>CP136893.1:41117500-46117500 GCA_034359265.1 Canna indica
GTGTTTGCATTACCTATTGTGATTGCATCTTAATTGCTATACTTACTTGTTTCCACGCATTGCTTTCTTGGTTGTGTTTAATTGTCTTATATTGCTTCCGCTTGCTATTCAAATTAGTGTATTGCCTAAGTTATAAGAAACGATTGAATTCGATAAAACCGAAATTAAGCGAAAAGTTTAGCTAACATACTATTCACCCTCCTCTAGTGTAGGCCATTTCACCAACACAAAGATGTGTCGCACAAGTCGACTCCGAACCTGAAACTATCATGCTAAAAGACATCGTCAAAAGTAGTTTGTTATGATCAAAATAGTTTCATATAATACTTGGAGCGAGGACGAAACCTCAGCCAACATTCTCCCCTTTTTTGATGATGACAAACCATTATCTCAATAAAACATAGGTGAGATCATAATAAATATATTTGCTAATAGTGATACATTAATGATGCATGTTTTGAGCAAGGAAAGGTAAATACACAATCTATATGAAACACTCCCCTATCAACATGCATACTAATTGATTTAACTTCTCCTCTCGATATACATCTCATGATATGCTATCACAATAATACATGCATATTAAAGAGAAATTATGATATTATGATATTTCCATTTCTTCCTCTTTTGACATCAATCAAAAGGGGCATATTGTTGTTCAAATACCCACACTAGAAGAGGGGGTTGAATAGTATGTGATTAAAACTACGTTCAATTTGATGCTTTTCAATTCAAACCCGATTCCAACCAAATCAATGTTCGACTAATTACGATGCTTTGACAAGTATAGATATTAAATAAAAGCAAGCAATCAAAGCAATGCAAACACAAGTAATTATAGTGGTTCGGCTAATCGCCTACTCCACTACCTTGGCTCCACACCAAGGATTTCTAACCAACCTTCTTTATAGATTAAGTATTTTCCTTTGAATACAAGTGAGAACTCACTTCTCAACCCTTTGTGAAAGCCTCAACACCTGTTCACCTAGGCAAAACACAAATCTACAAAGAAAATCCTAACATGTTTACTTAGCACACTTTACAAGCTATATCAATGAAAAACTTGTTTAACAACTAAGAAAACAAGATCTAAAGGAGCAAGAAAGTAAAACCAACAAGTGTGCTCCTTGCGTAGCCTTCAAAGCCTCCAACTCCTCAACTCGTGGGATGCCATTTGAAGCCCGAGTCGAGGCGCGAAAAACACCGCTAGTATAAGATTGATCGTCGAAGCTCGGGCGTGGAAATCAACTTAGGAAGGCTCAAAACTCCCTTAAGAATGCTTAGTGAACAGTAAAGAGTGTTAGGTGAGAGTTTATGAGGGGTATTTATAACCCCTCACTCGGATAGGGTGCCCAACGGGCATTTTTCTGCCCGTTGGCGTCGCCCGATCGACCGGATCAGCCCATCGACCGGAGCCCACTGTCAATTTTGGGGTTGTTTCGGTCGACCAACCCATCGGTCGGACCTTGGAAATAAGCATTTTTTGCTGATTTCTTCTCACGATCTTCATTTCCTGGTTTCGTTTTCAAGTTTGGACATGGATAACATTACAATCAGGTTTAGGATGTATTCCTAGAGTTATATTACATAATTTCTATTTATAATCCTAGATTTTCTACGCGATCATCATTGGAGCCATTTTTGACGTTTCTTGGCATTTTTCCAAACGAAGTTTGCACGCGTATCACAACATCAACTTGAAATCAAAACTTCACAAATGCATTAGTTTCATGTTTGTTATCATCAAAATAGAAATCAAAGCCTAGGGGCAACCCTTGGGCCAACACATATGATAGCTTTAACTGTTAAAATAAAACATATGGATGTAGTTAACTATCAATCCAAAAACATACTCAATCGGGATACATAACATAGTCACAATATATCAAGTGGCGAAAATGCATCAAGTAGTCATAATACAACTAAAGCAAATGTCATACATCATGATGAAAACATATATAAAGTAGTCTATCATCACTCCTCGGGAGGAGGTGGCTGCTGGCTCTGGTAGTAGTGCCACATCTGCTCAACTCGTCCATACGTACATCTCATCAACATGACCATAAATATCATCTACACTACTGTTGATTTGATCGATGCGGTTGGTCATGTTGGAGTTCCAAGTGACCCAATCCATGTGAAGTTGAGCCATCCGAGACTCCAACATATCATATCGATCATCTGGTGGTGGATATGATGAGCTGCCTCCAGCACCATCATCTCCCTCATCGTCGTCGTCGTCATGCTCTGCCACCGGATCTACTGCTCGAGCTCTCTTCCCATGACCTTCGGGAAGAATCTTCATCCAGGTAAGGGTAATGGTGTCAAAGGGTATCGGGGCAGGCTCTACTAGATACTTAGTTCTATCAATACAAGCAGAGTTGATGAAGAAGGAGACCACGATCGCATAAGGAAGGGCTTTACGCATGGACCGTTGGCACTCGGCCATACAGTTTAGAATCAAATCTATCATATCAATATGTCTAGAGGTCATGACGCAGAATAAAATCCACTCATAAGGGTTACTTCGTTATAATGACCAACTCTAGGTAGGATGTCATGAGCTATAATAGTATGCATGATACAGGCAGGAATGAGTAGGTATTTAGCCTGGATGGGAGGAATAGTTTGATAGGATGGTGGACATATGTCATTCATCACTACCTCATTTGGGAACATCTCATAAAACTCATTTGAGGAAAGTGAATAAAGGCAAATGCCTCCCTCGGGTAGGTGAAAAGTAGCCCTAATGATATCAGCTGTCAAGGTGATAGATCTTCCTTGAAGCTCAGTCTTAATAGTGGGATATCCCTCTCGATTTTCTAGCTCTTCAACAGACATGTTCGCGTAAAAGACACGTACTAAGGTGGGTCTAACAATATCAACTCTAGTTACAATGTCAACCCAACCTATACTATCTAATATACCTCGGATTCCGTAGTTATCAAACTCCCCAATGTTTATAGGTCTAGTGGACACAATAGGCCGGCTTCTAAACTTAGAGGCTTAAGATTTTCCTAATCTAGACAAAAGGCTCTCAGGCAGATTAGGATCTTGGATTTTTGGAGCCATCTGCAATGCACAATCGGGATAATTAATCAACAATACATGAATCCTAAAGTGTCATGCATGGATTCAATCTAAAGATAGCCTCCTAATTTTTGAAAATGAATTTTGGAACAATAATCAATAGGAAACTTTTAAATCCATCAACCAATACAATAATTTCATAAAATGTAAGTTTTGCTTTGTATAATGAAATTATTATTTGAGAGATAAGTATGAAATAAATCTTGAGAAGAGCTTATCTCAAAAGCTAAACAAAATGTCTTTCATCATGGGATGTATAAATTCTTTCATGAATCTTAAAATATAATAAATTCCTTAGTTATAACATTTTCATGAATAAAGAAGGATGAAGATGCTAGCAAATCATGGAATTTTCTCAATTCTAAATTTTCATGAAGCCAAGAAATTTTAAAGAAAATTTTTGCATGACTTAGCTAGATTTTTATACATGAAAACTCAAGTTATCAAATCAAGATAATTTTTAAAATCATAAAAAAAAACCTTACCATATCTAGTTTTTCATGAAACCAAGAGAAGACATTTTTATCCTCATTAAATCAAGATAGTACATGAATCATTAACAATGAGTGATAGGACTTGTTGATCTCAAGTTCTTCATAAGGAATCATCAAGAAAATCCTACCAAGACAAACAATTTAAGAAAACTCGAAGAAGCCATCTTAAAAATCTCAACAAGAGCAAGGTGAAGAAGAAACTCGATATGCTTTGAAATCTACCTTAAAATGCTCTTAGGAAAGATAAATCTTAAGTGAAAATAGGATGAAAGAGTGTTGAAACCTTACCAAGTGGGAAGATAGGGTTGAATCTTGAGGAGAGAAGCCAAGAGAAGAGGGGAGAGGAGTATCGACACACTCAGGGGCGAGTCACTGGTGAATGGGGTGAGGGGTCATGGGTTTGACCCTTAAGAGGGTAAATCAAAGGCTAGGATTCACATATTTGGAATTTTTGGGCGAACTGGATCTTTCCACGATCCGTCGATCAACCCTCGATAGCAGGACCTGCTGCCGCGGATCGCCCGAGGATCGGCCCTCGATTGACCGAATGTATTATGTTCAAAATAGAATACTTCGTGTCTGATTTTCGACGACGAAATCGCGTGAATTTTTATCTCTTATCAGGAATTTTTGAAAATTTAAGCATGCATCCATTACATGTTTGAAGCCTAATGCCTTTGGAATCACTAAAAAATGATGTGTATATAATTTTCTAAAATTGTCCGAGTGACTAGAGGCATTTTCTTAATTTTGGCATTTTTCATGAAACTTTCCATAATTCAACTAAAGTCTCACAAGATCATGATGAACCATTTTAGAGCATGCTTAACTACTTGCCCATAGTCTTAGTGTATTTTGGATTGTATTTCTACTCATTTTCACGCCTAAGCATGGTACAACTAATTTGAGTATGTATTGGTTTTGATTTGTGATCCTAATTTTGTTTAAGCATTATGAACACATTTATAATCATGTTGAAATCATGTAGGCATGGCATTTGAGGTATTTTAAAGAGATTTGCAAGAAGATAACATGCATGCCTTGAGTCTTGCCAAGCATAACCGATTTTTTCGCATTGTTATCAAGACCTTCAATTTTCATCAAGAAATAACTTGCAAACAAATTTATTAGTAATATAATGTTACATGCAAGTTAATGATAATCCTTAGACATGATTATCAAATTAAATGCATATTTGCCTAGTTATCACCAAATGCCTAGTGTATCAAGGTTCATTCTTATGAGTTGCCAATCATATATGCTACTTTATGAATGAACTAGGGAATCTAAATATGTTTGGCCTAGTGGTTTCATACCGAAAGGTCGCTTTGACCCATTATAGGTCAAGAGGGCCTCCGAAGAGACCAAAAGAAAATAAACAGTCTTCATCTAGTTTAATATCTAGTAAATAATAGGGCTGAGCATCGGGCGGGTCGGATCAATACTCGACCCGACCCGATCGGGTATAACCCAAAAAAATCGAGCCCCGACTCGATTTACCCATTTAACCCGAAGGAATTGAGGATCGGCGGATTATCGAGAGGCCCGAGACGCCGAGTGAGGACAAGCGTCGATAGCTGGGGTGGTGACTGTCGAGTGAGGAGGAGGAAGAGGAGGCGAGGAGGCGACTTCCGGAGGCGAGGAGCCGACTACCGGAGAGGAGGAAGAGGAGGCGACTGCCGAGTGCCGAGTGATGGAGTGAGGAGGAGGTGAGGAAGATGTCGGACGCGAAGGAGAGGGAGGAACGGCGTCGGTGACTCGGTGGGCCGGTGGGGATGCGGGGTGGGGGCAATCGGGAGTCGGGAGTAGGGTTAGGGCAGAGAAGAGGGGGCGGGCTCGGGCATAGTAGGGGGGCGGGCTTGGGCGCAGCGTCTGACGCCGCGGGGAGTCAGCTCGGGTAGTCGGATATAGGTAAGTATGTAACTGGTTTAATTTAAATCGGGTGGGTCGGGTTAAATAGGGTTTTCACCCGAACCCGACCCGACCCAAAATTTTATGTGAAATTAAAAAAAAACTAACCCGACCCGACCCGTTATATCCGAATAACCCGACCCGAATTGAATTTTTGGGTTGGTTTTTTTGAATTTGTCGGGTTGGATCGGGTTTTGCTCACCCCTAGTAAATAATCGAGATAAATGACTTATAAGCTAAGAGTAGAGATGTCATACCAAAGTTGCTTTTCTTTGAATATTTTTCAATGAAGAACCTCAAGCAACCTCGAGTTCCAACTTTTGATGTCATACCAAAGTATGTAATTTTGAATTATTTTAATGTTCCATATCGACAAGTGCACGACGTCCACGATCGAAAATATCGAAGAAATCAAAAAATCGGAAGGACGTTGGTCGACGCGCTATGATTCATTGAGAAGATAGAGTCTAGATTTAGGGTGTCTAAATAAGTTGTAAATCCTCGTGATGATGCAAATAAACTCAAAAACCAATCTCGAACCCCAAAACATGAAAAACCAGAAAATCAGAAAATAACCCTGAAATCCACTAAGCCTAGGGAGCTCCTTGGACGACTATATAACCTAGACATTTTCTTGGCACCAAAAATGCCGATAATTGTTCCTTAGGTAAAAACTAGATAACAAGATTTTTTAAAGGATTTTTTGGAAGTCTTTTAGCCTACCCATATTTGACCCGAAAGATTAAAAAAAAATCATTTTTCGGAAAGGTTTGTACTAGACCCCAAAAGTTAGATTTTAATTCTTAAGAATTTTGATTTTTTAGATATTTTTATTGAATCCAAATGGGGGGTAATCTTTATATAACATTTATGTTTTATATAAGTAGACTTAGCGAAGACGAAACCCAGAAATGAGCAAACAAGTAGAAAAACCAGCCTAATCAAGCAGTCTGCCCTGCCCAAGTTCGGTCGACCGATGCCCAAAATGGGTAGAATGCCTTCGATCGCTTGGTCGATCGATCGACGGTCGACCAGCAAGCGACCGAGCATCGCCAACGGGCAGAAATCAGCCCGTTGGCGATCCATCTTGTTTGGGGGGTTATAAATACCCACCCCAAACTCTCTTCCAAGCCTTCAATGATTCTTCTAAGCCTAAGAGAGTCATTTTCTTGCATCTTTACAAGATTTCTTTGAGCTATCCTTGCAAGAACCCTAGTTTTGTTCTCCACTCCTTGATTTAGCCTTCAAGCTTCACCGGTTCATCATCCTAAAGCATCAAGAGGACTATGGGGTTTTATTTGGAGCTAAGTACTTATTGTATTATTTATTTGTTCCATTGTTTGTATATTTTGTGATTTATTTTCATTGTATATCATTGGTGTAAACCTAGAGTGCTAGGTTGATTGAGTTGGTGGTTGCTTGGTGTTAAGTCTTAAATCCACCATTGTAAACGTAGTTTACTAGGATTAGTTGAGTTGTCCCTTAGGGTTAAGATGGAAGAGTATTCTCGGTAAGAAGGTAGAGACTTCCGGGTGTGGAAGTGTCTTAGGTTGAGAACGAGACTCTTCGGGTCAAAGTCCTCGTTGTAAGGGAAACGAGATTAATCTAGTAAAGTTTAGTTTGAAAATCCTAAGCGGGGTGCTTAGGTAGTGGAGTAGGCATTGTGGCTGAACTACTATAAATAATTATGTTAGCATTGTTTATCTTGCATTTCTTATTGCTTATCATTTATACCTTGCTTTTGCTTACTACTCGATTTGTGAATTGCCTAAGTAATCAAGTAAATGATTAAAACCGAAATTAGACAAAAAGATTTAGATAACACACTATTCATCCTCCTCTAGTGTGGCCATTTCACTAACAATACGCGCATGGGAAGACGACCTAACCAGTGGCGGCAAATTAGGGTTACACGATATAGGGTTTTCCAGTGCAGACCTTGGAGATTGCAAGGGTCGGGAGGGGATGGGGATGGGTGGACGAGGGATTGGTGGAGTCTGGCTCCTCCGATTGGGCCAACAAGAGGGGGAGGGGGAAGCGGCCATCGCCCAAATCGTCGCCCTCGGAATCGCTCGAGGGAGACGAGGAGGCGAATTGTAGTCTAGTTTTACAAGTATGTATCAATGTTTTCATGGAAACTATTTACTAAAAATCAATATTATTTTCTATAGTCAAATAAGTTTTAACTAGTTCGAATCAAAATATTATTTTCATCAACCAAATGCATGTTAGGTAAACTAAACATTAAAAAACCAAAAGTAATTTTTAGAAATCAATCTTTTCTTTTTACTTAAACCAAATATAAAAACAACAATTTCTCAAAACTAAAACCTAGTGCTTTGGATACCCATTTTACCCCTGGGCCAAAGTCTCCAACTGCTTAGAGACTTTGGTAAAAAATAATAATAATAATAATTTAAATTTATGAAATATTTTTTATAATAAAATGAGATACTAGAGTCTAAAAAATATATTTTAAAACTCTCTAATGCATTAAAGACTTTTGCACAAAGTCTATAAATTTAAATTTAAATTAAAAATTATGAAATATTTTGATGTAAAATATTTTTTTGAATCATAGTACTTTTTTGTATCATTAAAAAATTATTTCATAAATTCAAATATTTTTTAAACAATTATGAAGCTATTATAAACTTTGCACAAAAATCTCTAATGAGTTAGAGACTTTTGTATATAATAAATTTATAATTATAAAAAATAAAATTTAATTTATAAAAATATATATGTGATATAAAAGATGTGCTAGAGTCTATCAAAATATTTTAGACAAAAAGTATTTCACTATTTTTAATTAAAAATTAGTTTTATAAGCTTTGGACAAAAGTCTCTAATAAGTTAGAGACTTTTGTTTATAATAGTTTTATAATTATAAATTTTTTATTTAATTCATAAAAAATATATATGATATAAAAGTTATGATAGAGTCTACAAAAAATATTTTGGATAAAAAATATTTTAATATTTTATTTTAAATTTAATTTTATAGACTTTGGGCAAAAGTCTCTAGACTTTTTCCCAAAGTCTATAATAATTTTATAATTCAAAAATAATAATTCTAATTGATGAAATATTTTTTAAAAGTACAAAAGAAATATTGTGGTTCAAAAAAATATTTTTCATCGAAAAAATTTATAATTTATAATTTAAATTTAATTGTATAGACCATGCAAAAATCTCTAAGGTGACATTTGGTGCATTACCTTTCAGATTACCATACAATATAGATTATCTTTTAGATAGATTATCACTAAAAAGATTATCGGTAATGTAGAATATAGTGTTTGATATGCACAAGTATTGTGATGATAAGATTGCTGGAATTCACATAGCCATGTTTAGTATAACAAATACATTACCAAGTAATGAGATCTACTTTTCAAAAATATAATTTTCACAAATATATTATAATATTATAATAGTATTATAATAATATTATAATTAATCATATTATATAACATATTATATTATATTGCATAATAAAATATATTATATTATATTATATTATATTATAATACTGCATAATTAATAATATATTGCATAATTAATAGTATTATAATAATATATAAAGATATTATATTATATTATATTATAATATTATAATATTATGTCATGGGAGAAGTCGTGAGAGGAGCAAAAAAACTTGTAAAAAAGCTATGATTTAAAGAGGACAATTTATCCTAAAAAATAATTCAAGATTATCACTTCAAAGGCAATCCACATAAACACTTCTCCCTTAAGCAAATCTGAATTACCAAGACAATCCACATTACCTGCATAAGTGAGGCACCAAACAAAGTAATGTGTGAGATCCACGTAATTTAAAGATAAGATTATCAGCAATCTAAATGGATTGCCTCATAAGAAACGCCTCCCAGTGAATTAGAGAGTTTGAAAATATATTTTTTAAACTCTAACATCTCATTTTTATTATAAAAAATATTTTATAAATTAAAATTATTTTTAAAATTTTTTTAACCAAAATCTCTAATTGATTACCGATTTTAGCCTAGGGGTAAAATAAGTATCCAAAGTACTAGATTCCGATTATGAGAATTTTGACTCCCAAAATTCGGATATGAGAATTTCTCTCTTTCAAAATTTGGTTTTGGGAAATTCCTGATAAAAAAATATTAATTACAAGATTTAATTTGTCCCAGTTACGGTCTCCATACCCTCGTACATTTTATTTAGCACTCATAGTTTTCGCATAAATTACACTCGTAGAAAGTTGGTACAAGACGACTAAATAATTCATTTCCAAGCAGCTTAGGTTGGTTACACGCATGTACATAACTTACAGAATTTACAGAATCACAACACAAAATCTGGTCAAGACCCTCACATCTTGATCATGATTTTATGTTTGGATAGAGACGCGGTTAGTCGCTTGCATTGTTGCACCAGTAGAAAGGGGCTTCAAGTTTGAAATGACACGATTCAATTGAACTCCATTGCTTTTCACATACTTGGGACTACTCTGCAACCCTTTTGCAGCTTCCACAATAGCATCCAGATTATGACGATGAGATCGACTACATAAACCATTGCTCTTATCTCCTTCAGCAGGATTGGCATCACTACAAATCTTTCTTCTTGTGAACTTGGGTGACTTGGCACGAGTAGGAGGTATCTTATGTGAATCAAGATAATAAATTAGGCAAACTATGTGATTACAAGAAGTACAGTAATAATAGCTATAAACTAATAAGCTTCTCGAAAAAGCAACCAGTAAAAAGGACCAAATCCTCAGAAGCAATATAGGAGGATGAAAGAGTAATTAGAGATAAGTTAAGCTTCATAAATGATGGAAAATGAAGAAATGATAAAAGAATAATTATTCCATTCAAATAGAAAAATGAATTCTATAATTTAGAGAGTCATCTCCAGATTTTCTTTTTCTTTTGAAACTTGAACATGTTTTTCCCTTGTGCAGTAGTGATCCTTGTGTTGGAACCAGTACTCCACTAGAAGATACTTATTTGCAGCTCCAAACATATAATGAGTGCATGTACTGAATCAATAACTAAAAGGAGAATTCATGTTGCTAAAATTAAGTTTGTGTAAATAATCTTATTATTCCAATTGAATGATCAACTTGGACATGTTTGTATACCAGCTTGATATCCCATGACTTGTCCACTCAAACAAAGTTGTTTTTTTCTCCTGGAACTGCAATAAAGCTCAAAGCAAAGCCTTTAACAGTCCATCAATTGCAGGCCATCCATCATGAAGCATTAAACTTGAATTAAGAACTCAGCAAGATGTTCAAAGACATGCATGCCAAAAAAAAAAATTCCGCACATTTACAGTATAAATGCTATTCCAGAAAGAATGAAGACAAATCAAGCCAATCAACTTTGCAATAATCTTTGCTGGGTTCCAGCAACTAGCCCGTAATGCAAGTTCCACTAAACTTTAGTGTAACTCTCTCATGTTTTTACTTAAATAGAATAGTTAAATTACTTTAAGGGAAAGATGAGGAAAGATACCTTCTTTAGTTCAACCTTAGGTGGAGGACCTTCATGGTAGAAGCCAGGCATTGGGTTTGCTTTAAAAATCAAGCTCCTTCTAAATTCCTTCAGAGCTGCCTCTTGCTCTTCCTGGAAAACACAAGAAGTTTAGAACTTAAAAAATAATCAAGTCATGCATAAAAAGGCGGCAACGAAGGGTAGTCATATTATTTTCTTTTTTTGAAAGAAGCAGAATCCCAAATAGAAAGAAGCACAAAGTCCATTCTAAATCAAAAGGCACATAACAAAGGCACCTTTGGTTGACTTTACCCCGTGCATACTGTTTAATCCAAAAGCAAGTCCATGTGATGTGAATGTCAAACCCTTGATATATGATTTATCCAAATCATACATTATCAGTGTAGCAAATCATTTGAAATTTCATTGACACTTACCAAAATAATGCAATTGCACATCCATTATTAGCATACTTAACTTTTCTCTATAGTCTACATTGATCATATTGATTATATGTTAAAAACCTCAATAATGAAAAACAAGAAAACAAAAACCAAGCAAAGTTGCTTGGACATGGACATATTGTGGATTTAATTTCTACTTCATTCTCTTTGAACATGTTTTAGTCTGAAATATCAATAAAATAGCTCCATAGAAAAGTTATCAAAAATACAAATAAGCATCCAGAATGTACTTCAGGATTTAAAATCTATATCTTTATTGGCTTTCATGTGTAAGCTAAAAGTTAATTAGCCAATAAAGTAAAATTCACAAAGATTACTGCTATTTAAAGACTGTAATGCAGGATGAGATATAAGAAGTAATCACATAAGTGGTTAACTTATATTCATGAGAAGGTTGCTACAAAGACAAAGTTTATTGTATAGAATATACATGTCCTTTATTAAGTTTAATTGGGTAACCACTTATCTCAAAAGCTTAAGCTATTAGGAAATGACACAATTTGTTCTTTCACATATATTCTTAACATTCCCATAGGGTCGCTTTGGTGTAACGGTAAAGTTATCCCACTTATCCCACTTGTGACCTGGAGGTCATGGGTCCGAGCCACAAAAATAGCCTCTCTGCAATAAGCAAAAAAGTAGGGGAAGACTGGGAAGGTTGCGTACATCAACTCTCCCCGGAACCCACAAAAATGGAATTGTTTCGTGCATTGGGTAACCTTTTTTATATTCTTAACACTCTCCCTAACATGTGGGCAGGTGGACTATATTGAATTGACCTAAGTCCATCCCGTAGATTGAAAGTGTGGCACATATAATTTTTAAATACCCATTTTTTATACAATTGAACACAAGACCTCTTGCTTTGATACTAAGTTTGATTGGTGACCATTTATCCTAAAAGTTTAAGCTATTAAGAAGAAAGGGCTCAATCTATACTTTTAAATGTTTTTAACGTCCTTATCAACAAAAACATAGTGGTTCATAACTGAAAATAGGAAACAAATAAATTTTTCATCCACAATGGAAAAAAAGAGATTTTCTAGAATCATTGTAGTTAATAGGAGCATCTATAAATTTTGTAAATCAAAATAAATAGTTCTTTAGAGGAAGGTTTTACAAGTTCTCATTTGCTTAAGCAATTAATCAATGTCGGTTTATCTAAGCACTACATGAGACTAATTTGTTTGAGAATGAGCCTTGGCACAATAGTAATGTTTCTCCATTATGGTCAAAGAGATGAGATTTGGGATCATAAGAAATATTCTCTTTGTTGTGTAATAGGCTGCATATTTTGACCTACCCAAACCTTACATTAGCAAAGGCCTCATACGTGGGAGGTTTATTTTCATTTCAAGACTCCAGATAATTGGAGCCATTTGTATAGCTAATAGGCTAAGCAACAAATTTTCCTAATAGAGATAAAAATATTAAATATTCACACTAAGTTATTACTAAGGAAATAAAGCATCAAACCCTTATTTTTAAGTATTTGATGGTATGTATAGCTGATCAAATTAGTATGTTGGATTTCTAATTTCATGGTAGAGAAAATGAAGTTAAATAAGCAACTGTCAAAATCACAAAAATGATACTAAATGCCTCGTAGAAAGAGGTAGGCTCCAGTATTTGGTTAATACAACAATACAATCACGAGTAGCGGTCTAAGGCCCAAATATGTATAAATAACTCAGTTAGTATAAGCCCTTGTATACTATTATCATAATAGTATACAGTGTTTGAGAACTTTTAAAAGAGTATTAACTAATACATGGATTAAAAATAATATCTCATATGGTGTTTTAATAATGCACCATGAGACCCCATCATTAGGCTCTATTAGAAAAACAACAATTTTCCAAAATCGAATTTTCGAGTGAAAATTCTCAAATCCAGATTTTAATTATATATATATATAATTTTAAAAAATAATTTTAATTTATGAAATATTTTTAATGATAAAAAATAGATGTTAGAGTGTATTTTTTTTCTTCAAACTCTCTAATGCATTAGAGACTTTTGTACAAAGTCTATAAAACTAAATTTAAATTAAAAACTATGAAATATTTTAATAAAAAATATTTTTTTAAACCACAACACCTCTTTTGTATTATAAAAAAAATTATTTCATTACTTACAATACTAATGAGTTAAAATTTATTTCATTAATTAAAATACTAACTAGTTATACAGGCTCATTATAGTACAATACATGCTAATACTATACAGGCCCGTTTGGTACATTGTATAGTAATAGTTTGTATTGACTAACCTGTATAGTACTAGCCTGTATTGTACTATTATTGTACAGTATTTGGTGCACACATGTACTAGTCTGTATAGTACTAGTATTTTGGTGCACACATGTACTAGTCTGTATAGTACTAGTATGTATTGACCAACATGTATAGTATAGTGTAGTGTAGTGTAGGTATAGCGTAGTATAGTATAGTATACTATACACTATAATATTATATTATATGTAATAAAATAAAATAAAATATAATATAATATAACATAACATAATATAATATAATATATTTTATCATTAAAAATATTTCATAAATTAAAATTATTTTTTTAATATTTTTTAATTTTTGGCTGGAGGTAAAATGAGTATCCAAAATATTGAAAGTTCTAGTGCAGGCTAATGAAGAGTTTTAAGAGTGTATTACTAATACACCTTATCGCAACTTATGAGGTACTATTTTTAGTGTAGGTATTAGTTAATATCCTTCTCAAACACTGTATAGTATTACTATACAGGAGGCTTATACAGGGTACCAAACGGGCCCGTACTATACAAGTTACCAAATACAGGCTAGTACTATACACGTTAATACAATACAACGTACCAAACGAGCCCTTACTCACATACGTTGTGCATATTTTTAGCACATTTTGGATCACAAGTGACTAATTTTCGGTCAATACATACAAGGCAAAAAAGACCATATGCAACTACAAAAAAATTCTTAAATAGTACATGTTAAGAATATAAATGCATATATTGGTGTCTTTCCTAGCAACTTAAGCTTTTGAGAAAGTTGGTCATCCAAACAAATTTAACAGGATGAGCTGTTGAGTTCTAATCCTCTAGCGAAAATTACCCCCACCTCAATTAACTAACTTGGGTTAGTGTCCTCAAGTTTACCCATCCAAAAGTGAGGGAAGTGTTAAGAATATAAATGGGCTCTTTTCATTTTTGGGAAGTTGGTCATCCAATCAAATTTATTGGTACATAAAATTTTTATGGGTAAAAGATCAAATGCTTGGCAGAATTTGTGTAGCATCCATATTAGAAACATATTGGGAACAGTTCAGTTTATGATCCCTCATAATATATTATCTCAGCAACTTCGAGCATTCCAGCTATAGCATCAATTTAGTTAAAATTAATGATACATGTCTTAAGCTATAAAAGTCAAATCTATGCTTCATGAATTCTACCAACAGAAAATTCTTGTCCATACACGTGTCGGAAAAAATATACATATTACAAGATAAATGTAGAAAAAAAATCAATTCATTTAACTTTTTATTAAATTTAACTGTGAATAACACAGAGGAAAGAAACCATACCCTCATCCTAGCTTCAAATTGTGTTTTTTCTTCTTCCAAAGCCTGGTGTTTCTGTCCTAACATAGAATAGAACTGAAGAAGAAAGTGGATGAAGGAGATCATTTATTGTGGATTTAAGATGAATTAATAGCATTAATAAAAAAGAGATAGTAATACCTCCTTTCGCTTTTGTGCACGATCACTGCATCTAAAGGTAGGCGCAGTTGCCACAGTTGTTCCTTTCGAAATTCTTACTGATGTCGCAGTACTATGAAATAGTTCAGGCAAAACTAATAGGCAATTGTACAATGAAAAATGCATTCATAAATGCAATTAGAATAGGATACGAGGAAGCAACGGAGCAAGAATCAATGGGCTTCCTAAATGGAAAAGCTGAATTACTCTGCAAGAATTGCAATACAAATGACCATTATTAATTCCATAAGTGACCAATTTTTGGATTATCAAATGTATATTCATGTGGAGAACAAAATGAGTTCAAGAGCAGTCACACTAGATTTCACAATCTGTTACCCTTTCAATAATGGTTTAGAAGGTTTGTCCACTATGCAATATGAAAAGATCATGTTTTAGTGTTTCAAACCATGGAGTAGGTGGCATCAGAATGGAAGAAATGCATTTATCACACAATTTATCATGATGAAGCTTGCCATCACTATGATTAGATGACATAAGCTAGATAGAACAAAACAAACACAGAAGAAAAATGTGGTCATGTGCGTATGAATTCCAAAAGCCAGGTGTTCTATTGGAAACACATCTGAAACCACATATGAGAAAGAAGTTTCGTATCAAACATGAAAGAAAAATACCTGAGTTTTTCTTAGGATGTTTGCCCATTGAAAATCATATGCTCTTGGAAGTTTGTCTGCACTACCAATCATTTCAGCAACGCAAGGATGATTTCCAGCTGAAGCACGCTTTTCTGTCTCAAGAGAAAATGGTCGAGGAACAGTGTGGTTGGGTCGTGCATTCCTCGAATTCGTAAACTTTGATGCTATTGACTTCTCCTGATTGAATAACTTTTGAGGATCGTGCTTATTTGCTGCTTTCTCCTGATCAGAACTTATATTTCTAAGATAAGGCACTTCTTGTCCTTGATGAGAACTTTCATCACCTTGTATGAAATTTTTAGCTTTCTTTGACTCTACAACTGAAGCAGGCTTGCTAACTCGGTCAGAGTTACTCTTGGGTGCACAACTAGCAGAAGACTCTGATTTTTTCTCAGTGGCCATTTTTACAACTGCCTTGCTCATAAGTCTGTAACAAGTAAATGAATCAAAATAGAATAATTTTATAAACATGATGCAAACCGGAGAGGAAAAAATAATCAAAAGTGATATGAGGAAACCAATATGTTACTTTTCGTGATGAGGGCATTCATTATTCAAATATCTAAAACAATTTATGCAAGGAAACTCCACCATAGTAATTAAAAAGTTAACGAAGAAATAGCAACTTGGAATAATGAATCTGAAATAAAAGAGAAAGACAATTTTTATGGAAAGACCTCATAATCTCCTATTAAGTTTCTCTTTTCATATTAGCCTCTAGAAGGCAAAAAAATATGCCCATCTTCACTGCAACCTAACTTAAATTTTATGAACACAAAATTGGTCAATATGTTTGGTTTTGATAGCATAAACTATCATCCATAGCAGAAAAGATAGGGTACTCTAGAGTCTAGTAGCAAAGGGATCCTAATATATAATCCTAAATAAAACAATGAAAAAGCAGGACAAAATTTCAAACTCAAGATGCAAATGTATGTTTTGCTACAATTGTTTTACAAACAGCAATATGCAGATAACACATTGTTTCATGTCCCCTAGAAAGCACCACTCATGAATAATATAATGGCTTTAGACAGAGTAATGCAAAGTATTTAACTTAGTGCAGAGAGGTTTTTACTTATGTCTACAAAATAGATGTGAGAGGGACAAATTAAGTTTTGCATTTTTCCTCCAAAAACTGTCAGGCAAGTAGGGAGTACCAAAAGTAGAAAAAATTACAGAACTCCATAAAGGACATTTTAGAGTTCAAGTTTTTTTCTTTGCAGGAATGTAATTTCATGGATTTAAGAGTCATAAGAAATCATAATTTGAAGTAGTACATTACATGCCTGAGGCATACAACTAACTAATTAAATTTTATTAAATTCAATAGCATCAAAAAAGATTTGTTTTTTAGTTAGATCTCATCAATAAAAAAAAAACTTCCCTATATCTTTTTCCCCTTCACTTTCATGCCTTGAATTTTGTAAATTATCCATTCCATGAAAATACAAGACCAATCAAACACTCAGATCATCAATCAACAAGCAATAAACATCAACAATTGCCATTCACAGAAATTCTAACCCTGAGAACAAAACATAACACAAACTATTTCAAATTAAGAGAAAGAGACTCTTAAATTTGATTGGGAATACCAATTCCCAAAATATTAAACTATTAGAAAAGAGTCCAATTATACTTATATTCTTAACACTCTCCCACGTGTAGATGGATTTTTCTTTAGCAAAGTCATCCTTGAAATATCCATTCAAAAGAATTAAAGGATACAAGGAAAGTAGATCAACAGAAAAACAGTCACACCGAAAAAGAAGAAGAAAAAAGCTGAAGAGAAAAAAAGGAGCAAAGAAGAAAACAAAGGGAAAGACACCAACAGGCCGTCAGTCTACCTAACAAGGTCCATCTAAAGAGAGCCAGAAGATAACGACGAGGTCGCTGGGCTCATAGTCAAGTCAAGTCGCTGCTCATTCTCACCAAAATCTAATCGATTTCTTTGCATCCAAGTTGCAGAGTGATTTGAGTCTTGTCCAACTTCGGCCTGTCGGTGCCCCTGCAGAATCTGCGCTGCATTGTAAAATATCGTTCTTTTATCTTCTCCAAGAATCTCATTCACTTCTTTTTAAGTATCCTACAGTTACGAAATAAGTGTTGATGAGTTTCCATCTCTCTTTTACAGAAATTGCAATTAGTGTCTGCCTATATATTTTATATTCTCAATATATCCTTTATAAGGAGCTTTTATGGTTAGCTAGCGACTTGAAGATCTTCACTTGCATTGGCAGCTACAGTTTCGAGATTCTCCCTACGTCCCATTCCTTACTACGATAGGGTGTAGAGTTGGTATCGATTTTGTCCTGCATTTGCCAGATTCTTTCCATCTCCATGTCATACCCTTGTCTCCTCCGTCCCTCCACCCTCCTTGATGTTGTTTATCAATTAAAAAGGCTCAAGCCCAACACCTGAACTAACTTGTTATATATTTTAATTATTAATACCGCCAAGAATGCAATATTCAAACATGAGAGGTTAGGTCATGTTTGGTTGAAGGGAATAGAGGAGAAATGGAATAGTATTCCACTTCCCCTCTTTATTCCTTTGTTTGGTTGCACCAATTTAATATGGAATAGGTGAGACCCCCGGAATAGATGGGGAATGATATTCCCGATAGATAGGGAATACTATTCCTTGGATCAAGGCAAGGAATAACATTCCTTGTCTATTCCGAATACTATTTTACTATTTTACCCATCACTATTTGAAAAAATTACCTCAAGTATACATATAGTATACCAACCGTCACGACACCATCCCGCCTCCTTCCTTTCGTGAGATCATCTTCGGCTCAGCGACAACGGCGACAAGTTCGTGCAGGTAAGCTTCTTTCCTCCATCTTCTTTTCTTGGTTTTCTCCGTCGCCCCGCAACTTCTCGCCTGTGTTCCTCCATCTGACGAAGAGGTCACTCGACCTCTCTCTGGTGCAGAGAGGTCGCTCGCGATCTCTCTACGAGACATTAAAATCCAAGTTCCATTAGCAGACATACCTAGGTATCGAACTCGTAAAGGAGAGATTGCAACAAATGTGTTAGCAGCTTGTACACCCAATATGGAATTTATATATGTGCTTCCTGGGTGGGAAGGATCTGCTGCTGCTGATAGTACGGTTCTTCGTGATGCAATTAGTAGAGAGAATGGACTTAAAGTTCCAAACGGTAAGTGTTATGTTTAAATTAATGATATTAATTTTTGATAAATAAAACATAGATTATAACTATATTTTTGTAATAGGTTGTTATTATCTGGTAGATGTTGGTTACACAAATTGTCAAGGATTTCTTGCACCATTTAGAGGCCAGAGATATTTGTTAAACTTCCTGAATGGCAAATGCTATTATCTGTTAAGTGGAAGGACTATCAATTCAAGAGAAGATGAGAGTATCTTTTAAACTTCCTGAATGGCAAATGCTACTATGTGTGTTCTTACAACTCCAGCCAGAGTATCATCTTGAATGGCTTAAAATTTTTTTAGAGTGTTGAAGTATTTCTAGTTGATGTTTTGTGATGCTTTCAACTATACGATGACTTAAACTTTTTGAATGTAATAACTCTTTATGTGATGACTTGAACATTTTGGTTTGAACATTTTTTTGTCTTCACCAGATATTTCATAGTCCATGGTGTTATGTTTCATGGTTGGATGATTAGCAAAAAAAACTCTCTTTTTGACTTTTGGGTTAGTCTGCATTGCAACATAAAATTGTTAGTAATTGGTGCCAACTTTAGTATTTCATTTCCTTCACTTTTAGTTCTCTAACTATAGTTATCAGCTACTACAGTGGTTAGATTCTGTCATTTGGCATTGGGGTCTAATTTACTGGATTGTCTTTTTTCAGGGTGTTTCTATAAATCCAGCTTTTATCGAACCATTTGGCCTTACCTTGATAGCGGTTCATCTCTGGTATAAAAAGATGAAGATGCTGTTGCAAAATTATCAAAGGGTGTCTTAAGAGATGCACAGAAGGTTGGCTCCGTTGAAAGGAGAAGGAAACATATAATTGTGGTAGTTGTTGACTCTGTCAGTGATGCAGATCAGCAATAATCAAAAGCATTAAAATTAAAAGTATTAAAACTAAAATTAGAAGTTCTCACTAATTTATGAATGTGAGCCAAGGGAGAAAAGTATTAAAATTAAAATTAATTTAATTTTTTACTAAATTAAAATTAATTTAATTTTTTACTAAATTAAAATTAATTTAATTTTTTACTAAATTAAAATTAATTTAATTTTTTACTAAATTAAAATTAATTTAATTTTTTACTAAATTAAAATTAATTTAATTTTTTACTAAATTAAAATTAAAATTAATTTTTATTAAATTAAAAATTAATTTTATAAAATTAAAATATTTAAATATTAATTAATTAATTAATTATAATAAATATAAATATAAAATATTATTTTCAATAAATATATTCAATAAATAATTTTAAATTATTTTATATTAATTTCATATTTTATTATATTATTTTTAATTATAATAAATTATAATATATAATATTATTATAAGAAAATATATTCAATAAATAAATTTTAAAAATTATTTTATATTATTATTAATTATAATAAATTATAATATAAAATATTATTACAAGTAAATATATCAAATTTGATTAAGAATGATATTTTGATAATTTAACTTTCTATTCCTTATCTATTCCTTATGCTAATCAAATAAAGTAATTTTATTCTTAATCTATTTACAATGGCAATCGAATAAGGTAATATTATTTCTTGTCCTTGTCTATTTTTATTCCTTATGAATATACTCTATCCAATCGAACACACTCTTCTTATGCTCTAATAACATATTAAATTTAAATGGATGGTGAATTTTCGCCATCAGAGAATGATAACATCTGTACATTTATTACTTATATAAATAGACAATAAAGAAGGAAAGGAAAGAAAAGTACCATTATATATATTTGCCTTTCTGACCATTATATATACATAGACAATAAAGAGGATATTTTTAATGGCAACGAAATTGAGGGAAAACAAAACATTATCTTCTCGCAACAAAACGATTTGGCGTGGACGAACAAATCAAATCCTCCAACAAATTTTCAATGCAATTGCAAAATGCCAATCTTAGATCGTAAAAGCTCAGCCAATAGAAGAAAATTCGAACTAAGAACAAGAGACTCCAAACAAAAAACCGACCATCC
Source organism: Canna indica (assembly GCA_034359265.1). Taxonomy (NCBI): domain Eukaryota; kingdom Viridiplantae; phylum Streptophyta; class Magnoliopsida; order Zingiberales; family Cannaceae; genus Canna; species Canna indica. Next base: position 41,138,551 of record CP136893.1, read on the forward strand.
CCCTAGAAAATTAGCAGAAACCACGATTGAGTAGCTCGTCCATTCGATCAGAATTAATGTTCAAAACCTAATGATTAGGAGAGGATGAAAGGGGAGAAATCAATGCCTTGGAATTTCATATCAGCTCTCAATTCGCTCCGAGGATCGCGCTCTTCCCTCCTCCAGATTCTTCCCCCTTTGCCTCTTCGCTGCGGCAGCGGCGGGGGCACCACCTTCTCTCGTTTGCTTTCCTCGCCGAGCCTCCCGCCCTCTCGATGACGACGTTGAGCGCAATATATAGCCATCTCATCTATAACGTCGTCAACTAACGGTGGCAATGTAGCTATCAGGAGGTGGCGTTCCATTAATGGAATACGGTAAGATTACCACTATCGGTTGAAACGGGGCCTGGATCTGAATTAATCCTCTCACAAATATTTCGTTACGCAATAATAACTTACCTACTACATCACCCGTCTTTTGACACCCCGCTCCATTAAGAAGAAACGCATACCACGTCATCGTATTGATCGTCAAGTAACTAATTAATCTGATGCGGCAATATTTACCATCAAGTTTATCGAAACTTGTGAACATCTAAATTATAAAAAAAAATTAAAATACCCCTATTCTGAAATTCCCGTCAAGTTCATCCTTTCTCAACCATTAACCAAATATAAAAATTCATGAACATATTGATGTGATTTAATCAGCATTATTGTACGGTTCATTGACTATTTAATTGCAGTCGTACAAAAAATTTACCATTATCTTAATTTATTTTATAAAGATTTTCATCATGTGCATTATTATTATTTTTTCTTTCTTCCAACAATTAAAATTAATTGACTTTGCATATCAACATCCCAGCGACAATTTTGATAAAAATATTCTCTCATTTCTTTTGACTTTAATTATACGTCTCTACATTCACCCGGAGGAAGTAAAGAATGTTGCCTTTTATATCCGTAAAGATATTGATAGTGCTCCAGAGCCGAATGATTTCACTGGCGGATTTATGCAGTAGTATTGAGAAATTATTGGACATGAGACTGTTGAAGCCACCTCCTCCTTTAAGAGTCGAAGAATTTTGAAAAGTTCTGAGGAATTATTGGACATGAGATTGTTGAAGCCATCTCCTCCTTCAATTCTTTAAGAGCCGAAGAATTTTGAAAAGTTTTAATCATATTGCTACTGCACTCATTATGAAATGTAAAAACATTTAAAACATGTTATGACTCGCTTGATAGAATAATTGATCCATCAATTTCATAGGCTAATATATTAATCTAATTAAAATGCTCAAATTGGAGTTGATGATAGCACACTCATCAAATCTTATAAGTCAACACCATATCAAACATACTCCTACGTGGAACTAAAATACCCCAGTTTAGTCTATATAGGGAGTATGTTGGATGTTGGACTGGACTAGAATTATTGGACTCGATCGGACTAGACCCAAGAACGCCTCATCCATCATTTCGGATCAAACCACGCAACCCCATCTAGGGGGCTCTACCTAACTACATCACAGAGCCAGACTCAAGACAGACTAAACGGCTCTGCCTAAGGACCCCACATGGTCACATAAGGATATTCGCATTCTACCTTATCAGAAAATATACACCCGTCATCCCCAGGATCGACCTTAACCCATTCTAGGAAATCTTACTGCGAAATCTTCGGGCGACAACACCGTCCTTCCCTGCAAATACAAATAGACCTGATGCACCCAAGTAATCCTAAGTTTCAATTACATAAACCTCCACCTTGGAGTCACCCTAACTTGGGAATTGGAGTGTCTTTTATAGGTCCCCCCTGGACGACGTTGAACCAGACAAGGAGAGACACGAACCGGATTAGAAGACCCTGACTTTCAAGCAGGAATATCTAGCGCCCACCGTGGGGCTGAGTAAAGCTTACCTCTCCTACAATGGTTGGAACCCTGAGTGAAAGCGACCACCGTCGCACGCTAACGGCAACGACCCGATGACGACAATCAGCCGCAGCCTAGTGACGCTGAAATAGCAAGGAGCGATGCTCCGGTACCAACCCCCTTCCCCCTGAAGAGCCCCGATAGCGTGTAAACGAATTAGAAGCACAAAATCAACTTGTCGTTGGCACAATTTGAAACACCAGCGCAGCCTCAGGGGAAACCCCCCGGCTGAGCGCGAACGCTATCGCTCAAAGCATGGAGAGACCTACCACTCAAAAACAAAAAGATTGATCTTTGTCCTTCGAGACAAGGTCTCCAACACTCCTCGACCAGAAAAAGATGAAGCTCCAAAAGCTCAAGGGATTGAGGTCGTTTCCCACCCCAACGTAGGACCATACGCCAAACACATCATGACAACCCGCCTCCTGCCGATGAGTGAGTTACCTACCACCCTAACGCCCTATACCGGTACGAGTGATCATGCTTTGCACCTGACAGCGCTTCCGACCGCAATGCTATATCACGGAGCAACCGACTCTGCACTCTCATTACTGGAATAATGAGCATCACTAACGACCAGATCCGTTGCTAAGCCATTGCTGAAGACCATCAGCAATGGCTTGCAACGACCCCGCCCGTTGCAACACGACCGTGGCAAAAGATCGCGTCGCTGATAACTTAGCAACGAATCAGCAATGATCGAAGCGGCCATTGCTAATAACATTATCAGTAACGGTTCCGCAATGGGACGCATTCGTTGTTGATATCCTTATCAACAACGGCGCAGCAACGCCGCGCTCCTATTGCTGATATTTTTATCAACAATGGTTCCACAACGACCACTCGACTATTGCAGTTATTGACACCAACAACGACTGACGAGCCATGATAACGTCGTTGCTGAAAGGCTGTTGCAAAGCCGTTGCTGTAGTTCATCAGCAACGACTTTGAGGTTGTGGCCCAGTAAATACGATACACTTTCAGCAATGGCTTTCACACGGATAACCGTGGGAAAGCCGTTGCTGATGATGTTAACTTGTAACTAAAAAATTTTAAAATTAGAAATTTTCATTGATACATAACTCACACATCCATTCACATACATATATACATTCACATACACATCACAGATACACCAGATAGACATCAAAACAATTATACTTATAATTATAATTATGCACAATCGTACAAAAATTATACAAAATCAAAACTATCATATCAACATGATACAAATCTATATCCAAACAAGTCAATCAAGTAACAAGTATCACCAAGTATCCAAGTAACAAGTTAATATCTAAGTCAATCAAGTCAATAAAATCTCACTACGACGGTGGAGGAAGGTTGGGATCATACGATGAGATCCCGAGTGCTTGAGTGTACACCGGCGTGGACTGGGTCGATGGTGATGGATCTGATGTCAAAGGAATGCCTACTCCAGTATGAGCTGAGATGTTACGTAGCATAGCATGTATTTCCGCCAACATCTGACTCTGATGTACAATCATCTCCTCTAGTGTCGATCGCTATCCTTCTGATCATTAGTCCTGGAGGTGGAGGGCTTCTCCCCAGCTGCCGGAGGGGTCGGTGCCCCAAGTGGCTCGAGCACGGCTCGCGCATGACTACTATCACATGGTCTCAGCCACCTGGAGCCTTGACCCACGCTCCCGCGTCAAAGTCCTCGGGGGTACCCCCGCGTTGCGTCACCATTTGAGTGTAGGTCTCCTACACGAGTTTGGTTTTTGTTTCATATTCTTCCTAAAACTTAAATTATAAATAAATAATGCATAATTGAAACAAATATACTTACCATGATGACTGCAGCGTGGGTGTCGATGTACTCCCCCGAACCATGTCCTCGATGGTGAGTTCGCTCAAACACCTCCACCGAGGAGGGTTGCTGGATAGTCCCGTCACCCATCACCGCCGTCTACATTTACAAAACAAATATATTAATTAGTATATAGAGTAACAAATAAAATATATAATTCAAAATAAGGTATAATACTTATCATGTGTCTCGCATTCACGATAAATGAAACAGAGCCGTCGGTGTGACGCACTCCTCCCCCAGACATGCGATTTCTAGTCGCAGTCCTAGATACCTCCTACCACCGTTCGGTCGATCATATTGCCACGACCTGATCCCAAATATCCGGAGTAATCCAATCGGGGTCGTATCCCTGAGTCTCCGTTATGTTTGTGGCCCCAACTCGGGCCATCGCCTGTGCCTGGGCCTGCCCCAGCTGGCAATTGTACCTTTGCCGAAAAATGGCCTCCCACGCATTGTAAATGAATGACCTCTGCTCCTCTGGCCAAGTATAGCGAGCCTGCAAAATAATAATATTAGTACCAAGAATAATCATCATGTATATAAAAATTTTAAATACGTACCTTAAACTCACGCCAGAGCATGTCCACGTGCTCAGGGGACACGTGAGACCAAGTGGGCCATGCCCTATGCATGTATTGTCGAATTATCCCCGATATAGTCCTGGGGACATCCTCTTGCTCGAACACGTACAACAAAAATAAAGTATAATATTATATTATGATATAATGAATTATATAAAATTCATAATTCAAAATACATTACCGTTCTCCGATCACACTAATAAGTCGGCGTTGTTCCATGGCTGGCGGAGGCTGAATCCTATTCGGCCTGTGTGGCCGCCTGCGTCTCGATGAACTAGCCTTGGCGGCAGGAGGATCAACGATGGGAGCATCAGCGATAGGAGCAAGTGAGGCAGAATCTAGAGTTTGACCGATCGGAGACTCTGTAGCTCTCGTCCGACGATAACCTCGACCTTCCATAGCCGTCGAATAAGAATATAATTAGATTATATATATAGTAGAGATAGATTTAATAGAGGATATACTTTACAATTATTCCTCATCATCTGAGTAATAGTCTTCGAATTCTTCTTATTCATCTTCTTCAAATTCTACTTCTTCATCTCCACCTTCCTCAACATCATGATCGTCATCATCAGCACATTCAACTTCTAATTGGACTAACGTTGTGTCTGTATCCTCGAGTGTTGGAATAATACGGTCTATAGCGGGAGGATCATCTTTTTGATAAAAATCATCTATCACATCAGGTATCGGCTCATTTTCTCTCGCTATTGGATCAATTCTTCCTCTAGCTTTAGTCTTATAGACTACACGCCAATCTGTTCTATCTTTATTTCGAGCCGGATACTTTGCGTAATATACGTGTTTGACTTATGATGCCAATATAAAAGACTCATTTGCTGCCAATTTCGATTTGTAATTAACCTCAATAAGTTTGTATTTGGGATGAGCTTTCATGTCCCTATCTGTTGTATCGAACCAATGACATTTAAATAGAATAACTGATTTCAAGCCGAAATAGTGCAATTCTATCATTTCTTCCAACAGTCCATAAAAATCTATATCACATTCAACATACGTTTTCCCTTTCACACAGACTCCAGCATTCATCGTCTTCTTTGTAAATGCATATTCAACCGTGTGAAATTTATATCCATTAACAAAATATCCGCTATAACACGACACTAGTCGCAACGGTCCACTAACAAACTTAAATATATTTTAATCTATTTCAGCTCTTTGATCTTTGCTTACGCCCGAATCCAAGTAGGGAAATCACAATTCCATAATCTCTCCAATTCCTTATCATTGTGAATAGAGTATTTTTGCACCATCTCAATGTCAAATGGATTGTCAAATGGAGTATTTTTGCACCATCTCCAATTCCTTATCAATGAATTATTCAATCTCTGGACAATTGAATAATACGTACAATTGTGCCAAATGGTACTCTTCGTCGCTTAAGTGTCGAGACGGACGAGAACCAAAAGCACGACTAGAGTGACAAAATATATTTAAATACCCATATGAATATCGAACTCCCCCGTCTTCGTTACGTGAAAGACAATCAAATCTTGTTTGCATTGTCGATTCAAAGTAAAATGAGCACTGTCGAGCCTTCTCGGTGTTCCTCGGGAACACTATGGTTTGCCTCCCTTCCCCTAGGTTCTATTCACTCATTCGAATACCTCTCCCGCGTCTTTCTCAATCGTTTCACCACGTCTCAGGTATACCACAAGACGGCAGTCACCCTCCGCCACGTTAGACAAGGGCAACATGAGCCCCTAATTAAGTGAATACTTGAACAAGTTCCAGGCCATAGCGGTCGACATCCATAATCTCGATCCAACGATCTAACTTTTTTGCATCCAATTTGGGTTAAAATCCGAACATTTCGCCGACCAGATCACCTTAACCGAGCCTAAAGACATGGCCGAATTCTAGGAAGAGGCAGCGGGCTTTATAAAAATAGAAGATCTGCGAGAAGCAAAGAGAATCGACTAGCAGAACCTTATGGCCATCGTCAAAGACAAAAAATTCATGAAGCAAGACGGGAAAAATAAGGACCACAGTCGCCACGAGCAGAGCTACAACCTAATGCCGAGGTCCTCACCTTGTCCAAGTACCCGATTTGAAAGGTACACACCCCTTAATACCACAAGGGAAATAATCCTACGAGAAGTACAATATCTACAACTGCTCAGGCCCCTTGGTCGCCCCAAAAGCTCAAAGTCTTCAAACCGAGGTGACAAGAACAAAATGTATGAATTCCACCGAACCTTTGGGCACACCATTGAAGAATGTGTGGCCATCCATGACCAGATTGAGTGGTTGATCAGAGAAGGGCGCCTTGACCACTACATCTGGTGTGATCGGAGCTGCAGCCAAAGCCGACAAAGTTATTGGCCTAAGGTTTTCAACCTTGGTCTTAATCACGGTTTTGATGATAACAAATATGAAACTAATGATTTCATGGAGAATTAATTTCAGGTTCCAAGTTGGTTAGTGCACGACATCCACGATCAAAAAATTGGAAATATCGAAGAAATAGGAAAATCGGAAGGACGTTGGTCGACGCGCTCGGGTTTTCGTCAGGAAGATAGAGTTCAGGGTTAGGGTGTCTAGCATATTTTGTAAATCCTCAAATTGATTCTTATGAACCAAAAACTTCGAAACTTGAAACCCAGAAATGAACACCGCGAGAAAATCCACGAAATGCCTCATTTCTCGAGTATCGGCCGATGGGCGGTCGACGGTCGGTCGACCGACCATTAGCCCCGGCCACCAACTGGCCACAACCCAAAATGGGCAGTGGGCTCCGGTCGGTGGCCGGTCGCTCGATCGGTCGACCGGCCATCAGCTTGAGGCATCAAGAGGACTAGGGAGTTTCTTTTGGAGCTAAGTATTTATTGTTTGATTTATTGCTCCATTAGTTGTTGTATTTTGGTGTTTATTTCATTGTATTTGAACTTGTGTAAATCTAGGTTGCTAGGTTTGATTGAGTTGGTGCTTACCATGGTGTTAAGGCTTAAATCCACCATTGCAAACTTAGTTTACTAGGATTAGTTGAGTTGTCCCATAGGTTGAGGTGGGAGAGTGCTCTCGGTAGAAAGGCAAGATACTTTCGGGTGTGGAAGTGTCTTCGGTTTGAGAGCATAGACTTTTCGGTGTAAAGTCCTCTTTGTAAGGGAAACAATATAATCTAGTAAAGCTAGTTTGGAAATCCTAAGTGGGGTGCTTAGGTAGTGGAGTAGACATTGGGATCGAACCACTATAAATAATTATGTTAGCATTGTTTACCTTGAATTTCTTATTGCTTATCATTTATATCTTGCTTCCGCTTACTACTCGATTTGTGAATTGCCTAAGTAATCAAGTAAATAATTAAAATTGAAATTAGACAAAAGGATTTAGATAACACACCATCCCCCCCTCTAGTGTGGCCATTTCACCAACATAAAATATTGAAGAAAGAAACTATAAGGCTTAATTCTCATTTGCACGAATTCAAACTAGAAAATGAAAATTTGAAGTCTAGGTCATTTGATTCATGCCATGATAATTTAGAACTTGAGTTTAAAACTTTGAAACTTGAAAATGATGATTTGAAATCTAAAATGAAATCTAGAGATAATGATTTGAAAAATGATTTCAAATTTGAGAATGAGACTGAAAAATGAGAATTTTATGATGAAATCTCAAATGCAACACAAATCTATTAATGTCTTGAAAAATGAGGTTGTTTTCTTGAGTAGAATAGCAAATAATTTATCCAATGTTTCATCTTTTAGAAAAAGTTGAAGGAACAATTGAAGGGTGTCAACAAGATTAGCTTGACAATAGATTTGTGTAGGTCAACTAACTAGAAGATCAAGTATATGATCCTCACCGGACACTTTGTCGATGCAAATTGGAGATTACAGAAGCATGTCCTTAATTTTGTTCACATACCTCCGCCTCATCATGGGGTAGAAATTACAGATACTATTTACAAGTGCTTGAAGGAATGAGGAATTGAGAACAAAGTCTACACGCTTTCAATGGATAATGCATCAAACAATGATTCTGCGATCCGAATTTTGAAGGACACTTTTTCTAGAAGTACAAAGTTATTATGTGGAGAAAAATCATTTCATGTTCGGTGTTGCGCACATATATTAAATCTGATGGTTCAAGATGGCCTTTCAGAGGTCAAGCACTTAATTGAGGACATTCATGATAGTGTTAGTTATGTTAATCAAAGTGAGGCTAGGCTTCGAACTTTCTCAAAGATTGTGCATCAACTCCAATTACCTGATAGGAGACTCATCTTGGAACGCAAAACACGTTAAAACTCAACATATGAGATGTTGACTACTACAATTAAGTTCAAGGAAGCATTTCTGAGATTTAGAGACAAGAGCCTAACTATGATTCTTGTCCAATTGAAGAAGATTGGGAGAAAGTTGAGAAGGTAGCTACAGTTTTGGAAGTCTTTACTAAGGTAACTAACATCATTTCTGGCAGTGACTATCGAACTTCTAACTTATTTCTTAATGAAGTGTGCCAAGTGATGGTATTGTTGGATAAGAAGTCACAAGAAGAAGATGATTTTATTCATGTAATGACTAGAAGGATGAAGGAGAAGTTTGAGAAATATTGGAACGAGTGTAACTTGTTGATGGCGATAGCTTCGATTTTGGATCCAAAGGGCAAGATGAGAATTATTCATTTTTCCTTCACTCAAATGTATTTTGAACAAGCTGCTCGTGAAAACAACAAATGTTCGAGAGGCTTTATTCGAACTTTATGGGGAATATGAGGTGTAATATTATAGTGAGCAAGAAGGAAATAAAACTTCAACACTATATTCTAATATTGATAATTCAATTGGTCAGACTTCTAAAACAACGGGTTGGGGTATACAAGATATGTTAAATCAGTGGAGACAGATCCAACTCAAAAATCAGATCTTGATAGGTATCTTGAAGAGGGTTGCTATTTTTTGAAGGAGATCCACTTTCTTGTGATACTTTAAGTTGGTGGAAGGGAGAGAGCGGAAAATATCGCATCTTATCTAGAATGGCCCGTGATATCCTTGCCATTTCGATCACTACTGTGGATTCAGAAGCCATGTTTAGTGCCATCACTAGGGTCATTGATCCTTATCATTCCTCGTTATCTCCGAAAATAGTGCAAGTGTTGCTATGTGGTGGTGATTGGTGCCGCCATCTTCATGGAGTGAAGAAGAAGGCCAAGGTTAGTAATGTTTTCCTCTTTAATTTCCTTATCATAGCATGTGTTATATTTACTTAGCTAATTTAGTGTATTTCTGTACTTTTGGTTTGTTAGGCGGAGAAGAAATCCATAGAAATTATTCTTCCGTGATCTAAGTGGTGGATTGTCGTTCTTGTCTCATTTATAGTAATTTAGTAAGTGCTTTTTGCATTATTCCAAAATGTTAATGGCCTACAATTCTTTTCCTTATATGTTTTTCCTTTTAAAAGAATTTCATTCTTGAAATTAAAGTGTTATTGCATCCTTGCAGGGGATGGATTTGGGTTTTGGATAGAGAAGTCGATACAATCAATTCTAGTGGTTGTTAATTAGAACTGTTATGGACTTTGTATTTTGAATCATGTATCTGAACTGTTATGGAGTATGGACTATTATGAACTGTTTATTACTGCTTCTTATTTTTACTTTGGTGGTTGTTTATTACTTTGCAAACTGGTGGTTGTTTAATTAGTTGATTGAGAACATTAAAATAATCATGCACACAAATCATAATAGCACACAAATCACAACCCAAATTATTACTTTGCTAACCTCTACGTGTGGACCTACCGACATGCCAGGAATAGACCCCTAGATCATCTGCCACAGGAAAAGAGAAAGCTCGGAGCCGAGCGCCAACATGCATCCGTTGAAGAGACCACGAAGCTGTTAAAAGTGAAATTCATCAGAGAGATTCGATTCAGAATATGGCTTACGAACATTGTGATGGTCAAAAAGCATTCGAGAAAATGACGAATGTACGTCGACTTTACTGACTTCAACAAAGCCTGCCCAAAAGATTCATACTCATTACCAAGTATCGACAAACTTGTCAACGGCTCCTCAAGGTATCAATACTTGAGTTTTATGAATGCCTATTCAGGCTACAACCAGATCCAGAGCGTGCAAACTTCTGGTATAAGGTGATGCCTTTCAGGCTCAAAAATGCAGGAGCCACATATCAGCGGTTAATGAACAAGGTTTTTGAGAAGCAAATAGACCGCAACATGGAGGTATACGTCGACGACATGGTAGCTAAAACACATGTCGATCACTGGCAATCATTGCAACGATCTTGTTGAGATCTTCGGCCAGCCCAGATGCTACAACATGAGGTTAAATCCAGAGAAGTGTGCCGTTGTAGTACAGGATGGTAAGTTCCTCGGTTTCATGTTGACACACTAGGGGATGCAGGCCAATCCAAAAAAGTGTCGGGCTATTCAAGAAATGTGAAGCCCACGCAACATAAAGGGGGAACAACAGCTCACTGGAAGGATGGGGGCTCTCTCCAGATTCCTCTCCAGGTCGACCAATCGAGTCGCTCCCTTCTTCAAAATCTTACGGAAAAAGCAAGACTTCCACTGGGATGAAAAATGCGAGCAGACCTTTGTAGATTTAAAGTGATTCCTCGCCAATCCACCGATTTTGGACAAACCGCAACAAGGAGAAACCCTATTTCTCTATCTCATCGTCACGAAGAATGCCGACGATCAGCTCGGTCTTGGTTCAGGAATAGAAAAGGGACCAAAAACCAATCTACTTTGTTAGCAAAGTTCTCCAGGGACCAGAAGTTAGATACCAAAAGCTTGAAAAGCTCGCCTTTACCCTAGTCATTTCGGCTCGAAGGGTGAGACTATATTTCCAGATCCACCACATTTAGGTACGCACTGAACAACCTATCAGGCAAGTGCTAACTAAACCTGAACTCGCGGGATGAATGATATCCTAGTCGGTGGAGCTCTTAGAATTCAGCATCGAATACCAACCCAGGGATCCCATCAAGGCCCGAGCGCTAGCTGACTGTTACCGAGCTCACCGACCATTGAGATACTCCCAGGCAAAAAGAACCAGGATGTTATTTGTGGATGGTGCTTCCAATGCAAAAATGAAGTAGGGCAGGCATCATTTTGGAAAATGGACAGGGAATAGCACTGGAGCAATCCCTTCAATTTCAATTTAAAGCCAACAACAATCAAGCGGAGTACGAAGCCCTGATTGCCGGACTAAGCTCGCTTAGGAAGTGAAAGCTCGAAATATTGTCGTAAAGAGCGACTCGCAACTTGTTGTGTGGCAAGTCCACAACACATGCCAAACCAGGAATGGCTCCCTCAAAAGGTACCTTACACCAGTGCTATCTTTAATCACTAATTTTGATAGTTGCGTGATCCAACATATACCTCGGGAGGAAAACACTCGGGTCGACCTGCTATCCAAACTTGCTAGCACCAAAAAATCTTAGAACAACAAGTTGGTCATTCAACAAGTCCTCGGACGCCGGAGCATCCAACCAGCTGACACCTTGGTCGAAGTCCAAACAATCGAACAAGGTATGAATTGGAGAACTCCCTACTTCGAGTACCTCAAGCAAGGTGAAATCCCATAAGGCATCCCTAATCTGGGTAGATTCAAAAGAATGGCAAGCTACTATACACTTCTTAATAACCACAACTACAAAAGAGGACTCTCCCGACCACTCCTCAAGTGTGTCGCCCAACCTCGAACATTCACCATAATGCCAGAGGTTCATGACGGCATTTGTGGTAACCACAGTGGAGGGAGATCACTAGCAGCCAAAATCCTCCGAGCCAGCTACTTTTAGCCGAGCATGAAGATAGATTGCAACCTCTATGTTAAAAAATGCGACAAATGCCAAAGGTTCTCGAAAGTTTCTTAACTACACCCCGAACCATTGCACAACTCAAACGTCAGTTGGCCGTTCCACAAATGGGGCATAGACCTCCTTAGTCCCTTTCCCCCAACACCTGGGCAATTCAAATTCTTGGTTATAGCAATCGACTACTTCACCAAGTGGATAGAGGCCGAACCCCTAACAACCATTGTAACAGATAAAGTCCAGAAGTTCATCTGGAAAAATATCATATGTAGATTCGGAATACCACGAGAACTCGTTAGCGACAATGGGACCCAATTCATGGATCAGCAGTTTTGAAAATTTTGCTCGGACCTTGGCATCAAACAGCTCTTCTCATCTATTGAACATGCGCAAATGAATGGCCTGGCCGAAGCGGCCAACAAAGTAATCTTACCCAGATTGAAGAAAAAGCTCCACTGGGTCAAGACCTACTGGGTCGATGAATTACCTGAAGTCCTTTGGAGTTACAACACAACCGTACAATCTTCTACCTCGAAAACCCCTTACCGCCTCATCTATGGGGCAAAGGCCATGATCCCTATCGAGATCATAGAGCCCAACCTCTGCAGGATTGCCTTCGAGGAGCAGGGTAACACAAAAGCCCGAGTCGCCGAACTTGATCTCATTGAAGTAGAGCGAGAACTCGCCAAGATTAGGGAAGAGGCAATGAAACTCAAGATTGCCGAAAAGTACGACAATGTGTCTGGCCAAGGAACTTTGCAGAAGGAACCTCGTTCTTCGAAAGATTGAGCCACAGAGAAAGCCAGTTGGAGAAGGCAAGCTTGCCCCAAACAAGGAAAGCCCCTATCGGATCATAAAGGCCCTTGGAAAAGGTGCCTACATAATAGTTGAACTCTCCGGGCAGGAGCTCTCGTGATTCTGGAATGTGGCCTCCCCACGGGCCTACTACAGCTAAGGATCTCCCTTTAAATTATAACAAGGCTAGGGTGCATTTTTCCTTACTCGGAGGTTTTTCCTACTGGGTTTTCCCCACATAAGGTTTTTAATGAGGCCCCGCCAAGTGTAAGCCGAGTTTAGGTCTCGATGGAGCAGGATGTATCTTTATTTCACAACAGAGTTACTTTCTCTATTATGCACATATCTCACATACTTTGTAGGAAGAATCCACACGATCTCACAAGCGTCCCTTGAGCCACCTGACACACCGTCCCTCCTCCGTTTGCGCTATCAAATACACAAGCAATCAAAATTCAAACTACACTAGTTCAAAACTCGAACTCAACACCCCACGCAGCGACCAATATTCAGTTTTCACCAATTTGGCTCGCTAGCCTCAGTGCATATCTAGGGCTCCCACGCCCCCCAATGATGTCCCAAGCGCACTTCTCGCGAGCTCGGTTTTCATCGAGTCTGGTCTTCGGCCCTAAACGCGACCTCTGGCTCAGCCTGACATGCTCTCAACGAGCAACATGACCCCAAGCATGCTTCTCGCGAGCTCAGTTTTCATCGAGTCTAGTCCTCGGCCCTAAACGTGGCATCGGGCTCAGCTCGACACGCTCTCAACGAGCAACATGACCCCAAAAGCGCTTCTCGCAAGCTCAATATTTACCGAGTTTGGGCCTCGACCCTAAACGTGGCTTCCGGCCCAGCCCGGTACGCTCTAAACGAGCAGCACAACCCCAAGCGCATCTCTCGTGAACTCGGTTTTTACTAAGTTTGGTCCTCGGCCCTAAACATGGCCTTCGTCTTAGTTCGACACACTCCCAACGGACAATGTAATCTAAGTGCCTTGATCATGATAATACCAAACAGGTAAAACCGCAGTTCAAATACTACACTAAGCAAAACATCCAAGGAACAACCTTTCATGCAAAAAGGAAGATATCTCTTTTATTTCATAAAACCCCACAAAGGGAATAGTTACACTTACAAACCCACAAAGGGTTGTTCGAAGGAAGAAACAGATTCAAACAAAGCATCCACTTGGAGAGCACATTAGGAACATGGTCGCTGACCAGGCTAAGCAAGAAACGAAGTTTCGGCTTAGGATCTTGCTACCAAGATTCAGTAGGTGTGCGCAAACTGGGTCAGGAAAGATCCTGCAACCCAAGAGTTGGAAGAATAGGCAGAAAAAGATTCAAAGTGGTGGCAGGCAAAACCAAGAATCGCTAACAAGAGTCCTAAGCCAGCACGGTGTTTCCAGATAACCATGGAAACAGGCTTCGCCTTCATCGTAAGCCCGATTGTACATACCTATACTTGGAACTCCTTCTCCTACTCAAATCTTCAAGCCCGATGGTACAAACCCACGGCAAAATGACGAACCCCTCGCCGAGAAAATACAAGCAACCTCCGATAGAACAGTAATCTTTGGCACCTCCCAATCCATGATTTCCATAACAAACAACGAGTAGGAGGCTATTTATAGTCCCAGAACACAAACCATCACTGTAACTGATGGATCCATGAGGCATCATATATCCTCCATCAAAATATAATTGATGCTTAATGCTTTGGGAACTGACTATAGAATGTTTTCTCCATGATTGCTTTTTTTGCTAAAAGATATATCTACTAAACAGGCGGTGTACGTCAGGAAGAGTCTCCAAAAGTGTCACATCCAGCCCGGACGCCAAGGCAATACATTAAAAATTGTGTACTCATCCCGCGATTAACCGAAGCAACAAAGACCGACCTCATTTAGAACTCAGCATGCACTCCTACAGACTCCAACCGAGCTCGGGGGCTGTGGACTGGACTAGAATTGTTGGGGCTGGTCGAACTTGACCCAACAGTGCCGCATCCATCATCCGAACTAAACCTCCACCTTGGAGTCACCCTAACTTGGGCGTCGGAGTGTCTTTGCAGGTTCCCCCTGACGGCGTTGAACTAGACAAGGAGAGACACCGAATCGATCGGAAGGCCCCGACTCACAAGCAGGAACAAATGTGGTGTTGGCTTATAAGGCTTGATGGGTGTGCTACCATCAACTTCAGTTTGAGCATTTTAATTAGGCCAATATGTTGGCCTATGGAGTTGATGTACGTGTCAGTTATTCCATCAAGCGAATTGTAACAAATAGTATCAGAGCATGATCTAGTTCTAGGCATGGTGATGGAGCCTATGTGAGAAAGAGCTGCCCAGGAGCTGTGGTGGAGTCGCAACTATGCTAGGCCTCACGTGCCTTCGACTTGGGTGTGATTCTGGGTTTTGTGTTAGACTCGAGTTGGGTCTTGATGAGGACATGAAAACATAAATGTGAGAGATTGTAGTACCACAATTTAGACCCACATTGGGAGTATATTGGATGCGGTGATGACTTAGAAGACTTGATGGGTGTGCTACCATCAACTTTAGTTTGAGCATTTAAATTGGGCCAATATGTTGGTCTATGAAGTTGATGGGTCAGTTATTCCATCAAGTGGGTCGTAACAAGACATGTCTCAAATTTGATCTATTAGCCTTTGTAATTGCATCTACAAAGTCTTCTCCAAATTTATCATGCATTGGCTCCAACGTATTATGGACGAGGTTATGCATCATTTGAAAACTAAACCCAAGAACTCGTCCCAATTAAGAAATGACGATTAAGTTAGACATGAGTAAAGCTTATGACCGTATTGGGTGGAGTTTCCTTCATGCCACTATATGAAGGCATTGGGATTTGATGGGAAGTCCATTGATATCATTATGCAATATGTTTCCACGATTTCTTATTCTATTCAGATTGGTGGCAATTATTTTGGTTACTTAAAATCTAACCGAGGTATATACGCTAAGGAAACCCTTTGTCTTCGTTCTTATTTGTACTATGCATGGAAGGATTAAACCACCTCCTCCACTATCACCAAGGAACAAATAATTTGGAAGGTGTCAAAGTCAGCTGATACAATCCTCCTATTTCATTTCTCTTCTTTGTCGATGACATCATCCTATTTAGCAAGGCAGACTGGAAGAATGTTAACTCGATTAATACAACTCTCCACTAGTTTGCCTCCTTAAGTGGTCAACATGTCAATCTTGACAAGTCAGCGGTCTTCTTCTCTCGAAACACACCTCATCGATGGAGACACCAATTGAGTCTATTCCTCAACATTCATCATGTTGGTGCCCAAGACCAGTATCTCAGTCTGCCTTCAATCATCTCCAAAGCCAAGAGAGGTACTTATGACTACATCCTTTCAAGAATTAAAAAAAAGCTCCAGAGTTGGAAATCAAAGTTGCTCTCTAAAGCCGGCAGGTCAGTGCTTATTAAATCAATGTTAGCTTCCATCCCAAATTATGCTATGAGCTACTTTCTTTTGCCAGATGGCCTCTGCAACAAAATTAGCAAGCTTTGCAAAGATTTCTGGTGGCAAAATAAATCGCAGTCTCGAGGCGTTCACTAGATAAGCTGGAAAACTCTATCCAGAAACATGTTGTCGGGTGGCATGGGTTCCAAAGAGTGCAAAAACATGAATCTAGCTCTCTTAGCTAAACAAGGGTGGCGTTTGATAACTTAACCTGATTCCCTCCTAAGTAAAGTTCTTAGAGGAAAATATTGCCCCTTCTCCATCTTCTTCGAAGCTCCTGTTGGTGGCAATGCCTCACGGGGGTTGGAATAGTATAATCAAAGGCCGAGGGCTCCTTCAAGCTGGTCTTCGTTGGAGTGTGGGCTCTAATACCATTAAGCTAGTGATTGGGAGCCCTTGGCTGCCTATTCCTCCTATTTCAGCTTCTTTGGCCCTCTACATAATTTGACTTCCATGATGCTCATCTCTGAATTGTTCGATAGGAACCTCCATGTGTGGAACATGCATGTTGTTCGAAATAGCTTTCATCGCTCTATCGCCTCATCAATACTTGAACTGGAGATACATGTAGGCCGAAACAAACCTACATGGTTTTATAACTCCAATGGGAAGTATAGTGTTTCCTTTGGATATAAAGTAGCACATGATATTTCTCATGGAAACCAGTCTGCTAATGCTGCTCCACATGCCTTCCCATGGCATAAAATTTGGAAGCTCAAAGCCCCTCCTAAGCTACGACACTTCATATGGTGTCTGGCCACTACAAAAAAGTGTTTAAAAATTGGCTTTAAAAAATCGACGTCGGTGCCAAGCGTCGGTGTGAAACTAGCGCTTGGAATAGTCGAGTGTAGTTTTTTTACATAGCGGCGCCTATATGGTGTCGGTATGTGAGGAATTGGTGCCACTAAGGCGTCAGTTTCTCTAACTCGGGCACTAGCTCAAGCTAGCGCAGGTTTTGCAGGCTTTTAAAAAGCTTGATTTACAATTTTAAAAATACAATAAACGAAAAAAAATTTAATCCCACGTTGAAAAAAAATTATTTTTAATAGTTTTTATGTATGATAAATACTATACTTTTAGTCCCACATTATTTAAAATTTATTTATATTATTTTTAAATATTATAAATATATTGGTAAACTTAATTTTTTTTATCAACTAATAAGATATTTATAATAATTTTAAACATTATATTAATATAATAAAATATAAATATTTATTTATTTATATATGATAAAATATAATATGTTATATATTTTATAAATTAATAATATAAAAAATTAATATATATTAGTTAAAAAATAAAAATAAAAATATTTGAATACAAACGCCTATTATAGGCGCCGATTTTCAAAAACCGACGTTTTTTGGGCATCAATTTCATTGTTTATTCATTCTTCGTTATTGACCCTCAAACTCTTTGTTTTCCTTGGCCCGGAGACATTCTTCACTATTAGTGCAACAATGGTGACTCCCAATTCAAGGTGCTGATCTAAGGCCCTAGAGCTATACTGTTGGTTCCTATATATGGAGTATCCGGAAGAGTCGCAACTCTTGTGTTTTCCAAGCAGCATCAACTTAAGCGGAAGGAATAACAAGAATAGCTATATATTGACATGTGGAATTGCACCAAAGATCTGTAATTTGCTTGTATCCTTCCTCGGAATTGATGTTGGATTTTATTCACCCTTGTGTTTGGAGTCATGTTACTCAACCTCTATCAATAAAAGAATTTTATAGGGGTGTGCATGATTATCGAGTAGACCCGAATTAAATTCGGATAGGGCCCGAGACAAAAATTAAGGAATCGGTTAAAATTGACTAGTTTCGGTTCCTGGTCCAACACATTGGGTACCCAAAAACGAAACCGAAACCGCTATCCGGAACCTGTTCATTTACAAGTTCCATGGTACAAATTCCAACAGAAACCTGTTCTAGAACCTAAACTGGAACATGTTGGAATCTGCACTAGAACTTGTTGGAACCCATTGAAACATGTTCTAGAATATATTGGAACCTGTTCTAGAATTTGTAAAGGAACATGTTCCAACAAGTTAGCCAGAATCAGAACTTGTGGTTCCGAGTAGGGTCCGATTCTAAGTTCCAACATGGTAGGGTCTGGTTCCAAAACCTAAGAACCGATCTTATTGAGAGTAGAGTTTGGGTATTATAAAAAATATAAGGTATCCAAACCTGCTTATCCCTAGAATTTTATACCTTTTGTCAAAAATAAATAAATACATCTCTAGATTTATTTTCTTTCTTTTTAATTGAAGGTTGCACCCATGTCCCGGTTTTTAAAAAAGATATTATTTTAGCAAAAAATTTGGCTCAGCTACATATAAAACTGGCATTAGCATGCATTTAATATCTTTTTGAAAATGAAACTTGGAAAATGAAATGATCTTTAATATTTATTTATTTTAAAAGTACTCTTTTTTGAGATAGAAAGCAAGAATAATAATAATACTTAAATCTAATAGTCAAATGAAAAGTAAATAAATAATCTACCATTGTTCTTTTTTTCATTCATATTGATAGAACTCTTGACCTTTTGTTTTCCTCCTTGTCTTATTTTCATGCTTGATGCTTCCCAGCGGAAGCTAGTGTACCACACATTTATAAGTAATTAACCTTGCATGCTTTCCTACGCTATATGTGGATTTGTTCCTCTCATGCCTTATATGGAGTTCATGCTTTATTGAGTTGAGTGTTGTGTTAGTCCGTGAATATATTGATTGCTAGTGGAGGTTGAATTACTTCATGCTTCCTCTTATCGATTGCTTATGTTGAGTTGTGTCATGCCTTACAAAGAGGATTATGGACTTCATTTTGGTGATACTTATGGTTGTTGTATTAGAGTTTGATTCTGAGTTAACTATTCTTAATTAGTTTGAATAAATTCCAGTGGTTAACACCTTCATTTTCTGAAAAGAGAGTATGGTTGTAGGTTGCTTTTAAAGTCTGCATGTTTTATTTTTATGTATAAAAACTATCTTATTGGGATAGGAGGTTTAAAATAGGATCGACATTAGCATTTGAATTGAGCCTTTCTTAGAACACTAGAATGATCTAATGTTACCACCCACTCGCACTACTAGAATTGTGACATTCACTAACGGCCCGCTCCATTTATAAGGCGTCGGTGAAGACCTTCACCAACGACGACTGTAATATCCGAGATATTATGGTAATTTTTATTATTTATCCTTGTCAGTCTAACGGGCCAATTCAAGGTTGAGCTGAGTCGAGTCATGATCTGATGCGAGCTTGAAAGCTCGGGTAAGTAGAAATATAAATTGTGCATTTTCTTTACTTGCTTAAATAAATTTTTGCTATAATTTTTAGTGCATGTGCTTGAGCATAATGATGATGCTTGTGTTGAGCTTGGGATTAGTTTGGGTTGAGGGGTTAGTGGGTTTGGACCCGGGCTTGAGGCGGTTGTGAGTTCAACATAAGATTAGGGTTGGGAGGGGATTATAACCCTCCCCTTGAGGACATGCGGCTCCTAGTTGAGCCGCACAAGCCAAGTTGAGAAAGAGGGGAGCCCCCCCCTAGAGCCAAGCCAAGCCGCCGCCTCTCGTGTGTTGGATTCGGAGGCCGTCTTCAAGAATTTCTTTCCCTCTTCTTCTTCCTAATCATGTGAGTTGTTCTTCCTCCCTTTTTCTTTTCTTGCCCTTGTGTTCTTGAGCCGTTTTCTTGGATATTGAGAAAGTTTGTTGTTTCTCTGTTGAAAATTATATTTTCTCGTCGATTTCTCGCGTTGCCATGGGAGAGGAAACCCGAGGACCCCCCTTTGTGAAGCGACAGCCCAAGGATTGTCGTAGGGGTGCTCGGCCAAGGTGGGTGAAAAGGGTCGCCCTCAAGATGTTTGTAGAATTACCTAAGAGGGTATGTGGTATTTAATGAGGTTTAAATCCCTTGGTGATGAATCTTGTTATATTCTTTTGATGGTAAATCGTGTTTAATGTCAAAATCATAAATCTCAGTGTTTCAAATTATGATTTCTTGTGAATAAAAATGGATCTTGATGGCATGTTTTATGTTCTTGATGGTTCTTGTCTTATGAAGTATGAATTGTGATGTGGATCTAGAACTTGATGCATGTCTAATTATGTTTAGTGACTAGATTATTATTATTATTATTATTATTATTATTTATTGATGATGTTTTAATATGGTTTGGCGATAATTAGGAGTAGTTGCTACTGTGATTTTCGTGTTAAATAATTAGACATGCTGAAATCTAAAACATGCTGAATATCATGCTGGATTATCATTAATGATGCTGAGATTTGAAATTTCGTTTGTAAATTGAGATGATTACTGAACATAGTCGTGTGACCTATAATTTTAACCAGAAAATATAGTCTGGAACCATAGGACACACTCTGAAAACCAGATTCTACTTGGGTACACTAGAATTGGGCTCAAACAGTAGGCTGAAAATAAAACCTAATTTCAGAAATTTAAATTTAAATTATAAATTAAAATTCAAAGGGCAGGATAAATTATTTAAAGAGCCAACAAGAATTTAAATGCATGAAACAAAACCACATGGGTTGATGACATTGCAGGTTTGGGGCGTTGGGAGAGGGCATAGTGTGTTGCGACTTTTTTCCAGTAAGAACACCCCTAGGACACTGTGGATGACACTTGACTTAGGTCTTGTGGGCACCATATCTTTTATGAATGGCGGAGAGGCTCGGTTAGGAGCCGATTTGTGGGCTTGAGCCCGGAAGGTTGGATGGGTAAATCCCAACCTGTGTTTAAAAAGGAAGAAGTTCGGATGCACGAATACTGATTATTCACGCTTCTCTTTGGAATAAGTTCGGATAGGCGAATCCCGATTATTCCCGTTCCTTTTGGAATAAGTTCGGATGGGAAAATCCCGATTATTCCCATATGTTCTTTAAAGGTATACATGGGATAAGTTCGGATGGATAAAACCCGATTATCCTCATAACCCTTGTGAGTGACTTGTATGCCTTACGACATGGGTAGGCAGATAGGCCTGTTGTAGATTCATTGCTATGTGAATAAGCTTGCCTTTGGGCATGGGTCGGCCAAGTGGCCGTTACTTAGCCTTACCACAAATGTTGTATTCTCCCTGTATGAGACAGGGGTGTTTATGTTTGTATGTTATATCTCTGTGGTTGGTTTGGTGGTATGGGTTGGTAGAACCGCTCACTGAGTTCCTTTGGACTCACTCTCGTTTCTTTTTTGATTTTTTATAGAGCCTGGCCAGTGAGGTAGGCTGGAGCACTTGGCGCGGCTGGAGGGCAGCAGGGTACCATTGATCTCATAACAGTCCTAGTTAGGGGTTGTAGTCGAGTCTTGTAGTATTTGGTCATGCACTTGGTATTTTAGCGTTCTTGGAGTTGTAGTCTTTTGGGACATTCTTATGTTTTATTTCAAACTATGTTTCTTGAGAAAAACTGAAAACTTTATTTTTATTTATTTCTGCACTCTATTTGGCTTGTTGAACCTCCTTTAAAATGAAAATGAAAACTGATTTGTTTTCTCTCTTATAATAAAATTATCTCATATTTTCGCTATGTTTTATTATGAGTTGGCATGTGCATAGGATACGCTGTCGGGTATAGACACGTATACCATGGCCGATCACGTGACCCTAAGATGGGGCATGACAATGTGGTATCAGAGCATGTGGTTCAGTCTGATTATGACCTAGAGTTTGTTTACCGTATAGGGCATTGCTAGCATGTCAGTATACAGTAGGGTTGTGTTATGAGACCAATGGGCTAAGTCTGCACCTCAGTGCGACTTGTGGTTAGTTTACTTTAAGATTCAAGGGTGAATTGAATTATCAAAACTTGATGTTTTCTTTCTGGTGATTCTAGAGTCATGGAGGCTTTTAATGCCGCTTGGAGCGGTAGTGGCAGTAACTCCACAGAGCGCCGAGGTCGGGGCTGGGGCCGTGGGAGAGCGTAAGAGGCCTGGGAGGATGTGGGATAGGATCCCATGGTTGTGTAGTTGTACGACCGAGTGGCTGAGCTGACTGAGGCACTCCGTAGGGAGCAAGAACTGAGGTAGTAGCCGCAACCGGTGCCAGTAGTACTCGCGGTACCAAAGGTGGTCGAGCTAGTGGCACTAGTGGTTAGAGTTCCCGGAGCACCTACATATGTAGATTTCATCAAATTTAGGCCACTGGAGTTTACAGAGACAGATCAGCAGGTGGAGGTCACCAGTTTCCTTGGGGATTGCTATGAGCTGTGCATGGAGCTTGATTGTTCTTCTGAGACGACCGCTTGAATGATCGGGTTGCAACTAAGAGGACCATCCAACGATTTGCTTCACACCTGGAGGGACCGCAGAGCAGCAGGTGCACCACCCCCAACCTGGGAGGAGTCCAGAGTCGCTATGGTAGAGAAGTACTTGTCGTTGAGCGTCCGGGATAGGCGGGCGAAAGAGTTCGAGCTACTGCGCCATATCAGTAGTATGTCAGTAATCGACTATGAGATAGAGTTCACTCGACTCTCGAAGTACCATCCCACTTTGATAGCCATAGAGACCGCCAGGGTCAATTGGTTTGTTGAGGGGCTGAGGTCGCAGATCGCCAGACTTATCCATTACACGGAGGACACTTCTTTTGCTCGGGTTGTGGATGAGGTGCTCCGGAAGGAGGCATTGGTACCAACTGATATGCATGATGGACCCCAGAAGGAAAAGTTTCAGCCCCAGCACTTGGGGGGTCGACCAGCTCACTTTGAGGAGACTCGCACGGTGGTGGATCCACTATAGGGCAGAGAACAAGGCAGTGTCAGAAGCCGCTTGGGTCCAGGACCGGGGGCGTCATCAGGAGGCTCATAGCGGAGGTCTGAGCTGCAGCTGTGTAGCCGATGTCACAGGAAGCATTGGGGAGATTGCTTTGGACGATTAGAGGCATGTTTTGGCTGTGGATAGGTTGGGCACTACAGGAAGGACTGTCTCGGCAGAGGTAGTGAGCAGCCTGATCAGACCAGAGGGAAGGCACTGATGTCAGTAAGTTCGGTAGCTCAGAGGGGTTAGACTCGGGGCGGAGGACAGCGAGCTGGTGGTTCAGAGAGGCCTTCTGCATAGGTTTTTGCCTTGAACCGAGAGGGCGCTGAGGCGTCCAGGGCAGTAGTGACAAGTAACCTTACTATTGGTTCCGCTTTAGCTTTTGTGTTGTTTGATCCAGGTGCTACGCATTCCTTTGTTCCTGCATTGTTTGCTGCTAAATTATCGGGGAAACCCTCTATGCTTAATTTTCCTTTTGTGGTGTCTACGCCTACAAGCGATGCTGTGCTGGCAGAGATAGTCTTTCGGGGCTGTGAGGTGGTCGTTTATAGGCATGTACTGATGGCCGAATTGGTACTCCTGCCGATGCTGAAACTTGATGTGATATTGGGCATGGACTGGTTGGCGGACCATTTCACCTCAGTGGACTGCAGGGCTAAAACTGTTACCTTTAGTAAGCTCGGATTGCCCTAGTTTACCTTCGAGGGTGAGGGAAGGGGAGACTTGTTGGTGGCCATTTCAGCTCTCAAGGCCTGGAAGCTACTTCTAGACAGTTGTCAGTCCTTCTTGGCCTTTGTGTCTGTGGTAGAAGGAAGCGGAGGTGCGGCTAGGGATATTTGTCATGCCCCAACTCAGGGTACGCGTGACCGGCCAGGGTACGAGTTAGTACCCCGAAGCCTACCCTATGCACTGACTAACAACTCACATAAACATAAACAGAACACATCAAGTAATGACCAAAACATACGATAACAACTTTTATTAAAAGTTCAAAACCAGTTTGATCACACCAAGTTCTAAAACACCATAAGTTTCAAATAAACATCCTAAAGTTTTTCCAAATAAATATTTCGAAGTTTTTACAGAAGTAAACCCAGTGCATACATCAGACTCTAACAGACATGACTACGACTAGTTACTACCAGCTATGAGATCTGCACCGACGCCTGCTCTGTTGTGTGCCATGCCACCAAGCCATACCTCACTGGTCGGGCTCTGCAAAACAACAATAAAGGAAAACCGTGAGTTCACGAGGAACTCAGTGAGCGGTTCTTTCGAACCGCCATTTAAAGCCTCGACAATCACATATATAAGGAAGTTATCAAATCACATTCCATAAATAATAAGTGTGTTAGAACGGATGAGTGGATGAACCGGCCTCTCGAGCCCATATCCATGATGCAAGCTCGGCCAATAATGGCCTAAAGTATATATGGAAGGTTCAGTCCTTCCTCTACTTAACTCGGCCGGTCGGCCTACTCAAACTAGCCCCTACAGGCTCCTCTTTTAGAAACTTTTATACTTCGGATTCGTCAACTAGGATGGCCACTAGTTTCAGTGATCCTCCGGGTTAGGGATAGCTAGTCCCAATTCCACTCGGGTCTACCGTCAGCGTGGCCCACTGACTAAATCTCAAGACCCTCTGCCACTCTGGTCTAACACCTAGCGGGCCCGCTGGTGCAATCTCAAGATCCTATAAACCGCTGAGTCGTGTGCTTGCCATCCAGCTAGTGACACTTCTCAGTAGACCATCAACCACAACCCAAAACTAGGTTGTGCAAGTATGTTGTATTTTGCTCCCCGGGCATTGCCCATATCCGACCCCTTACCCTAGGGTCTCACTGTTTCCTTAAATGAAGCACCTAGTGAGTGTATCTTGTATCTAAGTTAAATGATACCACTAGTCATCTAAACCATTCTTCCTAGAATGAGCGAACTCACCGACTATGAAGGCACTTGGCTTACCATAGTCACATCACTTGCCAAATTAGTCATGGGTAACAATATCATGAAGAACCTGAATTAAAGAGGATAATTTCACTAAATAACCAATAGAGAACATGCATTAAACATAGCAATAATTCGGCATAATATCTGAATTTAATAAACCTTTCCTTTGAAGCATATACCATAACCACCCTGCCCATATAAGCATTAGCAAGAACATTACCATATTCATGAGAATGCAGATTTTAAGATTTGCTATCAACTACTAGATGAACAAGAATCATGTAATGAAATTTAACCTTAACACTAAACATGAAAGTAGGAAATAAAACGATCCAACATGAGATACAACGCGTCGATCTGAACAGTCCCCACTTTCCACCCCTCTCTCATGCTCGGCCGACTCAAGCAAGGAAGTAACCTGCTCGGCCGAGTCCCCTAGGGGTGGTGAACAGGGCTGCGGCAACAACACAAGCACAATCCGCGTTCTAAATCATATCGAACATAAGGCGATCCGCGAGTCGCTAGACAAGCGAGGAAATTTGGGGAAAATTCAGCATGAACTTTCCCCTTTTTTCTCCACTCGGCCAACCCTCAAAAATATGAAATAAATCCGATTGAGACATAAAATCGTAGGTATTCATATTGATTAAAGTTCTAGTACTAGAAGACGCATCGATCGACAAGAAAACTCGAGACAAGAGTCCGATTTCAAACAACTAGGGTCGGCTACCCGCCTCCCCTCATAAGCACTCTAACCACTCACCTTGATTAGATCACGAGGAAGCCTCGATGAAGACGAGCTCTGATTTCCTCGAGAGTCGACGCGAACTCGGCACCGACAAGATCGACCCTCTCTCCCTTCTCCCTCTTGCTCGGGCTGTGTGCGGCTCCAAGATGAGCCGCATGGCTCATGATGAGGGATTATATTCCCTCATCCAATAATGACTCAAATGCCCCTCATACGACTTAACCTCTACTCGATTTGATCCGAGTCCGATTCGGGCTCCGATTCTATCCGCACTCAAGAGTCGAACTCGACTTTAATAAGACATCTTATGCATATAAGGAAATAACCATTGAGCTAATTTAAACTTCATATTTTTATGGGTCGAGTTATGCCTTCTACTCGAGGCGATTCCGTGGCTCGACCCGACTAACCCTCGAACCGGTGCGCTGCACAAAAATAGATTTTTATACTAGAAAATTTTCGGGTCTTATAATATTGAGGGGACGCTAGTGGTGTGCGGGTTCTTCGATGTTTTCCCTGAATAGTTGCTAGGTTTACCCCCAAAGAGGGAGGTCGAGTTTTGTATTGAGTGGGGTAAAGCCGATCTCCATTCCACCTTATTGGATGGTACCAGCTGAGCTCAGATAGTTGAAGTCCCAGTTGCAGGAACTTCTTGATTTGGGTTTCATACGTCTGAGTGTTTTGCCTTGGAATGCTCCGGTGCTCTTCGTGAAAAAGAAGGATGGGACCTTGCGAATGTGCATCGATTACCGGCAGCTTAAGAAGGTGACAGTGAAGAATCGTTACCTGCTGTCCAGGATTGATGATTTATTTGATCAACTTTAGGGGGCTCAGTGGTTTTCTAAGATTGACCCGCGGTCAGGGTACCACCAGTTGAGGATCCGGGATAGTGACATTCCTAAGACCGCCTTCAGGTCGAGGTATGAACATTTTGAGTAGGATTCTTACCTTCATTCCTTTGCCACACTTTCATTATTATACACTACTAGAATAAAAGGCATTACCGACAGCTGGAACTGTCTCTCAGTTGTTGATAAAGATCTTTAACGATGGCTGAAACCATTGCAACATGTCATCTCTAATACAAGCATTGCTAATGAGTTATGATAGTAGAGAGCAGCCATCGCTAATGGAAAATATCTATGACGGTTATCTTAACGATAGGTAAAATTCTTGTCACCAATGGCTTTGACGATCGTTGTTGCCTCAGTATCAACAAAAGTATAGGCACCATCACCGATGTATTCAGCGATAGTCTTCTACACTCATTTAATTTGAGATCAAAATAATTTTTTAGTAAGTTTTATGTGAAAAATAAATCACTACAATTAACCTTTGGAAAGCCATCTCTTACTTACATTTTTTTCATAATATTTTGAAAATTTAAAATCTAGTAAGTTCCCCATTATATCATCCGGATACATTCATATATCATTCCATACATTACATACAACTACGTACCACATCTAAATAAATCCAAATATATTCACAACATTCTGACCATACAAAAAATTTATTCAAAAACCTTCAAAACACATCACAATACATTTACACATCAAACATCTCTACAACCACAAGATACACAATGAAACACATCATAAATCCATTGATACCAACCTTAATTTGTAGTTCACTCAACCATCTTGTACTTTCGGTAACCTTTTTACCTCTATTGTTTGTGTCGAACCAATGACTTATAAACAATAACTAATTTTGCAACTTAAAAAAATATCATTTTAACACTTACTCCATTAGGCCATAATAATCAACATCACAATTAACATATGTTGTTCATGTAGTGCATACCCAAGCATTGATAGTCTAATGAATACTCACTCACTAGTGTGAAATTGATACCATTTACGAAAAAAATATTATAACATATAACAACTCAAGATGGACTACTTGCAAACTCAAATGTTCTTTCATCAACATGGGCGATATGTGGTATATTATTGAAGTCAATTAGGGAAAGTCACAGTTGTATAATCTCTCTAATTGTTCCATGGTTGTCTGAAGCATTTGTTCCAACATATGTATGTCAAATGTCTGAATAAACGACAACTTCTAGAAAATTAATTAATGAATACAAGTGTATGAGATGATACTCATTGTTGTTCAAGTATTGAGATGGATGAGAACCCAAACCAAGATTTGCGTAACAAAATATACTCAAGCGACCATCTAATTCTCAAACTCTCCTGTTATTGTTTTGTAGAAGATTATTCGATCTTGTTTGAACACTTGATTCAAAATAAAAAAACAAAATGTTGATATTTATTAAATAATATATGCTTCGGATATTGAACCTTCAATGGCAATAATGTTCCTAACACTACTACAAAATTAATCATTTGCAACGGCTTCGACAGTCGCAATGCCATCGCCATATTGTTTTTGCGGTGACAATTAGTATGTGGTAACAAAAGTCTATAGCAGAAGAAGCCATCACAGATAATCTACGATGGCAAACGCAATTGTTGCAGATCCTTGACCATCTACAGTGGCTTCCGTGAGGGTGACAAGCATTGCATAGGCGATCGTAACTCATTGGTAATTTGTGATGGAGAGGTGACGACCAAAGATCATAGAAGAGACCACCACATATGCCTTTGTGATGGGTGATATGTTATAGACAACTGATGATACGCCTGGTGGTAGCTTATTCAGTGGGCCTTTTGCATCGGCTTCGCGACATCTAGCCATTGCATAATACTTTGAAACATCATCTATGACGACGTTGATGTAGCAATGTTGTCGAAAAAAATTATTTTTTAATGAAATTAACAAAATTAAAATATCCTTTTACAATAATTTACCATTGGTAATAGTCAAAAATCCGTTGGTAATACTAATACCAACAGATTTTCATTGGTAAAATTCGTTGGTGATACTATGCTAGATATTACCGACGGATAAAGATATATTTGTTGGTAATTACCAACAAATGAGTTGGTAGTTTTGTTGGTATTACCAACAAAATTAGTTTGCTGGTAATTATTTGTTGATGAAAGTCTGTTTTCTTGTAATGAATTATGAAATAATACATTTCATCCATTATTAATTAACAAAACATTAAATAAAATCATATTGTCATCATATATAATAATTATAAAATTATTAAAATACAAAAAATACAAAATACGGAAATAAGAATCTAAAAAACAAAAGAAAAAAAAAGAACAAAAGAAAAAGAAAAACTCAGAGGAGAGGCGACAATGCTCCTCCCCCCCAAATTTGAGGGGGCATCGAGCCTGTCTTTTGTACTATCGGGGGAGAGGGAGAGGGAGACACATCAGAGAGGAGAGGAGGTCGGGATCAATTGAACAATACGAGAGCGAGAGAGAAAAGGGTTTGGTGCGAAGATGAAATAGTATTTTTTTGAAGGCACTACAATAGCGACCGACAGTTGCAGATTATGGTCGCAAAGGCATCATCGTATTGTCACGAAATCAATACTTTACGATGGCTAAATTTGCTGCCACTTTTATGCAACAATGTTTTTGCTACCAGTTTCAGTGTCGTCATATTTGTGATGGTACTATTGCCATTGTAAATCACTAAATTTCTAGTAGTGTATCTTTTTCTTTTCATATGATTATCCCTTAAATAGGCACATTCATCGATATTTCACATGACAACCAACTTGTGCCGCATATGCTAAGTGTACCAGTAGATGCTCCATTGAGTTAAAAAAGGCAGGGAGACAAATTTCTCCAGCTTGTATATATTCTCAACAATACTAGTTTCAAGTGCTGACATATCTTCGACTTGAATGACATTTACATAAATAATTCTGGAGAAAATACCTAGTTTAGTCAATGGACCTAAAATCTTGTAAAGTAGAAAATCATGAAATGCAATAGGAAACAATCTCTACATGAATACATAACAATCACGACTCTTCACCCTTGATACTTTACACTCATCGACGTTCACACAATGAGATAAATTCGAGGCATATCCATATGGATCAATTCTTTGATCCATTAGCATACATCTTTCATCTATTGTTTATTCAACACATATAACACCTTCGGCTTATTAAGTCATTCATAGACCTCTTGCAACTCTAACGGTACTCTCTTATAGTATGTTTTCAGATCTTGTCTAGCTTTCACATTATCTTTGATTTTTTTTGTAACATCCATTAAAGTATTAAAAATATTCTCAAACATATTTTCCCCAATATGCATGACATCTAGATTATGACAAATTAATAATGAATTCCAATATGATAATTTTCATATATATATATTTACTTCACTCAATTATGTATCTGAATAAAGCTTGCAACTATATCATTCTGACCAAATATAATATTTGAATTATGAAAACAAAAGCAAAGTTCGGTTCACCAGATAATCTCAGAGATAACTCATCTCTTTCTATTCAGCCATTCACAAATTTATCGTGATTCATTCAATACTCATGGTTAGATGACAATCAAAAAAGAAAATTTTCAACCTTTATCAAGACTGAATGCTTTAGAGTATCCCATATAGTATGAATAGGAAAGTCTACCATGTGCACTCCAATCAGGCAACATGTCATAAGCTGAAAAGTTATTGATTGTCCATAAGAACATTGCCCTTGATGTGAATAAAATATGAACGTCCCCACAGGACTAAAACTCCAAATACCAAAACAAAAGTGCATCACAAACTACTACAAACTCGACTACGACCCCTAACTAGGACTACTATGAGATCATGTGGTTCCTCTGCCCTCCAGCTGCGCAAAGTGCTCCAGCCCACCTCACTGGTCAGGCTCTACAAAATAAAACAACGACAATGGGTCAGTTCAAAGAACTCAGTGAGCGATTCTACCAACCCTCACAAAAACAAACATCACAGATAAGATGTATAAGGTAAAACTCCTGACTTAAGCAGGAAAAAGTCACAAGGGAGTGACCTGCTAATAGGCCATCCGACCACCACCTACCCAAAGGCAGCCAACACCCAACAGGCCTAAGCCTACCATGCCCTAAGGCAACAACACATACTAGGATAATCGGGAAGGCCCTCCGAACTTGCTCCACAAGATGCGTAGGGACAATCAGGATTTGTCCATCCAAACTTGCCCCTTTAAGATATCATAGGAGTAATCGGGTAGGCCCTCCGAACTTATTCCTTAAAAACCACCTCAGGGATAATCGGGTAGGCCCTCCGAACTTATCCCACGAGGTCAAACCAGAACAATCGGAAAAGACCCTCCGAACTTGTTCCACAGGTTGGGAATTAGCCATCCAACCTTCCAGGCCTAGCCTGCAATCTGCCTCCTCAACGAGCCTCTCCGCCATATGGCGCACCATGACCTAAGTCAAATCTTTCCTATAGTGTCTTAGGGGTGTTCCTATTAAAAAGTGTCTCAACACTCCAATACCCGACCCCAACTCTTAGACCCGCAATGTCATAAACCCGTGTGATTTTATTTCATGCATAAACTTCTCAGGTTGGTTCATAACATATTATGCTGACCCTTTACCCAATTTTAATTATGCAATTAAAATTTAGTTCATCACAATTAGGGTTTTGTTTTAGGGTTTTGTTTTAGTTTACTGTTCTGCCCAAAACTGATGTATCTAATCCGAATCTAGTCTCCAGAGTATGTCCTATGTTTCCAAACTATATTTTCTGGTTGCAACGATAGGTTACACGACTATGTTCGGCAAACTATGCACATTACAAACGTGATTTCAAAATCTGTCCTAAAACAAATAATTCAACATGCAGTTTTGAGTTTCAACACATTAGAGATGATTTAATCCGAAAATTATAGAATTAAATTCCTTAATTGTCAACACAACAGAATTATATCATGGAGACAAAATTCACAATAATTAAATCATATTTGTTTAGCCAAGATTAACAAGCATCAAGATAATCTTTAAACAAGATCCCAACTTTATGATCAAGAACCCATATTAAGTACACCCATGGCTTTAAGATCAAAATCATATTTTTATAAACATGATTAAATATCAAAAATCATATATTTAAATCTAAGGCATGCAACTACAATTTTCTAACCTAATTAGGCAAACAATTCAAGTTTTATACTTCAAGATAAACAAGATCGCTCACTTGGGCATTTCACCGAACACCTTGAGGGCACCCTTGATTCTTCCTTGGCCGAGCACCCCTAGGATCATCCTGGGCTGCTGAGCCCCATAGGGAGGGTTTAGGACCTCCTCAAACAAGACACATAAAAATAACGGCAAGAATCCGAGAGATCATCGAAAACAAATCAAGAACATCAAGCCTCCAAGAACGGTTTCAAGAAACTCGAAAAAATTCCGAAAGGAGGGTAAAACCACTCACATGATAAGGAAGAAGAAATCTTGGACAATGGCCCTCGAATCCAGTTTCAAAGATGGCGACTCGACTCAAGAAGGGGAAGAGAGGGGGTGGCGGCTCACCTCAAGCCGCCGGCTTGAGGAGAGGGAAAGAGCTTTGGCGGCTCGGCTCTTGATGGCGGTGGCTCCAAGGGGAGAGAGGAGAGGGACTGGCTGGCGGCTGGTTCCTCTTCTCAGAAGCTTGTGCGGCTTCAAATAGGGAGCCACAAGCCAAGGGGAGGAGTTTTTATATCCCTTCCTCAACCCTAACCCTTCTAAACCCTTTATCCAACCCGCATCCACCTCAAGCCGAACCCTAACCCGCTAACTTAAATCCTTTATCCAACCCGCATCCCGGAACCCTACCCGAGCTCGCAGGCTTGCACCGGACTATGAGTTGACTCAGCTCGACCTCGGTCTAGTCTGCTAGGCTTGCAAATACAGGCATAAAGGAAAATAATATAATTAAATATCTAGGATATTACAAAAGTGTATCCTACAAGAGGATTTACAAGCTAAGGCTCCGACCCTCTCCCCCGACGGTTACCCTCACACACCGAGAGTACCTCCAACACCTCTTCTCCCAAGGACTACACAACTAACTCTAACAAACTAAGTTTACACCGGTGGACTTATGCCTCTACACCATGGCAACCACCAAACTCACAAACCCCGCAACCTAGGTTTAAACCAACACTTTAAATCAAGAAAATAACTTACAAAATATAACATAAATGGAGTATAAATACAAACAACAATACTTAGGTCCAACATGTCACCTATCTCCTCTTGATGCCTCAAGATGATGAATCAATCAAGTGTAGGGCTCAATCAAGATTCGAAGTATCGAAAACTATGGTTTGAGAGAAAATGGCTCAAATAAAGCTTTGTATTATCAAAGGATGGCTGAAGGAACTATGGAGAGAGTGTGGAAGGCAGGTATGAGGGGTATTTACAAAGATCCCAAAGGCACTAGCTCAAAAAGAGTCGCTCAACAGATTAAAATAGATCTGTTGGGCACTTCGATCGAATTTTGGCCGAATCTCGGTTGATCGAGGATCGATCGAGCTTCGACCGAACAGTTACTGGAAATTCCAGTAACATTTCGGTCGATCTCCTATCGATTGTCGGTTGATCAAGGATAGGTCAAACATCGACCGATAACTTGGTTTTAGGCTGATTTTTCAGCTAATAGGTTTTTGGGTTTTGGGTTTAGTTTTTAGGGTTCTTTTGCATCAAAATGAGGATTATACATGAAGTCGAGACACCCTAAATCTATACTTCTAACTTCCTGATGAAAATTGAGCGTCGACGAACGTCCTTCCAGTTTCTCCGATTTCTTTGATTTTTCCGATTGTGGATGTTGTGCGCTACTCAACTTGAAACCTAAAAATATTTCTTCATGAAACCGTCAGTTCCATGTTTGTTATCATCAAAACCGATATTATAATATAGGTTGAAAACCTTGGACCAACAAACAAATAGGGCAATGATTCAATTGCACATGTTCTTTATAATACACTATGCAATTATTTTGACATGCATGTATCTTATTGTACCTAAGCCATATTTTTTTCATCATTTTCTTCATCTTATAAAAAGTAGGCTTCAACTTGTTATTTAAAGGCAATAGGTCGATGAAAAAATCTCGCAAGTCGTTCATATGAAACCTTATTGATATTATAGTCTAACCTGAGGATTAAGAGTTGTGTTCTTACTGTTACCCTAGTGTACCAATCACAATTTGCGTATAAAGTTTCATCGTTAACTCTCAACCACTCATAAAATTCTACGACCGCTTTGCACAACAATTTAATTTCTATATTATGTTGTTCTTTTCTGACATCCACTACTCGAGTATCTGACACAAACATCTCAAGAACCGAACCAATTTCATCATTCAAATTAAAATAACCACCAAGACTATCCATAATCATATTTCAATATAGATTAGATGAGATAACTGCAAAGGTGCTAGATCAGCTTGACAATAAACTACAACATTGCTAACAACCCAACATTGTACGACTCCCCATGACAAATCAACGGATTGTATCATGATTTGAATCCTTTTCGATACAGATGTATTGTCATGGTCTTTCAATCTAAAAACCTAGAGTTGATGTAAACACAACCAACAACCAATAGATGTTATCACCGCTAACAAATTTTGGGTTCAAATAAGCGAAATTCAAGAAACAAGTTATGCATATTCACAACTTTTCTATAAACGTTTCACGATCAAATTGTCGGTATATCTAACTTCGATCATCCGACACGATTCTATCAAACCATCACATTTTTTATTATTTATGTTTTTTGAGGTGGGTTGATCCTATTCTATTTGATAATCATGTTATTCATATTGCACTAAGTATTTCTTTTAGTATTTAATTTCATTCTAACTTTTGGTAGCATCTCCCTATAGTTCTCCGAATACGCATATCATCTAGGTGTGCGTCGGAGAACAAGGGAGATTGCTTACTCGAATTTAAATGTAAAAACACTGAAGGAAATTATTAAGTATAATATATACAAAGTTCCGAAACTATCCAATTAGGAACAATTGATGACGTATACATCATACAAAAGTGTATATAATTCTTTTATACAAATATACAAATCTCAAATGTATCAACTGGCTCGTTATTATTAATTTCTAATATTTAATCAACATCCGTTGTATGTTGTATTAGTTCATATTAATTATCTTAACATGTATTAACTATATAAACTAAATGTTTGTGTATTGTTTTATATAATTATTAATCACACTTACAATAATAATTATATAATTATTTATACAAAATTACATGTAATTAACTTGATTAGTCTAATTAAGTTAATTTAACTAATTTAACTAATTAATTTAATTTAAATTATAATTTAATCATATAAATGCAACTAATTATAATTCGAATTAACTTGTAATATAATATAATATAATATAATATAATATAATATAATTAACTTATATAATTTAATATATAATTATTAATATTAAATAATTGTATTATATAACTTCACTTATATAGCTAATTATATAAGTGAATATAATTAGTTAATTATTGAGTTAACTTACTAACTAATTATATTATGTAACTTAATCATAATTAATTCATATTAATTAATCATAAAATTAATTATATTACTAACTAGATTAATTTTAATCTAATAAATTAATTATAGAATTTATTTTTTGGACTAGACTATAAATATTGGGTCCGGTTGAATTAGACCTAGCGACGCCGCACAACCCAACTCCAGCTAAACCAGACGATTCCTCCCAGGGGCTCCACCCGGCCATACATGGGCATCCACGCCCTTCCTTATCATGAGGGATACGTCATTACAAGCCCGCCATCTCCGGGATCAACCTCGACCCATTCTGAGCAATATTCCTACAAGATTATCGGGCGACATCATTGCCTCCACCTGCAATAAATACAGACATGGACGCCTCTACTAACCTAAGTTTTATATTCTGTTCCTCCACCTTGGAGTACCACTAACTTGAGTGTCGGAGTGTCTTTTGCAAGCCCCCCTCCCCCGTCCCCCCCCCCCTACGCTGGAGTTGCACCTAATCGACCAAGAGAGACACTGAGTCGGACCGGACTACTCCGATCCTCATATAGGAATATTTGGCGCCCTCCGTGGGGCCGAGTAAAGTTTACCTCCCCCACAATGGTTGAAACCCGGAGCCAAGCGACCGCCGCCGCACGCCAACGATAATGACCCGACGGCGATGATCGACTGCAACCTAGTGACGCTGAAACAACGAGGAGCGACTCTCCGACACCAGCCCATCCTCCCCCATATGGCATTCTTTACATAAGCATTTTTCATTCTAGTGTTCTTAAGAGATGAAACATTTTTGAATTTATTTACTTTCTTATTTAAAAACACAACCTCATTTTTCAAAGAAACAATAGATTGATATAAGGCATGAGATTTAGATTTCAAAATATTGTTTTCACTTAAGATTTTTGAATTCTCAAATTTTAAAAACACAACCTCTATACTTTGTGTTTTAAGAAAAGTATACATCCTACTCTTCCAAACACCAATGTTAGCCTCATCAAACCTAGGTGGTGCAAACGGTAAACTCTTTAGTGTCATTTTAAGAATCGAGCTAAAGGTAGAAGAGATGGCGAAATCTCAATCTACTAACCCTCTCTGATACCAAATGTAAGTGAAATGGCCTAAACTAGAGGGGGAGGGTAAATAGTGTGTTCAATAAACTTTAGCCGAAATTCGGTTTTAACCAATTCTTAATTACTTAGGCAAGAGCTCAATTAAACTAGATGAATGCGGAAGTGAGTAAATAATAATTAAGCAAGCACAAGTAAAATCGATACAAACACAAGTATCTATCTACTTTATGATACTAGATGAGTGTATCAAGTTAGGAGAAATTAGTGATTTAGCAATAAGATAATCAAAGTAAGAACAAGCTAATCACACTCAACCAAAGGCAATGCTAACAAGATAGATTTATAGTGGTTCGGCCCCAATGCCTAGTCCACTACCTAAGTACCCCCACTTAGGATTTTCAACTTAGCTTTACTAGATTATAATTATTTCCTTACACTTAAGGATTTTTCCCATAAGAGTCTCTGCTCTCACACCAAGGCACTTCCACACCCGAAAGTCTCCGCCTTCTTACCGAGAGCACTCTCCCACCGGTGGACTTATCCTAGTAAACTAATCCTAGTAAACTAAGGGCAACAAGAACTAATCCTAGTAAACTAAGTACACCGGTCGACTTATGCCTCTACACCAAGACAACCACCAAACTCAAGATCTACACACTAGATCTTTACACACTTGAGTAGTGACGAAATAAACACCAAAAATATAAGTATATGATAGCAATAATAAACAATACAAACTTAGCTCTCAACCAAGAAGTCCTAGCTCCTCTTGATGCCTTGATGATGAAACAATTGAAGGTTGTAGGCAAGATCAAGGGTTTTTATCTCCAAGCTAGGGTTTACACAAAGGATGGCTCAATCAAGGCTCTTGGATGTTAGAAGATGTCTCATGAAGTGTTAGATAGCTTAGAATGCAAGTTTGTGGTCTTATATAGAGATCCCAAGGGTAGATGCTTGGTTTCCAACAAGCTCAACGGGTAGAAATTCAAAATAGAGCCGTTGGAGGCATTCTGAGAATTTTGTTGGAAATACTGCAGTGTACCGGTACTTTCCAGGCTATTTTGAAATGTCAATCCAGGTTGTTCTGGGTTGTCCATCCGGGTTGTTCTGGATTGTTATAACATCTCATGCGAAATATTATTTATGACTTGGAAACTCTTGGTAATACAGTAGAGTACTGGTACATTCCGATTGAAGTCTGGTTGACCAAACCAGCAAGGTTCTTTCTTCTAGTTCGAGTTTCAGATTTGGTTCTTTAGGGATCTTTGCATCAAAATGAGGACTAATAGAATCATTCTAGACACCCTAAACCAAAACTCTATTCTTCCCGACGAATCCGAGCGTGTCGACCAACGTCCTTCCTATTCTCTCATTTTTTCGATATTTTCGATCGAGGATGTCACAACAAACCGATATGGAATCTGAAAATATTAGTTCCATGTTTGTTATTATCAAAACCGAGATTAAGACCAAGATTCAAAACCTTAGGCCAACACGAGTGTCGCAGCTCAGAGCATGAAGAAAGCAATCACTCAAAAAGAAGGATGCTGGTTTTTGTCCTTCACGACGAGGTCTCTAATACTCCCCGTCTGGAGAAAGAGGAAAATTCCAAAGCCAGGAAGGTCGGGACTATCCTTCCTACCGATGCGGGACCTTTCACCGAATACGTAATAGCAACCCGCCTCCCATCGAAGAGAAAATTACCCACCACTCTAGCGCCCTACGATGGTACAGGCGATCCCACAATTCACCTGACGACGCTCAGGACCATGATGCTCTACCACGATCCCACAATTACCCACCACTTTGCAAAGCTTTACTAACTTTTCTGGGGAAAACCGCTTTGTTGTGGTTTGCTTCCCTCCCGTCGAGGTTCATTCATTCCTGCGAGGACCTATCTAGCGTCTTCCTCAACCGGTTCACCACATCGCGGGTCTACCACAAAATGGAGGACGCCCTCTGCTATGTCAGGCAGGGGAAACATGAGCCCCTAAGGAAATACATATGCAGGTTCTGGGCCGTAGCGGCCGAAATCCCCAACCTCGACCCCCTCGAGTTGAGTTCTTCTCCATCAAATTTGGGTTGAAGCTCATACACTTTCCCGACCATATCGCCCTGACGGAGCCTAAGGACATGGCCGAGTTCTAAGAGAAAGTCACTATCTTCATAAAAATGGAAGAACTCCGAGAAGCTAAAAAGGCCGACATGCAGAATTTCCAAATTGCAGCTGAAGAAAAAAGGGCAGATAGAAAAAGCGAAGACCGCAGCCTCCATGTAATACCCAAGAAAGGTAGATATAAAAATTTAATTAATTTATTTTGGCTTCAGCGGGAAAGCCGGGATGCACGTCGGAGCAAGCCGAGAAATCGTCGGAGGCCGCGATTTGTGATATGACCCTTATGTATGAGGAAATTTATTTCATTTGAGTCGGGGTGGAAAGTTGGGTCGATTCGAGTTCATAAGTTCAAACAGAACTCAATTCGGACAAGTATAAGTCGAGTTGTGTCCACATAAGTCATCCACTTCAGTCATAAAGGGTAATATGGTAAATTGTAAAAAAGGATATATTTGGGGAGATGAGACCATACTGTCACGGACTAACTTGCTTGGGCAGAAAAAATGTCCATGAGGCTCCCTTGCTCCCGCAAAGGATAAGCCTTGGGCAAGGATCACCTTGACAATCTTCGAAAGTTGTGGCTAACGGAGCGCCTGCGTTCGAACCTTGGTGTGCTAGGACGCAAAAAAGTTTGGGCCGAATGGCCGTTTGTAGGGAAAATGCTTACAAATGCTTGAACGGATGCTTCTACGAATGAACTAGAGTGTTGCTTGCCCGTAGGCAATATAGTTGCGGAGCCTAACCCTCAAGTGTCACCCACGAGGTTCCCAAAAGAACGAGGAGAATGACAAAATTTCCTATGGCCCAACACCCTCACCGGCCATGCCATGGCAAGGAAACAAGGGGCGTTACCAAATCATGCACGAGAGCGGTGGGTGGTGCGCGAGCACTTTTACAATGCATAATTACATGATCCACACACCCCACCGGCCCATGCCGCGGCTAGCAAATGAGGGTCGTTACCTAGTCGCGGGCAAGGGCGGTGGGTGGTGTGCGAACGTTTTACATGAATGCGAAAGATGCAATATTTACAAATATTTACAATGCACGTTAGGGACCGTCATGACACGTACAGGACTTGACAAACCCGATGGTCCCTAACATTCTCCCCCACTTACGAAGTCGACGCCCTCGTCGACCCCTTCTTGAATACGGTGATGATGTCATCTTCATGTCGCAAGGTGCTCTCCTTCTCCTAGCTAGCTTCAGAAGTTGGAAGTCCCTTCCACTTGACAAGGTACTCCCGCTCTTTGTTGTCGTTCAGGAGTTTCACTTTGCGGTCCGCCAAGATCTCTCCTGCTTCATGTTGCACCGCTTTGGTTGTTGCCGGTGGACGTGTTGGAATGTTGCGTCCGTCGTTGTGTCGGTCGGCATGGTAGGGCTTCAGGTTGCTCACATGGAAGACGAGATGTATTTTGCACCACACTGGCAGTTGGAGTCGATAGGCCACCGAGCCTACCCTTTTGATGATGGGGAAGGGCCCATTGTATGCACATGAGGCCCTTGTGTATCTTGCGCCGAAAGACTGTGAGGGATGCCGAGTGGAGTCTTATCAGTACTTGATCCCCGACCTTGAATTCTCAATGTCTCCTCCCTTCGTCGGCCCACTTCTTCATTTTGCGTGCCGCCGATTCGAGATAGGCTTGAGTGATCTCTTGATTATGATGCCACTACTTGGCCATTTGATAATCAACATGACTGCTTCTAGTGTTGCCAAGAACCAGTGAGTGGGGTGTGTTCGATTGTCATCCCAATAAAATCTCGAAGGGACTCTTATTGGTGGCGGAGCTCCTCTACGGGTTGTAGGAGAACTGGGCTACGTCTAGCAGCTTCGTCTAGTCCCTTTGATTTGCCGCTATGAAGTGTCGGAGGTATTGTTCGAAGAGTGCGTTCATGCACTCCATTTGCCCATACGTTTGAGCGTGTAAGCTTATCGAGAAGTATAGTTGAGACCCCAATAGTTTGAACACCTCTGTCAAGAATCTGCCGAGGAATCGTGGGTCTCGATCACTGATGACATTCCGCATGCCCCAAAGTTTCACGACATTCTGCACCACGAGCTTTACGGCTTCACTCACTGTGCAGTGCGAGGGAGCTGCCATGGACGTGGCATATTTGGAGAAGCGAACGACGACCACCAAGATGGAACCGAACTCCCCCACTTTGGGTAGACTCGCTATGAAGTCAAGGGAGATACTTTCCCATGGTCGTTCAAGAACAGGCAGGGGTTCAAGGAGACCCGCAGGCTTCTGCCGCTCGATCTTGTCTTGCTGGCAGTTTAAGCATGTCTTCACATACTCCTCGACGTCGTCCGCCATCTTTGGCCAATAGAATGCCCTCTCCAGTAGGTCCACTGTTCTGTATACGCCAGGGTGCCCTGCCCAGAGAGTATCATGACACTCCTTTAACAATTCTCTGTGCAGGCTATCTGCCCTAGACACGTACAGTTGATTTCCTTTGGTGAAGATGAGTCCGTCTCAAACCCAAAACTTTCTTGTCTTCCCATCTTTGATCAGCTTGAACAGTGCCTCTGCCTGGGTGTCTTTGAGCAAGCCCATGCTTATCTTCCCACGGAAGTTGGATTGT
Organism: Canna indica; assembly: GCA_034359265.1. NCBI lineage: Eukaryota > Viridiplantae > Streptophyta > Magnoliopsida > Zingiberales > Cannaceae > Canna > Canna indica. The sequence goes on from CP136893.1 coordinate 41,179,662, forward strand.
ACTTGGTTCACACTGCTCCCAGCTTCTCCTCGAACAGTTGCAACCCGTTCGATCTTGCGGCTCAGGGCATCTACCATCACGTTGGAGCATCCTGGCTTGTACTCCAATGTCATGTCGAACTCTGCTAAGAAGTCTTGCTATCGAGCTTAATTCGACGAGAGCTTCTTCTGAGTCTGGAAGTAACTCAATGCTATATTGTCCGTCTTCACAACAAAGCACGATGTGAACAAGTAGTGCCTCCAAACACGGAGATAGTGCACTATTACAGTCATTTCTTTCTCATGTGCAGGGTATCGTCCCTCTGTGTCGTTCAACTTACGACTCTCAAAGGTGACGGGGTGTCCCTCCTGCATAAGAACACCTCCAATGGCGTAGTCTGAGGCATCGGTGTGGACTTCAAAGGGCTCCCCATAGTCAGGAAGCTTGAGAACTGGTTCCTCGACCACCGCTCGCTTCACGTCTTCAAATGCTTCAATGCATGGTTGGGACCAATGCCATGTCTTTTCCTTCTTGAGTAAGTCCGTCAGTGGAGCTGCTCACCTTGAATATCCGACGATGAATCTTCGGTAGTAATTCACAAAACAGAGGAATGACCTGAGTTCTGTGACCTTTGTGGGTGGCTGCCATTCCACTACGGCATGGACCTTTATATTGTCCATTCGGATCTTTCCGCCCCCAACCCGGTGTCCCAAAAAGTCAATCTCTTCTTGGGCGAAGTAGCACTTCTCCCGCTTCATGAACAAAGTGTTCTCCCGGAGGATCTTGAAGATGGTTTTCAAATGTTGAATGTGCTCCTCCAATGTTCGACTGTAGACCACAATATCGTCTAAGTACACCATAACGAATTTGTCTAAGTGTTCATGGAACAGCTGATTCATCATGGTGCTAAACGTGGCTGGAGCATTCGTGAGGCCAAACGACATCACTAAGAATTCGTTGGCTCCATAGAGTGTTACGCAAGTGGTCTTTCTTTCGTCCCCTTCGGCAATCCGCACTTGCCAATATCCCGATCTTAGATCCAGCTTGGAAAAGTATCTTGCTTGGCCAAGTTGGTCGAACAAGTCCATAATGAGCAAGATGGGGTATCTATTCTTCACGGTCACCTTGTTCAAAGCTCGGTAGTCCACGCAGAGGCAGAGACTCCCGTCCTTCTTCTTCTGAAATATCACAAGGGCTCCAAATGGAGCTTTGGAGCTGCGAATCAATCCTCTGCCGAGTAGCTCCTTTAGTTGTCTCCGTAGTTCTGCCAATTCTAGTGGCGTCATTCGGTAAGGTGGTCGGTATGGTGGCTTAGTCCCTAGTTCCATCTCGATTCGATGATCCACCCATCTCTTTGGTGGTAAGGTCTTTGGCAGTTCAGGCGGCATCACATCTTCGAACTCGTTGAGTACTCTGGAGACTGCTGCGGGTTCTCATTCTGCCCCATCGAGTGATCCTTCCAGCCATTGCCGCCGCCATTGAGAGTTCTCCTCGTCGAACTTCTTTCTTCACTTGTATGGCGAAGAGGAGTTGGTTTCCACTTCCCGGTGTCGAACACACCGTTGGAACAATGCTAGGATTGTTCTCCCCCATCAAATATAAAGTGTCGAGGAAAGGCATGGGTACCACCTTCACCGACTTGAGGAACTTCATTCCCAAAATAACTTGGTAGTCGTCGAGAGGCATTGCTATCAGGTTGGTTTGACCCTTCCATCCTCCAATCTTCAGTGGGACGCCCCGTGCGACGCCATTGATTTCTTGTGCCTCGAAGTTCACCGCCTTGACATGACTCGAACTCTTTTCTAGCTTGAGCCCTAGTCGCTTTGCCTCTCCTTTGGTGATAAAGTTATGAGTTGCTCTCAAGTCGACCATCGCTCTGGTATTCTTGCCATTGAGCTCGATGTCAATGAACATCAGCTTGTGTGCCGCCTTGGTGGCTCCCTTCTTTGGGCCTTGCTCCCCCATTTGAGTCTTGAGAGCATTGAGGAGACGCATTGCTCCCATGTTAGGCCTTCCAGTGTCTTCGCCTTCGTTGGAATAGTCCTCTGCGTCGAGGACTGCAGGAGACTTGCCCTTCTCTTTTTTGTCATTGAGGACATTCTTGAACCACGTGGGGTCCTCTGCACAAGAAGCAAATAGGTCCGGGTCTCTATTGGTTCCACCTCGGAGGGTAATCCCTTTGAGGAGGCTCCTTTGACGATTGTTCTCTTTGCGGGTGATCCCTCCATCTCATATCGCCCGCGGTTCCTTTGCCCTTGTAGTTGTCGGGCTTCTAGAATCTTGGCCTGTAGGGTGCTGCCTTTGTCGGATTTTCTTCAAAATTATAGTCAGTGAGTCGCTCTGCGGTGATCTTCGCTTCTGACAAGGACTTGACATTCCTCCTTGCGAGTTCTTATCGCGCCCACGACTTTAGCCCTTCAAGGAAGGTGAATAGTTGATCAATCTCGGCCATGTCCGGAACATCCAGCATTATGGTTGATAACTCCTTCACGTACTCCCGAATTGAATTGTTGTGACGGAGTTGTCGTAACTTTCGTCGGGCGATGAATTCCACATTCTCGGGGAAGAATTGAGCTTTGAGTTCTCGCTTGAGATCGTCCCAAGTGTCGATCTTTGCATGACCTTTCTAAATTTCATCATATTTGGTCTGCCACCAGAATTTTGCATCCTCAGACAGATACATGGTTGCAACGGACACTTTCATCTCGTCGTCAGTTATCCTCATGACCTTGAAGTACTGCTCCAAGTCGAATAGGAAGTTCTCCACCGCTTTGGCATCTCGAGCCCCGTTGTAAGGCTTTGGTTCAGGTGCTTTAAGGTGATGTTGTGGCATTTCGCGTTGCCAAAAGTTGCCACCGCTCGAGTGAATCTCTCGGGTTAGAAATGAGACTGTAGCCCTTAGCTCTTCAATCTCCCCTTGAAGTTGCTTGATTGCTTCTTGAGTGTCGTCCTGGAGTCCATCTAGCCTTACCTCCAGAACTTCTTGTGTGTCGGCTAGCTTGCTGACCTGTGGCCCCATGGCGTTCTCAAGGACGTTTATGGCTACGTCATGAGCGGCCACCATCGTTTCCAAGTCTCCAAGCCGTTGGACGGTGCGACTTCCCGTCCTAGCTTGTTGAGCTTGAGTTTGTGCTGGGTCCTCCCCCAACGGTTCTTCTGGAATGGTCGTCACCGCTTGGGCGACGCCACTCGTTTTGCCGACTCCTTTGCGAGCCATGCTTGTTCAAGAAAATCTATCTTACAAGATTATCCAGTGCCCCAACGTCGTTTGTCTCCAATGACCAAGACACGATCTTGTTGACGATTTGCGTCGATTGCTTGCACCAAAGCTTTGCGAGCTTGCCTGGCTATGATACCAACTGTCACGGACTAACTTGCTTGGGCGAAAAAAATGTCCGTGCGGCTTCCTTGCTCCCGCAAGGGATAAGCCTTGGGCAAGGATCGCCTTGCCAATCTTCAAAAGTCATGGGCTAATGTATCGCCTGCGTTCGAACCTCAGTGTGCTTGGACGCAAAAACATTTGGGCCAAAGGGCCGTTTGTAGGGAAAATGCTTGAACGGATGCTTGTACGAATAAACTAGAGTGTTGCTTGCCCGTAGGGAATATAGTTGTGGAGCCTAACCCCCAAGTGCCACCCACGAGGTTCCCAAAAGCACGAGGAGCGTGATAAAATTTCCTATGGCCCAACACCCCCACCGGCCATGCCATGGCTAGGAAACAAGGGGCGTTACCTAGTCATGCGAGAGCGATGGGCGGTGCGCGAGCGCTTTTACAATGCATAATTACATGATCCGCACACCCCACCGGCCCATGCCGCGGCTAGCAAATGAGGGTCGTTACCTAGTCGCGGGCAAGGGTGGTGGGTGGTGTGCGAACGTTTTACATGAATGTGAAAGATGCAATATTTACAAATATTTACAATGCACGTTAGGGACCGTCATGACACGTACATGACTTGACAAACCCGAGGGTCCCTAACAATATGGTTGCAAGAGGAGCCGCACGCCCCCTTCATCGTTGGAGAAGAAAGTTGAGAGATTTGATTGGAGATCGACTTGTCATCGTCGGGGATCGTCGCTACGAGACTTTATCTTCCCCCTCTCCTTCATCCTTTTTCCTTAGTTTAGGGAAATCATGTATTGGTTATGTTAAATTTGGGATTTTATGCTAAATCCGAATTTTGATTATTTTTGTCCACTGGAATCCCAAATTCTTTCGAAGAAGAAGTCTCCTAGAGTGATCGGCCATCAACTGGCAGCCTCATGACCCTATTTAGGGCCGGCCCCTTGATGTAGGAGAGCCCCACAAAGGGGCTGAACCATATAGTGTCTTTGTATATGGAGAATTTTGGGTATTTTATTATATCTATTGCATGTGTTACTTGATTTATATACGTTGAGATAGATAGGGAGGTTCTTGATGGTGGGGGATGTTGGTGACCCTAGGGCAGCCCTAGCATTCTTAGAGCAGCACGCTTTTAAGGGTCATTGACCCTAAAATTTGGATTGAAGAAATTGTGGAGAGCAATGTCAAAAATTCATTTTTTCTAATATGTCCAGGTTGTTATCTGACAGGTTCTATATCATCTTTGTTGGTAATGAAGATATTGATTTAGAGTAATTATTTTTCACTTAAGTGACGGCACTGAAAATCATGTTTTGCATTATACGCAATTTGCTACTGCTTATTACTCTGTATATTTTATGAGTACTGGCAAATAGTTTTATTTTGTTTCTTTTCAAAAAAAAAAACTTCAATAAGTACTCTTACCGTCAAATTAGAAAAATGATGTACTTTCATCTGAGATAGCAAGTGCAGGTCCGAGCCTCTATGCAACAGCTTCTAAAGTTCAATAGTTTTCTGTTGAGAAATTAGTTGTGAGCTTGTGTTTTTGTTTTGCTGTGGGTTGTATATGGCAAATCTATTAGATTGGCACGTGCATCTCCAAGAACTTAATCTTTCTGTGCTTCGTAGGATTAAAGAAAATAGAATAAGATATGAATTTGAATTCATTATTTGTTTAGTGCATTGAATAAAATAGAATAAAATTAAAATAATATAAAATTAATATGATATTCGATATACACCGAATTTAAAAGATTCATATCCAATTATCTCTCATTTATTATCTAATCTTATCATATCCAATTTAATGAAGCAAATATAAGTATGTTTGCCTCGCTGGATAGGATAGGATAGGATAGGATATGATAGGATAGGATTGAATAATAAATGAGGGTGAATTGGATATAAATTTTTTAAACCCGGTATATATCGGATATAATATTAATTTTATACTCATTTTCTTCTAATTCATGCACTAAACAAACAATGAATATTAATCCATCCCTTATTATATCCTTCCTTATCCAATGAAGTAAACATGCACTTGGCCATGTTTGCATTGCATGATATGATTTGGATGGGATAAGATTTAAAATGGATAAGGATATGATAGAAATCCAAGAGGATTTCTTGAAATCCGATCTTATGTTTATTTTGGCATAGGATAAGAAGCATGGATAGGATATGAAAATTCATATCATGTGGATTTGGGCCCTAAACCCACTCCCTCCCTAGGATTTCTAAATCAGGCCAGTGATGGATTTGGGCCAAAATAAATCCACCCAATATCCGGCCCGATTCATATCTATTGCTGCAGCAAACAATGGATTGGATTTTAAAATTCAATCCACCTTCTTAATCCATCAAAGCAAACGAGGCCTTACACTACTTGAATAATGGACTGATCCGTTGCTGAAAACCATCAGCAACGGCTTGCAACGGCCCCAACCGTTGCAACGGAGCCGTGGCAGAAAGACGTGTTGCTGATAATTTAGCAACGGATCAGCAACGGCCGCTCGCGCCGTTGCTAATAATAATATCAGCAACGGGTTTGCCACGGACCCAGTTCCATTGCTGATAACAATTATTAGCAACGGCCCGCATGTCTGTAGCAAACCTGTTAGTGAAAGACCGTTGCTAAGCCATTGCTGTATGACATCAGCAACGGCTTACGATACACTTTTAGTAACGGCTTTCCCACTGACGACCGTGGGAAAGCCGTTGTTGATGACTACAACCTACACTCGAAAAAATTTAAAATTTAAAATTTCCATTTAATACATTGATACATTATCTGATACATAACTCACACACCCATACACCCATACATACATTCATTCACACATCACAAATACACCCAAATATACATCAAAATAATTATACTTATATTTATAATTATCCACAATCGTATAAAAACTATTCAAATGCAAATTTAAAGTATCAATATCCAAACAAAATAAATTAATCAAGTATAGTATCTAAGTAACAAAGTCAATATTAAAAAAAAAAAACAATAAATCTCACGATGTCGATGGAGGATGGTCTGGATCATATGGCGGGGTCTGGAGTGCTTGGGTGTACACCGGCGTGGACTGACTCGAGGACGATGGATCAGATGATGCCGAGGGGATGACTGCTTCGGTATAAGCTGAGATGTTGCGTAGCATAGCATGCATCTCCGCCATCATCTGATTCTGATGCGCGACCGTCTCCTCTAGTGTCCTTATCCTCATACTATGATCAGAAATGGACCTGGAGGTGGACGACTGCTCACCAGCATGCGGAGGGGTCGGTACCCCAAGCGGGCCTAGCACGGCTCGCGCATGACCACTATCTGCAAAACCATACATGCGGCCGTGGTCCCAGCCACCTGCAGCCTCGACCCACGCTCTTGTGTCAAAGTCCTCGGGGGTGCCTCCACGCTGTATCATCGTCTGACTGTAGATCTCCTACTCGAGTTTAACTTTTGTTTAATATTTTTCATAAAACTTAAATTAGAAATAAATAATGAATAATTTAAACAAATATACTTACCATAATGTATGCAGCGCGATTGTCGACATACTCCCCCATCCCATTCACTCGACGGTGAGTCCGCTCAAACACCGCCATCGGGGAGGGTCGCTGGATAGTCCCGTCATCCAACACCGTCGTCTACATTTATAAAACAAATACATTAATTAGTACACAGAGTAACAAATAAAATATATAATTAAAATTAAGGTATACTTAACATACGGTTCGCGTGCACAGCAAATGCAACTGAGCCGCCAGTGTGACGCGCTCCTCCCCCCGACATGCGGTTTCTAGCCGCAGTCCTAGAAACCTCCTACCATCGATTCGTCGACCACAATGCCACGAGCTAGTCCCATATATCTGGAGTAATCCAATCGGGGGTCGTATCCCCGAGTCTCCACGATGTTAGTGGTCCCAGCTCGGGCCATCGCCTGGGACCGGGCCTGCCCTAGCTACCCGTTGTACCTCGCTCGGGAAATAGCCTCCCAGGCAGCGTAAATGAAGGGCACGTGAGACCACGTGGGCCATGCCCCGTGCATATATCACCGAATGGTAGAAGAAATGCTCCTTGGCACTTCTTCTTGCTCAAACCTGCACAACAAAAATAAAATTTAATATATTATATTATGATATAATGAATTTTTAATGATTTATAATTCATGATATATTATCGCTCCCCAATCACGCTAATGAATCTGCGTGACTCTGCGGCTGGTGGAGGCTGCCACCTGTTCGGCCCGCGTGGCCGCCTGCGTCTGCATGTACTAGCCTCAGCAGTATCATCGGCAGGAGGATCAACAACAGGAGAATCAGCAGCATGAGTAAGTGTTGGAGTCTCACCGATCGGAGACTCCGAAGCTCTCTTGTGACGATAACCACGACCAAACATATCTATCGAATAAACATATAATTAGATTATTATATATATAGTAGAGATATATTTAATATAAGATATACTTTAAAATTATTCCTTATCATCTGAGTAATAGTCTTCGAATTCTTCCTCTTCTTCATCTTCTTCATCTCCAACTTCCTCAATTTCATGATCGTCATCATCAGCATATTCAACTTCTAATTGAATTGACACTGTGTTTGCATCCTCGAGTATTGGAATAATACGATTTACAGTAGGAGGATCATCTTCTTGATAGAAACCATCTGTCACATCAGGTATCGACTCATTTTCTCCTGCTATCGGATCAATTTTTCCTCTACCTTTAGTCTTACAGACTACACGCCAATCTGCTCTATCTTTATTTCTAGTCGGATACGTCGCGTAATATACTTATTCGGCTTGTGATGCCAATATAAAATGCTCATTTGCTGCCAATTTTGATTTGTAATTAACCTCAACAAGTTTGTATTTTGGATGAACTTTCATGCCCCTTTCTGTTGTATCAAACCAATGACATCTAAATAGGATCATTGATTTTAAGCCGACGTAGTGCAACTCTATCACTTCTTCCATCAGTCCATAAAAATCCATATCACATTCAACATAGGTTATCCCTTTCACGCAGACCCCGGCATTCATCGTCTTCTTTGTAAATGCATATTCCACCGTGTGAAATTTGTATCCATTAACAAAATATCCGCTATAATAGGACACTAGTCGCGACGGTCCACTAACAAACTCAAATATTCTTTCATCTATTTTAGCTCGGTGATCTTTGCTGTAAGCTTGAATCCATATAGGGAAATCACGATTTCGTAATCTCTCTAATTCTTGATCGTTGTGAATAGAGTATTTTTGCACCATCTCAATGTCAAATATTTCAATGAATTGTTCAATCTCTGGACAATTGAGTAATACATACAAGTGTGCCAAATGATACTCTTCCTCGCTTAAGTGTCTGGATGGACGAGAACCAAAAGCACGACCAAAGTGACAAAATATATTTAAACGTCCATTTGAATGTCGAACTCCCCCGTCGTCATTACGTGGAAGACGATCAAATCTTGTCTATATTATCGATTCAAAGTAAAATGAGCAGAATGTTAAAATTTCTTGGATGATATACGATTCAGATATTGATCCTTCAACAACTACGGTGTTCTTTACTTTTTTCTTCAGACGATTCATGTATCTTTCAAATAAGTACATCCACTGATATTGAACGGGGCCACCAACTCGAGCCTCGTATGCCAAGTGTATCGGTAGATGCTCTATCGAGTTAAAAAATGCAGGAGAGAAAAACTTCTCCAGCTTGCATATGATTTCAACAATATTACTTTCAAGTGTTGACATATCTCCGACTCGAAGGACATTTGCACAAATGTTTCTAAAAAACATATTTAATTCAAACAACAGACCCCAAATATTATCAGGTAGAAGATCTCGGAATGCGATCAGAAGCAATCTCTATATGAATACATGACAATCATGGCTCTTCATCCCTGATATTTTACAATCATCGACGTTCACACATCGAGATAAGTTTGAAGCATATCCATCGGGTAATCTGAGTTCTTTTATCCATTGACAAACATCTTTGATCTGTTGTTTATTTAACACATACGGGGCCTTCGGTTTCAGATATCATTCGTTGACCTCTTGCAACTCCAACTCTGGTCTCTTACAAAGTATTTTCAGCACATGTCGGGCTTTGACATTATCTTTAGTTTTTCCGGAAACATCCATCAAAGTGTTGAAAATATTATCAAACACATTTTTTTCAATGTGTATGACATCTAAATTATGTCGAATCAGTAATGAACTCCAATAGGGAAATTCCCAAAAGATACTTTTTTTCACCCAGTTATGTGTTTGACCAAAGCCTAACACTCTTTCATTCCGACCAAATACTATATCTGGAAGTGCTGAAACACGTGATAACATTTGTTCACCAGACAACATCGAGGGTGGCCCATCTCTTTCGACTCTGCCCTTAGTAAATTTATTACGATTCCTTCGATACTGATGGTTAGCCGGTAGGAATCGACGATGACAATCAAAGAATGAGATTTTTCGTCCGTTCTGAAGACTAATTGATTTAGAGTGTTCCATACAATACGGACGAGAGAGTCGGCCGTGAGTGCTCCAATCAAACAATATGCCGTATGCCGAGAAATCATTGATTGTCCACAAGATCGCAGCCTTTAAATTGAAGTTTTGCTTCCGATGACAATAATAAGTGACAGCTTCCTCAGTCCACAATATTTTCAATTCATTTATCAAGGGTCTGAGAAACACATCAATTTCTTTTCGCGGACCCTTAGGACCCGGAATAATCATCGAAAGATAAATAAATTCATATATCTTTCATACACATTGACGGTGGTAAATTATAAACTGTTAACAACACTGGCCAAACTGAATAAGGAGTTGCAGAATGTCCAAACAGATTAAAACCATCCATGCACAATCCCAATCTAATATTTCTAGTATCCCTAGCAAATGAAGGATAACATGTATCCAAATGTTTCCATGCTTCACTGTCGGATGGATGAGTCATTATTGTATCATCATGACTTCTTGCATGCCAACTCATGTAGGGGGCCGTCTTTTTCGACATTAATAATCTTTGAAGCCTCGGTGTTAGTGGAAAATACCGAAGCACCTTAAACGGGATATTTTTTTGTCGGATGAGTTTCTTCTCCTTGTAACGAGGATGTTGACATACAGGGAATTTATCCAACTGCACATTTTCTTTATAATATAAAATGCGGTTATTTTGGCACGCGTGTATTTTTTCGTACCCCGGCCCCAATTTTCTCATCAGTTTTTTAGTTTTATAAAAAGTTGGCTCAAACTTGTTATCAGTATGCAACATTCCATTAATCAATCCTGCAATCCGATCATACGCAACCCCGCTGATATTACAATCGGCCTTGATGTTTAGGAGCTACATCTTTGCTGAAAACCTAGTGTATTTAGGACAATTCTCATACAAAAGGTTCATCGGCAGCTTTCAACATCTCGTAAAATTCTGCAGCTTCTTTATTCAGCAATTCAATCTCTACCACAGTTTGTACTTCTATGATATCAATCGTTGTAGTATCTGGTGGGACTGACGTCTCAGTAACTGGCCGATCAACATTATCATTCAGGTGGAATTGACCCCCAAGACTATCAAGTATCATAGTTCTATAGGGATTAGATTGACTGGATGAAGAAACACTAGCAGATGAAGATTCACCATGTGTCTGAACCACAAGATTGCTCGACGTCCTGACTTCACGTGACTCCCCGTGACAAATCCATAGAAAATATCTTGGTGCAAATCCTTTGCTATATAAATGCAGAGTGATAGTTTCCCGATCCAAAAATCGTCCATTCAAGCAAATGCGGTAGAGATATCGGATTTTATCACCGACGCTAACGAATTTCCTATTTGAATAGGCAAAATTTAGGAAACAAGTTACGCCTAATCAAAACTCATTCGTTAAAGCTCCACGATCAAGACATCTGTACATCCAACTTCGATCAACCGACATGATTCTGTCAATCAACGATAATTTCTTAGGTTAATGCCTTTAGGTGAGATGGTCTTATTCCATTCAGAATTTATATTATTTATATTGCACTAAGTATTTCTTTTAACCGCTAACTTCATTCTAAATTTCGGCAGTATCTCCCTACACTTCTCCGAATACGCATATCATCTGGGCGCATATCGAAGAACAAGAGAGATGCTGTCGAAATTTAGAATAAGTTAACGATTAAAAGAAAAATGTAAGTGCAATACAAATAATTATATTCTCAAATTATCCAATCAGGGACAATTCAAGGGTTGTACGTCGTATAAAAGATCATCTACTTCTTTTACACAAACATACAACCCTCGAACGGATCTAAGGTTTTGCTAAATCATATCTGACTCGTCGATGCGTACGTGAAACGTATCAACTCGTCGGATGGATGATTATTTTCTAAATGTTTCAAGTCAGTTCGAGTCCATAGTGGATAATTCTGACACGAGTCAAAATTGGACGATTCCGGCGGAAGCCCAAAATGGACGATTCTGGCGCGAGTCCGAAGTGGACGATTCTGGCGCGAGTCCGAAGTGGACGATTCCAGCGCGAGTCCGAAATTGACGATGCCACCGCAAGTCCGAAGTGGATGATTCCAGCGCAAGTCCACTGAGGACTACTCCGGACTAATTAATATTTTAACTAATTAATTAATATTAATCTACAACATTTTAACTAATTTAAATAATTAACCTACAATTATTAATCTAAAACATAATATTAATCTAACTAAATTAATCTAAAAATTACTCTAAACTCTAACAATTAATCTAAACCCTAAAAATTAATCTAACAAATTAAACAATTAATTAAAAATTAAATATATATATAAATAATATTATATAAGCATTTCTGGCGCCGAAGTCCGATGGACTCCGGCATCAGCGTCCAGTGTTCGAACACTGCATAAACCACCGGCCGAAACCCTATTTTAAGGGTTTCGGCCGGCTCTAACAAATAGGGGGTCAGAGGCGGCGAGAAATACCTCGAATCGAACGGGAGGCGAAGGTCGGAACCGGAGGTCGAGGACGGGGCGGCGGCGTTGGCAGCGGCGTCGGAAGAGAGCAGCGGCGGTGGGCAAAGGAAGAGGAAGAAGGGGGCGGGCACGATCGTGTGCCATATATAAACTTATCAGCAACGGCTCACTTAGCCGTTAGAAAGCCGTTGCTGATAAGTTAATCATCAGCAACGGCTCACTTGTCCGTTAGAACGCCGTTGCTGAGGTAATTAATATCTGCAACGGCTCACCTGTCTGTTAGAAAGCCGTTGCAGATACAACATATCTGCAATGGCTTGAGCAGCCGTGAGAACGTCGTTGCAAATAGCAACAGCTTGAGCGGCCGTTGCTGAAGAACCAATTTCTAGTAGTGTTAGTGCATTTGTGCAGAATATTTATGAAACCCAACTTTATAATGTTATAAAGTGTAACCTTCCTAGATGGTTCATGTGCATGTAGCTAAAGGCTTCTAATAAGATGAGTGACAATGAGTGAAGCCTTTCTTCTAACTTTTGCCATGGAATTGGGGATATACCAAGGCAATAATTTAAGTGCTAAGGTTATACTTAAACATTTGGAATTTGTTTTAAATTGAATACCAAAGGATGAGTGTGTCGGTGGGTCTCTCAAATTACCTTGTGAAGTCCTGAACTAGTCACGCTTGGGGAATAACATATTGCTGGAAATTTATGTTTGTTCCATGTTTTAATTACCGTTTTACTTTGAATTGATACTATACAAAGGAAAAATGATTCATTGTTGATAGGAACCGATATAGGGCAACTTAGGGTAATCCCTAAACCCTTAAGGGTCGACAGCTTGCAATAGGGAAAGAATCTTGTTAATGTACATTTTTTTGACACATGTTTTGGCACGGTATGTTTGGTTAGCTTGGCAAATAAGGTGAGTATCCTTACTAGGGGTACTCGGCTAGAGACCCTACTTGAAGGGTTAAGGGCCGGATGGTCCTAAAGGTGAAGGCCTATCCCCGACTTGGGTAGAGCCTAGGCTTTGGTGTAGAGAAATGGGGAAATGGTAACTTGGGTTCTCGGTGTCACAATTTTGGCTGGAAGGGGTTGTTTGAGATGATTAGAGCTTATTATGATTTTACTAAGTGTTCATGGAAATTCCTTTCATTTTATAGCTGATGTACTCAATTATGATGCTTATGTTTAAGCTAATATGTTGCTATGAAATACTAGAAGTAACATGCTGAAAATCCCTGATTCTTTTATTATTATTGTAACTGTAAATTTGGCATGTTACGGCTGGTTATGTACTAGAGGAATCAGTACTTTAAAGTATGGTTATGTGACACATTAGATGTGGATAATTTCAGCTTGGTACGGGCTGTGTAGGGTTGAAATTGCGACTAGAACATGTGGCCCTAGGTGGCTGAAATTTCCGGTTTAAGTGGACTACTATTTATTATAGGTGGTGATGCGTAGTGATGCATCAATAAAATTCCAAGTTGGAGGCACTTATACTTGTCCTAAAATCTCAAACTCGTTAAGTAATAGTGAGCTACTAGAATTCCCTTCTGAGATGGTTAGATAGTGAATGGTTAAGCACATATAGGTTATAGGTTGGACTCTATGTGGCCACGCGCGCACCCGTGATATCGGCAGATTGTCTAAACCACTCGAGTAATTTTATTGGTGTGTTATTATGTACTTCTTATTTCTTGAGATGATGCATGTGTTTGGAGTATGGCCGAGCCGAGAAGCATACCAACTTGGCAAGTTTGTCCCAATTCGGTGAGTTTGGATACAGGTCGAGAGTTGCCGTCAATGAGCCATGCTGACGATGGACTCGAGTGGCATGATATGGGCCGAGAATTTCCATCGGTAATTTATGCTGGTGATGGATCCGAGTGGTTTGGTTGGAGGGCTATTCCCACCCAAAGTGGGCGCCGGAACTAGTAGGCCATCCTAGTTCAGTGGGCCCGGGAGGGAAGATCGCTAGATAGAGATTCTAGCGACCAACTCATATGTTTGCATTGTTTTGGGTCATCGTGGGCAGAGTGGATGTTTTTGGGCCATTGTGCGCCGAGTGATTGTTTTGGGCCATCTGTGGGCCGAGTGGATATGGTACTTGATGTTTAGGCCATTTTGGGCCGAGTGGATATGGTACTTGATATTTGGGCCATTATGGGCCAAATGAATGTGGTGTGTCTGGGTACGAGTTTTATGGATGAATGTTTTACTTTACATGCTATTACATTTCAGCACCTCCATATTTATAATTTATGCTTGATTATATTTATGCTTGGGATAGCTTGGCGAGGGCTTGGTTCAAGCCACTCACTGAGTTCATTGGAACTCACCCCTCTTATGTTGTTCTTTTGCAGATCCTGACTAATAGAGGTACGGTGCTACCCAAGTAGCGCGGCTAGAGTTGCAGGTTCAGGAAGTGGATCTCGTGGCATATCAATTCGTAGTCGAATCGTAGGAGTTACTTATGAATATGGTGTTGTGTGAAATCCGACATTAGAAGGGGGGATTGAATAGTGTCAGTCCCCTTTTACAATTTTCTTTTACTCAATTTTACATTAGTTTAATGCAATTGTTCTTTGATGGTTGATATGATCTCAATTCAATGTCAATGATAAAAGCAAGTAAATAAACAATGCAAACAATAATATTTATAGTGGTTCGGCCAACCGCCTACTCCACTACCTTGACTCCTTACCAAGGATTTCTAAACACTACTTTATAGAATTTTTGTTTCCCATTAAATACACTTGATGACACCCTTCTCCCTCACTTGGAGAACACCTCAATCCTATTCACCTAGGCAAAACACAATTCTACAAAGTTTACCCTAAGTATTTCCTAGCACACCTAGCAAGTTATCTCAAACTAGAAAACAAGATACAATAAGGATCAAACACAAGGAAAGAGCTAAGGAATCAAAGATTAAACCAAACTTCTTTCCACTGCCTTCTTGTCTTCAACTCGCAAGATGATGACTCCAAGGATTGCAGTCAAGTTGAAGCAGAAAGAAGCAGCGCCTGGATTTGCTGTTGAGAATGGAAGCAAAGGGCGTGCGCAGGTGAAGGTCTTTGAAGGCTTTAAAGAACTCTTTTAATGCTCAAGTAAGATTGCAAAAAGTGTTTAATGAAGTTTGGTGAGGGGTATTTATAACCCCTCACTCGAACGGACCGTTCAATAGGCGAAAAATCAACCGTTGAGCCCGTTCGGTCGCAGCCGATCGATCTGTCGGATGATCGACGGATCGACCGCCTAGTGCGACCGCTCGCAGCTTAGAGAGGTCGGTCGATCATCAAGTCAATAACCAATGAATCTTTCGACCTTCGGTCGATCCGTCGATTGATCGAATTGCTGCAGCGGGTCGCGAGAAATGAGGCTATCTTTAGGTCGGTCGACCGATTGGTCGACCGCTACCTTTCTGCCAATTTTTTGCCTCTGTCGGTCGATCGACGCAGCAAGGCTATTTTCCCTTCGCCACATTCGATCGACCGAATGGCTTTTGCCAGATTTTTGCGATATTCAGTCGACTAGTCGGTCGACCGAATGGGCTGCATCGCCATTCTATTGCCTTGTTCGATCGACCGACCGGTCGACCGATCCTAGGTTGAGGATGATTAATTCCTTGTATTTTTACATGCCATTTCTAAGGGTTTGGTTACCAAGTTTCAACTTGGATAAGCTTATTATTTTGGCTTGGGATAAACTATCCTAGGGATATATTACATTAAATCTACTTGATTCAATCCCGAGTCATTCTTCAACGATTTCTTCTTCCGTTTCTTTGACGATCTTTTCCGTCGTCCCATTTGAACGGATTTGGCATGTGTATCGCAACCTCAACCTACTCAAAACTACACACTTGGATTAAATACATGTTTGTTATTATCAAAATAAAGATCGAGTCTTAAGAGAGACCCTTAAGCCAACAATCTCCCCCTTTTTTATGATGGCAAACATAATATTAAATTTTAAGAAACTCAAAAGCATTTGTGAGTTTGAGTTAAGGCATTCAAGAGTTAGGGTATTCAAGATAAATACTTTAGCCTATGCATTCAACTTTCTAACTTAGCATATACATCCAACTACTTATAACTCAACCTATGCTCCCCCTATCAACGTGCATGTTTAATTATCTATAACTTGACCTATGCTCCCCCTATCATTGTGCATGTCATTTTTAACTCCCCCTAACTATATCTCTTCCCCTTAACTATAAAACTCACACTACCTATATGCATCATGAAAACCAAGTGTGACCTTACTTTTTCTTCCCCTTTTAACATCAATCAAAAAGTGTAAGAATTAAGGTACAATTAATGAAATTTCATCATAAAACAAAAAAACCGAGAAAGCCACAAAAAAACTAAGTATCATCTATCACTATAGTCCTTCCCACTAATGTAAGCCTATAAAAGGCAAACACCAATAGGTCGCAAAGCCACACTACAGCGCAATACATAAGTGTGATGACACTTTTTATAGAATGCAAGTTTTGAAAACATGTAAATTTTGAAGAAAATACTCTTTAATCACAAGGTAAAGCACAAATTCCTAGTTGCATCCTTAAAGTTGTGAAACTTTCTTCAACTAAGGGTTTTGTAAATATATCGGCAAGTTGTTTATCGATGAATACAAATTCTACCGATATATTTCCCTTAGCTACATTATCCCTAAGAAAATGATGTCTCAAATCAATATGCTTATTTCTAGAATGTAAAATGGGATTTTTGGTTAAATTAATTGCACTAGTATTATCATAATGTATAGGTATGCAATAATACCTAAGTCCATAGTCTAAAAGGATTTGTCTCATCCAGAGGACTTACGCACAACAACTAGCCGCAGCGATGTATTCCGCTTCGGTAGTTGAAAGCGCAATCGAGTTTTGTTTCTTTGAGAACCAAGAAACAAGACTCACTCCTAAGAATTGAGAACACCCACTAGTGCTTTTCCTATCTACCTTACATCCAGCAAAATCAGCGTCCGAAAAACCGATTAAATCAAATGATGCATGACATGGATACCATAATCCTAAGTCAACCGTGCCCTTTAGATATCTCAATATATGTTTTACCGCACTTAAAAGAGATATCTTGGGCAAGATTGAAACCTAGCACATACACATACGCTAAACATGATATCTGGTCTACTTGCGGTTAGATAGAGGAGACTATCGATCATACCTGATATCATTTTTCGTCCACTTTAATGCCCTCTTCATCTTTGTCAAGCTTGATGGATGCACTCATAGGTGTAGAAGCTATCTTGGCTTCATTCATCCCAAACCTTTTGATGAGCTCCTTTGTGTACTTAGCTTGATTGATGAAGATCCCTTTGTTGGTTTGCTTGATTTGGAGACCAAGCATGAAGGAGAGCTCTCCCATCATGCTTAATTCAAATTCATCCTGCATACACTTAGCAAACCACTCACAAAGCATTTCATTAGTGGCACCAAAAACTATATCATCAACATATATTTGAACTAGTAGCATGTCATTTTCATGGTGCTTGACGAAAAGTGAAACATCCGCTTTTCCTATATCAAAACCTTGTTCAATTAAGAAAATAGAAAGTCTTTCATACCAAGCCCTAGGGGCTTGTTTTAAACCATATAAAGCTTTTTTAAGTTTGGAAATATGATTTGGAAAATCAAACCTTTCAAACCCGGGGGGTTGTTCAACATAAACTTCTTCATTTATAAAACCATTTAAAAAGATGCTTTTTACATTCATTTGAAAGAGTTTAAAACCCTTAAAGCTAGCATATGCTAAAAGGGTCCTAATTGCTTCTAATCTGGCTACGGGAGCATATGTTTCATTACAGTCTATTCCTTCTTGTTGGTTGTACCCTTTTGCCACTAGCCTAGCTTTATTTCTAATAACTAGTCCTTCTTCATCAAGCTTATTCCTAAATACCCACTTGGTTCCAATTATGGTTTGATCACTAGGTTTAGGCACTCAGTCTCATACATCATTTCTATCAAATTGGTTGAGTTCTTCTTGCATAGCTAATACCCAAAACTCATCTTCTATAGCTTCCTTAACATTCTTAGGCTCTACTTGAGAAACAAGAGCTACATATTGGCATAAATTTTTAAGTTTAGAACATGTTACCACTCCCGTTGAAGGCTCTCCAACGACTTGGTCCATTGGATGATCTCTTACCAAACGGTATCCCTTAGGGAGAGGTGGTAGAGCTTCTTCTTCATCATCATCTTCAACTTGAGGTTGACTTGAGGATGGAGGTTCTTCATGTTGGGTTTCCTCATTATCTTCATCCTCCACTTCCTTATCATGAAGTGTGAGATCCTCAAGCTCCTCACCTACATTCACAATCTTGACATTTCTTGAAGAATCATTAGTTTCATTGAAAGTAACATGCATGGATTCTTTAACAATCATTGTCCTACGGTTATAAACTCTATAAGCCTTAGAGTTAGTAGAGTAACCTAGGAAAATTCCTTCTTCGAATTTAGAATTAAATTTTCCTAAATTCTCTTTAGTATTTAAAATGAAGCATTTACATCCAAAAATATGAAAATATCCCACATTTGGGATTTTACCATTCCAAAGCTCAAAAGGTATTTTCTTTATTTTTGGTCTTAATAAAACTCGATTAAGAACATAACACAAAGTATTTATGGCTTCGGCCCAAAAATATTTAAGCAAATTATTTTCACATAACATAGTCCTAGTCATTTCTTGTAAAGTTCTATTCTTCCTCTCAACCACCCCATTTTGTTGAGGAGTCCTAGGGGAAGAAAAGGTATGTTGAATACCTAAATCATCACAAAACTTGGAAATTTTTTCATTTTTAAACTCCCCTCCATTGTCACTCCTAATTTTCAAAATAGAAACTCATTTTTTATTTGAAACTTTCTTTGCAAATTTTTTGAAAAGCTCAAAAGTTTCATTTTTCTTAGCCAAAAAGAAAACCCAAGTAAATCTAGAAAAGCCATCAACCAATACATAGCAATAAAGCTTTCCACCTAGACTAGCTACATCACATGGACCAAAGAGATCCATGTGCACAAGCTCAAGAATTCTAGATGTACTAACTTGATTAATACTATGGAATGATGATTTTACTTGCTTACTTAGTTGACATGCATCACAAAGTTTATCTTTTTCAAACTTTATATTAGGTAATCCTTTTACTAGGTCTTTCCTAGATATCTCGTGGATGAGGCTCATGCTAGCATGTCCTAGCCTTCTATGCCACAACCAAGAGTCATTTTCCATGGCAAACATGAGGATTGGGCAAGACATTTAGTTCTAGGGTGTATACATTTTCTTGCCTATTTCCTATGAACATGATGTCATTTGAGGGTGTACTTCTAATAATGCATTTAGATGCCTCAAAGATAATTATGTACCCATTATCACATAATTGGGATATGCTAATCAAATTATGCTTTAAATCATCAACTCACAAAACATTTTTGATACATTGGTAAGGGAGTTTACCTATGTCACCGATGCCAACAATCTTACCTTTGGCATTGTCTCCAAATGTGACATGTCCACCATCTTTATTTGATAGGGTTGCAAACAAATTGATGTCTCCCGTCATGTGCTTGGAGCAACCGTTATCCAATATCCAAGTGCTCCTACTTGGTTGAGGATGCTTCTCCATCTACAAAAGGAGAAGAAACTTCCTTAGGTACCCAAATTTTCTTGGGTCTTTGAGTGTTAGTCAATTTTGGAACCCATATGAATCTTGCATGTGGGTTCCTTCTTAATGCACAATCTTTTGCCATGTGGCAAAAAATACCACAAGGAAAACAATTTCCATAAAATTTTCTTTGTGTGTGTGTGAACATGGGAGTGTGATGATTTCTTTTTATTGACAACTTTTGGCATGACATTTTGAATAGTTGTCATCTTTTCATTGAGCATCCAAAGTTCCTTTTTTAATGTAAGCATGCTATCATTTAAGTTCCTTGTTTTCTTTTTCTAATTTTTCATTGTCAATCTCTAGGTCTTTCTTAACCTTTTCTTGGGTGAAATTTTCTTCCTTAAGATTATCTATTTCCGTCCTAAGGTCTTTACATGAAAGTAATAAGCTATCATTTTCAATTTCTAAGGATCTATTGTCCTTTTTGAGATCTCTAAATTTTCTCCTAATTGTAATGAACTCATCATGCATTTGCTCAAATTCAATTTGTAATTCTTCTTGAGTAAATGAATTTTTACAAAAATTAAATTTTACCTCATCATCCTTTGCCATCAAGCAAAGGTTTTCTTTTTCACTCCTTGCCTCTTCTTCACTTGATGAGGCCTCGCTTTCGTCCCATGTAGCCATCATTGCCTTCTTCTTCTTCTTGTACTTTTTTTTCTTGTGAAGGTTAGAGGTAGTGACCATCTTTAGAAGCGGGCAATCCTTCCTTAGGTGCCCCGTCTTGTTGCAATTGTAGCAAGTGTAGCCACTTCTTCCTTTCCTCATGCCTCCCCTCATGAAGCTCATGAACCTTCTAGCAAGCATTGTCATTTCTTAAGGTCATCCGTCACTTTTTCGGATGATGATGACTCTTCGGCCCGATGTGATGCCTTTAAGGCAATGGTCTTGCCTTTAGAAGCATCTTCTTCTTGATATTGTTTCATGTGGGTCTCATGTGTCATGAGAGACCCAATGAGCTCGGTGATCTTTAGCGTGCTCAAATCCTTGGCTTCCATGATGGCCGTCACTTTGGATTCCCAAGATTTTGGAAGGGAATGAATGAGCTTCCTTACCTTCTCCTCTTCCCTTATCTCCCTGCCAAGGTTAGCTAAGCCATTCGTAATATTTTGAAACCTAGCATGCATGGCATCAATAGACTCATGTGAAAGCATTTTAAACATTTCATAGTCATGCATGAGTAAAATGATTTTGGATTCCTTTACTTGCGAAGTCCCTTCATGGGTGGTCTCAAGGACCTTCCACACTTCGTATGCGGACTTGCATGTAGAGATCCTATTAAATTCATTACTTGATAGGCCGCAATGTAGAGCATTGACGGCCTTGGCATTAACATTAAAGAGCCATTTATCCATATCCTTATCGGGTTGTTTATACTCTACTAGGATCATCCTCCATACATCCATGCCTAAGGATTGAAGGAAGTCATTCATGTGGATCTTCCAATAGGCATAGTTGTTCCCATCGAATAGTAGTGAAGTGTTAGTAGAGGACCCTTGAGCTAATTGGATTTCACTACACATCTTGACTTCTAGGGAAGATGGTTAAATATTAACCTACGACCTAGCTCTGATACCAATTGTTGTGTGAAATCCGACGCTAGAAGGGGGCGTTGAATAGTGTCAGTCCCCTTTTACAATTTTCTTTTACTCAATTTTATCTTAGCTTAATGCAATTGTTCTTTGATGGTTGATATGCTCTCAATTCAATGTCAATGATACAAGCAAGTACATAAACAATGCAAACAACAATATTTATAGTGGTTCGGCAACCGCCTACTCCACTACCTAGGCTCCTTACCAAGGATTTCTAAACACTACTTTATAGAATTTTTGTTTCCCATTAAATACACTTGATGACACCCTTCTCCCTCACTTGGAGAACACCTCAATCCTATTCACCTAGGCAAAACACAATTCTACAAAGTTTACCCTAAGTATTTCCTAGCACACCTAGCAAGTTATCTCAAACTAGAAAACAAGATACAATAAGGATCAAACACAAGGAAAGAGCTAAGGAATCAAAGATTAAACCAAACTTCTTTCCACTGCCTTCTTGTCTTCAACTCGCAAGATGATGACTCCAAGGATTGCAGTCAAGTTGAAGCAGAAAGAAGCAGCGCCTGGATTTGCTGTTGAGAATGGAAGCAAAGGGCTTTAAAGAACTCTTTTAATGCTCAAGTAAGATTGCAAAAAGTGTTTAATGAAGTTTGGTGAGGGGTATTTATAACCCCTCACTCGAACGGACCGTTCAACGGGCAAAAAGTCGACCGTTGAGCCCGTTCGGTCATGGCCGATCGATCTGTTGGTCGACTGACGGATCGACCGCCTAGTGCGACCGCTCGCAGCTGAGAGAGATCGGTCAACAGTCGAGTCGACCACCAACAAATCTTCCGACATTCGATCAATCCGTCGGTCGACCGAATTGCTACAGCAAGTCGCGAGAAATGAGGCTATCTTTAGGTCGGTCGACTTTCTGCCAATTTTTCGCCTCTATCGGTCGACCGACTGGTCGACCGACGCAACCCAGTTGTTTGCCCTTCGCCACATTCGGTCGATCGACTGGTCGACCGAATGGCTTCTGCCAGATTTTTGCGATCTTCGGTCGACCAGTCGATCGACCGAATGGGCTGCATTGCCATTCTATTGCCTTGTTCGGTCGACCAACCAGACGACCGATCCCAGGCTGAGGATGATTAATTCCTTGTATTTTTACATGTCATTTCTAAGGGTTTGGTTACCAAGTTTCAACTTTGATAACCTTACTATTTTGGCTTGGGATAATCTATCCTAGGGACATATTACATTAAATCTACTTGATTCAATCCCAAGCCATTCTTCAACGATTTCTTCTTCCGTTTCTTTGACGATCTTTTCCGTCGTCCCGTTTGAACAGATTTGGCATGTGTATCGCAACCTTAACCTGAACTCAAAACTACACACTTGGATTAAATACATGTTTGTTATTATCAAAATAAAGATCGAGGCTTAAGAGAGACCCTTAAGCTAACATATGGTCATGTGATGGTTATAGACATGGATCTTACTTACATTCGATTGTTTATATTTTCAAAATAACATACCTTCTTATGTTCACATTGGTTTTCACATTCGATTGTTTATTCTGCATTTTGTTAGGATGGGTTGGTAGGCTTCAGAGTACGGACATGTACTCTGGCTAGTAACGTGACCCTAGATTTTGGAGCGTGACACACCACGGACAAAATGACAACAGTGAACTGAGGTCGTCACCTCGCTCGTGCACCCGATATGAAAGGTACACACCTCTCAACACCCAAAGAGAAACCATCATACGAGAGGTCTACTACCTGCAATTGCTTAGACCCCCCCTAATAGGCTCAAAAGGTCAAAGCCTTCATTCAATGGAAATAAAAGCAAGATGTGCGAATTTCACCAAACCTACAAACACACCACTGAAGAATACATGGTCCTCCGTGACCAGATTGAACGCCTAATCAGAGAAGGTCGCCTCGACCACTACATCCGGCATGACCGTAGTCGCAGCCAAAGCTGGTGGAACCACCGACAACGTCGAAGTCCCAGTAATGCACCGTCACCTGGCGACACAGATAATCATGATGACTCTGGAAATGAGCAATCCCATCCCGACATCTGGGAAGTCATCGATTACATAACAAGAGGATTTATCGGAGAAGGCAGTCCTGAAACACAACCATCCACAATCATCATGGCTGTCAACGAGACGGCTCAGCCACAGAGGCCATTCACGCCCGCCCCTTTAATATCTTTCTATGATACCGACTTTCAAGGAATTGACAGGAATTTACAAAATATGATCGTTAATTCTGTAATCACTATTGGTTTCCTTATTAGGAAAGCCTTACTGGATCAAGGGAGTTCCGCCGATATCCTCTTCTACCCAACACTCGAAAAGATGAGCATAAGCAAAGATTCGCTACACCCGTACCACGAGGAACTTGTCAGTTTCTTAAGAGACTGCATGGATGTCAAAGGATATTTATGGATGGCCACAACGTTCGGCTCCCCACCGGGAACAAGGATGATAGACGTACAATTCCTTGTTGTCCAGTGTGTAAGTCTCTACCGCATGATTTTGGGTCGACCTTCCTTGAATAACTTGAGAGTTGTCGTATCAACCCTCCACCTCGCCATCAAGTTCCCTATCTCGGAAATAGAGGTAGGAGTAATACATGCAGACTAGAGGGTGGCCCATGCGTGCTACAACAAATGCCTAAGGCTTAGGCCGGCTGAACTTCAAACACGAATCTCAGACATGGATCCCATGGGAGACATCCAAGAGCGGCCCAGCCCGCTAGCGATTTGGAACCTGTACAAATCGGGACATCCCCCGAACAAGTAACCTATGTGAGAGCACACCTTCCCAGTGAGCTCAAAGCTCAACTCAACACTCTACTCAAAAGCAATGCTGACCTCTTCGCATGGACGTCGGCCGACATGTCAAGGATAGATCCCCAAGTAATATGCCACAAACTTGTAGCCCAAAAGAAAAGAAAACTCGGAATCGAGTGACAACAAGCATCCCTTGAAGAGACTGAGAAACTACTAAAGGCAAAATTTATTAGAGAGATTTGATTTACAACGTGGCTCGCAAATGTTGTAATGGTCAAAAAGCACTCGGGAAAATGACGAATGTGTGTCGATTTCACCGAGCTCAACAAAGCCTACCCAACGGATTCTTACCCGTTGCCGAGCACTGACAAACTCATCAATGGCTCCTCGGAATACCAATACCTAAGCTTCATAGACGCCTATTTAGGCTACAATCAAATCCGAATGCACCCGGAGGATGAAGAAAAAATGGCTTTCATCACCGAACATGCAAACTTATGTTACAAGGTAATGCCCTTCGGGCTTAAAAATGCAGGAGCCACATACCAACATTTGATGAAAAAAGTCTTCGAAAAATAAATTGGTCGCAACATGGAAGTGTATTCGACTACATGGTAGCCAAGACACTGCCCATCGGAGACCATTGCAATGATCTTATCAAGATCTTCAGCCAGCTTAAACACTATAAGATGAGATTAAACCCAAAAAAGTGTGTTGTCGGAGTTAACAATGGCAAGTTCCTCGGCTTCATGATGACGCACCGAGGGATAGAAGCTAATCCAGAGAAATATCGAGTCATTCAAGATATGTAGAGTCCACGAAACATCAAGGAAGTACATCAGCTCACTGGGGAGGATGGCCGCATTATCCAGATTCCTCTCCAGGTCGACCGACTGCACTGTCCCCTTCTTTAAAATCTTAAGGAAGAAATAGAATTTCCATTGGGATGAAAAATGTGAACAGACTTTCGAAGAGCTCAAACACTTTCTTACTAGCCCACCGATTTTGGACAAGTCGCAATAGGGAGAAACCCTTTTTCTCTACCTCAGAGTCACAAAAAGCGCCTGAGCTCGATCCTGATCAGAGAACAAGAGAAAGATCAAAAGTCGATCTACTTTGTCAACAAGGTTGTCCAAAGACCAAAAAACATATATAAGAAGCTAGAAAAGCTCGCCTTCGCCCTCATCATCTCGACCCGAAGATTGAGGTCATATTTCCATAGCCACCATATCTAGGTGCATACCGAGCAATCGATAAGACGGGTACTGCCTAAACCCGAACTCGCAGAACGAATGATATCTTGGTCAGTAGAACTCTCAGAATTTAGCATCGAATGCCGACTTCATTGCCGAATTCACCGACCAGGAATATACTTCCAAATAGGTTGAAACTTGGACACCATTTATAGATGGCGCCTCCAACAAAAAGGGAAGCGGGGCAAGCATCATTTTGGAAAACGGCCAGAGAATCGCCTTAGAACAGTCCCTTCAATTCTAGTTCAAAGACAAAAACAACCAGGCAGAGTATGAAGCTCTAATCGCTGAGCTAAAACTCGCCCAAGAAGTGAAGGCTCGGAGCATAGTCATGAAAAACGACTCACAATTTGTCGTAGGACATGTCAACGGCACCTGCCAAGCATGGGACCCCTCCCTTGAAAGGTATCTCTCACTATTACTTTCTTTAATCACTAACTTTGATAGTTGCATGATTCAACACATACCTCGGGAAGAAAACACCCGGCGATTCATCAAGTCCTACTATCCAAACTCGATATCCAAACTCGTTAGTACCAAAAGTCTCAAAACAACAGGTCGGTCATTCAGCAAGTCCTCGAACATCCAAGCATCCAACCGGTCGACACCTCGGTCGAGGTCCAAATAGTCGAGCAAAGCACTGACTGGAGGACTCCTTACATCAATTACCTCAAACAATGCGAGATCCCATAACACATTTTCAATCCAGGTAAATTTAAAAGAATAGCAAGCTATTATACACTCCTTAATAATCAGCTCTACAAAAGAGGGTACTCTCAACCACTCCTCAAATGTGTCGCCCAACCATGGGTAGCCACCATAATAGCGAAAGTCCACGACAACATCTGTGGCAACCACATCGGAGGAAAATCTCTAGCAACCAAAATCCTCTAGGGCGGCTACTTCTGGCCAAGCATGAAAGTAGACTGCAGCCTCTATGTCACAAAATGTGACAAATGTTAAAGATTCTTCGAGGTCTCACAATTGCACCCTGAACCGCTATACAGCTTGGGCACTAGTTGCCCATTCCACAAATGGGGCATCGACCTCCTCGGCCCATTCCCCCTAGCACTAGAGCAAATCAAATTCTTGGTCGTAGCAATCGACTACTTTACCAAATGGATAGAGGTTGAACCCCAATCTTCAATTATGACTGACAAAGTTCAGAAGTTTGTTCAGAAAAACATCATCTGCGGGACGGAGTACCACACAAACTCATCAGCGACAACGAGTCACAATTCACAGATCATCGGTTTCGAGAGTTCTGCTCATACCTCGGCATCCAACAACTCTTTTCGTCTATCGAACATCCATAAATAAATAGCCTAGCTGAAGTAGCCAATAAGGTCATCCTTACAAGATTAAAGAAGAAGCTCGATCGAGTCAAGGGATTTTGGGCCGAAGAGCTATTCAAAATACTCTTGAGGTAGAACACTACCCAATCCTCCACCTCGGAGACCCCTTATCAGCTCGTCTATGAAGTAGAGGTCATGATCCCCGTCAAAATCGTTGAGCCTAGCCTCTACAGGATTACCTTCGAAGAGAAGGGAAACACAAAAACCCTATTCATCGAGCTCGATCTTATTGAGGAAGAACGAGAGCTCGCTAAAATTAGAGAAGAAACAATGAAACTTAAGATTGCTCAAAAATATGATAAGCATGTCAGGCCTAGAAGCTTTGTAAAAGGAGACATTGTACTCAAAAAAATTGAACCACAAGGAAAACTAGCCGGAGAAGAAAAACTCGCTCCGAAGTGGGAGGGCCCCTACCGGATCACAGAGGTCCTCGGAAAAGGCGCCGACAAAATCGTCGAACTCTTTGGGCAAGAGCTCCCATGATCGTGGAACGCAACCTCTCTACGGACCTACTACAGCTAAGCGTCCACTCTTAAACTACAACAAGGCTGGAGAACTCTTTCCCCTACTTTGGGCGATCTTTTTCCCACTGGGTTTTCCCCAAGAAAGGTTTTAATGAGGCTCCACCATATGTAAGCCGAGTTTAACTCTCGGTGGGATGCAATGTATCTCTATAAATGAAATTACTCATTTTGTTTTGCACATATCTTTTGTGTCTGATGTCACTTGCAACCATCGCATACCTTGTAGGGGAAACTTACATGGTCTCACAAGCGGCCCTTGACCCACGTGATGCACCACTCCTCCCCGGCCAATCTCCCTTGTTCTCGGGGCTACAAAGCCCTTGTAAGCAATTGGGACTCGATTTTCATCAGCCTAAGCTCGTTGGCCTCAGTGCCCACTCAGCGACCAAAACTCGATTTTCACCAGTCTGGCTCGTCGGCCTCCGTGTCTATTATGGTTTTCACCAGTCTGGCTCATCGGCCTCGACCCTAAATGCGGCCTCCGGCTCAGCCAACACACTCTAAATGAGCAGCATGACCCCAAGCGCGCTTCTTGCGAGCTCGGTTCTCACCGAGTCTGGTCTTCGGCCCCCAGAGCCGTTACTTCCGGCCTCAATGCCCTTACACAACCAGGACTCGATTTTCAGTACCCAAGCGCGCCACTACTTCCGGCCTTAGAACCCTTACTCGACCCTCGCGCGGAATCATGCTTTACGCTCCTCAGCGAGCTCGGCTTGAATCCCCGAGTGTCGTTCTTGGTCTCCAAAGCTGTTACTTTTGGCCTCAGCGTCCTACTCACAATTACCAAATAGGTAAATCCAAACTTAAATGATATTTTTTCTAGCATAGACATGTAGTTAACAAAGCCTCAGCAAATTGAAGAGCTGATCAAACTCGGCGAAAACACAACAAGGATAAACACATAAGACATCCTCTTTATTTGACCCGAGAAGTGATATTTACACTTACAAACTCATAAAGGGCAGCTCATCAACAAAATACAGATAGCTTGCCAGCAAAACGACAACTTAGAAAACATCCCAAGAATATCATCACCAACCAAGTTGCACCAACAAAAACCTCGGATCAAGATTCTACTACCAGGATATAATTCCATACATAGACTTGGTTGAAAAAACTCACGCAAACCGAAAGTTGAAGGGCAAGGAGGAGAGGAGTGGAAGCCCCGGCTTGGTAACACCAGGACTATGGACAAGGTCACAGCCAGCCAAAAATAATCAACTCTTTATTTTCGGAAAAATAAAAAAATAAAAAGGTATGCTACCAATAGGAGCTTCGAGAAACCAATGCTAGATTTCGCTTGGCTTCGGTTTCTAATTGGAAACAAGCTAATTAATCCAACAAATGGTGCTTGTAATTTTTTTTTCTAAAATTCTTCTACTCTAGTGTGAACTTCTGATTGTTGCCTTACAAATGCGCTGATTAACAATGGCCTACTTTCATTAAATTTATTGCAGTGCAAACATCTCTTTTTTCCTCCCTGCCACTGCGTAGTAGTTGATGTTGGACTTAGTCACTCAATTTCTTTATTGGGGTGGGCATTTCTTCAAACATGCCAAAAGCAACTTCTTGAGAAACTGTGATGTAAGTCTCATACCTCGTCATTAGTAAATAAGTAAGAAATAAAAATTACAATAGTAATAAACCATGAAAGATTAGAGAGGAACTAAGAACTAAGAGCTTTGATGAACTTGAAAGAATTTAAGAGAGAACTTGAAAGAATTTAAGAGAGATTTTTTGAGCGTAAGAGGGATTGAAGATTGTTTTATAGGTAAAAAGAAATGAGAGATGAAAGGAATACTTATAATTGACATCAAAATAATCGAACTATCCTTAAAATTAACCATTTTAAGACTATTGGAAGGATTAAATCGGTAGGAAAAAATAATTTTTATCAATTTATGCTCAATATATTCATGTTGGGGAGGGGGAAATAAGAAAAATACCTAAGGTATCCCCTCACAATGTATAATAAGTGAGCAGGCTGATAGAAATACTTATAGGCATGCTTCATAGGATAAGAAATGTACTGGTGTCCATTGTTTGTTTAGTGCATGAAAGAAAATGAGAATATAAGAATATAAAACTAATATTATTTCGATGTACATCAGATTTAAAAAATTCATATTCAATTTTTTCTTATTTATTATCCAATTCAATCTTATCATATCAAATGAAGCAAACATACCAATAATATGCTAGTAAATTCGGAGCAGTGGGCTCAGCACTAATGGGATTTGAGTTTGTGCTACTCATGGGCTGATATAATTCATTGCCATCACTAGGTAGTATCTAAATAGATCTAGCTTATGTAAGCAACATCTAAAATTGTCATGTTAGGAAATTTAGGGTAATTTCCTGCATGATCTACAAAATCGAAACCCGACGAGAGAAACGAAAAACCAAATCCGATAATAATAATGTGGAAAAATAAAACACAAGGAGATTAACGTGGTTCGAAATCGGTGGGATATCGATCCTACTCCACGGGGAGAAGATAACACTTTTCTTTAATTAAAGAGAGGAGGAAACAACCTTATGCCAATACAGAACAATAATAACTAATTGTGAACTAAAGTAAAAGACTGCCTGATAATTTTTTGTATCTGAAAACCTGTCATGTGAAAGACTGCTCATGTTGCTTTGATAGAAGAGAAGAAACTACATTCAATCTGCCGCCGTGGTCTAAAGGGAAGATGACAGTCGACTGCTCTCTAAAACAATAATGGCTGCTCTCTAAAACTCTCTGTGCCTCGGTGTGGGATGATCTTAGGGTTGGCCTAAGGTTTTCTACCTTAGTCTTAATCTCGGTTTTGATGATAACAAACATGGAACTAATGGTTCATTAAGAATATCTTTCAGGTTTCATATCAGTTAGCACTCGATGTCCTCGATCTAAAATATCGCAGAAATCGCAAAGTCGATAGGACATTGGTCAACGCGTTTGGGTTCATCGTGGAAATTTCTCAAAGTTTGACGTGTGCACCAAAGTCGTATTGGACGAGTCTAAAAACCACATGGAAAGCTCTCCAAGTTATCACTCGTTGAAGGCCAAAACTCGAAAATGAAGCGCGCAAGAAGAAGGCTGAAAAAATTAAGTTCAGCCTAGCAGGTTCGATCGATCGACCGAACAGTGCGAAAAATTGGCAGTGGCTACTTCGGTCGACCGGACGGTCGACCGACTGAGGCCAAAATTTGGCAGAAGAAGCATCGGTCGACCGATCTGTCGACCGGATTGTAAATTGAAGATCGCGCGCTTCTAGCTTCACTGCATCGGTCGACCGATCAGTCGATCGGATAGCATATCGCAAGAATCGTGTCTAGCGGTCAACCCATCGGTCAACCGCATAGAGAGGTTGAGCCAGTAGTCGCTCGAGCGGTCGATCGTTTGGTCTATCGACGATCGATCGGCATGCGACCGAATGGTGGTAACGGCTAGTTTTCCGCCAGTTGAGCTATCGTTTCTTTGAGAGGTTATAAATATCCCTCATCTAACTCTTTTAACCTCCCTTACAGATTTAATTGAGCATTTTAAGAAGTGATTTAAGCCATCAAAGAGATCGATTGTAGTGCGCTCTGCTCTTCCATCAATGTTCTTCTTCAAGTGCCAACTGCTCCTCAACTCTGCTACGACTCAAGCTCATTTATTGGCAAGTTGAAGGCTTGGAGGCTTCGAACAAAGCATTTAATCTTGGTTTACTCTTTAAGCTCTTTTCATTGTAATTTTAATTATTATTTGAACATTGTTTTCTTTGGATTTATGCTTGTGAAGACCAAGGATTGTTAGGTCTTGAAATTGGGTGGTAGCCTTGGTGTTTGAGGTTTAAATTCACCAGTGTAAATATAGTTTGCTACGATTAGTTGAGTGTCCCTTAGGGTTGAGCTGGAAGAGTGCTCTCGGTAAGAAGGCGGAGACTTCCGGGTGTGAAAGTGCCTTAGTTGAGAGTGAGACTCTTCGAGTCAAAGTCCTCTGTGTAAGGGAAACATCATTAATCTAGTAAATTTAGTTTGGAAATCCTTAGCGGGGTGCTTAGGTAGTGGAATAGGCATTGGGGCCGAACCACTATAAATTCTTGTGTTTGCATTGATATTCTGTATGTGCTTAATTGTTAATTATTGCTTCCGCATTTAGTCACTCAACTTGTAATTTACCTAAGTAACCAAAGAAATGATTAAAATTGGATTTATGATAATTGATTAGTAAACACACTATTCACCCTCCCCCTCCCTCTAGTGTGCCATTTCACCCAACAATTGGTATCAGAGCAGGTCGTACATTGTGATTTCACTATCCCTTCTACAATTTGTCTCGATCCTAAAATGGCACTAAAGTCGGTAGCGTCTTCACCTCTTAGGTTCGATGAATCAAACTTTGGTCTTTGGAAGTCTAGGATGTACACTTAAAGACTAGAGGTCTTGATGTTTATAACATGATTAAACTAGAATACATTGAACCTAAGGTTGACATGCATGATTGGAGTGAACACGATAAGAAAATATTTCAATTTAATGGAGATGCTATGTATAGCATTTTTTGTACCTTACCTAATAGCATCCATGAAAAAGTCATGCATTGCACTTTGGCTTTTGATATTTGAGCAACATTAAATATGTTATATGATTATGCTAAAACCGAAGAGCTTAATACTTTTGTTGAGAGTGGTGATGACAATGGTCATCCCCCTAGTACTAACCTCGGTTTTGATGATCTTAGTGTTTCTAGCAAATCTAAAAGCCGAAAAAGAAAGGTTATATGCTACTTGTGTAAGGAAAAGGGCACATTAAGAGGAATTGCCCTTCATCAAAGAAGAATGCCAAGAAGAGGCCAAGTGCTTCAACATCCACCTCCAAATCACAAGAAGCATCCTCTTGTCATGACTATGAAGGCACATCCAAGGTTTGCCTCATGGGTATCCATGATGAGGTACAATACTATACTTTTAGTCATGATAAAGATATAGCATATGATAGTGATGCTAGTTCTTCACATTCACTCAAAATGACATATGAAGAATTAGTAGAAGAGTGTCAAAATATGTATGCTATGCTTTTAAAAAAGAGTAAAGAAATCAAGAAAATTAAAAAGGATAACTCCAGGCTTACTAAGGATTTGCATGCTTTATAATTAGAAAATAAAAATTTGGAAAAGGTCTAAAATGGTCCCTAAACTTTGTCGGCATTTTCACATTGATCCCACAACTTTTTTTCGAGTCAATTAGGTCCCTGAAGATTTATAAACATCACTTTGGTCCCTGGTCGTGACCCTACCGTTAAAAAAAATCCTACGTGGCTAACGTTGCGAAGACGTGGCATTTGGTTTTGTTAACTTTGCTTACGTGTATTAAAAGGTGCCTACGTGTTTAATTATAAATTATCCCCCTAAACTAAATAATACTCGACGGATGAACTCTTCCTCAAAAACGCACCTCACCCCTAATTCCTAACACTCGCCCTTCTAAATCCCTCACTGTCGACGAGGACCACCGGAGGACCACTGAAGGATCGAGAAGGAAGGAGCGAACCAGAGAAGAATGACGAGGGCTTCAAGAAATTCGCAAGGGTGTCGCAAAAGAAAGAGGACCAATTTGCAACCTATTGTTCCGACTCTTTCACCACTACCACCTTTCAACCCGATAGTCAAAGATGGTAAACCCTTGACTGTCAATGTAAATTTTCTATTTTTGTAAAAAAAAATTAATTAGGTGTGTTTTGGTAAACCCTATGCACTGATTGTGTTTGTCATTAGGTGATTTGGATGCTCTTTTTACTATTGAAATACATCACGGTGGGCACTTTATTGATGGAGAGTATATGGAATATGTGGGGGGGACAATGCATAGTTTATGTAACTGTGATTTGGATAGATGGTCCCTACAAGAAATAACTTATGCTTTGAGGGAATTAGGATACAAAGGTTATGTAAACTTATACTTTTGTAGACCTGCTTACCCATTGGAGCTAGGGTTAGAGGAAGTGAAGAATGGTGCACATGCTGCAATTCTAGGGAGGACTGCTCTTAGTCTAGCTTCAAAGAAAATAAAGTTGTATGTAATAAGTGGTAACTGTGATGGGGTGAAGTTGACAGAAGTTGAAGATGAGGCTAAGAATGCTGCTGTGAATGAAGATGACAATGAGGGTGAGAATGTGGCTGATGTGGCTAAAAATGAGGCTGATGTGGGTGAGAATGAGGGTGAGAATGTGGCTGATGTGGCTGAAAATGAGGCTGAGAATGCTGCTGTGAATGAAGCTGACAATGAGAGTGAGAATTTGACTGATGTGGCTGAAAATGAGGCTGATGTGGGTGAGAAGAAGGGTGAGAATGTGGCTGAAAGTGAGACTGATGTGGATGATGATTTAGAAGATATAAATATTGATGATTCTGAGGATGATGATCACTTTGGGGACTACATTGATGCTACTGTCAATGAAGTTTCCTCATTTGCTACAAGAAGTAAGGCACCAAGGCCCTAACCGAGCACAAGCATAGGTGCTAGAACAACATTAGAACCAAATATTGCTGAGGATGGACATCTGGAGTCAAAGCAAGAATCTGAGCAATTGTATTCTGATTATGATAGTGAGAATGAGGGGAGAAGGCAGGGTTGCAAATACAACCCAACAGATATGGGACCCAATTTCAAAGTTCAAGCTGGGTATGCAATTTTCAACAACTGAGTAGTTTAAGGATGCAATCAAAGAGTATTCAGAGTTGCATGGTTATGAAATAAGATATAAGAAGAATGACAAGTTGAGGTGTAGAGTTGTTTGCAAAGAAGGATGTAGTTGGCTGTGTTTATGTAGTATGATTGGTAGGAATGGTGTTTACCAAATTAACATCTTAAATGACAAGCACACTTGCAAGAGTTCATAACAGTAAGATATTGAATAGGAAGTGGGTTGCTCAGAAGATACAAAAGACAATGACCATAAACAAGGATTTGAAACTGAGGGGAGTAGTTAAGGAAGTAAGGCAAAACTATTTTGTTGATATCACTCTTTCTAAGGCCGTAAGGGCTAGAAAAATAGCTAAGCAGAAGATTGAGGGTGATGTAAGCAAGCAATACGAGAAGTTGTATGAGTTTTGTTCTGAGATAAGAAGGACTAATCCTGGAAGTACAACAATCATAAAGACAGAACATACAACCTCAAATGCAGGGCAAAGACACTTTCAGATGATATACATTTGCTTGAAACCAATTGTAACAAGTTTCTTAACTTCATGTAGACCTATACTTGGTCTAGATGGTTGTTTTTTGAATGGGACATATGGTGGAATACTGTTAGTAGCAGTTGGGAGAGATCCTAATGATCAATACTTTTCTCTGACTGTAGCTATGGTAGAAAGTGAAAACAAGGAATTATGGTCTTGGTTTGTGGAGCTTCTATTGTCTGATTGAGGGAGAGATTGAGGATGGATAATTATTTCAGATATGCAAAAGATAATGGTGACTTTAGTCCCTCAACTATTTATTATTGTCACTTTATGTATCAACTAACTTATTTGTTATCACTTTTGTCCCTCCCTGCATGGTCTGGTACCAACATTAGAAGCCTATCCTTATATTGAACACAGATATTGCTTGAGGCATATCTATTCAAATCTGAAGAAATATTATGGAGGGGCTACAGTACTAAGAGAAGCAGTTATGGCAACAGCTAAGGCTACTTATATGGCTGAATGGCAGAGAAAAATGAAGGAGCTGCAACTAATTAATATGGATGTCCATAACTGGTTAATGCAACATGAACCAAAAAGATGGGCAAAATCTCATTTCAGTATGTGGAGTAAGTGTGACATTTTGATGAACAACATTTCAGAATCATTCAATGGTAAAATTTTGGAGGCCAAGGAGATGCCTGTCATTAGCTTAATGAACTGGATAAGAGAGTGTCTGATGAGAAGATTTGCAAAGAGCAAAATTTTGTATAAGAGGTACAAAGGAAGTAGTAAGATTTGCCCAAGGCCAAGGAAAAGACTTGAAAAGCATGTGATGGAATCTGCCTAATGGAGCATCATGGGCAGGGGGATCAAAATATGAGGTGAGGAATTTTGAAATGGTACAGTTTATAGTTGATCTGAAAACTAGAGATTATTCATGCATGCTGTGGGGTTTGTGTGGATTGCCATGTCCACATGTTGTGTGTGCTATCTATGCACACAATGGAGATCCTGAAGAATTTGTGGAGAATTGCTATTCAATTGACACATATGAGCATTGTTATGTGGCTTCAATTAACCCTATAAATGGGGAGAACATGTGAGTTTCCGTCCTTGACATGCCCACCATAATTCCTCCCATTTATAGGGTACCAATTGGAAGAAAAAAAAACTTAGAAGAAGAGATGTGGATGAGCCAGCTTTGAAGAACAAATGGAAGAAGAGTTATAATCGAAGCTCAATAATTTGTGCAAATTGTGAAAACTATGGGCATAATAAAAGAACATGTAAGAATCAAGGGTGTCAACCTAGGCCCAAAGCTTCAAAGCAGAAAAAAACTCAAGCTGGTGAATCTTCAACTCAAGCTTCACAAGCTGCTACTTCACAGCCTTCAACTCAAGCTTCACAAGCTATTGATCCTATTGTTGCAGCTTTACAATCTTCACAACCTTCACAGCCATAACAGGTGACACCTAGGAAGAAGGGTTGCGTAGCTAAGGTCAAGGTTCCATTTTATAAGTACAGTCCCCCCAAAAAAAAGTGACAAACTCATGTGTCCTACTGTAATGAATACTTTAAGTGGTGTTTTTAATATTTTATGGTGGACATATTCTGTTCTGTACAGTCCCAATGAAGTGGTGGACCATACTTTATGTTGCTTTCTATTTCGTTGGTGGTCCAAAGTTATTAACTTGTCTATTTAGTTGGCAGTGCATGTGTTACTTGTTTCATAAACTTGACGGTGTTATATTTACTTGCTTTCTGTTTTGTTTAGTTGATAGTGCATGTGTTACTTGTTTCATAAACTTGACAATCTTATGTTACTTGTTATTGTACTTGACAGTGTTCTGTTGCTTTCTGTCTGATGATTGTCACTTTGGTCCCTCAACTATCCGAGGACATTCACTTTGGTCCCTCAAACAGACAAGTTGCAGAATCACACTTCATTGCACTAAAGTTCAGATAGTCTACAATAAAATAGTTCAAAAATGGTAACTTCATTGAAGTAAAAGAGTTTACAGATAGTTCAAAAGGGCATCTTCATTACAATAATCACTATTCATACCATTAACCTAAACCCACACAACTAACACCACTTCAATTCCTAGATACAATTATCACTACAATAAGCATTAAAAAAGCTATCACTCCCCACGAAATCATCATTATCAATTTGTAAAGCCTCGTGGCAGCTGTCGCCCTTTAAAGCTCCTGGAAATGGTTTTGAGCCCATTGCGGCACCGGCTCATCAAGCCATTCGAAGAACTGACACGACCAACGCTCCTGGAAATGGTTTTGAGCCAATGCGGCACACAGATTAGTTTCAAGCTCCAAATTTACAACACCATAATTCCTAGGAAGGAGATACTTACCCGAAAATTGGGACACCAATAGAACCGCCGACCCTTATTAAGACCCTTCCGTGATGTGTAGGTCACAATTTGGCCTCCACAATCACAATATTATTGGTGTCGAGCTCCATTACGCATTGCACGAGTGCTTCGTTGGGCGCTGTTGCTAGCTGCATCAGGGATGATTGCCATTGTTGCAGAGAAATCTAGCTTCGTTGGTGATTTAGGGTTTCTTCATTTATAAGCCATCTTCATGTGATAATTTATAATCAGACACGTAGGCATCTTTTAATACACATAAGCAAAGTCAACAAAACCAAATGCCACGTCGTCGCAACGTTAGCCACGTAGGATTTTTTTTAACGGCAGGGTCACGACCAGGGACTAAAGTGACGTTTATAAATCTTTAAGGACCCAATTGACTCGAAAAAAAGTTGTGGGGCCAATGTGAAAATACCGACAAAGTTTAGGGACCATTTTAGACCTTTTCCCATAAAAATTTAAAGGCAAATCTAAGTTCCTCAAGTGTTGATTGTCATGATAATATTGGTGTTTTGAAAACTAGTAATTCACAATTGATAATTGAAATTGAGGACTTAAAAAGTGAGAATATTGATTTGAAAAATGAAAATGATGATTTGAAAATTGAATTGAAAAATATCACAAAGGTTGAGATTGAGAAGTTGAAAGAAGAAAATATGAAAATCAAAAATGAAAATATTATGATGAAATCTCAAATACATGTCTTACATAAATCAATTAATAATTTGAAAAATGAGGTTGTTTTCTTGAGTAGGAAAACTAGTAGTTTATCACATGCTTCATCCTTTAGAAATCCTAGGAAGAAAAATATTTCATCTAAGAATGCTCATGCTCATCATGCTTCTCATCCCAAGCATTCTAACATTAGACCTCATGTTCATATGAATGGTACAAAGAAAGAATTTCATGGATATTGCTTTTGATGTGGCATATATGGGCATGCCATTTATGATTGCGCTTTTAAGATGAATCCAAGTGTGGCAAAAACACTTTGGGTTCCTAAGCCCTTTAATCCCCAAGGACCCAAAGTCATTTGGGTACCAAAAATCTCATCTTCTTTTGTAGGGGGAGCTACCACACAAGGGTAAACAAAAATAGAAATTGAAGAGTTGAAGTTGACCAAGAAATTGAAGGAAGAATCCTTGCATGGTTGCAACTTCAAAGTCTTCACCTATATTAGATGCCTTAGGTTTAAGAATTGGCATCTAAATCACTTGGTATCATCACCTTTTCTCTACTTGTATGTTTGAAGTTGGTGTTTATGATACATGCTTAAAATTGATTAATTTTCATTGCTCTTAATATATTTCAAATGATTTTTGATTTTTTGATTTCCGGTCTCTTCGAAGAACTATGTAGCCTGTAATGGGCGAATGCGACCTTGCAGTTTTAAATCGTAGGCTCATTGTTTAATTTTGTTTGGGAAAATGAAAAGTTTGGGAAAATTTTTAGGAATGATGTATGAGTTTAATTTTGTAAAAATCTCAATATAATATTTGAATACCTATGCTTAAATGATTTATCTATGCTCATGATTGATTATGCATGATAAATATTTGAATTTTCATGAGTAGGAAAAATCTTGATAACTTAGCTCATTTCATGATATCATGATATTTATGAAATCGGACTAGGTTGAAATTTTTCTTAGAAACTTTATTTTAAGTTGAAAATTGGATGAACATATTTAGGTGTATTAATGATTAGTTGTCATGTGCTTAAAATTGAAAGTTCACGAGAAATTGAGCAAAATGATGAGTAGTTCACATTAGGGGACTTAAGCTTGAAAAATTTGACCCAAGTCAATTAATCGACTTAGACATTTTATTTTAAGTCCAAACTTCATAAACATGTTTAGGAATATGTATGACATGGTTCAATGCACTTAGAGTAAAAATTCATATTGATATGGATAAAATGACATAGAGGTCAATTCATGCTTACCTCTTTTGAACCAACTTGACTCAAGTCAACAAATTGACTTAGATGTCTCATTTTCAATCCATATTTGAGGAACATGTTTAGATTTACTCATGTTAGTTATCCATAGGTTTAAGTTTGAAAAATTACGAGTAAATGATAAGATTGAAACTTAGCAAGTTTCATGATAACTAGCTTAGTTTTAAATGAAACCATGCTAGGTTGATATCTTGACTTAAGGATATAATTTTCATTTCAAACTTGACATACACTATTTACATGACCATTATGTGGTGTCATAAAAGTTTAAATGAAAACTGAGCACTTTTTTAAATTAACTAAAAATTACGAAAATGCCATTGAAAATTGAGCATTTTCAATTATTTCTAGAAAATTGTAAAAAAATCATTTTTAACTGATTCTTGAAACTGCACTTTTACTGAAAAATCTAGTTTGTTGTGTAAAAATTTCATCAAGAATCTGATTTATAATGGAATTTTAAAGTTG
The DNA here is from genome assembly GCA_034359265.1 of Canna indica. Taxonomy (NCBI): domain Eukaryota; kingdom Viridiplantae; phylum Streptophyta; class Magnoliopsida; order Zingiberales; family Cannaceae; genus Canna; species Canna indica. The sequence continues at coordinate 41,219,105 of CP136893.1, forward strand.
GATTTCGAAAACACAAAGTATCACTTAATTACACTCATTTTTCCAATACTTTGATTTTTCTTCAAAAACTTCAAATGAAAACTCATGTATACCATTTTGATTGTATTTCTAATATCATTCACACCATTGCTTGAGTAAAATCATTTCTAGGAATGATTTTGATACATTGAATGATAGCTAGAAATATCGATTTTTTCATTGAAATCAATATAGGAAGAAAAATGAACTTAGACAATTCATTCTGAGCACAAACTTGACACACGCATCTTAAATGATCATTCAGGGATGTTTGTAAAGTTTGAAGAAAAATTGACAACTTTTGAAAAAATACCTAAAATTTACGAAAATGCCCCTGGACTTTCAAGAATTTTATGAATTTATATAAAATTTATTTTTAACTGATTCTTGAACATCTAGATTCTTTGAAAAATCTAGTTTGTCCCGTTAAAGTTTCAAATATTTTCGTCAAAAAATATGATTTTATATGGATTTAATAGTTTGATTTTTTTAAAAAAATTGAAGTATACTTTGACTCATGTCAAAAAGTGACTTAGGGACCTCATTTTAAGCCCAAACTTGATCAATACACTAAGATTCACTCATGTTAGATGCCTAAATACCTATGTTAGAGAAAACATGAGTAGATAGCAAAATTTGATACTTAGCATTTTCATGTTTTCATGTCTATTTAAATGAAATCGTGCTAAGTTCATATTTCGATCAAATGACATTAGTTTCACTTCAAACTTGATATACATGCTTTAAATGATCATATCTTGGTATTTTGAAAGTTTGAATGAAATCTAAAAATATCATGAAAATGAATTAATATTCACGAAAATATTCATACTTGAGAGCATACATGATTTAGTTCTGAATTCTATCTATCACTCTTTTCTATCATGTATGATTTAGTTTCATATCAAATTTTTTTTTTCCTTCAGTTGAGATTTTCATGTTTCATGAAAAATAATTTTTGAATCTCAACTTTGACTATAGGTTGATTTTTTTTTCCCTTTTTGATTGATGTCAAAAGGGAAAGAAAAATATAGGTAAAGGGGAAGAAAATATAGGAAATATAGGGGGAGTTCTATTATATAGATATGCATATTGATAGGGGGAGAAATCCCTTAGTTGATATCCTTTGTGCTTTAATATGTATATTTTCTTAAGGATGTTTGTCATCATCAAAAAGTGGGAGATTGTTGGCCTAAGGTTTTCTACCTTAGTCTTAATCTCGATTTTGATGATAACAAATATGGAACTAATGGTTCATTAAGAATATATTTCAGGTTCCATATCAGTTAGCGCTCGATGTCCTCGATCTGAAATATCGGAGAGATCGCAAAGTCGAAAGGACATTGGTCAACGCGTTCGGGTTCGTCGCGGAGATTTCTCGAAGTTCGACGTGTGCACCAAAGTCATATTGGACGAGTCTAAAGACCGCATGAAAAGCTCTCCAAGTTATCACTCGTTGAAGGCCTAAACACGAAAATGAAGCATGCAAGAAGAAGGCTGAAAAAATCAAGTTCAACTTAGGTTCGGTCGACCGAATAGGGTTAAAAAATGGCAGTAGTCATTTCGGTCGATCGATCGAACAGTGCCAAAAATTGGCAGGGGCTACTTCGGTCAACCAGGCGGTCGATCGACTGAGGTCAAAATTTGGCAAAAGAAGCATCGGTCGACCGGATTGCAAATCGAAGATCGCGCGCTTCTAGCTTCACTGCATCGATCGACCGATCAGTCGATCAGATAGCAGATCGCAAGAATTGCGTCTGGCGGTCGACCGCACAGAGAGGTTGAGCCAGCAGTCGATCGGTCGATCGACTAACGATCGATCGGCATGCGACCGAATGACGGTAACGGCTAGTTTTCCACCCGTTTTTCGCCCGTTGAGCTGTCGTTTCTTTGAGAGGTTATAAATATCCATCATCTAACTACTTTAACCTCCCTTACAGATTTAATTGAGCATTTTAAGGAGTGATTTAAGCCATCAAAGAGATCGATTGCAGTGCGCTCTGCTCTTCCGTCAACGTTCTTCTTCAAGCGTCAACTGCTCCTCAACTCTGCTACGACTCAAGCTCATTTACTGGCAAGTTGAAGGATTGAAGGCTTGGAAAAGAGCATTTAATCTTGATTTACTCTTTAAGCTCTTTTCATTGTAATATTAATTATTATTTGAACATTATTTTCTTTGGATTTGTGCTTGTGAAGACCTAGGATTGTTAGGTCTTGAAATTGGGTGGTAGTCTTGGTGTTTGAGGTTTAAATTCATCGGTGTAAACGTAGTTTGCTAGGATTAGTTGAGTTATCCCTTAAGGTTGAGGTGGAATAGTGCTCTCGGTAAGAAGGCAGAGACTTCCGAGTGTGGAAGTGCCTTAGTTGAGAGTGAGACTCTTTGAGGCAAAATCCTTTATGTAAGGGAAATATCATTAATATAGTAAATTTAGTTTGAAAATCCTAAGCGGGGTGCTTAGGTAGTGGAGTAGGCATTGGGGCCGAACCATTATAAATTCTTGTATTTGCATTGATAGTCTGTCTGTGCTTAATTATTTATTATTGCTTCCGTTTTTAATCACTCAACTTGTAATTTGTCTAAGTAATTAAAAAAACAATTAAAATTAGATATATGATAATTGATTAGTAAATATACTATTCATCCCCTCTAGTGTGCTATTTCATCCAACACTTAGAACATTGAATCTTGCCTCTTTTATAAGGAAAGGAGCTGAATTAAGCGCAACCCAAAAAATCATTCGATTTGATTGGGCTGGCCACTTCAACTTTGACCGAAGTTTGGATTTTGTGCGGCACTTCAACAGCTTTTACCAGTTAAATATATATTAGAAATTAAATTTCAAATTGGAACAAGATTGCTTCGAATTGCGTCCGTGCACTTGATGCATGAGTTGAATTGAAACTTGACCATGTTTACATGCAGCATTTGCTCCATCAACGTGGCATGGCTCCATGCAGCTTAAATCCTAGTGCATATCTTGGAATCACATAGGCCTGGTGCAGTGGGCTTGGTCCACCCATCAACCCATGGTGCAGGCTCAGTCCGCCAGAGATAAATGAACAGGTTCAGCTCACTTGTGGTCCAGTTCGGTCTGATTCAATAAATTGGTTCAAATATATTTTGATCAAATCAATTTTGATTTGGGTTTTATTAAATTTGTTGGATTCGATTCGAACCCAATTTGATCCAACCCCTAACGATTCCTCCTTTGATAAAAATTGGGACTGATATAGTCCTCAAAAGTCATCCTCCTCCCCCATAAGGCCCGTACATGACCTACGTCGAATTTATGCTCAAGTGGGTCAAATCAGCTTCCTGCTTGGATTTAGGAACTCATATAGTCCTCCGAGTCTCCTCTTTCATTGTGTATCTCTGAGAAGTGATTGCCCTAAAAGAAAAATTTATACCTGACCCGATGTCTGATTTTGATGTGTTTTACCTCAGAATTTGGACTGCTTCACGAAAGATGGATCCGTCCACCTTGTACAAATTGTTCGACGTCCTTAGAACCTTCAGTACCATCATGGCTCCATTGTGTACCTCCAAGACTCCTCCTGCTGAGGATGTCGTATAGCCCCTAGTGTCAAGAACTCCAAGAGACACTAAATTTCTTCCTAGCTTCGGGACATGGTGAATATTTGCTAGAATCTTTGTTGAGCCATCATGCAATTTTAATTTTACCGTTCCAAATCTGACAACTTTGCAAGGTACGTTGTTGCCAACACGAACTACTCCACCATTGGTGCGCCGATAATCCACAAAGGTCATCTGGTGTGGAGTCATGTGATAGGAACACCCAGAATCCAAGAACCACTCATCAATGCTACCGGTGGTTAACATGTTCGCCTGTTGACCTGGATTGTATTTTGCATGATCAGACATATCAGAAGAAGAGGAAGAGAAATTTTGATCTGAGGTGTGTTATCGTCGACGAGACCGCTGTCGCCCATGACGTGTCTTAGCAGTGCTTGTGCCATCTGTCACGATCAATACCTCTACTTTCTCAAAATCTGCATAAGAGGACTCCATATGTGCATCTTGATCCTTATTTTGCTGCTGCAATCTTCTCTTAAGACTGCAACATTCTGACTTAATGTGACCTCATTTATTGTAGTAATAACAAGTGACATTTGATTTATTACCTCCTCCTGCTTCATTAGAGTAGAGAGCTTCTCATTTCCCTCTACTAGAGGAATTTGCTGTAAGATGTGTGTCCATAAGCTCCTTAGACACAAGAGTAGTGATCACATGTTCTTGAGTAATAGTAGTCTTTCCAAAAAACATAATTTCACGAAAAATTTTAAAAGAAGTAGGAAGTCAACATAAAATGAATAAAGTCTTATCTTCCTCTTCTATTTTGACACTCATATTCTCCAGGTCCATGATGATTGTCTGAAAAGTATTGATATACTCTTTGACCGGTGTGCCTTCTGTCATACGTAGGAAATGGAGTTTTTACTTCAAAGTCGTCTTACTTGTGAAAGTTGTATCCTAATACAAGGATGCGAGTTTGTCCCAAATACATTTAGCTGTCTTCTAGGATGCAATTTCTTGAATTGTTTCATTTAACAAACTTATGCAATTGTCTTTTGCTCATTGTATTCTTTCTCCTTTTCAGTCTCCTGCATATTATCCTTACCAAGGATGGCATCATGTATCTTTTCCATAGTTATGATCGCTTTTATCTTCATTGACCAAAGTGCATAGTTGACATGGTGATCTAATTTCTCAATATCAAATTTGGTGCTCGTCATGGTTGGGGAAGTAGGCCCTGATACTAACTGTTAGGAAATTTGGGATAATTTCCTACAGGATCTACAAAACCCGAACCCGGCGAGAGAAACGAAAACCAAATCCAATAATAATATTGTGGAAAAATAAAATACAAGGGGATTAACGTGGTTCGAAATCGATGGGATACCAATCCTACTTCACGGGGAGAAGATGACACTTTTCTTTTATTAAAGAGATGAGAAAACAATCTTATGCCAATACAGAACAATAAATACTAATTGTGAACTAAAGTAAAATATTGCGTGATAATTTTTTATATCAGAAAACCTGTCTTGTGAAACACTGCTCATGTTGCTTTGATGGGAGAGAAGAAATTGTCTTCAATTTGTCGTCGTGGTCGACAGGGAAGATGACAATCGACTGTTCTTTAAAACTTTCTGTGCCTCGGCGTGGGATGATCTTAAAATATTGAATCTTATCTTTTTTTTTATAAGAAAAAGAGCAGAATTAAATGCACGAGATATTCTGCCAAAAAAAACCATTCGATTGTAATTTTCTCTCGTTGATTGGGTTGGCCGCTTCAACTTTGACCGAAGTTTGGGTGCCGGCAATTGAAGCTTGGATTTTGTGCGGCACATCAACAGCTTTGACCAGTTAAATATATATTAGAAATTACTTTTCAAATTGGAGCAAGATTGCCCCGAATTGCGTCCGTGCACTTGATGCATGAGTTGAGTTGAAATTTTGACCATGTTTACATGCAGCATTTGCTCCATCAACGTGGCATGGCTCCATGCAGCTAAAATCTTAGTGCATATCTTGGAATCACATAGGCCTGGTGCAGTGGGCTTGGTCCACCCACCAGCCCATGGTGCAGGCTCAGTCCGCCAGATCCAAATGAACAGGTTCAGCTCGCTTGTTGTCCCATTCAGCAAGATCTGATTTAACAAATTAATTTAAACATATCTTTGATCAAATCAATTTCGATTTAAATTTTATTAGATTTGTTAAATTCGATTCGAACCTAGTTTGAGTCAATTCCTAACATGTCATATGGCATATATAGGCTGAAGATGATATTTTGGAAGCTAATTTTGTTTTTGGATATTGGATTCCCACTTTGATAAATTATTTCCCTATCATTGTTCCGTACACCCCGTTGAATTATTTAGTTGAAGGAAATAAATAAAATAATTTTAAAAATGGTCTCACCTTCAGCTTTCTGTACACACCGATATTGTTTAATTTTCCTTGTCATTTGGAAAATCTTTATTCAACTAATATTTTTATAACATTTTAGGTACCTTTTCATTTTCATCGAACAAGCTGATCTGACTTTTTAAAAAAAACATCAAACTCAAGCCTACAACCCAATTCAATCTAAACATCAAATCACAAGCAATTAACCAGCTGGCTAATTTAAAAAATTCATCGATTTTTTTACTAATCTATCAAGATCGATTAATTTTTCAATTGAAACGCATCCCATTCGATTTAATTAAAATGTATTTATCTTTATTCTAGCCAAATTTAATTGAACATTTTTTTATCATAGTCAAACTCGAATCTATCTCAATCAAATTTACTTTTATGCTAAACCATTCAACACAGGTGAATACATACTTTTACAATAATTATATAATATATTATCTGCACTTTAGTTAACTTGTTAGAGGTCTCGAATTAATTAAAAAGGCATCTTAATGCATGAATTATATATATTTTTGATATAATATTTTTTTAGAAAACAAAAAAAATCATTATAATTTTCATTTAGTTATAATAAAATTAATATAACATACAAAATTGACCCTTAATATAATATCTATTATATTTTTTCTTATTTATTATATTAATATAATTAACTTAGGACATTACGGAAGTGTCGGAGAATCAATTCAATTTTATGCCCATCAGATCTACAATAAAAGCTATATTTGTACTGAGGTGCTTGATAAAGATCTATAAAGAGAAGATGAAGGATCTTCGTATGGTTATTGGTTTTCATTGGCCTAGAGAAAGCATACAATAAAGTGTCGAGAAAAGTTCTTTGATGGACATTAGAGAAGAAAGGTATTCATGTCAAATATTTAAATATTATTAAGAATATGTACGAAGGAGTCGTTACTCGTTACAAGTGCATGTGCAAGCAAGGGAAGATATTACAGAGGAGTTTCCTATAACTGTGGGTTTACACCAAGGTTCGGCCTTCAGTACATACTTGTTTACTCTAGTAATTGATAGGTTGACTTGCAGAATATAAGATGATATCTCATGGTGTATGTTATTTGCAGATGATATTATATTAGTTGATGAGACAAGAGACGTAGTTAACGATAAGTTAGAAGTGTAGAGAAACACCATTAAAAGCTAAGGTTTTAGGCTAACTAGAAGGAAAAAGGAGTATATGCATTGTAATTTTAGTCTAAGTAAGAGGAGTGGAGGGGAAACAAGTTAAGGTGGTATATATAGTAGCACATAACCGTAGTCATTTTAAATATGTAAATTCCATTTTCTAAAATGATGGGATAATAGATGAAGATGTAACTCATAGAATCAAAGTAAGATAGTTGAAATAGAGAAGTGCTACATGTGTGCTATGTGACAAGAAGATACCTAACAAAATAAAGGAAAAGTTTTATAGAACAGTTTTTAAATCATCCATACTATATGGGAGCGAGTGTTGGACAATTAAAGTTTCAACCTATACACATGCTGAATGTGGTAAAAATGCGGGTGTTAAGGTGAATGAGTAGTTATACAAGATTGGACGAAGATTAGAAATGAACACATCCAAAAGAAGACGTGTGTAGCATATATATATTGAAGACAAAACAAGAGAAGATCGTTTAAGATGGTTTGGACATCTGCTACGGAGACCCTAGATGCATCGGTTCACAAATGTGATAGTTTAGTAGTAGAAGATATGAATAATAATAGAGGTAGGCCGAAGATAACGTGGGGAGTAATAGTATCTAAAGATCTACATTTATTAAATATTGAGGCGAATTATTGGGTAGAGAAATTTGAAGATAGAGAATTCATATAGTCTACCCATCTAGTATAAGATTAAGGCTTGTTATTGTTGTATTATATTAAATTATATTATTGCAATATACTTCTTAGTATATTAATAATCAAACGAATTAGGTATAAATATTTACTTGAAAAATATAATATTTGCATATTAATCATGTCTAAAGATAATATTTAATAAAACAATGATTGGCTACAAGTATATGGAAATACAATTGATCAAAATTAAGTAAGTTACTATTGACCCACCAGTAGTTCAGTGGTAAGACATCTGAGTATTTTGTTAATGAATCATGATTTGCTCTCTAGTTTTAGCACTTTATGCGTCTATTTTCATTCCTTTACGTATGCCTTATAATGCACCTTGTGTGTTTATTTCTACGTTTCTATACTCTTTGTAATAGCTATATTATAAAACTAATTTTTTTATTAAAAAAATGAAATAGTTTACTAATTAAAAAGTAATATATACTTATGAAAATATACAATAAAAATGACAAAAAAACATAACCCAAGTTTATTTATTTATTTTTTGGATCAGTCTAGTTTCAGGTTTTTCACCCATAATCCAAATTCATTTGGATGGGTTTTGAGTCACTCGCAATCTTTGGCCGTCTATATTACCAACCGTGCTTTTCAATTTCAAAAGTGCTATTTAGGTTATATTTGAAAGTACATTTTTTAAAAAAAATATGATTGATAAATGATTGCTAAAAGTGATTTAACTTTTCTAAAAATTACTTTTCAAGAACCAGTTTGCTATGCTGGTACGAGAATGTTTTTCTCCAAAATAATTTACAAAAGCTAAAATAAAACCAAACATATACCAATGATTTCCCTAAAAAAAAATAAGACATGCTTTTATACTTAAAAGCAAAATCCCTATTTATTTTTTTGTTAAACCTAAAAATAAATATTCATATACCCAGGTTATTCTCCGCACATCATTTTCAATTAATTCAACCAATTTTAAATAGGTTCAAAAATTCATCCTAAATTCATAATAAAATCACAAAAAATATATTATTCATAGATAAATCACTTCTACAACTTATATCAGCAAAATAAATTTTTTAAAGTTGAAAATCAATTTTTTTCACGATTTTCAACTAGCTCGACCAATTTTAAACAGATTCGGTAAATTCATCATAAATTCTTAATAAAATCACAAAAAATCTATTATTCATAGGTAAATCACTTCCATAACTTGTATCGACAAAATAAATTTTTTAGAGTTGAATTTATTTATTTTTTACCATTTTCAACTGGTTCGGCCAATTTTAAACTGATTCAACAAATTTCGAACCAATTGAAAATAATGAAAAAAAATAATTTTCAATTCTAAAAAATTTATTTTGCTGCTACAAATTATGAAAATATTTTATCTATGAATAATAATTTTTTTATATTTTTATTGTGAATTTAGAATAAATTTTTCAAACCTGTTTAAAATTGACCGAATCAGTTAATAGTGATCTACGAATGATAATCTTAGTATATAGGTATTTACTTTCTAATTTAGAAAAAAAATAATAAGGATTCTACTTTTAGAAAAAAAATGTCTTATTCTCTTCTACCGATTTGAACATATACTTGCTTTACGTATCTAGTTTGAGAAGACTGAATTTTTTATCCACAAACAAGAACGAAGAAACTCATCTAATGACCTCAAAACCTTCCTATTTCTAAGTTGGCGATTGCGTGTTTTTTTAAGCATCCAACCAATAAAAACGTTGGAGAAAAATAATTCAAGAATATAATAATGTGCAGCCAATCCAGAAATAACTCATGTTTCTCAACAAATTTGGTCACGAAGAAACCCATAAACCTCTACAGTTTGTGCTGCTTGTACTCAACAATTCGTTGTATTTTTTGGATATGATAGATCTTTGAATTATAAGTTTTATTGGTTATGAGAATGCCAATTAGTATAAAGGACAGTTCTTCCAAATTATTGGAGAATAGCTTGGTTTAGTAAAAGAAGGAAAGCAGAAGACCTGGCCTTAATATACCAGATACAATAATCACGGCTTTCCTCATTGAAGCTTGCTATACAAGTTCTCTCTTCCTTAAAGAGTTCAGTCCAGAGATAGCTTGGCCAGGGTTAGAGCTAATACCTTGACTCCGTTTGCAATGTCCTCAATTGATGCATACTCTTCGGGCTTATGGCTGTAACCTGCAACAACGAAACAACCATGAGGATAAGTTAACTTGAGTCAGAACCAAAACCAAGCTTCGTGACTCTGCACTAATGTGAATGAAAAAACAAATTATCATGCACGAATGCGTGATCCAAGAACTTATCATGAAACAAGATAATATATCTTTTTAATGTCACTGTAATGAAAAATATAGATATCAAAAGGATATGTTGTGAAGTGCAAACCTTTGTAGCAAGGAATGAAAATCATGCCCATTGGAGATACTCTGCAGTTGAAGTTGCAGGACAGTAGTTAGGATGCACATATACTGAAAACTGAGGGGACAAAAAAAAGAAAGAAATATGACTTAAAGAGGCAAATTCTACCTGGCCATGAAAAGAGAATCATGGTAGGCTCTACTAATCATTAACTTATGAGTGAGGTTCAGGTGCTGTGAGGCAACTTCCATTGCGTTGATTATTGATCCCTCGCAAAGAGCAGGTGGATCCTGATTAACGATTTCAAATTGTGATAACTTAACTCCACGAGCCTTGGCAATCCTAGTAGCAGATTGCTGAATTTTCTCAATCACAGTATTTCTTCTCTTCTCATCAATATCTCGTGTATCTACAAAACATGGGAAAATTGTATGAAATATAAGTGTTAAGAAATTAGTGGGCCTAACTCTACCCCAAAAGGGAATGCCAGTACAATAATTGTAAAAATGGGAATCCTCTTACTGTGGACAGCCAATAATGCAATGGACGATGGGGCCCAAAGAGCACCCGCATTGCAATTATTGAGCTTCCTCTGGAAGCTTCCCTATTGCCTATATAAGGCGATCCGCATGGAATTGCAGAACACACTTCAGACCGAAGAAGTTCTACTCTTCCCTTTGTACTCTTAAGCTATTATTTCAAGAATTCCAAGCTTTCAAGCTTTCAACTTCAAAACTTTCTTAAAATCCCTCATACTGCTCCCGTGTTCGTCGTAACCAGCGATCAGTTTGAGAAGCCGCCGCGTTTTTATTCTGGTATCAGAGCGTGACGTTTCAAAAACACGTTCCAGGTATTGCTTAAACACTCCTATTGCATTACTAATTACTGGTAAAGACTGCAACTGTGAATCTAAAGACAACTTAAGATAGGCGATAACGAGGGCAGAGTATACTCATTTGAGAGGAAGATACCCGCTACTTTCGTAATCTTAAGAAGTTCTTAGATAAGCAATTACTGTTTCTACCAATAATCACCTTTCATGAGTGATTGGCAACGAACTGCTACATGCTCAACTTATATTCAAGCTTTAAAGGCTACTGAATCTCTCGGAAACCCACCCGAAGGATTCGTAAGACCAACAGCAGTAACTCAGAAATCTGAGACACTGTTCAAACAGCTTAACACAATTATTCAATTGATAGTAAAGGTCAAGGAAGACTTAGACATCTTGAAAGAAGAGGTAAAAATCTTGAAAGAAAGTCAACCCAAGAGGTTAGCAAGCCCAGACGAGCTAGCTACCTCAATAGACTCTCTCACCAAAGATTTGCAAAAACTCCAACTAGGAGAACCTGCAAAACCAACCGTTCCTAAGTTGAAGGGACAGCTTTTCGTCTACAAAGATCCAAGAAAGATATTTGACGAAGAGCAAAGGAAGGCAAAATGACTTCCACCAGAACTGAAGTCGTGGCACCCAGAGCATCTATCTCTAACCAGGGCAACCAACAGCCCACAATTGATGATCAAATCAGAGGCTACAGATTGAGTAGCAGACTGCGCCACGAAGCACAAAGACGTCTTACCAACAGACACAACAGAAACAATTTCAGAAGGAGCTTAGAGTCATAGCTCAATCCAGAAGCAGAGCTCACTGTTTCACAGTATCAACGAGCTCAGCAAGTTCCAGCAGAGACTCTGTACCAAGCCGGATGGTCAGAACGGCAACACAGAGTTTACCAACACTATTCTGAAGGAGCGCAAGTTGAACTCCCGTTCATCACCGATCAAAGCTACAACCTGCTTACACAAGAAGGACTGCAGCATCTCCATATGGGGATGATTATGGTCAGATTGCAAACCTTACACAGGAGAAACGCAGGGGTAAACGCCTTAGTCTTACTCAGAGACACAAGGTGGGCGGATGATCGCGCTGTTATTAGTTCAATGGAAATTGACCTTACAACTGGAGTACAATTGGCTTACACAGCCCCAGACATCACCCTGAGTATTCATGACTTCAGGGAGCATATTCAGTTAGTCATCCAGACACATGGATACCAAGGATGACAGGGAGGTGAAAGCAACCTCCTACTCTCAAGATCGCTAATTGGGCGACTTTCCAACAACAGTCACACGAACTTCCATTACAACGTACAGCACGTAGCGGACCATCTAGCCAGCCGAGGAATCCGAGCGATTCCAGGCCAACCCAGGACAACATCAGGGTTGCAAGGGCGACAGTGGGTAATACGACCAGCAGTATCCGCCAGGCCCAAAGACAGTACCTCTCATAAACACGAGAGTGGGTAACTTAAGGGGAGGCTACTCAAAACAAAATAGTGAGAGATACAACCTCCCCTCAGCACAAGCAAACACTGGTGCAATACTCGTATTGCCTGAACATCTAGGGCAGTACAGCGATGTAATCTCCAGGTGGGAATCGATTACATTGAATTTGATCAATGAGCGAAATTGGCCCGACAACAAATCTAAGATGTGCTACATCGAGAATTTACTGGGAGAAACGGAGAAGAAGACGTGGATTCAGTGGAGAATGGCATTCCCCACAGAATATGATGAGCTAACTAACATAGCGGATGATCCACAGAACGTGCTATCCCAAATCAGAAGAATGTTCCTGCTCGAAGATCCGACAACAGGATCTACAGAAGAACAAACCAGGGCCTATGAAGACATTGAAAGATTATCATGCCATCATGTGAAAGACCTGTTCAGTTACATAAATGACTACAAGATTCTAGCAGCAAAATCGGGGAGAATGTATGTTTCCCCAGAACTTTCAGAGAAATTTTTTCGAAAAATGCCTCCAATTATCGGAAAGGAACTTGAAACAGCGTTTTCCGAGAAATTCCCTGGCAACACTGTAGGTATATTTCCGAGGATCCATTTCACATACCAGTACCTGGAAGAACAGTGCAAACGAGCCGCCTTCCAGAGAAGCTTGAAGGATCTGTCCATATGCTCAAAAATACCCATACCTGGGTATTATAAAAAGGAAAAGAAATATGGCTTAAGGAAAGCCAAGACCTACAAAGGAAAGCCACATGATACCCATGTCCGAATCTTCAAATGAAAACATTCTGACAAGGTTAGAAAATGTAAGTGTTTTATATGTGGGGAAGAAGGGCACTTTGCCCGAGATTGCAAAGAGAAAAGAGGAAATATTGCACGAGCTGCGATAATTGATAATTTGGAATTATCAGAAGACTGAGACGTAGTATCAGTAGAACAAGATGAGCCAGACAGTGAGGGCATCTGTTCATACTCTGAAGGAGAGGCAGGACTGGCTACAAAACTCTCAGTGGACTACGGAGACATGCCGTATGAAACAGCGTTCGTCATCATTACAGACGAGAAAACTGAAAAGGAGAACTCATGGAGAACCAATAGAACGACTTCCACGCTCACCGCACCATACTGAAAATTGGAGCCATCAGACCCAGTACAAGCAGACATAGAACGATGGCCATAATGGTAAATTCAGGGACGAGCGTAGATCCAACTACTGGTCAAGAAACAAAAGGCAAGGAAAGAATGGTCTTTAACTACAGGACGTTGAACGACAATACGCACAAAGACCAATACAGCCTACCCGGAATAAACACCATTTTAAAGAGGATTGACACCAGTCGAATATTCTCCAAATTCGACTTAAAGAGTGGATTCCACCAAGTGGCTATGGAACCCGAGTCAATTCCTTGGACAGCCTTCATTGTGCCCGGAGGTCTATATGAGTGGCTGGTTATGCCATTCGGGCTAAAGAACGCACCAGCTATTTTCCAACGCAAGATGGATCAATGTTTTGCCGGAACAGAAGAATTTATTGCGGTATACATTGACGACATACTGGTTTTCTCAGAAGACGAAAAGAAGCATGCAAAACACTTGGAAATCATGCTAAAGATTTGCGAAAAATGGGGACTAGTCTTATCCCCCACGAAGATGAAGATCGCGACCAAAGAAATTGAGTTTTTGGGGGCAATCATTGGCAACAGTAAGATTAAGTTGCAGCCCCATATAGTCAAGAAAATAATCAGCTTTGAGGAGGAAAAGCTGAAAAGCAAAACAGGCTTAAGGTCATGGCTAGGGATATTAAATTATGCCAGATCATATATCCCAAACCTTGGGACCTTACTTGGACCCCTCTACTCCAAGACTGGACCACATGGAGATAAGAGACTAAAGCAGTCTGATCTCCAGCTCGTAGCGCAAATTAAAGAAATAGTCCAGAGTCTACCCGATTTGGAACTACCAACCCCCGGTTCATACATAGTTCTTGAAACAGACGGTTGCATGGAAGGCTGGGGAGGTATTTGTAAATGGAAACCAAAGAAGAATGACCCTAGAAGCATGGAAAGGGTATGCGCTTATGCTAGTGGCAAGTTTTCAGTGACTAAATCAGCGATAGACGCAGAAATACATGCCTGCATGGAGACACTAAAGTCTCTAAAAATTCACTATTTAGATCAGAAGGAAGTCACATTACGAACTGATTGCCAGGCTATTATAAGTTTTTATAATAAGTCTGCACAAGCAAAGCCATCCAGAGTCAGATGGCTCAACTTCATTGACTTCATTACAGGCACAGGGGTATTAATCAATTTCGAACATATTGATGGAAAACATAATACCCTGGCAGACGCCCTCTCAAGGCTAACTGTAAACCTGATCCAAGTACAAGAACCAGAAGACGTTGTGTCTTCACATCTGAAGGAACTAGAAGGCGCCTTAAAGGAGGCAGAAACATCACCACCTCCTGAGATAGTTCAATAGGAACTGGAAGAAGAGTTCAGTAATCTAAAGATCAATCAGGAGAAGGATAGAAAAGGGAAATCTCCTATGAAGGAAGAAGAAGTCCCTGTAAAAGGTTCAGGGATATTTTTCAGAGAAGCCGCAACAAAGGCAGCACTAAGTACCATTGATGAAGAAGACATAAAGTCCATCTACCAAGGACTTAAGAGAGGAAGGAGAGTCTTGAATAGACTCTACAACATGGAAATTACAATGGAGATTCAAGGAGTCAAGAACTTCAAAGTACAGGCGATTCTAGACACTGGAGCAACCGTGTGTTGCATTGATCAGGACTCGATTCCTGCAGAAGCCCTTGAACCAAGTGCGTACCCTATCCAAATTAATGGGGTTAATTCTCAGCAGACTGCAAGACTGAGATTGAAAGGAGGGCTAATGTCCATAGAAGAAAATAAGTTTAAAATTCCTTTCACCTACGCATTTCCAATGGGGAAGCGTGATGGAATTCAGATGCTGATCGGCTGCAATTTCATTCGAGCAATGCAAGGTGGTGTTCGAATTGAAGAGCAAACAGTAACCTTCTACAAGAAAGTGACCACCATCAACACCAGATTAGACACAGAGGTTACAGCTACAGCAACTATTGAGGAGTTAAACCTCTCTGAAGAAGAGTATTTAGAAGTGAAGAATGCAGTAGCCTACGACAATTTTAAGGAATCTACAAGTTTTAAACAAAAGTTTAGCCCACTCTTCAAAAGGCTGAAAGACCAAGGCTACATAGGGGAAAATCCGGCCCAACATTGGGCCAAGAATCAGATAACATGCAAGTTGGAAATCATCAATCCCGATTTGACTATCCAAGACAAACCCTTGAAGCATGTTACACCCTTGATGAAAGACCAGTTCAACAGGCACATCCAAGCCTTACTTAAAATTGGAGCCATCAGACCCAGTACAAGCAGACATAGAACGATGGCCATAATGGTAAATTCAGGGACGAGCGTAGATCCAACTACTGGTCCCATTTCTTTAGGAAGGATTATCTTGGTTCTCCATGAGTTCTCCTTTTCAGTTTTCTCGTCTGTAATGATGACGAACGCTGTTTCATACGGCATGTCTCCGTAGTCCACTGAGAGTTTTGTAGCCAGTCCTGCCTCTCCTTCAGAGTATGAACAGATGCCCTCACTGTCTGGCTCATCTTGTTCTACTGATACTACGTCCCAGTCTTCTGATAGTTCCAAATTATCAATTATCGCAGCTCGTGCAATATTTCCTCTTTTCTCTTTGCAATCTCGGGCAAAGTGCCCTTCTTCCCTACATATAAAACACTTACATTTTCTAACCTTGTCAGAATGTTTTCGTTTGAAGATTCGGACATGGGTATCATGTGGCTTTCCTTTGTAGGTCTTGGCTTTCCTTGAGCCATATTTCTTTTCCTTTTTATAATACCCAGGTATGGGTATTTTTGAGCATATGGACAGATCCTTCAAGCTTCTCTGGAAGGCGGCTCGTTTGCACTGTTCTTCCAGGTACTGGTATGTGAAATGGATCCTCGGAAATATACCTACAGTGTTGCCAGGGAATTTCTCGGAAAACGCTGTTTCAAGTTCCTTTCCGATAATTGGAGGCATTTTTCGAAAAAACTTCTCTGAAAGTTCTGGGGAAACATACATTCTCCCCGATTTTGCTGCTAGAATCTTGTAGTCATTTATGTAACTGAACAGGTCTTTCACATGATGGCATGATAATCTTTCAGTGTCTTCATAGGCCCTGGTTTGTTCTTCTGTAGATCCTGTTGTCGAATCTTCGAGCAGGAACATTCTTCTGATTTGGGATAGCACGTTCTGTGGATCATCCGCTATGTTAGTTAGCTCATCATATTCTGTGGGGAATGCCATTCTCCACTGAATCCACGTCTTCTTCTCCGTTTCTCCCAGTAAATTCTCGATGTAGCACATCTTAGATTTGTTGTCGGGCCAATTTCGCTCATTGATCAAATTCAATGTAATCGATTCCCACCTGGAGATTACATCGCTGTACTGCCCTAGATGTTCAGGCAATACGAGTATTGCACCAGTGTTTGCTTGTGCTGAGGGGAGGTTGTATCTCTCACTATTTTGTTTTGAGTAGCCTCCCCTTAAGTTACCCACTCTCGTGTTTATGAGAGGTACTGTCTTTGGGCCTGGCGGATACAACGCAGGTCCCATTATAGGCTCTTTTGGTATCTTCGTCATTGATGACTCTGCTGTGGAAAAGGCTGACTCAGTTCTTTTGGCCAGCTGCCTGATCAACGGGTAATCCATTTCAGCCGTGTATGCAATTTGCTGTTCATCTTCAGCTTCGGCTTGCTCTTCCTCTTCAAAAAGAATTGGATTATATTCACTTTCACAGTAATTCTCCTCTGACTCGCAAGAGGTGTCCCACTTTGGAAGGTCATCTTCGTCTTCGTCAGGTTGTTGTTGGGTATCATCTTCTGTTTGTAGCGACATTAGTTGCCTGAGGACGGCCAAGTCTTCATCCTCTTCTTCATTGTAAATGTCATCCCAGTCAGTTTGTTCAGCTTCTTCATCATCGGACCAGTCGCATGTCATCATATTGACAAATTCTTGTGCTAGATCATCTTCCTCAGCGGCTGTTGCTATACTGGCGTCCGATGCCGTGGTGTAGTCCGTAAAGTGGACTGTCAAAGTTCCGTCAGATCTTGTTTGAATGCTGGCGGTTTGTGGATTTTGGGTGTTGGGTAGTACTGCTGGTCGTATTACCCACTGTCGCCCTTGCAACCCTGATGTTGTCCTGGGTTGGCCTGGAATCGCTCGGATTCCTCGGCTGGCTAGATGGTCCGCTACGTGCTGTACGTTGTAACGGAAGTTCGTGTGACTGTTGTTGGAAAGTCGCCCAATTAGAAATAAATAATAAAAATTAAAGGCGTTTACCCCTGCGTTTCTCCTGTGTAAGGTTTGCAATCTGACCATAATCATCCCCATATGGAGATGCTTATGTTCATATAAGTATAGCCATTGACCAGATAAGTGATCTGCTAAGCACGCAGACCTTAATGACCCTAACTTCTTGGGATGACGAATGGCAAGAAATACTTGAAGAAAACGAGACAGCAGTGGAATGTCTCTTGGAAGATCCAAACCCCCCATATTGGGATGAGATCCCTTATTGGGATGAATTTGAAGAAGTAGAAGAGATACTTCAAAGAGTAGCATGGTTTGAAAGGGAACACGGGTATAACCTTGAATACGACATCAAAGAGGAGCCTGAAGAAGGATATGAACAAGAGATAAATCAAGGCATAGAAGCTATATGCATCCCTCCTCGATCATATGCCCGAAATAACGAACCAGCTGAGTGTTCATACGCAAGGACCAACCAGTACTACCAGGAACCAGACCAGAAAGAAGATGAAATTGAAGATTTTCATCCGGATGCTGAGGCCCTAAGAAAAGGGAAGTATCCGGCCCGAAACGACAAGAACTGAAGGACAACCGGGGGAAGCGAAAACCCCATCAACAAATATTCGTAGTTATCTTAATTAGTTTTTATTTTGCAGATTCAAACATGATCCTAGACCAGCTTAAAGGACTTGTGGCAATCAACCATACAGCGAAAGCCTCAAAGAAGGACATTACGACAGCACAATATTGGGCGGTTCTTAGCAATTCAACAGGCCTTGAAGAACTGGAACGCCTCACAGGAAAAATCATGTTCCAATACCCAAGAACGTTGGACAAACAGCGTAAATGGTCAGATAAAATTCAAAGCATACACCTTGCTCAAACGGAGAAAGCTATTGATGAAATAGGCAAATTACTTGCCATGGCCTATCTCCAAAAGGCCAGACTTGAGCAAGAAGCAATGAAAGGCCACTGGGTAAACAACAACAACGTGCAAGGAATCAGAAACATTGAAAGCAATTGGGCTAAAGATGCACTAGAACCTGTAGGCTATCACATCAAGAATATAGAACAGTGTCACAGGATGCTCCGTAGTAGCAGAAACAGTAGGCGCCCACCGATGACTACAAGATTCTAGCAGCAAAATCGGGGAGAATGTATGTTTCCCCAGAACTTTCAGAGAAGTTTTTTCGAAAAATGCCTCCAATTATCGGAAAGGAACTTGAAACAGCGTTTTCCGAGAAATTCCCTGGCAACACTGTAGGTATATTTCCGAGGATCCATTTCACATACCAGTACCTGGAAGAACAGTGCAAACGAGCCGCCTTCCAGAGAAGCTTGAAGGATCTGTCCATATGCTCAAAAATACCCATACCTGGGTATTATAAAAAGGAAAAGAAATATGGCTTAAGGAAAGCCAAGACCTACAAAGGAAAGCCACATGATACCCATGTCCGAATCTTCAAACGAAAACATTCTGACAAGGTTAGAAAATGTAAGTGTTTTATATGTGGGGAAGAAGGGCACTTTGCCCGAGATTGCAAAGAGAAAAGAGGAAATATTGCACGAGCTGCGATAATTGATAATTTGGAATTATCAGAAGACTGGGACGTAGTATCAGTAGAACAAGATGAGCCAGACAGTGAGGGCATCTGTTCATACTCTGAAGGAGAGGCAGTAGCTAGGGTGGGGGCGAGGACTGCCCAAGCAATTTTAAAAACTATCTTGACCATATCCTTAAGTAATGTAGGACTTTTACACACCCCCTCACGCCTAGGATTAGACATGTGGAGCTTGGAGTTTGCAAGACCGGACAACATCTGCCGATGGCACAATATGAACCCTAAGATAGGCTCTGATACTATGTCAAGAAATTAGTTGGCCTAATTTCACTCCAAAAGCTAGCTCAAGGGGGAGGACTACCCAAGCTATTTTAAAGACTATCTTGACCATATACTTACACAATGTGAGACTTTAACAATAAGCAACATTGACTATATCAAAAACTGTCACATAATGCTTCTTTTTAAAAAGAAATATCATGAAAAAGAATTCATATGTTGCAACGGTGGTTCCACGGATGGCATAATGACATCACACTGATGTAATAAAAGATAACAAAGGTGATGTACAGAAACCAATTAATTATTTGTTACAAGTAATCACAAAAAGCAATTTAAATAGCAGATGCTTCGAATACTTTGATTTCCATTTGCATTTATTTGCAAATACTTCCTTGCATGTCATTACAAAATATACAATATAGAAAGTCATTGAAGAAGTTTGTTAATTCACTGATATTATCAAACTTCTAATATGTACCAGCATCTCATTGATGCTCTAAGAAGTTACGGATTAGTACTCTTTTGATAGAATTGTTTCAGAAACCTAACTTTTGAAAATTGAAACTCTAGATTCTTGCTAATCATAGTAATGGATTTGAAAGTTTTGTAGATACCTAGTAAAAATATCTTTTGCAGGAATAATATTTTTCAAGGAATATATACACAATTCTAAATTTGTTAGGACGGATATGAAATTATGTTTTATGGTTTGCATTCAATTTCAATGAATGGAATACAATAATCAATATTAGGTTTGCAAAACATTGCCAGATAAACATTCTACAATTCTTTCCAGCAAAATTAGCAAGGAACTTGACCTAAGTATAAAAAGATTGGTAAAAGAATGACAGAACCAAAGTGCGAATCCATAATCATAAATTCTAGTAAAGTAGCGTGCAGAGGGTATGTAGCATTAAGATGCACGCATATAAGATGACAAAAGCCAGAATGGGGCATTAAATAAATTTTTGAAGACAATACTATACAATGAATACCAAAATGTAAAGGGTACAGAAGGAAACCTAAGGTAATGTTTGGTTGCAACTTATCAAAAAGGGGGTGGGCTATAAGGAATAAATAAGGAATACTATTCCCCATCCAATGGATGGGGAATAGTATTCTTTACCTCAACCCAAGTAATAGTATTCTATATCTATTCCTTATGATATTTTTCAATATTATCCTTCAATATTTATAATATTACATAATAATATAAAAATTAAATTGTTAAATTAATTTTAATAATTGCATATATTAAATAGATAATTATTATATATATATATATAATATATTGCCTAGCATGACTCCAGAATCCTTATATTGCAGGAAGCATCATTATCAGCTATCCTTCATTATTTAATTACATTTACTATGACATAGATTTAGACTTCCTTGGTTCAACTGAAGAAACTGCCTCACAAGGTCCATTTAGCTGAACTGGATTAGCTGAGACATTAATAATTGTTGTTTTTCGCATATTTTTAGTACAAATGTTTGAATGCTCAGCATAGAAACTCTATGGAAGAAGAGATAGATATAGCTGCAATTTATCAAGTAGTGCTTTCTAAATTACATCTACATGGAAACAAAAGAAACAAAAAATAGATATAAGAGATTCACAACTTGAAGAATCAATCATGACCAAAAGTCTACGATTAATTATGAAGTTAATAGACTTTTATTGCCTTAATTTGAAATAGTGATCATATCACATAAATATATATCACATGCATGCCTAATAATGTTAGACTTGTTTCAAGATTTATTTGTATGAGACGAGGTTTTAAATACTGGTACGGTCGGTATTTACCGATTTTCTGAAAAATCGGTATACGATACACCCGGTACCGGGTGTCTCGGTAAATACCAGGCGATACCACCCGGTATGACCCAACGGCTCAAAATAGAACCGTTGGGTACTGTAGCTCAACAGCTCAGCCATTTGGAGCCAATTTTAAGGGGGTTTGGGGCCTATATAAAGACCCCAAACCCCCTCTTTCACCTTTGCTCACACCTCTACTCTCTCAAACTCTCAAATCTCTCTCAATCTGTCTCAAACTCTCTCTCTCATCTCTATTTTCTTCATCTCCACACCGAAACTCTGCTGAAATGGCGCCGAAATCTCAAGCCAACCCCGCATGACAATACGGTCGTCGATTGGAGAAGGCTCATCACTGGCAATGCCTCCACTTTCACGTGGTGGAGGCGTTACTCAATTGAAGCAACACTTGGCCGGAGGATATGGCGACGTTGTCAGATGCCCCAAAGTGCCGGCGGAAGTCCGAAAGATGTTCAAAGAAATGCTCGACAACAAGGAGCAGCATTTAAGGATGCATCTCAAAACCAAGTTCGACTGACGAGCTACCCAAGACGTCAGCCAACACGGGGTCGCCATTAAGAGGCTCGGGGTGGCAATGACAACGAGGATCCAGAACTTGAAGCCGGCATCCGAGCTTCATTGGAGCACCAAGCATTCGAACGAGATCAGATGTATTATCGTGGATTTCAATTTGAGTATAGCGGCAGTGGTAGTGGTGGCACAAGTAGCGTTGGCTCAACTTCGGCTGCCGGAGCAATGGACCGAACTAGTTCAATTCCCTCCGAGCTTCAAATTGGCTAGAGTTCCAGCATGAGGGTACCTCAGAGCAGAGGAGGCATTCGGGGTTTCTTCTCAAACCTCGGAATAAGCGGTAGGAAAACTAATGTTGATATTTCTGATCTTGATCCCAAGGCATTTCCTCCTCAAACATCAAAGCAACCGCGCATAGACGATGCTTGGGGCAAGAACAAGAAGTGGGAGTTGGGAAGAGCAATCTCCAAATGGTTCCACTTCAGCCGGATTCCTGCAAATTCAGTCGACAACTCATACTACCGAACCATGTGTCTACAATCCAAAAGGTAGGCCCAGGTATTGCCCCTCCAACTCCTTATGAAATTTCAGGACCTTTATTTAAAGCAAAGATCGATGAAACAAAGCAATGGATCGACGAATTCAAGCGGCAATGGGGAGAGTACAACTGCAGTTTAATGTGCAATTGTTGGACTGGGCCAACCTGGATGAGCATCATCAACTTCCTCATTTATTGCAATAGGAGGATTATTTATCACAAGTCGGTGAACTCGTCCGATGAGCACCATGATGCTTACTACATCTCGAAGATGATGACGGAGGTGTTCGAGGAGATTGGACCCAGCACATTGTTCAAGTTGTAACCGACAACGGAGCCAATTTCAAAAGGGTAGGTGAGATAATTTAATAGGATTATCCTCACATATGTTGGACTTATGTACAGCCAATTGTGTAGACCTAATGATGAAACATATCGGTGATATGTCGATGGTAATGTCGACGGTAAAGAAGGCGCAACAAATTACACTCTTCATCTATAGCCACACATAGGTACATGCCCTTATGAGAAAACTTATAGAAAGTACTTTATTTTAAAAAAAAATTACTGTATTTCTTAATTAGTTTATAATAAATAATTACTAATGATAAAAATAATTTTAGGTGAAATTCTTCGACCGGGAGCGACTCGTTTTGCAACCAACTTCATCTCATTAAGGTCGCTCCAACAAAGAAAGTTGGGCCTTAGATCCATGTTTACAAGTGAGGACTGGTTTACATCAAGATATGCCTAAAAATCAGATGGAAAACAAATAGAGAAGAACATCCTCAACACGCGCTTCTTGGATTGCATCGCGAAAATAATCATCACTGTAGAACCCTTTATACAAGGTTCTACGACAGGTGGATATGGAAAAGACGCCTCAAATGGGCCATATCTACCACTACATCCACCAAGAACGGGAAGAAATCAAGAGGGTTATGATTTCTCCAGTCAAGTATGAGCCCTTCATAGACATTATCTCCAGGAGATGGAAGAATCAAATGGGTCGTGACATACACGTTGCAGGTATTTTTTATTTAATATTCTAAAATTATTTAATTTTAATTGATTATACTAAATTACTTAATGAATTTATAATTTTTTTATAGGGTATTATTTAAATCCCGCATACCAGAACTTGGAACAACAGATAGTTTGTTATATCTCATCCGCAAGGTCATACAACGAATGTCGGCATCCAACCGAGAAGTGGCACAAGCTATCTCGGAATCAAGATATTTTCGAGATGAAAGTGGCAACTTCGGAGATTCATTTGCAATCTCATGCCGAGAAACTATGGATCAAGGTAGATAGAATCTTTTTTCCAATTTATTTATTAAAGATAAAATATCATTTCTAATATTAATTTTAAATGTATTGCAGTTGAATGGTGATTGCAATTTGGAACCAAAGCTCCGACTCTTCGAAAGATTGTTGTACGCATCCTCTCGCAAACCACATCATCAAGTGGATGCGAGAGGAATTGGTCGACCTTCTCCTTGATTCATACCAAGCCGCGCAACCGCCTTTCATACGCCCAATTATAGAAGCTCGTATATGTTCATTACAACATACGACTTCGAATGAGGGCATTTCATAACGAAGATAAAGACAATGTACATGTAGATCTGTTCGATGTCGAGTTCGTCCAAAGCGATGCGGACCCGATGATTGATTGATTGAGTGCAATGGAGAGTGACCAACCTCTTCTTGATGAACCAAGCGATCCACCTCGGCCTTCACCAATTATAACTGATGGAGTTGAGTCTAAGAGCCAACAACAAGACACAGACAACCAAGCTTTTGAGAGGGACATGAGCCTTGCTCCCTTGGACTCTCAACGAACGCGGCAAGCAAGACAACAATCTGAGTCCGACTCTCCATCTTTCCAATCAAAGGGAAAGAAGAAGAAGGTAGCACCTTCATCTTCAAAGGCGAAAGCCAAAGCCAAAGGAAAACGACCAATTGACCCTTTGGATGCGATTGCAGAAGCGAAAGAGGACGAAGAACCCTCGATTCATAGCAGTAGCAGCACAGAAGATGGAGGAGATGATGATGATGATGATGGAGCTGGTGGAGAAGACAATCATGTGCCTTCAACACCGGCACCTACCGATCTATGGACGAATGAGCAGTACTTCGACCACTGCACCCAATATTCGGATCATGGTGCTAGGACCGAAGGAACAACTAGGGTGTACGAGATGAGAGTCAAAGATCAGCGTCGAGGTGGACCAACAGCTTTGCAAGATTACCATCACGATATGATAAGTAGCTTGCAAGAGGTTTCTGAATCAACCTACTCTGTATCCAATACCTACTCAACTGACTATGCAGATACAGGGACTAGTTCTTGGACTCCCACCAAAGAAACACTCATGTCAATGTGGTGTACTTGATACCAAGGTATTATGCCATGGGATAATTTCCAGATATGGGCATTGCATACCTATGGTATCAATCTTAGTCGTGTATGTCCCCAAGAGATGTACGACGGACGTCATTCGTTCGCATTTTATACATTGTATTCATGTATTTGACATTTAAGATCTTAAATTTAAGCATTTCTTGATCAATTATGTGTCATTGGAGTTATTTTTAACAGCAAAAGAAAAAAAAATCTAGTCGATACAGGTTTCAGTACCGGCCCGTACCAAATGTCGGTACGATACGGTACCAATATCGGCCGGTGACCGAAATCGGTACTGGTATAGTATTTTAAACCTTGGTATGAGATGTCGAGATTCATGCAAATCAACTTCACTCATTAGACAGCCAAATTAAACAATGAATTAACTACGAAATCATAGAGTTAACCCATGTTTCGAGAAGATTTATTATTGGAAGTTATAATATATTATATAAGCAATACCAGAGTAAAAAATGGTAAGATTCTGCAAGTTTGCTGTTCTTTAAAAAATGAGAGAATAAAGAAGAACGTTTAACAATTGCAGGAAGCATGAAGGGCACCATCCTAAAACTCAAATGAGCAAATAGAAAGTAAGTAATTTATTCTGGAATGGCAAGAATATCAAGTATAGCAAAGATTACGGCTACTATAAGAAATATATTGCAGAGTAACACAGGAGTCATATACCAATCTCTAAATGTGATTTACTCGGAATGCTATTGATGGCTCCTGGATGCAGCTCCAAAATACCTAAAAGAAATTGGAAAAATTGTAATAACAAAGCCATCAAGTATATATTTCAAAAAACATGATGGTTACCGAAATGTTTCCTGACAGCTTTGCAACAGACACATAATGCCAGGTAAGAATGATAGACAATACTATGTCAAGAGTTTATACCTACAGTACCAACAGTATCGATGGATCCAGATTCCATCACATGTTTCTCAACAGCTAGTGCCAACTCTGCTGCAGCCAATCCTGCATCATTTCTGTTAAATAAATGGAACTAAAAATTATTACAGGTATTCAAACAAGATTATATCTATTTATAATGAGTCATGAACCCATATGTATAAGAACCTAATAAATCTAAAGCCACATATTTTTCTCCTTTCATGAATGTAACATGAAATATCCAACTTTACCAAGAATTTTAAACGGACCAGTTTTGGATCTTATCAACAAACACATTCTTGCATCATTGAAGATGATATGGATTTTCTTGATGATCTTATACCATTTAAAGAACTAAAAATAAGTAAAATAAAGATGTTTAAGTTCAAATTATACAGGTAACATTTTGAAAGTGATAAAAGATGCAAATCATATCAAAGGAGAAAAGAGAATAACTAAATCAAAATAACTGATGGTAAATGTAAATGTTTTATTTATAATGAAAAGAAAATGAGAATGCTACACATATTACAAGCAATAGGTAATAAGAAGATGAGGTCTTTTCAAATCCTTTAGTAAAATAAACTGACCACATAACATACCACCTTACTACTATCCTCTCATAACATTTGAATGCAGTCTTGGCTATGAAATCATATAATTTAAACTAATGGGAAGACAATAGAAGAGTTACGAAGCAAGAAATGTGTATAGGTGTCCATGACACTGTAACATTAGAGTCCAGTGCTGACTCTAGAAAGATGGAAATTGATCTACTATATACTATTTCTGTTGTAGTTTTAACCCACAAAATGACACAACAGAAGGAATATATAGCCTACTAAGCAAACAGTGAAAAGAAGAGAAAAATATTCCAAAATGGCAATCCTTAGTATTAGAATGAGGAATCTACTGTTTATCAAAAGATGAATGCCTGGAGTGAAGAAAACAAACAAAATGGCCTACTCTTCTCACGCTCATAGCTTCATATATCTCAAGGTTATGACTACATGATGAAGAAGCCAACATTTTATTCATACTAAGCAATTTAAGGTGGAAATAACTGGATGAGTGCAGCTAAACTAAGCAAAAGACATGACAGTTCTTGGCAGACTTCAATAACTCAATTCCGTGTATTATGAGTTAAAAACATGTGTACAAGTGTATTAGTGTATAAACTTACATCGAATATATCCCAAAGCTTGACTTAGTAAACTAAAGTGTATAGATTCTTTGACAATTTATTATATTAGGTACGTGAATATCCCATTCTGTGCCAGTTAAATAGCAATCTAATTAACAACTTTGACTATGCACACTAATTATATATATCATCAAGAATTCCACAATATCTTGCATTATGCAAACCTTGCAGGCATTAGGACTGCTCCAGCATGGCCACCATTTCCTTCGAATTCTACCTTAATACTTGCAGGGGCAGCAATTGCAGTAACAATACCAATTGAAACACCTAAAATCAATATATTAATTATGAGCATTTGTTCAATCAGATTTATGCATCTAGTATCCAAGAATACAACCTTCTTGTTCAAGAATTGGGCCTTGTTCTATATGCAATTCCAGAAAAGCAGAATAGCTTTCCTTTGTCAAAAACATATTCGACAAGTCTTCTTGATGTACATCATAACCAGCACCTTTGGCAGCATCAAAGAAAGAATTGTTTTGACCATCAACTACATGTTTAAGTGCATTTGCAACAGCCTCTATGCCTGCTAATAAGCGGCTGCAAGTTTTGAAGTAAAATATGAGATGCAGATAGTATCACTCCAGCAAAAATTAGTCATGTGGTTAATGGGTTCAAGCCATGAAGAAGAAGATCATGAATGCTATGTTACAATACAGCAATAACTGCTGATAAATTAGCCTAAATAGTACATGAAACTATCAGTTTATGTTTGTGTTATCTTCTAACTCACAGAAAGAGCGAGTATAGACCTTCCCAAGCAACTGATTCCAAAACGAGTAGGTTCCTCAGAAGTGAACATGATAACTTCTAGGGATCTCCTTGGTTGGAAGCCAGATCTGCAAACCAATTCTTAAAGCATTATAGGCATGGAAATGGTCACTTTCCTAATTACATCCAGGCAAGTACAAACCTTCTCAGGACTCTCATTGCTTCCAATGCTCCCAAAACACCAACCACTCCATCATACTTTCCAGAATATGGAATTGCATCTATGTGAGAACCAGTAGCAACTGCTGCAAGACCTGCCTCAGCGCCATTCCTGTGAAAATTGGATGAAGTCATCAAGAATGATTAATAATTTACATCCAGAGAGCTAAGATCAATGAGCTACTTCCAGCATTTCAAATCTTAATAACAATTAGTAAAAGAGGAAAAGATAGCCAATTTCTCATGATATTCCTCAAATTAATAAATATATATTACCCTGATATACGAAATATCTGTTGTATAATTGTTATCTAACATATCCCAAAATGAGTCTTAAATGAATCTTTGGCACTTGGCAAAACATAATTTTATATGTTCTTGGCAAATTGGAGTATGTAGAAATACTAATTTGAGTCTAAAAAATATATGACTGCAGTCTGCTTCTCAATATAAGAGACAACCAAAAATGAAGCAAAATCAAATCAGCTAATAATTAGACAACATATGCTGATTTCAAAATCTCTTCGATGATTCGAAGTCCTAGAAGGCATTATTACTCATTCATGGAAGATTTCTACAGCAATCAGTAGTACTTCCTATTTCAGTTTGGCATAAAAGAAGAAGGTGCCTAAAATGGAATTAGCATAAGCATATAAATCTTCAAAATCAGGACACATCACAAATATCATGCAATCATCACACAGCTTTATTCACGGATATCATGAATTGCAAAGCTTTATTCATTGCAGTAGTAACTGAACAAACCTAACATAGAGATTTTGAGTGATTCACAATTTACCCAAATATTTTAAGACAACCTTGATTACTTCAAAATCTGACATCTAGGTCCTCAATCATGAGATCAGTCACATAAATTTAGATCATCAAACGTAATAGATACCAACCAAATGGCAGAAACAATAAATCATCAGTATATATAGCTAAAAAAGGGATGCTTTTATACACACCATCGACCAAATATATTGCCCACAGCATCCTCTCGAACAGATAAACCAGCTTCCTCCATAAGGCTTTTTATGTAGCTGCAAATATAATTCCAGGTCATACGTAAAGAAATAGCAAAGAAGAAAACATACATTATCTCAAGGATGGCTATATAAAACTTTCCTAATGCTGAAAGTTGCAAATCAAAATGAGCATTCATTACAAAAATAAAAGAGGAAGACAAAGCTTCATTTCTAAAATCAATCAAACAAAAAACTATTGTCAATAACTCTTAGCATTTCAGGTCTTGAGAATTCTTTCTTTTTTCAACTTGAATTGCACAAAGCTCAAAGACTTAACATAAAAAGTCAGCAAAATGAACATGTGGAGAATAACTAGAAGTACAAATAAGAAGGAAGGCTGCTGAGGTTTGAAGACAACATAACTAGACAAACATCAAGAAAGCATGAAGTAGTGAAAAGGTTCAGGTTAGAACTCTAAATTTTTTAAGCTTAATATTTCACCACTAAGGCCATGTTTGGTTGATGGAATATATGTGGAATAGAATATTATTCCTTATGCCCCACCTATTCCCTTAATTGGCTGCAACATTTTGATAAGGAATAGGTGGCCCATAAGAAATAGATAAGGAATATTATTCCATATGGATAAGGAATACTATTCCTTACCTCAACCAAAGTAATAGTATTCTCTATCTATTTTTTATGACATTTTTCACTATTTCCCTTTGATATTTATAATAATAACATAATAATATAAATTTAATTATTAAATTAATTTTAATAATTACATATACTAAAAGTAAAATGCTATACATACAATAGTAGTCTGAATTTTACTATTATTGTTATTTTATGGAGGTTTAATTGATTTTTAAAAAAGAAAATAAATTATAATTATTATTTTAAAATTAATAAATTGTTTAATTAACTCAAAATTAATTTATATTTCAAAGTAATATTTGATTTTTAAAAATTATTTTACACTAATTTATATTTTTATTATGCTATTATTAATTAGAATAAATATATTGTTAACAATGATATTTTTGTCATTTTTCTTTCTATTCCTTTCACTTATGCTAACCAAACAAGGGAATAGCAATTCTTGAGCTACTCCTGATGTCAACCAAGCAAGATAATACTATTTCTTCTTTGTTCCATTCCTAATCTATTCTTATTCCTTTTGTATTCCTATTGCTTATGATTTCATTCTATAACCAAACGGGCCGTAAAGCATTTATAAGAACTTCATGATTTCATATTCTTGCATCTAGTAAATAGTTCGCCGCAAAGATATAAAAGCAACTATGTACAAGTTCTTTTACTGATAAACAAGACATTCAGTGGAACATACTATCCCATCAAAGTTCAAAAGCAATGTCCTATATATCATTCATGCTGCACATGTCACGAGGGTCTATCATAAGGCAATTGGCTGAGCTTTATGGTGTCATCATTTACATGGTTGGTAATTCTTCCTTATTCCTAAAAAGGACACTTCTTCCTACAAAATACCTGTAGTTAATCCTTCACCAAATCACTAGGAACCATATAACATAATTAAGCTAAAAAGTCAAATTTTCTACAAGAGAAAGGCAAGGTTAATGAATTCAACCAAGACCACTTCAAAAGGCCATTGTAGGACATTTCAACACCTGGACTCTCCCAGGAATAAACTATATAAAAGCACATAACTAGAAATATTTCAGCTTATTATATTGACGAAACACATTACATCTACCTCTCATGTCTTCAAGAAATTATTTTTTTGAACAAGCAACAAATTAGTGATGAAAACTTGAGGACCTCAATGCAACTAGCATATACCTTCTAGCCAGAACATCTTTTTCACTGTACAAAATGCGAGTCACAGATGGCGCTGGGGTATCTGAAAAGGCCGCTAGTTCATCTATCTGTAGATTGCACAACACAAGGAACATTACAGCTGTGCTCCACACACTACCAGATGTCATGATAGGAATTTAACACAGAGCACAGGCTCACAATATGAGAAAAAAAAAATGAAAATAATGAAATAGAACTCATATATCAAGAAGATTAAAAAAGGGGGGGAAATGTTTTTCCCCTTATGCGCAGGATAATCCTCTCTGCTTCAAAACGAGAAATCAGACGAGTCAGGACTCATCTAGCAAAGAATATGAAGGAAGAACAAGGAGTCTTTTTTTCCCCTTCTTTAGGCCAAACAAATGAAATAGCACTCATTTGCAAGGGCATAAAAGCGAAAAAGAATATTTTATTCGACTTTTCTTAGCAGAGAGTAATCCTGCCCACATCGGAGAAGAAAACAAATGAAGCATCGCGCATTCATCAAAAAAAATGGGAAAAAAAATTATTGTTCTTTCCTACTCAGGGAAATCCTACCTAACAAATAAAACACTCATCTAGCAAGAACACCAGGGGAAAATCTCTTTACTGGAAAGAGCACTAAACGGGAAGAGACTGTAATTACTATTTTCTTTAAGCAGTTCTCTCCAGTCACCAAGAGTTCTTGCTAGCGCAGAGAAATCTCACCTGCCTCTGCAATCCGACCATGTCGACGGAGAGCGAGGACGGGGAAAGAGATAGGGCTGAAGGGTGAGGACTTGTCGGGTATCCGGAGAACTCCTCCATGGTCCTCCTCGTGGCGTCTTCTTCATAGCTCGCCGCGGCGATCAAGGAGAGGAACGAGAGAAGGAGGAAGGGGCGAGGAAGATTTGAAGTCATCTTTTGCCCCGATAGAACGAGGGTATCGTGTTTAGTTGGAATGGGATGAGGTACGTCGCCTGCTTTTGCAGAGAAAGAGATCCGCAGTGGTATACGATGAGTCACGAGCGATTTGTTTTGAAATATTAAATCGGAAGATACTCAACAGACATTTAGACCTGCTTTTTTTTAAAAAAAATAAAATATAATATACGTACTATTTTGTAAGTTCACGAGTAATTTTGAGCATATCGATGACAAGCATAACACATTGACAGATGCGTTGTCAAGATTGACTGTGAATTTAGTTCAGACCCAAGAACTAGATGATGCCACCAACTCGCACCTAGAAGATCTTGGAGGTGCACTAAAGGAAGTAGAGTCAGCACCACCAGAGTTAGTGCAAAACTTGTGCACGGCCATAATTCAGATAAGTGATTCACTTAGCACACAAACTCTAATGACTCTCACTACCTGGGAAGATGAGTGGCAGGAGATACTAGATGCAAATAACTCTGCCATAGAAATGGTTATGGAAGATGGACTCATACACAGGTATGAGTATCAACCGAATCACCAAGAAGAACCGAATCTCCATGATACAATAAGTTGGGAAGAGGCCCCCTACTGGGATGAACACGAAGAGGATGAAGGCGTTCTGTTAAGAGTAGCACGTTATGAAAAGTACTACAGCATGGATGGAAACTACCATGAGCACAGGAGCAAGGAAATGGCGGAAAGCTCCATCAAAAGTGAACGGCCAGAATGCTCCAAAGCTCGCCAGCAAGAGCAAGATTACTCCAATCTAATAGAAGAGAGCAAACTGTTCAAACAAGCCATGGACGAAATGTTCGAAGACCTCAGAGAGTTCCTCGAAGAACTGGAGGAAGAACGCAAGCCAAGCAAGCAGCCAAAAGAAGAACGGGATTACGAAACCCTGAGAAAGGGAAAATATCCCGCTGAGGAGGATTAAACAAAGAAGGATAGGGGAAGTGGATGACCCCTTGCAATAACATCCACATTAACTAATATTTTTAATTTCTTTTTATTTGTTTCAGAATTTCAGAATGATCCTTGACGAACTGCAGAAGTTAGCAGCCACAAACCGAGGCACGTACTGGACAACAAAGAAAGATATCTCTGATGCGCAGCACTGGGCTGTGTTAGGAGGCACAACGTCAGCCTCAATAGGAATGCAAGAGCTTGAAAAATTAACGGGGAAGGTTCTTTTCAAATTCCCCAAAAAAATGGAGAACGAAAATAAGTGGACCGAAAAGATCCAACAAATCCACTTGGACCAAACACTCAGGACGATCTCCGAGCTCGAAAGGTTACTAGCAATGGCATTCCTACAAAAGGCCAGGATTGACCAAGCTGACTCCAAACACAAATGGGAGTCTGATGCATTAAACATAGTCACGCACCACATTGAGAATCTAAAACAGTGCCACAAGATGATCAATAGCACAAGACAAAGCATCAAGTACTTTGTCTAAAGTGGCCGACTCAAAAGCAAGAAGACCCATGTGACAAGATAAGACCAAGGACGATGTCTACATCAAGTAGTTGTAAAGCATGTATTATTAGTGTGCATTATTGTACGAAGGAATCTGCTTTTGTAAAAGCAAATAACTGAGTGGTCGATGGGGCCCAAGGAGCACCCGCACTCAATTATTGTTGCTTCTTCATGAAGTTTCCTTCTAACGTCTATATAAGTAAGGGTTCTTAGAGTTGCAGAACACACTTCAGACCGAAGAAGTTCTACTTCTCTCGCTTGTATTTCCAGTTTCTACATAATCTAAGCTTTCAAGCTTCCAGTTTTCAAACTTCATTTGTTATTCCTCACCTTGTTCCAGCGTTCTTTGTAACCAGCGACCAAGTTGAGACGCACGCTTTCGTACCGGTTTTCTATTGGTATCAGAGCTTGTTTAAATCCTTCATTCAGGTACCAGTTTATTGCTCTTAGTATTTTCTCTAAGCTGTTGCGTTCTTAATTTTGGCAAACCTAGATTGTGATATCCAAGATTAAAACTTAAGATAGACGATAACGAGGGCAGAGTACTCGCACAAGAGGAAGATACCCGACACGTTCGTTATCCTAAGAATTCTAGGATTAAACAATCAAAGTTTTCCAAGAAAAGGAAAGCAACCTGCTTAAAAATCATACTAGAGTGTTTTGTACCACTTATTTTATGAGTGACTGGCGCCTGACGGCCGCTAGCACAGTTTACACTCAAGCTCTTAAAGTTACAGAATCTCTCGGACAACCAGCCGTAGGTTTCACAAAGCCTACAGAAGTAGTAGCTACATAAAAAACTGAGACAATATTCAAGCAACTGAATACTCTCATACAGTTAACAGTCAAGATCAAGGAAGATCTTGATATCTTAAAGGCTGAAGTAAAAAGCCTAAAGGAATCCAAAGCTCATAGTCTAGCCAACCCAGCTGAATTAGCAACTTCCATAGATTCCTTAACCAAAGATCTACAAAAACTGCAACCGGGAGAGCCCAGTAAGCCAACTGTTCCTAAGTTAAAGGGACAAATATACGTCTATACAGACCCAAAACAAATATTCGCTGCAGAAAAAGCAAAGTTAATATGACTTCTACAAGAACTGAAGTTATAGCGCCGAGACCTTCCATCTCCGGCCAGAACAACCAACAGCCAACAATCGATGATCAAATCAGAGGCTACCGATTGAGCAGCAGATTGCGCCATGAGGCACAAAGGCGTTTATCTTCCAGACAAAACAGAAATGGTTTCAGAAGAAGCCTGGAGTCTCAGCTGAACCTAGAGGCTGAGCTCACTATTTCTCAGTACTAGAGAGCCCAACAAGTCCCTGCAGAGACACTGTACCAAGCAGGATGGGCAGAACGAAGACATAGAGTTTATCAGCATTATTCTGACGAACGAATACTTGTCACTGAGGGAGCTCAGGTGGAACTCCCGTTCATCACAGATCAAAGTTACAACCTCTTGATGCAAGAAGGGTTACAACATCTCCACATGGGGATGATCATGGTAAGATAAAAAACCTTGCATAAAAGAAATGCAGGGGTCAACGCCCTAGTACTATTACGAGATACAAGATGGGCCGATGATCGTTCGGTCATTAGCTCAATGGAGATTGACCTAACTACAGGAGTGCAACTTGCATACACAGCCCCGGATATAACCCTAAGTATACACGACTTCAGGGAACACATTCAATTGGTAATCCAGACCCACGGATACCTAGGCTGGCAAGGAGGAGAAAGCAACCTCCTACTGTCACGATCACTGATTGGTCGACTGTCTAACAATAGTCACACCAACTTCCGCTACAACGTTCAACATGTAGCAGATCACCTAGCCAGCAGAGGGATTAGAGCAATCCCTGGTCAACCGAGAACAACATCCGGACTACAAGGTCGGCAATGGGTAATAAGACCTGCAATATTACCCAACATACAAAACCCTCAGACATCAACCATTCAATCCAGATCCGACGGAGCATTGATGGTTCAATTTGCAGACTACACAACAGTACCAGATGCAAACATAGCAGACACTGCTGAAGATAATCTGGACATCGCGCAAGAACTAGTCCATATGATGACTTGTGATTGGTCTGAAGAGGAAGCCGATTGGGACGACGAATATAACGAAGAAGAGGACGAAGACCTAGCTGTCCTCCGTCAGTTAATGTCCCTTCAAACAGAAGACAACCCAACACCGCAACAGGAGGAGGAAGATGACCTTCCTCAGTGGGACACATCATGTGATTCTGAAGAAATCACGTATGATAATGATGGATGGAATCCATTCCTTTTGGGGGGAGAGGAGGATCAAGACGACGATCAAGACGATCAAGACGACGATCAAGACGATTAAGACGAGGATCAGGAGGAGGATCAAGAACCTCAAACCTCTAAATTTCCCTCAAGAGAAAAAGAAGAAGTTGCCTACACGGCTGAAATGGATTATCCCATGATCCGACAATTACTGAAAAAGACTCAAGCACGAAAAACTGAATCAGCCTTCGCAGCAGAATCATCAGCAACATCTTCATTAACAAAACTACCCAAAGAACCGATAATGGGACCTGCTCATTATCCACCAGGCAGAACATCAAGGCCATCTGAAAACAATATTGGTAGCATACCCATGATAAACACAAGAGTAAGTAACCTAAGAGGAGGTTACTCAAAACAGCATAATGAGCGATATAATCTCCCTTCAGCACAAGCAAACACTGGAGCAATCTTGGTCTTACCAGAAAATCTAGGACAATACAGTGATGTCCTCTCCAGATGGGAATCAATAACACTAAATCTGATCAATGAGCGCAGCTGGCCAGATAATAAGTCCAAAATGTGCTACATTGAAAATTTGCTGGGAGAAACTGAGAAGAAAACATGGATGCAGTGGAGAATGGCCTTCCCCACAGAATATGACGAATTGACAAACATTGCGGATGACCCGCAGAACGTATTATCTCAAATACGAAGAATGTTCTTGTTAGAGGATCCAACAACCGGATCTACGGAAGAACAGACAAGAGCATATGAAGATTTGGAGAGACTCTCTTGCCACAATATAAAGGATCTGTTCAACTACATAAACGACTACAAGATCCTATCAGCAAGATCGGGAAGAATGTATGTTTCCCCTGAACTCTCTGAGAAATTCTTTCGCAAAATGCCACCAATTATTGGCAAAGAATTAGAAT
The DNA here is from genome assembly GCA_034359265.1 of Canna indica. Classification (NCBI taxonomy): domain Eukaryota; kingdom Viridiplantae; phylum Streptophyta; class Magnoliopsida; order Zingiberales; family Cannaceae; genus Canna; species Canna indica. The sequence continues at coordinate 41,255,482 of CP136893.1, forward strand.
CAGCATTCGCCGAGAAGTATCCTGGAAACACCGTAGGGATATTTCCAAGAATCCACTTCACTTACCAGTACCTTGAGGGACAGTGTAAGAAGGCTGCCTTCCAGCGCAGCTTAAAGGATTTATCAATATGTTCAAAGATACCCATCCCCGGGTATTACAAAAAGGAGAAGAAATATGGGCTAAGAAAAGCCAGAACATACAAGGGCAAGCCCCATGACACTCATATCCGTATTTTCAAGAGAAAGCATGCAGACAAGGTCAGGAGGTGCAAATGCTTTATATGCGGAGAAGAAGGTCATTTCGCCCGAGATTGAAAAGAGAAAAGAGGAAACATTGCAAGGGCTGCCATCATTGAAAATCTAGAGCTGACTGACGACTGGGACGTAGTTTCAGTAGAACTAGATGAGCCAGACAGTGATGGTATCTGTTCTTATTCAGAAGGAGAAGCAGGCTTGGCCACAAAACTTTCAATTGATCTTGGCGATATGCCATATGAAACAGCATTTGTGATAATCACTGATGAAAGGAATGAAACGACAAATTCCTGGAGAACAAAGGTAACATTGCCTAGCAGAATGAATGAGTGCCCTCACTTATGGGAGGATAACACAGAAGTAACACCGGGCTGTGAAAGATGCACTATTTGTAAGGAATTGACCAATCCAAACATGAGAGCACACTGCAGTAAATGCTCACTAACTGTTTGCCCTATGTGCTCTAGGTTCAGTTTAGACAGGAAGATAGTGATCAAAAGAGCACCATTCAGACCATATGACGACAAGGACAGTCTGATAAGAGAATTGCTAGAATACACTAATTTCCTTCTAGCAGAAAATGATAATCTAAGAAAAGAGATTATAGAGCTGAAATTGGCACAAGATGTCGACGATCTAGAAGAAGAGTTCCACAATCTCAAGATCGACATAGACAGAGAAGCAGAAAGAAAAGGCAAATCCCCTTTTATAGAAGAAGAAGAAAAAAAAAATATTCCCGAAAGAAAACAAAAGGGAATAATCTTCAAAGAAACCGTAACAAAGGCAACCATAAAGGCATTGGAAGAAGAAGAGGCAAGAACTATTCAACAAGGATTCAAAAGAGGAAGAAGGATCCTGAATAGACTTTACAATATGGAGATCATAATGGAAATCCCTGGCACAAACAGATTCAAAGTGCAAGCGATACTAGACACAGGTGCAACAGTATGTTGCGTTGATCAGGACTCCATCTCGGCGGAGGCTCTAGAGCCTAGCGCCTATCCCATCCAGATTAATGGAGTAAATTCCCAACAGACCGCCAGACTAAGGCTCAAAGGCGAAATGATGTCCATTGAAGAAAACAAGTTTTCAATCCCATTTACATATGCCTTCCCTATGGGGAAGAGAGATGGTATTCAGATGTTAATCGGATGCAACTTCATTCGAGCCATGCAAGGAGGCGTTCGAATTGAAGAGCAGACTGTAACTTTTTACAAGAAAGTCACTACAATCACTACCAGAGCAGATACGGAAGTTACAGCCACAACCACCATCGAAGAACTTGACTTATCCGAAGAAGAATACCTAGAGGTACAAAATGCAGTTGCATATGATAACTTTCAGGAGTCTGCCAGCTTCAAGGCAAAATTTAGCCCACTGTTACTCAGACTAAAAAATCAGGGCTACATAGGAGAAAATCCGGCCCAACACTGGGCCAAAAACCAGGTCACCTGCAAATTGGATATCATAAACCCTGATTTAACAATCCGAGATAAGCCACTGAAGCATGTGACGCCTTTAATGAAGGATCAGTTCGAAAAACATGTGCAGGCCTTATTAAAGATCGGAGCAATACGACCAAGCTCCAGCAGACATAGAACAATGGCCATAATGGTCAACTCAGGCACGAGTATAGACCCGGCAACTGGACAAGAAAAGAGAGGCAAAGAAAGGATGGTCTTTAATTATTGTACACTAAACGATAATACACATAAGGACCAATATAGCCTCCCTGGAATAAATACTATACTCAAGAGGATAGGCAACAGTCGAATATTTTCTAAGTTTGACTTGAAGAGTGGCTTCCATCAAGTTGTCATGGATCCAGAGTCCATCCCTTGGACAGCTTTCACAGTACCTGGAGGATTGTATGAATGGCTGGTCATGCCATTCGGACTGAAAAATGCACCAGTCGTATTCCAACGCAAGATGGACCAGTGTTTCGCAGGTACAGAAGAATTCATCGCAATTTATATTGATGATATACTGGTATTCTCGGAAGACGAGAAGAAGCATGCCAAGCATCTAGAAACTATGCTCAGGATATGCGAAAAATGGGGACTAGTTTTGTCCCCCACAAAAATGAAAATAGCTGCAAGAGAGATAGAGTTTCTCGGGGCGATCATAGGCAACAACAAGATTAAGTTGCAGCCCCACATAATCAAAAAGATAATCAGTTTCAAAGAGGAAGAACTGAAGAGCAAGACAGGACTAAGGTCATGGTTAGGAATATTGAACTATGCTAGATCATACATTCCTAACTTAGGAACTTTACTTGGGCCACTTTACTCAAAGACTGGACCACAAGGGGATAAACGATTGAAGCAATCAGACCTCCATCTGATAGCCCAGATAAAAGAAATAGTCCAAAGCTTACCAGATCTAGAGTTACCACCACCCAATTCGTACATAGTCCTTGAGACAGATGGCTGCATGGAAGGTTGGGGGGGTGTCTGCAAATGGAAGCCCAAGAAGAATGACCCCAGAAGCGCGGAAAGGGTGTGCGCTTACGCAAGCGGCAAGTTCTCAGTTACAAAATCTGCAATTGACGCAGAAATCCATGCTTGCATGGAAACCTTAAGGTCCTTAAAGATTCATTATCTAGACCAAAAGGAAATCACACTGAGAACCGACTGTCAGGCCATCATCAGTTTCTATAACAAGTCTGCTCAAACAAAACCATCAAGGGTAAGATGGCTTAATTTCATTGATTTTATTACAGGGACAGGCGTACTTGTTAATTTTGAGCTATACCATCTCCACTAAACTCCATACAAGAAATTTTCAAAATCAAAACTATTTTATTGGAATTTCCTTGAATTTCCCAAAATCAAAACTATTTTATTAGAATTTCCTTACATGAAAATATAAATTTTCAGATCCTAAACAAAATTTTTATAATATTCTTTTGCCAAGTTTTTAAAAATCTTTTGCCAAAAAAATCCAAAAAAAAAAATACTAAAAAATATGAAATATGTTTTTTTAATAAAAATAAATTTTATGAGTCTAAAAAATATTTTAGACCGAAAATACTAGAGACTTTTATTTTTTTTAGATCAAAATGATTTGGAAAATATTTTAAGAGTTTCATCATTTGACTATGAAAATGCATCCTAAAATTTTTAAAAAATCATATAAAAAATTCATCCACTAATTATAAAAAATTGAGGATTTTGAAATGCATTTTCATGGTCAAATAATCTCTTTCAAAAGTTTCAAAACTTATGAAATTTGTTATTTGATCATGAAAATACATTCTAAAATCCCAAAATATTACAGAAAAAAAATCACTAATGTAGAATTTTTGAATTTTTTTGAGTATTTTAAGATGCATTTTCATGGTCAAATAGCTACTTTAAAGAGTTTCAAGCATCAAAACTCTTTAAATATTTAAAGAATTTTACTTTAAACTCTTGAAAGTGGTCATTTGAATATGAAAATGCATCTTAAAACCTCCAACAAATCATATAAAAAATTCATTCACTAATTTAAAATTTTATAATTTTTTGGAAATTACGATGTGTTTTCATTGTAAGGCTACTTTCAAGAGTTTCAAGTGAAACATTTGAAAATGCATCCTAAAGTGTACAAATAATTAAAAAAATCAATAAATTAGAATTTTTGTGAATGCATCCTAAAACTTTTGAATTTTAGCAAAGTATTTAAAGTGCGAAAATAAATAAATCAAAGTTCAATAATTTGCTCTTCATAAATGAAAACGGAAGGAAAGACAAGAATGTCCCCAATGGACTTCAGTTCTAAAATACCGAAATACAAGTGCATGATAAACTATCAAAGACTTGACTATGATCCCTAACTAGGACTGCTACGAGATCAATGTGACTCATTTGCCCTCCAACCGCGATAAGTGCTCCAGCCCACCTCACTGGTCAGGCTCTGCAAAATATAAATAAAAAGAAACAACGGATGAGTTCAAAAGAACTCAATAAGCGATTCTACCAACCCCCACAAAAGAAAAATCAACCACATATACAAATGAATAAATGCCCATGTCTCATACATGGGTAATGGATCAGGTGGTATGACTAACTAACAGGCCATCTAGCCATCACATGCCTAAGGGCAAACCAATTCACTTAGCAGTGAAGAACAAGAGGCCTCAGTTTACCCGTACCCTAAGGCAACAAATCACACTCAAGGATAATCAGGATTGGCCCATCCGAGCATATCCTATAATAGAACCCTTAGATAAAGCGCAGGAATAATCGGGATTCGCTCATCCGAACTTATTCCTTAAATAAAAAAAACTCGGGAACAATCGGGATTTACCCGTCCGAACTTATTCCACGAGAAACACAGGAACAATAGGGATTCGCCCATCTGAACTTGTTCCTTAAAGATAGCGCAGGAATAATCGAGATTTGTCCATCAGAACTTATTTCTTAAAATATAAAAACTTGGGAACAATCGAGATTTAACCGTCCGAACTTGTTCCATAAGAAACGCAGGAATAATCGGAATACACACATCCGAACTTGTTCCTTAAACACATGTTGGGAATTAACCATCCAACCTTCCGGGCCAAGCCCGCAATCCGGCTCCTATCCGAGCCTCTCTATCATTCATAAAGATATGATACTAACAAGACCTAAGTCAAGTGTCTCTTACGATGTCCTAGGGGTGTCTTTATTGGGAAATGCCGCAACACTCAATGCCTGACCCCAACTCCTAGACCCGTAATATCATCAACCCATAAGATTTTATTTCATGCATATAATTTAATTTGTTGGCTCTTAATAGATTATGCTGCCCCTTGAATTTTAATTATACAATTAAAATTTCCATTTGCCAAAATTAGGGTTTTGTTTTTAGTTTACTGTTGAGCCCAAAACTAGTGCACCCGAACCGAATCTGACTTTCAAAGTGTGTCCTATGAATTTAGACTATTTTTTCGGGTTTAAATGATAGATTACACGACTATATTTAGTAAACCATACGCACCACAACAGAGATTACAAAATCAGCATGAAATTTCAGCAAGTTGAGTTTTCAGCATGTTAAGGTAATTAACCCAAAAATGTTAGCAAATAAATCCCAAATTACCATCACCACAGATTTATAACATCGAGTCAATCATATAAAAATTAAATCATAATTTCTAATCAAGATCTAGCATACATCTACATCATCTTAAGATCAAGACTCAAGCTTTAAATCAAGAATCCATACATTGCATCAAGATTAATCTTTCCACATGCAAACATAGATTCATAAGCTAAAATTTACATATCAAGATACAAATCATGCATTGGCATCAAAGGAACTTAATTAAGGAAATTAATCCAAAGCTTAGATCTTAAAGAAAACATCAAGAACCTCTCTTAGGCATTTCATCGAACACTTTGAGGGCGACCCAATTCCCTCCTTGGCCGAGCACCCCTAAGGAAATCCTAGGGTTGTCGAGCCCCATAGGGGGGCGGGGGATCTTCAGGCCTCCTCTTCCATGGAAACAAAAGAAAACGGCAAGAACTCGAGATTCGACGGGAAAAACTCATAAGAACACCTTGATTTCAAGAATAGTTCAAGAACACTAAGAGAAAATTCAAGAATAGGACATGTAAACCACTCACATGATTAGGAAGAAGACATCGAGGAAATTCCCAATCGACGGCCTCTGAATCCGGCCTCAAAGGGTGCGGCGACTCGGCTCAACCAAGGGGGAGCGGCGGCGGCTTGGCTTCCAAGGGAGAGGAAGGAAGGGGCGGCTTGGCTCTCGGCTTGGCTCCACTTGGTGACTCCAAGAGAGAGAAAGGGAGGGGCGGCTGGCTCCTCTCTTCTCTAGGTGGCTTGTGCGGCTCCAATAGGGAGCCGCCTAGCCCTAAGGGGGAGATTTTATAATCCCTTCCCCATCTCATCCAACCCTAACCTCCTTTAACCCGCATCCGCCTCAAACCCGGATCCAAACCTACTAACTCCTCAACCCAAACTAATCTCATGCTAAATACAAGCATTGATCACATGCACACCCATATGCAACATAATTTAATAAATCAAACTATATTATTATAAAGCATAATTTGACTTACCCGAGCTCTCAAGCTCACACTAAATCATGAGTCGACTCGGCTCTATCTCGAACTAGCCCGCTAGGCTGACAATCACAAACAATAACAGAAATAAATAATAATATCTAGGATATTACAAACCCGAACAAAACTGCTTGCTCTCGCATTTAGGGCATCTCACACAATCCACACCTCTCTCTCCACTCTAAGGGCGACAAGCGACAAGTTATCGCCACCTCCCATGTTTGATCGACGATCCACGAAACCTGTCGGCAATTAGGTTCTTTGGGTACAACCACTTGCTCATCACTCCTGTCACACCTCAGGTTGGTTCCACTGTTGATCTAAGCTAGGGTATTGATGTTCCAATGTTTTTCGACCTAGGGTTTTTCAATCTAGGGTTTTGCTGGTTTTCGATCTAGGGTTCCATTGTTGATCCGAGCTATGGTTTTGATGTTCTAATGTCTTTCGACCTAGGGTTTTGATTATTCTTCGATCTAGGATTTTTGATGTTCTGTATAATTTTTGGTTTTCGGTATATGGTTTTGATTCTAATGGTTGGTTCCACTAGGGTTTTGTTGGTTTCCAATTTAGGGTTTTGCTGGTTTCCAATCTAGGGTGTTGTTGGTTTTCGATCTAGGTTTTTGCTGGTTTTCGATATAGGATTTTGATTTCAATGGTTGGTTCACTGTTGATCCGAGCTAGGGTTTTGATTTTAATGGTTGGTTCCATTGTTGATCCGAGCTAGGGTTTTGAGTTTTATATACTAATGCTAAGTATACTGATATCGATGTTGTAATTGTATATATGCTATGTTTATACTGTCATGCTATTTGTTTCTTCATCTTATTATGAGTTGTATTCTGTCTTGTATTTCTATTCTCTCTTCATTTTGGTTTATACATATGGTTACTGTTATTCATCTATTCTTCTTATTGTTGTCTGAGTTCATGTATCATGTATTCTTCTTATTGTTATCTGAGTTCATGTATTAGTTTTGTATCAGTTTCTTTTATCTATTATCATGTATATATTTTGGTTTGTACCTATGGTTACTGTTATTCATCTATTCTTCTTATTGTTGTCTGAGTTCATGTATCATGTATTCTTCTTATTGTTATCTGAGTTCATGTATTAGTTTTGTATCAATTTCTTTTATCTATTATCATGTATATATTTTGGTTTGTACCTATGGTTACTGTTATTCATCTATTCTTCTTATTGTTGTTTGAGTTCATGTATCATGTATTCTTCTTATTGTTATCTGAGTTCATGTATCAGTTTCGTATCAGTTTCTTTTATCTATTATCATGTATATGTTTTGGTGTGTACCTATGGTTACTGTTATTCATCTATTATTCTTATTATTGTCTGAGTTCATGTATCATGTATTCTTCTTATTGTTATTTGAGTTCATGTATCAGTTTCGTATTAGTTTCTTTTATCTATTATCATGTATATGTTTTGATTTGTACCTATTGTTACTGTTATATGTTTTGGTTTGTATCTATTGTTACTGTTATTCATCTATTCTTCTTATTGTTGTCTGAGTTCATGTATCATGTATTCTTCTTATTGTTATCTGAGTTCATGTATTAGTTTCGTATCCGTTTCTTTTATCTATTACCATGTATATGTTTTGGTTTGTACCTATGGTTACTATTATTCATATATTCTTCTTATTGTTGTCTGAGTTCATGTATCATGTATTCTTCTTATTGTTATTTGAGTTCATGTATCAGTTTTGTATCAGTTTTGTATCAGTTTCTTTTATCTATTATCATGTATATATTTTGGTTTGTACCTATGGTTACTATTATTCATCTATTCTTCTTATTGTTGTCTGAGTTCATGTATCATGTATCTTCTTATTGTTATTTGAGTTCATGTATCAGTTTCGTATCAGTTTCTTTTATCTATTATCATGTATATGATTTGGTTTGTACCTATGGTTACTGTTATCATCTATTCTTCTTATTGTTATCTAAGTTCATGTATCAGTTTCGCATCAATTTTTTTTATCTGTTATCATATATATATTTTGGTTTATACCTATGATTACTGTTATTCATCTATTCTTCTTACTATTATTCATCTATTATGTTATACTGATGTTATTACATATAATGTTCTCATATATATACTGTTCTGTTATAATAGAAATTATAAATGGGTGGCCATCGTAATCCGAGGGAGAAGTCAGAAAATTGGTCCAAAGATGCTACTGAAGCCTTTTTGTTTATAATTCATAATAGATAAATAGAATTTGATAATTTAAATTTTGACAAGACTGTCTGGGAAGATATTAGCACTAGACTTGAGGAAAAATGTGGCACTAGGTACCTTGTTGATAAGATTAAGGCAAAGAAACTTCGCCTTCATCGTTTGTATAAAGATTGTCAAGAATTGATTAACCACACCGGGGTCACCTGGAATCTCGATACTGGGATGATTGTGGCTGATGAAATCGTGTGGAATATCACGGTAGGTTTTTGTTAATAGAGTTATTTATTAGGTATCGTATTGGGTAACATGTTAATATAGTAAATTTCGTGTGCAGAAAGGGGGAAGAAAAGATTATTTCAAACAGTTTAGGAATAGGCCACCTCCCAATTTACCTTTGTTGGAATTGATTTTTTAAAATCAATCTGCAACTGGTGGGATGACCCGATCATCTACAAAGGCGCTTTTGAATTCAGATGAGGAGCGTCAGTTAGAGGATCAATTTTTAAGGCAGAATGTTCAAGGTAAGGAGCGTGTTATTGTGGAACAAGAAGGGGAAGAGGAGGACACTAGGGATACTAACGATGAAATCCCTAGACGTCCTTTTGTATCTTCAAGTTACAGTAAGAAATGAAGTAAATCATCGGTTAGATCATCTACAAAACAAGACAAGCAAAAATTGTTTGAACTTATGACTCAACACATTGCAGCCCGTCGTGCCCGAAGTGAGGCCGCATCAGCTAGTACAATCCCCAAATAACAAATACTGTGAACAATTCGAAAACAATATTTGTTATTTGTTTTCATGACTATGTGCACTCTTGTGTGTGCATCTTTCATTACTTGCACTTATTTTTTTTCAGCTTATATTTCAATACTTGCACTATTCTCTACTTGCACTTTTTTTCCAGCTTATATTTCAGTACTTGCACTGTTATGTTTGGTTTATGTTATTTTTTAGCCAGTATTAATGCAAATCCATCACATCCATCACTTAGTGATGATGATGATGATGAGTTTGCATTAATCTTTATGATGACTATTAATGGTTATGGAGAGGAATTGAAGACGATAACCAATTAATGGTTATGCGCACTTTCCACCTAAAGTCGTAAGGAAATATTGCCTATTATTATGTATTTATATGCATTGTTGTTATCAATTTGTTATTTGTTTTCCGATCTAGGGTTTTGATATTATTGCGTGGTTGTGCTTATAATTTTTAATACCTGGTTTGGTTTGTAATTTACATTGCGTGGTTGTGCTGATTTTATCATTGCGTGGTTATGCTGATTTTATAATTGTGTGGTTATTAGATAATGAGCAAACTTATTTTTGGTGGACTATGAATTGGAGGTGGTCACCAACTAATGGTGATACGCATTTTCCTTCATTGTCTTACATTCATAGGATGAATTTTTTACCGTCATAATCGATGTCGTGAGGATTGTTGATGGATGAGGTAAAAAATCAAACATAGTTGATTTTTTCTTCCTATTCCATCAATGATCCTCACAAACAATAGTGGTGACTGTAATGTGATATGTGATGATGTTTGATGGTGGTGTGATGGTGTTGTGATGAACATGTGTTGGCTTGGCTGTTGTATTCTGATGGTGTTGTGTTGGTAAATGTTGTTAGTGGTGTTTTTAAAGGTGTTTTTGTAAGCTATACTGTTGTTAGATAAAATGTTGTTCTGTAGCTTCATTTACAAGTTGCTTCATTGCTAGAGAGATTTCTTGTAAAATTACTCTTAAGTGTTGTACAATAGTGTAGTCATAATGAGTTTTTTCATGTAAAAAACTTGTTCTGTTTTAGCTGATATATGATGTACACTAACGCGTAACACCACCAACAAAAAACCATATGATGAACACTAACGTGTAACATTGCACTCACACATAATTATGTTCAGCCCTTACGAATACATCTCTTTCTCTCCCATCGGCCATCATGTTTAGTCTTACGAACTCCATAGGAGTTGACAACTTCACAATGTCAAAATGTCAAATTTTTTTAATAATAAACAAGTTAAAAACCACCATATTTAGTCCATGTCATCATACCGTTTATGTAATATCCTAGATATTAATTTTAGTTTTTCATCTATGTTTGTATTTGTCAGCCTAGTGGGCTAGTCCGAGGTCGACCTGAGTCGACTCATGGTCTGGTGCAAGCTTGTGAGCTCGGATAAGTAGGAATATGAGTTATGCAAATTTTGCTTGCGTAGATAAATTTAATTAATTTTATGTTGGGTATGCATGATTGTTTAATTATGTCGCATGTGGATGTGCATGTGTTGGATGTTTATGTGGAGCATGTGATTAATTTGGGTTTAATTAAGCTTAGTCGGGTTTGGATTCGGCTCGAGGCGGGTGCGGGTTTGATAAGAGGGTTATGGATTTCGGTTTGAGGAGGGGATTATAACCCCCCCCCCCCCCCCCCCTTTGGCTTGGGCTCCCTATTGGAGCCGCACAAGCCGCGTGGAGAGAGTAGCTGCCCAGCCAAGCCGATCCGCCCCTCTCCCCTCTTCCTCATCCTTGGAGCCGCCGCCCTCAAGCGCCAAGCCGCCGAGCCATTCCCCTCTTCTTTCCCCTCTCTTGGAAGCCAAGCCTTCTTGAAGCCGACACCTCTTTCTTCTTGATCTTGGAGCCATCGCCCCCTTGTTGAGCCGAGCCGCCCCTTTGAGGCCGGATTTGGAGGCCGCTGCTTGGAAGTTCCTCTCTATTTTTCTTCCTAATCAAGGTGGGTGGTTTTACCCCTCCTTCTCGAGTTTTCTTCGAATTCTTGAAGCTGTCCTTGAAGGCAAAGATGTTCTTGATTTGTTTTCCGACGATCTCTCAAATTCTCGCCGTTCTTTTTGTTTGTCGTGTTTGAGGATGCCCTAAACTCTTCCCCATGGGGCTCGGCAACCCTAGGATGATCCTAGGGGTGCTCGGCCAAGGGAGAAACAAGGGTGCCCTTAAGGTGTTCGATGAAATGCCTAAGTGAGAGTTCTTGTTTATCTTGAGGTCTATATCTCGAGTTGCTTACCAATTTAGGTTCTTGTATTGTTGTTGCATGCCTTGGAACTAAATCTGTGATTTTTGGATGATGAACATGTTTTATAAAAATAAGATTGGATCTTGAAGCCATGGGTGTTCTTGATATGAGATTCTTGATCATATAACTTGATTCTTGTTTGAAGATTATCTTGATGCTTGCTAATCTTGGTTAAACAATCATGATTTGATTCTTGTGAGTTTTATCTCAATGATATAATTATGTTATGAAGGTAATTAGGGATTTACTTTCTATAAATTTTGGATTTATTTTCATGATATTGGAGTGTTGAGACTCTTCCCAATAAGGACACCCCTAAGACACCATAGGAGTGACTTGACTTAGGTCATGTTGTGCCATATCTTTATGAATGGTGGAGAGGCTCGTTGAGGAGCCAAATTTCGGGCTAGGCTTGAAAGGTTGGATGGCTGATTCCCTGTGGAACAAGTTCGGATGGGCAAATCCCAATTGTTCCTGCGTATCTTGTGGAATAAGTTTGGATGGGCAAATTTCGATTGTTCCCAAGATTCTATATGTAAAGCGGTAAGTTCGGATGGGCGAATCCCGATTACTCCTACGTTATTCATTGGAACAAGTTCGGATGGGCAAATTTCGATTGTTCCGATTTGGCTTCGTGGAATAAGTTCGGAGGGCCAATCCTGATTATTCTCGAGATGCTTTTAAGGAATAAGTTCGGATGGGCAAATCCCGATTATTCCTGAGATATCTTAAAGGGGCAAGTTCGGATGGGCGATTTCCGATTGTTCCTACGCATCTCGTGGAGCAAGTTCGGATGGGCCAATCCCGATTGCTCCCGAGTTTCTTTATATTGGGATAAGTTCGGAGGGCCTACCTGATTATCCTATTATGTTTTGTTGCTTTAGGGCATGGTAGGCTTAGGCTTGTTGATCTTCACCATTTTGGTGTTGGCTGCCTACGGGCTTGTTTGCTAGTCATTTTCTTATGACCTTTCCTGCTTGAGTCAGGAGCTTTGCTTTATGCTTCATATCTGTGTTTGGTTTTTCGTGCGGGTTGGTAGAACCACTCATTGAGTTCTTTTGAACTCACCCGTTGTCGTTTTGTTTTTGTTTTGCAGAGCCTGACCGGTGAGGTGGGCTAGAGCACTTGGCGCGGCTAGAGGGCAAAGGAGCCACATGATCTCATAACAATCCTAGTTAGGGGTCGTAGTCGAGTCTGTAGTAGTTTGTCATGCACTGTGTTTTGGCATTTCGGAGTTGTAGTCCCTTAGGGACGTTTATTTCATTTATTTCGGATTTCATTATTGGTGGTCTATTGGACTTTGATTTATTATTTCCGCATTTTTCTCTTTTTGCTAAACTTACTTCTTATGAAATTTGGTTTCGTTTTCATTTTGAATAATAAAACTCTTTACGTTCTTTCCGCTATGATTTATTGTTGTAAGTTGGCATGTACATGGTTCAGGCTACAGGGTATAGACACATATACCCTGGTCGGTCACATGACCCTGAGTTGGGACGTGACAATGTGGTATCAGAGTATGTGATTCGGTCTGACTACGACCTAGAGTTGTCACCGTATAGGGCATTGCTAGCGTGTCAGTATACTGTAGGGGTATGTTATGACATCAATGGGCTAAGTCTGCACCTAAGTGCGACTTATGGTTGAATCACTTAACGACTTAGGGTGAATTAAATTATCTAATTTTTATATTTTCTTTCTGGTGATTCCAGATTGATGGAGGCCTTTGATGCCACCAGGAGCGGTAGTGACAGCAACTCTACTGAGCGCCGAGGCTAGGGCCAAGGTCGCGGGAGACCACCGCAGGCCTGCGAGGATATGGGACAGGATCCCATGGTTGTACAGTTGCTGGCTCGAGTGGCTGAGCTGATTGAGGCGCTTCGTAGGGAGCAGGAGCTGAGGCAGCAGCCACAACCAGTACCGGCAGCACTCGCAGTACCAGAGGTGGTCCAACCAGTAGCACCGGTGGCCAGAGTCCCCAGAGCACCTTCATATGCAGATTTTATTGCATTCAGGGCATCAGAGTACACAGGGACAGATCAACGGGTAGAGGTCACTAGTTTCCTAGGAGATTGCTATGAGCTATGCAGGGAGCTTGGTTGTTCTTCTGAGACGACCGCTTGACTGATCGGGTTACAGTTGAGAGGTCCAGCCAAGGATTGGCTTCACACCTGGAGGGACCGTAGAGCAGCAGATGCACCACCCCCTACCTGGGAGGAGTTTAGAGTTGCTATGTTGGAGAAGTACCTGCCGATGAGCGTCCGGGACTGGCGGGAGAAAGAGTTCAAGCTATTGCGTCAGACAGGCAGTATGTCGATGACAGATTATGAGATGGTGTTCACTCGACTCTCGAAGTACCATCCTACCTTGATAGCCACCGAGACTGCCAAGGTCAAGAGGTTTGTCGAAGTGTTGAGGCCGCAGATTACCAAACTCATCCATTACACAGAGGACACTTCCTTTACTCGAGTTGTAGATGAGGTGCTTCGAAAGGAGGCACTAGTACCGACAGATAGGCATGATGGTCCCCAGAAGAAAAAGTTTCGGCCCCAGCCTTCGGGGGGTCGAGCCGCTCACCCTGATGGGACTTTCAGGACAATAGATCCACAATAGAGCAGAGGTCATAATAGTTCCAGAGACCATATGGGTGTAGGACCAGGGGCGTCATCTGGAGGTTCGCAGCGGAAACCTGGGCCACAGCAGTGTAACCGATGTCACAGGAAGCACTGGGGGGCTTGTCGGGGACGTTGAGAGGTATGTTTCAGCTATGGGCAAACTGGGAATTACAAAAAGGATTGTCCTAGCAAGGGCATTCAGCATCCTGATCAGACCAGAGGAAAGACACCGATGTTAGTGGGTTTCGTAGCTCAGAGGGGTCAGACTCAGGGAGGAGGCTAGCGAGCTGGTGGTTCAGAGAGGCTCACTGCACAGGTGTTTGCTATGAACCAAGAGGGCGCTGAGGCATCCAGGGCAGTAGTGTTAGGTAACCTTGTTGTTGGTTATGCTATTGCATACGTCTTGTTTGATCCAGGTTCTACGCACTCTTTTGTATCTACTATATTTGCTGCTAAGTTATCAGGGAAACCCTCTGTGCTTGATTTGCCTCTTGTGGTGTCTACGCCTACGGGCATTCTGTGATGGCAGAGACATTCTTTCGGGGCTGCGAGGTTGTCATTTGTGGGCACTTGTTGATGGATGAATTAACACTCCTGTCGATGTTAGAGCTTGATATAATTTTGGGCATGGACTGGTTGGCAGACCATTTCGCCTCAATGGATTGCAGGGCTAAGACTGTGACCTTCAGTAAGCCCGGATTGCCACAATTTACCTTCTAGGGTGAGGGAAGGGGAGATTTGCTGGTGTTGATTTCAGCTCTCAAGGCTCGGAAGCTACTCTGAGTGGTTGCTAGTCCTTCTTGCCCTTTGTGTCTATGACAGAGGAAGGCGGATGTGCGGCTAGGGACGTCGGGGGAACGCCTGTGGTGTGCGGGTTCTCTGATGTGTTTCTGGAGGAGTTTCCAGGGTTGCCTCCAGAGAGGGAGATTGAGTTTTGTATTGATTTGCAGCCTGGAGTAAAACCGATCTCCATTCCGCCGTATCGAATGACACTAGCTGAGTTGAGGGAGTTGAAGTCCCAATTGCAGGAGCTGCTTGAGTTGGGTTTCATTCGCCCAAGTGTTTCACCTTGGGGTGCTCCAGTGCTCTTTGTGAAAAAGAAAGATGGGTCCATGTGGATGTGCATTGACTACCGACAATTTAATAAGGTGACAGTGAAGAATCGATACCCGCTACCCAGGATTGATGATTTATTTGACCAGCTTCAAGGGGCTCAATGGTTTTCTAAGATTGACCTGCAGTCAGGATACCATCAGTTGAGGATCTAGGACAATGATGCCCCCAAGGCTACTTTCAGGTCGAGGTATGGGCACTTTGAGTTCTTGGTGATGTCCTTCGTGATGATTAATGCACTTGCTGCATTTATGGATCTGATGAACCGACTGTTCAGGGAATATTGGATAAATTTGTGATAGTATTCATTGATGATATTTTGATATATTCCAAGAGCAAAGAGGAGTATTCTGAGCACTTGCAGATGGTTCTAGAGACTCTCCGGGAACACCGCTTGTATGTCAAATTCTTCAAGTATGAGTTCTGGCTGGAGAGTGTGGGGTTTCTTGTCCATGTGGTGTCCAGGGAAGGGGTAAAGGTGGACCCCGCAAAGATAGAAGCAATTCAGAATTGGAAGAGGTCGACTAATGTCACTAAGATCCGTAGTTTCCTAGGGTTGGCATGTTATTACAAAAAATTTATGGAGAATTTCTCCAGGATCGCAGCGCCATTGACCCGCCTGACTCATAAGAAGGTCAAGTTCGAATGGGACAGTAAGTGCGAGGAGAGCTTTTTGAAGCTCAAGGACCGCTTGATGTTGGCACTAGTTCTAGTAGTACCCTCGGGCTCGGGAGGATTTGTTGTTTACTGTGATGCCTCCCGAGTCGCCTTGGGTTGTGTGTTGATGCATAATAGCAGGGTGATAGCTTGTGCCTCCATGCAGTTGAAGGTTCACGAGAAGAATTACCCGACTTATGATCTTGAGTTGGCAGTAGTGGTGTTCGCATTGAAGCTGTGGCGTCACTACCTTTATAGCGAGGCTTGTGAGATATAAATTGATCATAAGAGTCTCCAGTATTTGCTCACCCAGAAGGAGTTGAACCTGAGGCAGAGAAGATGACTTGAGCTATTGAAATTCTATGACTGCACGATCATGTACCATCCGGGGAAGGCTAACGTGGTAGCTGATGCTTTGAGCAAGAAGTCTATGGGCAGTCTAGCGCATTTGGCAGTCAAGAGGAGGTCGTTGGCTCATGATTTGGCCATGTGTTTGGATGGCGGGACAGTCTTGTCAGTATCTGCTTCTGGTGCGCTGGTGGCTCACCTGAGGGTGTAGTCCACGTTGGTGGATATGTTATGAGCAGCGCAGGAGGAGGATGCTTTTCTATTCTCTCACTAAGGATCTGGCCAGGAGGAGCGATGCCGATAATGGGTTTAGTGTTGAGTCAGAGAGTGTTCTGAGGTTTAAGAACCGGATAGTGGTGCTAGATATGGCAGAGGTTTGCAGGCAGGTGCTAGAGATGACACATCGGTCCGCATATACTATACATCAGGGAGCCACAAAGATGTACCGAGATCTAAGGTAGAATTATTGGTGGAAAGGTATGGAAAGAGAAGTGGCCGAGTTCATGTCTAAGTGCTTGGTGTGTCAGCAGGTTAAAGTTGAGCATTTGAAGCCGACAGGGTTGCTCCAGAACCTAGAAGTACCAGAGTGGAAATGGAAGAAGATAATCATGGATTTTGTGACAAGATTGCCAAAGTCTGGGAAGGGCAACGATTCTGTTTGGGTAGTGGTGGATCGCCTAACGAAGACGTCACATATTATACCAGTCAGGATGACCTTTTCAGCCGAGCAGTATGCAAGGTTGTTCTTGGATCAGATCATCGCTTATCATGGTGTTCCGGTTATGATCATCTCAGATCAGAGTACTCAGTTCACGGCTCGATTTTGGCAGTCTTTCCAGGAGGCATTGGGCATTCAGGTTCGGTTCAACACTACATTTCAACCTCAGACAGATGGTCAATCGGAGCAAACCATTCAGATGTTGGATGATATGCTGAGAGCATGTGTTCTAGATTTGAAGGGTAGTTGGGAGAGACACTTACCCCTGATTGAGTTTGCCTATAATAATAGCTACCACATCAGCATTGAGATGGCCCCATTTGAGGCATTATATGGGTGGAGATGCAGGTCGTCTGTTGGTTGGTTTGAGGCAGGGGATTCCCTTATGATGGGACCTGACCTGGTGGAGGAAGCAGTAGAAAAAGTGAAGCTAATCAGAGAGAGAATGTTGGTAGCTCAAAGTCGCCAGAAGATGTATGTTGATGGAAAGGCCAGAGAGTTAGAGTTTGCTGAGGGGGACATGGTGTTCCTCAAGGTGTCCCCTATGAAAGGGATGGTGAGGTTTGGTAAGAAAGGGAAGCTAAGCCCTAGGTTCGTCGGGTCATTCCCCATTCTTAAGCGCAGGGGAGCTGTGGCATATGAGCTAGCTTTACCTCCTAGTATGGACCGAATGCATCTAGTGTTCTATGTGTCTATGCTGAAGAAGTACATTCGGGATGAGTCCCATGTGATTAAGCCTACCGTAGTGGAGGTGGATTCAGCAGTCTTCTATGAGGAGCTGCCAGTTTAGGTGCTCGATCGTCAGATCAGAAAAATTGAGGTCCAATGAGATTCCCTTGGTTAAGATCAGGTGGGAGCACCATTCCGGGCAGGAGGGCACCTGGGAGGTGGAGCAGGATATGAGGGAGCGTTATCCTTCGTTGTTTGATGATCTGGTGAGTCCTTAAGTTCTTTTTTTGAAATTCGAGAATGATTTTTCTTTAAGGAGGGAGGATTGTAATATCCTAGATATTAATTTTAGTTTTCCATCTATGTTTGTATTTGTCAACCTAGCGGGCTAGTCCGAGGTCGACCCGAGTCGACTCATGGTCCGGTGCGAGCTTGCGAGCTTGGGTAAGTAGGAATATGAGTTATGCAAATTTTGCTTGCGTAGATAAATTTAATTAATTTTATGTTGGGTATGCATGATTGTTTAATTATGTCACATGTGGGTGTGCATGTGTTGGATGTTTATGTGGAGCATGGGATTAATTTGTGTTTAATTAAGCTTAGTCGGGTTAGCGGGTTTGGATTCGGCTCGAGGCGGGTGCAGGTTTGATAAGAGGGTTAGGGATTTAGGTTTGAGGAGGGGATTATAAAATCCCCCCCCCCTTTGGCTTGCGGCTCCCTATTGGAATCGCACAAGACACGTGGAGAGAGGAGCCGCCCCTCTCCCCTCTTCCTCATCCTTGGAACCGTCGCCCTCAAGCGCTGAGCCGCCGAGCCCTTCCCCTCTTCTTTCCCCTCTCTTGGAAGCCAAGCCTTCTTGAAGCCGACACCTCTTTCTTCTTGATCTTGGAGCCATCGCCCCCTTGTTGAGCCGAGCCGCCCCTTTGAGGCCGGATTTGGAGGCTGCCGCTTGGAAGTTCCTCTCTATTTTTCTTCCTAATCAAGGTGAGTGGTTTTACCCCTCCTTCTCGGGTTTTCTTCGAATTCTTGAAGCTGTCCTTGAAGGCAAAGATGTTCTTGATTTATTTTCCTATGATCTCTCAAATTCTCGCCGTTCTTTTTGTTTGCCGTGTTTGAGGATGCCTTAAACTCTCGCCCATTGGGCTCGGCAGCCCTAGGATGATCCTAGGGGTGCTCGGCCAAGGGAGAAATAAGGGTGCCCTCAAGGTGTTCGATGAAATGCCTAAGTGAGAGTTCTTATTTATCTTGAGGTCTATACCTTAAGTTGCTTACCAATTTAGGTTCTTGTATTGTTGTTGCATGCCTTGGAATTAAATCTGTGATTTGATTCTTGTTTGAAGATTATCTTGATGCTTGGTAATCTTGGTTAAACAATCATGATTTGATTCTTGTGAGTTTTGTCTCAATGATATAATTTTGTTATGATGGTAATTAGGGATTTAATTTCTGTAAATTTTTTATTTATTTTCATGATATGCTGAAAATTCAATGTTGCTGGAATTTCATGCTGAGATGATGAATCTGTGTTGATTTTGGAATACTTGTTGTGGCGTGTATAGTTTTATGAACATAGCCGTGTAACCTATCGTTTTAACTAGAAAATATAGTTTGGAAACATAGGATACACTCTGGAGACCAGATTCGGGTTAGATACATCAGTTTCGTGCATAATAATAAGCTAAAACAAAACCCTAATCTTGGTGATCTAAATTTTAGTTGTATAATTAAAATTGAGCAAATGGTCAGCATAATCTGTTATAAACCAACAAATAAAGTTATGCATGAAATGAAACCTCACGGGTTATGACATTATGGGTCTAGGAGTTGGGGTCGGGTATTGGAGTGTTGAGATGTTTCCCAATAAGGACACTCCTAAGACACCGTAGGAGAGACTTGACTTAGGTCATGTTGCGTCATATCTTTATGAATGACGGAGAGACTCGTTGAGGAGTCGGATTGCGGGCTAGGCCCGAAAGGTTGGATGCCTGATACCCAACCTGTAGAACAAGTTCGGATGGGCAAATCTCGATTGTTCTTGCGTATCTTGTGGAACAAGTTCAGATGAGCAAATCCTGATTGTTCCCAAGATTCTATATGTAAATAGGTAAGTTCAGATGAGCGAATCCCAATTACTCCTATGTTATTCATTGGAACATGTTCGGATGAGCAAATCCCGATTGTTCCAGTTTGACTTCGTGGAATATGTTCGGAGGCCCTATCCCGATTATTCCCGAGGTGCTTTTAAGGAATAAATTCGGACGGGCAAATCCCGATTATTCCTGAGATATCTTAAAGGGGCAAGTTCGGATGGGCGATTTCCGATTGTTCCTACGCATCTCGTGGAGCAAGTTCGGATGGGCCAATCCCGATTGCTCCCGAGTTTCTTTATATTTGGATAAGTTTGGAGGGCCTACCCGATTATCCTAGTATATTTTGTTGCTTTAGGGCAAGGTCACCGCTTGGGTGTTGGCTGCCTTCGGGCAGGTGGTGGCCAGAGGGCCTGTTAGCTGGTCATTCTTTTATGACATTTTCTGCTTGAGTCAGGAGTTTTTCTTTATGCTTCATATCTGTGTTTGGTTTTTCGTGTGGATTGGTAGAACCACTCACTGAGTTCTTTTGAACTCACCCATTGTCGTTTTGTTTTTATTTTGTAGTGCCTGACCGGTGAGGTGGTCTGGAGCACTTGGCGCCGCTGGAGGGCAGAGGAGCCACATGATCTCATAGCAGTCCTAGATAGGGGTCGTAGTCGAGTCTGTAGTGGTTTGTCATGCACTTTGTTTTGGCATTTCAGAGTTGTAGTCCCTTGGGGACATTTATGTCATTTATTTCGGATTTCATTATTGGTGGTCTATTGGACTTTGATTTATTATTTCCTCACTTTTCTCTTTTTGCTAAACTTACTTCTTATGAAATCTGGTTTGGTTTTCATTTTGAATAATAAAACTCTTTACGTTCTTTTCGCTATGATTTATTGTTATAAGTTGGCATGTGCATGGTTCAGGCTGCGGGGTATAGGCACGTATACCCTGGTCGATCACTTGACCCTGAGTTGGGGCGTGACAGTTTAGTTAATACTTAGTCCATATATGAATAAATATGATCACACTTAGTCTATTTTTGCACAAATACAACATATGAAAATGATGACACTCCATATATATTGGTGCAGTCCATGCCGCTATACTTAGTCCATATTTAGTCCATGTCGGTATTCCATTTAGGGAATACTTACTCTATACTTAGTCATATCAATAAGTTAATAATTAGTTGATGCCGCAATACTTAGTTCGTACTGCATGATGACTTTATTAGTTAATTAGTTCATACTTACTTCATATTTTTATTGGTAAATAACAATTACAAATAATTTAATAATATTCATATTTTTTTTATTTTTTTAATATTATGTTCCATTTTTAATATAATAATTTTTAATGTAAAAATATTTTAATATAATTATATTTATATTAACTAATAAAATAATATTAATAATAACATTTATTTACGAATTAACATATAATAAAACAATATTCATAATAATATTTATTTACGAATTAACATAATTAATAATATTTTTTAAGTTTGAGTAAAAAATTGAAAACAAATACTATATTTGACAAACAAACACAGTTCAATTTTTGTCCCGAAAACAATCATCGAAAACAACACACAACAAACGAGTTTTTGCTGTTTTCGTTTCGCGAAACATTTAAATAGGACATGTCAAACAAACACGTTTTCACCGAACATCAAAACCGAGACTGAAAACCCGAAACTCTTGGAAATAGTCACTTAATCATGAAAATGCATCATAAAATTTCTATAAAATCATAAAAGAAATTGCTTTCACCAATTTAATTTTTTTGTAATTTTGGTGAAACTCTTGAATAGTGGTCATTTGGCCATGAAAATGCATCCTAAAATTCTCAAAAAATCACAAAAAAATCATTCACTAATTTAAAATGTTGTAATTTTTTGGAGGATTTTAGGATATTTTTTATGGTCAAAAGGCCACTTTCAAGTGAAACTCTTGAAAATGCATCATACAATCTCAAAAAAAAAATACAAAAAAATATTCACTAATTTAGAATTTTTGTGAATTTTGAAGGATTTTAGAATGTATTTTTTCATGGTTAAATGACCACTTTTCAAGAGTTTCACCAAAACTCTTTATTGGTGAAACTTTTGAAAGTAGTCATCTAACAATAAACACATCCTAAAATCACAAAAAAAATTCATTCACTAATTTAAATTTTTTGTAATTTTCTAGAATTTTAGTACTAAAATCATCAGTTTCAAGAGTTTCAAGTGAAACCCTTGAAAATGTTTTTTTACCATAAAAATACATCCTAAAATTTCAAAATAATAATAATCTAAATTAGTGAATGAATTTTTTGTAATTTTTTTGATATTTTACGATACGTTTTTAAAATATTTTTTAATCTAAATTTAGTGTTATATACTTTGGACAAAAATCTCTAATATAATCGAGATTTTTTTAGACTTAGGATGTGTTTTTATATTTCATATTTTCAATAATTTTTAGATTTTTTAATAAAAATTTTGGCAAAAGTTTCTAATGTTTTAGGGCCTATTTGGTTAGCGAAACCAAGTAGAAATATCAATAATTTTTGGATTTTTTAATAAAAATTTTGGCAAAAGTTTCTAATGTTTTAGGGCCTATTTGGTTAGCGAAACTAAGTTTATTTTCATAATTTCAATTTTATTGAAATCAAAATTATTTATGAAAATATGTTTGGTTCGACGTTTTTATGAAATTGAATCGAAACCGAAATGAAAACATGTTTCGGTGAAACCAATTTTTTAATAAAAAATGAAAACACTATAATGTTATTTTATGAGGTTTCGAGACTGTCAGTTTCGATATCAAAATAAAATGATAAATTTGTAATTATAAATACTTTTTTATAAAAGCAATTAATTTACAAATAAATCAAACTATATCTAATTTATAAAAATAAAAATAAAAATCATCATTTTTAACTCAAATTATTAACTTAAATTGACAAATTAATTAAACAAATTCATATCTAATTGAGCCAAACCGAACTTTTAAAATAACTCTTTTTTTTAAAGTCGGTCTATTTATAATTTTTTAATCAAAACTACTTTTAGATCATTGAACTTAAATTGATTAGCAAACAATAATTGTGTAAACTAACTACAAATACATAATTAATATTTTATAAATCTATAAATCTTTCTTTTCATCTTTATAATGATTTAATTATAAAATAAAATTGATAATTATGTTGAGAAACTAATAACATTGATCACTATAGTTATTCATTTTTTGAATTGATTAAAATTTCAACATCTTTTAATATGGATACAAAAATTCATATTTTGATTTTTAACATATTTATCTTAGTTGTTGTAGTCCAAATTATAGTGTTGAATAGTGATTTCTCTTACTTTTATCAACATGCGATTTTCTTCTATAATCATATTAAATTTTATGATATGATTCATATGAATTAGTTTACTATTGAATCAAAATCAGATTATTACTAAAACTGCTAGATGAAAAATAATATAAAATAGCCTAGAAATTCACATGCTTTCACAAAAATTTAAGATCTATCAATTTTTTTCATTTTGGCATGTAAATTCACATAGTTTGCTTTCGTTATTACTTCTTCCAATTCGTCAAGGGCCTTGTCAAATTTGTTGATGTGGAAGAAAACGATGCTCGTGTGGCTGTAATCAGGTGATCCTTGACGAGGTCATTTTCTTCTACGTCAGCAAATTTGATGAAGCCCTTGGCGAATTGGTAGATGTAATAACGGAACCAAACTATGTGAATTTATAGGCCAAATTTTTAAAAAATTATAGATCTTATTTTTTAAAAAACTATGTGAATTTCTATGCTATTTACCTTATTTTGTATAAGCAAATAAGTATTCACTGATTTCAACCAATTAAAGCCGATGTTTTCATTAACCAAACACGTTTTCAGAAAATTGAAAACTAAAGAACCCTCTTATAAGGTCTAAAGCGTGCCGGTGTAACAAAATGTTTTGACCATTTCATTATGACGATTGGCCTAAGACTTTTAACATATGTCTTAATCTTGGTTTTGATGATAACAAAAATGGAACTAATGCCTTCATGGAGAAATATTTTCAGGTTCCAAGTCGGTTTGCGAGCGACGCCTGCGATCAAAAAAATCATAGAAATTTGAGAAATCGGAAGGACGCTCATCGACACTCGATTTTCATCATGAAGTTAGATTATAGGTTTAGGGTGTCTAGTAGATATTGTATGTCCTATTTTTGATGCAAACGAACCCTAAAACACAAATCCGAACACCCGAAAATCTGAAAATCGAAAAAAGAAGCCTTAAACTGAGTTATTGGCCGATGTTCGACCAATTTTCTATCGATCGAAGATCGATCGAAAAGTTATTAGTGATTCTAGTAACTATAGTTACCAATACTTCCAATAACTGTTCGGTCAAAGCTCGATCGATCCTCGGCCGATCGAGATTCGATCGTAGTTCGACCAAAATGCCCAACATATCTATTTTGATCCATTGAATGACTCTTTTTGAGCCCATGCCTTTGGGATATTTATAAATACTCCTGATACCTGCCTTCCTTGCTGACTAATGCTTCATCGAGGCACTCTTTGATATTTGTTAAGCCTTCTTGAGTCATTCTTTAAGCAAACCCTAGTTTTTGTGATGACTTGATTTGGCCTTTCCTCTTCATCGATTCGTTATCTAAAGGCATCAAGGGGATTAGGGAACTTGTGTTGGAGCTAAGTATAACTTGTTTGGTTTATTTTCTCCCTTATTGTTGTATTTTATAATTTATTTGTTTGTATTCAAGTTTGTGATTGACCTAGTGTAGTAGGTCTTGAGTTTGTTGGTAGCCTTGGTGTAGAGACATAAGTCCACCGGTGTAAACTTAGTTTGCTAGGGTTAGTTGTGTAGTCCTTGGATGAAGAAGTGTTGGAGGTACTCTCGGTGTGTGATAGTAACCCTCGGGTGTGAGGGTTGGTGCCTTAGCTTGTAAATCCTCTTATAGGATACACTTCAAACTAGCAAACTAGAGTTGGAAATCCTAAGTGGGGTACTTAGGTAGTCGAGTAGGCGAGGTTGCCGAACCACTAATCGTGTTAGGATTGCCTATTGTGTTTGCTACTTATCATTTATTATTGCTTCCACTTGTTGATTAAAATTATCATTTGCCTAAGATCAAAAGAATCGATTAAAAATGAAATTAGACTAAGTTTTTAGATAATACACTATTCATCCCCCTCTAGTGTAGGCCAAACACCTCTTCTCATAAGGACTACACAAATAATCCTAGCAAACTAAGTTTACACCGGTAGATTTATGCCTCTAGACCAAGGCAACCACCAAACTTGACCTAACACACTAGGTCAAAACACAAGCTTGAAATACAAATAAATAAACACCAAAATACAAGTAAAATGAGAGCAAAAATAACTAATAACAACAACTTAGCTCTCAACAATGATTCTTAGCTCCCTCTTGATGCCTTTGATGATGAAACAATGAATTCAAGGCAAGGCCAATGAAATTTCAGCACAAAGCTAGGGTTTGATGAAAAGTGGATCAATCAAAGGTTTAATATCTCAAATAATGACTCAATAAGCGTTGGAAGGTTGAAGGAAGGCTGGGAACCCTTATTTATAGGGAAACAAGGGTATATGGCTCGGGCTCAACCACACTGAATGACTCAAAAAAGAGTCATTGCTGATTTTGGTCGATCTTGGGCCGATCCTTAGTCAACCTAACATCAGCCTAGATTCAGTCGAAATTCAATATTTCAGCCTTTTTCAACCCTTTTCAACCTTTTCATCATTTCGGGTTTTTGGGTGCCAGTTTCTAGTTTTGGTGGTTTCTTTTGCAAACACCCTAAACCTAGACACAAACTTTTCATCGATGTTCGTGCACCGGTCAATGCCCATCTGATTTTTCCAATATCGCACCAATTTCTTGATCGCGATCATTTCACGTAACTCAACTTCAAACTTGAAATAATCATGACCAAATACATTATACCCAAACAAAAAAAACTAAATTTAACTCTTCTCTGACTTCGAGTGCATCGATCAACGTCCTTCCATTTTTTTTTATTTTTTTCAACTGCGGACGTCGCACGCAAATCGACTTGGAACCTATAAATATTTCTTTATGAAATAATTAGTTCCATGTTTGTGATTGTTTTTGCCTAAAGTCGGGGTGGTGCGGTCCGACGCATCTCCTGGTTGTGTGCGACTTCGGCGGGGGACCTACAAAAGACTTTGACGCTCAAGTAAGAATGAGTTCCAAGTGAAGGTAATAGAAATTGGAATCTGGGGTACCTAAGGAGTGTCGTGTCTGTATTTAATACAAGATGATGAGTATTTGGCGATGATGTTGCTCGGTAATCTCGTAGGGATGTTGCTCAAAATGGGTCGAGGTTGATCCCGGAGATGTCAGGCTCGTGAATGACGAATCCCTCATAATTAATGAGGATATACGTGTCCTTGTATGGTCGGGTGGATTCCTTGGGCTAAGTCGTCTGGCTTGACTTAAGTCTGGTTCATGAGTGTGGGCGCTTCTGGGCCTATCTGCACGGGCCCAAAGGTGCTAGTCCAGTCCACAGACCCCAAGCTTGGTTGGGGTATGAGGACTTCGTGCCGAGCTATAAGTAGTGTTAGCTTCTGATCTTGGTTTGACAGAGAGGTGTCGTCCGGATTTTGAGAGTATATCAACTTTTTGTTGAGCTACTGTGGGTGTCGAGCTTTTGTGGGTGTCGAGCTGCCACCGAGGTTTGACTTTGAATGGATCATGGGGAACACGTGCCTATTGCCTTTAATTGACTGAGGTGAATTATGTTGGCGTATCTTTGTCGTGTCGCTTTGTGACCCCTCTATTTTCGCTCTTAGCATGATGGTTATGTAGTTGAGGGATATTTCTTCCTACGTGGTAGCTGCTGGTTGATACCTGCCCTCCTTAACAATAATTTACTTTTGGGGAGTGATCATGAGGAGGCGAACTGCTCGTTCGTGCCCTTGAGGTACTACTGGTGGGATGGCCGGTTGAGATTCAATTACATCGCTGATATTGGTCATTTGATGAAGAGGCTATTGTCTTTTGGCCTTTAAAGTGGCTTCTTCTTTTAGTTGCAAAATCTTCTCGTGCTTTTTGACGTTCTGCCTTCTTAAGCTTTTTGCAGGTGACGTCACTTTCTCGATCATTTCTTTCTACCGTTGTCGCTTCTAATTTTCAATGAGTCTCTTGGTTCTTCCTTTCAGCTTTGTTTTGTCGGGGGTGGCCTTAGGTCAATAGGCTATACTAACTTATCCCCACTTGTTAGGTATTGCGACCTCTGTCGGGTTAATGGCGAGGAGAGGTGTCAGAATTAAGTCGGGGGTAGGGCCACCGGGGAGGACTTCAGACCCTTATTCTTGGGTTCACCATGAGATACGGCGGCAGGGTCTGGTGATGACCATCTTGGGTAGCATTCAAGCTTTTCGAGAGAGTGTGAAGATCTCCTGCTAGGATGATGATGAATCCTTTGATTGTCTCCCTTGCTCTTCGACAGATAGAGTTTTTCATAGAGGGGAACCCGCATCTATCTTCATGTATCAGACTTTGTTCGAGGGACTTGGGGTCCAGCTGCCATTCACATATTTTGAACACGAGGTGCCGAACCAAGCAAATGTTGCTCCAACGCACTTGCACCCGAACAATTAGGTGTTTGTCCGCTGTTTTGAGGTTTTGATGAAGTGTCTCGGGATTGAACCGAGCCTCTATGTATTTTTTTTCTTTTTTCCAGGCAAAGAGAACTCAGAAAGGTGAGTGGGTGTCCTTTAGTGGCTTCTCCCGGAGGAAGCCTTTCAACTTGTTCAAGAGTTCTTATAAGAATTTTAAAACTTACTTCTTCAAGGTAAGGTCAAAGTCACGCCTTTGAAAGTTCTATTTGGACTCGGATTCTCAAACGAAGATGTTTTCGCTGTCATGGAGGGAGAACCCCACGCCTATTACGTCTATGGAGGAGGAGGGTATTTCTCCCAAGGATAAGTGTGTTATAGAGTTTCCTGTAAAGAAATGTTGAAACAAGACCTGGAGGGGTCTTCAATCTCGAGTTATATAGGTAAGTTTAGGGGGGGTCGTAAGATTATTTTTACCTCAATTTCCCTGGACACGCTGATGGAAAATTTCTTGGATGCAAGTAGGAGGTCCTCCATACTAGACAAGATGATCTTTCATGCTCGGGTGGAGAAGGTGAGGGGTGGCACTCCTGTAATTGACAAGGGGAAGAGCCCGTTGGTGGGCGATTCTCCCCCTTCACTTTCGCCAAAGCTATCACAGGTCCTGGGGTCCCAGGCTTTGGGGGCCTCAAGGTCTTGGCCCTCGGGAGCGACCAGGTCGCTAGTGCCATCCAACTCTTCGACTCCGTGCTCTCCTTTATGGCAAAGGAAGAGGACCAGGGCCTCGTGTGTTGGTGAGGGCCTCCCCCCTCGAGATGTTACCCTTCCTATGGAGGTTGTGGCTGTCATGCCAGGTATGGCTGTGGCAAAGGAGGCTCTGTTGATAGAACATCATCTAGTCGAGGCTCCTTAAAATGATCAACTTTTCCTTCTTGGTGTACGAGCAAATCTGCCGGAAGAGGCAGATGCAGGGAGCTTATTAAGACCGGTTACCTTTATGAGTCATGGTTGTTGAATGACTGCGGAGACCACATCCTTCGACGCTAGTGTTAGAGGATGGTGGATAAGAATGTGAGGCAAAGTGCCTGTTGAGAGCGTGGGAGCTCGATAGGGGCGACTTCATGATAGTAGTTTGGCGGTTGTGAGAGCCAGAATACGGTACCTATGAGTGGAAGTTTGAGTGTCTATTCGGGGTGTAAGAGTTCGAGAGTGGCAGCTGAGACCGAGGATTGCGATTGAGAGTTGAGGGCATGGGTGCCCAAGTCTTCAAGGGCGCTGAAGCCGAAAGTGGTGGCTTTGAGGCCAAGGACCGCACTTGAGGTCAAGTCGAGTTCGTTGAGGAGCGTAAGGCAAGACCGTGCTTAGGGTCGTTAAGGTCTCTTAGGCCGAAAGTAATGGCGTTGAGGCCGATGACCACACTTGGGGTCAAGTCGAGCTCACCGGTGAGCATAAGGCAAGATCACGCTCGGGGTTGTTAAGGGCTCTAAGGTCGGAAGTATTGACGCTGAGGTCGAGGATCGCGCTTGGAGTCAAGCCAAGCTCGTCGAGGAGCGTAAGGTAGGATCGTCCTTGGGATCGTTAAGGGCTCTGGGGTAGGAAGTAATGACGTTGAGGCCAAGGACCACGCTTGGCGTCAAGCGAGCTCATCGAGGAGCATAGGGTAGGACAACGCTCGATGTCTTTAAGGGTTATAAGGCCGGAAGTAATGGCTTTGAGGCCAATGACCATGCTTGGGGTCAAACCGAGATCGCCGAGGAACATAAGAGGGGACCACGCTCAAGGTCGTTAAGGGCTTTGAGGCCGAAAGTAATGACGCTGAGGCCGAGGACCGTGCTTGGGGTCAAGTCGAGCTCACCAAGGAGTGTAAGGTAGAATCGTGCTCGGGGTTGTTAAGGGCTCCGAGGTCGAAAGTAATGTCGGTGAGGCCGAGGATCGCGTTTGGGGTCAAGTCGAGCTCATCGAGGGGTGTAAGGCGGGATCACGCTCGGGGTCATTCTTTGTCATGAATTGTGGGACGCTTGTTTGGTTGGCGGGATGACCATGAATTTTCCTGGATGTACATGTAGAGATGTAAAAGAAGTTATCGATACAGTGAAGTTTCCCTGAGTGAGGTGTGTTGGATAAATGGCCACACTAGATGGGGGGGAGGGTGAATAGTGTGTTAACTAAATCTTGTCGCCTAAATTTGATTTATCGATTTTAATTATTTTCTTACAACTTAAGTAATTCACAATTAAATACGGAAGCGATAAATAAAGTAGTTGAGCAAACACAAGAGAAATAATGCTAACACAAAGAAGTTTATTATGGTTCGGCTAACCACCTACTCCACTACCTAAGACCCGTGCTTAGGATTTCCCACACAAATGCACTAAATTAAGAGTGGCTTACAGTCGAGGACTTTACACCGAAAAGACCCTACACTCCCTTCGAAGGAACTTCCTCACCCGGAAGTGTCCACCTTCACACCGAGTGAACTTTCCCACCTCAATTCCTAAGAACAACTCCTAATTTAGTTTTACACAAGTGGCTTTACACCTTAAACACCAAGGTTACCACAAACTCACTAGACCTTACACAAGGTCTATTACACAATCAAGTTAATACAATGAAAAAACAAACTAAAAAACACTTTAATCACAAGAAGAGAGAAAAGAGGACTTATCACAATAGGATCACCTCCTCTTGCTGAACCTAGCAAACTTAAAGGACCCTCTAATGATGAACACTTGAGATTGAGGGATCAAGGCTAGATTTTGAGGATTTGACCAAGTGAGATCTTAGAAAATGCTTAGGATCACTCTTTGAGGCGTAAAGGCATCAACAACAACCTGGGAGAGTATTTTGGGTGGGTATTTATAACCCCCCAAACTCAAGGTGTCATCAATGGGCATTTTTCTGCCCGTTGGCGACACCTGATTGCTTGCCGGTCGATCATCGGTCGACCGACTGAGCGACTGCGGGCATACTACCGCTTTCTGGTAACAATCGGTCGACAGAATTGATTACTGTCAATTTTTGACCATATTCGGTCGATATTCGATCAACCGACTGGTTGATCGAATTGATTACTACCAATTTTTGACCACAGTCGATCGACCAATCGGTCGACCGAACCTGGGCTGAGCTTTTATTTTCCAGCTTTCTTCTTGCGGGCTTTGTTTCCAGGTTCCAGCCTTTAGCGTGCGTCAATTTGAAGAGCTTGCCATGTGTTCTCTGAACTCGCCCATGACGTCTTTGGTGCACACATCAAACTTCTATAGGTCGTCGTAAATGTACGTCGTATCGAGATGAATATCGCAAACTACAAAACTAGCTTCCGCCTTTTGTCGAACATGCGACCTTCATGCTTCAAGAACTTGGTTAGATAGACTTGGTTTGTTATCATCAAAATAACATGAAGAGAGTAGAGCACAAAGGAAAAAACCTTCGGCCAACAATCTCCCCCTTTTTGATGATGACAAACCATCGATGATAAAAAGATAGAAAATCTATATGTAATGTATTAATCAATTAGTGTAAAGCATGAGTTTATAAGTGCATATTTAGTGCTCCCCCTATCATCATGCCATAGTTTGAAACATATCAATCCTTATCATGACTTCTCCCCCTTTTGGCATCAATCAAAAAGGGTACTAGAGAATAAAATAAAACATGAGTCATGCACATTCATGGTAAACCATACAATCTATATGATTCAAATACAAGCTAGTCTGAACAAGGTACAATATTAATACAAGTCCATCGAATAAATGACATCATGCAACAGTGGAACTAATCATCCTCAGGTGGTGGAGGTGGTAGATGTGATTGATAGTATTGCCACATCTCATCCACCCGACCATACATCTCATCAACGCGATGACCATACTCATCAACTCTCTGACCTTACTGATAGATGCGTTGACCATACTCATCAATGCGGCGACCGTACTCATCGACTATCTGACCATACTTATCAATGCGTCGGTCGTACTCATCTAGATGCCCTGTCGTACCTCTATTCCATTCCAATTGGTCAATATGAAATTGAGCAAATCGATGCTCCAATTCTCCCAAATGCTCAATATGAGTAGCAGCTAACAAGCTTTCACCAGCATCTGCCTCATCCCTGTCCTCATCATCATCGCTGTGGCCTCAGGTGTCCCCTGTACCCTCTTACCGCGCTGGTTTTCAAGTGTTTTCATACGATTTAGGGTATAAGTGTCTATTGCTTTGGGCACAGACTCTATCTCAAATTTGGACCTATTTACCCCAGCAGCATAGATGAAATGAGATATTATTGTGGCATAGGATAGGGCTTGCTTTCTAGAGGCATGAACATTCGCTATGTAACGAAGCATAAGATTAGGAACGTTTATAGGTCTACGGGTCAAAGAATAAAAGAGCACTCTGGTGCTCGTGCTGGTGACCTCATCATAATGTCCTGCCCTAGGAAGTATATTATAAGCAATGATAAGATGCATAATCTTAGTAGTAGTTGACAGTTTGATGCTTTGAGTAGGAAGCATCCCCTGGTAACATACAGGACAAATGACTGACACAACCTCAAAAGTAGGAAATTCTCATGAAAGTGGTGTGTGGACATGTTATATATTGATCTTCCTAGCAGAGGGAACCCAAAGGTATCCCTAATAAGTGATGACTATGGAGTTACCTAGGATTTCAGATCTAAGGACTAGTGAGTCACCTAGTCTAGCCTTATCTATAACTAGGTTAGAGAAGAGTGCCTTTACTAATATGGGACACACTGGTACCTGTCTCCCTATGTATTCTACCCATCCCAAGGCTGCAAGTCTGCTTCTAATGTCATACTTTTCTAGGTCTCCTAGGTTTATTGGACAATATTGTAAGATGGTTATATCTACGAACCTAGGGGTTTGAGTCTTGCATATAGAGGTTAGGAGATTATCGGGCAAACTTGGAAGCTTTGTCTTGGGTGCCATCTGCAAGATAACTAGAATAATATGCATATAATTAGCTTTGATGGGTAATGCATGCACCTAAACCAAAAAGAAGGGACACTTGTAAGATCAACAATGAATTTTTACAAGAAACTTTTTCCTATGTTTCTTCTTGAGAGATAAGCATTATAATTTTAATATTAAATATCAATGTATTAGTCCAAATTTTATTTTTATTCCTTTTTTAATTTTTTTTAAGAAATATAATTTTTAAGACACCAATATGCATCATTTGATCTACAAAAAGAATAAAAAAAGAGAACATAAAAAAAGGAAAACCAACTCTTACACTCTTTTGTTTTGGAATTTTTTATTTTTTTAAAAAATTGGCAAAATGGAAATGAGAAATTTGAATAATCATGAAGATCCCTTTTAACAACAACAAACAAAACAAAAAAAATGAAAAATATGAGATTTCATGAAGAAAAGGCTTTTAGACACACAAAAGACACAAGAAAGTTGATTTTTCTTCCCAAAAACTTATTTTGAGCCAAAAATGTCAAAGAAATACCACCATGCTTAGAGTAGAGAAGCATGAACCATGACTTTATGAGTAACTCTAGACATAGAGATGAAGAAGGATGAAAGATCTACTCAACATGATGAACTAACTCATGTGTTAGGACTAATAGTTGATTTTTTACCTTAGAAGTGGAGAAGAACCCTTAAGATCCAAGAAATGAGAGTGAGTGACCGGTTGGAATGAATAGAGGAGCCCTAGTTTCGGGCTTAAAAGCTTATGTTGAAGGGCTCAGATTAAAACAGTCGACCAAATGGGTGGACAAGATCATTTTTTGTCTGCTGGTCGATCGGGCGGTTGCATGTCGTGCGACCGGTCGAGCTGAAGTGTGTTTTCTAGTGCTTATAAAGAAAATTATTTTGAGAGATCTAAATATTAAAATTTTATGAAACTTTTTCCATATGAACTAGGCTTCATGAGGATTCCATAGAATCAAGAATCACTTAAAATGGACCTCTCTACAATTTTTTAGAAAATCCTCAAGTTCATAGTGGTGTTTTCGTAAATATTTGGACTTTGTGCGAAACCTTAGATTTCTATCGTAGGATCCCCTGATATGGTAAGATATTGTCTAGATCACTTATAATGATGTTTTTGAGCATATAGAGTTTTACTAAAAATTTTATGCAATTTTAATCATATATATCAATTTTTCAATACATCCACTCATCACATTTTTATTTGTCTGAAATAAGAAATTTTAAGTATCTATCAAGATACTTGTTTAAGTGTGATTTTTTTGCAATTTATGCTTATGACAAATTTGTCAATCAAGATACAAGGTTCTAAATTTAAAATCTATCTATAGAATGTAATCATAAAGAGAATCAAGATATTGGAGTTTCTTTTTATTATAAATTTCTTTCTTATGCTGTTTTACTCAAACAACATAAAAGATCATTCATAAGCATATGGAATTCATTTAATCAAGAGAATGTTGGCCCAAGTGTTCTCCCTAGGCCTTGATCTCTATTTTGATGATAACAAACATGTATTTAATATATTCGTGAAGTTTGAGTTCAGGTTGAGGTTACAATATGCGCACGAAGTTCGTTCGGAGAAATACAAAAATCAGCAAAAATGGCTTCGAAAACGAGCGAGTAGAAAAATCTAGAGTTAGGATTAGATTTAGTGTAATATGTCTCTAGAAATTTTATCCCAAGCTTATTTGTAATGTTATCCAAGTCAAAACTTGGCAACGGAACCCGGAGACGAAGCACGCAAAAAGATGGCTGGAAAAAATAGCCTCAGCCCAGGTTCAGTCGACTGGTCGATCGATCGAACAAGGCCAAAAATTGGCAGTGGCCGATTCGGTCGACCGGACAAAGAAAAAGATTGGCACTGGCCAATTCAGTTGACTGGTCGGTCGATCGGACAAAGCAAAAAATTAGTAGTGGCCAATTCGGTCGACCAGTCGGTCGATCGAATGTGGCCAGAAAGTGGCAGTAGCCCTGTGGTCTCTGGGCGATCGATCAATTGATTGATCGATGATCGATTGGCAAGCGATCAGACATCATCGAATGGGCAGAAAAATATCCGTTGGAGTGAACTACCGAGTGAGGGGTTATAAATACCCCTCACCAACCTTCATTAAGGTTATCTAACAACTCTCTAAAGCTTCCTAAGTGTGATTTAAGCCTTCTAAAGTTGATTTGCTCACGCTTGCTTCTCCGATCGATGATTTCTCTCAAGCTGTAATATCCTAGATATTTTATTTCTTTTTCCCTTTTTTTGTTGTGGCTGCCAGCCTAGCGGGCTAGTTCGTGGTCGAGCTGAGTCGACTCGTGGTTCGGTGCGAGCTTGTGAGCTCGGGTAAGTTGAATTATGAGTTATAATTATATAGTTAATTTATTTGATTATGTTACATGTGGATGTGCATGTGTTTATTGCTTGTATTTTATCATGGGGTTAGTTTGGGTTAGCGGGTTGGGGATCCGGTTTGAGAAGAGTGCGGGTTAGGTTGTGGTTAAGTGGAAGTGGGAGGGGATTATAAAAATCCCCCCTAGGGCTGGTGGCTCCCTATTGGAGCCGCACCAGCCAAAAGAGAGAGAGGAGAGCAGCCGCTGAGCCAAGCTAGCATCCGCCGCCCCTCTCCCCCTTCCCTTGAAGCCAGCCGCCGAGGAGAAGAGCCAAGCCTAGCCGAGCCCTTCTCCCCCTCTCCTTCTTCATCTCCCCTTTGGAAGCCAAGCCGACGGCTTGGTGGAGCCGCCGCCCCTTCCTCCTTGTGGAGCTGAGCTGTCGCTGATTGGGAGGCCGCCGATTGGGAATTTCTCTGATTTCTTCTTCCTAATCAAGTGAGTGGTTTTACCCTCCTTTTCGGGTT
The DNA here is from genome assembly GCA_034359265.1 of Canna indica. Taxonomy (NCBI): domain Eukaryota; kingdom Viridiplantae; phylum Streptophyta; class Magnoliopsida; order Zingiberales; family Cannaceae; genus Canna; species Canna indica. The sequence goes on from CP136893.1 coordinate 41,290,647, forward strand.
TCTTCGAATTCTTGAAGCCGTTCTTGAAGGCTAGGATGTGTTAATTTGTTTTTCGCCGATCCATCGAATTTTCACCGTTCTTTTTGATTGCCATGTTTGGAGGAGGCCCTAAACTCTCCCCTATGGGGTTCGGCAGCCCTAGGATGACCCTAGGGGTGCTCGGCCAAGGTGGAGACGAGGTTCCCTCAAGGTGTTCAGTTAAATGTCTAAGTGAGGATTTCTTTGGTGTTCTTGAGATCCATGCCTTAAATTGCTTATTAAATTGAGTTCCTACATGTTCAAGTATGCCTTGTAATTAATCTGTGATTTTTGGATGAAATCATGTTTATAAAATTAAGATTTTGATATTGATGCCATGAAGGTTATTGAAGAAGGGTTCTTGATCATGATGCTTGTTTCTTGATTAAGGTGTTGTTGATACTTGTTAGTCTTGTTTAATAAGCAAAAAAATTGAGAAATTTATCTCAAGATTAGTATTCTATATTAATGATAATTAAGAATCTAATTTCTGTTAATTTTGGATTTATTTTCATGCTATGTTGAAAAACTCAATGTTGCTGGAATTTCATGCTGAGATGATGAATCTGTGTTATTTTTAAAATACTTGTTGTGGTGTGTGTATTTCTCTGAACATAGTCATGTAACCTATCATTTTGACCAAAAAATATAGTTTGGAAATATAAGACACACTCTGAAGACCAAATTCAGGTTAGATACATCAGTTTCAGGAACAACAGTAAGCTAAAATAAAACCCTAATTGTGGTGATCTAAATTTTAGTTGCATAATTAAAATTGGGCAAAGGGTCAGCATAATTTGTTATGAACCAACAAATAAAGTTTATGCATGAAATAAAACCACACGGGTTTATGACATTACGGGTCTAGGAGTTAGGGTCGGGTATGAGAGTGTTGAGACGCTTCCCAATAAGGTTGACACCTCTAAGACACCGTATGAGAGACTTGACTTAGGTCATGTTGCGCCATACCTTTATGAATGGTGGAGAGGCTCGTTGAGGAGCCGGACTGCAAGCTAGGCTCGAAAAGGTTGGATGGCTAATTCCCAACCTATGGAAATAGTTCGGATGGGCAAATCCCGATTGTTCTGGTTAGCCTCGTGGAATAAGTTCGGAGGGTCTATCCGATTATTCCCATGTTATCTTAAAAGGGCAAGTTCGGATGGGCAATTCCAGATTGTTCCTTCGCATCTCATGGAGCAAGTTCGGAGGGCCTTCTCGATTGCTCTCGAGTTTCTTTATATTAGGATAAATTCGGAGGGCCTTCCCGATTATCCTAGTATGTTTTGTTGTCTTAGGGCATGATAGGCTTAGGCCTGTTGATCTTCACCGTTTGGGTGTTGGATGCCTTCGGGCAGGTAGTGGCCAGATGGCCTATTAGCTGGTCACTCCCTTGTGATCTCTCCTACTTAAGTTAGGAGTTTTACTTTATGCATCATATCTGTGTTGTTGGTGAAATGGCCACACTAGAGGGGGGTGAATAGTGTGTTAACTAATCAATTAGCCTAAATTCGATTTTAATAGTTTCTTAAGTTACTTAGACAATTCACAATTGACGACTAAATGCGAAAATGAGTAATAAAGATAAGCAATGCGATACACAAAGAAAATAATGCTAACACAAGTATTTATAGTGGTTCGGCCCCAATGCCTACTCCACTACCTAATCACCCTGCTTAGGATTTCCAAACATAGCTTTACTAGATTATATCATTTCCCTTACAAAGAGGACTTTACACCGAAAAGACTCCGCTCTCAAACCGAAGGCACTTCCACACCCGGAAGTATCCCGTCTTCCTACCAAGAGCACTCTCCCACCTCAACCTAAGGGATAACTCAACTAATTCTAGTAAACCAAGTTTACAATGATGAATTTAAGCCTTAACACCAAGGCAACCACCAACTCAATGAACCTAGCACTCTAGGTTTACACAAGTTGATATACAATCAAAATAAACAATAAAATACAATAACAATTGGAGCAATAAATCAATCAACAAGTACTTAGCTCCAAAAGCAACTCCCTAGTCCTCTTGATGCCTTGAGAAGATGAATCTATGAAGCTTCAAGGCTAAATCAACAAGTGGAGATCAAAACTAGGGCTCTTTGCAAAGATGGCTCAAGAATTCTTGTAGAGATGCAAGGAGTGGCTCTTTGAGGCTTAGAAGCATCATTGGTAGGCTAGAAATGAGTTTTGGATGAGTATTTATAACCCCCAAACAACAAGGCTCGTCAACGGGCATTTTTTTTGCTCGTTGGCGACGCCCGGTCGCTTGCCGGTCGATCATCGGTCGACCGCCCAAGCGACCACGGTATTCTGCTGCTTCTAGGCGAACTTCGGTCGACCAAATTGGCTACTCCCAATTCTTCACTGCATTTGATCGACCGATCGATCGACCGAACCTAGGCTGAACTTGATTTTTTCAGCATTCTTCTTGCGCGCTTCATTTTCGAATTCTGGCCTTCAACGAGCATCAACTTGGAGAGCTTTTCATGTGTTCTTTAGACTAATCCAAGACGTCTTTGGTGCACATGTCGAACTTTGAGAGATTTTCATGATGAACCCAAACGCGTCGACCAACGTCCTTCTGATTTTTTGATTTCTCCGATATTTCTGATCGAGGACGTCGAGCGATAACCGATATGGAACCTGAAAATATTTCTCAATGAAAGATTAGTTCCATGTTTGTTATCATCAAAACCGAGATTAAGACCAAGGTAGAAAACCTTAGGCCAACATGTGTTTGGTTTCTCGTGGGGGTTGGTAGAACCGCTCACTGAGTTCTTTTGAACTCACCCGTTGTCGTTTGTTTTTGTTTTGCAGAGCCTGACCGGTGAGGTGGGCTGGAGCACTTGGCGCGGCTGGAGGGCAAATGAGCTACATTGATCTCATAGTAGTCCTAGTTAGGGGTCGTAGTCGAGTTTGTAGTAGTTTGTCATGCACTGTGTTTTGGCATTTCGGAGTTGTAGTCCCTTGGGAACGTTTATGTCATTTATTTCGGATTTCATTATTGGTGGTCTATTGGACTTGATTTATTATTTCCACACTTTGTACTTTTGCTAAACTTATAATGAATTTTGTATGGTTTTCCATTTGAAATAAAACTTATTTATTTCTTTCCGCTATGTTTTATTATTGAGTTAGCATGTGCATGGTTTGGGCTGCGGGGTATAAGCACGTATACCTTGGCCGGTCACGTGACCTTGAGTTGAGGTGTGACACAAGCACTCATCTTCCCTCGACTCCGGCTTCGATTCAACCTCAACATCTTGTGGAGTTGGAGATGTTGAAGTCTTGGAAAAGAGCTCTTAGTTGTGCTTTACTCTTTAACTCTTTTCATTGTAATTTTACTTGTTATTTGAACTCATTTCTTCATTGTTAGCTTGCTAGGTGTGCTAGTGTAAACACTTAGGATTTGCTTTGTAGAATTATGTTTTGCCTAGGTCAATAGGTTCAAGGCATTCTCAAAGGGTTGAGAAGTAAGATGTCGGATGTATTCAAAGGGAAACACATAATCTATAAAGTGTTGGTTAGGAATCCTTGGTGTGGAGCCAAGGTAGAGTAGGCGGTTGGCCGAACCACTCTAATTCCTTGTGTTTGTATTGTGTTGCTCATTTGATATACCTTGCTATTTATATTTGTCAAGCATCGTAATTTAGTTGCACGATTAATTTGGTTGCGTTAGAAATCGAATAGAAGTCAAAATTCACCCAACACTATTCAACCCCCCATTCTAATGTAGGTGTTCGTTCAACAGAGAAGAGTGATGTCATGCAAGAATTTTTGCCTAATTGAAGCTCATATCTCATTTCTTGAAGAATTCCATACATTTATTTACTTTTCTCCATTTTCTTCACGATAGCCTTTCATTTTCAATAGCTTGCAAGTGATATTCATTAGTAGTATAATGAAAATGTAATTACTAGCAAGTTATCAAACTAAGTAGCAAAGAGAGGAATCAATTATCGATATCAAAATCTACTTTGCTAAATAGTTTCAAATTCGTTTCAAAATAAATTCGAGTGATATCAAAACGAATTTAAAGAGATCACAAGTGAAATATAAATGAAAACATGATCTTCGACCATTCATATTGGTTAAAAATCGAGAGGCCACAATTAGCCTACGATTTAGAATCGCAAGGTCGCTTAGGCTCGTTATAGGCCAATAAGGTCTCCGAAGAGACCAGGAAATAAAAAATAAAAAATATTTTTCGGGAAATATAATGAGAGCATGGAAATCAACCAAAGTTATTTATGTATCAAAATTCCAACTATAATATAGGAATTAAGTGATAGGAATGATACCGATGTATTTTTTATGCCAACCTTACTAAGGCATCATGATGACTTGAAGTTGCAACCTCATGAAATTTTTTTCATCTGAATCCAAGGTCAACTTCAAAATTTCATTTGTCATTCATCCTTGTGTGGTAACTCCCCTTACAAAAGAACAAGAACCTTTTGGTACCCAAATGGCTTTGGGTCCTTGGGGATTAGATGGCATAGGAATCCAAATTATCCTAGCTACACTTGGATTTTTCTTGAAAGCACAATCATTAATGGCATGGCCAAAAATACCACAACAAAAATAATGTCCATTAAATTTCTTCTTATTTATACTATGGACATGGGATATAGCATTGGAATGCTTAACATGTGAGTTATATGATGAATATGAGCATTCTTAGAAAAAACATTTTTGTTTTGGAGTTTCCTAGATGAATCATTTCAATTTCTAGAACTTTTAAGAGAAGAAGCATTAATCTTCCTTTTCGAAATCAACATCTCATTTTTTTAATCGTTCATAGATTTATGCAATGCATGCAATTGAGTTTTTAACAAAATATTTTCCTTTTTCAAAATGTCATTTTTGTTTTTCAAATCCTCAGTGTCAATGCCTAAGATATCATGGCATGAATTAGTGACACTAATTTTTAGTTTCTTATTTTCTAGTTTTACTTCATGTAAGTGAGAACTAAGTGTCAAATTTTCTTCTTTTAATTTTTTTATTTTCTTTATCCTTTTTAATGATCGAGGCATACATAATTTTACATTCGTCTAATAATTCATCACAAAGAAGATCCGAGGAACTAGATGAATTCAATCTATGATTATGATTATCATAACTAGAAGAAGAGCATACCTCCTCATCGACGTTCATGATGTTAGCTTTGTGATCATGGTGTGAGGATGCTTCACTTGATGCATGTGAGAGAGTGGAAGCATTTGACCTCCGTTTTGCCGTGTTCTTCATACTAGGGCAGTTCTTCTTCACGTGCCCTTTCTCATTGCATAGGTGACATATCATATTTCTCTTCTAACTCTTTGTACTTTTTTGGTTAGATACACTATTAGCTTCAAGAACTTCATCAGATATAGGAGTATGACAATTGTCATTGTCTCCTTCACTTAGGGTAACAAGTTCTTCCGTTTTAGCATAATAATAAAACATGTTCAAAATTGCCCAAACATTATATGCCGAAGTACAATGCATGACTTTTTCAAAAATATTATTTTCTAAAGAACAATATATGCAATTTGTTGCCTTAGCATTTAACTCAAAGCCATTAATTTGTTCTTGGGTCCATTTATCCATATTTTCCTTAGGTTCTATGTATTTTGACTTTACCATATTAAACACACCTATACTTTGAGTCTTTAAGAATGTATACATTCTTCCTTTCCAAAGACCAAAGTTTGACTCATCAAACCTAGGTGGTACAGACGCTACCAACTCTAGTGCCATTTTTCAGATCGAGACAAGATGTAGAGGAGACGGTGAAATATCAATCTACGACCTGCTCTGATACCAATTGTTGAATAAATTGCCACACTAGAGGGGGAGGGGGGGGTGAATAGTGTGTTAACTAAATATTGTCACCTAAATCTGGTTTATCGATTTTAATCATTTTCTTACAACTTAGGTAATTCACAATTAAATACGGAAGCGATAAATAAAGCAATTGGGCAAACACAAGAAAAACAATGCTAACACAAAGGAGTTTATAGTGGTTCAGCTAACTGCCTACTCCACTACCTAAGACCCGTGCTTAGAATTTCACACACAAATACACTAAATTAACAATGGCTTACAGTCGAGAACTTTACAACGGAAAGACCCTACACTCCCTTCGAAGGCACTTCATCATCCGGAAGTATCCACCTTCACACTGAGTGAACTTTCCCACCTCACTTCCTAAGAACAACTCATAATTTAGTTTTACACAAGTGGCTTAACACCTTAAACACCAAGGTTATCACAAACTCACTAGACCTTACACAAGGTCTATTACACAATCAAGTTAATACAATAAAAAAACAAATTACAAAACACTTTAATTACAAGAAGAGAGAAAAGATGACTTATCACAATAGGATCACCTCTTCTTGTTGAGCCTAGCAAACTTGAGGTACCATCCAATGATGAACACTTGAGATTGAGGGATCAAGGCTAGGTTTGGAGGATTTGATCAAGAGAGAGCTTAGAAGATGCTTAGGATAACTCTTTGAGGCTTAGAGGCATCAACAACAACTTGGGAGAGTGTTTTCGGTGGGTATTTATGACCCCCTAAACTCAAGGGGTCGTCAACGAGCATTTTTCTGCCCGTTGGCGATGCCTGGTCGCTTGCCGATCGATCGTCGGTCGATTGACCGAGCGACCGCGCGCATACTATCGCTTTCTAGCAACAGTCGATCGATCGAATTGGTACTGCCAATTTTTGACCACATTCGGTCGATCGAATTGGCTATTGCCAATTTTTGACCATATTCGGTCGACCTACCGATCGATCGAACCTGGGCTGAGCTTATATTTTCCAACTTTCGTCTTGCGCACTTCGTTTTTGGGTTCCGACCTTCAGCGTGTGTCAATTTGAAGAGCTTGTCATGTGTTGTCTGAACTCGCCCATGACATCTTTGGTGCACACATCAAATTTCTATAGGTTGTCATAAATGTACGTCGTATCGAGATGAATGTCACAAACTATGAAATCGGTTTCCTCCTTTTGTCAAACCTGACCTTCATGCTTCAAGAACTTGGTTAGATAGACTTGGTTTGTTATCATCAAAATAATCATAAAGAGAGAAGAGCACGAAGGAAAGAACCTTCAGCTAACAAGGTGCTCAGTTCAAGCGTGGTTATGCTTTGTTGAGGCATAAGAGATAGAAGAAGGAGGAACTCGGTTACTGTCCATTGGTGGCTGGGGGAAAGTGATTCGCTTTGGGCCTAACTGGACTCTGGTTCATAGTACTCGATTTTCAAGTCGCACCAGGTCGGGGCCGCTTCTGAGCGTCTCTACTTGGGTCCTGCTCAGTGGTTTTTGTTGGCTGTTCGCCCATGTGTAAACTAAATAACCACAATAGAGGGGGGGGGGGGTTGGGTTTGAATAGTGTGGAGCATAAAAACTCTAAGTTCAATCAAGTTGGCCTAAGTATGGATTTTTGCTATTTTGAGTTAATAGTATTAAACATTAAACAATAAACATTATTAAAAAAAAACTATTTAATAAGAAAATTGTTAGGGTTTAATTAAATCCTAATTAAACCCAAATCACAGTAGCCGGCAACAATCGACTACTATTCGATTAATGGGGCTTTGGCCCCAAATTCGGCGCGGGAGTCTAGTGGACTCCGACGCGGAAGTCCATTGTACGCTGTCGGACATTGGATGAACGCGAGAGACCAAGATCCTAGGGTTTTAGCTCCAACAACAAATAAAACCAGTGACGGGCAGAGGAGGGCGGAGACCAGGAGGAGGAGAGGCAGAGGAATACTTGGAGGCGGAGAAGGGATAGAAACTAGGAAGAAGAGGGGCGGAGACCACCAACAGCGGGGAGAAGGTGCGACAACATACAAGAGAAAGAGGGAAGAAGGGGGCAGGCACGGACACCAATAAAACATCCATCACCGACGCTCGCAACAACCATTATTGAACCATTGCTGATGAATTATAACATCATCAACAACTGACGCGACCCTCTCTAAGCCGTCGTGGATATGTTTTTTCATTTTCGTGCCCCGTGTGGGCGATCGACTCATGAGTGTCGGGTCCAGAAGTCGTTAGTTAGTCATCGCTATTTAATTATTAAGTTATCGACGACCCACGAGGCCATAAGAACGTCATGTTCGTTCCAACGGCTCAGTCGATCGTCGGTGATTGCCGTAAGTGAAAGTCACATTTCTAGTAGTGTAAATCACCGATGGCCAACACGGCTCTCTCTTAGCCGTTGCTAATTAGTTATTTCATTTTGCGCCCTGTGTGCGCCATCGGCTCATAAGCGCGTCGCTGTGGTGGCCGTATGGGAGTTGTTGCAAATGTTGTTACATCTGCAACAACGTGTGCGATCGTAAGAAAGCCATGGATATTTCCGATGACGAGGGTGGCTATTGATGGTAGCCATCGGTAAAAGCGACAATTCTAGTAGTGTCTTTTCACTATCAACTAGCAAGAAATGTCTTAATATTATCAACAAATTTTATTCGTTGGTCTTACCAATAAAGATGCATATGTTAATATTACCAATGGATATAAAACTTTGTTGTTATTACCCACAAATTTTTGTAATATGTGAGTAATACATGAGGGCACTTTCATCGATAAAGTTATGGGCAAATAAATTCAGCGATGAAAGTCATTATCCACGGATTTTATACTATTACTGATGGATAAAATTCATTGATGAAAGTCTATTGTTTTGAACTGTGATTTGGTTGTGTGATCTAAATCAAATTGATTAAGGTTTGCATGTTAGAAGAACTATTGTTCCATAGCACGATTAAATCGGTATTGTGTGTCGATCCACTATTAAATTGAATATTTAGTCAGCACACATTAAGTGATAATTTATATTTCTTTTGTAAATATATTTTAAACTGCTTAAGAATTCAGCATGTCATCTTATGTCATTATCGAGCTGTTATAAGACGACATTATATATGCATATGACAAGCTAAACTTCACATTTTTTAGTGATTTAAATGTCATTATCAATTAAATATGGTCCGATTAGCATGCAAGAGTTCAATTAAAATGAAATCAATATTAATACAAAAATGCATAAATTACCCTGTGGTTGTGATTAAGAATCATCAGATATTGTGCTAAAATTGAATTTTGCTTTGCGGATCACACTTGTACATATGAGCTATAGTAACCTCAAGTAAGAAACAATATCGTTCCAGATATATTTGATATAGAATCCAATCGACTAAAATCGAGACAAAAAGTCGACAACATCGCAGCGACGAGCGACGAGTGATCTCTAGTGACGAGCGACGCTGGCGATCTCCAGTGACGAGCGGCGCCGGTGATCTCCAGTGGCGACACGAAGAGTGAAAAGGAGATTTCCAGTGATCTCCAGTGACGAGTTTGCAGCGACGCCGATGAAGTGAAGAGCGGCCAGAGGCTGTCTTGAGGGCTTCGTCGACATGATCTCTAGAGGTGGTCAGGGAGGTGGGAAGAAAACGACGGAGCCTGGCGATCCGTCGCGACCAAAAAGACCGCCTGACCCAAGCGATCGGAAGATGAAATCGGCTAGGACAAATGCAGATATACTGAAATCAGCTTCAAATTTGGGAAATTTGGCTTCGGCAGAACCAAGTATGATAAGCCTGAATTCTGATTTAAGTTTGAAGGAATCTGGTGAAATCTGTGTAATTTTTACTGTTGTTAGCAGTCCTTTATTTGTTTCAAGTTCATCTGGATTGAATGTTGATATTGCTACGGGGAATAGGGAGAGTGAGGAATAAGGAGGCGGTGAATGACAAATCTAATGTTAATCAGACAGGGTCTGTAAATGAAAAGATGATTGTGCAGATGAGCTCATAGGGCAAGAATTTGGGTGCCAAACCACCGTTGCATAATGATGGACGAAGCATGCATGTTTCTTGGGCATCATTGTTCAGGGAAGCACAAGTGTTTGACATTTTGCCTGAGAAAAATGAATCTATAGAAAAGTTAAAAAGAATACTTGATTCATCAGATGAGGAGGTAAAGATCGATGAAGGACTAGCTGATTAATGCAGCAAGGCTAAGTAGGGATAATAGTCTGTATGAGAAATTTTATGGTAGGACTCGTCCATTGGGGCTAATTCATATGGTAATGTCAAAAGTTTGGAATTGAAATGTAAAGTTCACATAATTGACTTGGTGGCAGGTTTCTTCTGTTTCAAGTTTGAGTGCAAAGAGGATAGGGACTGGGTTCTGTCAAGGGGACCATGGTTTGTAAGAGAACAATCTTTACTGTTAATTCCTTGGAGGGCTAACTTCCAGCCTATGGTAGAGAAGATAGAATCAATTCCAATTTAGATACAATTTTCGGGTCTTCCTCTAGAATATTTGCACAAGGATACCTCGATAAAAATTGCTGAAAGAATTGATAGTCCAATTAAGATTGATGGGGTGACTTTGAAAGGTCAGCGAGCAAAATTTGCAAGAATTTATATACTATGGAATCTCAATAACATGGTTCCTAATGGCATCTGGATCAACGGAGGAGGAAGAAGATTTTGGCAAGTCGTGGCTTTTAAGAATGTACCAAAGTTGTGTTACAATTGTGGTAAGATAGGTCATGTGGCTGAACACTTTAGAGAGGAAGTTAAGACTGAGTTTGTTAAAGTTACAAGCAACAAAACTGATGACAAGGCTTGCAGTATGGTTGTGGACAGTAAAGTTAATGACAATGCTAGTAACAATGTTGAGGAAGAAACTAATGTCTATGAGGCTCAGAATGTCAATGGTCCATGGCAAGTTGTTAATAGAAGGAAGAAACTAATGTCTATGAGGCTGAGAATGTTCATGATCCATGGCAAGTTGTTAATAGAAGGAAGAAATTTCAAGGCAAAAGGGTTGAGGACAAATCAGTAAAGGACATGAATAGTTTTGAGCTGTTTACAGTGAATGATCGAATGATCAGCAAACTGAGAAAAGGGAGAAAAAAAAGGTAAAGCTGAAATGGTTGTAACTGAAAGGAAAAGCATGGATGTAGATGACAGGAGGAGTGTTTAGCTGGGTGCAGAAAGGGAAGAAAAACAGAGTTGATTTGAGTCAGTCCTTCAGAAGAATGAAACTATCAAGGAGATTATGTTTGAAGCTATAAGAGAGGAGCTTGTACAGGTACAGGTTGATTCAGAGAGAAGCCTTAAGGAGTTTCATAGAAAATTAACATATACATTCACCATAGCTGTGGAAAAAATCAAGGAGAAGGAAGTCAATAACTTGGAGGAGATGGATACTAATATTAGGAGCGATGGGGTAACACATGGAGAGGAGTCAGAAAGAGCTCATCTAAAAACATTTTTTGTGAAGATTTTCCTTTCAACATCAAACACAATAAAGCAAAGAAGAGATAGTTTTCCAAAGATGAAGGCTTAGTAGAACCTGATGGAGACCCTTTAATGGGGAAGGAAAATGTGAAATGACAATGAAGTAAAGAATGAAAATCATTGTGTGGAATATCAAAGGTGTTAAGACTATTGCATGGGATGTTTTAAATTCCCTATTAAGAGAGCATAAACCTGAGCTAGTATTACTGGTGGAAACACATCAGGACGAGGAAAATGCAAAGATATGTTTGAAGAAATTTGTAAATGGATGGGAGGAAATAACTGTTCTAGGGGATGACAGATCAAAGGGAATGATTCTAGCATGGAGAAGTATATGTGTGGAGGTTTCAATAATTTTCAAATGCAGTCAAACTATTCATGCTACTGTAAGAAGATTTGGGGGTAAACTATGGCTACTGACAGGAGTGTATGCAAGCAATGATGCAGATGAAAGATTGGTATTGTGGGATTTTTTGAAGAGTCTATACATAATTAACATTCCTTGGCTTGTCATTGGGGATTTGAACTGTGTGACAGAAGAATAACTAGACAAAATAAAGGAGAAAAACACATTTGTAATGGCATGTCATTAAAGGCTTTTAAAGAAAAGTGTTTTGAAAAAGGCTTAGTTGATCTAAAGTTCATGGGATGCAGGTACACATGGTGCAATAATAGAAAATGTGAAAAAATAATCTGGGTAGACTAGATAGAGCTTATATATATGAATGATAAATGGATGGATATGCAGGGTGATACTATTTTAAAACATCTTAAAATGATAGCTTCTGATCACAGGCCAATACTAGTGGAGTCAAGACAGGATGAGAGAAATAAAATGAGGAGAATTTTTTTTGTTTTTGAACTGTATTGGATGGAGTATGGAAGCTTGTTTCAGAAAGGAAGCTGGGAAAGGATGGATAAATCAGGGAATAAGAATGAGCCTTTTAGCACATGTCTTAGCAAACTCAACAATGACCTAATTAAATGGAGCAAGGAGCAGGTTGGACCAATTGAAAAGATGTTGAAAAACACTTTAGAAGAACTGGATATCCTGGAGAGGATAGATGAAAGTGGCAAGGCATGTGATATGATTATAGATAAAATCATATGCTTAACCAATAAAGCTACTGTTCTTAACAAGCAATTGCATATTAAATGGTGGTTAAAAACAAGAGAAAAGTGTGTTGAAATGAATGATAAAAATACAAAGTTCTTTCACAATATGACCAAGTATAAAAGAAGAATGAATGTGATATTGGAAATTCAAATTGAGAAATGTTATTGTTGGTGTTTGACTTATGTTGTGTTGGCTTTATTTGACAAAAGGAATAACAGTTAAGTTCTCGGTTGTATGTCAGTTATAACTGCTCTGGATGCTGTGAAGTTTATGCTGAAATTAATGCTGCTAAGATGATGTCTTTCTGTGTGCTGAAATTATTGATGCTTCTTGAGTAGTTATTGTTGTCTTAATATTCATCTTTAATCACTTGGTCATTTATGGAAGAAGTGATGTGATTTTTATTGATGATCTAGGCGGTTTTTCTTGAGGCTTTTATGTGCATAAATAGAGTTACCAGTTATATGAAGAGTTGAGATTGCTGAGTTGGAGTTTGGTTGTTAAACTCATTACAACACAAAGACTGTGTGGAGGACAAAACTTTATGATTGAGTTGTCATAGAGAGACAAGTTGGTTAGTACTTGTAATAGCAAATAATTTATTTGTTATTTTCAATTCTACTTTAGTACTGATAGTTGGGTTTCAGAGTGTGAAATCCTGGAACTAATATTGTACTTTGTTGATAGTGGATTGGGCATCTGTCTAGTGAGGGCCCCGCAAATTAGGTGACAAGTTTGTCACTGAATTGCGTAAATAAATCCTTGTGTGTTTGCGTATTTTCTTGTGGTTATTTTTATTTGTTACTCACTCTGGTTTAAAGCAGTTACCATAACAGTTGCAACTTCCTATGTAACTGTCCATTAACAAAAAGTTCCCTTAGAGACTATCTTGATAATTGGTATCAGAGATGTTGTGCTAACCTTTAGCAACATAGATACTTGGAGTGTCTCTACCCCTTCAACCTCAAGATGGAAGGAATGCCTATGGGAAACTCAGTCAATATCCCACCTTTGATGATAGGAATAAATTGCTTATTGGAAGGCTCGGATGAGAGCTTTGATCAAGTCTTTGGATGATCATTGCTGGGATAAAACTATTGAGATTGGCTATACACCACCCACAACGACAGATGAGATTGAGCGCAAGCTTAAAAATTAATTTACTGAAGCTGAAATCATTGCAACAAACTATGACAATAAAGCTCTTAATGTTATCTTCAGTGGAGTTGATCCTTCTTAGTTCAAATTGATCTTGGCTTGTACACTGGCAAAGCAAGCCTGAGAAATTTTAGAAACTAATCATGAAGGATTCCTGACGCTTCGCAAGTCCAAAGTTGAAATCCTGAACACTAGATTTGAGAATCTGAAGATCAGCGATGATGAAAGCATTCAAGACTTCCATGGGTGTGTTAAAGATCTTATGAACAATGCAACAAACCTTGGAGAATCATTTTTAGAAGAAAAAATTATGAGAAAAGTTCTTAGATCTATGCCCTCAAAATTTGACATGAAAGTTGCATCTATCAGTGAAGTTCATGATCCATCAACTATGACTCATGACATATTGATGGGAAAACTTAAAACATATGAGTTAGAACTCTATGAAAAATACTCTCACAATGATAAAAATAAAACTTTAGCTTTCGGTGCTACCGAAGATGAGGTGAAGTCAGAAGATTGTTCAGAAGATGATATGGGTGCTGCTTTTGCTCTTATGACGAAGAATTTCAAAAGATTTCAAAAAGCTAATAAGCAAAATTAGAGTCCTTAGATGCAACCACAATCTCGATCACAGTTTCAACTGGGTAGTTTCAATAGTTCAAAATCTAAATTTATAGTGGGAGAGAACAGAAGAGGTCAGTCATCTGCTCTCAAAAATGGTTCGTCCAAAGGTATCAAATATTTTGAATGTGAAGGATATGGACATATCAGATTAGAATGTCCAAATCTTCAGAAGAGGCTCAAGAAGTCTTTTACTGTCAGCTGGAGTGATGACGAAGAAGAACATGATTCAGAAGAATCTGAAAAAGGCCATTTTATAGCATTCATAGCAAGTATTGGTGACTCAATTAGAACTTCAGAAAGCTCAAATAAGATGATCACTGCAGAGTTCAATGTGCTGACAGTCTTGAGGAGGCATACCGGGAGATATTTGATAAATGAGTTGAAGTGGCAAAGCTGAACAAATCCCTCGGTAATCAAAACAAGTTGTTGTCTGAAGAAAAGAGAAATTTTGAGCAAAAAATTCATCACCTTCAAACTCAGATTGCAAAAAAGGAAGATAAAGAATCCAAGTTGATTGAAGAACTTGAAAAGGTAACAAAGGAAGTTAGAATGATGAATTCTAGTGGTACTTTTAATAAAATTTTGAGTGTAGAAAAACATCATAGTTAAAACCTCAATCTCAACTGCCCATTCAACTTAGGTACATTCAGAAGGGTTCTTCAAGTCAACAACAGGCTACTGGAAGAAGAAGTCAGAGGGTGCCCATATGTTATTATTGCAAATGCAAAGGGTATATTATAGCAAACTGCTTCAAACTCTCAAACAACCTAAGAAGAAATGATCATGTGAAATTCTCAAGGCAGAAAGTTAAGCAAATTTGGGCAAGGAAGGTTGATCTAAACTGTCATGTTGCATTTATGTCAAAAATTATTTCTTCTCTTGGTTCTTGGTATTTCGATAGTGAATGTTCTCAGCACATGACAGCAAGTCTAGACAATCTAAAGGGTATTCAAAAATATGGAGGAACAACGGTTACCTTTGGAGATGGAGGACATTGGAATGTTATAGGAGTTGGAACTCTTAATGTCTCAAGAATTCTGAATCTGAAAAATGATTGCTTGTTGAAGGTCTCAAGGCTAACCTTGTAATTATAAGCCAATTTTGTGATCAAAATTTGAATGTTCAATTTATCAGGAGCAGCTGTAAGGTCTTTGATGAGAATGATGACTGCATCCTTGAAAGGAACAAATCAAAGGATAACTTCTACAAAATAACCTACTCATCTGTTTGTTTTTCAGCTATTTCATCTGACATCAATCTGTGGCGACAGCTAGGCCATGTTAATTCCAAAGACCTTAAGAATCTTGTAAATGGCGGAGCAGTCAGAGGAATTCCTAAACTATCTAGAGAACCTAAAGCTATTTGCGGCCCATGTCAAGAAGGTAAACAAACAAGGCAGTCTCATCACCAGCTACAACTAGTTACAACATCAAGACCTTTAGAGCTTCTTATCTACATCTGGTCGGTCCTATGCAAGTTGAAAGTCTTAGAGGTAAAAAATATGTTCTTGTTTGTGTCGATGATTACTTACGTTTTACCTGGATAAAGTTTTTAAAAGATAAGTCAAGTGCCTTCAGCGATTTCAAAACTCTATGGTTGAGGCTACAAAATGAAAATGATCTTCCCATTATATGTTGGCCTAAGGTTTTCAACCTTGGTCTTAATCTCGGTTTTGATGATAACAAACATGGAACTAATGATTTCATAGAGAGTTATTTTCAAGTTCCATATCGGCTAGCGTACGACATCATCAATCGGAAAAATCAGAGAAATTCGTAAGGACGCTCATTGACGCTCGGGATTCTTCGAGAAGACAGAGTTTAGGTTTAGGGTGTCTAATAGATATTGTAAATCCTCATGATGATGCAAAGAAATCCAAAATCCAAAACCCGAACCCTAAAACATGAAAAATTGGCAAATTAGAATGATCCTGGAATTTACTAAGCCTAGGGAGCTCCTTGGAGGGCTATATAATCTAGATATTTTCTTGGCACCAAAAATATCGGTAATTGTTCCTTAGGTAAAAATTAGATAACGAGATATTTTTAAGGATTTTTTGGAAGCCTTTAGCCTACCTATATTTGATCTGGAAGATTAGAAAATTTTTGTTTTCCGAAAATTTGTAATAGACCCCAAAAGTTAGATTTTGATTTTCAAGGATTTTGATTTTTTAGATATTTTTATTGAATTGAAATAGGGGGTAATCCTTATATAATATTTATATTTTAAAGTTATTACCTTAAAGTTAAGAAATGTTATAAAAGTAGACTTAGCGAAGACGGAACCCAGAACGAAAAATGAGCAGAAAAATACACAAGAAATCAGCCCTGCCCAGATTCGATCGATCGACTGGTTGACCGGCAGAAGGCATTTCGGTAGACCGACCGATGCCCAGAATGGGCAGAATGCCTTCGATCGCTCGGCGATCGCTCGGTCGATCGATCGTTGATCGACCGGCAAGCGACCGAGCGTAGCCAACGGGTAGAAAAATGTCTGTTGACGAGCCTTGAGTGTTGGGGGGTTATAAATGCCCATCACAAACTCATTCCAATCCTAACATTGATGCCTCTAAGCCTCAAAGAGCCACTCCTTGCATCTCTACAAGAATTCTTGAGCCATCTTTGCAAAGAAGCCTAGCTTTGAGCCTAGAAATCTTGATATTAACTTTGAGTTTGCTTTGATTCATCTTCAAGTCATCAAGAGGAGCTAGGACATCTTGTTTGAGAGCTAAATTTACATTTTTTATTATTTGCTCTCATTATTATTGTATTTTGGTGTTTATTTCATTATATTTGAATTTGTGTAAACCTAGGTTGCTAGATTTGATTGAGTTGGTAGTTGCCTTGGTGTTAAGGTTTAAATCCACCGGTGTAAACGTAGTTTACTAGGATTAGTTGAGTTGTCCTTAGGGTTGAGGTGAGAGAGTGCTCTCGGTAGGAAGGCGAGATACTTCCGAGTGTGGAAGTGCATTTGGTTTGAGAGCTGAGACTTTTTGGTACAAAGTTCTCACTGTAAGGAAACTAGTTAATTTAGTTAAACTAGTTTGGAAATTCTAAGCGGGGTGCTTAGGTAGTGGAGTAGGCATTGGAGCCGAACCACTATAAATTATTGTGTTAGCATTATTTACTTTGGGTATCGTATTGCTTATCTTTATTACTCGCTTCCGCATTTAGTTGTTAAATAGTGAATTGCCTAAATAATTTAAGAACATATTTAAAATCAAATTTAGGCTAATTGATTAGTTAATACAGTATTCACCCCCATCTAGTGTGGTCATTTCACCAATATTATGAAGGTGATCAGAATAAGGAGTGATCATGGAAGAGAATTTGAGAATATTTCGTTCTCTGAGTTCTGTGATGAGAATGTAATTCTACATGAATTCTCAGCTCGAAAGACTCATCAGCAGAATAGTGTGGTTGAGAGAAAGAACCGCATAATCCTGGAGATGGCCAGAGTAATGCTCAATTCCAAGAACATTTCTGAGAGATTATGGGCTGAAGTTATCAACACGATTTGCTACATTCTCAATAGAGTTTATCTCA
Source organism: Canna indica (assembly GCA_034359265.1). Lineage (NCBI taxonomy): Eukaryota > Viridiplantae > Streptophyta > Magnoliopsida > Zingiberales > Cannaceae > Canna > Canna indica. Next base: position 41,308,434 of record CP136893.1, read on the forward strand.
AACGAAGAACTGCTAAAACTCCTTATGAATTATGGAAGGGAAGAAAGTCTAACCTTACATACTTTCATGTTTTTGGTAGCAAATGCTATGTTCTAAATGATAGAAAGTACCTTGGAAAGATGCAAAGCAAGAGTGATGAACTCATATTTCTGGGCTATTCTACAAATAGTAAGGCCTATCGGGTCTACAACAAACGAACACAAACTATCATGGAGTCCGCAAATGTGAAGGTAGATGATTCTCAAATCAGCCAGATTCTGATTGTCTATGAGAAGAGAGTTACAACTGTTGACAAAACTAGCTAGAATGCTACCAAGGTTGATTGGAGAAGTAAATGATGTAGTCAAGACCAAGAATCAAACAAGGAAAAACCACCAGGATATGATCAGGTATTCCTGTTACACTTCTAAAGTTGAATTAAAAAATATGAAGGAAGCCTTGAAAGATGAATTCTGGATTTTTGCTATGCAAGAGGAGTTACAATAGTTCACTAGGAATGATATTTGGGAACTTGTTTCAAGACCTGAAGGTGTTAATGTTGTTAGAACAAAATGGATTTTCAAGAACAAGACTAATGAAGCAGGAAACATAACAAGGAATAAAGCCAGACTTGTTGCTCAGAACTTTAATCAAATTGAAGGGCTGGATTATAATGAAACCTTTACACCAGTTGCAAGACTAGAATCTATCATGTTGCTTCTTGCTATATCCCGATGTATGAAGTTCAACTGTTCCAGATGGATGTTAAAACTGCTTTCCTGAATAAGTTTCTCAATGAAGAAGTTTATGTTGAACAACCCAAAGGTTTTGAAGATCCTGCTCATCTTGAGCATGTATACAGATTGAAGAAAGCTATTTATGAGCTTGAACAAGCACCTAGAGCATGGTATGAAAGACTCTTTCAATTCTTGCTTTTGAAATGTTACAAAAGAGGAAGTGCAGACCAAACCTTGTTCATCAAAAGAAAGGAGTCTGGTAATTTCTCAAATTTTTGTTGATGATATTGTTTTTGGCGCAACTTCAAAAACTTATGTAAAATAATTTGTGGAAGATATGAAATCTGAATTCGAGATGAGCATGGTTGAAGAAATGAATTTTCCTTAGTCTCCAGGTGAAGCAATCTAAAGAAGGGTTATTCATCTCTTAGAGTAAGTATGTCAGAAATCTGATTCATAAGTTTAGAATGGACAATTCTAAGCCAGTTAGAACTCCTATCCCAACTCATGAAAAACTGAGCAAAGATGAAGAATGCAAGAATGTTGATCCTAGTCTCTACAGAAGTGTGGTTGGTAGTCTATTGTATCTGACAGCTAGCAGACCTGATCTAAGTTTCAGTGTGGGATTATGTGCTAGATATCAGGCTAATCCAAATGAGTCGCATCTTTAGGCAACCAAATGAATTATGAAATATGTTAAAGGTACTTTGGATTTTTGGACTTTGGTATTCTATTGAATCTAATCACTGCCTTGTAGGATTTACTGATACAAATTGGGCTAGAAATATTGATGGCAGAAAGAGTACAACAGGTGGATGTTTTTATATTGGGTCTAATATGGTGGCTTGGTTGAGTAAGAAACATAATTCTATCTCTCTTTCCTATGCAGAAGTTGAATATTTGGCAATAGGCAGTTACAGTACTCAGTTAATTTGGATGAAAAATATGCTATTAGACTATGGTTTCAAACAGGATGAATTGATATTATACTGCGATAATACAAGTGCCATCAACATTTCAAAGAATCTAGTTATGTATTCTCACATAAAATATATTGATACTCGGTTTCACTACGTCAGAGAGTTATGCATTCTCGCACAATACAATAATTTATATTTAATGGATTTATTAATTAATTCAAAATTAATTAAATCCAACTAAATATAAACTTTAATTTATCTCTATAAATTAAATTTTTATTGAATAGGATTTATCATGTGTCAATCTCTACAATTAAGGGATGTCCTACAAATTAGGGTTACCGAGGAACTCCTTCCTCGCGTATTTGTTCCTATAGGAAACATCTTTTCTATCATGTTTGTAAACGAGATCCGTGATCATGTTGCAACATATCAATGCTAGTAGACATATAGTGCCGTATTCGGACTTTATCTCATAAGGTCCATTATGAGGTTAGTCTGTTGTGTGTGACCCATTGGGCCCCACACTAAGCCAGCACTAGTTGTGCATAATGAAGAGTAAGATATGATAGAACAACTTCTATTTGAATCTTATGAGCCACTACTAAACCCCTTCTGTGTGGTCGTGAGAGACTCTACTCACAAGTCAAGATTGACGTCTAGCAACGTGTCATGACTACCAAGATAGTGTGAGGTTCAATCTACAGGGATCGAACGTCCTTTGGTGATTAGTTACCGTGTAACTAAGTCCCTCGGTTACAACGTCCTGACGTCGGCTAGGGTACGAAAGAAGTGTCAAACCCTAATACCGATTCATACATATTCCACCCGTAAAGATGTCGTCTCAATAATGAAACGTTAGAAACATAACTTTCATATCTACTCTGGCTAGAGATTTTTGAATCAACACTTGCAGGGACACATAGGACATTATCTCCTCTCACTAGGAGTAACCGATTCCATATTGGTCGCTCACCTACCTCCATGAATGCTTTCCCATGCTCAGTAATACCCGACATATGACACTGAGGGCTACATAGGGATAGAACCAAAGCAATGGGTCGTCACTCACAAGGTAACCATGGCAACCTTAGGTCCTTGCATCTACTATCACCCGAGGAACATCCTATTGACATTCATGTAAGGATTCCATTTTGTGTTCCTCCTGCAGGTTCGTTTAGTGAACTCATTCCCTAATGAGCACATGAACTTGTACATTAATGATGACTCATAGGCAACTGTGAGATCAGCTACCCCTTATTGTATAGGGCATGTACAAAGTGCACTAGTCTTTCCGGAATCACCGATCCCCTAATTGGTGATCCTACGACTAGTAACATTTAGAACATGGACATTTCAATTTCAAGTCTCACTGGCATGAACTCATTATGGCATCGAAATCATTTGCCCGGGTTCATGGGGTTCATCACAATCTTTATGAATAGAGATGCGGCATATGATGAAAAGGTTGTCTTATTAAGTTGATTACCCTTGAATAGTCACTAAACACATCGACATGTGATTGGCTCAAGGGCACTATTCCCTTCAATCTCCCACTTGCACTTTAGCCAATCAACCTAGTATATGTATACCAAATTTCAATGGTGATCGAATCTGCTGTTGTGGTAATCAGTTTAATCAACATCAGTGTCTTTCAGTCATCACCTTTTTCCAACGACGAGGTGATCCCGTGTTTTAAGAGAAGCAATGATCTTCACGGGATCTTAGTTCCTTAACTTTGAGCAACAGTCCTAGTATTGTCATATAATATCGATGCTGAACTGGCAACCTCAGGAACAACTCCCACTAAATGATAAACTCCTTTATCAGGTGCTATCCTAAGCGGCAAAGTAAGTAGCAAAGCACAAAGCCTTAGTCACCTTACCAGTTACAATACACAGCTAGAAATACTTTCTTGCTTACTACACCACCATCAAAGGTATCCTCATACCATCATATGGTTTCATTGTCGTATAGAACACCTCTCATCCTTCTCAAGTGGTTGACAGAGTTCTCCATTTGCTTTTCAATGTTATTCTCCAGAGTTTTTCTTGAAATCTGCTAAATACCTCTAAGGTATAAACAATATCAAGTAAGTGCAAAGTATCGCATGGTGGATCCCACCGTCGAAGCATAATGGATCTCACTCATCTTTTATCTCTCCTCAGGTGTCTTAGCAGACATCATCTTAGAAAGACTGATGCAATTACTTTTAGGCAAATAACCTCTTTTACTGCCTTTGATGCTAAAACTCTTTTAGCACTGTATCAACACACATGGGTTGGGGTAAACCAGGCATCCTTTCAGGCCTATCCATATAGATCCTAATGTCAAGCATACATGAGGCCTTTCCCAGATGTACCATAGAGAATCGGTATGATAAATAACTGGAGCATGAGAACGCTTTTCCCACAAGTATGTCATACAATATGACTACACTCCCACTAAACACCTTGTCTACACAAGGTTCATCCACATTTTTGATAAAATCAAAACCCTTTTGACTATCTCATCAAAAATAGATGTTTCAACTCTTGGATGCTAGCTGTAGTCTATAAATGGACCTTTATAGCTTGCATACCTTATTCAGTCCAACCGAGGATACAAACTCCTCTAGCTATTTCATATAGACTTCTTCATAATGGAAGAGCATAGTCTAGACTCCCACTAGCCAGATCTCGTATTCATAGCACGCACTGATGGCTAGCAATATTCTGATGGACTTGAGCGTTGGAACTTGTGAGAATGTCTTATTGTAGACAACCTATTGTCTGGGTTAGATCTTATTCACAACCAGTCTGGTCTTATAGGTCCATACCTTGCCAGCTGCTCAGATCTTTCCTAAAGATCCACCTGCACTCTATAGGATTTATCCTTTTAGAGCCGGTCAACCAAAGTCCACACTTGGTTTGCTTCCAGTTTGGATTTGTATAATGCCACTGCATGGTGTCAACACATTTGATCATTAAGAGATCGCGGATTGCCTGAATCTAGGTCATATCCTATGGCTAGATATCATCACTCAGGCAGTCTACGTAGTCTCCTAGAAGAGTGATGGGATGTAATAATTACATGGATTGGTTTAACCTGTGAACTTTCCACTAGTTGTCGCAAATTTATTCGTGGTTGCTGAACTTCACCAAGTTCAACACATCTTCCACTCCCAATTTCCTTGACAAACTCCCTTTCTCAAAAAGTGGTGACAAAACTCCTTTTGTTTAGTTGAAGAACTTGATACCCAAAACACTTTTAAGGGTATTCCTCAAAATTTTGCACCTGGTCAAGTTTGTCATACGCTAGGCAACCCCAAATCATGAGATGTCTCAGACTCGGTTTCTTGCCATTCCATATCTTATATGATGTATCAGAGACAGACAAAATTATGGCCGCTATAATAGCTTAACCTCTAAAAAGAGATTAGAAGCTTAGTATGGATCACATCATGTCCAATAAGGTGTGATTCCTCTTTTCAAACACACCATTATATCAGGAGGGGTCCATATAGAGACAATCTTTTTGTCTTCGAGATAATTCACAAACTTAGTGGATAAGTATTCTCTACCTCGATCCAATTAAAGGCCTATAATACCTTTTCCAATATGCTTCTTTAACTTCACCTTCATGCTCCTTAAATGATTCAAAGGTATCGGGTTTGTGCCAAAATAGGTGGATGTACCCGTGCATATCGTAGGAGTATCCTTTTCTGGCTTGAATTGTTATCGGCCTGCATACACCTATGTAGGCCAATTCTAATCAACTCAGCGAGTCTTTCGCCAGGTTTGGTGAACAGAGACTCGATCAGAATCTCCTTGAGACACACTTTTCAAGTTTTGACTATGATTCATAATCGCCCAAAGTCATAAAAGCCAAAAGTAGGTGAGGTTAATTTTATCTCTTTGTGCGTTCATTCAAAAATATTTATCATTAACTTCAAAAACCTTTAAACCAATTTAAATTGATCTAGTCGCATTTAACTCATCAGAATGGTTCATGTGGCAACTATTGCCTATTAAAGAACTTTTCACAACGTCTTGTCGTATAGAAGACTATACAATAGGTTTCTACATCTAAGGCTGCAACTCTTGTGCCATTGCCTACTCGAAGGTCGTAGTTGCCTTTTGTCTAATCTTCTACTTTTCTCTTATCCTGCAACATCTTGCAGATGATGATTGGTATCAAATACTCGGTAGAGTCAATGAAGAAATATTCTTATAACGTGCGCACCTGAAGCGACGATTTAAAAAAACCATCTTCAGTTTCATTTTTGCAAAATTCTACTTGCAATTGCGCTTCCAATGGTCATATTTACCATAATGGTAGTAGGTGCAATTGGGAACCACTTTCCCTTTTTTCTTGATATTAATCAAAGGTTTCACAGCTTTGTTTTTCACTTTGTTCTTAACAGAGTATAAATTTGCCTCAAAAGCATCTCCCACTAATGAGACCGTGTCCTTATCCTTCAAAAAGTGGGACTCAGTAGTCTTCGAGAAGCGAGTCGTCCTGCTTGTTTATGTGGAAGTTATCATCAAACTGTGAAAACAAACCCGGGAGGGATTGGAGTGTTAAGTCCTGACTTAGCCCCCTTAGCCATGCTTACGCCCAATTTCTCTAACCTCTCGATCAAATTGATTAGTTTGAGGATATGGGTTTCAACAGGGGTTCTTGCCGTCATCTTGGTTTGGATGAGTTACTTTGACAGCTCAAACCTAGCAGTCCGGCTCTCTTCACCATACAACTCCTTGAGGTGAGAGAGGATGGCCCTAGCGTCCATCTTTTCATGTTGTCGCTACAACACATCGGACATAGAGGCAAGCATAATGCACTAAACAGTAGTGCTGTCATCTTGCCACTTCTTGTAAGTGGCTCTCACATCCTTGGTAGCCCTTTGAGACGAGACATTCGATGGCCGGTTATCAAGAACATGGGAAAGTCTCTCCTGGGTGAGGACAATCATCAAATTTTGCAACCAATCGATGTAATTTTATCAAGTTAATTTATTAGCATCAAGAATGCAACGCAACGACGGTGAAAATGACATGTTATGAAAAGAGAGATATGTTATATGCATGATTATTAAGATCTTATGATTAATCATGGCTCCCACTAATTTTCCTGGTTCCCAAATGACCCTCCTGTTGGGAAGCGAGAAGTCCTCGTTGGTAGACTTCCTTAGGGAAATATGGAATCCCACTTCACCTACTCAGATCTCGCATTTAACACGACAAACCCTAATAGGTCCATGGGTAGGTAACCCTTTACCGATCACATCGTTATGCGACTTCCATCAAGTTTTTCCTCTAGGGTTACCATGGCCTTGTGTTTGCACAACAAACCAAGGAGCCCTAGTTGAGTCGGACCCATCGTTCGTATACCCTAGCGAGAAAACAACCACCCTTTAGTTTGCTCAATAAGGCAAGTCACGTTCAAGCTAATAGTAGAGACACAAGGGTATGTGCTATATGAGGTGCAACGTGTCTATTAGCACAAAAGGCCTTGTGTTTGCACAACAAATCCGTTGCGACAATAGACACACTTGTACCTCATAACGATGGAAGGTGTGACCGATATTCTTAATATCTTAGCCATTCAGACTCAATATTATTAGAGGGTTTCTTCATGCAATTATAATTATCTAAGCTATCAACAATTGAAGCAAAAGTAATAAATAAAAGCATAAAGTAAATAAGGATGATTATGGATGTTCTAAGGGTTCCACCCGAGCCACCGGGCGAACCAAGGCCATCATCCTAGGATTTTAGGGAGCTTCGTCTCGCCAAGGTGCTGCCCACAAATATCTTGTAGGTTTGCTGGTTCCATCAGTGCCTTCCCGGGGTTCTAGTCGTCATCAACATGGCGTCGAACACCTCCTCTCCGCGCGCGCACCAAAACAGGGCAGCAAGCGTGCTCGTCGCGAATCTGCCCCTAAACTTCTAATTTACAAAACTAAAAGAAGAAGAGCTCAAACAACCATTGGGGAAAGGTTTAAGGAGAGGGAGAAGAAGATTACAATCAGAATTCTCAAGAGGAAGACAGGGGTACGCAGGCCCTATTCAAAAGTTACAATGCTGAAATTTCATAAATTTACAAGCAATCAACACAACCACATTTTACACACAGTCACAGCACATAGGGCTCATCCATAATCATCCTTTCATACATCTTAGCAATTAAGAAAAAGAAAGGAAAAAATAGAATATGAAAATGCGCTAATCGGGTTACGTTTCCACCCAAAATGATCCAAACAACACATGCTGAAAATTTCAGTTTTCGGGGTTGTTCAACCATGAACCCATGGGGTTCTTGAGTCTGAAATCTGTCCAAGACAAGTTTGGACAGTAGGCTACCACCCCGATTCATCGCATGAACCATGGAGCCGAAAAAATGACTCAAGAACCCCCGAAAACAAAAAGCGGGCAGCATGACCTTTAGGGGGCGAACGGTTCGTAAACACAACAATAATGCGTAATAAAAATTTCAAAAAATTGCTAAAGGTGGCTCTGATACCACTGTTGGGATAGGAATCAAAAACACAGCGGAAAAAGCAATTTAAAAAATTCAAACTATACCAAAATCTGCGATCTACTTTAGCAATCTTTAAGGAATTCAATCAACGAGTAGAATGAGAAGATATACCTTATACCGCGGATGGTATGACTGCTCCTATCCCCGTTTCAAGACGCACACGCACACGTCCTCCAAGGAAGGTCCACACTTGGCGCCTCCCAACCAAGGGGCAATGAACACCATGAGTCGTTGTCGCACAACGGAGAGACAATTTCTGCCCCAAAACGCACCAAGGTGAAGCTGGCCCTTCCACCAAGAACCGAGCACCAAAAGGAAGGAAGAGAGGATGAGAAAACCGCGGAACGAGAAGGAAGATGAAGGAATACCTCGCTATCCTTCATGGACTCCTACAAGAAGATGAAGGAGATGACACACCCAAGAGGAAGAGACCTTCAATTCAGCTTCATAAACCCGGGAAGGAAGAACAAGATGGCCAGCCACCCATGGAGATCAAGAGGAGCTCTTTGGAGTCTTTCTCTTCAAGAAACTTCTCAAGAATCCAACCCCTTGCTCTTCTCCAAGATCTCTAACCAATTTGCTTAACCCCCTTGAAAGAGGTTAGACCATCTATTTATAAGGGGAGTAGGTGGCCACCCTGTTGGCTTAAGATTTTCAACCTTAGTCTTAATCGTGGTTTTGATGATAACAAACATGGAACTAATATTTCATTGAGAAATCTTTCAGGTTCCATTTCAGTTAGCGTTCGATGTCCTTGATCAAATAAATCGGAAGAAATTGAAAAATCGGAAGGACATTGATCGTCGCGCTCGGGTTCGTCATGGAAATTTCTCGAAGATCGACGTGTGCACCAAAGACGTCTTGGACAAGTCTAAAGAACACATGGAAAGCTCTTCAAGATAACGAACGTTGAAGGCCAGAACCCGAAAATGAAGCGCGCAAGAAAAATGGCTGAAAAATCAATATCAGCCTATGTTCGATCGATCGGTCGATCGACCAAATAGAGTTAGGAAATTGGCAGTAGCCAATTCGGTCGATCGAATGTTGCCAAAAAATGACAGTAGCCAATCGGTCGACCCGTCGGTCGACTGAAGATGGTGTAAAAAATTGGCTAAGGCTACTTCGGTCGATCGACAGAGGCAAAAAATGGGCAGTGCATGCTTCGATCGACCGATCGGTTGACCAGATTAAAAATCGCATGTCGAGTGTCTCTACTTCACTGCGCCGGTCAACCAATGGGTCGACCGAATTGCGGGAATGCAAGATTTGCGTCTGGCGGTTGACCCGTCGGTCAACCGCATAGAGAGAGTAAGGCAGTGGTCGCTCAAGCGGTCGATCGGTTGGTCGACCAGCCAATCGACCGAGCGTTTGTAACGGATAGTTTTCTACCCATTGAGCTGGCATTTCTTTGAGAGGCTATAAATATCATTCATCTAACCTCTTCAATGTACTTCTCCCACTCTTACAGATTTTATTGAGCAATTAAAAGGGAGTTTTTGAGCCTTCTAAAGATCGATCAATAGCGCTCGGCTCTTTCGTCGACAACTTCTTCAAGCGCACACTCTGCCTCGACTCGGGATTTGATTCGAGCTCTACGTCTTGGCGAGTTGAAGGTGTCAAAGGCTTGGAAAAGAGCATTGATTCTTGGTTTAATTCTTTAGCTCTTCTCATTGTAATTTTAACAGTTTATTTGAACTTGTTTACTTTGGATTTGTGCGTGTGAAGACCTAGGATTGTTAGATCTTAAAATTGGGTGGTTGCCTTTGTGTTTAAGGCTTAATTCCACCATTGTAAACATATTTTACTAGGATTAAATGAGTTGTCCCTTAGGGTTAAGGTGGAAGAGTGCTCTTGATAAGAAGGCGGAGACTTTCGGGTGTGGAAGTGCCTTAGGTCGAGAGTACGACTCTTCGAGTCAAAGTTCTCATTGTAAGGGAAATAATAATTAATCTAGTAAACCTAATTTGGAAATCCTAAGCGGGGTGCTTAGGTAGTGGAGTAGGCATTGGTGCTGAACCACTATAAATTTGTGTGTTTGCATTGATAACCTATTTTGTGCTTAATTGTTTATCTTGCTTCCGCATCCAATCGTAAAATTGCAATTTGCCTAAACGATTTGAGAAACAATTAAAATTGGATTTAGGCTAATTAATTTAGTTAACACACTATTCACACCCCCTCTCTAGTGATGCCATTTCTCCAACATTTGGTATCAGAGCGGGTCGTGGATTGAGATTTCACCATCTCGTCTACATCTTGTCTCGATCTGAAAAATGGCACTAGAGAGTATAGCATTTGCACTACCTAGGTTTGATGAAGAAAACTTTGGTGTTTGGAAGAGTAGGATGTATATCTTTCTTAAAACACAAAGTTTAGATCTATTGTGCATGCTAAAGAATGAGTATGTTGAGCCCACCATTGACATAAATGATTGGACTCAAGAACAAGTTAGATTATTTGAATTGAATGTTAAAACAACGCATCTCCTATATTGCTCATTTTTAAATGAAATACTTGAAAAGGTTATTCATTGTTCTTCCGCTTTTGATATCTGGGCAACATTAAATATGTTATATGATTATGCTAAAATCGAAGAGCTTAATACTTTTGTTGAGGGTGGTGATGACAATGGTCATCCCCCTAGTACTAACCTCGGTTTTGATGCACAAAGCACTTCTAGCGAAAGAAGCACAAGCAAAAATCGGAAAAGAAAACTTAGGTGCTTCCTTTGCCAAGAGAAGGGACACAAGAAGAAGAATTGTCCACTCTTGAAGAAGAAATCCAAAAAGAAGTGTGCTTCTTCTTCACATCTCAATCAAGTGAAACCTCTTCTAGACATGACAATGAAGCTACATCGAACTTTTGCCTCATGGGTCTTCGGAATGAGGTATATTCGCCATCTTCTAGTCATGATCAAAATAATGATTCTAGTAGCTCAAAATCTCTTGACATGTCTTAGAAGAACTACTAGAAGAATGCAAAAAGATGTATGAATTGCTCTTGAAAAAGAATAAAGAAAATAAGAAATTAAAGAAAGAAAATATAGGCTTAACTCTCATGTGGATGAATTAAAACTAGAAAATGAGAGAATGAAATCTAGTTCTTTTGATTCTTCCCATGGTAGGTTGAAACTTGAGCTTAAGGACTTAAAGCTTAAGAATGAAAATTTGAAACTTGAGAATTCAAAAATTATAAGTGAAAACAATAATTTGAAATCTCAATCTAATGTCTTATATCAATCTCTTGATTTATTGAAAAATGAGGTTGTGTCCTTAAATAAGAAAGTAAACGAATTGAGAAATGTTTCATTTCCTAAGAACACAAGAATAAAAAATACTTATGTAAAGAATGCCAATGTCCTTAAAATTATATTTAGGCTAATTAATTTAGTTAACACACTATTCACCCCCCTCCTCTAGTGTTGCCATTTCTCCAACACACCCATGGTAGACCTGCCCCCCCTTTTAAATCCTCTCCCCGGAATTCAAAATTCTGGGGTTTGCCTCCAAAATAATAATTTATATTTAATGGATTTATAATTAATTCGAAATTAATTAAATCCAACTAAATATAAACTTTAATTTATCTCTATAAATTAAATTATTATTGATTAGGATTTATCGAGTGCCAATCCCTACAATTTAGGGATGTCCTACAAATTAGGATTACCGAGGAACTCATTCCTCGCGTATTTGTTTCTATAGGAAATATCTTTCCTATCATGTCTGTAAACGAGATCCGTGATTGTGTTGCAGCATCTCCATCCTAGTAGACATATAGTACCGCATTCGGACTTTATCTCATAAGGTCTGTTACGAGGTTAGCCTGTTGTGTGTGATCCATTGGACCCCACACTAAGCCAGCAGTGAGTTGTGCATAACGGGGAATCGGATCCGATAGAACAACTTCTTTTCAAATCTTACGAGCCACCACTAAACCCCTTCAGTGTGATCATGAGAGACTCCACTCACAAGTCAAGATTGATGTCTAGCAACGTATTATGACTACCCGGATAGTGTGAGGTTCAATCTACAGAGATTGAACGCCCTTCAGTGACTAGGGTACAGAAGAAGTGTCAAAGCCTAATACCAATTCATATGTATTCCACCCGCCAAGTTGTCGTCTAAAAAATGAAACGTCAGAAACATAACTTTCATATCTACTCTGGTTAGAGATTTCTGAGTCGACGGTTGTAAGGACACATAGGACATTATCTCCTCTCACTAGGAATAACCGATTCCATATTGGTCGCTCACCTACCTCCATGAATGCTTTCCCATGCTCAGTAATTCCCGGCACATGACGCTGAGGGCCATGTAGGGATAGAACCAAAGTAATGAGTCGTCTCTCACAAGTTAACCATGACAACCTCAGGTCCTTGCACCTACTATCACCCGAGGAACATCCTATTGACACTCATGTAATGATTTCATTTTGTGTTCCTCGTGCAGGTCCGTTCAGTGAACTCATTCCCTAATGAGCACCTGCACTTGTACATTAATGACGGCTCATAGGTAATTGTGAGACCAGCTACCCCTTATCGTATAGGGCATGTACCAAGTGCACTAGTCTATCTGTAATCACCAATCTCTTAATTGGTGATCCTACGACTAGGAATATTTAGAACATGGGCATTTGGATTTCAAGTCTCACCGGTATGAACTCATCATGGCGTCGGAATCATTTGCCCGGGTTCATAGGGTTCATTACAATCTTTATGAATAAAGATGCAACATATGATGAAAAGGTTGCTTTATTAAGTTGATTACCCTTGAATAGTCCATAAACACATCGACATGTGATTGGCTTAAGGGCACTATTCCATTCAACAAGTTGCTGACTTTTTCACAAAAGCTTTGGATGGAGGGAGATTTGAGTAGTTACGATATGCTCTGCGGTTGTATGTTATATGACACATTTTTTTTTAGATAACAAAGGGTGGAAATTTGAAAGGTTTTAAGTTATACTCAACTTTATTTCTCCACTTATTTTGTTTCATTGAAGGCTATTGAAGATATCATTCAATCAAGGGTGGGAGCATTTAATTTCATTATGCTTGCCTTTTTGGAGACCCGCACGTGTGGCCTCTTTTATTAAAATCCCGAAAGACTAACGTCCAAATTTATTCTTCTCGGCGCTGGAATCCTCTTCAAACCCCTGAAGTCGTAATTGAAGCCCTTTCTTCTCCACTCCTTGCCCTCTCAACTGCCCCACTCTTCTTATAAATGGAGCAATCCAAGACTACCGGTGGAAAAGGAAGAAAGGTTATGCGAGGAAGGTTTATGCAAAATCTGTAAAAGGGAAGTCATCTTCGACGCTTGATGAAATGGTCAAATCGCCTCTAAATCCAAACCCTCTTGAAGAAGCTTCTCCTCCTCCATCTCAGGGTCATAAAATGAGGGTCAAGCTTGGTCATCGTCCTGCTGACCTTCCTCCTCGAAGGAGCAACCGAGGTAATGCATTTGTTCTCCCTAATTCTCCACCCAGGGTTTCTGTTCCTGAGGGGGAGAATTCAATTGTTGTGGGGGAGAGTTGTGTTGATGTCATTTCCTCTTCTGGTATTAATGTTCATGAAGACCCTATTGAAACTTCCTCTTTTGATATCAACATTGATGTTTCGATTCCATTGAACACTGGTCCATTACATGTTGAAAATACTTTTGTATCTGATGTTGTTCATGACTCAATTCCAGTGAAGACTAGTCCTTCTACAACTTCTACAGGTTTTGTTCATGAGGACCAGCATCGAGATCCTACTCTTATTCGAGAGACAATTTCAAAGGACTCGGTGCCTAGTCCTTCTGCCAATATCACACCAGTTATAACTATACAAGAACTAGTTGAAACTGATAATCGTGTTCCTGAAGCTGATTTTGTTCCTTGTCCCTAAAACTAATCTTGGACTTCCTACTCCTTCTATCACAACTATTGGGGAAGCAATGCAGCAGACTTTTGAGATTGCTGCTGAAATGAAGAGTAAATCAATCACCACCTGTCAAGAAGAAATCTACCAAGAGAAAGCAGATAGAAAGATCCAAGCAGAAGAATCAGTCAACTGTTAATCTTGACAATGACCTAGATGATGAATCTCTGTTGGAAAGAGTTGCTGCTATGAGAAGAACCAAAAGAAGCAGACCAAATATTGAGAATCCCAAGGAGAAAGAAATATCTTCTGTAGCAGGGAAGAAAAAGACTTCTACCCCAAAGAATATGTCTTCAAAATCTGCTAAGAAGGCTGACAAGAAGACAACCACTAGCAAACTTCATCCTGGTTTGCTTTTAGATGATCTCTATCATCCGTAGAAAGTTTTACAGCTCAGAGGTATCATTTCTCAAAGACATTTGGATATTGCTAACTTTAAATTGAGATGCAAACCTGTGTTGGATACTATTGAGAAAAGAAATTTGTCTTGCTCATTTTTGAATGCCTCTCCTTTCTACAAGCTATCAGTTCTTGAGTTTTATTGCAATCTATCTGAAACTATTTTTGATCCTGAAAGTGATCATTTTCAACAAGTGTTTGTAAGAGAAAAATGGTTCAAATTCAGTCCTGATATTATCAATGATTATTTTGATTTTACCCCTTCCTCTTCTTCTACTGAACAAATTGATGAGTCAAGTTCTCATTTTCTAAGAATAGTTGGGACTGAGGTTTCAAATGGAGATATTACTGACTTGGTAGGAGAACACAATATCAAGTCTTCTTCATTGAATACCACTATCTATGTTGTGTTTTACTTAATTGTCAAATACCACTGGATCGGGAAATTACCTAAATATATTTTGTACTTTGGGGTTTTTCTCATATGTGACATGAACTTTTATTTGTCTCAATTGAATCCTATACTTTCACATTTGTTTCAATTGAATCATGCCATCTAATTTTTGTCAGTAACCCAGTTAATCTGATGATGTGGCATGCTGACGTGTAAAAAAATATTTTTTGAATATTAAAATTTTAAAAATGGAAAACTTACATTAATGGGTCAACCTCTCTCTCTCTCTCTCTCTCTCTCTCTCTCTCTCTCTCTCTCTCTCTCTCTACGTTGACCTTGTCGATCCATAGAAAAAGGCTCTCGATGAGCTCAAGCAGCTCGTGCAGGCCGCAGTTGCCCCACCGCCTGCACCTATTACGTCCACCCCTACGGAGGAAACTGCCCCGACCAAGGAGGAGGAGGAACTCAAGCCAGTAGAAGCTCCCGTCTCTGCCTCCAAAGAGCCCTCGAATTCGTTCGAGTCCTGTCCGGTGTTGGCGGAAGAGCCCTCGAAATTGGAGGTTGTTGAGGAGCTTGCTCCACCCGCAAAGGAAGAGCCTTTGACTCCACCTCAGCCAGCGATGGAGGGGAGGAGAAGGCCATCACCAATGAAGATGATGGTGCCAAAGGTCCTAGATGTCATGTACTACTGGCAATTAACACGATTTTGTTGGCGTAAATAACTAAAATTGAAAGGCTGCAAATAGGATGTTTGTAGGTCACAATCCCCACATGCCTCCTCTTGCTTTCCATGATACTGATGCAGGAAAACTTGTAACCAGTGCTTAATTAGATGATTATTAGATCCAAAACATATCGAAGGGAATAATTTTGGCTTACTTTTAATCGATTAAACTCGATTTATGTAAAAGATAATTCAAGTTCAATATCTGCAGCCTTGAGCGATGACCAGATGGCTCAGGTAACAGTGAAAGAGAGATGGCAAAGAAGAGGAAATGGAATCGAGGGAGGAGGAGGAGGAGCGAGTGATCCGAGGTGACACATGTAACACAGTGCGCTCCTCCTCCTCGTCTCCTTTGCTGCTTTGCTTTGTAGCTGGTTACAGACAACGACGATGGCGTGGAGAGGATGAGGAAGAAGAGGTGGGCTCGTCACGCTGACCCATGTCTTGTAACCATCGACACCTCTTTTTGTTCTCAGTCGATCACCTTGCTCAATTACTTGCTCTTAGAAACATGGAGAGAGAGAGAGAGAGGTTTATTACTTGTCTTAAAATTGTAGTCTAGAGACAGTCGGACGTTGGTGCGTCACCGCCACGATCACAGAGCTGTGGCACAGATAGACATTGTCGAAGTCACCATGGCGGAGGAGGCAAAAATGGTGAGGCGAAAATGGTCGAGGCGGACGTGGCCGGCGGCAACGCGGAGCCGGCGTATAGCCTCCCACTCGGACTGGTTGGCCTTCTGGGGCTTCAATTGCTGGTGGTGGTGGAGACGATCGACGGCGTCGACAACGCATAAGGAGCAAACGGAGAGAGATTTGGAATTTTTTGAATAAAAAATTATTAATAAATGAGAGGATGATGAGTTAGAGCTTCAGTTAAAAAATGAAATAAAATATTATTTTTCTAAACATGTAAGCACGCCACGTCACTGGTTTAACGGGGCTATTGACGGTAATTAAATGGTAGGATTCAATTGGAACAAATTTGAAAGTACATGATGCAATTGAGACAAATAAAAGTACATATCACAAATGCGAAAAATTCCAAAGTACATGATATATTCAGGTAATTTCTCCCACTAGATTCCTACCTCCCATATTACAGTTCTGAGTAAAGAAATGATGATTTTGCTCTTTAAAATCACAAATGGAATTCAATGCAATTTGGGAAGTTTGATATTTGATCAGATTATTGCACTTAGATCTCGACTAACTTCAAAATCCAGGTTATTTCTTATTTTTCCCAACTTAATTTATGGCATTCTTGAATAGAAAGGTTTCCAATGTTCTCCTGAGGATGTAGTAGAGCCTATCGGATCTTATCTTAAAATTCATCAAAAGCTCTTGAAGAAGGTAGACACTCGCACCAAGTCTATTCCTACCAAGTCTCATTGTGGTCTAGCTCTATCAAGAAACCTTCTACAGTTCCAACCAGTGAACAGAGTATTCTTGAGGAGATTTTCAATGCCAAGGAAACTTTGTCTAAGTTACAACTACAGATTATTTCACTAGAGAAGAAAGTTCTTGAACATTTTTCTTCCTCATCAGCTCCCACAGGACCTCTTTCTACTTCCTCTTGTAGTCCTACTAGTTCCTCAAGTTCATATTAAAACAATTATATACTCCTTTGGCTTCATTTGGCAAAAGGGGGAGAAACTAGTATAACTCTTGTATGATGGATGTCTGACTAACTATTTTTCTTGTCTGTTTATCTATGATGATTGTGATACTTTGATACTTTGTCTGTGATGGCTGTGGTACTTATGATGATTGTGGTGACTGTGATGACTATGTTGTTTTGGGATTTTATTTGTGTTAGAATATTATCCTTTGATAAGTGTCAATTAAACTACTATTTTTTTATTACTGGTTTGTGATGACAGATTGCATTTTACCAAATAAGCCAAAGGGGAAGATTGTTGGTGTTTGACTTATGCTGTGTTGGTTATATTTGACAAAAGGTATAGCAATTAAGTTCTTAGGTGAAGTTTATGCTGAAATTAATGTTGCTACGATGATGCCTTTTTGTGTGCTGAAATTATTGATGCTTCTTGAGTAGTTATTATTGTCTCAATATTCATCTTTAATCACTTGATCATTTATGAAAGAAGTCATGTAATTTTTATTTATGAGCTAGGCAGTTTTTCTTTAGGCTTTTATGACCGAAGCATTATGATATATTATGGCTGTTTTTTATGTTTGAAGTTGATGTAGTTAAAGTCTTGTATTAAATGACTTTTAGCGAGTTGATTGTCTATCTCTATATATGAGGAAAGAGAAGAGATGGTTAAGGAAGTCTCCTATGTGCGTAAACATAGTTGCCAGTTATATGAGGAGTTGAGACCGCTGAGTGTGTCGATGGCAACAAACTACTTCACTTATCTTCAAGTCAAGATGGAGTTGGGTTGTTAAACTCATTACAACGCAGAGACTGTATGGAGGACAAAACTCTATGATTGAGTTGTCATGGAGAGGCAAGTTGGTTAGTACTTGTAATAGTAAATAGTTTGTTTGTTATTTCCAATTCACTTTAGTACTGATAGTTGGATTTCGAAGTGTGAAATTCTGAAACTAATATTGTACTTTGTTGATAGTGGATTGAGCATCTGTCCGGTGAGGGCCCTGCAGATTAGGTGACAAGTTTGTCACTAAAGTGTGTAAATAAATCCTCGTGTGTTTGCGTGTTTTCTTATAGTTATTTTTATTTGTTACTCACTCTGGTTTAAAGCAGTTACCATAGCAGTTGCAACTTCCTATGTAACTGTCCATTAACATAAAGTTCCCTTAGAGACTATCCTAACAATTATTTCACTAAAACTAAGGAAAATTTGAGGGAGTTTGCTGACTGGTACAAGGAACTTTGGAGATGGGAAGCCAGAGGAAGTATCAGTTGTTAAGATGAATTGAATCTAGAATGGAACAAAATCCCAAGTAAAAATCATGGAGAGTTTGTGTAGTAAGTTCACTAAATAGGAAGTCATTGGGGAAATTAAAAGTCTAGGGAAAGGAAAAGCTCCTAGTCAGATGGATATAATTTGGAGTTTTATATATATGCTTGGGACATAACCAGAAATTCCTACATGGATTCAATGGATGATTTCTACACTAATGAAGTGATACAAGTTAATGTCCCCACATTGTTCTAATATCAAAAGGGGATTCATCAAAAGCTATTAAAGATTATAGGCCTATTGCTTTATGCAATGTGGCTTATAAAATACTCTCCAAAGTTTTGGTCAATAGGATAGAAACCTTGGGTTAGGGACTTAATTACGAAGGAACAAGGTGTTTTTGTACAGAAAAGAAACTTGCAAGACAATATTCTTATTCTATTTGTGGTGGCTAATATTGTGTTAAATTCCAAGAGAAATAAACCTTTTTTCATTCTGAAATTGGATATTGAAAAAGCATATGACAGAGCAGATTGGGGTGCTATAGAGGATGTTTACGGATGTATGAACTTTCTTGGAAAATTCATTAGATGGATTAGAGCATGTTTAGTATCAACAAGTTTCATAGTTGTTATAAATGGTGAGCATTCTGAAATTTTTAAAGGACACAAGGGTGTGAGACAAGTGTGAGACAAGGCGAACTCTTGTCTCTATGCTTGTTCATTTTGATGCAAGAATACTAGCTCAACTATTGGAGAGAGAAGTTAACAAAGACAGTATTAAAGAATTCAAATTTAAAAACCTGAGGGCAAGTCACCTATTTTTTTTCAGATGACATTATCATGGCAATGAAATGCTGTGAGAAGTCATGAAAGAATCTCAAAAAAGTTTTGGAGAAGTATGGACAGTTGACCAATCAGAAGATCAATCGTGGTAAATCAGTAATCATATTTCCTAAGAACTACCCCAAAAGCAAAAGGAAAAATATTTGTGAGCCGCTAAGTATCAAGGAAGGGAAGCTTCCACTAATATACTTGGGGGCATGGATAGATAAACGGAACGTTCCACTCGATATTGTTGAGAAGACAGAAAGCAAACTAAACAATTGGGTCAATAAAGATATTTCACAAGCAAGAAAGGTGGTTTTGTTGAATTTTGTTGTTAATTCTACCCCTTTGCATACTTTCTCTACCGTTTGGATAAATGATAAAGTGATAAAAGAGCATTAGAAGATAGCTAGAAGTTTTTTTTTGGAAAAATGATAAGGATAAAAGAGGTATTCATTTAGTGAATTAGAAGAAAGTGACCTTGAGCAAAGCAAATGGAGGTTTAGGAGTGAAGGATTTGGGGGTTGTCAGGATAGCAATTAATGCCAAGAGAATTCTTCCTTTACATAATAGAAAGGAAAAAAAGTGGGTTGAGCTCTTAAACTTAAGGTATGAGAATATTCATCCGTGGTCCAAGTATAAAAGGAAAAACAATAGTTGGGCTGTGAAGGGTATTTTCACTGCCTTGGAAAGACTAAGGGATGCTTTAAAAATTAAGATATGGAATGACAAAAATACAAATATCTGGAATAGTCCCTGAATTGAAAGTATACCAATCAGTTGGTTGCCTACTTTTACAAACATGGATTGTGTTAGTAAGGTAAATTTTGTAGATGAGCTGATAGAAGATGGAGAGTGAAAGATTGAGCTTGTCAGAGATATATTTGGAGATGATGTGCTCAGAAGAATTTGTCAAATTTATCTACCAAAAAGAGTGGTTGCTTATATATGGATTTGGACAATGAATGGAAAGGGTAAGCTGAACAATAAGGTGGCCTATAATTTTTTGAAGAATGAAGAAAATGAGATGTGTGAATGACATTGACCAGAGATTGGTTGGAAGTTGAAATTTATTGTCATAATTAAAATCTTAATTTGTTTGGAAATTACTGCAAGAGAAACTTTCTACTATTGTTTTTCTTGTTAAAAGAACAAATATTGATGCTCAGAAGTGCTTTATATGCTGTGAAGATGAGGATAAAATCAATCAAATTTTTTATGATTGTAGATTGGCAATTCTGTTTTGGAAAGAGGTAGAAAGATATTGAAATACAACTTTGAACATAAGGAACAATGGTGGAAAGGGGAATGGCTGCTTGAAGGTAAAAAAATGGGAATGAATTCAATGATGCATATTGCAAGTTTTATTGCTGTAGGACACTGGTTCTTATGGAAGAATAGGAATGAGTTATGTTTCAGGAACAAAGGGGCAGATATCAATACTTTGATGAGCAGAGTAATTACAGTAGTATCTTGTAATGAAGCTGATTATGGAGTCCATCAAATGCTGGACATTGCAAATTGTAAAAATAAATTGAAAATGTATTGTGATGCTTCTTGGATTGAACAAACAAAAGATGTTGTGTTAGGATTTTGTGTAGTGGATGAAAGCAATGAACCAATATTGATGGGATACAGTAAAAATATTCAATCAGAAGCAATGCTAGCTGAGACGAGGTAGTTTGAATGGCTTTTGAAAGGTGTTAAGGCACACTAGAGGGGGGTGAATAGTATGAGTCTAAGGTAATTGACTTTAATTCTAGTTTGATCACAACTAATTCAAATTCCACTCTAGGTTTCTAAGTTATGATGAATGTTTGATATGATTATGCTTGATAATGAAAATGAGAACAAGTGATGAACTAAGTAATTCAAAATATCATTGATGCAAAGCTAACAAGATATTTAGAGTGGTTCGGGAACCTTCCCTACTCCACTACCTTGGTTTATCACCAAGGATTTCACAACTACTTGTATTAACTTTCTTTTTTCTACAAATGAGGGTTAACCAAGGGTTTATCTCTCCACAATGAGAGTGCATCTACCTCAAACCTAAGGAACTCTAAAAATTACACACAAGCCAAACCCAAGGTGTGTCACCCACACCTTGTTACAAACCGATTTTTAGTTAAAATGAAAACAACAAAATATCAAGTAGAAAATGCAAGAAGAAAAGCTTAAGTAAATCACAAACAATATTTGAAGCTTCTCCTTGATGTCTCCTAGAACTCCAAGCCTTAGGATGATATCCACACCAAGTTTGAGGGCTTGAGAGTGAAGGATGACAATGAGAGATGAAAATTAGGATTTGCACTTTAGAATCACTCTTTAAGGCTTAAGAAAATATTTGATAGCTCAATGGAATAGTTGGGGGCCTTAAGAAGGGAGTTTGGGGTGTATTTATAGAGTTGGTATTGGGGTATGGAAGAAAAGAGTCGTTCAAGTCTTGTCTAATATGAAAAAGAGCCATTTGTGGGCATTCTGTGAATTTTGTGCAGTTTTTTAAAAATTAGTTGGGGGCATTCTGAGAATTCTGGGTAGTTTGAAGGTTTCTAACCTTTCAAGCATTTCTTTTTAGGTTAATGATTTTTAAAAATTCCTTTTAAATATGCTTTTAATTTGTTTTTACCCAAGGAATAATTATTGAAACTTTTGATGACAAAAAAATATCTAAATTATGTAGCCCTCCAAGGAGCCTCTATACTTAGAAGTTTCATGACCGTTTTTTGATTTTTTTTTAGTTTTTAAGTTTTCGAGATTCAAATTTCAATTTTTGGGTTGTGAACTCAACTAGGACATCAAGCAAAGGCTTAGGAGCATTCACAATAAAAGAAATTAAGTTCTAAACTAATTTTGAGATGCTTGACTCCAAAGCTTTCGATTCTTGATTTTTCATGATTTTGCCAACGAACTTCGGATGCATATCGTATGTCCAACCTGAGACCAAACCTTGATGAAACTATTGGAATCATGTTTGTTATCATCAAAACTAAAAGTGTTGCCAAGGTTGAACCCTTGGGTCAACTACTTTGTTGCAGATGGAACAAATGAACTTCAAACACCTAAATGTATTTTCTGACTGAAAGAGAATGATTGATAAATTCAATAAGGTTAACAAGGCTCCCTAGTATGCAAAAAGTTTAGTTCAGGACACAAAAGATATGGGTGATAAAATTGATATAGTTTCATGGAATTTTGTAAATAGAAAAAAGAAATTGGTGTTGCACATTTATTAGCAAAAGCTGGTGTAGAATGCAGTTTACCTGAGATATGCAAGAATGAGGAATGGATTGATGCAGATGTTTTAATGGATTTTCAAAAATCCGAGAAGAGTTGCTATTGTAAAATTTTTGTGAAAAGGAGTTATGTTAATAAAGACAAACAATTTTAATTCAAATGAAGATCCCAAGTCTGAGAGGATATTCAAATGGAGTAATGATTTTCGCAATTTTAATTCTAATTCAGTATGCTTGAATGTTATCAATGGTGAATGTAATGATGTAAATGACTTGGATGTAGTTCATTGATCAGTTTTCAACAATAATATTTCTTCTTAGGGAAATATGAGGAGTGCACGGCCATTGGTCCAATACATTCTCATTTTAGTTTCAGAGATACAATCTGACCTCTAATGTAAGGTTTTTTTATTTTTCTTAAAAAAAAAACTATAGTAACCTCAAGTATCATGTGAAAGTGAAATGAAAATAAATTGATCACTTTCTTTTTGACAGAGAAAATGAATTTACACAAATAAATTAAGCTAGAATCTTTTTGTAAAACATTAGCTGTTTATAATTTCAATAATCTTTTTATATATATTTATGATCTAAAACTTGCCCTAAGGTCACTGAGCGGACTCTTGGACTCGAACTCCGCTCAATGAACACTTGATCCAAACGTTTGCCGTCCAATACATTCTCATTTTAGTTTCAGAGATACAATCTGACCTCTAAGAATCATTAGCAAGTCGCCGGGAGGGTTTTAATCTTGTAGATTTCTTTGCAAACAGACGTGAGACGACCACAATCAAGTGCATGTTAAGGGGTTTAGATACCATTTTCTTGAATGCGAAGCTACTGCAAATCTTACTGACCTAGCCTTAACTCACTGTTATGCAGGCGGAGCTCAATAATTTCCAAATCACCGTTTTCTTTGGAGGGGGGATGTATGTGATCCATCCGACCGAGCATTGATTTGCTATCGATCGTTACTTGGACCGTTCAATTAATTAATGATCTGCCTTTAATTTATCTTCCTGATCATTGGATCCGGCCAATCAAGTGCTCTCCTATGCATACTGGCAATCTGAGTGCTGTGCTTCATTTTATACACTTGTTTCCATGTGTTGGACCAACATATTAAGCTTTATGTGCATGCAGTGGCAAATTGAAGACAACGTAATATCAACTTTATGTTCTCTCCACTCTCCATGTTGGGCAAATTGGACCACACGTCTCATCAGCGTATATGTAATATGTGCACCCACCACCACCATGCCAATGCCATTTCCATCTCCATTTGCCCGGCTCCTTAATTAAGCACTCGCCAGAAACAGTATATTGCAGCCAATATCTAGTATATCTCGAATAATACATATATGTTTATATTTTTTAAGTTTGGCACAGGTTGATAATAATGCTGAGGTTTTAAGTTTTGACAAGAAGAAATGGAAAGTTTTCAGAGTGGAGACTGATGTCAGAGCAGTTCCCAACACTAGAAATTCTAGAATTGAGATACTTGATTTCACATGGTTTTTTTATCTCCATTTATTATATTCTCAAAAGTAATTGTAACATCAAACATCACTTCCCACTTTCGTAATCTCCATCAAGACTTGTTCATGATGGGAAGGCAACCAATTTCTGTGGGAAGAATAACTTCCATTAAGAGAACTGACGCAATGACCCACTAATTTGAGTAATTAAGCACACGTAAGCAAATATTTGATTAAAATAAAAAAGTTTGCAAGAAAAATCCAAGATAAGCACTTCACTCAATGCACTGTTAAAAAGCTGTAACATGTTATTAGAAGTATTCTTGATGGACGTCTGAGGGAGTGTATGGAGGCATATCATGACAGCGATATGGACCATTAAACGTTCCATGTAGTGAATAATCTTAGCTGGGCACGAGGCATTGGCATCAAAAATCCACTAGAAAATTACTCATACATTCCACCACTACCTTCAAGGGGTGAACAATGCCCTTGAATTCACAAGTTGGTTTTGTACAATGCATTCACTTTCCAGCAATTACCATTACTGTGTGGTTGGATTCAGTCCTTTCGATGGAAGAAAGCTTCCAACACTAGAAATGCTTGCAATTAACTGTTCCTAATTCCTTGAGTACTGACTGTATTTGGCATTGAGTAATAATTATACATGGATTGAAAGGAATCTGCTTGTAATTTCCCTCCACTTGGAAAAAAGATGCTGGAGAATTGAGAACTTGTGCTCCCAATTCCGAGGATGGCATGCAGATTAGTCAGCAGGTGAGCTTGTTAAATGTTGATAATGAAATCCTTCCTTGTGACCTCTATGTCTGGGTAGGCTGGGTAAGCAACTTCGCATGGCTGTGTTCACCTTCATAAGTGACAATGAGTATTGAGGGGTCATCCAAGCACCTTTCGACATGCTTCCTTGCAGGGCAGCCCCTCATGCTGCTACATTTGTAGTAACCCCTGCATTGTTTGTACAATTTATTTGGTTTCATATAAAAATCAATTGCAAAATAAATAAAACCAAAACCATTTTCAGTGAAAATAACATAAGTTAAGAAGTTAACAATGAACCTAGAGAGTAAGTTTCATGAAAGAAAACATATTTTGTCAATTATGTTCATGCCTATTGATGGAATTTCTCTACTTCAAATGCCTAATTAAAAGCTAAGAGAATAATGATGGTATTTTGACAAGATATTATTGCCCATGAGAGCGTGTGAGAAACAATATTGGCAATGTGCAGACAATAGCAATTAATGTAGGCTCAAATTTAAGTTCCAACAACTTAAAATTACCCTTTAGATGTGCTTCCAAACAAATAAAATAAAACATCAGAAGAATCAGTTATGGTATGTAGAAATAATAATATCTGAAAAGTCTTATAGAAAATCTACAAACAATTGGCACAAATCTGCATAAGCATTTTCTAGTACCTAGGATGAGGAGAGCCCTTGATTGGCTTTTGCCCATATTTCCTCCATGAGTAGTCATCAGGAGGAATATCAGCTGGTTTATTACTAACAGCAGGAACCTTAATGGTTCTTTTAATTCTCAACTTCCTACAGAAAAAGATTAAGTACTTGTTAAGAACATTGAAAAAGGAAACCAATTTTTAGAACTAAAGGAGATAAATTCAAAATAACTAGCCTCTTTTTCGAGCAATGACATCTGCCACCTGTGGTGCATTTTCCATTTCCATCCTCTCCTCTACACGAGCACTTTCTTTTGGGAGGAGGATGCAGGTTAACTGCGTCGGACGATGCTGGTCCACCAATCAGATGAAATGATGACTTTCCATCCAAACTAGTGACACTCCTATCCATACTTAAGGATGACAAGAATGACCTAGCTGTGGACACGGATGGTGTGCAGCTAGAGCTCTCAAACTTCAGGTTTATTGCACTATGGCTCCTCCGAAACAATTCAGACTGAAGCTTCATCTGCTGATGTAGCTGAAACCTTGGATCATTCTGCTGCTGGCACCTATTGAATTGGTAATGACTTGACGATGAAGATTGTGGTCCAAGTTGGTTCTCAAGAAAGTTCCTTTGGGCGATTTGGATCGTATTCCTAGCACTTGAATCTAGTATTTGTATTTTATTCTCTAAATCATTTCTAGGGATGAGCTGAAGTGTATTGCCAATAAGGTCTGTCTTGGATACTAAAGGATTGTCGGAAAAGATCTTGTGGTTTGAGAAGGATGGGACTTTATTGACCACCCTAACTCTTCCATGGCCAACACTGTTACTTAGCAAAGACACCAGTTTCTTGAATCTTGAAACAGCTTCAGCTGTCTCTGCCAATAGGTCTTGATCTCGAGGCTGGGGAAGCAGATGTAGGACTCTGAGGCAGCTCTCTACTGCAGCTCTGTTAGCTTTCTCCACCGCTTCCATCTCAATACTACAGCAATAGATCATCCTAAAAATCCCATCTTTTCATATGCAAGCGCATCTAGAAAGTACAAAATTGCTGTTCCATCAGAAATCACCCACAATTTTCAATTCCATAAGCTCGTGAATATTTTACAAAAATATATATATGTAATGGTTTTCTCAGATAGGAGAGACAAAATTGAGTGAATTCGGGACAAGTTCTTCTTATAACTTCGAAGTTGAATCCTGAGCATTTAATTAGAAATAAAATATGAAGCATCAAACAACGACCCAAGAAAGGAACTCCGAAAAGAAGGGGAAAAAAAAAGCCAACAGGCCGAAGACAGCGAGTTTAAGCAGATCCCAAAGTAACCAAGCTAGCAAAAGAAACACAAAAATATTTTTTTGACCGATTCGAGCTTCAAAACTTGGAACTTCTGCACAGATTGCAAAATTACTAACCGAAAACCTAGACCCAAAACGAAAAAGAAAAATCCAAGCAGGAGGATCAAATCGACCACCAATCATGGAAATAAGAGGGAACAACCGAGGAAGGCGAGATCTGAGAACTGACCTTAGGGGAGAACCATAGACTGATTGTGGCCTTGGTCTTCCGATAGGTGTGAATGGACGCAAGAACAAACGGGCTGGGAATTGTTTTCCATGTCTTCTGCTGCTGCTCTCTTTATTACTTTAATACGGGAAACCAGGTAGAAAAACGAGCACCAGGACTAAAATACTGATATTTTAGAATTAGAGGGGCGAATGAGAACAAAGGACTACCCTTGTAAGCCATGAATATTTTATGAATTCCCCCTTCGATTTAGCTAACATTAACACTTCACCTCCCAGATTACGTGTACTTGATTACCAAATGCCCCCTTAATTATGTCCATCTTACAAATAAAAAGCATGTTGATTATTGTGATTAACTCAAACAATATATATACTATTTACAAATTTGTACTTATAAGAAAAACATCTCAATTTTCTATTATATTGGTAGAGAAAAACACATAGTAAGGGAAGGGGTAAAGCATCAAATTGTTGATGCTTGACCTTTTGATCCATTCTAATCCTCAGTGTCTGTCTTTACTGAACACAAGGGTTGACCTCATAACAATAATCCTACCTATCATCGACATTTTTTGTATGCTTGTTTTGTTGGACACATTATTAAATAATTATTCACCTTCATCTTGTGAACTAATCTTCAAACTTGATGGGACATGGATTGAATAGGAAAATCCAACTTTGATTAGACTAATTATGTAACAATTGCCCATTTGACAGGACCTCTAGATTTTGTCTTCACTAAAGTACTAAACACATGGATTGACCCTAGTAATATAATTATAATGAGGTGTGAATCATATATAATTATTATGGAGGACCATTTCTACCGGCCTAAGTTCCTTTTTTTTTGAAAAAAATATTGTCATCACTATTAAATATCAGCATATTACTTTTTTCATTAATACATTATCCATCTATGTAACATTCTTTTTTAAATTATATTTATATTATCTTGTAGTAAAATTATATTGTAAATTAACTTGTATAACTGATATTGATTAAAAATATAAAATTATTTTTAATATTGGCATAAAGCATTAATTTTTCTTATAATAAATAATTGCATTATTAATCATGTAAGGATGTGTGATCCACTAGATAAATTTGCTACCTTTGTGTTGATCTACAACATGACTAAATAATAGTATCGTATTCGTGTCAATTACGTATCATATTATACATCTTTTCGTGTTAATTAGTAGATGGCATGGCATGATTATTACTTAATTGAAACTAATATCTTCCATTAATAATCATTCTTTTTGTTGCAAGA
This sequence comes from Canna indica, assembly GCA_034359265.1. Lineage (NCBI taxonomy): Eukaryota > Viridiplantae > Streptophyta > Magnoliopsida > Zingiberales > Cannaceae > Canna > Canna indica. The sequence continues at coordinate 41,336,690 of CP136893.1, forward strand.
TATATAATTGATGTTGGGGGAAAGACAAAGACTTATTTTTGGAAAGACAAAGACAAAGACTGAACTCCAAACGAGTGCTAGCTTCAAGGCAATACATGAATTCTAAGATCCCTCACTCAAAACCAATCACAAAAGTCAAATTGTTTTGGACCCATCAACGTAGAAGTTTCTCACTTTGGAGAATTGTGGGCCACACTCTTCCCACAAAGTTTGACAAAAGAAGAAGATCACTAGTTATTCACACCATAAACATGATGTAGATAACTTTTGTTCAAAAAGAAAATATATGGACCTTGGATGCATTTTTGAAGGATTGAAAAATGTGAAGGTGCATATGGGAATTTGGAAGAAAATAAAAGTAGACAAGTAGTACTATGATTGAGCAAAATTAGTTGTTTTAATTTTCTTGTCAAATTAATTAATATATATACATTGTATTAAATATGAACACTTTAGTTGGGTGGTATCATTGCAAGGAAAGTAGAACGTGGAAGGGATGATCAAGTGTCACAATAGGAAGATGAGATAACGGTGTCCATCATGCCAATTTAAAGAGTTAAGATTCTTTACCCCTTTAACATATATAATTATATATATATATATATATTAGAGTTTAACGAGAGAGGATTGAGATCCCATTGTATCCATTTATTATCTACATATAAACAATGGTTAAAAACTACAAGCAATAATTTATTTAGTATATATATATTTAGTTATATAATTGAAATATAATTTATTTCGGGTGCAATTTCGGCAGTTGGAGCCCACTTATACTACTTGCAGCATACCTGTGCACCAACTACCGAGTTGCATACGATATGTTAATTTAATTATAACTAGAAAATATCCCGTGCTACGCAACGGTTCCAAATAATTTTATAAAATATTTTTAAATCAATAATAATAATGAAACTAATTTTATATCAATATATAAAATGTATAAAATATAATTATAATTAAGATATGAAAATAATATCGTTTATTAATAGAGCTAAACATGAATATCAATCGTACAATAGTAAACTTAAATTCATTTATAATAATAAAATTTTAATATTCTCGATAGAAAATTAATGAAAATATAATAAAGATGGATATTTTTTTTTAAAATAGAATACAATAATAAAACAAAATCAAAATAATTTATTTGATAATTAGAAAAATCAGAGCTTACAAAAGTACAATTTCAAAAATAAAAAAATAAGTACACTTTCCAATAAAATAAAAAAATTTATAAAATAATTTTTAATTAAAAAATATATGAAATCAATTATATAATAAAAGATGTAATAAATAAAATATAATTAAATATTATAATATAAATATATAGTCACGTATTAATAGAAGAACAAATAAAGATGAATTTTACGATAGTCAAATTTAAAATCAATAATAATAATAATACTAATAATAATAATAAACTTTAATATACACAATTAAAATAATCGAATATTTAATAAAGGTGAATATAATTTTTTAATAAAAATACAATAATTAACCCACATTTATAGAAAAAAATATTAAACATAAACACTCAAAATAATATATTTGATAAATTAAAAATGAACATAAGTGAACTACAATTCGGATAAAGATTAAAAAATAAAAGTATAAAAAGAAAAAAGAAAAACTTCAAAAATAGAGACTAAGAAATCTCACCTATCATGTATCACTTCATTTTATATCATTAAAATTACTATAATATCTAAAATGGAAGTAAAAAAGAAAAGGCTCAAACTAAATAATTTAATAAAAACTTACAAATCAAATTTAATGAACAAATAATTTTTTTTCGCTATAAATAATAGAGAAATAACAAAATATAAGTTTTTAGAAAGTAATAATATAGACAATATAAAATATACAATAAAATAAATAAAGATTTAAAATATATAATTATACTTAATTTGTTTTAGAATTTTAAAATAATTTTGAAAAATATGAAACATCAAACTAAATAACAAATTCTACTTAAAAACTTTAAACTTGAAAGAAATTAACTAAATAAGGATAATAAAACTAAATGTCTACATCTTTTTTAAATAGTAAAATAAGAATAAAAAATAGAAACAATAATTAGTATATATTAATCAAAATTTGGATCATATTTACAAAAAAATATCCCGACTTCTCATATACCACTTGTCATATACTATTTAATTAGCATATCATTTATTTTACAACGATATATATCGTAGTAAAATAAAATAATAGAAATATATATATATCGTTTTTTTGCTTTAAATTTTTAAACTCTCTCCAAAAATGTGAAAGTTTAAACTAATTTAAAAATCAGTAAAAAAACATGACAATAAAATCAAGTTAATGGAAAATAATTTTTCCTTATTAAATAATATATAACTAAATAAAATATAAAATAATGATAGTAAAAATAAATAATATAAAATATTCAGAATATAAGAAAAATATAAAAAGAATTTTAAAAAATATATAAGTATATATAATTAGCCTATTTTAAAATTTGAATTTTAGAAAAAAAATATGATACACCAATCCAAACTAAAAAAATTACTTAAAAATTATAAAACTTGAATAAAATCAATGAAAATAAAAGTAAAAGATTGGATGTTTAATAATCTATAATAAATAATAAGATAATAGCAGTAGTAATTAATATATTGTATAATATATATATTTAATATATAATTATATAATAAAATACACTACTAATATATAGTTGTTTCAATTAGATTTGCTAAGGAAATATAAAATGTAAACCAAATTAAAAAATTTAATGAAGGGAATCAAGAAATCTTGTTATAAAATAGATCAAAAATCGATGAAGGAACTTGGGAGATCAGTGTCGGTTTGGACGCTATTTTTTCAATAACCATCCTATTCCTGCATGAGGATCGAAGTAATCTGGTCAAGTTCTAGACTTTTACTATGGTACACATCCTATATAAAAAAATGATATTTAATCCTGGAAGCATAGTTTTTTTGAAATTAATCACCTCTATGGGAATAATACCATATGATATCAATTCAAAATTAAGATTTCAACAAAAATTAAAAATAATTAATGATTTTTTTCTTAATCAACAACATTTAATGACACATTAAAAAGTTTCAGCTTGAATGACGGTTACCAAATTTGTAAAACTGGCGTCTCTGTTTATGACGTCGGTTTTTAATAAAATAAAAAAAGAATTCTAGTGCCTCTACTTATCGAATATATAATTTGATAATTTTGATTTGAATATGTATTCAAATTTCAGACGTTTGAAATCACGTCTTTTATTCGAATTTGAGATTTTTAAAATATTTGAACTAATTTAAATATTCATTTCAATTTGAGTGACATTTATTTAAATTGTTTGAATTGATTGAAATATATTAGTTTTCATATATTATATATGTACATATTATATAAAACTAATTTATTCAAATTGGCTAAATTATATTCATTCGAGATTTTAAATTTTTATTACTAATAATATAATAGAAATATATTGATTTGATTTGAAGTATCAATTTTTTTCTTTCTAAAATGCATATATGAACTTGATTAAAAAATAAAAAAATAAAAAATATAGAAAAAATAATAATAAATAGGGAAAAAGTACAAAAATGCTCATAATGTTTTCTCACGAGTACTAAAATGCTCCTAACATTTTTTTGAGATAAAAATACCCCTTACGATATGGAATTGGGTACAAAAATGCCCCTATAAGTAAACAATGTTAATTGAGAAATAACGGAGCTGACGTGGCTGATGACGTGGACATATGGCGTGCATGCAGGCCAAGACGTTTTCTCACGGGTACTAAAATGCTCATGACGTTTTCTCACGGGTACAAAAATGCCCCTATTTTTTTTCACGAGACCTCAAATACCTCTAACATTTGTTTTAGACCTAAAATACCCCTGAGATTATTGAAAATGATACAAAATGACATCAGACTAACTTTTATTAGGTGAGACTTAATGGAGATGTCATGGATGCTGACAAAGTGTTGATTTTACACGTAAGCGACACATAAGAGATCGAAACTGAAATCGAAAATTGAAAATGTAAACAATAAAAACTAAAACTGAAACCATCAAATCGGTTAATCGAAAAATTTGGTTCGGTTTCAAATCGGTTTTTTAATTAACCAAATTTTTAATTTTTTTATTCATCCCTACGGTTGCGTGGCAAGTTGCCCTTTGCATGTGCACCACGTGTAAAGTCAACATCTCTATATATGTCACACCCCAATTCCACAATGGTGTCACTACTAGAAAAATGGTCATCAGCAACGGCTGATGCCGTTGCTGAGCCGTTGCCGAAGAGCATCAGCAACGGCTGAGCCGTTGCAATAGCGCCGTGACAGAAAGTCGCGTTGCTGATGACTTAGCAACGGATCAGCAACGGCCGCTCGGGCCGTCGCTCAAAACATTATCAGCAACGGCCACTGGGCCGTCGCTAAAAATATTATCAGCAACGGTTTTGCCACAGACCCGGAGCCGTTGCTGATACCATTAATAGCAACGGCCGCTGAGTCCGTAGCAACACCGTTAGTAAACCTCCGTCGCTAAGCCGTTGCTGTAGGTCATCAGCAACGGCTCTCGATACACTTTTAGCAACGGCTTTCCCACGGACGCCCGTGGGAAAGCCGTTGCTGATGACCTATGCCTGCAACCAAAAAATTTGAAAATTTCAAATTTCCATTGATACATTGATACATTTATCTGATACATAACTCACACACCCATACCCTCATACACACATTCATTCACACATCACAAACATCTCATACACATTCATTCACACATCACAAACACACCAAGATATACATCAAAACAATTATATTTATATTCATAATTATCCACGATAGTATAAACACAATTCAAATGTAAAATTGAAGTATCAACATCTCAATAACATAGTCAATATAAATTAAACAAGTTCAATATCTGAGTAACAAAGTCAATATAAATAAAATCTCACGATGACGATGGAGGATGGCCTAGATCATATGGCGGGGTCTGGAGTGCTTGAGTGTACACCGGCGTGGACTGACTCGAGGATGATGGATTAGATGATGCCGAAGAGATGTCTGCTTCGGGATGACCCGACTAGTTGCGTAGCATAGCTTCTATATTCGCCATCGTCTGACTCTGACGCGCCATCGTCTGACTCTGACGCTCCATCATCTCAGTCTGACGCGCGACCGTCTCCTCTAGTGTCCTTATCCTATTACTATGATCATAACTGGATCTAGAGGTGGACGGCCGCTCACCAGCGACCGGAGGGGTCGGTGCCCCAAGTGGCCCTAGTACGGCTCGCGCATGACCACTATCTGCGAAGCCATATACGCGGCCATGGTCCCAGCCACCTGCGGTCTCGACCCACGATGCTGCGTCAAAGTCCTCGGGGGTACCCCCGCGCTGCACCACCGTCCGGCTGTACGTCTCCTACTCGAGTTTGATTTTTTGTTTAATATTTATCATAAAACTTAAATTATAAATATATAATGAATAATTTAAACAAATATATAATTACCACAATGTATGCAGCGCGGTTGTCGATGTACTCCCTCGTCCCATGTGCTCGACGGTGAGTCCGCTCAAACACCGCCATCGGGGAGGGTCGCTGGACAGTCCCGTCATCCGACACCGTCGTCTACATTTACAAAACAAATACATTAATTAGTACACATAATAACAAATAAAATATATAATTAAACGATATACTTACCATACGGTTTGCGTGCACTGCAAATGCAACAGAGCCGCCGGTGTGACGCGCTGCTCCCCCCGACATGCGATTTCTAGCCGCATTCTGAGAAACCTCCTGCCATCGATCCGTCGACCATATCCCCACGAGCTGGTCCCATATATCCGGAGTAATCCAACTGGGGCCGTATCCCCGAGTCTCCGCGATGTTAGTGGTCCCAGCTCGGGCCATCGCTCGGGACCGAGCCTGCCCCAGCTGCCCGTTGTACCTTGCCCGGGAAATAGACTCCCAGGCAGCGTAAATAAAGGACCTCTGGTCCTCGGCCCATGTATAGCGAGCCTGCAAAATAATAATATCAGTACCAATTCTTAATATATCATCATGCATGTAAAAAAAATAATAATACGTGCCTCAAACTCGCGCCATAACATGTCGACGTGCTCGCTAGGCACGTGAGACCACGTAGGCCATGCCCCGTGCATGTATCGTCGAATAGTAGAAGAAATGCTCCTCGGCACTTCTTCTTGCTCGAACCTGCACAACAAAAATAAATTTTAATATTATATTATGATATAATGAATTTGTAATGATTCATAATTCATGATATATTACCGCTCCCCAATCACGCTGATCAATCTACGTGACTCTGTGGCTGGTGGAGGCTGCCACCTGTTCGGCCCGCGTGGCCGCCTGCGTCTGGATGTACTAGCCTCGGCAGTATCATCCTCATGAGGATCAGCAACAGGAGGATCAGCAGCATGAGTAAGTGCTGGAGTCTCACCGATCGGAGACTCCGAAGCTCTCCTGCGTCGATAACCACGACCAGACATATCTGTCGAACAGACATATAATCAGATTATTGTATAAATAGTAGAGATATATTTAATAAAATATATATACTTTACAATTATTCCTCATCATCTGAATAATAGTCTTCGAATTCTTCTTCTTCTTCCTCTTCTTCCTCTTCGTCATCTTCTTCATCTCCAGCTTCCTCAATTTCATGATCGTCATCATCAGCATATTCAACTTCTACTTGAATTGACGTTGTGTCTGCATCCTCGAGTATTGGAATAATACGATCCACAGCAGGAAGATCATCTTCTTGATAGAAACCAGGAGGATCATTTTCTCCTACTATCGGATCAATTTTTCCTCTACCTTTTGTCTTACAGACTACACGCCAATCTGCTCTATCTTTATTTCGAGCCGGATACTTCGCGTAATATACTTGTTCGGCTTGTGATGCCAATATAAATGGCTCATTTGCTGCCAATTTCGATTTGTAATTAACCTCAACAAGTTTGTATTTTTGATGAACTTTCATGCCCCTTTCTGTTGTATCGAACCAATGACATCTAAATAGGAACACTGATTTCAAGCCGAAGTAGTGCAACTCTATCACTTCTTCCACTAGTCCATAGAAATCCATATCACATTCAACATAGGTTGTCCCTTTCACGCAGACCCCAGCATTCATCGTCTTTTTTGTAGATGAATATTCAACCGTGTGAAATTTATACCCGTTAACAAAATATCCGCTATAGCACGACACAAGTCGCGACGGTCCACTAACAAACTCAAATATTTTTTCATCTATTTCAGCTCTGTGATCTTTGCTGTAAGTCTGAATCCAAGAAGGGAAATCACGATTCCGTAATGTCTCCAATTCTTGATCGTTGTGAATAGAGTATTTTTGCACCATCTCAATGTCAAATATTTCAATGAATTGTTCAATCTCTGGGCAATTGAGTAATACATACAAGTGTGCCAAATGATACTCTTCATCGCTTAAGTGTCGAGATGGACGAGAACCAAAAGCACGACCAGAGTAACAGAATATATTTAAACGTCCATCTGAATGTCGAACACCCCCGTCGTCGTTACGTGGAAGACGATCAAATCTTGTCTGTACTGTCGATTCAAAGTAAAATGAGCAGAATGTTGAAATTTCTTGGATGATATACGATTCAGATATTGATCCTTCAACAGCTGCGGTGTTCTTTACTTTTTTCTTCAGACGATTCATGTATCTTTCAAATAAGTACATCCAACGATATTGAACGGGGCCACCAACTTGTGCCTCGTATGCCAAGTGTATCGGTAGATGCTCCATCGAGTCAAAAAATGCAGGAGGGAAAAACTGCTCCAGCTTGCATATGATTTCAACAATATTATTTTCAAGTGTTGACATATCTTCGACTCGAAGGACATTTGCACAGATGCTTCTAAAAAACATACTTAATTCAGTCAACGGACCCCAAATATTATCAGGTAGAAGATCTCGAAATGCGATCGGAAGTAATCTCTGCATGAATACATGACAATCATGGCTCTTCATCCCTGATATTTTACAATCATCGACGTTCACACATCGAGATAAGTTTGAAGCATATCCATCGGGTAATCTGAGTTCTTTTACCCATTGACAAACATCTTTGATCTGTTGTTTATTTAACACATATAGGGCCTTCGGTTTCAGATATCGTCCGTTGACCTCTTGTAACTCCAACTCTGGTCTTTTACAAAGTATTTTCAGATCATGTCGGGCTTTGACATTATCTTTAGTTTTTCCAGAAATATCCATCACAGTGTTAAAAATATTATCAAACACATTTTTTTCAATGTGCATGACATCTAAATTATGTCGAATCAATAATGAACTCCAATAGGGCAATTCCCAAAAGATACTTTTTTTCACCCAGTTGTGTGTTTGGCCAAAACCTGACACTCTTTCATTGCGACCGAATACAATATCTGGAAGTGCTGAAACACGTGCTAACATTTGTTCACCAGACAACATCGGTGGTGGCCCATCTCTTTCGACTCTGCCCTTAGTAAATTTATTACGATTCCTTCGATACTGGTGATGAACCGGTAGGAATCGACGATGACAATCAAAGAATGAGATTTTTCGTCCGTTCTGAAGACTGATTGATTTAGAGTGTTCCATACAATACGGGCAAGAGAGTCGGCCGTGAGTGCTCCAACCCGACAACATGCCGTACGCGGGGAAATCATTGATTGTCCACAAGACCGCGGCCTTTAAATTGAAGTTTTGCTTCCGATGACAATCATAAGTGACAGCTCCCTCAGTCCACAATGTTTTCAATTCATCTATCAAGGGTCTGAGAAATATGTCAATTTCTTTTCGCGGACCCTTAGGACCCGGAATAATCATCGAAAGATAAATAAATTCATCTTTCATGCACATTGACGGTGGCAAATTATAAACTGTCAGCAGCACTGGCCAAACTGAATAAGGAGTTGCAGAATGTCCAAACGGATTAAAACCATCTGTGCACAATCCCAATCTGATATTTCTAGTATCCCTAGCAAATGAAGGATAACATGTATCCAAATGTTTCCATGCTTCACTGTCAGATGGATGAGTCATTACTGTATCATCACGACTTCTTGCATGCCAACTCATGTAGGGGGCTGTCTTTTCCGATATGAATAACCTTTGAAGCCTCGGTGTTAGTGGAAAATACCGAAGCACCTTAAACGGGATATTTTTCTGTCAGACCGATTTCTTCTCCTTGTAACGAGGGTGTTGACATACAGGGCATTTATCCAACTGCACATTTTCTTTATAATATAAAATACAGTTATTTTGGCACGCGTGTATTTTTTCGTACCCGAGCCCCAATTTTCTCATTAGCTTTTTAGTCTTATAAAAAGTAGGCTCAAACTTGTTATCAGTAGGCAGCATTCCATTAATCAATCCAGCAATCCGATCATACGCAACTCCGCTGATATTACAATCGGCCTTGATGCTTAAGAGCTGTGTCATTGCTGAAAACCTAGTGTATTTAGGACAATTCTCATACAAAGGTTCATCGGCAGCTTTCAACATCTCGTAAAATTCTGCAGCTTCTTTATTCGGTAATTCAATCTCTACCGCAGCCCCTACTTCTGTGATATCAACCGCTGTAGTATCTGGTGGGACTGATGTCTGAAGAACTGGCCGATCAACATTATCATTCAGGCGGAATTGACCCCCAAGACTATCAAGTATCATAGTTCTATAGGGATTACATTGACTGGATGAAGAAGCACCAGCAGAGGAAGATTCACCATATGTCTGAACGACAGGATTGCTCGACGTCCCGACTTCGCGTGACTCCCCGTGACAAGTCCATAGAAAATATCTTGGTGCAAATCCTTTGCTATATAGATGCAGAGTGACAGTCTCCCGATCCAAAAATCGTCCATTTGAACAAATGCGGCACGGACATCGGATTTGATCACCCATGCTAACGAAATTCCGATTCGAATAGGCGAAATTTAGGAAGTATGTTACGCCTAATCGAAACTCATTCGTTAAAGCTCCACGATTAAGACGTCGGTACATCCAACTTCGATCAGCCGACATGATTCTGTCAATCAATGACAATTTCTTTGGTTAATGTCTTTAGGTGAGATTGTCCTATTCCATTCGGGATTTATGTTATTCGTACTGCACTTACGTTTTTATTTTAACTGTTAACTAATTATTCTAAATTTCGACAGCATCTCCCTACAGTTCTCCGAATACGCATATCATCTGGGCGCGTATCGGAGAACAAGAGAGATGTTGCCGAAATTTAGAATAATTAGTTAACAGTTAAAATAAAAACATAAGTGCAGTACAAATAACTATATTCCCAAATTGTTCAATCAGGGACAATTCAAGAATTGTACGTCGTATAAAAGATCATCTACTTCTTTTACAGGAACATACAATTCCCGAACGAATCTAAGGTTTTGCTAAATCATATCCGATCGTCGATGCGTACGTGAAACATATCAACTCGTCGGAGGATGATTATTTTCTAAATATTTCGAGACAGTTCGAGTCCATATTGGACGATTTCGGCGCGCGTCCGAAGTGGACGATTCCGGCGCGAGTCCGAAGTGGACGATTCCGGCGCGAGTCCGAAGTGGACGATTCCGGCGCGCGTCCGAAGTGGACGATACTGGCGCGCGTCCGAAGTGGACGATACCGGCGCGCGTCCGAAGTGGACGATTCCGGCGCGCGTCCGAAGTGGATGATTCCGGCGCGCGTCCGAAATTAATCTAAACCCTAATAATTAATCTAACAAATTAAACAATTAATCTAAACAATTAATTAACAATTATTAAATAATTAATTAACAAATATAAAATAATATAAACTATATATATATATACTAAATTCCGGCGCCGGAGTCCACCCTCCGGCGCCGGCGTACAGTGGCCGGACACAATGTCCGGCCACTGCAGAAGGTCCGGCGGCGGCCATCGGCCGACCGCCGCCGGCCGAAACCCTAGAAATAGGGTTTCGGTCGGGTGATTTCCGCCGGCTGCAGGGAAGAGACGACAGCAGGGGAGACTTACCTGAACAAGTCGGCAGCGGCGGTCGGCGTCGTCGGCGTCGTTGGCGTCGGCAGCAGCGGCAGCAGCGGCAGCGGCGGCGAGTGGCGTCGGCAGGAGCGGCGGCGGCAGCAGCGAGCAGCGGGAGGAAGAAGAGTCGGGCGCGAGAGCGTGCCCTATATAAACTTATCAGCAACGACTCACTTGCCCGTTAGAAAGTCGTTGCTGATAAGTTATTATCAGCAACAGCTCACTTATCCGTTAGCAAGCCGTTGCTGAAGATTAAAAAATCAGCAACGGCTCGCCTTTCCGTCAGAAAGCCGTTGCTGATAATTAAAATAATCAGCAATGGCTCGGGTTTCCGTTAGAACGCCGTTGCAGATACAGTTTTCTGCAACGGCTCGGGCGGCCGTAAGAATGCCGTTGCAAATAGCAACGGCTTGAGCGACCGTCGCTGATAGCCGTTGCTGAAGACGAAGTTTCTAGTAGTGTGTGACCGGCCAGGGTATACAAGCATACCCCGAAGCCTACTCAAATCACAACCACAGACATAAAACAAACTAATCACAAACCATATAGATAAAACAAACTTTATATTTCAAACTCCAACCACTAACAAATGGTTATAGAACAAAACAAATTCATCCTTTGATAAAGAAATCGCAGAAACATGAATGTTCAATCGGAATAAACTTTAAACAATGTTTGAAACAATAATTAAAATAAAGAATCCCTAGATGAAATGGAGTACAATAAGTCTTGATACACGACTCTCGTTAAATCCAACCACTACCCTAACTCTAACTTCGACTTATCACGAGATCAGTCCTGAACCTGCTGCTCCCAGCTGCACTACTCCAACACTTCAGTGCTACTACTTGTCCTGACCTGGTGCTGAAAGAAAACAAGAATACAAAAGTAAGTCCACATTAGACTTAGTGAGTGGCTCGGTCCTGAGCCCACCACTGTCCACAGTTGACAGTTATATAATAATATAATGGCCGCATGATATATAACTTCCATAGTACAATGAATAAGTTCTTAACTCAGAATTGAATATTTTATTTATGTAAATCCAAAGCATAATTCAATTAATACGAGTCGGTCACTAGAACATGTCTAGTGAGCTTCCCGCCCATGGTTCCCGAGCTAGGTAGGCCCTCTAGCGTTGGTAACCCCAATTGGTTGGGAAAACCCTCCAACCAGAGCCACTCCGGGTCGGTCGTCAGTGTGGCTCGCTGACGAGCTTCCCGGTCCACACCTCCTCCGCTGATTAGCCCCACTGAACCCCCATCTCATCCACATACACAAACATGTACACCAAGAAAATAAATGCACCAACACCACAAGCACTTAATGTGAAACAATATTTTCACACCATATAATTCCAAGTACATATTTCCATACCAGAGCGTAGTTTAAATATATTCAACGAAATATCTAAATTTAAAGATTTCTACATGAAAGTCTAAAATTTATAAATAACATCCATGATACAACCTCTTTTACAAACAAGTTCAGTATCCAAATTCCTTTAGTTTTTACCTCAAGCTTTTCTAAAAGAACATTAAGAATACTTATACACTACAATTTAAATGTTCACATAATTCAAAGCTTAAATAAAGTTCTTATGCCAATTTAACTCACCATCACAGTAAATACTAAAATAAAGCGATTTAGGAATACAAGACATTAACAACCTCACCCTTATCTCCCTTCCTTCATCCTGCACTAACTTTTTCCAAACACCTACTGTTACAATCTTAATCAAACCAAAACTTATTGATTTCACATTTCCTTTAAAACTTACCTACATTATACAATTACAAGATTAAGAGCAACATCAACAAAACAAAAATTAAAGCCTTGATAACTTTCTCCCTTGGCTGCCGCACATCCTTTACTCTTTCTTTCTTCCCTCATCCAAATCAATTTCTAACTCACACTGTTAACACTCAATCAACCACTACTTTTCTGATTTCCTAATTACATTTACCATCAGTTTATATTATGCAGCCACAAGGAGAAGCACATGACATATCAAAGAAAGTTTTCCGGGTTCTCCTTTTTGCCATACACATCGACACTTACCTTTTAACCATAGATTAGAATCTACCTACTAGAAATGCTATTCGTACAACCAAGAAAGAAATCTAATTAACAAGAAATCCAAATGGGCAGTAGACGATCACTACATAATCAAATTCTCAATACTTAGTAATGTATACAATGAATCCCCAAATTTAATACAAGAATTGATACACTAAACCACCATCAACTCAATTGAAGCAGAGATTAAAATCATCAAGAAAATTTCAGATTTTCTTCAAGATATAGGGCGGAGGGTGAGGAAAGAAACTATAAGTCTTCGGCAAAATTTAGCCACTCACCGGTAAGGGAAATCGAAGTGGAAGACGCTCTCCAAAGCCCTCGAGTCGATGATCACCGGCGACGGCAACACCACCGGTGGCAATCCTTCTTCCAACGCCTCCTTCGTCGCCCTCTGTCGCTGCCTCTCTTCTCCCCTTTTTTTCTTTTAATTTTGGGTGTGTGCGGCTGTAGCAACCGCACACACCAAATAAACCTTCTTTTTTATTTTTTATTTTTTATTTTATTTTTTTACGATTCTACCCCTCACTTAACCCAACTGCGGCTTCTACCCAACTCGACCCACACTTGCCCAAATTAGATTCCGATCAAGTCGTCGGACTCGACTCAACTAATAATCCAAAACCTAAAATAAAATAAATAAAACAAAACACTAAACACGCGCAAAGGCCTCACCTTAATTCACATTATCCGACATTTCTTCCGACCCGCTTCGATGCGCATCCACATCGTCCGGCTGAAAATAACTAAATTAAATTATATAAAATTTACGGATATAACACTCTATTAGTATCAACGACATCTCTATTAAGTGACTTAAGTCTTACCTAACAGAAGTTAAGTTTGTGTCATTTTTATATTATTTTCAATAACCTCGGGGGTATTTTAGCTTCAAAACAAACGTTAAGGGCATTTTAGTATTCGTGAGAAAATATTAGGGGTATTTTTGTACTTGTGAGAAAATGTTAGGGGCATTTTAGTACTCGTGGGAAAACGTTAGGGGCATTTTAGTACCCGTGAGAAAATATCTTGGCATGCATGCGCGCTAGATGTCCACGTCATCAGTTCCAGTCATTAGTCACGTCGGCTCCGTTATCTCTCAACTAACACCGTTCACCTATAGGGGTGTTTTTATACTCAATTTCATAACGTGAGAGATATTTTTGATTTTAAAAAAATTTTAGGGGCATTTTAGTACCCGTGAGAAAACGTTAGGGACATTTTTGTACATTTTCTCTAATAAATATTCTAAAAGATAATATGAACTAATACTATCAAAATAAATAAAAATTAAATTAAATTGTATGAGAAATAATAGATAGTTAATAATACTATAAATTTAGGAAATAAAATTTTAAGTAAAAAGTAAAATAAAGGAAAAAATGATATATAATATCAAATGTGAAAATGTGTATATTTATAAAATATATATTATATAAAAAAATATACTAAAAAATGTGAAAATTTTGGAACGATAAAATCATGCAATTATTTTTGCTAACAATAATTTGAAATTTTTTGAATTGATTTAAAAATTTGATTACATTCAAATTAAATCTAATTAAAATTGAATTTATTCAGGTTTTAAATTATATTATTGAATCAAATAAAAATCTGAATATTTTATATTTTAATAGGTAATATATAAAATATAATAATATTGTTAAATATCAATTAAAAATAATATAATTTAACACTATCAAAACAAAAAAAATTAAATTAAATTTGAAATCATAATTTTGATAATATAATAAGAACTAAAAATATAAAAAATAACAAAAAGTAAAATAATTTCAAATAAATAAATAAATATGCATTCCAAAAAATAACAAAAAGTAAAATAATTTCAAAGTAAAATAAAAATGTAGAATAAAAAATAATAATAATTAAAAAGCAAAATAATTTAAATAATAAAAATATACAAAAAAATTATTTTTTTTTTGAAAAGAAAGGGCAGCCAAGTGATGGCTGCTCTTTCTTCTGTACTTTTTTTTAAATATTAAAAATAAAAGAAAAACAAATTTATGATTTTTTAAAAATATTGGTTTGATTTGTAGTATCAATTTTTTTCTTCTGAAATACATATATGAACTTGATTAAAAATAAAAAAAATAAAAAAAATAAAAAAACAAATTTAGAAAAGATAATAATAAATATACTAAAATATAATATGAACTAATACAACCAAAATACATTAAAATGGTACGAGAAATAATAGATAGTTGATAAAATTATAAATTTAGAAAATAAATTTTCAAACCAAAAGTAAAATAAATGAAAAAAATAATATATAATATAAAATGTGAAAATGTGTATATTTATAAAATATATTTTATATAAAAAGATATATATTGAAAGGTGTGAAAATTTTGAAACGATAAAATCATGCATTTATTTTTGCTAACAATAATTTGGAAAAATTGAATTGATTTAAAAATTTAATTATATTCAAATTAAATCTAATTAAAATTGAGATTTATTCGGATTTTAAAATATATTATTGAATTGAATAAAAATCTGAATAAATTAATCAAATTATGAAATTTCAAATTTTAATAGGTAATAAGTAAAATATATTAATATTATTAAATATCTATTAAAAATAATTTAATTTAATACTATCAAAATAAAAAATTAAATTAAATTTGAAATCATAATTTTGATAATATAATAATAACTAAAAATAAAAAAAAATAAAAAGTAAAAGACCTTAAAAAAAACTAAATAAAAATGTCTTCTTTTTCAAAAAATAAAAGTAGAAAAAGTAGAAAAAAAATAATAATTAAAAAGTAAAATAATTTAAATAACAAAAATAAACAAAAAATAATAAATATTTTTTAAAAAAAGAAGAAGAAAGGGCAACCTACGATTGCTGCCCTTTCTTCTGTAACTTCTTTTTAAAAGAAAAGTAAAAAAAAGAAGAAAACAAATGACTAGTGCACGGAGAAAGATGGGAGTCTTCCGTACAGACCACACCTGCTTTTCCAAAATTACTATGGAGTTGATTAGATACATGGCGAGTTCAATGTGCATAACAAGTTAAAAGAGCTCACATTAATTTAATTGTAGGCTATTTATGAATTTTGCTTAAAATTTAAAAATTAATTTGTTGTTATTCCTTAGAAAATGTTTGTTATACCTGTGATTTGTATTGCAATCGATTTATTTAATGTATTTTAATTAAGTTGAAGTTGAAATTAATAGCAAGTTGATATATGTCACCTGTGTATCAACGAGTTAGACATGATTATGCAATATCAAATATCCGTTTGGGGGTTGTATATTCGTGCAAACTAAGTAGTTGATCTTTTATACGATGTACAACTCTTGAATTATCTCTAATTGGACAGTTTGATATTTTATTTGTATTTAGCTTAGTTTTTTCTTTTAGCCTTTTCTTCATTAATAAATTTCGGCTTATTAATCTCTCCTGTTCTTCGATACACACCCAAATGATATGCGTATTTGGAGAACCACATGGAGATGCTGCCTAAATTTAGAATGAAGTTACTCGGTAAAAGAGATACTTAGTGCAATATGAACAAGATCATGCAGAATGATCGAAGTTGGATTATGTACCGACGATTTGATCATGGAACTATAACGAACGAGTTTCTATTGGAAAGAAAGTGGATCTTCCTACAAGGATCCAAAATTTGAAAACAGCAAAAGCGAAATTCCTGAAAGGAAAAATCTAGAGAACATGAAATATCAAAAATTTACGTGGTTCGAACACAACATGGTACCAGTCCTATGTCCGCGAGGAGAAGATGAGACTCTTATATTACTTTCTTGAGAGAAATTACAACAAAAATAACTCAAATCTGAAAACACTACTATAAAAGAAACTGAATATGACACATTCTAAAATGAGTAGAACTGTTGTCATTGCGACTCGACTAATGCTGCACTAGAAACTAGAAGAAGAGGAGCACTGCCTCAAGGGAGGGATGAAGACACTCTCTCTCTCCCCCCCCTTTATCTCTCTCTCTTAAATTATTTGAGATGTGATGACTAGCCTAGGGTGTGCACCTCCTATTTTTATAAGAGGAGGAGGGCAAAAATGAGAATACAACCTCCCAAATAGTAGGAAATAAAATATCTTCACATAAATGAGAAAATATTATCAATGAATACAATTATCTATGTTGTCGAGAATGAGCCTTCAATGCGGTTTTCTTGCAGCATATTTCCAATTTTTGAGCAGGACATAAATTGGATGGAGATTTGGCTACTAATAATTCAGTGCAACAATATCTTCACGGAGCTTCGCCAATAAATTGGTGTAGAATATTTTCATATTTTTCTTTTCCTCGGCCAAATATCTTCTGGATCGGGTTGAATTCAAATCGAGTCAACCCTCACAAATTCCTCATATGATGAGATTTGAGCCCAGTGAATCTTCTCCTCTTCTCGCAAAAGCCTATAGGGCTAACCTGTGCCACATATCAGCCTAACAAAGTCCATGGAGTGATCAAACTTGATCGTAGGTATAACATTGTGAGCATGTTGTTGGCTTAAGGGTCTCTCTTAAGCCTCGATCTTTATTTTGATGTTAACAAACAAGTATTTAATCTGTGTGAAGTTTTGAGTTCAGGTTGAGGTTGCTTCTACAATTTGTCTCGATTCTATAATGACACTAGAGTCGGTATCGTCTTCACCACCTAGGTTCGATGAGTCAAACTTTGATCATTGGAAAGGAAGAATGTATACATTCTTAAAGACTCAAGGAATAGGTGTGTTTAATCTGGTTAAGTCAAAATACATAGAACCTAAGAACAAATTAACAGATTTGAGTTAAATGCTAAGACAACAAATTACATATATTGTTCTTTAGAAAATAACATTTTTGAAAAAGTCATGCATTGTACTTCGGCATATGATATTTGGGCAACTTTGAACATGCTTTATGATTATGCTAAAACTGAAGAACTTGTTACTCTAAATGAAGGAGACGATGACAATTGTCATACTCCTATATCTAATGAAGTTCTTGAAGCTAATAGTGTATCTAGCCAAAGAAGTACAAAGAGTCGAAAGAGAAAGGTGATATGTCACCTATGCAATGAGAAAGGGCACGTGAAGAAGAATTGCCCTAGTATGAAGAACAAGGCAAAACGGAGGTCAAATGCTTCCACTCACTCGCGTGCATCAAGTGAAGCATCCTCACACCATGATCACCAAGCTAACATCATGAACGTTGATGAGGAGGTATGCTCTTCTTCTAGTCATGATGATCATAATTATAGATCTAATTTATCTAGTTCCTTGGATCCTCTTTATGATGAATTATTAGATGAATGTAAAATTATGTATGTCTTGATGGTTAAAAAAGATAAAGAAAACAAAAAATTAAAGAAGGAAAACTTGACTCTTAGCTCTCATTTACATGATGCTAAACTAGAAAATGAGAAGCTAAAAATTAGTGTCTCTAATCCATGCCACGATGTTTTAAGTATTGACACTAAGGAATTGAAAAATAAAAATGACATGTTAAAGAATGAAAATAATATGTTGAAAACTCAATTGCATGCTTTGCATAAATCTATGAATGATTTGAAGAATAAAATGTTGATCTTGAGTAGAATAGTTAATAATTCTTCTCTTAATTCAAAATTTCAAAATGTCTCATTTAGGAAACCTCAAAAGAAAAATATTTCCTTTAAAAATGTTCATGCTCATCATGTCTTTCATGCTAAGCATCCTAACATTATGCCTCATGTCCATAAGAAAAATGAAAAGAAAAGATTTAATGGACATTATTTTTGTTGTGGTACATATGGGCATGCAATTTATGATTGTGCTTTTAAAATGAACCCTAGTGTTGTTAAGACACTTTGGGTACCTAAGTTCACTAATCCCCAAGGACCCAAAGCTATTTGGGTACCAAAAATCTCATCTTCTTTTGTAGGGGGAGCTACCACACAAGGGTAAACAAAAATATATGGAATATTGAAGTTGACCTTAGATCTAAATGAGAAATCTCCAAGAGGTTGTAACTTCAAATCATCATGATGCCTGAGGTATGGAAATTGGCATCTAGGTATATTTTGTATCATCTCCTTACTTTGATCTACTTTATTTAAGTTGGAGTTGTGATACATGTTTAATTTGAGTTGATTTTCCCGCTCTTTTTAAGAGTCCCTTTGAAAATGTTTTTTATTTTTGATTTCCCGGTCTCTTCGGAGACCTATGTGGCCTGTAATGGGTCTAAGCGACCTTGCGGTTCTAAATCGTAGGCACATTGTGGCCTTTCGGTTTTCAACCAATAGGAAGGATTGGAGATCATGTTTTCATTAATATTATGTTTATGATCTCTTAAAAAATTCGTTTTGGATTCATGATAATATATTTTGAAACGGATTTCAAACTATTTAGCAAAGTAAAATTTGAAATCGATACTTGATTTTCTCCTTTCTATCTAGTATGATAACTTGTTAGTAGTCACATTTCCATTATGTTACTAATGAATATCGCTTGCAAGTTATCAAAAATGTGATGGAAGGGTAGTAGAATGAAATAAAAAAAAAGGTGGGCAAAGTTTTGCAAAACTTCAAGAATGAGGTATGACTTCATGTTTGGCAAAATCCTTGAAAAATATTGAATATTCATGATTTCATGATGCCTCTATACTCATGATTATCTTTGAATGCTAAATCTATGAAATTATATTAGTAGACAAAACTTTGATATCTTGAGAAATTTTATGATTAAGCTATCATATTAAGTTAGTGGTTGGAAAACATGTTTAGACTTACTTATATTGAGTGCTCATGTGTCTTCTCTTAAAAACCATGAGTAGAAGTTAATGATTGATATCTAGCAACTTTATAGGAATATGCTTATCTCCTAAACAAAATGAGGCTAAGAAAATCTTTGAAATGACATTATCTTTGTCTCAAACTCAGCATACATGCTTTAAATGGTCATATGCTGGTATCTAGAAAGTTTGAACAAAATCTGAAATCGGTGGATAAATGACTCATATTTATAAAAATATCACTGAGATCTTGTTAAATTTCTAGAAAATTGTAGAGATATCCTTTTTAAGTGATTCTTGAATTTTTGGAATCCTCATAAAGCCTAGTTCATATGAAAAAAAATTCACAAAATTTAAATGCTCACACCTCTCAAAAATAATTTTTTCTTTAAGGATTAAAAACCCAGGGCAGATCGAGCGGTCGATCGACCTGCGACTGCCCGATCGATCGACGGGTGGAAATCGATCTGGTACGCCCATTTTTCCACTAGATCAATCCTGATCGTTCAAATCAAGTTTTTAAGCCCGAAACTAGGGCTTCCTTGCCCATTCGACCGGCTGCCAAAACCTCTCTTCTCATCTTCTAGGCTTTCTACTTCCTCTCCAAGGTAAAAAGCTTAATCCTTATCCATCATTCATGAGGTTATACTCAAAAACGTGGTTTCTTCATCTCTTATTCTCTTAATGTATCTTGATTCATTCATAAAAATGTGATTCATGCTTACTTTACTTGGACGATAATTTCTATTTGGCATGTTTACTGCAAAAACAAGTTTTTTTAAAGAAAAATCAAAATATCTCATGTCTTCTTCAAATGATTCAACATTTACTTTTTAATAAAATTTTTTTAGTCAAGAACTAGTTCTCTCTTGCTTTCTTTCATGAGCTTTTCTCAACATTCATTTTTCCCTTCTTAAAAAAAAAATTGTATTGGTCAAATAGAAAAATGTTTCTCATCCTCATCTAGCCAAAATAAGTTTTTTTTAATAAAAAAAATGTATGCTATTTTCATTTATGGATCATTTTATTCAATCTTACTTTTTATTTTTATTATTTTTAACATTTTATTCTTTATTTTGAAATTTAATGATAAAATCTTTTTGGCCTTGCATGATTCTATGCCGATCTTAAAAAAAAAATTGCTTTCTTTTATTTGCGTTAAAAGCATGCATCTCTCATCTAAAGCTAATCATCTACATCATCATCATAATTGTCTTGCAGAATGACACCCAATACTAAACTCCCAACCTTACCCGATAACCTATTGACCCCTTTAGGCAAGAAACAAGTCGCTAAGTTTGTAGATAGAGCTATCCCGCAGACACGTCCAGTCAATTTAGATGACTTAGAACAATTTGACATTAGAAGAAAACTTGTTAGCATGGGATGGGTAGAGTATCTAGAAAAGAAAGTATTTGTTTGCCCCATCTTGATAAAAGCCTTTTTCTTCAACCTTGTGACAGAAAAGGCAAGGTATGGTGATGAATTAGTTCTTCGGTTTGAAATCATAGGAAAATCCATAGTAATCACCGAATCCCACATTAAAGATGCATTTGGGTTTCCTCTAGTAGGAAGACCAGTTTATAAGATGTCCATACATCATTTTCATGAGGATTTTCCTACTCATGAAGTTGTATCAGCCATTTGCCCTGAGGGTTATCAGGGAATGATCCATACCCAATGCATCAAACTGTCAATTACTGCCAGGATTATGCATCTCATCATTTCGTATAACATCTTTCCTAGAGCAGGTCATTATGATGAGGTCACTATTATGAGTTCTAGGGTACTCTTTTTTGCCATGTCTCGCATTCCTATAGATGTCCCTGATCTCATACTTAGGTATATGGCTGAAGTTCATGCCTCGAAAAAACAAGCCTTACCATATGCTTCAGTAATTTCTCACTTCATATATGAAGCTGGGGTAATAGGTCTAGATTTGAAATTGAGTCCATACCCAAGGCCATAGATGTTGGCTTAAGGTTTTCAACCTTAGTCTTAATCTCAGTTTTGATGGTTTTGATGATAACAAACATGGGACTAATGATTTCATTGAGAATATCTTTCAGGTTCCATATCAATTAGAGTTCGATGTCCTCGATCGAAAAAATCGGAGAAATCAGAAGGACATTGATCGTCGCGCTCGGGTTCATCGCAAAAACTTCTCGAAGATCGACGAGTGCACCAAAGTCACATTGGACAGGCTCAAAGATCACATGAAAGCCCTCCAAGATGATGTTCGTTAAAAGACAGAACCCGAAAATAAAGCGCGGAAGAAAACCTGGCCGAAAATTCAATTCAGCCTAAAATCGGTCAACCGAGCGGTAGACCAAATAGGGTAAGAAAAGGGCCAGTAGCCTTTTTGGTCGACCAGTCGATCGACCGAACACTGCCGCAAAGCAGCAATGGCTACTTCAGTCGACCAGTCGGTCGATTGACAGAGGCTGGTTTTGGGCAGTAGCCCTAGCAGTCGACCGATCGGTCGATCAGAGTAAAAAAATCGTGCAGTGCGCGATGGGTCGACCAGATTGAGGGAATAAACAGTCGCATCTGGGCGGTCGACCCGTCGGTCGATCGACCACAGACAGAATACGACAGTCAATGTGAGTGGTCGATCGGTCGGTCAACCGACCAATCGACCGGCGGTCTGCAACGGATAGTTTTCTATCCGTTGAGCAACCGTTTCTTCAGCATGGTATAAATATACCCTCATATGATTCTTTCATTCTCCTTCCTTGATTTATTATAGAGATTATTGAGCACTCAAAAGGGAGAATCAAGCCTTCCAATCGATCAATTGAAGTGCGCCCAATTTCTTTCCGCGACAATCTTTTTCAAGCGCACAAGCTGGGCTCAACTCGGGTTTCGATCGAGTTCTACCACTTGACGAGTTGAAGGTGCCAAAGGTTTGCAAAGGAGCTTTTACTATTGGTTTTATACTTAGCTCTTTTGATTGTAATTTTACTTGTTATTTGAACGTTTTATTTGAATTTGAGTTTGTAAGACCTAGGTTGTTAGGTCTTGTTTGTGAAGTGGTATCCTTGGTGTAGAAGGAGTAAAGCCACTTGTGTATACTTAGTGATTACTAGGATTAGTTCTAGTTGTCCCTTAGGTTGAGGTGGGAAAGTGCTCTCGGTAGGAAGGCGCGATACTTCCAGGTGTGGAAGTGCCTTCGGTTGGAGAGCAGAGACTTTCCGATAAAAAGTCCTCGTTGTAAGGTAAACTCTAATTAATCTAGTAAAATATAGTTTGGAAATCCTAAGCGGGATGCTTAGGTAGTGGTGTAGGCATTGGGGCCGAACCACTATAAATTGCGTGTTTGCATTGCTTTATTATTTGTTTTAATTGCCTTATCATTTATCGCTTTCGCATATAATCATCGAATTGCAAATTTCCTAAACGATTAAGTAAATGATTAAAATCGGATTTAGGCTAATCAATTTAGTAAACACACTATTCACCCCCCTCTAGTGTTGCCATTTCGCCCATAATAGATTTTTCCTCTCTGAGCCGCATGAAGATCCTTGAAAATCAGCGCGACAAAAGACTGCGAGGAGAACCCATGGAGGAGACCGAGCATGACATAGGCATGGACGAGGGCGATGCTGGTGGGAGTTCATCATCCAACACTCCAATTGGGCGACTAGGTCATTTGGAGCATCGCTTTGCTCAGTTTCACATCGATCAGGTGGAATGGAACAAATGAACAACAACGCGCACAGATGATTTCGGCCATCAGATGGACGAGTATGGTATCATGATCAGTGACCATGGCCGGCGTATCGATGAGTATGGTCGTCAAGTTGATGAAATGTATGGAAGAGTGGATGAGATGTGGCAATATTATCAGTCACATCTACCACCTCCTCCACCACCTAAGGGCGAATAGTCATCTTTGATGTATTGATGCTGTTTATCTTATGAACATATGCCTCATAATTAACTTTATATGTATTTGGTTGACTATGGTTGATAATAAGTGATGTAAGTGATATTTTCTTTATGTATGCTTCCTATGTTTGATATTTTTGATGGATGACAAAAGGGGGAGAATTAGGAAATATATGCATAATGATAGGGGGAGCATTAAAATGACTACTTCATTTTAGGTATTACATATAGTATGATAGGGGGAGTTAAAATGATATGCACATTGATAGGGGGAGCATATATGCCTTATCTCAAACTAAAAAATATATGCATAATGTTTCTTAGAAATTCCATGTCATGTTTGTCATCATCAAAAAGGGGAAGATTGTTGGCTTAAGGGCCTCTCTTAAGCCTCGATCTTTATTTTGATGATAACAAACAAGTATTTAATTTATGTGTGAAGTTTTGAGTTCAGATTGAGGTTGCGATAAGCATGCCAAGTTTGTTCAAACGAAACGAAAGAAGAGATTCTCAAAGAAATGGAAGAAGAAACGTCAAAGAAAGGCTCGGGCTTAGATCAAGTAGAAATCATATAATATACCCCTAGGATGATTTTATCCCAAGCCAAATTGTAAAGTTATCCAAGTTGAAACTTGGTAACTAAACCCATAAAAAGGCATGTAACAAAAATCAAGTAGAAGTCAGCCTCAGCCTGAGTTCGGTCGACCGATCGATCGACCGAACAAGGCAGATCTTTGGCAGCAGCCAATTCAGTCGACCGGTCGGTCGACCGAATGTTGCGAAAAAATGGCAGTAGCCATTCGATCGACCTATCGGTTGACCGAAGTCTATGAAGAAATCGCAGTAGGCTGCGTCGATTGACTAGTCGGTTGACTGACTGAAGCCAAAAATAGACACAAGGCTCATTGGTTGACCGATCGATCGACTAGATCGCAAATCACAGATCGCACGACTAGCATTCCCTGCATCGGTCGATCGATCGGTTGATCGAATAAAAAATCGCATGTTGTAATTCTGGCTTCACTGCATCAGACCGATCGGTCGATCGGATTTGGGATTGACTAAACTACGACTCATTCGGTTGACCCATCGGTCGACCAAACAGTGTAAAAAATAGGCAGAAAGCCAGCGGTCGATCGGTCGATCGACCGACGATCGACCGACATGCGATCGAACGGATGTAACGACTTTTTTTCTACCCGTTGAGTCACCATTTAGCTGAGGGGTTATAAATACCCCTTGCCTACCGTCTTAAATTTTTCTTGGAAATATTATTGAGCATCTTTAAGGAATAATTCAAGCCTTTAAAGAGATCGATTGCTGCGCGCTCTGCTCTTCCTTTTTAACGTTCTTCTTCAAGCGCCCGCTGCTCCTCAACTCTGCTACCAATCAAGCTCATCTACTGGGAAGTTGAGGGCTTGAAGGCTGGGGAAAAGAGCATTGATTTCTCTCTTAAATTCCTAGCTCTTTTTCATTGTATTTTAAGATTTATTTCAAACATGTTTTATCTGTAATAGTTTGCTAGGTGTGCTAGAGAAACACTTAGGGTTAGACTTTGTAGATTTGTGTTTTGCCTAGGTGAATAGATTTGAGGAGTTCTCAAAGAGGTGAGAATTGTATCATCAGTTGTATTCAAAGGAAAACATAAGTTCTATAAAGTAGTTGGTTAGAAATCCTTAGTGTGGAGCCAAGGTAGTGGAGTAGGTGGTTGGCCGAACCACTATAAACACTTGTGTTAGCATTGTGAGTTGCTTGTGCTTATTGCTCTGTATTTATTGCTTCCGCGTGCTAAAAATATCGAGCTTAGCCTAACCAATCATGAAATGGTTAAAATCGAAGTTAGGCAAATTAATAGATTAACATACTATTCACCCCCCCTCTAGTGTGTCATTTCAACCAACACATTTCATGCCCCAAAATGCACAGTCACGTGACCGGCCAGTACACATTTGTACTTCGAAGCTTACCAAACCATGCATACCAATGCAGAATAAAATGACAACCATGCAGACACCAAATGAGTATAAATAAATAAACAACTCCAGAAACAAGTTTTGAGACACCAAATGTATAAATACTCTAGGTTCTACATCCAAAATAAAACAAAATGCATAATCAACCCTAAGACTCGACTATGACCGACGCGTCACGAAATCTGCTGCCTGAGCTCGCCACCCCCAACAGCACCACGTAGGTACATCAGTACATCTACTGATTTGGAGCTATAAAAAAAACACAATAAAAAGAGTGGTGAGTTCTTATAGAACTCAGTGAGTGAGTGGCTCGTTCTTGAGCCATCTCTAAGTCATCACATATAATCATAATCAAATTATAATCCATATTTTCTAAGTTATCCAGATAGATGAATTATCATTATAATTCATTGGAAATAAACCCAACCATATAACCTGTGCACTCGCACCCAATCCACACTGGCCTACCCTGGCCCAAATATAAATAAAAAAATGCAAATAGCAAGCATACAAGTCGATCACTAGGATGCGCCTAGCGAGCTTCCCACCCATGGCTCCCTGATATAGGAAGGCCCTCTAGCCTCTTGTAACCCCTGTCTGGTTGGGAAAGGCCCTCCAACCAATGCCACTTCGGTTTTGTCGTCAGTGTGGCTCACTAATGAGTTCCCGATCCATAATCCACCCGCTGATCAGCTCGGCCATACTTCAGTCCCAATCACAAGCAGAAACACATCCATGTTTATAAAAAATTTAAATAGACAATCATAGATATTGGACTAGACTAGAACTATTGGGACTAGTCGGATAAGACCCAGCGGCGCTCCACAAACCCAACTCGAGCCAACCCAAATGGCTCCACAAACCCAACCCGGCCATACGCGAACATCTACGTCCTCCCTTATCACGAGGGATATGCCATTACAAGCCTACCACCTCCGTAATCTGCCTCGACCTATTTTGAGCAATATCCACACGAGATTATCGGGCAGCGTCGTCACCTCCACCTGCAAAGTGTGTTAACTAAACTTGTCGCCTAAATTCTGTTTTAAATGTTTTCTTGAACTACTTAGGCAAATTGCAATTTATCGACTAAATGTGGAAATGAGTAATAAAGATAAGCAATGTGATATATAAAAAATATAATGCTAACATAATTATTTATAGTGGTTCGGCTCTAATGCCTACTCCACTACCTAAGTACTCCGCTTAGGATTTCCAAACTAGCTTTACTAGATTATATCGTTTCCCTTACAAAGAGGACTTTACACCAAAAAGTCTCCGCTCTCAAACCGAAGGTACTTCCACACCCGAAAGTATCCGGCCTTCCTACCGAGAGCACTCTCCCACCTCAACCTAAGGGACAATTCAACTAATCCTAGTAAACTAAGTTTACAATGGTGGATTTAAGCCTTAACACCAAGGCAACCACTAACTCAATCAACCTAGCACTCTAGGTTGACACAAACTCAAATATAATGAAACAAACAAGAAAATATACAAGTACTGGAGCAAATAAACAATACACCTTATACTTAGCTCCAAACACGAGTTCTAATTCCTCTTAATTCCTCAATGATGAATCGTTCAAAGCTTGAAGGCAAGATCAAGGAGATGAGATATCAAACTAGAGTTTCACCAAAGAGTGGCTCAATGAGGCTTAATGATCATCAAAATATGGCTCAAGGAATGTTAGAAGTAGTGTGGAAGGCTTGCTAAGGCTTCTATTTATAAGCCATGAGGGAAGCATCACTCAACGGCTCGAAATATAGCTATTTTCCGTTGTCCGATCGTTTGCCGATCGATCGTCGATCGACCAACCGAGCGACCGCCGAGCGATCGAATGCATTCTGCCACTTTTGGGCACCATTCGGTCGATCGACCGGTCGACCAAAATTGGAAAATCTGCTTAGTTTGGCTGAGTTTTCTGCTTGTTTATTCGTTTCTAGGTTCCGTCTTCGCTAAGTTCTCTTATATAACATTTCTTAACTTCAAGTTAAAAACTTTAAAACATAAATATTTTATAAGGTTTACCTCCCATTTGGATTCAATAAAAATATCTAAAAAATTAAAATCCTTAAGAATCAAAATCTAACTTTTGGGGTCTAGTACAAATTTCTGAAGAACAAAAATTTTATAATTTTCCGGGTCAAATATAGGTAGGCTAAAGGCTTCCAAAAAATTCTTAAAAATATCTCATTATCTAGTTTTTACCTAAAGAACAATTACTGGGACTTTTGGTGCCAATAAAATGTCTAGGTCATGATTACTCGGTTGAGGATATTTTCTACTTCCTCAAATTCATCCCAATAAGGGATCTCATCCCACAAGGGAGGAGGGTTATCTTCAACCGTGTGTGAGTTTCTTCTCATCTCCATGATTTCGCTAACGACATTAGCGTTATCTTCCAAAGTGTTCTCCCAGTCTTCATCCCAGGAGGTCACCGCCATAAGGGCTGAGTTATTTCCAATGTTCTCATGGGTCATTAGGCTGTCAATTCGTTCGATAGCTGAATTTAGCTGATGGATAATTGCTGGGGGAGCCTGTTCAGCTTCTGTCAGTGCTCCCTCTAAGTCTCTCAAGTGTTTATAAACATTCTCAGGCTCATACACTTGGACTAAGTTGGCCGTTAACCTCGATAGTGAGTCTGCTAGAGTGTTTAACTTCCCATCTACATGCTCAAAGTTGACTTGAATACCGGTTCCGGTGATGAAATCCACGAAGTTAATCCACCTTACCCTGGATGGTTTATTCTGTGCTGATTTGTTATGGAAACTTATAATGGCCTGGCAGTTTGTTCGGAGAGTGATTTCCTTTTGACCAAGATAGTGAATCTTCAGCGCCCTCATTGTTTCCATGCATGCATGAATTTCTGCATCTATTGTGGATTTAAGAATTGGGAATTTTCCACTCGCATATGCACATACCTTCTCGGTGCTTCTGGGGTCATTCTTTTTGCGTTTCCACTTGCATATGCCTCCCCATCCTTCCATGCATCCATCGGTCTCCAGAACTATGTAAGAGCCTTGTGGGGGTAATTCCAAATCGGGAAGCTCTTGGACTAGCTTCTTTATCTTTTCAATGAGTTCTTGGTCAGACTGCTTGATGCGCTTGTCACCATGTGGGCTTATCTTGGAATACAATGGTCCTAAGAGAGTTCCCAAGTTGGGTATATAGGACCTGGCATAGTTTAGTATGCCTAACCATGATCGTAGCCCGGTCTTGCTTCTCAGCTTCTGTTCGTCGAAGTTTATTATCTTCTTGATAATATGTGGTTGGAGCCTGATTTTACTGTCACCAATTATGGCTCCAAGGAATTCGATCTCTTTTGTTGCGATTTTCATTTTTGTGGGGGATAAGACTAATCCCCACTTTTCGCATATCTACAGCATCTTCTCCAGATGCCTGGCATGTTGTTCTTCAGTTTCTGAGAAAACTAAGATGTCGTCTATGTAAACGGCAATAAATTCTTCCGTCCCCTGGAAGCATTGATCCATTTTCCTTTGGAATACTGCAGGTGCATTCTTCAAACCGAATGGCATTACTAGCCATTCATATAGTCCTCCTGGCACTATGAATGCTGTCCATGGTACTGAGTCTGGATCCATGGCGACTTGGTGGAAGCCGCTCTTCAGGTCGAATTTGGAAAATATTTTACTATTGCCGATTCTCTTCAGGATTGTGTTTATACCCGGCAAACTGTATTAGTCTTTGTGGGTATTGTCATTAAGCGTCTTATAGTTAAACACCATCCTTTCCTTGCCCTTGATCTCCTTCTTAGATATCGGGTCTATACTAGTACCCGAGTTGACCATTATAGCCATGGTTCTATGACGGCTAGTACTTGGTCTTATGGCTCCTATTTTCAGTAGAGCCTTGATGTGCCTATCGAATTGGTCTTTCATCATTGGGGTAACATGTTTCAATGGTTTGTCCTGAATCGTGAGGTCAGGATTGATGATGTCAAGTTTACAGGTCACCTGATTTCTTGCCCAATGTTGAGCCGGGTTTTCCCCAATGAACCCTTGTTCTCTCAACCTTCTTAGTAATGGGTTGAACCTCTTCCTGAACTGTTCTGATTCTTGAAAATGGTCGTATGTAACTGCACTTTTTACTTCCAGGTATTCTTCCTCAGATAAACTTAGCTCTTCAATAGCTGCTGTTGCCGTGATTTCTGTATCAACTCTGGTGTTGATTGTAGTAACTTTCTTGTAGAAAGTAAGTGTTTGTTCCTCTATGCGAACTCCTCCTTGCATAGCCCTTATGAAATTGCAGCCAATCAACATTTGAATACCGTCTTTCTTCCCCATTGGAAATGCATAGGTGAATGGTATTTTGAACCTATTGTCCTCAATTGACATTTGACCATTTTTCAGTCTCAGCCTCGCTGTTTGCTGAGAATTTACTCCATTTATAAGAATAGGGTAGGCACTGGGTTCAAGTGCCTCTGCTGGTACAGAGTCTTGGTCTATACAACAAACTGTTGCCCCTGTATCTAAAATGGCTTGGATTTTAAAGCTTTTGAGTCCAGGTATCTCCATGAAGATTACCATGTTGTATACATTCATATAGTCCTCCTGGCACTATGAATGCTGTCCATGGTATTGAGTCTAGATCCATGGTACTGTTTAAAGACAATCTTAAATTGTAAGAGCCTATTTCATGAGTGATTGGCATTTAACGGCGCCACTCCTACTTACCTGGACGCTTTAAAAGCAACTGAATCTTTGGGACAACCAGCTGAGGGATTTGTAAAACCCAACGCTATCACCCAAAAATTCTCAGAAACATTGTTTAAACAACTGAACACTTTGATCCAACTTACAGTTAGTATTAAAGAACAGTTGGACGATCTAAAGGAAGAAGTTAAAACCTTAAAGGAAGCAGGGACAATAGCAAAACCGAACGAACTTGCTAGTTCAATCGACTCTCTGACTAAAGACCTACAGAAACTTCAAATAGGAGAACCTTCTGCTCCTAAAATACCAAAGGTAAAAGGAAAACTTTTTGTTTTCACAAACCCTCAAGAGATCTTCAATAAAGAAAAGGAGAAGGCAAAAGCAAAATGACTTCAACAAGAACAGAAACAGTTGCTCCCAGACCTTCAATCTCTGGAAGGGAAGGTAACCTTCATCCTACAATTGAAGACCAAATTCGCGGCTACAGACTTAGCAGTCGCCTCAGACATGAAGCACAAAGAAGACTACCACAACGAAGCAGGACAAACTTCAGACGAAGTTTAGAGTCACAGCTCAACCCAGAGGCTGAATTATCGGTATCACGAGCTGGCCATGATGATGACTTGTGATTGGGATGACCCAGAAGAACCGTACTATGACAATTCTGAAGACGAAGAAGATGAAGACTTAGAGGTCCTAAGACACCTTATGTCTCTACAAGTTGATGACGACTATCAACCAGCTACTCAACAACCCGACTGGGAAGCCCTCCAAGGAGCTCCCTAGGCTTAGTGAATTTTAGGGCCTTTTCTAATTTTTCGAGTTTTTGTATTTTGGGATTCGGGTTTGATTTTTGGGTTTCTTTGCATCATCATGAGGATTTACAACACATGCTAGACACCCTAAACCTAAACTCTAACTTCCCGAAGAATCCTGAGCGACGACGAGCGTCCTTGCCGATTTCTCCAATTTTTCTGATTTTTTCGATCGGGGACGTCGAGCGTTAACCGACTTGGCATCTGAAAATAAGTATCCATGAAATCATTAGTTATATGTTTGTTATCATCAAAACCGAGATTAAGACCAAGGTTGAAAACCTTAGGCCAACACCTTGGAGTCCCACTAACTTGATCGTCTGAATATCTTTTGTAGGTCCCCCCTAACTTGAGCCTCAAGTAACCTAAGTTCCTATTCTGTTACCTCCACCCGACGGTGACAATCGACCACATCCTAGTGATGCTGAAATAGTGAGGAGCGATACTCCGACACCAGCCTATCCTCCCCCTAAAGAGTCACATCGTCTGATAAATGATCTCGAAGAGAAGAACCAACGGTTAGCAGCCCAAGTCGAGACGCTGCATGGTACCAGGGACAATTCAAAAAGGAGGAGTTCATTTTCAGTCCTTTACGATGAAGTCTCCAATACGTCCGGAAAAAGAGGAAGATTCCAAGGTCATGAAGGTCGGGACAACCCTTCCTATCGACATAAGACCTTTCGCCGAACACATAATGGCAACCCGCCTCTCGTCGAAGAGTAAGTTGCCTACCACTTTGACTCCCTACAATGGTACATGCGACCCTATCCTACATTTGATGGCGTTCAGGACCATAATGCTTTACGACGGAGCAACCGAACCCGCACTGTGCATAGCTTTTCCAACTTTCTTGGGAAAAATCGCTCTATTGTGGTTTGCTTCCCTCCTGCCGAGGTATATTCATTCCTTCAGGGACCTCTCACGCGTCTTCCTCAACCAGTTCACCACATCGCGGGTCTACCACATAACAGAGGACACCCTCCATTATGTTAGGGAGGGACAACATGAGCCCCTAAGAGAATACATATGCAGGTTCCAGGCCATAGCGGTCGAAATCTCAAACCTTGACCCTTGAGTCGAATTCTACTCCATCAAGCTCGGACTAAAGCCTGATTACTTTGCCGACTAGATCGCCCTGATAGAGCCCAAAATATGACCGAGTTCCAAGAGAAAGCCGTCAGCTTCATAAAGATGGAAGAGCTCCGAGAATCTAAAAAGGTCGATAAGTAAAATCTCATGACTGTCGTCGAAGATAAAAAGTTCAAAAGGGCAGATAGAAAAAGCTAAGACAGCAGCCGCCACGGACAAGATGACAACATGGAGCCAAGGTCATCACCTCGCCCTCACACCCGATTTAAAAGGTACACACCTCTCAACACTTAGAGAGAAACCATCCTACGAGAGGTCTACTACCTGCAGTTGCTCAGACCCCCCAGCAGCCTCGAAAGGTCAAAGCCTTCATTCAAATGCAATAAAAGCAAGAGGCGCGAATTTCATTGAACCTACGGACACACCATCGAAGAATGCGTGATCCTCCGTGACTTGATTGAACGCTTAATGAAAGAAGGTCGCCTCGACCACTACATCCGGCATGATTGGAGTCGTAGCCAAAGCTAGTGGAACGGTCGACAGTGCCGAGGTCCCAATAATGCATTGCCACTTGGCGACACAAATAACCACGATGACTCTAGAAATAAATAATCCCATCGCGACATCTGGGGAGTCATCGACTACATAACATGAAGATTTGCTGGAGAAGTCAGTTCTGAAACACAACTATCCCGGACCATCATGACTGTCAACAAGACGGCTTAGCCATAAAGGCTATGCGCGCCCACCCCGGTAATATCTTTATATGATACCGACTTTCAAGGGGTTGATAGGAATTTACATGATTCTATCATTTCTGTGATCATTGTTGGTTTCCTTATCAGGAAAGTCCTGTTGGACTAGGGAAGTTCCGCCGTCGTCCTTTTTAACCCAACACTCGAAAAGATGAGCATTAGCGAAGATTTGCTACACCCGTACCACGGAGAACTTGTCAGTTTCTCAGGAGACCACGTGGACGTCAAAGGCTATCTATAGATGACCACAACGTTCGGTTCCCCACCGGGAACAAGGTGATAGATGTACAGTTCCTCGTGTCCAATGCATATGTCCCTACTGTATGATTTTGGGCCGACTTTCCTTGAACAACTTAGGAGCCATCGTATCAACACGTCATCCTGCCATCAAGTTCCCTATCTCGAAAACAGAGGTAGGAGTAATCCATGCAGACCAGAGGGAGGCCCGTGCATGCTACAACGAATGCCTGAAGCTCAGGCCGACTAAACTCCAACCACAAATCTCAGACTTGGATCCTAGGGGAGTCATCCAAGAGCGGACCCAACTTGCTGATGACTTGGAACCCATGCAAATCGGGACATCCCTCGAGCAGGTAGCCTATGTGGGAGCACACCTTCCTAGAGAGCTCAACGCTCAACTTAGCACTCTACTAAAAAACAATGCCAACCTCTTCGCGTGGACGCCAGTCGACATGCTAGGGATAGATCCCAAGTCATTTGCCACAGGCTAGCCATCGACCCCCGGGTCAAAACTGTAGCCCAGAAGGAAAGAAAGCTCAGAATCGAGTGACAACAAGCATCCCTTGAAGAGACCGTGAAGCTGCTAAAGGCAAAATTCATCAGAGAAATTCGATTTACGACGTGGCTCGTAAATGTTGTAATGGTCAAAAAGCACTCGGGAAAATAGCGAATGTGCGTTGACTTCATCGACCTCAACAAAGCCTACCCAAAGGATTCTTACCCATTGGCGAGCATTGACAAACTTGTCGACGGCTCCTCGGGATACCAATATCTAAGCGTCATGGATGCCTATTCAAGCTACAATCAAATTCGAATGCACCCAAAGGATGAAGAAAAAATGGCTTTCATCACCGAATATGCAAACTTCTACTACAAGGTAATGCCTTTCGGGCTTAAAAATGCAAGAGCCACGTACCAACGACTGATGAATAAAGTATTTGAGAAACAAATTGATCGCAACATGGAAGTATATGTTGATGACATGGTAGCCATGACACTGGCCACCGGAGACCATTGCAATGATCTTATCGAGATCTTCAGCCAACTTAGAGAATAAAATATGAGGTTAAACTAGGAAAAGTGCGCTTTCGGAGTTCATGATGGCAAGTTCCTTGGCTTCATACTAACACATCGAGGGATAGAAGTCAATCCGAAGAGATGCGAAGCCGATGTAACATTAAGGAGATACAACAACTTACGGGGAGGATGGCCGCATTGTCCAGATTCCTCTCCAGGTTGGCCGACCGCGCCGCCCCCTTCTTTAAGATCTCAAGGAAGAAGCATAATTTCCACTGGGATGAAGAATGTGAACAAACTTTCGAAGGGCTGAAACACTTTCCTACTAGCCCACTGGTTTTGGACAAGCCCCAACAGGGAGAACCCCTTTTTCTCTACCTCATAATCACAGACAGTGCCCTTAGCTCGGTCTTGATCCAAGAATAAGAGAAAGATCAAAAGCAGATCTACTTTATCAGCAAGGTTCTCCAAGGACCATAAATCAAATACCAAAGGCTAGAAAAGCTCACTTTCACCTTGGTCATCTCGGCCCGAAGATTGATGCCATATTTCCAGAGCCATTACATTTAGGTGTGTACCGAGCAACCGATTAGACAAGTACTGGCTAAACTCGAACTCGCAAGATGAATGATATCCTGTTCAGTAGAACTCTCAAAGTTTCATTGAATACTAGCCCAGGGGTCTCATAAAAGCCCAAGCTTTGGCCAACTTCATCGCCGAATTCACCAACTAGGAAGATACTTCCAAACAAGTGGAAACTTGGATGGTATTTGTAGATGACGCCTCCAACGAAAAAGGAAGTGAGGCAGCCATCATCCTGGAAAATGGCCAAGGAATCAACCTAGAACAATCCATTCAATTCCAGTTCAAAGCCAACAACAATCAGACAGAGTATGAAGCTTTGATCGTCGAGCTAAAAGTCGCTTAGGAAGTGAAAGCTCGAAACATAGTCAGGAAAAACAACTCACAACTTATCCTAGGACAGGTCAAAGACACTTGCCAAGGCAGGGACCCCTCCCTTGTAAGGTATATCTCACTTGTACTTTCTTTAATCGTTAACTTCGATAGTTGCGTGATTCAGCACATACCTCGGGAAGAAAACACCTGAGCCGGCCTGCTATCCAAACTTGCTAGTACCAAAAAGCCTTGAAACAACAGGTCGATTATTCAACAAGTCCTTGGACATCCGAGCATCCAATCGGCTGACACCTCGGCTGAGGTCCAAACAGTGGAACAAAGCACAAACTGGAGAACTCCATACATAAATTACCTCAAGCGAGGCAAGATTCCAGAACACATTTCAAATCTAGGTAAATTTAAAAGAATAGCAAGCTATTATACACTCCTTGATAATCAGCTCTACAAAAGACGATACTCTCGACCGCTCCTCAAGTGTGTCGCCCAACCACATATAGTCACCATAATGGTAGAAGTCGACGACGGCATCTGTGACAACTACATCGGAGGAAGATCCCTAGCAGCCAAAATCCTCCAAGCCGACTACTTTTGGCCAAGCATGAAAGTAGACTACAATCTCCGTGTCAAAAAATGTGACAAATGTCAAAGATTCTTTGAGGTCTTACAATTACATCCTGAACCGCTACACAGCTCGAATACCAATTGGTCATTCTACAAATGGGGCATCGACCTCCTCGGCTCATTCCCCCAGCACCAGGGCAAATCAAATTCTTGGCTGAGGTAGCCAACAAGGTCATTCTAACAGGATGAAAGAGCTACCCGACCGGGTCAAGGAATGCTGTGTCGAAGAGCTACTCGAAGTACTTTGGAGTTATAATACAACTACCCAATCATCCACCTTAGATACCCCTTACCGGCTCGTCTATAGAGCAGAGGCCATGATCCCTATTGAGATCACGGAGCCCAACCACCGTAGAATCACCTTCGAGGAACAGGGCAACACAGAAGCCCGAGTCGTCGAGCTTGATCTCATTGAAGAAGAACGAGAGCTCACCAAAATAAGAGAATAAGCAATGAAACTTAAGATTGCTAGAAAATACAACTTGTCAGACCTAGAATTTTTTTAGAAGGAGACCTCATTTTCTGAAAGATTGAACCCCAAAGAAAACCGTTTAGAGAAGATAAGCTCGCTCTGAAATGGGAGGGACCCTACCGGATCATAGAGGTCCTCAGAAAGAGTGCCTACAGAATCGTCGAACTCTCTGGGTGAGAACTCGCATGATCCTGGAACGCGACCTCTCTAGGAGCTTACTACAGTTAAGGTTCCACCCTTAAATTACAATATGGTTGGAGTACTCTTTTTCCTACTTGGCAATTTTTCCCATTGGGTTTTCCCATGAAAGGTTCTAACGAGGTTCCACCATGTGTAAGCCGAGCATAGCTCTCGGTGGGACACAATGTATCTTTATGATATTTTCACAATGAAATTACTCTTTCTATTCTACACATTTCTTTTATGTCTAATATTACTTATAGCCAATCATACTTTGTAGGAGGAACTCACACGGTCTCACAAGCGGCCCTTGACCCACGTGATACACTGTTCTTCCTCGACCAAACTCTCAGCGCTACAAAGCCTTAGCAAGCAACTCGGTTTTCACCAGCCTAAGCTCGTTGGCGTTAGCACCTCATTTAGTGACTAGAGCTCGATTTTTACTAGTTTGGCTCGTCGACCTCAGTGTCTATCTCGGGCTCCTATGCTCTCAAGGACCCCAACCATGCTTCTCGTGAGCTTGGTTTTCACCGAGTCTGGTCCGAGGCCCTAAATGTGGCCTTTGGCTCAGCCCAGCATGTTCTAAAGTAGCAACATGACCCCAAGCGTGCTTCTCGTGAGTTCGATTTTCATCGAGTTTGGTCCTCAGCCCTAAATGTGGCCTCCGGCTTAGCCCAACACACTCAAAATGAGCAACATGACCCCAAGAGCACTGCTCGCGAGCTCAATTTTCACTGAGTCTAGTCCTCGGTCCTAAATGAGGCCTCTGGCTCAGCCTTCCATGCTCTAAATGAGCAACGTGACCCCAAATGCGCTTCTCACGAGCTCGGTTTTCACCGAGTTTGGTCCTCGGGCACCAGAGCTACTACTCTCGGCCTCAGAGTCCTTATTCGACTCCTCACGCACAGTACTACTTTACGCTCCCTAGCAAGCTTGACTTGAACCCTCGAGTACAATCCTCGGCCCCTAGAGCCACTATATCTGGCCTTAGTGCCCTCACACGACCATGACTCGATCTTAACCAGCTTGGCTTGTTGGCTATTAGGCTGTTATTTCTGGCCCCAACGCCTTACTCACAAATGCCAAGCAGGTTACGCCAAATTTAGATATTAGTCTTACCAAGACATGTAGATAACAAAGCTTCAACAAAACAAAGAACCCATCATACTCGGCAAGAATACAATAGGGATAAACATAAAATACATCCTTTTCATTCATAAAGTCTCGTAAAAGGATATTTACACTTACAAACCCATAAAGGGTAACTTACAAACGAAAATAAACCACAAAGGTACAGCTCCCATGAGCATGGCAAAGGAAAAGGCATTCCCTTAGGAATCTTGCAAACATTCCGACCAGTAGTCCTATTACTAGGATTCAACCCCACATATAGTCTTGATGATGGGAGCTTCCTACAACCCGGGTGTTGAAGGGAAAAAGAGGGAAGGAGTTCAAAGCATCGGCATGGCGAGATGAGAACCACAAATAAGGCTCTAACCGACATGACTCCTCCCCTGATGCCTGAACTAAGGAGACGGCTTCGTCGTAAGCCCGATGGTACAGACCCACGGTCGGAATTCCATCTTCTGCCTTCATCTTTAAGCCCGATGGTACAAACTCACGGTGAATGGCGAACCCTACACCAACAAAAAAAGAGTAAACCCCGGAGGGATGGTGATCTTCCAAACCCCCCACTCCATGCTCGACAATACACCCAATACACAAGGGGCTATTTATAGACCCAAGACGAAAACTACCTCCGCAGTGAGCAGTTCTTTCACGGGCGGAATCACGTCCCATCATAACTAGCGCTCAAACGCCTCGAAAAATGCCTACTAGATTTTATTTCTCATAAATTGCTTTCCTATCAAAATATATTTGCCATACAGGTGGCAAACATTAGGAAAAGCTTACACGGGTGTCACACCCAGTCTGGATATATCGAAGTGTCACATAAGAAGCAGTGCACTCTCCACGTGATCAGCCGAGAGAAAAAGCCGACATCACTTAGAGCTCGGCATGCAGTCCTCTAGACTCCGACCAAGCTCGGGGGCTGTGGATTGGACTGGAACTGTTGGGCCCAGTCGGATTAGACCTAGCGGCACCCCACAAACCCTACTCAAGCCAACCTAGATGGCTCCACCTAGCCATACATGGACATTCACGTCCTCCCATATTACGAGGGATACGACATTTTAAGCCCGCTATCTCTGGGATCAACCTTGACCCATTCTGAGCAATATTCCCACGAAATCACCGGGCGGCATCATCACCTCCACCCGCGATAAATACAGACATAGCATGCCTCAGGTAATCTAAGTTCTATATTATGTTACCTCTACCTTGGAGTCCCACTAACTTGAGTGTTGGAGTGTCTTTTATAGTCCCCCCCTCCCCTGCCGAAGTTGCACCTAACCAGGAGAGACACCGAGATGGACCGGACTACTCCGATCCTCAGGCAGGAATAGATATATATCTCAATAAGAATGTCTAGGACAATTAAAGCTTTTACCGACAGCCTCGGGTAGGCACGCGCGCCCCCTTACCAGGCCCTTCCTCGAGCTCTAGTCCCCCGGCAGTGTACCCCATCATTTCAACTCAACCAAATCAGTCCTAGGTGTATCCGTGTATCATATTGAGGATTGATTATCCACATGTACAAATTTATTATAAGGATATCTACCTCTATCGTAGTTTAACCCAACTACTGTCCCAAGTAATTAACATAATGATGTATCAACAAATAAATAAAATCACACACGCATGAACACTTTCCAATGTGAATAAAACACCACATGCTAACTACAGCAATGATAAGTTTCTCAAACATATACTCAACACTAACACCAAGTCCAGCATAAATAAATTCTCAATTTATCATCTAAGAAATCTTAAATTTAATCATGCAATAATCTGAAATTAAAC
The DNA here is from genome assembly GCA_034359265.1 of Canna indica. Lineage (NCBI taxonomy): Eukaryota > Viridiplantae > Streptophyta > Magnoliopsida > Zingiberales > Cannaceae > Canna > Canna indica. The sequence continues at coordinate 41,376,154 of CP136893.1, forward strand.
GAGAATAATTCCACATGATACAAACTGAAATGAATCATTTGATAACCTATAATTTACAGTACTCTGGTCTAGATTTCTAAAGTATAAAATTAACACAGGATTTCCGCGAAGCTGACAACTCAAATCATAGGGGTCGGCCCAAATTTCCAAACTACACCACCACCACCTAAATTATATTTCCACACTTTTTAAACTGAAATTAATCACTATAATTGCAGAAATTAATCGTGTTGGCTTAAGGGTCTCTCTTAAGCCTCGATCTTTATTTTGATGATAACAAACATATATTTAATCCAAGTGTGAAGTTTTGAGTTCAGGTTGAGGTTGCGATAAGCATGCCAAGTCCGTTCAAATGAGACGAAAGAAAAGATCGTCAAAGAAACGAAAAAAGAAAACGTCGAAGAAAGGCTCGGGATTAGATCAAGTAGAATTCATGTAATATACCCATAGGACAATCTTATCCCAAGTCTAATTGTATAGTTATCCAAGTTAGAACTTGGTAACTAAATCCACAAAAAAGACATGTAAAAATTTCAAGAAGAAATCAGCCTCAGCCTGCATTCGGTCGATCGGTCGGTCGACCGAACAAGGCAGTATTATGCGAAGTAGCCCGTTCGGTCGAACGAATGACAGTAAAAACTGGCAGTAGCCAGTCGGTCGATCGAAGATGGTGAAAGAAAAATTCAAGGCTGCGTCGGTCGATCGAAGCGAAAAAGAGGCAGAATGCTTAGCGATTGACCGAATTGGAGATAGCCTGCGCGCGACCTTGGCTCCAGATATTCGGTCGACCGAATGTGGGATCGGCACTCTTCCGTCAGCCGATCGACCCATCGGTCGACCGAGCTCTCTCATATAGCCAACGGTCGCATTGGTGGTCGATTAGTCAATCGACCGATCGATCGACTAGCCAGCGACCGAACGGCTTCAACGACTATTTTTTTAATCATTGAACGGGCCGTTCGAGTGAGGGGTTATAAATACCCCTCACCTAACTTCTTTACTTCTTCTTAGAACTTTTATTGAGCAATTAAAGAAGTTTCTTAAGCCTTCAAAAGAGCGAACTACTAAACGCGCCCTCTGCTTCCGTCGATAACTCACTCCAGGCGCTGATTCCCTGCTTCTTCAGTCTTGCTGCAATTCAAAGAGCCATCTTCTTGCAAGTTGGAGACGTGAAGGTGGTGGAAAGGAGCCTTGGTTCATTTTTAATTCTTAAAGCCCTTTCCTTTGTATTTGACATTTATTGTAAACTTGTTTTCTAATTGAGATAGCTGCTAGGTGTGCTAGGAAACACTTAGGGTGACTTTATAGGATTATGTTTTGCCTCGGTGAATAAGATTGAGGTGTTCTCAGAGTGGTGAGAAGGGTGTCCTCATTGTATTCAAAGGGAAACATAGTTCTATAAAATAGTGGTTAGAAATTCTTGGTGAGGAGCCAAGGTAGTGGAGTAGGCAGTTGGCTGAACCACTATAACTACTCTTGTTTGCATTGCTTATTTGCTTGTCTATCATTACTATTTATATTTGATCATATTCACCATTAAGAAACAATTGCATTAAGTGTAGCTAAAATTGAGTAAGTAGAAAATATACAAAAAGGGGACAGACTCTATTTAACCCCCCCTTCTAGTGTCAGATTTCACACAACAAATCGCAGTTTAGCCTAGGCACCAAGGTAAGCAAACTTAGGATTCTCGCGAGGCCGATAAACCTGAATCATAGGGGTTGGCTCTTAAGCATAGGGTCGGTTCTATTCCTTGCTCTACACCCATCATCTTATTCTTTAAAATCTAGGAAAGAGTGTTCTTTAATATTTTTAAGAAAATTCGGAATTAAAATATCACCGCACCCAAAACCAAGATTTCCAAGAAAACTTCATTTTCTTAATTCCCTTACTTGGACGGCTCTTCCTTACCCTACATCTCCACCTTTATCCAACAAATCTATCAACGAATGATTCCTTAAAAATTTCATGTAAATTCGGAATAAATAATTACCATAAAACTTGAATTTTATCCAACATATTTCTCTACCAGGTTCGGCAATTCCTTTGGCTTTAGGGACAACCCTAGGGCTACTGCACCTTGACATTACAAGCATCAATTCATACCAAGGAAGCTACCGCACCTTGACATTACAAGCATAGCATCCTTCATCTCAATTCATACCAAGCAAGGTGAATTTTCTCTACAATTCATATTGAGCAATTATCTAAAAATATCTAAAATTCGGAATTAAAATTCCACCCAAGCCAAATCAGAATTTACATGAAAACACCTTCTCTTATACCCTATTTGGCCGGCCCTAAGGGCCTAGGGTATCCTCTAGGGCTGCTGCACCCTACCCCATATCCAAGAACTCCAAATTCCTTCCCAAAATACATCATGATATGAAGAACCAACCAAGAATCTGATCAAAAAGAAAAATTCCAGCATGCTACACCATTGTAAGGGGTGGCTAGATAAGGGGAGAGAAGAAACTACGACTAGGGTTCAAACCACTCACCGGTAAGGAGTAACGAGAAGGAGGATGACCCTCCGTGACCTCGCGTCAACGATCTTCGGCGGCATCAACTTCAGCCACCACCAGCGCCTCCTTCCTCTTCTCCCACTCGCATAGACTCTCTTGGGATGTGTGTGGCTCTTTCTAGAGCCATATGGTCCCAAGGGTTATATAAAATTATTTTATTTATTTTTTCAAATTATGACTTTGCCCCCGACTTAAGTTAAACCCATGAACCCACTTATATTGGTCTACACTCGTCCAAATTGAGTTCCGATTGAATCATCGGGCTTGACTCAAACTCCACTCGAACCCAACCTTCCAACTTGACTTAAATAAAATAATTTTATTCATGCGTAAGGGCCATATCTTAATCGCCAGCTTTTCCACTGAAACCAAAATAAATAAATTATTTTTTTCATGGGTATGACAAACATTTTGCCTGTCGGCCTTTTTGGCCTCGCGGAGTTCTTCCATTTCTATAAAACTTGCATCCTTCTCCTGAAACTCGGTCATATCTTTTGGTTTCATCAGGTCGATCTAGTTGGCGAAGTATCTTGGCTTCAGTCCGTATTTGATGGAATATAGCTCAACTCGGAGTCCAGTTCAAGATTTCTACAACTGCAGCCTGTAACCTTTGTATGTAATCCCTTAGGGGCTTATGTGGCCCTTCCTTTATGTAGTGGAGGGCGTCCTCCGTTTTGGAGTATATCCGGGATGAGGAGAATCAGTTGGTGAAGGTGCGGAAAAGTTCTATGAAAGAGCGTATGGATCCCGATGGAAGGGAGGAGAACCACAATAGAGTGGCTTTCTCCAAGAAGGTCGGGAAAACCCTACAGAGGATGGGATTGGTTGCTCCATTGAGGAGCATCATGGATTTGAACATTGTCACATTTATGGCTGGGTTTCCCATACCATCATAGGGCCTTAGAGTGGTCGACAACCTGAATTTGGGTGGGAGACATGTCGCCATGATATGTTCGACGAAGGGTCCTGAGTCAATAGGAAGATCGACAGTGACCTCTGTGATTCAGGAATCTTTCTCTCTTCCTTGGCGGGGTGTGATGGAAATCTGATCCCGATGGACGAAAATTTGTCTCCTTCTTTCTGAGTGGTTGCTTTGTTCATGTTTTGAGCGGCGACGCTCGTGATTGGCTGGGAGTTGTTCTCGGGACCGTGTTAGCATCTCCACCTAAATTGCTAACCATTGGTTCTCTGCCTCCAGGTCGTTTATTCGACACTTAGATGCTTCTGGTGGGAGGTTGGTTGGTGTTGGAGTGTCACTCCTCATTGTTTCAGCGCCACTAGGTTGAGGGGAAACATCATCACTAGGGCATTGCCATTGGCGTGCGGCGGCGGTCACTTGGCCCCGAGTACCAACTATTATGGGGTAGGTAAGCTTTACTCGATCCCACGGTGGGGATCAAATATTCCTGCCTCAGGATTGGAGCGGTCTGGTACGATTTGGTGTCTCTCCTAACTTCAGAACTTAGGTTACATGAGGTGTGCTATGTCTGTATTTATTATAGGAGGATGTAATGACACTGCCTGATAATCTCACAGGGATATTGCTCAAAATGTGTCGAGGCTCATCCCGGAGGATGTCGGGCTTGTAATGGCATATCCCTCGTAATTATGGAGGACGTGGATGTGTAATATCTGTGGAAAATTTTAATTTTGTTTATTGTGTTTTCAACGGAGAAGTTTGGATGCGCGTCGGAGCGGGCCGAGCGAATCGCTGAACGGCGCGAATTGAGTTATGGCCTTAATCGCGCAATTATATATATATATTACTTATGTTGGTTTGGATTTTGGATGTGAGTTGGACTCGAGTCGTGTTCGGGGAGATCGTCGAAGGGCACAGTCTGAGGTGTGAACTGCATGCACGTGATTAATTTAGTTAATGGATTAAATTTTAAGTTTTTGTGGTTTAGCCGTGTCCTAGAAGTATTTGGGTGCGATTTAATTGAGTTTTGGACTCATTTAACCACATAGCTTAGGTGAGGGGTGTTTTGGTAACTTGACTTGAAAAGGGTTTTTATTTATTTGATTAATTTATGGTTGTTGGTGTTTGACTTATGTTGTGTTGGCTATATTTGACAAAAGAATTATCGATTAGTTCTCAGTTGTATGACAGTTGCAACTACTATGGAGTTTATACTGAAGCTCTAAGTTGTATGCCAGTTGTTGCTACTATATTTGGCAAAAGTATTCCAGGTTATTCTCAATTAAATGGACAGTCACAACTATGAGAAGTTCTGCTTATGTTGAAGACAATTACAATTGTGTAAGGACAATCTAAACTGCTCTTACAGACTATAGTTTTCTGGATAAGGATGCTGCATATATGATGACTTTTGGTTTTCAGTATTAATGGTGATTCTATTTTATATCTCAGATGTTTTTAAATCATATTCAATTACTTGTTTATTGTCTATTCATTTATGGAAGAAATGAAGTAGTATTCATTGAAGGGGCTGATGGTTATCTTGAAGCCTTTATGACCGAAGTCAATTATGAAAAAAATTAAGTGGTCTTCATTAATGGGTTGACGGGTTTTCTTGAAGCTTTTATGGCGACAGTTTTCTTGAAGCTTTTCTGCCTAAGTATTATGATGTGTTATGACTATCTTTTGAGTTTGAAACCGCTGAAGTTAAAATCCTTTGTTAAGTGGCATTTATGGAAATTGGTTGGCCTTCTCTATTTATGAGGAAAGAGAAGATATGGATCTGCAAGTCTCCTATGTTAACACAGTCAATTTTAATTGCTCGTTGCCCTGTTTCAACTGCTCTTACTGCAGTAAAGTCTATGTTGCTGCAATGTTTATCCTGCTGTGATGTTGCTTGAATGCTGCTGAGATAATTGATTATATATATACATATATATATATATGGTGTAGTTAATCTTGATTGATCATTTATGGTGACTTTTGGACTTGGTCTTTTATAATGCTTAAAGGAGTTTTGGTCATCATGGAGCTACTACTTTATGGCCTTGGTCGTTCACTTTGGTGGAGTTATGGTCATCATAAAGTTTTATGGCCTTGGTCATTCATTGGTGGAGTTAATAGTCATTAATGGAGTTAATGATCTTCATAGAGTTAGGAGTTACTTGAGATTCTCTTATAGAGTAATGTCTATGTCTTTTGGGTTGCCTACTCTGCTTATAAAAGGTGTGAGAAAATATTTGAGAAAATTGATCTCTTTGATGGATCCATTCCTATCCACTCAAATGCAGAACCTCTCCTATTGATCTACTCCTATGGATCCACTTCTATGTGCGTAAATTGTGTTGTCAGTTATATGAGGAGTTGACATTGCTGAGTGTAGATTGCTGAGTGCAAGACTGTTGAGTGCAGATGACAATAATCTATCCTTCTTATCTTCAAGTGAAGTTGGTTTTGGGCTAATAACTCGCTACAACATAAGGACAGTGTGGAGGACGGAACTTTGTGGCTGGGATGTCATAGAGAGGCAAGTTGGTATGTACTTGTAATAGCAAATATGTTTTTATTATTTCCAATTCATTGTAGTACTGGTAGTCGAATTTCGGGTGTGAAATTCTGAGGACTTATATTGTACTTATAGAAAGTGGATTGGGCATCTGTTCGGTGAGTTCCCCGCAGATTAGGTGACAGATTTTGTCACTGAATTGCGTAAACTAACCTTTGTGTTTGCGTGTGATTTTTGTTTTGTTTTTTACTTTACTATTAGTAGCAGTTGCAATAGCAGTTGCAACTTCCTATTCAACTACCCTTAACATAAGTTTCTTGAGAGACATATACTGTCAATGGTTTTGGGGGAGACCGATGGGGGCAATCCCTCTTGTGCATGTGATCGTGGGAAGAGGAGTGGCCGGCGATGATTCGATGGCTTTCCGGTGCGAGGTCATTGGTGTCGTCACGGCCTTCCCTCTGAGGAAAGGTAGAGGTGTCTTCATGTGAGTGGTTCTAATGTTTCTTTTCTCTATGGTTGTTATGTAGATCTCCTACATAGATTAGAATATGATTGATTGGAGGAATTAATGATTGGGAAATGATCGGAAGGAGAAGGGATAGAAGTGAGGTGGGCCAAATGGGATTCGGTGCCTATGCCAAACCCAGCTGCTGCTGTCGCTGCCATAGCATTAGCCGCCACTACCGTCGTTGTAGCGGGCGAGCAAAAGGGGGCTGTGGGTGGCGCCAGCGGGACTGGCGGAGGAAGATCGCTGATGGCCAAGTGGCCGCCCAATCGGGGAGTCAAGAAAGGCAGAGGGGGCGAGTCGGGAAAGGGGCGAGGTAGACGAGTGAGTATTATAAGTTTTTTAATTAAATATTTAAAAAGATGAGTTGTATCGTAAGTAATGGTTTGGTATTAAAGATTATTGGGGTATTTTTGAGATCGAGGTGAATATGAAAGTTGTAGGTTTTCACGTGCTGAACCCGATGGTGATATCAGATTTCAGATTTGAGAGCGTTTGATAGGTCTTTTGTACTTTTTTTTTGTATCATGGTAAAGTTGTATTCCAGATTTACACGAGATTTTATATATCGTTATTGATAAAGTGTTAGATGTAAATAGAGGTGTAGGGTAAGGAAAGGGCTGACCGTGTAGAAGAATTAAGGGAAAGATGTTTGTCTTGGAAATCTTGGTTTGCTATGGTGATAATTCTTTTTAGAACTTCTAGATTCCTTCTTGAAATATTTAAAACCCCGTTCTTCCTAAATTTCAATGAATAAGAGGATGAGTGTGTAGCAAGGAATTAGAGCCGAGCCTATGTTTAGGGCTGACCGCTTCGAGTTCGGGTTAAATGGCTTCATGGGATTCCAAATTTGAACACCTTGATGTCTAGATTGAAGTATAATTAATTTCTCTAATTATAGTGATAAATTTTAGTTTAAAAAAAAAGTGTAAAAATATAATTTAAGGGTGAAGGTTTGGTTTGGTAATTAGTACCGACCCATATGATTTTTAGTTGTCGATTTTGCGAGAATCATGTGTTGTACCTTAAGTTCGGGATTTAAACATGGAAAATTCTAGATTTTAAGTGTTCATTTAAACTTGGTGTTATCTAAATTATTCTTGTTAAATTTCAAAATATTAGCATGGTTAAATTTAGCTTAGAGCATGAATAGATTTCAGAGTTTGCTACATGATAAACTGCAAATTTAACTATGTTGGACTTGGTGTTTATGTTGGTTATATGTTTGAGAAATTTATTATCTGTTGAGATTATTACCCTATGCTTCATTCAATCTTGGAAAGTGTTCATGTTTAATGTTAGTATATTCTTAATGGATGTGACACTGTGTATTTACTTTAGACAATGGTTGGGTTAATTATGGGTTAAATTACGATAGCTAAATTCTTGCATGTGAATAATTAATCCTTGATATGGTGCATGGACACACCTAAGACTGGTTTGGTTGGCTTGAGATGGTGGGATACGCTGCCGGGTGATTAGAGATCGAGAAAGGGCATGGTAAGGGGGTGTGTGCGCCTACCCGAGGCTCTCGATAAATGCTTGAATGGTTATTGACATTCTTATTGAGATATATACCTATGATTGTCTATTTAAATTTATTATAGATATGGATGTGTTTGTGTTTGTGATTGTGGATGGGCGATGGCCGAACTGAGAAGCGTCTTTAGCTAGTGAAGCTATTTATACTTTATAGATACTTGATACTTGTTTGAGGTTTAGATGCTTGATAGATGTTTATATTTTACATTTCATATTTTGATACTTGTTTGCCTCCGGTTTGAGGCTTATCGTTGTTTATATACTTATAATTGTATATATGATATTTTGATACTTGTTAACTCCGATTTGAGGCTTAGATTGATTATATTTAAGTAAAACTTGTATGGTTAATTGAAAGTGTATGTGTATGATGTTTTGTGGTTGTAAACTGTGATTGTAAATAGATTATAATGTATAAATATCATTGTATACAGAAATTTTCAATTTTTTTTTTTTTTTTCAGTTTCAAGATATAACTTCAGCCACAGCTTACCCACGGCTGACCGTCACTACGCCGTGACTGAAAGCGTATCGTAAATGGCTGATGGTCTGGGCAACACCAAATATGACGGTTGCTAATATTATCATCGACGATTCTGAGCCGTGGTTGATGTATCTAAATCAGCGACAACCGCTGAGGGCCGTCACTGATGTGTTTAAATCAGCTACAATGCTCGCGGTTGTCGTTGATGATTACTTGTGATGGTTGCGGTCGGCCGTCACAACTGATCTGAGACGGTGCATTAGTGACGATGTTTTTCCATGACTCACACTATTCGTGATAGATGTCACCGAATGTCTAGCCACGGCTAGAGCCGTCGGTGACAACGACAATTCTAGCAGTGTATTGGCTGACTCAATGAGTGGATTATGGGTCTTGTTATTGCGTCAGTGAGCCATGCTGATGTTAGACCCGAGTGACATTTGGTTGGAGGGCTATTCCCAACCAGAGGGGGCCACCAGAGCTAGCAGGCCATCCTAGGTCAAAGGGCCTAGGGGGGAGCTCGCTAGATGAGATTCTAGTGATCGACTCCTATGCTTGCTTTGTTTGGGCCGGTTTGGGCTGAGTGGATGTTCTGTTGGATGTTGCGCCAGTATAGGCCTAGTGATTGTAGTATTATGAGTAAGAGTTTTAAAATGAATGCTCTTACTTTATATGCCATTAGAGTTCAATATTTACATAAAAGTGATTATGTCTTCTATGCTTATACTTGGGATTAAGTGAAGGCTCGGGTATAGCCACTCACTGAGTTCCTTAGGGACTCACCACTTTATTTTTGTTGTTTTGCAGATCCTGGCCAATAGAGGTATGGTTGTACCTGCGTGGCATGGTTGAGGGTTGCAAGCTCAAGCAACGGATCTCGTGACGCGTTGGGTCGTAGTCGTGTTGTAGGATTTCATGTGAACTTGCACTTGAGTCATGTTGTTTTAGTCATTGCACTTGGTTGTTGTACTCATATTGGACATTGTGATTATATTCATGAGTATATTGCATGGTTATTTTCGTTTTCTATCCGCATTGGTACGTATGTGTTGATAAGTTTCAGAGTACGGATGTGTACTCTGATCGGTCAAGTATGGCCGGGTAGAGCCCTCGAGCGGAGCTTGGCTCGAGTCGAGTTTAGGAGTGTGGGGCGCTAGTGGGCCTAATCTGAATCGAACCCAATAGTACTAGTTCGATCCAATGCCCTAATCTCATATGCCAGAGTTTTGCATGGTCATCATCAAAAAGTTGAGAGGTTATTACCATAGCCGCAGTACTTGATACTATTGTACCACTACTACAAACTTGGTCTTCAGCAACGGCTATCAGCAACGGCCGCTCAAGCCGTTGCTATTTGCAACGGCGTTCTTACGGCCGCTCGAGCCGTTGCAGATATCTGTATCTGCAACGGCGTTCTAACGGACAACCGAGCCGTTGCGGATTATTTTAATTATCAGCAACGGCTTTCTGACGGAAAGGCGAGCCGTTGCTAATTATTTAATCTTCAGCAACGGCTTACTAACGGATAAGTGAGCCGTTGCTGATGATAACTTATCAGCAACGGCGTTCTAACGGGCGAGTGAGCCGTTGCTGATAAGTTTATATAGGGCACGCTCTCGCGCCCGACCCTTCTTCCTCCCGCTTCTGCCGCCGCCGCTCCTGCCGACTCCTCTCGCCGCCGCTGCCGCTGCTGCCGACGCCGACGCCTCTCGCCGACGCCTCTCGCCGCCGCGCCGCTGCCGGTATGTTGATCGGCCGGCCTATACAGTTTCGGCCGAAGATGCTAAAATCTGACCGAAACCCTATTTCTAGGGTTTCAGCCGGCGGCGGTCGGCCTATGGCCGCCGCCGAACCTTCTACAGTGGCCGGACAGTGTGTCCGGCCACTGTACGCCGGCGCCGGAGGGTGGACTCCGGCGCCGGAATATATATATATATATATATATATATTTATTGTTTTGAAATTGTTAATTAATTATTTTATAAATGTTAATTAAATGTTTAGATTAATTGTTTAATTTGTTAGATTAATTATTAGGGTTTAGATTAATTTCGGACGTGCGCCGGAATCGTCCACTTCGGACGCGCGCCGGAATCGTCCAATTCGGACTCGCGCCGGAATCGTCCACTTCGAACGCGCGCCGGAATCGTCCACTTCGGACTCGCGCCGGAATCGTCCACTTCGGACGCGCGTCGAAATCGTCCAATATGGACTCGAACTGTCTCGAAACATTTAGAAAATAATCATCCATCCGACGAGTTGATATGTTTCACGTACGCATCGACGAATCGGATATGATTTAACAAAACCTTAGATCCGTTCGGGGATTGTATGTTCGTGTAAAAGAAGTAGATGATCTTTTATACGACGTACACTTCTTGAATTGTCCCTGATTGGACAATTTGGGAATATAGTTATTTGTACTGCACTTACGTTTTTATTTTAACTGTTAACTAATTATTCTAAAATTCGACAACATCTCCCTTGTTCTCCGATACGCGCCCAGATGATATGCGTATTCGGAGAACTGTAGGGAGATGCTGTCGAAATTTAGAATAATTAGTTAACAGTTAAAATAAAAACGTAAGTGTAGTACGAATAACATAAATCCCGAATGGAATAGGACAATCTCACCTAAAGACATTAACCAAAGAAATTGTCATTGATTGACAGAATCATGTCGGCTGATCGAAGTTGGATGTACCGACGTTTTGATCGTGGAGCTTTAACGAATGAGTTTCGATTAGGCGTAACGTACTTCCTAAATTTCGCCTATTCGAATCGGAATTTCGTTAGCATGGGTGATCAAATCCGATGTCCGTGTCGCATTTGTTCGAATGGACGATTTTTGGATCGGGAGACTGTCACTCTGCATCTATATACCAAAGGATTTACACCAAGATATTTTCTATGGACTTGTCACGGGGAGTCACGCGAAGTCGGGACGTCGAGCAATCCTGTCGTTCAGACATATGGTGAATCTTCCTCTGCTGGTGCTTCTTCATCCAGTCAATGTAATCCCTATAGAACTATGATACTTGATAGTCTTGGGGCTCAATTCCACCTGAATGATAATGTTGATCGGCCAGTTCTTCAGACATCAGTCCCACCAGATACTACAGCGGTTGATATCACAGAAGTAGGGGCTGCGGTAGAGATTGAATTACCGAATAAAGAAGCTGTAGAATTTTACGAGATGTTGAAAGCTGCCGATGAACCTTTGTATGAGAATTGTCCTAAATACACTAGGTTTTCAGCAATGACACAGCTCTTAAACATCAAGGCCGATTGTAATATCAGCGGAGTTGCGTATGATCGGATTGCTGGATTGATTAATGGAATGCTGCCTACTGATAATAAGTTTGAGCCTACTTTTTATAAGACTAAAAAGCTAATGAGAAAATTGGGGCTTGGGTACGAAAAAATACACGCGTGCCAAAATAATTGCATTTTATATTATAAAGAAAATGTGCAGTTGGATAAATGCCCTGTATGTCAACACCCTCGTTACAAGGAGAAGAAATCGGTCCGACAGAAAAATATCCCGTTTAAGGTGCTTCGGTATTTTCCACTAACACCGAGGCTTCAAAGATTATTCATGTCGGAAAAGACAGCCCCCTACATGAGTTGGCATGCAAGAAGTCGTGATGATACAGTAATGACTCATCCATCTGACAGTGAAGCATGGAAACATTTGGATACATGTTATCCTTCATTTGCTATGGATACTAGAAATATCAGATTGGGATTGTGCACAGATGGTTTTAATCCGTTTGGACATTCTGCAACTCCTTATTCAGTTTGGCCAGTGCTGCTGACAGTTTATAATTTGCCACCGTCAATGTGCATGAAAGATGAATTTATTTATCTTTCGATGATTATTCCGGGTCCTAAGGGTCCGCGAAAAGAAATTGACATATTTCTCAGACCCTTGATAGATGAATTGAAAACATTGTGGACTGAGGGAGCTGTCACTTATGATTGTCATCGGAAGCAAAACTTCAATTTAAAGGCCGCGGTCTTGTGGACAATCAATGATTTCCCCGCGTACGGCATGTTGTCGGGTTGGAGCACTCACGGCCGACTCTCTTGCCCGTATTGTATGGAACACTCTAAATCAATCAGTCTTCAGAACGGACGAAAAATCTCATTCTTTGATTGTCATCGTCGATTCCTACCGGTTCATCACCAGTATCGAAGGAATCGTAATAAATTTACTAAGGGCAGAGTCGAAAGAGATGGGCCACCACCGATGTTGTCTGGTGAACAAATGTTAGCACGTGTTTCAGCACTTCCAGATATAGTATTTGGTCGCAATGAAAGAGTGTCAGGTTTTGGCCAAACACACAACTGGGTGAAAAAAAGTATCTTTTGGGAATTGCCCTATTGGAGTTCATTATTGATTCGACATAATTTAGATGTCATGCACATTGAAAAAAATGTGTTTGATAATATTTTTAACACTGTGATGGATATTTCTGAAAAAACTAAAGATAATGTCAAAGCCCGACATGATCTGAAAATACTTTGTAAAAGACCAGAGTTGGAGTTACAAGAGGTCAACGGACGATATCTGAAACCGAAGGCCCTATATGTGTTAAATAAACAACAGATCAAAGATGTTTGTCAATGGGTAAAAGAACTCAGATTACCCGATGGATATGCTTCAAACTTATCTCGATGTGTGAACGTCGATGATTGCAAAATATCAGGGATGAAGAGCCATGATTGTCATGTATTCATGCAGAGATTACTTCCGATCGCATTTCGAGATCTTCTACCTGATAATATTTGGGGTCCGTTGACTGAATTAAGTATGTTTTTTAGAAGCATCTGTGCAAATGTCCTTCGAGTCGAAGATATGTCAACACTTGAAAATAATATTGTTGAAATCATATGCAAGCTGGAGCAGTTTTTCCCTCCTGCATTTTTTGACTCGATGGAGCATCTACCGATACACTTGGCATACGAGGCACGAGTTGGTGGCCCCGTTCAATATCGTTGGATGTACTTATTTGAAAGATACATGAATCGTCTGAAGAAAAAAGTAAAGAACACCGCAGCTGTTGAAGGATCAATATCTGAATCGTATATCATCCAAGAAATTTCAACATTCTGCTCATTTTACTTTGAATCGACAGTACAGACAAGATTTGATCGTCTTCCACGTAACGACGACGGGGGTGTTCGACATTCAGATGGACGTTTAAATATATTTTGTCACTCTGGTCGTGCTTTTGGTTCTCGTCCATCTCGACACTTAAGCGATGAAGAGTATCATTTGGCACACTTGTATGTATTACTCAATTGCCCAGAGATTGAACAATTCATTGAAATATTTGACATTGAGATGGTGCAAAAATACTCTATTCACAACGATCAAGAATTGGAGACATTACGGAATCGTGATTTCCCTTCTTGGATTCAGACTTACAGCAAAGATCACAGAGCTGAAATAGATGAAAAAATATTTGAGTTTGTTAGTGGACCGTCGCGACTTGTGTCGTGCTATAGCGGATATTTTGTTAACGGGTATAAATTTCACACGGTTGAATATTCATCTACAAAAAAGACGATGAATGCTGGGGTCTGCGTGAAAGGGACAACCTATGTTGAATGTGATATGGATTTCTATGGACTAGTGGAAGAAGTGATAGAGTTGCACTACTTCGGCTTGAAATCAGTGTTCCTATTTAGATGTCATTGGTTCGATACAACAGAAAGGGGCATGAAAGTTCATCAAAAATACAAACTTGTTGAGGTTAATTACAAATCGAAATTGGCAGCAAATGAGCCATTTATGTTGGCATCACAAGCCGAACAAGTATATTACGCGAAGTATCCGGCTCGAAATAAAGATAGAGCAGATTGGCGTGTAGTCTGTAAGACAAAAGGTAGAGGAAAAATTGATCCAATAGTAGGAGAAAATGATCCTCCTGGTTTCTATCAAGAAGATGATCTTCCTGCTGTGGATCGTATTATTCCAATACTCGAGGATGCAGACACAACGTCAATTCAATTAGAAGTTGAATATGCTGATGATGACGATCATGAAATTGAGGAAGCTGGAGATGAAGAAGATGACGAAGAGGAAGAAGAGGAAGAAGAAGAAGAATTCGAAGACTATTATTCAGATGATGAGGAATAATTGTAAAGTATATATATTTTATTAAATATATCTCTACTATTTATACAATAATCTGATTATATGTCTATTCGACAGATATGTCTGGTCGTGGTTATCGACGCAGGAGAGCTTCGGAGTCTCCGATTGGTGAGACTCCAGCACTTACTCATGCTGCTGATCCTCCTGTTGCTGATCCTCATGAGGATGATACTGCCGAGGCTAGTACATCCAGACGCAGGCGGCCACGCGGGCCGAACAGGTGGCAGCCTCCACCAGCCACAGAGTCACGTAGATTGATCAGCGTGATTGGGGAGCGGTAATATATCATGAATTATGAATCATTACAAATTCATTATATCATAATATAATATTAAAATTTATTTTTGTTGTGCAGGTTCGAGCAAGAAGAAGTGCCGAGGAGCATTTCTTCTACTATTCGACGATACATGCACGGGGCATGGCCTACGTGGTCTCACGTGCCTAGCGAGCACGTCGACATGTTATGGCGCGAGTTTGAGGCACATATTTTTTTTTTTTTTACATGCTTGATGATATATTAAGAATTGGTACTGATATTATTATTTTGCAGGCTCGCTATACATGGGCCGAGGACTAGAGGTCCTTCATTTACGCTGCCTGGGAGTCTATTTCCCGGGCAAGGTACAACGGGCAGCTGGGGCAGGCTCGGTCCCGAGCGATGGCCCGAGCTGGGACCACTAACATCGCGGAGACTCGGGGATACGACCCCAGTTGGATTACTCCGGATATATGGGACCAGCTCGTGGGGATATGGTCGACGGATCGATGGCAGGAGGTTTCTCAGAATGTGGCTAGAAATCGCATGTCGAGGGGAGCAGCGCGTCACACCGGCGGCTCTGTTGCATTTGCAGTGCACGCAAACCGTATGGTAAGTATATCGTTTAATTATATATTTTATTTGTTATTATGTGTACTAATTAATGTATTTGTTTTGTAAATGTAGACGACGGTGTCGGATGACGGGACTGTCCAGCGACCCTCCCCGATGGCGGTGTTTGAGCGGACTCACCGTCGAGCACATGGGACGGGGGAGTACATCGACAACCGCGCTGCATACATTGTGGTAATTATATATTTGTTTAAATTATTCATTATATATTTATAATTTAAGTTTTATGATAAATATTAAACAAAAAATCAAACTCGAGTAGGAGACGTACAGCCGGAGGGTGGTGCAGCGCGGGGGTACCCCCGAGGACTTTGACGCAGCATCGTGGGTCGAGGTCGCAGGTGGCTGGGACCATGGCCGCGTATATGGCTTCGCAGATAGTGGTCATGCGCGAGCCGTACTAGGGCCACTTGGGGCACCGACCCCTCCGGTCGCTGGTGAGCGGCCGTCCACCTCTAGATCCAGTTATGATCATAGTAACAGGATAAGGACACTAGAGGAGACGGTCGCGCGTCAGACTGAGATGATGGAGCGTCAGAGTCAGACGATGGCGCGTCAGAGTCAGACGATGGCGAATATAGAAGCTATGCTACGCAACTTGTCAGGTCATCCCGAACCAGTCATCTCTTCGGCATCATCTAATCCGTCGTCCTCGAGTCAGTCTACGCCGGTGTACACTCAAGCGCTCCAGACCCCGCCATATAATCCAGACCATCCTCCATCTTGATCGTGAGATTTTTTGTTTGGATATTGAACTTGTTTAACTTATTTTGTTTGGATATTGATACTTCAATTTTGCATTTGAATTGTTTTTATTCTATCGTGGATAATTATCAATATAAGTATAATTGTTTTGATGTATATATGTTGGTGTGTTTGTGATATGTGAATGAATGTGTATGAGGTGTTTGTGATGTGTGAATGAATGTGTGTATGAGGGTATGGGTGTGTGAGTTATGTATCAGATAAATGTATCAATGTATCAATGGAAATTTGAAATTTTCAAATTTTCTGGTTGCAGGTATACGTCATCAGCAACGGCTTTCCCACGGGCGTCCGTGGGAAAGCCGTTGCTAAAAGTGTATCGAAAGCCGTTGCTGATGACCTACAGCAACGGCTTAGCGACGGAGTTTT
This sequence comes from Canna indica, assembly GCA_034359265.1. Classification (NCBI taxonomy): domain Eukaryota; kingdom Viridiplantae; phylum Streptophyta; class Magnoliopsida; order Zingiberales; family Cannaceae; genus Canna; species Canna indica. The sequence goes on from CP136893.1 coordinate 41,392,827, forward strand.
ACTAACGGCGTTGCTACGGACTCAGCGGCTGTTGCTATTAATGTTATCAGCAACGGCTACGGGTCTGTTGCAAACCCGTTGCTGATAATAGTTTTAGCGACGGCCCGAGCGGCCGTTGCTGATAATGTTTTGAGCGATGGCCCGAGCGGCCGTTGCTGATCCGTTGCGAAGTCATCAGCAACGCGACTTTCTGTCACGGCGCTATTGCAACGGCTCAACCGTTGCTGATGCTCTTCAGCAACGGCTCAGCAACGGCATCAGCCGTTGCAGATGACCATTTTTCTAGTAGTGTACCTTGAAGGACATAGAGCTGGTTTACCTTTAGGGATATTAATACTATGAGTGACCCCTTTGTGATTCTGAAATTTCCTTCTTAACCAGAATACTTGTATCCAAGTGCATCCATGGAAGATAACGAGATCGGATTCCTTTTAAGGCTTGGAACGTGCCATACATGAGTAAGGGTTCTTATGATACCATCATGCATCCTGATTCTTACTGAGCCGATTGCTGCTACTTAGCATGACGAGTCATTTCCTATCAGCACCTCCTTTCCATTGGTGGGTTGATAGTGGTAAACCAGTCTCGGTGTGGGTGGAGGGAGCAACCTGAATCTCGTAACCATTGGTCTCAGGATCTTGCATAACAAGCAAAAATAGAGAGTACCTTTACATTCTCATCTTCTTTGTTGGCATAGGAAGCTTCCCCATTCTGATCTTCTTGCTCTTTTTGCCTCCATTTTAGCTTTCGACATTTTGACTTAATGTGCCCCATCTTTTTGCAGTAATAGCACAATACATTCTTGGATCTGGACTTAGATTTGAACTTACCCTAGCTCTTGTCTCTTGACTTGCTTCTCCTCTGGTGTTTAGGACTTCTCCACGGCTTCTAGAGGATCCTGCGGTAAGTTGCGAGTCGACAACCTCCTTGGACACCAGCATTGTCATCACTTCGTCCAAAGTACTATTTTCATGCCAAACAATAAATTTTCACGAAAATTCTTAAAGGAAGGGGCGAGAGTAATCAGGAGTATAAAGGCATTATCTTCTTCCTCAAAAGTAACCCCTATATCCTCAAGAGCAGCAATAATTGAACGAAAAGTAGTAATATGCTGCATAACAGAAGTGCCTCAATCATGCGTAAAAAATATAATTTTTGTCTAAGAGCCATCTTACTTGTCAGAGTTTTATCCTAGTAGATCGCGGCAAGCTTATTCCATATGTCTATAGCTATCTTTTCTGAAGCGATCTCCCGTAACGCCTCATAGACACACATGTAGAGTGTTAGTTTAGCACTTTCATTGGCTTGGTCCTTTTCTTGGTGCCCTCCACCATGTATGTCCCGTCCAAGAATGGTGTCTTATGTTGGCCTAAGGTTTTCAATCTTGGTCTTAATCTCGGTTTTGATGATAACAAACATGGAACTAATGATTTCATGGAGAATTATTTTCAGGTTCCATATCGGTTAGCGCACGACGTCCACGATCAAAAATATCGGAGAAATCAGAAAATAGGAAGGACGTTGGTCGACGCGCTTAGATTCTTTGGGAAGTTAAAGTTTAGGTCGAAGATGTCTAGTTTATGTTGTAAATCCTCATGATGATGCATAAGTACCCAAAAACCAAACCCGAACCCCAAAACATGAAAAACTGACAAATTAGAAAATGACCCTGAAATTCACTAAGCCTAGGGAGCTCCTTGGAGGGCTATATGACCTAGACATTTTCTTGACACAAAAAATGCGGTAATTGTTCCTTAGGTAAAAACTAGATAACGAGGTATTTTAAAGGAATTTTTGAAAGTCTTTAGCCTACTCATACTTGACACAGAAGATTAGAAAATTTTCGTTTTCGAAAATTTGTACTAGACCCCAAAAATTAGATTTTGATTCTTTAGGATTTTCATTTTTTAGATATTTTTATTGAATCCAAATGGGGGATAATCCTTCTATAACATTTATGTTTTAATGTTATATAAGAGGATCTAGCAATGACTGAAACTAAAAACAAATAAACGAGCAAAAAACTTAGCCAAAACTAAGCAGTCTGCCTAGTTTCGATCGACCGAATGATGCCCAAAATGGGCAGAAGCCATTCTGTCGCTCGGTCGGTTGATCGACGATCGATTGGACCTACAGTCGACCGACGACAATGGCTCTTTTTTGAGCTGTTGTGGTGAGTTTCATCCAAGCCTACCTCTTGGGCTCTCTATATAAACACATACCAAGCCTTCCTATTGTCACACCCCAACTGAGGGTAGTGTGATCGGCCAGGGCCTACATCCTGCCCTGTAGCCTACTGTCTACACTGATTGACAATAAAACAGAACATATCGAGAAAGAAAACCGCAACACAATCTTTATTTAAAGTTTTTGAAATTCACAAATATATGTTTTTCAATCCAAAGAAGAAAACCAACATCGTCACAAGTAGAACATCTCCAGTATCAAAGTTATTACAAACTTTTCAAAACACAACTATTAGTGTAGAAACAGAAAATAACTACTACATGACACTGGACTATGACCAAAGGATGCCACTACGAGATATGGCACCACCACCCGCCCTCCAGCTGCACCATGACGACAAGCCTTGATCATTGATCATGCTCTGCAAAAACAAAGGAAACAAACCGTGAGTCCACTTGGGACTCAGTGAGCGATTCTTTCGAATCTCCACATAATCCTCAGTTAGTCATGCATAACATATAAACATCATAGAATATAATCAGGGAAGTCAGCTACTTTTTGATATGACTATCGACCCCGTGGGTCATTCTATATAAACCATATAGGAGAAACTTGCCATAATGGCCTAACCTTGCCACCTGGCATCCGGCCCTTAAGGCCTACTTATGGTGTAAGAATCCCGGCTACAACATGCCCTACCATACAAGGTAGAATCACACTGGCCGTTCGGCCACATCATATCAAGATATAAACATGGAATCCCGGGCCATTGACTAGGATGGTCTACTAGTCTCCGGACACCGTCTTGGTAGGGATAGCTAGTCCCTCCCAACTAGGGTCTGACACCTAGCGGGCCCGCTGGTGCATCTCAAGACCCAATCACTGGCCGAGCTAAGCATTGGTCATTTTCGACCTCCACGCTTCTCGGCGGACCATCTCAAGCACATCACACAGTCAAATGTCCTAGGGTTTCCTTATATACACTTAGGGCGATTGTCCGTATCCGGCCCTAATCCGGTCTGCATGGTCAATAAATTAGTGCCGCCCTTCCAAAAATGTGTACACCTAATAGTTCTAGGTTTCCAAATATGAATACTAGAAGTCCTAAAAGTTGTGTCATTTCCTAGCTAGGTTTCCATATATACTATGCATCTTGCAACGTCCTACATGTTATCTAACCCATTCTTCCTAGAGCGAGCGAACTCACCGACTATGTAGGCACTCGACTTACCATTTCCACATCACTTACCAAATTAATTACGGATAGTAACATCATGAAGAACCGAAATAAAAAGTAAGTAGTATAGAGGTTAAACCAATATGGAACATACACTAAGCATAGCAACAATTAAACATAATATGAGCAATTAAATGAAACATTTCTTGGCTACATATACCATATAAGCATTGGCAAGAACATTTCCAAAATGATAATATAGATCTACCCCAACAAATCACAACATGAATATGGATTAACATTAACATGAATATGAATAAACATTAAGCGGAGGGATATGGACAACTACACAAAATCGTTCGTTTCCTCCCCCTTTCCCTTGATCGGCCAAAGCTCGAGCAAGGTAAACCTTGCTTGGCCGAACCATCCATGTGGGAAGGGGCTGGAATTTATGCATATTAACCAGTAGAATAGTAAACATAAACTTCAAATTTAATCTAACATTTAAACATGAAGGTGCGAGTTAATGCGATAAAATAAGAGATCCAACAATCCAATATAAACAGCCCAAATTTCCCCCCTTCTACTGCTCGGCCAACTCGAGCAGGATGATGACCATGCTCGGTCGAACCCTCTAGAGGTGGTGGACTTGGCTGCAGCGTCCACTCGTGCATCAATCCAAAACCGAAAACAAAACGAATACAAGTCGATACGCGAGTTGCGAGACGAGCGAGGAAATTTGGGAAAATTTTGGCATGACCTTCCCCCTTTTTCCTCGACTCGACCAGCCCCTTAAAGCAAAAAATCGACATATTTTCAAACATGAAATCACAGTATGTACAATGATTTAAAAATCTAACATGGGGAAACAACCCGATCGGCAAAACTCACGGAGAAAACCTCGATTTCATAATCTATGGGGCCACCCACCCACCTCCCCTTAACATCTACTCTAACCACTAACCTTGAATTGGATCGCGAAGAAATCTTGATGAAACTAGATTCCGATCCCCTCGAGCGTCATCGCGAACTCGGCGCCGACAAGATCTCCTCCTCCTCTCTCCCTTTCTCCCTCTTGATGGGCTGTGTGCGGCTCTCTCTTTGAGCCGCACGGGTGGCTTGGGTGAGGGGTTTTATTCCCCTCATCCAATGATCCATTTGCCCCTCACTTGACTTGACTTCTTCTTGGTTCGATCCGAGTCCGATTCATACTCCGATCCTATCCGCACTCAAGAGTCGAACTCGACTTTAATAGGACATCATAAGCAAGAAAGGAAATAACCATTGAACTAATTCAACTTCATATTTCCATGGGTCGGGTTATACCTTCTACTCGAGGCGATTTCTGTGGCTCAACTCGGCTAACCTCCGATCTGGTGCGCTGCACAAAAAAGAAGAAGAGATTTTTATATTAGGAAATTTTTTCCGGGTCTTACACCTATGATCTTCCATTGCTTCATGAGATATCCTTTGACACCTACAAGCTTTGATTGAGCCATCTTTGTTGAAACCCTAGCTTTCTACCTTGTTTTTCTTGAGTTTGCCTTTAAGCTTGATTTGATTCATCATCAAGGCATCAAGAGGAGCTAGGATTCATTGCGTTGGAGCTAAGTATTTGTGTTGTTGTATTTTTGCTCCATTACTTGTATATTTTCTTGTTTATTTCATAATATTTGAACTTGTGTAGACCTAGGTTACTAGGTTTGATTGAGTTGGTGGTTGCCTTGGTGTTAAGGCTTAAATCCACCATTGTAAACTTAGTTTGCTAGGATTAGTTGAGTTGTCCTTAGGTTGAGGTGTGAGAGTGTTCTCGGTAGGAAGGCGGGATACTTCCGGGTGTGGAAGTGCCTTCGGTTTGAGAGCGGAGATTTTTCGGTGTAAAGTCCTCATTGTAAGGAAACTAATTAATCTAGTTAAACTAGTTTGGAAATCCTAAGCGGGGTGCTTAGGTAGTGGAGTAGGCATTGGGGCCGAACCACTATAAATCATTATATTAGTATTGATATTTTGTTTTTGTTAATTACTTTATCATTAATCGCTTCCGCATTTAGTCGTTCAATTGTGAATTGCCTAAGTAATCAAGAAAACAATTAAAATCAGATTTAGGCAAATAGTTTTAGTTAACATACTATTCACCCCCCCTCTTGTGTGACCATTTCACCAACATCTTGCAAATTCCCCTTGATCGGGTTTGCTTCCGTCTTCGAGGCCCATAGTGAATAGTTGATGTTATGGTCTAACTTTTGAATTTCGTACTTTGCTTCTGATATTCTGGATTGTTGGCTCTGATACCACAGCTTGTTACGAAGAAAGTGGATCTTTCTACAAGGATCCAAAATTTGAAAACGCCAAAAGCAAAATTGCTGAAATGAAAAATCTGAAAAACACGAAACACTAGAAATTTATGTGGTTCGGACTCAGTAGGGTATTGGTCCTATGTCTTGTTGGCCTAAGGTTTTCAACCTTGGTCTTAATCTCAGTTTTGATAATAACAAACATGAAAATAATATTTTCATGGAAAAATATTTTCAGGTTCCAAGTCGAGTAGCGCACGACATCTGCGATTGGAAAAATCGGAGAAATTGGCAAGGACGCTCGTCGTCGCTCAGGATTCATCAGGAAGTTTGCGTCTAGGTCTAGAGTATCTAGATTTTATGTATATTCTCTATTTGATGCATAATAACCCAAAAACTGAAACCCTAACAACGAAAACTTGAAAACCAAAAAAATTAAAAAATGACAAAGAAATTTTCTAAACCTAGGGAGCTCCTTGGAGGGCTACATGATTTAGACTTTTCGGCACTAAAAGTCCCGATAATTGTTCCTTAGGTAGTAACAAGTTAAAGAACTATTTTAAAGGAATTTTTTGAAATTTTTAACCTATCCATATTTGACCCGGGAGTTAATATCTTAAAGTTAAGAAATGTTAAATAAGACTTGTGGGAGAAAGAACCTTGCTGAAATTGCATTCAGTGCAATTTTGGTCGCAAGTTCGGCTGGTGGTTCGATCGACCGAAGGGTCGACCAGACTTCGACCGAAGGGTCGACCAGACTTCGACCGAAAGCTACTCAAAGTGTCCGTTAGTTGTTCGGTCAACCATCGGTCGAATGGTTTACCAAATAATTCATCTTTCAATAACCCTAGAAAGAAAAGTAGCAAACTTAAGAATACTCATTCATTTCATGCCTCTTATGTTAAGTATTCAACCTTTACCTCATGTTCACAAGAATGATAAAAAGAAAAAATTTCATGGACATTACTTTTGTGTACGAAAGATTTCTTGTTCTCTTGTGGGGGGACATCCACACAAGGATGAGTTGATGATGGTTGATGGGAGTTGCATGAGGACTTAAAGCTTCACCAAATCCAAGTTGCAACTTCGCATCTTATGGATGCCTTTGGTATGAAGAATCACCACTGATCTAGTTAATTTGGTATCATCTCCTTGTTTTGTCTACTTTGAAAATTAGAGTTTATGATACATGATTGATTTTGGTTAATTCTTACCGCTCTTGATATGTTTTATGAAAATGATTTTTGTTTTTGTTTTTCGATCTCTTCAGAGACCTATGTGGCCTATAACTGGCCTAAGCAACCTTGTGGTTCTAAATCGTAGGCTCATTGTGGCCTTTCGGTTTTCAACCAATAGGAAGGATTGAAGGTCTTAACTTTCAAACATTTCACATTTTGAGATCTCTTAATTCGTTTTGGTTTCATGATGATTCACATTTTAAGATCTATTCACCACCCCCAACCCCCTCTAGTTTAGATAATTCGACATACACGTCCACGGGAGAAGAAGAGGCTTACTTTCTTGATAGGACTTACAACAAAAATAACCCGACTCTGAAAATACTACTATAAAAAGAAACTGAACCTGACACCTTCTAAATGGAACAGAACTGTTATCATTGCGACCTGACTGATGCTGCACTGAAAATTGGAAGAAGTGGATCACTACCACAAGAGAGAGGATGAAGACACTCCCCCTCCCCCCCTTCTGATTGCTTGAGATGGGATGATTAGCCTAGGGGGTGCACCCCCCTATTTATACAAGAGGAGGAGGGCAAAATGAGAATACAACCCCCAATTAATAGGAAATAAAATATCTTCACATAAGGATATCAACATCCTTCATTTATTACTAGGGATTTGATAGTAATAAACCTGCCATCTTAGGGATAATCATCGTCTCATTTAGGGGCATATCCCCCCAAGATTCTGGAAAACATCATCGCCGAATACCTTGACATGTCTCAAAAAATAGATACGACGTATATTAGGCATACTCTCGATTCCAATTTCTTACTCATCATTTATGATTCTCTTTAACTTGAGCGTTAGAGTATCTTTGCAGATGACCACCGGAGCTCGTTGGACCAAGAAGACACAGAAGCTTGCAACACCCCAACTTCAGGCGAGAACGAATATATATATATATTTGTGGTGAGTGCTCTTATAAACACACCATTTCTTGTAATTTTATTTTTTGCATATTATAAAAAATGATGTTGTCACACAAGGTTTATCAAAAGTTGTATAAACCTTCCAACGGTGGCTACATTGTCACGATAACATCTTAGAAGGGTTATTACAATTAATGTTATGCGTCCGTATTACTAACCATATTTAATATAGTATATATCACCACTTTCTATTCAATAGGAAAAAGATATTGACTCGGTTCAGAAATAACAAACCACAAAGAAAAAAAATAAAAATCGACATAATTTTATCGACGCTTGATAGTGGAAGGCGCCGTTACTAAGAAAACCAACACCTGTATAATTGGGAAACTGGCGCCTAAGGTGCTAGTTTTCTCAGTTACGATGCCAGCTTGGAGCTAGCTTCCGAGCTTTTTATATTAAAACATTGATAAAAAATTATAAACGAAATGAAATTTATTTTTAGTCTCACATTGACAAAAGATTACTTTCTACGTATTTCTTAATTATTATAAATATCATATTTATAGTCCCATATCATCTAATTTTTTTATTACTTTTAAATATTATAAATATTTTGTTAAACATAAAAAAATTTACCAACTTATAAAAATACAAATAATAATATTAAATATTATATTAATTTAATAAATTATAATATGTGGGTCTGCTTGGACTATGCTATTGTTGAATAATATTTTCTATTATAAATATTGATCACCGGTGCCTATATCTTAGGCTCCAGTATTCAATAAATTGGCGCTCCTTAATAGGGGTGCTAGTTATTTGAATACCGACGCCTCTTTTGGGCGTCAGTTTTGTGTTTTCTTCATCCCTCAATGTTTATATTTAAACCGACTCTTTTAAGTGTGTCTAAACTCATATTCAGATCATAAAAAAAGTCAGTTTCTCCATTAAAATGGGTCGGTATTAAATTATTTTGTTGTAGTGAAATTGAATTATACAATTAATAACAAACTTAAAATTAAATATATTAGAAAGACGCATCTTTATTAAATAATAAATGAAAATAAGAAAAAAATAATTATGGTAAATCAAACAAGTATAAGCAAAGAATATTTTTAAACTAAATATAAATAAATAAATAAATAAATAAATAAATAGACAAATAAATAATAAAATTAAGTTAAAAACACAACATTTTAATAGATAATAAACAAATATAATAATATTATTATTTTTAGTAAATATTTAAAAATAATAAGAATATAAGCAAAATGTATTGGTTTGTAATTTGGAGTTTTGAATTTTCTCTAAAACATAATAGCTGAGCTAAACAAAAAAAGCTAATAGGAAACTAACAAATTTTCCAACTACAGGATAAATGATTAGATAACAAAAAATTTAAGAGAAAAAATAATTTGGATACATTTTCATTTGGACTTTTTAATTTTCCCTAAAATGCAATAATAGAACAGAATAAAAAATTAGTAAAAAATAACATAAAATTTAATAGATAATAATTAAAATGTAATCATAATGTTAAATATATAATAATTAATAAAGTTATATGTAAAAAATATAAGTTTGGTTTGGAGTTTTAAATTTTCTCAAGATATGGTAAGTGAATTGAATAGAAAATTTAAACAGACTATTCTTTTTTCTTCAGAAAAGCAGGAAAAAAATTATTTATCAAGGTGGATCAAGACACAAAATGTTTTGGTCTAAATAGTTACAAGATCTGGAGGTCCAGTGGAATGCTAGCATCGTGATTCACGATATCTTTTTCCGTAACTTGCTGCCTAACTAGCAGTTTTATTATAATCCCTCTTTACAAATGAAAAGTAATAGAATTACAAGTATTGGCATGATTGAATCTTCAGGATGAAGAAGCTTTCACGGAGTGGAAATGATGTTGTTAATAGAATCAATCAGTATTTTTGCATTTGATTCTATATGGTGAATATCCTTTGCATACTCAACCGCAGCAAGAATGGCAGTAGCTTCAGCAGCCTCACACGAGCTAGCTTGGATAATACCGATTTCAGCATGTACACATTCACCGTCTTGATGACGTACGATTAGGCCCAAAGTTGCCATTTTTATTGTCCAGGTCGCATCATAGTTGATTTTGATCCAACCATCATTAGGAGGAACTCATCATTTGGAGGAACTCATTTTGAATTTTTTGAAGACGAAATTGGATTTGCTAAGGCATTTCCCTAAGAAATAGCGAGAAGTGAAAGCATGTATTCCATTCATTAATGAATATAGAGAAAGCTGCCTAGCATTATGCACAAAATCATTTTTAACAAACCCAATAAACCAAAAAGTACCGACATTAATAAAACCTCTGAGGGAACTATCCTCACGAGGAATATCCAACAATAGAGATATACCACCTGCGTACCCTAGATTAACGAAGACCAATTTTCTTTTATAAAAATTTTCAACCAACTTCCAGATCTGAGAAGACAACAAGCAGTAAAGAAAACCTGTCCTATAGATTCGGAAGCAATTTCGCAAGTCGGACAAAGCGGGTTGGAAATGATATTTGTTTCCATAAAAACATATAAGTTGGCAACCGTCGATGTAAAAATTTCCATAGAAAAACTCTTATTATAAGAGGAACTTTTAGTTTCTAGCAAAGATTCCAATGTAAAGAAAATTGATCATCGATACTTTGAGATTTATTAGAAGCCAGAAACTGATAAGCAAATAATGAAGTAACAAATCCATTATTCTCAAGTTTCCATACCTTGTTATCATCATAGGGTAGCAAGTTCATTTCCATATTTTTAATGGATTCCCACAAATGACGGTACGTTGAAAAGATTGGACCCAATAGAATCCAATCAAATTCCATTTTGACAAAGATCAAGGATAAATAAATGTCACGTCCCAACTCAGGGTCACGTGATCGACCAGGGTATACGTGCCTATACCCCGCAACCTAAATCATGCACATGCCAACTCATAACAATAAACCATAGTGCAAAGAACGTAAAGAGTTTTAATATTCAAAATGAAAACCAAACTAGATTTCATAAGAAGTAAGTTTAGCAAAAAGAGAAAAGTGCGGAAATAATAAATCAAAGTCCAATAGACTACAACAATGAAATCCGAAATAAATGACATAAAGGTCCCCAAGAGACTACAACTCCGAAATGTCAAAACACAGTGCATGATAAACTACTACAGACTCGACTACGACCCATAACTAGGACTATTATAAGATCAATGTAGCTCCTCTGCCCTCCAGCCGTGCCAAGTGCTCCAGCCCACCTCACCGGTCAGACTTTGCAAAACAAAACAACGACAACGGGTGAGTTCAAAGAACTCAGTGAGCGGTTCTACCAAACTCCACGAAAAACCAAACATAGATATAATGCATAAAGCAAAACTCCCGACTCAAGCAAGAAAAGGTCACAAGGGAGTGACCATCTAATAGGTCGTCAAGCCACCACCTGCCCGAAGGCATCCAACACCCAAACGGTGAGGATCAACAAGCCTAAGCCTACCATGCCCTAAGGCAACAAAATATACTAGGATAATCGGGATGACCCTCTGAACTTATTCTAATATAAGAAACTCGGGAGCAATCGGGAAGGCCCTCCGAACTTGCTCCACGAGACGTGAAGGAAACAATCAGGAACCGCCCATCCGAACTTGCCCCTTGTAGATATTACAGGAATAATCAGGTAGGCCCTCAAAACTTATCCCTTTAAGATATCACAAGAATAATCAATTAGGCCCTTTGAACTTATTCCACGAGGCCAAATCGGAACAATTGGGAAAGCCCTCCGAACTTGTTCGATGAGTTGGGAATTAGCCATCCAACCTCCCGGGCCTAGCTCACAATCTGGCTCCACAACGAGCCTCTCCGCCATTCATAAAGATATGGCTCAATATGACCTAAGTCAACTCTCTCCTACGGTGTCTTAGGGGTGTCCTTATTGGAAAACGTCTCAACGCTCCAATACCCGACCTCAACTCCTAGACCCGTAATGTCATAACCCATGAGGTTTTTTCATGCAGAACTTTATTTGTTGGTTCATAACAGATTATGCTGACTCCTTGCTCAATTTTAATTATGCAATTAAAATTTATATCACTAAAATTAGAGTTTTATTTTAGGGTTTTGTTTTAGCTTACCGTTGTGCCCAAAATTGATGTATCTAACCCGAATATGGTTCCTAGGGTGTGTCCTAAGTTTTCAAACTAGGTTTTCATGTTAAAACGATAGGTTACACGATTATATTCAGCAAACTATGCACATTACAAATAGGATTTCAAAATTAGCCCTAAAACAAACAATTTAGCATGCAGCTTTCAGCCTAATTGAGTTTCAGCATAATAAAGATAATTAAATCCAAAAATTACAGAATTAAATTCCTTAATTATCAACACAACAGAACTATATCATTGAGGCAAAACTTCTCAAGAATGAAGTCGTGATTGATTGAATCAAAACAATCTTCAAACAAGAATCAATTCACATGATCAAGAATCTCATATCAAGAACACTCATAGCTTCAAGATCAAATCTTAATTTTTGTAGAACATGCTCCATATCAAAAGTCACAGATTTAAATCTAAGACATGCAACCACAATTCAAGAACCTAGATAGGCAAGCGAATCAAGATATAAACTTCAAAATAAACAAGATCTCTCACTTGAGCATTTCATCGAACACATTGAGGTCACCCTTGCTTTCACCCTTGGCCAAGCACCCCTAGGGTAAACCTAGGGCTGCCGAGCCACAAAGGGAGGATCCCGGGCCCTCCTCACACAAATTGGCACAAGAACACAGTGATTAAACCGACAATTCGGCGAAAATCACAAAAATCAAGAAGTTGCCCAATTTGGTTCAAGATCACGAGAGAACCCGAAAAAGGAGAGGTAAAACCACTCACCCGAATAGGAAGGATGATGAGAGGAGAAATCTCGGTCGACGGCCTTCAAATCTGACTCCAAAAGATGGTGGCTCGACTAAAGAAAGGTGGAAAAGGGGGCGGCGGCTCCTCCTCAAGCCGCCGGCTTGAAAGAGAGAGGAAGAGAGAAAGAGAGAGAGGGGCGGCTCCTCTCTGCTCAACTCCAAGGAAGGGAGAGGGGAAGAAAGGAGGCGGCGGCTTGGACGGCTGGGCTGCTCGGCGGCTCCAAGAGGGGGAAGGGAGGGGTGGCGGCTTAGGCAGTTGGCTCCTCTCTTCTGTCCAATCGGCTGGGGCGGCTCCAATAGGGAGCCACCAGCCCTAGGGGGGGGGGTTATAATCCCCTCACACTTCCACCTAACCACACCCAAACCCGCACTCTCCTCAACCCGAATCCGCAACCCACTAACCCAAACTAACCCCAAGAGAGAATACAAGCAACAGACACATACACATCCACATGCAACATAATCAAATCAATTAGCTATATAATTAAAAATCATAATTCAACTCACCTGAGCTCGCAAGCTCGCACCGGACCATGAGTCGACTCGGCTCAACCTCGGACTAGCCCACTAGGCTAACAAACACGCATAATAAATAGAAATTGGAATTAATATCTAGGATATTACAATAAACCATTAGTAGCATCAGCATTCAAAAAAATGGGTTTCAAAAGTAATAGGTATATCAAAAGCTGAACAATCATGAAGTACAAAAGTTTGTTTTCTAGAAAAAATAAAGCAAGTAAAGCCCAGAAAAAGGCTGTTAAAAGCCTTCAAAAATAATTTCCAATTGACCAAGAGGAGTTAGCTTGGGGCTGAAGAATAGGCCATTTTAGAGGATGATACTTGAGTTTGACCAACATCAGCCAAATAGAATCCTGATTGTTTTGATAAGCTTGAACATGTTTGGTACATAATGCCATGCTCTTTAATCTTAAGTCCTGAATATTTAAGCCTCCTTTAGACTTGGGAAGGGTAACATTATCCCAAGAGAGGAGATGAAGACCATATCTACTTTGATTATTTCTCCAAAGAAAAGTTCTGATTTGCTTATTAATGGAAAACATGCTTTTATCAAACAACCAATTACAACTAAAGAGTGAAGAGAGATTGTGTTTAGAACAGAGTTAACGAGGACAATCGGGCCAGCCTGAGAGAGATAAGTAGTTTTCCAGGAGGCAAGTTTAGAGGCATTCTTATCATGCAAGAAGTTAAAAGAGACTAAAATTTTATAAAATCGAATTTTTAGTGGATAAATAATAATAATAATAATGTTCCTGCATGAGAGTTGGGGGTCCTTCTGGTCTGATTCGATGTCTCTTCTTGTTTGGTTCAACGCCGGTGTGGGGGGGGGGGCTACAAAAGGCATTCCGACGCTCAAATCAGTGGGATTCCATGATGGGGGTAATGTCAATTGGAAATTAGGGTTACTTGAGGCGTGTTTTGTCTATATTTATTGCAAGTGAGGACGGTGATTCTGCCCGGAGATTTCGCTATGAGGTTGCCCAGAATGGGTTGAGGTCGATCTCAGAGATGACAGGCGTATATCTTTTGATAAGGTAGGATGTGGGTATCCTTGTGTGGTCAGGTGGGGTCCTTGGGTAGAGCTGTTTAATCAGACTTGGATTTGGCTTGGGGACATAGTTAGGCGAAGCCCCTGAACAGGGTCCCGTGGTTAGGTTTTGGATGAATAATGGAGGCTACTGGGCCTAATCCGATCGAGTTCAGCTCTTCTAGTCCAGTCCATAGCCCCCAAGCTTGGTTGGAGTCTGGAGGGCTGCGTATCGAGCTCTTGAGTTGAGTGAGCCTCCTTTTTGGTGTAATACATTTTTGGGAAAACCTTGGATAAGTTGGCCAAGCCGTACTGGGTGGCCAGGCAGGTAGCGCCGAGGTTGGCGATGTTAGGACAGACTTTAAAGAAACTTTTTGTTGAGAGTCAGTTGCACATGAGTTGCAACTGATACTGGAACTGCTTTGAGATGGGGTGAGTAGCAGATAAAACAATAAAAGATAGAAACATGCAAACACACATAAAAATTGTTTGCATATGTCCAATCCACTATCAATAAAGAACAATACAAGTATTAGGATTTCACATCAGAAATCCTGTTTTAAGTGCTAAAGTGAATTAGAAATCACAAAAGCACTTCATGCTATTACAAGTACTAAGCACTTGCCTCCCTTTGACAACTCAATCATAGAGTTCTGTCCTCCACACAATCTCTGTGTTGTAGTAAGTTCAACAACCCAAATCCACCATGATATGAAGGTGATTGTAGAAGCTTGTTGCCACCGATCCACACACTTTCAATAGTGTAAACTCTTCATAGTTTTGGCAACTCAGTTTATGCGTACAGGAGTGGATACTTTCCATATCTTCACTTTCTTCATATATAGAGAAAACAAAGCATCTTCCATAAATGCCACTAAGATCAAAAGCCCATAACTTCATCAGCTCATTAACTCAAAAGTCAGCCATAAAACTACAAGAAACGCCTAGCCCATTATCATAATGAAGATCACTTTACTTTCACCATATATGATCAAGCCTTCAAAAATAATTGAAAATAAATACATATATCTATAATAAATATCATAGAGATATCATATATAATAAATCAATAATCACATCAACATAAAATCATCATCGCAGTAGCATAAACTCCACAATCAACAATAGCAGTTGCAATTGACTAAAAAACTGACTAATAACTGAACCACTTTTTGCCAAATATAGCCAACACAGAATAAGCCAAGCATTAACAATCTCCCCCTTTGGCTTATTTGGCAAAACATAAACTGTTATCAGATAATTAACAAGTCACATAGCTGATATAACTAAGCAATTTATCTGTTAACAACAAAAAAAAGATAATATCCCATAGTATCACAGTCACAGACACAACAGAAAAAAGACAACCAGACAAGCAAGTCTTAAGAGTTAGACATCACAAAACAGTTGCAGCTAAATAATAGACAAACATCACACAGATGCAACTGAATAAAGTATCAATCCAACCATCTCCCCCTTTTTGGCAATTAAGCCAAAGGAGTTAAGGAATGGTTCAATATGATGAAGAAGATTCTGAAGAACTACCCAAAGAAGATGACAAATTACCAGCAGGAACAGAAGTGGATGTAAAATGATCGAGAACTCTCTGCTCCAAAGAAACAAGCTGCTGTAGAGAGACAGAGATAGACTCTTTGACTTTTAAGATCTCTTGTAAAATACTTTGCTCATTAGCAGAAGCATTAGCAGAGGGCTATTTAGAAGAACTTGAGCACTTACTACTAGAAATGTGTTAATCAACAGCGGCCATCATCAACCGCCCCACGCCGTTGCAATGACTAATGTCATTCTTACGGCTGCTCAGGCCATTGCAGATGTGATATATTTGCAACAGCGTCTTTACGGTCACTCGGGCCATTGCTAACAAGTGGATGGTGCGAACACGGCGTGCAAAGGAAATAACTTATCAGCAACAGCTTACTAAAGGACCCGTCGATTGTTGCTAATGATATTATCACATTAGCAATAGCTTACTTACAGTTTTCGTACTGTTGCTCTTTAGTCGATAGCGCGCTCGCGGCACGAAAATGAAATACTTATCAGCAACAACATTACATAGGACGAGCGGCCATTGCTGATGTTATGTATTTATTAGCAATGGCTTTGCAACGGATAAGTGAGCTGTTGCTAATGAGTTTATTTTACTCGCGATCGTGCCCGACCCCTTTCTTCCCCGCTTCCTTCTTCCTTCTCTATCGACGCCGCCGACGCCTGCTGCCGCCGATTCTTCGCCCGCCGACGCTGCCCACCGATGATGCATGCCGACATCGCCCGTCGCGCCCTTCGACGCCGAACTATTTCCAGGTATTATCTCCCCTATTCTATTCTCCTTTTCTAGGGCCGGCCAAAACCCTAAACATTAGGGTTTTGGCCAGCCGCTGGACCAATGTCCAGTGTCCAATATCGGACACTGGACTCCAGCGCAGGAATGTTGGTTAGGGTTTTATTAAACCCTAATCAAAAGTTTATTAGGGTTTAATTAAACCCTAGTAAAATTTGATTAGGGTTTAATAATCTATGTTAATTGTTTACTGTTTGGATAAATTTATCATATTTTAGATTAATTTTTCATGTTTTAGGTTAATTGTTTACTAGTACTAGTATTGGCAAGAGTTCCAACTTTCTTTAAAAATTTATGATGCACTTTCAGTGAAGATCCCAATGGTTCCAACACTTCCGCATCAAAACATTTGAATCCTTGTTTCTCAAGAATGCTATAAATCAGATAAGGAAAAATCAAGAACAGTCTTGATTTAGTAGTTAGTTGAGAAGGAAGAGCAATAATCTGATCAAAAATCAGATTTCCTAAGTTGAAATCAATCCCATTTGTGATCTTGTTGTCACGCCCCAACTCAGGGTCACGTGACCGGCTAGGGTATACGTGCCTATACCCCGTAGCCTAAACTATGCACATGCCAACTCAACAAGTAAATATAGCGAAAGAAATAACAAGTTTTATTTCAAATGAAAAGTGAACCAAAACATCATTTTATTTCAAGAAGCTCGATGAAATGTAAAGTGCGGAAATAACAGTTATGTTCAATAATTCAAAGTTCAGATACAATAAAGCCTGGAATAAATGACATAAATGCCCTAAGGGCTACAACTCCAAATCAAGCTAATACAAGTGCATGACTAGTACCAAATGACTCGACTACGACCCTAACTAGGACTGCTATGAGATCATGTGGCTCCATTGCCCTCTAGTTGTGCCAAGTACTCCGGCCCACCTCATCGGTCAAGCTCTGCAAAACAAAAATCAAACGACAACGGGTGAGTTCAAAGAACTCAGCGAGTGGTTTTACTAACCTTCATAAATAAACACATAGATAACATGAATAAAATCTGTCTCTAAAAAGGCAATGTCACAAAGGTGTGACTAGCTACTAGGCCAACAGGCCACCCATGCCCATGGCATCTATCCCTCCAAGAAGTGCATCAGGTCGAAGCCCTACCATGCTCGAAGGCAACCGCACATACTAAAGAAGTGCATCAGGCTGAAGCCCTACCATGCCCGAAGGCAACCGCACATACTAGGGAAGTGCATCAGGCCGAAGCCCTACCATGTCGAAGGCAACCACACATACTAGAGAAGTGCATCAGGCCGAAACCCTACCATGTCGAAGGCAACCGCACATACTAGGGAAGTGCATCAGGCCAAAGCCCTACCATGCCGAAGGCAACCGCAGAAACTAGGATAATCGAGAAGGCCCTCCGAACTTATCCCACAAAGTTGAACCAGAACAATCGGGAAAGGCCCTCTGAACTTGTTCTACAGGTTGGGAATTTGGCGTCCAACCACCGGGCGTAGCCCGTAACCCGGCTCCTAATTGAACTGCTTCGCCATGCTAAAGGTTATGGCGCATCAAGACCTAAGTCAAGATTCTCCTACGATGTCCTAGGGGTGTCCTCATTATGAAGCGTCTCAACACTCTAACCCGAACCCTATCCCTTAAACCCGTAATGTCATGAACCCGTGTGGTTTTATTTCATGAATACCTTATAAGTTGGTTCATAATAAATTATGCTCACCCTTAACCCAATTTTAATTATATAATTAAAATTTAGATCATCTCAATTAGGGTTTTGTTTTAGGTTACTGTTCTACCCAGAACTGCTATGTCTAACCTAAATCTAGTCTCCAAAGTGTGTCCTATGTTTCAAAACTATATTTTCTGGTCAAAACGATAGGTTACACGACTATATTCACACATTCATATACATCACAGCAAACAAATTAAAATTAGCACAGACTCATCATCTCACCATACAATTTCAGCAATTATGCAATTTCATCATACATATAGAATTAAATTCAAAAATTAACAGAAATTAATTCCTAAATTGCCATTAGGACAGAATACTAATTTCAGGAATTAATTCACAGAAATCATACTTTTCATCAAGATCCACAAGAAACCACACACTTAAACCAAGAATCAAGCATTAAGATCAAGAACCCCCTTCTCAAGTACCCTTAATTAGTCATTATCAAGATCTTAATCCTACCACATGATTTCTACACAAAATCACAGATTTAATCCTAAGCATGTAATCCACAAATCAAGAAACCAAATTAGAAGAATAAATCATGATTTGCACATCAAGAAAACATGGCAAGAACTCGAAGAAAATCCAAGAATAAGGCATAAATACCGAGCCGTCGAGAACGGCTTCAAAAATCTGATCAAAATCCCAAAGAGAGAGGGTAAACCACTCACCTTAATTGGAAGAAGAACTAAGAAAGAAATCCCAAATGACGGCCCTCAAATCCGGCTTCAAAAGGCCAGCGGCTCACTCCAAGCGGCCGACTTGGAGAGAGGGAGAGAGAGGAGAAGGAGAGGGGCTGGCTCGGCTGGCTCCTCTCGGCTCGGCTTGGCTCCAAAGGGAAGGAAGAGAGGGGAGGAGAAGAAAAAGTAGGCGACTCAGCTTGGCTCCTCTCGGCTCAGCTCCAAAGAGAAGGAAGAGAGGAGAGGAGAGGAAGAAGAAGCAGGCGGCTTGGCTTGGCTCTGGGTGGTGGCGGCTCTAAGGAGAAAAGGGAAAGGGGGCTGGCGGCTTGGCTTGGCTTGGCGGTTGGCTCCCTTAACTCTTTTGGTGGCTCCAAAATAGGAGCCACAAGCAATAAGGGGAGGGTTTTATACTCCCTCCTCAACCCTAACCCCTTAAACCCTTAATCCACAACCCGCATCCACCTTAAGCCAAAGCCAAAACACGTTAACCCGATAGACTTAAATAATTTAATTAATCTCATTCTAATAAATCACAAGCAATTAATTAAATTCCCATATGAACATAATTAGTAATTATGCACACACAATATCAAATTAAATAATCTCAACTACCTAAGCCTAATATTCATAAACCCATAAATTCATATCCTACTTACCCGAGCTCGCAAGCTCGCTCCGGACCATGAGTCGACTCGGCTCGATCATGGACTAGTCCGCTAGGCTGGCAAACACACATAAGGAGAATTTTTTTTTAAAAATATCTAGGATATTACACTTGTACAACAGTATTATCATGTCTTTGCTAAGAGAAGTGATATGAGAAGTTGGAATCCAATGAAACCTGGCAATCATATATAAAACTGCATAAAATATGTTCAAAGATGAAGACTTCATGTTGTGCTCACCAGTCCATTCTGTAATGTCACCATTGGAAACTTTAGTTCCAACCTTTTGCAAAAACTAAAATTTCATCAACAATAGAAGGAGAGACAAATCCAAAGTAATCATTAATAATATCTGCACTAAAATTGTACCACTTCCTTCTAACAAGGACTTGATGAAAGTAATCATACTGTGGATCAATGATGTTGTCAGAAAGATTGCACTAGAACTCTATAATAGACAGCTTGGAGAAAGGAGCAACATGCATAAAAGAACTTGACAAATTTCTTTCCTCAAGAATATCCATAATAAGCTTGCATTTTAGTTTAAAATATGCAATATCTAATGGCCTTTGAGTTATAACTTCTTTCGATTAAAGAGACTCCCATAGTGTAAGAAGGTCACCAGAAAGCAAACCTGGATGGAGCTTGCTTCTGGTAGTTCTCTTTTCAACTTTCTTTGCAAACCTTGAAGACTTCTTCTTCAAGGATGTCTTTTTCTTCTCTAGAATAGTGGACTTTTCTTTTTTCCTTTGGGGCTTCAACAAAAGGCTTTCTTCTTTTTGTCTTTCTCAACTCAGCAACTTTTTCCAACAGAGTTTCATCTTCTGAATCAACTTCTATTGTTCTTCTCTGATGGTTTTTCTTTAATCTTTCAGGTAGCTTCTTTTTAGTAGAATTTTTTTGATTAGAAGTACTAGTTGGAGGCTTTTTCTGTTTGGTAGCAACATCAAATTTCTGAAGATCAATTTCTTTAGAGGTTTAACTGGAGTAGTAGCAAGATCAACAGATGCCACTGGAGGGATTTCAACATAGGGATTTAGTGCAGGATCCATTGCATTTGTCACAGGAGTAGGAATAAGGAGAATGAATCACATAAATTATCCAAGGAAAAAGGTTAAGCAAATCTAGGAAAGAAAGACTGATCTTAACTGTCATGTTGCTTTTATGACAAAGATTATTTCTTCTCCTGGATCTTGGTATTTCGATAGTGGTTTTCTCAGCACATGACATGAAGTCCTAAAAATTTGAGAGATATTCAGGAACATGGAGGTGCAACTATCACTTTTGGAGGTGGAGGACAAGGAAATGTCATAAGAGTTGGAACTCTAAATAATATTCCAGGAATTCCTAATATGGAAAATGTCCTCCTTGTTAAAGGTCTCAATGCTAATCTTGTGAGTATAAGCCAATTGTGTGATCAAAATTTAAATGTTCAATTTACAAAAAATAGTTGCAAGGTTCTTGATAAGAATGGTGACTGTATCCTTGAAGGAAATAGATCTAGAGACAACTGCTACAAAATTATCTATTCTTCTATTTGTCTTTCAGCTGTCTCTTTTGATATTAATCTGTGGCATCGACAGTTAGTTCATGTCAATTACAGAGATCTAAAGAAGCTTGTAAATGCTGAAGCTGTCAGGGGTATTCCTAAACTTTTAGCATAACCTGAAGCTGTCTACCGTGCTTGTCAAAAGGGAAAATAAACTAGGCATTCTCATCAACTGTTACAACTGGTAGCTACCTCTAAACCTCTTGAACTTCTTCATTTGGATATGGTAGGTCTCATATAGCTTGAAAGTATTGGTGGTAAAAAACATGTCTTTGTCTGTGTAGATGATTTCTCACGTTTTACTTGGACAAAATTCTTGAAAGAAAAGTCCAATGCTTTTAACACTTTAAGTCTCTATGTTTGTCACTTCAGAATGGCATCGACAGTTCCAATGTAGTTAGAACTCCTATTTGTAGTCATGAAAAATTGAGTAAAAATGATGAAGGCAAAAGTGTTGACGCTAGTCTATACAGAAGTATGATTGGCAGCTTATTATATCTCACTGCTAGCAGACATGACTTATATTTCAATGTTGGATTGTGTGCCAAATATCAAGCTAATCCAAAGTAGTCTCATCTACAGACAGTCAAATGAATTCTCAGATATGTTAAATGTACTCTGGATTTTGGGCTTTAGTATTCTATTGATTCTAACCCCTGTCTAGTAGGATATACTGATGGAGACTGGGCTGGCAATATTGATGACAAAAAAAGTACATCAGGTGGCTGCTTCTATATTAGAACAAATTTGGTGGACTGGTTAAGTAAAAAAGCAAAACTCTATCTCTCTTTCTTCAGTAGAAGCATAATACCTAGCAGCAGGAAGTTACAACACACAGATTATCTGGATGAGAAATATGTTGCTTGATTATGGTTTAAAATAGGAAAAAATGATTCTATATTGTGATAATACCAATGCTATAAATATCTCAAAAAACCATGTTATGCATTATCGCACTAAACACATTGATATTTGTTTTCGTTATATTAAGGAGCTGGTTGAAAGAAAGGTGTTGCAACTAGAGTACATTCGTACAGATAAGTAGGTTGCAGATATCTTCACAAAGGCATTAACTGGAGAAAAGTTTGAGCAGTTGAGATATGCTTTAGAACTGTGTCATGTGACACATTTTTTTTTATAGGAGAGTGGAATAATTGAAGAGTCTCTCAATTATTTTTCTACTTACATCGTTCATTGAAGGATTTTACTCTCCCTCATTATGGTTTTCGTCAGGCGTTTTGTACCTTCAATTCTCCTCTTATTGCTCATTGATTTTTCTTTCGACAAGAGGCTGTTATTTATGATGATCCGAACATATGAGATTTATATCCCCAATTATATTCTCTTAGCGTTGCATCTCGGTTCAATATTTGGAAAATTACCGCCAGTTTCAGTCTTCAATTGGCTCTTGTCTACCTTTCATCTATTTAATCTGAAGTTTCAATGATGGGCTGTAAATCTAGCGAGTCTCGAGAAAGAGATGAATGTTTCTTTGGCAAAGGAAATGGTGTTTTCAAGTCCTTCTGACAAAATAGAAACACATGTTCCAGTTACGTCTCTTGATAAGATATCTTCACCTTCTACCTCTCAAAGTCAACATCTGAGAAAGAAATCGAAGAAAAGAGCTTCTGACCATGCTCTAAGTAGAAATGGTAGAGGTATGGCTCTATAACCCTCAAATCCCTATCTAAAATTCCTATTCCTGAGGGGAGGAATTATCTTCTGAGGGGGAGGGTAAAAGATAAAGTCAATTTTTTTTTTTATGGCGATTCTTCTAAAATCAGTCAATATTGGTACTATTTCTTTGCTGTTGATGAAGAGTTTGACTCAATTCCAGGAAAGAATGGACCTATTTTGTTTTCTCTAGTTCTTAAGACTAAGACAGTCATAGTTGAAACTGTATCTGAAATAGTTAAAACTGTTGATGCAAGACTTGAAATAGTCACTATTCCAACTGCTGCTGACATATCTTCAGCTCTTGCATCCAAAGCCTTGGACCTCTATCCAGCTCCTACATCCACAGCTGAAAGAGCTATTCGTGATGATCTATTTAAAACACAAGTGTCCTTGGCTCAGCTCCACCTGTAGGTAATCTCTATTGAGAAAAAGATTCTTGAATATTTCACAGCTGGTTATGCAGGTTCTACATCTCTGCATACTAGAAGGGTCTTTGGTTTGTCCAGTCCTAACTGCTCTGAGTGACTACTTTCTCTCCTTGGGCTTATTGGGCCAAAAAGGGGGAGATTAATGGGGGTGTCTGAATAAATGTGGTGTTTGATAAATATTGTTTGACTGAGTCTAGTTTGAAGACTGGTTGTCTGGTTGTATTTCTTTTGTTTGTGACTACGGTGATTATGTCTGTGATGGTTGTGACCTTGTGATGGCTGGTGATTTTCTCTGAACTGTTAAATCTTCACAATTGGTGTGCTTGTTTGTGAATCTACTCTCTTGTTATTGTTATATGTCTTTTTGAATTTAATTATGATAGGTTGAGTTTTTGCTAAATAAGCCAAATGAGGAGAATGTTAGTGTTAGCTTTTTGTATTTTGGCTATATTTGGCAAAAGTATTTCAGTATGATCTCAAGAACTCTGCATATACTGAAGACAGTCTCAACTATGTGAAGACGGTCTCAATTGCTCTAGCAACCTATGGTTTTCTTGTCAAAGATATAGCGCAGAAAAATGACTTTTTGTCTCCTACAAAGATAATTGTTGGGTGAAATGGCTACATTAGAGGGGGGGTGAATAGTGTGTTAACTAAATCTTATCGCCTAAATTCGACTTTAATCGTTTCTTTGGTTACATATGCAATTCACAAATCGAGTAGTAAGCGGAAGCAAGATATAAATGGTAAGCAATAAGAAATGCAAGGTAAACAATGCTAACACAATTATTTATAGTGGTTCGGCCCCAATGCCTACTCCACTACCTAAGCACCCCGCTTACAATTTCCATACTAGTTTTACTAGATTATCTTGTTTCCTTTACAACGAGGACGTTTTCACCGGAGAGTCTCCGCTCTCACACCGAAGGCACTTCCACACCCGGAAGTCTTCGCCTTCCTATCGAGAGCACTCTCCCACCTCAATCCTAAGGACAACAAGAAGTAATCCTAGTAAACTACGTTTACACAAGTGGCTTTACACCTTCTTCACCAAGGATACCACTCAATTACAAGACCTAACACTAGGTCTTCTTACACGTTTAAATACAATGAAATAAATCATAAAAATACACAAGTAATGGAGCAAATAAATAATACCACAAATACTTAGCTCCAAACAAGAGTCCTAGTTCCTCTTGATGCCTCAATGATGAATCCACCACAAGAAAAACAAGCACCAGTGATGAAAAAATTCGTCACTAATGCTTAAAAATCTGTCAAGTATCAGTGGTGAAAATTTCTGTCACAAATTCCGTCGCTGAAATTCTCGTGGCTAATGCTTCATTTGCTCTTCTGTGATGGATGTGTTCGTCACAAAAATCTGTGACGAAAAAATTTTCGTTAGAAATCCGTCACTAATGTCGATGACCAAAAATAAATTTTTCGTCACTAATTATGATATTAATTATAATTTTTATTAATAAAAATATATCAACCATATTATATTATATATTTCTCTAATATAATAGTATATTATGATAATATAATAATATAATAATATAATAATATATTATAATTATATTATTATATATTATAATAATCAATAATGATATTACATTATATTATTATTTATTCTTTTATAATATTTTAATAAATTTATAAAAGATAGCATGATAGTAAACTTTTTGGTCTCATGAGGTGTCAATTTATAAAATTTAAGAAAATTAGGAGAGAAAAAAATTGATCCATATGAGACTAAAAAAATTATATTTATAATGGTTAAGAATAAGTAAAAAACTATTTTTAATCCATGTGGGACTAAACATGATAAAATTTGTTTTACTAATATTTAGTTTAATTTTGTGTCGGAATTCTATTTCCGTCACTATTATGTGGTGGCTCAGTGACGGATTTGAAGAAAAAAATTCAGTGACGGATTAGTGATGGAAATGAAATCCATCACTATTCTGTCACTGATGCTATTTACTAAAAATTCTAGTCCAAATTGATCAAAAATTCTATGACTGATTTGTGATGGAATCATCTTGTGTTAGATTTTCCATCACAAATTCGTCACTGTTTTGGAAAAAACAAAGTTCATTTCACGCCATGACAAATCCGTCACAAATCTATCACAGTTTGTGACGGATTATAGCCGTCATAAAATTTCCTTCACTGATGCTCATTTTTCTTGTAGTGATCATTCAAAGCTTGAAGGCAAGATCAAGGATGTATCTTGGAAGCTAGGGTTATCAAGAAGATGGCTCAAGAAAAGCTTTAGAATGATCAAGAATTGGCTCAATAGAGGCTTGGATCAATTGTTAAGAGAGCTTAAAGAAGATAGGTGAAGGGTATTTGTAACCCCTGAATAGAATGGTTGCTCAACGGGCGGAAAACTAGCCATTTCTGTCGTTCGATCGCTTGTCAATCGATCATCGATTGACCGAGCGATCGACCGTGCAGTGACCGCTGGCTCTCTGTGAATTGATCGCACTATTCGGTTGACCGACGGGTCGACTGAATGAGTCACAACTTCAATGATCCGCAATCTGGTCGATCGATCGGTCGACCGACGCACGCACTGCCCGATTTTGGACTTGGTCGGTCGACCGAAGTAGCCTTCTGCTAATTTTTGGCATTGTTCGGTCGATCGACCAGTCGACCGAAATGGCTACTGCCATTTTTTAACACCATTCGGTCGATCGACCAATCGACCGAACCTGGACTGGGTAGTTTGGTTAGGCTTTGTTTGTTCATTTTCTGGTTCCGTCTTCGCTAAGTCTACTTATATAACATTTATTAACTTTACAATATAAATGTTATATAAGGATTACCCCCCATTTGGATTCAATAAAAATATCTAAAAATTTAAAATCCTTAAGAATCAAAATCTCGTTTTTGGGGTCTAGTACAAATTTTTCGAAAATGGAAATTTTCTAATCTTTTGTGTCAAATATAGGTAGGCTAAAGGCTTCCAAAAAAATCCTTAAAAATACCTCGTTATCTAGTTTTAACCCAAGGAACAATTACCGCCATTTTTTATGTCAAGAAACTATCTAGGTCATATAGCCCTCCAAGGAGCTCCCTAGGCTGAGTAAATTTCAGGGCGGTTTTCGGGTTTTCATGTTTTGGGATTCAGGGATGGTTTTTGAGTTCTTATGCATCATAAAGAGGATTTACAATATAAACTAGATACCCTAAACCTAAACTCTAACTTCCCGACGAATCCAAGCGCGTCGACCAATGTCCTTCCGATTTTTTGATTTCTCAGATTTTTTCGATTGCGGACGTCGAGCGCTAACCGATATTGAACCTGAAAGATTTCTCAATAAAATATTAGTTCCATGTTTGTTATCATCAAAACTGAGATTAAGATCAAGGTAGAAATCCTTAGGTCAACAATAATGACTCTTGGTATGCTTTATTAATGATGATTCTTTTTATTGTCTTTGAGATCTTTTAATCATCATTAATTTTTTATTTACCCGAATAACTGCTTTAAATATTTTGGGTGTTACTCTTTGATCTTTATAATCTTTAGGGGTTATGCGTTGTCTATTTGTTTTTGAACTGATGACTGTTGGTTGTTGAACTAATGGGTTAACAAATAGTTATGAACATTATTGATTTAGATCTTTCAGTTGACACATATAAATTCTAATGAAAAGATCTGATCTGCAACTCTCTCCATGTGCGAACACCTCGTTGCCAGATATTGAGAGGAGTTGAGATTGCTGAGTGCAGACTATTGAGTGCAGATTGCTGAGTGCAGAAGTGCGACAATCTATATTTCTTATCTTTAGGAGAAGATTGGTTTCGGGTGGAAAGCTTACTACAATACAAGGCTGTATGGAAGATGGAACTCTATGGCTGGGATGCCATAGAGAGGCAAGTTGGTATTTACTTGTAATAACAAATAGATTTTTATTATTTCCAATTCACTGTAGTACTATAGTCGAATTTCAGGTGTGAAATCCAGATGACTTATTTTGTACTTATAGAGAGTGGATTGGGCATCTGTCCGGTGAGTGCCCCATAGATTAGGTGACTGGTTTGTCACTGAATTATGTAAACAAATCTCTTGTGTTTGCGTGGTTCTTACTTTGCTGCTAATAGTAGTTGCAATAGTAGTCACAACTTCCTATTCAATTGCCCTTAACAGAAGTTCCCCTTAGAGACATATATTGTCACTCTGGTAATCAATTGGTCTTTCCCGAGGGGGTAGATCCTTGGGAACATGTCTAGCTTTTGTTAGATAAGTTGAAGGAGGCTTCGCGAAGGTAGTGCGAAGTGTAGTCTCAAGAGATTGAAACCCTCAAGCTTAAGATGATGGAAATGGAGAGAGCTTTGGTGTCGAAGGTCGAAGAGGTAGCTCATTTGAGTGTGGTTGTTTCTGAGTCTACCGTCGGGATAACAGAAATGGAAGGCAAGGCCAGGGCATAGCTGAAGATGGTGTGCTTAGACCTCTCTGTGGGGTGACGGAAAAGTCTCGTCTGAAGGCCGAGACTAAGGATGTGAGGGCCGAGGCTGTGATGTGCAACTTGGCCAAGGAGTTTCTCGAGGAAGAGGTGAAATGTCTCCGAGATAGCGCTCTGGCCATGTATATGGAAGGTTTTGAGAGGGTGGCAGAGCAGGCTAAGCTTCTAGCTTCGAAGGTTGACATTTCAGGGATGAACCTTCTTAAGGAAGTCAAGGAAGGTGTTCTAGTAAACCCTGAGGCTGAGGAAGACTTTTCTTGGTCACTTAGAGGAGAACCTTCGGCTGTGACTCCAGGCTAATGCTCATTTTCTTCGCGAGGATTTCCTGCTCCAAAGAGGGATGTTCATGCCTAGTGTACATAGGCGGGTGTAGTTTATTCTCAACAATTTTTTTAACTTTTTCTTTTGCTTGCTCTGAGAAATCTTTGGAGATTAGTTGTTTGCCCCCCTTTTTTGTTTGACATTTGCCTTTGCGTGGTTTTATTTTGTTGTATATCTCCTCTGTGACAATTTTTACTCCTTTGTTTTGTGCATATAAATCTCTTTTACTTGATTTTTTGTGAGGGGAATGTCCCTGTCCTATACTCTGGGATCTTTGTTTAAGGTTGCACTATCTAAAATTTGGTTTCGAAGTTTAACCATCAAAAATCTGGTTCAAGGTTGAACCTTCTGAAATCTGGTTTGAGGTTGAACCTTTAGAAATCTAGTTTGAACCAAGCTCTCCTAATGTAAAATTACATGTGAGTAATGGTGTAGTAGTTAGTAATTTACACTCGGGAGTTTAGGCCGAGGTTGCCAAGGAGCGCATGTTGAAAACACGTGTGAGGAGTCAAATAAGGGCTCTAAGGTCGAAAGTAGGGGTAGTATAGCCAAGAACTGCACTCAGCGGTTTAGGCCAAGACCGAGGACCGTAAGGCGGAACCACGATCGAGGAGTTAAGTAAGGTTGCTAAGGCTGGAAGTAGTGGCGTGGTAGCCAAGAACTGCACTCGGGGGTTCAAGCTGAGCTCGCCGAGGAGAATAAAGAAGAACTGCGCACGAGGAGTCATGTAAGGGTGTTGAGGCTGAAAGTAGTGGCGTTGTAGCGAAGAACTACACTCGAGGGTTCAGGCCGAGCTCGTCGAGGAGCGTAAGGAGGGACCGCATACGAGGAGTCATGTAAGGGCGCTGAGGCTAAAACTAGTAACGTGGTAGCCAAGAAGTGTACTCGGGGGGTACAGACCGAGCTCGTTGAGGAGTGTAAGGTAGGACCATGCGCCCGAGGAGTCCTGTAAGGGCGCTGAGGTAGGAAGTAGTGATATGGTAGCAAAGAGCTGCACTCCGGGGTTCAGGCCGAGCTCGTCGAGTAGCATAAGGCGGAACCACGTGCGTGGAGTCATATAAGAGCGCTATGGCCAGAAGTAGTGGCATGGTAGCCAATGACCAGACTTTGTGAAAACTGAGCTCGCGAGGAGCATGCTTAGGGTCATTGAGGGCGTAGGAGCCTGGGATAGGCACTAAGTGTTGGGGTGCGAATAGAAAAATGCAGCGGAAAATGGAATTTAAAATTTCAAACACCTTGAAAAATAGCGATCTACTTTAGAGATGTTAAGGAATTAAGCATAGCAAGAAAGTATACCTTCAACCGTGGTTGATGGAGCTGCTCCTATCACCGTTCAAGACGCACACATACATGTCCTCCAATGCTAGTCCACACCAAGCACCTTGCAATGAAAGGGGCAGCGATGAACGGGGCTCGTTGTGGCTCAACGGAGTGGCTTTCTCAACCCCGAAAAGCACCAAGGCTAGGCCGTCCCTTCTACCAAGAACCAGGCTCCAAAATGGGAGGAAGAGGGGATGAGAAAACCATGGAATGAGAGGATGACCAGAAGAGAGAATACCTCGCTGTCCTCTTTTGTTTCCTCCGAGGAAAGGAAGTGGTGGCACAAAGGTGGAGAATAACACCTCTCCGGCTTCTCGAAGAACTTGTGGAAGGGGAGGAAGATAGCCGGCCACTCAAGGAAGAAGATGGAGGTTCTTTGGAACTTCTTTCCACCCAAGAACGTCTCTCTTGTTCACACCAAGAAGATGGAAAACAAACTTTTTTTTTCTTCTTCTTCATGGGGTATTCGTCCACCTTAAGAGGAGAAGGAGGGGGTGGCTACAAGAGTAGACCCGACCCTCCCCTAAAATCTTCCCGTAATTTAAAATTTCGGGGTTTGCCTCCAAAATATATTTCATATTTAATTGTTTTTATAATTAATTAAAAATTAATTAATTCCAATTACATAGAAATTTTAATTTATCTCCATAAATTAAAAGCCTATTAATACTAATGAGATTTATCTAAATAAATTAAATTCCTATCATATAGGAATTGTATTCACGTAGATAAATTAAATTCCTATTTATAGAATCATGATTTATCTAAATAAATCAATTTCCTATTAATTATGATTTATCTAAATAAATCAATTCCAAATTTATAGGTGTAGGCGCATGGGGAAAATCAAATTTCCCTCGATGATTTTTTTATTTAAAAAAATCAAATTAATTATGTTTAATTCTTAATTAAACATATCCCTGATTTATGGTTAATTATTTTTTTAATTCATAATTAAAATTTTAAACAACCATATAAAATAATACCGCATGCCAAAACCCTACGACTTTAGGATTACCCTACAAAATAGGGGTTTCCCTATAAAGTAGGGTTTTCGAGGAACTTCTTCCTTGTGCATTTGTTCCTATAGGAAAGACCTTTCCTATCTTATCCATAAACAAAATCCATGATCGAGTTGCAACATGTCCATGCTAGTAGACATATAGTGTTGCTGGCGAGCTCTTTCTCATAAAACCCATTACGAGGTTAGCCTATTGTGTGTGACCCATTGGGCCCCGCACTAAGCTAACAATGAGTTGTGCATAACGGAGAGTCGGATCCGATAGAACATCTTCTATTCGAATCTCATGAGCCAACACTAAACTACTTTAGTGTGGTCATGTGAGACTCCACTCACAAGTCAAGATTAACGTCTAGCAATGTGTCATGACTACCAAGATAGTGTGAGGTTCAATCTACAAGAATTGAATGTCCTTCAATGATTAATTACCATGCAACTAAGTCATTCGATTACAATGTTCCAAAATCGGCTAGGGTATGGAAGAAGTGTCAAACCCTAATACCGATTCATATGTATTCCTCCTGCCAAGTTGTCGTCTCAATAATGACATGTCAAAAACTCTTTTTCTAACATTCATATCTACTCTAGCTAGAGATTCATGAGTTGACATTTGCAGGGATACCTAGGACATTATCTCGTCTCACTAGGAGTAACCAATTCCATATTGGTTGCTCACCTAGCACCATGAATGCTTCCCCATTCCCATAAGTATCCGACACATAACTCTTAAAGGCTACGTAGGGATAAAACCGAAGCAATGGGTCATCAATCACAAGGTAAGCTTGAAAACCTCAGGTCCAAGGATTTCTTGCATCTACTATCACCCGAGGAACATCTTATTGACACTCATGTAAGGATTCAATTTTGTGTATCTCGTGTAGGTCTGTTCAGTGAATCCATTCCCTAATGAGCACATACACTTGTACATTAATGACGATTCATAGGTAACTGTGAGATCAGCTACCCCTATTGGCCTAAGGTTTTCTACCTTGGTCTTAATCTCGGTTTTGATGATAATAAATATGGAACTAATGATTTCATGAACAATTATTCTTAGGTTCCATATCAGTTAGCACACGACGTCCATGATCGAAAATATTAGAGAAATCAGAAATTGGGAAGGACGTTGGTCGACACACTCGGAATCATCGCGAAAATCTCTAGAAGTTCAACGAGTGCACCAAAGACACTTTGGTAGAGACTAGAGAACATGTAAAACACCTAAAAATCTCTCCAAGTTGAAGTCGTTGAAAACCAAATCCCGAAAATGAAGAACGTGATAAGAAATCAACAAAAGGGCTGATTTCCCAAGTTTGGTCGCAGGGGCAGTCGACCGAACTGAGCACGAAATGCACCGAGTGCTCTAGTCGCTCTGGTGGTCGCTTGGCCGTTCGACCGATGATCGATCGGGCTAGCGACCGAGCGTTGCCAACGGGCAGAAAAATGCCTGTTGACAAGCGTTGGTGTTTGGGGGGTTATAAATACTCATCCCAATCTCTCTCCTACTTAGTTGTTGATGCTGAAAAACCTCAAAGATCTATTCTTTGCTATTCTAAGGCTTTCAATTGCTAAAATCCATAATCCCTAGCTCTTGATCCCTCATTCTCAAGTGCTTCTTAATTGAAGGGTTCTTCAAGGGTGCTAGGCTCAAGAAGATGAGGTGTTCTTGTTGTGATAAGTCCTCTTTACTCTCTTCTTGTGATAAAAGTGTTTTTACTTTGTTTTGAATTGATTTGCTTGAGCTTGTAAGAAGACCAAGTGTTTGGTCTTATTATTGAGTGGTATCCTTGGTATAGAAGGTATAAAGCCACTTGTTTAAACTAGGTTAGGAGTAGGTCTTAGAAATTGAGGTGGGAAAGCTCACTCGGTATGAAGGTGGATACTTCTGGGTGTGGAAGTGCCTTCGAAGTAAGTGTAGGGTCTTTCTGGTGAAAAGTCCTCGATTGTAAGCTACTCATAATTTAGTGGACTTGTAGTTAAATCCTAAGCGAGGTGCTTTGGTAGTGGAGTAGGCATTGGGGCCAAACCAGTATAAATCATTGTGTTTGCATTGTCTATATTGTGTTTTGCCTAAGTAATTGAAGAAACAATTAAAAATCAAAATTAGGCTAAAAGTTTAGTAAACACTGTAATACTCGGGATTTCCTAATATAAATTTTTGTTTGGTTCAACGAGCCGGTTCAGGGACTGGCCGGGTTGAGTCGTGAGATCGCCGTGACTAGAAGGTACAATTGGGTATACTTTAATTTGTATGGTTATGCAATTATGCTCTTGTATTTTATAAATTGATATTAGGATTGAGTCGGGTTAGAACCGGGTTCATGGGTTAAGTTGAGGCTTAATTCAAACACAGAAATCGAGAGGGCGATCAAGGGGGCTGCGCCGGAGCTCGTGGTCGTCACCAAAGGCAGGAACATCGTCGATCTTCTCCCTTTTCCTTCCATTAAGGCTAAGGTGAGTGGTAGAACCTAGGTTTAGAGGGAAGGTTGATCGAGGGTGATTCTTATCGTATTCGTGTGATTTCTTGATCCTTGATGATTCTTTTTGAAATCTACGTTGTTTCTACGATTTTTGTCCATCAGTTTCTATGGTTTTAGGGGTCGGCCGAATTAAGAAAAAAGGGGAATTGTCATGCCGAAATTTTCTCCAATTTTCTCGAGTCGTAAAGGCTTGAAAATTGTAGTTCTTGTTTGCTTCATTAGGGTAGCGATTAAGGAGAGACATGTTTTGAATGAGACATGATTTTCCTCCACCTCTAAGGGTCCGGCCGAACATGATAAACCCATGTGTAGGGTTCGGGAGAGTAGGGGAAAGAGGGGAATTGGGTTAGAAATTATGATTCCCTTAGAGATCCATGAATATTGGTTTGGTATATGAAAGATTGACATGTTATTTTACTCGTAGGGCGTTTTATGTGAAATTCCATTGGGTAGGATATTCTTCCTATGTTAGCTTAACTGTGGGATAGTTTTCTTGCATAATTCATCTACTTGAGACTTTCTACATTGATTTGTAGATGCTGAAATTTAATTTAGATGTGCTGAAATTATATGTTTAAATGTAGGAAATTAATGTTCAGTTGCTGAAATTATGTAGATAAATATGATGACTTAAGTATGGAATTATTGTATAAATTACATGTTGTGATTTAATAATTTTTGCAATTATTATGCTTATCATGTGCCAAAGAACAATGGTGGTATGTGTTGTATGAAATCCGACACTAGAAGGGGGGTTGAATAGTGTCTGTCCTTTTTCTATTTTATCAATTTTCTTTTTTCTTAGTTTCAACTTCAATTAAATGCAAATGTAACTTAACAATGTATGCTATCAAATATCAAGAACAATAATGAGCAAACATTCAAAGCAATGCAAACATGATGAAATATAGTGGTTCGGCCAACCACCTACTCCACTACCTTGGCTCATCACCAAGGATTTCCAACCAACTACTTTATAGAACTTGTGTTTTCCTTTGAATACAACTGAGGACACAATTCTCACATCTTTGAGAACTCCTCAAACCTATTCACCTAGGCAAAACACAAATCTACAAAGCCTAACCCTAAGTGTTTTTCTAGCACACCTAGCAAGCTATTACAGGTGAAAACATGTTTAAAACAACTTCAAATACAATGAAAATGAGCTAAGAATTTAAAGAGGAACCAATGCTCTTTTCTCAAGCCTTCAAGCCTTCAACTCGTCCAGTAGATGAACTTGAATCGCAGAAGAGTTGAGGAACAGAACTGGGTGCTTGAGAAGAATGTTGATGGAAGAACAGGGCGCATCAATCAATCTTTTTGAAGGCTCAAGTCACCTCTTAAATTCTCAATAAAATCTCTAAGAAGTCTTAAAGGAGTTAGGTGAGATATTTATAACCCCTCAACCGAACGGGTTGTTCAACGGGCGAAAAACTAGCCATTACCGTTGTTCGGTCGCTTGCCTGTCGATCGTTGGTCGACCGATCGATCGACCACCCACGACCGCTGTTTTAATAGCGCTATTCGGTCAACCAACGGGTCGACCGAATGAGTCGCGAGTTTAGTGATTTGCAATTCGGTCGACCGAAGCTCCTTCTGCCAATTTTTGGCATTGGTCGGTCGACCGATCGATCGATCGACGTAGCCCTCTGCCATTTTTCACCATCTTCGGTCGACCGAGTGGCTACTGCCATTTTGTGGCATCATTCGATCGACCATCCGGTCGATCGACAAGGCTACTGCCAATTTTTTTACCTTGTTCGGTCGACCGACCGATCTACCGAACTCAGACTGAGCCTGATTTTTTCTTTATACTTGTTACATGTTTTTTCATAGGTTTATTTAGCAAGTTCTAACTTGGATAACCTTAGAATTAGGCTTGGGATAAGATCGTCCTAGGGGTATATTACAAGATATCTACTTAGTCTATACCCGAGCCTTTCTTTGACGTTCTTTTTCTATTGATTATTGACGATCTTTTCTTTCATTTCTCTGAACGAAGTTTGCATGCTTTTCTCAACCTCAACCTGAACTCAAAACTTCACACATAGATTAAATATATGTTTGTTGTCATCAAAATGAAGATCGAAGCTTAAGAGAAACCCTTAAGCCAACAATCTCCCCCTTTTTGATGATAACAAACATTACATGGAATTTTAAGAAAACATATGCATATTCTTTGTGAGTTTGAGTTAAGACATACATGAGTTAAGACATACAAGATATATAACCCAACAATTACAAAAATATATATAACTCAACATATGCTCCCCCTATCAATGTGCATACTCCCCCTATCAATATGCATATCATTTTTGTAGCTCCCCCTAACTATATGCATCATAAAAACCAATGTGACCTTAGTTTTTCTCCCCTTTTGACATCCATCAAAAAGGGTAAGAATTAAGGTACAATTAATAAGTGTCATCATGAAAACCAAGAAAGCCATAAAACCAAGTATCTACCACTATAGTCCTTCCTATTAATGTAAGCCTATAGAAGGCAAACATCAATAAGTCGCAAAGCCCCACTACAAAGTAATACATAAGTGTGATGACACTTTATAGAATGCAATTTTTTTAAACGATATATGTTTTGAAAAAGAACATCTTAACCGCTAGGAAAAACATAGATCTCTAATTGCATCCTTAAGTTTGTAAAGCTTTCTTCAACCAAGGGTTTTGTAAATATATCAGCAAGTTATTTGTCGGTGGATACAAATTCTACCGATATATTTCCCTTAGTCACATTATCTCTAAGAAAATGGTGCCTTAGACCAATATGCTTAGTCCAAGAGTGTAAAATAGGATTCTTTGTTAAATTTATTGCACTTGTATTGTCACAATGAATAGGTATGCAAGAATACTTAAGGCCATAATCTAAAAGAGTTTGTTTCATCCATTGGACTTGTGCACAATAGCTAGCCACAATGATGTATTCCGCTTCGGTAGTTGAAAGTGCAACTGGGTGTTGTTTCTTTGAGAACCAAGAAACAAGACTCGCTCCTAAGAATTGACAACACCCATTAGTGTTTTTTCTATCTACTTTACACCCGGCAAAATCCGTGTCCGAAAAACCAATTAAATCAAAAGATGTATGACATGGATACCATAATCCTAAGTCAACCGTGCCCTTTAAATATCTCAATATGCGTTTGACCGCACTTAAATGAGATATTCTTGGGAAAGATTGAAACCTAGCACATGCACAAACGCTAAACATACCTACGGTTATCGGGTCTACTTGCAGTTAAGTAAAGAAGACTATCAATCATACCTCGATATCGTTTTTCGTCAACTTTGACACCCTCTTCAGCTTTGTCAAGCTTGATGGATGTGCTCATTGGTGTAGAAGCTGTCTTGGCTTCATTCATCCCAAACCTTTTGATGAGGTCCTTTGTGTACTTGGCTTGATTGATGAAGATTCCTTTGTTGGTTTGCTTGATTTGGAGACCAAGCATGAAAGAGAATTCTCCCATCATGCTCATCTCAAACTCATCTTGAATACACTTAGCAAACCACTTACAAAGAATTTTTTTGTAGCACCAAAAATAATGTCATCAACATAAATTTGAACTAATAACATATTATTTTCGTGATGTTTAATAAAAAGTGAAACATCGGCTTTTCCAACGTACCTTGTTCAATTAAGAAATTTGAAAGCCTTTCATACCAAGCCCTAGGGGCTTGTTTTAAACCATATAATGCTTTTTTAAGTTTGAAAATATGGTTTGGAAACTCAAAACTTTCAAATCCGGGGGGTTGTTCAACATATACTTCTTCATTAATGAAACCATTTAAAAATGCACTTTTAACATCCATTTGGAAAAGTTTAAAACCTTTAAAGCTAACATATGCCAAAAGCATTCTAATTGCTTCTAATCTAGCCATGGGAGCATAAGTTTTATTATAATCTATCCCTTCTTGTTGATTGTACCCTTGTGCCACTAACCTAGCTTTGTTTCTAATGACTAATCCTCCTTCATCTAACGTAGCCCTCTGCCATTTTTCACCATCTTCGATCGACGGACAGGTCGACGGAGTGGCTACTGCCATTTTATGGCATCATTCAGTCGACCATCCGGTCGACCGACAAGGCTACTGCCAATTTTTCTGCCTTATTCGGTCGACCGATCGGTCGATCGAACTCAGGCTGAGGCTGATTTTTTCTTTATACTTGTTACATGCTTTTTCATAGGTTTAGTTACCAAGTTCTAACTTGGATAACCATACAATTAGGCTTGGGATAAGATTGTCCTAGGGGTATATTACAAGATATCTACTTAGTCTATACCCGAGCCTTTCTTTGACGTTCTTTTTCTATTGATTCTTGACGATCTTTCCTTCCATTTCTCCGAACGAAGTTTGCATGCTTATCGCAACCTCAACCTGAACTCAAAACTTCACACATAGATTAAATATATGTTTGTTGTCATCAAAATGAAGATCGAAGCTTAAGAGAAACCCTTAAGCCAACAATATGTTGTATGTGGCATGAGTTTTATTAGAAGAAAATATGAGTGAGGTTATCTAACCTTGTGGACTTAAATGTAAGAGGCGGAGCCTCCCTAGTTGATGTCACAAGCCATTATAAATTATGCACGGACATATGATATAGAGACATTAGGTACTCATACCTTGGGAAATTAAATACTTAAGGTTTGATTGTGATGGCCAGGGAAAGGGGCCAGATGCAGGCGGAAGCCTAGAAAGTGTTTAGAAAATTGAGGAATACCTTGTATGTGTATTGTGGACTTGTGGTTGAGATGACCGAGCTGAGGGCATACTTGGCCATTGCGGCTATTGCCCGACTCAGCGAGTGGCAAGCGTCTTGAGATTATGTCAGTGGGCCACGCTGACGTTAGCCCCGAGTGTTTTGGGTGGGACGTGTTGGCCCAAGAGTTCAACCTTAGCAATACTCTTAGTTTTGATGATAACAAATATGGTTCTAATAGTTTCATCGAAGTTTGGTCTTAGGTTGGACATACGATACACATCTGAAGCTCGTTGGAAAAATAACGAAAAATCAAGAATCAGAGGCTTCGGAGTCGAGCATTTCAAAATTAGTTTAGGACTTAGTTTCTTTTATTGTAAATGCTCCTAAGACATAGTTTGATGTTCTCATTGAATTTATAACCAAATAAACCAAAACCCGAACCCCAAAAACTTAAAAACTAGAGAAATCAGAAAACGGTCTTGAAAATTTCTAAGTATAGGCGGCTCCTTGGAGGGCTACATAATTTAGATATTTTCTTGCCTTCAAAAGTCCTAATAATTGTTCCTTAGGTAAAAATAAATTGAAGACATATTTTAAAGGAATTTTTGGAAATCGTTAACCTCTAAAAAAATAAGGCTTGAAAGGCTAGAAACCTCCAAACTACCCAGAATTCCTAGAATGCCCTCATCCAATTTTTTAAAGGGTTAATTGATGTATCTAGCCCAAACTATGGTCCTTTTCACAAATCTAGCTCATTCTTTTATTTGTATCAATTATATCCAAAACTACCGAATTGATATTAATTCTAGCCCGACGTCAGATGTCCGTCAATGCCTCCATTAGGTGTTGACGTGGCATTTGACTTAGCATATTAAAAAAATATATTTTATTAATCTTGTTGCCACGTCAGCATTTAATTACCTACTTTTTAAAATAAAAAATTATTAAAGGTAGACCGTCTACATCGCCTTCCTCCCACGACACTTCCGACAACTACCTGCCCCCCAGCAAGGTAGACTGTCTAGCCGGTGGACCCTGGTTAAGCAAGGCCAAGCAGGAACGTCCCGGTCAGTGAGAGGATCTCGAAGCGGCCCTACAGCGCGATGACCGCGCCCGGGGCCGCGGGCTGGCGGAGCATGACATTGGCGACTGCACCCGGCCAAGTCGGCGCCGGCGGCGACCTCCATGGCGTGGCTGCGCAGTGCGTTGGGGCTGTTGCGGGTGATGAAGATAAGGGGCTTCGGCTTGTTCTTGGATCCCGGGGGCCGCTCGCGGGGACGGCGGTTGGCGATCTCGACCACGCCCTCCCTGTGGTCGTTGTCGTTATTGTCGCGCTCGTCGTCATCTATAGGGCAGAAGGACTTGGAATCCTTGGGTAACAAAATCTTGCTGCGCTTAAATCACTGTTTAAATCACTGAAGCTTAAAGCTTAGAAATTGCTGCGCTTGCAGCAGGTAACAAAAATTGCATTCATGGTGAACATGGTAACAGAATTCTTTTCAAAATGAAATTTATTAATATAAAACCACAAAATCAGCAAGAAGGGATTAGAATTCATCACTTGGAGAGTTCAAAATGAAGATAATAGAATAGACACAGCAAGAAGAAATGATTAGAAGAAGAGAATTCATCTTTTCCGCGAGCTTTGATTTCTCCTTATATGGCTTCACCTACACTCGTGCACCACATATGTAACCTTCACAGTCTCTGAATACAGGAAACTCACAAACCCAAACATACGCCTCTCTTGGCGTGGAATCCTCACATCATGAACAGGACCATACTGACTGTTAAAAGGGAATATGAATGAGCATACAATCATAACATATTTGTGATCATAGAAAATCAGAATTGATGTATTATTGAAACATGCGAGTATGACTGCTTGCTGCCCATGTGGCCTGCATTCGAAGCATAACTAGCAAATAGTTGTGAAACATCTGGATATTTCTTTCTACGAAAGGACAAGGTTGGCAAAGAGGCTATAGAAACAGGTGTCCCTCGCTTCGATTTCAACAGCTCTATGATTTCGAATTCCAACTTTGCAAGAGAATCAGGTGTAATGGCTTGATCTTCATTTCCAAATTCATCCAAATTTGGATTATGTATATTGGAGAAGCCATCAGGGGTACTTTGACCATGGAAGAACCGACACTTGATGCCATTCTTACAGTAGCCCATGTTATAATAATGACAAGCTTTAGGAGGCTCAAGCCACTCGGGATTTAACCTTGTGTGACTTCTGGAAACATAACCTCCAGCCAAAGCAGTCTCAGAACAATTATTTCTGTAGTGATCAAGATCTAAGAGATGTAGATGATTCAATTGATCCTCCAAACCCAAGAGTTCTGTTTGCTTAGGCCCTCTAATTAAATCAGTATACGAAGGAGGTGTAATTCTAGATATTGGGGAAGTGACATCTGAGGATCCCATAATGGAGCAGCAACACGAAAGCTGGAAGGTGAAGAGAAAGGTTGTGAATTTGTAGGGGAAGAAGACACATATGGAACCTGCTGATCAAGGAGGGACTGCTTAGGACTAGGAATGTTAAATTTACGTGGTGAACTAAGATATGCTTTGGCATCATGGTGGGCTGGACACCTGGGCCTTCCCCGAGCGGAACCGGCGGCTTCCGCCCCCAAGAAGCTCGACGACCGAGGTGTCTAATCCCAAGGATTCCGAGTCCTTCTCCGGATCGGTCGGCACGGCCGCTGAAGACGATGACGAGCGCAATTGTAAGACCCGGAAAAAATTTCCTAATATAAAAATCTGTTTTGGTGCAGCGTGCCAGACCCGGGGGTAGTCGAGTCGAGCCTCAGGATCGCCTCGAGTGAAAAGGTATTACTCGACTAATAATTCATGGAATCTATTTGGGTGATTAACTTTCCTTTTATGAATCATACCTTAAATCAAGTTAAATCGATTCATATTGTGGGTTGAGTCAGAACCCAAGTTGAGTTCGGGTTTAGTCGAGTCTCGAGTATGAGTCAAGTGAGTCCAGGAGCTATTTTTGGGAAGCTAGATGAGGGATTAAAACCCCTCATCTTGGAGCCGTGCGACTCATCCTTTGAGTCGCACAAGGCTGCCTAGGGAGAGAGGAAGAAGAGCTAGGAGAAGGGGGGGGGGGGACTTGGATCGATCTGGGATTTCGTGTCATCGCCGGAAAATTTTAAGTCGTCGTCACCCGATCTTTCATTCTCCGCAATCTAGGTGAGTGGTTAGAATTTGAAAGCATGGGGGAGGCTAGCCGAACCCCTAGTTGTGATAGGATGAGTTTTCTCGCGATCTTTTCGACGGATCTTGATTTTATCGACGTGTAATCACTATTTTGTACGATTTCTTGTTGGGTTACCTTGTTTCTTTGTCGATTTTTCAATTGCTAGGGCTGCCAAGACATGGGAAAAGGGGAATGGTCATGCCAAAATTTTCCCCAATTTCCTTGACGGCAAGAAGGCCCTTAGATGATCTCATGTTCATGATTGATGTAGTTCAAATCGTAAATTTCACGCGTTATGAAGCATGTCTTCCCTAGATCTCTTTGATGTGGCCGAATGAACCCTACACCTCATGAAGAGGGTTCGGCCAAGGTAAGGGAAGTGGTAAAATAGTCCATTGATATTAAGTTATATTCGGAATCGAAGAATTTGAGGTATAGCTAGAGTCTCCTTTCCCTTTCCTACCTTAAGGGCCATGGCCTAGCAAGGTTTTCCTTGCTCATTGCTCGGCCAAGGCTAGGGAGGGGAGAAGAGAGTAGCTTTAGATGGAAACTTACTTGATTATAAGGTCCACACATGTAGGTATGACAATACTTAGGAAGAAAATCAATCTTAGCAAGTAGATTGATTGATTTTGAATTGTAGGAATGCTAGCCTTATGACCATCCTTAGCATTAGATTTTTAAATTTTGAAATGTTGCAATTGATTACCATGCTTAGTATTTCCTACATTTTTGAATTCATTACTACCTTGCCATGTTAGATAATTGTTTCTTATTGAGCTTAATTCCTAAGGTAGTGTAAAGTTGTTATGCATGAATAATGTGGTTATTTATAGTAGATGTTGTAACATTTGAATATTTTTCTTTAGATTATACATGCTGTCCAAAAATGTTCATGGGCGGAATTCCAAAGTTGGTACAAGGAATTCCTCACCCAAGGTAGTGTAGAAGGGTAGACAACATGTAATGCGTCGCGAGACGTCCTTCGTGTTTATATGGAAACTTAGCTAGAAGACGATATCACTTCTAGGACTTCTTGTAAACATTTGGAAACCTAGAACTCCTACGTGTACACATTGTGAAAGGGCAGCATAAATTGTTGACCCTGTAGCCTGAATTGGGGCCAGATACGGGCAATGGCCAGAAGTGTATATATGGAAACCCTAGGATATTGATTGTTTGATGTGCTTGAGATGGTCCGCCGAGGAGCGTGGAGGTCGGGAATGACCAATGCTCAGCTCGGCCAGTGTTGGGTCTTGAGGTGCACCAGCGGGCCCGCTAGGTGCCAGACCCCAGTTGGGTGGGACTAGCTATCCTTACCCCAGACGGTGTCCGAAGACTAGTGGACCATCCTAGTCGACGACCCGGGATTGTTTGCTTAAATATTGAGATGATGTGGCCGATGGCCAGTATGGTACTACCTGATATGGTAGGGACGATTGTAGCCGAGATATTTATTCCATAAGCAAGCCCAAGGGCCGGATGCCGGAGGCTTGATAGGCCGAGATGGCAGGTTATCATATTGAGTTATTCAGATTGACCCATTGGGGTCGGTAGTCGCATTAGAAGTATTTTACCTCCTTGTACATTCATTTTGTTGCCTTATATGATACATGCATGAGTGAGGCTTATGTGGAGGTTCACTAGAGCCACTCACTGAGTCCCAAGTGGACTCACAATTTATTCTTTATTTTTGCAGAGCATGAGCAGTGACTTAGCTTGTCGACATGGTGCAGCTGGTGGGCGGGAGGTGGTGCCATATCTCATAGCGGCGTCCATGAGTCTTAGACCGGTGTCTAGTAGTGTTTGTTTTGTTTATGCACTGACAATTGTATTTGAAAAAGAGTTGTAAAACTTGTTACTTGAACGTTTAGTTATTTTGATGTTGGTGTTCTTACTTGTTTTGGAAAACATAAAATTGAGACTTTGAAAACTTTTAATAATGTGTGTTTAGATTTGTAGGCCCTGGCCTGTCACACTACCCTCAGTTGGGGCGTGACAGCGACAAAAATGATGACGACCCCAGGGATGGCGCGGTCGAGGTCGGCAACCGCCGCCCCCGCGGGCGGTCCCTGGGATCCAACAACAAGCCGAAGCCCCCCATCTTAATCACCCGCAATAGCCCCAATGTGCTGCGTAGCAACGTCATGGAGGTCGCCGCTGGCACCGACGTGGCCGAGTGCATCGCCCACCGCATGTAGTGTGGGGTTAGCGTCCTTAGCGGTACGGGTGTTGTCGCCAACGTCACGCTCTGCCAGCCCGCGGCCTCGGGCGCAATCGTCGCCCTGCAGGGCCGCTTCAAGATCCTCTCACTGACCGGGATGTACCTGCCCGACCCTGCGCCGCCAGGGTCCACCGGCCTGATGGTCTACCTTGTCGTGGGGTAGGGACAGGTGGTCGGGGGAAATGTCGTGGGAGGAAGGTGATTCAAACAGTCTACCTTTAATAAAGTTTTAAAATTAATTTTTTATTTAAACAAGTAGGTAATTAAATGTTGATGTGACAACGAGATTAATAAAAAATATTATTTTTTAATATGCTGAGTCAGATGCAACGTCAGCACCTAACGGTGGCATTGACGGACATCTGACGTCGTGTTAGAAATGATATCAATTCGATAGTTTGGGATGTAATTGATACAAATAAACACAACAAGAAAAACAGGCATTAGTGACGGAAAAATCCGTCACTGAAGGGTAGTAGAGATGGAAATTTCCGTCACAAATTCCGTCGCTAAAAGTCTCGTGGCTAATTCTTCATTTGCTCTTCTGCGACGGATGTGTCCGTCACAAAAATCTGTGACAAAAAAATTTCCGTCACAAAATCTGTCACTGATGTCGATGACCAAAAATAAATTTTTCGTCACTAATTGTGATATTAATTATAATTTTTATTAATAAAAATATATCAACTATATTATATTATATATTTTTATACTCTAATATGATATTATAATAATATTATAATATTATATTATAATAATCAATAATGATATTACATTACATTATTATTTATTCTTTTATAATATTTTTAATAAATTTATAAAAGATAGCATGATAGTAAACTTTTTGGTCTCATGAGGTGTCAATTTATAAAATTTAAGAAAATTAGGAGAGAAAAAAAGGCTAAAAAAATTATATTTATAATGGTTAAGAATAAGTAAAAAACCATTTTTAACCCACGCGGGACTAAACATGATAAAATTTGTTTTACTAATATTTAGTTTAATTTTGTGTCGGAATTCTATTTTCGTCACTGATTTGTCACTATTATGTTGTGGCTCAGTGGCGGATCTGTGACGGATATGAAAAAAAATTCAGTGATAGATTAGTGTCGAAAAATTAGTGGTGGAAATAAAATCCGTCACTATTTTGTCACTGATGCTATTTATTAAAAATTCTAGGCCAAATTGATCAAAAATTCTGTGACTGATTTGTGATGGAATCATCTTGTGTCGAATTTTTCGTCACAAATCTGTCACTATTTTGGAAAAAAAAAGTTCATTTCACACCATGACAAATCCCTCAAAAATCTGTCACAGTTTGTGACCGATTATAGCCGTCACAAAATTTCCGTCACTGATGCTCATTTTTCTTGTACTGAAAAGAATGAGCTAGATTTGTGAAAATGACCATAGTTTGGGCTAAATACATCAATTAACCATTTTTAAAAAATTTACCCAAAATTCTCAGAATGTCCTCAAATGGCTCTTTTTCAAATTAGATAAGATTTGAACAGCTCTTTGCTTCCATACTCCAATACCAACTCTATAAATACATCCAAAACTCCCTTCCTAAGGCTCTCAACTATTCCATTGAGCTACCAAAACATTTCCTTG
Source organism: Canna indica (assembly GCA_034359265.1). Classification (NCBI taxonomy): domain Eukaryota; kingdom Viridiplantae; phylum Streptophyta; class Magnoliopsida; order Zingiberales; family Cannaceae; genus Canna; species Canna indica. Next base: position 41,437,545 of record CP136893.1, read on the forward strand.
AGTTTTAAAGAGTGATTCAAAGTGCAAACCTCAACTTCTCACTCTCAAAGTCTTCAAAACTCCATTTCAAGTCTTCAATTTGAATTTCTACATCATCTTGAGACCTTGGCGTACTAGGAGACAACTTGGAGGAGCTCATTTGAGTTTGTTTTAATTTATAGCTCCTTTACTTGTATTTTCTTTCTTATTTGCTTCTCATTTCAATTTGTTAAGTGTGGTGTAGTGTTACACCTAGGTTTCTTTATTTTTGAGTGTTTTGCTTTGGAATAGTAGTTGAGGCATTCTCTAAGGTTGAGGGATAAGTATTCTTTAGGAAACATTCAAGTTACAAAGATTCAAGGTTAGAAATCCTTAGTGAGGAGCCAAGGTAGTGGAGTAGGCGGTGTGGTCGAACCACTCTAAATTTCACATGTTAGCATTGCTTATCTATTTAGTTTTGCTTGGTATTAATCATTACTCATATATATTTGGATCTTGAAAGCATATAACTCAAAATAGCAAAAATTCATACTTAGGCCAACTTGAGAAAAAAATCAGAATTGAACTTAGCATATTTAGGCTATACACTATACATCCCCCCTCTAGTGTGGTTATTTGGTTTACTGGACGAGCTATCCCTAACCCGGTGGGGGTTTCAGAAATTTGTTGGCCATCCTAGTTGACGGACCCAGTGATGAAATCGCTTACGTATGGGATTCATGTGAAATATAACCAATCATGGTTTGTATATAAATATTTATTGATTTTGTGGGTCGGCAAGGTCGAGTGAATTTATGATGAGGGTCGGGTATGGCCGACACTATTTTTCTTGTAGGGTAAGGCCATAGTGGCTGAGTGGTACTCATAGTACAAGCCATGATTGACTGATATATTTCCTTGCAAGGGGCGGCCGATTGGTCTGTTATTGTGTTAGGACCCGTATGCCTTTTATGCGCATGTTATACTACTAACTACATGATTTTTATACTTGGGGTTCTAGGTGGAGGTTCGGTAGAACCACTCACTAAGTTCCACATGGACTCATGATTTTCTTAATTTTGTCTTGTAGAGCCTGACTAGTGAGGTAAGGCTTGATGGCGTGGCGCAGCTGGAGGGCAAATGGCGTCGATGATCTCATAGCATGCTATTTAGAGAATCGTAGTCGTGTTGAGAGTTATTTTTCATGCATTTGAGTCATGTTACTATGTCATTTGGAGTTTGTAAACTTTGATTTCAAAACATTACTTATATTCCAGTGGATTTCATTGCTTTCATGTTAGTTCCATTGCATTTATATATCTGTGTTATTAAATGCATGAGTTAGACTTCAGGGTATTGACACATATCCTGGGCAGTCACGTGACCCTGAGTTGTGGCGTGACAAATTGGTATCAGAGCATGTGGTTAGGTCTTGACTATGACTATGGTCGGGGTACCATATGAGGCGTAGCTAGCATGTCGACATACGGTATAGTTATGTTACGAGATCAGGCGGCCACGTTTGCACCTCAGCGCGTCACGCGGTTAGTAAATTAAAACACAAAAGGGATATGTGCCATATGAGGTGCAACATGTCTATTAGCACAAAAGGTATTGTGTGTGTGTGTACAATAAACCCGTTGTGACAATAGACACACTTGTCCCTCGTAACGATGGAAGGCGTGATCGGTATTCTTAATATCTTAGCCATTCAGACTTAATATTATTGGAGGGTTTCTTCATGCAATTATAATTATCTAAGCTATCAACAATTGAAAAAAAAGCAATAAATAAAATAATAAAGTAAATAAGGATGATTATAGATGTTCTAAGGGTTCCACCCGAGCCACTGGGTGGACCAAGGCCATCATCCTAGGGTTTTTAAGGAGCCCCGTCTCTCCAAAGGGCTTCCCAAAACCATCTTGTAGTGCCTTCCCGGGGTTCAAGTTGTCATCAACATGGCGCCGAACACCTCTCCACGCACGCACCAAAACAGGACAACAAGTGTGCTCGTCATGATTCTGCCCCTAAACTTCTAATTTTACAAAACTAAAAGAAGAAGACCTCAAACAAAACTCAAGATGTAGTCAAACACCTACAAGATGAGATTGCGGAGTTAAAGGTTACAATCAGATTTCTAATCCAAGAGATCCACTCCGGCGGTGGTAGTTCATGGCAGAACGAGCCGCCACAACACCACCTCAGAGCACTAGAACCAAAGCCTTACAATGGGGCCCGGGATGCCAAAGCGGTGGAGAACTTCCTCTTCGACTTGGAGCAGTACTTCAAGGTCACGAGGATAGTTGATGATGATATAAAAGTGTCCGTTGTAACCATGTATCTGTTTGAAGATGCAAAACTTTGGTGGCGGATCAAGTATGATGAAATTCAGAAGGGGCAAGCCAAGGTTGACACTTGGGATGAACTCAAGTGTGAACTGAAAGCACAATTCTTCCCCGAGAATGTGGAGTTTATCACCCGACAAAAGTTACGACAACTTCGTCAAGACAATTCAGTTCGGGAGTATGTGAAGAAGTTCTCGACTTTCATGTTGGACATTTCAAACATGGCCGAGACTGATCAACTGTTTACCTTACTAGAAGGACTACAATCGTGGGCACAGTAGGAACTCTCCAGGAGGAACATTCAGAGTTTGTCGGAAGCAAAGATCGCAGCAGAATGACTCACTAACTATAGCCCAGAGGAGAATACAGCTAAGGTGGCACCTTACAAGCTGAGATTTTGGGGATCCAACAACTCCAATGGCTACAGCTCAGAGGTGAATACGACTAAAGCGACGCCCTTCTAACCGAAGTATTGGGGGCCCGACAACTCTAAAGGCAAAGGATTTGTAAGTGATACAAGATGGAGGAATCATACCCACAGACCATACATCCTGAGAGAACATCCTCAAAGGTGGTCCCCTCCGAGAAGGAACCATTCGATAGTTTCGCCTACTTATGCATTGTGTAAAGGGCCTCACTCAGCCCAAGGATGTCCATAACGATAATCCTTGAGTGCCCTGATAGTAGAAACCGTGGTGGAGACAATGTCCAATGTCTCAACGAACAAAGATAAGGGCAAAGGAAAAGCAGTTGCCTCAACGAGCCACATTGGGGGGTCATCGAGCGACCACTCCAGCGAAGACGAGTACAATGGAAGAACTAACATGGGAGCAGTACGACTACTCAATGCTCTCAAGACTCAAGTGGGGGAGCAAAAACCCACAACAAAGCGTCCAAAAGCGACGAATGAGCTGATGTTCATCGACATCAAGCTGAATGGTAGAACCACCCGAGCAATGGTAGACTCATAATTTTATTGCCAGAGAGGAGGCAAAGCGAATAGGACTCAAACTAGGAAGAAGTTCGAGTCATGTCAAAGCAGTGAATTCTGAAACACGAAAGATCAACGGCATCACAAGAGACGTTTCGTTGAATGTTGGAGGATGGAAAGGGCAGATCCACCTGATGATCGTGCCCCTCGATGTCTATCAAGTCATTCTCGGGATAGAGTTCCTCAAATCGCAAAGGCAATACCCATGCTCTTCCTCAACATGATATGTTTGATGGGGGAGAACAACCCTAGTATCGTTCCAACAGTGCATTCCGCACCAAGAAACCAGAACAAACTCATTTCTGCCATACAAGTGAAGGAAGGAGTCCGACAAGAGTGCACAGAGCAGATGGCTCGTAAGACGCATGTGCACGCAGAGCAGATGGCTAGTAAGACGCAAGAGTGCACATGGCAGATGGCCTCTAAGTCGCAATATTTGTGCACAGAGCAGATGACTCATAAGACGCAAGGCTTGTGTGCATGGCAGATAGCCTCTAAGTTGAAATATTTGTGTGCAGAGCAAATGACTAGTAAGACACCCGCGCAGGGCAGATGGCTCGTAAGACGCAGCGCGCAGTGCGAACCCACAATAAGGATCGGGGAGCACGCCCCATATCGACCTCCTTACAGAAGGGCCCCACCAGAGTTGGCAGACTTCACAGTTGGAGTTTTTTGCAAGCAGGAAGGACATTCCACCACTTACGAGAGTCGAATGCCGAATGACACCGAGCGACGGTACCAAGTTCGCAAGATGAAGAAATGGAATATCAAGAGCTCTCCAATGCCTTCAAGAAACAAGTCGACGAGGGTGTCAACTTCGCAAGTGGGGGAGAATGTTAGGGATCTTCGGGGTTGTCAAGTCCTATATGTGTCATGACCTAACATGCATTGTAAATATTGCATCATGAGCATCCATGTAAATATGCATTGTAAAACGCGTCCCCACACCGCCCACCGCTCTTGCTCAGGCCTAGGCAAACGGCCTCGTTTGCCTAGGCGTGGCATGAATAGTGGGGGTGTGCGAACATAGGAATTTTGTCATGCTCCTCGTGCTTTTGGGAACCTTGGGGGTGGCACTTGGGGGTTAGGCTCCACTATTATAGTACCCAGGTATAGCCTTGACACACTCTTGTCTTTCATTCAAGCATTTTCAAGTATTTTTAGGCAATCAGCCATTTGGCCCAACAACGTTTTTGCGTCCAAGCACTCAGAGGTTCCGACCCACGCGAAGTGGGAGCCCACGACTTTTCGCCATTGGCCAAGCAGATTGGCCTAAGGCTGATTCCTCGCATGGGAAGCGAGAGAGCTGCACGAACATTTTCCGCCCAAGCAGTTAATCCGTGACATAACGGTTCGTAAATGTGACCAAAATGCGAAATAGAAATTCTAAAATTTTGCTAAAGGCGGCTCTGATACCACTGTTGGGATGGGAATAAGAGACGCAGCGGAAGTTGCAATTTAAAAATTTGAAACATCCCAAAACAACGATCTACTTTAGTAACAATTAAGGAATTCAATCTACGAGTATAAGCGGGAAAGTATACCTTATACTGCGGTTGAATAGGGTGCTTCTATTCTCGTATCAAGATGCACACACGCATGTCCTCCAATGATAGTCCACCCTAGGCGCCTCGCAACAAAGGGGCAGCGAACAACCGGACTCGTCGTGGCTCAACAGAGACGCATTCTCAAAGCTCGAAACCTCAAGAGCTAGGCCAGCCCTTCCACCAAGAACCGGGCTCCAAAACGAGAGAAAGAGGAGATGAGAAAATAATGAAATGAGGAGGTAGATCAAAGAATACCTCGCTGTCCTTTTCCGGAATCCTGCAAATGGATGAAGTAGGCGACACACCCAAGTACAAGAGACCTCCAATTTGGCTTCGTAGCGGACCGGGAAGGAGAAAATAGATGACCAGCCACCAGTAGAGAGGAGGAGGAAGAACTAATTCACCAACCCCTCCCATGGGGTATTCGGCCACAATTTATAGAGAGGGGTGGGGTGGGTGGGGTGGTGGGAGGGGCAGCTACAAAAGGAAACACTCTCCTCGGAATTCAAAATTTCGGGGTTTGTCTCCAAAAATAATTTATATTTTAATGGCTTTATAATTAATTTGAAATTAATTAAATTCAATAAAATATAAAGTTTAATTTATCTCTATAAATTAAGAGCCGTAAACAAGAATGATAATTATCTAAATAAACTAATTCCCTAAACAATAGGAAAGAGGTTTATCTAAATTATATAATTCAATTTCTTATTAATTAATAGAATTATGATTTATCCTCATAAATCATATATCTATTAATTTTATGATTTATCTCCATAAATCAAATTCTTATTAATTAGGATTTACCCAAATAAATTAATTCCCAATTAATCGGTTAGGCTCATGGTTAGAAATTAATTTTCCCAACATGTATATTTGATTCAAAATTAAACTATATTCAATTCATAATTAAATTTAATCAACCACATGAAATATTATCATGTGTCAATCCTTACAATTTAGGGATGCCCAACAAATTAGGGTTATCGAGGAACTCCTTCCTCGCACATTCGTTCCTATAGGAAATAACGTTCCTATCATGTCCGTAAACGAGATCCGTGATCGAGTTGCAGCATGTCCATGCTAGTCACATATAGGGCAACATTAAGACTTTATCTCATAAGGTCCGTTACGAGATTAGCTTATTGTGTGTGACTCGTTGAGCCCCACACTAAGCCAGCAGTGAGTTGTGCATAATGGAGAGTCAGATCGGATATAATGACTTCTATTCGAATCTTATGAGCCACCACTAAACCCCTTTAGTGTGGTCGTGAGAGACTCCACTCACGAGTTAAGATTGGCGTCTAGCAACGTGTCATGACTACTCCGATAGTGTGAGGTTCAATCTACAGAGATCAGACACCCTTCGGTGATTAGTTATCGTGCAACTAAGTCTCTCAATTACAATGTCTCGAATACAGCTAGGGTACGAAAAAAGTGTCAAACCCTAATACCGATTCATATGTATTCTGCCTGCCAAGTCGTCGTCTCAACAATGACATGTCAGAAAACTTTTTTCCGACATTCATATCTACTCTGGCCAGATATTCATGAGCCGACACTTCTAGGGACACATAGGACATTATCTCCTCTTACTAGGAGTAACTAATTCCATATTGGTTGCTCATATACTATCACAGTCCAAATTCGGTATGACCGGCCAGGGTACGCCGCGTAGCCACATAGCGTAGGTAGATGGGTGGCCGCCACACTACCACCCAGCTCAATGTCAGCTTGTTGGGGCATGCCCTCCTCCCCTCACCGACACTAGCTCTTCCCAGCCAGCCTGTTGGGGCATACGTTCCCCTCACCGCTCGGGTCTCCGGACTGTCTCCTTGTAGTATGATCTCCCTGCACCAGTCCGACTACCGAAATAAAGCCAAGCGATGCTCCCAGGAAATGCAACACACACATCACAACATCACACATACAGGTACATATATAAATGAGCATAACAAGTTGAGCACAATTGGTAACATCGGTATGTCTAGGGCATACCTTCACCTCCACCTCCTCTTGCCATACAATCACAACCACACAAAAATATATATACATGGAAATAGTGCTCACAAATCAAGATCTCACAGCATACATAACAACCATGAAATAGGAATGCAGCTTGTCCAACATCATAAGAAAAGGAAGCAAGTATATCATGAGAAACAACGCAAAGGGAACTTCAACAGTAAAACTAATGGAATGGAACACCCGGATAAAATATTTCTGCATATGAACAACTGATTTAGGATAAGATTCACCTCATCAAATATTATAACCATGAATCATCTCAGATTGAAATTATAAAAACATATAAAACATGATTTTTCAACTTGGCACGCACAACGAGGCGGCACCCATCTATTGCTTTCAAATTCCAAAGGTCTGATGGTGAAACAGACCTCGCCAATGAATCTAGAACGTTGATTAGGTGAAAATTCATATATAACATGAATATTTTTTCTAACTTTAAGGCATCAAAATAATTATTTAGAATAATAGAAAAATGCCTTAAATTTATTTAATAAATCATTGTTACGAATGAATATAACGATGCTACAAATCAAATAAATCAATAAATGAAATCTCAGCGTTTCACCTAAACAGGATCAAATCATAGCCTTTCATCTAATATGATGCAATCACAGCTCTCCATCTAGCCTAATGCAATCCCAACCTTCCATCTAACATGATGGAATCACAACTTGTTGGCAAAATGGCGACACTAGAGGGGGGGGGGGGGAATAGTGTGTTTACTAATTCGATTAGCCTAAATTCAGATTTTAATCGTTTACTTGATTAGTTAGGCAATTTGCAATTCGATGATTTTATATGCGGAAGCAATAAATGATTTAGAAATTAAAGCAAATAAGAAATCAATGCAAACACAAGATTTATAGTGGTTCGGCCCCAATGCCTACTCCACTACCTAAGCACCCCGCTTAGGATTTCCAAACTAGTTTTACTAGATTAATTTATGTTTCCCTCACACAGAGGACTTTTCACCGAAAAATCTCCGCTCTCCAACCGAAGGCACTTCCACTCCCGGAAGTATCCCGCCTTCCTACCGAGAGCACTTTCCCACCTCAACCTAAGGGACAACTAGAACTAATCCTAGTAAGCTCTAAGTTTACACAAGTGGCCTTACTCCTTCTACACCAAGGATAGCACTTCACACAACAAGACCTAACAGCCCTAGGTCTTTACACAGACACAAATCCAAAAATAGTTTAAATAACAGATAAAATTTACAATCAAAACAGCTTAAGAATAAAACAATAATAAAAGCTCCTTTGCAAGCCTTTGGCACCTTCAACTCGTCAAGGGATGAACTTGATCAAAACCCGAGTTGAAGCAGCAGCTAGTGCTTGAGAAAGGTTGCCGCGGAAAGAAACATAATGTCTCTTGATCAATTGTTGGAAGGCTTTAATCTCCTTTTAGAGTGCTCAAAGATAACTGTAGGAGTCAAGGAATAAGTTAAAAGAATAGTATGAGGGTATATTTATACCCTACTGAAGAAATGACTGTTCAACGGATAGAAAACTATCCGTTGCAGACCGCCGGTTGAATGGTCGATCGATCGACTGGTCGACCTATCTTTCGACCACTGCAATTCTCCCTAGGTCGGTCGACTGATGGGTCGACCGCCAGATGCCACTGTTCATTCCCGACCTTCGGTCGACCCATCGGTCGACCGACGCGATCTCGCATCTCGGATATCCGCAGGGCGGTTGATTGCCAGGCTTACTGCCTATTTCAGGCCTCTGTCGGTCGACCGAAGTAGCCATTGCCTATATTAGGAAGTGTTCGATCGATCGATCGATCGACCAATAAGGCTACTGCCTCATATCTTACCCTATTCGGTCGACCGCCCGATAGACCGAATTTAGGCTGAAACTTATTTTTCAGCCTATTTTCTTCCGCACTTTGTCTCCGGGTTCCGGCTTTCAACGAGCATCATCTTGGAGATCTTTCAGGTGATCTTTGAGCCCGTCCAATGCGACTTTGGTGTACTCATCGATCTTCGAGAAACTTTCATGACGAACCCGAGCGCGACGATCAATGTCCTTCCGATTTCTGATTTCTTCTGATATTTTCGATTGAGGACATCGAACGCTACTGATATGGAACCTGAAAGATATTCTCAATGAAATCATTAGTCCCATGTTTGTTTTCATCAAAACCATCAAAACCGAGATTAAGGCTGAGGTTAAAAACCTAAAGCCAACATAACTCTCCATCTAACCTGATGTAATCTCAACATTCCATATAACATGATGCAATCACAGTCTTACATCTATGAAGATACAATCTCAGCCCTCCATCTACATGATGCAATCATATCCTTACATCTATCAGGATGCAATCACATTTCTCCATCTACATGATGCAATCATAGCCTTACATCTATCAAGATGTAATCACTGTCCTCCATCTACATGATGAAATCATAGTCTTACACTTATCAAGATGCAATCACAGACCTTCGTCTAAAACACCTTATCTTCCTCACCCAACTAGGGTTCACTAGCCACCTCCCTTCCCAGCCGCCGCCGCCACCAACTTCAGCCCACCGAGGCTCGTGAGGAAGCCATTGTTGGCTCTTGGCTCGCCGTCATCGACCACACAGTGGCGGCACTGAACAACAGAGGCACGGCCACCCCTGACAACGATCATGCCCTACACGAAACGGTGGCAGCCTTCCCGTGTAGCGGCAGTGCTTCGCCGGGAGCCGCCCACCTCAGCCTTCTCAGGCCATTCGCGGACCGACGAGGATGCGATAGGGCCTGGTGGGACTGCACCGACGATGTTGTGCCTAGCAACTGCATCGCGAGATTGCCGCGTGCGCAACTCTGCCATGCGGGTAGAGCCGCCGTGCGACACCGTCTCGCCCCGGCTTGGACTACGAGTAGTTCTCCGAAAACATCAACAGAAAACACAAGATCTGGCAATAATATTTTAACTTTCAAATTTAATAGAAGCAAGAACACATTAAATCTCGAAGAACCACAAAACAATTTCATATCTACAAATCGACATAATATTTACGCGAAATCTAATCCTAAATAAATATCAATATATCATGATGAAAGAATTGGGGGAAAAGGGCCAATCCACTCACCTCTTGGGAGAAAATGGAAGGTCTTCCTTCAATCGACGTTGATGAACTCACGGAATTCTGGTTTCGACGGCTTCTCCTCCTCCTCAGTGGTGCCCTCTCTCCTCTCTCGCTTGCCTCAGGTGGCGTGTGGCTAAAACCCTTTGTCGTACACCCCCAGGCTCTAATTGATAGACCCCGGTTGGGTCCAAATGACCAAAATACGCATACTTAAGTTATTCGACTTAAATAGCCCATCTCTAACTCGTTCTAACTTCGATTCGAGTTCTGATTGAACCGTTAAATTCGTCTTGAGACCCTCTATCATCCTAGCATGCTAAATCATAGAGATATGACAAATAAAATTTCCTTAATTCCGAGGCTTTCCACCAATCCGCGCTAACTCGGGCCTACGGTCACCCGCTAAAGAATAAAATATTATTATTAAAAATTTTGGGGATTACAATTCTTCCCCCCCCCCCCTTAAAGAAAGTTCTTCCTCGAATTTTGAGATGAAGAAGGGAAGCTCACCTTGGCGTCAAAGAGGTACGGGTACTTCTCTCTCATATCCTGCTCGACCTCCTAACCCGAGTGCTGCTCCCATCGGACCTTGACCAAGGGTACCTCCTTGGACCTAAGCTTCCTAGCCTACCTATCTAGAATCTTGACGGGTCTCTCCGTCAGCATGCACCTTCTGTCGACTCTGAGTTACCAAGATTTGATCCTTAATCATTGTTACCTTATCTACTACATCCTGCACTAAGTACGGTCAAGTCACCCGACCCTCACTAGCCTCAAACTAGCCCACCGAGGATCTACATCTACGCCCATACAGGACTACAATTGGTGTCATCCCAATGCTACTCTTGTAGATGGTAGTATAGGCAAACTCTACCAAAGACAGGTATTTCTCCCAACTAGTTTAAGGCCTCCTCCAACACAGAAATCAAAAAGAACAGTGAAAACTCAAGAGATCGACGGAAAACAAATCAAAACATCCTAGCCTTAAAGAACGGTTTCAAGAATTCAAAGAAACCCGAAAAGAAGGAGGGTAGAACCACTCACCCTCGAATTTGGCTTCAAGAATCGGTAGCTCGACTCAAGAAGGGAGAGAAAGAGGGCGGTGGCTCACTTTAAGCCGCTGGCTTGAAGAGAGGGAAAGAGGGAGAGAGAGGGGTGGGCTCGGCTCTAGGCGGTGCCTCTCAGCTCTGCTCCAAAGGGAAGGAAGAAGAGGAAGAAGAGGGAAAGGCTCGGCGGCTCGGCTCTTGAGGGCGGCGGCTCTAATGATGAGGAAGAGGGGCGGCTCCTCTCTTCAAACTGGCTTGTGTGGCTCCAATGGGGAGCCACAAGCCAAGGGGAGGGGGTTTTATACTCCCTCTTCAACCCTAACTCGACTAAACCCTTTATCGAACCCGCACCTGCTAACTTAATTAATCCTATCCTAATCCCATGCTACCACAAGCACAAATCACATGCATAGCAATATCAACATAATGAAATAAGTCAAGCACATGCAATAGGATATTTAAATAAATTCACCATTGCAAATAGAAAAATTTCATAATTCATGATCTTACTTACCCGAGCTCATACCGGACCATGAGTCAACTCGGCTTGACCTCAAACTAGCCCGCTAGGCTAACAAACACACATAATAAATGGAAATTAGAATTAATAACTAGGATATTACAACACGTGCACGTCCTCCAATGATAGTCCACACCAAGCACCTTGCAACAATAGGGGCAGCGAACACCGGGGCTTGTTGTGGCTCAACAGAGAAGCTTTCTCAATCCCGAAATACACCAAGGGAAGGCCGACCCTTCAACCAAGAACCGAGCACCAAAAATGGAGGAAGAGGGGATGAGAAAACAATGGAATGAGAGGGTAGACAAAAGAATATCTCGCTGTCCTTCTTGGACTCTTCCAAGAAGATGAAGTAGGTGGCACACCCAAGTAGAAGACACCTTCAATTTGGTTTCACCAAAAGCCCGAGGAAGGAGGAAGAAGATGGCCGACCACCAATGGAGAGGAGGAAGAACTAATTCACCCACCCACACCCATGGGGTGCTCGGCCACCATTTATAGAGAGGGGGGCGGTTACAAGGTAGACCCGCCCCCCCTGAAAACTCTCTCCCCGGAATTCAAAATTCCAATATATGTTTGCCTCCAAATATAATTCATATTTTAATGGCTCCATAATTAATTCAAAATTAATTAAATCCAATAAAATATAAACTTTAATTTATCTGCATAAATTAAGAGCCTACAAATAAGAATGATAATTATTTAAACAAACAAATTCCCTAAAAGGTATGCAAGTTGTTTATATTAATAATTCAATTTCTTATTTATTAATAGAATTATGATTTATCCTCATAAATCATATTTCTATTAATTTTATGATTTATCTACATAAGTCATATTCTTGTTAATTAGAATTTACCAAATAAATTAATTCCTAATTAATCGATTAGGCTCATGATTGAGAACTAATTTTACCGCCATGTGTATTTGATTCAAAATCAAATTATGTTTAATTCATAATTAAATATATTCCCGGTCAAGTAGTTAATTAAATATTTGATTCATAATTAAATTTAATCAACTATATGAAATATTATCATATGCTAATCCCTATAATTTAGGGATGTCCTACAAATTAGGGTTACCGAGAAACTCCTTCCTTGTGCATTCGTTCCTATAAGAAACAACTTTCCTATCGTGTCCATAAACAAGATCCGTGATCGAGTTGCAGCATGTCCATGCTAGTAGACATATAGGGCCGCATTCAGACTTTATCTCATAAGGACTGTTATGAGATTAGCCTGTTGTGTGTAACCCATTGGGTCCCACACTAAGCCAACAGTGAGTTGTGCATAACAGAGAGTCGAATATGATAGAGCTACTTATATTCAAATCTTATGAGCCACTACTAAACCCCTTTAGTGTGGTCAAGAGAGACTCCATTCACAAGTCAAGATTGATGTCTAGCAACGTGTCATGACTACCTGTATAGTGTGAGGTTCAATCTATAGGGATCGAACGCCCTTCGATGATTAGTTACCGTGCAACTAAATCCCTCGGTTACAATATCCCGAAGTCGGCTAGGGTACGAAAGAAGTGTCAAGCCCTAATATCGATTCATATGTATTCCACCTGCCAAGATGTCGTCTCAATAACGAAACGTCAAAAACATCTTCCTAACTTTCATGTCTACTATGGCCAGAGATTCCCGAGTTGACACTTGTAGGGACACAAAGGACATTATCTCCTCTTACTAGGAGTAAATGATTCCATGTTGGTTGCTCACCTACCTCCATGAGTGCTTCCCCATGCCCAGTAATAACCGACACATGACGCTGAGGGCCACATAGGCATAGAATCAAAGCAATGGGTCGTCACTCACAAGGTAACCATGACAACCTCAGGTCCAAGGACTGCTTGCACCTACTATCACCAGAGGAACATCCTATTGACACTCATGTAAGGATTCAATTATGTGCTCCTCATGTAGGTCCGTTCAATGAACTCATTCACTAATGAGCACCTTCACTTCTACATTAATGATAGCTCATAGGTAACTATGAGATCAGCTTTCCCCTATCGTATAGGGCATATACCAAGTGCACTAGTCTATTCGGAATCAGCAATCCCCTAATTGGTGATCCTATGAGTAGGAATATTTAGAACAGGGGCATCTGGATTCTAAATCTCACTAGCATGATCTCATCATGGCCTTAGAATCATTTGCCCGAATTCTTGGGGTTCATCATAATCTTTATGATTAAAGATGCAGCATATGATGAAAAGTTGCCTCATAAAGTTGATTACCATTGAATAGTCCCTGAACACATCGACATGTGATTGACTCAAGGGCACTATTCCTTTCAAGACTCTAGTAGAATTGTGAGTCATCAACTTTCACATTTGGTGACTCTATAACAGTTTGAGTGCGCTTGTTGTAGACTTTGTAGGCTTTGGTATTTGTTGAATATCCAATGAATATTGCTTCATCACTTTTGCTTTGCATCTTTTCGTGGTATTTTCTATTATTTAGCACATAACACCTGCTACCAAAGACATGAAAATATGTAAGGTTTCTTCCCTTCCATAATTCATAAGGAGTTTTTGTAGTCTTTCGTCTAAGATATGCTCTATTTATAATGTAGCAAGCAATATTGATAGCTTCACCCCAAAATCTTTCAGAGATCTTCTTGGAATTTAGCATGTCCCGAGCCATCTCTTGCATAGTACAATTTTTTCTTTTGATAACACCATTTTGTTGAGGTGTCTTTGGAGAACATAATTTATGAAGAATACCATTATCATCACAAAATTAAGAAAAAGATACGTTTTCAAACTTTCTTCCATGATCACTTCTTATTCTAATCACTTTAAGAATAGGAAGTTCTTGTTCATTCTGGAGTCTTAGACATAAGGATTTGAAGTTGCTGAAGGCATTGGATTTTTCCCTTAGAAACTTAGTCCAAGTAAACCGTGAGTAATCATCTATACCAACAAGGAAATATTTTTTACCTCCAATGCTTTCAACTTGCATGGGACCAACCAAATCCATATGAAGGAGTTATAGAGGTTCTTGAAGTTGCCATCAGTTGCAACTACTTATGAGACTTCCTTGCCTACTTTCCTTCTTGGCAAGAACCACATACCAACTCAGGTTCTCTAGTAAGTTTATAAATTCCTCTCATAGCTCCAGCATTAACAAGCCTTTTTAGGTCATGATAATTTACATGACCTAACTTTCTATGCCACAAGTTTATATCACATAAAACAACAAAAAGACAGATAGATGAGAAAGCAATCTTATAGCAGTTAGCTCTAGATCTACTTTCTTCAAGAATACAATCATCATTTTTATCAAAGACTTTGCAACTATTTTTGTTGAACTTGACATCTAGATTCAGGTCACATAATTGACTAATACTCACAAGATTTGCTTTTAAACCATCCACTAGCAGAACATCTTTTAACCTGGGAATTCTTGGAACATTGAGAATTCCAACTCCTAAGACATTTCTATGTATTCCATCTCCAAAGGTTATAGTTGCACCTTCATGTTCCTAGCTGAATATTTTTAGATTTTCTAAATTCCCTGTTATATGCTAAGAATAAACACTATCTAAATACCATGATCCAAGAGAAGAAATATTCTCTAACAAAAAAGCAACTTTATAGTTAAATTCAGCTTTTCTTACCCAAATGTTTGAACTTCTGTTTAGAAGAGTCTCCATGCTTCTTTTTCTTTAGCTTGTGGGCAAGCTTGAAACAATTTGCAATTATACGTCCTCTACACTTGCAGTAGAAACAAATGGGTACTTTTCTTCTCTTCCAAGTAGTGAACCTTTGATGTTTTGAGAAGCCTTTTAAAAAATTATTCACGGGCAGTTGAGACTGGAGCTTTAACTATCCCGAACTTATGTATCCAAGTCCAGCATGGTTAGACTTGGATTTTTCTGCACTCAAAATTTCATTTAGACTACCAGTGGAATTCATCATTCTAGCTTCTTTCTTTACCTTTTCAAGTTCAGAAATCAACTTGGATTCTTTGTCAGATTTCTCAACAATCTAACTTTTTTAGGTTTCGACTTCCTCCTTGAGTTTCTTCTTTTGTTCAATCAAAAATTTATTTTGACTTTGGAGGGTCTTGTTGAAAGTTATCACTTCAACCTATTTATCAAACATCTCCTGATAAGCTTCTTCACGACTGTCAACACATTGAATCATGTTATCTTCATCCTCAGTGTTTGGAATACAAATGGCTTGAACGGTGTCGACTATGCAGGCAACAAAAGCTCTATAATTTCCTTGCTCAGATTCTTGTGCTTCATCTTCTTCATCATCATCACTCCAGGTGGCTATGAAAGACTTCTTGAGATTTCTATGTACATCAGGACATTCAGACCTCACACATCCATATCCTTCACATTCAAAGCACTGAACACCTTTAAACTTCTGCTTAAGATTAAATCTATCAACAGAAGATCGACTTCTTCTATTTTCCCCAAAAGACGAACTTGTTTTGGATCTGGTAGAACTGGATGGTTGAAACTGTTGTCTGAACTGCACATTCTGATTCTTCTTGTTCTTGGCTCTTAAAAATCTTCTAAAATTCTTTGTCATAAGAGCATATTTGCATCCTTCTCTTCTTCTGAACAATCTTCAGACTTGTTCTTATCTTCAGTAGCATTGAAAGCAAAATTTCTCCTTTTCTCTTTGACAGAGTACTTCTCAAATAATTCCAACTCATAAGTTTTCAGTTTTCCCATCAAGGTGTCAAGAGTGATAGAAGAGGGATCATGAACTTCACCTATAACAGCAGCCTTCATATCAAATTCTATAGGCATGGATCTTAAAACTTTTCTTACCACCTTTACTTTAGAGAATGGTTCTCCAACGTTGGAAGCATTGTTCATTAAGTCTTTGATACGCCCATGAAAGTCTTGGATGCTTTCATTTTCGCAAGAGTGCAAGCAGAGATGAGTTTGAACTGAGAAGGATCCACACCAATGAAAATGACATTAAGGGCTTTGTTATCATAGTTGGCAGGGCAGCAACAACTTCTACTTCAGTATATAGGTTCTTTGGTTTCGCCTCAGTCCCAAGTGAAGGAGTATAACCATCTTCTATAGTATCCCAACAACAATCATCTATGGACTTGATGAATGCTCTCATCCGAGCCTTCCAATAACCATAGAGTGTTACAATAAGAAGTAAAGGAACATTGATAGAATTTCCCATTGGTATTCCTTCCATCTGAAGCCTGAAAGATAAGAGACACACTAAGGATCTTGTGCAGGTAAAGGTTAGCACAACCGCTGTGATACCAAATGACAATATATAGGTCTCTTAAGGAACTTTTTGTAATATCCTAGATATTATTATTTATTTCTGTTATTGTTTGTGATTGTCAGCCTAGCGGGCTAGTTCGAGGTCGAGCCGACTCGACTCATGGTTCGGTGCGAGCTTGAGAGCTCGGGTAAGTCAAATTATGGTTTATAATAATATAGTTTGATTGATTTAATTATGTTGCATATGGGTGTGCATGTGATTGATGCTTGTATTTAGCATGGGGTTAGTTTGGGTTGAGGAGATAGCAGGTTTGGATCCGGGTTTGAGGCGGATGCGGGTTAAATGAGGTTAGGGTTGGATGAGATGGGGAAGGGATTATAAAATCCCCCCCTTAGGGCTAGGCGGCTCCCTATTGGAGCCATACAAGCCGCCTAGAGAAGAGAGGAGCCAGCCCCCCCCCCTTTCTCTCTCTTGGAGCCATCGAGCAGAGCCAAGCCAAAAGCTAGCCGCCCTTCCCTTCCTCTCTCTTGGAGCCGCCGAGTGCAGCCAAGCCGAGAGCCAAGCCACCCTTTCCTTCCTCTCTCCCTTCCTCTCCTTTGGAAGCTAAGCCGCCGACTTTGTAGAGCCACCGCCCCCCTTGGTTGAGCCGAGGCGCCGCACCCTTTGAGACCGGATTCAGAGGCCGCCGATTGGGAATTTCCCCAATTTCTTCTTCCTAATCATGTGAGTGGTTTACCTCTCCTATCCTTGGATTTTCTCTTCGTGTTATTGAACCGTTCTTGAAATCGAGGTGTTCTTGTGAGATTTTTCCATCGAATCTTGAGTTCTTGCCGTTTTCTTTTGTTGCCGGGGAAGAGGAGGCCCGAAGACCCCCCCTACGGGGCTCGCCAACCCTAGGATTTTCCTAGGGGTGCTCGGCCAAGGAGGGAATTGGGCCGCCCTCAAAGTGTTCGATCAAATGCCTAAGAGAGGTTCTTGATGTTTTCTTTAAGATCTAAGTTTTGGATTAATTTCCTTTATTAAGTTCCTTTGATGCCAATGCATGATTTGTATCTTGATATGTAAATTTCAGCTTATGAATCTATGTTTGCATGTGCAAAGATTAATCTTGATGCCATGTATGGATTCTTGATTTAAAGCTTGAGCCTTGATCTTAAGATGATGTAGATGTATGCTAGATCTTGATTAGAAATTATGATATAATTTTTGTATGATTGACTCGATGTTATAAATCTGTGGTGATGGTAATTTGGGATTTATTTGCTGAGATTTTCGGGTTAATTTCCTTAACAAGCTGAAAACCCAACTTGCTGAAATTTCATGCTGAAATTATTAATTTCATGCTGATTTTGTAATACTCTATTGTGGTGCGTATGGTTTACTGAATATAGTCGTGTAACCTATCATTAAAACCATAAAACATAGTCTGGATCCATAGGACACACATTAGAAGTTAGATTCGGTTCGGGTGCATTGAGTGTTGCGGCATTTCCCAATAAAGACACCCCTAAGACATCGTAGGAGACACTTGACTTAGGTCTTGTTAGCACCATATCTTTATGAATGGCGGAGAGGCTCAGATAGGAGCCGGATTGTCGGCTTGGCCCGAAAGGTTGGATGGTTAATTCCCAACCTATGTTTAAGGAACAAGTTCGGATGGGCGAATCCCGATTGTTCTTGCATTTCTTGTGAAACAAGTTCGGACGGGCAAATCCCGATTGTTCCCAAGTTTCTATATTTTAAGGAATAAGTTCGGTTGGGTGAATCCCGATTATTCCTGCGCTATCTTTAAGGAACAAGTTCGGATGGGCGAATCTTGATTATTCTTGCGTTTCTTGTGGAATAAGTTCGGACCGGCAAATTCCGATTGTTCCCGAGTTTCTTTATTTAAGGAATAAGTTCGGATGGGCGAATCATGATTATTCCTATGCTTTATCTAAGAGTTCTATTATAGAATAAGCTCGAATGGGCCAATCTCGATTATCCTCATAACCGTTGAGTGTGATTTGTTGCCTTAGGGGTAGGCTGAGGTATGTTGTTCTTCACTGCTAAGTGAATTGGTTTGCCCTTGGGCATGTGATGGCCAGATGGCCTGTTAGCTAGTCATACCACTTGATGCATAACTCCTGTATGAGACAGTGGCATTTATTCATTTGTCTTTGTGGTTGATTTTTCTTTTGCGGGGGTTGGTAGAACCGCTCTCAGAGTTCTTTTGAACTCACCCGTTATTTCTTTCTATTTTTTTTGTAGAGCCTGACCAGTGAGGTGGGCTGGAGCACTTGCCGCGGTTGGAGGGTATAGGAGTCACATTGATCTTGTAGCAGACCTAGTTAGGGGTTGTGGTCGAGTCTTTGGTAGTTTGTCATGCACTTGTATTTCGGTACTTTGGAACTACAGTCCCTTGGGGACATTCTTGTCTTTCCTTTAGTTTTCATTTGTTAAGAGCAAACTATTGAACTTTGATTCATTTATTTCCGCACTTTAAATACTTTGCTAAAAAACTTTACATCTTAAATGAAAATATGTTTTGTTTTCTCGTTCATTATGAAAACTGCTAAACCTTTCGCTATATTTATTTATGTGTTGGCATGTGCATGGGTTAGGCTGCAGGGTATAGGCACGTATACCCTGGTCAGTCATGTGACCCTGAGTTGGGGCGTGACACTTTTATAAAGGAAAGTTGCTTAGGAAGTTGCAACTGCTCTAACACTAGCCTATTGTAGTAAAGTAAGAACCAGTACCTCGAACGGTTGACCGATCGGTCGATAGGATTGAGGATCGCGTGGTCGTGTCCCTGCTTCCTTTGCGTAGGTCGACCGGATTACGGGAACACAGTCTTGCGTCTGGGTGGTCGACCCGTCGGTCGACCGACCAATCGATCGAGCGTCTGCAACAGATAGTTTTCTATCCGTTGAGCTGTCATTTTGTTCGTGTGGGTATAAATATACCCCATCTAACTCCTTTTAATCTTCTTCCTTGACTTCTACAGATTTTATTGAGCAATTAAAAGGAAGATTTGAGCCTTCTAGAGATTGTTCAAGCACGCTCTGCTATTTTCGTAAATATTTTCTCAAGCGCCAGCTGCTGCCTCAACTCGGGAATTGAATCGAGCTCTATGACTCGGCGAGTAGGAGGTTCCAAGGCTTGGAAAATAGCTTTTAATCTTGGTTTACTCTTTTAGCTCTTTTGATTGTATTTTAACTGTTATTTGAACGTTTTTGTTTGATTTGTGCGTTAGGAAGACCTAGGTAGTTAGGTCTTGTTGTATAAGTGGTTACATTGCTGTGAAGGTGTAAAGCCACTTGTGTAAACATAGTTTTACTAGGATTAGTTTAGTTGTCCCTAAGGGTTGAGGTGGCCGAGTGCTCTCGGTAAGAAGGTGGAGACTTCCGGGTTGGAAGTGCCCTAGGTCGAGAGTGAGACTCTTCGAGTCAAAGTCCTCTGTGTAAGGGAAACTGATTTAATCTAGTTAAACTAGTTTGGAAATCCTAAGCGGGGTGCTTAGGTAGTGGAGTAGGCATTGGGGCCGAACCACTATAAATTACAGTGTTAGCATTGTTATGTATTGTTGCTTGTGCTTAATTGTTTATATCGCTTCCGCATCAAATCATTCAATCATAAATTGCCTAAACGATCTAAGAAAATGATTAAAATCTAATTTAGGCTAATTAATTTAGTTAACACACTATTCACCCCCTCTATAGTGTTGTCATTTCTATAACATTTGTATTAGAGCGGGTCGTAGTTTGAGATTTCACCGTCTTATCTACATCTAGTCTCGATCTTGAAATGGCTCTAGAGTCGGTAGCGTTTTCACCTCCTATGTTCTATTAATCAAACTTTGGTCTTTGGAAGTCTAGAATGTATACCTATTTAAAGACTAGAGGTTTCAATGTTTATAACATGATTAAATTAGAATACATTGAACCTAAGGTTGACATGCATGATTGGAGTGAACATGATAAGAGAATGTTTCAATTTAATGGAGATGCTATGTATAGTATTTTTTGTACCTTACCTAATAGCATCTTTGAAAAAGTCATGCATTGCACTTCGTCTTTTGACATGTGGGCAACATTAAATATGTTATATGATTATGCTAAAATCGAAGAGCTTAATATTTTCATTGAGGGTGGTGATGACAATGGTCATTCCCCTAGTACTATCCTCGGTTTTGATAATCTTAGTGCTTCTAGTCAAAGAAGCAAATCAAAAAGCCGAAAAAGAAAGGTGATATGCTACTTGTGCATGGAAAAGGGGCACATTAAGAGGAATTGTCCTTTATCTAAGAAGAATGCCAAAAGGAGGACAAGTGCTTCAACATCCACCTCCAAATCACAAGTAGCATCCTCTTGTCATCACTATGAAGGCACATCCAAGGTTTGCCTCATGGGTATCCATGATGAGGTACAATATTCCACTTTTAGTCATGATAAAGATTAGCATATGAAAGTGATGCTAGTTCTTCACATTCACTCAAAATGTCCTATAAAGAATTAGTAGAAGAATGTCAAAGTATGTGTACCATGCTTTTGAAAAAGAGTAAAGAAATGAAGAAAATTTAAAAAGATAACTCTAGTCTTACTAAGGATTTGCAAGCTCTAGAATTAGAAAATGAAAATTTAAAGGCAAATCTAAGTTCCTCAAGTGTTGATTGCCATGGTAGTATTGATGTTTTGAGAACTAGTAATTCTTGCCATGACAATTTTAAGATTGAAATTGAAGACTTAAAAAGTGAGAATATTGATTTGAAAAATGAAAATGATGATTTGAAAAATGAATTGAAAAATATCTCAAAAGTTGAGATTGAAAATTTTAAAGTAGAAAATACAAAGATCAAAAATAAAAATAGTATGATGAAATCTCAATTGCATGCTATTCACAAATCCATGAGTGATTTGAAAAATGAGGTTGTATTCTTAAATAGGAAAATCAATGATCTATCAAATGTATCTTCCTTTAAGAACTCCAAAAATAAAAATGCTTATGTAAAGAATGCTAAGGTTTATCATCATTCTCATGTCAAGCATTCTTCCTTTAAACCTCATGTCCAAAAGAAAAAAATTCTTGGAAATTGTTTTTGTCGTGGGACATATGGCCATACAATTCATGATTGTGTATTTAAAAGAAATCCAAGTGTTGCTAAGACACTTTGGATTCGTAGGCCAACTCACCCCCATGGACCCAAAGCCATTTGGGTACCAAGGATCTCATCTTCTCTTGTTGGGGGAGCTACCACACAAGGGTGAAAAATTGATGATGTGTTGAAGTTGACCAAAGAGTTGAATGAAGAATCCCTTATGGTTGCAACTTCAAGCTTTCATCTAGATGCCTTAGGTAAAATTGGCATCAAGCACTTTGGTATCATCTCCTATAACTCTTGTTTAAATTAGAGTTGCAGTTTGATATATGCCTAATATTAGTAAGATTTCTCCGCTCTTAATATATTTCAAATGATTTTTTATTTTTTGATCTTCGGTCTCCTAGGAGACCTATGTGGCCTGTAATGGGCCTAAGCGACCTTGCGGTTTTAAATCGTAGGCTAATTGTAGCTTTCGGTTTTCAACCAATAGGAAGGGTTGGAGATCTTATTTTTCAAAATTTCATATTTTGAGATATCTTGATTCATTTTGTTATCATAAATGATTTATATGAAAATGAATCCATGCTATTTAGTGAAGTTGAATTTGGAAAATGATACTTGGTTTTTCACTTCGCTATTTAGTTTGATAACTTGCATGTAGATTTGGTTTCATTTTCTATTTATGAAGTATACTTGCAAGTTATTGGTAGTTAAGAATGGAAGGCTTTAGAAATTGTAAAGAAAAACATTAGTTTGGCTAAATTTTCAAGTGTGAGGTATGATTTCGATTTCTATAAAATCTTAGTGTTATACCTCAATGCTTAAGCTTAAATTATGTCTTTATACTCATGAATAAAATTGCATGTTAAACCCTTGAATTCTCATGAGTATGTAGAATCTTAGCACTTAGACAAATTTCATTAAATGAAACTTGCTCTAGGTTGATACTTACTATTAGAGACATTCCTTTAAGTCCAAACTAGTTAAACATGTTTAGGGATCTTATTCCTCAAATGTTTCACATCCTAAGATCTCGTTAGATTCATTTTGTTGTCATGAGAACCTCCTTAAAATGAATATTTACTATCTAGCATAGGTTTAATTTTTTAAATGATACTTTGAATTGAACCTTTGCTATTTAGTATGTTAGCTTGCTAGTTGGTATATAATTACATTTTGATACTAATAAAGCCTACTTCCAAGTTAAGAAAGTGATAAAAATTGAAGGCTATGCTATTATGAAGATAATTGAAAAGTAAATGTCAAGTTTCGCAAAATCTCTAAAGACTAAGGTATGGATTTAATTTTGCAAAAATCTTAATATAATACTTGAATATTCATGGTTTAATGATGTCTCTATACTCATGATTGTTTTTTATATGATAAATGTTTGAAATTTCATGAGTAGGCAAAATTTGGATAACTTAGGCAGTTTCATGATATCTTGATTGAATGAAAGTTGCTCTAGGTTAAAATTTCTTATTAGAGACCTCATTTTGAGTAAACACCAAATGAACATGTTTAGATACACATATCACATGAGTCTAGATATTTAAAACTTGAAAATTTAAGTCTAGATAATCAAATACAATTGGTATCTCACTTTAGGGGACTTAAGCTTGAATGGTTGGATTCAAGTCAATAAATCAACTTGGGCATTTCATTTTAAGTCCAAACTTCATAAACATATTTAGGAATAGGTATGACATATTTCCAAGCACTTAGAGTGAAAAATTTATATGGATACGGATAAAATGACATATAGGTCAATTCATGCTTACCTCTTTTGAACTAAGTTGACCCAAGTCAATAAGTTGACTTAAAGGTTTCACTTTTAATCCATATTTGAGGAACATGTTTAGATTTACTCATGTAAGGTATCCATAGGTTTAAGTTTGAAAAATCGTGATTAAATGATAAGATTAAAACATAGCAAGTTTCATGAAAACTAGTTTAGTGTTGAATGAAACCATGATAGGTTGATATCTTGACTTAAGGATATAATTTTCATTTCAAACTTGACATACACTCTTCACATGATCACTGTAAGGTGTCATAAAAGTTTGAATGAAAATTGAACACGTTGTGAAAAATTACTTAAAATTGCGAAAACGTCTTTATAATTTTAATTTTAAAACAGTTTAGTCAATGAATTTTAGAAAAATATAGAAAAATCATTTTTAACTGATTATTGAAACTGCACATTCACTAAAAAATTTAGTTTTATCAGTAAAAATTTCGCCTACATTTGGTATCAAAAAAAAAAAACTAATATATTGCATAAAAATTTCAAAAAGTTTCATCAAGAATATGATTTAAAATGAAATTCTGAAGTTGGATTTCGAAAACACAACGTAGCATCCTTCTTGAAATATCAATTTTTTCGATACTTTGATCTTTCTTCAAAAACTTCAAATGAAAACGCATGTATACCATTTGGATTCTATTTCTAATATTATTGACACAATTTCTTGAGTAAGATCATTTCTAGGAATGATTTTGATATCTTGGATGATAGCTAGAAATATTCATTTGTTTATTAAAATTAATATAGGATGAAAAATGAACTTAGAAAATTCATGTCGAGTTCAAATTTGATACATGCATTTCAAATGACCATTCAATAATTGGTATCAAAATTTTCATCCAACAATTGGTATCAAATATTTTTCGTCAAAAATATGATTTTGTATGAATTTAAAAATTTAATTTTTGAAAACTGAAAGTATATACCTTTACCTAAGTCAACAAAGTGACTTAGAAATTTCATCTTAAGCCCAAACTTGATTCATAGATATACATTCTCTCATGTTTGATTTCTAGATGCTTAAGATAAAGAAAACATGAGTAGATAACAAAAATTTAATACTTAGCATTTTCATATTTTCATGCTTATTTTAAATGAAAAAGTGCTAAGTTCATATTTGAATCAAATGACATTAGTTTTCACTTCAAACTTGATATACATGATTTAAATGACCATATCTTGATACTTTGAAAGTTTGAATGAAATCTAAAAATATCATGAAAAAGATATGAGTATATAGTTTTGAACATACATGATTCAATTTTAAATTCAAATATTTAGTTTTGAACATATCATGTATGATTTAAGTTTCATACTAAATATTTTGTTTTCCATCCCTTTGGTTGAGATTTTCATGTTTCATGAAAAAATATTTGTTTTTCATCCCTTTGACTAGATTGACCTTTCTTGCCCTTTTTGATTGATGTCAAAAGGGGGAGAAATGTATAAGAAAAAAGGGGGAGAAATGTATAAGAAAAAGGGGGAGAAAAGTATAGGAAAATTGGGGAGAAAATTATAGGTAAAGGGGAGGAAAATATAGGAAATCCATGCATATAGATAGGGGGAGTTTATTTCATAGATATGCATGTTGATAGGGGGAGAAATCCCTTAGATGATATCCTCTATGCTTTAATAATATATTTTCTTAAGGTTGTTTGTCATCA
This sequence comes from Canna indica, assembly GCA_034359265.1. Lineage (NCBI taxonomy): Eukaryota > Viridiplantae > Streptophyta > Magnoliopsida > Zingiberales > Cannaceae > Canna > Canna indica. Next base: position 41,462,848 of record CP136893.1, read on the forward strand.
TCAAAAAGGGGGAGATTGTTGGCTTTAGGTTTTTAACCTTGGCCTTAATCTCGGTTTTGATGAAAACATACATGAAACTAATATTTCGATGAGAATTCAATTTCAGGTTCCATATCAGTTAGCGTTGGATGTCCTCGATCAAAAATATCTGAAGAAATAAAAAATAAGAAGGATATTGAATGTCGCGCTCGGGTTCGTCGCGGAAATGTCTCGAAGATCGATGTGGACACCAAAGTCGCATTGGACGAGTCCAAAGATCAAATGAAAAGCTCTCCAAGTTGATGCTCGTTGAACGACGAAACTCGAAAATGAAGCACGCAAGAAAAAGGGCTGAAAAATCAATATCAGCATTTGTTCGGTCGATCGATCGGTCGACCGAAGAGTGTAAGAAATTGGCAGTAGCCAATTTGGTTGACCGGTCGGTAGACCAAACACTGCCAAAAATTGGCAGTGGCTACTTCGGTCGATCTGTAGGTCGACCGACAGAGGCCAAATATAGGCAGTACCTCGAGCGGTCGATCGATCGGTCGACAGAATTGAGGATCGCGCGGTCGTGCCCCTACTTCCCTTGTGTCGGTTGACCGATGGGTTGATCAGATTGCAGGAATGCAGTCTTGCGTCTGGGCAGTTGACCCGTTGGTCGACCGCACAGAAAGAAGAGGGCACGGTCGCATTGGCGGTTGATCGGTCTGTCGACCGACCAATGGACCGAGCGTCTGTAACGGATAGTTTTCTATCCGTTGACTAGCTACCGTTTCTTCGTGTGGGTTTAAATATACCCCATCTAACTCCTTTTAATCTTTTTCCTTGACTTCTACAAATTTTATTGAGCAATTAAAAGGAAGATTTGAGCCTTCTAGAGATTGATCAAGCACACTCTACTATTTCCGTGAACATTTTCTCAAGCGCCAGTTGTTGCCTCAACTTGGGAATTGAATCGAGCTCTATGACTTGGCGAGTTGGAGGTTCCAAGGCTTGGAAAAGAGCTTTTAATCTTGGTTTACTCTTTTAGCTCTTTTGATTGTATTTTAACTGTTATTTGAACATTTTTGTTTGATTTGTGCGTGTGGAAGACCTAGGCAGTTAGGTCTTGTTGTATAAGTGGTTACCTTGCTGTGAAGGTGTAAAGCCACTTGTGTAAACTTAGTTTTACTAGGATTAGTTTAGTTGTCCCTTAGGGTTGAGGTGGAAGAGTGCTCTCGATAAGAAAGCGGAGACTTCTGGGTGTGGAAGTGCCTTAGGTCGAGAGTGAGACTCTTCGAGTCAAAGTCCTCTGTGTAAGGGAAACTAATTTAATCTAGTTAAACTAGTTTGGAAATCCTAAGCGGGGTGCTTAGGTAGTGGAGTAGGCATTGGGGCCGAACCACTATAACTTACAGTGTTAGCATTGTTATTTATTGTTGCTTGTGCTTAATTATTTATATCGCTTCTGCATCAAATCATTCAATCGTAAATTGCCTAAACGATCTAAGAAAATGATTAAAATCGAATTTAGGCTAATTAATTTAGTTAACACACTATTCACCCCCCCTCTAGTGTTGCCATTTCTATAACAAGATGGAGAGATGGGATTGCATCATATTAGATGAAAGGCTGGGATTTCATCAGGCTAGATGGAAGGTTGTGATTGCATCATGTTTGATGGAAGCCTGAGATTTCATCTCGTTAGATAGAGGGATGTGATTGCATCATATTAGATGGAAGGTTGCGATTTGATCCTGTTTAGATGAAGGGTTGAGATTTCATTTATTGATTTATTTGAATTGTAGCAACGTTATATTCATTCGTAACAGTGATTTATAATATTTGATGAGGTGAATCTTATCCTAAATCAATTGTTTGTATGATGAAATATTTTATCCGGGTGTTCCATTCCATTAGTTTTACTATTGAAGTTCCCTTTCCGTTGTTTCTCATGTTATACTTGCTTCCTTTTCTTACGATGTTGGACATGCTGCATTTCTATTTCATGGTTGTTATGTATGTTGTGAGATCTTGATTTGTGAGCACTATTTCCATCAATATATATCTATTTGTGGTTGTGATTGTATTGCAGGAGGAGGTGGAGGTGAAGGTATGCCCTAGACATACCTATGTTATCTATTGTGCACATCTTATTATGCTTATTTATATATGTACCTGCTTGTGTGATGTTGCGTTGTGTGTGTTGCATTTCCCAGGAGCCTCGCTGGTGCGGGGAAGATATGCCCCAAGGACACATCATTGGCCTTATTTCATAAGTCCGGCTGGTGCGGGGAGATCATACTGCAATGAGACAGTCTGTAGTCCCGAGTAGTGTGGGGAACGTATGCCCCAACAGGCTAGCTTAGAAGAGCCAGTGTCGGCGAGGGGAGGGCATGTCCCAACAGTTTGACACTAAGCTGGGTGGTAGTGTTGCGGCCACCTGTCTACCTACCCTATGTGGCTACGTGGGACCGACGGGTCCAGAGGTGATTCATGTGGATGTTGCATTCATGCGATTGAGGTATTGCATTGGCATTACTTTATTCATGTGGTAGTATTTATTCATGCGTTATACTTATTTGCCTGTTGGTGGTTGTTTATCATGCTCATAGTGGTGGTAGACTTATGATATTCATCCACATGTTCTTGCGATGTTCAAATGCATGCTTATGTTGTTTTGGTTTTTACATGATGATGAATTGGATGATTGAGGACTGATCTACTCACTAAGTCCTAGTTGGACTTACCCCTCATTTTTGTTATTTTACAGCACTAGAGCTAGATGAGGGAGCTACTGGGGTGCAGTAGCGCGGCTGGTGGCGGCAGGACAGCGGGTCACGTGACATGTCATGATCGAGGAGGATATCGACCACTCGTTTTCATTTTTGTTGAGTCATGTAGATTCGGTTAATTCGTTTCCGCATTTCTTTTTTTGGGGGTGTCCTTGTTTGGAACTTTAAAGTTTGAAAATAAATTGAACCTTTAGCATTTATCAAATTGGTGGTTGGGTTTCTTTTAGGATTTAATGTTTTCCTTTATTTTAAATGTTACAAAATATTTAGGTTCATTACTTGTTTATGTATAGTTTGTTTTAGGGTCAGGCTTCAGGGTACTTGCATACCCTGGCCGGTCATACCGGATTTGAGGTGTGACAAATTTGGCATCAGAGTGGGTACGACAATAGGAAGGTAGGTATCGTATGGGGGCATTGCTAGCATGTTCACATGTGGTACATCCTAGTCACGAGATCGACAACTAAACCTGCGCACCAACGACGGTACTCATTTTTGGTTTAAGTTCATTATTTATATGATTAATTGTGTGGTTATTGCATTCTTACTTCTAGAAATAGAAACACATAATGATGTTTTATTTATTTATTATATGTTTTCTTGATGGTCAATTGGCAATGTAGTAAGAGAGGTTTAGGGATTTAACTTCCTTGGTAGAACCTTCTCTTGTTTGGCTGACCCATATAAGGGGAAGGCTTGAACAAATATTTTTATTATCTTTAATTTATGCGTGGTTTTTCTTAGTTGAAATTGGTTAAAGGAAAGGGAAGGCCACTTGGGGAAGGGTATAGAAACATTGGGAAATTTGATAGGATAAATGCATAACTAGGAAAGTTAGACAAGCATCCATATCTTTGTAAGAAACATATGGTAGGTAATATAATATGTTTAGCTTATCTTGAATTAGAATTAAGTTAAATCTGATGTTTAATATTCATTATGATTGGATATAACATGGTAAAAGGATGTCAGACATTGGAAAGTTTAAGTTAAAAAAAAGTATAATAATAATAAAATACAAGTACTCGTTGTGGATGATGATACACTGCAATGTTATATGTTTTGGCACTGCATAGGAAAGATAATCATTTATGTTTATAAGAATGCCTAGTTGAGATTATGACTTGACATATTTGAAATGGGACATTACCCATTGGAGTTGTGGCCTCAAACGTAAGGTATTCACCTATTGGATTTAAGGTTAATAATTACCTATCGGTCCTAGCTAGTTGTAATGAGTTTTATACCTTATAGGTGTGGTTGGGTGGGTCAAGTTATGGGGTCAAAAATCCTACACCTTGATGGTTATGGAAGAAAAAGGGCATATAGGTATTCTAGCTGTCTAGGAATGATTTGTTATGCACTTTGACAGAGCTCGAAGACCGAGGTGTCATTTGGTTAGTGCAAACTGTCAAGGTTAGTGCGTGGTGGGCATGTACAAAACCGATACACAATTTCAGCGAGTTCTTAGTGGATATGAGAGTTGGGTTGTTGACTTTTCGACTAACCAAAATTGTTCATTACTGCACATAGCAGATTTTATAGTTGGTAGTGGTTTTGGAGCATTTGGCAGTGAATAGGAGGTTGTTGGCGAGGGAGCTCAATCACCGGATGGTTGGGCGACGGGGCGATATTGTTTGTGTTCTACTCGAGTGACTTGGTATCGCATCCTCGTGTTCAGTCTACCATGATTGACATGCTCCATTCGACCCAGGGGGAAGATGCTTTCGGTGCTTCGACCAGGGATTTAGCTGAGAGAGGTGATACTGGTGGCAGATTCAAAATTGACTTCAAGGGTGTTTTTAGGTTTAGAGTCGGGGTGGTGGTAACCGGTCTGTCTATGTCAAGAAATGGTAGTGACCCCATATGGGTTGGTTGTGGACCGACTCCGTAAATTTTGGCAAGTCCTTTCAGGAGACCATGGGCACTCAAGTGAGGTTCAATACTGCTTTTCTTTCCCCTATGGGGTTCAACAGCCCTAGGATGACCCTGGGGGTGCTCGGCCAAGGTGGAGACAAGGGTGCCCTCAAGGTGTTCGATGAAATGCCTAAGTGAGGATTTTTGGGTGTTCTTGAGAGTCATGTCTTAAATTGCTTATTAAATTGAGTTCCTACATGTTTAAGCTTGTTCGGTGAAATGCCTTGTAATTAATCTGTGATTTTTGGATAGAAATCATGTTTATAAAATTAAGATGTTGATATTGATGCCATGAAGGTTCTTGAAGAAGGGTTTTTGATCATGATGCTTGTTTCTTGATTAAGATGTTGTTGATACTTGTTAGTCTTGATTAGTATTCTATTTTAATGATAATTAAGGATCTATTTTTTGTTAATTTCGGATTTATTTTCATGCTATGTTGAGAAACTTAATGTTGCTGGAATTTCATGCTGAGATGATGAATCTGTACTATTTTTAAAATACTTGTTGTGGTGTGTGTATTTCTCTGAACATACTCATGTAACCTATCATTTTGTCCAGAAAACTTAGTTTAGAAATAGAGGACACACTCTAGAAACCAGATTCGGGTTAGATACATCAGTATCGGGCACAACAGTAAGCTAAAATAAAACTCTAAAATAAAACCCTAATCTTGGTGATCTAAATTTAAGTTGCATAATTAAAATTGAGCAAGGGGTCAACATAATCTATTATGAACCAACAAATAAAGTTATGCAAGCTAGGCCCGAGTATTGGAGTGTTGAGACGCTTCCCAATAAAGACACCCCTAAGACACCGTAGGAGAGACTTGACTTAGGTCATATTGCGCCATACCTTTACGAATGGCGGAGAGGCTCGTTGAGGAGCCGAATTGCAAGCTAGGCCTGGAAGGTTGTATGACTAATTCCCAACCTGTGGAACAAGTTCAGATGGGCAAATCCCGATTGTTCTGGTTTGGCCTCGTGAAAAATGTTCGGAGGGCCTACCCGATTATCCTAGTATATTTTGTTGCCTTAGGGCATGGTAGGCTTAGGCCTATTGATCTTCACCGTTTGGGTGATTGGATGCCTTCGGGCAGGTGGTGGCCTGACGGCCTATTAGCTGGTTACTCCCTTGTGACGTTTTCATGCTTGAGTCAGGAGTTTTGCTTTATGCATCATATCTATGTTTGGTTTTTTCGTGGGGGGTGGTAGAACTGCTCGCTGAGTTCTTTTGAACTCATCCGTTGTCGTTGTTTTGTTTTGCAGAGCTTGACTGGTGAGCTGGGCTGGAGCACTTGGTGCGGCTGGAGGGCAGATGAGCTACATTGATCTCATAGAAGTCCTAGTTAGGGGTCGTAGTCGAGTTTTGGTAGTTAGTCATGCACTTATATTTCAGAGTTTTGGAGTTAAAGTCCCTTGGGGACATTTATGTCGTTATTTCATATTTCATTGTAATTGATCAGTTGAACTAGATTTGTTATTTCCGCACTTTATATTTTTGCTAAACATACTTATAATGGATTCTGGTTTGGTTTTTCATTTAAAATAAAACTTGTTTATTTCTTTCCGCTTTGTTTTATTGTTGAGTTGTCATGTGCATGGTTTAGGCTACGGGGTATAGGCACGTATACCCTGGCCGGTCACGTGACCCTAAGTTGGGGCGTAACACGTGTGCGTCTCAAGACCGGGATAGGATCAGCCATATCCAACCGTGGTATATGGTATACCTTTTCCCTTCTCTCATAGATTGAATTCCTTAATAGTTGCTAAAGCATATCGCTATTTTGGGATATTTTGAATTTTTTAAATTGCTATTTCCGCTGCATTTCTTATTCCCATCCCAACAAGTCTAACTAGTAATGAAGAGGCAGATGCAACCGTTGACAGGACTGCCCAGAGTCCTTCTAAGATATCAGAACAGATTGATGAAACTGCCAATACAACAAACTCTGAGACTGACACTGATCAAGAAAAGGAAAGTACTATTGAGAAGTCTTCAAAAACTCTCAAGTATCATCATTTGAAGAATGCTATTGGTGATGTTCATGAAGGAGTCAAGACTAGAAATCAGTCTAAGAAAAGTGATCAAGACATGATCAAATACTCTTTCTATAGTTCAACTATTGAACCCAAGAACATCAAGGAAGCTCTAAAAGATGAATTCTGGATTATGACTATGCAAGAAGAACTGCAACAATTTGTTAGAAATGATGTTTTGAAATTGGTTCCAAGACCTGAAAGTGTCAATATAATTAGAACCAAGTGGGTTTTTAAAAAAAATACTGATGAAGAAGGAAACATCACAAGAAACAAGGCCAGACTTGTTGCTCAACGCTACAATCAAGTTGACGGTATGGATTATGGTGAAACATTTGCACTTGTTGCAAGATTGGAGTCTATTAGGTTACTTCTTGTCTTATCTTGTTGTTTGAAATTCAAACTTTATCAAATGGATGTTAAGACATCCTTCCTGAATAGGAATCTAAATGTGGAAGTCTATGTTGACCAACCAAAAGGGTTTGAAGATTCTACTCATCCTGACCATGTGTATAGGCTAAAGAAAGCTTTATATGGTCTCAAGCAGGCACCTAGAGCTTGATATGAAAGACTAACTCAATTTTTGCTCATAAAAGGTTATGAAAGAGGAACAACTAATCATACTTTATTCATCAAGAAAAGGGAGTCTCAACTGGTAATTGTTCAGATTTATGTTGATGATATTGTCTTTGGTTCAACTTCTAAATTCCTTGCTAAACAATTTGTAGATGACATGAAATCTAAATTTGAGATGAGCATGGTTGGAGAAATGAGCTATTTTATAAGTCTACAGGTCAAGCAATCTGAAAAAGGAATATTCATTTCACAGAGTAAATATGCTAAGAATCTAGTTCACAAGTTTGGACTAGACAGTTCCAAGGCTATTAGAACTCCTATTTTTACTCATAAGAAACTATACAAGGATGATGAAGGGCAAAGTGTTGATCCCACCCTCTACAGAAGCATGATTGACAAATTATTATATTTGACATCTAGTAGACTTGACTTATGCTTTAGTGTTGGATTGTGTGCCAAATATCAAGTAGATCCAAAATAGTCTCACCGTCAAGCTATTAAGAGAATTCTCAAATATATGAAAGGTACTTAAGATTTTGGTCTTTGGTATTCTGTTGATTGTAATCCTTGTCTAGCTAGATTTTCAAATGTAGATTGGGCTGGAAATATTGATGACATAAAGAATACATCAGGCGGTTGATTTTATGTTGGATCAAATCTTGTGGTCTGGTTAAGCAAGAAACAAAATTCTATTTCTCTTTCTTCAGTACATGCAGAATATTTGGCAGTAGGCAGTTAATCTGGATGAAGAGTATGTTACTTGATTATGGTCTCAATCAAGAAGAAATGGTACTTTATTGTGATAACACCAGTGCTATCAATATTTCAAAAAACTCTGTTATTCATTCACGTATCAAACACATTGATATAAGATTTCATTATATAAGAGATCTAGTTGAAAGGAGGGAGTTGCAACTAGAGTATATTGCAACTGAGAAACAAGTGGCATACATTTTTACAAAGGTACTAAGTGGAGAAAGGTTTGAGCAGAGGTCTGCTCTTGGATTATGTGTCATATGAGACATCTTATTTCGAGTTAAATAAAATTAAGTCTTTATTGTGATGAAAATTGAAAGGTTTTTTCAATTTTTATTTCTTCTTTTCATCACTTATTATTTTAAAGGCTAATATTTGTTGATGGAAGTTACTTTTCACCCTGAAGCCAACACGTGTGCCAATCTTATTAGTGGAGTTTTATTTCACCCTAAAAGCTTGGGGTGTTAGTGTTCCGATCAATTGTCAAGTGGTGATAATCTCTTCTCCATTTCTTCGTCTGTTCGTCTACTTGAGGATCTCTCTTCTTTTAAAGATGTCTGGACACAAAGGAAAGAAAGGTTGCGTGAGGGAGATGTATGTTTCCACAACCAAAAAAATGCAATCTTTAAACCCTGCCGAAAATCACAACCATCTGCTGCACCCTCCACCGAGAAAATACCTCTTCCTCCTTCAACAAGTCAAGGACACAAATTCAGAAAGAAAACTGTGACCAGACCGGCTGACCTACTGTTAAGGAGAAGTAGTCGAGGTATGGAACTCAAAACTTTTGGTCACACCCCAACTGAGGGTAGTGTGACCGGCCAGGGCCTACATCATACCCTGTAGCCTACTGTCTACATTGACTGACAAGAAACCAGAACATATCGATAAAAAAAACCACAACGCAATCTTTATTTAAAGTTTTCAAAGTTCACAAATATATGTTTTTCAAACCAAAGAGGAAAACCAATATCGTCACAAATAAAACATCTCAAGTATCAAAGTTATTACAACTTTTCAAAACACTAACTGTCAGTGTAGAAAAATAAAAGACACTACTACATGACACTGGACTATGACCCAAGGACGCCGCTACGAGATATGGCACCACCACCTGCCCTCCAGCTGTACCTTGATGATGAGCCTCGATCACTGATCATGCTCTGCAAAAATAAATGAAACAAACCGTGAGTCCACTTGGGACTCAGTGAGCGATTCTTCCGAACCTCCACATAATTCTCAGTCAGTCATGCCTAACATATAAGGCAGCATAGTATATATATTTAGGGAGGAATGTTACTTTTTAATATGACTACTAACCCCATGGGTCATTCTGTATAAACCATATATGAGAAAACCTGCCATAACGACCTACCAAGTCACCTGGCATCCGGCCTTTGGGGCCTACTTATGGTGTAAGAATCCCGGCTATAACCGGCCCTACCATACAAGGTAGAATCACACTGGCTGTTCGGCTGCATCATATCAAGATGTAATCAAGAACCAAGCCTAACCGTCATGGTCACGACATGTTTCAGATGAGTTTCCGGGAGGTCCACGGAATCCATCCATAAACCCCCGGTGACCTTCGTCACCAAAGCGTCACGACAGTTTCAAAAGGTTACCCCGTCATCTCATCTCCAGTGGGGGGCCAAGAAGTCGGAGCACGTAGGAATGCCAACCACTACATAAGCCACGTCTGGCTGAGGCGAGCAGCAAGCGGGGGAGAGTCAAGTAAAGTACAACAACGTTGGGGTGGGATGCTAGTACTTAAACTAGGATGGTCTACTAGTCTCCGGACACCGTCTGGGGTAGGGATAGCTAGTCCCACCCAACTGGGGTTGACACCTAGCGGGCCCGCTGGTGCATCTCAAGACCCAATCACTGGCTGAGCCAAGCATTGGTCATTTTCGACCGCCATGGTTCTCGGCGGACCATCTCAAGCACATCACACAATCAATGTCCTAGGGTTTCCTTATATACACTTTGGGCAGTTGCCCGCATCCGGCCCTAACGCGAGCCCCGTAGGGTCAACAACTCAATGTTACCCTTCCTTTGAGTGTACACCTAATAATTATAGGTTGTAAAAATGGTCACATACTCATCATGTCTCTCCATATTTAACATATCATGGATTTAATACTTACCAAATTTAATAAATTTCAACATGCTAAAAATAACAAGGTTTAACAATTATATCACCATGATTTCATGCCTAATTGCAGCACTAATAATCATATCCAGCTTGTAGACGATAATTCCAGCAACAAAAATTTAATTATTACAGCATATAATAGTCTAATTTCAGCATAGAAAGATAAATTCCAGCAACTAAACAGTTATTACAACATGAAATATTTAATTTCAGCATAGAAGGATAAATTCCAACAACTATATGATTAATACAACATGTATTGTTTAATTTCAGCATAGAAAAATAATTTCCAGCAATTAAGAATTTATTTCAGTATGTATTTGATTAATTTTAGCATATACATGTAAATTCCAGCACATGAAATTGAATCGCAGAAAGGTTATGCCATGGTAGGAACCGAAGTATAGGTGTTCTATACAAAATGATAGACTACAACCAAGATATCTTTCCACTCTTTAGCCATTCTATCCCTACATGTACAAGATGATAGCCTACCAGCATGATGTCCTTCTACTCTTTCATCATTCTATCTTTACATGTCGATCACTTGAGAAAGTTACTTTCAAGTACTCAAAACCCTTCCCTTCCCCACTCGACCGAACCCTTATCCAAGGGCTTTCATCATGCGGCTAGCCCTAGGGGTTAGGAAGATTAGCACTCTTCCATGTTCTTAGTTTTCTTGATCTATATGAACCTATATCATAAGCAAAGAAGCAAATCTACATGTTTAAACCGCATGGAAAATTTGGGGGAAAATTGGGCATGACCTCCCCTCCTTTCCCCTAGTCGGTCTACACCTATATTTTGAGAAAACTTCGTGAAAACATCTCAAGATTAAACATCTACATCTTGAGAGGGTACAAGACCAAACACCATGAGAAAACGATAAGAAATCATCATGCAAGGCCGGTCACCATCAAAACCAAGGGGTTCGGCTAGGGCCTCCTCTCAAAACCTAGGTTCTACCACTCACCTTTGCTAGAGGAAGATGAAGGATCGAGCGTTGACGCCCTCAAATCTTCCGGAGACGACGCGAAACCCGGATTGACCAAGATCTATCTCCCTTGCTCCTTCTCCATGTCTCCCTATGTGCTGCCTTGTGTGACTCCTAGATGAGTTCGACTTGGGTTCCGACTTACTACTGACTCAACTCAGCCCGAGTCCGACTTGGGTTCCGACTCTACCCGCAACACAAGTCGACTTAAACTCAATTAAGGTATAAATGCATAAAAGGAAGGAGTCAATTACCCAATTTAATTGCATACATCATTAGTCGAGTCATACCTTCTACTCGAGGTGATCCTGAGGCTCGACTCGACTAACCCCGGGTCCGGTGCGTTGCACCAAAACAGATTTTTGTAATAGGATTTTTTTTTTCCGGGTCTTACAACCTTCCCCCCTTAAGGGAAATTCGTCCTCAAATTTACTTGAATGACAAGGACTTACCGGCTCTTCGAATAAGGAAGGGTAGTGCTCTCTGATGTCCTGCTCTACCATCCTAGTGGCCTCTTGCCCGGAATGGTGCTCCCATCTGACCTTTACCAGTGGAATTTCTTTGTATCTTAGCTTACTGACTTGACGGTCAAGGATCTCTACCGGCCTTTCCTCGAATGAGACTGCCGAATCTACCTCAATAGAAGAAGGTTCGATCACATGCGAATCGTCTTTTACATATCTCTGAAGCATGGATACATGGAAGATCGGATGCACTCTGCCTAGGCTAGAAGGCAAAGCCAGCTAATAAGCCACCGCCTCTCCGCTTGAGAATAGGGAAAGGCCCAATGAACCTAGGGCTCAACTTTCACTTCTTTCCAAACCGGACTATCCCTTTCATAGGGGAAACCTTCATGAACACTAAGCCGCCATTGGCGAATTCCAATTCTCTGGCCTCTTATTGGCATACATTTTTAGTCGACTTTGGGCCGCCAGCAATCTTTCCTTTATGATTTTCACCATCCTTACTGCTTCCTCAACCAGAACAGGACCCACCATGAGTGATTCTCCGGCCTCAAACCAGCCCATCAGAGACCTACACCGCCTCCCATACAAGACCTCAAAGGGAGCAATGTCAATGCTACTGTGATAGCTATTGTTGTAGGTGAACTCTATCAGTGGTAGGTGCTTTTTCCAGCCATTGGCCATATCCAAGACGCATGCCCTCAGCATATCCTCAAAGGCTTGGATGGTCCTTTCTAACTGACCGTCAGTTTGCGGATGGATAGTTGTGCTGAAACGCACCTGGGTATCCAAGGCTTCCTGGAAGGACTGCCAAAATCGGATTGTGAACTGGGTACCTCTATCGGATATGATCATCATAGGGGTAGCATGGTATGCCACAATTCTGTCCACGAATAGTCTGGCGTACTGCTCCATAGAAATGGTCATCTTCACAGGAATAAAATGCGCGGTCTTGGTTGATCGGTCCACTACCAACCAAATGGAGTCAAAGTCGCCTTTTGACTTAGGCAACCCAGTCACCAAGTCCATGGTGATCTTCTCCCACTTCCACTCGGGCACCTCGAGGTTTTGCAGCAGCCCCACGGGCTTCAGTTGTTCGGCCTTCACTTGCTGGCAGACCAAATATTTGGATACAAACTTTGCTACCTCTCTTTTCATGCCCTTCCACCGGTAATACTGCCTTAAATCCCTGTACATTTTGGTGGCCCTCGGATGCATCATATAAGTGGAACGATGACCTAGTTCCAGGACTTGCCTAGGCACCTCTGCGATATCCTGCATCACAATTCGGTCTTTGAACCTCAGCTAACCCTCTGACTCCAACCTGAATCTATTCTCTGCATCGTCTCTCTGCACAAAATCCATTGTTAGTTCACAGAAGGCGTCCTCTCCCTGCGTGGCACGCAACATATCCACCATTGTGGATTGTACCCGCAGGTGTGCCACCAAGGTACATGAGGCTGACATCATCAAGGTTGTACCCCCATCTAGGCACAACGCCATTTCTCGTGCTAGAGGTCTCCTCCGGATTTCTAAATAAGCCAAACTGCCCATGGATTTTATGCTTAAAGCATCTGCTACTACATTGGCTTTCCCCGGGTGATACACAATGGTGCAGTCATAATCCTTCAAGAGCTCCAACCACCTCCTCTGCCTGAGGTTCAGCTTTTTTTTTTTTGGGTAAGCAGATACTAGAGGCTCTTGTGGTTCGTATAGATCTCGCAAGCCTCACCATACAAATAATGACGCCAGAGCTTTAGACCAAGGACCACTGCTGCCAGCTCTAGATCGTGCATCGGGTAGTTCTTTTCATGATGTTTCAACTGACGGGATGCATAGCCTATGACTCTACCAAACTGCATCAGAACGTAGCCTAGACCAACCCAAGAGGTATCACAGAAGACTACAAACACTCCATTGCCGGAAGGTACGGCCAACACTAGTGCCGACGTCAAGCAATCCTTGAGCTTCTGGAAGCTTGCCTCGTACTTGGCGTCCCAATCAATTTAACCCTTTTTTTTAGTCAACCGAGCCAAAGGGGCTGCAATCCTGGAGAAGTTCTCTACGAACTTTCGGTAGTACCCGGCCAGACCAAGAAAACTGCAGACCTCAGACACACTGGTTGGCCGCCTCTAGTTTTGCACCGCCTCCACCTTTGCAAGGTCTACCCCTATCCCTTCCTTGGACACCACATGGCCCTAGAACCCTACACTTTCCAACCATAATTCACACTTGGAAAACTTAACAAACAACCGGTGCACTGTAAGAGTTTCCAGGACCATCCTCAGGTGCTTAGAGTGCTCTTCCTCACTCTTGGAGTAGACTAGGATGTCGTCAATGAAGACGATCACAAAGTTGTCCAAGTACTCCTTAAATACCCTGTTCATTAAGCCCATGAAGGCAGCAGATGCATTGGTTAGGCCGAAGGACATCACAAGGAACTCGTAGTGACCATAGTGAGTCCTAAAGGCCGTCTTAGGCACATCGCGGTCCCAGATTCTCAGCTAATGGTACCCGGACCTTAGGTCTATATTTGAAAATCATAGTGCTCCCTGTAGCTAGTCAAACAAATCGTCTATCCTTGGCAGTGGGTAACGACCTTTGACTGTCACTTGTTCAACTGCACATAGTTGATGCACATGCGCATCAACCCATCCTTCTTCTTAACGAAGAACATTGGGGCACCCCATGGTGACGTGCTTGGCCAGATGAAACCCAGGTCTAGTATTTCTTGCAACTGCACTTTTAATTTCCTGAGTTCGGCCGGTGTCATCCTATAGGATGGGATGGAAATGGGTTTCACCCTGGGCTGCAGATCAATGCAAAAAAATCAACTTCCCTTTTGGGCGGCAATCCCGACAATTCCTCGGGAAACACATCGGGGAATTCACAGACCACCAATGTTCCACTGACATTTCTTGCCTCACCCCTTTCCTCCTCAGCCACAGATAGAAAGGCCAGGTAGGATTGGCAGTCGCCCTGAAGCAGCTTATGAGCCTTTAGGGCTTAGATGATCCCAATCGGCTTGCTCCCTCCATCTCCTTGGAAGGTGAACTGCGGCAGCCCAGGCTTGCTAAACATAACTGTCTTAGCTCTACAATCCAACATCACAAAGTGCTCCACTAGCCAATCCATGCCAAGAATGACATTGATCTGAAGCATGGGCAGGAGTGTCAAATCTGCCTTCAGTGTACGGCCGCATATGACACTTTGTAGCCTTGAAAATTTTGATTTGGCTATGATTGCATCGCCCGTAGGCGTTGATACTACAAATAGCCCATCGAGCAATGAAGGTGTCATTGGTAACCCAGCAGCAAATTTGGCAGATACAAATGAGTGCGTGGCACCCGGATCAAATAGAACATAAGCAGCAGATGATCATACTAAGATAGTACCTGCTACAACTGCTCTAGACGCCTCTGCCCCCTAATGGTTCATGGCGAACACCCTGGCGGACGGTCTCTCTGACTAGCTAGCTTGCGGCCCCCTGTTCTGCATCTGCCCTCTCTGAGCCACTATCCCTACAAACCTAGGTGTCTTTACTTTTGGCTACTCAGACTTCTGGTCAATTCTCTCCGAACAGTCCTTCTTGAGGTGCTCGACCCGACCGCATTTATAACAAGCATGTGTGCGGCCAAGACCCCCAGTGCATCCGACTTCAACTGCCACATTGTGGTACCTCAACCTTCTGAGGAGCACCTCCTGACCGGCCGGCCTCATTGTTCCTGACCCTGGGCCCCCACGACCCTGGCTACCACTCTGACCTTTGGTCTGCTAGTGGTTTGCGGCGGTCACCGCCCCCTCCGGGTGCCATGGTCGACTCTCAGATCCCTGCGGCTGAAATTTCTTCTTGTCGGTCCGTCGTTCATCTCGACGGCATCCAAGCTTCCTTCTGAAGGGCTTCATCCACTACCTGGGCAAGAGTGGAGTCCTCGGTATAGTGGATGAGCCTGTCAATCAGAGGCCTCAAGCCTCCAACGAACCTCTTGACCCTGGCGGTCTCAAATGCCACTAGGGTTGGATGATATTTGGAAAGACAGTTGAACTCCATACTAGCTCCCAGAATCGGGCGCTACCAACTTTCCCGAAACCAATTGGTGAAGGGAATGGGCACTTTCCTCATCTTGTACCGTATAGTAGCCCGAGCACCCCCCGACGTTCGAATGTGACTTGGCCAAACCCGGCCTCCGCCACGGGACAATTACTGACACAACCCGGCCAACAATCTCCCCCCCTTAGCAATTACCCACTGGGATTCAAACACGGGACCCTGGCCTCAACATTCTGTCGAATTACTACCGTTGCCATTCAGTGCAGCATTATGTGTCTCCCTCACACTATCACAAGAAAAGAACAACTGTCCTATCATATAATCATTTTTTTTTTAACAACAGAATCAAATAAATACTAACCGCATGGTGTGCTGAGTGCAGGAGTTGTCGCCCGATCTCGTGGCATAACTATACCGTATGTCGACATGCTAGCATATGTCTCATACGGTACCCAACACTTAGTCATAGTCCAGACCTAACCTAGTGCTCTGATACCAACTTTGTCACACCCCAACTGAGGGTAGTGTGATCGGCCAGGGCATACATCCTACCCTATAGCCTATTGTCTATACTAACTGACAAGAAACCAGAACATATCGATAAAAAGAAACCACAACACAATCTTTATTTAAAGTTTTCAAAGTTCACAAATATATGTTTTTCAAACCAAAGAGGAAAACCAACATCGTCACAAATAAAACATCTCAAGTATCAAAGTTATTAAAACTTTTCAAAACACTAACTGTCAGTGTAGAAAAATAAAAGACACTACTACATGACACTGGTCTATGATCCAAGGACACCGCTATGAGATATGGCACCACCGCCTGCCCTCCAGCTGCACCATGACGATGAGCCTCGATCATTGATCACGCTTTGCAAAAAAAAATGAAACAAACCATGAGTCCACTTCCGAACCTCCACATAATCCTCAGTCAGTCATACATAACATAAAAGGCAACATAGTATATATATTTAGGGAGGAATGTTACTTTTTAATATGACTACTAACCCCATGGGTCATTTTGTATAAACCATATATGAGAAAACCTACCATAATGGCCTATCAAGCCACCTGGCATCCGGCCCTTGGGGCCTACTTATGGTGTAAGAATCCCGGCTATAACCGGTCCTACCATACAAGGTAGAATCACACTAGCTGTTTGACCGCATCATATCAAGATGTAATCAAGAAATCCCGGGCCATCGACTAGGATGGTCTACTAGTCTCCGGACACCGTCTGGGGTAGGGATAGCTAGTCCCACCCAACTGGGGTCTGACACCTAGCGGGCCCGCTGGTGCATCTCTAGACCCAATCACTGTCTCGACGACACTTTGGGGCAGTTGCCCGCTTCCGGCCCTAACCCGGGCCCCGTAGGGTCAACAACTCAATGTTACTCGTCTTTTGAGTGTACACCTCATAATTTTCGGTTCTAAAAATGGTCACATACTCATCATGTCTCTCCATATTTAACATATCGTGGATTTAATACTTACCAAATTTAATAAATTTCAGAATGCTAAAAATAAGAAGGTTTAACAATTATATCACTATGATTTCTGGCCTAATTGCATCACTAATAATCATATTCAGCTTGTAGACGATAATTCCAGCAACAAAAAATTAATTATTACAGCATATAATAGTCTAATTTCAGCATAGAAAGATAAATTCCAGCAACTAAACAGTTATTACAACATGAAATTTTTAGTTTCAGCATAGAAGGATAAATTCTAGCAACTACATGATTAATACAACATGTATTGTTTAATTTCAGCATAGAAAAATAATTTCCAGCAACTAAGAATTTATTTCAGTATGTATTTGATTTATTTCAGCATATACATATAAATTCCAGCACATGAAATTGAATCGCAGCAAGGTTATGCCTTGGTAGGAACCGAAGTATAGGTGTTCTATACAAAATGATAGCCTACAACCAAGATATCTTTCCACTCTTTAGCCATTTTATCCCTACATGTACAAGATGATAGCCTACCAGCATGATGTCCTTCTACTCTTTTAGTCATTCTATCTTTACATGTCGATCACTTGAGAAAGTTACTTTCGAGAACTCAAAACCCTTCCCTTCCCCACTCGGCCAAGCCCTAATCCAAGGGCTTTCATCATGCGGCCGGCCCTAGGGGTTAGGAAGATTAGCACTCTTCCATGTTCTTAGTTTTCTTGATCTATATGAACCTATATCATATGCAAAGAATCAAATCTACATGTTTAAACCACATGTAAAATTTGGGGGGAAATTGGGCATGACCTCCCCTCTTTTCCCCTAGTCCGTCTACACCTATATTTCGAGAAAACGTCGTGAAAACATCTCAAGATCAAACATCTACATCTTGAGAGGGTACAAGACCAAACACCATGAGAAAACGACAAGAAATCAACATGCAAGGCTGGTCACCATCAAAACCAAGGGGTTCGGCTAGGGCCTCCTCTCAAAACCTAGGTTCTACCACTCACCTTTGCTAGAGGAAGATGAAAGATCGAGCTTTGACGACCTCAAATCTTCCGGGGATGACGCGAAACCCGGATTGACCAAGATCTATCTCCCTTGCTCCTTCTCCCCGTCTCCCTATGTGCTGCCTTGTGCGACTCCTAGATGAGTCGCACGGCAGCTTGGATGAGGGATTTTAATCCCTCATCTAACCTTCCATACTTGCCTTAGCCACTTACTACTGACTCGACTCAGCCCGAGTCCGACTTGGATTCCGACTCTACCCGCAACACGAGTCGACTTAAACTCGATTAAGGTATAAATGCATAAAAGGAAGGAGTCAATTACCCAATTTAATTGAATACATCATTAGTCGAGTCATACCTTCTACTCGAGACGATCCTGAGGCTCGACTCGACTAACCCCGTGTCCGGCGCGTTGCACCAAAATAGATTTTTATAATAGGAATTTTGTTTTTCGGGTCTTACAGTTTTCATGCATCCTCTAGGGTTTCTCAAATTGAGGGGGAGTTTGTCTTGGGTAAAATTGAAATTTTAAAAGATACCAGTTATGTTTTGATTTTGTCTCTCCTAGTATTGATTCTAGAAAGGATGTTTTGAATGATGCTTTGGCAGTTCCTTCTCCAGTGCACACTGGTCCCATGACTAATATAAATGTTTCTCCTACTGATATTTTTGACTCTATTCCAGTCACAACTGGTCCATCTAGTATTTCTTCAAAGTCTAATGAGGGTAAAAATACTTCTGAACACGAAAAAATCATCAATCCACTTGAATGTTTTAAGACAGTCTCAACGGCTGATGAGGGGCTGTTGAGATGGATGCTTCTAAGAGTCTTGAATTTCCTTCTGAAGCGATTAAGACCGTGCAAGAAATAGTTCAGACCGCTCGTACTACACCTGCTGATGATAACACTTCCAAGTCTTCTAATCCCGAACTTGCAGTTATGGATTTAAATCAAGTTCCTACTGATGAGGTAGAATCTGAGATTCATGAGGTACAGCCTTCTATTTCTGATAATCCTATCTCCTCCTAGAAGCCAAATAGAGGTTCTCATGAACTTGAGACAAAAATGAGATCAAAGAGGAAGATGCTTGTGAAGTTCACTATAAATCTAGAATCTGATGATGATGATGATGATGAACCTCTGTCACTAAGGGTCAGTGAGTTGAAAAAGTATAAGAAAAGAAAGCATAATCCAGAAACATCAACTGTGAAAAATGTTACTAAACAGAGAAAACAATCTCCAAGGAAGAAAGCTTCAAAATCTGAGAAGCAGCTTGTAAAGCAATCTTCTGCCAACAAACTACACAAATGACTTCTCTCTAACGATCTCTATCCTCTTTGGAAGGGACTGCAATCTAGAGGTATATTTCTCATAGAATTCTAGATTTAGATTAGATTTCCTTAAAGTGCAAACCTGTTATTGATATTCTCAAAAAGAGGAATCTCTCTAATTCTTATAAGAATGTTAGGCCTTTCTACAAATAGCCCATTCTTGAGTTCTACTGCAATTTATCTAATAAGATTTCAAATCCTAAAAGTAATCATTTTCATGCAGTATTTCTTAGAGGCTGTTGGTGCAAGTTTAGTCCGGAAGTAATTAATAAGTTTGTTGGATTTTCTGATTTTTCCTCTTCTACTGTTGATGCTGATGAGAATGGTGACTTTTTACAAATGGTTGGTAAAGAGGTTCCAAATGGTGATGTTTCCAACTGGACAAGCAGTCATGACATCAGATCTTCATCTCTGAACACTTTTTATGCAGTTATATTTCTCATTGCTCGAAACTATTGGATTCCTACTTCTCACATTACCTCTCTCGGCAAAGAAATGGTAATATTACTATATAAGATCACAAACGAAATTCCATTCGATCTTGGCAATCTTATCTTTGAGTAGATTATATCTGTCAGGAGAAGACTTCTATCTAAATTCCATAATGTTTTTTATTTTTTCAAAGTTGATCTATGGAATTCTGGAGAAATAGGAATTTAAATGTTCCTCTGATGAGGTATTGGAACCCTTGGGCACTTCTTTAAAGATTCATCCTAAAATTCTAAAAAGGGTTAACACCCCAAGAAAAAATCTGTTCAGTACTGACTTCGGTATGAAGACTGCATCTGGGTCTACTTCGACTTCTCCTTCAACCACTGAAAGAGAGATCTTGGACGAACTATTTTCTGCAAGAGAAACTATAGCCAAACAACAATAGCAGGTAATCACCATTGAGTACTGTTGCTTATGTAGGCCCTGCTTCTCCCTCTTCTAGTTGTTGGTGAAATTCCACACTAGAAAGGGGGGGGGTGAATAGTGTGTCTTCTTTTTCAATTTACTTCAAAATTGTTTTTAGCCAATTTTAACTTCAACCAAATGCAAGTGCAACTAAATAATGTTCATTATAAAATATGAAGCACAACAATAAACAAACAAGCAAGGCAATGCTAACACGAGGAAAATATAGTGGTTCGGCCAAACGCCTACTTCATTACCTTGGCTCCACACCAAGGATTTATAACCAACTACTTTATAGAACTTGTGTTTCCCTTTGAATACAACCGAGGACTCGATTCTTACTTCTTTGAGAACTCCTCAAACCTATTCACCTAAGCAAAACACAATTCTACATAGTAAACCCTAAGTGTTTACACTAGCACACCTAGCAAGCTAATCCAATTTAAACAAGTTTTAAAAAACACTTAAAATTACAATGAAAAGAGCTAAGAAATAAAACCAAGAACCAATGCTCTTTTCCAAGCCTTCAAGCCTTCAACTCACCAAATTGTTGAGCTCGAATCGAAGCCCGAGTTGAGGGAAGATGAGCGCTTGAGAAGACGTTGATCGGAGAAGCGAGCACAAGCAATTGATCTCTAGAAGGCACAAATCTCTCTCTTGAATGCTTAATTTTGTTGTCAAGGAGTATTAAAGGAGTTAGGTGAGGGGTATTTATAACCCCTCAACCGAATGGCTCGTCAACGGTCTTTTTTTTGCCCGTTGGACGCCGTTCGGTCGCTTGTCGGTCGATCGTCGGTCGACCGACCGAGCGATCGCTGGCAATTCTTACTTCTGCCGCTCTGTCCGGTCGACCGACTGAGTCACGATTCTACTCCTCTACTATCCGATCGACTGATGGGTCGACCGAAGCAAGCACTGCCAGTTTTTGGCCTCGGTCGATCGACCGACCGGTCGACCGAAGTAGCCACTGCCAATTTTTGCATCTGTTTGGTCAATCGACCGATCGACCGAAGTGGCTACTACCATTTTTCTCCCTTGTTCGACCGATTGATCGATCGAACTTAGGCTGAGGCTGATTTTTAACTTATCTTTGATGCATGCTTTTTTATGGGTTTAGTTACCAAGTTTTATCTTGGATAACTTTACAATTAGGCTTCGGATGAGATCCTAGGGGTATATTACAAGATATCTACTCAACCTACACCCGAACCTTTCTTGACGTTCTTTTCTTTTGTTTCTTCGAGCGAAGTTCGCCGAATTTTGCATGCTTATCGCAACCTCAACCTGAACTCAAAACTTCACACATAGATTAAATACTTGTTTGTTATCATCAAAATGAGGATCAAAGCTTAAGGGGAACCCTTAAACCAACAATCTCTCCCTTTTTGATGAAGACAAACATAACATGGAATTTGAAGAAAACAATAAGTATTCTTTGTGAGTTTGAGTTAAGGCATACATAATACATAACTTAACATATGCTCCCCCAATCAATGTGCATAACATGCTTGTAACTCCCCCTATCTATTTACATCATAAGACAAGTGTGACCTTACTTTTTATCCCCCTTTTGACATCAATCAAAAAGGGCAAGAGCTAAGGTACAATTAATGAGTTCCATCATGAAAACCAAGAAAGCCATAAAACCAAGTATCATCTACCACTATAGTCATTCCTATTAATGTAAGTCTATAGAAGACAAACATCAATAAGTCGCAAAGCCCCATTTCAAGGCAATACATAAGTGTGATGATACCTTGTAAAATGCAATTTTAAAACCATGTATGTTTTGAAACAAAACTTTTAACCACTTGGAAAAACACAAATTCCTAATTGCATTCTTAAATTTGTAAAGTTTTCCTCACTCAATGGTTTTGTAAATATATCGGCAAGTTGTTTGTCCGTGGATACAAATTCCACCATTATATTTCCCTTGGCTACATTATCCCTAAGAAAATGGTGCCTTAGATCAATATACAAGTGTTATCACAATGTATAGGTATGCAAGAATACTTAAGTCCATAATCCAAAAGGGTTTGTTTCATCCATAGGACTTGTGCACAACAACTAGCCGCAGCGATGTATTCCGCTTTGGTAGTTGAAAGTGCAACTGAGTTTTGTTTCTTTGAAAACAAAGAGACAAGACTCACTCCTAGGAATCGACAACACCCACTAGTGCTTTTTCTATCTACTTTACACCCGACAAAATTCGCGTCCGAAAGACCGATTAATTCAAAAGATGCATTACATGGATACCAAAGTCTAAGTCAACCGTGTTGGGTGAAATGGCACACTAGAGGGGGGGTGAATAGTGTGTTTACTAATCAATTTGCATAATTCTGGTTTTAATTGTTTACTTAGTTACTTAGGCAATTTAACAAATTCAATAACAAGCGGAAGCAAAGTGAATATGCTAATTAAGAAAACATAAGAAGAAGCAATGCAAACACGGTGATTTATAGTGGTTCGGCCCCAATGTCTACTCCACTACCTAAGCACCCCGCTTAGAATTTCCAAACTTAGATTTACTAGATTAATATTGTTTCCCTTACAATGAGGATTTTGACCCGAAGACTCTCGCTCCCAACCTAAGGCACTTCCACACCCGGAAGTCTCCGCCTTCTTACCGAGAGCACTCTTCCACCTCAACCTAAGGGACAACTCAACTAATCCTAGTAAACTACGTTTACAACAGTGGGTTTAACCCATAACACCAAGGCAACCACCAACTCAATCAAACCTAGCAACCTAGGTTTACACAAGTTCAGTTACAATGAAATAAACCAATAAATGAAGCAATAAATCAACCAATGAAGTACTTAGCTCCACAAAAAGATTTCTAGCTTCCTCTAGATGCCTTTGATGATGAAACAATGAAGGTAAGGCTCAATCAAAGGGATGAGATATCAAAGCTAGGGTTTCTCTAAGAATTGGCTCAATGAAAGTTTTGGAATTGATCAAGGATGGCTCAATGAAGTTTTGGAGTGATCAAAAGTATCTTAGGAAGGCTTAGGCTTGGGTATTTATAGAGCCAAGAAGAAAACAGAACGAAACAGCCGGCTCAATAGGCGGAAAACTAGCTATTTCCATCGTTCGATCACTTGCCAGTCGATCGTCGATCGATCGACCGATCAACCGCCCACGACTGTTGCTTTAATCGCGTTGTTCGAATGGACGCGAGTTCAGTGATCCGCAATTCGGTCGACCGATCGATCGATGGACGCACGCACTGCCAGATTTTTGCCTCGGTCAGTCGACCGAAGTAGCCACTACCAATTTTTGACGTTGTTCGGTCAACCGAAATGGCTACAACCATATTTTAACACCATTCGATAGATCGAACCTGAGCAAAGTAGTTTTCTTTGCTTTGTTTTTCTGCTCGTTTGGTTTCCATCTTCGCTAAGCCTACTTATATAATATTTATTAACTTTTCTGAAAACATTATGTTAATAACTTTAAAACATAAATGTTATATAAGGATTACCCCCCATTTGGATTCAATAAAAATATCTAAAAAATCAAAATTCTTAAGAATCAAAATCTAGTTTTTTGGGTCTAGTACAAATTTTCTAAAAATGGAAATTTTCTAATTTTTCGAGTCAAGAATGTGTAGACTAAAGGCTTCCAAATTTTCCTAAAAAATACCTCGTTATCTAATTTTAATACAAGGAACAATTACTGCCATTTTTTATGTCAAGAGAGTATCTTGGTCATATAGCCCTCCAAGGAGCTCCCTATACTTAGTGAATTTAGGGCGGTTTTCGGGTTTTCATATTTTGGGGTTCGGGTTTGGTTTTAGGGTTCTTATGCATCATCATGAGGATTTACAATATAAACTAGACACCCTAAACCTAACTCTAACTTCTTGAAGAATTCGAGCGTGTCGACCAACGTCCTTCCGATTTCCCAATTTCCTCGATATTTCCGATCGAGGACGTCGTGCGCTAACCGATATGGAACCTGAAAGTATTTCTCGATTAAATCATTAGTTTCATGTTTGTTATCATCAAAACCGAGATTAAGACCAAGGTTGAAAACCTTAAGCCAACAAATCGTGCCCTTCAAATATCTCAATATGCATTTGATCGCAATTAAGTGAGACATTTTAGGACAAGACTGAAACCTAGCGAATGCACAAACACTAAACATGATATCGGGTCTACTTGCGGTTAAGTAAAGAAGACTACCAATCATACCTCGATATCATTTTTCGTCTACATTGACACCATCTTCATCTTTGTCAAGCTTGATGGATGTGCTCATTGGTGTAGAAGCTATCTTGGCTTCATTCATCCCAAACCTTTTGATGAGCTCCTTTGTGTACTTGGCTTGATTGATGAAGATTCCTTTGTTGGTTTGCTTGATTTGGAGACCAAGCATGAAGGAAAGCTCTCCCATCATGCTCATCTCAAATTCATCTTGCGTACACTTAGCAAACCAATCACAAAGGGTTTCATTAGTAGCACCAAAAATTATGTCATCAACATATATTTGAACTAATAAGGTGTCATTTTCATAACGTTTAATGAAAAGTAAAACATCGGCTTTTCCAACATTAAAACACTGTTCAATTAAAAAATTTGAAAGCCTTTCAAACCAAGCCCTAGGGGCTTGTTTTAAACCATATAATGCTTTTTTAAGTTTAAAAACATGGTTTGGAAACTCAAAACTTTCAAATCCAGGGGGTTTTTCAACATATACTTCTTCATCGATAAAACCATTTAAAAATGCAGTTTTGACATCCATTTGAAAAAGTTTAAAGCCTTTAAAACTAGCATACGCCAAAAGCATTCGAATTTCTTCTAATCTAGCTATGGTAGCATAAGTTTCATTATAATCTATTCCTTCTTCTTGATTCTACCCATGGGCCACTAACCTAGCTTTGTTTCTAATGACTAAACCTCCTTCATCTAACTTGTTTCTAAACACCCATTTAGTATCAATCACGGTTTGTTCGCTAGGTCTAGGTACTAAATCCCATACCTCATTTCTAACAAATTGGTTGAGTTCTTCTTGCATAGCTATTACCCAAAATTCATCTTCTATTGATTCCTTAATGTTCTTAGACTCTATTTGAGATATAAATGCTACATATTGACAAATATTTTTAAGTTTAGAGCACATCACCACTCCCTTTGATGGTTCTCCAATAACTTGATACATTGGATGATCCCTTATCAATCGATATCCTTTGGGGAGAGGTGGTAGTGCTTCCTCTTCTTCATCTTCTTCTTGAGGTAGAGTTGAGGATGGTGGTTCTTCATGTTGAGTTTCCTCATTGTCTTCATCCTCCACCTCTTTGTCATAAAAAGTGAGTTCTCCAAGTTCCTCACCTACAATTACAATCTTAACATTTCTAGAAAAATCATTAGTTTCATCAAATGTGACATGCACAGATTCTTCAACAATCATGGTTCTACGATTATATACTCTATATGCCTTTAGAATTATTGGAGTAACCTAGGAAAATACCTTCATCGGATTTGGAATCAAATTTTCCTAAATGCTCCTTAGTGTTTAAGATAAAATATTTACATCCAAAAATATGAAAATATCCCACACTTGGGATTTTATCATTCCAAATCTCAAAAGGTGTTTTCTTAATTTTAGATCTCAATAAAACATGATTAAGCACATAACAAGAGGTATTTATGGCTTCGGCCCAAAAACACTGGGGCAAATTGTTTTCATAAAGCATGGTCCTAGCCATCTCTTGTAAGGTTCTATTCTTCCACTCAACCACCCTATTTTGTTGATGGGTCCTAGGGGAAGAAAAAGTATGTTCAATACCCAATTCATCACAAAATTTGGAAAACTTTTCATTTTTAAATTCTCCTCCATTATCACTTCTAATTTTTAAAATCGTAACTCCTTTCTCATTTGTAACTTTCTTGGTAAATTTTTTGAAAAAAATCAAAAGTTTCATTTTTCTTAGCTAAAAAGAAAACCCATGTAAATCTCGAGAAATCATCAACTAGCACATAGCAATATAGTTTTCCACCTAGACTAGCTACATCACATGGACCAAAAAAATGCATGTGCACAAGTTCAATTGTTCTAGATGTGCTTACTTGATTAATGCTATGAAATGAAGTTTTAACTTGCTTGCCTAGTTGACATGCATTACAAAGTTTGTCTTTTTCAAATTTTATCTTGGGTAATCTTTTAACTAGTTCCTTCTTAGATATTTCTTGGATGAGGCTCATGCTAGCATGTCCTAGCCTTCTATGCCACAACCAAGAGTCATTTTCCATGGAAACCAAGCATCTAATATGGGGATTAGGTAAGACATTTAAATCTAATGTGTAGACATTTTCTTTCCTATTTCCAATAAACATAATGTCATTAGATAGTACACTCCTAATGATACATTTAGATGCTTCAAAAATAATTACATATCCATTGTCACACAATTGAGATATGCTAATCAAGTTATGCTTCAACCCATCAACTAGTAAAACATTTTTAATGCATGGGTAAGGAAGTATACCTATATCACCAATGCCAACAATCTTACATTTCGCATTGTCTCCAATTATTACATGTCCTCCATCTTTGCTTGATAGGGTTGTAAATAGATTGATATCACCCATCATGTGTTTTGAGCAACCACTATCCAATATCCATGTGCTTCTACTTGCTTGAGGATGTTTCTCCATCTACAAAAGGAGAAAAAACTATTTTTGGTACCCAAATTTTCTTCGGTCCTTGAGTGTTAGTCATCTTAGGAACCCAACTAAATCTAGCATGTGGATTCCTCCTTAATGCTCAATCTTTAGTCATATGGCCAAATATACGACATGAAAAATAATTTCCATTAAACTTCCTTCTATTGTGTGTATGAGCATGGAAGTGTGATGACTTTTTGGCATGGACAACCTTAGGCATGGCATTTTGTAAGGTTATCATTTTTTCATTTAGCATGCAAAGTTTCTTTTTTAATGTTACCATGCTATCATTCAAGTGCTCTACCTGATCACTTAAGTACTTATTTTCATCTTCCAATTTTTTGTTGTCATATTCTAAGTTTTTCTTAGCTTCTTTCTAGTTCTTCTTGAGTAAATGAAAGCTCACCAAATGTAAATCTTACCTCATGGTCATTTGCCATCAAGCAAAGATTTGCCTTTTCACTCTTTTAGTCTTCTTCACTTGATGAAGGCTCGCTTTCATCCCACGAAGCCATCATTGCCTTCTTCTTCTTCTTCTTCTTGTATTTGTCCTTTTTGTGAGGGTTGGAGGTGGAAGCCATCTTGAGAAGTAGGCAATCCTTCCGTAGATGCCCGGTCTTGTTGCAATGGTAGCATGTGTAGTCTCCTCTTCCCTTTCTCATGGCTCCTCTCTTGAAGCTCAAGTCTTCTTGCCAACATCGTCATTTCCTCAAAGTCGTCTGTCTCTTCCTCGGATGATGAGGATTCTTCTCCTCGGTGTGATGCTTTTAAGGCAATGGTCTTGCCTTTGGGAGCATCTTCCTCCTTGTATTGCTTCATATGGATCTCATGTTTCATGAAAGACCCAATGAGCTCGGTGATCTGCAAGGTGCTCATGTCCTTCGCTTCCATGAAGCGATGACCTTGGGCTCCCAAGCTTTTGGAAGGGAACGAATGAGCTTTCTTACCTTCTCCTCTTCCCTTATCCCTCTGCCAAGGTTAGCTAATCCATTTATAATATTTTGAAATCTAGCATACATGGCATCACTGGATTAATGTGATTACATTTTTAACATTTCATAATCATGCATGAGTAGGTTTATTTTAGATTCCTTAACTTGTGAAGTACCTTCATGTGTAGTCTCTAGGACTTTCCAAAATTCATATGTGGACTTACAAGTAGAAATCCTATTGAACTCATTAATTGATAGACCACAATATAATGCATTGACGGCCTTTGTATTTACATTAAAGAGTTTAATCTCTTCTTGGTCCTACTCATCCATGTCCTTAGTTGGTTGCTTATACTCTACTTGTATCATTCTCCATACATCCTTGCCTAGTGATTGTAGGAAGCCATTCATACGAATATTCTAGTAGACATAGTTATTACCATCGAACAATGGTGGAGTATGAGTAGAGGACCCTTGAGCTAGTTGGATTTCACTAGTCATTTTAACTTGTAGGGAAGATGGTTAAATCTAATCCTACGACCTAGCTCTGATACCAATTGTTGGTAAAGGGGGGGGGGGGGGAGGGGGGGGGTTGAATAGTGTGTGTTCTTTTTCAATTTACTTCAAATTTTTTTTTAGCCCATTTTAACTTCAACCAAATGCAAGTGCAACTAAATAATGTTCGTTACCAAATATGAAGCACAACAATAAACAAACAAGCAAGGCAATGCTAACACGAGGAAAATAGTGGTTCGGCCAACCGCCTACTCCACTACCTTGGTTCCACACCAAGGATTTTTAACCAACTACTTTATAGAACTTGTCTTTCCCTTTGAATACAACCGAGGACTCGATTCTCACTTCCTTGAGAACTCCTCAAACCTATTCACCTAGGCAAAACACAATTCTACACAGTAAACCGTAAGTGTTTACACTAGCACACCTAGCAAGCTAATCCAATTAAAATAAGTTTAAACAACACTTAAAATTACAATGAAAAGAGCTAAGAAATAAAACCAAGAACCAATACTCATTACCAAGCCTTCAAGCCTTCAACTCGCCAAGTCGTTGAGCTCAAATCGAAGCCCGAGTTGAGGGAAGATGAGCGCTTGAGAATACGTTGATCGGAGAAGCGATAGAAAGCAGTTGATCTCTAGAAGGCACAAATCTCTCTCTTGAATGCTTAATTTAGTTGTCAAGGAGTATTAAAGGAGTTAGGTGAGGGGTATTTATAACCCCTCAACTGAACGGCTCTTGAACGGGCTTTTTTTCACTTGTTGGACGTCGTTCGATTGCTTGTCGGTCGGTCAATCGTCGGTCAATCGACCGATCGACCACCCAGTGATCGCTAGCAATTCTTGCTTC
Organism: Canna indica; assembly: GCA_034359265.1. Lineage (NCBI taxonomy): Eukaryota > Viridiplantae > Streptophyta > Magnoliopsida > Zingiberales > Cannaceae > Canna > Canna indica. The sequence goes on from CP136893.1 coordinate 41,492,231, forward strand.
TGTTGCTCTATTTGGTCGATCGAAGGGTCGACCGATTGAGTCATGATTCTGCTGCTCTGTTGTCCGATCGATTGATCGATCGACCGAAGCAGACACTGCCTGGTTTTGGCCTCGATCGATCAATTTTTCGGTCGACCGAAGTAGCCACTACCGATTTTGCATTTGTTCGGTCGACCGACCGATCGACCCAAGTGGCTACTGCGATTTTTTTGCCTTGTTTGATCAATCGACCGGTCGACCAACTTAGCCTGAGCCTGATTTTTAACTTATCTTTGATGCATGCTTTTTTATGTGTTTAGTTAGGAAGTTTTAACTTGGATAACTTTACAATTAGGCTTGGGATGAGATCCTATGGGTATATTACAAGATATCTACTCAACCTACACTCGAGCCTTTCTTGACGTTCTTTTCTTTCGTTTCTTTGAGCGAAGTTCGCCGAAGTTCGGATGCTTATCGCAACCTAAACCTGAACTCAAAACTTTACACATAGATTAAATACTTGTTTGTTATCATCAAAATGAGGATCAAAGCTTAAGGGGAACCCTTAAGCCAACACTGGTAGTTTCTCTTACTCTTCTGATAGCTCTGACTAAAACTTGTCTTGCTTACTCCTTTGGCTTATTATGCCAAAAAGGGGGAGAACAAGCAATTCAAACTCTGCAGTGTTAACTGCTCTCTCGACCGATTGTGATACTTGACCTATGGTACTACTTATTATTTTGGCTGCTGATACTTGATACTCTGGTTGTAAAATTGTTGTAAACTTTGTCACTTTGGATGCTCTTCTGGTTGTAATCTTTGTGACTTTGGTTGACTATGTGGTATAACTGGTGGATGTCTTCTATAAATTGAACTGGTCTGTTTGGGTTTTGCCAAATAAGCTAAAGCGGGAGAATGTTAGTATTTGGCTTTTGTTTGTTGGCAATATTTGGCGAAATGAGATTTTGGTGTTTTCTCAGATTCAACAAGGTAAAAGCTCTACTTATGTGATGATAATAGTTTCAACTATGAAGATGCTATCTTAACTACTTATAGTCTTAAAGGATTTATGGATGGGCTGTCTGATACGATCTTGATGACTGATGGACTTTTAGTTTAATGATGATTTTATTAACTGATTCTGGACATTTAAATCATCATTATTATTCATCCTGATCAGTTTAGTTTCGAAGAGTTTCTCTTCACTTATTCCTTAGGCATTTATTATTTACATTAATGATCTTTTGTAAAAATGCCTAAGTTATGCTGATGGTTTCTATTGAAGACGACGGTGATTAAATACGATTGAAGTCGGCATTTATTTAGATCTTCCAGTGAAACCTATAAATATTGGAGAAGAGATTTATTATCGACAACTCCATTGCGCGGAAACGTTGTTGCCATATATAGAAGAGTTTAAACTACTAAGTGCAGACTGCCGAGTGTAGAAGAGGCAAAAACCTTTTATCTTCGAGGAGAAGAATGGTTATTGGGTGGATAACTCACTACAACAAGAGGTTGTGTGGAGGACGGAACTCTGTGGCTGTGATGTCATAGAGAGGCAAGTTGGTATTTACTTATAATCCAAAGGACTTATATTGTACTTATAGAGAGTAAACTAGGCATTTGTCCGGTGAGTGCCCCGCAGATTAGGTGTTGGTTTGTCACTGAACTACATAAATAAATCTCATGTGTTTGCATTGTCTTTTTACTTTGGTTCTTAATTTTCTACAATAGGCTAGTGTTAGAGCAGTTGCAACTTTCTAAGCAACTATCCTTTACAAAAGTTCCCTAAGAGACCTATATATTGTCATGTAGGGATGACCCTGTCTTGTGATATACCCGACGATGTGGTGAGCCGGTTGAGAAAGACACAGGAAAGGTCATCGAAAGAGTGAATCGATCCTGGCGGGAGGGAGGCGAATCATAACAAGGCGGTTTTCCCTAGAAAGATCGAGAAGGCTCTATAAAGCACGAAGTCGTTTGCTCCGTGATAGAGCATCGTGGTTCAAAACGCTGTTAGGTGTAGCATGGGATCACTCGTACCATTGTAGGGTGTTGAGGTGGTAGGTAGCTCACTTCTAGGTGTGAGGCGAGTTGCCAAGATGTTGTTGGCGAAGGGCCATGTGTCAAGGTGGGAAGTAGCCTCAATTTTTAAGCCTTTAGACCGTTGCCATTTCCCAGTCGAGGGGTGCTAGAGACCTCATCTCGAGGGACAGAGGCTGGCCTTCTTCTTTCTGAGTGGTTGCTCTCCCCACGCTCTGAGCGGCAATGTTCACGCTCAACTGGGGGCTGTCCCTGAGAACTTGATGGTGTCTTGACCTGGCCCGCCAACTTCTAGTTTTGTGCTTCTAACTCCTTTACCCGTTATAGGGGCTCTTCAGGGGAAAGGGGGGTGTTGGCTTAAGGTTTTCAACCTTAGTCTTAATCTCGGTTTTGATGATAACAAACAAGGAACTAATATTTCATTGAGAAAACTTTTAGGTTCCAAGTCGGTTAGCGCTCGACGTCCCCGATCGAAAAAATCTAAGAAATCATAGAAATCGGCAATGTCGCTTGTCGGCGCTCTGGATTCTTCAAGAAGTTAGAGTTTACGTTTAGGGTGTCTAGATATGTTGTATATCCTCTTTATGATGCAAAGAACCCTAAAACTAAACCCGAAACCTAAAACATGAAAACCCGGAAACCACCCTGAATTCACTAAGCCTAGGGAGCTCCTTGGAGGGCTATATGACCTAGATAGTTTCTTGACATAAAGAATGGCGGTAATTGTTCCTTGGGTTAAAATTAGAAAATGAGGTATTTTTTAGGAATTTTTGAAAGCCTTTAGCCTAAACTTATTTGATCCGAAAAATTAGAAAAGTTCTATTTTCTGAAAATGTGTACTAGACCCCAAAAAGTAGATTTTGATTCTTAAGGATTTTGATTTTTTAGATATTTTTATTGAATCCAACTGGGGAGTAATCCTTATATAACATTTATGCTTTAAAGTTATGAACTTAAAGTTAAGATTTGTTATATAAGTAGGCTTAGCGAAAATGGAACCCAAACGAGCAGAGAAACAAAGCAAACCAAACTGCTCAGCCTAGTTTTGGTCGACCGGTCGGTCAACCGAATGGCGTTAAAAAGTGGCAGAAGGCCACTTCGATCGACCGAGAGATCGATCGACTGATGCCAAAAATGGCAGTAGCCATTCGGTCGACCTGTCGGTCGATCAAAGTTGGTGAAGAAATCATGGAAGACTTGCGACGGTCGATCGATCGGTCGACCGGATTATAGATCACAGGAATCGCGTCTGGCGGTCGACCCGTCGGTTGACCGCACAGAGAGATTGAGCCAGCGGTCAATCGGTTGGCCGACCGACGATTGATCGGCATGCGACCGAATGACGGAAACGGCTAGTTTTTTGCCCGTTGACGCGCTATTTCCATTGTTGGGTTATAAATACCCATACCCAGCCTTCCGTAAATAATTTTTGATCACTCTAAAAAACTTCATTGAGCCATTCTTGATCATTCTAAAGCTTTTCTTGCTCTATCCTTTTGGTAACCCTAGTTTCCAAGATACACACCTTGATTTAGCCTTCAAGATTTATCGATTCATCATCTCAAGGCATCAAGAGGAACTAGGACTCGTATTTGGATCTAAGTATTTGTTGTAGTATTTATTTGCTCCAATACTTGTATATTTTTGTGATTTCTTTCATTGTATTCAAGCTTGTAAGAAGACCTAGTATTATGTCTTGTATGTAAGTGGTATCCTTGGTGTAGAAGGTGTAAAGGCACTTGTGTAAACATAGTTTACTAGGATTAGTTGAGTTGTCCCTTAGATTGAGGTGGAAAAGTGCTCTCTGTAAGAAGGCGGAGACTTCTAGGTGTGGAAGTGCCTTAGGTCGAGAGTGAGACTCTTCGAGTCAAAGTCCTCTGTGTAAGGGAAACATCGTTAATCTAGTAAAACTAAGTTTGAAAATCCTAAGTGGGGTGCTTAGGTAGTAGAGTAGGCATTAGAGCCGAAGCACTATAAATTCTTGTGTTTGCATTGATATTTTGTTTTATGCTTAATTGTTTTATTATTGCTTCCGCATTTAGTCATGTTGGCTTAAGGTTTCCAACCATGGTCTTAATCTCAGATTTGATGATAACAAACATGGAACTAATGTTTTATTGAGAAATATTTCAAGTTCCATAACGGTTAGCGCATGACGTCCGCGATCAGAAAATCGGAGAAATCAGAAAATCGGAAGGACGTTGGTCGACGTACTCGAACTCTTCAAGAAGTTAGACTTTAGGTTTAGGGTATCTAGATATGTTGTATATCCTCTTTATGATGCAAAGAACCCTAAAACCAAACCCAAAACCCAAAATATGAAAACCCGGAAACCGCCCTGAATTCACTAAGCCTAGGGAGCTCCTTGGAGGGCTATATGACCTAGATAGTTTCTAGACATAAAAAATGAAGGTAATTGTTCCTTGGGTTAAAACTAGATGATGATGTATTTTTTAGGAATTTTTGGAAGCCTTTAGCCTGATCATATTTGACCCAAAATATTAGGAAATTTTGATTTTCAGAAAATTTGTACTAAACCCCAAAAAAAATAGATTTTGATTCTTAAGGATTTTGATTTTTTATATATTTTTATTGAGTCCAAATGGGGGGTAATCCTTATATAACATTTATGTTTTAAAGTTATTAAGTAGACTTAGCGAAGACGGAACCAGAAAACGAGTAAACACAGCCTAACCAAAAAAAATGGCAGTAGGTGCTTCGGTCGACCGGATCTCGGATCGGTAAAAGCCATGACTCATTCGGTCGACCCGTCGGTCGACCAAACTGCAGATCACTGAACTTGCAACTCTGGTGGTTGACCCTCTAGTCAACCGATTAGTGCGATTAAAGCACAGAAAGGCCAACAGTCGTAGGACGAACGATCGACCGACATGCGATCGAACGGTGGAAACGTCTAGTTTTCTGCCCGTTGAGCCGCCCGTTGTCGCACCGTTTCTTATGGGGGTTATAAATACCCAAACCCAGCCTTCCTTAAATAACTTTTGATCACTCTTAACCTTCATTGAGCCATCATTGATCAACTCTAAGCTTTCATTGCGCCATCTTTTAGAGAAATCCTTGTCTAAGCTTTCATTCCTAGAGTTTGCCTTCAAATTTGATTTGATTCATCATCAAGGCATCAAGAGGACTAGGGAGTGTCTTTTGGAGCTAAGTATAGTTTGATTGATTTATTGCTCCGATTGTTATTGTATTTTATTTTTTATTTTGATTGTACATGAAGTGTGTAAACCTAGAATGCTAGGTTTGATTTGGTTGGTGGTTGCCTTGGTGTTAAGGCTTAATTCCACCGTTGTAAACGTATTTTAGTGGGATTAGTTCTAGTTGTCCCTTAGGTTGAGGTGGGAGAGTGCACTCGGTAGGAAGGTGGGATACTTCCGGGTGTGGAAGTGCCTTCGATTGGAGAGCGGAGACTTTCTGGTGTAAAGTCCTCATTGTAAGGGAAACAATATATAATCTAGTAAATTTAGTTTGAAAATCCTAAGCGGGGTACTTAGGTAGTGGAGTAGGCATTGGGGCCGAACCACTATAAATCACTGTGTTTGCATAGCTTCCTCTTGCGTTTGCTTAATTAGAATATTTACTTTGCTTCCGCTTGTTATTCAATTTGTTAATTGCCTAAGTAATTGACTAAATGATTAAAACCGGAATTAGGCGAAAAGATTAGTAAACACACTATTCACCAGCCCCTCTAGTGTGACCATTTCACCAATAATTGGTATCAGAGTGGGACGTGGATTGAGATTTCACTATCTGGTCTACATCTTGCCTCAATCTAGATAATGGCACTAGAGAGTATAGCATTTGCACCACCTAGGTTTGATGAAGAAAATTTTGGTGTTTGGAAAAGTAAGATGTATACCTTTCTTAAAACACAAAGTTTAGATCTATTATGCATGCTAAAGAATGAATATGTTGAGCCCACTATTGACATAAATGATTGGACTTAAGAACAAGTTAAATTATTTGAATTGAATGCTAAAACAACGCATCTCCTATATTGCTCATTTTCAAATGAAATACTTAAAAAGGTTATGCATTGTTCTTCCGCATTTGATATTTGGGCCACATTAAATATGTTATATGATTATGCTAAAAGCGAAGAGCTTAATACATTTGTAGAGGGTGGTGATGACAATGGTCATCCCCCTAGTACTAACCTAGGTTTTGATGATCTTAGTGCTTCTAGTCAAAGAAGCAAATCAAAAAGTCGAAAAAGAAAGGTTATATGCTACTTGTGCAAGGAAAAGGGGCACATTAAGAGGAATTGTCCTTCATCAAAGAAGAATGCCAAAAAGAGGACAAGTGCTTCAACATCCACCTCCAAATCACAAGAAGCATCCTCTTGTCATGACTATGAAGGCACATCCAAGGTTTGCCTCATGGGTATCCATGATGAGGTACAATACTCTATTGTTAGTCATGATAAAGATATAGCATATGATAGTGATGCTAGTTCTTCACATTCACTCAAAATATCATATGAAGAATTAGTAGAAGAATGTCAAAATATGTGTGCCATGCTTTTGAAAAAGAGTAAAGAAATGAAGAAAATTAAAAAAGACAACTCTAGGCTTACTAAGGATTTGCATGCTCTAGAATTAGAAAATGAAAATTTAAAGGCAAATCTAAGTTCCTCAAGTGTTGATTGCCATGATAATACTGATGGTTTGTAAACTAATAATTCACAATTGATAATTGAAATTGAGGTCTTAAAAAGTGAGAATATTGATTTAAAAAATGAAAATGATGATTTGAAAAGTATCTCAAAAGTTGAGATTGAGAATTTGAAAGTAGAAAATATGAAAATCAAAAATGAAAATAGTATGATGAAATCTCAAATGCAAGCCTTACATAAATCAATTAATGATTTGAAAAATGAGGTTATTTTCTTGAGTAAGAAAACTAGTAGTTTATCACATGTTTCATCTTTTAGAAATCCTAGGAATAAAAATATTTCATCTAAGAATGCCCATGCTCATCATGCCTCTTATGCCAAGCATTCTAACATTATACCTTATGTTCACATGAATGGTAAAAAGAAAGAATTTCGTGGACATTGTTTTTGTTGTGGCATATATGGCCATACTATATATGATTGTGCATTCAAGAAAAATCCAAGTGTAGCTAGGACACTTAGGATTCCTAGGCCATCTAACCCCAAGGACCCAAAGCCATTTGGGTACCAAAAGTTTCATGCTCTTTTGTAGGGGGAGCCACCACACAAGGGTAATGGAAATTGAAGAGTTGAAGTTGACCAAGAAATTGAATGAAGGATCCTTGCATGGTTGCAACTTCAAAGTCTTCACTTAGACTAGATGCCTTAGGTTTAAGAATTGGCATCTAAATCACTTGGTATCATCACCTTTTCATTACTTGTAGGTTTGAAGTTGGTGTTCATGATACATGCTTTAAATGGATTGATTTTCCCCACTCTTAATATATTTCAAATGATTTTTAATTTTTTGATTTCCGGTCTCTTCGGAGACCTATGTAGCCTGTAATAGGCTCATGCGACCTTGCGGTTTAAAATCGTAGGCTCATTGTGACCTTTCGGTTTTCAACCAATAGGAAGGGTTGGAGATCATGTTTTCATATTTATTTTATTTGTGATCTCTTTAGGTCCAAACTTCACAAACATGTATAGATTTACTCATGTAAGGTGTCCATATGTTTAAATTTGAAAAACCATGAGTAAAGGTTAAAATTTGATACTTAGCAATTTCATGTTATCAATCTTATTTTTGAATGAAATAATGCTAACGTAAAATTTTGACCAAATGACATTATTTTCATTTCAAACTTCTCAAACATGCTTTAAATGATTAGATCTTGATATCTGGAAAGTTTGAATAAAACTAAGAACTTTTGAAACATAGCTAATATTTATGAAAATGCCACTAAATTTTAGATATTTTTAGAAAAATGCTGAAAGTTGATTTTTCGATGATTCTTGAAACTGCATGTTCTCTAAAAAATCTAGTTTCTTCAATAAAAATTTCAAAACTTCTCAGTAAGAATACGATTTGATATAGGTTTTTGAAATTGGATTCCAAAACTTTAAAGTATCGTTCTTTCCAAATGTTCATTTTTCTGATACTTTGATTTTTGGTCCAATCTTCGAATGAGACTTCAAGTATGATATTTTGAATTCACATTTGGTATCGTTCCACTCATGTGATGATAAAAATCATTTCATAAATGATTTTTGACTCCTTGATCGATACATGAAAATATCAATACTTAAGCCTATACATGATCTCAATACTTGGAATGCATTTATCATCTAATGCTATCATGTACGACTTAGTCTCATATTAGATATTTGATTTTTCATCCCTTGAGTTGAGATCTTCATGCTTCATGAAAACTATTTTTAGAGTCTCAACTTTGACTATAGGTTGACTTTTCTTGCCCTTTTTGATTGATGTCAAAAGGGGGAGAAAAATATAGGTAAAGGGGAAGAAAATATAGGAAAACCATGCATATAGATAGGGGGAGTTCTATTATATAGATATGCATGTTGATAGGGGGAGAAATCCCTTAGTTGATATCATCTATGCTTGATTGTATATATTTTCTTAAGAATGTTTGTCATCATCAAAAAGGAGGAGATTTTTGGCTTAAGGTTTCCAACCTTGGTCTTAATCTTGGTTTTGATGATAACAAACATGGAACTAATGTTTTATTGAGAAATCTTTCAGGTTCCATATCGGGTAGCGCACGACGTCCGCGATCGAAAAAATCGGAGAAATCAAAAAATCAGAAGGACGTTGGTCGACGCACTCGAACTCTTCAAAAAGTTAGAGTTTAGGTTTAGGGTGTCTAGATATGTTGTATATCCTCTTTATGATGCAAAGAACCCTAAAACCAAACCCGAAACCCAAAACATGAAAATCCGAAAACCACCCTGAATTCACTAAGCCTAGGGAGCTACTTGGAGGGCTGTATGACCTAGATAGTTTCTAGACATAAAAAATGGCGGTAATTGTTCCTTGGGTTAAAACTAGATGATGAGATATTTTTTATGAATTTTTAGAAGCCTTTAGCCTAATCATATTTGACGAAAAGATTAGGAAATTTCCGTTTTTAGAAAATTTGTACTAAACCACAAAAAAACTAGATTTTGATCGTTAAGGATTTTTATTTTTTAGATATGTTTATTGAATCCGAATGGGGGATAATCATTATATAACATTTATGTTTTAAAGTTATTAACCGGATCTCGGATCGCTCAAAGTCGCGACTCATTCGGTCGACCGAACAGCGTATAAAATGGGCAGAAGGTGCTTCGGTCGACCGAACTGTAGATCGCTGAACTCGCGACTTTGCAGTCGACAGATCAATGTGATTAAAGCACAAAAAGGCCAGCGATCGCAGGACCGACGATCGACCGGCATGCGATCGAACGGCGGAAAAGGCTAGTTTTCCACCCGTTGAGCCGCCCGTTGTCGCACCGTTTTTTATGGGGGTTATAAATACCCAAACCTAGCCTTCCTTAAATAACTTTTGATCACTCTTAACCTTCATTGAGCCATCATTGATCAACTCTAAGCTTTCATTGTGCCATCTTTTAGAGAAATCCTAGTCTAAGCTTTCATTTCTAGAGTTTGCCTTCAAATTTGATTTGATTCATCATCAAGGCATCAAGAGGACTAGGGAGTGTCTTTTGGAGCTAAGTATAGTTTGATTGATTTATTGCTCCGATTGATATTGTATTTTGTTGTTTACTTTGATTGTACATCAAGTGTGTAAACCTAGATTGCTAGGTTTGATTTGGTTGGTGGTTGCCTTGGTGTTAAGGCTTAATTCCACTGCTGTAAACTAAGTTTAGCATGATTAGTTCTAGTTGTCCCTTAGGTTGAGGTGGGAGAGTGCTCTCGGTAGGAAGGCGGGATACTTCCGGGAGTGGAAGTGCCTTCGATTGGAGAGCGGAGACTTTTCGGTGTAAAGTCCTCATTGTAAGGAAAACAAGATATAATCTAGTAAATTTAGTTTGGAAATCCTAAGCGGGGTGCTTAGGTAGTGGAGTAGGCATTGGGGCCGAACCACTATAAATCACTGTGTTTGCATAGCTTGCTCTTGCGTTTGCTTAATTAGCATATTTACTTTGCTTCCGCTTGTTATTCAATTTGTTAATTGCCCAAGTAATTGACTAAACGATTTAAACCATAATTAGTCAAAAACATTAGTAAACACACTATTCACCCCCCTCTAGTGTGGCCATTTCACCAACAAGTCACTCAACTTGTAATTTGCCTAAGTAACCAAAGAAACGATTAAAATCGGATTTAGGCTAATAAGAATTAGTAAATACACTATTCACCCCCCCCCCCTTTAGTGTGGCCATTTCACCCAACAATTGGTATCAGAGCGGGTCGTAGATTGTGATTTCGCCATCCATTCTACAATTTGTCTCGATCCTAGAATGGCACTAGAGTCAGTAGCATTTTCACCTCCTAGGTTCGATGAATCGAACTTTGGTCTTTGGAAGTCTAGGATGTACACTTACTTAAAGACTAGAGGTCTTAATGTTTATAACATGATTAAACTAGAATACATTGAACCTAAGGTTGACATGCATGATTGGAGTGAACGTGATAAGAAAATGTTTCAATTTAATGGAGATGCTATGTATAGCATTTTTTGTACCTTACCTAATAGCGTCCTTGAAAAAGTCATGTATTGCACTTCGGCTTTTGATATTTAGGCAACATTAAATATGTTATATGATTATGTTTAAACCGTAGAGCTTAATACTTTTGTTGAGGGTGGTGATGACAATGGTCATCTCCCTAGTACTAACCTCGGTTTTGATGCCCAAAGCACTTCTAGCCAAAGAAGCACAAGCAAGAATCAGAAACGAAAACTTAGGTGCTTCCTTTGCCAAGAGACGGGACACAAGAAGATGAATTGTCCTCTCTTGAAGAAAAAATCCAAAAAGAGGAAGTGTGCTTCTCCATCCACATCCAAATCAAGTGAAGCCTCTTCTAGACATGATGATGAAGCTACATCAAACTTTTGCCTCATGGGTCTTAACGATGAGGTAAAGTCTTCCGCTTCTTGTCATAATAGTGATTCTAGCAATTCAAGCTCATTTGACATGTCTTATGATGAGCTAGTTGATGAATGTAGAAAAATGTATGAATTGCTCATTAAAAAGAACAATGAAATAAAGAAAATTAAAAAGGAGAACTCTAAGCTTACTAGTCACTTGCATGCCTTAGAAGTTGATAATGAAAAATTAAACACTAGTATGCTTGATAGATGCCATGATGATTTGAAGCTTGAAATTAAGAACTTAAAACATAGAAATGAAAAGTTAGAGATTGAAAATGACGAATTATTAAACAAGACATCCAAAATTAGAAATGAAAATGAGAGCTTGAAAAATAGATTAAAACTTAAGGGTAATGATTCTTCAAATGATTTCAAAATGGAAAATAAGAGTTTGAAAAATGAAAATTGTTTGTTGAGATCTCAATCTCATGCATTGCATAAGTCCATTAATGACTTGAAAAATGAGGTTGTTCTCTTGAGTAAGAAAACACATAATTTATCCAATGTTTCATCGTTTAGAAACTCTAGGAAGAAAAATATTTTACTTAAGAATGCTCATACCCATCATCATCCTCATGTCAAGCATTCTTCCTTTAAATATCATGTCCATGTTAAAAATGAAAAGAAAAAGTTTCATGGACATTGTTTTTGTTGTGGTATATATGGGCATGTCATCTATGATTGTGCTTTTAAAGTGAACCATAGTGTTGTTAAGACACTTTGGGTACCTAAGCCCATTAACCCCCAAGGACCCAAAGGCATTTGAGTACCAAAGGTTTCTTTCTCTCTTGTAGGGGGAGCTACCACACAAGGATAAAGAAAAGTGAAGAGTTGAAGTTGATCATGGACTTAAATGAAGATTCATCCTTTGGTTACAACTTCAAACCATCATGATGCCATATGTATGGAAATTGGCATCTAGGTACACTTTGTATCATCTCCTTTATTTGGTTGGTATCATTTAAGTTAGAGGGTATGATACATGTTTAATTTGAGTTGTTTTTCACGGTCTTGATAAGAGTCCTTTTAAAAATGATTTTGATTTTTGATTTCCTGGTCTCTTCGGAGACCTATGTAGCCTGTAATGTGCTCATGCGACCTTGCGGTTTTAAATCGTAGGCTCATTGTGGCCTTTCGGTTTTCAACCAATAGGAAGGGTTGGAGATCATGTTTTCATATTTATTTCATTTGTGATCTCTTAAAATTCTTTTTGGTATGACTTGATTTTATTTAAAACGGATTTCAAACATTTAGCAAAGTAAACTTTGATAATGATACTTGATGCTTCTCTTTGCTTTTTGGTTGGGTTAGATTGCTAAGTAGCTATCTTTTCTCTAAAATATTAGTGTAGCTTACTTGCAAGTTATAAGTATTTTAGGAAGGCTAATTAGAATGAAAAAGATTAGTTTGGCTAAATCTTCATGAATAAGGTATAACTTCGATAAATTCAAAATCTTAGTGTTATACCTCAATGTTTAAACTTAAATTATGTTTCTATACTCATGATTAGAATTGCATGTTAAAACCCTTGAATTTTCATGAGTAGGTAGGATTTTAGTACTTAGACAAATTTCATTGAATGAAACTTGCTCTAGGTTGATACTTACTATTAGAGACATTCCTTAAGCCCAAACTAGTTAAACATGTTAGACATCTTATTCCTAAAATATTTCATACCTTAATATCTCTTTGATTCATTTTGATATCATGACAACTCATTTAAAATGAATCTCTACTATCTAGCATAGGTTAAGGTTTTCTAAATAAAACTTTGCATTGAACCCTTGCTATTTAGTATGTTAGTTTGCTAGTTGGTATATAATTTCATTATGATACTAATGAAGCCTACTTGCAAGTTATAAGAAAGTGGTAAAAATTTCGAAGGCTAAAGGAAAATAGAAAGAATGTGAAAATTTTGAAATTTCTCAAAAATGAGGTATGAGTTTCGTTTTTGGGGAAATTTATTTTCATAACACCTCTATTTTCTTGATATAATGATTTCTCTATGCTCATGAATGATTTTGCATGATAATTGATTGAAATCTCATGAGTAGATAAAATTTTGATTTCATCTAGATTGAATGAAATGTGCTCTAGGTAGAAATCCATCTTAGAGACTTCATTTTAAAGTAAAACTTGATAAACATGTTTGAGTTCACTCATGATTTGCATCCATGTGGTTAAAATTGAAAAATCATATGTAAATGGATAAAATGACCACTAGCTCACCTTAGAAGACTCAAAATTGAAAAAGTTTGACCTAAGTCAACAATTTGACTTAGAAATCTCATTTTGAGTTCAAACTTCACAAACATGTTTAGATTTACTCATGTTAGGTGTCTATGTGCTTAAATTTGAAAAACAATGAGTAAAGGTTAAAACTTGATACTTAGCAATTTCATGTTATTAAGCTTATTTTTGAAAGAAATCGTGCTAAGGTAAAATTTTGACCAAATGATATTATTTTCATTTCAAACTTGATAAACATGCTTTAAATGATTATATCTTGATATTTGAAAAGTTTGAATGAAAACTGAAATCTTTTGAAAAAATTTAGTTATTTACAAAAATACCACTAGAACTCAATGAATTTTAGAAAAATAATTTTTTGTTGATTCTTGAATCTGCATCTTCCTTTAAAAATCTAGTTTATGGTATAAAAATTTCAAAAATCCTGAGTATGAATATAATTTGATATGGGTTTTTGAAATTGGATTTCAAAACTTTAAAGTATCGTTCTTTCCAAATGTTTATTTTTCCGATACTTTGATTTTTTGTCAAATTTTCGAATAAGACTTCAAGTATGATATTTTGAATTCACATTTGGTACCGCCCCTCTCATGTGATGAGAAAAATCATTTCCAAAATGATTTTTGACTCCTTGAATCGATACACGAAAATATCAATACTTAAGTCTTGGAATGTATTTATCATTTAAAGCTATCATGTATGATTTAGTCTCATATTAGATATTTGATTTTTCATCCCTTGAGTTGAGATCTTCATGCTTCATGAAAACTATATTTAGAATCTCAACTTTGACTATAGGTTGACTTTTCTTGCCCTTTTTGATTAATTTCAAAAGCGGGAGAAAAATATAGCTAAAGGGGAAAAAAATATAGGAAAACCATGCATATAGATAGGGGGAGTTTTATTACATAGATATGCATGTTGATTGGGGGAGAAATCCCATGTCTTATATCCTCTATGCTTAATTGTAGATATTTTCTTAAGGATATTTATCATTATCAAAAAGGGAGAGATTGTTGGCTTAAGGTTTTCAACTTTGGTCTTAATCTCAATTTCGATGATAACAAACATGGAACTAATGTTTCATTGAGAAATCTTACAGGTACCAAGTCGGTTAGCGCTTGACGTCCCCTATCGGAAAAATCGAAGAAATCGGAGAAATTGGCAAGGACGCTCGTCGGTGCTCGGGATTCTTCAAGAAGTTAGAGTTTACGTTTAGGGTGTCTAGATATGTTGTATATCCTTTTTATGATGCAAAGAACTCTAAAACCAAACCCGAAACCCAAAACATGAAAACTCGGAAACCGCCCTGAATTCACTAAGCCTAGGGAGCTCCTTGGAGGGCTATATGACCTAGATAGTTTCTAGACATAAAAAATGGCGGTAATTATTCCTTGGGTTAAAACTATATGATGAGGTATTTTTAGGAATTTTTGGAAGCCTTTAGCCTAATCATATTTGACCGAAAAGATTAGGAAATTTCCATTTTCAGAAAATTTGTACTAGACCCCAAATCCTAGATTTTGATTCTTAAGGATTTTGATTTTTTAGATATTTTTATTGAACCCAAATGGGGGGTAATCCTTATATAAATGGAACCCAAACGAGAAGAGAAACAAAGCAAACTAAACTGCTCAGCCTAGTTTCGGTGGACCGAAAGGCGTTAAAAAATGGCGTTAAAAATGGCAGTAGCCATTCGGTGGACCTGTCGGTCGACCGAAGTTGGTGAAGAAATCGCAGAAGACTTGCGTCGATTGACCAATCGGTCGACCGGATTGCAGATCACAAGAATCGCGTCTAGCGGTCGACCCGTCGGTCGACCGCACAGAGAGATTGAGCCAGTGGTCGATCGGTCGGTCGACCGACGATCCACCAGCATGCGACCGAACGACGAAAATGGCTAGTTTTTCGCCCGTTAACGCACTGTTTCCGTTGCTGGGTTATAAATACCCAAACCGAGCCTTCCGTAAATAATTTTTGATCACTCTAAAAAAATTCATTGAGCCATTCTTGATCTTTCTAAAGCTTTTCTTACACTACTAGAAATTTGGTCTTCAGCAATAGCCGCTCAAGCCATTGCTATTTGCAACGGCATTCTTACGGCCGCTCGAGCCGTTGCAGATATGTTGTATCTGCAACGACATTCTAACGGACATGCGAGCCATTGCTGATGATGTTAATTATCAGCAACAGCTTTCTAACGGACAAGTGAGCCATTGCGGATGATAACTTATTAGCAACGGTTTGCTAACAGACAAGTGAGTCGTTGCTGATGATAACTTATTAGCAACGGCTTTCTAACGGGCGAGTGAGCCGTTGATGATAAGTTTATATAGGTCACAGAACGCGCCCGACCCTTCTTCCTCCCGCTGCTGCCGCCGCCGCCGCCGCCGCCTCCTCCTCCTGCCTCTCGCCGCCGCTGCCGACGCCGACAACGCCGACGACGCCAACGACGCCACTTCCTCCTCCCGCTGCTGCCGACACTGTCAGGTAAACTTCGGCCAGCCGTCTCTTCCCGTTGCGGACGGCGGAAAATCCGACCGAAACCCTAAAAATAGGGTTTCAGCCAGCGACGGTCGGCCGATGGCTGCCGCCGGACCTTGTACATTAGACGGACAGTGTGTCCGGCCACTGTACGCCGGCGCCGAAGTCCACCTGACTCCGGCGCCAGAATTTGTAGATTAATATTATTTTTTAATTGTTAATTAATTGTTAATTAATTATTTAGATTAATTGTTTAATTTGTTAGATTAATTTTTAGGGTTTAGATTAATTTCGGAATTATCCACTTCGGACGCGCGTCGGAATCGTCCACTTCGGACTCCTGCCTGAATCGTCCAATATGGACTCGAACTGTCTCGAAACATTTAGAAAATAATCATCCATCCGACGAGTTGATATGTTTCACGTACGCATCTACGAGTCGGATATGATTTAGCAAAACCTTAGATCTGTTCGGGGATTGTATGTTCGTGTAAAAGAAGTAGATGATCTTTTATACGACGTACAATTCTTGAATTGTCCCTGATTAGACAATTTGGGAATATAGTTATTTGTACTGCACTTACGTTTTTCTTTTAACTGTTAACTAATTAATTATTCTAAATTTCGGCAACATCTCTCTTGTTCTCCGATATGCGCCCAGATGATATGCGTATTCGGAGAACTGTAGAGAGATGCTGCCGAAATTTAGAATGAAGTTAGCGGTTAAAAGAAGTACTTAGTGCAATATGAATAACATAAATCCCGAATGGAATAGGACAATCTCACCTAAAGACATTAACCAAAGAAATTGTCATTGATTGACAGAATCATGTCGGCTGATCGAAATTGGATGTACCGACGTCTTCATCGTGGAGCTTTAACGAATGAGTTTCGATTAGGCGTAACGTACTTCCTAAATTTCGCCTATTCGAACCGGAATTTCGTTAGCATCGGTGATCAAATCCGATGTCCGTGCCGCATTTGTTCAAATGGACGATTTTTGGATCGGGAGACTGTCACTCTGCATCTATATAGCAAAGGATTTGCACCAAGATATTTTCTATGGACTTGTCACGGGGAGTCACGCGAAGTCGGGACGTCGAGCAATCCTGTCGTTCAAACATATGGTGAATCTTCCTCTGCTGGTGCTTCTTCATCCAGTCAATGTAATCCCTATAGAACTATGATACTTGATAGTCTTGGCGGTCAATTCCACCTAAATGACAATGTTGATCGGCCAGTTCTTTAGACATCAGTCCCACCAGATACTACAGCGGTTGATATCACAGAAGTACAAACTGCGGTAGAGGTTGAATTACCGAATAAAGAAGCTGTAGAATTTTACGAGATGTTGAAAGCTGCCGATGAACCTTTGTATGAGAATTGTCCTAAATACACTAGGTTTTCAACAATGACACAGCTCTTAAACATCAAGGCCGATTGTAATATCAGCGGAGTTGCGTATGATCGAAATGTTGGATTGATTAATGGAATGCTGCCTACTGATAACAAGTTTGAGCCAACTTTTTATAAGACTAAAAAGCTAATGAGAAAATTGGGGCTTGGGTACGAAAAAATACACGCATGCCAAAATAACTGCATTTTACATTATAAAGAAAATGTGCAGTTGGATAAATGCTCTGTATGTCAACACCCTCGTTACAAGGAGAAGAAATCGGTCCGATAGAAA
Organism: Canna indica; assembly: GCA_034359265.1. Lineage (NCBI taxonomy): Eukaryota > Viridiplantae > Streptophyta > Magnoliopsida > Zingiberales > Cannaceae > Canna > Canna indica. Next base: position 41,509,758 of record CP136893.1, read on the forward strand.
AATATCCCGTTTAAGGTGCTTCGGTATTTTCCACTAACATCGAGGCTTCAAAGATTATTCATGTCGGAAAAGAAAGCCCCCTACATGAGTTGGCATGCAAGAAGTCGTGATGATACAGTAATGACTCATCCATCTGACAGTGAAGCATGGAAACATTTGGATACATGTTATCCTTCATTTGTTAGGGGTACTAGAAATATCAGATTGGGATTGTGCACAGATGGTTTTAATCCGTTTGGACATTCTGCAACTCCTTATTCAGTTTGGCCAGTGCTGCTGACAGTTTATAATTTGCCACCGTCAATGTACATGAAAGATGAATTTGTTTATCTTTCGATGATTATTCCGGGTCCTAAGGGTCCGCGAAAAGAAATTGACATATTTCTGAGACCCTTGATAGATGAATTGAAAACATTGTGGACTGAGGGAGCTGTCACTTATGATTGTCATCGGAAGCAAAACTTCAATTTAAAGGCCGCGGTCTTGTGGACAATCAATGATTTCTCGGCGTACGGCATGTTGTCGGGTTGGAGCACTCACGGCCGACTCTCTTGTCCGTATTGTATGGAACACTCTAAATCAATCAGTCTTCAGAACGGACGAAAAATCTCATTCTTTGATTGTCATCGTCGATTCCTACCGGTTAATCATCAGTATCGAAGGAATCGTAATAAATTTACTAAGGGCAAAGTCAAAAGAGATGGGCCACCACCGATGTTGTCTGGTGAACAAATATTAGCACGTGTTTCAACACTTCCAGATATAGTATTTGGTCGCAATGAAAGAGTGTCAGGTTTTGGCCAAACACATAACTGGGTGAAAAAAAGTATCTTTTAGGAATTGCCCTATTGGAGTTCATTATTAATTCGACATAATTTAGATATCATGCACATTGAAAAAAATGTGTTTGATAATATTTTCAACACTTTGATGGATATTTCTGGAAAAACTAAAGATAATGTCAAAGCCCGACATGATATGAAAATACTTTGTAAAAGACTAGAGTTGGAGTTACAAGAGGTCAACGGACGATATCTGAAACCGAAGGCCCTATATGTGTTAAATAAACAATAGATCAAAGATGTTTGTCAATGGGTAAAAGAACTCAGATTACCCGATGGATATGCTTCAAACTTATCTCGATGTGTGAACGTCGATGATTGCAAAATATCAGGGATGAAGAGCCATGATTGTCATGTATTCATGCAGAGATTACTTCCGATCGCATTTTGAGATCTTCTACCTGATAATATTTGGCGTCCGTTGACTGAATTAAGTATGTTTTTTAGAAACATCTGTGCAAATATCCTTCGAGTCGAAGATATGTCAACACTTGAAAATAATATTGTTGAAATCATATGCAAGCTGGAGCAGTTTTTCCCTCCTGCATTTTTTGACCTGATGGAGCATCTACCGATACACTTGGCATACGAGGCACGAGTTGGTGGCCCCGTTCAATATCGGTGGATGTACTTATTTGAAAGATACATGAATCGTCTGAAGAAAAAAGTAAAGAACACCGTAGTTGTTGAAGGATCAATATCTGAATCGTATATCATCCAAGAAATTTCAACATTCTGCTCATTTTACTTTGAATCGATAGTACAGACAAGATTTGATCGTCTTCCATGTAACGATGACGGGGATGTTCGACATTCAGATGGACGTTTAAATATATTTTGTCACTCTGGTCGTGCTTTTGGTTCTCGTCCATCTCGACACTTAAGCGATGAAGAGTATCATTTGGCACACTTGTATGTATTACTCAATTGTCCAGAGATTGAACAATTCATTGAAATATTTGACATTGAGATGGTGCAAAAATACTCTATTCACAACGATGAAGAATTGGAGAGATTACGGAATCGTGATTTCCCTACTTGGATTCAGACTTACAACAAAGATCACAGAGCTGAAATAGATGAAAGAATATTTGAGTTTGTTAGTGGACCGTCGCGACTTGTGTCGTGCTATAGCGGATATTTTGTTAATGGGTATAAATTTCACACGGTTGAATATTCATTTATAAAGAAGACGATGAATGCTGGGGTCTGCGTGAAAGGGACAACCTATGTTGAATGTGATATGGATTTTTATGGACTGGTGGAAGAAGTGATAGAGTTGCACTACTTCGGCTTAAAATCAGTGATCCTATTTAGATGTCATTGGTTCGATACAACAGAAAGGGGCATGAAAGTTCATCCAAAATACAAACTTGTTGAGGTTAATTACAAATCGAAATTGGCAGCAAATAAGCCTTTTATATTGGCATCACAAGTCGAACAAGTATATTACGCGAAGTATCCGGCTCGAAATAAAGATAGAGCAGATTGGCGTGTAGTCTGTAAGACAAAAGGTAGAGAAAAAATTGATCCGATAGTAGGAGAAAATGAGCTGATACCTGATATGACACATGGCTTCTATCAAGAAGATGATCCTCCTACTGTAGATCGTATTATTCCAATACTCGAGGATGCAGACACAACATCAATTCAATTAGAAGTTGAATATGCTGATGATGACGATCATGAAATTGAGGAAGCTGGAGATGAAGAAGAGGAAGAAGAGGAAGAAGAGGAAGAATTCGTAGACTATTATTCAGATGATGAGGAATAATTGTAAAGTATATATTTTATTAAATATATATCTACTATTTATACAATAATCTGATTATATGTCTGTTCGACAAATATGTCTGGTCGTGGTTATCGACGCAGGAGAGCTTCGGAGTCTCCGATCGGTGAGACTCCAACACTTACTCATGCTGCTAATCCTCCTGTTCCTGATCCTCATGCGGATGATACTGCCGAGGCTAGTACATCCAGACGCAGGCGGCCACGCGGGCCGAACAGGTGGCAGCCTCCACCAGCCACAGAGTCACGTAGATTGATTAGCGTGATTGGGGAGCGGTAATATATCATGAATTATGAATCATTACAAATTCATTATATCATAATATAATATTAAATTTTATTTTTGTTGTGCAGGTTCGAGCAAGAAGAAGTGTCGAGGAGCATTTCTTCTACTATTCGACGATACATGCACGGGGCATGGCCTACGTGGTCTCACGTGCCTAGCGAGCACGTCGACATGTTATGGCGCGAGTTTGAGGCACGTATTATTATTTTTTTTACATGAATGATGATTAATATTGGTACTGATATTATTATTTTGCAGGCTCGCTATACATGGGCCGAGGACCAAAGGCCCTTCATTTACGCTGCCTGGAAGGTTATTTCCCGGGCAAGGTACAACGGGCAGCTGGGGCAGGCTCGGTCCCAGGCGATGGCCCGAGCTGGGACCACTAACATCGCGGAGACTCGGGGATACAGCCCCGATTGGATTACTCCGGATATATGGGACCAGCTCGTGGGAATATGGTCGACGGATCGATGGCAGGAGGTTTCTCGGAATGCGGTTAGAAATCGCATGTCGGGGGGAGCAGCGCGTCACACCGACGGCTCTGTTGCATTTGCAGTGCACGCGAACCGTATGGTAAGTATATCTTTTAATTATATATTTTATTTGTTACTATGTGTACTAATTAATGTGTTTGTTTTGTAAATGTAGACGACGGTGTCGGATGACGGGACTGTCCAACGACCCTCCCCGATGGCGGTGTTTGAGCGGACTCACCGTCGAGCACATGGGACGGGGGAGTACATCGACAACCGCGCTGCATACATTATGGTAACTATATATTTGTTTAAATTATTCATTATATATTTATATTTTAAGTTTTATGATCAATATTAAACAAAAAATCAAACTCGAGTAGGAGACCTAGAGCCAGACGATGGTGCAGCGCGGGGGTAACCCCGAGGACTTTGACGCAGCAACGTGGGTCGAGGCCGCAGGTGGCTGGGACCATGGCCGCGTATATGGCTTCGTAGATAGTGGTCATGCGCGAGCCGTACTAGGGCCACTTGGGGCACCGACCCCTCCGGTCGCTGGTGAGCAGTCGTCCACCTCTAGATCCAGTTATGATCATAGTAGCAGAATAAGGACTCTAGAGGACACGGTCGCGCGTCAGACTGAGATAATGGAGCGTCAGAGTCAGATGATGGCGGATATACAAGCTATGCTACGCAACATATCAGGTCATCCCGAAGCAGGCATCTCTTCGGTATCATCTAATCCATCGTCCTCGAGTCAGTCCACGCCGGTGTACACTCAAGCACTCCAGACCCTGCCATATGATCCAGACCATCCTCCATCGTCATCGTGAGATTTTTTTATATTGACTTTGTTACTGAGATATTGGACTTGTTTAATTTATTTTGTTTGGATATTGATACTTCAATTTTGCATTTGAATCATTTTTATACTATCATGGATAATTATCAATATAAATATAATTGTTTTGATGTATATCTTGGTGTATTTGTGATGTGTGAATGAATGTGTGTATGAGTGTATGGGTGTGTGAGTTATGTATCAGATAATGTATCAATGTATCAATGGAAATTTTAAATTTTAAATTTTTTCGTTACCAGGTTCACATCATCAGCAACGGCTTTCCCACGGTCGTCCGTGGGAAAGCCGTTGCTAAAAGTGTATCGAAAGCCGTTGCTGATGACCTACAGCAATGGCTTAGCGACGGGGTTTTACTAACGGCGTTGCTACGGACTCAGCGGCCGTTGCTATTAATGTTATCAGCAACGGCTCTGGGTCCGTGGTAAAACCGTTGCTGATAATATTTTTAGCAACGGCCCGAGCAGCCGTTGTTGATCCGTTGCTAAGTTATCAGCAACGCGACTTTCTGCCACGGCTCCATTGCAACGGCTCGGCCGTTGCAGATGCTCTTCAGCAACGGTTCAGCAACGGCATCAGCCATTGCTAATGACCATTTTTCTAGTAGTGTTACGCCATCCTTTTGATAACCCTAGTTTCCAAGATACACACCTTGATTTAGCCTTCAAGATGTATCGATTCATCATCTCAAGGCATCAAGAGGAACTAGGACTCGTGTTTGGAGCTAAGTATTTGTTGTAGTATTTATTTGCTCCATTACTTGTATATTTTTGTGATTTCTTTCATTGTACTCAAGCTTATAAGAAGACCTAGTACTAGGTCTTGTGTGTAAGTGGTATCCTTGGTGTAGAAGGTGTAAAGCCACTTGTGTAAATATAGTTTACTAGGATTAGTTGAGTTGTCCCTTAGATTGAGGTGGAAGAGTGCTCTCTGTAAGAAGGCAGAGACTTCCGAGTGTGGAAGTGCCTTAGGTCGAGAGTGAGACTCTTGGAGTTAAAGTCCTCTGTGTAAGGGAAACATCGTTAATCTAGTAAAATAAAGTTTGGAAATCTTAAGCGGGACGCTTAGGTAGTGGAGTAGGCATTGGGGCCGAACCACTATAAATTCTTGTTTTTGCATTGATATTCTGTTTGTGCTTAATTGTTTTATTATTGCTTCCACATTTAGTCACTCAACTTGTAATTTGCCTAAGTAACCAAAGAAATGATTAAAATTAGATTTAGGCTAATAAGAATTAGTAAACACACTATTCACCCGCCTCTAGTGTGGCCATTTCTCCCAACAGGGGGCTGGTACCGGAGCATCGCTCCTCTCAGTTTCAACATCAACAGACTATGATCGATCGTCGCTATTGGGTCGTTGCCGTTGGCATGCAGTAGCAGTCGCTTGGCTTCGGTTTCCAACCATTATGGGGAAGATAAGCTTTACTCGGCCCCACGGTGGGTGCCAAATGTTTCTGCCTGAGAGTTGGGGGCCTTCTGATCTGGTTCGATGTCTCTCCTTGTCTAGTTCAACGCCAAATGTTTACTCGGCACTTCCACACTCGAAAGTCTCCACCTTCTTACCGATATCACTTTCCCACCTCACTCTCCCTAAGGACACTCTAATCCTAGATTACACTGGTGGAATTATTCCCAAACGCCAAGACAACCACCCACTCAATCAACCTAGCACTCTAAGTTTACATAGTTGAGTAAACAACAAATAAACACCAAAGATACAATATTAATGCAGCAATAATCAAAATAACAAAGTACTTACCTCCAACCAAAGTTTCCTAGCTTCCTCTTGATGCCTTTGATGGTGAATGGTGTCTCAATCAAACTTAAGAGATCACGGAGTTGAGAGATCAAGGCTAGGGATTCCAAGAATGGTGTCTCAATCAAACTTAAGTATCATCGAAATATGGCTAAAGGAGTGTTAGAAGACTTGTGGAAGGCTATGACGACTTCTATTTATAAGCCAAGGAGAGAGGGCTAGAAAACAGTCGACCCAACGGGCGAAATTCCACCCGGCCGATAATCAGCTGATGGCTGATCGATCGACCGAGCGAACGGCCACCGACTGAAAGGCACTGCCTATTTTGGGGCTTTGCCGATCGGTGACCGACTGATGGTCGATTGACCAGCCATCGGTCACCCATCGACCGACATGATGAAAATAGCTCGGTTTTGGCTGATTTTTCTGCTCGTTGTTTGTTTTCGGATTTCATCTTCGGATTTTGGTTCTTTAGGGATCCAAGCATCATATCAAGGAATTTACAGATTATCTAGACACCCCTAAACCTAGACTTTAGCTTTTCAACGAATCTGAGTGCGTCAACCAACGTGTTTTCGATTTTTTGATTTTTTTGAAATTTTCAATCGCGGACATCGAGCACTATCCGACTTGGAACCTAAAAGTAAATCTCCATGAAATCATTAGTTTCATGTTTGTTATCATCAAAACCGAGATTAAGACCAAGATTGAAAACCTTAGGCCAACAATCTCCCCCTCTTTGATGATGACAAACATCCTTAAGAAAATATATCATTTAAGCATCAAAGGATATCAACCATGAAATTTCTCCCTCATCAACATGCATATCTTATGGAAATAAACTACCCCTATCTATATGCATGGTTTTCCTATATTTTCTTCCCTTTACCAATATTTTTCTCCCCCTTTTGACATCAATCAAAAAGGACAAGAAAAGTCAACTATGGTCAAAGTCGGGACCTAAAAACTAGTTTGCATAAAAACATGTAGATCTCAACTCAAGGGATGAAAACATCAAGTTAGATGTGACACTAATTAATACATTATGTCAACAAATGATAGTCAAACTTCAAAACTAGGAATCATGCATTAATCGAAGTATCGATATTTTCAAGTATAGTCAAAAATCATTTTAGAAATGATTTTTCTCACCAAAGGAGTAGAACGATACCAAAAATATAATTATGATATGATACTTGAAGTCTCATTTGAAAAGCTAATGAAAATTCAAAGTATCGAAAAATGAGCACTTAGAAAGAACGATATTTTAAAGTTTCGAAATTCAATTTCAAAAATTCAGAACAAATCATATTTATACTCAAGGTTTTTGAAATTTTTATGCCATTAACTAGATTTTTTAAGGAAGATGCAGATTCAAGAATCAACCAAATATCATTTTTTTGTATTTTTCTAAAATTCATTGAGTTCTAGTGGCCTTTTTGGTAAATAATTGCATTTTTTCAAAAGTTCTCATTTTTCATTCAAACTTTCCAAATACCTAGATATGATCATTTAAAACATGTTTATCAAGTTTTAACTCAAAATGAAGTCTCTAAGATGAATTTCTACCTATAGCATATTTCATTCAATCTAGATGACATGAATTTGCCTAAGTATCAAAATTTTATCTACTCATGAGGTTTCAATCAATTATCATGCAAGATCATTCATGAGCATAGAGAAATCATTTTAATCAAGAAAATTGAGGTGTGTTGGCCCAAGGTTTCCCCCTAGGCTTTTATCTCTATTTTAGCATAAACTTTTTCCGTTAGTAAGAAAATACACGAACTTTGATTCTGTTACTTCGTTTAGCACGCACCGTCATTTCTAACGATTTTTACTAACATGGCCGTTAATGGCGATGACGTGGAAAGTTACTTTGCCAACGTGGCATATAATTCAATGGAAAAGTAAAGGTTAACATAAAATTACAATTACCCACCCCGATGCTATTTTTTTTTGAAACGGGGACGGGCAAAATGGTAATTTTCCCGTCGTCTTCAAGTTGGGTGTGCTCGATGCCCTAGTTCTTATTTTACCTGCTTGCCTGCTCGAACACTACGAAGAGAGGGATTTTTGTAGCCTTTGTCGCCGGATTAGGGCACGCCTTTTGGATTCTTTGTCGCCGGATTAGGGCACGAATGGACGATCATGTCAGGAAGGAAAACCGTGGGACGAATGGAGGAATCTTCAGTGAATTCATCACAGGTTGTTGATCCACACAGCTGCCATAACGCGCGAGCTATTCTGTTCACTGCAAGGAGACAAAGAAATCCTGGAAGAAGGTTTTGGAGATGCAGACATTGGAAGGTATGATCTCTTGTAATCACCTCACTCCAAAGTCCTATCTTTATTGTAATCACTCACTCCTATCTTTTAATAGGAGAATGATTGCCACTTCTTTGCGTGGCATGATCCTGACGATCATGGCCACACCAAGGATATTCTGCGAGGTTTTATTGAGGAAGAAAAATTCTTCTTGAGAAACTAAAGCTAATGGAAGAAAGGATAAAATTGAGCAAGATGAAAAAAATGACATTTCAGGAAAGTATTGCAACACTTGAAGATGAGATAGCTCAACTGAGGAATGACAAAAAACAAGTCAATTTAAGGAAGGGTAGTGTGTGTATGGTATTTTTTGTTGTATGTATCGTATTTTCTAGTATGTTATTTAGGGGTGGGAACAAAGATAATAGCCTAAAGCTACCACATTTTTTTCCCATTTAATGACTGAATAAGATGCTCATATGCCCTTAGGTATGTGGACTTCTTAAAATATTCATGAACATATTCTGTGGGATCCTCTCCCAACCAATGAATTAATGAAATGGCATGAGGACAAGTGATGCCACTACGTTCCCACATCCTGCATGATCAACTATTTTGTTGTAGCTCTGCAACATAGTTGTTATCCATGTGTTTAACCTCAAACTTCTTATATCCAGCATGTGTTGCTATGCAGAATCCACTAACAACTTTGTTCTCTTCTACTTTTTCCCTAATTTTAGGGCATATGGTATCATCACTTTTCATTATCATCTCCCTCTTTTCTGCCATCCTTTTCATTATTGTCCTTCTAATGTCCTCTAACATGTCAATCAAAAGCCTATTTCTTGCCCTCAAAATGTATCCATTAAAACATTCAGACATGTTATTGTCAATGACCTCACATTTTGGCAATGTACTGATTTTAAACCTACAGAACTTGTCTAAACCAATTTTAATGAAATCATCATGTACAACTTGAGAAAGTACCTTCATCTCATACATGTGTTCATTGAATTGAGCTTCTGTGATGCTCTTTGCAGCCTTCCAGAAAAGGTTCTTCAAAGCATAACCCACATGCTTCTTCTTCCAGTTAGCATATAAATGCCTTGCGCATTCTGCATTAGGCATAAAAGCCCTAACTGCATTTTGAAGATCCTACAAGAGACAAACAAACATAAGTATAGTATACATGAGATAAAAAAATAAAGTCTAAGTGTTCACTTATACCTTCTGCTGATCACTTATAATTGTCCATCCAAAACCATCTACAATGCCTAAGTGTTCAGTTAATCTTATCAAAAACCACCTCCATGAGTCTTCATTCTCACCTTCAACCACAATCCAACATATTGGAAACATCTGATTGTTTCCATCCCTACCAACTGCAGACAGTAATTAGCCACCAACTTCTGACTTCAAAAAGCACCCATCCAATCAAATCACGGGCCTACAACCACCCAAAAACCCTTCTTTCAATGCATCAAAACCAATAAACATTCTCTTGAATCTGTTATGACCCTCAACCATTATGGAAAATAGCCAATGTTTGTACACCTTCTTCAGTTCTACTACATAAGATGACAACATCTTATAATGATCAGCCAATAAGCCTGATAAAGCTTTCAATGCCCTTGCTCTGGCTCTATAACATACATTCTTAGTGACTGATATGGCAAATTTTTTGTCAATATCCCTTTTCATTTCAAGTACATTCCAGTCTGGTTTTTTCCTAAAAGTTTCCATGTAGTGCCTTGCAAGCCATTTAGATGAGGCTTGCTTGTTTCTTGCTGGTCTAGAGCATTTATGCTCTGAATCATATATCTTAATCACAAATGCTTCATTCATTTGTGTTAAGCTTCCATAAATCCTCCAAGGACATTTGGCACTACACCTAGCCTCTACATTTTTCTCACCAGACCTAGTAAATTTAATAGCCTTCCCATTCTTCAAAGCATAGTCTTGAACAGCTTGCATGAACTATCCTGCTGACTCAAACCTCATGTTAAGGCAAAATTCATCAGATTCTTTACCCCTAAATCATTTACCCTTCGGTTTTCTAAATTTTTTTATATCTTCATCATTACTACTATTAGGTGTCTGCACTGATTCAGTTGAAGTATCACTTGATGATTCATCAGAACCTGATGAATCATTGTTCCCACCCTCAGCTTCCCCGTGTTGATCTCCTCCACCACTAGTACCTTGATCATCTTTACTATGCTGATCTCCTTCACTATAGTACCTTGCTCATCTTTATTGTGCTGGACTCCTCCACCACTGGTACCTTGCTCATCTTTACTATGCTGATCTCCTCTACCACTGATACCTTGCTCATCTTCCTTGTGCTCATCTCCTCCACCACTAGTTCCTTGCTCATTTTTAAAAATTCTCTTCTTTCTCTTCACTATTATGTATTCCTCATCATCCTTATCACTTGTGCCATCATCTCCATCAAAATCAGTATGTTCATGAGCCTCATCCTGGTCAGCACTTTCATGATCATGCTCCAAATTCTCATCCTGGTTATGAGTTTTGAGTGCCTATTCTAGTTTCTTTTTCCTCAATTCATAGTCTCTAACTCCTTCTGAATACAAGTGTATAGACCCAGAACTTATCGCCAATTTACACATCTCCTTAACTTTAGTTTTTGTCTTTATCTCCACTAGTCCAGAAGATAAGGGCTTCTTAGGGTCTTTGTACCACAATTTAGGTCGAGAGTCGCCTAATGTCCCTACCAAGAGTCTCATGTCAGACAATATAACTGTATTTAAAATCATATCATCTTCTCTGACTAAGAGCAGTTCACCCCCAACATAGCGTACATGGGGTTCAAAAATCATTTGACCACTGTGATGTACTACAATCTCAATTTTTTCCATCCTACATGAAAATGTATATGCGACATATGGCAAAGAGTGAAAAAATAATGAAAAAAATGGATTCACATAATATTAGGACCAGAGCACATGGATTAAAAAAAAAAGATGGCACATGCGAAGAAAACCAAAAATATACCTGTTGTTTTTGGGACCACGGCTTCGCAATGTCCTCACCGCTCGCCCCTTCGTGCCCCAATCCGGCGACAAAGACTCCAGAAGGCGTGCCCTAATTCAGCGACAAAGGCAACAACAATCCCTCGATTCCCACTATTCGAGCAGACGAGTAGGTAAAATAAGAACTAGGGCATCAAGCGCGCCTAACTTGAAGACGATGGGAAAATTACCATTTTGCCCGTCCCCGTTTCAAAAAACATTAGCTTCGGGGGTGGGTAATTTCATAATTTTATGTTACCCTTTACTCGTTCGTTGAAATTATATGCCACATTGGCAAAGTAACTTGCCACATCATCGTCGTTAATGACCATGTTAGCAAAAACCGTTAGAAAAGACGGTGCGTGCTAAATGGGGTGACAGAATCAAAGTTCGTGTATTTTCTTGCTAACGGAAAAAGTTTGATCTAAAAATGGGAAAAGGTCGAAAGTTCGTATTTTTTTTGGGTATTTACCCTTTAATATATGTGTGTAGTTTTGAGTTCAAGTTTAGGTTGCGATAAACACGCGAACTTCGCTTGAAGAATCACAAAAATCGTCAAGAAAGACTCGGATGCAGATTAAATAGATTCCTTGTAATATATCCCTAGGATCTCATCCCAAGCCTATTTGTAAAGTTATCTAAGTCAAAACTTAGTAACAAAACCCATGAAAAAGCGTGTAACAAAGCAAATGTAAAAATCAGCATCAGCACAGGTTCGGTCGATCGAACGAGACAAAAAAATGGCAGTAGCCATTTCGGTTGACCGGTCAGTCGACCGAACAATGCCAAAAATTGGCAATGGCTACTTCGGTCGATCGAACAAGGCCAAAATCCGGTAGTAGCTAGATCGGTCGACCGGACAACAAAGGAACTAAAACGCGATAAAGTCGGTCGATCATCTGATCGAGTAAACAGAGCGGCAGAAGGTCAGAACGCTAGCGGTTGCTGGGCGGTCGATCAGTCAGTCGACCGACGATCGATCGGCAAGCAACCGGTCGGTGTCCAACGGGCAAAAAAAATACCTGTTGAAGAGTCGTTTCGTGGGAGGGGTTATAAATACCCCTCACCAACCTCATTAAAGCTCTCTAACTATTGAGATAAGCTTCCAAAGTGTGATTTGTGCCTTCTAAGCTTGATTGGCTCGCACTTGCTTCTTCATCGACGACTTATCTCAAGTGCTCATCTTCCCTCAACTCTGGCTTCGATTTGATCTCTACATCTTGTGGAGTTGGAGGCATTGAAGGCTTGGAAAATAGCTCTTAGCCTTGGTTTACTCCTTAGCTCTTTTCATAGTAATTTTAATTGTTATTTGAAGTTGGTTTTCATTGATTAGCTTGCTAGGTGTGCTTGTGTAAACACTTAGGGTTTACTTTGTAGAATTGTGTTTTTCCAAAGTGAATAGGTTTGAGGAGTTCTCAAAGGGTTGAGAACCGAGTCCTCGGTTGTATTCAAAGGGAAACACAAAGTCTATAAAGGGTTTAGTTTGAAATCCTTGGTGAGGAGCCAAGGTAGTGGAGTAGGCGGTTGGCTGAACCACTATACTTTCTTGTGTTTGCATTGCTTTGTGTGTTTGCTTACAATTGTGTTTCATACTCGCTAACAAACATTATTAGTTGGACTTATGTTTGGTTGAAGTTGTAATTGATTCAAAAAGAAATTGAAGTAGAAGGGTAAAGTAACCCAACACTATTCAACCCCCTCTTCTAGTGTGGGTTTTCACTCAACAATTGGTATCAGAGCAAGATCGTAAGATTAGATTTAATCATCTACCCTACAAGTTAGAATGACTAGTGAAATCCAACTAGCTCAAGGGTCCTCTACTCATACTCCACCATTGTTCGATGGAAACAACTATGTCTATTGGAAGATACACATGAATGGCTTCCTACAATCACTAGGCATGGATGTGTGGAGAATAATTCAAGTAGAGTATAAGCAACCAACTAAGGATATGGATGAGTGGGATCAAGAAGAGATTAAACTCTTTAAAGCAAATGCAAAGGCTATCAATGCATTATATTGTGGCCTATCAATTAATGAGTTTAATAGAATCTCTACTTGTAAGTTTGCATATGAACTTTGGTAAGTCTTAGAGACTACACATGATGGTACTTCACAAGTTAAGGAGTCTAAGATAAACCTACTCATGCATGATTATGAAATGTTTAAAATGATATCTCATGAATCTATTGATGCCATGTATACTCGTTTTCAAAATATTACAAATGACTTAGCTAATCTTGGTAGAGAAATAAGTGAAGAGGAGAAGGTAAGGAAGCTCCTTCGTTCCCTTCCAAAAGCTTGGGAGCCTAAGGTCATCGCAATCATGGAAGCGAAGGATATAAGCACCTTGAAGATCACCGAGCTCATTGGGTCTCTCATGACACATGAGACCCATATGAAGCAATACAAGGAGGAAGATGCCCCGAAAGGCAAGACCATTGCCTTAAAAGCATCACACCGGGTTGAAGAATCCTTATCATCCGAGGAAGAGACGGATGATTTTGAAGGGATGGCAATGTTGGCAAGAAGATTCATGAACTTCATGAGAGGAGGCATGAGAAAGGGAAGAGGAGGCTACACATGCTTCAATTGCAACAAAACCGGGCATTAAAGGAAGGATTACCCACTTCTCAAGATGGCTTCCACCTCCAACCCTCACAAAAAGGACAAATACAAGAAGAAGTAGGCAATCATGGCTTCATCGGATGAAAGCGAGTCTTCGTCAAGTGAAGAAGACTCCAAGAGTGAAAAGGCAAATCTTTGCCTCATGGCAAATGACATTGAGGTAAGATTTACATTTGGTGAGCTTTCATTTACGCATGACGAACTAGAAAATGAATTTGATCAAATGAATGATGAATTTAATGCTATTAGGAAAAAGTTTAAAGTACTTAGAAAGGACAACAAATCTTTAGAGCTTGAAAATGATAACTTGCTACTCTCATGCAATGCATTAAGGAAAGAAGTAGAAACCCTTAAGGAAGAAAAGCATGCCCTAGATGATGCTAAGAAAAACCTAGAAAATGAAAACAAAAAATTGGGGAATGAAAACAAGTACTTAAGTGATCAAGTAGAGCACTTGAATGGTAGCATGCTAAGTCTAAAAAAGGAACTCTGCATGCTAAATGAAAAAATGACAACCTTACAAAATGTCATGCCTAAGGTTGTCCATGCTAGAAAGTCATCAAGCAATCATGTGTTGGCTTAAGGGTCTCTCTTGAGCCTCGATCTTTATTTTGATGATAACAAACATGTATTTAATCCAAGCGTAAAGTTTTGAGTTCAGGTTGAGGTTGCGATAAGCATGCCAAGTTCGTTCAAACGAGACGAAAGAAAACGTCGTCAAAGAAACGGAAGAAGAAAATATCGAAGAAAGGCTCGGGCTTAGATCATGTAGAATTCATGTGATATACCCCTAGGATAAGTGTATCCCAAGACAAAATTGTAAAGTTATCCAAGTTGAAACTTGGTAACTAAAACCATAAAAAAAAAGGCATGTAAAAATCCATGAAGAAGTCAGCCTCAGCCTGAGTACGGTCGACCGAACAAGGTAGTATTCTGCTGAGCAGTCGTTCGATCGACCGGTGGGTCGACCGAATGATGGTAAAATCTGGTAGTCGTCATTCAAGGCTGCGTCAGTCGACCGATCGAGGCAAAAACTTGGCAGAATGCTTAGCGGTCGATCGGATTGGAGATAGCCTGTCGCGCGACCCTGGCTCTAGTGATTCGATCGACCGGCTGGTCGACCGAATATGGGATCGGTACTTTTCCGTTAGCCGATTGACCCATCGGTCGACCAAGCTCTCTCACATAGCCAGCCATCGCATTGGCGGTCGATCAGTCGGTTGACCGACCGATCGATCGGCCAGTGACCAAACGACTTCGACGGCTATTTTTTTGCCTGTTGAACGGGCTGTTCAAGTGAGGGGTTATAAATATCCCTCACCCAACTTCTTTACTTCATCTTTGAACTTTTATTGAGCAATTAAAGAAGTTTCTTAAGCCTTCAAAAGAGCGAACTGCACGCGCCCTCTGCTTTCATCGACAACTCACTTCAGGCGCTGATTCCCTGCTTCTTCAATCTTGTTGCAATACAAAGAGCCGTCTTCTTGCAAGTTGGAGACATGAAGGCGGTTGAAAGGAGCCTTGGTTCATTTTAAATTCTTAAAGCTCTTTCCTTTGTATTTGACATAGTTGCTAGGTGTGCTAGGACACACTTAGGGTGACTTTATAAAGTAGAGTGAGGTGTTCTCAGAGTGGTTAGAAGGGTGTCCTCATTGTATTCAAAGGGAAGCATAGATTCTATAAAGTAGTGATTAGAAATCCTTGGTGAGGAGCCATGGTAGTAGAGTAGGCAATTGGCCGAACCACTATAATTACTCTTGTTTGCATTGCTTATTTGCTTGTTTATCATTGCTATTTATATTTGATCATATTCACCATTAAGAACAATTGCATTAAGTGAAGCTAAAATTGAGTAAGAAGAAAACATAGGAAAAGAGGACAGACACTATTTAACCCCCCTTCTAGTGTTGGATTTCACACAACATTTGGTATCAGAGTAAGGTCGTAGGTCAATATTTAACCATCTTTCCTACAAGTCAAGATGTCTAGTGAAATCCAATTGGCTCAAGGGTCCTCTACTCATACTCCACCACTACTCGATGGGAACAACTATGCCTATTGGAAGATCCGCATGAATGGCTTCCTTCAAACCTTAGGCATGGATGTATAGAGGATGATCCTAGTAGAGTATAAACAACCCAATAAGGATATGGACCAATGGGACCAAGAAGAAATTAGGCTTTTCAATGGGAATGCAAAGGCCATCAATGTTTTATATTGCGGCCTATCAATTAATAAATTCAATAGGATTTTTCTACGTGTAAGTCCGCATATGAAGTATGGAAGGTCCTGGAGATCACCCATGAAGGAACTTCACAAGTAAAGGAATCCAAAATTAACTTACTCATGCATGATTATGAAATGTTTAAGATGCTTTCACATGAGTCCATTGATGACATGCATGCTAGATTCCAAAATATTATGAATGGCTTAGCTAACCTTGGCAGGAAAATAAAGGAAGAGAAGAAGGTAAGGAAGCTCCTCCATTCCCTTCTGAAATCTTGGGAGCCCAAAGTAATAGCCATCAAGGAAGCCATGGATTTGAGCACTTTGAAGATCACCGAGCTCATTGGGTCTCTCATGACACATGTGACCCACATGAAGCAATACCAAGAGGAAGATGCCCCCAAAGGCAAGACCATTGCCTTAAAAGCATCACATCGAGCAGAAGAATCATCGTCATCCGAGGAAGAGACAGATGATCTTGAAGAAATGGCCATGCTCGGAAGAAGATTCATGAGCTTCATGAGGGGAGGCATGAGAAAGGGAAGAGGAGGCTACACATGCTTCAATTGCAACAAAACCGGGCATTAAAGGAAGGATTACCCACTTCTCAAGATGGCTTCCACCTCCAACCCTCACAAAAAGGACAAATACAAGAAGAAGAAGGCAATCATGGCTTCATCGGATGAAAGCGAGTCTTCGTCAAGTGAAGAAGACTCCAAGAGTGAAAAGACAAATCTTTGCCTCATGGCAAATGACATTGAGGTAAGATTTACATTTGGTGAGCTTTCATTTACGCATGACGAACTAGAAAATGAATTTGATCAAATGAATGATGAATTTAATGCTATTAGGAAAAAGTTTAAAGTACTTAGAAAGGACAACAAATCTTTAGAGCTTGAAAATGATAACTTGCTACTCTCATGCAATGCATTAAGGAAAGAAGTAGAAACCCTTAAGGAAGAAAAGCATGCCCTAGATGATGCTAAGAAAAACCTAGAAAATGAAAACAAAAAATTGGGGAATGAAAACAAGTACTTAAGTGATCAAGTAGTGCACTTGAATGGTAGCATGCTAAGTCTAAAAAAGGAACTCTGCATGCTAAATGAAAAAATGACAACCTTACAAAATGTCATGCCTAAGGTTGTCCATGCTAGAAAGTCATCAAGCAATCATGTGTTGGCTTAAGGGTCTCTCTTGAGCCTCGATCTTTATTTTGATGATAACAAACATGTATTTAATCCAAGCGTAAAGTTTTGAGTTCAGGTTGAGGTTGCGATAAGCATGCCAAGTTCGTTCAAACGAGACGAAAGAAAACGTCGTCAAAGAAACGGAAGAAGAAAATATCGAAGAAAGGCTCGGGCTTAGATCATGTAGAATTCATGTGATATACCCCTAGGATAAGTGTATCCCAAGACAAAATTGTAAAGTTATCCAAGTTGAAACTTGGTAACTAAAACCAAAAAAAAAAGGCATGTAAAAATCCATGAAGAAGTCAGCCTCAGCCTGAGTACGGTCGACCGAACAAGGTAGTATTCTGCTGAGCAGTCGTTCGATCGACCGGTGGGTCGACCGAATGATGGTAAAATCTGGCAGTCGTCATTCAAGGCTGCGTCAGTCGACCGATCGAGGCAAAAACTTGGCAGAATGCTTAGCGGTCAATCGGATTGGAGATAGCCTGTCGCGCGACCCTGGCTCTAGTGATTCGATCGACCGGCTGGTCGACCGAATATGGGATCGGTACTTTTCCGTTAGCCGATCGACCCATCGGTCGACCAAGCTCTCTCACATAGCCAGCCATCGCATTGGCGGTCGATCAGTCGGTTGACCGACCGATCGATCGGCCAGTGACCAAACGACTTCGACGGCTATTTTTTTGCCTGTTGAACGGGCTGTTCGAGTGAGGGGTTATAAATATCCCTCACCCAACTTCTTTACTTCATCTTTGAACTTTTATTGAGCAATTAAAGAAGTTTCTTAAGCCTTCAAAAGAGCGAACTGCACGCGCCCTCTGCTTTCATCGACAACTCACTTCAGGCGCTGATTCCCTGCTTCTTCAATCTTGTTGCAATACAAAGAACCGTCTTCTTGCAAGTTGGAGACATGAAGGCGGTTGAAAGGAGCCTTGGTTCATTTTAAATTCTTAAAGCTCTTTCCTTTGTATTTGACATTTATTGTAAACTTATTCTCTATTTGAGATAGTTGCTAGGTGTGCTAGGACACACTTAGGGTGACTTTATAAAGTAGAGTGAGGTGTTCTCAGAGTGGTTAGAAGGGTGTCCTCATTGTATTCAAAGGGAAGCATAGATTCTATAAAGTAGTAATTAGAAATCCTTGGTGAGGAGCCATGGTAGTAGAGTAGGCAATTGGCCGAACCACTATAATTACTCTTGTTTGCATTGCTTATTTGCTTGTTTATCATTGCTATTTATATTTGATCATATTCACCATTAAGAACAATTGCATTAAGTGAAGCTAAAATTGAGTAAGAAGAAAACATAGGAAAAGATGACAGACACTATTTAACCCCCCTTCTAGTGTTGGATTTCACACAACATTTGGTATCAGAGTAAGGTCGTAGGTCAATATTTAACCATCTTTCCTACAAGTCAAGATGTCTAGTGAAATCCAATTGGCTCAAGGGTCCTCTACTCATACTCCACCACTACTCGATGGGAACAACTATGCCTATTGGAAGATCCGCATGAATGGCTTCCTTCAAACCTTAGGCATGGATGTATAGAGGATGATCCTAGTAGAGTATAAACAACCCAATAAGGATATGGACCAATGGGACCAAGAAGAAATTAGGCTTTTCAATGCGAATGCAAAGGCCGTTAATGTTTTATATTGCGGCCTATCAATTAATAAATTCAATAGGATTTTTCTACGTGTAAGTTCGCATATGAAGTATGGAAGGTCCTGGAGATCACCCATGAAGGAACTTCACAAGTAAAGGAATCCAAAATTAACTTACTCATGCATGATTATGAAATATTTAAGATGCTTTCACATGAGTCCATTGATGACATGCATGCTAGATTCCAAAATATTATGAATGGCTTAGCTAACCTTGGCAGGAAAATAAAGGAAGAGAAGAAGGTAAGGAAGCTCCTCCATTCCCTTCTAAAATCTTGGGAGCCCAAAGTAATAGCCATCAAGGAAGCCATGGATTTGAGCACTTTGCAGATCACCGAGCTCATTGGGTCTCTCATGACATATGTGACCCACATGAAGCAATACCAAGAGGAAGATGCCCCCAAAGGCAAGACCATTGCCTTAAAAGCATCACATCGAGCAGAAGAACTGTCGTCATCCGAGGAAGAGACAGATGATCTTGAAGAAATGGCCATGCTCGGAAGAAGATTCATGAGCTTCATGAGGGGAGGCATGAGGAAGGGAAGAGGAGACTACACTTGCTACCATTGCAATAAGACCAGGCACCTAAGGAAGGATTGCCCACTTCTCAAGATGGCCTCCACCTCCAACCCCCACAAGAAAGAAAAATACAAGAAGAAGAAGAAGGCAATGATGGCTACGTGGGATGAAAGCGAGGCCTCATCGAGTGAAGAAGAAGCAAAAAGTGAAAAGGCAAACCTTTGCTTGATGGCAAAGGATGATGAGGTAAAATTTATTTTTGGTGAATTTCATTTACTCGAGATGAGCTAGAAAATGAATTTGAACAAATGCATGATGAATTCAATGCCATTAGGATAAAATTTAGAGATCTCAAAAAGGACAATAGATCTTTAGAACTTGAGAATGATAGTCTATTACTTTCATGCAATGCCCTAAGGAAAGAAATAGACACCTTTAAGGAAGAAACATGCACCCTAGAAAAAGCTAAGAAGGACTTAGAGATTGACAACCAAAAACTAGAGAATGAAAAAAAGTATTTATGTGATAAAGTAGAGCATCTAAATGATAGCATGCTAACATTAAAAAAAGGAACTTTGCATGCTTAATGAAAAAATGACAACCAGCCAAAATGTCATGCCAAAGGTTGTTCATAAAAAGAAATCATCACAATTTAATGCTCACACACACACTAGAAGAAAATTTAATGAAAATTGCTTTTCATGTGGCTTATTTGGCCATATGGCCAAGGATTGTGCATTGAGAAGGAACCTACATTCAAGATTTACATGGGTTCCAAAATTGACTAACACTCAAGGACCCAAAAAAATTTGGGTACCTAAGAAAGTTTCTTCTCCTTTTGTAGATGGAGAAGCATCCTCAACCAAGTAGAAGCACTTGGATATTGGATAGCGGTCGCTCAAAGCACATGACAGGTGACATCAATTTATTTGCAACCCTATCAAGCAAAGATGGTGGACATGTCACATTTGGAGACAATGCCAAAGGTAAGATTGTTGGCATTGGTGACATAGGTATACTCCCTTACCCATGCATTACAAATGTTCTATTAGTTGATGGGTTAAAACATAATTTGATTAGCATATCACAATTATATGACAATGGATACACAATTGTTTTTGAAGTATCTAAATATATTATTAGAAGTGCACCATCAAATGATATCATGTTTATTGGAAATAGGCAAGAAAATGTATACACCTTATAATTAAATGTCTTGCCAAATCCTCATGTTAGATGCTTAGTTGCCATGGAGAATGACTCTTGGTTGTGGCATAGAAGGCTAGGACATGCTAGCATGAGCCTCATCCAAGAGATATATAGGAAAGAATTAGTTAAAGGCTTACCCAAGATAAAATTTAAAAAAGACAAACTTTGTGATGCATGTTAACTAGGTAAGCAAGTTAAATCTTCATTTCATAGCATTAATCATGTTAGTACATCTAGAATTCTCGAGCTTGTGCACATGGATCTCTTTGGTCCATGTGATGTAGCTAGTCTAGGTGGAAAGCTATATTGTTATGTATTAGTTGATGATTTTTCTAGATTTACATGGGTTTTCTTTTTGGCCAACAAAAATGAAACTTTTGAGTTTTTCAAAAAGTTTGCAAAGAAAGTTTCAAATGAACAAGGAGTATCAATTTTGAAAATAAGAAGTGACAATGGAGGGGAGTTTAAAAATGAAAAAATTTCTGAGTTTTGTGATGATTTGGGTATTGAACATACCTTCTCTTCCCCTAGGACCCCTCAACAAAATGGGGTGGTTGAGAGGAAGAATAGAATTTTACTAGAAATGGCTAGGACCATGCTATGCGAAAATAATTTGCCTAAGTATTTTTGGGCCGAAGTCATAAATACTTCTTGTTATGTTCTTAACCGAGTTTTATTGAGACCAAAAATTAAGAAAACACATTTTGAGCTTTGGAGTACTAAAATCCCAAATGTGGGATATTTTCATGTTTTTGGATACAAATGTTTTATATTAAATACTAAGGTGAATTTAGGAAAATTTGATTCTAAATTCGATGAAGGGATTTTCCTAGATTACTCCACTAATTCTAAGGCATATAGAGTTTACAACCGTAGAACAATGATTGTTGAAGAATCCATACATGTCACGTTTAATGAAACTAATGATTCTTCTAGAAATGTGAAGATTGTGAATGTAGGTGAGGAACTTAAGGATCTTACACTTCATGATAAAGAAGTGGAGGATGAAGATAATGAGGAGACCCAACATGAAGAACCTCCATCCTCAAATCTACCTCAAGTTGAAGATGAAGAAGAAGAAGAAGCTCTACCACCTCTCCCTAAAGGATATCGATTGGTAAGAGATCATCCAATGGACCAAGTCATTGGAGAGCCTTCAACGGGAGTGGTAACACGTTCTAAACTCTAGAATGTTTGTCAATATATTGCTTTTATATCTCAAGTAGAACCTAAGAACATTAAGGAAGCAATAGAAGATGAGTTTTGGGTACTAGCTATGCAAGAAGAACTCAACCAATTTGCTAGAAATGATGTATGAGACTTAGTGCCAATACCTAGTGAACAAACCATAATTGGAACTAAATGGGTATTTATAAATAAGCTAGATGAAGAATGATTGGTTATTAGAAACAAAGCTAGGTTAGTGGCACAAGGGTACAATCAACAAGAAGGAATAGACTATAATGAAACGTATGCTCCCATAGCCAGATTAGAAGCAATTAGAATGCTTTTGGCTTATGCTAGCTTTAAGGGTTTTAAACTTTTTCAAATGGATGTAAAAAATGCATTTTTAAATTGTTTTATTAATGAAGAAGTTTATATTGAACAACCCCCCAGATTTGAAAGTTTTGAGTTTTCAAACCATGTTTTCAAACTTAAAAAAGCATTATATGGTTTAAAACAAGCCCCTAGGGCTTGGTATGAAAGACTTTCAATTTTCCTAATTGAACAAGGTTTTGATATTGGAAAAGCCGACGTTTCACTTTTCATTAAGCATCATGAAAATGACATGTTATTAGTTCAAATTTATGTTGATGGCATAATCTTTGATGCTACTAATGAAATGCTTTGTAAGTGGTTTGCTAAATGTATGCAAGATGAGTTTGAGATGAGCATGATGGGAGAACTCTCCTTCATGCTTGGTCTCCAAATCAAGCAAACCAACAAAGGGATCTTCATCAATCAAGTCAAGTACACAAAGGAGCTCATCAAAAGGTTTGGGATGAATGGAGCAATGATAGCTTCTACACCTATGAGTGCATCCATCAAGCTTGACAAAGATGAAGAGAGCATTAAAGTGGACGAAAAATGATATCGAGATATGATTGGTAGTCTTCTTTATTCAACCGCAAGTAGACCCGATATCATGTTTAGTGTTTGTGTATGTTCTAGGTTTCAATCTTGCCCTAAGATGTCTCATTTAAGTGCGGTAAAATGCATATTGAAGTATTTAAAGGGCACGGTTGACTTAGGATTATGGTATCTATGTCATACATCATTTGATTTAATGAGTTTTTCAGACGCTGATTTTGCCGGATGTAAGGTAGATAGAAAAAGCACTAGTGGGTGTTGTCAAGTCTTAGGAGCGAGTCTTGTTTCTTGGTTCTCAAAGAAACAAAACTCAGTTGCGCTTTCAACTACCGAAGCGAAATACATCGCTGCGGCTAGTTGTTGTGCATAGGTCCTTTGGATGAAACAAACCCTTTTAGACTATGGGCTTAGGTATTCTTGCATACCTATACATTGTGATAATACTAGTGCAATAAATTTAACCAAAAATCCCATTTTACACTCTAGAACTAAGCATATTGACTTGAGACATCATTTTCTTACGGATAATGTGACTAAGGGAAATATATAGGTAGAATTTGTATCCACCGATAAATAACTTGCCGATATATTTACAAAACCCTTGGTTGAAGAAAGCTTCACAAATTTAAGGATGCAATTAGGAATTTGTGTTTCTCCTAGTAATTAAAATGTTTTTCTTTAAAATGTATATGCTTTTCAAAAAATTGCATTCAATACAGTATCATCACACTTATGTATTGCTTTGTAAAGAGGCTTTGTGACCTATTGGTCTTTGCCTTCTATAAGCTTACATTAATGGGAAGGACTATAGTGGTAGATGATACTTGGTTTTTGTGGCTTTCTTGATTTTTATTATTACACTCATTAATTGTACCTTAATTCTTACTCTTTTTGATTGATGTCAAAAGGGGGCGAAAAAGTAAGGTCACACTTGGTTTTCACGATGCATATAGTTAGGGTGAGTTTTATAGTTAAGGGGGAGTTAAAAATGATATGCACATTGATAGGGGGAGCATAGGATGACTTATAAGTATTTGAATATGCACATTGATAGGGGGAGCATAGGTTGAGTCATAAGTACTTGAATACATATGCTAAGTTACATATCTTGCATGCCCTAACTCATGAATGCCTTAACCCAAACTCACAAACACTTATGCTTTCTAAAAATTTCATGTTATGTTTGTCATCATCAAAAAGGGGGAGATTGTTGGCTTACGGGTCTCTCTTAAGCCTCAATCTTTATTTTAATGATAACAAACATGTATTTAATCCAAGTGTGAAGTTTTGAGTTCAGGTTGAGGTTGCGATAAGCAAGCCAAGTCCGTTCAAACGAGACGAAAGAAAAGGTCATCAAAGAAACGAAAGAAGAAAGGCTCGTGCTTAGATTAAGTAGAATTCATGTGATATACCCCTAGGATAAAGTGTATCCCAAGCCAAAATTGTAAAGTTATCCAATTTGAAACTTGGTAACTAAAACAAAAAAAAAAGGCATGTAATAAAATCTGGCAGTAGCCATTCAAGGCTGCGTCGGTCGACCGACCGAGGCGAAAACTTGGCAGAATGCATAGCAACCCTAGCTCCAGTCATTCGGTCGACCGACTGGTCGACCGAATGTGGGATCGACACTTTTCTGTCAGCCGGTCGACCCGTTGGTCGACCAAGCTCTCTCATATAGCCAGCGGTCGCATTGGCGATCGATCAGTCGGTCGACTGACTGATCGATCGGCCAGCGACCGAACGGCTTCAACAACTATTTTTTTGCCCGTTGAATGGGCCGTTCAAGTGAGGGGTTATAAATACCCCTCACCTAACTTCTTTACTTCTTCTTAGAACTTTTATTGAGCAATTAAAGAAGTTTCTTAAGCCTTCAAAAGAGTGAACTGCACGCACCCTCTGCTTCCGTCGACAACTCACTTCAGGCGCTGATTCCCTGCTTCTTCAATCTTGCTGCAGTTCAAAGAGCCATCTTCTTGCAAGTTGGAGACATGAAGGCGGTGGAAAGCAGCCTTGGTTCATTTTAAATTGTTAAAGCTCTTTCCTTTGTATTTGACATTTATTGTAAACTTGTTCTCTATTTGAGATAGCTACTAGGTGTGCTAGAAAACACTTTAGGTGACTTTATAGGATTGTGTTTTGCCTAGGTGAATAGGATTGATGTGTTCTCAGAGTGGTGAGAAGGATGTCCTCATTGTATTCAAAGCGAAACATAGATTCTATAAAGTAGTGGTTAGAAATCCTTGGTGAGGAGCCAAGGTAGTGGAGTAGGCAATTGGCCGAACCACTATAATTACTCTTATTTGCATTGCTTATTTGTTTGTTTATCATTGCTATTTATATTTGATCATATTCACCATTAAGAAACAATTGCATTAAGTGAAGCTAAAACTGAGTAAGAAGAAGACATAGGAAAAAGGGATAGACACTATTCAAACCCCCCTTCTAGTGTTGGATTTCACACAATATCATGCTCATGCACACTTCCATGCTCACTCACACAATCCAAGAAAGTTTAATTGAAGTTGCTATTCATGTGGTATATTTGGCCATATGGCTAGAGATTGTGCACTAAGGAGGAACCCGCATGCTAGATTCACTTGGGTTACTAAGATGACTAACACTCAAGGACCCAAGAAGATTTGGGTACCTAAAATGGTACCTTCTCTTTTTGTAGATGGAGAAGCATCCTCAAGCAAGTGAAGCACATGGATATTGGATAGTGGTTGCTCAAAACACATGACAGGTGATATCAATCTTTTCGCAACCCTATAAAGCAAAGATGGTGGACATGTGACATTTGGAGACAATGCCAAAGATAAGATTATTGGCATTGGTGATATAGGTATACTCCCCTACCCATGCATTAAAAATGTCTTACTAGTTGATGGGTTAAAGCATAATTTGATGAGCATATCTCAACTGTGTGACAATGGATATGTAATCATTTTTGAAGCATCTAAATGCATCATTAGAAGTGCACCATCTAATGACATTGTGTTTATTGGAAATAGGCAAGAAAATATTTACACATTAGTTTTAATTGTTTTGCCTAATCCCCATGTTAGATGCTTGGTTGCCATGAAAAATGATTCTTGGTTGTGGCATAGAAGGCTAGGACATACTAGCATGTGCCTCATCCAAGAAATATCTAAGAAGGACTTAGTTAAAGGATTACCTAAGATAAAATTTGAAAAAGACAAACTTTGAGATGCATGTCAACTAGGTAAACAAGTTAAGTCTTCATTTCATAGCATTAATCATGTAAGCACATCGAGAACACTTGAACTTGTGCAAATGAATCTTTTTGGTCCGTGTGATGTAGCTAGTCTAGGTGGAAAACTATATTGTTATGTGCTAGTTGATGATTTCTCGAGATTTACATGGGTTTTCTTTTTAGCTAAGAAAAATGAAACTTTTGACTTCTTCAAAAAATTTGCTAGGAGAGTTACAAATGAGAAAGGAATTTCAATTTTGAAAATAAGAAGTGATAATGGAGGAGAATTTAATAATGAAAAGTTTTCTGAATTTTGTGATGAATTGGGTATTCAGCATACCTTTTCTTCCCCTAGGAC
The DNA here is from genome assembly GCA_034359265.1 of Canna indica. NCBI lineage: Eukaryota > Viridiplantae > Streptophyta > Magnoliopsida > Zingiberales > Cannaceae > Canna > Canna indica. The sequence continues at coordinate 41,536,171 of CP136893.1, forward strand.
CCATCAACAAAATGGGGTGGTTGAGAGGAAGAATAGAACCTTACAAGAGATGGCTAGGACCATGCTTTGTGAAAATAATTTGCCCAAGTACTTCTGGACCAAAGCCATAAATATCTCTTGTTATGTGCTTAATCGTGTTTTATTGAGACCTAAAATCAAGAAAACACCTTTTGAGCTTTGGAATGATAAAATCCCAACTGTGGGATGTTTTCATGTTTTTGGATGTAAATGTTTTATCTTAAACACTAAGGAGCATTTAGGAAAATTTGATTCTAAATCCGGTGAATGTATTTTCCTAGGTTACTCCAATAATTTTAAGGCATATAGAGTATATAATCGTAGAACTATGATTGTTGAAGAATCTATGCATGTTACATTTGATGAAACTAATGATTCTTCTAGAAATGTTAAGATTGTGAATATAGGTGAGGAACTTGAGGAACTCATATTTCATGACAAAGAGGTTGAGGATGAAAACAATGAGGAAACTCAACATGAAGAACCCCCATCCTCAACTCTACCTCAAGATGAAGACGAAGAAGAGGAAGCTCTACCACCTCTCCCCAAAGGGTATCGATTGATAAGGGATCATCCAATCGATCAAGTCATTGGAGAACCATCAACGGGAGTGGTAACATGCTCTAAACTTAAGAATATTTGTCAATATGTAGCGTTCATATCTCAAGTAGAGCCAAAAAACATTAAGGAAGAAATAGAAGATGAATTTTGGGTAATAGATATGCAAGAAGAATTTAATCAATTTGTTAGAAATGATGTATGGGACTTAGTACCTAGACTTAGCGGATAAACCGTGATTGGGACTAAATGGGTGTTTAGAAACAAGTTAGATAAAGGAGGTTTAGTCATTAGAAACGAAGCTAGGTGTTAGTGGCCCAAGGGTACAATCAAGAAGAATGAATAGATTATAATGAAACTTATGCTCCTGTAGCTAGATTAGAGGCAATTCACATGCTTTTAGGTTATGCTAGTTTTAAAGGCTTTAAACTTTTTCAAATGGATGTTAAAAGTGTGTTTTTATATGGTTTTATAGATGAATAAGTTTATATTGAACAACCTCCCGAATTTGAAAGTTTTGAGTTTCCAAATCATGTTTTTAAACTTAAAAAGGCTTTATATGGCTTAAAACAAGCCCCAAGGGCTTGGTATGAAAGGCTTTCCACATTTTTGATAAATCAAGCCTTTAGCATTGGAAAAGCCAATGTCTCTCTGTTTATAAAACGTATTAAAAATGATATTTTACTCGTGCAAATTTATGTCGATGATATAATATTTGGTGCTACTAATGAATTTCTTTGTGAGTGGTTTGCAAAGTGCATGCAAGAAGAGTTTGAGATGAGAATGATGGGAGACCTTTCTTTCATGCTTCGTCTCCTAATCAAGCAAACCAACAATGGAATCTTCATAAATCAAGCTAAGTACACAAAGAAGCTCATCAAAAGGTTTGAGATGAATGAAGCCAAGATAGCTTCTACACCAATGAGCACATCCATCAAGCTTGACAAAGATGAAGATGGTGTCAAAGTAGATGAAAAACAATATCGAGGTATGATTGGTAGCATTCTCTATTTAACTGCAAGTAGACCCGATATCATATTTAGTGTCTGTGCATGTGCTAGGTTTCAATCTTGTCCTAGAATGTCTCACTTGAGTGCGGTCAAATGCATATTGAGATATTTGAAGGGCACGGTTGACTTAGGATTATGGTATCTGTGTAATACATCTTTCGATTTAATTGGTTTTTCGGATGCCAATTTTGCCGGGTGTAAGGTAGATCGAAAAAGCACTAGTGGGTATTGTCAATTCCTACGGATGAGTCTTATCTCTTGGTTTTCAAAGAAACAAAACTCGGTTGCACTTTCAACCACCGAAGTGGAATACATCGTTGCGGCTAGTTGTTGTCCACAAGTCCTTTGGATGAAACAAATCCTTCTAGATTATGGACTTAAGTATTCTTGTATACCTATACATTGTGATAACACTAGTCCAATCAACTTGACAAAAAATCATATTTTACACTCTAGGACCAAGCGCATATTGATCTAAGGCACCATTTTCTTAAGGATAATGTTGCCAAGGGAAATATATCCGTGGAATTCGTATCCACCGACAAACAACTTACGGATATATTCACAAAACCCTTAGGTGAAGAAAGCTTTACAAACTTAAGAATGCAATTAGGAATTTATACTTTTCCTAGTGGTTAATATATATATATATATATATATACATGTCTTTTGAAAAATTGCATTTCGTATGGTATCGTCACACTTATGTTTTGCCTTGTAATAGGGCTTTGCGACTTATTGATATTTGCCTTCTCTAGACTTACATTAATAGGAAGGACTACAGTGGTAGAATATATTCGGTTTTATAGCTTTCTTGGTTGCGATAAGCACGCGAACTTCGCTCGGAGAATCGCAAAAATCGTCAAGAAAGGCTCGGATGCAGATTAAGTAGATTCCTTGTAATATATCCCTAGGATCTCATCCCAAGCCTATTTGTAAAGTTATCCAAGTCAAAACTTGGTAACAAAACTCATGAAAAAGCGTGTAATAAAGCAAATGTAAAAATCAGCCTCAGCCCAGATTCGGTCGACCTAACAATGCCAAAAATTGGCAGTGGCTACTTTGGTCAACTGGTCGGTTGACCGAATAAGGCCAAAATCCTGCATTAGCTAATTCGATCGACCGATCGGTCGACCGGACAACAGAGGAGCTAAAATGCAATAAAGTTGGTCGACCATCCGGTAGACCGAACAGAGCGGAAAAAGGCCAGAACCCCAGCGGTCGCTGGGCGGTCAATCGGTCGGTCGACCGGCAAAAGACCGATCGGCGTCCAACGGGCGAAAAAATACCCATTGAAGAGCCGTTCTGTGGGAGGGGTTATAAATACCCTATAAGACCCAAAAAATTTCCTAATATAAAAATCTATTTTGGTGCAGCGCACCAGACCGGGGGTTAGTTGGGTTGAGCCACGGAATCGCCTCGAGTAGAAGGTATAACTCAACCTATAAAAGTATGGATTTTAAATTGGGTAAATGGTTATTTCCTTTTATGCATTAGATGCCTCATTAAAGTCGGATTCAACACGTGCATGCTGATAGAATCGGAGCTCGAATCGGACTCGGATCAAATCGAGTAGAGGCTAAGTCATAAGAGGGGAGGGGCAATTGATTCATTAGTGGATGAGGGAATATAAGCCCTCATCATGAGCCGTGCGGCTCATCTTGAAGCCGCACACAACCCGAGCAAGAGGGAAAAGGGAGAGAGAGGAAGAGAGGGGAGATCTTGTCGGCGCCGAGTTCGCGTCGACGCTCGAGGAATCGGAACTCATCTTCATCGAGGCTTCCTCGTAATCCGATTAATGTGAGTGGTCGATCCTAGTTTAGTAGGGTAGGCGGGAGGCCGACCCTTAGAAATGTGAATCGTGGGTTTTTCTCTCGTCAGATCTTGTGGATCTAAGGTTTCTCGATGTTGTGGTTTTCTCTTGCATGTTGTAATCGTGCGATGAATATTTCCGCATTGTTTTTTCTTAAATCTAGGGGCAGACTAATTGAGGGAAAAGGGGAAAGGTCATGCCAAAATTTATCCCCAATTCCCTCGATTGGTCTGAACCCGTCTAGATCGTTTAAATTTAATGTATGTAGACTTGTGATTCAATCGATGTAATAGTTGATCAAGACCCCTTCTCCCTAGAGCCTTGAGTGTTCGGCCGAACAAGGGGAACCTTGTTTAAGGCTTGGCCGAGCAATAAGGGGGAGGGAATTTGATCTAGGATTCATCCATGGCAGTTCATAAGTTTAAATGCTAGAGTTTGTGATCAAACAAAAAGGATCAACCACCTTCTCCTACCCTTGTAGGCTTGGCCGAATAAGGCATGCCTTGCTCAAGGTTCGGCCAAGCCGAGTAGGGGGAAAGGTGATCGGAGGGGATTAACTTTCATACTTAAAAACATTTGGAAACATTAGAAAATGAGGGTCACCTCGATCGACAAGTAGAATTGAGATGAGAAATAGGAAAGACACAAATTAAGGAAAACCACCACCCTATTGCATGTATGTATACCTACACTTAGCGACATTAAAAGGTAGTAATTACTTTCAAGATTTTTCCTTATCAATTGCTATTTCTAGTACAGAATTGCCATGATAGCTCTAATGTTACCTTGCTGAATTTTTTTGATTAAATGCAGAATTTACTTACTTACTTGTTGTATTCTTCTGGTTATTCATGGTAACAGTGGTAGATTAACTTTCCTATCACTTGAGGGTTGTGAGTTGTGACCCATCCATAGTTAGACATTCTACACTTATGACATGTAGCACACGCTAGTATAATGTAGCAAATGGCACTAGACGACTAGTACGAAGCTTTAAGTACTTGTTAATTATGAAAACTCAAATGTAGGTGAACTGGAAGGATTTCTCATGGGATAATTAGAGCGTAATAGTGTACAGATGGTAAGGCCCGGGATAAAGGGCCGAGCACGGGTGGACACCTGGGATTTTATATAAGGAAACTCTCGACACTTGCTTGTGTGATGTGATTGTGATGGTCTGCCAAGATGCATGAGTAGTCGGAATGACGAATACTTGACTCAGCCAGCGATTGGGTCTTGAGATTTCACCAGCGGACCCGCTAGGTGTCAGACCCCAGTTGGGTGGGACTAGCTATCCCTACCCCAGTCGTTGTCCGGAGACTAGCAGACCATCCTAGTCGACGGCCCGGAGACTTCTTGATTTCACTTTTCTGCTGTGTGGCCCGAACGGCCATTAATTTACTACCTTGTATGGTAGGGCGGGTTATAGCTAAATCTCTAAATCATGAGTAGGCCCTAAGGGCCGGATGCCAAGTGCCTTAATTAGGCCGTTATGGCAGATTTCATGAACGTATGGTCCATGCAGGACGACCCTTGGGGTCGGTTGTCATATCAGAAGTTAATTATATCCTTGATTTTATATTATGTTGCCTTATGTATTTATGCCTGCTAATTGGGGATTATGTGGAGGTTCGGAAGAACCGCTCACTGAGTCCCATGTGGACTCACTGTTTATTTTATTATTTTACAGAGCCCGATCAGTGAATTGAGGATTAGAGTCATGGTGCAGCTAGAGAGCAGGCAGTGGCGTCGATCTCGTAGCGGCGTCCGATAGTCATAGTCTAGATGTTTAGATTTGTTCTTTTTTTTCTCTACACTATGAGTTGTTGGTTTTCAAAGCATGTATTCAACTTGAACTCAAGTTGTTTCATTTGTGTTTGATGTTAGCGACTTCCTTTTTACAAAAAAAATTGTGAACTTTTCTGAGATTTCAAATAAAGCTGCATTGTTATTTTCTATTTATGTGTTCTGGTTTCTCATTATTTAGTGTAGGTAGTTGGCTTCAGGGTAGGACATAAACCCTGGCCGGTCACACAACCCTGAGTTGGGGTGTGACAAAGTTGGTATCAGAGCTTTTGGTTAGGTCTTGACTATGACTAGGAGTTGGGTACCGTATGAGACATATGTTAGCGTGTCGACATACGGTATTGTTATGCTACGAGATCTGGCAACCACGACTGCACTCAACGCACCATGCGGTTAGTAAATTTTAAAAGCTTTTGTTAAAAAAAAAATTATGTGAAAGAAAATTGTTCTTTTCTATGATAGTATAATAAAGGCTCCTAATGCTGCACTGAGCGGCAGCGACAGTAACTCGATAGAACGTCTAGGCCGGGGGTGAGGTCGAGGCCAGGCCTGGGGCAAAGACAGGGAGCAGTTCGAGGGTCAGGGGTAAGAGTCTACAGTGGCTCGATTGCAGGCTCAGGTAGCTCAGCTAATGGAGGCGCTCCTTAGGGAGCAAGAACTGAGGCAACAGATGCAGCAGCAGCAGCCGCCGCCGCAACCAGTACCGGTAGTTCCAGCGGTACCGGAGGTGGTCGAGGCTAAAACACCAGTGGTTAGGGCTCCGGGAGCCCCAACCTATGCAAACTTTGTCACACTGAAGCCACCAGAATTCATCGGAACAAATCGGCAAGTGGAAGTGACTGAGTTTCTGGGGGATTGTTATGAACTATGCATAGAACTGGGGTGCTCATCGGAGGCAGTGGCTCGTATGGTCGGACTTCAGATGAGGGGACCGGCAAAGGTCTGGCCACATAGTTGGAAGGCTCGCAGGGCAGCAGGCGTGCCACCTCCCACTTGGGAGGAATTCAGGGCGGCTGTGGAGGAGCAGTACTTACCAATGAGTGTTCGCGACAAGCAAGCCCGAGACTTTGAGATATTGTGTCAGGCTGGAGGCATGCCGGTGTCAGAATATGAGATAGAGTTCAACCATCTTTCCAAATATCATCTGACCCTAGTGGCATCTGAGACCGCCAGGGTCAAGAGGTTCGTTGGAGGCCCGAGGCCTCATATCGGCAGGCACATCCACTATACTGAGGATTCCACTCTTGCCCAGGTAGTGGATGAAGCCCTTTGGAATGAAGCCTTAGTGTCGTTCGAAAGGAATGATGGGTTGGCCAAGAAGAAATTTCGGCCGCAACGATCTGGTGGTCGACCATGGCATTCAGAGGGGGCAGTGACCGCTGCAGACCACCAGCAGAGCCGAGGACATAATGGTAACCGGGGCCGTGGGGGCCCAGGATCTGGATCAGTGAGGCCGGTAGTGTCAGGAGGTGTTTGTCAGAGAGCTGAGGTACCGCAATGTGGCTGCTGCTGTCGGAGGCACTGGGGCCTGCCTTGGCCGCACAGATGCTTGTTATAGGTGCGATCGAGTCGGGCACTTCGAGAAGGACTGTTCGGAGAGAGTTGGCCAGAAGTTCGAGGAGTCTAAGGGAAAGGCGCCTATGTCAGTGGGGTCAGTGGCTAAGATAGGTCAGATGCAGAACAAGGGGCCGCAGGCTAGTCATTCAGAGAGATCGTCTGCTAGGGTATTTGCTATGAACCGTGATGGGCCAGAGGTATCTAAGGCAGTGGTAACAGGTACTATTTTAGTATGTTCATCTATTGCATATGTTCTGTTTGGTCCGGGTGCCACGCACTCATTTGTATCTGTCAAATTTGCTGCTGAGTTACCTATGGCACCTTCCTTGCTCGATAGGCCATTTCTAGTATCAACACCTACGGGCGAGGCAATCTTAGCCAAATCAATTTTTCAAGGCTGCGAAGTACTCATTTGCGACCATGCATTGAGGGCAGATCTAACACTCCTGCCCACGCTTGAACTCGATGTCATTCTCGGCATGGATTGGCTGGTAGAGCACTTTGCATTGCTATATTGTAGGGCTAAGACAATCATGTTTAGCAAGCCCGGGTTACCGCAGTTCACCTTCCAAGGAGAGGGAAGAAGTAAGCCGATTGGGGTCATCTCAACCCTTAAGGCTCGTAAACTACTTTAGGGGGCTGCTAGTCCTTTCTGGCCTTCGTATCTGTGGTAGAGGAAAAGGGAGATGCGGCAGGTGATATCAGTGGTACTCAGGTAGTTTGCGAGTTCCCCGATGTATTTCCTGAGCTGCCAGGATTGCTGCCTAGGAGGGAAGTGAATTTCTACATTGATTTGCAGCCCGGGGTAAAACCAATCTCCATCCCACCCTATAGGATGGCACCGGCCAAACTTATGGAGCTAAAAGTGCAACTTCAAGAGATGCTGGATCTGGGCTTCATTCGGCCGAGTGTCTCACCGTGGGGTGCCCCGGTACTCTTCATGAAGAAGAAGGATGGGTCGATGTGCATGTGCATCGACTATAGGCAGCTGAGCAAAGTGACAGTCAAGAATCGTTACCCACTACCGAGGATAGATGATTTGTTTGACCAACTGCAGGGGGCACGATGGTTTTTGAAGATAGACTTATGGTCCGGATACCATCAGCTGAGAATCCAGGACTGCGATGTGCCTAAGACTGCCTTCAGGACTCGCTTTGGCCACTACGAGTTCCTAGTGATGTCTTTTGGTCTAACCAATGCACCTGCTGCTTTCATAGACCTGATAAATAGGGTATTCAAGGAGTACCTGGACAGTTTTATGATCGTCTTCATTGACGACATCTTGGTATACTCCAAGAGTGAGGAGGAGCACTCCGAGCACTTGAGGATGGTCCTGGAAACCCTCATAGAGCACCGATTGTTTGCTAAATTCTCCAAGTGTGAATTCTGGTTAGAAAGTGTAAGGTTCCTGGGTCATGTGGTGTCCAAGGAAGGGATAAGAGTAGACCCTGCAAAGGTGGAGGCGGTGTAGAACTGGAGGCGGCCAACCAGCATGACTGAGATCCACAATTTTCTTGGTCTAGTCGAGTACTACCGAAAGTTTGTAGAGAACTTCTCCAAGATTGCAGCCCCTTTGACTCGATTGGCTCATAAAAATGTCAAATTCGTTTGGGATGACCAGTGCGAGGCGAGCTTTCAGAGGCTCAAGGAATGCTTGATGTCGGCACCCGTGTTGGTCGTACCTTCTAGCTCAGGAGGGTTTGTAGTCTATTGTGATGCCTCTCGGGTTGGCCTATGCTGCGTTATGATGTAGTTTGGCAGGGTCATAGCCTATGCGTCCCGCCAGCTAAAATTTCATGAAAAGAACTACCCGACACATGACTTAGAGTTAGCGGCGATGATTTTTGCACTGAAGCTCTGGCGACACTATCTGTACGGGGAGACTTGTGAGATTTATACGGCTCACAAGAGTCTCTAGTACTTGCTTACCCAAAAGGAGCTGAACCTCAGGCAGAGGAGGTGGCTGGAGCTCCTAAAGGATTATGACTGCACATTATGTATCATCCGGGGAAAGCCAATGTGGTAGCAAATGCTCTAAGCAGAAAATCCGTAAGTATTTTGGCTCATTTGGAAATCAAGCGGAGGCCTCTAGCTCAAGAGCTGGCGCTGTGCCTAGATGGGGGTACAACCTTGACAGTGTTAGCTTCAGGTGCCTTGGTGGCACACCTGCGGGTACAATCCACACTGGTGGGTATGTTGCATGCCGCGCAGGGAGAGGACGCCTTTTATGCGCTGACAAATGACTTAATACAGAGAGATGATGCAGAGAATGGATACATGTTGAACTCAGAGGGTGTGCCGAGGTTCAAAGATCGAATGGTGGTGCCGGATATGGCAGAGGTGCACAGACAAGTCCTGGAGTGGGGTCATCGTTCCACTTATACGATGCATCCGGGGGCCACCAAAATATACCAAGATTTAAGGCAACATTACTGGTGGAAGGGCATGAAAAGAGAGGTAGCAGAGTTTGTATCCAAATGTCTGGTCTGCCAGCAAGTGAAGACCGAACACCTGAAACCCGCAGGGCTTCTACAGAATCTCGAAGTGACCGACTGGAAGTGGGAGAAAATCACCATGGACCTGGTGATTGGGTTGCCTAACTCAAAAGGTGGCTTTGACTCCATTTGGGTGGTAGTGGACCGGTTAACCAAGACTGCGCACTTCATTCCAGTGAGGACGACCCTTTATGTTGAGCAGTACGCTCGTCTGTTTCTAGACAGGATTGTGGCTTACCATGGTGCCCCAGTGATGATCATATCAGATCGAGGTACCCAGTTCACAGCCCCGTTTTGGCAGTCTTTCCAAGAAGCCTTGGGCACTCAAGTGCATTTCAGCACGACTTTCCATCTGCAAACAGACGGACAGTCTGAGAGAACCATCCAAACCCTGGAAGACATGTTGAGGGCCTGCGTTCTGGACCTAGCAGGCGGTTGGGAGAAACACATACCGTTGATGGAGTTCCCCTACAACAACAACTATCACAGTAGCATTGGCATGGCTCCCTTCGAGGCATTATACGAGCGGCGATGTAGGTCTCCTGTAGGCTAGTTTGAGATAGGAGTGACTCTCCTGGTTGGTCCGAACTTGGTTGAGGAGGCTGTGAAGAAGTACAACTGATAAAGGAAAGGTTGTTGGTGGCTCAGAGTCGCCAGAAAATGTATGCCGATAAGAAAGCCAGAGAGTTGGAGTTTGCTGAGGGCGACTTGGTATTCCTAAAAGTTTCTCCTTTGAAAGGGGTTTTCCAATTTGAGAAGAAAGTAAAGTTGAGCCCTAGGTTCATTGGGCCTTTCCCCATTCTCAAGCGAAGAGGCGCGGTGGCTTATGAACTGGCTTTGCCTCCTAGTCTGAGCAGAGTTCACCCAGTTTTCCATGTGTCAATGATCCGGAGGTATGTGAGGGATGAGTCCCATGTGATCGAGCCGACTGCGGTTGAGGTGGACACGACGATTTCATATGAGGAGAGGCCAGTGGAGATACTTGACCGACAGATTAGGAAGCTGAGATCCAAGGAGATTCCCTTGGTAAAAGTTCGGTGGCAGCACCAATCCAGGCAAGAGCCCACTTGGGAGGTAGTGCGAGATATGAGGGAGCACTACCCATCCTTATTCGAAGTCCTTGTAACCCAACTAAATTCGAGGACGAATTTCCCTTAAGGGGGGAAGGTTGTAAGACCAGAAAATTTTACTAATATAAAAATCTATTTTGGTGCAGCGCACCGGACCGGGGGTTAGTTAGGTCAAGCCACGGAATCGCCTCGAGTAGAAGCTATAACTCGACCTACGAAAGTATGAAGTTTAAATTGGGTAAATAGTTATTTCCTTTTATGCATTAGATGCCTCATTAAAGTCGGGTTCAACTCGTGAATGCAGATAGAATCGGAGCCCGAATCGGACTCGGATCAAATCGAGTAGAGGCTAAGTCATAAGAGGGGCAATTGAGTCATTAGTGGATGAGGGAATATAATCCCTCAACATGAGCCGTGCGGCTCATCTTGGAGCCGCACACAGCCCGAGCAAGAGGGAAAACAGAGAGAGAGGAAGAGATGGGAGATCTTGTCGGCACCGAGTTCGCGTCGACGCTCGAGGAATCGAAACTCGTCTTCATCGAGGCTTCCTCGTAATCCGATCAAGGTGAGTGGTCAATCCTAGTTTAGTAGGGTAGGCGAGTGGCCGACCCTTAGAAATGTGAATCGTGGGTTTTTCTCTCGTCGGATCTTGTGGATTTGAGGTTTCTCGATGTTGTGGTTTTCTCTTGCATGTTGTAATCATGAGATGAATGTTTTCGCATTGTTTTTCTTAAATCTAGGGACCGGCTAATTGAGGGAAAAGGGGAAAGGTCATGCCGAAAATTTTCCCCAATTCCCTCGATTGGTCTGAACCCCTCTAGATAGTTTAAATTTAATGTATGTAGACTCGTGATTCAATCGATGTAATAGTTGATCAAGACCCCTTCTCCCTAGAGCCTTGAGTGTTCGGCCGAACAAGGGGAACCTTGTCCAAGGCTCGGCCGAGCAATAAGGGGTAGGGAATTTGATCTAGGATTCATCCATGGCAGTTCATAAGTTTAAATGCTAGAGTTTATGATCAAACAAAAAGGATCAACCACCTTCTCCTACCCTTCTAGGCTCGGCCGAGTAAGGCATACCTTGCTCAAGGTTCGACCGAGCCAAGTAGTGGGAAAGGTGATCGGAGGGGATTAACTTTCATGCTTAGAAACAATTGCAAACATTAGAAAATGATGGTCACCTCGATCGACAAGTAGAATTGAGATGAGAAATAGGAAAGACACAAATTAAGGAAAACTACCACCCTATTGCATATATGTATACCTACACTTAGCGACATTAAGAGGTAGTAATTACTTTCAAGATTTTTCCTTATCAATTGCTATTTCTAGTACAGAATTGCTATGATAGCTCTAATGTTACCTTGCTGAAATTTTTCGATTAAATGCAGAATTTACTTACTAACTTGTTGTATTCTTATGGTTATTCATGGTAGCAGTGGTAGATTAACTTTCCTATCACTTGAGGGATGTCACCCGTACATACTTAGACATTCTACACTTATGACATGTAGCCTACGCTAGTATAATGTACCAAATGGCACTAGACGACTAGTAGGAAGCTTTAAGTGCGTGTTAATTATGGAAACTCGAACGTAGGTGAACTAGAACGATTTCTCATGGGATAATTAGAGCGTCATAGTGTACGGATGGTAAGGCCCGGGATAAAGGGCCGAGCATGGGTACGTGGACACCTGGGATTTTATATAAGAAAACTCTAGACACGTGCTTGTGTGATGTGATTGTAATGGTCTGCCGAGATGCATGAGTAGTCGGAATGACGAATACTTGACTCGGCCAGTGATTGGGTCTTGAGATTTCACCAGCGGAACCGCTAGGTGTCAGATCCCAGTTGGGTGGGACTAGGTATCCCTACCCTAGTCGGTGTCCGGAGACTAGCAGACCATCCTAGTAGAAGGTATAATTTCAGCCTTATAAAATTTTATTTGATAAATGTTCCTTCCTTCTTAATCATAAGTTGATTTAGTAGAGTCGAGTCCGAAATCTTATCGAGTAGGGGCTAAGTGAGTGGAAGGGGGCAAAATGATCAAGGGAAAATGAGGGAATAAATCTCTCATCCCCCTAGTAGCCGTACGACTCATCATTAAAGCTGCACGCAACCCGATAAGTGAGAGGGAGGAGGGGAAAACTTGGGTTTGGCGCAAATTCGTGCTGCTGTCGGAAAGATCGAGATCGTCGTCGCTCGTCCATTCTTCTTCCTTGATCAAGGTGAGTGGTCGAACCTCGGTTAGTAGGGTGAGGCGTGTGGCCGAACCATGTAGAAGCGATGAATCGAGATTTTGTGCGTCGTTTCTTGTCGATCGATGGTGTTCCTCGAATTCCTAAATCATGTTCTTCAACGATGTATGGATTCTCATTTTAGATGTTCGTTTTTCTCGATGATTAGGGCCGGCCACATGAAGGAAAAAGGGGAATGGTAATGCCGAATTTTTCCCCAATTTCTTAGAGTGGTCGGAAGCCCTCGGATCGAGTTTTACTCGCGATTGATGACTTGACTCCTCGCAACCGTGGCCGAGAACCTTTGTCCCTACCCCGGGTTGCTCTCGGCCGAGCATGAGCAGCCTTGGGTAGGCTCAGCCGAGTAGGTGTGAGGACAGGAAAAAGGCTCGAGTTGTTTCACCTTCACATATAGGGTATTAAATCCTTGATTTCATATGGATCACTTAATTATTATATGAATGTTAGTATTGATAGATTGAGAATATCATGCAATAACGAAAAAAGCCTCAACTTTCGTGAATATTTCAATTTTGGTCAATCATTTGATTGATCTCAATTGTATATAAAAACTTTAACATTGATTTCAATAATGGTCATTCGTCTTCAAACCGTGATGTTGCCCGTTAACTTAATGATGTGGCGATCTGGAAATTACTTTAAAAAATCATTCTTCATGTAAACTTGATACACGTAGGATTATTTTTTTGTTATATTTTTTTAATAGAGTCTCACCTCTCTCTCCTCATCCTCCTCCATTTTCCTCTCTGCCACCCATCATCGACTAACAATGATATCTCCGGCAAGCTCTGGCCACCATGTTCACCGGCGACAATTGAAACCATAGCACCATGGTCAGCGTGTGCGAGCTGTCGTCGTACACCTGCCGTCACAGCTTCACCACGCGTGGAGGCGGTGAAGAGGCAGTCATCGAGTTGGTTGACGAGTATGGCGCTGACCTGCCCATCGTGCGCCACGAACGAGTCGACGCAGGCTTTCTCGCTCAGCTGCCATGCCTTCACCGTTCGGCGACGGCACGCGAAGATGGTGCTGGACAATCCCACAGGCCGGCGTAGACGAGACCGTCGGCGTGGTGCAACACGATGCAAGAGATGGTGCTGGATCTCTTCCTGGAGAGCTTCCACATCGGTGACGACACGCAGGAGCTGCTGAACCACCTGGACATGATGCGGTGGACGAGAAGGTCTCGCCGTGCACCGCTACTGCTTCGATCTGAAGAGCGACGGCGTGGACTTCTCTGGCGAGAAGGTCTTCAACTCGCCGGAGTACCTGGATATGATGTGGGCGCAGTTGGATTTCCTGCGCATGGTTCTCGAGAAAGGATACAGCTTCATCTTCTCCGTGAGTTTTCTTTTTTCTTTTTTTACTTCTCTTGTCTGAATTAAATTAATAATAATTAATTAAATTGTTAACCACTGAACTAAATTAAATTATGAACCATATATTTGATATTTTATTTTTAGGTGGACCCACCTTGAACCATGTGACTTGTACGGTTGCCACGTCACTCTCCCTACCCTTTATCTTTTTTCAGTAAACTATGTATAAAATAATTAAACTAAAAATGATAGTTAATTAATCCTGTTGTCTCATTGCAGGATGTTGACGTCATGTGGTTCCGAAATCTGATGCCACACTTCTACCCAGACGGCGACTTCCAAATGTCCTATGATGACTTCTTAATTCGGCGACCCGAAGAATTTGACCAACTGGCCAACTACAGCTTCAGCTACGTGAAGTCGAACCGCAGAAGCATTGAGTTCTACAAGTTCTGGTACGCCACTCTCCTTCCAAGGCTTCAGCTTCGAAGTCGAATGGCTTCAGCTTCCAAGGCTTCGCCCTAACCTCTACATCTTCCCCACTCTCCTTCGAGCTTGCACCCGCCTCCCTGCTCCCGAGACAGCAAGATCCCTGCACGCCGTCATCCTCCGCTCATCGTCCCCCATGACGCCTTCGTCTGCAGGGCCTTGATCGACTTGTACTGCAAGTGTGGCTGAGTCCCTTGCGTCCGCCTGGTGTTCGACGAAACGCTCCAGAAGGACCTCGTCGTCTGGAACTCCATGGTCTCCGGCTACGCCCAGCGGGTCGCAGCAGAAGTCGCTTTGCTTCCTTCCATCAAGATGAAATCTTTGGGACCTTGTAACGTGGAACACGCTCATTTCTGGCTTCCCTTGTGAGGCCGGCGACGGTATGGCCATGCATCTATTAAGTTCGATGCAGTCAGAAAATGTTGAACCTAGTCTTCTCTTGGACCTCGATCATAACTGGGCTGGTGTTCAATTTCAAGTACAACAAAGTCTTTGAGATCCGTCGCGGCGGGTGTACGGCGACAGCTCGCACACACTGACCATGGTGATACGGTTCCTGTTGTTGCCGGTGAACACGGTGGCCGAAGATGTGTGGCAGTAGCGGAAGGAGGAGGAGGAGAGAGACGTGGGACTCTATTAAAAAAATATATCAAAAAAATAATCCTACGTGTATCAAGTTAACATGACGAATGAATTGTTTAAATAATTTCCGAATCGCCACGTCATTAATTTAACGGGCAATTAACATCACGGTTTGAAGGAGGGCCATTTGTGGAACCAATGTTAAAATTCTTATATACAATTGAGACTAATCAAAGGATTGACCAAAATTGAGAAATTCGCGAAAGTTGGGGCTATTTTCGTCTAATAACCCAATTTTGTATGGCATATCTTCTTAAGAAATTTCCTCCATTAATTTTATTAGTATTGAATTTTTACTATGTTAGTTCAATTATTACCTTGTTGGAATTTATTGATTAAATGCAGAATTTAATTACCTTATTGTTAAAAGTATGTCGTTATTCATGGTAGTAGCTGTAGAATACTTCCCTTATAACTTATGTGCTTTGACATATTTGTATTCAGACATTTCTGCGCTTATGACATGTAATTTACACTTAATGAATCTGGCGAATGATGCTAGATACTTATAAGGAAATTATATGGTGTTTACATTGTCAGAAAAACTTGAATGCAGACAAGCTAGGTTTCACACCTAGAAAATAATCGGCGGGAATTAGTGTGCGGCTGGTATGACCAAGAATGAGGGGGCCGAATACGGGTGAATGCCCGGGGTTTATATAAGGAAATTTTAGAACACTTTGCTTGTGTATTATGATTGCGATGGTCGGCTGAGAAGCATGGACGGTCAGAACGACTAATGCTTGACTCGATGGGTGATTAGGGTCTTGGGATTACACCAAACAGCCCGCTAGGTGTTAGACCCGGGTGGCAAAGGGTCTTGAGATTCTGTTAGTGGGCCACACTGACGATAGACCCAAGATGGGTGGGACTAGCTATCCCTAACCCGGTGGGTTCCTAAGACTAGTTAACCATCCTAGTCGACGGCCCTGTGATTGCTCTGACTTTTCATATGTCATATGTGGGCCATGCAACCGGATCATTATTTTGTGGTAAAGGCCGAGCAGAGCCGAGCCAATAGTTCTCGAACAGGTTCTAGTGGCCGAGTGTTGCCCAGTCTGGTAGGGCCATTTTGGTCGGTTGTATGGTTTATGCAAGACGGCCTTGGGGCCGGTCGTCATATCATGACTAGATTAGATTCCTAAATTTATAAATTGCCGACTTATATGCATGTTCCTATTGGGGATTTATGTGGAGGTTCAGAATGATCGCTCACTGAGTCCCATGTGGACTCATGATTTATTTCTATTATTTTTGTAGAGCCCGACCAGTGAAGTGAGGCTTGGAGTCATGGTGCAGCTGGAGGGCAAGCAGTGGCGCAGATCTCAGAGCAGCATCCAGTAGTCGTAGTCATGATGTCTAGGGTTATTTTTTTATATACTGTAATATCCTAGATATCTATGATACTCCTATGATATCTTAAAGGGGCAAGTTCAGATGGGCGAATCTCGATTGTCCCTACGCATCTCGTCGAGCAAGTTCGGAGGGCCTTTCCCGATTGCTCTCGAGTTTCTTGTACTAGGATAAGTTCAGAGGGCCTTCCCGATTATCCTAGCATGTGTTTGTTGCCTTCGGGCATGGTAGGCTTCAGCCTGATGTATTCCACTCTTGGAGGGTTGGATGCCTTGAGGAATGAGTGGCCAATTGACCTGTTAGCTAGTCACACCTTCGTGACCTTACCTCATGTAGAGATAGATGTTATTCTTGCTTATCTCTATGTTGTTTATTTATAGGGATTGGTAGAACTACTCACTAATTTCTTTGAACTCACCCATTGTCGTTTGATTTCTGTTTTGCAGAGCCTGACCGGTGAGGTGGGTTGGAGCATTTGTCGCCGCTGGAGGGCAAATGAGCCGCATGATCTCATAGCAGTCCTAGTTAGGGTCGTAGTTGAGTCTTTTGGTAGTAGTCATGCACTTTTGTTGATTTGATATGGAGTTGTAGCCCCTGAGGGCATTTATGTCATTTCATTATGACTCTATTATATCTGGTCTTTTCAAATGTTGAACTTAATATGTTGTTTCTGCATTCTACGTTTCTGGTAAACTACTTGTAATAAACTCGGATTTGGTTTTGTTTTCTTTTGAAATGAAACTTGTTATTTCTTTCCGCTATCATTTTATTGTTGAGTTGGAATGTGCATGGTTTAGGCTGTCACGTGACCTTGAGTTTGGGGCGTGACATATACACTAAGTGACGTTTAAGTTGAAAATATGTATTTGACTTTTAACTCGAGTTGTGCTTATGAGTTGGTTTGTTTTATGACTCTTTTAAAATTGTTCGAAATTTTTCTTTAAATAAAAGTTTTCGCTATTGTTCTCCTACTTGTATGTTTTTTGGTTGGTGTGTTTTCTCGGTATTTTGCTATTCATTGTATTTAATAGGCTTCAGGGTAGGACATACACCTTGGCCGGTCATGCGGCCTTGAGTTGGGGCGTGACAAAGTTGGTATCAGAACTTTTGGTTAGGTCTTGACTACGATTAGGAGTTGGATACCATATGAGACATATGCTAGCGTGTCGACATACGCTATAGGTATGCTTCGAGATCTGGCAACCACGATTGCACTCAGCGCACCTTGCGGTTAGTAATTTAACTTACAGTAGAATCAGTTGTTTATGTTAACAGGCAAATTGTTTCTTTTTCTCTATGTTAGTGTGATGGAGACTCATAATGCTGCACTGAGCGGTAGTGGCAGTAATTCGACAAAACACCGGGGTCGGGGCCGAGGCCAGGGCCGGAGCAGGAAAAGAGAGCAGTCCGAAGAGCAGGGACAAAATTCTGCGATTGCTCAATTGCAAGCTCAGGTGGCTCAGTTAATAGATGCACTCCTTAGGGAGCAAGAGTCGAGACATCAAATGCAGCAGCCGCAGTAGTAGCAGCCATTGCCGCAGCCTATACCTATGGTTCTAGTGGCACCGTAGGTGGCCGAGACAGTAGCACCGGTGATCGAGGTTTCAGGAGCCCCATCTTATTCAGACTTCGTCATGTTTAGGCCGCCAGTATTCACCGGGACAGACCGACAGATGGAAGTCATCGAGTTTCTAGGAGACTATTACGAGTTGTGTGTGCAACTAGGATGTTCATCAGAGGCAGCGGCTCGCATGGTTGGCCTACAGCTGAGGGGACCTGCGAAGAACTGGTTGCATACCTGAAGAGGTCGGAGAGCAGCAAACGCACCGCCTCCCACCTGGGAAGAATTTAGGGCAACGTTAGTAGAGCATTACCTGCCGATGAGTGTCCGCGATAAGCGAGAACGATATTTTGAGTTGTTGCATCAATCCAGAGGCATGTCAGTAGCAAACTATGAAATAGAGTTTACTCGGCTTTCTATGTACCACCCAACACTAGTGGCTACTGAGACCGCCAGGGTGAAGAGGTTCGTCAAGGGATTGAGACCTTAGATAGGCAAGCTTATCCATTACACTGAGGACTCCACATTTGCTCATGTGGTGGATGAGGCCCTGCGAAAGGAAGCACTAGTGCCATCCGAGAGAAATGACGGCCCGCCCAAGAAGAAATTTCGGCCTCAATGATCTAGGGGTTGACCGTGACATTCAGAGGGGACTGTAACTACCGCTGATCACCAGCAGAGCCGAGGACAGGGTGGTAGCCGGGGCGGTGGGGGCCCAAGGTCTGGGGCATTGAGGCCGGCAGGGTCAGGGGGCGCTTCTCAGAAGTCAGATATGCCGCAGTGTGGTCGTTGTAACCAGAGGCACCGGGGGGCTTGTTTTGGCCGCTCGAATGCTTGCTTTAAATGCGGTCAGGTAGGGCACTTTAAGAAGGACTGTCCGGACAGAGTGGGCCAGAGATCTGAGCAATCAAAAGGAAATGTGCCAATGTCAGAAGGGTTAGTGGCTCAAAGAGGTCAGATGCAGAGCAGAGGACCACATGCTAGTCATATAGAGAGACTGTCTGCTAGGGTTTTCGCCATGATTCGCGATGGGGAAGAGATATCAAAGGTAGTGGTGACAGGTACTATTTTAGTTAATTCTTCTATTGCTTATGTTCTGTTCGATCTGGGTGCCACACTCATTTATATCTGCCAATTTTGCTGCCAGATTGCCTATGGCAAATTCCTTGCTTGTTGTGTCGTATGTAGTGTCAACGTCTACTGGCGATGCATTGATAGCAGAATCAATCTTCCGTGACTGCGAAGTGCTAATCTGTGGTCATGTGTTGAAGGCAGAATTGACACTTCTACCCATGCTTGAAATTGATGTCATCCTCGGCATGGATTGGCTGGCGAAGTACTTCACGTTAGTTAACTATAGTGCTAAGACTGTCACGTTCAGTAAGCTCGAGTTGCCGCAGTTTACCTTCCGTGGAGAAGGAAGGGATAAGCCAATGGGTGTCATTTCAGACCTCAAGGCTCGTAAATTATTGTTAGGCGGCTGCCAGTCTTTCTTGGCCTTCGTATCTATGGTCGAGGAAAAAAGTGGCATGGCTCAAGAGGTCAACGGAACTCCGATAATCTGTGAGTTCCCCGATGTATTTCCAGAGGAATTGTTAGGAATATTGCCCCCTAGGAGAGAGATTGAATTCTGCATCGAGGTGAAACCTGGAGCAAAACCGTTCTCCATCCCACCCTATCGGATGGCGCCGACCGAACTCAAGGAATTAAAGGTGCAATTGTAGGAGTTGCTAGAGTTGGGTTTCATTCGCCAGAGTGTCTCCGTGGGGTGCACCGATCCTATTTGTGAAGAAAAAGGACGGGTTCATGCGCATGTGCATCGACTATTAGTAGCTCAATAATGTGACAATAAAAAATCGTTACCCGCAGCCCAAAATCGACGGCTTGTTCGACCAGTTGCAGGGGGCACAATGGTTCTCAAAGATTGATTTGAGGTCTTGATATCATTAGCTGAGAATCCGAGACTATGACGTGCCCAAGACTACCTTCAGGACTCGCTATGACCATTATGAGTTCCTGGTGATGTCATTTGGATTGACTAATGCACCTGCGGCCTTTATGGACCTCATGAACAGAGTGTTCAAAGAATACCTGGACAGATTTATGATCGTCTTTATTTACGACTTCCTAGTGTATTCTAAGAGCAAGGAGGAGCACTCCGAGCATTTGACGATGGTCCTGGAAACCCTCATAGAACATCAGTTGTATGCCAAATTCACCAAATGTGAGTTTTGGTTAGAAAGTGTGGGATTCCTAGGTCATATAGTGTCCAAGGAAGGAATCAGTGTGGATCCCGCCAAGATAGAGACAGTAAAGGACTGGAAGCAGCCGACCAATGTGACTGAAGTCCGCAGTTTCTTGGGGTTAGCCGAGTATTACAAAAAGTTTATAGAAAATTTCTTCAGGATTGCAACTCCTCTGACTCGATTAACCCAGAAGAAGGTCAAATTTGATTGGGACGGAGAAAGTGTGAGGAGAGCTTCCTGAAGCTCAAAGAATGTTTGACGTCAGCACCAATTCAGGCCGTACCGTCAGGATCAAGAGGATTTGTGGTATACTGTGATGCCTCTCGGGTTGGCCTTGGCTGTGTTCTGATGCAGTATGGCAGAGTGATCGCCTATGCGTCTTGTCAGTTGAAAGTTCATGAAAAGAATTACCCAGCACATGATTTGGAACTGGTGGCGATAGTGTTTGCTCTGAAGCTATGGCGCCACTACTTGTACGGTGAGGCTTGTGAGATTTATACCAACCACAAAAGCCTCCAGTACTTGCTTACCCAAAAGGAGCTCAATTTAAGGCAGAGAAGATGGCTTGAACTCCTGAAAGATTATGATTGTACCATCTTGTATCACCCTGGAAAGGCTAATGTGGTGGCGGATGCGCTGAGCAGGAAATCCATGGGCAGCTGGCCCATTTGGCAGTCGGGAAGAGGTCGCTAGTGCGAGAGTTGGCATTGTACCTGGATGGGGGAGTAGTTCTAGCAATATTAGCTTTGGGTGCCCTAGTGGCGCATCTGCGGGTATAATCTAAATTGGTGGATATGTTGTGTACCGCACAGGGGAAGGATGCCTTTTGTGCCGTGACAAAGGACCTAATGCAAAGAGGCGATGCAGAGAATGGCTTCAGGTTGGACTCAGAGGGTGTCTTAAGGTTCAAAGACTGAATAGTGGTGCTTGATATGGCAGAGGTGCGCAGGCAGGTTATGGAGCTGGGGCATCAATCCACTTATACGATGCACTCGGGAGCCACCAAAATGTACTGAGACTTAAGGCAGCATTACTGGTGGAAGGGCATGAAAAGGGTGGTAGCAGAGTTCGTATCCAAGTATTTGGTCTGCCGGCAAGTGAAGGCCGAATACCTAAAGCCCGCAGGGCTGCTGCAAAACCTCAAAGTTCCTGAGAGGAAGTGGGAAAAGATTACCATGGATCTAGTAACAAGGCTGCCTAAGTCAAGGGGAGGATTTGATTCCATTTGGGTGGTGGTAGATCGATTGACAAAGACCGCTCATTTCATTCCTGTCAAGACAACCTTTTCTGCTGAGCAGTACGCCAAACTATTCTTGGACAGGATTGTAGTATACCATGGTACCCCAGTGATGATTATATCAGATTGAGGTACCCAGTTCACAGCCCGATTTTGGTAGTCCTTCCAGAAAGCCTTGGGTACTCAGGTGCGCTTCAGCACAGCTTTCCATTTGCAGACGGACGAATAGTCAGAGAGAACCATCCAAACGTTGGAAGATATGCTGAGGGCCTGTGTTCTGGACCTGGCTGGTGGTTGGGAGAAACACCTACCGCTGATTGAGTTTGCCTATAATAATAGCTATCACAGTAGCATTGGCATAGATCCTTTCGAGGCCTTGTATGGACGGCGGTGTAGGTCTCCAACAGGCTGGTTTGAGGCCAGAGAATCTCTCATGGTGGGTCCTGATCTAGTTGAGGAGGCGGTAGGGAAGGTGAAAATCATAAAGGAAAGATTATTGGCGGCTCAAAGTCGCCAGAAGATGTATGCTGACAATAAGGCCAGAGAGCTAGAGTTTGCGGAAGGAGACCTGGTGTTCCTGAAGGTCTCCTCCATGAAGGGGGTAGTTCGATTTGGGAAGAGGGGGTAGTTTGATTTGGGAAGAAAGGAAAGCTGAGCCCCCAGTTTGTTGGGCCTTTTCTCGTTCTCCGATAGAGCAGTGTTGTAGCTTATGAGCTAGCCTTGCCCCCTAGCATGAGCAGGGTACACTTGGTTTTTCATGTATCAATGCTCAAGCGATATGTGAGAGACGATTCTCATGTGATTGAACCTTCTGTGGTTGAGGTGGATTCAGTTGTCTCATTCAAGGAAAGGCCGGTGGAGATCCTCGACCGCCAAATTGGAAAGTTGAGGTCCAAAGAAATCCCCCTGGTAAAGGTTAGATGGGAGTACCACTCTGGGCAGGAAGCTACTTGGGAGGTAGAGCAAGACATGAGAGAGCGCTACCCTTCCTTGTTTGAAGAACCGGTAAGTCCTTATAATTTAGCAAAATTCGAGGACGAATTTCCCTTAAGGGGGGAAGGTTGTAAAACCCGAGATTTCCTAATATAAAATTTATTTTGGTGCAGCGCGTCGGATCGGGAGTTAGTCGGGTCGAGTCACGAAATTGCCGCGAGTAGAAGGTATAATTTTAGCCTTATAAAATTTTATTTGATAAATATTCCTTCCTTCTTAATCATAAGATGATTTAGTAGAGTCAAGTCCGAAATCGTGTTCGCAGATAGAGTCGGGGCTCGAATTGGGCTCGGATCGAGTCGAGTAGGGGCTAAGTGAGTGGAAGGGGCAAAATGGTCAAGAGAAAATGAGGGAATAAATCCCTCATCCCCCTAGCAGCCATCCGGCTCATCATTGGAACCGCACGCAGCCCGAGAAGAGAGAGCGGGGAGGGGAAAATATGGGGTCGGCGTCGAATTCGTGCCGCTGTCGGAAAGATCGAGATCGTCGTCGCTCGTCCATTCTTCTTCCTTGATCAAGGTGAGTGGTCAAACCTCGGTTAGTAGGGTGAGGCGTGTGGCCGAACCATGTAAAAGCGATGAATCAAGATTTTGTGCGTCGTTTCTTGTCGATCGATGGTGTTTCTCGAATTCCTAAATCATGTTCTTCAACGATGTGTGGATTCTCGTTTTAGATGTTCGGTTTTCTTAATGATTAGGGCTGGTCACATGAAGGAAAAAGGAGAAAGGTCATGCCGAATTTTTTCCCAATTTTTTAGAGTGGTTGGAAGCCCTCGGATTGAGTTTTTCTCGCGATTGATGACTTGACTCCTCCCAACCATGGCCGAGAACCTTTGTCCCTACCCTGGTTGGTCTCGGCCGAGCATGAGCAGCCTTGGGTAGGCTCGGCCGAGTAGGTGTGAGGAGGGGAAAAGGGCTCGAGTTGTTTCACCTTCACATATAGGGTATTAAATTCTTGATTTCATATGAATCACTCAATTATTATATGAATGTTAGTATTGATAGATTGAGAACATCATGCTATTAGGAAATGTTCCTGATAGTGTACATATGGTTAGAATTTTGTATGGCATATCATCTTAAGAAATTTCCTCCATTAATTTTATTAGTATTGAATTTTTACTATGTTAGTTCAATTATTACCTTGCTGGAATTTATTGATTAAATGCAGAATTTAATTACCTTATTATTGAAAGCATGTTGTTATTTATGGTAGTAGTTATAGAATACTTCCCTTATAGCTTATGTGCTGTGACATATTTGTATTCGGATTTTTCTACGCTTATGACATGTAATTTACACTTAAGGAATCTGGCGAATGACGCTAGATACTTATATGGAAATTATAGGGTGCTTACATTGTCAGGAAAACTTGAATGCAGACAAGATAGGTTTCACACCTTGGAAATAATCAGCGGGTATTAGTGTGCTGCTGGTATGACCCAGAACGAGGGGGTCGGATACAGGTGAATGCTCGGGGTTTAAATAAGGAAATTTTAGCACACTTTGCTTGTGTATTGTGATTGCGATGGTCGGTTGAGAAGCATGGATGGTCAGAATGACTAATGCTTAACTCGGCGGGTGATTAGGGTCTTGAGATTGCACCAGCGAGCCCGCTAGGTGTTAAACCGGGGTGGCAGAGGGTATTGAGATTCCGTCAGTGGGCCACGCTGAGGATAGACCCGAGATGGGTGGGACTAGCTATCCCTAACCCGGTGGATTCCTGAGACTAGTTGACCATCCTAGTCGATGGCTCGGTGATTTCTCTAACTTTCCTTATGTGATATGTCGGTCGTGCGGCCGGATCATTATTTTGTGGTAAAGGCCGGGTAGAGCCGAGCCACCAGTTGTCAAACAGGTTCTAGTGGCTGAGTGTTGCCCAGTCTGGTTGCGCCGTTTTGGTCGGTTGTATGGTTTATGCAGGATGGCCTTGGGGCCGGTCGTCATATCATGACTAGATTAGATTCCTAAATTTATAAATTGCTGACTTATATGCATGTTGCTATTGGGGATTTATGTGGAGGTTCGTAAGAACCGCTCACTGAGTCCCATGTGTACCCACGGTTTATTTCTATTATTTTTGCAAAGTCTGACCAGTGAGGTGAGGTTTGGAGTCATAGTGCAGCTGGAGGGCAGGCAGTCGTAGTCGTGATGTCTTGGGTTGTTTTTTTATATACACCGAGTGATGTTTAAGTTGAAAACATGTATTTGACTTTTAACTCAAGTTGTTCATATGAGTTGGTTTGTTTTACGACTCTTTTAAAATGTTTGAAACTTTTCTTTAAATAAAAGTTTTCGCTATTCTTCTCCTACTTGTATGTTTTCTGGTTGGTGTGTTTTCTTGGTATTTTACTATTCCGTGTATGTGGTAGGCTTCAAGGTAGGAAATACACCCTAGCCGGTCACGCGGCCCTGAGTTGGGTCGTTACAATCATGAGATCTCAAAAATATAAAGTATTTGAAAAATAAGATCTCTAGCCCTTCCTATTGGTTGAAAACCGAAATGTCACAATGAGCCTACAATTTAGAACTCCAAGGTTGGATTAGCCCTTTATAGGCTACAAAGGTCTCCGAAGAGATCGGAAATTGAAAAATCAAAACTCATTTGATAAAATCATATCAAGAGCGAAAAATTTACTAATATTAAGCATATATCAAAACTCCAACTTTAATTCAAACAAGTAGGTATAGGAGATGATACCGAAGTATTTGATGCCGTAATTTTATTATCCATGGCATCATGATGTCTTGAAGTTGCAACCAACCAAAGATGGATTCTTCATTCAAGTTCATGGTCAACTTCAATTCTTCAATTTCCTTTACCCTTATGTGGTAACTCCTCCTACAAAAGAACATGGAATCTTCGGTACCCAAATACCTTTGGGTCCTTGGGGGTTAATGAGCTTAGGAACCCAATGTGTCTTAACACCAATTGGGTTCATTTTAGATACGCAATCATATATAGCATGCCCGTAAATGCCACAACAAAACAATGACCATGAAATTCTTTATTTTCATTTCTCCTAATATGAGGTTTAAATGTGGAATGCCTAGTATTAACATGAGCATGACATTCTTGAACGAAACATTTCTAATATTAGAATTCTTAGAAGATAAACTATTAGGTAAATTATTCGTTTCCTACTTAAGAAAACAATCTCACTTTTCAAGTCATTCATGGATTTTTGAATAGCATGCAATTGAAATTTCAACATACTATTTTCATTTTTGATTTTCATATTTTTTACTTTCAAATTCTCAATCTCAACTTTTAAGACATTTTTTCAATTCAATTTTCAAATCATCATTTTCATTTTTCAAATCCATATTCTCACTTTTTAAGTCGTCAATTTCAAGCTTAAAATCATCATGACTAGAATTAACCAAACTAGTATTCAATTTCTCTTTATCTAATTCATGCACATGTGAACTAAGCCTTAAATTTTCTTTATTTTGTTTTCTAATTTCTTTGATCTTTTTCATAAGCAAGGCATACATCTTCTTAGATTCTTCTAATAGCTCATCATAAGTCATACCTAAAGAATTAGAACTACTATCATCATTATCACTATCAAGATTTTTATCATGACTAGAAGTAGAAGGTTTTACCTCATTCTGATGACCCATCGGGCAAAATTGAGATGTGACATCGTGATTATGACAAGAGGATGCTTCTTGTGATTCGGAGGTGGAAGTTGAAGCACTTGTCCTCTTCTTGACATTCTTCTTTGATGAAAGGCAATTTCTTTTAATGTGCCCCTTTTCCTTGCACAAGTAGCATATAATCTCTCCTTTTCGGCTTTTTGATTTGCGTCTTCCACTAGAAGCACTAAGAATATCAAAACCGAGGTTAGTACTAGGGGGATGACCATTGTCATCACTACCCTCAACAAGTGTATTAAGCTCTTCGGTTTTAGCAAAATCATATAACATATTTAATGTGGCTCATAAATCAAATGCCAATGTACAATGCATGATCTTTTCAAAAATATCATTTTGCAAAGAGCAAAATATGCAATTCATAGCTTGTGCATTAACTTTAAATAGCTCAATCTCATTTTCATTCCAATCATGCATTTCCTCTAGGTTCAACATATTGAATATTTCTAAACCTTAAGACTTCAAATAGGTATACATCCTAGATTTCCAAAGACCAAAGTTTGAGGCATTGAACCTAGGAGGTGAAAAATGCTAAACTCTCTAGTGCCATTTTTGGATCAAAAATATATGTAGAGGAGATGACAAAATCTCAATCTACGATCCGCTCTAATACCAAATGTTCGTGAAATGGCCTATACTATAAGGGGGGGGGGGTGAATAGTGTGTTATCTAAAACTTAGCCTAAATTCGGTTTTAATCTTTTCTTACAACTTAGGCAAATTCACAATTCAATAGCGCGCAAGATGCGGAAGCGATAATAAAATAATTAAACACAAACAAAGACCAATGCTATCACATGGATTTATAGTGGTTTGGCAACCCACCTACTCCACTACCTAACCACCCCCGCTTAGGATTTCAACCTAATCCACTAGATGTAGAATTACTTTAAAATGAGGACTTTTCACGGAAAAGTCTCCACTCTCACACCGAAAGCACTTTGACACCCGAAAGTCTCCGCCTTCCTACCAAAAGCACTTTCCCACCTCACTCTCCCTAAGGACAATCTAATCCTGGATTACACATGTGGAATTATGCCTAAACAGCAAGACAACCACCCACTCAATCAACCTAGCACTCTGAGTTTACACAGTTGAGTAAACAACAAATAAACACCAAAAATACAATAGTAATGGAGCAATAATCAAAATAACAAAGTACTTAGCTCCAACCAAAGTTTCCTAGCTTTCTCTTGATGCTAGGGATTCATTGACTTACTAAAGGAATTGAGAGATAGATCAAAGCTAGGGATTCCATGAATGGTGGCTCAATCAAGCTTAAGGATCATCAAAATATGGCTCAAGGAGTGTTAGAAGACATGTGGAAGGCTGTGAAGGCTTCTATTTATAACCTAAGGAGAGAGGCCAAGAAAATAGCCGACCCAACAAGCGGAATTTTGCCCGTTGGCATCGCCCGGTCGGTGGCCGGCTGATTGCCGATCGACTGGTAGAGCGATCGACCACCGATCGGAAGGCACTACCTATTTTGGGACCGGCTGATGGTCGATCGACCGGTCCTCGACCGCCCATCGACCAACATGCTAAAAATAGCTCGATTTTGGCTGATTTTTCTGCTCATTGTTTATTTTTGAATTTCATCATCGGATTTGGGTTATTTAGGGATTCAAGCATCATATCGAGGATTTTACGAATTATCTAGATACCTCTAAACCTAGACTTTAGCTTTCCGACGAATCTGAGCGTGTCGGCCAACATCCTTTCGACTTTAGCTTTTCGACGAATCCAACCTACAAAAGGCACCCTGATGCTTAAGTCAATGGGATTCCAAGTTGGGAGTAATGCCAATTGAAAATTAGGGTTATCTGAGGCATGTCATGTCTATATTTATTGCTATGAGATTGCCCAGAATGAGTCGAGGTCGATCCCAAAGATGGCGAGCGTATATCTTCTGATAAAGTAGGATGTGGGTATCCTTGTGTGGCCAACTGGAGTCCTTGGGTAGAGTTGTTTAGTCAAACTTGGATCTGGCTCAGGGACGTAGTTAGGTGAAGCCCTCCGAATGGGGTCGCGCGGTTTGGTTCAAGATGAATAATGGGCGCTGCTGGGTCTAATCCGACAAGGCCCAGTTGTTCTAGTCCAATCCAAATAATGATAATCATTTTAAGATATAATATTGTACACACTGCAATAAATTATTATGAAACTAACTACGATTATTGAAGATATCATTGCTTTTTTGACATCTAAACATCAGTTTAACGCTTATAAAAGCATCAATTAAAGAGTCAAAAATTGATGGAGAAGTAACTTTGAAAACCGGTTTCTAGAATCTGGCGCCCCTTTAAGAGGCGACGAATTCACCCTCAAGTACTCCCTTAATAAATTTTCAAAAATTTACCATATGCACAGTAATTGATTTGAAAAAAAGAAATTTTTGATTTGATGAAAAAAATCATTGATTTGAATTAATATAAATGAAGAAACAATATAATCTATGTATTATACTTATAATGTTTTGATTACGGTGGAAAAATTGTTATCTTTGATGTGGGATTAAAACAAGACCATGAATTTTTTTTGAAAATTGGTGCCACTTCTGGCGCCGATTTCCAAAATCAGCTGGCGGTAGAAATTGGGAAACCTGCGCTGGTTGAGACATCGATTTTCCCAGAACTAGCACATGCCAGTATCAGGCGCCAAATTTTGACAAAAAATTACTAGTGCTTGACACATGCGCTAGTAATTTTTAGCCAAAATTTAATTGCTTTGTTGTTGTGACACTACTAGAATGAAAAAAATAAAATTTATACAGAAAATAATTATTATATATGTGTATGAAATAAAAATAATGCTGAAAATAAAAAATTAAAATAAATTTATATTTATAAAGCATAAAAAAATATGTTTGGAAGAAAGTACAAAACTAAAAAATTAAAGCTAAAATACATGACATAATGTAGGAAATAGAAAAGAACAAAACAAAATAAAGAAAGAAAAAACAAATATAGCAATTTGCCATAACCATAACTAATTTTGCCAGTGTGCCCCAAAGAGAGAAGACAAGATTAGGGGTTGGAAAGTTTTGTTGTTGAGGTTAGTGGTGACGGTGTGCTCCCATTGCACCAATATGATCGAGAATAGTGTGAGATTTTTTTTATGTTGAATATGTTGTTTCACTAAAACAAAGTATTATTCAATATTTAATTTAAAAAAAAACATCATACGGTTGGCGTTTAAAGAACATTAATAAAACTAGTTCTTGTTTGTAAGAGAAAATGACACCCTAGAAATTAAAAGAGGGGGGGAGGGGGGGGGGGGGGTTTGAAAGATGTGTAATAGCTAAAAGTACATTAAAACCATGATCTAACACCCTAGGTCAACTCATCGATCTTTGAATCAAACAAAAACAAACTAAAGTCATAAAAATAAACAAGAGCAATTTACAAATAATATTAATACCAGTTTAGCTATCTTGACAACCTCCTAGTTCCTCTCGATGTCTTTTATGATGAATTATTCAAGGTTGATGCTCAATCAAGAAGGTCTCACTACAAAGCTTGGGTTTTTCAAGAAATGGCTCAATAAAGCTTATAAATATTTGTAAATGGCTCAAATAAAGTTCTTAAGACTTGAGGAAGGCTAGTAGAACATATAATAGGCCTCCATGAAGTTGTGACTCATAAAAGCAATTCTCAATGGTTGAAACATAGTTGTTGGGCTTGCTTATCGAATATTGGTCATAGGGTCATAGGTCAATCGACCGAATGTGTGACATAAACTGCATTGTGTTGGCCTAAGTGTAATATCCTAGATATTATTATTGATTTCTGTTATTGTTTGTGATTGTCAGCCTAGTGGGCTAGTTCAAGGTCGAGCCGAGTTGACTCATGGTCCGGTACGAGCTTGAGAGCTCGGGTAAGTCGAATTATGGTTTATAATAATATAGTTTGATTGATTAAATTATGTTGCATGTGGGTGTGCATGTGTTTGATACTTGTGTGGAGCATGAAGTTAGTTGAACTAAGGCGGGTTAGTGGGTTACGGATCTGGGTTGATGTGAGTGCGGGTATTAGGGTGTAGATAGGAGGGAATAGGAGGGGATTATAAAATCCCCCCCTAGGGCTAGGTAGCTCCCTTTTGGAGCCGCACCAGCCGAGAAGAAGAGAGGAGCCGCCCCTCTCCCCCTTTCCCTCTCTTGGAGCCGCAGCCTCCAAGGAAGCCAGCCGCCCTCTCCTCATCTCTTCCCCGCTCTCTTGAAGCCAAACCCTTTCCCTTGTTCTTGCAGTCGAGTACTTGTGGCCAGATTCGGAGGCCGCCGATCGAGGGTTTTCCTATTTTCCCTCTTCCTAAATCATGTAAGTGGTTTACCTCTCCTTTCTTTAAATTTTATCTTCGTGTTCTTGAGCCGTTCTTGAAATCGAGGTGTTCTTGTTGGTTTTTTCCTCTCAAATCTCTAGTTCTTGCCATTTTCTTTTGTTGCAATGGAAGAGGAGGCCCGAAGACCCCCCTATGGGGCTCGACAACCCTAGGATTACCCTAGGGGTGTTCGTCCAATGAGGGAATTGGGTCACCCTCAAGGGGTGTTCGGCCTAATCTTGATTATGTTTCTTATGATGCTACACATAATTTCCATCTAAATCTTTAATTTCCGCGTATGAAGTCATGTTTTCCATGTGGAAAGATCAATCTTGACGACATGCTATATTCTTGGTTTGGTTCGGTTCTTGATCATGAGGCTTTGTTCCTGATTTAGAAAGTAATGTCCATGCATGGAAATTCTTGACTAGCAAATAGATGTTAATTTTTGGTATGATTGATCTTGCTGACCTAATCTGATTTGGTAGTAATTAAGGATGTAATTACTGTGATTTTCGGATTAATTACCTTGATATGCTAAAAACTCAATCTTGTTAAAAACTTCATGCTGAATTATTGATTCAGGGCTAATTTTGATATCTCTGTTGTGATGTGTATAGTTTACTGAATATAGTCATGTAACCTATCGTTTCAACCGGAAAATATAGTTTGGATCCATAGGACACACTTTGGAAATCAGATTCGATTTGGGTGCATCAGTTTTGGGCTCAACAGTAAACTGAAAATAAAACCCTAATTTTGGCAAATGAAAATTTTAATTGTATAATTAAAATTCAAGGGGTAGCATAATCTGTTAAGAGCCAATAAAATGAATTATATGCATGAAATAAAATCTCATGGGTTGATGATATTACGGGTCTAAGCATTGAGATCGGGCATAGAGTGTTGCGGCGTTTCCCAGTAAAGAGACCGTAGAAGACACTTTACATAGGTCTTGTTAGCGCCATATCTTTATGAATGACGGAGAGGCTCAGAGAGGAGTCGGATTGCGGGTTTGGCCCGGAAGGTTGGATGGTTAATTCCCAACTTGTGTTTAAGGAATAAGTTCAGATGGACGAATCCCAATTATTCCTGCGATTATTTAAGGAATAAGTTCGGATAGGCAAATCCTGATCATTCCTGCGATTATTTAAGGAATAAGTTTGGATGGGCAAATCCCGATTATTCCTGCGCTATCTTTAAGGAACAAGTTCGGATGGCGAATCTCGATTGTTCCTGCATTTCTTGTGGAACAAGTTCAGACGGGCAAATCTTGATTATTCTCAAGTTTTTTTATTTAAGGAATAAGTTCGAATGGGCGAATCTCGATTATTCATACGCTATGTTTAAGGGTTCTATTATAGGATAAGCTCGGATGCGTCAATCTTGATTATCCTCACGACCCTTGTATGTCATTTGTTGCCTTAGGGAATGGGTAGGCTGCGGCATGTTGTACTTCACTACTAAGTGAATTGGTTTGCCTTCGGGCATGTAATGGTCAGATGACCTGTTAGTTATTCATACCACTTGATGCATTATCCCTGTATAAGACAGGGGCATTTATTCATTTATCTCTGTGGTTGGTTTAATGGTGGGGGTTGGTAAAACCGCTCACTGAGTTCTTCTGAAGTCACCCGTTGTTTATTTCTATTTTTTTACAGAGCCTGACCAGTGAGGCAGGCTAGAGCACTTGGCGCGGCTGGAGGGCAGAGGAGTCACATTGATCTCATAACAGTCCTAGTTATGGGTCATAGTCGAGTCTTTGATAGATTTATCATGCACTTGTATTTAGTATTTTGGAACTGTAGTCCCTTGGGGACATTCATGTCTTTCATTTAGATTTCATTTGTTAATGCAAACTGTTGAACTTTGATTTATTTATTTTCGCACTTTAAACACTTTGCTAAAAACTTACTTCTTGAATGGAATTTGTTTTGTTTTCTCGATCATAACAAAATCTGTTATTCTTTCCGCTATGTTTTATTATGAGTTGGCGTGTGCATGAGATAGGCTGCGGGGTATAGGCACGTATACCCTGGCCGATCACGTGACCCTGAGTTGGGGCGTCACACTAAGGTTTTCAAACTTGGTCTTAATCTTGGTTCTAATGATAACAAATATGGAACTAATATTTTCATGGAGAAATCTTTCAGGTTCCAAGTCGGTTAGCGCTCGACGCCCGCGATCGAAAATATTGGAGAAATCAAAAAATCAGATGGACGTTGGTCGACGCACTCGGATTCAACGTGAAGTTAAAGTCTAGATTTAGGGTGTCTAGATAAATTGTAAAATCCTCAGTATGATGCCAAGAACCAAACCCAAAGACAAAACCCGAAAATGACTATTGCGTAGAAAAATTAACAAAATTGGGTAGTTTTCAAGGTTTCGATCGATGGCCGATCGATCGCCCATCAGCTGTCGACTGACCGCCAATAGCTTGAAATCAACAGTGGGTTGGCGATCGACGATCGATCATTTGGCCAGTTGTCTGGTGATCTATCAGTGACTGATCGGGCGGCGCCAACGGGCAAAAATACGACCGTTGTAAACGGTTGTATTCTTGCCCTCTCTCCTTGGCTTATAAATAGAAGCCTTAACAGCTTTCCTTAGATGTTGTTGAGTGTCACACCCCAACTCAAGGACGTGTGACCAGCCAGGGTCTACATACTACCCTGAAGCCTACTACCTACACTAACCAACGAGAAACCGAAACACATCGAATAAAAAGAAATCACAATGTAGTTTTATTTAGAATTTCAAAAGTTCACAAATTTTTTTTTAAAAAAAGAAGAGAAGCTAACATCATCACAAACCGAAACATCTCAAGTTCAAAGTTGATTACAAGCTTTAAAAGACAACAACTATCAGTGTAGAAAAATGACAACAACTAGACACTAGACTATGACTATAGGACGCCGCTACGAGATTGGCACCACCGCCTGCCCTCCAGCTGCACCATGACGCCAAGCCCCAACTCACTGATCAGGCTCTACAAAACAACAGTAAATAAATCGTGAGTCCACATGGGACTCAGTGAGCGGTTCTTTCGAATCTCCACATAACCCAATAAGCATGCATAAGTATATAAGGCAGCATAGTATAAAGTCAGGGAGGTAAGTTACTTTTGATATGACAACCGACCCCATGGGTCATCCTGTATAGATCATATATTAGAAAAACCCGCCATAACAGCCTACTTAAGCCACTTGGCATCCGGCCCTTAGAGCCTACTCATGGTCTAGGAATTTCGGCCATAACCAGCCCTACCAGACATGGTAATAGTACACTGACCACTCCGACCACACAATACCAAAGTGAAATCAAGAAGTCTCCGGGCCATCGACTAGGATGGTCTAATAGTCTCCGAACACCGTCTGGGGTATGGATAGTTAATCCCACCCAACTGGGGTCTGACACCTAGCGGGCCCGCTGGTGATATCTCAACACCCAATCACTGGCCGAGTCATGCATTCGTCATTCCGACTACTCAGGCATCACGGCAGATCGTCACAAACACATCACACAAGCAAGTGTCCTAGAGTTTCCTTGTTTAAAATCTTGGGCATTCTCCCATGTTCAGTCCTTTATTTCCAGGTCAAAACATGTGTGCACTATTGCTCGCTAATTATTTCTTCGGTGTAAAACCTAACTAGTCTACCTTTGAGTTTCCATAAATAGCACACACTTCATATTTTTCATGTTAATCATTTAGCGTTATATACTCTCCTTGCTAATGTGAAATACATGTCATAAACTTGAAAATATACCCAATAACAAAACGGGACAGCATATAAGCTATAAATGAATTACTTCACGTCACATACTATGTATAGCCACATGATTCAATAATAAAGAATTTAAATTCTGCATTAGACCATAAGCTCAGCAAGGAATTAAATTATCTAACATGGTAATAATATCACAAATTTCAGAAATTAAAGAGGGAAGATCTAAGATGGTTACTATTCTACTATTCTACTAATTACTTGCACCAATGTAGTAGCCTTCCTTAGCTAGAGTCTTACCTAATGTCATCATGTTTCTAATTGTCAATCTAGGCAACTTTTCCTTTTCTATTGTTTCGAGTATTCCCAATCAGAAGGTTTAGTTTCTAGAGGTCACCTTTCCTTCCCTCAAGCTCGGCTGAGACTTGAGCAAGGCTTACCTTGCTCGGCCGAGTACTCATGGATAAGAACAAGGAAGAAGAACCAACCCCAATCCTAGTGTTTTAATTC
The DNA here is from genome assembly GCA_034359265.1 of Canna indica. Taxonomy (NCBI): domain Eukaryota; kingdom Viridiplantae; phylum Streptophyta; class Magnoliopsida; order Zingiberales; family Cannaceae; genus Canna; species Canna indica. The sequence goes on from CP136893.1 coordinate 41,570,806, forward strand.
CAATCTAGCCTAATTAAGACCTTGATCATTATGCACTCCTCTTTGCTCGGCCGAACCATGGACATGGGCTGTCCCTTTGGTTGGCCGAACCTACATGGCCTAGAGAAAAGTTTCAATCTCCATTTACAGTTAATAAAACTACACATTGACGCAGTATAAATTCAAGATCGGTTGAAAAAGGGGCTTATACTCATCGAGGGAATTGGGGAAAATTTCGGAATGACCTTTCCCCTTTTCCCTCTACTCGGCAGCCCCTATAACTTCAAAATTCGAGAAAAACACGAAGTAGATCTGATGCAATAACACACAAAACAGTAATACAGCGATCCAAGTACCAAAGATCGATGAAAACTTGCGACAAAATCTCCACCTAGCGGTCCTAGGGGGTTCGGCCACACGCCTCCCCCAATCATTCATGGAAATCAACCACTCACCTTTGCTTGAGGAAGAAGAAGAACCGAACGCTAACGATCTCGAATCTTCCGACGATGGCACGATCTCCGACGTCGACCAAGATCTATCCTCCCTCTTTTCCCCTTCTCCCTTGCTCGAGCTTTGTGCGGCTCCTAGATGAGCCACACTGCTCAATGATGAGGGATTTTATTCCCTCATCTACAATGACTTAATTGCCCCCTTACGCGACTTAACATTGACTCGACTCAGTCCGAGTTCGACTTGGGTTCCGACTTTATCCGCAACACAAGTTGATCTTAACTCAATTAAAGTATCAATGCATAAAAGAAAAGGGTCAGTTAATCAAATTTAAACTTCATACTTCATAAGTCGAGTCATACCTTCTACTCGAGATGATTCCGAGGCTCGACTCGACTAACCCCGAGTCCGGCGCACTGCACCAAAATAGATTTTCATATTAGGAAATTTTTCGGGTCTTACATTTTGCCTACTGAGACATCCCTTGAACCATCTAAGCTTTCATTGAGCCATTCTTTGCAAATACCTAGCCTTGAACCTTCATTCTTGATCTTGCCTTTGAATCCTTAAAGATTTACCTTATCAAGGCATCAAGATGAGCTAGGTGATTCGTGTTGGAGCTAAGTATTGTTGTTTTTACTATTGCTCCATTTGTTATTGTATTTTGTTGCTTATTTCTTTGTATTTCAAAGTGTGAAGACCTAGGTTGTTAGGTCTTGAGTGGTTGGTGGTTGCCTTGGTATTAAGGCTTAAATCCACCGGTGTAAACTTAGTTTGCTAGGATTCGTTGTGTTGTCCTTATAGTTGAGATGGGAGAGTGCTATCAGTAGGAAGGCGGGATACTTCAGGGTGTGAAAGTGCCTTCGGTGTGAGAGCGAAGACTCTTTGGTGAAAACATCCTCATTGTAGAGGAAACACTTAATCTAGTAAAGCTAGTTTGGAAATCTTAAGCGGGGTGTTTAGGCAGTGGAGTAGGCATTGGGGCCGAACCACTGTAAATCAAAGTGTTAGCATTGTATTGATTTGTGTGTGATTAGCTTGTTCTTGCTTGCTATTTATCTTTATTGCTTCTGCTTGCTATTAATATTGTGTTTAGCCTAACTAATCAATAAACCATTGAAATTGGAATTAGGTTAAAGTTTTAGTTAACACACTATTCACTGCCCCTCTAGTGTGGCCATTTCACTAACACATTGAAGCAATTTTAGAACTTTTCAAGTTACGAGGGTATGAGTTTGGATTAATTTCAACTTCATCATTAAGCATCACAAGGGTGATCGATACAATAATTCTAAACCATAAACCTAGTCTTCAAAAATTTTATTTATTCCAGAGCATCAAGTATTGTCCTCTTCAGATTAATTTTTCGATTTCGATTTGTTCGTTTCGACATATGTGCTTATCAACATTGAACCTGAAATTATTTTTCATTAAATCATTAGTTTCTAATTTATTATTATTAAAACCAATATTTAAAATCTTAGGCAATGAACTTTTTTTACAATTTTCCAGTAGGTCAATCCGGAACTTAAGAGTTCTAGTTTTTGTCAATTAATTTTGACAATATAGGTCTCTAAGGGAACTTCTGTTAAGGACAGTTGAATAAAAAGTTGCAACTGCTATTCCAACTATTACTAGTAGCTAAGTAAGAACCAAATTAAAAATCACACGCAAACACAGAGGTTTATTTACGCAGTTCAGTGATAAAGCCTGTCACCTAATCTGCAAGGCACTCATCGGACAGATGCTCAATCCACTCTCTATAAGTATAATATAAGTCCTTAGGATTTCACACTCGAAATCCGACTACCAGTACTACAGTGAATTGAAAATAATAAAAACCTATTTGCTATTACAAGTACATACCAACTTGCCTCTCTATGACATCCCAGCCACAGAGTTTCGTCCTCCAAATAGTCCTTGTATTGTAGCGAGTTAACAACCCAAAAGCATCTTCGCATGAAGATAAGAAAGATATCATCTACTACCTTTGATCTCCCCCTTTTTTGGCCTAATAAGCCAAAGGAAAAAAACACAGTCACTCATAGCTATCAGAACTAGACGAAACAGAGATCCTTCCAGAAGTCAGAGATGCAAAACCTACAGAACTAGTTGTGAAATATTTAATAATCTTCTTCTCAATAGAGATTACCTACAAGTGGAGCTGAGCCAAGGACACTTGTGTTTTAAACAAGTCATCATGAATAGACCTTTCGGCTATAGATGAAGGACCCGAATAGAGGTCCAGAGTTTTAGATGCAAGAGATGAAGTTACAACAACAACAGGAACAACATTTTTAACTGTTCCAAGACTTGCATCAACAGTTTTGACTGCTTTAGATACAGTTCCAACTGGGACTGTCTTAGTCATAAGAACTTGAGAAAATAAAGGAGGTCCAATCTTTACTAGAATTGAGTCAAACTCTTCATCAACAACAACAATATTAGTACCAAAAACTACTGATTTAGAGGAATCATCATGTAAAATAGAGTCAGATGGAATATTGACTTTATCTTTACCCTCCCCCTCAGAAGATAATTCCTCCCCCTTTAGAACAAAAATCCTAGATAGGGATTTGGAGGGTTTAGATGTCATACCTCTACTATTTTTTCTTAGAGGTCGGTCAGAAGCTCTTCTCCCTGATTTCTTTCTCAAATTTGAACCTTGAGATGTAGGAGGTGGAGATATTTTATCAGGCGACGAAACTCGAATAGGTGTTTCAAACTTCTCAGGAGGATTTGAAAACACCATTTTCTTTTCAAAGGAACCATACATCTTCTACACGAAACTTTTCTTGCTAATTTAACTGCCCATCATTGAATCTTCTGTTTAAATAGATGAAAGGCAGATAATTAAGAGGACACTTTGATGAGTAAAACCGTCGGTTATCATTTGAGATAATCAACCGAGTTGCAACACCAAGCGGTCATAATTAGGACATAAATCCCATATGTGCGGGTCCTCATAAAAGAAGCCTCTCGCCGAAATGAGGGAATTTTCATAAAAAAATCTTCAATGAGAAAATAAGAGGAGAATTGAATGTATAAAATGCCTGCAGAAACAATGAGGGAAAAATAAATTGAGGAAACCCTTCAATGAACAAGGTAAGTGGAAAAATAATTAAAATTGAAAGACTCTTCAATTTTTCCACTCCCAGAAAAAATGAGTCACATGACACAAAGTCCTAGAGCAGATCTCAACTTCTCAAAATTTTCTCCATTTATCGCCTTTGTGAAGATATCTGCAACTTGTTAATCTATAGGAATGCATTCCAGTTGCAACTCCTTGCTTTCGACTAGCTCCATGATGTAATGAAAACGAATATCAATGTCTTTAGTGCAAGAATGCATAACATGGTTTTTTAAATATATTTATAGCACTGATATTATCACAGTATAGAATCATTTCTTCTTATTTGAAACCATAATCAAGCAACATATTCATCATCCAAATAAGCTCTGTGTTGCAACTGCTTGCTGCCAAGTATTCTCTATTGAAGAAAGAGAAATAGAATTTTGCTTTTTACTTAACCAGATCACCAAATTTGTTTCAATATAGAAGCAACCACCTGAAGTACTTTTTCTATCATCAATATTGTCAGCCCAGTCTGCATCTGTAAATCCTACTAGACAGGGGTTAGAATCAATAGAATACCAAAGACCAAAATCCAGAGTACATTTAACATATTTGAGAATCTGTTTAACTGCCTATAGATGAGACTCCTTTGGATTAGCTTGATATCTGGCACACAATCCAACACTGAAACATAAGTCATGTCTGCTAGTAATCAAATACAATAAACTGTCAATCATACTTTTGTAGAGACTAGGATCAATGCTCTTGCCTTCATCATCTTTGCTTAGTTTTTTATGAGTAGAGATAGGAGTTCTAACTACCTTGGAACTATATATCTAGACCAAACTTGTGACTAAGATTTCTTGCATACTTACTCTGAGAAATAAATATATCGTCTTTAGATTGCTTTACTTGAAGACTGAGAGAATAACTCATTTCCCCAACCATGCTCATTTCAAACTCAGATTTCATATCATCCATAAATTATTTAACATAAATTTCAGAGGTTGAACCAAAAACTATATCATCAACATAAATTTGAACAATTCCAAGTTGAAACTCCTTTCTTTTGATGAACAAGGTCTGCTCTGCTCTTCCTCTTCTGTAGTCTTTCAAGAGTAAGAACTAGGTGATTCTCTCATACCAAGGTCTAGGAGCCTGTTTAGGCCCATATAAAGCTTTCTTCAATCTGTACACATGGTCAGGATGAGTAGGATCTTCAAAGCCTTAGGTTGTTCAACATAGACTTCTTCATTGAGAAATCCATTGAGGAAGACAATCTTAACATCCATCAAAAATAATTTGAACTTCATACATCAAGATAAGGCTAGAAGTAACCTAATGGATTCCAATCTTGCATCAGGTGCAAAGGTTTCATCATAGTCCAAACCTTCAATTTGGTTGAAGCCTTGAGCAACAAGACAGACTTTATTTCTCATAATGTTTCTAAATACCCATTTAGTTCCAACAAAATTGACATTTTCTGGTCTTGAGACAAGTTCCCAAACATCATTTTGAACGAACTGTTGTAACTCTTCTTGCATAACAGAAATCCAAAATTCATCCTTCAAGGCTTCCTTGACATTTTTAGATTCAATAGTGGAAGTGTAGCAAGAGTACTTGATCATATCCTAGTGATTTTTTTTAGATTGATTTATGATTTTAACTCCATCATGTACATCTCCGATTACATTTTGTAGAGGATGATTGAGATATCTTGCAGATTTTTTAGTTATGAAGTCATCCCTTTCATCTTCTTATCCAGTGTCAATCTCATGGTTAGTTGAATTTACAATTTCAATTGACTATTTAGTGGCCTTGGAGGAATTCTGGGCAGTCTTATCAATGGTTGAGACTGTCTTCTCATCAGTCAGCATGGTCTAGTATATTTGAGAGTCATCAACTTTCATGTTTTGTGATTCCATCACAGTTTGAGTACGTTTGTTATAGACTCGGTATGACTTGCTATTTTTGGAATAGCCAAGAAATATGGCTGTCACTTTTGCTTTATATTTTTCCAAGGTATTCTCTATCATTTAGAACATAGCACCTGCTACCAAAAATATGAAAATGTGTAAGGTTAGGTTTTCTACCTTTCCATAATTCATAAGAGTAGTAGATCTTGGTCTAAGATAAGCTCGATTTATGATGTAGCAAGATGTCTTGATTGCTTCAGCCCACAATCTTTTAGAAATCCCCTTCGAATTAAGCATTACACAAGTCATCTCCTGAATAGTACGTTCTTCCTTTCAACTACATCATTCAGTTGAGGGGTCTATGGAGCAGAAATTTCATGCAATATACTATTTTCATCACAAAATTTAGAGAAGGAAATGTTCTTAAATTCTCTTCCATGATCACTCCTTATTCTGATCACCTTCAGAATAGGGAGTTCTTGCTCATTCTGAAGTCTCAAACATAGAGATCTAAAAATGCTAAAAGTATTGGACATTTCTTTTAGGAATTCTGTCCAAGTAAAATGTGAGAAATCATCTACACAGACAAGGATATATTTTTTACCACCAATACTTTCAACCTTCATGGGACCGACAAGATTCAAGTGAAGAAGCTCAAGAGGTTTAGAAGTAGCTACCAGTTGTAACTACTGATGAGACTACCTAGTCTGTTTACGAATGCCTCTGACCCCTTCAACATTTACAAGTTTCTTTAGATCTCTGTAATTAACATGACCTAACCATCGATGCCACAGATTAATGTTAGAAGAAATAGCTGAAAGACAAATAGAAGAGTAGACAATTTTGTAGCAGTTGTCTCTAGATCTATTCCCTTAAAGAATACAGTCGTCATCCTTATCTAGAACCTTGCAACTATTTTTAGTAAATTGAACACAAGGTTTAAAATCTCGGTACCGTACCGTACCGACACACGGTACGGTCCGGTATGGAAAATAGCATACCGTTTTTTTTTTTTTTTTTTTTTTTTTTTTTTTTTTTTTTTTTAGAGTTAGATATAACTCTAATAATACATAATTGATGAATAAATGCTTAAAATCAATATTCAAATGTCAAATACATAAATTTCAATGTTTAAAAGCCATTTGGTATTCTATTAGGATTTTTCATAGATACAAGAGAATAACATTAGAATTAATACCATGTGTTGGTACGCAACATAAGACGTACCAACTCATGATATTCATCATCTTAGTTGATGTTGCGCTACGTCTTATGTTGCGCTACGCAGAGTCTTCGGCGGTCCCGGGGTGTGGGGGCGGAGCCCCCGGAAATTTTTTAGACCCTTTGGGTTGTGGGCCTATGTCGCCCTATATTAATTCTAATGTAATTCTCTTGTATCGAGAAATCCCAATAGAGTACCAAATGGCTTTTAAACATTGTATTCATGTATTTGACATTTGAATATTGATTTTAAGCATTTCTTCATCAATTATGTATTATTAGAATTATATCTAACTCTAAAAAAAAACCGATATCGTGTAATACCGGGCGGTATAATACATATACCGCCCGGTATAATACATATACCACCCTTACCGGGCGGTATATGGCAAAATACCGCCATATACCGCTCGGTATACATGATATACCCGGTATTTTCAAATACCGGGTATATCGAATACCGAAATCCCCAAAAACTGATATATACCGGCCGGTATATACCGTTTCGGGCGGTATTTTAAACCTTAATCGAACATTTAAATTTTGGTCACACGGTTGGCTTATACTCACAAGATTAGCCTTGAGACCTCTTACAAGCAGGATATTTTTCAGATTAGGAATCCCTGGAACATTTAGAGCTCAAACTCCTATGACATTTCTATGTCCTCCATCTTCAAAAGTGACAGTTGCACCCCCATGTTCTTGAATATCTTTCAGATTTTTAGGACTTCCAATCATATGCTGAGAACATCCACTATCGAAGTACCAAGATACAAGAGAAGAAATAGTCTTTGACATAAAAACAATATGACAGTTAAATTTAGTCTTTCTTATCCAGATTCGCTTAACCATTTGCCTTGGGTAATTTATATGATTCTTTCTCCTCAGTTTATTGGAGAGTTTGAAGCAATTTGCAATAATGTGTCATCTGCATCTCCAACAGTAGCATATGGGCATCCTATTTCCTTTCCTTGTAGTAGGCTTTTGATGACTTGAAGAGCCTTTATGAAAGTTCCTCAATTGAGTAGGCAGTTAGACTGGGGTTTCAATTGGCATGAACTAGTGTATCCTAGTCGCTTATGATTAGAAGGATATTTTTCTGCACTCAAAATTTTGTTAAGCGTACCACTAGAATTCATCATTCCAACTTCCTTCTTTAGCTTTTCAAGTTCAGAAATCAACTTAGACTTTTTGTCTTCTTTTTCAATCATCTGTTTTTGAAGGTTTCGAACTTTCTCCTTAAGAATCTTCTTTTCTTCAACTAAAATCTTGTTCTGATCGCTGAGAGACTTCTTGAGTTTTACCACTTTAACCCATTTATCAAACATCTCCTGATAGACTTCCTCAAGACTATCTGCAGAATGAACTTTGTAGTGATCATCTTCGGCATCAGAGATGTCAGTAGTTTTAACTATATCATCCATGCAAGCTATGAAAGCTCTAAAGTTGCCTCGTCCATGCTCTTTTGACTTAGTTTCTTCATTATCGTCACTCCAAGTAGTAGTAAATGACTTCTTGAACTTCTTCTGGAGATTTGAGCATTCTAATCTCACATGTCCAAATTCGTCACATTCATAACATTGAACACCTTTAAACTTCAATTTGGAATTGAAAGCGAAATGGCAACACTAGAGGAGGGTGAATAGTGTGTTAACTAAATTAATTAGCCTAAATTCCGATTTTAATCATTTCTTGATTAGTTTAGGCAAATAGCAATTTTAAGATTGGATGCGGAAGCAAGATAAAACAATTAAGCACAAGCAACAATAAATAACAATGCTAACACGGTAATTTATAGTGGTTTGGCCTCAATGCCTACTCCACTACCTAAGCACCCCGCTTAGGATTTCCAAACTAAGATTTACTAGATTAATTAGTTTCCCTTACACAGATGACTTTTCACCGGAAAGACTCCACTCTCAAACCGAAGGCACTTCCATACCCAGAAGTATCCTGCCTTCCTACCGGATCACTTTCCCACCTCAACCCTAAGGGACAACTAGAACTAATCCTAGTAAACTACGTTTACACAAGTGACTTTACTCCTTCTACACCAATGATACCACTCACACTGCAAGACCTAACAACATAGGTCTTCACACAAACCCAAATCAAACAAAATACGTTTAATTAACCAATAATGATTACAATGAAAAGAGCTAAGGAATGTAACAAAAAATCAATGCTCTTTACACATCTTCAGCGCCTTCAACTCTTCAAGGAGATAAGCTCGAATTAAATCCTGATTTGAGGAAGAAGACCGGGCGCTTGCGACAATGTTCGCGGAAGAACAGAGGGTCGTTGATCAATCTCTAGAAGACTCAAATTTCCCTTTAGAATGCACAATAATATCTGTAATTGACAGGGAAGAAGGTTAAATGAGTTATATGAGGGTGTATTTATATCCTCCCGAAGAAACGGTAGCTCAATGGATAGTTTTCTATTCGTTGCAGACGCTGGTCGATTGGTCGGTCGACCGACGGGTCGACCGTCAGATGCGAGATCGCGTTACTCAATCCGGTCGACCGATGCAGGGAAGCAAAGGTTGCATGTCGCACAATTTTTAATCGGGTCGATCGCTAGAGCTACTGCCCAAATTAGGCCTCTGTCGGTCGACCGATCAATCGACCGAAGTAGCCACTGCCTGTTTTCGGCATTGTTCGGTCGACCGACAAAGCTACTGCCTTTTTCTTACCCTGTTCGGTCGACCGGGCTGAATTTTATTTTTCAGCCTGGTTTTCTTCTGCGCTTTGTTTTCGGGTTCCGGCTTTCGACGACCATCAACTTAGAGAGCTTTCATGTGATCTTTGACCTCGTCCAAGATGACTTTGGTGCTCATGTTGATCTTCAAGAAATTCTGTGACGAACCCGAGCGCGACGATCAATGTCCTTCCGATTTTCCAATTTATCCGATCGAGAATATCGAACGCTAATTGATATCGAACCTAAAAGATATTCTCAATGAAATATTAGTTCCATGTTTGTTATCATCAAAACCGAGATTAAGATATTAAGACCAAGGTTGAAAACCTAAAGCTAACAATCTCCCCCTTTTTGATGATGACAAACATCCTTAAGAAAATATATTCATTAAAGCATATAGGATATCAACTAAGGGATTTCTCCCCCTATCAACATGCATATCTATGAAAATAAACTCCCCCTATCTATATGCATGGATTTCCTATATTTTCCTCCCCTTTATCTATAATTTTCTCCCCAATCTTCTTATACTTTTCTCCCCCTTTATACCTATACTCTTCTTCCCCTTTTGACATCAATCAGAAAGGGCAAGAAAGGTCAATCTAGTCAAGGGATGAAGAACAAATAATATTTCATGAAGTTGAGACTCTAAGGTTATTTTTCATGAAACTTAATTCATACATGATATGTTCAAAACACAATTGGAATTCAAAATTAAATCATATATGATCTCAAGTATGAATGTTTTCGTGAATATGGTTCTCTTTCATGACATTTTTAGATTTCATTCAAACTTTTAAAATATCAAGATATGGTTATTTAAATCATGTATATCAAGTTTGAAGTGAAACTATTGTCATTTGATCCAAATATGAACTTAGCATGTTTTCATTTGAAATAAGCATGAAAACATGAAAATGCTAAGTATCAATTTTTGCTATCTACTCATGTTTTTCTCAAACTTTGGCATCTAGACATCAAACATGAGATAATGTAAGTCTATGAATCAAGATTGGGCTTAAGATGAAATTTTTAAGTTGCTTTGTTGACTTAGGTCAACCTATACTTCAAGATTTGAAAAAATCAAACTTTTAAATCTATACAAAATCATATTTTCGATGAAAAACTTTGGTACCAATTTTTGGATGAAAATTTTGATACCAAATATTGAATGGCCATTTGAAATGCATGAATAAGGTTTAAACTCAAAAGAATTCTCAAATACCATTTTTCATCCTATATTGATTTTAATAAACAAAACGATATTTCTAGCTATCATCCAAAATATCAAAATCATTCCTAGAAATGATTTTACTCAAAAAATTATATGAATGATATTAGAAATGGAATCCAAATAGTATACATGAGTTTTCATTTGAAGTTTTTGAAGAAAGATCAAAGTATCGAAAGGATTGATATCTCAAATAAGTGATACTTTGAGTTTTAGATGTTCAACTTCAAAATTTTATTTTAAATCAGATTCTTGATGAAACTTTTTGAAATTTTTACTAATAAAACTAGATTTTTCACTGAATGTGCAGTTTCAAGAATCATTTAAAAAAGATTTTTCTATATTTTCCTACAAATAACTGAAATTGCTACCGAATGTAGGTTGAAGTGGTATTTTTATAATTTTCAGTTATTCTTAAAATTTGTTCAATTTTCATTCAAACTTTCAAGACACCACATGATGGTCATGTAAAGAGTATATGTCAAGTTTGAAATGAAAATTATGTCCTTAAGTGAAGATATCAACCTAGCATGGTTTCATTCAAAACTAAACTAGTTTTTATGAAACTTGCTAAGTTTCAATCTTAACATTTACTCATGATTTTTCAAATTTGACCCTATGGATACCTAACATGAGTAAATCTAAACATATTTCTCAAATATGGATCAAAAATGAAACCTTTAGGTCAACTTGGTTCAAGAGAGGTAAACATGAATTAACCTCTATGTCATTTTATCCATATCCATATGAATTTTTCACTCTAAATACATGGAAACAAGTCATACCTATTCCTAAACATGTTTATGAAGTTTGGACTTAAAATCAAGTGTCCAAGTCAATTTGTTGACTTGGATCAAACTTCTCAAGCTTAAGTCCTCTAATTGATCTAGTTATCACATTTTTATCTACATATGAATTTTCAAGATTGAACACTTAGAATCATATCATGTGTGTATCTAAACATGTTCATTTCATTTGTAACTTAAAATGAAGTCTCTCAAGAAGAATTTTAACCTAGTTCAATTTCATAAATATCATGATATCATGAAATGAGCTAAGTTATCAAGATTTTTCCTACTCATAAAAATTCAAATATTTATCATGCAAAATCAATCATGAGTATATAGAGACATCATCAAAACATGAAAATTCAAGAATTATACTAAAATTTTCATAAATTTAAATCCATACCTTATTCTTAGAAATTTGCCCAACCTTTTCATTTCCTTTTTCATTTTCTTTTAGATAGCATAGTCTTTCGTGTTTACCACTTTCTTAACTTGCAAGTAGGCTTTATTAGTATCATAATAAAATCATATACCAACTAGCAAGCTAATATACTAAATAGCAAAGGGTCAATGCAAAGTTTCATTAAAAATTCAACCTATGCTAGATAGTAAAGATTCATTTTAAAGATAGATTTTACCATGATATCAAAATGAATCTAAGGGATCTTAAGATGTGAACCATTTGAGGAATATGGTCCCTAACCATGTTAAACTAGTTTGGACTCACAAGAAGGTCTCTAATAATAGATATTTACCTAAAGCAAGTTTCATTCAATGAATTTGTCTAAGTACTAAAGTATTACCTACTCATGAAAATTCAAATATTTAACATGCAATTCTAATCATAAGTATAGAGACATAATATAACCTTAAGTATTGAGGTATAACACTAAGATTTTATGAAAATCGAAGTCATACCTCATACTTGAAAATTTAGCCAAACTACTCTTTTTCATTCACATTAGCCTTCCATTTACAATAACTTGCAAGTATACTTTATTAATGGTAATCAAATCTTATCTACTAGCAAGTTATCAAAACTAAGTAGCAAAGAAAGGGATGAATTATCGATATCAAAATCTACTTTGCTAAATAGTTTCAAATTCGTTTCAAAATAAAATCGAGTGATACCAAAACGAAATTTTAAGATATCATAAAGATAATAAATATGAAAACATGATCTCCAACCCTTCCTATTGGTTGAAAACCGAAAGGCCACAATGAGCCTACAATTTAAAACTGCAAGGTCGCATGAGCCCATTACATGCTACATAGGTCTCCGAAGAGACTGGGAAATCAAAATCAAAAATCATTTCATAAAATATATCAAGAGCATGAAGATCAACTAGAATTAAGCATAGTATCATAATATTCAACTAAGGCAAAACAATGCAAGTTAGAAGATGATACCGGAATAGTTTTGATGCCAACTTTACCTAAGGCATCAAGGTAGCTTGAAGTTGCAACCAAAGATGGATTCTTCATTAAATTCCATGGTCAACTTCAATCCTTCAATTTCTTTACCCTTGTGTGGTTGCTCCCCCTACAAAAGAGCATGATACCTTTGGTACCTAAATAGCTTTGGGTCCTTGGGGGTTAGAGGGCTTAGGAATCCAAAGTGTCCTAGCAACACTTGGATTTCTCTTTAATGCGCAATCATAAATAGCATGCCCGTATGTACCACAACAAAAGCAATGTCCATGAATTTTTTTTCTTTTTATTTTTAACAAGGACATGAGATTTAATGTTAGAATGCTTAACATAGGAGGCATGATGAGCATGGGCATTCTTAGATGAAACATTTTTATTTTGACCATGAGGTTTAAATGTGGAATGCCTAACATGAGAATGATTATGAACATTGGCATTCTTTACATAGGCATTTTTTATTCTAGTGTTCTTAGGAGATGAAGCATTTGTTAATTCATTTACTTTCTTATTCAAGAAAGTAATTTCACGTTTCAATTCATTCATGGATTTACGCAATGCATGTAATTGAGATTTAAACATGCAATTCTCATTTTCCAAATTGTTATTTTTAAGCTTCAAATCCTTAAGTTCAAGTTCTACATTTTCATGGCATGAATCAAATGACCTAGATCTCAATTTTTCATTTTCTAGTTTGGATTCATACAAATGAGAATTGAGCATCATATTTTCTTTTTTCAACCTTTTATTTTCCTTATCTTTTCTAACAAGCAAGGCATACATTTTTTGACATTCATCAACTAGTTCTTCATATGGCATATTGAATGAATTAGATGAGCTGGTACTAACATTATTATTATTATGACTAGAAGAAAAAGAGTGTACCTCATCATTGGTACTTATGAGGCAAACTTTTGAAGTAGTTTCATAGTCATTTCTAGAGGGTCCTTCAAATGAGTGAGAGGTGGAGGTGGAAGCACTTGACCTCTTCCTTGCTTTGTTCTTCATGCTTGGACAATTTTTCTTCACATGCCTCTTTTCTTTGCAAGCATGACAAATTACTTTTCTTTTTCGGCTCTTGGTGCTACTTCTTTGACTAGAAGAGCTATGGGCATCAAAACCAATATTAGGGGTAGGTGAATGACCATTGTCATCACTACCTTCATTAAATATACCAATTTCTTCGATTTGAGCATGATCGTATAAAACATTCAAACTAGCCCATAAATCATAAGCTGAAGAGCAATGCATGACTTTATCTAGGATGCCATTGGGTAATGTGCAAAGTATGTAATTCATGGCATCTCCATTATACTTAGACATTTTCTTATCCATTTCACTCCAAGCATCCATATCAACCTTAGGTTCAATGAATTCCCAATGTAATATGTTAAAGACACCAAAACCTTTAGTCTTCAAATAAGTGTACATCCTATGTTTCCAAAGACCAAAGTTTGAGTCACCGAACCTAGGAGGTGAAGACGCTACACTCTCTAGAGTCATTTCTAGATCGAGACTAGATGTAGACGTGATGGTGAAATCTCAATCCACAACCATGCTCTGATACCAATTGAAAGCGAAATGGCAACACTAGAGGGGGGGTGAATAGTATGTTAACTAAATAAATTAGCCTAAATTCTGGTTCTAATCGTTTCTTGATTAGTTTAGGCAAATAACAATTTTAAGATTGGATGCGGAAGCAAGATAAAACAATTAAGCACAAGCAACAATAAATAACAATGCTAACACGGTAATTTATAGTGGTTCGGCCCCAATGCCTACTCCACTACCTAAGCACCCCGCTTAGGATTTCCAAACTAAGATTTACTAGATTAATTAGTTTCCATTACACAGAGGACTTTTCACCGAAAAATCTTCGCTCTCAAACCGAAGGCACTTCCACACCCGAAAGTATCCTGCCTTCCTCCCGAGAGCACTTTCCCACCTCAATCCTAAGGGACAACTAGAACTGATCCTAGTAAACTACGTTTACACAAGTGGTTTTACTCCTTCTACACCAAGGATACCACTCACACTACAAGACCTAACAACCTAGGTCTTCACACAAACCCAAATCAAACAAAATACGTTCAAATAACCAATAAAGATTACAATGAAAAGAGCTAAGGAGTGTAACCAAAAATCAATCCTCTTTTCACACCTTCAACGCCTTCAACTCTTCAACAAAATACGCTTGCGAGAATGTTCGTGGAAGAACAGGGCGCTGTTGATCAATCTCTGAAAGGCTCAAATTTCCCTTTAGAATGCTCAATAATATTTGTAATTGATAGGGAAAAAGATTAAATGAGTTATATGAGGGTGTATTTATACCCTCCTGAAGAAACGACAACTCAATGGATAGTTTTCTTTCCGTTGCAGACGTCGGTCGATTGATCGATCGACCGACCGATCGACTGCTCATTCAACCACTGCCATTTTCTCTTTGGTCGGTCGACCCGTCGGTCGACCGCCAGACGCGAGATCGCGTTCCCTCAATCCAGTCGACCGATCGGTCGACCGATGCAGGGAAGCAAAGATCGTGCACCGTGCAATTTTTAATACGTTCGACCGCTAGGGCTACTGCCCAAATCAGGCCTCTGTCGGTCGACCGAAGTAGCCACTGCCTATTTACGGTAGTGTTCGATCGACCGACAAAGCTACTGCCTTATTCTTACCCTGTTCGGTCGACCGCCCAGTCGACCGAATTCAGGCTAAATTTTATTTTTTCAGCCTGGTTTTCTTCCGCGCTTTGTTTTCGGGTTCCGGCTTTCAATGACCATCAACTTGGAAAGCTTTTATGTGATCTTTGAGCTCGTCCAAGACAACTTTTGTGCTCATGTTGATCTTCGAGAAATTTTGCGACGAACCCGAGCGCGACGATCAATGTCCTTCCAATTTTTTGATTTCTTCTGATTTATCCGATCGAGGATATCGAACGCTAATTGATATGGAACCTGAAAGATATTCTCAATAAAATATTAGTTCCATGTTTGTTATCATCAAAACTGAGATTAAGAGATTAAGACCAAGGTTGAAAATCTAAAGCCAACAGGAATCATCTTTTTGTTCAGACAATTGACTTCTTTTATTTTATCCAACAAAAAAGTTTGATTTTGAACTGGCAGACTCGGGAGGTTGAAACTACTGTTTGAACTGCATATTTGACTGAGAGTTCTCGTTTACTATATTCTTAGCTCTCAGAAATCTCTTGAAATTCTTTGTCGAAAGAGCTAGAACAACATCCATCTCTTCTTTAGAACAATCTTCTGACTTGATCTCATCCTCAATAGCTCTGAAGAGAAGATTCTTCGTCTTTTCTTTGTGAGAATATTTTTCAGATAATTCCTTTTGGGTGAAATGGCACACTAGAGGGGGTGTGAATAGTGTATTTACTAATTTATTAGCCTAAATTCGATTTTAGTCATTTTTGATTATTTAGGCAAATCGTAATTTATCGACTAGATGCGGAAGCAAAAATAAACCAATTAAGCACAAGCAACGATATCAATGCAGACACAAGGATTTTATAGTGGTTCAGCCCCAATGCCTACTCCACTACCTAAGCACCCCGCTTAGGATTTCCAAACTAAGTTTACTAGATTAAATAATTTCCCTTACACAGAGGACTTTGACTCGAAGAGTCTCACTCTCAACCTAAGGCACTTCCACACCCGGAAGTCTCCGCCTTCTTATCGAGAGCACTCTTCCACCTCAACCCTAAGGGATAACTCAACTAATCCTAGTGAACTGAGTTTACACCGGTAGAATTAAGCCTCAAACACAAAGGCAACCACCCAATTTTAAGACCTAACAACCTAGGTCTTCACAAGCATAAAT
This sequence comes from Canna indica, assembly GCA_034359265.1. NCBI lineage: Eukaryota > Viridiplantae > Streptophyta > Magnoliopsida > Zingiberales > Cannaceae > Canna > Canna indica. The sequence goes on from CP136893.1 coordinate 41,587,438, forward strand.
CCAAAGAAAACAATGTTCAAATAATAATTAAAATTACAATGAAAAGAGCTTAAAGAGTAAATCAAGACTAAATACTCTTTTCCAAGCCTTCAAAGCCTCCAACTTGCCAAGTCGTAGAGCTCAAGTTGAAGCCCGAGTTGAGGAAGAGTGTGCGCTTGAAGAAGTTTTCGACGGAAGAACCGAGCGCTATTAATCGATCTTTAGATGGCTCAAAACTCTCCTTTAAATGCTCAATTAAATCTGTAAGAAGTCTTAAGGGAGTTAGGTGAGGGTTATTTATATCCCTCAACTGAACGGGTTGTTCAACGGGCGGAAAACTAGCCGTTACAGCCGTTCGGTCGCTTGCCGGTCGATTGTCGGTCGACCGGCCGATCTACAGCCTGCGACCGCTACCCGAATCTTGTGGCTGCAACTTTCATATCGAATTTAGTAGGCATGGATCTTAGAACTTTCGTTACTACCTTTTCTTCAGAGAATGACTCTCCAAGGTTGGTAGCATTGTTCATGACATCTTTGATACGCCCATGAAAGTCTTGTATACTTTCATCTTCTCCCATCTTTAGATTCCCAAGTTTGGTGGTGAGGATTTCGACTTTTGACTTTCGAAGCGTCAAGGATCCTTCATGATTCGTTCCTAAAATCTTCCAAGCCTGCTTTGCCAAGATAAAACCCGAGATTAGTTTAAATTGAGAAGGATCAACTCCACTGAAGATAGCATTAAGGGTTTTATTGTCATAATTTACTGCAACAATCTATGCTTCAGTATATTGGCTTTTTGGCTTGCCCTCAGTTCCATTGATTGTTGGATGAGTATACCCAATCTCTATAGTGTCCCAATAATGATCGTCCAAGGACTTGATGAAAGCTCTCATCCGAGTCTTCCAATAAGCATAGCTTGTTCCAATAAGTAATGAAGGAACATTGATAGAATTTCTCATAGGCATTCCTTCCATCTTGAGCCCGAAAAAGAGATACACCAAGGATCTTGTGCAGGTAAAGGTTAGCACAATTGCTCTGATACCAATTAGCAATATAGGTCTCTAAGGGAACTTCTATTAAGGATAGTTGAATAAGAAGTTGCAAATTCTACTAGTACCAAAGTAAGAATCAAAACAAAAATCACACGCAAACACAAATGTTTGTTTACGCAGTTCAGTGACAAAACCTATCACCTAATCTGCGGGGCACTCAAGGGATAGATGCCTAATCCACTCTCTATAAGTACAATATAAGTCCTCAAGATTTCACACCCGAAATTTGACTACTAGTACTACAGTGAATTGGAAATAACAAAAACCGATTTATTATTTCAAGTACATACCAACTTGCCTCGACATCCCAGCCACAAAGTTCTATCCTCCACACAGTCCTTGTGTTGTAGAGAGTTAACAACCCAAAACCATCTTCACATGACGATAAGAAAGATAGATTGTTATCGTCTGCACTCAGTAGTCTTGTAGTCAGTAGTCTCAACTCCTCAGAATAACTAGCAACACAGTGTACGCACACGAGAGTTGATAAATCAGATCTTTTCATCGAAATTTATATGTGACAACTAATAGATCTGAATCAATGCTAACATAACTATTTGTTCAATAATACCTTCAGTTCAACAACCAACAACCATCGGTTCAAAATAAACAGCCAGCACTTAAATCATAAAGACCATAAAGACCATAAAGACCAAAGGAGTAACGCCTAGAGATAATTAAAGAGGACTTCTCCTCTACTCATTAAATTAATCGGGTAATAAAATAATTAACAATGACTAAAAAATATAAGTGGAGCATTAATTTGGAGAAGAAGAAGAAGAAGAGGTGAGAGAGAGGGGAGGAGAGAGATGGAAGAGTATATATATAGATAGAATAATATAGATAGAACTGCTCACCGCCATCATTAGCCCCTCGGCTCCGCCAACAACCGCCTCCGCCGCCTGGTCTGCCACGATGAGCTCCACGAGGGTATCCACCTCCTCGAGACCAAGCCTGCTCGCAGCGAGGTCCCCGACATCATCCCCTCAAGAGACTCATCTGCAACTTCTGCCGCCTCGGCCACACGCAGAATGCCACCGGCGTCCTTGCCGTCCTCGAGTTCTCCGGCTCCCTCAACACCGGTCGCACTATGACGCCCCAAACTTAGGGTCACGTGACCGGCTAAGGTATACGTGCCTATACCCCGCAGCCTAACCCATGCACAAACCAACTCATAAAGATAACAGAAGAATATCAGGTTTTATCAATAACAAGAACCAAAACATATTTTTATTTCAAAACATCAAAGTTTTTAAGAAATAGTTCAAGTCAGGAAATAAATGAACGAACGAGTAGCAGTTCTTTTAACAAATAAAAACTGAATAAAAGACATGAATGTCCCCACAGGACTACAACTCTAAAACATCAAATCACGAGTGCTCCTTTGCCCTCCAACTGCGCCAAGTGCTCCAGCCCACCTCACTGGTCAGGCTCTGCAAAAAAAAAAAAACAACAACCGATGAGTTCAAATAGCTCAATGAGCAGTTCTACCAACCCCCACGAAAAAACCAAACACAAATATAGTGCATAAAGAAAAACTCCTGACTCAAGCAGGAAGAGGTCACAAGGGAGTGACTAGCTAGCAAGCCGTCAGGCCACCACCTGCACGAAGGCATCTAACACCCAAACAATGAAGATCAACAGGCCTAAGCCTACCATGCCCTAAGGCAACAAAACATACTAGGATAATCGAGAAGGCCCTCCGAACTTATCTTAATATAAAGAAACTCGGGAGCAATTGGGAAGACCCTCCAAACTTGCTCCATGAGACACGAATGAACAATCGGGAATCGATCGTCCGAACTTGCTCCTTTAAGATATCACAGGAATAATCGGGTAGACCCTCTGAACTTATCCCTTTAAGATATCACCGGAATAATCCGGTAGGCCCTCCGAACTTATCCCTTTAAGATATCACAAGAATAATCGGATAGGCCCTCCAAACTTATTCTTAAAAGCACCTCGGGAATAATCGGGTAGGCCCTCCAAACTTATTCCACGCGGCCAAACCGGAACAATCAGGATTCGCCCATCCGAACTTGTTCCACAAGTTGGGAATTAGTCATCCAACCTTCCAGACCTAGCCCACAATCTAGCTCCTCAACGAGCCTCTCCGTCATTCATAAAGATATGGTGCAACATGACCTAAGTCAAGTCTCTCCTACGGTGTCTTAGGGGTGTCCTTATTGGAAAGCGTCTCAACACTCCAATACCCGACCCCAACTCCTAGACTCGTAATGTCATAACTCGTGAGGTTTTATTTCATGCATAACTTTATTTGTTGGTTCATAACAAATTATGCTGACCCCTTGCTCAATTTTAATTATGCAATTAAATTTAGATTACCAAGATTAGGGTTTTATTTTAGAATTTGGTTAAAGCTTACTGTTGTGCCCAATATTGATGTATCTAACTCGAATCTGGCCTTCAGAGTGTGTCCTATATTTCCAAACTTTATTTTTTGGTCAAAACGATATGTTACATGACTATGTTCAGAGAAATACACACACCACAGCAAGTATTTTAAAAACGGCATAGATTCATTATCTCAGCATGAAATTCCAGCAACATTTAGTTTTTAACATAGCATGAAAATAAATCCAAAATTAACAGAAATTAGATCATTAATTATCATTAAAATAGAATACTAATCTTGAGATAAATTTCTCAAATTTCATGCTTATTAAACAATATTAACAAGTATCAACAACACCTTAATCAAGAAACAAGCATCATGATCAAGAACCCTTCTTCAAGAACCTTCATGGCATCGATATCAAGATCTTAATTTTATAAACATGATTTCTATCCAAAAATCACAAATTTAAATCTAAGGCATGCAACCACAATTCAAGAAACTAAATAGGCAAGCAAATCAAGATATAAACTTCAAGATAAACAAGATCTCTCACTTGGGAATTTCATTAAACACCTTGAGGGCACCCTTGCTTCACCCTTGGCCGAGCACCCCTAGGGTAAACCTAGGGCTGCCGAGCCACAAAGGGAGGATCTCGGGCCCTCCTCACATAAATCGGCACAAGAACACGATGATCAAACCCACGATTCGGCAAAAATCACAAGAAACAAGAAGATGCCCAAATTGGCTCAAGATCACGTGAGAACCCGGAAAATGAGAGGTAAAACCACTCACCTAAATAGAAAAGATGATTATAGGAGAAATCTCGAACGACGGCCCTCGAATTCGGCTTCAAGAATCAACATTTCGAGTCAAGAAGGGGGGAGAAGGGGGCGACGGCTGACTTCAAGCCGCCGGCTTGAAGAGAGGGAAAGAGGGAGAGAGAGAGGGCAGCTAGCTCAGGTGGCGGCTCCTTGCTCGGCTCCAAAGGAAAGGGAAGAAGAAGAAGAAGAAGAAGAAGAAGAAGAAGAAGAAGAAGAAGAAAAAGAAGGGGAGGGGAGGGGAGGCTCAGCGGTAGCTGGGCTTGGCGGCTCCAAGAGGGGAAGGGGAGGGCCGACTGGCAGCTTGGCTCCTCCCTTCAAGAAATCTATGCGACTCCAATAGGGAGCCGCATACCAAGGGGGGAGGGTTTTTATACTCTCCTCCTTAAACTTAATCCTATTGGCGTGTAGGCCTGGCGGGCCGAGTCATCAATCACCTCGTGGCGTGTAGCCCTAGCGGGCCGAGTCACACTCGAACGCCGAGGGCGCTCGGGCCCTATACGGTATAAGATGAAGGTGCATGTGCCCTTCCCTTTCACCAATTGGTTTGGGGGTCGTTGGTTAGCGCCAGAGTTTTGGGAGCTGGTATCAGAGCCTGGGTCTCGAGTTCGAGTCTCGGCTGACGATTGCTGAGGGAGAGATTGTTGGCGTGTAGGCCTGGTGGGCCGAGTCACACTCGAACGCCGAGGGCGCTCGAGCCCTATACGGTATAAGATGAAGGTGCGCCCTTCCCTTTCACCAATTGGTTTGGGGGTCGTTGGTTAGCACCGGAGTTATGGGAGCAATTGTTGGCTTTAGGTTTTCAGCCTTAGCCATAATCTCGGTTTTGATGGTTTTGATGATAACAAACATGGGACTAATGATTTCATTGAGAATATCTTTCAGGTTCCATATCAATTAGCATTCGATGTCCTCGATCGAAAATATCGGAGAAATCGGATATCAGAAGGACATTGATCATCGCGCTCGGGTTCGTCGTGGAAAGTTTCTCAAAGATCGATGTGTGCGCCAAAGTCACATTGGACGGGCTCAAAGTTCACATGAGAGCTCTCCAAGATGATGGCGTTGAAAGTCAGAACCCGGAAATGAAGCGCGGAAGAAATAGGCTAAAAATAAACTCAGCCTAAGTTCGATCGACCGATCGGTCGACCGAATAGAGTAAGAAATGGGCAGTAACCCTAGCGGTCAATCGATCAGTCGACCGGACTGAGGCTAGCTGCAGACGCAGCTTGTGTTGGTCGACCAAAAATGAATCGCAAGTTTCTTGCGTTGGGCGGTCGATCGACTAAAGCCCAAAATGGGCAGTAGCTTGGCGATCGACTAGTCGGTCGACCGACCTGCGTATAGGCATAGACGTAAAATCACGTCGGTCGACCGACGGTTTGACCAAATGCAAAATCGCGAGATTTGCATCTGGGCGGTCGACCCGTCAGTCGACCGACCACAGGGAGAATTACAGCGATCGAAGGACCGGTTGATCGACCATTCGACCGACGGTCTGCAACGGATAGTTTTATATCCGTTGAGCAACCATTTCTTCACAATGGTATAAATACACCCTCATATACATCATTTGACTCTCTTCCGTTAATCTTATAGATTTTATTGAGCATTTAAGAAGGGATTTAAGCCTTCCAAAGAGAGATTGCAGTGCGCCATGTTTTCTTTCCGCGGCAACCTTTCTCAAGCGCCAGCTGCTGCTTCAACTCGGGTTTTGATCAAGCTCATTCCTTGACGAGTTGAAGGTGCCCAAGGCTTGCAAAGGAGCTTTTATTATTGGTTTATTCTTAAGCTCTTTTGATTGTAAATTTTATCTATTATTTAAACTATTTTTGGATTTGTGTCTGTGTAAAGACCTAAGTTGTTAGGTCTTGTTTGTGAAGTGGTATCCTTGGTGTAGAATGAGTAAAGCCACTTGTGTATACTTAGTGATTACTAGGATTAATTCTAGTTGTCCCTTAGGTTGAGGTGGGAAAGTCCTCTCGGTAGGAAGGCGAGATACTTTCGGGTGTGGAAGTGCCTTCGGTTGGAGAGCGAAGACTTTCCGGTGAAAAGTCCTCGTTGTAAGGGAAACTCTAATTAATCTAGTAAAACCTAGTTTGAAAATCCTAAGCGAGGTGCTTAGGTAGTGGAGTAGGCATTGGGGCCGAACCACTATAAATATCTTGTGTTTGCATTGTTATTATTGCTTGTTTTTATTGCCTTATCATTTACCGCTTCCGCATATAATCAACGAATTGCAAATTGCCTAAACAATTAAAATTGGGATTTAGGCTAATTGTATTAGTAAACAAATCCCCCCCTCTAGTGTCGTCATTTCGCCAACAAATCCCACTAACCCTCTTAGCAAACCCGCATCCGCCTTGAGCCAAATCCATACCCGCTAACCACTAAGCTTAATTAAACCCCAATTAATCTCATGCTCCACATAAACATCCAACACATACACACCCATATGTGACATAATTAAACAATCATGTATACACAACATAAAATTAAATAAATTTATCTACCCAAGCAAAAATTTACATAACTCATATTCTCACTTACCCGAGCTCGCAAGCTCGCACCGGACCATGAGTCGACTTGGCTCGACCTCGAACTAGTCCGCTAGGCTGACAACTACAAACATAGATGGAAAACTAAAAATTCATATCTAGGATATTACACGCACCCTCCACGCCAATCGCACCCTCATCATCCCCCACTAGTGCACTGCTTCAACTTAACCGACAAGAGAGAGAGGGAGAGAGAGAGAGAGAGAGAGAGAGAGAGAGAGAGAGAGAGAGATTTGGGACCCACTTTTAATATTAAAAAAGGTGGGATCCAGTTTTAATAACATGAGAGCAAGTAATAGAATAAAAAATATCTTTTATATACATGTCAGCTACCACGTCGTCAGTTTAACCGGGTGCCCGACGGAAAGTTGACAGTAGACCACAATGAAATAAATGTCTTAATACTTATATACAAATGAGACAAATAAAAGTACATGCCATAATTGAGACAAATGTCAAAGTACATTCTATATTTAGATATTTTCCCTAAAATAATTAACGATGATTAAAAAATATTAGAGACAACAAAGAGAATCGTCATTAATATTGCAGACCAAGAGTCACCATATATGTAGGAAACAAAAAGTTCTTACTTTTCGTTGCATCCTTATCGTGAAAATCATAAATTGCCTAATAATTGGCCTTATCCTTGTCCTTATCCCGTTGAAACTTTCTTCTATATAAGTAGAACTTCTCGTAGTTGTCTGAGAATTGGCTTAGAGTGTTTTTTCCAAATATAGTCAATCTCATAAAAAGGCCAACACTAACAAATTTGTACGTGGATAAGTGGGGAAACTGAGATGGTCAAGTTAGGGTGGTTCAATTAAAATAGATTCCTATATGAAGCCTAACCTTATAAAATTTGACGTAATCCCAAAATATTTGATCATCTGTTAGGAAAATTGGGAAAAAAATTTGCAGGATCGATAAAATCTGAACCCGGCGAGAGAAACGAAAATACAAATTCGATAAAAATAATATGGAAAAATTAGAGACATGGGGGTTAACGTGGTTCGAACGCGGCGGGATACCGATCATACATCCATGGGGAGAAGAGAAGACTTTTTTTTAATTCCAAAAAAGAACTTTACAATATGAGTGATAATAAACTGAATCCCCTTTAGAATACAACAAACATTCTCAAATAAATTAAACTTGAAATCGGTATAGAGTAGAGGTACTATCTCTACAAAATATATGCCTTGAAACTGAACTCTGCTGATGTATGTAGGAATCTAAGAATGAGCACTCTTTAAAAAAGGTGATAGCGACACTCTTAATTTTCGAATCTCTAAATTTCTCACAAAATTTTCCTTTATGATTTTCTTTCTTGTCTCGGTGTTTTGTCCTTAAGGAAATGATATGTATTTATACTCAAAGGGACGAACTCGGTCTAGAGAGAAATTAGGATAGTTGATTAAAATCTGAATATGTAGCCATTCGATTTATTTGTGCAGCTCTGATTTAGCGACCAATTCTAGCAGCTCACGTGTGCCATGGGGCAAACAAGGATGGTGGGCTCGGCCTACTCGCCTGGCCCACCTGGGCCGGGCCGAGCCCAGTGAAGATGCAGTTCTCTTTTTTTTCTCTTTAGATTTAATCATAATTTGATTAAATGAACTTCGATTTGGTCCGATCAAATTCGTTAAATTTAATTCAGACCTAATTTGAGTCAATCTTTAATATTATCTTTCAAATGTTTGATTAGAATGTTTCGTAGTCATCCTAAAATTATAATTAAACTAAATATTACTGTTAGTTATTAGTTTATTATCTACTATATACAGTAACTGATGCACTTTCATTTTTTATTATTAAAAAATAATTTACAAATAGATGCAAACACATGTCGCGACAATCAGATGTAAATGCAAGACGACACATATCAATTGAGAATCTGATATACATATAATCAAAATCAAATATTTCATCTCCGGTTCTTCCTCCTAAAGGAGATCAATTGGGAACGCGTACGCCAAGTACGCGTAACATGTATTATTTACACGTTTCTTCTGTATTGATTATATTAAAACCTAGTTAATATATCTCTTCTTACTTACGTAGTGTCTCTTCGGTTATTTTAATTATTTTACCTTCTCTCAATTTGTTTCGTTAGGCCAAGTAACTTAATCGAGTGAGGGAGAATCAGCCCAGATAAAATCAAGCTATATTCTTTTCCTTCATTCTAACAAATTTGGTCGATCATTTTCAATTTTGGATTAGGTAATTGAATTTTAAATAAGGAGAATCTTGACAATTAAGAAGCACAACAACGTTAATCGAATAGGTCGACAATTATATATTGATGCGACCTTCTTCTTTTTTCTACGATACTTTTTCTTCAATTCAAGATCGGTGATAAAGGGAATACAAGGCGGAGGGAAGGAAATAAAAGTGAAAAAATAAATAAAATACACACGAAATTAAGATAACGAACTAAAACACGTCGAGACTTTCGAATGCAATTAATGCAACCTGCGCAAAGAAATTAATGTGACATCGATCGTTTCTTTTCTGTCGATACTTGCTCTAGGAATGCGAATAACACTTCTATGACGTCTCTCCTATGAGTGAACCTAGGTTTATTAATATTGAACCTAGTATAATTTATACTGAACCTAAAGTAAGAGTAAACTTATGTTGCAAACGAGTGAACCTAGTATTTTTACTTCAGATTAAATATTAATGATCCTATGTTCAATATTAAAAAATCTAGATTCAATCATAGGAGGAGCTCCATAGAACTTCTATGGAGCCCGGCTCCACAGAAAATTTTTTTTATAGGAAAGTAGTCTTCGTGGCTTTCTCCACCTCTTCTTTTCCCTGCACATAGATAAAACCAATTAATCCATGCATATAATTAATATTTATCCCCAAATTAAACGCACATAAAGTAAACTTTAATTTTTTTATAAAAAGAATTACTATTTTCTTAAAGAAATAAAACATTACGTGAGAAACCAAATCAAACAATTCAATTAAGTAAACTAAGCATGCAGTAAGAACTGCAGGTACCTCTCTTTCAGTACTGATCACTTCAAGCCGCCCGAAAAAGCCGATGCTGACGGCAGCGGCCTTCAGCTCCATCTTCTTCAAGCAACGAAAAGCAGCGATCACCGAGTCAATCGACGATGAACAGTTCTCAACGCGCAATTTGATTGTCACGGCGGACTCCGCCACTTCTTCCCTCGCATTTTCGGATGCCATCTTCAGTTCAAGCTCCTTATTCCGTCTCCGCAACCTCTTCCTCTCCTACTGCAATTCCTTCAAGTACTCCTCTGCTCCTTCAACTACAAAAAGTTTATCGCCCTGCAAATTAACCCCATTTATTTTCAATCCATGCTTACATAATATATTTGATATCAAATTGAAAGAAATGAAAAGAAATAATACGTTCCTTTGATCTGGAAGATACCATGGAGTGGAGTTCATTATACCCCTGACTCAGCCTCTCCCTCATCATGTGCCGGAATCCTCAACTGCTCATCACCCCATCGTTGGAGCTCCAACGGACGGTAGACGGCAGAGATGGCGGAGAGGGGATGGACCACACTGGTGAGCTGGAGATGGAGTCGTCGACGAGGTTGAACAGGTCGTCAGGTAGCGACGACGAGGGCCAGTGTAGGAGATCATGGCGCCAGGGGCGGACCCACAATAGGGCGAAGGGGGTCACTGGGCCCCCCTGAAATTTTCTAAAATATCAAATATTAAATATAATTTGATAATTTTTTAAAAAATATAGGGTAAAATTACATTATTATTAATTTCAACTTTTTTACTAATGTATTCATAGCCTAGTAGTTATTTTTTTTGATTTTTTGCTTATAGATCATAGGTTCGAATATCATCTATTGTCTTCTATATTCATTATTTACCTTTTTTTCGTAATGACTAATTATAAAATCTAATTTTTTAATTTAAAAATTTTTAAAATTTTCTCTATTAATTTCTCACTTAACTCCAAAATTTTCTCTATTAGTTTATAAGCTAAATTCAAAAAATTTTCTATTAGTTTTTTACATCTAAAGCTCTCATGTTGGTTTAATTTATTTCTAATATTTTTTTCTATGCTATTATTCATGTTCATACTATAAAGTTGTGTGAACTTTTGCGTATGAGTTATTCAATATATGATTGAATAATTAATTTTACATCAAACATCCAAGAAAATGAATAAAAAATATGTTATATTTCATCAATGATTTTGAAATTTATTTAATTGAGAATCCAAATATAAAATACATCTATATTAATTATATAATATATCTTTACGGTGTCAAGTTAGTTTTTACTTTTAATGTAATATTAAGTACTATTAATGCAACAAAGAGCAATTGATTTTCTGTATATATTTGTAATTATGTTAATCTCTTACTAATTTTTAAATTTTCTTCATATAGCTTTATGAAGTTGGAACTCGAGATGAGTAAGGCGACGACCGCATCATAGTAGAGATTGCTTTGGATAATTTAGATGAAAGAATTTTCACAAGAACTTTAATTATTTTTAATTTAAATATTTTAGTAATATTTTCAAAATATAAAAATAGAAAATAAAATTGTACTATTATAAATTATGATTTTAATTAAAAAATTTAAAAATGAAGAGTTAAAATAATATTTCTTAAATTTTTATATCCTAAATTGGATCATCCTCATTGAAATTTCTACGTCTGTCACCGCATGACGTTGTTGTTGCTCGCCGAGATGAACAGGTTGGCTTTCCGGCTTCTGCCCTCTCTCTTTGTGCTTTTCCCGCTTAATTTAAATTGCAGCTAATTAAGAAGACTCGATCGCGAGCAACGATTTGTGGAGTCAACGGCTGGATCACGTGTGAAAGATGATGGTGGGTTTGAAGAAGGTTGGAGAGTCAACAGGACATCAGTTTGACTATATTTAAATGGGTCAATATGTTCTCATTTTGACGCATGAGATATTACTTACTACATGTTGACATTGTTTAATATAAACTTGGTGCGCCAGGACAATTGAAGATCGGAAACAATTTGCTTGCATGCTTTATCTTAATAATTAATGTCAGTTTAACACATGTACAAATTATTAGGAGTTGGGAATATTTATGATTTTTTTAATCTGCCAAGTAAATGCTGTCTAAATTGCATCAGTTTGACATTGTTTTAGATGATGCAAACGATGTAGCTAGTTTGGTTTTATATATCTGCGCGCTCGCGCGATCGATCAAAGAGTGGTTCGCATACTCTTTCAAGTTTATGTAGTTTGGCCAATTTGATACTTAATGTTTGGTTGACTTTTTACAACATGCATTTTTGTATCTTTGCTCAGCTGTTCAACTAAATTTGCTCATCTGTTAAACGAAGAAAGTTGTTCCTTGAGGCTTTATATAATTAATTAAAAGTTTAAATTTTAAATAATGAGCAGTATGGTATCAAATAAACTACGTGCCATTCTATAATCTATACGACTCAAACAAAAAATCAAATCAATAGCTCAAGGATAAAATATAGTATTTGAGGTCAACCTGTTGATAAATCATCGTGTATAGTACAAGTACAAGTTAAATGTATGGATGATTGAAAATATAAAATGAAGTATGCAGACTCCATCCTTAATTATATAGTTTAATCACCGGGACTACAAGTTAAAAATTTGGTGATTAAGTTATTAAACTATAGAAGAAAAGTAAACAATATTTTAAGATGCGGTCTATTAAAATAATTAAAAAATATATCATATCAATTTGTGGTTATTTTTGCCTTCGAGATAAATAAAAATTTGATTTATAATAATTTTGAAATTTGTGCAAATCTTTTACCGGTAAAATGTATAAAATAATTACTTAGTAGTTAAAATATTATTTTCCTTTATTTCTTCTGAATGACTATGATCTAAAAAAAAAGTCAATTCATTAAAATTAGTAGATGTAATTTTTTTACCCTACGAAGAAATTGAGAATTAATACTACTTCCACTATCGGAGCCTAATCTATAAGAGAAAAATGTTGATTTATTTGTAATTGTATCACCAAATTTTGATGCATAAAACATAAATATGAAACTTAATAAATTTGAAATTTTAGATTTTTTCTTTCCACGTTATCTAATTTCATATTTTTATAATAATCATCTAACAACATATTTAATTAAACCATCAATTTTCATTCTAGGGTCTAAATATTTTGCTAAACAAAATAAACTAGGTATATCTGATGTCCAATACTTTTTAAATTTACTTTCTATTAAAGAACTAATTTCTGCAAATAAGGGATGATATCTATATGAAGAAATATTTCACTAATACAAACTATATATAAAAGAGCTAAATTACAAGTGAGAAAATAAACAAAAAAAATGTTCTTCGGTAGCTTTATTAAAAAGTTCTAAAATTTGAGTAATATCTACATCAACTAACCAATCATTTTCATTAATTTCATCACCAGACACATTTTGATTATAGAAAAGTGTAAGGATCTCTTTATATCTTGTAGTAGATTTAAGCATATGATATGTTGAATTACATCTAGTAATAACATTACTATTAGTTTTTTTAAATGGTTTATTAAAATATTAACATAATTTTTTAAACTTTTGTGTTCTTGCTGTTGAAGAACGCATATATCTAATAACATCTCTTATTTTTTCTACATGTATATGTACTAGTTTTAATCCATCTTGTACACATAAATTAAGAACATGACAAGCGCAATGAACATGAAATAATTCACATTCTAATATTGGGTTAAATAATTGTATTAGAGGATGAATAACAACATCATTATTACTAGCATTATCAAAACTAATTGATTTTTTTTATCATTTATGTTATAAAAAGATGTTACAAACCTAATAGCAGAAAAAATAACAATATAATTGTGTGGATATTCAAAATTTTTAAAGCTAATTATTCTTTTATGTAAAATAAAATTTTCATCAATCCAATGTGCAGTAACACCAATGTAAGAATTAGTGGTACATTGACTAAACCAAGCATCTGATGTTAAAGAAATTTTTAATTTATTATTTTGAAAACTATTTATTAAATTTTCTCTCTAGATAAAAAATAATTTTAAAGCATCATTTTTCATTGTATTTCGAGTAATTTTTTTATATTTTGGTTTTAAAGTATTTTGAATCCAAGTAGAAAATCTTGGTTGACCAACAAAACTAAAAAGAGATTCACTTTGAACAATTAATTTTGCAAATTCTCGACGTTCAAAATCACGACCATACGAAAAAATTGTTAAACTGGAAGAGGTTAAATTAAGAAGCTGTTGAACTATGTGTAACATTAGTGTCATGACTCCTTGCATGATGTAAAAGATGACCAGCTCCTCTTGTTGTTAAAGCCGATTTTTTTTTTGCATTTCTTGCACCAAACCATTTTTATGGTGTCACTAGCTTCAACAAATTTGTCAAAATACTCTCATACTGCATTTCTTTTTCTACTTGATGGACATAATTAACTTATTGACTTGTCTTTATGTATTCGTTTTGTTGAGTGATAGGGGATATTTCTCGTAATGTATTTGAGCCAACTTCTTGAGAACCTGAAATGTCTTTATTTGCCATGAGTGAAAACTAAATAGAAAAAATATAAATATAATACTAATCAACGAAGGAATTTAAGAGATTTTTGAAAATAAACAATAACCTTGAGTCCTTGATGAACTTGAAGAAATTTATTAGAGATTAGAGAGAGTTTAAGAGACTTTGTAGATTAGATTATTGGGAGAAAGAGCTTGTAGATGAGAATGTTGATAGAAAAAAAATGGAAAATGACGGAGGTATTTATAAGAGATTCATTGAGGGTGAATAGGTAATTTTAATATATATATATTTTCATTTTTTTTCAAAAACAAAACTAGGATTGATGTTGGTGAAATGGCCTACACTAGAAGGGGGGGTGAATAGTATGCTATCTAGACTTTTCGCCTAATTCCGATTTTAATCAATTCTTGATTACTTAGGCAAAACACAATATGAGTTAATTACGTACGGAAGCAAATGATAAGCAATTAGGCAAGCACAAATATAAATAATGCAAACACAGTGATTTATAGTGGGTCGGCCCCAATGCCTACTCCACTACCTAAGCATTCTGCTTAGAATTTCCAAACTAGTTTTACTAAATTATCTTATTTCTTTTACAACGAGGACGTTTTCACCGAAGAGTCTCACTCTCACATTGAAGGCACTTCCACACCTGGAAGTCTCCGCCTTCGTACCGAGAGCACTCTCCCACCTCAAACCTAATGACAACAAGAACTAATCCTAGCAAACTACATTTACACAGGTGGAATTAAGCCTTAACACCAAGGCAACCATCAACAATAGAATACCTAACAACCTAGGTCTTTCAATCTTTAAAGTACAATGAAATAAATAATAAAATGCACAAGTAATGGAGCAAATAAATAATACAACTTATAGGGGTGAGCAACGATTCGGTTAATAACCGAACCAAATCATCAATTAACTAAACCGAACCAAAAATTTTTTTTAACCATTTACCGAACCAAAAAAATTTGGTTAATTCGGTTTGGTTAACCGAATTTTTAGTTCGGTTCGGTTCGGTTAATTATCAAATTAACCAAAAAGATTAAAAAAAATAACAAAAAAGATTTTAAAAAATTTAAACATTTCGTCTAATTCCGGTTTTAAACGATTCTTGATTACTTAGGCAAAACACAATATGAGTTAATTACGCGCGGAAGCAAATGATAAGCAATTAGGAAAGCACAAATATAAACAATGCAAACACGGTGATTTATAATGATTCGGCCCCAATGCCTACTCCACTACCTAAGCACCCTGCTTAGAATTTTCAAACTAGTTTTACTAAATTATCTTGTTTCCTTTACAACGAAGACATTTTCACCGGAGAGTCTCACTCTTACACCGAAGACACTTCCATACCCGGAAGTCTCCGCCTTCCTACTGAGAGACTCTCCCACCTCAAACCTAAGGACAATAAGAACTAATCCTAGCAAACTACGTTTACACCGGTGGAATTAAACCTTAACACCAAGGCAACCACCAACAATAGAAGACCTAACAACCTAGGTCTTTCAATCTTTGAAGTACAATGAAATAAACAATAAAATGCATAAGTAATGGAGCAAATAAATAATACAACTTATAGGGGTGAGCAACAGTTCGGTTAATAATCGAACTGAATCATCAGTTAGGTTAATAACCGAATCAAATCATCAGTTAACCGAATCGAACCAAAAAAAATATTTTAACTATTTACCGAACCGAAAAAATTCGGTTAATTCGGTTCGGTTCGATTAATTTACCAAATTAATCAAAAAGATTAAAAAAAATAACAAAAAAGATTTTAAAAAATTACATTAGTTAAGACTCAAACCCAGGCAACACAACTCCATTTTTATACCTCTAACCATCTTAGCAAAATCCATTATCAATTTGTTTCTAACTAACAAATATTATATAGACAGTCGAATATAAAACAAATAACATTACACGCTAGGATTGGAACTTGGGCGGGCGGGAGGCTTAAAACTATTCTT
Source organism: Canna indica (assembly GCA_034359265.1). Lineage (NCBI taxonomy): Eukaryota > Viridiplantae > Streptophyta > Magnoliopsida > Zingiberales > Cannaceae > Canna > Canna indica. The sequence continues at coordinate 41,603,714 of CP136893.1, forward strand.
AACCACCAACTCACCAAGGCAAACAACAATATATGATATAATAATAATAATAATTATATATATATATATATATATATATATATATATTCATTTAATTCGATAAATTAACCGAACAGTCGATTAATTTACCAAAACGAACAGAAAACCAACATATTAAATTTCCTTTAACCGAAATTAATTTGGTAAATTCGGTTCGGTTAAAGCGGTTTTGGTTCGGTCGGTTTTGGTTCGGTTTCGGTGAATCGGGGAATTCTGCTCACCCCTAACAACTTATAATTAGATCAAAACAATGAATCCTAGCTCCTCTTGATGCCTTGATGATTAATCAAATCAAGCTTGAAGGCAAACTCAAGAAAGACAAGGTGAAAAACTAGGATTTCAACAAAGATGGCTCAATCAAAGCTTGTAGGTGTCAAAGGATGTCTCATGAAGCATTGGAGGGTTATAGGAAGGCTTAGAAGGCCTTTAAATAAGCAGAACACCAAGTGGTGGTCACGCACAACGAGTATAAATGGCTACTTTTCTTGTCGTTATGTCGATGGTCGGTCATCGGTCGATGGCCGGTCGACCGCCCGAGCGATCGACCATCGACCGCGCGGCCACTGCTAGTTTTGGGCCTCGAGTGGTCGATTGGCGATCGATACCCGGTCGACCGACCAACGACTAGTGCTTGAATTCCAAGTTGATTTTTTTTGTCGATCGGATTTTGGCTTTCGATTTTGGTTGTTTAGGGTTCTTGGCATCATACTGAGGATTTTATAATTTATCTAGACACTCTAAACCTAGACTTTAACTTCTCGCCGAATCTGAGCGTGTCGACCAATGTCCATCTGATTTTTTGATTTCTCCAATATTTTCAATCGCAAATGTCAAGCGCTAATCGACTTGGAACCTGAAAGTATTTCTCAGTGAAACCATTAGTTCCATGTTTATTATCATCAAAACTGAGATTAAAACCAAGATTAAAAACCTTAGGCCAACAACTGGCTCGACTATGTTGGCTAAAGGTTTTCAACCTTGGTCTTAATCTTGGTTTTGATGATAACAAACATGAAACTAATGGTTCATTGAGAAATTCTTTCAGGTTCCATATCGGTTAGCGCTCGACGTCCTCGATCGGAAATATCGAAGAAATCAAGAAATCAGAAGGACATTGGTCGACGCGCTCGAATTCTTCGGGAAGTTAGGTTTTAGATTTAGGGTGTCTAGATAAATTGTAAGTCCTCATGATGATGCAAAGAAACCCAAAAACCAATCGCGAACCCCAAACATGAAAACCCAAAAACCGCCCTGAAATTCACTAAGCCTAGGGAGCTCCTTGGAGGGCTATATGGCCTAGATACTTTTTTGACATAAAAAATGGCGGTAATTGTTCCTTGGGTTAAAACTAGATGATGATATATTTTAAGGATTTTTTGGAAGCCTTTAGCCTACCCATACTTGACTCGAAAGATTAGAAAATTTTTATTTTCCGAAAATTTGTACTAGACCACAAAAACTAGATTTTAATTCCTAAGGATTTTGATTTTTTAGATATTTTTATTGAATCCAAATGGGGGGTAATTCTTATATAACATTTATGTTTTAAAGTTATTAAATGTTATATAAGTAGACTTAGCGAAGACGGAACCCAAACGAGCAGAAAAACAAAACAAATAAAATTGCCCTGCCCAGGTTCGGTCGATTGAATGGTGTTAAAAATTGACAGTAGCCAATTCGGTTGATCGTTCGATCGACCAAAGTTTGCCCAGAAGCGGCATTCTGCTGCGGTCGATCCATTGGTCGATCGGACAATCGACCGGGCGTCGCCAACGGGCAAAAATACGCCCGTTGACGAGCCGTTTCTTGTGGGGGGTTATAAATACCCATCCCAATGCTTCTTCATGCCTTCTTAAGACACTTTTGATCACTCCTACACTTCATTGAGCCATCCTTGATCAATTCTAAGCTTGATAGAGCCACAATTCTTGAAATCCCTAGTTTGATCTCTCATCCCTTGATATATATAGCCTTCAAAACTTCATCGATTCATTATCTTGAGACATCAAGAGAACTATGGAGTTTGTTGTGGAGCTAAGTATTTTATTGTTTTATTTATTGCTCCATTTTGTGTTGTATTTTCTTATTATTTCATTGTATTTGAGCTTGTAAAAAGACCTAGTGTTAGGTCTTGTGATTGAGTGGTATCCTTGGTGTAGAAGGAGTATAGCCACTTGTGTAAACATAGTTTACTAGGATTAGTTGAGTTGTCCCTTAGGGTTGAGGTGGAAGAGTGCTCTCGGTAAGAAGGCAGAGACTTTTGGGTGTGGAAGTGCCTTAGGTTGAGAGTGAGACTCTTCGGGTCAAAGTCCTCCTTGTAAGGGAAACGATTTAATCTAGAAAACTTAGTTTGGAAATTCTAAGCGGTGTGCTTAGGTAGTGGAGTAGGCATTGGGGCCAAACCACTATAAATAATTGTGCTAGCATTGTGTTCCTTGCATTTCTAATTGCTTATCATTTATATATCTTGCTTCCGTTTACTTCTCGATTCGTGAATTGCCTAAGTGATCTAAGTAAAGTTTAAAATCATAATTTAGGCTAATTATTTATTTAACACACTATTCACCCCCTCTAGTGTGGCCATTTCAACCAATAGACTGGACCTAATCTAGCGCGTCAGACCCAGGCCTCGCATGTTCCAGACTTAGGTTTGGCCAGATTTGGCATGGCTAGACCTATACCGAGCTAGACCTGGCCCGCGTGTCGAGCTTAGCATGACATGCACTCAGCCGTGGGCCATGCTCGGGCTAGCACGATTCACATGCCATGTCGGGGCACATTCCACGTGCCCAAGGGCGAGCCCAGCCCGTCCCTCGGGCATAGATGGGTCGTCCTCGACCTAGCCCAAAATTCTTCAGGTCTGGTCAAGCACGGCCTAGAGTCGGGTTAGGTCGATCCCGTGCCACCCATGGGTGGGGCCCGACCCTTTGCCACCTCTAATACATACTTGTAGTTGTATATATGATTTTGTTAGTGTTCCTGCCTGAGGGTTGGGGCCTTCTGGTTCAGTTTGGCATTTATCCTCATCTAGTTAGGGTGATTGCAAAAGACACTCCGACACCCAAGTTAGGGTTACTCCAAGGTGGAGATTTATGGAATTGGAACTTAGGGTTACCTGGGTGCGCCGTGTCTATATATATTGCAGTTGGAAATGATCATGCTGCCCGATAATCTCGCTAGGATTATTGCCCATAGTGGGTTGAGGCCAATCCTAGAGATGGCAGAGTTATGATCGTATATCCCTATTGATGAGGGAGGATGTGAGAGTCAATGTATGATCGGGCGAATTCTCAGGATAGAGCCGTCTGTCCTGACTTGAGTCTGGCCCGAGGAAGTAATTTAGGCGGAGCCCCTTGGTCGGGGTCGTGCGGTTTGGTTCGGATAAAGTATGGGGCGCTTCTGGGTCTAGTCCGACTGGGCCCAATAATTCCAGTCCAGCCCACAACCCTCGAGCTCGGTTGCAGTCTGTAGGACTACGTGTTGAGCTCTAAGTGAGGTCAGTCATCATTACTCCTGTTAATTACGGATGAGTACACGGCTTCTGATGCATTGCCTTGGTATCCAGGCTAGATGTGACACCTATGGAGGTTCTTTCAGGCATTTGCCACCTGTTGAGTAGATATATTTTTTGGCAAAAAAAAACAATCAAGATCGGTTCCATATCCGTTAGCGCTCGACGTCCTCGATCGGAAATATCGAAGAAATCAAGAAATCGAAAGGACATTGGTCGACGCACTCGGATTCTTTAGGAAGTTAGGTTTTAGGTTTAGGGTGTCTAGATAAATTGTAAGTCCTCATGATGATGCAAAGAAACCCAAAACCAATCCCGAACCCCAAACATGAAAACCCAAAAACCGTCCTGAAATTCACTAAGCCTAGGGAGCTCCTTGGAGGGCTATATGGCCTAGATACTTTTTTGACATAAAAAATGGCGGAAATTGTTCCTTGGGTTGAAACTAGATGATGATGTATTTTAAGGATTTTTTGGAAGCCTTTAGCCTACCCATACTTGACTCGAAAGATTAGAAAATTTTCATTTTCCGAAAATTTGTACTAGACCACAAAAACTAGATTTTAATTCTTAAGGATTTTGATTTTTTAGATATTTTTATTGAATCCAAATGGGGGATAATTCTTATATAACATTTATGTTTTAAAGTTATTAAATGTTATATAAGTAGACTTAGCGAAGACGGAACCCAAACGAGCAGAAAAACAAAACAAAGAAAACTGCCCTGCCCAGGTTCGGTCGATCGAATGGTGTTAAAAATCGACAGTAGCCAATTCAGTTGATCGTTCGATCGACCGAAGTTTGCCCAAAAGCGGCATTCTGCCGCGGTCGATCCATTGGTCGACCGAACAATCGACCGGACAATCGACCGAGCGTCGCCAACGGGCAAAAATACGTCCGTTGACGAGCCGTTTCTTGTGGGGGGTTATAAATACCCATCCCAATGATTCTTCAAGCCTTCTTAAGACACTTTTGATCACTCCTACACTTCATTGAGCCATCCTTGATCAATTCTAAACTTGATTGAGCCATAATTCTTGAAATCCCTAGTTTGATCTCTCATCCCTTGATATAGCCTTCAAAAATTCATCGATTCATTATCTTGAGACATCAAGAGAACTATGGAGTTTGTTGTGGAGCTAAGTATTTTATTGTTTTATTTATTGCTCCATTTTGTGTTGTATTTTCTTATTATTTCATTGTATTTGAGCTTGTAAAAAGACCTAGTGTTAGGTCTTGTGATTGAGTGGTATCTTTGGTGTAGAAGGAGTATAGCCACTTGTGTAAACATAGTTTACTAGGATTAGTTGAGTTGTCCCTTAGGGTTGAGGTGGAAGAGTGCTCTCGGTAAGAAGGCAGACACTTTCGGGTGTGGAAGTGCCTTAGGTTGAGAGTGAGACTCTTCGGGTCAAAGTCCTCTTTGTAAGGGAAACGATTTAATCTAGTAAACTTAGTTTGGAAATTCTAAGCGGTGTGCTTAGGTAGTGGAGTAGGCATTGGGGCCGAACCACTATAAATAATTGCGTTAGCATTGTGTTCCTTGCATTTCTTATTGCTTATCATTTATATATCTTGCTTCCGTTTACTTCTCGATTCGTGAATTGCCTAAGTGATCTAAGAAAAGTTTAAAATCATAATTTAGGCTAATTATTTAGTTAACACACTATTCACCCCCTCTAGTGTGGCCATTTCAACCAATAGACTGGACCTAATCTAGCACGTCAGACCCAGGCCTACCGTGTTCCAGACTTAGGTCTGGCCAGATTTGGCATGGCTAGACCTATATCGAGCTAGACCTGGCCCGCGTATCGAGCTTAGCAAGACATGCACTCAGCCGCGGGCCGTGCTCGGGCTAGCACGATTCACATGCCATGTCGGGGCACGTTCCACGTGCCCAATGGCGAGCCCAGCCTGTCCCTCGGGCATAGATGAGTCGTCCTTGACCCAGCCCAAAATTCTTCAGGTCAGGTCAAGCACGGCCTAGAGTCGGGTTAGGTCGATCCCGTGCCGCCCATGGGTGGGGCCCGACCCTTTGCCACCTCTAATACATACTTGTAGTTGTATATATGATTTTGTTAGTGTTCTTGCCTGAGGGTTGGGGCCTTCTGGTTCAGTTTGGCATTTATCCTCATCTAGTTAGGGTGATTGCAAAAGACACTCCGACACCCAAGTTAGGGTTACTCCAAGGTGGAGATTTATGGAATTGGAACTTTGGGTTACCTGGGTGCGCCGTGTCTATATATATTGCAGTTGGAAATGATCATGCTGCCCGATAATCTCGCTAGGATTATTGCCCATAGTGGGTTGAGGCCAATCCTAGAGATGGCAGAGTTATGATCGTATATCCCTATTGATGAGGGAGGATGTGAGAGTCAATGTATGATCGGGCGAATTCTCAGGATAGAGCCGTCTGTCCTGACTTGAGTCTGGCCCGAGGAAGTAATTTAGGCGGAGCCCCTTGGTCGGGGTCGTGCGGTTTGGTTCAGATAAAGTATGGGGCGCTGCTGGGTCTAGTCCGACTGGGCCCAATAATTCTAGTCCTGCCCACAGCCCTCGAGCTCGGTTGCAGTCTGTAGGACTACGTGCTGAGCTCTAAGTGAGGTCAATCATCATTACTCCGGTTAATTACGGATGAGTACATGGCTTCTGATGCATTGCCTTGGTATCCAGGCTGGATGTGACACCTATGGAGGTTCTTTCAGGCATTTGCCACCTGTTCAGTAGATATATTTTTTGGCAAAAAAAACAATCAAGATCAAAGATTATGTAATCAGTTTCCAAAGCATTAAGAATCAGTTATGTTTGACGGAGAGCAATGCCTTGTGGATCCATTAGTTATAGTGGCGGTTTTTTTGTTCAGGGTCTATAAATAGCCCCCTACTTGTTTGTGTTGTGGGAATCATGGATTGGGAGGTGTCGGAGATTACCATCTTATCGGAGGTTGCTTGTATTTGCTTGGCAAGGAGTTCACCGTTTGCCTTGGGTCCGCACCATCGGGCTTGAGGATTTGACCAGGAGAAGGAGTTTCAAGCGTAGGTCTGTACAATCGGTCTTGCGGTGAATGCGAAGCCAGCTTCCATGGTTTTCAAGAAATACCATGCTGGCTTAGAACTCTTGTCAGCAATTCTTGGCTTTGCCCGTTGCCACTTTGAATTCCTTCTCTGCCTATCCTTCCAACTCCTGGGCTACAGGAGCTTACCTGACCGAGTTTGCACACACCTGCTGAAGCCTGGTAGCAGGACCCTGAGCCAGAATTTTGTTTCTTGCTCAACTTGGTTGGTGACCATGTTCCCCATGTGCTCTCCAAGTGGATGCTTTGTTTGAAAGTGTTTTGTTTCTTTGAATAACCCTCTATGGGTTCGCAAGTCTAACTATTCCCTTTGTGGGGTTTGATGAAATAAAAGAGATACCTTTCTTCTTACTCAAAGGTTGTTCCCTGAATGTTTTGACTAGAGTGGTATTTAACTGCAGCTTTACCTATTCGGCATTTATCGTGACCGAGGCGCTCGGGTTTTCTTGTCTGCTAAGAGTGTGTCTGTTTAAGCCGAAGGCCACGTTTAGGGTCGAGGACCAGACTTTTTGAGAATCGAGCTCGTGAGAAGTACGCTTGGGGTCATGTTGCTCATTGAGAGCATGCTGGGTTGAGCTGCAGGCCGCATTTAAGGCTGAGGACCAGACTTGGTGAAAATCGAGCTCGCGAGGAGCGCACTTGGGGTCATGTTGCTCGTTGAGAGCGTGCCGAGCTGAACCGAAGGCTGCGTTTAGGGTGGAGGACTAGACTCGGTGAAAATCTAGCTTGCGAGGTTCACGCTTGAGGTCATGTTGCTCATTGGCAGCGTGTCAGGTTGAGTCGGAGGCCGCGTTTAGGGTCGAGGACCAGACTTGGTGAAAACTGAGCTCGCGAGGAGTGTGCTTGGGGTCATGTTGCTCGTAGAGAGCGTGCCGGGCTGAGCTGGAGGCTGCGTTTAGGGCCGAGGACAAGACTCGGTGAAAATCAAGCTCGCGAGGAGCGTACTCGAGGTCTTTGAGGGCGTGGGTGCCCAAAATAGTCACTAAAGCCGACGAACCAGATCGGTGAAGACTGGGTCCTGGTTGCTACGTGGAGTGTTGAGTTCAAATTTAGATGGTGAGAATTTGACTTTGGTCGCTTGTGCGTTTGATAGTGCCAATGGAGGATCTTAGCCGAGGAGGGATGGTGCGTCACGTGGGTCAAGAGCTGCTTGTGAGACCGTGTTAATTCCTCCTACAAAAAATATATGATGTCTGCAAGGGATGTTAGACACAAAGGTATGTGCTTAATAGAGAAAGTAACTTTGTTTGTGAAATAAAGGTACATTGTACCCCACTGAGGGTTAAGCTCGGCCTACACTCGGTCGGGTCTCATTAAAATCCTTCTATGAGGAAAACCCAGTGGAAAAAACCACCAAGTAAGGAAAAGAGTACCCTAGCCTTGTTGTAATTATAAGGAGGGGAGCCTTAGCTGTAATAGGCCCGTAGGGAGACTGCGTTCCATGATCATGGGAGTTCCCGCCCGGAGAGTTCGGGCCTTCCTAGTTTGCAGCAAGTTTGCCTTCTCTGACTGGCTTTCTCTGTGGCTCAATCTTTCGGAGAACAAGATCTCCTTCTGCAAAGCAGCTTGGCCTGGCGTGTTTGTCATAATTTTAGGCGATTTTGAGTTTCATTGCATCTTCCCAGATCTTGGCGAGCTCTTACTCTTCTTCAATGAGAACAAGCTTGGTGACTCGGGCATCTATGTTACCTTGTTCTTCGAAGGCAATCCTGCAGAGGTTGTGCTCTACGATCTCGACAGGGATCATGGCCTTTGCTTCATAGACGAGGCGGTAAGGGGTTTTTGAGGTAGAAGATTGGGTGGTTGTGTTGTAACTCCAGAGTACTTCAAGTAATTCGTCAACCTAGTAGGTCTTGACTCGGTCGAGTTTTTTCTTTAACCCGGTTAGGATTAGTTTGTTGGCCGCTTCGGCCAAGCCATTTGTATGTGGGTGCTCCACGGATGAGAAGAGTTGTTTGATGCCAAGGTCCAAACAAAATTTCTCAGAATCATCGGTTTGTGAATTGGGTCCCGTTGTCGCTAATGAGTTCTCGTGGTATCCCAAACCTACAGATGATATTTTTCTAGATGAACTTCTAGACTTTATGGCTGCAATATGAAAGGAATAGTGCCCTTGAGCCAATCACATGTCGATGCGTTCAGGGACTATTCAAGGATAATCAATTTAATGAGGCATCTTTTTATCACATGTTGTATCTTTATCCATAAAGATTATGATGAGCCACATGAACGCGGGCAAATGATTCCAAGGCCATGATGAGATCATGCCGGTGGGACTTGGAATCCAGATGCCTCTGTTCTAAAATGTTCCTAGTCATAAGATCACCGGTTTGGGGATTGGTGATTTCGGGAAGACTAGTGCACTTGGTACATGCCCTATACGATAGGGGGTTGCTAATCTCATAGTTACCTATGAACCATCATTAATGTACAAGTGCAGGTCCTCATTAGGGAATGAGTTCATTGAATGGACCTGCATAAGGAACACAATATGGAATCCTTACATGAGTGTCAATAGGATGTTCCTCGGGTGATAGTTGGTGCAAGCAATTCTTGGACTTGAGGTTGTCATGGTTACCTTATGATTGACGACCTATCGCTTCGGTTTTATCCCTATGTGATCTTTAGAGTCATGTGCCAGATACTTCTGGCCATGGGAAGCATTCATGGAGGTAGGTGAGCAATCGATATGGACTCGATTACTCCTATTTAGAGGAGATAATGTCCTATGTGTCCTTGCAAATGTTGACTCAGGAATCTCTGGCTAGAGTAGATATGAATGTCGAACAAGGGTTTTTGACATGTCATTATTAAGATGATGACTTGGCAGGCGAAATGCATATGAATCGGTATTAGGGTTTGACACTTTTTCTGTACCCTAGCTGACTTCGGGACATTGTAACCAAGGGATTTAGTTGTACGATAACTTATCACCGAAGGGCGTTCGATCACTATAAATTGAACCTCACACTATCTGGGTAGTCATAACACGTTGCTAGACATCAATCTTGACTTGTGAGTGGAGTCTCTCACGACTGCACTAAAGGAGTTTAGTGGAGGCTCGTGAGATTCAAATAGAAGTCGTTTTATCGAATCTGATTCTCTGTTATGCACAACTCACTACTGGTTTAGTATGGGGCCCAATGAATCACACACAACAGGCTAACCTCGTAACGGGCTTTATGAGATAGAGTCTGAATGCGGCACTATATGTCTGCTAGCATGAACATGTTGTAACTCGATCACGGATCTTGTTTACGAACATAATAGGAAAGATGTTTCTTATAGGAACAAATACGCAGGGAAGGAGTTCCTTGGTAACCCTAATTTATAGGGTAGCCCCTTTTTGGTAGGGTAACCTTAAAGTCGTAGGGTATGACATGCGATATTATTTTTAGGGGTTGATTAAACTTAATTATGAATTAATTAATTAATTAACCATTAGACAGGGTTTATGCTTAATTAAGATTCAAACACAATTACATGGAGGTAAATTTTGATTTTTCACACGTGCCTACACTTATTAATTAGGAATTGATTTATTTAGATAAATCATAATTAATAGGGAATTGATTCATTTAGATATATCATAAATTAATAGATAATTGATTTATTTGGATAAACTGTGGTTCTATTAATAAATAGGAGTTTGATTTATCTCATCCCTATTTTTTTGGTGATTGGTATTTGAAGATAAATATAATTCCTATTAATAGGCATTAAATTTATGTAGATAAATTAATATTCTATTTAATTAGTTTTTGATTTATTCTGAATAAATTATAAAACTATTAAATATGAAAATTAAAGAGGAGAGAAACCTTGAATTTTTGAAATACGAGGTGAGTTCAAAATTGAACTCAAGTGGTCAGCCCCCCCCCCCTTTTTCTCTCATGTGGCTGCCCCCTTTAAAAAAGTTAAAGGGTGGCCAAACCTAGGTGTGAAAAAATGTGAGAGAGAAAAAGATCAAGAGAGAAAAGAACCCTAAGTGTGAATCTTGAGTGGAGTTCTTGTGTGAAAGAATTCCAAGAACCCTAAGTTCTTCTCCTTGGTGACCGGCCTCCTTCTTCTTCATCCTCCTCGGGTTTTTGGAGAAGCCGAGGTAAAGGTCTTCTCTTCTTTCGTGTGCCGCAACCTTCATAATCTTGGAGGAGTCCAAGAGAACATCAATATATCTTCACCTCTTCTCTCTTGTTCCGGAGTTTTCTCATTCCCTCTCATTTTCTCTTTGATTCCAGGTTCTTGGTAAAAGGGTCGGCCATGCCTTGGTGCATTTTGGGGTTGAGAAAGCTTCTATGTTGAGCCATAATGAGCCCCACTGTTCACTGCCCCTTTTGTTGTGAGGTGCTTGGTCTGAACTTACATTGGAGGACGTGGACGTGTGCGTCTCAAAACGGGGATAGGAGCAGCCATACCAACCGCGGTTTGAGGTATATCTTCTCCTTCTTCTCCTAAATGCAATTTTTCAAAAGACATGCAAAATTAGAAAACTTGCATTCGGCAAAGTACAAATTCCTAATTGCATCCTTAGGTTTATGAAACTCTCTTCATTGAAGGGTTTTGTAAATATATCCGCTAGTTGTTCATCGGTAGATACGAATTCTATGAATATATTGCCCTTAGCTACATTGTCTGTAAGAAAATTGTGCCTTAGATCAATGTGTTTGGTCCTAGAGTGTAAAATATAATTTTTTATCAGGTTGATTGCACTAGTGTTGTCACACTATTTAGGTATACATCAATATCTAAGTCCATATTCTAAAACTGTTTATTTCATCCAAAGGACTTGTGCACAACAACTACCACGGTGATTTATTCCGCTTCGGTAGTTGAAAGTGTCACCGAGTTTTGCTTCTTTGAAAACCAAGAAACAAGACTCATCTCTAGGAATTGACAACACTCACTAGTGCTTTTTTCTATCTACTTTACACCCGGCAAAATCGACATCCGAAAAACCAATTAAATCGAAAGATGCATTACATGGATACCATAATCCTAAGTCAACCGTGCCTTTCAAATATCTTAAAAGCATTTGATCGCACTTAAGTGAGATATTTTAGGACAAGATTGAAACCTAGCACATGCATAAATATTAAACATGATATCGGGTCTACTTGCAGTTAAATAGAGAAGGCTACCGATCATACCTCGATATCATTTTTCATCTACCTTTACACTATCTTCATCTTTATCAAGCTTAATAGATGTGCTCATTGGTGTAAAAACTATCTTGGCTTCATTCATCCCAAACCTTTTGATGAGCTCCCTTATGTATTTGGTTTGATTTATGAAGATCCCTTTGTTGGTTTGCTTGGTTTGGAGACCAAGCATGAAGGAGAGTTCTCCCATCATGCTCATCTCAAACTCCTCTTGCATGCACTTTGAAAACGACTCACAAAGCAATTCATTAGTAGCACCAAATATAATGTCATCCACATAGATTTGCACAAGCAAAATATCATTTTCATAATTTTTAATAAAGAGAGAAACATCGGTTTTTCCAATGCTAAAACCTTGATCAATTAAAAAGGTGGAAAACTTTTCATACCAAGCCCTAGGAGCTTATTTTAAACCATACAAAGCCCTTTTAAGTTTAAAAATATGGCTTGGAAACTCAAAACTTTAAAAACCGGGGGGTTGCTCAACATAAACTTCTTCCTCAATAAAACCATTCAAGAATGCACTTATCACATCCATTTGAAAATTTTTAAAACCTTTAAAGCTTGCATAAGATAAAAGCATGCGAATTGCTTCTAATCTAGCTACGGGAGCATATGTTTCATTGTAGTCTATTCCTTCCTCTTGATTATACCCTTGGGCCACTAACCTAGCTTTGTTTCTAATAACTAAACCTCCTTCATCTAACTTATTTCTAAACACCCATTTAGTCCGAATTATAATTTTTCCACTAGGTCTAGGTACTAAATCCCAAACATCATTCCTAAAAAATTGATTTAGTTCCTCTTGCATGACAATTATAAAAAATTCATCTTCTATAGCTTCCTTAATGTTCCTAGGCTCTACTTGAGATATGAAGGTTACATATTGACAAATATTTTTGAGTTTAGACCGTGTTACTACTCCCGTTGATGGTTCTCCAATGATTTGCTCAATTGGATGATCTCTTATCAACCGGTATCCTTTTAGGAGATGTGGGAGATCTTCCTCTTCTTCTTCTTCTTCACCTTGAAGTAGGGTTGAGGATGAAGGCTCTTCATCATGAGTTTCTTCCTTGTTTTCATCTTCAACCACCTTGTCATGAAATGTCAATTCCTCAAGTTCCTCACCTACATTCACAATCTTAACATTTCTAGAAGAATCATTAGTTTCATCAAAAGTGACATGCATGGATTCTTCAACTATCATAGTCCTATGATTATAAACTCTATAAGCTTTAGAACTAGTAAAATATCCTAGGAAAATGCCCTCATCGGATTTAGAGTCAAATTTTTCTAGATGTTCCTTAGTGTTTAGTATGAAGCATTTACATCCAAAAACTCGAAAATATCCCACACTTGAGATTTTATCATTCCAAAGTTCAAAAGGTATTTTCTTGATATTTGGTCTTAACAAAACACGATTAAGCACATAACAAGAAGTATTTATGACTTCGGCCCAGAAATACTTAGGCAAATTATTTTCACAAAGTATGGTCCTAGCCATTTATTGTAAGGTTCTATTCTTCCTCTGAACCACCTCATTTTGTTGAGGGTATCTAGGGGAAGAAAAGGTATGCTCAATACCTAATTCATCACAAAATTTAGAAAACCTTTCATTTTTAAATTCTCCTGCATTGTCACTTCTAATTTTCAAAATCGAAATTCTTTTTTCATTTATAACTCTCCTAGCAAATTTTTTAAAGAAAAATCAAAATTTTTATTTTTCTTAGCTAGTAAGAAAACCCATGCAAATCTTGAGAAATCATCAACCAAAACATAGCAATATAGCTTTCCACCTACACTTATCACATCACAAGGACCAAAGAGATCCCTGTGCACAAATTCTAATATTATAGATGTACTAACTTGATTAATACTATGAAATGAGGACTTAACTTATTTTCCATGTTGACATCCATCACAAAGTTTGTCCTTTTCAAATTTTATCTTAGGTATACCTTTAACTAAGTCCATTTTTGTTATTTCTTGGAAGAGGCTCATGCTAGCATGTCCTAGCCTTTTATGCCACAACCAAGAATCATTTTCCATGGCAACTAAGCATCTAACATAAAGATTAGGCAATACATTTAAAACTAGTGTATACATTTTCTTTCCTATTTCCAAAAAATACAATATTCATTAGATGGTGCACTTCTAATGATGCATTTAGATGCTTCAAAAATAATTGCATAACCATTATCACATAATTGAGATATACTAATCAAGTTATGCTTTAACCCATCAACTAGCAAGACATTTTTAATGCATCGGTCGGAAAGTATACCTATATCACCAATGCCAACAATCTTACCTTTGGCATTGCCTCCAAAAGTTACATGTCCGCCATCTTTGCTTGATAGGGTTGCGAAGAGATTGATATAACCCATCATGTGTTTTGAGCAACCGCTATCCAAGATCCATGTGCTTCTACTTACTTGAGGATGCTTCTCCATCTACAAAAGAAGAAGAGATAATTTTAGGTACTCAAATCTTCTTGGGTCCTTGAGTGTTAGTCATCTTAGGAACCCAAGTGAATCTAGCATAGGGGTTCCTCCTTTGTGCACAATCTCTAGCCATATGGCCAAAAATACCACATGAAAAGCAACTTCCATTAAATATTTTTGTGCTGTGTGTGTGAGTATGGAAGTTTGCATGAGCATAATTGTTTGTGGTTTTTCTAGCATTTACAACCTTGGGCATGACATTTTGTAAGGTTGTCATTTTCTCATTTAGCATGCATAATTCTTTTTTTAAATTAAGCATGCTATCATTCAAGTGTTCTACTTGATCACTTAGGAATTTGTTCTCATTTTCTAATTTTTTATTTTCATTTTCTATGTTTTTATTGACATCATTTAAGATACGCTTTTCTTCCTTGAGAGTATCTACTTCTTTCCTTAGGGCATTGCATGAAAGTATCAATTTATCATTTTCAAGCTCTAAAGATTTATTGTCTTTTTTAAGCTCTTTAAACTTTTTCCTAATAATATTGAACTCATCATGCATTTGATCAAATTCATTTTCTAGCTCTTCTTGCGTAAATGAAACATTACCAAAAATAAATTTTACCTCATTGTCGTTTGCCATGAGGCAAAGGTTTGCCTTCTCACTCTTGGTCTTCTCTTCACTTGATGAGGATTCACTCTCATCCCATGAAACCATCATCACCTTCTTCTTCTTCTTGTACTTGTCCTTCTTGTTGGGGTAGGAGGTAGAAGCCATCTTGAGGAGTGGGAAATCCTTCCTTAGGTGTCCAGTTTTGTTGCAATTGAAGCATGTGTAGCCTCCTTTGCCTTTTCTCATACCACCCCTCATGAAGTTCATGAACCTCCTTGCCATCATTGCCATTTCTTCAAAGTCGTCCATCTCCTCCTCGGATGATGGAGGTTCTTCAACCCGGTATGATGCTTTTAAGGCAATGGTCTTGCCTTTGGGGGCATATTCCTCCTTGTATTGCTTCATATTCTTCCATGATTGCAATTACTTTTGGCTCCCAAGCTTTCGTAAGGGAACGGAGGAGTTTCTTTACCTTCTCCTCTTCCTTGATGTTTCTACGAAGGTTAGTTAAGCCATTTGTAATATTTTGAAATCTAGCATACATGACATCAATTGTTTCATGCGAAAGCATTTTACACATTTCATAATCATGCATGAGGAGATTTATCTTAGATTCCATAACTTGTGAGGTGCATTCATGTGTGGTCTCTAAGACACTCCAAAGTTTATAGGCCGACTTACAAGTAGAAATCCTATTAAACTCATTAATGGATAGGCCACAATATAGTGCATTGATGGCATTGACATTTGCATTAAAGAGTCTAATTTCTTTCGGACTTCACTCGCCCATGTCCTTAGTGGGCTGCTTATACTTTACTTGGATCATCCTTCATACATCCATGCCAAGTGATTGAAGGAAGCTATTCATAATGAATTTTCCAATAGGCATAGTTGTTTCCATCAAATAATGGTGGAGTATATGTGAGTGAAGACCCTTAAGCTAGTTGGATATCGTTAGACATTCTAAATTGTAGAGTAGATGGTTAAATCTAATCCTACGACCTCGCTCTAATATCAATTGTTAAACAAATACCCAACCTAGAAGAGGGGGGGGTTTTGAATAGTGTTGGGTAAAAAATTATGTTCAATTTGATTTCGTTTAGATTCGATTTCTAATGCAACCAAGTCAACGTGCTACTAGATAGAGATGCTTGATGAATAATAAATAGCAAATAAACACAATCAAACAAGCATTGCAAAGACAAGTAATTATAGTGGTTCGGCCAACCGCCTACTCTACTACATTGGCTCCACACCAAGAATTTCTAACCAAATCCCTTAGGGCCTGTTTGGTTAGCGAAACCAAGTTTATTTTCATGGTTTCAGTTTCACTGAAACCAAAACTGCTTACGAAAACGTGTTTGGTTTAGTGTTTTCGTGAAACTGAATCGAAACCAGAATGAAAACGAAACCAGTTTTCTTAATAAAAATGAAAACAACAAAATGTTGTTTTCTGTGGTTTCGAGACTGTCGGTTTCGTTATCAAAATATTGTGACAACTTTGTAATTATAAATATTTTTTTATAAAATTAATTAATTTAAAAATAAATCAAACTATATCGAATTTTTAAAAATAAAAATAAAAATCATCATTTTTAACTCAAACTTTTATCTTAAATTTATAAAATAATTAAACCAATTTATATCTAATTGACTCAAATCCAAATTTTAAATAACTCAATTTTCTTAAAGTTGGTCTATTTATAATTTAATCAAACCTAATTTTAGATCATTGGACTTGTTTTGTTTTTTTTGAAATTTTATAATAACTATTAATTAATTTTTATATCTAATTGAACAAAAAAATCTTAAATTACCAATAACTTAATTAATTAAATCATTTAAATATTTTGTAACCATATTAACAAATATTTAATTTTGTAAACTAACTAAACATTTAATTACTACTAAAAATGTTCAAGGAAAATTAATATTATTTTTTATAATCAAATAAATATTTACTGGTTTCAACTAACTAAAACTGATGTTGTTTTTATTAACCAAACGCGTTTTCAAAAAACTGAAAACTAGAAACCAAAACCAAGTTTTCGAAACCAAGTTTTTAGTTTCACTGAAACCAAACCAGAAAATAATTTTCGCTAACCAAACAGCACCTTACAGACTTTGTGTTTCCCTTTGAATACAACGAGGACTGGCTTCTCTATCCTTTGAGAATACCTCAAACCTATTCACCTAGGCAAAACACAATTCTACAAAGGTAACCCTAAGATGTTTAACCTAGCACACCTACCAAGCTTACAATGAAGAAACAAGTTCAAATAACAAGTAAAATTACAATGAAAAGAGCTAAAGAGTAAACCACAACTAAGAGCTCTTTTCCAAGCCTTCAACGCCTCTAACTCCACAAGATGAGCGCTTGAGAGAAATCATCGATCAAAGAAGCAAGTGCGAGCAAATCAACTTTGGAAGGCTTAAATCACACTTAGGAAGCTTTTGAGAGTTGTTAGAGAGGGGCAATGAAGGTTGATGAAGGGTATTTATAACCCCTCACTTGGCAGTTCACTCCAACGGGCATTTTTTTGCCTGTTGGGCGTCGTTCGATCGCTTTCTGGTCGACCGAATTCCCTCTGTTCTTTTCTGGCTTCGGGCGATCGACAGATTGCTTCCGTCGATTGACCAAGCGGTTGACCGAATCTGGGCTGATGGCTAGAATTTGAAGTATCTTTCTTGCGCACTTCATTTTTCGGTTCCGTTACAAGGTCATGACTTGGATATCATTACAAATTGGATTGGGATAGATTCCTAGAGTCATATTACATAGATTCTAATCCTAACTCTAGGTTATATACAAGCTTATTTTCAAAGCCATTTTTGCCATTTTTTGTTTTTCTCCAAACAAACTTCGCGCGCGTATCGTAATCTCAACTTGAACTCAAAACTAAACAAATATATTAGTTTCTTTTTTGTTATCATCAAAATAGAGATCGAGGCCTAGGGACAACCCTTGGGCCAACATAGGGGTAGATTCGCGACGAGCACGCTTGCTACCCTTTTTTGGTGCGCGCGCGGAGAGGAGGTGTTCGACACCATGTTGATAACGGCTTGAACCTCGAGAAGGCACTGATGGAACTGACAACCTACAAAGTATTTTTTGGCAGCACCATGGTGAGAAAAAGCTCCCTAAAAACCCTAGGATGATGACCTTGGTTCACCTAGTGGCTCGAGTGGAACCCTTAGAACATCCATATCCATCCTTATTTATATTATGCTTTTATTTGTTGCTTTTGCTTCAATTGTTGATAGCTTAGATAATTTTAATTGCAAAAGGAATCCCTCCATTAATATTGAGTCTGAATGGCTAAGGTATTTAGAATATCGATCATGCCTTCCATCGTTATGGGGTACAAGTGTGTCTATTGTCACAACAGGTTTGTTGTGCAAACTCAAGGTCTTTCGTACTGATTGATACGTTGCATCTCATATGGCACATACCCTTGTGTCTCTACTATTGGCTTGAACATGACTTACCTTGTTGAGCAAACTCAAGGGTGGTTGTTTTCTTGCTGGGGTATACGAATGATGGGTCCGACTCAACTAGGGCTCATTGGTTTGTTGTGCAAACACAAGGCCATGGTTCACCTAGAGGCAAAAACTTGATGAAAGTCACATAGTGATGTGATCAGTAAAGAGTTACCTACCCATGGACCTATTAGGGTTTGTCGTGTTAAATGTGAGAGCCGAGTAGGAGAAGTGGGGTTCCATCTTCCCCTAAGGAAGTCTACCAACGAGGGCTTCCCACTTCCCAACAGGAGGGTTATTTGGGAACCACGAAAATTAGTGGGAGACATGATTAATTAAAATACCTCAATAATCATGCAAGTAGAATGGTAGCTTATGTATGTCTTTCTTTTCTAGTAGCATTTCATCATCACCATGTTATCTACACTATCGTTACATAGCATTCTTGAAGCAAATAAACTCGCTGGACCTAACTATGTCGATTGGTTGCGAAACCTGAGGATTGCCCTCACCCAGGAGAAACTTTCCTATATTCTTGATAACCGGCCATCGGATACCCCTTCCCAAAGGGCTATCGAGGAAGTGAGGGCCACTTAGAAGAAGTGGCAAGATGACAACACTATTATTCAGTGCATTATGCTCGCCTCTATGTCCGAGGTGTTGCAGCGACAATATGAAAAGATGGACGCTAGGCTCACCTCAAGGAGTTATATGGTGAAGAGAGCCGGACTACTAGATTTTAGCTGTCAAAACTACTCTTCTAGGCCAATATGACAATAGGGACCCCTGTTGATCGATTTGATTGAGAGGTTAGAGAAATTGGGCGTAAGCATTGATAAAGGTGATGCGAACCTCGACAAACCTGCCACGAGACCCAACAACAATATATGGAAAACAAACCTCATCGTCAAATTAAGGTTCCAAGGATGAAGAATATTGACTCGTTGATTATGAAGAACCAAGAACCAATATTATAATAAGGATGGAATAATGACCCGCTGATTTTATAAAAGAACCATGAACCAATATTATAAGTGGTCGAGAATGACAAGTTCTACACTTGCAATCTCTGCAAAGTAGCTGCAGAACAACTTAGAGAATATATCCTCACAATTTTGATAGAAAACTCAATACCTTACTTCTAATCATTATAGAGCTTATATAATGCTCTTTACAATGACTAGATATCCACTAAATCTAGTAATAATTAAGATAACAATTCCCAAGCATAGGAAAGAGAAATGTGCTTAATGAAAATAGCAAGTCCCCAAGCATGGGAAAGGGAAATGTTTTAATGATGGAAGCAATTTCCTAAGCAAAAATCATCAAGCATTAACTCCCAATCTCCCCGAGGGAAAGAGAAATGTCATTAATGACGAAAGAAATTTCCCAAGTAAGAATCTTCAAGCATTAACTTTCTTTCGATGGACAAAACTAGCCCATCGCGAGGAAATGGCTGGATGCGGACTGTCCAAGGGGTGCTCAAACTGGACGGAGGACTCGCCCACCATGAGATGGACATGGCGGGAGGCTTTGCAGCACAAGGCAGCTCATGTGCGCAATGACATGAGCGTCGCTCACGTTGCACGGCAGAGGCAGAGACGTGGGCAAGGAATGGCGGGCAGCAGCCCATGTGCACGAAGGCAAAGACATGAGCGAGACTTGGCATCGCCTGGGTGCGGAGCAAAGTAAGTCCTGCCCAAGGCAGGGCGTGGCAAGAAGAAGTCCCACAACAGGTGGGGCATTTGATGGTGTTTTGGAGCAGCGGAATCCCACGTGCACAACGGCGTAGGGGCAGTGTAAGCAACACATGATCATGGCGGAAGAAACCCACGCCACGGCTGAGCCATGGTGAGAGATTCGGCGGAGTCCCGAGTGCACAATGACGTAGGGCAGCGGAGCGACAAGTCATGAAGATGTGTTCACACTTGGCGGGACAAAACCCCTCCACGGCTGGGCTGTGGCGAGAGATTTGGTGGAGGCCCGCGTGCGCAATGCCACGGGGCAGCATAGCGACAAGTCATGCAAATGTGTTCACACTTGGGGGGACAAAACCCTGCCACGACTGGGCCGTGGCGAGAGATTTGGCGGAGTCCCGCATGCGCAATGACGCAGGGCAGCAGAGCGACAAGTCATGAAGATGTGTTCACACTTGCCGGGACAAAACCCCGCCAAGGTGCGCGAAGGCATGGGCGTCGCATGCAACGTTGCGGGGCAACAGATGACCCGTGTGCGCAAAGGCACGGGCTTGGCGTGGCAAACAAACATTGAGCATGGAGCGGTGCGCAACATGTTCACATTGCCATGGGGTGGCAGCGGCCGAGGTGGACCATGGCCAAGACAAGACGCAAAGCAAGCGGGCTGCAATGTGCAGAGAATGGACTGCCCAGCCCGCTCTCAAGCAGTGTTGGCCTTGGACTTGGCCAACACAAGATTGGCGACCTGATCAAGGCAAATGGGTGTAGTCAACATGATGTGGTGCACCAAGGGTGTGAAGGACTTGGGCTTGGACTCAACTCAAGTCAAGTTGGACACATGGACAGCCAAGATGGAATCTAAACATACCCAAAGGCTGAGATGAATCAAAAGGGGATGTGTCCCCAAGAAGGGGTGCTTTGAGCACTATAAATACCCATGAGTGTTGTATGAACGACCCATGAGAGGTAGGAGAGGAAAAAGTGAGAATACAAAGTGTGTAACTCTACTTGTAAGGCAATAGCCATTAATGCTTGAGTGGGTAAGCTTAACCAAGAGTTCGAGGCACAAAGCGGGCTGCGGAGTGCGATCTTGGTGTGCGCTTGTGCAAGGAATCTATTGTATCTTGTAAACCTTTGTGAATCAATGCATATAGTATTCCTTCAAGTACTTGTCTTTGTTTCCTTATCTCTCCCGCTGTGACTTGGTGTGAACCTAGGATTGGTACATGACATTGAATACTTCCTTCCGCTACGGTGTGCGTTCTGCGTCGTAGTGCGCAGAACAGTGCTAGGACGGCACTCGGCCGGTTGAAAGTTCTAGAGACTACTCGCCAAGTGAACTGCCACGTTGTGGCAACGTTCGGGACTGCGTCGGTGCGCAGGACTTGGTAGAGAAGTGGACTGTTCAGCGCCATCACAGAGTTTAAAATTTGGGCACAAAATTGACCTTGTGACAATTGATATCAGAGCATGCTTAATTGGTGTCGAAGCGCACATTGCGCATAGGTTGGTGACGGACTTCCAACCCCAATCGGTGACACGACAATACCATAACTTGTTGATGGGCAACAAGCCCAGCCCAGGTTTGGAGCAAAAGAAGCCCCCACAGCAACCGCAAACACTGGGTGTTGCGGATGGACACGTTGTGGAAACGCATCCTGGCCCTTGTAGAGACGATGCGGCCAACGACCATGGAGATGACTGAACAAAGGCGCCAAGGGACTGCAGGCCTTCCCACCACTGTGATGTGCGCAGAAGCCTTGGTGGACTTGCGCACTAAAGAGGACTGCACTGCTGGAGAGGGACACGTCGGGGACAAGTCCCATAAGCCCGACGAGGTGTTGGGCAGAACCGTGAAGGAGTAGCCTTTCATATTGAAGGCAACGGTGAACGACGGATCATTCAAGAAGAACCCAAAACATGTTGAGATAAGTTTGGATTCTAACTTCATGGTGCAGGCCGGAGCAACTCTAAAACCCCACTTAGTGAGCATGATGATCACTGTCCTGGTGAAGCCTTGCGTCAAAACCCTCTGCCAAAGCCTCCATGATATTTGTTGCTGTAGATTGAGCAAACTCGCACGACGATCAGGGTGAGAACAGCCGGGTGTTTAGTGGCACTTGGGCAGATCTAAAACAACTCCAACTTGGTGAAATTGGAGGAGGAGGAACAAGATTCAAACCTGCTTTTTGATTGAGCAGTAGTGTTAAAACTGCTATGTCTTGTATTTTGGCCGTTGTTTGGCCACTATTTAGATCTCAAACTATGTTGCAGGACCCTTGTATGGGCTGGGAACTCTTGTATGTAATGGTGAACTTCAAGTGGGGAGCACAAGCATTGGAATGCGAGGTGTATACTTGAAGAAAATATAGTTTAAACTAACTTTTGCCCAGGAACTTGTATGCTGCGCAAGGTACAAGGAGGGGTTGCCCAAAGATGAAGCTTGGTGGGAGGAGTATCTTCACTCTATCCCGACGAGGGTGTCAGCTTCAATGGGTGGGGGTGGTTTGATAGACCCCTAAATCCTAGGATGGACAAAACTAGCCCATGGCGAGGAAATGGCTGGATGTGGACTGTCCAAGGGGTGCTCACACTGGATGGAGGACTCACCCGCCATGAGATGGACATGGTGGAAGGCTCTGCAGCATAAGGTAGCTCATGTGCGCAATGACATGGGCGACGCTCATGTCGCACGGCGAAGGCAGAGACGTGGGCAAGGAATGGCTGGCAGCAGCCCATGTGCACGGAGGCAAAGACATGAGCGAGACTAGGCATTGCCTAGGTGCGGAGCAAAGCAAGTCCCGCCCGGGGCGGGGCATGGCGAGAAGAAGTCCCACAATGGACGGGGCATTTGATGGTGTTGCGGAGCAACGGAGTCCCGCGTGCATAATGGCACAGGGGTAGTGCAAGCAACACATGACCATGGCCTTGGCCAACACAAGATGGGCGACCTGATCAAGGGAAATGGGTGCAGCCAACATGATGTGGTGCACCAAGGGTGTGCAGGACTTGGGCTTGGACTCAACTCAAGTCAAGTTGGACACTTGGACAACCAAGATGGAATCTAAACATACACAGTCTTTGGGGAAAGGCTGAGATGAATCGAAAGGGGATGTGTCCCCAAGAAGGGGTGCTTTGAGCACCATAAATACCCATGAGTCTTGTATGAACGACCCATGATAGGTAGGAGAGGAAAAAGTGAGAATACAAAGTGTGTAACTCTACTTGTAAGGCAATAGCCATTAGTGCTTGAGTGGGTAAGCTTAACCAAGAGTTTGAGGCACAAAGCGGGCTGTGGAGTGCTTGTGCAAGGAATCTATTGTAACTTGTAAACCTTTGTCAATCAATGCATATAGTATTCCTTCAAGTACTTGTCTTTGTTTCCTCATCTCTCCCGCTGTGACTTGGTGTGAACCTCGGATTGGTACTTGGCATTGAATACTTCCTTCCGCTGCGGTGTTCGTTCTGCGTCGTAGTGCGCAGAATAGTGCTAGGATGGCACTCGGCTGGCTGAATATTCTGGAGACTACTCGCCAAGCGGGCTGCCATGTTGTGGCAACGTTCGGGATTGCGTCAGTGCGCAGGACTTGGTAGAGAAGTGGACTATTCAGCGCCATCACGGAGTCAAAAATTTGGGCACAAAATTGACCCTGTGACACAATCTCCCATGAAGTCCACTTGACTTTATTCCACCATGCATCTAGAACAAAGAGCTCGTGACTAGACCATCTTGAAGCTGGACTTATATGATGTTAACATCTCTAACTTGCAACTTTGTAGTTTTCTCTCCAAGAAAGCGTAATACCAAGCCTTGCATAGCTTGTCGAATATGTTCAGCACGTGCTCTTGTGATCAGTCCAATTGGTACAAGCAAGTCACCACCCCGCTTGACTTGATTCGAAGCATCTATTTTGGTTTGGAACTCTTCATTGTCGATTTGGAATGTATCATTCCCCTTCTCTTCAAAAGGATTCGTTCTCGAATCTGAACCTACATCAAACGGAGAAAGATCAGAAACATAAAAGTAGAACTGACTTGGTACTCACCTGGAAGACCCAACTTGAAGGCATTATCATTGATTTTCTTCAATACTTGGAATGGTCCATCTCCGCGTGGATGTAACTTGGATTTCCTTTGCTTTGGGAATCTCTCCTTTCGCAAGTGAACCCAAACCCAATCTCCATGCTTAAGAGAAACTTGTTTTCTTCCCTTGTTGGCTCGGGTTGCAACTTGTTCATTCCTTCTCATTATGTGCCGCCTAGCCTCTTCATGAATCTTCTTCAACAAATCTACCTTTTGTTTTCCATCAAGACTAGCAATCTCATTAATAGGTAAAGGAATCAAATACAATGGAGTGAGTGGATTAAAACCATAAACAACTTCAAATTTTTTAGAAGAATGCACAGTCCTATTATATGCAAATTCAATGAATGCTATGCAATCTTCCCAAGTCCTAAAGTTCTTTCCAATAACAGTATGTAACAAAGTTCCCAAGGTATGATTGACTACTTCAGTTTGTCCATCTGTTCGTGGATGGCAAGTAGTAGAAAATAACAAAGTTATCCCCCACTTACCCTACAAAACATGCCAAAAGTGGCTGAGGAATTTAACATCCCTATCACTCACAATAGTCTTAGAAATTTCATGTAATCGTACCACTTCCCTAAAGAATAAATCTACCACACTTTATCCCTTGTCATCAATTTTATGACAAGGGATAAAGTGTGCCATCTTCGAGAATCGGTCCACAACAACAAAGATGGCATCTCGACCCTTCCTACTCCTAGGCAAACCCAAAATTGTCACACCCCGACTGAGGGTAGTGTGACCGGCCAGGGCCCACATCCTGCCCTGTAGTCTACTGTCTACACTGACATCAAGAAACCAAAACACATCGACTAAAAGAAACTTAACACACTTTATAAAATAAAGTTTGCAAGTCACAATGTATAAGTTTTTCAAGACAAGAAGAAACATCAACCTCAAATCCAAATGGTCAAACATCACGTTTTTGCAATTCTTTTCAACTATAACCGTCAGTGTAGAAATAAAACCAACATAACTAGGACTAGTCTAAGACTCATGGACGCCGCTAAGAGATTTGGCACCGCCTCTGCCCTCCAGCTGCACCATGTCGACACCAAGCTACTGCTCATGCTCTGCAAAAATAGAAATAAACTGAGTCCACTTGGGACTCAGTGAGTGGCTCAATTGAACCTCCACATAAGCCTCAGTCATGCATATATAATATTACAAGGCAATAAAGGAATGCACAAGGAGGTAAAGTGTGTTTCTAATGCAACTACAGACCCTCAACGGATCCATCAGTGCTTTCTGTACATGTGCACCTGCCACTTCGCTTATCAAGTCTCTAGCATCCGGCCCTTGGGCCTGCTCATAGCAAAATATATCCCGACTACAGCCGTCACTACCATACCAGGTAGTACCATCCTGGCCATCGGCCACATCATCTCAAGATGCAAGCAAACAATTCCAGACCGTCGACTAGGATGGTCCACTAGTCTTCGGACACCGTCTGGGGTAAGGATAGCTAGTTCCACCAAATTGGGGTCTGGCACCTAGCGGGCCCGCTGGCGCAACTCTAGACCCAACAGGCCGAGCTGAGCATTGGTCATTTCCGACCTCCTTATTCCTCGGAGGACCATCTCAAGCACATTACACAACCAATATCCAAGGGTTTCCATATATACATATTTCGGGCCTTTGCCCGTATCTAGCCATGTACGGCTACTGGGTCACAATTCATGCCACCCCTTTTAGTATATGTGCACCTACAATCTCTAAGTTTCCAAAAATATACAAGCAGTCATAGAAGTGTTATCGTCTCATATCTAAGTTTCCATAATTGTGCTAGGAGCATCTAGTGACACCTTACATGTTACCTAGCCTTTTTACACTGTCTTAGGAGAGAATTTTCGTGAGTCAACCTTGGAATACCATCCAAGATCATTTAGGGCAGCATGCTTAATCTAGAGAAAATTTCTCATATATTACGTCATTCATCATATATAATCATAATGCACATACCTAACAATTCTTATACTACCTTAGGAATTTTTAGCACAATAAGGAGCAACTATCTAGCATGGCAAGGTAGAAATAAATTTAAATAACATGTATGAATTATAAAACATGGTAACATTGTTAACATCTAAGTTTAAGGATCAAGTGCTAAGTTTGGTTATAATCTAGCATTTCTACAATTCAAATCAATTTAGCTACTTGCCAAGTTTGGTGTTCTTCCTAAGTATTGTCATATTCCTATGTGTGATCCCTAAGATCATGAAATTTCCATCTAAGGCAAGTCTCTCCTCCTCCCCCCAACCTTGGCCGAACCATGAGCAAGGGAAACCTTGCTCGGCCAAGGTCCTTGGGTAGGGAAGGATGGAAGAGACTTTAGCTATACTTTGTCTCTTAAATTCCACATACTTCTTAAATAGCAACGATCAACTTACCCTTCCCCTCATCCTTGGCCGAACCCTCTTCATAAATCTTAGGGTTCATTCAGCCATTTCAAAGGGGTTTAGAAGGGGCATTCTTCATATTACGTGAGGAGTTCAAAGGGCTACATCGAAACAATGGTATAAGGGCGTCTAAGGGCCTTCTCGCCGTCAAGGGAATCGGGGAAAATTTCGGCATGACCTTTCCCCTTTTTCCATGACTCGGCAGCCCCAAGACATGCAAAACGATATTTCCTCATCTGAACCATCTTCAAATTCACTTGACATTAATTCCTCATCAATTTCTGAATCATAAGGCAAATATGAATCACTCCAATCTTGAGGAGAATCTGCAATTGGTTCAACAGGTTCTTCTTGGGGAGCATCTGTAATTGGTTCCACGGGTTCTTCTTGGGAAGCATCTACAATTGGTTCAACATGTATTGTCATTGGTTCTTCATTGGTATTTTCTTCATTCCAATTGCTCCAAGATGAAGATGAATCTGCAATTGGATGAATTTGTTCTTCTCAAGGAGCAAATGCCATTGTACAAACTGACATCCCCGTTTGCATAAAGTGATCAAAACTTAAACTACTATTTGTCATCTTCATTTGTGTTGATTTTTCCAATCGAACAAACTGATATTGATTTGAACTAGTGCTGCTTGAACTAGAACTAGATAGTTGGTTGCTCATGTGCTTGCCCTTCTACATTTCCATTGGTGTGCAAGGTACTGTGCTTCTAGTATAATCAATGCTATCTGAAAAAGAAGTATTGCTACTATCCAAAGCAACCTGATGCTTACACAATTCATACTTAAGAATAAAATCAACACTTAAGAAGAACAATAAGATACTAACTATTCATACTTAATACTAACAGTAGTATACTATTGTAGTATACTAATAGTAGTATACTAACACTAGTATTCATACAGCAATATACTAACACTAGTACTAACACTACTAACACTAACAGTAGGAATAATAGTAGTATACTATAACAGGGTATACTAACACTAGTTAATACAGATTAAAAAATCAACAGTAAACCAGATACATCAACATAAACTAGATTACATCAAAAATAGCTTTTTTACAGCTGCTAACATCCAAATTATGATTTCTATAAACCATAACAGTAAACACTAAATCATAGCTGCTAATAGTAAGATTTCAATATAGATTAACAGTTAATATAACAGTAAACACTCAAAAATAAGAAATCTCAAAGCCCTAACCACCAATTCAAATAAACCCTAATATTGATTCAAAACATAAATGTGAATCAAACACACACGAAAACAACAAAATTGGAACTTACAGGGTTTTCCGCAGCCGATTAGTCACGCTTGGTAGGAAGCATGGTCCTGCGACGTCGAGTAGAACGACACAGGCGTTGTTTCCCCCAAGCAGCCATTGTGCGAGCAGCGGCCGACTGTTGTAGTCGGGGATTCCTCATCGCCAGAGCCGGAGCAGTCGCTGGAGAACTTCCAGAATCGCCTATCGCCGAAGCTTCGAGTAGTGGGTGGGGCAGACAGGGAAGTTGATGTCGGGGTTTATTTTAGGGAAAAAAGATAGTCCATGTGCGCTTCACATGTGGACAAGTTCGAACAGTTAAAAAAATATATTTTTTAACTTTTTTAAAAAAATATTTTTTAAATCCATGTGTGCAACACACGTGTACATGCCACGTCACAGGGTTAACGGGATAGCTGACTGAATTTTGACGAAGGGATGCAATTGGTACAAATGTGATAGTTAAAGATGCAATTTGGAGAAGTCAAAGTTTAATATATATTTGAGATAAAGTCCATAGTTCAGGGTATATTCAGGTAATTATCCTAAAAAAACAACAAATTTTTCAATGAAAGCACGCAAAACATGATTCATAAGACGCATAAAGGTGTTGGGTGCATTAGTTAAACCAAACGGCATCACTAACCACTCATATAAATCATGCTTTGTTTTAAAGGCGATTTTCCACTCATCACCTTCTTTCATGTGAATCTAATGGTACCTACTTTTCAAATCAATCTTAGAAAATATAGTGGAATCATGCAACTCATCAAGCATGTCATCTAATCGAGTGATGGGATGTCAATATTTTACCGATAATTTTGTTCACGTACAGCTCGGCAATCCACACACATCCTCCATGTTCCATTTTTCTTTGGAACGAGCAGAACAGGCACAACGCAAGGACTCATGCTCTCACAAACATGTCCTTTGGTCAACAATTCATCAACCTATCTTTGAAGTTCCTTAGCTTCTTCTGGACTACTCTGATAGGATGGTCAGTTTGGGATAGGAGCTCCTGGAATGAAGTTAATTTTATGCTCAATCCCTTTTACGGGTGGCAACCCCGGTGGCATTTTCTTGAGAAAAACATCCTCAAATTTCTGCAAAAGAGAAGTTGCAACACTAGGCAAGGAGGAATTAAGGTCAACAATGGAAAGATAGACCTCCTTGTATAAGAACAATATCATCGGTGTTGGCCTAAGGTTTTCTACCTTGGTCTTAATCTCGGTTTTGATGATAAAAACATGAAACTAATGTTTCATTGAGAAATACTTTTAGGTTCCAAGTGGGTTAGTGAACGATGTCCACGATCGAAAAAATGGAAGAAATCAGCAAGGACGCTCGTCGACGCTCGGGATTCTTTGGGAAGTTAAAGTTTAGGTCTAGGGTATCTAGTTTATGTTGTAAATGTTGGCTTTAGGTTTTCAACCTTAGCCTTAATCTTGGTTTTGATGATAACAAACATGGGACTAAGGATTTCATTGAGAATATCTCCAGGTTCCATATAAGTAGCGTTCGATGTCCTCGATCAGAAAAATTGGAGAAATTGGAAAATCGGAAGGACATTGATCATCGCGATCGGGTTCATCGCAAAACTTTCCCAAAGATTGATGAGTGCACAAAAGATGCATTGGACGAGCTCAAAGATCACATGGAAAGCTCCCCAAGATGATGTTCGTTGAAAGCTGGAACCCGAAAATGAAGCGCGCAAGAAATCGGCTGAAAAATACAACTCAGCCTAAGTTCGATGGACCGCCCAGTCGATAGAATAGGGTAAAGGAACTGGGCAGTAGCTATTTTGGTCGACCGGTCTGTCGACCGATAGAGGCGTGATTTGAGCAATAGCCTGAGCGGTCGACCGAGATGAGGGAATGCAAATTCATTTCTGCGTGGTTGATCTATCAGTCGACCGAACTTCATTTGCTGAAGACGCAAGATCGCATCGATCGACCAACGGGTCGACCGAAGGCAGGATCGAAGATCTTGCGTCTAGGCGGTTGACCCATCGGTCGACCGACCAGAGAGAAAAATGAAAGGGTCAACTGACCGGTCGATCGGTTGGTTGACCGACCAATCGATCGGCGGTCTACAACAGATAGTTTTCTATCCATTGAGTAGCCATTTCTTCAGCAGGGTATAAATACACCCTCATATGATTCTTTTAATCTTCTTCCCTGAATCTAATAGATTTGATTGAGCATTCAAAGGGAAGATCTAAGCCTTCCAAACGATCAACGCTTGCACTCTGTTTCTTTCCGCGGACAATCTTCTTCGAGCGCACAGGCTGTGCTCAACTCGGGTTTTGATCAAGCTCTACATCTTGACGAGGTGAAGGTGCCAAAGACTTGCAAAGGAGCTTTTACTATTGGTTTTGTTCTTAGCTCTTTTGATTGTAATTTTACCTGTTATTTGAACGTTTTATTTAAATTTGAGTTTGTAAGACCTAGGTTGTTAGGTCTTGTTGTGTGAAGTGGTTACCTTGGTGAAAAGGTGTAAAGCCACTTGTGGAAACATAGTTGTTACTAGGATTAGTTCTAGTTGTCCCTTAGGTTGAGGTGGGAAAGTGCTCTCGGTAGGAAGGCGGGATACTTCCGGGTGTGGAAGTGCCTTCGGTTTGAGAGCGGAGACTTTCCGGGGAAAAGTCCTCGTTGTAAGGGAAACTTGATATAATCTAGTAAATCTAGTTTGGAAATCCTAAGCGGGGTGCTTCGGTAGTAGAGTAGGCATTAGGGTCGAACCACTATAAATTACCGTGTTAGCATTGTTACTTATTAATGCTTGTGCTCAATTATTTATATCGCTTCTGCATCCAAGCATTAAATCGTAAATTGCCTAAACGATTTAAGTAAATGATCAAATTGGAATTTAGGCTAATCAACGTAGTTAACACACTATTCACCCCCCCCTCTAGTGTCGCCATTTTGACTTCATTTGGTATCAGAGCGGGTCGTGGATTGATATTTCACCATCTCGTCTACATCTAGTCTCGATCCAGAAATGGCTCTAGAGAGTGTAGCGTCTATACTCCCTAGGTTCGATGACTCGAACTTTGGTCTTTGGAAGTATAGGATGTACAATTATTTAAAGACTAAAGGTTTTGGAGTCTTTAACATGCTACATTGGGAATTCATTGAACCTAAGGTTGACATGCATGCTTGGAGTGAATTAGATAAGAAAATATTTAAGTATAATGGAGATGCCATGAATTGTGTTCTCTGCACCTTACCAAATGGCATTCTTGAAAAAGTTATGCATTGCTCTACGGCTTTTGATTTATGTGCTAGTTTAAATATTTTATATGATCATGCCAAAACCGAAGAAATTGGCACCTTTAATGAAGGTGGTGATGACAATGGTCACTCACCTACTACTAATCTTGGTTTTGATGCCCATAGCACTTCTAGTCAAAGGAGCAATTCTAAAAGCCGAAAATGAAAGGTAAAATGTCATGCTTGCAAAGAAAAGGGGCATGTGAAGAAAAATTGCCCAAGCATGAAAAACAAAGCAAGGAATAGATCAAGTGCTTCCACCTCCACATCTCACTCATTTGAAGCATCCTCTACCCATGACTATGAAGCCACTTCCAAAGTGAGCCTCAAAATTGCTCATGTTGAAGTACACTCTCCTTCACCTAGTCATGCTAATGAAAATGATGCTGCTAGCTCTACTCGTTCTCATAACATGTCATATGATGAGTTAGTAGATGAGTGTAAGAAAATGTATGCCTTTCTTGTGAAGAAAGATAAGGAAAACAAAATGTTAAAAAAGGAAAATGTAATGCTTAATTCTCATTTGCATGAATCTAAACTAGAAAATGAAAAATTGAAATCTAGGTCATGTGATTCATGCCATGATAATGTAGAACTTAGGCTTAAGGATTTGAAGCTTAAGAATGACAATTTAGAAAATGAGAATTGCTTGTTAAAATCTCAATCACATGCATTGCATAAATCTATGAATGAGTTGAAAAATGAGATGTTGATTTTAAGTAGAAAAGTCAATGCTACTTCTTTTAATTCTAAACATCAAAATGTCTCATTTAGGAAACCTCAAACAGGGTATGCAAATGTTCATCATCATTCCCATGCTATGCATTCTATCATTAGACCTCATGATCATAAAAAGAGAAATGATATTTCTAAGAATGCTCATACTCATCATGTTTCACTTGACAAGCATTCTAATAACAAATCTCATGTCCATAATAAAAACAAAAAGAAATTTAATGGACATTGTTTTTGTTGTGGTATTTTTGGGCATGCCATATATGATTGTGCTTTCAAAGTGAACCCTAGTATTGTTAAGACACTTTGGGTACCTAAGCCCATTAACCCCCAAGGATCCAAAGCCATTTGGGTACCAAAAGTATCTTCTCTTGTAGGGGGAGCTACCACACAAGGGTAAAGAGAAGTGATGTATTGAAGTTGGCCAAGAGTGCAATGAAAGATCCTTACATGGTTGTAACTTCAAGATTCTCACATATGATGCCTTAGTAAAGATGGCATCAAAAGTACTTTGGTATCATCTCCTATACTCTCTTGATTAAATTATAGTTGGAGTTTGATATATGCTTAATATTAGTAGATTTTGCGCTCTTAATAAAGTTTCAAAAATGCTTTTGATTTTTGATTTCTCGGTCTCCTCAGAGACCTATGTGGCCTGTAATGGGCCTAAGCGACATTGCGGTTCTAAATCGTAGGCACATTGTTGGTCTTTTGGTTTCAACCAATAGGAAGGGTTGGAGATCTTATTTTTCAAAATTTCATATTTTGAGATCTCTTGATTCATTTTGTTATCATGAATAATTATTATGAAAATGAATCCATGCTATTTAGTGAAGTTGAATGTTGAAAATGATATATGGTTTTTCTCTTCGCTATTTAGTTTGATAGCTTGCATGTAGATTTGGTTTCATTTTCTACTTATAAAGTATTATCATGAAGGCTAATTAGGAAGAAAAAGATTAGTAAGGCTAAGTAGGAAGAAAAAGATTAGTTTGGCAAATTATCATGAATAAAGTATAACTTTGATAAATTCAAAATCTTAGTGTTATACCTCAATGTTTAAGCTTAAACTATGTCTCTATACTCATGAAGATAATTTCATGTAAAATCCTTGATTTCTCATGAGTAGGTAGAATTTTAGCACTTAGGCAAATTTCATCAAATAAAACTTGCTCTAGGTTGGTATCCATTATTAGAGACCTTCTTGTAAGTCCAAACTAGTTTAACATGGTTAGAGATCTTATTCCTCAAATGTTTCACATCTTAAGATCTCTTAGATTCATTTTGATATCATGGAAAAATGAAATGGTCGAATGACCGGTCGATCGGTCGGTCGACCGACCAATCGACCGGCGGTCTGCAACAGATAGTTTTCTATCCATTGAGCAGCCATTTCTTCAGCAGGGTATAAATACACCCTCATATGATTCTTTTAATCTTCTTCCCTGAATCTAATAGATTTGATTGAGCATTCAAAGGGAAGATCTAAGCCTTCCAAACGATCAACGCTTGCACTCTGTTTCTTTCCGCGGACAATCTTCTTCAAGCGCACAAGCTGGGCTTAACTCGGATTTTGATCAAGCTCTATATCTTGACGAGTTAAAGGTGCCAAAGTCTTGCAAAGAAGCTTTTACTATTGGTTTTATTCTTGGCTCTTTTGATTGTAATTTTACCTGTTATTTGAACTTTTTATTTATATTTGAGTTTGTAAGACCTAGGTTGTTAGGTCTTGTTGTGTGTAGTGGTTACCTTGGTGAAAAGGTGTAAAGCCACTTGTGTAAACTTAGTTGTTACTAGGATTAGTTCTAGTTGTCCCTTAGGTTGAGGTGGGAAAATGCTCTCGGTAGGAAGGCGGGATACTTCCGGGTGTGGAAGTGCCTTCGGTTTGAGAGCAGAGACTTTCTTGGAAAAGTCCTCGTTGTAAAGGAAACTTGATATAATCTAGTAAACCTAGTTTGGAAATCCTAAGCGGAGTGGTTAGGTAGTGGAGTAGGCATTGGGGCCGAACCACTATAAATTACCGTGTTAGCATTGTTACTTATTATTGCTTGTGCTCAATTGTTTATATCGCTTCTGCATCCAATCATTAAATCGTAAATTGTCTAAACGATTTAAGTAATCGATTAAATTAGAATTTAGGCTAATCAACGTAGTTAACACACTATTCACCCCCCCTCTAGTGTCGCCATTTCGACTTCATTAAATCCTCATAATGATGCATAAGAACCCAAAATTTGAAAAACCGACAAATTAGAAAATGACCCTGGAATTCACTAAGCCTAGGGAGCTCCTTGGAGGGCTATATAACCTAGACATTTTCTTGGCATCAAAAGTTCTGATAATTGTTCCTTCGGTAAAAATTAGATAACGAGGTATTTTTAAGAAATTTTTGGAAGCCTTTTGTATTCCCATATTTGACACGGGAGATTATAAAATTTCCATTTTTTGGAAATTTGTACTAGACCCCAAAAGTTAGATTTTGATTCTTAAGGATTTTAATTTTTAAGATATTTTTATTGAATCCAGATGGTGGGTAACCCTTATATAGCATTTATGTTTCAAAGTTATTAACATAGCTAAGACCGAACCCAAAAACAAACCCGAACAAAGAAAAAAATCAGCCCTGCCCATATTCGATCGATCGATTGGTCGACCGACAGAAGGCAAAAATGAGCAGAAGGCATTTTGGTCGATCGATGCCCAGAATGGGCAGAATGCCTTCGATCATTCGGCGATCGCTCGGTCGGTCGATCAACGATCGATCGGACATGTGACCAGCGATCGGTAACGAGCAAAAATCCGCATGTTGAGAAGAGGGGAGATCTCTCTTCTCCTCATACTTATAAATAGGAAGCCATGAGAGCCTTCGTCCATGATGTTGATCACTTCTAACCTCCTTGAGCCATCTTTTGATCAATTCTAAGCCTTCATTGAGCCAATCTTGTGAAAACCCTAGCTTGAGCCAAAAACCTTAATCTTGCCTTCATTCCTTCATTGATTAACCATCAAAGGCATCAAGAGGAAGCTAGGAATCTTGTTTTAGAGCTAAGTATTTTATTGTTTGATTTATTGCTCTATCTAGTGTTCTATATTCTTGTTTATTTCTTTGTATTTGAGTTTGTGTTAGACGTAGAGTGTAGGTCTTGAAATTGGGTGGTAGCTTTGGTGTTTGAGGTTTAAATCCACCGGTGTAAACGTAGTTTACTAGGATTAGTTGAGTTGTCCCTTAGGGTTGAGGTGAAAGAGTGCTCTCGGTAAGAAGGTGGAGACTTCCGAGTATGGAAGTGCCTTAGGTTGAGAGTGTGACTCTTCGGGTCAAAGTCCTCGTTGTAAGGGAAACAAGATTAATCTAGTAAAGTTTAGTTTGGAAATCCTAAGCGGAGTGCTTTGGTAGTGGAGTAGGCATTGGGGCCGAACCACTATAAATAATTATGTTTGCATTGCTTCTAATTGTGTTTACTTCATTATCGTATTTACTTTGCTTCCGCTTGCTACTCAACTTGTAATTTGCCTAAGTAACCAAAAAAACGATTAAAACTAGATTTAGGCATAAAGATTAATAAACACACTATTAACCCCCCTCTAGTGTGGCCATTTCACCAACAATTGGTCTATTGGATTTACAAGCACTCTTGATCTCTCTTTCTTTTGCATAGAGACTCATTTTCTTTTCTTCTTTCCTCACCATGGTTGAGCTCTCAAACTTTTCTCTCTTACCACTCTCTCTTCCACCTCTTACTCCACTTTCTTTTCTCTCACACTCACTCTCTTTTTCTTTTTGCATTTCAGTCTTACTTTCACTCTTCTTACTATTCTCACCAAGGGACCACTTAATTCGGAGTGGATCCTCATACACTTGATTAGGTGTCAATAGTGTAAGTGTTACTTTCCTCTCGTCTTTCACAAAGGTGTAACGATTCTTATACCCATCATGTATTGCTCGCCTATCAAATTGTCATGGTCTCCCAAGCAACAAATGACTAGCATGCATGGGTACTACATCACAAAGGACCTCATCCTTGTACCTCCCAATACTAAAGGACACAAGTACTTGTTCATCTTCACTTCCCCACAACCATTCAACCACTGAAGCTTATAAGGCTTGGGATGCTTTTGGGTTCACAAGCCAAGTTTATCCACCATCAATTTGCTTGCCACATTCACACAACTACCTCCATCAATAATCAGCCCACACACACGATCTTTCACATGGCAACAAGTGTAGAAGATGTTTTCTCTTTGCATCTCATCACCATCTTCTTTCGCTCGAACGTGAAGAGCTTGCAAAACAACTAAGGCTTAGCCATCAACAACATGCTCAACATCACTAGCTTCTTTAAGTGAAGGCATCGATTCAATATCTTACTCCTCAGTTTCAATCTCCCCATTGTCTAACAAGATCATGGCTCATTTGTATAGACATTGGGAAGCAATATGAACTGAACACAAGCAATGAAAACACTAATATAACATGCAATTTTGATTTTATTTTTATTTTTAAAACCACAAATTAATTGTGCAAAGCATGAGTACTACAGCTAGTTATAGTTAAAAGAAACTACAATATCTAATATTGGAACCAGGGTTCATAATCTAGTCAGCAACGTTTACATAAGATAGGTCTCTCATCGATAGCTAGCACCCTAAACCTAGTTTTGCATATTTGGGTTGGTTTAAGCCTTAAAAAACCTTGGTTGGCATGATTAGGCTGAGGGAACCTTGGAACATATAAGAGAGCACATGATAGTAAAGTGAAGAAGACCTTCCTAGAGTTGATTCATGGTGATAATAAGAACAAGGGCCAGTCCAAAGAATATTAAGAGCATTTTTTTTAATCAAAGCAAAAAAGTAAAAAATAGTTTTCCAAGTTGATTACATATAGTAATTTTTATTTTTAATTATTTTTTAATTAATTTAATTATAATTATAAATAAATTTTAATTATTTTAATTACATAATTAACTTTTTAATTACTAAATTTCAAAAGTCGTTCTAAACTATTTGATTTTAATTATTTCTCCATAAATGTTTGGTGATTGAAATCATATATATATATATTGTCACGCCCCAACTCAGGATCACATGACCGACCAGGATATACGTGCCTATACCCCGCAGCCTAACCCATGCACATGTCAAAACAATAAAATATAGCGGAAAAAAATAAATGAGTTTTATTTCAAAAGAAAAACCAAACCAGTTTACATATAAGCAGTAAACTTTTTATCAAAAGTTCAAGTGCGAAAAGAAAGAAATGAATTAAAGAGCAACAGTTCTCTTAACAATAAAATCTGAAATAAAACATGAATATCCCCATGGGACTACAACTCCAAAATACCAAATCACAAGTACATAACAAACTACTACAGACTCGACTACGACCCCTATCTAGGACTACTATGAGATCAATGTAGCTCCTCTGGCCTCCAGCGCGCCAAGTGCTCCAGCCCACCTCACTGATCAGGCTCTGCAAAACAAAGACAAATGACAATGGGTGAGTTCAAAAGAACTAAGTGAGCAGTTCTACCAACCCTCACGAAAACCAACACAGAGATAAAGCATAAACATAACATCTATCTCAAACAAGAATAAAGTCATGAACGTGTGACTAGCTATCAACCATTTGGCCACCACATGCCCGAAGGCAACCCAACACCAAATGGTGAAGATCAACAGGCCTAAGCCTACCATGCCCTAAGGCAACAAAATATACTAGGAAAATCGGGATTGACCCATCCGAACTTATCTTAATATAAAGAAACTCGGAAGCAATCGAGATTGGCCCGTCCGAACTTGATCCACGAGATGCGAAGGAACAATCGGGATTCGTTCGTCCGAACTTGCCCCTTTTAAATATCATTAGGAATAATCAGGATTTGCCCGTCCAAACTTATTCCTTAAAAGCATCTCGGTAATAATCGGGATTTACCCGTCCGAACTTATTCCATGAGGCCACACAAGAATAATCGGGATTTGCCCATCCGAACTTGTTCCAAGAAGATAACGTAGGAATAATCGGGATTCGCTCATCCGAACTTATCCCTTTAATTATAAAATCTTTGGAACAATCGGGATTTGCCCGTCCGAACTTATTCCGCAAGATTCGCATGAACAATTGGAATTTGCCCATTCAAAATTGTTCCACAGGTCGGCAATTAACCATCCAACCTTCCGGACCTAGCCCACAATTCGGCTCCTAACTGAGCCTCTCCGCCATACAATAAAATATGGCACAACATGACCTAAGTCAAGAGTCTATAATAGGGTCTTATTGATGTATCCATTGGGAAGACTCCACCATACCCAATACTCGATCCCAACTCCTAGACCCGTAATGTCATAAACCCGTAAGGTTTTATTTCATGCATAAACTTTACTTGTTGGTTCATAACAGATTATGCAATTAAAATTATAGTCACCAAGATTAGGGTTTTGTTTTAGCTTACTGTTGTGCCCAAATCTGATGTATCTAACCCGAATCTAGTCTCCAGAGTGTATCATATGTTTTCAAACTATGTATTTTGGTCAAAACGATAGGTTACACGACTATATTCAGAAAACTACACACACCACAACAAATATTTAAAAAACAACACAGATTCATCATTTCAGCATGAAATTCTAGCAAGATTGATTTTTCAGCATAACATGGAAATAAATCCGAAATTTACCAAAAATTAGATTTCTAATTATCACCAAAACAAAATACTAATCTTGAGATAATCTAGCAATTATTCTACGCGTTAAACAAGGCAAACAAGCATCAAACATCATCTTGAAACAAGAATCAAGCATCATCTTCAAGAACTCATCTCAAGATCTCACATGGCATCAACATCAAGATCTTAACTTGTAACACATGAGTTCTTCCCAAAAATCATAGATTAATTGCAAGACATGCTTTGACATTTTAGGAACCTAAATTATCAAGTGATTTAAGGCATAGATCTCAAGAACACAAGAAAAACCTCTCTTAAGCATTTTATCAAACACCTAGAGGGCTCCCTTATCCCCACCTTGGCCGAGCACCCCTAGGATCACCCTAGGGCTGCCGAGCCCCATAGGAGACGGTTTAGGGCCTCCTCAAGTACGGCAAACAAAAGAACGGCAAGAATTCAAGAGATCGTCGAAAAACAATTCAAGAACATCTTTGTCTTCAAGAATGGCTTCAAGAATTCAAAGAAACCCGAGAAGAAGGAGGGTAAAACCACTCACATGAATAGCAAGAAAGATTTAGAAGAGAAATCCCAATTGACGGCCTCTGAATCCAACTCCAAGAGGTGGCGGCTCGGCTCCACCAAGGGGAAAGAGGGGGCGGTGGCTCCTCCTCAAGCTGACGGCTCCAAGAAGAGGAAGATGAGGGGCGACGGCTCCTCCTCAACCCAACAGCTTGGCTTCTAAGGGAGAAGAAGAGAGGGAGAGAAAGGATGAAGAAGGGGAAGGCTTGGCTCGGTGGCTGGCTTGCTTGGCGGCTCCAAGAGAGGAAGATGGGGAGGGGCGGCTTGGCTCCTGCTCGGCGACTCCTCTCCTCTCTCAAGGCTTGTGCGGCTCCAGTAGCGAGCCGCAAGCTAAAGGGGAGGGGGTTTTATACTCTCTCCTCAATCCTAACTCTATTAAACCCGGCCCTTAGCAAACCCGCATCCGCCTCAAGCCGAATCTGATACCCGCTAACCCAAATAAACTTAATTAAACCCATATGCGACATAATTTAATAATCATGCACACACAATATAAAATTAAATAAATTCATCCAATCAAGAAAAGAAACTGCATAACTCAAACTCCTACTCACCCGAGCTCGCAAGCTCACACTGGTCCACGAGTCGACTCGGCTCGACCTCGAACTAGCCCACTAGGTTGGAAAACACAAACAATAAAGGAAAAAATAAATAAAATTATCTAGGATATTATAATCTTCCCTTGTTAAAGAAAATTCGTCCTCGAATTTTGGAAAAAGGAATTTAAGGACTCACCAGATCATCAAACAATGAACACTGGATAACGCTCCCTCATATTCTTCTCCACCTCCTAGGTGGCCTCTTGCCTGGAATGGTGCTCCCACCTGACCTTAACCAAGGGGATCTCCTTGAACCTCAATTTCCTGATCTGACGATCTAGCACTTCAACTGGTCGCTCCTCATATGAGACTACTGAATCTACCTCCACTGCGGTAGGCTCAATCACATGGGACTCATCCCGAATATACTTCTTTAGCATAAACATATAGAACACTGGATGCACTCGGTCCATGCTGGGAGGTAAGGCCAACTTATATGTTATAGCTCCCCTACGCCTGAGAATAGGAAACAGCCCAATGAACCTACGACTTAGCTTTCCTTTCTTACCAAATCTCACCACCCCTTTCATAGGAGATACCTTGAGGAACACCATGTCCCCCTAAGCAAACTCTACCTCCCTAGCCTTTCCATCAACATACATCTTCTGGCTACTCTGAGCTGCCAACAGCCTCCCTCTGATTAGCTTCACATTTTCTACTGCCTCCTCCACCAGGTTAGGTCCCATCATAAGGAAATTGCCCCTCCAGACCAGGTCCTTGGTGAGTGTACAGAAAGCATCCTCCTCCTGCACTGCCCGCAACATGTCAACCAATGTCGACTGCACCTTCAGGTGAGCCACCAGCGCACCAGAAGCTAACACTGACAAAACTACCCCGCCATCCAAACACATGGCCAAATCCTGAGCCAACGGCCTCCTCCTGACTGCCAAATACGCCAGACTGCCCATAGACTTCCTGCTCAAAGCATCGGCTACCACGTTAGCCTTCCCCAGATGGTACATGATCGTGCAATCATAGTCCTTTAAAAGCTCAAGCCATCTTCTCTGCCTCAGGTTCAACTCTTTCTGAGTGAACAAATACTGGAGGCTCTTATGATAAGTGTATATTTCACAAGCCTTGCCATAAAGGTAGTGATGTCATAGCTTCAATGCGAACACAACTGCTGCTAGCTCAAGATCACGAGTCAGATAATTCTTCTCGTGGACCTTCAACTTCCGGGAGGAATAAGCTATCACCCTATCATTCTTCATCAACACACAAACCAAGCCGACTCGGGAGGCATCACAATAAATAATAAACCCTCCCGAGCCCGTGGGTATTGCTAGAACTGGTGCCGACATCAAGCGATCCTTGAGCTTCAGAAAGCTCTCCTCGCACTTACTGTCTCATTCGAACTTGACCTTCTTCTGAGTCAGGTGGGTCAATGGCGCTGCAATCCAGGAAAAATTCTCCACAAATTTTCTATAATAACCTGCCAACCCCAGGAAACTGTGAATCTCTGAGACGTTAGTCGACCTCTTCCAATTCTGAAATGCTTCTATCTTTGCGGGGTCCACCTTTATCCCTTCCCTGGACACCACATGGCCAATGAACCACACACTCTCTAGCCAGAACTCGCACTTAGAGAATTTGGCATAGAAGCGGTGCTCCCGGAGAGTCTTTAGAACCATCTGCAAATGCTCAGCATGCTCTTCCCTGCTCCTGGAATATATCAAGATATCATCAATGCATACTATCACAAATTTATCCAAGTATTCCCTGAACACTTGGTTCATCTGGTCCATAAATAATACAGGTGCATTAGTTAGCCCGAAGGACATCACCAGGTTCTCAAAGTGCCCATACCTCGACCTGAAAGCAGTCTTAGGGACGTCACTATCTCAGATTCTCAACTAATGATACACTTACCACAGGTCAATCTTGGAGAACCATTGAGCCCCCTGAAGCTGATCAAATAAATCATTGATCCTGAGCAACGGGTACCGGTTCTTTACCGTCACCTTATTAAGCTGTCAGTAATCAATGCACATCTACATGGACTCATCTTTTTTTTTCACAAAGAGCACTGGAGTACCCCACGACGAAACACTTGGGCGAATAAAACTCAAGTCAAGTAGCTCCTCCAACTAGGACTTCAACCCCCTCAACTTAGCTGGTGCCATCTGATATGGCTGAATGGAGATCGGCTTCACCCCTGGCTACAAATCAATACAGAATTTGATCTCCCGCACTAGAGGCAACCCTGGCAACTCCTACGAAAACACATCGGAGAACCCGCATACCACGGGCGTCCCCTTGAAGTCCCTAGCCGTGCCTCCGCCTCCCTCTGCTACTGATACAAAGGCCAAGACGGACTTTTGCATCCACCCAAAAGTAGCTTCCGAGCTTTCAAAGATGAAATCGCCTTCAACGGCTCTCCCCTTCCCTCACCTTGGAAGGTGAACTGGGGCAATCCGAGCTTACTGAAGGTCATAGTCTTAGCCCTATAATCCACTGAGGCAAAATCATCCGCCAACCAGTCCATGCCGAAAATCACATCAAGCTCCAACATCGGCAAGAGTGTCAATTCGGTCATCAGCACGTGCCCACAAATGACCACCTCGCAGCCCCAAAAGATTGTCTCTGCCAGTATAGAAATTCCCGTAGGCATAGACACCACAAGAGGCAAATCAAGAATAGAGAGTTTCCCTATCAACTTAGCAGCAAACAGAGCAGATACAAAAGAGTGTGTAGTACCCAGATCAAACAAGACATATGCAATGGCAGAACCAACAATAAGTTTACCTGACACTACTGCCCTAGATGCCTCAGCGCCCTCTTAGTTCATAGGAACCACCCGTGCAGCGGGCCTCTCTGAACTACCAACTTGCTGGCCTCCACCCTGGGTCTGACCCCTCTGAGTCATGGAACCCACTAGCATCGGTGCCTTTCCTTTGGTCTGATCAGTCTGCTGACTGACCTTACCAGGACAATCCTTTATGTAGTGCGCAGTCTGCCCACAGCTAAAATATACCTCTGGACATTCCCAGCAAGCTCCCCAGTGCTTTCTGTGACATCGGTTACACTATTGCGGTCCAGGCCTCCACTGCAAACCTCCCAACGATGCCCCTGGTCCTGGACCCCTAGAACTGTTATGACCTCCACCATGCTGCGGATCCGCTGTCCTGAGAGTACCCTCAAAGTGAGCTGGCCGACCCCCTGGGTGCTAGGGCCAAAACTTTTTCTTCTGGGGTCCATCATGCATGTCTGTCGGTACTAGTGCCTCCTTTCGGAGCGCCTCATCTACCACCCGTACAAAGGAAGTATCCTCTGTGTAATGGATCAATCTGGCGATCTGCGGCCTCAGCCCCTCGATAAACCTCTTAACCCTGGCGGCCTCTGTGGCTATCAAGGTGGGATTGTACTTCGAGAGTCGGGGGAACTCCATCTCATAGTCTGTTACGACATACTACCGGCCTGACACAATAGCTCAAATTCCTTCTTCCGTCTATCCCGGATGCTCAGTGGCATATACTTCTTCACCATAGCAGCTCTAAACTCCTCCCAGGTAGGGGGAGGTGCATCTGCTACTCTATTGTCCCTCTAGGTGTGGAGTCAATCCTTGGCTGGCCCTCTCAGTTGCAACCCGATCAGTCGGGCGATCGTCTCAAACGAACCAAGCTCCCTGCAAACTCATAGCAATCACCTAGGAAACTGGTGACCTCCACCCGCTGATCTGTCCCTGAATACTCTGGTGGCCTGAATGCAACAAAATCTGCGTATGAAGGTGCTTCGGGGGCTCTCACCACCGGTGCTACTGGCTGGACCACCTCTAGTACTACGGGTGCTGTCGGTACTGGTTGTGGTTGCTGCCTTAGCTCCTGTTCCCTGCGGAGCGCCTCGGTCAGCTCAGCCACTCTAACCTACAACTGCAGAACCATGGGATCATGTCACACCTCCTCTCGGGCCTGCGGTGGTCTCCCGCAACCCGGCCTCGGCACTTAGTGGAGTTCCTGTTACTACCACACCTGGCGGCATCAAAGGCCTCCATCAATTTGGAATCACCAGAAAAAACAAATCATAATCAGGCAATTCAATTCACCCTAACATTTTGCAAACTTAACCACGAGTCGCGCTGAGGTGCAGACTTAGCCCATTGATCTCATAACGCAATCCTACTATATACTGACACGCTAGTAATACCCTATACGGTAAACAAACTCTAGGTCGTAGTCAGACCGAATCACATGCTCTGATACCACATTGTCATGCCCCAACTCAGGGTCACGTGACCGGCCAGGGTATAAGTGCCTATACCTCGCAGCCTAACCCATGCACATATCAAAACAACAAAATATAGCGGAAAAAGTAAACGAGTTTTATTTCAAAAGAAAAACCAAACCAGTTTTCATATAAGCAGTAAAATTTTTATCAAAAGTTCAAGTGCGAAAAGAAAGAAATGAATCAAAGAGCAACAGTTCTATTAACAATAAAATTTGAAATAAAACATGAATATCCCCATGGGACTACAACTCCAAAATACAAAATCACAAGTGCATAACAAACTACTACAGATTCGACTACGACCCCTATCTAGGACTATTATGAGATCAATGTAGCTCCTCTGCTCTCCAGCTGTGCCAAGTGCTCAAGCCCACCTCACCAGTCAGGCTCTGCAAAATAAAGACAAACGACAATGGGTGAGTTCAAAAGAACTCAGTGAGCGGTTCTACCAACCCTCACGAAAACCAACACAGAGATAAAGCATAAACATAACACCTATCTTAAACATGAATAAGGTCACGAAGGTGTGACTAGCTATCAGACCATCTGGCCACCACATGCCCGAAGGTAACCAACACCAAATGGTGAAGATCAACAGGCCTAAGGTTACCATGCCCTAAGGCAACAAAACATACTAGTATAATCGAGATTGGCCCATCCGAATTTATCCTAATACAAAGAAACTCGGGAGCAATCGGAAATGGCCTGTTTGAACTTGCTCCACGAGACGCGAACGAACAATCGGGATTCATCCGTCTGAACTTTCCCCTTTTAAATATCACAGGAATAATTGAGATTTGCCCATCTGAACTTATTCCTTAAAAGCAACTCGAGAATAATCAGGATTTGCTTGTCCAAACTTATTCGACGAGGCTACACAAGAACAATCAAAATTTGCCTATCCGAACTTATTCCAAAAAGATAACGCAGGAATAATCGGGATTCGCCCATCCGAACTTATCCCTTTAATTATAAAATCTTGGGAACAATCAAGATTTGCTCATCCGAACTTGCTCCATAAGATTCGCAGGAACAATCAGGATTTGCCCATCCGAACTTGTTCCACAGGTTGGGAAGTAGCCATC
Organism: Canna indica; assembly: GCA_034359265.1. Classification (NCBI taxonomy): domain Eukaryota; kingdom Viridiplantae; phylum Streptophyta; class Magnoliopsida; order Zingiberales; family Cannaceae; genus Canna; species Canna indica. Next base: position 41,648,640 of record CP136893.1, read on the forward strand.
CAACCTTCCAGACCTATCCTACAATCAGGCTCCTAACCGAGCCTCTCCGTCATACAATAAGATTTGGAAGAGAAATCCCGATTGACGGCCTCCGAATCCGGCTCAAAGAGGTGGCGGCTCGGCTCCACCAAGGGGAAAGAGGGGGTGGCAGCTCCTCCTCAAGCCGACGGCTCCAAGAAGAGGAAGAGGAGGGGTGACGGCTCCTCCTCAAGCCAACGGCTTGGCTTCTAAGGGAGAGGAAGAGAGGGAGAAAAAGGAAGAAAAGGGGAAGGCTTGGCTCGGCGGCTGGCTTGCTTGGTGGCTCCAAGAGAGGAAGATGGGAAGGGGCGGCTTGGCTCCTGCTCGGCGTCTCCTCTCCTCTCTCAAGGCTTGTGCGGCTCCAGTAGCGAGCCGCAAGCTAAAGGGGAGGGGGTTTTATACTCTCTCCTCAACCCTAACTCCACTAAACCCCTTAGCAATCCCTCATCCGCCTCAAGCCGAATCTGATACCCGCTAACCCGAATAAACTTAATTAAACCCATATGCAACATAATTTAATAATCATGCACACACAATATAAAATTAAATAAATTCATCCAATCAAGATAAGAAACTGCATAACTCAAACTCCTACTCACCCGAGCTCGCAAGCTCACACCGGACCACGAGTCGACTCGGCTCAACCTCGAACTAGCCCACTAGGCTGGCAAACACAAACAATAAAGGGAAAAATAAATAAAAATATCTTGGATATTACATATATATTTATTAATAACTAATAATTTATTATCTTCTCGCAAATAACAGTCATCTATTAAATATTAATAAAATATATAATTTACTATTGTTACTTCATTGCAAATAACTAATAAGCAAATTTGCCTCTTGACCTCCCTAGCGACTCTTTAGCACAGCCTCTTCGTCGAACTCGATCGGTCACCTCTCCGGATTACTCTGGCTTCTCCCCTTGTGGATCTCTACTCTCATCCCTCTCTTCCCTTATGTCTCACATTGTTGGCCCAAGGGTTTCCCTTAGGCTTCGATCTCTATTTTGATGATAATAAACATGTATTTAATATATGTGTGTGTAGTTTTGAGTTCTGGTTGAGGTTGCGATAATCACGCGAACTTCGCTCGGAGAATCGCAAAAATTGTCAAGAAAGGCTCGGATGCAGATTAAGTAGATTCATTGTAATATATCCCTAGGATCTCATCCCAAGCCTATTTGTACAGTTATCCAAGTCAAAACTTGGTAACAAAATCTATGAAAAAGTGTGTAACGAAGCAAATGTAAAAATCAGTCTTAGCCTAGGTTCGGTCGACCGAACAAGGCAGAAAAATGGTAGTAGCCACTTCGGTTGACCGATCGGTCGACCGAACAAGGCCAAAATCTGGCAGTGGTTAATTCGGTCGATCGGTTGGTCGACTGGCCAATAGAGGAATTAAAATGCGATGAAGTCGATCGACCATCTGATCGACCAAACATAGAGGCAGAAGGGTAGAATGCCAGCGGTCGATCAGTCGGTCGACCGACAAGCGATCGATCGGTCGGTCGACCGACGATCGACCGACAAGCGATCGATCGGCGTCCAACAGGCAAAAAAATACCCGTTGAAGAGCCGTTCCGTGGGAGGGGTTATAAATACCCCTAACCAACCTTCATTAAATACTCTTAACCATTGAGATAAGCTTCCAAAGTGTTATTTGTGCCTTCTAAGCTTGATTTGCTCGCACTTGCTTTTCCGATCGATGACTTCTCTCAAGCACTCATCTTCCCTCAACTCCAGCATTGATTCGATCTCAACGTCTTGTGGAGTTGGAGGCATTGAAGGCTTGGAAAAGAGCTCTTTGTTGTGGTTTACTCTTTAGCTCTTTTCATTGTAATTTTACTTGTTACTTGAACTTGGTTTTCATTGATTAGCTTGCTAGGTGTGCTAGTGTAAACACTTAGGGTTTTCTTTGTAGAATTGTGGTTTGCCTAGGTGAATAGTTTTGAGGAGTTCTCAAATAGTTGAGAACCGAGTCCTCAGTTGTATTCAAAGGGAAACACAAGGTCTATAAAGAATTTGGTTAGAAATCCTTGGTGTGGAGCCAAGGTAGTGGAGTAGGCGGCTGGCCGAACCACTATAATTTATTGAGTTTGCATTGCCTTGTGTGATTGCTTATAATTGTGTTTCATACTTGTTAACGAACATCATTTAGTTGCACTTACTTTCGGTTGAAGTTGGAATTGAATTGAAAAAAATTGAAACATTGTTAAAAGTCACCGAATACTATTCAACCCCCCCTTCTAGTGTGGGTATTCACTCAACACACCTACCACCATCGCAGGCTACTTCATCAGCTGATAACTCTCTGTCAACAGAAGAAGCCTCCTTTTCACTTGAACTATCCGTGGACACCATCAACTACCCTTCAGATTCATCGTCCTTTTGCCTTATCGGACACTTATGGACTAATAAACATCAGTCCTTGACCACCATGCAGATCGTCCTCTCCACCATATGGAACCATCTGCGAAGTTTCAAATGCGAGGAGATTGCACCCGCAACTTACCGAAGGGATCCAACTCTAAACAGGCGCCGACGGCTAGCCTCAATAGGCCCCCCACCTCGTCATGAATACCATCATTTGGAATTGTCAATGGATGGGGAATCGCTTAACAATTCGGCATCTGAAGAACATTTGTTCTTTAAATTCCCCAGATTGCATATTCTTATCTAAAATAAAACAAGACGGTTCCAGATTCAACAACCTCCTAAAGAAATATGGCTTTGAAGAACTCTTTATTGTTCCTTCTCAAGGTTCAGCGGGAGGGTTTATTCTCGCTTGGAAGTAGCATGTTAATATCCATATTATAGCAACGTCGTCATACTACATTCAAGCACATATCACCAATCTAGATGGCCTTCCTCATTGGCGGCTCATTGGTCTTCATCTCCCGCAGAGCCCAATTTCAAGAACTCTCATCCATTATACACAACCGCGTGTGTCCTATCCTTATCGGAGGCGACTTCAATGCTATCCTACGACCTGAAGACAAAGTAGGAGGAGCCCCCTTCCACTCCAATATGGTTCAAGCCATGCAAGACTTCATAAACAGCGGACATATATTTGAATTCCCAACCTCTGGACCTTCCTTTACTTGCTCGAATAGACGATCTCATCCCAATTTTATTGAAAAAGTCCTTGATCGCTTTTTGGCCACTTCTGACTGGCATGAAGATTGGAACAATTGGCAAGCCATCCATCTGGATGTTATAGGCAGTGATCACCGGCCCATTCTTTTGCAGTCGTTTGGTTACCGAAGAAAGAAGGCTCCTTTCAAATTCGACAAGCGTTGGAACTCCATTCCTCAAGTGGACGAAATTGTTGTTAGAATATTTTTTAAATATTCTATATTTTCATTTTTCATATGTGGGCTACAATCAATTGTAATGTTTTGATTTGATAAAAGAGGGTTTGATCTTATGATCCATTATTGAGATGCCTGTTAGCTCATGTGATCTTGATCCATGTGATTCGAGTTTGAAACACTTAACCATGATTGGTGTGATTAATCAAGTGTAGGCCCGATTAATGAAGCCCGTGATGGACGGGCCCATATAATCAGTTATAAATAGTGGCTAGGTCCCCTCTATACACCGTGTGGAAAAACCCTAGCTCATAGTTGCTTTCCCCATCAAAAGCAGAGCATTTGAGGCGGTGTTGCGGAGGAAGACCCGGCTTTCCTTGGAGATCTAGAAGTTTATTCCGCTGTAATTATGTCGTCATCAAGTTCGGTTCAGTGAAATTAGATCCGGTTCAACACTGGATTAGGTCAAATTTCACTGGTTCATCACCGGTTCATGTCAATTTAGGCTAGTTCAGTGCTCTTTTAAGCAGTTCAAAAGGTTTCTTGACTGGTTCAACTCAATTACATGTAGTTCATGATTAATTGATCCTTTTATGATTGGTTCAATTTTGATTTTGATTGATTCAATATATTTTTGATCAATTTACTTAAAAATTAGATCATGACATAAAATTTTGAATACAACATTATTGTCTACCCACTCATGAGCCTATATGGTCTAGCATATATTAATTTATCATGCTAATTTTGCTCATATGTTATAATTGACCTTAATGTTTTATATTGTCAATTTTGTTGTCATTGTCATGCTACATTTGTTGTAGAACTCATGTGGCCAATCTATTTATGTTATTCTTCTACATGTTGACATGATTATTTGCTTCTTCTGCAAATTTTATGAATGTCAATTTGTTATTGTACTTCATGACATATTTTGCCTCATGTGAGGTCTTGAGTTATTGTTGATTAATTATTTTATCATTGTATTTCATACTATGCTATATTTTGCTTTATGCATAGTTGATATAATGTTGTTATATGATAAAATTATTACTTGTTTTAATACATATGGATTTATTTAGGCCTAATAATGCTTGTGGACCGTTTCTACCAACTTAGTCCATTATTAATGAAAGTATTTTTTGTAGCCTAAATAGTTGTTGAAATATTCAAATTTTAACATAATCATTTTCTCATTGTATTTATTTTTGGGAGTCTTGTATATTTATGTGCATTTATGGATTAGACTTTTGATCCCAATATGTGTCATATGATTTATCATATTAAATATCATGCTATAATTAATCACGTGATTATTGTCGTCAATTTTATTATATTGCAGTATTTTAAATTTTTAATGTGACTGCAAAATCCTTCTTATCTTGTGTTGGAACTGAACTGGGTTATTGAATCTTGAATATGGGCTTAATGCTATTAATGACCCTTCTTCAATTTTTCAGTCCGTTGCTTATAAAAGTTCTGGGCACAATAAATATGCTTATTTTTCTGCTTAATTTAGGCATAATGCAACATTATTATCCAAATATTATAATAATATTGCATAATTGACACAATATAGCTGATTTATTATCATAATTTTGCCAGCATGATTGATTTCATGATTTATTAATGTAAATTTTATTATCATGTTCAAATTTTGCTACATTTAGCATGATGTAGAATCCATGTGATTTATTACTTACGTGATAATATTATTATTCATTTTATGTTATGTGGATTACTTAAAATATTAATTCATTATTGTAAATAATGCTGCCAATTTTTTATATATATTTGAAACCTAATATAGCTACAATTAGGTGGGGATATTGGCATAATTTACAACCATATAAACATAAATAATAATTTGAAATGGTCATTGATTTAAATTCATTATTAATCATGGTACTTTATTCTTGTACCAATTTTGCAATATATATTGGATTTGAATATTTGACATGTGGGCAATTGATTCCTGATGAGTTTTTTCACTAGTTATTATTTGTAATTACCACCAAAGTGGGATTACTTATAATGAGTGGTGTATTTTCTCATCATATGAGGAATACTGAAGATTAATTCATTCAATAGTTTTTTCCCAAAGGATGATTATTGGATGTTTTAATTGGAAGTTTTGTAATGGAGTTAGAAGAGTGTGCATTGGTCTAGAAATCTGTCTGCCCAAAGGTGATAGATTTTCGAAAATCAGTGTCTCATTATTTAACTCATCGAGGCTTTATTTCGTGATTGCATGTTCTGCCCAAAGGTGAATATGTAATATTTGGTTAGCCTCAATTTCAATTTTATGATATGCCCTATAATTTAATCTAACACATTCTAATTATATTGTGATGAAGTTATTAGAGTGTGCATTGGTCTAGAAATCTGTCTCCCCAAAGGTGATAGATTTTCGAAAACTAATGTAGTCTCATTGATTAACTGATTCATAAATCGATCACTTGTTGATAAGATAGCGACACTAATAAGATGTGAAGAAAATAATTGATTAATATATAAATGTGAAGGTCAGTGGGAGGAAAATATTTTTTCTATTAGTAACTAGCTGAATATCAAGCTTCCTGACCTAAAAATATTAATATATGACTTCACATTGTAGATCTCATTACAAGACTCCAAACATTTAGAGTTGAAATATTTGACTGTTAGAGATCTTGTAAAGAAATGAGATATTTTAGTTGAACTCATAGAGACAGATCTGATGCTCGCTGATCCCTTAACCAATTGTAAGACAAATCTTACATCAAGAATTTCATGAATTTAAGAATATCATAAATAAATTAGTAAGATAGGATCTTACTTGATGACGACATATTTGCAGCGGAATAAACTTCTAGATCTCCAAGGAAAGCCGGGTCTTCCTCCACAACACCGCCTCAAATGCTCTGCTTTTGATGGGGAAAGCAACTATGAGCTAGGGTTTTTCCACTGCAAATATGTCGTCATCAAGTAAGATCCTATCTTACTAATTTATTTATGATATTCTTAAATTCATGAAATTCATAGAGACAGATCTGATGCTCGCTGATCCCTTAACCAAGGGACTCAGACCCATAGTCTTTAAAAGACATGTTGAAAATATGGGCATTCTAAGTTCTTTTGATTTGCTTGGTTAGTGGGAGTTATTTTTCCTTTTGTTTTGAGCACTTTGAGATCATATTGTCATATTTAATATATGTGTTCAATAATTATTTAAGACTCGGTATCATTTGAATCAGAATGTCTCTTGATTGATACCATATTTAAGTCTAGAGACATCATATTTTTGTTTAAGACTCGGTATCATTTGAATCAGAATGTCTCTTGATTGATACCATATTTAAGTCTAGAGATATCATATTTTTGTTTAAGACTCGGTATCATTTGAATCAGAATGTCTCTTGATTGATACCATATTTAAGTCTAGAGATATCATAATTTTTGTTTAAAGGCTCGGTGTCATATGAATCATGTTGCCCATTGATTGATGCCAATTTTGAGTCTAGGGACTTGATGGTTTTCTAAAAACCATACGCTTTCTCCTACCGAAAGGTATATCTAGAAGAGAAAGTATGAGGACTGACAATGAAAATAACACTGTTCTTATCGGATCATTTTGAGTGTTATTTTCGTGCTACACTCCACACCAATGACAATTGTTAGCAATGTCAGTGGTATTCGTGACCATGGAAAGTCTTATGTCCCGTATTGTCATGATGGCTGCCATGATTCGATATCATTGGTTGTTGATATGAGTCATAATAAGTGTTGCATCTTGGATCATTTTTATTTTATTTTTTATTTTGTGGCCATATTTTTATTTTATTTTTATTTTTTATTTTGTGGCCACATTTTTTGAAATATATGATTAAACCCGAGTGTCGTTTTTTAAATTTATTTTTTCAAAAATAAAACTTTACAATTGATCTTGCCCAAGTGGGAGAATGTTAGAATATTTTTTAAATATTCTATATTTTCATTTTTCATATGTGGGCTACAATCAATTGTAATGTTTTGATTTGATAAAAGAGGGTTTGATCTTATGATCCATTATTGAGATGCCTGTTAGCTCATGTGATCTTGATCCATGTGATTCGAGCTTGAAACACTTAACCATGATTGGTGTGATTAATCAAGTGTAGGCCCGATTAATGAAGCCCGTGATGGACGGGCCCATATAATCAGTTATAAATAGTGGCTAGGTCCCCTCTATACACCGTGTGGAAAAACCCTAGCTCATAGTTGCTTTCTCCATCAAAAGCAGAGCATTTGAGGCGGTGTTGTGGAGGAAGACCCGGCTTTCCTTGGAGATCTAGAAGTTTATTCCGCTGCAAATATGTCGTCATCAAGTAAGATCCTATCTTACTAATTTATTTATGATATTCTTAAATTCATGAAATTCTTGATGTAAGATTTGTCTGTTACTCACATCTGGCATTCCTCCCCTCTAGGCTCCCCTTAATATCAAATCCATATGAAGCTCAAGGCCATCCGATCAGCGCTTATTCACTGGTCCAAAGAAAACAAAATCAACTCTTAGAATCGAATTTCCACTCTCCAGAGCCAACTCTCCTCTCTATCGACCCATCACAACGAGGCCTCCACATTTCTGAGTCGCCAACTCAAATCGGACCTCCGCAAGGCCATCAAGGATGAGGAAATATTTTGGAGACAAAAATCACGTGTTAAATGGCTCCGAAACACCTCCTTCTTCCATGCAAGCACACGCATCAGAAGAAGCTTCAATAATCTGCACCGCCTTAAAAATTCGGAGAATGAGTAGGTCGAAGGTCCTGCAGCCATAGCCGAGACTACTCAAGAATACTTCCAATCTATCTTTCTCTCATCCTCACCTAATGTTAATAATGTTGACTTCCTTTCTTCCTGCAAAACAGTGACGCATCGAATAAGCAACTAGCTGCTCCATCCAATCACGCAAGAGGAAACCAAAATAGTCGTCTTCTCATTGCATCCAGATAGCGCCCCAGGCCCTGACGGATTCACTGGCCACTTCTTCCGCCACCACTGGCCACTACTCGCCAATCTTGTAACTGAAGCTGCAGCCTCTTTCTTCCAAAGTCGCAGAATTTTGAAAAGCCTCAACCACACTCATATCGCTCCGATCCCAAAAGTTAAAACTCCACAAGCGATGACTGATATCCGACCAATAAGTCTGTGCAACTTCACCTACAAAATCTTTTCTAAAATCCTTATGCACCGGCTTCAACCGATCATGGACCTCCTCATATCTGATAACCAAAGTGCATTCATCAAAAACAAGAGGATATCCGACAACATCCTACTTGCGCATGAACTCAACCACTATCTCCGATCAAAGCAGTTCTCAAGATCACATGAGATGGCTATAAAGCTCGACATGAGCAAAGCATTTCATCGTATTGAATGGTCTTTCATCAATACTATACTCTCTGCAATGGGCTTCCACAAAAAATTTATCGACTTATTATTGCAGTGCATTCAGACTGTCTCTTATTCTATTCTTGTCGGAGGCCATCCATATAGCTATTTCTTCCCTTCTTGCGGCATCCGACAAGGGGATCCCCTCTCTCCATTCTTATTTGTCTTTGCAATGGAAGGTTTCACTCAACTCCTACACAAAGCTCACCTTCAAGGATCAATCCGAGGGATACAAATAAGCACACACATCCCTCAAATCTCATTGCTATTATTTGCTGATGATGTACTACTTTTTTGCAAAGCCGACACCTTGCAAGCCACAAATATCGTCACTATTCTACATCAGTTTGCAAGCCTAAGCGGACAACACATCAACTCGAGTAAATTGGCGATCCTCTTCTCCAAGCACTGCCCCTCTTTGCTGCAACTCGCCATCAGTCAAATAATAGGCATTCACAGAGTGGGTTTTGAAGACAAATATCTTGGCTTGCCATCCACTGTAATCCGTTCAAAGAGAACCACTTTTGAGTTCGTCATTGCCAGGATAAACAAAAAAATCAATAGCTGGTCCTCCAATTTCCTTTCACGAGCAGGAAGATCTGTGCTTATCGAATATGTCCTCCGTGCAATCCCCTCCTACGCGATGTCCTACTTTTACCTATCTGATGCGATATATGATCAAGTCAGCAAGTGTTGCAGTCAATATTGGTGGTCTTCCAAGCCAGGGAAGCGCAGCATTCATTGGCTCAAATGGAAACTTCTCTGTCAATCCTTCTCCGCCGACGAACTTGGATTCCGTGACTGTCGAGCTCAAAACCTCGCTTTGCTTGCATCTCAAGCTTGGTGCCTCATCACCCATCCCCACTCGCTTCTCAGCCGCACCCTCAAAGCAAAATACTACCCATATGGCTCCTTCATGGATGTGGGTGCTCATTTTAACTACTCATGGGGTTGGAAGATCATTCTCAGAGGCCGTGAGCTCCTCTCCAATGGTTTCCGATGGCATATAGGTGCTCACACTACCCGCACTGTCTTTGGTACCCCTGGCTACCATGCGAACCTTACTATGGCATATGTGGCCCCTCTCCAGATCCCACAAGATCCATCCTCATATCGAATTATTTCGACCGAGATACATATATGTGTAACAGTTCCCTAGTCAAATCTTCTTTACCTCCTGAAGTAGTCGACGACATACTATCAGTAGAAATTCTCCATGGCCATGATAAGCCTGTTTGGCATTACTCGGGTAATGGATCTTACACAGCTTCCTCAGGTTACAAAGCAGCTATTGCCCTTCAACATGGTAGCTCCTTCCCACCTACGCCTCAGCCCTAGAACAACATAAGGAAGTTAAAACTTCCACCTAAGTTGCAACACTACACCTGGCGGCTGCTGCATAACTCCCTTCCCACCAAAACAGCCCTCCTTCGGCGTAATGTATCGCTATCAAGCCCCGACTGCTCTATATGCAAGAACAGCCCTGAGAACTCCCTTCACTTGTTTCTCACCTGTCCGCATGCAGTTCACGTATGGAGACGCTACTCCGTCCCACTACCACATCGGAGCAACACCAGCTCTCTATCGGAATGGTGGATGGATGTTAAAAGCCAGCTTGGTGCAACCTTGCCAAACTTCTTGAAGCTAAATGCTATTTTATGGAGTATATGGAAAACACGTAATAGATGCCTCTTTGATGGTCACATTTCGGATCCGACGTCCACTATTCAAGCGGCCTTATCAATGCTAGATTAATAGCTTTTAAATTCCATCAATGTTCTCCTGTACTGTACTCCTTAAATGTATGGTGACATTGTTTGCTTTCATTCTATGAATGAATATACTATCTTTGACAAAAAATAATAATAATAATAACTAATAAGCAATTATCTTCTCGTGGATAACCAATAATCATTAGTGTACTCTGATGGAGATCGTCAGATACAGGGGCAACATGCAATTTATGTTTATAAATTATCTTTTAAGTTATTGCATAATATTATTACATACTATATAAATTAATTTTTATATAAGCAAGATTCAAAACTCCAGCGTGATCATAATCAATTTTTGCTAACACGACGATTTTAGATGTTTCAAATTTTGTTTTCCTTCCAATTAATACTGCATATACTTATTTGACCAATTAATTCCACATTGCAGCCAATTAATTCTAATTCGCACTCAATTCTCGTTCAATAATATTATACAACCAATTAATGCTTATTATGGAGGTTTCCCCATTTTAAAGTTTAGTATTAACTTTTGGGATAATGTATAATTTGGTTCCTTAAATATAGCCGGATTTTTATAGTGGTTCCTAAAAAAAACTAAATCAATGTGGTCCCTCTAAAACATGACTCAGACAAAATAGTCCTTGACTCGGGCAAAATGATCAGGTTTTGATACTTGTTGACATTCATTATTGCCTGAATCAGGGACTATATTTCCCGAGTCATGTTTTAGAGACAATATATTTTTTACTAATATATTTGATAGGCTATTTAGGCTATTTTGCCCGAGTCATGTTTTAGAGGGACCACATTGACCAAGTATTTTTTGATGGACCACAATGAAAACCCGAATATATTTGAGGGACCAAATTGTATGTTATCCTTTAATTTTTTATTGTATTTTTCTTTTTTATTGTAGAAAAATGTGCAGTTTCAAAATGCCAATTAATGTTGTATTCATTAATTTGTGTCATTAAAATATTATTAAATATTGTTCTTGTCTGAAGTCAAAGTTATGCAGGCCTCAGCGTCTCCTGATCCAGCGCGGCTCCGGGAGTGACCTACAAAGACACTTTGATGCTCTTACACTCAAGTAAGAAAGAATCTCATATGATGGGTGTGGAATTGGAATTGAGAGTCGGTCTAATGTGTGTCATGTCTATTTTATGAGGCATGTCAGGGATGTTTTGGCAATGATGTCTCCCATGAATGTTTTGGAAATGATGTCTCCCAAGATCTCGCAGGAATATGACTGGAATGGGTCAAAGTTTATTCCGGAGATGGCATAGGAGAAGACTGACGTCCTCATAGACAAAGTTGAAAGCTTGGAAAGTGCGCTGGCCGCCTCGTAGCTTAAGGTTAGTGTCGCGTCCGAGCCGAAGTTAAGAGGGTCAAGGGGGAGGTGTATAGAGTTGAGGGCGAGGTCGACGACTATCGAGATGAGGTCGTTCTGTAGTACGTTGTGAGCTTTGATAAAGCGCTGCAACTGGCCAAATTCCTCCGCCCGAAAGTTGACTTCTTAGAGATCGGGTACTTCAAAAAGATCATGGGTGGTGCCCTGGTCAACCCACTCATCGTGGGGGGGAGGAAGTTTCTGCGCCGGCTGAGGAAGAGCCCCTAGTGATTGCTTCTAAGTTGACCACCCCTCTGATGATGGCGACTAACGCCTACGGGGATGATGCCCCTTCTGTGGTTGTTGATGTTTCTCCAACCTTATCTCAATAACTTTATGATTTGAACCATTTGGCTCTCGCATTGTAACGGTGTATTGTCTGGCTATGGATTGCGCATTTGTCATTGTTGCCCCTCGTGGACTTGTGGATATGTTTCTAGATGTTTTACTCTCTAATATATTCCTCATGTATTATTTTCATTCTTTGCTTGTTGAGAGCTAAGTGATTGGCAGGTGCTGACGCCCTTAGGTTAGTCGAATGGCGTTTGGTTGACGTTGTGAGGTCGATAGCCGTTGGGGCTAAAGAGCGTTCTGGCGCTTCTTTGGCTGATGATATCTAGTTGGTAGACACTTCTTAAAGTAGTTGACTACCCTTAGGTAATTCAGGTTAAGACCGAGTTCTCATTACGGGTTGATTTAGAACTGAGGTTACCTCCTCTATAGTCATTCGTGGGGCTATCGGCCCTTTAAATTTGCCCTTCCTCGAAGTTGTTCATGTTCGAGGGTGGAAGCTATCATTAAGGCTAGGAGCCATGTTTAGGCTTTAGATGGTGTTGAGGACGCCACAGTTGATCTCACTTGGAGACGGAGGTCACGTTTTGGGCCTAGAAAGATGTTGGGAATGCCGAGGTCTTCAGGGGCGCTAAAGTCGCAAGTGGTGGCACTGAGGTCGAATGTAATGGCGTTGGGGCCGGAAGTGGTGGCATTGAGGTCGGGGATCGTGCTTTGGTCAAACCGGGCTTGTGGGGAGCGCAAAGCAGGATCATGCTTGGGGTCAAAAGTAGTGGCGCCGCAAAGGACCGCGCTTGGGGTCAAGCCGAGCTCGTGGGGAGCATAAGGCAAGACCACACTTGGGGTCGGAAGTAATAGCGTTGAGGCCGAGGACCACGCTTGGGTCAAGCCGAGCTCACGGGGCGCATAAGGCTAGATCACGATTGGGGTCAAAAGTAGGGGTGTTGAGGCCAAGGACCACGCTTGGGGTCAAGCTGAGCTCGCAGGTAGTGTAAGGCAGGACCACACTTGGAGTCAGAAGTAGTGGCGGTGAGACTGAGGCCGAGGACCGCACTTGGTAGGGCTATAATGTTGGCTTAAGGCCCTCTTTTAATCCTCGATCTTTATTTTGATGATAACAAATATGTACTTAATCCAAGTGTGAAGCTTTGAGTTCAGGTTGAGGTTGCGATAAGCATGCCAAGTCCGTTCAAACGAGACGAAAGAAAAGATCGTCAAAGAAACGAAAGAAGAAGAAAACGTCGAAGAAAGGCTTGGGCTTAGATCAAGTAGAATTCATGTAATATACCCCAAGGATAAGTTTATCCCAATCCAAATTGTAAAGTTATCCAAGTTGAAACTTGGTAACTAAACCCTTAAAAAGGCATGTAAAAAAATCCAAGAAGAAGTCAGCCTCAGCTTGAGTTCGGTCGATCGGTCGATCGACCGAATGACCGTAAAAACTAGCAGTAGCCATTCGGTCGACCTATCGGTCGACCAAAGTTAGTGAAGGAATCTGCGCAAGGATGCATCGGTCGACCGATCGGTCGACCAACCGAAGCAAAAAATTGGCAGAATGCTCACCGGTCGACTGGATTGGAGATCACAAGTCGCGCGACCCTAGCTCCACTGATTCGGTCGACCGACTGGTTGACCGAACGAGGGATCAATAGTTTTGTGACAGTCGATCGACCCGTCAGTAGACCAAACACTCACATAAAGCTAGCGGTTGTATTGGCGGTCGATTAGTCGGTCAACCGATCGACGATCGACCGGCAAGCGACCGAACGATTTCAACGGCTATTTTCTTACCCGTTGAACATTCCGTTCAGATGAGGGGTTATAAATACTCCTCACCCAACTTCTTTAAATTTTCTTACATAACTTATTGAGCCATTAAAGAAGTATTTTAAGCCTTAAAAAGGGACTGAACTACTGCGCGCCCTCTGCTTCCATCACCAACTCATTTCGAGCGCTGCTTCCCTGCTTTCTTCAACCTTGTTGCAACTCAAAGAGTCATCCTCCTGCAAGTTGGAGCTTGAAGGTTTGGGAAAGGAGCATTGGTTCATTTTTACATTCTTAAGCTCTTTCATCTGTATTTGAAGTTTATTGTAAATTTATTTTCCATTTGAGATAGCTGCTAGGTGTGCTAGGAAACACTTAGGGAAAACTTTATAGGATTGTGTTTTGCCTAGGTGAATAGGATCGAGGTGTTCTCAGAGCGGTGAGAAGAGTGTCCTCATTGTATTCAAAGGGAAACACAAGCTCTATATGTAGTGGTTAGAAATCCTTGGTGAGGAGCCAAGGTAGTGGAGTAGGCAGTTGGCCGAACCACTATAATTACTCTTGTCTGCATTGGTTACTTGCTTTTTTCATTGCTATTAATATTTGATCACATCTCTTGCTAAGAAACACTTCCACCTAAGTGGAGATAAAATTGAGCAAAAACAAAAGAATTCAAAAAGGGAACAGACACTATTCAACCCCCCTTCTAGTGTCAGGTTTCACACAACATGTAAATGAAGCAATATACTCGTGAACATTCTCATTTAGGGCTCGTTTATGTTTGTTTATTTATTAAATAAACAAGTATGAACCAAATTTCTAGGTTCGTTTAATAAACGAGCCGAGTTCGAACACAAACAAGCTCGACTCGTGTATGTTCACGAACATGCTCGTTTACTATTCGCGAACATGCTCGTTTAAATACTCGTTTATTGTTCGTGAATATGTTCATTTAAATACTCATATTTTATATATTTGATAAATTATTAATTATTAACTAATAGATAACCTAATTAATTATTAACTAATTGAATCCTAAATTAGGTTTCAAATATATTATAAATTTCATAAATGACTGCCCTTGTATGACGTGGTTATTTCTAATAAAAGAAAAATCTAACTTTTTGATGTATTCTCCATATTCTATGCTTAAAATAAAAATGTTTCGTTCACTAAGGAGTGATAATGCTAAAGAGTATATGCACATACCTTTTAATCTTTTTTTCTTTACTCAAGGTCTTCTTCAAGAGTCTTCATATTTTCATACATCTCAACAGAATAGAATTGCTAAACGACAAAAATCGCCATCTATAGAGATTGTTGGGTTTAGGTTTTTAACCTTAGTCTTCATCTCGGTTTTGATGATAACAAACATAGGACTAATGATTTCATTGAGAATGTCTTTCAGGTTCCATATCAGTAGCGTTCGATGTCCTCGATCGAAAAAATTAGAGAAATCAGAAAATCGGAAGGACATTAATCATCGCGCTTGGGTTAGTCGCGGAAGTTTCTCGAAGATTGACGAGTGCACCAAAGATGCATCGGACGAGCTCAAAGATCACATGGAAAGCTCTCCAAGATGATGCTAGTTGAAAGCCAAAACCCGGAAAAGAAGCGCGAAAGAAATCGGCTGAAAAATACAACTCAGCCTAGGTTCGGTCGACCGGGCGGACGAACGAATAGGATAAGGAAATGGACAGTAGCCATTTCGGTCGACCAACATAGGCCTAAAAAGGGCAGTAACCCTAGTGGTCGACCGATCGATTGACTGGGCTCCGTTTACTGATGATGCGAGATCGCGTCGGTCGACCGATGGGTCGACCGAAGGCGGGATCGATGATCTTGCGTCTGGGCGGTCGACCGGTTGGTCGACCAACCAGAGAGAAATAAACGGCGATCGAATGACCGGTCGATCGGTTGGTCGACCGACCAATCGATCGGCGGCTTGCAACGGATAGAAAACTATCCGTTGAGGTGTCGTTCCTTCAGAAGGGTATAAATATACCTCATACCACTCATTTAACCCTTCTTCTTGGACTCCTACAGTTATCTTTGAGCACTCTAAAAGGAGATTAAAGACTTCCAACAATTGATTGAAGTGCGCTCTGTTTCTTTCTGCGGACATCTTCTTCAAGCACACAAGCTGGACTCAACTCGGATTTTGATCAAGCTCTACATCTTGACGAGTTGATGGTGCCAAAGGCTTGCAAAGGAGCTTTTACTATTGGTTTTATTCTTAGATCTTTTGATTGTATTTTAACTGTTATTTAAACTATTTTTGGATTTGCGTCGGTAGAAGACCGGGTGTTTGGTCTTGTGTGTGAAAGTGGTTACCTTGATGAAAAGGTGTAAGGCCACTTGTGTAAACTTAGTGTTTACTAGGATTAGTTTACACTACTAGAAAAATGGGCATCAGCAACGGCTGATGTCGTTGCTGAGCCGTTGCTGAAGAGCATCAGCAACGGCCGAGCCGTTGCAATAGAGCCGTGAAAGAAACTCGCATTGCTGATAACTTAGTGACGGATCAGCAACGGCCGCTCGAGCCATCGCTAACAATATTATCAGCAACGGTTTTGCCACGGACTCGGAGCCGTTGCTGATAACATTAATAGCAACGGCCGCTGAGTCCGTAGCAACGCCGTTAGTAAAAGCCCGTCGCTAAGCCGTTGCTGTAGGTCATCAACAACGGCTTTCGATACACTTTTAGCAACGGCTTTCCCACGGACGGCCGTGGGAAAGCCGTTGCTGATGATGTGAACCTGGTAACAAAATTTTTTTGAAATTTTAAATTTCCATTGATACATTGATACATTATCTGATACATAACTCACACACCCATACACTCATACACACATTCATTCACACATCACAAACACACCAAGATATACATCAAAATAATTATATTTATATTGATAATTATCCACGATAGTATAAAAACAATTCAAATGCAAAATTGAAGTATCAATATCCAAACAAAATAAGTTAAACAAGTTCAATATCTCAGTAACAAAGTCAATATAAAAAAAATCTCACGATGACGATGGAGGATGGCCTGGATCATATGGCGGGGTCTGGAGTGCTTGAGTGTACACCGGCATGGACTGACTCGCGGATGATGGATTAGATGATGCCGAAGAGATGCCTGCGTCGGGATGACCTGACATGTTGCATTGCATAGCTTGTATATCCGCCATCATTTGACTCTGGCGCTCCATTATCTCAGTCTGACGCGCGACCGTGTCCTCTAGAGTCCTTATTCTGCTACTATGATCATAACTGGATCTAGAGGTGGACAGCCGCTCACCAGCGACCGGAGGGGTCGGTGCCCCAAGAGGCCCTAGTACGGCTCGCGCATGACCACTATCTGCGAAGCCATATACGCGGCCATGGTCCCAGCCACCTGCGGTCTCGACCCACGATGCTGCGTCAAAGTCCTCGGGGGTACCCCCGCACTGCACCACCGTCTGGCTGTAGGTCTCCTACTCGAGTTTAATTTTTTGTTTAATATTTATCATAAAACTTAAATTATAAATATATAATGAATAATTTAAACAAATATATAGTTACCATAATGTATGCAGTGCGGTTGTCGATGTACTCCCCCGTCCCATGTGCTCGATGGTGAGTCCGCTCAAACACCGCCATTGGGGAGGGTCGCTGGACAGTCCCGTCATCCGACACCGTCGTCTACATTTACAAAATAAATACATTAATTAGTACACATAGTAATAAATAAAATATATAATTAAAAGAAATACTTACCATACGGTTCGCGTGCGCTGCTCCCCCCGACATGCGATTTCTAGCCGCATTCCGAGAAACCTCCTGCCATCGATCCATCGACCATATTCTCACGAGCTGGTCCCATATATTTGGAGTAATCCAATCGGGGCCGTATCCCCGAGTCTCGATCCGCGATATTAGTGGTCCTAGCTCGGGCCATCGCTTGGGACCGAGCCTGTCGTAGCTGCCCGTTGTACCTTGCCCAGAAAATAGCCTCCCAGGCAGCGCAAATGAAGGACATTTGGTCCTCGGCCCATGTATAGCGAGCCTACAAAATAATAATATCAGTACCAATATTAATCATCATGCATGTAAAAAAAATAATAATACGTGCCTCAAACTCGCGCCATAACATGTCGACGTGCTCGCTAGGCACGTGAGACCACGTAGGCCATGCCCCGTGCATGTATCGTCGAATAGTAGAAGAAATGCTCCTCGGCACTTCTTCTTGCTCGAACCTGCACAACAAAAATAAATTTTAATATTATATTATGATATAATGAATTTGTAATGATTCATAATTCATGATATATTACCGCTCCCCAATCACGCTAATCAATCTACGTGACTCTGTGGTTGGTGGAGGCTGCCACTTGTTCGGCCCGCGTGGCCGCCTGCGTCTGGATGTACTAGCCTCGGCAGTATCATTGGCATGAGGATTAGCAACAGGAGGATCAGCAGCATGAGTAAGTGCTGGAGTCCCACCGATCGGAGACTCCGAAGCTCTCCTGCGTCGATAACCACGACCAGACATATTTGTCGAACAGACATATAATCAAATTATTGTATAAATAGTAGAGATATATTTAATAAAATATATACTTTACAATTATTCCTCATCATCTGAATAATAGTCTTCGAATTCTTGCTCTTCTTCCTCTTCTTCCTCTTCTTCATCTCCAGCTTCCTCAATTTCATGATCGTCATCATCAGCATATTCAACTTCTAATTGAATTGACATTGTGTCTGCTTCCTCGAGTATTGGAATAATACGATCTACAGCAGGAGGATCATCTTCTTGATAGAAACCATGTGTCATATTAGGTATTAGCTCATTTTCTCCTACTATCGAATCAATTTTTCCTCTACCTTTTGTCTTACAGACTACACGCCAATCTGCTCTATCTTTATTTCGAGCCGAATACTTCGCGTAATATACTTGTTCGGCTTGTGATGCCAATATAAAAGGCTCATTTGCTGCCAATTTCAATTTGTAATTAACCTCAACAAGTTTGTATTTTGGATGAACTTTCATGCCCCTTTCTGTTGTATCGGCTTGTAACTCCAACTCTGGTCTTTTACAAAGTATTTTCATATCATGTCTGGCTTTGACATTGTCGGGCTTTGTTCGGCTTGTGATGCCAATATAAAAGGCTCATTTGCTGCCAATTTTGATTTATAATTAACCTCAACAAGTTTATATTTTGGATGAACTTTCATGCCCCTTTCTGTTGTATCGGCTTGTAACACCAACTCTGGTCTTTTACAAAGTATTTTCATATCATTCCGGGCTTTGACATTATCTTTTGTTTTTCCGGAAATATCCATCAAAGTGTTGAAAATATTATCAAACACATTTTTTTCAATGTGCATGACATGTAAATTATGTCGAATCAATAATGAACTCCAATAGGGCAATTCCCAAAAGATACTTTTTTTCACTCAGTTATGTGTTTGGCCAAAACCTGACACTCTTTCATTGCGACCAAATACTATATCTGGAAGTGCTGAAACACGTGCTAACATTTGTTCACCAGACAACATCGGTGGTGGCCCATCTCTTTCGACTCTGCCCTTAGTAAATTTATTACGATTCCTTCGATACTGATGATTAACCGGTAGGAATCGACGATGACAATCAAAGAATGAGATTTTTCGTCCGTTCTGAAGACTGATTGATTTAGAGTGTTCCATACAATACGGACAAAAGAGTCGGCCGTGAGTGCCCCAACCCGACAACATGTCGTACGCCGGGAAATCATTGATTGTCCACAAGACCGCGGCCTTTAAATTGAAGTTTTGCTTTCGATGAAAATCATAAGTGACAGCTCCCTCAGTCCACAATGTTTTCAATTCATCTATCAAGGGTCTGAGAAATATGTCAATTTCTTTTCGCGGACCCTTAGGACCCAGAATAATCATCGAAGGATAAATAAATTCATCTTTCATGCACATTGACGGTGGCAAATTATAAACTGTCAGCAGCACTGGCCAAACTGAATAAGGAGTGGCAAAATGTCCAAACGGATTAAAACCATCTGTGCACAATCCCAATCTGATATTTCTAGTATCCCTAGCAAATGAAGGATAACATGTATCCAAATGTTTCCTTGCTTCACTGTCAGATGGATGAGTCATTACTGTATCATCACGACTTCTTGCATGCCAACTCATGTAGGGGGCTGTCTTTTCCGACATGAATAATCTTTGAAGTCTCGGTGTTAGTGGAAAATATCGAAGCACCTTAAACAGGATATTTTTCTGTCGGACCGATTTCTTCTCCTTGTAACGAGGATGTTGACATACAGGGCATTTATCCAACTGCACATTTTCTTTAATATAAAATGCAGTTATTTTGGCACGCGTGTATTTTTTCGTACCCAAGCCCCAATTTTCTCATTAGCTTTTTAGTCTTATAAAAAGTTGGCTCAAACTTGTTATCAGTAGGCAGCATCCCATTAATCAATCCAGCAATCCGATCATACGCAACTCTGCTGATATTACAATCGGCCTTGATGTTTAAAAGCTGTGTCATTGCTGAAAACCTAGTGTATTTAGGACAATTCTCATACAAAGGTTCATCGGCAGCTTTCATCATCTCATAAAATTCTGCAGCTTCTTTATTCGGTAATTCAATCTCTACCGCAGTTTGTACTTCTGTGATATCAACCGCTGTAGTATCTGGTGGGACTGATGTCTGAAGAACTGGCCGATCAACATTATCATTCAGGTGGAATTGACCCCCAATACTATCAAGTATCATAGTTATACAAGGATTACATTGACTGGATGAAGAAGCACCAGCAGAGGAAGATTCACCATATGTCTGAATGACAGGATTGCTCGACGTCCCGACTTCGCGTGACTCCCCGTGACAAGTCCATAGAAAATATCTTGGTGCAAATCCTTTGGTATATAGATGCAGAGTGACAGTCTCCCGATCCAAAAATCATCCATTTGAACAAATGCGGCACGGACATCGGATTTGATCACCCATGCTAACGAAATTCCGATTCAAATAGGCGAAATTTAGGAAGTACGTTATGTCTAATCAAAACTCATTCGTTAAAGCTCCACGATCAAGACGTCGGTACATCCAACTTCGATCAGTCGACATGATTCTGTCAATCAATGATAATTTCTTTGGTTAATGTCTTTAGGTAAGATTGTCTTATTCCATTCGGGATTTATGTTATTTATATTGCACTAAGTACTTATTTTAACCGTTAACTTCATTCTAAATTTCGGCAGCATCTCCCTACAGTTCTCCGAATACGCATATCATCTGGGCGCGTATCGGAGAACAAGAGAGATGTTGCCAAAATTTAGAATGATTAGTTAACAGTTAAAATAAAAACGTAAGTGCAGTACAAATAACTATATTCCCAAATTGTCCAATCAGGGACAATTCAAGAATTGTACATCGTATAAAAGATCATCTACTTCTTTTACACGAACATACAATCCCCGAACGGATCTAAGGTTTTGCTAAATCATATCTGACTCGTCGATGTGTACGTGAAACATATAAACTCGTCGGATGCATGATTATTTTCTAAATGTTTCGAGATAGTTCGAGTCCATATTGGACGATTTTGACACGCGCCCGAAGTGGACGATTCCGGCGCGCGTCCGAAGTGGACGATTCCGACGCGCGTCCGAAGTGGACGATTCCGGCGCGCGTCCGAAGTGGACAATTCCGAAATTAATCTAAACCCTAATAATTAATCTAACAAATTAAATAATTAATCTAAATAATTAATTAACAATTAAAAAACAATAAAAAATTATATATAAATCTATAAATTCCAGCGCCGGAGTCAGGTGGACTCCGGCGCCGGCGTACAGTGGCCGGACACACTGTCCGGCCACTGTACAAGGTCCAGCGGCGGCCATCGGCCGACCGCCGTCGACCGAAACCCTTAAAAAAGGGTTTCGGTCGGATTTCCCGCCGGCCGCAACGGGAAGAGACGGCCGGCCGGCGAGGCATACCTGAAAATGTCGGCAGCAGCGGGAGGAGGAAGAGGCGTCGTCGGCGTCGGCGGCGACAGGTGGGAGCAGGAGACGGCGGCGGCAGCAGCGGGAGGAAGAAGGGTCGGGCGCGACTGCGTGCCCTATATAAACTTATCAGCAACGGCTCACTCGCCCGTTAGAAAGTCATTGCTAATAAGTTATCATCAGCAACGGCTCACTTGTCCGTTAGAAAGCCGTTGCTGATAATTAAAATATCAGCAACGGCTCGCCTTTCCGTCAGAAAGTCGTTGCGGATAATTAAAATAATCCGCAACGGCTCGCGTGTCCGTTAGAACGCCGTTGCAGAAACAAATATCTGCAACGGCTCGGGCGGCCGTAAGAATGTCATTGCAAATAGCAACGGCTTGAGCGGCCGTTGCTGATAGCCGTTGCTGAAGACTCAATTTCTAGTAGTGTTAGTTGTCCCTTAGGGTTGAGGTGGAAGAGTGCTCTCGGTAAGAAGGCGGTGACTTCCGGGTGTGGAAGTGCCTTAGGTCGAGAGTGCAACTCTTCGATGAAAAGTCCTTTGTGTAAGGGAAACCGAATTAATCTAGTAAAACTAGTTTGGAAATCCTAAGCGGGGTGCTTAGGTAGTAGAGTTGGCATTGGGGTCGAACCACTATAAATTATTGTGTTTGCATTGATTGATTGTTTGTTTTAATTGTTTAATTATTTATTGCTTCCACATCTAATCATCAAATCGCAAATTGCCTAAACTAATCAAGAAATGATTAAAATTGTAAATTAGGCTAATCAATTTAGTAAACACACTATTCACCCCCCCCTCATGTGTCGCCATTTTGCCCATATTTGGTATCAGAACAGGTCGTGGATTGAGAGTTCACCATCTTGTCTACATCTAGTCTCGATCTAGAAATGGCTCTAGTGAGTGTAGCGTCTTCACCTCCTAGGTTCGATGACTCAAACTTTGGTCTTTGGAAACATAGGATGTACACTTATTTGAAGACTAAAGATTTTGGTGTCTTTAACATGTTACACTGGGAATTCATTGAACCTAAGGTTAATATGCATGCTTGGAGTGAAATGGATAAGAAAATGTCTAAGTATAATGGAGATGCCATGAATTACATACTTTGCACATTACCAAATGGCATCCTAGATAAAGTCATGCATTGCTCTTCGGCTTATGACTTATGGGCCAGGTTAAATATTTTATATGATTATGCCAAAACCGAAGAGATTGACAATTTTAATGAAGGTGGTGATGACAATGGTCACTCACCTACTACTAATCTTTGTTTTGATGCCCATAGCTCTTCTAGTCAAAGAAGTAGCACCAAGAGCCGAAAAAGAAAAGTAATTTGTCATGCTTGCAAAGAAAATGGGCATGTGAAGAAAAATTACCCAAGCATGAAGAACAAAACAAGGAAGAGGTCAAGTGCTTCCACCTATACTTCTCACTCATTTGAAGCACCCTCTAGCAATGACTATGAAACTACTTCAAAAGCTTGTCTCATAAGCACCAAAGATGAGGTACACTCTTTTCCTTCTAGTCATAATAATAATAATGTTAGTACTAGTTCTTCTAGTTCATTCAATATGCCATATGAAGAACTAGTTGATGAATGTCAAAAAATGTATGTCTTGCTTGTTAGAAAAGATAACGAAAATAAAAGATTGAAAAAGGAAAATGTGATGCTTAATTCTCATTTGCATGAATCCAAACCAGAAAATGAAAAATTGAGATCTAAGTCATTTGATTCATGCCATGAGAATGTAGAACATGAGCTTAAGGATTTGAAGCTTAAAAATAACAATTTAGAAAATGAGAATTGCAAGTTAAAATCTCAATTGCAAGCATTGCATAAATCCATAGATGATTTGAAAAATGAGATGTTGATTTTGAGTAGGAAGGTTAATACTTCCTCTTCTAATTCTAAAAATCAAAATGTCTCATTTAGGAAACCTCAAAAAAAAAATGTTTTATCCAAGAATGCCCATGCTCATCATGCCTCTCATGCCATGCATTCTACCGTTAGACCTCATAATTATAAGAAGATGAATGAGGTTTCTAAGAATGCTCATACTCATCATGTTTCACATGATAATCATTCTAAAATTAAATCTCATGTCCAGGCTAAAAATGAAAAGAAAAAGTTTCATGGACATTGCTTTTGTTGTGGTATCTATGGGCATGCCATATATGATTGTGCTTTTAAAAGGAACCCTAGTGTTGTTAAGACACTTTGGGTACCTAAGCCCACTAACCCCCAAGGACCCAAAGCCATTTGGGTATCAAAAATTTCTTCTCTTGTAGGGGGAGTCACCAAACAAGGGTAAGATGAAGGTGGTTGATTGAAGTTGTTTAAGGATTCAAAGATTGAACCATTTCAAAGTTGCAACTTCAAGACATCTAGATGCCTTAGGTAAAATTGGCATGAAACATCTTGGTATCATCTCCTTACCTTGATTTGCTTTATTTAAGTTGGAGTTATGATACATGCTTAAAATTTATTGATTTTCCCTGCTCTTGATATATTTCAAAAATATTTTTTGATTTTTGATTTTTTGATCTTCGGTCTCTTCGGAGACCTACGTGGCCTGTAATGGGCGACCTTGCGGTTCTAAATCGTAGGCACATTATGGCCTTTCGGTTTTCAACCAATAGGAAGGGTTGGAGATCATATTTTTCATTTATTACATTTGTGATCTCTTAAAATTCGTTTCGATATCACTTGACTTTATTTAAAACGGATTTCAAACCATTTAGCAAAGTGAACTATTTGATAATGATACTTGATGCTTCTCTTTGCTTTTTGGTTGAGTTAGCTTGCTAAGTAGCTATATTTTCTCTAAAAATATTAGTGTAGCTTACTTGCAAGTTATAAGTATTTTAGGAAGGCTAATTAGGAAGAAAAAGATTAGTTTGGTAAATTATCATGAATAAGGTATAACTTTGATTAATTCAAAATCTTAGTGTTATACCTCAATGTTTAAACTAAAATCATGTCTCTATACTCATGATGAGAAATGCATGTTAAACCCTTGAATTCTCATGAGTAGGTAGAACTTTAGTACTTAGACAAATTTCATTGAATGAAACTTGTTCTAGGTAAGTATCTATTATTATAGACCTTCTATTAAGTCCAAACTAGTTTAATATGTTTAGAGATCTTATTCTACAAATGTTTCACATATTAGGATCTCTTAGATTCATTTTGATATCATGTCAACTCATTTAAAATGAATCTCCACTATCTAGCATAGGTTAAGATGTTATGTGAAACTTTGCATTGAACCTTTGCTATTTAGTATGTTAGCTTGCTAGTTGGCATATTATTTCATTATAATACTAATGATGTCTAATTGCAAGTTAAGAATGTTAAGTGGAGGATATGCTATCTAAAAGAAATTGAAAAAGGAAATGAAAAGTTGGGCAAATTTCTAAAAAAGAGGTATGGTTTTAATTTTGAAATCTTTGTAAAATAATTGAATATTCATGTTTAATGATGTCTCTATACTAATGATTGATGTTGCATGATGAATATATGAAATTTCATGAGTAGAAAAATATTTTGATAACTTAGGCAATTTCATGATATCTTGATTGAATGAAACTTGCTCTAGGTTAAAACTCATATTAGAGATCTCATTTTGAGTTAATAGTTGTCAAACATGTTTAGGTACACATATCACATGAGTCTAGGTATTTAAATTGAAAATTCATGTCTAGATTAACAATATGATAACTATATCACTTTAGGGGACTTAAGCTTGAAAAAGTTTGACCCAAGTCAACAAATCGACTTGGAAAATTTATTTTAAGTCCAAAACTTCATAAACATGTTGAGGAATAGTTATGACATGTTTCCATGCATTTAGATTGAAAATTTCATATGGATATGAATAAAATGACATAGAGGTCAATTCATGCTTACCTCTTTTGAACCAAGTTGACCCAAGTCAATAAGTTGACTTAAAGGTCTCATTTTCAAACCATATTTGGGGAACATGTTTAGATTTACTCATATTAGGTATCCATAGGTTTAAGTTTAAAAAATCATGAGTAAATGTTAAGATTGAAACTTAGCAAGTTTCATAAAAACTAGTTTAGTTTTGAATGAAACCATGCTAGGTTGATATCTTGACTTAAGGACTTTATTTTTTTTTCAAACTTGGCATATACCCTTTACATGACCATCATGTGGTGTCATAAAAGTTTGAATGAAAATTGAAGAAGTCTTAAGAATAATTGAAAATTACAAAAATACCATTTCAACCTACAATTGGTATAATTTCAGTTATTTCTAGAAAAATATAGAAAAATCTTTTTTAATTGATTCTTGAAACTACACATTCACTGAAAAATCTAGTTTTATCAGTAAAAATTTCAAAAAGTTTCATCAAGAATCTAATTAATAATGGAATTTTGTAGTTAGATTTCAAAACACAAAGTATCATCATTCTTGAGATATCAATCTTTTCGATACTTTGATCTTTCTTCAAAAACTTTGAATGAAAACTCATGAATACCATTTGAATTCTATTTCTAATATCATTCACATAATTTCTTGAGTAAAATCATTTATATGAATGATTTTTGATATCATGAATGATACCTAGAAATAAGCTTTTGATTAGAATCAATATAGGATGAAAAATAGTCTTTGAAAATTCCTTTGAGTTCAAACTTTATTCATGCATCTCAAATGACCATTCAATATATGGTATCAAAGTTTTCATCCAAAAATTGTTTTCAAAAATTTGTTAAAGATATTATTTTGTTTAGATCTAAAAGTTTAATTTTTTTCAAATCTTGAAGTATAGGTTGATCCAAGTCAACAAAGTAACTTAAAAATCTTATCTAAAGCCCAACCTTGATTCATAGACTTACATTCTCTCATGTTTGATGTCTAAATGCCTAAATATGAGAAAACATGAGTAGATAGCAAAACTTGAGACTTAGCATTTTCATGCTTTCATGCTATTTCAAATGAAAACATGCTAAGTTCATATTTGATTTAAATGACATTAGTTTCACTTCAAACTTGATATACATGATTTAAATGACCATATCTTGATATATTGAGAGTTTGAATGAAATTAAAAATATCATGAAAAAAATATGAGTACATTCATACTTAAGTGCATACATGATTTAGTTTTGAATTGTATCTATTTTTTCATATATGATTGTGTGTTCATATCAAATTATTTGTTTTCCATCCCTTGGTTGAGATTTTTCTTGTTTCATGAAAAATACTCCTTAGAGTCTCAACTTCATGAAAAAATATTTGTGTTTCATCCCTTTGACTAGAATGACCTTTCTTGCCCTTTTTGATTGATGTCAAAAGGGGGAGAAGAGTGTAAGTAAAAAAAAAGGGAGAAAAGTATAAGAAAATATAGGACAAAATTATAGATAAAGGGGAGGAAAATGTAGGAAATCCATGCATATAGATAGGGGGAGTTTAATTATATAGATATGCATATTGATAGGGGGAGAAATCCCTTAGTTGATATCCTACATGCTTTAATATATATATTTTCTTAAGGATGCTTGTCATCATCAAAAAGGGGGAGATTGTTGTCTTTAGGTTTTCAACCTTAGTCTTAATCTCAGTTTTGATGATAACAAACATGGAACTAATGATTTCATTGAGAATATCTTTCAGGTTCCATATTAGTAGTGTTTGATGTCCCCGATCGAAAAAATCAGAGAAATCGGAAAATTAGAAGGACATTGATCATCGCGCTCGGGTTCGTCATGGAAGTTTCTCGAAGATTGACGAGTGCACCAAAGATGCATTGGACGATCTCAAAGATCACATGGAAAGCTCTCCAAGATGATGCTCGTTGAAAGCCGGAACCCGGAAACGGAGCACGGGAGAAATCGGCTCAAAAATACAACTCAGCCTAGGTTCGATCGATCGGGCGATCGATCGAATAGGATACGAAAATGGGCAGTAGCCATTTTGGTCGACCGAACACTGCCGCAAAGCGGTAGTGGCTACTTTGGTCGACCGATCGGTCGACCGGTCAGTCGACCGGTCAGTCGACCGACACAGACCTAAAATGGGCAGTAGCCTTAGCGGTCGACCGATCGGTCGAACGGGATGCATTTACTAAAGACGCGAGATCGCGTTGATCGATCGATGGGTCGAATGATAGGTCGATCGGTCGGTCGATCGACCAATCGATCGGCGGCTTGCAACGGATAGAAAACTATCTGTTGAGGTGTCGTTCCTTCAGAAGGGTATAAATATACCTCATACCACTCATTTAACCCTTCTTCTTGGACTCCTACAGTTATCTTTGAGCACTCTAAAAGGAGATCAATGCCTTCCAACAATTGATTGAAGTGCACTCTGTTTCTTTCCGCGGACATCTTCTTCAAGCACACAAGCTGGACTCAACTCGGATTTTGATCAAGCTCTACATCTTGACGAGTTGAAGGTGCCAAAGGCTTGCAAAGGATCTTTTACTATTGGTTTTATTCTTAGTTCTTTTGATTATATTTTAACTGTTATTTAAACTATTTTTGGATTTGTGTCGGTAGAAGACCGGGTGTTTGGTCTTGTGTGTGAAAGTGGTTACCTTGGTGAAAAGGTGTAAAGCCACTTGTGTAAACTTAGTGTTTACTAGGATTAGTTTAGTTGTCCCTTAGGGTTGAGGTGGAAGAGTGCTCTCGGTAAGAAGGCGGTGACTTCCGGGTGTGGAAGTGCCTTAGGTCGAGAGTGCAACTCTTCGATGAAAAGTCCTCTGTGTAAGGGAAACCGAATTAATCTAGTAAAACTAGTTTGGAAATCCTAAGCGGGGTGCTTAGGTAGTGGAGTACGCATTGGGGCCGAACCACTATAAATTATCGTGTTTGCATTGATTGATTGTTTGTTTTAATTGCTTAATTATTTATCACTTCCGCATCCAATCATCAAATCACAAATTACTTAAACTAATCAAGAAATGATTAAAATTATAATTTAGGCTAATCAATTTAGTAAACACACTATTCACCCCCTTCTAGTGTCGCCATTTCGCCCACAGAGATGACATACCCTTTTAAATGATGTTGTTCTTACTTCGTCTTACCTCATAAACAAGATACCATTTTCCATTCTCTATGATCAAGTTCCTTTCATTTTTCTCTTTCCACAAGATATCCTATACAATCTTCCATGTCATGTGTTTGAATGTACTTGTTTTATCCATCATCCCTCACTAAACAAAGACAAATTATCCCCAAAGTCCATGGTGTGCCTTCTTCGATTATTCTTATCCCTAGAAATGATATCATTTTTACTCACTTAAATTGATTTTTGTCTTTGCCTTGGCCCACGTTATCTTTTTTGAGTTTGCACCATTCTTTTTCAATCTATCCACCCCTTTTGAGTTGGTCAATGAGGCCCTTCATATTCCTATACCATTATCTATTCTTAAGACTATATCTTCTCAAATTGTTGATGATTCGCTACTACGTACCTCGACAAGCGCCAACTAGGTTTTTCTCTCGCCATGCTAATACTAAGGCAACATTGATTCCTCCTTTAAGTGTTCTACTTTTTATCCTACTTTCCACTATATTTGCTATGATGTCTTATCACCTAAGTATTACAGTTTTATCATTTCTAATTATGTTGTTTTCATTCTTCAAGTTGTCTCAAATACACTATTTATTCAAAGTGGCACGAGGCCATGGTTGATGAGATGACTACTCTACACTCTAATGACACATGAAAGCTTGTCTCTTTTCCTCCAAAAAAATCAATTGTTGGATGCAAATGAGTTTTCATTGTCAAGATTGCCCTCAATGATTCTATTTATAAACTCAAGGTCTAGTTGGTAGCTAAAGGATACATATAATATAAATTATGTAAAAACATCTCCAATTACCAAGATTGCTTCTGTTTCACTAGCTTGATATCAAGAATGTCTTTCTCCATGACGATCTTAATAAGGAAGTATATATGGAGCAATTAGGGAGAGTCCACCTTATTTTATAGGCTCAAGAAGTCTTTTTTATGGTCTGCAGCAATCCTCACATGCTTGGTTTAGTAAATTTAGCTATGTTATAACTCAATTTGGCATGGTAACCTGCTTTTCTACTTTCTTTGTTGGGAAGCGAATAATTCTTATTATTTATGTATCTTATTAACACAAGGAACAATACAAATAGGATACAGAAGCTAAAATCTGATTTACATCAACAATTTTGAGACCAAGACTTCTAGTGATTTAAAATACTTTCTCAACATTAAAGTAGCTCGGTTAAAAGGAACCATTTATGTTTCCTAAAGAATGTATGTGCTTGACATGCTACAAAAGGCAAGCATCTTAGAAGCTCGACCTATGGACACTCTTGTGTATTTGGATATTAAGCTATTATTAAGGAAGAAGAGCCCTTAGATAATCCGAGTCCATACCGTAAATTGCTAGGCAAGTTAAATTATCTTACAATCACAAGATCTGATATTTCATCTACTATAAGTGTACTTAGACAATTTCTTGAGTCACTTGGAATCTACATTGAAAATTCTTCGTTATCTTAGGACCACTCGAGGAAAGGGACTCCTATATACTGACAAGGACCACCTACATGTGAGAGGTTATTCTGCTATTGATTGAGCACGTACACCTACTAATCGTCAATCTACTTCAAGATATAGTTTGATGCTTGATGGTAATCTAATCTCATGGAAAAGTAATATACAAATAGTTATAGCTAAGTAGTGAAGAGGCAAAACGTCGAGCTATATAGCTAAGTAGTGAAGAGGCAAAATGTCGAGCTATAGCCCTTGCAACGTATGAGTTGTTATGGCTTAAGTAATTTACAAGAGAACTCGACATCATTCAAGTAAAGCCAATGAAGTTACTCTGACAATCAAATTATTATGCATATTGCCTCCAATCCAATTTTCTATGAGAAAACAAAACATATGAAAATTGATCGTCACTTCTTCAAGGAGAAAAGTACAATTGAATCAAATAATCATATCATTTGTAAATTCTATCGATCAATTGGCTGATATGCTAACTAAATCCTTAAATGTCCCAAAACACTTATATTTGTAATAAATTAGGTCTACATGATAGTTTTGCTCCAACTTAGTAACATGTATGTAACATGTATTTTATATATAGAGGTAGAAAGGGGGATAACTACCTAAAGATTATTTCATTTTTTCTCCCCATATTCTAATAATTCCCACACAAAATGCAAAGATATGGGCTGAATTATGATATGATCCTAGCTAACTTAGCACAAGTGCAATGGATTTGAGGTACAAAGAGTTGGGGAACATAACGTCAACTTACATGGAAAAGATTGACCATCTAACCTCGCATAGTTGCTTGCTTTGTGTGTTCCCCTTCTCTCCCCTTCACACTTGTAAAGTTTCATTTATTTGAAAATGGCAACACGTTATTTTTACTCCAAAAAAAAATTGCAAGTTCTGGACCTGTTTTGTGAACTGACAAACATCTTGACTTAATTCCAATACAACCAAGTTCTTGGGATGAGTGGATGGAAATGAGACCTAATGTAGTTTTAACCGCTGACACAAGAGTAATCTGCGATGATATGTATAAATTGCAAATGTCTTTAGCTGAGCTTCATCTGCATGTATTAACTCTTGAACAAAAGTTTTTCGCATATTCCACTGTTGGCACTATAGCTTGGCCTGTTGGAGAAGACTCTGGTTCATCTGATCTAGACAGTTCAAAGTAACTACTTTTTCTCCTTTGGCTTATTCGGCCAAAAACGGGGAGATATGTGTGGTTTTTGAATAAATGGGTTTTGGTGTTGTTATGGTCTGATTAAGGTCTGGTCTGAGGTAAAGTGGTCTTGAGGTAAAGTTTGAACCAGTCTATAATGTTATGTTTGTATGTTGGATATGTGATATGTGGTGGTTTTTATTACTGTTCTATAACTGCTCTGTGATGCCTGAATATGAACTCTATAATGGTAATGATTCTTTTTTTGTAATGAATAGTTTTAAACTTTGTGATGACTCAAGTTTGAAAACAATTCAATCTTGACCGAATGTATGGTTACATATGTGAAAAAACTCTTCTGTTATTATTCTTTCTTTATAGCATTATTTATGACAAGTTGGGTTTTTGCCAAATAAGCCAAAGGGGGGAGATTGCTAGTATTGGTTATGTGAATATTGGCTATATTTGGCAAAAACAAATTTTCCAAATTTATTCTCAAGTAAAAAGATATTTTCACAAACTGCTCTTGTTGATGAGCAACATATGCTAGAACTTGTATTGTTTGTTTAGTTAGAATTTATCCCGGATGATGAAGTAGTTGTTACCGAAATATATTCTGTGAATGATGAAGGTTTAAATTGTGAAGACGCAGTCATAACTGCTTATAGTCTTAAAGGATTTCTAGATGGGCTGCCTGATACGATCTTGATGACTGATGGACTTCTGGTTTAATGATGATTTTGTTGACTAATTCTGGATATTTAAATCATCATTATTTTTCGTCCTGGTCAGTTTAGTTTTAAAGAGTTTATCTTCACTTATTCCTTATGCATTTTTTATTTATATAAATGATCTTTTGTAAAAACGCCTAAGTTTATGCTGACGGTTTCTATTGAAGAAGGTGATGATTAAATGTGATTGAAGTCAATATTTATTTAGATCTTCCAGTAATCTTCCAGGGACACCTATAAATACTGGAGAAGAGATCTATTGTTGACAACTCTATTGTGCGACAACTCTGGTATTGTTCTTCTTAGCTTTTTTAGCTTTGTCCGATCCTCCTTTCTTAAGAGCTGAAATGTCTACAATAAATTCTTCTTGAATTGGGTTAGTTCCCAGATCTCATAGTGGTGGGGGGGTCAAGCCCCAAGTGTGTTAGTGGGATAAGGACTTTAGAGTCGGTATTGGTGATGGCAAAAGGCCGTCGTGTGAGGGTTTAGGCTGTGCTCGTCGGGGAGCGCAAGGCAGAACTATTTTGTAAGAAGTCATATAAAGGCTCTAAGGTCAAATGGCGTGGTAGCCAGAGACCTCACTCGGAGGTTCAGGCCGAGCTTGCCAAGTAGCGTAAGGCCGAACTGCGCAAGTGGAGTCGTATGAGGGCGCTGAGGCCGAATGTGTTGGCATGATAGCCAGAGACCACACTCGGGGGTTCAGACCGAGCTCACCGATGAGCGTAAGGTAGAATCGTGCACGAGGAGTCGTATGAGGGTGCTGAGGCTGAATGTGTTGGCGTGATAGCCAGAAACCGCACTCGGGGGTACGGACTGAGCTCGCCGAGGAGCATAAGGCAGAACTGCACACGAGGAGTCGTATGAGGGCACTGAGGCCGAATGTGTTGGTGTGATAGCTAGAGACCGCACTCGGGTGTTCAAGTTGAGCTCGTCGAGGAGCATAAGGTGAAACCACGCATGAGAAGTCATATGAGGGTGTTGAGGCCGATTGTGTTGGCGTGATATCCAGAGACCACACTCAGGGGTTCAGGCCGAGCTCGCCGAGCTGGAGCGTAAGGTGAAACCGTGCACGAGGATCTCTTTTGGCTTGAGTCTCTCATTATAGTACCATCGGGCCTCCTCCTGATCGGCGTGTAGAACGCCTACCTCTGTATCTGAAATGGAAAACTTCAATGCCAAATGTGCAGTGGAGACGACAGCTCCTAGGTTGTTCAGAGATAGCTGCCCTAAGATCATGTGATATGGGTTGGCTACATTGATGATGAGATATTGCACATCGATCGTCTTTGCTCTTGGACGAGATTTGAACATCATCCTTAGCTGTATGGCTCCTCGAACATCAATTGTCTCTCCGGAGAAGCCCACATGGTTTCCCTTGCATGGGGTGAGTGAGGCCTCTGTTAATTGCATCCTTTCGAAGGTGGAGTGGAAAAGAATATCGGTCGAGCTACCCTGGTGTAAGACCCAAGGTTTCCTAATATAAAAATCTATTTTTGGTGCAGTGCACCAGATTAGGAGTTAGTTAGGTCGAGCCGCGAAATAGTCGCAAGTAGAAGGTATAATTAAGCTTATGAAATTTAATTGGTTAAATGTTCCTTCCTTCTTAAGCATTAGATGTCTTAGTAGAGTCGAGTTCAAATTGTGCGTGCGGATTGAATCGGGGCTCGAATCGGACTCGGATTGAGTCGAGTAGGGGCTAAGTGAATAGGAGGGGCATATTGGTCAAATGAAGATGAGGGAATAAAATCCCTCATCCCTAGCTGTGTGGCTCACTTTTGGAGCCGCGCGTAGCCCGAGAGAAGAGAGAGGGAGGAGGGGAAGCCTTGGAGTCAATGCCGGATTCATGCCGCCGTCGGAAAGATCAAGATCGCCATTGCTCGTCCATTCTCCTTCCTTGATCAAGGTGAGTGGAACGAACCTTGTTGTAAAGGGTAGGCGGGTAGCCGACCCAAGCTTTAGGGGTTTTCTCCGATTTTCTCGTGAGATTTCATTGATCCACCGATGTTCTTCCAAGATTTGGTTTGGATGATATGTATTTACTGTTCGTATGAATTTCTCTTCATTTTTCTCGATGTTTAGGGCCGGCCACATGAAGGAGAAAGGGGGAAGGTCATGCCGAATTTTTCCCCAATTTCCTAGAGTGGTCGAAAGCCCTCGAATTAAGTTTTCCTCGCGATTGACGACTCAATTCTTCACAATCATGGCCGAGACCTTATCCTCCTATCATGCTTGCTCTCGGCTGAGTATGATCAGCCTTGGGTAGGATCGGCCGAGTGGTCATTGGGGGGAGAAAAGTTTTTGATGTGTCTTATGCTTACATGTAGGGTACCAAGTCATACTTCTATGTTGTAAATCATTCGCGTGATATATGAAACTTGGTAGTGATGGATCGAGATTAGAGCATTATAAGGAAATGTTCTTGATGGTACATACATGGTACGATCTTAGTATGGCATGTGAATTATGGTAATGTTTCATTTACTTGTAATATCCTCTTGAATGCGCATATATGGCTAAGATTATGTATGGTATATGATTTGTAGAATTTTCTTCATCAAATTATTAATGCTAGTATTGAAACTATCATGATAGATTAAATGTTACCTTGCTGGAATTTATTGATTAAATACAGAATTTAATCATTTTATTGTTGCAATTATGTGGTTATTCATGGTAGTAGATGTAGGTTAATTTCCTTATAACTTATGGGTTGTGACATGTATGTATTTAGACATTTCGACACTTATGACATGTAGTTCACAGTTGAAATGTGGCATATGACGCTAGAGTTCTATTAGAAAACTCTAGGGTGCTTGTTAATTAGAGAAACTCGAATGTTGACAAGCTAGGTTTCACACCTAGGGAACAACCAATGAGCAATAGTGTGCGAATGGTAAGGCCCGGAGAAAAGGGCCGAGCACGGGTGAATGCCCGGGATTTTAAATAAGGAAACTTTAGGATACTTTGCTTGTGTGATGTGATTGTGATGGTCAGCCGAGAAGCATGGATAGTCGGAACGACTAATGCTTGACTCGGCCAGTGATTTGGGTCTTGAGATTGCACGAGCGGGCCCGCTAGGTGTTAGACCCCAGTTGGGTGGGACTAGATATCCCTAACCCGGTAGGTGTCCGGAGACTAGCAGACCATCATAGTCGACGGCCCGGTGTTTGCTCTGATTTACTCATGTGTTATGTAGGTTGCGCGGCCAAAATATTATTGTCATTGTGTGGTAAGGCTGGTTAGAGCCGAACCATTAGTTCATGAGCAGGCCCTAGTGGCCGGGTGCTATAATGCTTAGTTGGCATGTTATGGCTGGTTATATGACTGTATGGTCTATGCAGGACATCTGTTGGGGTCAGTTGTCATATCAAGACTAGATTAGATCCCTAACTTTATATTGTTCTGACATTATATGCATGTGATTATTGGGGATTTATGTGGAGGTTCGGAAGAACCACTCACTGAGTCTCATGTGGACTCACGATTTATTTCTCTTATTTTGCAGAGCCTGACCAGTGAGGTAAGGCTTGGAGTCATGGTGCAGCTAGAGGGCAGGCGGTGGCGTAGGTCTTGTAGCAGCGTCCAGTAGTCGTAGTCGTGATGTCTAGGATTATTTTCTTTACATACACTGGGAGTTGTTTAGTCGAAAACATGTATTCGACATTAACTCAAGCTGTTTTATTTTGTAGTTGATGTTTCGCAACTCTTTTTAAAATTGTGAACCTTCTTTAACAATTAAATAAAAGCTGCATCGTTCTTTTTATTTACATGCCTCCAGTTTCCTTTTAGTGTATGTGGTAGACTTCAGAGTAGGACATAGACCCTGGCTGGTCACGCGACCCTAAGTTGGGGCATGACACCTGGTCAACTAGGACCCTTTTAATAATGAAATTTCCTGAAATCATGGAAATTACCACTAGATCATGCAGGTTTTGATTAGTCGGATGGAAATCAAATTCACAGAACGATATTACCGGGGCTCTTGAGGGGAACCCGCATGTTCAGGTGGCCGTGGTAGTCGGTGTTGCCGACTGAGAAGACTTTCTCTTAGTGGTTCCTGACTCCCTTCTCCCGGTGAGTCCACTAGTGATGTAATTGATGACTCCTCAGGGATCGCCTTTTGGCCGATCAGGGGACTTGTCATCCCTAGGATCTAGATGAGGGTCGGGGGGTGTTCGACTTCGCCGCCCGAGGTTGCGGCTTCTGCTTCGACTCCACCCCTTTGGAGGTACTTATCTAGACGTCCTGCCCGGGACAAATCTTCCAACTGATCGACGAGCACTACACACTCCTCTGTTGTGTGCCCATAGGTGTCATGAAATATGCATCTTTTGTTCAGATCGGCATTCGGCGGTGGCTTTTGTTTCCCCGCGTTGGCGGGGTATCTAATAAGCTTGAGGCGGTAGATGTCGCGAAGGATAACTTCCTTTCTGGTGTTGAAAAGAGTGTATTTGTTGAATCGAGCACTCCATCGAGGTGGTGTCCCTGACCCCTTTCTACTGTTCTGCTCGCAACGATTGTGATCCTCGTATTTCCTATTGTGCCTTTTAGATTTTTTATCGTCGACCGTAGCCTTAAGGCTTTGACAGTCGATTTTATTTGCTTCTCGTAGATCTTCCATCTTTATGAAGCCTGCCACTTTTTCTTGGAAATCCGCCATGTCTTTAGGTTCGGTTAAGGCGGTCTGGTTGGCAAAGAGCTCAGGTTTTAAGTCGAGTTGGAGGTAGAAGAACTTGATCTTTGGGTCGATGTTTGGGATGTCAGCTGTTGTGGCCCGAAACCTGTTTGGGTGTTCCCTAGGGGCTCTTGTTGCTCTTGTCTGATGTAGTGGAGGGTGGCTGTTGTTTTGTGGTATACTCATGATGTGGTGAAACGACTGAGGAAGATGCGGGAGAGGTCTTTGAAAGAGTGAATTGAGTCTAGTGGGAGAGAGGTGAACCATAGCAGGGTGGTGTTCCCTAAGAACGCTGAAAAGGCTCGGTAGAGTGCAAAGTCGGTCACTCCATTATAAAGCATTGCAGTCTAGAACACTGGAGTATGGCGTTAAAGTGTTGGGCAACTCGCTTCACGATGGAAGGCGGGTTGTCATGAGTGGTCGGCATCAAAGTGGTTGGCGAAGGGCCCCGCGTCAAGGGCGGGAACAGCTTTGGCTTTTTGGATTCTGGAGTCTCTATTTTCCTACGGGCGAGGAGCGCTACTGGCTTCGTCGCGGGAGGTCAAATCGAACCTCCTTTTTCTTGGCTGGGCATTGTCTCCAGGTTGTGGGTAGTAATCGTGGTTAGCCGGAGGCTGTTCACAAGATCGTGTTGGCGTCTTGGCTTGGGTTATCACACTACAAGAAAACATAGTATCACCGACAGATTTGTTACCAACGGACTCAATTTGTTGGTTTTACCAACAAAATTACCAATGGATAGAAAAATCTGTTGGTAAATTAACTTATAATTTTTTTTCTCTTTTATTTCAGCCAACCGAGTAGTTTCCCTCTATTAACAACTCAAATTAATCGTTTCGCGCCCTATTTTTTTCCGGTCGACCCCGACAAACTCCAACTCTAATGCCTTTTCTCTGCACCCAGAAAATCCCTCTCTCTTTTTCGCAGCCGACAAACTCCCCGCCCGATCCTCTCTCCCCACGCCATTTCCCCTTCTTCGTTGTGATCCTTTCCCCCTGCAACACCGCCCTGCGCCACCTCCCTCGTCGATGCATTTCCCCTCTTCTTATCTTCGCTGCGACCCTCTCTCCTTGCGACACCTCCGTGCTCCACCTACCCCGCCGGTGCTCTCCCCATGCCACCTCCGTCACACCTCCCCTCACACCATCTCCCGATACCTCCAATCCCTAAACCCTTCGCTGCGCCATCTCCACAGCCGGTGCAAGAAGATCAAGTCAAATGCTGGATGAGGTAGAGGTCAAGGCCCAGGTGATAGTATTGTTACTGTTGTTGACAGTGCTTGCAGCAGACTAGCAACTTTTATAAAAATACAGAAGAAAGCTAGCGGTGGTCGTACGATTCTTTTTCTCTCTTGGTTGTTACTGCTGTTCACAGTGATTGCTATTTTCTCTCTTGAGTTATTTTTGTTCATTGAAGTTCATAAGCAACTTGTGTCTTGCATCTTTTCATGTTGTAATGACCCAATCGAATAGAATAATCGCACTAATTTAACATGCCTAAACAATTAATAAAATGCTTTAGTCACATCTAAGCGAGTGTTTGGAATCCCCAACGTCAGACTTATAGGGCCTGTTTACTATGATGAAATTCTATCTAGTATTTGCAATGGATTTACTTTCAAATTTATGAAAAAAATATTATCATTATAACTCAACCTCATAACTGATTTAACCCTTTTTCTTTGATTTTTTTAAGAAGAACGCTCAAGATTTGTTCAAGGGACATTGATGCCCTGACGTATACCCATGACCCCTATATAATAGGAAGAATCACTCCAAGACTCCAAGTGCTATCTTTATTCAACCAATTATCAAACACATTACAAGGAACACAATTCATCTTACAGTTATGTTTTCTCTGACCCAGCCTTCCAGGTTAACCTATTAACTTCTATGAAGATAGATGAGCATCAAGAGTTGGGAAAGTTTGATCAGATTAGCTGCTATGAATGCTAAACAGATAGAGAAATGGATATGTTTTACTACTGGATATAGAGAAATATTCCCAGATTTCAAATATATTGTAGATAGAATATTTTCACAAGTTCTGTTATTCAAATGAGATAGTAGTTTATTCATTTGACAGGCAAATAGAAATGAAGGGAACATTTGCAAGGATGCAACAAAGTTATTCCGTCCATATTGTTGGCTTAAGGTTTTTCATCTTAGTTTTAATCTCGGTTTTAATAATAACAAACATGGAACTAATGACTTCATTGAGAAATCTTTCAGGTTCCATTTTGGTTAGCATTCGATGTCCTCGGTCGAAAATATCGGAAGAAATCGAAAAATCAGAAGGACATTAATCGTCGCGCTCGGGTTCGTCGTGGAACATCTCAAAGTTCGACATATGCACCAAAGACGTATTGGACGAGTCCAAAGATCACATGGAAAGCTCTCTAAATTGATGCTCGTTGAAAGCCGGAACCCAAAAATGAAGCGCGGAAGAAGAAGGCTGAAAAAAATCAAGTTCAGTCTATGTTCGGTCGATCGGCCGATCGACCAAATAGTGTTCAGAAAATGGCAGTAGACTTGTCGGTCGACCGAATGTTCAAAAAATGGCAGTAGCCAATCAGTCGACCCGTCGGTCAACCGAAGATGGTGTAGAAATTGGCTAAGGCTACTTCGGTCGACCGACATAGGTGAAATATTGGTAGTGCATGCGTCGGTCGACCGAATCGGTCGACCGGATTGCAAATCGTGGATACACGCCTCTAGCTTCATTGCATCGGTCGACCGATGGGTCGACCGGATACAAATCGCTCATCTCGCGACTCATTCGGTCGACCGCATAGAGAGATTGAGCGGCGGTCACTCGAGCGGCCGATCGGTCGGTCGACCGACGATCGACCGAACGGCGGTAACGGCTAGTTTTTCGCCCATTGAGCTACCATTTCTTCGAAGAGGTTATAAATATCCCTCATCTAACTCTTTTAATCGCACTTACAGATTCAATTGATCAATTAAGAAGTGATTTGAGCCTTCAAAGAAATTGATTTGCTGCGCCCTGTTCTAGCGTCAACATCCTTCACAAGCGCCCAGTTCTGCTTCCCTCAACTCTGCTACAACTTGAGTCTATCATCTGACAAGTTGAAGGAGTGAAGGCTTGGGAAAAGAGCTTTGGTTTTTCTTTCTATTCTTAAGCTTTTTTGCATTGTATTTGAAGTTTTATTTCAGACGTGTTTTTGTATCTGTAATAGCTTGCTAGGTGTACTAGAGAAACACTTAGGGTTAGACTTTGTAGATTTGTGTTTTGCCTAGGTGAATAGGTTTAAGGAGTTCTCTAAGAGGTGAGAATTGTATCCTCAGTTGTATTCAAAGGGAAACACAAGTTCTATAAAGTAGTTGGTTAGAAATCCCCGGTGTGGAGTCAAGGTAGTGGAGTAGGCGGTTGGTCGAACCACTATAAATACGTGTGTTAGCATTGGCAGCTTGTTTGTCTTTATTGCCTTATCTGTATTGCTTCCGCTTGCTATAAATGTCGTGCTTAGACTAACAAATCAAGAAACGATTAAAATCAAAATTAGGCGACAAATTTAGTTAACACACTATTCACCCCCCTCTAGTGTTGCCATTTCCCCAACAATTGGTATCAGAGCGGATCATAGATTGAGATTTCACCATCTCCTCTACATCGTCTCTTGATCCAAAAAATGGCACTAGAGTCGGTAGCATCTTCACCTCCTAGGTTCGATTAATCGAACTTTGGTCTTTGGAAATCTAGAATGTGTTGGCTTAAGGTTTTCAACCTTCGTCTTAATCTCGGTTTTGATGATAACAAACATAGAACAAATATTTCATTGAGAAATCTTTCAGGTTCCATGTCGGTTAGCGTTCAATGTCCTCGATCGAATAAATCGGAAGGACATTGATCATCACGCTCGGGTTCGTCGCGGAAATTTCTCGAAGATCGACGTGTGCACCAATGACGTCTTGGACAAGTCTAAAGAACACATGGAAAGCTCTTCAAGATGACGCACGCTGAAGGCCGGAACCCAAAAATGAAGCGCGCAAGAAAAATGGCTGAAAAATTAATATCAGCCTATGTTCGGTCTTCCGGTCGGTCGACCGAATAGGGTTAGGAAAATGGCAGAAGCCATTTTGGTCGACCGATCGATCGACCGAAGAATGCCGTAAATCGGCAATAGCCTCTCGGTGTCGACCGATCGGTTGATCGAAGATGGGTAAAAATAGGCAGTGGGCTACTTCGATCGATCTGGCGGTCGATCGAACGGTCGACCAACGAAGCCAGAAATGGGCAGTAGCCTTGTTGGTCGACCGAATTGCAGATAGCTGAAGCTGCAACTTGCGTTGGTCGACCGAGCGGTCGATCGGATTGAGCGAACACAAGATCTGCGTCTGGCGGTCGACCGGTCGATCGATCGCACAGACAGAATAGGCAGCGATCGATCGGTCGGTCGACCGGCCAATCGACTGAGCGGCTATAACGGATAGTTTTCTACCCGTTGACCTACTATTTCTTTGAGAGGGTATAAATATACCTCATCTAACTCATTTTAATTCTCTCCTCTCATTGTTACAGTTTTAATTGAGCATTCAAAGGAGATTTTTAAGCCTTCCAAAAGATTAAGTGCTTGCGCTCGATTCTTTCGCCGACAACTTCTTCAAGCGCACACTCTGCCTCAACTCGGGAATTGATTCGAGCTCTACGACTCAGCGAGTTGGAGGTTCCAAGGCTTGGAAAAGAGCATTTACTCTTGGTTTATTCTTTAGCTCTTTTCATTGTAACTGTTATTTTAACTTGTTTTTTGAACTTGTTTTTTGTTGGATTTGTGCGTGTGAAAGACCTAGGATTGTTTTGTCGTGTGTGTGGAAGTGGTTACCTTGGTGAAAAGGTTTAAAGCCACTTGTGTAAGCATAATTTACTAGGATTAGTTGAGTTGTCCCTTAGGGTTGAGGTGGAAGAGTGCTCTCGGTAAGAAGGCGAAGACTTCCGGGTGTGGAAGTGCCTTAGGTCGAAAGTGCGACTTTTCGAGTCAAAGTTCTCATTGTAAGGGAAACAATAATTAATCTAGTAAACCTAGTTTGGAAATCCTAAGCGGGGTGCTTAGGTAGTGGAGTAGGCATTAGGATCGAACCACTATAAATTTGTGTGTTTGCATTGATACTCTATTTTGTGCTTAATTGTTTATCTTGCTTCCGCATCCAATCGTAAAATTGCAACTTGCCTAAGTGATCTAAGTAAATGATTAAAATTGAACTTAGGCTAATTAATTTAGTTAACACACTATTCACCCCCCCCTCCAGTGTTGTCATTTCTCCAACAGAATGTACACCTAGTTAAAGACTAGAGGTTTTGATGTTTATAACATGATAAAATTAGAATACATTGAACCTAAGGTTGACATGCATGATTGGAGTGAACATGATAAGAAAATATTTCAATTTAATGGAGATGCTATGTATAGCATTTTTTGTACCTTACCGAATAGCATCCTTGAAAAAGTCATGCATTGCACTTCGGCTTTTGATATTTAGGCAACATTAAATATGTTATATGATTATGCTAAAACCGAAGAGCTTAATACTTTCGTTGAGGGTGGTGATGACAATGGTCATCCCCCTAGTACTAAACTCGATTTTGATGATCGTAGTGCTTCTAGTCAAAGAAGCAAATCAAAAAGCCGAAAAAGAAAGGTGATATGCTACTTGTGCAAGGAAAATGAATACATTAAAAGGAATTGTCCTTCATCAAAGAAGAATGCCAAGAAGCAGACAAGTGCTTCAACATCCACCTCCAAATCACAAGAAGCATCCTCTTGTCATGACAATGAAGCTACATCGAACTTTTGCCTCATGGGTCTTCGGAATGAGGTAAAATCTTCTATTTCTAGTCATGATAGAAATCTTGATAGTGATAATAATGATAGTAGCTCAAATTCTTTAGATATGACTTATAATGAGCTATTAGAAGAATCTAAGAAGATGTATGCCTCGCTTATAAAAAAGGAAAATTTAAGGCTTGATTCACAAGTGCATGAATTAGAGAAAGAGAAATTGAATACTAGTTTTGCTAATTCTTGTCATGACAATTTTAAGATTGAAATTGAAGACTTAAAAAGTGAGAATATTGATTTGAAAAATGAAAATGATGATTTGAAAATTGAATTGAAAAATATCTCAAAAGTTGAGATTGAAATTTTGAAAGTAGAAAATACAAAGATCAAAAATGAAAATAGTATGATGAAATCTCAATTGCATGCTATTCACAAATCCATGAGTGATTTAAAAAATGAGGTTGTAATATTAAATAGGAAAATCAATAATTTATCAAATACATCTTCCTTTAAGAACTCTAGAAATAAAAATGCTTATGTAAAGAATGCTAATGTTCATCATCGTTCTCATGTCAAGCATTCCTCATTTAAACCTCATGTTTAAAAGAAAAAGTTTCATGGAAATTGTTTTTGTTGTGGGTTTATATGGTCATGTCATTCATGATTGTGCATTTAAAAGAAATCCAAGTGTTGCTAAGACACTTTGGGTTCCTAGGCCAACTCACCCCCAAGGACCCAAAGCCATTTGGGTACCAAAAGTCTCA
This sequence comes from Canna indica, assembly GCA_034359265.1. NCBI lineage: Eukaryota > Viridiplantae > Streptophyta > Magnoliopsida > Zingiberales > Cannaceae > Canna > Canna indica. The sequence goes on from CP136893.1 coordinate 41,692,222, forward strand.
TGCTCTTTGATAGGGGGAGCTACCACACAAGGGTAAAGGAGATTGAAGAATTGAAGTTGACCAATGAGTTGAAGGAAGGATCCCTACATGGTTGCAACTTTAAAGTCTTCATCTAGACTATATGTCTATGGTAAAGTTGGCATCAAATACTTTGGTATCATCTCCCATACTTACTTGATTAAATTAGAGTTGGAGTTTTGATACATGCTTAATATTAGTATATTTGCCGCTCATGATATGCTTTTAAAAATGTTTTTGATTTTTGATTTTTGGTCTTTTTGGAAACCTATGTGGATTGTAATGGGCCTAAGCGACCTTGCGATTTTAAATCGTAGGCTCATTGTGGCCTTTCGGTTTTCAAGCAATAGGAAGGGTTGGAGATCTTATGTTTTAAAATTTCATATTTTGAGATCTCTCGATTCGTTTCGGATTCACGATAATTTATTTTGAAATGGATTTCAAACTATCTAGCAAAGTGGATTTTGAAAATGATACTTGATTATTTGCTATTTGGTTTGGGTTGCTTGCTAGTAGCTTTATTTTCATGAAATCTACTAATGAAGTCTACTTGCAAGTTGTGAATGTTAATGAAAGGCTATGCTATCATGAAGAACATTGAAAAGTAAATGACAAGTTTGGCAAAATTCACTTGAAAAGAGGTATGGATTTGACTTTTGTTAAAATCTTGCTCAATTACCTCAATAATTATACTTGAATAATGTCTCTATACTTATGATTGATTTTGCATGATAAATGATTGAATTTTCATGAGTAGGCAATTTCATGATATTAATATTGAATGAAATTCAACTAGTTTAAAATTTCTTATTAGAGACCTCATTTTGAGTAAACACCAAATGAACATGTTTAGATACACATATCACATGAGTCTAGGTATTTAAAATTAAAAATTCATGTCTAGATAAACAATGTGATAACTATATCACTTTAGGGGACTTAAACTTGGAAAAGTTTGACCCAAGTCAACAAATTGACTTGGACACTTCATTTTAAGTCCAAACTTCATAAACATGTTTTGTTATGTCCGGGTATTAAAAAAAAAAAAAAGTGGAGAGGTGGCAGTGGCAGGTGGCAGTGGGAGAGGGGTGGTGTGATTGTTGAGTGGTTTTAAAGAGGGAATGTGTGAGGAGAGGTAGAGAAGAAGAGGAGGAAGAGAGGGTGCCTGCGCACGTAGGGAGGAGGTCGAGGAGGAGTCGACGCGTGTCACCGGTGGAGCTCGTCGTCGCCGGAGTCGCGGGATCGAGGTAGGAGATCTCTCCCTTCTCCTTTACTTCCGCGTTTATCTTTCGACGATGACGACGAAGGACGAGGTCGCGATGAGGAGCCGTGCCGGGCTGGCGGCTGGCTGGCCGTGCTTGGTGGTGGCTTTCCCGGCCACTGCTCGGCCGCCAGTGGGTCGGATCGAGCCAGGAGGTCGATAAGAGGGCGGAGAGGTCGGCGTGTGGGTCGTAGGCGGCAGCCGAGAGGGAGAGAGGAGGGGTCCGCGGGTGAGAGAGAGAGAGAGAGAGAGAGAGAGAGAGATTGAGAGAGAGAGAGAGAGAGAGAGAGAGGTGGTGGTTGTCCCGCCGGTCGCGGAGGTCGGGGAGAGGGCGGTCGTGCCGCCGGGATGATCGCCGGCCGCTGGGATGGCCGGCCGGCGTGGGTTCGAGCGGAGCAGGGAGGTGGCGTTGGGCGCAAGGGCAAGGGGCGGGGGTGAGGGGAGAGGGAGACGAGTGGGTTGGATAAATAGTATTTTAGAGAATAGAGTTGTATCATATGAAATTGGGTTGATTTATGAATTATTAGGGTATTTTTGTAGTTGATCGTAGAGTCGTCAGATCGAGTTGAGGTTAATACCAAAGTTGTAGATTTTCGTGTGCTGAACGCGATGGTGGTGTCGGATTTCATATTGGAGATCATTTGGTATGATTTTGATATATTTTAGTATTTTGCTGTTGTTTAGTAATTGAATGATATAGTTATGTTTGAAATTAATTTAGTTGGTGGGCCCCGAGTTGTCGGTTGAAGTTGAGGTGAATAGTAATCTTGATCTTTTTCGCGTGCTGAACGCGATGGTGGGGTTAGTTTTCCAAGAAAGCATTGTTAGGTTGTTCTTTCAGTTGGTTAGTGGTTGAGGTTGTCGAGGTGTTTAAATAATAGTAAATTATTAGTCTGAGAATTTAGTCGATTGATTGGTGTGAAATAATTGTGGTTTGGAGAATGAGTTGAGCATGGGTGTTTGGAGAGTGTGCTGAGTGTGGGTTGAGCCTGCAAGTCTGTTGTTGATTTGTCGTCGGAGATAAATTACGGAAATACCTTTGCTTCCATTGTTTGGTTTGTTTCCTGAAATTATTGAACTCATGTTGCATATTATTGTTGGACATGCCATGTAGAGGAATTGCATGTGTTGCATTTTATTATTGCTTATTGGTGTTTATTCTTGATCATAGTATATTGTACTAATCCTACAGTGCATTGGATTAGTCATTGTATGCATAGTGCCATGTTGATATATGTGGTGGTGTTTACTTGTCGATCATGTTCTTATCCTGTTGATCATGTCATAATCAATTGGAGTTGTTATATTGTTGATCATGATGATGTTATGTTAGTAGCATGTTGATCATGTCATAATCACTTGGAGTTGTTGCTATGTTGTTGATCATGGTGATATACCTTGTTGCACTCTTGGAGTCGAGTTGCATGGTTGCTGTCGATCTGGAGGCTACGGCCTCGGAGAGGACTTCGGTCCATGACCATTTTATTGCGGTACCCTCCAGACATGGGTGAGGGTATGGATATTGACTAGTCACTTTGGGCACCTTCGGGTGTGCGGATGTCGGATACGACGCCCGTCGGGCTACCTGCTTGGTGGGGGTAGTCGCGTCACCGTTGGAGCGGACGGTTGATGCCACTCTATGGGTGGTAGAGTGTGGGGTTTTTACCCAATGGTCCACACGCTCGATGATTCAGTTGATGTTGTTTAGGAGTAGGTGATGTGTATTTGTTGTGTTCATCGCCTTTGACTGCATCTTAGGCCATGTTGTTATTCATTGTCGAGTTGACACTTGATACTTGTTGATCATATTGTGATTCTCCTACTCAGCATTCGTTGATCTCCGTTGTTTTTGCTTCAGACTTGCAGGGGTGAGCAGTCGATTTGTAGATCGAGGTGTAGATAGTTTTTGGACAGCTAGTAGTCAGTCGTAGATGTGGAGCTCTGATGGCGACTGCTTTTGTATTTTGGTTTGTTTTGTCATCTTATAGCTCGGCTTTGATATTGTTATTTTGGAGCTATAATTTGTAGATCAATTTTATATTTGGTTAAATATTGTATTTGATCGAACTTATGAATTGTAGTTATTGGTTTTTATGTTGTTGTTGTATTTTATGTGATTATTCATGGCTTTTCCTTCCGCTGCGCGGTGTTCGGATCGCCGTCGCGTCTCGGGTCGGGGCCGGGGCGCGACATGTTTAGGAATAGGTATGACATGTTTTCATGCATTTAGAATGAAAAATTCATATGGATGTGGATAAAATGACATAGAGGTCAATTCATCTTTACCTCTTTTGAACCAAGTTGATCCAAGTCAACCAATTGACTTAAAGGTCTCATTTTCAATTCATATTTGAGGAAAATGTTTAGATTTACTCATGTTAGGTATCCATAGATTTAAGGTTGAAAAATCATGAGTAAATGATAAGATTGAAACTTACCAAGTTTCATGATAACTAGCTTAATTAGTGTTGAATAAAACCATGCTAGGTTGATATCTTGACTTGAGGACATAATTATCATTTCAAACTTGACATACACTCTTTACATGATCATTTTATGGTGTCATAAAAATTTGAATGAAAATTGAACATGTTTTAAGAATAACTGAAAATTAAGAAAATGTCATTTCACCCAACAATTGGTATGCATTTTCAGTTATTTCTAGAGAAAAATAGAAAAATTATTTTTATCTGATTCTTGAAACTGCACTTTTACTGAAAAATCTAATTTATTGTGTAATTTTTTTTGAAAAGTTTCATCAAGAATCCGATTTATAATGAAATTTTAAAGTTGGATTTCAAAAACACAAAGTATCATCCTTCTTTAAATATCAATCTTTCCGATACTTTGATTTTTCTTCAAAAACTTCAAATGAAACTCATGTATACTATTTAGATTCCATTTCTATATCGTTCTCATCATTCCTTGAGTGAAATCATTTCTAAAAATGATTTTGATACCTTGAGCGATATCTTGAAAAATTGAGCTTTTGGCTAAAATCGAGATCGATTGAAAAATAGACTTTGAAAATTCATTTTGAGTTCAAACTTGATACACATACTTTAGATGATCATATCTTGGTATCTGGAAAGTTTGAAGCAAAATAGACAAGTTTTGAAAAAAAATATATACTTGAAATTTATGAAAATGCCCTTGGACTTTCAAGAATTTTATGAATTTATAGAAAACTGATTTTTGACTGATTGTTGAACCTCTAGATTCCTTGTAAAATCTAGTTTGTCCAGTTAAAGTTTCAAAAAAATTTGTCCAACAATTGGTATCAAAAAATTTTGTCGAAGAAATAATTTTGTATGGATTTAAAAATTTGATATTTGAAAACTTGAAGTATAGTTTGACCTAAGACAATAAAGTGACTTAGAAATTTCATTTTAAGCTCAAACTTGATTCATAGACTTATATTCTCTCATGTTTGATGTCTAGACGCTTAAGATAGAGAAAACATGAGTAGATAGCAAAACTTGATACTTAGCATTTTCATATTTTCATGCTTAATTCAAATGAAACCGTGCTAAGTTAAAAGTTTGATTAAATGACATTAGTTTCACTTAAACTTGATATAAATGATTTAAATGACCATATCTTGATATTTTGAAAGTTTGAATGAAATTTAAAAATGTCATAAAAAAGATATGAGTACATTCATACTTGAGTGCTATCATGTATCACTCTTTGCTATCATGTATGATTTAAGTTTCATATTAAATATTTGTTTTCCATTCCTTTGGTTGAGATTTTTATGTTTCATGAAAAATAATCTTTATAGTCTCAACTTTATCTAGATTGACCTTTCTTGCCCTTTTTGATTGATGTCAAAAGGGGGAGAAAATTATAGGCAAATGGGGAGAAAATTATAGGTAAAGGGGAGGAAAATATAGGAAATCCATGCATATAGATAGGGAGAGTTCTATTATATAGATATGCATGTTGATAGGGGAAGAAATCCCATGTTTGATATCATCGATGCTTTAATGAATATATTTTCTTAAGAATGTTTGTCATCATCAAAAAGGGGGAGATTATTGGCTTAAGATTTTCAACCTTAGTCTTAATCTCGGTTTTGATGATAACAAACATGGAACTAATAACTTCATTGAGAAATCTTTCAGGTTCCATTTTGGTTAGCATTCGATGTCCTCGATCAAAAATATCGAAAGAAATCAGAAAATCGAAAGGACATTGATCGTCGCGCTCGGGTTCGTCGTGGAACATCTCAAAGTTCGACGTATGCACTAAAGACGTATTGGACGAGTCCAAAGATCACATGGAAAGCTCTCCAAGTTGATGCTCATTGAAAGCCAGAACCCAAAAATGAAGCACAGAAGAAGAAGGCTGAAAAAAATCAAGTTTAGCCTATGTTTGGTCGACCGGTCGATCGATCGAATAGTGTTAGAAAAATGGCAGTAGCCTTGCCGGTCGACCGAATGTTGCCAAAAAATGGCAGTAGCCAATCGATCGACCCGTTGGTCGACCAAAGATGGTGTAGAAATTGGCTAAGGCTACTTCGGTCGACCGGTCGATCGACCGACAGAGGTGAAATATTGGCAGTGAGTGCGTCAGTCGATCGAATCGATCGATCGGATTGCATATCACAGTTACGCACCTCCAGCTTCACTGCATCGATCGACCGATGGGTCAACCGGATTGCGGATTGCTCTTCTCGTGACTCATTCGGTCGACCCGTCGGTCAACCGCACAGAGAGATTGAGCGATGGTCGCTCGAGTGGTCGATCGGTCGGTCGATCGACGATCGACCGAACGGCGGTAACGACTAGTTTTCCATTCGTTTTCCGCCCGTTGAGCTGTTGTTTCTTCGAAGAGGTTATAAATATCCCTCATCTAACTCTTTTAACCGCACTTACAGATTCAATTGAGCAATTAATAAGTGATTTGAGCCTTCAAAGAAATTGATTTGTTGTGCCCTGTTCTTCCGTCAACATCCTTCTTAAGCGCCCAGTTCTGCTTCCCTCAACTCTGCTACAACTCGAGTCTATCATCTGACAAGCTGAAGGAGTGAAGGCTTGGGAAAAGAGCTTTGGTTTTTCTTTCTATTCTTAAGCTCTTTTGCATTGTATTTGAAGTTTTATTTCAGACGTGTTTTTGTATCTGTAATAGCTTGCTAGGTGTGCTAGAGAAACACTTTGGGTTAGACTTTGTAAATTTGTGTTTTGCTTAGGTGAATAGGTTTGAGGAGTTCTCCGAGAGGTGAGAATTGTGTCCTCAGTTGTATTCAAAGGGAAACACAAGTTCTATAAATTAGTTGGTTAGAAATCCTTGGTGTGGAACCAAGGTAGTGGAGTAGGCGGTTGGCCGAACCACTATAAATACGTGTGTTAGCATTGGCAGCTTGTTTGTGTTTATTGTCTTATCTGTATTGCTTCCGCTTGCTATAAATATCGTGCTTAGCCTAACAATTCAAGAAACGATTAAAATTGAAATTAGGCAATAAATTTACTTAACACACTATTCACCCCCCCTCTAGTGTTGTCATTTCCCCAACACATATTGTTCTTATCAATTGACACAATCAAATTATAGGAACCAAAGAACCACGAGAACAGAGCACCAGAACTATATTACCCATACTCTTCTTAAGGTACTTAATGTTAGGTACCAATGCTTATTCATGCCTACAAACTCTCAAATGGGACAATTAATAAAGTGTCTTTTGAGCAAAATAAAAGGTTCTGTGGAAGGAAAACACGAAAGTAGGGGCACAAAACTAGTATAGAAGGTCACAGGGTACCACATAGAAGAGAGCGAGAGAGGGTAGTTCTCTAAATCAAGTTTTTTTGGTAAATTCTGAATGCATAGAAGTAGTGTTAACTTTTTTTATTAATCTTGTTTTTTGTTGCTTGATTTAGCAGTGTTAACTTTCATATTAGAACATATTGTTTTTTTACTTTTTAAATCTATTATAACATATCTGCATGCTGCAACAGAAGACACTCTTGAATGTTCCTGTAGGCGCCTTGCTTCATGAACATTTTTTGGCAATCCTGGCATATCTCTAGTTAACTATGTTCTGATAAACTCAGCTGCAACTATTTTTGGCAGTACAGGTTTGTTTATTTTTTCTTCTACATTAGCTATGTTCTGATTGTTCTGATTAACTATGTTGTTTAACTATGTTCTGTTTAACGATGTTCTGATTAATTATGTTCTGATTAATCTTAATTATTGCCTCATCCAAAAATAGTGAACTATTAGAAAATATTAGACCAATATTTCTGTGTGGTAATGATATGTTTTAATTCCAAAATCTAATGCCCAACTGATGAAGCACTAGCAGTATACATCCTCGATAGGAGGACAATGGCCCCATTTCAATATAGTTTTCAGGTTAAATCACATAAAAGAATTATTGTTGATTGAGAGTCGAGGATTTTTTGAAGTCTAATCTTTTTAATTGGATGTATACTGATTGAGAACATTTTCTTTCATAGGGCATCATCCTGACCCTTCATCTGGTTGGTTGGAACAATATCAAAATTGACATATGGACTCATTCAGTTGGTAAGTTTTTATTTACCGTTGATATCACCTCAATATTCTGGTCCTTTTAATTGCATATATCTGAACACGAATGTTAAGCAATATAGCTTTATTTTAAATGCTTGTCTATTAGACCTGATTATTTCCCCTTAAATATCTGTATAGTTTTATTTGTATTTGATAATCAAGCATATAGCGATATGGAGGTTACAAGTTGATTATCCTTTTCTTTTTTGCTCACTTAAGGTAATGTTTTTCCTTATTTGCATTAGCAAAGTGATCTGCTCAAGGCATAGCAATGGAGATTAATAAATTTCTATAGAAGTAGAATATTTTTTGTGGGTAAATTACACTGATATCCTCTTCTTTTTTTAAGTTACGCTACCACCTTTTTAGCTTTGAGTCATCTTCCTATTCTAGTTGGCATCTCAGCATGATTTATTGGCATATTCCTTTGCGCATGTGTTGTTGCTAGGGATGGAAACAGGCCAGGCCAGGCCTATATGGTAGGAAATTGGTCTAGGTCTAGCCTGTGGCCTGTTATAGGCTTAAAATTTGGTCTGAGCCTAGCTTGTGGCCCGTTTATGAAGCTCGCTTCCAATATAAATTTTTTTATAAAACCTACTTCTAATATAAAATTTTGGCATGTGGCCTGTGTTTTATTAAATTAAAACAATATTAGTTATTACATTAAAATAATTTTAATGTAAATACGTAATATAATAATATTATATATATATATATACACCACCTTAACAGGCCCAGACCGTCCTATTAGGCTCAATAGGATTTAAATTGAGCTTGGGCTTGGTCTGTTAAGAAAAATAGGTCTATTTCAAAGTCTTGACCTGATTTTTTTTTTATACAAATCAGGTCAGGCCACAAGCCTCCTGGCCTATTTCCACCCCTAGTTGTTGCCCACAAACATTACCAACTGCACCACCATATGATATGTGCCATCATCGATGGGTAGAGGAGAGTAGGTTTTGTCCACCTTTGTATTTCATCTCTTTCATTGTGCCTTTTCCAACTTCATCCTTTGGTTAACCTCCCACCATCATTATTTGTTTATAGTGAGATAGGTCCATCTTGATTAGCTTATGCTCTTATATTCATAATTCTAACATAAGAACAAGAATTGACCCACTCAGAATTGAGATGCTCCATAGCCTCTAAGGATGTCATTGCATGGGAAAAGAGGAGTGACCCTAAGGCCTAGTTTGAGAGTTTTAATCAAGGAAGAGGAAGGGGAGGAATAGGAAAGGATGAGAGATTAATGGTAGGTAAATGAAAACTATTTCTCTTGTTTCGAGAGTTATCAATAAGGGAATGCAAAGGTTATAATTTTCTATGTGGACCATCTTACACTTCTATCTAATTAGTTAGTTTTAATACTAAAAGGTTCATTTTAATATGTTATATAACAAAAAAATAACTAATCTTTTCTAATTCCTTCAAATTGGAGGGTTTGCAAATTATATAGGTGGGAGAAAAATAGAGAGATAGATTTCCATGTGGATTAATACATTAGTATCTCATAACGGTAGTGATACGTCAGTCTTCCGACCTGATATCACCATGGATTTGTACATGAAGAATTCTATATTTTGACCTAGTCTAATATCATCTTTAAACGGGCGGTAATAAGGACTACAGTTGGACATGGAATAAATCATACAGAGGAATATGTGTAGTCATGAAGGAATTTATCCCTCTCGTATATAAGAGGGATATCTCTTGGCCCCATGATGAGTGTGACTGAGGACATGTATGGTCGTGCTCAAATGAATTGATAAAAGTATCAATGTCATTTGTTAAGTCAGTCTACTCAAGAATCAAGAAATAAGATTGAGCAATATAAGGATGATGTTATCCATGCCTTATGCTCGATCTAGACATCATGTGACAAAGGGATAAAGTATCATATTGCGAGTTAGGTTGCTCGGATCACCGACCTCACTTGACTTGGGTAGTTATAATGTATTGCTAGAGGCCGCTTATGACTTATTGGTTGCAAATGAGTTTTGAACCCACTGCCAACGTCAAGTGAACTTACAAGGTCACACACATAGGGCGAACCAAATTGGGCTCAGGGTTATGACTCATCGGATTGGACCCGCATAACCATTAACCACAATATCTTAGAGATTAATTTCGAATTTCAAAAGAAATTTGAAAAGAAATTTTCAAATTGGAATTAATTGTTCTGAATTTTAAATACGATTTAAAATTAGAATTATATTGATCATAATTTAGGTAATGTATCTTTAATAATCGCTATAAATGATACATTATGATTGGCATCTTGAATTTAGGAAATTCATCTTTTATAATTGTTATTAAGGACGTATTTCATTCTGTCATTAAAATCATTTTAAGTTTCCGGATAAGGCTTTGAATTGATCAACGGTTGAGATGACTCGATCAATATGATTGACACGTCTATAAATACCCGCCTATAGTTTAGATGGATAGTGATCGCCTCCTGGTGACTTCTGACCTCATCAAGAAAGGAAGTCGGCCTCCTTTTGAAGGAAGCCAAGCTCCCTTTGTGGCAATCGACCTCCACCACACACAAAGAGAGAGAGAGAGAGAGAGACGAGAGCGCAGAAGGAGTTCCGAGTTAGCCGAGCTAGCACTAGAGAGGGTGTTCATCACTTGGTAGCACCTTGGATCTGAAGCAAGATCATGTTCTTGGACTTGCGGAGCAGAAGACAAAGTATCGATTTAACCGAGATGCATGGATCCGTTTGGGTAGGGATGCTAATAGTGTGCCCTAGGACAATGGAACAGTATTACCATTGTAGTTTTATTTTTGAATAAATGGAACATTTATTTTATCTTTATTATGAGGAGATTCCTTGAATGGTTGATTCCGCCTAATGGTCATCAAGTATGAGACTTGATAGTAAAACCCTAAGGCAGTTGAATCCTATTCTAAATAGTCCCTAGTCGGTCAATATCTTGGAACAATAATGAATGAAGACTATTATGCAGTCTGACTGACGATGATCATGTTTTACTGGTCATGGATATGTGATATCAAAGTCAGATCATAGATGCATGTTGGAGAACATGGTATCAGACAGATCCAACGTTAGATTACTACATAGATTATATCATTAGTACATCTCCAGCTGTAGTGATACGTTAGTCATCCGACCTGATGTCACCATGGATTCCTACAAGAGGAATTTTGTGTTTTGACCTAGTCTAACAACACTTTTAATTGGGTGGTAATAAGGACTACCGTTGGACATGAAATGAATCATGCAGAGGAATATGTGTTGTCGTGAAGGAATTTGTCCCTCTCATATATGCGAGAGATATCAATGTCATTTGTTCAGTCAGTCTACTCATGAATCAAGAAACCATATTGAGCAATATAAGGATGATATAATCCATGCCTTATGCTCGATCCAGATATCGCGTGACAAAATGATATAATATCATACTATGAGATAGGTTGCTCGAATCATCGACCTTCGCTTGACTTGGGTAGTCAAAATGTCTTGCTAGAGTCCGTTTATGGCTTATGGGTTGTAAATATTTTTTGGACCTACTGCCAATGTTAAGTGAACCTACAGGGTCGCACACATACCCGAATTGGACTTAGGGTTATGACTCATTGGATTGAATCTGCATGACCATTAATCCGCAATTCTCTCTTGGTAATTTTGGAAATTAATTTTGACTTTGAAAATGATTTTTTCAAATTGGATTAATTATTTTGAATTTTAAATACGATTTAAATTTTGAATTAAGTCGATTACAATTTAGATAGTGTATCTTTGATAATCGTTATTAATGGATACATTATTTTCGGCATATTGAATTTAGAAAATTCATCATTGATAATCGACCTCTTCTTGAAAGGAAGCCAACCTCCTTTAGAAGGAAGCCAAGCTCCCTTTTTGGCAATCGACCGCCACCAAAGAGAGAGAGAGAGAGAGAGAGAGAGGAGCACAGAAGGTGTTTCGTGCTCGACTAGATCGAAAGGATTTTCGATAGAGCCAAGCTAGCACTCGGGAGCCGCCCAGCTTTTTGCATGTATTCATTTGTGTGCTAACCGTAGAGGGTGTTCGTCACTTGGTAGCACCTTGGATCCGGAGCAAGATCGTGATCTTGAATTTGCAGAGCAGAAGACGGAGTTCGGTCTTCAAAGATATGATCCTTAACATAGTATTGATTTAACCGAAATGCATGGATCTTATTGGGTAGAGGATAGGTTTTCATATTTACGCCGCGTGTAAACATAATTTATCACTACTAGAATATACTACATCAGCAACGGCTATCAACAACGGCCGCTCAAGCCGTTGCTATTTGCAACGGCATTCTTACGGCCGCCCGAGCCGTTGCAGATATTTGTATCTGCAACGACGTTCTAACGGACACGCGAGCCGTTGCTGATATTTTAATTATCAGCAACGGCTTTCTAACGGACAAGTGAACCGTTGCTGATGATAACTTATTAGCAACGGCTTTCTAACGGGCGAGTGAGCCGTTGCTGATAAGTTTATATAGGGCACGCAGTCGCGCCCGACCCTTCTTCCTCCCGCTGCTGCCACCGCCGTCTCCTGCTCCCGCCTGTCGCCGCCGCTACCGCCGCTGCCGACGCCGACGACGCCTCTTCCTCCTCCCGCTGCTGCCGACATTTTCAGGTATGCCTCGCTGGCCGGCCGTCTCTTCCCGTTGCGGCCGACGGGAAATCCGACTGAAACCCTTTTTTAAGGGTTTCGGCCTACGGCGGTCGGCCGATGGCCGCCGCCGGACCTTGTACAGTGGCCGGACAGTGTGTCCGGCCACTGTAAGCCGGCGCCGGAGTCCACCTGACTCTGGCGCCGAAATTTATAGATTTATATATAATTTTTTATTGTTTTTTAATTGTTAATTAATTATTTAGATTAATTGTTTAATTTGTTAAATTAATTATTAGGATTTAGATTAATTTCGGAATTGTCCACTTCGGACGTGCGCCGGAATCATCCACTTCGGACGCGCGCGCACCGGAATCATCCACTTCGGACGCACGCCGAAATCGTCCACTTCGGACGTGCGCCGGAATCGTCCACTTCGGACGCGCGCCGGAATCGTCCACTTCGGACGCGTGCCGAAATCGTCCAATATGGCCTCGAACTGTCTCGAAACATTTAGAAAATAATCATGCATCCGACGAGTTCATATGTTTCACGTACGCATCGACGAGTCGGATATGATTTAGCAAAACCTTAGATCCGTTCGGGGATTGTATGTTCGTGTAAAAGAAGTAGATGATCTTTTATACGACGTACAATTCTCGAATTGTCCCTGATTGGACAATTTGGGAATATAGTTATTTGTACTGCACTTACGTTTTTATTTTAACTGTTAACTAATCATTCTAAATTTCGGCAACATCTCTCTTGTTCTCCGATACGCGCCCAGATGATATGCGTATTCGGAGAACTGTAGGGAGATGCTGCCGAAATTTAGAATGAAGTTAACGGTTAAAATAAGTACTTAGTGCAATATAAATAACATAAATCCCGAATGGAATAGGACAATCTCACCTAAAGACATTAACCAAAGAAATTGTCATTGATTGATAGAATCATGTCGACTGATCGAAGTTGAATATGCTGATGATGACGATCATGAAATTGAGGAAGCTGGAGATGAAGAAGATGAAGAAGAGGAAGAAGAGGAAAAAGAGGAAGAATTCGAAGACTATTATTCAGATGATGAGGAATAATTGTAAAGTATATATTTTATTAAATAAATCTCTACTATTTATACAATAATCTGATTATATGTTTGTTCCACAGATATGTCTGGTCGTGGTTATCGATGCAGGAGAGCTTTGGAGTCTCCGATCTGTGAGACTCCAGCACTTACTCATGCTGCTGATCCTCCTGTTGCTGATCCTCATGCGGATGATACTGCCGAGGCTAGTACATCCAGACGCAGGCGGCCACGCGGGCCGAACAGGTGGCAGCCTCCACCAGCCACAGAGTCACGTAGATTGATTAGAGTGATTGGGGAGCGGTAATATATCATGAATTATGAATCATTACAAATTCATTATATCATAATATAATATTAAAATTTATTTTTGTTGTGCAGGTTCGAGCAAGAAGAAGTGCCGAGGAGCATTTCTTCTACTATTCGACGATACATGCACGGGGCATGGCCTACGTGGTCTCACGTGCCTAGCGAGCACGTCGACATGTTATGGCGCGAGTTTGAGGCATGTATTATTATTTTTTTTACATGCATGATGATTAATATTGGTACTGATATTATTATTTTGCAAGCTCGCTATACATGGGCCGAGGACCAAAGGCCCTTCATTTACGCTGCCTGGGAGGCTATTTCCCGGGCAAGGTACAACGGGCAGCTGGGGCAGGCTCGGTCCCAACCGGTGGCCCGAGCTGGGACCACTAACATCGTGGAGACTCGGGGATACGGCCCCGGTTGGATTACTCCGGATATATGGGACCAGCTCGTGGGAATATGGTCGACGGATCGATGGCAGGAGGTTTCTCGGAATGCGGCTAGAAATCGCATTTCGGGGGGAGCAGTGCGTCACACCGGCGGCTCTGTTGCATTTGCAGTGCACGCGAACCGTATGGTAAGTATATCTTTTAATTATATATTTTATTTGTTACTATATGTACTAATTAATGTATTTGTTTTGTAAATGTAGACAACGGTGTCGAATGACGGGACTGTCCAGCGACCCTCCCCGATGGCGGTGTTTGAGCGGACTCACCGTCGAGCACATGGGACGGGGGAGTACATCGACAACCGCGCTGCATACATTATGGTAATTATATATTTGTTTAAATTATTCATTATATATTTATAATTTAAGTTTTATGATAAATATTAAACAAAAAATCAAACTCGAGTAGGAGACCTACAGCCAGACGGTGGTGCAGCGCGGGGGTACCCCCGAGGACTTTGACGCAGCATCGTGGGTCGAGGCCGCAGGTGGCTGGGACCATGGCCGCGTATATGGCTTCGCAGATAGTGGTCATGCGCGAGCCGTACTAGGGCCACTTGGGGCACCGACCCCTCCGGTCGCTGGTGAGCGGCCGTCCACCTCTAGATCCAGTTATAATCATAGTAGCAGAATAAGGACTCTAGAGGACACGGTCGCGCGTCAGACTGAGATAATGGAGCGCCAGAGTCAGATGATGGTGGATATACAAGCTATTCTACGCAACATGTTAGGTCATCCCGAAGCAGGCATCTCTTCGACATCATCTAATCCATCGTCCGCGAGTCAGTCCACGCCGGTGTACACTCAAGCACTCCAGACCCCGCCATATGATCCAGGCCATCCTCCATCGTCATCGTGAGATTTTGTTTATATTGACTTTGTTACTGAGATATTGAACTTGTTTAACTTATTTTGTTTGGATATTGATACTTCAATTTTGCATTTGAATTTTTTTTATACTATCGTGGATAATTATCAATATAAATATAATTGTTTTGATGTATATCTTGGTGTGTTTGTGATGTGTGAATGAATGTGTGTATGAGTGTATGGGTGTGTGAGTTATGTATCAGATAATGTATCAATGTATCAATGGAAATTTAAAATTTTAAATATTTTCGTTACCAGGTTCACATCATCAGCAACGGCTTTCCCACGGCCATCCGTGGGAAAGCCGTTGCTAAAAGTGTATCGAAAGCCGTTGTTGATGACCTACAGCAACGGCTTAGCGACGGGCTTTTACTAACGGCGTTGCTACGGACTCAGCGGCCGTTGCTATTAATGTTATCAACAATGGCTCCGAGTCTGTGGCAAAACCGTTGCTGATAATATTTTTAGCAACGGCCCGAGCGGCCGTTGCTGATCCGTTGCTAAGTTATCAGCAACGCGACTTTCTGTCACGGCTCTATTGCAACGGCTCGGCCGTTGCTGATGCCCATTTTTCTAGTAGTGTATGTTACTTGCCCGGTCCTCCATGACCGAACAAGGGGACCGATTTTATTCTTCTACTGCGTGTAAATTTTTTGTTGTTTGCCCGTCCTCAATGACCCAACACTCCTACCCAAGTAGAGTCATGACACGTGAGATTCACATAGGCTTCATCACAAACGATATAAGTCTCTACATCAAATGCCAGTACTGTTGTTGTGCCTTTTATAGCCCCCTGCTTTTCCACAGTGATAGCAAGTAGCTCATTTCCTCGTTTTCGACTTCATCTACCTTCCGATTTCTCACTTGATTTAAAAGAGGATTTTTTGCTTGTTCTTCTCCCCCGTTGTTCAGTTACCAAAACTTTGGACTGAGTGGAAATCCCATAGCCTTTCCTCCTAGTCTTCACATTAAATAAGCTCTCCTTCACTATGACCATCGATAGCTTTCCATTGGGTGCAATGTTACTCAATGCTACCACAAGTGTATCCCAATTATCCGATAGTCCCCAAAAGTAGACAAGCTTGCAACTCATCAAGTAATGCTATCTTTAGGTTCGTCAACTGATTAACAATATCCTAGAAATCACTCATGTAATCGGTCATATTACCTCCATCCTTATAATGAAGATGAACAAGCCTCTTCACGAGAAAAGCCTTATTATGCGGTGTCTTCCTTGCATAGAGATTTGCTAGCTTACCCGACAAAGCTTTCGCATTTGTCTTGTGTGCAACGTAACATGATGATAAACACTACTGTTTATCCAATGCCTAATCAAACCAATAGTCGTTTGATTCATGCGTTCCCAAGTCTTATCATCCTTATCTTCTGGTTTAGCCAAGTCCCTTTCAATGAGATCATACAAGTCCTTGCAAAATAGAAGATCCTCCATACGAGACTTTCAAATAGAGTAGTATGTTGCATTCAACTTAAACATAAACCCAATAGACACCTCCATCTCGAAAACACAAAAAATCCCAAACTTCTCTAACCCGAGACTCTGATACCACTTGTTGGGAAAGTGTGCTAAAATAATCAATAACACAATGATTATTTTTCTTTCTTACTAGTGCAATCAAGATAGAAATCAAGCAAATAAATTAACAATCAGGAAGGAGACACCAAGAATTTTTTGCGTAGAAAACTCCGATGTGGGGAAAAACCACGGGATCGAGTCCATAGCAATTTTCCACTACCAATGGAGGTTAAATATTGTTTTTCATCAAGGACAAGCCCTTGGATCAATCAACTCAAGAGACAACGATCTCTTGGATCATCAAATCGAAATTCATCACCATAATAAGGACGGATTACAAACTCAGCAAAACATGATCTACAGAGTTCAATACAAAAATCTAACCGTTCAGAATTTAGTTCCACAAGTGTTGAAGCCTCTATCAAAATTTCGTCCCGATCGGAGGTTTGATCTTGCTCTGGTCACATAGAAATTCTACTCTGTTTCTAGTTGCTGCCATCCTTTCTTTCCTATCTAATTTGCTCCCTGCTCCATTGGCAGCTCCTTTCGGTTGAATAAAATCCTCACAAAAGTGGGTCTTGGGCCAATAAAAGCCTAACAAAATTGAGCTCGATTCTTCCTCCAAATTGGAGGGATAAGCTAACAAAAAGTTACCTGGAAATAAGGGAAAAGAAGTTAAATCCAATATAGAATTGGCTAAATGTACAAATATCATGAGCTTAATTAAGCTCGGAATCAGCCAGTCATCTATCTAAAGACATGGAACCGATCGGTCATCTACCTAAAAACATTTACTGTGTGCTACTCATATCTTCACACACAAGAGCTAAATTGCATGAAAAAACTCAAATAGTTGTGAACTTATAGATTCTTAACAACATTATACCCACCAACAATTTCTAAAATAAGTTGCATTAAGCTCTTTAATAAACCTAAACACATTACTTTTTGCGTGTTAAACATATATTCTAAATTTAACCTGTCAAATCATATTTTTTATTATAATTTTTTCACCTTGTACAGTGAGGTGAGTGAAGGAGCAAAGCATGAAACCATAATATGAGATGCGCTCAACAGCGGAGAGAAAATTGAAATAAAAAAAGAAACCTCCTTCGGCGTTGGTTCAATTTCATTAAACCTTGCTTAATTAGATTAAAATCGGTGATAATAATTAGCGTCCATTTTAATCCGCTGATAACAAGAAGGTTTCATGTAGTTGGCTGTTGCACGCTAATAAGTCTAGTTGCAATGGCCGCTTCTACCGTTGCAAGTTATTTATGATAGTATTTTCAACTACGTTACTTCGATTTGAGCCGTCAGCGATGATTTTCACAGACGGTTCAACCATTGTAGCCGTAACAAGGCGTTGGTGTTACTAGCTATTCCTAGTTATTCATGTAGTGATGGCTCAATTTGGGGTTCAATATATAGTATTCTTTGATCTATAAACATATTTTTTTATTCTCGTTCCGCGCCAAATCAGATGATGAGATGATGGGATCCATATTCTTGACATAAAACCGAGCAATTTTCTGCCTTGGTATTTTACTACTAAACATATGACCATTGACTACACGACAAGCATATAATTCAATTGAGAGTCGACGTACATTCACAAGACTATACTCTCGCCCAGCATTATGTTGCTAAAAATATAACAAGAAACCCCCGACCGCGCCCAGAAAACGTATATAAAATTATACACACTTGGCAAGCTTATATTGGTCCATCCTGTACATACAATGAATACTTGGGTATTATCACCAAACCTTTCAACAAATTGAGACCCATGTACTTATATAGGTGTCGTCTATTATCAATGCCAGCATATGTAATCTATAAAACAAACTAATTTTAATTATGAGAAAACGACCTCTTAACCATGTCCGTCTAGCTAATATAGTCAAATCCCAAAGTCGCATATCCCCAGCACATTCCATTATTCCTTCTTATTATTCAATTAATTTATCTTTTCTCATCCTAGTCAACAAATCAGAACTTGTATCTCAGAATCTATATACATAAAAAGTTAGCTTGCAAGTTGCAGTGCTGTGAAAGAGTCAACTGATCGAGAACCAGCACCAGTACTATGGCCGTCGACCGCCAACGAGAAACCGTGGTCGAAACTGAGGCCAAGTACGAAAGCAAGAACAAAAATGCGACTCCCACCAGTAGTACATCGTCCTCTCGGAGTACTGCTAAAGCTGATGAAGCTAAACCGTTGCCATTTCACCGGCTTCTTAGTTACGCCGATATGGCTGACTGGGTGCTGATGGGACTGGGAACCATGGGTTCTATCGTGCATGGCATGGCGCAGCCAATCGGGTATCTCCTGCTTGGCAAAGCGCTTGAAGCATTTGGGAACAACATCGATGACCAACGCGCCATGGTTAAAGCCCTGCAACAGGTACTATATATATGTGTGTGTCTACATATATATAGTAATGCATTGTGCGTCTACATCTTTAAGCTTAAAGAAAAATTGGTATATTGATAGTATGCATGCAGGTAGTTCCATATGTATGGTACATGGCAATTGCTACACTTCCTGCAGGAATACTTGGTACGTATATATGTAGACTATTTCATGAGTGCAACTTCTACGAACAACTTCTTCGTATAAAAAATCTATGGAGGATCGATGAACATGCATGGACAACATGTTAGAATATTTTTTTATTAAAATATATATATTTTTATCTTTGAAATATTTTTTTGATGGGCTACTATCAATTTTGGTTTTTGATTTATATGAGTTAATCTTATGATCTTATTTGAGATGCATATTGACTCATTTAATTAAATCCATATGACTTAAATTTGAAATACTTAACATTGATTGATGTGATCAGTCAAGTGTATGCTCAATTAATTAAATTATTTCGCTGCAATTATGTCTACGTCAAGTAAGATCTTTTCATATTTCTCTATTTATTATTGGCATTCTTAAATTCATGTAATAATCATATGACGTTATTTTTTTCTTATACAACAATTTACCCATGGACAATGTATGTGTCAAACGTGGATCCATATTTATATGTGATCACTTTTTTGTGATCAACGTGAGAGTCATTTTTTAAATGAATATTTTTAAATTATAGTTATGTAACTGACCTTGTCCAAATGGGAGAATGTTAAAAAAAAATATTATTAAAATATATATTTTTTTATTTTTAAAATATTCTTTTTGTGAGTATCAATTTTGATTTTTGATTTATACGGATTAATCTTACGATCCTATTTGAGATGCATATTGACTCATTTAATTAGATCCATGTGACTTGAACTTGAAACACTTAATATTGATAGATGTAATTAGTCAAATATAGGCCTGATTACTGAAGTCTATGATGGACGAGCACATTTGATCAATTATAAATAGAAACTAGGTCCCCTCTACATAGATGAGATGATGAGAGATTAGAAACCCTAGCTCATAGTTGCTTTCTTCATCAAAGCAGAATTTTTGAGAAAATATTGTAGAGGAAGATCTAGTTATTTCTAAAGACCCAAAAAATTACTTCTATTATAATTATATCTACGTCAAGTAAGATCTTCTCATATTTCTTTATTTATTATTAATATTCTTAAATTCATGTAATAATCACGGTGCGATAAATTTTTCTTAAGCAACGAATCACTGTGCATGGACAATGCATGAGTCAAACATGGATCCATATTTATTTCAATGGTCATATTCACTTATCCATACGATTTTTATGGACGGTTGCAGACATTAGTTTTTTCCTTATTTAAGTAGTATATTGGTTGATTGAATGCAGAAATTTCATGTTGGATGTACACAAGCGAGAGACAATTAGCACGCTTAAGACTGGCGTTTCTTAAAGCAGCGCTTCACCAGGATATCGAGGCATTTGACACAGAATTGACCACTGCGAAGATTATAGCAGGAGTGACAAATCACATGAGTACCATACAGGATGCTATTGGTGAGAAGGTAAATAAAATTTGTGACTGTGGTAAGAGGGTTAATGATATATATATGTACGTATTAATCTTTTGTTGTTGCATGCAGTTGGGCCATTTTATCTCATGCTTCTCCACATACATTGCTGGGATCGTGATCGCCATTATTTGCTGCTGGGAAGTAGCTTTGCTCTCCTTGATGGTGGCGCCTGTCACTCTAGCCGTTGGAGCTACATATACTACAAGGATGAATAGCTTGTCAGCATTGAGAATGACGTATTTGACCGAAGCAACATCTATTGTTGAACAGGTGTGTGTGCCCAATTTACATGTAAATGTATTATTAAAGTTCAAATTATGCTTTGGTGAGTAATATATTAATTCTACGGATATGATTAATGTTTGCAGACTTTGTCCCATATTGAAACTGTGTTTTCCTTCGTTGGAGAGCGCTCGTCGTTGAAATCCTTCACCCAGGTCATTAAGAAGCAATACACACTGAGCAAAGCAGAATCGGCTATCAAAGGGCTGGGGCTGGGCATATTTCAAGCCATCACATTCTGCTCCTGGGCTATGGTTGCCTGGGTGGGAGCAGTTGTGGTCACCGCAGGAAGAGCAAACGGCGGGGAAACCTTGGCAGCTATAATGAGCATTCTCTTTGGAGCAATGTATTCATACATCGATTTCTCACTCATAAAAACTGCAATTTTTGTAAATTAATTCAGATTAATTAAGCTATATATATGTTCTTAATTAATTCTCAGATCGATCACTTACGCTGCACCAGACTTCCAGATCTTTAACCAGGCAAAAGCCGCGGGCAGCGAAATTTTCAGGGTGATTGAGAGGAAGCCGAGAATAAGCCATGAGGGAAAAGGAAAAACACTGGGGAAGATTGTTGGAACAATAGAGATAGATAGGGTATCATTCGCTTATCCATCTCGTCAGGATAAGCTTATTCTGCAAGGCTTCTCACTGCACGTACCGGCTGGTAAAGTCTTTGCTTTGGTCGGTAGCAGTGGTTGTGGAAAGAGCACCATTCTTTCCCTGCTTCAGAGGTTCTACGATCCACTTGCAGGTTAATTTTCTTGACCTAATTTTCCTTTTTGCGTAATATAAGGGAATACCCAATTTGAATAAATTGCTCAATTTTGTCTTAATTAATTTTGCATTTTAATATATGTCCATTTAAGTTGTGTAGGTTAGAATATAGGAAAAAATCTCTTGCTAGTAGCCTCCTCTACCCGTCGATATATATTAATGAGTACATATGATTAATTTATTTACGTGTAAGTCCTAATACGAAAAAAAACTTATATGGACAATCTGCCCATATAAGTTTCTATGAATTGAGTGGATATAGGCTTCAAGCGACTGGACATGAATAGAAAAGGAATGGATATATTCATATCCATTCCTTTTCTATTCATATTCAGTCGCTGAACATATCCATTCTCTTTTTATTCATATTCAGTTGCTTAAAGCTCATATACATTCGTTCATAAGTTTTCTATGGGCTGCTCATAGAAGTTGCACTCTCCTAATACTCCCCCTAAAATTAGAGCAAATATATTGCGGAGCCTAGCTTGTTACACATATACTCAATTCTAAAGCCCTTTAGACACTTAGGGCATGTTTGATACATTGTATAGTATTAACCTGTATAATACTAGTCTGTATTAACTAACCTGTATAGTACTAGTTTGTATTAATTAACTAACATGTGTATAGTACTAGTCTGTATTGTACTATTATTATATTGTGTTGTTTGGTGCAGGCATGTACTAGTCTGTATTGACTACAATGTCTATTATAATATAATATAATATAATATAATATAATATAATATAATAATAATATAATATATTGTATCATTAAAAATATTTCATAAATTAAAATTATTTTTGAATATTTTTTATATATTTTTATTATTTTTTAATTTTTGGCCAAGAGTAAAAAGGGTATCCAAAATATTGATGGCTTGTTTGGTACACTGTATAGTACTAGCCTATATTGTACTATTATTATACAATGTTTGTTGCACACATGTTCTAGCCTGTATAGTACTAGTATATATTGACTAACCTGTATAATATTATATTATATTATATTATATTTAATATATTATAATAAATAAAATAATATTATATAATATATAATATTATATATATATATATATTATATAATGTAATATAATATAATATAATATAATATAATATAATATAATATAAAAAATTATATAATATATTTTATCATTAAAAATATTTCATAAATTAAAACTATTTTTTAATATATTTTTTAATTTTTAGTCGGAGGTAAAATGAGTATCCAAAATATTGAAAGTTCTAGTGCAGGCTAATGAAGAGCTTTGAGAGTATATTACTAATACACCTTATGACAACTGATGGGGTACTATTTTTAGTGCAGGTATTAGTTAATACCCTTTCCAAACACTGTATAGTATTATCCTAATACTATACATGAGGCTTATATAGGGTACCAAACAAGCCCTTAAGGTTATAGTGCAGGCTAATGAAGAGCTTTGGGGTGTATTACTAATACAGTTTATGGCAGTTTATGAGGTACTATTTTTAGTGCAGGTATTAGTTAATATTCTTCCCAAACACTGTATAGTATTATGATAATACTATACAAGAGGCTTATATAGGGTACCAAATGAGCCCTTAGTGCACATATATATCGACTAAGTGATCATTAGTCACTACAAGAAATATGATGATTTCTGATGGCCATTGTAGTCGAAAGGTGGTCGAAAGTTGGTCAAAAATATTGATTTACCGACCAAATTTCGACTGGTTACCAAGGCTAATATTTGCGTCGGTAAAACCTTGGTCAAAATGAGTACCGATAGTTTATCGACAAAAAATATAGTCAATAATTATCAACCAAGGTTTTAATCGAAAAGTTGTCGATAGTTCCTTGGTAAGTACCGACAAAAGTTTTGTCGGTTGCTCTAGGTAATTACCGACTACAAGTGTTGTCGAAAATTGTGGTCGGTAATTACCGACGACATGTCATCGGAATGTCGTCGAAAATTCTAAGAATTTTTTTTTAAAAAAAAAGCTAATAAACCGGGCTGAAAGCAGCCGCTCAACACTCCTCCCTCCATGCTTATCGCATCCGTGCCTCCCTCGCCTTCACAGGCGTCGTCGCCGCTAGCCATTGTGACCGACCTGTCCGTTCTTGAGTTCTTGAACTGCAGGTGACGAGGGCGTGGACGACGAGAGCGGCGGCCGAGACATAGACGACCACCGAGTTCTTGAGCTGGCACTGCAGGAAGCACTGCAGCGGGAAGACAAAGGTGAAGGCCGGAGAAGCGCAGGGGGATGAACCACATGGCCGGACACCTCGCCGGCTTGCTTTGCCACGTCCTCCGGCTACCTCGTGAGGAGCAGGATCGGTGTGGGGAGGAGGACGGCGCAGATGAGCAGCATGATCCACGACCGACGGATGGAAACATTCCACCAACAGTGGAGCGAAGCACCTCGGCGAGAAGAATAAGAAGAAGTAGAAGTGAAGAAGAAGTGAAGAAAAAAATATAATTAAATATTCTTAAAAAAAGAGCATGAGGTGGGAAATCTCCCGCCTCCTGCTTGGGCAGCGCGCCGCATGCGCTCTTTTATTTTATTTTTTAAAAAAAAAAATATTTATAATTTTTCGACTAAATTTTCTTGTAGTGAGTATTGACAAAAGACATGACGATTTTTTTGGATTGCACTTTTTATCGGATAAAATAACAGCCAATCTCTATATGTTTTGTCCTTTCATGAAAGATTGAGTTAAATGTGATATTCATAGCTGCTTGATTGTCACAATATAGCCTCATAGCTTCAAAATAATTGAAACCTAATTCTACCGTTAACTCTTTCACCCAAATTAGTTCACAAGTGGTTAATGTCATATATAGCTTTGTACTAAGCCTCTACACTTGATCTTGTCACAACACTTTGTTTCTTACTCTTCCACAATATCAAATTACCTCCTGAGAGAACACAATATCCTGAGGTAAATCATCGATAATGGGTGCACTTGCCCAATCAGCATCTTGTATATCCAATTACCTGAAGATGAACCTCGATTAATTATGATATAGGAGTCCTTTGCTTAGTGCAACCTTAAGATAACATATTACTCTCAAGGCTGCTATTTAATGATCCTTACAATGAGACTCAAGGAACTGGCTCTTCATACTTACAGCAAAAGGGATGTCAGGTCTAGTAATTGTAAGATTATTAAGTTTACCTACTAGCTTGCGATATTTTCGTAGATCATGTAAGGGCTCCCCCTATCCTAGTTTAGTTTGAAATTTGAGTCCATAGGAGTATCAACTGGTCTAGCCCCTAGCATTCATGCTTCATCAAGCATATCGAGCACATATTTCCTTTGTGATTCGTAGATATCCCCTCCAGACTGAGCTACTTCAATACCCAAAAAATACCTCAAGTTGCCCAAGTCCTTGGTCTCAAATTGTTGATGCAAATAAGCTTTCAGTCTTTTAATTCCATCAACATCTTTCCATGTGATGATTATATCATCAACATAGATAATTAAAAGAATGTCTCCGAGAGGATGAAGTAAAGTGAAAAACTAAGTGATCTTAAATACTTTTGGTCATTTCAAATTGAAGTACAACAGAATTGAATTTGTCAAATCACACTCGAGGAGATTATTTCAGACCATATAGTGATTTCTTTAATCGACACACTAGTCTAAACTCCCCCTGAGCAAGAACCATGGTGGTTTCTCCATATAGACTTCTTCATTAAGGTCATCATGTAGATGCATTCTTAATGTTAAGATAATAAAGTGTCCAATCATGGATGGTAGCTAGACTAACGAACAAGCTGATGGAGGCAATTTTGGCTACTAGAGGAAAGGTATCCATGTAATCGGTGCTATAAGTTTGAGTGTAGCCCTTTGCAACAAGTCAAGCCTTAAGACGATCAATAGACTCATTCGGTAATGTCTAGACCATGTAGACCCACTTGTAACCCACAATAGATTAGCATAGCCTATTGCCAACCCTCATGTAGAACCAAGTCCAAGGTGTCATTAGCGTGCACTGCAAACATTTTTTCTAGTATAGCTTGTTGCCAACCTCCATGTAGAAGAGCCTTTGAACAATGCTATGGAATAGAAACAGTGGACATGGAGGAAAGAAAAGCATAATAGTATAGTGATATAGCATAATAAGAGACATAACGAGAGATAAGATGTTAGGTAGTACACTAGCGAGTACCCTTGATGATGGCAAAGAGAAGATCAATATCAGGTGGAAGATCCGGGACTATAAAGCAGTAGGCGCGCTAGGCAGCAGACTAAGAGTGATGTACCTAGCGTGAGCGGCAATGAGAAATATCACGCCCCAACTCAGAGTCACGTGATCGGTCAGGGTATACGTGCCCATACCCTGAAGGCTAAACCATGCACATGCCAAATCAAATAATGTAGCGTAAAGAAAACAACAAGTTTTATTTTCAAAGGAAAAGCGAACCAACACCAAGTTTAGTTTAATAGCTCAAAAATGAAAAGTGTGGAAATACGATTAAGTCCAACAGTTCAAAAGTTTAGACAAATAAAACCTGAAATAAATAGCATAAATGCCCTCAGGGCTACAACTCTAAATCAATCAAATACAAGTGCATGACAACTACCAAAAAGACTCGACTACGACCCTAACTATGACTGCTATGAGATCCAGCTGCTCCTCTGCCCTCCAGCGACGCCAAGTGCATCAAACCCACCTCATCGGTCAAGCTCTGCAAAACAGAAATCACACGACAACGGGTGAGTTCAAAGAACTCAGCGAGCTATTTTACCCACCCTCATAAATAAACACATAGATAACATAAATAAATTCTATCTCTAAAAAGGCAAAGTCACAGAGGGGTGACTAGCTACCAGGCCAACAGGCCACCCATGCCCACAACATCTAACTCTCCAAAGAGGTGCATCAGGCCGAAGCCGTACCATGCCCGAAGGCAACGCCACCAACAAAAAGGTGCATCAGGCCGAAGCCCTACCATGCCTGAAGGTAACATCACCAACAGAAAGGTGCATCGGGCCGAAGCCCTACCATGCCATAGGCAACATCACACTACTAGAAAAATGGTCATCAGCAACGGCTGATGCCGTTGCGGAGCCGTTGCTGAAGAGCATCAGCAACGGCTGAGCCGTTGCAATAGCGCCGTGACAGAAAGTCGCGTTGCTGATGACTTAGCAACGGATCAGCAACGGCCGCTCGGGCCGTCGCTCAAAACATTATCAGCAACGGCCGCTGGGCCGTCGCTAAAAATATTATCAGCAACGGTTTTGCCACAGACCCGGAGCCGTTGCTGATACCATTAATAGCAACGGCCGCTGAGTCCGTAGCAAGACCGTTAGTAAAACTCCGTCGCTAAGCCGTTGCTGTAGGTCATCAGCAACGGCTCTCGATACACTTTTAGCAACGGCTTTCCCACGGACGCCCGTGGGAAAGCCGTTGCTGATGACCTATGCCTGCAACCAGAAAATTTGAAAATTTCAAATTTCCATTGATACATTGATACATTTATCTGATACATAACTCACACACTCATACCCTCATACACACATTCATTCACACATCACAAACACCTCATACACATTCATTCACACATCACAAACACACCAACATATATACATCAAAACAATTATACTTATATTCATAATTATCCACGATAGTATAAACACAATTCAAATGTAAAATTGAAGTATCAACATCTCAATAACATAATCAATATAAATTAAACAAGTTCAATATCTGAGTAACAAAGTCAATATAAACAAAATCTCACGATGACGATGGAGGATGGCCTGGATCATATGGCGGGGTCTGGAGTGCTTGAGTGTACACCGGCGTGGACTGACTCGAGGATGATGGATTAGATGATGCCGAAGAGATGCCTGCTTCGGGATGACCCGACAAGTTGCGTAGCATAGCTTCTATATTCGTCATCGTCTGACTCTGACGCTCCATCATCTCAGTCTGACGCGCGACCGTCTCCTCTAGAGTCCTTATTCTGCTACTATGATCATAACTGGATCTAGAGGTGGACGGCCGCTCACCAGCGACCGGAGGGGTCGGTGCCCCAAGTGGCCCTAGTACGGCTCGCGCATGACCACTATCTGCGAAGCCATATACGCGGCCATGGTCCCAGCCACCTGCGGCCTCGACCCACGATGCTGCGTCAAAGTCCTCGGGGGTACCCCCGCGCTGCACCACCGTCTGGCTGTAGGTCTCCTACTCGAGTTTGATTTTTTGTTTAATATTTATCATAAAACTTAAATTATAAATATATAATGAATAATTTAAACAAATATATAATTACCATAATGTATGCAGCGCGGTTGTGGATGTACTCCCCAGTCCCATGTGCTCGACGGTGAGTCCGCTCAAACACTGCCATCGGGGAGGGTCGCTGGACAGTCCCGTCATCCGACACCGTCGTCTACATTTACAAAACAAATACATTAATTAGTACACATAATAACAAATAAAATATATAATTAAAAGATATACTTACCATACGGTTTGCGTGCACTGCAAATGCAACAGAGCCGCCGGTGTGACGCGCTGCTCCTCCCGACATGCGATTTCTAGCCGCATTCCGAGAAACCTCCTGCCATCGATCCGTCGACCATATCCCCACGAGCTGGTCCCATATATCCGGAGTAATCCAACCGGGGCCGTATCCCCGAGTCTCCGCGATGTTAGTGGTCCCAGCTCGGGCCATCGCCTGGGACCGAGCTTGCCCCAGCTGCCCGTTGTACCTTGCCCGAGAAATAGCCTCCCAGGCAGCGTAAATGAAGGGCCTCTGGTCCTCGGCCCATGTATAGCGAGCCTGCAAAATAATAATATCAGTACCAATATTAATATATCATCATGCATGTAAAAAAAATAATAATACGTGCCTCAAACTCGCGCCATAACATGTCGACGTGCTCGCTAGGCACGTGAGACCACGTAGGCCATGCCCCGTGCATGTATCGTCGAATAGTAGAAGAAATGCTCCTCGGCACTTCTTCTTGCTGGAACCTGCACAACAAAAATAAATTTTAATATTATATTATGATATAATGAATTTGTAATGATTCATAATTCATGATATATTACGTACCGCTCCCCAATCACGCTAATCAATCTACGTGACTCTGTGGCTGGTGGAGGCTGCCACCTGTTCGGCCCGCGTGGCCGCCTACGTCTGGATGTACTAGCCTCGGCAGTATCATCGGAATGAGGATCAGCAACAGGAGGATCAGAAGCATGAGTAAGTGCTGGAGTCTCACCGATCGGAGACTCCGAAACTCTCCTGCGTCGATAACCACGACCAGACATATCTGTCGAACAGACATATAATCAGATTATTGTATAAATAGTAGAGATATATTTAATAAAATATATACTTTACAATTATTCTTCATCATCTGAATAATAGTCTTCGAATTCTTCTTCTTCTTCCTCTTCTTCCTCTTCTTCCTCTTCTTCATCTTCTTCATCTTCAGCTTCCTCAATTTCATGATCGTCATCATCAGCATATTCAACTTCTAATTGAATTGACGTTGTGTCTGCATCCTCGAGTATTGGAATAATACGATCCACAGCAGGAATATCTTCTTCTTGATAGAAACCAGGAGGATCATTTTCTCCTACTATCGGATCAATTTTTCCTCTACCTTTTGTCTTACAGACTACACGCCAATCTGCTCTATCTTTATTTCGAGCCGGATACTTCGCGTAATATACTTGTTCGGCTTGTGATGCCAATATAAAAGGCTCATTTGCTGCCAATTTCGATTTATAATTAACCTCAACAAGTTTGTATTTTGGATGAACTTTCATGCCCCTTTCTGTTGTATCGAACCAATGACATCTAAATAGGATCACTGATTTCAAGCCGAAGTAGTGCAACTCTATCACTTCTTCAATCAGTCCATAAAAATCCATATCACATTCAACATAGGTTGTCCCTTTCACGCAGACCCCAGCATTCATCGTCTTCTTTGCAAATGAATATTCAACCGTGTGAAATTTATACCCGTTAACAAAATATCCGCTATAGCACGACACAAGTCGCGACGGTCCACTAACAAACTCAAATATTTTTTCATCTATTTCAGCTCTGTGATCTTTGCTGTAAGTCTGAATCCAAGTAGGGAAATCACGATTCCGTAATCTCTCCAATTCTTGATCGTTGTGAATAGAGTATTTTTGCACCATCTCAATGTCAAATATTTCAATGAATTGTTCAATCTCTGGACAATTGAGTAATACATACAAGTGTGCCAAATGATACTCTTCATCGCTTAAGTGTCGAGATGGACGAGAACCAAAAGCACGACCAGAGTGACAAAATATATTTAAACGTCCATCTGAATGTCGAACACCCCCATCGTCGTTACGTGGAAGACGATCAAATCTTGTCTATACTGTCGATTCAAAGTAAAATGAGCAGAATGTTGAAATTTCTTGGATGATATACGATTCAGATATTGATCCTTCAACAGCTGCGGTGTTCTTTACTTTTTTCTTCAGACGATTCATGTATCTTTCAAATAAGTACATCCAACGATATTGAACGGGGCCACCAACTCGTGCCTCGTATGCCAAGTGTATCGGTAGATGCTCCATCGAGTCAAAAAATGCAGGAGGGAAAAACTGCTCCAGCTTGCATATGATTTCAACAATATTATTTTCAAGTGTTGACATATCTTCGACTCGAAGGACATTTGCACAGATGCTTCTAAAAAACATACTTAATTCAGTCAACGGACCCCAAATATTATCAGGTAGAAGATCTCGAAATGCGATCGGAAGTAATCTCTGCATGAATACATGACAATCATGGCTCTTCATCCCTGATATTTTGCAATCATCGACGTTCACACATCGAGATAAGTTTGAAGCATATCCATCGGGTAATCTGAGTTCTTTTACCCATTGACAAACATCTTTGATCTGTTGTTTATTTAACACATATAGGGCCTTCGGTTTCAGATATCGTCCGTTGACCTCTTGTAACTCCAACTCTGGTCTTTTACAAAGTATTTTCAGATCATGTCGGGCTTTGACATTATCTTTAGTTTTTCCAGAAATATCCATCACAGTGTTGAAAATATTATCAAACACATTTTTTTCAATGTGCATGACATCTAAATTATGTCGAATCAATAATGAACTCCAATAGGGCAATTCCCAAAAGATACTTTTTTTCACCCAGTTGTGTGTTTGGCCAAAACCTGACACTCTTTCATTGCGACCAAATACTATATCTGGAAGTGCTGAAACACGTGCTAACATTTGTTCACCAGACAACATCGGTGGTGGCCCATCTCTTTCGACTCTGCCCTTAGTAAATTTATTACGATTCCTTCGATACTGGTGATGAACCGGTAGGAATCGACGATGACAATCAAAGAATGAGATTTTTCGTCCGTTCTGAAGACTGATTGATTTAGAGTGTTCCATACAATACGGGCAAGAGAGTCGGCCGTGAGTGCTCCAACCCGACAACATGCCGTACGCGGGGAAATCATTGATTGTCCACAAGACCGCGGCCTTTAAATTGAAGTTTTGCTTCCGATGACAATCATAAGTGACAGCTCCCTCAGTCCACAATGTTTTCAATTCATCTATCAAGGGTCTGAGAAATATGTCAATTTCTTTTCGCGGGCCCTTAGGACCCGGAATAATCATCGAAAGATAAATAAATTCATCTTTCATGCACATTGACGGTGGCAAATTATAAACTGTCAACAGCACTGGCCAAACTGAATAAGGAGTTGCAGAATGCCCAAACGGATTAAAACCATCTGTGCACAATCCCAATCTGATATTTCTAGTATCCATAGCAAATGAAGGATAACATGTATCCAAATGTTTCCATGCTTCACTGTCAGATGGATGAGTCATTACTGTATCATCACGACTTCTTGCATGCCAACTCATGTAGGGGGCTGTCTTTTCCGACATGAATAATCTTTGAAGCCTCGGTGTTAGTGGAAAATACCGAAGCACCTTAAACGGGATATTTTTCTGTCGGACCGATTTCTTCTCCTTGTAACGAGGGTGTTGACATACAGGGCATTTATCCAACTGCACATTTTCTTTATAATATAAAATGCAGTTATTTTGGCACGCGTGTATTTTTTCGTACCCAAGCCCCAATTTTCTCATTAGCTTTTTAGTCTTATAAAAAGTAGGCTCAAACTTGTTATCAGTAGGCAGCATTCCATTAATCAATCCAGCAATCCGATCATACGCAACTCCGCTGATATTACAATCGGCCTTGATGTTTAAGAGCTGTGTCATTGCTGAAAACCTAGTGTATTTAGGACAATTCTCATACAAAGGTTCATCGGCAGCTTTCAACATCTCGTAAAATTCTGCAGCTTCTTTATTCGGTAATTCAATCTCTACCGCAGCCCCTACTTCTGTGATATCAACCGCTGTAGTATCTGGTGGGACTGATGTCTGAAGAACTGGCCGATCAACATTATCATTCAGGTGGAATTGACCCCCAAGACTATCAAGTATCATAGTTCTATAAGGATTACATTGACCGGATGAAGAAGCACCAGCAGAGGAAGATTCACCATATGTCTGAACGACAGGATTGCTCGACGTCCCGACTTCGCGTGACTCCCCGTGACAAGTCCATAGAAAATATCTTGGTGTAAATCCTTTGGTATATAGATGCAGAGTGACAGTCTCCCGATCCAAAAATCGGCCATTCGAACAAATGCGGCACGGACATCGGATTTGATCACCCATGCTAACGAAATTCCGATTCGAATAGGCGAAATTTAGGAAGTACGTTACGCCTAATCGAAACTCATTCGTTAAAGCTCCATGATCAAAACGTCGGTACATCCAACTTCGATCAGCCGACATGATTCTGTCAATCAATGACAATTTCTTTGGTTAATGTCTTTAGGTGAGATGGTCCTATTCCATTCGGGATTTATGTTATTCGTACTGCACTTACGTTTTTATTTTAACTGTTAACTAATTATTCTAAATTTCGACAGCATCTCCCTACAGTTCTCCGAATACGCATATCATCTGGGCGCGTATCGGAGAACAAGAGAGATGTTGCCGAAATTTAGAATAATTAGTTAACAGTTAAAATAAAAACGTAAGTGCAGTACAAATAACTATATTCCCAAATTATCCAATCAGGGACAATTCAAGAATTGTACGTCGTATAAAAGATCATCTACTTCTTTTACACGAACATACAATCCCCGAACGGATCTAAGGTTTTGCTAAATCATATCCGACTGATCGATGCGTACGTGAAACATATCAACTCGTCGGATGGATGATTATTTTCTAAATGTTTTGAGACAGTTCGAGTCCATATTGGACGATTTCGGCGCGCGTCCGAAGTGGACGATTCCGGCGCGAGTCCGAATTGGACGATTCCGGCGCGCGTCCGAAGTGGACGATTCCGGCGCGCGTCCGAATTGGACGATTCCGGCGCGCGTCCGAAGTGGACGATTTCGGCGCGAGTCCGAATTGGACGATTCCGGCGCGAGTCCGAATTGGACGATTCCGGCGCGAGTCCGAATTGGACGATTCCGGCGCGTGTCCGAAATTAATCTAAACCCTAATAATTAATCTAACAAATTAAACAATTAATCTAAACAATTAATTAACATTTATAAAATAATTAATTAACAATTTCAAAAACAATATATATATATATATATTCCGGCGCCGGAGTCCACCCTCCGGCGCCGGCGTACAGTGGCCGGACACACTGTCCGGCCACTGTAGAAGGTCCGGCGGCGGCCATAGGCCGACCGCCGCCGGCCGAAACCCTAGAAATAGGGTTTCGGTCGGATTTTAACATCTCCGGCCGAAACCGTATAGGCCGGCCGATCAACATACCGGCAGCAGCGGCAGCGGCGCGTCGGCGAGAGGCGTCGGCGAGAGGCGTCGGCGAGAGGCGTCGGCGTCGGCAGCAACGGCAGCAGCGGCGAAGTTCTCGGCAGGAGGCGGCGGCGGCAGCAGCGGGAGGAAGAAGGGTCGGGCGCGAGAGCGTGCCCTATATAAACTTATCAGCAACGGCTCACTCTCCCGTTAGAAAGCCGTTGCTGATAAGTTATCATCAGCAACGGCTCACTTATCCGTTAGAAAGCCGTTGCTGAAAATTAAAAAATCAGCAACGGCTAGCCTTTCCGTCCGAAAGCCGTTGCTGATAATTAAAATAATCAGCAACGGCTCGGTTTTTCGTTAGAACGCCGTTGCAGATACAGATATCTGCAACGGCTCGGGCGGCCGTAAGAATGCCGTTGCAAATAGCAACGGCTTGAGCGGCCGTTGCTGATAGCCGTTGCTGAAGTCCAAGTTTCTAGTAGTGTCACCAACAAAAAAATGGTGCATCGGGCCGAAGCCCTACCATGCCATAGGCAACATCACCAATAAAAAGGGGTGCATCGGGCCGAAGCCCTACCATGCCCATAGGCAATATCACCCACTAGGATAATTGGGAAGGACCTCCGAACTTATCCTGCAGATTGAGAATTAGGCGTCCAACCACCCGGGTGTAGCCCGTAACCCGGCTCCCAATTGAGCCGCTCCATCATTCCCAAGGATATTGGTAGAACAGTAACCTAAGTCAATTAGGGTTTTGTTTTAGGTTACTGTTCTACCCAGAACTACTGTGTCTGACCCGAATCTAGTCTCCAGAGTGTGTCCTATGTTTCTAAACTATATTTTCTGGTCGAAACAATAGGTTACACGACTATGTTCAGAGATCTAAGAACATAATAACAAAGAAATCATAAATCAGCCCAAATCCAACAAACAGCATACGAATTTCAGAAAGCTAAAATTTCCAGCACCTCATGAAATAAAATCCGAATTTTACAGAATTAAATCCCTAAGGGCCTGTTTGATTAGCAAAACCAAGTCTGTTTTCATGGTTTCGATTTTACTGAAACCAAAACTGCTTACAAAAATGTGTTTGGTTCAACGTTTTCATGAAACTAAATCGAAACCAGAATAAAAACGAAACTAATTTTCTTAATAAAAATAAAAACACCATAATGTTGTTTTCTGTGGTTTCGAGACTACCGGTTTCGTTATCAAAATGCAATGTCAACTTTGTAACTATAAATAATTTTTATAAAATTAATTAATTTAAAAATAAATCAAACTATATCTATTTTTTAAAAATAAAATTAAAAATTATCATTTTCAACTCAAATTATTATCTTAAATTTATAAATTAATTAAACCAATTTATATCTAATTGACTCAAATCCAAATTTTAAATAAGTCAATTTTCTTAATGTTGATCTATTTATAATTTAATCAAAACTAATTTTAGACATTGAACTTATTTTTTTTGAAATTTTATAAAACCTATTAATTAACTTTTATATTTAATTGAATAAAAAAATCTTAAATTACCAATAACTTAATTAATTAATTAAATCATATAAATATTTTATAGCAATATTAGCAAACATTGAATTTTGTAAACTAACTAAATATTTAATTACTAGTAAAAATATTCAAGGAAAATTAATATTATTTTTTATAATCAAATAAATATTCACTGATTTCAATTAACTAAAACTGATGTTGTTTTCATTAACCAAATACATTTTCAGAAAACTGAAAACTAGAAATCAAAACCAAGTTTTTGAAATCAAGTTTTCAGTTTCACTGAAACCAAACCAGAAAATAGTTTTCACTAACCAAACAATACCTAAATTTCCAACATCACAAATTCATGTTATCATGCCAATCATGCATACAGTCTCATAATTTTCACTAAATAAAAGCTAGCATATATCAAGAATCCCTAATCAAGAATCAATGCGATTAATTAATATATAGCATCAAGAACATCTAGAACTCCAAGATGAGGTTGCATCCAAGATTTACAAGATTAAATTATAAAATCACATATCTTCCATTAAACATATGCCCCATGATATGAGATCAAAATTTAAAATCTAAGCATGGCATGAAAACCAAAAAAATCTCAAGAACACAATTAAAAAAAACATCATTAAGATCAAGAATCTTCAAGGCGGGTTCAAAAATTTTTGAAGAAAACCCGAATAGGAGGGATAAAACCACTCACCTAATTAAGGAAGGGATTGAAGACGAGAATCCAATTGACGGCCTCCGATTTTGGCTTCAAAATCTGGCAGCTCAACCCCAAAGAAGAGAAAGCAAGGTGGCAGCTCACTCCAAGCCGTCGGCTTGGAGAGAGGGAGAGAGGGGAAGAAGAGGGCGGCTCGGCTCCCCTTGGCTTGGCTCTAAAGGGAAAGAAGAGAGGAAGAGGGGAGGAAGCAGGCTGCTTGGCTCAGTTCAACTCCAAAAGGAAGGAAGGAAGAGAGGAAGTGGAAGAGGAAGCAGGCGGCTCAGCTCGGCTCTGGGTGGCGGCGGCTCCAAGGAGGAAAGGGAAAGGGGGCTGGCGGCTTAGCTTGGCTTGGTACGTGGCTAGCTCCCTTTCTCAACTCTTTGGGTGGCTCCAAAATAGGAGCTACAAGCCATGAGGGGGGATTTTATACACCCTCCTCAACCCTAACCTCTTAAACCCTTGATTCACAACCCGCATTCACCTTAAGCCAAAACCCAAACCCGCTAACCCGATAGATTTAAATAATTTAATTAATCTCATTCTAATAAATCACAAGCAATTAATTAAATACTCATATGAACATAATTAGCAATTATGCACACACAACACCAAATTAAATACTCTCAACTACCCAAACCTAAACATTCATAAATTCACATCCTACTTATCCAAGCTCGCAAGCACGCTCCGGACCATGACTCGACTCGGCTCGGCTCGACCATGAACTAGTTCGCTAGGCTGGCAAACACAAGCAACAGGGAAAAAAAATTAAATATCTAGGATATTACAAGAAACCTATAATTGCTGAGTCAAAGATGTAGAAGGATCTACCATAAGAGATAAGGGAATAGGGGTAGGTAGAACCTCCATGACGATGGCAAGTGGGTGGCATGGAATCGTAAAGGAGGGGTGGTCTAAAAAAATGTCACGTCGGTAGTGATAAATGAGCGATGTAGATCAGAAGAATGACAACGATACCAATGCTAAAGGCGAGAGTATCCAAGAAAGACATAGCAAATGGCTCAGGCAGCTAGCTTGTCCCGATCAGGAGACAAGTCATGAACGGAGCGAGTACAACCAAACACTCGAGGTGGAAGGCTATAAAGCTTGTAATGTGGAAAGAGAATAGAAAAAGAGATTTGATGGTGCAAAATGGAGGAGGGCCTTCGGTTAATGAGATAATTAGCAATAAGAACTGCATCATCCCAAAATTTAAGTGGAGCATTCATATGAAGTAAGAGGGTATGTGCAACTTCTACAAAGTGTCTATTCTTTCTTTCAGCAACCCCATTTTGTTGAGGGGTATTGGGATATGAGGATTGATGAAGAATACATTGACAAGCCAAGAAGGATTGAATGGTGCTTGAGAAATATTCTTTGGCATTATCACTTCGCAACACCTGAATGGAAATGCCAAATTGGTTTTTAATTTCAACAAAAAAGGAAAAGAAATAGCGAACAATTCAGAGTGCTCATTTAATAAGAAAAGTCATGCCATTCTTGAATAATCATCAATGAATGTTATAAAATATTTGTATCCCGATTTTGATATGACACGATTAGGACCCCAAATTTCAGAATGAATCAAGGAAAAAGGTGTCGAAGCACGTTTAGTGACGCTACTAGGAAACGATGACCTATAATATTTTTCCAATTGACAGGACTGGCATTCAAGACTCTAGGAGATATGGATGCCCTACTAGCCGTGCATCAGAAGAGGAGAAGACTTAGCCACTAAAGCACAAGGTGTCACAACAAGTTGGTATAATTAATCCTCGAGATTCATGCCTGGTGCCGAGCAGCCTTACAATCCATGAATCCTGAATGAAAATAGAATCAGATGTGAATGCAATGGAACAATCTAATAACTTAGTGAGCTTACTGACAAAAGTTGAGAGAGAATTCAGGAATATAGAATACAGAAGATATATAAGGGTAAAGATGGAGCAAATAGTGACTGTTCTAATACCCTTTACTAACGAAAGAGAGTCACCAACAAGAGTGATTGTGGTGGGGTGTGGGGGTGGATGAAGGTGACAGAAAGAGGATATAGTACCAAACATATGTTTAGATGCTCTAAAGTCCAAAATCCAAAGGCACGCAGGAATCTGTGGTGTGTGTTAAGCAAGCAGTAGAGATGCCAAAGTGCAGGAGAAGATGTGGATTGAGAGGTAGAGGACCGTGTAGAATGAAACTAAAGGAAACGAGTATACTCCTCGGTGGAAAAATTGACGTCCTGTTGCAGATGGAATGTCCAAGAGTCCTATCTGACCGAGCAACATGAGCAATGTGAGCTAGATGACCTGGAGGGTAACCATGTAGGTTATAGTAAATGTCTTTGTTGTGCCCGAACTTGCCATAGAGAGAGCAATGAGGGCATCCTCGTCCACCATTATGAGTAGTACCACGACTACCACTGCGACCACGATGATCGACACCACGACCTCCCCCCACTGTAGGATTAGGTTGTCTACAAGGGCAAGGGATCAATAGGATGTTCTGGTGTAGGAATATAGGCTATGAAGGCACGTATCATTTTGGTATAGGTGTCGGTTAAAGATGAAAGTGACGTGCCACCCAAAATTTGAGTCTGAATCGGCTCTAGCTAAGGACAAACAGTATGGAGAGAAGTTGATCAATATGATCTTGCATGACCTATATGTCAGTAGATAATTTGAGATCACCAAAATCTGTAGCCAATGCTTGAAACTTACCAATGCGTGTAGTAATATCTGAGTGAGATCGATGAAGATGAAACAAATTTCCAATTGTGTCATACACAAGAGAAATATCACTACTATATATATGTGACGAGCATGTTCCCTAGTTTGAACACACGCAAAGTAACATATAAAAATACTCATGAGCGAAGGATCATTAGACTACCATAACAATGCTAAAAGTTGGGTCATCAAGTTTTATCAAAGAGGCCCTCTTATCCTCCGGAATGGATGAAGCATATGTGGTAAGTGATCCTCTTGTCCTTATTCGAAGAATCATATTTTGAGAACTGTAGTAGTGATCGTTGAACCAAAAAGTGATGAAAGCGGTGGTGTAACAGATGGTATAGACAGTGATTTTTGAGGATTTTAATCATTGTTACAAATTAAGTCAATATTGGAAAATATTGTGTTGCTAGAAAATTGAAGCACCGCTAGTGAATGTAAAATTGAATTAATGCTAGAAAATATTGCGTTGCTGAAAAATTGAAGCAATTACTTGAGCAGTGGCTTGATACGTCACGTCAGCAGGGGCAATTACTGGGTACGATATGCAAGAGGAGAGGAGAACACACTGTTGGATGCTTTGTGGGAGCAAAGAAAGGCGCGGAGCGACATAGCAAAGAAGTTGCACGAGTAGGGAGAGACGCTACGTGGTGTGGCGCGTGCGTGAAGAGGAGATGTGCCTCTCCACGCATATATCGTGAATCATGCGGCGAAGAAACACGCCTCTAGGCGCGGTGCATGAGCGATGCTGCAAAATCGTAGCTTGTGCATAAAGAGAAGATGTGCCATGCGAGCGAGATTCATCGAAGAAGAGATGCGCCGCTGCCGAGAAGGAGAAGAGACAGAGCAACTGTGCATCCAACTCAGTTAAAAAATTAGGGTTTCCTTCTTTATTTTTTTTCACCCTAGCTCTAGTTCCATGTAAATTAGAATAGAGGAAAAAATATCTTGGTAGCCTTCTCTACCAGCTATTTATATATTACAGTTATATATATTAATGAGTACATTTTACAATAAGGTCCATATGATTAATATATTTACATATAGGTTCTAACAAGTTGCAGGTGTGATTTGTATTGATGGGCACAACATCAAGGACTTGGATCTTAAGTTCCTTAGGAGAAATGTGGCGTCGGTTCCCCAAGAACCATTACTATTTTCCGGCACAATTAAGGATAATTTGAAGATCGGAAAATTGGATGCAACCGATGAAGAGATAATGGAAGCAGCATCAGCAGCAAATGCGGACTCATTCATAGCTCTGCTTCCTGACAAATATTCAACTTGGGTAAGAGTTAATTTGCCAACTCCTCACTAAATCGTTATCTTGTCTCTATGAGGATTACGATTCTTGAGTCGATCCAACTTGTGTAAGAGTTAATATTCGATCAACAGCTCCCCACCGGGTCAAGCTGTCCAGTCAGCTTGTTGAGAGTTTAGGAGGCACAGATACAAAACCTGTAAACTAAATTTTATAGGTTTTCTAGCTACAAAGCAGAAAATTTGTTTCTGATTAAGGAACAATTACTCAGGAAAGTCAGTCGAGTAAGAGTTACCGCAAAGCATAGTCAAGTGGTCACTTATTAAGAACAACATGCAAAGTGGTAGAACTCTTGAATCTGGAAGTCACTCTACGCACTAGGATTGAGTGTTGGTCTAAATTTACTCCAATATTCTCATTCATTACATATAGACAGCTAACTGAATTAATTCAGGTAGGTGAGAGGGGAGTGCAACTCTCAGGTGGCCAAAAGCAACGAATAGCTATTGCACGAGCAATCCTTAAAGATTCTCCTATTCTTCTTCTCGATGAAGCGACAAGTGCACTCGATTCAGAATCCGAAAGGCTGATCCA
This sequence comes from Canna indica, assembly GCA_034359265.1. Taxonomy (NCBI): domain Eukaryota; kingdom Viridiplantae; phylum Streptophyta; class Magnoliopsida; order Zingiberales; family Cannaceae; genus Canna; species Canna indica. The sequence continues at coordinate 41,732,562 of CP136893.1, forward strand.
AGATGCCTTAACAAAGATCATGCCAGGAAGAACCGTGATCATGATAGCTCACAGAACATCAACCATAGTTAACTCTGACACAATCGTTGTCGTTGAAGAAGGAAGAATGGCTCAAAGTGGAAGTCACAATGAGTTATTCCTGACCAACAACTTCTACAATAACCTGTTCAACATGCATAAGAAGCCAGAGATAGTAGAAACAATATCAAGGTACTTTTTACACCTTCAAGTATTTTGAATCCTTGTGATAAGAAACCTGAATTGAAGTAAATTTTTTATTTTGGGGGACAATTGAGGTAACTTGTTGAAAACAGGGATGCCAATTACAAGGAGACAGCAGAGTTCAGTCAAGAGATATCAGCTTCTCAATTGCTCGAAGGATCTGAGGAGCCAAATGAGCCAAATAAGCAGACAAGTTATCCTAGTCCGAGAAAAGAAGCAAAAAGCTTCAAAAGCAGGAATGCTAATTTCTCTAGAATATGGTTCAGGTTGAATAGTTTTGACTTTGCAAAGGCTGCTTTAGGTTCTTTTGCAGCGGCTATATCTGGAGTTTCGAAACCATTATTTGGGTTTTTCATAATGACAATTGGAGTAGCATATTACAAGCAAGATGCAAAGAAGCTAGTAGGGAAATATTCAATCATATTTTCTGTTGTTGGTTTTCTTACATTAGTCACTTGTACTCTGCAATATTATAACTATGGCTTGGTCGGCGAAAAAGCCATGGGAAATCTCAGAGAAGCCCTCTTCTCAGGTAATAAATTCTTATTCATGTATTGCTCTTTTCTCAATTCTTTGAGGGAATACTCTTTTTTAATTATACATTACCTGTTCTTCTTGCAGCTATTCTTCGTAATGAAGTTGGTTGGTTTGAAAAACCTGAGAACAGTGTAGGATTGCTTGCAACACACGTTGTTACTGACACTTCCATGATTAAGATCATCATATCGGATCGAATGTCTGTCATTGTGCAATGCATCTCTTCAATATTAATAGCAACTGTTGTGAGTATGATCGTCGACTGGAGAATGGGACTAGTAGCCTGGGCTGTCATGCCTTGCCACTTCATTGGTGGTCTGATACAAGCCAAATCAGCTAAAGGATTTGCCGGTGACTTAGCTTTGGCTCACCAACAACTTGTTTCTCTTGCGGCCGAATCAGTAAGCAACATCAGAACTGTGGCCTCCTTCGTTCATGAAGAGAAATTACTCGAAGAGGCCAAGCTTTCATTGGAGGAACCAATGAAGATTAGTCTGAGGCAAAGCATCTTGTACGGAATGATTCAAGGAATATCTCTTTGCTTGTGGAATATTGCACATGCAGTTGCCTTGTGGTACACCACGGTCTTGGTTGACAAGAGTCAATCTAGCTTCGAGGATGGAATACGATCATATCAGATCTTCTCTCTCACAGTCCCTTCTATCACTGAGCTATGGACTTTGGTACCTACAGTCATTTCTGCCATCAGCATTCTTAGACCTGCGTTTGAAATACTGGATCGGAAGACTCAAATTATACCAGATGTGCCGGACGCTATAAGCTCTGGGATAATTTTAGGCCGAATTGAGTTTGATAAAATCAGTTTTAGCTACTCATTGCGTTCTGAAGTGGTGGTACTAGAAAACTTCAGTTTGACTATTGAAGCTGGATCATCTGTGGCACTTGTTGGGCCAAGTGGTGCTGGGAAGTCATCAGTCTTGGCACTGCTCTTGAGATTTTATGATTCATATAAGGGCAGAATTTTAATTGATAGGAGAGACATAAGAGAATACAACCTGCGCTGGTTAAGGCAGCAAATAGGGCTGGTGCAGCAGGAGCCACTTCTTTTCAGCTGCTCCATTAGAGAGAACATCTGCTATGGCAGTGAGGGTGCAGCAGAGGCTGAGATTATGGAGGCAGCAATGGAAGCGAACATTCATGAGTTCATAAGCAGCTTGCCTAATGGGTATGACACTTTGGTCGGCGAAAAAGGGTGCCAAATATCTGGTGGGCAAAAGCAGCGAATATCCATTGCGAGAGCACTATTGAAGAGGCCGGTGATTCTGCTACTAGATGAAGCCACCAGCGCTCTGGATGTGGACACTGAGAGAGTGATAATGCGGGCTTTAGGTTCAAGTAAGTCGAGGCAAGAAGACCTGTCAAGTAAAGTTACGAGAATAATGGTTGCACACAGGCTTTCTACGGTGATCAATTCGGATATGATTGTCGTGATGGAGAAGGGCAGAGTCGTTGAGACGGGTGATCATTCTGCTTTAATGGCAGGTGCTGATGGTGTTTATTCAAAACTTTTCCATCTTCAGAACCAGAAGGATGATTGATGTCCTACTATCAATGATCTTGAATATGCTCCATTCTATAAAGAAAAAAAAAGTTCTTGATTTTAGTGAGCTACAATCAATTATAATATTTGGATTTAATCAAAATAGATTTAATCTTATGATCCAATATTGAGATGCCTATTAGCTCATGTAAACTTGATCCATGTGATTCGAGCTTGAAACACTTAATCATGATTTGTGTGATTAGTCAAGTGTAGGTTCGATTAATCAAGCCCGTGATGAACGAACCCATTTAATCAATTATAAATAGAGGCTAGACCTCATCTACACACTATGATTAGAAATTCTAGCTCATAGTTACATTTCTCATCAAAAGCAGAGCATTTGAGAAGGTGTTGTAGAGAAAGATCCGGCTTTTCTAGGAGATCCAAAAATTTATTCCGCTGCAAATATGTCGTCATCAAGTAAGATCTTACCTTGCTAATTTATTTACGATATTCTTAAATTCATGAAATATTTAATTGTAGATTTGTCTTACAATTAGTATCAAAGCCATTTTTTCATGAGTTTAAGAATTTGTTTCCATTCTAATACGATGATTTTATATTAGGATAATTTTTGATGATTTTAATAAGATGAATAATTTATTTAGATTTTTATTCATCATGATATATTCAAATTTCTATTTCAATTCGAATCAATTTTTTTATCCCACGAATATTGTGTATTTTTCAACGAATCATGCTTTTATCCGCTAGGTCGTACACAAATTTGTATTTTGGATTCGATCTTGAATCATCGCATTAATATATGGTATGTTTTTTATTTGATGACGCACGATTATCCGCTGAATTTTTTTCTTTCTTTTATGTATCTTTATCTTGGTATTTTATTACCCGCTGGATTTTGTATAGTAAAGCATGATTTGATTTTATTTTTTTACCTATAATGAAATCTAATGATGTTTTAAGTGATTTTATCTCGTTTCTCTTTCCTAGTCATGAAACATAAAGCATGATTTAATTGTTGTACTTTAATTGAAATGATATAATGCTTTACCGCGGTACTTGTTGATCGATGTGCTCGTTTAAATTAATTAAGCACATGTTTTGCTCTTTTTTCAATTTTATTGAATCATTCCATTAAATTAATTGCAACATATCATTGGTTTTTTAAAGAACATCTTTCCTCTGCAACATGTTTTAATTCTAATGCTAGATTTGTTGAGTGCGACAATAACAAGTACTCCATGTTAAATTAAATTAAATAAGTACCGCTTCAAACTTAATGAGCCTCGATTGAAAGCCTTGCTTTATTGGTTGCCGAGTCTTTATTTTTGCCCCGGCGAATGCGCCGCATGCTTGTTCCTAGTTTTAAAGCTGGTATCAAATTTATCCTCGAAGTATTGAGAAAGATGCAAATTTGTCCCTCAACTATGTTTTTGACCAAAATTGCACTCGATGTTACATAATTGAATTATTTTTGTCCTTCTCGTTAACGAAAGTTCACGTCAGCAAACGAAATCCCACGTGACAAATGTAGCTCGGTCACATAAAATGTCACGATGCAAAATGACATGTGACAATTATGTACTAACAATGGTAATTTTGGCCCAAAACATATTTAAGGAGCAAATTTGAATATTTTTCAATACTTTAGGGACAAATTTGCATATTTTTCAATACTTCAAGGGCAAATTTGGCCCGTTTCCCTTGAATAAAATATATATGGTGCTCAAACGTATTTTATGTCCACTGCACGATTTCTGCAAGTTTGGCTTCTATCTTAGAATTTCAACAAATACTTTAGTAAATTTCTTGAAAATATAAATTTTAAAGATGAAACAAAAATAATATTCAAAAAGATATATCTTGATTACAAAAATAAAAACTTGATTAAATTTAATTATTAGTAACTGGTCCATCCCGACACTAAAGTTCGGGGATAATCTCGTCCCAATTCAAAATCGGGACAAGACCGGGACAAAATCACGATGCTTCATATTCGGGACTGAGACTGGGACACATATTTGCGTTCCGATCAACTCAAAATTGGGACGGGATCGAGACATACCAAATCTCGACCCATCCGACCTGAACTCACCCCTACTATGTTGGTTGGTTTCTTATTACAATAACAAGTGACTAAAGATGATAATTCATATCTTTGAGTAATCAGTTCAGTTACAATAATACAAAGTATAATTGTCAAACTTATATTTTCTTGATTTTGATAAATACGATATTAACATCTTTCTTATAGTGTTAATTATAACCACATTAATGATAATAATATATAAAAGAAAAAATTATTAAATTTGCCCCAGAAGTATTGGAAAGTGTGCAAATTTGCCCCTAAAGTATTAAAAAATATTCCAATTTGTCTCTTAAATATATTTTGGGCCAAAATTGCCCTTGTCAGTACATAATTGTCACGTGTCATTTTTCATAGTGACAACTTAAGTTGCCGAGCTGCACTTGTCACGTGGGATTCCGTTTGCTGACGTGAACTTTCATTAACGAGAATGGCAAAAATGATCCAATTATGTAACATCGAGGGCAATTTTGATCAAAAACATAGTTGAGAGACAAATTTGCACATTTTTCAATACTTCGGGGGCAAATTTGGCCCTTGATGTTTCAATTCTGCTGGTTTTATTTTTACCTACATGTGTGTGTTTTCTGTGAGCGGCGATCTGCGCGTCCTCAGCGCCTATGCACGCTCACGCGAGCATGGCGTGCGGCCTGCAGGAGCAGGTGTGGCGTGCGCCGCATGCCGCCTGCAATTAGACACCTGACCTGTGCCCTAACAACTACAGGGCTTGGCAGATCGTGCGGGCCCAACCTCTCGGGCTTGCCGAGTAGGCCAAAATATAACCAGAAATTCCTTTTTTTCTTTAGCCCATATATATTGTTTATTTCATTTTAATTTACCATAAATGATAATGAACATTATGAATGATATGATATAAATTAATTTATGCTTCAATTAACCTAAATTATGTATTATTATTGCAATTAAATTATATGATTTAATTAAAATTCATGTTATATTTTACATGTTTGCATAAATTACTTATTTTTTATTTATACATGTCAATTTATTGTTGTAAATTATGTTATCTTTTTTATAAAACCTCAAACCTAATATTATGACAATTAGGGTAGAGATTGAAATAATTTATAAATAAATATAAATGATTTAGAGAATACTTAAAAAATGGAGATTCATAATAGTTGAGGTATTTTAAATTTTATACCAATTTTGCACTATAGTATGAATTGAAATTATTAACATAAATAACATAATATTAATTGCTGATAAAGTTTTTCACTAGTTATTATTTGTAATTACCACCAAAGTGGGATTACTTATGATGATTGGTGTATTTTCTTATTATACGAGGAATACTGAAGATTAATTCATTCAATAGTTTTTTCCAAAGGAGGATTATTGGGTGTTTAATTGGAGGTCTTGTTAAATGATGTTATTAGGGTGTGCATTGGTCTAGAGGTCTGTTTGCCCAAAGGGGATAGATTTTCGAAAATCAGTGTATTCTCATACTTTAACTCACCGAGGCTTTATTTTGTGATTGCATATTCTGCCCAAAGGTGAATATGTAATATTTGATTAGCCTCAATTTCAATTATATTACATGCCCTATAATTTAATCTAATGTATTCTAATTACTTGTCACAGTTACGTTTAGCGTGAACAACTGCAATGCCTCTATTAAAATGTTGACTGGTTCAAACTTTAAGAAGTGGAAACACGATATAGAATTCTCTTTTGGCATGATCTTGACATGACTATTCATGAAGACAAGCCGGTGATTCCAGAAGGTCAAGCCGCCACTCCTGAATAAAAAGACCTATTAGTCAAGTGGGAGAGATCCAGTAGATTATGCTTGCTTGCTATTAAAAGAACTGTTGCTGAACATTCAATGAGTGGATTGCTTGAAACTACTAATGCCAAAGAGTTCCTTATTGCTATTGGAAAAAGATTTCAAGTGGCTGATAATGCTGAGTCTGCATATCTAATGAAAGAATTGACGACTATGATTTATGATAACTCTAGGGGTGTAAGAGAGTTCATTTTGAAAATGATTATGCTTTAATCCCAGCTTAGAGCCTTGAAAGTTGAACTAGATGACTCCCTCTTCATTGTTCCTCATGCCTTGAATTCTCTTCTTGCTGGGTTCAGTCAAATTAAGACTGCCTAAATTACCCAGAATAAAAAATGGACTCTAAATGATCTCATCACTAAATGTGTTGCTGAGGAAGAAAAACTCAAGAAAGAAAAGAGCGGTCTAGCCCTTCTAACTGTTCATCCTAAACCCCACTCTGGCAAGCTTCACAAGAAATTTAAGCATTTCTCACCTGCTGCTCCAAAGAAATCTAATGATAATAAAGGACAAGGTAGTGGTCAAAATAACCCTATAGGATGTCCTAAGCCTGCTCCTACAAAGAAATCTATCAAATGCCTCTTTTGCAAAAAGAAATGACACAAAAGGTTTGAATGTACAAAATTTAAGGCCTGGTTAGAAAAAAAGCAAAAAGTTGGAGGTAAACCCTTAACCCTTGTTTGTTTTAAGTTAAATTTAGTTGATGTCCCTATTAATTCTTGGTGGTTTGATAGTGCGTCCACAACCCATGTTGCTATTTCTTTGCAGACTTTTGCAAATCTAAGGAAATCAAGTCCGAGGTAAAGCAAATTGAGAGTAGGAAATGATCTTGAAGTGATTGTGGAGTCTGTAGGAGATGTTAGATTGTTTTTAGAGTCAGGATTTGAACTTGTTCTGAAGGACACCTTATATGTAACTTCATTTAGGAGAAATTTGATTTATGTTTCTTGTTTAGATAAACTTGGATTTCATTTTAGTTTTGGAAATGACAATATGAATGTTATTTTGAATTCTCAAATTATTGAAAGTGGATCTTTATTTAATGATTTATATATGTTATCCTTACCTCCTGATTGTCAATCTACATCTTTAAAAATTGAAAATAAAGTTATTAAAAGATCAAGGATCATAGATAAGTCTTTTCTTTTATGGAATAAGCGTTTAGGTCATATTTCTAAAGAAATGATTGAAAGACTTGTTAACATTGATATTTTGCCTAACTTAGATTTTGGTGATATGAGTGTTGGCTTTAGGTTTTCAACCTTAGTCTTAATCTCGGTTTTGATGGTTTTGATGATAACAAACATGAGACTAATGATTTCATTGAGAATATATTTCAGGTTCCATATCAATTAGCGTTCGATATCCTCGATCAAAATATCGAAAGAAATCAGAAATCGGAAGGACATTGATCGTCGCGCTCGGGTTCGTCGCGGAAATCTATCGAAGATCGATGAGTGCACCAAAATCGCATCGGACGAGCTCAAAGATCACATGGAAATCTCTCCGAGATGATGCTCGTTGAAAGTCAAAATTCGAAAACCAAGCGCGGAAGAAAAAGGCTGAAGAAATCAATCTCGGCCTAGGTTCGGTCGACCGGGCGGTCGACCGAATGAAGGTAAAAAGTAGCAGAGCGACTTCGGTCGACCGGGCGGTCGACCGATGGAAGCCCAAAACGGGCAATGGCTTAGGTGGTCGACCCATCGGTCAACCGACCTACTGATACCCGAGACGCGAGATCGTGTCGGTCGACCGATGGGTCGATCGAAGGTCGGGATCGATAGTTTTCCATCTGGCGGTCGACCCGTCGGTCGACCGACCATAGGGAGAATTGCAGCGATCGAAGGACCGATCAACCAGTTGATCGACCGACCATTTGATCGGCGGTCTGCAACGGATAGTTTTCTATCCATTGAGCAGTCGTTTCTTCACGAGGGTATAAATACACCCTAATATACTTCATTTAACCTTCTTCCCTGACTTCTACAGATATTATTGAGCCTTAAGAAGGGATTTAAGTCTTCCAATCGATCAATTGCAATGCACCCTGTTTCTTTCCGCGGCAATCTTTTTCAAGCGCACAAGCTTCGCTCAACTCGGGTGTTGATCAAGCACTATCACTTGACAAGTTGAAGGCGCCAAAGGCTTGCAAAAGAGCGTTTAATATTGGTTTTATTCTTAGCTCTTTTGATTGTAATTTTTGTTGTTATTTCAACTATTTTTATCTGTGCGTGTGAAGACCAGGTATTTGGTCTTGAGTGTATAAGTGGTTACCTAGTGTTAGGTGTAAAGCTACTTTTGTAAACTTAGTATTTACTAGGATTAGTTTAGTTCTCCCTTAGGGTTGAGGTGGAAGAGGACTCTCGATAAGAAGGCGGTGACTTTCGGGTGTGGAAGTGTCTTAGGTCGAGAGTGCATCTCTTCGGTGAAAAGTCCTCGTGTGTAAGGGAAACGTAAATTAATCTAGTAAAAGTAGTTTGAAAATCCTAAGCGGGGTACTTAGGTAGTGGAGTAGGCATTAGAGCCGAACCACTATAAATCTTATATTTGCATTGTTTCATTTTGGTGTGCTTTAATTGCTTAATCATTTATTGCTTCCGCATATAATCATTGAATCGAAAATTACCTAAACGATTTAAGTAAACGATTAAAATCGAATTTAGGCTAATAGATTTAGTAAATACACTATTCACCCCCCCTCTAGTGTCGCCATTTCGCCAACAATGAGGTCTTGTGTTGATTGTATTATGGGTAAATTGATCAAAACCAAGAAAACCAAGAAAAAGGATGCTACTAGAAGTTCAAATCTATTGGAAATCATTCACACGGACATTAGTGACCCCTTACTCTCCTACAATTCATGGTCATAAATACTTTATCACTTTTATTGATGACTTTTCCCGATATGTATTTATTTGATTAAAAAAAAGTCTGAAGCACTTGATAAATTCAAAGTGTTTAAGACCGAAGTTGAAAAGTAGTTAGGAACGGTCATCAAGATAGTGAGATCTGATTGTGGAGGAGAGTATTATGGTAGACATGGTGTTGCTGGTCAGCATGTAGGACCTTTTGCTTCATACTTGCAAAAATGTGGAATTGTTCCTAAATATATCATGTCTGGTTGTCTTGAACAAAATGGTGTAGCTGAAAGGCGTGACCGCACTCTTAAGGATATGATGAGGAGCATGATGAGCAGGTCAAATTTGCCAGAATTTCTGTGGGGTGAAGCCATTAAAACCTCTCTCTACATTCTTAATCGTGTCCCCAGTAAATCTGTTCCCAAAACCCCTTTTGTGCTGTGGACAAGTAGAAAACCTAGTTTAAATCATTTTTGTATTTGGGGATGTCCCGCTAAAGTGAGAATCTATAATCTCTCAGAGAAAAAGATTGATCATAGAACCAATCGTTGTTTTTTCATTGGATATTCAGATCATTCAAAATGTTATCATTTCTATTGTCCGAGCAGATGCACTAAAATTGTGGAGTCCTTGACAGCAAAGTTTTTAGAACTTGATGTAGCTGAGCCTGATCCTCTTCATTCTGAACCTGTCACTAATGTATCAGTGCCTCTTCTTATTTTCAATGATCTTAGGTCATTTGTTCCAGGAGATTCTATTGCTAGTTATGATGATAATATTTTCCATTCCCCTATTCCTTCGGACAGTACTTTAGTTGTTAATCCACCTACTCATGTTGTTGATCTCGTTCCTACTGAACCCGCTTTACCTGTGCCTATGAGAAGATCTACTAGAGAAAGGCGATCTGCAATCCTTGATGATTATTTGGTATATATTAATGAAAATGATTATGATGTTGGGGATGTCCTTGATCATAGTGACTATAATCAAGCCATTTCTTGTGCACAATCAGATAAGTGGAAATGCGCTATGAATGAGGAAATGCTTTCTATGGCTGATAATAATGTTTGGGATTTGATTGAATTACCTGAAAATTACAAACCTATTGGTTGTAAGTGGATTTTTAAAATCAAGAAGGACTTCAAATGTAATGTTGAGAGGTTCAAAGCCCGACTTGTTGCAAAGGGTTTTACCCAAAAAAAGTGAATTGACTACACTGAAACTTTCTCACATGTTTCCTCTAAAGATTCTTTCAGAATTATTATAGCCCTTGTAGCTCATTTTGACTTAGAGTTACATCAGATGGATGTTAAAATAACATTTTTAAATGATGATCTCTATGAAGAGGTTTATATGAAGCAACCAGAGGGTTATCAAAAATCTAGCAGTGAGCATTTGGTATGCAAATTGAAGAAGTCTATTTATGGTTTAAAACGGGTTTCTAGACAGTGGTATTTGAAATTTGATATGATTGTGGCTTCCATGGGTTTTGAGGAAAACAAAGTTGATCATTACATATATGTCAAGGTCAGTGAGAACAAAATATTTTTTCTTATATTATATGTGGATGACATTCTGCTGGCTTCAAATGATCTTGCTCTCATTCATGAAACTAAACACATGTTGACTAAATCTTTCAATATGAAAAATCTTGGTGAAGCTTCTTTTGTACTGGGAATTGAAATCCATAGGGATAGATACCGTTGTTTGCTTGGATTATCTCAGAAAGCTTGTGTTAATCGTATTTTGGAAAGATTTAATATGCTAAATTGCAAGCTTAGTGACATGCCTGTCATTAAAGACGATAAATTTAGCAAAAATCAATGTCCTAAAAATGCATTAGAGAATGGACAAATGAATGCCAAGCCATTTGATAATGCACTATGGAGCCTGATGTATGCACGGGTTTGAACTAGACCGAACATTGCCTTTATTGTTGGAGTCTTGGGCAGATATCAGTCTAATCATGGAAATGAACATTAGGTAGCAGCTAAGAAAGTTATGAGATACCTGTAGAGGACTAAAGAACACATGCTTGTGTATAAAAGAGTAGAAAATTTAGAGATTGTAGGATATTCTAACTCAGATCTTGCTGGGTGCCTTAATGACAGAAAATTTACATCTGGATATACTTTCATGTTAGCTGGTGGAGCCATCTCTTGGATAAGTAAGAAGCAGACTCTAGTTGCTTCTTCTACTATGCAAATTTGTTGCCTGTTATGCTGCGGCCTCTCAAGCTGTTTGGCTTAAGAATCTTGTTTATGGGCTTCGCCTTGTTGATTCTATTTCTAGTCCTCTTACTATTTATTGTGATAACGGTGTTGTTGTGTTCTCCACGAAGAACAATAAAATCTCTAGTGGCTCCAAACATTTAGAATTGAAATATTTGACTGTTAGAGATCTTGTGAAGAAATGAGATATTTTAATTGAACACATAGAAACAGATCTGATGCTTGTTCCCTTAACCAAGAGACTCAGACCCATAGTATTTAAAAGACATGTTGAAAATATGGGCATTTTGAGATCTTTTGATGTGCTTGGTTAGTGGGAGTTATTTTTTCTTTTGTTTAGAGCACTTTGATACATGATTGTTAGGTTTATGTTACTACATGTTCAATAATAAACTATTTTTTGAGATCATATTGTCATATTTTAATATATGTGTTCAATAATTATTTGGACTCGGTATCATATGAATCAGAATGTCTCTTGATTGATACCATATTTAAGTCTAGAGACATCATGATTTTGTTTAAAGGCTCGGTGTCATGTGAATCATGTTGCCCATTGATTGATGTCATATTTGAGTCTAGGGACTTGATGGTTTTTTAAAATCATACGCTTTTTCTTGCCGAAAATGTTATGCCCTGAAAAATTATTAAATAATTAATATGATTAATTGCGGGACTATTTTGTAATTAATTGGTAGTTCAGGTGTATTTTCGTAAAATGAGCAACTAATCGCTTATTTAAGCTGCTCTAATCCCTTTTTGCCTCGTAGTTGCTGCAAACGTGGACCGGGGAGATCGTGAGCACGTGGCGAATCATAGCGGCAGTGTGCGACTTTGAAGAATCCTGAAAATTATCCGGAGTTGGTGGACCTTGAGGTAGGATTCCCATCCTACTATTTTCCCTTTTCATGTAGGGTAACCCCGGTTTAGGATGAGATTTCCGCGTAGATATTTTGTCGATGTGTAGATCTGAAATTATCTTATGATTTTTTGAGGTTTAACGTGTTCATGCTATTGTAATTTCGGATCTAAAATTATGCCATCAAATCTCATCATTTTTGTTGTTGTTTTCGTCGAATTGTTGCTCTGATCGGTTCTATTGAATTTAAATGGAGTAGGCATTGTTCACGCGTTAGGCTCGGCCACATGATAGTGCCGGCCACTGTCGTTGTGTGCGAAGTCACCGACGGGTCCGTCGTCGCTGCCAGATGCGTCGCCGCCAAGCGCGACGTCGCGAGTCACCCTGCGCGACATCGTACATGGCACGACGATTTGAGGTGCGATGACGCAAGTCGCCTTGCGCAACATCGCGTGAGGTGAGGCGACGCGAGTCACCATGCGCGACCTCGTGTGAGGGGCGCGATCGCCCGGATCTGGGACGTCGCCCGCCCCTCGTGCTCGTTGTCGCTTGTTCATAGGGGTGGCAACGACAGCTGGTGCCAATCGACGAGTCACCACCGCCGGTCGGCAATGGCACAACCACCTCGTTGTCCGCTTGGATCTCAACAGCGGCGGCGCAGGCAATGGGGTGTAGGAGATGCAGTAAACCTAGGTAAGGAGATGAAGATGTTATGTTTTTGTTGGTAGCACCGTCACATGCAATGTAACAACGTTATATATATTATATACCCTTATATGTTGATATATGTTGTTATATGTTGCTGTGAGTAATTTAATAATGGTAGCGGTAATAATGGGTTTGTAGCACTGTTACGAAAGTTCGTAACAGTACCTTATTAAATAGCAATTATGGTATTTCCTTATTATTTTAAATAATTGTTTAAAAGTTTTATAGTTGGTCAAATTAGTCATATTATATATGTATTTGTACCTACTCGACGCCCCGAATTCATTGGTGGTATCTGTTTCATCGTCCGACCTTCATATTTTGAAAATAGTAGGCGTTTATTGCCTCATTTTGCGTGTCAAGTCGGAAAATATTATTTTATTTATTTTCATGGTTTCCACCCGAGTTGTCTTGTTGTTAGAATAGTGGTTAAGGTGAATCTCATCCTAGATCGATTGTTATCCTATGTCGAAATATTACCTTGTTGTTCTATTCTGTTGAAAATTGATATCTATTGCATTTGAAGCTCTTTATGCATGTTTATTGATACATGTTGAAAGCATGATATGTTCATATGCTTATTAGTTGAGGATGCTAGTAGAGATAGTTGCATGTCGTATCTGTTGATAACATCATTATGCAGTTGTTTATATATTTAATTTATATATAATGTCATGATTACTAACATTCTATATTAGTTGAGTTGCACTAGTGTAAGTTGTTGACATGATGCATAGTTGATCTACTATTGGGTGATGGCCCTGTACACTGTTGATTTATTGCCCGACGTGTAGGGCAAGTGACACCGGTGATCACCTATTTACCACACAGGTGCATGTGCAGCGTCGAGATGTTAGACGTCGGTGGGCTATCTTTTAGATAGTCGCATCTCTAGCTAGAGCGGGCTGGAGGTGCCACTCTCAGAGGTGTGAGAGTGTGAGGGAAGCCCATGTCCACTACGCTCTTGATTGGGTTTATGACAATGTACTCATGTAGATAATAGTTGACATAGTTGATTGGTGTAGGAGTATTAACTAAACTGTTGAATCGTATCTTTCGTTGTATACATGACATCATAGCATATTGTTGAAATCTTACTCAGACTTCTGCTGATGTTTGTTGTTTTTGCCTCAGATCCTTAGGTATGACGACAGTTCCTTATGGGTATCTTGAGTTTTGGAGCAGGAGACGTCTTCCACATGTTATCTTAGTTTCTTAATCCCTAGTTGAACTGTTAAACTCTTATTGTCTATTGAACCTTGTTAGACACTTAGACTGAATTTTGATTCTCCTTGTCATAGATGGACTGTTGGACTTTCATGGTTGTTATTATGTTGGACATTTGCTTTGAAATTGAGATATGAATCTGGTTGTAATTTAAATTCAGTCCACTTATTATTTGTTGTTCTGTTGCTAGTTGCACCCCTCCCAGGTGAGGTCCCTTATATAGGGATAAGTCAAGGCGGGGTGTAACAGAAAGGTATATCTAGAAGAGAAAGTATGAGGACTGATAATGAAAATAACAATGTTCTTATCAGATCATTTTGAGTGTTGTTTTCATGCTACACTCTACACCAATGACAATTGTCAACAATGTCAGTGGTATTCGTGATCATGGAAAGTCTTAGGTCCAGAATTGACATAATGGCTGCCATGATTCGATATCATTGGTTTGTTGATATGAGTCATAATAAATGTTGCAACTAGAATCATTTTTATTTTATTTATTTTGTGGCCACATTTTTTGGAATATATGATTAACCCGAGTGTCATTTTTTAAATAATTTTTTTTTAAAAATAAAATTTTATAATTGATCTTTGCCCAAGTGGGAGAATGTTAGAATATTTTTTAAATATTTTATATTTTTACTTTTTCATATGTGGGCTACAATCAATTGTAATGTTTTGATTTAATAAAAAAGGTTTAATCTTATGATCCAATATTGAGATGTCTATTGGCTCATGTAAACTTAATCTATGTGATTCGAGCTCGAAACACTTAATCATGATTGGTGTGATTAGTCAAGTGTGGGCCCGATTAATGAAGCCGGTGATGGCCGAGCTCATTTAATCAATTATAAAAAAAGGCTAGGTCCCCTCTACACATCATGATAAGAAACCCTAGCTCATAGTTGTTTTCCCTACCAAAAGCAGAGCGTTTGAGAAGGTGTTGTAGAGGAAGATTCGACTTTCCTAGGAGATCCAAAAATTTATTCCGCTGCAAATATATCATCATCAAGTAAGATCTTACCTTGCTAATTTATTTACGATGTTCTTAAATTCATGAAATATTTGATTGTAGATTTGTCTTACACTTGATAGTTCGGCAGTGTAAAAGACTTACATTTATGTTAGTCAGGTATAAAACATGTTGGATATGAGAATAGTATAAAACGAAGCTTTTTTACTCTCTCCCTGTTGAATTCTTATTTCCAGCTTTACAATAGCCTTCTTTCCCTTTCTCTCTTCCACCCTTTCACAGTTTACCTCACCTCTTTTGAAGCACCCCCCTAAAAAACCTGTCACACTTACCCATACAAATACTCAAGTTTACGAAAACAACTTGAATTAAGTAATTATGGGTAGCACAATTGGTGGCAACATGTTGTATGTTGCCTAGAGATCTAGGGTTCGATCCCTAGTATGGTCAGTTATTGTGACTTTCTATCTTTGTTATAAAAAAAAAATCAACTTGAATTAACTACAACATTCTCAATCCACGAATCAAATTGAAGGGGAGGGATTCAAAATGGCAAATGTTCTAGTGAGGGGAGAGAGGTTATGGCCGGGATTTGTTAGATGTGTCTTGAATTTGTAATATGGGACCGGAGCGGAGGGCCGTTAAGCCCGGAGCCAACCCAACATCGGGCCACACTATCTTATGGGGTGGGGAACTCCCGCGATACGGATTATCCAATTTGTTATGTTGTAACCCGACCGGTTTAGGGTTATTTTGGATTTATATATAGGGTTGGAGAGAAAATTTGCATTAGATAAGTGTGAGACATTCTATATTTTGGGGGCTAGGGTTTTCTTCTCCCATCTCTAATACAAAATCATAATTCCAAATTGAAATGAACGCATAAGTGACGGAAAAGAAAGAAGAGACGAATATGAATTCTACCCTGCGCGCGAATCCTCGCTCCGATCACCCGCCGATCACCACTCCGACCGCCCCCTTCTCACGACGGCTGGCATCTCTAAATGAAAAACCCAATGAAACTAGGTTTTAATCTAATTTGAGTATTTTACAACAAAAAAAACCCTTCAGTTACTTAAATTTACACATATACCACTCAATCATATAAAAATTCCAAAAATTACTAAAACTTTAGAAAAAATAATTATTCAAATTTTCAAGTGTAACAATCCTCCCCACCTTTAACAAATTTGGTCCTCCAAATTTGAGCACCTCAATCATCATCAAAACCACATACTCAACTTTATAACACACATGTCCTCCATCTCTGATCGACACCCTAATAAAACATCGTAACAAGCTATCGCCATATTAACTATTTAATTAAATTTATCAACTTAGGATAATAATCATAATTAAATCAAATAATAATATCTTCTCCCTCAACCAACTCAGATTCATTATATTTCATACATACAACTAATTCCACGCCCACTCTTATCTCAATTTTCACAACCATTTATCAATGACAATATATATCACCATCATCAACCAACAATCTAAATATAAATAATACCAACACCAAACAGACTATCATAAGTCAAGCACAAAACATACAACCTTGTAACACAAATAGGTTTCAAGTGAATTCATACTTTATCATCCTAATCCCTACTTGCCTTAAGAAGGATCCTATGCTCTGATACCAAATTGTAACGCCCCGCCTAGAATATCCCCAATTGAAGGGTGTCACCTAAGAATCGCGTAACGAAAATTCAAAAAATACAACATGAACCTCAAATCACTTGTAGTAGAATAATATTTATTACAATAAAGAAATGTGTTGGCTTAAGGTTTTCAACCATGGTCTTAATCTCGGGTTTGATGATAACAAACATGGAAATAATATTTCATTGATAAAATCTTTCAGGTTCCAAGTCGGTTAGTGCTCGACGACCCCGATCGGAAAAATCAAAGAAATTGGAGAAATCAACAAGGACGTTCGTAGGCGCTCGGGAATCTTCGAGAATGGAAGTTTAGGTTTAGAGTGTCTAGTTTATATTATAAATCATCCTTATGATTTATAAGAATCCTAAAACCAAACCCGAACCCCAAAATATAAAAATCCGGAAACCCCCTTGAAATCACTAAGCCTAGGGAGCTCCTTGGAGGGCTACATGACCTAGATATTTTCTTAACATAAAAAATGACGATAATTGTTCCTTGGGTTAAAACTAAATGATGAGGTATTTTTTAGGATTTTTTGAAAGCCTTTAGCCTACCTATACTTGACTCGAAAAGTTAGAAAATTTCCGTTTTCGAAAAATTTGTACTAGACCCCAAAAACTAGATTTTGATTCTTAAGGATTTTGATTTTTTAGATATTTTTATTGAATCCAAATGGGGGTTAATCCTTATATAACATTTATGTTTTAAAGTTATTAACTTATTTCGGTCGACCGAATGCTGCCAAAAATTGGCAGTAGGCAATTCGGTCGATCGGTCGGTCAACCGAAGTGTGCCAAAATTTCGCAGAGGGTCCATCGATCGACCGGATTGCATATCACAATTCACGACTCTTGCTTAACTGCAGCGGTCGACCGATCGGTCGACCGAATTGCAGATCGCTCATCTCGCGACTCATTCGGTCGACCCGTCGATCAACCACACAGAGAGATTGAGCAATGGTCACTCGAGCGGTTGATCGGTCGGTCGACCGATGATCGATCGACTAGCGACCGAACGACGGTAACGACTAGTTTTCTCCCCGTTGAACCGCCCGTTCAGCAGAGGGGTTATAAATAGCCCTCACCTAACTTCCTTAAAACCTCTAACAGATTTAATTGAGCTTTCTAGAAGTGATTTGAGCCTTCAAAAAGAATTAATTGCTGCGCCCTATTCTTCCATCAACATCCTTCTCAAGCGCCCAGTTATGTTCCTCAACTCTGCTGCGACTCAAGCTTATTTACTGGTGGAGTTGAAAGCTTGAAGGCTTGGGAAAAAGAGCATTGGTCCTTCTTTCAATTCTCAGATCCTTTTCTTTGTATTTGAAGATTTATTTCAAACGTGTTTTATCTGTAATAGGTTTGTGTTCTAGAGAAACACTTAGGGTTAGACTTAGGGTTAGACAAAAGTGTGCTAGATAAACACTTAGGGTTAGACTTTGTAGATTTGTGTTTTGCCTAGGTGAATAGGATTGAGGAGTTCTCAAAGAGGTGAGAATTGTGTCCTCGATTGTATTCAAAGGGAAACACAAGTTCTATAAAGTAGTTGGTTAGAAATCCTTGGTGTGGAACCAAGGTAGTGGAGTAGGCAGTTGGTCGAACCACTATAAATTTATGTGTTAGCATTGACAGTTTGTTTGTGTTTATTGCTTTATCTTTATTGCTTCCGCTTGCTATAAATATCGTGCTTAGCCTAACAAATCAAGAAATGATAAAAATCGAAATTAGGTGACATTTGTTAGATAACACACTATTCACCCCCCCTAGTGTGCCATTTTAACCAACAAAATGTTCACAAAAAAATTTATACAACTCTACGAAAATCGACGCTAGAGAACGCCTCCTCTATTCTATCTAACTAGACCTCCCCAGGTACATACTCGCACCTGCAAATTTGAGACGAAAACAACAAAAGTCAGTAGAAAGCTAAGCATGATTTTCAATATGTCAATAGATAATATCAACCAACATTATGCTATGATGACACAACGTGAAACAAAATACAATTCACCAAACTAAACATGCACACCTCTGAAAATGCAACGTCAACGAATATACGCTTGTGCACCTATCAACAAATGCATACATGCATAGCAACCAAATCGAGAGTGTAGTGGACATGTGGGTTTCCCACGCATTCTCGTACCTCGAGAGTGGCACCTCAAGCCCGCTCAAGCAAGAGGTGCAACTATCCAAAGGATAGTCCGTCGACGTCTCACACCTTGACGCCGCACACTAGCACCTTGTGTGAAAATTTCGTGATCACTGTCCATACACCTCGGGACAAAAATATAAATGTCCATAGGCCAAAGCCTCTAATACACCCGTATTTAACGGGCCTAATAAAAGATCATAAAGATGCAACATGCACACCTAAATCTCACCACCATAATGAATAACAACAAATGCAGCATGTCAACCATAAATAATACTAACAAATAAACATAACAAATTAGTAACCATACCATGCAATAGCACCAATCACTATATAATTGACAATATGTCATGTCCAAGAAAAATGCAATAAGAGTACAACGGAATTTGAAACAACACAAATAGAAGAAGCAAAAGGGTATTTTCGTCATTTTATTCGTTAAGGAATCATCGACTAATGGAGTCGACCTACAACTACAAGTTCCCACCACCATCCTTTATGACCAAAGTCTAACTTAATTTAATTAAACAATACCCAACTGATCAAATCAATAAAATTAATCATACTTTTAATTAATCATTATATCATACTTTAAAAATAATTATAAAATCCTAATCAAATGACCTCAAAGCAGAAAACTGACTTCACCATTGAGTCGCGAAAACCTATAACTTTACTATTAATCTCATCTTTTTAACCGAAATCTCTAAATCCTCTAAATAATTTATTTTTTATTTACTAATTAATTCAAAATTATAAATCAATACTTTTTCGTTCTCTTCTCTCTCCCGTATAGCTTTTTCCCTTTTGCATTTTCTCTTCTTCCTCTCTCTCATCCATACGCCTGCACTTCTGCACCTATTTCCAACCATCTCTCTCTCCCTCTCTCTCCATATCAATTCGTACGGATCTGCACTTTTCCCTTTATCCCATGTCTAATTCAAAACCATGATTCTAAATTGAAATGAACGAATAAGTGACGTAAAAGAAAAAAGAGATGAATATGAATCTTACCTCGCACGCAAATCCTCGCTCCGATCACCGGCCGATCACCACTCCGACCTCTCCCTTCTCACGATGATTGTCATCTCTAAATGAAAAACCCAATAAAACTAGGTTTTAATCTAATTTGGGTATTTTATAGAAAACACCTTTAATTACATAAATATACACATATACCCCTCAATCATATAAAAATTTTGAAAATGACCAAAAATCTAGAAAAAATAATTATTCAAATTTTCGGGTAGAACACTTAGACACATGAAGCCTAAGCTGTAGGCGTGTAGACCTGTAGGGCCAAGTCACACTAGACGCCGGGGGCGCTAGGGTCTGCTACGGTATAAGGTGAAGGTGTGCCCTTCCCTCACACCAATTGGTTTGGGGGTCGTTGGTTAGCGTCGGGGTCCTGGGAGCTGGTATCAGAGCAAGGTCGTAGGTCAAGATTTAACCATCTTCCCTACAATTTAAGATGTCTAGTGAAATCCAATTAGCTCAAGGGTCCTCTACTCATACTCCACCACTATTCGATGGGAACAACTATGCCTACTGGAAGGTCCGCATGAATGGCTTCCTACAATCTCTAGGCATGGATGTATGGAGGATGATTTTAGTAGAGTATAAGCAACCCGATAAGGATATGGATAAATGAGACTAAGAAGAGATTAGACTCTTCAATGCAAATGCAAAGGTCGTCAATGCATTATATTGTGGTCAATCAATTAATGAGTTCAATAGGATTTCTACATGTAAGTCCGCATATGAATTATGGAATGTCCTAGAGACCACACATGAAGGGACTTCACAAGTAAAGAAATCCAAAATAAATCTACTCATGCATGACTATGAAATATTTAAGATGTTATCACATGAATCATTGAAACTAAGAACTTGAGTACCTTGAAGATCACCGAGCTCATTGGGTCTCTCATGACACATGAGACCCACATGAAGCAATACCAGGAGGAAGATGCCCCCAAAGGCAAGACCATTGCCTTAAAAGAATCACATCGAGCAGAAGAGTCGTCATCAT
Organism: Canna indica; assembly: GCA_034359265.1. Taxonomy (NCBI): domain Eukaryota; kingdom Viridiplantae; phylum Streptophyta; class Magnoliopsida; order Zingiberales; family Cannaceae; genus Canna; species Canna indica. The sequence continues at coordinate 41,753,452 of CP136893.1, forward strand.
CCGAGGAAGAGACGGATGAGCTTGAAGAAATGGCGATGCTAGCAAGAAGATTCATGAGTTTCATGAGGGGGGGCATGAGGAAGGGAAGAGGAGGCTACACCTCCAACCCTTCTCAAGGGGAGGCATGAGGAAGGAAAGAGGAGGCTAGACTGGGCATCTAAAGATGGATTGCCCACTTCTCAAGATGGCCTCCACCTCCAACCCTCACAAAAAGGAAAAATACAAGAAGAAGAAGAAGACAATGATGACCACGTGGGATGAAAGCGAGGCCTCATCGAGTGAAGAAGAAGCAAAGAGGGAAAAGGCAAATCTTTGCTTGATGGTAAATGATGATGAGGTAAGATTTATTTTTGGTGAAGTTTCTTTTACTCAAGAAGAGCTAAAAGATGAATTTGAACAAATGCATGATGAATTTAATGCTATTAGGAGAAAATTCAAAGACCTCAAAAAGGAAAATAAATCTTTAGAGCTTGAGAACGATAGTTTATTACTTTCATACAATACCTTAAGAAAAGAAGTAGACACCCTTAAGAAAGAGACATGCACCTTAGAGAAATCTAAGAAGGACTTAGAAATTGACAACCAAAAATTAGAAAATGAAAACAAGTATTTAAGTGATCAAGTAGAGCATTTGAATAATAGCATGCTAACATTGAAAAAGGAACTTTGCATGCTTAATGAAAAGATGACAACCATACAAAATGTCATGCCTAACGTTGTTCATAAAAAAAGTCATCGCACTCTCATACTCACACACATACTAGAAGAAAATTTAATGAAAATTGCTTTGAGGAGGAACCCACATGCAAGATTTACATGGGTTCCCAAAATGACTAACACTCAAGGACCCAAGAAAATTTGGGTACCTAAGATGGTTTTTTTCCTTTTGTAGATGGAGAAGCATCCTCAAACAAATAGAAGCACTTAGATATTGGATAGCGGTTGCTCAAAGCACATGACCGGTGACATCAACTTATTTGCTACCCTATCAAGCAAAGATGGTGGACATGTCACATTTGGAGACAATGCCAAAGATAAGATTGTTGGCATTGGTGACATAGGTATACTCCCTTACCCATGCATTAAGAATGTTTTATTAGTTGATGGGTTAAAACATAACTTAATTAGCATATCACAATTATATGACAATGGATACATGATTATTTTTGAAGCATCTAAATGTATCATTAGAAGTGCACCTTCAAATGATATCATGTTTATTGGAAATAGGCAAGAAAATGTCTATACCTTAGAATTAAATATCTTCCCAAATCCCCATGTTAGATGCTTAGTTGTCATGGAGAATGACTCTTGGTTGTGGCATAGAAGGCTAGGACATGATTGCATGAACCTCATCCAAGAGATATCTAGGAAAGAATTAGTTAAAGGCTTACCCAAGATCAAATTTGAAAAAGACAAACTTTGTGATGCATGTCAACTAGGTAAGCAAATCAAATCTTCATTTCAAAGCATTAATCAAGTTAGTACATCTAGAATTCTTGAGCTTGTGCACATGGATCTCTTTGGTCCATGTGATGTAGCTAGTCTATGTAGAAAGCTATATTGTTATGTATTAGTTGATGATTTTTCTAGATTTACATGGTGTTTCTTTTTGGCCAAGAAAAATAAAACTTTTGAGTTTTTCAGAAAGTTTGCAAAGAAAATTACAAATGAAAAAAGAGTTTCAATTTTAAAAATTAGAAGTGACTATTGAGGGGAGTTTAAAAATAAATTTTTTTTTGAGTTTTGTTATGATTTGGGTATTGAACATACCTTTTCATTCCCTAGGACCCCTCAATAAAATGGGATGGTTGAGATGAAGAATAGAATCTTAGAAGAGATGGCTAGGACCATGCTATCTGAAAATAATTTGCCTAAGTATTTTTGGGCTGAAGCCATAAATACCTCTTGCTATGTTCTTAATCAAGTTTTATTAAGACCTAAAATTAAGAAAACACCTTTTAAGCTTTGGAATGGTAAAATCCCAAATGTGGGATATTTTTATATTTTTGGATGCAAATGTTTTATATTAAATACTAAGGAAAATTTAGGAAAATTTGATTCTAAATCCGATGAAGGGAATTTCCTAGGTTACTCCATTAATTCTAAGGCATATAGAGTTTACAATCGTAAAACCATGATTGTTGAAGAATCCATGCATGTCACGTTTAATGAAACTAATGATTCTTCTAGAAATGTGAAAATTGTGAATGTAGGTGAGGAACTTGAGGATCTCACACTTCATGATAAAGAAGTGGATGATGAAGATAATGAGGAAACCCAACATGAAGAACCGCCATTCTCGAATCTACCTCAAGTTGAAGATGAAGACGAAGAAGCTCTACCACCTCTCCCTAAAGGATATCGGTTGGTAAAGGATCATCCAATGGACCAAGTCATTGGAGAACCTTCAACGGGAGTGGTAACGCATTCTAAACTCAAGAATGTTTGTCAATACGTAGCTTTTGTATCTCAAGTAAAGCCTAAGAACATTAAGGAAGCAAAAGAAGATGAGTTTTTGGTACTAGCTATGCAAGAAGAGCTCAACCAATTTGCTAGAAATGATGTATGAGACTTAATGCCTAGACCTAATGAACAAACTATAATTGGAACTAAATGGGTATTTAGGAATAAGCTAGATGAAGAAGGATTAGTTATTAGAAACAAAGCTAGGTTAGTGGCACAAGGGTACACTCAACAAAAAGGGACAGATTATAATGAAACGTATGCTCCCGTAGCTAGATTAGAAGCAATTAGAATGCTTTCGTCATATGCTAGTTTTAAAGATTTTAAACTTTTCAAATGGATGTAAAAAGTGCATTTTTGAATGGTTTCATTAATGAAGAAGTCTATGTAGAACAACCCCCCGAATTTAAAAGTTTTGAGTTTTCAAATCATATTTTCAAACTTAAAAAGGCATTATATGGCTTAAAACAAGCCCCTAGGGCTTGGTATGAAAGACTTTCAATTTTCTTAATAGAACAAGGTTTTAATGTTGGAAAAGCCAATGTTTCACTTTTCATTAAGCATCATGGAAATGATATGTTATTAGTTCAAATTTATGTTGATGACATAATTTTTGGTGCTACTAATGAAATGTTTTGTAAGTGGTTTGCTAAATGTATGCAATATGAGTTTGAGATAAGTATGATGGGAGAGCTCTCCTTCATGCTTGATCTCCAAATCAAGCAAACCAACAAAAGAATCTTCATCAATCAAGCCAAGTACACAAAGGAGCTCATCAAAAGATTTAGGATGAATGAAACCAAGATAGCTTCTACACCAATGAGCACACCCATCATGCTTGACAAAGATGAAGAGGGTGTCAAAGTTGATGAAAAACGATATCGAGGTATGATTGGTAGCCTTCTTTACTTAACCGCAAGTAGACCCGATATCATATTTAGCGTCTGTGTATGTGCTAGGTTTCAATCTTGCCCTAGAATATCTCATTTAAGTGCGGTCAAACGCATATTGAGATATTTAAACGGCACGATTGACTTTGGGCTATGGTATCCATGTCATACATCATTTGACTTAATCGGTTTTTCGGACGCTAATTTTGCCGGGTGTAAAGTAGATAGAAAAAGCACTAGTGGGTATTGTGAATTCTTAGGAGCGAGTCTTGTTTCTTGGTTCTCAAAGAAATAAAACTCAGTTGCACTTTCAACTACCGAAGCGGAATACATCACTGCGGCTAGTTGTTGGGCACAAGTCCTTTGGATGAAACATACCCTTTTAGACTATGGACTTGAGTATTCTTGTATACCTATTCATTATGATAATACTAGTACAATAAACTTAACAAAGAATCCTATTTTACACTCTAGAACTAAGCATATTGACTTAAGGCACCATTTTCTTAGGGATAATGTAATCAAGGGAAATATATCGGTAGAATTTGTATCCACCGATAAATAACTTGCCGATATATTTACAAAACCCTTGGTTGAAGAAAGCTTTACAAATTTTAGGATGCAATTAGGAATTTGTGTTTTTCCTAGTTAAAATGTTTTCAAAAACTCATATGGGTTTCAAAACTTGCATTCTATAAAAGTATCATCACACTTAAGTAATGCTCTGTGGTGGGGCTTTGCGACTTATTGATGTTTGCCTTCTATAGGCTTACATTAATATGAAGGACTATAGTGGTAGATGATACTTGGTTTTATGACTTTCTTGATTTTTATGATGTCAAAAGGGGGAGAAAAAGTAAGGTCACACTTGATTTTTCACAATGCATATAGTTAGGGGGAGTTACAAAAATGATATGCACATTGATAGTGGGAGCATAGGTTGAGTTATAAGTATTTGTATGCATGTGTTGAGTTTTATATCTTGTATACCTTAGACTTATGTATGCCTTAACTCAAACTCACAAATAATTATGCATATGCTTTCTTAAAATTTCATGTTATGTTTGTCATCATCAAAAAGGGGGAGATTGTTGGCTTAAGAGTCTCTCTTAAACCTCGATCTTTATTTTGATGATAACAAATAAGCACTTAATCCATATGTGAAGTTTTGAGTTCAGGTTGAGGTTGCGATAAGCAAGCCAAGTTCATTCAAACAAATCGAAAGAAGAAAACGTCAAAGAAAGGCTCGGGCTTAGATCAAGTAGAGATCATGTAATATTCCTCTAGGATGAGTTTATCCCAAGCCAAAATTGTAAAGTTATCCAAGTTGAAACTTGGTAACTAAACCCATAAAAAGGCATGTAAAAAAATTTAAGTAGAAGTCAGCCTCAGCCTGAGTTCATTCGACCGGTCGATCGACCGAACAAGGCAGATTTCTGGCGAGTAGCCTATTCGGTCGACTGGTCGGTCGACCGAATGACGCTAAAAAGTGGTAGTAGCCATTCGATCAACCTGTCGGTCGACCGAAGTTGGTGAAGGAAATTGCGCAAGGCTACCTCGGTCGACCGACCGAAGCCAGAATTTGGCAAAAGGTGCATCGATCGACCGATCGGACGATCGGATTGCATATCACAAGTCGAGCGACCCTAGCTCCACTACTTCGGTCGACCAATGTAGGATCGATAAAACTGTGACAGTCGGTCGACCGAACACTCACATAAAGCCAACGGTCACATTGGCGGTCGATCAGTCGTTCGATCGACGATCGACCGGCAAGCGACCGAACGGTGTCAACGGCTATTTTTTTGCTCGTTGAACGTTCCGTTCGGGTGAGGGGTTATAAATACCCCTCACCTAACTTCTTTAAGATCTGTTAGAAATTTTATTGAGCATAAAGGAAGTGATTTGAGACTTCATAAGAATTGATTTGTTGCGCGCCCTTCGCTTCCGTCGACAACATTCTTCGAGCGCTTGCTTCCCTGCTTCCCTCAACTCTGCTGCAACTCAAGAGTCATCTTCCGGCAAGTTGAAGGCTTGAAGGCTTGGGAAAGGATCATTGGTTCATCTTTAAAATTCTTAATCTCTTTCCATTGTATTTGAATTGTTATTTCAAACTTGTTCTCATATGTAATAGCTGCTAGGTGTGCTAGGGAAACACTTAGGGAGAACTTTATAGAATTATATTTTGCCTAGGTGAATAGGATTGAGGGGTTCTCAGAGTTGTGAGAAAAGTGTCCTCATTGTATTCAAAGGGAAACACAAAATCTATAAAGTAGTGGTTAGAAATCCTTGGTAATGAGCCAAGGTAGTGGAGTAGGCAGTTGACCGAACCACTATAATTACTCTTATCTGCATTGCTCTCTTGTTTGCTTATCATTGTTATTAATAGTTGATCATATTCATTGCTAAGAAACATTTGCACTTAAGTGAAGTTTAAAATTGAGTAAAACAAAAATTAATTAAATAGAATAGGGGATAGACACTATTCAACCCTCCCTTCTAGTGTCGGATGTCTCTCAACATAAGCAAGTAGCAAAATAAGGATATCACAAGTAAATAAATGTTAAGCATGCATAAATTTAATCAAAATGCTAACATAAAGATTTTGGAGTAGTTTTTTTTTTATCCAAAAAAAGCTACTTATATATTAAAGGTATATTAAAGGTCAGCCAGTGCTGACACCAAAAAAGTCAGAATACAAAATCGCCTCCAGTTCCGGAGGATGGGCCGAAGACCTAAAAAAATGGTTATTTATAATGCGGGTCCTATTTGATACCCAATGGACAGCTTTGTTTCCATCTCGACGAGTAAAACAAAAGTTAACATAATTACAAAAAGTCCTTATATGTAATATATCATAAACCAAAGCACGAATGCTCAATGGATAGTTCGAGGCGCCTTCTAAAGCATCAACCAGAACTTTGCAATCCGACTCAATCACAAAAGGACCCAAATTTAGATCAGCAGCAGAAAAAAGAGCTTCTTGACAACTAATGCTTCCAGAAATAACAGACTGCAATCTGAAAGGTAATCCCTAGCAACTCGGATGCATCGGCCTAGGTGATTCCTAATGACATAACCAACCCCACCTACAAAATCCATGAAGGACGCATCACAATTGATTTTGATTAAGTCCAATACTGGGGAAATCCATTTGACCCGGTTACAAATTAATGTCACCGCTTCTAACCTCAGATTGAGAATTCATAGATCGTCGATCTATGAAAGATAAGATTTGGTTCACAAGGCATCCAACGGTAGGCTGTCAAGCTTTGTGCAACTCACGATTCCTAGCATGCCAGATGTACCAACAAGAGGTAGCTACGATGGTTGGGAGACCTAAAGGATCTGACTGACTACCAGAGGTACTAAGGACCCATCCCCCCCCATCCCCCAGTCAGACCTATCCAAAAGATTGACCCCAGTTCTAGCTGCTAGCAGAGCCCAAATAGCCCCAACAAAATGGTAATTGAAGAACAAATGCTCAATGGATTCAAAGGCACCATGACATAACAAACAGGGACCATTAAGCCATAGACCAAACCCCACTAGACAGTCCTTGGTAGGAAGATGCAAATGCAACAATTTCTAGCTAAACACCTTAATCTTAGGGGCTAAAGGAAGAGACCAAAATGACTTCCACTTAGGCTCAAATGGCGGCTCTAACTGGTCATGGCTCCTGAGGTATCGATACATTGATTTAATGGTAACTCTACCATCTGGAACACCCTCCCAAATATAGGTATCATCATTGGTGAGCAATGGCAAGTGCACCCGAGTAATAGCCTCCCCCAGAATCGGCCCAAAGTAATCGAAGCATATATGAGAATTCCAATTATTATTAAGAATTAGCTCACATATTAGTTGAATAATTAATATTGGTAATGTCAAGGAATGTAGGCTTCATGCAAAAAGGTAAATCAAGAATCCATCGATCATTCAAAATTAAAGAGTTGTTACCATAGAAAATTAATTTTCGAAATCCAGGTAATAGTAAACGAAACGCATTGAAGTAAAGGTGCCAACTCCAAGAACACTTCAAAGCAATAGAACGATCCAACAGAGCATTGCCATACTTAGCTTTTACCAAGTCTACAGGCGACTAAACATTATTTAAATAAGCTAAGGACCGCTTGGTCGGGAGAGAAATAGCTTGGGCATGGATATCAAGGATGCCCAAACCACCACAATCCTAGTTAAGAGTTACCATTTCCCAAGCAATCAAGTCTACATCCATTACCTAAACTCTCGGCTTAATATCTCCACAAGTATTTTCCTCTTTAGAGGGAGGGTACACCAAGGACTTATTTCTCAATCCTTGTGAAGGCCTCTACGTCGATACCAAGGGAACAACACTTACGTCGATACCAAAGGAACAACACTGACAATTCAACCAAGGTGTGTCCCATACACCATATACAAACATGCACAAATGAGAACAAAACAATAATAAAACAAGAGAAAAAGAGCTTTAAATATTGTGAACTTAGTTGAAGCTCTTTGTTGTTGCCTCCTATTCCTTACAAGATCTCAGATTGATGAATATTAGAATCTTGACCGGCTTGAAAGCAAAAAGAAGACTTAAGAGTGAAGGAGATTGAGAATTAGGGCATTAAACTCAAGTAAAATGGCTCAATCTATGAAGGATGGACTATCTGAAGTGTTAGAACCCTTAGGAGCACGAAAATAAGCCTATTTTTAAGAGTGGTCAACGGTTATAAGGAGAACTTGGCCAACAATTGAAAAAACTCATTGGGCTTGCCGATTGTAGACTAATCATGATTCGGTCGATCGATCATCGACTGAAATGGTTTCCAATAGTTTTTGGAAAATGATTCAGTTCAGGTTGGTTTATGGCTTGGGTTAAGTTTGAAATGAGGTGAAATAATTAGATATATCACAAACGGGGCTTTCAAAGAATTTACATGAAAAAACTAAGTCCTAAACCTAAGTTTTGATACGCCTTTACACCAAGCCATGATTTCACTAGAACTTTGATATTTGAATTCTAATTTCGACTTTGGCGCACGCATCGACTTCAACGTGAAATTATTACTTGATACACACATTAGAAATATGTATGTTATCATCAAATCCAAGATTGAGATCGATGTTGAAAATTTTAGGTCAACAAAGAAATTAAAATGTTGGGAGAGGGGGGGGGGGGAATTAGGATATTTTGAAAGGTAGGAGGGCAAAATTTACATGTCAGAGCGCGGGTGGGACAATTTTGTCTTTGCCCCCCCTATATCTAATTGAAGAAAACTTAAATATTAACCTATTTCACTTCAATCTATTCTGACTTTGACAACGTAAAAATATCAAAGTAGCAAGCCATTTGTTCACCCGACTGCTCATCTGTGTAGCAAGTTTGTCTTCTGTAAAAGCATAGTAAAAATATCAGCCGACTGCTCATCTATGTAGCAAGCCACTTGTTCACCCATTTCAATCAAGTTTGAGGAACAAAAATAGAAAAGAAAAAAAAGTTAATTAGGTGCAATTGCGGAGGCTGATGAAGGGGTGAGAAGGAGTTTACAGAGGAGAAAGTGTGGATGCAATTATTGATATTAACCCTGGATGGCTTTATAGAGGAATTCTATAAGGACATGTGGGACATGCTAAAGACTTAGATGATTAAAGTGTTAAGGGCATTTGAAATGATAGTGCTTTTGGTCGAAGGACAAACTGAAGCACATATTGTCCTTAATTCAAAATAGAAGGAAAATATGGGAGAATAATTTTCTTGGACTTTGATCATCTTTATGCAGCTTAGTTAGGTAATTCTCAATTTCAAACAACAAACAGAAGTAATAAATAAGATAATTAAACACAAATAAAATATCAATATTTACATAATAATTTATAGTGGTTTGGCCTAATGTCTACTCCACTATCTAAGTACCTCATTTAGAATTTCACTTGCAATCCACTAGATTAAAGTTCGTTACAGTGAGAAATTTTTTCCGAAAAAGTCTCCGCTCTCCCACCGATCAGACACTTCCACATTCGAAAATCTTCGTCTTCCTATCGAGAGCACTCTCCACCTCACTCTCTCTTGATGACACTCTAATCCTAGATTACAATGATGAATTTATGCCTCAACACTAAGGAAACCACCAAACTCTTTGTAACTTGAATGTTTCCTAAAGAATATAAAGATGACTTATTCGTCAACCCTAGAGGATACATCAACTACTATTCTAAAGCCAAACACTCAATTATAAAGTAATATTACCTACACCTCAAACCAAAGATACAACTCAATGAAAACAAACTTAAAATACAATAATAATAGAGAAATAATCAAAATAATAAATTACTTAGCTCTAACACAAGATCCTAGCCTCCTATTGATGCCTTTAATGGTGAATCAATGAAGTTAAGGCCCAATAAAAAAATAGAGGCTCAAAGCTAGGGCTCCACAATAAAATGGCTCAATCAAGATTACGGATGATGAATATATGACACAAGAAGGTTAAGAGACGGTAAGGAAGACAGAGGACAATAATTTATAAGGAGTTATGAAGTGAGGCTCGGGTGAAAGCACCCAACTAGGGGTGAGCAAACTTCACCGATTCACCGAAACCGAACCAAAACCGACCGAACCGAAACCGATTTAACCGAACCGAATTAACCGAATTAATTTCGGTTCGGTTTTCGGTTAAATAATTTTTGGGTTCGGTTTTCGGTTCGGTTCGGTAAATTAACCGACAGTTCAGTTAATTTACCGAATTAATCGAATATATATGTATATGTATGTATATGTATGTATATGTATGTATATGTATGTATATGTATGTATATATATATATATATATATATATATATAATAACATATATATTAGATTTTGACATTTGTCTTGGTGGTTAAGTGTTAGATTTAGTTTTCCGCCGCCCGGGTTCGAATCCTATGTTGTGCAACAATATTTATTTAACATTTGATATATATATAATAGGTGTTAGTTATATATAAATTGATAGTAATGTTTGCTAAGATGGTTAGAAGAGTAAAGATTAAAATCAATTCTCAGTTGGGCCGAGTTCGAGTCCACGCATTCATTGAATTTTTTTTTTTTTATCTGTTCAATTAACCGAACCGAACCGAAAATTCGGTTAATCGAACCGAATTAACCGAATTTTTTCGGTTCGGTAAACGGTTAAATTTTTTTCTTTGGTTCGGTTCGGTTAACCGAATTTTCGATTCGGTTTTTAACCGAACCGAACCGATGCTCACCCCTACACCCAACGGCTCAAAAAAGAGTCATTGGCTCTCCGCCAGTCAACCATCGATCGATGCACGGTCGACCGACAACCTGCTGATAAGATTGGTTGCTGATTTTTTTAGTGGCTTACTGATTTTTGGATTTCGGAGTTCAGGATTGGGTTTTTAGGTTTCTTTTCATCATAAAGATGATTTACAACACTTGTTAGACACTCTAAACTTAAACAAATATATCTTTCCGGCAAAATCCAAGTGTCGACGAGTGTCCTTCCGATTTCTCTGATTAATTGATTTTTTAGATCGGGGATGTCACACACAAATCGATATGGAACCTAAAAATATTTTTCCATAAGATCATTAATTTTATGTTTGTTATCATCAAAATCAAAATTAAGATAAAAGTTAAAAAATTTAGACCAACATAAACAGCGCTATCGTCGCCCAACCAATCCCGTCAACGATCAACGGCCACCAACTTCCTCAGTGGCCCCGTTGATTAAACTCGATGGGGGCTACAACACTGCCTTGCCATTGCTTGGCGTAGCGACGATGACTACAAAGCTTTGTGGCCACAACTATGCTGAGTGGCTAGCTGCGACCCTCTACAGTTGGTTGCGATCTACCGTGGCAGTGTTTGCCACGACAACACTGCAGCTGGTTGTGGCTCGCTATCGGCACCACATCATATCATTATTGAACCAATCCATCTGCTATCTTCCAATATAGCAACACAAGAAATCTTTATGTCGTATGCTATCTTCCAAAAAGTAACATACTAATTGAAATTAATTTAGATAATAAATGACAAAATAATACAATTAATTGAACCAAATTGATATGTTTGTATTTACAATCAACATAAATCAACGAATTAAATATAATTAATTTTTTTAAAGATATATTTAGCTAATCACCCCTTTTAAATATATTTAGCTAAACACCACTCAACGACTCAAAAGATAATCGTTGAGGTTCCGTCAGTGGCAGGTTCGATCGATCGAACCTTCAGCCAGACGTCAACTGAATGCCTATTGTGAGTTTCTGACCAAATTCAATCGCTCGTTGATCAACCGAACAATCAACTAGACCTTCGACCGAAACTGCACTGAATGCATTTTCAATAAGGTCTGATCTTTTCATTCTTATTTAGATTTCTTAACTTTAAGTTAGTAACTTTAAAACATAAATGTTAAATAAGGAATACCTCTCATTTGGATTCAAAATTCTTAAGAATGAAAATCTAAATTTTGGGGTCCACTACTAATTTGCGAAAATCAGAAATTTTAAGGTCTCCCGGGTCAAATATAGATAGGTTAAAGGTTTCCAAAAGTTCCTTAAAAATAGGTCTTCAACTTGTTTCTACATAAGAAACAATTATCGAGATTTTTTATGCCAAGAAAATATCATTTTTTTATTTTCTTAGTTATCATATTTTAGGGTTCGGATTTCGGTATTTGATTTTTTTTGCATCACAATAAGGATTTTACATTTGATCTAGACATCCTAAACCTAAACTTTATCTTTTCGATGAAACCCGAGCGTCGACGAACGTCCTTACCCATTTCTCCGATTTTTTCGACTCTTGATGCAACTCAAATCGATATGGATCCTGAAAATATTTTTTTATAAAATTATTAATTTCATATTTATTATTATCAAAATCGAAATTAAAAATAAAGTTGAAAACTTAGATCAACTGTGCAATGGTTAACGACCATGGGGATTGCTGAATGACTATCAGGCTACTTAACTAGCTTGTACTTCGTACTATAGCTAATTTTATTTGTGGAGACATTGTAATGAATGCTTCCTTTGACTTATTATTTTCAATATCTTTATTAATTTAGAACAATTCTTCAAAACCAAAATAGCTTCTGAAATTTTTTCGAAAAGCATAAATATAATTACAAAATTTTCTTTAAGAAAATTATTTATTAAGATCCCTAAATTACAAAGTATTTAAGAAATCAATTTCTTATTTGAATTAAAAGTATTTTTGATATATTTATTATGTATTTACATCTTTTGTTCATACTAAAAGTTACCCAATATTATTTTGAGTTAGCTAGTTTCATAATAGTAATTAAAAAAAATTGGTGAAAAATATGTAAACATTTAAATTAAAAAATAAATTGGATTGGACTAGCTCTCTGGGCCAGTTGACCTGGACCCGTTAGCACCCCAACCCATCAACTCAACCCATATCGAACTAGCTACAACTTAGCTCAAGGGTTCCACCCGGTCAAACAATGATATAATCCAACATTTATCACAAGGGATTCAGCAGTAATGAACTCGCAATCTATCCATTCAGAGCATATCCCCTCGAATTATGCGAGATATTCTCATCGAAAATAGACACGACGCACACCAGGTATACTCTGTATTCTAATTTCATACCCATTGTTTGGAATTCCCTTTCACTTAAGCATCGGAGTGTCCTTGCAAGCCATCATCGGAGCACGTTGGACCAAGAGACGCGGAGGCTTGCGACATCCCAACTTCAGCTAGAAATATTTGGTGCCCACCGTGGGATCGTGTAAACGTTGCAGCACCCTGCTCGGTGGGACTTGATGCACTCGTTTTGCATTTATTCAATGATATTTATTCTCTCTTTTTCATGTCTATCTGTGTCCAAATTATTCACAACAATCTTATATAACATAACGAAGGAATTCCTACGATCTCGTGATAAGGACGCCACCACACGATGGTAAAAACCTGCATCCCATTTGTGATGCATCTATCCTTCTCAACCATAGGCACAGTCTTGCCTTATGCTCCTCGCGAGCTCAACTTGACCCCAAACTTGATCTTTGGCCCTAAATGTTATCTCCCGCTCTAAATGATACCGGCTCACTCTAATTGAGCACGCTCCTAGCCGCGATCCTATCTTACGCTCCTCGTGAGCTCGACTTGACCCCAAGCGCAGTCCTCAGCCCTAGATGTGATCTCTGGCTGTAAATGAGATCGGCTCGATTTAAATAAGCACAACCTCAGACTTGATCCTGCCTTACGCTCCCTGCGAGCTCGACTTGACAGCAGGCGTGGTCCTTGGCCTCAGCGCCACTACTTACGACCTCAACGCCCTTGAAGACCACCTCGACCCCAAGCATGGTCGTGCCTTACGCTCCCTACGAGCTTGGCTTGACCCCAGGCGTCGTCCTCGGCCTCAGCGCCCTTGTAGACCTCCTCAACCCCAAGTGTGGTCCTCCATTATCCCTGTGAGCTTAGCTTGACCCCGGGCGTGGTCATCGATATCCTCCTCGGCCCTAAATGCGGACCTCGGCCCCGATATCCTCGACACCCTCCTTGACCCAAGACGGTCCCCGGCTCTGGTCGTGATTTCCAACTCGAAGCGAGATCGACTTCGACGTCCTCAAACTCCCAACCCATTTTCGGACAATTTTGAAAATAGTTAGTGTTGGCCTAAGGTTTTCTACCTTGGTCTTAATCTCAGTTTTGATGATAACAAGCATGAAAGTAATGTTTTATGGAGAATTTCTTTCAGGTTCCATATCGATGAACACTCGATGCCCTTGATCGAGAATATCAAAGAAATCGGAAAATCAAAAGGACATTGATCGACGTGTTCGGGTTCGTCGCGGAAATCTCTAGAGGTTCGACGTGTGCACCAAAGATGACTTGGACGAGTCTAAAGAACAAATGGAAAACTCTCCAAGTTGACGCACGCTGAAGGTCGGAACCCAAAAATGAAGCGCGCAAGAAAATTCACAAGAAAATTGCCTTGCCCAGATTCGGTCGATCGACCGGTCGACTGGCAAAAGAGAAAATCGGGCAGAACGCAATTCGGTCGATCGAATGTGGCAAAAAAATGGTAGTAGCCAATTCAGTCGACTGAAGTGTGCCCAGAATTGACCGATTGCCTTCGGTCTCTTGGTGGTCGCTTGGTCGGTCGATCGATGATTGACCGACAAGCGACCGAGCGTCGGCAACGGGCAAAAATACGTCCGTTGACGAGCCCTTTGTTTGGGGGGTTATAAATACCCACCCCAAACTCTCTCCTAAGCAAAAAAAAAAAAAATGATGCTCATAAACCTCAAAGAGTGATCTTTAGCATCCTCCAAGCTCCTCATTAATCAAATCCTTCAAACCTAGCTCTTGATCCTTCATCTTCAAGTGTTCATCTTTGGAGGGCTCATAAAGGGTGCTAGGTGTTGGTGAAATGGCCTACACTATAGGGGGGTAGAATAGTGTGTTTACTAATCGATTCGTCTAATTTCAATTTTAATCGTTTACTTGGTTACTTAGGCAATTTAACAAATCTAATAACAAGCGGAAGCAAAGTGAATATGCTAATTGAGCAAACGCAAGAAGAAGCAATGCAAACACGATAATTTATAGTGGTTTGGCCCTAATGCCTACTCCACTACCTAAGGTGCTATTTGGTTAGCGAAATTTATTTTCTGGTTTGGTTTCAGTGAAACTGAAAACTTGGTTTCAAAAACTTGGTTTTGGTTTCTAGTTTTTAGTTTTCTGAAAACGCGTTTGGTTAATAAAAACAACATCAGTTTTAGTTAGTTGAAACCAGTAAATATTTATTTGATTATAAAAAATAATATTAATTTTCCTTGAACATTTTTAGTAGTAATTAAATATTTAGTTAGTTTACAAAATTAAATATTTGTTAATATGGTTACAAAATATTTAAATGATTTAATTAATTAAGTTATTGGTAATTTAAGATTTTTTTGTTCAATTAGATATAAAATTTAATTAATAGTTATTATAAAATTTCAAAAAAAAATAAGTCCAATGATCTAAAATTAGGTTTGATTAAATTATAAATAGACCAACTTTAAGAAAATTGAGTTATTTAAAATTTGGGTTTGAGTCAATTAGATATAAATTGGTTTAATTATTTTATAAATTTAAGATAAGTTTGAGTTAAAAATGATGATTTTTATTTTTATTTTTAAAAATTCGATATAGTTTGATTTATTTTTAAATTAATTAATTTTATAAAAAAATATTTATAATTACAAAGTTGTCACAGCATTTTTGATAACGAAACCGACAGTCTCGAAACCACAAAAAACAACATTCTGTTGTTTTCATTTTTATTAAGAAAACTGGTTTCGTTTTCATTCTGGTTTCGATTCGGTTTCACGAAAATACTAAACCAAACACGTTTTCGTAAGCAGTTTTGGTTTCAGTGAAACTGAAATCATGAAAACAGACTTGGTTTCGCTAACCAAACAGGCCCTAAGCATCCCGCTTAGGATTTCCAAACTAAACTTTACTAGATTATTCTTATTTACCTTACAACGAGGACTTTGACCCGAAGAATCTCGCTCTCACTTTCACACCCGGAAGTCTCCGCCTTCTTACCGAGAGCGCTCTTCCACCTCAACCTAAGGGACAACTCAACTAATCCTAGTAAACTAAGTTTACAATGGTGGGTTTAAACCTCAACACTAAGGCAACCACTAACTCAATCAACCTAGCACTCTAGGTTTACACAAATTCAAATACACTGAAATAAACACCAAAATACAATAATAATGAGAGCAAATAATAAACAATACATACTTAGCTCTCAAACAAGATGTCCTAGCTCCTCTTGATGACATGAAGATGAATCAAGGCAAGCTCAAAGTCAATCTCAAGGTTTCTAGGCTCAAATCTAGGGTTCTTTGCAAAGATGGCTCAAGAATTCTTGTAGAGATGCAAGGAATGGCTCTTTGAGGCTTAGAAGCATCAATGGTGGGCTAGAAGAGAGATTGGGATGGGTATTTATAACCCCCCAAAAGAAAAGGCGCATCAACGGGCGTATCTTTGCCCGTTGCCGACGCCGGTCGCTTGCTGGTCGATCGTTGGTCGACCGATGGATCGACCGCCCAAGCGACCATGGCATTCTGCCACTTCTGGGCGCACTTCGATCGACCAATCAATCGACCAAATTGGTTACTGCCAAATTTCCACCACATTCAGTCGACCAGACGATCGATCGAATTTGACTACTGCTGATTTTTGACCAACTTCAGTCGATCGGTCAGTCGACCGATTTGGCTACTGCCAAATTCTGGCATCGTTCGGTCAACCGAAATGTCTTCTCCTTCGGTCGATCGATCGAACCTGTGCAGGGCAAATTTCTTTGCTTTGTTTGTTCATTTTTTGGTTTTGTCTTTACTAAGTCTACTTATATAATATTTATTAACTTTAAGTTAAATAACTTTAAAATATAAATACTATATAAGGATTACCTCCCATTTGGATTCAATAAAAATATCTAAAAAATCAAAATTTTTAAGAATCAAAATCTAGTTTTTGGGGTCTAGTACAAATTTCCGAAAAACAGAAATTCTCTACTCTTTCGGGTAGGCTAAAGGCTTCTAAAAAATTCTTTAAAATACCTCGTTATCTAGTTTTAACCCAAGGAACAATTACTGTCATTTTTTGTGTCAAGAAAATATCTAGGTCATATAGCCCTCCAAGGAGCTCCCTAGGCTTTAGTGAATTTTAGGACGATTTTCGGGTTTTCATGTTTTGGGGTTTGGATTTAGTTTTTGGGTTCTTTGCATCATAAAGATGATTTACAACATAAATTAGACACTCTAAACCTAAACTCTAACTTCTCGAATAATCCCGAGCAATGACAAGCGTCCTTGCCAATTTCTCTAATTTCTCCTATCGAGGACATCAAACGCTAACCGATATGGAACCTGAAAGTAACTTTTCATGAAATCATTAGTTCCATATTTGTTATCATAAAAACCGAGATTAAGACCAAGGTTGAAAACTTTAAGCCAACACTAGGCTCAAGAAGAAGAGGTGTTCTTATTGTGATAAGTTCTTTTTACTCTCTTCTTGTGATTAAAGTATTTTTACTTTATTTTGAATTGATTTACTTGAGTTTTAAGAAGACCTAGTGTGTGGTCTTGTGTGTAAGTGGTTACCTTGGTGTAGAAGGTGTAAAGCTACTTGTGTAAACTAAGTTAGGAGTATATCTTAGGAATTGAGGTGGGAAAGCACACTCGGTAGGAAGGCGGAATACTTTCAGGTGTGGAAGTGCCTTCGAGGTGAGTGTAGGGTCTTTCCAGTGTAAAGTCCTCAATTGTAAGCTACTCATAGTTTAGTGGATTTGGGTGTGAAATCCTAAGCATAGTGCTTAGGTAATGGAGTAGGCATTGGGGCCGAATCACTATAAATAATTGTGTTAGCATTGATATTTTTTTTTTGTTAATTGCTTCATATTTGTTGCTTCTGCTTGCTATTAATATCGTGTTTAGCCTAACTAATCAAAAAATGATTAAAATCAGAATTAGATGATAAGATTAGTTAACATACTATTCACCCCCCCCTCTAGTGTGGCCATTTCACCAACAGTTCGAACCCAAAGGACCATCAGTTCTATGAATGACTACCGAACAGGTAACCTCGATTCTAAATTTACCATTAGCAAGAGCTTGTTCGCAACTCAAGTACCTAAAGATGGTCCATAATCCTAAGAAATAGCTACCGACTAGCTAACGTCGGCCATAGAAACACCTAAGCGCTCCTCCACCCGGACGGTGGCCGACCAAACACCATTGGTTAAAGCAAAGCGACATTGAACGCTACACCCGACCCTAGGAACGCTTATCGATCAAATAACGTTGACACCTTCTAAACACTTGGCTCACAGTGAGCAAACATCACGAAGAGCGTGCAAAGGCATCAAAATAGAAGCACCGCAGAAAAGCAAACATACATTCACAAGCCCCCAAGGGGTAGACATACATTCATAAGCCCGCAATACATTCACAAACCCACAAGGGGTATATATACATTCACAAGCTAACAAAGGATAATTATTCGAGGGAAGTTATTCCATCATTACAATAGCATTCATGAACACTTCTCTAATCCTACCATTTCTAATGCCACTGAGAACAAAAGAGTTGAAGCCCAACCAGTAGTGTTACTTTCCCCCCATTACATTATTTTACCTGATCACACTGACCAAAAATTGTGGTTGATAAAATGAGGAGGACCGAATCGTTGAACTATAAGAATATGTCAACATAACCACTGAAATGAGGTGGGCATCGAAGTCCCGACCCTCAGAAGAAAGGTAGACACCCAACATAACCACGGAACTCTGCAGGGCTCTCTATCTCACCTACTCGCCTACTGCAGACCTCTCCCACGTCATCTTCTTCATAAGCCCCGTAGTGCAAATCCACAACAATTCCTGACATACTCATTGCCAACTCAAGGCTAACACCCTTCTTCCCCATCAACCGACAAAATAAAGAACCTAGACAGATTAAGGATAAGTCTACACCTGCCAAGGCCGACCTCGACAAAACTACAATAAAGAGACTAGGTTAAAAAGACTCACCAAAGATAGTCGGGGGCTAGCAAAATGATGAATGAAACGACGATATTGTAACTCGAATGGCCTACACTAGATGGGGTGAATATTGTGTTCGGTAAAAACTTAACCTATTTCGATTTTAATTTGTTTTAAAGATAAGTAGCAAGCTAGAACAAGCTAATCACACACAAATCAATTCAATGCTAACACTTTGATTTAATATAGTGGTCCAACCCCAATGTCTACTCCACTACCTAAGCACATCCGCTTATGATTTTCAAACTTAACTTAACTAGATTATAATTATTTCTCTTACAATGAGGACTTTTTACCCGAAGAGTCTCTGCTCTCACACTGAAGGTACGTACTTTCATACCCAGAAGCCTTCGCTTTCACACTAAGAGCACTATTCCAACTCAATCCTAAAGGACAACAACCACTAATCCTAGTAAATCAAGCTACACTGATAGACTTATGCCTCAAATGTCAAGGCTACCACCCAATCAAACAAATCTAGCAACCTAAGTTTACACAACTTGTAATTCAAAGAAGAAAGCACAAAATATACAAGTAAATGGAGTAAATGAACACAACACAAATACTTAGCTCCATTATCGAATCCTAGTCCTCTTGATGCCTTTGAGAAGATGAATATTGAAAGTTCAAAGGCAAGATCAAGGTGTAAGCATAGAACTAGAGTTTGGAATGAAATGACCCAAGAAAACTTGCAAATATTGTCAAAATGGCTCAATGAATAGTTCAACAATTTGGAAAGCTATTTTGAGGTCTTTTTATAGAGATCCCAAAGACACGTCTCAACGGATCTAAAAAGATTAGTTGGGACTTTCGATCGATCGAGGATCAGACGAGCGTCGACTGAAATCTTATTGGACAAACTAGTGTCCAGTAGGTCGATCTCCAGCTGATCGTTGGTTGACCGACGATCGGTCGGGGATCAATCAATAACCTGGTTGTAAGCTGATTTTTTAGCGATTTTAGTTTTTTGGGTTTTCTGGTTTTGATTTTTAGTTTCCATATGCATCAAATAGAGGATATACATATAATCTAGACACTCTAGATATAGAATCAAACTTCCCAAAGAATCCCGGGCATTGACAAAAATTCTTGCCGATTTCTTCGATTTATCCGATGGCAAACGTTGTGCGCAAATCGATATGGAACCTGAAAATATTTCTTGCTCAAACATTAGTTCCTTATTTGTTATCATCAAAATCGAGATTAAGACCAAGGTTAAAAATATTAGGCCTATAGATATTGTCGACAAGGATCAAAGGAGCAAGAGCAGGAGATATGAAGATTCACAACACTCTCAATCCCATGCTAGAACTTGAGATGTAAGGGAAGGGGGGAGGGGTTTTTTAAAAAGAACCAAGAAGAGGCAACCTTCCCATCTAACGACCGTTGGTCATACTCCATTAACGAGACAAATCCTGGTCGATCGCTCCACTGGTAATAGATATCCAAGTGCCTCAAAAATGAACAATCGAATTTCCAGGTCATAATTATCGTTATCAGAATTAAATGTTGGGTAGACATTGACAGGCGGCGTGCACATGAAAAAAGCATCCTTTCCCCTCTTGGCCCCAACCTGAGGTTAGAAGCTCGGCACAAACAAAAAGAGGTCGACACACTATTAGTGCTCGGCACAAAGTCCTCGGACTTCGACCAAACTCAGGGGCTGTGGACAGGACTAGCTCTCCGGGTCCAACCGGTCCAGACCTAAAAGCACTCCAACTCATGAACTCAACCCAGATCGGACAAGCTAACTTAGCCCGGAGGCTCCACCCGACCAAATAAGGATATTAACATCTAATATTTATCACTAGAGATTCGGCGATAACGAACCCACAATATAAGGGATAACCATTGACCCATTTAGGGAATATCCATTCGAAATTCCACGAGATATTCTCGTCGAATATATCCAAACCTGACTCATAAAATAGACATAACACAAATTAGGTATACTTTCTGTTTCAATTTCATACTCATCATCTGAAATTCTCTCTCACTTGAGCATCGGAGTATCTTTGTAGGTCATCACCGGAACTGCATTGGACCAAGAGACTGCGCTAGACCAATTATTTTGATATCTTTTAAAAGTCTCCATTCATATTAAATTTCGCTTCTAACTATTTTCTTCGCTCTTGTTGATGTTCTGAATGTGTTGACCACTTAGTTGATGATGTACATGATGAAACATCAAATTATTTAACAATATTTTTTTGAAAAATAAAAAATAATATATCATGAGTATACGTTAAAGTGTAGAACATAAAGATAACTATGGCTAAGTGGAAAATGTATTTAACATTTTATGAAGAAAAATAGTCCATCAAATTTATATTTTCTAAAACACTATAATTAAGTTGGTAATGTATATAATGAACCCATAAATTCTGAACATCTAATCTTAAGTTTCCACCTCTACTTAAATATATGTACGTATATGCTAATAATTTTAAGATAAATTGATAATTCAAAATATATGAAAATAACTTATTTTTTTAGTTTTAACTAATATTTAATTATGTTGCTGAAGACTTTTCATTCAAAGTCTTTAAAGAGTTCAAATTATAATAGAAATTAATTCTGACAACTTTAAAATGAAACATCTCAAATACATTAAAAAAATACAAAATATTCTGAATCTAGCTTAAATAAAAATTTAAGCTCTTAAGTATTTTGCTTCAATAATCTCTAAGGACAATATAGGAGTCTTGATAAATAGATTATATATGTTTTTTTAAAAAAATAAAATATATATATATAGGGATAACATATAAAATGATTTCTCAAATATACACGAGTTGTCGATCCCTAAAAAAAATAGTTAAAGTGATCCCTCTAAAATATGATTCGGACAAAATAATCTCTAATTCGATTAAAATAATCTATAAAATATATTAGTTAAGAACATATTTTTAAAAAAATATGAGTCGGATAAAATAATTTTAAACTTTGACAATAATAAATATTAATAAATATCAAAACTCAATTATTTTGAGTCCGCCGATTTTACTTGAGTCATATTTTAAAATAATTACTTTGACCGATTTTTCGTTGAGCGAGCTGTGTATATATCTTTGCATTCAGAAACTTGTGTGCACCAATCTCCATGCTATTAATTGCTTAATCAGTAGGCATGCACTAACATAGCCAACTACTTTAAAATATCCTATAGGCTCAAATATTATTATTCTATGAAACAAATAATATATAAATAGATATCCCATCATTATGCACATGGCTTTGCTCCCTCTTCCAGTTGGCATGTATATTAAAAGAGAGAACTAATTAGGTACCAAGAATCTCATCATAGTTAATTTCATACTTTACTTTATTAATTAATTCAGGCAACACTAATTGAAATCACACTGTTTAATTAATTACATGTAGTAATATATATATGGAAGAGTTTATTTTATATAAGCACACCATTAATTAACACATAATTTAACACGTGCAGAATCTTGAGGTAAGTAACATTGCTTTCTGTTCATACACAAAAGACCATAATGAACAAACAAGAACTTATACTATCAAGCAGGGGCGGAGCCAATGTTTTGGCAGGACCCCTCACATTGGTTCCCCCATTACATATATATTACTATATATATAATATACATTAATATTTAACTATATTTGCTCCCTTTAAAAATATATTTTTACCATGTAATTGCCCTCATAAGATGCGATTTTATATTTTGTCCCTCCTAAAATAATTTTCTGGCTTCGCCCCTGCTATCAAGCATATTTAATTCATGTTTTATGTAATTAAGCACAATAGTACACATGCAGATGCCTTCCTAGCTCCAAATCCAGCTGCTTTTGGAAATCTCAACTTCGGTTCTTGCATTTCTCCATGGCTCTTGGTGCTGTAATTAGGAGAAGAGCATACGTACCAAAGTTTGATAAAAAACAAGTTAAAACTTGCCTGGTTGGCCCAGAAGCTTGAACCAAAGAGTTAAAATGATATTTTCATGCAGTAAATTTTCCTAAATTGAAGCACACTTGAATTGTAAAATAAGTTGCTTTTAACTATATATGTATTGGAAGAGAGAGAAACTTAAGATCTACTTCGCTTGAAGATGTAGAAAATATTAGTTGGGTCCTGCACAAGTCTTTACAGACATTATATTTAATTAGTTCTGCTAAATATAATGGGGTTTAGGTTTTGAGCGAAGTTAATATATTAAAGATTCATGAAGAATAAATGCAAATTATAGACACAACTAAAGATACTGACCGAGTCCAATGGCTTCAGATCCCTTCATAATCCTCAAACGCTTGCAAGAATCAACAAACATTCTGGAATTAATCATTAATATAGGTTAATTAGCAATTAAGTAAATAAATTTGTAATCAATATATATACATGCATAAGTTTATTTAATTAATTACACCAAAAATAAATGGTATTAATTATTTATAAAAGAAAACAGTAAAACTTACTCCCATGGAACATCGCCAACCTGCATCCAGTCCCCATCCTTGTCTTCGTAGGTTGGCACATACTCAGATCCATTCAGCAGATCCATTACTTTGCTCTCATTCATAAAGTCTCTCCCACTCAGTCCACGTGACCCACAATTTCCTGAAAGTACATATGTTTGGAAAACCGGTTATTATATAATTAAATGCATTATGATTCAGTTCCGAAGCAATAGTACAACATCGATCTGTTTCTTGTTTAACTGGCTTATATATATAGTTTGTTAGGAAATTTAGAGTAATTTTACGAGGGATCTACAAAATTCGAATCCGGCGAGAAAAATAGAAAATTAAATCTGATAATAATAATGTATGAAAAATAAAAGACACAAGAAGGTTAACGTGGTTCGAACTCGGTGGAGTGCTGATGCTACGTCCACGGGGAGAAGATGATACTGTTTTATTAAATTCAGAAAAGAACTTTACAATAAGAGTGCAATAATCTAAATCTCTTTTAGAATACAACAAACTGTCTTAAATTAATTGAACCTGAAACTGGTACGGAGTAGACGCACTGTCTTTACAAGATTTGTCTTGAAACTGAACTCTTGCTACTGTATGTCGGAAATTGAGAAGGGGCACTCCTTGAAAAAAGGGTTGTAGCGACACTCTTAATTTTCTAGATCTCTGAAAACTCTCATATAGGAGGATTTTCTCTTTGTGATAGATTATCTTAGAACTGCATATTAGGCCCCTATTTATAATAGAGGGGGGGAGCCGATTCAAGCCTACTTTAGTGGAGAAAAAATCTCCAAGGAATTTGCTGCTCCGTTTGATTTAATCGGATGGCTGAAATGCTTCTTTTGACCAAAGAAATTTTCAAAATGCTTGGTGGCTTCACGTGATGCCTCTACCTTTTTCTCCCTTTGACTAGTCAAAATCAATATTTGATTTTCACATCATCAATTTGAAAATTTATGAAGTTATCATTAATTTGAAAACATTTACGTGTGTCACTGCAACATTAACATGGGTATCTTGAGAAGATGGTAGGCTGGGTCTCAGGCTCATGATTATAAAATCATAGTTTATTTTGATTGAGTCCGGTTCAACATGGTTCAATGAAATTGGCAAATTGGTTCAAGCATATCTTGATCAAATCATCTCCGATTTGGATTTGGTCGAACTCGTTGGATTCGGTTCGAACCCAATTTGAGTCAATCTCTAACAATTCCCCCTTTAATGAAAATTGGGGCCGATGCAATCCTCAAAAATCGTCTTCCTCTCCCACAAGATCCATACAGGGCCTACGTCGAATCAGTGTTCAAGTGGGCCGAGTCAGCTTCCTGCTTGGCCTTAGGAACCCACATAGTCCTCCGAGTCTCCTCCTTCATTGTGTATCTCTGAGAAGGGATTTTCCTGAAAGCAAAATTTATACCTGATCCGGTGTTTGATTTTGCTGTGTTTTGCCTCGGAATCTGAACTGCTTCACGAAAGATGGATCCGTCCACCTTGTATAAATTATTCGACATCCTTAGAGCCTTTAATACCGTCGTGGCTCCATCCTGTACGTACCTCCAAGACTCCTCCCGCAGAGGATGTCGTATAACCCCTAGTGTCAAGAACTCCAAGAGACACTAGATTCTTTCCTAGCTTCGGGACATGACGAACATTTGCTAGGATCTTTGTCGAGCCATCATGCAATTTTAATTTCACTGTTTCGAATCCGACAACTTTGCAAGTAACGTTGTTACCGACACGAACTACTCCACCATTGGTGCGCTGATAATCCACAAAGGCCGTTCGGTGTGGAGTCATGTGATAGGAACACACAGAATCCATGAACCACTCATTAATGCTACTGGTGGTTGATATGTTCGCCTGCTGACCTGGATTACATGTTGCATGATCAAACATATCATAAAAAGATGAAGAGAAATTTTGACCTGAGGTGTGTTGTTGCCGATGAGACCGTCATTGCCCATGGCGTGTCTTAACAGTGTGTGTGCCATCTGTCACGACCAGTACCTCAACTTTCTCAAAATCTGCGTAAGAGGCCTTCACATGTGCGTCTTGACCCTTATTTTGTTGCTGTAATTTTTTCTTAAGACTGTGACATTCTGACTTGATGTGACCTCGTTTCTTACAGTAATAACAAGTGACATTTGATTTGTTACCTCCTCCTGCTTCATTAGGGTAGAGAGCTTCTCCTTTCCCTCCACCAGAGGAATTTGCTGTAAGATGTGTGTCCATGAGCTCCTTAGACACAAGAGCAGTGATCATATGTTCTGGAGTAATAGTAGTCTTTCAAAAAAGCATAGTTTCACGAAATTTTTTAAAAGAAGTAGGAAGTGAACATAAAATGAATAAAGTCTTATCTTCCTCTTCAATTTTGACACCCATATTCTTCAGGTCCATGATAATTGTCTGAAAAGTATTGATATGTTCTTTGACCGATGTGCCTTTTGCCATACGTAGGAAATGGAGATTCTGCTTCAAAGTCATCTTACCGGTGAGAGTTTTATCCTGATACAAGGATGCGAGTTTGTACCAAATACCTTTAGCTGTCTTTTGGGATGCAATTTCTCGAAGTGTTTCATTTGACAGGCTTAGGTACAAAATTGCAATTGTCTTTTGCTCCTTTATATTCTTTCTCCTCCTCGGTCCTCTGCATCTTATCCTTACCAAGAATAACATCATGTATTTTGTCCATAGTTAAGATCACTTTCATCTTCATTGACCAAAGTGCATAGTTGACATTGCGATCTAACTTCTCAATATCAAATTTGGTACTCGCCATGGTTGGGAAAGTAGGCTCTAATACCAACTGTTAGGAAATTTGGGGTAATTTTCTGCAGGATCTACAAAACCCGAACCCGGTGAGAAAAATAGAAAACCAAATTCAATAATAATAATGTAGGAAAAACAAAAGACACAAGGGGGGTTAACGTGGTTCAGACTCGGCGGGGTGCTGATCCTACGTCCACAAGGAGAAGAGGAGACTGCTTTATTAAATCCAGAAAAAGAATTTACAATAAGAGTACAATAATCTAAATCTTTTTTAGAATACAGCAAACTGTTTTAAATTAATTGAACCTGAAACTGGTACGGAGTAGACGCACTGTCTCTACAAGATTTGCATTGAAACTGAACTCTTGCTACTGTATGTCGGAAATTGAGAAGGGGCACTCCTTGAGAAAAGGATTATAGCGGCACTCTTAATTTTCTGGATCTCTGAAAACTCTCATATAAGGGGATTTTCTCTTTATGATAGATTATCTTAGAACTGCATATTAGGCCCCTATTTATAATAGAGGGGGAGAGCCGATTCATGCCTACTTTAGTGGAGAAAAAATCTTTATGGAATTTGCTGCTCCGTCTGATTTAATCGGATGACTGAAATGTTTCTTTTGACCAAAGAAACTTTCAAAATGCTTGGTGGCTTCACGTGATGTCTCTACCTTTTTCTCTCTTTGACTAGTCAAAAGCATATTTGATTTTCACATCATCAATTTGAAAATTTCTGAAGTTATCATCAATTTGAAAACTTTTACGTGTGCCGCTACAATATTGACATGGGTATCTTGAGAAGATGGTGGGCTGGGCTCCCAGGCCTATAATTATAAAATTATAGTTTATTTTGATCGAGTTCGGTTCAACATGGTTCAATCAAATTGGTTCAAGCATATCTTGATTAAATCAACTCCGATTTGAATCTGATCGAACTTGTTGGATTCGATTCGGACTCAGTTTGAGTAAATCTCTAACATAGTTAATTAAACAATATATCTTAGCGAGTGACAATCACTACTAAAAACTTAATGATAAAGCTAGGTTAACGGCACTGAAAGCATTAGATTAGATCAATTAGTGAAAAAAAACGAGTGATTCAGCCACTAATTTGTATGTGATACATTACTTTCCTATATACAGTGAATTTAAAAATTATATGTCCTTAATTATACCTAATTTCCTGTAGGGCCAAAAACAAGAGAAAAAAAATTATAAAATAGATACCAGTTGGAATAAAACTTGTATGAGCGATCTGCTCATACGAGTTTACATGAGCAAACTGTTCATCTTCCGCCACCTCATCCATTACGTATCTTGATGCAATTAAAAAATTGCATTTGAAATTAAATTTGTATCCGAAATCCAATCTATCAGATTCCGAAATTCACCTCAACTTTTTTGATTGTATCAAAATGCGTAATAGATAAGATGACGAAAGATGAACTGCCTGCTCGTATAAACTCGTACCGCTCATACAAATTTTATTCACTGAGCTGTACTAGCCCAAGCATGCAAGGGAGATTCTACAGTAAAAAAAACTTAGTTGTCTCCTTGATGCATTCTCTATTCTTGGTATGGGGCTACAGAATTGCCCACCAACAATCATAAATTGGAAGCATCTCCACGTGGGGTGCGATATACATGCATGCGTACTGCCACCCGGCCACATGCTGTGTCTACCACAAATTGTAATTCCGTGGAGTAGGACTTGTACGACGGCGTGCTCATACAAATTTGTACGAGCAGCCGCACGTCTTCCGCCGCATCAGCTCAGCACGCATCCCAATACAAAATTCGAGTTCGGGATGCGTGCCCAGCAACAGTCCAGACTGCATCTCGAATTCAATTTTTACATCGGGATGCGTGCTGGATTAACGTGGAGGAAGATGAGCTGCCTGCTCGTACAAGTTTTCTCCAATTCCGTGACAGTGATCTACAAAATTAATAAGGGCCACTGTCGCTGCATGCATGTATAGAAAATATAGAAATTAATATTCACCTGTGGTAAAGGAGCTGAACATCTTCTGCAAGGCCATGGAGAGCTCTTGGTAGCTGCTGTACGTCTTCAGATCCACCTTGCGCAGGTACGGCGCGCCGTCCATGCTCACCTTCACGAAGGCAGCGGCGGCGATGGTGCCGGACTTCTCCCCTTCCACCTTGCTTGTTCCCTTGTCAGAGTGGATGGACAGGATGTTCTTCCTGAATGATCTCACTGGAGGCCATCCCACCACCTGAGCCCTGATAGACGTATGTAGATTTATTGTAATTAATAATTAATTAATGAAGAGTATAATAAAATGTCATTGGATTTGTTAGGGCAACACCATGATTCTATTAAGGTGTTATATTTTTTCTTAAAGGAAAGGTTCACCAACATTTTAAGAACAGCCCATGTGCATGCATGCAACAAATAATCTCAGCGTATAATCTTTCTTTGCTTTCTTCCCTACTTTAGTATGTGTAGTTGAATAACTCTTCTGTGCGCTTTTGTTGTGTTTCCTTATTGGTGGGAAGAATAAGATGAGGTGGTGTTTCCTTGCATGTATAAAGTTTTTTAGTTAAACTCGCCATGTTGAGAAAAGAAAAGCTTCTTTTATCCCAAAGTTAAAAATAATAAAACTCTTATTTATTTATTGATCTCTTTATGTGCGTGCAAAGAGAACCCAATATTAATTGCTGAACAATGACTAGAATTCATTACTAGAACAACAATAACGTACTGTTTTGTGTAACTGAATATAAACAGAGACCAAGAGATCATGGTCACTCATGGAAATGAAGATCTTACTAGCTAGTTAGTTCATATTCAAGAAAAACATTTCTGAGCACTTAAATTCTTTTTATTTTCCTATACATTTAATTATATATAATTCACAAATATTAACTAATTAGATGTTCTGTTCATTAGAAACTAGAAAGAAGGAAAAGGAAACCTAGTGGAGAAAACATACTTTGGAGCTGGTAGCTTCTCATCAGGGTCGTCGACACTGCCGCAGGAAACAACACTGTTTTGGCTCGGCGATCTCTTCACCTTCTCAGCGGCCTCCGCCTTGGCTTCCTTCACGTCCACCGGGGTTTGAAGCTGAAGCTTCAGATCAATGGTCTCCTCAAACCCTCTCTTCCCGGAATTTTTTGCCGCCAGCTCGCCTTCCCCTCCACCGCCAGGCAACCCCAGGCGTAGCTCTGTCTCCTCCAATCCTAAACCACTCGCCATTCTCCGGCGACCTCTAACACTTGAATCTCCTTCGTTTTTCTTCTCCTTCTTCCTGTCACTTCTTGGTTTTTTACTACTAAGAAATGAAACCAACAACAAGGAAGGCGAACTTGAGCTAGTGAGCTCTGATATATATTAAAGCATTCCAATGGAAAAGCTTGGATCTCGAGCACTTAAAATACAATTCTAAATACCAACTTAGCGCTACTCAATTTCAAACGTGTCATGTTATTGGTTGGTCAATGGGACCCATCATGTTTCTCTAATCATAGAGAGGGTAGAAGACCGCAGTTGCACGCAGAAAATCAACTAAGAAAAATGAAGGATCTCGTTGACGTACTCGCTGAGGTAAGAGAGAGGGACCCGCGGGAGACAGCGGAGGCGGCGCGCAGCGGTGGGGCCAGGTCAATCGAGCAGTAATTTATTGGGTGGGTCTGATTTCGGGTACATGTGAGGAGATTCTTCCGGGGTCCATGTGACGGTGTCCGTGGCGTGTCGCGGGGAAAAGCGGGTGCGGGTTGCGTCGAACCCGCGCCCATGTGAACCGTGTCGCACCCTCAAACCGGGTCAAACTTGATTAATTAAACAAAGCAGTTGCCTTAATTTGGTGGTCTCGGTACTATTATTCCTTCTACTTTTGCCTTCCCCCCTACCCTTGCAAGTTTTAGATATCGAAGCATTAATTATGGAAGAGAGAGAAAGCAGTTCTTTTGAGGGTTGAATTATAACAGTAGATGAAGGGGCCCGGTTCTTTGGTTGTAGACAATGTCATGTGGATTAATTATTTATGTGGGTTTAGTGAGTCAATTGATTCGTGTTATGGATCTAGAAGTACATTATTTTTATCTATCAGTCTTTATTCTTGCTTTAAAGGACGAACCCAGGAGTTGACTTCGGAGGGAAGGTATATTAGTTTCACTCTTTTGGAAATAGTAAATATATTAAAAAGTATTTAATTAATTAGAACAAGCACACACTTGGCATCAACTTGGCGGATTGTCTCGGTTGGGCTGCAAGTGAAGGAGCCTGACACTTCTTGTGTTGTCGCCCTTACCAAGTAGAGTTCTTCGCTTAATTATATATTTGATCTTCTAAAATATTATTTTTTTTTAAAAAAAAATCAATAGATCTAACTCATCTCAAAAGGTAACTCGTAAAAAGAGAATTGCTCAAATTATTTAAAGACTACTTTGACCATATTTTTAACCAATGTTGGACTTTAACACACCTCCATCATGCCCAAAATTGGACATTTGGAGCGTGAAATTTTGCAGGACTGAACATCTGTAGGTGGCACAATATCAACCACAACTTGGCTCTGATATCATCTTAAAAAATTAGTAAGTCTAACTCATTCCAAAAGCTAGCTCGTGAGGAGAGGATTGCTCAAACTATTTAAAGATTACTTTGACCATATTTTTAACCAATGTGAGACTTTAACATTTTTTTCATTTGATCTTTTATTTTTAAATTTTTTTTATTTAGTCTATCAAAAATTATTTTCATTTTCATTTGGTCATTCCGTTAACTTTTGATGTTAAGTGTCCATATGGAATGCTGACATGAACTAAAGATGGATCAAATAAAAAAATAAGATATTTTAAAAGATTAGATAGAAAAAATAAATATTTTACTAACCTAAAATATGATTATATATTATTATGCTTTAGGTTATTAAAATAAATATTTTTTTCATCTAATTTATTAAAATATATATATATTTTTTGGTCATTTTTAGTCCATGTCAGCATTCCATGTTGGCACTTAACATCAAAAGTTAACGGAGGGATCAAACAGAAATGAAAATAATTTTTGAGAGACTAAATGAAATTTTTTAAAAAATGAATGACCAAACGAAAAAAATATAATATTTTGAGGGACCAAAAATATAATTAAGTCAAAATATTATAATGAAAAACTAATTTAAATTTATTATTATTATTAAAATAACTGATAATTAATGTTCAAAAGCTTGTTAAATAGAATTTTCTTCCGTGAAGAGGGCGGAGCCCCTTCAATAATTTTTTTTGGGTTAAAGAATAATTCGTCAAGGAGGAAAAAAAATGTATACTATACTTAGGGTCGGCTCATCCATTAGGCCAAAAAGACCACTGCCTTAAGCCCCCAATTGATTGGCCGGTCTTGCTTGGCTGCAAGTGCAAATGCCTCTAAATATCTGTGTTGAGGATGTTATGCAAACCTCAAAAAAGAAATACGTATATGTGATATGTATGTATATTTATGGTTTAAGTAATTGTAAATTATTCGAATAAAATTTTTGCCCCATCTCTGGACTCTTCGTCTTCGATCTCCATCTCCGCTAGCTCCAAGCGACCAAGTCGTCAACGATCGATCGTCCACAAGTTCAGATAAAAGTAATGTTCGACCTTCTCAAATACTCATCTATACTAGAGAAGAAAAAAAGATAACACGAGCAAAAAAAAGAAAAAGAAAAAAAGAAGAAGAAGAAAAGTAAATGAAACAAAATAAAAAGAATGAATATAACTACAAGTTGGTCTCAGCAATTCAATACCCAAACCTCTAAACCACAATCTAGAATCACTTCTTAGAATCTTCTCTTAAAGCCTAGAATTCTCCTTGTATCATAAGAATCTTCGATTCCATTTCAAATTTGTCAATATCAAATCATCATTAAGCTGAGTTAGCCTTGTGTTGCAATTGTTTGCTCTCATATCTTCTTTAGATCATCTCCTAAATTTTATGTGAAATATAGTTCTTTCTATTGGGCTTAGAAGACTACTCTCAAATTTGTGTAATCTCTTCCTTTTGGGTTGGTTTCGCTGACTAAGGTGAAAGACCTATGTTGTCACGCTCCAAATATAAGGTCACGTGATCGATCAGGGTATATGTGCCTATACCCCGCAGCCTAACTCATGCATATGCCAACATCATAAGATAGCGGAATAAACAACAGCTTTTAATAATAAAAAGAATCAAAATCGATTTTTATTTCAAAACAACAAGGTTTTAAATAAATATCTCAAGTGCGGAAATAAATAAATCGAAGAGCAACAGTTCTTTTAATAAATAAAAACGGAATAAAACATGAATGTCCCCACGGGACTACAACTCCAAATACCAAAATAAAATGACATGACAACCTACTACAGACTCGACTACGACACCTAACTAGGACTGCTATGAGATCATGTGGCTCCTCTGTCCTCCAGCTGCGCCAAATGCTCCAACCCACCTCACCGGTCAGGCTCTGCAAAATAAAATAACGACAACGATTGAGTTCAAAGAACTCAGTGAGCGATTCCACCAATCATCACAAAAAAATATCACAGAATGAAATGCATGAGGTAAAATTTCTGACTCAAGCAGAAAAAGGTCACAAGGGAGTGACATGCTAACAGGTCATCCGACCACCACCTGCTCGAAGGCAGCCAACACCCAAACAGTGAAGAACAACAGGCCTAAGTCTACCATGCCCTAAGGCAACAACACATACTAAGATAATCGGGAAGGCCCTCCGAACTTATCCTAGTATAAATAAACTCGGGAGCAATCGGGAAAGGCCCTCCGAACTTGCTCCACAAGACGCGTAGGGACAATCGGGATTCGCCCATCTGAACTTGCCCCTTTAATATATTATAAGAGAAATCGGGTAGGCCCTCCGAACTTATCCCACGAGGCCAAACTAGAACAATCGGGAAAGACCCTCCGAACTTGTTCTGCAGGTTGGGAATTAGCCATCCAACCTCCCGGGCTTAGCCCGCAACCCGGCTCCTCTACGAGCCTCTCCGCCATTCATAAAGATATGACACACCATGGCCTAAGTCATGACTCTCCTACGGTGTCTTAGGGGTGATCCGATTGGGAAGTGTCTCAACACTCCAAAACTCAACCCCAACTCCTAGACCCGTAATGTTATAAACCCATGTGGTTTTATTTTATGCAAACTTTATGTGTTGGTTCATAACAGATTATGCTGACCGTTAATCCAATTTTAATTATACAATTAAAATTTAAATCACCAAGATTAGAGTTTTGTTTTAGGGTTTTGTTTTAGCTTACTGTTGTGCCCAGTACTGATGTATCTAACCCGAATCAAGTCTTCAAAGTGTGTACTATTTTTCCAAACTATATTTTCCAAACTATATTTTCTAGTTGAAATGATAGTTTACACGACTATATTCAGAGTAATACACACACCACACCAAGCAATCTAAAACTAGTACAGATCCATCATCTCAATATAAAATTCCAGCAATATTCAATTTTTAGCATATCTTGAAATTAAATCCGAAAATTAACAAAAATCAAATCCTTAATTATCATTAGGGCAGAATATTAATCTTAAGATTAATTTCACAGATTTCATGCTTATTAATCAAGATTAACAAGAATTAACAATATCAAGAACAAGCCTTAGATCAAGAATCCCTCTTTCAAGAACTCTCATGACATCAACATCAAGATTCATTTTTTTTAAACATGACTTTTATCTAAAATCACTGATTTAATACTAAGCATGCTTGAACATATACAAACTCATTTCAAACATCAATTGGAGATATAAATCGCAAGATAATCAATATCCCTCACTTAGGCATTCCATCGAACACCTTGAGGGCACCTTTGTTCCACCCTTGGCCGAGCACCCCTAGGGCTGTCCTAGGGCTGCCGAACCCCATAGAGAAGGGTTTAGGGTCTCCTCAAACATGACACACAAAAAGAACATCGAGAATTCAAGGAATCGTCGGAAAACAAATCAAGATTTCAATAACCTTAAAGATTTGCTTCAAGAACTTGAAGAAACCTGAAAGGAGGGTAAAACCACTCACCTAATTAGGAAGGATGAATAAGGGAGAAATCCCAAATGATGGCCCTCGTATCCGATTTCAAAAGATGGCGGCTCGACTCAAGGGAGGGGACAAGAGGGGCGGTGGCTCACTCCAAGCCACCGGCTTGGTGAGAGGGAGAGAGAGGAAGAGAGAGGGGCTGGCTTCGGCTGGCTCCTCTTAGCTCAGCTCCAAAGGGAAGGAAGAGAGAAGGAGAGGGAAGGGAAGAAGGTTTTGGGCGGCAGCTCCAAGGGGAGAGGGAAGGGGGGCTGGCTGGCGGCTGGCTCCTTTTCTCAAAATTTTGTCTGGCTCCAAATAGGGAGCCACAAGCCAAGGGGAGGGGTTTTTATATTCCCTCCTCAACCCTAACTCTTCTAAACCCTTTTAACCAACCTGCATCCGCCTCAAGCCGAACCCGAACCCGAACCCGCTTGTTGGCTTTAGGTTTTCAACCTTAGCCTTAATCTCGGTTTTGATGATTTTGATGATAACAATCATGAGACTAATGATTTCACTGAGAATATCTTTCAGGTTTCATATCGGCTAGCGTTTGATGTCATCGATCGAATAAATCAAAGAAATCCCAAAATCAAAAGGACATTGATCGTCGCGCTCGGGTTCATCGAGGAAGTTTCTCGAAGATTGATGAGTGCACCAAAGTCGCATCAGACGAGCTCAAAGATCACATGGAAATCTCTCCGACATGATGCTCGTTGAAAGCCGAAATCCGGAAACGAAGCACGGAAGAAAAAGGCTGAAGAAAACAATCTCAGCCAAAATTCAGTTGACCGACGGCCTGTAACAGATAGTTTTCTATCCATTGAACAACCATTTCTTCACAAGGGTATAAATACACTCTCGTATGCTTCATCTAACCCTGTCCCTGATTTTTACAAATTTTATTGAGCATTTAAGAAAGGATTTAAGCCTTCCATAGAAAAATTGAAGCGTGCTCTGCTATTTCCGTGAACACCTTCTTGCGCACACCCCGCTCCTCAACTCTGCGCACACTCGAGCTATTCCCTCGGCGAGTTGGAGCTTCTAAGGCTGTGAAAGGAGCATTTAATATTGGTTTTATATTAAGCTCTTCTCAATTATAATTTTATTATTGTTTTAACTATTTTATTTGTGCGTGTAAAGACCTTGTGTTAGGTCTTGTGTGAAGTGGTATCCTCAGTGTAGAAGGAGTAAAGCCACTCGTGTAAATGTAGTGTTTACTAGGATTAATTTAGTTGTCCCTTAGGGTTGAGGTGGAAGAGTGCTCTCCATAAGAAGGCGGAGACTTCCGGGTGTGGAAGTACCTTAGGTCGAGAGTGAGGCTTTTCAGGAAAAAGTCATCTGTGTAAGGGAAATATAAATTAATATAGTAAAACTAGTTTGGAAATCCTAAGCGGGGTGCTTAGGTAGTGGAGTAGGCATTGGAGCCGAACCACTATAAATTCTGTGTTTGCATTGCTTTTAATTGTTTGTTTTATTTTCTTGATTACTAATCACTTCCGCATCTAATCGTCAAATTGCATATTGCCTAAATAATCTAAGTAAAGGATTAAAATTGAAATTTAGACTAATAGTTTTAGTAAACACACTATTCACCCCCCTCTAGTGTCGCCATTTCATCCAACACCCCCAACTTAAATTAACTTAATTAATCCTACTCTCTAGATAATCAACCAATACATGCTCATAATTAAACAATCATGCAACATAATATATAATTAAATAAATCTATTTATGCAATCAAAATTCACATAATTCATATCCTACTTACCCGAGCTCGCAAGCTTGCACCGGACCATGAGTCGACTCGGCTCGACCTCGAACTAGTCCGCTAGGCTGGCAAACACACACCATAAAAGGAAAATTAAAATTTTTAGGATATTACATATGTTTGGGCTCTGTGTCGGACCTGCTGTTGAGGCAACCTGATTTGGATTTGTCGACCAAAATATTGGATGCAAACAAGACTCTTAGAATCAATAAATCCTCCAAAATTGCTATTTTCGTTCGAAGGAGCTGCGGGATCTCGAGCAAGCTATGTGGGTCATCTTTGATGAAGGCCGAAAAGCTGTAAGCTGCAAAATTAGAAGGTGATTGCAGAAATATTGTGGAGCCTATTAGCAGTCCTCTTCTGGCTTCAAATCATCTGGGTTCGTTTGTGATCGCAATGGGCAGCGGTCCGGAGTCAGCTCTACTGAAAAAGATTGATATGTTGGGTTTCGACTTGCAGGCCCCTGATGATAAGGTTCTCAGAGCTTTGGGTTCTATTTCCGCCTGATCTATGTTGCTTGTTCCATAGCGTAGTTTTTGCCTTTGATCATGTTTCACAATGTTTGCATCTTATTTTGGAACGTTCAAGGGTTATTTAGGCTCCAAGCATTGTATAGTGAAACAAATTATCAAGGAATCGAGATGTAGTGTGGCTTTTATCTCTGAAACTAAGTTGAATGATTGCTCTAAACAGATTGTCAGACAACTCTACTAAAATAATAATCGTCATTAATAACATGTCATAAACGCTATAGCATTATACAAAACACTGTCAAATCGCACGTTATCTTATGTAGGGAGATTACAATAGTGTTCCAGAAATGCAATTGTCAATGCTATATGAATGTTATTTTATAACATTTTTTATCCGTTATGATTAGTTTATTATCATATTCATAACCTGCTATTACTTCTCTATACAATAGCATAATTAATTACTTATCATATATATATTTATATAGCATTTGCAAATCGTTATTATTAGTTTGTTATAGCATGCTTGACTTGTTATTACATGTTTCTATAATAGCAGTTATCATATATACTTATATAGCTTTTTCAAACTATGATTTATCACTAAAGAGAGCATTTTAAAACTATCATATAAAAATAGATTTAATCTCAACTTGTCACAAAAGTATGTTCTCAGCTTATCGACAAACTACTAAAATCAAGAACATTACATAGATCAATATAAAGAATATTTTTATATTGAATAAAGAATACATTACATAAATCCAAACTACTAAAATATGATATTATCCGAACTTAACAATACCAACAAAAGTAGATTAAGTATTGAGTGTACACAATAGCTAGTTTGTTATAGTCAACAAAAATAGATTGTATTGTCTTTTAAAATAAAAGTAGCTAGCTTGTTATCAAATCTTCCAACAAATGTGCTTCTAGGTGTTCTCACCCTTTAAGTCAATTCCAATTCTAGAGAACTGCATAAGAAAAATAATTATATTTTATTGACAAACTTAACATCAATGCATATAAATGTAACACCGCTTCGTTCATAAAAAATCATTAAAAAAACTATTTAAAGTTGCATATATAAAATCAAATTGATAAATCTAAGAAGAGAGCATGCAACACGAAGCAAAAACATTGGAAATATGTTAGACTATTTGTGTACTCCATGGAGCTCTTTTCGCTTGTATGTCATTGGTCAATATATCATGTTATCAACCGACCCTAGATAAATCAGGTTAGAGTAAGGAATTTGTTATTCAGGTCATGTACTAGATGTCAACCCGGCCAAACAAAATGTGCATAATTTAGGTTTATCTCCCGGTGAGTTAAAAAAATGTTCAATATTTATCACTTCTATGCACTCAAATATTCCCACTCTTGGTATGCCAAGCTTAATAAAAATTAACATAAGAAGCCCACCAAGAAATTGATGGGGAATGAACTAATTGAGTTATTCATTCTAAATTATTTTAGTTGATTTCTTGTCTATATCTGAAATTGATGTCTTAAAGTAAAATGATTAAATGAATGCAATAGAACTATATAAATTAAAACTCTTGAAAACCTTATAATTGGAAGCACCATTTCCAGGGAAGACAAAGCCACCTTCTATGGATCGGATGTCATAGACAGAGATACATAGACCCAAAATTGAGATAACCAGGTAGGTGGCAGTATAAACATCAAAAATTGGTATATGCATGTAAATAATTAGTCTCATAGAAAAAAGATAAACTGCACCTTGTTTAAAATCATCTTCTCAAGCTCCTCCTCGATGGCACCAAGGAGAGGACGATTAAGCGTGTGAAGAGGCGAAGGCAAGTTATGCTCGATTAGGCTGAGACAAAACATGCTCCCTTCAAAATGGAAGAAGCATATAAATTCTTATTAATAAGAACATTAGTCATTGCTCAACCTAAATTCAACAAGAAAAAGAATAGATATTCTGTAATTAATGCAGAAAAAGAACTGTAAAATAAAATCTCCATTTATACAGTTACTCAATTGATGTGGCTACTTTCTTTTTCACTAATTTTTTCATACTTTTATTTCTTTCTTTCTACTTTTCGACCTTGCCATGGAAGACTGAAACAAAAACATGAAGGGTGCAAAGTCTTTCAGTGAAGGGGACAAATCTTCCTCTTAAAAAGTACATAAGAACTTGCCTTGAAAATATGATAACTTGTAACAAAATTTTTATAAGATAAATATCACATCAACAAATAAAAAATGACAAACCTATTAATTTCAAACTTCAAATGCAATATTAATAACAAAAAAAACTCCAGCATATGGGTAAATCAATTGTATTATACCTATAAGGACTTTGAATGCACAAATTCCACTCCGATTGCTCCCCATCATTACCCTTATTCACAGAAAAAAGAAAAAAATAATTTATGTAAAGGATCATCTATATAGTGAACAACACTCCTATAGTGCCTATCGAACAAAAAGCACTGCATCTCCTGATAGAATACAATGCAATCGTACTATAGAAACATCGGATGTAGGTCTCCATAAAAATATTTTATGCTTTCTTGCTACATCCACTCAAACTCTTACTCATTTGGTCCTAAAAAAACATGATGAACTAAGACTTTTGAATCATTTGAAGGCCAACGACCTTCAGCCACTACTTCTCTTGAACCAGACAAGAGAAGTGGGCTTTGACAGGAATATCATGAGTGAGCAATTATAGAACCATAATGAATAATGGATAGATACTGCAAGAAGAGCTTTGTGTTTGTATACCAATCGAGCATTGCTCCTTATCAATCTACGATGTTCTTGAGATGTGTCTCCATCATAAACACCAACATCTAGGTCAATATTCATGCAATTTATCATTTTCTGTAGAGTTCTTAGTTGGTCATGAGCTAAAGCCTAAAAAGAATTACATCAACTTTCTCAACAAAGCTAGATAGCCAAAGGTGCTAAAAAATTTGCTAAACATAGAAAAAATGAGTCATTCTACTAAAATTGACAATACAGAAAAACCTCTGTGGGGAATATATAGAGAGCACAAGATAACATATTCTTTGATAGTGCTTCAAGAACTAGAATATTATAGCAGAGAAATTTGCCGCTGGAAGTTGATGTTGCCACAACAACATTCTTCCGAAAAAGGGAAGCATGTATAGATTCAGCTTGGATAATTATTACATAAGAAGTCAACAGAACAAAAATATTTGCTTGATAGATTAAACTAGAAAAGTCATGTATTGACACCTGGTGACTGTACCTGGTGACTGTATAACTGAGTTATTCCAATCCCTTTAAGTACTAACCTTAATGCTTTTGTTAGATCAGTAGGGAGTTCCACATATACATCATCTTTAGCATCTATTTGTTCCACATGTACAATCCGTTGAAAATATGGGTTCCACATCACCACAAGTCCACAACTAATTGTACAATTTTAAATACCAAAACACATGTGCATTGTGTCAAACCTGTCCTTATTTTCCAATGCCTTTTATGAGATGTCCAACCATTTCAGAAGGTTCTAGGATTTCTCTACTCCGTTGATTATCATATAATAATATTTGAACCAAAGATAACATGTTACATAACATAAAAATTTCGTTGACCTAATTTTATATTTAGCAAAAAATAAAAATCACACTTTGTTGCAATCTAATATGTCTTTTATATTTAGCAAGAAGCTAAATGGTGAATCACAAGTAATTAAACTCCATAGCTACAATATCACCAAATATATATCTTGTATACTTAGTTTACATGATCAATCTACATAAAAGACATAATAACATTAACCAACATTAATTGGACTAGAAAAATAATACCATGCAACATTTAATATATTTCCACAACTCTGATATGAAGGTAATACTCCTTCGATCAATTGCACGAATAATTGATGAAGGGACTTTCTTCTTAGCTGCAAATCCACCATAACATGGTAAAAAAATTTAATCACCACAACCAAGTCAAAATAAAAATAAGTACAGAGGAAAGAATGAGGCATATTCAAGCATGATCTACCGACATGTATGTCTCATTTCATATCGAGCATAAGAAGACTTGCATATGAAAATTATTCGAACTCAAATATGCAATTGCAACCATAACTCCACCAAAAACAGATTCAAACAAAACTGTCAGCAATTGCCTTTGGGCAAATAATTGAAAGGAGTTCAATATCTGATGCAGAAATGTCTTCCAGTCCAAATAGACTAGGCTGCTTCAATAATTCATCTATGAATTCCCATGTCAAACATTTTTTTTCTCACTTGGAAGAAAGCATAGAAAACATTTATGAATAATTTTTTTTTCAATGCTCTCCTCAACCAAGAAGGACACAAAACCTGCTCCACACCAATAATTTTGAATACTCTTCAAACAACAAGCAACCACTTGAATACGCATTAAACAAACAACATGTTGATTCGACAATACTTGGATCGTACTAGCGGTTTGTTGGTCAAATAAATTATGGACATCAAAATATAGAATCTCGCGGAGGCCTTCTCAATGGACGAGCACTGACCTCAATTGTTGTAGTCAACTCCTTAGTTGCATCTTCCCTCTTTGAGTATCTAAAGAACATCACTATTCAAAATTACTGTGACCAAATGAGATATTGAGAGCCCATAATCAGGTTATGCACAAGCCTTCCTATCAGCATTTAACCATGTATTGATCAAGATAGATAATACATTATAGAAATATTTAAAATTTCAATAAGTTTGCATTACAACCCACAAATCATTTACTTCCAGTTCCCGCGAGATTGTTTTCAAGAATAATCTTATAAATTCGAAGCACATACACAAGGATCAAGGATCAAGGAAATATACCTACAAGAAAATGTTAATTCACTGCAATTATATTCAAGAATGACCTAACTTTGATTAACTAATAACAATAATTAATCCAAAATCAAACATCTTTCCAATAAAAAATCTATAACACACCAAAAAGAGGATATTGAAAAAATATATATTTCCAAATCTTTTGGAGAACAATTTCATATGTTGCTGTTTTTCTCAAATTTAAATAGGCAAGCACTATGTTAAATATACACTACCAAATTAGATAATGAATAAAGGACTGAAGAACATCTGGAAGAGGAATTGGAAAAGTAACAATCTAATGGTTTTTTATGTTATTTAAAAAAGAAAATAAATTTTTAAGTATCAAGAAATTATATATGAACATATACACACTTATTACATTAATCTCCTGTAAGACCCGAAACTTTCCTAATATAAAAATCTATTTTTGGTGCAGTGCACCGGAATCAGGGGTTAGTTGA
Source organism: Canna indica (assembly GCA_034359265.1). NCBI lineage: Eukaryota > Viridiplantae > Streptophyta > Magnoliopsida > Zingiberales > Cannaceae > Canna > Canna indica. Next base: position 41,795,151 of record CP136893.1, read on the forward strand.
GCCGAGCCGCGGAATTGCCTCGAGTAAAAAGGTATAACTCGACTTATGAAGTTTAAATTGGTTAGATGGATATTTCCTTATTAAGCATTAGATGTCCTATTTGAGTCGAGTTTAAATCGTGTATGCGGATCGAATCGGAGCTTGAATCGGACTCGGATCGAGTCGAGTAGAGGCTAACACTACTAGAAAAATGGTCATCAGCAACGGCTGATGCCGTTGCTGAGCCGTTGCTGAAGAGAATCAGCAACGACTGAGCCATTGCAATAGCGCCGTGACAGAAAGTCGCGTTGCTGATGACTTCGCAACGGATCAGCAACGGCCGCTCGGGCCGTCGCTCAAAACATTATCAGCAACGGCCGCTCGGGCCGTCGCTAAAACTATTATCAGCAACGGGTTTGCAACAGACCCGGAGCCATTGCTGATAACATTAATAGCAACGGCCGCTGAGTCCGTAGCAACGCCGTTAGTAAAACTCCGTCGCTAAGCCGTTGCTGTAGGTCATTAGCAACGGCTTTCGATACACTTTTAGCAACGGCTTTCCCACGGACGGCCGTGGGAAAGCCGTTGCTGATGACGTATACCTGGGAACAGAAAAATTTCAAATTTCAAATTTCCATTGATACATTGATACATTATCTGATACATAACTCACACACCCATACCCTCATACACACATTCATTCACACATCACAAACACCTCATACACATTCATTCACACATCACAAACACACCAACATATATACATCAAAACAATTATACTTATATTGATAATTATCCACGATAGTATAAAAACAATTCAAATGCAAAATTGAAGTATCAATATCCAAACAAAATAAGTTAAACAAGTTCAATATCCAAACAAAAAATCTCACGATCAAGATGGAGGATGGTCTGGATTATATGGCGGGGTCTGGAGCGCTTGAGTGTACACCGGCGTAGACTGACTCGAGGACGACGGATTAGATGATGCCGAAGAGATGCCTGCTTCGGGATGACCTGACATGTTGCGTAGCATAGATTGTATATCTGCCATCATCTGACTCTGGCGCTCCATCATCTCAGTCTGACGCGCGACCATCTCCTCTAGAGTCCTTATTCTGTTACTATGATCATAACTGGATCTAGAGGTGGACGGCCGCTCACCAGCGACCGGAGGGGTCGGTGCCCCAAGTGGCCCTAGTACGGCTCGCGCATGACCACTATCTGCGAAGCCATATACGCGGCCATGGTCCCAGCCACCTGCGGCCTCGACCCACGATGCTGCGTCAAAGTCCTCGGGGGTACCCCCGCGCTGCACCACCGTCTGGCTGTAGGTCTCCTACTCGAGTTTGATTTTTTGTTTAATATTTATCATAAAACTTAAATTATAAATATATAATGAATAATTTAAACAAATATATAATTACCATAATGTATGCAGCGCGGTTGTGGATGTACTCCCCCGTCCCATGTGCTCGACGGTGAGTCCGCTCAAACACCGCCATCGGGGAGGGTCGCTGGACACTCCCGTCATCCGACACCGTCGTCTACATTTACAAAACAAATACATTAATTAGTACACATAATAACAAATAAAATATATAATTAAAAGATATACTTACCATACGGTTTGCGTGCACTGCAAATGCAACAGAGCCGCCGGTGTGACGCGCTGCTCCTCCCGACATGCGATTTCTAGCCGCATTCCGAGAAACCTCCTGCCATCGATCCGTCGACCATATCCCCACGAGCTGGTCCCATATATCCGGAGTAATCCAACTGGGGCCGTATCCCCGAGTCTCCTCGATGTTAGTGGTCCCAGCTCGGGCCATCGCTTGGGACCGAGCCTGCCCCAGCTGCCCGTTGTACCTTGCCCGGGAAATAGCCTCCCAGGCAGCGTAAATGAAGGGCCTCTGGTCCTCGGCCCATGTATAGCGAGCCTGCAAAATAATAATATCAGAACCAATATTAATATATCATCATGCATGTAAAAAATAATAATAATACGTGCCTCAAACTCGCGCCATAACATGTCGACGTGCTCGCTAGGCACGTGAGACCACGTAGGCCATGCCCCGTGCATGTATCATCGAATAGTAGAAGAAATGCTCCTCGGCACTTCTTCTTGCTCGAACCTGCACAACAAAAATAAATTTTAATATTATATTATGATATAATGAATTTGTAATGATTCATAATTCATGATATATTACCGCTCCCCAATCACGCTAATCAATCTACGTGACTCTGTGGCTGGTGGAGGCTGCCACCTGTTCGGCCCGCGTGGCCGCCTACGTCTGGATGTACTAGCCTCGGCAGTATCATCGGAATGAGGATTAGCAACAGGTGGATCAGCAGCATGAGTAAGTGCTGGAGTCTCACCGATCGGAGACTCCGAAACTCTCCTGCGTCGATAACCACGACCAGACATATCTGTCGAACAGACATATAATCAGATTATTGTATAAATAGTAGAGATATATTTAATAAAATATATACTTTACAATTATTCTTCATCATCTGAATAATAGTCTTCGAATTCTTCTTCTTCTTCCTCTTCTTCCTCTTCTTCATCTTCTTCATCTCCAGCTTCCTCAATTTCATGATCGTCATCATCAGCATATTCAACTTCTAATTGAATTGACGTTGTGTCTGCATCCTCGAGTATTGGAATAATACGATCCACAGCAGGAAGATCATCTTCTTGATAGAAACCAGGAGGATCATTTTCTCCTACTATCGGATCAATTTTTTCTCTACCTTTTGTCTTACAGACTACACGCCAATCCACTCTATCTTTATTTCGAGCCGGATACTTCGCGTAATATACTTGTTCGGCTTGTGATGCCAATATAAAAGGCTCATTTGCTGTCAATTTCGATTTGTAATTGACCTCAACAAGTTTGTATTTTGGATGAACTTTCATGCCCCTTTCTGTTGTATCGAACCAATGACATCTAAATAGGATCACTGATTTCAAGCCGAAGTAGTGCAACTCTATCACTTCTTCCACCAGTCCATAAAAATCCATATCACATTCAGCATATCAACTCTATCCGATCGTCGATGCGTACGTGAAACATATCAACTCGTCGAAGGATGATTATTTTCTAAATGTTTCGAGACAGTTCGAGTCCATATTGGACGATTTCAGGGCGCATCCGAAGTGGACGATTCCGGCGCGAGTCCGAAGTGGACGATTCCGGCGCGAGTCCGAATTGCACGATTCCGGCGCGCGTCCGAAGTGGACGATTCCGGCGCGAGTCCGAATTGGACGATACCGGCGTGCCTCCGAAGTGGACGATTCCGGCGCGCGTCTGAAGTGGACGATTCCGGCGCGAGTCCGAATTGGACGATACCGGCGCGCGTCCGAAGTGGACGATTTCGGCGCGCGTCCGAAGTGGACGATTCCGGCGCGCGTCCGAAATTAATCTAAACTGTAATAATTAATCTAACAAATTAAATAATTAATCTAAACAATTAATTAACAATTATAAAATAATTAATTAACAATTATAACATAAAATAAATTATATATATAAATTATAAATTCCGGCGCCGGAGTCCACCCTCCGGCGCCGGCGTACAGTGGCCGGACACACTGTCCGGCCACTGCAGAAGGTCCGGTGGCGGCCATCGGCCGACCGCCGCCGGCCGAAACCCTAGAAATAGGGTTTCGGTCGGGTGATTCCTGCCGGCCGCAGGGAAAAGACGGCCGCAGGGAGGAGACATACCTGAACAAGTCGGAAGCAGCGGTCGGCGTCGTCGGCGTCGGCAGCAGCGGCAGCAGTGGCGGCGAGTGGCGTCGGCAGGAGCGGCGGCAGCAGCGGGAGGAAGAAGGGTCGGGCGCGACTGGTGCCCTATATAAACTTATCAGCAACGGCTCACTCGCCCGTTAGAACGTCGTTGCTGATAAGTTATCATCAGCAACGGCTCACTTATCTGTTAGAAAGCCGTTGCTGAAAATTAAAATATCAGCAACGGCTCACCTTTTCGTCCGAAAGCCATTGCTGATAATTAAAATAACCAGCAACGGCTCGGTTTTCCGTTAGAAAGCCGTTGCAGATACAGTTTTCTGCAACGGCTCGAGCGGCCGTAAGAATGCCGTTGCAAATAGCAACGGCTTGAGCGGCCGTCGCTGATAGCCGTTGCTGAAGACGAAGTTTCTAGTAGTGTAAGTCATTTAGAGGGCATATGGGTCATTGGAAGATGAGGGAATAAAATCCCTCATCATGAGTCGTGTGGTTCATCTTGGAGCCGCACGCAGCCCGAGCAAGAGAGAGGGAGGAGGAGATCTTGGTCGGCGCCGGAGATCATGTCGTCGTCCGAAGGTTCGAGATCGCCAACGACCACCCCTTCTTCTTCCTTAAGCAAGGTGAGTGGTTGTTTTCCCCTTGTGGATTGGTGGAGGCGTGTGACCGGACCCCTAGGACTGTTCGGAAAAGTTTTACTCGCGAGTTTTCATCGTTTCATGGTATATTGATCTTGTATCGCTATTTTAGTTATTGTTCCATCGGATCTACCACAGTTTTCTTCAGATCTTGAGGTTTTAGGGACTGTCGAGTAGAGAGAAAAGGGGAAAGGTCATGCCAAAAATTTCCCCAATTCCCTCGACGGAAGTAAACCCCTTTTTGATCAATTTTGAACCTAAGTTGAGTGGATGTATAGTTTAATTGTTGAAATTGATGATTGAATTCCCTCTTTAAGCTTTGTAGGCTCGGCCAAACAAAAGGGAACCTCTTATCCATGGTTCGGCCGAGCAAGGGTTGTGTGAATTGATCAATGGTTTAGTTAGGGTAGGTTAGAAACAAGGTACTAAGGTTTGGGGCTGGATTTTCTCCTTGTCCCCGCCCTTGGAGTTTGGCTGAGCAAGGCTTGCCTTCCTCAATTCTTGGCCGAGAGGATGAAGGGAATGGTGACCTCAAGAAGCTAGTCATCTTTGTTAGGAAATACCCGAAGCAATAGGAAACAAGGATCGCCTATATTGACAAGTAGAATCAAGATAACATTTAGGTAAGAGACTAATTAAGGAAGACTACAAGTTAGTGCATGCATTTAGTGGTATTGTGGGGTGGTAATCTTTCTTAATCTTCCCTATTTAAATTCAAAATTTTGGTTATGTTTTTACCATGCTAAACAAATTCTTTCCTTGCTGAAAATTATCATTTAATGCAGGATTTAAATTCCTTATTGTTGAATCACGTGGTTAATTATGCATTGTAGGTGATGTGAAGTAATTTATTTAATTATAAATTATATGCTACAAAATATTATTATTGGGTGCATTACCAAATCTATGACATGTAGTTTTTCATTAGCCAAGTTATCATGTGACGTTAGATGATATGCATGAAATTGTAAAGTGTATGTTAGTGATGGAAACTCAAAAGTAGACGAGTTAGATCTCACACCTAAGAAGCATTTTGCGAACAATAGTGTACGCATGATACGACCGAAATTAAAAGGCCGATAACGGGCGGATGCTTGGGACTTTAAATAAGGAAACTTTAGGACACCTTGTTTGTTTGATGTGATTGTGGTGGTCTGCCGAGAAGCATGGGTAGTCAGAATGACTAATGCTTGACTCGGCCAGTGATTGGGTCTTGAGATTGCATCAGTGGGCCTGCTAGGTGTTAGACCACAGTTGGGTGGGACTAGTTATCCCTACCCCAGTCGATGTTCAGAGACTAGCAGACCATCCTAGTCGACGGCCCGGAGTTTGTTTGGATTCACTTATGTGCTATGTGGCCCGAACGGCTAGTATGTTACTATTTGTGTATGGTAGGGATGGTTATAGCCGAATCACTAGACCATGAGTAGGCCCTAGGGGCCGGGTGCCATGTGGCGTAGTTAGGCTGTTATGGCTGCTTACATGAATGTTGGCCTATACAGGATGACCCATGGGATCGGTTGTCATACCAGAAGCAACTTATATCCCTATCTTTATATTTGCTGCCATATATATATATATGTGTGTGTGTGTGTGTGTGTGTGTGTGTGTGTGTGATTATTGTGGATTTATGTGGTGGTTCGGAAGAATCGCTCATTGAGTCCCATGTGGACTCACGGTTTATTTTCTTGTTTTGCAGAGCCCGACCAGTGAGATGAGGCTTGGAGTCATGGTGCAGCTGGAGGGCAGGCGGTGGCATAGATCTCGTAGCAGACTAGCAGCGTCCACTAGTCATAGTCTAGAGGTCTAGGGCAGTTGTTTCTTTCAATACACTGAGATTGTCTATTCGAAAACATGTACTTGTTTTTAAACTTGAGTTGTTTCTTATGGTGATTGATGTTTCGAAACTTTTCATGTTTTAAAGCAAAATTATGAACCTTTTTTAAAGATTTGAATAAAGCTGCATCGCTGTTTTCATTATGTGTTTTTGTTTCTATTAGTTAGTGTATGTAGTAGGCTTTAGGGTAGGACATAGACCCTGGCCGGTCACACGACCCTAAGTTGGGGTGTGACATCTCCCCATCTAAATGATCAACATGTTGAAATAAAACAAAAACTAGATATCTAGATCTAAAATATTTAGATATTTAGGAACTCTAATTGAGAAGCAAGGATATGTACATGGAATATTTTTTAAAAATAAACAAAAATATAAGAGATCATTCAGCCCAACAAAGATTAGAAACACAAAAGATTAGCAAAAGCAACAATATCTCGAAATCTCTTGCAGCACCCAAGCACAAGATCCACAAACCAACACGGAACCCAACAAAGCTAACCATGAAAGGCACGAACAAAAGGATTCCCATGCCATAGATCAATAATTTCTTACAAGATTAAAAGAAAAAGACATATACATACCTTCAGCAACTCCTCATAATCTTATAGCAGGTACTGGTATCTGAGCCTTGCCCTAGCATCTTCCCCATGAACATAACCGACAACAGATGGAGAGGACTCCATGGAGACCTTCCTCGCCCTCTTCCCCATCCAAACCGCCTCATTTCAGAAGACCGGAGAAAAACTGAAATGAGCTTGGAGAAAAATCTGTTGGATAAAACGTATCAAAAAACAATCTCTCACCTTAAGTAGAAATTCTTCGGAGAACGGAGAACGTTGAGCCTTAGCGCGAGAAGGATGGCCTTTTGCAGAGCGATCGCAAATCACGGAGAGGGTGAGGAAGATATAAGAGGGAAGGAAAAAAAAAGGAAAGAAGCGTGTCGTCTGCTCGTGATGCGGGTTGGATTGAGGTTGCTTCTCTTTCGAGCATGAAGTAAACAAGAGGATAAAAAAGGATACCTAGGAATTGAACCTTCTTGGTCCACCCAGCGGGCGCCGGAAGCTTGACGGTGATGACCTCCCCCTCTCTCTTCATCTTCTCCGATGGGGACTCTCGGCGAGTATGAGAAACGAGGAGAGGAGAACGGGCTGGAGCGACGATCAATAAGTTGAGGGGTTTGTCACATGAGGAAAACAATGACGATAGTACAGATGTGGGATGAGGGTTTTGTCGGGCGAGGGAAAAAAAGTAGCGGACCTTTTTTTAGGAAAAAAGAGAGGGAAGTAAGCCACGTTTTAATTTTAGCCACCGTTTAACGATAGCGTTCATGTAGAGTGCTATCGTTAAATGCCATTGAAAGCTCAAAATGTTGTAGTGCTCTCTGATGATAATTTCTATACCATTAACGCTTCTGATCTCTCCGAGGGTCTTCTAGCAGTTTGGGACCCTGCGGTTTGGGTTTGTACGACTAGTCATTATGGTCGTTGGTCCATCCAACTTTCTCTTAAGCACCGGTTGTTAGACTTCTCCTTTGAGGCCATCGGGGTGTACGATCCCCCTGCTAGAGGACAGAGATCTGCTTTCTTACAAGAGCTAAGACAAGTTGTTTCTTCTTGCACGAGGCCTTTAATTTTGGAGGGCGACTTTAACATGACTACTAAGCACAGGGAACGATAGAACTGCATGGATAACTCAATCGACTCTCGCAGATTTTCCAAACTAATAGCTGATTTGGGCCTCTTGGACGTACCTCTCTCAGGTAGCTTGTTCACTTGGACCAATAATCATAATCCCTGGGCACTAGCCAAGCTCGATCGGGTTCTAGTCAATAACACACTAGCTCTCGCATTCCCTGATATGAGTGGAACTATAAGGGACCGCAAGCTCTCTAACCAAAGCCCGGTGCTCTTACAACTGGCCCACAATCGACGAAAAATCCAAACACATTTCAAAATTGAGAATTATTGGCTTTGATGTGATCAGTTTAGAAACTTCATCAAGGCCGGCCTCTGCACTATCCATTATCAGAATCCCTCGGCCTCTTACTAGACCACTTCCCATCTATAGACCTGAATGAAAAAATGGAAATCTCTTAGACACATTATTTTGGAGTGGGACAAAATATGCAGGAAAAACTGGAAGGACAAACGCACCTCGAACGAAGCTAGATTGGAAGCCTTGAGGAGCTCACATACTGGAAGGACAAACACACTTCGAATGAAGGACAAACACCCTAGCTGACACGTCCTCGATCTCTCACATAGAACTTGAGGAGCTCAAGCAGGTCAAGATTTTATTGGACCAATGCTACCAAAATGAGAGTCTGTACTAGCAACAAAGGGCCAAGATTCGTTGGCTCAGGGATAGAGACCATAACACAAGATATTTCCATCTTTGTGCTTTTAACAGACGTCGGCATAACATGATATCTTCCATTGAATTCAATGGTTCTACCTTATCTAATTGGAATGATGTGGCTGACGCTTTTTAGGTGTTCTACGTTGGTCTGTTGGGTCGCGAGGTGCCCCCCTGCTTAGAACGAAATGACATGACATCTTACCTTCCTCGCTTATCGGTCTCCAGTCTATGGACACACCTTTCACTATAGTAGAAGTGTTCGAGGTCATCAAAAAGGCAAAAACTCATAAGGCCCCAGGTCCTGATGGCATTACAATAGAATTTTACTCTCAATTTTGGCCACTAATTGGTGGACAAGTCTTGGATATCCTCCTTGAGTTGCAGAACGACCCGACTTCGATGGCTCGTATTAATAAGGCCACCATTGTCTTGATCCTAAATCCCCGGGAGCAAACACGGTTAGTGACTTTTGACATATCGGTCTGGAGAACAACATCATACAAATTTTCTCAAAGTTGCTAGCCAATCGGCTTGCGCCCTTCATCCCAGACCTCACCGACAACTTGCAAAGCACTTTCATTAGGGGACGTAGCACCTCGACTGCTTTTTGACCGCTTCTGAAACTATTTGGGGCTGCAAAAGATTGGATTGGGACGTTTGCGCGATCAAAGTGGATTTCGAAAAGGCTTTTAATTATGTCAACTGTGACTTCTTGTTGCAATCTTTGAGTGCTCATGGTTTTCCTCCCAAATGGATTTCTTGGATCCGGAGTATCCTATCCACTACAGAATCCTCGCTTCTTATCAATGGCTCAGAAGGTAAATCTTTCAGACATCGAAGAGGCCTACGCCAAGGAAACCCACTCTCCCCTCTTCTTTTCAACCTGAATATTGATTCCTTATCAAGAATTATTTCTCGAGCCGAAACATTGGGGCATGTGACTGGGGCACTCAGCACATACCTTCAGAAGAGCATCACACATATTTTCTTTGTAGATGATCTTCTCTTGTTTTGCAAAGCGGAGGAAGAATCCTTAAGATCCCTAGGTCTCATCATCAAGTGTTTCGAGCTTTGCTCAAGACTTAAAGCTGAATGCTTTTAAGACCAAGGCGATACACATCAATGGTGACACTCACAAGGCGAACTTAGCCGCGAATATATTTGGATGCTCGATAGGAAGCTTTCCCTTCAAATACCTCGATCTCTCCTTGAGGCCTGGCGGTCTCACTAAGGCGGACTGGTCTCAATTGATCACGAGATTCGACTCTACCCTAGCCTCCTGTCAAGGACCACTGCTCTCCAAAGCGGGCATGCTGACCTTGGTTAACAACATCCTCACCAGTCAAGCTTCCTATTGTCTCTCTGTCTTCTTGGCTCCGAAATGGGTCTATAGACAAATCGATAAGCGAAGGACTTTTTTCTAGACTGGCAAAGGTGAGGCTACACCGCAAGGAAAGTGCTTGGTGAACTGGAGCTCTCTAATCTGTGCTCGAACAGAGGGTGGGCTAGGGATCCTCGACCTACCTACCCACAACAATGCTCGACGAGCAAATTAGATCTAGAAGCTTTATCAACTGGGGGGGGGGGATGCCTTGGCAGAACATCATTTCATCCCTTTACCCTAGACCATTGGAGCTTAATGAGGCTGACTGGCTCCTCTTATCTCACATTTGGGAAAAAATTGGTTCTCTTTTGGATACTCTCCAGCCTGCCCTGGTCCTTTACGTGGGGGATGGCTCTGGTCTCAGGCTTTGCTTCACTCCTTGTTTCAATGGGTCTAATCTCCGAGACCGCTATCCGACTCTCTTCGCGGCTACCTCCCTCCCGGACCTTACTTTTGATGAGGTGCAGATTAGAGAGGCCTCTAGGATGGCAGAAGGTTGGAATTTGAGTTTCAGGTACCTGGTGCCGTTTGATTTACTTACCTGTCTTCAGAATGACCTTGCCCCCCTCCTACACACATCCGGTGCAAACTCTATCTCTTGGAAATGGATCAATAATGGTATCTACACAACAAATAGTTTCTATCGTATATCTTGACAAACAGAGGGATTAGAGATCTCAAAGCTTGCTTCCTATGGCAGAAGGCATGTCCCCCGGCATGCTCTATGCATAGTTGGATTATCGAAAAACAAAGATTGCTGACTAAGGATAGACTCATTGCCCATAACCAACAAATTTGTCCGACCTGCCTCTTGTGTAATGACAAAGACGAGACTCATAAGCATCTGTTCACCGAGTGTTCTTTCACCAATGAGGGATGGAAACTGTTCCTTCTTTGGTCCTGCACTTGCTTCTTTCCCCTGGATTACAAACCATGGGATGGACCTCCAGTCAGCATCAAGAAAAAATTAAAGCTTTTCCGACTCTTCATGATTTGGAGGCACAAAATTTGGCACGAGCGAAACCTCAGAATTTTTGATAATAGAAGTAGAACATTCGAGGAGCTCGTGGGGGAGGCCACAACATTGCTCTCCTCGCTGTAGTAGGTGGTTGTATCCAGCCTTCTTGGCCTCTTCTTTTGTCTTGCTTTTGTTTTTTCCTTATGTTTTGTCTATCTCTCCCTTGTATTCTATTCAAATCTCTTGAACTGAATATAAGTTTTATATTTTCAAAAAAAAGAAGGTCCAAAACAAACTCAAATAAGAAGTGAACCAAAATAATTGAAGTGAACCGGTTGTTGCAAGTATCAGACTAGATGAGGTGAAAAGTGCGCATAGCTATTATGTTCAGTTTTAAAATATTTTTAGACAACCAAAGCTAAATATCAATGATATGTTTGCTTGATTGGATAAGATAGGATTGAATTGAATAATAAATGAGAGAGTATTAGATATAAATTATTTAAATCCAGTGTACATCGAATATAATATCAATTTTTTATTATTTATTTTTATTTTCTTCTAATCAATGCACTAAACAAATAATGAATATTAATTCACCCCTTGTCATATCCTCTCTTATCCAATGAAGCAAACATGAAACAAGTGAATAGCTAAATATGTCAAATGCAACGAGGAGTTTGGTATGAGGTAATCTATCATTATTACTACTCATTTTGGGATTAATATGTTTGATTATAAAAAAATGTGATATTCTATCTTATCAATGGAGCCATACCCCTCTTAAGATTATTCCATGTCCAGATGAATATCACTTGGTGCATATTTGCTTCATAGGATAAGAAAGGATATGATAAGAGATTGATTAATATCTATTATTTATTTAATGCATGGATGAGAAGAAAATGAGTATAAAATTAATATTATATCCTGTGTATACCGGATTTAAAAAATTTATATCCAATCCATCCTCATTTATTATCAAATCATATCCTATATTATCCAATGAAGCAAACATACCATTAGGGTGCGTTTTATTGGATGGAGTGAATTTATAAGGAATAAGAATATACAAGGAATAGGAATAGACAATGAATAATATTATCTTGTTTGGTTGACATTGTAAATAGGTCAATAATAGGATTATTTTATTTATTTAGAAAGTTAAATGATCGAAATATCATTCTTAATAAAATTGAATATACTTTGTTTGCTTAACAAAATGAATTGAGAGGAAAATAACTAAAATATTCTTCTAAAAATATAATAAATTATATTATAATTTATTCTAATTAATAACAACGTAATAAAAATATGAATTAATGTAAAATAATAAAAAGCTATTATTTTATTTTTTTATAAAAAATAATTGAATCTTAAAAAAAGAATTGTTAAAATATTATTTAATAAAAAAATAATAATGATCTATTTAAGATATGCAATTATTAAAATTAATTTATCAATTTAATTTTTATATTCTTATTATAAATATTGAAGTACACTATAGAAAAATGACCAAAATACCCATCTAAAATATAATAAATTATATTTTAATTTATTTGAATTAATAAAAATATAATAAAAATATGTGTTAATATAAAATAATTTATTAATTTAAAATAATAAAATCTTTTATTTATTTTATTTTTATAATAAACTAAATATTCAAAAAAATTATTAAAATAATATTTAATAATATAATCATAATTATTTAATATTATAAATATTTATAAAAGACAATATAAGAAAATGTATTAAGGAATAGATAGTGAATACTATTCCTTGGGTTGAGGTAAGGAATAATATTTCTCATTCATGGTGAATTGTATTCATTATTTATTCCTTTATCTATTCCTCATGACCCACCTAATCCTTGTCAATAAGTTGCAACCAAACAAGGGAATAAGTTAGAGATAAAAAATATTATTTCATTCCTCATGTATTCCATCAAACCAAACGCTACCTTGTGAGAGCGCTCACCAAGGGAATAGGACAACTACATGACAGTGATTACAAAAGAATAACATGAAACACACCGTGAAAAGATAATCAATTGATATAATTCATGTATCACTACTAGAATAATGGTTAAAGTAACGGGGCTCACCGACGGTCGCCTAGGCCGTTAGAAATATCCATGGCTTTTCGACGGCCGCAACGGTCATGGCTGATGTAACAAAATTAGCCATGGCTCGCATACGGCCGCCTACTGCCATCGCTTAGAGTCGGTGGCACGCATAGGGCGCGAAATGAAATAACTCAGTAGCCACAACTTAGCGAGGGCCCATAGGCCGTTGGTGATATAAATAACTTAGAAGCCACAACAAACAACGGCTGTCGCTTATTAATTAATGGCGCGAGCGCGGTGCGAAAATCAAGAACTCGTCACCGACGGCTTAGAGAGGGCTACATCGACCATTGGTGATATAATAATTAGGCATCCACGATTTACCGATGGCTGACAAGCCGTCGGTGATAAACCTTTTTATTTGCATTCGCGCCCGACCCTTCCTCTCCTCCTTCTCTTTTAACCTCCAATTGGTGTCACCGCTGCCATCGCCACCCGTGTTGCTGCCGCACCTCACCGCTGCCCTCACCGCACGTCATCGCCCATCGCTGCTCGCTGTCGGTTCTGACCCTTTGCCGTCTATGCCGCCGATGGTGAGGTAATCTCCGTCATCAACGTCCTCCCCACTACTAGAACTGTGGTCATCAGCGATGATTGATACCGTGGCTGAACCGTCGGTGATGTATATCACGAACGACAATAACTATGACAAACAACCGTCGCTGATGTGTGCGTCTCAATTGTGTTGTGACGGCCTAACTCCGCCGTCACACGTAGTCAATCTGCACCAAATATAAATTCATATTATGATATTTTGAATTATAAATAAATTATAAGAAATAATTAATGCATATACTTACGTTCTTTCGCGCACAGTAACTGCTCTGCGCAATTGTCCCTCGGGTGGGCAGAGGGAGAATTCTGTTAGGCCCTCATGGCCTATGTCTCGATGTCGACGGGCTTGGATCAGCTGAAGCGATGGTGGCTGGAGGTGGGAGGGTTAATGGATGGATCAGGTGGGGGAATGGTGGATGGATCAGGTGGGGGAATGGTGGCCGGACCAGGTGGGGGAATGGTGGCCGGAGGTGGAGGGATGGTGGTGGAAGGCAAAGGGTCAGTGGGTACAAGTGGGGCAGGTGGTAATCGTCGGGGAGTCCTACGAGGAATGCCTCCTCGAGAACTGATATTTTGAACCATAGCTGTAAAAATTTAATATATTTAGATTATATATATTAGATTAATAGATATATTTAATAATTGAATATATACTTCATATTTACAATTATTCATCATCGTCATTATCATCATCTGTGTAATACTCTTCTTCTTGTTCTTCTGTATCTGAATCTTGAAATTCTTCTTCGTCTCCCTCATCTTCATTCTGTCCTTCCTCAACTTCATTATCGTCGTCATCAACGTATTCTATTTCCAATTGAACTAACTCTGTGTCATCATCCTCGAGTATTGGACTAACTCGTTCCACTTCGAAAGGATCTTTTTCTTGATAGAAGTCATCTGCTAGCTCATTATCTCCAACTATCAGGTCAATTTTTCCTTTGGCTTTAGTCTTATAGACTATACGCCAATCTGCCATGTCTTTCTTTCAAGACGGATGCTGCATATAATATACTTGTTCAGCTTGAGATGCCAATATAAATGGCTCATTTGAAGCCAATTTTGATTTGTAATTGACCTCGACCAGCTGTTTATACTTCGGATGAACTCTCATGCCCCTATCGCTTGTATCGAACCAACGACATTTAAAAAGGGCAACTGATTTACATCTAAAAAATTATAATTCAATGACTTCTTCCAATAGTCCGTAAAAGTCAACATCACATTCAGCATACGTTGTCCCTTTGACGCAAACCCCGACATTCATAGTCTTTTTTGTAGATGAATATTCAAGTGTGTGAAATTTATATCCATTGACAAAATAACCATTCTAACACTGTACAAGTCGTGCCGGTCCGCTAGCAAACTCGAAGATTTGGTTATCTATTTCGCCTTTGTGTTCTGTGCTGTAAGCTTGAAACCAATTAGGGAACTCACGATTTCGTAATTTTTCTAATTCCTCATCGCTGTAAATTGAGTATTTTGTCACCATCTCAATGTGAAATATTTCAATGAACTTCTAAATCTCTGGACAGTTTAGTAAAACATACAAGTAGGCCAAATGGTACTCTTCGTCGTTTAAGAATCAAGACGAAAGAGAACCCAAAGCACGATCGGGGTAACAAAAAATATTTAAACAACATCTGATGGTCGAGGTCCCCCGTCTGATGGTCGAGCTCCACCGTCGTCATTCCGTGGAAGACGATTAAGTCTTGTCTTGATGGTTGATTCAAAATAAAATGAGCAGAAAGTTGAAATTTCTTGAATTATATATGCTTTTGATATGGAACCTTCAACTGCGACGGTGTTCTTTACTTTTTTCTTTAGACGATTCATGTATCTTTCAAATAAGTACATCCACCATATTGAACGGGGCCACCAACTCGTGCCTCGTATGCCAAATGTATCGGTAGAGGCTCCATCGAGTCAAAAAATGCAGGAGGGAAAAACTGCTCCAGCTTGCATATAATCTCAACAATATTATTTCAAGTGCTGTCATATCTTTGACTCGAAGTACATTTGCACAAATGTTTTTGAAAAACATACTTAATCATGTCAACGGACCCCAAATCTTACCATGTAGATGATCTCGAAACGCAACCGGAAGCAATCTCTGCATGAATACATTTCAATCGTGGCTCTTCATCCCCAATATTTTGCATTCATCGATGTTTACACATCGAGATAAGTTTGAGGCATATTCATCGGGTAATCTGAGTTCTTTGATCCATTGATACACATCTTTCATCTGTTGTTTATTTAACACATACGGCGCCTTTGGCTTATGAAATCATCCGTTGACCTCTTGCAACTCTAACTTAGGCCTCTTACAAAGTATTTTTACATTATGTCGGGCCTTCACATTATCTTTAGTTTTGCAAAAAATATCCATCACTATGTTAAAAATATTATCAAACACATTTTTTTCAATGTGCATGACGTCTAAATTATGTCGAATCAGTAATGAACTCCAATACGACAATTCCCAAAAGATACTTTTCTTCACCCGGTTATGTGTTTGACCAAAGCCTAAGATTCTTACATTCTGACCAAAAGTAATATTTGGAAGCAATTGAACACGTGCTAACATCTGTTCACCAGACAACATCGGTGGTGGCTTATCTCTTTCGACTCTACCTTTGATAAATTTGTCACGATTCCTTCGATACTGATGGTTAGACGATAGGAACTACCGATGATAATCAAAGAAGGAAATTTTCTGACCGTTCTCAAGACTGAAGGATTTCGAGTGTTCCATGCAATACAGGCAAGAGAAAGATAGATAAATTCATCTTTCATACACACTGAGGGCGGCAAATTATAAACTGTTAACAACACTGGCCATACTGAATACGGAGTTGCCGAATTACCAAACGGATTAAAACCATCTGTGCACAATCCCAACCTGATATTTCTAGTCTCCCTAGCAAATGATGGATAACACGTATCCAAATGTTTTCATGCTTCACTGTTGGATGGATGAGTCATTACTGTATCATCACGACTTCTTGCATGCCAACTCATATAGGGGGTAGTCTTTTCCGACATGAATAACCTTTGAAGCCTCGGTGTCAGTGGAATACACCAAAGCACCTTAAAGGGAATATTTTTTTGTCGGACCGATTTCTTCTCCTTGTAACGAGGATGTTCACATATCGGGCATTGTTCTAACTGTGCATTTTCTTTATAATATAAAATGCAGTTATTTGGGCACGCGTGTATCTTTTCGTACCCAAGCCCTAATTTTCTCATTAATTTTTTTATCTTATAAAAGGTTGACTCAAACTTGTTATTTGGAGGTAGCATACCACTAATAAAGCTTGCAATCCGATCAAACGCAACCCCGCTGATATTACAATCAGACTTGATGTTCAGGAGTTGTGTCATTGCCGAAAATCTTGTATAATTAGGACAATTCTCATACAAAGGTTCGTCGGTAGTTTTCAACATCTCGTAAAATTTTGCAGCCTCCTTATTCGACAATTCAATATGTATCTCAGGTTCTTCTTCAGTGACTTCAATTGTCATAGTATCTGGTGGCACTACTGTCTCAGTAACTGACTCAATATTATCATTTAAATGGAATTGTCCTCCAAGACTATCCAGAATCATTGTTCTATAAGGATTATG
Organism: Canna indica; assembly: GCA_034359265.1. Lineage (NCBI taxonomy): Eukaryota > Viridiplantae > Streptophyta > Magnoliopsida > Zingiberales > Cannaceae > Canna > Canna indica. The sequence continues at coordinate 41,812,373 of CP136893.1, forward strand.
TGGATTGGAAGAAGAAACATCAGCAGAAGAACATTCACCATGTGTTTGGACAACAGGATTGCTCGACGTCCCGACTTGACTGCTCGACGTCCCGACTTGACGTGACTCCCCGTGACAATTCCATACAAAATATCTTGGTGTAAATCCTTCTGTATACAGATGCAGTGTGATAGTTTCTCGGTCCAAAAATCTTATGTTTGAATATTTTCGGCACAGACATCGGATTTTATCACCACTAAGGAATTTTTCATTCGAGTAGGCGAAATTTAAGAAGTAAGTTACGCCTACTCGAAATTCATCCATTATAGCTCCGCGATGAATTCGTCGATACATCCAACTTCGATCGCCCGACATGTTCTGTCAAAAAGTTTGCAATATCTTTAGGTAATGTCTTTAGGTGGGATGGTCATATTCCATTCGGGATTCATGTTATTCATATTGCACTTAGTATTTTTTTTAGTCATTAACTTCATTCTAAATTTCGGCAGCATCTCCCTATAGTTCTCCGAATACGCATATCATCTGGGCGCGTATCGGAGAACAAGGGAGATACAAGCCAAAATTAAAAAAATGAAGTTAATGACTAAAAAAAATAAACTAAGTGCAATATAAACAACTATGCTACCAAATTGTCCAATTAGGGATAATTCAAGGGTTTTATGTCGTATAAAAGATCATTAACTTCATTTACAGGAACATACAACCCCCAAATGGATCTAAGGTTTTGCAAAATTAAAACTTGACTCATCGATCGTATGTGAAATGTATCAACTCGTCTTGATTTTTTCTAACTTTATGGATGCTGGTGCGAGTCCATAGTGGATGATTCTGCGCGAGTCCAAAGTGAACGATTCTGGCACGAGTCCATCCATTGTGGACGATTCTGTGCAAGTCCAAAGTGGATGATTCCGCGCGAGTCCAAAGTGGATGATTCTAGCATGAGTTCATCCATTATGGACAATTCTACGTGAGTCCAAAGTGGACGATTCCGCGTGAGTCCAAAGTGGATGATTCAGGCATGAGTCCATCCATTGTGGACGATTCCGGCGTGAGTCCTCTGTGGACAATTCCGCATGACTATTAATTAATATTAAACTAATACTTAACCTAATTAACAATTAATTTCTAATAATTAACCATTAATTTCTAACTATTAACAATCAATTTCTAATAATTAACAATAAAAAAATTAAAAAAAACCTAATCAAACTGTGATTAGGGTAATTAATCCCTAATCAAACTTTGATTAGGGATTAATTACCCTAATCAGATTTTGATTAGGGTAATAATACCCTAATCTCAAGTAGTAGCTGGCATCACTGCCGGCTACTGCTCGTCGGCATTGGGACCGATGGTAATCGGCCCCAATGCGGCACCGCCCTGGTTGAGGCCAGTGCGGAGATGTAAGCCGCGTCGACGCCGGCGCGGAGAGGTAGCGCGGGCGGCATGGGCGGTGTAGGGATTTAACGGAGGAGGAGAGGAATTGAAGCATACCGGCTGCGGCAAGGCAGCGACTCCATGGCAACTCGGCAGCAACAACGGCGAGCAGAGAAGGAAGAAGAAGAAAGAGGAAGGGTCGGGCGTGAACGCAAATAAAAAGGATTTTCATTGATGGCTCATCGGCTGTCAGAAAATCGTGGATCTATAATTTTATTATCTCCGACGGCTTCTCTAGCCGTTAGTTAAGAGTATTTTATATTCGTGCCACGTTCGTGGTAAGTGACGGTCGCAGCCAACCGTGGTTAATGACTTACTCATATCACCAACGGCGTAGCGTAGCCGTCGCTACTAACCTATTTTATTTTGCGCACCTAGTTACTCTCATCACCAACGGCTACGGGGCCCCCGCTAAGCCATGGCTACTAAGCCATTTTATTTCGCACGTCGTGCACGCCATGATCTAAGAGCGATGGCTTTGGTCAGCCGTATGCGAGCCGCGGTTGATTTTGTTACATCAGCCACGACCGTCTAGGTTGTTGATGTAGTATATTCTAGTAGCGAAAGATTATGACGGCTCTGGCGGCCGTCGCTGATCCCTATTGTTGATGTAGTATATTCTAGTAGTGCCCCCTTTTTCTTCGTCGCCATAGGTGTCGCCGTTTACACGCGGGACGCTAACACTAGAGAACGGCGCCGACATGTAGACGCTGGCACCGAATTTGGGGTCGAATCCTTCAGCCCCAACCCGATGAAACAATAGCCGATAGTGCTAGTTGTCGGCTATTGTTCGAATTAGGGGATTAATCCCTAATCTTTGATTAGGGTAATTAACCCTAATCAAATATTAGGGTTTAATATATCCCTAATAAAACTTTGATTAGGGTTAAACCCTAATCACAATTTGATTAGCTAGGGATATATAAAACCCTTTTTTCAAATTAATTATTTTATTGGAAAAGGTACAAAAATGTCCTGACGTTTTCTCGCGGGTACTAAAATACCCCTAACATTTTGATGGGATCCAAAATACCCCTCACGTTATGAATTGGGTACAAAATGCCTCTATAGGTAAACAATGTTATTTGAGAGATACGGAGCTGACATGGCTGATGACTAGGACTGATGACGTGGACATCTAACACGCATGTTGGCCAAGACGTTTTCTCATGAGTACTAAAATGTCCCTGACGTTTTCTCACGGGTACTAAAATGCCTCTAACATTTTCTCACAAGTATAAAAATACCCCTAACATTTTCTCACGGGCAAGTTGCTTACGTGGCAAGTTGCTTTCTACATATGTGTCACGTGTAAAGTCAAAATCTTTATTAGTATCCATGACATCTCCGTTAAGTCTCACCTAACAAAAGTTAGTCTGATGTTATTTTTGTACCATTTTCGATAATCTCAGGGGTATTTTAGGTTCAAAACAAATGTTAGGGGTATTTTAGTACTCATGAGAAAATATTAGGGGTATTTTTGTACTTGTGAGAAAATATTAGAGGCATTTTAGTACCCGTGAGAAAACGTCTTGGCTCGTATACACGTCAGATGTCCACATCATCAGTCCCGGTCATCAGCCACGTCAGCTCCGTTATCTCTCAACTAACACCGTTTATCTATAGGGGCATTTTTGTACCCAATTCATAACATGACGGGTATTTTTAATCCCAAAAAAATATTAGGGATATTTTACTACCCACAAGAAAATGTAAGGGTCATTTTTGTACCTTTCCCCTTATTTTATTAATTGTTAGACCCGGCCACCATCCCCCCACCTCCGATCACCATCCCTCCACCTGATCTGTACACCATCCCCGCACCGACCACCATCCCGTCAGTCGATCCAGACCCATCGACATCAAGACGCAGGCCACGAGGGCCTAATAGAATTATCCCTCTGCCATCCGAGGGAGAGTCGCGCAGACTAGTTAGTGTGCGCGGAAGAAGGTAAGTAGATGCATTAATTATTTCTTATAATTTATTTATAATTCAATATATCATAATATATAATTATACTATATTTGGTGCAGGTTTGAGCAGGAGGACGTCCCACGCACAGTAGCAGGGATGCCCCGATGATTTACGAACGGAGCATGACCTACATGGTCTCACGTGCCCCATGAGCATATGGATTTGTTGTGGTGAGAGTTCTCAGTACGTATATTTATTAAATTAATGTTAATGATAAATATCGATAGGTAGTAATAAATTTATTTTGTAGGCTCATTATACATGGCTGGAGGATCAAACCACTATAATTTGTAGAGAGTGCATGGGAGAGCGTTGCCTGCGCTCGCTACAATGGGCTCCTTCAGCAGACCTGTAAAATCGTGATGAGACAGCTGGAGGGCCACACAAATTGGGGAGACTCGGGGACACGGCCCCGAGTGGATATGTATGTAGTATTTAAAATATAAACGCGAGTAGAAGACATGCACGAGGACCGTGATCGAGCGCGGAGGAACACCACAGGTTGACTTTGACTCTCTACTATGGGTCAAGGCTGCAGGTGGCTGGGAGCACAACCATTTTTATGGCTTTGTAGACAGTTGCCATGCACGAGCCGTGTTAGAGCCACTTGTGTGTAATATCCTAGATATTTAATTATATTCTTTTCCTTTATGGTTTGTATTTGCTAGCCTAGCGGATTAGATCGAGGTCGAGCCGAGTCGACTCATGGTCCGGTGCGAGCTTGCGAGCTCGGGTAAGTAAGAATATGAATATGAAAATAATGCTTGCGCAAATAAATTTATTTAATTTCATGTTGTGTATTCATGATTGTTTAATTATGTTGCATGTGGATGTGGATGTGCATTTTGTTTATATTTATTTATGGGATTAATTTGGGTTTAATTAAGCTTAGTGGGTTAGCGGGTCGAGAAGTTAGTGGGTGTGGATTCGGGTTGAGGCGGCTGCGGATTAAAAGTATTGGGAAGGGTTATAAATTCTTCCCCCCTAGGGCTTACGATGCCCTATTGGAGCCGCACAAGCCATTGAGGGAAAGAGAGGAGCCGCCAACCGCCGCCCCTTCCTCTATCTTGCAAGCCGCCGAGCCAAGCTTGTTAGCCACCGAGCCTTCTCCTCCTTCTTCCTTTCCCCTTGGAGCCGAGCAGGGAGCCAATCGCCTAATCCAAGCTCTCGTTCCCTCTCTTCCTCTCTCTTCAAGCCGGTGGCTTGAGGAGGAGCCGCCGCCCCCTTGTCCCATCTCTTAAAGCCGAATTCGAGGGCCATCGTCCGAAATTTCTCCTCTAATCATCCTTCCTAATTAGATGAGTGGTTTTACCCTCCTTTGCGGGTTTCTTCGGATTCTTGAAGCCGATCTTGAAGGATTGAATGTTCTTGAAGGTTTTCCGTTGATCTCTCAAGTTTTTGCCATTCTTTTTTATTGCCATGTTTGAGGAGGCTCTAAACCCTTCCCTATGGGGTTTGGCAGCCCTAGGATGACTATAAGGGTGCTCGGCCAAGGGTGGAACAAGGTATTCGATGAAATGCCCAAGTGAGAGATCTTGGTTGTCTTGAAGTTTATATCTCGAATTGCTTATTAAAATGAGTTCTTATGTGTTCAAGCATGCTTTGTATTTAATCTGTGATTTTTAGATAGAATCATGTTTTTACAATATTTGGATCTTGGTGGTGATGCCATGAAGGTTCTTGATCATAACGATTGTTCTTGTTCATGGTGTTGTTGGTGCTTGTTAGCCTTATTCAATAAGTGTGAAATTTGGGAGGTTCACCTCAAGATTGGTATCTGTTTGATGATAATTAAAGATATAATTTCTGTAAATTTTGGATTTATTTTCATGCCACGCTAAAAATTTATTGTTGCTGAAATTTCATGATGTGATGATGAATCTGTGCTATTTTTGAAATGCTTGTTGTGGTGTTTATAATTTACTGAACAGAGTCATGTAACCTATTGTTTTGATCAGAAAGCATAGTTTTGAAACATAGGATACACTCTGGAGAGCAGATTTTGGTTAGACACATCAGTTTCGGGCATAACAGTAAGCTAAAACAAAACCCTAAAACAAAACCCTAATCTTGGTGATCTAAATTTTAATTGCATAATTAAAATTGGGCAAAGGGACAACATAATCTGTTAAGAAACAACAAATATAATTTATGCATGAAATAAAACCACATGGGTTTATGACATTACGGGTCTAGGAGTTGTGGTTGGGTATTGGAGTGTCAAGACGCTTTCCAATAGGGGCACCCCTAAGACACCGGAGGAGAGACTTGACTTAGGTCATGTTGCATCATATCTTTATGAATAACAGAGAGGCTCGTTGAGGAGTCGGATTGCGGGCTACCAATCTGTGGAACCAGTTCGGTTGAGCAAATCCCGATTGTTCTGGTTTGGCCTCGTGGGATAAGTTCGGAGGACCTATCCGATTATCCCCGAGGTGATGTTAAGGAATAAGTTCGGAGGGCCTACCTGATTACTCCTGTGATATCTTAAAAGGGCAAGTTCGAATGGACGAATCCCGATTATCTCTTCCCGTCTCATGGAGCAAGTTCAGAGGGTCTTCCCGATTGCTCCCGAGTTTTTTTAAACTAGGACAAGTTTAGAGGGCCTTCCCGATTATTCTAGTATATGTTTGTTGCCTTAGGGCATGGTAGGCTTAGGCATGTTGTTCTTCACCATTTAGGTTTTGGCTGCCTTCGGACAAGTGGAGGCCGAATGGCCTGTTAGCTGGTCACTCCCTTGTGACCTTTTTCTGCTTGAGTCGGGAGTTTGCATTATGCATCTTATCTGTGATTTTTTTTTTATGAGGGTTGATAGAACCGCTCACCGAGTTATTTGAACTCACCTATTGTCGTTGTTTTTTATTTTGCAGAGCCTGATCGGTGAGGTGGACTGGAGCACTAGGCGCGGCTAGAGGGAAGAGGAGCCACATGATCTCATAACAGTCCTAGTTATGGATCGTAGTCGAGTCTATAGTAGTTTGTCATGTACTTGTGTTTTGGTATTTTGGAGTTGTAGTCCCGTGGGGACATTCATGTTTTCATTCAGATTTTATTTAAATATCAGTACTGTTACTCTTTGATTCATTTTATTCAACACTCGAGCTTTTTGATAAAAACTATATTACTTAATAAAATCTGTTTAGGTTTCTCTTTATAAATAAACCGTTGTTCTTTTTGCTATTTTTTTGCGTGTTGGTATGTGCATGAGTTAGGCTACGGGGTATAGGCATGTATACCCTGGCCGATGATGTGACCCTGAGTTTTGGGAGTGACAATGTGGTATCAGAGCATGTGGTTCGGTCTAACTACGACCAAGAGTTGTCACTGTATAGGGCATTGCTAGCGTGTCAGTATACGGTAGGGGTATGTTATGAGATCAATGTGCTAAGTCAGAACCTCAGCGCGACTTGTGGTTTATTTAGGGTGAATTAAATTGTCTAAATTTTGATATTTTTCTTTTTGGTGATTATAGATTGATGGACGCCTTTGATGCCGCAAGGAGTGGTAGTGACAGTAATTCTACTGAGCGCCGAGGTCGAGGCCGGGGTCGTGGGAGACCACCTACAGGCCCGAGAGGATGTGGGACAGGATCCCATGGTTATTCAGTTCAGGCCCGCGTGGCTGAGCTGACTGAGGCACTCCATAGGGAGTAGGAGTTGAGACAGTAGCCACAACCAGTACCGATAGTACCCGTCGCACCAGAGGTGGTCCAGCTAGTAGCACCTGTGGTAAGAGCCCCCAGAGCACCTTCATATGCAGATTTTGTTGCATTCTGGCCATCGGAGTATACAGGGACAGATCAACGGGTGGAGGTCACCTATTTCCTGGGAGATTGCTATGAGTTGTGCTGGGAGCTTGGCTGCTCTTCTGAGATGACCGCTTGACTGATCGGGTTACAGCTGAGAGGTCCAGCCAAGGATTGGCTTCACACCTGGAGGGACCGTAGAGCAACAGATGCACCACCCCCTACCTGGGAGGAGTTTAGAGCTGCTGTGGTGGAGAAGTACCTACCGATGAGCGTCCAAGACAGGCGGGCGAAAGAGTTGAGCTACTACGTCAGACAGGCAGTATGTCAATGACAGATTATGAGATGGAGTTCACTCGGCTCTAGAAGTACCATCCCACCATGATAGCCTCAAAGACTGCGAGGGTCAAGAGGTTTATTGAGGGGTTGAGGCCACAGATCGCCAGATTGATCCATTACACGGAGGACACTTCCTTTGCTTGGGTTGTAGATAAGGCGCTTCGGAAGGAGGCACTGGTATTGACACACAGGCATGATGGTCCGCAGAAGAAAAAGTTTTGGCCCCAGCCTTTAGGGGGTCTGCCAGCTCATTCAAAGGGGACTTTCAGGACAGCAGATCCACTGCAGGGCGGAGGTCATATCAATTCCAGAGGCCACATGGGTTCAAGACCATAAGCATCATCTGGAGGTTCGCAGCGGAGATCTGGGCCGCAAGAGTGTAACCGATGTCACATGAGGCACTAGGTGGCTTGCAGGGGACATTCGGAGATATGTTTCAGCTGTGGGCAGACTGGACATTTTAAAAAGGATTATCCTAGCAAGGGCAGTGAGCAGCCTGATTAGACCAGAGAAAAGGCACTGATGTCAGTGGGTTCTGTAGCTCAGAGAGGTCAAACTCAGGGAGGAGCCCAACGAGCTAGTGGTCAGAGAGGTCCGCTACACGGGTGTTTGCTATGAACCAAGAGGGAGCGTTGGCATCCAAGGCAGTAGTGTCAGGTAACCTTGTTGTTGGTTCTGCGGTTGCATATGTCTTGTTTGATCCAAGTGCTACACACTTGTTTGTGTTTGCTTTGTTTGTTGCTATGTTGTCAAGGAAGCCTTTTGTTCTTGATTTGCCTCTTGTGGTGTCTTGTAATACCCGGGGTTTCCTAATATAAAATTTTTGTAGTGCAGCCCATCGAGTCGGGAGCTAGCCGGGCTGAGTCACGAGATCGCCTCGAATAGCAGGTATAATTAATTTAAGTTATAGCCTAATGTTGGTATTGGGTGGATGGGTATGTTGGTTGACTCGAGTTGGGTTGAGTTTGGGCTCGCGGTTCGAGTCGAGAATCGATCCGGGTTAGGTGGAGTCGTATGAGGGGGTTTAAGTTATTGGATAGGGGAATTTTAGTCAAGCGATGAGGGAAATAAAACCCCGCATCCTAGCAGCCGTGTGGCTCAAGGAAGGAGTCGCATGCAGCCCAAGGAAGGAGAGGGAGATCGGTGCCGAGCTCGCGTCGACGTCGGGGATCTCGGAGTTCATCTTCTTCGATCTTGTCTTTTGATCCAATCGAGGTGAGTGGTTAGTGTGATTTGTGAAGGGGGGGGGGGGGCGAGTGGCCGACCCTAGCAATTTTGAAATTGGATTCTTTCGCGAGTGTTTTGTCGAACGACGTGTTTTCTCTTGTTGGATCTTTAGTCGATTGATGTACATGTGATCTCTTGTTCTAAATCGTGGTTTCTTGTGTTTTTATGGGCCGGCCGAGTAGAGGAAAAAGGGGAAAGGTCATGCCAAATTTTTTTCCCAATTTCCTCGATCGTCTTGCATCTCATGGATCGTTTATGTGCGTTGTATTTGATCTTCGGATTGATGCTTGCGTTGTTGTTGTAGTCGTGCCCACTCTTTCTAGAGGACTTGGCCGAACAAGGTCTTACCTTGTTTGAGTCGGCCGAGCAAGGACGAGGGTGGAAAAATCAAGATTGTTCGGATTGATATGCTGGATTTCATGTTACATTGTCTTGATTCATATTTACATGCTTAGTGTTAGGTTCAAATTACATTCTATGATCGTTGTTCATCTTAGGACTGTCTAGTAGCCTTAGATCTATATTCTCATGGTTATGGAAATGTTCTTACTAATGCATACATGGATAGGTTTGTTATGGCATATGAATCAAAGGAAAGGGTTCATTAATTTTCAGATATTATATTCAATCGTTGCCATGTATGTTGTATGTTCCTTACCAGGTTTGATTAATGGAAATTGTGCTCTTTAAATTGGCTTTCACATGGTAATTGTGGTTCATGATTATTTTAATTGGCAAGTGTTGTTGACAATAGTAGGTCAAGCACTTATATATGGTTTTGTAAATGCTAACAACTCTAGAAAGAATGGTTTTGATACTTAGCGGTGACATTTAACCTAGAGACAAGGTACACTTACAAGGTTCTACACCTAGGGATAGATAGCAGATATCAATATCCAAGAAGTGCAACCCGAGGGGGAGGGTCGGACATGGGCAGTGCCCAAAAAAAAAAAAAAGAAGAAGAAAACTTGCACAACCTAGTTCTGGTTGTGGTTGAGATGGTCTACTGAGGAGTGTCATTAGCCGGATGGCTATCACACGACTCAGCGGTTTATAGGGTCTTGAGATTGCACCAGTGGTCCTGCTAGGTGTTAGACCCGGGTGGCGGAGGATTTTGAGATTCCGTCAGCGGGCCACGCTGACGGTAGACCCGAGTTCGGTGGGACTAGCTATCCCTAACCCAGAGGATTCTTAAGGCTAGTGGCCATCCTAGTCGACGGATCCGAGACATGAAAGTTCATTTTTGAAATGCCCTTGTGGGCTGGTTTTGTGTAGGCCGACCGACCTGGTTGTATAAAGGGGAGAACCGAACCTTCCATATATATTTTAGGCCATTAGTGGCCGAGCTGTGCTGAAGTGGATAAGGGCTCGAGAGGCTGGTTCATCCATTCTTATGTTCTGGCAAACGGGTTAACTCCTGTAGTGTGATCATATTCTACTTCTTTATCTGTATCATACCTTGTATATGTTACCTTGCTGAGGTTTTAAGTGGTGGTTCGAAAGAACCGCTCACTGAGTTCCTCGTGAACTCACAGTTTATTGTTTTGTTTTTGCAGAGTCTGACCAGTGAGGTACGGCTTGATGGCATGGTGCGGCTAGAGGGCAGGTGGTGACGCGAATCTCGTAGCAAGCGGCATTGTAGTCGTAGTCATGTTGTTAGACGTGTTGTTAGTTGTGTTGTTAGAGTCAGGAGACATGCACTGAACTGTTGGTTACTTTGAAAACCTAATCTGTTTTAAACATTGAGATGTTCTCGAAAGTTTGGGTTGTTTCCTTTGAATTTAAAATTGTTCAAAAACTATTTGGCCTTGAATAAAGATTATGCGTTATCGTTCATTTAGTCATGTGTTTTATTATTGATGTTGATGTATATTTTGAATTTTGTGTTTAGTGCATGTGGTAGGCTTCGGGGTACTGACACGTACCATGGCCAATCATGCGTACCCTGAGTTGGGGCGTGATATGTCTACGCCTATGGGCATTTTTGTGATGGCAGAGATAGTCTTTCAAGGCTACGAAGTTGTCATTTGTGGGCATGTGCTGATGGTTGAATTGTCACTCCTACCGATGTTAGAGCTTGATGTAATTTTGGGTAATGACTGGTTGGCAGACCATTTCACCTCAGTGGATTGCAGGGCTAAGACTGTGATCTTCAGTAAGCCCGGATTACCCCAGTTTACCTTCCAGGGTGAGGGAAGGGGAGAGCCGTTGATGGCAATTTTAGCTCTCAGGGCTCAGAAGCTACTTCTGGGTGGTTGCCAGTCCTTCTTGGCGTTTGTGTTTGTGGCAAAGGAAGGCAGAGGTGCGGCTAGGGACATCGAGGGGACGCCCGTGGTGCACGGGTTCTCTGATGTGTTTTCGGAGGAGTTGCTAGGGTTGCCTCCAGAGAGAGAGATTGAATTTTGCATTGATTTGCATCCTAGGGTGAAGCTGATCTCCAATCCGCCGTATCGAATGGCACCAGCTGAGTTGAGGGAGTTGAAATCCTAGTTGCAAGAGATGCTTGAGTTGGTCTTCATTTGCCCAAGTGTTTCACCATGGGGTGCTCTAGTACTATTTGTGAAAAAGAAGAATGGGTCCATACGGATGAGCATTGATTACCAGCAGCTTAACAAGGTAACGGTGAAGAATCGGTACCCGCTGCCCAGGATTGATGATCTATTTGATCAACTTCAGGAAGCTCAGTGGTTTTCTATGATTGACCTGCGGTCAGGATACCATCAGTTGAGGATCCGGGACGGTGACGTCCCCAAGACTGCTTTCAGGTCGAGGTATGGGCACTTTGAGTTCCTGGTGATGTCCTTTGGGCTGACTAATGCACCCGTAGCATTACTGGACCTGATGAACCGAGTGATCAGGGAATACTTGGATAAGTTTGTGATAGTGTTCATTGATGAAATTTTGATATACTCCAGGAGCAGGGAGGAGCATGTTGAGCACTTGCAGATGGTTCTAGAGACTCTCCGGGAGCACTGCTTGTATGCTAAGTTCTCCAAGTGCGAGTTCTAACTGGAGAGTGTGGGGTTCCTTGGGCATGTGGTGTCCAGGGAAGGGGTAAAGGTGAACCCCGCAAAGATAGAAGCAGTTTAGAATGGGAAGAGGCCGACTATTGTTACTGAGATCCGTAGTTTCCTGGGATTGGTAGGTTATTACAGAAAGTGTGTGGCGAATTTCTCTAGGATTGCAGCGCCATTGACCTACCTGACTCAAAAGAAGGTCAAGTTCAAATAGGACAGTAAGTGCGAGGAGAGCTTTTTGAAGCTCAAAGACCGCTTGACGTCGGCACAACTTCTAGTTGTACCCTTGGGCTCGGGAGGATTTGTTGTTTATTGTGATGCCTCCCGGGTTGGCTTGGATTGTGTGTTGATGCAGAATGGCAGGGTGATAGCTTATGCCTCCAAGTAGTTGAAGGTTAACGAGAAGAATTACCCAACCCATGATCTTGAACTGACAGTAGTGGTGTTCACATTGAAGCTATGGCGCCACTACCTTTATGGTGAGGATTGTGAGATATACACTGATCATAAGAACCTACAATATTTGCTCACCCATAAAGAGTTAAACCTGAGGCAGAGAAGATGGCTTGAGCCCTTGAAAGACTATGACTACACGATCTTGGTACATTAGGGGAAGGCTAATATGGTGGTTGATGCTTTGAGCAGAAAGTTTATAGGCAGCCTGGCCCATTTGGCAGTCAGGAGGAAGCCATTGGCTCAAGATTTGACCATGTGTTTAGATGGTGGGGCAGTCTTGTCTGTGTCAGCTTCTGGTGCGCTAGTGGCTCACCAGAGGGTGCAGTCCACGTTGGTTGATATGTTGCGAACAACGCAGGAGGAGGATGCTTTCTGTGCTCTTACTAAGGATCTAGCCAGGAGAGGTGATGCCGATAATGGTTTTGATATTGACTCAAAGGGTGTTTTGAGGTTTAAGAACCGAAAAGTTGTGCTAGTTACGGCCGAGGTTCGCAGGCAGGTATTAGAGATGGCTCATCGATCCACATACACTATGCATCCAGGAGCCATGAAGATGTACCATGATCTAAGGCAGAATTATTGGTGGAAAGGCATGAAAAGAGAGGTGGCCGAGTTTGTATCTAAGTTCTTGGTGTGTCAGCAGGTTAAGGCTGAGCATTTGAAGCCGGTAGGATTGCTCCAGAACCTAGAAGTACCAGAATGGAAATGAGAGAAGATAACCATGGATTTTGTGACGGGGTTGCCAAAGTCTAGGAAGGACAATGGTTCTATCTAGGTAGTGGTGGATTGTTTAACCAAGACATCAGATTTTATACCAGTCAGGACGATCATTTCAGATCGGGGTACCCAGTTCACAGCTCGATTTTGGCAGTATTTCCAGGAGGTATTGGGCACTTAGGTTCGATTCAGTACTGCATTTCATCCTCAGACAGATGGTCAGTCAGAGCGTACTATTCAGACGTTGGAGGAAATACTGAGAGCATATGTCCTAGATTTGGAGGGCAGTTGGGAGAGGCACTTACCTCTGATTGAGTTTGCCTATAATAATAGCTACCACAGCAGCATCGGGATGGCCCCATTTAAGGCATTATATGGGCGGAGATGCAAGTCGCCTGTAGGTTGGTTTGAGGCAGGATATTCCCTTATGATGGGACCTGACCTAGTGGAGGAGGCAGTAGAAAAGGTGAAGCTTATCAGAGAGAGATTGTTAGCAGCTCAAAGTCGCTAGAAGATGTATGCTGATGGAAAGGCCAGGGAGGTAAAGTTTGCTAAGAGGGACATGGTGTTCCTTAAGGTATCCCCTATGAAAGGGGTGGTGAGATTTGGTAAGAAAGGAAAGCTAAGCCCTAGGTTCATTGGGTCGTTTTCTATTCTCAAGAGCAGGGGAGTTGTGGCCTATGAGTTGGCCTTACCTCCTAGTATGGACCGAGTACATCCAGTGTTCCACGTGTCTATGCTGAAGATGTATATCCGGGATGAGTCCCATGTGATTGAGCCTACCATAGTGGAGGTGGATTAAATAGTCTTCTATAAGGAGCGGCCAGTTGAGGTGCTAGACCATCAGATCTGAAGATTAAGGTCCAAGGAGATTCCCTTGGTTAAGGTCAGGTGGGAGCACCATTCCGGGCAGGAGGCCACCTGGGTGGTGGAACAGGATATGAGGGAGTGATATCCTTCATTGTTTGATGATCTGGTGAGTCCTTAATCTTCTTTTTCTGAAATTCGAGGACAAATTTTCTTTAAAGAGGGAGGATTGCAATATCCTAGATATTTAATAATATTCTTTTCCTTTATGGTTTGTGTTTGCCAACCTAGCGGACTAGATCAAGGTCCAACCGACTCGACTCATGGTCCGGTGCGAGCTTGCGAGCACGGGTAAGTAGGAATATGAATATGCAAATTTTGCTTGCGTAGATAAATTTATTTAATTTCATGTTGTGTATGCATGATTGTTTAATTATGTTGCATGTGGATGTGGATGTGCATTTTGTTTATATTTATTTATGGGATTAATTTGGGTTTAATTAAGCTTAGTGGGTTAGCGGGTCGAGATGTTAGTGGGTGAGGATTCGGATTAAGGCGGAAGCTGGTTAAAAGTATTGGGAAGGGTTATAAATTCTTCCCCCCTAGGGCATGCGGCTCCCTATTGGAGCCACACAAGCCATTGAGGGAAAGAGAGGAGCTGTCAGCCGCCCCTCTCTCTTGCAAGCTGTTGAGCCAAGCTTGTTAGTCGCCGAGCCTTCTCCTTCTTCTTCCTCTCCTTCATCCTTTACCCTTGGAGCCGAGCAGTGAGTCAGCCGCCTAAGCCAAGCTCTCGTTCCCTCTCTTCCTCTCTCTTCAAGCCGGCGGCTTGAGGAGAAGCCGCCGCCCCCTTATCCCCCTTCTTGAGTCGAGCCGCCATCTCTTGAAGCCGAATTCGAGGGCCGTTATCCGGGGTTTCTCCTCTAATCATCTTTCCTAATTTGGTGAGTGGTTTTACCCTCCTTTCTGGGTTTCTCCGGATTCTTCAAGCCGATCTTGAAGGATTGAATGTTCTTGAAGGTTTTCCGTTGATCTCTCAAGTTTTCATCGTTCTTTTTTATTGTCGTGTTTGAGGAGGCCCTTAACCCTTCCCTATGGGGTTCGGCAGCTCTATGATGACCCTAGAGGTGCTCGGCCAATGGTGGAACAAGGGTGCCGTCAAGGTGTTCGATGAAATGCCCAAGTGAGAGATCTTGGTTGTCTTGAAGTTTATGTCTCGAATTGCTTATTAAAATGAGTTCTTATGTGTTCAAGCATGCTTTGTATTTAATATGTGATATTTAGATAGAATCATGTTTTTACAAAATTTGGGTCTTCGTGGTGATGCCATGAAGGTTCTTGAAAGATGGGTTTTTTATCATGATGTGACGGTTGTTCTTGTTTATGGTGTTGTCGGTGCTTGTTAGCCTTATTCAGTAAGTGTGAAATTTGGGAGATTTACCTCAAGATTTGTATTATGTTTGATGATAATTAAAGATATAATTTCTGTAAATTTCAAAATTATTTTCATGCTATACTGAAAAATTTATTATTGCTGGAATTTCATGCTGATATGATGAATCTGTGCTGTTTTTGAAATTCTTGTTGTGATGTTTGTAATTTGCTGAACATAGTCGTGTAACCTATCGTTTTGACAAAAAATATTATTTGGAAACATAGGACACACTAGGATAAGTTCGGAGGGCCTTCCCGATTATCCTAGTATGTGTTGTTGCCTTAGGGCATGGTAGGCTTAGGCCTATTGTTCTTCACCGTTTGGGTGTTGGCTGCTATCGGACAGGTGGTGGCCGGATGGCCTATTAGCTGGTTACTCCATTGTGATCTTTTCCTGACTGAGTCAAGAGTTTGCTTTATGCATCTTATCTGTGATTTTTTTTGTGAGGGTTGGTAGAACCGCTCACTGAGTTCTTTGAACTCACCCGTTGTCGTTGTTTTTGATTTGGAGAGCCTGGCCGTGAGGTGGGCTGGAGCACTAGGCGCGACTGGAGGGCAGAGGAGCCACATGATCTCATAACAACCTAGTTAGGGGTCGAAGTCGAGTCTGTAGTAGTTTGTCATGCACTTGTGTTTTGGTATTTTGGAGTTGTAGTCCTGTGGGGACATTCATGTTTTCATTCAGATTTTATTTAAATATCAGTATTGTTGTTCTTTGATTCATTTTATTCTGCACCCAAGCTTTTTGATAAAAACTATATTGCTTAATGAAATTTGTTTATATTTCTCTTTATAAATAAAACTGTTGTTCTTTCCGCTATTTATTTGTGATTTGGCATGTGCATGAGTTAGGCTGCAAGGCATAGACACATATACCCTGGCCGGTCACGTGATCCTGAGTTTGGGGTGTGACATTGTGGCACCGACCCCTCTCGTTGTAGGTGAGCGGCCCTTGATATCCCGGACGTAGGACCAGAGCCGGATAATGACCTTGGCGTCCGACCTTGGACACAGGACAAGCGATGGAGGAGCAGAGACGAACAAATGAAGAGTTCAGTCGGGCGGTGGAGGAGCAGAGGTAGACGATGGATACACAAAGACAGATGATGGAAAATATGCAAGCTCTCCTGACTCAGATTGTATCTCACTCCGGTATTCATATACCGATGATGTCCAGGTCATCATCCTTGACCCTGTCGACGCTCCCGATCCAGTTGCTATCGACTCCACCGCTTCCACCACCTCGACCGCAGTCGTGAGATTTTGGTTTATTGTATTTGGATTATATTTTGATATTTGTTAGCCCCCGTTTGAGGCTTAGATACTTGATAGTTATTTATATACTTTAGATTTGATATTTTGATACTTGTTTGCCTCCTTTTGAGGCTTATAGTTGTTTATATACTTTAGTTTTGATATTTTATACTTGTTTGTCTCCGTTTGAGATTTAGATTGATGATATTTAAGTAAAACTTGCAATGTTGGTGTTGATTGAATAGCCACACTAGAAGGGGGGGGGGTTGGTTGAATAGCCTTCCAAGTCTTCAAATCTTCAAGATGGTGAGCTCGAATCTTTGCCGGAGTTGAGACGAGAAGATCGCTTGAAGAGGAAGAACCAATCGATGGAGCAAGCGAGCACAAATCAATCTTTGAGGGCTTGGATCTCTCTTAGAAATTCACTAATGATCATTAAGAAGACATAAGAGAGGTTGGAGAGGGGTATTTATAACCCCTCAATTAGAATAGCTCTCCAACGGGCATTTTTCTGCCCTTTGGATGTCGACCAGTCGCTTGTCGATCGATCGTCGGTCGACTGACCGATCGACCACAGAACGATCGATGGTCGACTGAATGGTCGATCGAATTGGCCGCTGCTCATTTCCTCTGTTGTCTGAATGGTCGAATTTTCCACTACCAGTTTTTGGCTTTGTTCGGTCGACCGAAGTGGCTATTGCCATTTTTCTGCCTTGTTCGGTCGACCAACCCATCGACCGAACCTGGGCTGAGGCTATTTTTTCCTTTTATTTTGTTACACATTTTTTTATGGGTTTTGTTACCAAGATTTAACTTTGATAATTTTACAAATAGGCTTAGGATGAGATCCTAGGGATATATTACATAGAATCTATTTGATAATTTACAAATTTTACTTAATCTACATTCGAGCCCTTTTTGACGATTTTGCGTTTCTCTGAGCGAAATTCGCGTGCATATCGTAACCTCAACCTGAACTCAAAACTTCACACATATTAAATATATATTTGTTATCATCAAAATAGAGATCGAAGCCAAAGGGAAACTCTTGGGCCAACAATCTCCTACTTTTTGATGATGATAAACACACCATAAAATTTTATATCAAGCGAGACTCTAAGTATCATCTGTGAGTTTGAGTTAAGGTATGCGCAACTTAGTTTGCAACTTAACATATGCTCCCCCTATCAATATACTTATTATTGCTTGTAACACCCCAAATCTATATGCATCATAAAACAAATATGATCTTACTTTTTCTTCGCTTTTTGACATCAATAAAAAAGGACAAGAATTAATGTACTATTAATGAGTTCCATCATTAAAATCAATAAAACCATAAAATCGAGTATCATCTACCACTATAGTCATTTCTATCAATGTAAGCCTATAGAAGTCAAACATAGATAAGTCGCAAAGCCCCATTACTAGGTAATACATAAGTGTGATGATACTACATGAAATGCAATTTTTCAAAAGACATGTATATTTTGAGTTTTCAACCACTTGGAAAAGCACAAATTCCTAATTGCATTCTTAAGTTTGTAAAGCTTTCTTCACTTAAGGGTTTCGTGAATATATTCGCAAGTTGTTTGTCAGTTGATTCAAATTCCACGGATATATTTCCCTTAGCTACATTATCCCTAAGAAAATGGTGCATTAGATCAATGTGCTTGGTCCTAGAGTGTAGAATTGAATTTTTTGTTAAATTGATTGCACTAGTATTATCACAATGTATAGGTATAAATGAATACTTAAGTCCATAATCTAAAAGGGTTTATTTCATCCAAAGGACTTGTGCACAACAACTAGCCGCAACGATGTATTCCGCTTCAGTAGTTGAAAGTGCAACTGAGTTTTGTTTCTTTGAGAACCAAGAAACAAGACTCATCCCCAGGAATTGACAACACCCGCTACTGCTTTTTCTATCTACTTTACACCTGACAAAGTCGGCATCCGAAAAACCAATTAAATCGAAAGATGCATTAGATAGATACCATAATCCTAAGTCAACCGTGCCATTCAAATATCTCAATATGCGTTTGACTGCACTTAAGTGAAATATTCTAGGATAAAATTGAAACCTACCACATGCACAAACACTAAACATGATATCGGCTCTACTTGCAGTTAAATAGAGAAGGTTATCAATCATACCTTGATATCATTTTTCATCTACCTTTACATCATCTTCATCTTTATCAGGCTTAATAGATGTGCTCATTGGTGTAGAAGCTATCTTGGCTTAATTAATTAAGATTTTTTTGTTGGTTTGCTTGATTTGGAGACCAAGCATGAAGGAAAGTTCTCCCATCATGCTCATCTCAAACTCATCTTGCATGCACTTTGCAAACCACTCACAAAGAAATTCATTAGTAGCACCAAATATTATATCATCAACATAAATTTGCACGAGTAAAATATCATTTTCATTAGTTTTTATAAAAAGAGAAACATCGGATTTTCCAAGGCTAAAGCCTTGATAAATAAAAAATGTGGAAAGTCTTTCATACCAAGTCCTAGGGGCTTGTTTTAAGTCATATAAAGCTTTTTTAAGTTTAAAAATATGATTTGGAAACTCAAAACTTTCAAATCTGGGGGGTTATTCAACATAAATTTCTTCATCGATAAAACTATTTAAAAACGTACTTTTAACATCCATTTGAAAAAAATTAAAGCTTTTAAAACTAGCATAAGCCAAAAGCATGTGAATTGCCTCTAATCTAGCTACGGGAGCATAAGTTTCATTATAGTCTATTCCTACTTCTTGATTGTACCATTGGGCCACTAACATAACTTTGTTTCTAATGACTAAACCTCCTTCATCTAACTTGTTTCTAAATACTCATTAGTCCCAATCACGATTTATCCGCTAGGTCTAGGTACTAAGTCTCATACTTCATTCTTAACAAATTGATTAAGTTCTTCTTGCATAGCTATTACCAAAAATTCACCTTCTATTACTTCCTTAATGTTTTTTGACTCTACTAGAGATATGAATGCTACATATTGATAAATATTCTTAAGTTTAGAGCGTATTACCACTCCCGCTGATGGTTCTCCAATGACTTGATCCATTGGATGATCTCTTATCAACCGGTACCCTTTGGGGAGAGGTGGTAGAGCTTCCTCTTCTTCTTCTTCATCTTGAGCTAGAGTTGATGATGAAGGTTCTTCATGGTGAGTTTCCTCATTATTTTCATCTTCAATTTCTTTGTCATGAAATGTTAATTCCTTAAGTTTCTCAACTACATTCACAATCTTAACATTTCTAAAAGAACCATTAGTTTCATCAAAAGTAACATGCATAGATTCTTCAACAATCATAGTTCTACGATTATAAACTCTATAAACCTTAGAACTATTCGAGTAACTTAGGAAAATGTCTTCATTGGATAGAATCAAATTTTCCTAGATGCTCCTTAGCGTTTAAGTTAAAGCATTTACATCCAAATACACGAAAATATTTCACACTTGGGACTTTATTATTCCAAAGTTCAAAAGGTGTTTTCTTGATTTTATATCTTAATAAAACACGATTAAGTAAATAATAAGAGGTATTTATGGCTTCGGCCCAAAAATATTTGGGTAAATTATTTTCACAAAACATGATCCTAACCATCTCTTGTAAGGTTTTATTTTTCCTCTCAATCACCTCATTTTGTTAAGGGATTCTAGGGGAAGAAAAGGTATGCTCAATACCCAATTCATCACAAAATTTGAAAAACTTTTTATTTTTAAATTCTCCTCCAATATCACTTTTAATTTTTAAAATTGAAATTCTTTTCTCATTTGTAACTTTCCTAGCAATTTTTTTGAAAAAAAATCAAAAGTTTCATTTTTCTTACCTAAAAAGAAAACCCATAACAAGGACCAAAACGATCTATGTGCACAAGTTCAAGTATTTTAGATATACTCACTTGATTAATGCTATGAAATGAAAACTTAACTTATTTTTCATGTTGACATGCATCACAAAATTTATCTTTTTTAAATTTTATCTTAGGTATTCCTTTAACTAAGTCATTTTTAGATATTTCTTGGATGAGGCTCAAGCTAGCATGTCGTAGCCTTCTATACCACAATCAAGAATCATTTTTCATGACAACTAAGCATCTAACATGAGGATTAGACAAAATATTTAAGACTAGTGTGTAAACATTTTCTTACTTATTTTTAATTAACACAATATCATTAGATAGTGCACTTCTAATGATGCATTTAGATGTTTCGAAAATGACTACATATCCATTATCACACAATTGAGATATGTTAATCAAGTTGTGCTCTAACCCATCAACTAGTAAAATATTTTTAATGCATGGGTAGGAAAGTATACTTATATCACCAATTAATGCCAACAATCTTACTTTTAGCATTGCCTCCAAATGTCACATGTCTACCATCCTTGCTTGATATGATTGCGAAGAAATTAATATCATCCGTCATGTGTTTTGAGCAATCGCTATCCAATATTCATATGCTTCTACTTGCTTGAGGATGTTTCTCCATCTACAAAAGGAGAAGAGATAATTTTAGATACCCAAATCTTCTTGGGTACTTAAGTGTTAGTCATCTTAGGAACCCTATTAAGATTCCTCCTTAGTGCATAATTTCTAACCATATGATCAAATATATCACATGAAAAGTAATTTTCATTAAACTTTTTTGGGCTTTCTAATAGGAAATTGGATCGGAGAGTGCATCCTCTGTCTATGCCAATAACATCATAAACTAACTCACGTCCCTATCCACTAAATACCAAAATCACATTAATGACTACATTAATGACAAACATTAGGATAATAGCCGAAGATGACATGAACGACATCTCTTGAACCACGCGCATCAATCTACAATGCTAGAAACTTACTCATAATACTATCACTACAATGTGATTTACTTGATGCATAAAAAATTATATACACTGTATAACATCATAAACTAACTCACGTCCCTATCCACTAAATACCAAAATCACATTAATGACTACGTGAATAACTCTACAACACATAATATCAATTAAGAGAAAAGTTTAATAGCATTATGGGCTTCCCCACTCCCGAGCAACTAAGAATGGTTCATCTTGCTCACTCAAGCAAGGAGAATGCCTATCAGAGATAGCGCACAAATACTATGCAATTTTCCCACATTGTACCACATCCTTGTAGTACAAGTATCCTTACCCAAGAACTTCACGAGGTTTAATGGGCCGCAAAGTGTCTTTACCCAAAAGCTTAAGGCTACGGGCCGCAGTTAGATTAGTATTCAATACATTAACATACTAATGTTGTAGTACACTAAAATTACATAGGGAAAAGGGTCAATTTTGTCTCCGAAGTATTGAAAAATGTGCAGTTTTGCCCTTTAAATATATTTTGGATCAAAATTATTCTTACCCTTACAAAATTGAATCAATTTTACCTTTCTTTCTAATAGAAGTTCATGTCAGCAAATGGTGGCTGACGTGGCAAGTGAAACTCATACACATCATATGCTACGATGGAAAACACGTGGCAGTTATGTACGGACAATGATAATATTGGCCCAAAAAATACTTCAGGGGCAAATTTGCACATTTTTCAATACTTCAGGGGTAAATTTACATCTTTTTCAATATCTTAGGAGTAAATTTGCACCATTTTCAATATCTTAGATGTAAATTTGCATATTTTTTATACTTCAAGAGTAAATTTGATCCATTTTCGTTAAAAAAATTATATTTAAGATAATTTAAACTTTAATTAATATTTTTTTGTTAATTAATATGGTGTTGGACATGTAATATATGTTTTCCCAAATTAGTTTATATTTTGTTCGCCACTAATAGCTTGTCAGTAGGGGTGAGCAAAACCCGATCCGACCCGACAAACCCGAAAAAATTGACCCAAAAATTTAATTTGGGTTGGGTTATTCGGGTATAATGGGTCGGGTCGGGTTCGGGTGAAAACCCTGTTTAACCCGACCCGCCCGATTTAAGTTAAACCAGTTACATACTTACATATACCCGACTACCTGAACTAGCCTCACTCCCCACTCGACGCTACGCCCGAGCCCGCCCCCCTCTTCTCTGCCCTCCCGACTCCCAATCGCCGCCCACCCCGCATCCTCGTCGGCCCACCGAGTCGCCAACGTCAGTCCTCCCTCGCCTTCGCGTCCGACGACATCTACCCGACTACCCGAGCCTGACTACCCGCCCGACGCTATGCCCGAGCCCGCCCCCCTCTTCTATGCCCTAATCGGCTAACCCTACTCCCGACTCCCGATCCCCGCCCACCTCGCATCCCCGTCGGTCCACCGAGTTAAATACCAATACTTTACATACAAAAAAATATTAATTAAAGTTTAAATAATCTTAAATATAATTTCTTAAATGTAAATGGGTTAAATTTACCCTTGAAGTATTAAAAAGGTATAAATTTACCCCTAAGGTATTGAAAATGGTGCAAATTTACCCCTAAGGTATTGAAAATGGTGCAAATTTACCCCTAAGGTATTGAAAAAAATGCAAATTTACCCCTGAAGTTTTGAAAAATGTACAAATTTACCCCTGCAATATTTTTTTGGGCCAATATTGCCCTTGAACGTAGATAATATAGCATATGATGTGTATGAGTTTCACTTTCCACATCAGCCACCGTTTGCTGACATGGACTTCTGTTAGAAAGAAGTGTAAAATTGATCCAATTTTGTAACCGTAAGGGCAATTTTGATCCAAAATATATTTAAGGAGTAAAATTGCACCATTTTCAATACTTCAAGGGCAAAATTGACCTTTTCCCCTATTACATAACATGGAAGCACATACATACTGTAATAGCAATACTATTGAAATCATATTATAACATGCTGATAGGAGACACTACAACAAATCACTGAAATTTCGACGCCACTCACAACAAAAAATAATTCAAGAATACGCATAAAAAATCCAACGTCTATTTAAAATCGGCCCTTGAAACTCGCAAGTGTCGAATTTTTGACAAACCAGCGTCTAACAGGCGCCAGTTTGTACGATACATGCATCAGCACAAGCTGACGCCTATATCAACCAACGCCAGCTTGTGCTGGCGCCGAAAAAAACTAGCGCCCAAGTTGGTGCCAGGAAATTTTCATAACATTTTTTATCTGTTTTATAATTCTAAAAATGATATAAAACGAAAACAAAAAAAATAGTCCCACGTTGGAAAAAAAAATGTTTTAGTTATTATAAATACAATTTAATTTATCCCACATCATTTTAAAATAGTTTTCTATTAAATATTATAAATATATTAGTAAACTAAACAAATATTATCAACTAATAAAGTACAAATAATAATCTTAAACATTATATTAATATAATAAAATATAAATATTTATTTATATATATAATAAAATATATGTTATACATTTTATAAATTAATAATATAAATAATATATATATAATTGCAACCGCTTGCAAGTAGCAAATTAAGAACCAAAACGAGAATCACACGCAAATACAAAAATTTGCTTACGTAGTTCCGTGACAAAGCATGTTACCTAATATGCGGGGCACTAATAAAAACTTATTATATGTATTACAATATTAGCTTCAAGATTTTACACTCCGAAATCAAACTATTAGTATTACAATGGATTGAAAATAATAAAAACTTATTTACTATTACAAGTACATACCAACTTGTCTCTCTATGACATCTCAGCCACAGAGTTCTATCCTCCACACAATCCTTGTTAGGGGAGAGAAAAAAAAATACCAATTTTTTGGATAACCATAAAATTGATCCGAAACCAAATTAATTTTTTCGATTTCGATTTATATTTTTGGTAAAATCAGCTTTCGGTTTCGATTTCGGTCCGAGATGTAAAAAGTCCATCGGTTTCGGTTAATCGACAGGTTAGATATAATTTATTAATTTTTAATTATATATATATTAAATAATAATGTATAAATTATAAAAAATATAAAAAATTACATAGAGCTATAAAAACTTACAGAAATATATATAAAAAATTATAAAAATTATAAAAAAAATAAAAATTATATAAAAATTATAAAAATTATAAATATATATATATATATATATATATATATATATATAATATTAGTTTTTCCAGCACATTATCTTGGTTCAAGTGGTTTGACTTTTTTTTTTCCTTTTTCTCAATGGAAATTTGGTATTTGTTTGGATTTTTCCCGATATGAGATTTGTATAATATTATTATATATCTTTGTAGGTTAAAAAATTTTATTGGTTAACCGAAAATTATCGATTAACCAAACCGAAAAAACGAAAATCGAAAAAATGGTTAACCGAAGTTAATGGACCAGTTAATTAATTTTCTAATGGATCGATTAACCGGTCCATGCTCACCCTAGTCCTTGTGTTGTAGTGAGTTAACAATCCACAACCATCCTAGCTTGAAAATAAAAAAAGTAGATTATTATCGTCTTTGCAGTGAGCAGTCTCAACTCTTCTCTGACATCACCAACTTCAGACTTCTCAATAATCTAACTCCTTTGAGGCATTGATCTTAAAAAAATAATATCTATAAATGCTGCCTCACAAAATGAAGTTCACCACAGCAAAGCCATCAAGGAATGTGCTACGTGATTCACTTTTTTTAGTCAAAATCAATTTTAATATTTTTTACTCAAATTGAGTTTATAAAGAGCAAGGTTTTGCTTTCCTAGTTCAGATTGTCAAGTTCATTCTTAGTTCTTTTTTTATTTGGGTTCTTTCAGTCTGTTGCACTTAACTCATGCCAGGTTGAAC
Organism: Canna indica; assembly: GCA_034359265.1. Lineage (NCBI taxonomy): Eukaryota > Viridiplantae > Streptophyta > Magnoliopsida > Zingiberales > Cannaceae > Canna > Canna indica. The sequence goes on from CP136893.1 coordinate 41,837,540, forward strand.
TCAATTTACACAGCTCGGAGGCAAGCAAGCCTGACATTTTTTCTTTTATATCAACTAGCATACAACATCCCTCCCCAACTTATCTCCTTAACCTAGCTTAACAATATAACCCAACCAATTTTGCGGCAAATTACTAGCAACTTTACCAACTAGCATAGATCATCCCTCTCTAACTTATCACCTTTACCTTGATAATGTAAGCCAATCAACTTGGAAAAAATTAGTAGCTTGATAACTGATCACTTTTACCTTCGACAATTATGTATGCGTTCCACTTGGATCCGGGCACCCTCAGCAGCAGGTAATGCAGCAAAATGGTGAACCATAGTAAGACAGTCATCCAGGTCTCTAAGTGCATCAATTAAAGTGGGGTACCTAAATCACCAAGAGCAGCATCAATAAACATCAACTATTTATTTTCAAAAAATTATATTCTTAAATTTGAGAGCTAAATAATCTTTCCAAGATAAGTTTGTCAAGCTTATATGTAGGTTCACTATATTGGCCTACTGCTTAGCCAAGTAATATAGAAGAACATCATCCTTAATTTGTGGAACAAAAATAGAGCTTCAATCTCAACTTTTTTGTGTAGAAAACTTGTAAATGTAGTTAATAGATCATGAGCTCTTATTCTGTCAAGAATATTCAATGTCAAGGAGCTGAAAGAGGAAGTGACTACTCTTGAAGAGAACTTGCAAATCATCACGTTTTCTTGAACGTGGTATCTTGAACTCTTCATCTTCAAACGATAAAGGATGTTTCTATTCAACTTGAGTTATACTGAATATTGAATGTGACTGAGATGCATTTTTATCCTTTGTTGGTGGTCATCAATTCAGAGGTTTTTTGTCATCAATTCATAGGAAAAACCTCAAGGAATGTATCTCCATCCTTATCCATAAAGCATCACCGTTAAAAGGGATAGACTCGTGTCCCAACATTATCGGAGAAAAGGAAGAGTTAATACTCGGAAGCAACTCATATGGTTCCAAAAGGATCTTGGATATCCCAGTTATCATCAACTATACCACCTTCATTTATATTCCAAAGAGGAATTAGTTTTTTTGGCTAAGTTATATATTTTACCCATAGTAAAGTTGTATATTTGTCAAAGGTAAAAAGAGTTAATGATGAAAATCCATGGATAAGTAGGAATTGGAAGAATGAAGAGAAAGGAAGAGGCGGCGCACCTTGTTTGCAGTCTTCTATGTTTAGGGCGAAACGGTGGACGAGGAGGGAGGAGAGGGAGGGGGCTGGGGTGAACATACCGCGGCTGACGATGACGAGGTCGATGGACGAGCGTCGACGGCGAGGGTCATGCCCTCCTCCGCCTCCTGGAAGCCTGAGCACAGAGAGGGCTCGTAGTGAGTTTGGAAGGAGGAGGCAGGGATGTAGGTCTCATCGTTGAGGCCGAACTTCAAGAGGATGCCGCGCATGAAGTCCTCGCTCTTTTGGGTGTAGCGGTGGCTGCGACGGGCGATCTACTGGCTGACCTCGCAGCTGCACTTGCGGTTGGTGTTAAGGAGGAAGCAGGAATAGTAGAGGAGGAGGACGGGGCAAGGGCGGGTGGAGAGGTGGGTGAGGAGAGCGAGCAAGGTGCATCGAAGAACGGAGAAGACGACGAGTCTCAGGTTAGGGTAAAGGACAAGATCGGAGGTGGAGAAGAGGATGGCATGGAGGGCGAGCGTGAAGGCCAAGAGAAGGAAGAAGGAAGCCTGCAAAAGTTGGATTGGCTGAGGCCGTAATGGTGGATCCGGCGGAGCAGTTGATTGCCGCCATGAAGCAGCTCCTCCAGCGGAGCCTCGAGTCTTCGCGGAGAAGAAAAATGATTTCGTTGAAGGAGGATAAGTTTTCTTCGTGAAGGGGGGAAAATAAGGTTTCACAATCGGGGCGACGGGAGAAGAAAAATGATTTGCGGTGAAATAAGCTTTTGTGACGGCCAATAGCTGTCGCAAAAAGCGGTAGCAAAACCGTCGCCGAACCGTAGCAAAGTGCATATTCTGCGACCGCCACTAGGTCGGTTGCAATACCATCGCAACTAGTGGTGGTCGCAATAACGTCGCATTTTTGCGACGGCAATTCAAGATGGTCGCAAGACCCTCGCAATTGCTACCGCAAATTTGCGGTAGTAAATTAGCCGTCGTAAATTACTGATTTTCTAGTAGTGAAATAACCATGATCCTTGGGCAAAATCAAAATGTAAGGGCACAAAAAAAGAAAAAAGAAATGTAAGATTGTTTGAGGACTAGTGTTACTTAAATACAGAGGTCATTAGAGGAATACCAATACGCGATAGGTACTTTTTAATTAGTAGGAAGATACATAAAGCCGCCTCTGAATTAACTAGTCTGAGTTGTATGTAGCTGGTCATCGATCGATCAATATTCGTGGCCCCACTAATTAGTCTTCATAATGACCTAGCTACTTAGTCTTCGTTTGGGGTATGCCACGTCATCGCTGATAAATGCACCAATTAAGTCACACCAACCAATGCTCTCTTGCATATATCACATACGTACATCGCCATTAATTGCAGCATACGTAGTGTTGGTTAATATGCGAAGAGAGAGTGCTTGGTGATGGATCGCATGCAGGCAACTTTTTTTCTCTGTCCATCTTACTTCGCTTCAATTCGTAAAGTCTGTCTGTCTGTCTGTCAATCATCGCGGAAGCGATCGAACAGATTCTCATTCAATCACCGATTCACCGTTAAAAACGATGAAAGAGCAGCTCTCTCTTGCTGTCTCAGCTTCAACTTCAGGACCACCCTAGATGATGAGTATACATGTAACGTGAATGAGAAGCATATATGTCAATGACTGTGCCAGCTGCCAACTTGAAATTATTGAAGATAATGCAACACCTAGTTTTAGGATTCATTCTTTAGATTAGTTTGATTTATCACATAGTATGTATTCATCCTTTAGATAAGTTTGATTTATCACGTAGTTCAACAACTGATATCAGAGTCGGTGAGAGAGAGTGCCGGGAGGAGAAGAGATTGTCGTACCAAAGCCGAAGGCAAGAGATGAGAGGGAGAGATTGCGGAGAGAGTTCTCTGTTTTGAACAGAGATAAAAGAGGCGTGGCTGGGAAATTGAAGACCAAGCCATCTCAAGTAGGAAGGGCGTGTGGCAGATCACGTCAGCCTCTTTCAGCAACGTAACGAAGAAGCTGCATCTGAAGAAATCTTCTCAGATCAAGAAGAAACGACGCCTTCTTGAGAAAAGAGATCTGAATCTCATCTCCTGAAGCTCCCTGTTTAGATCCAAATATTGATCGCCTTCGTCATTAAGATTGCCAGCGGGATCCAAGCCGACCTACGTAAGCAACTTCATCGTCAAGAGGATCATCACCAGCCCGTGAGCAGTAGACGAAGCTATTGCTGCTGCCAAGAAGAAAGAGCCGCACCATTTTTTGGTTGCCACCGGCCATTGCGTGAAGAGAGGTGAACTTTCTCATCTCGGCGGGCCCCACTTCAAAAAGAATTAAAGCAAACTTGTTTGCCATTCTTTTCCATGCGCGTGTTCTCCCAAGGAGGAGAAAAGAAGATTAAAATTGGTGGCCCCACTTCAAAAGTATTGAAGGAAGTAACCCCACACACACCAGCGGGCTCCACCTCTTATTTTTGACTTGGTCAAAAAAGAAAGAGAAGAGAATCATGTATAGGCTTATTTTCTTGTTTTACTTCCCTATTTGTTCTCTTATATGTAACTGAAAAAAATAAAAAAATAAAAAAAGAAAGAAAGAGAGAGAAAGGAAAAAAAGAAAAAGAAAAAAGAGTGTGTGTGTGTCACCTTCGCTCCACCAATCTAATTTCCGCTCATTCCGGTGACAAGTCTAGTTGATCGCCACATAGGGGAGACTACGATCGTGGAAGAAGCACCGACCGACCCCCGCTTCTTCAGCAATAGTAGATCTTCGAAGTGGATTTTCAGAAGCAGTCATTACCTAGAGGAAGATAGAGGGAGATAAAGAGACAGATCAGATATCAAGTTGGAGGAAATTTTTGGTGATAAAATGAGCGAACATCATTTCATTAGCGGAATGAAGAAGCTCAACAATCACAATTATAATACTTGGTCGACTTGTATTATGTCATATTTGCAGGGCCAAAATTTGTGAAAAGTTATTAACAGGAGTGAAGTTACGTACGCAGCCAGAAGAAGATACAAATAGTGCACTGCAAAAGTGGAGAATCAAAGCTGGTAAGGTAATATTTGTCTTGAAGACAACAGTAGAAGAAGAAGTGCTAGAGCACATCCAAGATGCCAAAGCCCCCCAAGAAGTTTGGGATACACTCACCAAGCTGTTTTCAAAAAGGAATGACACAAGTCTCCAGCTTTTAGAAAGCGAATTATTGCCGGTAGTGCAACACGACATGACGATCGCTCAATACTTTCACAAAGTGAAGACGCTCTGCCGGGAGATTGCAGAGTTATATCCAAAAGCTCTGATTGAGGAATCCAGGATGAAGAGGATAATCATCCATGGTTTGAGGCCTGAGTTCAGAGGCTTTGTGGCTGCAGTTCAGGATGGTAGAACCAACCATCACTTGTTGAGTTTGAGAATTTGCTTGCATGTTAGGAAGCGTTGGCCAAGTAAATGGGAGAAATTTTGCAGAAAGGTGAAGAGGAAGCGCTCTATGCCAAGAAAAGCATAAGGAATTCCAAGCATCATGCTGAAGGAGGATCTAAGAAGAATGCAGGTAAAGCGAAAAGTCATGAAGGAGAAGGGAGAGCTTATGCAGGGGGAGCATCGAAGAAGCATAACAAGAAATTTGAATGGAAGTGCTAAAATTGCGGCAAGATTGGTCATATGGCAAGAGAATGCCGATCGAAGAAAAAGCTCGAGGAAGGTAATGTTGTTACTTTCAAAGATGAGGAAGAGTGAGACACTGAGGAGTTATCTCTCACAACTATAGTATCCGATCAGGTAGAGGATGATTGGATCGAAAGCTCAGCTTGGTAAAGGAAGCTGGTGTTGAGGGGGAGTGTTGAAGATAATCCAACACCTAGCTTCAGTATTTATCTGGTAGATTAGTTTAATTTATCATATAGTTAGCATTTATCCTTTTATTAGTGGGTATTTACCATGTTAGCTTAGTGGGTAATTATCAATTAATTGCCGAGTTTTTAGGAGTTATCGTTGTGTCCTGTAAGCCTATAAAAGACAACTTATTTTATGAATGAAAGCATCTCTCTCGTGTTTATCCTGCCGTGTTCAACAGAATACAACTAATTAATCAATCATTTAGCAACACATGTAGCTCATGCAAGTTTGTACGTGGTTGTCATCTATTGCTGTTAGGAAATTTGGGGTAATTTCCTGCAGGATCTACAAAACCCGAACCCGGCGAGAAAAACAGAAAACCAAATCCGATAATAATAATGCAGCAAAACAAAAGACAAGGGGGTTAACGTAGTTCGGACTCGACGGTGTGCCGATCCTACGTCCACAGGGAGAAGAGGTGACTACTTTTATTAAATCCAGAAAAGAACTTTTATAATAAGAGTACAATAATCTAAATCCCCTTCAGCATACAGCAAACTGTCTTAAATTAATTGAACCTGAAACTGGTATGGAGTAGAGGCACTATCTCTGCAAGATCTGCCTTAAAACTAAACTCCTGCTGCTTTATGTCAGAAACTAAGAAGGGGCACTCCTTAGGAAAAAGGGTTGTGGCGGCACTCTTAATTTCTGGATCTCTAAAACTCTCACATGGGGGGATTTTCTCTTGGTGTGGGATTATCTTAGAACTGTATATTAGGCCCCTATTTATAATAGAGGGGGAGAGCCGATTCATGCCTACTTTAGTGGAGAAAAAATCTCCAAGGAATTTGCTGCTCCGTCTGATTTAATCGGATAGCTGAAATGCTTCTTTTGACCAAAGAAACTTTCAAAATGCTTGGTGGCTTCATGTTATGCCTCCAACTTTTTCTCCCGTTGACTAGTCAAAAGTAATATTTGATTTCCACATCATCAATTTAAAAACTTCTGAAGTTATCATCAATTTGAAAACTTTTACGTGTGTCGCTGCAACATTGACATGGGTGTCTTGAGAAGATGGTGGGCTGGGCTCCCAGACCCATGATTATAAAATCATAGTTTATTTTGATCGAGTCCGGTTCAACATGGTTCAATCAAATTGGTAAATTGGTTCAAGAATATCTTGATCAAATCAACTCCGATTTGGATCTGGTCGAACTCGTTGGATTCGGTTCGGACCCAATTTGAGTCAATCTCTAACAATTCATCCTTTGATGAAAATTAGGGCCAATGCAATCCTCAAAAGTCGTCCACCTCTCTCACAAGGCCCGTACAGGGCCTACGTCGAATCAGTGTTCAAGTGGGCCGAGTTAGCTTCCTGCTTGGCCTTAGGAACCCACATAGTCCTCCGAGTCTCCTCCTTCATTGTGTATCTCTGAGAAGGGATTTCCCTGAAAGCAAAATTTATACTTGATCCGGTGTCTGATTTTGCTGTGTTTTGGATCTATCCACCTTGTACAAATTATTCGACGTCCTTAGAACCTTTAGTACCGTCGTGGCTCCATCCTATACCTCCAAGACTCCTCCTGCAGAGGATGTCGTATAGCCCCTAGTGTCAAGAACTCCAAGAGACACTAGATTCCTTCCTAGCTTCAGGACACGGCGAACATTTGCTAGGATCTTTGTCGAGCCATCATGCAATTTTAATTTCATTGTTCCGAATCTGACAACTTTATAAGGAACATTGTTGCCGACACGAACTACTCCACCATTGGTGCGCCGATAATCCACAAAGGCCGTCCGGTGTGGAGTCATGTGATAGGAACACCCAGAATCCAGGAACCACTCATTAATCTACTGGTGGTTGATCTGTTCGTCTGCTGACCTGGATTGCATGTTGCATAATCATACATATCACAAGAAGATGAAGAGGAATTTTAACCTGAGGTGTGCTGTCGCCGACGAGATCGTTGTTGCCCACGGCGTGTCTTAGCAGTGTGTATGCCATCTGTCACGACCAGTACCTCAACTTTCTCAAAATCTGCGTAAGAGGCCTCCACATGTGCGTCTTGACCCTTATTTTGCTGCTGTAATTTTTTCTTAAGACTGCGACATTCTAACTTGATGTGACCTCGTTTATTATAATAATAACAAGTGACATTTGATTTGTTACATCCTCCTGCTTCATTTGACTAGAGAGCTTCTCCTTTCCCTCCACCAGAGGAATTTGCTGTAAGATGTGTGTCCATAAGCTCCTTAGACACAAGAGCAGTGATCACCTGTTCTGGAGTAATAGTAGTCTTTCCAAAAAGCATAGTTTCACGAAAATTTTTAAAAGAAGTAGGAAGTGAACATAAAAGGAATAAAGCCTTATCTTCCTCTTCAATTTTGACACTCATATTCTCCAGGTCCATGATGATTGTCCGTAAAGTATTGATATGCTCTTTGATCGATGTACCTTCTGCCATACGTAGGAAATGGAGCTTCTGCTTCAAAGCCATCTTACCGATGAGAGTTTTATCCTGATACAAGGATGCAAGTTTGTCCCAAATACCTTTAGCTATCTTTTGGGATGCAATTTCTCAAAGTGCTTTATTTGACAGGTTTAGGTATAAAATTGCAATTGCCTTTTGCTCTTTATATTCTTTCTCCTCCTCGGTCCCCTGCATCTTATCCTTACCAAGAATAGAATTATGTATTTTCTCCATAGTTAAGATCGCTTTCATCTTCATTGGCCAAAGTGCATAGTTGACATTGCGATCTAACTTCTCAATATCAAATTTGGTACTCGCCATGGTTGGGAAGTAGGCTCTGATACCAACTGTTAGAAAATTTGGGGTAATTTCCTGCAGGATCTACAAAATCCGAACCCGACGAGAAAAATAAAAAACCAAATCCGATAATAATAATGCAGAAAAATAAAAGACAATGGGGTTAATGTGGTTCGGACTCGGCGGGGTGCCGATCCTACGTCCACAGGGAGAAGAGGAGACTGTTTTATTAAATTCAGAAAAGAACTTTTACAATAAGAGTGCAATAATCTAAATCCCCTTCAGAATACAACAAATTGTCTTAAATTAATTGAACCTGAAATTGGTATGGAGTAGAGCCACTGTCTCTACAAGATCTGCCTTGAAACTAAACTCCTGTTGTTGTATGTCAGAAACTGAGAAGAGGCACTCCTTAGGAAAAAGGGTTGTAGCGGCACTCTTAATTTTTGGATCTTTGAAACTCTCACATGAGGGGATTTTCTTTTGGTGTGAGATTATCTTAGAACTGCATATTAGGCCCCTATTTATAATAGAGGGCGAGAGCTGATTCATGTCTGCTTTAGTGGAGAAAAAATCTCCAAGAAATTTGCTGCTCTGTCTGATTTAATCGGATGGCTGAAATGCTTCTTTTGACCAAAAAAACTTTCAAAATGTTTGGTGGCTTCACGTGATGTCTCCACCTTTTTCTCCCTTTGACTAGTCAAAAGCAATATTTGATTTTCACATCATCAATTTGAAAACTTCTGAAGTTATCATCAATTTGAAAACTTTTACGTGTGCCACTGCAACATTGACATGGGTATCTTGAGAAGATGGTGGGCTGGGCTCCCAAGCCCATATTATAAAATCATAGTTTATTTTGATCGAGTCTGGTTCAACATGGTTCTATCAAATTGGCAAATTGGTTCAAGCGTATCTTAATCAAATCAACTCCGATTTGGATCTGGTCGAACTCGTTGGATTCGGTTCGGACCTAATTTGAGTCAATCTCTAACAATTGCTAATGAAGACTTTGTCCCCTTAACAGTTTACATGCTAGGAGAGAAGACTAATAAAGTTCCATCATGAGCTAACCAAAGGTCCTCCATCCAATGCCTCAGGTAGCATAGTGTGTGGTGGAAGCAATGATTTAATTTAGGGATAATAGATTAAAAAATCACAAGGTTTGCAAAAATTTTATGTTCTACCCGTGTTTTTAAATTTCGCCTGTAAATGTACAATTTTTACTTCCGTTTATGTCATCTATCACGTGTCGTCTCAACTTAACTGACGTGGAGGTAAACAACGTTTGGTAGCTTAACGGCATCATACATGGCTGGCAGGCCCACCTTTTTTTCCTCTCTCTCTTCTCTCCTTCCTTCAACTACTGCCACGTTTTTTTTATTTCTCCTCCTTCTCCTCCTCCTCCTCCTCCTCTTCTTCTTCTTCTTCTTCTTCTTCTCCCCATATGGCTGAGCACCATCCTCATACTACAGTAGTTTCAGGAGAGGAGTCAGCCCAGGTTACTTGAACATCTCCGCCCCGACATCATGTCACCACACATGATGTGCAGCGCGGATGACGAGTTCCCCGTCGTGGCCTACTTCAGCATGAAGTGCTTCATCGTGCCGGCGGCGACCATGGTTGTGGAGGATGGTGCTTGGCCATATGGGGAGGAGGTAGAGGAGAAGGAGGAGGAGGAGAAGGAGAAGGAAGAGGAGGAGGCGGTGGAGAAGAAGAAGAAATTAAAAAAAGATGATAGCAGTTGAGGATGAGAAGGATGGTGCAAGAAGAAGAAGAAGATACGTACATGTACATCGGATTTTAACTAGCCCTGTATTCAATCTTGAACATGCTGAGTTTTTTTATAAGCACATGATATATTTTTTTAAATGATTAATTATAATTAAACCTTCGTACTACAATCATGTGTAATTATTGACAGCACACGATATTCATTGTGTTCCGCGTGAAATAATCATATATAGGCCTGGTCCTTATATAGCTTCATTTAATTATTTATTAATGTTATCTTAATTAGATGGGCAACTATGCTATTCTAAGACGATTATGATATATTTATTGTTTCTGTTATCTTGATTAGAAAATTTCTTTGTGATTTTCTACTTTATTCCCCTCACTTGCAGGATCAGCAGGAATTGGATTTACTCATGTAATTACAGTGAAAGCAGTAGAGGTATCTATTTAATTTTTACATGATAAATTTGTTTCATGTAGGAAAATAAATGCCACAATGAATGCCTTTTGAACTTGATCTAGAGTTCTGTTTCTGTTTTGGCTAAAATTTAATTATTCTTTGATATGTAGGCAGCACCTTTGGTTATACTTTTTCGTTCTTCCGATTACATGTGATTCCGTTGCCAATGGAATGATCATGAGGAGAGAGAGTAACAAAGAAAAAAAAATTATTCTCATTCTGCAATGTACAGGACAAGCCCCAGTTTATATATAGTCATCAGTAAAGTAAATAATATACTACTTCCTAATACACCCCCTCAAACTCATTGTCGATGTATCAGCGACGGTGAGTTTGTCCCTGAAAGAAAGAACCATCTTGCCCGATACAACCTTAGTCAAGAGATCTGCAATTTGAGCTTGAGCTGAAACATGTTGTACATATACTTGTTTATGTGCAACTTTCTCCCTCACAAAGTATAGGTTCAATTCAAAATGATTGGTTCGATTGCGGAGAAGTGGATTTGCACTCAATAATACTGCTGAGAGATTATCACACAGAATAATAAGGACAGAAACAGACACTTTGAGTTTAGAAAGGAGACATTGCATCCACAAAATATCAGCTAGAGTAGCTGCCATACTGCGAAATTCTGCTTATGTGCTTGATCTTGAAACAACATGTTTCTTAGAGGACCAAGTTACCAAATTAGACCCCAAAAATATACAAAATCCACTTGTAGATCTCCTATCATCTAAGTCGGTCCCCCAATCCGAGTCACATTAAACAGTAATGGATAGATGAGGAGATTGCTTAAATACTAGGCCATGATCCAAAGTTTCATTCAAGTACGTACCTAAGGATGCGTTTGACAACCTTCCAATGCGGCTCACAAGGATCATGCATATATTGACACACCTTATTAACACTGAAGGCAATCTCAAGTCTAGTGATGGTGGCATACTATAGTGCATCAACAACAGACCTATAAAGAGGGGTTGGAGACAGGATTACCTTCAAATGCAGATAATTTGAGACCAGCAGTCATAGGAGTAGTCATTGGCCTAGCTTGAGACATCTTTGCTTTCTCCAACACTTGCTTAATGTATGTAGACTGAGTCAGCAGCATGTCTCCAGATGCAGTTTGTTGTACTTCAATACCTAGGAAATAGTTAAGGGGACCCAAATCTTTCAAGGCAAATCTGGAATGAAGTTGAGATACCAAATCAGATATAGTAGACTTAGAATTGCTTGTAATAAGTATGTCATCAACGTAAATAATAACATAGATTGTCTCTTGATGAGTGAATTTAAAGAACGGATTTGTCACTTTTAGCTTGATGAAAACCCAATGTTGAAAAAGTGACACCTAACTTGTCAAACCATGCCCTAGGGGTTTGTTTCAAACCATAGAGAACCTTATGAAGATTACAAATAAGTTTTTCATCTCCTTGAACAAATCCAGGAGGCTGAATCATATATACTTCTTCTTGAATATCATCATTCAAAAAAGCATTATTGAAATCTATTTGGTGAATAGGTCATCCTCTTGCTAGAGCAACATACAAAACAACACAAATAGTATAGAGCTTGACAATAGGACTAAACACCTCAATGAAGTCAAAACGTGGTTGTCGATCAAATCCCTTTACCACCAATTTGGCTTTATGCCTCAAAGCATTACCATGCTGATGTGTTTTCTCCTTGAATAACCATTTACAACCAATTGCTTTTCTTCCATAAGGTAACTCAACAAGAGACCAAGTGTGATTTTTCATTAGTGCATCATACTCATCAATCATAGCACCTTTCCATTCTTGTTGTGCAAGAGCTTCATCAATAGTACGTGGCTCTTTCACAACTTGAAAAGCTTTGGATTTAAAAATTCCTAATTTGCCCCTTGTCTGCATTGGACGAGCATTCTGCACTCGCCTGGTATTATCATAGTCCTACACATTAGACAAATCTCCTCTAGAATGCACAGAATTGTTAGCAAGAATAGGTGAACCATTCGAATGCACTACATCAAGTTCAGACTGAGAATTCTCGTATTGGACAATAGGAGTAGCAAAGGTAGGAAGCTGGGAAGTAATAGACCGACAGACTAGAAGGATTTTAGGCACATGATTAGGAACTGCAATTGAGTTATTAGAACTTAGATTTGGTGAGGATAAGAAGTTGAGATTATGTCTGAATGGAAATAAGGTTTCGTCAAAGGTTACATGTCTTGAAATATATATTTTGCCGCTAGGAGCCAAGCACTTGTAACCTTTATATCTATCACTATATCCAACAAAAACACATAACTCTGATCTATAATCAATTTTATGCTGATTATAAGGTCTGAGATATAGAAAGCAAGCACAGCCAAAGGATTTTAAGAAAGAATATTCAGGTTGTTTGTTGGTGAGTACCTCTAAAGGAGTCTTGTTGCTTAATAAAGGTGTTGGAAGTTTGTTAATGATGTACACAACTGAGATGAAGGCAAGACTCCAAAAAGAAAGACATAAAGATGAGGCTGCCAATAATGACAGACCTACTTCTGTGATGTGACGGTGTTTCCTTTCAGCAGAGCCATTTTGCTCATGAGTATGACCACTACCAGAAAAATGATCTTTTGCGATGGCTTCTGCGATAGCAAAATCGTCGCAGAATACTTTCTACGACGGCAACAGACTGTCATAAAATTATGTCGCAAATGACTTCATAGCAAAAGATCTGCGACCGTGATGTTTGCCGTCGTAAATGCGACGGCTTTGCGACCGCTATAGTCGTAGCAGATAACTTTTACTGCGACCGCAGTAGCAGTTGCAGATAACCTTAAATGCGATTGTAATTGCCGTCATAGAAAATCTTAATTGCGACCGCAATGCCATCGCAGAAACTCTTAACTACGACCGCATTTGCCATAACAATGTCGTAGCATATGGTATTTTTAAAAAAAAACATAAGATATTCTATTTATAGCTATATTTAAAAAATTAAAATTAAAATTCTATTCAATATGTCACCAACTACAAACAATTAAGAAATACAGTCATTTAAATTTATTTAGGAAGATATATACCATAAAAAGGTTCACATGAATAGTTTTATAAAACGTGACATCAATTTTCCTTGAATGTGCTATCTGAATTTAGTATATAAGCAACATTTATTACTCAAACTTGATATAACAAAATAACTTCCAACATTTATCAAGATTCAATAGTGTATTTCCTGAAAGAATAACTTACATAAAAGGAAAGGATATTAACGTAAAGAAATTTACTCAATTAATTCTTCAACGGACAATCATGTAACTATTCATAAATATATCTAAAGCCCTTAGTTGCTAACATGTAGTTATAGAAGAAGAATAAACAACTAATGAGGAAAAGATTATCTACTGGAAGGTTTTCATCGAAGACCTGATAAGAAAGAAATTAAATGAACAACAATTAGCAAACAAATAATTGTTAAAATATCAAATATTTAATTGAACTAGTAAATAGAACACAGAAATCCAAAAGTCTTGCTGACATAAAAATTAAAGATTTCTTATGATATGTTTCCTATAAAAATTTAAAAAATTAAAGATTTCCTATGCTCATATAGTTGTTAAGAACATATGTTGTTTTGATGTCTTCTACAAATAATCAAAAAATGAAATAGCATTACTTTTTGCATATACATATTAGTCCTAAATCATAAATATAATTTCAGTTAGTAGAACAATGGAAATTCTGTACTGGGTAACAAGAATGTTTAGGTGGCAATTTATTTTCAGAGTTAGTCATTGGTAAATAAACCAACTGAAACTAGATTGGAAAAGAAAGAACCACAAGCTATAACATTATATCTTACATTATTAATTCTAGAGACCAAGTTTATTACTAAAACAAAGGAAATAAACTCAAAATAGTTGCATCACCTGTGAATAACATTTCGGTCGTGAAGGTAGTTTTGAATCCTCCTGAAAAAAGATGCAAACCACATTAATAGTTTGAGAATGCATATATAGACTACAAAATGAAAAAAAAGAAAGATATATTGTTGATCTTAGCTAAGGTTATATCAATACAGAAATCCAATGAAATCACAAAAAATATAAAAGCATTAAGACATCCTAAGGTCTCCGAATTCACCTCTAAGGCTCTAACATGAAGAAACATAGAGAACTTTTAGCTCGTGAATTTGACATCAAGATATCAGTTTGCATAACTTAACTGATACTTAAGGATAATCTACTAGTTATTTGAGTACCTAATAAGAAAAATGATGAAAACAAGTAATCACAGTGAAGTTATGCTTGGATATATATGATTAGTTCACTTGATTCGATCAAAATAAACAGAGAACTAAAGAGGAAAATAAGAAAACAAGTTTGAGACATTCAAATCTTCCAATTTGCAAATCAGGTGAGATAATGTAGGAAGCAAATATTGCAAACGATAACTACGGAAAAAAAACACAACACAAGAGAAGTTGCATATAGAACAAAGTAGATGACAATACCCATCTAAGAGCTAATTGTGCTGATTCTTTGATTATATCACCAAGTTGTACCGTAACATGCAAATCACCCTTGCCAATCATTGCTGTCGCTTCAACAAATTGAACTTCCCCACAAAAGGATGTCCAGACAAGACCAACAAATACTCCTGGAGTAGCTACTCAAACAGCAGTTTCATTGTCATCAAATTTGGGAGGCTGCAATTTCCATGGTGGACATATATATCTTAGTGAACTTTTTTCTTACATGTTAAAATTGATTAGAAAACATATGATCAGAAAACATAGCAACGAGGAATAATAATAACAATCAACAAAGCTAAATATGATCAAAAAACATAGCAACGAGGAATAGTTGCATGAACAAGAAAACCACTGAGTAGAATCTACTAAGGTATCTAAAGCTGTAGGAAAAAATGAAAAGTTTAGCAGACAACACACCTGCCCTGCTTCTAATCATAGTTTAGCAGACAACAAGGCATGATTACTCCATTTATTTAATTGCAGAAGGACAAAGGGATCAACAAAAGGACCACATGCTTTACACTCCCTTTGTAAAGTTTGTTCATCTTCGAGCAAGAATCAGCTATAAGATTTGGTGCAAGCAGAGAAGATGAAGAGCTTTAACTCCAGTGAATGAAGGGCACATGGAGTCATGTGGAGCTCAGAAAGCCAGTGAGCTGATTTCAGCCTCATGTGGAGGAACAAAGTGATTCCTATTCACCCTCCTACTCTGTAATGAACAAATGAGAGGCATGTGACTACATGTCTTGGGAATTATTTTCTTCCCTCCAATCCATATTCTTCCTGCCTTGCAGAAATTGGGAGTTAGAGCACTAGAAGTTAAGTACTAAGGAAAATACAATAGTTATGTTTTTGCTCCATAATGTTTTGTTTTGAATATCATTGGATTTGAATGGAGTCCAACACATGAGATTAGTACTCTTTTTTTTGCTGCATGCTTATCTTCTAGTCCTCACTTTTGGAAACAATATTAATTTGCTAATTATTAATGAACTGAAACATGAGCAGATGAGTTATCTTTGAATTCTTTTTTCAGCAAACACCTAAGTTGGGATGAATCTAATCATTGGCTTGTTTGGTTAAGAACTACAAGGATCACATGGCGTAGAGTTAAAGTGGAAACATAATCCCATTCTGATACAATAGGATGGTCAAATACTAAAGGGATTAGGAGACTGGCATGCGAAATCTTTGACTGGGTTGGCACAAGCCTTGTCTTCTTCTGTAACAACGACGACCCTCCCACCTGCCGTGGATTCACGGTAGGTGGAAGAGAGGGCCGAGCTGCTCTCCTTATTTGCAGTCATCGGCCGAAACCCTAGCCACCGACGACTAGGGTTTCAACCGAAGAGAGACAAAGAGAGACATACCAACGAGGGGGCGATGGGCAGTGGCAGAGATCAGAGAGAGCGGGGGGAAGAAAAAATCGCGCGTCGAGGGAGGGAGAGATCGTCATCGAGTGACAGGGGAAGAAAAAATTGTGCGCGGGTGGTAGAGATCAAAGAGAGCGGGGGGAAGAAAAGATCGTGCGTGGAGGGAGGGAGAGATTGTCATCGAGTGAGAGGAGAAGAAAAGATCATGCGCGGGTTAAATGGTAAAAGTATTGATTTAGTGACGGTTTTGCAACGGCAAAGGCCGTCGCAAACGGCGGTCGCCAATCCGTCGCATAGATAATAATTTTGCGACAGCAAATGCAGCGGTTGTAAAACCGTTATGAATGTATCTATGCGACCACAGTTTGCAGCGGTCGCAGAACTGTCGCATCTGCGACCGCTGATCGGGCCGTCGCAAATTGCTTGTTTTCTAGTAGTGTGAGGGCAACTTACTAAATGTCGGATGCCCTTTCAATGAGGTAGTTGGTAAAGTTTGTGGAGTTATACTCACCCCCTCCATCAATTTGCAAAGTTTTAATTCTACAACCCAATTGCAGTTCAACCATAGCCTTGAATTTAAGAAAGATATTAAAAGCTCGAGACTTAGTTTGAAGTGGATAAATCCAAGTAAATCTTGAGAATGCATCAATGAAATGAATATAATATCTATGACCCTCCATCAATGAGGAAGGTGACGGACCCCATATGTCAGAATATACAAGTTCCAAGGGATAGTTATAAGCATACGTAGAGTCGGAAAAGGAAAATTTATGTGCCTTAGCCATACAACAAAATTGGCAAACATAAGAATTTTTATTGACAGATATTGGAATGTTACACTTCTTGAGTACAATGTTGGCAACATTATTTGAACAATGGCCTAAGCGATGATGCCTTATTCGGCTATTATCAACAGAAGCAACAAAAGTGGAAGATTGCAAAGAAGAAACAACATTAACAGAAGATGAAGATGATGGATTATCCTAAATTCCTAATGAATAATTCTGGGTTTATGCTGAAGTTGTATGCATGTCCTCAAAAACATACAATCCATTCTTACTTTTCCCTTGCAGGATAAGCTTCTTGGTACCAATTCAAAGAATGGAATTCAAAGAAAACTCCACTATCCCTAGCAAATTTGGAGACACTAAGAAGATTTTTTGTTATACCAGGCACATGAAGAAGATTTTTTATTGCTAGAGAATGATCACAAATAAGTGAACAAAAGGAAGAGTGTCCAATATTTTGAATTGACAGACCTGTACCATCAGCAGTTATCACTTTTTCTGGTCCAGTATAGGCAGCTTTGGTTTGAATATTTCTGGCATCATAGGTGATGTGATTAGAGGCTCCAGAATCTGGATACCATCCTGGATCAAGGAACACATCGGGAGAAGCAATCATAGCATAAGTAGGTTGTGGTATATTGCTACCATATTGGTATTGTTTTGTAGGTTGGGGATAAGCAACCATAGCCATAGGAGCTGGCCCTTGAGGCCTATATTGATTCCCTGTACCTTGAAAACCTGTGTACCTTGAAAACCTTGAGGCCCTGGAAAATTTTGATCATATCGAAAATAGCAATTCCATGCATAGTGTCCAATTTTTCCACAAAGTTGGCACTGAGGCCTGTTACCTTGCCTACCACCTGCTCTTCCTGTCCTTCCTCTAATAGACAGTCCACCTCTGCCTCCATTATTACGACCTCCTCTGTTATAACCATTTCCTCTTTGAACATGCCTAGAGATTTGTTGTGACTGAACTAAATTGATTTGTGCATTGACAGTTTCATTGGCATACCTCCTATGTTTCTCAATTCTTTCTTCTTGTGCCATTAACAAGGCCTTAATTTCTCCTATAGTATAGGGATCTGATCTAGACATTACAGATGTTATAAATCCATCATAGTCCTCATTAAGTCCATCAAATATTGCCTCTATATGATCACTAGTATCTATAGGAGAACCAATTGCAGCAAGAGTATCTACGGTCATCTTAATCTCTAAAAGATATGTACTGAGAGAGTTACCTTTCTTTAAGCTCCTTAACTGTGACTTCAATTGTTTGACTTTAGCTTTTGTTTGAGAAGCAAAAAAACTCCTCCAGACGTTGCCATACCTGGTATGAATACTCACATCCCACCATTCGAGTTGTGAGAGGATCTGATATTAATGATAAGAGCCATGACATAAGAAGTTGGTCCTGTTGCTCCCAATTTAGGTATTCTTCATTGTAATTACACTGTGCTTCGTCTTCACTTGAATCAAATTTTGCAGGGATTCCATGAGAACCAGCAATGTACCGCTGAAGTTTGAAACCTCTAATTGTAGCTAGGGTTTGTTGCTTCCATGGCAAAAAATTATTCTCATCCAATCTAATAGAGACAGGATTTGAGAATGTTTGTAGCACAAATCTTGTTGAAGACTGAGATGAAACATTGCTTGTATTCTCTATTGACATTGTCAAAAATCCTTTATCACAATATAGAGACAAGACTTAAAGAAAAAAACTTATCTCGGCAGTAATATGTGATGATCAATACATGGCAGTAGGCGGCATTCGTGAGATCGGGAAGAGAATGAGAAGCAGCAAGATCCGGCTAGAATTGATGAAGAACCGGTAAGATGCAGTGAGGAGCAGCAGATCTGGCAAGAGGCAGCAAGATCCGGTGAACGATGACGAAGAGAACTGAAATCCGTCAAGATCCGGTGAATGGCGATGAAGAGGACTGAGATCCGGCGACATCCAGTGAACGACGACGAAGAGGACTGAGATCCGTCAAGAAATGAGATGTAGAGAGAGGAGCAGCGGATTGTTGTCGAGCTCTGATACCATATGAGCAGAGAGAGTAATAAAGAAAAAGGATTTATTCTCATTCTGCACTGTACAGTACAGGGCCCCTGTTTATATAGAGTCATCAGTAAAGTAAATAATGCAAAAATAGTAAATAATATACTACTTCCTAATAATGATGTTGTCATGGTACCAAGGGTGAAGGATATCTTAAGGGGAATCTTGTAATTCTGTTCTGCCTTTCTATGCTTTTATTTGAATCTCGGGAAATTTTGGGGATATACTTCTAGTTTGCATAAGCACCCAAAGTTTCAAGAGAAATTATACACCAAGCTCTAAGGAAGCTTGGTGTTTTTTAACTGTTAGTCTTAGAACATCTTAATTCCTCGCAGCCTTATTGATTACGAGTTGCTATATAACTAACACCCTGAAAAATAATGGACAAGAGCTATGAGTCAATTCTGATTTTTTACTGACTAGTTGTGCAAGTGATTTTAATTATCCATAGATGTTGCTTCTGTATAAAGTACTTGGATTGTGTGCCTTTTCAAATGATGCAGGGCCTTTGTATGGATTTCACCAATATAATTTTGTGCCCCAAGTGAAAGGCTCAAAAGCACTTCCATGAACTCGGGCTTCACCAATATTCTATGCTAATTGTCATTGAATTTAAAATTTCAGGATGTATCGTCACAAATTATGTCATTTTCTCAAAATGGAAAACGTGCTATATGCATCCTTTCAGCAAATGGTGCTATATCCAATGTAACACTTCGTCAGGCTGCAACTTCCGGTGGATCCGTAACTTATGAGGTTCGTACTTCTGATTGATACTTATCAGTTGGCTTCAGTTCTTTCAAATACTCCTTTCAATATGGAATTCATAGGTTAATTCATATTATTTTATGCCATGACTTTGTGTAGTTAATGCACGAGCATGATTGCATGCATGTTATATAAGGTCCAATTTTACACTACCAAGTAGAAGGAAAAAAAAATGAAAAAAAGAAACATAACCTGTGCATATATTGTTGGCTTTAGGTTTTCAATCTTCGTCTTAATCTCTTAATCTCTTAATCTCGGTTTTGATGATAATAAATATGGAACTAATATTTCATCGAGAAATCTTTAAGGTTCCATATCAATTAGCGTTCGATGTCCTCGATCGGAAAAATCGGAAGAAATCGGAAAATCGAAAGGACATTGATCGTCGCCCCCGGGTTCGTCGCAAAAAATCCTCGAAGATCGACATGTGCACCAAAGTCGCATTGGACAAATCCAAAAATTAAATGAAAAGCTCTCCAAGTTGATGCTCGTCGAAAGTCGGAACCTGGAAACCAAGCGCGGAAGAAAAAGGCTGAAGAAATCAAATTCAGCCTAGGTTCGATAGATCGAACGGTCGACCGAATAGGGTAAGAAATTGGCAGTAGCCAATTCGGTCGACCAGTCGATCAATCGAACACTGCCAAAAACTAGTAGTGGCTACTTCGGTCGACCGACAGAGGCCTAATATGAGCAAAATGCTCATCGGTCAATCAATCGGTCGACCGAATTGAGGATCGCGTAGTCGTGATCCTACTACCCTCGCGTCGGTCGACCGATCGATCGATCGGACTGAGGATAGCCGAAGACGTAGCTCGCGTCGATCGACCAATGGGTCGATCGAATGTGGGATCGCGATATTTGCGTTTGGGACGTCGACCCGTCGATCGATCGTACATAGAGAGGAAGCGGCGGTCACTTTGAGCGATCGATCGGTCGGTTGATCGACCAATCGATCGGGCGTCTGCAACGGATAGTTTTCTATCCGTTGAGCTGTCATTTCTTCGTAAGGGTATAAATATACCTCATCTACTCCTTTTAAACTTCTTCCTTGACTTCTACAGATTTTATTGAGCAATTAAAAGAAAGATTTGAGCCTTCTAAAGATTTATTAAGCGGCACTCTATTCTTCCGCGAACATTCTAGCAAGCGCCCAGTTTTCTTCCTCAACTTGGGATTTTAATACAAGCTCTACCTCTTGACGAGTTGAAGGTGTCGAAGGATTGGAAAAGAGCATTTAACCTTGGTTTACCCTTTAGCTCTTTTCGTTGTAATTTTATTTGTTATTTGAACTGTTTTTATTTGATTTGTGTTTGTACGAAGACCGAGTGTTAGGTCTTCTTGTGTGAAAGTGGTTACCTTATTGTGAAGGTGTAAAGCCACTTGCGTAAACTTAGTTTTACTAGGATTAAGTGAGTTGTCCCTTAGGGTTGAGGTGGAAGAGTGCTCTCGATATGAAGGCGGAGACTTTCGGGTGTGGAAGTACCTTAGGTCGAGAGTGAGACTCATCGAGTCAAAGTCCTCTGTGTAAGGGAAATGAGTATTAATCTAGTAAAACTTAGTTTGGAAATCCTAAGCGGGGTGCTTAGGTAGTGGAGTAGGCATTGGGGCCTACCACTATAAATCTTGTGTTTGCATTGATTCATTGATTGTTTTTAATTGCTTAACTATCTATCGCTTCCGCATCCAATCGTAAAATTGCAATTTGCCTAAACATTCTAAGCAAACGATTAAAATTGGAATTTAGGCATAAAGTTTAGTAAACACACTATTCACCCCCCTATAGTATCGTCATTTCGCCCATAATTGGTATCAGAGCAGGTCGTAGTTTGAGATTTCACCATCTCGTCTACATCTAGTCTCGACCAGAAATGGCTCTAGAGAGTGTAGCGTCTTTACCACCTAGGTTCGATGAGTCTAATTTTGGTTTTTGGAAAGGAATAATGTATACATTCTTAAAGACTCAAGGAATAGGTGTGTTTAATATAGTTAAGTCAAAATACATAAAACCTAAGAAAGACATGAATGTATGGACCTAAGAACAAATTAGCATGTTTGAGTTAAATGCTAAAGCTATAAATTGCTTATTTTGTTCTTTGGAAAATAATGTGTTTGAGAAAATCATGCATTATACTTCCGCATTCGATATTTGGGCTACTTTAAACATGCTTTATAATTATGCAAAAACCGAAGAACTCAATACGTTTGATGAGGGGAGTGATGACAATTGTCATCCACCAATTACTAATATGGTTTTGGAAGCCCATAGTGCCTCTAGTCATAAGAGCACAAGAAATCGAAAAAGGAAGGTTATTTGTCATGTGTGCCAAGAAAAAGAGCATATAAGGAAGAACTGTCCTACTATGAAGAACAAGGCAAAGAAGAGGTCGAATGTTTCCACATCATCCCACTCAAGTGAAGCATCCTCCTCTCATGACCATGAAGCCATTTCAAGAGAATGCCTCGTGAATGATAACAATGAGGTACACTCCACTTCCTCTAGTCATGTACTCCCTCATAGCGGCCACCTCACTGATGAGGCGTGCATGAGAAGCTTCTAAGGCTGCATGAGAAGCCTGTAATTCAGCATGCGAAGCCTCTAAGGCTGCAAATCGATCCTGGTCCGCATGTGATGTTGATGGACCAGCGGTGGAAGAGGTGAAGGCAGACGACCCCGCACCTTGTGGCTGCAACAACGTTCGTGCGTGGACCGTTGTGCCAATGCCACATACACGGCCGTGGTCGACTCCTGTCACCTGCATCCATGCATCAACATCAAGCTGAGCTGATGCTGCGCATGATCACCTCCCCGCTGGGTCACCAACTCAGAATACGTGGCCTTTAAAAATTGATTAATTAAATTAATTTTACATAATTGAACTAATATAATTTTTTTAAAATATAAACTTTATTAAATATTAACTTACCAGGATTATATTAATTAAATAAATATAATTAGTTTTTCTATAATAAATAATAAAAACTATTATTAAATTACTTACCATGCGACGCTCGTGACTAGTAAATGGGATGGACCCACCGGTATGTCGGGCCACGGATCCCTCAACTAGAGTCATCCAGTTCTGGTGCGCCGTTCGGGAGGCACCCTGCCACTCCTCGGACGCCCAGATGTCGCATAGTCGATCCCATACGTGGCTCATTATCCAGTTGGGCCTATTTGCCTTCAGCGCATCCATAGGTGTATCCCGATTACCGCCTACATTTGCCCGCGCCTCATCCCGCGCACGGTGGAGGATATCCTTGAAAAGCTTCTTATTGTAAGCTTCCCAAGCATCCTTCACCTGAACCTGAATGGCGGGATCCCATGTGTATCGGGCCTACAAAAAGAAAATATTAATATAATCATTTTAAACCTTTATCTCACTGCTTAAAAAACTCCCATGTATTGAATATAAAATTAAGTTTAGATGAACTTATCACTGGATATAAAATACTGAGATATTCAAGCTTGTTTTCTATATCATTTGCTTTCCTGTATTTTCTCAATCTTAAATAGACCATGCATGTGCTAAATCATCATAAGACCATAATACATACATTTGAACAGATCATGCATGATAGCTAGAAAGAAAGATACAATTAGGTTCTTGTGTCAGCAGCCACATATCCTAATTGAGGATGCGAAGCTAACTCTGAAAATTCCTACAGTGAAGTTTGACAACAATTACTGGTTAATGCTTTTTTTCTTTCCTTTCTATTAGCAAACTAGCATCACATATAAGATTCAGTTGGCAATAAGCTTTTTTTTCTTTCCTTTCTATTAGCAAACTAGCATCACATACTTATCTCAGTTTTTTTGGTCTACTAATGCTGATATCAGTATGATACATATCACTATGATATCAGTATCATACTGATATGTATCATACTGATACTGATATCACTGATATCATACTAATGCCATAAATGAGTGATAATGCCATACTAATACAGAAACTTTGACCTGGAAAGGATGAAACATTGAGTACTTGTTGAGGGGTTGGAGTCTAAGCCTCCAATGGAAACTCAATGAAGCTTATAGAGAAGATTTTGACTGGTAGATGCACATAACTCCCTGTGCAGGATAGGCTGATGGGATTATAGTATAAAGTGTTTGAATTATATTGATGCAAACTAGGAGATGGATAGAAGAAGAAGAAGAAGAAGAAGAAGAAGAAGAAGAAGAAGAAGAAGAAAAAGAAAAAGATAGAGTTGGTTGCATGTGGGTTGATACCTAAATTTAAATATGATCAATAACTTGCTTAATCAAATCACTAAAAGAGCAGATGTATACACATGTGTGTGTGTGTTGAGTTGAGAGTGGTGGTGGTGCTCTAATTTTAGGGATACAAAACCACAATACCACAATACCATAGGCAAATATAACTAAGGACACACCATTAGGAATGAAGTCAGATATAATGGGTCTGTTTGGTAAATTGTTGGGTAACTGATAGTTGACAGCTGTTGGATGATTTTTTACTCAGCTTTTGAATAGTTGAATTTCTAACAAATTCCTTCCCTGTACGTTCTTTTAATTGAACAAACTCCATGACTCAACTCATCCAGGCATCTATGTTTTTTCTTTTTCTATAACTTTGACATAATAGATCCAATTTCTTTCACACTATGCTGCTAGTGTGAAAGGCAAGGTCATCATGGTTCAAGTTGCAGCTTATATCAGCAAGATTCAATGCAAAAGATTGCAACAAATTTCAACTGATAGATGAATTACTAAATAGAAATACTTAATTACACAACCCTAAGAAAAGAATGTAAAGTTCAAGAATTACTAAAGGCAAGGACACAGATTGTTTCACATACTGTTACCAGCAAAAAAAAAAACAAAGTGAAACACAGATTGCTAATTCATATTCTTTACATATAGTAAATATGTAAAGAATTAAGGCACATGCTTGTTATATTTGCAAAATTAAATCTTGGTATAAAATATGTACAGAGAATGAATGAAGTTATGCAAATTGTGTAGGTAGAAATCAGAATACAATTTCAAGAACTGCTTTCACAGGTTGATTCTTGTGTAGGTATAAAATATGTACAGAGAATGAATGAAGTTATGAATAAATCATGCCTTCACTTGAGTTGAACCTTAACCAGTTAGGCTGCAATAGAGGAATCTATAATGATGCCTAGATAGCATGGTGTGTGTGTGTTTCACAAGTATTTCTATAATGATGCCTAGAGGAATCTATAATTGCTGAAAAGATATTGAATAGCATGGTGTTTCTGTAGTTAGATACATCCACTCATTGAGCATTTAGATTTGGTGATTAAAATGCTCAGTACTAGTTTAACTATCACTGAGACTATACTATTTTTTTTTCAGTACTAGTTTAACTATCATCGAAACCACACTAATTTAACTTAGAGTCTTAGAGAAGAGGGTGGTGGAATCCATCATCAGGGAGAAGGCAGCTCTCTCTTCCCCTGTTGGCCCCACCAGGGGACATGAAGGCAAAAGAAACCAGAACTCAAGTAGAAGAGATAATAAGCAATAGCATTGGTGCATCTTTCATCACCCAACTCTCCTTGTCATGGCATCACTGATCACATGTATAGCCCTATAATATTATATGCTCATTAGAATGCCCCAGCTAAAGAATATACAAGTGACTGACTGCCACCAGCTATTGGAACAAGGAAGTGGTCCCTTGGTCAAAAAGCTCATCTGCTCTCATCTCATGTGAGATTCTATTACTTTATAAGCATATAAAGTAAAAGCAATTTGAGTATATGTAGTAATTCTTATCCCAACCACATCACATTATGCTAAAGTTCATGAATTAAAAACAAAGATTAAAACACACCATTTGAATCAACATTCATTAAATCAAAGTAACTTGAACTACGTACCTCGAACTCATTCCATAATAAATTATGATAATGGTTGAACACCTTGGTCCATGAAGTCCACGGCTCATGAAAGAAACTCTTAAGCATAACCGTCATGGTGTGGGCGACATCATCCTGCTCAAATCTACAACTCAAGTATAATAACATTATAAGTAACAATTAATTATTAACAATTATAATAAATAATTAGTTTACTTACTTTAAACCATTCAGCGATATCCGTCGACGCTGGTCGGACGATGAATGTGCATCATCCCCCCCCCTTCCTCCCCCCGATTAGGCCCACGAGGCCTACGACGACCTCGAGCTGGTGGTGGTACAGCATCTACCATGGGTGGTCCAGGTGGTGGTGGTATAGGTGCAGGTGGTGGTGGTATAGGTGCAGGTGGTGGTGGTATAGCATCTGCCACGGCTGGTGATGGTGGTGGTGGTGGTGGTGCTGTCGCGGGCGGCGGCGACGACCAATATAAACCTGTGTGATGAATCCTAGAACGGGCACGCGACATCTACATATATAAATGTTGATAAATTCGTATCACTTTATCAACTCGCGAATCATAATATTATTTTCAAACTGATAGCAACTCAGGAATCCTATGCCACCAATAGGCAACTGGTAGCAAATATATATTCACCATCAAGTGGAGTTTATAAGCCAAGAAAACTTGATATGTCATGCATGCATTTGGATAAATTATTGCTGCTCAAATAACGCTCGCCATGTCAGTGCCCTCCCCTTTCCTCCCTGTTTCTGTATGAGCATGAAAGAGTTGAATTGGAGAAGGAAAAGACTTATGGGAGTCAAGAATAGAGAGAATTAAGAAAAAGAAGAAGAGTGTAAGGTTGTCAGAAGAATCTAACAAAACAATTTAGTTGAAGTTAGTAGGTGGTAATTATGTTGCTTAATCTCTACTATATCTTAATAATATATAGTCATCATACCATATGAGAGAGAAGTTGGAGTTGACAATGACAAGGAGAGATGATGAAGAACCAACCATGAGAAATGAGCAAGGGTTGGTGAAGGGAAACTGTTAGTATTGTATGACCTATTGAACTAGACCAGATCCTCTCTATCCATTGGTCGAACTAGACTTTTCTCACTAGCTGTGTCATGTCCATGGTTCACCACTAGGGAAAGAAAAATAGCTTTAAATTGAAAACACCCTACAATTAAAGAATTCAGTAGATGCTTGTCACTAATATACCTTATTCATGCGTTAATCTGTTTGAAAATAAAAAACCTCTACTGATCACTACTAACTCAATCAAAATAACCAAGTGTGTAAAGTAATTTTAAGGTTCTTTTTCATCATAACAATTCTACTACTAAAGTATTAATTTGTTGTTACATATTGAATAGATCAAAATTAAAAACAAGAGTACTTGTACATGTAATTTAATTATGTATGCTACACTAATTCTTCAATCAGATAAATAGAAGCAGCATGACTTCAGCTGTGCATATAACATAAACAGTTGTCTAATATCAAAAGTTGCTTTATACTAGGAGCCGAAGGAGGCAAAAGGCATCAGGTTCTATATCTTTATAGTTTATACTCTCCCTGGTGCATCCTCCTTTTCGTTATGTTGCTGCTGTACGTCATGTAGTAATCAGAGGGCACCTAATTACTTATAGTTTATAGTTCTAATTTGTTGTACACAATCCAGGATACTAGGTGTATTAAAAATAGCATTTTTAATCAATACATGTGTGAGTGGTAAATAATGATGGATATATTTGTGCACACTGCAGTAGGTCAGAGAGGGCACACCGTCGGATAAGAGAGAGAGAGAGAGAGAGAGAGAGAGAGAGAGAGAGAGAGAGGAGAGGAGAGGAGAATACCGTCGGCTAGGGTTCGACGAGTGGCCTGCTTGCGGCGGCCGACAAGTAGCAGGCAGTGGGCGGTGAGCAGCAGGTGGCGGCCAACGAACAGCGGGCATCGGTCACTGTGTGGCATGCGGCGGTCGCTGTGCGGGGTGCGGCGGTCGGCGTGCAGCCTGCGGCGACAGAGATCGAGAGAACTTGGCTATTGCAATGAGAGCTAGGCTAGGGTTGATCGCGCGTGCGAGCAGGGGAATTGAAAAAAAAGGATTGACGGGGAATTTAATTATAACATTTTGCGACGGACATCAGTCGCAAAAACTCGGTCGCAAAATAATGGCCGCAAATGGTCGCCATATTGCGACGATAATCTAGGCGGTCGCAGTGTCGTCTCTATTTTGCGACGTCAATCAAGGCGGACGCAAAATAGCCAGTCCGCAACCCCAATGGATGGCGGTCGCAGAACCGTCGCATCTGCGACCGCATAATGTGCCGTCGCAAATGAGCCTTCACTAAAGGCCATTTTTTTAGTAGTGAAATTTCAGCAGCATTTCCCTATAGTTCTCGGAATATGCATATCATCTGGGCGCGTATCGGAGAATAAGAGAGACACAATAGCCAAAATTTAAGAATGAGTTAAAGGCTAAAAGAAAAAACTAAGTGCAATACAAATAACTATGTTCCCAAATTGTCCAATTAGGGACAATTCAAGGGTTGTACGTTGTATAAAAGATCATCTATTACTTTTATACGAACATACAACCCCCGAACGGATCTAAGGTTTTACTAAATCATATTCGACTTGTCGATGCGTACGTGAAACGTATCAACTCGTTGGATGGATGATTATTTTCTAAATTTTTCGATGCCGATTCAAGTCCACGGCGGATGATTCCAACACGAGTCCAAAGTGGACGATTCGAGCGCGAGTCCAAAGTAGACAATTCTAATTAATCTAAATCTAAATATTAACATTAAAATTATTCTAAACTAAAATTAATTAACATATATAATCTAAAGCTAAATCTAATTAACATTAAAATTCATTAATCTAAACATTAAACATTAAACATTTAAACTAGATTAATCTAAAAAAATTAACCTAAAACATGAAAAAATAATCTAAAATATGAAAAAATTTCTAAATAATACACAATTAACATAGATTATTAGCCTAAAACTAAATCTAAATCCAATTAATATTAAAAAAACATTATACATTATAATCTAAACATTTAACCAAGATTAGTCTAAACATGAAAAATTAACCTAAAACATGAAATATTTATCTAAAATATGAAAAATTTATCTAAGCAATAAATAATTAACACAGATAATTAATTAGAGTAATAAAAAATTTAGGATAAAAAAAAACCCTAAATATTAAAATATGTCGGACACTGGACGATGCTCCAATCGCCGACAGTCGGCCAAAACCCTAAACCTAGGGTTTCAGCCAGTTCCACAATAAATAGGAGAGGGGGTGCTGAAATTACCTCGACTGTGCAACGACGACGGGCGGCGACAGCGAGTGGCGTCGGCAGGCGAAGACGGTCGGCGACGACAGCAGGCAGGCGGAGATTGACAGCAGCACGACAGAAGCAAGGAAGAAAGGCGGGTGAGCGCGATCGGGGTCGAGTTAAATAAACTTATCAACAACAGCTCACTAATCCGTTAAAAAGTTGTTACTGATAAGTAACATCATCATCAACGGATCACTCATCCGTTAGAACGCCGTTGCTGATAAGTAACATCATCAGCAACAACTACGCGGCCTTTGTAATGCCTTTGCTGATAAGTATTTTATTTTTGCGCCGTGAGAGCGTGATCGGCTAAAGAGTGATGGATGTAGTAGCCGTAACTAAGCCGTTAGTAATATGATAATATCATTAACAACGGCCGTCGCGGCCTTTAGTAAGTCATTGCAAATAAGTTACTTCATTTGTGCACCGTGTACACACCATCCACTTATAAGTAACAGATCGAGCGACCGTAACAAAGTCGTTGCAGATATATCATATCTACAACGGCGCGAGCGGCCATAAAAATTCCGTTAGAAATTGCAACGATCTGAGCGGCCGTTGTTGAATATCATATTTCTAGTATTGTCTAAACAATGAATCCTAGCTCCTCTTGATGCCTTGGTGATGAATCAAATCAAGCTTGAAGGCAAACTCAAGAAAGACAAGTTGGAAAGCTAAGGTTTCTCCAAGTAATGGCTCAATAAAAGCTTGGGAATGATCAAGGATGGCTCAATGGAGTTTAGAAGAGATCAAAAGTGTCAAAGGAAGGCTGGGACATTAGTATTTATAGAGCCACGAAGTGTGCTCGGGTGAAACATTGTTCAACTGCTCGAAATAGAGCCGTTTCCGCCTACTAGTCGCAGGTCCGGTCGATCGTTGGTCAATCGATCGATCGATCGGTCGATCGATTGAAATGCCTTCACCTTCTATCGGTCGACCGAATCTGGGCAGGGCTGATTTCTTGTGTATTTTTATGCTCGTTTGTTTGTTATGGGTTCCGTCTTTGCTAAGTCAACTTATATAATATTTCTTAACTTCAAGTTAATAACTTCAAAACATAAATGTTATATAAGGATTACCCCCTATTTGGATTCAATAAAAATATCTAAAAAATCAAAATTCTTAAAAATCAAAATCTAACTTTTGGGGTCTAGTACAAATTTTCGAAAATTAGAACTTTTATGATCTCTTGGGTCAAATATGGGTAGGCTAAAAACTTCCAAAAAATCCTTTAAAATATGTCGTTATCTAGTTTTTACCTAAGGAACAATTACCGATACTTTTGGTGCCAAGAAAATATCTAGGTTATATAGCCCTCCAATGAGCTCCCTAAGCTTAGTGAATGTAAGGGCCTTTTCTAATTTTTCGGGTTCATGTGATTTGGGATTCGGGTTTGGTTTTTGGGTTCTTATGCATCATCATGAGGATTTACAATACAAGCTAGACACTCTAGACCTAAACTTTAACTTTTCGAAGAATCCCGAGCATCGATGAGCGTTCTTGCCGATTTCTCTAATTTCTTCGATTTTTTCGATCACGGATGTCATGCGCTAACCGACTTGGAACCTGAATGTATTTCTTAATGAAATCATTAGTTCCTTGTTTGTTATCATTAAAACCGAGATTAAGACCAATGTTAGAAACCTTAGTCCAATAATTAGGAATTCCTAGAACATTGAGCGTTCCAACTCCTACAATATTCTCATGTCCTCCATCTCCAAAAGTAACAGTTGCACCTCCATATTTTTGAATACTTTCATATTGTTCGGACTCCTTGTTATATGCTGAGAACATCCACTGTCGAAATACCAAGAGCCAAGAGAAGAGACAATCTTTAACATAAAAGCAACATGGCAGTTAATATTCCTTACCCAGATTTGCTTAACTTTTTACCTTAGAGTTTTTTACATTATTCTTTCTCCTCAGTTTGTTGGAGAGTTTGAAGTAATTTGATATAATGTGTCCTCTACATTTGTAATAGTAGCATATGGGTACCCTATCCCCTATCCATGTAGTAGGTTGTTGTTGACTTGAAGAGCCTCTATTAAAATTCCTCAGTTGAGTAGGTAGTTGAGACTAGGGTTTCAACATGCATGAACTAATGTATCCTAGTCCATTGTGATTAGAAGAAAATTTTTCTGCACTCAAAATTTTGTTAAAAGTACCACTAGAATTCGACATTTTAGTTTCCTTCTTTACCTTTTCATGTTCAGCAATCAACTTGGATTATTTGTCTTCCTTTTCAGTAATATGATTTTAAAGAGTTTGAACTTTCTCCTCAAGTTTTTTTTTTTCAATCAAGAGCTTGTTTTGATTACTGAGAGACTTGTTAAGTTTTGCCACTTCAACCCATTTATCAAACATCTCCTAGTAGGGATTCCTCAAGACTATTAGCACATTGAACTTTGTAGTGATCATCATTTGCATTTGAGTTGTCAGGAGTTTTAACTATGTCATCAATACTAGCTATTGTTTTTAAATTCTGCCAGATTGGACATTCTGATCTCACATGTCCAAATACTTCACATTCAAAGCATTGGACACATTTGGTCTTCTGTTTTGAATCATTTTTTAGTCATGAGGATTGACTTCTTCTATTTTCTCCAACAGAGAAGTTTGATTTTGAACTGGTGTTTGAACTGTGAATTCAATTGCGAATTTTGGTTTTGCTTATTCTTGGCTCTCAGAAATCTCTTGAAATTTTTTGTCATGAGAGCAAAGACTGTTGGCCTAAGATTTTCTACCTTGGTCTTAATCTCGATTTTGATGATAACAAACATGGAACTAATGTTACATTGAGAAATCTTTCAGGTTCCAAGTTGGTTAGCGCACGACGTTCGCGATCGAAAAAATTAGAGTAATCGGAGAAATCGACAAGGACGCTCGTCGACGCTCAGGATTCTTCGAGAAGTTAGAGTTTAGGTTTAGGGTGTCTAGTTTATGTTGTAAATCCTCTTTATGATGTAAAGAATCCAAAAATCAAACCCGAACCCCAAAATATGAAAACTCGGCAACCGCCCTGAAATTCACTAAGCTTAGGGAGCTCCTTGGAGGGCTACGTGACCTAGACATTTTCATGACACAAAAAATGGCGGTAATTATTCCTTGGGTAGAAACTAGATAACGAGGTATTTTTAAGGATTTTTTGAAAGCCTTTAGCCTACCCATATTTGACCCGGGAGATTAGAAAATTTTTATTTTTCAAAAATTTCTACTAGACCCCAAAAACTAGATTTTGATTCTTAAGGATTTTATTTTTTAAAATATTTTTATTGAATCCAAATGGGGGGTAATCCTTATATAACAATAACTTTAAAATATAAATGTTATATAAGTAGACTTGGCGAAGACAGAACCCAAACGACCAGAAAAACTCAGCCAAACCAAGCAGTGCAGTCTGCCGAATTTCGGTCGATCGGTCGATCAACCGAATGGTGCCAAAAATTGGCAGTAGGCAAGTTGGTCGACCGAAGTGTAACAAAAAATGGCAATATGGCTTTCGGTCGCTCGATCGGTCGACCGACGATCAATCAGACTGCGACCGGACTGCGGAAATGACTAATTTTCCGCCCGTTGAGTTACCTGTTTCATGCCATCTCCTCAAGGCTTATAAATAGAAGCCTAAGCAAGCCTTCCACCTATTATCCAACATACTTTAAGCCATATTTTGATTATCCTTGAGCTTAATTGAGCCACCATTCTTGAAAACTCTTGTTTGATCTATCATCTCTTTGACATAGCCTTCAAGATTCATCAATTCATCAATTTGAGGCATCAAGAGGACTAGGGAGTTTCTTTTGGAGCTAAGTATTTGTTGTTTGATTTATTGCTCCATTAGTTGTTGTATTTTGGTATTTATTTCATTGTATTAAAGCTTGTGTAAACCTAGGTTGCTAGGTTTGATTGAGTTGGTGGTTGCCTTGGTGTTAAGGCTTAAATCCACCATTGTAAACTTAGTTTACTAGGATTAGTTGAGTTGTCCCTTAGGTTGAGGTGGGAGAGTGCTCTCGGTAGGAAGGCGGAATACTTCCGGGTGTGGAAGTGCCTTCGGTTTGAGAGCAAGGACTTTTCGGTGTAAAGTCCTCTTTGTAAGGGAAATGATATAATCTAGTAAACATAGTTTGGAAATCCTAAGCGGGGTGCTTAGGTAGTGGAGTAGGGATTGGGGCCGAACCACTATAAATCACCGTGTTTGCATTGCTTCTTCTTGCGTTTGTTTAATTAGCATATTCACTTTACTTCTGCTTGTTATTGGATTTATTAAATTGCCTAAGTAACCAAGTAAACGATTAAAACTGAAATTAGGCGAATCGATTAGTAAACATACTCTAGTGTAGGCCATTTCACTAACAAAGACAACATCCATCTCATCTTTAGAATAGTCTTCAGACTTGATCTCATTCTCAGTAGCACTGAAGGCAAGATTTTTCTTCTTTTATTTATGAGAATATTTTTCACATAGTTCGAACTCGTATGTTTCAAGTTTACCCATTAGAGTGTCAAGAGTAATATATAGTAGATGAGCCATGAACTTCACTAATGGCAACAACTTTCATGTCAAACTTGGTAGGCATGGATCTCAGAACTTTCTTTACTACCTTTTCTTCTGAGAATGATTCTCCAAGATTTGTAGTATTGTTTACACTACAAAATAAATGACATCTACTAACATATAATATTTCTAATTGTAGCAAAATTCGTTAGTAAATGTAATTTTTACAAACGGAAATAATAGTTGTTACTGAAAGTCATACCCTATACAAACAGACAAGCTTTGTCGTTGGTATAGACCAAACCAATTCTAACAGATTATGTATTTGTTAGTAAAATTGCTCACATATTTTATGGGTCGTTAGTAAAGCATCTTCTATACTAATGAATTTTAAGGGCTGTTAGTAGAATTGATAACGAAGTTGCATTTGTTAGTTAAACATCTTCTATACTAACGAATGAACCGTTACTAATAGGGCTATCGAATTTTAGCCTGACCCAATAGCCCGGTAGGGGTGAGAAAAATTCATCAATTAACTAAAAAAATGATTAACCGACTGAATCAAAATTGAATTAACCAAACCGATTTGTCTAATTGATTTTTGGTTCGATTAATAGTTATAAATTTAAAGATTTTTAATTTTTTATTTGATTCGAATTAACTAAATTGTAGTTTAAGTAAATAAAGATAAAACTATATATCACAAGTTATAGCTTACTTGAGTGGTAAAGATGAAACACTTCCGTCCCACCAACCTAAGTTTGAATCTTGATATGGTCACATGACCATTAATGAATTATACAAATGTATTTTTTTTCTAACGAGATCAATAACTGTTAGTATAAAGACATTTATACTAACGGGTTTTTTCTAACGAAATCATTAACTATTAGAATAGGGGTTTCTGTACTAACGGAGGTCTCTACTAATGGTGTTAATCTTCTGTTAGAATATGTGCATCGCTATACCAACGACCCTAACATCCATCATGATTTATTTCTAAAATCTCCCATGCTTGCTTTGCTAAAGTGCAGACAGAGATAAGTTTAAATTGAGAGGGATCAACACCACTGAAGATAGCATTTAGAGCTTTATTGTATAATGGCTTGGCATTGGTGTCGACCATAGCCGTGTATATGGAATTGGCACAATGGCCCACGCACGGGCGTTGTTGCAGCCACATGGTGTAGGGTCGTCTACTTTCACATCCTCCGTCGTTGGTCCATCAACATCACGTGCGGATTAGGACCAATTAGCGATCGTCGAGACTGCTCAAGCACGCCTTAGTGTCGACATGACCGCTATTAGAGATACTATGATGTAGATGGCTTAGCATATGTCATGCCCCAACTTAGGGTCACGTGACCGGCCAGGGTGTACGTGCCTATACCACGTAGCCTAACCCATGCACATGCCAACTCAAATGAATAAACATAGCGGAAAGAAGATAACGAGTTTTATTTCAAAAGAAAAAAAAACCAAATCAGATTTCATTTAAGTAGAAAAGTTTTTATCAAAAAGGTTGAAGTGCGAAAAAATAATGAATCAAAGACCAATAATTCTTTTTAACATATAAAATCTGAATAAAATATAGGAATGTCCCCACGAGACTACAACTCCAAAACACCAAATCACAAGTGCATGACAAAACTACTACATACTCGACTACAACCCCTAACTACGACTACTATGAGATCAATATGACTCTTCTGCCCTCCAGCTGCACCAAGTGCTCTAGCCCACCTCACCGGTCAGGATCTGCAAAACAAAACAAAATGACAACGGGTGAGTTCAAAGAACTCGGTGAACGGTTCTACCAACCCCCACGATAAACCAAACACATATATATAGCATAGTGATAAAACATCTGTCTCAAGCAGGAAAGGTCACAAGGGTGTGACTAGCTAACAGGTCATCTGGCCACACATGCTCTAAGGCATCCAACACCCAGACGGTGAAGAACAACAAGCCTAAGCCTACGTTGACCTAAGGCAACAAACATACTAGGATAATCGGGATTGGCCATCTGAACTTATCCTAATATAAAAAAACTCGGGAGCAATCGAGATTGGCTTGTCCGAACTTGCTCCACGAGACGCGAAGGAACAATCAGGATTCACTCATCCGAACTTGTACCTTTTAGACATCACAAGAATAATTGAGATATGCCCATCCGAACTTATTTATTGAAAGAAACTCGGGAACAATCGAGATTTGCTCGTCCAAACTTGTTCTACGAGGAAGCACATGAACAATCGGGATTTGCTCATCCGAACTTGTTCCAAAAGAGATAATGTAGGAGTGATCGAGATTCGCTCATCCAAACTTATTCCTTTAAACACAGGTTGGGAATTAACCATCCAACCTTCCGGGCCAAGCCCGCAATCCGGCTCCTAAGCCGAGCCTCTCCGTCATTCATAAAGATATGATGCAACATGACCTAAGTCAAGTGTCTCCTACGGTGTCTTATGGATGTCCTAGTTGGGAACGCTACAACACTCAATACCCGATCTCAACCCCTAGACCCATAACATCATAAACTCGTGAGGTTTTATTTCATGCATAAACTTTATTTGTTGGTTTATAATAGATTATGCAATTAAAATTATAATCACCAAGATTATGGTTTTATTTTAAGCTTATTGTTGTTCCAGAAACTGGCGTATCCAATCCGAATCTGGTTTCCAGAGTGTATCCTATGTTTCCAAGCTATGTTTTCTGGTTAAAATGATATGTTACACAACTATATTTAAAAATCTATTCGCATCACAACAGAGATTTCAAAATCAACTCAGATTCAACAATCAACATGAACTTTCAGCAATATTAAATTTTCAGCATGTCATGGTAATTAAATCCGAAATTCACAACAATTAATTCTTTAATTAACATCAAAATAGAATTATAACATTGAGATAAATCTCATAACATACTCATTTATTTAACAAGACTAGCATGAACCTATCATCTTAAAACAAGAATCAAACTCCATGATCAGGAACACATACATGACATCAAGATTAAACCCTAACCTTGAAAAATATGATTACTAATAAAAAATCACAGATTAATTACCAAGCATACATTAACATGTAGAAACCTAAATTGACAAGTAGTTCATAGCATAGATCTCAAGAATTCACAAGAGTCATCTCTTAGGTATTTTATCAAACACCTAGAGGGCATCCCCTTCCTCCTCCTTAGCCGAGCACCCCTAGGGTCATCCTAGGGTTGTCGAGCCCCATAGGGGGGATTTCGGACCTCCTATTTCATGGAAACACGAGAAAATGATGAGAAACTTTCAGTAGAAAAAAAATAAGAATTTATGGCAAAATTTTGGAGTGACCAACAATAATCGACCACAAAAAGTGTAATATGTGACGAAATTTATGACAAATTTTTTTTTGTGGTTGAAAGTATAAGTTTGAATAATTTGCGATAATTTTTCTAATTTTGCCACTATGTTTGCCACTAATAATTGAGTCAACTTCAAAATTTATAGTTTTTAAAATTTATGACAATAGATTTTGCCACTAATTCAAAATATTTTACCGTGGCAAGTGTTTGCGACAAAATTTTTGCCACAAGTTTGTTACAATATTCTATGGCAAGCATTTGTGATAATATTTTTGCCACAACTTTGTCACAATATTCTGTGGCAATTATTTGCGATAATATATTTGTCATAGACATTGAACTATTTATTGTGACAAATTATTGTGCCATAGATGATAAAATAATAATAAAAAGATAAAATTTTAGGTAGGTATTTATTATATATATAAATATTAACTATATACTTAACTAATAAATATACAAATATTTTTTAAAATATTTTTATATAAATATAAGAAACAAATATATTTCCCAATAATTTTTATTTTTTATTATAATAACAAATATAATATAAAAAATATTAACTCTAATAATATCAATAAAATTACCCATTCTTTGACCCCTAAAACATTAACTATAAAGAGCATGAGATCTAAAATACTACCTATTTTCTAAAACATTAACTATAAAAACATCAATAAAAATATTAACCATATACTTAAAATCTGCATTAACCCTAAAGTATTAACTATATCCTAAAATATTAATCCTAAAGTATTGACTATATCCTAAATTTTTTATTTTATACTTATCTCTTAGTATTTAGCCTTGTTCTTAGCCGACAAGAGCCCTTGCCCACCCCTTTCCAAAATATTTCATAGCCAACAATAGCCTGCCTCCTTCTCCCTCGCTCCACCGCGCCTTGCTGCCCCTCCAGTCGCCCTCTGACCTTCTCAGTCGCTTGTCGCTCTGGCCCTTTCGCCCCTGCTCCTTGTCGGTGGAGGAGGTCGCCGCTGTATCTTCTCCCGGAGGTATGCCCGTCTTTGAAACTTGTGCAAATTCTTGTTTGGTGGTGGATTTCGAATTTTATTCGATGATTTAAAAGATTTTGTACGGAGGTATGCCCTTGTACCTTCAGCTTGCTTGCACTGGGTTCTGTCACAGAGTATACTGATTGGCCATAACTTGGAAGATGGAACTAGTTGAAATGCTATTATTTTAGAAGATTTTGAACAGGGTCAACAGATATTAACATGCCAGAGATGGCTTTTCCATCACCTTCTTATCTTCATAAAGGTCTGGAGTTACACAACTGTGAAACTAGAGTCGTCATCTCACAACATGCCGGCTCATCTGAAGAGTTGTTGATAGGGTTAAGAAATGAAGATAGAATTTGCAGAGATTGAGAGAGGAAAGATAGAAAATAGACTTCAAGTGTGTATTATCAATCAACAAATAACCCAGTAATTGGTAGCTGGGCTTATATGTGTGTAACTATACAATAGAATTGCAACCATTTGGGCAACTTATTTGGCCAACCAGTGAGAATTTGACATTGAGTTTAGAGGCTATATATGATACTCTATTTCATTTGTGAGAATTAGATTACCTTCGTTGTTTTACTACATTGTCATAGCCTCATTGCTCTTCTTTTCTCCGGTGGCTCAAAATCGATTCGTGTAAAGATTTTTCCCTTTTACCATGAGAAATCAACAATATATAGTACAATTTTAGGGTGTTCACAACTAATGTTCAGTGTCAAGGAGTGCTTGATTGTAATTTGGGACTTTGGACTGTAATGTATATTTAATTATTTTTACTTTGTTTATTATGCACTTTTCATTCTAGATGATCAAATATGGCTCAATGGAAGCTTATCTCAGTTGTTAAGTTGGGTTAATGAAGGTTGGTGATGGGTATTTATAATCCCTCCAAGGAACGGTTCTTCAACGAACATTTTTTCGCTCGTTGAACGTCGTTCGATCGCTTGCCGATCGATCGTCGGTCGACCGATCGATCGA
Organism: Canna indica; assembly: GCA_034359265.1. Classification (NCBI taxonomy): domain Eukaryota; kingdom Viridiplantae; phylum Streptophyta; class Magnoliopsida; order Zingiberales; family Cannaceae; genus Canna; species Canna indica. The sequence goes on from CP136893.1 coordinate 41,876,052, forward strand.
CCGCCCAACGATCGTTGGCATTCTGTGCTTCTGCCGCTCTATTCGCTCGACTGACTTACACTACTAGAAATTAGGTCTTCAGCAACGGCTATCAGCAACGGCCGCTCAAGCCGTTGCTATTTGCAACGGCCTTCTTACGGCCGCCAGAGCCGTTGCAGATATGTTGTATCTGCAACGGCGTTCTAACGGATACGCAAGCCGTTGTGGATTATTTTAATTAATTATCCGCAACGGCTTTCGGACGGACACGCGAGCCGTTGCTGATATTATAATTATCAGCAACGGCTTTCTAACGGACAAGTGAGCCGTCGCTGATGATAACTTATTAGCAACGGCTTTCTAATGGGCGAGTGAGCCGTTGCTGATAAGTTTATATAGGGCACCAGTCGCGCTCGACCCTTCTTCCTCTCGTTGCTGCCGCCGCCGCTCCTGCTCTCGCTTCTCGCCGCCGCTGCCGCTGCTGCCAACGCAGCCGACGCCGACGACGCCTCTTCCTCCTCCCGCTGCTGCCGACTTGTTCAGGTATGCCTCGCCGGCCGGCCGTCTCTTCCCGTTGCGGCCGGCGGGAATTAATCCGACCGAAACCCTATTTCTAGGGTTTCGGCCAGCGTCGGTCGGTCGATGGCCGCCGCCGGACCTTGTACGCCGGCGCCGGAGTCCACCTGACTCCGGCGCCGGAATTTATAAATTTATATATAATTTTTTATTGTTTTATAATTGTTAATTAATTGTTAATTAATTATTTAGATTAATTGTTTAATTTATTAGATTAATTATTAGGGTTTAAATTAATTTCGGACGCACGCCGAAATCATCCACTTCTGACGCGCGCCGGTATCGTCCACTTCGGACGCGCGCCAGAATCGTCCACTTCGGACGCGCGCCGGTATCGTCCACTTCGGACGCGCGCCGAAATCGTCCACTTCGGACGCGCGCCGGAATCGTCCAATATGGACTCGAACGGTCTCGAAACATTTAGAAAATAATCATGCATCCGACGAGTTCATATGTTTCACGTACGCATCGACGAGTCGGATATGATTTAGCAAAACCTTAGATCCGTTCAGGGATTGTATGTTCGTGTAAAAGAAGTAGATGATCTTTTATACGATGTACAATTCTTGAATTGTCCCTGATTGGACAATTTGGGAATATAGTTATTTGTACTGCACTTACGTTTTTATTTTAACCGTTAACTAATTATTCTAAATTTCGGCAACATCTCTCTTGTTCTCCGATACGCGCCCAGATGATATGCGTATTCGGAGAACTATAGGGAGATGCTGCCGAAATTTAGAATAATTAGTTAACAGTTAAAATAAAAATGTAAGTGCAGTTCAAATAACATACATCCCGAATGGAATAGGACAATCTCACCTAAAGACATTAACCAAAGAAATTGAATATGCTGATGATGACGATCATGAAATTGAGGAAGCTGGAGATGAAGAAGATGAAGAAGAGGAAGAAGAGGAAGAAGAAGAAGAATTCGAAGACTATTATTCAGATGATGAGGAATAATTGTAAAGTATATATTTTATTAAATATATCTCTACTATTTATACAATAATCTGATTATATGTCTGTTCGACAGATATGTCTGGTCGTGGTTATCGACGCAGGAGAGCTTCGGAGTCTCCGATCGGTGAGACTCCAGCACTTACTCATGCTGCTGATCCTCCTGTTGTTGATCCTCATGAGGATGATACTGTCGAGGCTAGTACATCCAGACGCAGGCGGCCACGCGGGCCGAACAGGTGGCAGCCTCCACCAGCCACAGAGTCACGTAGATTGATTAGCGTGATTGGGGAGCGGTAATATATCATGAATTATGAATCATTACAAATTCATTATATCATAATATAATATTAAAATTTATTTTTGTTGTGCAGGTTCGAGCAAGAAGAAGTGTCGAGGAGCATTTCTTCTACTATTCGACGATACATGCACGGGGCATGGCCTACGTGGTCTCACGTGCCTAGCGAGCACGTCGACATGTTATGGCGCGAGTTTGAGGCACGTATTATTATTTTTTTTACATGCATGATGATATATTAATATTGGTACTGATATTATTATTTTGCAGGCTCGTTATACATGGGCCGAGGACCAGAGGCCCTTCATTTACGCTGCCTGGGAGGCTATTTCCCGGGCAAGGTACAACGGGCAGCTGGGGCAGGCTCGGTCCCAGGCGATGGCCCGAGCTGGGACCACTAACATCACGGAGACTCGGGGATACGGCCCCGGTTGGATTACTCCGGATATATGGGACCAGCTCGTGGGAATATGGTCGACGGATCGATGGCAGGAGGTTTCTCGGAATGCGGCTAGAAATCGCATGTCTGGGGGAGCAGCGCGTCACACCGGCGGCTCTGTTGCATTTGCAGTGCACGCGAACCGTATGGTAAGTATATCTTTTAATTATATATTTTATTTGTTACTATGTGTACTAATTAATGTATTTGTTTTGTAAATGTAGACGACGGTGTCGGATGACGGGACTGTCCAGCGACCCTCCCCGATGGCGGTGTTTGAGCGGACTCACCGTCGAGCACATGAGACGGGGGAGTACATCGACAACCGCGCTGCATACATTATGATAATTATATATTTGTTTAAATTATTCATTATATATTTATAATTTAAGTTTTATGATAAATATTAAACAAAAAATCAAACTCGAGTAAGAGACCTACAGCCAGACGGTGGTGCAGCGCGGGGGTACCCCCGAGGACTTTGACACAGCATCGTGGGTCGAGGCCGCAGGTGGCTGGGAACATGGCCGCGTATATGGCTTCGCAGATAGTGGTCATGCGCGAGCCGTACTAGGGCCACTTGGGGCACCGACCCCTCCAGTCGCTGGTGAGCGACCGTCCACCTCCAGATCCAGATCTAGAGGAGACGGTCGCGCGTCAGACTAAGATGATGGAGCGCCAGAGTCAGATGATGGCGGATATACAATCTATGCTACGCAACATGTCAGGTAATCCCGAAGCAGGCATCTCTTCGGCATCATCTAATCCATCGTCCTCGAGTCAGTCCACGCCGGTGTACACTCAAGCACTCCAGACCCCGCCATATGATCCAGACCATCCTCCATCGTGATCGTGAGATTTTTTGTTTGGATATTGAACTTGTTACTGAGATATTGAACTTGTTTAACTTATTTTGTTTAGATATTGATACTTCAATTTTGCATTTGAATTGTTTTTATACTATCGTGGATAATTATCAATATAAATATAATTGTTTTGATGTATATCTTGGTGTGTTTGTGATGTGTGAATGAATGTGTGTATGAGGGTATGGGTGTGTGAGTTATGTATCAGATAATGTATCATTAATGTATCAATGAAAATTTAAAATTTAAAATTTTTCTGTTACCAGGTACACATCATCAGCAACGGCTTTCCCACGGCCGTCCGTGGGAAAGCCGTTGCTAAAAGTGTATCGAAAGCCGTTGCTGATGACCTACAACAACGGCTTAGCGACGGAATTTTACTAACGGCGTTGCTACGGACTCAGCGGCCGTTGCTATTAATGTTATCAGCAACGACTCTGGGTCTGTGGTAAAACCGTTGCTGATAATATTTTTAGCGACGGCCCGAGCGACCGTTGCTGATAATGTTTTGAGCGACGGCCAGAGCGGCCGTTGCTGCACCGTCGCTAAGTTATCAGCAACGCGAGTTTCTGTCACGGCGCTATTGCAACGGCTGGGCCGTTGCTGATGTTCTTCAGCAACGGCTCAGCAACGGCATCAGCCGTTGCTGATGCCCATTTTTCTAGTAGTGTTAATCGCGCTTTAGCACCTCTGCTATCCGGCCGACCACTCGATTGACCGAAGCAAACACTGCCATTTTTTGGCACACTTCGGTTGACCGACCGGTCAACCTAATTGGCTATTGCCAATTTTTGGCAGCATTCGGTCGATCAATCGATCGACCGAAATTGGGCAGACTACTAGTTTGCTTGGTTTTCTTTGTTTGTTTGCTCGTTTCTAGTTCCGTCTTCACTAAGTCTACTTATATAATATTTCTTAACCGAGCAACCTATCGTCCATACATGTATATGTATGGCTCAAATGTCTCTTTATTTCAATTTCTAAATCATTTATTTTGATTTAATGTAATTTAATCGTCCATATAAATTTTGGTAACATGCATTTGGATCAAAAAAGAAGATGTATTTAGTTCTACATAGAAAAGCTCAAAACTGTCTTGCTAGCCTAAATGATTAATTAAATTTCATTTGGCAAGATATGATTAATTAAATAGGACCACAAGATCCATTAAGAACAAGTATATTTTATATATATATATATACTCTTGGGAATTAAACTAGCTAGTTGTCGTCTTGCTTGCATGCATAAAACAATGTAATCTCATAATAAACTCAATAATTATTAATTGATTAATACAATAGAAAGTCGAAAGCGTCGCATGCGCAGATGAAAATCTCCTCTCTTTGTTGTTTACAAATAGGAGTGGAAATAAGCCAGACGGCATGTCAGGGGCCTGTGATATGATATGGCCTAATCTTTTTTTAAAAAAAATCAGGTCTAAACTTATTTTTAGGCCTAATTTTTTTATCAGGTCAGGCCCAGGCTCACTATAAGACCTATTAAGCCTGATAGGCCGACTTTGGCCGATTAAGGTGGAGTATATAATATATAATAAATATATAATATTATTACTTTATTATATATTTTAATTATATATAATAAAATATATATTTTAATTTAATAAAACAATAATTATTGTTGTTATGTTTAAATTTATTGTTATTATTTTTATATTGAAATTTAAAAATAGATTTTATAAACATGTTTCAAATTTTGGCAGACTTTATAAATAGACCACAGGTCAAGCCAAGCCTATGAATAGGTCAGACACAGGCTGAAAAAATAACCTATAATAGGCCACAGGCCAGGCTCAGATCTATTATTTACTATGCAAGACTGGCCTGTTAAGGTGAAGGTCTAACTGGTTTCCACCTCTATTTACAAAGTTCATTGGTATATTTGATCAAATACTTAATCTTATTAATGATTTTACCAATTTTTCTATAAACTTCTTTTTATGATTTTGTCAAATTTTTCCAACGTCAATTGAACGTTCTAAGGCCAACATGTTTGAGTGACAATTTAGATCTTAAATTAAAGTATGTATACACACTTATTCTTGTGTCACAAATCAATCACTTTCTTTAACTTTGGGACCATGTTAAATATATAAGGACATAAAAATTTAGAGAAACAATAGTTAAAAGAACTTGAAAGTAATTGATACAAGATATCTATGAATCAACTTTGACACTAACATATCAATGCAAAGCTATATACACAGATATATGGTCCAAATTAATTAAGTAGTTGTCATTTCACACATGCACATCAAGAAATGGACATATAACCTAACTAATTAACATAAATTTGTTAAGAAGAAGATAGATATATCACTACAAATTTCTTGTTGCAATCTCGGGATAGGCGTCGATTCTTGGGCACCTATATATCCATAGTAGAATGTTGTTGTATTGTACACGTAACTATGAATATTATTTTAATTAGCTTGCAAATCATATATATATATATATATATATATATCTATTACCTAGTAAGGGAGAACAGGCTAAAATAGAGAACTGTCAATCAAATTCAGAGGCCCCATTAAATTAAAGTAAAATAATTAATTTGACCAACTAATTGAAAACGTTTTCAATAATTCATTGAATCCAAGATGATATATTTCTTTGTTTTTTGGTCATCGTTATACATGTAAAAAACGTGTATAAACATATTAATTAGTATATTTTCTTTATGACCTCCTCAGACAATCAGAATTTGGCTGCTCGCATATGAATCACGCGCGTTAACTGCTATAATTTGCAGCTCTATAAATTAACCCCATGGAATAGTTGAAGCCACCGCTCAATTCAACTCATTTAAATTCCTAGCTCCAATTATATCTCAAGGTCATCATGGCTTCTTCTTCTTCTTCTTCTTTGTCTGCAGCAATGGCTGTTGCTGCAAACAAGAACTTGTACCAGGTTTCCTCATCAACAAAACCCAGATTATTCTGCTGCATTTCAGTGAACCAATCACCTCCTATAACCTCCCTCAGACTCAGAACTCAAGCACATGGAATATCTAAAACATTCTCCGATCTGAATAAAAAAGGAAAAGTAAGCTCTCGATTAATAATGCGATTATATGATTCCTATTATTGCCTTCAGTAATATGAATATTGACTCCAATATATATGTAAATCAATGTGGATCTCATTTAGCTTTACTCCATTAAGTATGGAGTACATTTGCACCAAAGTTTACATATACCCATTTATTTATGTTAGTTTACTGTATGAAAGCTAACAGCAAAATTAACAAGAGATATATATCTTCATTTCTGCTTTATTAGGTTGCATTTACACCATACATCACTGCTGGTGATCCTGATCTATCAACCACAGAAAAAGCTTTGAAGCTACTAAGCTCTTGTGGTGCTAATATCATTGAGTTGGGCTTGCCACATACTAATCCTTTTATGGATGGCTCTGTCATACAGGTATTAATTAATATTTCAAACTTGGTGGTTAATGAAACATATATATATTTTTTAATTATATTAATATTCATGTTTTTACGTATATAGGCATCACATAAGCGTGCATTAGAGAGAAAGATAAATTTGCAAGCAGTCATCTCCATGTTAGAGAAGGTAATTAACTAAGACTTCCTTAGAAATTAGAGTACTAAATGCTATTAATATGCTAAATATCTCCATATTGTAGGGACCTGTAAAGTACTAAATTAAATTGATTTGCAGGTGGTTCCACAAATCTCTTGCCCAATTGTCATATTCTCCTATCACAACCTCATATTAAGTCAAGGGTATGAACAGTTCTTGTCTGCATTACAAGATGGTGGTGCAAAAGGTAATTTATCACAGCAGTTAAAAATAAATTATATAATTTTTATTTACCCTAAATTTAATCGTATCAATATACTGAACAAGCTTTTGTAGTGTCAGAAAATAGTGCTATATGTATTTTATTGGATTGAAGAAATAAATATTAGCAGTATTAAATATATAGAGAATTTAGAAAATGCAAACTCTGGTTTTACAGGGCTTATTGTACCAGATCTCCCTTTTGAACAAAGTGCAGGTTTGAGGAGAGAAGCTACTAAGAAAGGAATTGATATGGTATCAATTGGTTTTGTTAATTATGTTTTACTCTCTTATATTCCTATAGTTCAGTATAATATCGATATATTTTTTTCAACCCACTTGTAAGTTCGGATTCCTTAAACAAGTTTTGATTTGAAATCCTAATTTACCAATTTCTGTTCAAAAGCCTCTGTTCATTACACCTACTACTACAAAAGAGAAAATGAAGACCATTGCTGATGCTTCAAAAGGATTTTTGTACCTTGTAAGTATTTTTTCATTTGGAATTTATAAATTCTTTATATGTTAGTAAAGAGTAATTAATTTTTCTTCTTACATGGCCGAACTGTGTTGCATCCTCTTTAATCTATAACAGATAAGCTCTACTGGAGTGACTGGTGCAAGGTCAGCAGTTAATGCACAAGTAGAGTTTCTTCTCAAGGATATCAAAGAGGTAATTAAATTAATTAACTTCTTTTAATTTCACCTTTGCCTTTGTTTCTTTACGTGCTCTTAATTGTGTCTCATAAAGTATTTGACACTAATTCTCATCTCATAAATTTTATTTTCTCACACAGGTGACTAAAATACCAGTTTCTGTAGGCTTTGGCATATCAAAACCAGAGCACGTTGAACAGGTGGGCAATGCAATTTATATGCATCTAGCAAAACTTGTGTTTCTAACTAGGACTAACAATGAAGAAAAATTCGCAGCTTTCATCGTGGGGAGCTGATGGCGTAATCGTCGGGAGTGCGATCGTTAAAATGTTGGGTGAAGCCAAGTCAGAAGAGGAAGGATTAAGGAATGTGGATTCCTATGCGAAATCCCTAGTAGCTGCACTTCCCTCCGGACATCATCCAGTTGCAGTTAAAGAATGTTACCCAACTGCCAATATTTTTGAAGGCAGAAGAAGGATATTGCAAGCAAAATAATATGCATCTTCTTACTAGATGTCTTGGCATATATATTGTTCTCTTGGTTGATTATTTGTGTGTTGCTGTACATAAAAAACCAATGCCACTTATAATGAAAAATCGGTGCCGGAAAGAATGCTCAAATCTTTTTTCTTTTTTTTTATAAAAAAAACCAAGATAAAAGGTCAAATTATACTCACCGGATGGGTAAGGGGGGTAGAGGGTCATGGTCGTACACCCTTCGCCAACCAAGCAAGCAGAATTTTGTTCCCTATGGTCATCCATTTTATTCAACAAAGAACAAAGCTTATTATAATTGTTTCCTACACTCTTGTGTAATTACATTTCTGGAAGACAAATGACTAGTTTCAGCATGGCTAGATCTTGAACTAACAAAATTCACTGCACTTTTCCTAAAACAAAAAGCTTTACATATGCAATTATTAAACTCGAAGTCTTCCATGGCATCCCAGCATTCTAAATTGCCCAAAGACAATTCCTCTTCAGTCAGGCCCATTCTTGCAAGAAGGTGAGCATTCAGGTTGTTCTCCCTTTTTGTGAGAAAAAAAACTTTTGTTGATCTCTTCTCAGCTATCCACAGAATATCCTCCACAAATTCTTTACAAACCAAGGAGCTTTCTGCTTTCCATTCAGAATATCTGTAATTTTTCAGCCTAGCGGGCTAGTCCGAGGTCGAGCCGAGTCGACTCATGGTCCGGTGCGAGCTCGGGAACTCGGGTAAGTAGGAAAATAAATTGTGCGATTTCTTTTTCTGCGTAGATAAATTTATTTAATTATTCTATTGCATGTGTTTGATTTATTAAATTGTAATGCATGGGTGTGCATGTGTTTGATGTTTATGTAGGGCATGGGGTTAGATTGAGTTAATTAAGCTTAGTCGGGTTAGCGGGTTTGGATTCGGCTCGAGGCGGATGCGGATTTGCTAAGAGGGTTAGTGGATTAGGTTTGAAGAGGGGAGTATAACCCCCCCCCCCCCTTTGGCATGCGGCTTCCTATTGGAGCCGCACAAGCCGCTTGGAGAGAGGAGCAGCCGAGCCGCCAGCCGCCCCTCTCCCCTCTCTTGGAGCCGCCGCCCTCAAGCAGCTAGCTGCCGAGCCCTCTTCCGCTTTCCCCTCTTCTTCCCCTTCCCTTGGAGGCCAAGCCACCGGCTTGGTGCAGTCGAGCCGCCCCCTCTCTTGAAGCTTCGAGCCGCCGCCCCTTCCTCCTTTGTTTGAGCCGATCCGCCACCCTTTGAGGCTGAATTCGGAGGCCGCCGCTTGGAAGTTTTTCTCCATTCATTCTTTCTAATCAAGTGAGTGGTTTTACCCCTCCTTCTCTCGGGTTTTTCCTCGTGTTCTTGAGCCGGTTTGGGCGTTGTGCCGTTCTTGATCGTTTCCCATTGATTTTGTGTTTTGATTGTCGAAATCTTGTGTTGTCTTGTGTCGTCTTGTGGGAGTGAACCCAAGGTCTTCCCTTTGTGGCTCGGCAGCCCTAGGAATACCCTAGGGGTGCTCGGCCAAGGTGGAAGAAAGGGTGCCGTCTAGGTGTTTGATGAAATGCCTAAGAGAGGACTCTTGTGAATTCTTGAGATCTATGTCTTGAATTGCTTATCAATTTAGATTAATATATGTTAATGCATGCCTTGTAATTAATCTGTGATTTTTTGATAGAATTCATGTTTTACAAAGTTAAGGTTTTGATCTTGATGCTTTGTGTGTTCTTGATATGGGTTCTTGATCATGAAGTTTGATTCTTGTTTAAAGATGTTGATTATGTTTGTTAGTCTTGTTTAATAAACATGAATGTTGTGAGATTTATCTCAAATATTAGAATTCTGTTTTGATAGTAATTAAGGCTCTGATTATTGAAAATTTTGGACTAATTACCATGATATGTTGAAAACTTAATCTTGTTGAAAATTTCATACTGAATTGTTGATTCAGTGCTGATTTTGAAAATGTTGTTGAGATGTGTATAATTTACTGAACATAGTCGTGTAACCTATCATTTCGACCAAAAAATATAAGTTGGATCTATAGGTCACACTTTGGAAGTCAGATTTGACTTAGGTACACCAATTTCGGGCTCAACAGCAAACTGAAAACAAAACCCTAAAATAAAACCTTAAAATTGGTGATAATAATTTTTATTGCATAATTAAAATTCAAATGGGCAGCATAACTTGTTATGAACCTACAAATAAAGTTTATACATGAAATAAAATCTCATGGGTTATGACATTACGGGTCTAGGTGTTGGGATCGGAATGTTGCAGCGTTTCCCAGTAAAGACACCGTAGAAGACACTTGACTTAGATCATATTGCGCCATACCTTTATGAATGGCGGAGAAGCTCGGATAGGAGCCGGATTGCAGGCTTGACTCAGAAGGTTGGATGGTTAATTCCAATCTGTGTTTAAAGGAGTAAGTTCGGATGGGCAAATCTCGATTAGTCTTGCGTGATCTCTTTAGAACAAGTTCGGATGGGCAAATCCCGATTGTTCTTGTGTTTTCTTGTCATGCCTCAACTCAAGGTCACGTGACCGGCCTGGGTATACGTGCCTATATCCCGTAGCCTAAACCATGCATATGCCAACTCAATAAATAATATAACAGAAAGAAATAAGAAGTTTTATTTTAAAGAAAAGCGAAGCAAAACAAAGTAGCTCAAATAAAATAAAAAGTGCGGAATAACATTTTAAGTTCAGCAGTTCAAGACTTCAGATACAATAAAACCTAAAATAAATGAAATAAATGCCCTCAAGTCTACAACTCCAAATCAAGCTAATACAAGTACAAGATTACTACCAAAGAACTCGACTACGACCCTAACAAGGACTACTATGAGATCATGCGGCTCCACTGCTCTCCAGCTGCGCCAAGTGCATCCGACACACCTCACCGGTTAGGCTCTGCCAAACAGAAATTGAACGACAACAGGTGAGTTCAAAGAACTCAACGAGCGGTTCTACCAACCCTCACAAATAAAAATCACAAAGATAACAAGAATGAAATCTATCTCTACAGAAGACAAGGTCACGAAAGTGTTACGAGCTAATAGGCCAACAGGCCACACATGCCCTAAGGCATCTAACCCTGTTGGCTTAAGAGTACCCCCCTTAGGCTTCGATCTTCATTTTGATGATAACAAATAAGTATTTAATATATGTGTGAAGTTTTGAGTTCAGGTTGAGGTTGCGATAAACATGCTAGTGTAAACACTTTGGGTTTACTTTGTAGAATTATGTTTTGCCTAGGTGAATAGGTTTGAGGAGTTCTCAAAGGGTTGAGAAGTTCTCAAAGGGTTGAGAATCGAGTCCTCGGTTGTCTTCAAAGGGAAACACAAAATCTATAAAGAATTTGGTTAGAAATCCTTGGTGTTGAGCCAAGGTAGTGGAATAGGCGGTTGGCCGAACCACTATACTTTCGTGTGTTTGCATTGCCTTGTGTGTTTGCCTATACTTGTATTTCATACTCGTTAACGAACATCATTTAGTTGCACTTACATTTGATTGACGTTGGAATTGAGTAAAAAAGAAATTGAAGTAAATTGGTAAAGTAACCCAATACTATTCAACCCCCCCTTCTAGTGTGGGATTTCACTCAACAATTGGTATCAGAGCAAGGTCATAGGATTAGATTTAACCATCTACCCTACAAGTTAGAATGACTAGTGAAATCCAACTAGCTCAAGGGTCCTCTACTCATACTCCACCATTGTTCGATGGAAACAACTATGCCTAATAGAAGATACGTATGAATGGCTTCCTACAATCACTAGGCATGGATGTATGGAGAATGATACAAGTAGAGTATAAGCAACCAACTAAGGATATGGATGAGTGGGACCAAGAAGAGATTAAACTCTTTAATGCAAATGCAAAGGCTGCTAATGCATTATATTGTGGCCTATCAATTAATGAGTTCAATAGAATTTCTACTTGTAAGTCTGTATATGAACTTTGGAAAGTCTTAGAGACTACACATGATGGTACTTCACAAGTTAAGGAGTCTAAGATAAACCTACTCGTGCATGATTATGAAATATTTAAAATGATATCTCATGAATCTATTGATGCCATGTATACTCATTTTCAAAATATTACAAATGACTTAGCTAATCTTGGTAGAGAAATAAGTGAAGATGAGAAGGTAAGGAAGCTCCTTCGTTCCCTTCCAAAAGCTTGGGAGCCTAAGGTCATCGCAATCATGGAAGCGAAGGATATAAGCACCTTGAAGATCACCGAGCTCATTGGATCTCTCATGACACATGAGACCCATATGAAGCAATACAAGGAGGAAGATGCGCCGAAGGCAAGACTATTGCGTTAAAAGCATCACACCGAGTAGAAGAATCCTCATCATTCGAGGAAGAGACAGATGACTTTGAGGAAATGGCGATGTTGGCAAGAAGATTTATGAGCCTCATGAGAGGAGGCATGAGAAAGGGAAGAGGAGGCTACACATGTTTTAATTACAACAAAACCGGGCATCTAAGGAAGGATTGCCCATTTCTCAAGATGGCTTCCACCTCCAACCCTCACAAAAAGGACAAATACAAGAAGAATAAGAAGGCAATGATGGCTTCATGGGATGAAAGCGATACTTCCTCGAGTGAAGAAGACTCCAAGAGTGAAAAGGCAAACCTTTGCTTGATGGCAAATGACCATGAGGTAAGATTTACATTTTGTAAGCTTTCTTATACTCAAGAAGAACTAGAAAATGAATTTGATCAAATGCATGATGAATTTAATGCTATTAGGAGAAAATTTAAAGAGCTTAAAAAGGACAATAGATCTTTAGAGCTTGAAAATAGTAGTTTACTACTCTCATGCAATGCTTTAAGGAAAGAAGTAGATACCCTTAAGGAAGAGAAATATGCCCTAGATAAAGCTAAGTAAGACTTAGAATATGACAATAAAAAATTGGAAGATGAAAACAAGTACTTAAGTGATCAAGTAGAGCACTTGAATGATAGTATGCTAACATTAAAAAAAGAACTTTGCATGCTAAATGAGAAAATGACAACCCTACAAAATACCACGCCTAAGGTTGTCTATGAAAAAAAAAACATCACACTTCCATGCTCACACACACAATAGAAGGAAATTTAATGGAAGTTATTTTTCATGTGACATATTTGGTCATATGGCTAAAGATTGTGCATTAAGGAGGAATCCACATGCTAGACTTACTTGGGTTCCTAAAATTATTAACACTCAATGACCCAATAAAGTTTGGGTACCTAAAATAGTTTCTTCTCCTTTTGTAGATGGAGAAGCATCCTCAAGGAAGTAGAAGCTCTTGGATATTGGATAGTGGTTGCTCAAAGCACATGACGGGTGATATCAACTAATTTGCAACCCTATCAAGCAAAGATGGTGGACATGTAACATTTGGAGACAATGCCAAAGGTAAAATTATTGGCATTGGTGATATAGGTATACTTCCTTACCCATGCATTAAAAATGTTTTACTAGTTGATGGGTTAAAACATAACTTGATTAGCATATCACAATTGTGTGACAATGGATATATAATTATTTTTGAAGCATCAAAATGTATCATTAGGAGTGCACCATCAAATAACATAATGTTTATTGGAAATAGGCAAGAAAATGTCTACACATTAGATTTAAATGTCTTGCCTAATCCCCATGTTAGAAGCTTGGTTGCCATAGAAAATGATTCTTGGTTGTAGCATAGAAGGCTAGGACATGCTAGCATGAGCATCATCCTATAGATATCTAAGAAAGAACTAGTTAAAGGATTACCCAAGATAAAATTTGAAAAATACAAACTTTGTGATGCATGTCAAATAGGAAAGCAAGTTAAATCTTCATTTCATAGCATTAATCAAGTAAGCACATTTATAACTCTTGAACTTGTGCACATGGATCTTTTTGGTCCATGTGATGTAGCTAGTCTAGGTGGAAAACTATATCGCTATGTACTAGTTGATTATTTTTCTAGATTTACATGGATTTTCTTTTTAGCTAAGAAAAATGAAACCTTTGATTTTTTCAAAAAAATTACTAAGAAAGTTACAAATGAGAAAGGAGTTTCAATTTTAAAAATTAGAAGTGATAATGGAGAAGAGTTTAAAAATGAAAAAAAATTTCAAATTTTGTGATGATTTGGGTATTGAACATACATTTTCTTCCCCTAGGACCCCTCAACAAAATGGGGTGGTTTAGAGGAAGAATAGAACCTTACAAGAGATGGCTAGGATCATGCTTTGCGAAAATAATTTGCCTAAGTATTTTTGGGGCGAAGTCATAAATACCTCTTGTTATGTGCTTAATCATGTTTTATTGAGACCTAAAATTAAGAAAACACATTTTGAGCTTTGGAATGATAAAATCCCAAGTGTGGGATATTTTCATGTTTTTGGATGTAAATGTTTTATCTTAAACACTAAGGAGCATTTAGGAAAATTTGATTCCAAATCCGATGAAGGTATTTTCCTAGGTTACTCCAATAATTCTAAGGCATATAGAGTATACAATCGTAGAACTATGATTGTTGAAGAATCTATGCATGACACATTTGATGAAACTAATGATTCTTCTAGAAATGTTAGGATTGTGTATGTAGGTGAGGAACTTGAGGAACTCACACTTCATGACAAAGAGGTGAAGGATGAAGATAATGAGGAAACTCAACATGAAGAACCACCATCCTCAACTCTACCTCAAGTTAAAGATAAAGAAGAAGAAGCTCTACCGCCTCTCGCCAAAGGATATCGGTTGATAAGGGATCATCCAATTGATCAAGTCATTGGAGAACTATCAATAGGAGTGGTAACGCGCTCTAAACTCAAAGATATTTGTCAATATGTAGCATTCATATCTCAAGTAGAGCCTAAGAACATTAAGGAAGCAATAGAAGATGAGTTTTGGGTAATAGCTATGCAAGAAGAACTCAACCAATTTGCTAAAAATGATGTATGAGACTTAGCACCTAGACCTAGCGGATAAATCATAATTAGGACTAAATGGGTATTTAGGAATAAGTTAGATGAAGGAGGTTCAGTCATTAGAAACAAAGCTAGGTTAGTGGCACAAGGGTACAATCAACAAGAATGGATAGATTATAATGAAACTTATGCTCCTGTAGCTAGATTAGATGCAATTCGAATGCTTTTGACTTATGCTAGTTTTAAAAGTTTTAAACTTTTTCAAATGAATGTTAAAAGTGCATTTTTAAATGATTTTATCAATGGAGAAGTATATGTTGAACAACCCCCCGGATTTAAAAGTTTTGAGTTTCCAAACCATGTTTTCAAACTTAAAAAAGCATTGTATGGTTTAAAACAAGCCCCTAGGGCTTGGTATGAAAGGCTTTCAAATTTTTTAATTGAACAAGGTTTTAACGTTGGAAAAGCCGATGTTTCACTTTTTATTAAACATGATGAAAATGATATCTTATTAGTTCAAATTTATGTTGATGACATAATTTTTGGTGCTACTAATGAAACTTTTTGTGAGTGGTTTGCTAAGTGTATGCAAGATGAGTTTGAGATGAGTCTGATGGGAGAGCTCTCCTTCATGCTTGGCCTACGAATCAAGCAACCAACAAAGGAATCTTCATCAATCAAGCCGAGTACACAAAGGAGCTCATCAAAAGGTTTGGGATGAATGAAGCCAAGATAGCTTCTACACCAATGAGCACGTCCATCAAGCTTGACAAAGATGAAGATGGTGTCAAAGTCGATGAAAAACGATATCGATGTATGATTAGTAGTCTTTTTTACTTAACTGCAAGTAGACCCGATATCATGTTTAGCGTTTGTGCATGTGCTAGGTTTCAATCTTTTCCTAGAATGTTTCATTTAAGTGCGGTCAAACGCATATTGAGATATTTGAGGGACACGGTTGACTTAGGACTATGGTATCCATGTCATGCATCTTTTCACTTAATCAATTTTTCGGACGTGGATTTTGTCGGGTGTAAAGTAGATAGAAAAAGCACTAGTGGATGTTGTCAATTCTTAGGAGTGAGTCTTATTTCTTAGTTCTCAAAGAAACAAAACTCAGTTGCACTGTCGACTACCGAAGCGGAATACATCGCTGCAGTTAGTTGTTGTGCATAAGTTCTTTGGATGAAACAAACTCTTTTAAATTATGAACTTAAGTATTCATGCATACCTATTCATTGTGATAATATTAGCGCAATCAATTTAACAAAGAATCCTATTTTACACTCTAGGACTAAGTATATTGATCTAAGGCAACATTTTCTTAGGGATAATGTGACTAAGGGAAATATATCGATAAAATTTGTATCCACCGACAAACAACTTGCCGATATACTTACAAAACCTTTGGGTGAGGAAAGCTTTACAAACTTAAGGATGCAATTAGGGATTTGTGTTTTTCATAGTGGTTAAGATGTTCCTTTTCAAAACATATATGTTATCAAAAAATTGCATTATGGTATCATCACACTTATGTATTGCTCTGTAGTAGGGCTTTGCGACTTATTGATGTTTGCCTTCTATAGGCTTACATTAATAGGAAAGACTATAGTGGTAGATGATACTTAATTTCATGGCTTTCTTGGTTTTTATGATGAAACTCATTAATTGTACCTTAATTCTTACCCTTTTTGATTGATGTCAAAAGGGGGAGAAAAAAAATAAGGTCACATTTGTTTTTATGATGCATATAGATAGGGGGAGTTACAAGAATGATATGCACATTGATAGGGGGAGCATATGTTGAGTTATATATTGTGTATGCCTTAACTCATATATGCCTTAACTCAAACTCACGAATATGCATATGTTTTCTTCAAAATTCCTTGTTATGTTTGTCATCATCAAGATAGGAGGAGCATATGTTGAGTTATATATTGTGTATGCCTTAACTCATGTATACCATAACTCAAACTCACAAAGAATATGCATATGTTTTCTTCAAAATTCCTTGTTATGTTTGTCATCATCAAAAATGGGGAGATTGTTGGCTTAAGGGTTTCCCTTAAGCTTAGATCTTCATTTTGATGATAAAAAATAAGTATTTAATCTATGTGTGAAGTTTTGAATTCAGGTTGAGGGTGCGATAAGCATGCGAACTTCGTTCGGAGAAACGATGGAAAAGACCGTCAAGAAATGAAAGAAAAGAACGTCAAAGAAAAGGCTCGGGTATAGAGTGAGTAGATATCTTGTAATATACCCCTAGGATCTCATCCCAAGCCTAATTGTAAAGTTATCCAAGTTAAGACTTGGTAACTAAACCTATGAAAAAGCATGTAACAAAGATAAAGAAAAAAAATCAGCCTCAACCTGAGTTCGGTCGACCGACCGAGGCCAAAAATTGGCAGTGCGTGCTTCGGTCGACCGAGTGGTCGACCGGATAGCAGAGAGGTGGAATCGTGACTCATTTGGTCGACCCTCCAGTCGATCGAATAGAGCAGTTAAACCATAGATTGCTAGCAGTCACTGGGCGGTTGATCGGTCGATCGACCGACAAGCGACCGAACAGCGTCCAACGGGCGAAAAAATGCCTGTTGAAGAGCCGTTCGATTGAGGGGTTATAAATACCCCTCACCTAACTCCTTTAATCTTTCTTAGAAACTTAATTGAGCATTTAAAGGAGAGATTTGAGCCTACTAGATATCGATTGCTTGCTCTCGGTTCTTCCATCAACATTTTCTCAAGCGCCCATTCTTCCTCAACTCGGGTTTCGATTCGAGCTCAATGACTTGGCTAGTTGGAGGCTTGAAGGCTTGGAAAAGAGCATTGGTTCTTGGTTTCTTTTCTTAGCTCTTTTCATTGAATTTTAAGTGTTGTTTAAACTTATTTTCACTTGTAATAGCTTGCTGGGTGTGCTAGTGTAAACACTTAGGGGTATACTTTGTAGAATTGTGTTTTGCCTAGGTGAATAGGTTTAAGGAGTTCTCAAAGAGGTGAGAATCGTGTCCTCGGTTGTATTCAAAGGGAAACACAAGTTATATAAAGTAGCTGATTAGAAATCCTTGGTGTGGAGCCAAGGTAGTGGAGTAGGCGGTTGGCTGAACCACTATATTTCCTCGTGTTAGCATTGCTTTTCTTGTTTGCTTATTGTTGTGTTTGATATTTGATAACAAACATTATCGAGTTGCATTTGCAGTTGGTTGAAGTTAAAATTGAGCAAAAAGAAAGTTGAATAAATAGAAAAAAGGACACACTATTCAACCCCCCTTCTAGTGTGGGATTTCACTCAACAGATAGTGGTTGCTCAAAACACATGACGGGTGATATCAAACTTTTCACAACCCTATCAAGCAAAGATGGTGGACATATGATATTTGAAGATAATGCCAAAGGTAAGATTGTTGACATTGGTGATATAGGTATACTCCCTTTCTCATGCACTAAAAATATCTTACTAGTTGATGGGTTAAAGCATAACTTGATTAGCATATCTCAATTGTGTGACAATGGATATATAATTATTTTTGAAGCATCAAAATGTATCATTAGGAGTGCACCATCAAATGACATAATATTTATTGGAAATAGGCAAGAAAATGTCTACACATTAGATTTAAATGTCTTGCCTAATCCCCATGTTAGATGCTTGGTTGTCATAGAAAATGATTCTTGGTTGTGGCATAGAAGGTTAGGACATGCTAGCATGAGCCTCATCCTAGAAATATCTAAGAAAGAACTAGTTAAAGGATTACCCAAGATAAAATTTGAAAAAGACAAACTTTGTGATGCATGTCAACTAGGAAAGCAAGTTAAATCTTCATTTCATAGCATTAATCAAGTAAGCACATCTATAACTCTTGAGCTTGTGCACATGGATCTTTTTGGTCCATGTGATGTAGCTAGTCTATGTGGAAAATTATATCGCTATGTACTAGTTGATTATTTTTCTAGATTTACATCGATTTTCTTTTTAGCTAAGAAAAATGAAACCTTTGATTTTTTCAAAAAAAATACTAAGAAAGTTACAAATGGGAAAGGAGTTTCAATTTTAAAAATTAGAAGTGATAATGGAGGAGAATTTAAAAATGAAAAGTTTTTCGAATTTTATGATGAATATGATATTGAACATACCTTTTCTTCCCCTAGGATCCCTCAACAAAATGGGGTGGTTGAGAGGAAGAATAGAACCTTACAAGAGATGGCTAGGACAATGTTTTGCGAAAATAATTTGCCCAAGTACTTCTGGACCGAAGCCACAAATACCTCTTCTTATGTGCTTAATCGTGTTTTATTAAGATCTAAAATTAAGAAAACACCTTTTGAGCTTTGGAATGATAAAATCCAAGTGTGGGATATTTTCATGTTTTTGGATGTAAATATTTTATCTTAAATACTAAAGAGCATTTAGAAAAATTTGATTCTAAATCCGATGAAGGTATTTTCCTAGGTTACTCTAATAATTCTAGGGCATATGGAGTATATAATCGTAGGACTATGATTGTTTAAGAATCTATGCATGTTATATTTGATGAAACTAATGATTCTTCTAGAAATGTTATGATTGTAAATGTAGGTGAGGAACTTGAGGAACTCACATTTCATGATAAAGAGGTGGACAATGAAGACAATGAGAAAACTCAACATGATGAACTCCCATCCTCAACTCTACCTCAAGATGAAGACGAAGAAGAAGAAGCTCTACCACCTCTCCCCAAAGGGTATCGAATGATAAGGGATCATCCAATGGATCAAGTCATTGGAGAACCATCAACGAGAGTGGTAATGCGCTCTAAACTTAAGAATAATTGTCAATATGTAGCATTCATATCTCAAGTAGAGCCAAGAAATATTAAGGAAGCAATAGAAGATCAATTTTGGATAAGAGCTATGCAAGAAGAACATAATCTATTTGTTAGAAATGAAGTATGGGACTTAGTACCTAGACCTAGTGGATAAGTCGCGATTTGGGACTAAATGGGTGTTTAGAAACAAGTTAGATGAAAGAGGTTTAGTTATTAGAAACAAAGATAGGTTAGTGGCCCAATGGTACAATCAAGAAGAATGGATAGATTATAATGAAACTTATGCTCCCGTAGCTAGATTAGAAGCAATTCGATTGCTTTTGGCTTATACTAGTTTTAAAGACTTTAAACTTTTTCAAATGAATGTTAAAAGTGAATTTTTAGATGGTTTTATCGATGAAGAAGTCTATGTTGAACAACCCCCCGGATTTGAAAGTTTTGAGTTTCCAAACCATGTTTTTAAACTTAAAAAGGCTTTATATGACTTAAAACAAGCCCCTAGGGCTTGGTATGAAAGGCTTTCCACGTTTTTGATTGATCAAGGCTTTAACATTAGAAAAGACAATGTCTCCTTTTTTATAAAACATAATGAAAATGATATTTTACTTGTGCAAATTTATGTTGATGATATAATATTTGGTGCTACTAATATTTGGTGCTACTAAAGAAATGTTCATAAATCAAGCCAAGTACACAAAGGAGCTCATCAAAATATTTGGGATAAATGAAGCCAAGATAGCTTCTACACCAATGAGCACATCCATCAAGCTTGACAAAGATGAAGATGGTGTCAAAGTAGACGAAGAATGATATCGAGGTATGATTGGCAGTCTTCTCTATTTAACTGTAAGTAGACCCGATATCATGTTTAGCGTTTGTGCATGTGCTAGGTTTTAATCTTGTCCTAGAATGTCTCACTTAAGTGCGGTCAAACGCATATTGAGATATTTGAAGGGCACGGTTGACTTAGGATTATGGTATCCATGTAATGCATCTTTCGACTTAATCGATTTTTCGGCTGCGGATTTTGTCGGGTGTAAAGTAGATCGATAAAGCACTAGTGGGTGTTGTCAATTCCTAGGGGTGAGTCTTGCCTCTTGGTTTTCAAAGAAATAAAACTCGGTTGCACTTTCAACTACCGAAGCGGAATACATCGTTGCGGCTAGTTGTTGTGCACAAGTCCTTTGGATGAAACAAATCCTTTTAGATTATGGACTTAAGTATTCTTCTATATCTATACATTGTGATAACACAAGTGCAATCAATTTAACAAATAATCCTATTTTACACTATATGACTAAGCATATTGATCTAAGGCACCATTTTCTTAGGAATAATATAGCTAAGAGAAATATATCCATGAAATTCGTATCCATCGACAAACAACTTGCAGATATATTTACAAAACCCTTAAGTGAGGAAAGCTTTGCAAACTTAAGAATGGAATTAGGAATTTGTATTTTTCCTAGTGGTTAAAAATATTCAAAACATACATGTTTTTAAAAAAATTGCATTTCACATGGTATCATCACACTTATGTATTGCCTTGTAATGGGGCTTTGCGACTTATTGATGTTTGCCTTCTATAGGCTTACATTAATATGAAGGACTATAATGGTAGATGATACTCGATTTTATAGCTTTCTTGGTTTTAATGATGGAACTCATAAACTGTACCTTAGCACTTGCCCTTTTTTATTAATGTCAAAAGAGGGAGAAAAAGTAAGATAGGGGGAGTTACAAGCAAGATATGCACATTGATAGGGGGAGCATGTGTTGAAGTTGTGTATGCCTTAACTCAAACTCACAAATAATACTTAATGTTTTCTTTAAATTCCATGTTGTGTTTGTCATCATCAAAATACTTAACGTTGGCTTAAGGGTTCCCCCTTTAGGCTTCGATCTTCATTTTGATGATAACAAATAAGTATTTAATATATGTGTGAAGTTTTGAGTTCAGATTGAGGTTGCGATAAGCACGCGAACTTCAGTGAACTTCGCTCGGAGATACAAAAGAAAAGATCATCAAGAAAGGCTCGGATGTAGGTTAAGTAGATACCTTGTAATATATCCCTAGGATCTCATCCCAAGCCTATTTGTAAAGTTATCCAAGTTAAAACTTGGTAACAAAACCCATAAAAAAGCATGTAACAAAGAAAATGTAAAAATCAGCCTCAGCCCAGGTTCGGTCGATCGGTCGATCGACCGAAAAAGCTAGAAAAATGGCAGTAGCCATTTCGGTCGATCGATCAGTCGACAGAACAATGTCAAAAATTGGCAGTGGCTACTTCGGTCGACCGAAAGAGGCCAAAAACTGGCAGTGTCCACTTCGGTCGATCGAAGAATAGAGGAGCTAAAAGGCGATCAAGTCGGTCGACCGAATAGAGCGGTAAAAGGGCAGAATGCCAACGGTCGCAGGGTGATCGATTTGTCGGTTGACCGACGATCGATCGGCAAGCGATCGATCGGCGTCCAACGGGCGAAAAAATGCCCGTTGAAGAGTCGTTCCGTGGAGGGGTTATAAATACCCCTCACCAAACTTCATTAATCCGTCTTAACAACTGAGATAAGCTTTCAAAGAGTGATTTGTGCCTTCTAGAGCTTGATTGGCTTGCGCTCACTTCTCCGATCAACAACTTCTCAAGCGCTCATCTTTTGTCAAACTCCGGCTTCGATTCAAACTCAACATCTTGGCGAGTTGGAGGCATTGAAGGCTTGGAAAAAAATACTTAGTCTTGGTTTATTCTTTAGCTCTTTTCATCGTAATTTTAATTGTTATTTGAACTTGTTTTCATTGATTAACTTGCTATGTGTGCTAGTGTAAACACTTGTTTTCATACAATTCCAGCAACTTGCAATTTTCAGCATACTATAGAATTAATTCCAAAAATTAACAGAAATTAACCCCTAAATTATCATTAGGACAGAATACTAATTCCAAGAATTAATTCATAGAAATCATGCTTTTTATCAAGATTAACAAGAACTCATACATTTAAATCAAGAGTCAAACATTAACATCAAGAACAAGCCTTAGATCAAGAACCCCTCTTTCAAAAACCCTCATGGCATCACCCTCAAGATTCAATTTTTCTTAAACATGATTTCTACCCAAAAATCCCAGATTTAATACTAATCATGCTTGAGCATATAAGAACACATTTCAAATATCAACCGGAAATAGAAACCATAAGATAATCAAGATCCCTCATTTAGGCATTCCATCGAACACCTTGAGGGCACCCTTGTTCCACCCTTGGCCGAGCACCCCTAGGGCCGTCCTAGGGTTGCCAAATCCTATAGTGAAGGGTTAGGGTCTCCTCAAATACGGCACACAAAAAGAACGTTGAGAATTCGAGGAATCATCGAAAAACAAATCAAGATTTCAAAATCCTTCAAGATTGGCTTCAAGAACTCGAAGAAACCCGAAAGAAGGAGGGTAAAACCACTCACCTTAATTTGGAAAAAGATTGGATAAGAAAATCCAATCAACGACGTTCGATTTCGGCTCCGAAATTGGGCGGCTCAACCCCCAAAGGGAAAGGGGCAGGCGGCGGCTCCTCCCAAGCCGCCGACTCCAAGGGGAAGGGAAGAAGCAAGAGGGGGAGTTGGTTGGCTTTGCTGGTGGCTCCCTCGGCTCGACTCCACATGGAAAGAAGAAGAGAGGAGAGGGGAGAAATTTGGGTGGCTCGACTGGCTCAACGGCGGTGGCTCCAAGGGAAGGGGGAAGAGGGCGATTGGGCTTGGCGGCTTGGCTTCCCTTTCTCCAAATTTTGTGTGACTCCAAATAGGGAGCCACAAGCGAAGGGGAGGGGGTTTTATACTCCTTCCTCGACCCTAGCCCTCCTAACTCTTATCAAACACGCATCCGCCTAAAGTCATATCCAAACCCGCTAATCTGATTAGACTTAATTAAACTTATTCTAATAAATCACAAGTAATTAATTAAATACACCGACATGAACATAATTAACAATTATGCACACACAACATCAAATTAAATAATTTCAACAACCCAAGTCTAAAACTCACAAATTCGTATTCTGCTTACCCGAGCTCGCTCTGGACCATGAGTCGACTCGGCTTGACCACGAACTAGTCTGTTAGGCTGGCAAACACACATAAGGGGAAAAATAATAAATTTAAATATATATGATATTATATTTCTCGTGGAACAAGTTCGGACGGGCAAATCCCGATTATTCCCGAGTTTCTTTAAGGAATAAGTTCGGACGGGCAAATCCCGATTATTCCTGTGATATCTTAAAGGGACAAGTTTGGATGGGCAAATCCTGATTGTTCATTCGAGACTCATGGAGCAAGTTCGGATGGGCAAATCCCGATTGATCCCGAGTTTCTTTACTATAGGATAAGTTCGGATGGGCCAATCCCAATTATCCTAGTAACCTTTGAGTATGATTTGTTGCCTTAGGCATGGTAGGCTTAAGCCTGTTATACTTCACTGCTAGAGTGTTGGTTGTCTACGGGCATGTGGTGGCCAGATGGCATGATAGCTAGTCACACCTCTTGTGACCTTTTTCCTGTTTGAAACAGGTGTTTTACATTATGTTATACCTCTGTGATTGGTTTCTCGTGAGAGTTCGTAGAACCACTCATTGAGTTCTTTGAACTCATCCGTTGTCATTTTTTTTTTGCAGAGCCTAATCGATGAGGTAGGTTGGAGCACTTGGCGCGACTAGAGGGTAGAGGAGCCACATTGATCTCATAGCAGTCCTAGTTAGGGGTCGTAGTCGAGTCTTTGGTAGTTGTCATGCACATGTGTTGGTGATTTTGAGTTGTAGTCCCTTTGGGATGTTCATGTCTTTCATTTCAGGTTTTATTTGTTAAAATGAAGGGTTGGACTTTAATCCATTTATTTTCGCACTTGAACTTTTTGCTAAAACTTTACGGTTTTAAATGAATTCTATTTTGGGTTCTCTTTTATAATAAAAATTATTACTTTTTCCGCTATCTTTTACGAGTTGGCATGTGCATGAGTTAGGCTGCGGGGTATAGGCACGTATACCCTGGTAGGTCACGTGACCATGAGTTTGAGGCGTGACAATATTAATAGCAGTTTTACTATCAGATAAAATGTTAACATGTATCAGATTCTTATATTCTGAGTTATGCAGTAAACACATCCATATAGCCTTAAGCTCTGTAGTTAGGACATCAGTTTTAGAGTTGCAGTATCCCCTTATGATTTCACAGCTACTATTATCCGAGATAGAAAAACCAAGGCCAGCATTGTTTGTCTGCTAACCTAAGCAGCATTACAGTATGCATAGTAATCAGGATCCTTATTAAAAGGCCAATTTTCATAAGGATTCACAGCAGAAGGAGAAAGGATATTTCTATCAACTATTTCCTGGGATTCTAATGGCTCTTACTACTAGCTTTACAGGAAGAGGAATACTTCTTTAAACTGATGAAATTGTTTACTTCCAATACAACTGATAAGATTCTTTCTTTTATCTTTGTCCATAAGTTTGCCTTCCTCTATCCATTTACCTTGAGACCAGCTCTCTTTATACTCAAAATGGTAATTGATTAATCCTTCAAGGCATTTCCAGAATTTTTTGCAAAACAACATTCAAAGAATATATGTTAGGGATTGACTCAAATTGGGTTCGAACGTAATCCAATGAGTTAGACCGGACTCAAATCAGAGTTTATATGATCAAATTATGATTGAATTAAAAACAAGGCTGCTCAATTGTTGGGGTCGGTCCGACCCAAGTGGACCAAGCAGGTGGGCCGAGCCCACCAACTTCAAATAGAGCGCACATGGTGCTCCTGCACGCTACCTCAAGTTTACAATTAAATTAATATTGATGTTTAGATTTTACCTCTGCAGTTGACTGGTCAAAGTCGGGAGATGAATATGAAGAGTTGGCACACAAATCGAGATTAACTTCAATTGCAGCATGTTATTTTTCTAATTGGATGACAAAGTCAAACTTTTAACTCATGCTCCAAGCGCACGAACAGGTTTTTTTTTTTTGAAGACTGCTTCAATTTAATATTTGAAGCATTTATCCCGTCGATTAAAATCAATCACAGCCCTACGTATTTTTGTACGGCTCCAAATTTAATTTCATCATATTTTCTCTCTAGACCGAGTTTATTCTTTTGAGTATAAACACATGTCTCTCTTAAAGAAAGAACATCTCACACCAAGAGAAAATTCCTCCATACGTGAGAGTTTCAGAGATCCAAAAAATTAAAAATAACGCTACAACCCTTTTCCAAGGAGTGCCCCTTCTCAATTTTCGACATACAGCAGCAGGAGTTCAGTTTCAAGGCAGATCTTGCAGAAACAATGCCTCTACTCCATACCAGTTTCAGATTCAATTAATTTAAGATAGTTTACTATATTCTGAAGGGAATTTAGATTATTGCACTTTTATTGTAAAGTTCTTTTCTGGATTTAATAAAGTAGTCTCCTCTTCTCCCTGTGGACGTAAGATCGGCACCCCGCCGAGTCCGAACCACGTTAACCCCCTTGTGTCTTTTGTTTTTCTGCATTATTATTATCGGATTTGGTTTTCCGTTTTTCTTGCCGGGTTCGGGATTTGTAGATCCTGTAGAAAATTACCCCAAATTTTCTAACAGTTGGTATCAGAGCCTACTTCCCCAACCATGGCGAGCACTAAATTTGATATTGAGAAGTTAGATCGCAATGTCAACTATGCACTTTGGTCAATGAAGATGAAAGCGATCTTAACTATGGAGAAAATATATGATGTTATTCTTATTAAGGATAAGATGCAGGGGACCGAGGAGGAGAAAGAATATAAGAAGTAAAAGACAATTGCAGTTTTGTACCTAAGTCTGTCAAATGAAGCACTTCGAGAAGTTATATCCCAAAAGACAGCTAAAGGTATTTGAGACAAGCTCGCATCCTTGTATCAAGATAAAACTCTCACCGGTAAGATGAGTTTGGAGCAGAAGCTTCATTTCCTACGTATGGCAGAAGGCACATCGGTCAAAGAGCATATCAATACTTTTCAGACAATCATCATGGACCTGGAGAATATCGGTGTCGAAATTGTAGATGAAGATAAGACTTTATTCCTTTTATGTTCACTCCCTACTTCTTTTAAAAATTTTCGTGAAACTATGCTTTTTGGAAAGACTACTATTACTTCAGAACAGGTGATCATTGCTCTTGTGTCTAAGGAGCTCATGGACACACATCTTACAGCAAATTCCTCTAGTGGAGGGAAAGGAGAAGCTCTCTACTCTAATGAAGAAGGAGGATGTAACAAATCAAATGTCATTTGTTATTACTGCAAGAAACGATGTCACATCAAGTCAGAATATCGCAGTCTTAAGAAAAAGTTGCAACAGCAAAATAAGGGTCAAGACGCACATGTGGAGGCCTCTTATGCAGATTTTGAGAAAGTTTAGGTACTGGTAGTGACATTTGGCACACGCACTGCTAAGACACGCAATGGGTGACGGTGGTCTCGTCGGCGACAACACACCTCAGGTCAAAATTTCTCTTCTTCTTCTTCTAATATGTCTGATCATGCAACATGCAATCTAGGTCAGCAAGCGAACAGGTCAACCACTGGTAGCATTGATGAGTGGTTCTTGAATTTTGGGTACGTGTTCTTATCACATGACTCCACACCGGACGGCCTTTGTGGATTATCGGCGCACCAATGGTGGAGTATGTAGTTCGTGTCGGCAACAACGTACCTTGCAAAGTTGTTGGTTTTGGAACGGTGAAATTAAAATTGCATGATGGCTCGACAAAGATCTTAGCAAATATTCGTCATGTCCCGAAGCTAGGAAGGAATCTAGTGTCTCTTGGAGTTCTTGACACTAGGGGCTACACGACATCCTCTGCAGGAGGAGTCTTGGAGGTACACGATGGAGCCACGATGGTACTGAAGGCTCTAAGGACGTCGAATAATTTGTACAATGTGGACGATCCATCTTTCGTCAAGCAGTCCAAATTCCGAGGCAAAACACAGCAAAATCAAACACCAGGTCAGGTATAAATTTTGCTTTCAGAGAAATTTCTTCTCAGAGATACACAATGAAGGAGGAGACTCGGAGGACTGTGTGGGTTCCTAAGTCCAAGCATGAAGCTGATTTGGCCCACTCGAGCACTAATTCGACATAGTCCCTGTACGGGCCTTGTGGGAGAGGAGGACAAGTTTTTTTTTTAGGACTGCATCAGCCCAATTTTCATCAAAGGATGAATTGTTAGGGATTGACTCAAACTTGGTTCGAAAGGAATCCAACGAGTTAGACCGGACCCAAATCGGAGTTTATATGATCAAATTGTGATTGAATTAAAAACAAGACCGCTCATTTGTTGGGGTCGGTCCGACCCAGGTGGACCAAGCAGGTGGGCCGAGCCCACCAACTTCAAATAGAGCACACATGGTGCTCCTGCACGCTGCCTCAAGTTTACAATTAAATTAATATTGATGTTTAGATTTTACCTCTGCAATTGACTGGTCAAAGCCTAGGGAGATGAATATGAAGAGTTGGCACACAAATCGAGACTAACTTCAATTGCAGCATGTTATTTTTCTAATTGGATGACCAAGTCAAACTTTCAACTCATGCTCCATGCGCATGAACAGGTTTTTTTTTTTTTTTGAAGACTGCTTCAATTTAATATTTGAAGCATTTATCCCGTGGATTAAAATCAATCACAGCCCTACTTATTTTTGGACGGCTCCAAATTTAATTTCATCCTATTTTCTCTCTAGACTGAGTTCATTCTTTTGAGTATAAATACATGTCTCTCTTAAGGAAAGAACATCTCACACCAAAAAAAAATCCCTCCACATGTGAGTTTCAGAGATCCAAAAAATTAAGAATGCCGCTACAATCCTTATCCAATGAGTGCCCTTTCTCAGTTTTCGACATACGACAGCAGGAGTTCAGTTTCATGGCAAATCTTACGGAGACAGTGCCTCTACTCCGTACCAATTTCAGGTTCAATTAATTTAAGACAGTTTACTGTATTCTGAAAGGAATTTAGATTATTGTAAAGTTCTTTTCTGGATTTAATAAAGCCGTCTCCTCTTCTCCTTGTGGACATAGGATCGGCACCCCGCCGAGCTCGAACCACGTTAATCCACTTGTGTCTTTTGTTTTTTTGCATTATTATTATCGGATTTGGTTTTCTATTTTTCTTGTCGGATTCGACTTTTGTAGATCCTGCAAAAAATTATCCCAAATTTTCTAACAATATATGAGAAATGGAGTCAGATTCTTCTTTGCATGTACAGCATTTCTGCTCCTCA
Organism: Canna indica; assembly: GCA_034359265.1. NCBI lineage: Eukaryota > Viridiplantae > Streptophyta > Magnoliopsida > Zingiberales > Cannaceae > Canna > Canna indica. The sequence goes on from CP136893.1 coordinate 41,905,133, forward strand.
ACCTTACAATTTTTTGTCATTTGGTAGTTGGGAGCCTACCATTCAACAGTTGCCAGGTAAAAAACTTTATTCTTGGGCATATTCTTAAATTTCACATCTCAGTCCAATTGAAATGAGTATCAGCCACTTCAGGAACTTCATTTTTCATAAAGTTATAGGCTAGTTTGCAATTTAGCTTTCCCTTCCTGTTTAAAGCCCATATCCATTTGTCTTCAGTATTCTTCTTTGAGATGTAAACTTGGATGATTTTATAGGCCATCTCTTCACCAAAGAGAAGATTAATATCACGTAGATTCCATTCACCATTATGTATTAGATCACTTACTTTTCTGAACTCATTTTGTCTTTCCATATTGATGAATGTTGGTCATCTATTTAGAGGAATGCAATCTATCCAAGGATCACACCATAAATTTGTACCTCTGCCATTTCCTATTTTGACTTTCAAGCCATTTCTAAGCTTAGTCATAGCAAATAGAATACTCTTCGTAGTCCAACTCTTATTGTCTTTGTGTCCTTCTCCCCAAGGATGAATGTTATCATATCTTTGTATCAAGATATTAGCCCAGCTGAGATCTTTTTTTATTTAGAAGTGGCTGAATTCTTTTGGCTTGAATAAAGTATTTGACCACTTTTAAATCTCTGACCCCTAGGCCTCCCTTAGCTTTGCTCATATTCTTTTACCACCTTTTCATTTATCCAAGTAGAAGATAGAGTATAAATTGGAATTGAGTTTATAACTGAGTTGAGAAGCATTGTTTCCCTGCTTGGGAAATATTTTTGCTAGCCCAACAATTAAGTCTACTTTCAGCTTTACAAATTATCTGCCTTTGAATATCAATTGAATTTTTGCCTTTGTTGATCTGAGCAGAGCACCAAGGTACTTTAGAGGCAAATTCCCTTCTTTGATTTCCAGCAAGTTACATATTTCTTCTTTTTCTCTTTTGGATATTCACCAGGAAAGATTACTTCTGATTTAGCAAAGCTAATTTTTTTATTAGTGATACTTCCATACAAACCAAGCATAGTTTTAATATGTTCACATGACTTCATATTGCATTTGATTGTAAGGATGATATCATCTGCGAATAATAAATGACTTGAAATGACATTCCTGTATTTGAAAGCCTTTATATTCTTTTTCTCAACTTCTCTATTGATAAGCATGGAAAGAAGTTCCTGAATGATGATGAATAAGTAAGGAAAAATGAGATCCCCTTGCCTTACTCCTTTACAACTTTTAAAAAACCTAGATTGTTAACCATTGATACAACATCTGATGTTGGCTGCCCTGAGACAACCCATGATCCATTCAGTGAACTTCCTAGGTAAGTTAATACATCTACATATACCTTTCTCCAGGTCCAGCTTGATTAGGAAATAAGGGTGCTTCTTTTTTGATTTTCCAATAATGTTGACAATTTATGAGAGAATGATGATGTTATCATGCAGATTCCATTTTTTTACAAATGCTGACGGTTCTTTGGATACAATTGAGCCAACCCAAGACTTAAGTCTATTAACCAAAGCTTTCGAAAGAATTCTATAGGCCACGTTGCATAGTGCAATGGGCCTAAACTCTTTAATAGCTTTTGGTTGATCAACCTTTGGCACAAACACCAAATTGGTGCTTCCCCATGAATCAGGCAAAACAACATCATTCTAAAAAGAATTAAATGCTTTTATGTAGTCTATTCTAATAATATCCCAAAAGTTGAGAAAGAATTCCAGGCTAAACCCATTAGGACCTAGTGCTTTACCTCTTCCAAGACTATCCATTGCTTTTACAACTTCAAGGTTACTCAATTCAGTCATTGTGTCTTTTAGGTTTTTCTCCGGTGAACCAATCCGGCTGCTACTCCATTTTGTAAGTTTTTTTCCCAAGTATCCCAAAGAAGTTTCAAATGAGTCCATGTTATAGCTTTGAGAACTGCCATTAACCCTGTTCTTCTCAATGAACTGTCTAATATTCTCATTCTCTAATCAATAGAGCTCAAAGACAAAGTTTCTCTTGATTATAGAGAAGTTTTTATTCATGCTAGTATCTAACATAATTAGCCTATGATCAGAAGCTAGCAGTTGTAGATGATAAACTCTTGCGTTACTGTGTCTTGAAATCTAGTCTTCATTTGCATAAAATCTATCAAGCCTTGCAGAAACTCTTTTGTCACCAGCTCTGTTGTTACACCAGGTGTATCTACGGCCAACAAATCCCAAGTCAATTAGTACAGCCTCAAGACAAAAATCATTGAATGTCATAATAAAGTTCCCCAATTTGAACAATCTGCCACCTTTCTTATCTTCTTATTTTTCTATACTATTGAAATCTCCCATCAAAATCCAAGGGGTGTTATCAATGCTTAAGCTTTTGAGGAAATTCCACAACAGTTTCTTCTCTTTAGCATTTGTCCTAGCATACAATCCAGTTAGAAGCCATGACTCGTCCCCATTACAAGCTTCAGAATCATCTTCCTCCAGGTGAATTTCAACCAATAGAACCGAACAAATTTATGTTCTCTCAGTATTGACTCCAAATAGTCCCATCTCGCAGCCTTAAGTCCTCCTCTAATGTTCCAAGATAAGAACTTCATTGGAGAGTTTTGAAAAGAATTAGTTTGGTTGCAATCTAGATAGGTCCCATCAGACTCAATAAACCCCTCATCAAATGAGTACTTTTTTTTAACCTACTCCTTTTAGCAGTGAATGAGAATGATTCATTAAGGATGTTGTGAGATATAGACTTTCTAATCTTTCCTGAATTAATATTTGGGTTACTTATCAAGTCTTCATCAATGTCATCTATACAAGGCATATTGTTTTCAGAAACTTTACTAACTGCAACTTCAAGGGTATCAGTTAGTTTTTTGTGAAACTTATCCAATTCTTTCTTAGAACCAACCTGAATTACTATAGGTTCATTTTTATCCGCAGTAAAAATAACATCTTTTATAACTTCAGTGTTCATTGTTATACTGTTTCCTTTCAAACCAAAGAACTTGAGGGAAGAGAGAGGATTACTTATCTTTGCACTTTCCTTGGAAGTGTTTTTATCCTCTTTCATATCTGATGGTTGGTCCTGACTTGAAATCATATTTAAGGTTTCATATTTATTTCTAGTTCTATTTAAGGTTTCCTACCATTTACCTTTTTCTTTCTGTTAACAACCTGCCAAGGCCCAAATATATCTTCCATAGTTTCATTATTTTTCATTTTTTTCAGGGAAGTTGAAGTATTTTGATTATTAATTTGGCTACTAGTATCTTCACAGTTCACCTTAGTATGAACTGAAACTCATTTGTTGATACAATTGTCCTCAATGTGGCCAATTTTTCCACAGTGAAAGCATAATCTTGGGACCACCCACCCCCCCCCCCCCCCCCCCCCCCATTTTTCCATAAGCCAGTTGGGAGCTTGTTGCTCAAATGTTATTCTGGCATATTTTTCCCTTTGTCCTCTTAAAGTGATTCCATCTAGTTTAATAGGTTGGCCAATGCTTTTTGCTATACTAATCAGGATGTCTTTCTGCAGGTATTCCAAAGGTAATCCAGGTAGTTGAATCCATACTGGGATTGCTTCTATCTTCTCACGCACATTACTAGAAATGTGTTAATCAGCAACGGCCACCCGAGCCATTGCAATAACTAACGACGTCCTTGCAAGATAGGTTGGAAATTAGCCTCCAAGGAATTAGCAACAAGGATTGTCCTCTGAAGAACCAGGGCTCTTCAGACAACACCTTATTAAGATCTTTTGAGCAAGAGAATTTGAAACAAAAGAATCCTACTGCCAGGTCGATTATCTGAGCATTACTCTTAAGTTTCCAAATCTTTGGCATCACCTGTTGAATCAGCTGTAACAGTGGAGCATTACCAAAGAATTTTCCATATAAGCTTGTATTCCACTCGGCTCTAGCAGCAGAAATTAGACTATCATCAATGCTAACTGAGTTCTTTTTACCATTTCTCTGAAGAATCTTGAATTCTTTTTAGCTTTCGTCAAGTATACTTTTCTGGGGTAAATCATCGAGCATATTTGCTCCCTGAAAGAGAGCAGCCCAGGAAGATGGTTGGGGTTTTTTTCCATGCCCTTTTTGATCAGCAATAGTTTGATTCTTATCGAATAAAGAATTCTCTACAGCAAAAAACTCTTTCGAAGAAACAGCAGCAGTTTGTTTCTTATCAAATATATACAGGATTCATACCTTTGGAGTTGGTATTCGCCCATGTAATTTCCTCGGGTGAAATAGAGTCATCAGATCTGAAATTTTGAGGTCCCAGTCCAAATCGATGTTCCGGAGTCATCTTTCGCATCCAGATCGACGATCTTAGATTGCTTCCTTTGGAAGAAGGATTAGGAGGCTTCTTCGGCTTAGGAGAGATCCGAAAGGATCACCCTTGTTCCCGAACTCGATCCCCAACCTTCACCATTTCTGTCGCCCGAGTTTAAAAGTTTGCCTGCCATACTGATAGATGCTCAAATCTTAACCGGCGTCGGTACCTACAAGATTGATGAATTGTTTTTTTTTAAAATTACATGAGTGATGTGGGATTAAGAATGGTGTAAAATTGGAAACCAGCACCTATAGGTCTAGACGTCGATTTTCAATTGGAATCGATCGAGCACTTGGCGCCTATAGGCACCAGTTTCTAATTCAGCGCCTTTATTTGATTCCTTTCACTTGAATGCATTAAATTTGTTGTAGTGCTGGCTCAACTTTAAAATGATTCTAAAGATGACCACAATTATATATTGACTTCAAATAATGAAGTTATCATATATCTTAATTCATCGTTTATAGTAAGGAAGCACCATTGTACACAATTTTAGAGAATTCTATATTAGGCTTATTGGGGATAGGAGACTCTTGGCCTAATGTTTTCAACCTTGGTTTTAGTATTGGTTTTGATGATAAGAAATTCAGAACTAATGTTCCATTGAGAAATAATTTCAGGTTCCAAGTCGAGTAGCATACGATGTTAGTGATTGAAAGATTGAAGCAAAATCGAAGAAACTCTCAAGGACGTTGATCGATGCTTGGAAGTTTAGGTTTTTTGGTCCAGGTTGATTGTAAATTCTTTGTAATGCATAATGGTGATGAATGAAACCAAACTCAAAACCCAAAACTCAAATCGAAACCCGAAGCCATGCTGAATCTACACCAAGTGCAGTTTCGGTCGAACCTTCGGTCGATCGACGATCAACTGACGTTCGACTATAGACTACAATGATCAAATTTTCACCCATTGCATACCGTTGAGCCCGAGCCTAACCTTGTTGTTTGCTTATAAAATGGCCTTGACAGCCTTCCTTGAACTCCTCAATAATTATTGAGTCATCCTATGATTATTTGTGAGCTTTTTATGAGTCATTCTTCATACTTGACCCGGTTTGAGCTTGAAATTTTGATTTAGCCTTTGCTCACAAAAGTTTCATCATCAAAAGGCAATAATAGGAGTTAGGTTGTATCTTTTGTAGTTAAGTATTGTTTGGTGTATTTTTATTGCTCCATTCATATTTTATTTTGTTTGTTATTAGCTTTGATTTTGAGTTTGTTTTGATAGACCTAAGGGTTAGGTAATAGTTGAGTAGTTGTCTTGGTGTAGAGACATAAATCCACTTGTGTACACTAGCTTTTGGGTGTCCTTGGAGTTTGAGCTGGGAAGGTACCTTCGAGGAGAAGATGCAGAGCTTCCCGTGTAAATTCTCATCGTGAGAATTCTAAATTATTAGTGGACTCGGTTGAAATCCTAAGCGGTGTGCTTAAGTAGTGGTTGTAAGCTTAGTTGAAGCTGAACCACTATAAATTCTTGTGTTAGCATTGTTCATCGCGAAAGAGTATTTGCAAAATATCACTGTTCAGTCCCATTCTGGCCATTTAGTCATATTTCGATTATAGAACCAATTCCTATAACTGTGAAACCCATGTGAGATATAGAAGAATAAGGTATTCTCTTTTTAAATTCTATTGACTAAGAGAGGTCGAAGCTGCATAGATTATTTGAATTGTTCCCACTATTACTAACCAGGTAGAGAATATAGAATGAGCGTGGGACAATAATTCCATATTGATCTGAATAAGTCCATATGCTCTCATTTTTTATAATATTCTAGCTAGAAGCATACATGTATTGTAATGTTCTTCTCCACGGGTATCTAGTAACTATATATTTGTATGTTGTGCTAAATTGTTTATTATTGTTTTTGTTTGTTAATTGATTGTGAGTTAGTAAATGTAGACTTGGTTGAGGCTAGACCACTATAAATTCTTGTGTTAGTATTTTCATTGTGAAAAAGTATTTGTAAGAAACCCATGTGAGGTACGGTAGAATAGACTATTCTCTTTTTTAAATTATGTTGACTAAGAGAGGTTGAGGTTGCATATATTATTTGAATCGTTCCTACTATTACCAACCAGGTCCGGAATATAGAATGAGCGTGGGGAAATAATTTCATATTGACCCGAATAAGTCCATATGCTCCTATTTTTTATAAGATACTGGCTAAAAGCATACATGTACTATAATGTGCTTCTCCATAGGTATCTAGTAACCATGTATTTGTATGTTGTATTAAATTATTTATTATTGCTTTCGCTTATTAATTGATTGTGAATTAGCCTAATATTGTAAGAATCGATTAGGAACACATTTGATATTCACCCCCCTTCCTCGTTCTAGTGTGGCCATTCACTCCGCATTTGATATTAGAGTAGGTTTATAGTTTGATATTTCACTATCTCTACTACGTATAAAGAACTTCGATCTTAGAATGGTACTAGAGTCGTCGGTTTCTAGACCTCATAAGTTAATTAGATAGTTTAAACTTTGGTCTTTGGAATCGTCTTGTGTTGAATTTTTCGTCATAAGTTTGTCACTGTTTTAGAAAGAAGAAAGTTCATTAATTTTATGCCGTCATAAATCTGTCACTTGCAGTTTGTGATGGATTTTATCCATCACAAAAATTTTGTCATCGATGCTCGTTTTCTTTGTAGTGAATGATACATGTGGCAAGTTGGAATTTGGATTTCAAGTGGAAGATTTTAATCGAATTGGACCTTTGAAGCAAAAACATATCAAGACTTAGGTTTTGGACTTAATTTTTTAAATGTAAAAACTTTTAAGGCCTCAATTGTATTGTATCTAAGTATTTCACGGCATTTGAACCCAAATCGAAACCTCAAATTGAGCCAAACATCGACCATTCGCTAAAACTGTTAGTAGTAGCTTCAGTTGTTGATCGATCGATCGACCTGCGACTGCTTTGGATTGTTAAGCCCAACGGTTCATTTTTGAGTCGTTGGTCGAGTTCCACCTCATCTATCTATTGGTGTTACCATTATAAATAGCTCTAAAATAATATTTATAAGGTTCCCAATGCTTCATTGGGATAATTATTGAGTTCTTGAGCATTAAATCTTAAGTTCATAACCCTAAACTTCAAATCCAATTTCTCTTCAAATCCAATTTAGCAAGCCTTCTTTTCATTCTTTAACTCTATCAAGCATTCAAGATTCTACTTTTGAGGACTTAAGTGACAGGAGACATCAAGTGAAGCTCTAATTGTGTTTGCAATATCTTGAGCTTAATTTTCTCCTCTTGTTTTCATAGTTATTTTTATTGTCATTTAATTGTGCCTTAATTGAAAGTTGTGGGTAACACATCTAAACTTGTAATTTAGTTGTTGTTCTTATGGGATAAAGGTAGAGGCATCTCAAGAATAAAATTCCTATATAAAAATACAATTGCTTATCAAGAAGAAGTCGTCACCCCAAATATGATACAACAACATTAATGGTATGCTTCATTGGATATGATAGATAAGATTGAATATGAATCTTTTAAAGCTGGTGTATATTGAATATCATATTAATTTTATATTATTCTAATTTTATTCTTATTTAATCAATGCACTAAACAAACAATTGATTCAAATTCATATCTTATCCTAACTCCCTTAATCCTATGAAGCAAACAAGCACTAAGTGCATGTTTGCTTCATAGGATAAGGAATGATAAGATAAAGGATGAATTAATATCCATTGTTTATTTAATATATGGATTAGAAGAAAATAAGTATAAAATTATATTATATTCGATGTATACCAAATTTAAAAAATTTATATCTAATTCATCATCATTTATTACCAATCATATCATATCATATCCAATGAAGCAAACATATACTAATTCACCTTAATTAGCCAAAGAAATCGTTGAGGAAAACTAATCAAATAAAAGAAATTCAAATTTAACCAATGTACCAATTTTAATTAATCAAAATTAAGATAAAAATACTAATACATGAATTGTACCAAATTAAGTGAACAATTATATAAATCCAACCAATTATTCCACCACTCAACTTTTTCGCATTATGAACAAAACAATTTAACCCTAAATAAAAGAACGTATTCATCATTAATTAGATAAATAATTTAGTAATAATAATAATAAATACTATTCTCCTTCGGCGACAATTTAAATTCACTTTATAATATGTATATCTAATTATCTCCAACCTTCTCTTTTTTATATATAACAAAGATAAAAAATCATAATATGTGATCATACTATGATTCAAATTTTAAATTTTTAGGCAACATACAACATGTTGCCACCAACTGTGCTTCCCACAGTTGGTCTCCAACCTCCCTCTCTTACCCTCACTATCACGAGTGCACCAATAGTACCATTTTATTTTTTTATTAATCTTTTTTCTTTTTCTCTTTTTTTCCATTAAAAATCTCTCTACACGTGGACATACCATTTCTATTTCTAAGAAAAATTTATATCAATAAATCAACTCAAATATATAAATTTATATTATTTTCGTTTTTTTTTCATCCATTTTCTTTCTCGTGCACGCTATAAGTCTATATAACTTTTCTTTTTCAAAAAAAATTACTACGGAACATGATTCCACAAAAATCCTTACGAAGCCTCACAAGAGTGATCCACAAAAATCCTTACGAAGCCTCACAAGAGTGAACCTAATGTGAACTTTAAGAAGCCTTGCAAGAATGAACCTAATGTGAACTTTTTTTTATTAAGATTGAATCTAGAGAAGCACTACGTTTATTCTTCCTCAATACAAGTTCAACCCATGCAAGTTGACTTTTTCTTTAAGTTCAATTTTAATAGTTTTATATTCACTCGTATACGGAGCTCCATAATAACAACACTCATTTTTTCGCACACGTGAAATTGCAAACCATGGTGGAGCTAAAACTCCAACATCTGCGAGGAAACCCAGCAATGGAGGAGGCTCGTGGTCGGCCATGCAACCCCTTGCAATCATCATCTACACGCTCACCATGGTCACCATTGTTGCTCACACATGCTACAAGTGTAGCTTGCATAGGCTGCGATTGTGACTAGCAGTGGTATGTTTAATTCTTTGGGTGGCGTTCGAATATTTGGTTGCCTGTGAATATAAATATTTAATTCTATTTGCAATAAATAAATAAATAAATTTATTTGATTGTAAAATATTTTTACAGTATTTTATATTTATAAGTTATGTTTTTAATATTATTTACATGCTGTAAAAATAATTACAACTCAAAAAACCTACAATACAAGATTATGAATTTGTGGGCTGCAAATATAATATTTAAGAATTAGAAATAATTAATTTGAATAATTTAGAGTCGTATGATGAAGACGAGATAAACACTAAAATTATAAATTTTCACATGTTGAATGCAATTGTAATATCAAATTTTAAATCTGATATTGTTTAAATTAATGTCGCATGATAATTATTTGTTGACATGTCAATTAAATTAATTTTAACCCTTGACACGATATTTAAATTATTTATTTTATTAATCTTTTAAAAAACTAAAAAACTTAATTTTGGTCTCAATACGTTCATGATTTTTTTTTTATCCTTATAATTTAAAAATATTTGATTTTCATCCTCGTAGTTTCACTCTGTGAGGAAGTTAATCTCTATCATCACCCCAATAACTAACTGTGTTACCTTTAAACCCTCGTATTTTCACTCTGTGAGAAGATTATATTAGGAAGTTTTAGGAAGCAGTACACTCAACTATGGGATTATTGCAATGAAATCAACCAGACTAATCTCGGAAGCACTCTTAAGTTATTGGGTGACGACAATGACTAACTTCCTCGGAGAGTGAAATAACGAGGACGAAAATCAAATTTTTTTAAATTATAAGGACCCAAAATAAAAAGCCGAAAAAATATAGAGACCAAAAACAAAAGGTTGTGAAAATATAGGGGCCAAAATTAGGTTTTTTAGTTTTTTAAAAGGTTAAATAAAATAAATAATTTAAATGATGTGTCGATGGATAAAATTAATTTAATTGACATATCAGCAAATGATTGTCATGCAGGATTAAAGATCACATCGCTAATTATTGGGGTGACGGCAGGGACTAATTTTCTAACAGAGTGAAATTACAAGGAGTAAAATCAAAATTTTAAATTATAAGGAGTAAAATCAAATTTTTAAATTATATGGACCAAAACCAAAAATGATGAAAACATAGGGACCAAAATTAAGTTTATTCCTAAATAATATAAAATGCTATTGTACTAAACTAAAAGGTAAACTTGACAATATTTGGCCCGGCCCGACATGATAAAATCGGGCTCGGGCCAATCCTTACCGTGCCCGGGCCGTTATCGGGTCGGGCCAAGCTAGACGATGTAGACCCGGCCCACCTCGGTCGGATAGCCCGATAAAAAATTTATTCATTTTCGAAAGTATCGAGTTATCGTGTCGATTCCGGCCCGAAATCCCAATTCTAATAGGCCCAATAGTCCGATATGGGCCTGATAGCGTAATTTTGATTTATTTTTTTTATCGTGTTGACGGGTGGGACCAGGTCGGGCACGATTTTTGTTCAGCCCGACCCGATATCTTATGCCCAACACGATTTGCCCCCAACTAAATGATGATTCAGAGTAGTTGATGAATAATATCATTTTGGATCGGATTGATTTCTTTATAGTTGATGAATTATTATTGGGTAAAAGGACAAGTACCTTTTTGTCTCTATTTGCTTGTTATTGCTTCTAAATTCTATTGAACTCCTATGGACCCGGCAATTCGTGTCGGGTCGGAGATATCGGGCCGAGCTGGGCCGACCCGAACAAAAATCGTGCCCGCCCCGATAACAGTTCGAGCCCAAGACCCCTTACCTAGCACGACACGAACAGTAAATGGGCCATCGCAACTCGTTAGCACGATAACAAAAAAATCAAAATTAACCTATCTGGCCCGAATCGAGCCATCAGAAGACTATCAAGCCAAAATCGAGCTATTGGGCATGATATTTTTGATAATGAATAAAATTATTGTTGGTCTATCGGATTGGGCTGGGACTACACTATGTAGGCCCGGCCTGACCCGATAAATTCGGGCCTTATCAGGCCAACCCAATAACGGCTTGGGCACAATAAGAGGCGGTCCGAGAACAATTTTATGGTGTCGGGCTATCTGGTCGAGCCAAAATATCCAGACCTTGATATGTAGATGCTAGTTACATGTATAATTGCAACTTTTATTTGTGACCAACTAAACACTTGCAAATAGAAGTTGCAACTCTAGTTGCGAGACAACCCAACAATAGGCTGCAAATAGAATTTGCAGGCATTTGCTTTTTAGAATATTTACACTTATAGGTAACCAAATGTCCCTTTTGTGTTTCCCTTTCTTCGGTCACGACTAGATGGATGTAGAACCAATTTGATCACGACCAGAGATACCCATGTACACCCATGATTGAAACAAAATGCAAGAATGATATAATCCTACCTCAATTCGAGATCGACAACGAAGCATTCTCAATCACCCCAGATTGCACACACCCCTAATTTTTATTACTCCTCTCTCCTCATCTACAGCTAGAGTTGGCAATATATGACCCGACCCAATAGCCCGAAAAAATATCAAGTTCGGGCCAGTCCTTACCGTGCTCGGGCCGTTATCGAGTCGGGTCGGGCTAGGTGGTGTAGGCTCGGCCCGGCTCGATAGCCCGATAAGAATTTTGCACATTATCAAAAATATCGGACTATCGGGCCTGAATCGGCCCGATAGCCCAATTATAATGGCACGATTCTAGTCCGATAACACGATTTGGATCTAATAAATAATTTTTCCTTTGTGTTATCGGGCTAAACAGGTCGTGTCGTGCCGGCCCGTTATTTTTTGTACCGAGCTGGACCAAAGATTTCAGGCCCGATTTTTTATCGAATCAAGGCGGGCCTTGCACAAAATTTTTCAAGCCAGGCTGGCCCGATAACATCAGCTTGACACTAATTGCCACCCCTATCTACAGCGACTATGAGAACTTTCGATTAAATTTATTCCCAATAAATTAATTTTCCAAAGATTTCTTTTCATGCCTATAATTCTGAAGAAGAGAGTTTCCATAAAAATTAAAAATTATGTTTGAGTATATTGGTGGAAAATTGATTAAACAAATTCATTCTCAAGTGATAAAATATTAAAAATCATCAATCAATTTTTTGTAAAAAGGTTCGAGAATATAAAAAGAAAGTAATAAAATATATAGACAAAATAATACTCCCACCATGTGAGAATTAAAATAAAACCACAAATTAATGGATCTTTAATTATCACCTTAATTTTCCTGGGAAGGAAATCTCCAACCCTTGAGAATTGATATCACATTCTAAGCCAAGCAATAGTTCATTTGTGAACTTCCCTGCCTAGTTTTAAGCTCACAATTATATTGCACTCCTAAAAGACCTACCTTTTCAAATGTAAGCTTGACCAATGAGTAAATGTAAAATACTGATAACTATTTACCTAAGTTTATTAATCTCTTCTATGGTATAATTGTTTTAAACTATTCTTCTCATACTTGCCCATTTCTAACTCGTGAATTCATTGAAGATAAGAAGAAATGTATTTAGAATCAAATGGAACAACCAATATTAGTTGTAGTCGCTATCACATTATCAAATTATGTCACCCAAAACCTGCATTCATTGTCTCAAGCACTAATAAACCATTAAAAAGGAATTGTTTAGATGGAAATTAAGAAAGTTATCAACATAAATAAAATGGAACTTCATATTGTGCATAATCCAACAATTGAGAAAAGGTCAGAGAGTTCACTTAGAAGACATTCATATATCCTAATCATCTCGGTGTAATGTTTACTGCAGCATGACGTTCTTGAAAGTTTAGCACCTTAAAAGTAAAGAATATGTTATATTTATACCAAACCTTATAATGAAACAAACCTCTAGACCACCAGTACTGTAGAGTAGCTGTAATAGTAAAAATTAGTCCAGAGTAACTAAAGAAAATTAAATGATAGTATAAGGAAAGTAAGTTTGTGATTAAAAAATGTCACTACATTTTTTTATTAAAAAAAACACTCTAACTAATAGATATAATCAATTCGAGCTTAGCAATGTATATGAAAGAAAAACTGAGACTTCATGCACTCATCAAGTTAATTGACATTATATAAGCTGCAGCATCCAAAACAAGAGGACTGATTTCCTTCGCAGATGAATGAACTTGATACTAGTTTTCCGCTTATACCTGGTTCTGCTTGTTGTTGACAGAGGACTCTGGGTCCCACATAGCATCCTCCTGCACCGAGTTTTGTCCACCCCCGCAGATCCTTTTCTGAAGGCGTTCCAGGCTCACCACTCGTCGCATTGATGCAGTTCTGCCCATCTTCCCTCCAGCTACAGCTCCATGAACAATATCCTCAACTGGAGTAGCAGAAGCACTCTCAGGGAGGCACGAGTTTATCACTCTGTGGGTCTGTGCCTGGACAAACTGGTCCTTGTCATCATGAATTGGAACAGCAGCATCGGATCCATCAGATGGGCTCCCACAAAAGGATGCACCAAGCATAGACACTGAGATGGTTGAGTATAAAGGAGCACTCGTCCCAGTCACCCTTTTCACATTATTTTCTGCCATCTTCACCTGAATATATCATAGTAAGGAGAAATTGACAATTGTTCAGCAAAATTTATAAACAAAGCTGAAAACCAATTGCAATGTCTGTCCAAAGAGCAAATTATGCATCTTGAATTTCAGAATCATTAACTTTTTTGGTGATATGTCACTTGAAAACATTTGCATTAAGAAAAGATGGCGGAATGCATAAGAGTTTGAAAAGGTTCAATTTTCACAGCCACCTTACTGCACCAATGTAATAATATGATTCACATAACTAAAAGTCTGGGAATTTGGATAGCATTTCTGTCACAAACTTATAACTCCAGCAAATAGACTCTACCAATATCACATAATCTTATAACTCAGTCTATAATTTCCACAAACAATAGGAAAAGACAGCATAACTATTTCCTTTTAGCTACCCAAACCCTCTCATATCTATTGGGTAAAGAGTGTAAGGAAAAATTTAAAACAAGTATTTAGAGGGAAAATTCATGTACATGCGAACCAACCAGATTACCTTACCTTAGCTCTTAAAGTCTCCACATCTGCTTTGAGTATCCTGTTGTCGACAGCAGCCTCATTGTACTTCTGATTAATATCAGCAAGTCGCTTTAGCAATGAAGAGTTTTCAACTCTTAACTGTGCAACCTATTACAAAGTATGTCATGTCTTCATAGCTGTCAATTAGTGTCGATATTACAAGATAAACAACCATGGTCTAAGATCTCATACTAGTATGGTATTGATCTTTGCTTAAGACCTGTACGGTACCAGAACCATAATGGCTTTGATTGAAATACAATAGAAATTAAAATTACTCAATAAATAGCTTACATTTTTAAGAATTCAAATGCAATAGTTACAAATAAGAACTAATTAGTAAAAGAATTACTAGTTTCAACAGTATTCCAAATATGCGCTAAGATGAGGGACAGTTCCCCATTGAGATTGTATCAGATGATACAGTTTAAAAGGTCACTGTAGATGATTTAAGAGAATTCAGACCAATTAAACTCTAAGCAACTCAAAAAACAACCCTAAATAGCTACAAAAGGTTGTATTCCCACAGATAAAAAATTTATCATTTGAGAATTTAAGATTGTACCTGGGCCCACAACTGATAATAAGTGTATAGTCTGGTACAATCTCATATAGTCTAGTATAGATAATGCTAGTTCATATGGCTAGAACTATTATAATACCCTGATTTACTCCCACATAGAGAGTTCATGAAAGGTTGTATTGATTATTTGATTAATAAGGCTTGATGAGTGTACTACGATATTAATCAAACTTTGCATTTAATTAGGCAAGTGGTTCCAACCTATGAAGTTAATGGGCAAGTTGTCCCATTGAGCGGATCATAATAGTTGGTATATAATAATTGGTATCATAGCAGGACTCAATCCTAGGCATGGTGAAGGAACCTATGTAAGAAATGACTACTCCAAAACAAGGGTGGAGCCACTACTAGGCTAAGTCTCACATGCCACCGTCCTAGGTATAGTTCTAGCTTATGCATTGAACTTGATTCAAGTCATAACAAGGATGTCAAGACTTAAGAAAGGGTGATCATAGTACCCCCGTTTAATCTCATATGAAGATTTCATGGGAGGTTGTGTTGGTTAATAAGACTCGACTGCATTAACCCGACAGATGTACTCATCAACTTCAGCTTGAGCGTTTTAAAGCTCCGGCCTATGAAGTTGATGGGTGAATTACCCATCAATAACTATCCTGGTACCGCTACGAAAAAGCCATGAATAGGTTAAATCTGGATGTACTACTCAATTTAGTACGAGATTTCAAATCATGAAAACAACCACCAAGAAAGAAACCTGTGCTTCAAGTTCACTCAAATGTGCTTGCTTTCTCCTTCTCGAACGTCTTGCTGATTCTCGGTTTGAGATCATCCTGAGAATAAGAAAACTTCCAGATAAAATATATAAGCAGCAGAAAAACCAAACAGATAGGTCCATTTACAGCATATAGTTGACCCAACAACACTAGCATTTATTGATATCCTTCTAATTATAACTGATGCAGAATAGACAAATGGTTATGAAAAATTATACGTATAAATAAGCGAATACATGGAGATAATTCTGCAAAAAACTATGTAACAATTGTTATCTCTTGCTAGGTAACACTGTTACTGGATAACCAAAGATAGTATTCTCAACTAGACCCACTGAAATGATTCCAACCACATACAGAATGACATGTCAGAACATCTGAATGTCAGTTACAACACAATTTAAAGAGAATTCAACACTCAAACTCTCAACTCCTTAGATCTTGTTACATATCTTCTTAACTGTCTTTAGAAGATATTTACATAATTAATTAAGCAAGATGTTTCACAATTAGAATAGCTTAATTTAGTCCAACAAGATTGTTTCTAAATATACTGTTGTTCTAGGAAACTTAATGAGATAAAATTTCTCTGTAAATACAGCATTATTTATAGGTTTCACACCAAGAAAATTTCCTAGAATTCTTGGTGGCATCACACAAAGCAAGGAGGTGAAGAAAACTATGAACTACAAAAAGCATTCCAGTGTTCTGAATGTATATCCTCTGGTGGATTTCCTGAGTTTTATAATATTTAATACATCCTTGGTGGTTTGCTCTCTTGTTCTATATGGCATTTTGTTGTGATCACAACTTATTTTAGATCTGGTAAAATATGAAAAGCATAGATTAAGCTATTTTCCTCGACTCTAAACAAATATCTGAAGAATTTTAAATTTTAAGAATATATATATAAGGATACAACAAATAAAAGTTTTTTCAAACTATTAGATATTGATAGATAAAGAGAAAAATGATTAACTTATATACATAACAAACATATAGAAAAAGAAAAAAAAGTGACGGAAACTTAATACAAATAAAGTTTTTATGTGCCGGCCATTTGAGCTGTTACAAAGTTTGTTTACCTCCTTAAACGCTTTATATCAGCAGGATCCATATTTTCTGTTATCTCTGCTTCTCCTTCAAGTTCATCTTCATCAGAGTGCTCTCTTGAGGATCCACTGGTAGCTGGCCTCCCTTGGACACATGAATTCTGCATAATAGGAAAAGCTGGAAATCCACTTGTTGCACCATCTGCCTTATGTTGCACCTTGGAAGCATTTCCTAATCATGCAACGGTAAATGCAAAAGATGGAAAAAAAAAAGAAGCATCCCAAATTATGAGATGGAGAAATGCAGACATTTATGGCTCATATTGTTGGTAAACCAACAATAACATTTTCAATGTTATGCACTGGATAACAATGTTTTTGGTAAGAAAAAATAGGAGTTTTTAAAGCATTATACAATTAGTAGGGTTACCACAAAAAAAAAACAAAAATCATGCTACAATTTTAGATGCTTCAGGACAGTTTTTTGGTTCATTGAACTTGAAATCAGATTTCAACCTGCTTTCTGCAGATAATAAAATAGAAAAACACAGATTTAATTCTTATAATACAAAATAAACACAATGCAATAATCAAAGAAATAAACAGATTTGTAATCTAACAAAAACTAGATCATATTTGCTTGTCCAAGTAAATAAGAAAGAGCTAAACTAGCAAAAGAACAAGTCCTCCAATCAGATAAGAACCATAGAATTTTGTTCTAAACATGCAACTGAGAAAATTGGGTTATGAATTTTAAATACTAAAGCTTGATCTATATATTGCCCTCAGATAATCCCCATGTCATTCAATCAATGTGATTATGTGATATCTTGGCGTGAAATAAAAGAAGCAGCCAGTATCCGAATCAACTTCATAAGATTTTTCCATGTCAAATGATTGTCATATTGTCAATACATGCCTCTCATATCATGTGTATGTATATATATAGAGAGAGTGTGTGTATCATATAAACGTGTGTGTTCAACAAGAAGATTGAAGCATGAATCACATCAGTTCGAAATTCAATAGTGCATTATTCTTCATATGAAATATCACATTCATTAAACATGATCTATATAATATGTCAACTTTTAACACTAAAATTCATGGCATGGAATGTCTGTTCCCACCAGAAGGATTGAGGTACCAAATCCATTTCCTTAGTAGATATTACCTATCAAAGATCAGATCCATTACAAATAATCTATAATGTCAGTCACATCTCAATACAAAAATCCACATTATTTGGTACATTTGCATATCCAATAGTGAGAACAAAAACAGGATGTAGTATGCATTTTATGCATAGAACTGGGATATAGTATTTGTTTCTTGGTAATTGGTATATTTTGTATATTTTATATAACTGATTAAAAAAATAAATTTGACAAGCATTTATGTGCAGAATTGTGATAAACTACTAAGTTAAAAATTATTGATTGGGATCCAAATATTGTTAGATGAATACATATAAACTTTTACTTGTTTTGGATAATTATTTTGCTCTGAGAACAGAGGTAATATATAGGATATATCCTTCCACACATTAACCAAATTGCCTCTCTTCATTTTTTTCTATTTTTGTTCACTTTTTGTGCCTCTGGCTTAAAAGACAAAATCAAGAATAACCACATTGATGATGTAACCATGATATAAATCTTCATCAATATCCTTGGTGATATAACATACATAACTTACACTACAAGTTGATTTGTGAAGTCAACTTCATTAAGGTTCTGAATGCATATGGACTGAGCGCTTTGTTGCATCAATAAATTCTAATCATCAATTTTAGATATTTTCTTATATTCACATTTAAACATTAGCATTAAGGTATCCTTATGGTTATATATAGCATACCCTTCTCAGGTGCTTGAGATCCCTGATGTGAAGCATCTGAAGCAGAAGATCTGGCATCAGCCATAGGAACAGAATCTTGAGGATTTACACTAGCACCCTGCAGTATAAAGATAACTTGATAAACAAAACTGAGAAAATGGTATCAAGATCCATAACCACCAAGATAAACCTGTCGCTAGATATTTCTTTTAAAACATTTCTAACATGCATGCAAGATGCCTAGAGAATGTACAATACCATAAGGATGATTTGCATGAAAGAGCTGATCTATGGAATTAAAGAGCTGATGTGGTTATAAATCATAAGAAACAATTTAGTCAAAGAAAAATGACAAGTTTCTTGCTTAATTGTTGCAGATGCTCTTGCACAATGTTCATCGACAAGCTTCAAAAGAGCTGTGTAAGACAAACAAATTGTGATTGTACAAACTCATCTTCTGACAGTGTTGAAACAATACCTAAAAGAATGAAATAGCACCTTCTATTTAATGTAGTACAATGGCACTTGAATTGGAAAGTCAGAATGTTGCTCACAGGAAAGTAGCACTTAAAGGATTAAGTGGCACTTCAATGTGATTTTGGTTTCAAATGTTGTCCAAGAGAAAAGTGAAAAAGAACCATTTCCGCTGCTTCACAAATTCATCTAGGGAGTCACCTAAGAAATGAAAATGCCAAATTGACAATAAGAGAGGCAGGATCAAGTGTTGGAACATAATCAAAGTTGAGCACGCAGAAAATGCAGAGCATTAGCGTTGATTCCCCATAACGAATAGGCTAACTCTATCTCTCAATTGCCTATCCTATGCTCAAGAAGGTCCCCCAGTTCCTCGGTTGCACCTCGAGGTGCATTTAGTTGTATAACTTTATACTCAGGATATTCCCCACTCCATCGCACCTTTCGCTAGGGTATACATTCAGATCTAGAGGCATACGACTATGTTGTGGAAAATGCTTTTGGTTTTTTTCTTATGTAAAAGGTATTGTTGAATGCCTGTGGCATTCATGACTATTCCAATGGAAGTCTTTGTTTGTTGACTTTCCTGACATGTAACCTTTCAAACCTGTTGAAATAATATTGCCGGCCTATGGCCATTTTGTCAAGAAAAAAGTTGAGCATAGAAAGAATATGTAAACTTTCATAAGTAATCGTGTGGTATGTAGATTTTTATGTCTCATATCATCGGAATCAAGGTGTAAAATTTCATATGGTACCGATCTCAACTTCATAGTGCGCATGACACTCAATGAAGTAGAAGCTACCATCAAACTCAACCTTCTGAAGGTTACTCATACTCATCATGTCATGATAGTAATCGTGCAATATCGTTGGTGCTCCATAGTGCCGCTTCTCTTTGTCTCTCTCTTACCTTTGGGCAACTGTACACATGGAGGTAACCTCCAACCACATGTTCCTTAAAGCAAGTGATTCATCCACCATGAGCAGCAAGGTTATGGTGGATGCATTGCCAAGTGTTTCTCTTGTCTAACCCACGACAATGCTGCCATGCACGATCATTTTGGCTCTTTGGCAACATTTTGACATAATTTGAGGAAGAAAACAAGAGGTTAAGAGATAATTCGATAGTTTTGGAAATGTAATTGTGTAATTGAATAAAGATGGAGTAATAAGGGTATTGAAGTGTTTATATAGGCATTACAGACCTCAAAAAATAGCCCCAAATAGAGCCAAAACAATCGAAACAAATCTCAATGGCTAGAAGACTAGCCGTCACTATTGTATCACCTAGTACAGGCTGTATAGCAAATATTTAAATATATTGCCCTAAACTCATCGCGGAACCTGTAAAAAACGGTAAATACAAACCATATCGGGCGGTAAAGTAAGGTATTTAGAACCATTATGGGATAAAAGGGAAAATTTAAAAACCTATTTGAAACATGGTCAATATTCTAAAGAATTTAATCCTAGGCAATGGGAGTTGTATTCCTTTGATGGGGTATAAATTATTGCAACTTCTAAAATCATATATAATTTTTCAAAAAAGTTTGTATCCATGTGTCAAAAATCACAATGTTTTAGGATATAGTTATAAATTAACCTTCACTAAAATCCTTCAACAATTCCCAATTTTTTGTTCCAAACTAGATTTTAGAATGAATTTAGGGTTGTTATTCCCAAGGATGTTTTCCTTATGTTTACTTCTCTTAGGAATTTGGTTCCTATGTTTTTAAACTCCTATACCAAATGAACCTTAAACTTAGAAAGCCTCCTATTTGTCAATTTTATTTTATGCCTATATACATGAGGGGCCCCTTTCATTCTGGCTAAAGTAATTTAAACTATGTAAAGATTCATGAGACAAGGTACCACTCCTTTCATCCTGGACAACTAATGAGAATTGCAAAGCCCCTGGACAATAAATCATCATCTAAAACTTTCTGCAATTTATTTGTCATTTCAGTTTTTACCATTGTTTACAAAATAGTTTTCGTGGTTTGGCTGAAATCAAGTTCGCTTCAACATTTCAATTGCAACCAAAACAGAAAAACAAAATCGGAACAAAACCCATATGACTCAGATTCTCGACAAAAATGATTGATCCAAGATAATCTTTTTAAAGAATAATGATAAGAGAGAAGAAGTGGAACTTTGCTTCGAAATAAAAGGGTATTATAGTCATCGACAAGTAGCTTTCCAACATCGAGAAGAAAGTATAGGCTCAAACAACTTATTTCCCTAGAGAAACAACTTTTAATCTCCAAAATGGTTCTAAAAAAGAGGATACAAGATGGGAAAAAAAAGAAAGAAAAGAGCTTGGGGTGTACCCGCGACATGGCGACCACGGCGCAATACATATCCAACTTCTGCTTTAGCAGCGCGGCGTACTCGACGGGATCAACTTCCACCGGAGGCGGATCCAACTGCCGGCCGCCGCCGACGGCAACTTTAGCCTTCATCTCGACCTCGTTCGCTCCACCTCTTTTCACATCCTTTCTCCCACAATCAGCTTCGCCAACATCAGGGTTAGAGCTAGGGTTGGGAGCACCAGGGGTAGTGGCCTCCTCCAAGAACTTCTCGAAGTACCACTCGGAGGCACTGCGGTTCATCCCGGCGGCGGATGGCGGCGGCTCCTCGCTGGCCTGGGCGACAGGAGTGGGCCAGAAAAGATCGGAGATCTCCTCGACAGAATAGACTCTCTCCATGATCTCCTCCCCCCTCGTTCCTACTCTGAAGTGATAATTATATGACCGTACTCAGCAATCCCACTGCGTTTATTATACAAATCAAACATACGACGGTAAGAACAAGAAGAAGAATGGCACAAATCAAACTACACTTTTGCTTATGAGGAGAAGGCAGCACCGGCAGCCAGGCGGAGGAACGTATAAATATAGCGCTGCGGCGTTAGGCGATGGAATTGGCGAAGCTGCTTTGCTCTGCTCGCATGAGATCTCCTGCGTCGATGGAAACAGGCAACATCGATTTTGATAATCTCGCATGATGACCAACGACAGAAAAGTTAGCACTTTCGAGGGGGCCCACTGACATTGTAAAAGGTCTAATTCGTGATTGCTGACGGCTCCGATAGCAGGATTCTATCTATGTATTTACGACGCTTTTCTTCTGTATTTGGTTCATTGGTTCAGACAGCAAACGCCAGAAACCTGTAAGAGGGTGGTCCGGTCAGGAAGTCACGGAGGACCCACGTTGACTGTAGTGGCGTAAATATCCTATTCGCTGTCTCCCGATGGACAGCGACCTCAAGACTTATCTCTTGTCCAATCGCAGCGGAGGGAGGTTTCCTGTGGCCTCGTCACGTGTTCCTTCAACTAATCTTGGAGGATAAAACTAAAAAGTAATCAGCCATTTGTCAAAATTAGAAACAATTCATCTTTATTTGTCCAAAATAGAAACTTGTTTGAAATTTATACTAAGAAAAAAATATTTTAATAAAAGTCTAAAAATGTTTTTCCATTTTAACTTCTTTCCAAAATTACGTATATATATTTTTTAAGAATTTCTTAAAATTGGAACAACTTTAATGAAAATTCTCTAATCCGAAATAGGAGTGATGAAATTCTTAGATCTGGAACCAAACATTTATAATATCCCTTTCCTCTTCGCAAAAATTTGTAAAATATTATAGACTTTTGCCAAAAACAATTAAAAAATAACTTTAATTTATAAAATATTTTTTTAATAAAAAAAGGTATTGTGGTCTAAAAAATATTTTGGACCAAAAGTCTCAAACGTATTAGAGATTTTTGTTCAAAATCTGTAAAACTAAATTTAAATAAAAATAATGAAATATTTTGGTCCAATATATATATTTTTTAAATATTATCACCTCTTTTATATCATAAAAAATATTTCATAAATAAAAATTATATAGTTTTTTAATTTATGAAATTATTCTATACTTGGGGCAAAAGTATGTATACTTTACGTATTTTTGTCCGAAGCATATAAAACAAAATTAAAATTAAAATAGTAAATTATTTTGGTCCAAAATATTTATCAGACCCTAGCATATGTTTTACATAATAAAAAAATTTATGAATTAAAATTACTTTTTAAAAACATATGAAACAATTCTAGACTTGCGGAAGTCTTGAATTCAAAATATTTTTTTAGATGCCAGTACCTCTTTAATATTATAAAAAAATATTTCATAAATTAAAATTATTTTATAGTTACATTGTATGAATAAAAATTGATATTTTTATAGCTTCAAACTCTAAAAAAAATAATTTTAATTCATAAATGTATTTTCATGGTATAAAACCATTGCTAGGGAGGGTCTAAACAAAATAATTTACTATTTTTAATTTAAATTTAGATTTATATGCTTTGAGCAAAAGTACTTAATAAGTTATAAACTTTTGCCTAGAGTCTAGAGTAACTTTATAAATTTGAAAAAAAAAATTATGAAATTTTTTATGATATAAAAGAAGTGCTAGAATCTAAAAAATATTTTGAACCAAAATATTTTATTATTTTTAATTTAAATTTATTTTTTTTAGACTTTAAGCAAAACTCGAGACTTTTGGTTCTTTAAACCCATGAAGTCTCTTTTATTTTAAATATATATTTCATAAATTAATATTATTATTTTTTATTTTGTTAATATTCATCAAAAGTTTGTAATGCTTTACGGACTTTTATAGACTTTTGCGGAAGGGATAAAATGGATAATATAAAATTTTGATTCCAGATCTGGGAATTTCAGAACCCATATTTCGGATCCGAGAATTTTCGTTAAAGTTGTTCCGATTTCAAGAAATTCCTATATTTTTATAAATTTTCTACTTCAACCATACACAAGTAAAAATTTATTTTAAATTTTGCTTCAAAAAATGTTTGGATGATATGATTCCTTCTACGTTCTTTAATTTTAGAGAAAATTAATTAATCTAACTCAACTATAGTGAAATAACAAATCTAACACAATTTTTAATTTATATATAACTCAAAAGTTTCAAATTAACATCAGTCATATCTTGCTGTTAAGTCTTTGTTACTGATATAGTTAGTTGTTGACACGACATCTAAGTTAATAACTAAAACATTTATTTTTTCGGTTAATTATAAAATATATCCCAATTTTTGGCGAGTTTCCCTAATGTATCCCCATTTTTCAATTTTCTCAATTCAGTACACCACTTTTCAGTTTGTTACAAATTTATCCCACCGTCTACCCAGCGTCAACTTTGTCGTCTGAATGCTGACGTAGCATTGCTGACATGGCTAATAATCTCAATCAGCATGCAAACGCGATTTTTATTACTTCTAGCCAAATTAGCATCCCTAAAACCAATTTAAACCCAACATCCCATCCCTACTACCTTCCCGAACTCCCGATCACCGAAGTTGTCTGTCGCCTGAGTGGTAATACTCAAAGAATCTTCACCTATCGGAAGCTTCGTGTCACATGAAACCACTCTCGACAAGTGGGGAAACTGAGAGGGAGAGGTAGGGCGACAAAGAGGTATGGGCAATCAAGGAGAAGTTTCCAGCAATCGGGCGCAGTTGCTCACAATAGGAAGCTTCCGATGGTGCAAAGATTCTTTGAGTGTCAGTGCTCTGGTGATAGGCAAATTCGATGGTCGGGAGTTCGGGCAGGTGATGGGGATGAGATGTTGGTTTAATTTGGTATTAGGGTTTTCCTATTAGAATATTTTTTATTTTTTAAAATATTTTTTGTGGGTTACGTGTCACGCCCCAAACTCAGGGTCACGTGACCGGCGGGGGTATACGTGCCTATACCCCGCAGCCTAAACCACATATCAACTCAACAATAAAACGATAGCGAAAAGAAATAACAAGTTTTATTTCAAATTAAAACAAAACCAAATCGGAGTTTATTACAAGTAGTTTACGAAAAACGTAGAGTGCGGAAATAACATATTAAGTTCAACAATTTAAAAGACCATATACAATAAAGTCAGAATGAAATGACATAAACGCCCTCAGGGGCTACAACTCCAAATCAAATCAACAAAAGTGCATGACTACTACCAAAAGACTCCACTACGACCCTAACTAGGACTACTATGAGATCATGCGGCTCCTCTGCCCTCTAGCTGCGCCAAGTGCTCCAACCCACCTCACCGGTCAAGCTCTACAAAACAGAAATCAAACAACAACGGGTGAGTTCAAAGAACTCAGTGAGCAGTTCTACCAACCCCCAAAAATAAACAGCACAGAGATAAGCAAGAATAACATCTATCTCTACAGGAGGTAAAGTCACGAAGGTGTGACTAACTAATAGGCCAACTGGCCACTACCTGCCCGAAGGCAGCCAACACCCATACGGTGAAGAACAATAGGCCTAAGCCTACCATGCCCTAATGCAACAACACATACTAGGATAATCGGGAATGCTCTCCGAACTTATCTTAGTATACAGAAACTCGGGAGCAATCGGGAAAGACCCTCTGAACTTGCTCCATGAGACGCGTAGGGACAATCGAGATTCGCTCATCCGAACTTGCCCCTTTAAGATATCATAGGAGTAATCGGGTAGGCCCTCCGAACTTATTCCTTAACAAACCACCTCGGGGATAATCGGGTAGGCTCTCTGAACTTATCCCACGAGGTCAAACTAGAACAATCGGGAAAGGCTCTCCGAACTTATTCTGCAAATTGGGAATTAGCCATCCAACCTCTCGGGCTTAACCCGCAATTCGACTCCTCTACGAGCCTCTCCACCATTCATAAAGAAATGGCATACCATGACCTAAGTCATGACTCTCATACGGTGTTTTAGGGGTGATCCTATTGGAAAGTGTCTCAACACTCCAAAACCCGACTCGAACTCCTAGACCTGTAATGTCATAAACCTGTGTGATTTTATTTCATGCATAAAATTCTTATATTGGTTCATAACAGATTATGCTGACCTCTTTCTTAATTTTAATTATACAATTAAAATTTAGTTCACTACCATTAGGGTTTTAATTTAGCTTACTGTTCTACCCGAAACTGAGGTATCTAAACCGAATCTGATCTCCAGAGTGTGTCCTATATTTTCAAATTATATTTTCTGGTCGAAACGATAGGTTACATGACTATGCTCAAATAAATACACACATCACAGTAAATAATTTAAAAATAACACAGATTCATCATTTCAGCATGCAATTTCAGCAACATTAAATTTCAGCATAGCATAAAGAAAATAAATTCAAAATTTCCAGAAATTAAGCCCTTAATTATCATTTAAACATAATATAAATCTTGGGATAAATTTCTTAATTTCCATACTTAACAACAAGGCTAACAAGCATTAACAACATAATGAACAAGAACAAGCATTAGGATCAAGAAACTTTCTTCAAGAACCTGCATGGTATCAACATCAAGATATTAATTTTAGAAATATGATTTCTATCCAATAATCACAGATTTATTACCAAGCATGCTTTTAAATTATAATCATCAAGACTAATGAACAAATTGAAATCATAGAAGGTAAGAAAAAACTACACCCTTCTCTTAGGCAATTCATCGAACACTTGGAGGGTACCCTCTTTCTCCCCCTTGGCCGAGCACCCCTAGGCACATCCTAGGGTTGCCGAATCACATAGGGGAAGGTTTAGGGCCTCCTAAAAATACGGCACACAAAAGATCAACGATAAATCGAGAGTTCACCGGAAAACAAATCAAATCATCTAAGCCTTCAAGAATGGCTTCAAGAACCCGAAGAAAACCCGAGAATGAGGGGTAAAACTACTCACCTTGATCTAGGAAGAAGGAATACGAGTAACTCTATATCGGCGGCCTTCAAATCTAGCCTCAAGGGGGCGGCTCGGCTCTGCAAAGGCGGTGGCTCCTCCACAAGAAGGGTGGCAGCTCCACCCAAGCCGTCGGCTTGGCTCTAAGGAGAGGGGAAGAGAGAGAGAGAGAGAGAAAGAGAGGGGAAAGAAAGGGGTTGGGCGGCTGGCTCAAGGGCAGCGGCTCCAAGGAAGAAGAAGATGAGAGAGGGGCGGCTGGCGGCTGCTCTTCTCTTCAATTAGCTTGTGCGGCTCCAAATAGAAAGCCACAAGCCAAGGGGAGAGGGTTTTATACTCCCTCCTCAATCCTAACCCTTCTAAACCCTTTATCCAACCCGCATCCGCCTCAAGCCGAATCCGAATCCGCTAACTTACATTAACTTAATTACTAATCCCATAAATAAATATAAACACAATACATATGCACATCCACACGCAACATAATTAAACAATCTGCACACAACATGAAATTAAATAAATTTATCTACAAACAAAACTTTCATATTCATATTCTTACTTACCCGAGCTCGTAAGCTTGCTCCGGACCATGAGTCGACTCGGCTCGACCTTAGACTAGTCCGCTAGGCTAGCAAACTTAAACCATAGGAGGGAAAATATAATTAAAATATCTAGGATATTACACTACAGTCAGTTGTGATTTTTGATTTAAATGGGTTAATCTTTCCTATTCGAGATGCATATTAGCTCATTTAATTTGATCAATGTGATTTGAGCTTGAAACACTTAACCATGATAGGTGTGATTAGTTAAGTGTGAAACTCGTGATGGATGGGCCCACTTGATCAATTATAAATAGAGACTAGGTTCTCTCTACACACACTACTAGAAATTAGGTCTTCAGCAACGGCTATCAGCAACGACCGCTCAAGCCGTTGCTATTTGCAACGACGTTCTTACGGCCGCTCGAGCCGTTGCAGATATTTGTATCTGCAACGGCGTTCTAACGGACACGCGAGCCGTTGCGGATTATTTTAATTATCCGCAACGGCTTTCTGACGGAAAGGCGAACCGTTGCTGATATTTTATTTATCAGCAACGGCTTTCTAACGGACAAGTGAGCCGTTGCTGATGATAACTTATCAGCAACGGCTTTCTAACAGGCGAGTGAGCCGTTGCAGATAAGTTTATATAGGGCACCAGTCGCGCCCAACCCTTCTTCCTCCCGCTGCTGCCGCCGCCGCTCCTGCTCTCACCTCTCGCCGCTGCTGCTGACGCCGACGACGCCTCTTCCTCCTCCCGCTGCTGCCGACTTGTTCAGGTATGCCTCGCCGGCCGGCCGTCTCTTCCCGTTGCGGCCGGCGAGAATTAATCCGACTGAAACCCTATTTCTAGGGTTTTGGCCGCCGTCGGACCTTGTATAGTGGCCGGACAGTGTGTCCGGCCACTGTACGTCGGCGCCGGAGTCCACCTGACTTCGGCGCCGAAATTTATAAATTTATATATAATTTTTTATTGTTTTATAATTGTTTTATAATTGTTTTATAATTGTTAATTAATTGTTAATTAATTATTTAGATTAATTGTTTAATTTGTTAGATTAATTATTAGGGTTTAGATTAATTTCGGACGCGCGTCGGAATCGTCCACTTCGGACGCGCGCCGGTATCGTCCACTTCGGACGCGCGCCGGAATCGTCCACTTCGGACGCGCGCCGGTATCGTCCACTTCGGACGCGCGCCGGAATCATCCACTTCAGACGCGCGCCGGTATCGTCCACTTCGAACGCGCGCCGGTAACGTCCACTTCGGACGCGCGCCGAAATCATCCACTTCGGATGCGTGCCAGAATCGTCCACTTCGGACGCGCGCCGGTATCGTCCACTTCGGACGCACGCCGGAATCGTCCACTTCGAACGTGCGCCGAAATCGTCCAATATGGACTCGAACGGTCTCGAAACATTTAGAAAATAATTATGCATCCGATGAGTTCATATGTTTCACGTACGCATCGACGAGTCGGATATGATTTAGCAAAACCTTAGATCCGTTCAGGGATTGTATGTTCGTGTAAAAGAAGTAGATGATCTTTTATACGATGTACAATTCTTGAATTATCCCAGATTGGACAATTTGGGAATATAATTATTTGTACTGCACTTACGTTTTTATTTTAACTGTTATCTAATTATTCTAAATTTCGGCAACATCTCTCTTGTTCTCCGATACGCGCCTAGATGATATGCGTATTCGGAGAACTATAGAGAGATGCTGCCGAAATTTAGAATAATTAGTTAACAGTTAAAATAAAAACGTAAGTGCAGTTCAAATAACATAAATCCCGAATGGAATAGGACAATCTCACCTAAAGACATTAACCAAAGAAATTGTCATTGATTGACAGAATCATGTCGGCTGATCGAAGTTGGATGTACCGACGTCTTGATCGTGGTGCTTTAACGAATGAGTTTCGATTAGGCGTAACGTACTTCCTAAATTTTGCCTATTCGAATCGGAATTTCGTTAGCATGGGTGATCAAATCCGATGTCTGTGCCGCATTTGTTCAAATGGACGATTTTTGGATCGGGAGACTGTCACTCTGCATCTATATACCAAAGGATTTGCACCAAGATATTTTCTATGGACTTGTCACGGGGAGTCACGCAAAGTCGGGACGTCGAGCAATCCTGTCGTTCAGACATATGGTGAATCTTCCTCTGCTGGTGCTTCTTCATCCAGTCAATGTAATCCCTATAGAACTATGATACTTGATAGTCTTAGGGGTCAATTCCACTTGAATGATAATGTTGATCGGCCAGTTCTTCAGACATCAGTCCCACCAGATACTACGGCGGTTGATATCACAGAAGTAGGGGCTGCGGTAGAGATTGAATTACTGAATAAAGAAGCTGCAGAATTTTACGAGATGTTGAAAGCTGCCGATGAACCTTTGTATGAGAATTGTCCTAAATACACTAGATTTTCAACAATGACACAGCTCTTAAACATCAAGGCCGATTGTAATATCAACGGAGTTGCGTATGATCGGATTGCTGGATTGATTAATGGAATGCTGCCTACTGATAACAAGTTTGAGCCAACTTTTTATAAGACTAAAAAGCTAATGAGAAAATTGGGGCTTGGGTACGAAAAAATACACGCGTGCCAAAATAACTGCATTTTATATTATAAAGAAAATGTGCAGTTGGATAAATGCCCTGTATGTCAACACCCTCGTTACAAGGAGAAGAAATCGGTCGGACAGAAAAATATCCTGTTTAAGGTGCTTCGGTATTTTCCACTAACACCGAGGCTTCAAAGATTATTCATGTCGGAAAAGACAGCCCCCTACATGAGTTGGCATGCAAGAAGTCGTGATGATACAGTAATGACTCATCCATCTGACAGTGAAGCATGGAAACATTTGGATACATGTTATCCTTCATTTGCTAGGGATACTAGAAATATCAGATTGGGATTGTGCACAGATGGTTTTAATCCGTTTGGACATTCTGCAACTCCTTATTCAGTTTGGCCAGTGCTGTTGACAGTTTATAATTTGCCACCGTCAATGTGCATGAAAGATGAATTTATTTATCTTTCGATGATTATTCCGGGTCCTAAGGGTCCGCGAAAAGAAATTGACATATTTCTCAGACCCTTGATAGATGAATTGAAAACATTGTGGACTGAGGGAGCTGTGACTTATGATTGTCATCGGAAGCAAAACTTCAATTTAAAGGCCGCGGTCTTGTGGACAATCAATGATTTCCCGACGTACGGCATGTTGTCGGGTTGGAGCACTCATGACCGACTCTCTTGTCCGTATTGTATGGAACACTCTAAATCAATCAGTCTTCAGAACGGACGAAAAATCTCATTCTTTGATTGTCATCGTCGATTCCTACCGGTTAATCATCAGTATCGAAGGAATCGTAATAAATTTACTAAGGGCAGAGTCGAAAGGGATGGGCCACCACAGATGTTGTCTGGTGAACAAATGTTAGCACGTGTTTCAGTACTTCCAGATATAGTATTTGGTCGCAATGAAAGAGTGTCAGGTTTTGGCCAAACACACAACTGGGTGAAAAAAAGTATCTTTTGGGAATTGCCCTATTGGAGTTCATTATTGATTCAACATAATTTAGATGTCATGCACATTGAAAAAAATGTGTTTGATAATATTTTCAACACTTTGATGGATATTTCTGGAAAAACTAAAGATAATGTCAAAGCCCGACATGATCTGAAAATACTTTGTAAAAGACCAGAGTTGGAGTTACAAGAGGTCAACGGACGATATCTGAAACCGAAGGCCCTATATGTGTTAAATAAACAACAGACCAAAGATGTTTGTCAATGGGTAAAAGAACTCAGATTACCCGATGGATATGCTTCAAACTTATCTCGATGTGTGAACGTCGATGATTGCAAAATATCAGGGATGAAGAGCCATGATTGTCATGTATTCATGCAGAGATTACTTTCGATCGTATTTCGAGATCTTCTACCTGATAATATTTGGGGCCGTTGACTGAATTAAGTATGTTTTTTAAAAGCATCTGTGCAAATGTCCTTCGAGTCGAAGATATGTCAACACTTGAAAATAATATTGTTGAAATCATATGCAAGCTGGAGCAGTTTTTCCCTCCTGCATTTTTTGACTCGATGGAGCATCTACCGATACACTTGGCATACGAGGCACGAGTTGGTGGCCCCGTTCAATATCGTTGGATGTACTTATTTGAAAGATACATGAATCGTCTGAAGAAAAAAGTAAAGAACACCGCAGCTGTTGAAGGATCAATATCTGAATCGTATATCATCTAAGAAATTTCAACATTCTGCTCATTTTACTTTGAATCGACAGTACATACAAGATTTGATCGTCTTCCACGTAACGACGACGGGGGTGTTCGACATTCAGATGGACGTTTAAATATATTTTGTCACTTTGGTCGTGCTTTTGGTTCTCGTCCATCTCGACACTTAAGCGATGAAGAGTATCATTTGGCACACTTGTATGTATTACTCAATTGTCCAGAGATTGAACAATTCATTGAAATATTTGACATTGAGATGGTGCAAAAATACTCTATTCACAACGATCAAGAATTGGAGAGATTACGGAATCGTGATTTCCCTACTTGGATTCAGACTTACAGCAAAGATCACAGAGCTGAAATAGATAAAAGAATATTTGAGTTTGTTAGTGGACCGTCGCGACTTGTGTCGTGCTATAGCGGATATTTTGTTAACGGGTATAAATTTCACACGATTGAATATTCATTTACAAAGAAGACGATGAATGCTGGGGTCTGCGTGAAAGGGACAACCTATGTTGAATGTGATATGGATTTTTATGGACTGGTGGAAGAAGTGATAGAGTTACACTACTTCGGCTTGAAATCAGTGATCCTATTTAGATGTCATTGGTTCGATACAACAGAAAGGGGCATGAAAGTTCATCCAAAATACAAACTTGTTGAGGTTAATTACAAATCGAAATTGGCAGCAAATGAGCCTTTTATATTGGCATCACAAGCCGAATAAGTATATTACGCGAAGTATCCGGCTCGAAATAAAGATAGAGCAGATTGGCGTGTAGTCTGTAAGACAAAAGGTAGAGGAAAAATTGATCCGATAGTAGGAGAAAATGATCCTCCTGGTTTCTATCAAGAAGATGATCTTCCTGCTGTGGATCGTATTATTCCAATACTCGAGGATGCAGACACAACGTCAATTCAATTAGAAGTTGAATATGCTGATGATGACGATCATGAAATCGAGGAAGCTGGAGATGAAGAAGATGAAGAAGAGGAAGAAGAGGAAAAAGAAGAAGAATTTGAAGACTATTATTCAGATGATGAAGAATAATTGTAAAGTATATATTTTATTAAATATATCTCTACTATTTATACAATAATCTGATTATATATCTGTTCGACAGATATGTCTGGTCGTGGTTATCGACGCAGGAGAGCTTCGGAGTCTCCGATCGGTGAGACTCCAGCACTTACTCATGCTGCTGATCCTCCTGTTGCTGATCCTCATGAGGATGATACTGCCGAGGCTAGTACATCCAAACGCAGGCGGCCACGCGGGCCGAACAGGTGGCAGCCTCCACCAGCCACAGAGTCACGTAGATTGATTAGCGTGATTGGGGAGCGGTAATATATCATGAATTATGAATCATTACAAATTCATTATATCATAATATAATATTAAAATTTATTTTTGTTGTGCAGGTTCGAGCAAGAAGAAGTGCCGAGGAGTATTTTTTCTACTATTCGACGATACATGCACGAGGCATGACCTACGTGGTCTCACGTGCCTAGCGAGCACGTCGACATGTTATGGCGCGAGTTTGAGGCACGTATTTTTTTTTTTTTTACATGCATGATGATATATTAATATTGGTACTGATATTATTATTTTGCAGGCTCGCTATACATGGGCCGAGGACCAGAGGCCCTTCATTTACGCTGCCTGGGAGGCTATTTCCCGGGCAAGGTACAACGGGCAGCTGGGGCAGGCTCGGTCCCAGGCGATGGCCCGAGCTGGGACCACTAACATCGCGGAGACTCGGGGATACGGCCCCGGTTGGATTACTCCGGATATATGGGACCAGCTCGTGGGAATATGGTCGATGGATCGATGGCAGGAGGTTTCTCGGAATGCGGCTAGAAATCGCATGTCGGGGGGAGCAGCGCGTCACACCGGCGGCTCTGTTGCATTTGCAGTGCACGCGAACCTTATGGTAAGTATATCTTTTAATTATATATTTTATTTATTACTATGTGTACTAATTAATGTATTTGTTTTGTAAATGTAGACGACGGTGTCGGATGACGGGACTGTCCAGCAACCCTCCCCGATGGCGGTGTTTGAGCGGACTCACCGTCGAGCACATGGGACGGGGGAGTACATCGACAACCGCGCTGCATACATTATGGTAATTATATATTTATTTAAATTATTCATTATATATTTATAATTTAAGTTTTATGATAAATATTAAACAAAAAATCAAACTCGAGTAGGAGACCTACAGCCAGACGGTGGTGCAGCGCGGGGGTACCCCCGAGGACTTTGACGCAGCATCGTGGGTCGAGGCCGCAGGTGGCTGGGACCATGGCCGCGTATATGACTTCGCAGATAGTGGTCATGCGCGAGCCGTACTAGGGCCACTTGGGGCACCGACCCCTCCAGTCGCTGGTGAGCGGCCGTCCACCTCTAGATCCAGTTATGATCATAGTAGCAGAATAAGGACTCTAGAGGAGACGGTCGCGCGTCAGACTGAGATGATGGAGCGTCAGAGTCAGATGATGGCAGATATACAATCTATGCTACGCAACATGTCAGGTCATCCCGAAGCAGGCATCTCTTCGGCATCATCTAATCCATCGTCCTCGAGTCAGTCCACGCCGGTGTACGCTCAAGCACTCCAGACCCCGCCATATGATCCAGACCATCCTCCATTGTGATCGTGAGATTTTTTGTTTGGATATTGAACTTGTTTAACTTATTTTGTTTGGATATTGATACTTCAATTTTGCATTTGAATTATTTTTATACTATCGTGGATAATTATCAATATAAATATAATTGTTTTGATGTATATCTTGGTGTGTTTGTGATGTGTGAATGAATGTGTGTATGAGGGTATGGGTGTGTGAGTTATGTATCAGATAATGTATCAATGTATCAATGGAAATTTGAAATTTTTCTATTTCCAAGTACACATCATCAGCAACGGCTTTCCCACGGCCGTCCGTGGGAAAGCCGTTGCTAAAAGTGTATCGAAAGCCGTTGCTGATGACCTACAGCAACGGCTTAGCGACGGAGTTTTATTAACGGCGTTGCTACGGACTCATCGGCCGTTGCTATTAATGTTATCAGCAACGGCTCCGGGTCTGTGGCAAAACCGTTGCTGATAATATTTTTAGCGATGGCCCGAGCGGCCGTTGCTGATAATGTTTTGAGCGACGGCCCGATCGGCCGTTGCTGATCCGTTGCTAAGTTATCAGCAACGCGACTTTCTGTCACGGCTCTATTGCAACGGCGCGGCCGTTGCTGATGCTCTTCAGCAACGGCATCAGTCGTTGCTGATGCCCATTTTTCTAGTAGTGACACATAGAAAAATATCATAGCTCATTGTTGTTTTTCCCATCAAAGAGGAGCCTTTTGAGAAGGTGTTATAGAGAAAAGATCTAGCTTTTCCTAAAGACCCAAAAAATTGCTTCCGTTGTAATTATATATATGTCAAGTAAATTTTTTCCATATTTCTTTATTTACTTTGGTGTTCTTAAATTCATGTAATCCTATGGTATTAACTTTTCTTAAAATTGGTATCGAAGTTATTTTACATGAATTAAGAATCCAATTTCTTTTTATTTGATATAATGATGATCCATGTTATGTTCGGATTGTGGAAAAATTATTGTATGCAATTTGTAGATCCTTGTTGCGTATATACATGTTTTTCCTTTGTGGATCTGTCATTTATAGTGCATGTTTTTTGAAATTGTTACCTTCGATTGGCGTGCTCATTTTTACTTGTTTCTATCCCTATTGTATCGGCTGTTTTCAAATATTTACATGTTGTTTTGATTGGAAATATACATGCTACGTTCGGACATATACTGTGATTCTTGTATACTTTTTCTCGGATTTTATTGTGTTCGCCTCAATTTCTACTCATGAATGATAGTTATGCACCAAGACTATTTTTTTCGGCATTGATGTGGTTTTTTTGCCTGTTACTGTGTCTTGATGTACGTCTCCGTCTCTGTTCTCATTTGCTTCGGCGTGCGCGCCGTGCTCATCCCACGACACTCACATCAGCGAGCGTGGCATGTGGCGCACGTTGCCTCGGACATCAAGACAATAGGCACTCGCGTGAGCGAGCTTTCTCACCTTGGCTCGCGCGCTGTCGGCACTCCTGTTTCTATCCTGGGCGCGTGTGTCAAGTGCTTCTGCAAATTTTTTATCTCAGCACGTGTGCCGAGGGCTCTCGCTTCTACTGACTGCTTAATCTCAATTTTTTGTTGTTGTGCTTCGGATTTCTCTCGTGTTTTCCCACACAGCACTACAAGCCGCCTTTGTCTCGGGATGGGACTATTTTTTTTATTTCGTTGTCGCGTCGTTTGCCTCAGCAAACGCGCCCTTAGATGCGGCCGCACCGTGCATGGCAAACAAGGCTCGTGAGGCATGCAGCGCCGGCGTCATGCCTCGCCGCGCGTGCAACGTCGCTCGCAACACGAGCAAGAGTCGCCGCTCCGGGTGTGGCAAGTGGGCACGTCTTGCGATGCCTGGGCCAAGTGCCCTAGCAAGCATAGGACCCGGCGGGCCGAGCGAACCCAGCCACTCAGGCCTGCCGAGCAGGCCAAGAGGGCTCAATAAATCTTGGCCCAGTACATTTAAAAAAACCGGTTAAGCATATTTAACTAGCTAGTTCAATTCTATTAGGTTGGTTCTATAGCTTGGGTCTTGTTTTTGGATTTTTTTTGGGCCTAGTAAATGGATCTAATATGGGCTAAGTACGTCCAGTACCAATCTTTAAGCCCTTTTGTAACATTTGTATTTTTTAATTTATATTAAGCTTTTAATGCTGAAATGATCCAAATTTAGAAATAAAAAATAACAACAATTTTTTTACTAGCCTTTATATGCTGCAACGGATTTATGCTCTTGTGCATAATATATATCAATATAATTTATTCATTACTTGCATAATGCAGTCATGCTATTTATTTTGCCTCATTCTAAATTCACATGAGGTCATAAAATGTTGATATATTATTATCATTCATGCTATGTTATATTTTGCTTCATGCATAGCAGATATAATATTGATACATGATAAAATTATTGCTCATTTTAATACATGTAGATGTATTTTAGCCTAATAAAGCTTGTGCACCGTTTCTACTAACTAGTCCATTATTGATGAAAGCATTTTGTGTAGCCTCAACAATTGTTGAAACATTTAAATTTTAACATGACCCTTTTCTCATTGTATTTATTTTTTTGAAAGCCCTGTATATTTATGGATTAGGATTTTGATCCCAATATAAGTCTTGTGATTTAGTATATTAAATATCATCATAATTGGTCACATGATTTATATATTATTATCGATTTTATTAACTTGCCTTTATTGCAGTATTTTAAATTTTAATATGGCTACAAAATTCTTTCTATCTTGTGCCGGAACTGAATTGGGCTGTTGGATCTTGAATATGGGCCCAATGTTATTAATGGACCATCTCCAATTTTTCAGCCCGTTGCTAATAAAAGTTCCGCGCACTATAAATATGCTTATTTTTCTGCCAAGTTTGAGTGTGACTTATTTTCTAGCCAAATTTTCTTATAATACCGCAGAATTAACACAATACAGTTGATTTATTATCATAATTTTGCCAGCATGATTCATTTCATGATTTATTACTGTAAATTTTATTATCATGTCCAAATTTTCTTACATTTGGCTTGATGTAAAATCCATGTGATTAATTTAATTATTTAAATGATAGCATTAATGTTATTCATTTTATGTGGATTACTTGAAATGTTAATTTATTATTATAAATTATGTTTCCATTTTATACGTGTGAAACCTAATATAGCTACAATTGGGTATAGATATTGGCATAATTTACAACCACATAAACATAAATAATATTTTGGAATACTTATTAATTTAGATTCATAATAGTAGCGGTATTTTATTTTTTACCAATTTTGCACTATATTATGAATTCAAATCTTTGACATGTGGATAATTGATTCATGTATAAGGTTTTACTGATTATTGCTTGTAATTACCGCCAAAATGGAATTACTTGTACTAATTAGGGGTTTTTCTTATCATACGAGGAATGCTTGAGATTAATTTATTCAATAGTTTGTTCCAAAAGAGAATTATTGAGTGTTTTAATTAGAAGTCTTGTTAATGGAGTTAGTAGAGTATGCATTGGTCTAGAAATCTGTCTGCCCAAAGCGGATAGATTTTCGAAAATCAATGTATTCTCATTATTTAACTCATCGAGACTTTATTTCGTGATTGCATATTCTGTCCAAAGGGGAATGTGCAATATTTGATTAGCCTCAATTTTAATATATGCCCTATAATTTAATCTAATACATTCCAATTATATTTTGATAAAGTTATTGAAGTGTATGTTGGTCTAGAAAATCTATCTATTGATTAATTGATTTTTAAACCAAAGGGGATAGGTTCTCGAAAACCAAATCTATTCTCATAGATTAATTGATTTTAAACCACCTATTGATAAGATGGTGTCCCATAGGATGTGAAGAAAATATTGTTGATCAGTATATATATGTCAAGGTCAGTGGGAGGAAAATAATTTTTCTAATATTAGCAGCTAGCATAATGTCAAGCTATCCGACCTAAAAATTCTATTACTAGACTTCACATTGTAAATCTCGTTACAAGACTCTAAACATTTAGAATCAAATTTTTGATTGTTAGAAATCTTATAAATAAAGGAGACATTGTAGTTGAACACGTAGGACTCAGGCCCATAGTCTTTGAAAGACACGTTGAAATATAGACATTTTTTAGTTCTTTTGATGTGCTTGGTTAGTGAGAGTTTTATTTTTATTTATGCTAATTATTGAACACTTTGATACATGATTTTTAAATATTATATTACTGCATCTGCATGCTTAATAATTTGTATTTTATTGTCACAATTATATATATGTGTGTTCAATGTATTTTGAGACCCGATATCATATTGAATCAAGTTGTCTCTTGATTGATACCATATATGAGTCTAGGGACATGGTGATTTTGGTTATCTATATGTATATTTGACTCTCTGTATCATTTGAATCAAGATTTCCCGGGATTGATATCATATTTGAGTCCAAGGACATGTTGATTATATTTATGCATATATGTTCAACATATTTGAGACTCGATATCATATGCATCAAGATGTCCATTGATTGATACTATTGTAACACCCATATTTTTTATAAATTTTTTTTATTTAATTATTCCAGCGGGATATTTTGGTTGCGCGTCAGGATGGGCCGGATGAAATGCTGAAGAGCTTGAATTGAAGATTGGCCCTTGCGCGGAAGAGAATTAATTCATCTAAGTTTGATTAGTCCTTAGATGAGTTGTTTGGTTCGAGACGAGTCCGAAGATTCGAGCGGAACTCAAATCGAACTTGTATTGGTTGAGTTATGACTTATTTTAGACTCAACTTAAGTTAAGGGACACTTTGGTCATTTGGCGATTGGAGTTTTAGTATTTATACCTCATCCCTCAGGGGGGCGCAGCTCATAATAGCTGCCGCACACCCCCTTGGGCGTCCATAGGAAGAGGCACACGTATGGAGAGGGAGATAGGGAAATCTCGGCAAACAACTCCTATAACGTCGGGCACCATCAAACTTCGCGATCGACGAAGCGTCCATGGTCGGATCGTAATGAAATTTGGAGAGATTCTTCTATGTCGAGTTTCACCTAATTGAGCGATCGAGACACTATCCGGGGGCTGATTGGACTGAAATTTGGGGATCATGTCCGAGACTCCTTGCTCTTAGATGGGAACGGTGGAGATTTATTTTGGACGGCTAGATTTTGGGATACATGAGAGGGAAGGAAAAGATGTGAGAGGATTTGGAACTTGGCAGAGCACTCGGACTTTGTTGATGCGGGAGCGCAGAGGACCGTCCTCTTTTCCTATTTCCTTCTTCGGTCAGTGGTTGAACCTTAGGGTAGGGTAAGGCCCCTTGGCCAAACCCTTGCATGATGTGATTGTGGTGATGTTTCTTGGAGATTCTTGATGAATCTTGCGGCTCTTGATTCTTGTATCTTATTTTGATGATGATGTGCTCTCTTGGTTTTTGGGGTCGATCGAATAGAGAGGAAAGAGGGGAGGTCATGCCGATTTTTTTCCGAAAATCTTTGAGTGATTTAAACTTGTAGATTTAACATGTATTAGGCGCATGAACACCTAAGGAATCTAGGAGAATTTAGAACATGTGAAAACTTTATTTTCCTAAACCCCTAAGGACCGGCCACATAATATTTTCCTTACGGTAGGATTCGGTCGGGTGGGGGGAAGAAGGGTAGTGAATTAAAAAATATGTTTCCTAAATAAATTTCATATAGAGTAAACTTGTTATTCGATTGAAGGACAACCATGGTAGGTTGAGTACGTAGGCTAGCCGAATATCCTACAAGGGGTAATTGGAGTTAGGGTCGCCGAGCATGGGTATGGGTGAATTGATTATGGTAATTATATTATTGTGTTATTGCTACCATGATGTAGGAGATGTGGATTGAGAAGCATTAGTGTACATGATTTTATTTTGCTTGTAGATTAATTCCATGCTTAAGAACATGTTTATTTGGATATCTAAGTCTTTATGTTAATTGCTAGAATTTAATTAAGCATGCTGAAATTGAATATTTAATTACATAAATTAAATATTTAAATGCTGGAATTTATTTGATTATTGATGTAATTAAATTATTAAGATGTCCTATATTTAGAATGCTGTAATTTAATTATTAATTATAGTAATTATCCTAAAAATGGATGTGTGGTTGTAATATTTATCATCTACCAAGTGTAAATAAATATTAGAGATATATGTCAACATGATGAGCATGAATTTATGATATAACCCCTTACTAGTAGATGACGAAAAAATATTAGAAATTAAATACTCGATTTCTAACATAGAGACATTATGAGTAGAGACACAAAACTATGTGTTATGGTGTAGAGAGAAAATTGTAGTCATGATTGCTACACCTTTGCACTCAAAAGGAAGGGTAACATTTAGAAGTCTGAACGACAGAGCCCGAGATGGGGCTGGGTATGAGCGCATGCCCAGGTGGAGTTCAATGAATAGAGAGACCTTGTGTGCACTGTGTACTATGTACTATGTTTGTGATGGTCATGCTGAGAAGCGTCTTTACCCGGCATGGTTATTGCCCGACTCAGCAAATGATGAGGGGTCTTGAGATTGCACCAGCAAGTCACGCTGGTGTTAGACCCGAGTGGCGAAGGGTCTTGAGATTGCGTCAGTGGGGTAGTGGGCCACGCTGACGTTAGACCCGAGTTTGGGTTGGATGGGCTATTCCCAACCCGGTGGGGTACTAGAAGTTAGTTAGGTATCCTAGCTGAAGGACCCAGAGATTTGCATTGCTTTATGCGGATCAAGCTGAAATGTGAACATTGTGATCTTGTGAATTTATATGACTTGTGTGGGCTGGT
The DNA here is from genome assembly GCA_034359265.1 of Canna indica. Taxonomy (NCBI): domain Eukaryota; kingdom Viridiplantae; phylum Streptophyta; class Magnoliopsida; order Zingiberales; family Cannaceae; genus Canna; species Canna indica. The sequence continues at coordinate 41,946,298 of CP136893.1, forward strand.
TATGACCGAGTATTATTTATGCTATGGATCCAGTTATGGTTGTGTGTTGACTATGCTATTTAGGCCGGTTATGGCCGGGTGTTATACTTGCTTTGTAGGTCGGTACATGGTGGTCAAGAGATACTTATACTGTGCAAGGCCAATTATGGCCGAATGACATATGTATTGTGCTAGGCCGGGTATGGCCGGATGACTTCTTGTATGCAGGTTGGCCGATTGGCTAGGTGGTGTGCTAAATCCCTAAGTATTCATCTATGTATTTATTTGATGCTATGCATACTTATATATCTAAGATTTAGGTAGAGGTTCGATAGAACCACTCATTGAGTTCATCGTGGACTCATGATTTATTTAATTTTCTTTTGCAGAGCTTGACCAGTGAGGTACTGGCTTGATGGATATGGCGCAGCTGGAGGGGCAAACAACACCGTTGATCTCGTAGCAGACTGAGTTAGAGAGTCGTAGTCGAGTAGTGGTTTCTTTTCATGCATTGAGCTGTATTTGTTTAGAGACATTTGGAGTCAATATTTCCTTCGAACAAAATATTCATTTCATATTAGTGGACTTGTTTCGTTTCATGTTTAGTCTCATTGTCGTTATTTTATCTGTGTGGTTTGAATGCATGAGTCAGGCTTCGGGGTATTGACACATATCCTGGCCGGTCACGTGACCCTGAGTTGGGGCATGACAACCATATTTGAGTCTAGGGCATCATGACTTTGTTTAGCATATTTGAGACTCAGTGTCATATGAATCATGTTATCCACTAATTGACACCATATTTGAGTATAGGAACATTATGGTTTTTTAGAACCATATGCTTTCTCTTATCGAAATGTATATATATAAGAGAAAGTATGTGGACTAACAATGAAAGTAGCATTATTATTGTTGGATCATTTTGAATGTTATTTTCATGCTACACTTCACACCAATGGCAATTGTCAGCAATGTCAGTAGTATTCGTGGTCATGGATAAGTCTTATATCAATAAATGATGTAATGACTGCTATGATCCGATATTATTAATTTGTTGATAGGAGTCATAATAAGTGTTGCATCTTGGATCATATTTTTATTTTTGATCATATTTTTTTTATTAATCCGAGAGTCATTTTTTAAATGAATATTTTTAAATTATAGTTATGAATTGACCTTGCCCAAGTGAGAGAATGTTAGAATGTTTTTAATTAAAATATTTTTTTTGTTTTTAAAATATATATATTTTTTACTACGATCAATTGTGATTTTTGATTTAAATGAGTTAATCTTATTATCCTATTTGAAATGCATATTAGCTCATTTAATTTGATTCATGTGATTTAAGCTCGAAACACTTAACTATGATTGGTGTGATTAGTCAAGTGTAGGCCCGATTAATGAAGTCCGTGATGGACGGGCTCATTTGATCAATTATAAATAGAGACTAGGTCCCCTCTACACATAGAGAAAAATCCTAGCTCATTGTTGTTTTCCCCATCAAAGCGGAGCCTTTTGAGAATGTATTGTAGAGGAAGATCTAGTTTTTCCTAGAGATCTAGAAAATTACTTACGTTGTAATTATATCTATGTCAAGTAAGATTTTATCATATTTCTTTATTTATTTTGGTGTTCTTAAATTCATGTAATCTTATGATAGTAATTTTTCTTACATTTTCTTTTTTTTTAAAATTTGGGCAGTTATATACTGACGTGGCTAAAAGTAAAAATAAATAAATATTTTAGTTGTTGACTCGGATATCATGCTAACAACTAACTATTTCAATAACAAAGACTTGGCGGTGGAAAATAATTGATGCTAATTCGAAACTTTGGGTTATGTTAGATATAAATTAAAAATTGAGTTAGATTTATTAATTTCGCTATAGTTTAGATTAGATTCATTAATTTACCCTTAATTTTATATATTTTATGATTAAATTTGTATCAATAAAAATATATAAAATTTGAAAATAAGGAAATAATAATTTTGACAAAATTATAAATATTTTATAGTTTATTAGCAAAATCATAAAGACTTTATGGTATTTGCCAAATTTATAATTCTTTTTATGATAAACCCAAATTATCCTATTCATTAACTTAATTATAATTATATTGATAATTAGGAACTTGATAAAAAGTTGGTATCTATTTTTATGTGTGTTTTACTACATAAATTTTCTTAAATTTAACATGTTTATAAAATTAATAAACATAACAACTTAAAATAAAATATTAATTACAATTATATTAGTATTTAAGGATTTTGATGAAATTTTTCTAACCAGTTAATTATATATATTTTACTTCATATAAAACTTAAAATTTTATATTCATGAAGTTAAACCTAAAAATCTAAAATATGATATTAGTTACAGGGTTATATTTCACTTATATTCATTTTACTGTATATGGACTTTGGTTAAATAAATTTAAAGTTTATTGTGCACTGTATATATATATATATATATATATGTATATATATACCTAACTACTAACATAAATGCAATTAACAATTCAGTTTAACGTTTTTTATATAATAAAATGCATAGAGAAGTCATTAATGGATAAATATCATAAAATATTTATATTTTACCAATAAATCATAAAGAATTTATGATCTAACTAAAATTCTTAATAAGTATTACTAGAAAAATAATATTTTTAGCAATTAAATCCTACAATAAATGGAGAGAATTCAATAGGCTCATCAGCTGTAAAGACGATTGCATAATATCAATGGCGCAACACATTGAATCTTTTTGTGAAACTAAGTTTAATGGTGATTTAAAAAATGATTAGAAAATTTAAATGTTATATTAATTTGCTAAATAAATTCAAATTATTATTTTTAAATTTCTTGGTAAAATATCAACTTAATTTGACTATCATTTGAACTCTTTGATTTCATTAACTTAATTTGTTAAATTATTTGATTTGTAAAACTGATTAAAAATAGTTTATTTAATTATCTTTTTAAAGTTTCTAATTCAATTTAATTTGATTTTTTAGAAATTTTGAGTTTTTGACGAAAACATAATTTAGTTCAATTTGAATGCTTCGCCCACGTTCGGTTCAATATATGAGGTAATGTGGTTGAATTTAAATTTATATTTAATTCAATTTAATATGATCTCTTTTATTTCATTTAATTAAGTTCCAAAGATAATTCATTCTAGGATAAGGACTATATTTGTCCTTAAAATATTTGAAAATATATAAATTTATCCTCAAACTTTTTTTTTAAATATCGTCTAAATTTTGGACCAAAAATACCACTGCATGTAACAGTTTGACAAGTCAGCAAATAATTACTTACGTGACAATGATAATGATCATATTTGCCCATAAAGTATTCGAAAAGATAAAAATTTGTCCTTAAATTTTTTTTTTTGAAAAATAATATTATCGTCCAAATTTTGGGTCATATTTGTCCATAAAGTATTCGAAAATATACAAATTTGCCCTTAATTTTTTTTATTTTTTGAAAAATGCCATCGTCGTCCAAATTTTAGGCCAAAAATATCACTGCTTGTAACGGATTGACAAATAAGCAAATAATTGCTTATGTGACAAATAAAATAAGTCACATCATCAAGTCACATTGGATTTTGAACTGCTAACATGTAATACCCAATATATTCACAACCTAAATTAATTAGGGGCGACATATAAAGTTCGTATATATCATAGCTTTTAGTTACAAGCCATTAAAACACGTGACAAATTGAACGAGCTGAAAATATAGGAAAAATAAAAAAAGGTAAATAAGATAGCCCATCCGGCTGCAAAAACTAGCCAGTTAAGGGGTTCTGCAAAAATATGTCCCACCACTTTTTTGTAATACTCGAAATTTTTTAAAATATTTATTTAATTATTTGAGCGGAATAATTTAATCGCGTATCAGGATGAACCGGATGAAACACCGGAGGGCTTGAATTAAAGATTGACCTTTGTGTGAGAGGAAATTAATTCTTCTATGTTTGATTAGTCCTTAGATGAGTTGCGTGATTCGAGCGAAACTCGAATCAGACTTGTATTGATTGAGTACTTATGACTTATTTTAGAGTCAACTTAAGTTAAAGGGCACTTTGGTCTTTTGGTGATTGAGGTTTTAGTATTTATACCTCATATATTCCTCAGGGGTGCGAGGAATTTTTGGCCCAAAATTTGGACGACAATGACATTTTTCAAAGAATAAAAAGTTTAAGAGTAAATTTGTACCTTTTCGAATACTTTAGGGATAAATATGACCCAAAATTTGGATGACGATGATATTTTTTGAAAAATAAATTTAAGGGCAAATTTGTACCTTTTTGAATACTTTAGGGACAAATAGGACATTTATCCTTGCCACGTAAGTAATCGTTTGCTGACTTGTCAAACCGTTACAAGTAGTGGCATTTTTGGTCAAAAATTTGGACGGCGATGACATTTTTTTTAAAAAAAGTTTAAGAACAAATTTGTACTTTTTCGAATACTTCAAGGAAAAATATAATCATTATCCCTTCATTCTATTTGGTTTCTAAGATAAACCAATTAGATTCAATATATATAATATTATTTTAGAATTTATAGAAGTAAATAAGTAAATTCTTGACTATTGTTAAATAATATTTACTAAAAAATATTGTGAAAAAAATAAAATTCTTGTTGAATTTTTTAGCCTATTTTAATTACTAATAGATCCATGAGTATATACTCATCAAAACATATTGTATAAATAATTATAAAGAATAAACATAAGTTATTATATACAAAATTATTTTTATTTTTATATATGTTTATATTTTACATTATTATATAATATTTATTTTAGAATAGGAGGACGGGTGGGCCTCCCTTGTCATAATGAAGATCCATCTAATCAGCCACTAGCATAAGAATACAACCTAAGTTGTTATAGTGCCTGTCAATACAAATTTATCTTACGTAATTATGACACTAACTTGGCGACTCCCTCTCTTTCTATATATATATATATGAATCTTGCTCTTATATATACATATAAAAGAACAAGATTCACATATGTCAAGTTCACAATATGTCACGTGGCACTTTTTTTTTTAAAAACATGTGATAATTTTTGAATTTGTAGACAAATTTCTCATTTTTAATTTTTTTTTTCTCCTATTTTTTTTCCTTTTCAATTACTGTAATTAATTCTCCCTCGGTATAGAGGTTAATTCAATTATCCTCTACTCAATTTTTCAATTTACAGTTCTTATCTTCTCTCTTACCCACATTAATTCACGTTGATTTATAGATTCTCAAGTTCTTATCTTCTCTCTTGCCCATATTAATTCACATTGATTTATAGATTCTCAATTTAATTACATCTCACTTGCACAGTTTATTCTCACGTGTTTTTTTTATCCCACACTATTTTCCTCTTTCTCATTAATTTACCCCTCTCTCTCTCTACTGCGCGCGCCCTCTGCGCACCTGCGCCTCACTCGTCTCTATTTCTCTACCTTTCATCGCTGTTTTTTGAATCAAATACTATGTAATAATACAGACAAATACAAATATGCATCAAACACGATATAATAATAATACAATACATGCTAGTACAATACAAATTAGTACAATACAAATTAGTCAATACAGATTAATATAATACATGCTAATATAATGTAGACTTTCAAACGAGTCCTTAAAATTTGATGTCTCTCAATTTATACAATAATTACTCTCACACGTTTCCTTCTATATCTATTTTTCTCTCTCCCATTAATTTATCCCTCTCTCATTTTATAACCGTTGAAGTTTTATGTCTCTCAATTTATGCAATTGCTGCAATTACTGCAATTGGCAGTTGAAAAGAGGCTTTAAAAGATGCTATTCCTTATTCATGGACCCTTCATGCATAATTTCCATTGACTCTCATTTCCTCTCTCCCAAAACTTCAATTAGTAGTTGAAAAGACGCTTTAAAAGATGTTATTCCTTATTTATGCCCCATAATCTCCATGTACATTGACAGAAGAATGCAAGATTCCTCACCCGCTCAAGTTTGCTGATATGAAAGATATCGCTCTATGCTTCCATCCGAGAAAGACCACCTCAGAGGTTGAAATTATTGGAGGTAATAACTCACAAATGCCTCTCAATTTGTTATTTATTCTCAAATTAGTTCTCCACTTCTCTTCCTTTAATTTTATTTCTGTGGCACCGCTTCCTCCTTTCTACTTTGGCTGTACCCAATCATTGTACTTGATCAACAAAAGATTTTACTCCAAAAATAGAATCAAGGAGGTTTAAGCGTTCTTGATCAGATCAGGGCAGTGGAATGATTTTTTTGGATGAATTCTTCTTTATTCTCCTGCTTTAGTTAGTGTAATATAAATTAGGGACTCGTTCGGTTGATATTATTTTTTTAAGAAATTGTACTTCACATAAAATAGGAAAAAAAAGCTCATATTTGGTTGACTTATTTTTTACATTTTTACGGGAAATACAACTTCCTGAGTAAGTGCAGGTTTAGGTAAATTGCACTTCCTGCATTATATTTGAAGGAAAAAATTAATTTCATCATCACATTTGCATTTAGTACATAATTTATAATTTATATTCCCAATATTATAGATTAGATAATCCTTGAATTCTTTACCTATTTATTTTAATTTTATTTGTTTTTAATAAAATATATAATTTTTTCATATTAACTATAAATAAAAATTAATTTTTCATATAAAATAAAAATATATTATATTAATTATATATGCCAAAATTATATTATATATATATATTAAAATATTAATTTATAAATAAATTTATTATATATATATATATATATACTAATGCATATAAATTAAAATATTATTTTATAAAAAAAAATTTTAAAAAAAATATTGGTCATTTAATATATACTCATGCCAACCAAACATGTTCAAGGAGGAAAATTGCACTTTATATGAATTAACTTTTTGTCAACTAAACACTTTTTAGATACTTTTCGAAAAATACACATAAAAAATTAATTCATGTGAATTATAATTTTTTACAGAAAATTACTTCCCATGTCAACCAAACGAAATCTAAGTATCATGTCTCTTTCACATGGACCAACAACATTGTATCCACCGGATAGAGTCAACTTTCCACAAAGAAAAATCAATGCACTCATATAGACTCCATTCCCATTATATGGGAATAGTAAATATCATATATATATATATATATATATATTTCATGTATGAGTGTATGATTATGTGTATTTCATGATTTTTAATGGTAACTTCCTCATTTGGATGAGTAGTTTTCTCAAACTTACGTGTTTATATGTTGTCATGTTTATCAATTCTCTATTCTCTTTATGGCGTTCAATATTTTCAGAAAGGACGATAGCTTTTTGTAAATGCATATATGCCTACAGTTACTTTTGAAGTTCAACGTGCCTAAGGTTTTATTAAGCTAATGCTACTGATACAAAATTCATGTTCCAAATAATATATGTTTTCATGTTGGAAGTTAATATTGATGGTTGGAGTATTTTATTATTATATATATGTGGTAAGCGCATGTGAAATCTTGCTTATGTTGTCTCTATTCCTTACAGTTGAACATCCTCAACATATATAGGAACAATAAAATTCTAAATCGATAAGAGAAGAAGAGGAGGAGGAGGGGATGAACAATGGGAAGAAGAAGAAGAAGAGGGGTTGAACAATGTCAAGCAGATTGTTACGCCTCAAATACATGGTCACGTGATCGGCCAGGGTACATGTCCCTATACCCCGCAGTTTAACTCATGCACATGCCAACATCTTAAGATAGCGAAATAAATAACAACTTTTAATAATAAAAAGAACCAAAACCGACTTTGATTTCAAAACAACAAGGTTTTAAATAAATATCTCAAGTGCGAAAATAAATAAATCGAAGAGCAACAGTTCTTTTAATAAATAAAAATTGAATAAAATAACATAAATGCCCTCAAGAGCTATAACTCAAAAATACCAATAAAAGTACATGACAACCTATTACAAACTCGACTACGACCTCCAACTAGGACTGCTATGAGATCATGTGGCTCCTCTGCCCTCTAGCTGCGCCAAGTGCTCCAACCTACTTCACCGGTCAGGCTCTGCAAAATAAAATAATGACAACGGGTGAGTTCAAAGAATTTAGTGAACGGTTCTACCAACCATCACAAAACAAATATCACAGATAAGATGCAAAAGGTAAAACTCCTGACTCAAGCAGGAAAAGGTCACAAGGGAGTGACCAGCTAACAGGCTATCTAGCCACTACCTACCCTAAGGCAGCCAACACCCTGACGGTAGGGGTGTAATTAAGTCGAGCTTGGCTCGGCTCGTTTGGAAAATAACAAGCTCGAGCTCAGCTTGAGCTCGATCAAGCTTTGGTCTATTGGCTCAAGCTCGGCTCAAGCTACATTCAAGCCACTCGAGCTCGGCTCGGCTCGGCTCGGGAAAAAAATCAAGCCGCACGAGTCGAGCCGCACAAGCCGAGCTCGTTCACGAGCTCGACTAAGCTCGAGTTCTTTTTAGAGGGTAACAGGTTCATAAAATTTAAAAATGAAACCCGGTATATAATATATATAAAAGGCTCGATTAGGCTCGATTAGGCTCGTGAGCCGCTCGAGCTGAGTATAGGTTAGCTCAAACTCGGCTCGCTCGCATGTCTGGCTCGGATCGGCTCGAGCTCGATAAGTTCGAGTCGAGTTCGAGTTTTTACCGAATCGATCTCGAGTAGCTAGCGAGCAGCTTGGCTCGCTTACACCCCTACCTGACGGTGAGGAACAACGTGTGGTTTTATTTCATGCAAACTTTATGTGTTGGTTCAAAACAAATTATGTTGATCCTTAACCTAATTTTAATTATGCAATTAAAATTTAAATCACCAAGATTAGAGTTTTGTTTTATGGTTTTATTTTAGCTTATTGTTGTGCCTAGTACTGATGTATCTAATCTGAATCAAGTCTCCAATGTGTGTCATATATTTCCAAACTATATTTTCTGATCGAAATGATAGATTACATGACTATATTCAGAGTAATACACACATCACAACAAGCAATCTAAAAACAACACATATTCATCATCTCAGCATAAAATTCTAAAAACATTCAATTTTCAGCATATCATGAAATTAAATCCAAACATTAACAGAAATCAAATCCTTAATTATCATTAGGAAAAAATACTAATCTCAAGATTTATTTCACAGATTTCATGTTTATTAATTAATATTAATAAGAATTAACAATATCAAGAACAAGCATTAAGATCAAGAACCTCTCTTTCAAGAACCCTTATGGCATCAGCCTCAAGATTCAATTTTACTTAAACATGATTTTTATCTAAAATCACAGATGTAATACTAAGCATGCTTAAACATATAAGAACTCATTTCAAACATCAATTGAAGATATAAACCACAAGATAATAAAGATCCTTCACTTAGGTATTCCATCGAACACCTTGAGGGCACCCTTGTTCCACCCTTGGCCGAGCACCCCTAGGGCCGTCCTAGTACTGCCGAACCCCATAGGGAAGGGTTTAGGGTCTCCTCAAACACAGCACACAAAAAGAACGTCGAGAATTTGAGGAATCATCGAAAAACAAATCAAGATTTCAATAGCCTTCAAGATTGACTTTAAGAACTCGAAGAAACCTGAAAGAAGGAGGGTAAAACCACTCATCTAATTAGGAAGGATGAATAAGGGAGAAATCCCTGATGACGACCCTCGAATCTGGCTTCAAAAGATGGTGGCTCAACTCAAGAAAGGGAGGCGGCGGCTCACCTCAAGCCGCTGGCTTGAGGAGAGAGAGAGAGGGGCTGGCTTCGGCTAGCTCCTCTCGGCTAGTCTCCAAAGGGGAGGAAGAGGAGAGGAAGGAGAAGGGATGGAGCCTTGGGTGGCTTGGCTCCAGGGGAGGGCGACGGCTCCAAGGGGAAGAGGAGAGGGGCTGGCGGCTGTCTCCCTTTCTCAAAACTTTGGGTGGCTCCAAAATAGGAGCCACAAGCCAAGGGGAGGGGTTTTTATATTCCCTCCTCAACTCTAAACCCTTTTGAACCAACCCGCATCCGTCTCAAGCCGAACCCGAACCCGCTAACTTAAATCAAATTAATTAATCATACTCTCCACATAATCAATCAATACATGCTCATAATTAAACAATCACGCAACATAAAATATAATTAAATAAATCTATTTATGCAAACAAAATTCACATAATTCATATCCTACTTACGCCGAGCTCTCAAGCTCGCATCGGACCATGAGTCGACTCGGCTCGACCTCGAACTAGCCTGCTAGGCTGGCAAACACAACTATAAAAGGAAAATAAAATTAAAGTTTCTAAGATATTACACAAATGTTGCGTTCAGCTAGAGTTGATTAATTATGCATGTTGTTGTATATTTATTTGTATGCTGGTAGCATGGAATTATCTCCGGCCTTAATTTGCCTTCACCAACGGTATATATGCATAAATGGTGAAGGGACCCTTACATATTAGTATATATAATAATTAACTTCACTCATTATATATTATTTTTCGGGTTCTAATTAAATCTAATTCTCATTTTAAATTGTGGTCACCGAAATTATCATTTTATTAATTGCGGGTGCTTGGAAATTTTAAATTTACTAATTGTGTTGTATTAATTGAGTCATTTGGAAATTTGAGTCTATTGGTTCTTGAAATTTAATCAAAATGTGTAGTTATGGCTGCTAAAATTTATTTTGTATGACTTATTTATTTATTTGTTCTCTATTTTTCGGTTTCAAATTATTTAATTCGGCCAATTAGTTATAGTGTGTAATTGTGATATCAATTAGTGTAGTCATGGATGTCTAAATTTATTATATGTGGGTTATTTATTTATGTATTTGTTCTATGTTTTTCAATTACAAATTATTTAATTCGACTAATTAATTATAGTGTGTAATTGTGATATCAATTAGTGTAATTATGGCAGCCAAAATTTATTATATATGGCTTATTTATCTTTTTGTTCTCTATTTTTTAGTTCCAAATTATTTAATTCAACTAATTAATTACGATGTAATTGTGATATCAATTAGTGGAAAATAGTTTTTTAAGTTCTAACTCTTAAAATTATATAAGTTGAAACAAAAGCAAAGCTGAAAATTGGTTTTTTTTTGGCTCTTAGCTTTCTCCTGTGGCAGCGTGCATCAGCAAAAGCAATTTTGTCTTTCAAGGTAATAATATTATAATTTTAATCAAGACGCTTGTATATCTTAACATATTCATTAATAGCAAGATATATTGAGTCCTCCAGTTTGTGTGTTCATAGGACGAGGATGAGATTGCATACGATTGTGTCGATTTGTATATGTAGCCAGCTCTTCATGTGAAAAAATTGCAACATTTATATATGTGTTATATCATTTCAAGAACTTATATGTCCGATTGCTTCTAAATCTAGATGACAATGCAGTTGAATGCTACAAGGTTTCGACATGTCTTTAAAATTAAGTAAGACATCAAATAAACGAATGTTCTCAATAAGATGCCTTGAAGACATTGTTCTTATTCGCCATACTACCAAATAAGATTTCGTAAGAGAAAAGATGCACAAATTTATTCAATCAGATCAAGAATAATCCATAGAAATGCAAGCGTTTGTTGGTGATTTCCATCTAATTAATTAGATCAATGGCTAAGACCCCTAGGGTATTTTATGTATATTAATGTATTTGATTTTAAATTTAAAGTAAAAATACAAATCATATTTAAAAATAATATCTATATTTTGATTTTATAATTATATAAATTAAATTAAGTTAATATTTATTATTTTTCTCTTTATTAGTATTCTTAATTATTTAGGTATTAATATTAAAATATAATTTAATCTAAACTATTTATAATAATTTATTGTCATAGTTCTTAAAACTATTTAAATTATATGTATATATAATTATGTAACGCGTGGGCTTTCGACTAGTTTAACTAATATTATAATTAGGCATTTTTCATTACTTTCTTTACACATGTATTTTGCATGATTGTGGTGAAATCCAAAGATTCTCAAAACTTTTTTTAGAAAAGAAAAGTAGCTCAATTAGGTTCAGGTATTACACCTCCCAGACTAGCTCTTATCACTGATCAAAAGCTTATTACAAACTATATACAAAGATATATCTATCAAACTCTCTTCCTTCTCACATACATGATTTTATGGAGAGTTATTTTCAAGTTCCATATCGGTTAGCGCTCGACGCCCCCGATCGGAAAAATCGGAGAAATCGGCAAGGGTGCTTGTCATCACTCGGGATTCTTCAGGAAGTTAGAGTTTAGGTTTAGGGTATCTAGAATGAATATGTAATCCACTTTTATGATGCAAAATCCAAAAACCAAAATTCGAACCCCAAAACATGAAAACTCGAAAAATCGTAAATGGCCCTGAAATTCACTAAGCCTAGGGAGCTCCTTGGAGGGTTATATAACCTAGATATTTTTTTGGCACCAAAAGTCCCCGTAATTGTTCCTTAGATAAAAACTAGTAAATGAAACATTTTAAAGGATTTTTTAGAAACATTTAACCTACGCATATTTGACCCGGGAGATTATAAAATTTCTAGTTTTCAAAAATTTGTACTAGACCCCAAAAATTAGATTTTGATTCTTAAGGATTTTGATTTTTTAGATATTTTTATTGAATCTAAATGAGGAGTAATCCTTATATAACATTTATGTTTTAAGAAATATTATATAAGAGCACTTAGTGAAGATGGAACATAGAAACGAACAAACGAGCAAAAAAATTAGCAAACTAGACTGATTTTCCCAGTTTCGATCGACAGGTCGATTGATTGAATAGTGCCCAAAAATCACAGAAATGTCCGGTCGAATGATTGATCACTCGTCCAGTTGACTGACGATCGATCGACAAGCGATCGACGGTCGGTAGCGGGCAAAAATCTGCTAGTTGAAGAGCGGAGTGTTGCCTCTTCTCTTCATGGTCTATAAATACAAGACCATGAGAGTCTTCCTCCCATGATCCATGATTCCATTGAGCTATTCTTTATCATTCTCAAAGATTTTCTTGAGCCATCCCTTTGATAACCCTAGTTTCCATGATACATCATTGATCTTGCCTTCAAGCTCTGAACGATTCATCATTGAGGCATCAACATGAACTAGGACTCGTGTTTGAAGCTAAGTATAAGTTGTATTATTTATTTGCTCCATTACTTGTGTATTTTATTGTTTATTTCATTGTATTTTCGAGTATGTAAACCTAGGTTGCTAGGTTTGATTTAGTTGGTGGTTGCCTTGGTGTTAGGGCTTAAATCCACCGGTGTAAACGTGGTTTACTAGGATTAGTTGAGTTGTCCTTGGGGTTGAGGTGAGAGAGTGCTCTTGGTAGGAAAGCGGTATACTTCTGGGTGTGGAAGTACTTTCAGTTTGAGAGTGGAGACTTTTCGGTGTGAAGTTCTCATTGTAAGGAAACTAATAAATCTAGTAAAGCTAAGTTTGGAAATCCTAAGTGGGGTGCTTAATAGTGGAATGAGCATTGGAGCCGAACCACTATAAATCAAAGTGTTAGAATTATTTTTTTGCATATTGAATTTCTTATTATTTATCTTGCTTCCGTTTGCTACTCGATTTGTGAATTGCCTAAGTAGTTTAAGAAACGTTTAAAACCGAAATTAGGCGAAAAGATTAGTAAATACACTATTCATCCCCACTCTAGTGTAGGCTATTTCACCAACACATTCCATGGAATTACAGTTTGTTTTTGCAATATCTTGATTGCCATCTGACAATCAGAAATAACACTAAAGTCTCTTATCCCTTTCTTTCTAACATTGTCCAGGCCATACCATATGCCAATTAGTTCAGCCTGTAAAGGATCTTCAGCTGAGCTTCTGTGAGCGAAATGACAACACTAGAGGGGGTGTGAATAGTGTGTTAACTAAATTAATTAGCCTAAATTCAATTTTAGTCGTTTCTCAAATCGTTTAGGCAATTTACGATTGAATGATTTGATGCGGAAGCGATATAAATAATTAAGCACAAGCAACAATAAATAACAATGCTAACACATTAATTTATAGTGGTTCGACCCCAATGCCTACTCCACTACCTAAGCACCCCGCTTAGGATTTCCAAACTAGTTTAACTAGATTAAATCAGTTTCCCTTACATAGACAACTTTGATTCAAAGAGTCTCACTTTCGACCTAAGGCACTTCCACACCCGGAAGTCTCCGCCTTCTTACCGAGAGCACTCTTCCACCTCAACCCTAAGGGACAACATACTTAATCCTAGTAAAACTACGTTTACACAAGTGGCTTTACTCCTTCTACACCGAGGATACCACTCACACAACAAGACCTAACACCCTAGGTCTTCACACACACAAATCCAAAGTAAACAGATTTAAATAACAGTTAAAATTACAATGAAAAGAGCTAAAAGGTGTAACCAAAAATCAATGATGTTTTCACGCTTTCAACTCGCCAAGGAGATAGATTCAAATCAGATCCTGAGTTGAGACAGAGTGCGCTTGAAGCGGATTTTGATAGAAGATTAGGGCGCCGCGATTCAATCTCTAGAAGGCTCAATTCTCCCTTTTGAGTGCCCAATAAAGTCTGTAAGAATCAAGGAAGAAGATTAAAAGGAGTCAAATGAGGTATATTTATACCCTCACGAAGAAACGGTAGCTCAACGGATAGAAAACTATCCGTTACAGCCGCTCGGTCAATTAGTCGGCCGACCGACCGATTGACTGCCAATGCGACCGCTGCCCTCTTCTCTTTGTGTGGTCGACCAATGGGTCGATCGCCCAGATGCAAGATTGTGTTCCCACAATCCGATCGACCGCCAGGTCGACCGACGCAGGCTTGCGTCTTCAGTGAACGCCTGTCGATCGACCGACAGAGCTACTGCCCATTTTGGGATTCGATCGATTGACCGCCCGATCGACCGAAGTAGCTACTACCGCTTTGTGGCATCCTTCGGTCGATCGAGATGGCTATTGCCATTTTTCTACCCCTATTCGGTCGATCGCCTGGTCGACCGAACCTAGGCTGAATTATTTTTTTAGCCCTTTTTCTCCGTGCTTTATTTTTGGGTTCCGACTTTCAACGAGCATCAACTTGGAGAGCTTTCCATGTGATCTTTGGACTCGTCCAATACGTCTTTGGTGCATACGTCGACTTTCGCGAATTTCCACGACAAACCCAAGTGCGACGATCAATGTCCTTCCGATTTTCTGATTTCTTCCAATTTTTCCGATCGAGGACATCGAACGCTAATCGATATGGAACCTGAAAGATTTCTCGATGAAATATTAGTTCTATGTTTATTATCATCAAAACCGAGATTAAGAGATTAAGACCAAGGTTGAAAACCTAAAGCCAACAATCTCCCCCTTTTTGATGATGACAAACATCCTTAAGAAAATATGTTCGTTAAAGCATATAGGATATCAACTAAGGGATTTCTCCCCCTATCAACATGCATATCTATGAAAATAAACTCCCCCTATCTATATACATGGATCTCGTATATTTTCCTCCCCTATTTATAATTTTCTCCCCAATTTTCCTATACTTTTATCCCCCTTTTTCTTATACATTTCTCCCCCTTTTGACATTAATCAAAAAGGGCAAGAAAGGTTACTCTAGTCAAAGGATGAAGAACAAATATTTTTTTCATGAAGTTGAGACTTTAAAGATTATTTTTCATGAAACACGAAAATCTCAACCAAAGGGATGGAAAATAAATATTTAATATGAAACTTAAATCATACATGAAAAAAAAAGAGATAGGATCCAAAACTAAATCATGTATGTACTCAAGTATGAATGTACTCATATCTTTTTCATGACATTTTTAGATTTCATTCAAACTTTCAAAATATCAAGATATGGTCATTTAAATCATGTATATCAAGTTTGAAGTGAAACTAATGTCATTTAATCAATCTTTTAACTTAGCACGGTTTCATTTGAATTAAGCATGAAAACATAAAAATGCTAAGTTTCAAATTTTGCTATCTACTCATGTTTTCTCAAACTTAGGCATCTAGACATCAAACATGAGAGAATGTAAGTCTATGAATCAAGTTTGGGCTTAAAATGAAATTTCTAAGTCACTTTGTTGACTTAGGTTAACCTATACTTCAAGATTTGAAATACTAATTGTTGGATGAAAATTTTGATACCAATTATTGAATGGTCATTTGAAATGCATGTATCAAGTTGAACTCAAAATGAATTTTCTAAGTTCATTTTTCATCCTATATTGTTTTCAATGAAAAAAAATGAATATTTCTAGTTATCAGTCAAATTATCAAAATCATTCATATGAATGATTTTACACAAGCAATAGTGTGAATGATTTTAGACAATGAATCAAAATGGTATATATGAGTTTTCATTTGAAGTTTTTGATGAGAAAACAAAGTATCGGAAAAGATTGATATTTCAAGAGGATGATACTTTGAGTTTTCAAAATCCGACTTCAAAATTTCATTTTAAATCAGATTCTTGATGAAAGTTTTTGAAATTTTTACTGATAAAACTAGATTTTTCAGTGAATGTGCAATTTCAAGAATCATCTAAAAATAATTTTTCTATATTTCTTTAGAAATAACTGAAAATGATACTAATTGTAGGCCGAAATGGTATTTTTGTAATTTTCAATTATTTTTAAAACTTGTTTAATTTTCATTCAAACTTTCATGACACCACATGATGGTCATGTAAAGAGTATATGTCAAGTTTGAAATGAAAATTATGTCCTTAAGTCAAGATATCAACCTAGTATAGTTTCATTTAAAACTAAACTAGTTTTTATGAAACTTGCTAAGTTTCAATCTTAACATTTACTCATGATTTTTGAACCTTAAACCTACGGATACCTAACATGAGTAAATCTAAATATGTTCCTCAAATATGGATTGAAAATGAGATATTTAAGTCAACTTGTTGACTTGGGTCAACTTGGTTCAAAAGAGGTTTTCATGAAACCACCTCTATGTCATTTTATCCATATCCATATGATTTTTTCATTCTAAGTGCTTGGAAATATGTCATACATATTCCTAAACATGTTTATAAAGTTTGGACTTAAAATGAAGTGTCCAAGTCGATTTGTTGACTTGGGTCAAACTTTTTTCAAGCTTAAGTCCTCTAATGTGATCTAGTTATCTCATTTTTCATCTAGACATGAATTTTCAATTTTAAATATCTAGACTCATATGATATGTGTATCTAAACATGTTCATCAAATTTTTAACTTAAAGTGAAATCTCTAAAGAGAAATTTTAACCTAGTTCAATTTCATAAATAACATGATATCATGAAATGAGCTAAGTTATCAAGATTTTTCCTACTCATGAAGATCAACATCAATCATGAGTATAGAGACATCATTAAACATGAAAATTCAATTATTATACTAAAATTTTTGCAAAAATTAAATCCATACTTTAGTCTTAGAAATTTGCCCAACTTTTCATTTCATTTTTCATTTTCTTTTAGATAGCATAGCCTTTCATTAACATTCACAACTTGCAAGTAGACTTCATTAGTAGCATAATGAAATAATATGCCTACTAGCATGCTAACATACTAAATAGCAAATGTTCAATACAAAGTTTCAAATAAAAACCTTAACCTATGCTAGATAGTAGAGATTCATTTTAAATGAATTAACATATTATCAAAATGAATCAAAGAGATCTTAAAATATGAAATATTTAAAGAGTAAGATCTCTAAACATGTTTAACTAGTTTGGTCTTAAAGGAATGTCTCTAATAGTGAGTATCATCCTAGAGCAAGTTTCATTCAATGTAATTTACCTAAGTGCTAAAATTCTACCTACTCATGAAAATTCAAGGGTTTAACATTCAATTCTAATCATGAGTATAGAGACATAATTAAAGCTTAAGCATTGAGGTATAACACTAAGATTTTGAATTTTTCAAAGTTATACCTTATTCATGATAATTTGCCAAACTAATCTTTTTCTTCCTAGTTATTAGCCTTCCTAAAATATTTATAACTTGCAAGTATACTTTATAAATAGAAAATGAAACCAAATCTACATGCAAGCTATCAAACTAAATAGCGAAGAGAAAAACAAGTATCATTTATCAAATTCAACTTCACTAAATAGCATGAATTCATTTTCAAATAAACCATTCTTGATAACAAAATGAATCAAGAGATCTCAAAATATGAAATATTTGAAAAATAAGATCTCCAACCCTTCCTATTGGTTGAAAACCGAAAGGCCACAATGAGCCTACGATTTAGAACCGCAAGGTCGCATGAACCCATTACAGGCTACATAGGTCTCCGAGGAGACTGGGAAATCAAAATCAAAAATATTTTCAAAAGAATTCTTTAGCAAGAGCAGGGAAAACAACTCAAATTAAACATAGTATCATAATCTTCAACTAAGGTAAAACAATGCAAGTTAGAAGATGATATCGGAATAGTTTTGATGCCAACTTTACCTAAGGCATCAATGTAGCTTGAAGTTGCAACCAAGGGAGGATTCATCATTTAAGTCCATGGTCAACTTCAACACATCGCTTTTCTTCAACCATGTGTGGTAGCTCCCCCTACAAGAGAACAAGAACCTTTCGGTACCCAAATGGCTTTGGGTCCTTGGGGGTTAAAGGGCTTGTGAACCCAAAGTGTCTTTGCTACACTTGGATTCATCTTGAAAGTGCAACCATAAATGGCATGCCCGTAGACACCACAACAAAAACAATTTCCATCAAATATCTTCTTTTCATTTTTATTATGGACATGAGGTTTATCATTAGAATGCTTGACATGTGAACTATGCTGAGCATGAGCATTCTTAAAGGAAATAACTTTCTTTTGAACATGGGGTTTAATGTTAGAATCCTTGACATGAGAAGCATGTTGTGCATAAGCATTCTTGAAAGAAACATTTGTATTTCTAAAATTATTAGATGATGAATTACTAGATAGATTGTTAACTTTTTTAGTTAGGAAAACAACCTCATTTTTCAAGTCGTTCATGGATTTATGAATAGCATGCAATTGAGTTTTCAACATGCTATTTTCATTCTCCAATATGTCATTTTTATTTTTCAAATCCTTAGTGTCAATACTTAAAGTATCATGGCATGGATTGGGGACACTAATTCTTTGCTTCTCATTTTCTAATTTTACATCATATAATTAAGAGCTAAGATTTGAATTTTCTTTCTTCAATTTTTTGTTTTCTTTATCTTTTCTAACAAGCAAGGCATACATGCTTTTATATTCATCCATTAATTCATCATAAAGAAAATCATGAGAACTAGATGAATTAATACTACCATTTTTGATATCATGACTAGAGGAAGAAGAGTGTACCTCATCATTAGCATCCATGAGGCAAACTTTTGAAGTGACTTCATAGTCATATCAAGAGGATGCTTCATTTGAATACGATGATGATGTGGAAGCGTTTGACCTCTTCTTTGCCTTGTTCTTCATGGAAGGGCAATTTTTCTTCACATGCCTTTTTTCTTTGCACACATGGCAAATCACATTCTTTTTCTGACTTTTAGTGCTCCTATGACTGGAGGCACTATGGGCTTCAAAGATCATATTAGTATTGGGTGGATGATAATTGTCATCACTCCCCTCATCAAACGTTTTGAGTGTTTTGGTTTTTGCATAATTATAAAGCATATTTAAAGTAGCCCAAATATCGAATGCGGAAGTGCAATGCATGACCTTTTCAAAGACATTATTTTCCAAAGAACAAAAGATGCAGTTTGTAGCTTTAGTATTTAATTCAAACATATCAATTTGTTCTTGGGTCCATGCATTCATATTTTCCTTAGGTTCTATGTATTTTGACTTTACCATATTAAAAACACCTAAATCTTGAGTCTTTAGGAAAGTGTACATTCTACCATTCCAAAGACCAAAGTTAGACTCATCGAACCTAGGAGGTGTAGACGCTACCAATTCTAGTGCCATTTTCGGATCGAGACAAGGTGTAGAAGAGATGATGAAATCTCAAGCTACGGACACGCTCTGATACCAATTGTGGGCGAAATGACAACACTAGAGGGTGGGGGGGGGGTGAATAGTGTGTTAACTAAAATAATTAGTATAAATTCAATTTTAGTCGTTTCTCAAATCGTTTAGGCAATTTACGATTGAATGATTTGATGCGAAAGCGATATAAATAATTAAGCACAAGCAACAATAAATAACAATGCTAACACAATAATTTATAGTGGTTCAGCCCCAATGCCTACTCCACTACCTAAGCACCCGCTTAGGATTTTCAAACTAGTTTAACTAGATTAAATCAGTTTCCCTTACACAGAGGACTTTGACCCGAAGAGTCTCACTCTCGACCTAAGGCACTTCTACACCCGGAAGTCTCCGCGTCCTTACCGAGAGCACTCTTCCACCTCAACCCTAAGGGACAACTTACTTAATCCTAGTAAAACTACATTTACACATGTTGCTTTACTCCTTCTACACCGAGGATACCACTTACACAACAAGACCTAACACCCTAGGTCTTCACACGTACAAATCCAAAGTAAACATATTTAAATAACAGTTAAAATTACAATGAAAAGAGCTAAAGGGTGTAACCAAAAATCAATGCTCTTTTCACACCTTCAACGCCTTCAACTCGCCAAGGAGATAGACTCAAATCAGATCCCGAGTTGAGCCAGAGTGCGCTTGAAGTGGATTTTGACAGAAGATTAGGGTGCCAAGATTCAATCTCTAGAAGGCTCAATTCTCCCTTTTGAGTGCTCAATAAAGTCTGTAAGAATCAAGGAAGAAGATTAAAAGGAGTCAAATGAGGTATATTTATACCCTCACGAAGAAACGATAGCTCAATGGATAGAAAACTATCCGTTACAACCACTCGGTCGATTGGTTGGTCGACCGACCGATTGACCGCCAATGCGACCGCTGCCCTCTTCTCTCTGTGTGGTCGACCGTCTAGACGCAAGATTGTGTTCTGGCAATCCGGTCGACCGACGCAGGCTTGCGTCTTCAGCAAACACAGGTCGGTAGATCGACATAGCTACTGCCCATTTTGGGCTTCGATCGATCGACCGCCCGATCGACCGAAGTAGCTATTGCCGCTTTGCGGCATCCTTCGGTCGACCGACCGACCGACCGAGATGGCTACTTCCATTTTTCTACCCCTATTCGGTCAACTGCCCGGTCGACCGAACCTAGGCTAAATTGTTTTTTTAGCCCTTTTTCTTTCGCGCTTCGTTTCTGGGTTCCAGCTTTCAACGAGCATCAACTTGGAGAGTTTTCCTTGTGATCTTTGGACTTGTCCAATACGTCTTTGGTGCATACGTCGACTTTCGAGAATTTCCATGACAAACCTGAGCGCGACGATCAATGTCCTTCCGATTTTCTGTTTTCTTCCGATTTTTCCGATCGAGGACATCGAATGCTAATCGATATGAAACCTGAAAGATTTCTCGACGAAATATTAGTTCCATGTTTGTTTTCATCAAAACCGAGATTAAGTGATTAAGACCAAGGTTGAAAACCTAAAGCCAACAACTTCCTCCACAACCTTTTAGAATGCATTTTTTGTCTTTAACAAAAATGAAACCACATCTTGTTTTTGTTCCACCCTTCCAAGCTGCATCTACACACAATAATATGGAATTTAAGTCACTTTCGGTTTCCCATTCTTCACATTATGCACTTCTATTGTTTGCACCTTCAGTCTTCATCATCTTCTCATTAAAACATATTGTATCGGTTAAAGCTTTATTAAAAATAGTTTCCATTCTCCATTCTTTCTCTCCATATTTCACCATATTTCTATTTTTCCAAAAAAGCCATAGTGAGTTTGCTATGAAAGCCCTCAGTCTCTTTGATGATTCCTTATCATAATCCGAAGCTTCATCCATCCATCCAGCCATCCATCTTCCTTCCTTCATTTCTCTTTTAAACTTAAAGCACACCTCCATTCTCTTCATTACTTGATACCAGTATTCTTCCACCCATTTTCAGTCAAATAGGATGTGATTTAATTCATCTTTTCCTTTGCTACACAAGCAGCAAGTTTCAGTTTCCATTCCAGAAAACTTGTTAAACCAATCTGAAGTAGGTAATTTCCCCCAAATTACCTTCCAAATTAAGATCTTTACTTTTTCTGCCACTTTTAGACCCCATATTTCCTTCCAATTAAAGTCTTTTTTAGTTATCTCCTGCTCCTTTGCTTTTAAAAAGTGATAGGCACTCTTAACTGCTAAGTTTCCGTCTAAACTTTTTCCCCACACCCATTTGTCACCTTCTTCATCAGAATTGGTTTGAATTACTGTAGTTCTTTCACATAAACATTCATCAAAGTATTTTTCTACTTTAGCCATCTTCCAAGTCCCCTCTTCTTTGAGTTCTTCTACTCTCTCAATTCCTTCAAATGTTTCAACATTTATGTAGGTTGGCCCTCATTTCAAAGGAATGCTTCCCAACCAAGGGTCATTCCACACCTCTATATTCTTTCCATTAGCTAAACTGACACTTAAGCCCTCCTTCAGATTTTTTGCACAATTCCCTATTAGCTTAGCTTGGTCTGATTTTATTTTACCTTCTCCCCATTTCTTCCTAGGGTGTAACTATTGGGTGAAATGACCACACTAGAGGGGGGTGAATAGTATGTTAACTAATCAATTAGCCTAAATCTGATTTTAATCGTTTCTTAAATTATTTAGGCAATTCACAATTGTATGACTAAATGCGGAAGCGAGTAATAAAGATAAGCAATGTAATGTAATCCTCTTTATGATGTAAAGAACCCAAAAACCAAACCCGAATCTCAAAACATGAAAACCTGGAAACCGTCGTGAAATTCACTAAGCCTAGGGAGCTCCTTGGAGTGCTATATGACCTAGATATTTTCTTGACACAAAAAATGGCGATAATTGTTCCTTGGGTAGAATCTAGATAACGAGGTATTTTTAAGGATTTTTGGAAGCCTTTAGCCTACCCATATTTGAATCGGGAGATTAGGAAGTTTCCGTTTTCCGGAAATTTGTACTAGACCCCAAAAACTAGATTTTGATTCTTAAGGATTTTTATTGAATCCAAATGGGGGTAATCCTTATATAATATTTATGTTTTAAAGTTATTAGCTTAAAGTTAATAAATGTTATATAAGTAGACTTAGCAAAGATGGAACCAGAAACAAGCAAACGAGCAGAAAAAATCAACAAACTGGGCTGATTTTTCCAATTCTGGTCGACCGGTCAGTCGACTGAATAGTGCCAAAAATTGGAAGTAGCCAAGTCAGTCGACCGAAGTGTGCCAGAATGCGGTAGTTTGCTTTCAGTCGATTGACTGATCGACCGACGATCGACCGACCATCTATCGGACTGCGGAAACGGCTAGTTTTCTGCCCGTTGAGTCGCCTGTTTCATCCCATCTCCCCAAGGCTTATAAATAGAATCCTAAGCAAGCCTTCCATCCTTCATCTAAGCTTTCATTGAGCCATTCTTGATCATTCTCAAAGCATTTCTTGAGTCATCCATTTGATAACCCTAATTTCCATGATACATCCTTGATCTTGCCTTCAAGCTTCGAATGATTCATCATTGAGGCATCAAGAGGAACTAGGACTCGTGTTTGGAGCTAAGTATTTGTTGTATTATTTATTTGCTCCATTATTTGTGTATTTTTGTGATTTATTTCATTGTATTTGAGCTTGTGAAGACCTAGGTTGTTAGGTCTTGAAATTGGGTGGTAACCTTGGTGTTTAAGGTTTAAATCCACCAGTGTAAACATAGTTTGCTAGGATTAGTTCTTGTTATCCTTAGGATTGAGGTGGGAGAGTGCTTTCGGTAGGAAGGTGGAGACTTCCGAGTGTGGAAGTGCCTTCGGTGTGAGAGCGGAGACTCTCCGGTGAAAACGTCATCGTTGTAAAGGAAACAAGATATCTAGTAAAGCTAGTTTGGAAATCCTAAGCGGGGTGCTTAGGTAGTAGAGTAGACATTAGAGCCGAACCACTATAAATACTTATGTTAGAATTGATATATTATTTTGTATTAATTGCTTTATCATTTATCGCTTCCGCATTTAGTCATTTAATCGTGAATTGCCTAAGTAATCTAAGAAATGTTTAAAATCAGAATTTAGGCAAATAAATTAGTAAACACACTATTCACCCCCCCTCTAGTGTAGGCCATTTTCACCAACAAGCACACCGCTTAGGATTTCCAAACTAAGTTTACTAGATTATATCGTTTCCCTTACAAAGAGGACTTTACAATCGGAAAGTCTCCGCTCTCAAACCGAAGGTCCTTCCACACCCGGAAGTATTCCGCCTTCCTACCGAGAGCACTCTCCTATCTCAACCTAAGGGACAACTCAACTAATCCTAGTAAACTAAGTTTACAATGGTGGATTTAAGCCTTAACACCAAGGCAACCACCAACTCAATCAACCTAGCACTCTAGGTTTACACAAGTTGATATACAATCGAGATAAATAATAAAATACAATAACAATTGGAGCAATAAATCGAAGAACAAGTACTTAGCTCCAAAAGAAACTCCCTAGTCCTCTTGATGCCTTGTGAAGATGAATCTATGAAGCTTCAAGGCTAAATTAACAAGTGGAGATCAAAACTAGGGCTCTTAGCAAAGATGGCTCAAGAATTCTTGTAGAGATGTAATGAGTGGGCTCTTTGAGGCTTAGAAGCATCATTAGTAGGCTAGAAATAAGATTGGGATGGGTATTTATAACACCCCACAAGAAACGGCTAGTCAACGGGCGAAAAACTAGCCGTTTCCGTCGTCTGGTCGATGGCCGGTCGATCGTTGGTCGACCGATCGATCGACTGAAAGCAAACTGCCGCTTTCTGGCACACTTCGTTCGACCGATCGATCGACTGAATTAGCTACTGCCAAATTTTGACCAACTTCGATCGATCGATCGGTTGACCGAAATGCCTTCTTCTTCGGTCAGTCGACCAGTTGGTCGACCGAACCTGGGCAGGGTAGATTTCTTTGCTTGGTTTGCTAGTTTTCTGATTCCGTCTTCGCTAAGTCTACTTATATAATATTTATTAACTAAGTTAATAACTTTAAAACATAAATGTTATATAAGGATTACCCCCATTTGGATTCAATAAAAATATCTAAAAAATCAAAATTCTTAAGAATCAAAATCTAGTTTTTGGGGTCTAGTACAAATTTTTGAAAAACGGAAATTTCCTAATTTCTTGGGTCAAATATGGGTAGGCTAAAGGCTTTCAAAATATCCTTAAAAATAGCTCGTTATCTAATTTTAACCCAAGTAATAATTACTGCTATTTTTTTTTATGTTAGGAAAATATCTAGGTCATATAGCCCTTCAAGGAGCTCCCTAGGCTTAATGAGTTTCAGGGCGGTTTCCGAGCTTTCATGATTTGGGATTCGGGGATGGTTTTTGGGTTCTTATGCATCATCATGAGGATTTACAATATAAACTTGACACCCTAAATCTAGACTCTATCTTCCCGATGAATCCGAGCGCGTCGACCAACGTCCTTCCGATTTCCCAATTTCCTAATTTCTTCGATATTTTCGATCGAGGACGTCGTGCGCTAACCGATATGGAACCTGAAAGAAACTCTTTATGAAATCATTAGTTCCATGTTTGTTATCATCAAAAACGAGATTAAGACCAAGGTTGAAAATCTTAAGCCAACAGTAACTTCTCATATTTTGATAAATACATTCTACTCCAAATACTTTCATGGTTGTTTAAGAGAGGTAGCACTATTTTTGCAACCATTACTTTTCTCATTGTAGACAAATCCCTCACACCTAGTCCTCCTCTTTTTTGATTTGGAATCCTCTCTTCTTTTTTGATTTGGAATCCTCTTCTTGTCTCATCTCCTTCATGTTTTTATTTTCAGAGGTGCTTTCCTTTTCTTCTGCATTCAATCTACAACTTTCCTCTCTATGTCCCACCTTGCCACATCTGAAACATAAATTTGGCGAACTCTCATAAGCAACAGTTTGAAAAAATCTTCCTTCCTTTGATTCGAATTGGCTTCTTCAAGTCAAGGAAAACACAAACTCGAGCAAACTTTCCTCTTTCCCCTGATGAAGTTACGTGGTCCACTTTCATTGGTTTACCAGTAACTACTGCCAGCTGAGGTAATATTTCACAATGCAAGTACTCAAGAGGCAAGCCCATAAATTGAATCCAAACTGGCACTGTAGAAATACCTCTTGCATTGGTTAGAAGTCATTCTTCCAAGGAATCACGGAGAGAACTTGTCTCCTAAGGAACCAAGGACCCCCCGAAAAAGCCTTCCAGTAATCTTCCTCATTGAAGAATTTAAAAGCAAAAAAACCTGCTGGTAGATCAATAATTTGGCATTTGGCATTCTATTTCCACAATTTTGGCATCATATTTCTTACAAGTTCTAAAGCAGGTGTTCTTCCAAAGTATTTTCCATATAAGATGAGGTTACAATCATACATGGTTTTCTTTAGATCCTCCTCACAAATGAAAACCTTTCCTTTTGCATTTGCCTAAATCTTCTCTATCTTCTCCCCTAAGCTCTTTGATCTATTCCACTCTTCCTCCCTTTTGGTCAAACTGAATAGACCCGCCCAAGAGCTCGGCCGATCATTTACAATTACCTCCTTTCTATTGCCAAAATGATTTGGGCCTTTAGTCTTCTTCCCGATCATCCATTCCCCTCCTTCAGATGATAGGAACTCTTTCCTCGATCGAAAACCAGCATCAGAAGACCTCAAGTCCGGCGGATCCGGTGGTATTTTTTGAAAGGGCGAAGTTTTTTTCGCCTTTTCCTCAGCTGACGTCATTCAAATTGATTCACTGCAAAGATCGTCAAAACTTAATCGATCGTGCATGAGGACAACAATCTATCAATAAATTAGAGGTATGCATTCTCAAACAAAAATATGTCATATTTAATGGGCATTGTGTTTGATGAAAATGATGCATGATTTTAAGGGCTTATTTGGATTGTGGAATAGGGACGGATAAAGAGAGATGGGGAAGGGAGAGGTTAATTGTCTCGTGTTTGACATTCAACTTTAGAAGGAGGGGAGGGGTTTGGAGGTGTTAGAAATCTCGCCAAATCTAAATGAACATAGAGACTCGCTCGCGGATGGAAAACCGTAAGGGCTCTCCCCCCCGTGGCACCGCCTCTTCCGTCCCCCCCTCCCCCCTCCCCCCTCCCGATCCGCCGGATGGATCACCCTCCTCTGATCTTTCTCCACTGGTGAACCAGTCCTCTTCCTCGACAATGCCTATCCCTTCTCTTCCAGTAAGAAATCCTCAATCGAGATCTTGGGCTAATTGTTGGCGTGTAGGCCTGGCGGGCCGAATCATCAATCTCGCTTGTGGCGGATAGGCCTGTAGGGCCGAGTCACACTGGACGCTGAGGGCGCTTGGCTCTGCTACGGTATAAGGTGAAGGTGCGCCCTTCCCTCACACCAATTGGTTTGGGGGTCGTTGGTTAGTGCCGGAGTCCTGGGAGTTGGTATCAGAGCCTGGTCCCGGGTTCGAGTCTCAGCGTTTGTGTAGATTGCTGAGGGGGAGATTGTTGGTGTGTAGGCCTGGCGGGCCGAGTCATCAATCTCGCTCGTGGCGGATAGGCCTGTAGGGCCGAGTCACACTGGAATTCAAAATAAAGGAATCCAAAATAAATCTACTCATGCAAGACTATGAAATGTTTAAGATGTTATCACATGAATCCATTGATGTCATGCATGCTAGATTTCAAAATATTACAAATTGCTTAGCTAACCTTGGAAGGGAAATAAGGGAAGAGGAGAAGGTAAGGAAGCTCCTCCATTCCCTTCCAAAATCATGGGAGCCCAAGGTCACAGCAATCATGGAAGCTAATAACTTGAGTACCTTGAAGATCACCGAGCTCATTGGGTCTCTCATGACACATGAGACTCACATGAAGCAATACTAGGAGGAAGATGCCCCCAAAGACAAGACCATTGCCTTAAAAGCATCACATCGGGCAAAAGAGTCATCATCATCCGAGGAAGAGATGGATGATCTTGAAGAAATGGCGATGCTAGCAAGAAGATTTATGAGTTTCATGAGGGGAGGCATGAGGAAGGGAAGATGAGGCTACACATGCTACCACTGCAACAAGATTGAACATCTAAAGAGGGATTGCCCACTTCTCAAGATGGTCTCCACTTCCAACCCTCACAAGAGGGAAAAATACAAGAAGAAGAAGAAGACAATGATGTCCACGTGGGATGAAAGCGAGACCTCATCGAGTGAAGAAGAAGCAAAGAGTGAAAAAGCAAATCTTTGCTTGATGGCAAATGATGATGAGATAAGGTTTACTTTCGGTGAAGTTTCTTTTACTCAAGAAGAACTAGAAAGTGAATTTGAACAAATGCATGATGAATTTAATGCCATTAGGAGAAAATTTAGAGACCTTAAAAAGGATAATAAATCCTTAGAGATTGAGAATGATAGTTTATTACTTTCTTGCAATGCCTTAAGAAAAGAAGTAGACACCCTTAAGGAAGAGACATGCACCATAGAGAAAGCTAAGGAGGACTTAGAAATTGACAACCAAAAATTAGAAAATGAAAATAAGTATTTAAGTGATCAAGTAGAGCATTTGAATAATAGCATGCTAAAATTAAAAAAGGAACTTTGCATGCCTAATGAAAAGATGACAACCATACAAAATGTCATGCCTAAGATTGTCCATAAAAAGAAATCATCACACTCCCATGCTCACACACATACTAGAAGAAAATTTAATGGAAATTACTTTTCTTGTGGCATATTTGGCCATATGGCCAAGGAGTGTGCTTTGATGAGGAACCCACATGCAAGATTTACATGGGTTCCCAAAATGACTAACACTCAAGGACCCAAGAAAATTTGGATACCTAAGATGGTTTCTTCTCCTTTTGTAGATGGAGAAGCATCCTCAAGCAAATAGAAGCACTTGTATATTGGATAGCGGTTTCTCAAAGCAGATGACGGGTGACATCAACTTATTTGCAACCCTATCAAGCAAAGATGATGGACATGTCACATTTGGAGACAATGCCAAAGGTAATATTGTTGGCATTGGTGACATAGGTATACTCCCTTACCCATGCATTAAGAATGTTTTATTAGTTGATGGGTTAAAACATAACTTGATTAGCATATCACAATTATGTGACAATGGATACATGATTATTTTTGAAGCATCAAAATGTATCATTAGAAGTGCACCTTCAAATGATATCATGTTCATTGGAAATAGGCAAGAAAATGTCTACACTTGAGAATAAAATGTCTTGCCAAATCCCCATGTTAGATGCTTAGTTGCCATGGAGAATGACTCTTGGTTGTGGCATAGAAGGCTAAGACATGCTAGCATGAGCCTCATCCAAGAAATATCTAGGAAAGAATTAGTTAAAGGCTTACCCAAGATAAAATTTGAAAAAGACAAACTTTGTGATGCATGTCAACTTGGTAAGCAAGTCAAATCTTCATTTCATAGTATTAATCAAGTTAGTACATCTAGAATTCTTGAGCTTGTGCACATGGATCTATTTGGTCCATGTGATGTAGTTAGTCTAGATGGAAAGCTATATTGTTATGTATTAGTTGATGATTTTTCTAGATTTACATGAGTTTTCTTTTTTGATAAGAAAAATGAAACTTTTGAGTTTTAAAAAGATTTTCAAAGAAAGTTACAAATGAAAAAGGAGTTTCAATTCAAAAAATTAGAAGTGATAATGGAGGGGAGTTTAAAAATGAAAATTTTTCCGAGTTTTGTGATGATTTGGGTATTGAACATACCTTTTCTTCCCCTAGGACCCCTCAACAAAATGGGGTGGTTGAGAGGAAGAATAGAACCTTACAAGAGATGGCTAGGACCATGTTATGTGAAAATAATTTGCCTAAGTATTTTTGGGCCGAAGCCATAAATACATCTTCCTATGTTCTTAACCCAGTTTTATTAAGACCTAAAATTAAGAAAATACCTTTTGAGCTTTGGAATGGTAAAATCCCAAATGTGGGATATTTTCATATTTTTGGATGGAAATGTTTCATATTGAATACTAAGGAGAATTTAGGAAAATTTGATTCTAAATCCGTTGAAGGAATTTTCCTAGGTTACTCCATGAATTCTAAGGCATATAGAGTTTACAATCGTAGAACCATGATTGTTGAAGAATCTGTGCATGTTATGTTTAATGAAACTAATGATTCTTCTAGAAATGTGAAGATTGTAAATGTAGGTGAAGAACTTGAGGATCTTACACTTGATGACAAAGAGGTGTAGGATGAAGATAATGAGGAAACCCAACATGAAGAACCGCCATCCTCGAATCTACCTCAAGTTGAAGATGAAGATGAAGAAGCTCTACCACCTCTCCCTAAAGGATATCGGTTGGTAAAGGATCATCCAATGGACCAAGTCATTGGAGAACCTTCAACGGGAGTGGTAACGCGTTCTAAACTCAAGAATGTTTGTCAATATGTAGCTTTTGTACCTCCAGTAGAGCCTAAGAATATTAAGGAAATAATAGAAGATGAGTTTTGGGTACTAGCTATGCAAGAAGAACTCAACCAATTTGCTAGAAATGATGTGTGAGACTTAGTGCCGAGACCTAGTGAACAAACTATAATTGGAACTAAATGGGTATTTAGAAATGATCTAGATGAAGAAGGATTAGTTATTAGAAACAAAGCTAGGTTAGTGGCACAAGGGTACAATCAACAAGAAGGGATATATTATAATGAAACGTATGCTCCCATAGCTAGATTAGAAGCAATTAGAATGCTTTTGGCATATGCTAGCATTAAGGGTTTTAAACTTTTCCAAATGGATGTAAAAAGTGCATTTTTAAATGGTTTCATTAATGAAGAAGTCTATGTTGAACAACCCCCCGGATTTGAAAGTTTTGAGTTTCCAAACCATGTTTTCAAACTTAAAAAGTCATTATATGGTTTAAAACAAGCCCCTAGGGCTTGGTATGAAAGGCTTTCAATCTTTTTAATTGAACAAGGTTTTAATGTTGGAAAAGCTGATGTTTCACTTTTCATTAAGCATAATGAAAATGATATATTATTAGTTCAAATTTATGTTGATGACATAATTTTAGGTGCTACTAATGAAATGCTTTGTAAGTGGTTTGCTAAATGTATGCAAGATGAGTTTGAGATAAGCATGATGGGGGAGCTCTCTTTTATGATTAGTCTCCAAATCAAGCAAACCAACAAAGGAATCTTCATCAATCAAGCCAAGTACACAAAGGAACTCATCAAAAAGTTTGGGATGAATGAAGCCAAGATAGCTTCTACACCTATGAGCGCATCCATCAAGCTTGACAAAGATGAAGAGGGCATTAAAGTTGACGAAAAATGATATCGAGGTATGATTGATAGTCTTCTTTACTTAACCGCAAGTAGACCCGATATCATGTTTAGTGTATGTGTATGTGCAAGGTTTCAATGTTGCCCTAAAATGTCTCATTTAAGTGCGGTAAAATGCATATTGAGATATTTAAAGGGCATGGTTGACTTAGGACTATGGTATCCATGTCATACATCATTTGATTTAATCGGTTTTTCGGATGCGGATTTTGCCGGGTGTAAAGTAGATAGAAAAAGCACTAGTGGGTGTTGTCAATTCTTAGGAGCGAGTCTTGTTTCTTGGTTCTCAAAGAAACAAAACTTAGTTGCACTTTCAACTACCGAAGCGGAATACATCGCTGTGGCTAGTTGTTGTGCATAAGTCCTTTGGATGAAACAAACTCTTTTAGACTATGGACTTGAGTATTCTTGCATACCTATTCATTGTGATAACACTAGTGCAATAAACTTAACAAAGAACCCTATTTTACACTCTAGAATCAAGCATATTGACTTAATGCATCATTTTCTTAGGGATAATGTGACTAAGGGAAATATATCGGTAGAATTTGTATCCACCGATAAACAGCTTGCCGATATATTTACAAAACCCTTGGTTGAAGAAAGCTTTACAAATTTAAGGATGCAATTAGGAATTTGTGCTTTTCCTAGTAATTAAAATGTTTTTTCTTCAAAATGTATATGTGTTTCAAAACTTGCATTCTATAAAGTATCATCACACTTATGTATTGCTCTGTAGTGGGGCTTTGCAACTTATTGATGTTTGCCTTCTATAGGCTTACATTTATAGGAAGGACTATAGTGATAGATGATACTTGGTTTTATGGCTTTCTTGGTTTTTATGATGAAACTCATTAATTGTACATTAATTCTTACCCTTTTTGATTGATGTTAAAAGGGGGAGAAAAAGTAAGGTCACTCTTGTTTTTTACGATGCAAATAGTTAGGGTGAGTTATATAGTTAGGGGGAGTTACAAAAGTTATAAGTATTTGAATGAATAATATGCACATTGATAGGGGGAGCATAGGTTGAATTATAAGTATTTGTATGCATGTGTTGAGTTTTATATCTTGTATACCTTAGACTCAAGTATGCCTTAACTCAAACTCACAAAAAATATCCATATGCTTTCTTAAAATTCCTTATTATGTTTGTCATCATCAAAACGGGAGAGAATGTTGGCTTAAGGGTCTCTCTTAAGCCTTGATATTTATTTTGATGATAACAAACAAGTACTTAATCCATATGTGAAGTTTTGAGTTCAGGTTGAGGTTGCGATAAGCATGCCAAATTCATTCAAACGAATCGAAAGAAAAGACCGTCAAAGAAACGGAAGAAGAAAATGTCAAAGAAAGGCTCGGGCTTAGATCAAGTAGAGATCATGTAATATACCTCTTGGATGAGTTTATCCCAAGCTAAATTGTAAAGTTATCCAAGTTAAAACTTGGTAAATAAACCCATAAAAAAGGCCTGTAACAAAATCAAGTAGAAGTCAGCCTTAGCCTGAGTTTGGTCGACCGGTTGGTCGACCGAACAAGGCAGTATCCTTGGCAGCAGCCAGTTCGGTTGACTAGTTGGTCGACCGAATGATGCGAAGAAGTGGTAGTAGCCATTCGGTCGACCTGTCAATCGATCGAAGTTAGTGAATGAATCGCAGAAGGCTACGTCGGTCGACCGATCGGTTGACCGACCGAAGCCAAAATTTGGCACAATGCTCCTCGGTCGACCGATTTGGGGATCACAAGTCGCGCGCCCCTGGCTCCACTGATTCGGTCGACCGAATGTGGGATGGATAGAGTTGCGATAGTCGGTTGACCCGTCGGTCGACCGAAAACTCACATAAAGCCAGCGGTCGCATTGGCGATCGATCAGTCGGTCGACCGACGATCGACCGGCAAAGCGACCGAACGACGTCAATGGCTATTTTTTCGCCCGTTGAACGTTCCGTTCGGGTGAGGGGTTATAAATACCCCACACCTAACTTCTTTAAACCTTCTTGGAGATTTCATTGAGCATTAAAGAAGTGATTTGAGTCTTCATAAGAATTGATTTGCTGCGCGCCCTTCGCCTCCGTCGACAACATTCTTCGAGCGCCTGCTTCCCTGCTTCCCTCAACTCTGCTGCAACTCAAAGAGTCATCTTCCTGCAAGTTGGAGGCTTGAAGGCTTGGAAAAGGAGCATTGGTTCATCTTTAAATTCTTAAGCTCTTTCCATTGTATTTGAAGTTTATTTCAAACTTGTTTTCCATTTGTAATAGCTACTAGGTGTGCTAGGAAAATACTTAAGGAAAACTTTATAGGATTGTGTTTTGCCTAGGTGAATAGGATTGAGAGGTTCTCAGAGTGGCGAGAAGAGTGTCCTCATTGTATTCAAAGGGAAACACAAACTCTATAAAATAGTGGTTAGAAATACTTGGTGAGAAGCCATGGTAGTGGAATAGGCAGTTGGCCGAACCACTATAATTAATTTTGTCTGCATTGCTTTCTTGATTGCCTATGATTGTTATTAATATTTGATCACATCTATTTTTAAGAAACACTTGCACCTAAGTGAAATTAAAATTGAGTAAAAAAAAGAAAAATATAAGAATAAGAGGACAGACACTATTCAACCCCCTTCCGGTGTCGAATTTCCTACAACACTAATCTTCTAAAAAAGCTGAACCCTAAATGTACGATTTCTTTAGATTTTTCCACCACTTTTTTGAAGATTTCCTCTTCCTCGAAGGATCGTGTGATTTTTTTCCCGGATCATGTTAAATCACTTTGTGCGCCATGGTCTGCTAGTTTAATCAGACTTCAACTAATACTGGTTGTTAACTTCTTCTTGGTACCAATAAAAAAAGCGTCACCATTATATTTGTTCTTTCCTATTTAGTTGAGATAATTATTTTGATTAGGGTATATTTTGTGATGAAGCAAAAGAAATTGCAATAAAAACAATTAGATGAAGCACTTATTGCATTCTAACAATTTGCTAAAATAGCTGCAGAGATAATGCTATGAAGAATTAATTGCTAAGATGAGCACTTATTTTCCTAGAGCTTTTGCATTTTTGCTCGACTACAAATATCTTAGCTTATACCCAAGCAAATGCACAATATGATCAATAATTTTACAAACCATCATTTGGTTTATTATTTGATTGCACCTGAAATTTTGATATAGGATGCTTAGCAAGAACAAAATGGTGGCCAAATCATGAAGCTAAACAATATGGCAGACAACACTCGTTGCAGGAAAAAAAAATAGGATCAAGAAATACAGCAAAGACACTGGATATGAACAAGAAAATATAAATTATCTTATGTGAACATAGAACAAACTTCTAGCTAAACATCATTAAATAGTCTTTGCAGATTAACGAATCGATAAAAGAAGGAAAGGGAAAAGATTCTGCGATTTCTCACCCCATACAATAGATACTACAATTTCCAAACAACAAAACACATAATCAATTGAACTCATCAAACCAAAAAGAAAAAGCAAGAAACGCATCACTAGTTCATCCAACCAAGACAGAGTTTTCTACATAAACAAGCTTCTAAAACAAAAAAGATCCAGTCTTTGGGCATTAAGACGCAAGATTGGGGCAAGCGCAATCAGTAAAAGAACACAAATAACGGATTCGAGGAACTTACCCAACAAATTGTGATTCGATTCTCCTTCATTTCGTCAGATGGACTCCTCTTCGGGGCACAAGACAAGAGGAGGTAGCCAGGTAGGGGCAAGCTAAGCTAAGTGGGAATCGTTAAGGAGGCAAAGGGCAGTGGATTAATCAGGCAATCACTGACCAACTGCATTGCAATAAACTTGTTGAATAGGATTCGAGCTTTTGCTCAAATCATGAAGCTAAACAATATGGTGGGAGGGCTGCGGTAGGTGGAAGGGAGGATCGGTCGGCACTCCTCTTATTATGTCGTTGGCCGAAACCCTAGTCGACGGCGGCTAGGGTTTTAGGGGGTGCCAGAGAGACACAAGAGAGAGAGGGAGGGAGAGGGTAATACCGGCGTTGCAGGCGTGGGCGGCGACGGATGGGCCGGCGGCAGAGAGAACGCACAGAGAGAGGGAGAGGTGAGTGGGAAAGAAATAAAATATCGAATGAGCGGGGAAGAAAGAAAAGCTCTGGCGAAATAATAATGAGTACTCCACGACGATTTTGCGACGATAGCATGCGGCCGCAAAAGCCCGTCGCAACATGGTCGCCATACTATCGCGAAGGTTTTAAATTTGCGACGGTCTGTGAGGCGGTCGCAAACCCATCGCAACAGTGTCGTCTCCTAGACCCCCATGGCCGGCGATCGCAGAACCATCACATCTGCGATCGCCTCCAGCGCTGTCGCAAAAAACCAACTTTTTAGTAGTGATAAACCTCACAACGGTAGAAACAACGATATGTATAAATGAGGGATGCATATCAATAGCAACTAAACACATATGCAACCAACATTGATCATGTACTCCATGATAGCAACATATAACTCCTCACGCTTGAATTCTACCATGCTAAATAACATGCACTATGATTAACATAACATCATGATCAAATATGTTGGGGAAATGACAACACTAGAGAGGGGGGGGGGGGGGGGTGAATAGTGTGTTAACTAATAATTGTCGCCTAATTCCGATTTTAATCGTTTCTTGATTTGTTAGGGTAAGTACGATATTTATAGCAAGCGGAAGCAATAAAGATAAAGAAATAAACACAAATAAGCTACCAATGCTAACACACGAATTTGTAGTGGTTCGACCAACTGCCTACTCCACTACCTTGGCTCTACACCAAGGCTTTCTAACCAACTACTTTATAAAACTTATGTTTCCCTTTTAATACAACTGAGGACACAATTCTCACCTCTTTGAGAACTCCTCAAACCTATTCACCTAGGCGAAACACAAATTTACAAAGCCTAACCCTAAGTGTTTCTCTAGCACACCTAGCAAGCTATTACAAAAAAAAAAGTCTGAAATAAATCTTCAAATACAATGTAAAAGAGCTTAAGAATAGAAATAGAAACCACAACTCTTTTCCAAGCCTTCGACGCCTTCAACTCGTCACGAAATAGAGCTCGAATCAAAACTCGAGTTGAGATAGAGTGTGCGCTTGAAGAAGATGTCGGCGGAAAAACCGAGCGCAAGCAATTGATCTTTTGGAAGGCTTAAAAATCTCCTTTGAATGCTCAATAAAATCTATATCAAATGAGAGAAGAAGAGTTAAAGGAGTTAGATGAGGTATTTTTATACCCTCTCGAAGAAACGGCAGCTCAACGAATAGAAAACTATCCGTTATAGCCGCTCGATTGATTGGCCGATCGACCGACCGATCGACCGACCAATCAACCGCTCGAGCGACCGCTGCCTTACTCTCTCTATGCGGTCGACCGACGGGTCGACCGCCAAATGCAAATCTTGCATTCCCACAATTTGGTCGACCGATGCAGTGAAGCCAGAGATGCGCACCAAGCGATTTTTTATCTGGTCGACCGATCGGTCAACTGACGCGCCTTAACGGTTGACCGAAGTAGCCTTAGCCAATTTCTACACTATCTTCGGTCGACCGACGGGTCGACCGATTGCCTACTGCCATTTTTTGGCAACATTCGGTCGACCGAATTGACTATTGCCAATTTCCTAACTCTATTCGGTCGATCGATCGGTCGATCGAACACAGGCTGAACTTGATTTTTTCAGCCTTCTTCTTCCGTGCTTCGTTTCTGGGTTCCGGCTTTCAACGAGCATCAACTTGGAGAGCTTTCCATGTGATATTTGAACTTGTCCAATACGTCTTTGGTGCATACGTCGAACTTTGAGATATTCCACGACGAACCCGAGCACGACGATCAATGTCCTTCAGATTTTTTGATTTCTTCCGATTTTTCCGATCGAGGACATCAAACGCTAATCGATATGGAACTTGAAAGATTTCTCGACGAAATATTAGTTCCATGTTTGTTATTATCAAAACCAAGATTAAGACCAAGGTTGAAAATCTTAAGCCAACAATCTCCCCCTTTTTGCTGATGACAAACATCCTTAAGAAAATATATTCATTAAAGCATAGAGGATATCAACTAAGGGATTTCTCCCCCTATCAACATGCATATCTATGAAAATAAACTCCCCCTATCTATATGCATGATCTTCCTATATTTTCATCCCTTTTACCTATAATTTTCTCTCCCTTTACCCATAATTTTCTCCCCCTTTTGACATCAATCAAAAAGGGCAAGAAAGGTCAATCTAGTTAAAGGGATGAAAAACAAATATTTTTTCATGAAGTTGAGACTCTAAAATTATTTTTCAAGAGACATGACAATCTCAACAAAAGGGATGAAAAAAAATTTGATATGAAACTAAATCATACATGATAGAAAAGAGTGATAGATAGAATTCAAAACTAAATCATGTATGCACTCAAGTATGAATGTACTCATATCTTTTTCATGACATTTTTAAATTTCATTCAAACTTTTAAAATATCAAGATATGGTCATTTAAATCATGTATATCAAGTTTGAAGTGAAACTAATGTCATTTAATCAAACTTTTAACTTAGCACGGTTTCATTTGAATTAAGCATGAAAACATGAAAATATTAAGTATCAAATTTTGCTATCTACTCATGTTTTCTCAAACTTAGGCATCTAGACATTAAACATGAGTGAATCCAAGTATATGAATCAAGTTTGGACTTAAAATGAAATTTCTAAGTCACTTTGTTGACTTAGGTCAAACTATACTTCAAGTTTTCAAAAATCAAACTTTTAAATTCATACAAAATCATATTTTCGACGAAATGTTTTGATATCAATTGTTGGACGAATTTTTTTGAAACTTTAACTGGACAAACTAGATTTTACAAGGAATCTAGAGGTTCAAGAATCAATCAAAAATCAGTTTCCTATAAATTCATAAAATTCTTGAAAGTCCAGGGGCATTTTCATAAATTTTAGGTATTTTTTCGAAAGTTATCATTTTTTATTCAAACTTTCCAAATATCGCTGAATGGTCAATTGAAATGCATGTATCAAGTTTGAACTCAAAATAAATTTTCTAAGTTCATTTTTCAATCGATCTCGATTTCAACTAAAAGCTATTTTTTTTTAAAGATATCGCTCAAATTATCAAAATCATTTTTAGAAATGATTTTATCCAAAGAATAGAGAGAAAGATATTAGAAATGAAATCAAAATATCATGCCCAAAGTTTCATTTGAAGTTTTTGAAGAAAGATCAAAGTATCGGAAAGATTGATATTTCAAGAATGATGATACATTGTGTTTTTGAAATTCAACTTCAAAATTCTATTATAAATCAGATTCTTGATGAAATTTTTCAAAATTTTTACACAACATATTAGATTTTTCAATGAAAGTGCAGTTTTAAGAATCATCTAAAAAGGATTTTTCTATATTTCTCTAGAAATAACTGAAAATGCATACCAATTGTTGGGTGAAATGACATTTTCTTAATTTTCAGTTATTCTTAAAACGTGTTGAGTTTTCATTCAAATTTTTTTTGACACCACATAATGGTCATGTAAAGAGTGTATGTCAAGTTTGAAATGAAAATTATATTCTTAAGTCAAGATATCAACATAGCATGATTTCATTCAAAACTATGCTAGTTGTCATGAAACTTGCTAAGTGTTCTTATCATTTACTCAAGATTTTTTAACCTTAAATATATGGATACCTAACATGAGTAAATCTAAACATGTTCCTCAAATATGGATTGAAAATGAGACCTCTAAGTTAATTGGTTGACTTGGGTCAACTTGGTTCAAAAGAGGTAAGCATGAATTGACCTCTATGTCATTTTATCCATATCCATATGAATTTTTTCACTCTAAGTGTATGGAAACATGTCATACCTATTCCTAAACATGTTTATGAAGTTTGGACTTAAAATGAAGTGTCCAAGTCGATTTGTTGACTTGGGTCAAACTTTTTCAAGTTTAAGTCATCTAAAGTGATATAGTTATCACATTGTTCATCTACACATGAATTTTTAAGTTTGAACACCTAGAATCATGTCATGTGTGTATCTAAACATGTTTTCTAACTACTAACTCACAATGAAGTCTCTAATATGAATTTTAACCTAGAGCAAATTTCATTCAATCAAGATATCATGAAATTTCCTAAGTTATCAAAATTTTACCTACTCATGAAATTTCATAGATTTGTCATGCAAAATCAATCATGAGTATAGAGACATTATTCAAGTATAATTATTGAGGTAATTGAGCAAGATTTTAACAAAAGTCAAATCCATACCTCTTTTCAATTGAATTTTGTCAAACTTGTCATTTACTTTTCAATGTTCTTCATGATAGCATAGCCTTTCATTAACATTCACAACTTGCAAGTAGACTTCATTAGTAGATTTCATGAAAATAAAGCTACTAGCAAGCTAACCAAACCAAATAGCAAAGAGTGATTCAAATATCATTTTCAAAATGTACTTTGCTAAATAGTTTGAAATCCATTTCAAAATATATTATCATGAATCCGAAATGAATTTTAAGAGATCACAAATGTAAATTTAATAAAAAACATTGATCTCCAACCCTTCCTATTGGTTGAAAACCGAAAGGCCACAATGAGTCTACGATTTAGAACCACAAGGTCTCGTAGACCCATTACAGGCCACTTAGGTCTCCGAAGAGACTGGGAAATCAAAAGTCAAAAATATTTTTAAAACTTATCAAGAGTGGAAAATCTACTAATATTAAGCATATATCAAACTCCAACTCTAATTTAAACAAGAGGTATAGGAGATGATACCAAATTAACTAGATGTAAATTTTTCATACCGAAGGCATCTATATGATGCGAAGTGGCAACTTGTATTTGGTGAAGCTTTAAGTCTTCATGCAACTCCCACCAACCATCATCAACTCATCCTTGTGTGATTGCTCCCCCTACAAGAGAAGATGAGATCTTTGGTACCCAAATGATTTTGGGTCCTTGGGGGTGAGTTGGCCTAGGAATCCAAAGTGTCTTAGCAACGTTTAGATTTCTTTTAAATGCACAATCATGATTAGCATGACCATATATACCACAACAAAAATAATTTTCATGAAACTTTTTCTTTTGAACATGAGGTTTAAATGAGGAATGCTTGACATGAGAATGATGATGACCATTAGCATTCTTTACATAAGCATTTTTATTTCTAGAGTTCTTAAAGGAAGATGCATTTGATAAATCATTGATTTTCCTATTTAAGAATACAACCTCATTTTTCAAATCACTCATGGATTTGTGAATAGCATGCAATTGAGATTTCATCATACTATGTTCATTTTTGATCTTTGTATTTTCTACTTTCAAATTTTCAATCTCAACTTTTGAGATATTTTTCAATTCAATTTTCAAATCAATATTCTCATTTTTTAAGTCTTCAATTTCAATCTTAAAATTGTCATGGCAAGAATTAACAACACTAGTATTCAATTTATCTTTCTCTAATTCATGCACTTGTGAATCAAGACTTAAATTTTCCTTTCTTAGTTTTCTATTTTCTTTGATCTTATTCATAAGCAATGCATACATCTTTTTAGATTCTTCTAATAGTTCTTCATAAGACATGTCAAGGGATTTAGAGCTACTAGAATCACTATTTTGATCATGACTAGAAGACGGTAAATATACCTCATTCTGAAGACCCATGAGACAAAAGTTCGATGTAGCTTCATCGTCATGTCTAGAAGAGGCTTCACTTGATTGAGATGTCGATTGAGAAGCACACTTCTTTTTGGATTTCTTCTTCAAAAGAGGACAATTCATCTTCTTGTGTCCCGTCTCTTGGCAAAGGAAGCACCTAAGTTTTTGTTTTCGATTCTTGCTTATGCTTCTTTGGCTATAAGTGCTTTGGTCGTCAAAACCGAGATTAGTATTAGGGGGATGACCATTGTCATCACCACCCTCAACAAAAGTATTAAGCTCTTCAGTTTTAGCATAATCATAGCATATTTAATGTTGCCCAAATATCAAAAGCCGAAGTGCAATGCATGACTTTTTCAAGGATGCTATTTGGTAAGGTACAAAAAATGTTATACATAGCATCTCTATTAAATTGAAACATTTTCTTATCATGTTCACTCCAATCATGCATGTCAACCTTAGGTTCAATGTATTCTAGTTTAATCATGTTATAAACATCAAGACCTCTAGTCTTTAGGTAAGTGTACATTCTAGACTTCCAAAGACCAAAGTTTGATTCATCAAACCTAGGAGGTCAAGACACTACCGACTCTAGTGCCATTTTCGGATCGAGACAATGTGTAGAAGGGATGGTGAAATCACAATCTACGACCCGCTCTGATACCAATTGTTGGGGAAATGACAACACCAGAGGGGGGGGGGGTGAATAGTGTGTTAACTAATAATTATCGCCTAATTTTGATTTTAATTATTTCTTGATTTGTTAGGGTAAGCACGATAATTATAGCAAGCAGAAGCAATAAAGATAAAGCAATAAACACAAACAAGCTACCAATGCTAACACACGAATTTATAGTGGTTCGGCCAACTGCCTACTCCACTACCTTGGCTCCACACCAAGGATTTCTAACCAACTACTTTATAGAACTTATGTTTCCCTTTGAATACAACTGATGACATAATTCTCACCTCTTTGAGAACTCCTCAAACCTATTCACCTAGGCGAAACACAAATCTACAAAGCCTAACCCTAAGTGTTTCTCTAGCACACCTAGCAAGCTATTACAAAAAAAACATCTGAAATAAATCTTCAAATACAATGTAAAAGAGCTTAAGAATAGAAATAGAAACCACAACTCTTTTTCATGCCTTCAACGCCTTCAACTCATCACGAAGTAGAGCTCAAATCAAAACCCGAGTTGAGACAGAGTATGCGCTTGAAGAAGATGTCGGCGGAAAAACCGAGCGCAAGCAATTGATCTTTTGGAAGGCTTAAAAATATCCTTTGAATGCTCAACAAAATCTGTATCAAATGAGAGAAGAAGAGTTAAAGGAGTTAGATGAGGTATATTTATACCCTCTCGAAGAAACGGTAGCTCAACGGATAGAAAACTATCCGTTACAGCCGCTCGGTTGATTGGTCGGTCGACCGATCGATCGACCGCTCTAGCGACCGCTCTAGCGATCGCTGCCTTACTCTCTGTGTGCGGTTGACCGACGAGTCGACCGCCAGACGCAATTCTTGCATTCCCGCAATTCGGTCGACTGATTGGTCGACCGATGCAGTGAAGCCAGAGATGCGCACCGTGCGATTTTTGATTCGGTCGACGGACGTGCCTTCTGTCAAAATTTGGCCTCTGTCGGTCGACCGACGGGTCGACTGAAGTAGCCTTAGCCAATTTCTACACTATCTTTAGTCAACCGATGGGTCGATAGATTGGCTACTGCCATTTTTTGGCTACATTCGGTTGATCAATCGGTCGACCGAATTGGCTACTGCCAATTTCCTAACTCTATTCGGTCGACCGACCGGTTGATCGAACATAGGCGGAACTTGATTTTTTCAACCTTCTTCTTCCGCGCTTCGTTTCTGGATTCCGGCTTTCAACGAGCATCAACTTGGAGAGCTTTCAATGTGATCTTTGAACTCTTCCAATACGTCTTTGGTGCATACGTCAAACTTCAAGATATTCCACGACGAACGCGATTGCGACAATCAATGTCCTTCCGATTTTTCGATCGAGGACATCGAACGCTAATCGATATGGAACCTGAAAGATTTCTCAACGAAATATTAGTTCCATATTTGTTATCATCAAAACCGAGATTAAGACGAATGTTGAAAATCTTAAGCCAACAAAATAGACAACAATAAATGACAACTATTTTTAACACATGTAATTATCAATATGACATGTTCAATAATATTATGCAATAGAAGTTCAAAAATTTGTAGAAGAAAAAGTAATCAAATAGTACTATTATTTAATCGTCATTTTAGCCATCCAACATTCATCGGCTACAACAAGAATCAAACCATAAACCTGACATACCTAATTATACTATAAATCACCATTTAATCTTACGTACTATTATTTTATATTATTTAGATATTTATCAAATTAAATTAATAATTTTTAGTTACTATAATTACTAAAAAATACAAAAGTCATAATAAATGAAATTGAACCTAAAATCTGACAGCACCATTGCGTTTAGTACGTGAAAACCTACAACTTTGATGTTTACCTCGTCTCCTTCTGATGACTCTAACTCACCCAAATAATTATTTTTTTAACACTTACTATTTTCTATTAATATAATATTAATAGTATGTAGGGTAATTAATGAATATATCACGACTTTTATCGAAATTCCCAAATCTATCACGACTTTTCATTTGTTTCAAAAGCAGGCATCAACTCCTGATTTATTTTAATTATATCACACCGTCAGAATTGGGTTAACTGTCCCG
Source organism: Canna indica (assembly GCA_034359265.1). Classification (NCBI taxonomy): domain Eukaryota; kingdom Viridiplantae; phylum Streptophyta; class Magnoliopsida; order Zingiberales; family Cannaceae; genus Canna; species Canna indica. Next base: position 41,990,071 of record CP136893.1, read on the forward strand.
TTAAAAAGCTGACGTGACATCGATGATGTGTCATTAGCAATTTATTTAATATAAAAAATAAAGAGTAGCTGGCGTGGCATCGATGACATGTCATCAGCTATTTATTTAATATAAAAAATAAAGACTAGTTGACGTGGCATCCGTGACGTGTCATCAGTCATCGATGCCACGTCAACAACTCTTCATTTTTTATATTAAATAAATAGCTGATGACACGTCAGCTTTTTAACGAGATAGTTAACCCAATTCTGACGGTGTGATATAATTGAAATAAATCAGGAGTTGATGCATGCATTTGAAACAAATAAAAAGTCGTGATAAATTTGGAACTGATACCGACATCAACCGGTCCTTGAGCTTCTGAAAGCTCTCCTCGCACTTATTGTCCCAGTCGAACTTGACCTTCTTTTGAGTCAAGCGGGTCAATGGCGCTGCAATCTTGGAGAAATTCTCCACAAATTTTCTGTAATAACCTACCAACCCTAGGAAACTGCGAATCTGCGTGACATTAGTTGGCCTCTTCCAATTCTGAACTGCTTCGATCTTCGCGAGGTCCACCTTCACCCTTTCCCTAGACACCACATAGCCAAGGAACCCTACACTCTCTAGCCAGAACTCGCACATGGAGAATTTGGCATACAACCTGTGCTCCCGGAGAGTCTTTAGAACTACCCTCAAATGCTCAGCATGCTCCTCCCTGCTGATATCAAGATGTCATCAATAAATACTATCACAAATTTATTCAAGTATTCCCTGAATACTCGATTTATCAGGTTGATGAATGTTGTAGGTGTATTAGTTAGCCCGAATGACATAAGCAGGAACTCATAATGCCCATATCTCGACCTGAAAGCAGTCTTAGGGATGTCACTATTTTGAATTCTCAACTAATGGTACATTGACTGCAGGTCAATCTTGGACAACCACTGGAGTCTCTGGAGCTGATCAAATAAATCATCTATCTTGGGCAGCAGGTACCGATTCTTTCCCTGGCAAACCTGGCAACTCCTCTGGAAACATATCATAGAACCCGCACACCACGCCATTCCCTCAATGCCCCTAGACACGGCTCTGCTCCCCTCTGCCACAGACACAAAGGTCAAGAAGGATTGACAACCACCTAGAAGTAGCTTCCGGACCTTGAGAGCCGAGATGGCCACCAACGAGTCTCCCCTTTCCTCACACTGCAAGGTAAACTAGGGCAATCCGAGCTTACTGAAGGTCACAGTCTTAGCCCTGCAGTCCACTAAGGAGAAATGATTCGCCAACCAGTCCATGCCCAAAATCACATCAAGTTCTAGCATCAGTAGGAGTGTTAATTCGGCTATCAGCACGTGTCCACAAATGACAATCTCGCAGCCCCGAAAGACTGTCTCTGCCAGCACAAAATCGCCCATAGGCATAGACACCACAAAAGGCAAATCAAGAATAGAGTGTTTCCCTGGCAACTTAGCAGCAAATAATGCAACTTCTAAAGAGTGCATAGCACCCGGATCAAACAAGACATATGCAATAGCATAACCAACAACAAGGTTACCTGACACTACTGCCCTGGACGCCTCAGCGCCCTCTTGGTTCAAAGCAAATACCCGTGCAGCAGGCCTCTCTAAACTGCCAGCTCGCTGGCCTCCTCCCTGAGTCTGACCCCTCTGAGCCATGGAACCTACTAACATGAGTGCATTTCCTCTGGTCGAATCAAGCTACTGAGTGCCCTTGCTAGGACAATCCTTTCTGTAGTTCCCAGTCTGCCCACAACTAAAACATACCTCTGACCATCCCCCAATAAGCTCCTAGTGCTTTCGGTGACATCAGTTACACAACTGCGGCACAGGTCTCCGCTGCGGGCCTCTAGATGGCGTCCCTAGTCCTGAACCCATGTGGCCTCTAGAACTGTTAGGACCTCCACACTGCTGTGGATCTGCTGTCCTATGAGTGCTCTCGAAGTGAGCTGACCGACTCCCCGAGTGCTGGGGCTGAAACTTTTTCTTTTGGGGTCCATCATGCCTGTCTGTCGATACTAGTACCTCCTTCAAGAGAGCCTCATCTACAACCCGAGAAAAAGAAGTGTCCTCAGTGTAGTGGAAAATTGTGGCGATCTGTGGCCTCAACCCCTCGACAAACCTCTTGACCCTAGCGGTCTCTGTGGCTATCAAGGTGGAATGTTACTTCGAGAGTCGAGTGAACTCCATCTCATAGTCCATCACTGACATACTGTTGGTCTATCGAAGCAACTCCATTTCTTTCGCGCGCCTGTCTCAGACGCTCAACAGCAGGTACTTCTCCACCATAGCAGCTTTGAACTCCTTCATGGTAGGGGGTGGTGCATCTGCTGCTATGCGATCCCTCTAAGTGTGGAGTCAATCCTTGGCTGATCCTCTCAGCTGTAACCCGATCAATTGAGCGGTCGTCTCAGAAGAACAATCGAGATCCTTGCACAACTCATAGCAACCCTAGATCGTAGTCAGACCGAACCACATGCTCTGATACCACATTGTCACGCCCCAACTCAGGGTCACATGACCGGCCAGGGTATACGTGCCTATACCCCGCAGCCTAAACCATGCACATGCCAACTCATAACAATAAAACATTGCGGAAAGAATGAACAAGTTTTGTTTTAATGAAAAACCAAACCAGATTTCATTAGAAGTAATTTTAATAAAATAGTAAAGTGCGGAAATAATAAATCAACATTCAACTGTTTGTTTACAAATGAAAATCTGAAATAAAACATGAATGTCCCCAAGGGACTATAACTTTAAAATACCAAAACACAGGTACATGATAAACTACCAAAAACTCGACTACGACCCCTAACTAGGACTGCTATGAGATTAATGTGGCTCCTTTGCCTCTCAAGCCGTGCCAGGTACTCCAGCCCACCTCACCGGTCAGGCTTTGCAAAAAAAAACAAAAACGATAACGGGTGAGTTCGAAGAACTCAGTGAGCGGTTCTACCAACCCCCACCATAAAAATCAACCATACACATAACAACATAAAGAAACCACTGTCCTATACAGGGTAATGCATCAAGCGGTAAAACTAAGCAACAGGTCAACTGACCAACACATGCCCAAGGGCAAACCACTCCACTAATTAGTGAAATGCAATAGGCCTTAGCCTACCCGTGCCCTAAGGCACACATATCTCACACAAGGGTTATGAGGATAATCGGGATTGGCTCATCTGAACTTATCCTGAAATAGAACCCTAGACAAAATGCAAGAATAATTGAAATTCATCCGTCTGAACTTATTCCTTAAATGACACTCGGGAGCAATTGGGATTGCCCCGTCCGAACTTACTCCACGAGAAACGAAGGAACACTTGGGATTCGCCTATCCGAACTTGTCCCTTAAAGAAAACGCAGGAATAATCGGGATTCACTCATCCGAGCTTATTCCTATAAATATAAAATCTTGGAAACAAACGGGATTTGCCTATTCGAACTTGTTCCACAAGATACGCAGGAATAATTAGGATTTGCTCATCCGAACTTGTTCCACAAGTTGGAAATTTATCATTCAACCTTTTGGGCCAGACCCGCAATCTGGTTCCTAACCGAGCCTCTCTACCATTCATAAGATATGGCGAAGACAAGACCTAACACAAGTGTCTCCTATGGTGTCTTAGGGGTGTCCTTATTGGGAAGTATCTCAACACTCCAATGCTCGACCCCAACTCCTAGACCCGTAATCTCATAAACCCATGAGGTTTTATTTCATGTAAAATATTTAATTTGTTGGTTCTTAATAGATTATGCTGCCCCTTGAATTTTAATTATTCAATTAAAATTTCTAGTTGCCAAAATTAGGGTTTTATTTTCAGTTTACTGTTGGACCCGAAACCGGTGCAACCAAGTCGAATCTGACTACCAGAGTGTGTCCTATAGATCCAGACTATGTTTTCTGATCTAAATGATAGGTTACGCAACTATGTTCAGTAAACTATACACATCACAAGAAGGATTTCAAAATCAACCCTAAATCAACAATTAAGCATATAGTTTTCAGCAAAAGTGAATTTCTAGCACATGAAGGAAATAAATCCAAAATTTACAGAAATTAAATCCTTAATCACTATCAAAATAGAATTGTAACGCTGAGATAAAATTCACAAGAATTAAATCATGTTTGTATAGCCAAGATTAGCAATCATCAAGATAATCTTTAAACAAGAATCCAACTTCATGATCAAGAACCCATATCAAGCACATCCATGACTTCAAGATCAAATCCTATTTCTTAATAAACATGATTAAATTCCAAAAATCACAAATTTAATTTTAAAGCATGCTTCAACATTACAAGACCTAAAATGGTAAGGAAATCAAGGCATATTTCTTAAGATAACAAAAATCCTCTCTTAGGCATTTCATCAAACACCTCGAGGGCACCCCTTCTTCCACCTTGGCTGAGCAACCCTAGGGTAAACCTAGGGCTGCCGAGCCACAAAGGGGAACTCCCGGGCCCTCCTCCCACAAACCGACACAAGACTCGGCGATCAAAACCCACGAATCAACGAAAAACCACAAAAATAATACTATGACCATATCGGCTCCAGAACACGAGAAAACCTGAGAGAGGAGGGGTAAACCACTCACCTTGATTAGGAAGAAGAAATATAGAAAGACTTTCAAGTGATGGCCTCCGAATCTGGCCTCAAAGGGGGTGGCTCAGCTCAACAAGGGGGAAAGGGGGCGGCGGCTTCACTTCAAGCCGACGGCTCCAAAGGGGGAAGAGAAGAGAGGGGAAGAGTTGAGGGATGGCTCGATGGATGGCTTCTTGGAAGCGTCGGCTTCAAGAGAGGGGAAAGGGGAGAGGGGCGGCTCCTCTCTCCTACTCGGCTGGTGCGGCTCGAATAGGGAGCCGCCTAGCCCTAAGGGAGGATTTTATAATCCCCTCCTATTTTCTCCTATCCACACCCTAAACCCACACTCTCATCAATCCGGATCCGCAACCCGCTAACCCAACTAAATACAATCATCAACCCCATATGCAACATAATTTAATAATCAAATAGACACAATAATATAATTAAATAAATTTATCTACGTAGGAAAAGAAATTTCATAACTCATATTCCTACTTACCCGAGCTCGCAAGCTCGCACCGGACTATGAGTCGACTCGGCTTGTCCTCGGACTAGCCTGCTAGGCTGACAATCACAATTCATAACAGAAATTAATATTAATATCTAGGATATTACAGAGTGGTGGGGCGTTGCTGGGTCTAATTTGACTGGGCCCTATAGTTTTAGTCCAGTTCATAGCCCCCGAGCTCGGTCAGAGTTTGAAGGATTGTGTGCCGAGCTCTTAAGTTGAGTTAACTTTTGTCTTTTGGCATCTTTGAGGAGTCTTTAGAAGGCTCTACCAAGTTGCACTGGGTGGCTAGGGAGGCCGAGCTAGATATTGCTTTGGAGCGATTGACCGTAGAGGTTAAGCAGGTGCCTGCTACAAACAAGCTGGAATCAAGGTGAGAGACCATAGAAGCCATGTTGAAGTGGACAGCCACGGAGGCCGAGTAGAAAGGATTGGCCATTACGACCAGTCTGGAACAAGCGGTCGTGAAGGCCGAACTAAGTGGGGTACTGGGGAGGCCATGCCGAGGTGAACAACTATAGCAGAGTTGAAGGAAATGGTCGAGGAGGCCGAGTTGGGGTGACTAGTGGAGGACAAGTTTAGTTGGTATGTAGCAACTTTGTCTTTTCTTCGAGTGGATCTTGTTGTCGTATCTTAATCGTGTTAGTCCTACCTCCTCGTCTTTCGTGCTTTAGTATGGCGGCTTACTGGTAGGGTTTGCCTCCTTTCGTGGCATCTTTTGCTTCCTTTGGTAGGGTTTACTCATGGTTTTTTCACAAGATACGCCAGGAGAGCTCGGTGATGACTAGCCTGAGCAACATTTAGGCTTTCCGGGATAGAGTAAAAATCTCCCGTTGTGATAATGAGGATTCGTTCGACTACCTTCTTTGTTCTTCTTCACACAGGATTTTTCACCATGGAGAATTTGGATCCGTTTTTATGTATCAAGTTTTGTTTGAAGAACTCAGAGTTCGTTTGCCCTTCACGGATTGTGAATGTGGAATATTGAATCAGGTGAACATAGCCCCTTCACAACTGCATCCCAATAATTGGGCGACTATCCATTGTTTTGAGATCTTGATGCAATGCCTAAGCCTTGAGTCGAGCCTTCGTGTGTTTTTCTCATTCTTTCAAATAAATGGTTCCCAAAGAGGAGTTCTGGTGTCGCTTACTGGTGTATCAGGGAAGAGGCTTTTCAATTCTTTCCGGAGTTCTCATCGGAACACTAAAGAGTGTTTCCGAAAAACACTAAAGAGTTCTCATCAGAACACTTAGAGAAATATCAACTTTGTGCTCTTTTAATTTTGGATCGAGCGTGCATAAAAGACTAAATCATCTTTCACAAAATAATATCGGGAAAATAAGGATTCTATGGATTATTTGCCAATATATATGTTGTTTTCCAATCATGATTTGGGTTCTTCTTTATCTAGATTCTTGAATGGTGAAAAGTATTATCTTGCACGAGTATATGTTCTAATAAATTGTCTAGAGGTTCATCCTATATTCATTCAGCAGTTTAGCAAACACATTGTTGGAAAACTGCCCAATATCACTAAGTAAGAAATAGAAAAAAGACATACCACAAAAATTCCTCATTCACTTCTGTAATACCTGTGTTTTAATTTTGGTTTCAGTCGGAGACTCTGGTTGTGCATCGGAGAACGTGATCGAAGGAACAACCCTTGTGTGCGGAAATTGATCATGATCATGTAAGGAACTTGAGTTTGGGTTGAGTCGGGTTCGGAGATCCCTTTGGCTGCGGTTTAGTCGAGTCCTTGAGTCAAATTGGATGTAAACTCAGGTAGGGTATAATTGTAATTTCAACCTTAAGTGAGAATATATATATATAATAGAGGACGCAGGAGGGAGAAGTACACACACGAATTCGAAGGGGGGAGCTGAGGGTTCGTCGCGGGGAGTCGTCGTTGTCGCGCTCGCTCGAATATCCTTCCCAGGGGCTTCGATTCGAGGTGAGTGGCTTAGGGTTGGCCCCTTCGAATTCTTGCTTTGGTGTTCATGTGTTGCTGAAATTTCAATTTCTCGACTTCTAATGCTTGTTATTTCCGCGTTTTGGAGAATTATTTGGGAGGGTGTGCCCCCCTTGGCCGCTCAGCTAGTTAGGGCAGTATTGTGGTTGATTAGGGCCGATTCTATGCCCATATATTGGCCGAATCCTGGTTGAGGAGAATCTATTTCAAAAATTCTAGACTTTTTGACTTCCGACGCTTGTTGTATCGGCGATTTGGAGACTATTTTGAAAGTGTGCTTTCCTTTGTACCATTCGGCCCTATAGTGCAGGAAAAGATTTGTTTTGAGGGCTGAATTTTCAGAGTTTATCGAGATGATTTTCACGAGAGTTTTCACATGATTGTTTTCTATTCTTTGCGGATTTTGCTGAAATTTAGAAAGGTGTTCGTTGGACAGATTTGATGAAGGCATTTCAGATAGAAACATTATTGATTTAATTCTTACTATTAAGTGTTTAATCATGCCTTGATTTGAGTTATTTTAGTGCACAAGTATGGTAGCTGAAATGCTAAAATTTTAGATTCATTCATATATGATCCTGCTGAAATTTATAGAGTGTGGTTTGGGTTGTTTGTAACAAAGGTTCAGGGGTGGACAAGGGCTACTTGATTTCAGACTTTTATGTGGTTTAAACTTGCTTTGATCGAGACGTTTAATGGTTGAATTGTAGTGGAGATTACTGAAATTTTTAGCTTTGTTCCTGTACTGTCAAGGCTGGCTGAATTTTAATATTATTATTGGCTGAAACAATTCTGTTTTTCCTGTTGTTAACATATATTTAATTCGAGTTACTTATAGTCGAGATTGCCGGTGGTTGAATGGCTGAAAGAATGAGGAGATTCTTATCTTGAAGACAACAGGAAGACAAGATCTTATGAATTACTATGTATCATTGTAATACCATCAGTAGGAATCAACTTGAAGACAAGATCTTTTCCTTAGTTCTTATCTTGGATAAGCTTTGGATTATTCAAATGAGGAGATTCAGTCAGCCACGTAATTAAGCTTGCGTTGTTGATAACCAATTTGCGCATTCGTTTTCTTCTCTCCTTGATTTCTGATATCCAATTCTTGCATAATTTTTCTTCAAAATATTCTGTACATGCATTCAATGCAAGATTCAAATTAGACGTTATCCACGTTCAATGAAATAATTGAGTGGTGGATAACCTTGTAGCTCGCAGGCATTAATTATTTATTCCAACAATTCTTCTGCATATCTTTATGATCATGTCTAGTGAATATATATTAAAAGACCCATTTTACCATTAATTGTTACATATCAATATTAATTATCCTACGCCCAAGCTAGCTAGTCATGCCTGCCGATTTAGTCTTTGTTTAAGTAAGCACAGGGGGAAGCCTCCTCTTCCAATAACTTGTTAGAATCATTGTCATCCTCAATATTGAGTCTATTGACCAAATTACGGGCTACAGATCCAGTGCTATGATTCAATTTGTCTACTAGATATATTTATCTCCATATCTACTTTATTTCTTTTATCTTCGCTTATTTTTCTCTCTTTTAATTAGTTTTCAAATATAATTTTTTTTGTCCAAGTACGGAGCAAGATATAGACAAGACAATGTTACAGAAAAGAAGAACGTATAAATTTAATTGAGAAGGCCTAAGTTAAAATATAAAAATATAATAAATATTATTTTAATCATTCAACTTTAAATTTTTAATTAAAATTGATCCAAACCTAATTATAACTATTACAATTTTTTTTTTTTTTGTCTATTTCAATATTTTAAAATTAAAGCTCTTGTACTTGTAAAGAGTTTTTCCATCTCAATTATCCAAAATAGATTCTATTGCAATGTAGACATTGTCTTACCTATCTCTAGATCAATTTTATGAAACACACTGTTCGAAAAAAACTAAGAAACTAGTAAAATATTAACAAAATTATAATTACTTACAAAAAATAATTGCTCTTTGATGCACTAGTAGTACTTGATATTACATCAAGTGTATAAAACTAACTCAGAATACATATTTAATATTACAAAAATAAATTTTATTCATCATGAATGTAATATATAATTAATATATATATGATTAATAAAATTCATTATTTTTCAAATTTGAGTTCTCAATTAAATTAAATTCAAGTACAAGATATTTTTTATTTATTTTCAAAAATTTACTTTGTATACTTGATGAGCCAACTAATTATTTAATCATATATTGAATAAATCATCCACAAAAGTCCACACAACTTAATAATATGAATAAGGATGATAGTATACAAATTAAAATATATTAGGAATGAAATCAACGTGAGAACTTTAGAGGTCAAAAATTAATGGAGGAAACTTTTGACTTAGCTTAGAAATTAATTGAGAAAATTTCGAACTTAAGTTAGAAATTAAAAGAGAGAATTTTAAATTTTTTATTAAAAAATTAACTTTATATTCAACTAAGCCTATAAACAAAATACCTAAGTAGGTAACCACTAGACTATAGATGTACCAATAAGAAATATGGACTTAACAATAAATATCTAGTTTTATTATATATCTTTTTAAAATTTATCCAAATAATATTTAATATATTTTTTAAAATTTTCAGTTTGGCCCTAATATAGTTTCGCCCCTGATAAAATAATGATTATGACATTTTCACCTTTGCTTATATTATTTTTTATTAAATTAAAAACTTTAAATTTATAAGATATGAAAAATGTTAAAATCATTAGGGTGCGTTTGGTTAGCGAAAATTATTTTGTGTTTTCATTATGAAGAAAACGAAAATGATTTTCTATTTTGATGTTTTTGTTTTTTGAAACACGTTTGGTTAACGAAAATAAAATGTGTTTTCATGAAATTGAAAACCGTCAAAACTTGTTTGGTTATACAAAACAGTATTGGTTTTTAGGGGTATTTTTTAGTTGATAACGTGAAAACTTGTTTGGTTTATCAAAACAACGAATTTGTTTTGGAAATAAATATTATATTTTAAATTAAATTTTAAAATATTTTATATGAGTTATTTGTACATAGTCAATATTATAACATTTAAAAATATTAAATATAATATTTTAAAGTAATAAAAAATCTAATTAGATATTTATTATACAATTTTTTATATTAATTTAAATTATATAAAAAATACTATAACATTTAAAAATATTAAATATAATATTTTAAAGTAATAAAAATATTTTTAATTAGATATTTATTATATAATTTATTATATTATTTTTAAATATATATATATTTTTTATGAATGAAAGGTGTTTAAAAAAATTCTCAATTTTATTATAATCATTTAAAATTATATTGAAACTAGTATCAAGTATAGCTCAATTTGAAGAATTAGAATGATACTTGTATCAAATATCAAGTCAGATACAAACTTTAATAAGAAAGAATTCCTCAAATAAATTTTATTAAAAAAATTGTCATATACAAGTACAAGAAAGATACAAAAATTACACATTAAAAACAAAAATCCATATGATACAACAAATTTTTATCTTTCATTAGTTACAAATTTAAAATGATGCATGAAACAATAATCTTGACCACCGCTTGCCGCATCTTCACTTTTAGCTGCGAGATCATCTTGTTAGTGAATAAAATATAGGGTTGTTTGAATATTGCACATCTCTAATAAAAAATGAGATGACTTCTCCAATTTTAAACCCCAAGTATGACTTTGATATATGAAAAAAATATATAAATTGAAATAAAACCAAAAAAGTTTTATCAACAAATTCAAAAATATATTATATATATATTTTTTGATAGTCTTACCGTTATTTGAAATTTAATTCAAAATTAATTATTTAAAAATAAAAATCATACATTTTATTAACGTAGGGCCGATTTCTTGATGCAAATTATACTTTAAAATCAAAGTAGCAGCGTAATTTATACTTTTAAAAACTTCACATATAGAAGTTCACTTTAAAATCAAAGTAGCAGCTCATTGTAATCTATACTTTTAAAATTGAAGTGAATTCAACTACTTAAATTATGAAACAAATCAGCCCTGACCATACTGTAAATTACACTTAAATTATGAATCAAATCAGCCCTAATCATCACATACTGTAAAATCAAAAGAGAATAGTAGTTCACCATGTATCAATAACAACTCAGCCATGAACTCAGTCAACAACAAATCCAACAACTGAGAGCTATGAACTAATCAACACTACTGTAAACAACTCAACCATGAACTTAGTGAACAATAAATCCAACAGAGAGCTATGAACTAAGTCAACAGCAAATCCAATAAGCTAATCACTATTGATTAGCTAATCACAGAAGCAGATGCATCAATAACATAAACAAAAAATGGTTCAAACTCAGCCATGAACCAACAATAAGAGAAAGTAGCAGTTCACTAAACCCATCCGCAAGATTCAAACTCAGCCATGAACCAACAATAATAGAAAAAAATAGTTCACTGAAACCATCCACAAGGTTCAAACTCAGCCATGAATCAACAATAACAGAAAGAAACAGTTCACTGAAACCATCCGCAAGGTTCAAACTCAGCCATGAACCAACAATAACAGAAAGAAACAGTTCACTGAAACCATCCGCAAGATTCAAACTCAACCATGAACCAACAATAACAGAAAGAAATAGTTTACTGAAATCATCCGCAAGGTTCAAACTCAGCTATGAACCAACAATAACAGAAAGTAGCAGTTCACTAAAATTGAAATGAAATCACTATTGATTAGCTAATCACAGAAGCAGATGCATCAACAACAGCCATGAATTGAGCAATAACAGCCATTAACAATGGCAAACAACATCGATATAGAATTGAACAATAACAACCACCAACAACAGCCAACAACATCGATATAGAATTGAGCAATAACAACCACCAACAACAGCCACCAACAGCAACGTAAGATTCATATAAATGTTGGGTGATGAAGGAAATACGCACCATCATTAATTGATGATCGCTTCCAATTCATTGCCCACACAAGAAATGGCATGCCCATTATCTCATTCATAGAAATACAACACAAAATACAATCATATAAGCATACACAATAAGCATACACAAAACATACATAGTATAATGAGCAATATTGATCTACGGCAATAGGAAGGAAAGTGTGCATACCCATTGATTGGGTATCGCCTCCATTTCCTTTCCGATATGAAATCAAATAACACATGTGCATGGAAGGAATCAAATGTCCAAGTCAAACATATAAAATATTCAAATTCAAGTCAAATATACACATTGTTCAAATGCAAGTTAAATAATATCCATCATCCAGATCTATTTATACATAAAAACTACCATAATGACAACCACTAGGACTATCCCCTTCGTGACCAAAGCTTGAAGTTTGTCTACTTTTGCCACCAACATATTTAGGTCTCTTCTTAAATAATCTAGGCTACTATTACGGTTGACTTCTTCTTCACCTTCATCTATAGGTGCGATTGGTGTAAACCAGTGAAAAAACTCACACCTGGGAGTGTTTTGACACACTACATATAATCGGCCCGGATTATCTTTTGATTCACTGATCCTTACACCAGCTCGATTGCCGCACGTACATCTTTTATTGACATATTTGATATATTTTTTATTAGTATTTATTGAACTCGAAGCTGCCATTCTAATTTAACAAAATCAATATTTTGCATTAGAATATATATTACACAAAATCAAGTCAAGTTACACGAAAGCAAATTAATGTTACTAAAATACAAGTTAGTTACATGTCTATTGGCCCAAAGTTGATCTGCGATCTCTTCCCGAATTGCATACATCACATTTTGAGATGATTCACTGCCATATTATTGTGAAGATGATGAAGAAGGGTCTTGATCTTCATCAAAATTCAATTCAGTGGTGCTCCATTCATCTATCAAGGAATCTGAATTCTGATACTTGATGATGAAGTTGTGTATGACACAACATGCGATTGTCATATTACTTTGCCTTGCCAGTTTATAATTGGACATTTGCTTTAAAATGGGGAATCGTGCCTTAAGCAAACCAAAGCATCGTTCAATCATATTTCGGATAGATGAATGTCTTTGGTTAAATAATTCTCTTTTGGTAGACGACCCTCCCCGACCACGGAAATCCGAACGATGGTATCGTTCACCCCTATAAAGGGCCAAAAACCCATTTACGTTGGGATATCCCTCATCGACAACATAAAACTCATCTACATAAATAAGACTGCTATTATTAGTATAAATTGTTATCCATTGAGCAAGATATACACTTATCAACTATGCTACCTTCATTTGGCATGGAAAAGTTTGAATCGGCTGAGTATATTGTATGGGAAAAAATTCGAGAGTCATTTTCTGTCCCCTCCCAACCGGCCTTAACATGTGTAAACATCATGTTATGTGCACATGTTGCCATCATGTTTTGCGTGGTTGTACCTTTCCGACCATAATATAAAATTTGTTTATCGATAGGGAAACACGCTGAAATATGAGTTCCATCGATAGCCCCGATGCAATTCTAAAAAATGAAAAAAAATTTAGTGAGGAGATCCAAATCAATTCATACCTTAACATAGGAAAACACATTAAGTTCATACGTTTAAACTAAGGAAACACACTAAATTCATACCTTAAAATAAGGAAACCAATGAGGATTCCCTTCTATCTTAGGTTGGACTTTACAGGGTTCTCGTGGCCGTATTAGTTGAGGGGCTAGACTCAAAACCGCATGTAGAACTTTTTTAAACCATGTGTGCACGGTTTCAGTTGAGTGCTGGTAGTGTTCCGCCACAATTCACACACGTTCATTGTGGCAAATAGTAAATAAGAACATTGCTACCTCTTCTTCAACTGATATCCTTTAATTTTCTAACCCAACCCTCCTAAGCAGTTGACATAGCCTTCTAAACAAATCAGGCTCCATCCGCAAACTTTCATAGCAACGAATGTGAGAGTTCATCAACTCTTGAGTATATTACGCACCCGATAATATAGATGTGCGTACAGGTCTTGGTGGTGATTGGACGACTTCAAAAAGTTCATCAAGTATAACCGCACCCGCAAGAATTATCCCAGCTCTAATAAGTGCATCTCTCACCTCATCGTTATCATCATTAGAACTCATTCTGAATTAAAAGTAAACTAAAATAGCAAATAACAAGTTTAAATAGCATAGAAGGAACAGTAAATAGCAAACAGTCTGAAATCAAACATTAATAGCAAACAGTAGCAACCTACTCAAAGCAAACAAGTTTAAGTACAACCCCACATAGTTGTTAGAGCATTTAGTACAACCCCACATTAGGAGCATTTCAGTTTAAAATATTTACATAAAAATCTGCTATATATTCCCATGCATCATCATCTAAAGCTGTAAAAAATCTGTGAGCATCAAGAATTTTTATTAGAAAATTTATAACATGGTTGTTAACTTGATTATCTAGGCAAAAACTCTGCAGCCTTGAAACACACGATGCGGGTGACTCGGGCACTACTTGAGGAGGACCAGTGACACTTGTTTTCTTAACTGCAATTTCACTCAACTTATCTATTAGTGAAGTTGCAGCAGATAATGCTTGGGCTGAACATTGAGATGAATCACCTCTTTTCCTCGATCGACTACTACATGACCCCGATGGAATGTTAGGGGAGACCCTATGCAAAAGGGGTTCTGACCACCACTTGAATCTGTCCCCCTTTTCTCATTTGCTCTCAATGGTCGTTTCCCTCGACCTATATCTCTAAACTCATTCTCAACCCGACGCTCTTCGTCCGAGGTCAATGGTACTTGAGAAGAGGAATGAGCTGAGTGGCCCGTTGCGGACTGATTAGCAAATGCTAATTCGATCAGGTCATAAAACTTAGGTGGACCATTTTTGAACATTTTGAATGAATCTCCAAGAGTCTGCAAACCAATTTTTTATTATTTGTACATTGTCTTATGACTCATAAGAAGGAAAACTAATAATAAAAAATGATATACCGAAGATTGGTTCCAAACAGTTTCATAAGCTTCAATAATATTTGTGTCAGGATTCCAAGTTACTCCGATATGATTAATTAGCTCTTTGAAAGATCGATAAGTTCTATGAAGATGACATTTATTTTGTCTACACTTATCAAAGCTAAATTTGCCTCCAAACTTTTCCTCCAACTTATCACTAATCCCCTCCCAACTTTTCTTATCATAGTTGGTGGTACCACGTTGCCTTGTGTACTCGGCCAAAATTTTTAAAAATTCTTCAGTGACAAGGTGGGCCCACTCAGCCACATTTTCTCTTGGTTTGCGGTGGCCACCCATGTTCAACTATTTATTCTACAATCGTAATCCAAATCAGAACATAGTATATCATTTATTCATTCATTCATTCATTGAGCAATGAAATAGAAAAGAACGTAGTATCATACTGTAAAAAACTAGATCATGTAATATATGAAGACTGTTAAAACATACCATAGTTTAAATAGCATGATAAAATAAACCAGAATAGGATCACAGAACAATAGATCATGTAAACAAAATTTGAATAGCATTCATTCATTGAGCAATGAAATAGAACAGAACATAGTATCATACTGTAAAAAAATAGATCATGAAATATATGAAGACTGTAATAACATACCATAGTTTTGAAGACTGCGTAAAACGGGACAGAAATAGATGAATATGAGATCATGTAAACAGAATTAGAATAGCATTCATTCATTCATTCATTGAGCAATGAAATAGAAAAGAACATAGTATCATAATGTTAAAAAATAGATCATGTAATATATGAAGACTGTTAAAACATACCATAATTTAAATAACATGATAAAATAAACCAGAATAGTATCACAGAACAATAGATCATGTAAACAGAATTTGAATAGCATTCAATCATTCATTTATTCATTGAGCAATGAAATAGAATAGAACATAGTATCATACTAATCTACTAAGGTAAAAGTGGATAATGATAGGACAGAATCTTGATATGGACTTAAATATCTACAGCTACATTAGATAGCTTCATCCAACAACAGTCTCACCATCCATATCAGATAGTATTGTTTAATGGCCAGCCCTTAAAAGCAGGGCATGCATGTGAAGCATCAGTAGCAACCAATCCAGCCAAGCAAATTGACGAAACAAATAAAAGCCAGAGGCATCACCAGCTCACTTCCAACAAGTTTGACCATCCATCAGATTACATTGTTTAAAAGGCCAGCCCTTAAAAACAGGGCATGCATGTGAAGTATTGGTGGCAACCATCCAGCTAGCAAATTGATGGAACAAATAAAAGCCAAAGGCACCACCAGCTCATCTCCAACAACTAAATCATTGGAACTTATGGGGTGTAAAAGAAGGGGGGGCTTGTTTGGATGCAAATGGTTCCACAGCAAATCCATACAAAAGGTGCACAATTCATTCGCAACATGTGCAACCAAACAGGCCTACAGAAAATCAATCTGCTTCAAATTTGTGTCAATATCAAAGTCCTTTTTATCTACTTAACCAATTTGCTCAACCAAACTGAAATCTTCCATCACAATTTTTTGTACAAGAAAAAGAATAATTACATGAGCAATCCAACAACAAGAGAATGAGAAGGGGAAAAGAGAAAATGACACAAGAAAAATGTCTTAAAAATACCTATGAATGGAGTAATAACTTACCTATCCTACACACAACATTCATCCCATACCATAAGTTGGAAGAGGAACAGTATATGTGATTTGAAAATGAAAAGAAAAACAAATAGCACCCACAAATTGCTTAATCATATTAGAAAAATAACTCATTTTCGATTCAATCAACAAAATCTGGATACTGCTCCTCACAGGTCTCTCATCCCACGCGACTCACACTTCACCCAAACTTCTTATTTGAAGAAGAAAAGAAAATATCATATAAACCCTAAACCCTAGATAACAAAATAAAACACACCATAGATCGGGTCAAGTTCGAAAAGAAGAAAGCGTAGATCGAGAAGAAGAAAACGTAGATCAGGTTGAGTTCGAGAAGAAGAAAATGTAGATTCGAAATAAACCGATAGGAGTAGACCTTACCTTCAAAGGAGTGGCCGAAAACAACCGAGGAGAGGTAGTCGGTGCTGGGTGAGAAGTTGTTGCCCTAAGAAAAAAAACATTAGGTTAGATCAGGTCGAGTTTGAGAAGAAGAAAGAGTAGATCGAGAAGAACAAAACATAGATCATGTAATATAGAGACCTTACCTTTGAGGAGTGGCCGAAAAAACCCGAATCGGTGTTTTCTAATTCATGTATTAATTTGGTTTTGAAGAAAATGCGATTTGGAGAAAACATGCGCTTGTTTTGGCCTGTTTCGCGCAACCAAACACGATTTCTGTCCCATTTTGGTTTTTAAAAGAAAACAAAAATCCAAAACAGACGCATTTTGGGTAACCAAACGCACCCTTAAGTTTTCAAAATAGTACGTAGTTATGTGGGAAGCATGATATATAACCTCTAATGCACATTTAGTGGCTCATTCAATCCTCACACAGAATATATTTTGTTTGTGGGAAGCATGATATATAACCTCAAATGCACATTATGTGGCTCTTCCATCCTCACACAGAATATTTTTTTTTTTAATGCCGGTGTTTAAAAAAATACAAATGATATTTAAATAAAACATGCAGATGTTGATATTTGTATTTATTGCTTTTGGGCGTTGCCGATCGAAAAGGGGGCATACGAGCACACATATTGGTGTCTGCGCTCGTATGCATTGCATACGGGCACCTATGCACGACCTCTCCCATACATGGAGACTGTCAATTAATTACAATTTACTGCCTTTAATTACGAAGGGACGTTGGGACCTAAAGGTGAGACTATTGTTGTTAGTCTATGATTTTCAACATTGGTTTTTGTTTTCATCCGAGAGTCAGGTTTTTCAGTTCGATTCAGCGTCTCTCCTCATCTGTTTCAGTGCCAGCGAGGGGAACCTGCAAAAGACACTTCGACGCCCAAGTTACGATGACTCCAAGGTGAAGGTTTATGAAATTAAAACTTAGGATTACCTCGGTACGCTGTGTCTGTATATATTACAGGTGGAGATGATCATGCTGCCCGGTAATCTCGCTAGGATTCACTACTAGAATTATCGTCATTATCGACGGCTCAAGCCGTGGATGAACCATCAGTGATAACTATCACGGACGGCGTTAGCCGTGGCAAAATGCCGTCACTGATGTGCGCGTCTCAAATAAGTTGTGACGACCTCTCCCAGCCATCACAACTAATCATCAGCGATAGCCGTGGGCGCTATCGCTGATTTAAACACATTAGAGACGGTTGTAGGCGGCTGTCACTGATATAAACACATCAGCCACGACTTCGGGCCGTCAGTGATACTATTAGCAATCGTGATATTTGGTGCTGCCCAGGCCATCAGCCATTTACGATAAGCTTTCAGCCACAACTTAGTGACGGTCGACCATGGGAAAGCTATGGCTGAAGGTATATCTTGTAACTAAAAAAAAATAAAATTTTTATAAATTCCTGTATACAATGATATTTATAGATTATAATCTATTTTCAATCATATATTACAACCAGAAAATATCATACACATGCATTTAAAACCAAACAATCAAGTTTTACAAAAATATCATCAATCTAAGCCTCAAACTGAAGGTAAACAATTATCAAAATATCATATATATACAACCATAAGTATATAAACAACTATCTATATACAAACAAGTATCAAAATATAAATAATATACAATAAACCAAAATCTCACGGCTGCGGTGGAGGCGGTGGAGGCGGTGGAGGCGACAGCGACTGGGTCGGGAGTGTCGACTGGGTTGAGGGGGATGACGACTACAACATCATCGGTAGAAGGCCAGAGTGAGACACAATCTGAGTGAGGAGTGCCTGCTTGTTCTGCATCGTCTGTTTCAACTCTTCATTCGTCCGTCTCTACTCCTCCATCGCCAGCGTCTACTCCTCCATCGCCTACTTTTGTTGGGTGAGCTCCGACTCCAATGCCGCTATCTGGCTCTTGTCTTGCGCTCGGGATGTCGAGGGCCGCTCACCCGTAGTCGGAGGGGTTGGTGCCCCAAGTGGCCCGAGCACGGTGCATGCATGACCACTATTTGCAAAGCCATAAACACAGCCGTGCTCCCAGCCACCTGCGACCTCCACCCAAGCTGCTACGTCGAACTCCTCCGGTGTGCCTCCACGCTCAATCACAATCCTCGTGTATGTTTCCTACATGTGTTTATATTTTAAATATATATAAACTATAAATAAATATTGTGTAAATTAAATAGACATAAATACTTACCATTATGATTGAGGCTTCGCTATCAACGTAGTCCCCCGCTCCTCATTGACGACGGTGAGTGCGTTCAAACACCTCCATCATCTTATCATGTAGATGATCTCGAAATGCGACCGGAAGCTATCTCTGCATGAATACATGACAATCATGGCTCTTCGTCCCCGATATTTTGCATTCATCGATGTTTACACATCGAGATAAGTTTGAGCCATATACATCGGGTAATCTGAGTTCTTTGATCCATTGATACACATCTTTCATCTGTTGTTTATTTAATAGATACGACGCCCTTGGCTTATAAAATCGTCCGTTGACCTCTTGCAACTCAAACTCAGACATCTTACAAAGTATTTTCACATCATGTCGGACCTTCACATTATCTTTAGTTTTGTCAAAAATATCCATCACAGTGTTAAAAATATTATCAAACACATTTTTTTTCAATGTGCATGACATCCAAATTATGCCGAATCAGTAATGAACTCCAATACGGCAATTCCCAAAAAATACTTTTTTTCACCCAGTTATGTGTTTGACCAAAGCCTGAAATTCTTACATTCCAACCAAAAGTAATATCTGGAAGCAATTGAACACGTACTAACATCTGTTCATCAGACAACATTGGTGGTGGCTCATCTCTTTCGACTCTACCCTTGGTAAATTTGTCACGATTCCTTCGATACTGATGGTTAGACGGTAGGAACCGACGATGACAAACAAAGAAGAAAAATTTCCGACCATTCTCAAGATTGAAGGATTTTGAGTGTTCCATGTAATACGTGCAAGAGAGTCGCCCATGTGTGCTCTAACTAGACAAAATGCCATAGGCCGGGAAATCATTGATTGTCCACAACATAGCAGCTCGTAAAGTGAAGTTTTGCTTCCGATGACAATCATAAGTGACAACTCCCTCAACCCATAATGTTTTTAGTTCATTAATTAGGAGTTAGAGAAACACAATAATTTCTTTGCGAGGACCCCTAGGACCCGAAATAATCATCGGAAGATAGATAAATTCATCTTGCATACACATTGAGGGTGACAAATTATAAACTGTTAACAACACTAGCCATACTGAATATAGAGTTGCCAAATTATCAAACGGATTAAAACCATCAGTGCATAATCCCAACCTGATATTTCTAGTATCTCTAGCAAATGAAGGATAGCATCTATCAAAATATTTCCATGCTTCATTGTCGGATGGATGAGTCATTACTGTATCATCACGACTTCTTGCATGCCAACTCATATAGGGGGTAGTCTTTTCCAACATGAATAACCTTTGAAGCTTCGGTGTCAGTGAAAAATACCAAAGCACCTTAAAGGGGATATTTTTTATCGGACCAATTTCTTCTCCTTGTAATGAGGATGTTCACATACCGGGCATTGCTCCAACTGTGCATTTTCTTTATAATATAAAATATAGTTATTTGGGCACACGTGTATCTTTTTATACCCAAGCCCTAATTTTCTCATCAACTTTTTCATCTTATTAAAAGTTGGCTCAAACTTGTTATTTGGAGGTAGCATACCATTGATAAAGCCTGCAATCCGATCAAACGCAACCCCGCTGATATTACAATCGGACTTGATGTTCAGGAGTTGTGTCATTGCCAAAAATCTTATATAATTAGGGTAATTCTGATACAAAGGTTCATCGACAGCTGTCAATATCTCGTAAAATTCTGCAGCCTCCTTATTCGGCAATTCAATCTGTATTGCTGGTTGTTCTTCAGTGACTTCAACTATCGTAGTATCTGGTGGCACTACTGTCTCAGTAACTGACTCAACATTATCATTTAAATGGAATTGTCCTCCAAGACTATCCAGAACCATTGTTCTATAAGGATTAGGTGGATTGGAAGAAGAAACACCAGTAGAAGAAGATTCACCATGAGTTTGGACAACAGGATTGCTCGACGTCCAGACTTGATGTGACTCCCCGTGATAATTCTATAGAAAATATCTTGGTATGAATCCTTTTGTATACAGATGCATTGTGACAGTTTCCCGATCCAAAAATCTTATGTTCGAATCTTTCTGGCATGGACATCAGATTTTATCACCACTAAGGATTTTTTTATTCGAGTAGGCAAAATTTAAGATTTAAGTTACGCCTACTCGAAATTCGTCCGTTATAGCTCCACGATGAATTCGTCGGTACATCCAACTTTGATCGCTCGACATATTTTGTCAAAACGTTGGCAATATATTTAGGTAATGTCTATAGGTGGGATGGTCCTATTCCATTCGGGATTCATGTTATTTATATTGCACTTAGAAATTCTTTTAGTCATTAACTTCATTCTAAATTTCGATAGCATCTCCCTATAGTTATCTGAATACGCATATCATCTGGTCGTGTATCGGAGAACAAGGGAGATAGAAGCCAAAATTTAAAAATGAATAATGATTAAAAGAAATAAACTAAGTGCAATATAAATCACTATGTTCTCAAATTGTCCAACTAGGGACAATTCAAAGTTGTATGTCGTATAAAAGATCATTTACTTCGTTTACACGAACATACAATCCTAACATTTATTCTACCCTAATTAAATCTAATTAACAAATAATTAATAATAATTAACAGTAATTAAATCTAATTAAAAACTAATAAATCTAATTAAAAAATAATAGTAATTTACTAATTAAATCTAAAATTAATCCTAACATTAACTAATTACAATAATTAGCAGTAATTAATAGTAAATAAACCTAATTAAACACTAATTAAAAAAATAAAAAATATTGGCCGGCGTCGGCCCGGAGAGGGGAGAGGGGATCAAAGTCACTTGGTGGTGGCAGAGAGGGGAGAGGGATCGGCGGCGTCGGCGAGGAAGCAGGCCGGCTAGTGGCTGTGCAGGCGAGGGAGAGGGGGCGGTGGCACTGCGAGGGTGAGGGAGCATGCGGCGACAAATTGGCAGAGAAGACGACGGCGACGATCGGCGAAGAGAGAAGACTATAGGGGAAAGAGGAAGGGTTGGGGTCGAACGCAAATAAAAAGGTTTTTCACCGACGGCCCATTGGTCGTCGGTAAACTACGGAAAACTAATAATAGTATCAACGACGATCGTGAAGCCCTCTCTCAGCCGTCGGTAATGTATTTTTTATTTTCATGTCGCGTTCGCGCCATCAATTAATAAGCGACGGGCACTTTTGGCCGTGGCTAATTACTTACTTATATCACGGACGACCCTTTGGCCCCCGCTAAGCCGTCGCTACTAGGTTATTTCCTTTCGTGCCCCGTGCACGCCATCACCTATGACCAATGGTGTCGGGTGACCGTATAAGAGCCGCGACTGATTGGGTTACATCAACCACGGCCCGTTCGGCCATCGAAACCCTGTGAATGGTTCTGATGGCCCAAGCGTTCGTCGGTGAGCCCCGTGGCTGATAGCTAATATTTTAGTAGTGATTGCTGTCTGTAATGAGTTGAGGTTATGATGGTATATCCATCGTGATGAGGGAGGACGTGAGAGTCCATGTATGACCGAGTGCATTCCCTGGATAAAGCTATCTGGCCTGGTTTGAGTCTGGCTTGAGAATGTAATTTGGGCGGAGACCCCTGGCGAGGCCGCGCGGTTTGTTTTGGATGAAGGATGAGGCCCTACTGGGTCTAGTCCGACCAGGCCCAATAGTTCAAGTCCAGTTCACAGCCCCTGAGCTTTGTCGTAGTCTGGAAGACTGCATGCCAAGCTCTAGATTGAGTGAGTTTCCTTCTTGGTGTTGGGCATATTTGGAGAAACCTTGAATAAGCCATACTGGGTGATCAGGAAAAAATGTCGGGGCCATCAGCTACTGGTGCTGAGTTGAAGAAAATAGTTGGGGGGGAGGCCGAGCTAGAGGGGATCAGCTAGCGGGTACATGGCGGCTCTTTGCGTCACTTTAGAGTAAGTCAAATTAGTATTTTTACCATGTTTAACATATGCCTTCTCAGCTTCCATGCTCAGTATCGCGGTTTCGCTAGTGGATCTCTTCTCATTCTATATGGCGCCTATTGGTTGGCCCTTGCCTCCCTCATTTTTGGGAAAGACATCATGGCGAAACAGGCATTCGTTCGTGTGATGGGGGGAGTTTCTAGGAACTCGTCGATTGTTGAGCTAGCTAGTGCAGATTTAGTTTCTTCTCCGCCGTGGACCATTCAT
This sequence comes from Canna indica, assembly GCA_034359265.1. Lineage (NCBI taxonomy): Eukaryota > Viridiplantae > Streptophyta > Magnoliopsida > Zingiberales > Cannaceae > Canna > Canna indica. The sequence continues at coordinate 42,013,590 of CP136893.1, forward strand.
TGGGGGAGTGGAGTCTATAAAATGGTTTCTTCCTCATTCGTTTGCAATTTTTTCCTTGTGTCTCTTTGACTTTTGTCTCTAGCGGCTTCAGTGGTACTTTTCTCAACTAGTTCTTTTCAGTATTCACCGGTAAGTCTTCTCAGCTTTGGAGCTTCAACATCGTTGATGACTTCAGGTTTTACATTTTTCACGTGAGTTGTTTGGCCTCTTCTTGTCTTTCAGGCATGCACACCATATTTTTGAACATCTCTGGTATGCGCTCCCGCTTGGTAGAGATGCGGGAAGGGCCACGAGTTGCAGGAGAGAGGGTGGAAGCGGCCGGCTCATCAGCCTCTTCTGATTCTCCGATCATCCTTGCCTCCCCAGCGGGGTGCCGAAAAAGGGCTAGGCATTCACGGGAGAATCTACATGTCGAAGTGAGTGTTCGTCTGCAGAGGAACAAGTCTCTTCTCCCAGAGGCGGGGGTGATGGTGAACACATTAGCAGAGGTTCGTTAGCCAGGCTCAGTGTTGTGCTTTTGATCTGGCAACTAGTTGGTCCTTCTTGAGGGGGTAGATCTTTGAGAACATGTCCAGCTTTTGTTGGGTGAGCCGTGAAGCGCAATCTCACGAGTCGGTGACCTCCAAGCTTAAGATGGTGGAAATGGAGAGAGCTTTAGAGGTGAAAGCCGAAGAGGTCGATCATTTGAGCGCAGCTATTTTTGTGTTCACTACTCGAATAGTAGAGTGGGAAAATAAGGCCAAGGCGGAGCTGAAAATGGTTTATTTGGACCTTTCTATGGCGGTGATGGAAAAGTCTCATATGAAGGTCGAGACTAAGGAAGCTCGGGCCGAGGCCGTGAGGTGCAATTTGGCTAGGGAAACAGGAAGAGGTGAGATGCCTTCGAGATAATGCCCTTGCCATGTATGTCAAGGGTTTTGAGAGGGCCTCAGAACAGGATAAGCTCCTGGCTCCCAATGCTGACGTTTCAGGAATGGACCTTCTGAAAGAAGTGAGGGACGGTGCTTTGGCGAACCATAAGGTTGAGGAAGATTTTTTTTGGCCGCTCAAAGGGGACCCTTCGGTTGAAATTCTGGGTCAATGCTCATTCTCTCCGCGAGGATTTCCTATTCCATAGAGGGATGCTCCTAATGAGCGCACCAAGGCGGGTGCAGCTTTTTCAATTCTCAGCAGTTCCTTTAGATTTTCTTCTGTTGACTCTGGGCACTTCTTTAGGGGGTTGGTTGTTTGCCTTTCCCCTTTTTGATTGGCAATCGCCCCTGTGTGTGCCCATTTTGTTAATTTTATAACAGTTATTTCTCCTTCGTGAGCCTGTTCTATTTTTTTGTACATAAATTTCTTTTGCTTGATTCTTCATGAGGGGGGAATGTCCCTGTCTGACCATTTGGTTAAGCCACCTAGTTGAACCTTTTGATGTTTGGTTTAGGCTAAAATGTCAGAATCTGGTTCACAGTTGAACCTTCTGAGATCTTGTTCACTTGAAGATCTAGTTCTTGGTAGGATCCTTAGGGATCTAGTTTGGTCCGAGTTCTGTTGAGTTAGGATCTCACATGAGTACCGATGTGGTAGTTTGGTGGTTTGTACTAGGGAATTTTAGGCTGAGCTCGTAGAGGAGTGTAAGACGGAACCACTATCGAGGGGTCATATAAAGGTATTGATAGTGTAGTAAAGAAAGACCGTTCATAGGGATTCTGGCCAAGCTTGCTGAGGAGCATAAGGCGAAAACGCGTGCGAGGAGTCGTTGAAGAGGCACTATGGCCTAATGTAATGGTGTGGTAGCTAGAGACCGCACTTGGGGGTCTGGCCGAGCTCACCGAGGAAAGTAAGGCGGAGCCGCGCACGAGGAGTTTAACTAAGGGCGCTAAGGCATGATGTAGCGGCGTGATAGCCGAGGACTGCACTCAGGGGTTTAGACCGAGCTCACCGAGGAGCGTAAGGAGGAACTGGAAGGATGTGTGCCCTTGAGCCAATTACATGTCGATGTGTTTAGGGACTATTCAAGGGTAATCAACTTAATGAGACAACGTTTTCATCATATGCTGCATCATTTATTCATAAAGATTGTGATAAACCCTATGAACCCGGACAAGTGATTTCGAGGCCATAATGAGATCATGCCAGTGAGACTTGGAATCCAGATGCCCATGTTCTAAATGTTCATAGTCGTAGGATCACCAATTAGGGGATCGATGATTTCGGATAGACTAGTGCACTTGATACATGCCCCAAACAATAAGAGGTAGCTGATCTCACAGTTATCTATGAGCCGTCATTAATGTACAAGTGCACGAGGAACACAAAATGAAATTCTTACATGAGTGTTAATAGGATGTTCCTCGGATGATAGTAGGTGCAAGCGGTCCTTGGACCTGAGGTTGTCTTGGTTACTTTGTGAGTGACGACCCATTGCTTTTGTTTTATCCCTACGTGGCCCTCAGCGTCATGTGCCGGGTATTACTGGGCATGGGGAAGCATTCGGGGAGGTAGGTTAGCAACCAACATGGAATCGGTTACTCCTAGTAAGAGGAGATAATATCCTTTGTGTCCCTGTAAGTGTCGACTCGGGAATCTCTGGCCAGAGTAGAAATGAAAGTCAGGAAGATGTTTTTGAAATTTCATTATTGAGACGACATCTTGGCGGGTGAAATACATATGAATCGGTATTAGGGTTTTGACACTTCTTCCGTACCCTAGCCAACTTCGGGACATTGTAATCGAGGGATTTAGTTGAACGGTAACTAATCACTGAAGGACGTTCGATCCTTGTAGATTGAACCTCACACTATTCGGGTAGTCATGATATGTTGCTAGACGTTAATCTTAACTTATGAGTGGAGTCCCTCACGACCACACTAAAGGGGTTTTGTGGAGGCTCGAAATATTTGAATAGAAGTCATTCTATCGGATCCGACTCTCCGTTATGCACACCTTACTGCTGGTTTAGTGTGGGGCCCAAGGGGTCACTCACAATAGGATAACCTCGTAACAGGCTTTATGTGATAGAGTCCGAATGCGGCATTATATATCTACTAGCATGGACATACTACAACTCGATCACAGATCTTATTTATAGACATAATAGAAAATGTGTTTCCTATAGGACCGAATGCGCGAGGAGGGAGTTCCTCGGTAACCCTAATTTGTAGGGCATCCCTAAATTGTAGGGATTGACACATAATAATATTTTATGTGGTTGACTAAATTTAATTATGAATTAAATATTTAATTAACCACTTTACGGGGATTGTATTTAATTATGAATTAAATATAATTTGATTTTGAATCAAATATACATGGTGGAAAAATTAGTTTCTAACCATGAGCTTAACCAATTAATTAGAAATTAATTTATTTGGATAAATCCTAATTAATAGTAATTTGATTTATGAAGATAAATCATAAAATTAATAGATACATGATTTATGAGAATAAATCATAATTCTATTAATTAATATGAATTTAATTTATTTTGATAATTATTATTCCTATTTGATAGGAATTTAATTAGTTTAGATAAATCATATTTTATTTAGATAAACCTCGTTCCTATTGTTTAGGATATTCGTATATTTAGATAATTATAATTCCTATTGATAGACTCTTAATTTATAGAGATAAATTAAAGTTTATATTTAATTGGATTTAATTAATTTTGAATTAATTATGAAATATTTTTTTGAGCCAAACCTCGGAATTTTGAATTCCGAGGAGAGTTTTTTAAGGGGGGTGGGTCTACTCTTGTAGCCGCCCATGCCCCCTATAGATTGGTGGCCGAACATCCTTCAAGGGTGATGAAGAACTTGATTCTTGAGAGGGTTCTTGAGTGGAAAAGTATCAAAGAATCCCTCCCCCTCTCCCTTGGTGGGCGGGCATCTTCTTTGTCCTTCTACGGGCTTTTGTGAAGCTGAATTGTAGGTGTCTTCTACTTGGGTGTGCTGCCTACTTCATCTTCTTGGAGAAGTCCAAGAAGAACAATGAGGTATTCTTTTATGTACCCTCTAGTTCTGTGGTTTTCTCATTCCCTCTTCCTCCATTTTTGGTGCTCGGTTCTTGGTGGAAGGGCCGACCTTGCCTAGGTGGATTTCGGGATTGAGAAAGCTTTTCCGTTGAGCCACAACGTGCTCTGGTGTTTGTTGCCCCTATTATTGTGAGGTGCTTGGTGTGGACTATCGTTAGAGGACGTGCACGTGTGCGTCTCAAGATGCGGATAGGATCAGCAATACCAACCGCGGTTTGAGGTATACCTTCTAACACATCTCCGATGTTGAATTCCTTAATATTGCTCAAGTAGACCGCCGTTTTTGGGATGGTTTCAAATTTTTTAAATTGCTATTTCCGCTGCATTTTCGATTCCAATCCCAACACCATTAACTTGAGGAACCCTAGCTTTGAAGCATATCCTTATTGATTGAGCCCTTTTTCTTGAATGATTATCATCTAAGACATTAAGAGGTGCTACAAGTTTATTATTAGGGCTAAGTATTGTTTATTGTATTTTTTTGCTCATTTTTTATTGTATTTTTGTTTGTTTTGTGTTCATTTAAAGGTTGTAATTGGCCTATGGTGTTAGGTCAAGTTTGAGTATATAGTTGCCTTGGTGTAGAGATATAAATCAACTTGTCTTTACTAGCTTAGTTAGTTGTCGTCGAAGCTTTTTGAAGGGAGCCGACCTCCTTTTGAAGGTAGCCACTTCCCTTTTTGAGGTAGCCGACATCCACCCAAGAGAGAGAGAGAGAGAGAGAATTTGGAATGAGTTCCGTGCTCACCAAGATCGGAAGGAGTTCCAAGACAGTTAAGCTAGCACTCGAAAGTTGCCCAGTTCATCTTGTTCGTTCGTTCGTGTGCCATCCATAAAATTTGTTCGTCATTGGCAACACCTAGGATTCGAAGCAAGATCGAGATCTTGGACTTGCAGAGTAGAAAATGGTGCTCGGTCTTCAAAGGTATAACTGTTGGCCCAAGGTATAACTTGATTGAGTTCAGGTTGATAGAACAATACGCCTATGAAGTTCGTTCGAAAAATAGCGGAAAATCAAGTTGAAATGACTCTGGAGGCGATCGAGTCAAAACCGAGGTATAGGCTTAGAAATGAATGTAATATGCCCCTAGGAGATCATCCAAACCCATTTAAGCTAGTTTCTAAGTCAAGATCCAAGACAAGACTAGAAAACGAAATCCGATTGAAAAAATCAGCAAAAATCAGAATAAGCATTTTGATAGTAGTTATTAGTCGAACCTTGACTGGTCCTCGATCGACCGACGGTTGCTCAAGGATGGACCGAAAGTGTTTTGGAAGATTTCTAGAACTTGTTCGACTAAATTTCGGTCGACCCAGGGTCAGTTAGCGGTCAAACCAGGGTCGATCGGCAGTCGATCAAAATCGCCAACGAATCAAAATACATCCGTTGAACGGCTATTTCTCACCCCATACCTCCACCACTCTTATAAATAGGTCTAGTTTGGGGTGTTTAAGGGTTACTACTGTTCATTGAGTTAATCTACAAGTGTGATCTCAAGCCTCAAAGTGTGATCTCAAGCCCTACTTCTCAATATTCACTCTCTCAAGTGGTGGTCTTCATTCTTCAACCCTCTCAAGGCAAAGTTCATCTTCTTGAGGTGTTGGAAGTCTAGAAGGCTGGTGGAAGGAGCTCTTCAAGTTTGATTTCAATATTTAAGCTCATTTACTTTGTTTTCTTGTTGTTTGATCAATTTGATAAGTATAGGTTGCAAGGTGTGCTTGAAACATCTTGGTAGTTTGTAGATTGTTGTTTTTTGCTATAAAATAGGTGTTGAGACCTCCTCAAGAGTTGAGGGTTAAGTCCTCATTGTATTTCTTAGAAAAACATTTGATCTATAAAGTGTTAAGGTTAGAAATCCTTGGTGGGGAGCCAAGGTAGTGGAATAGGTGGGATTGACCGAACCACTATATACTCTATTGTTTGTGTAAGTCGAATGGCCTACACTAGAGGAGGAGGGGGGGGGGGGGGGGGGGAGAGGTGAATAGAGTGTTAACTAAAATCTTAACCAAAATACGATTTTAATTGATTCTTAGGTCACTTAGGCAATTCTCAATTTAAAGACTAAATGTGGAAATAAGTGAATATAGCAAATAAGCAAGCACAAATAGAAACAATACTAACACAATGATTTATACTGGTTTGGCCCCAATGCCCACTCCATTACCTAAGCACCCCGTTTTGAATTTCCAACTTAGTTTTACTAGGTTAATTTGTTTCCTTACAATGAGAACCATTTCATTGAAGAGTCTCCGCTCTCACACCGGAGACACTTCCACACCCGGAAGTCTCCGCCTTCCTACCGAGAGCACTCTCCCACCTCAAACCCGAAGGACAACACAACTAATCCTAGTAAACTAATTACACTGGTTGATTTAGGCCTCTACAACAAGGCAATCACCAAACTCAAGATCTACACACTAGATCATTACACACTTGAGTAATCAATGAAATAAACACAAAAGTGCAATAACAAATGGAGCAATAAACAAAACCAAGTATACTTAGCTCCAATACAAGTTCCCTAGTCCTCTTAATATCTTTGGATGATGAATCAATGGATAATGAACTGTTGGACCAAGGGTTCAACCTTGGCAACACTCTTAGTTTTGATTATAACAAACATGATTCTAATAGTTTCATCAAGGTTTGGTCTCATGTTGGATATACGATACGCATCTGAAGCTCGTTGGAAAAATCACGAAAAATCAAGAATCAGAGGTTTCAAAGTCGATCATGTCAAAATTAGTTTAGGACTAAGTTTTTTTTATTATAAATGCTCATATGCCTTAGTTTGATGTCCTCATTGAGTTTATAACCAAAAAACCGAAACCTGAAGCCCGAAAACTTAAAAACAAGAAAAATAAAAAAACGGTTAAAGACATGTAGGGGCTCCTTGGAGGGCTATATAATTTAGATATTTTATTGCCATAAAAAATCCCAATAATTGTTCCTTAGGTAAAAAAAAAATTAAAGATATATTTTAAAAGAATTTTTAGAAACTGTTAACCTAAAAAAAATAAGGCTTGAAAGGCTAGAAACCTCCAAACTATCCAGAATTCCCAGAATGCCCCAGCCAGTTTTTAAAAATTGCCCAGAATTCCCAAAATGCCCCCAAACGGCTGTTTTTCAAATTAGTTATGGTTTGAATGGCTCTTTGCGTCTATACACTAATACCAACTCTATAAATACACTCAAAACTCCCTTCCTAAGGCTCCCAACTATTCCATTGAGCTACCAACACATTTTCTTGAGCCTTAAAGAGTGATTCAAAGTGTAAACCTCAACTTCTCATTCTCAAAGTCTTCAAAACTCCATTTCAAGTCTTCAATCCGAATTTCTTCATCATATTGAGGCCTTGGAGTACTAGGAGGCAACTTGGAGGAGCTCATTTGAGTTTGTTTTAATTTATTGCTCTTTTACTTGTATTTTCTTTCTTATTTGCTTCTTATTTCAAGTTGTTAAGTGTGGTGCAGTGTTACACCTAGGTTTTTTTATTTTTGAGTGTTTTGCTTTGGAATAGTAGTTGAGGCATCCTCTAAGGTTGAGGGATAAGTCCTCTTTGTATTCTTTAGGAAACATTCGAGTTATAAAGATTTAAGATTAGAAATCCTTGGTAAGGAGCTAAGGTAGTGGAGTAGGCGGTGTGGCCGAACCACTCTAAATTTCACATGTTAGCATTGCTTATCTATTTAATCTTGCTTGGTATTAATCATTACTCATTTATATTTGCAACTTGAAAGCATATAACTCGAAATAGCGAAAATCCATAATTAGCCAACTTGAGAAAAAAATCAGAATTGAACTTAGCGTATTTAGGTTACACACTATTCACCCCCCCTCTAGTGTGGTTATTTGGTTTACATTTGGTATCAGAGCTTGGTAGTAGGACTAGATTTCACCATCTACCCTACACTTAGAATGGCTACCGAAAACACATTAGCTCAAGGGACCTCTACCCATGCACCTCCTTTGTTTGATGGAAATAACTATGCTTATTGGAAAATTAGAATGAATATTTCCTTCAATCACAAGGTTTAGAAGTTTGGAGGATGATTCAAAATGATTATAAGCAACCAACTAAGAACATGGATGATTGGACCCAAGAGGAAGTTAAATTCTTTAATTCCAATGCTAAAGCCATGAATGCACTACATTGTGGATTATCAATTAATGAGTTTAATAGAATTTCTACATGTAAATCCGCATTTGAAATTTGGCAAGTTCTTGAAACAACTCATGAAGGGACCTCTCAAGTAAAGGAGTCAAAAATCAATCTTCTCATGCATGATTATGAATTGTTTAAAATGCTATCTCATGAGACAATTGATGAAATGTATGCTAGATTCCAAAACATTACTAATATCTTATGCAATCTTGGAAGAGATATTAGAGAAGAAGAAAAGCTGAGAAAGCTACTTCGGTCACTTCTCAAAGCTTGGGAGCCAAAGGTGATAGCTATCATCGAAGCTAATTAAGGATCTTGGTACCATGAAGCTCACCGAACTCATTGGATCCCTCATGAGACATGAGATCCATATGAGGGCACACAAGGAGGAAGATGCCCCCAAAGGTAAGAGTATTGCCTTAAAAGCATCACATAGGAATGATGACACTTCTTCATCTGAAGACGAGCTTGATAACTATAAGGAGATGGCCTTGCTTGCAAAATGGTTCATGAGGTTCTTAAAGGGTGGTAAAAGGTACATTTGTTTCAATTGCAACAAACCGGGGTACTTGAGGAAGGATTGCCCACAATTGAAGCTCACCCCCACCTCATCCACAAAGAAGGACAAGCTCAAGAAGAAGAAGAAGAAGGCATTGATGGCTTCTTGGGATGAAAGTGAATCTTTATCAAGTGAGGAAGACTCCAAGGATGAAAGACCCAACCTTTGCCTCATGGCAAATGACGATGAGGTGGAGAGTCATCATCAAGCACATAGGAGCACATGGGTGTTGTATAGTGGTTGCTCAAAGCACATGGTCGGAGATATCAAATTATTTGCAACCCTATCAAGCAAAGATGGTGGGTATGTTACTTTTGGAGATAATGCCAAAGGTAAGATTATTGGCATTGGTGATATTGGTATACTTCCATTCCCTTGCATTAAGAATGTCTTACTAGTTGATGGCTTGAAACATAACTTGATTAGTATTTCTCAATTATGTGATAATGGATATATGGTGATTTTTGGAAGCATCTAAATGTCTCATTAGAAATGCATCATCTAGTGATATAGTATTCATTAGAAATATACATGAGAATATTTACACTTTGAGTTTAAATGTCTTGCCTAATCATCATGTTAGATGCTTAGTAGTAATGGACAATGATTATTGGTTATGGCACCGTAGGCTAGGACATGCTAGCATGGTCCTCATTCAACAAATCACCAAGAAAGACCTAGTTAAAGGAATCCCTAAAATAAAATTTGAAAAAGATAGACTTTGTGATGCATGTCAACATGACAAATAAGTCAAATCATCTTTTCATAGTGTTAATCAAGTTACTATCTCTAGGATTCTTGAACTTGTACTGTACATGGATCTTTTTGGTCCTTGTGATGTTGCTAGCTTAGGTAGTAAACTATATTGTTATGTTTTGATTGATGACTACTCTCGATTTACAAGGGTCTTCTTTTTAGCAAAGAAGAATGAAGCATTTGATTTCTTTAAAAAGTTTGCTAAAAGAGTTGTCAATGGAAAAGGGATTTTAATTTCAAAAATTAGGAGTGATAATGGTGGTGAATTTAAAAATGAAAAGTTTTCCGAATTTTGGAGAAGAACTAGGGTATGCCGCCCCCTTTAGGGCCCTTTTTGGAGCCCTAGGGTGGTCGGCTAATTAGGGACAACTTTGGGAAAAATAAAAATAGAATTTTTATACCTTAGGGACATACTTTAGGGTACATTAAATCTCTTCTACACTTCAGAAAAATTATTGACAAATACAAGTAGGGAATTGAGTACCCTAGAGAATCCTAGAGACCCTAGAACCCTAGGACAATTTTATGGTGAGCCGGCCCTTAGGGAACCCGTGGGGGTCGAACCCTCTATGCCCGTAGAGAACTTGGGTAGAGGGGTAGGCCGGCCCTAGGGTACACGGCTAGGGGAGGGCTAAAGTCTGGCTTAAACCGCGTAGGAAAATTAGGAGGTGTTTTATTGTTTACATCTTATACATGCTTGTTTTTCCTACGATATTTAGAAGTGTTGTACCTTAATTTCATGCTCATTGTGTATGGTGTGAATTCATGATTTGAGCATCAATATATATATATATATGCGTGGTTGTGATGTATTGCGGGAGGAGGCGGAGATTGAGGTGTGTCTACCCCTATTTACTTGTTGTTCACCACACTTTACCTTATGTCTATATTCCCTATGTGTGTGATGGGTGGTGTGATTGTTGCATTTCCCGGATGCCTCGCTAGTAAGGGGAGAGTATGCCCCAAAGAGACAGTGTTGGCATGATTTTGGAAGTTCGACTGGTGAGGGGAGTTCATACCCCCAAAGAGATAGTCCAGAGACCAGACTGATGAGGGGAACATATGTCCCAAAGAGACGAATCAGAAGAGCCATGTCAGTGAGGGGAAAGCATACCCCAAAGAGACGACACTGGCTCGATGGTAGATTGGAGGCCGCACCGACTACCTACCCTATGTGGCGATGAGGACTGACCGGTCCGGTTGAGCATGTGGATGGTTGCATTGTGCAAGATATATGTGGTGGCATTTTCTTGCAAGTTGCTATATGTTGACGAGGATGATTGTGTTGCTATAATAAATGCTCGAAATAAAATTATGCTTTATTTTCGTATGCTTACCTATATGCCTTTGATTATTGCATGATGATGATGATGATGTGGTGGAAATTGAGGACTGATTTACTCACTATGTCCTAGTTGGACTTATCCCATATATATGTTATTTTGCAGTACCTGAGCTAGAACAGAGAGGCACTAGGGTGCAGTAGTGCGGTTGGTTGCGGCAGGGCAGCGGTTCTTGTGACAAGTCGTGGTCAAGGGGGATACCCGAGTCATTTTTACTTCTTTTAAGTTGTTGAGTCAAATCTACTCGGTTTATTAATTTGTTTCCGCGCTTTTGTCATATGAGATGCTTGTTTTGTAATTAAATTTTAGTAACTGATTTGAACATTTGCTTTTTGTTGAGTTGGTGGTGTTGGAGAAATGGCCACACCGGAGGGGGGGTGTATAATGTGTTAACTCAATCTATTTGCCTAAATTCGATTATAAACGTTTTCTTAAACTACGTAGGCAATTCATAATTGAACGACTAAATGCGGAAGCGATTAATTATAAAGCAATTAACATAAACAAAATATCAATGCTAACACGATGATTTATAGTGGTCCGGCCCCAATGCCTACTCCACTACCTAAGCACCCCGCTTAGGATTTCCAAACTAGTTTAACTAGATTAATTAGTTTCCTTACAATGGGGACTTTACACCGAAAAGACTCCACTCTCAAATCGAAGGCACTTCTACACCCAGAAGTATCCCGCCTTCCTACCAAGAGCACTCTCCTACCTCAACCTTAAGGACAACTCAACTAATCCTAGCAAACTATGTTTACAACGGCGGATTTAAACCTCAAACACCAAGGCTATCACCCAATTTCAAGACCTACACTCTAGGTCTTACACTAACTAAAATATATACATAGAAATAAATAAGAAAATACAACACTAAATGGAGCAATAAATCAAACAATAAAATACTTAGCTCCACAACAAACTCTCTAGTCCTCTTGATGCCTCAAGGTGATGAATTGATGAAGCTTTGAAGGTTATATCAAAGAATGAAGAGATCAAACTAGGGTTTCAAGAATGGTGGCTCAATCAACCACAAAGATCTTCAAAATATGGCTCTATGGAAGCTTAGATGAAGGGTGGAAGGCTTGCTAAGGCTTCTATTTATAAGCCATGAAAAGTTGGCATGAAACAACCAACTCAACGGCTAGGAAACTAGTCATTTTCGTCGTTCGATCGATCGTCGGTCGACCGACTGAGCGACTGCATGGCCACTGCCAAATTTTGGCGACATTCGGTCGACTGACTGGTCGATCAAAACTGGGCAGACTACTTGGTTTGGCTGATTTTTTAGCTCGTTTGTTCGTTTTTGGGTTCGATCTTCGCTAGGTCCTCTTATATAACATTTCTTGACTTTGTTAATAACTTTAAAACATAAATGTTATATAAGGATTACCCCTTATTTGGATTTAATAAAAATATCTAAAAAATCAAAATCTAATTTTTGGGGTCTAGTACAAATTTTTAAAAAATAGAAATTTTATTTCCCGGTCAAATATAGGTATCCTAAAGTCTTCTAAGCATTCCTTAAAAATACCTCGTTATCTAGTTTTTACTAAGGAATAATTACTGGCACTTTTAGTGCCAAGAAAATGTCTAGGTTATATAACCCTCAAAGGAGCTCCTTAGGCTTAGTGAATTTCATGGCCTTTTCTAATTTTCTGGATTTTTGTATTTTGGGGTTCCAGATTGGTTTTTGCATTTCTTTGCATCATCATAAGGATTTACAACACATTCTAGACACCCTTAATCTAAACTCTATCTTCCCGACGAAATCCGAGCGACGACAAGCGTCCTTGCCGATTTCTTCGATTTCTCTTATTTTTCGATCGCGGACGTCGTGCGGTAACCAACTTGGAACCTAAAAGTATTTCTCAACGAAACATTAGTTCTATGTTTGTTATCATCAAAACCGAGATTAAGACCAAGGTAGAAAATCTTATGTCAACAATTTCCCCCTTTTTGATGATGACAAACATCCTTAAGAAAATATCTATAATTATGCATAGACGACATCAAACATGGGATTTCTCCCCCTATCATCATGTATATCTATATAATGTAACTCCCCCTATCTATATGCATAGTTTTCCTATATTTTCTTTTCTTTTTACCTATATTTTTCTCTCCCTTTTGACATCAATCAAAAAGGATGAGAAAAGTCAACTATAGTCAAAGTTGGGACTTGAAAATTAGTTTTCATGAAAACAAAGTCAACCAACACAAGGGACAAAAATAAAGCATCGAATAAGAGACTAAGTCATACATGATAGCATTAGAAGATAAATAAATTTCAAGTCTAGAAACCATGTATAAGCTCAAGTATGGATATTTGCAAGTATCAGTCTAAATATCAAAAAAACATTTTAGAAATGATTTTTCACGGGTAATAGTGAGAACGATACCTAAAAATTGAGTTATGATATCATACTTGAAGTCTCATTTGAAAATTTCAACAAAAATCCAAAGTATCCAAGAAATGAGTAATTTGAGAAGAGTGATACTTTAGTGACATTTTCGTAAATAAGTGAATCTTTTATGACATTTCCATATTTCATTCAAACTTTAAAAATACCAAGTTATGATCATGTAAAGCATGTATATTAAGTTTGAAGTGAAAATAATGTCATTTGATCAAAATATGAACTTAGCACGGTTTTCATTTAAAATAGGCATGAAAATATGAAAATTGCTAAGTATGAAATTTTACTATCTACTTATGTTTTCTCTAACTTAGACACCTGAACATCTAACATGAGTGAATCTAATTATATTGATCAATTTTGGGCTTAAAATGAGGTTTCTAAGTCACTTTGTTGACTTAGGTCAAAGGGATACTTAAGTATACATAAATCAAATTCTTAAATCTCTATCAAATTATATTCTTGATGAAAATTTTTAAAACTTTAACTGTAGAAATTAGATTTCTCAAGGAATCTACAGGTTCAAGAATCAATAAAAAATCATCTTTGTAGAAATTCCTAAAATTCAAACTTTCAGGTTCAAGTCTAGTGACATTTTCGTAAATTTCAGGTATTTTTCCGAAAGTTATCATTTTTCATTCAAACTTTCCAGATATCGTTGAATGATCATTTGAAATGCATGTGCCAAGTAAATGAATTTTCTAAGTCTATTTTTAAACTTATCTCGATTACAACCAAAAACTCATTTTCAAGATATCGCTTAGGGGTGGCAATTGGAACCGGTTAACCAAACTGCAAAATATGGTTTTGGATAATGGTTTTGCGGTTCGGTTTCGATTTCGATTAGTGAAACTCAAAAACCAATTTAAAACGGTTCGATTTTGGTTACTGGGTCATGGATAATCGTTAATCGAAACCGGTTATAAGTTTCGATTTCGGTTACCGATTATCCGCGGATAACGGGTACTTGAAACCGTTAAAATATAAACTATTAGATTATAACCCGAAACCCGTTATCACTTACCCACTTACCCATTTACCCTTATGTATAAAAACCCAAAATCTAACAATCTAACCCTAATTTTCTATCAACCGACATCCGACTACCAACACCCTTGCAGTCGCTGAGTCCCATCTCCCCCGTATCTCCCCCCTCGGCCTTCGGCATCGGCAGCCCTCGCCGACTCCCATCGCCTCCTTGTCGCTAGGACCTGGGCTTTCAGCAATGGTGGCAGTAGCTATGCCTTGTAGTACTCTCCGGGCTCCTACAATGAACAAACCTTCATGGTCTTGTTCTTGTTCTTCTTCCATTTTAGTTTCTCCTTTTTGTAACATTCCTTATATGTTATCGTTTTCTCTTTAGGGTTTGGATTTTGTGGTGTCTGGGGCCAAGAAATATGGGATTAGGCTCATCTTGGGTTTGGTAAACAACTATGAAACTTTTGGTGGAAAGCAACAGTATGTTCAATGGGCAAGAAATCAGGGGCAGAACATTGCATCAGATGATGAGTTCTTCACTAATCCTGTTGTCAATGGTTTTTACGAGAACCATGTCAAGGTAATTAACAAGAAAGATTGAGGAGGAAACTAGCTGTTTGATTCCTTTTAATTCAACAATTAAGACCATTTAGTTCTTTTCTTGGGACCTTTCTATCCTTTTTAGTTGAACAATCTAGAATAATATATTGCATTTAATGGGTTTTCAATTCAACAATCAAAGGGTAATTACACCTAGAGAACACAATTAAGGGTTACTTTTTCTTAGGAACACAGAGTTATTTAATTGCTTGGTTCTCATCTCCCTCAATACCAATTACCTTTCCAACTGCTAACCTACTTTCTTCCTAGTTTTGACTTTCTTGAATCAGTTTTTTTTTCTTAATCTAGAAGGAGGGGGTTCCTCATATTGGTAGAAAAGAATTACTTTTTCATATATGCTGTCTGTAAATCCTTTCAATTTTTTACATGCATGTTTCTTTCATGTTTTTTAGACTGAGTAATGATTGTGAAATATGATGATGGAATTGATGAATTATAATTTGTATTTTGTAATTTGTAAACAATAATTTTCATCATTCCTTATTTCAAATTATATACTTCAATATTTGAACAAGTTATTCATTTACTATTGGTTAACCGGTTAGTAAATGGATAATCGGTTCTATCCGAACCGAAAAATTAGGTTTTGGTTATCTCGGTTTCAGTTTCAGATATAGATTTTTGAAATCGACCGATTTTGATTTCGATTTTAGTTAGCGAGTTTGGAAATCGGTTTCGATTTCGGTTAACCCCTAGAAGTGCGGTTAATCGAACCGTTGCCACCCCTAATATCACTCAAGGAATCAAAATCATTTTTAGAAATGATTTCACTCAAAGAATAGTGAGAACAATATTAGAAAAGAAATCAAAATAGTATGCATAAAGTTTCATTTGAAGTTTTCGATGAAAAATTAAAGTATCGAAAAGATTGATATTTCAAGAGGGTGATACTTTGCATTTTTAAAATCCAACTTCAAAATTCGATCATAAATTTGATTCTTAATGAAACTTTTTGAAATTTTTGCTGGAGAAACTAGATTTTTCAATGAAGAATCAGTTAAAAAAGATTTTTCTTCATTTTTCTAGAAATAACTGAAAATGCTAAAATTTTAATAGCATTTTCGTAATTTTCAATTATTTTTCAAAACGTGTTCAGCTTTCTTTCAAACTTTTATGACACCATATAATGATCATGTAAGGAGTGTATGTCAAGTTTGAAATGAAGATTATATCCTTAAGTCAATATATCAACCTAGCATGGTTTCATTCAAAACTAAGCTAGTTTTCATGAAACTTGCTAAGTGTCAATCTTACCATTTACTCATGATTTTTCAAACTTAAACCTATGGACACCTAATATGAGTAAATCTAAACATGTTCCTCAAATATGAATTGAAAATGAGACCTCTAAGTCAATTTGTTGACTTGGGTCAACTTGGTTCAAAAGAGGTTATCATGAAATGGCCTCTATGTCATTGTATCCATATCCATATGAATTTTTCATTCTAAATGCATGAAAACATGTCATACTATTCCTAAACATGTTTATGAAGTTTGAACTTAAAATGGAGTGTCCAAGTCGATTTGTTGACTTAGGTCAAACTTTTCAAAGCTTAAGTCCCCTAAAGTGATCTAGTTATCACATTGTTCATCTACACGTGACTTTTCAAGTTTAAATTCTTTGAATCATGTCATATGTCTATCTAAACATGTTTACCAAGCACTAACTCAAAAATGAGGTCTCTAATAAAAATTTCAATTTAGGGCAAGTTTCATTCAATCAAAATATCATGAAATTGCCTAAGTTATCAAACTTTTAACTACTCATGAAATTTCATAGATTTATCATGCAAAAACAATCATGAGTATTGAGACGTCATTATATCACAAGTATTCAAGTATTATACTAAGATTTTTGCAAAATCAAACTCATACATCATTCTTGGAAATTTTGTCAAACTTGTCTTTTTCTTTCGATTTCTATAGCTTTCCATTTTATCATAACTTGCAAGCAATATTCATTAGTAGGATAATGAAAATGTAATTACTAACAAGTTATCAAACTAAGTAGCAAAGAGAGGGATCAATTATCGATATCAAAGTCTACTTTACTAAATAGTTTCAAATTCGTTTCAAAATGAATCATCATGAAATCAAAATGAATTGAGAGATCTCAAAATATAAAATTTTGAAAAGTAAGATCTCCAACCCTTCCTATTGGTTTAAAACCGAAAGGCCACAATGAGCCTACGATTTGGAACCGCAAGGACGCATGAGCCCGTTATAGGCTACATAGGTCTCCGAAGAGACAGGAAATCAAAAAATCAAAAACATTTTTGAAACTCATATCGGAAAATCTACTAATATTAAGCATATATCAAAACTCCAACTCTAATTTAAACACATAGGTATAGGAGATGATACCAAAATGTTTGATGCCAACAATTTCATTACCCAAGGCATCATGATGACTTGAAGTTACAGCTTTGAAATGGTACAATCTTTGAATCCCCAAGCAACTTCAATAAACCAACTTCATCTCACCCTTGTGTGGTAGCTCCCCCTATAATAGAGCATGAAATTTTTGGTACCCAAATGACTTTAGGTCCTTGGGGGTTAGAGGGCTTAGGAACCCAAAGTGTCTTTCCCATACTTGGATCCATCTTAAAAGCGCAATCATAAATAACATGCCCGTAACCACCACAAGAAAAACAATGTCCCTGAAATTCTTTCTTTTTATCATTTTGTGAACATGAGATCTAAAGTTAGAATGCTTGACATGAGGAGGATGATGTGTATGAGCATTCTTAGAGGATACATCTTTCTTTCTAGGATTTCTAAAAAATGAAACATTAGACAAATTATTTGCTTTTCTACTCAACAAAAATAACCTCATTTTTCAAGACATTAATGGATTTGTGTAAGGCTTGCATTTGAGATTTCATCATACAATTCTCATTTTTCAAAGTGTCGTTCTCAAATTTGAAATCAATTATCAAATCATTATCTCTAGATTTTATTTTAGATTTCAAATCATCATTTTCAAAGCTTTAAACTCAAGTTCTAAATTATCATGGCATGAATCAAATGACCTAGACTTCAACTTTTCATTTTCTAGTTTGAATTCATGCAAATGAGAATTAAGTCTTATATTTTCTTTCTTTAATATTTTATTTTCCTTATCCTTTTTAATTAGCAAGGCATACATATTTTTGTACTCATCCATTAATTCATCATAAAACAAATCATGAGAGCTAGATGACTTAATGCTATCATTTTCATTAACATGACTTGAAGGAGAATAGTGTACCTCATTGTTATCATTTATGAGGCAATCTTTTGATGTGGCTTCATAGCCATGGCAAGAGGACGCTTCACTTTGAAGGAAGACCATTGTCATCACTACCTTCAATAAAATTTTCTAACTCCTCGATTTTAGCATAATCATATAGGACATTTAAGCAAGCCCAAATATTGAATGCGAAAGTACAATGCATGATCTTTTCAAAGATATTATTTTCCAAAGAACAAAATATGCAATTTGTAGCTTTAGCATTTAATTCAAACATATCAATTTGTTCTTGGGTCCATGCATTCATGTTTTCCTCAGGTTCAATATATTGGATTTTTACTATGTTAAAAATACCTAAATCTTGAGTCTTTTGAAAGGTGTACATCCTAGACTTCCAAAGACCAACGTTCGATTCGTCGAACCTAGGAGGTATAGACGCTACCAACTCTAGTGTCATTTTCCGGATCGAGGCTAGATGTAGGGGGGAAACTGTGAAATCTCAATCCACGACCCACTCTGATACCAAATGTTGGAGAAATGGCCACACTAGAGGGGGGGTGAATAGTGTGTTAACTCAATCTATTTGCCTAAATTCGATTTTAAACGTTTACTTAAACTATTTAGGCAATTCACAATTGAACAACTAAATGCGAAAGCGATTAATGATAAAGTAATTAACACAAACAAAATATCAATGCTAACACAATGACTTATAGTGGTTCGGCCCCAATGCCTACTCCACTACCTAAGCACCCGCTTAGGATTTCCAAACTAGTTTAACTAGATTAATTAGTTTCCTTACAATGAGGACTTTACACCAAAAAGTTTCCACTCTCAAACCGAAGGCACTTCCACACTTGGATGTATCTCGCCTTTCTACCGAGAGCACTCTCCCACCTCAACCTTAAGGACAACTCAACTAATCCTAGCAAACTACGTTTACACCGGTGGATATAAACCTCAAACACCAAGGCTATCACCCAATTTCAAGACCTACACTCTAGGTCTTACACTAACTCAAATACAAAGAAATAAACAAGAAAATACAACACTAAATGGAGTAATAAATCAAACAATAAAATACTTAGCTCACAACAAACTCTCTAGTCCTCTTGATGCCTCAAGGTGATGAATCAATGAAGCTTTGAAGGCTATATCAAGGAATGAAGAGATCAAACTAGGGTTTCAAGAATGGTGTCTCAATCAACCACAAAGATCTTCAAAATATAGCTCAATGGATGCTTAGATGAAGGGTGAAAGGATTGCTAAGGCTTCTATTTATAAGCCATGGATAATTGGCATTAAATAGCCAACTCAATGGCTAGGAAACTAGCTATTTCTGCCGTTCGGTCGCAGGTCCGGTCGATCGTCGGTCGACCAATTGAGCGACTGCATGGCCACTGCCAAATTTTGGCAACATTCGGTCGACCGAAATTGGGCAAAATGCTTGGTTTGGTTGATTTTTCTGCTCGTTTGTTCGTTTCTGGGTTCGGTCTTCGCTAGGTCCTCTTATATAACATTTCTTGACTTTATGTTAATAACTTTAAAACATAAATGTTATATAAGGATTACCCTCCATTTGGATTCAATAAAAATATCTGAAAAATCAAAATCTAATTTTTGGGGTCTAGTACAAATTTCTGAAAAATGAAAATTTTATCTCCCCGGTCAAATATGAGTATGCTAAAGGCTTCCAAAAATTCCTTTAAAATATGTCGTTATCTAGTTTTTACCTAAGGACCAATTACCGGCACTTTTGGTGCCAAGAAAATATCTAGGTTATTTAGCCTTCATATAATAAAAAATAGCGGAATAAACAACAATTTTCATTAATAAAAAAGAACCAAAACAAGTTTTCAAAACATCAAAGTTTTTAATAAATAGTTCAAGTTCGGAAATAAATAAATCAAAGAGCAACAATTCTTTTATCAATTAAAAGATTGACTAAAACATGAATGTCCTCACGGGACTACAATTCTAAAACATCAAATCACTAGTGCATGATCAAACTACTACATACTCGACTACGATCCCTAACTAGAACTGCTATGAGATCAATATAGCTCCTCCGCCCTCCAGCCGCTCCAAGTGCTCCAGCCCATCTCACCGGTCAAGCTCTGCAAAACAAAAACAACGACAACGGGTGAGTTCAAAGAACTTAGTGAGCGGTTCTATCGACCCCCATAATAAAATAACACAGAGATAAGCAATAGCATAACATCTATCTCTACAGGGTTAAAGTCAAGAGGGTGTGCGGGCCATCTGGTCACCACTTGCCCGAAGGCAGCCAACACCCAAATGGTGAAGAACAATAGGGCCTAAGCCTACCATGCCCTAAGGCAACAACACATACTAGAATAATCGGGAATGCCCTCCGAACTTATCATAGTATAAAGAATCTCGGGAGCCATCGGAAAGGCCCTCCGAACATGCTCCACGAGATGCGTAGGGATAATTAGGATTCGCCCATCCCAACTTGCCCGTTTAAGATATCACAGGAGTTATCGGGTAGGCCATCCGAACTTACTTCTCTAAGATATCACAAGAATAATCGGGTAGGCCCTTCGAACTTATTTCTTAAAAACCACCTCGGGGCTAATCGGGTAGGCCCTCCGAACTTATCCAACGAGGCCAAACTAGAATAATCGGGAAGACCCTCTGAACTTGTTCCACAGGTTGGGAATTAACCATCCAACCTCCCCGGCCTAGCCCGCAATCCGGCTCCTCAACGAGCCTCTCCGCCATCCATAAAAATATGGCGCAACATGACCAAAGTCATATTTCTCCTACTGTGTCTTAGGGGTGTCCTTATTGGGAAGCTTCTTAACACTCCAATACCCGACCCCAACTCTTAGACCCATAATGTCATAAATCTGTGTGGTTTTATTTCATGCATAAACTTTAGTTATTGATTCATAACAGATTATGCTGACCCTTTTACCAATTTTAATTATGCAATTAAAATTAAGTTCACCAAGTTAGGGTTTTATTTTAGGGTTTTGTTTAGCTTACTGTTGTGCCTGATACGGATGTGTATAACTGGAATCTGGTCTCCAGAGTGTGCTCTAAGTTTCCAAACTATGTTTTCTGGTCAAAACGATAGGTTACACGACTATATTCAAATAAATACATATACTACAACAAGTATTTTAAAAACATCACAGATTCATCATTCTCAGCATGAAATTCGAGCAACATTAAGATTTCAGCATAGTATGAAAATAAATCCAAAATTTACAGAAATTAAGCCCTTAATTATCATTTAAACAGAATATAAATCTTGAGACAAATTTCTCAATTTCCATGCTTAACCACAAGGCTAACAAGCACCAACAATTTCTATAAACAAGAACCAAGCACCATGATCAAGAACCCATCTTTCAAGAACCTTCATTGCATCAACATCAAGATCCATATTTTGTAAAAACATGATTTTTACAAAAATCATAGATCAAATACTAAGCATGCTTGAACATATAAGAACTCACTTCAATCATCATTTCAAGACATAAATTACAAGATAACCAAGATCTCTCACTTGGGCATTTCATCGAACACCTTGAAAGCGCCCTTGCTCCACCCTTGGCTGAGCATCCCTAGGGTCATCCTAGGGCTGCCGAACTCCATAGGGAAGGGTTTAGGGTCTCCTCAAACACAACAATCAAAGAATGGCGATAAGTTCAGGAGATCAATGGAAAACAAAACAAGAATGTACTAGCCTTCAATAACGGCTTCGGTCAAGAACACGAAGAAATCCCAAAAGGAGGGTAAAACCACTCACCTAATTAGGAAGGATGATCAAAGAAGAAATCCCGGACGATGGCCCTCGAATCCAGCTTCAAAGGATGGCGGCTCGACTCAAGAAGGAGAACAGAGGGAGGGGCGGCTCACCTCCAACCGCCGGCTTGAGGAGAGGAAAAGGGGAAGAGAGAGGGGCTGGCTGATGCTTGGCGGTTGGTTGGCTCCTCTCGGCTCAGCCCCAAAGAGAAGGAAGAATGAGAGGAAGGAAAAGGGAAGAATCTCGGTGGCTGGGTTTGGGGGCGGCGGCTTGCAAGAGAGAGAGGAAGGGGGCCGGCTGACGGCTCCTGCGGCTAGTGGCTGCTCCTCTCTCCTATTGCTTGTGCGGCTCCAATGGGGAGCCACAAGCCAAGGGGAGGGGGTTTTATACTCCCTCCTCAACCCTAACTCCATTAGCCCTTTATCAAACCGCATCCGCCTCAGGCCGAACCCGAACTCGCTAACTTAAATAATCTCATTCTAATCCCATGATAAACTATAAGCAACCATATATGCACATCCACATAAACTAAACAATTATGCATATACAACATAAAATTAAATAAATTTAACTACTCAAACAAAATTTTCATATTCATAATCCTACTCACCCGAGCTCGCATGCTCGCACTGGACCATGAGTCGACTTGGCTCGACCTCGATGTAATACCCAGGGTTTTCTAATATAAAAAATTTCGTGGTGCAGCCCATCGAGTCGGGAGATAGCCGAACCGAGTTGCGAGATCGCCTCGAATAGCATGTATAATTAATTTGAGTTATAACCTAATGGTTGGTTTTGGGTGGATGAGTATGTTGGTTGACTCGAGTTGGGGTGAGTGGGGCTCGCGGTTATAGTTGAAGAATCTATGCATGTCACTTTTGATAAAACTAATTATTCTTCTAGAAATGTTAAGATTGTGAATGTAGGTGAGAAACTTGAGGAATTGACATTTCATGACAAGGAGGATGAAGATGAAAACAATGAGGAAACTCATCATGAAGAGCCTTCATCCTCAACTTTACCTCAAGGTGAAGAAGAAGAAGAAGAAGAAGAAGAAGAAGAAGAAGAAGAGGAAGCTTTACGACCTCTCCCAAAAGGATACCGGTTTACAAGTGACCATCCAATTGAGCAAGTCATTGGAGAACCATCAACGGGAGTGGTAACGCGTTCTAAACTCAAAAATGTTTGTTAATATGTAGCTTCCATATCTCAAGTAGAGCCTAAAAACATTAATAAAGCCATAGAAGATGGATTTTGGGTAATTGACATGCAAGAGGAACTAAATCAATTTGTTAGGAATGATGTTTGGGATTTTGTACATAGACCTAGTGGACAAACCGTAATTGGGACTAAATGGGTGTTTAGAAATAAGTTAGATGTAGGAGGTTTAGTCATTAGAAACAAAGCTAGGTTAGTGGCCCAAGGGTATAATCAAGAGGAAGAAATATATTACAATGAAACTTATGCTCCTGTAACTAGATTAGAAGCAATTCTCATGCTTTTAGCTTATGCAAGTTTTAAAGGCTTTAAGCTTTTTTAAATGGATGTCAAATGTGTGTTTTTGAATGGTTTTATTGATGAAGAAGTTTATGTTGAGCAAACCCCCGGTTTTGAAAGTTTTGAGTTTTCAAATCATGTTTTTAAACTTAAAAAGGCCTTGTATGGTTTAAAACAAGCCCCTAGGGCTTCGTGTGAAAGTCTTTCTACCTTTTTGATTGATCAAGGTTTTAGCATTAGAAAAGCTGATGTCTCTCTCTGTATTAAAAATGATGAAATTGATATTTTGCTTGTGCAAATTTAGGTGAATGACATTATGTTTGGTACCACTAATGAATTGATTTGTGAGTGGTTTGCGAAGTGCATGTAAGAGGAGTTTGAGATGAGCATGATGGGAGAACTCTGCTTCATGCTTGGTCTCCAAATCAAGTAAACTAATAAAGGGATCTTCATAAATCTAGCCAAGTACACAAAGGAGCTCATCAAAAGGTTTGGGATGAATGAAGCCAAGATAGCTTCTACATTAATGAGCACATCCATTAAACTTGATAAAGATGAAGATGGTGTAAAGGTAGATGAAAAACTATATTGAGATATGATCAGTAGCCTTCTTTATTTAACCGCAAGTAGACCCGATATCATGTTTAGTGTTTGTGCATGTTCTAAGCTTGAATGAATGATGCCAGAAAGTGGCAGAACGCCTTCAGTCGCTCGGCGATCGATTGGTCAGTTGATTGACAAGCGACCGGGCATCCCCAACGAGCAGAAAAACACTCATTGCGTGAATCTGCTAAATTAGGGGTTATAAATACCCCTCACCAACCTCTTTTAACATTTCTAAACCAGTCATTAAAGCTTCCTAAGTGAGATTTGTGCCTTCTAAGCTTGATTTGATCGTGCTTGCTTCACCGGTCGATGATCCCTCTCAGGTGCTCGTCTCACCTCAACTCCGGCTTTGATTCAATCTCACCTTCTTGTGGAGTTGGAGGCATTGAAGGATTTGGAAGGAGCTCTTTGTTGTGGTCTACTCTTTAGCTCCTTCTGTTGTAATTTTACTTGTTATTAAACTTGATTTTCATTGTATGTTTGCTAGGTGTACTAGGTTAAAGACCTTAGGGTTTCCTTTGTAGAATTATACTTTGCCTAGGTGAATAGGTTTGAGGCATTCTCAAAGGGTTGAGAAGCAAGTCCTCGGTTGTATTCAAAGGGAAACACATTATCTGTAAAGGATTGGTTAGAAATCCTTGGTGTAGAGCCAAGGTAATGGAGTAGGCGGTTGGCTGAACCACTATAATCTTTCAACTTTGCATTGCTTTCTTTTTACTGCTTATAATTACTTTTCATACTCGCTATCGCATATCATTTAGTCACACTTAATTTGGGTTAAAGTTAGAATTGATTTAAAAGAAATTGAATTGAAGTTAAAATTAACCCAACACTATTCAACCCCGCCTCCCTCCTTCTAGTGTGGGCATTTGAACAACAGAGTAGGCGGTGTAGTCGAACCACTCTAAATTTTACATGTTAGCATTGCTTATCTATTTAATCTTGCTTGGTATTAATCATTACTCATTTATATTTGCATCTTGAAAGCATATAACTCAAAATAGCAAAAATCCATACTTAGGCCAACTTGAGAAAAAAATCAGAATTGAACTTAGCGTATTTAGGCTACACACTATTCACCCCCGCTCTAGTGTGGTTATTTGATTTACATGAAGGCCAAATCAAGGTTTCTCTATGAAACTAGGATTTGCTCAAGAAAAACTTGCAAATAATGGTAGAATATTTATAGAGATCCCAAGGATATAGATCATTAGACAGGTAAGGAATGCTCTCTTAGGAGTATTTATAGAGATTCCAAGGGTAGGGGCTCAAAAAGTGTCGTTCAACGGATCTGAATAGATATGTTCGACAATTCGGTCGACTGTCGGGCGACCCTCAGTCGGTCGAGATTCGGTCTACGGTCAACCGAACAAGTTCTGAAAACTTTTCCAAAACCCATTCGGTCGATCCTCGGGCAACCGTCGGTTGGCCGAGGATTGACCGAGATTTGATCGAAGATCGGCCGAGATTCAATCGAGGATCAGTCGAGATTCGATCGATAACTGCAATTTTGTGCAGTTTGCTGATTTGTTTGGTTTGTTCATTGCTCACTGGTCTTATTTAATATTTCTTAACTTTAAGTTAATAAACTTTAAAATATAAATGTTAGGAAAAATAGACTAAAAAATCACAAGTTTTGCAAAAATTTTATGTTCTACCCGTGTTTTCAAAATTCGCTTGTAAATGCACAACCTTTACATTCATTTATGCCATCTACTAAATCGTCAAGCGCCGTCTCAACTTAACTGATGACGCTTGACGATTTGGTAGATGACATAAATGGATGTAAAGGTTGTGCATTTACAGACGAATTTTGAAAACGTGGGTAGAACATAAACCACTAATGACCTATCAAGGACTGGGATGGATGAAGTACCCATTTATACAAATACATGTTCTTGAAGTACAAATACAGATGTATTTATACAAATACATCTGTTTATGAAGTACCCTAATCCTAGCAATTATATTATACATGTTCTTGAAATGTAAACATATTGATGTTTTCCTCACAACTCAAGGTTTGAATAAAATTATCACATTGCCAAGCATTAAAATAAATGGAAGAAAAAAAACATGCTTTAAATGCTTACTGTTTGAATAATCCCATTCCACAAAATTTGAAAAATAATATAATTGAATAATCAAGTCCTAAAAAATACAAGTTGTCTTCCTCATCTAATGGAAAATTAGACTAAAATATCACAAGGTTTGCAAAAAAATTATGTTCTACTCGTGCTTTCAAAATTCACCTCTAAATGCACAACCTTTACATCCATTTATGCCATCTACCAAATCGTCAAGCCACGTCTCAACTTAGCTGATGACGCTTGACGATTTGGTAGATGGCATAAACAGATGTAAAGGTAGAATAAATAATTTTTGCATAAACAGATGGCATAAACAGGTTGTGCATTTACGGATGAATTTTGAAAATACGGGTAGAATAAAGAATTTTTGTAAACCTTATGATTTTTTAGTCTATTTTTCCTAATTGTTAAATAGGGACTATCCCCCATTTGGATTCAATAAAAATATCTAAAAAATCAAAATTCTTAAAAATCAAAATCTAACTTTTGGGGTCTATTACAAATTTGCAAAAATAAGAAATTTTGTAATCTCCCGGGTCAAATATGGATAGGTTAAAGATTTTCAAAAAATTCTTAAAAATAGGTCGTTAACTTGTTTCTACCTAAGGAACAATAATCAGTACTTTTGGTGCCAAGAAAATGTCTAAGTAATATAGCCCTCCAAGGAGCTCCTTGGCTTAGAGAATTTCTTGGTCATTTTCTGATTTTTTTAGTTTTTATATTTTGGGGTTCAAGTTTTGGTTTTTGGGATTTGCATCATAAAAGAGAATTACACAATCATTCTAGACACCCTAAACCTAAACTCTGTCTTCTCGAAGAATCTAGAGTGTTGACGAGCGTCCTTGCCGATTTATTTAATTTCTCTAATTTTTCGGATTGGGGATGTCGTGTGCTACTCGACTTGGAACTTAAAAATATTTCTCCATAAAAATATTAGTTCCATGTTTGTTATCATCAAAACCGAGATTAAAGACCAAGGTTGAAAACCTTAGGCCAACAGTTTACATTGCTATATTGCTTGCTTGATTGATCCTTACGGTCGCGACGTTCTTACGGCCGCTCAGGCCATTGCAGATGTACCAACATCTGCAACAGCTTGCTTACAGCCACCACCATCATCAAAGTCGATGGTGTGCACGCGGCGCGAAAATAAAAAAACTTATCAACAACAGCTTCGCGGGAGCCACGTGGGTCTTCAGTAACTTAATAATTCAATAGCAATGGCTAACTTACGGCTTCTAGATCCATCGCTCGTAATTCGATGGCGCGCATGCGGCGTGAAAATGAAAAAACATATCCACAATGGCTTAGAGAATGCCGCGTCTGCCATTGGTGATATTATAATTCATCAGCAATGGTTCAACAACGATTGTTGCGACCGCCAGTGAAGGATGTTTTGTTAGCGTTCACGCCTCTCCCCTTCTTTCTTCTTTCTCCTCTCTACTACCGCACCTTCTCCCTGTCGTTGTCGCCCCTAATACCGCCAGTCTCCGTCCCTCCTCCTCTCGATCTTCGCCACTTCTCCACCTCCAAGTAACCCTCTGCCCCTCCTCCTCTCGGACTCCACCCCTCCTCTGCCCACACTAGACTCCCCTAGGGTTTTAACCTTCGACGTCCGTCCTATGTCCGATATATAGCAGACACTAGACTCCCCTACCGGAGTCCATTGGAATCCGGCGCCTGATTGTTTTGGCCCCATTAATCCAAGAGTAATCGGTTGTTGCATGCTACTATACTTCGTGATTGGAGTTTAATTAAATCCTAATCAAACTACAATTAGGGTTTAATTAAACCCTAATCAAACTATGACAACTGTAGGGAGATGCTGTCAAAATTTAGGATGAAGATAACAGCTAAAAGAAATACTTAGTGCAATATAAATAGCATGAATCTCGAATAGAATAGGACCCCGCCTTAAGACATTAACTGAAGATATTAACGTCGATTGACAGAATCATATCAGACAATCGAAGTTGGATGTATCGACATTTTGATCGTGGTGATTTAGCGAATGAGTTTCAATTAGGCATAACTTACTTCCTAAATTTTGCCTATTCGAATCGAAAATTCGTTAGCGATGATAAAATATGATGTTTGTGCCGCAATTAGAAATTCGTTTGAGGTATGTATTAAAGATTTTTGTATACATGGTAATTATAAATAATTGTACTAACATTATTGTTTTATTTTGAAGGCTCGCTAGACATAGCTAGAGGTCCAAAGACCATTTATCGAGAACACGTGGGAGGCGGTTTCCCGCGCTTGGTACAATGGCCATCTAAACCAAGCTGGGTCCCAAGCGATGACCCGAGCTAGGACTACAAACATTGCGAAGACTCGAGGATATAGCCTCGAGTGGATTACTCCGGATGTACAGGACCAACTTGTCGAGCGATGGTCGTCGAACCAATGGCAGGAGGTATCTCGACCTACGACTAGAAACTGCATGTTCAGGGGGAGGGGTGCCACACTAGCGGGTCTGCTCACTTGTAGTGCACGAGCGTTGTATGGTAAGTATTATACCTTAATTTTAATTAAATTATATATTGTATTTGTTTCATGGTGTACTAATGTATTTATTTCGTAAATGTAAACGATGGTCAGGAATGACGGCACTACCCAACAACCCTCCATGATGGAGGTGTTCGAGCGGACTCATCGTCGAGGACAAAGGGCAAGGGAGTACATCGACACCCACGTTGCAGTCATCATGGTAAGTATATTTATTTTAATTATGCAATCTTTATTTATAATTTAAGTTTGTAATTAGAAAAAATATGAAACAAAATACGAACTCGTGTAGGAGACCTACACGAGGACTGTGACCCAGCGTGGAGGCACCCCCAACGACTTTGATGCCCAAGCATGGGTCGATGCCATCGATGGCTGGAACCACGATCGCATTTATGGCTTCACAAATAGTGGCCATGCGCGAGCCGTGCTAGGGCCACTTTGGGCATCGACCCCTCCGCTCACTAGTGAGCGGCCCTCCACGTCCCGGTCTTAGGATCAGAGCTGGATAACAGCATTGGAGGAGTAGGTCGCATGTCAGAGTTGGATGATGGAGGAGATGCATGTGATGTTGAGGCATATCACAGCTAAGTCCAGCATTGGCATCCCTCTAACATCAGATCCATTATCCACGACCCAGTCCACGCCATTCCACACACAAGCACTGTAGACGCCGCCGCACGATCCCGACCAGCCTCCACCACTATCGTGAGACTTTATATATTTGACTTGTGTTTATGATCACTTGATTTATGTTATGATATACATGTGTTTATGACTTGACTCTACTTATACTTGTCTTTTGATACTTATGTTGATATGATAGTTTTGATTTGTATCGTGTTGATACGATAGTTTTGATTCGTATCATTTTGATATGTGTCGTGTTGATACGATAGTTTTTATATGAATGTGTTACGATTATGTTGATAATTATAATTGTAGATATAATTGTTTTAATGTGTATCTGTAATACTGTGACGTGTATGAATGTGTATGGTGGGCGTGTGAGTTATGTATCAGGGTTTGTAAATGTATCAATGGAAATTTTTAATTTTTTAATTTTTTAGTTTCAGGTAACAACATCAACGACGGCTTACCAACAGTCATCCATTTGAAAGCCGTTGTTGAAAGCACATCGTAATGCATGGGCCACATCCTTAAGGCTGTTGCTGATGATTTATAGCAACGACTCAGCAACAGACCTTTAGCTACGGTTTTACCTCGGCCCGTAAGACTATCTCTGATAACTATATCAGCAACAGTTGACTCGATCATTGTTGATATATAAACACCAACGGCCCTGTGGGCTGTGGCTGATAACTATATCAGCAACGGTCGACAGGGCTGTTGCTGATATATAAACACCAACGGTCGTGTCGGTTGTCGCTAAGTTATTCGCGACACTGTTATTTGCAACGGAGCGAGCAATTGGTCGCCGTTGGTGAAGGTATTCACCGACGGCTTACAAACAGAGCAGTCTGTTGGTGAAGATCACAATTCTAGTAGTATAAGCCTCTTGCTAAGGCCATGGGCTACCTCTCACTGATGCTGCGAAGGATAAGAGTGGGGATCCGAAACTCGTGATGTGCTCGCTCGATGAGGTTCAATTCCCTTTGTAGTGGCTAGCTATTATAGGTCTTTATGGCGTTTGATAGCTCTAACGGGTAGATCCTTTTTTGTCCTTACGATGCTTTCCTCCGGATATGTGCGATATGTGGAGGGCTTCCGAACATTCATCATATATCCTCTTAGTCCAGTGGCTCTACACTTTTTACACTACAACAAATACGATAATTTACCGCAATAATTTTCGTGGCTAACTATTCTACTATCGTGGCTTTTGTGTTTTAGTCACACAACATTCATCATTACTCAGTCGTGAGTATTGATGGTGTGGCAACTGATCAATAGCCACAAACGTTAGTGTTCGTGGAAATAGTATATAACACTTGCCACGAATGATATTGTTATTATTTGTCATATATGAATGTGGGTAATACCACATTTCGTGGTAATTACCCCATGTATATTTCAACATTAAAAAGTTTTACCTGCAAAAATATCATGAATAGTACATTGTACAACAAATACTGCTTTCAGCACGATCGTGAATATTATTGATACATTTTCGTGGATAATAATGTGTTCGTAGCTATTTATAACTTAAATTAACAATATTTTAAGCGTAGCGACGAACATGTTCGTTACCATTGTATATTAATTTTGTGAATAATAATATTGATTGTGGGAAATGTTAAGTTTATTTCTACAATAATATTGTCACAATTGATGACACAGTATCAATGAACATTTCATGGTAATTAAGAATTTTGTTCTAAATAATAATAGAGCATTTGTCACGATAATTTTGTCTTTAATACTTGTATGCTTTTCCGACAAACTAAATCATGGTAAACAAGAGGATCAGCAGCATGAGTAAGTGCTGGTGTCTCACCGATTGGAGACACCGAAGCTCTCCTACGACGATAACCACGACCAGACATATCTGTCGAATAAGCATATAATTAGATTTTTTTATATATATAGTAGAGATATATTTAATATAAGATATACTTTACAATTATTCCTCATCATCTGAGTAATAGTATTCGAATTCTTCCTCTTCTTCCTCTTTTTCATCTCAATTCTTCATCTCCAGCTTCCTCAATTTCATGATCGTCATCATCAGCATATTCAACTTCTAATTGAATTGACGCTGTGTCTGCATCCTCGAGTATTGGAATAACACGATCTACAGCAGGAGGATCATCTTCTTGATAGAAACCATCTGTCACCACTATAAATCAGACATGGCGTGGAGGAACCAGCAGGATGATCTACAGCGGGGTGCTTAGGTAGTAGTGTAGGCATTGGGGCCGAACCACTATAAATCCTGAGTTTGCATTGATTTATTATGTGTATTTATTGCTTTACTATTTATCACTTTCGTATTTAATCAACAAATTGCAATTTGCCTAAATAGTCTATGTAAATGATCAAAATTGAATTTAGGCCAATTGATTTAGAAAACACACTATTCATCCCCCCTCTAGTGTTGTCATTTCGCCCACAATAGCCACGCGCCATTCGTGGCTAGTGAGTAGATATCAGTTGCTACATATACTATTATCATAACAAGAATATATAATGGCGTCAAATAAATATCCTTTGACGGTAAATATATAACCACGAAGATATAGTTGTGGTAAACAATATCTTTCTTCTCAATATATGTGAATTACTAACCGCGATCCATTCGTGGCTATTGACTAACAAATGGTTACGAATTATTAACTACGAGTAACTCGTGGGTATAAATATACATTTGCAGCAATGTTTTGCTTGGTTACAAAATATACAAATGATACAAAAAAAAAGTATGTTTTGGCTGTAAATGTATATCCACGAGAGGTTATTGGTGGTAACTAATATACGTGTCATGGCTAATGTCATGCTTTGTTGCCACGATGCTAAATAGTCGTGGGAACGGAGTGATCAATTACCACGAACTTGTAGAATGTTAGTACAAAGTAATTTATTGCCACAAAAATACGTTGTGGATATAGGTTTGTGACTATAAGCCTGATCTGTTGTAGTGTTAGTCTCGACCTTAATTTTATCAGCCGAGGGTTAATCCTCCAATATCAATGTTGTTGGTTAAATGGGCGAAATTTTGGTCTGTAAGCTAGTTTGCCTCAGGATTCGGACGCAACCTCCACTATCCATCTCACCATAGATAGTGTGGATTATCATTATCATGACAATCTTGCATGTTTTAAAATAATATCTCTCTTTCTTAATTTTTTTTTTCTTCATTTATCATCTCTTAGTTTAATTATTAAAAACTTATTTTAACATTTACCTCCCAATTAACAATTTATAATCGTTTTTAAAATTATGAAATTTGTTACTATTATAATTTAGTGTAAAT
This sequence comes from Canna indica, assembly GCA_034359265.1. Taxonomy (NCBI): domain Eukaryota; kingdom Viridiplantae; phylum Streptophyta; class Magnoliopsida; order Zingiberales; family Cannaceae; genus Canna; species Canna indica. The sequence goes on from CP136893.1 coordinate 42,046,102, forward strand.
TAGTAATATTTCATAAGTAATTCTGAAAATATTTTGTATGCTATTTTAAAAAACGTATTAACAAACATATGGGCATTTAGATAAATTAGTTATAACTTATAAGTATTCTTTTATGTATCAAATATTTGCAAGTTGATTGACATTGTTCCGAAATAGATAATGGATAATAATAGTTTATCAATTGGTATAAGATTATACCACGTTTAAATCAAAAACTCATTCAATCCTGTGATGCAAACCTAACATGAACACGTTATAAGTCCTTGGAAACATTTGAAACATGTTCTACAGGCAGGTCAATTAATTGATTGCATATTTGTAATGACGTGACATTAAATTTTATGGAAATGAAAACCATGCAAATAGTGCGCCAAAAGTCTTGATTTTGACATTTTCAATGTCAGGCGGCCGCATTGAAGAATAATCAAATTAAATGAAATAGTTTTCTACTATTTTGGCCCTAAGAAATAGAAGACAAAGACGAGGAGATTATCCAATAGCCATGCAATATGGACCAGCCACTAACGCATGGATGTGAAAGCGAATCGGTGTGTGGCCACGTGAGGTTTACGTATCGTGCTTAATTTGGTGCAAAAGTTGAGGACTATTAATGCATCAAATATTTTCGGCATAAACCAGGTGTCATGTCAGATGCGACGGAGGTAGAAAAGGCCTCCACAGTCTCAGCATAAAGGATAAGAATAGTGCAACAGAGACAGCGATTGGCTATAAAGTATTATTATCTACTTGGGATGAGATTATCATCAGATTTTTTGTTTTCTGATAAATCAAGTAATGTTGATGTTGGGATAGATCAATTATGCACAAATTTATTCACAACTCTACTTCCCACCGAGCCCAACAACATCAATGCTCCCTTAAATCTGTCTCTAATTAACCAGCTTTATATTACCGCTCTTATACATCTGTAGCTCACAAGGTTAGATCCCATGTAACGTTTAATTAGAAATAAATGAAAAATAAAATATTATTTCTTATATCACATTTATCCTCTTGTTTGATTGTAACTTTTTTGAAAAAAAAAAATACGTGAGTCATAAGAAATAGATAAGATTATTCCGCATGAAAGAGGAATAATATTATTCCTTACCCTAATTCAAAAAATAATATTCTCTATCTATTCTTTATGATATTTTTCTATATTGCCCTTCAATATTTATAATATTATATAAAAATATAAAAATTAAATTATTAAATTAATATTTATAATTGCATATTATAAATAAATAATTATTATTCTATTATTAAATATTATTTTAATAATAATTTATTGAATATTCAATTTTTTTATAAAAATAAATAAATAATAGTTTATATTATTTTAAGTTAATAAATTATTTTATATTAATCCATATTTTTAATACGTTGTTATTAATAAGAATAAATTATAATATAATCTATTATATTTTAAAAGAGTATTTTAATCATTTTTCTCTCAATTCATTGTCTATTTTATATTGTAAGCAAACAAAGTAATATTATTAATTATCTATTACATGTGTCAATCAAATAATGTATTCATTATCTATTCTACTCCCTATCTATTACTATTCATTATCTATTCCTATTCCTTATGATTTTATTCCATCCAACCAAACACTATCCTAGTTTTTAATGTTACAAGCGAAACATCCAAGATCACCAAATCCACCCTCCATATTCCTCATTATTCGACCTCGAATTTTAATTTTGACGAAGCCACGTACCACTCCTTGCCTTCTTCCTCTTTCTCCCACCTATCTATATTCCTTTTAACCAATCTTTATATTCTTTTTTTTTCAAAATGAAGATACTAATTAGGTGTTGAATACTGTCTAGTGTAAGGACTAGGTGTGAGCAAAATTTATCGATTAACCAAAAAAATTGATTAACCGATCAAATCGAAACCGAAACCGAATAAATTTTTTCAATTAATTTTTGGTTTGGTTCGATAAATTAGCCGATCGGTTCCATTAATTACTAAATTAATTGAATACTAATATAAGTTAAATAAAATAAAAAACTACATCACATATTATAATTTACCTAAGTAGTTAAGAGGTATAATTGTTATTGTTATTTTTATTTTATTGTTATAGATATAGGTTAGATTAGTAAGATTTATATTAATAATATGGTTTGTTTTATTGGTTAAGGTGTTATAACTGATTTTTTCGGTTTCGATAAATGGTTAATAGAAAATTTCCAATTCGATTCGATTAATCGATAATTTGGTTCAGTTAAAACCAACCGATGCTCACCCCTAGTAAGGACTATCCGTTCGTCATCATAGATTTTGGGCAAATTTAACATTACAGTGAACTATGAAGTTACAAACACAATTTTGTAGTAATTTAAAACATTATTAATATTAGTAAAATGACATAAACTAGTGGGTGGGTGAATAATGTGTACTGCTAATTTTATATCGAGTTCAATTCTTTAAACAAGTTGTTGATTCAAATTAAGAGTATATGTTTTAGAGAAAATGAAATCAACACTAAATGAATCAATGCTAACACACCACGATTTATAGTAGTTCAGCAACACCGCTTACTCCACTACCTAAGCACCGTTCTTAGGATTTCACACACAAACACTACTAGAAATTTGGTCTTTAGCAACGGCTATCAGCAACGGCCGCTCAAGCCGTTGCTATTTGCAACGGCATTCTTACGGCCGCTCGAGCCGTTGCAGATATGTTGTATCTGCAACGGCGTTCTAACGGACATGCGAGCCGTTGCAGATGATGTTAATTATCAGCAACGGCTTTCTAACGGACAAGTGAGCCGTTGCGGATGATAACTTATTAGCAACGGCTTGCTAACGGACAAGTGAGCCGTTGCTGATGATAACTTATTAGCAACGACTTTCTAATGGGCGAGTGAGCCGTTGCTGATAAGTTTATATAGGTCACAGAACGCGCCCGACCCTTCTTCCTCCCGCTGTTGCCGCCGCCGCCGCCTCCTCCTCCTGCCTCTCGCCGCCGCTGCCGACGCCGACGACGCCGATGACGCCGACGACGCCGACGACGCCGACGACGCCGACGATGCCGACGACGCCGACGACGCCGACGACGCCTCTTCCTCCTCCCGCTGCTGCCGACACTGTCAGGTAAACTCCGGCCGGCCGTCTCTTCCCGTTGCGGCCGGCGAAAAATCCGACTGAAACCCTAAAAATAGGGTTTCGGCCGGCGGCGATCGGCCGATGGCTGCTGCCGGACCTTGTACATTGGCCGGACAGTGTGTCCGGCCACTGTACGCCGGCACCGGAGTCCACCTGACTCTGACGCCGAAATTTGTAGATTAATATTATTTTTTAATTGTTAATTAATTGTTAATTAATTATTTAGATTAATTATTTAATTTGTTAGATTAATTTTTAGGGTTTAGATTAATTTCAGAATTATCCACTTCGGACGCGCGCCGGAATCGTCCACTTCGGACTCCTGCCAGAATTGTCCAATATGGACTCGAACTGTCTCGAAACATTTAGAAAATAATAATCCATCCGACGAGTTGATATGTTTCACGTACGCATCGACGAGTCGGATATGATTTAGCAAAACCTTAGATCCGTTCGGGGATTGTATGTTCGTGTAAAAGAAGTAGATGATCTTTTATACGACGTACAATTCTTGAATTGTCCCTCATTGGATAATTTGGAAATATAGTTATTTGTACTGCACTTACGTTTTTCTTTTAACTGTTAACTAATTAATTATTCTAAATTTCGGCAACATCTCTCTTGTTCTTCGATACGCGCCCAGAGGATATGCATATTCGGAGAACTGTAGAGAGATGCTGCCGAAATTTAGAATGAAGTTAGCGGTTAAAAGAAGTACTTAGTGCAATATGAATAACATAAATCCCGAATGGAATAGGACAATCTCACCTCAAGACATTAACCAAAGAAATTGTCATTGATTGACAGAATCATGTCGGCTGATCGAAGTTGGATGTACCGACGTCTTCATTGTGGAGCTTTAACGAATGAGTTTCGATTAGGCGTAACGTACTTCCTAAATTTCGCCTATTCGAACCGAAATTTCGTTAGCATCGGTGATCAAATCCTATGTCCGTGCCGCATTTGTAATTTGCCACCGTCAATGTGCATGAAAGATGAATTAATTTATCTTTCGATAATTATTCCAGGTCCTAAGGGTCCGCGAAAAGAAATTGACATATTTCTCAGACCCTTGATAGATGAATTGAAAACATTGTGGACTGAGGGAGCTGTCACTTATGATTGTCATCGGAAGCAAAACTTCAATTTACAGGCCGCGGTCTTGTGAACAATCAATGATTTCCCGGTGTACGACATGTTGTTGGGTTGGAGCACTCACGGCTGACTCTCTTGTCCGTATTGTATGGACCACTCTAAATCAATCAGTCATCAGAACGGACAAAAAATCTCATTCTTTAATTGTCATCGTCAATTTCTACCGGTTAATCATCAGTATGGAAGGAATCGTAATAAATTTACTAAGGGCAGAGTCGAAAGAGATGGGCCACCACCGATGTTGTATGGTGAACAAATGTTAGCACATGTTTTAGCACTTCCAGATATAGTATTTGGTCGCAATAAAAGAGTCTCAGGTTTTGGCCAAACACATAACTGGGTGAAAAAAAGTATCTTTTGGGAATTGCCCTATTGGAGTTCATTATTGATTCGACATAATTTAGATGTCATGCACATTGAAAAAAATGTGTTTGATAATATTTTCAACACTTTGATGGATATTTCCGGAAAAACTAAAGATAATGTCAAAGCCCGACATGATATGAAAATACTTTGTAAAAGACCAGAGTTGGAGTTACAAGAGGTCAACGGACGATATCTGAAACCGAAGACCCTATATGTGTTAAATAAACAACAGATCAAAGATGTTTGTCAATGGGTAAAAGAACTCAGATTACCCGATGGATATGCTTCAAACTTATCTCGATGTGTGAACGTCGATGATTGCAAAATATCAGGGATGAAGAGCCATGATTATCATGTATTCATGCAGAGATTACTTCCGATCGCATTTCGAGATCTTCTACCTGATAATATTTGGGGTTCGTTGACTGAATTAAGTATGTTTTTTAGAAACATCTGTGCAAATATCCTTCGAGTCGAAAATATGTCAACACTTGAAAATAATATTGTTGAAATCATATGCAAGCTGGGGCAGTTTTTCCCTCCTGCATTTTTTGACTCGATGGAGCATCTACCGATACACTTGGCATACGAGGCACGAGTTGGTGGCCCCGTTCAATATCGGTGGATGTACTTATTTGAAAGATACATGAATCGTCTGAAGAAAAAAGTAAAGAACACCGCAGCTGTTGAAGGATCAATATCTGAATCGTATATCATCCAAGAAATTTCAACATTCTGCTCATTTTACTTTGAATCGACAGTACATACAAGATTTGATCGTCTTCCACGTAACGACGACGGGGGTGTTCGACATTCAAATGGACATTTAAATATATTTTGTCACTCTGGTCGTGCTTTTGGTTCTCGTCCATCTCGACACTTAAGCGATGAAGAGTATCATTTGGCACACTTGTATGTATTACTCAATTGTCCAGAGATTGAACAATTCATTGAAATATTTGACATTGAGATGGTGCAAAAATACTCTATTCACAACGATGAAGAATTGGAGAGATTACAGAATTGTGATTTCCCTACTTGGATTCAAACTTACAGCAAAGATCACAGAGCTGAAATAGATGAAAGAATATTTGAGTTTGTTAGTGGACCGTCGCGACTTGTGTCGTGCTATAGCGGATATTTTGTTAATGGGTATAAATTTCACACGGTTGAATATTCATTTATAAAGAAGACGGTGAATGCTGGGGTCTGCGTGAAAGGGACAACCTATGTTGAATGTGATATGAATTTTTATGGACTGGTGGAAGAAGTGATAGAGTTGCACTACTTCGGCTTAAAATCAGTGATCCTATTTAGATGTCATTGGTTCGATACAACAGAAAGGGGCATGAAAGTTCATCCAAAATACAAACTTGTTGAGGTTAATTACAAATCGAAATTGGCAGCAAATAAGTCTTTTATATTGGCATCACAAGCCGAACAAGTATATTACGCGAAGTATCCGGCTCGAAATAAAGATAGAGCAGATTGGCGTGTAGTCTGTAAGACAAAAGGTAGAGAAAAAATTGATCCGATAGTAGGAGAAAATGAGCTGATACCTGATATGACACATGGCTTCTATCAAGAAGATGATCCTCCTACTGTAGATCGTATTATTCCAATACTCGAGGATGCAGACACAACGTCAATTCAATTAGAAGTTGAATATGCTGATGATGACGATCATGAAATTGAGGAAGCTGGAGATGAAGAAGAGGAAGAAGAGGAAGAATTCGAAGACTATTATTCAGATGATGAGGAATAATTGTAAAGTATATATTTTAATATATCTCTACTATTTATACAATAATTTGATTATATGTCTGTTCGACAGATATGTCTGGTCGTGGTTATCGACGCAGGAGAGCTTTGGAGTCTCCAATCGGTGAGACTCCAGCACTTACTCATGCTGCTGATCCTCCTGTTGCTGATCCTCATGCCGATGATACTACCGAGGCTAGTACATCTAGAGGCAGGCGGCCACGCGGGCCGAACAGGTGGCAGCCTCCACCAGCCACAGAGTCACGTAGATTGATTAGCGTGATTGGGGAGCGGTAATATATCATGAATTATGAATCATTACAAATTCATTATATCATAATATAATATTAAAATTTATTTTTGTTGTGCAGGTTCGAGCAAGAAGAAGTGCCGAAAAGTATTTCTTCTACTATTCGACGATACATGCACGGGGCATGGCCTACGTGGTCTCACGTGCCTAGCGAGCACGTCGACATGTTATGGCGCGAGTTTGAGGCACGTATTATTATTTTTTTTACATGCATGATGATTAATATTGGTACTGATATTATTATTTTGCAGGCTCGCTATACATGGGCCGAGGACCAAAGACCCTTCATTTACGCTGCCTGGGAGGCTATTTCCCGAGCAAGGTACAATGGGCAGCTGGGGCAGGCTCGGTCCCAAGCGATGGCCCGAGCTGGGACCACTAACATCGCGGAGACTCGGGGATACGGCCCCGATTGGATTATTCCGGATATATGGGACCAGCTCATGGGAATATGGTCGACGGATCGATGGCAGGAGGTTTCTCAGAATGCGGCTAGAAATCGCATGTCGGGGGGAGCAGCGCGTCACACCGGCGGCTCTGTTGCATTTGCAGTGCACGCGAACCGTATGGTAAGTATATCTTTTAATTATATATTTTATTTATTACTATGTGTACTAATTAATGTATTTGTTTTGTAAATGTAGACGACGGTTTCAGATGACGGGACTATCCAGTGACCCTCCCCGATGGCGGTGTTTGAGCGTCCTCACCGTCGAGCACATGGGACGGGGGAGTACATCGACAACCGCGCTGCATACATTATGGTAACTATATATTTGTTTAAATTATTCATTATATATTTATAATTTAATTTTTATGATCAATATTAAACAAAAAATCAAACTCGAGTAGGAGACCTACAGCCAGACGGTGGTGCAGCGCGGGGGTACCCCCGAGGACTTTGACGCAGCAACGTGGGTCGAGGCCGCAGGTGGCTGGGACCATGGCCGCGTATATAGCTTCGCAGATAGTGGTCATGCGCGAGCCGTACTAGGGCCACTTGGGGCACCGACCCCTCCGGTCGCTGGTGAGCGGCCGTCCACCTCTAGATCCAGTTATGATCATAGTAGCAGAATAAGGACTCTAGAGGACACGGTCGCGCGTCAGACTGAGATAATGGAGCGCCAGAGTCAGATGATGACGGATATACAAGCTATGCTACGCAACATGTCAGGTCATCCCGAAGCAGGCATCTCTTCGGCATCATCTAATCCATCGTCCTCGAGTCAGTCCACGCCGGTGTACACTCAAGCACTCCAGACCCCGCCATATGATCCAGACCATCCTCCATCGTCATCGTGAGATTTTTTTATATTGACTTTGTTACTGAGATATTGGGCTTGTTTAATTTATTTTGTTTGGATATTGATACTTCAATTTTGCATTTGAATAGTTTTTATACTATCGTGGATAATTATCAATATAGATATAATTGTTTTTGATGTATATCTTGGTGTATTTGTGATGTGTGAATGAATGTGTGTATGAGTGTATGGGTGTGTGAGTTATGTATCAGATAATGTATCAATGTATCAATGGAAATTTTAAATTTTAAATTTTTTCGTTACCAGGTTCACATCATCAGCAATGGCTTTCCCATGGCCGTCCGTGGGAAAGCCGTTGCTAAAAGTGTATCGAAAGCCGTTGCTGATGACCTACAGCAACGGCTTAGCGACGGGGTTTTACTAAAGGCGTTGCTACGGACTCAGCGGCCGTTGCTATTAATGTTATCAGCAACGGCTCCGGGTTCGTGGTAAAACCATTGCTGATAATATTTTTAGCAACGACCCAGGCGGCCGTTGCTGATCCGTTGCTAAGTTATCAGCAACGCGACTTTCTGCCACGGCTCCATTGCAACGGCTCGCACTACAAAAAAACATGGTATCACCAACGGACAAAATCCGTTGGTAATACTCAAAAATCCGTTGGTAATACATTACCAACGGATTATCGGTTGGTAAATACGTCGGTGATGACCATGCTAGGTATTACCAACGGATATTATTATATCCGTTGGTAACACCAACGGTAATTAAGGTCTGTTGGTAACACCAATGAAAAATATTATCCGTTGGTAACACCAACAGAAATATACTCTGTTGGTGATACCAACGGATCACTATTCGTTGGTGTCACCAACGGATCATAGTATGTTGGTATTACCAACGGAGATAATATCCGTTGGGAATACCAACAGATATCATCCTTGTTTACGCTGACATATTCAACAAAGGTATCCGTTGGTATTACCAACTGACATCCGTTGGTATTACCAACAGAAACATTTGTTGCTAATACATTTTAATTAAAATGCTCATACCCATATGAATTTTCATTTTCCTGTATACAACCTATAATCACACATCAAATTTTTTATTTACCCAATCACAAATATATATACAAGTCAAGAAAAAAAAATTCATATTTCATAACCAAAACCAAACATTTACAATCGAGTATATTATCAAACAAATACAAACATTACTAAGTCAAATTTTCCCTAACATTAACCGAATTGTGTAGTGCAAAATCATAACCAAATACAAATCTTAACCAACATCATAACCCAGATGGAGGTGGAGGTGGAGGTGGAGGTGGAGTGGAAGCTGAAGGTGAATCTGTTGATTGCAAAGAGTTGATTGGAAAGCCGAGTTGTGTTAACATCAACCGAACTTGAGCTTCCACTTGTGCTTGTACTTGCGACTGCACTTGTGATTGTTGTGATTGCATTGATGCTTCCAATTCAGTAATATACTGTCGCATGGATGTCATCTCAGTTTGCATTGCATTCCACTCATTCATTCGACCATGGCCCGATGTACTAGATTCTGCTGAGCTAGAACTCCCCATAATGGATTTAACATTCTCTCGACATCCAAAACCGTAAACTCGATTATGAGATGGATGTCCAGAGGCATTAATCCATTCTTCTGGATCTAAAATGGGTTGTGATGCTACATCTGTACCATACTTTTCTATGATCGATACCTCATAAGCCTCCTGCACAATGTTTTATAAAAATAGTTAATTACGATATTTTAAAAAGAAGCAACAAATAAAATAAATACATACCGCAACACTCTGCGATTTGTTGTCGATATAGTCACCCTTACCACTATTACGCTTATGAGTATGCTTAAACAACTCAAGATGGGTTGGGGGTCGGTTCAACTTTTCTTCCTACAAAAAATGACAAATAATATTTAATTAATAATATTTTAAAAAACATATAGGATAACAAATTCTATTAATATCATACCAATTTTCTTCGATGAGCCACAAATGAAATAGATCCACCTGTATGTCGTGTGACGTCACTATCTACCTCTTTCTTACGATTTTGACGAGCAACTTCGGATTTTCTCCTCCACTTCTCCGTGACCCAATGCTCACTAATTAGTTGATTCCACACATCTGGAGATATCCATGGAGGGCCAAATCCATTAGTTCGACTAATATCATCAGTATTGGTCTTTCTTTTCGCATAATTCCTTGCATCAGACATATTGTCAGAAAAGCGTCGACAAGCTGTTCTATCCCATATTTCATGAACCTCGCTTGTCCTAGATGGATCCCAACGATAGACTGTCTGAAAAAAGACAAATATGTTAATGAAATGATAGTTGACAATATTCTAAAAAAGTACCAATTTGATGCAATTATATGATCACACAATCAATCATGGCATATGCAGGTTTGATGCAGCCAACCTTCTTTCTTCAGCTAAATCTTTTGTGTACCAATAACATGATGAGTATGGGTTTGATGCAATTATATCATCTATTACTTCAGCTAAATCTTATATTACTTCAGCCAACCTTCTATTACTTCCTTGTGCAAGCAATGGATAACAATAGATTGTTTATAATAAACAAAGGTATTAGAACAGGCCATGGTATTAGAACAGCTTATGCGCAGTAGAACATTATTTCTTGGTCTAATGACTTTGTGCCAAAGAGAAAACATCTAGATAAGTAAAGCTAAAAAGCACCACATACTAGTATCCTGATACTGATATTGACTGATATACTGAAAAAGGAAAAGAAGCTGCATTTGCAGTGCAGTGAAGTGCGTTGAAGTACAGTGAAGATGGTAGGTGTTTTAACTACCCATTTGCATTAAAGAAATGCAATGATGATATATCTATATATTTTTTTCTGAGTTACTTGACAATATGCATTTATGCTTGCTTCCCTAAGGCTGGCTTGTCTAATTAATGAGTTGTTACCTTCCTGTGATATTATTATTTGGAGATGGAACTGCAACAGTTAGCAGCTATTGAAGAGAGGTTCCACAAGGCTCTATCAGTTTGATCTACCATGGGATGGGGGCCAAAGTTCTTGATGCCTCTGTTTTCCCATCTGCAGAGAACAGTGAGGAAGGGGCCTGGGTGTTCTTAACTGAAAAGGCAGGATTTTTGGCAATACCAAAAAGGCTACTTGGTGGGGTGGAACCACCGGAGCGGAGTTTGTCTAGGAAGGGGAGCTCAAACAATAGGGTAAGTCTGTTATGGATACTTTAGCTAAATACTGGGCAATAACCAGAGGAGCTGAATTTGTGGCTTCACCTGTAGTGTCATCGTTGCTCTTGGATAAGCAGCAGAAGCATGTAAACAATTCCTATGGAACTTGGTGAGAAACTTTCTAGTATCAGTCAATATCAGTATCCTATATTAGTATGTAAACAATTCCTATGTGAGCTTTCAGTATCAGTCAATATCAGTATCCTATATCAGTATGTAAACAATTCCTATGTGAGCTTTCAGTATCAGTCAATATCAGTATCCTATATCAGTATGTAAACAATTCCTATGTGAGCTTTCAGTATCAGTCAATATCAGTATCCTATATCAGTATGTAAACAATTCCTATGTGAGCTTTCAGTATCAGTCAATATCAGTATCCTATATCAGTATGTAAACAATTCCTATGTGAGCTTTCAGTATCAGTCAATATCAGTATCCTATATCAGTATGTAAACTAAGCCGTATGTAAACTATATCAGTATGTAAACTTTCTAGTATCACTACTAGAAACTTGGTCTTCAGCAACGGCTATCAGCAACGGCCGCTCAAGCTGTTGCTATTTGCAACGGCTTTCCTACGGCCGCCCGAGCCGTTGCAGATATCTATATCTGCAACGGCGTTCTAACGGAAAACCGAGCCGTTGCTGATTATTTTAATTATCAGCAACGGCGTTCATACGGACAGGCGAGCCGTTGCTGATGTTTTAATTTTCAACAACGGCTTGCTAACGGATAAGTGAGCCGTTGCTGATGATAAATTATCAGCAACGGCTTTCTAACGGGCGAGTGAGCCGTTGCTGATAAGTTTATATAGGGCACGCTCTCGCGCCCGACCCTTCTTCCTCCCGCTGCTGCCGCCGCCGCTCCTGCCGACACCGCTCGCCGTTGCTGCCACTGCTGCCGACGCCGACGCCTCTCGCCGACGCCTCTCGCCGCCGCGCCGCTGCCGCTGCTGCCGGTATGTTGATCGGCCGACCTATACCGTTTCGGCCGGAGATGTTAAAATCCGACCGAAACCCTATTTCTAGGGTTTCAGCCGGCGGCGGTCGGACTATGGCCGCCGCCGGACCTTCTACAGTGGCCGGACAGTGTGTCCGGCCACTGTACGCCGGCGCCGGAGGGTGGACTCCGGCGTCGGAATATATATATATATATATATATATATATATATATATATATATATTGTTTTGAAATTGTTAATTAATTATTTTATAAATGTTAATTAATTGTTTAGATTAATTATTAGGGTTTAGATTAATTTCGGACGCGCGCCGGAATCGTCCACTTCGGACGCGTGCCAGAATCGTCCAATTCGGACTCGCGCCGGAATCGTCCAATTCGGACTCGCGCCGGAATCGTCCACTTCGGATGTGCGCCAGAATCGTCCAATTCGGACTCGCGCCGGAATCGTCCACTTCGGACGCGCGCCGGAATCGTCCAATTCGGACTCGCGGCGGAATCGTCCACTTCGGACGCGCGCCAAAATCGTCCAATATGGACTCGAACTGTCTCGAAACATTTAGAAAATAATCATCCATCCGACGAGTTGATATGTTTCACGTACGCATCGACGAATCGGATATGATTTAGCAAAACCTTAGATCCGTTCGGGGATTGTATGTTCGTGTAAAAGAAGTAGATGATCTTTTATACGACGTACAATTCTTGAATTGTCCCTGATTGGACAATTTGGGAATATAGTTATTTGTACTGCACTTACGTTTTTATTTTAACTGTTAACTAATTATTCTAAAATTCGGCAACATCTCTCTTGTTCTTCGATACGCGCCCAGATGATATGCGTATTCGGAGAACTGTAGGGAGATGCTGTCGAAATTTAGAATAATTAGTTAACAGTTAAAATAAAAACGTAAGTACAGTACGAATAACATAAATCCCGAATGGAATAGGACAATCTCACCTAAAGACATTAACCAAAGAAATTGTAATTGATTGACAGAATCATGTCGGCTGATCGAAGTTGGATGTACCGACGTCTTCATCGTGGAGCTTTAACGAATGAGTTTCGATTAGGCGTAACGTACTTCCTAAATTTCGCCTATTCGAATCGGAATTTCGTTAGCATGGGTGATCAAATCCGATGTCCGTGCCGCATTTGTTCGAATGGACGATTTTTGGATCGGGACGACGGGGGTGTTCGACATTCAGATGGACGTTTAAATATATTTTGTCACTCTGGTCGTGCTTTTGGTTCTCGTCCATCTCGACACTTAAGCGATGAAGAGTATCATTTGGCACACTTGTATGTATTACTCAATTGTCCAGAGATTGAACAATTCATTGAAATATTTGACATTGAGATGGTGCAAAAATACTCTATTCACAACGATCAAGAATTGGAGACATTACGGAATCGTGATTTCCCTTCTTGGATTCAGACTTACAGCAAAGATCACAGAGCTGAAATAGATGAAAAAATATTTGAGTTTGTTAGTGGACCGTCGCGACTTGTGTCGTGCTATAGCGGATATTTTGTTAACGGGTATAAATTTCACACGGTTGAATATTCATCTACAAAAAAGACGATGAATGCTGGGGTCTGCGTGAAAGGGACAACCTATGTTGAATGTGATATGAATTTCTATGGACTAGTGGAAGAAGTGATAGAGTTGCACTACTTCGGCTTGAAATCAGTGTTCCTATTTAGATGTCATTGGTTCGATACAACAGAAAGGGGCATGAAAGTTCATCAAAAATACAAACTTGTTGAGGTTAATTATAAATCGAAATTGGCAGCAAATGAGCCTTTTTTATCGGCATCACAAGCCGAACAAGTATATTACATGAAGTATCCGGCTTGAAATAAAGATAGAGCAGATTGGCGTGTAGTCTGTAAGACAAAAGGTAGAGGAAAAATTGATCCGATAGTAGGAGAAAATGATCCTCCTGGTTTCTATCAAGAAGATGATCTTCCTGCTGTGGATCGTATTATTCCAATACTCGAGGATGCAGACACAACATCAATTCAATTAGAAGTTGAATATGCTGATGATGACGATCATGAAATTGAGGAAGCTGGAGATGAAGAAGATGAAGAAGAGGAAGAAGAGGAAGAAGAAGAAGAATTCGAAGACTATTATTCAGATGATGAAGAATAATTGTAAAGTATATATTTTATTAAATATATCTCTACTATTTATACAATAATCTGATTATATGTCTGTTCGACAGATATGTCTGGTCGTGGTTATCGACGCAGGAGAGTTTCGGAGTCTCCGATCGGTGAGACTCCAGCACTTACTCATGTTGCTGATCCTCCTGTTGCTGATCCTCATGAGGATGATACTGCCGAGGCTAGTACATCCAGACGTAGGCGGCCACGCGAGCCGAACAGGTGGCAGCCTCCACCAGCCACAGAGTCACGTAGATTGATTAGCGTGATTGGGGAGCGGTACGTAATATATCATGAATTATGAATCATTACAAATTCATTATATCATAATATAATATTAAAAAAAAAATTTGTTGTGCAGGTTCCAGCAAGAAGAAGTGCCGAGGAGCATTTCTTCTACTATTCGACGATACATGCACGGGGCATGGCCTACGTGGTCTCACGTGCCTAGCGAGCACGTCGACATGTTATGGCGCGAGTTTGATGCACGTATTATTATTTTTTTTACATGCATGATGATATATTAATATTGGTACTGATATTATTATTTTGCAGGCTCGCTATACATGGGCCGAGGACCAGAGGCCCTTCATTTACGCTGCCTGGGAGGCTATTTCCCGGGCAAGGTACAACGGGCAGCTGGGGCAGGCTCGGTCCCAGGCGATGGCCCGAGCTGGGACCACTAACATCGCGGAGACTCGGGGATACGGCCCCGGTTGGATTACTCCGGATATATGGGACCAGCTCGTGGGGATATGGTCGACGGATCGATGGTAGGAGGTTTCTCGGAATGCGGCTAGAAATCGCATGTCGGGGGGAGCAGCGCGTCACACTGGCGGCTCTGTTGCATTTGCAGTGCACGCAAATTGTATGGTAAGTATATCTTTTAATTATATATTTTATTTGTTATTATGTGTACTAATTAATGTATTTGTTTTGTAAATGTAGACGACGGTGTCGGATGACGGGACTATCCAGCGACCCTCTCCGATGGTGGTGTTTGAGCGGACTCACCGTCGAGCACATGGGACGGGGGAGTACATCGACAACCGCACTGCATACATTATGGTAATTATATATTTGTTTAAATTATTCATTATATATTTATAATTTAAGTTTTATGATAAATATTAAACAAAAAATCAAACTCGAGTAGGAGACCTACAGCCAGACGGTGGTGCAGCGTGGGGGTACCCCCGAGGACTTTGACGCAACATCGTGGGTCGAGGCCGCAGGTGGCTGGGACCATGGCCGCGTATATGGCTTCGCAGATAGTGGTCATGCGCGAGCCGTACTAGGGCCACTTGGGGCACCGACCCCTCCAATCGCTGGTGAGCGGCCGTCCACCTCCAGATCCAGTTATGATCATAGTAATAGGATAAGGACACTAGAGGAGACGGTCGCGCGTCAGACTGAGTTGATGGAGCGCCAGAGTCAGACGATGGCGAATATAGAAGCTATGCTACGCAACTTGTCGGGTCACCCCGAAGCAGGCATCTCTTCGGCATCATCTAATCCATCATCCTCGAGTCAGTCCACGCCGGTGTACACTCTAGCACTCCAGACCCCACCATATGATCCAGGCCATCCTCCATCGTCATCGTGAGATTTTGTTTATATTGACTTTGTTACTGAGATATTGAACTTGTTTAATTTATATTGACTATGTTACTGAGATGTTGATACTTCAATTTTGCATTTGAATTGTGTTTATACTATTGTGGATAATTATGAATATAAATATAATTATTTTGATGTATATCTTGGTGTGTTTGTGATGTGTGAATGAATGTGTATGAGATGTTTGTGATGTGTGAATGAATGTGTGTATGAGGGTATGGGTGTGTGAGTTATGTATCAGATAAATGTATCAATGTATCAATGGAAATTTGAAATTTTCAAATTTTCTGGTTGCAGGTATAGGTCATCAGCAACGGCATTCCCACGGGCGTCCGTGGGAAAGCCGTTGCTAAAAGTGTATCGAAAGCCGTTGCTGATGACCTACAGCAACGGCTTAGCGACGGGGTTTTACTAACGGCATTGCTACGGACTCGTGGCCGTTGCTATTAATGTTATCAGCAACGGCTCCGGGTCTGTGGCAAAACCGTTGCAGATAATATTTTTAGCGACGGCCCAGCGGCCGTTGCTGATAATGTTTTGAGCGACGGCCCGAGCGGCCGGTGCTGATCCGTTGCTAAGTCATCAGCAACGCGACTTTCTGTCACGGCGCTATTGCAACGGCGTAGCCGTTGCTGATTCGCTTCAGCAACGGCTCAGCAACGGCATCAGCCGTTGCTGATGACCATTTTTCTAGTAGTGTATCAGTATGTAAACTTTCTAGTATCAGTCAATATCAGTATCCTATGTGAGCTTCTTCAATTCCTATTCAGTATCATGATACTGATATCCACATGAGCAGCATACTTAGCATACCTATTCAGTATCCTATATCAGTCATGTAAACAAACTGGATACCTATTCAGTATCCTATATCAGTATCCTATATCAGTATACTTAGCATACCTATTCAGTATCCTATATCAGTCAGTATCCTATACCTATTCAGTATCCTATATCACTATCCTATATCAGTATCCTATATCAGTATCCTATATATCAGTATCCTATATCAGTATACTTAGCATACCTATTCAGTATCCTATATCAGTCAGTATCCTATACCTATTCAAATTATGATAAAATACCCTATTTTGTTAAATTCCTATGCAACTGGAGACTATAGACTTGAATATGTATCAAGCTACCTCATGTCAAAACAGTGGGTGTCTGTCACTAGAAATCCTTATCCTTAACTACATTAACTGTGTGCTCTCTTTGATTTTAATGAGCTCACACCAGGTTGCCATCATAGGAAGAAGTCTCCGGCAGCAACCAGTGCCACCAATCTCATTGCTGGAGATCTCATTTCAGCCATCTTCCTTGAGATGCAGCGACCCATGATGAGATCTCAAAGCCAAGTCCAACATAGAAATCCTTAATTGCTTACTAATGGAGTTAACTGTCACTAGAAATCCTTAATTGCTTACTAATGGAGTTAACTGTCACTAGAAATCCTTATCCTTAACTGCAACTCAAAGTGGTTACATGAAATTTCTACATAGCTTCTTAATAATCTTAAGGTTGGGCCAGTTTAATATTAATTATCATTACTGAACACTACATGAGCTACTTTGGTTTCATTGGGTTAGAGTGAAATAATTATCCATGTGTAAGTTATGTACCTACTGATTATATCATGCTCTAGTCAACAATAATCTCATCACTTTACTTCAACATCCTCTATTTCCAGTACTCTCAGCAAGAAGTATCAAAACTCCGTCAGCAATAATTACAAAGCATAAATAGGTATATATCAGTTATTAATTAATTACTACATGCAAGCATAATCATTGTGTGATCATATATAATCAGTAGGTACATAACTTACACATGGATGCTTGGTACATGTGTAATTGATAACATATAAAGCAGCCTGTGCCTGATTGATTTCCCATTCGACATATATAATCATTGTGTGATAACAATGGATAACATATAAAGCAGCCTGTGCCTCTAAAAAACTTAGTTTACCAAGAACTTGATGGGTGAGTCTCTTGACTCCATGAGCCTAAGGGACCTTAAGTAGCTTGAGAGTAGATTGGAGAAAGGCATCAACAAAACCTAGTTACTAATTCACTATTACTGGATGCTTCAGAAGTGCAATAAATTTACTTAGTTGAAGAGCAAAATAAACATTTGATGACTAACATATTCACATAAAAAACAGGAAAAAGAAAATACCTCCTCTAGACTTAAAGACATAGTTCATTCAGTCAATGACTTAAAAAAATGATATTGTGCATGATACCTTGGTTCCCTGAGTTCTTGATACAGTTAATTCAAAGTGTTGGCAAATCCTTCAGAAGAATCTGTTTAATAGAAGAATGGTTGCAGTAATTAGCAGATAATTATATTATGGATCTGTTTTATATTACTTTCAGTCAATGAAGTTTAAAGTGAATGAAATGATCCCATGGGCATATTTCTAAGTGAATGAAATGATCCCCCAGCCACATTCTCTTTAGGAAAATTATAGAACACTACTATATTAATTTGATGATTGCTTTTGGACAAGATGCAAACCTTAATTAACTTGGAATTTCTCCACTTCAGCAAGACCAATTGGCAGCAACTTCCACTTCTTGTAGCTCTGCAAGGATTAATTTTAAGCAATTACAACCCAATAACACCACCTAAACTATGTACCTTTAGAGAAAGGGGAAATTATGAAGGAACTCAAACATCAAGCATAAAAATAATTCAAATATATTAGATAGTCAGTCATGTCTGCATTAGAAATAAATTACAAATAGTGACTCCTCAACTATAAGGCCTCGGGGCCCACTAAACACATATATTAGATAATTTGAGAAAAGTATAATAGAAGTTTAAAAAATTTCAATCATCATTCTCCTCATTTGACAAACACTCATCAACTTCAACATCTTTAGTATCTTCATCTTCAATGTCAACAGCATTTGCTTCTTCTTCATCAACTTCAACATCTTCAGTATCTTCATCTTCAGTATCTTCATCTTCAATGTCAACAACATTTGCTTCTTCTTCATCCTCCTCAACGACATGTGTTTGAGTTCTCAAGAAAAATTCTTCATATTGATCTACCTCATCAACTACTCCAACATTAACTAATGCATTGGATGCATCTAACTCTGTTGTAGGCATAATAGGTTGTACTGCTTCAACCTCATCCTCTTGAAAAAAATCATCGATATGTGGAGGGATATTATCATCTATTTCTTCAATGTCTTCATATCTATTTCTTGCTTTAATTTTGCATGCAACCCACCAATCATTCCTTCCTTTTTTCTTTGAGGGGTAACTCGTGTAATAAACTTGTTGAGCTTGCTCAGCTAACACAAAAGGAGCATCAATATAAAGTTTTAACTTGTGATTGATTTCAACAAGTCCATGATGAGGATGTACCCTAACTCTTTTTTCGGTATCAAACCACTCACATTTAAATAACACCACCTGATTTCCTTCACCAAAGTATTCTACCTGTACAATATCAATCAGGATGCCATAGTAATCACGATCATAATCATTGTAACAACTGCCCTTAACACAAACACCATTGTTTATTGTTTTCTTTCCATGTGAATATTCCTTGGTGTGAAACTTATATCCATTAACAAAATAACCCTTCATAGATCGAACAAATCTTTGTGGGCCTTGTGCAATGGCAAGAATTCGACTATCAATCGTGTCAATATTATGATTAACCTATCACAAAAAGAAGAAAAAGAATAATTTATAATATAGTCATGATTATTCATATTGAGACAAAAATTATTATATTATTCAACTTACATAATCTCTCAACCATTTTGGAAATTCTCTATCTCGTAACTTCTCAAGCTCTGCGTCAGTCAAATGTAGTTCTCTTTGCATAACGATATTATTAAACTCACTAAAAAACAATAAAGTTTACATTAATATAAAGTAAATATACGAAATAATTAACACTACTATACGTACTCAATGAAAGGAGAGATCTCTTCACAATTCATAAGTACGTAAAGCTCAATTGCTTTATACTCATTTTCGTCGACCCTCCTATAACGCCCAACAGCCCCACAAGGTCGACCAGGATAGGTAAAGATAGATAGACGTCCCATGGTAGTTGGAACTCCACCATCATCATTTTGAGGTACTTGATTGAACCTTGTGTGTACCTTTTGGTCCAAGAATAAAATGAACAAGAAATTAATATTTCTTATATAATGCATATATATATATGTGTGTGTGTGTTTGTGTGTGTGTGTGTGTTTTTCACAAATCAATTCAACCTTGTGTGTACCTTTGGTTCGAAGTAAAAAGAACAAAAATTAGAAATTTCCACAATGATATATGCTTCACAAATTGATCCTTCGACATATGCTCGATTTTTCACTTTTTTCTTCAATTGAAGCATATACCTGAAAATATTCTTAGAAATTAAGACGTAATTTTTTTCAAAAATTTCAATCAAGAATAAAAAGGAAGATGTGTTACCTTTCAAATCTATACATCCATCTATATTGTACCGGACCACCAATTTTAGCCTCATAAGCTAAGTGAACAGGGAGATGCTCCATAGAGTCAAAAAAACTTGGTGGAAATATTTTCTCAAGCTTGCATAGTATCTCGACAATGTTTAACATAAGTCGTTCTACATCCTCAATTCGCAACACACTTGAACACAAGTCCCGAAAAAATAAACTCAGCTCAGTTAATGCATCCCATATTGGATCAGGTAATAAATCACGAAATGCAATTGGAATAAGCCTTTGCATGAAAACATGACAATCGTGACTTTTCATTCCATAGAATTTGCAGTCATCTATATTTACACACCGACTTATGTTTGAAGCATAACCATCGGGAAATTTTAATTCTTTAACCCATTGACATACTGCTTTGATTTGTTCTTTGTTCAACACAAATGAGGCTCTCGGCTTCAACATTTTCCCATTAACATGCTCTAATTCTAATTCGGGGCGCTTGCAATACTTAGGCAAATCAGCTCTGGCCTTGACATTGTCTTTTGTTTTCCCCTTGATGTCCATCACTGTATTGAATATATTTTCAAATACATTACGTTCAATATGCATCACATCTAAGTTATGCCGAATTAAATTTGTATGCCAATACGGTAAACTCCAAAAGATACTTTTTTTAACCCAATTATGTTGTTGGCCAAATCCAGAAATTCTAGCATTAATACATTGATTTCCAAATTGAATATAAGTGATATTCCACCTCATCTCGACAATGAAATTGAAGATTATTACATCGTCGACATGGGCACCTAATTTTATCACTAGAAACATATTGAGTTTTGGAGTATGCAAAATCAAGAAATCCCTTGACTCCTTCCATAAATTCATTAGTCAATGCTCCTCCAATTATCCGACGTTTCATCCAACTATGATCGATATACATTTTGATTAACTCTTTTCAACCTAGCAACAATATTAAGCACATTAATTATTACATGCACAACATACAAAGGGAACCTTCGGTTTAAAGCAGCAGTTGAAAATGAGGTTGATGCAAAAGTGAAAGTGCTAAGAACTGATAGGGGAGAATTCACCTCTAAACCTTTTGTGGTCGTGATGAACATGGAATAAAACGCTTACTGCAAGCTATAGACCCCAACAGAATAGGGTTGGGGAAAGAAAAAATTGAGTTTTGGTAGAAATGACTAGATGTCTGCTAAAGGGAAGTAAGCTGCCTAAAAAATTGTAGGCAGAGGCTTTTAAAACTCCAGCATATATTATAAATAGAAGCACAACCAAAGCATTGCTTGTAAAAACATCATATGAAATTTGGTGTGGAAGAAAACTAGATCTCGATCATCTAAGAAAATTTGTGTATGTAGCTTATTGTCACATACCTAAGCATAGAAGAAAGAGGCTAGATATTTCAGGGCTGAAATTTGGTGTGGAAGAAAACCAGATCTCAGTCATCATAGAAAATTTAGCTAACAGTTCAAGTTCAGGGTTGATATGATCAGGATGAAGCTAAAATTGTGAATTCTTAAATTTCAGGGCTGAAAATTTATCAACTTAATGTAAAATCTGCATTCTTAAATGGAGAACTCAAAGAAGAGGTTTATGTAGTTCAACAGTTCAACCAAAGGGTTAAAGGAAATGAACAAATGATCTATAGGCTAAAGAAGTCCTTATATGGCCTAAAGCAAGCTCTAATAAGCTGGTATAAAAAAATTGATAGTTACTTTGTTACTGAAAAAAAATTTAGAGAAGCAGCAATGAACACACATTATATACAAAAGAAGATGAAAATGAAGATATTCTAATTGTTCTTCTCTATGTGGATGACTTGCTTTATTGTAGTAACAATGAAAAAATGAGAGAGGAGATGAAGAACAAAATGTTCAAGATTTTTAAGATGACTAATCTGGGTGAGATGAAATTCTTCCTAGGTTTGGAAGTTCTATCTCATTTCATGAATGATCCCAGAGCAGTACACTTCAAGGCAGCAAAGAGAATCTTGAGATACTTGAAGGGGACATGTAATTATGGATTACATTTGGGAAGAGACAATGATCTGAACCTACTGGGGTATTTTGATAGTGATTGGGGAGGATAAATAGTTGACAAGAAAATTACTACTGAATATCTATTCAAAGTTGGAGCAAGTACAGTGTGCTGGTGTTCTAAAAAGCAGAATTCAACTACATTATCTTCAGCCGAAGCTGAATATGTATCAGCTACTTCAGCAAGCTGTCAAGCAATTTGGATGAGAAGAATTTTATTGGACTTTGGGATTAATTTGACACAAGCTACATGCATATAGCTTGCAGGAGAATAGCTGGCAGGCATTGGGATTATAGCTTGCTGAACACTTAGCATGCTGATGAATTCTCAGCAGCATGCTGAATTCTGGTAACTATCAATGTATGAGTAAGAGAAACTACCCCTCTTACTACCATCCCCTCAAGCATCATAGGCTGATATAGACAGGAACCTCACACAATTGAATGCTCTTTTTAAAAAATGCAAAAATTGACCTTGCAACTATAACAATGTTAAGCATATCTATACTGATCAGTCTGATCCTCCCTCCATAGGCTCCAATTTGATTTGGATCCTTAAGCATTCACCAGCCAGGATTAGAGATCTATTTACATGTTAACAATTCACGTCCACAAGGTAGTTTACAAGTTAAAATTAGTTTTATATATTTACTTATGCATAGGAAGTACAAACGGAACCACAGTAGCTATGATAGGGGCAAGTCATTCATGTTCTTCACTCCTAAGCTTTCATTGCAGATCACCAATTGATCCAGCAACCAATTACTTAATTACTTCATCTAAATGTTTGATTATTATATCTTGTAATGTTGAATGAAATCAGAATTCAGCATGCTGCTGAGAATTCATCAACATGCTGAGTGTTCAGCATGCTAAGTGTATGAGAACACTCAGCATGCTGATGAATTCTCAGCAGCATGCTGAATTCCCCATTCTTCCCTTCATGCTTAATTCTGTTTCTGTTCTTCCATAGAAACTAAAAGGAATTTGCAATGAAAGCTTTCGGTTTATTTTCAGAGTCCTTCTCATACTCTTCTCCCTCTTTCAGCCAATCTCCATTAATCCACCCATCTTTAAACCTAAATTTTAGGTCTAACTGGTTCTCAACATGTACCCAATAAATGAGTGCAGAATATAATTGCAAAACAGGAATTTGGGTTCTCAACATGTACTCATCGTGTAAGCATCTCATCTTTATATGAGATCTTGTGATTAGTAAAAAATGTGGGTAGATGGTGAGAGTGGAGACGAGCATTAACAAAAATTTGACCTTCATTAACTAAATTTAAAAGCATCTCTAATATTTGACTAAAATCGCAACTAAAATCATTTGAACATCATGAAATCGCAACTAAAATCATTTGAACATCATGAAATCGCAACTAAAATCAAACCTCCACAATCGAATGGGAAATCGAGTGCTCGAAACCCGTAGAAGGGAAGGAATTCACTCGTCGGTTGGCTGTCTGTGACTACTTGCGCTTCCTCTGAGCGCTTCCTGCGCTTCGCCACAAAGTAACAGAGGATTAGGGCACGAGGAAGGGAAGAAACCTGTAGAAGGGGAGGGAAGAAATAAAAACTTGAATCAGCTGCGGGGGAATTAGAAGGAACCTGCGCGCGCTATCTGTGATGACTAGCTCGAACCGATAATTTTGTCGGCTGCGGGGAAGAAAACTATGCGGAAGGAGTCTGCGGGGAGGGAACCGGCGGGGAAGGAAACTGTGGGGAAGGAAGAAATGGCTTTGTCGGCGCGGCCTGGGAAGAAGGATGACGAGTGGGAGAGGGGGAAGAAAGATGATGCTTTGTCGGCGTCAAAGAGGCGCGAGAAATTATTTTGACGAGTGGGAGAGGGGGAAACTAAAGTGGTCGGCCGAAATGAGAGGGGGAAAAAAATTTGGTCGGCTGAAACGAAAAAAAATGCTAATTTACCAACGGATTACGTATCCGTTGGTAATTTTGTTGGTAATACCAACAAATTATATCCGTTGGTAAAAATTCTGTTGCTGAAGCTATGTTTTCTTGTAGTGTCGGCCGTTGCTGATGCTCTTCAGCAACGGTTCAGCAACGGCATCAGCCGTTGCTGATGACCATTTTTCTAGTAGTGAAATCCACTAAGTTGAGAGTTTCTTACAATCGATAGCTTTTCACCAGAAAGACTCTACACTCACTTCGCGAAGACACTTCCACATCTGAAAGTCTCTGCCTTCACACCGAGTGAACTTCCCCACCTTAATTCCCAAGGAAACTCCTAATCTAGTTTGCACAAGTGGGTTTATACCTCTATACCAAGGTGACCATCAAATTACAAGATCAAACACTAAGTCTTCTTACACACTTGAATATACAATCACAAATTGAGACAAAACAACATTTATCACGAAGAGAGAGGGTAGAGAACTTATCACATCAAAACCAACACCTCTTATTGTGCCTAGCAAACTTGAACAACCCTCCAATGATGATGCACTTTGGGATGAGGGATCAAGAGGCTAGGATTAAGACAAGCTTGGAGATGCAAAGATTTACTCAAGAGGGACTTAGGGCATCAGTGGTGGCTGAGGATATCTTTTAGGGAGGTTTATATAAGCTTTTGAGAGAGAGGTGTCGAATGGAAATCAGCTCAATGGATCTATTTTTTTGTCCATTATGATGACGGTCGATCAGTCGGTCGATGGGTTGGTTGACCGACCATTTGACCGTCGGTCGACCGATTAGTTACTGGATGTTTTTGACAACATCCGGTCGATGGTCGGTCGATCATCCGATCGATCGACCATGCGACTGGCCATTCGACCAATAGACAGTTTGCAGGTTGATTTTTGTTGTTTGGGTTTCGATTTTCAGGTTCTTGAGATTTCCGAAGTGCATACACCCTGGAGACCTACCCAAGCAGTTTCACAATCATTCTATTTACTTCTTAAATCTCTTTGGTGAGCTCGTTTGAGGATTTAGGAAACTTGATAGAGACTTGACTTTTCGAGACGATGCCGCATGAGACAATATCATCTTCAACTTGTGACTTTTATGCTTAAATTTTGTTAGACATAGTTTATTATCCTCAAAACATTTTTTGAGAGAATTAGAACGGAAGGATGAAACCCTCGGCCAACAACTAATGCTTAAGATATGATAATAACAATTTCATCAACTTCAATGGATTAAATGGCCTAATTAACATGCTCATACTTAAATGGGAAACAAAGAACACCAAAAGATGACATAGAGGTTTTCAGAAAGAGAAAAACAATGGCCATGAACAAGTTGGGAAGAGGGAAAGCTCCATGGCCGGATGTATATAATGTATATTTATTGCTAATTTTGGGAGGATATAAAGCATGCTTTTATTAATGCACTGAAGGAGTTTCATGAGTTGGAGATACTTCCTAAATTATGGGGGAAAATCAATCTGGTTTTTATTCCCAGTAAAGAGATTCCTGAACAAATTAAAGCTTATAGGCCAATTTCTTTATGGAATGTGGCTTATAAAATCTTATTGAAATGCTTAGTTAACATATTGAGGCCAATGATAAAAAGATGCATTTCTAAGGAGCAAGGGGCCTTTGTTGAGAAAAAGAAACAAAGTGATAATGTCATAGTGTTATCGGAAATTATTAATGTAGTAAGGAAATCAAAAAGGAAATTGCCTTACATAATCATAAAGATGGATATGAAAAAGGCATATGATAGGGTGTCATGGGAGGCTTTGGACAAGATATATATGGAAGTTGTTGAACTTACCAAGGAAAATGAGAAGATGGCTAAGTGTTTGTTTGGAATCACCAAACTTCAAATGCTAGAATATTAATGGATGTCAATCAAATGGTTTTAAAAGTCATAAGGGGGTAACAATAGGAGACCCACTATCTCCTTACATGTTTATAATACTTCAAGACATTTTATTCACTATTAAAGGGAGCAAAAAGTCATGTGAATATCTAAACAAAGTACTCAAATTATATGGAAAAGTGATAAATTGGAAAGTGAATTTAGATAAATCTAAAATATACTTTCCAGATGAGTGTTCGGAGAAAACTAGGTATGAGATTGATAGTATTTTGGGAATTAAAGATGGTTCTTTCCCTATTAAATACTTGGGGACTTATGTAGATAAAGGAAGGATTCCTTTAAAATATCAGAGAATGGTGATAGAGAATGTTGAGAAAAGGATGAAGAGTTGGGCAAGTAAATCAGGTCACAAGATTGGAAAGTAGTACTAATAAATTCGATATTCAATTCAATGTCAGGAGCAGAGCCATGTAGAGGACATGGTGGCAATTGCTTCCTCTCAAATTTTAGTTTGTCTTATTATATAGGGGAAAAGTGAAATTTGCCCCTTTCAATTCATGTTTTGCCCCCTATCTTGAAAAAAATTAAAAGTTTACCATCCTTCTTGATTTCTAGCTCCGTCCCGGAATCAATGCGAGTCTATTCTTTATCTACTACATGGTTGAATGAAAAGGTGATAAACAAGCACAAAAATTCCTACATTACCCTACATTTATGAGCTGCCCTACATTAAGGACATGAAGGGAAGAGAGGGGGAATGAATCCTACCACGGAATGGTAAACTCCTCTCGACCCGTGAGCATTTCGCCTCCACACGTTAAGCACATCATTGCTCTACAATCACCGATCCCAAAAAGGCGTGAGCATGGCAATGAGGCGAGGGTACATAGTATTTATAAACGAGTAAGTTATGATTTTTTATAGAAAGCCCCTCAAATATAAAATTAAAAAAATAACCCCTAAAATTCCAGCAATAATTAAATTATGTAAACTTGGGAGAAAAATTTGTATATAACATGAATCATGCTACAATATATAATTGCATGGTGCTATGACATTTTTTTGCAAAAAACATTTATGGATATTTTATTAGAGCTCGACTGTCCTTTTAGTAGTGTTAAAAATGCATGTATTATATTGAGCTATTAATTGATTGAGTGCTAGTATGATATGGTGTTGGTAGAGTTCATAAAGGTTAGTGTTAACAATACTTGAGTTAGTCATAGTGCTGATCTATTTGTGATCCTTAGACTTCGAGTTATTAGGCGATGACACTTTGTAGCCCATTGAACCCAAGAGAGTTCTTGGGCAAGGACATTACTGATCCAAAGATGTGCTATGGCATGAGGGCACATGTGTAGTGCCTATGGACTGTCTTCGAATAGTCATTTACCTGAATGAATGAACTGAGAGGACTACTCTCAGGTGCGAGAGTGTATAGGGAAACCCACAAAGCTCTTGTTCATACCTCTCTTGATTTTATTAACATTAGATATGTAAGGTTAACATTGATGCACTGTGGAGCTATTTAAAGTTAAAAGAGTTTGAAGAGTTTGTAGAGTTCATACAGTGTATGTTGCTCTCTTTGGTGCATCATAGGAGTTATATAGTAGTGCTTATTGGCATTAGTTAGTAGATAAAGTTTGAGTTAAGATGAAGAAACCATAGTGCATCATATTAATATTGTGTTACTTACCCTAGTGCTTGGTCATATTGACATTATCTTACTCAGCATTTTGCCGACATTACTTGTATTTGATTTAGTTGTAGGTGAAGATTAGCAATGAATTCATAAATGTAGGAAATACTAAGGATGGTAAACAATTGCAACATTAAAGATCTAATGCTAAGGATGGTCATAAAGCTAGCATTCCTACAATCTCATAATCAATCAATTTACTTGCTATGATTGGTGTTCTCTGATGTGGATTTCTCTCATGAGTATTGTATTAATTCCTCTCCTTACATTTTTTATTGTATAAAATATTATTTCTTTTTTTTTTGCCATATGTATCAATCTGATCTTAGATTCTCATGCTTCTTTTGGGTTTTCGAGGTGTTAGTGTTCTTGTTGTATACTTTCCTACGTGATATTCAGCTTAATGAAAATGATCGTAAGAGGGGTGTGACATGAAACTTATATATTTTTGGACTAGACTAGAACTATTGGGCCCGATCAGATTAGACCCAGCAGCGCCCCACAACGCAACTCGAGCCGAACCAGATTGGATCCACCCGGTCATACATGGGCATCCACGTCCGTCCTTATCACGAGGGATACGCCATTATTAGCTCGTCATCTTCGAGAACACCCTCGATCCATTCTGAGCAATATCCTCGCGAGATTACTGAGCGACGTCATCACCTCCACCTGCAATAAATATAGACACGACACGCTTGAGGTAATCTAAGTTCCATATTTTGTTACCTCCATCTTGAGTCCTACTAACTTGAGTGTCGGAGTATCTTTTGTAGGTCCCCCCTCCCCCGGAGTTGCACCTGACTAGGAGAGACACAGAGCTAGACCGGACCACTCCGATCCTCAGGCAGAAACATTTGGCGCTCACCGTGTTGGAACCCGGAGTCAAGCGACTACTGCTGCACGCCAACGGCAACGCCCCGATGGTGACAATCTACCACAATCTAGTGACGCTGAAACAACGAGGACCGACGCTCCGGCATCAACCCATCCTCCTCCTGAAGAACCACAACGCCAAATAAACGATTTGGAAGTGAAGGACCAATGATTAGCAGCCCAAGTCGAGATGCCAACATGGTCCCAAGAACAGCCCCCAACTGACCACGAGCACCACCGCTCCGAGCACAAAGAAAGCAATCACTCAAAAAGAAGGAGGCCAGTTTTTTTTCCTTCACAACAAGGTCTCCAATACTTCCCATCTCGAGAAAGAGGAAGAGCCCAAGGCCAGGAAGGTCGGGACTTCCCTTCCCATTGATGTGGGACCTTTCGCCGAACACATAATGGCAACCCGCCTCTCGTCGAAGAGTATGTTGTCTACCACTTTAACGCCCTATGATGGTACGAGCGACCCTACTGTTAGGGACCCTCAGGTTTGTCAAGTCTTGTATGTGTCATGATAGTCTCTAACATGCATTGTAAATATCGTATCGTACACATCCATGTAAAACATTCGCACACCGCCCACCGCTCTTGCTGACGACTAGGAAACGACCCTCGTTTGCTAGCCGCAATATGGCTAGTGGGGTATGCGGATCATGTAATTATGCATTATAAAAGCACTCACGCACCGATCTCGCTCGCGGCTAGGAAACGACCCTTGTTTCCTAGCCGCGGCATGGCCAGTGGGGGTGTTGGGCCATAGAAATTTTGTCATGTTGCTCGTGATAGCGGTAATCCCATGGGTTGCACAAGGGGTTAGGCTCCACACCTATATTGTCCCTGGGCAAACATCTAGGCTCGTGATAGTTGGTATCAGAGCGAGGCAAGCTCACAAAACTTTGGTGCAAGCAACCGATACAAACCGTCAACAAGCTTGTGTCTTCGTCATTGGAGACAAACAATGTTGGGGCACTCGACAATCTCGCAGGAGAGATTTTTTTGAACAAGCATGGCTAACAAAGAAGTTGGTGAAACAAGTGGCGTCGCCCAAGCGGTGACGACCATTTTGGAAGAAACTTTGGGGGATGACCCAACACAAACTCAACAAGCTAGGGCGGGAAGTCGCACCGTCCAATGGCTTGAAGACTTGGAAATAATGGTGGCCGCTCACGAAGTAGCCATAAACGTCATTGAGAACGGCATAGGCCCGCAGGTCGGCAAGCTAGCCGACACACAAGAAGTTCTGGAGGCAAGGCTAGATGGACTCCGGGACAACACTTAGGAAGCAATCAAACAACTTCAAGAGGAGATTCTAGAATTAAGGGTTACAATTTCATTCATAACCCAAGAGATCCACTCGGGCGGTGGCAACTCCCAACAGCTTGAGTTGCCACAACACCACATCAAAGTGCCCGAGCCAAAGCCTTATACTAGAGCTCAAGACGATAAAGTGGTGGAAAATTTTCTCTTCAACTTGGAGCAGTACTTCAAGGTTACGAGGACAATCGAAGAAGATATGAAAGTGTCCGTGACAACCATGTATCTATCTGAAGATGCAAAGCTTTGGTGGCAGACCAAGTATGACAAGATCCAAAAGGGGCATGCAAAGATCAACACTTGGGACGATCTCAAGTGGGAACTGAAAGCACAATTCTTTCCCGAGAATGTAGATTTCATCGCACGACGAAAGCTACGACAATTCTGTTACACCAACTCAATCCGGGAGTATGTGAAGGAATTCTTAACTATTATGTTGGACATACCGGACATGGCAGAGACAGATCAACTGTTCATGTTCGTTGAAGGCCTAAAGCCGTGGGCGCAATAAGAACTCTCTAGTTGGAATGTTAAGACCTTGTAGGAGGTGAAGATCACCGCAGAGTGACTCACCGACTATAATTTTGAGGAAAACACGACAAAGGCGGCGCCCTACAGACCAAGATTCCAGAAGCCCGACAACTACAAGGGCAAAGGGATCATAGGTGACACGAGGTGAACGGATCACCCACAAAGAGAACATCCTCCAAATGGGCCTCATCCAAGATTCACACCTATATGCTTCTTGTGCAGAGGACCCCACATGGTCCGAGAATGTACGCAACGATAAGTGTTAAATACTATGATCGTTGAGATGGTGGAGGAGATGATGTCCAAAGTTTCTGCAAAGAAGAAGAAAGCCAAGGCTCCTTTAGTCCCCGACGCAGAGAACTATTCCAGCGAGGACGAAGACACTAGAAGGCCCAACATGGGAGCAATGCGTCTCCTCAATGCTCTCAAGACTCAGGTGGGGGAGCGAAGCCCAAAGGGGTTCCCCCCAAAGTAGCACACAAACTGATGTTCATCGACATCAAACTCAACGACAAGAACACCTGAGCGATGGTCGACTCGGGAGAAACACATAATTTTATCACCATGGGAGAGGCGAAATGACAAGGGCTCAAGCTAGAAAAGAGCTCGAGTCATGTCTAGACGGTGAACTCCGAGGCTTAGGAAATCAACGGTGTCGCACGGGACATCTCGCTCAAGATAGGAGGATTGAAGGGCCAAACCAACCTGATGACAATACCTTTCGACGACTACCAAGTCATTTTGGGGATGGAGTTCCTCAAGTCGGTGAAGGTGGTACCCATGCCCTTCCTAGACACTTTATGCATGATGAGGGGAGAACAACCAAGAAGCAGAGACAAACTCCTTTCCGCCAAACAAGTGAAGAAAGGAGTTCGACGAGGCGAACTCACAATGGTGCCTGCAGTGAAGCTGGAAGTCTCTAGAATACTCAACGAGTTCGAAGACGTGATGCCACCCAAATTGCCAAAGATTTGGGGATCACCCGAATTGGGACTAAGCCCCCATACCGAATGATGCCAGCAGAATTGGCAGAACTATAGAGATAACTAAAGGAACTGCTCAATGGAGGATTGATTCGCAGCTCCAAAGCTCCATTCGGAGCCCCTGTGCTGTTCTAGAAGAAGAAGGACGAGAGTCTCCTGCTCTTCATGGACAATCGAGCTTTGAACAAAGTGAATGTGAAGAACAGGTACCACATCCCCCTCATTATGGACTTGTTCGACCAACTTGGCCAAGCAAGATATTTTTCCAAGCTAGACCTATGATCGAGCTACTAGCAAGTACAGATTACCGAAGGGGACGAAGGAAAAACCACTTGCGTAACGCACTATGGAGCTTACGAATTATTGGTGATGTCGTTCGGCCTCACGAATGCTCCAGCCACATTTAGCACCATGATGAATTAGCTGTTCCATAAACACTTAGACAAATTCGTTGTGCTGTACTTAGACGATATTGTGGTCTACAGTCGGACATTGGAGGAGCACATTCAACATTTGAATATCATGTTCAAGATCCTCTGGGAGAACACTTTGTTCATGAAGTGAGAGAAGTGCTACTCCACCCAAGAAAATATCAACTTTTTGGGACATCTTGTTGAGGGCGGAAAAATTCGAATGGACGATGTCAAAGTTCGCGCTGTGGTAGAATGACAACCACCCACTAATGTCGCAGAACTCAGGTCATTCCTTGACTTTGTGAACTACTATCGAAGGTTCATCGCCAACTACTCAAGGTGAGCAGCTCCACTGACGGACTTGCTCAGGAAGGAAAAGACATGGCATTGCTCCCAACCTTGCATGGAAGCATTTGAAGACCTGAAGCGGGCGGTGATCGAGGAACCAGTTCTCAAGTTTCCCGACTATGGGAAGCCCTTTGAAGTCCACACTGACGCCTCAGACTACGCCATTGGAGGCGTCCTTATGTAGGAAGGACACCATGTCGCTTTCGAGAGTTGTAAGCTAAACAACACGAAATAACGATTTGTTGCACATGAGAAAGAAATGACGGCAATAGTGCACTATCTCCGTGTTTGGAGGCACTATCTGCTCGCATCACGCTTTGTTGTGAAGATGGACAACATAGCGCTAAGTTACTTCCAGACTTAGAAGAAACTCTCGCCGAAGCAAGCTCGATGGCAAGACTTCTTAGCTGAGTTCGACATGATGTTGGAATACAAGCCGAGACATTCCAACGTGGTTGAAGATGCCCTGAGCCGCAAGATAGAATGGGTTACAATCATTCAAGGAGAATCTGGGAGTAGTGTTAGTCAAGTGCAATTCAACTTCCGTGGGAAGATAAACATGGTCTTACTCAAAGATACCCAAGCGGAGGCATTGTTCAAGCTAATCAAAGACGGGAAGACAAGGAAATTTTGGTTTTGAGACAGACTCATCTTTACCAAAGGAAATCGACTGTACGTACCTAGGGTAGATGACCTGCGCAGAGACTTTCTAAAGGAGTGTCATGATACTCTCTAGGCAGGGCACCCTGGTGTACACTGAACAGTGGCCCTACTGGAGAGGGCGTTCTATTGGCCAAAGATGGCAGACGACATCGCGAAGACTATGTGAAGACTTGCCTGATCTACCAACAAGACAAGGTCGAGAGGTAGAAACCTGCGGGCCTCCTCGAACCCCTGCTTGTTCCCAAGCGGCCAGGGGAGAGCATCTCCCTCGACTTCATAGCGAGTATGCCTAAAGTGCGGGAGTTCAGTTCCATCCTAGTGGTAGTGGACTGTTTCTCCAAATACACCACATTTATGGCCGCTCCCTCACACTGCACAACAAGCAAAGCCGCAAAGCTTGTGATGGGGAACATCATCAAATATTGGAACGTCCCAAGGAACGTCATCAGTGATCGAGACCCATGTTTCCTTGGTAGATTCTGGACAGAAGTGTTCAAATTATTGGGGTCTCAACTATACTTCTCCATGAGCTTACACACT
This sequence comes from Canna indica, assembly GCA_034359265.1. Taxonomy (NCBI): domain Eukaryota; kingdom Viridiplantae; phylum Streptophyta; class Magnoliopsida; order Zingiberales; family Cannaceae; genus Canna; species Canna indica. Next base: position 42,079,758 of record CP136893.1, read on the forward strand.
CAAACGGACGGGCGGACAGTGCGCATGAACACACTCCTCAAACAATATCTTCGACACTTCGTGGAGGCGGACCAAAGGGACTGGGCGAAGTTGCTAGATGTAGCCCAATTCTCCTACAATCTATAGAGGAGCTCTGCAACCAACAAAAGTCCCTTCAATATTGTATTGGGATGGCAACCGGACACACCCCACTCACTGGTTCTTGTCTACAGTGGAAGCAGTCCAGCTGCTTAACAAATGGCCAAGGAGTGGCAACAAAATCAAGAGATCGCTCGAGCCTACCTTGAATCGGCAGTACGCAAAATGAAAAAGTGGGCCAACGAAGGAAGGAGATATCAATAATTCAAGGTCGGGGACCAAGTACTGATAAGACTCCACTCGGCATCATTCGCAGTCTTTTGGTGCAAGATACACAAGGGCCTCATATGCAAATACGATGGCCCTTTCCCCGTCATCAAAAGGGTAGGCCGGTGGCCTACCGACTCCAACTGTCAGCATGGTGCAAAATACACCTGTCTTGCATGTGAGCAACCTGAAGCCCTACCACACCGACCAGCACGATGACGAACACAACATTCCAACACGTCCACCTGTCACAACCAAGGCGGTGCAACATGAAGCTGAGGAGATCTTAGCGGACCACAAAGTGAAACTCCCTAAAGGCAACAAAGAGCGAGAGTACCTTATCAAGTGGAAGGGACTCCCTACATCCGAAGCTAGTTGGGAGAAGGAGAGCACCTTGCGACATGAAGAAGATGTCATCACCGCATTCAAGAAGGGGTTGACGAGGGCGTCGACTTCATAAGTGGGGGAGAATGTTAGGGACCCTCGGGTTTGTCAAGTCCAGTACGTGTCATTACGGTCCCTAGCATGCATTGTAAATATCACATTATACGCATCTATGTAAAACGTTCGTGCATCACGCACCGCTCTTGCCCGCGACTCGGAAATGACCCTCGTTTCGTAGCTGTGGCATGGCCAGTGGGGGTGTCGGGCCATAGAAATTTTGTCATGCTGCTCGTGATAGCGGTAACCCCGTGGGTTGCACAAGGGGTTAGGCTCCACACCTATATTGTCTCCGAGCAAACATCTCTCTAGTTTATTCGCTCTAGCATTCGTTCAAGCATCTGTAAGCATTTTTCATACAATGGACCATTTAGCCCAAACATTTTTGTGCCCAAGCACACCGAGGCTCGAAAGCGGGTGAATCGGGAGCCTGCGGGCCTGTTTGGTTAGCAAAACCAAGTCTGTTTTCATGATTTCAGTTTCATTGAAACCAAAACTGCTTACGAAAATGTGTTTGGTTCAGTGTTTTCGTGAAACTGAATCGAAACCAGAATGAAAACGAAACCAATTTTCTTAATAAAAATGAAAACACCAGAATGTTATTTTCTGTGGTTTCGAGACTGTCGATTTTGTTATCAAAATGCAATGACGATTTTATAATTATAAATATTTTTTTATAAAATTAATTAATTTAAAAATAAATCAAACTATATCTAATTTTTAAAAATAAAAATAAAAATCATCATTTTTAACTCAAACTTTTATCTTAAATTTATAAAATAATTAAACCAATTTATATTAATTGACTCAAACCCAAATTTTAAATAACTCAATTTTCTTAAAGTTGGTCTATTTATAATTTAATCAAACCTAATTTTAGATCATTGGACTTGTTTTTTTTAAAATTTTATAATAACTATTAATTAATTTTTATATCTAATTGAACAAAACAAATCTTAAATTATCAATAACTTAATTAATTGAATCATATAAATATTTTGTAACCATATTAACAAATATTTAATTTTGTAAACTAACTAGACATTTAATTACTACTAAAAATGTTCAAGGAAAATTAATATTATTTTTTATAACCAAATAAATATTTACTGATTTCAACTAACTAAAGCTGATGTTGTTTTTATTAACCAAACGCGTTTTCAGAAAACTGAAAACTAGAAACCAAAACCAAGTTTTCGAAACCAAGTTTTCAGTTTCACTGAAACCAAACCAGAAAATAATTTTCGCTAACCAAACAGCACCTGCGTCTTTCGACATTGGCAAAGCGGTCTTTACCCAAGGCTCATCCCTTGTTAGTCTGTGATACTACGCTGCACCTGACGACGTTCAGGACCGTGATACTCTACCATGGAGCAATCGACCCTGCACTTTGCAGAGCTCATCCAAAGTATAAACAGCTGGTCGAGGTCAATTACAAATCAAAATTGGCTTCGAATGAGCCATTTATATTGGCATCTCGAGCTGAACAAGTATATTATATGCAGTATCCATCTCAAAAGAAAGATAGGGCACATTGGCGTGTAGTCTGTAAGACTAAAGCCAAAGGAAAAATTGACCTGGTAGTTGGAGAGAATGAGCCAACAGATGACTTCTATCAAGAAGAGGATTATTCCGAAGTGGAACGAGTTAGTCCAATACTCGAGGATGTTGACACAGAGTTAGTTCAATTGGAAATAGAATACGTTGATGACGATGATAATGAATTTGAGGAAGGACAGATTGATGATGAGGGAGAAGAAGAATAATTTCAAGATTCCGATACAGAAGAACAAGAAGAAGAGTATTACACAGATGATGAATAATTGTAAATGTGAAGTATATATTTAATTATTAAATATATCTATTAATCTATTATATATAATCTAATTATATTAATTTTTTACAACTATGGTTTAAGATATCAGTTCCCGAGGAGGCATTCCTCGTAGGACCCCCCGACGATTACCACATTCCCCACCTGTACCCACTGACCCTTCGCCTTCCACCGCCATCCCCCCACCTCCGGCCATCATCCCCTCACCTCCGACCACCATGCCCCCACCTGATTCGTCCACCATTCCCCCACCTGATCTGGCCACCATCCCCTCACCTCCGCCTAGCATCCCTCTACCACCCTTCGCAGATCCAGGACCATCGTCTCCCAGATGTAGGCCACAAGGGTCGAACAGAATTTTGCCTTCGCCACCCGAGGTAGAACTGCACATAGCAGTTAGTGTGCGTGGAAGATGGTAAGTATATGCATTAATTATTTCTTATAATTTATTTATAATTCAAAATATCAAAGCCGGATAGCGACCTTGGAGTCAGAGCTCACCCAGCAAAGATAGGTGAGGGAGGAGCAGAGGCTAGCGATGGAGGAGCAGAGACAGAAGAATGAAGAGTTGAGACAGACGATGCAGAACATGCAAACACTACTCACTCAGATTGAGTCTCACTTTAGCCTTTTACCGATGATGTTGTAGCCATCGTCCTCCTCGACCTAGCTGACGCTCCCAACCCAGTCGCTGTCGACTCCACCGCCTCCACTGCCTCCATCACAGCCGTGAGATTTTGGTTTATTGTATTTTATTTATATTTTGATACTTATTTGTATACTTATAGTTGTTTATATACTTATGGTTGTATATATATGATATTTTGATAATTGTTTGCCTATGGTTTGAGGCTTAGATTGATGATATTTATGTAAAACTAGTATGTTTGATTTCAAATGCATGTGTATGATGTTTTCTAGTTGTAATCTGTGATTAAAAATAGATTGTAATCTATAAATATCATTGTATACAAGAATTTACAAATTTTTTATTTTTTTCAATTACAGAATATACCTTCAGCCACGGCTTACCCACGGTTGACTGTCACTAAGCCATGGCCAAAAGCTTATCGTAAATGGCTGATGGCCTGGGCAGCACCAAATATCACAGTTGCTAATAGTATCACCGATGGCCCGAAGCCGTGGCTGATGAGTTTGTATCAGTGGCAGCCGCCTACAGCCGTTACTGATGTGTTTAAATTAGTGACAGCGCCCGTGGCTGTTGCTGATGATTACTTGTGACGGTTGGGAGAGGTCGTCACAACTTATCTGAGACGCGCACATCAGTGACGGCGCTTTGCCACGGCTAACGCCGTCCGTGATAGTTGTCATTGACGGTTCATCCACAGCTTGATCCGTCGATGATGACGATAATTCTAGTAGTGAAAACCACTTTGTTGTGGTTTGCTTCCCTCCCACATAGGTCTATTCATTCTTTTGAAGACCTCTCTTGCATCTTTCTCAAACGGTTCACCAAATCGTGGATCTAGCACAAAATGGAGAACACCCTCCACTCTGTCAGGCAGGGGCAACACGAGGAAATACATATGCAGGTTCTAGGCCATAGCGGTTGAAATCCCCAATCTCAACCCTCGAGTCAAATTTTACTCCATCAAATTCGGGCTAAAATATATCTGGATACTTTGCTGACCAGATCGCCCTGATGATGCCCAAGAACAAGGCCGAGTTCCACGGGATAGATGCCAAAGAACTCTGAGAGGCAAAAAAGGTTGACATCCAGAATCTCCAAATTCCCGCCGAAGAAAGAATAGCGGATAGAAAAAATGAATATCGCAGTTGTCACGAACAAAATGACAATAGGGAGCTGAGGTCGTCACTGTTGGCCCAAGGTTTTCAACCTTGGTCTTAATCTCGGTTTTGATGATAACAAACATGGAACTAATGTTTCATTGAGAAATACTTTTAGGTTTCAAGTCGGTTAGCGCACGATGTCCGCGATCAAAAAAATCGACAAGGCCGCTCGTCGATGCTCGGGATTCTTCGGGAATTAAAGTTTAGGTCTAGGATGTCTAGCTTATGTTGTAAATCCTCATGATGATGCATAAGAACACAAAAACCAAACCCGAACCCCAAAACATGAAAACTCGGAAAATTAGAAAAGGCCTTGAAGTTCACTAAGCCTAGGGATTTATCCTTGGAGGGCTAAATGACCTAGACATTTTCTTGGCACCAAAAATACCAGTAATTGTTCCTTAGGTAAAAACTAGATAACGAGATATTTTTAAGGTATTTTGGAAGTCTTTAGCCAACCCATATTTGACCCAGGAGATTATAAAATTTCCGATTTTCGGGAAATTTGTACTAGACCCCAAAAGTTAGATTTTGATTCTTAAGGATTTTGATTTTTTAGATATTTTTATTGTATCCAAATGGGGGGTAATCCTTATATAACATTTATGTTTTAAGGATCAGCCCTACTTAGGTTCGATCGACCGACTGGTCTACTGGCAAAAGGTGAAGACATTTTGGTCGTTGCTCGGTCGGTCGACCGACGATCGACCGGCAAGCAACTGGGCGTCGCCAACGGGCAGAAATCAACCCCTTGGGAGAGCTATTTTGGCTCTCTCTTCTTGGGGCTTATATATAATAGCCCTTGAGTTCCTTCCTTTATCATCTTAACCTTCATTGAGTCACCTTTGATCAATCTTAAAGCTTTCATTAAGATATTCTTCTTAAACCCTAGCTTTCATCCTCAACTACTTGATTGAGCTCTCAAACTTCATCAATTCATCACCTTGAGGCATCAAGAGGACTAGGGAGTTTCTTTTGGAGCTAAGTACTTGTTGTTTTGATTTATTGCTCCAATTGTTATTGTATTTTATTGTTTATTTTCATTGTATATCAAGTGTGTAAACAAAGGTTGCTAGGTTTGATTGAGTTGGTTGCCTTGGTGTTAAGGCTTAATTCCACCGATGTAAACGTAGTTTACTAGTATTAGTTGAGTTGTCCACTGGTGTAAATGTTTTTCTTTCCATTGGCGATGCTCGGTCGCTTGCTGGTCGATCGTCGATTGATTGACCAAGCGATCGAATGCATTCTGCCACTTTTGGGCACCCTTCGATCGACCGATCGATCAACTGAAACTGCAAAATTGGCCCAGTTTGCAAATTTTTCTGCTCGTTTGTTCATTTCTAGGTTCTGTCTTCGCTAAGTCCTCTTATATAAAACATGCTAGACATGCTAAACCTGAACTCTATCTTTTCGACGAATTCCAATCATCGACGATCGTCCTTGCCGATTTCTTCGATTTCTCAAATTTTTTCGATCGAGAACTTGAAAATAAATCTCTATGAAATCATTAGTTCCATGTTTGTTATCATCAAAACCGATATTAAGACCAAGGTTGAAAACCTTAGGCCTACACCTACGCAAATGAGGACATCCTCCGAACAGGTAACCTGTGTGGGAGCATACCTTCCCAGCGAGCTCAAAGCTCAACTCAACACTCTACTCAGAAACAATGTCGTCATCTTCGTGTGGATGCCAACTGACATGCCAGGGATAAATCCCCAAGTCATCTGCCACAGGCTATGAAGCATTGACACCGACACGAATACGGGACATGACATGGACGTGGACACATTATAAAAAATATATATAATTTAAAAAATCCACAATATATATATATATATATATATATATATATATATATATGTCGTGTCCATATCCTATAAAATATATAGTTTAAGATTTATAATATAATATCATGATATTTTCATTGATATCATACTTCCAATTTTTAGTTTTTTCTAGACCCCTTTCCAAAATACATGAAACATTCTAGATAATTTCTTGTGTCAATACTTATTATTTCTAAGCCCCTTCCAAAGGCATGTGACACTATTGATATCTCCCAAAAAATTCATAAATTAGCATTTCTTAGTAGAACTAGTCATGTACAACTACATATAAACAAAAAGTTAAGTAGAGTCCTACTATCTTCTTCATCAATCATTATTGTTATCTTCTTTATTGAAAAATATTACTCTCCAACTCTGGTTTATCAAGTGAAAGATTGGCAACTTCAAGAATTTCATTATCTTTATCAATCGGTGAAAACTCATCTCCTGCAATATCCCACATCATATATAGTTTCTCCTTTATTGTATTGGGGAGTTTCCCTTGAAATGAGACGAAGATTAGTATGGACAGATACTAAATTCTGCGCACGTTTAGGCTTCATATTGTTTCTTTTAAGGGAATGTATAAAATATTAAGTGCTCCAATTTATTTCATCATAACAGGAAGATAAAATATTAAAATTCCCTTGATTGTTTTTTTTTAAAGATGCATGGATGGTTGTGTCCGGACTTTTGGGCCATGTCCAGGCCGTGTTCAAGCCATGTCAGAGTCGTGTCTAGGCAAAAAAAAAGTTTGACTGTCAAGACACTCTTGGACACGTGTGTCGGACGAGTTTCTTCGTGTGTCCGTGTCCGCGGCGTGTCTAACACGTGAATATGGCAGTCCCACGGAGTGTCCGTGGGCTGGTCATCGACCCCCAGGTCAAACCTGTAGCCCAGAAGAAAAGAAAGTTCAGAATTGAGCGACAATAGGCATCCCTCAAAGAAATTAGGAAGCTACTAAAGGCAAAATTCATCAGAGAGATTCGATTTACAACGTGGCTTGCAAATGTTGTAATGATAAAAAAACACACGGGAAAATGGCGGATGTGTGTTGACTTCACCGACCTCAACAAAGCCTGCTCAAAGGATTCTTACCTATTATTGAGCATTGACAAACTTGTCGATGACTCCTCGGGATACGAATATTAAGCTTCATGGATGCCTATTCAGACTACAATCAAATTCGAATGCACTCGGAGGATGAAAAAAGAATGGCTTTCATCATCGAACATGTGAATTTCTATTACAAGGTAATGCCCTATGGGCTAAACAATGCAGGAGCCACATACCAACAATAGATGAATAAAGTCTCTGAGAAATAAATTGGTCGCAACATGGAAGTGAATGCCGACGACATGGTTGCCAAGACACGGACCACCAGAGACCATTGCCATGATCTTATCAAGATTTTCAAACAGCTCAGATACTACAACATGAGATTATACTCGAAAAAGTAGGCTTTTGGAGTCCACGATGGCAAGTTCCTCGGCTTCATGCTGACGCACCAAGGAATAGAAGCTAATATGGAGAAATGCTGAGTCATCCAAAAGATGTGGAGCCCACGCAACATCAAGGAAGTACAATAGCTCATTAGAGAATGGCCACATTATCCAGACTCCTCTCCAAGTCGGCCGATCGTGCCGCCCCTTCTTTAAAATCCTGATAAAGAAATAGAACTTCCATTGGGATGAAAAATGTGAACATGCTTTTGAAGAGCTCAAACACTTTCTTACTAGCCCACCGGTTTTAAACAAGCCGCAAAAGGGAGAAATCTTTTTTCTCTACTTCACAGTCATAGAAAGCACCCCCTGCTCTGTTCTGATCCGAGAACAAGAAAAAGATCAAAAGTCGATCTACTTTGTCATCAAGGTTCTCCAATGACTAGAAGTCAGCCACCAGAGGCTAGAAAAGCTCGCCCTAATCATCTCAAATCAAAGATTGAGGCCATATTTCCAGAGCCACCACATTCAGGTGTGTACCGAATAATTGATTCAATAGGTACTGGCTAAACCCAAACTTGCAGGATGAATGATATCTTGGTCAGTATAATTCTCAAAATACAACCCATGGCCCCATTAAAGCCTAGGCTCTGGCCGACTTCATCATTGAATTCACCGACCAGGAAGATATTTCCAAACAGGTCGAAACTTGTGTTGGCCCAAGGGTTCCTCCTAGGCCTTGACCTCTATTTTGATGATAACAAACATGTATTTAATATATTTGTGAAGTTTTGAGTTCGGGTTGAGGTTACGATACGCGTGCGAACTTTGCTCGGAGAAATGCAAAAATCGGCAAAAAAAGGCTCTGAAGTACATTGAGTAGAATTCATAGATTACTAAGTAGATTCTATGTAATATATCTCTAGGAATGTATCCCAAGACTATTTGTAATGTTATCCAAGTCAAAACTAGGAAACGGAAACCGAAAACAAAGCGCACAACAAAATAAGTGTAAAAAATAGCCTCAGCCCAGATTCGGTCGACCACTTGGTCGAGCGATGAAAGCAAAAAAAAGAGGCACAAAGAAAGGAGCTTAGAATTCGGTTGACCGGTTGGTCGACCACCCGAGGTCTAAAAAGAATAGAGAGAATTTGATTGACCAGGCGATTGATCGAATGTGGCTAGGAAAGGGCAAGAGCCTTGCGGTCGCTAGGTAATCGATCAGTCGGTCGACCAACGATCGACCGGCAAGCGATCGAATGACATCCAACGGGCAGAAAAATGCATGTTGGAGTGAACTACCAAGTGAGGGGTTATAAATACCCCTCAATAACCTCCATTAACATCTCCTAACCAGTCATTAAAGCTTCCTAAGTGAGATTTGTTCCTTCTAAGCTTGATTTCCTCGCGCTTGCTTCTCCGATCGACGATTTCTCTCAAGCACTCATCTTCCCTCGACCGTGGCTAAGATTCGACCTCAACATCTTGTGGAGTTGGAGGCGTTGAAGGGTTGGAAAAGAGCTTTTAGTTGTGGTTTACTCTTTAGCTCTTATCATTGTAATTTTACTTGTTATTATGAACTTGTTTCTTCATTGTTAGCTTGCTATGTGTGCTAGTGTAAACACTTAGGGTTTGCTTTGTAGAATTGTATTTTGCCTAGGTGAATAAGTTCGAGGCTTCTCAAAGGGTTTAGATGGAAGGTCTCGATTGTATTCAAAGGGAAACACATAGTCTATAAAGTGTTGGTTAGAAATCCTTGGTGTGGAGCCAAGGTAGTGGAGTAGGCGGTTGGCCGAATCACTATAATTAATCGTCTTTGCACTACTTGTTTGATTGTGCTTATTTGCTATTTATTATTCATCAAGCATATCTATCTAGTAGCACGTTAATTTGGTTGCATTAGAAATCGAACTCGAAAGAAATCGAATAGAAGTTCAAACTCTCCCAACAATATTCAACACCCCCCTTTCTAGTGTGGGTATTTGATCAACAATTGGTATTAGAGCAAGGTCTTAGGATTAGACTTAACCATCTACCCTACAATTTAGAATGTCTAGTGAAATCCAACTAGCTTAAGGGTCCTCTACTCATACTCCACCATTCTTCGATGGCAACAACTATGTCTATTGGAAGATACACATGAATGGCTTCCTTTAATCATTAGGCATGGATGTATGGAGAATGACTCAAGTAGAGTATAAACAACCAACTAAAGATATGGATGAGTGGGACCAAGAAGAAAAAAGATTTTTTCATGCAAATGCAAAGGTCGTCAATGCATTATATTGTGACCTATCAATTAATGAATTGAATAGAATTTCCACGTGTAAGTCGGCATATGAACTTTGGAAAGTCTTAGAGACTACACATGAAGGGACTTCACAAGTTAAGGAATCTAAGATAAACCTACTCATGCATGATTATGAAATGTTCAAAATGTTACCGCATGAATCTGTTGATGCCATGTATGCTCATTTTCAAAATATCACAAATGGCTTAACTAACCTTGGTAGAGACATAAGTGAAGAGGAGAAGGTAAGAAAGCTCATTCATTCCCTTCCAAAAGCTTAGGAGCCCAAGGTCATCACAATCATGGATGCAAAGGATACGAGCACCTTAAAGATCACCAAGCTCATTGGGTCTCTCATGACACATGAGACCCATATGAAGCAATACAAGGAGGAAGATGCCCCCAAAGGCAAGACCATTGCCTTAAAAGCTTCACACCGGGTTGAAGAACCCTCATCATCCAATGTTGGCAAGGAGCTTCATGAGAGGCGGCATGAGAAAGGGAAAAGGAGGCTACACATGCTTCAATTGCAACAAATCCGGGCATCTAAGGAAGGATTGTCCACTTCTCAAGATGGCTCCTATCTCCAACCCTCACAAGAAAGACAAATACAACAACAAGAAGAAGACAATGATAGCTTCTTGGGATGAGAGCGAATCTTCGTTAAGTGAAGAAGAATCCAAAAGTGAGAAGGCAAATCTTTGTCTAATGGCAAAAGACAACGAGGTAAAATTCATATTTGGCGAGCTTTCGTTTACGCAAGAAGAACTAGAAAATGGATTTGAACAAATGCATGATGAATTCAATACTATTAGAAAGAAATTTAAATAACTTAAAAAGGACAATAAATCTTTAGAAATTGAAAATGACAACTTGTTACTTTCATGCAATGCATTTAGAAAAGAAGTAAGAATCCTTAAGGAAGAAAAGCACACCCTAGATGATGCCAAGAAAAACCTAGAAAATGATAACAAAAAATTAGAAAATAAGAACAAGTTTCTAAGTGATCAAGTAGAACACTTGAATGATAGCATGCTTAACTTAAAAAAGAAATTATGCATGCTAAATGAGAAATTGACAACCATACAAAATGCCATGCCCAAGATTGTAAATGGTAGAAAAACCACAAACAATCATGCTCATGCAAACCTCCATGCTCACACAAATAGCACAAAAAGATTTAATGGAAGTTGCTTTTCATGTGGTATTTTTGTCCATATGCCTAGAGATTGTGCACTAAGGAGGAATGCCCATGCTATATTCACTTGGGTTCCTAAGGTGACTAACACTCAAGGACCCAAGAAGATTTGGGTTCCTAAAATTGTCTCTTCTCCTTTTGTAGATAGAGAAGCATTCTCAAGCAAGTAGAAACACATGGATCTTGGATAGCGATTGCTCAAAATATATGACAGGTGATATCAATCTCTTTGCAACCCTATCAACCAAGGATGGCGAACATGTGACTTTTGGTGACAATGCCAAAGGTAAGATTATTGGCATTGGTGATATAAGTATACTTTCCTACCCATGCATTAAAAATATCTTGCTAGTTGATGGGTTAAAGCATAACTTGATTAGTATATCTTAATTATGTGATAATGGTTATGTAGTTATTTTTGAGGCATCTAAATGCTTCATTAGAAGTGCACCATCGATTGATATTGTATTTATTGAAAATAGGCAAGCAAATGTATACACACTAGTTTTAAATGTATTGGCTAATTCTCATATTAGATGCTTAGTTGCCATGGAAAATAATTCTTGGTTGTGGCATAGAAGGCAAGGACATGCTAGCATGAGTCTCATCCAAGAAATAACAAAAAGGGACTTAGTTAAAGGTATACCTAAGATAAATTTTGAAAAAGACAAACTTTGTGATGCATGTCAACATGAAAAACAAGTTAAGTCCTCATTCCACACCATAAATCAAGTTAGTACATCTAGAATATTAGAACTTGTGCACATGGATCTCTTTGGTCCTTGTGATGTGGCAAGTGTAGATGGAAAATTATATTGCTAAGTTTTGGTTGATGATTTCTCGAGATTTACATGGGTTTTCTTCCTAGCTAAGAAAAATGAAACATTTGAAATCTTTAAAAAAATCACTAGGAGAGTTATAAATGAAAAAGGAATTTCGATTTTGAAAATTAGAAGTGACAATGGAGGAGAATTTAAAAATGATTTTTTTTTTCAAATTTTGTGAGGAATTAGGTATTGAGCATACCTTTTCTTCCCCTAGAACCCCTCAACAAAATGGGGTGGTTGAGAGGAAGAATACAACCTTACAAAAAAAGGCTAGGACCATGCTTTGTGAAAATAATTTGCCTTAAGTATTTTAGGACCAAAGTTATAAATACTTTTTGTTATATGCTTAATCGTGTTTTGTAAAGACCATAAATTAAGAAAACACATTTTGAACTTTGGAATGATAAAATCCCAAGTGTGTGATATTTTCGAGTTTTTGGATGTAAATGCCTCATACTAAACACTAAGGAACATCTATGAAAATTTGAATCTAAATCCAATGAGGGCATTTTCCTAGGATATTCTACTAGTTCTAAAGCTTATAGAGTTTATAATCGTAGGACTATGATACTTGAAGAATCCATGCATGTCGCTTTTGATGAAACTAATGATTCTGCTAGAAATGTTAAGATTGTGAATGTAGGTGAGGAACTTGATGAGTTGACATTTCATGACAAGGAGGTTGAAGATGAAATCAATGAAGAAACTCATCATGAAAAGCCTTCATCCTCAAATCTACCTCAAGATGAAGAAGAAGAAGAGGAAGCTCTACCACCTCTCCCTAAAGGGTACCTATTGATAAGAGATCATCACTACAACAAAACCACCAAATTTCGACGTCAAAATATATTAAAATTTTGACACTTCTTCTATCAAAAAAAAAATTTAGACGCATGCATGAGCGTCAAAAATGCGTGTTTAACGACAGGCATTGAAATGTAACTTTTCGTCGTTTGGCTCGGACATCGAAATGTAACATTTCGACGTCTAGCTCGGGCGTCGAAATGTTACATTTCTACGTCTGGCTCGAGAGTCAAAACTTTATATTTCGACATCTGGCTCGGGCATCGAAACATTACATTTCGACGCCTGGCTCAGCGTCGAAATTAGATTTTGACATTTTTAAAAAAATAATTTTTAATCATACCGACGCCTGTCAAAGGCGTCGGTATGTTTTTATATTTTTTTTTAAAAAAATCCACGTCCAGCAGAAATGAGCAGGCACGACGCTGATCATTTCCGCTGCGGGCGGAATTGAGTTGGCGCGCAGCTTGGCGCGCCTGCTCCTGTTCATTTCAGCTGCAGGCGGAATTCGAGTTGGGCGGAACACGTCGGGGCCTACGCGTCGAATCTCCACCGTTCGATCTCCACCACGCGTCAGAAATTGAACGGTCTACACCTACGCTGCTCGATTTCTGCCACGTGGGGAAGATCGAACAGCGGTGGGTTCCGCTGCTCGATTTCCGCCGCGTGGCACCAAAATATTTTGGCGCCTTTTGCGTCAGGCGCCGCAATATTTCGGCATCTACCCCAAGATGTCAAAATTTTTTGACGCATGTCTCAGGACGTCGAAATTTTTCGACCCCTGCTGTTGTCGGGCGTCGAAAATTTTTTAACGCCTACAGCAGGTGTCAAAATATTTTTTTTCTTTAATATTTGACGTCTATATCTTCCGTAAAAAAACTTCAATCAATATATTAAATTTTTGTTGCAGTGCATCCAATTTATCAAGTCATTGGAGAACCACCAATGGGAGTGGTAACATGCTCTAAACTTAATAATATTTGTCAATATGTAGCATTCATATCTCAAGTAGAGCCAAAAAACATTAAGGAAGTAATAGAAGATGAATTTTGGGTAGTTGTCATGCAAGAAGAACTTAATCAATTTGCTAGAAATGAAGTTTGGGACTTAGTACCTAGTCCTAGCGGACAAACCGTAATTGAGACTAAATGAGTATTTAGAAACAAGCTAGATGAAGGAGGTATAGTCATTAGAAACAAAACTAGGTTAGTGGCCCAAGGGTATAATCAAGAAGAATGAATAGTTTATAATGAAACTTATGCTCCCGTAGCTAGATTAGAGGCAATTCGCATGCTTTTGGCTTTTGCAAGTTTTAAAGGTTTTAAACTTTTTCAAATGGATGTTAAAAGTGATTTTTTAAATGGCTTAATTGATGAAGAAGTTTACGTTGGACAATCCCCCGGATTTGAAAGTTTTGAGTTTCCAAATCATGTTTTAAACTTAAAAAGGTTTTGTATGGCATAAAACGAGCCCCTAGGATTTTGTATGAAAGGCTTTAGCATTGGAAAAGCCGATGTTTCTATTTTTTATAAAAAATAATGAGAATGATATTTTACTCATACAAATTTATGTTGATGATATAATATTTGGTGCTACTAATGAATTACTTTGTGAGTGATTTGCTAAGTGTATGCAAGAGGAATATGAGATGAGCATGATGGGAGAACTCTCCTTCATGCTTGGTCTCCAAATCAAGCAAACCAACAAAGGGACCTTCATAAATCAAGCCAAGTACACAAAGGAGCTCATAAAAAGGTTTGGGATGAATGAAGCCAAGATAGCTTCTACACCAATGAGTGCATCTATTAAGCTTGATAAAGATGAAGATGGTGTAAAGGTAGATGAAAAACGATATTGATGTATGATCGATAGCCTTCTCTATTTAACCACAAGTAGACCCGATATCATGTTTAGTATTTGTGCATGTGCTAGGTTTCAATCTTGTCCCAAAATGTCTCACTTAAGTGCGGTCAAACGCATATTGGGATATTTGAAAGGCACGATTGACTTAGGATTATGGTATCCATCTAATGCATCTTTTGATTTAATTAGTTTTTTGGATGCCGATTTTGCCAGATGTAAAGTAGATAGAAAAAGCATTAGTGGGTGTTGTTAATTCCTAGGGATGAGTCTTATTTCTAGGTTTTCAAATAACAAAACTCGTTAGCACTTTCAACAATCGAAGTGGAATACATCGCTGCGACTAGTTGTTGTGCACAAGTCCTTTGGATGAAACAAACACTTTTAGATTATGGACTTAGATATTCATGTATACCTATACATTGTGACAACACTAGTGCAATCAAGTTTACAAAAAAATCCTATTTTACACTCTAGGACCATTTTCTTAGAGACAATGTAGCTAAGGGCAATATATCCGTTGAATTCGTATCTACCGACAAACAATTTACGGATATATTTACAAAACCCCTAAATGAGGAGAGTTTCACAAACCTAAGGATGTAATTAGGAATTTGTACTTTGCCGAATGCTTATGTTTTCAAAATTTATATGTCTTTTGAAAAATTACATTTCATGTAGTATCATCACACTTATGTATTGCCTTGTAATGGGGGTTTGCGACTTATCGATGTTTGCCATCAATAGGCTCACATTGATAGGAAGGACTATAGTGATAGATGATACTCGATTTTATGCTTTTCTCAGTTTTATTGAAGAAACTTATAAATAGTACCTTCGTTCTTGCCCTTCTTGATTGATGTGAAAAGGGGGAGAAAGGATAAGATCACATATTGATAGGTTAGGTAATGCATATAAATAGTGGGTGTTATAAGCATGATATGCATATTGATAGGGGGAGCATATGTCAAGTTGCAAAATAGGTTAGGTATGTCTTAACTCAAACTCACAAATGTTACTTAGAGCACTTAGCGTTTTATAAAATTTCATGTTTTGTTTGTCATCATCAAAAAGGGGAAAGTTTTTAGCCTAAGGGTTCCTCCTAGGTCTTGATCTCTATTTTGATGATAACAAACATGTATTTAATATATTTGTGAACTTTTGAGTTGAGGTTGAGGTTACGATGCATGTGCGAACTTCGCTCAGAGAAATGCAAAAATCGGCAAAAAAGGCTTCAACCTAAATTGAGTATAATTCATAGATTACCAAGTAGATTCTATGTAATATATCTCTAGGAATATATCCCATGCCTATTTGTAATGTTATCCAAGTCAAAACTTGGTAACAGAACTCGGAAACAAAGTGCGCAACAAAATAAGTGTAAAAGATAGTCTCAGCCCAGACCAGTCGACCGAATTGGCTACTTCCAATTTTTTGCCTCATTTAGTCGACCGAACCTGGGTTGAGGCTATTTTTTATACTTATTTTGATGCGCACTTTGTTCGTGCGTTTTATTACCAAGTTTTGACTTGGATAACATTACAAATAGGCTTGGGAAATGTTCCTAAGGATATATTATATAGAATCTACTTGGTGATCTATGAACTATACTCAATTTACATAGAAGCCTTTTTGCCGATTTTTGCATTTCTCCGAGCGAAGTTCGTGCGTATCTCATAACCTCAACCTGAACTCAAAACTTCACAAAAATATTAAATTCATGTTTGTTATCATCAAAATAGAGATCGAAGCCTAGGGTGAACCCTTAGGCCAATAATCTCCCCCTTTTTGATGATGACAAACAAAACATGAAATTCTATAAAACTCTAAGTACCATTTGTGAGTTTTAGTTAAGGCCTACACAACCCAATTTGCAACTTCACATATGCTCCCCCTATCAATATGCATATCAGGCTTATAACTCCCCCTATCTATATGCATCATAAAACACATGTGACCTTGCTTTTTCTCCCCATTTTGACATCAATTAAAAAGGTCAACAACTAAGGTACTATTAATGAGTTTCATCAATAAAACTGAGAAACCATAAAATCGAGTATCATCTATCACTATAGTCCTTCCTATCAATGTAAGCCTATAGAAGGCAAACATTGATAAGTTGCAAAGCCCCATTACAAGGCAATACATAAGTGTGATGATACTACATGAAATGCAATTTTTCAAAAGGCATGTGAATTTTGAATGTTTAAATACTTGGAAAAGCGCAAATCCCTAATTGCATTCTTAAATTTGTAAAACTTTCTTCATTTAAGGGTTTTGTGAATATATCCGCAAGTTGCTTGTCAGTGGATACAAATTACACGGATATATTTCTCTTAGCTACATTATCACTAAGAAAGTGATGCCTTAGATCAATGTGTTTGGTCCTAGAGTGTAAATTAGATTTTTTTGTTAAATTGATTGCACTAGTATTATCACAATGTATAGGTATACAAGAATATTTAAGTCGATAATCTAAAAGGATTTGTTTCATCCAAAGGACATGTGCACAACAACTAGCCGCATCGATGTATTCCACTTCGGTAGTTAAAAGTGCAACCGAGTTTTTTTTCTTTGAAAATCTAGAAACAAGACTCATCCCTAGGAATTGATGACACCCACTAGTGCTTTTTCTATCTACTTTACACCCGACAAAATCGGCATACAAAAAACTAATTAAATCGAAAGATGCATTACACGGATAGCATAATCCTAATTCAACCGTGCCTTTCAAATATCTCAATATGCGTTTGACCGCACTTAAGTGAGACATTTTAGGACAAGATTGAAACCTAGCACATGCACAAACACTAAATATGATATCGGGTCTACTTGTAGTTAAATAAAGAAGTTTACCGATCATACATCGATATCGTTCTTCATCTACTTTAACACCATCTTCATCTTTATCAAGCTTAATAAATGTGCTCATTGGTGTAGAAGCTATCTTGGCTTCATTCATCCCAAACCTTTTGATGAGCTCCCTTCTGTATTTGGCTTGATTTATGAAGATCCCTTTGTTGGTTTGCTTGATTTGGAGACCAAGCATGAATGAGGGTTCTCCCATCATACTCATCTAAAATTCTTCTTGCATGTACTTAGCAAACCACTCACAAAAGAATTCATTAGTAGCACCAAATATTATATCATCAACATAAATTTGCACGAGCAAAATATTATTTTCATTAATTTTTGTAAAAAGAGAAACATTGATTTTTCCAATGCTAAAGCCTTGATCAATCAAAAATGTGGAAAGCCTTTCATACCAAGTCCTAGGGGCTTGTTTTAAACCATACTAAGCCTTTTTAAGTTTCAAAACTTGATTTGGAAACTGAAAACATTCAAATCCGGGGGGTTGTTCTACATAAACTTCTTCATCGTAAAACCATTTTCAAAAGCACATTTAACATCCATTTGAAAAAGTTTAAATCCTTTAAAACTTGCATAAGCCAAAAGCATGCAAATTGTCTCTAATCTAGCTACCCATCTAACTTGTTTCTAAATATCCATTTAGTCCCAATTATGGTTTGTCCGCTAGGTCTTGGTAATAACTCTCAAACTTCATTCCTAACAAATTGATTAAGTTTCTCTTGCATGGCAATTACCCAAAATTCATCTTCTATTGCTTCGTTGATATTTTTTTGCTCTACTTGAGATATGAATGCTATATATTGACAAATATTCTTAAGTTTAGAGCGCGTTTCCACTCCGGTTGATGGTTCTCCAATGACTTGATACATTGGATGATCTTTTATCAATCGGTATCCTTTGGGGAGAGGTGGTAGAGCTTCCTCTTCTTTTTCTTCACCTTGAGGTAGAGTTCAGGATGAAGGTTCTTCATGGTGAGTTTTTCTCATTGTTTTCATCTTCAACCTACTTGACATGAAATGTTAGTTACTCAAGTTCCTCACCTACATTCACAATCTTAACATTTCTAGTAGAATCATTAGTTTCATCAAAAGTAACATGCATAGATTCTTTAACAATCATAGTTCTACGATTATAAACTCTATATGCCTTAGAACTATTAGAATAACCTAGGAAAATGCATTTATCAGATTTAAAATCAAATTTTACTAGATGCTCCTTAGTGTTTAAAATAAAACATTTACATCCAAAAACACAAACACTAGATGCTCCTTATTGTTGTATCAGTCGATATATTATTGTATCATTTATTGTTGCTAGCATCGTAGACCAGTTGTTGTTGACATGCTGCATTATAACCTTTGTTGGGCGCAAGCCCGGACATTATTGGTTGATTGCCCGAGTTGTAAGGGCAGTGACACAATTGATCATGAAATTCTCACCCAAGTTGCATGTATGGCGTCGCGCTAATAGATGTTGGCACGGCTCGGGTGCGGTGTTGTGCTATTAGACGTCGGCGAGCTATCCTTGGATAGTCGCACCTCCTGCTTTAGCGGGTTCGAGGTGCTACTCTCGATGTGTGAGATTGCGGGGGAAACCCAACGTCCACCACGCTCTTGATTGGTATGAGTTGCATTAGTTGATATGTTAAAATATGTCTTGTTGTTGACATATTGCATTCTATTGCAGAGTCGTATATTGTTGCATTTGGCAATATCATCGTATCATGATTGTTGTCCTTATTGTTGATATATTGATACTCCTACTCATCATTTTCGCTGACGTTGTTTGTTGTTGCCTCAGATTTGCAGGTATGTCGGTAGTTGAAGTTGGGTAGATAGAGTCCTGGAGGAGGAGACATGATACGTTGCTTAGTTGTTTTCTTAGTTATCCTTAGATTGATGTTGAACATTTGTTTAGAGAATTTCTTGTTGAAAAGAAGATTTCAGTTGTTCTTATTGAGATATTCTGGTGTATCTTGTGGTTTAGTTGTAGGTTGTTCTTCTCCTAGGTGAGGTCCCTTCTCTGGGGATAAACTTAGGTGGGGAGTAACAATTTGGTATCAGAGCTTAAGGTCGTCCTCCTCCATAGGATTTAAGGTTGGGCGTTTAAGCCTAAGGATGAGATTCAACCTTATTTTAAGTTGATAAGTTGATTGTTAAATTGTTTGGATATTGATTGAAATTGAAACCTGAATTGTTCCTTCCTTTTATGAAGCATGGAGGCTAGTGGTAACTCGGGCGTCAGGACTGCCTTTAGAGGTGGACGGCGGAGCCAAGGTCGAGGCGGCAGACACACTACGCAGACTCAGCGGGTCAGTCCAGTTCCAAGCGGGGTTGAGGCAGAGTTAGCAGATGATGTTCTGTTAGCTCAGTTCAAGCGCAGGGTACACTCTAACCGTAAGCCTAGCCATGGTAACACTTGGGGTGGCCGAGTGGGAGGACAGACCGAGCAGGTGGAGCCACAGCTTGAGTCTAAATCTGATTCTAATTCGGCACGCAGCGAGGATGCACCTTTTGAGTTTTTTTCTTCTGAGGAGCCTTCGGAGGATTCACCGGTGCAGCGACAACCCGTAGCTCAGTATGATCCTATACAGACCGAGTCCCATGAGAGGTGAAAGGTGAACCGTCTGAACTAGTTTCTGCGCCTTGGGAGAGGCAAGTTTGATAGTTTTTCTGGGGCCACTGACCCAGCGGTGGCCCAGTCATGGGTGCATGAGGTGGAGTGGGCTTTTGCTATTATGGGCTATCCTGAGGAGGAGTGGGTCAGTTTGACGACCTATTGTCTCACTGGAGAGGCTCTGATTTGGTGGGAGGTCCAGCAGGGTATGTTGAGAGGGAAGCTCATCACTTGGGATAGATTCTTGAAGGTATTCTTTAAGAAGTATTATTCGGCCACTTTTGCTAGCAGAAGTCACAGGAGTTCCTTCAGCTGCGTCAGGGTACGATGCGAGTGATGGAGTATGCTAATGAGTTTGATGCACTTGCGAGGTTGGTCCTGGATCTGATTTCCACTGATAATAGGCAGACAGGGTTCTTCTTCAGTGGACTGAACAACTCCATTAAGGGGCTGATGGCTAGCAAAGAGCTGGGAAGGTATGACAGAGTTCTGAAGCGGGCACTGCGAGCAAATGCGACTTATGCTGAGATGTTTTCGGACCGTTAGAAGGTGGAGGCTAGTCGACCAGCTCAGGCAAAGGATCAGAATGGCTGTGGGTCTGCTTCGCAGTCCAAGAGGGCCAAGATGGCACCGGCACAGTATCAAGGGTCTTCACAACCCTTGTATCAATCGGGAGGTCAGGCGCATAACACAGCTACTGTTCAGGGATGTCAGACGGGCAGAGGATAGTTTCGCTGTTTCGAATGTGGAGATGCTTCCCACAGAGCTAGGGACTGCCCACTACCTCAGCGTATTTGCTTTAGATGTAGGCAGCCAGGTCATATCAGCAAAGAGTGTCGATCAGACAGTAGACAGGAGGTCAGAGCTCTCAGCAGCTTTAGAGGGGCCCGCAATAGAGTACCCAGCAATCTGCCAGAGCATTTGCACTGACCCAAGAGCAGGCCCAGGGAGATGTTCGTGTTGACCAGCATGATCTTCCGGAGACAGGTACTCGAATTTGGGGGACTAAATTCCTTTAGGTGGGGAGAAAGTTATGACCGAAAAAAAAAGAAAAAAAAAAGAAGGGACTGAGTTGTAAATTTTACTCTTGCAGGGGGCCTTTTTGCAAAAGTGTCTAATGATATTTATTTAGCCCTAATCTCCCCTCTAATGATGGGCTCTCAATTACTATAGTAGCTGAGGAGGTGGGTGATCGAAGCAGCGTGCGGCAGTTGCAGTGAGAAGACTCCGATGAAGACCGGAGTGTGGAGGACTGTCTAGGTAGGAGTCTTTATCTTCTCTTCGTTATTTTTTGTCCGTTGTTTATCATTGTTCCTATTTCTTTATTCATCGGCGACAACTAGAGGAGTTCAAGGAGGCATCGACTGGCGAAGCCGGTTGGGGTGGAGATGATCGGAGGCGGACGGGCGGTCGGAGGCAACTGCACCACGTCGATCCCATCATGGCAGCCATGCGGCTGTTGCAAGGGAGGCTGCCACGGCCTCCAAGGCTTGATCTATTATCCTGCTAGTATCGGGGGCCGCGAGAATGGTCGGCGAGACTGGCGGAGGTAATCGTTACTGCTACGCCATTCCTCGCAGGCCGATTGCGTGATCGTCCACTCGTATTCACGACTGCCAAGCTGTGGAAGGTGATGGCCACATCCACTGAGGTGTAGCCGCGACTCTTTTCGGCCCATCGTCGGTGCCCTGTCAGCCTCGGGGTCCGCAAGAAGGGGCGGCGAGGTGATCGCCGACGGTCGGGAAGGCCGGTCGGCGTGAACCCACGAGGGAGCGGGGCGACGCTCGGGCGGGCGTTGGGTAGGAGACGAGTGAGGGAGGGAGAGATTTAATTGATTTAATAAATACATTAATTAAATAAGAGAGCTGTATCGCATGAATTGGAGTTAATTTATAGATTATTAGGATATTTTTGGAGTTGGTCATAGGATCGTCGGATCGAGTCGAGGCGAATACCAATGTTCTAGATTTTTGCATTTTGAACACGATGGTGGTGTTGGATTTCTGATCAGAGGTCATCTGGTAGGTATTTTATATATGTCAGTGTTTTTTGGTAGTTAAGAGTCATTATTTCAGTTTGATAAATAATTAAATAATGTAGAATAGTTGTATTTTATGTTAGGTGGTGATTTAAATTATAGATAGTTGTGTTGGATATGAGTTGACTCCTGTTGTAGCCGATGAATGTTGAATGAGTAAAATGACGATTTTACCCCTTGCATCTATTTGCTTGATTTGCTTCTGAAATTCGTTGATATCCTATTGCATTATTTTGTTGGACATGCCATGTTGATAATTGCATGAGTTTAATTTAGTTATTATTTATCGATGGCTATTTGAGCATGATATTATGCTAGGCATGGTGCACATTATAGTATTAGCGTTGTCATAAGTCGCTTGATAGTTTTGTTTCTTTGAAACTCTAGAAATAAGACTCATCCCTAGGAATTGACGACACCCACTAGTGCTTTTTCTATCTACTTTACAGCCGACAAAATCGGCATCCGAAAAACCAATTAAATCGAAAGATGCATTACACGGATACCATAATCCTAATTCAACCGTGCCTTTCAAATATCTCAATATGCGTTTGACCGCATTTAAGTGAGATATTTTAGGACAAGATAGAAACTTAGCACATGCACAAACACTAAACATGATATCAGGTCTACTTGCGGTTAAATAAAGAAGTTTACCGATCATACCTTGATATCGTTTTTCATCTATTTTAACACCATCTTCATCTTTATCAAGCTTAATAGATGTGCTCATTGGTGTAGAAGCTATCTTGGCTTCATTCATCCCAAACCTTTTGATGAGCTCCCTTCTGTATTTGGCTTGATTTATGAAGATTCTTTTGTTGGTTTGCTTGATTTGGAGACCAAGCATGAATGAGAGTTCTCCCATCATGCTCGTCTCAAATTCTTTTTGAATGCACTTAGCAAACCACTCACAAAGCAATTCTTTAGTAGCACCAAATATTATATCATCAACATAAATTTGCATGAGCAAAATATTATTTTCATTAATTTTTATAAAAAGAGAAACATTGGTTTTTCCAATGCTAAAGCCTTGATCAATCAAAAATGTGGAAAGCCTTTCATACCAAGTCCTAGGGGCTTGTTTTAAACCATACTAAGCCTTTTTAAGTTTCAAAACTTGATTTGGAAACTGAAAACATTCAAATCCGGGGGGTTGTTCTACATAAACTTCTTCATCGTAAAACCATTTTCAAAAGCACATTTAACATCCATTTGAAAAAGTTTAAATCCTTTAAAACTTGCATAAGCCAAAAGCATGCAAATTGTCTCTAATCTAGCTACCCATCTAACTTGTTTCTAAATATCCATTTAGTCCCAATTATGGTTTGTCCGCTAGGTCTTGGTAATAACTCTCAAACTTCATTCCTAACAAATTGATTAAGTTTCTCTTGCATGGCAATTACCCAAAATTCATCTTCTATTGCTTCGTTGATATTTTTTTGCTCTACTTGAGATATGAATGCTATATATTGACAAATATTCTTAAGTTTAGAGCGCGTTTCCACTCCGGTTGATGGTTCTCCAATGACTTGAT
Organism: Canna indica; assembly: GCA_034359265.1. Taxonomy (NCBI): domain Eukaryota; kingdom Viridiplantae; phylum Streptophyta; class Magnoliopsida; order Zingiberales; family Cannaceae; genus Canna; species Canna indica. The sequence continues at coordinate 42,103,502 of CP136893.1, forward strand.
ACATTGGATGATCTTTTATCAATCGGTATCCTTTGGGGAGAGGTGGTAGAGCTTCCTCTTCTTTTTCTTCACCTTGAGGTAGAGTTCAGGATGAAGGTTCTTCATGGTGAGTTTTTCTCATTGTTTTCATCTTCAACCTACTTGACATGAAATGTTAGTTACTCAAGTTCCTCACCTACATTCACAATCTTAACATTTCTAGTAGAATCATTAGTTTCATCAAAAGTAACATGCATAGATTCTTTAACAATCATAGTTCTACGATTATAAACTCTATATGCCTTGGAACTATTAGAGTAACCTAGGAAAATGCCTTCATCGAATTTAGAATCAAATTTTCCTAGATGCTCATTGGTGTTCAAAATAAAATATTTACATCCAAAAACACGAAAATATCCCACACTTGGGTTTCCTTCATTCCGAAGCTCAAAAGGTGTTTTCTTGATTTTAGGTCTTAATAAAACATGATTAAGTACATAACAAAAGGTATTTATGGCTTCGGCCCAAAAATACTTGGGAAAATTATTTTCACAATGCATGATCCTAGTCATCTCTTGTAAGGTTCTGTTCTTCCTTCAACTACCCTAATTGTTGAGGGATTCTAGGAGAAGAAAATGTATGCTCAATACCTAATTCATCAAAAAATTCGAAAAACTTTTTATTTTTAAATTCTCCTCCATTATCACTTCTAAATTTTTATTTGTAACTCTCCTAGCAAATTTTTTAAAGAAATCAAAAGTTTCATTTTTCTTAGCGAGGATGAAAACCCATGTACATCTCGAGAACCTCAACCTGAACTCAAAACTTCATAAATATATTAAATACATGTTTGTTATCATCAAATAGAGATCGAAGCCTAGGGGGAACCCTTGGGCTAACATGAGGGGTTATAAATACCCCTCACAAACCTCCATTAACATCTCTTAACCAGACATTAAAGCTTCCTAAGTGTGATTTGTGCCTTCTAAGCTTGATTTGCTCGCGCTTGCTTCTCCGATCAACGATTTGTCTCAAGTGGTCATCTTCCCTAGACTTCTGCTTCGATTCGAACTCAACATCTTGTGGAGTTGGAGGCGTTGAAAGCTTGGAAAAGTGGTTTTAGTAGTGGTTTACTCTTTAGCTCTTATCATTGTAATTTTACTTGTTATTATGAACTTGCTTCTTCATTGTTAGCTTGCAAGGTGTGTTAGTGTAAACACTTAGGGCTTGCTTTGTGAAATTGTGTTTTGCCTAGGTGAATAGGTTCGAGGCTTCTCAAAGTGTTGAGAAGGAAGGCCTCGGTTGTATTCAAAGGGAAACACATAGTCTATAAAGTGTTGGTTAGAAATCCTTGGTGTGGAGCCAAGGTAGTGGAGTAGGCGGTTGGCTGAACCACTATAATTAATCGTCTTTGCACTACTTGTTTGATTGTGCTTATTTTCTATTTATTATTCATCAAGCATCTTTATCGAGTAGCACGTTAATTTGGTTGCATTAGAAATCGAATAGAAGTTAAAACTCACCCAATAATATTCAACCCCCCCCCCCTTTCTAGTGTGGGTATTTGATTAACAACTTGGATATTATTTATAGATGGCACCTCCAATGAAAAGGGAAGCGAGACGGACATCATTCTAGAAAATGATCAGGGAACCACCCTAGAATAGTCCCTTCAATTATAGTTCAAAGCCAGCAACAACCAAGCAGAGTATGAAGCTCTGACAGCCGGGCTAAAACTCTCTCAAGAAGTGAAGGCTCAGAATATAGTTGTATGGGTATTAAATACCGCAATGATTGGCTACAAATGCAAGTGAGAGATTGAAAGAAATAGTGCCCTTGAGCCAATCACATGTGGATGTGTATGGAACTATTTTTGGTTAATGAATAATATGAGACAATTTTTCATCATATGTTGCATCTATATTTTGTAAATATTAGGTAGTGATGAACCCCATTAACCCAGATAATTGATTTCAAGGCCATGATGAGATCATGCTAGTGAAACTTGGAATTCAGATGCCCCTGTTCTAAATGATCCTAATCGTAGGATCACCGATTAAGGGATTGATGATTCCGGTTAGACTAGTGCACTTGGTACATGCCTTATACGATAACACTACTACAGTTTGGCCTTTTAGCGATGATTGTTATGACGTTTGCTAGCAATTATAAATGCTGTAAAAACCTTTACCAGCAATTATTGAATTCACACTAGATCCATTATCATTAAAGACTTTAGAAGTAATTTATACAATTGCTAGAAAAGATAAAAGTAATCACCACTAAATGTATACATATATATTGAAATCTATAACTTTTTTGTAGAGTTTTTAATAATAGTTGCTAAATGATGTAACTCTAAGTTATTTAGCAGCAATTATCTTATTGCTATAAATTAATTACAACTAAAGAAATAATCTCTTATAGTGTAAGGAGTAGCTGATCTCACAATTACCTATGAGTCGTCATTTAATGTACTAGTGCTGATGCTCATTAGGGAATGAGTTCACTGAATGGACCTACACGAGGAACACAGAATGGAATCATTACATGAGTGTCGATAGAATGTTCCTCGGGTGATAGTAGGTGCAAGCAGTCCTTGGACTTGAGGTTGTCATGGTTACCTTGTGAGTGTCGACCCATTTCTTTGGACTTATCCTTACGTGGCCTTCAGTGTCATGTATCGAATACCTCTGGGCATGGGAAAGCATATGAAATCATATCCGAGCAACCAATATGGAATCAGTTACTCCTAGTGAGAGAAGATAATATATTATGTGTCCCTACAAGTGTTGACTCAGGAATCTCTGGCCATAGTAGATATGAATGTCGAAAAAGGGTTTCTGATATGTCATTATTGAGACGATGACTTGGCAGGTAGAATACATATGAATCAGTATTAGGGTTTGATACTTCTTTCATACCCTAGTCGTATTCGGGACATTATAAGATCGAGGGACTTAGTTGCACGGTGACTAATCACTGAAGGGCATTCGATCCATGTCGATGAAACCTCACACTACCCTAATAGTCATGACATGTTGCTAGACGTCAATCTTAACTCGTGAGTGGAGTCACACATGATCACACTAAAGGATGTTTAGTGGGCTCATGGGATTCGAATAGAGGATGTTCTATTGGATTCGACTCTCCCATTTTTCACAACTCACTGCTCGCTTAGTGCGGGGTCCAATGGGTCACACACAAAAGGCTAATCTTGTAATGAGCTTTATGAGTAGACATGTGTTGGGATTGGAAGAAGAAGCACAACGAAAAAAGTGATTTAAAAATCCAAACCATCCCGAAAACAACGATCAACTTTATCAATATTTAAGAAATTCAATATACGAGTACAAGGAGAAGATATATCTTATACTACAGATGGTATGGCTACTCCTATCCCCGCTTCAAGATGTCCACACGTACGTTCTCCAAGGAAGGTCCACTCCAAGCGCCTCGCAACCAAGGGACAGTGAACAGCAAGACTCATTGTGGCTCAACGAAGAGACAATCTCAACCCTGAAATGCACCAAGGTGAAGCCGGCCCTTCCACCAAGAATCGAGCACCAAAATGAAGGAAGAGGGAATGAAAAAACCACGGAACGAGAAGGAAGATGAAGGAATACCTCGCTGTCCTTCTTGGACTCCTCTAAGAAGATGAAGTAGATGACACACCCAAGAGGAAGAGACCTTCAGTCGGCTTCACAAAATCAGGGAAAGATGCTTTTGATGGCTGGCCACCCAAGGAGATGAAGATGAGTTCTCGGAGCTTTTCTCTTCAAGAAGTCTCTTAAGAACCAAGCTCTTGCTCTTCTCCAAGATCAATAACCAATTTGCTTAACCTCTTTGAAGAAGGTTAGGCCATCTATTTATAAGGGGCATAGGTTGCTCCCAAGGTGGACCCGGCCCCCCTTTTTTAAAACCTCTCCTCGAATTCAAAATTCTAGGGTTACACTACAAGAAAACAAACTTTCACCGACGGATTTATTACCGACGGTTTGATTTTGTTGGTATTACCGACAAAACTACCGACGAATGTAATATCCGTTGGTAATTTATCTACTCAACTTATAATATCCTTATTTTTTCATCTTCCCTCTACTTTTACGCAGACGACCAACCTTTTTTTTAGCCGACAAAATGCGCGCTTTGCCCAACCCCAAATTTCTCAACAAAACCCTCTTTTCTTTCCAGCCGAAGAGAATCCGCGCCACGCCTGTGCCCTGCTCGTCAGTAGGTCGCCCTTGCTCGTCTCATCTCACAAGGTGCACACCGCAGACGTCCAAGTTCAGCGCTGCCTCCAGGTATTTGGTTCTCTTGGTGGATTGCCGCTCCCCATGCACATCCAACAAAGATGAACACTCACCAGCCCAAGATCACTGCGTCGCAGTGCGATGTATACCACGACCGTCGAATCCAGCCGGAGGCAGCAGTTCCTCGCTGCTGGCGCTATCCCAATGGACTACACCCACGACCATGAGGTGAACAACCTTCATCGCCCTTTTCTTCCTCCTCTTCGGCTCCACCACCCACCCTAACAGTGCACACACTTTTTTTATGCTCCCATCGCCTCTTTATCCGAACCAAATGCTCTAATCTCCTTTTTCTCTCATCCACGGTTGCTGATGCGGCAAATCCCTTTGATAAATATGTCAAGCAGTAAGTTCATCGAATTCGAGGGTGAATCGTTTTCTTCATTAGGATCTCATCATTAATAGTTCAATGTCAGTTTATTTTGCCTTGAATAAAATGGAAGACTTGCAAGAAATAGAGGTGACCGGTGTGAGCCTCAAGGGGCTCTCCAAGAAACTTGAGAGGGACTGGGAGCCATTCCACAGCCCTAAGAATCTACTGCTTGCCATGGTAATATATATTTGTTCATATTGCTTGCTCTCATTTGATTTTTCTGTGGTCTTTCTTTGTATTCATTTTGAGTATCTGCTGGCTTTCATTAACAACTTTCTGGAAGTTTCAGTGAATCAAAAATCACCATGGCTTTTTTGTTTTTGTTTCTGGTACTAATATATGATTTCCAATCCAAAAGGCAAAGCAATCCTTTTTGTCGCGCCTGTTTGAATTATCATAGAAGGGGAAAAGTTCATGTTTTCTTGCCCTCGAGTAATATGTAAAAATGACTTAATGGACAAAGTCTTTCCTCTACTTCCTTCCGTACCATACACATTTATTTATATCATTATTCAGGTGTTTTCTGTTGATTAAGACCTAACTTCTATGAAGCATAGAGGCAAGGCCGGGACCATAACTTTTGTTTAGTTGTCAACGACAATTTCCCTTTACAAGTTTCCAGCTAAAATGCCTTCTCTATATGCACTTACTGTACCTTCTCACAGCCCTTTCATCCTGTCACTTCATCACTAATGTTTTAGAGGATTAGATGGTTTTGCTAGAGATTGTAGGAGACATGCTTGTGCTTTTACAGAAAGAGAATACCGTGGAGCTTTAGAAGTGAACTGGAATTTGTACAACAGCAAAATTTATGCTATTTCTGATGGAGTTTTTCCAATGATATATAGATCAGAAGTGACCTAGTTTTGGAGAAGAAACAAAGTTGGTATGAGGATCTAGGATAATTAGGCTCCTTTTTTAAATCCATTGATTTAATTATGTATTCATTTTGAGAGGAATGATCCTGAAAAGTTATGGCACGAAGGATGAATGATCTTTTTTTTGTTTTAAGATACAAAATAAACATACAAGTCAGGGGAAGTACATGGAGACTTGCTTCTTCATGTAAGGATATTGTTTCCTGTGCTTGAACATTAGGGAATTTAGGTGCAATCAATGTTTTCAAATTGGGTCAGGTTTTGGGTCGGTTTTGTGAGTAATTTTCAGTTTCAACTTATTTAATCAATCTAGATAAAAAAAGTTAAGAAAAATAGTTAAAATCTAGTTTAATTGGTCTGACTTTTCTCAAGTTAATTAGATTGATTTCACTATATTTCACTAATCCTTGACTGATTTTTGGTTGAGCTAGCTATTTCAATCCGATCTTGTGAAGCTTATTACAGGTTAGTCAAAAATAAGATTTTTAGTGGAATGAAATATTCTATATACCTATTGCTCTGACATGTTCTAGATGATGTTAATGCAGTAAAGGACATATAACTAGCTGTGCCAAAATTAAAGAGGTAACTGATTTATTAGTATAGATAAATATAGTTATCTATCAATGCTGAAAAATTGCTATTTCGGGCATTGGCATTTGTTCATGGAGCTAAAATTTTGCATGCCCCTCAACCTATACATAGAAGTCTGAGGTGAAGTCTACCTAGAACTAATCAGTAAACTAGAACATGAATTTTCATATGAGTTCGTATTTCATACTTCAGTTTTTCCTTAGCTTAATTATTTGATAGATAGACAATTAAAATTTGATCTAAGCTACATAACTTGGTTGGGATCAATATTACTTGTAGGTACTATCCTATCCATTTTTTTTAGCAAATAAAGAGTTGCAGTGCATAAAGTATGAATAATTTCATGTCAAATAATCATGGCCCTTGGTGCTTGTGTATTTGTTGAACTTTAGGATGCATCAACATATATGTTCCTGCTCATGACTAAGTTCTCACTTCTATTGTAGGAAATCTTGAACTTAATGAGTTACCTAGTGCAGCATTACTAACCCTTATTTTTACTCCTACGGGATTGAATACCCCACCAACAACAAAGGCAAGACATTAATACTTCAGCTTTGTATCTTATGTTTAACTCCAAATATTGAATTATTTTCTTTCATTTATTATTGACCGTAGAATTTACCTAAATTACACACTGCATATGAGAACACTCACTTGAAAGCCTTTCATGCATCATTGGCTTAGAGCAGTTGTGCTTGGCTGCTAATGTTATCTTGAAGGTCTATGTTTTCAGGTAACTGAGATTTCAAACAACTTCTTTAGTCTATTATAATAATATTAATGCACATTACATTCGTCCTCAATTCCCTTCTAAAATGGGGGTTATGTTGTGTGGGTCTCTTCGGCTTTGGGCCCTTTCTAGGGTTTTCAGCAAGGTTGGATGAAATGGCTTAGCGGCGTCGTCGATAATGCTCTATACCCAGTTCTCTTTCTAGACTACTTGAAGTCTGGTGTGCTAGCTTTGGGAGGTGGGATGCCAAGAACTCTGGCAGTGTTTATACTAATAATTGCACTAACAAATTTGAACTATAGAGGACTGACCATAGTTGGATGGATGGCTGTACTTCTTGGGATTTTTTCACTTATTCCTTTTGTTTTAATGGGGTTGGTGGCAATTCCAAAAATTAGACCTTCAAGATGATTAGCAGTTGACTTGCACAATGTCAATTGGAGCTTGTACCTGAACACACTTTTTTGGAATCTTAATTATTGGGATTCAATAAGTACTTTGGCAGGAGAGGTGGATAATTCAAAGAGAACTTTCCCTAAGGCTCTATTTTATGCAATGATCTTAGTAATTGTTGGCTATTTATATCCTCTTTTAGCTGGGACAGGAGCCATTCCGCTTGATAGGGAGTCATGGACAGATGGTTATTTTTTTGATGTGGCAAAAATTCTTGGTGGCGTCTGGTTGAGATGGTGGCTACAGGGGCTTCTGCTTTATCCAACATGAGCATGTTCGTTACTGAAATGAGCAGTGATTCTTATCAACTTCTTGGAATGGCAGAAAGGGGAATGCTCCCAGAGTTCTTTAGCAAGAGATCCTGTTATGGAACTCCTCTTATGGGAATTTTGTTCTCTGCTTCTGGTGTGCTTTTGCTATCCTGGATGAGCTTTCAAGAACTCCTCTTATGTGTTTTGCATCATGTAATTAGATTCTTTAATCTCGTGTTTTAAATCGGATGTCATTAAATCAGCCTCCAATATTCTCGATTTGGTTTCAGGATACGATCATGCGGGAGCTCCATGTGCAGGGGAGAACCATTGCAGAGATCGCAGAAACTCTAAAGAATGCTCCTTTACCTGCCAACACCATTGTGGCCATCAGATCAGTTTATGCTCTTGGGTAAAGCTTTGCGCTAATCTTCATATGTGGCTGTTGGTGGTTTGATTTGATTTCCCTTTCTTGATTTGATTTGATTTCAAGCCTGTGAACATCCTGTAGCTAGAAAGTGGACTTCTAAGGGTTGATGAAACAACTAAAAAGAGGTACTAAAAGTTTTATCACTTGATTTTTGTTTTGTTTCTTTGGCTACCATTTTTGTTATTATAGTATTCATTATGTAACATCGTTGTCTGATAACGGTTTGCCAGAGCTTTTGTTCTATTTATATCCTATTTTTAGTTGTTCTTCTTTTGTTTTCTTTTTTACTTTCTTCAATTGTTAGCGTATCTAGTTGAACAAAAAAGTTCATATTGTATGAAGTGCTTAAGATAGGTGTGGATTCTTGAAAAGTTATCACAAGATATGCATATATGGAGGATAGTAATTTTGATGAGGAAACTGTAAGATATGATGAATCGAGTTAATCTATTGTAATTTGAACCACTTTTGACCCATGGTGAGTAGATTTTTCTTTTCACATACACATATACACACACATATATTTCTCAAATGTATTGTGTTTATCATTCAAGTTTCTTGTTTGTTTTCATTATGCATGTTGATTTGGTTTCGTAGATTTTTCAAGTAATATTTATGTGCAGCTCAAGAGCAAGGAGAAAAGAAAGTTATTACCAAACATGTTTCCTATTGCAGTGGATGGAGGAATATATCTGAAGAAAATAAAGAACAGTACACAAAAAATATTTTTAGGGATGGGGTGTTGCTGTACTGGTTGGTGTGCCTCACAAGGATGCAGTCTTCAAGACTCATCCCGTTAACTTCTTGACTGAGAGAACCCTCAAGGGAACTTTCTATGGGCACTATAAGCCAAGAACTGATCTCCCAGTTGTATTTGAGATGTACATGAACAAGGTAGACTAGCTAATCTGCTGCTTATTGCATGACAACTAAAGCATCAACCTATTTTATATATTCCGCATCCTAATTAATGGACAACTTAAGTAGATTGAAATATTTGGTTAATGTTGCAGGAAATTGAGTTGGAGAAGTTCATCAACCATGAAGTGAGCTTCTCGGAAATCAACAAGGCATTTGACCTCATGCTCCAAGGTGCCAGCCTTAGGTGCATCATCTACATGGATGATTGAATCAAGTGGTTTACCTTCTTGTAAGGTTCAAGTCATTCAAGTGGATCGGAGCTTAATAAACTTCACTTGATTAGTTTTGAATAAATTAGTGGCTTGGAATACCCAATATGTGTCATGTAAACATGATTATTTGCTGAAGATCTAGCAGCTTTGTTCCTCTTATTTTCTCTTACATTTTTATGTCTAATAATAATTTTGTTGGTTTTTTAGGTATCATTCACTCCTACGCTTGCTTAAGTCCCTTATACGCAATTCCAGGAGTTGTCAACGTAATAAGTTGCTGTTTAAACATTGCATTCAAATCTCCAAAGACCATAGTCAGGTTATCTTCAGATTCTGAGCTTTGTTTTTTAATAAAAATGCTGGTAGATTTCAGTTACTATGTCACAATCAACTACATGCATGAAAATTTTAAGATGATTTGTAACATGTTACTTCCTAAAAGATCATTTTATATTTGCCACAAGTAGGTGCATATTTTGAAAGCTGATACATACTTGGCATTTAAATCTTCTCTTACAACTACTTTATAGTATTTTATGCTCAAGTAACATTCTTTTATATATCTTTAATTATGACTGCGTATTTAACTTTATTAATTGGTCCATATGATGCAACTTATGAAATTTTAGAAGAAATCTATTGCCAAGTAAGATGTGTAGTTTGAGACTTCAACCATTATGTAAACAATGTATTTGAGAAAGTTTTTAAGAGAAGTGTTTGTACACCAAACCAAATATTCCCTCAAATGATCTCTTTAGAACTTCTAAGTTGCAAATCATAATATATAAATAGCTAGGATTGATAAACTAAGTTGATTACAACTAGTTGAATCTTAGAGTCTAAATTTTCCATCTAGAAACTATATGAAAATATATCAATATTCATAATCCAAATATGAATTGAAATGGAGACATAGTAAAATCTCATATGAATTGACCATCTCACATTTTGCTCTCTCATTGAGCTCAACATCCACAAATATCAGTTCCTTAATTGCCTTATTCTTTGCCTTTGGTTGCCTCTAATTTGGGTGTTGAGTGTACTTAACTAGGTCAAGGTACTAATTTGGTGGCCATAAGATGACCCCTCACTCTCCTTTGAGCTTGTCCTATCCGTGGAGTGTGTGCTATTTTTGCGACTCTTGTCAGTGAATTAGTTGGTCATGTTCTTGTCGCTTGAGTCTTCCTCCCATACACCTGAAAAAATTGTTAAATCTTCTGTGAACAACTATAATACCATGTCACTTGAGCAGCAGAACCTCAAAATATAGAAAATGCAATCCCTCTATATCTGTTAGGAAATTTGTGCAAGAAATTTATACAGGATAATTTGACAACAAATGGTTTTAAAAATATAAACAATTTACTTGACACAATTTATGATTCTTTTCCTTTTTTACTTGCGTACTAGCTAGACAAATTCCTGTGTTTCGCTCCGGGATGAAAAAAATTATGAAATATTTTAATTAGTAAGGCTAATGATATTGATTATATATTAATGCATAAGATGGTTAAAACATATCTGTTGTTCTTCAAAAGCATTATTAATGTGCAGCTTATGTCTCTGTCTAAGATATATGTATATGTTGTTCTGTAGTTCTTTCTGAGGTGTATCTTGCTTCCTTTCTTGTCTTTTAGTTTATGTTTTTCTTCCTCCTCCCCATGGCCTGTAACCTTTCAATGCTCGTGAATGGTATACAGATTTTAGTCTTTCAAAAAAAAAAGAATGTCTCTGTCTAAGATAACAAGGTATTGGAATAATGGCGCGATTGATTATGTTTGACTGAAACGGAAGCACTAGTATATATATGCTCTAATTGGCATAAGTTGACCCATTATTATTTTAGTCAAAATTACATGATGTAATTAAGACAAAATACGCCCTTAAGTTTAAGCTAGTAGCTAGTGCCAATTGTTAGAGCATGCCGCAGGAGCTTTTGACTTTTGCAAATGTTCCATTTTCTTTAATATATTAATTAGCTAAAGTCTAGTCTAGATAAAATTAGATTAACGTACGATATGATTCTTGGAGTGCTCTTGGTATCAAACAGTGGTGCTAAGGGCACGTCAAATCTCTTCTATATAGCGATCAGCCCTTAGTCGATCGTCTCAACTACATTTCTGGCTATGTAAAGAACTGCAAGAATGCAAACTGTTGCAAATCCCAAATACACCCTGCTCATTCCAAACTTATCATTTTGTTGTGATAAGGATCCTTTTGCAAGTGATAACATTGGGGATAAGAGATAATGCCACGCTTATTGTCTTCACTTGGTATATTAAAGTTTGGGTGAAAGTCTAGGTGGGTAAACCTAGGTAGTAAATGTAAATTGTTTTAACCTTGCTCTCATTTTGTTAATTTGCTTAATATATGCCTTAATGTGTGATTTATCACATTAGTTGCTTGCACAAACCTGATGCAGCCTTTGTGAACGAGTGTGAAGTCTGATGCAATATCTATCTTCTACTTATATTGATTGTTAGGGTTTAAAATATATTGCCTATTGCAATATCCCTAAGCTAATTAATTAGATTTATGGGTTATAATTTCTCATCATGCAGCAATCCAAATGCCTCGTATAGTTGAGGATTTTATCTTTTGATTTTATTCATATTTCTTTTATTTTTACATGCAGGTATAAAAAGGATGAAGTGCAAGGATCTACTTTTTGGAAAAGACAATCATTTATATGTATTTTTGAAACAATCTTAATGTATTGAAACTCCGAAACAATGTATTTTGCTTGACTAGCACAATGTATTTTGACTAGTACAATCTTAATGTATACAATGGTTTCCTTAAGTTATTTATGGTTGTGTGTGAATTTCTGTGTGTATTTTTGTGTGTGTGAATTTAGAAATATAATGGTTCATGTGGTTTCAAATTTTATTTTATGGTTTCGTGTAAATGTGATATGTTTTAGGTGTTCAGGATTAATTCAAATATTAGTCAATAAAATGTATTACCGACGGACATATTTTGTTGGTATTACCAACAGAAATATAGTCGGTATTACCAACAGAATTATACCAACGAAAATAATTCCGTTGGTATTACCAACGAACATAATTTCATTGGTAATACCAACGGAAAAATTACCAACGAAAATACTATCGTTGGTATTACCAACAAAAATAATTTTGTTGGTATTACCAACGGAAATACTTCCGTTGGTATTACCAACGGAAAAACATATGTGTTGGTAATACCAACAAACGAAAAAATCCGTTGGTATTACCGAGCAGGCATTTACCGACGGATTTTACCAACGGAGCGTCCGTCGCTAATAGTATTACCGACGGATTTTGGAGTATCACCGACGGATTTCGTCCATTGGTGATACCCTATTTTCTTGTAGTGTTAGCCTCCAAAATAATAATTTATATTTAATGGATTTATAATTAATTCAAAATTAATTAAATCCAACTAAATATAAACTTTAATTTATCTCTATAAATTAAATTCTTTTTGATTAGGATTTATCATGTGTCAATCCCTACAATTTAGGGATGCTCTACAAATTAGGGTTACTGAGGAACTCGTTCCTCGCGTATTCGTTCCTATAGGAAATATTTTTCCTATCATGTTCGTAGACGAGATCCGTGATCGAGTTGCAGTGTGTCCATGCTAGTAGATATATACGGCCGCATTCAGGCTTTATCTCATAAGCTCTGTTACGAGGTTAGCCTGTTGTGTGTGACCCATTGGGCCTCATAATAAGCCAACAGTGAGTTGTGCATAACGGAGAGTCAGATACAGTAGAATGACTTATATTCAAATCTTACGAGCCACCACTAAAGCCCTTTAGGGTGGTCATGAGAGACTCCACTCTCCAGTCAAGATTGACGTCTAGCAACGTGTCAAGACTACCCGGATAGTGTGAGGTTCAATTTACAAGGATTGAACACCCTTCAGTGATTAGTTACCGTGCAACTAAGTCCCTTGGTTACAACATCCCAAAGTTGGCTAGGGTACGAAAGAAGTGTCAACGTCCCTTGTATTCCACCCGCCAAGATATCGTCTCAATAATGAAACGTCATCTTCCTGACTTTCATGTCTACTCTGGCCAGAGATTCCCAAGCCGACACTTGTAGGGACACATATGACATTATCTCCTCTCACTATGAGTAACCTATTCCATCTTGGTTGCTCACCTATGTTCATCAATGCTTCCTCATGCCTAGTAATACCCAGTACATGACGCTAAGGGCCACGTAGGGATAGAACCAAAGCAATGGGTTGTCACTCACAAGGTAACCATGATAACCTCAAGTCCAAGGACTGCTTGAATCTACTATCACCCGAGGAACATCCTATTAATACTCATGTAAGGGTTTCATTCTGTGTTCCTCATGTAGGTCCGTTCAGTGAACTCATTCCCTAATGTGCACTTGAACTTGTACATTGATGTCGGCTCATAATTAACTGTGAGATCAGCTACCCCTTATCGTATAAGTCATGTACCAAGTGCACTAGTCTATCCGGAATCATCAATCCCCTAATTGGTGATCCTACGATTGGGAACATTTAGAACAAGGGCATCTAAATTCCAAGTCTCACTAGCATGATCTCATCATGGTCTTAGAATCAATTGCCCGGGTTCATGGGGTTCATCACAATCTAATATATACAAAATATAGATAAAACATATGATGAAAAGTTGACTCATATTATTCATTAACCAAAAAATAGTTTTTTACATATCAACATGTGATTGGCTTAAGGGCACTATTTCTTTCAATATGGGCAATCTGCAACTCGATCACGAATCTCGTTTATGGATAAGATGAGAAAGGTGTTTTGTATAAGAACGAATGTACGAGGAATGAGTTCCTCGAAAACCCTAATTTGTAGGATACCCCCCTATTTTATTGGATAACCCTAAAGTCGTAGGATTTGGCACGCGGTACTATTTTATATGGTTGATTAAATCTTAATTATGAATTAAGAAATTAATTAATCATAAATCGGGGATATGTTTAATTAATAACTAAACATAATTGATTTAGTTTTTGAAATCAAAAATTCATGGAGGAAAATTTGCTTTTCCTCGTGCGCATACACCTATTAATTTAGGAATTGATTTATTTGGATAAATCATGAATCTATAAAATAGGAATATAATTTATCTACATGAATATAATTCCTATATGTTAGGAAATTAATTAATTTAGATAATTCTCATTCTTATTAATAGGCTTTTAATTCATGGAGATAAATTAAAGTTTATATTTAATTGAATTTAATTAATTTCGAATTAATTATGAAGTTATTAAATATAAATTATCTTTTGGAGGCAAATTTGGATTTTTTGGAAATTCGACAGAGAATTAAGGGGAGGGGCCAAGTCTTTGCATGTAGCCGCCTTCCCCCCTTCTTTATATAGTGGCTGAACCTCCTCTTGGAAAAAGAGAGATTTGCATCATCTTGAGGAGCCAAAAAGGAAGAAGTTTCTTCTTCTTAGGATGGTCGGCCACTTTCCTCCCCTTCCTGAGTTTTCCCACAAGCTGGAGAGACGTTTCTCTTCACCTTGGTGTGCCATCCCTTACTTCCTTTGGGAGAGTCCTAAGAGGAAAGCAATGTATCTTATTGTTCCTCCTCTCGTTCTGAGGTTTTCTCATGTCCTCTTCCACCCGTTTTGGAGACCGGTTCTTGGTGAAAGGCCCGGCCTAGCCTTTGAGGCTTTGGGGTTGAGGAAACCTCACCGTTGAGCCACTATGAGTTCCGTTGATCGCTGCCCCCTTGTTATGAGGAACTTGGTGTAGACTAGCATTGAGGACGTGCACGTGTGTGTCTTGATTTGGGGATAGGAGCAGCAAGTTCAACTGTGGTATAAGGTATACCATCTCCACTACACTGGCAGTTAGAATTCCTTGAATTTTGCTAAAGTAGATCACTATTTTGGGATGGTTCGAATTTTTTTAAATTGTTATTTTGGCCGCGTTTTCGATTACCATCCTTTCACCTAGCTAGTATTTTCAAAGCACCAAGAAAGTATAGTGATTTGCAAAGTATCACTATTTGGCATGTGGCCAGCAACAAATATTAGTTGAATATTTTGAGCCCCAAGTTTGGTAATTATGGATTCAAAAAAATTTATTAAAAGATTTAATATTATATCAACTAATGAATACAAAATTTATATTACTTAAATAATATTCACAAAAAATTTGAGTTACTTTGATTATCATTTTGACTCTTTAATTTGGTATCATAAAATGTGTTTAAAAAATAATTTGATTTCTAAACATTGAGAAAAACAATTTATTTAATTATTATCATTTTAAACTTTTGGAATTTAATTTGACCTTGTAGGTACTTTGAGTTCATTTTATTTCAAAGATTTTGACAAAAAAAAACAACACAATTTGGTATAATTTGAATGCTTTGCTCAAATTTGATTCAAAATTTAAGATTATTTAGTTTTATTTGATCCAAATTTAATTGAATTTTGATTTGAATTTAAGAAAATTCCACACAATTTAGTTTGATTTGATTTCAAGAAAACTCTATCCCAAGCTGGTAAAAGAGTGATGATTAATTCAATAATATGTTCAATGTCAGTCTATGCTTTGAGTACTTCTTGGGTCAGTGACAGTGGTGGAGAAGATTACAAAAATGACTAAAAAATTCTTCTGGGCATCAAATGGTAAGTGGAGAGCGGCAATACTGATTGAATGGAAGAAAGTAACAACAAATAAGAATGAGGGAAGTTTAGGGATAAGGGACATAACAACAATAAAAAATGTGATCATGGCAAAGAGAGTCTTTGTCGTTTTAAACGGGGAGGATAATTTGTGGATAAGAATACATAAGGAAAAGTATGACAGTTGGCATCCATAGGAAGGAAATGGAGCGATGAAAGGATCTTGGACAATTAGAGTAGTAAAGAAATGTATGGTAGAACTAAGAGAGGGAATGAGGAAGAGGATTGGGAATGGAAGTAATACAAAAATATGGGACGATCCTTGGATAAATGAAGCCCCGTTAAAGAAATGGCCAACCTTTATAGATTATGGAAAACTAGATATAGATTCACTTCTAACTTAGATATTGCAAAGCAAATATTGATCTAAAGAAAATATAAAAATAATGCAAGATAAAACTAGCTAAAGAGCTCAATCAACGCAAACAATCAAATTTATAATGGTTCAACACCAAGTCTACATCCATTACCTTCTTCGTTCCAAGGATTTACCAACCAAATCCACTAATTTTCTTGTCCACCTCAAATGATGTTACATTAAGGCCTTATCCCTAAGCCTATAGGGTGCCTCTACCTCAAAGAATTAGGAAAACAATTGCAACAATCAAACCAGGTGTATCATCCTCAACTTTGCAATCAAGGATTACAAATGTCAAACAAAACGAGAACATAATTAAGCTAAAAGGAGTAAAAGGAATGGTAAAGCCAGTTTACAAGGCCCCCTTAAGAGCTTCTAGACCTTCAATGCCACTAAAATGAAACTCCAAGTGAATCTAAGGTGAAGGCAAGGAAACTAGGGTAAGTTTAAGATTTTTTGAGAGAAAAAAACAAATTAACTCAATGTTAAGGACTCTCAAGTACTCAAAAAAAGTTGTCTCGGGTGTAATAAGAAGTTTTGTGAGGTTTTAAGTTGAATAAATAGAGGTTGGGGTCAAGAGAAAAGGTTGGACAACAGACTCAACGACTGGAAAACTAGTCGTTGCGAGTTCGGTCGCACCTCGATCGAACTTCTGGCAATTCAGCTTTGGCTGAATGCTTTTGGACATTGGCCAAATGCTTCTATAATTTTTGACACAAATTCGATCAAACCTCGGTCGAACGGTACGATTGAGCTTCAAGCGAAAGTGCTTAAAGTTTAGTTTTTTTGATTGGTGTCAATTCTATGTTAAAATTGGGTTTTTAGGTTTGGAAAACTCTAGCTCTAAAAACTTGTTTAGAGCTCGACTCCCCTTGATATTGCCATTCTTGAAACTTTGAGATACTCTGAGTGATTTTTAGATGAACATCACACGTGTATCATACTCAAACCTAAAATCAAAACTGGTTGAAATTGTTAGACACATATTTGTTATCATCAAAACAAGCCTTTGGGTTAATAGAATTTGCGATGGCAATTTAGCTGGTGCAAGGCTGTTTAAAAACTATCGCAAAGCCATCACAAAATGTAATATTAGCAACAACGACGATTTTCATTGCAATGCCATCGCTGACTTGTGATGGTCATTTTTTGCCATTGTAATGTCATCGTTGTCTGCGACCAACTAACTATAGCATATTCGCCCGTTGTAGATAACAATTTTTTTAGTAGTGCATAGAGATTCTCATGTTACCACGTACAAAGCTGTGCGCAGAACTGTGGGGAGCAAATTGCTGCAGAGTACCACTCCACAGGGTTGTTCTATGAGAAGATTGATGTTTTCGGCTTTGAAATTCTCCTTGAACTGATCATTGGCTTGAGTGCTCTGGAGTTTATATAGCAAAGGATGAAACTACAAAGGCGCCATGCTTGACTCAGTAATCTTGATTTCAATTATGTCACTCTTGCACATTTTATCAAGCATGCTATCAACCTAAAATTGAGTCTTTCTTGAGTTGAAACCTGATGATGATTTGCTTGACCAGGTAATACAAGTGCATTAAGAGAAGAAGCTTGAGATGCTTGTTGACAAGGATTTGAAGGAACGATCAGGTTGAGCTTGAGGAGATAGTCCTAGTACGTAGCATCCTTTGTGTACCTAGTATATCCTCGGCAATAGGTCTAAAATGTCGGATGTGGTGCGCATGCTTGAAAACAATGACCTTACCGAGAGATGAGAAATCTCTGGATGTGTCGATGATTGCAAGATCGAAGGATCGAAATTCTTGTTGGAGCGTTACTCCAACATGATCGATGAGTACTCTTCATTGTCGGTCCAAGCAGAGCTTTCCAGACCAAGCATAGGAAGCAATTTTATAGAAGAGAAGGAGATGGGGTTGGAGTTTGAGCAGTAGAGAAGGAGGTGGATAGACACCAAAGGAGAAGAGGTAGCATCGGAGATCTATGGAGTGGAGTTTGAGCGTGGAAGAAAAAGGAGTCGTGTGAGCCTACTTGCAGCTTTTAAGCTTTACTTTTGGGTTCTTTGGGCTGCTTTACTTGATGATTTTTTGGGCTTTACTTGTCATTATTTTCTTATATCAACTACAATCAATGTTAAATATTATATAGATATTGTGTAAAACATATAGTTTAGTCAAAGAAAATAAATTATGGGCGTGAAAACTAAAATGATCAAATTGTTTTTATCATTATTTATATTATAATATAAATCATTTAACTGATCTAATCTTTTTAAGGAACACAACTTGATCTAAAATCAATAATAAATCGAGTTGCGTAAGTATATATGAGTTGCGTGGCTCGAAATGAACATCGTACGATCGACTGGACTTAACCACTACAACTCGAGCTTGCATTGAGGTTGTAGACCAAGCCTACGTCTGCCTAAACAAAATAGTTAGGCTAACAATTTGGATTCATTAGGTCAAGTTTTAGACCAGATTTTATCTACTTTGAATCATACATTTTTCATGTTGAATACATTACCTAATTAACCCAAGTCAGCAATATATAACTAGACAGGCATGGGGTTGGGTTAGAGCCCTACAAAATTTATGTAATAAAATAAAGAAAATTTACATGATTTTATCATTTGACCCAAATTTCACTCTAAACAACTTCTATAAGATAAATACATTTAATCATATTAAACATTAATTTGTTATGATTTAAAAATACGAAAAATAAGACCATGTGCAAAATAGCATGCCGCCAGTCACCTGCGTGCATCAAATAGTTTCCAAGGTGATATATAAATGAAGTCATAACATGCAAGCTTAAGTGCCACTTGGTTCATTCAAACCTTTGAGTTTTGACTTACAAATATTGAAGAATATGAAACTAGCTATACTAGTCAACGGCAACTAACAGGAAGATCCTGTTTCGGTCAAAAACATCATGTTTACCACTTTTAGTTTATTACTGCATGCTTAACAAATTTCTAAATCTAGTTAAGCAATATATTCTAAATCTGGTTAATCAAATCTGTTCAATCGATCTAGGTTAAAGGAAAATTATATTTGAATTTCAAAACATATTATATTATTCAACAATAATAATTTTGCAAAAAAGAAGTACCATAGATTAAATCTAAGAACAAGTTGTTTCTTATAATCCAACTGGTGGGTCAAATAAGCAACAAAGTTTTCCAATGTTTGAAGTTGGTTAGTCTGAAGGATGAATGCAGGTCCAAGTCTCAACTTGGAACGCTGACTTCTCTTCTGATCTGCAGCACTTTCAATTCGTGCTTTGGAGTGCATGCCTTACCTGGTTGCTTCCTCATCGTCTGCAAAATTAAGCTGATGATGATATAAATATATGCACCAGTTTCTCTTTTTCAGCCATGTCCATATCAATATCTCTAGCAATGAGTTCTTTTAGCAGAAACCAGCAGCTTAAAGTGTTGAGATGTCTGATCTTCATCTTCTTGCTCTTCAATACTTTTCGATCCCCGGTGGAAGCACGGAGCTTAACGCGATTGAGGAATCAATTGAAAGTGGATATGGTGTTTGAATCCTTACCGCAGGGCTCGAATGAATCTTCTGGTCCTTCGGGCTGTACCAACGGCTCGAGCAACAATGGTGGACCTTGCCCGATAGGCCAATGAGTTAAGTGTTGTGGCTACGTCAACCAACCTGCTCATCGTCCTTGCCTCATTCCTTGTGTTTCTTTTCTTGAGAATTGTAGATGATAATTTATTCTTTCTTTCTTTTGGCCTTGGTTGGATATAATTAACCTTGGTCGGATATTCTCTGTTCTTTTGTCCTTGAAAAATAATTGAATTAATTGTTGAATAGAATTTGGAATTATTTTGATTCATAACGAACTGCTCATCGTCGCAACTATTATCTCCGCGACGGAACTGTGATTGCCGCTGCCGTCGCAAAATTTAGCTCTGCGACGGTTCTGCGACCGCTTTGCCGTCACAGTACGGTCGCAATTACAATTGCGATCGATTTTGGCGACCTGTTCGATACATCTTTTGCGACGGCCGCATCGTCGCAAATGTGTATTTTGTTTTTTTTAAAATGATTTAATAATATTTGATTAAAATACCTGTTTACAGTATTTGACATCAAATTATATTAAAATGCCACAACGAGGGATGCCTATAATATATCAAACAAGACATCAAATTAATTATAATATAAACCATCATATTTATTTCAAAATGTAATGTGTACATCGTATCAAAACATATTACATCGATCATGTCGAAACATATTCACATCAAAATAGAAAATAAACTATACATCAATCATAAAGAGCATCATGTGGCGGTGAGGAGAGGGGCTGCGTCGGGAGGGCATCAGCTGGCGTCGCGTCGAATGACAGGGGAGGCCGAGGGGTCGGAGTACTAGTCATGGAAGAGACAATATGTGCCATGTACTCCCTTATAGCAACCATCTCAATAATGAGGCGTGCATAGGAAGCCTCTATTTCAGTGTGCGAAGCCTGTAATTCTGCGTTTGAAGCCTCTAAGACTGCAAATCAATCCTAGCCTGCATGTGATGTTGATGGACCAGCGATGGAAGAGGTGAAGGCAAACGACCCTGCACCATGTGACTGCAATAACCTTAGTGCGTGGGCCGTTGCGCCAATGTCATATACACAGTTGTGGTCGACTTCTGTCACCTACATCGATGCGCCAACATCAAGCTGATGCTACACAGGATCATCTCCCCGCTTGGTCACCAACTCAGTATACGTGCCCTTTAAAGATTGATTAATTAAATTAATTATACATAATTGAACTAATATAATTTTTTTAAAATATGAAATTTTATTAAATATTAACTTACTATGATCGTCTCCTGCCTCCCGCTAATGAACTCACCCCGACGAGGACCATGCCTATATCTATGTGTCTTCTCAAAGACCCTCAAAGGATTAGCCGGGATGAGCATCCCCCGCGCGCTCGTCTCGCGTCCCCTGCAATAAAATAAATATAATTAGTTTTTCTGTAATAATAATAAATAATAAAAATAATTATTAAATAACTTACCAAGCGACGCTCGTGACCAGTAAATGGGATGGACCCACCAGTATGTCAGGCCACAGATCCCTCAACTAGCATCATCCGGTTCCGGTGCACCGTCCGGGAGGCACCCTGCCACTCCTTTGATGCCCAGATGTCGCATAGCTGATCCCATACATGACCTGTTATCCAGTTGGGCCCATATCCCTTCAGCGCGTCCATAGGCGTATCCCGATTACCTTGAAAAAGAAAATCCCAATTGGGCTCATCTCACGCCGGTGGAGGATATCATTGAAAAGCTTCTTATGTAAGTTTCCCAAGCATCTTCTACCTGAGCTTGAATGATAGGGTCCTAGGTGTATCGGGCTTAAAAAAGAAAATATTAATACAATTATTTAAATCTAAATAATGAGCATACATCATTGAAAAATTGGATCTTAATATATTAGAAAGGAAACTTGATACATAAATTAAATAATGAACAAAAGCTAAAACTTTCTAGCGAAAACCTTGAGACCCAATAACTCATTAATAAAGATTCTAAGGAACAATAGTGGATTAGGAATATGCCAAGCATCCAAGATAAAAGGCGGGGTTGCTTTTGTCTTGAGTTGAAGATACTTCCGACAAGAAGAATACAAACAAATAGTGATTGGCTTTGGGCAAAGCACTTAGTTGACGCAACAACTAATTGAGATATAGCAAAAGAGAATCCCCTAGCACATAAACATTCAAGAATCCCCTAGCACATACTGAATGTTAGTGAAAGTGCTATCATATGCTCCAAACCAAGTCAAAATTAAAAAAGCAACCATAGGTAAAACTAATTGTTGGCACTTCAGGTTAGAAGGTGGCCTTGAAGTAATTGCCAATCTAGTTATATATAGCAGCAAATCAAACTAGTTAAACAGAGGTGAAGAATTAAAATCAATTAAAATGCTGCATGCTAAAACTACACGCATATGCAGCTACAAGTTAAGATACAATCATATATCAACTAGTTGAGTCTGGGAAAAGTGCAGTAAAAGCAATAACTGTAATGCGCACTTGATGCATGCATTATCAATTTCCAAACTATTCTGGCACTTGACCAACCAAGGCTGTATGACTGCATGCTAGTCACATGCCAGCATGAAGGATCTAAGATATGTTGTTAAAATGACGACATTAGATGGGGTGAATACTATGTTAACTAATCTTTTTGCCTAATTCGATTTCAATCGTTTTCTTAAACTACTTAGGCAATTTACAATTCAACGACTAAATGTGAAAGCGAGTAATGAAGATAAATAATGCGATACACAAAGAGAACAACGCTAACACAATTATTTATAATGGTTCGGGCCCAATACCTACTCCACTACCTAAGCACCCCACTTGGGATTTCCAAACAAATTTTATTAGATTATCTTGTTTCCTTTACAATGAGGACGTTTTCACCGGAGAGTCTCCGCTTTCACACCGAATGCACTTCCACCCCCGGAAGTCTCCGTCTTCCTACCGAGAGCACTCTCCCACCTCAAACCTAAGGACAATAAGAACTAATCTTAACAAACTATGTTTACACCGGTGGATTTAAACCTTAAACACCAAATTTACCACCCAACTTCAAGACCTACTCTCTAGGTCTTACTCTAACTCAAATACAAAGAAATAAACAAGAAAATACACAACTTAATGGAGCAATAAATCAAACAACAAATACTTAGCTCCAAAAGAGACTCCCTAGTCCTCTTGATGTCTCAAATTGATGAATCGATGAAGCTTGAAGGCTATGTCAATGAGAGGAGAGATCAAACTAGGGTTTCACCAAAGAGTGGCTCAATGAGTCTTAATGATCATCAAAATATGGCTCTAGGAATGTTGGATGAGTGGTGGAAGGCTTGCTAAGGCTTACTAGTCATTTTCGCCGTCCGGTCGCCGGTCCGGTCGATCGCTGGTCCGGTTGATCGCCGGTCTACCGATGTATCGAGCGATCGAAGGCATACTGCAGCTTTCTGGCACACTTCGGTCGACCAAATTGGCTACTGCCAATTTTTTGCCACATTTGGTCGATCGAATTGGCTGTTGCCAATTTTTTGACCATATTTGGTCGACCGAATTGGCTACTACCAATTCTTCGCCACATTCGATCGACCGACCGATCGACCGAACCTAGGCTGAACTTGATTTTTTTCAGCCTTCTTCTTGCGCGCTTTATTTTCGAGTTCCGGCCTTCAACGTGCGTCAACTTAGAGATCTTTCCATGTGTTCTTTAGACTCGTCCAAGACGTCTTTGGTGCACGCGTCGAACTTCTAGAGATTTCCACGACGAACCTGAATGCATCGATCAATGTCCTTTCGATTTTCCAATTTCTTCGATATTTTCGATCAAGGACATCGAGTGCTAATCAATATGGAACCTAAAAGTAATTCTCCATAAAATATTAGTTCCATATTTGTTATCATAAAAACCAAGATTAAGACTAAGGTAGAAAATCTTAGGCCAACAATCTTCCCCTTTTTGATGATTACACACATCCTTAAGAAAAGGGTAATTACCTGAATATATCCTGAACTATGGACTTTGTCTCAAATCTATCCTGAACATAGACTTCTTCAAATTGCATCCTCAACTATCACATTTGTTTCAATTGCATTCCTCCGTCAAAATTCCGTCAGCTACCCCGTTAACCCTGTCACGTGGCATGTACACGTGTATTAAAAAACTATTTTTTTTGAAATTGAATAATTTTTTTAAAAAAACTTTTCTGAGGTCCACATGTGCTATACACATGGATTAAAAAATTATACAAAATATTTTTTAAAGTGTTCTGGCTTGTCTTTTTGCCCTAAATTAAACCCTGACTGCCACACATGTTCCCCGACATCAACTTCCCATCTGCCTCACCCGTTGCTCGAAGCTTCGGCAATCGGTGATAATAACAATTCTTCGGTGACTGATCCGGCTTCGGTGATGAGGAATCCCTGACTACAACAATTGGTCGCAGCTCGCAGAATGACAGCTCGAGGGAAACAACCCCTGTGTCGTTATACTCGACGTTGCAGGACCATCCTTCCTCCCTTTATGTTTTCGTGTGTGTTTGATTCACATTTATGTTTTGAACCAATATTAGAGTTTATTTGAATCGACGGTTAGGGCTTTGAGATTTCTTGTTTTCGAGTGTTTATATGTTATATTAACTGTTAATCTATATTCATATCTTACTATTAGCAGCTATGATTTAGTATTTACTGCTATGGTTATAGGAATCATAATTTGGATGTTAGCAGCTGTGAAAGAGCTATTTTTGATATAATCTGATTTATGTTCATGTAATCTGGTTTATTGTTTATTTTTTATTCTCTATTAACTAGTGTTAGTATACCTTGTTATTATCCAGATCCATCTTCATCTTGGAGTGATTGGAATGAAGCAAGTACAAGTTAAGCAATACCAGTGGCAGATGCTCTCCAGGAACAACCTGTTGAACCAATTGCAGATCCTCCTCAAGAAACCACATTCATCATGAAGAGTTATGTAAAGGAACACAAGTGTTCTAGAAGTATGACAAATAGACAAGCAACTATTGAGTGGCTAGCCAACTATTATATGGAGCAATTTAGACAGAATCCAAGTTGGGATGTGAAGCTTAAGGCCATGGATTTTCAATCCAAATTTTATATTCCAATCGCTAGAGCTAAATGGTACAGAGTGAGATTGTACGCATTAGAAAAGCTTCGTGGTAGTGTGGAGGATCATTATGCACTTTTGAGGCCCTATTTAGCTGAGCTTCAAAAGAAAAATCCAGCGAGCATAATTAATATTGTATGTGACTGGGAGTTTACTGGTGCACCCCTTACTTTTAAAAGGCTATACATTGGGTTTGATGCTCTAAAGAAGGGGTTTTTGCATGGTTGTCGGCAATTGTTTGATTTGATGGTTGCTTTTTGAAAACTTTTTTGGGTGGACAGTTATCATCCGCAATTGGCATCGACGGAAACAACTAAATGTTTCCCATTGCATGGGCACTTGTTGTAAGACCCGGGAAAATTTCCTAATATAAAAATCTATTTTTGGTGCAACACGCCGGACCCGGGGATAGTCGAGTCGAGCCTCAGGATCGCCTCGAGTGAAAAGGTATGACTCGACTAATGATGGATGGAATTTTATTGGGTGATTGACTTTCCCTTTATGCAATCATACCTTAAATCAAGTTTAAATCGACTCATGTTGTGGGTTGAGTCGGAACCCAAGTTGAGTTCGGGTTTAGTCGAGTTTTGAGTATGAGTCAGGTGAGTCAACAGCCTATATGGAAGGCTAGATGAGGGATTAAAACCCCTCATCCTTGTGCCGTGCGACTCATCCTTGGAGTCGCACAAGGCAGCCTAGGGAGAGAGGGAGAAGAGCAAGGAGAAGGGGGGCTTGGATCGATCCGGGATTTCGCGCCGTCGCCGGAAGATTCAAAGTCGTCGTCATCCGATCTTTCGTTCTCCGCAATCAATGTGAGTGGTTAGAATTTGAAAGCTTGGGGGAAGCGGGTAGCCGAACCCCTAGATGTGATAGGATGAGTTTTCTCGCGATCTTTCCGGCGGATCTTGGTTTCATCGATGTGTATTCACAATTTTGTACGAGTTCTTATTGGATCATCTAGTTTCTTCGCCGATTTCTTAAGTACTAGGACTGCCGAGTCATGGGAAAAGGGGAAAGGTCATGCCAAAATTTTCCCCAATTCCCTTGACGGAAAGAAAGCCATTGGACGATCTCATGTTCATGAATTATGTAGTCTGAATCGTCAATTTTACGTGTTATGAAGCATGTCTTCCCTAGAAACCTCTGATGTGGCCAAATGAACCCTACACCTCATGAAGAGGGTTCGGCCAAGGGTAACGGAAGGGGTAAAATAGTCCACTTGTTATTAAGTTATATCAGAATCGAAGAATTAGAGGCATAGTTAGAGTCCCCTTTCCCTTTTCTACCTTAAGGGCCATGGCCGAGCAAGATTTTCCTTGCTCATGGCTCGGCCAAGACTAGGGAGGGGGAAAGAGGGTAGCTTTAGATGGAAACTTTCATGGTTAGGTTCAACAATAGAGGTATGACGATACTTAGGAAGAACACCAATCATAGCAAGTAAATTGATTGATTATGAGATTGTAGGAATGCTAGCTTTATGACCATCCTTAGCATTAGATCTTTAATGTTGCAATTGTTTACCATCCTTAGTATTTCCTACATTTATGAATTCATTGCTACCTTGCCATGCTAGATAATTGTTTCTTATTGAGCTTAATTCCTAAGGTAGTGTAAAGTTGTTATGTATGAATATTGTGGTTATATATAGTAGATGTTGTAACATTTGAATATTTTTCTTTAGATTATACATGCTGTCCAAAAATGTTCATGGGCGGAATTCCAAAGTCGATACAAGGAATTCCTCACCCAAGGTAGTGTGGAAGGTTAGATAACATGTAAGGCGTCGCGAGACATTCATCGTACTTATATGAAAACTTAGCTAGGAGACGATATCACTTCTAGTACTTCTTGTAAACATTTGGAAATCTAGAACTCTTAGGTGTACAAATTTTGAAAGGGCGGCATAAATTATTGACCCTGTAGCCCGGATTAGGGCCAGATATGGGCAATGGCCCGAAGTGTATATATGGAAACCCTAGGACATTGATTGTGTGATGTGCTTGAGATGGTCCGCCGAAGAGCGTGGAGGTCGGGAATGACCAATGCTCAGCTCGGCTAGTGTTGGGTCTTGAGGTGCGCCAGTGGGCCCGCTAGGTGCCAGACCCCAGTTGGGTGGGACTAGCTATCCTTACCCCAAACGGTGTTCGAAGACTAGTAGACCATCCTAGTCGACGGCCCGAGATTGTTTGCTTACATCTTGAGATGATGTGGTCGATGGTCAGTATGATACTACCTGATATGGTAGGGACGGTTGTAGCTGAGATATTTATTCCATAAGTTGGCCGAAGGGCTGGATGCTGGAGGCTTGATAGGCCGAGATGGCAGGTTATCACATGTTCAGTTTGTACAGATTGACCCATTGGGGTCGGTAGTCGCATTAGAAATAGTTTACCTCCTTGTACTTTCATTTTGTTGCCTTATATGATATGCATGCATAATTGAGGCTTAGGTGGAGGTTCGCTAGAGCCACTCACTCAGTTCCAAGTGGACTTACAGTTTATTCTTTATTTTTGCAGAGCATGAGCAGTGTCTTTGGCTTGTCGACATGGTGCAGCTTGTGGGTGGGAGGCGGTGCCATATCTCGTAGCGGCGTCCATGAGTCTTAGACCAATGTCTAGTAGTTGCTTTTAGTTTTTGCACTAACAGTTGTATTTGAAAGAGTTGTAAAACTTGTTACTTGAAACGTTCAATTATTTTGATGTTGGTGTTTTTACTTGTTTTGGAAAACATAAAATTGTGACTTTGAAAACTTTTAATAAAGTGTGTTGAGATTTATTTTATCGATAAGATTTGGTTTTCCTTATATCAGTGTAGACAGTAGGCTACAGGGCAGGATGTAGGCCCTGGCCGGTCACACTCCCCTCAGTTAGGGTGTGACAAAGTTGGTATCAGAGCCCTAGGTTAGGTCTTGTCTATGACTCAGTGTTGGGTACCGTATGAGGCATATGCTAGCATGCCGACATACGGTATAGTTATCCTACGAGATTGGGCGACCACTCCTGCACTCAACGCACCATGCAGTTAGTAAGTTTAAAGGGTTTTTGTTAAGAATTTAATATGTGATAGGCAACCTCTTTTTCTTTCCTGTGATAGTGCAATGGAGGCTCAAAATGCTGCTTTGAGTGGCAGTGGTAGTAACTCGACAGAATGTCGAGGCCGGGCCCGGGGCAGAGATAGGAAGCCGTCTGAGGGTCAGGGGCAAGAGTCAGCGGTTGCTCAACTACAGGCTCAGGTGAACAAGTTAACTGAGGTGTTCCTTGTGGAGCAAGAACTGAGACAACAAATGCAGTAGCAGCAGCCTCAGAAGCCACCGCCACATCCAGTGCCCATAGATTCAGTGGTACGTGAAGTGGTAGAGGCGGCAGCACCTGTGGTCAGAACTTCAGGGGCTCCAACTTATGCAAATTTTGTTACACTGAAGCCACCAGAGTTCACCGAAACAGATCGTCAGGTGGAGGTGATAGAATTCTTGGGGGATTGCTACGAGTTATGCATGGAGCTGGGGTGTTCGTCAGAGGTAGTTGCTCGTATGGTCGGTCTTCAGATGAGGGGACCAGCAAAGGTCTGGCTGCATACTTGGTAGGCCTGCAGGGCAGCTGGCACATCACCTCCCACGTGGGAGGAATTCAGGGCGGCTGTGGAGGAGCAGTACCTACCCATGAGTGTTCACGACAAGCGCGCTTGTAATTTTGAGATGCTGCGCCAGTCTGGAGGCATGAGATGGAGTTCAACCGTCTCTCCAAGTATCATCCAACCCTAGTGGCGTCTGGGACCGCCAGGGTCAAGAGGTTCGTGGTAGGTCTGAGGCCACAGATTGGCAGGCTTATCCACTACACTGAGGATTCTACTCTGGCTCAGGTAGTGGATGAAGACCTGCGGAAAGAAGCCTTGGTGCCGTTTGAAAGGAATGACGGGCCAGCTAAGAAGAAGTTTTGGTCGCAGGGTTCTGGTAGTCGGCCTTGGCACTCTGAGGGGGCAATGCCCGCGACATATCATCAGCAAAGCCGGGGGCAAAATGGCAATTTGGGCCGCGGGGGCCCAGGGACCAGGTCATTGAGGCCGACAGTGTCAGGAGGTGGTTATCAGAGATCTGAGGCGCCATAGTGTGGCAGCTGCAGTTGGAGACACTGGGGGTCCTACCTTAGCCACACGAACACTTGCTTCAATTACGCCCGAGTCGGACACTTGAAGAGGGACTGCCTTGAGGTAACTGGTTAGAAGCCTGAGCAGTCTAGGGGAAAGGCACCTATGACATTGGGGTCAGTAGCTCAGAGGGGACAGGCACAGAATAAGGCACCGCAGACCAGTCATTCAGAGAGGCTGCCTGCACGGGTATATGCTATGAACCGTAATGGGGCAGAGGCGTCCAAAGCAGTGGTGACAGGTACTATTTTAGTATGTTCGTATGCTGCATATGTTTTATTTGATCCGGGTGCCACACACTCGTTTGTGTCTGCCATATTTGCTGCAAAATTGCCGATGTCACCCTCTATGCTCACGGGCCATTGATAGTATCAACGCCTATGGGCGATGCAATCTTAGCAAATTCAGTATATCAAGGCTGTGTGGTGCTCATCTGCGGCCATGTGTTGAGTGCGGACTTGACACTCCTACCCACTCTTGAGCTTGATGTCATCCTTGGCATGGACTGGTTGGCAGAGCACTTTGCAATGTTGGATTGCAGAGCTAAAACAGTGATGTTTAATACGCCTGGGCTGCCACAGTTCACATTTCAAGGGGAGGGAGGTAGCAAGCCGATAGGGGTTATCTGAGCCCTAAAGGCTTGTAAGTTGCTTTGAGGCAGCTGCCAATCCTTCCTGGCCTTCGTATCTGTGGCCGAGGAGGAAATGGGTGAAGCAAGGAATGTCAGCGGAACCCCAGTGGTCTGTGAATTCTCTGATGTGTTTCCCAAGAAATTGCTGGGATTATCGCCCAAAAGGGAAGTTGATTTTTGCATTGACTTGAAGCCCGGGGTGAAGCCAATTTCCATTCAACCTTATAGGATGGCACTGGCCGAACCCAGGGAGTTAAAGGTGCAATTGCAGGAAATGCTAGACCTGGGTTTCATTCGGCCGAGCGTGTCACCCTGGGGTGCCCCGGTTCTCTTCGTGAAGAAGAAGGATGTGTTGATGCACATGTGCATCAACTATCGGTAGCTGAACAAGGTGACCGTCAAGAATCGCTACCCACTACCGAGGATAGGCGATCTATTTGACCAGCTGCAGGGGACACAGTGGTTTTCAAAGATAGATCTAAAGTCCGGGTACCATTAGCTGAGGATCCGGGACTGTGATGTGCCTAAGACGGCCTTTAGGACTCGCTACAGTCACTATGAGTTCCTCGTGATGTCCTTTGGCCTAACAAATACACCTGCTGCCTTCATGGACCTACATGGTATTTAAGGAGTACCTAGATAGCTTTGTGATCGCCTTCATTGACGACATTCTGGTTTACTCCAAGAGTGAGGAAAAGCACTCTAAGCACCTGAGAATGGTCCTAGAAACTCTCAGAGAGCACCGCTTGTTTGCAAAATTTTCCAACTGTGAATTTTGGTTGGAAAGTGTAGGATTCGTGGGCCATGTAGTGTCCAAGGAAGGGATAAGAGTAGATCATGCCAAGATAGAAGCGGTGCAGAACTGGAAATGGCCGACTAGCTTGATTGAGATCCGCAATTTCCTTAATTTGGCCGGGTACTATAGGAAGTTCGTGGAGAACTTCTCTAGAATTGCAGCCCCTTTGACTCGGTTGATCCAGAAGAAGGACAGTTCATTTGGGATGACAAATACGAGGCGAGCTTTCAGAAGCTCAAGGCATGTTTGACATCTACACCCGTGTTGGCTGTACCTTCCGGCTCAGGAGGGTTTGTAGTCTTTTTGATGCCTCTCGGGTTGGCCTGGGCTGCGTCTTAATGCAGTTTGGCAGAGTCATTGCTTATGCGTCCCGCCAGCTGAAAGTTCACGAGAAGAACTATCCGACGCATGACCTAGAACTAGCGGCAGTGGTCTTTGCACTGAAGCTTTAGCGGCACTACTTGTACAGGGAGACTTGCGAGATCTACACATATCACAAGAGCCTCCAGTACCTGCTTACCCAAAAGGAGCTGAACCTCAGGCAGAGGAGGTGGCTAGAGCTCCTAAAGGATTATGATTGCACCATTATGTATCATCTGGGGAAGCAAATGTGGTAGCAAATGCTCTGAGCAGAAAGTCCATGGGCACTTTAGCTCATTTGGAAGTGAAGCGGAGGCCTCTAGTTCGAGAGTTGGCTATGTGCCTAGATGGGGGTGCAACCTTATCAGTGTCAGCTTCAGGTGCCCTGATGGCACACCTGCGGGTATAGTCCACGCTGGTGGACATGCTGCGAGCCGCGCAGGGGGAGGATTCCTTTTGTGCACTGACCAAGGATCTGGTGCAAAGAGGTGATGCAGAGAACGATTTCAGATTGGACTCAGAGGATGTACTGAGGTTTCGAGACCGAATAGTAGTACTAGATATTGCTGAGGTGCACAAGCAAGTCCTCGAACAGGGTCAACGTTCCACTTACATGATGCATCCGGGGACCACCAAGATGTACCGGGATCTAAGGCAGCATTAATAGTGGAAAGGTATGAAAAGAGAGGTAGCAGAGTTTGTCTCCAAATGTCTGGTCTGCCAGCAGGTGAAGGCCGAACACCTTAAGCCCACGGGGGTTCTGCAAAAATCTTGAGGTGCCCGAGTGGAAATGGGAGAAAATGACCATGGATCTAGTGACCGGATTGCCTAAGTCAAAAGGCGGTTTTGATTCCATTTGGGTGGTAGTGGACCGGTTAACCAAGACCGCACACTTCATACCAGTGAAAACTACCTTCTCTGCGGAGCAGTACACCCGACTATTCTTGGATAGGATTGTGGCATATCATGGTACCCCGGTGATGATTATATCTGACCGTGGTACCCAATTCATAGCCCGATTTTGGCAGTCCTTCCAGGAAGCCTTGGGTACCAGGTGCGTTTCAGCACAACTTTTCATCCGCAGACTGACGGGCAGTCAGAGAGGACCATCCAAAGTTTGAAGGACAAGCTGAGAGCATGTGTCCTGGATATGGCCGACGGCGGGGAGAGGCACCTACCGCTGATAGACTTCGCCCACAATAATAGCTATCATAGTAGCATTGGCATGGCCCCTTTCGAGGCTTTGTTTGGGCGGCGGTGTAGGTCTCCGGTGGGCTAGTTTAAGGCCAGGGAATCACTCATGGTGGGCCTTGATCTGGTTGAGGAAGCGGTAGAGAAAGTAAAGGCTGTAAAGGAAAGATTGCCGGCGGCCCAGAGTCGATAGAAAATGTATGCCGACAAGAAGGCCAGGTAATTAGAATTTGCTGAGGGTGACTTAGTCTTTCTGAAGGTCTCTCCTATGAAAGGGGTGGTTCAATTTGGGAAGAAGGGGAAGCTGAGCCCTAGATACATTGGGCCTTTTTCCGTTCTCAAGCGGAGGGGCGAGGTAGCCTATGAGCTGACATTACCTCCTAGCCTAAGCAGAGTACACCCGGTCTTCCATGTATCCATGTTGGGAAAATATGTAAAAGATGATTCGCATTTGATCGAGTCCTCTTCCATCGTGGTTGATTCGGCCATCTCATTCGAGGAAAGGCCTATAGAGATCCTTGACCGCCAAATCCGGAAGCTAAGGTCCAAAGAATTGCCTTGGTAAAGGTCAGATGGGAGCACCATTCTGGGCAAGAGGCCACTTGGGAGGTAGAGCAGGACATGAGAGAGCGCTACCCTTCCTTGTTTGAGGAGCCGGTAAGTCCTTGTTATTCAAGTAAATTCGAGGACGAATTTCCCTTAAGGGGGGAAGGTTGTAAAACCTGGGAAAATTTTCTAATATAAAAATCTATTTTTGGTGCAGCACGCCGGGCCCGAGGATAGTTGAGTTGAGCCTCAGGATCACCTTCGAGTGAAAAGGTATGACTCGACTAATGATGCATGGAATTTTATTGGGTGATTGACTTTCCTTTTATGCAATCATACCTTAAATCAAGTTTAAATTGACTCATGTTGTGGGTTGAGTCGGAACCCAAGTTGAGTTTGGGTTTAGTCGAGTTTTGAGTATAAGCCAGGTGAGTCAAGAGCCTATATGGAAGGCTAGATGAGAGATTCCCCTCATCCTTGTGCCGTGCGACTCATCCTTGGAGTCGCACAAGGCAGCCTAGGGAGAGAGGGAGAAGAGCAAGGAGAAGGGGGACTTGGATCGATCCGGGATTTCGCGCCGTCGCCGGAAGATTCAAAGTCGTCGTCATCCGATCTTTCGTTCTCCGCAATCAAGGTGAGTGGTTAGAATTTGAAAGCTTGGGGGAAGCGGGTAGCCGAACCTCTAGATGTGATAGGATGAGTTTTCTCTCGATCTTTCCGACGGATCTTGGTTTCATCGATGTGTATTCACTGTTTAGTACGAGTTCTTGTCGGATCATCTTGTTTCTTCACCGATTTCTTAAGTACTAGGGCTGCCGAGTCATGGGAAAAGGGGAAAGGTCATGCCAAAATTTTTCCCAATTCCCTTGATGGAAAGAAAACCATTGGACGATCTCATGTTCATGAATGATGTAGTCTTAATCGTCAATTTTACGTGTTATGAAGCATGTCTTCCCTAGAAACCTCTGATATGGCCGAATGAACCCTACACCTCATGAAGAGGGTTCGGCCAAGGGTTTGGAAGGGGTAAATTAGTCCACTTGTTAGATAATTGTTTCTTATTGAGCTTAATTCCTAAGGTAGTGTAAAGTTGTTATGTATGAATATTGTGGTTATATATAGTAAATGTTGTAACATTTGAATATTTTTTTTGGATTATACATGCTGTCCAAAAATGTTCATGGGCAAAATTAAAGTCGATACAAGGAATTCCTCACCCAAGGTAGTGTGGAAGGTTAGATAACATGTAAGGTGTCGCGAGACGTTCATCGTACTTATATGGAAACTTAGCTAGGAGACGATATCACTTCTAGGACTTCTTGTAAACATTTGGAAACCTAGAACTCTTAGGTGTACAATTTTTGAAAGGGCGGCATAAATTGTTGACCCTGTACCCCGGATTTGGGCCAGATACAGGCAATGGCCCGAAGTGTATATATGGAAACCCTAGGACATTGATTTTGTGATGTGCTTGAGATGGTCCACCGAGGAGCGTGGAGTTTGAGAATGACCAATGCTTAGCTCGGCCAGTGTTGGGTCTTGAGCTGCGCTAGCGGGCCCGCTAGGTGCCAGACCCCAGTTGGGTGGGACTAGCTATCCTTACCCCAGACGGTGTCCGAAGACTACTGGACCATCCTAGTCGACGGCCCGGGATTGTTTTCTTACATCTTGAGATGATGTGGCCGATGGCCAGTATGATACTACCTGATATGGTAGGGACGGCTGTAGCCAAGATATTTATTCCATAAGTAGTCCCAAGGACCGGATGCTGGAGGCTTGATAGGCCGAGATGGCAGGTTATCACATGTTAAGTTTGTACAGATTGACCCATTGAGGTCAGTAGTCGCATTAGAAGTAGTTTACCTCCTTGTACATTCATTTTGTTGACTTATATGATATGCATGCATAACTGAGGCTTAGGTGGAGGTTCACTAGAGCCACTCACTGAGTCCCAAGTGAACTCACAGTTTATTCTTTATTTTTGTAGAGCATGAGCAGTGACTTTGGCATGTCGACATAGTGTAGTTGGTGGGCGGGACGTGGTGCCATATCTCGTAGCGGCGTCCATGAGTCTTAGAGTAGTAGTTGCTTTTAGTTTCTGCACTGACAGTTGTATTTAAAAGAGTTGTAAAACTTGTTACTTGAAACGTTTAGTTATTTTGATGTTGGTGTTCTTACTTGTTTTGGAAAATATAAAATTGTGACTTTGAAAACTTTTAATAAAGTGTGTTGAGATTTCTTTTATCGATATGATTTGGTTTTCGTTATGTCAGTGTAGACAGTAGGCTATAGGGTAGGATGTAGGCCCTGGCCGGTCACACTACCATCTGTTGGGGTGTGACAGTTGTTGAGAGAGAAAATTATGATGCATGGAGATGGTTCTTAGGACTGTTTTTTTATGATCTTGAAATTTCACAAGGATCTGAGTGGACTTTTTTCAGTGACCAACAGAAAGTAAGCAATTTACTATATCTTTCAATTTACTTAATGTTTCAATTTCCATACCTTTCAGTTTACTTAATGTTGATATTTACTTAATGTTTTAATTACCTTATCTTTTAGGGACTAGAGCATGCACTATTAGAACGTGTGCCATTCGCGGAGCATAGAAATTGTGCTAGACATATATATGCCAATTGGAAGAAAAAATATAATGGTTACTACTTCAAGTCCTTATTTTGGAAGGCTGTTAGAGCAATGGAGGAATCAGAACTAAACAAAGCGTTGACTGAGTTGGCAGCTACTTCACAGTAGACCCATGATTCTTTAATTACAACATGACTCAAAAAATTTTGTCATGCCCATGTAAATACAATATGCAAGTCTGATAATATGAGCAACAATATCTCGGAGACATTCAATTCTTATATTCTAAAGGCAAGGTCAAAATCCATAGTAGTTATGCTTGAGGAGATAAGGAGAATGCTGATGCAAAGAATGTATGTGAAGAGAGAGATGGTTTCAAAGTGGTCTGGTGATATATGTCCTAATATAAGAAGGAAGCTGGAGAAAAGTAAAGAGGAAAGTAGATATTGCATTGTTACACCAAGTGGTAATTTCAAATTTAAGGTTCAATATATAGACAAGATACATGTTGTAAACCTTGGCAATCAGACTTGCACATGTAGGAGGTGGGATCTTAGTGGGATACCTTGTAACCATGCAGTTTCTTGCATCAACTGGATGAAAGAGGACCCAGATAAATATATTAGTGATTACTTCAAGAAAGATGCTTATCTGAAGACTTATGAATACTTTTTGGAACCATTAATGGGAAAGGATACTTGGCCGGATGTGGAGGGCCCCCATGTTTTGCCACCACATGTTAAGAAAATGCCTGGGAGACCCAAGAAAGTAAGAAGAAGATAATTAAATGAGGATGATAGTCACACCTCAAGATACTCTAAACATGGTTCAATCATCAAGTGTCAAATATATTTCCTTGAAGGCCCTAACAGAAGAAGTTGTCCATTTAGGACACATGGAACTTCAACACATGTGGAGGAGGTAAGTTGTCAATTGTGTGCTTAACTTTCATTAATCAAATTTTCATTTATCTAAGTATCCATTTAACATGTGTTGTAGGGTCAAACAAGCCAGCCCAGTAGAGGCAGAAGAAGAAGAGGGAGGGCCAGAGGAGGAAGAGGGAGGGGAAGAGGTGAAGAAACACAACCCAGTACAAGAGGAAGAGCATCACCATCTGGTGGCAGAGGTAGAGGAAGATCCTCAACCTCTAGTGGCAGAGGTAGAGGTAGAGCCTCAACAGTAAGTTCCCTGGTTTATATCTCATTCTAGTATCAACATGTTCTAGTTTATATCAATGCATATCTTACTGTATAAACATTAATAATTTTTATATGTAGGCAATGCATAGAGAAAGAGCCACTTATTACAGGGTAGTTCATTTGTTCAATTCATTGTTCAATTTTTTCAGATTCATTCCTAATCTCTTTACTTGTTCAATTTGTTCAGATGCACGACAGTGGCTTCTCCATTTGTTCACCAAGAGGATAATGGAGTGGATCAATCATCCACGAACGCGATCGAAGAGTTCGTGCTTTACAAGAAAACTTGAATGTAACCTAAATATCTCAGAATTCTCCTAATGTTGGACAGAATGTAACACCAATAGATGATTAAAAGTATATTATATGTTGGACAGCATCTCAGAATTCACAAGCATGTTTCAATTCTCATATGTATTTTGACAGTATAAGGTGATACTGTGGATATGTGTTGACAATATTTTGATGTGTTTAGTATAAGTAGGTGTTGACAATATTTTTGAATGGATATGGTTTCAATCTCAAATGTATCCAAATTTTTTATTTCTTCTCAAATGTATCCTGAAGTTTTATTCAATCTCAAATGTATCCTCAATTTTAATTTACTCTCACATGTATCCGTATTTTGCTTGACATGAATAACCAATTTCACAATAAACAATCATCTATAACCTAAACTGACAATAAATATCAGAATAATAAAATAACATGTACCATAACATCAACTATTTCCATAACATCAATTATTACCATAGTATCTACTATTACCATAACATCAACTATTACATAGCACCTGAAGACTTCAAGACTTTAAGACTTACAACTTCATTTGACATCAAAATACATCAACATACATCAAAATACATCAAAAGATACTTCATCATGCCCATGACATGAACACTTGAACCATCCAAAAACAAATGATAACATAAAGATACATCTTCATTGTCCTGATTGACATTTCCAATTCTTCATATTGCTTCTCCAACTTATTCCCTTTAAGTTGATTTTCTCTGTAAGTAACTCACCTTGGTTCCGTGTAAGTTCCTCGCGCTCAGAATAATCATAATGCCACACAAAAAAACCACAATCATCTTCTCTTTTCTACAATAATACATTGTGTTTTAACAAATACATTGGAACCAAAATTTAATACTTCAATACAACACTTAACACTTACCTTCCAATGGGCACATCTCCAAAATCGTCTCCCAGGATTTTTCTGGCTTTTCAAATTAAGATCCGAGCTTCAATTGAGTGATATATAGCACATAGGTTTGTTTAAAATCGAGGAAACTGATGCTTCCTCTATCTCATTGTTTGTTGATGTCATTGCTTCCTCTAGGCAGTAATGAGCTAAATTAACATTGAGCTAAATTACAGTGAGATAAATTATAGTGAGGTTCAGTAACAATGATAAATTATAGTGAGATAATATAGAGTTAGCTCCTTACAATGATAATTAACATTCAGATAAATTACAGTGATGTTCAGTAACAGTGTAAGACCTGAAAAAAATTTCCTAATATAAAAATCTAATTTGGTGAAGCGCGCTGGACCGGGGGTTAGTCGGGTCGAGCCATGAAATCGCCTCGAGTAGAAGGTATAACTCAACCTATGAAAGTATAAAGTTTAAATTGGTTAAATGATTATTTCATTTTATGCATTAGATGTCTTATTTGAGTTGAGTTCGACTCATGCATATGGATAGAATCGGAGCCTGAGTTGGACTCGGATCGAGTCGAGTAGAGGCTAAGTCATTTAGAGGGGCAAATGGGTCATTAGTGGATGAGGGAATAAAATCCCTCATCATGAACCGTGCAGCTCATCTTGGAGCCGCACACAGCCTGAGAGAGAGAGAGAGGAGAGGAGATCTTGGTCGGCCCCGCAGATTGTGTCGTCGTATGAAGGTTCGAGATCGTCAACATCCACCCTTCTTCTTCCTTAAGCAAGGTGAGTGGTTACTATGATTGTGAAGGGAGGCGGGTGGCCGACCCTATGGATCTTGAAATCAGATTTCTCCGCAAGTTGTTTTGTCGATCGATGTGTTCTCTCGAGTTGGAACTTAAACGATCTGTGCACCTGCGATTTTATGTTTTCAAAATGTGATTATTTTGTATTTTAATGTGCTGGCCGAGTCGAGGAAAAAGGGGAAAGGTCATGCCGAAAATTTTCCCAATTTCCTTGCTCGTCTTGCAACTCATGATACGATCCATGTTCGTTAAATGGTCGATTCTTGATTCGATGTTTGCGTAGTCGTCGTAACCATTGCCACCTTACTTGAGGGCTCAGCCGAATAGGGGGTTACCCTGCTTGAATCGATCGAGCAAGGGCAAGGGTGGAAGATGTCGACTGCTCGAATTAATATGCTTGATTTTGGGTTATGTTATCTTGATTCATACCTACTTGCTTATAGATATATTGAAATTATATTATATGATTGTTGTTTAATCTTAGGGATTGTTGCAACTAATGATCAATATTTTCATGGTTTTGGAAATGTTCTTGCTAATGAATACATGGATAGGATCGTTATGGTATATGATTCATGGTAAAGGTTTCATTAATTGTCAAAGATTATATTCAATCGTTGCTATGTATATATTGCATGTTCCTTATCGGTTTAAATTAATGGAATGTATCCTCCTTCATCCGGCTCTCATGTGATAATTGTGGCTTATGATTAATTTAGGTAAGTGTCGTTGACAATGGTAGGCCGAGTACTCATTTACAATCGGCAAGTTCTAACAACCTAGCAAGAATGGTCTCGGTACCTAGTGGTGATATTCAACCTAGAGACAAGGTACACTTACTAGGTTCTACACCTAGGGAAGTAGGGTGACCCTAGGGGGAGGGTCGGACATGGGCAACGCCCGGAAAGCAAAAATACAGAAAAACATGCATAACCTAGTTTTGATTGTGGTTGAAATGGTCTACTGAGGAGTGTCA
Source organism: Canna indica (assembly GCA_034359265.1). Classification (NCBI taxonomy): domain Eukaryota; kingdom Viridiplantae; phylum Streptophyta; class Magnoliopsida; order Zingiberales; family Cannaceae; genus Canna; species Canna indica. The sequence continues at coordinate 42,142,773 of CP136893.1, forward strand.
TTAGCCGAGCGGCTACCACACGACTCAACGGTTTATAGGGTCTTGAGATTGCACCAGCGGGCCCGCTAGGTGTTAGACTCGAGTGGCGGAGGGTCATGAGATTTCGTCAGTGGGACACGCTGATGGTAGACCCGAGTTGGGTGGGACCAGCTATCCCTAACCCGGAGGATTTGTAAGGTTAGTGGTTATCCTAGTCGACGGATCCGAATCATGAAAGTTCTAATTGAGATGCCTTTAGGGGCTGGTTTTTGGTAGGTCGATCGGCCTGGTTACTTAGAGGGAAGAATCGAACCTTCCATATATAATTTAGACCATTAGTGGCCGAGCTAATGAAATGGATAAGGGCCCGAGAGGCAGGTTCATCCATTCTTCTGTCTTGGCAAACTGGTTAGCTTCTATGGTGTGATCATATTTAATTTCCTTATTTGTATCATACCTTGTATATGTTATCTTGCCGAGGTTTAAGTGGTGGTTCGAAAGAACCACTCACTGAGTTCCTCGTGAACTCACAGTTTATTTATTTTTGTTTTGTAGAGTCCGACCAGTGACGTATGGCTTGGTGGCATGGTGCGCAGGAGGGCAGATGTGGGTACAGATCTCGTAGCTGGCAGTTATTAGTCGTAGTCGTGTTCGAGTAGAGTCAGAGTATGCACTGTGTTGTTTTATATAAAACATTGAGATGTGTCTTTGAAAACTTTTAAATGGTTACTTTCAAACTTGTGATGTCTCCGAACTTGTTTTGGTTAAACTGTTATCAATCATCTAATAAAGTTGGGTACTATTGCTTTGTTTATGATTTTCGATGTTAGTCTCTTGTGTTTTCCTGAGTTGTTAGTCAATGCATAGAGTAGGCTTCGGGGTACCGACACGTACCCTGGCCGGTCACGCATACACTGATTTGGGGCGTGACTAAGTTGGTATCAGAGTGTCAAGTTGGGTCTTGACTACGACTAGGAATTGGGTACCGAATGAGGCATATGCTAGCATGTCTACGTACGGTATAGTTATGCTACGAGATCAGGCAACCACGATTGCACTCAGCGCACCATGCGGTTAGTGACATAAATTTTAACTGAATGAGTTGGTTAATATTAATGGTGAAATTATTATTTTTTATGATAGTTTGATGGAGGCTCGAAATGCTGCTATGAGTGGTAGCAGTAGCAATTCCACCAAACGCCGGGGGCAAGGCCGAGGTCGGGCCCGGGCCCATGACAAAGAGCAGTCTGAGGTTGACGGCCAGGATTCTATAGTTGTGTAACTTCAGGCACAAGTAGCTCAACTAACAGAAGCGCTCCGCAGGGAGCAGGAGTTGAGACAATAGATGTAGCAGCAGCAACAACCGCCCCAGCTGGTACCCGCAGCCCCTGTGGTACCGGAGGTGGCTGAGCAGGTGGCGCCGCAGGTCAGGGAGCCAAGAGCACCTACATACGCAGACTTCATCAAGTTCTGGCCGCTAGTATTCACCGGTACAAACTGGCAAGTGGAAGTCACTGATTTTCTGGGGGACTGTTACGAGATGTGTTTAGAGCTGGGGTGTTCGTTGGAGGCGGCGGTGCGCATGCTCGATTTGCAGCTAAGAGGACCTGCCAAATACTGGTTACAGACCTAGAGGGGTCGTAGGGCAGGACACGCACAACCTCCCACCTGGGAAGAATTTAGGGCAGCTGTAGAGGAGAAGTATTTGCCGATTAGTGTCCGCGATAAGCGGGCACGAGATTTTGAGTTGCTGCGCCAGTCTGGAGGTATGACAGTAGCAGATTATAAAATGGAGTTCACCCAACTCTCTAGGTACCACCCAACTCTAGCGGCTACTGAGACCGCCAGGGTGAAGAGATTCGTGGAGGGTCTCAGACCTCATATAGGTAGGCTTATCCATTACACCAAGGACTCCACATTTGCTCAGGTAGTAGATGAGGCCCTCCGGAAAAAAGCACTGGTGTCGTTCGAGAGAAAAGATGGGCCGCCCAAGAAAAAGCTTCAGTCTCAAGGGTCAAGAGGTCGGCTGTAGTATTCGGAGGGAACTGTGACCACCGCAAATCGCCAGCAGAGTCGTGGGCATGGCAGTAGCCAGGGCTGCGGAGGCTCAGTGTCAGAGGCGGCGAGACAGGCAGAGTCAGGGGGCACTATGCAGAAGTCGAACATACCGCAGTGTGGTTGTTGTAACCGGAAACACTGGGGAGTTTTCTATAGCCGCACAGATGCGTGCTTCAGATGTGGGTAGGTGGGACACTTTAGGAAGGATTGCCCGAACAGGGGTGGCCAGAGAATTGAGCTGTCAAGGGGAAAAGTGCCGATGTCAGTGGGGTCAGTGGCACAGAAGGGTCAGATGCAGAGCAGAGGGCCGCAGGCTAGTCACTCTGACAAATCGTCTGCCCGAGTTTATGCCATGAACCGAGATGGGGCGGAGGCATCTAGAGCAGTGGTAATAGGTACTATTTTAGTATGTTCATCTTCTGCTTATGTCCTGTTTGATCCGGGTGCCACGCACTCGTTTGTATCTACCAAATTTGCTGCTGAGTTACCAATGGCACCTTCTTTGCTCGATGGGCCATTTCTAGTATCAACGCCTATGGGCGATGCAATCATTACCAAATTAATTTTTCAAGATTGCGAAGTGCTCATCTGCGGCCATGCATTGAGGGCAGATTTGACACTCCTGCCCACGCTTGAACTCGATGTCATTCTCGGCATGAATTAGCTGGCGGAGCACTTTGCGTTGCTGGATTGTAGGGCTAAGACAGTCATGTTCAGCAAGCCCGGGTTGCCGCAGTTCACCTTCCAATGAGAAGGAAGAAGTGAGCCGTTTGGGTCATCTCAACCCTTAAGGCTCGTAAGCTGCTTCAAGGGGGCTGCCAGTCCTTCCTGGCCTTCGTATCAGTGGCAGAAGAAAAGGGAGATGTGATAGGAGATATCGGTGGTACTCGGGTTGTTTGCGAGTTCCCCGATGTATTTCCTGAGGAGTTGCCGGGAATGCTGCCCAGGAGAGAGGTGGATTTCTGCATTGATTTGCAGCCCGGGGTGAAGCCGATCTCCATCCCACCCTACAGGATGGCGCCAGCCAAACTCAGGGAACTAAAAGTGCAACTGCAAGAGATGTTGGACCTGGGTTTCTTCCAGCCGAGTGTATCACCGTGGGGTGCTCCAATACTCTTCTTGAAGAAGAAGGATGGGTCGATGCGTATGTGCATCGACTATAGGCAGCTGAATAAAGTGACAGTCAAGAATCGTTACCCGCTGCCGAGGATAGATGATTTGTTTGACCAATTGGAGGGGGCATGATGTTTTTCGAAGATAGACTTAAGGTCAGGATACCATCAGCTGAGAATCAGGGACTGCGATGTGCCTAAGACTGCCTTCAGGACTCGCTATGGCCACTACGAGTTCCTAGTGATATCTTTTGGTCTGACCAATGCACCTGCTGCTTTCATAGACCTAATGAACAGGGTATTTAAGGAGTACCTGGAAAGTTTTGTGATCGTCTTCATTGACGACATCTTGGTATACTCCAAGAGTGAGGAGGAGCACTTGAGGATGGTCCTGGAAACCCTCAGAGAGCACCGGTTGTTCGCTAAATTATCCAAGTGTGAATTCTGGTTAGAAAGTGTAGGATTCCTGGGCCATGTGGTCTCCAAGGAAGGGATAAGGGTAGACACTACAAAGGTGGAGGCGGTTCTAGTGAATAAAATATACATTGACGAGGTATAAATTCAAGATCGGTTGAAAAAGGGGTTTATACTCGTCGAGGGAATTGGGGAAAATTTTCGCATCACCTTTCCCCTTTTCCCTTTACTCGGTAGCCCCTATAACTTTGAGAAAAACACGAAGTAGATCTGATGCAATAACACACAAAACAGCGATACGGCGATCCAAGTACCAAAGATCAATGAAAACTTGCGACAAAATCTCCACCTAGCAGTCCTAGGGGGTTCGGCTACACGCCTCCCCCAATCATTCATGGAAATCAACCAGTCACCTTTGCTTGAGGAAGAAGAAGATTCGAACGCTAACGATCTCGAATCTTCCAACAACGACACGATCTCCGGCGTCGACCAAGATCTATCCTCCCTTTTTTCCCCTTCTCCCTTGCTCGGGCTTTGTGCGACTCCTAGATGAGCCACACGACTAAATGATGAGGGATTTTATTCCCTCATCTACAATGACTTAATTGCCCCCTTACACGACTTAACCTTGACTCGACTCAGTTCGAGTTCGACTTGGGTTCCGACTCTATCCGCAACACGAGTCGATCTTAACTCAATTAAAGTATCAATGCATAAAAGGATAGTGTCATTTAACCAAATTTAAACTTCATATTTTATTAGTCAAGTCATACCTTCTACTCGAGATGATTCCGGGGCTCGACTCGACTAACCCTAGGTCTGGCGCGCTGCACCAAAATAGATTTTTATATCAGGAAATTTTTTGGGTATTACATCGGTCGATCGACAAGCGACCAGATGGTGTCCAACGGGCAGAAAAACACCCGTTGGAGTGTACTACCGAGTGAAGGGTTTTAAATACACCTCACCAACCTCTCTTAAAGCCTTTTAACAGTGATTAGTGCATTGCTAAGAGAGATTTAAGGCTTCAAAGATCGATTTGTGCTCGCTTGCTTCGCCGATAGCTTCATCTTCTTCAAGCGATCTTCTCATCACAACTCTGGCAATGATTCGATCTCACCATCTTGAAGAGTTGGAGACTTGGATGGCTTTGGAGGAGCTCACGCTTGTGGTTTCATTTTTAGCTCATTCTTTGTTGTTTTTCATTGTTTTTAATTGTAGTTCTCATTGTTAGCTTGCTAGGTGTGCTAGTGTAAACACTTAGGGTTTGCTTTGTAGAATTGTGTTTTGCCTAGGTGAATAGGTTCGAGGTATTCTCAAAGGGTTGAGAAGCAAGTCCTTGGTTGTATTCAAAGGGAAACACATAGTCTATAAAGTGTTGGTTAGAAATCCTTAGTGTGGAGCCAAAGTAGTGGAGTAGGCGGTTGGCCGAACCACTCTAATTGCTTGTGTTTGCGTTGTAATGCTTATTTGGTATTCATTGCTATTATAAGTCAAGCATTGTAATTTAGTTGTACGATCAATTTGGTTGCTTTAGAAATTAAAATCGAAAGAAATCGAATAGAAGTTAGAACTCATCCAACACTATTCGAACCCCCCCCCCTTTCTAGTGTGGGTATTCGACCAACAGTTCTTATGGTTCAAAAGGGGAAAGATACTAAGAAGAGAGGTAAGGGTAAGGGTAAGGGCAAGGGCAAGGCCCTGAAGATCTTGCACTAAGGGATGAAAGGTTCAAACCTAGATGGAGGCTCTAAGCCTAAACCCAATCCTCAAAAGAGGGCTAAAACGTCCAAAGAGGGAATCTGCTTTTTTCTATAATAATGAACTAGGTCATTGGAAGATAAATTGCAAACTCTACCTGGAAGATCTGAAAAAGATTAATAGTAGTGAGACTACTACTTCAGGTATTTTTGTTATAGAAGTCAATCTATCTACTTCTGCTTCTTGGGTATTAGATACCCGATGTGAATCTCATATATGTGTAAATGTGCAGGGTCTAAAAAAGAGTAGATCATTGGCTAAAGACGGGGTGGACCTATGAGTCGGCAATGGAGCAAGAGTTGCTAGCTATAGGGACTTATGATTTACCTTTGCCTAATGGACTTGTTTTCTCACTTAATAATTGTTATTATGTGCCTGCTGTAAGCAGAAATATTATTTCAGTTTCATGTTTAGATTTGGATGAATTTCACTTTATTATTAAGAATAATATTTGCTCAATCTATAACAAAGGCATGCATTATGGTAATGCTCTTATGTCTAATGGTCTTTATATTCTAAACTTGGAACAAATTAACAAGTTCGTCTCCTACATTGATACAAACCAATTTAAGTCCAATGATTGAACCCAACCTTTCTCTGGCATTGTCGATTGGGCCGTATAAATGAGAAGCGCATTTCTAAACTCCAACGACATGGACTTTTAGATTCATTTGGTTTTGAACAATTTGAAATATGTGAATCATGTTTACTTGGCAAGATGACAAAAACACCTTTCATAGGCCCCTAGTGAGAGGGTTAGTGACTTATTAGGTCTTGTACATATTGATGTATGTGGACCATTAAGCATACCTGATAGAGGAGGTTATCAGTCTTCATTACTTTCACTAATGGCTTCAGTGGATATGGATATGTCTACTTAATGAAGCATAAATTTGAAATATTTGAAAAGTTCAAAATATTCAAGCAAGTAGGAACACATGGATATTGGATAGCAGTTGCTAAAAATATATGACGGGTGATATCAATTTTTTTGCAACCCTATCAAGGATGGTGGACATGTGACATTTGGAGACAATGCCAAAGGTAAGATTGTTGGCATTGGAGATATAGGTATACTCCCCTACCCATGTATTAAAAATGTTTTACTAGTTGATGGGTTAAAACATAATTTGATTAGCATATCTCAATTGTGTGATAATGGATATATAGTTATTTTTGAAGCATCTAAATGCGTCATTAGAAGTGCACCATCTAATGAGATTGTGTTTATTGGTAATAGGCAAGAAAATGTTTACACACTAGTTTTGAATGTTTTGTCTAATCCTCATATTATATATATGCTTAGTTGCCATGGAAAATGACTCTTGGTTGTGGCATAGAAGGCTAAGACATGCTAGCATGAGCCTCATCCAAGAGATAACTAAAAAGGACTTAGTTAAAGGAATACCAAAGATAAAATTTGAAAAAGATAAACTTTGTGATGCATGTCAACATGGAAAACAAGTCAAGTCCTCATTTCATTCTATCAATCAAGTCACTACATCTAGAACAGTTGAACTTGTGCACATGGATCTTTTTGGTCCTTGTGGTGTTGCTAGTCTAGGTGGTAGATTATATTGCTATGTCTTGGTTGATGATTTTTCGAGATTGACATGAGTTTTCTTCCTAGCTAAGAAAAATGAAACTTTTGATTTCTTTAAGAAGTTTGCTAGAAGAGTTATAATGAAAAAGGAATTTCAATTTTGAAAATAAAAAGTTTTCCGAGTTTTGTGATGAATTAGGTGTTGAGCATACCTTTTCTTCCCTTAGAACCCCTCAACAAATTGGTGTGGTTGAGAGGAAGAATAGAACCTTACAAGAAATGACTAGGACCATGCTTTGTGAAAACAATTTGCCTAAGTATTTTTGGGCCGAAGCCATAAAATACTTCTTGTTATGTGCTTAATCGTGTTTTGCTAAGACCTAAAATTAAGAAAACACCTTTTGAGCTTTGGAATGGTACATGTTGGTGAAATGGCCACACTAAAGGGGGGGGTGAATAGCGTGTTTACTAATCTTTTTGTCTAAATCCAGTTTTAATCATTTCTTTGGCTACTTAGGCAAATTACAAATTGAGTAACAAGCGGAAGCAAAGTAAATACGATGATGAAGTAAACACAAGTAGAAGTAATGCAAACATAATGATTTAGAGTGGTTCGGCCCCAATGCCTACTCCACTACCTAAGCACCCCGCTTAGGATTTCCAAACTAAACTTGACTAGATTATTTGTTTCCCTTAAAAAGAGGACTTTACACCGGAAAGTCTCCGCTCTCAAACCGAAGCCACTTCCACACCCGAAAGTATCCCGCCTTCCTACCGAGAGCACTCTCCCACCTCAACCTAAGGGACAACTCAGCTAATCCTAGTAAACTAAGTTTACAATGGTCGATTTAAACCTAAGCACCAAGGCAACCACCAACTCAATCAAACCTACCAACCTAGGTTTACACAAATGATATACAATGAAAATAAACAACAAAATACAATAACAATTGGAGCAAAAAATCAAACAACGAGTACTTAGGTCCAAAAGAAACTCCCTACACTACTAGAATTGTTGTCATCATCGATGGATGAAGCCGTGGCTGAACCGTCGGTGATAACTATCACGGATGGCGCCAGCCGTGGCAAAAAGTCATCACTGATGTGGGCATCTTAGATAAGTTGTGACGGCGTCTCTCGACCGTCACATGTAATCATCAACGATAGCCGCGGGCGCTGTCGCTGATTTAAACACATTAGTGACGACTGTTGGCATCTGTCACTGATACCAACACATCAGCCACGGCCTAGGGCCGTCGATGATACTACTAGCAACCGTGATATTTGGTGCTGCCCAGGCTATCAGCCATTTACGATAAGCTTTTAGCCACGGCTTACTAACGGTCGACCGTGGGTAAGCCGTGGCTAAAGGTATATCTTGTAACTAAAAAAAATGAAAATTTTGTAAATTCCTGTATACAATGATATGTAGACTAAAACCTATTTTCAATCACATATTACAACCAAAAAACATCATACACATGCATTTGAAACCAAACATAGAAGTTTTACATAAATATCATAAATCTAAGTCTCAAACCGGAGGCAAACAAGTTTTAAAATAAACCAAAATCTCACGGCTGCAGTGGAGGCGGTGGAGTCGACAGCGACTGGGTCGGGAGCATCGATTGGGTGGAGGAGAACGATGGCGACGACATCAACGATAGAAGGCCAGAGTGAAATGCAATCTGAGTGATGAGTGCCTGCATGTTCTGCATCGTCTGTCTCAACTCTTCAGTCGTCAGTCTCTGCTCCTCCATCGCCAGCCTCTGCTCCTCCATTACCTGTCTCTGCTGGGTGAGCTCTAACTCCGAGGCCACTATCCGACTCTGGTCCCGCAGTCGAAGGGGTCGGTGCCCCAATTGGCCCGAGCATGGTGCGTACATGACCACTGTCTGCAAAGCCATAAACACGGCCGTGCTCCCAGCCACCTGTAGCCTCCACCCAAGCTGCTGCATCGAACTCGTCCGGTGTGCCTCCACGCTCGATCACAGTCCTCGTGTAAGTTTCCTACACGTGTTTATATTTTAAATATATGTAAACTATAAATAAAAATTGTGTAAATCAAATAAACATATATAAATACTTACCATTATGATCGAGGCTCTGCTATAAATGTAGTCCCCCGCTCCTTGTTGACGATGGTGGGTGTGCTCAAACACCTCCATCATCGATGGGCGTTGGATGGTGCCATCCTCCGCCACACACATCTTACATTAGAAAATTAACAAATACATTAGTATCATTATACACAATATATAATTTAATTAAAAATAATTAAATTATACATACCATGCGACGCGCATGAATCGCAAAAGAGATGAGCCACTAGTGTGGCGCGCCCCCGTGCCGTCCCCCCAGGACATGCAATTTCTCGACGCAGTCCGGGAGACCTCCTTCCACTCAGGCGTGTCCCGCCGCTCAACGAGCTGGTCCCACACAAGGCCAGGAATCCACTCGGAAGCATGTCCCCGAGTCTGCCCTATCTGTGCGGCCCCCAACCATCTCATCATGGTCTGACGGGCCTACTGAAGCACCCCATTATAGCGAGCGCGGGCAACACGCTCCCATGCAGCCTCAACAAAAGTGGTATGGTCCTCCGGCCATGTATAATGAATCTGCAAAAAAAAATTATTATTACCGATGAATATTTAACATTAACATTAATTTAATAAATATACTTACCTTGAACTCTCGCCACAATAAATCCATATGCTCACGGGGCACGTGAGACCATGTAGGCCACGTCCCATGCATAAACTTCTGGATCGTCCCCTCTATCGTGCGGGGGACGTCCTCCCGCTCAAATCTGCACCAAATATAAATTCATATTATAATATTTTGAATTATAAATAAATTAACAAAAATAATTAATGCATATACTTACCGTCTTCTACGCACACTAATTGCTCTGCGCAGTTCTCCTTCGGGTGGCGGAGGGAGAATTCTGTTAGGCCCGCGTTATTCTGATGGCTGAGGCAGCCGTTGGTGATTCCCATGGCTGATGTGGTATATTCTAGTAGTGCTAGTCCTCTTGATGCCTTGAGAAGATGAATCTATGAAGCTTGGAGGCTAAATCAACAAGTGGAGATCAAAACTAGGGCTTTTGCAATGATGGCTCAATGGAAGCTTGTAGGAATGCTTAGGATCACTCTTTGAGGCTTGGAAGCATCATTGGTATGCTAGAAATGAGTTTGGGATGGGTATTAATAACCCCCCAAACACCAAGGCTCGTCAACCGGCTTTTTTCTGCCCGTTGGCAATGCCCGGTCACTTGCCAATCGATCGTCGATCGACTGACCGAAGGCCTACTGCCCATTTCGGGCATCATTCGGTCGACTGAAATGCCTTATCCGTCTGTCGGTTGACCGAACCTAGGTAGGGCAGACTGCTTGGTTAGGCTAGTTTTTTTGCCTATTTGCTCGTTTTTGGGTTCTTTCTTCGCTAAGTGTACTTATAGCATTTACTAACTTTAAGCTAATAACCTTAAAATATAAATGTTATATAAGGATTACCCCCTATTTGGATTCAATAAAATATCTAAAAAATCAAAATCCTTAAGAATCAAAATCTAACTTTTGGGGTCTCCTACAAATTTCTGAAAAATAAGAATTTTCTAATCTTCCAGGTCAAGTATGGGTAGGCTAAAGGCTTCCAAAAAATCCTTTAAAATATCTCGTTTACTAGTTTTTACCTAAGGAACAATTACTAGCATTTTTGGTGCCAAGAAAATGTCTAGGTCATATAGCCCTCCAAGGAGCTCCCTAGGCTTAGTGAATTCCAGGGTAAATTTCTAATTTGCCGGTTTTTCATGTTTTAGGTTTCGGGTTTGGTTTTTGGGTTCTTATGCATCATCATGAGGATTTACAACATAAACTAGACACCTAAACCTAAACTTTAACTTCTCAAAGATTCTCGAGCGTCGACGAGCATCCTTGACGATTTCTCTGATTTCTCCTATTTTTTCGATCACGGACGTCATGCGCTAACCAACATGGAACCTGAAAGTATTTCTAAACATGAAACATTAGTTTCATATTTTTTATCATCAAAACCGAGATTAAGACCAGGTTTGAAAACCTTAGGCCAACAATCTCTCCCTTTTTGATGATGACAAACATCCATAAGAAAATATATTCATTAAAGCGCAAAGAATATCAATCATGAGATTTCTCCCCCTATCAACATGCATATCTATGAAAATAAACTCTCTATATCTATATGCATGGTTTTCCTATATTTTCTTCCCTTTTATCTATATTTTTCTCCCCCTTTTGACATCAATCAAAAAGGGCTAAAAAAGTGAACTATGGTCAAAGTTGGGACTTGAAAACTAGTTTTTTATGAAAATGAAGCCAACCAACTCAAGGGATCAAAACAACATATCGAATGAGAAACTAAGTAATACATGATATCATGAAGCGATAGTCAAAAATCAAAATTAGGAATCATGTACTAACTCAAGTCTCGATATTTCCAAGTACTGGTAAAGGAGTCAAAAATCATTTTAGAAATGATTTTTCTCTCTAACATTCAAAATATCATACTTGAAGTCTCATTCAAAGATTGGACCAAAAATCAAAGTATCGAAAAAATGAACATTTGGGAAGAACGATACTTTTAAGTTTTCAAATACAATTTCAAAAATCCATATCAAATCATATTCTTGCCGAACCACTACAAGAAAACATAGCTTCACCAACAGAATTTTTACCAACGGATATAATTTGTTGGTATTACCAACAAAATTACCAACGGATAAATAATTCGTTGGTAAATTAGCATTTTTTTTTTCGTTTCAGCCGACCAAATTTTTTCCCCCTCTCATTTCGGCCGACCACTTTAGTTTCCCCCTCTCCCACTTGTCAAAATAATTTCTCGCGCCTCTTTTTTTTCAGCCGACGCCGACAAAGCATCGTCTTCGTCTTTCTTCCCCCTCTCCCACTCGTCATCCTTCTTCCCAGGCCGCCCCGACAAAGCCATTTCTTCCTTCCCCACAGTTTTCTTCCCCGCAACCGACAAAATTATCCGTTCGAGCTAGTCATCACCGATAGCGCGCGCAGGTTCCTTCTAATTCCCCCGCAGCTGATTCAAGTTTTTATTTCTTCCCTCCCCTTCTACAGGTTCCTTCCCTTCCTCGTTCCCTAATCCTCTGTTACTTTGTGGCGAAGCGCAGGAAGCGCCCAGAGGAAGCGTAAGTAGTCACAGACAGCCGACCGACGAGTGAATTTCTTCCCTTCTACGGGTTTCGAGCGCTCGATTTCCCATTCGATTGTGGAGGTTCGATTTTAGTTGCGATTTCATGATGTTTAGATGATTTTAGTTGCGATTTTAGTCAAATATTAGAGATGCTTTTAAATTTAGTTAATGAAGGTCAAATTTTTGTTAATGCTCGTCTCCACTCTCACCATCTACCCACATTTTTTACTAATCGCAAGATCTCATATAAAGATGAGATGCTTACACGATGAGATGCTTGATAATTTTCATTCTGGCATCTTTTGGCTAAGAAACAGATTCTATCCCTTGATCTAATTTAACCTGATAACACTTCATGTGTTAGGTCTTCTCTTTTTAGTAACAGTTGCAAACAAAGGGCATGTATATATCATGATTAATGAAAAATAGATTAAATAGATGTAAGCAAGTAAATGGGATGTCCAAAACAAGTGACAATGTAGAATGGAAATGGTACTGCTACACAAGCAACAATAGCACTGCAAGCTACTGACGGAAAAGTGATGTCAATCCTGATGCATGTATGAACTACTCAGGCATGCATGGAGTTGTTTAATTATTTGTAAACTGGTCTAGCTCATCATATTTGTGAGTTGACTGATCAACTTTCTCTCCATGTATAGCCACAAGTTGGGTTACAACAGATATAGAATAAGGTCATTCCTTCCTCCCCATGTGAGGAAGCCTGTAAACATTGCAAAATACACCTCATTAACTATATGGAAATTATAAGGAGAAAGAAAGAATCTAAATCAGGAACTAGTTGTGCAACCAGTTTTAAAATGGCAGCAAAAAAAGGTCATTCTTGGTTTGAACTTGCTTGTACGTATTCAAGCTATCAGAATCAAAATTTATTTTTGAAGTATTTAGTTGATACAGCACGGAACACTTGCAAATAGGATTAGGTCAGTCTATCCATCACTAGTCATATGGTGCAAAAGAAACAAATACTACACTACATGTGCTAGAAATTTCAGACATAACAAGGCTCTATAATAAGATAGTAGAATGCATCTTGAAACTCTTTTTAGATACTTTGAGATAGATGACCCTAGACTTGAATTGAATGGAGAAAGTTAGTAGGATTTATTTTTCATTTTTGAATGTGGATACATGATTGTAGATTAAAATGTTTTCATTTTTGAAAGTGGATACATGATATTGGATGTTAGCATTGATTCTTGAATTTTTGGTTGAAGAACGTAATGAATAGAGTATATTATGGTATTGAAAATTCATTGGTATGGCTTTTAATTGGGTGAAGAAGAATGCTTTTATCAGAAAAATATGAATGTTACAACTTACTCTACTGCTTGTGTTGTTTTAAGCTTTTTTCTTGATTGGTTTTAGAGAATGCAATATGGATATTGTTTCATCTTTAGCTGACTAGAGTTCAACTTACTCTGCCTATATTCAGTTCAGAAGGATTGTGAAACTAAATGCAAAATGCTATTAGAATCTAAACAGCATAAACAATGCATTTTAGCACAGTACATTAAATTTAAGAAAGAAATTAAGAAGATTTTTTTTGAAAGTACCTTCTTTTAGATAGCGTACTAATGGTACGAAGTAGCCGGCCTCTGCCATAATTAAGAAGCACATTGTGTGCATTGGCTGATAACACACTCAATAACCTCTCTGCGCATTGTGATGCAATAGTATCATTGCCATTTTGCAGTGTCACTAGCATCACCATACAGCCTCGGATTCTACCAATTCTTTGTCAAACTTTTACGATCTCGGAGAAAGCCAACAGCAACCCTACTTCTTCTCCACTCTCTGCAGCATCCCTTGACAAAGACCACACTAAAGTGGAAAAAGCTTCAATGCCTGCCATCTTCTCCTGCAAGCTATATGCATGTAGCTTGTGTCAAATTAATCCCAAAATCCAATAAAATTCTTCTCATCCAAATTGCTTGACAGCTTGCTGAAGTAGCTGATACATATTCAGCTTCGGCTGAAGATAATGTACTTGAATTCTGCTTTTTAGAACACCGGCACACTGTACTTGCTCCAACTTTGAATAGATATTCAGTAGTACTTTTCCTGTCAACTATTTATCCTCCTCAATCACTATCAAAATACCCCAGTAGTTTCAGATCATTGTCTCTTCCCAAATGTAATCCATAATTACATGTCCCCTTCAAGTATCTCAAGATTCTCTTTGCTGCCTTGAAGTGTACTGCTCTGGGATCATTCATGAAATGAGATAGAACTTCCAAACCTAGGAAGAATTTCATCTCACCCAGATTAGTCATCTTAAAAGTCTTGAACATTTTGTTCTTGATCTCCTCTCTCATTTTTTCATTGTTACTACAATAAAGCAAGTCATCCACATAGAGAAGAACAATTAGAATATCTTCATTTTCATCTTCTTTTGTATATAATGTGTGTTCATTCATGCTTCTCTAAAATTTTTTTCAGTAACAAAGTAACTATCAATTTTTTCATACCAGCTCATTAGAGCTTGCTTTAGGCCATATAAGGACTTCTTTAGCCTATAGATCATTTGTTCCTTTCCTTTAACCCTTTGGTTGAACTGTTGAACTACATAAACCTCTTCTTTGAGTTCTCCATTTAAGAATGCAGATTTTACATTAAGTTGATAAATTTTCAGCCCTGAAATTTAAGAATTCACAATTTCAGCTTCATCCTGATCATATCAACCCTGAACTTGAACTGTTAGCTAAATTTTCTATGATGACTGAGATCTGGTTTTCTTCCACACCAAATTTCAGCCCTGAAATATCTAGCCTCTTTCTTCTATGCTTAGGTATGTGACAATAAGCTACATACCCAAATTTTCTTAGATGACCGAGATCTAGTTTTCTTCCACACCAAATTTCATATGATGTTTTCTCAAGCAATGCTTTGGTTGTGCTTCTATTTATAATATATGATGGAGTATTAAAAGCCTCTGCCCACAAGTTTGTAGGCAGTTTACTTCCCTTTAGCAGACATCTAGTCATTTCTACCAAAACTCAATTTTTTCTTTCTGCAACCCTATTCTGTTGGGGTGTATAGCTTGCAGTAAGCATTTTATTCCATGTTCATCACGACCACAAAAGGTTTAGAGGTGAATTCTCCTCTATCAGTTCTTAGCACTTTCGCTTTTGCATCAACCTCATTTTCAAATGCCGCTTTAAACCGAAGGTTCCCTTTGTATGTTGTGCATGTAATAATTAATGTTCTTAATATTGTTGCTAGGTTGAAAAGAGTTAATCAAAATGTATATCGATCGTAGTTGGATGAAACGTTGGATAATTGGAGGAGCATTGACTAATGAATTTATGGAAGGAGTCAAGGGATTTCTTGATTTTGCATACTCCAAAACTCAATATGTTTCTGGTGATAAAATTAGGTGCCCATGTCGATGATGTAATAATCTTCAATTTCATTGTCGAGATGAGGTGGAATATCACTTATGTTCGAAGGGATTTATATCTGGCTACACACAATGGATTGCACATGGGGAGTTGACAAGTGAAGAAGTTGATGAATCCTCAAGCATTCCTCAATCAGAAAGCTTTGATGCTCCTCAAAATCTGTATAGAACTATGGTGGTGGATGCAATCGGTATTGAAGGTATTGGAGAAGAAAGACCAAATGATGAAGCTGCCAAGTTTTTTGAATTAATGAATTATGCAGATGAGCCATTGTGGAGTGGTTGTAAGAGTCAAAGTACGCTATCAGCCATGTCACAGTTGCTTAATTGCAAATCTGAGTTTAACATGAGTGAAGCTTGCTATGATCGGCTGATGTTAATAATTAAGATATGCTACCAGAAGATGCAAAGTTGGAAGAAAATTTTTACAAAACAAAGAAGATGATGAAGAAATTAGGACTTGGGTACGAGAAGATAGATGCATGTCAGAATAATTGCATGTTGTTTTATAAAGAAACAACAAATTTAACACAGTGCTTAGTGTGTGGACATGCTCGATATAAGCCAAGACTATTAAATAATGGTAGACGAAAAAATATACCGTATAAGGTCTTACGGTATCTCCCTATAGCACCAAGACTTCAAAGGCTTTTTATGTCTGAAAAAACTACAAAGCATATGATTTGGCATGCTAAGAATCGTACTTCCGACGTTGTTGCACATCCTGCACATAGTGAGGCATGGAAACAATTTGATGCTCACCATCCTTCATTTGCTTCTGACCCAAGGAATGTCAGATTAGGATTGTGCACCGATGGTTTCAACCCATTCGGGCATTCTTTTATTCCCTATTCAGTTTGGCCCATTCTCATTACTGTATACAATTTGCCGCCATCTATGTGTTTGAAGGATCAGTTTATGTTCTTAAGTTTGATAATTCCTGGACCAAAGAGCCCACGTAAAGAACTTGACATATTTTTTAGGCCATTGATAGATGAACTGAACATGTTATGGTCTGATGGAATTTTGACATATGATGTCTTTAGAAAACAAAATTCTCAAATGAGAGTAGCACTTATGTGGACTATCAGCGACTTCCCTGCATATGCTATGCTATCAGGATGGAGCACACACGGGAGATTAGCTTGTCCCTATTGTTTAGAGCGTAGCAAAGCTTTTGTTCTCGAAAATGGGAGAAAGATATCATTTTTCGATTGTCATCGTCAATTTCTCCCTCTTGATCATCCATATCGACGACAAAGAGATAAATTTATGAAAGGCCGAATTGAAAGAGATATTCCACCTCTACGATTATCGGGCGATGATATAAAGGCACGTGTCAATAAATTGCCTGATATTCAATTTGGAAATCAATGTATTAATGCTAGAATTTTTGGATTTGGCCAACAACATAATTGGGTTAAAAAAAGTATCTTTTGGAGTTTACCGTATTGGCATACAAATTTAATTCGGCATAACTTAGATGTGATGCATATTGAACATAATGTATTTGAAAATATATTCAATACAGTGATGGACATCAAGGGGAAAACAAAAGACAATGTCAAGGCCAGAGCTGATTTGCCTAAGTATTGCAAGCGCCCCGAATTAGAATTAGAGCATGTTAATGGGAAAATGTTGAAGCCGAGAGCCTCATTTGTGTTGAACAAAGAACAAATCAAAGCAGTATGTCAATGGGTTAAAGAATTAAAATTTCCCGATGGTTATGCTTCAAACATAAGTCGGTGTGTAAATATAGATGACTGCAAATTCTATGGAATGAAAAGTCACGATTGTCATGTTTTCATGCAAAGGCTTATTCCAATTGCATTTCGTGATTTATTACCTGATCCAGTATGGGATGCATTAACCGAGCTGAGTTTATTTTTTCGGGACTTGTGTTCAAGTGTGTTGCGAATTGAGGATGTAGAACGACTTGAGTTAAACATTGTCGAGATACTATGCAAGCTTGAGAAAATATTTCCACCAAGTTTTTTTGACTCTATGGAGCATCTCCCTGTTCACTTAGCTTATGAGGCTAAAATTGGTGGTCCGGTACAATATAGATGGATGTATAGATTTGAAAGGTAACACATCTTCCTTTTTATTCTTGATTGAATTTTTTGAAAAAAATTACGTCTTAATTTCTAAGAATATTTTCAGGTATATGCTTCAATTGAAGAAAAAAGTAAAAAATCGAGCATATGTCGAAGGATCAATTTGTGAAGCATATATCATTGTGGAAATTTCTAATTTTTGTTCTTTTTACTTCGAACCAAAGGTACACACAAGGTTGAATTGATTTGTGAAAAACACACACACACACACACATATATATATATATATGTATTATATAAGAAATATTAATTTCTTGTTCATTTTATTCCTGGACCAAAAGGTACACACAAGGTTCAATCAAGTACCTCGAAATGATGATGGTGGAGTTCCAACTACCATGGGACGTCTATCTATCTTTACCTATCCTAGTCGACCTTGTGGGGCTGTTGGGCGTTATAGGAGGGTCGACGAAAATGAGTATAAAGCAATTGAGCTTTACGTACTTATGAATTGTGAAGAGATCTCTCCTTTCATTGAGTACGTATAGTAGTGTTAATTATTTCGTATATTTACTTTATATTAATGTAAACTTTATTGTTTTTTAGTGAGTTTAATAATATCGTTATGCAAAGAGAACTACATTTGACTGACGCAGAGCTTGAGAAGTTACGAGATAGAGAATTTCCAAAATGGTTGAGAGACTATGTAAGTTGAATAATATAATAATTTTTGTCTCAATATGAATAATCATGACTATATTATAAATTATTCTTTTTCTTCTTTTTGTGATAGGTTAATCGTAATATTGACACGATTGATAGTCGAATTCTTGCCATTGCACAAGGCCCGCAAAGATTTGTTCGATCTATGAAGGGTTATTTTGTTAATGGATATAAGTTTCACACCAAGGAATATTCATATGGAAAGAAAACAATAAACAGTGGTGTTTGTGTTAAGGGCAGTTGTTACAATGATTACGATCGTGATTACTATGGCATCCTGATTGATATTGTACAGGTAGAATACTTTGGTGAAGGAAATCAATCGGTGTTATTTAAATGTGAGTGGTTTGATACCGAAAAAGGAGTTAGGGTACATCCTCGTCATGGACTTGTTGAAATCAATCACAAGTTAAAACTTTATATTGATGCTCCTTTTGTGTTAGCCGAGCAAGCTCAACAAGTTTATTACACGAGTTACCCCTCAAAGAAAAAAAGAAGGAGTGATTGGTGGGTTGCATGCAAAATTAAAGCAAGAAATAGATATGAAGACATTGAAGAAATAGATGATAATATCCCTCCACATATCGATGATTTTTTTCAAGAGGATGAGGTTGAAGCAGTACAACCTATTATGCCTACAACAGAGTTAGATGCATCCAATGCATTAGTTAATGTTGGAGTAGTTGATGAGGTAGATCAATATGAAGAATTTTTCTTGAGAACTCAAACACATGTCGTTGAGGAGGATGAAGAAGAAGCAAATGTTGTTGACATTGAAGATGAAGATACTGAAGATGAAGATACTGAAGATGTTGAAGTTGATGAAGAAGAAGCAAATGCTGTTGACATTGAAGATGAAGATACTGAAGATGTTGAAGTTGATGAGTGTTTGTCAAATGAGGAGAATGATGATTGAAATTTTTTAAACTTCTATTATACTTTTCTCAAATTATCTAATATATGTGTTTAGTGGCCCTGAGGCCTTATAGTTGAGGAGTCACTATTTGTAATTTATTTCTAATGCAGACATGACTGACTATCTAATATGTTTGAATTATTTTTATGCTTGATGCTTGAGTTCCTTCATAATTTCCCCTTTCTCTAAAGGTACATAGTTCAGGTGGTGCTATTGGGTTGTAATTGCTTAAAATTAATCCTTGCAGAGCTACAAGAAGTGGAAGTTACTGCCAATTGGTCTTGCTGAAGTGGTGGAATTCCAAGTTAATTAAGGTTTGCATCTTGTCCAAAAGCAGTCATCAAATTAATATAGTAGTGTTCTATAATTTTCCTAAAGAGAATGTGGCTGGGGGATCATTTCATTCACTTAGAAATATGCCCATGGGATCATTTCATTCACTTTAAACTTCATTATCTGCTAATTACTGCAACCATTCTTCTATTAAACAAATTCTTCTGAAGGATTTGCCAACACTTTGAATTAACTGTATCAAGAACTCAGGGAACCAAGGTATCATGCACAATATCATTTTTTTAAGTCATTGACTGAATGAACTATGTCTTTAAGTCTAGAGGAGGTATTTTCTTTTCCTGTTTTTTATGTGAATATGTTAGTCATCAAATGTTTTTTTTGCTCTTCAATTAAGTAAATTTATTGCATATTACTCTATTTTTTATGTGAATATGTTATTGCATATTGAATATGTTACTCAGTTTTTCAGAAGTTGGAACCTTTTCTATGAAATTTCTGTTGAATAACTAACATTATACAATTTGATGTGTGAACTGAGATTCTACTTTTGAGGATGCAATATATGGTGTCAGTAAGCACTTCTGAAGCATCCAGTAATAGTGAATTAGTAACTAGGTTTTGTTGATGCCTTTCTCCAATCTACTCTCAAGCTGCTTAAGGTCCCTTAGGCTCATGGAGTCAAGAGACTCACCCATCAAGTTCTTGGTAAACTAAGTTTTTTAGAGGCACAGGCTGCTTTATATGTTATTTCATGATTATGCTTGCATGTAGTAATTAATTAATAACTGATATATATCTATTTATGCTTTGTAATTATTGTTGACAGAGTTTTGATACTTCTTGCTGAGAGTACTGGAAATAAAGGATGTTGAAGTAGAGTGATGAGATTATTGTTGACTAGAGCATGATATAATCAGTAGGTACATAACTTACACATGGATAATTATTTCACTCTAACCCAATGAAACCAAAGTAGCTCATGTAGTGTTCAGTAATGATAATTAATATTAAACTGACCCAACCTTAAGATTATTAAGAAGCTATGTAGAAATTTCATGTAACCACTTTGAGTTGCACTTTATTAGGGTTTGATTTTTAAGTTAAGAATTGAGCTTTGTAGATTGAGGAGCACATCAAGCATTTAAGAGAGAATACTGACCCCATTATCCAATCTATGTTGGACTTGGCTTTGAGATCTCATCATGGGTCGCTGCATCTCAAGGAAGATGGCTGAAATGAGATCTCCAGCAATGAGATTGGTGGCACTGGTTGCTGCCGGAGACTTCTTCCTATGATGGCAACCTGGTGTGAGCTCATTAAAATCAAAGAGAGCACACAATTTTCTTGTAAAGAAAACAACAAAACACACTACATGACTCCTTCAAAGCAACAACTCTAGTCAAAACATGTCAAAGGAAATAATAAAGAAGAGATAAGGATAAATGTAAACACAACTTCTCCTACACTTGCTAGGTAGTTAAGGATAAGGATTTCTAGTTACAGTTAACTCCATTAGTAAGCAATTAAATTAATGGCATTTGTTCAATAGTAGCTTGACAGTTAATGATAGTTAACTCCATTAGTAAGCAATTAAATTAATCTAGAGATGAGACACTAAGAATCATAAATGACAATGAAGGTTGAGAGCATGAAGTGTTGATAGTAATCATAAAATCCAAATTAATGGCTATTAATATATATAGACCCCACTGCCTCAAAATAGATGACAATGAATAAGGTATTTTATTCAAGTCTATAGTCTCCAGTTGATGGCAATAGATGGCCAGACACCCACTGTTCTCACATGAGGTAGCTTGATACATATTCAAGTCTATAGTCTCCAGTTGCATAGGAATTTAACAAGTTATAAGGTATTTTATCATAATTTGGATGGCACTATATGTTTATACATCGTTAATTATTTATATATGCTTCATTTATTTTATTAAGTAATGGTGAATACACGAAGTCGAGGACGAGGGCGTCCTCCTTTGAGTCAATACCCTTCTACCACTTCTATACATTCATCATCTGAAGATACACCTGTACCACCTGTGATCATTTCTTCTGCACCCATGATACTTGAACCTGTACCTGTGATCGACTCTTTAGCACCCACGATACCTATATCTGTACCTGTACCTATTACTGTTCCCATAGAAACACCTAATATTCCTAGTATTCCTACACCGTCGACATTGGCAGCATCGTTACCCTCACAACCTTGAGTGAATTTGCCTTTGACGTCATCAGTTCCTATTATACCATCTACGTCTATACATGACACATCTATTCCTACACAAAGTGATGGTACTTCACATCAAAGTCGAGGAAGAGGACCAAATCAGCCTTCACAGCCGCCAGAGACACCAGATGATAGACGCCTACTAATTATTGATAAGAAAAGGTATATATGTAGTCAGATATTCAAACACCATTATTTGTAAATACAAGATATTTGTTAACATTCTTTTTTGCAGCTTCCCCGAGACAGAAGTAGTACGAGATATTTCATCAATAATTAAGGCAAATTTCACGGGTGCATGGCCATGTTGGTCTCAAGTACCATCACATGTGAAGGAATTCATTTGGGACAAATTTAAGGTATTTTCCTATAAAGCAAGTCAAATTTCTTGAATGTAAGTCACAAATTTCATTGATGTCCTCAACCTAAAATTTAATATACAGTTATTTCCATATCCAGTTTGTTGTTGCATCATGCCCATGAGTATTGACCATTTTATTACTTTCATACAAATTGTTTACATGAGAATCCACATCTACATGGACAAAACTACTACTATTTATTACATGAGGACTACTGCTTACTACACTATTTATTACAGGTAACACAGCTTATTCATTCAAAGAACTACTACTACTTGGATTGAACATATGAATAAAACTTTATTCCCTTCCTTTCTTCTGCTCCAGAGCAGACCTTGCTAGGTTGTACGCATCACTGTTCATTTCCCTCTTTATATGAAACCAACCCTTGACACTGATAGGAATGACTTGATAAGCTCCAGCTTGTGGATATCAGTATCAGGATACTGAATAGGAAGAAGCTCCAGCTTATCTTGATTCTGATATCAGTATCATGACTGATATAGGAATGACTAGCTGTCTAAATTCTAAGAAAATAAAGTAACTAGGGAATAACAAGTATGTGGCCTGTTCTAATACCATTAACATCTATTTGGCCTGCTCATAACAAGTATGCTGCCCCTAAGCTATTCTAATACCATAGCCTAGCTTATCAAGTTGCACTACAACGATCTAAACTCTAAACTCTAAAGACCACATCTACAATGATCTTAAATAAAGTTGCACTAGCTTATCAAGAAGGAAGGAAGAAGCTCATGTGGATATCAGTATTAGGATACTCAATAGGAAGAAGCTCCAGCTTATCCTAATCAGTATCATGACTGATATAGGAATGATTAGCTGTCTAAATTCTAAGAAAATAAAGTAACTAGGGAATAGCAAGTATGTGGCATGTTCTAATACCATTAACATCTATTTGGCCTGCTCATAACAAGTATGCTGCCCCTAAGCTGTTCTAATACCATAGCCTAGCTTATCAAGTTGCACTACAACGATCTAAACTCTAAACTCTAAAGACCACATCTACAACGATCTTAAATAAAGTTGCACTAGCTTATCAAGAAGGAAGGAAGAAGCTCATGTGGATATCAGTATCAGGATACTGAATAGGAAGAATCTCCAGCTTATCCTGATACTGATATTGACTGATATAGGAATGACTAGCTGTCCAAATTCTAAGAAAATAAAGTAACTAGGGAATAGCAAGTATTTAGCTCATCCCTGTGGACGTGTAACTTATTTAGCTCATCCCTGTGGTGCTTTTTAGCTTTACTTATCTAGATGTTTTCTCTTTGGCACAAAGTCATTAGACCAAGAAATAATGTTCTGCTGCCCATAAGCTGTTCTAATACCATAGCCTGTTCTAATACCTTTGTTTATTATAAACAATCTATTGTTATCCATTGCTTGCACAAGGAATTAAATGAGAACCATCACCTCTCATGAGAGAACAACAACAATAGAGAAAAAAAGTATTTGATAGGAATCAAGGGTCATTCCATTTAGTTCATGCTCAAGATATTCCTTAGTTATTGCAGACTCAAAGATAGAAATCATTATGTTTATGATTTGCCTCCTGAAGTCATTTATATCTATAGTTATTACTGCTTATCCACGGCATGTCCAACCTAGCACTTGAATTTATAGCCTTATGGGTCATTGCTCCACATGACTTACTAAAGAGAGCTACATATGTCTATACGCTCATCAGTTCCACTACCCTCATGAAGAAAAAAAAATCCTTTGTGAGATGATAGTACATAAATAAGTCTTTTTTGAGACAAAATAAAGAGTACCAGTTTATACTAGTACACAAGAAGTCATTATGCTTATTTAATATAATTGTTGGAATATCATATTTCAACAGTTTTTTACCCATACTCATCATGTTATTGAGCACCGAAAGCTTTTTAGTAAGTTTATCCTGCAACTTGCATATGCCATGATTGGTTGTGTGATAGACATCTACTCATATTACAACAGTTTTTGACCCATACTCATCATGTTATTGGTACACAAGAAAGCTTCTTAGTAAGTTTTAGCCATAACTGCATATGACTAATATTCAGTTTTAGCCATAACTAAATATTCATACTAAATATTCAGTTTTAGCCATACTAATATTCATACTAAATATTCATAACTACATAACTGCATACTAATATTCAGTTTTAGCCATAACTGAATATTAGTAAGTTTTAGCCATACTAATATTCATAACTGCATATGCCTTTTCCTCTCTAAAAAGATTTAGCTGAAGTAATAGAAGGTTGGCTGCATGAAACCTGCATATGCCATGATTGATTGTGTGATCATATAATTGCATCAAATTGGTACTTTTTTAGAATATTGTCAACTATCATTTCATTAACATATTTGTCTTTTTTCAGATAGTCTATCATTGGGATCCATCTAGGACAAGCGAGGTTCATGAAATATGGGATAGAACAGCTTGTCGACGCTTTTCTGACAATATGTTTGATGCAAGGAATTATGTGAAAAGAAAGGCCAATACTGATGATATTAGTCGAACTAATGGATTTGGCCCTCCATGGATATCTCCAGATGTGTGGAATCAACTAATTAGTGAGCATTGGGTCACGGAGAAGTGGAGGAGAAAATCCGAAGTTGCTCGTCAAAATCGTAAGAAAGAGGTAGATAGTGACGTCACACGACATACAGGTGGATTTATTTCATTTGTGGCTCATCGAAGAAAATTGGTATGATATTAATAGAATTTGTTATCCTATATGTTTTTTAAAATATTATTAATTAAATATTATTTGTCATTTTTTGTAGGAAGAAAAGTTGAACCGACCCCCAACCCATCTTGAGTTGTTTAAGCATACTCATAAGCGTAATAGTGGTGAGGGTGACTATATCGACAACAAATCGCAGAGTGTTGCGGTATGTATTTATTTTATTTGTTGCTTCTTTTTAAAATATCATAATTAACTATTTTTATAAAACATTGTGCAGGAGGCTTATGAGGTATCGATCATAGAAAAGTATGGTACAGATGTAGCATCACAACCCATTTTAGATCCAGAAGAATGGATTAATACCTCTGGACATCCATCTCATAATCGAGTTTACGGTTTTGGATGTCGAGAGGATGTTAAATCCATTATGGGGAGTTCTAGCTCAGCAGAATCTAGTACATCGGGCCATGGTCGAATGAATGAGTGGAATGCGATGCAGACTGAGATGACATCCATGCGACAGTATATTACTGAATTGGAAGCATCAATGTAATCACAACAATCACAAGTGCAGTCGCAAGTACAAGCACAAGTGGAAGCTCAAGTTCGGTTGATGTTAACACAACTCGGCTTTCCAATCAACTCTTTCCAATCAACAGATTCACCTTCAGCTTCCACTCCACCTCCACCTCCACCTCCATCTGGGTTATGATGTTGGTTAAGATTTGTATTTGGTTATGATTTTGCACTACACAATTCGGTTAATGTTAGGGAAAATTTGACTTAGTAATGTTTGTATTTGTTTGATAATATACTCGATTGTAGATGTTTGGTTTTGGTTATGAAAATGACACTATTATTTGGTTATGAAATATGAATTTTTTTTCTTGACTTGTATATATATTTGTGATTGGGTAAATAAAAAATTTGATGTGTGATTATAGGTTGTATACAGGAAAATGAAAATTCATATGGGTATGAGCATTTTAATTAAAATGCATTAGCAACAAATGTTTCTATTGGTAATACCAACGGATGTCAGTTGGTAATACCAACGGATACCTTTGTTGAATATGTCAGCGTAAACAAGGATGATATCTGTTGGTATTCCCAATAGATATTATCTCTGTTGGTGACACCAACGAATAGTGATCCGTTGGTATCACCAACAGAGTATATTTCTGTTGGTGTTACCAACGGATAATATTTTTCGTTGGTGTTACCAACGGACATTAATTACCGTTGGTGTTACCAACGAATATAATAATATCCGTTGGTAATACCTAGCATGGTCATCACCGACGTATTTACCAACCGATAATACGTTGGTAATATATTACCAACGGATTTTTGAGTATTACCAACGGATTTTGTCCGTTGGTGATACCCTGTTTTTTTGTAGTGAACATTTTTGAAATTTTTACTAGAGAAATTAGATTTTTTAGAAAACATGCAGTTTCAAGAATCATCCAAAACTTAATTTTCTGCATTTTTCTAAAAATAACTGAAATCTAGTGGCATTTTCGTAAATATTAGCTATTTTTCAAAAGCTTTCAGTTTTCATTCAAACTTTCCAGATATCAAGATATAATCATTTAAAGCATGTTTATCAAGTTTGAAATGAAAATGTTATCATTTGGTCAAAAAACTTTCTTAGCATGATTTCATTCAAAAACAAACATGATAACATAAAATTGCTAAGTATCAAATTTTATCATTTACTCATGGTTTTTCAAACATAGACACTTAGATATCTTACATGAGTAAATCTAAACATGTTTGCGAAGTTTGGACTCAAAATGAGATTTCTAAGTCAAATTGTTGACGTCATAGGTCAAACTTTTTCAAGTTTTAGACCCCTAAGATGAGCTAGTTATCATTTTTGTCATTTACACATGATTTTTTCAATTTTAATCACATGGAAGTAAATCATGAGTGAACTCAAACATGTTTATCAAGTTTCAACTTAAAATGAAGTCTCTATCATGAAATTCTACCTAGGGCACATTTCATTCAAACTAGATGACATGAAATAGCCTAAGTATCAAAATTTTATCTACTCATGAGATTTCAATCAATTATCATCCAAAGTCAATCATGATAATAGAGAAATCATTTAGTCAAGAAAATTGAGGTGTTATGCAATAATTTTACCAAAATGAAACTCATACCTCATTTCTTGAGAAATTCCAAAATTTTCACTTTCTTCCCATTTTCCTTTGGCCTTCCAAATTTACTATTTTCTCAACTTGCAAGATGGCTTCATTAGCATCATAATGAAATCATATACCAACTAGCAAGCTAACATACTAAGTAGCAAAGGTTCAATACAAAGTTTCATTTATAAATCTCAACCTATGATAGATAGTAAGGATTCATTTTAAAAGAGTTAACATGATATCAAAATGAATCAAAGAGATCTCTAAACATGTTTAACTAATTTAGACTTAAAAGTAGACTTTGATATCGATAATTGATCCCTCTGTTTGATAACTTGCTAGTAATTACATTTTCATTATCCTACTAATGCATATTGCTTGCAAATTATGATAAAATGAAAGGCTATAGAAATTGAAAGAAAAAGATAAGTTTGGCAAAATTTCCAAGAATGAGGTATGAGTTTGATTTTGAAAAATCTTGGTATAATACTTGAATACTTGTGATATAAATACGTCTCTATACTCATGATTGTTTTTGCATGATAAATATATGAATTTCATGAGTAGGTAAAATTTTGATAACTTAGGCAATTTCATGATATCTTGATTGAATGAAACTTGCTCTAGGTTAAGATTTGTCCTAGAGACTTCATTTTTAAGTCTACACCCAAAAAACATGTTTACATACACACATGACATGATTCTAGGTGTTTAAACTTGAAAATTCATGTGTGCAGATGAACAAGGTGATAAAAAGACAACAAATCAAACTTGGACACTTCATTTTAAGTCCAAACTCCATAAACATGTTTAGGAATAGGTATGATATGTTTCCATGCACTTAGAATGAGAAATTCATATGTATATGAATAAAATAACATAGAGGCCATTTCATGATAATCTCTTTTGAACCAAGTTGACCCAAGTCAACAACTTGACTTAGAGGTCTCTTTTTCAATCTATATATGAGGAACAAGTTTAGATTTACTCATGTTAGGTATCCACAGATTTAAATTTGAAAAACCATAAGTAAATGATAAAATTGACACTTAGCAAGTTTCATGATAACTAGCTTAGTTTTGAATGACACCATACTAGGTTGATATCTTGACTTAAGGACATAATTGTCATTCCAAACTTGACATATATTCTTTACATGACCATTATGTGGTGTCATAAAAGTTTGAATGAAAACTAAACATGTTTTGAAAAATGATTAAAAATTACGAAAATGGCATTGAAATTTTAGCATTTTCAATCAAGTTTAGAAAATATAGAAAACTGATTTTGTGATGATTCTTGAAACTGTGCTTTCTTTGAAATCTCTAGTTTGTTGTGTAAAAATTTCAAAAAATTTCTTCCAGAATCTGATTTATAATGGAATGTTGAAGTTGGATTTCAGAAACACAAAGTATCACTTTCTTGAAATATTCATTTTACTGATACTTTGATTTTTCGTCAAAAACTTCAAATGAAACTTATGTATAACATTTTGATTCAATTTATAATATCATTCACTTCATTAAAATAATTTCTAGAAATGATTTTGATAATTCGAATGATAGTTAGAAATATCGATTTTTCAATGAAATCGAGATAGGATGAAAAATGAACTTCGAAATCTCTTTCTAAGACCAAACTTGATTGATATACTTAGATTCACTCATGTTAGATGTCCAAGTGCCTAAGTTAGAGAAAACATGAGTAGATAGCAAAATTTGATACTTAGCATTTTCATGTTTTCATGCCTACTTTGAATGAAAGAGTGCTAAGTTTATATTTTGATCTAATGACATTATTTTCATCTCAAACTTGATAAACATGTTTTAAATGATCATATCTTGGAATTTTGAAAGTTTGAATGAAATATGAAAATGCCATGAAAAATTCTAGTTATTTACGGAAATACCACTAGAACTCGATAAATTTTAGAAAAATGATTTTTTTGTCGATTCTTGTACCTGCATATTCCTTGACAAATCTAGTTTATGAATGTGACTTGATTTGGATTTTGAAATTTTAAAGTATCGTTCTTCCTAAATGGTCATTCTTCCGATACTTTGATTTTTCGTCCAATCTTCGAATGAGACTTCAATTTTGTGTCCAATCTTCGAATGAGACTTCAAGTATGACATTTTGAATTCATCTTTGGTATCGTCATCACTATAAGTCAAGCAAAATCACTTCCAAAATGATTTTTGATTGTTTAAACCGATACTTGAAAATATTCATACTTGAGCTTATACATGATTTCTAGACTTGAAATCCATTTATCATCTAATGCTATCATGTATGACTTAGTCTCTTATTCGATGCTTTGTTTTCGTCCCTTAGGTTGGTTGACTTTGTTTTCATGAAAACTAGTTTTCAAATCCCAACTATGACCATAGTTGATTTTTCTCGTCCTTTTTGATTGATGTCAAAAGAGGGAAAAAAATATAGGTAAAAGGGAAGAAAATATAGGAAAATCATGCATATAGATAAGGAGAGTTTATTTACATAGATATGCATATTGATAGAGGGAGAAATCTCTTGGTTTATATCCTTTATGCTTAATTGTATATATTTTTGTAATACCCAAAAATCTTAATAATAATATTTTATTCTTCAGTGGGGGATCGTGGGCCCCAATTATCGCAGATTGGCAGAAAGCTTCGGGATTAGACCCGAGTAAGCATTTAATGTAGAAAATTTAAGTGAAATTTTATTTGTCTTATCTCTATGATTTAGCATTCTAGGGTGATAGAGGGTCTCGAGGCAAATTTGGCGGTGCTACCGGATCTCGAATCGGAGTTAGATCGGATGAGTTATGGGTTGTTTATGTCAGATCTCTAAGGTAGGGGTATTTTGATCATTTGGACCCAATTGGTATCTATAAATTAGACCCTGGGGTGTGCAGTCAGGGGTTTTGAGCCGCGCGCCATCCGAGTCAAATGAGAGAGGAGAGAGAGGGGACCGTCGAGGAGGAGGAGCCGTCAGAGACAAATTTTCGCGAGTTCGTTGGTGTCGATCGAGGGAAGATCCTGCGCGTCTTTTTCTTCCATTTTCTCTCTGTCCGGTGAGTGGATTTAGGCCTTCTTTTCTCCAATTCTTGATTCGTGTCGTTGTTCTTATGTTTCAAAGTTTTCGTCAATTTTGATGCATTTTCTTGTATCGAATCGAAAGTAATAATCATTGTCCTTCCTCGTATTGAGTTAAATAAATGTATATATAGATAAAAAAAGGCCCTTGAGCAGTAGTTGCCGGGTGACGGTGGGTCAAGCCATTGGCGGCGCTGTCGGCTGGGCTGTCGCCTTCCCAGGTGGGTGCCGCCAGGTGTGGCCCATGGCTTGGCTAGGCGGTTGCCCACCCCTTGGGGCAGCCAGCCTAACCGCCTTATTTGGGGCCGTCGCCGAGCGCCAGGCGATGGGAGCCACCGTCGAACAGCAAGAGACCCGGCGGGGTCCCCGTCCGGTCGAACCCCGTCGGTGAGCGGAGGCGGTGGCTAGGGAAGGGGCTGCGGCAGCGGTGGGTGAGGGGAGGATGAGGATGAAGATGAAGATGAAGATGACCTAAGGGGTTGAGATGAAATGGAGGGTTGAGATCGATTTGCGTGAAATGGACGGTTGGATTGAATTGGTTGAGATGAAGAGTAGAGATTTGATCTTGTGTGGATGTAAGGCTTAGGTTGCACCATGTAGATGGAGGGATGAGATTTCATCAGGTTAGATGTAAGGCTGTGATTACATCACGTAGATGGAGGGCTATGATTGCATCTGATTAGATGTAAGGTTATGATTTCATCATGTAGATGTAGGGTGGTGATTGTATCTGGTTAGATGTAAGGCTGAGATTGTATCATGTTAAATAGAGGGCTGTGATTGCATCATGTAGATAGAGGGCCGTGATTGCACCTGATTAGATGTAAGGTTATGATTTTATCATGTAGATGTAGGGTGGTGATTGCATCTGGTTAGATGTAAGGCCGAAATTGCATCATGTTAAATAGAGGGCTATGATTGCATCATATTTGATGAAAGGCTGTGATGTGATTCTGTTTAGATGAAGGGCTGAGATTTTATTACTGGTTTATTGATTGTAACATCGTTATATTTATTTATAGCAGTGATTTATTAAATAAATTAAGACATTTCTTTTATTATTCTAAATAATTATTTAGAGACCTTAAAGTTAGCAAAAGTATTCATGTTATATATGAATTTTCACCTAATCGATGTTTCAGATTCATTGGTGAGGTCTGTTTCACCATCAGACCTTTGGATTTTGAAAACAGTAGCGGGGCGTCGCCTCATTTTGCGTGCCAAGCTGAAAAATTATATTTTATATATTTTTATGATTCGATCTGAGATGATTCATGGATATAGTAGTTAACGAGGTGAATTTTATCCTAGATCAGTAATTTCTATGACGAGTTATTTTATCATGTTCCAGTCCATTGATTTACAGCTGGATTTTCTTTTTGCACTGCTTTCACGATACACGTGCTTCCTTTCTTACAGTGTTATAATTCTATTTTATGGTTGTTTACTTGTGCTGAGCATTCATGATTTATGAGCACTACTTTTACATATGTATCTATATGTGATTGAGATGTATGGTAGGATGTAAGACCCGAAAAAAAAAATTCCTAATATAAAAATCTATTTTGGTGCAGCGCGCCGAACCCGGGGTTAGTCGAGTCGGGCCTCAGGATCACCTCGAGTAGAAGGTATGACTCGACTAATGTTGTATGCAATTAAGTTGGGCAAATGACTCTTTCCTTTTATGCATTGATA
The DNA here is from genome assembly GCA_034359265.1 of Canna indica. Taxonomy (NCBI): domain Eukaryota; kingdom Viridiplantae; phylum Streptophyta; class Magnoliopsida; order Zingiberales; family Cannaceae; genus Canna; species Canna indica. The sequence goes on from CP136893.1 coordinate 42,174,496, forward strand.
CCTTAATCGAGTTTAAATTGACTCGTGTTGCGGGTAGAGTCGGAACCCAAGTGAGACTCGGGCTGAGTCGAGTCTGTAGTAAGTGGCTAAGGTGAGAATGGAAGGTTAGATGAGGGATTAAAATCCATCGTCCAAGCTGCCGTGCGACTCATCTTGGAGTCGCACAAGGCAGCGCATAGGGAGAGGGGGAGAAGAAGCAAGGGAGATAGATCTTGGTCGATCCGGGTTTCGCGTCGTCGCTGAAAGATTCAAGGTCGTCAACGCTCGATCCTTCATCTTCCTCTAGCAAAGGTGAGTGGTTAGATTTGAAGGATTGGGGGAGGCGGGTAGCCGAACCCCTAGGAATGTTAGGATGTGTTTTCTCGCGAGTTTTCGACGATTCTTGCTTTCGGAGTTGTATATTCGCTATTTTGTATCAATCCTTGTCGGATCATTTTGTTTTTCTCATCGATTTCTCGAGTTCTAGGGCTGCCGAATCATGGGAAAAGGGGAAAGGTCAAGCCAAAAATTTTCCCAATTCCCTTGACGGAAGTAGAGCTCTCGAATGATCTCAATTTCCTGAATAGTGTGTTCTTAATCATCAATTTCATGTGGTAAGGAACTCGTCTTCCCTAAAACTCCTAGGATTGGCCGAGTGAACCCTAAAACTTCATGAGGAGGGTTCGGCCAAGTATAGGGGGAGGGGCAAACAAGTCAATATGAAATTAAGATATAGCGGAAACAATGAATTAGGGTCGGGGATTAAATTCTCCTCTTTCTTTCCTACTCTAAGAGACATAGCCGAGCAAGGTTCACCTTGCTCAAGGCTCGGCCAAGCCTAGGGGAGGGAGAAGGTGAGCTTTAGATGGAAATTTCCATAGTTAGAGTGCTAAAACAATAGAGACATGGTGATACTTAGGAAGAACTCTAACCATAGCAAGTTAATTTATTGATTTATGTAATTGTAGGAATGATAGCGTAGTATTTCATGGATTGTTGAATTTATTGTTATCTTACCATGCTAGATAAATTGTTTCTTATTGAGTTTAAATTCTAAAGGCAATGTATAAATGTTTATTGATGAATCTCGTGGTTATATATAGTAGATGTTGTAAATTATGCTTACTTTTCTTTAGATTACGCATGCTGTCCTGAAATTTTCATGGGTGAAATTCCAAGATCGGTTCATAGAATTCCTCACCCAAGGTAGCGTATAACGTTAGATAACATGTAGGACGTTGCGAGATGCTTAGTACATATGGAAACCTAGCTAGGAAATGACACAACTTCTAGGACTCCTAGTATTCATTTTTGGAAACTTAGAACTATTAGGTGTACATGTTTTTGGAAGGGCAGCATTAATTTGTTGAACCTGCAGACCGGACTAGGGCCGGATACGGGCAACGGTCCGATGTGTATATAAGGAAACCTTAGGATATTAGACTGTGTGATGTGCTTGAGATGGTCCGCCGAGAAGCGTGGAGGTCAAAAATGACCAATGCTTAGCTCGGCCAGTGATTGGGTCTTGAGATGCACAATCGAGCCCGCTAGGTGTCAGACCCCAGTTGGGTGGGACTAGCTATCCCTACCCCAGATGGTGTCCAGAGACTAGTAGACCATCCTAGTCTATGGCCCGGGATTTCATGTTTACATCTTGATATGATGTGGTCGAACGGCCAGTGTGATTCTACCTTGTATGGTAGGGCTGGTTGTAGCATGGGATTCTTATACCATAAGTAGAACTTAAGGGCCGGATGCCAGGTGGCAAGGTTTGGCAGTTATGGCAAGTTTCTCCTATATGGTCTATACAGAAGTAGCTTACCTCCCTGATTATATTCTATACTGGTTTATATATTATGCATGACTAACTGTGGATTATGTAGAGGTTCGAAAGAACCGCTCACTGAGTCCCAAGTGGACTCACAGTTTGTTTCCTTTGTTTTGTAGAGCATGAGCAGTGATTGAGGCTTGTCGGCATGGTGCAGCTGGAGGGCAGGTGGTGATGCCATATCTCGTAGCGGCGTCCTTGGGTCATAGTCTAGTGTCATGTAGTAGTGTCTTTTATTTTTCTACGCTGACAGTTTGTGTTTTTGAAAAGTTTGTAATAACTTTGGCACTTGAGATGTTCTATTTGTGACGATGTTGGTTTTCTTCTTTGAGTTGAAAAACATAAATTTGTGAACTTCGAAAACTTTAAATGAAGATTGCATTGTGATTTCTTTTTTATTCGATATGTTCTACTTTCTTATCAGTCAGTGTAGACAGTAGGCTACTGGGCCGGATATAGGCCCTGGCCGGTCACACTACCCTTAGTTGGGGTGTGACACAGGAGGAGGTTAAGGATGAGGTATGCACTTGACATACCCGTTATTTCTTATTAATAACAGGCTAGCTCGGAAGAGCCAGTGCCGAAGAGGGGAGGGCATGCCCCAAAGAGACGGCATTGAGCTGGGTGGTAGTTCAACGGCCACCCGTTTACCTACCCTATGTGGTTGTGTGGGACCGACGGGTCCGGGGAGCATGTATATGATTGAGGTGTTGCATTGCATGCATATGATTGAGGTGTAGCATTTTTGCCTATTTTATTGCCATAGATATTTTATGCTTGTTGACGAATTTTGACTTCATGCATAGAGTTGTGGATGTATTATTGTTGGTTTCTTCTAACGTTGTTGTTACGCTATTTATATCAGCTATTTGTATTTTTATGCATGATGATTGAGTTGGTGAATTGAGGATCGATCTGCTCACTAAGTCTGAGTTGGACTTACCCCTCATTACTATTATTTTGCAGCACCTGAGCTAGATCAAAGAGGTACCGAGGTGCAGTAGCACGGCTGGTGGCGGCAGGGCAGCGAGTCTCATGACATGTTGTGATCGAGGAGGATACCTGAGTCATTTTAGTATCTCTTTGAGTTGTTGAGTCATGTTGACTCGGATCGTGGTTTCCGCATTTATTTTTATTTGGGGAGTCTTGTTTATTTATTCGAACATCTTTTTAATAAACTTGTCCAGTGTATTCATATTGAGTTTTGGTTTGGTTTGGTTCGTGATGTCATGTCTATTCCTTTCAAAAAAAAAAATCTCCCATTGTTCAGGTTATTAGTGTTGTGTTTGAGTTGGGTTAGGTGTCGGGGTACGTGGCATATCCTGGCCGGTCATACCGGATTTGGGGTGTGACAATTTTCTTAAGGATGCTTATCATCATCAAAACTTTTCAAGGAAACATTTCAAGTTTGGAAGCAGTAAATGTTTTACAAAGACCACTCAGTGCATGACCAACAACTCAAACGACACGACTACGACTACATGGACGCCTACTACGAGATTTGCGCCTCCACCTGCACTCCAGCTGCTATCATGCCACCAGGCCACACCTCACTGGTCAGGCACTGCAAAAAACACAAAATAATAAACTGTGAATCCACGAGGAACTCAGTGAGCGGTTCTCTCGAACCTCCACTTAAATCCCCGGTAAGATAACATACACAACAGTATGGTACAACTAAGGAATTTAAGCTAAATCACATACCAAATCACCGAAGTGATTGAACCGGCCTCCTTGGCCCTTACCAAACTTATACCAATCGGCCACTATGGGCCTATTCAAGTGTGAGAGGGTTTGGCCATACCAGGCTTCCCAACCCTATCAAACCAGGCCTTCTCAATCAGCCTAACAAGGCATATAAGGTATAAAATAATCAAATCCAGGTCCATCGACTAGGATGACCACTAGTCTCTGGAGCTCTCCGGGTTAGGGATAGCTAGTCCCACCCAATTTGGGTCTACCGCCAGCGTGGCCCATTGAAGAAATCTCAAGACCCTCTGCCACTCGGGTCTAACACCTAGCGGGACTGCTGGTGCAATCTCAAGACCCAAATCATCGTTGAGTCGAGTAGTAGCCGTTCGGCTACTAGTACTCCACAGTAGACCATCTCAATCACAATACACATTCATGATTTCTCTAAATACTTCCATTTAGTCTTACGGGCATCGCCCATATCCAACCCCTCCCTCGGGGTTCCATTTAATCGAGCACTAATGTCCATTGTCTGATTCCTAGGTGTGAGACCTAGTCTATGCACACACAAGTGTCTATATCCACACTACTTATAATTTCCTTAAATGGAATCCGTAAATCATATAACTACTACCACAACAATTTAGGCGATACTAAAAATAACAAAATGTAACTTTCCATATATATGAAATCAACAAGGTACATATTGCACTAGCATGAAAATAATTATTCTGACAACATAAAATTTCAATAGCATTCACAATTCAATAAGGAAACTCAAGAGCATTTGCTCCCTCATAAATTTCGATACATATGTAAAAATTGAGAATTTAATTCCTGTTCCAACAATGGAATTCCTTGTCGAGTTTAATGGTTTACAATTCATGCCATAAACAAGAATCTAGCCTAATTAAGCATAATGTAGGATCATCCTCTACCTTCCCCATGTCCGGCCGAGCCTTGAGCAAGGTTTACCTTGCTCGGCCGAACCAAAATAAGTGAGGAGGGAGGGGGTTCAGTCATGATCTTTACCTAGCAAGTCAATAAACAAAGCTTACTCAAACGGAAGGGTGATCTAATGATTTAACTCGCTCGAGGAAATTGGGGGAAATTTCGGCATGACCTTCCCCCTTTTTCCCCTATTCGACCAACCATAGAACAACAAATATAAATCTTCAAAACACAACGATTCACACATTATTAGGAAATCCAATATGTAATACCGAGAAAAATGAGATTGATCAACAAGATTCATGCATCAAAACTCGAATCACACCTCTAGGGGTTCGGCCACTTCACCTCCCCACAACAATGAATCCAACCACTCACCTTGGTCACAAGAAGATGATGGATGGGATGATGACGATCTCGATCCCTCCGACGATGACGCAGATCCGGTGCTGCCCCAAAGTTCTCTTCTCCTCCCCCTTCCTCTCTTGAGCTGCGTGCGGCTCTCCCTCTTTTGAGCCGCACGGCGGCTTAAGGTCAGGGGTTTTATCCCTCCCCTTTCTGGCTTTTGACCAAAAAGCCCTCGAGACTTAAGTCTAATTACTCAACGCGACCCGAGTCCGAATCGGACCCCGACTCAACCCGTAACCTGATTCCGACCCGACTTGAATCGATCTAACACACAAGTCACACAATAAGCTTCACGAATCAACTAATTAAATTATACCTTCCATTCGTGTCGATTCTCGCGACTCAACCCGGCTATTCCCTCATCTCGCGTGCTGCACCACATAAAACTTATATGTTAGGAAACCCCGTGTATTACAATTTTAAAGATTAGCAAACACACTATTCATCCCCCCCTCTAGTGTGGCCATTTCACCAACACATTGTTTCGGGATGGTTTGAATTTTTAAATTTCTATTTTCGCTGCGTTTTTAGAATCCCATCCCAAAGTAGAGCATTTATATTCGAAGGTCGTATTTAAGGCTGAGGTGAGCCCATTTAGAGCTGGACGTTATCTCATTTAAAGTCGGAGGCCGCATTTAGGGCCGATTACTGCATTTAGGGTCGAGGAGGTCGGTGAGGACGTTGAGGCCGCATTTAGGGATGAGGATGTCACCGAGGACGTCGAGGCCGAGCTCGAAGGCCGCATTTAGGCCCGATGATGTTGAGAAGGTCGCTGAGGACGTCGAGGCTGCATTTAGGGCCGAGGAGGTCGTCGAGGAGGCTGAGCTCATTTAGAGTCGAAGGCCGTAATTAGGGCCGATGACCGCATTTAGGGCCGAGGTCATTGAGGGCAATGAGGATGCCGAGGCCACATTGAGGGCTGATGAGGTCGTCGAGGATGCCAAGGCCAAACTCATTTAGAGTCAGAGGCCGCATTTTGGGCCGATGACCGCATTTAGGGTCGACAAGGTCATTGAGGACGTCGAGGCCGCATTTACGGCCGAGAAGGATGCACGCGTAGAGTAGGATGAGGGCTTTTTTCATTAGAGAGGAAGCAGTTATAGCTCGACCAATGACTAGAAAGAGAGCCATTGGGTTCGTCAGTCGAAGTTCGATCAATCGAACTCTGGCTGGACTTCGATCGAAGGCTTTTGGATAATGACTAGTCGGCTGATCTAGGCTAAATTTGGCTGAACTTGGGCTAAAGTTTCGTTAACCGAACTTCAGCCTAAATTGTGTTTTTGCGAAATTTTTGGGAAGTAACTAGGTTTGGGTTTTTGGCTTGGTTTTTATGGTTTTGGGTTTGATTTAGGGCTTTTGTTGGGTTTAAATGGGTTGAAACACTAAGATTCATCACAAATGAGGCCTTAAATAATTTTACTTGAAAAACTATAACCTAAACCTAATTCTTGATATGTCTTAGCTGTACGTTGAATGTGATTAGTGTGTTAACTAAAACTTTATCCTAAATTTGATTTTAACCATTTCTTGATTACTTTAGACAAATCATAATTTAATAGCAAGCGAAAGTAATTTAAACAACAAGTAATCAAACACGCACCAGAGCAATGCTAACACAATGAATTTATAGTAGTTCGGCCCCAATGCCTACTCCACTACCTAAGCACCCCACTTAGGATTTTAAACTCTAGTTTACTAGTTTAAGTGTTTCCTACAAGAGGATTTACAAGCTAAGGCACCGACCCTCACAACCGAGGGTTACTCTCACACCCAAGAGTACCTCCAACACCTCTTCTTCTAAGGACTACACAACTAACCCTAGCAAATTAAGTTTACACCGGTGGATTTAAGCCTCTACACCAAGGCTACCACCATACGCACAAACCTAACACCCCAGGTTTTCACAACTTGATATACAATGAGAATAACAATAAAATATAAATATAAATGGAGCAAAAACACAATCAATATAATACTTAGCTCCAACACAATATACTATGTCACACCCCAACTGAGGATAGTATGACCGGCCAGGACCTACATCCTACCCTGTAGCCTACTGTCTACACTGACTAACAATAAAACCGAGCATATCGAGAAAGGAAACCACAACACAATCTTTACTTAAAGTTTTCAAAATTCACAAATATATGTTTTTCAACTCAAAGAAGAAAACCAACATCGTCGCAAATAGAACATCTCAAGTTTCAAAGTTATTATAAACTTTTCAAAACACAATTGTCAATGTAGAAAAGAAAAATAACTACTATAAGACTCTGGACTATGACCAAAGGACGCCGCCACAAGATATGGCACCACCACCTGCCCTCCAGCTGCACCATGACGACAAGCCTCGATCAGTGATCATGCTCTACAAAAACAAAGGAAACAAACCGTGAGTCCACTTGGGACTTAGTGAACAATTCTTTCAAACCTCCACATAATCCATAATTAGTCATGCATAACATATAAAGCAGCATAGAATATAATCAGGGAGGTAAGCTACTTTTTAGTGTGACTATCGACCCCATGGGTCATTCTGTATAGATCATATAGGAGAGACCTGCATAACGACCTAACTTTGCCACCTGGCATCCGGCCCTTAAGGCCTACTTATGGTATAAGAATCCTGGCTACAACCTGCCCTACCATACAAGGTAGAATCACACTGGTCGTTTGGCCACATCATATCAAGATGTAAACAAGAAATCCCGGGCCATTAAGTAGGATGGTCTACTAGTCTCCGGACACCGTCTGGGGTAGGGATAGCTAGTCCCACCCAACTGGGGTCTGACACCTAGAGGGCTCGCTGGTGCATCTCAAGACCCAATCACTGGCCGAGTCAAGCATTGGTCATTTTCGACCACCCATGCTTCTCGGCAGACCATCGCAAGCACATCATATAATCAAAATATCCTAGGGTTTCCTTATATACACCGCGGGCAGTTGCCCACATCTGGCCCTCACTCGGCCTATAGGGTCAACAATTCAATGTCACCCTTCGGAAAAATGTGTATACCTAATAATTCTAGGTTTCCAAAAATGAATACAAGAAGTCTTAGAAGTTGAGTCATTCCCTAGTTATGTTTCCATATATAATATGTACCTTGCAAAGTCCTACATGTTATCTAGAGTCACACGCTATCTTGGGTGAAGAATTCCGTGTACCGGACTTGGAATTTCACCCATTAACATTTCTGGACAGCATATATGTATAAAAGAAATGTAATTATAATTCACAACAACTACCATGAATAACTACGAGATTCAACGATAAAAATTTATATACTGCATATAGAATTTATTTCAATATGGAACATCGCATCTAGCATGGTAAAATATCAAATAATTCCCACAAGGAATATACTATCTAGCATGGTAAAAATATCCCAACGACACTTACCAAATTTAATCATGAGCAACAAACATTATGAGGAAGCCGAATTAAAGAGGTAAATAATCCATTGATTACACCAATAAGTAACATGCAATAAATATAGCAATAATTAAACATGATATCTGAAATTTAATGAAATCTTTCCTTTGATGCATGTACCATAACCATCATGTCCATGTGAGCATTAGCAAGAACATTTCCATATTCATGAGAATGTAGATTAACATTTGCTATCAATTACTAAGGTGAACAGTAATCATGTATTATAATTTGAACCTAACATTAAGTATGAAAGCGGGAATTAAGATGACATAACATGAGATCCGGCGTATCGATCCGAACAGCCCCAATTTCCCTCCCCTATCCACTGCTCGGCCGACTCAAGCAGGGTAATAACCATCTCGGCCGAGCCCTCTAGGGGTGGTAAACATGGTTGCGGCAACAACACGAGCATCAATCCAAAAGTCTAAAACATATCGAACACAAGATGATCCACGAGTCGCTAGACGAGCGAGGAAATTGGGGAAAATTTCGGCATGACCTTTCCCCTTTTTCCTCCACTCGGCCAGCCCACAAAGAAATGAAATAAATCCAATTTAAACCATCAAATCACAGGTATACATATGTATTAAGGTTCTAACACGAGAAGACGTGTAGATCGGCAAGAAACTCACGAAAAGAACCTAATTCAAAACTGCTAGGGTCGGCTACTCGCCTCCCCTCATAAAACTCTAACCACTCACCTTTGCTTGATGAAAAAGAAGGATCGGACGCTGGCGATCTCGAATCCTCCGGCGACGACGCGATCTCCGGCCAACCAAGATCTCTCTTCCCCTCTCTCCTTTCTCCCTTGCTCGGACTTTGTGCGGCTCCTAGATGAGTCGCACGGCTCAATGATGAGGGATTTTATTCCCTCATCAACAATGGCTTAAATGTCCCACTTACACGACTTAACCTTGACTCGACTCAGTCCGAGTCAGACTTGGGTTCCAACTCTAACCACAACATGAGTCGATCTTAACTTAACTAAAGCATCAATGCATAAAAGGAAAGAATCATTCACCCAATTTAACTGCATACATCATTAGTCGAGTCATACCTTCTACTCGAGATGATCCCGAGGCTCAACTCGACTAACCCCGAGTCCGACGCGCTGCACCAAAATAAAATTTTATATTAGGATTTTTTTTTTCAGATCTTACATCCTAACTTCCTCTTGATGTCTTTGATGATGAAACACAAGGTTGAAGGCTCAATCAATGAGGTAGAAGCTCAAAGCTAAGATTTGAGAAAAATAGCTCAAGAAAGGCTCCAAGTATTATTAGAATGACTCAATGAATAGTTGGAAACCTTAGGAAGGGAGTTTTGGGTGTATTTATAGAGTTGGTATAAAGGTGTGAAAGCAAAGTGTCGTACAAATCTTCTTTAATTTGAAAAAGAGCCATTTGAGGGCATTTTGAGAATTCTGTGCATTTTTTTAAAACTGGTTGGGGGTATTTTGAGAATTCTGTGCATTCCACTACAAGAAAACAGGGTATTACCAACGGACCAAATCCGTCAGTAATACCCAAAAATCCGTCGGTAATTTTGTTACCGACGGAGTGACTGTCGGTAAAAGGCTCCTCGGTAATACCAACGGATTTTAATTAATCTGTCGGTATTACCAACAGATATTTTATTTTGTTGGTAATACCAACGGATACATATATTCGTTGGTATTACCAATGAATATTTCTCTGTTGGTATTACCAACGGATATTTGTCCGTTGGTATTACCAACATAATAAAATATCTGTTGGTAATACCAACGAAAACCTATCTATTGGTAATACCAACGTATATATGTATCTGCCGGTAATACCAACAATAAAAATTATTTGTTGGTAAATCCGTTGGAATTAGAATCTACCAATTGCTTATTATTGTGTACCTGATCAATCCTCAAATAATGAAATCACATATAAGATAATTTGATCACACGAAATCTGAAAAATAATTTTTGAATCACACATTAAAATCCATACACATAAGAAACCATTGTATACCAGTAATTTCGAAATTACATTGTGTATTCAAATATTTACAAAGTTTCAAAGTTTCAAATACATAAGATAAGTTTTTCCAAAAAGCTGATCCTTGCACTTCATCCTTTTACCTGCATGTAGAAACAAAAAAAATAATGAGGCAATGAAATGAGGAATACGATGTTTGTAACTCAATGCAAAATAATAAACTGACACTCTGAAGTTGTAAATAAAGTTTGTAACTCAATGAAATGAGAAATACCTAACAATGCAGCATGCTGAATTATATCAATAGCATGCTGAGAATTCACGCATGCTGAGAATTGACTCAGCATGCTGAATTCACAGCTGAGAATTGGAATTCACTCAGCATGCTGAGAATTGAATTCAGCATGCTGAGATTTTGAGAATGAATTCCCAACATGTTCATTCTCAGCAAGTTTAATTTACCAAGTTTAATGTGCATAAAAGCAACAAGTTCAAGTTTAATTTTAATGCAACATGCTGGATTGTAACAATAGCATGATGAGAATTTAACAACATGCTGAGTATTCCATGCTCTCAGAATGCTAAGAATTATTCTCAGCATGCTGAGAGAGCTGAGATAGCATGCTGAGAATTCACTCAGCATGCTGAGAATTCCACAGCACACTCAGCATGCTAAGAATTATTCTCAGCATGCTGAGAATTCACTCAGCATGCTGTGAGAGCATGCTGAGAATTCCACAGCACACTCAACATGCTGAGAATTATTCTCAGCATGCTGAGAGAGCTGAGATAGCATGCTGAATTCTCAGCATGCTGAGAATTCACTCAGCATGCTGTGAGAGCATGCTGAGAATTCCACAGCACACTCAGCATGCTAAGAATTATTCTCAGCATGCTGAGAGAGCTGAGATAGCATGCTGAGAATTCACTCAGCATGCTGTGAGAGCATGCTGAGAATTCCACAGCACACTCAACTTGCTGAGAATTATTCTCGGCATGCTGAGAGCTGAGATAGCATGCTGAGAATTCACTCAGCAGGCTGAGAATTCACTAATCCAAGTTTATTCTAGGTCCCGACAGTAGCTCACCTCTTTCTTTATGTTAGACTCTCTTAGATTGGAACTTCACATATGTAATTACTTGTTCCTCATGCAGGCTTGGTAAAGATGGTGAGGGTTAGTGTTTTGAATGATGCTCTCAAGTGCATGTATAATGCCGAGAAGCGTGGCAAGTGGCAGGTTATGATTAGACCATCCTCTAAAGTTATAATCAAGTTCCTCATTGTGATGCAGAGCATGCTGAGAATTATTCTCAGCATGCTGAGAGAGCTGAGATAGCATGCTGAATTCTCAGCATGCTGAGAATTCACTCAGCATGCTGTGAGAGCATGTTGAGAATTCCACAGCACACTCAACATGCTGAGAATTATTCTCAGCATGCTGAGAGCTGAGGTAGCATGCTGAGAATTCACTCAGCATGCTGAGAATTCACTAATCCAAGTTTATTCTAGGTCCCAACAGTAGCTCACCTCTTTCTTTATGTTAGACTCTCTTAGATTGGAACTTCACATATGTAATTACTTGTTCCTCATGCAGGCTTGGTAAAGATGGTGAGGGTTAGTGTTGTGAACTTCTGTGAGAGCATGCTGAGAATTCTATAGCATGCTGATAATTGAATTAAGAATGGAATAGTTTAATTTACTAACCTATTTCTTTACCCAGCTGATGGAGGTGGAGATGGAGGTGGTGGAGGTGGTGCGTTGGAGCTCGATGGAGAATTTGTTGATTCTGAAGGATTGATAGGAATACCAAGCTGTGTCAATAGCAAGCGCACTTGAGCCTCCACCTGTGATTGCATCGATGTCTCCAAGTGGGTGATGTGCTCTCGCATGGATGCCATCTCCATCTGCATATTGTTCCACTCATCATGTGTCCGACGATGCCCATAACTTGAGGATGTACTTCCTTGAGAGCTTGAACTCCCAATAACAGATTTAACACCCTCTCGACATCCAAAACCATAAACCCGATTATGAGATGGGGGTCCAGAGGCATTAATCCATTCTTCGGGATCAAAATTCGGGTGTAATGATGCATCTGTGCCATACTTCTCTATAATTGATGCCTCATAAGTCTCCTGTACAATTTTTTTAAAAATAGTTAATTATTATATTTCAAAATTTAGTTAATTATTAGTTAAATCAAGTACATACCACAACTTTTTGTGATTTGTCATCGACATAGTCACCCTCACCACTATTTTGCTTATGGGTGTGTTTAAACAACTCAAGATGTGTAGGTGGTCGATTCAACTTTTCTTCCTACAAAAAAGATAAATAATATTTAGTTGACAATATTAACATAAATTTTGTATGACAGCAATATTATCAATGTCATACCAGTTTTTTTCGATGAGCAACAAATGAAATAGATCCACCTGTATGAAGTGTAATGTCACCATCTACCTCCTTGCGATTGAGACGGCCGACTTCTGATTTTCGTCTCCACTTATTTGTATCCCAATGCTCAATAATAAGTTGATTCCAAATATCTGGAGGTATCCACGGAGGGCCAAAACCGCTAGTTCGGTGAATATGATCGGTGTTAGCCTTTCTTTTTGCATAATTTCTAGCATCACACATATTATCAGAGAAGCGTCGACAAGTTGTCTTATCCCATATTTCTCGAACCTCATCGGTCTAAGAAGGATCCCAACGATAAACTGCCTTAAAAAACCCAAATACACAATAGTGGAGATAAAAATTTCAATTTTAGGGGTTTATATATCAGTAACATATAATTATCATAATCAAATTTTTAAAATAAAATACCTTAAATTTGTCCCAGAGTAACTCCTTCAGATGTGATGGCACTTCAGACCAATATGGCCATACACCCGTGAAATTTCCCTTAATAATTGATGAAATGTCTCTAACCACTTTTGTCTCGGGGAAGCTACAAAAATAATAAAACTAGATCACAAATGAACATTATGGTCAATGGTGCTAAGTCTGTAATTAACACTACTAAAATGAACTTTGCTGGAAAATTAATGCTGAAGTAACTAAGTAATATTAATGTTGAAGTAAACTAGATCACAAGTACTCAAGTCTTATTATATAGTGTTGTACAGTCAGTCTATAGTTCAAATCTTTTGATTTCCATGATTTTTTTTGTTAATAGTGGACAATGGAACTCGGGAGGGCCTAGAGACGTTCTTGAAGGCAGCAAGTAGTGATCCAGAAACTTGATAAAATGTAATAAGAAATAGCTCAAATATTTGTCATTAATCTGTAATTGTAAGATACATTTCAAATACTGCATTTTGTAAACATTTGAATTCATTCGATCTGAATATGTGATTTCAACCTTTTCCTTTTATTTGTTCTTCTTCTGTGATGGAGCTGATTATGTGCAAATCTTGGTCTGGAGTGAAATTGGATATGGCTCAGTGAAACTAGCATGAGGACTGGGTGACCTACAACTGAATATTGATCAAGGTTTAATGGTGATCAGGAAGGTACTGTTTGTACCAGACTTGGAGTCTAACTTTTTAAGCATTGGACAACTGTTGAGTCAGCATTGGCGGATGCATTTACATTACGCGCTTGGATGATAACTTGTAAAGATTTTAAGGTAGGCTTTAGAAACAGTCACTGCCACTGAACATCAGTTATTCTAACTTTTGATGGTTATATCAAAGGTTTCATCATGGGGCATGTTTTCGTAAAAGAAAGACATGAAACAACAATCCATATATTTTTTAGGAAAGTAAGGCTTATAATTATCAAAAGAATTGAGAAATACAAGCTAAGTAGGGGAGTAAGGGAATATACAGAGGAAGAAGGAAACCTCGGAAAAAGCCCAAAGGGACTAGGTTATAAGGAGTCGGTCCAAAAAAGAGAGGCTCCCTCCACAGTCATTTCCTGCACAGACTTAGAGGAAACAACAATCCATAGAGTGCAATTTCTAGCAGCTTATTCTCAGTCGCATTTGACTTTATGCATAATATATATTGTCCTTTGTGCGGTTTAGAACTTTAGATGGAATCCTTTTTTCAATAGTCGTTCAACTTGCTAGCACTGAGGAACTCTACATATTAGTATATTACATCAGTTTGAGTTGGTGGTGGAGAGGTCTGGTGGTTGGGTAGGTGTAGTCAAAAATAGTTCCTTGGTTATTTGAAATTCTTGGATTATTTCAATTAGCATGTAAACCTTATGATCTATCACTTTTGTATATGTAAGAAAGACAGTGGATTAACAACTACTTGAACTCGGCAGGAATACTTTCTTGGGGTCTTTCTTTCCTATTCGGATTGGCTTGAATTGGATTAACAAGTGTTAGAGTTCATTAATACCTGTGGACATATGCATCATTAATCATTTAAGGGCTGGGTGCCTGTTATTCTTCCTAACGTAATGTTTACTCCAATCTATTTTCACTTAAGCTTTCTAAGTTAATCAAGTTCAATATCATGTACATAAATTACCCATGTAAAATGTCTGAAATTTTGCATTGCAGTCTTTAGGTATACTCAAGTAATATTGTTGTAGTTTGGAATCTGAAAAGATTGTATGCACTATGAGTATGGCTAAGAATAACTTGATCAAGTTAAGTAGTTTTAATTTTGCATTAAGGGTTGAAAGTTGAGTTGAAACTGATTTAAGTCTATGGCATAAACGCATGGGACATGTCAATGAACAATCACTTATTGATATGACCACTAAACATATGATTGAAGGTATTGATTCTTAAGTATTGATATGCACTTATTGATTCTTAAGTATTGATATGAACTTATTGATATGCACTTTTTAAGTATTGATTCTTACTCTGGATGTAAATATGTTGCAATGTTTGTGGATGATTGGAGCAGGATGGTGTGGGTGTATTTCTTGAAGCATAAATCCGAAACTCTGAATCTGTTCAAGAAGTTCAAATCAGCAGTTGAGAATGAAGTTAACTCAAGGATAAAAGTCTTGAGAACAGATAGAGGTGGAGAATTCACCTCAAAGGCTTTTGATGAATTCTGCACTGAGACAGGAATTAAACATCAGCTAACAGCCAGCTACACACCCCAACAGAATGGGGTAGCTGAGAGGAAGAACAGGGTTTCAGTGGAAATGACTAGATGCTTGCTGAGGGGGAGCAGTTTACCTAAGAACTTGTGGGCTGAAGCATTGAATACCTCAGCATATATCATCAACAGATGTACCACTAAAGCATTGAATACAAGCAGAAGAACTATACTTGTTGGGTACAGTTCAGAAACCAAGGGTTACAGGTTGTTTGATCCTGAAAGGCAAGAATTGATGATAAGTAGGGATGCAGTTCAAATCATGGTGTGCAAGTCCATGATTTAGAAGCTGAAGAAGAGAACTTATTGAGTGATGAGCCGAATGAAAACTGTGTCTGAACACACTATAAATGAAAATGTTCAGAGTGAGAGCAATAATGATTCTTCACCACCACCCAGAGGCTTTAGAAGTGTAGCTGACATCTTACAAGGCAAAGAAGAATGCTGAACTCACTAATAAAAAGAAATAAAAATGAGCTCAATAGTACTCACTAATACAAATCTAGAATCCAGCATGGGTAAAGATTGAATAAAAGGGAGAAAGAGGGAAATGGAAATGAGAATGAATAACTAGGGTTCAAGTTAGGAGAGAGCACCATCTCCTTGAACTCATTGGGGGAAGTGAGCTGAACACCTTGTAGAGAGAATGAAGAAAAGAAAATTGATTTCATTTCTTGATCCCCATCATTCGTTACATTCTCTTTTTGTAGATGTACAAGATAAAAGCAAAAGGCAACACCCTTAAGATGACTCTAGAAGATAACAATGAACAAACCATTAGACCTCATGATCTCTACTAACAATCTAAACAGCCCACTAACAACCCATTACAAAACTAATTAAGAACATAAATCCCTTGATGATAATGATATGGATGATGTGGCATGTTAGGTCCATATTAAGTCCCCTACCCTTGAAAAAATACTTGTTCTCGAGCACGAATGCCAAAATTGTTGAAGTAGTCCTAAGTTGCTTGAAGAAATGGGGGTGGAGATCTCTATTTATTGTAGAAGTAGGTGCATACATAAGGGAGGATGTGGTGCATATAAGCTAGGTAGGTAATTGATCAGTAGTGTGTGGTCACTTCTCGTTCCATCATTGCAAAAAACAAATTTTGGCTGATCTTGAGCATGACACTTGATTCCATCACAATATCATGCTTGATCAATGTCTTGCTAATTAGCCTTAAGAGATTCATCTCCATCATAAATAAATAATATATAGTATTAGAAAAAAAGTATTAGGTATTTAATGATTTAATATGTTTAAGAAACCCAAATCATCTACGGGTAACCATGGTTTGTTAGGATTAATTATTTGGCATATATGAAAAAATGTTGTATTTAAAAGAATACATGCACTATTACATTTTTTAGAGGTAAATATTCTATTTCCAAATATATGAAACATATTGCAGAATAAGCTAGTTACCCAAATAGTAACTGAAATAATATAATGCAAAATATAATGATCTACCTTTTCTTATCAATAATTAATAGACGTCTATCATCTGGTGTCTCTGACGGTTGTGAAGGTTGATTTGGTCCTCTTCGACGTGAAGTATCATCACTGTGTGTAGCAACAGATGTAGATGGCACAAGAGGAGCTGATGGCATCAAATGCAAATGGACTGAAGGTGGTGAGGGTGTTGGTGTTGGTGCTGGTGCTGGTGCTGGTGCTGATGACGTCGAAGGTGTAGGAGTAGAAGGTGTTTCTAGTGGAACAGTAACAGGTACAACAAGAGTACAAGGTGTAGAGGTCGTGGCTCCAACTATAGCTTCAGATGATGATGAGGTCGCAAAAGGTATTTCAACCAAAGGAGGACGCCCTCGACCTCGTCCTCGCCCTCGTCCTCGCCCTCGTGACACCATTATTTACTAAAAGTGCATTAAAAATAGTTAATAATTCAAGACACATGAATTTTTTAAAAAAAATCAATTACAAACAAATGAGAGTTTGTCATCATGTTCACAATGATTTTATAAGTGATCATCAAAAGTAAACTTATACAAAAAAAGTTTCAATCATCATTCTCCTCATTTGACAAATACACGTCAACTCCATCATCTTCACTATCTTCCATGTCTATAGTGTCCGTTTCTTCTTCGTCCTCCTCAATAGCTTGTCTTCGAGTTCTTAAGAAAAATTCTTCATGTTGATCTACTTCATCAACTACACCATCGTTATCAACTAATACATTTAACAAATCCAACTCAGTTGTAGGCATAATAGGTTGTATTGTTTCAACCTCATCCTCTTGAAAAAAATCATCGATCTGTGGAGGGATATTATTGTCTGTTTCTTCAACCTCTAAAACATCAAATCTATTTCTTGCTTTAATTTTGCATACAGACCACCAATCACTTCTTCCTTTTTTCTTTGAGGGATAACTAGTGTAATAAACTTGTTGAGCTTGCTCTGCCAACACAAAAGGAGCATCATGATAAAGTCTCAACTTGTGATTGATTTCAACAAGTCCATGGCGAGGATGTACTCTAGCTCCTTTTTCGGTATCAAACCACTCACATTTAAATAACACCACATTATTTCCACCAAAGTATTCTACCTCCATAATATCAATCAAAATGCCATAGTAATCAGATTCAAAGTCATTGTAGCAACTACCCTTGACACAAACACCACTGTTAATTGTTTTATTTCCATGTGAAAATTCTTTGGTGTGAAACTTATATCCATTCATAAAATAACCCTTCATGGAACGAACCAATCTTTGTGGGCCTGTGCAATGGCAAGTATTCGATTATCAACCATGTCAATGTTATGATTAACCTATCAAAAAAAAGAAATATGAAATAATCAGGATTATTCACATTGACATTGACACAAGAATAATTGTTCAACTTACATAATCTCTCAACCATTTTGGAAATTCTCTGTCTCGTAACTTCTCTAGTTCTGCGTCAGTTAAGTGTGGTTCTCTTTGCCTAACAATATCATTAAACTCACTGAAAACAATAAGGTTTACATTAACATAATTTGAATATATGAAATAATTAACGAAAAGTTGATGTTAATACTACTACGTACTTAATAAAAGGAGAGATTTCTTGACAATTTATAAGTACGTAAAGCTCCATTGCTTTATACTCAGCTTCGTCGACAACCATCCTATAACGTCCAACGGCCCCACAAGGTCGACCAGGATAGGTAAAGATAGATAGGCGTCCCATAGTAGTTGGAACTCCACCATCATCATTTCGAGGCACTTGATTCAACCTTGTGTTTACCTTTGGTTCAAAGTAGAAAGAACAAAAAATAGAAATTTCTTGTATGATATATGCTTCACAAATTGATCCTTCAACATATGCTCGATTCTTCACTTTTTTCTTCAATTCAAGCATATACCTGAAATATTCTTATAAATTAAGACGTTTAAAAAAATTAAAAATTTGAATGAAGAATCAAAAGGCATATGTGTTACCTTTCGAATCCGTACATCCATCTATATTGTACAGGACTGCCAACTTTAGCCTCATAAGGTAAATGAACAGGGAGATGCTCCATAGAGTCGAAAAAACTTGGTGGAAATATTTTCTCAAGCTTGCATAGTATCTCAACAATATTTAACTCAAGTCTTTTGACCTCCTCAATTCGCAACACACTTGAACACAAGTCCCGAAAGAATAAACTCAGCTCAGTTAATGTATCCCATACTGGATCAGGTAACAAATCACAAAATGCAATTGGAACAAGCCTTTGCATGAAAATATGACAATCATGACTTTTCATTCCATAAAATTTGCAATCATCTATATTTACACATCGACTTATGTTTGAAGCATAACCATCAGGAAATTTCAATTCTTTGACCCAATGACATAGTGCTTCGATTTGTTCTTTGTTCAACACAAATGAGGCTCTCGGCTTCAACAGTTTTTCATTGACATTTTGTAATTCTAATTCAGGGCGCTTGCAATACTTATGCAAATCAGCTCTAGCCTTGACATTGTCTTTTGTTTTTCCCTTGATGTCCATTACCATATTGAATATATTTTCAAAAACATTTCGTTCAATATGCATCACATCTAAGTTGTGTCGAATTAAATTTGTATGCCAATACGGTAAAGTCCAAAAGATACTTTTTTTAACCCAATTGTGTTGTTGCCCAAATCCTAAAATTCTAGCAACACATTGATTTCCAAATTGAATACTAGGTAATTTATCAACACGTGCCTTCATTTCATCGCCCAATAATCGTGGAGGTGGAACATCTCTTTCAATTCGGCCCTTCATAAATTTATCTCTTTACCTTCGATATGGATGATCAAGAGGGAGAAACTGACGATGGCAATCGAAAAATGATGTCTTTCTCCCATTTTCAAGAATAAAAGATTTGCTATGCTCTAAACAATATGGACAAGTTAACCTCCCGTGTGTGCTCCATCCTGATAACATAGCATATGCAGGGAAATCGCTGATAGTCCACATAAGTGCTGCTCTCATTTGAAAATTTTGTTTTCTAAACACATCATATGTCATAATCCCATCAGACCATAACATGTTCAGTTCATCAATCAATGGCCTCAAAAATATGTCAAGTTCTTTACGTGGGCTGTTTGGTCCAGGAATTATCAAACTTAAGAATATAAATTGATCTTTCAAACACATAGGTGGCGGCAAATTGTATACAGTAATGAGCACAGGCCAAACTGAATATGGAATAGAAGAATGCCCAAATGGATTAAAGTCATCGGTGCACAATCCTAATCTGACATTCCTTGGATCAGAAACAAATGAAGGATGGTGAACATCAAACTGTTTCCATGCTTCACTATCTGCAGGATGTGCAATAACATCTGAACTACGATTCTTTGCATGCCAAATCATATACTCAGCAGTTTTTTCAGACATAAAAAGCCTTTGAAGTCTTGGTGTTATCGGAAGATACCGTAAGACCTTATACGGTATTTTTTTTCTCCTACCATTATTTAATGATGTTGGCTTATATCTAGGATGTCCACACACTGAGCATTGCATCAAATTTGTTGTTTCTTTATAAAACAACATGCAATTATTCTGACATGCATCTATCTTTTCGTATCCAAGTCCTAGTTTCTTCATCATCTTCTTTGTTTTATAAAAATTTTCTTCCAACTTCACATCTTCTGGTAACATATCTTTGATTATTGACATCAGCCGGTCATAGCAAGCTTCACTCATGTTAAACTCAGATTTGCAATTGAGTAACTGTGACATGGCTGATAACCTACTTTGACTCTTACAACCACTCCATAATGGCTCATCTGTGTAATTCAATAATTCAAAAAATTTGGCAGCTTCTTCATTTGGTCTTTCTTCTACATTTGATGAGCCAATACCAATTGCATCCACCACCATAGTTCTATAGGGATTTTGAGTGGTGCTTTCTGATTGAGGAATGGTTGAGGATTCACCAACTTCTTCACTTGTCAACTCCCCATGTGCAATCCAATGTGTGTAGCGAGGCATAAATCCCTTCGAACATAAGTGATATGCCACATCATCTCGATAATGATAATGATGATTAATACATTGTCGATATGGGCACCTAATTTTATCACCAAAAACATATTGAGTTTTGGAGTATGCAAAATTAAGAAATCCCTCGACTCCTTGAATAAATTCATCAGTCAAAACTCCTCTAATTATTCGACATTTCATCCAACTACGATCCGTAGACATTTTGATTAACTTTTTCAACCTAGAAACAATATTAAGCACATTAATTAGAACACAATTTTAAAAAAAAAGTCGGCTATCATGTTATTTAGATGATATTTTAAAAAATTAGCTATTAAAGTGGTACCTTGGTTTGTTTGGGAGTTGAGTTAAGCAAAAGAAGGGGTGGGAAGAGAAAGGGGGAGAAGGAAAAAGATGGTTAACAAATTCCCAGTTATCTAGGTGACAAGAGTATTTAAATATAGCTTCTACTTGGAATTGTTTTCAATTAAACTTTTAACTACCTTGTTTTTCTTTCGGTACTAGGCAATTTAAAAAAATTGGTAAAAATACCGACCGTACTAGACGGTACAGTATTTGAAATCATGCTTCAAACTATCTCTGAAAACGAATATAATGTAAGCACCATAGTTCAACAGCTAGCTGTTATGTTAATTGGGTATTTGATAGTGGCACACAACAATATGTGGAATAGCAATGGATGTTGACAGACACAATAATTATCAGTAATTATTACCACATAGATACTCTCTAAATCACTGGTGAAAGTTTGATCATATGACTACAAACCACTGGTGAATAGCAATGGACTAGAAGGCTATTTAATTGCTAAATAAAATTAATCTTCCAGCTTCTAATATTGTAGGCAATTATTAATGAAGTAGTCATTCTCAAGACAATTTATATGTGTGCAATCACTCACCAGTGTGCATGTGGAAACTTTCATGGGAGTACACAGGCATCTCCCCAAAATATGCCAAGATGGGAGCTTGTTTAAGTAGGAGTACTACTAGAAAGAAGGTCCCTCTTGTTAATTGCACTAGCTAGTTGATGAAGCAATTAAAAGCACATGATAAAATAATTGGAGGAAACAAAAAGAGAGACAAGGCCTCATGGGAAAACCTTGTCTTCTTTTACATGTTCCAGTAGCTCTTTATGGGAGTGAGGGAGGGAGCTGATGAGCTTTTACATGCTATCACTAAGGAAAGAAGCCCTAAAAATACCATTTTCATTAGATATGGTTTCTATCTTATGGCCATTTACATTATTTGTTTGCTGGAAAATGAGAAAAGAAAAGAAAAGAAAAGAAAAGATGGATTGAAGTTTTGGGCTGAGGTAGTAGTAGTGGCAGTGGATGTAATGTACAGTTTAGGTTAAAAATGTGTAGTGGCAGTGGATGTAATGTGCAACTTAGGTAGTAGTAGTAATGGCAGTGGCAGTGGATTGAAGTTTTGCATCCCCAGTCAATGAGACCTGCTAGAGAAGGTGATATACTAGTGAGGGTGAAGAATTCTTACAATCCTCAAGCTCCAAGTATTGTCATTACTAGAGAAAGAGATATGAGTAAGGCATAACCATAAGTCACCAATTTCTATTGTTTCTTCTAGAATTGAGGCCATTTATTCTTATTATTTGGACTCATTATTTTATTGTGTATAGTTCAGGCTATACAAACTAGTATTGTTTTGAAATCAAATTTTACCATGTTGGACATTAGAGGAGCTGCTAAGGAAGAGGCAGTGGAGTATTTGGGTAGCCTAATAAGAATTCATAGATCAGATTTAATATTGTTGCAGGAAACTCATCTGGAAGATGATGATGCAAAGTTGTTTATTAACATATTCCTTTTAAGATTAGAGATGGTTTCTAGGCTCCTAGATGCCTTCCCATTAAATCAACATCATATTTTATTGCTTATAATCCTCTTCAATCATTTATTGGATGCAAATAATTGAGTTAAATAGAACAAAAAACATAAAGAATAACAAAATGCTAAAGGAAACAAGCTAGACAAGATGAGATATGAGCTTGGATGTAGGACTGTTTAGTCCTATAGAAGTTGAGTACCATCTGAACTATCTTTGCTAGTTTTGATATCACTTTCACAAAGAAATACACCATTGCTTTTAGTCTCTATCCCATAGTGATTGATACTCCGAAGTCCAAACTGGAGAAGGGCTTATCTCATCTTTTTAGATATTAAGTTTTAAAATGTATTTTATCCAAAGAAAGATTTAAAATATTCATGTACACTAATCAATTTGTCTTTCCAATTCATTATTGATTTGTGAACTTATCAGTATGGAACAAGAGCCAAGAGATATAGGTTGATCAACAAGCTATATGACTGTTATTAGACTAGTAAATCATACTTTTTTTAGTATTAGGTCAATTTAAATATATGCTAAGACGGTCGTCACACTTTTGTCTGTGCAATATATTGTTAAAAAGATCCATAACTTATAAATTACCACACTAACATTTTCTACCCATGACTGAACTTGTAAAGGTATTACCACACTAACTAGTAAGCACCCAAATGCTTGGACAATTTGGTTTCCTAGCAAAGGTGATTTTTGATACACTAATAGCTTATAATGATCCTTAACTTGAGGTCATCCCCCTCCCTCGAAAGGGGCATCCCCCTCACACGATTCTTAACTCAAATAGGTGTCTACCCTAACTTGAGGTCAGTGGTGAACTTTCACTTCACCAAAATGGAGGGCAAGAACAAAGATAAATATGAAATGCAAAACACACTAATGAGACAACAACAATTTGATTATGCACGGGATTGACATGCTATAGATGATGTTGGTCATGACAAGGCAAGGGGTTGCTTGGGAAGGTTCCCTGGAAGTGAAATGATGGGGGTAATCAAGAAGTTCCTTAAGTTGAAGAATGAATAGTTTAGCGAGAGAGCTAGTCTGAACTGTGAGAGCCAAATGATTTATATACTAGAGACTAACATGCAAATGATTGAGAGTTCCTTAAGTTGAAGAATGAATAGTTTAGTTGAAGAAGCTCCTTAAGTTTCAGGATTGAGAGTTCATAAGCTAATGTCTCAGCTTAAGAAATTAGAGGAGGAGAAGTTGCAAGCACTTGACAAGGTTAGGTTTGCTGCTTCATATATTGATGAACTGTCCGAGGAGAAGAACAAACTCATTGATGAACTTAAGACCAGCAAAGATGAATTGCAAAAAGTTAAAGAAACAATGGAAGGTTTAGCTTCAGCATTAAATGAAATGTCTACTGAGTCAAGAGAAAATCAAGAAGGGCTTTTAGAAAAGCAAGCTAAAATTGAAGATGCTCGATCGCAGATAGAGCAATTGGATTCAACTCTTAAGAACACTGAAGAGAGGTATGAGGTCATGCTTGATGAAGCAAGATATGAGATAGTTTGCCTCAAGAAAATTGTTGAAAAATTGGAAGCTAAAACCAATAATTCAAGCACTGAGTGGGATACAAAGGAGCTTCACTTAATTAATGCTATCAAAAATTCAGAAGATGAACTAGCTCCTCTCAAAGTCGAAATGGCTATGGTTGTTGATTCACTCAAATTAGCAGAACAAGAAGCACATGAAGCAAAGGCGAATGGAGCTGAGATGTTAAACAAGTTGAAACAAGCTGAATATGCAGCAGCAGCTGCTTATGAAGCGGCTGAAGAAGCAAAGTCTAAGACTCATGGTAGCATCAGAGAATAAGAAAGGAGTTCACAATGACGAAGAGGAAGATCCTATAGGTATTGTGTCCAAGGATTTAGCATCAGAGAAGGACGATGAGGATGAATCTGGAGATGATAATGCATATTCGAAGATTCATGGTGCTATCTTTGAACAGACAAATAGTATGACAGAGAGCACAGAAATCTTCCCCACCATGAACCAGCAGCAAAAGAAGAAAAAGCCATTGCTATAAAAGTTACATGGGAGAAATTTACATGCAGTAAAACAAATAAATGCATAAATCAATAACAAGAACATGGCTCTCTAAGAAATCAATAACAACTCTCTAAGAATAATCTATGAAATCTGGAAAAATTTAAAGATTAAAGAAATTTACCTCAAATCAGCACAAATCTAGAGAAATCAGAAGAAAGGGGCCTGCGATAGTGTTGGATGGGGGAAGAATCGTGGGTGGCAGGGGGGAGCTTGGCGATGGGCCTCCGCGAGAGCTTGTTGCGGGTGGAAGGAGAGATCGCGGGTAGTAGGGAAGAAGCGTCGGATGAAGTCGCCGCGGTTGGAGAAGAATCCCATGACAAATGGGCCTCTGCGAGAGCAGGTGGCAGGGGAGATCGCGGGTGGCAGTCAGATGAAGAAGGATGAAGAAGCGTCGCGGGAGAAGAATTGCACGACAAAAGGGGGAGAGGGAAACTTTTGTCGCGCGCCTGCAAATTTTCGTCATGTTGAAAAAAAAAGTAAGGGCGCGAGTTTTTGTCGGCTGGGGGAGAGGGAAAGGCTGGTCGGCTGAAAAATAAGATGGAATGAAAAGAAATAAGGATTTTCTAAAATTTACCAACATATATATGTATCTGTTGGTGATTTTGTTGGTAATACCAACAAAAAATATTGGTTGGTAACACATCCGTCAGTGAAACCTTCTTTTCTTCTAGTGTTTTTTAAAAACTAGTTGGAGGCATTCTGAGAATTTTGGATAGTTTGGAGGTTTCTAGTCTTTCAAGCCTTATTTTTTAGGTTAATGGTTTCCAAAAATTCCTTAATAATATGTCTTTAATTTGTTTTTATCTAAGGAACAATTATTCAAACTTTGCTGTCAATAAATTATCTAAATTATGCAGTCCTCCAAGGAGCCCCTACTTAGAATTTTCAAAGCCGTTTTTTGATTTTTCTAGTTTTCAAGTTTTCGGAGTGCGGGTTTCATTTTTTTGGATTGTGAACTTAATGAGGACATAAAATAAGACTTAGTAACATTTACAATAAAAGAAATTAAGTCCTAAACTAATTTTGACATGCTCGACTCCGAAGACTTCAATTCTTGTTTTTTTGTGATTTTCCTAATTGGGAACGTCACATGCAAATTGATATGGAACCTGAAAATATTTCATGCTCAAACATTGGTTCCATATTTGTTATCATCAAAATCGAGATTAAGACAAATGTTGAAAACTTTAGGCCAACATTATCATCGAGTATCGATTCCGTTGAAACCTTCTTCTTGAAACCCAAAACCGAACTTGGCACGTGTATCGTTCTTCAACCTGAAACGAACATTTGATAAACACATTGGAATATATTTGTTATCATCAAAACCTAGATTGAGACCAAGGTTGAAAACCTTAGGTTAATAGTATAGACCAATGTGTTTAGGTCCAAGTTGAGTAGTTGTCTTGGTGTAGAGGCATAAATCCATTTGTGTAAACTAGGTTTAGGGTGTCCTTATATCTTGAGGTGGGAAGGAGTCTTTGGGATAAAGGTAAAGAGCTCCCGATGTAAATCCTCTTGTAGGAACCCTTAATACTTAGTGAATTTGGTTAAACTCTAAGCATGATAGTTAGGTAGTGGATCTAGGCTTGGTTAGAAGCCGAACTACTATAAATGTGTTTGCTTCAACACTTCATTGTTTGATCGTCATTGGCCTAAGCATAAGAATCGATTAAAATTAGAATTTAGACATAATTCGTTGTGACACACTATTTAGACCCCTCTAGTGTGTCATTTTTTTTAATATTTGATATTAGAGCGGGTTTGTAGGTTGAGATTTAACCATCTTGTCTACAAAGAACTCTGATCTTAAAATGGTACTAGATGTTCGATCTCTATACCTCCTAGGTTCTATGAGTCTAATATTGGTTTATGAAAAAATAGAATGTATAAATTTTTAAAGACTCAAGGTTTCAGAGTTTTTAACCTGTTAAAAATTGAGTGTTGAACCTATAAATGACACGCGTGCTTGGAATAATTAAGTTCAGCCCTAGAATTGATTTTAGTCCACTTGTTTTATTTAACACTTGTTTAAGTCAATTTTACCAAGATATTGATTTCAGCTAGAATTGATCCATAGTCTCATTAATTTTAGCTATACCAACAATGCATGTTAGGAAGAATTAAGTTCAATTGCAACTGATCCAGCCATTTAAATTATTTAGAATTGGATAAGACAATGATACTTCTCCAACCCCATATCATAAAAAAGATAGCTAATTTCGATGAAGAAAATCTGAAAATACCTTCTTGATCCAACAAGGTGTAGATTAGCTAAAGAGTCAAATCAAAACTGGTGAAGATAAACTTGGACCTCCTCCAGAACCCCACTAACCTAACTTTTGCTCGCCAAGGACAAAGAAACCATATTATTATATCATCAAGGAAAGACATACAGCTTCATTCGGCATTCATTAATTCAAAAATTCTATCATTCCACATATGTATGCAATAGTTTCTTCTACCTTTTCTACATGCCATTATGCAACAAGAGGTTGCGTTACTCAAACAAAACCATAATAACATTATTATTAATATCTAAAGTTGTGTCACCTACCATGATTGGTTGCAATCATCCTCCCACCTTCTTCAATCAAATTCAATTCAATTCAAAGTTGTATCATTAAATCCGTCACAGCCATGCAGTTTGATTGTCAATAAACTTTAATATTAAAAATAAAAATATACTATTAATTGATGATATTTTCATTAGTTACTTGTGGCTTGATTTATATTTCTCGTCCATTTGGGTTACGTACGACAGTTTAAACCCAAAGCAACCAAAGCAAAGTTATATATATATATATATATATATATATAATATTGATTTGTAATATTTTGGGTCCCTCAAGTCTACTAAGCGTCGCATGCTATTTATGTTTATACTCCCATTTACATTTCAGATTTTTTCCAAAATCAGAATAATATTTTTAAAAATTATCAAAAACAAAATATGATCTTGAAATTACCGAAACCATAGCATAATTCAAATTTTTTCCAAAATACCTCTCCGTCCCAGCTATTGTTAACGCCTCCATTTAACTCCATCAATTGTTAACATATCCATTAGTATTCTACCAAAACTCTTGAATATGATCCTTTCTCGCCAAAAATGCATGCATCAAAATATTACTAAAAAATACAATAATTTTTAAATAATATTTTAATTGAGGTACACTACTTGAATGATTCATATATGACAGGGTACAAATGTCACGCCAAAACTCTTGAATCTAATTCAAGAGTTTTAGTGAAACTTTTGAGTACAGTCATTTTCAATTAAAAATACATAAAAAATTACCAAAAACCCCACAATAGTTCCTAAATAATATATTAATTGAGTGTTGGTATAAGATTTTCAATCTTGGTCTTAATCTCGGTTTTGATGATAACAAATATGGAACTAATATTTGAGCAAGAAATATTTTCAGGTTCAATATCGGTTTGAGCGCGACGTCCGCGACCCAAAAAATCAGAGAAATATGAGAAATCGGAAGAACGCTCATCGACGCTCGAGAATTCATCGGAAGATAGAATTTAGGTTTAGGAATTCTAGAATACTAGTAAAATCCTCTTTACGATGCAAAAGAAACCACCAAAATTCGAAACCAACACCCAAAACTCCGAGAGGCCGAAAATGGCTAAAAAGGCTAAAATTTGCAATTTTGGAAACCCTCAATCAAATCTCGGCAGCAGCCCTTAATCAGCCCAGGATCGACCGAAAGTGGCTGAAATATTTAGTAAGTTTTTCGGTTGACCGTCAGCCGACCCTCGGCCGACCGAGAGTCGCCCCATGATCGATCGAAAGTCCCAACATATCTTTTTAGATCCGTTGAACGACTCTTTTTGAACCCCTACTATTGGGATCTCTATATGAACTCCCATGACAGCCTTCCTTATATTTCTAAATATTCATTGAACCATTTTAACAATATTAGTAAGCTTTCTTGTGCCACTTCATTCCAAACCTAGTTTTATGCATACACCAAGATCTTGCCTTTGAACCTTCAAGATTGATCTTCTCAAGACATCAAGAGGACTAGGGAGTCGATATTGGAGCTAAGTACACTTTGTTTGGTTTATTGCTCCATTTACTTGTATATTCTTTAGGTTTATTTGTTGTATTTCAACTTGTGTAAACCTAGGATGCTAGGTTTGTTTGATTGGGTGGTTGCCTTGGTTGTAAGGCTTAAGTCCACTGTGAAAGTATAGTCTCTTAGGGAACTTTTTTTAATGGACAGTTGCATAGAAAGTTGCAACTGCTTGCAAGTAGCAAACTAAAAAACAAAAATCACACGCAAACACAAAGATTCGTTTACGCAGTTTAGTGACAAAGCATGTCACCTAATTAGCGAGGCACTCACCGAACAAATGCCAAATCCACTAGCAACAAGTATAATATTAGCTTCTGAATTTCACACTTTGAAATCCAACTATAGTGAATTGAAAATAACAAAAACCTATTTGCTATTGCAAGTATATACCAACTTGTCTCTCTATGCAATCCCAACCATAGAGTTCTGTCCTCCATATAGTCCCTGTGTTGTAGTAAGTTAACAGCCCACGACAATCTTAGCTTGAAGATAAGAAAGGTCGATTGTTGTCGTCTTTCACTCGGCGGTCTCAACTCCTCAAATAACTGGCAACACAGTGTATGCACATTAGAGTTGATTATTCAAATTTTTCACCAGTATTTATATGTGACAACTGATCAATCTGAATCAATGCTGACTTACCACCGATCATTAACAGCATTAATTAGTTCAAAAACAAACAATCATCGGTTCAAAATAGTCAGCTCTAAATCACCATAAATTAACAACCATAAAGATCAAATGAGTAACGTTTGGAGATATTTAAAGATGACCTCTCCATTACCCATAAAATTAAACAGGCAACAAAAATGTAATTAACGATGATTAAAAATATCAGAGATATAAGAGAGAATCATCGTTAATATTGTAAATCAAAGGTCAGAAATTGCACAGCATCCTTATCCTGAGATCCATAGTTTGCAGTAGCAGTTGAAACTGTTCTCACACAATTGTAATTATCTTCAACATAAGCAGAACTTCTCAAAATTGTGACTATATATTTAATTGAGAATAACGTGAAATACTTTGCCAAATAGAGCCAACACATAAAAGTCAACACTAACAATCTCTCCCTTCGGCTTATTTGGCAAAACCCACACTGACAGAATCAACATCAGTAAGATAGATAACAAGAGATAGCAAAGAATTGTCAAAATAGAGATTAAGAAAAATATCCAGTCATAGTCACAACCACCATCACAGTCAGAGCAAAAAATTACAACCAGTCAACATCATCATCTGTGACGCAACCAATACCTATCAAACAGGTTAAAGTATCTCCCAAAGAAGTTTAAAGTATCATCCATCATAGAAGGCCAGTTGCAACCACAAATTAAACAGTAAAAAATAGAGTTCTAACTGAACAAAGCCTTTGTTCTCCCCCTTTTTGGCATAATAAGCCAAAGGAGAGAGAATAACGTCACAATCACTCAGAGTTGTCACAACTAGATGAATCAGATATGCTACCAGAAGACAAAGAAGCAGCACCTACATAAGCAGCTATCAAATATTCAATAATCTTCCTCTCAATAAAGATTACCTACTGCTGGAGCTGAGCCATGGTCTCTCTTGCAGTAAATAGTTCATCAAGAATAGATCTGTCAACTGTAGATGAAGCACCATAAGATTTCTTGAATGAATTACTATCAGACTCAGAAATGTCCTAAGTAATATTGTAGTAAAATTCCATAATAGGTTGTTTGCAAAAAGGTATGACAACTATAAAAGACCCAAACAAGTTTCTCTTTTCAAGAGTTTCCAAAACAAGTTTGCACTTAAGAGAAATTTGATCTAAATCTAGAGGTCCCTGGGAGATTATACCTCTGTATTGTAGAGCCTTCCACGATGGAAAGAGATCATCAGAGAGGAGTCCCTTGTGGAGTTTGCTGGTAGCAGCTTTCTTCTCAAACTTTCTTCTTGATTTTGAATGCTTTCCTTTGGAGACAGGTGACCTTTTCTTCTTAGTGACATAAATTTTTTGTTTTCCTTTAGAAACTTCTGGATTGGGTTTTCTTTTCTTAGATTTCCTTACCTCAACGGCCCTGTCCAACAGTGACTCATTATCAAAGTCTATTTCCAAGTTTACAGTCTCCCCATATAAGAGCTTGGACTTCCTCTTAGAACTTCTTTTCATGACAGTTTAGCTTGACAATTTCTTTCACTTCTTGGCTGAAACAAACTTGACATGACTTGAGGTGGATCCTTTCCTCAGTGTAGTAGGATCTTCAAGAGTCACCAGAATAGCTTCTTCAACAAGAGTGAGTGAAGGAGTCTGATTTAGGTCCATAGTCTCTGGAATTGAAACTGAGTCAGCTTCAAGTACATGAGGGGTAGTTTCAATAGCAACATGAAGAGTATCAGCATCTTTGACTGCTTCATGACTAGGGCAGCAATTTTAACTGCTTCAGATATAGGAGCAACATTTTTAACTGCCTTAGTTGTAGTCCCAACTGGAACTAGAACCAGAGAAGGTTCACTTTTAGGAACTTCACTGGCAGTTTCAGCTGTAGACCATCAGCATGAATTGTAGCAGATATATTGGTGGCAGTATTTGGTCCAGGTGCAAGATCATTCATACTAGAATATGTAGAAGTTAAAGTGGGACAGGGGCGTGAACAGGGTTGGCAATCTTGGAAAAAAATTCCATAAACTTTTCGTAGTAGCCAGCCAACCCCAAGAAGCTGTGGATCTCGGTCACACTGGTCGGCCTCTCCCAATTCTAAACCACCTCAATCTTTGCTGGATCAACTTTCACACCATCCCGGGATATAATGTGCCCCAGAAATCCCACGCTGGTCAACCAGAACTCACACTTTGATAATTTTGCAAAGAGCTGGACAGATGCCCAATCCACTATCAACAAGTATAATATTAGCTTCATAATTTCACACTCTGAAATCCAACTATCAGTACCACAGTGAATTGGAAATAACAAAATCGTATGTGCTATTACAAGTACATACCAACTTGCCTCTCTATGACATCTCATCCACAGAGTTCTATCCTCCACACAGTCCTTGTGTTGTAGTGAGTTAATAGCCCATGGCCATCTTAGCTTGAAGATAAGAAAGGTAGATTGTTGTCATCTTTGCACTCAGTATTCTCAACTACTCAAATAACTGGCAACATAATGTACGCACATCGAAGTTGATTATTCAGATCTTTATATGTGACAACTGATCAATCTAGATCAATGTTGACTTAACACCGATCATTAACATCATCAGTTCAAAAATAAACAGTCATCGGTTCAAAATAGTCAGCTCGAAATCACTATAAATCAACGATCAAAAAGATCAAAGAAGTAACGCCTGGAGATATTTAAAGAGGACCTCTCCACTACCCATAAAATTAAATAGGCAATAAAAATGTAATTAATGATGATTAAAAATATCATAGATATAAGAGAGAATCATCATTAATATTGCAAACCAAAGGTCAACAATTGCGCAACATCCTTATCGTGAGATCCTTAGTTTGCAAGAGCACTTGAAACTATCCTCACACAGTTGTAACTGTCCTCACATAGTTGTAACTGTCCTCACACAGTTGTAACTTTCCTCAGATAGTTGTAACTGTCTTCAACATAAGCAGAACTCTAGTTGTGACTGTCCATTTAATTGAGAATAACCTGGAATACATTGCCAAGTATAGCCAATACATAAAAGCTAACACTAACACACTGGTTTACTTAGTTTGCTAAGATTAGTCGTGTTGTCCTTAGAGTTTGAGGTGGAAGTGTGCTCTCGGTAAGAAGGCGAAGACTTCCAGATAGGAAGTGTCTTAGGTGTAAGAGCGGAGACTCTTCGGTGAAAAGGTCCTCATTGTAAAGGAAACACTTTAATCTAGTAAACTAAAGTTGGAAATCGTAAGTGGGGTGCTAGGGTAATAGAGTAGACATTGGAGCTAAACCATTATAAATTATTGTGTTAGCATTGATATTTTGTTTGTGTTTAATTTACTTATTTATTGCTTCTGCTTATTGTTTGAATTTGATAATTGCCCAAGTAATTAAGAAACGATTAAAATCAGATTTAGGTTAAGATTTTAGTGTCACGCCCCAAAACCCAAGGTCACGTGACCGGCCGGAGTACACGTCCGTACTCCAAAGCCTATCCAAACTATGAATACCAATGAGGAAATAAAGAATACCAACCATGCATTTACAGAAAGAGTAAATATAAATAACAACTCCAGTACCATGCTAAGACACCAAAACTGAATGTACACAAGGATTACAACTTGAATGAACAGAATGGAAATTCATAAACAATCCTAAAACTTGATTATGACTGACTCGTCACGAGACCTGCACCCTGAGCTCGTTACGCCAGTTGCGCCACATAGGTACATCAGTACCTCTACTGATCAGGAGCTTCAATAAAACACAACAACAAAAAGAGTATGAGTTCATAAAGAAATTAGTTAGTGGCTTATTCCTGAGCTCTCTCTATGTCGTCAATCCAAATTATACCATAGTCTACATAAAACCAATTAACATATATATGTTCGTAATTAACCACGTAAATATATGTCCATGTAATCCATACGAGAATAGATTCATACTACCATAAATTCACATTCCAAATAATATGTATCCATATAATTCATGAGATAAGAAAATCCAAATTATCACAACCACCCTGTGCGCTTGCACCTAATTTATCCATATACAAGCAAGATCACGCATCAGTACAAAAAATACGGTTTGGTCATTAGGACACACCTAGCGAGCTTGCCGCCCATGGCTCACTGAGCTAGGAAGGCCCGCTAGCCTCAGGTAATCCTAGTGGTTGTGAAAGGCCCTCCAACCAAATGCTACTCCGGGACTGTCGTCAACGTGACTCACTCACGCATTTCCCGAGTCTATAAACCACCAGCTGATCAGCTCGGCCATACTCTAGTCTCAAACACA
This sequence comes from Canna indica, assembly GCA_034359265.1. Taxonomy (NCBI): domain Eukaryota; kingdom Viridiplantae; phylum Streptophyta; class Magnoliopsida; order Zingiberales; family Cannaceae; genus Canna; species Canna indica. Next base: position 42,208,252 of record CP136893.1, read on the forward strand.
AGCACAAACACATCCATGACCAAGTTAAATAACAAAAAATATAAATAAACATACGCCTTAATCAAAACCAAATCTCCTAGGACTTAGACCTGGGTATGTGCTCGCGCATCCCTAAATTGGCCCTACCTCGGGCTCTAATCTCTTAGCAGTGTAATAAACCATTCCATCCAATATAACCCATTATTAAGTGTATCCAAAGTACACTACAATTTATTCACCATAATGATATATTTATCATGTCTAGGTATCAGTTTAACTAATAGCATATAGTTTATCATCCATAAACCCGAAACTAAGTCACGCCATATACTGAAATTAATCATGCAATAAATCTAAAATATATCACTAAATAATTCACATAATATCAAACTGAAATAAATACATAATTCTAAGATTTTTCACGCTCACTTCTAGAATTAAAGTATTACACAAAATTTCCACGAAACTAGGACTCGAAATCGTAAGGGTCGGCCTATACTCCCATGATACGCCTCTACCCTTAAAATATATTTTTCATACAATTTATTCCACAAATATCTGATGTTTTTATAGATTGAAATCCTATCTTAGTCTACACACCAAATTAAATGAGTAAATCGAAGGTTTCCCTAGCCATTAAACCAGTTTCTAAGGGTCGGTCCTAAAATGTAGGGTCAGACTTTAATTTTTATAGCAAGTATCTACCCTCCTCTATTCCTTAAGATTCTTGGAGCCATATTATATATTTTCATATTGTTATAGAGGACCACTGTCTTATGGTGTTAAGCATGAATTACAAAATATGTTGTCATGTTATGACATTTTTCCTAAAAAGACAACATAATCAATAACTAAAGTTAATTAGACCAATTCACCTTAATCTGATTATTTTCTCAGGTTGATATTTGATTAGAATCAATACACTAGCAAAACATTTTTGTAACAATATAAATAAGAGGATCATTATCAACAAGCAGATATAGATAAACTTTCATGAAGATTATGCATAGCACTTTTGGAATGAATGTTGTGATGGAACTGACTGCAAAAGATTACAAAGCACCTAAATCAACTAGTGTATTCATGTTAGGTGAACCCATGAACAAACTTCGATCTGGAGCCATCAAAAACAAGTTTGCGTCCAGGATCAAGAAACTTAAATAAAGAAAGTGACAAATGGAAGCTAGTAGGATGGCATGTGTGAATCCAAGAAGAGCCGGCATTAAAGAAATAAGATATATTCCCTACCAGGCATACGTCACATGAAGCCCATGAACATGATGTCCTAGCAGCATACGACATGCTGCGACATAGTAGGAATTTCTTTAGACCTTATTTATTTTATGATAGAATATAATTTATCATGATATGATATGATTTAATTTTATATTTGAGAAAACTTCTAATAAATGGTCATGGTATGGTATGATTGTCTCATGGTTTGAAAACCATAAATTTTGACCAAATTTTTAAATCATGAATTTGATAGTTTCTCATCATTTCATGATATTTTATTTTTAAAATATCATCAATTAAAATTTATAACTTTTCTTATGCTCTTTATATACCCATATCAATTAGACTTTTATTTATAATTCTTAATCGGCTTAGTCAAGACTTTGTTCTTCTCCATAGTTACTGTCATTTAATCATATCATATCATACTATTTTTCCAAACAAGATAATAATTTTTACAGTATCATACCATACAATATCATATTATACCCTACATTATTAAATTATGCTTCACCTCATCCAAACAAGACTTTAATTGCTTTTAATTGCTGTAGGTTTTCATCATCTTCCTTTCCAAAACAACATCGTAACAAGGCAAATCAATCACCAAATGGCATAGGAGAATAATTTTGATCATTCTCCCTTTTTCTTCATGCGTCCAACAAAGATGGGATGTTCCTACAAGATTAGGGTTAAGCCACTCACTTGGAGAAGAAAATAAGGAGAAAAAGATGGCGACGACGCCTCATGACGATGGCAACCGGCGACGGCGAACATCGGATGCAAAAGGAGTGGCTCCTCCTCCTCTTTTCCTTAAAACTCGAAATTACACATATACCCTCCTAACTTAAGTGAACTCAAATACAGGCCTATACTCGTCTAAATCGGGTTCCGTTCGAACCGCCGAACTCGACTCGAACCAACCTTCCATCTCGACTTCAATAAAATAATCTTACTCGTGCAAAAGGGTCATACCCTTAAAGGGCGTTTGGTTGCTCGCAAGTGCAAATGCTGCAACTCTAGTTGTAGCATTTAGATAATAAATTTGTTTGGTTGGGTGCAAAAGTATTTTGCAGGATTTACTAGTTGCAACTTGTATTTCTAATATCATTTGCAACCGCAAATGGAACTGCAGCCTTAAAAACTCGCAATACAAGATTGTAGGCTACAAATACAATAATTTAAATATTGAAAAATAATTAATTTTGACGACTTAGAGTCGTAGGATGGAGACGGGATAAATATCAAAGTTGTAGGTTTGCGCGCTGAACACGATGGTAGTGTTAGATTTTAGATCTAATATCGTTTAATAGATCTTTTAAAATATATTTTTAACATTATACAAACATTAAAAATTATTAATTTATTTTGATAAATAATTAAATAATGTAAAACATATTTTATCCCAGTCTGGCACGAGGTCGCCGCTTCGGGCTTGGGCCTATCTTGGGTAATAAGGCCGGGTCAGACCTACATCCCTTGGCCCGACACGATAATAGATTCCCTAATTATGATTTTATTGTGTCGGACTATCAAATTAGATCTAGCAAATAGTGTCGGACCTAAGTTTTCGGCCCAGCACAAAAAAAATCGTGCCCAGCCCAACTTGACCTGAAAAAATTCATGCTCGACCCGACCCGACCCAGCACAAAAAAATTTGTGTCTGACCTGGCCCAAAAAAACTCGTACCCGGCCCAAACAAATTTGTGCCCAGCCCGGTCCGGCCCGAAAAAATTTGTACCCAGCTAGGCCAAAAAATTCATGCCCGGCTCGGTCAAAAAATTCATGGCTGGCTCGGTCGAAAAATTCGTGCCTGGCTCGGTCGAAAAATTCGTGCCCAGCCCAGCTCGAATAATTCATGCCCGGCATAGCTCTCCCGGCCCAAAAAATTCGTGCTTGACCTGATCCGGCCCAAAATATTTGTTCTCAGCCTGACCCGACCCGAAATATTCGTGCTTGGCCTGGCTCGTCCCGAACAAATTCGTGCTCGGTTTGGCCCGACCCAAAAATTTGTATCCAACCCGACTTGACCTGAAAAAATTCATGCTCGGCCCGATCCGAAAAAATCCATGCCTAGCCCGCCCCGAAAAAAATTCATGCTTGGCCCGACCCATCAAATTCGTGCCCGGTCCGGCCCGAACATATTCATTCTCGGCCAGCCTGATAAAATTCATGCTCGACCCGGCCCGAAAAAATTCGTGCTCGACCTGACCCTGCCCGAAAAAAATTTGTGCTTGACTTGGCCCGAAAAAGTTCGTGCGTAACTAGACCAGAAAAGTTCGTGCCTGGCCCCAAAAAATTTGTGCTCGGCCCGGCCCGAAAAAATTTGTGCCCAGCCCAGCCCAAAAAATTCGTGCCCAATTCGGCTCTACCCAAAAAAATTCATGCCTAGCCTGAAAAAATTCGTGCACGGCCCGGCCCGGCCCGACACCAAAAATAATGGGTCAGCATGGCTCGGCCCATTTAGTCTGATACCATTAAAAAATATTTAAAATTAGATTTAAATTCGATAATTAATGAATTTTAAACCACTAATACCGATCCGAAGATACAAATTGCAAGTATAATTGCAACTTCCATTTGCGGCCAACCAAATGCTTGCAAATAAAAATTGCAACTCTACTTGCGGGCAACCAAACAATAGGTTGCAAATTCTATTCTCGGGCATTTGCTTTTGCATGGAAATACTTTTTGTAACATTTGCACTTGCGGGCAACCAAACGCCCCCTTAGTCGCGGCCTCCTGCGATTTACTCCGCCCGCGACGTGCATCCCGGCCCTCCCGCTGAAGGCAATATAATTTAATTAAATTTTTCATGGGTATTACATTTACTTAACATACAATTCACCCCTCTCTAGTGTAGGTCATTAGACTTACATTTGGTACCAGAGCGGATTTTGGATTGATATTTCACCATCTCGTCTACATCTAGCCCCGATCACTTGAATGACACTAGAGTCGGTAGTTACTACACCTATGAGGTTTGATAGGATAAACTTTGGTCTTTGGAAATCTAGAATGTACACCTTTTTAAAGACCCAAGGTTTAGACGTTTTCAACATGTTGAAAATTGAATTTATTGAACCTAGAAAAGAACTGCATGATTGGAACCAAAATGAAATTGACATGTTTAAATTAAATGCTCAAGCCATGAATTTCATATATTGTTCATTGCCTAATGAAGTACTTGAAAAAATCATGCATTGTACTTTTGCTTATGACTTATGGGCTTATTTGAATATCTTATATAATTATGCAAAAAACGAGGAATTAATCACTTTTGTTGAACACAGTGATGACAATGGTCACCCCCTACCACTAACGAGGTTTTTGATGCCCATAGTGTTTCTAGTCAAAGAATCAGTAAAAGTCGGAAGAGTAAGGTAATTTGCTTGTTTTGCATGGAGAAGGAGCATATAAAGAAGAATTGTCCTTCACTTAAGAAAAATGGCAAGAAGAGGAAGAATGCTTCAAAGTCCTCGATTGAATCTAGTGAAGCATCCTTTTGCCATAACTATGAAGCCACATCCAAGGTTTGCCTCATGAGTATCCATGATGGGTACAATTCTCTCCTTTTAGTCATGTTAAAAATATTGATAATAATAATGATGCTAGTAGCTCTAGTTCTTTCAATATAACCTATGATGAGCTATTAGAAGAATCTAAGAAAATGTATGTTATCCTAGTAAAGACAAATAAGGAAAACAAGAAAATTAGGAAGGAAAATTCTAAAGTTTGTAGTAACTTACATGCATTAGAAATAGAAAATGAAAAATTGAAAGCTAGCGTGTTAGAGCCTTGTCATTGCCATGAAGCATTAAATATAGAGGTAAAAGATTTGAGAAATGAAAATAAAAATTTGAAATCAAAAATGAAACTTAGGAGTAATGATTTGAAAAATGATTTCAAAATTGAGAATGAAAAATTGAGAGTTGAAAATTGCATGTTGAAATCTCAACTTCATGCTTTATATAAATCCACGGATAAGTTGAAAAATGAGGTTTTAGTAGAATGAACTTACAAAGGTTTCCTCTATTAAGAACACTAGAATGAAAAATGTCTATGTAAAGAATGCTCATGTTAACTCACATGCTAGACATTTTACCTCTACACCTCATGATCATAAGAAGATGAATGGTTCTCTTAAGAATGTTCATGCTCATCTTAGTTCACATGACAAACATTCTAAAGATAGATCTCATGTCCATATGAATAATGAAAAGAAGAAATTCAATAGACATTATTTTTGTTGTGGTATATATGGCCATGCTATCCATGATTTATGCATTTAAGAAGAATCCAAGTATTGCGATGACACTTTGGATACCTAGGCCAACTAGCCCCCAAGAACTCAAAACTATTTGGATACCAAAGGTCGCATGCTCTTTTGTAGGGGGAGATACCACACAAGGGTGAAAGATTGATGATGTGTTGAAGTTGACCAAAGTTTTCATTGATGAATTCTCACTTGGTTGCAACTTCAAGTTATCATCATGATGCCTTAGGTATGAAAAATGACATCTAAGTACTTGGTATCATTCCTTTAACTCTAATTTCCATATTAAAGTTGGAATCATGATACTTGATTGAATTGTTTTTATCCGTTCTTGATAAAGTTTTGTGAAAATCACTACAACACAATCGGCCTACAGAGACACATAATTAGAGATAAATTAGATTTTTATTTCTAAATCTTCACATTTAGAGACTAATAAACATAAAATTTGTTCATAATTAGCCTCTAAAACTAGCTTTAGAGTCAAATCAATTAAGTGACTCTGTTGCTGGTGTTTCTATAGCTTAGAGATAAATCAATTAAGTGATTTTGTTGTTGTTATTTCTATAGGTCTTTAGAGGCTAATTAGGAACAAATTTTGTGTCTATTAGTCTCTAAATGTGAATATTTAGAATCAAAAATATAATTTGTCTCTAATTTTGTGTCTCTATAGGTCAATTGTGTTATAGTGAATGAATTTTGATTTTGATTTCCGGTCTCCTCAGAGACCTTTGTAGCCTATAACGAGCTCATGCGACCTTGCGGTTCTATTTTAACCAATATGAAGGATTGTGGCCTTTCGGATTTCAACCAATATGAAGGATTGGAGATCTTACTTTTCAAATTTCATATTTTTAGATATGTTTGATTCATTCGATTTTATGTTTGACTTTATTCCTAAATGAATCACTACTATTTAGTAAAGTTGGATTTGAAAATTGTTAGTTGATTTCTCACTTCACTATTTAGTTTTATAGCTTGCTAGTAGTCATGCTTTCATTATACTACTAATGATTGTTGCTTGTAAGTTATAAAAATTCTAATAGAAGGCGAGTAAGAAGAAATAGGAAATGAAAATGAAAAGTTTGGAAAAACATTAAAAAATGATGTATGAGTTCAGTTTTGCAAAAATCTTAAGTATAATACTTGCATATTTATGCTTTAATAATGTCTCTATGCTCATGATTGATTTTGCATGATAAATCTATCAAATTTCATAAGTAGGTAAATTTTCAATACTTAGGTGATTTCATGATATTGATATTGAATGAAATCGGACTAGGTTGAAATTCTTCATTAGAGACTTCATTTTAAGTTAAAAATTGGATGAACATGTTTAGGTATGTTAATGATTTGTTGCCATGTGTTTAAAATTGAAAATTCATGAAAAATTGAGCAAAGTTATAACTAATCCACTTTAGATGACTTAGGGCCCGTTTGGTATCCCGTATAAGCATCTGGTATAGTATTAGGATAATACTATACAGTGTTCGGGAAGGATATTAACTAATATCTGCACTAAAAATAGTACCTCATAAGCTATCATAAGCTATATTAATAGTACACTCCTAAAGCTCTTCATTAACCTGTATTAGAACTTTTAATATTTTAGATATTCATTTGATCTCCGGCCAAAAATTTAAATATATTAAAAATATATTAAATATATAATTTTAATTTATGAAATATTTTTAATGATAAAATATATAATAATTATTATATTATATTATATTATATTATATTATATTATATTATATTATATTATATTATATTATATTATATTATATTATATTATATTATATTACTATAATATTATTATAATATATTATATTACTATAATATTATTATAATATATTACATATTATATTATATTATATTATACAAGTTAGTCAATACAGACTAGTACTATGTAGGTTAGTCAATACAAACTTTAAAAGATTTGACCCAAGTCAACTAATCGACTTGGACATTTTATTTTAAGTTCAAACTTCATAAACATGTTTAGGAATAGGTATGACATTGTAATACCCGTGAAATTTAATAAGTATTTTTGTGTGTATCGGTTTCAGCGGGATGATCGTAGCGCGCAACGGTGCGCGCGAAGTTGATCACGGTAGGGCATGGCTTGAGGTGAGACCCTTGCTCATTTGAAATCTCTTTAATTTTCAGTTAATTTATGTCGTAAGTTTGACTTAGGTTCGAGCCGAGTCTGAGGTCGCGATCGGGGTTTGAATCGGACTAGTGATCAAGTTGGGTCAACTTAAGAGCATGGGGGGCATAATAGTAATTTGTTATAAAAAGATTTCAAAAAAATATAAGTCAACCTGGGACCGTACAACTACAAGGAGGAGCCGCACACATCCCTAGGAGGTGAGTGAAGAGAGAGAGCTTGGCGGGGAAATCAGCCGGGAATCAGAGGTTTCGTCGGATTGGATTCATCGCGAGTCTTCCACATCATCTTCCTTTCCTTAAACCCGGTTCTAGGTGAGTGGTTTCTCTCCTAAATCCCTAAGTTTAGGAATAGGGCTGCCGATCCTTGTAGGAGGGATCGGATTATGAATTTTTCTGTGATTTGTTTTCATTCTTGCGTTAACTTCCGCGATCGAGGCTTTGATGTTGAAGATAGGTGTTTCTTTGGGGTTTAGGGTAGGTGACAGCCATATGGCATGCCCTTAAACCCTAGGGTTGGCCAGCTGTGGCATTGGATGCAAGGTAATATGCTTATTTAAAAGTATGCTAGAATCCAAGTAAGAATCTAAGGTTTGTGGCCTAAGGATGGGCTGAATGACCCTTGAATGGTAGGGTATCTATGGTGTGACTTCATGTAGGGATTTCTTAGATGGAAACCCTGTCTTGTATGCTGAAATTTAATTGAATGTACGCTGAAATTCCATTGTAGGTATGCTGAATTTTAATTCTAGATATCAAGGACTGTTTGACGTCGGCACCCATTCTATCTTTGTCATCTAGTTTAGGGGGATTTGGCATCTACTGCGATGCCTACGCGTTGGTTTGGGGTGTATCCTCATGTATTACGGCAAGGTTATTGCCTATGCGTCATGGCAATTGAAGAATCATGAAAAGAATTATCCAACACATGACCTGGAATTGGCAGCAGTGGTTTTTGCTTTAAAGCTCTGGCATCACTACTTATATGGCAAGGCTTGTGAAATTTATAATGATCACAAGAGCCTTCAGTATCTGCTCTGAAAGAAGGAGCTGAACTTGGGACAAAGAAGGTGGCTCGAGTTGCTAAAGGATTATGATTGCACTATCTTGTATTATCCCGGGAAGGCGAACGTGGTGGCGGATGCCTTAAGCAGGAAATCTATGGGCAACCTAGCACACATGGCAATGGAGAGGAGGCCAGATGACGGGCCAGTTATCTCGGTGATTGACTCTGGCAGCACAGTAGCACAATTGCGAGTGCAGTCCACATTGGTGGATATGCTACGGGCGGCCCAAAAGGAGGGTGCATTATGTGCTTTGACTAGGGACCTAGTGGAGAGAGGGAACGCGGATGATGGTTTCAGGATAGATGCTGAGTATGTCCTGAGGTTTAGGGACAAGATTGTAGTACCGGACATGGTAGAGGTTAAGAGACAGGTGCTTCAGACAGGCCACGGTTCCTCGTATACTATGCACCCTGGAGCCACAAAGATGTGTCGTGGCCTGAGGCAGTACTATTGGTGGAAAGGGATGAAAAGGGAGGTGACCGAGTTTGTGTCTAAGTATCTGACCTGCCAGTAGATTAAGGCTGAGCACTTGAGACCGGTAGGACTACTTCAAAACTTAGAAGTGCTAGAGTGGAAATAGAAGAAGATCACTATGGACTTTGTGATCGGTTTGCCGAGCTCGAGGGGAGGTGATGACCCCATTTCGGTCATTGTGGAATGACTAACCAAGTTGGCAAATTTCATTCCGGTCAAGATGACTTTTTCAGCTGAGAAGTATGTCAGACCTTTCCTAGACCGGATTATAGCCTATCATGGGATCCCAATTATAATCATATCGGATAGGAATACCCAGTTCACGGCTAGATTTTGGTAGTCCGTTCAGGAAGCCATGGGTACTCAAGTTCGGTTCAGCATAGCTTTTCATCCACAGACTGATGGACAGTCGAAGAGGACCATCCAGACCCTGGAGGACATGTTGCGAGCCTATGTCTTGGATTTTGAGGATTGCTAGGAGAGGCACCTACCCTAGGTAGAGTTTGCCTATAATAACAACATTCAGAGTAGTATCGGTATGGCCCCATTTGAGGCCCTATATGGGCGGATGTGTAGGTCGCCGATGGGGTGGTTTGAGGCAGGTGAGACTCAGATGATGGGGTCGGATTTGGTTCAAGATGCTGTAGAGAAGGTGAAAGTGATTAAGGAACGTCTTTTCCCAGCTCAGAGTTGGCAAAAAATTTACATTGACGGATGGGCGAGGGACCTGCAATTTGTGGTGGGGGACTTGGTTTTCATGAAGGTATCACTGATGAAGGGGGTGGTGAGATTTGGAAAGCGGGGGAAATTGAGCCCCAGGTTCACTGGACCGTTCCCCATCCTTAAGCAAAAAGGGGCAATGGTGTATGAGTTGGCTTTACCTCCTAGTATGGATAGAGTTCATCCTATATTTCATGTGTCAATAGTGAAGCAGTATGTCAGAGATGACTTCTATGTGCTTGAGCCCACCGCAGTAGAGGTGGATGCAGGGGTTTCTTTTGAGGAGAGGCCTGTGGAGATTCTAGATCGGTAAGTCTGAGGTCTAAAGAGGTCTCCTTGGTGAAGGTTCGGTGGGAGCACCATTAGGGTCAGGAGGCGACCTCGGACTTGGAGCATGATATGATGGAGAAATATCCTCAATTATTCAGTTGAGATGGTAAGTTCCTTTCCTACCCCAAAATTTGAGGACGAATTTTTCTTGAGGGGGGAAGATTGTAATACCCGCGAAATTTAATAAGTATTTTTGTGTGCATCAATTTCAGTGGGATGATCGTGGCGCGTAGTGGTGCGCGCGGAGTTGATCACGGTAGGGCATGGCTTTCGGTGAGACCCTTGCTCATTTGGAATCTCTTTAATTTTAAGTTAATTTATGTGGTAAGTCAGAGATGGGTTCGAGCCAAGTCCGAGATTGCGATCGGGGCTCGAATCGGACTAGTATTGATCAAGTTGGGTCAACTTAAGTGCATGGGGGGCATAATGGTAATTTGTTATAAAAAAATATAAACCAATCTGGGACCATACGACTCCAAGGAGGAGCCGCACGCATCCCTACGAGGCGAGTGAAGAGGGAGAGCTTGGTTGGGAAATCGGTCAGGAATCGGAGGTTTCAGCGGATTGGATTCGTCGCGAGGGTTCCACATCATCTTCCTTTCCTTAAACCCGGTCCTAGGTGAGTGGTTTCTCTCCCAAATCCCTAAGTTTAAGAATAGGGCTGTCGATCCTTGTAGGAGGGATCCGCTGATGAATTTTTCCGTGATTTGTTTTCATCCATGTGTTATCTTCTGTGATCGAGGCTTTGATGTTGAAGATAGGTATTTCTTTTGGGTTTAGGGTAGGTGGCAGTCCTAGGGCATGCCCTTAAACCCTAGGGTTAGCCGGCCATGGCATTGGATGAAAGGTAATATGTAGATAATTGATTTGGGAACTTTCATTAATTAAATTCTGAATTTTGCTTATTGAAAAGCATGCTAGAATCCAAGTAAGAATTTAAGGTTTGTGGCCTAAGGGTGGGCCGAATGACCCTTGAATGGTAGGGTATCTATGGTGTGACTTCATGTAGGGATTTCTTAAATGGAACCCTCTCTTGTATGCCAAAATTAAATTGGATGTATGTCAAATTTTAATTCTTGATATGTTGAAACTATATTTAGAATATGCGGAAATTATATTTCGAATATGCTGAAACTCTTGGTAATGTATTCTGAATTCTATGTGTATGTTTACTGAAATTTACCTACTTGATAGGCTGGAATTTATATGTATTAGTGTGTTGGAATTTTTGAGTTTCATGCTGAAATTTATGTTGATGTGTGCTGAAATTTTCGACTAGTGTAGGCTGAAATTTCATCTTCTAATATGCTGAAATCTTACTAGGTTATATGCTGAGATTATACATCGGTTTAGATGCATGAAATTTTATATGGTTCCTTAGATGGTTTTACACATTGGAAGGGCTCTAAACATTAGATAACCAAGTGCAGAATTGACCCTTCATAAGGTTGAATTTTCGGCCCTAGGCTGAAATTTCCGAGGAAGGGTTGTAAATTAGGAAACCCGAATTTCATATCATTGGTTATTCTGAAATCCAAGATCTTTGGGTAGATATGGAATGATACTTGATTGTCCGGAAATTTTAGGGTGTTCGGATGAGATTTCGAACATGAAATGGTTGATGGCAGGAAGGTACTCATGCTGAAATTGTTCGGTAGAACGATAAAATTTCGCTACATGACAACCTGCCATGGACATATATATAATTCCTTGAATAAGAAATCAGAACCTAAGCTTCAGAGGGTATAACGGTGGGTGGTACGGTGGATAAACAATCATTTGGGGCTGAGCTACGGCCGAGTGGGGGTGCGGTTGTGCATGCACCCGAGAAAGGCGACTTTGGTCGTACCCACCTGAGTTAACCAACATATCTTGTTGTGTATATTTCTGTCCATTAAATGGATGTGCTTGTGAATGTGCGTGTGATGGTCGGGCTGGGAAGCGCGTTACCATGAGAAGCTAATGCCCGACCCAGCGAGTAGATTTTGGGTCGAGATATTCGTCGATGAGCCACACCGACGACTAACCCAAGTGCCACTAGTAGGAGGGCCTTTCCCAATAAAGTTTTTAGGGAACTGACACTAGAGGGCCTTCCTAGCTCATTGAGCCCGAGGCGGGGAGTTCACTAGGGTGGCCAGCGTAGTGAGTGTCTTGTGAGTGGTATTCTGGATGGTTGAGGATACCTCATTTGGGCTGAATTGGGCCGGAGGGTGCCAGAATGCACGAGATAAATTATTAGATCCTCACTTGTTTTATATCAGCTCTTTGATGAATACTAAATTATTTCACTACATTTTTATGTGGATTGGCTTCGTAGTGGTTGAGACGGCCACATACTGAGTTCTATGAACTCATCGATCTTTTGGTGTTGTTTTGCAAATCCCGATCATTGAGGTATGGCGCAACTAGTGGTGGCAGACTCTAGTGACGGTCTCGTGAAGCTAGTTGATGTAATCGAGTTGTAGTTGAGTCGTGTGTTTACTTTGAGCATGTTGAACCCTTATGTGGTGTCATTTCCTTTGAACTTATTATTATGTTTTATCTTAAAGGTTTGGACTGGTATGTGAACTTTGAGTATTTATATTATTTGGACTGGTGTAACTTCAAGAATCAATAAAAAATAATTTTTCAGCATTTTTATAAAATTCACTGAATATTAGTGGTATTTTTGTAAATAAATTCTCACTATATTTTTAGATTTAATTCAAACTTTCATACAACTCAGATATGATGCTAGCAAGCATATATATGAAGTTTGGATTCAGAACTAAGGTGTTGTTTGGTTGACACAACTTCCTGCAGAAAATTGTACTTCCAGAAAATTGTACTTCTAGGAAGTTGTATTTTTTGGTCTGGTTTGATTGACACACTTCCTGCATTTTTGCAGGAAGTACAACTTTCTCAGAAAGTGTGACTTCCTACAAAATGCCGGAAGTAACTTACCTAGGGGATCTAGGTAAGTTGCACTTCCTATGTTATATTAAAAAAAAAGACAATTGTGTCATCGCATTTGCATTTAATGCTAGACTTAATTTATGTTTTCAACATTATGAGATTAGATAATTTATAAATTCTTGACTTTTTCCATATATTTTAATATATATAAATTAAAATATTAATTTATAAAAAAAAGGGTATATTGGTCATTTGATGTATACTTACTAGGAAGTACCAATGTCAACCAAACATATTACGGGTGACAAGTTACACTTTCTATCAAGTATTTTTTTTGTTAACCAAACATAGTTTTGGTACTTCCCGAGAAATATAGGTGGAAAGTCAATTCACGGGAATTACAACTTTCCACATAAATTTACTTCCCTTGTCAACCAAACGATGCCTAAGTCATTTAAATGCATTTAGAAATCCTAGCACAATTCCATGAAACATGGTATAATGAAGTTATCTAAGTATCAATTCATTCATTTACACGTGAATTTTCAAACTTTGGTATTGCTCTGCTTGAAGTCAGAGCGATGCAATCCTCTCCAATTTGTCTCCTGGTTAAGTGCAACTCCAGTAGGGAGGGGGGACCTGCAAAAGACACTCCGACGCTTAAGTTAGGATATGATCGAGATGAAGATAATAGAAATTAGATTCTAGAGTACTTGAGGTGTGTCATGTGTGCATATGTTGAAGGATGAGGAAGGATTGGCGATGATGCCGCCTGGTAATCTCGTAGGGATGTTGCTCGAAATGGGTCAATGCTAATCCCGCAGATGTCGAGCTTGTGATGACGAATCCATCATAATCAATGAGGACGCAAATGTCCTTGTATGGTCGAGTGGAACCCTCGGGCTTAGCCGTCTGGCTTGACTTCTGTTTAGTTCCTGAATATGGGCGTTCCTAGGCCTAATCCGACCAAGCCCAAAGTGCTAGTCCAGTTCACAACCCCCTTGCTTGGTCGAAGTCGAGAGGACTTCGTGTTGAGCTTTAAGTAGTGCTGGCTTTTGACCTTTGTCTGCCTTATAGACGTCAGCTGAATTCCTGAAGTATATTAGCTTCTAGCTGAGTCATTGGGGTGTCAAACTACTATGAAGGGCGAGCTGCTGCAAGTGTCGAGGTTCAGCTTCGGACTAGATCGTGGAGAGCACGTGCCCATTGTTTCGGGTTGGCTGAGGCGAATTGAGTCGATGTATTTTTGTCGTATCATTTCTCGGCCCCTTGATTTTTATTCCTAGGGTGGTGGCTGTTTGGTAGGAGGGGTTACCTCCTCCATGACAGCTGTTGATTGATCTTTGTCTTCTCCGGTATTAATTTTCATGCGGATGGTAAAAGTTATTTTAAATAGATTTCATATCATATACAATAGATATATGATATTTTTTTAGTTTTGACTTTTGAAGTTGTTCTAGATTTTTAGGCAAAAGTCTTGAACAATTTACAAACTTTTAAAAAAAATCTTGAATACTAAATGTTTGATTACACTTCAGGGTATTGTAGCTCATTTATATTTTTTTGAAGTGTTTAGAACTAATTTTATACTATATGATATTTAAAATTCATTATCATTTCCGGCTTTAATGACTTTGCTTGTGTGCATTTATAAATTGCCTACGTGTTTGATTAGACCGTTTAAACTACTTAATTTAAATAATTCCTAAATTCCCTTTAACCTAAGTAATACTCGACGCTACTTATCCTCAAATCCCTCACTATCGTCGCAACTCATCCCTAATCCCTCACACTCTCGACAAACACTCGTAGTTCTAAATCCCTCACTCTCAATAGGACCACCAGAAGATCGACAAGGAGTGCATCAGAGAAGGATAACGAGGACCACACAAAATTCCCAAGGGTGTCGCAAAAGAAAAAGGTCATTTCAGAATCATTCAATGGCCTACTTGTGCCGGCCAGGGAGATGCCTATGATTAGCTTATTGAACTGGATAAGGGAGTACCTTATGAGAAGGTTTGCAAAGAACATAATTTTGTGTGAGAGGTACAAAGAGAATAGCAAGATTTGCCCAAGGCCAAGGAAAAGACGTGAAAAGCATGTGGTGGAATTTGCCAAATGGAGAGCTTTATGGGCATGGGGATCAAAATATGAGGTGATGAATTTTGAAAGTGTACAATTCACAATTGATTTGGCATCCAGAGATTGTTCATGCAGGTTGTGGGGTTTGTGTGGATTGTCATGTCCACATGTTGTGTGTGCTATCTATGCACACCATGGAGACCCTGAAGAATTTGTGGAGAATTGCTATTCAATTTACACATATGAACAGTGTTATGCAGCTTCAATTAGCCCTGTAAATGGGGAGAACATGTGGGTTCCTGTCCTTGACATGCCCACCATAATTCCTCCCATTTATAGGGTACCAACTGGAAGACCAAAAAAGCTTAAAAGAAGAGATAAGGATGAGCCAATTATGAAGAACAAATGGAAGAAGAGTTACAATCGAAACTCAACAATTTGTGCAAATTATGGAAACTATGGGCACAATAAAAAAACTTATAAGAATCCATGGTGTGCACCTAGGCCCAAAGCTGCAAAATAGAAAAGAAAAAAAAACTAGTGAATCTTCACAAGCTGCAACTTCACAACCTTCAACTCAAGCTTTAGAACCTGGAACTTCACAATCAAATGATACTGCTGTTGTAGTTTCATAGCCTGTTTTTACAAATAGAACAAGTGATCCAACATCAATAAGGCTTTACTTCTCACAGCCTTCACAACCTCCACGACCTCCATAAGTGACACCCAGGAAGAAGGGTTGTGTAGCTAAGGTCAAGGTTCTATTTCATAAGTTCGATCCCCAAAAAAAGAAGTGACGAACTCATGTGGTCCTGCTGTAATGAATACTTTAAGTGCATCAAATGTTGTGAACTTGATGTTTTGTACAAACAAATTAGGGTTATTATTTTCTTAAAGTATTCAGTTTTTATTTTCTAAATTTTCAGTTTTCGATTTCAGCTTCGGTTTTGATTTCTTATGTGTTGCTTATATGACAAGTTGCACTTTGAATATGCACCACGTGTAAAGTCAACATCTTTGTCAGCATCCACGACATCTCTGTTAAGTTTCACCTAACAAAAGTTAGCCTAGTGTCATTTTTGTATCATTTTCAATAACCTCAGGGATATTTTAGCTCCAAAATGAACGTTAGGGGTATTTTAGTACCCATGAGAAAACAAGAGGGATAATTTTGTACCCGTCAAAAAATGTTAGGGCATTTTAGTACCCGTGAAAAAACATCAGGGGCATTTTAGTACCTGTGAGTAAACATCTTAGCCTGCATGCGCGCCACATGTCCACGTCTTTAGCCACGTCAGCTCCATTATCTCTCAATTAACATCGTTTACTTATAGAGGTATTTTTGTACCCAATTCCATAAACGTATGGGGTATTTTTTATCCCAAAAAAATCTTAGGGGCATTTTAGTACCCGTGCAAAAATGTTAGGGATATTTTTGTATCTTTTCCCTTTTCTTAATGCACGTTGGAAAGTCACGTTATCATCTTAACACGGCTACTGATAGAGAGTTGACGGGAGAATGTAATTGATTCAAATTTTGGGATATAATTTGGTAAATTTTTAAAATTGATCACAAATGAGACAAAATGCATAGTTCCAGGATATATTCAAATAATTACCATTTATGTAAAAGTCCAGTGTCTTAGTAGTTATTTTCCCTTTCTGCACTGACAGTTGTGTTTTGGAAAAGTTTGTAAAACCTTGATACTTGAGATGCTCGTATTGTTACGATGTTGGTTTTTTTCTTTGGTTTGAAAACATATATCGTGAACTTTGAAAAATTTTAAATAAAGCTTGCATTGAGGTTTCTTTTTATCGAGATGTTCTGGTTTCTTATATGTCAGTGTAGATAGTAGGCTACAGGGTGGATGTAGGCCTTGGCCGGTCACACTACCCTCAGTTGGGGTGTGACAAAGTTGCTATCAGAGCACTAGGTTAGGTCTTGACTATGACTAAGTGTTGGACACCGTATGAGACATATGCTAGCGTGTCGACATACGGTATAGTTATGTTACAAGATCGACCGACCATTACTGCACTCAGCGCACCATGCAGTTAGTACATTTTGAAAGCTTATGTTAAGAATTTGTTATGTGACAGGCAAAAAATTTTCTTGTATCTATAGTGTAATGGAGGCTCATAATGTTGCACTGAGTGGCAGCGGCAGTAATTCGACGAAACGTCAAGGCTGGGATCCCGGGTTCAAACCCCAGCGGGTAATTGCTGGGGGGGAGATTGTTGGCTGGGTTGTGTCAGCAATTATCCCGTGGCGGAGGCCGAGTTTGGCCAAGTCACATTCGAATGTGGGGGGCGCTCGGGCTGCTATGCGATATAAGATGAGGGTAGCGCATGATTCTGGGAGCTGGTATGGAGTTCAACCGTCTTTCCAATTATTATCCAACCCTAGGGGCATCTGAGACCGCCAGGGTCAAGAGATCCTTGCCCGGGTAGTGGATGAATCCCTTCGGAAGGAATCCTAGGTGTTTTCGAGAGGAATGATGGGTCGACCAACAAGAAATTTCGACCGTAGCGATCTAGGAGTCGACCATGGCACTCGGAGGGGGCGGTGACCACCGCAGACCACCGGCAAACCAGAGATCACAGTGGTAGCCGGGGCCGTGGGGGGCCCAGGGTCAGGATCAGTGAGGCCGGCAGGGTCAAGAGGTGCTCCTTAGAAGGTGGAGGTACCGCAGTATGGTAGTTGCAGTCGGAGGCACTGGGGGGCCTGTCTTGGCCGCAGAGATGCTTGTTTTGAATGCGGTCGGATTGGGCACTTCAAGAAGGACTGTCCAAAGAGATTTGGCCAGAAGTCCGAGCAGGCAAAAGGAAAGGCACCTATGTCTGTGGGGTCAGTGGCTCAGAGAGATCAAGCACACAATAAGGGGCCGCAGGCTAGTCATTCAGAGAGGCCATCTGCCAAAGTATTTGCTATGAACTGTGAGGGGGCAGAGGCGTCTAGAGCTATTGTAGCAGGTACTATCTTAGTATAATCATTTGCTGCTTATGTTCTATTTGATCCGGGTGACACGCAGTCATTTGTATTTGCCAAGTTTGCTGTTGAGTAGCCGATGGCACCTTCCTTGCAAGTCGGGCCATTTGTAGTATCAACGCCTACGGGCAATGTAATCAAGGCCAAATTAAAAAAAAAATTAAGGCTGCGAAGTGCTCATCTGCAGCCATACACTGAAGGCTGATTTGACATTCCTGCCCATGCTTGAGCTCAATGTCATTCTTGCATGGATTGGCTGGCGGAGCACTTTGCAATGCTGGACAGTAGGGCTAAGACAGTCATGTTCAGCAAGCTCGGTTTGTCGCAGTTCTCCTTCCAAGGAGAGGGGAGGGGCGAGCCGATTGGGGGTCATCTCAGCCCTTAAGACTCGTAAACTGCTTTAAGGGAGGTTGTCAATCCTTCCTGGCCTTCGTATCCATGGCTAGAGAGAAGGGGGAAGCGACAAGGGATGTCGGTGGAACTCAGTTAGTCTGCGAGTTTTCCGATGTGTTTCCCGAGGAGTTGTCAGGATTGTCGCCTAGGGGAGATGTTGAATTCTGCATTGAATTGCAGTCCGGCGTGAAGCCCATTTCCATTCCACCTTATAGGATGGCGTCGGCCGAACTCAGGGAACTAAAAGAGCAGTTGCAAGAGATGCTAGACCTGGGCTTCATTCGGTCGAGTGTGTCACCATGGGGTGCTCCAATGCTCTTCGTAAAGAAGAAGGATGGATCTATGCGCATGTGCATCGATTATAGGCAGTTGAACAGGGTGGCGATCTGTTTGTCCAGCTACAGGGGGAAATGGTTCTCTAAGATAGACTCAAGGTCCGGATACCATCAGCTGAGAATCCGGGACTGCGATGTGCCTAAGATCGCCTTTAGGACTCGTCATGGTCACTACGAGTTTCAAGTGATGTCCTTTAGTCTGACCAATGCACCTGTTGTCTTCATGGACCTGATGAACAGGGTATTCAAGGAGTACTTGGACAGTTATGTGATTGTCTTCATTGACGACATCTTGGTATACTCCAAGAGTGAGGAGGAGCACTCCGAGCACCTGAGGAGGTCCTGGAAACCCTCAGAGAGCACCGGTTGTTTGCTAAATTCTCTAAGTACGAGTTCTGGTTAGAGAGTGTAGGACTCCTAGGGCACGTGGTGTCCAAGGAAGGTATAAAAGTGGACCCTGCAAAGGTGGAAGCTGTGCCGAATTGGAGGCGACTGACCAGCGTGACTGAGATTCGCAGTTTTCTTGGTTGACTGGGTACTACCAAAAGTTCGTGGAGAACTTCTCCAGAATTGCAGCTCCTTCGACTCGGTTGACCCAGAAGAAGGTTAGATTTGATTGGGACGACAAGTGTGAGGAGAGCTTTCAGAAGCTCAAGGAATGCTTGATGTCAGCACCCATATTGGCCGTACCTTCTGGCTCAGGAGGGTTCGTGATTTACTGTGATGCTTCTCGAGGTGGCCTAGGCTGCGCCTTGATGCAGTTTGGCAGGGTCAAAGCATATGCGTCTCGCCAGTTGAAAGTTCATGAAAAGAACTACCCGACGCATGACCTAGAGTTAGCGGCGGTGGTTTTTGCCTTGAAGCTCTGACGGCATTATCTGTACGGGGAGACTTGCGAGATCTACACGAATCACAAGAGCCTTCAGTACTTGCTTACCCAAAAGGAGCTAAACCTCAGGCAGAGGAGGTGGTTGTAACTCTTAAGAGATTATGACTGGACTATTATGTTCCACCCGGGGAAAGCCAATATGCTAGTGTACACTCTCAGTAGAAAATCCATGGGTAGTTTGGCTCATTTGGAATCCAAGCAGAGGCCTTTAGCTCGAGAGCTGGCGCTGTGTCTAGATGGGGGTACAATCTTGTCTGTGTCAGTTTCAGGTGCCTTGGTAGCACACCTGCGGGTACAATCCACACTGGTGGGTATGTTTCATGCCGCGCAGGGAGAGGACGCTTTTTGTGCTCTGACGAAGGACTTAGTGCAAAGAGGCGATGCAGAGAATGGGTTCAGATTGGACTCAGAGGGTGTGCTGAGGTTCAAAGATAGAATTGTGGTGCCAGATATGGCAGAGGTGCGCAGACAAGTTTTGGAGTGGGGTCATCGTTCCACTTATATGATGCACTTGGGGGCCACAAAAATGTACCGAGATTTAAGGCAGCATTACTGGTGGAAGGGCATGAAAGGTGAGATAGTAGAGTTTGTATCCAAATATTTGGTCTGCCAGCAAGGGAAGGCCGAACACCTGAAGCCCGTGGGGCTGCTGCAGAACCTCGAAGTGCCTGAGTAGAAGTGGGAGAAAATCACCAAGGACCTGGTGACCGGGTTGCCTAAGTCAAGAGGCAGATTTGAATCCATTTGGGTGGTGGTGGACCAGTTAACCAAGACCATGCACTTCATTCTGATGAAGACTAGCTTTTCTGCGGAGGAGTACGCCCGACTGTTCCTAGGCGGGATTGTGACAAACCACGGTACCCAAGTGATGATCATATCAAATTGAGGTACCCAGTTTATAGCCCGGTTTTGGTAATCTTTCCAAGAAGCCCTGGGCACCCAAGTGCAGTTCAACACAGCCTTCCATCCGCAGACAAACAGACAGTCTAAGAGAACCATCCAAACTCTGGAGGATATGCTGAGAGCTTGTGTTTTGGATTTGTCAGGCGGTTGGGAGAAGCATCTACCATTGATTTAAATTGCCTACAACAGTAGCATTGGTATGGCTCCCTTTGAGGCCTTGTATGGGCGGCGGTGTAGGTCTTCTGTGGGCTAGTTTGAGACCAGAGAGGCTCTCGTGGTAGGCCCTGACCCGATAGAGGAGGCAGTGAGGAAAGTGCAGCTGATAAAGGAAAGGTTGTTGGCGGCTCAGAGTCGTCAGAAAATGTATGCTGATAAGAAAGCAAGGGTGTTGGAGTTCGCCGAGAGTGATTTGGTATTCCTAAGGGTTTCTCATATGAAAGTGGTACTCCGATTTGGAAAGAAAGGGAAGTTGAGCCCTAGGTTCTTTGGGCCTTTCCCTATCCTCAAGCGAAGAGGCGCGGTAACTTATGAATTGGCTTTGTCTCCTAGTATGAGCAGAGTTCACCCAATTTTCCATGTGTCAATGCTCCGGAGGTATGTGAAGGATGAATCCCATGTGATTGAGCCGACTGCGGTTGAGGTGGACACGGCGGTCTCGTACGAAGAGAGGCCAGTGGAGATACTTGACCGGCATATCAAAAAGCTGAGGCCCAAGGAGATACCTTTGGTAAAAGTTAGGTGAGACATAAGAGAGCGCTACCCTTCCTTGTTTAAAGAGCCGGTAAGTCCTTGTAACCCACCAAAATTTGAGGACGAATTTCCCATAAGGGGGGAAGGTTGTAAGACCCGAAATTTTTTCCTAGTATAAAAAAATCTATCTTTGGTGCAGCGCACCGGATCAGAGGTTAGCCGGGTCGAGTCGCGGGAATCGCCTCGAGTAGAAGGTATAGCCCGCCCCATGGAAATATGAAGTTAAATTGGTTCAATGGTTATTTCCTTTCTTGCTTATGATGTCTTATTAAGTCAAGTTTGACTCGTGAGTGCGGATTGGATCGGAGTCCTAATCGGACTCAGATCGAACCGAGTAGAAGTCAAGTCAAGTGAGGGGCATTTGGGTCATTGGATGAGGGGAATAAAACCCCTTACCCAAGCCACCCGTGCGGCTCAAAGGGAGAGCCGCACACAGCCCATCAAGAGGGAGAAAGGGAGAGAGGAGATGGAGATCTTGTCGGCGCCGAGTTCACGATGACACTCGAGGAGATCGGCAGCCCATTTTCTTCAAGATTTCTTCGTGATCCGATCTAGGTGAGTGGTTATCATGCTTTTGAAGGGAGGCAGGTGGCCGGCCCTATGAGATTTGAAATCAAAATTTTCTTCGTTAATTTTCATCGACCGACGAGTTTCTTTGAGTAGAGTTTTAAATCGATGTATGTGCATGTGATCTTATTTATTAGATCGTGGTTTTTTTCTGCATTTTTGTGGACTGCCGAGTTGAGGAAATAGGGGAAAGGTCATGTCGAGATTTTCCCCAAATTTTCCTCGCTCGTTTTGCAGCCCGTAGATCGCTTAGTGTTCATGATATGCTAGATCTACGGCTTCATATGGTGTTCTTGCTGCAGCCATGCCCCCTTCAATTTGAGGACTCAGTCGAGCAAGGGTTTACCTTGCTTGAGTCGGCCGATCAGTGGTATGAATGGGGAGTGTGGATTGTTTGAATTAAGATGCATGATTCCGAGTTTTGTTTCTTGTTAAACATTAGATCCGTAGACTGATGCATATAAATTATGGATGAAATGTCAGCCCCTTCCCATCCATAGGGTTCGGCCGAGCAAGAATTACCTTGCTCAAGCTTCGGCCGAGAAAGGAAAAAAAAAGGGGAAACCGAATGATATGAGTACTTGTTTGTACCTTTTCGTTCAATGCTAATTCATATTCATGTTACATAATTTTCTCGCTTATCATATGAATTGTTTAGTGATAGACCTTCATTATCATATTTGGGAAATATTCTTGCTAATGCTCTTATGGATATGATGGTTATGGTATATGTATTCAAAGAAAGATTTCATTTAATACCTCATATCATGTTAAATTGTTGTTATGCTTAATGTATGTTCCTTATTGTTTTAATCACTGAATTAATTGCCACTTTAATTCGAGTTCTTTATGATGTTGCTACCTCCGCCTTCGGGATGGGGATGCTCCACCACCTCCTTGGTGTCCGTCAGGCTTGGCAGAAAAGAAGGAGCAGTGTATGATGTGCACGATCTATTGGTGTCCCTAGACTCTGCAAGAGACTATTTTGGTGGAGTCTACAAAGCTCTTGACTCGGAGCCTCCCGAATTTCAAGATTGTTTATTATTTAAGGGAAAACAGAAAAAAATGCCCCTAACGTTTTCTCACGGGTACTAAAATGCCCCTAAGGGTTTTTTGAGATAAAAAAATACCCCTTACGTTATGGAATTGGGTACAAAAATACCTCTATAGGTAAACTATATTAATTGAGAGATAACGGAGCTGACGTGGCTAATGACTAGGATTGATGACATGAACATGTGACGCGCATGCAAGCCAAGACGTTTTCTCACTAGTAATAAAATGTCCCTGACGTTTTCTCACGTGTACTAAAATGCCCATAATATTTTCTCACGGGTATAAAAATTCACCATAACGTTTATTTTGGAACTAAAATACCCCAGAGGTTATTGAAAAGGGTACAAAAATGATACAAGGCTAACTTTTGCTAGGTGAGACTTAACGGAGATGTCGTGGATACTGATAGAGATATTAACTTTACACGTGGTGCACATGCAGAGAGCAACTTGCCACGCAACCGTAGGGGTGAGCAAAAAAATTGAAAATTCAGTTAATTGAAAAACCGATTTGAAATCGAACCAAATTTTTTGATTAACCGATTCAATGGTTTCAGTTTCGGTTTTTATTTTCTAAATTTTCAGTTTTCGATTTCAGCTTCGGTTTCGATTTTTTATGTGTCGCTTACATGACAAGTTGCACTTTGCATATGCACCACGTGTCAAGTCAACATCTTTGTCAGCATCCACGACATCTCTATTAAATCTCACCTAACAAAAGTTAGCTTAGTGTCATTTTTATATTATTTTCAATAACCTCAGGGATATTTTAGCTCTAAAATAAACGTTAGAGCTATTTTAGTACCCATAAGAAAACATGAGGGATAATTTTGTACCCATGAGAAAACGTTAGGGCATTTAGTACCCGTGAAAAAACGTCAGGAGCATTTTAGTACCCGTGAGTAAACGTCTTGGCCTGCATGCGCGCCCCATGTCCACGTCATCAGCCATGTCAGCTCCATTATATCTCAATTAACATCGTTTACTTATAGAGGTATTTTTGTACCCAATTTCATAAACTTATGGGGTATTTTTGATCCCAAAAAATTTTTAGAGGTATTTTAGTACCCGTGCGAAAATATTAGGGATATTTTTGTATCTTTTCCCTTTTTAATGCACGTCGAAAAGTCACGTTATCATGTTAACTGGGCTACCGATAGAGAGTTGACGGGAGAATATAATTGATTCAAATTTTGGGATATAATTTGGTAAATTTTTAAAATTGATCACAAATGAGATAAAATGCATAGTTTCAAAATATATTCGGATAATTATATTTATGTAAAAACAAAACATTATGAAAATATATAAATAATTAATTATCTACGTATTACTATTATTGTAGGAACGCTATAAAACTGGGAAAAAGAAGGCTAAGTTAACACTGATCCATAATTTATTAGGACATAAGTAAAATTTAAAATAATAAAATAACTATATCTTTAAATTCATATATGATATATCAGAAAAAAGGAGGAAGTGTTGCATAATTTACTGGCGAGATAATTTTAACTAATTCAAAACAACACCAAAAAGAAGGCCTTTTTTTAAAATTTATTTTGTTTTATAATTTGTAACACAAAACAGCGTATTTCCGGACCAGAACAGCACGCTGTTTTGCCAGGAAATGCGGCCCCGCCCCAAAACAAAGCGTTCCAATCCCTGCCCATTCGTGTTCAGTCATTCTCCGATCCTTCCTTTGATTTTGGTCGATCTATTTCGGTTCTTGAGCATGCGAGAATGCGCAAAAGATTAGATCTTCTCGCCCCTTTTGCTTGGAATCAGGCTCTTTTTCTTGTTTCTCCGTCCAAGATCTTAATTTAAAGGTTAGTCTGGTGAATTAATTTAGTTCTATTATTGAGCAAGAAAGTTGAATTTTTTGGGGTGCTAGGGATATTATCTTTGGTTTTGTTTGAGCTTTTTGGTTTCTCTTTCCGGTTCATTCTGGAAGTTTAATGGTAGCTTACATATTCTTCCTCTTCTTATCAGTTTCTAGTTGAGTTCTTGTGGTGAATGGTCTTCGTTATTTTGAAATAGAGCTACCTGTGTGTTGTTTAGTTAACTCGTTTCTTATTTTGTTCTCTGATTCAAGCTCTTTAATATGGCTTTCACCCTTCTTTCATCTTTCTGCAAGGCTTATTTTGCTTAGAGAAATTTCATTTACCCAAAATTTTGAGTATGAATATGAAATCTTTTAGTCGTCGGATCTGTTTCTTGTAGAGTTTATACATCTTTTGCTTGGAAGAAACGAGAAAGCTAATACATTCCGTTTTCTTTTCATCAGGTTACAAAAAGATACTTTTCTGAAAACATAGGCGAGCAAGATACTAATTGCCCATATTATACATCTGAAAATCTATTTGTTAAAAAAGATTTTGTGTTTGAGAGAACATTTGATTCTATTGGCTGCCACCTTTTGATCGATCAACCTAAATCAAGAAAGTTAAACATAACTCAATCATGAAGTTCAAAGAAGGCAATCTGGTTGAGGTTTACAGGAGAAAAGAAGAACAGTATGGTTCTTGGTTCCCAGCTAAGGTTTTGCTTCTGCAAGGACTTGTATATACTGTTAGATATGACCTATTTCTAACTGCTGACGGGAGGCCTGTGGTGGAAGCAGTAAATAAGGAAGATGTTAGGCCTTCCCCACCACCACTGAATCACAAAGAGAATTGGAATGTTGGTGACGTCGCTGAGGTGTTTGATCTCTTCTCTTGGAAAGTAGGGAAAGTCATGAAAGTTCTGAAAAGTGATCGTGTTGTGATCAAACCCTATGGGTCCATCCAAATTAAAGTACACTATCTGTCTGATCTCAGAATTCCTCAAGCTTGGCAGAATGGTCAGTGGGTTGTGGTTAATAAGGTAAAAATCTCACATGAATTTTTTTTTCTCTCCAGTTTTATCTTATTTACTATTTCTGATTATTTGATCCTTTTGGTGTGACTTTGTTATTTGGTATTTTAGGTTGATATATTTTGATGCTCAAATTGCTGAAAATTTATTTACTTATCTGTTAGTTTCTATAGTAGACTATTGGACAAGTTGATGAATCATGTTTGAAGCTCTAGTTTGTGATCATGGGAGAATATGAGACATCGTCACTGCCTACCCTTTATGTTCAAGAATGCATTTAGATATTTTAGTTGCTTGGGCTTGTTGATTACTGATTATATTTATATAGCTGCTTCTCAATCTTGCTTACAGTAATAAATCAAAATTTACTGCCCTACATTTGGTTAGGCCTGCATTCAGAATTGCATCTTCGACAAACTTGTACACATTTATATTGCATGCTTGCACCTTCTCACCATAAAACGATTTTAGCATTATTGGCATACTTTTCCTGGTCCTTTCCATTTTGTGAATCATAATTTAGAACTGGTAAGCTCAGAAATGAAGTATTAAAAAGCTCTTTTTCTTTTTTTTTGCTCAACAGTTTCAAATTGATTTTGTGCTTGAGACTTCATGTTTGTATGGTATAATGATAAAATCATTCTCAATGGCTTAATGATGGGAGGTTTTGTTCTGAAGCAAAATTTATGTTGATCCATGACTGACAAATCATGTACGAAGATACCTCTATATTCATGCCTAGAGTCATTAGTCGAAAGCTGGTTTGTGTTGTAAAAGGAAATATTGGTTCGCTGGTGTTACTTGATTTGCAGCTAAACAAAATTTGCTGTGTCAATTATGACACTATATAGCACATGGTCACTTTTATATCCTCATTGCTTAAATGTAGTCTAGTTAATAGTTCTTGCATGGTGATAACTTATGACTTTTTATCAATTTCATCTGACTGGGATTTCACCCAACACTTTTTAGTGCTTTTGGTTTAATTCAATTCTCCAATTATTATGTTTTAATCCATATGTGATTTTTGATGAATAAATGGAATTTTTTTGCAATGCTGTTGAAATGATTAGAATAGTGACAAACCTGGTGCATAGATCTCTTCTTGCGAATAGATGTTTAATGTGTAGGCTGTATAACTTTCATCATTTCAGTAGACTGAACAATTTGAATATACTCAGCCTGAAACTCTGAAAAGATATCTAATTTGCTTTGACACTTTCTGATTACTGAAGATGATTTGCTCTTGTTATTTCCGGATATAGATTTTTTGAATATCTGATTTATGATTCTTATCTTCAGCAAAATGGAAAAAAGCTATTTCATGATTGCATCCAATCTACCGTCAATTCTACAAGAATGTTGGATTCTGGAACAACTCCTGGCATTAACCAACAAGCTCCAAATGGATGCAGGTCTAAGCAAAAGCATGTTGCCTACAGCTCTACCTTTAGAACTATAAAGAGGATTCTTGACTCCCAGTATTGTTTTCCTCCAACTGATTTGGCTAGTGGAAGAATAGACAAGAAAAGAAAATCTAGCATAACACTGCCTAAAGAGGTAGATGTTAATTCCTTCTTAAAAGATATGGCTTTATTGCATAAATCCAGCAGAGGTAGAATAGCTAGGTGTCCTCAGATGAATGCTGATAAAGATTATACATATAATCATTTCATGAATGCATCAGCAGTACCTTTTGCAAACACCGGAGATAATGATGAATCCTCGGTCGCTAGTTGTAGTGGTAGAGAATATCCTGTATGCTCTTATCAAAATCTGAGAAAACCCTCAAAGAGAGCTATATTTACTGATTTAGATGATGCCGCGTCACCATGTCCATTGCAAGGTCAGAGGGAGTACCAAAGCAATCTCAAAGAGAAATTTGCTGCTACAGTCCACAGTTTAGAGCTACAGGCATACCAATCTACCATGCAAGCGTTTCATGCCTATGGTCCTTTGAGTTGGGAGCAGGAATCGCTTCTAACAAATCTCCGCCTCTGTCTCAATATTTCTAATGAGGAACATCTACTTCAATTGAGGCATATGTTATCCACTTAAATTTCTTTTTTCAAGGATCATATAGTCATTAGGTATGTTTCTAGCCTTCTTTAAAGACTGCCATAAATGGCATTTAGAATATTAGATAGACTCCATGTGTTGCATAGAGAACAGGATTAGTCGAATTGACGAATTTGTGTAGATTCAGGAAAGCATTTCTTGCTCTCATTGGGATACATATGTAAATACTTTTGGAAGCATTGAGGCACTACATCTTGCAATAACCCAGTAAAATTCTCTGTGACAAAATGGAACAAATGCTGTCATAAGTCTAGGATAAAAGCAATTTATGTTGCTTCTAGTTTTTGTTTTCATATACTTTATTCTCAGATGTTTCTGCTGACAGAATTCAACCAACATAACTGAGTAGCCTATTGAATTATGATTTATGAAAAGACATGATTAGTAGAAATGCTTATTTAGTTCACTAGATTTGAAAGCAATGCTTAGGGAGGGTAATTTTATCCGTATCCGTACCATATCCATAATTAAAAAGGGATAAGAATGTGGATATTGGTTTTAAATTTTTTTACTCGTGCGGATGTGGATATGGATGCGGATCCTCACCGTATCCGCAACGTATTTGCACCACATTATCTGCATATAGGCAATTATCATTTTACCCATATATAAGTTACTTAAAATATATTATATAGGTAGATTTTATGATAAATTAAATATGAAAGCCTATTAAATTACTAATTATTATGAATTTTAATAATATAATTTATTAATTTTTAATATTTTTTTATTAAATGTGATGAGGATGTGAAGTGTGATGCAAATGTGGATAATTGAACTCTACCGTTTAATTTTCGTCATCAATCTCGTTAAACTGATGATGTGACTTGCTCGCATGTAATACCAATCTCTCTCTCTCTTTTGACTATATGATCCTTGAAAAAAGAAATTTAAGTGGATAATAGATACCTAAAGTGAAGTAGATGTTCCTTAACAGAGGCGGAGATTTGTTAGAAGCGATTCCTGCTCCCAACTCAAAGGACCATAGGCATGAAACGCTTGCATTGTAGATTGGTATGCCTGTAGCTCTAAACTGTGGACTGTAGCAGCAACTTTCTCTTTGAGATTGCTTTGGTACTCCCTCTGACCTTGCAATGGACATGGTGATGCGGCATCATCTAAATCAGTAAATATAGCTCCCTTTGAGTGTTTTCTCAGATTTTGATAAGAGCATACAGGATATTCTCTACCACTACAACTAGCGATTGATGATTCATCATTATCTTAGGTGTTTGCAAAAGGTACTGCTAAGTGGATAAATTCATGAAATACTATAAGACTAACCGTGAGTTCTCCCGTGTTGAAAAGATTGTCATCAGAGTGAGGCTGAGTTACCAAGGTGGTGGCAAATTGGCTAGCAATCACCATTATAAATCGACCAAGACAAATAGACGAAATTGATGGCTGATTATTTTGAGCTGCCTCCTCAACCAAAGATGCTCCCGCAGCAATACTTCTGTTGCGCTCCGCCTAGTTTCATTCGTAGATAAAGGACATCGCCTAGGAGGAGCGCAATTCAAAACCAAGCAAAAAAATACATTAGAAATCTCAACTAAAACAACTGAAAACTACAATCCATCCAAAAAATCTCAAATCAAAAGTTCAAAAATTCTAAGACAATAGTTCAATAAGTCTAAGACAATAGTTCAATAAGTCTAAGACAACTATAAGATAATAACAAGGCAGCGGATGACGTCTCCTCCTCCGGGACTCTATCTACCCAACATCAGACTATTGTCATACCTACGAATCTGAGGCAACAACAAACCACGTTAGCGGAAAGATGAGTAGGAGTATCAATATGTCAATAAGAAAGATAAATAATCATGATGCGATGCTAACACCAAATGCAATAATATACAACTTCTCGATAAAATACTACATGTCAACGAGATATGCATGTTCTCCTATTACCTAATGCAATTCATACCAGTCAAGAGCGCTGTGGTCAGTTGGGTTTTCCCGCACTATTGCACCTCGAGAGTGGCACCTCAAGCTCGCTCATGTAAGAGATGCGACTATCCAAAGGATAGCCCATTGGCGTCTCACACCTCGACGCTGCACACTAGCACCCTGTGTGAAAAATATCATGATCACCGGTGCCACCACCCATAGACCTCGGGCCAATAATATAAGTGTCCAGGGTTTTCGCCCGATAATAGATCA
Organism: Canna indica; assembly: GCA_034359265.1. Classification (NCBI taxonomy): domain Eukaryota; kingdom Viridiplantae; phylum Streptophyta; class Magnoliopsida; order Zingiberales; family Cannaceae; genus Canna; species Canna indica. The sequence continues at coordinate 42,238,459 of CP136893.1, forward strand.
ACGTGCAACATGATCTCATCACACGATAAACCACAATTGGCCTATGATGCTAACCACAATAAATGATACAACAAACTATCAACTGAAGATGCAACCAGAATAAATCATTATAACAACATATGATATACACATATACGACAACCACAATAGTAATGCACCCAAAATAATTCATGCTAGCAACAAGCAACATATGACAACGCTAATACCACAATGCACACCATGACTATAATATCATGCTCAAACAACCATCGATGATGACAACTAAATTAAACTCATGCAATTACCAACATGGCATGTCCAACAAAATAATGCAACAAGATATCAACGAATTTCAGAAGCAAATCAAGCAAATAAAGGCAAGGGTAGAACCGTCATTTTACCCATTCAATGCTCATCGGCTACAACAAGAGTCAACCCACACCCAACACAATTGTCTATATTCTATATAAATCACCACTTAATCTATACACCACTATTCTACATTATTTAATTATTTATTAAAACTTTATTAATCATTCTAAATTGCCAATTAATACTAAAAAAATACAAAAGACCTACCAAAAGATCTCGGATCTGAAATTTGACATAACCATCGCATTCAGAACGCAAAAACCTACAACTTTGGTATTCACATCGACTCGATCTGACGACTCTACGACCAACTCCAAAAATACCAAAATAATCTATAAATTAACCCATTTCGTACAATGCAACTCTCCTTTTAACTTAACTAATTTAGAAAATCTAATAAAATCCCTCTCCCCCTTGTCTATGTGAAATGTCTCGACACCCACCACCTGCTCCTCTTGGGTCCTCTCGGCTGCAAATCAATACAGAACTCTATCTCTTTGTCCGGTGGCAACCCCGGAAGTTCATCAGGAAAATATCAGAGAACTCACTGATCACCGGAGTCTCCTTCAGCTTTTCATTTGCTCCCTCAAACTCCTCAACCACGGACAAAAAGGCCAAAAATTACTGGCAGCCTCCACATAGCAATTTTGGGCTTTTAGGGTCGAGATTACCCTAAATGAATCCCCCATTCCATCACCCTGGAAAGTAAACTGCGATAGCTCAAGCTTACTAAAAATGACAGCCTTTGTCCTGTAGTTTACCTTCACGTATATAATACCCACTAAATTTAATAAATATTTTGTGTGTATTGGTTTCAGCGGGATGATTGTGACACGCAACGACGCGTGAAGAGTTGATCACGATAGGGCATGACTTGAGGTGAGACCCTTGTGTAGGCGAAATGGCGTCAGTAGATGAGGGGGGGGGTGAATAGTGTGTTTACTAAATCTATTAGTCTAAATTCCAATTTAATCGTTTACTTAATTAGTTTAGGAAATTTGCAATTTTACGATTGGATGCGGAAGCGATAAATAATCAAGCAAATAAAACAAACAATTAAAAGCAATACAAACACAAAATTTATAGTGGTTCGGCCCCAATGCCTACTCCACTACCTAAGCACCCCGCTTAGGATTTTCAAACTAGTTTTACTAGATTACTTTAAGTTTCCCTTATACACGAGGAATTTTCACCGAAGAGACGCACTCTCGACCTAAGGCACTTCCACACTTGGAAGTCACCGCCTTCTTATCGAGAGTCCTCTTCCACCTCAACCCTAAGGGACAACTAAGCTAATTCTAGTAAACACTAAGTTTACACAAGTGGCTTTACTCCTTCTACACCAAGGATACCACTTCACCCAATTCAAGACCTAACAACCTAGGTCTTCTTACACGCTTAAATCAGAAATAGTTTAAAGAACAGTTAAAATTACAAGGGAAAAGAGCTTGAAGTAAAACAATATTATCTACTCTTTTCCTAGTCTTTGGAACCTCCAACTCACTGAGTAGTGGAGCTCGAGTCTATTTTCGAGTTGAGGTAGCAGAGCTTGTACACTTGAAGAAAATGTCGCGGACAGAGAAGTAGCGCAAGCTTTTTGGAAGGTTTCAAATCTTCCTCTTAGAATGCTCAATGAATGCTGTAGAAGTCAAGGAAGAAGGTTACATGAATCATATAAGGGTGTATTTATATCTTGGTGAATAAACGGCTGTTCAACGGATAGAAAACTATCCGTTACGGGCCACCGATCGAATCGTCGATAGAATCATCGATCGACCAGTCATTCGACCGCTTTATTTTACTCTGAGGTCAGTCGACTGACGGGTCGACAACCCAGACGCAAATCTATCGATCCCGTCTCGACCGAACCTAGGCTGAGATTGATTTCTCAGCCGATTTCTTCAGCACTTCATTTTCGGGTTCCGGCTTTCAATGCGCATCATCTTGGAGAGCTCTTATGTGAACTTTGAGCCCGTCCAATGCGACTTTGGCGCACACGTCGATCTTCGAGAAACTTTCGACGACGAACCCGAGCGCGACGATCAATGTCCTTTCGATTTCTGATTTCTTCCGATATTTTCGATCGAGGACATCGAACGCTAATTGATATGGAACCTGAAACATATTCTCAATAAAATCATTAGTCCCATGTTTGTTATCATCAAAACCATTAAAATCGAGATTAAGGCTAAGGTTGAAAACCTAAAGCCAATAATCTCCCCCCTTTTGATGATGACAAACATCTTTAAGAAAATATATACATTAAAGCATGTAAGGATATCAACTAAGAGATTTCTCCCCCTATCAACATGCATATCTATGAGACAAACTCCCCCTATCTATATGCATGAATTTTCTATATTTTTCTCCCTATTTACCTATACGTTTCTCCCCATTTTAACTATATATTTCTCCTCCTTATGACTATACATTTCTCCCCCTTATGACTACACAATTGTCCCCCTTTTGACATCAATCAAAAAGGGCAATAAAAAGGGCAATCTAATCAAAGGGATGAAACACAATCATTTATTCACGAAGTTGAGACTTCAAAGATTATTTTCATGAAGCATGAAAATCTCAACCAAGGGATGGAAAAATACTTTAATATGAAACGAAATTATACATGATATGTTCAAAAACTACATAGTTGAATGCCAAATTGAATAATGTATTTTCTCAAAGTAAATATTGTTTCTTTTTCATTCAAACTTTCAAAATACAAAGATATAGTCATTTTAAATCATGTATATCAAGTTTGAAGTGAAACTAATGTCATTTGATCTAAATATGAACTTAGCATATTTTCATTTGAAATAAGCATGAAAATATGAAGGTGCTAAGACTCAATGTTTTGCTATCTACTCATGTTTTTCTCATATTTAGGCATCTAGGTATCAATCATGAGATAATGTAAGTGCATGAATCAAGTTTGGGCTTAAAATGTGATTTTTAAGTTACTTTGTTGACTTAAGTCAACCTATACTTCTAGTTTTCAAAAATCACTCTTTTAAGTTTATACAAAATCATATCTTTAACAAATTTTTGAAAACAATTTTTGGATGAAAATTTTGATACTAAATATTGAATGGTCATTTGAAATGCATGTATCAAGTTTGAACTCAAAATAAATTTAAAAAGTTTATTTTTCATCCTATATTCACTCTAATAAACAAATTGATATTTCTAGCTATCATCCAATATATCAAAATCATTCTTAGAAATGATTTTACTCAAGAAATTATGTGAATGATATTAAAAATGGAATTCATATGGTATTCATGAGTTTTCATTTGAAGTTTTTGAAGAAAAAACAAAGTATAAAAAAAATTAATATTTCAAATAAGTGATACTTTGAGTTTTTGAAACTCTAATTTCAAAATTCTTCAAAATTCTTCAAAATTCTATTATGAATTAGATTCTTGATGAAACTTTTTGAAATTTTTACTATAAAACTAGATTTTTCAATGTAGGTTCAGTCAAAGAATTATCTCAAAATTAATTTTCTATATTTTGCTAGAAATAACTGAAATTACTACCAAATGTAGGTTGAAATGGTATTTTTGTAATTTTTAGTTATTCTTAAAACTTGTTCAATTTTTATTCAAACTTTCATGACACCATAATGTGATCATGTAAAGAATATATGTCAAGTTTGAAATGAAAATAATGTCCTTAAGTCAGGATATCAACCTAGCATTGTTCCATTCAAAACTAAACTAGTTTTTATGAAACTTGCTAAGTTTCAATTTTAACATTTACTCATGATTTTTCAAAGATAAATCTATGGATAACTAACATGAGTAAATCTAAACATGTTCCATAAATATGGATTGAAAATGAGCCTTTATGTCAACTTGTTGACTTAGATCAACATGGTTCAAAGAGAGGTAAACATGAATTGACCTCTATTGTCATTTTATTAATATCCATATGAATTTTTCACTCTAAGAGCATGAAAACATGTCATACCTATTCCTAAACATGTTTATGAAGTTTTGGACTTAAAATGAAGTGACCAAGTCGATTTGTTGACTTGGGTTAAACATTTCCAAGTTAAGTCCCCTAAAGTGATATTGATATCACATTTTTCTTCTACACATGAATTTTCAAATTAAATACCTAGACTCATGTGATATGTGTATATCTAAATATGTTCATTTTATTTTTACCTTAACATGAAGTCTCTAAAGAGGAGTTTTAACATAGTCCAATTTCATTCAATATTAATCTTATGAAATTGTCTAGTTATCATGATTTTTCCTACTCATGAAAATTCATAGATTTGTCATAGAAAAATAATCATGAGTTAAGAGACATCATTAAACATGAAAATTCAATTAGTTTTCTAAGATTTTTGCAAAAATTAAATTCATATATTTTTCTTGAAAATTTGCCCAACTTTTTCATTTCCTTTTTCATTTTCTTTTAGATAGCATTGTCTTCATTTACATTCATAACTTGCAAGTAGACATCATTAGTATCATAATGAAATAATATGTCAACTAGCAAGCTAACATACTAACTAGCAAGGGATCAATACAAAATTTCATTTAAAACCTTAACCTATGCTAGATAGTTAGGATTTAATTTAAGATGGATACCATGATTTCAAAATGAATCCAAGGAGATCCTAGAATGTGAAACATTCAAGAATAAGATCCCTTCCTATGTTAAACTAGTTTGGACTTAATGAAAAGGTCTCTAATAATGAATACCAACCTAGAGTAAGTTTCATTTGATGAAATTTGCCTAAGTGCTAGAATTTTACCTACTCATGAGAGATCAAGGATCCTACATGTAATTACCATTATGAGTATAGAGACATAGTTTAAGCCTAGATATTTAGGTATAACACTAAGATTTTGAATTTATCAAAGTTATACCTTATCCTTGATAATTTATCAAAGTAATCTTTTTCTTCCTAATTAGCCTTCCTAAAATCTTATAAGTTGCAAGTAAGCTACACTAATATTTTAGAGAAAATATAGCTACTTAGCAAGCTAACTCAACCAAAAAGCAAAGAGAAGCATTAAGTATCATCATCAAATATCACTTTGCTAAATGGTTTCAAATTTGTTTCAAAATGAAATCGAGTAAAATCAAAACGAATTTTAAGAGATCACAAAGATAATAAATGAAAAATATGATCTCCAACCCTTCCTATTGGTTGAAAATCGAAAGGCCACAATGTGCCTACGATTTAGAACCGCAAGGTCGCTTAGGCCCATTACAGGCCACTTGGGTCTCCGATGAGACTGGGAAATCAAAATCAAAAACGTTTTCAAAAGAACTCTTTTGCAAGAGCGGGAAAAACAACTCAAATTAAAGCATGTATCATAACTCCAACTTTAATTTAAGCAAGAGGGTATAGGAGATGATACCAAAAATACCTTTGATGCCAACTTTACCTAAGGCATCAATGTAGCTTGAAGTTGCAACCAAAGGAGGATTCATCATTCAAGTCTATGGTCAACTTCAACACATCATTTCCTTCAACCATGTGTGGTAGCTCCCCCTACAATAGAACATGAAATTTTTGGTACCCAAATGGCTTTGGGTCCTTGGGGGTTAGTGGGCTTAGCTACCCAAACTGTTTTCACAACACTTGGGTTCATTTTAAAGGCACACTCATGTATAGCATGCCCATAAACACCACAACAAAAACAATGTCCATTAAATTTATTCTTTTCATTTTTATTATGGACATGAGATTTATTTTTAGAATATTTGTCATGTGAAACATGATGAGTATGAGCATTCTTAAATGAAACATTCTTCTTTTGAACATGAGGTTTAGTTGTAGAATGCTTAGTATGAGAATGATAATGAACCTTAGCATTCTTTACATGAGCATTTTTATTTTTAGAGTTCTTAAATGAGACATTTTGCTTCTTAGAATTATAAGAGGAAGTATTAACTTTCCTACTCAAGGTCAACATCTCATTTTTCATATCATTCATGGATTTATGCAATGCATGTAATTGAGATTTTAACATGCAATTCTCTTTTTCTAAATTGTTATTATTGAGCTTCAAGTCCTTAAGCTCAAGTTCTACATTATCATGGCATGAATCAAATGACCTAGATTTCAATTTTTTATTCTCTAGTTTGGATTCATGCAAATGAGAATTAAGCATTATATTTTCCTTTTTTTAACTCTTTATTTTCCTTATCTTTCTTCACAAGCAAGGCATACATTTTCTTACATTCATCTACTAACTCATCGTATGACATGTTATGAGAACTAGTAGAGCTAGCATCATCATTTTCATTAGCATGACTAGGTGAAGGAAAGTGTACCTCATCATTAGCAATTTTGAGGCTCACTTTGGAAGTGGCTTCATAGTCATGGGTAGAGGATGCTTCAAATGAGTGAGATGTGAAGGTGGAAGCACTTGACCTCTTCCTTGCTTTGATCTTCATGCTTGGGCAATTTTTCTTCACATGCCCCTTTTCTTTGCAAGCATGACAGATTACCTTTCTTTTTCGGCTCTTGATACTACTTCTTTGACTAGAAGAGCTATGGACATCAAAAACTAATAGTAGTAGTAGGTGAGTGACCATTGTCATTACCACCTTCATTAAAAGTGCCAATCTCTTCGGTTTTGGCATGATCGTATAAAACATTTAAACTAGCCCATAAATCATGAGCCGAAGAACAATGCATGACTTTTTCTAGTATGCCATTTGGTAATGTGCAAAGTATGCAATTCATGGCATCTCCATTATACATTAACATTTTCTTGTCCATTTCACTCCATGCATGCATATCAACCTTAGGTTCAATAAATTCCCAATGTAACATGTTAAATACACCAAAACCTTTAGTCTTCAGAAATGTGTACATCCTAGATTTCCATAGATCAAAGTTTGATTCATCGAACCTAGGGGGTGAAGAGGCTACACTCTCTAGAGCCATTTCTAGATCGCGACGAATTGTAGAAGGGATGGTGAAAACACAATCTACGACCCGCTCTGATACCAATTGTAGGCGAAATGACGACACTAGAGCGGGGGGGGGGGTGAATTGTGTGTTTACTATATCTATTAGCCTAAATTCTAATTTAATCATTTACTTAATTTGTTTAGGCAATTTGTAATTTTACGATTGGATGCGGAAGCAATAAATAATCAAGCAAATAAAATAAACAATTAAAAGCAATGCAAACACAAAATTTATAGTGGTACGGCCCCAATGCCTACTCCACTACCTAAGCACCCCGCTTAAGATTTCCAAACTAGTTTTACTAGATTACTTTAAGTTTCCCTTATACACGAGGACTTTTCACCGAAGAGACGCACTCTCGACCTAAAACACTTCCACACCCGGAAGTCACCGCCTTCTTATCGAGAGTCCTCTTCCACCTCAACCCTAAGGGACAACTAAACTAATCCTAGTAAACACTAAGTTTACACAAGTGGCTTTACTCCTTCTACACTAAGGATACCACTTCACCCAATTCAAGACCTAACAACCTAGGTCTTCTTACACGCTTAAATCAAAAATAGTTTAAAGAACAGTTAAAATTACAAGGGAAAAGAGCTTGAAGTAAATAATATTATCTACTCTTTTCCTAGCCTTTGGAACCTCCAACTCGCCGAGTGGTGGAGCTCGAGTCAATTTTCGAGTTGAGGTAGCAGAGCTTGTACGCTTGAAGAAAATGTCGCGGACAGAGAAGTAGTGCAAGCTTTTTGGAAGGCTTCAAATCTTCCTCTTAGAATGCTCAATGAATGCTGTAGAAGTCAAGGAAGAAGGTTAAATGAATCATATAAGGGTGTATTTATATCTTGGTGAAGAAACGGCTATTCAACGGATAGAAAACTATCTGTTACAGGCCGCTGGTCGAATCATCGGTCGACCGGTCATTCGACCGCTTCATTTTACTCTGAGGTCGGTCGACCGACGGGTCGACCGCCCAGACGCAAATCTATCAATCCCATCTTCCGGTCGACCCATCGGTCGATTGACGCGATCTTGCGTCTTCAGCAAACGTAGGTTGACCGCTCGAGCTACTGCCCGTTTTGGGCTTCCATCGGTCGACCGCCTGATCGACTGAAGTAGCTCTGCTACTTTTTTTACCTTCATTCGGTCGATCGTCCGTTCGACCGAACCTAGGCTGAGATTGATTTCTCAGCCGATTTCTTCAGCACTTCATTTTCAAGTTTCGGCTTTCAACGCGCATCATCTTGGAGAGCTCTTATGTGAACTTTGAGCCCGTCCAATGCGACTTTGGCGCACACGTCAATTTTCAAGAAACTTTCGGCGACGAACCTGAGCGCGACGATCAATGTCCCCGATATTTTCGATCGTGGACATCGAACGCTAATTGATATGGAACCTGAAATATATTCTCAATGAAATCATTAGTCCCATATTTGTTATCATCAAAACTATTAAAACCGAGATTAAGGCTAAGGTTGAAAACCTAAAGCCAACACCTTGCACTTTGGAAATCTCTTTATTTATGAGTTAAATCATGTGTTAAGTCCGAGTTCGGTTCAAGCCGAGTCCGAGGTCGCGATTGGGGCTCGAATCAGACTTATATTGATCAAGTTGGGTCAACTTAAGTACATGGGGGTATAATGATATTTTGGCATTAAAAATTAAAAAAAATATAAGCCACTTGGGACCGTACGGCTCCAAAGAGGAGCTGCAAGCGACCCAAGGAGGGGAGTGGAGAGGGAGGAGTCGGAGATGAAATATATCGGCTGGGGATCAGAGGCTTCGTCGGATCGGATTCGATGTGAGGCTTCATCGTTGCCTTCTCTTTCCTTAAATCCGATTTTAGGTGAGTGGTTCTTCCCTAAAGAATCCCTAGATTTGCTATTTGGGGCTGCTGATCTATGTTCAGAGTTTTGGATGTGATTTCGTGTCATTTTCTTGCGAGTAGATTAACCTTCATACTTGTATGTTGTTTCATGCAATCAAGTTGTTTGTAGGGCACCTCTTTGAGGTTTGGAGGGGGCGGCAGCCCTAGGGCATGCCCCCAAACCCTAGGGAGGGCTGGCTCTAGTGCAGGAAACTTGGTATTGATGTTTAGTATTTATTTTTTAATTATTTACTATTTAATTCCGAAAATTTCATGAATTATAGCATGGTAGAGATTCAATTTTCATGGTAGCCTAGGGTGGCCGAGTAACCCTAAGACTGTAGGGTATCCTTAAGGGTAAATAAATGAGTTTTTCCTTGATTAAATATTTCCATTATGTTGTGCTCAATTTATTAAAGTGAATATTTTATTCTTGCTGAAATTGTTTCATTTATGCTGGAAATTTATAGAGTATGCTGAAATTATAAATTGTTATTGTCGGAAATAGTATTACGTGTTGTGATATGCTGGTGTAATATATTGATCTTTATGTAAGCTACATTATGTGAACATTGAGCACCATATGATGACTTGATCGGTTGTCTTCGAACAGTAATCGGACTGTTCAAGTAGGCTGGATTTTGTATTGTTTATTGAATGAGTCGAGTCACAAGCCAAGACGACCTTCCTTGGATTGTGGTGGAGGTAATGGTTTAACCTTATGAATAGTAGGTTATTTAGACAGTTCTATGTTCAGGATGAGGGTATAATTAAGCCCTCGAGTGGAATTAAGAAAAGTGACCCATAGAGGGCTAAAATTCTGGCTACGGACCAAATTTTCGCGAGACCTGCGAAAGTAAGAAAATTGAGGATTTTAGGTCGTTTCACTAACCCCGAAAACCCTTGTACATATGTGGTATTGTTTTTCATTGTTTGGGACTTTTCATAAGTTCGGATGAGACTTCGAACTATGAGTTTTGTGGTTGGAAAATACGTTGTGCGGAAACTACTCGATAAGACATAGAGTTTCTCTACGCGATGACTGCCACAGATGTTAGTTTCTTGAATAGGAAATTGGTAAGGCAAATCATTGAGGAGATAGTGGAGGGTAACATGGTAGAGAATTAATTAATTGGGCCGAGTCGAGGCCGAGCGGATACCACCTATTGTGCACCGACAAAGGTGAACTAAGCCGTATTTACCCGAGTAATTTACCTCATTATAAGTGTATAGTCTATTCCCTTAACGAACATTGTTGGCCTAAGGTTTTCAACCTTGGTCTTAATCTCGATATTGATGAAAACAAACATGGAACTAATGTTTTTATGAAGAATTACTTTCAGGTTCCAAATCGGTTAGCACTCGACGTCTACGATCAAAAATATCGAAGAAATTAGAGAATCGAAAGGATGTTGGTTAGCGCACTCGAATTTGTCAGAAAGGATAGAGTCTAGGTTTTGGGGTATCTAGATAATATGTAAAATCCTCGATATGATGCTTGAATCCCTCAAGAACCAAAATCCGAAGACAAAATCTGAAAACGAACGACGAGCTAAAAAATCAACTGAAATTGGGTTGGTTTCAGCTTGCCGACCGATGGATGATCGATGATCAGTCAATTGGCCATCAGGTCAGCCACCGACCGGTAGAGCCCCTAAATGGGCAGAGGGCTCCGGTCGGTGGCCGATCTCTCGGCTAGTCGACCAGCCATCAATCGGCCACCGGTCGGGCGGCGCCAATGGGCAAAAATATGCCCATTGGGTTGGCTATTTAGCCTCTCTCCTCTCTTGGCTTATAAATACATGCCTTGGCAAGCCTTTCAAACTTCTTCCAACATTCCTTGAGCCATATTTTGATGATCATTAAGCTTTATTTAGTCACTCTTTGGTGAAATCCTATTTTGATCTCTCAACTTCTTGAGTTTGCCTTCAAGCTTCATTTGTTTCATCATCAAGAGGAGATAGGTGATCTTGTGTTGGAGCTAAGTATTTTTGTTGTTGTGTTTTTATTTCATTACTTGTATATTTTCTTATTTATTTCATTGTATTTGAGCTTGTGTAAACCTAGGTTGCTAGGTTTGTTAGATTGGGTGATAGCCTTTGTGTTTGAGGCATAAGTCCACTGGGTAGATTGAATTACTAGGATTAGTGATTGTTTTACCTTAGGGTTTGAGGTGGAAAAGTGCACTCGGTAAGAAGGCGGAGACTTCCGGGTGTGGAAGTGCCTTAGGTTGAGAGCGGAGACTCTTCGGTGTAAATTTCTCATTGTAAGGAAACACTCATAATCTAGTGAAGTCAAGTTTGGAAATCCTAAGCGGGGTGCTTAGGTAGTGGAGTAGGCACTGGGGCCGAACCACTATAAATATCATTGTGTTAGCATTGTTTACTTTGCATAATGAATTTCTTATTGTTTATCTTGCTTCCACTTGCTACTCGATTTGTGAATTGCCTAAGTTGTAAGAAAAGATTAAAATCAGAATTAGGCTAAAGTTTTAGTTAACACACTATTTATCCCCCCTCTAGTGTACGCCATTTCAGCAACAAACATGGTTTTGGATGTGCATGTGATGGCCGAGTGGTTTGGTAATGACCAAAATTTTAATAATTATATTTTGTCATTGTGCAGGGGATCGTAGGCTCGAGTTAGCGCGGACTGGCGAAGAGCTTTGGAATTTAATCCGGGTAAGCAATTAATGTAGAAAAATTTAGGAAAATTTTATTTGTTATATTTTTGTGATTTAGCATGCTAGGAAGATATAGGGCCTTGAGTTGAGTCTAGCGATTCAATCGGATCTCGAATTGCAGGTAGAATGGGTTAAATATGGATATTATAAGTCGATTCACTAAAGATGGGTATTTTAGTCATTTGGGGCCCGACCAGGCCCCATAAAAATTGTACCTGGGGCACACGGCTAAAGGTTTAGTCGTACACCTCCCGAGGCAAGAGAGGAGAGAGAGAGAGGGTGAAGCCAATCTGGAGGCTGGAATTCGCGAGTTTGTCGACGTTTATCGTAGGAAGGACCCTAGCTTCTTCCTTTCCATTTTCTCCAAAAAGGTGAGTGGATTAAACCCTCTTTCCTTGTTTTCTTCATCAAGCCGCCCCTACGAGAGGAGTTTCTCTAGGATTTTTGGATGATTTTTCGCATATCAGATTCGATTAATGAATTAAGGGATTTCGCGTTGTCGTCGTTGATTTCTTAGTCCGAATTTTGGAACCTTTGGCCGCGCGCCTCATGGCGAATCTTTGAGGGGTCGCTGCCCCTTTTTCTTCTTTATCATTGATGGTTCTTCTTGATCTTGTTTCTTCTTTGATCTTGATGGTCCTTGATATTGTTGATTGTTGATTCTTGGTAGAGAAGGAAACATGGGGATTAGGGGCATGCTTGGCCGGCCTTAATAAATTAATTATACAATTTTGAGACGAGTTACACATAGGGACTACACTTTAGGGAAATTATCATACGTCATTAGATTTTATATAAAAATGTAGGGACCTATAATTGGGAAAAACAAGGACTTAGGGACACCTAGAGACATAGGACCTTAAGATAGCACTTGGTTGAGATGACCTATGGAAAACCCATAGGGGCCAAACACCTCTTGCCCTTAGAGAATTCGGGTAAGGGGGTAGGCCGACCCTAGGGTATGCGGCTAGGGGTCAAGGGTTGGGTTACTATCCTTTAGGCTCGCTATGATGTAACACCTTATTTGAGATTATTCATGCTACTACTTTAATTGCTTACATGTGCTATTACATTGATGCATGCTTATGGCGATATTTGTGATGATATGCAAGTTAGAATATAATTAATTCATTTGACATCTTTCATGTGATGCTCTCGGATATGATGTATTTATATTCTTGGATTGTGTTGTTATGTTTAATAATTACGAGGCATGAGTACCATTAATTATAAACATATGAGATGTGGTGTATGGCATGAGGATATGGAGGCCGAGGTATGTCCTTAGCATATCTCTAATATATTTGTGACGTAGATGTATTACTTCCTTTATATATGCTATTATGTGCGTGTGATGTGATTGGTGCATTTTTCTGAAAGCCTCGCCGGTGAGAGGAGGGTATGCCCCAAAGAGACGGCGTTGGCATTATTCCGGAAGTTCCGGCTGGTGAGGGGAGATCATACCCCAAAGAGACGATCCGGAATCCTGACCGGTGAGGGGAACGTATGCCCCAAAGAGACGGTTCAGAAGAGCCCGTGTCGGTGAGGGGATAACTTGCCCCAAAGAGACAGCACTGGGCTGGGTGGTAGCTCGGAGGCCACACCGCCTACCTACCCTCTGTGGCTATGTGGGACCGACGGGTCCGGAGGTATTCATGTGTTTGTGTTGAGGCATTGGACTTGCTTTTATTACTTGGTTTAAGCATCTGTTGATGATTGCTATATTAGTATTCATTCTTATGAGTTATGCTTATCATTATATGCTTGTTCACATGTTGGATTTATTGATGTTGATTTTGGGTGATTGAGAACTGATCTGCTCACAAAGTCCTAGTTGGACTTACCCTCTTTATGATGTTGTTTTTCAGCACCTAAGTGAGATTAGAGAGTTACCGGGATGCAGTAGCGTGGCTGGTGGCGGCAGTGTAGTGGGTCTCGTGACATGTCGTGGTCGAGGAAATACAACAGTCTAGTTATGCTTATTTTAGAGTCGGTTGAGTCATGTGGACTCGGGTTTATTTATTTCCGCATTCTTTTATTTTGATTTGTCATTTGGTTTAGTGTCATTGATTAGTGACTATCTTTGAAATTAATTTGAACATCTAAACATTCATTTTAGTTGGTTCTTTGGGATTATTGTAAGAGTCTTTACTTATTTTTGAAAGGGTTTATAAATGTTCAGGATTGGTGTATTTTCATCTGTGGTTTGTCTTGGGTTAGACTTCGGGTTACGTGGCATACCCTGGCCGATCATACCGGGTTTGTGGTGTGAGAATGTGGTATCAGATCAGGTACGACAATAGGATAGTGGGTATTGTATGGGGGAATTGCTAGCGTGTTCACATTTGATATGCTCTAGTCACGAGATCGACAGTTGAACCTGCGCACCAGCGATGGTACGTATTTTTGGTTAAAGTTGACAATTTATATGTTAAAGTGTGTGGTTATTGTTTTCTTACTAATAGAAATGGAGGCACATGATGATGTTGTATTGAGTAGAAGCAGAAGTAACTCCGCTGGCATACAAGGTTGAGGTCGGGGTCGTGGCCGAGGCAGGGGTCATGGTACTAGTCAGGCGGCTTAGGTGGAGGTAGCACGGGACCCAAAGTTTTGTTGTTAGAGACCTAGGTGGCTGATCTGACTAAGGAGCTCCGCACAGAATCGGAGGAGTTCTGTAGGGAGTGGGAGGAGCTTCGTAAGTAGCGGGTGTTGGCTTAAGGTTTTCTACCTTGGTCTTAATCTCAATTTTGATGATAACAAACATGGAACTAATGTTTCAAGAAGAAATATTTTCAGGTTCCATATCGGTTAGTGCTCGATGTCCTCGATTGGAAATATCAGAGAAATCGGAAAATCGAAAGGACATTAATCGGCGCGTTCGGGTTCGTCGTGGAAATCTCTCGAAGTTTGACGTGTGCACCAAAGACGTCTTGGACGAGTCTAAAGAACACATGGAAAGCTCTCCAAGTTGACACACGTTGAAGGCCGGAACCCGGAAACGAAGCACGCAAGAAGAAGGCTGAAAAAATCAAGTTCAGCCTAGGTTCGGTCGACCGATCGGTCGGTCGAATGTAGTGAAGAATTGGCAGCAACCAATTCGGTCGACCGGGTGGTCGATCGGACGAAGCAGAGAATTGGCAGTGGCCAATTCGGTCGACTGAAGTTTGCCCAAAAATGGCAAATTGCCTTCGGTCGCTCGGTCGGTCGATCGACGATCGATCGGACAAGCGACCGGCGGTATAACGGCTTGAAAAATAGCCTTTTTTACCCGTTGTGCCCGACCACCACTTGGTGGTTTGCCTATTTAAAGGCCTTCTAAGCCTTCCTATGACCTACTAATGCTTCATGAGACATCCTTTGACACCTATAAGCTTTGATTTAGCCATCTTTATTGAAACCCTAGCTTTCTACCTTGTTTTTCTTGAGTTTGCCTTCAAGCTTGATTTGATTCATCATCAAGGCATCAAGAGGAGCTAGGATTTATTGTGTTGGAGCTAAGTATTCGTGTTGTTGTATTTTTTCTCCATTACTAGTATATTTTCTTGTTTATTTCATTGTAATTGAACTTATGTAAGACCTAGAGTGTGGGTCTTGAAATTAGGTGGTAGCCTTGGTGTTTGAGGTTTAAATCCACCGGTGTAAATGTAGTTTACTAGGATTAGTTGAGT
This sequence comes from Canna indica, assembly GCA_034359265.1. NCBI lineage: Eukaryota > Viridiplantae > Streptophyta > Magnoliopsida > Zingiberales > Cannaceae > Canna > Canna indica. The sequence continues at coordinate 42,253,974 of CP136893.1, forward strand.
TATCCCTTAGGTTGAGGTGGGACAGTGCTCTCGGTAGGAAGGCGGGATACTTCCGGGTGTGGAAGTGCCTTCGGTTTGAGAGCGGAGACTTTTCGGTTGTAAAGTCCTCTTTGTAAGGGAAACGATATAATCTAGTAAACTTAGTTTGGAAATCCTAAGCGGGGTGTTTAGGTAGTGGAGTAGGCATTGGTGCACACGTTTACTTGCATTGATTGATTCTACTTGTGTTTATTTCATTATCACATTTACTGTGTTTCCGCTTGTTACTCATCTTGTAATTTGCCTAAGTAACCAAGTAAATGATTAAAACCGGATTTAGGTGAATCGTTTAGTAAACATACTATTCACCCCCCCTCTAGTGTGGCCATTTCAACAACAATTGGTATCAAAGCGGGCCGTAGATTGAGATTTCACCATCTCCTCTACATCATCTCTCGATCCGGAATATGACACTAGAGAGTTTAGCGTCTTCACCTCCCAGGTTCGATGAGTCTAACTTTGGTCTTTGGAAGAATAGAATGTATACTTTCCTAAAGACTCAAAGTTTAGGTGTATTTGACATGGTAAAGACAAAATATATTGAACCTAAGGAAAATATGGATTCATGGACCCAAGAACAAATTAATATGTTTGAATTAAATGCTAAGGCAAGAAATTGCATATATTGTTCTTTGGAAAATAATATATTTGAAAAGATCATGCATTGCACTTCCGCATTCGATATTTGGGCTTGCTTAAATGTCTTATATGATTATGCTAAAATCGAGGAGTTAGAAACTTTTAATGAAGGTAGTGATGACAATGGTCATCCTTCCAATACTAACATGATTTTTGAAGCCCAAAGTGTCTCTAGTCATAGGAGCACTAAAAATCGAAAAAGGAAGGTGATTTGTCATGTGTGCAAAGAAAAAGGGCATGTGAAGAAAAATTGCCCTTCCATGAAGAACAAGGCAAAGAAGAGGTCAAACGCTTCCATATCAACATCTTATTCAAATGAAGCATCCTCTTGCCATGACTATGAAGTCACTCCAAAAGTTTGCCTCATGGATGCTAATGATGAGATGCACTCTTCTTCTTCTAGTCATGATAACAAAAATGGTAGTATTAATTCATCTAGTTCTCATGATTTGCTTTATGATGAATTAATGGATGAATATAAAAGCATGTATGCTTTGCTTGTTAGAAAAGATAAAGAAAACAAAAAATTGAAGAAAAAAAAACATAAGTCTTAGCTCTCAATTACATGATGTAAAATTAGAAAATGAGAAGCTAAAAATTAGCGTCTCCAATCCATGCCATGATACCTTAAGTATTGACACTAAGGATTTGAAAACAAAAAATGACATCTTAAAGAATGAAAATAGCATGTTGAAAACTCAATTGCATGCTATTCATAAATCCATGAACGACTTGAAAAATGAGGTTATTTTTCTAAGTAAGAAAGTTAATAATCTATCTAGTAATTCATCCTCTAAGAATTCTAGAAATACAAATGTTTCTTTCAAGAATGCTTATGCACATCATGTTTCTCTTGTCAAGCATTCTAACATTAAACCTCATGTTCAAAAGAAAATTATTTCATTTAAGAATGTTCATGCTTATCATAGTTCACATGTCAAGCATTCTAATGATAAATCACATGTCCATAGCAAAAATGAAAAGAAGTTTAATGGACATTATTTTTGTTGTGGTGTTTATGGGCATGCTATTTATGATTGCGCATTGAATAGAAATCCAAGTGTTGTTAGGATACTTTGGATTCCTAAGCCCTCTAACCCCCAAGGACCCAAAGCCATTTGGGTACCAAAGATCTCATGCTCTTTTATAGGGAGAGCTACAACACAAGGATGAATGAGAAATGAAATATTAAAGTTGACCTTGGATCCAAATGAGAAATATTCCAAGAGGTTGCAACTTCAAGCTATCATGATGCCATAGGTATGGAAATTGGCATCAAAGACTTTGGTATCATCTCCTATACCCTCTTGCTTAAATTATAGTTGGAGTTTTGATATATGCTTAATATTAGTAGATTTTCTGCTCTTGATAAGCTTCAAAAATGTTTTTGACTTTTGATTTCCGATCTCTTCGTAGACCTATGTAGCCTATAACGATCTCATTCGACCTTGCAGTTCCAAATCGCAGGCTCATTGCGGCCTTTCAGTTTTCAACCAATAGGTTCGTGGACGTTGCATGGCACCTATCAATGATGAAGTGGCGAAATCAACGACTCGCGAACGTGATATGGTGGCCATTAGTGATGAGCTGGCCGGGACGTTAAGAGAATGTGCGAAGCCCGTGCGTAAGAAACCGAAGCGATTTGATGATTACGAAGCATAAACACATCAGCTGTATTAGAAATATAAATAGGTAGTAGACGAGTAATAAAGATGGCTTTTGATTTCATTAATCTCCGATCCCTTTTCCCCTCTCTATCTCTCTCTCTCTCTCTACCTCTCACTCTCTCTGTCGTTCCACTGCGACACCCATTCTTGCCTCACACGAACCCCATGTTCAAACTGGTGAACGATCATCGACGCCAATGATCACCGACTCCGGCCAATCTCACGAACAATACAAGGTTGTCAGGTACTCCTTCTGACATTGGTGCTTTCGTTGAGTGCATATACGTATCCATATTGTGTTCATCTATTGGGATTGTGTAAACGATTGATACAACCATGGAAACGCGATCTCAAACCATGGCTGAATCGGTAAAAGCCCTACAAGAAACAAATCTGAGACATGAACAGGTGTTGGGAGGAACACAGACCAACCTGGAGAGCCAGTAACAGGCAATGGATGCCCAATAGAAGATGCTTCAGGCAGTATCATCTCAGATCGCCCTCCTGAACAATCAGATGGTTCAGATGGCAAAGATCAAAGCTGAACCATCTGGATCGGGGGGAAATGCCAATTGGTGTCACCCTACTGCTGGAAGTCCAGAGGGAACGCGATTGAAGACGACGAGTTTCCCTTCCCACCAAAGCCACCACAAGTGGAGTTACCCATCTTTGACGGATCGGATATTGAGGAGTGGATAGCCTCGGCTGAGGACTTTTTCGACTTCTATGCAACCGAGGACCAGCACCGGGTGACCATGGCCTCCTTCCGTATGGTTGGCTTAGCAAAGAGGTGGTTTAGATGGATGCAGTGTCAGAGATAGCTCTCAGGATGGAGCCACCTAGTCGAAGCTATTAGATGGCGGTTTGAACCTACTGACTTGAAGCCACCGGAGGGACAACTCACCAAGCTGACGCAGGTGACAATAGTGGCCGAATATGAGGGCAAGTTTGAGGAATTGGCCCTCTGAACGAGTAATTTTCCGGAGACATTCTTAATTCATTGCTTCATATCAGGCCTCCGCGTAGATATAAAGACAGAAGTGTTGACACAGTCTCCTGCCACTATGCATGAAGAAGTGACGCTAGCCAAGAGATATGAAGCCAAAATTAATGCCTTACGAAGAAATGTGATGACGTACATGGGCGGTAGGGCGCCAGGATTGCTGCCGACACCTGCGAAGACTTCCTTTGCCGCGGTAGGAGGGGGAGCTAACGGGTGATCTACATGGGCGACTCCTACAGCAATAAGACTGACCCGTACTGCTACTCCATCTCCGCTGAGGCCAGTGCCACGCAGGATATCCTCGGCCGAGGCCCAGAAGCGCAAGGAGCAACGCCTTTGCTTCTACTGCGACGACAAATACACGTGGGGGCATAAGTGCCGCACCCCACAACTCTTCATGCTCGATGACGAGCTGAAAACAGAAGAAAATGAAAGCGAGGATGAAAGCGAGCAGGTGCAGGGCTCGCCGCAGCCGGAAATTGTGGAAGATGAGACCCTACAAACTACTTTGATATCCTACAATGCCATGTCCGGTTGTTTTTCTCCAATGACCTTACGCTTTGGAGGTCATATTGGTGGAAGAGAGGTGCAGGTGCTGCTCGACGGAGGCAGCACGCACAACTTCATCCAATCCCGAGTGGCCAAACAGCTGGGACTACCCATTGAGACCACGCTGGCCTTAGGGGTAATAGTGGGCAGTGGCGCTAAGATTCCAAATGAAGGCATCCTCCGTAACTTAGAGATCATCATTCAGGGAAGCTCCATCATAATTGATTTCTATATTCTGCCAATTAAGGGCTCGGAAGTGGTATTGGGGGTGGCATGGATGGCCACCCTAGGTCTGGTGGTCATGGCCTTTGCCAGTCAGCTGTTTGAGTTTAAACTGAAAGGTCAGAACCACTCCTGGAGAGGATTAAGCAGTCGACAGACTGAGCGGGTAAATTACCAATCACTGAGAAAGATGTGCGACAATCAAACAGTGATGGAACTGTATCAACTTGAGCTGGTGGAGACTACTGAAACGGTGATGCAACATGCCAGTGCCGAGCTGCAACCCATCCTGAACCAATTCTCCGAGGTGTTCCAGCCAATGAAAGGATTGCCACCTTGTCAAAGCACCGACCACTCCATTCCTCTTCCGACAAATCAAGCACCAGTAAATGTAAAACCTTACCGCTATCCCCATTTCCAGAAGGCAGAATTGGAGAGACAGGTGCAACAAATGCTGGCAGAAGGGCTGATCCGAGCTAGCAGCAGCTCATTTTCATCTCCGGTCCTCCTGGTGCGGAAGAAAGACGAAACATGGCATTTTTGTGTAGACTACCGCGCTCTCAACACGGTTACAATCAAGGATCGCTTCCCCATACCTACAGCGGATGAACTATTTGATGAGTTGGGTGGCGCTACACTCTTCTCCAAGCTCGATTTATTGGCCAGATACCACCAGATCTGAGTGAATAAAGAAGACATACATAAGACGACATTCTGAATGCACGAGGTCCACTATGAATTCTTGGAGATGCCCTTCGGCCTCACCAACGCGCCGTCGACTTTCCAGGCGACTATGAACAACATTTTTAAACCTTACTTAAGAAAGTTTATGCTGGTTTTTTTTGACGATATACTGGTCTATAGTAGGACTATGGAAGAGCATAAAGGGCATATGTCGAAGGTGCTGCAAACCCTGAAGGAGCATCAATTAGTGGCTAAAAGATCCAAATGCTACTTCGGCAGTGCGTTGATAGAGTACCTGGGGCACTTGATTTTGGTAGAAGGCTTACGGGTTGATCCGAGAAAGATTGAAGCCATAAAGGTCTGGCCACCACCCCATAATACAAAAGAATTAAGGGGATTTCTTGGCCTGGCGGGTTATTACTGGCGCTTCATCAAAAATTTCGCTCAGCGAGCGGTGCCTCTCACCGATCTGCTAGGAAAGGAAGCATACACCTGGAACACTCAGACCTAGGAAGCCCTTGAGCAACTGAAAGCGGCTATAAGTAGCGCCACTGTGCTGGCCTTGCCCGATTTTAGCAAGACCATCACCGTAGAAACTGATGCATTGGGCTATGGAATTGGAGCAGTGCTGAGTCAGGAGAAGAGGCCGATATCCTTCTACAGCCAGAAGTTGTCACTGCGCATGCAAGCAGCTCCCACCTACCAGCGGGAGATGTTTGCCATCATCCAGGCAGTGAAAAAGTGGCGACAATACTTGCTCGAGAGAAAGTTTTTGATCATCACCGACCAATGTTCTCTGTGAGAGCTGACCACCCAGGTTATATAGACGCCGGAGCAGCAGAAGTGGCTCGTTAAACTCATGGAATATGACTTTGATATCCAGTATCGCTTAGGCAAGCTAAATGGGGCAGCTGATGCCTTGTCGAGGGAGCCCGGCTATTCCTTAATGGCGGTGTCTCAACCCATTTTTGGGATACTAGAGGAGATTAGAAGGTTAAACCTGGAGTGTGAGGAGCTGCTGACACTTCAGAAGATAGCTCAAGAGACGCCGGAGGAGGGGTATGCTATACGAGATGGAATACTTCTGTTCAAAAATAGGATTGTAGTCCCTAATGATAGGACCTTAAGGTCCATCCTGGTACGAGAATTCCACAGCTCCATCATTGGAGGCCATGCGGGAGTAAGCAAAACGCACCACTGATTCACTGCCAACTTTTATTGGAAGTCTATGCGATGGGAAGTAAGGGAGTTTGTGAACAGTTGCCAAGTTTGTCAGTGACTGAAGATGGAGCAAATGTCGCCGGCAGGGCTCTTACAACCTTTGCTGATACCAGAAGAGGTGTTTGAAGACGTTTCAATGGACTTTATTACCAGTCTTCCGATCTCTAATGGAAAGACAACGATCACGGTGGTGGTCGACTGGCTAACAAAGTATGGACATTTTTTGTCATTACCACGACAATACTCGACTGAAAAAGTAGCCGAAACCTTCATCAAGGGGATCGTAAAGTTGCATGGGCTGCCTCGGTCGACTGTCAGCGACCGAGACAGCCATTTCATCAGTGAATTATGGCGCGAGCTCTCACGAATGCAGGGAACAGAGCTCAGCTTCAACTCATCGTATCACCCGCAAATCGACGGGCAAATAGAAGCGCTAAACGGGTGCCTGGAGATGTACCTGCACAGCTTTGTTTACGAAGAGCCCTCCCAGTGGGAAAATTATCTAGCGTGGGCAGAGTATTGGTATAATACCTCCTACCAGTCGGCGGTAGGCATGACGCCATTTCAGGCATTATACGGCAGAGAGCCTCCTCAGTTGATTCGTTATGCAGGAGGGACGAGTACCAACCCTATAATTGACCGGGTGTTAACCAGGAGAGATGAAGTACTTAAGCGACTTAAGGCCAATTTAATAAGAGCTCAGCAACGCATGAAAGTGCAGGCTGATAGGAAATGGAGGGACGTCGAGTTCAGGGAAGGAGACTGGGTGTTTGTGAAGCTCCAGCCCTACCGACAATTGTCAATCTGATTGCAGAAGCAGCAGAAATTAGGGCCACGATTCTTTGGTCCCTTTTGGGTAATCAAAAGGGTCGGCAAGGTCGCATATAAATTGGAACTGCCTGAAGCTGCAAAATTACACCCAGTGTTTCATGTCTCGGTCCTTAAGGCCTGCAAAGGGAATCCGAGCTTATAGATAATGCCACTTCCACTATTAAAAGGGGGAATGATGGACAGACCGTCGGCAGCCGCAGGGGAAGAGAGACACTCCATGGCTAAAGCAAGGAATGATCACCCTTCTCGACCAGTCGAAGAAGAGGAAGAAGCTACTGAACATAACCTCGCAGACGAGGTTCTTTGTGAGCCGGGGAGTAATGTCACGATTAACGAACCAACGGTTCGTGGACGTTGCATGGCGCCTATCAATGATGAAATGGCAAAATCAATGGCTCGCGAATGTGATATGGTGGCCATCAGTTATGAGCTGGCTGGGACGTTAAGAGAACGTGCGAAGCGTGTGCGTAAGAAACCGAAGCGATTCGATAATTACGAAGCATAAACACATCAGTTGTATTAGAAATATAAATAGGTAGCAGACGAGTGATAAAGATGGCTTTTGATTTCATTAATCTTCGATCCCTTTTCCCCTCTCTATCTCTCTCTCTCTCTACCTCTCACTCTCTCTGTCGTTCCACTGCGACACCCATTCTTGCATCCCGCAAACCCCATGTTCAAACTGGTGAACGATCGTCGGCGCCAATGATCACCGACTCCGGCCAATCTCACGAACAATACAAGGTTGTCAGGTACTCCTTCTGACACCTATGTAGCCTATAACGGGCTCATTCGACCTTGCAGTTCCAAATCGTAGGCTCATTGTGGCCTTTAGGTTTTCAACCAATAGGAAGGGTTGGAGATCAAGTTTTCATATTTATTACTCTCGTGATCTCTTAAAATTCGTTTTGATATCACTTGATTTCATTTAAAACGGATTTCAAACTATCTAGCAAAGATGTATTTTGAAAATGATATTTGAATCTCTCTTTGTTATTTGGTTTGATTAGCTTGCTAGTGGCCCTAATTTTATTATCTACTAATGGAGTCTACTTGCAAGTTAAAAATGTTGATGAAAGGCTAGTACATTGAATTTGGAAAGAAAATGAAAAGTTTGGGAGAATTTTCGAGAATGAGGTATGAGTTTGTTTTTGCAAAAATCTCAATATAATACTTGAATATTCATGCTTTAATGATGTCTCTATATACTTTTGATTGATTTTGCATGATAAATGTTTGAATTTTCATGAGTAGGAAAAATCATGATAACTAGGCAATTTCATGATATTGATATTGAATGAAATTGGACTAGGTTGAAATTCCTTACTAGAGACCTCATTTTGAGTAAACACCCAATAAACATTTTTAGATACACACATGATATGATTCTAGGTGTTTAAACTTGAAAATTCACGTGTAGATGAACATGGTGATAACTAGATCACTTTTGGGGACTAAACTTGGAAAAGTTTGACCCAAGTCAAGAAATTGACTTGGACACTTCATTTTAAGTCCAAACTTCATAAACATGTTTAGGAATAGGTATGACATATTTCCATGCACTTAGAATGAAAAATTCATATGGATAGGGATAAAATGACATAGAGGCCATTTCATGATAACATCTTTTGAACCAAATTGACCCAAGTCAACAAATTGACTTAGAGGTCTCATTTTCATTCCATATTTGAGAAACATGTTTAGATTTACCTATGTTAGGTATTCATAAGTTTAAATTTGAAAAACCATGAGTAAATGATAAGATTGACACTTAGCAAGTTTCATGTTAACTAGTTTAATTTTGAATGAAACCATGCTAGGTAGATATCTTGACATAAGGATATAATTTTCATTCCAAACTTGACATATACTCTTTACATGACCATTATGTGGCGTCATAAAAGTTTGAATGAAAACTGAGCACTTTTTGAAAATAACTAAAAATTACGGAAATACCATTGAAAATTAAGCATTTTCAGTTATTTCTAGAAAAATATAGAAAAATTATTTTTCACTAATTCTTGAAACTGCACATTCAGTCAAAAATCTAGTTTTTTCAATAAAAATTTCAAAAAGTTGCATCAAGAATCTGATTTATAGTGGAATTTTAAAGTTGGATTTCAAAAATGCAAAGTATCATCCTCTTGAAATATCAATCTTTCCGATACTTTGATTTCTCGTCGAAAATTTCAAATGAAAACTCATGTATATCATTTTGATTCCATTTCTAATATCATTCACACCATTGCTTGAGTAAAATCATTTGTAGGAATGATTTTGATAACTTGAATGATAGCTAGAAATATCCATTTTTTCAATGAAATCAATATAGGATGAAAAATGAACTTAGATAATTCATTTTGAGCTTAAACTTGACACACGTATCTTAAATGATCATTTAGCGATGTCTGAAAAGTTTGAAGCAAAATTGACAACTTTTGAAAAAATATATGAAATTTATGAAAATGCCCCTGGACTTTCAGGAATTTTATGAATTTATAGAAAACTGATTTTTGACTGATTCTTGAACCTGTAGATTCCTTGAAAAATCTAGTTTCTCCAGTTAAAGTTTCAAAAATTTTCGTCAACAATATGATTTTATATGAATTTAAAAGTTTGACTTTTGTAAACGTGAAGTATACTTTGACCTAAGTCAACAAAGTGACTTAGAAATTTTATTTTAAGCCCAAACTTGACTTATATACTTAGATTCACTTATATTTTATGTATAGATACCTAAGTTAGAGAAAACATGAGTAGATAGCAAAATTTGATACTTAGCTATTTTCATGTTTTCATGCTTATTTCGAATAAACCGTGCTAAGTTCATATTTTGATCAACTGACATTAGTTTCACCTCAAACTTGATATACATGCTTTAAATGACCATATCTTGGTATTTTGAAAGTTTGAATGAAATAAAAAAAATGTCATGAAAAATAACCAATATTCACGAAAATATCCATACTTGAGTGCATACATGATTCTTAGTTTTGGATTCTATCTATCATTATTTGATAACATGTATTGATTAGTCTTCATCCCTTTGGTTGAGATTTTCATGTTTCATGAAAAATAATTTTAGAGTCTCAACTTTGACTAGATTGACTTTTCTAGCCCTTTTTTTATTGATATCAAAAGGGGGAGAAAAATATAGGAAAAGGGGAAGAAAATAAAGGAAGACCATGCATATAGATAGAGGGAGTTTATTTTCATAGAAATGCATGTTGATAAGGGGAGAAATCCCATGTTTGATATCCTTTGGGCTCTTATGAATATATTTTCTTAAGGATGTTTGTCATCATAAAAAAGGCGGAGATTGTTGGCTTAAGATTTTCTACCTTGGTCTTAATCTCGGTTTTGATGATAACAAACATGCAACTAATGTTTCATGAAGAAATATTTTTAGGTTCCATATAGGTTAGTGCTTGATGTCCTCGATCGGAAATATCAGAGAAATCGAAAATCGGAAGGACATTGATAGGCGCGTTCGGGTTCGTCGTGGAAATCTCTCGAAGTTCGACATGTGCACTAAAGATGTCTTGGATGAGTCTAAAGAACACATGGAAAACTCTCCAAGTTGGCGCACGTTGAAGCCCGGAACCCGAAAATGAAGAGCGCGAGAAGAAGGATGAAAAAATCAAGTTCAGCCTAGGTTCGGTCGATCGAATGTAGTGAAGAGTTGGCAGTAGCCAATTCGGTCGATCGGGCTATCGACTGGACGAAGCAGGAAATTGATAGTAGCCAATTTCGTCGACCGAAGTTTGCCCAGAAATAGCAGATTGCCTTCTGTCGCTCGACGGTCGCTCGGTCGATCGACCGACGATCGACCGGACAAGCGATCGGCGGATAACGACTTGAAAAATAACCATTTTTACCCGTTGTGCCCGACCACCACTAGCTTGGTGGTTTGCCTATTTAAAGGCCTTCTAAGACTTCCTATGACCTACTAATACTTCATGAGACATCCTTTGACACTTATAAGCTTTGATTGAGCCATCTTTGTTGAAACCCTAGCTTTCTACCTTATTTTTCTTGAGTTTGCCTTCAAGCTTGATTTGATTCATCATCAAGGCATTAAGAGGAGCTATGATTCATTGTGTTGGAGCTAATTATTTGTGTTGTTGTATTTTTGTTCCATTACTTGTATAGTTTCTTGTTTATTTCATTGTAATTGAACTTGTGTAAGACCTAGAGTGTGGGTCTTGAAATTGGGTGGTAGCCTTGGTGTTTGAGGTTTAAATCCATCGGTGTAAATGTAGTTTACTAGGATTAGTTGAGTTATCCCTTAGGTTGAGGTGGGAGAGTGCTCTCGGTGGGAAGGCGGGATACTTCCGGGTGTGAAAGTGCCTTCGGTTTGAGAGCGGAGACTTTCCGGTTGTAAAGTCCTCTTTATAACGGAAATGATATAATCTAGTAAACTTAGTTTGGAAATCCTAAGCTTAGGTAGTGGAGTAGGCATTGGGGCCGATCCACTATTAATAATTGTGTTTGCATTTATTCTACTTGTGTTTATTTCATTATCGCATTTACTTTGCTTTCGCTTACTACTCATCTTGTAATTTGCCTAAGTAACCAAGTAAATGATTAAAATCGGATTTAGGCGAATCGATTAGTAAGCACACTATTCACACCCACTCTAGTGTGGCCATTTCAACAACAGCGGGAGCTGGCGCAGCAGTGGACCCCACCCGTACCACTAGTGGCACCCACTATGACAGAGCCAGTTAAGCCGCTTCAGTCCGGATACTATGAGGAGGATCGGCGAGAACCTATGGAGTGCAGCTCATTATACATGAACTTTGTGAAATTGAAGCCATTAGTATATACAAGCACAGATCAAGCAGTGGAGGTGATAGTGTTCCTTAACAACTGCACAGAGTTGTCCTCGGTAATGGAGTGTTCCTTCGAGGTGATGGCGCACATAGTTGAGCTACAACTTAGGGGGCCCAGCAAAGGAGTGACATCATGCATGGAAAGCACGTAGGGGGACTCATGCACCAGCCGCTATGTGGGGAGAGTTCTGTAGCGCCATCATAGAAAAGTACCTACTCAGAAATGTCCGTGAGAGGCGGGCAAGGGAGTTCGAGCAGCTTTGCCAAATAAGCAGCATGACAGTGTCAGAGTATGAGATCGAGTTCACATAGCTTTTCCCATTACCAGCCATCTCTATTGGTGACCGAGGTAGACTGGGTGAGACGATTTGTGGAGGGGCTGAGGGTCTAGATTGGCAGACTGGTTCATTACACCGAGGACACCACCTTTGTTTAGGTGGTGGATGAGGCGATGCCGAAGGAAGCCATGGTATCCATCAATCGACAAGATGGACCAGTCCGGAAGAAGTTCAGATAGCACCGTTAAGAGGATAGGCGCACCCAGTGTGAGGGTGTTGGCAATAGGATAGCATGCCCACAGAGTCAGGGACAGGGAAATTTTAGGGGTCGTGTACGGACGGGACAACTGATAGCTACCCAGAGTGCGTCAATACCAAGAGGGCAGAGAGGCGAGGCGACTGAGTGCGGACAGTATGGGAGGAAGCACAAAGGATCCTGCTGTGGTCCGTTGATTTGTTTTGGGTGTGGCCAACTGGGCCACATCAGGAGGTACTGTCCAACAGGGGTTGGTCGAGCAGCGATTCCATCTAGAGGAAAAGCTCCTATGTCAACAGCCTCCGTGGCGCAGCGGACTCAGACTTAGGGGATAGGGTAGCAGGGTACGACGGGTCTAGGGAGGCCACTTGCTTGAGTTTTTGCATTGACTCCTGAGGGTGCGAAGGCGTCCAATGTAGTGGTGACAGGTATCATTTCAGTTAGTACATTACCTGCATATGCACTGTATGATCCAAGTGTTATACATTCCAGTTTATTTGAGTTGCTGGCATCAAGGTTGGGAAAGGACAAAAATTGGCTTGTTGAACCTTTAGCGGTGTCTACACCTACAGGCAGTACTGTTATTGCTAAGATGGTCTTTATAGACTATGATATCTCCATAGGTGGGCACGATCTGAAAACGGAGTTGATGTTACTACCAACCCCGGAGTTGGATGTGATTCTGGGCATGGATTGGCTATCAGCTCATTATGCATCTCTTAATTACAGGACAAAGGTGGTCACATTTTGGAAGCTAAGAATACCACACTTTACCTTTCAGGGCGAGGAGAGAGGAGACTCTATCAGGGTGATTTCCGCTCTCCAGGCCTGCAAACTGATGGTTGGTGGTTGTTAGTCTTTTCTGGCTTTTGTCTCTATAGATGTTATCGGCGAGGGCCCGGCCTGCAGCATAGAGGGTACCCCAGTAGTCATGGACTTCCCTGATGTGTTTCTTGAGGAGTTATCGGGACTACCACCAGTGCGGGAGACCGAATTTTGCATTGAGTTGCAGCTGGGGTTGAAACCTATATCAATACCCCTATACCGGATGGCACCCGCTTAGTTGAGGGAGCTTAAGGTACAACTACCAGAGTTATTGGACATTGGGTTCATTCACCCAAGTGTTTCACCCTGGGGAGTGCCAATGTTGTTCGTTAAAAAGAAGGATGGATCCATGCGGATGTGTATAGACTATTGGCAGCTCAATAAGGTGACGATCAAGAACCGTTACCCGCTTCCCAGGATAGATGATTTATTTGATCAGTTGAGGATTCGGGACCACGACATTCAAAAACTGCCTTCAAGACACGGTATGGTCATTATGAGTTCTTGGTCATATCTTTTGGGCTAACTAACGCTCCCGCAGCCTTCATGGAACTGATGAATCAGGTGTTCAAGGAGTTTTTGGACAGATTCGTCATAGTATTCATTGATGATATTTTGGTCTATTCCAGGAGCGAGGTTGAGCACAGGGAGCATCTGAGGGTAGTTGTAGAAATCCTTAGGCAGCACCAGCTCTTTGCAAAGTTTTCAAAATGTGAGTTCTGGTTGACCAATGTGGGATTCCTAGGGCATATAGTATCCCGGGATGGAGTAAAAGTCGACCCTGCAAAGATTGAGGTAGTTCAGAACTGGGAGAGGCCGACTAGTGTGATTGATATCCGTAGTTTTTTGGGGTTGGCCGTCTATTACAGAAAGTTCATGGAAAATTTTTCCAAGATTGCCACCCCGCTCATGCGCCTGACTCAGAAGAAAGTAAAATGCTTCTGGGGTCGGGTTGGGGTGCGTACTGATACAGGACGATAGGGTGATCACGTACGCATCTAGACAACTGAAGAACCATGAGAAGAACTACCCGACTTATAATCTGGAGCTGGCGGCCATAGTCTTTTCACTAAAACTGTGACGCCATTACTTGTATGGGGAGGCATGTGACATTTTCGCAGATCACAAGAGCCTTCAGTATCTGCTTTCTCAGAAGGACCTGGACTTGAGGCAACAGAGATGGCTTGAGATGCTAAAGGACTACGACTGAACTATTCACTATCATGCCGAAAGGCAAATGTAGTAGCAGATGCTCTGAGCAGGGAATTCGTGGATAGCTTGGCTCATATGATCGTAGGGAGGAGGCCTTTAGCGCAGGAGCTTGCCGTGTGTTTGGATGATGGAGCAATTCTATGGGTGTTAGACTCCAGAACCTTGGTGGCGCATTTGCAGGTGCAATCCATATTGGTAGACATGTTGCAGGCAGCGTAGGAATAGGATGCCTTTTGCTCACTGACTGCGGATCTGGTCAGGAGGGGGGATGTTGATAACAAGTACGAACTGGATCCAAAGGGTTTCTTGAGATTCAAGGATAAAATTGTAGTGCCATATATGGTAGAGGTCAATGGGTGAGTACTAGAGGTGGCCCACCATTCCACTTACACTATGTATCCGGGGGCCACAAAGATGTACCGAGATCTGAGGCAGTACTACTGGTGAAAAGGGATGAAATGGGAAGTGACAAAGTTTGTATCTAAATGTTTGGTCTGCCAGCAAGTAAAGGTCGAACACTTGAGACCTACGGGGTTGTTGCAGAACCTTGAGATGCCAAAATGGAAATGGGAGAAAATTACTATGGACTTTGTTACAGGTTTACCGAGGTCAGGGAAAGGAAACGACTCTATCTAGATAGTGGTGGACCATCTGACCAAATCGGTGCACTTCATTCCGGTGAAGACCAATTTTTCTATCGAGCAATACACACGGTTATTCCTGGACTAGATTGTTGCATATCATGGGATTCCGATGATGATTATATTTGATCGAGGCACTCAGTTCACCGCTCGATTTTGGCAGTCATTTCAGGATGCTCTAAGTATGCAGGTGAGGTTCAGTATTGCTTTTCATCCTCAAACGGACGGGCAATCCGAGAGGACCATTCAAACCCTTGAGGACATGCTGAGGGCGTGTGTGCTAGACCTGGAGGACAATTGGGAGAGGCATTTACCGTTGGTGGAGTTCACCTATAATAACAGCTACCAAATAGTATTGACATGGCACCATTCAAGGCTTTGTACGAGCGTAGATGCAGGTCGCCCATAGGGTGGTTCGAGACTGCCGAGTCCTAGATGTTGGGGCTAGATTTGGTTCACGACGCCGTTGAGAAAGCGAAATTGATCAAGGAGCGATTTTGGCAGCTCAGAGCCATCAGAATATGTATGCAGATGGGAAAGCCCGAGATGTTGAGTTTCAGGAAGGAGATTTAGTTTTCCTGAAACTATCCCCTATGAAAGGGGTGGTGCGCTTCAGAAAGAAAGGGAAATTGAGCCCCAGATTTATCGGGCCCTTCCCTATATTGCTGCATAGAGAAGCGGTTGCTTATTAGTTGGCTCTACCACCTAGCATGGACCGGGTGCATCCTATTTTTCATGTATTCATGCTAAATCGGTATGTTCGTGACGATTCCCATCTTCTAGATGTTACCACACTGGAGGTCGATCCCGCCATTTCTTATGAGGAAAAGCCCGTGGAGATACTAGATAGGCAGATAAGGAAGCTGAGGACCAAGGAGGTCCCCTTGGTGAAAGTTCGTTGGGAGCATCACTCAGGGCAGGAAGCCACTTGGGAGGTCGAGCGGGACATGAGAGAGAAGTACCCATATCTTTTTGATGCAGAGGTGAGTTTCCTTTGTCTGCCTCAAA
Organism: Canna indica; assembly: GCA_034359265.1. NCBI lineage: Eukaryota > Viridiplantae > Streptophyta > Magnoliopsida > Zingiberales > Cannaceae > Canna > Canna indica. The sequence continues at coordinate 42,269,884 of CP136893.1, forward strand.
TTCGATGACGAATTTTTTTTAAGGGGGGAGAATATTGTAATGACCAAAATTTTAATAATTATATTTTGTCCTTGAGCAGGGGATCGTAGGCTCGAGTTAGCGTGGATTGGCGGAGAGATTCAGGATTAAATCCGGGTAAGCAATTAATGTAGAAAAATTTAGAAAAAAATTATTTTCTATATTTCTGTGATTTAGCATGCTAGGACGATAGAGAGCCTTGAGTCGAGTCTAACGGTTCAATCAGATCTCGAATCGGAGTTAGAATGTGTTAGATATGGATTTTATAAGTCTATTCACTAAAGAGGGATATTTTAGTCATTTGGGGTCCGACCAGGCCCCATAAAAATTGTACCTGGGCCGCATGGTTAAAGGTTTAGCTGCACACCACCCGAGGCAAGAGAGGAGAGAGAGAGGGTGACACTGAGAGGGGAGGAGCCAATCCGGAGGCCGGAGTTCGTGAGTTCGTCGGCGTTCATAGTAGGAAGGACCCTAGCTTCTTCTTCCTTTCTGTTTTCTCCAAAAAGGTGAGTGGATTAAGCCCTCTTTCCCTATTTTCTTCATCAAGCCGCTGCCCCTATGAGAGGGGTTTCTCTTTGATTTTTGAATAATTTTTCTCGTATAAGATTTGATGAATGAATTAAGGGATTTCGCGTTGTCGTCGTTGACTTCTCAGTTCGAATTTTTGAAGCTTTGGCCGTGCGCCTCATGGCGAATCTTTGAGGCGCCACCGCTCCCTTTTATTCTTGATCATTGATGGTTGTTCTTGATCTTGTTTCTTCTTTGATCTTGATGGTCCATGATCTTGTTGATTCTTGATTCTTGGTAGAGAAGGAAACATAGGGATTATAGGGGTGTGCCCCCCCCCCCTTAAGAATCCTAAGGGGTGGTCGTCCTTAATAAATTAATTATACAATTTTGAGACGAATTACACATAGGGACTGCACTTTAGGGAAATTATCATACATCATTAGATTTTATATAAAAGTATAGGGACCTATAATTGGGAAAAACAAGGACTTAGGGACACCTAAAGACATAGGGGCCTTAAGATTAGGGCTGAGCATCGGGCGAGTTGGGTCAATATCCGACCCGACCCGGTCGGGTATAACTCGAAAAATGTAAATAATTTTATATCCGACCCTACCCAATTTTTTAATCGGGGCCCGACCCGTTTAACCCGGTTAACCCGAAATATATCATCCATTCTCTATCATTCAAAATTTCAACTCCATAATTCAACATATACAAATAAAATGAAAATTACGCATACCATTACCACATAACTAAAAGTCTAAAATTACCACATAACAAACACTTCCATTCCTAAGATGAAAATTACACATACAATCAAACTCAAACATACAATTACACATAGAGAATGGATGTTGTGACTCTCTATGTTGTGACTTTCTATCTTTGTTAAAAAAAAGACATACAATTACACATAACTAAAATTACCACATAGTACATAATAACCACTTCCACAATTTACACTAAGTCCACAATTCCACAATACATAACCATTAACCACAAGTCTACAACTACAAGTGTAACAAGTCCACAAGTCACATACAATATAAGTTCAACCTACAAGATGAAAATTACGCTAAGTACATAACCAAAATGAAATTGAACAAGTCCACAATTTCATTCCAAAATCAATATATATATATATAAACAAGAAATGAATCCTTCCCGCCTAAACTCCCCCCACTCTATCAAATTTTTATCTTTATTTTTACCCCAATTATATTTTTATTTTTACCCCTCCCCTCAAACTTTTCCCACTTTCCTCACCTAAATTTTCTCTCCCAAATTTTTACCCCACTTAAATTCGTAATAAAAAATATTACCCCACTTATTTTCTCTATATGCACCTATTTTGATGTCACACCCCAACTTAGGGTAGTGTGACCGATCAGGGCCTACATCCTGCCCTGTAGCCTACTGTCTACACTGACTGACAATAAAATAGAACATATCGAGAATGGAAACCGCAACACAATTTTTATTTAGAAGTTTTCCAAATTCACAATTATATGTTTTCCAACCAAAGAAGGAAACCAACATCGTAACAAATAGAACATCTCAAGTATCAAAGTTTTACAAACTTTTCAAAACACAACTGTCAGTGGATAAAAGGAAACAACTACAATAAGACACTAGACTATGACTCAAGGACGTCACTACGAGATACGGCACCACCACCTGCCCTCCAACTGCACCATGCCGACAAACCGCAATCACTGCTCATGCTCTGCAAAAACAAAGGAAACAACTGTGAATCCACTTGGGACTCAGTGAGCGGTTCTTTCGAACCTGCACATAATCCACAGTTAGTCATGCATAACATATAAAGCATGCATAGAATATACTCAGGGAGGTAAGTTACTTTTTAGTGTGACTATCGACCCCGTGGGTCATTCTGTATAGACCATATAGGAGAAACTTGCCATAACGGTGTAGCCTTGCCACCTGGCATCCGGCCCTTAAGGCTTACTTATGGTATAAGAATCCCGGCTACAACCGGCCCTACCATACAAGGTAGAATCTCACTGGCCGTTCGGCCACATCATATCAAGATGTAAACAAGAAATCCCGGGCCATCGACTAGGATGGTCCACTAGTCTTCGGACACCATTTCGGGTAGGGATATCTAGTCCCACCCAACTAGGATCTGACACCTAGCGGGCCTGCTGGTGTATCTCAAGACCCAATCAATGGCCGAGCTAAGCATTGGTCATTTCCGACCTCCACGCTTCTCGACGGACCATCTCAAGCACATCACACAGTCAAATGTCCTAGGATTTCCTTATATACACTTCGGGCCATTGCCCGTATCCGGCCGTAATTCGGTCTGCAGGGTCAACAAATTAATGCTGCCCTTCCAAAAACATTTACACCTAATAGTTCTAGGTGTCAAAAAATGACTACTAGAAGTTGTGTCATTTCCTATCTAGGTTTCCATATATACAAAGCATCTTGCTACGTCCTACATGTTATCAACATTATACGCTACCTTGGGTGAGGAATTCTATGCACTGACCTTGGAATTCCACCCATGAACATTTCAGGACAGCATGTGTAATTTAAAGAAAAGCAAGTATAATTTACATCAACTACTATATATAACAACGAGATTCATCAATAACCATTGGTACACTGCATTTAGAATTAATTTCAATAAGAACAATTTATCTAGCATGGTAATATAACAATAAATTCAACAACGCATGGAATACTAAGCATGGTAAAAATATTGCATTATTTCAAAATTTAAGAGGAATGTGCTAAGGATAGTTACTACGCTATCATTCCTACAATTACATGATTCAATAAATTAACTTGCTATAGTTAGAGTCCTTCCTAAGTATTATCATGCCTCTATTGATTTAGCACTCTAACTATGGAAATTACCATCTAAAGCTCACCCTCTCCCTCCCCTAGGCTTGGCTGAACCTTGAGCAAGGTGAACCTTGCTCGGCCATGCCTCTTAGGTTAGGAAAGGAAGAGGAGAATTTGTCCCCGACCCTAATTCATTGTCTACGCTATATCTTAATTGCATATTGACTAGTTTGCCCCTCCCCCTATACTTGGCCGAACCCTTCTGATGAAGTTTTAGGGTTCACTCGGCCAACCCAATGAGTTTTAGGGGAGACTAGTTTCTTAACACGTGAAATCGACGATTGAGAACACACTATTCATGAACTTAAGATCATTCGAGGGCTCTACTCCCATCAAGGGAATTGGGGAAATTTTTGGCATGACCTTTCCCCTTTTCCCATGATTCGGCAGCACTAGAACTCAAGAAAACGACGAGGAAAACAAAATGATCCCACAAGAATTGATACAAAACAATGAATACCCAACTCCGAAACCAAGATCCGTCGGAAACTCGCGAGAAAACACATCCTAACACTTCTAGGGGTTCGGCTACCCACCTCCCCCAATTCTTCAAATCTAACCACTCACCTTGCTTGAGGAAGATGAAGGATCGGATGATGACGACCTTAAATCTTCCAGCGACGGTGCGAAATCCCAGATCGACCAAAATCTCCTTTCCTTGCTCCCTCTCCCTCTCTCCCTATGTGCTGCCTTGTGTGACTCCAAGATGAGTCGCACGGCAGCATGGATGAGGGATTTTAATCCCCCATCTAACCATCCATATTGGCCTTTGACTCTTACTCATGACTCGAGTAAGCCTGAGCTCAGCTTGGGTTCCGACTCTACCCGCAACACGAGTCGATTTAAACTCGATTAATGTATAAATGCATAAAAGGAAAGAATCATTTGCCCAATTTAATTGCATACATCATTAGTCGAGTCATACCTATTACTCGAGGCGATCTTGAGGCTCGACTCGACTATACCCGGGTCTGGCACGCTGCACCAAAACATATTTTTATATTAGGAAATTTTTCTCGGGTCCTACATTTGATACTTTTAATTTTGTATTTATTATTTTTTGAATAAAAATTATAAATATTTTTTATTTACTGAAGTTTTTTATATTAGATTTGGGGTTATGCAGTTTAGAATAATTTAAATATCTTATTTTCTATTTTTTTCAATTTATTATCCTATACTAATATTATATTTGATTTTTATCCATAAAAATCTTATTATATTTGCATTTTTAAATTTTATGATAATTGAAATTCATACAAATTAATTTTTTAATATATATAATTATTTTTTTATATTATTTTTGTGTATATGAAATATCATTTTTTTATTTATTTTTGAAACAACTTAAATAATTTCAAATTTCTTATATACATATATAAACAACATATCATTTCCACCTAAACTCTCTCCCCTCAAATTTTTGCCATTTTTTCCACCTAAATTTTTCCCTCCCAAATTTTTATTCCACTTAAATTTGGAACAAAAGTTTTACCCACTTATTTTCTCTATATGCACCTTTTGATAAATTTAATTTTTTATTTATAGTTTTTTGAATAATAATAATTGCAAATATTTTTTATTTATTGAAGTTTTTTATATTAGTTTTTGGGTTTGTTAATGAAAAATAGTATTTCAAAACCATAGAAATTTATGTAGCTTAGAATAATATAAATTTTTTATTTTTTATTTTTTCATTATGTTATCTTACATTTATATTATATTTGATTTTATCCATAAAAATATTATTATTTTTGTATTATTTAATTTTTTATCATTGAAATTTATATAAATTAATTTTTTAATGTATATAATTATTTTTATATTATTTTTGTATTTATGAAATATTATTTTTTCTTTATTTTTTTTAAAAATAATTTATTTCAAATTTCTTGTTTTTCAATTAATTATCTATACTTATAATTTTTTAATTGATAAACTTGACTTTAAATTTGTATTATATTTGATGTTTACCCTTAAAATTATTAATAATTTTCCATTTTATTTTCTATATATTATTTTGTTAAAAACCTATATAGTATTATTTGTTTTGAAATAGTTTTGATTTTTTTTCTATTTTTAAAATTATTAGTTTAAATTTTTATTCAGAAATTTTTTACTTTGAAGATGTATGCATTTTGGAACAAATTAATATCATTATATAAAAAGATTGTTATCACTTTTAGATTTATATCTTATTGATATTTTATTTTGTATGTCAGACTAGGTTATAAATTTATTTATATAAATTTTTATTTTTTTATGAATTTTTATATGAACATATTATTTTAAGCGTTAAAAATAATTATTAGTCACTAATATAAGATAATTCATCTTTTACCCTTTTAATTCTTATTTTTATTTTTATTTTAATTATTACTTATAGTTATTTTAAATTAAATTATATAAATATGCGTTCACACTTTTGTAATTATATAAATTAAATTAAGTTAATATATATTACTGTGTGGTATGTTTATTTATTATTATTTAAACTTATAATTTAATTTAAATATCTTACTATTGGTTTTTATTATAAAAAATATATTGATTTATAATATGATAATAATATTCTAACTTATTTCTGAAAATATAGGTGCAAAAATATTTAGTTTCAAAATTTTTATTTTAATTAGTATAAATATTAAAAAAATGTTAAAAAAATATTTTAAAATTAAAATTAAAATTAAAAATTAATTTATAATTGAAGTTTAAAATAATTATTTTTCTAAAAATATAAAAATTAGTTTTAAATTTAAAATTATATAATTTTAAATTAAAATTATGTTACAAAATGTGAAAATATCAAAAAAAAATATGATAGACTATTCAATTTGAAACTTATTTTTGTAAAGGATTAATAATATAGTAACTTACTATTGAAAAATCTAGATATACAATTATTTAATTCTAAATTTTTTATTTAAATTATTAAGAATATTAAATTATAGATAAAATTTGATTTACAATTTAAATGGTAAATTTATTTACAATCGAAAATTTAAATAACCATTTTCTAAACTTATAAAAATTAGTTCTAAATTTAAATTTATATACTTTCAAATTAAATTTATATTATAAAATATGCAAGCTATCAAAAAAAATTTGATAAATTATTCTATTGGTATATAACATATATTAAAATGTAACAATTCAATTTTATTTTTATTTTTATTAAATTACAAGTTAACCGTGCAAGGCGCGGGTACCACATCTAGTTCATATAAAAATCCACAATTTCATTCCACACTTCAAGTCTTCAACGGTTCAACACTTCAACCTAAAAAATCAAAATTATAACAAAGAAGTCAATAATATATTATAATTGCAACAAACATTAAAAATATCTAAAAATTAAATTAATATTTACCGTACTCATTCATGTAAGTCTATGATGTCCACGTTAGATGATGATACTCCCACATTTGCACTTGATTGGGTCCCTTGACTATCTATTTTATTGAACTTTTTCATTTCTAATAGATAGACATAAAAGAAGTAAATAATTGAAATAAACAAACATTAAATAAGTTAAATGATAAGCATTTTAAAAAATACTCACCATCCTAAAGCTTCTCAATCATTTCCAAATCTTCTTCAACCCTTATATGCTCATGACTTTGTCGAAGCCAATCTTGAGTACATATCGGAGCCTCTACAACCTTAGAACTCCTAAATGGATCAAGCACTCTCCCACTAGTGCTAAATGCGGACTCTGAAGCCACTATAGAAACTGGGATAGCTAAAATATCTCGAGACATACTTGACAACACTAGAAATCTCTCAGAATTAAGCTTCCACCATTTCAACAAATCAAAGTCCCCTTTATCATCCTCATATGTAGCTTCATTCAAATACATATCTAGTTTAGTTTTTCTATCCCCAACTGTCCCACTTTCTACCATTTTATGCTTGATCCTTTGTTTCAAAAGGCCTCTTTGCTCCATACCCTCACCAGTTGAGACCGAGGTTGGTTGGGTAATAAGTGAGAAGCTAGGATTAGATTGTAGTTTCTTTTTGAACTCCTCAAACAACTGAGACATGGCAATTTTCACACCATCAAATAAGTCCTTACCCTTCTCATCACCATAAATATATTGTAGAGCATCCTCCATATATCCAAACTTTTCACAGGGATCAAGAGCTGAGACCATGAAAATAAATTTATTCATTTTATCATAATCCCCCAATACTTGTCAAATTTGCTTTGCATACTCATTGTCATATCTCTCAACTCAACATCATCACTTTCTTTCCAAACATACAATTTAACATATAAGTCACTAATTTCAGTCCAATAAGTATTAAAAGTGACATAAATAAAACTAGAAATACATAGAGTAGCAAGATGAAACTAATGCAACATGTTAGCCATCCTCTTAATCAAATACCAATCAATAAAACTAGGGACACCCCATTGATCATCTGATTCTGCTTCAACCCTAAAGTATGGCTCTGCACTCTCAAAAGCATCAAATGCCCTCTCATAATTCAGAGTAGTGCTCAACATCAAATAAGTGGAGTTCCACCCAGTTGGCACAACTAAAACCAATGACTTAGAATCAACACACTCCTTAAACTTCTTCAATCTAGCAGGTGATGATCTAACACTGTAAATTTTTTTCTCAATGTATTAATCATTTTCTGATTGGAAGAAGCATTATCAGCTGATATAGAAAAAACTCGTTCAATGCCTCATTCCTTCAACACCTTTTCAAGCTCAGATGCCATTGCATCACCCTTATGACTGCTAATTGAACAAAAACTCAAAATCTTTTTATTCAACTTCCAATCATGTAATTTAAATTTTGCACAAAAGTCCATGTATCAGTGGTAATGCAAATAAACAGTGAATTATTTCTAATGAACATCTTCAACTTTGCTTTTTCATCCTCATACATTTGTGAACAATCCCGTGATACCGTCCATCTAGAAGGCATTTTAAACTTGGGGTTTAAACTTTTTAAACCCTTCCCCTTCAACAAATCTAAATGAATGCTCATCAAGAACAATTATCAATGAAAGACACTTTCTACTATATTCTTGATCAAACTTCCAAGTACGTAACACCCCCATATTATCAATGTAGGACAATTGCTTCTGTCTAGTTTCTACACTATGTGGGTGCTTCTTGCTATTATTCAAATGGTTGTGTAGAGAAGTTGTGACATGTTTCTTAACATCACAATAAAACACTTTAGCACAATATAAACCCTTGCCTTTTCGGACACCTTGAACGTAATAGATTTCTTCAAAGTGTGTCCACACAACCGACCTTTTAGAACTAGTCTTCTTCTTTGGAAGTAGTGCCTCTACCTCATTAGCTTTGCTTGATTCACCTTCCTTAGTAGATGGTGCTTCATCTATCCTTTCTTGTTCTACTTCCATATTATCACACATCTAAGAAAAAAAAAAGACATCAACTTAATCACAAGTATCAATCAAATATCAATCAAATAATTCAATACAAGTATACTTAATTCAAAAAAATAAGACATCAACTTAATCACAACTATAACAATCTATCCTTAATTCAATCAAATATCAATCTATCCTTAATTAATCACAACTTATCAAGTATCAATCAAGTATACTTAAACTGATAAACAAGTATATCAATCAAACAGTTAAACTATACTTAATCAAGTATCCTAAATTCCTAATTCAATACATATTACAATAATTCAATACATAGTCAAAAAATTGAAAAATCATATTACCGGTAGACTGTCGGATGTTGGCCTGTCGTCGAGCAGTCGGGGACAGCCGAACAGGCGTCAGACAGAGGCTGAGGACAAGAGGATCGTCGGGCATTCGGGCAGCGCCGCTGGAGAGGAGGATTTGACTAGCGAGTGGCGACTGCCGACTACTAAGAGGAGGAGGCGAGGAGGCAAGCTTCGATGTCACCTGATGCGAACGCGAAGAGGACGCGAGCTTCGGTGTCGTCGGACGCGACCGCGAGGAGGACGCGAGCTTCATTGCAGGTGTCGACCATATTAGGGAATGCAGATAGGGCAGAGTCCCAGAGAAACAGAGAGAAGTGGGGGGGGGGGGGGGGGGGCAGGAGGGCGGGTTCTAAACTAATGAAGTGGATTTAACTTAAAATCGGGTCGGGTAGGGTTAAATAGGGTTTTCACCCGTACCCGACCTGACCTAAAAATGTATATGAATTTTTCAAAAATAAGACCCGACCCGTTAATACACAAATAACCCGACTCGAATTGAATTTTTGGGTCGGTTTTTTCGAGTTTTGTGGGTCGGATCAGATTTTGCTCAGCCCTACTTAAGATAGCACTTGGTTGAGATGACCTATGGAAAACCCATAGGGGCCGAACCCCTCTTGCCCTTAGAGTATTCGGGTAAGGGGGTAGGTCGACCCTAGGGTATGCGGCCAGGGGTCATGGGTTGGGTTGCTATCCTTTAGGCTCGCTATGATGTAACACCTTATTTGAGATTATTCATGCTACTTTAATTGCTTACATGTGCTATTACATTGATGTGCTCTTATGTCGATATTTGTGATGATATGCAAGTTAGAATATAATTAATTTATTTGGCATGTTTCATGTGATGCTCGGATATGATGTATTTATATTCTTGGCTTGCGTTGTTATGTTTAATAATTATGAGGCATGAGTACCACTAATTATAAACATGTGAGATGTGGTGTATGGCATGAGGATATGGAGGCCGAGGTATGTCCTTAGCATATCTCTAATATATCTGTGAGGTAGATGTGTTACTTCCTTTATATATGCTATTATGTGTGTGTGATGTGATTGGTGCATTTTCTCTAAAGCCTCGCCGGTGTTGGAATTATTCAGGAATCCCGACCGGTGAGGGGAACGTATGCTCCAAAGAGATGGTTCGGAAGAGCCCGTGTCGATGAGGGGAGGACATGCCCGAAAGAGACGACACTGGGCTAGGTGGTAGCTCGGAGGCCACACCGCCTACCTACCCTCTGAGGCTATGTGGGACCGACGGGTCAAGAGTGTTGGCCTAAGGTTTTCTACCTTGGTCTTAATCTCGGTTTTGATGATAACAAACATGGAACTAATATTTCATTGAGAAATATTTCCAGATTCCATATCGGTTAGCGCTTGATGTCCTCGATCGGAAATATCGAAGAAATCAAAAAATCGAAAGGACATTGATCGACGCGTTCGGATTCGTCATGGAAATCTCTCAAAGTTTGACATGTGTACCAAAGACGTCTTGGACGATTCTAAAGAACACATGAAAAGCTCTCCAAGTTGTCGCACGTTGAAGGTCAGAACTCGAAAAAGAAGCGCGCAAGAAGAAGGCTTAAAAAATCAAGTTCAGCCTAGGTTTGGTCGATCGAAGTTCGCCCAGAAGTGTCAAAATGCCACGGTCGCTTGGGTGGTCGATCCATCGATCGATCGATGATCGATCGGCAAGCGATCGGGCGTCGCCAACGGGCAGAAAAATGCCCGTTGACGAGCCTTGCTGTTTGGGGGTTATAATTAAATACCCATCCCAAACTCATTCCTAGCCTAACATTGATACTTCCAAGTCTCAAAGAGTGATCTTTAGCTCCCTCTAAGCTCCTCATTGATCAAAACCTTCAAACCTAGCTCTTGATTCCTCATCTTCAAGTGTTCTTCATTGGAGGGTTCATCAAGGGTGCTAGGCTCAAGAAGAAGAGGTGTTCTTGTTGTGATAAGTCATCTTTACTCTCTTTTTGTCATTAAAGTGTTTTTATTTTGTTTTGAATTGATTTACTTGAGCATGTAAGAAGACCTTGTAAGACCCGAGGTTGCCTAATATAAAATTTATTTTTGGTGCAGTCCACCAGATTGGAGTTAGTCGAGTCGAGTTGCAAAATCGTCACGAGTAGAAGGTATAATTTAAGCTTTATGAAATTTTATTAGTTAAACGTTCCTTCCTTTTTAAACATAAGATGCCTTAGTATGAGTTGAGTTCAAATCGTGTATGTAGATTTAATTGGGACTCGAATCGAACTCGGATTGAGTTGAGTAGGGGCTAAGTGAATAGGAAGGGCATATTGGTCAAATGAAGATGAGGGAATAAAATCCCTCATCCCCAGCCGTACGACTCACTTTTGGACCTGCACGCAGCTCGAGTGAATAGAGAGGGAGGAGGGGAAGCCTTGGAGTCGGCGTCGAATTTGTGCCACCGTCAGAAAGATCAAGATCGCCATCGCTCATCCTTTCTTCTTCCTTGATCAAGGTGAGTGGAACGAACCTTGTTGTCAAGGGTAGGCGGGTAGCCGACCCAAGCTTTAGGGGTTTTCTCCAATTTTCTCGTGAGATTTCATCGATCCATCGATGTTCTTCTAAGATTTGGTTTCGATGATATGTATTTACTGTTCGTATGAATTTCTCATCATTTGTTTTTGATGTTAAGGGGCGTCCACATGAAGGAGAAAGGGGGAAGGTCATGCCGAATTTTTCTCCAATTTTCTAGAGTGGTCAGAAGCCCTCGGATTAAGTTTTCCTCGCGATTGATGACTCAATTCTTCACAATCATGGCTGAGACCTTATCCTCCTATCCTGCTTGCTCTCGGCTGAGTATGACCAGCCTTGGGAAGGCTCGGCCAAGTGGTCATTGGGGGGAGAAAAGCTTTTGATGTGTCTTATGCTTACATGTAGGATACCAAGTCATACTTTTATGTTGTAAATCATTCGCATGATATATGAAACTTGGTAGTGATGGATCGAGATTAGAGCATTATAAGGAAATGTTCTTGATGGTGCATACATGGTAGGATCTTAGTATGGCATGTGAATCATGGTAATGTCTCATTTACTTGTAATATCCTCTTGAATGCGCATATATGACTAAGATTATGTTTGGTATATGATTTGTAGATGTTCCTTCATCAAATTATTAATGCTAGTATTGAAACTACCAAGATAGATTAAATGTTACCTTTCTGAAATTTAATGATTAAATGCAGAATTTAATTATTTTATTGTTGCAATTATGCGGTTATTTATGGTAGTAGATGTAGGTTAATTTCCTTATAACTTATGGGTTGTGACATGTATGTATCTAAATATTTCGACACTTATGACATGTAGTTCACTCTTGAAATGTGGCATTTGACGCTAGAGGACTATTAGGAAACTCTAGGGTGCTTGTTAATTAGAGAAACTCGAATGTAGACAAGCTAGGTCTCACACCTAGGGAACAACCAATGAGCAATAGTGTGCGAATGGTAAGGCCCGGAAAAAAAGGGCTGAGCACGAGTGAATGCCCGAGATTTTATATAAGGAATCTTTAGGACACTTTGTTTGTGTGATGTGATTGTGATGATCAGCCAAGAAGCATGGATAGTCGGAATGACTAATGCTTGACTCGGATAGTGATTTGGGTCTTTAGATTGCACCAGCGGGTCCGCTAGGTGTTAGACCCCAGTTGGGTGGGACTAGCTATCCTTAACCCAATTGTGGTCTGGAGACTAGCAGACCATCCTAGTCAATGGCCCGGTGTTTTCTTTGATTTACTCATGTGTTATGTAGGCTGTGCGGCCAGAATATTATTGTCATTGTGTGGTAAGGCTGGTTAGAGCCGAACCATTAGTTCATGAGTAGGCCCTATTGGCCGAGTGCTATTCTGCTTAGCTGGGCTGTTATGGCTGGTTATATGACTGTATGGTCTATACAGGATGGCTCTTGAGGTCAGTTGTCATATCAGGACTAGATAAGATCCCTAACTTTATATTTTTTTGACATTATATACATGTGATTATTGTGGATTTATGTGGAGGTTCGGAAGAACCGCTCATCGAGTCCCATGTGGACTCACAATTTATTTCTCTAGTTTTGTAGAGCCCGACCAGTGAGGTGAGGCTTGGAGTCATGGTGCAGCTGGAGGGCAGGCAGTGGCGTAGATCTCGTAGTAGCGTCCAGTAGTCGTAGTCGTGATGTCTAGGATTGTTTTCTTTGCATACACTGGGAGTTGTTTATTTGAAAACATGTATTCAACTTTAACTCGAGTTGTTTTATTTTGCAGTTGATGTTTCGCATCTCTTTTTAAAATTGTGAACCTTCTTTAAAAATTAAATAAAAGGTGAATCATTGTTTTTACTTACATGCTTTTGGTTTCTTATCAGTCAGTGTGTGTGGTAGGCTTTAGGGTGGGACATAGACCCTGGTCGGTCACACGACCCTGGCCGGTCACACGACCCTAAGTTGCGGCGTGACAAAGTTGGTATTAGACCTTTTGGTTAGGTCTTGACTATGACCAGGAGTTGGGTACGGTATGAGACATATGCTAGCGTGTTGACATACGGTATAGTTTTGCTACGAGATCTTGCAACCATGACTGCACTCAGCGCACCAAGCGGTTACTAAAAAAAAAGGATTCTGTTGAATAATTATTTATGTGATAAGAGAATTGTTTTTTTTTCTCTGTGTTAGTGTGATGGAAACTCATAATGCTGCCGGGGCCGAGGTAGGGACAGTAATTCGACAGAACGCCGAGGTTGAGGTCGAGGTAGGGACAGTAATTCGACAGAACGCCAAGGTAAGGACAGGGAGCAGTCCAAGGATCATGGGCAAGATTCTTCGGTTGCTCAGCTGCAGGCTCAGGTGGCTTAGTTAACAGTGGTACTCCTTAGGGAGTAGGAGCCGAGACACCAGATGCAGCAGCAGCAGCCGCCATCGCCGCAACCCGTACTTGTAGTTTCGGTGGTACTGGAGGTGGCCGAGATAGTAGCACCAATGAACAGGGTTCCAGGAGCCCCATCTTATGCAAACTTCGTCACGCCGAAGCCGCCAGAATTCACTGAACAGTAAGGCCGGTTGGGTCAGGAGGTGCTTCCCAGAAGTTTGATGTGTCACAGTGTGGTAGCTGCAGTCGGAGGCACTGGGGGGCTTGTCTTGGCCGAACGAATGCTTGCTATAAATGCGGTCAGGTCTGGCACTTTAAGAAGGACTGTCCGGAGAGAGTTGGTCAGAAATCCGAGCAGTCAAAAAGAAAGGTCCCTTGTCAGTAGGTCAGTAGCTCAGAGAGGGCAGATGCAGAACAGGGGGCCGCGGGCTAGGCATTCAGAGAGACCGTCTGTCAGGGTATTCGCTATGAACCGTGATGGGGCAGAGGCATCTAAGGTAGTGGTAACATGTACTATTTTAGTAAATTCATTTGCTGCTTATTTTCTGTTTGATCCGGGTGCCACGCACTCGTTTGTGTCAGCCGAGTTTGCTACTGGGTTTTTTATGGCACCTTTGTTGCTTAACGCGCCATATGTGGTGTCCACGCCCACGGGCGATATCATAATAGCTAAATCAGTCTTCCGAGACTGCGAGGTGATCGTCTGCAGCCATACATTGAGAGTAGAATTGACACTCTTGCCAATGATTTCACATAATTCTAGAGATGATATGAATGGTCTGCTAGTCTCCGGACCACAACCGGGTTAGGGATAGCGGAATTGACAGTCTTGCCATCCCAGTCTGCTAGGCGATACCATACATTGAGGCGAGAAGGAATTGGAGGAAAAGCCCCTACAATTATCTGGAGATGATATATTGGAACAATTGTGTGAATATGAGCAAGAAATAGAAAGACTTGGAGTAGGGAAGAAAATCCCAAGAAATGATTGGAAGTGCAATTGGAAGAAGCGGAGAATCTTTTTTGACTTACCATACTGGAAAAATCTGTTGTTGTGACATAATTTAGACGTGATGCATATTGAGAATAACATTTGTGATAATGTGCTTTTCACGCTGTTGAACATGGGCAAAAAATCTACGGATAACTATAACTCTCTTCTAGATCTAAAGTTTCTTATCTTAAAAGCCATGATTGTCATGTTCTAATGCAACGATTAATGTCACCTGCAATACGCTCATTGCTGCCCAAGGATGTTTGTGAGGCGTTGATCGAGTTATGTGGCTTTTTCACCGAGATTCGTTCATGTTGGTGAAATGGCCACACTAGAGGGGGGTGAATAGTGTGTTAACTAATCTTATCGCCTAATTCCGATTTTAATCGTTCACTACTAGAAACTTCGTCTTCAGCAACGGCTATCAGCGACGGCCGCTCAAGCCGTTGCTATTTGCAACGGCATTCTTACGGCCGCCCGAGCCGTTGCAGAAAACTGTATCTGCAACGGCGTTCTAACGGAAACCCGAGCCGTTGCTGATTATTTTAATTATCAGCAACGGCTTTCTGACGGAAAGGCGAGCCATTGCTGATTTTTTAATCTTCAGCAACGGCTTGCTAACGGATAAGTGAGCCGTTGCTGATGATAACTTATCAGCAACGACGTTCTAATGGGCGAGTGAGCCGTTGCTGATAAGTTTATATAGGGCACGCTCTCGCGCCCGACTCTTCTTCCTCCCGCTGCTCGCTGCTGCCGCCGCCGCTCCTGCCGACGCAACTCGCCGCCGCTGCCGCTGCTGCCGACGCCGATGACGCCGACGACGCCGACGACGCCGACCGCTACTGCCGACTTGTTCAGGTAAGTCTCCCCTGCTGCCGTCTCTTCCCTGCGGCCGGCGGAAATCACCCGACCGAAACCCTATTTCTAGGGTTTCGGCCGGCGGCGGTCGGCCGATGGCCGCCGCCGGACCTTCTGCAATGGCCGGACATTGTGTCCGGCCACTGTACGCCGGCGCCGGAGGGTGGACTCCGGCGCCGGAATTTAGTATATATATATATAGTTTATATTATTTTATATTTGTTAATTAATTATTTAATAATTGTTAATTAATTGTTTAGATTAATTGTTTAATTTGTTAGATTAATTATTAGGGTTTAGATTAATTTCGGACGCGCACCAGAATCGTCCACTTCGGACGCGCGCCGGAATCGTCCACTTCGGACGCGCGCCGGTATCATCCACTTCGGACGCGCGCCGGTATCGTCCAATTCGGACTCGCACCGGAATCGTCCACTTCGGACGCGCGCCGGAATCGTCCAATTCGCACTCGCGCCGGAATCATCCACTTCGGACTCGCGCCGGAATCGTCCACTTCGAACGCGCGCCGAAATCGTCCAATATGGACTCGAACTGTCTCGAAACATTTAGAAAATAATCATCCTCCGACGAGTTGATATGTTTCACGTACGCATCGACGATCGGATATGATTTAGCAAAACCTTAGATCCGTTCGGGAATTGTATGTTCGTGTAAAAGAAGTAGATGATCTTTTATACGACGTACAATTCTTGAATTGTCCCTGATTGGACAATTTGGGAATATAGTTATTTGTACTGCACTTACGTTTTTATTTTAACTGTTAACTAATTATTCTAAATTTCGGCAACATCTCTATTGTTCTCCGATACGCGCCCAGATGATATGCGTATTGGGAGAACTGTAGGGAGATGCTGTCGAAATTTAGAATAATTAGTTAACAGTTAAAATAAAAACGTAAGTGCAGTACGAATAACATAAATCCCGAATGGAATAGGACAATCTCACCTAAAGACATTAACCAAAGAAATTGTCATTGATTGACAGAATCATGTCGGCTGATCGAAGTTGGATGTACCGACGTCTTAATCGTGGAGCTTTAACGAATGAGTTTCGATTAGGCGTAACGTACTTCCTAAATTTCGCCTATTCGAATCTGAATTTCGTTAGCATGGATGATCAAATCCGATGTCCGTGCCGTATTTGTTCAAATGGACGATTTTTGGATCGGGAGACTGTCACTCTGCATCTATATACCAAAGGATTTGCACCGAGATATTTTCTATGGACTTGTCACGGGGAGTCACGCGAAGTCGGGACGTCGAGCAATCCTGTCGTTCAGACATATGGTGAATCTTCCTCTGCTGGTGCTTCTTCATCCGATCAATGTAATCCCTATAGAACTATGATACTTGATAGTCTTGGGGGTCAATTCCGCCTGAATGATAATGTTGATCGGCCAGTTCTTCAGACATCAGTCCCACCAGATACTACAGCGGTTGATATCACAGAAGTAGGGGCTGCGGTAGAGATTGAATTACCGAATAAAGAAGCTGCAGAATTTTACGAGATGTTGAAAGCTGCCGATGAACCTTTGTATGAGAATTGTCCTAAATACACTAGGTTTTCAGCAATGACACAGCTCTTAAGCATCAAGGCCGATTGTAATATCAGCGGAGTTGCGTATGATCGGATTGCTGGATTGATTAATGGAATGCTGCCTACTGATAACAAGTTTGAGCCTACTTTTTATAAGACTAAAAAGCTAATGAGAAAATTGGGGCTTGGGTACGAAAAAATACACGCGTGCCAAAATAACTGCATTTTATATTATAAAGAAAATGTGCAGTTGGATAAATGCCCTGTATGTCAACACCCTCGTTACAAGGAGAAGAAATCGGTCCGACAGAAAAATATCCCGTTTAAGGTGCTTCGGTATTTTCCACTAACACCGAGGCTTTAAAGGTTATTCATGTCGGAAAAGACAGCCCCCTACATGAGTTGGCATGCAAGAAGTCGTGATGATACAGTAATGACTCATCCATCTGACAGTGAAGCATGGAAACATTTGGATACATGTTATCCTTCATTTGCTATGGATACTAGAAATATCAGATTGGGATTGTGCACAGATGGTTTTAATCCGTTTGGACATTCTGCAACTCCTTATTCAGTTTGGCCAGTGCTGCTGACAGTTTATAATTTGCCACCGTCAATGTGCATGAAAGATGAATTTATTTATCTTTCGATGATTATTCCGGGTCCTAAGGGTCCGCGAAAAGAAATTGACATATTTCTCAGACCCTTGATAGATGAATTGAAAACATTATGGACTGAGGGAGCTGTCACTTATGATTGTCATCGGAAGCAAAACTTCAATTTAAAGGCCGCGGTCTTGTGGACAATCAATGATTTCCCCGCGTACGGCATGTTGTCGGGTTGGAGCACTCACGGCCGACTCTCTTGCCCGTATTGTATGGAACACTCTAAATCAATCAGTCTTCAGAACGGACGAAAAATCTCATTCTTTGATTGTCATCGTCGATTCCTACCGGTTCATCACCAGTATCGAAGGAATCGTAATAAATTTACTAAGGGCAGAGTCGAAAGAGATGGGCCACCACCGATGTTGTCTGGTGAACAAATGTTAGCACGTGTTTCAGCACTTCCAGATATTGTATTCGGTCGCAATGAAAGAGTGTCAGGTTTTGGCCAAACACACAACTGGGTGAAAAAAAGTATCTTTTGGGAATTGCCCTATTGGAGTTCATTATTGATTCGACATAATTTAGATGTCATGCACATTGAAAAAAATGTGTTTGATAATATTTTCAACACTGTGATGGATATTTCTGGAAAAACTAAAGATAATGTCAAAGCCCGACATGATCTGAAAATACTTTGTAAAAGACCAGAGTTGGAGTTACAAGAGGTCAACGGACGATATCTGAAACCGAAGGCCCTATATGTGTTAAATAAACAACAGATCAAAGATGTTTGTCAATGGGTAAAAGAACTCAGATTACCCGATGGATATGCTTCAAACTTATCTCGATGTGTGAACGTCGATGATTGCAAAATATCAGGGATGAAGAGCCATGATTGTCATGTATTCATGCAGAGATTACTTCCGATCGCATTTCGAGATCTTCTACCTGATAATATTTGGGGTCCGTTGACTGAATTAAGTATGTTTTTTAGAAGCATCTGTGCAAATGTCCTTCGAGTCGAAGATATGTCAACACTTGAAAATAATATTGTTGAAATCATATGCAAGCTGGAGCAGTTTTTCCCTCCTGCATTTTTTGACTCGATGGAGCATCTACCGATACACTTGGCATACGAGGCACGAGTTGGTGGCCCCGTTCAATATCGTTGGATGTACTTATTTGAAAGATACATGAATCGTCTGAAGAAAAAAGTAAAGAACACCGCAGCTGTTGAAGGATCAATATCTGAATCGTATATCATCCAAGAAATTTCAACATTCTGCTCATTTTACTTTGAATCGACAGTACAGACAAGATTTGATCATCTTCCACGTAACGACGACGGGGGTGTTCGACATTCAGATGGACGTTTAAATATATTTTGTCACTCTGGTCGTGCTTTTGGTTCTCGTCCATCTCGACACTTAAGCGATGAAGAGTATCATTTGGCACACTTGTATGTATTACTCAATTGCCCAGAGATTGAACAATTCATTGAAATATTTGACATTGAGATGGTGCAAAAATACTCTATTCACAACGATCAAGAATTGGAGACATTACGGAATCGTGATTTCCCTTCTTGGATTCAGACTTACAGCAAAGATCACAGAGCTGAAATAGATGAAAAAATATTTGAGTTTGTTAGTGGACCGTCGCGACTTGTGTCGTGCTATAGCGGATATTTTGTTAACGGGTATAAATTTCACACGGTTGAATATTCATCTACAAAAAAGACGATGAATGCTGGGGTCTGCGTGAAAAGGACAACCTATGTTGAATGTGATATGGATTTCTATGGACTAGTGGAAGAAGTGATAGAGTTGCACTACTTCGGCTTGAAATCAGTGTTCCTATTTAGATGTCATTGGTTCGATACAACAGAAAGGGGCATGAAAGTTCATAAAAAATACAAACTTGTTGAGGTTAATTACAAATCGAAATTGGCAGCAAATGAGCCATTTATATTGGCATCACAAGCCGAACAAGTATATTACGCGAAGTATCCGGCTCGAAATAAAGATAGAGCAGATTGGCGTGTAGTCTGTAAGACAAAAGGTAGAGGAAAAATTGATCCGATAGTAGGAGAAAATGATCCTCCTGGTTTCTATCAAGAAGATGATCTTCCTGCTGTGGATCGTATTATTCCAATACTCGAGGATGCAGACACAACGTCAATTCAATTAGAAGTTGAATATGCTGATGATGACGATCATGAAATTGAGGAAGCTGGAGATGAAGAAGATGACGAAGAGGAAGAAGAGGAAGAAGAAGAAGAATTCGAAGACTATTATTCAGATGATGAGGAATAATTGTAAAGTATATATATTTTATTAAATATATCTCTACTATTTATACAATAATCTGATTATATGTCTGTTCGACAGATATGTCTGGTCGTGGTTATCGACGCAGGAGAGTTTCGGAGTCTCCGATCGGTGAGACTCCAGCACTTACTCATGCTGCTGATCCTCCTGTTGCTGATCCTCATGAGGATGATACTGCCGAGGCTAGTACATCCAGACGCAGGCGGCCACGCGGGCCGAACAGGTGGCAGCCTCCACCAGCCACAAAGTCACGTAGATTGATCAGCGTGATTGGGGAGCGGTAATATATCATGAATTATGAATCATTACAAATTCATTATATCATAATATAATATTAAAATTTATTTTTGTTGTGCAGGTTCGAGCAAGAAGAAGTGCCGAGGAGCATTTCTTCTACTATTCGACGATACATGCACGGGGCATGGCCTACGTGGTCTCACGTGCCTAGCGAGCACGTCGACATGTTATGGCGCGAGTTTGAGGCACGTATTATTTTTTTTTTTACATGCATGATGATATATTAAGAATTGGTACTGATATTATTATTTTGCAGGCTCGCTATACATGGGCCGAGGACCAGAGGTCCTTCATTTACGCTGCCTGGGAGTCTATTTCCCGGGCAAGGTACAACGGGCAGCTGGGGCAGGCTCGGTCCCGAGCGATGGCCCGAGCTGGGACCACTAACATCGCAGAGACTCGGGGATACGGCCCCAGTTGGATTACTCTGGATATATGGGACCAGCTCGTGGGGATATGGTCGACGGATCGATGGCAGGAGGTTTCTGAGAATGCGGCTAGAAATCGCATGTCGGGGGGAGCAGCGCGTCACACCGGCGGCTCTGTTGCATTTGCAGTGCACGCAAACCGTATGGTAAGTATATCGTTTAATTATATATTTTATTTGTTATTATGTGTACTAATTAATGTATTTGTTTTGTAAATGTAGACGACGGTGTCGGATGACGGGACTGTCCAGCGACCCTCCCCGATGGCGGTGTTTGAGCGGACTCACCGTCGAGCACATGGGACGGGGGAATACATCGACAACCGCGCTGCATACATTATGGTAATTATATATTTGTTTAAATTATTCATTATATATTTATAATTTAAGTTTTATGATAAATATTAAACAAAAAATCAAACTCGAGTAGGAGACGTACAGCCGGACGGTGGTGCAGCGCGGGGGTACCCCCGAGGACTTTGACGCAGCATCGTGGGTCGAGGCCGCAGGTGGCTGGGACCATGGCCGCGTATATGGCTTCGCAGATAGTGGTCATGCGCGAGCCGTACTAGGGCCACTTGGGGCACCGACCCCTCCGGTCGCTGGTGAGCGGTCGTCCACCTCTAGATCCAGTTATGATCATAGTAGCAGAATAAGGACTCTAGAGGAGACGGTCGCGCGTCAGACTGAGATGATGGAGCGTCAGAGTCAGACGATGACGAATATAGAAGCTATGCTACGCAACTTGTCGGGTCATCCCGAAGCAGGCATCTCTTCGGCATCATCTAATCCATCATCCTCGAGTCAGTCCACGCCGGTGTACACTCAAGCACTCCAGACCCCGCCATATGATCCAGGCCATCCTCCATCGTCATCGTGAGATTTTGTTTATATTGACTTTGTTACTCAGATATTGAACTTGTTTAATTTATATTGACTATGTTATTGAGATGTTGATACTTCAATTTTACATTTGAATTGTGTTTATACTATCGTGGATAATTATGAATATAAGTATAATTGTTTTGATGTATATATGTTGGTGTGTTTGTGATGTGTGAATGAATGTGTATGAGGTGTTTGTGATGTGTGAATGAATGTGTGTATGAGGGTATGGGTGTGTGAGTTATGTATCAGATAAATGTATCAATGTATCAATGGAAATTTGAAATTTTCAAATTTTCTGGTTGCAGGCATAGGTCATCAGCAACGGCTTTCCCACGGGCGTCCGTGGGAAAGCCGTTGCTAAAAGTGTATCGAGAGCCGTTGCTGATGACCTACAGCAACGGCTTAGCGACGGAGTTTTACTAACGGTGTTGCTACGGACTCAGCGGCCGTTGCTATTAATGGTATCAGCAACGGCTCCGGGTCTGTGGCAAAACCGTTGCTGATAATATTTTTAGCGACGGCCCAGCGGCCGTTGCTGATAATGTTTTGAGTGACGGCCCGAGCGGCCGTTGCTGATCCGTTGCTAATTCATCAGCAACGCGACTTTCTGTCACGGCGCTATTGCAACGGCTCAGCAACGGCATCAGCCGTTGCTGATGACCATTTTTCTAGTAGTGGTTTCTTGATTAGTTAGGCTAAGCACGATATTAATAGCTTTCATGGCATCCCAACAAATAAGAGCTTGACCTAGTTCTCGGGTACAATCTCGAGTTGATGGAGTACAACAAATCAGTAATCAAGCTAGTGTTTCCCTAGCACAAGAAGAGAATGAAGAGATAAACAATTCTTCATATGCACCTTTACCAACACAGCCTACAAGTAGTACTGCAGGTACTTTTCTATTTTTTGCTTTAATCAAATCTAATTCGCACGATCTTGCTTTATATCTATTCTGATTTTTAAAAGCATTGTCTTTTCTGCATATGATTAAGGCATATGCAGTGTAACTCAATGTCTATGAATGTTAACTAAATATGATTAACTGTCATGATTAAGACAATGTTAACTGTAGGTTGTTGTGCTTTGCATGCTGCTATGATTTAAAATTGTACTTATTTTGCAAGGAGCTTTGTGTTAAGATCAAATGTACATGTATCTGTCATCGACAATTCAACTTAGTTAGCCTTATTTTAAATGGCTCATTGACTGAACCGTGCTAAGTTAGAAGATCAGACTTCACATTGTCATTCTTTTTGAGTTTACTGTCATCGACAATTCAACTTAGTCATCCTTACTTTAAATTGGTCATTGACTGAACCATGCTAAGTTAGAAGATCAGACTTCACATTGTCATTTTTTTTGAGTTTGAGTTTGATGGAATCCATAATTCTTCAAGTGCCACAATATGATATTTTTTGCTAGTTCATAACAAAAAAGGATGAAGTAACTTAGTTACCCTCATTTACACCTTTAAGTTTTAGTTTCGGCATCAAACAAGTTATATCAATAATTAAATGGCTCATTTGTTTCAGCATTTTTTTTGGCTCGTTATTACATTTAATCATTTTTTAGTCTCATTTCGATAGGTTCAACCACGAGGAAAAAGAGAACACGTGGAAAGACTAGAAACCTTGATCTCATTAAGATGCCTCCCGGTCAAAAGATTCGCTTAGATTTCAATCAATATGGTCAACCAATAGGTGTTAATGCATCAAAATTCTCAAGCTTTCTTGGAAACCATGTTCGCAATGATGGTGATATTCCAATCTATTTCGAAAAATAGGAGGATGTCCCTGATGAGCAAAAATAGAAAATATACATGCGTGTGTTGGTAGTATCACTTTAAATTGCATAATTTTAACTTATTTTTCATTGATCTTTTTTTGGAATGTAGGAGAAATTCGAGTTTAAAGAAACAAATTTAATAAAAATCCAGATTATGCAAAACATGAGAAGAAAATTTGGTGAGCATAAATATGAATTGAAGCGCTCAGTTTATAGTAAGTATGAGACAACTAAAGAAAAATTGGAGCATGTCCCGAATGATTGAACCGAATGATTGAAAAGTGTTTGTTGAATATCATGATCGTGAGACCACTCAGGTAACCGAATGATTGTAATTTATTATCTTGAGTAGGTTAAGAGGTTATTTGAATAGATTTGGTTAGTTCAATAGTTCCATTGGAGCTATTACTACTGAAAAGATCATAATGCCCCATCTTGTCCCCTGGGTATTGAATTGAATACATGCAACTGAGGAAATGTGAAGCTACATTTGCTTTCTGCTTTGTTATCAAGAGAATTTCAGGAATTGAAGTCCTACATTAACTTTTCTATAATCATATGTGCTTAGTACTCCTTGTTACTCTAGTCTGTGTTTTATAGTAGCAATGCAGGGAAGTAAGGCACTGTGGTTCCTATTTCACTTTTCAGTGGTACCACTGCTCCTTATATCCTCTTTTCTCATGCATTAATTATTTATGACTAACAAAACATCAATAGGATTTAATGTGGAGGTGGAATGCCATTATGTACTCTGTTAATAGAATAAGGATTATGACTTTGTTGATGAAGATTCTTCTCTTTATTTGTTCTTCCAGTGAAAGGAAAATATATGCTTCAAATGGAAGCCATTAGTAGTAATTTGAGTAGTCACTTCTAGACTTTTATTCCTATGTGCTTGCTCTTGAGCTTTACTATGACCTGGAATTGTTCCCATGGCATATTAGCACTTTATGATAGTTAACTTTGAGGATAAGCATCAAGCATAATTTGATCCCTTAATTTTTCACTTGTGACTTCTTGTTGATGTAGACTGACACTCTCTTCTAGTGAAGGGTTCCTGCAAAATGAATTGAACCGAATCAAATCTATTCATTAAAAACTTAAAGAAGAACTTAATTGAATCCTTTGTTCTTTTATCAGTTATAGTACCACTGCTCCTTATATCCTCGCTCTTTTCTCATGCATTAATTATTTACGACTAACAAAACATCATTAGGATTGAATGTACGTGGAGGTGGAATGTCATTATGTACTCTGTTAATAGAATAAGGATGATAACTATTTACTATCCTACTTTATCTTGTAAGTACTAGCCTTCAAATTAAGCCACATCTGCAATATGCTTGATCTTAAAATAGTCATTTTATCCTTAATGGCTTCCTTCTCCAGCTAGTAGATCAGTTTTACTTTCCAGCCAGAAAGATGATGAGCTTGTCTTTGTTGGTTTTTTTTTAAAAGTGCAGTGAGGAATAATAGGTAGTTACGTAGGATATGAATAAATGGAGTGTTAGATAAGGAATTTTATGATAGCGAAGGTTTTCTAGGTATGGTTATGGGCTTAATAGAATGAATTATTTTATGATAAGGAATTTAAGAGGGTGTAATTTCTTTTATCAGGTTACACCTTGACTTATTGGCAGCTTTTATCAAGCTCGCTCAAAAAGCTTTTTTTTAACTATGCGTCTTAGTTTTTTTGTACACCTGTGGGGATGGATTTCAGTGAAATCATTTGGTTACTAGTTAGTATTTTTAATGGATGCTATACCCTACTTACAAAGTATTATCTTTCTAACTTCTAAGAAGTTGATATTTCCAAGATTTTGAATAATTCTTTAGAAGACCTTATAGTTGACATGACACAATGCATAGGAGTTCTTATTAAGAATCTTTTAGTTTTTTTGTGGTGAAATCTTGTAAGATGATTATACGCATTGCTATGAAAAGCTTATGCCACTACCCGTTGGACTTTGCAGTTCTAAAAACATAATAAGAAAATTGTTTCACTTTGAAGTTTCTCTCAAGCTATCCATGTAGAATATTAGGTGCTATTCACTTTGAAAATTGATTTTTTCTGTGAAATGCACAATAAGTAACTATACATGGAATGCAGTTGGAATATTCCCTTCTTGATACATTGATAATTTTATATAGTTATTATTAGTGCTCATATAGGTTTCATATTCGGCAATGAATATTAGAACAGTGCTTACTCAGATTCATATTCGGCAATTAATATTAGAACAATGCTTACTCAGATTCTTTTCGTATTAGAAGTATAGTACCAACTGAGAATGAGTGTTCTATTATTTAAGATTTGGAAGGCAAGAAGCAAGTTGTAATTCGAACCTGGGAGGATATTGATTAACTCAGGAAACGCGAATACGCAATTATAGTAAAGTTTGTGAATTGAATTTTGTTTGTGTTATTGGGCTAGTTGTTACGAATGGAAATGAATTGAATTGCACCAAATAAACGATAGGCAATCATAGTAAAGTCTGAGTAAACTTCTGGTAACTATAATTATTGAAATTGACATGCATAAATTGGGTCATTTGCTAATCTCTTTTAAGCTTCCAACATAAGTAGCACTACAACAAATTGGACAGATGGGGACATCCTTTTTTTCTCTTAAGGACGCTCTTTTCTGTCGCTAATTAACTCACCGACACAATTTACAAGCGTCTCAGATCATTATGTACTGAAAAATATTCGAGACGCAAAGGCTCGATGTTAGTGATTTCTAGCAGAGACGCATTTTAGTTGTGCCTCCAATGCAACTCGCGACGCTTTTATTAATGGCGTCGGTTATTTCTGACGAAAACACTTTCTAGTTGCGCTTTGGGGTGAAATTAAGCAAAAGAGTTGAGCCTGAGCTAGGTCTTGGCCCAGCTCGGCTCATTTATAGTTTACTCAAAGCTTGAGCCAAGCTGAGCCTTAACTTACTAGAACCAACTAGGTTTGCATCCATATTTATAATCAAATAGTCAAGTCCATTTTGAGAAGTTTTTTATGTGGGACTATTGTTGCATCCCATATAACCAAATGGTAAGTTATTTGTGAGAACTTTCCAATGTGGGACTATTGTTGTATCTCATATAATCAAATTGAGACTCTATGGAAAAATGCGTCCCTAATTGGGAAAATTGAGACGCCATGAAAAAAATGCATCCCTAATTTTTGAGACGCTCAAAATAAAGCGTCCCTAATTGAAAAAAATTAAGATGTTGTGGTAAAATGTGTCCATAGTTGCAGTTGAGAAAATGATATTTTTTAAAGCATTCCAAATAATGAGGGTTTAAAAAATTCGGCAACGCTAATAAAAGCGTCCCCAAAATTGTGTCCTTGTAAGACTCTTTTCTTGTAATGTAGTCACCCAACAAACTTGACACAACCATTTAATTGAAACCACTCTTCTCTATTCTATAAATACTTTTTAGCTAGAGGCTCTGGCTAGAAAATGTGGTACAATTTTGTGTTCACTTGTTGCATCTGTTACAGAAAATATGGGCGCAAAATAAAGAGACATGGTCAATTATACATTTATACTACTGAAGATGAAATCTATCGCTAGGTTGTCGGACCAAAGAGACATGGACGTACTCGTGGTTATGGCTTAGGTCCAACTCCAACCACTGTCTTTGGGACTACACCCGAACGCATAGAGCTTGCCTCCCAACTTCGAATTGCTAACACTCAGAACGCCGAGCTAAAAACAAAGATAGATGACTTGGAGAAAAAAAAAGATGATTATAGGAGGAAAATGGAGGAGAGGATGGAGGAGAAGTTGATGATTTCAAAATTGAGAATAAAAAATTGAAAGTTGAAAATAACATATTGAAATCTCAATTGCATGCATTGCATAAATCCATGAATGATTTAAAAAATGAGATGTTGATTTTGAGTAGGAAAGTTAATACTTCATCTTTTAATTCTAAAAATCAAAATGTCTCATTTAGGAAACCTCAAAGGAAAAATATTTCCTTTAAGAATGCTCATGCTCATCATAGTTCACATGTCAAGCATTCTAATGATAAATCTCATGGCCATAGCAAAAAGGAAAAGAAGTTTCATGGACATTGTTTTTGTTGTGGTACATATGGCCATGCAATCTATAATTGTGCTTTTAAGAAGAATCCAAGTGTTGCTAAGACACTTTGGATACCTAGGCCAATAAACCCCCAAGGATCCAAAGACATTTGGGTACCAAAGGTTTCTTGCTCTCTTGTAGGGGGAGTTACCACACAAGGATAAAGAGAAGTGAAGAGTTGAAGTTGACCATGGACTTAAATGAAGATTCATCCTTTGGTTGCAACTTCAAACCATCATGATGTCATATGTATGGAAATTAGCATCTAGGTACACTTTGTATCATCTGCTTACTTTGGTTAGTTTCATTTAAGTTAGAGTATATGATACATGTTTGATTTGAGTTGTTTTATCCGCTCTTGATAAGAGGCTTTTAAAAAAAATGATTTTTTTTTTGATTTCCGGTCTCTTCGGAGACCTAAGTAGCCTATAACGGGCTCATGCGACCTTGCGGTTCTAAATCGTAGGCTAATTGTGGCCTTTCGATTTTCAACCAATATGAAGGGTTGGAGATCAAGTTTTCATATTTATTACTCTTGTGATCTCTTAAAATTCATTTTGGTATCACTTGATTCTATTTAAAATGGATTTCAAACTATTTAGCAAAGTGAACTTTGATAATGATACTTGATTCCTCTCTTTGCTTTTTGGTTTGGTTAGCTTGCTAAGTAGCTATATTTTCTCTAAAACATTAGTGTAGCTTACTTGCAAGTTATGAGTATTTTAGGAAGGCTAATAACTAGGAAGAAAGGGGTAAGTTTGGCAAATTATCATGAATAAGGTATAACATCGATAAATTCAAAATCTTAGTGTTATACCTCAATGTTTAAGCTTAAATTATGTCTCTATACTCATGATTAGAATTACATGTTAAACTCTTGAATTCTCATGAGTAAGTAGAATTTTAGTACTTAGACAAATTTCATTAAATGAAACTTGCTCTAGGTTGATATTCACTATTAGAGACCTTCTTTTTAAGTCCAAACTAGTTAAATATGTTTAGAGATCTTATTCTTCAAATACTTCATATCTTAAGATCTCTTTGATTCATTTTGATATCATGATAACTCCTTTAAAATGAATCTCTACTATCTAGCATATGTTAAGATTTTTAAATGAAACTTTGCATTAAACCTTTGCTATTTAGTAAGTTAGCTTGCTAGTTGGTATATTATTACATTATGATACTAATGAAGCCTACTTGCAAGTTGAGAAAGTGGTAAATTTGGAAGGCTAAAAGAAAATGGAAACAAAGTGAAAATTTTGGAATTTCTCAAGAAATGAGGTATGAGTTTCATTTTGGTAAAATTCTTGCATAACACCTCTATTTTTTTTATTAAATGATTTCTCTATGCTCATGAATGATCTTGCATGATAATTGATTGAAATCTCATGAGTAGATAAAATTTTGATACTTAAGTAATTTCATTAAACTTTGTTTGGATGAAATGTGCCATAGGTAGAATTTTATCTTAGAGACTTCATTTTAAGTTGAAACTTGATAAACATGTTTAAGCTTACTCATGATTTACATACATGAGGTTAAAATTGAAAAATCATATGTAAATGGATAAAATGACAACTAGCTCACCTTAGGAGACTCAAAATTGGAAAAGTTTGACCTAAGTCAACAATTTGACTTAGAAATTTCTTTTTGAGCTCAAACTTCACAAATATGTTTAGATTTACTCATGTTAGGTGTCCATGTGTTTAAATTTGAAAAACCATGAGTAAAGATTTTGTCACACCCCAACTGAGGGTAGTGTGACCGGACAGGGCCTACATCCTGCCCTGTAGCCTACTGTCTACACTAACACAAGAAAACCAAGATATATCGAATAACAAAAATCTCAACACACTTTATTAAAGGCTTTCAAAGTCATAATTTTAATGTTTGCCAAAACAAGTAAGAACATCAACATCAAAATAACTGAACGTTCAAGAAACAAGTTTTAGAACTCTTTTTAAGTACAACTATCAGAGCAAAAACAAAACAAACACTACTAGACTTTGATCTAAGACTCATGGACGTCACTATGAGATATGGCACCACCTCCCGCCCATCATCTGCACCATGTCGACAAGCCAAGTCACTGATCATGCTCTGCAAATTTAAAGAATAAACTGTGAGTCCGCTTGGGAGTCAGTGAGTGGCTCTACTATATATCATATAAGGCAACAAAATGAATGAACAAGGAGGTAAAAATACTTCTAATACAGCTACCGACCCCCAATGGGTCAATCTGTACAACTGAATATGATAACCTGCCATCTCGGCCTATCAAGCCTCCGGCATCCGGCCCTTAGGCCTACTTATGGAATAATAACTCGGCTACAGCCGTCCCTACCATATCAGGTAGTATCATATTGTTCATCGGCCACTACACCTCAAGGTGTAAGCAAACAATCCCGAGCCGTCGACTAGGATGGTCCACTAGTCTTCGGACACCGTCTGGGGTAGGGATAGCTAGTCCCACCCAACTAGGGTCTGGCACCTAGCGGGCCCGCTGGTGCATCTCAAGACCCAATACTGGCCCAGCTGAGCAATGGTCATTCTCGACCTCCACGCTCCTCGGTGGACCATCTTAAACACACCACACAATCAATATCCTAAGGTTTCCATATATACACTTCGGGCCATTGCCCGTATCTGGCCTTAATCCGGCTACAAGATCAACAATTTATGCCGCCCTTTCAAATTGTGTACACCTATGAGTTCTAGGTTTCCAAAAGTATACAATAAGTCATAAAAGTGTTATCATCTTCTAGCTAAGTTTTCATATAAGTATGATGAACGTCTAGCGATGCATTACACGTTATCTAACCTTTTACACTACCCTGGGTGAGGAATTCCTTGCGTCGACTTGGGAATTCCGCCCATGAACATTTTTGGGCAACATATATAATCTCAAGAAAATTTTCAAGTATTGTAACATCTACTATATATGGTCACAATATATATATGCGTAACAACTTTACACTACCTTAGGAATTTAGCACAATAAGAAGCAATTATCTAGTATGACACGGTAATAATAAATTCAAAATGGTAGGAATTACTAAGCATGGTAAACAATTTCAACATTTCAAAGTTAAATATCTAATGCTAAGGATAGTCATAAGGCTAGCATTCCTACAATTCTAATTCGATCAATCTAATTGCTATGTTTGGTGTTCTTCCTAAGTATTGTCATTCCTATATGTGTGAATCTCATAATCATGTAAGTTTCCATCTAAAGCTACTATCTTCTCCCCTCCCTTGTCTTGGCCGGCCCTTAGCTCGGCCATGGCCCTTAAGGTAGGAAAGGGAAAGGAGACTCTAGCTTAATATCAATGGGCTGTTTTACCCCTTCCCTTACCCTTGGCTGAACCCTCTTCATGAGGTGTAGGGTGCATTCGGCCACATCAAGAGAGATCTAGGGAAGACACGCTTCATGACGCATGAAACCTACGATTTGAACTACATTAATCATGAACATGAGATCATCTAAGGGCCTTCTTGTCGTCAAGGGAATTGCGGAAAATTTTGGCATGACCTTTCCCCTTTTCCCATGATTCGGCAGCCCTAACAATTGAAAATCGATAAAGAAACAAGGTACTCCGACAAGAAATCATACAAAACAACGATTACACGTCGATAAAACCAAGATCCGACGAAAAGATCGCGAGAAACTCGTCCTATCACAACTAGGGGTTAGGCTACCCGCCTCACCCATGCTTCTAACTCTAACCACTCACCTAGATTGCGGAGAAGGAAAGATCGGGCGACGATGACTTGAAATTTTCCAGCGACGATTCGAAATCCCGTATCGATCCAAGTCCTCCAAGCTTTCCCTTGCTCTTCTTCCTCTCTCCCCCTCGGCAGCCTTGGGCGACTCAAGGGATGAGTCGCACGACTGCAAGATGAGGGTTTTAATCCCTCATCTAGCTTTCTAAAGATAGCTCCATGACTCACATAACTCATACTCGAACCTCGACTAAACCCGAACTCAACTTGGGTTCTAACTCAACCCATAATATGAATCGATTTAACTTGATTTAAGGAATGAATTCATAAAAGGAAAGTTAATCACCCACATAGATTCCATGAATCATTAGTCAAGTCATACCTTTTCACTCGAGGCGATCCTGATGCTCGACTCGACTACCCCCGGGTCGGGCATGCTGGACCAAAATAGATTTTTATATTAGAAAATTTTTCCGGGTCTTACAAGGATAAAACATGATACTTAGCAATTTCATGATACAATGATTGTTTTAGAATGAAATCATGCTAAGGTAAAACTTTGACCAAATGACATTATTTTCATTTCAAACATGATAAGCATTCTTTAAATGATTATATCTTGATATCTGGAAAGTTTGAATGAAAATTGAAAACTTTTGAAAAATTCCAGTTATTTACGAAAATGTCATTAGACCTCAATAAATTTTAGAAAAATGCAGAAAAATGAATTCTTGTTGATTTTTGCATCTGCATCTTCCTTGAAAAATCTAGTTATGGCATTAAAATTTCGAAAATCTTGAGAATGGATGTGATTTGATTTGGATTTTTGAAATTGGATTTCGAAACTTTAAAGTATGGTTCTTCGCAAGTGCTCATTTTTCGATACTTTGGATTTTCGAAGAAATCTTTGATCAAGACTTGAAGTATGATATTTCAAATTCACTTATGATACCGTTCTACTTTTT
The DNA here is from genome assembly GCA_034359265.1 of Canna indica. Classification (NCBI taxonomy): domain Eukaryota; kingdom Viridiplantae; phylum Streptophyta; class Magnoliopsida; order Zingiberales; family Cannaceae; genus Canna; species Canna indica. Next base: position 42,302,410 of record CP136893.1, read on the forward strand.
TTATGAGCAAAATCATTTCTAAAATGATTTTTGTCTACTTGATCGATACATGAAAATATCTATACTTAAGCTTATACATGATTTCTAGACATGGAATTTATTTATTAGCTAATGCTATCATGTACGACTTAGTCTCTTATTCAAGGTCTTGTTTTCATCCCTTGAGTTGGTTGGCTTTGATTTTCATGAAAAATAATCTTTTGAAGTCGCTGTTGGCGAAATGGCGACACTAGAGAAGGGGTGAATAGTGTGTTTACTAATTCAATTAGCCTAAATCCACTTTTAATCATTTACTTAGATTATTTAGGCAATATGCAATTTGACGATTAGATGCGGAAGCTTATAAATGATAAAGCAATTAAGCACAACAAACAAATCAATGCAAACACAGAATTTATAGTAGTTCGGCCCCAATGCCTACTCCACTACCTAAGCACCCCGCTTAGAATTTCCAAACTAGTTTTACTAGATTAATTTACGTTTCCCTTACAAACGAGGACTTTTCACCGAAGAGACGCACTCTCGACCTAAAACACTTCCACACCCGGAAGTCACCGCCTTCTTATCGAGAGTCCTCTTCCACCTCAACCCTAAGGGACAACTAAACTAATCCTAGTAAACACTAAGTTTACACAAGTGGCTTTACTCATTTTCACCAAGGATACCACTTCCCACACACAAGACCAAACACCCGGTCTTACAAACTCAACTTTAAATAAATAGTTAAAATAACAGATAAAATTACAATCAAAAGAGCTAAAGATAAAACTAATAGTAAAAGCTCCTTTGCAAGCCTTTGGCGCCTTCAACTCGTCAGGAGGTAGAACTCGATCAAAACCCGAGTTGACCCCAGCTTGTGCGCTTGAAGAAGATTGTTCGCGAAAATAGCAGAGCGCAAGCAATTCCTCTTTTGGAAGGCTTAAATCTTCCTCTTAATTGCTCAATTGAATCTATAGAAGTCAAGGAAGAAGGTTAAATGAAGTATATGAGGGTGTATTTATACCCTCATGAAGAAACGACTGCTCAACGGATAGAAAACTATCCATTGCAGACCTCTAGTCGAATCGGTCGACCGCCTATGCAACCGCTGCTTTTTACTCTGAGGTCAGTCGACCGATGGGTCGACTACCCAGACGCAAAATCCTGATCCTGCCTTCCGGTCGACCCGTCAGTCGATCGACGCGATCTTGCGTCTTCACCAAACGCAGGTCGGTCAACCGACTGGTCGATCACTAGGCTTACTACCTATTTCAGGCCTCTGTCGGTTGTCTGACCGATCGACCGAAGTAGCCATTGCCTATTTTCGGCAGTGTTCGGTCGACCGATAATGCTACTGCCTGATGTCTTAGCCTATTCGGTCGAACGCCCAGTCGACCGAACATAGGCTGAAATTGTTTTTTCAGCAGATTTTCTTCCGCGCTTCATTTTTGGGTTTTAGCTTTCAACGTCCATCAACTTGGAGAGCTTCCATATGATCTTTGAGCCCGTCCAATACGTCTTTGATGCACTCGTCGATCTTCAAGATATTTTCGCGATGAACCCGAGCGCGACGATCAATGTCCTTCTGATTTTCGATTTCTTTTGATATTTTTGATCGAGGACATCGAACGCTCATTGATATGGAACCTAAAAGATATTCTCAATGAAATCATTAGTCCCATGTTTGTTATCATCAAAACCATCAAAACCAAGATTAAGGCTAAGGTTGAAAACATGAAGCCAACAATCTCCCCCTTTTTGATGATGACAAACATCCTTAAGAAAATATATACAATAAAGCATAAGGATATCAACTTAGGGATTTCTCCCCCTATCAACATGCATATCTATAAGAATAAACTCCCCCTATCTATATGCATGGATTTCCTATATTTTCCTCATCCCTTTACCTATAATGTTCTCCCCATTTTAACTATACATTTCTCCCTCTTTTGACTACACATTTCTCCCCCTTTTGACATCAATCAAAAAGGGCAAGAAAGATCAATCTAATCAAAGCGATGAAACACAATTATTATTTTTAGTTGAGACTCTAAGGAGTATTTTTCATGAAACATGAAAATCTCAACCAAAGGGATGGAAAACAAGTAATTAATATGAAACAAACTCATACATGATATTAAAGAAGTGATAGATACAATTCAAAACAAAAACATGTATGCACTCAAGTATGAATGTTGTTTCTTTTTCATGACATTTTTAGATTTCATTCAAACTCTCAACATATCAAGATATGATCATTTAACTCATGTATCAAGTTTGAAGTGAAACTAATGTCATTTAATCCAAATATGAACTTAGCATGTTTCCATTTGAAATAAGCATGAAAGACATGAAAATGCTAAGTCTTAAATTTTGCTATCTACTTATGTTTTTCTCAAACTTAGGCATTTGGACATCTAACATGAGATAATATAAGTCTATGAATTAAGTTTGGGCTTAAGATGAGATTTTTAAGTTATTTTGTTGACTTAAGTCAACCTATACTTCTAGTTTTAAAAAAAATCACTTTTAAGTTTATACAAAATCATATTTTTGATGAAAAACTTTGGTACCAATTTTTGGATGAGAATTTTTGATACCAAATATTGAATGGTCATTTGAAATGCATGAATAAAGTTTGAACTCAAAAGAATTTTCAAATACCATTTTTCATCCTATATTGATTTTAATCAAAACACTAGATATTTCTAGCTATCATTCAAGAATTCAAAATCATTCCTAGCAATGATTTTACTCAATCAAGGGTGGGAATGATATTAGAAACATAATTAAGATGGTATACACAATCTTTCATTTGAAGTTTCCAAAAAATCAAAGTATTGAAAAAATTGATATTTCAAAAAGATGATACTTTGCCTTTTGAAAATCCAACTTCAAAATTTCACTATAAATTAGATTCTTAATGAAACTATTTGAAATTTTTACTGATAAAACTAAATTTTTCAGTGAATGTGTAGTTTCAAGAATCATTTAAAAATGATTTTTCTATATTTCTCTAGAAATAACTGAAATTATACCAATTGTAGGTTGAAATGATTTTTTTGTAATTTTCAGTTATTCTTAAAACTTGTTCAATTTTCATTCAAACTTTCATGACACCATAATGTGATCATGTAAAGAGTATATGTCAAGTTTGAAATGAAAATAATATCCTTAAGTTTATATATCAACCTAGCATGGTTTCATTCAAAACTAAACTAGTTTTTATGAAACTTGCTAAGTTTCAATCTTAACATTTACTCATGATTTTTCAAATTTAACCCTATGGATACGTAAAATGAGTAAATCTAAATATGTTTCTCAAATATGGATCATAAATGAGACCTTTAAGTCAACTTGTTGACTTGGGTCAACTAGGTTCAAAAGAGGTAATTATGAATTAACCTCTATTGTCATTTTATCCATATCCATATGAATTTTCCATTCTAAGTGCTTGGAAATATGTCATACCTATTCCTAAACATATTTATGAAGTTTGGACTTAAAATCAAGTGTCCAAGTCAATTTGTTGACTTGGGTCAAACTTCTCAAGCTTAAGTCCTCTAATAGTGAGATACCAATTGTATTTGATCATCTAGACATGAATTTTCAAGTTTTAAATATCTAGACTCATGTGATATGTGTATCTAAACATGTTTGACAACCACTAACTCAAAATGAGGTCTCTAATATGAATTTTAACCTAGAGCAAATTTCATTCAATCAAGATGTCATGAATTTGCCTAAGTTATCAAACTTTTATCTACTCATGAAATTTCATATATTCATCATGCAACATCAATCGTGAGTATAGAGACATCATTAAAGCATGAATATTCGACTATTATGCTAAGATTTTTGTAAAATTAAATTCATACCTTTTTCTTGAAAATTTGCCCAATTTTTCATATCCTTTTTCATTTTCTTTTATATAGCATAGCTTTCTAATTCTTAACTTACAAGTAGATTTCATTAGTATCATAATGAAATAATATGACTACTAGCAAGCTAACATACTACATAGGTACCCAAAGTGTCTTCACAACACTTGAGTTCATTTTGAATGCACAATCATATATAGCATGCCCAAATACACCACAACAAAAGCAATGTCCATTAAATTTCTTTTTGTTTGTGTTATGGACATGAGATTTATTTTTAGAATACTTGTCATTTGAACTAGGATGAGCATGAGCATTCTTAAAAGATACATTCTTCTTTTGAGCATGAGGTTTAGTTGTAGAATGCTTGATATGAGAAGCATGATGTGCATAAGCATTCTTGAAGGAAACATTTGCATTTTTAGAATTCTTAAAGGAAGAATTACTAGATAGATTACTAACTTTCTTATTTAGATAAACAACCTTATTTTTCAAATCATTCATTGATTTATGAATAGCATGCAATTGAGTTTTCAACATGCTATTTTCATTCTTCAATATGTCATTTTTATTTTTCAAATCCTTAGTGTCAATACTTAAAGTATCATGACATGGAATTGTTGACACTAATTCTTAGCTTCTCATTTTCTAATTTTACATCATGTAATTGAGAGCTAAGATTTGAGTTTTCCTTCTTCAAATTTTTATTCTCTTTATCCTTTTTCAAGAGAAAGGCATACATGATTTTATACTCATCCATCAATTCATCAAAATAATGGGAGCTAGATGAGTTAATACTATTATTGTTATTAACATGACTAGAAGAGGTGGAGTGTACCTCATTGTCATCATTCATGAGGCATTCTTTTGAATTTGCTTCATAGCCATGGGAAGAGGATGCTTCATTCGAATATGATGATGATGTGGAAGCATTTGACCTCCTCTTTGCCTTGTTCTTCATGGTAGGGCAATTCTTCCTTACATGCCCTTTCTCTTGGCACAAGTGGCAAATTACTTTTCTCTTCCGGCTTTTAGATTTGCTTTTTTGACTGGAAGCACTATGGGCATCAGAATTAAGATTAGTAGTAGGTGAGTGACCATTGTCATCACCACCTTCATCAAAAGTAGTAATCTCTTCAGTCTTGGCATAATCATATAGCATGTTTAGAGTTGCCCAAATATCGAAAGCTGAAGTGCAATGCATGACTTTTTCAAAGATGTTATTTTCTAAGGAACAATATAAACAATTTGTTGCCTTAGCATTTAGTTCAAACCTATGAATTTGTTCTTGTGTCCATGCATCCATTTTTTCCGTAGGTTCTACATATTTTATCTTTACCATGATGAATACACCTAAACCTTGAGTCTTTAGAAAGGTGTACATCCTAGATTTCCATAGACCAAAGTTAGAGACATCGAACCTAGGAGGTGTAGACGCTACCGACTCTAGAGCCATTTCTAGATCGATATGAATTGTAGAAGCGATGGTGAAATCATAATCTACGACCCGCTCTGATACCAATTATTGGTGAAATGGCGACACTAGAGGGGGGGTGAATAGTGTATTTACTAATTCAATTAGCCTAAATCCACTTTTAATCGTTTACTTAGATTATTTAGGCAATATGCAATTTGATGATTAGATGCGGAAGCTTATAAATGATAAAGCAATTAAGCACAACAATAAATCAATGCAAACATAAAATTTATAGTGGTTCGGCCCAATGCCTACTCCACTACCTAAGCAACCCGCTTAGGATTTCCAAACTAGTTTTACTAGATTAATTTATGTTTCCCTTACACACGAGGACTTTTCACCGAAGAGATGCACTCTCGACCTAAGGCACTTCCACACTTAGAAGTCACTGTCTTCTTATCGAGAGTCCTCTTCCACCTCAACCCTAAGGGACAACTAAACTAATCCTAGTAAATACTAAGTTTACACAAGTGGCTTTACTCCTTTTCACCAAGGATACCACTTTCCACACACAAGACCAAACACCCGGTCTTACAAACTCAACTTTAAATAAATAGTTAAAATAACAGATAAAATTACAATCAAAAGAGCTAAAGATAAAACTAATAGTAAAAGCTCCTTTGCAAGCCTTTGGCGCCTTCAACTCGTCAGGAGGTAGAACTCGATCAAAACCCAAGTTGAGCCCAGCTTGTGCGATTGAAGAAGATTGTTCGCGGAAACAGTAGAGCGCAAGCATTTTATTCTTTGGTTTGAAAATATATATTGTGAACTTTGAAAACTTTAGATAAAAATTTCGTTGTGGTTTCTTTTTATCGATATGTTCTGGTTTCTTATATGTCAGTGTAGACAGTAGGCTATAGGGTAGGATGTAGGCCCTGGCCGATCACACTCCCCTCAGTTGGGGTGTGACAAAGTTGGTATCAGAGCACTAGGTTAGGTCTTGACTATGACTAAGTGTTGGGTACCGTATGAGACATATGCTAGCGTGTAGACATACGGTATAGTTATGCTACGAGATCGACCGACCACTCCTGCACTCAGCGCACCATGCGGTTAGTAAATTTTAAAAGTTTATGCTAAGAATTTATTATGTGATAGTGGGCCAGTGTGGCCGAGTATTGTGATGAGAGGAAGGTCGGGCACGACCGAACTAATTATGCAGGGTAAGGCCCATAGTGGCCGAGTGATACTTATTGAGTAGAGCCATAATTTGTGGGTTTATTTACTCGCAGGGAATGGCCAACTGGCCGATTATTATGATACGACTAGTATCAATTCTATGCTCATGTTATTGCTATATATGATATTATACTGGGGGCATGTTAGTATCAGAATATGAGATGGATTTCAACCGTCTTTCCAAGTATCATCCGATCCTAGTAGCATCTGAGATCGCCAGGGTCAAGAGGTTCGTTGGAGGCTTGAGGCCTCAGACTAGCAGGCTCATCCACTATACTGAGGATTCCACTCTTGCCTGGGTAGTGGTTGAAGCCCTTCGGAAAGAAGTCTTGGTGCCGTTTGAAAGGAATGACGGGCTAGCCAAGAAGAAATTTTGACCGCAAGGATCTGGTAGTCGATCATGGCATTCTGAGGGGGCAGTGACCGCTGCAGACCACCAGCAGAGCAGAGGGCAGAATGGTAATCGGGGTCGTGGGGGCCCAGGAACTGGGTCAGTAAGGCCGGCAATGTTAGGAGGTGGTTCTCAAAGATCTGAGGCGTCGCAATGTGGCAGCTGCAGTCGAAGGCACTAGGGATCCTGCCTTGGCCGCACTAGTACTTACTAAAGGTGCAGTCGAGTTGGGCATTTCAAGAAGGATTGTCCCAAGGGAATTGGCCAGAAGCCTGATCAGTCTAAAGGAAAGTCACCTATGTTAGTGGGTTTAGTGGATCAGAGAGGTTAGACACAGAACAAGGGGTCGCAGGCCAGTCATTCAGAGAGGCCGCCTGCTAGGGTATATGATATGAATCGTGATGGGACAGGGCGTCCAAGACAGTGGTGGCAGGTACTATTTTAGTATGTTCACCTGTAGCATATGTTCTATTTGATCTGGGTGCCACACCCTCGTTTGTATCTGCCAAATTTGATGCTCAGTTGCCGATGGCACCATCCTTGCATGATGGGCCATTGGTAGTATCAACGCCTACGGGCGATGCAATTGTAGCCAAATCAATCTTCCAAGGCTGCGAAGTGCTCATCTGCGGCCATGCGCTAAATGCGGATTTGACACTCCTGCCCACGCTTGAGCTCAATGTCATCCTTGGCATGGATTGGCTAGCAGAGCACTTTGTATTGCTGGACTGTAGGGCTAAGGCAGTCATGTTCAGCAAGCCCGGGTTGTCGCAGTTCTCCTTCTAAGGAGAGGGGAGGGGCGAGCTGATTGGGGTCATCTCTGCCCTTAAGGCTCATAAACTGCTTCAGGGGGGCTGTCAGTCCTTCCTGGCCTTCGTATCCATGGCTGGAGAGAAGGGGGAAGCGGCAGGGGATGTCGGTGGAACTCAAGTAGTTTGCGAGTTTCCCGATGTGTTCCCGAGGAGTTGTTGGGGTTGCCGCTTAGTAGAGTTGTTGATTTCTACATTGAATTGCAGCCCGGGGTGAAACCCATTTCCATTCCACCCTATAGGATGGCGCTGACCGAACTCAGGGAACTAAAAGAGCAGTTGCAAGAGATGTTAGACCTGGGTTTCATCTGGCCAAGCGTGTCACCATGGGGTGCCCCGGTGCTCTTCGTAAAGAAGAAGGATGGATCTATGCGCATGTGCATCGATTATAGGCAATTGAATAAGGTGATAATCAAGAATCGTTATCCTCTGCTGACGATTGACGATCTGTTTGACCAGCTGCAGGGGGCACAATGGTTCTCTAAGGTAGACTTGAGGTCCGGATACCATCAGCTGAGAATCTGGGATTGCGATGTGCCTAAGACCGCCTTCAGGACTCGTTATGGTCACTACGAGTTTCTAGTGGTGTCCTTTGGTCTGACCAATGCACCTGCTACCTTCATGGACCTAATGAGCAAGGTATTTAAGGAGTACCTAGATAGCTTGTGATCATCTCATTGGCGACATTCTAGTCTACTCCAAGAGTGAGGAAGAGCACTCTAAGCACCAAAGAATGGTCTTGGAAACCCTCAGAGAGCACGGGTTGTTTGCCAAGTTTTCGAAGTGTGAATTCTAGTTGGGAAGTGTGGGGTTCCTAGACCTTGTGGTGTCCAAGGAAGGGGTAAGGGTAGACCTTGCTAAGGTGGAGGCGGTGCAGAACTGGAGGCGGCCAACCAGTGTGACTGAGGTCCGTAGTTTTCTTGGTTTGGTCGGATACTACAGAAAGTTCGTAGAGAAATTCTTCAGGATTGCAGCCCCATTGACCCGATTGACTCGGAAAAAGGCTAAATTTGACTGGGACGCCAAATGCGAGGCGAGCTTCCTGAAGCTCAAGGAATGTTTGACATTTGCACCCGTGTTGGCTATACCTTCCGGCTCAGGAGGGTTCGTAGTCTTCTGTGATGCCTCTTGGGTTGGCCTGGGTTGCGTTCTGATGCAGTTTGGTAGAGTCATAGCCTATGCGTCCCGTCAGCTAAAAGTTCATGAAAAGAACTATCAGACGCATGATCTAGAGCTGGCAGCAGTGGTCTTTGACTCTTTGCTCTAAAGCTCTGGTGTCATTATCTATTTGGTGAGGCTTGCGAGATCTATACGGATCACAAGAGCCTCCAGTATCCGCTTACCCAAAAAAGAGCTGAACCTCTGGCAGAGGAGGTGGCTAGAGCTCCTGAAGGATTATGACTGCATCATTATGTACCATCCGGGAAAAGCAAATGTGGTAGCAGATGCTCTGAGCAAAAAATCCATGGGCAATTTAGCTCATTTTGGAAATTAAGTGGTGGCGTTGTGCCTAGATGGGTCTACAATCTTATCAGTGTCAGCTTCAGGTGCCTTGGTGGCACACCTGCGGGTATAATCCACACTGGTGGATATGCTGCGTGCCACGCAGGGAGAGGACGCCTTCTGTGTGTTGGCAAAGGATTTTGTGCAGGGGGGCGATGTAGAGAATCGGTTCAGGGTGGACTCAGAGGGTGTGCTGAGATTCAAAGCTTGGATCGTGGTGCCGAGTAAGGTAGAGGTGCGGAGGCAAGTCCTGGAGCTAGGTCAATGTTCCACTTATACGATGCATCCGAGGGCATCCAAGATGTACCGGGATTTAAGGCGGCATTACTTGTGAAAGGGCATGAAAAGAGAGGTAGTAGAGTTTGTATCCAAATATTTGGTCTGCCAGCAAGTGAAGGCCGAACACCTGAAGCCCGCAGGGCTGCTGCAAAACCTCGAAGTAACTGAGTGGAAGTGGGAGAAGCTCACCATGGATCTGATGACTGGGTTGCCTAAGTCAAAAGGCGGCTTTGACTCCATTTGGATGGTAGCGGACCGGTTAACCAAGACCGCACACTTCATTCCAGTGAAGACTACCTTCTCTGCGGAGCAGTACCCTCGACTATTCTTGGACAAGATTGTGGCATACCATGGTACCCCGGTGATGATTATATCCGATCGCGGTACCTAGTTCACAGCCCGGTTTTGGAAGTCCTTCCAGGAAGCCTTGGGTACCCAGGTGTGTTTCAGCATAATGTTCCACCTGCAAACTGACGGGCAGTCAGAAAGGACCATTCAAACCTTGGAGGATATGCTGAGAGCATGCATCTTAGATATGGCCGATGGCTGGGAAAGACACCTACTGCTTATAGAGTTTGCCTACAATAATAGTTATCACAGTAGAATTGGTATGACTCTTTTTGAGGCCTTGTATGGGCGGCAGTGTAGGTCTCCGGTGGACTAGTTTGAGGCTGGGTAATCACTTATGGTGGGTCTTGATCTGGTTGAGCAGGTAGTAGAAAAAGTGAAAGCCATAAAGGAAAGATTGATGGCAGCCCAGAGTCGACATAAAATGTATGCCAACAAGAAAGCCATATAATTGGAATTTGCCGAGGGTGATTTAGTCTTTCTGAAGGTCTCTCCTATGAAAGGAGTGGTTCGGTTTGGGAAGAAAGGAAAGCTGAGCCCTATGTTCATTGGGTCTTTTCCTATTCTCAAGCGGAGGGGCGAGGGGGCTTATGACCTGGCTTTGCCTCCTAACCTGAGCAAAGTCCACCCGGTGTTCCATGTATCCATGCTTCGAAAATATGTGAAAGATGATTCACATGTGATTGAACCTTTTGCTATTGAGATAGATTCGGCCGTCTCATTGGAGGAAAGGCTGGTAGAGATCCTTGACCGCCAAGTCAAAAAGCCAAGGTCCAAAGAAATTCCCCTAGTAAAGGTCCGTTGGGAGCACCATTTCGGGCAACAGGCCAATTGGGAGGTTGAGAAGAACATGAGAGAGCACTACGCTTCCTTATTCGAGGAGCCGGCAAGTCCTTGGCATTCAAGTAAATTCGTGGACGAATTTCCCTTAAGGGGGGAAGATTGTAAGATCCGAAAAAAATTCCTAATATAAAAATCTGTTTTGGTGCAGCGAGCCGGACCCGGGGATAGTCGAGTCGAGCCTTAGGATCGCCTCGAGTGAAAAGGTATGACTCGACCATTGGTGTATGAAATTTAATTGGGTGATTGACTTTCCTTTTATGCAATCATATCTTAAATCAAGTTTAAATCGACTCATGTTGTGGGTTGAGTTGGAACCCAAGTCGAGTTCGGGTTTAGTCGAGTCTTGAGTAGGAGTCAAATGAGTCAAGAGCCTATATGGAAGGCTGGATGAGGGATTATTTAATCCTTGTGCCGTGCGACTCATCTTTGAGTTGCACAAGGCAATGCCTAAGAGAGGGGGAGAAGAAGCAAGGGGAAAACGGATTTGGTCGATCCAGGATTTCACATCGTCGCCAGAAGATTCGAAGTTGTCGTCAATCGATCTTTCATCCTCCTCAATCAAGGTGAGTGGTTGGATAGATGTTGAGGGGAGGCAGGTGGCCAGCCCCATAGATTTTGAAATCGGGATTCTTCTTCGCGAGTTTTGCCGATCGAGTTGTTTCTCCATGTTAGATTCTTAGATCATTGTATATGCTGTGATTTCATGGTTTTATACGTGTCGATTTCTTTTTTAAGGGGCTGGCCGAGTCGAGGAAAAGGGGAAAGGTCATGCCGAAATTTTCCCCAATTTCCTCGCTTGTCTCGCAACTTGCGCATCGACTTGTATTTGCTTGTTTTTGCTTTTGGACTGACAATCGTGTGGACATCGCAGCCATGTCCACCACCCCTAGATGTTCGGCCGAGCATGGTTATCATCCTACTTGAGTTGGCCGAGCAGTAGAAGGGAGAAAAGTAGGACTGTTTGTATTGGATTGTTGGATCTCGTATTTTATCGTCTTAACCCACACCGTCACGTTTAAATGTTAGATTCAATTTGAAGTTTATGTTTACTGTTCCATTGGTTAAAATGCATAGATTCCAGCCTCTTCCCATATGGATTGATCGACCGAGCAAGGGTGACCTTGCTCAAGCTTCGGCCGATCAAGGAAAAGGGGGAGGAAGCGAACGATTTTGTGTAGTTGTTCATATCCCTCCGTTTAACGTTTATCCATATTCATGTTAATGTTAATCCATATTCATGTTGTGAATCATTGGGATAGATTTATATTATCAAATTGGAAATGTTCTTGCTAATGCTTATATAGTATATGTAGACAAGAAATGTTTCATTTAATTGCTCATATCATGTTTAATTGTTGTTACGCTTAGTGTACGTTCCATATGGGTTTAACCTCTACATTACTTACTTTTTTATTTCGGTTCTTCATGATGTTACTATCCAAAATTAATTTGGTAAGTGATGTACACATGCTGTCCTAAAATATTTGTGGGTGAAATTCTAAGATCGGTTCATAGAATTCCTCACCCAAGGTAGCGTGTAACGCTAGGCAACGTGTAGAACGTTGTGAGATGCTCAGCATATATGGAAACTTAGTTAGGAGATGACATAACTTCTAGGACTGCTAGTAAACATTTTTGGAAACCTAGAACCATTAGGTGTGCACAATTTGAAAGGGTAGCATTAATTTGCTGACCCTGCAGACCGACTTAGGGCCAGATACGGGCAATGGCCCGAAGTGTATATAAGGAAACCCTAGGACACTTGATTGTGTGATGTGCTTGAGATGGTCCGCCGAGAAGCGTGGAGGTCGGGAATGACCAATGCTTAGCTCGGCCAGTGATTGGGTCTTGAGATGCACCAGCGGGCCCGCTAGGTGTCAGACCCCAGTTGGGTGGGATTAGCTATCCCTACCCCACACGGTGTCCGGAGACTAGTAGACCATCCTAGTCGATGGCCTAGGATTTGTTGTTTACATCTTGATATGATGTGGCCGAACGGCCAGTGTGATTCCACCTTGTATGGTAGGGCCGGCTGTAGCCGGGATTTTTATGCCATAAGTAGGCTCAATGACCGGATGCCGGAGGCTTGATAGGCCAAGATGGCAGGTTTTCACATATATTGTGTATACAGAATGACCCATGGGGTTAGTAGTCACATTAAAAGTAGCTTACCTCCCTGAATATACATTATGTTGCCTTATATGTTATGCATGAGTAACTAAGGATTATGTGGATGTCCGCAAGAACCGCTCTCTGAGTCCCAAGTAGACTCACAATTTGTTTCTTTGTTTTTTTGTAGAGCACGAGCAGTGATTTTGGCTTATCGGCATGCCGTAGCTGGAGGGTGGGTGGTGGTGTCATATCTCATAGCGGCGTCCTTGGGTCATAGTCCAGTGTCTTATAGTAGTTATTTTATTTTCTGCACTAACATTGTGTTTTGGAAAAGTTGTAAAACTTTGATATTTAAGATGTTCTATTTATTACGATGTTGGTTTTCTTCTTTGGTTTGAAAACATATATTGTGAACTTTGAAAACTTTAGATAAAGATTTCGTTGTGGTTTCTTTTTATCGATATGTTTTGGTTTCTTATATGTCACTGTAGACAATAGACTACAGGGTAGGATGTAGGCCCTGGCCGGTCACACTCCCCTCAGTTGGGGTGTGACAGGAGTTCTATTATATAGATATGCATATTGATAGGGGGAGAAATCCCATGTTTGATATCCTTTATGCTTAAATGATATATTTTTTTAAGGATGTTTGTCATCATCAAAAAAGGGGAGATTGTTAGCCTAAAGTTTTCAACCTTGGTCTTAACCTCGGTTTTGATGATAACAAACATGGAACTAATGCTTCATTGAAAAATCTTTGAGGTTCCAAGTCGGTTAGCGCACGATGTCCGCGATCGGAAAAATTGAAGAAATGAGAGAAATTGGCAAGGACGCTCGTCGACGCTCGGGATTCTTCGAGAAGTTAGAGTTTAGGTTTAGGGTAACTAGCATGTGTTGTAATCCTCTTTTATGATGCATAGAACCCAAAAATCAAACCCGAATTCCAAAACATGAAAACCTAGACATAGATATTTTCCTTGGGTTCTCCTTGGAGAGCTATATGACCTAGACATTTTCTTGACACAAAAATAGTGGTAATTGTTCCTTGGGTTAAAACTAGATACGTGATATTTTTAAGGATTTTTTGGAAGCCTTTAGCCTACCCATTCTTGACCCGGAAGATTAGAAAATTTTAGTTTTTCAGGAATTTGTACTAGACCCCAAAAACTAGATTTTGATTTTTTAGATATTTGTATTGAATCCAAATAGGGGATAATCCTTATATAACATTTATGTTTTAAAGTTATTAACTTAAAGTTAGTAAATGTTATATAAGTAGACTTAGCAAAGACGAAACCCAAACGAGCAGAAAATCCAGCCTAACCAAACTGCCCTGCCCAGATTCTATCGACCGACTGGTCGATCGGCGGCATTCCGGTTGACCGAACATTGCCAAAACTGGTAGAATGCTCCGGTCGCTTGGTCAATCGACCGACGATCGACCGGACAAGCGACCGGCGGGTTGTAACGGACAAAAAATCGCTCGTTGAGAATAGAGAACTCTCTCTTCTCTTCATGGCTTATAAATGGAAAGCCACGATAGCCTTCCTTCATGATGTTGATCACCTCTGACCCCATTGTGCCATCTTTTGATAAATTCTAAGCCTTCATTGAGCCAATCTTGTGAAAACCCTAGCTTGAGCCAAAAACCTTGATCTTGCCTTCATTCCTTCATTGATTGACCATCAAAGGCATCAAGAGGAAGCTAGGAATCTTGTTGTGGAGCTAACTAATTTATTGTTTGATTTATCGCTCCATTTATTGTTTTATTTTCTTGTTTACTTCTTTGTATTTGAGTTTTTATTAGACCTAGAGTGTGGGTCTTGAAATTGGGTGGTAGCCTTGGTGTTTGAGGTTTAAATCCATCAGTGTAAACGTAGTTTGCTAGGATTAGTTGAGTTGTCGTTAGGTTGAGGTGGGAGAGTGCTCTTGGTAGGAAGGCGGGATACTTTCGGATGTGGAAGTGCCTTCGGTTTGAGAGCGGAGACTTTCTGGTGTAAAGTCCTAATTGTAAGAAAACTAATTAATCTAGTTAAACTAGTTTGGAAATCCTAAGCGGGGTGCTTAGGTAGTGGTGTAGGCATTGGGGCCGAACCACTATAAATCATTGAGTTAGCATTGTTATCTCTGTTTGTGCTAAATTGCTTTATTGTTGCTACCACATTCAGTTGATAAATTACAACCTGCCTAAGTAATCAAGTAAACGATTAAAATTGGAATTAGGCGAAAGATTTAGATAACACACTATTCACCCCCCACTAGTATGGCCATTTCACCAACAGAGTGAGTGGAAGCAATCGATCTCCTTTTTGTCTTGTTCTTCATGGTAAGGAAATTCTTCTTGACATGCCCTTTTTCATTACTTAGGTGACAAATCACCTTTCTCTTCCGACTCTTTGTACTTCTTTGCCTAGATACACTATGAGCTTCAAGAACTTCATTAGAATTAGGAGTATGACATTTGTCATTGACTCCTTCACTTAAGGTAATAAGTTCTTCGGTTTTAGCATAATCATAGAGCATGTTTAAACATGACCAAATATCGAATGCAGAAGTGCAATGCATGACTTTTTCAAAAATAACATTTTCCAAATAGCAAAAAAATGCAATTCATGGCTTTTGCATTTGACTTAAATCTATCTATTTGTTCTTGGGTCCATGCAGTCATATTTTCCTTAGGTTCAAGGTATTTGGTCTTTACCATATTGAACACACCTATACCTTGTGTCTTTAGGATTGTGTACATTCTCCCTTTCCAAAGACCAAATTTTGACTCGTCGAACCTAGGTGGTATAGACGCAACCAACTCTAGTGCCATTTTTCGGATCGAGATTATATGTAGAGGAGATGGTGAGATCTCTATCTACGACCCGCTCTGATACCAAATATTGGTGAAATGAGCACACTAGACGGGGGGTGAATAGTCTGTTATCTAATGAATTAGCCAAAATTCAATATTAAATGTTACTTGAACAACTTAGGCAATTTATATCTTTAAAGCAATATGATGAAGCAAGTGATATAGCAATTAAATACAAACACAATAATTAATAATTTACAGTGGTTCGGCAACACCGCCTACTCCACTACCTAAGCCTGTGTTTAGAATTTCACACACAACTCCACTAAATTACGAGTAGCTTACAATCGAGGACTTTACACAGGAAAGACCCTACACTCACATCGAATGCACTTCCACAACCGGAAGTATCCACCTTCACACCAAGTGAGCTTTCCCAACTCAATTCCTAAGAACTACTCCTAACCTAGTTTACACAAGTGGCTTTACACCTTATACACCAAGGTAACCACACTAACTCACAAGACCGTACACTAGATCTATTACACACTTGAATGAATCAATGTAAAACAAACCAAAAAACAATTCTATCATAAGAAGAGAGTAAAGATGACTTATCACAATGAGAACACCTCTTCTTCTTGAGTCTAGCACCCTTGAAGAAATATCCAATGAAGAAAATTTCTTGTTACGTTCTTTATTTCCGAGATTTGGTTTTCGACTTGCGTGAACTTGGAGATCTTCCCAAGAGTTTTACATGTGCTCTAACTCTTCCAAAACATCTTTGGTGCACTCGTCAAACTTCTAGAGATTTCCGCGTCGATTTGTCATATCGAGACGACACCCAATGCGACGATACCGATTTCATCCTTTATGAAAACCCGCGACTTTCATGGTTCAAAAACTTTGTTAGGCTTGGTTTCTTATCATAAAATTAATTATAGAGAGAAAAGAACTCAAGGGAGAAACCCTCGGCCAACAGCCTCCACACACAACTGGCTTAGCTGGTTCTCCTTCCCTAATCTCTCCTTTGTTACCGCTGATGAACGAAGAAGGATAACAAATGGAAACAACATAAAGGAAACAAAAGAGTGGACTCCTACTTCAAAACTCCTCCAAATCTTCGACTAGTCGTCACAAGTCGCCTCCACCCGAAGTGCTCGCCTCAACACCTGATCATACTCCAGTAGCTCCTCATTCGCCATCATCGCCTCAATAGAATTACTCAGTCCACTATAGAAAAACTTTGCCTGCCTATTGTCAGTGGAAATCATATCTGGGATGAATTTCACAATCTTGTCGAACTCAGCTGCATACTCCACCACTCGCATCGTGCCCTAACGCAGCTGAAGGAATTCATGCGTCTTTTGTAGAGCATATGTGGCTGGGTAGTACTTCCGAAAGAACACCTCTCGAAACCTATCCCAAGTGATAAGCTCCCCTCGTAACAAGTTCTGCTGCAGCTACCACCAATCAAGAGCCTCACCGGTGAGACAATAGGTCGAAAGGCCGACCAGCTCATCCTAAGGACAATCTATCACTACAAAAGCCTGCTCCACCTCGCGGATCCACTCCTTGGCCACCGTAGGGTCGGTGGTCCCAGAAACCCATCAAATTTGCCCCTTCTAAGGCAACTAAACTATTTCAGTCGGCCAGTCTTCTACCGCTCACATGACTCGATCTGCATAGGGACACACTGTGCTATGAACTGCGGTAGAACTGCCGTACCCTCTGAAGGCTCCTCGATAGAAAACTCGAAAGATGCATCATCACTAAGTGATGGGTCAGACTCAAGCTCTGTCTTCATCGAATTAGTGTGTCTCCACTCTTGGCCAGCCCGAGTGTTGCTCTGATCGGCCCTACAACTAGAGCGAGGTGCCCTTCACTAAAAATGGACCAAAAGAATATCATCCACTAAACCCTCCCCATCTCCGGCCTAAACTGGGCTGGCTTATCGAGTCATCGTAGTCTGTCTACCTGTTAGACCTAGACCTCACCGTCCACCTCTACTGGCGGACCTCCTACTCGCATCACATGTAGCCTCTATAACTTCATAAAAGAGGAAAACACAATCTTATTATGTCTATATTCCAACTAAGGCAACTAGAATATTAAAACTGACATCCTAGTCCTTAGTACCCACCAAACACCTATCCTTAAGTCCTAAAGAGGAGGATGACCTTAAGCTCTGACACCTTGTTTCTTCACTAGATAAAGGACACCGCCTAGGAGGAGGGCAACCCATAACCAACAAAAAGATACACCAGAAATCTCAACTGGAACAACTGAAAACTACAATGCAACCAATAAGTCTCAAATCAAAAGTTCAAGAATTCTAAGACAAAAGTTCAATTAGTCTAAGACAACTATAAGATAAAATGTAGCGGGTGACGTCTCCTCCTCTAGGACTCTAGCTACCCAACACCAGACTACTGTCATACCTACGAATTCGAGGCAACGACAAATAACGCTAGTGGAAAGTTGAGTAGGAGTATTAATATGTCAACAAGAAAGATAAATAATCATGATGCAATGCTAGCATCAAATGCAACATTATACAACTTTTCGATAAAATACTACATGTCCACGAGATATAAATGTTCTCTTATCACCTAATGCAACTCATACCAATCAAGAGCGTTATGGACAGTTGGGTTTCCCATGCACTCCAGTGCCTCGAGAGTGGCACCTCAAGCCCGCTCAAGCAAGATATGTGACTATCCAAAGGATAGCCCATTGGCGTCTCACACCTCGACCCCGCACACTAGCACCCTGTGTGAAAAATATCATGATCACCGGTGTCACCGCCCATAGACCTTGGGCCAATAATATATGTGTCCAGGGCTTTCGCCCGATAATAGATCAACGTGTAACATAATCACATCACATGACAAACCACAATCAGCCTAAGATGCTAACCATAATAAATGATACAACAAACTATCAACTAAAGATGCAACCAGAATAAATCATTATAACAACATATGATATACACCTCTACGGCAACCACAACAGTAATGCAACCAAAATAATTCATGCTAGCAACTAACAACTTATGACAACGTTAATATTACAACACTACTAGAATTATCGTTGTCATCGACAGCTCGGGCCGTGGCTGAACCATTGGTGAAGACTATCACGGATAGTGCGAACCGTGGCAAATCAAGGATGTTCACATATGGGTAATGCTCCAACTGTGCATTTTTTTATAATATAAAATACAATTATTTGAGCACGTGTATATCTTTTCGTACCCAAGCCCTAATTTCCTCATCAACTTTTTTATCTTATAAAATATTGGCGCAAACTTGTTATCTGGAGGTAGCATACAATTGATAAAGCCTGCAATCTGATCAAACGCAACCCCGCTGATATTACAATCAGACTTGATGTTCAGGAGTTGCGTCATTGCCGAAAATCTTGTATATTTAGAACAATTCTCATACAATGGTTCATCGGCAGCTTTCAACATCTCGTAAAATTCTACAACCTCCTTATTCAGCAATTCAATCTATATTGCAGGTTATTCTTCAGTGACTTCGACTGTCGTAGTATCTGGTAGTTGTACCATCTCAGTCACTAACTCAACATTGTCATTTAAATGGAATTGTCCACCAAGACTATCCAGAATCATTGTTCTATGAGGATTAGGTGGATTGGAAGAAGAAACAACCACAGTAGAGGATTCGCCATGAGTTTGGACAACATGATTGCTTGACGTCCCGACTTGACGTGACTCCCTATGATAATTCCACACAAAATATCTTGGTGTGAATCCTTTTGTATACAGATGAATTATGACAGTTTTTCGATCCAAAAATCTTATGTTCGAACATTTTCGACACGGACATCGGATTTTATCACCACTAAGATATTTTTTAGTTGAGTAGGCAAAATTTAAGAAGTAAGTTACGCCTACTCGAAATTCGTCTGTTATAGCTCCACGATGAATTCGTCGGTACATCCAACTTGATCCCCCGACATGTTCTGTCAAAAAGTTGACAATATCTTTTGGTAATTTTTTTAGGTGGGATGACCCTATTCCATTTGGGATTCATGTTATTTATATTGCACTTAGAATTTCTTTTAGTCATTAACTTTATTCTAAATTTCGGCAACATCTCCCTACAGTTTTCTGAATACGCATATCATTTGGGCACGTATCGGAGAACAAGGGAGATACAAGCCAAAATTTAAAAATGAATAATGACTAAAAGAAATAAACTAAGTGCAATATAAATAACTATGTTCCCAAATTATCCAATTATGGAGAATTCAATGGTTGTACGTCGTATAAATAATCATTTACTTCGTTTACACGAACATACAACCCTTGAACATATGTAAGGTTTTGCAAAATTAAAACTTGACTCATCGATGCGTACATGAAATGTATCAACTCATTGGTGCGAGTCAACAGCAGACGGTTCCGTGCGAGTTCAAAGTGGACGATTCCGGCATGAGTCCAAAGTGGACAATTTCGGCGCGAGTCCACCATGGACGATTTGGCCGCGAGTCCACAATAGACGCTTCCGTACTAACTAACATTTTAACTAATTATTCTAAATTTATCTACAAATTATTATAAATTAATCTAAATTAATCTAAAAAATTAATCTAACATTAATATATCTAAAAATTAATATAACAATTAATCTACAAAATTAATTAACATTAATAATCAAAATTAACACTAATATAAAAATTAACCTAACAATCCACATCAATTAATCAATAAATTAAAAAACATAAACTAATAAACAATTAATCAATAATTAATCTACCTTAATTAATAAATTAAAAAAAAGCCTACATTACAATCGGCCGGTAGTGGCCTAAACCTAGGGTTTCGACCACTGCCGGCCGGAGGGGGGGAAGAAGAATTACCTGAATGGCGAGGAGGCACCGGCGAGCAGAGAAACAGCGGTCGACGGTGGCGATCAAGTGGAGAAGCACCCAAAGCAGGCGTCGGACGGCGAACCGTCGGACAGCGGTGGAGGCATCGGGGTTCGAGGGTTTGAGCTAAGTCGAAGGCAACGAGAGGCGGCAAATTTGGATGGCAATGGAGGCAGCGAGGGTTCGAGCGCAGAAAGAAAGCGGGGGAAGAAGAGGGGTTGGGCGTGAACGCAAATAAAAATTTTCTTCACTAACATCTCGACAGCCGTTGGTAAATCATAGATATTTATTTACTATATCACCGACAGCCAAAGCGGCCCACTCTGAGCCGTCGGTGATTTGTTTTTATTTTTACGCTGAGTTTGCGCCATCACTTTATCACTGGTGGCCTCTCGTGTCCATTGCTAATTACTAAATAATATCAACAACGGCTACAATAGCCCTATCTAAGCCGTGGTTGATAAAGTTTTTTATTTCGATTGTTGTGCGCGCCACCAGATATGAGCGACAGTCGGAGGCGGCCGTATGAGAGCCGTGGCTGATGGTGTTATATCAGCCACGGCTTGTGCGTCCGTCGGAGAACCGTGGATTCTTCTAACGGTCGAGGCCGTCGTTGGTGAGCCCCATGGCGAATAGCCAATATTCTAGTAGTGCAATGCGCACGATGACTAGTATAATATGATGCTCAAATAACCATTGATGAATGACAACTAAATTAAACTCATGCAATTATCAACATGGCATGTCCAACAAAATAATGCAACAAGAGATCAACGGATTTCAGAACCAAATCAAGCAAATAGAGGCAAGGGTTAAACCGTTATTTTACACATTCAACGTTCATCGGCTACAACAGGAGTCAACCCACACCCAACAGCATTGTCTATATTCTAAATCACCACTTAATCTATACACCACTATTCTAAATTATTTAACTATTTATCAAAACTGAATTAATCATTTTAAATTGTCAACTAATACTAAAAAATATAAAAGACTTGCCAAATGACCTCGGATAGGAAATCTGACACTATCATCACGTTCAGAACGTGAAAACCTATAACTTTGGTATTCACCTCGACTCGACCCGACGTTTCTATGATCAACTCCAAAAATACCAGAATAATCTATAAATCAACCCATTTCGTACTATACAACTTTTCTTTTTAATTAACTAATTTATAAAATCAAATAAAATCCCTCTTCCCCTCGTCTCCGTGAAATGTCCCGACACCCACCACCTGCTCCTCTCGGATCCACGTCGGGCATCTTTCCTGGCCGCCGATGATCACCCCCGCCGGTTGCGCCGGCCTCTCCCGCAACCCTCGGTGCCTATGAGGCACCGGCTCTAGGCTGGGAGACCGTGGCAGCCTCCCCACAATAGCCGCTGTTGTTGCCACGACGCGGGCAGCAGCGCGGGCTACGACGCTGGTTCCCGTGTCGCGAGCAGTAGTGCATCCGCACGTGACCACTCACGATCGCATCCACACACAATCGGCTCTACCGGTTCTCCCTCCCTAATCTCTCCTCTTTTGCCGCCCTATTGCCGCCGATGAATGAAGAAGGAAACAACAGAGAGGACTCCTACCTCAAAACCCCTCCAAATCTTCGGTTCTTCACTAGAGTCTTCACCACTGCACGTTGCCGCTCCGATCTCTCATCTCCAACCCATTGGCTGCTGCAACATCAGTAGGTATATGAGGGATTAGGGATGATTAGGGCTTAATAAACTTGATTAGGCACTTTTGCTAAAAGACCTCTCTAAAAATAATATTTACAACTCAGTCATTTTTCTCTTTTTTTTTCCATGTTATAATAGTATTGACCTCTGAGTCTCCTTGAAACACCACTGCAGTGCGATAGATCTAGGAAGAGAGAGAGAGAGACAGAGAGAGATATGTGGAACCATTTAACATTAGTTTTTCCATTTATAAATTTTAATATTAAAATTTATTTTTTATTACACGTCAAAAACCACATCATCGATTTAAAGAGGGCTACTGACGGAAATTAGACGGTATAATTCAATTGAAATAAACGTAGAAATATATGATTGAATTAAAACAAATAAAAATAGAAA
Source organism: Canna indica (assembly GCA_034359265.1). Taxonomy (NCBI): domain Eukaryota; kingdom Viridiplantae; phylum Streptophyta; class Magnoliopsida; order Zingiberales; family Cannaceae; genus Canna; species Canna indica. The sequence goes on from CP136893.1 coordinate 42,324,993, forward strand.
AACCTTAAAGTACAACCTGCATTTAAATAATTTCTCTCTTTTTGACTTGATTGAATGTTTTGTTTTCACAATCATGCAAAAATACCTGCATGTGTCTTGTAGCAAAAGATGTTAGTATTACAAGAAAAAGGTGCATAATTTTATCACTTTTAATCAAGATATATAGAATAAATCAAGCTCATGGTAAGGATCCCTGAGCTAGTTGGATATCGCTAGACATTCTAAATTGTAGGGTAGATGGTTAAATCTAATCCTATGACCTAGGCTTTGACACCAAATATTGTTCAAATACCCACACTGGATTGGGGGCGGGGGGGTTGAATAGCAAGTATCGAAAGCAACTATAAGCAATCAGACAAGGCAATGCAAATACGAGATATTATAGTGGTTCAGCCAATCACCTACTCCACTACATTGGCTCCACATCAAGAATTTCTAACCAATCCTTTATAGACAATCACTACTAGAATTGTCGTCATCACCGACGGCTCAAGCCATGGATGAACAGTCGGTGATAACTATAACGGACGGCGTTAGCCGTGGCAAAATGTAGTCACTGATGTGCGCATCTCAGATAAGTTGCGATGGCCTCTCCCAGCCATCACAACTAATCATCAGCGACAGTCGCGAGTGTTGTCGCTTATTTAAAAACATCAGTGACGGTTGTAGGCAACTATCACTGATATAAACACATCAGCCATGGCTTCGGGCCGTTAGTGATACTATTAACAACCGTGATATTTGGTGCTGCCTAGGCCATCGGCCATTTACGATAAGCTTTCAGCCACGACTTAGTGATGGTCGATTGTGGGTAAGCCGTGGCTGGAGGTATATCCTGTAACTGAAAAAAATAATTTTTTTTATAAATTCCTATATACAATGATATTTATAGATTACAATCTATTTTCAATCATATATTACAATCAGGAAACATCATACACATGCATTTGAAACCAAACATACAAGTTTTACAAAAATATCATCAATCTAAGCCTCAAACTGGAGGTAAACAATTATCATAATATAAATAAAATACAATAAACCAAAATTTAACAGGTGCAGTTGAGGCGGTGGATTCGACAGCGACTGGGTCGGGAGCGTCAACTAGGTCGAGAAGGACTACGACTGCGATATCATCGGTAGAAGGCCAGAGTGAGATAGAATCTGAGTGAGGAGTGCCCGCATGTTCTGCATCATTTGTCTCAACTCTTCATTCATCCATCTTTGCTCCTCCATCGCCTGTCTCTACTGGGTGAGCTCCGACTCCAAGGCCGCTATCCAACTCTGGTCTTGCGCCCAGGATGTCGAGGGTCGCTCACCTGCAGCCGGAGGGGTCGGTGCCCCAAGTGGCCCGAGCACGACACGTGCATGGCCACTGTCATGGCCACTATCTGCAAAGCCATAAACAAGGCCTCCACCCAAGCTGCTGCATCGAACTCCTCTGGTGTGCCTCCACGCTCAATCACAATCCTCGTGTATGTTTGATGCACGTGTTTATATTTTAAATATATATAAACTATAAATAAATATTGTGTAAATCAAATAGACATAAATACTTACCATTATGATTGGCTCTGCTATCAACATAGTCCCCCGCTCCTCGTCGACGACGGTGAGTGCACTCAAACACCTCCATCATCGACGGGCGTTAGACGATGTCATCCTCCACCATGCACATCTTATATTAGAAAACAAATACATTAGTAACATTATACACAAAATATAATTTAGTTAAAAATAATTAAATTATACATACCATACGACGCTCATGAACCACAAAAGACACAGAGCCACCAGTGTGGCGCGCCCCCATGCCGTCCCCCCACCCCCACCCCCCCACCCCTGGATATGCGATTTCTCGATGCAGTCCGGGAGACTTCCTGCCACTAAGGCCAAGAATCCACTCTAGGGCATGTCCTCGAGTCTTCCCTATTTGTGTGGCCCCCAGTAGTCTCATCACAGTCTGACGGGCCCGCTGAAGCAGCCCGTTATAGCGAGCACGGGCAACATGCTCCCATGCAGCCTCAACAAAAGTGGTGTGGTCCTCCGGCCATGTACAATGAGCCTACAAAAAAAACATTATTAGTACCAATCAATATTTAACATTAACATTAATTTAATAAATATACTTACCGAGAACTCTCGCCACAATAAATCCATATGCTCACGGGGCACGTGAGACCATGTAGGCCACGCCCCATGCATAAACTTCTGGATCGTCCCCGCTATCGTGCGGGGGACGTCCTCCTGCTCAAATATGCACCAAATATAAATTCATATTATGATATTTTAAATTATAAATAAATTACATGAAATAATTAATGCATATACTTACCGTCTTCCGCACACACTAACTGCTCTGCGTAGTTCTCCCTCGGGTGGTGGAGGGAAAATTCTATTAGGCCCTCGTAGCCTATGTCTAGAAGACGATGGTCCTGGATCTGCGGAGGGTGGCAGAGGGATGGTAGCCGTAGGTGAGGGGATGGTGGCCAGATCAAGTGGGGGAACGGTGGACGGCTCACGTGGGGGGATGGTGGCCCGAGGTGAGGGGATGGTGGTGGAAGGCGAAGGGTCAGTAGATACAGGTGGGGCGGGTGGTAATCGTCGAGGGGTCCTACGAGGAATGCCTCACCGGGACCTGATATCTCGAACCATAGCTGTAAAAAATTAATATAATTAGATTATATATAATAGATTAATAGATATATTTAATAATTAAATATATAGTTCACATTTACAATTATTCGTCATCGTCATTATCATCATCCGTGTAATACTCTTCTTGTTCTTCTGTATTAAAATCTTGAAATTCTTCTTCTTCTCCCTCATCATCATTCTGTCCTCCTCAACTTCATTATCGTCGTCATCAACGTATTCTATTTCCAATTGAACTAACTCTGTGTCATCATCCTCGAGTATTGGACTAACTCGTTCCACTTCGGAAGGATCCTCTTCTTGATAGAAGTCATCTACTGGCTCATTCTCTCCAACTACCAGGTCAATTTTTCCTCTAGCTTTAGTCTTACAGACTATACGCTAATCTGCCCTATCTTTCTTTCGAGATGGATACTGCATATAATATACTTGTTCAGCTTGAGATGCTAATATAAATGGCTCATTTGAAGCCAATTTTGATTTGTAACTGACCTCGACTAGCTGTTTATACTTTGGATGAACTCTCATGCCCCTATCGCTTGTATCGAACCAATGACATTTAAAAAGGGCAACTGATTTACATTCGAAAAATTACAATTCTATGACTTCTTCCAATAGTCCGTAAAAGTCAATAGAACATTCAGCATACGTTGTCCTTTTGACATAGACCCCGGCATCATAGTCTTTTTTGTAGATGAATATTCAAGTGTGTGAAGTTTAAATCCATTAACCAAATAACCGTTATAACATTGTATAAGTCGTGCCGGTCCGCTAACAAACTCAAATATTTGGTTATCTATTTCGCCTCTGTGTTTTGTGATGTGAGATTGAAACCAATTAGGAAACTCACGATTCCGTAATCTTTCTAAGTCCTCATCGCTGTAAATTAAGTATTTTGTCACTATCTCAATGTCAAATATTTCAATGAATTTTTCAATCTCTGGACAGTTTAGTAAAACGTACAAGTAGGCCAAATGGTACTCTTCGTCGTTTAAGAATCGAGACGGACGAGATCCCAAAGCACGATCGGAGTAACAAAAGATATTTAAACAAGCATCTGATGGTCAAGCTCCCCCATCGTCATTTTATGGAAGACGATTAAGTCTTGTCTTGATGGTTGATTTAAAATAAAATGAGCAGAATGTTGAAATTTCTTAAATTATATATGCTTCTGCTATGGAACCTTCAACTGCCGCAGTATTCTTTACTTTTTTCTTCAGACGATTCATATATCTTTCAAATAAGTACATCCACTGGTATTGAACGAGGCCACCAACTCGTGCCTCGTATGCCGAGTGTATCAGTAGATGCTCCATCGAGTCAAAAAATGCAAGAGGGAAAAACTACTCCAGCTTGCATATCATTTCAACAATATTATTTTCAAGTGCTGATATATCTTCGACTCGAAGTACATTTGCACAAATGTTTCTAAAAAACATACTTAATTCTATCAATGGACCCCAAATCTTATCATGTAGATGATCTCGAAATGCGACCGGAAGCAATCTCTGCATGAATACATGACAATCGTGGCTCTTCATCCCTGATATTTTGCATTCATCAACGTTTACACATCGAGATCAGTTTATTTAACACATACAACGCCTTTGGCTTATGAAGTCGTCCGTTGACCTCTTGCAACTCTAACTCAGACCTCTTACAAAGTATTTTCACATCATGTCGGGCCTTCACATTATCTTTAGTTTTGCCGAAAATATCCATCACAGTGTTAAAAATATTATCAAACATATTTTTTTCAATATGGATGACGTCCAAATTATGTCGGCAATACGACAATTCCCAAAAGATTTTTTTTTTCACCAGTTATGTGTTTGACCAAAGCCTTAAATTCTTACATTCCGACCAAAAGTAATCTCTGGAAGTAATTGCACATGTGCTAACATCTATTCACCAGACAACATCGGTGGTGGCTCATCTCTTTCGACTCTACCCTTAGTAAATTTGTCACGATTCCTTCGATACTGATGGTTAGACGGTAGGAACTAGCGATGACAATCAAAAAAGGAAATTTTCCGACCGTTCTCAAGACTGAAGGATTTCGAGTGTTCCATGCAATACGGGCAAGAGAATCACCCATGCGTGCTCCAACCATACAACATTCCATAGGCCGGGAAATCATTGATTGTCCACAATATAGCAGCTCGTAAAGTGAAGTTTTGCTTCCAGTGACAATAATAAGTGACAGCTCCCTCAACCCATAATGTTTTCAATTCATCAATTAGGGGTCGGAGAAACACATCAATTTCTTTGCGAGGACCCCTAGGACCCGAAATAATCATCAAAAGATAGATAAATTCATCTTTCATACACACTGAGGGCGGCAAATTATAAACTGTTAACAACGCTGACCATACTGAATATAGAGTTGCCGAATTACCAAACGGATTAAAACCATCCGTGCACAATGCCAACCAGATATTTGTAGTATCCCTAGCAAATGAAGGATAGCATCTATCCAAATATTTCCATGCTTCACTGTCGGATGGATGAGTCATTATTGTATCATTATAGGGGGCAGTCTTTTCTGACACGAATAACCTTTGAAGCCTCGGTGTTAGTGGAAAATATCGAAGCACCTTAAAGGGTATATTTTTTAGTTGGGTCGATTTCTTCTCCTTGTAACGAGGATGTTCACATACCGGGCATTGCTCCAACTATGCATTTTTTTTATAATATAAAATACAGTTATTTGGGCACGCGTGTATCTTTTCGTACCCAAGCCCTAATTTCCTCATCAACTTTTTTGTCTTATAAAAAGTTGGCTCAAACTTGTTTCGGAGGTAGCATACTATTGATAAAGCCTGCAATCCGATCAAACGCAACCCCGCTGATATTTCAATCAGACTTGATGTTCAAGAGTTGCATCATTGCCGAAAATCTTGTATAATTAGGACAATTCTCATATAAAGGTTCATCGACAGCTTTCAACATCTCGTAAAATTCTGCAGCCTTCTTATTCGGCAATTCAATCTGTATCGCAGGTTATTCTTTAGTGACTTCAACTGCCGTTGTATCTAGTGGCACTACCGTCTCAGTAACTGACTCAAAATTATCATTTAAATGGAATTGTCCTCCAAGACTATCCAGAATCATTGTTCTATAAGGATTAGGTGGATTGAAAGAAGATTCACCATGAGTTTGGACAACAGGATTGCTCGACGTCCCGACATGATGTGACTCCCCGTGACAATTCCATAGAAAATATCTTGGTGTGAATCCTTTTGTATACAGATGCATTGTGACAATTTCCCGATTCAAAAATCTTATGTTCGAACATTTTCGGCACGGACATTAGATTTTATCACCACTAAGGAATTTTTTATTCGAGTAGGTGAAATTGAAGAAGTTACGCCTACTCGAAATTCATCCATTATAGCTCCACGATGAATTCGTCGGTACATCCAACTTCGATCGCCCGACATTATCTGTCAAAAAGATGGCAATATCTTTAGGTAATGTCTTTAGGTGGGATAGTCCTATTTCATTCAGGATACATATTATTTATATTGCACTTAGAATTTCTTTTAGTCATTAATTTCATTCTAAATTTTGGCAGCATTTTCCCTACAGTTCTCCGAATATGCATATCATCTAGGAGATAGAAGCCAAAATTTAAAAATGAATAATGACTAAAAGAAAATAAACTAAGTGCAATATAAATAACTATGTTCCCAAATTGTCCAACTAGGGACAATTCAAGGGTTGTACGTCGTATAAAAGATCATTTACTTCGTTTACACGAACATACAACCCCCGAACGAATCTAAGGTTTTCCAAAATTAAAACTTGACTTGTCGATGCGTACGTGAAACGTATGAACCCGTCTTGATTTTTTTTTAAATTTGTGGATGCCGGTATGAGTCCACAGTAGACGATTCCGCACGAGTCCACCGTGGACGATTTGGTCGTGAGTCCAAAGTGGACGATTCCAGCGCGCGCGAGCCCAAAGTGGACGATTCCGACACGTTAGAGTCCATCCATTGTAGACGATTTCGGCGCAAGTCTACCATGGACGATTTCATAATTGTAATTTCAATGAACTAAAATTAACTCTAACATTTATTCTACCCTAATTAAATCTAATTAACAAATAATTAACAATAATTAACAATAATTAAATCTAATTAAAAACTAATTAATCTAATTAAAAAAATAATAATAGTAATTTACTAATTAAATCTAAAATTAACCCTAACATTAACTAATTACAGTAATTAACAGCAAATATACCTAATTAAACACTATTTAAAAAAATAAAAAAAATATTGGCCGGCGTCGGCCCGGAGAGGGGATCGAACGAACTTGGTGGTGGCGGAGAGGGGGAAGGGATCGGCGGCGACGGCGAGGGTGCAGGCCAGCCAGCGGCGGTGTCGGCGAGGGAGAGGGGGAGAGGGGGCGGCGACGCAGGCGAGGGAGAGGGGGCAGTGGTGCGGCGAGGGCGAAGGAGCAGGCGGCGACGGCGAGGGAAAAATTTTGACGGTGACGATCGGTGATGACAAATCGACAGAGAAGACAACGGTGACGATCGATGGAGAGAGAAGACAGCAGGGGAAAGAGGAAGGGTCAAGCGCGAATGCAAATAAAAAGGTTTTTCACCGACGGCTCTCGGCCATCGGTAAACTATGGAAAACTAATAATAGTATCAGTGACGATCGCGAAGTCCTCTCTCAGCCATCGGTGACGTGTTTTTTATTTTCGCGCAGCGTTCGCGCCATCAATTAATAAATGACGGCTGTTTCTAGCCGTGGCTAATTACTTACTTACATCACGAACGACCCTTTGGCCCCCGTTAAGCCGTCACTACTAGGTTATTTCATTTTGCACCCCGTGTGCGCGATCACCTATGTGCGACGGCGTTGGGCGGCCGTATAAGAGCCGCGGCCGATTGGGTTACATCAGCCACAGCCCGTTCGGCCGTCGGAAAGCCATGAATGGTTCTGATGGCCCAGGCAGTCGTCGATGAGCCCCATTGTTGATAGCTAATATTCTAGTAGTGAATGTGTTTCCCTCTGAATACAACCGAGGACTCGATTCTCAATCCTTTGAGAATGTCTCAAACCTATTCACCTACGCAAAACACAATTCTACAAAGGAACCCTAAGGTGTTTAACCTAGCACACCTAGCAAGCTGACAATGAAAATCAAGTTTAATAACAAGTAAAATAACAACAAAAGGAGCTAAAGATTAAAGCACACAAATGACCTCCTTGCAAAGCCTTTAATACCTCCAACTCTTCAAGTCGTTGAGTTCGAACCGAAGCCGGAGTCGAGGCGAGAAGAACGCTTGAGGAGGATGAGTGATCGGTGAAGCAAGCATGTAGAAATCAAGCTTGGAAGGCACAAATCTCTCTTAGAAAGCTTTAATGAATGGTTAAGAGAGGTTAAGAGAGGTTGGTCAGGGGTATTTATAACCCCTCACATGGAAGTTCCACCCAATGGGTATTTTTCTGCCCGTTGGGGATGCCCGATCGCTTGCCGATCGATCGTTGGTCGACCGAACGATCGACTGCCCAAGTGACCGAAGTGTTATGCCACTTTTGGGCGTCGTTCGATCGACCAGTCGATCGATCGAATACCGTACTACCAATTTTTGGCTTCATTCGATCGACCGAACCTGGGCTGACCCTGATTCTTCAAGTCTTCTTCTCGCGCGCTTCATTTCTAGGTTTCGTTACCAAGTTTTGACTTGGATAATATTACAACTAGGCTTGGGATATATTTCTAGAGTCATATTACATGAAATCTATTGTAACTCTAGATTTTCTACTCGATCGTCGTCGGAGCCATTTTTGCCGATTTTTGATATTTCTCCGAGCGAAGTTCGCGTACATATCATAATCTCAACCTGAACTCAAAACTATACAAATGCATTAAATTCTTGTTTGTTATCATCAAAATAGAGATCAAGGCATGGGGATCCCTTGGGCCAACATACGTTGCATGAATGTATTTTTAATATCCCCTGCAAGATGGGTCCATGGATAAAACCCATCTTGATCTGATGGTCCAAAAAAATCGAGGGAGATATAGGCTTTGTTAATGAGTCTGTCAACTGAATACTAGTAGGTATATGATGTACTTTCAGTTTTTGAGTCTGGACTTGTTCACGAACAAAATGGAAGTCATCCACTTGCTTCATTCTACCATGATTGACAGGATGATCCGTAAGAATTGTTGCTCCAAGGTTATCGCAAAACAACTATGGAACATTCATGTTAAACCATTTTAGTTCATTGGTGAGGTTAAGAATCCATGAAACCTTTGTTGCCAATGATTCATATTCTGCTTATGTTGATGATCTAGCGATGGTTCTTTGTTTTTTTAGGACCAAATGATCAGGGAATCACCTAAGAAGATTAGATATCCTCCTATGGACTTTCAATCATGTTGATCCCTTCCCCAATCTGAATCAGAATAAGCTGAGATATCAAATCTTGCATTAGAATTAAGAAGTAAACCATAAGAATGAGCTCATTTTAGATAACGGAGGAGCCTTTAGCAACTTTGCCAGTGAACTGACAGTGGACAATGCATAAATTGGGACAACTTGTTAACTGCAAAATAGATGTTTGGTCGGGTGAAAGATAAGTATTGCAAGGCACCAATTGCTTGTTCATATAGCTTGGAATCCATTAGAGGAGAGTCATCATCAATGGATAATTTCACAAACGCCGAAAAAGTTTTTACATAATTCGCTTCATACATATCAAACCTATGTAATATATCAGGTATATACTTCTATTGTGAGAGGAACAGTCCTATCTTTTTGTGAATGACTTCAACACCCAAGAAATAGTTGAGTGGTTGAAGATCTTTTAGTGAGAATCTTGCGGCCAATTGTCTGTTGTTTTCAAGTATTTTTGTAGTTGATGATCCTGTCAAAATTATGTCATCCACATAAAGTAAAAGTAATGTGATATGGGATTCAGAATGCAGAATAAATAAGGAGGTGTCTGATTTTGAGTTTTTGAATCCTATTAAGTGCAGGAACTTAGTCAACTCTTTGTACCAAGCTTGGGGAGCTTGCCGAAGCCCATAAATGGCTTTGTTTAATTTGCAGATATAATTTGGATGACATTTATCTTCAAGACCTAGTGGCTGGTGCATGAACACTTCTTCACTGAGATGGCCTTGAATAAAAGCATTGTTAACATCTAACTGAAAAAGATTTTAGACAGGACTATAACTATTGGACCTGGTCGGATTAGACCCACCAGCGACCCACAACTCACCTCGAGCTGAACCAACGGCTCCGCCCGGCCGCACTCCTAGACTGAACTCGAGCCAGACTAGACAGCTCCACCTGGGGACCCCACCCGGCCATACATGAACATCCACGTCCTTCCTTATCAGGAGGGATACACCATCACCGGGGTCAGACTCAACCCATTATGAGCAACATCCCCATGAGATTGTTGGGTGGCGTCATCACCTCCACCTGCAATAAATACAGACACGGCAAACCTCACGTAACCTAAGTTTCAATTTCATTACCTCCACCTTAGAGTCACACTCACTTGAGTTTCGGAGTGTCTTTTGCAGGTCCCCTCCCCCTGCAATAAATATAGACACGGCACACCTCACGTAACCTAAGTTCCAATTTCATTACCTCCACCTTGGAGTCGCACTCACTTGAGTTTCGGAGTGTCTTTTGCAGGTCCCTACCTCCCCTTTAACCCGATAAGGAGAGACACCTAAGTAGACCAAATTACTTTGGTCCTCAGGCAGGAACATTTGACGCCCACCGTGGGGCCGAGTAAAGCTAACCTCCCCCACAATGGTTGGAACCCGAAGCCAAGTGACCACCGCCGCACGCCAATGGTAACGACCCGATGGCGACGATCGACCGCATCCTGGTAACGCTGAAGCAATGAGGAGCGAGCTACGACACTAGCCCATCCTCTCCATTAATACCCCCAACGACGAATAAATGATTTGGAGGCTGAAAACCAACGGCTAACAGCCCGAATCGTGATGCTAACATGGTCTCGTGGACAACTCACAGTTGACCATGAGCGCTGCCACTCAGACCATGGATAAAGCAATCACTCCGAGAAGAGGAGACCGGTTCTTGTCCTTCGCGATGATGTCTCCAGCACCTCCCGCCTCGAAAAAGGCAAAGATCCCAAAGCCATAAAGGCCAGGACTGCCCTCCCTATCGATGTAGGACCCTTCACCAAACACATAATGGTGACCCGCCTCCCATCAAAAGTAAGTTGCCTACTACCCTGACACCCTACGATGGTACAGGCGACCCTACACTACACCTGACGGCATTTAGGACCACGATGCTCTACCATGATGAAACTGATCCCGCAGCCTGCAGAGCCTTTCCAACTTTCCTAGAAAAACCCTCTTTGTTATGGTTTGCCTCCCTCTCATCAAAATCTATTCATTCCTTCTAGGACCTCTCCCGCACCATCCTTAATCAGTTCACCACATCACAAGTCTATCACAAGATAAAGGATGCCCTCCATTATGTCAGGTAGGGGCAACATGAGGCCCTAAGACAATACATGAACAGGTTTGAGGCCATAGCGGCCGAGATCCCCACCTCGACCCACGAGTTGAATTCTACTCCATCAAACTTGGGTTAAAGCCCGGACTCTTTGTCGACCAAATTGCCCTAGGAGAGCCTAAGGACATGACCGAGTTTCAGGAGAAAGCTACTAACTTCATAAAGATGGAAGAACTCTGAGAAGCCAAAAAAACCGTCAAGCAAAATCTCAAGGCTGTTGTCGAGGACAAAATATCCAAAAGGGGAGACAAAATCTCAAGGCTCGCAACCACAACGAGCAGAACAATGTTAGAGGGCCGAGGTCACCACCTCGCCCTAGTGCTCGATTCGAAAGGTACACTCCTTTCAACACTAGGAAGGAAACCATCCTTCGCAACATCTACCACTTGAAGCTTGTCAGATACCCCGCCATTGCGGGAAAACAAAAGCTACCTCCCAACGCTGATATGAGCAAGAAGTGTGCATTCCACGACACCTATGGTCACACCACCGAGGAGTGTGTAGTACTCGGTGATCAACTTGAAGATTTAGTCCGAGCAGGATAGCTGGATAAGTACATCCACTACTAGAGAGAGAGAGGTCAAAGCAGGAGCCGTGACCCCTACACAACGAAGTTGGACACCTCAAAATCCCCACTCAGGTCGTAGAGAACAAATGAGTTATGCTCAAGAAATGAACCCCAAGAGGTCATCAACTACATCGCGGGCAGACTTACAAGAGGCGGAGAGTTGAGCTTGGCTAGAAAAAGATCTTTCCGGACAATAATGGTGATCAATAGCGCCGCTCGTCCATACCGACCTGCCTCTAAAATCCCGGCAATATCCTTCTATGAATTTTATTTTCACGGAATTGATCAAAACCTACACGACGTGGTCATAATCTCTGTGATTGCAAAAAATTTCAGCATCAAAAAGTACCTAGCCTGCTAGTGTTTGGCTTATGTGTGTTGGCTTTATTTGGCAAAAGTATACCCAGATTTATCTCAGTTGTAAAGACAATCACAACTGCTCTGGTTGTTAAGCAGTTTATGCTGAAGCTTATGATACTGTGTGCGATGTATATTATCTCAGTTACAACTCATCTTGCTTGACGAGTTGTTTAAATGTTGAGACTGTGATATACTCTGGATACTCTCTTGACTGGTGGTGTTTTTGTCAAATATGCCACAGGGGGAAATTGTTGGTGTTTTGCTTGTGTTGTGTTGGCTATATTTGGTAAAAGGATTATCGGCCAGTTCTTAGTTAAATGACAGTTGCAACTACTATAGAGTATATACTGAAACTCAATTTCTCATTCTCAAAGTCTTCAAAACTCAATTTCAAGTCTTCAATATGAATTTCTACATCATCTTGGGGCCTTGGGGTACTAGGAGGCAACTTGGAGGAGCTTATTTTAGTTGTTTTAATTTATAGCTCCTTTACTTGTATTTTGTTTCTTATTTGCTTCTCATTTCAAGTTGTTAAGTGTGGTGTAGTGTTACACCTAGGTTTCTTTCTTCTTGAGTATTTTGCTTTGGAATAGTAGTTGAGGCATCCTCTAAGGTTTGGGGATAAGTCCTCTTTGTATTCTTTAGGAAACATTCAAGTTATAAAGATTTAAGATTAGAAATCTTTGGTGAGGAGCCAAGGTAGTAGAGTAGGCGGTGTGGCCGAACCACTCTAAATTTCATATGTTAGCATTGCTTATCTATTTAATCTTGCTTAGTATTAATCATTACTCATTTATATTTGCATCTTGGAAGCATATAACTCAAAATAGCAAAAATCCATACTTATGCCAACTTGAGAAAAAAATCGGAATTAAACTTAGCGTATTTAGGCTACACATTATTCACCCCCCCTCTAGTGTGATTATTTGATTTACAGTCTAATTGTTACTTGCTCTGTGGTTGCTTAAGCAAAAGTATTCCAAGTTATTCTCAGTTAAAAGGACAATCACCATGTATATTGATATGGGGAGTTTATTTTCATAGATATGCATGTTGATAGGGGGAGCACCTTAAGTATCTTCATAATTTTATCGCTCTCTATTATGCATTTACGAACTCATGCTTCGTGCTCTAAAAATAATTAATACATCACATATGCATTTTTATCGTTGTTGGTTTGTCATCATCAAAAAGGGCGAGAATGTTGGCCGAGGGTTTCTCCCTTATGTTTTTTTCTCTCTATGATTATTTTGATGATAACAAAGCAAGCCTAACAAAGTTTTTGAAGCATAAAAGTTGCAGGTTTTCATAGAGGATGAAATCGGTATCGTCGCACGTAGCGTCATCTCGATACGACAAATTCTCGCAAAAACCTCTAGAAGTTTGACGAGTGCACTAAAGATGCTTTGGAAGAGTTAGAGCACATGTAAAACTCTTGGGAAGATCTCCAAGTTGACGCACTTCGAAAATCAAATCTCTAAAACAAAGAACGCACCAAGAAATCAACAAAAGACTGATTTCCCAAGTTCGGTCACAGGGGCGGTCGGTCAAATGGATCCCAAAATCAACAGATGGCTCCGGCCGTTGGCACGATCTCTTGGTCAGTCGATCGGCCTTCGACTGGGCCAGCGACCAGGCATCGCCAATGGGCAAAAAAATGCTCATTGACGAGCTAGGGTGTTTAAGGGATTATAAATACCCCAATCTGATGCAATTGATAAAAAGTCATAAGTTATCACCATGTGCTATTTAGTGTCACAACTGACACAACAAATTTTGTTTAGCTGCAAATCAAGTAACACCGGCGAATCAATATTTCGACTAATGACTCTAGGACTACATGAATATAGCTAGGTATCTTCGTACATGATTCGTTAGTGATGGATCAACATAATTTTTGCTTCAAAACAAAACCCCCCTCATTAAGCCATTGAGAATGATTTTATCATTATACCATACAAACATGAAGTCTCAAGCACAAAATCAATTTGAAATTGTTGAGCAAACTAAAGAAAAAGTTTTTTCTAATACTTCCTTTTTGAGCTTACCAGGTCTAAATTATGATTCACGAAATGGAAAGGACCAGGAAAGGTATGTCAATAATGCTAAAATCTTTTTATGGTGAGAAGGTGCAAGCATGCAGCATAAATATTTACAAGTTTGTCTAAGATGCAATTCTCAATGCAGGCCTAACCAAATGTAGGGCAATAAATTTTGACTTATTATTTTAAGCAAGATTGAGAAGCAGCTATATAAATATAATCAGTAATCAACAAGCCCAAGCAACTGAAATATCTAAATGCATTCTTGAACATAAAGGGTAGGCAGGGACGATGTCTCATAATCACCCATGATCACAAAGTAGAGCATCAAACATGATTCATCAACTTGTCCAATAGTCTACTAGAGAAACTAACAGATAAGTAATTAAATTTTCAGCAATTTGAGCATCAAAATATATCAACCTAAAATATCAAATAACAAAGTCACACCAAAATGATCAAATATTCAATAATGTTAAAATCCCACGTTGCTTGAGGTTGTGGTCTAGATAACCTTTAAATAGATTGGGCAATCCTCCCCCTAAGAGTTAGCTTTTGGGGTGGAGTTAGGTTCAAGATCGATTTTCTAACATGGTATCAGAGCCAAACCTATGGTTAAGAGTGGGCCACCTGCAGAACTTCACGCTACAGATGTGAATCCTGGGTGTGAGGGGGTGTGTTAAAGTCCCACATTGCTTGAGGTTGTGGTCTAGATAGCCTTTAAATAGATTGGGCAATCCTCTCCCTAAGAGCCAGCTTTTGGTGTGGAGTTAGGGTCAAGGCTAATTTTCTAACAAATAATAGTAGATAAGATAAAACTGAGGAGAGAAAAAATTCAAGTGAGATTTTTACCTTATTAACCACAAACCACTGACCACTTTGCCAAGCTTGAGGAATTCTGAGATCAGACATAGTGTACTTTAAATTGGATAGACCCATAGGGTTTGATCACAACACAATCACTTTTTAGAACTTTCATGACATTCCCTACTTTCCAAGAGAAGAGATCAAACACCTCAGCGACGCCACCGACATTCCAATTCTCTTTGTGATTCAATGGTAGTGGGGAAGGCCTAACATCTTCCTTATTTCCTGCTTCCACCACGGGCTTCCCGTCAGCAGTTAGAAATAGGTCATATCTAACAGTATATACAAGTCCTTGCAGAAGCAAAACCTTAGCTAGGAACGAAGAACCATACTGCTCTTCTTTCTTCTGTAAACCTCAACCTGATTGCCTTCTTTGAACTTCATGAATTTTTTTTTGACGAAAGTGAGGCGTAGCCACTCATGCATTTCATGAATTACGAAATGAAAGTTACAAGCTAGCTAACTTGTAAGGAATACAGTAGGAAAATAGTGAATAACATGGAGAGAACAAAATAAACGATCAGGCGAAGGCGAAGGCGAAAAACATGGACACCGCCAACCCCGCGCCTCAACCGCTCCCCGATCGCAATGAGGATACAACACTAAGCCTCTCCCAGAAGGAAGACGCCAGCCTAATTGCCCCCGAAAGGGAGATCACAGAAGATTCCCCTATTCCTAGTGTACTAGAGGCTCCAGAACCAAATCACCAGAGCAAGCTTTCTCCTCATCAATGTTGCCGCTAGACGAGTCAAATCAGCAACCCCTAAGGGGGCTAAACCCCAAGCAGAAAGGGGGGAGTTACCCGCGACCAAAGTGGAAACACAATCCAAGAACAAGTGTCTTGCTATTTCAGGCGTAACCATGCAGAAATTGCAAATAGGGTCCACTCCCAGTGACCCATGCCTAAGAAGCCTGTCCTTGGTGCGCAATCTACCACGTCGAAGGATCCACATATTAATCTTCATTTTAAGATGACATTGGATCCTCCAAATGCACTTAGAATCTCTATCAATCACCCCTCTCTCCATAATGAACTTGTACGTCGACGAGGTAGAAAAAATCATGTTGTTGTTCCACCGCCATATCCCCCAATCCTCACTATCGCTAAGGGAGATGTCGGCCAACAAGTTCGTCAATTCCTGCATGCTTCCTCCATCCACTCCTCTTCCCCACCTGAAGCGCCACTCCCTTGGGCGGAGTCGAACATATCCGCCACCATCATAGCTCTACCCCTACAAGCCAGAAGAAGTTCAGGAAAAAGATTCCCCCATGTCCCATAGGAAAGCTTGTCTTTTGCTGTCAATTTGAGAAATAACCCATTTTGGCGGCCAAAAGATGGAGAGAAAGTATCCGGGAATACTTCTTAGAATGATGTTGATCAAGACCACCCTTCCCCCCTAGATAGGAGTCGCCCTTGCCAATTGGCAAGCCGCATGTCCAAGCCCACTCCCAATGAAAGACCAGCAAGCAAGAAGGAACTCAGCCATCAACCCATTTGGCCCCAGGGACTTGTCCTTCCCCAAACTATGCAAGTACCCGTAAATCTCCTCGAGGCCACACGGCTCAGATAACAATGCCAGGTCGATGGCAACCCCAGGATAAAGAGCATCCAAATCCAAGCCCACTCCGAGCTAGGGAGCCGACCCCAAATGGTTCCGAAAGTGAGCGTGGATTGCTGCAACCATCTCGTCATGGCCCTCAAGAAATCCCCCTTCGACGCTCAGAGAGCTAATCCAGTTCCTTTGTCTTCTCCCAGAAGCAACTATGTTGAAGAACTTAGTATTCCGATCGCTGTCGCACAACCATCTGACCATTGCCCTCTGTCGCCAGATAGCGTTCTCCGCTGCATAGCACTCGTCCACGTGACTCCTGGTCACCCTAATTGCCGCATGCGCCGCAACAGTATCATCTACTCTTCCTATCTCCAAATCAAGAAGCTGGCCCACAAGTGGCCTCTCAACCTCAGTCAGGTGGGCCTTTCTAGCTGCAAGAACCCCTTCGCTCCATGCTTTGATCCTCGAACTCAGGAGACGGTTCTTATGAATCCAGATATCGATATGCGAGCGGACCCCACCTCGACCGTCAGGCAGCAGCATCTCCCACCAAGACCGCACTGTGTCCACAAATACCGTAGTATTCAGCAGAAATGCTCAATGCTGAAGATGCTCAA
Source organism: Canna indica (assembly GCA_034359265.1). Taxonomy (NCBI): domain Eukaryota; kingdom Viridiplantae; phylum Streptophyta; class Magnoliopsida; order Zingiberales; family Cannaceae; genus Canna; species Canna indica. The sequence continues at coordinate 42,342,194 of CP136893.1, forward strand.
CTAATCAGGATAAGCGGACAATGGTTCGAAAGCCTCGCATTACCAACCTCCGCTCCAAGCTTTTCCCTCCCACACACTCCAGTCCCAAGCCACAGGAAGTCCCCCGGACTGTCCCCGCGAGTTGCAAAGGGAAAAGTCAAAGTTCACACGACCGGTAATACACCTTAGCCACGAGACATCAAAACATTCAATTTTAGTTTCTTGAAGGCAAAACAACGTAGTTTTATAATCCAAAAGAGAGGACTTAAGCATGAACTGTTTACTAGGGTTGCCCAGGCTCCTACTGTTCCAAAATAAAAATGACTGCATCAATAAACCAAAAAGGACCTCTCAAACGTCACTCCCCACACAAACAACACACTCCACCAGTCAGACAGATCCATTCAACGCCGCAACTCTATAGCCTTTACCGCTGAACAAGAACCCGAAGAGACATAAGAAAAACCGAGAGCCAACAGCCTAAATTTCAAAGCCTCATCCTCCAGCGCAGCAAGAACTGGCTTCTTCTTTTCCTTCCAGATCAATCCACGAACAAGATGGCGCAAGGAAGTCAGGCTATCTCCACCCGCCGTAGGTGCAGCACGGGATGCTGCCTTCAGCTTCATAGCATGGTCGAGCATTGATGAGCCGCCGCTATTGGAGAGGAGCTTCATACGGGAGCTTCGGTGAGGCCCCATCCTACCCGAACTGGACTCGATGGTACCGGCACCAAAAGGGGGATACTCGCCGGCAAGGGGGCCGAGAGGGAGCCCACCCTACCCGAGAGTCCACCTCCGACGAAAGAGATGCACGTAGGCAGGGAGATGGCCGAGTGCACGCCGTCCAAGTTACCCTCCGATCTGCCGGACTCCTGCGAGAGATCGTAGGGCAACGCCGGGTTCGAAGGCTCAAGAGGAGAGCCTGCAATGATGCCATTCCCTTCGTCGTCCCTATCGCTGACCGCCATCTCCCAGCGGCTCCACTCCAGGGAAACCTGGATAGTAAACATCTCTCCACCCGCATGGAGTTCAATGAACCTTGGTATCTTATCAAGATTATGGCACCGAGCCTAGATCCTACAATCCTCAAGCTATGACCAGAAGACGGAATTTCCATCCACCGCCACCAGCAGAGCACAAGGGCTAGTGACCAAGATAAGGTTTGAGGAGTTCCAATACTCCACGAGGAGACCGCGAAGGCAGAGACCGACCAGCAACTGGAAGGGGTCGGTCACCCCTCCAAAGGAGAAGTCCCAATCTTCGAATTCAAGGTAGGTCACCTGCATACGGAGGCAGCGCCAGTCAATCAAAGCTCTATTCGCCACCGGAGACGGGCACAAGAGTAGGAGCAGACCATCACAAAGGGGCTTCGCCTTCCACAGTTGGAAGTCGCCCTCAAATCCCTGGAAGCATGCAACCACAAAATGAGAGATTTGGTCCCCAGAGCAGCAAGCGTCGCCCACCGATATGAGCACTCCCCGACTACGAAGCAAATCGCGACTATTCGCAGTCGCAGAAGAGGGCACCATAAAAACCTTCTCATGAAAAGGCCGGTTGGAGTCCATGAGGGAATTGGGAGAGGGGGCAAGAATCGTCAGAGGGGTGGCAGCAACAGGAGAATCCGAAGTAAGGTCACTAGGGAAAGGAGGGCTTTCTATAGGATGGCGAGATAGCAAAGGATTACTGGAGCAGAGAACCTTCCCATCAGTAGCTGATGCCTCATCATGGTGCTGCAAGCCACTCGACTAGCCACCAAGCACCTGACGCAAGGACGAAGGACAAAACCTTCTGAGGTGACCAGTCTTTCTGCATACAAAGAAGATAACCGGAGATCTGCACTCGAGCACAACGTGTCCCCGATCAAAGCACTTAAAACATCGCTTTTCACAGTGCAGGCCTCGGACAGACACGACAAAGGAGAGAGGAACACGTAGGTGATCTGAAGACAGCAACCCACGCTTCAGAGAAGGGCCGAGATTAGACCGGACAATGTCAGCGAAGGAATCCTGAGCCGCCCAAATTCTGACAGGAGCTAGAGGCGCACCATTCCAGAGGGTCTCGGATGCAGACCCATGCGCGGGAAGAGGCCTTCACGCTATCCAAACGAACCCTCGCCACTTCCCCAATAAGTGCAGGAGACACTTGAGAAGAAGTTGTATGCCTTTGATTGCCAAACGCCGAAAGGGAGGTCCTGCCACCCCCACGTACCGCACGAATAGCATCACAACCCTGAGGGCGCCCACGCCCGAACCAGGCCTTGTGCCGCCTGACCGCCTCCCATCCATCGCCATCCGGGCCATGAGAGGGGCGAGCCAGAGGGAAGGGACGGCGGGGGAGAGCATGGCCCAAGACCCGCGAGGAGGGAGCCGTCGAGCCATGGTGGATCGGAAACGAAGATGACGAGGAGAAACTTACCTTTTTCCACAGAGCAGGTGGGACACTTACCTCTCATCTTTCACCACATAACAACCATAGGATAGACTTACTCTACTTTGAACTTCATGATTGAATTATGTTTAACTTGCTTGATTTAGGTTGATAGATTCAAAGGTGGCAGCCAATAGAATCAAATGTTCTATCAAACACAAAATCTTCTTTAACAAATAGATTTTCATATGTAAAAAATGGGCAATTAGTATCTTGCTCGACTATGTTTTCATAAAAGTATGTTATTTTAACCAGATGAAAAGAAAATAGAATGTATTAGCTTTCTCATTTCTTCCAAGCAAAAGATGTAAAAACTCTACAAGAAACAGATCCAACAGACTAAAAGATTTCATATTCATAATCAAAATTTTGGGTAAATGAAATTTCTCTAAGCAAAATAAGCCTTGTAGAAAGATGAAAGGAGGGTGAAAGCCATATTGAAGAACTTGAATCAGAGAACAAAATAAGAAACGAGTTAACGAAACAACACACAGGTAGCTCTATTCCAAAATAACAAAGACTAGTCACCACAAGAACTCAACTAGAAATTGATAAGAAGAGGAAGAATATGAAAGCTACCATTAAACTTCCAGAATAAACCAGAAAGAGAAACCAAAAAGCTCAAACAAAACCAAAGATAATATCCCTAGCACCCCAAAAAAATCAACTTTCTTGCTCAATAAAAGAAGGAACTAAATTACTTCACCAGACTAACCTTTAAATTAAGATATTGGACGGAGAAACAAGAAGAGCGTGATTCCAAGCAAAAGGGATGAGAATATCTAATCTTTTGTGCATTCTCCCATGCTCAAGAATCAAAATAGATCGACCAAAATCAAAGGAAGGATCGGAGAATGACTGAACACGATTGGGCAGGGATTGGAACGCTTAGTTTCGGGGCAGGGCGCAGGCTACCGCAGGCCACCGCGGCAGATCACCGAGACACCGCAGGGTCCGCTGCTGCGCACTGGTTGTGTGCTGCATACCATGCACAGGCCAGCAGCAACAGCTAGGTGTGCTGGGCGGTGGCCCTCCACGCCTTCCGTCAACTCAATTGAACTATGAATCTATTTTGAACTATGAATTATGTCTTATTTGTGACCAATTCCAAAAATTTATCAAATTATATTCTGAACTTTGACTCAATTACATCCTTCCGTCAACTCTCTGTCGGTAGCACCATTAAGATGATGACGTGATTTTTCGAAGTGGATTATAAAATTTCTTCTTTTTTTTAAAAAAAATAAAAAAATCTTGAAATTCGTGAGGCTCTGAGTCAAGAGCTTTGTAGAGTCCAGGGACACCAACAGAATTGTTGAGATGTTTAAATAATATTAAATTATTGGCCTAATAATTTAGTTGATTAAGTAGTGTGATATATTTGTAGTTTGAAGAGTGGGTTGAGCGTGGGTTGAGCCTACAAGTCTCTCGTTCCTTGTATGTTGTTGATTTATCGTCAGAGATAAATTACGAAAATACCTTTGCTTCCAATGTTTGCTTTGCTTTTTAAAATTTATTGAACTCTTATTGCACATTATTGTTGAACATGCCATGTAGAGAAATTGCATATGTTATATTTTATTATTGCTTATTGGTGTTTATTCTTGATCATAGTATGTTATGCTAATCCTATGGTGCATTGGATTAGTCACCGTATGCATAGTATTATGTTGTTATATATGGTGTTGTTTACTTATTGAGCATGTTATTATCCTATTGAACATGTCATTATCACTTGGAGTTATTGTTATATTGTTGATCATGGTGATGTTGTGTTATTATCTTATTGATCATGATGATATACTTTGTTGCATTCTTGGATTCGAGTTGCATGGTTGTTGTCGACCTGGAGGCTACGACCGTAGAGAGGACTTTGGTCCAGGACCATTTCGGTGTGGTACCCCCCAATTATGGGAGAGGGTACGGATATTGACTAGTCACACGTTGGGCACCTTCAGGTGCGATGATGTCGGACGCAACATCTGACGAGCTACCTACTTGGTGGTGATAGTCGCATCACCGTTGGAGCGAACGATTGATGCCACTCTGCAGGTGGTAGAGTGCAAAGTTTTTACCCGACGGTCCACACGCTCGATGATTCGGTCGATATTGTTTAGGAGTATACGAGGAGTATTTGTTGTGTTCATCGCCTTTGATTGCATTGTAGGTCATGTTGTTATCCATGATTGAGTTGACAATTAATTTTGTTGTTGATCATATGGTGATTCTCCTACTCAACACCCGTTGATCTTCGTTGTTTTTGCTTCAGACTTGCAGGGGTGAGCTGTCGATCTCTAGATCAAGGTGTAGATAGTCTCTAATCATAGACGGGGAGCTCTAATGACGACTACTTTTATATTTTGTTTGGTTTTGTAACCTTATAACACTCAATCTTGATACTATTATTTTGGAACTTTAATATGTAGAACTATTTGATGTTTTGTTAAATCTTGAATTTAAATGGAATGTTCCTTATCGTATGTACTGCCGGACTTTTCGGACATGATTATTGGTTTTATTGTTCTCTTTTATATTATCTTGTGATTGGTGATTTTCCTTTTGTTGCATGGTGTTCGAGTCGCCGCTGTTGTCCCTCGGGATGGGGGCCATCGGGGTGGGTCCAGATCAGGGCGTGACATTGTATCGCTTAGTTTTGTGGTGGGGCCACATTTCCTGGCAAAACAACATGCAGTTCTACTACAAAAATACGTTATTTTCTATTACAAATTATAAAACAAAAAAAATATAAAAATACCTTCTTTTTGGTGTTGTTTTGAATTAGTTAAAATTATCTCGTGAGTAAATTATGCAACACTTCTTTTTCGTTATATGAATTTAAAGATATAGTCATTTTATTATTTTGAATTTTACTTATGTCCTAATAAATTATGAATCATTGTTAACTTAGCCTTCTTTTTCCAGTCTTTTCGCGTCCGTGCAATAATAGTAATATTTAAATAATTAAGTATTTATATATTTACATAATGTTTTGTTTTTACATAAAGGATAACTACCTGAATATATCCTGAACTATGTATTTTGTCTCTATTCTTGCCTGAGGATTGGAGTATTCTGGTCTGATTCGGTGTCTCTCCTTGCCTGATTTAATGCTGGCGGGGGACCTACAAAAGATACTCCGACGCTCAAGTTGGAGGGACTCCAAGGCGTAGGTAATGAAATTGTAACTTAGGGTTACCTGAGGTGCATCCTGTTTGTATTTATTATAGGTGGAGGTGATGACGGCGCCCGTTAATCTCACGAGGATATTGCTCAGAATGGGTCGAGGCCAATCTCGGAGATGACGAGTTTGTAATGGCATATCCCCCGTGATAGGGGTGGACGTGGATGTCCTTATTTGGCCGGGTGGAGCCCTCAGGCAGAGCAGTCTGATTCGGCTTGAGTCAAGTCTAGGAGTATAGCCGGGCGGGACCCCTGGGCCAAGTCGCCTTGTTTGGCTTGAAGTGTGTTGTGGGGCGTTGCTGGGCCTAATCCGATCAAGCCCAATAGTTCTAGTGTAGTCTACAGCCTCTGAGCTCGATCGGAGTCTGGAGGATTGTGTGTCGATCTCTTAAGTAGAGTTAGATTTTGTTCTTCGGCATCTTTGAGGAGCTCTCGAAAAAATCTACCAAGTTGCGCTTGCACTACAAGAAAGATGACATTTCCTAGGGACCTTGACCCCCACTAAAACTCTTAATGACCCTCGGTAAATCCTTTTAGTGAGGGCCACCCGATCATCAGATGTCCCCAAAAAAAGACATGTCAGCAAATGAATAATCAAAGGTCAGCGATTGGCCCTCGGAAAAAAATCTTATGCCGACGTCCTCGACCTACAACAATAATAGTTTTCCTGGGGGTCGGGACCTAGGAAATAATAGCTTTCCCTGGGGCCGAGAGCCCCAAGAAATAGAACTATTTTTTCGAGGGCCTCGACTACCAAGAAATAGATAGCTTTCCCGGGGGCCAGACCCCTAGGAAATAGATAGCTTTCTCGGGGACCGAGACCCCCAAGAAATAGTACCTTTCCTGGGGGCCAACCTGACCCCAGGAAATAGAATTATTTTTCGGAGTTCTCGACCCCCAGGAAGTTGATTTATTTCTTAAACACTGCAGCTATTCACAAACATTGTTAATAAATCAATTTATTTCCCTATTCACAAACACTGCAGCTATTTCAAAAACAAATAGAGGAAATTGATTTATTTCCCTAAACAACACTGCTAATTATTGAAACAATTATTTCAAAAACAATACAACTATAATTCTCTAATTCAAAAACCAATACAGCTACACGCTACAACCAAAAATCTCAATTCATAGAATGAGTTAATCTTAATTCTATAGACGTGCATAGAATAAGAATCTAACATTGAAATTCAAACCAAAATCAACATTAGCTACAAACTATAGAATAACAGTCCAAATTATCCTTATATCATTCATATAATAAGAGTCTTCATTCTTACATCAAACAAGTCATTTTTTGGCTTTCATTTCCTCCACGAAAGCAAGTAGTATATGCATCTTCCGTCGATCCTCCTCCATCTTTTCCTCCATTTCCATCATTTCCTCCTAAACTTCAATTTATCTTTTAAATCCACATTTTCATGTTTCAAAGCTTTTAGCTCAATGTTCAATGTATCATGGCAAGACTCAATAGAATTAGTCTTTAATTTGTCATTTTCTAATTCTAATGCATGCATATGTGAGCTAAGCTCTAAATTTTCTTTCTTCAATTTTTTGTTTTCCTTATCCTTTTTAACTAACAAGGTGTACACTTTCTTATATTCACTTACTAACTCATCATATTGCATATCATGTGAACTAGAATAGGTACTATCATTATCATTATCATGACTAGATGAAGAAGAAAGTACCTCATTATTTGCAACCATGAGGCAAGCTTTGGATGTGGCTTCATAGTCATGGCTAGAGGATGCTTCATGTGAATGAGATGTAGAGATGGAAGCATTTGACCTCTTCTTTACTTTGTTCTTTATGTTAGGGCAATTTTTCTTCACATGCTTTTTTTCTTTACAAGCATGGCAAATTACCTTTCTTTTTCGGCTCTTGGAGTTGCTTTTTTTACTAGAAGAGCTATGGTTATCAAAACCAAGATTAGGGGTAGGTGAATGACCATTGTCATCACTACCTTCATTAAACGTACCAATTTCTTCGATTTTAGCATGATCGTATAAAATATTTAAAGTGGCCTATAAATCAAAAGCCGAAGACAATGCATGACTCTTTCTAGGATACCATTTGGTAATGTGCAAAGTATACAATTCATGGCATCTCCATTATACTTAAACATTTTCTTATCCAATTCACTCCAAGCATGCATATAAACCTTAGGTTCAATGAATTCTAAATGTAACATGTTCAAGACACCAAAACCTTTAGTCTTTAAATATATGTACATCCTATATTTCCAAAGACCAAAGTTCGAGTCATCGAACCTAGGAGGTGAAGATACTACCAACTCTAGTGCCATTCTCGGATCGAGACAAGGTGTAGAAGAGATGGTGAAATCTCAAGCTACAGACCCGCTCTGATACCAATTATTGATGAAATGACCACACTAGAGGGGGGGGGGGTGAATAGCGTGTTATCTAAATCTTTCACCTAATTCCGATTTTAATTGTTTACTTGATTACTTAGGCAAGTTGAATTTATCAACTGAATGCGGAAGCAATAATAAAGCAATTTAGCACAAACAGAGATAACAATGCTAACACAGTGATTTATAGTGATTCGGCCCCAATGCCTACTCCACTACCTAAGCACCCCGCTTAGGATTTCCAAACTAGTTTAATTAGATTAATTAGTTTCGTTACAATGAGGACTTTCCACCGGAAAGTCTCCGCTCTCAAACCGAAGGTACTTTCACACCCGGAAGTATCCCGCCTTCCTACCGAGAGCACTTTCCCACCTCAACCAAAGGACAACTCATCTAATCCTAGCAAACTACATTTACACTGGTGGATTTAAATCTCAAACACCGAGGCTACCACCCAATTTCAAGACCCACACTCTAGGTCTTATACAAACTCAAATACAAAGAAGTAAACAAGAAAATAAAACAATAAATGGAGCAATAAATCAAACAATAAATTAGTTAGCTCCACAATAAGATTCTTAGCTTCCTCTTGATGCCTTTGATGGTCAATCAATGAAGGAATGAAGGCAAGATCAAGGTTTTTGGCTCAAGCTAGGGTTTTCACAAGATTGGCTCAATGAAGGCTTAGAATTGATCAAAAGATGGCTCAAGGAGGTTAGAGGTGATCAACATCATGAAGGAAGGCTCTCATGGCTTCCTATTTATAAGCCATGAAGAGAAGAAAGAGCTCTCTCTTCTCAACGGGCGATTTTTTGTCCGTTAAAGCCCGCCGGTCGCTTGTCCGATCGATCGTCGGTCGATTGACCAAGCGACCGCCCGAGTGACCGGAGCATTCTACCCATTCTGGGCAATGTTCGATCGACCGTAATGCCACTGGTCGACCAGTCGGTCGACCGAATCTAGGCAGGGTAGTTTGGTTAGGCTGGATTTTCTACTCGTTTGGGTTTCGTCTTTGCTAAGTCTACTTATATAACATTTACTAACTTTAAAACATAAATATTATATAAGGATTACCCCCCATTTGGATTCAATAAAAATATCTAAAAAATCAAAATCCTTAAGAATCAAAATCTAGTTTTTGGGGTCTAGTACAAATTTTTGAAAAATAGAAATTTTCTAATCTTCCGGGTCAAGTATGGGTAGGCTAAAGGCTTCCAAAAAGTCTTTAAAAATACCTCATTATCTAGTTTTAACCCAAGAAACAACTATCACCATTTTTGTGTCAAGAAAATATCTAGGTCATATAGCCCTCCAAAGAGCTCCTTAGGCTTAGTGAATTTCAGGGCAGTTTCCGGGTTTTCATGTTTTGGGATTCGGGTTTAGTTTTTGGGTTCTTTGCATCATAAAAGAGGATTACAACACATGCTAGAGACCCTAAACCTAAACTCTAACTTCGGAAGAATTCCGAGCGTCGACGAGCGTCCTTGCCGATTTCTCTGATTTTTCCGATCGCGGACGTCGTGCGCTAACCGACTTGGAACCTAAAAATTTTCTCAATGAAACATTAGTTCCATGTATATTATCAACAAAACCAAGATTAAGACCAATGTTGAAAACCTTAAGCCAACACACTTATCTGCATCATGTGAAGCATCCTCTCGTCATGACTACGTAGCTAGCATCATAAATGCCAATGAAGAGTTATACTCTTTCGCTTGTCATGATAATCATGATCTTAGTTTTAATTTATCTAGTTCTTATGATATTCTTTACGATAAATTAATGGATGAATGTAAAATCATGTATGCCTTGATTGTTAAAAGGATAAAGAAAATAAAAAATTAAACAAAGAAAACATGACACTTAGTTCTTATTTACATGAGATAAACCTAGAAAATATGAAACTAAAAAATAGTGTCTCTAATACATGCCATGATAAATTAAGTAGTGACTCAAATGACTTGAAAAAAAAAATGATATTTTGAAAAGGGAAAATAGTATGTTAAAAATGCTAATTCTATTCATAAATCCATGTACGATTTGAAAAATGAGGTTGTTTTTCCAAACAAGAAAGTTAGTAATGTATCTAGAAATTCATCCCCTAAGAATTCTATAAAATACAAATGTCTTAAGCAAGAATGCTAACTCTCATCATCATCATCTTCATGTCAAGCATTCCAACACTAAACCTCATAAAAGAAAAAATTTAATGGACATTGCTTTTATTGTGATATTTTTGGCCATGCTATTTATGATTGTGCATTCAAGAAAAAATCCAAGTGTAGCTAGGAGACTTTGGATTCCTAGGCCATCTAACCCCTAAGGACCCAAAGCCATTTGGGTACCAAAGATCTCATGCGTTTTTGGTTGCAACTTCATCCTTTGGTTGACCATGATAAATGATAAATGAAAAATGAAATATTGGCATGATGCCATAGGCATGATAAATGAAAAATGAAATATTGAAGTTGACCATGGACTTAAATGAAGATTCATCTTTTGGTTGCAACTTCAAACTATCAAGATGCCATAGGTATGGAAATTGGCATATAGGTATACTTTGTATCATCTCCTTACTTTGGTTGGTTCTACTTAAGTTAGAGTTATGATACATGCTTAATTTGAGTTGTTTTCCCAGCTCTAGTTAAGAGTCTTTTGGAAAATATTTTTGATTTTTGATTTCCGATCTCTTCGGAGAACTATGTGGCCTATAACAGGCCTAAGCGACCTTGCGGTTCTAAATCGTAGGCTTATTGTGGCCTTTCGGTTTTCAACCAATAGGAAGGGTTGGAGATCTTAATTTTCAAATATTTCATATTTTAAGATCTCTCAATTCGTTTCGAAACTATGGTAATTTATTTTGGAACGGATTTCAAACTATTTAACAAAGTGGACTTTGAAAATGATACTTGATTCTTCTCTTTGCTATTTGGTTTGAGTTGCTTGCTAGTAGCTTTATTTACATTAATTTTCTTAAAGCTTTTAGGGCAGTAGTTTTTCTTGAAACTTTTATGGCCGAAGTATTATGATGTGTTGTGGTTGTCTTTTGAGTTTGAAATTACTGAAGTTAAGATCAATTGTTAAGTGACATTTATGGAAGTTGGTTGGCCTTCTCTATTTATGTGGAAAGAGAAGTTTTGGATCTGCAAGTCTCCTATGTCAACACAGTCTTAATTGCTCGTTGGGCAGTTACAACTGCACTTGCTGTAGTGAAGTTTATACTGCTACGATGTTTATCCTGCTGCGATATTGCTTGATTGCTGCTGAGATTATTGATAATATATATATATATATATATATATATATATATATATATATATATATATAAAATATCCCGATGATATATATTATATATATGTATTTATGGTGGAGTTAATCTTGATTAATCATTTATGGTGATTTTTGGACTTGATAATTTATGGTGACTTTTGGACTTGATCTTTTATGATGCTTAAATGGAGTTTTGATCATGATGGAGCCATTAATTTATGGCCTTGGTCATTCACTTTGGAGGAGTTATGGTCATCATGGAGCATTATGAACTTGGTCATTTATTGCTGGAGTGAATGGTCATTTATGATGATTAATGGAGTACTTAAACTAGGTTGCCAGTTATTCGAGGAGTTGAGACTGCTGAGTGCAGGCTGTTGAGTACAAAAAGGCAATAATCTGTTGGTGAAATGGCCACAGTAGAGGGGGGGGCGAATAGTGTGTTATCTAAATCTTTTTGCCTAATTATAGTTTTAAATTTTTCTTAAACTACTTAGACAATTCACAAATCAAGTAGCAAGCAAAAGCAAGATATAAATGATAAGCAATACAAAACGCAAAGTAAACAACGCTAACACAATGATTTATAGTGGTTCGGCCCCAATGCCTACTCCACTACCTAAGTACCTCGTTTAGGATTTTCAAACTAGTTTTACTAGATTAATTAGTTTTCTTACTATGAGGTCTTTACACCGAAACGTCTCCGTTCTCAAATCGAAGGCACTTCCACACCCGGAAGTATCCCGCCTTCCTACCGAGAGCGCTCTCCCACCTCAACCTAAGGATAACTCAACTAATCATAGAAAACTAAGTTTATAATGGTGGATTTAAGTCAAGGCAACCACCAACTCAATTAAACCTAGCAACCTATGTTTACACAAGTTCAAATACACTGAAATAAACAAGAAAATATACAAGTAATGGAGCAAAAATACAACAACACAAATACTTAGCTCCAACACAATGAATCCTAGCTCCTCTTGATGCCTTGATGATGAATCAAATCACGCTTGAAGGCAAACTGAAGAAAAACAAGGTAGAAAGCTAGGGTTTCAACTGTAGGTGTCAAAGGATGTCTCATGAAGCATTAGAATATCATAGGAAGGCTTGGTATATATTTATATAGAGAGCCCAAGAGGTAGGCTCCGATGAAACACACCACAATAGCCTAAAAAAGAGTCGTTGTTGCCGGCCGGTCGCTGGTCCGATCGATCGTCGAGCGATCGAATGGCTTCTGCCCATTCCGGGCACCATTCAGTCAATCGAAACTAGGCAAACTACTTCATTTTGGCTGATTTTTCTACTCGTTTGTTCCTTTTTAGGTTCCATCTTCACTAATTCTAACTATATAATATTTACTAACTTTAAAACATAAATATTATATAAGGATTACCTCCCATTTGAATTCAATAAAAATATCTAAAAAATTAAAATCCTTAAGAATCAAAATCTAACTTTTGGGGTCTAGTACAAATTTTTGAAAAATAGAAACTTTCTAATCTTCCGGGCCAAATATGGGTATGTTAAAGGCTTCCAAAAATTCCTTTAAAATACCTCATTATCTAGTTTTTACCTAAGGAACAATTATCGGCATTTCTGGTGCCAAGAAAATGTCTAGGTCATATAGCCCTCCAAGGAGCTCCCTAGGCTTAGTGAATTTTAGGGCCTTTTCAAATTTTTCGTATTTTTGTGTTTTGGGGTTCGGGTTTGGTTTTTTGGTTTCTTTGCATCATCATGAGGATTTACAACGCATTCTACATACCCTAAACCTAAACTCTATCCTCCCGAAGAAATTCGAGCGCGTCGACCAACGTCCTTCCGATTTTCCAATTTCTTCGATATTTCTGATCGTGGATGTCGTGCGCTAATTGATATGGAACCTGAAAATAATTCTCCATGAAATCATTAGTTCCATGTTTGTTATCATCAAACTGAGACTAAGACCAAGGTTGAAAATCTTAGGCCAACAATCTCCCCCTTTATCATGATGACAAATATCCTTAAGAAAATATATATATTAAAGCACAAAGGATATCAAACATGGGATTTCTCACCCTATCAACATGCATATCTTTGAAAATAAACCCTCCCTATCTATATGCATGGTTTTTCTATATTTTCTTCCCTTTTTACCTATATTTTTTCTCCCCCTTTTGACAAAAGTCAAACTCAAAGGACGAGAAAAGTCAACTTAAAGTCAAAGTCGGGACCTAAAAACTTATTTTCATGAAAACATGTAGATCTCAACTCAAGGGATGAAAAACATACAAGTGAGACTAATCAATACATGATATTTAAATCTTGAAGTGTAAAACTTGATTTGTTTGCCTAATTAGGTTCCTGAATTGTGGTTGCATGCCTTATATTTAAATCTATGATTTTTGGGTAGAAATTGTGTTATAAGATTAAGATCTTGATATTGATGCCATGGGGATTCTTGAAAAGGGGTTCTTGATCATGATGCTTGTTTCTTGATTAAGGTGTTGTGGATACTTGTTAATCATGTGTAATAAGCATGAAATCTATGAAATTTATTTTGAGATTTTTTTCTATTTTAATGATAATTAATGATTTAATTTCTGTGAATTTTTGGATTTATTTTCAAGATATGCTGAAAATTCAATGTTGCTGGAATTTCATATTGTGATGATGAATCTGTGTTGTTTTTGAAATTCATATTGTGGGGTGTATATTTCTCTGAACATAGTTGTGTAACCTATCGTTTTGACCAAAAAATATAGTTTGGAAATATAGGACACACACTTGAGACCAGATTCGGGTTAGATACATTAGTTTCTGGCATAACAGTAAGCTAAACAAAACCCTAAAATAAAACTCTAATCTTGGTGATCTAAATATTCTAAACAATAGGAAAGAGGTTTATCTAAATAATTCAATTTCATATTAATTAATTGAATTATGATTTATCCTCATAAATCATATATCTATTAATTTTATGATTTATCTTCATATATAAATCAAATTCTTATTAATTAGGATTTATCCAAATCAATTAATTCCCAATTAATTTGTTAGGGTCATGGTTGGAAACTAATTTTTCCACCATGTAAATTTGATTCAAAATCAAATTATATTTAATTCATAATTAAATACATTCCCGGTCAAGTAGTTAATTAAATATTTAATTCATAATTAAATTTAATCAACTACATGAAATATTATATTATCATGTGCCAATCCCTATAATTTAGGGATGCTCAACAAAATTAGGGTTACTGCGGAACTCCTTTCTCGCGCATTCGTTCCTATAGAAAACAACTTTCCTATCATATCCGTAAATGAGATCCGAGATCGAGTTGCAGCTTGTCCAAGCTAGTAGACATATAGGGCCTCATTCAGACTTTATCTTTATCACACCCCAAATCCGGTATGACCAACCAGGGTACGCCACGTACCCCGAAGTCTAAGCCAAACCAAACCACATGAACACATAAACCAAACCTCAATATTTAATAATATCTCAAAGATTTAAAAAGAAACATTTATTTTCAAATAAACCCTAAACCACCAACTCAACCAAAAAAGCAAATGTTCAAATTGGTTACTAAAATTTAATTACTAAACAAGACATCTCAAATGACAAAAGTGCAAAAACAAATAAATAAACCGAGTCGACATGACTCAACAACTCAAAGGAAGTAAAAATGACTCGGGTATCCCCCTCGACCATGACATGTCACAAGACCAGCTGCCCTGCCGCCACTAGCCGCGTTACTTCACGCCAGTGCCTCTCTGATCTAGCTCGGGTACTGCAAAACAACAAATTTGAGGGGTAAGTCCAACTGGGACTTAGTGAGTAGATCAGTCCTCAATTTCCACTACATCATCATCATCATGCAATAATCAAAAGCATACAGGTCAGCATAAGAACATAGAGCATAATTTTATTTTGAGCATTTATTTTAACAGCGCAATCATCCTCATCAACATATAGCAACCTGCAAGAAAATGCCACCACATATATTATGCACAATGCAACCATCCACATGCTCAATCGAACCCGTCGATCCTCATCGCCACAAAGGGTAGGTAGTCGGTGCGGCCTCCGACCTACCACCCAGCCATTGTCGTCTCTTTGGGGTATGCTCACCCCTCACCGACACGGCTCTTCCGATCCATCTCTTTGGGGCATACATTCCCCTCACCAGTCGCGTCTCCGGACTGTCTCTTTGGTGGTATGAACTCCCCTCGCTAGTCAGACTTTCGAAATCAGGCCAACACTATCTCTATGGAGCATACCCTCCCTCACCTGCGAGGCATCCTTAAAATCCAACAATCACACCACAACATCACACACGCAGGGAATATAGACATAAGGTAAAGTGCGCTGAACAACAAGTAAATAGGGGTATGTCCAAGACATACCTCAATCTCTGCCTCCTCCCGCAATAGATCACAACTACACAAATATATATATATATATATAATGATGCTCAAATCATGAATTCACAGCATACACAATGAACATGAAATTTAAGGCACAACACCTCCAAACATTGTAGGAAAAATAAGCATATATAAGATGTAAATAATACAACATCTCATAATTTCTCTACGCGGTTTAAGCCCGACTTTAGCCCTCTCCTAGCCGTGTACCCGAGTGCTCTAGGGGCATAGAGGGTTCGGCCCCCTTGGGTTCCCTAAGGGTTGGCTCGCCCTAAAGATGTCCTAGGGTTCTAGGGTCTCTAGGTGTCTCTAGACAACTCAATTCCCTACTTGTATGTCTCTACAATTTCCCGAAAGTGTAGAATAATTCAAGATACCCTAAAGTATATTCCTTATGTGTAAAAATCCTATTTTTATTTTCTCCAAATATGTCCCTAATTGGCCGGCCACCCTAGGGCTCCTAAAAGGGCCCTAAAGGGTACGACATACCCTAATTCTTCCCCAAAACCCTTCCTTTCCTCAGATCCTAAGCAAGCATCAAGAAACCTCAATAATCAAAGAAGCCTCAAGAAAATATCAAGAATTTGAAGGAGAAGGGGGTGGCACAGCAAGGTAAGGGGCGAACAATTGCCCAAAAATCAATCCGATAGAATAGTTACGATCACGGTAAAACTCTCAACGCGATTAACCAATTTGATTCATGAAAAACCTAACAGAAAATGACAAGAACCCCATGACATAAGGGCGGCATGGCTGATGAAGAAAAGAGGAAGAAGAAGGCTAATCCACTCACCTTTTTGGAGAAACCGGGGAGGAAGAAGAAGTAGAGGATCTTTCTACATTGAACGCTGATGAACTCGAGAAATCTCGGCTCCGACGACTCCCCCTCCTCTTGGTGTCGCATCCTCTCCCTCTCCCTCTTGGGTGGCGTGCGGCTGGAAATAGCAGCCATGCAGCCCCCTTTGGTTATTTATGGGCCTTGGCTGGCCCAAATTATCAAAATGCTATGACTTATTCGCCCGACTTCTAAAATCCACAACTAATACATTCTAACTCTGATTCGAGTTCCGATTGAACCGCTAAATTTGTCTCGAGACCCTCTATAATCCTAGCATACTAAATCACATAAATAAAATAAATATATTTTTCTTAAATTTTTTTTCCATATATAAAGCTTACCCGAATTAAATTCTGCGACTCTACGCCAATTCGCGCTAACTCGAGCCCACGGCCCCCTACTAAAGAATAAAATATTATTTTTGGATTTATGGGCATAACAATTCCTCCCCCCTTAAAGAAATTTCTTCCTCGAATTTTGAGATGAAGAAGAGAAGCTCACCTCGGCATCAAAAAGGTACGTGTACTTCTATCTCATATCCTGCTCGACCTCCCAAGTGGTCTCCTGTCTTGAGTGGTGCTCCCAATGAACTTTCACCAAGGGGACCTCCTCAGATCTCAGCTTCCTCAATAGCTTGTCTAGGATCTCTACAGGTCGCTCCTCATAAGAAATGGCCGGATCGACCTCCACCGCAGCAAGATCTAGAATATGGGACTCATCCCAAACATATCGCTTAAGCATGGAGACATGGAAGATTAGATGCACTCGCTCCATGCCGAGTGCCTCCTGAAATGACTGCCAGAACCGAGCAATAAACTGAGTGCCTCAGTCGGATATGATCATAACTGGGATCCCATGGTAAGCCATAATACAGTCAAGGAACAACCGCGCATACTGCTTAGCAGAGAAAGTGTTCTTCACCGAGATAAAGTGCGCCGATTTGGTCAGGCGATCCACCACCACCTAAATAGTGTTGTTTCCTTTTCCTGACCTCGGTGACCTGATAACAAAGTCCACAGTGATCTTTTCCCATTTTCATTCTGGTATCTCTAGATTTTGCAATAACCCTGCGGGTCTCAAATATTCGGCCTTTACTTGCTGACAGACCAAACATTTGGATACAAACTTTGCCACCTCTCACTTCATCCCTTCCACTAGTAGTGCTGCCTCGGATCTCGGTACATCTTGGTGGCCCCCGGATGCATATTGTGAGTGGAATAGTGGGTCGCCATTAGTACCCGCCTACGAACCTCTACCATGTATGGTACCACGATCATGTCCCTATATCTAGGAATCCCCTTGGAATGCCCTTTGAAATCCTCTGCATCACCTCTCACGACTAGATCATTCGTTAGAGAACAGAAAGCATCCTCACCCTGAGCCATTTGTATCATATCAACCAAAGTGGACTGTACACGCATGTGTGCCACCAATCCACCTGAATCAGCCACCGATATCAAATCCCCTGGGCCCAGGCTCACCGCCACATCCTGGCCATGGATCTCCTACTAACCTCCAAGTGGGCTAAGCTCCCCTTCGACTTCCTGCTCAAAGTATCAGCTTTCTTGGATAGTGCAGTCATAATCTTATAATAGCTCAAGCCATCTCCGCTAACTCAAGTTCAAATCCTTTTGAGAAAGCAGATACTGGAGGCTCTTGTGATCAGTGAAGATGTGACATGCCTCCCGATATAAGTAGTGACTCTACAACTTCGAGGCAAAGACTATGGCCGCCAACTCCAGATCATAAGTCAGATAATTCTTCTCATGGGTTTTTAGCTGCTTGGATGCGTATATGATCACCCTACCATGCTGCATCAGAACACACCCCAATCCGACTCCAGAAGTGTCACAATAGACTGTAAATCCTCCCGACTCCGATGGTAGTGCTAGTATAGGAGCGGTAGTCAAGCGGTCCTTGAGCTTCTGAAATCTCTCTTCACATTTGTCATCCTAGATAAACTTTAACTTGTTTTGAGTCAAGCGAGTGAGCGGGGCAACAATCCTAGAGAAAATTTCTGTAGTAGCCGGCCAACCCCAAGAAGCTGCAGACCTTGATCACGCTGGTAGGCCTCTCCCAGTTCTGAACTGCCTCAATCTTCGCAGGATCAACTTTCACACCATCCCGGGATACAATATGCCCCAAAAATCCCACAATGGTCAACCTGAACTCACACTTGAGAATTTTGCAAAGAGCTGGTGCTATCTAAGGGTTCCCAGAACTACCCTCAAGTGCTCCATGTACTCCGCCTCAATCCTGGAATATACAAGAATGTCATCAATGAAGACTATGACAAATCTGTCCAGAAAGTCCTTGAACACCGAGTTCATCAGCTCCATGAAGGCTGCCAGGCATTAGTAAGCCCAAAGGACATGACCAGGAACTCATAGTGTCCATACCGCGTCCTGAAAGTAGGCTTCTGGATATCCTAATCCCTGATCCTCAACTGATGGTACCCTAACCTCATATCGATCTTTGAGAACCATTGAGCCCCCTGTAACTGATCAAATAAGTCATCAGTCTTGGGAAGCGAGTATCGATCGTCACCTTATTGAGCTGCTGGTAGTCGATACACATCCGCATGGATCCATCTTTCTTTTTCACGAACAACACAAGCTTCCCCCAAGGCAAGACACTTGGGCGAATGAACCCAATGTCTAACAGCTCCTGCAATTGCATTTTAAGCTCCCATACGGTATGGGGGAATCGATATAGGCTTCACCCCCGGCTGTAGATCAATAAAGAACTCCTTCTCCCGCATCGGTGCCAGTCCTGGCAACTCCTCAGGAAACACGTCTGCAAAGTCCATGACAACGGTAGTACTCTCAATGTTGCGGGCCGAGCTCTCGTCGGTAACAATTGTAGAGACAAAAACCAAGAAAGACTGACAACCACCCACCATCAGCTTGCGGGCCTGGAGAGCAGAGATCACCTTGATAGAGTCCCCTCGCCCATCGCCATGAAAGGTAAAGGGTGGTATTCCCGGCTTGCAAAATATCACCACCTTTGTCCTGTAATTGACTGATGCATAATAGGCTGATAGCCACTCCATGCCCAGAATTACATCCAACTCTAAGGTCGGTAATAACATCAAATCCACTTTCAGATCGAGCCCACCAATAGATATATCGCAGTCCCTGAAGATAGTCCTCGCAACAACAGTACTGCTCGTAGGTGTAGACACTACTAATGGTTCAGCTAACCAACACTTATATTTTCCTAACCTCAATGCCAGTAACTCAGATAAGAATGAATGAATAGCACCTGGATCAAATAGTGCATAAGCAGGTAATGAACTAATTGAAATGATACATGTCACCACTGCATTGGACGCCTCTGCGCCCTCAGGATCTAATGCAAAGACACGAGCAGGTGTCCTCCCTAGGCCTGCCATGCGCTGTTGTTCGGTTCCCTGAGTCTGAGTCTACTGCGCCACTAAAGTTGTGGACATAGGAGCTCTCCCTCTGGGTGGTAATGCTACTTAAGTACCTGCAGGGCAATCCCTCCTGATATGGTCTGGCTGGCCGCACCCAAAATAGGTACTCGGGCCATAGCAAGCCCCTATGTGCCTCCTCCCGCACTGTCCGCACTCTGGCACCTCGCCCCTCTGGCCTCCTACTACTGCGGCACTCTAAGTAGCTATCGGTGGTCCCATCCTCGTACGACCTCTGAAATTTCGTTGTCCTTGGTTGTGCAGGCGTGTCGTTCTGGTGCCGGCACCCTCAGACTAGGTGCACTTGTCCTCCTGACGGTGCTACCTGAACCTCTTCCGGACTAGTCCATCCTGTCGGTCAGTAGGTTCCATGGCTTCTTGTTGCATTCCCTCATTCACCACCTGCACAAAGGTAGTGTCCTCGGTGTAGTGTATTAGTCTGCCAATCTATACCCTTAGACCCTCCACGAACCGCCTCACCCGGTCCGTCTCAGCACCACTAGGGATGGGTGGTAATGGGACAACCGTGTGAATTTGTTCTCATATTCTAACACAATCACAGAGCCGGTCAGGCGAAGCTGCTCGAATTCCCTAGCCTACCTCACACGGATATTCCCGGGTAGGTACTTCTCAATTATAGTAATTCGGAATTCACCCTACGTAGGGGCTGGTGCATGAGTCCCCTTACGCGCCCTCCATGACTAGTGCCACTCCTTCGATGGGCCCCTAAGCTGTAGTCCAACGATGTGCACCATCGCTTAGGAGGAACACTCCAAGACTGAGCAAAACTCTGTGTAGTCATTTAGGAATGCTCTCACCTCCACTGCCTGATCCACGCCTGTGAATACTGGTGGCTTCAGCTTCACGAAATCCATGAACAACGAGTTGTGTACCACCGGTTCTTCCCAGACCTCCTCCACATATCCAGATTGTACCAGCTTGATTGGTTCCATCACTGCGGGTGCCACTGGTGGTACAGGTGAGGTCCACTACTGCGCTAGCTCCCACTCCTTACGAAGCTCCTCTCGCTCCCTACAGAACTCCTCCCGTTCTTGACGAAATTCGTCTCATTCTCTGCGAAGCTCCTCGGTCAATTCCGTTACTTGAGTCTCTAGTAGTGCAACCCTGGGATCTCTCACTGCCTCCTCCTAAGCCACTTGGCTGGTAACACGACCTCTGCCTCGATCGCGACCCCGGCCTCGGCCTCGTCTGCCAGTGGAGTTACTTCCGCTTCCACTCATCACGACATCATCATATGCCTCCATTTCTTTTAATAAGAAAGCAAGTACTACACAATTTCAATACATAAAAAACAACTTAAATCATAAGAATACGTACCGCCGCTGGTGCGCAGGTTCAGCTGTTGATCTCATGACTAGGACATACCATATGTGAACATGCTAGCAATGCCCCCATACGATACCTACTATCCTATTATTGTACCTGCTCTGATACCAACTTTGTCACACCCCAAATTCGGTATGACTGGCTAGGGTACGCCATGTACCCCGAAGCCTAACCCAAACCAAACTACATGAACACATTAACCAGACCTGAACATTAGTAATATCTAAAGGATTTAAAAAGAAATATTTATTTTCAAATAAGACCTACCCCACCAACTCAACAAAAAAAGCAAATGTTGAAATTGGTTACTAAAATTTGATTACTAAACAAGACACCTCAAATGACAAAAGTGCGGAATCAAATAAATAAACCGAGTCAACATGAATCAACAACTCAAATGAAGTAAAAATGACTCGGGTATCCCTCTCAACCACGACATGTCAGGAGACCTACTGACCTACCGCCACCAACCGCGCTATTGCACCTCAGTGCCTCTTTGATCTAGCTCCAATACCGATATGAGGGGTAAGTCCAACTAGGACTTAGTGAGTAGATCAGTCCTCAATTTCCACCACATCATCATCATGCAATAATCAAAAGCATACAGTAAGCATAAGAACATAAAGCATAATTTTATTTTGACCATTTATTTTAGCAGCACAATCATCCACGTCACCATATAGCAACCTGCAAGAATCCACATGCTCAACCGGACCTATCGGTCGTCATCGCCACATAGGGTAGGTAGTTGGTGCGGCCTCTGATCTACCACCCAGCCAATGTTGTCTCTTTGGGGTATGCTCTTCCCTCACTAACACGGCTCTTCTGATCCATCTCTTTGGGGCATACGTTCCCCTCACCGGTCAGGTTTCCGGACTGTCTCTATGGGGGTATGAACTCCCCTCACCAGTCGGATGTGACGACCCATCTTAGGATCACGTGACTGGCCAGGTTATACGTGCTTATACCATGCAGCCTAACCCATGCACATGCCAACTCATAAATAATCATAACGAAAAGAATAGCAGTTTTCATTATGAACGAGAAAACAAAATAGATTTCCATTAAAGAAGTAAAGTTTTTAGCATATAATTTAAAATGCGGAAATAAATAAATCAAAGTTCAATAGTTTGCTCTTAACAAAAGAAATCTGAAGGAGATCAGACATGAATATCCCCAAGGGACTACAGTTCCAAAATACCAAAATACAAGTGCAAGACAAACTACCAAAGACTTGACTACGATCCCTAACCATGACTGCTTTGAGAATAATGTAACTCCTCTGCCCTCCAGCCGTGCCAAGTGCTCCAGCCCACCTCACTGGTCAGGCTCTACAAAAAAAATAGAAATAAACAACGGGTGAGTTCAAAAGAACTTAGTCAGCGGTTCTACCAACCCCCGCCATAAAAATAAACCACATAGATATATGAATAAATGCCCCTGTCTCATACAGGGGAATGCATCAATTGGTATGATTAGTTAACAGGCCATCTGGCCATCACATGCGCAAAGGAAAATCCATTCACTTAGCAGTGAAGTACAACAGACCTCAGCCTACCCGTGCCCTAAGGCAACAATTACACTTAGGGGTTATGAGGATAATCGGGATTGACCCATCTGAGCTTATCCGATGATAGAATCCTTATAAGAAGCGAGGGAATAAATGGGATTCACCCACCCGAACTTATTCGTTAGATAAAGAAACTCAGGAACAATCGGGCTTTGCTCGTCCGAACTTGTTCCACGAGAAATGCAGGAACAATCGGGATTCGCCCATCCGAACTTGTTCCTTAAGGATATCGCTGGAATAATTGGGATTCACCCATCCAAACTTATTTCTTAAATAAAGAAACTCGGGAATAATCGGGATTTGCCCGTCCGAACTTGTTCCATGACAAACGCAGGAACAATAGGGATTCGCCCATCCGAAGTTATTCCTTAAGGATATCGTAGGAATAATCGAGATTCGCCCATCCGAACTTATTCCTCAAAAAATCACAAGAATAATTGAGATTCACCCATCCGAACTTATTCCTTAAACACAGGTTGGGAAATATCCATCCAACCTTCCGGACCAAGCCCGCAATCTGGCTACTATTCGAGCCTCTCTGCCATTCATAAAGGTATGGCGCTAACAAGACCTAAGTCAAGTGTCTCTTACGGTGTCTTAGGGTTGTCTTTACTGGGAAACGCCGTAACACTATATGCCTGATCCCAACGCCTAGACCCGTAACATCATCAACCCATGAGGTTTTATTTCATGCATATAATTTAGTTTGTTGGCTCTTAACATATTATGCTTCCCTTGAATTTTTAATTATACAATTAAAATTTCCAATTGCCAAAATTAGGGTTTTGTTTTAGGGTTTTATTTCCAGTTTACTGTTGAGCCCAAAACTGGTGCACCAAAAACCAACTCTGATTTCCAGAGTGTGTCCTATGGATCCAGATCATATTTTCTGGTCAAAATGATAGGTTACATGACTATGTTCAGTAAGCCATACGCATCACAACAGAGATTACAAAATCAGCCTCCCTAATGACAATTCAGCATGAAATTCCAGCATGTTGAGTTTTCAACATATCAAGGTAATTAATCTAAAATTCATGGTAATTAAATTCTTAATTACTACCAAAACAGATTTATACTATTGAGATAAATCACACAAGGATTAAATCATATTTGCTAAACAAGATTCAAGCTTCATAATCAAGAATCCAAATCATGAACATACATGACATCAAGATTAAATCCTTTCATATGTAAAGCATGATTAATACACTGAAATCACATATTTAATTTCAAGATATGCATTGACGTCGTAGAAACCTAATAAGGTAAGCAATCCAAGACATAGGTCCCAAAACAAGCAAGAATCTTCTCTTAGGCATTTCATCAAACACCTCGAGGGCACCCCCTATTTCCACCTTGGCCGAGCACCCCTTGGGTAGTCGTAGGGCTGCCGAGCCACAAAGGGGAATCTCGGGCCTCCTTCATCATATCGACACACGAATTCGCCGATAAAAACTCAAGAATCAATGGAAATCAATAAGAACGTGTCAACGTCCTAATCGGCTCAAGAACACGAGAAGAATTTCAAGAAAAGGAGGGGTAAAGCCACTCACTTGATTTAGGAAGAGGGAAAATAGGAAAACCCTCAATCGGCGGCCTCCGAATCCGGCCACAAGCACTCGGCTCCAAGAACAAGGGGGCAGCGGCGGGTCCAATCCAAGCCGGCGGGTTGGCTTCCAAAGGAGAGGAAAAGAGAGAGGGGGAGAAGGACTCGGCTTGGCTTGGCTCTTCTCCTCGACTGCTGTCTCCAAGGGAAGGGGGAGAGGGGCGGAGGTTCCTCTCTCCCTCGGCGGCTCTAAGAGGGGGAGAGGGGCGGCTTGGCTCGAATCCACATGCCTATGGTGGGGGGGGGGGGAGGAGGGGTTGTTTATAATGCCCTCCTCAAACCCACATCCGCCTTGAGCCCGCATCCAACCCGCTAACCCACCATAGATTAATTTAACTCATGCTCCAAAAAAGCATCAAATCACTAGCACACACATGCAATACAATTAAATAAATCAAGCAAATAAAATATATAATCCATGATTTACTTACCCGTGCTCTCAAGCTCGCACCAGACCACGAGTCGACTCTGCTCGACCTCGAACTAGGCCGCTAGACTGGCAACACAAAATAGATAACATAAATTAAAAAAATATATCTCGGATATTACAATCCTCCCTCCTTAGGGAAAATTCATTCTTGAATTTTTGAAAGGATTAAGGATTTACCAAATTATCAAACAACGAGGGATATCGCTCCCTCATATCCTGCTCCACCTCCCAGGTGGCCTCATGCCCGGAATGGTGCTCCCACCTGGCCTTTACCAATAGGATCTCCTTGGACCTCAATTTTCTGATCTAACGGTCTAGCACCTCAATTGGTCGCTTCTCATAGGAGACTGTTGAATCCACCTCCACCGTGGTAGGTTCAATCATGTGGGACTCATCCCAAACATACTTCTTCAGCATAAATACATGGAACACCGAATGTACTCGGTCCATACTGGGAGGTAAGGCCAACTCATATGCCACAACTCCCCCGCGCCTGAGAATAGGAAATGGCCCAATGAACCTAGGGCTGAGCTTTCCTCTCTTGCCAAACCTCACCACCCATTTCATAGGGGATACCTTGAGGAACACCATGTCCCCCTCAACAAACTCTACCTCCCTAGCTTTTCCATCAGCGTACATCTTCTGGTGACTCTGGGCTGCCAACAACCTCTCCTTGGTTAGTTTCACCCTTTCTACTACCTCCTCAACTAGGTTGGGTCCCATCATAAGGGAATCTCCTACCTCAAACTAGCCCACAGGCGACCTGCATCGCCGCCCATACAATGCCTCAAAAGGGCCATCCCGATCCTGCTATGATAACTATTATTGTTGGCAAACTAAATCAGGGGTAAGTGCTTCTCCCAACTAACCTCCAAATCTAGGACACAAGCTCTCAGTATGTCCTCCAATGTCTGAATGGTCGACTCTGACTGACCATCTGTCTGAGGGTGAAATGCAGTACTGAACCGAACCTAAGTGCCTAATGCCTCATGGAAAGACTGCTAGAATCGAGCTGTGAACTGAATACCCCGATCTGAGATGATCATAATAGGGACACCATGATATGCTATGATCTGATCCAAAAACAACCTCGCATACTACTTAGCTGAAAAGGTCGTCCTGACTAGTATGGAATGTGCCGTTTTGGTTAGGCGATCCACCACCACCTAGACGGAATCATTGCCCTTCCCAGACTTCGGCAATCCTGTCACAAAATCCATGATTATCTTTTGCTATTTCCACTATGGTACCTCTAAGTTCTGGAGCAATCCTGCTGGCTTAAGATGTTCGGCCTTCACCTGCTGACATATTAGGCACTTAGACACAAACTCAACCACCTCTCTCTTCATGCCTTTCCACAAATAATTCTGCCTTAGATCACGATATATTTTTGTGGCTCCCAAATGCATGGTATATGTAGATCGATGAGCCATCTCTAACACCTGCCTGCGAACCTCAGCCATGTCTGGCACCAATATCCTGTTCTTAAACCTCAAAATGCCGTCCGGGTCAATACCAAAACCATTAGTGGCATCGCCTCTCCTGGCCAGATCCTTAGTTAGTGCACAAAAAGCATCCTCCTTCTGCGCTACCCGCAGCATGTCTACAAACGTGGACTACACCCTCAGGTGAGCCACCAACACACCAGAGGCTGATACTAACAAGACTGCCTCGCCATCCAAATACATGGCCAAATCCTGAGCCAACGGCCTCCTCCTAACTGTCAAATGCGCTAGACTGCTCATAGACTTCCTGCTCAAAGCATCTGCCACCACATTAGCCTTCCCCTGATGGTACATGATCGTGCAGTCATAGTCCTTCAAAAGCTCAAGCCATCTTCTCTGCCTCTGGTTCAACTCCTTCTGGGTGAGCAAATACTGGAGTCTCTTATGATTAGTGTATATCTCACAAGCCTCACCATAAAGGTAGTGACGCCACAGCTTCAATGCGAACACCACTACTGCTAGCTCAAGATCATGAGTTGGGTAATTCTTCTCTTGGACCTTCAACTATAGGAGGCGTAAGCTATCACCCTGCCATTCTGCATTAAAACAAAACCCAAGCCGACATAGGAGGCATCACAATAAATAGCAAACCCTCCCGAGCCCGAGGGTACAGATAGAATTGGTGCCGATGTCAAACGGTCCTTGAGCTTTTAAAAGCTCTCCTCGCACTTGCTATCCCAGTTGAAGTTGATCTTCTTCTGAGTCAGGCGAGTCAATGGCACTGTAATTCAGGAGAAATTGTCCATAAATTTCCTGTAATAACCTGCCAACCCCAGGAAGATGCGAATCTCTATGACATTTGTCGGCCTCTTCCAATTCTAAACTACTTCTATCTTTACGGGGTCCACCTTTACTCCTTCCCTGGATACTACATGGCCAAGGAACCCTACACTCTCCAGCCAAAACTCGCATTTAGATAATTTGGCATATAATCTGTGCTCCTTGAGAGTCTCCAGAACTACCCTCAAGTGCTCAACATGCTCCTCCCTGCTCCTGGAATATATCAAAATGTCGTCAATAAATACTATCACAAATTTATCCAAATATTCCCTGAACACTCGGTTCATCAGATCCATAAATGCTGCAGATGCATTAGTGAGCCCGAATGACATCACCAGGAACTCATAGTGGTCATACCTCGACCTAAAAGCACTCTTTGGGATGTCACTATCCCGAATTCACAACTGATGGTACCCTGACCGTATGTCAATCTTGGAAAACCACTGAGCCCCCTGAAGCTGATCAAACAAATCATCAATCCTGGGCAGCGGGTAATGATTCTTCATCGTCACCTTATTAAGTTGCCTATAATCAATGAACTTCAACTCCCGCAACTCAGCTGGTGCCATCTGATATGGCAGAATGGAGATCAACTTTCCCCCAGGTTGCAAATCAATAGAGAACTTAATCTCCCATTCTGGGGGCAAACCCGACAATTTCTCTAGAAACACATCAGAGAACCCGCATATTATCGCACCCCAACTTAGGATCGTGTGACCGGCCAGGGGCTATGTCCTACCCTGAAGCCTACAACATACACTGACTAACAGAAACTGAAACACATAATGAAAACAATGATGCAGCTTTATTCAACTCTTTAAAGAAGGTTCACAATTTTGCTTTAAAACATGGAAAGTTCCGAAACATCAATCACCATAAGAAACAACTCAAGTTTAAAAGCAAGTACATATTTTCGAATAGACAATCTCAGAGTATTAAAAGAAACAACTGCCCTAGACCTCTACACTATGACAAGTGGACGATGCTACAAGATCTATGCCACCGTCTGCCCTCCAGCTGCACCATGATTCCAAGCCTCAACTTACTTATAGGACTCTGCAAAACAAGGAAATAAACCGTGAGTCCACATGGGACTTAGTAACCGATTCTTCCGAACCACCACATAAATCCCCAATAATCACACAAATATATATAGCAGCAAAATATAAAGTTAGGGATATAAGTTGCTTCTGTTATGACAACCGACCCCAGGGGTCATCCTATATAGGCCACACATTCATGTGAGCAACCATAACAGCCTAACTATGCCACATGGCACCCGGCCCCTAAGGCCTACTATTGGTCTAGTGATTCGGCTATCACCAGCCCTACCACATACAGATAGTAACATACTGGTCGTTCGGGCCACATAGCACATAAGTGAATCAAAGCAAACTCCGGGCCATCGACTAGGATGGTCTGCTAGTCTCCAGACACCGACTGGGATAGGGATAACTAGTCCCACCCAACTGGGGTCTGACACCTATCAGGCCCGCTGGTGTAATCTCAAGATCCAATCACTGGTCGAGTCAAGCATTAGTCACTCCGACTACTCATGCTTCTCGGCAGACCACCACAATCACATCACACAAACATGGTGTATTAAATTTTCCTTATTTAAAGTCCCGGGCGTCCGCCCGTTCTCAGCCTTTTAATTTCGGCCACTATTGTTCGCAAAATGTTTAAGTTTCCTTATTTAAAGTCACGCGCACACAATTGTTCACAAAATGTTTATTAGGTGTGAGGCCTAACTCGTATACTTTTGAGTTTCCATATCTAACACACACTTTATAATTTCATGTAAATCATCTAGCTTCATATGCTACCTTTTGCTAATGTAAACAACATGTTATAGACATAGAATGCACCCATTAACAATATCGGACAGCATATAAACTATAATGAAATTTCTTCACAACACTTACTATGTATAGCCACATGATTCAAAGATAAAGAATTTAAATTTTGCATTAAACCATAAATTCAACAAGGAAATAAATTATCTAACATGATAAAAGTATCACCACATTTCAGAATTTAAAGAGGAAAGGTCTAAGGATGGTTAGATCTTACCTAAATGTCATCTTGATTCTAATTGTCAATCTATGAAACTTGTCGTGCCCTATTGTTTTGTGTATACCTAACCATGAAATTTATCTTCTAGAGATCACCATCGCCCCAATCCTTGCTCGGCCGAGCCTCCAAGGATAGGAACAAGAGGGAAGGACCAACCCCAACCCTAATATCTTGTTTCTGATCTATCCGAATTAAGACCTTGATCAAGCCGCACACCCCTTGCTCGGACAACCCATGGACATGGAGTTTTCCCTTTTTTTGGCCGAGCCTACTAGGCTTTAGAGGATGAGTTCCAATCATCACTTTCAGTAAGTAAATCATGAATCCACTCATTATGAGTTTAAGATTGTTCAAAGGGGATTTACATTTGTCAAGGGAATTGGGAAAAATTTTGACATGACATTTCCCCTTTTTCCTTGACTCGGCAGCCCCTAAAATATCAAGAATTCAACAAAAACTACGGAGATCTGATGCAACAATAATTAAAACAACGGTTAGAAGGTCAACGTACCATGAATCGACAAAAAACTCGTGAGAAACTCGACACCTAGCAGTCCTAGGGGTTCGGCTACCCGCCTCCCCTAAATCGACAAAAAGTAACCACTCACCTTGATCAAGGAAGAAGAAAGGGTGGACGTTGACTACCTCAATCCTTCCGACGGCGACACGGTTTTCGGCGCCGACCCAAGATCTCCCCTCCTCCCTCTCTTGCTCGGGCGACTCATGATGAGGGGTTTTATCCCCTCATCCACTAATGACATAAATGCCCCTCTAGTTGACTTAGCCTCTACTCGACTCGATCCGAGTCCGATTCGATCCGCATACATGATTTGAACTCGACTCAGAAAGGACATCTAATGCTTAATAAGGAAATATTCATCTAACTAATTTAAACTTCATAAGCCGAGTTATACCTTCTACCCGAGGCGACTCTGCAATTCAACTCGACTAACTCCTGATCCGGTGCGCTGCACCAAAAATAGATTTTTATATTAGGAAAAAAATTTCGGGTCTTACAACCTTCCCCCCTTAAGGGAAATTTTGTCCTCGAATTTAATTGGATTGCAAGGACTTACCGGGTCTTCAAACAAGGAAGGGTAACGCTCTCTCATGTCTCGCTCTACCTCCCAAGTGGCCTCTTGCCCGGAGTGGTGCTCCCATCTAACTTTCACCAGGGGGACTTCTTTGGACCTCAGCTTTCTAATTTGGCGGTCGAGGATCTCCACCGACCTTTCCTCGAATGAGACAGCTGAATCTACTTATATAGAAGAGGGCTCGATCACAGGCAAATCGTCTCTTACATAACGCCTAAGCATGGATATATGAAAAACTGGGTGAACTCTGCTCAGGCTAGGAGGTAAAGCCAATTTGTAAGCCATCACGCGTCTCTGCTTAAGAATAGGGAAAGGCCCAATGAACCTAGGGCTCAACTTCCCCTTCTTCCCAAACCGGACGACCCCTTTCATGGGGGAAACCTTCAGAAATACCAAGTCTCCCTCAGTGAACTCTAACTCTCTGGCCTTCTTATCGGCATACATTTTTTGACGACTCTGGGCCGCCAGCAATCTTTCCTTTATAGTTTTCACCTTCTCTACCGCTTCCTCAACCAGATCAGGACCCACCATGAGTGATTCTCCGACCTCAAACCAGCCAACAGGAGACCTACACCGCCGTCCATACAAGGCCTTGAAATGAGCCATGCCAATGCTACTATGATAGCTATTGTTGTAGTCGAACTTGATCAATGGTAGGTGTTTCTCCCACCCGCCGGCTATATCCAGGATGCACACCCTCAGCATATCTTCCAAGGTTTGGATGGTCCTCTCTAACTGTCCATCCGTCTGCAGATGGAAAGCTGTGCTGAAGCGCACCTAGGTACCCAAGTCTTCCTGGAAGGACTGCCAAAACCAGGCTGTGAACTGGGTACCGCGATCGGATATGATCATCACTGGGGTACCATGGTATACCACAATCCTGTCCAAGAATAGTCTGGCGTACTGCTCCGCATAAAAGGTTGTCTTGACGGGTATGAAATGGGCGGTCTTTGTCAATCTGTCAACCACCACCAAGGTAGAATCAAAATCGTCTTTCGACTTAGGCAACCTTGTCACTAGATTCATGGTGATCTTCTCCCACTTCCACTCGAGAACCTTTAGGTTTTGCAACAGCCCCGCGGGCTTCAGGTGTTCGGCCTTTACCTATTGGCAGACCAAACACTTGGATACAAATTCCGCAACCTCCCTTTTCACGCCCTTCCACCAGTAATGCTGCCTTAAATCTCGGTACATTTTGGTGGCTCCCGGATGCATCGTATAAGTGGAGCGATGACCCAGATCTAGGACTTGCCTGTGC
Source organism: Canna indica (assembly GCA_034359265.1). Taxonomy (NCBI): domain Eukaryota; kingdom Viridiplantae; phylum Streptophyta; class Magnoliopsida; order Zingiberales; family Cannaceae; genus Canna; species Canna indica. The sequence continues at coordinate 42,373,773 of CP136893.1, forward strand.
ACCTCTCCCATATCAGGCACCATGATTCGGTCTCTGAACCACAGCACATCCTTTGAGTCCAACCTGAATCCATTCTCTACATCGCCTCTCTGCACTAAGTCCTTCATCAGTGCACAAAAGGCGTCCTCTCCCTGCGCGGCACGCAACATATCCACCAGTGTGGATTGTACCCGTAGGTGCGCCACTAGGGCACCCAACGCTGACACCGCTAACACTGCTCCCCCATCCAAGCATAGTGCCAAGTCTCGTGCTAACGGCCTTCTCCCGATTGCCAAATGGGATAGGCTGCCCATAGACTTTCTGCTCCGGGCGTCTGCCACCACATTGGCCTTCCCGGGGTGATACAAGATGGTACAATCATAATCTTTCAGGAGTTCGAGCCATCTTCTTTGCCTTAAATTGAGCTCCTTTTGGGTGAGCAAGTACTGGAGGCTTTTGTGGTCGGTATAAATCTCACAAGCCTCACCGTACAAGTAGTGAAGCCATAACTTTAGAGAAACCACTGCCGCCGCCAGTTCCAAATCATGGGCTGGATAATTCTTTTCATGCACTTTCAACTAACGAGACACATAGGCAATAACCCTGCCATACTGCATCAGGACACAGCCCAGGCCAGCCCGAGAGGCGTCACAGTATACCACAAATCTTCTCGAGCCAGAAGGTATGGCCAAAATTGGTGTTGACGTTAGGCATTCTTTGAGCTTCAAGAAGCTCTCCTCACACTTCCCGTCCCACTCAAATTTGACTTTCTTCTAGGTTAACCGAGTCAGAGGAGCTGCAATTTTTGAGAATTTTCTATAAACTTTCTGTAATACCCGGCTAACCCCAAGAAACTGCAGACTTCGGTCACACTGGTCGCCATTTCTAGTCCTTTACCGCCTCTATCTTGGCAGGGTCCACACTGATTCCTTCCTTGGACACTATATGCCCTAGGAATCCCACACTTTCTAGCCAAAACTCACACTTGGTGAATTTGGCATACAACTGATGTTTTCTAAGGGTTCCCAGGACCATTTCCAAATGTTAGGAGTGTTCCTCCTTGCTCTTGGAATACACTAGGATATCGTCAATAAAGACAATCATAAATCTATCCAGATATTCTTTGAACACTTTGTTCATGAGGTCCATAAAGACCGCAGGGGCGTTCGTCAACCCAAATGACATTACTAGGAACTCATAATGGCCGTAGTGGGTCCTAAAGGTGGACTTGGGTACGTCGTGGTCTCGGATTCCTAGCTGATGCTATCCAGACCTCAAATCAATCCTTAAAAACCACTGCGCCCCCTGCAACTGGTCAAACAAGTTGTCGATTCTAGCCAGCGGATAATGATTCTTGATTGTCACCTTGTTGACCTACCTATAGTCGATGCACATGCGCATGAACCCGTCCTTTTTCTTCACAAATAGGACCAGAGCACCATACGGGGACACACTTGGGCGAATGAAACCCAAGTCCATCAATTTCTACAACTGCGCCTTTAACTCACGAAGTCCAGCCGATGCCATCATATAAGGTGGGATGGGGATCGGTGCTGCCCTGGGCTGCAATTCAATGCAGAATTTGATTTCTCTCTCAGGCGGTAATCCGAGCAATTCTTCTGGGAAAACATCAGGGAACTCACATATCACCGGAGTTCTACTAACCTCCTGATCTGTGCCCCCCTTTTCCTCGGCCATGGATACGAATGCCAAGAAGGACTAGCAGCCGCCTAACAACAATTTACGAGCCTTAAGGGCTGAAATGACGCCCATGGGCTCAGCCTTTCCTTCCCCACGGAAGGTGAATTGCGGCATCCCGGCTTACTGAACATGACAGTCTTAGTCCTACAATTAACTGATGCGTAGTGCTCTGCCAGCCAATCCTTGCCGAGGGTGACGTCAATTTCAAGCATAGGCAGAAGTGTCAATTCTACCTTCAACCCATGACCACCAACTAGCACTTCGCAGTCACGGAATATTGATTTTTCTATTAATGAGTCACCCGTAGGCGTTGACACCACATATGACACAACAAGAAAGGAAGGTGCCATAGGTAATCCGGCAGGAAATTTGGCTGATACAAATTAGTGCGGGGCACCCGGATCTAACAGGACATAAGCAGCAGATGAACTGACTAAAATAGTACCTATCACCACTGCCTTGGATGCCTCTGCCCCATCGCGGTTCATGTCGTAAACTCAGGCAGACGATCTCCCCGAGTGGTTAACTTGCGGCCCCCTCCTCTATATCGAACCCTTCTGAGCCACTGACCCAACTGGCATCGGGGCTTTTACCCTTGACTACTCGATCCTCTGGCTACCGCTATCCGGACAATCTTTTCTAAAATATCCAACCTACCCACATCTGAAGCATGCCTCCGTGCAGCCATAGTAAGTCCCCCAATGCCTTGTGTTCCAGTGACGACACTGCAACATGTCTAACCTCTGAGTGGCACCCCTGACTCTGTCGGTCGTGCTGCCCTTGCTCTTGAACCTCCACGGCCTCGGCTACTGTTGTGTCCCCGACTCTACTGGTGATCTATCAGTGCAACTGTCCCCTCAGAGTGCTAAGGCCGGCCCTTTGAGCTGTAGTCTTACCATACGAGTTGCTGCCTCAGATGAGCGTCCTAGCTCCACACAAAACTTGTAGCAGTCAGTTAGAAATTCGGTGACCTCAACCTGCTTATCAATCCCGGTGAACACCGAAAGTCTCAGTTTAACAAAGTCCGCATAGGTGGGGGGGGGGACTCTGGAATTCTATCTGCCGACACTACTAGCTCTGTCACCACCGGTACCATGGGTATCAATGGTATCGGCTGCGGAGGCTGCTGCGATTGCTATTGCTGCCCTCAATTCTTGCTCTCTGCGGGGCGCCTCTATCCACAAGGCCACCTGGGTCTGCAGCTGAGCAACTATAGGGTCTTGTACCCCTTCCTCTAACTACTATCTCCTCCGGCCTCATCCCCGGCCTCGGCCTCGGCCCTGGTGTTCAGTGGAATTACTACCACTACCACTCAATGCAGCATTGTGAGTCACCATCACACTCGATCACAAGAAAATTTTTACCATTAATACCAACAATTTGTAACTAAAATTTAAATTACTAACCACATGGTGCGCTGAGTGTAGTCGTGGTTGCCAAATCTCGTAGCATAACAATACCGTATGTTGACACGCTAGCATATGTCTCATACAGTACCCAACTCCTAGTCATAGTCAAGATCTAACCAAAAGCTCTAACACCAACTTTGTCACACCCCAACTTAGGGTCGTGTGATCGGCCAGGGTCTATGTCCTACCCTGATGCCTACTACATAGACTGACTAACAGAAACTGAACACATAATGAAAACAATGATACAACTTTATTCAAATCTTTAAAGAAGGTTCATAATTTTGCTTTAAAACATGAAAAGTTCTGAAACATCAATCACCATAGGAAACAACTCAAGTTTAAAAGCAAGTACATGTTTTCGAATAGACAATCTTAGTGTATTAAAAGAAACAACTGCCCTAGACCTGTAGACTATGACTAGTGGACACTGCTACGAGATCTACGCCATCGCCTACCCTCCAGCTGCACCATGATTCCAACCCTCATCTCACTGATCGGGCTCTGCAAAATAAGGAAATAAACTGTGAGTCCACATGGGACTTAGTGAGCGGTTCTTCCGAACCACCACATAAATCCCTAATAATCACACAAACAAACACACACACACACACACACACACATATATATATATAGCAGCAAAATATAAAGTTAGGGATATAAGTTGCTTCTGTTATGACAACCGACCACAGGGGTCATCCTGTATAGGCCATACATTCATGTAAGCAACCATAACAGCCTAACTACGCCACATGGCACTCGGCCCCTAGAGCCTACTCATGGTCTAGTGATTCGGCTATAACCAACCCTACCACATACAAATAGTAACATACTGGCTGTTCGGGCCACATAGCACACTCCGGGCTGTCGACTAGGATGGTCTGCTAGTCTCCAGACACCGATTGGGGTATGGATAGCTAGTTCCACCCAACTTGGGTCTGACACCTATCGGGCCCGCTGGTGCAATCTCAAGACCCAATCACTGGCTGAGTCAAGCGTTAGTCATTCCGACTACCCATGCTTCTCAGCAGACCGCCACAATCACATCACACAAACATGGTGTCCTAAAGTTTCCTTATTTAAAGTCATGCACACACTATTGTTCGCAAAATATTTCTTAGGTGTGAGGCCTAACTCGTCTACTTTTGAGTTTCCATATCTAACACACACTTTATAATTTCATGTAAATCATCAAGCTTCATATGCTACCTTTTGCTAATGTAAACTACATGTTATAGACTTGGAATGCACCCATTAACAACACCGGACAGCATATAAACTATAATAAAATTTCTTCACAACACCTACTATGTATAGCCACATGATTCAATGATAAAGAATTTAAATTCTGCATTAAACCATAAATTCAACAAGGAAATAAATTATCTAACATGGTAAAAGTATCACCACATTTCAGAATTTAAAGAGGAAAGGTCTAAGGATGGTTACTATCCTACCATTCTACTAATTACATGCATCAACATAGAAGCCTTCCTTAGTTAGATCTTACCTAAATGTCATCTTGATTCTAATTGTCAATCTAGAAAACTTGTCATGCCCTATTGTTTTGTGTATTCCTAACCATGAATTTATCTTCTAGAGATCACCATCTCCCCAATCCTTGCTCAGCCGAGACTTGAGCAAAGCATGACTTGCTCAGCCGAGCCTCCAAGGATAGGAACAAGAGGGAAGGACCAACCCCAACCCTAATATCTTGTTTCCGATCTATCCTAATTAAGACCTTGATCAAGCTGCACACCCCTTGCTCGGTCAACCCATGGACATGGAGTTTTCCCTTTGCTTGCGCCGAGCCTACTAGGCTTTAGAGGATGAGTTCCAATTGTCACTTTTAGTAAGTAAATCATGAATCCAATCAGTATGAGTTTAAGATCATTCAAAGGGGGTTTACATTTATCAAGGGAATTGAGAAAATTTTTGGCATGACCTTTCCCCTCTTTTTTTCACTCGGCAGCCCCTAAAATATCAAGAATCCGACAAAAACTACGGAGATCCGATGCAACAATAATTAAAACAGCGGTAAGAAGGTCAAGGTACCATGAATCGACGAAAAACTCATGAGAAACTCGACACCTAGTAGTCCTAGGGGTTCGGCTACCCGCCTCCCCCAAATCAACGGAAAGTAACCACTCACCTTGATCAAGGAAGAAGAAAGGGTGGATGTTGACGACCTCGATCTTTCCGATGATGACACGGTTTTCGGCGCCGACCCAAGATCTCCCCTCCTCCCTCTCTTGCTCCAGCGGCGTGTGGCTCAAGAATGAGCCGCACGGCTCATGATGAGGGGTTTTATCCCCTCATCCACTAATGACATAAATGCCCCTCTAACTGACTTAGCCTCTACTCGACTCGATCCGAGTCCGATTTGGGCCCCGATTCGATCCGCATACACGATTTGAACTCGACTCAAAAAGGTAATGCTTACTAAGGAAATATCCATCTAACCAATTTAAACTTCATAAGCCGAGTTATACCTTCTACTCGAGGCGACTCCACCGCTCTACTCGACTAACTCCTGATCCAGTGCGCTGCACCAAAAATAGATTTTTATATTAGGAAAAAAAAATTGGATCTTACACATACCATGGGCATTCCCTCAATGCCCCTAACCACACCTCCGCTCCTCTCTGCCACAGACACAAAGGCCAAGAAGGATTGGCAACCGCCTAGAAGTAGCTTTCGAGCTTTGAGAGCCAAAATGGTCACCAACGAATCCCCCCTTCCCTCACCCTGGAAGGTAAACTGGGGCAATCCGGGCTTACTGAATGTTAGAGTCTTAGCCCTGTAGTCCATTGAGGCAAAATGGTCCGCCAACCAGCCCATGCGCAAAATCACATCAAGCTCCAGCATCGGCAAGAGTGTCAATTCGACCATCAGCACATGACTATAAATTACCACCTCGCAGCCCCGAAATACTATCTCTGCTAGCACAAAATAGCTCGTAGGGGTGGACACCACAAGAGGCAAATCAAGCATAGAATGTTTCCCTGACAACTTAGCAGCAAACAATGTTGATACAAAAGAATGTGTAGCACCTGGATCAAATAAAACATAAGCAATAGCTAAACCAATAATAAGGTTACCTAACACTACTACCCTGGACGCCTCAGCGACCTCTTAGTTCAAAGCAAACACCCGTGCAGCGGGCCTCTTTGAACCGGCGGCTCACTGGCCTCCTCCCTGAGTCTGACCCCCCTGAGCCACGGAACCTACTGACATCGGTGCCCTCCCTCTGGTCTGATCAGGCTACTGACTGCCTTTGCTAGGACAATCCTTTATGTAGTGCCCAGCCTACCCACAACTAAAACATACCTCTGAACCTCCCCAGCAAGCTCCTCAGTGCTTCCTGTAACATTGGTTACACGACTGCGGCCCAGGCCTCTACTGCGAGCCTCCTGATGACGCCGTTGGTCCTGAGCCCATGCGGCCTCTGTAATTGTTATGGCCTCCACCCTACTATGGATCTCTTGTTGTGAGAGTACCCTCAGAGTGAGCTAGCCGACCCCACGAGTGCAAGGGCTGAAACTTTTTCTTCAGGGGTCCATCAAGTCTGTCTATCGGTACCAATGCCTCCTTTTGGAGTGCCTCATCTATAACCTGAGGAAAAGAAGTGTCCTCCGTGTAATGGATAAGTCTGGCGATCCGCGGCCTCAGCCCCTCGACAAACCTCTTGACCCTGGCGGTCTCTATGGCTACCAAAGTGGGATGGTACTTCGAGAGTCGGGTGAACTCCATCTCATTGTCCATTACTGACATATTGTCGGTCTGATGCAGTAGCTCAAATTCTTTCGCTCGCCTATCTTGGACTCTCAACGGTAGGTACTTCTCCACCATAGCAGCTCTGAACTCCTCCCAGGTAGGGGGTGGAGTATCTGCTGGTCTGTGGTCCCTCTAGGTGTGAAGCCAATCCTTGGCTGGTCCTCTTAGTTGTAACCCGATCAATTGAGCGGTCATCTTAGAAGAACAACCGAGCTCCGTGCACAGCTCATAGCAATACCCTAGGAAATTGGTGACCTCCACCTGCTGATCTGTCCCTATAAATTCTGGTAGCCTCAATGCGACAAAATCTGCATATGTAGGTGCTCTGAGAACTCTGACCACAAGTGCCACTCGCTCGACCACCTCCGATAGTGTGGGTAATGCCGGCGCCGGTTGTGGCTGCTACCTTAGTTCTTGCTCCCTGCGGAGTGCCTCAATCAGCTCAGCCACTCGAGCCTGCAATTGCACAACCATGGGATCTTGTCCCACATTCCGGGGCATGAGGTGGTCTCCCACGACCCCGGCCCCGGCCTCGACCTTGGCGCTCTGTGTAGTTGCTGCTACTACCGCTCCATGCGGCATTAAAGGCCTCCATCAATCTTGAATCACCAGAAAGAAAACATCATAATTAGATAATTTAATTCACCCTAAGTTTTTTTTCTTTCTAAGCAAACTTAACCACAAGTCGCGCTGAGGTGCAGACTTAGCCCATTGATCTCATAACACAACCCTATCGTATACTGACACGCTAGCAATGCCCTATACAGTAAACAAACTCTAGGTCGTAGTCAGACTGAACCATATGCTTTGATACAATATTGTCACGCCCGATCTCAGGGTCACATGACCGCCCAGGGTATACGTGCCTATACCCCGTAGCCTAACCTATGCACATGCCAACTCATAAATAATCATAACGAAAAGAATAACAATTTTCATTATGAACGAGAAAACAAAACAGATTTCCATTAAAGAAGTAAAGCTTTTAGAATAGTATTCAAAATGCGGAAATAAATAAATCAAAGTTCAATAGTTTGCTCTTAACAAATGAAATCTGAAGGAAAGACATGAATGTCGACAAAGGACTATAGTTCCAAAATACCAAAATACAAGTGCATGACAAACTACCAAAGACTCAACTACAACCCCTAACTTGGAATGCTATGAGATCAATGTAACTCCTCTGCCCTCCAGCCACGCCAAGTGCTCCATCCCACCTCATTGGTCAGGCTCTGCAAAAAAATATAGAAATAAACAACGGGTGAGTTCAAAAGAACTCAGTGAGCGGTTCTACCACCCCCCACCATAAAAATCAACCACAGAGATAAATGAATAAATGCCCTTGTCTCATACAGGGGAATGCAACAAGTCGTATGATTAGCTAACATGACATCTGTCCATCACATGCCCAAAGGCAAACTCATTCACTTAGCAGTGAAGTACAACATGCCTCAACCTACCTGTGCCCTAAGGCAACAAATCACACTCAGGGGTTATGAGGATAATCGGGATTGACCCATCTGAGCTTATCCTATAATAGAACCCATAGAAGAAGCGCAGGAATAATCAGGATTCGCCCATCCAAACTTATTCCATGGATAAAGAAACTCGAGAACAATCGGGATTTGCCCGTCCGAACTTGTTCCACGAGAAATGCAGGAACAATCAGGATTCGCCCATCCGAACTTGTTCCTTAAGGATATCGTAGGAATAATCGGGATTCGCTCATCCGAACTTATTCCTTAAATGAAGAAACTCAGGAACAATCGGGATTTGCCCGTCCGAACTTGTTCCACGAGAAACGAAGGCACAGTCAGGATTTGCCCATCTGAACTTGTTCCTTAAGGATATCGCAGGAATAGTCAAGATTCGTCCATCCGAACTTATTCCTTAAACACAGGTTGGGAATTAACCATCCAACCTTTCGGGCCAAGGCCGCAATCCAGCTACTATCCGAGCCTCTCCGTCATTCATGGCGCTAACAAGACCTAAGTCAAGTGTCTCTTACGGTGTCTTAGGGGTCTTTACTGGGAAATGCCGCAACACTGTATGCTCGATCCAAGTGCCTAGACCCGTAACATCATCAACCCATGAGGTTTTATTTCATGCATATAATTTAGTTTGTTGGCTCTTAACAGATCATGCTGCCCTTCAATTTTTAATCATACAATTAAATTTTTCATTTGCCAAAATTAGTGTTTTGTTTTAGGGTTTTATATTCAGTTTACTGTTGAGCCCCAAACTGGTGCACCCAAACCAAATCTGATTTCCAAAGTGTATCCTATGGATCCAAACTATATTTTCTGGTCAAAATGATAGGTTACATAACTATGTTAAGTAAGCCATACGCATCACAACATATATGACAAAATCAGCCTCCCTAATGCCAATTCAGCATGAAATTCCAGCATGTTGAGTTTTCAGCATATCAAGGTAATTAATTCGAAATTCACAGTAATTAAATTATTAATTACTACCAAAAAAGATTTATACTATTGAGATAAATCACACAATGATTAAATCATATTTGCTAAACAAGATTTAGCAGGCATTAACATCATCTTTAAAAATAAGATTCAAGCTTCATAATCAAGAACCCAAATCATGAACATACATGACATCAAGATTAAATCCTTTCATATGTAAAGCATGATTAATACGCTGAAATCACATATTTAATTTCAAGATATGCATTGATGTCGTAGGAACCTATTAAGGTAAGCAATCCAAGACATAGGTCCCAAAACAAGCAAGAATCTTCTCTTAGGCATTTCATCAAACACATCGAGGGCACCCCCTATTTCCACCTTGGTTGAGCACCCCTAGGGTAGTCCTAGGGTTGCCGAGCCACAAAGGGGAATCTCGGGCCTCCTTCATCATATCGACACACAAATTCGGTGATAAAAACTCAAGAATCGATGAAAATAAACAAGAATGTATCAACGTCCAAATCGGCTCAAGAACATGAGAAGAATTTCAAGAAAATGATGGTTAAAACCACTCACTTGATTTAGGAAGAGGTAAAATAGGAAAACCCTCGATCGGCTGCCTCTGAATTTGGCCAAAAGCACTCGGCTCCAAGAACAAGGCGACGACGATGGTTCAAATCCAAGCCGGCAGCTTAGCTTCCAAAGGAGAGGAAAAGAGAGAGGGGGAGAAGGGCTCGGTTTGGCTTGGCTCTTCTCCTCGGCAGTTGTCTCCAAGGGAAGGGCGGCGGATCCTCTCTCTCACTCGGCGGTGGCTCCAAGAGGGGCGGCTCGGCTGCTCCTCTCTCCAAAATTCTGTGCGGCTCCAATAGGGAGCCGCATGCCTATCGGGGTGGCGGGTTGTAATTCCCTCCCCAAACCCTCAACACTTATCAAACCCGCTTCCGGCTTGAGCCCGCATCCAACCCACTAATCTGCCTTATCTTAATTTAACTCATGCTCCACAAAAGCATCAAATCACTAGCACACACATGCAATACAATTAAATAAGTCGATTAAATAAAATATACAATCCATGATTTACTTACTTGAGCTATCAAGCTCACACCAGACCACGAGTCGACTTAGCTCGACCTCGGACTAGCCCGCTAGAAAGGCACACTACTACAATATGGGTCTTTAGCGGTGATTGTTACGACGTTTGCTAGCAATTGTAAATGCTACAAAAATCTTTACCAGCAATTAATGAATTCTCACTAGATCCATTGTCGTTAAAGGCTTTAGAAGCAATTTATAGAATTGTTGATAAAGATAAAAATAATCACCACTAAATGTATATATATTTAATGACTATTTTTGTAGCAATTACAATTGTTACTAAATCTTACAATGTCTTATTCAACTAATCTTCACTGGTGGCTTTTATAATTAACATTAAATTGGTAATCATAGCATAACAATATATATTACAACAAAACTAAATATCACGAGATTAATCAAACAATGATTTAAAAAATAATTATTTTTTAAAATAAAATCAAAATAAAATTTGTCTTGTTGCTACTATCCTGGAAATACTCCTCCAAAATTTTACTATCGAAATTCTAGAATAATAATTTTATTTAGTTTTACTTGACATGATCTTATTTTTTTGATAGATAAAATATTTGGGAAACAAGAGACTCAGTTTACCTATTGTTTGGCAAGCTAAATTTGTAAGCAAAAAAGACATCCATGTTCGAGCATTAGGATTCTCTCATTTAGTGTAAGGAAGTTATACAACATGAGTATTCCAACATTCCACTTAGTAAAGTCTAATTAAGCATAGTTTTCTAGACTACGATCATTCAGAAAGGCAAAGAATTTTCAACTTCCTCGGCTTCTGTAGTCTTGTGTCTAACACCATTTGCCATGTCAAGCATCTGAAAGAATGAATAAAGTAAAAAGTTATATATACACACAAAGAATCTCATCCATATAAAATAAAGGAACAAACACATAATAGGTATTTACAATATATGGTGAGTACCTAGGTTTTTTTAAAATAAAAAAAATGCATAATATAGATCTGCAATTGCCCCTACACAATTTAATTTTCCAGAAGAAGAATAAAATATGCTGCTCACAAATGAATACCAAATGATATGTCACAATTGTATTAAGCCAAAACAACTCTATCAAGTATGTATTCAGATAAAAACCAATTACTAGATATTTTACAAACTTGTGTGTGCATAATTGTTAATTATGTTCATGTGGGTATATTTAATTAATTGCTTATGATTTATTTTAGAACAAGTTAATTTAAGTTAGCGGGTTCGGATTCGGTTTAAGGTGGATGTGGGTTGGACAAAAGGTAAGAGGGGTTATGGTTGAGGAGGGAGTATAAAACCCCCTCCCCTTGGTTGTGGCTCCTATTTTTTGGAGCCACCCAAAATTGTGAGAGAAGAGAGCTAGCCGCCAGCCAAGCTAGCAGTCGGCCCTCTCCCTCTTTCCCCTTGGAGCCGCCGCCACCCCAGAGCCTAGCCATCGCCTGAGCCAAGCCCCTTTCCCTGATCTCTTTCTCTTTTCCATCCCTCTGGAGCCGAGCCAAAGCCAACCCCTCTCCCTTCCTCTCTCCCTTTCTCCTTAAGTCGGCGGCTTGAGAGGAGTCACCGCCTGCCCCCTTCTTCCTTGGGGTTGAGCCGCCGAATCTCGGAGCCGAAATCGGAGGCCATCGATTGAATTTTCTTCTCCAATCATCCTTCTAAATTAGGTGAGTGGTTTACCCTCTCTCTTTGGATTTTTATTTGAATTCTTCAAAGCTGTTCTTGGCGGCTCAGCGTTAATGTTTTGTTCTTGATTTGTTTTTTATTTAGTTCTTGGCGTGTTTCTTGGAATTCGTGCTTGAGAAGACCCAAATCTCTCCCCTATGGGGCTCGTCAGCCCTAGGGTAAACCTAGGGGTGCTCAGCCAAGGGGGAAATCTGGGTCGCCCTCAAGGTGTTCGATGAAATGCCCGAATGAGCCTTCTTGTTCCTTCATATGCAAATCTTGATCTTTCTATCTAATTTGAGTTATTGATTTGTGGATTGCATGCTTATGATTAAATCTGTGATTTTTGGGTAGAAATCATGTTTAGGATCAAGATCTTGTAAATTATGCCATGAGGATTCTTGAGAAGGGGGCTTAAATCTTGATTTTTGTTTCTTGATTAAAGCATGGTAGATTCTTCTTAATCTTGATTCAAAAGCATGAATTCTGTGAATTAAATCTTGAGATTAGTATTCTGTCCTAACGATAATTTAGGAGTTATTTTTTGTTAATTTTCGGATTTAATTTCATAGTATGCTGAAAATTGTATGTTGCTGGAATTGTATGCTGAGATGATGAATCTGTGCTGATTTTATATTGTTTGCTGTGGGGTGTGTATTTCTCTGAATATATTCATGTAACCTATCGTTTCGACCATAAAATATAGCTTGGAAAGATAGGACATACATTGGACACTTATTTTGGGTTAGATACATCAGTACTCGGCACAACAGTAAGCTAAAACAAAACCCTAATATGGTTGACTTAAATTTTAATTTCATGATTAAAATTGTGAAAATGGTTAGCATAATTTGTTATGAACCAACAAATCAAGTTATTGCATGAAATAAAACCACATAGGGTTTGTGACATTACGAGTCTAGGAGTTGGGGTCGGGTATTGGAGTGTTGAGACATTTTCCAATAGGAACACCCCTGAGATACCGTAGGGAAGGCTTGACTTAGGTCATGATGCATCATATCTTTAAGAATGGCAGAGAGGCTCGTCGAGGCGCCGGATTGCGAGCTAGGCCCGGGAGGTTGGATTACTAATTCCCAACCTACAGAACAAGTTCGTAGGGCCTTTATTGATTGTTAGGTTTGTCCTCGTGGGGTAAGTTCGGAGGCCCTACCCGATTATCCCTGAGGTGATTTTAAGGAATAAGTTCAGAGGGCCTTTCCCGATTATTCCTGTGATATCTTTTAAGAGTAAGCTCGGAGGGCCTACCCGATTACTCTTATGATATCTTAAAGGGGCAAGTTCGGATGGGCAAATCCCGATTGTCCTTACGCGTCTCGTGGAGCACGTTCGAAGGGCCTTTCCTGATTGCTCCCGAGTTTATTTATACTATGATAAGTTCGGAGGGCCTTCCCGATTATCCTAGTATGTGTTGTTGCCTTAGGGCATGGTAGGCTTAGGCCTGTTGTTCTTCACCGTTTGGGTGTTGGCTGCCTTAAGGCGGGTGGTGGCCGGATGGCCTGTTAGCAAGCCACTTCCTTGTGATCTTTTTCCTGCTTAAGTCAGGAGTTTTACCTTATGCATCTTATCTATGATGTTTGTTTTTGTTAAGGTTGGTAGAACCACTCACTGAGTTCTTTGAACTCACCCGTTGTCGTTGTTTTGTTTTGTTTTGCAGAGCCTGACCGGTGAGGTGGGTTGGAGCACTTGGCGCAGTTGGAGGGCAGAGGAGCCACATGATCTCATAGCAGTCCTAGTTAGGGGTCGTAGTCGAGTTTAGTAGCTTGTCATGCACTGTGGTTTTGATTTTAGAGCTGTAGTCTTGTGGGGACATTCATATTTTTATTCAGTCTTTTATTTGTTAAAAGAACTGTTACTCTTCAATTTATTTATTTTTGAACTTGAGCTATTTATTTAAAACCTTGCTATTTTGAAATGAAAATCTGTTTTGTTCTTTTTATTAATAAAAGCTATTGTTTATTCCGCTATTTTACGTGTTGGCATGTGCATGGGTTAGGCTGCGGGGTATAGGCACGTATACCCTGGCCGATCATGTGACCCTAAATTTGGGGCATGACAAACATGGAGAAATTCCTAGAGCAAGGGACAAGACCACTCACCGGTAAGGAGAGACGAGAAGGAAAATGACGTTCTGTGACCTCACGTCGACGATCCCCGACGGCGTCGATCTCCAACCACCACCAAGCAGCTCCTCTTTCTTCACGCGTCGCCTAGGGATGTGTGCGGTTCCTGTTTATATATATATATTTTATTTTTTGAAATTACCTTTTTGCCATCTCTACTTAAGTGAATCAAAACTCGACCTATACTCGTCTGAATCAAGTTCCGTTCGAACCTACGGACTCGACTCGAACCCAACCTTCCATCCCGACTTAAATAAAATAATTTTCCTCATGCATAAGGGCCATATCACTAATCGCGCTCTCCAGTGATTTACTTGGCTCACTCCATCGCGCATCCCGGCTTTTCTGCTAAAGCCAAAATAAAATTAATTATTTTTTTTGCTATGAGTATTACATTTTCCTTAAGAATAACATTTCTGTTAAACTCCGATGTGTTTCAAAATAATAAATGTGTCCTTAACCTAAATGTGTTAGTGTTTGGCTTCTATATGTTGGTTGTATTTGGCAAAATAGTTCCTAGAGAAATCTTAGTTTTTTCCACAGTCTTATCAGTAAAGGAGCTCTGCCTATAATGACAGTTTCAATTGTATGTGGACAGTCTCAACTGCTTCTTCAGTCTGAGGTTTTTAGGATAAGTATGTTGTGAATGAGATGGCTATTGCACTTCAATGGCTACTGGTTTTCAAATTTGATGATTATCTTAATATCTCTAGCATCATTAATCATCTTTATATATCATCTATCCGTTTTGGTGTTATGAATAGTGAAGAGTTTTCCTACTCTTTATATTCTAGGTGTTACTCATATGTTTATGATGTTTTTAATGTTGGCTGCTTAAATCGATGACTGTTGATTGTTAAATTGAATGGTCCATTAAACAAATAGTAATGTAGTACTGTAGTTGGATTTTGAGTGTGAAATATAGAGGACTTATTTTTTACTTATAAAGAGTGGATTGGGCATCTGTCCGATGAGTGCTCCGCGGATTAGGTGACTGGTTTGTCACTAAACTGCGTAAAAAATCTCTTGTGTTTGCATATGTTCTTTTGATCCATTTTTGCTTCTAGTAGTAATTGCAATAGCAGTTGCAACTTCTCATTCAACTGTGCTTAACAGAAATTCCCTAAGAGACCTATATACTATCATTTGGTATCATTGTGCTAACCTATACCTGCATAAGATCCTTGATGTGTCTCTTTTACAGGCTCAAGATGGAAGAAATGCCTATGTGAAGTTCTGTCAATGTTCCTCCTTTATTGATCGGAACAAATTATGCATATTGGAAGGCTTGGATGAGGGCTTTCATCAAGTCCTTGGATGATCGTTGTTGGGACGCAATTGAGATTGGCTACACTCCACCCACAACTCCTGGTAGGACTGAGCGCAAAACTAAAAGCCAGTATACTGAAGCAGAGATTGTTGCTGCAAACTATGATAATAAAGCTCTTAATGCTATCTTTAATGGAGTTGATCCTTCTCAATTTAAACTTATTTCAGCTTATACCTTTGCAAAGCATGCATGGGAAATTTTAGAAACAAATCATGAAGGATCGTTGACTCTTCGGGAGTCAAACGTTGAAATTCTCAACACCAGATTTGAGAATCTAAAGATGGGAGAAGATGAAAGCATACAGACTTTCATGGGCACATCAAAGATCTAATGAACAATGCCACCAACCTTGGAGATTCATTTTCTGAAGAAAAAGTAGTAAGGAAAGTTCTGAGATCCATGCCAACCAAGTTTGGTATGAAAGTTGCTGCCATTAGTGAAGTTCATGATCCATCTACTATTACACTTGACACTCTAATGGGTAAACTCGAAACTTATGAGTTGGAATTATCTGAAAAATATTCACACAAAGAAAAGAAGAAAAATCTTGCTCTCAAAGCTACTGACGATGAGATCAAAACAGAAGATTGTTCTGAAGAAGAAATGAATGTTGTACTAGCTCTTATGACAAAATATTTCAAGAGATTTCTAAGCGCCATGAATAGGACAAATCAGATCTCACAGTCTAATCTCCAGTCTAAACGACAGTTTTAACCGTCTGAGACCGCAAGTTCAAGATTAAACTTCTTTGGTGGAAAAATAGAAAAAGTTAGTTGTCTGAACAAAAAGATGATCCCAAATAGAAGTTCAAAGGCATTCAATGCTTTGAACGCGAAGGATTTGGACATGTGAAATCAGAATGCCCAAATCTTCAAAAGAAGATCAAGAAATCATTCACTACTACTTAGAGTGATGATGATGAAGAAACTGACTTAGAAGAGCAAGAACGAGAAAACTTTAGAGCTTTCATAGCATGGACTAATGACAGTTAAGACTGCGAACATCTCTAATGCAGATGATAATCACAATGAAATTCCATGCACAAACAGTCTTGAGGAAGCCTATTAGGAGATGTTTGACAAATGGTTGAAGTGGTTAAAGTTAATAAATCTCTTGGGGATCAAAACAAGCTTTTGATTGAAGAAAAGAAAATCCTTAACGAGAAAGTTGAAACCCTTCAAAGACAGATTGTTCAAAAAGAAGACAAAGAGTCTAAGTTGATTTCTGAACTTGAAAATGTAAAGAAGGAAGTTAGAATGATGAATTCAATAGGTACTCTTAAGGGACAATAGACTAAAAAATCATAAGGTTTGCAGAAATTTTACGTTCTACCCGCGTTTTCAAATTTCACCTGTAAATGCACAACTTTTACTTCCGTTTATGCTATCTACCAAATCGTCACGTGCCGTCTCAACTTAGCTGACGTGGAGGAAAATGGCGCTTGCATGGCTGACGACTTTATACGTGGCTGGCATAGTTGTGGGTCCGTTATTAAAAAGTAAAAAATATATCCACTTCTTTCTCTCTCCTCTCTTCTTCCTCTTCCCAGTTCTTCTTCTATTCTTCTTCTCCTGTTCTTGAACTTGTCCTCGCACTGCTGTGGTGACACCGAGAACCCCTTCTCCATCACAGCTCGTGACACCGACTTCCACTTCTCCTTCTTCTGCAGCAGCACCGACACTGGAGAGGCCGACGTCGCGCCAAACTTCTTACCCTTCACCGCCGAGCCATGGGCTTGCTGTTGCTGCTCCGCTTCCACCCCGCCGCCAGACATGTTATTGTCAATGACCTCACATTTTGGCAATGTACTGATTTTAAACCTACAGAACTTGTCTGAACCAATTTTAATGAAATCATCATGTGCAACTTGAGAAAGTACCTTCATCTCATACATGTGTTCATTGAATTGAGCCTCTGTGGTGCTCTTTGCAGCCTTCCAGAAAAGGTTCTTCAAAGCATAATCCACATGCTTCTTCTTCCATTTAGCATATAAATGCCTTGCATAGTTTCTATGTTCTGCATTAGGCATAAAAGCCCTAACTGCATTTTGAAGACCCTACAAGAGACAAACAAACATAAGTAGAGTATACATGAGATAAAAAAACAAAGTCTAAGTGTTCACTTTATACCTTCTGCTGATCACTTATAATTATCCATCCAAAACCATCTACAATGCCTAAGTGTTCAGTTAATCTTATCAAAAACCACCTCCATGAGTCTTCATTCTCACCTTCAACCATAGCCCAACATACTAGAAACAACTGATTGTTTCCATCCCTACCAACCGCAGACAGTAGTTGACCACTAGCTTCTGACTTCAAAAAACACCCATCCAATGAAATCACGGGCCTACAACCATCCAAAAACCCTTCTTTCAATGCATCAAAACCAACAAACATTCTCTTGAATTTGTTATGCCCCTCAACTATTGTGGAAAATAGCCCATGTTTGTACACCTTCTTCAGTTCTGCTACATAAGATGACAATATCTTATAATGATCAGCCAATGAGCCTGATAAAGCTTTCAATGCCCTTGCTCTGGCTCTATAACATACATTCTTAGTGACTGATATGGCAAATTTTTGGTCAATATCCATTTGCATTTCAAGTACATTCCAGTCTAGTTTTTCCCTAAAAGCTTCCATATAGTGCCTTGCAAGCCATTTAGATGAGGCTTGCTTGTTTCTTGCTGGTCTAGAGCATTTATGCTCTGAATCATATATCTTAATCACAAATGCTTCATTCCTTTGTGTTAAGCTTCCATAAATCCTCCAAGGACATTTAGCACTACACTTAGCCTCTACATTTTTTTCACAAGACCTAGTAAACTTAATAGCCTTCCCATTCTTCAAAACGTAGTCTTGAATAGCTTGCCTGAACTGTCCTGCTGACTCAAACCTCATGTTAAGGCAAAATTCATCAAATTCTTTGTCCCTAAATCCTTTACCCTTCGGTTTTCTAAATTTTTTTATATCTTCATCATCACTACTATTAGGTGTCTGCACTGATTCAGTTGAAGTATCACTTGATGATTCATCAGAACTTGATGAATAATTGTTCCCACCCTCAGCTTCCCTGTGTTCATCTCCTCCACCACTGGTGCCTTGCTCATCTTTACTATGCTGATCTCCTCCACCACTAGTACCTTGCTCATCTTCCCTGTGCTCATCTCCTCCACCACTAATACCTTGCTCATCTCCTCCACCACTAGTACCTTGCTCACCTTCACTTTGCAAATTAAAAATTCTCTTCTTTCTCTTCACTATTCTGTATTCCTCACCATCCTCATCATTTGCCTCATCCTGGTCAGCTCCTTTATGATCAGGCTCCAAATTCTCATCCTGGTTCTGAGTTTTGAGAGCCTGTTCTAGTTTCTTTTTCCTCAATAGTTCATAGTCTCTAACTCCTTATGAATAGAAGTGTATAGACCCACAACTTATCGCCAATTTACACATCTCCTTAACTTCAGTTTCTGTCTTTATCTCCATCAGTCCAAAAGATAAGGATTTCTTAGGGTCTTTGTACCAAAATTTAGGTCGAGAGTAACCTAATGTCCCTACCAATAGTCTCATGTCAGACAATGTAACTATATTTGAAATCATATCATCTTCTCTGACTAAGAGCAGTTCACCCCCCACATAGCGTACATGGGGTTCAAAATCCTGTGACCACCGTGATGTACTACAATCTCAAATTTTTCCATCCTACATGAAAATGAATTTGCGACAGATTGCAAAGAGTGAAAAAACTATGAAAAAATGGATTCACATAATATTAGGACCATAGCACATGGATTAAAAAAAAAAGATGGCACATACGAAAGAAACCAAAAATATACCTGTTGTTTTTGGGACCACAGCTTCACAGTGTCCCCACCGCTCGTCCCTTCATGCCCTAATCCACCGACAAAGACTCCAGAAGGCGTGCCCTAATCCGGTGATAAAGGCGACAAAAATCTCGTTCTTTGCAGAGTTCAAGAAAGCGAGCAGGTAAAATAAGGACTAGGACATCAAGCGCGCCCAACTTGGAGACGGCAGGCAAATTATCATTTTGCCCATCCTCGTTTCAAAACACATTAGCATCGAGGGTGGGTAATTTCATAATTTTATGTTAACCTTTACTCGTCCGTTGAAATATATGCCACGTTGGCAAAGTAACTTGCCACGTCGTCACCGTTAACGACCATGTCAGCAAAAATAGTCAAAAATGACGGTGCGTGCTAAACGGGGTAACTGAATCAAAGTTTGTGTACTTTCTTGCTAACGGAAAAAGTTTATGCTAAAAATGTGAAAAAGTCCAAAGTTCGTATTTTTTTTGGGTATTAGATATATGATTTTAACTAATAGGAATTTAATTTATCTAGATAATTATTATTCTTATTTGATAGGTATTTAATTAGTTTAGATAAATCATATTTTATTTAGATAAACCAATTTCCTATTGTTTAGGATATTAGTTTATTTAGATAATTACGATTCCTATTTATAGGCAACTAATTTATGGAGATAAATTAGAGTTTATATTTAATTGGTTTTAATTATTTTTGAATTAATTATGAAACAATTAAATATGAATTTTTTTTAAAGGCAAACCCCAGAATTTTGAATTCCGGTGAGAGAGCTTTTAGGGAGCATGGTCTACTCTTGTAGTCGCCACCCTCTCTATATATAGTGGTTGAATACCCCATAGGGAGGGGGCACTACAAGAAAACTAGTTTTTAGTGAAGAGATTTAGTGGGGGTCACACATCGACCCTCACTAAATCAATCTATTTATGGGGGTTGCTAATCGACCCTCACTAAACCCTGTCACTAAAAGTTGAATTTTTTGTGAGGATATCGTGACCCCCACGAAATCCTGCATTTAGTGAATGTCTAATGTGATCCTCATTAAAAAGTATATATTTGTGAGGACCACAAGGTGACTCTCACGAAATCCTACATTTTGTGAGAGTCGAATATGACTCTCACTAAAAATGATATTTTGTGAGGACATGTGACCCTCACAAAATCTTGCATTTAGTGAGGGTCTAATATGACCCTCACTAAAAAGTATATATTGTGAGGACAATATAGTTATCCTCACTAAATCCTATATTTTGTGATGGTAAGAAATGACCCTCACCATTTCTTACCTCTCACTTCTAAATTTGAAAATAAATAAAAATTAATTTAAAATTAAAATAATTTTAGATAATTAAATAATTAAATAAATATATTTTAAAATTTTAAAATATTGTTAAGTAAAAAAATAAAATAATTAAAAAATTTACCCCTCATCCCTCAAAATTATTTACTTGATAAATTATTATTAAATAACAATTTTAATAATAAAATTATTAAAAATATGAAGTAATAATAATTGATTAAAATTTAATTAATCAGTTATATATTTAAAATTGATTAAAATATAAGTAATCAGTTATATGTTTTATTTTCTTGATGCTGCGTTGGTAGATATGGAGTTAATTGATATTCATTAATATAATATTATATTAATTAGTTTTCCTAGGGGTTTTCACCGACCCTCGGGAAATGTGAGTTTTCCTAGGGCTTTTTTTGACCCCCAGGAAATGGTTCTACGCATGTCGTTTCATCACTCACGCCTCCCGGCTCCGTCAACATTTCTTCACTCGCGCCTCCACATTTCTTCATTTTGCACTAGATCGTGCACCTAGGGCACCAGCTTCACTCGCATCTCCACCATCGCGTTGTCTCCACTCGTGAAGATACTTCATCAACATTGCGTCGTCTCCACCGTTTGTACCAGCTACCCGATTTCTTCATCAACAATCTTGATACTGCAGTAATACTCCATTGTCATCAACATTACTTCAATAGCTTAACTCGCCACCCCCAATCCCTAACCTTCCTACCCGATTCCTCCCTGCGAGTGCCGAATCATCATCGCACAGATTGTGCTTGTTCGATTAATGCTTGTTTCTGGTATTTTCTATCCTTTTATTCACACATAGTTTCATTTGATTTTAAGTTTTTGGTGATTGCATATTTGTTTTGTGTGTTTTTTCTAGTACTGTGCTCAATTGTTGGTGGGGGAACTTAGCATCAAAGCTATTTGTGCTCAATTGTGTTTTTTCTAGTGCAGATTGTTTGTAATATTTTAGTTTTTGTTTGGGAAAGAATAAATTTGCTGGCTTGAGATGTGAGTAATCGTATTGCTCTGTTTTTACTGAGCTCATCTGCATAGTGTACGGAATTTGTTAAACCTAATGTTTCAATAGTATGTTTCTGGTTTATGTATCTTCTTGCTAGCCACTTGAGGCTTTCAATTACTAATTGTCATGTCTCTCTTATTTGGATGCAAATTGAATTGTATTGACTTTGAGCTTCTTCTGCATTAGCTTTTTTGTGACATCTAGAACCTTACCACTATATGGTATTATGGTATTGTTCATTCTCTTGCTTCAAATGTTTTTTTTACTTTGTTTTGTCTGTAGACTTGATGTTATTGCATTTGGGATTAAACGAGAGTTTATATCATGTAACATCAATGTATTGTAATAGTATCTAGCCATCAAGCATTTCCTCTTGCTGAAACTTTTTTCTGAGTTTAAGCAAACATTCAATAGTACTGGAATCAATACCTCCACAGTCAATATTTGTTTGTAGAATCAAACTGTAGATTTGGATCTGATTTAGGAATAAATGGGAAGGAATGGTATGCCAGCTGATTTTATAGAGTAGGAGGTTCTAAACATATCATGAAGCCATAGCCTTTTAAATTGATCTATAGCATCGTTCTGTCAAATGTGTTCTAAGACAATACCAAAAATGCATCTTTCTTCTTTGTTTGTGTTAAAAAGAAAAATCACATTACTTGTAGCTGAACTCTTTGGGGCAGACAAATCCTAATGACAAAGTTCTACTTTACTCCCTCTCCTTGATGTGAACATGGAGTCCACCTAATGAAGTATTTACCATCAAAAATTTGAATGAAATACTCAAGAATCTCTATGGGAGAAAAAACATAAGGTTAATAAATAGCAACCTCCCCTGCAGTGCTGTACTGTAAAAGCTTTGCCTCTTTCTCCTCTAAAGCAAGGACTAGAATTAATATGTTGCTTAAGTTTATTTGCAAATGTAAGATCAGTTCCATTTGGAAAAGTAGACTCCTCATCCAAAAGAGACAACAATCCCAGTAGTTTCTGCACCAAGAAGTATCTTAAAATGAATAATTTTCAATTGTCTTAAGTAGTTAAAATAAAGATACCAAGATAACTGATCATATGAGTTGAAATCTCAATTTAATAAGAATAAGAGCAATCAAAACTCTGATAAAGAAATAGTTACATATGATCATGCCTATACAATGAAATTAAATATCACTAGCATTTCTAATATATCATATAAGCATGTCTTTTTTTACAGGGCTCTGAATTCATGATGCAATATTGAACGCATCAAAGGTTTAGAAATCAATTAGCAAAATCACATGACATAGATCATTTACAAAATGCATCTAATTAAAACCACTAGTACCGAAGCCCAGACAATGTTAACCACTTAACTAATTTAACCCTACTAGAAAGTAGGGTATACTTCCTACTCTCTTAGTTAGTAATTTAAGGCCTCATAAGGCCTCAAAATTAATTTTATTTTATTCTATTAATGACTTTCCTGCATATGTCAATTTGTCTGGATGGAGCACAAAAGGAAGGTCGGCTTGTCCTTGTTGTAATAAATATACTTCCTCGATTTATTTGAAGAATGGGAAGAAACAGTGTTATATGTCTCATCATCGGTTTTTACCGATGGATCGTGCATGGAGGAATGACAAGAAGAACTTTAATGGCGAGAAGGAATTGGAGGAAAAGCCCCCACAATTATCTGGAGATGATATATTGGAACAATTGTGTGAATATGAACAAGAAATAGATAGGCTAGTAGGGAAGAAAATCCCAAGAGATGATTGGAAGTGCAATTGGAAGAAGCGAAGCATATTTTTTGACTTACCATATTGGAAAAATCTGTTGTTACGACATAATTTAGACATGATGCATATTGAGAAAAACATTTGTGATAATGTTCTTTTCACGCTGTTGAACGTGGACAAAAAATCTAAGGACAACTATAACTCTCGACTAGATCTAAAGGAGTTGGGCATTAGACCAGAACTTCATCCAGTGGAGACAGAGAGTAGAGTGTTATTACCTCCTGCCTGTTATATATTATCATCCAATGAGAAGTTGAAATTGTGCGAATTCTTGAAGGGAGTTAAGCTTCCATATGGTTATTTTTCTAACATATCTCGATGTGTGAATCTTAAGGAGAGAAAAGTTTCTTCTCTTAAAAGCCATGATTGTCATGTTCTCATGCAACGATTAATGCCACTTGCAATAATTGCTGCCCAAGGATGTTTGTCAGGCGTTGATCGATTTATGTGGCTTTTTCACCGACATTTGTTCAAAGGTCTTGAAGACAAAGGATTTGGAGCGATTAGAAAGTCAAATTGTCTTGACACTTTGCAAATTGGAGAGAGTATTTCCACCATCATTTTTCAACGTTATGATTCACTTATCTGTCCATTTGGCATATGAAGCTAAGATTGCTGGACCGGTGCAATTTCGGTGGATGTACTTCGTGAAGAGGTATTTGATTATTAACATTATTTATAAATCTCTCCATAATATATTGATAATCAGTCTCATAAATTTCACATGTTTGTAGGCTTTTACGTACATTAAAATCTTATGTGCGTAATAAAAGTCGTCCAGAAGGTTCAATTGCTGAAGGTTATCTTGCAAAAGAATGCTTGAACTTTTGATGGTGTTGAGACGAGTCTTAATAGAGTTCCAAGGAACTTTGATAGAGGGGATAATACTTCAAGCAGTTGATTATCTGTCTTTAGAAAATTCGGTAGAGGTTTGGGGAAAGCACAACCTCGGACTCTCAATCAAGAAGAATTAGCACAAGCTCGACTATATGTGCTAAAAAATTGTGATGAACTTCGTCCATTCATTGAGTAAGATACAAATTCTCATAGCTTTCTAAACCTCTTTTTATTTGGATAATATATTATAACCATAAAATAAAATTGTGGTGACAGACAGCATAAACATGAGTTACTCAATGAAGCTCCTATTGCAAATGTGAGAAGTTTAGATGCTCGTCATGATAGGGAATTCTCAAGCTGGTTTGAAGCACAAGTAGTTGACACTTTATATATTTATTTTCTAAACTTAATCTATAAACATTAGTGTAATGGATCATTAATTGTCTCAGGTTACTAAGTTATATCGCCAAGGAAATGAGCAAGTAAATGCAAGCATGTTGTCGCTTGCTTATGGTCCTAATCCATCATGCATATGCTACAAGGGCTATATCAGTAATGGTTATAGATTCCATACCCATGGTCGTGAGAAGGACTTGAAAACGCAAAATAGTGGAGTTTTTGTTAGAGGAGAAACACAACTTGGCAACGTGGACTATTATGGTGTTCTAAGTGACATAGTTGAATTGCAATACCTCGGAGGAAACCGAGTTGTTTTATTCAAATGCGATTGGAGAGATGTGTTCAGCCAGGGTCGAGGAATAAAAGTGGATCATTATGGGTTTACATACTTGAACATCACAAGATCTTTGCGTACGAATGAACCGTTTGTGCTTTCTTACCAAGCTGAACAAGTGTTCTATGTGAAAGATGTAGTTGATTCAGATTGGTGTGTTGTGCAAAAATATCAACCTCGAGACTTGTATAATATGCTCGAGGTGCTTGTTGATGAGGATCACTTGGAAGTTGATGAGGCGTATCAACAAAATGAGTTATCCACTGATGGTATGTCATTGAGAACAACAAATCTAAGTGAAGACATCACTTGGCATAGAACTGATTTTCTAGGAGGAGAAAGTGCAGAAGCATGCCCAGCTCCGCAAGAAAGTTGCAAGAAAAGGAAGAATAGTGTCAAGAAGAGATAGAGGAAAACGAGTTAATGACATTTGTGAAAAAGATTAAGTGTTGTACTGCATGACCATTTAAAGTGGTTTATTGTATCTTTTTATCAATCAATGAAAAGGGCTATGATGAGATATTGGTTTTTTTATTTTCCATTAAGTTGCTATATCATCTGTAAGAATGAAGTTCAAAAGCAGGACAAAAATTGAAATCTAAGAAAGAGGGAGAGAAAAGTAAAAAACTATTTGTTCCCCAAGTAGTTCAAAATAGGTAGTTAATTTTAAACTCGTTTAGGCTTGGTCTCCTGGTCAGAGTGGAGGTCAGCTCATTGAATTTGACCTTGATCCTGTCACAATATCACCATCCATAGTTCTCTACTTGTATCTAGGACAAGTAATTAATAAACCTTGATTTATTTACTTTTAGAAGTAGAACAAATATTAGTACTTGTATGATTAGTAGTTATAATAATTATGTTTTCTCATTTTTGTTTTCAGGTTTTTGGTGGCAAGTAGCATTCACTGATCAACGTCTATTCACTCCGAAGAAGACCATTGTATAAGTTTGCACTTCCTAATGCCAAAAACATGTTACATTAATTTAATTGGACGATAGAATAGTTAATTGCATTTCTCTGATCACTGCATTTAAGCTTATACTAGCATGGACTGTCATCCAATCCTAGTTTTTGATTGATTTAATATGATTATCTCATCAAAATATTATTGTTCATTGATTTAATATGCACTTTCATGTTCTATTTTCATTAGTTTGCTAATTCATTGTTCTAATTCATAGTGTTTAGCTAATTTAGAAGATTTCAAAATGCAGGAGATTTCAAAATGCAGGAGCTTTCAAAATTCAGTAGCTGATTCAATTTAACATATATAATATATATTTTTGTGACAAATACAGGTAGCTTTCATGGCATCCCAACAAATAAGAGCTTGATCTAGTTCCCAGGTACAATCTCGAGCTGATGAAGCATAACAAATCAGTAATCAAGCTGACGTTTCCCTAGCACAAGAAGAGAATGAAGAGATAAACAATTCTTCATATGCACCTTTACCAACAGAGCCTACAAGTAGTACTGCATGTACTTTTCTATTTTTTGATGTAATCAAATCTAATTTGCACGATTTTGCTTTATATCTATCAATTTGTAAGTAAGGTAATAATTTAAAAAAGTTTTGTAATTATAATTTATTGTGATATCTGCACATTATATCGCCTTACATGATTAGGCATTTCATCATTCAAACTCAACTAGCTGAGCCTTATTACATTAGGGAAACAACTCCATGGGCTTTGCCCAAAAATCCTTAAAACAATAACTTCCAAAGTTTCTTATTGTGCATATGATTAAATGATTACTTTTTATATAAATAATATGACATAATTGGATGAAAATAATGAAAACCCTGTTCTACTTGAATCTGATTCCATAGGATTGTAAAAAAATGTATGATTTTATCATACATTTTAAACTAGGAAGCCAGATGATGAGAACAAAACTAGGAAGCCAAAAAGAACACTGAAAGGTTACTTAAATTAAACTAGGAAGCCAGATGATGAGAACAAAAAAGAAAGATAATTACATACTAATTAGTTTGTATTGGTAAAGGATCTGGGTCCTTAATTATTTTCTTAACAGTTGTTATCTATGTACTGAATTGATTACCTCAGCACTCAAATATAGTATTCTGTCCTCTTAATTTGGCTTCAACTCCTAGCTTTTCTTCACCCTCGCATGCACCTAGCTTTTCTTCCACTTGTATTATTCTTAATTTTTCTACCCTGTGGGGTTGCATAAATATAGCTTCCTACCAGGTCATCTTTCTTGCAGCGCCCTCACAGCTCCCAAATTGGAATTTTTAGTCCCGGCTAGAACAGTTTGAAAGTAACATACCAACAAATTCTTGTTTATATGTATGGCTCAAGCTTCTGCTCAGCATACAAATAATAACTAAGACATTAATTAACTGATCATACCATGCAACATACAAAAGTAATTAGTTCATTATATGATGTGGTTATATTTACTTTTAAAGCTTTCAGAGATATAAAGAGAGAGATAAATATATAGTATGGTCCTATAAATTTATTTAGGTAGAGAAAAACCAACCTACAGACTAGTCTGAAACCAATTTCTTTGGGAATTTTTGTAAAGAAAGACAAGCCAAGTTTACACCTTTAAGTTTTAGTTTCAGCATCAAACAAGTTATATCAATAATTAAATGGCTCATTTGATTATGCATTTTTTTTGGCTCGCTATTACATTTAATCATTTTTTAATCTCATTTCGATAGGTTCAACCACGAGGAAAAAGAGAACATGGAAAGACTAGGAACCTTGATCTCATTAAGATGCCCACTGGTCAAAAGATTCGTTTGGATTTCAATCAATATGGTCAACCAATAGGTGTTAATGCATCGAAATTCTTAAGCTTTCTTGGAAACAATGTTCGCAATGATGGTGATATTTCAATCTCTTTCGAAAAATGGGAGGATGTCCCTGATGAGCAAAAACAGAAAATATACATGTGTGTGCTAGTAATATCACTTTAAATTGCATAATTTTAACTTATATGTCATTGATCTTTTTTTTTTGGAATGCAGGAGAAATTCGAGTTTGAAGAAATAGATTTAATAAAGTTCCGAATTGTGCAAAACATGAGAAAAAAATTTGGTGAGCATAAATATGAATTGAAGCGCTCAGTTTATAGTAAGTATGAGACAACTGAAGAAAGATTGGAGCATGTCCCGGATGGCATTGAACCAAATGATTGGAAAGCGTTTGTTGAATATCATGATCGTGAGACCACTCAGGTAATCGAATGATTGTAATTTATTATCTTGAGTAGGTTAAGAGGTTATTTGAATAGATTTGGTTAGTTCAATAGTTCTATAGTTCTATTGGAGCTATTACTGCTGAAAAGATCATAAGGCCCCATCTAGTCCCCTGGGTATAGAATTGAATATATGCAACTGAGGAAATGTGAAGCTATATCTGCTTTCTACTTTGTTATCAGGAGAATTTCAGGAATTGAAGTCCTACATTAACTTTTCTAGACTTTTACTCTTATGTGCTTGCCCTTGAGCTTTACTATGACCTAGAATTGTTCCCATGGCATATTAGCACTTTATGACAATTAACTTTGAGGATAAGCATCAAGCATAATTTGATCCCTTATTTTTTCACCTGTGACTTCTTGTTGATGTAGACTGACTTCTTCTTGTTCCTGCAAAATGAATTGTATTGAATCAAATCTATTCATCAAAAAATTAATTGAATCCTTCGTTCTTTTATCAATTATAGTACCACTGCTCCTTATATCCTCTTTTATCAGTTAGTAGATCAATTTTTTGGATTACTTTCCAACCAGAAAGATGATGAGCTTGTCTTTGTTATTTTTTTTAAAAGTGCAGTGAGGAAGAATAGGTAGTTACGTAGGATATGAATAAATGGAGTGTTAGATACATAATTTTATGATAGCAAAGGTTTTCTAGGGTATGGTTATGGGCTTAATAAAATGAATTGTTTTATAATAAGGAATTTAAGATGGTGTAATTTCTTTTATCAGGTTACACCTTGACTTATTGACAGCTTTTATCAAGCTTGCTCAAAAAGCTTTTTTTAAAACAATGCATCTTAGTTTTTTTGTACACCTGTGGGGATGGATTCAGTGAAATCATATGGTTACTGGTTAGTATTTTTAATGGATGCTATACCCTACTTACAAAGTGTTATCTTTCTAACTTCTAAGAAGTTGATATTTCCAAGATTTTGAATAATTCTTTGGAAGACCTTATAGTTGACATGACACAATGCACAAGAGTTCTTATGTAAGATGATTATATGCATTGCCATGAAAAGCTTATGTCACTGCCCGTTGGACTTTGCCATTGTAAAAGCTTTGAGCTTCCTAAAAACATAATAAGAAAATTGTTTCAGTACTTTGAAGTTTCTCTCAAGCTATCCATGTAGAATATTAGGTGCTATTCGCTTTGAAAATTGATTTTCTCTGTGAATAAGTAACTATACATGGAATGAAGTTGGAATCTTCCCTTCTTCATACATTGATAATTTTATATAGTTATTATTAGTGCTCATATAGATTTCATATTCGGCAATGAATATTAGAACAATGCTTACTCGGGTTCTTTTTGTATTAGAAGTATAGTACCAACTGAGATGAGTGTTCTATTTTATAATTTGGAACGCAAGAAGCTAGTTGTAATCCGAACCTGGGAGGATATTGATTGACTCAGGAAACATGAATAGGCAATAAAAACTGTTCAATAAAAATTGTTCTACGACCCAAATCGTCCGCCATTCAGTATAATTCCAATTGTACTCAGGAAAGGCGAATAGGCAATTATAGTAAAGTATGTCAATTGAATTTTGTTTGTGTTATTGGGCTAGTTGTTATGAATGGAAATGAATTTAATCACCAAATAAACGATAGACAATTATAGTAAACTTTTCAGACTTTACTAGAAAATATGGTACAATTCAATGTTCACATGTTGCATTTGTTACAGAAAATATATGCGCAAAATAAAGAGAATCGAGGAAAGCAAGTACTTCCTCATTATACGGGCTCCAAAAGTTATGATGTGATTAACTAAGCATATTAATTACTACATTTTAAATTATTTTATTTAGGGAAAAAATTAAAATGATGATTCATACTTGTACTAGTACATGCTGAAATGGATCCAGAGCATCGAGAACCCTCATGTTGGAAAATGTTTTGTATTGCTCACACAAAGAGTGATGCTAGTTTGAATTCCACTGCTGCACATGAGATTGTGGTAATCACTAATGCTATTTTTTATATTTATTTAGTTTTATGGGATAAACACATATTATATAATAAAATTATACATTTTTGCAGGATAAGTTCAAAGCTCTAGCTCAAGAGTCAGATTCTTCTACACCTACTACTGAAGATGAAATCTATCGCCAAGTTGTCGGACCGGAGAGACATGGTCATAGTCGTGGTTATGGCTTAGGTGCAACTCCAACCACTATCTTTGGGACTACTCCCGGACGCATAGAGCTTGCCTCCCAACTTCGAATTGCTAACACTCAGAACGCCGAGCTAAAAACAAAGATAGATGACTTGGAGAAGAAAATAGATGATGATAGGAGGAAGATGGAGGAGAGGATGATGGAGGAAAGAATGAAGATGGAGGAAAGAATGGAAATGGAGAGGAAGAAAATGGAGGAAAAGATGGAGGAGGATCGACGAAAGATGCAAATACTACTTGCTTTCGTAGAGGAAATGAAAACCAAAAAGTGACTTGTTTGATGTAAGGATGAACACTCTTGTTAGATGAATGATGTAAGGGTAATTTAGATTGTAGTAACTAATGTTGATTTTGGTTTGAATTTCAATGTTAGATTCTTATTCTATGCACATACAGTTTGTAGAATTAAGATTTACTCATTCTATGAATTGAGATTTTTTATTGTAGTGTGTAGCTGTATTGGTTTTTAAATTAGAGAATTATAGTTGTATTATTTTTGAAATAATTGTTTCAGTAATTAGCGGTGTTGTTTAGGGAAAATAAATCAATTTCCTCTATTGGTTTTTGAAATAGCAGCAATGTTTAGTGTTTGTGAATAGGGAAATAAATTGATTTATTAACAGTGTTTGTGAGATGCGGTGTTGAGGGAAATAGATCCATTCCTGGCGGTCACGGCCCTCAGGAAAAGAGACATTTCCTAGGAGCCATGGCCCCCAAAAATAGCTATATTTCCTGGGGGCCAAGGCCTCCAAAAAATAAATTTATTTCTTGGGGTGAGGTCGGCCCCTAGGAAAGCTATCTATTTCCTGGTGGCCAGAGATCGGCCCCCGGGAAATCTATCTATTTCCTGGGGGTCTTGGCCCCCGAGGGAAGCTATTTATTTTCTGGCAGCCAAGGCCCTGAAAAAATAGTCCTATTTCTTGGGGGTCTCGGCCCCCGCGAAACTTCTATTTCCTAGGGGTTGCGGCCCCCGGGAAAGCTTTTATTTCCTGTGGGTCGCCGACGTCGGCATAAGAATTTTTCTCGAGGAACAATCGTTGACCTTCGATTATTCAATGGCCGACGTGTCTTTTTCTGGGGACATCTAAGGGTCGGGTGGCCCTCACTAAAAGTATTTACCGGGGGTCGTTAAGAGTTTTAGTGGGGGTCATGACCCCCGGGAAATATCATCTTTCTTGTAGTGGGGTTAGTTAATTGGTTCTTCATCTTCTTGGAGAAGATTAAGAGCTTGATTCTTGAGAGGGTTCTTGAGTGGAAAAGTTCCAAATAATCCCTCCTCCTCTCCCTTGTTGGTCGGTTCCTCCTTCCCCAAGCTTTTGTGAAGTCGAATTCAAGGTGTCTTCTACTTGGGTGTGCCGCCGAGCTTTCAGAAGCTCAAGGACCACTTGACTACCGCTCCTGTACTAGCACTACCATTAGGGTCGAGAGGATTTTCAGTCTATTGTGATGCTTCTAGAGTCGGATTGGGGTGCGTTCTGATGTAGCACTGCAGGGTGATCGCATACGCATCCAAGCAACTGAAAACCCATGGGAAGAATTATCTGACTCATGATTTGGAGTTGGCGGCCATAGTCTTTGCCTTGAAGCTGTGGCGTCACTACTTATATGGGGAGGCATGTGACTTCTTCACTTATCACAAGAACCTTCAGCATCTGCTTTCTCAGAAGGATATGAACTTGAGGCAGCGAAGATGGCTTCTGCTATTAAAAGATTACGACTGCATTATTCAGTGTCATCCAAGAAAGGCAAATGTAGTAGCAAATGCGCGGTTGTTCCTTGATCGTATTGTAGCTTACCATGGGATCCCAGTTATGATCATATCCGGCTGAGGCACTTAGTTTACCGCTCGGTTCTGGTAGTCATTTTAGATGGCTTTGAGTACACAAGTGCGGTTCAGTACCGCTTTTCATCCTCAGACGAACGAACAGTCAGAGAGGACCATTCAGAGTGCGTGCGTGATGGACATGGAAGGTAGCTGGGAGAGGCATCTACCTTTGGTAGAGTTTGCCTATAATAACAGTCACCATAGTGGCATCGGTATGTCCCCGTTTGAGGCTTTGTAAGTGCACAGGTGTAGGTCACCAATAGGCTGGTTTGAGGCCGGCGAGTCCTAGATGCTAGGGCCGGACTTGGTTCATGACACCATTGAGAAAGTGAAGCTGATCAAGGAGCAACTTCTAGCAGCTCATAGTCGTCAGAAGATGTATGCCGATGGTAAAGCCCGTGACGTGGAGTTTCAAGAAGGGGATTCGGTCTTCCTGAAGGTGTCTTCCTAAAGGGGGTTGTGTGCTTTGGGAGGAGGGGAAAGTTGAGCCCCATATTCATCGGGCCTTTCCCTATCTTGTAGCACAGAGGAGTGATTGCTTATGAGTTAGCTCTACCGTCCAACACGGATCGAGTGCATCCGGTCTTCCATGTCTCCATGCTTAAGCGATATGTTCGGGAAGAGTCCTATATTCTAGATGTTGCTGCGGTGGAGGTCGATCTGGCCATTTCTTTTGAGGAGCAGCCTGTAGAGATCCTAGACAAGCATGTGAGGAAGCTGAGATCCAAGGAGGTCCCCTTGGTGAAAGTTCATTGGGAGCACCACTCAGGGCAGGAGGCCACTTGGGAGGTCGAGCAAGATATGAGAGAGAAGTACTTGTACCTTTTTGATGCCGAGGTGAGCTTCTCTTCTTCATCTCAAAATTCGAGGATGAATTTTCATTAAGGGGGGAGGAATTATTATGCCCATAAATTAAAAAATAATATTTTATTCCTTAGCAGGGGACTGTGGGCCCGAGTTAGCGCGAATTGGTGTAGAGTCGCGAAATTTAATTCATGTAAGCTTTATATATGGGAAAAAAATTAGGAAAAATATATTTATTCTATTTCTGTGATTTAGCATTCTAGGCTGATAGAGGGTCTCGAGATGAATTTAGTGATTCAATCGGAACTCGAATCGGAGTTAGAATGAATTAGTTGTGGATTTTAGAAGTCGGGCGAATAAGTGAGGGTGTTTTGGTAATTCGGGCCAGCCAGGGCCCATAAATAACCAAAGGGGGGAGCATGGCTGCTGTTTCTAGCCGCACGCCACCCGAGAGAGAGAGAGAGAGAGAGAGAGAGAGAGAGATGACACCAAGAGGAGGGGGAGCCGCCAGAGCCGGGATTTCACGAATTCGTCGGCGTTCAACGTAGGAAGATCCTCCGCTTCTTCTTCCTCCCCAGTTTCTCTAGAAAAGTGAGTGGATTATGGCGCATTTTTTTGCGAAAATATTTTTCAACTTTTCATTTCGTAAAAACCGAAACGGATTTTCGAGTTTTGAAATTTCGGTTTTGATTTTTTTGTTTGGCGAAAATGCGTTTGTTTGGCATGTCCAAATTTCATGTTTCGCGAAATAAAACCAGCGAAAACTTATTAGTTTTGTATTGATTTGAATGACTGTTTTCGGGATGAAAATTGAAACTGTGTTTGTTTATCAAAAATAGACTCTGTTTCAATTTATGAATTTACATTATTTTATTTATGAACATTATTAAATTAATTGTTATTAAATAATAAATTTATTTATTGCAATTATTTGAGTTAAAATATTTAACTAATAAACAACAATAATTTAAATTAAATCTTATTAACTAATTACTTTTAACTATTATATTAATGCATTTTTTATAAATTAAAAAATTATAAAAATATAATATGAATATATAAATAAGAATTAGCTAATATAAAAATAAAATGAACTTTGAAAAACTATTATCAAAAGTATTTATTAATGACTTAAATAATATATGGTATGTATTTTATGAATATGTTTGTCATAAGTTCATGTTCAAATTCATTATCGTATGTATATAGGGTTTTATATAAGGTATAGGGTATGTCATAAATATGTTGAGTATAGGATAAGTATATGGTATGTCATAAATATATACACAATTCATGTCATATATGGTGAGTATACGACATGTTATATATTTTTAGACAAGTTTGATACGGATGATTATCGTTGTTTGATACAGAATGTTCAAATAAAATCGACCCTCAAAATATTTTGGCATATCGTCGTTCGAATAATTGGCATATGAATTGTGCGTACAGGTGTTACATATATTTTGAATTCAAACAATACATTTAAGTCTCATATGTAACATAGAATACAAATCATATGTAACATACAACAACATACAACATATAATTTAATTCATCTAAGTCTCAATTTCAATTAGATAGAATATAGCCATAGTTACATTTATATTGAATTCAATCACATAATACATATTATGCATATATATATATGAAGCAACAGTTACACCATAACATTTACACAATAGTTACAACCCAATAGTTACACCACATAGTCCACCATAATTGAGCATCTACATAAGCAACAGTAGTTACACCACAATACACCCCAAGAAGCAACAGAAGTTACACCACAAAATCAACAGAACATATTATTCAATTCAAATTACAACCAATTCATAACACAATAGCCAATTTAGAACACAACAGCCAAGCACCATCAGTACTGTTATCAGTGAGGATCGTTGATGGAATAGGATGAAAAAATCAACTATGTTTGATTTTTTACCTTGTCCATCAACATTCCTCACGACACCAATTATGACGGTAAAAAATCCATCTTATGAATGTAGGACAATAAAGGAAAATGTGTATCACCATTAGTTGGTGATCGCCTCCAATACATAGTCCACCAAAATATAGTTTGTCAATTATCTTAAAACAACCAAAGTATAAAATCAACCACGCATTTATATAAGCACAATCAAACAATGAAATATATAAGCACAACCACGCATTTATATAAGCACAACCAAACAATGAAATATATAAGCACAATCACACATTTATATAAAACCATAACTGATAATGGGCAACATTACTTTACAACCTTAGGAGAAAAGTGCGCATAACCATTGATTGGTACAACACAGTATACTAACCAGTAAGAAGAATAGATGAATAAAATATAGCATGAATAATAATCAGTATCTAGACCAATAAAACATATAGTAAACTATATACTGACAGACAGTATCTAGACTAATCAGTATACAAAATGATGAACTAAAGAAGGAAAAACGTAAACTGACATGAATACTGCAAACTGAACATAACTGATAACTGATACATAACTGGACATAAGTGTTATAATCAGTATCTATAAATATGCAAACTGTTATAACAGCAGAATAGAAACCAATCAAATAGATAAATTAACAAACCATAGTTATGAACCAATTAAAAACCATAGGTACTGGTAAGAACAAATAGTAGCAGTAAACATATGAATTAACAAACATATAGACACAAACCAATGCAAACTGTTATAACATTGAATTAACAAACATAGTCATTGGAAACTGAAAGCCAATGATATTGAATTAAAATTTAATAAAACCATTCTTCCAAGCATGAACACAATCAAACCAGTAACATAGCTAATGAAACCCTAGATTTAATAAAAAATTTAGTTTTCATTGACAATGAGCAACATGGCTAATGAAACCCAAGCTAATGAAACCCTAGATCAATGCAACATCAATGAAACCATAGATCAATGCAACATCAATGAAGCCCTAGACCAATGCAACATCAATGAAACTCTTGATCAATGCAACATAAATGGAAAACAGAAAATATCGGAAATCCTAGATCGGACAACATATATCAATAATAGATAAATACAAACTACAACACAATCAAGATTTTTTTAAAAAAACCATTCTTCAATGCATGAACACAATCAAACTAGTAACATAGCTAATGAAACCCTACATTTAATAAAAAATTCAATTTTCACTGATAATGAGCAACATAGCTAATGAAACCCTAGATCAATGCAACATCAATGAAGCCGTAGATGAATGCAACATCAGTGAAGCCCTAGACCAATGCAACATCAATGAAACTCTTGATAAATGCAACATAAATGAAAAACAAAAAATATCTGAAACCCTAGATTGGGCAATAAACAAAGCTATATCGGTAATGAAAGCAACTAGCAGAAAAACATCAAAGCAACATGGAAACATGGAAACCCTAGATAGGGAAAAATAATCCTAGATTGAGCAAAAAACCTTAGATCGGGTAATAAACAGATCAACATCAGAGAAGAATGTTCACACAACTTTGAACCCAAGATCAAGAAGTTTGGAAATGGAAGCACATGGAATCGGAAGCAACAAACCATCGAAAAGGAAAAGGAAACCCTACGTTGGATGAACAGTGAAAATGATGAATCAAGGAAGGAAAACATACCTTCAAGGTATTGTGTTCAGTAGATTGGAAGGAGAAGGAGAAGTATCTGTCGGTGAAGGAGAGGAAGGAATGAAGTTAGTGACAACTTGTCGCCTGTTGTCATCGAAGAGAGGGGCTCACGCGATCAATCGGGGGTGGGATGCCCAAAGCCGAGTGATCACAGCTTTTGTTCACTTTTCGCGAAACAGGCGGATACTTGGTTTTAATCACAAGTATGCCACCACCAGTTTCAGATACTTTTCACGAAAACCCGAATTCTACTCCGAGTAGAATTTGGCTTCATGTACAAAAGAATGTTTCGTGAAAAGTCGATTTCGCGAAATAGATTTGAAAATTTGACTAGTTTTCATCAACAAACGTCGTTTCAGGCGCGGGTTTCGGTTTCAAACGAAACCAAAACTCGAAACGGGTGGAAACAAATAGGCCCTAGCCTTCTTCTTCCTCTTTGTTTCATCAGCCATGCCGCCCCTATGTCATGGGGTTCTTGTCATTTGCCGTTGGGTTTTTCATGAATCGAATTGGTTAATCGCGTTGAGAGTTTTACAGTTATCATAATGATTTTATCGAATTAATTTTTGGGCGATTGTCTTGAGGCATCTTGATGGTTGTTGAGGTTTCTTGAAGCTTGCTTGGGATCTTGATGAAATGAAGGGTTTTGAGAAAGAACTAGGGTATGTCGTCCCCTTTAGGGCCCTTTTAGGACCCCTAGGGTGGCCGGCCAATTAGGGATAGATTTGGGGAAAACAAAAATAGGATTTCTACACATAAGGAACATACTTTAGGGTACCTTGAATTATTCAACACTTTAGGGAAATTGTAGAGACATACAAGTAGGGAATTGAGAACCCTAGAGGCACCTAGAGACCCTAGAACCCTAGGACATCTTTAGGGTGAGCCGACCGTTAGGGAACTCAAGGGGTTCGAACCCTCTATGCCCCTAGAGCACTTGGGTAGAGGGGTAGGCTGGCCCTAGGGTACACGGCTAGGGGAGTGCTAAAGTCGGGCTTAAACCACGTAGGGAAATTAAGAGGTGTTGTATTGTTTACATCTTATACATGTTGTTTTTCCTACAATGTTTGGAGGTGTTGTACCTTAATTTCATGCTCATTGTGTACGCTATGAATTCATGATTTGAGTATCATTATATATATATATATATATATATATATATATACATATACATATATGTGTGGTTGTGATATATTGCAGGAGGAGGCGGAGATTGAGGTATGTCCTGGACATACCCCTATTTACTTGTTGTTCAGCACACTTTACCTTATGTGTATATTCCCTATGTGTGTGATGTTGTGGCGTGATTGTTGTATTTCCCGGATACCTCACTGGTGAGGGGAGGGTATGCTCCAAAGAGACAGTGTTGGCCTAATTTCGGAAGTCCAACTGGTGAGGGGAGTTCATACCCCCAAAGAGATGGTCTGGAGACCCGACCGATGAGGAGAACGTATGCCCTAAAGAGACGGATCGAAAGAGCCGTGTCAGTGAGGGGAGAGCATATCCCAAAGAGATGACACTAACTGGGCGGTAGATCAGAGGCCGCACCAACTATCTACCTTATGTGGCGATGAGGACTGACGGGTCCGGTTGAGCATGTGGATGGTTGCATTGTGTATAATATATGTGGTGGTATTTTCTTGCAGGTTGCTATATGTTGATGAGGATGATTGCGTTGCTAAAATAAATGCTCAAAATAAAATTATGCTTCATGTTCTTATGCTTACCTGTATGCTTTTGATTATTGCATGATGATGATGATGTGGTGGAAATTGAGGACTGTTCTACTCACTAAGTCCCGGTTGGACTTACCCATCATATTTGTTGTACCTGAGCTAGATCAAAGAGGCATTGGCGTGCAGTAGCGCGACTGGTGGTGGCAGAGCAGCGAGTCTCGTGACATGTCGTGGTCGAGGGGGATACCTGAGTTGTTTTACCTCTTTCGAGTTGTTGAGTCATGTCGACTCGGTTTATTTATTTGTTTCCGCACTTTTGTCATTTGAGGTGTCTTGTTTAGTAATTAAATTTTAGTAACCAATTTGAACATTTGGTTTTTTTTGTTGAGTTGGTGGTCTAGGGTTTATTTGAAAATAAATATATCTCTTTAAATCCTTGAGATATTATTAAATGTTCAAGTCTGGTTTATGTGTTCATGTGGTTTGGTTTGGGTTAGGCTACGGAGTACGTGGCGTACCCTGGCCGGTCATACCAGATTTGGGGTGTGACATCATGACTATTCTAATATATCAATTCACTCTTCCTTTTCCATAAAAATAAAGTTTGCTCTAAGCCAATGCTTGATTACACATTGGGTAGAAGCACACAATCACTTTATATATTTTGAAGGTTTTATTGGACATTTCTTTCCAAATATTCTCAAGTGTAAATGATTGACAAATATTTTATTGCTCTTAAATGGTGGTATCATTGATTTCTGATCGGTCATGCCTTTTCCTTATTGAACATACACTATTTTTTTTGAAATAGAGTTTGTAATACTCAAGATATGAGGCTGCAGTTTCATTCACACAGTTGATCCTTTGTGTGTGTATAGATATCATCATTGAATGTGCTGAGAGTGATATCAGAGCAAGGAGTCCCCATTAAGAGCAGGATTTTGAGTCTGCAGTCCTTTAGTGGGATGATTCTTTGAAGAAAAAGAACAGGAGGAAGAGCGATAGTCGAGTCATTTTTGTTTCAATTGAGGATGTAAAATTATCAAGATAGGAACATTGACTCCTCGTAAGGATCGATAATGAGGCATGAAGTCCAATGTTAATATTACAATATTAGTTTGACTCCTTGTAATAATGCAAGTTATATGGTAATAGGAACACTTTCAAAAAAAAATTGTTGTGAATCATTTTGTTGTGAATCTAAATCCTAGCTAGCTATGGTTTGATTTAAAGTTTGTTGTGAATCTAAATCATTTATAGATTTGCAGCTAGCTATGATATTTCTTTATTGATGATAATTTTTTGTTTCATGATGTTTATCGTTGTTTCTTTGGAATAAGCCCAAAGAAAAGAATTTGTTATAAATTTCAGTACGGTCGGTGGTTAATTGTCTTTACCAGTAAGTGTTGTTTTCATTTTCATGATTCTTGCTCTAATTTGTTTTATTCATCTTGGTTAATTTTAATATTTAGAAATTATATAAATTATTCAAAATATAAAATATTCAATTTGGTCATGAAAAAATATGCAAGGGTATTTTGGTCATTCTGTCATGTACATGACTATGTTATAGCGAAACAAACACAGGACAGGACTAGATATCGTGTCCTGTTCTTAGCGAAACAAACATGATATAGCTACTATCCCAGGACACATGGAGTTCTGTCTATGTCCATGTCTAGTGTTATGTGACAGGCAGTTTGCAAACCAAACGGGTCCTAATTAAAATATTCAGGGAACAGCCTTTCAGGCAAAAAGGAAGATATCTCTTTTATTTCATAAAACCCCACAAAGGGAATAGTTACACTTACAAACCCACAAAGGGTTGTTCAAAGAAAAAACACTTTCAAACAAAACATCTACTTAGAGAGCGTATCGGGAACATGGTCATCGACTAGGCTGAGTAAGAAACAAAGTTCTGGCTCAAAGTTCTGCTACCAAGATTCAGCAAGTGTGCGCAAACTGGGTCAGGGAAGCTCCTGCAACCTAGGAGTTGGAAGGAAAGGCAAAGAAGGAATTCAAAGCGGCCGATAAGCAAAACCAGGAACCAATTAAAAGAGTTCTAAGCCAGCATGGTGTTTCCAAAAAACCATCGAAATAGGCTTCGCCCTCACTGTAAGCCCGATTGTACAAACCTACACTTGGAACTCTTTCTCATGCTCAAATTCTCAAACCCGATGGTACAAACCCACCGTAAACGGCGAACCCCTCGCCAAAAAAATAAAAGCAACCTCCGATAGAATGGTTGTCACGCCCCAACTCAAGATCACGTGACCGGCCAGGGTATACGTGCCTATACCCTGTAGCCTAAACCATGCATATGCCAACTCAATAATAAAACATAGCGGAAAGAAGTAAATAAGTTTTATTTCAAATAAAAAAAAACCAAAACCAGAATTCATTATAAGTAAGTTTAGCAAAATATAAAGTGTGGAAATAACAAAACAAGTTCAACCGTTCAATTACAATGAAATCTGAAATAAAGACATAAATGTCCCCAAGGGACTACAACTCCAAAACACTGAAACATAAATGCATGACTAACTACCAAAACTCGACTACAACCCCTAACTAGGACTGCTATGAGATCAATGTAGCTCCTCTGCCCTCCAGCCATGCCACATGCTCCAGCCCACCTCACCAGTCAAGCTCTGCAAAATAAAACAACGACAATGAGTGAGTTAAAAAGAACTCAGTGAGCGGTTCTACCAACCCCCACAAAAACCAACACAAATATAATGCATAAAGCAAAACTCTTGAGTCATGCAGGAAAAGGTTACGAGGGAGTGACCAGTTAACAGGCCGTCAGGCCACCACCTGCCCAAAGGCATCCAACACCCAAACGGTGAAGATCAACATGCCTAAGCTTACCATGCACTAAGGCAACAAAATATACTAGGATAATCGAGAAGGCCCTCTGAACTTTTCCTAATATAATGAAACTCAGGAGCAATCAGGAAAACCCTCCGAACTTGCTCCACGAGATGCAAAGGAACAATCTGGAATCGCCCATTCGAACTTTCCCCTTTAAGATATCACAGGAGTAATCAGGTAGGCCCTCCAAACTTACCCCTTTAAGATATCACAGGAATAATCGGGTAGGCCCTCCGAACTTATTCCTTAAAAACACCTCGGGGATAATCGGATAGGCCCTCCGATTAAACTGT
Organism: Canna indica; assembly: GCA_034359265.1. Lineage (NCBI taxonomy): Eukaryota > Viridiplantae > Streptophyta > Magnoliopsida > Zingiberales > Cannaceae > Canna > Canna indica. The sequence goes on from CP136893.1 coordinate 42,415,353, forward strand.
TGGTCGCTCCTCATATGAAATTGTTGAATTCAACTCCACAGCGGTAGGCTCAATCACATGGGACTCATCCCAAATGTACTTCTTCAGCATAGACACATGGAACACTGGATGCACTCGATCCATACTAAGAGGTAAGACCAACTCTTAGGCCACAGGTCCCCTGCGTCTGAGAATAGGAAATGACCTAATGAACCTAAGGCTTAGCTTCCCTTTCTTACCAAATCTCACCATCCCTTTCATGGGGGACACCTTGAGGAACACCATGTCCCCTTCAACAAACTCTACCTCCCTGGCCTTTCCATCAGCATATATCTTCTAGCAACTCTGAGCTGCCAACAATCTCTCTTTGATTAGATTCACCTTTTCTACTACCTCCTCCACCAGGTCAAGTCCCATCATAAGGGAATCTCCTGCCTCAAACCAACCTATAGGCGACCTACATCTTCGCCCATACAATGCCTCAAATGGGGCCATCCCGATGCTACTGTGGTAGCTGTTATTGTAGGCAAACTCAATCAGGGATAAGTGTCTCTCCCAACTGCCCTCCAGATCTAGGACACATGCTCTCAGCATATCCTCTAGTGTCTGAATAGTCCACTCTGACTGACCATCTGACTGAGGGTGAAATATAGTGTTGAACCGAACTTGAGTCCCCAATGCCTCCTAGAAAGACTGCCAAAATCAAGTCATGAACTAAGTACCCCGATCTGAGATGATCATAATAGGAACACCATGATATGCAACAATCCGATCCAAGAACAACCTCGCATACTGCTTGGCTGAAAAGGTCATCTTGACTGGTATAAAATGCGAAGTCTTGGTTAGGCGATCTACCACTACCCAGATAGAATCATTGCCCTTCCCAGACCTTGGCAATCCTGTCACAAAATCCATGGTTATCTTCTCCAACTTCTACTCTAGTACTTTTAGGTTCTGGAGCAACCCTGTCGACTTCAAATCCTCAGCCTTAACCTGCTGACACGCCAGGCACTTAGATTCGAACTCGGCCACCTCTCTTTTCATGCCTCTCCACCAATAATTCTGCCTTAGATCATGGTACATCTTCGTGGCTCCCGGATGCATGGTGTATGTGGACCGATGAGTCATCTCAAGCACCTGCATGTGGACCTCGGCCATATCTGGCACCATTATCCATTTCTTAAACCTCAAAACGGCCTCCGAGTCAACACCGAAACCATTATCGACATCGCCTCTCCTGGCCAGATCCTTGGTGCGAGCACATAAAGCATCCTCCTCCTACGCTGCCCGCAACATGTCAACCAGCATGGACTGCACCCTCAGGTGAGCCACCAACGCACTAGAAGCTGAAATTGACAAGACTGTCCCGCCATCCAAACACATGGCCAAATCCTGAGCCAATGACCTCCTCCTGACTGCCAAATGCACTAGACTTCCCATCGACATCCTGCTCAAAGCATCAGCCACCACATTAGCCTTCCCCGGATGGTACATGATAGTGCAGTCATAGTCTTTCAAGAGCTCAAGCAACCTTCTCTGCCTCAGGTTCAACTCCTTTTGGGTGAGCAAATACTGGATGCTCTTATGATTAGTGAATATCTCACAAGTCTCGACATAAAGGTAGTGACGCCATAGCTTAAATGTGAACACCACTGTTTCTAGCTCAAAATAATGGGTCGGGTAATTCTTCTCGTGAACCTTCAACTGCAAGGTGGCAAAAGTTATCACCCTGCCATTTTGCATCAACACACAACCCAAGCCGACCCGGGAGGCATTACAATAAACAACAAACCCTCCCGAGCCCGAGGCTACTGCTAGAACTGGTGCCAACGTCAAGCGGTCCTTGATCTTCATAAAGCTCTCCTTGCACTTACTGTCTCATTCGAACTTGACCTTCTTCTGAGTTAGGTGGGTCAATGGCGCTGCAATCCTGGAGAAATTCTTCACAAACTTTCTGTAATACCCTGCCAACCCCAGGAAACTATGGATCTCAGTGACATTAGTCAACCTATTCCAATTCTGAACTACTTCTATCTTTGTGGGGTCTACCTTTACTCCTTCCCTGGACACCATATGGCCAAGGAACCCCACACTCTCCAGCCAGAACTCGCACTTGGAGAATTTGGCATACAAGCGGTGCTCCCGGAATGTCTCTAGAATCATCTACAAATGCTTAGTATGCTCCTCCCTGCTCCTGGAATAAATCAAGATATCATCAATTAATACTATTACAAATTTATCAAAGTATTCCCTGAATACTCGGTTCATCAGGTCCATAAATGCAACAGGTGCAATAGTCATCCCAAAGGACATCACCATGAACTCAAAGTGCCCATACCTCGACCTGAAAGCATTCTTGGGGACGTCACTGTCCCGAATCCTCAATTGATGGTACCTTGACCGCAAGTCAATCTTAGAAAACCACTGAGCTCCCTAAAGCTAATCAAATAAGTCATCAATCCTAGGCAGCAGGTACAGATTCTTCATCGTTACCTTGTTAAGCTACCGTTAATCAATGCACATCCGCATTAACCCATCTTTTTCTTTCACAAAGAGCACTGGAGCACCCCAAGGCAAAACACTAGGGCGAATGAAGCCCAACTCAAGCAACTCCTGGAACTGGGACTTCAACTCCCTCAACTCAGCTGGTGCCATCCGATACGGTGGAATGGAGATCGACTTCACCCCTGACTGCAAATCAACGCAGAACTTGATCTCCCTCTCTAGAGGCAACCCTAGCAACCCCTCTGGAAACACATCAGAGAACCCGCATACCACAGGCGTCCCTCTGATGTCCCTAGTCATACCTCCTTCGCCCTCTGCCACAGACACAAAGGCCAAGAAAGACTGGCAACCACACAGAAGTAGCTTCTGAGCCCTAAGAGCTGAAATTTCCATCAATGACTCTCCTCTTCCCTTACCCTAGAAGGTAAACTGGGGCAATCCGGGCTTACTGAATGTCATAGTCTTAGCCTTGCAATCCACTGAGGCGAAATGGTTTGCCAATTAGTCCATGCCCAAAATTACATCAAGCTCTAACATTGGCATGAGTGTCAATTCGGTTATCAACACATGCCCACAAATGATAACCTCATAGCCTTGAAAGACTGTCTCTGCCATTACAAAAATGCCTGTATGCGTAGACACCACAAGAGGCAAATCAAGCACAGAAGATTCCCTTGCTAGCTTAGCAGCAAACAAAGCAGTCACAAAAGAGTGCGTAGCACTCGGATCAAACAAGACATATGCAAGTGCAGAACCAACAACAAGGTTACCTGATACTACTGCCCTGGACGCCTCAGCGCCCTCCTGGTTCATAGCAAATACCCGTGCAGCGGGCCTGTCTGAACCACCAGCTCACTGGCCTCCACCCTGAGTCTAACCCCTTTGAGCAAGGGAACCCACTGACATCAGTGCCTTTTCTCTGGTCTGATCAGGCTGCTGACTGCCCTTGCTAGGACAATCCTTTTTGTAATGCCCAGCCTGCCCACAACTAAAACATACCTCTGAACATCCCCAACAAGCCCCCCAGTGTCTCCTGTGACATCGATTACACTGTTGTGGCCCATATCTCCGCTGCAGACCTCCAAATGACGCCCTTGGTCTTGAACCCATGTGACATCTGGAACTGTTATTACCTCCACCCTACGGTGGATCTGCTGTCCTGAAAGTCCCCTCTAAGAGAGCTGGTCGACCCCCCGAAGGCTGGGGGTGAAACTTTTTCTTCCAGGGACCATCATGCTTGTCTGTCGGTACCAATGCTTCCTTTCAAAGCGCCTCATCTACTACCCGAGCAAAGTTAGTGTCCTCTGTGTAATGGATCAGTCTAGCGATCTGCGGTCTCAACCCCTCAATAAACCTCTTGACCCTGGCGGTCTCTGTGGCTATCAAGGTGGGATGGTACTTCGAGAGTCGAGTGAACTCCATCTCATAATCTATCACCGACATACTGCCCGTCTGACACAACAGCTCGAACTCTTTCGCCCGCCTGTCCCGGACGCTCATCTTTCGGTTGTTCTTCTAAACTCCTCCCAAGTAGGAGGTGGTGCATCTGCTGCTCTGCGGTCCCTCCAGGTGTGAAGCCAATCCTTGGCTGGACCTCTCAGCTGCAACCCGATCATTCTAGCGGTCGTCTTAGAAGAACAACCAAGCTCCCTGCACAGCTCATGGAAATCTCCCAAGAAACTGGTGACCTCCACCCACTGATCTGTCCCTATATACTCCGGTGACCTAAATGCAACAAAATTTGCATATGAAGGTGCTCTGGGGGCTCTGACCACTGGTGCCACTGATTGGAACACCTCTGGTGCTGCGGGTGTTGCCGGTACTGGTTGTGGTTGCTGCCTCAGCTCTTGCTCCTCGCGGAGCGCCTCAATCAACTCAGCCACTCAGGCCTGCAACTGAACAACCATGGGATCCTGTCTCACCCTAAGTCGTTAAGTAATTAAACCACAAGTCGCGCTGAGGTGCAGACTCAACCCATTGATCTCATAATATACCCTTACCGTATACTAACACGCTAGCAATGCCCTATACGGTGACAACTCTATATCGTAGTCAGACCGAATCACATGCTCTGATACCACATTATCACGCCCTATCTCAGGTCACGTGACCGGCCAAGTTATACGTGCTTATACCCTGCAGCCTAAACCATGCACATGCCAACTCAACAATAAAATATAGCGGAAAGAAGTAAACAAGTTTTGTTTCAAATAAAAGAAACCAAAACCAGAATTCATTATAAGTATGTTTAGCAAAATATAAAGTGTGGAAATAACAAAACAAATTCAACCGTTCAATTACAATGAAATCTGAAATAAAGACATAAATGTCCCCAAGGGACTACAACTCTAAAACACTGAAACATAAGTGTGTGACTAACTACCAAAACTCGACTACAACCCCTAACTAGGTTACATAAGTGTTCTACCAACCCCCACGAAAACCAACACAAATATAATGCATAAAGCAAAACTCCTGACTCAAGCAGGAAAAGGTTACAAGGGAGTGACCAGCTAACAAACCGTCAGGCCACCACTTGCCCGAAGGCAACCAAAACCCAAACAGTGAAGATCAACAGGCCTAAGCCTACCAAGCCCTAAGGCAATAAAATATACTAGGATAATCAGGAAAGTCCTCCTAACTTATCCTAATATAAAGAAACTCGGGAGCAATTGGGAAGGCCCTCCAAACTTGCTCCACGAGACACGGAGGAACAATCGGGAATCGCCAATTCGAACTTGCCCTTTTAAGATATCACAAGAGTAATCGGGTAGGCCCTCCGAACTTACTGTTTAAGATATCACAAGAATAATCGGGTAGGCCCACCGAACTTATTCCTTAAAAATACCTCGGGGATAATCTGGTAGGCCCTCCGAACTTATCCCACGAGGCCAAACTGGAACAATCAGAATTTGCCAATCCGAACTTGTTCCATAGGTTGGGAATTAGCCATCCAACCTCCCGGGCCTAGCCCCGAATCTGGCTCCTCAACGAGCCTCTCTGCCATTCATAAAGATATGGCACAACATGACCTAAGTCAAGCCTCTCCTATGGTGTCTTAGGGCTATCAACCTTATTGGGAAACGTCTCAACACTCCAATACCCGACCCCAATTCCTAGACTCGTAATGTCATAATCTCGTGAGGTTTTATTTCATGCATAATTTTATTTGTTGGTTCATAACGGGTTATGCTGACCCCTTGCTCAATTTTAATTATGTAATTTAAAATTTAGATCACCAATATCAGGGTTTTGTTTTAGGGTTTTGTTATAGCTTACTATTGTGCTCAATACTAATGTATCTAACCCGAATCTGGTTTCCATAGTGTGTCCTATATTTCCAAACTATATTTTCTGGTCGAAACGATAGGTTACATGACTATGTTCAAAGAAATACATATACCACAGTAAGTATTTTAAAAACATCACAGATTCATCATCTAAGCATGAAATTCCAGCAACATTAAGTTTTTCAACATAACATGAAAATAAATCCGAAATTTATAGAAATTAGATTCTTAATTATCATTAAAATAGAATACTAATCTTGAGATAAATTTCTCGATTTCATGCTTATTAAACAAGACTAACAAGTATCAACAACAACTTAATCAAGGAACAAACATCATGATCAAGAACACTTCTTCAAGAACCTTCATGGCATTAACATCAAGATCTTAATTTATTAAACATGATTTCTAACCCAAAAATCACAGATTTAAATCTAAGACATGCAACCACAATTCAAGAACCTAAATAGGCAAGCAAATCAAGATATAAACTTCAAGAAGAACAAGATCTCTCACTTGGGCATTTCATCGAACACCTTGAGGGCACCCTTGCTTCACCCTTCACCGAGCACCCCTAGGGTAAACCTAGGGCTGCCGAGCCACAAGGGGAGGATCACGGGCCCTCCTCACACAAATTAGTAAAAGAACACGGTGAACAAACACACAATTCAGCAAAAATCACAAGAAACAAGAAAGATGCCCAAATTGGCTCAAGATTACGAGAGAACTTGGAAAAGGAGAGGTAAAACCACTCACCCGAATAGGAAGGATGATGAGAGGAGAAATCTCGGATGACGGCCCTCGAATTCATCTTCAAGAGATGGCAGCTCGACTCAAGAAGGGGGAGGGAGCAGCGGTTCCTCCTCAAGTCGCCGGCTTGAAGAGAGAGGAAGAGAGGGAAAGGGAGGGGAAAGGGGAAGGGCTCGACGGCTCCTCTCGGCTCGGCTCCTCTCGGCTCGGCTCCAAAGGGAAGGAAGAAGGAGAGGAAAGAGAGGGGAAGGCTCGGCGGCTAGGCTCTTGAGGGTGGCGGCTCTAAGGGGAAGGAGAGGGGCGGCTGGCTGGCTGGCGGCTCCTCTCTTTAATATGATTTGTGCGGCTCCAATGGGGAGCCGCAAGCCAAGGCGAAGGATTTTTTATACTCCCTCCTCAACCCTAACTCTACTAAACCCTTTATCAAACCTGCATCTGCCTCAAATCGAAATCGAACCCGAACCTGCTAACTTAATTAATCCTATTCTAATCCCATGCTAAATTACAAGTAACCAACATGCGCACATCCACATACAACATAATTAAACAATCATGCATACACAACATAGAATTAAATAAATTTATCTATGCAAGCAAAATTTCTATAACACATATTTCTACTTACCCGAGCTCACAAGCTCGCACCGGACCAAGAGTCGACTCGGCTCAACCTCGAACTAGTCCAGTAGGCTGGCAAATGCACACAATAAATGGAAATTAGAATTAATATCTAGGATATTACAACGGTAATATTCGACATCTCCCAATCCATGATTTCCATAACACACAACAAGTAGGGGTCTATTTAAAGGCTCGAAACACAAACCGTCAACGTAACTGGCAGATCCAGGAGGCATCTCGTCCATCAAAATATAACTGGCGCTTAATGCTTTGGAAACTAATGACAAAATCTTTGTTCATAATTGATTTTTCTGCCAAAAGATATACCTATTGAACATGTGGCGTACGCTTGAAAGAGTCTTCACAAGCATCACATCCAGCCCGAATACCAAGGCAATGCTTTAAAAATTGTGTACTCATCTTGCAACTAACGATAGGGCCTATAGACTCCAACCGAGCTCGAGGGCTGTGGACTGGACTAGAACTATCGGGCCTGATCGGACTAGACCCAGCTGAAAGAAATAGTGACCTTGAGCCAATCACATGTTGATGTGTAGGGAACTATTTTTGGTTAATGGATAATATGAGGCAACTTTTCATCATATGCTGCATCTATATTTTGTATATATTAGATTGTGATGAACCCCATGGACCCAGGCAATTGATTCCAAGGCCATGATGACATCATGCCAGTGAGACTTGGAATCAAGGATGCCCCTGTTCTAAATGTTCTCAGTCGTAGGATCACAAATTAGGGTATTGGTGATTTCGGATAGACTGGTGCACTTGGTACATGCCTTATATGATAAGGGGTAGCTGATCTCACAGTTACCTATGAGCTGTAATTTAATGTACAAGTGCAGGTGCTCATTAGGGAATGAGTTCACTGAACGGACCTACACGAGGAGCACAGAATGGAATCCTTATATGAGTGCTGATAGGATGTTCCTCGGGTGATAGTAGGTGCAAGCAGTCCTTGGACTTGAGGTTATCATGGTTACCTTGTGATTGTTGACCCATTGCTTTGGACTAATCCTCACGTGGCCTTCAGTGTCATGTGATGAATACCTCAGGTCATGGGAAAGCACCCATGGAGGTATGTGAGCAACCAATATGGAATCAGTTACTCCTAGTAAGAGGAGATAATGTCTATGTGTCCCTGCAAGTGTCAGCTCAGGAATCTCTGGCCATAGTAGATATGAATGTCGGAAAAAGGTTTTCTGACATGCCATTATTGAGACAACGACTTGGTAGGCAGAATACATATGAATCGGCATTAGGGTTTGGCACATTTTCCAAACCCTAGCCATATTCGAGACATTGTAACTGAGGGACTTAGTTGCATGGTAACTAATCACCAAAGGGCGTTCGGTCCCTGTAGATTGAACCTCACACTATCTGGGTAGTCATGACACATTGCTAGACGTCAACCCTGACTTGTGAGTGGAGTCTTTCACGACCACACTAAAGGGATTTAGTGGTGGCTCGTAAGATTCAAATAAAAGTCATTCTATCGGATCCGACTCTCCGTTATGCACAACTCACTGCTGGCTTAGTGTGTGGCCCAATGGGTCACACACTACAGGCTAACCTCATAACAGACCTTATGAGATAAAGTTCAAATGCAGCCCTATATGTCTACTAGCATGGACATGCTGCAACTCGATCATGGATCTCGTTTACAGACATGATAGGAAAGTTGTTTCCTATAGGAACGAATGCACGATGGAGTTCCTCGATAACCCTAATTTATAGGGCATTCCTAAATTGTAGGGATTGACACATGATAATATTTCATATAGTTGATTAAATTTTAATTATGAATTAAATATTTAATTATAAATTAAATATAATTTGATTTTGAATCAAATATACATGGTGGAAAATTTAGTTTCTAACCATGAGCCTAACCGATTCATTGGGAATTAATTTATTTGGATAAATCCTAATTAATAAGAATTTGATTTATGGAGATAAATCATAAAATTAATAGATATATGATTTATGAGGATAAATCATAATTCTATTAATTAATAGGGAAAATAAACTAAAAATCACAAGATTTGTAGAAATTCTTTGTTCTACCTGTGTTTTCAAAATTCGTCTGTAAATGCACAACCTTTACATCCATTTGTGTCATCTACTAAATCGTCAAGCACCGTTGAGACGGCGCTTCACGATTTGGTAGATGGCATAAACAAATGTAAATGTTGTGCATTTATAGGCCTACTTTGAAAACGTAGGTAGAACATAAAATTTCTGCAAACCTTGTAATTTTTTAGTCTAATTAATTTCCCATTAGATGAGCAAAGACAACTTGTATTTTTTGGGACTTGATTATTCAATTATATTGTTTTTCAAAGTTTGTGGAATTGGATGATTCAAACAGTAAGCATTTAGAGCAGTTTTTTTTCTTCCATTTCTTTTAATGCTTAGCAATGTGATAATTTTAATCAAACCTTGAGCTGAGAGGAAAACATCAATATGTTTACGTTTCAAGAACATGTATAATATAATTGTTATTAATAGGGTGGTGGATTTGTGTAAATGGGTATTTCACCCGTCCCAGAGCTTGACATATAGGTAATTGGCGGGTTTGCAAAAATTTTATTTTCTACTCACATTTCTAAAATTCGCCTGTAAATGCACAACCTTTACATCTGTTTATTGCATCTACCAAATTGTCAAACACCGTCTCAACTTAGCTGATGACACTTGACAATTTGGTAGATGGCATAAACGGATGTAAAGGTTGTGCATTTACAGATGAATTATAAAAACGTGGGTAGAACATAAAATTCCTACAAACCTTGTGATATTGTAGTCTATTTTCCCTAATTAATAAGAAATTGATTTATTTAGATAAACCTCTCTCCTATTGTTTAGGGAATTGGTTTATTTAAATAATTATCATTCTTGTTTATAGGCTCTTAATTTATGGAGATAGATTAATGTTTATACTTTATTTGATTTAATTAATTTCAAATTAATTATGAAGCCATTAAAATATAAATTATTTTTGGAGGCAAACCCCGAAATTTTGAATTCCGGGGAGAGAGTTTTTAGGGGGGCGGGTCTACCATTGTAGCCGCCCCCTCACTATAAATTGTGGTCGAACACCCTATGGGAGATGTTGGTGAATTAGTTCTTCCTCCTCCTGTCCACTGGTGGCCGGCCACTACTTCCACCTTCCTGGTCTTTTACGAAGCCAAATTGGAGGTGTCTTCTACTTGGGTGTACCGCCTACTTCATCCACTTTGTCATGGGTCAATTGTTTATTGCGGAAGAACCCGTGTGGCACACTTGCATCCCGTGCAAGGAATAAGCCTATCATCCTGAATCTGTCCCGAATTGGGCTTCCCGACTTAACATCGCGGGACACATGTTGGTCCACGTGCCAACCTCGCTGTCATGGGCTAATTGTTTTATGCGGAAGAACCCGTGTGGCACCCTTGCATCCTATGCAAGGGATAAGCCTATCATATCGAATCTGTCCCGAATTGGGCTTTCTAACTTAACATCGCAGGGCATGTGTTGGACTACGTGCCAACCTCGCGCTCCATGTCCATACCTTGAAAAGACCATGTTGGCTGAATGATATTGAAGGCGTAAAGTAAAACAACAACTACAGGACTATGGACGCAAGAAAACATAAAACCGGGTGTAGGACGAGCTCCGCAATTGTCTTCGACGAAGATCGATAGGTTGCACGCCCATATGGGCCGCTCGTTCGTTTCCGCCCAAGGCAACCGCTTTATTTTCCAATGCTCTCCTATATTATACAAGAGACCCCTAACCCCCAAGTGCCACCCCCAAGGTTCCCAAAAGCACGAGGAGCATGACAAAATCGTGGCCATGACGAATGCACGAAAAATGCTCCGCTTAGCTATAATGCACGCACGAAGCATCGAATGACCTCGAAATGCATCCAACCCGTACCATGGGCCCTCGGGGATCGCACAAAGGATTTTACAAGTACCAACTACAATAAAAGCCAAAATTACATGGACGTGAAAACATATTTACAAATATGTAGGGAACATTCCACCATGATTCATCGTTGCTCGGGCAAATCGAAAAGTCCCTTACATCCTCCCCCACTTCAAGCTTCGACGTCCTCGTCGAACTCGCCTCGACCACACCGCCTTTCTGGCATAGGCTGTAGTTGCTGAAGTGAATTCTTCACAAGTAGTGGAAGAGAACACCGCCTGAGTAACGACATGCCGCAATGGAGCTACAACATGCCGAGTTTCGCCATGAAGTCCGCCACTAGGAAATGACTACTTGGAACATCATTGAGTTCCATCATCTCCTGTTGTTGCGAGAAAGGACTTTGAGATTCCCAAACTCGTTGCTGGGCAATGAAAGTCCCAGACTTGTGGAGCAAACTAGTGTCGTTGAGCAACGCTCACTTGTAGGGGCACTAGTGCCATTGAGCAATGCTCGCTTGAATGGACACCGAGAAATAGCTACTGAGTTCACCAAATCTCGATGTTGCTGGGCTATGAGGGTCCCAAACTTTGTGGGGCACACGAGCACCGTTGAGCAATGCTCGCATTAAGGAACTTGAGAAATAGTTACTCAATTCACCAAGTCCCATTATTTGCTTGGCAATGAAAAGTCCCAAACTTAATGAGCATACGAGCAATGCACATCTCAGATAACATCTGGGTATCGTTGTGCAACACCCAAGTGATGAGTAGTTCTGTGGCCACACCACACTAGAGCATTTTCTCCATCGCCGCTTTGAGCCGATCACTACTTGCTCACTCGCCCCCCGCAGGAGTCATGGTGCCCTCCTTTGAGCCCATCTCAATGAGCTTCAAGTCCTACGGATCACTGATTTCTCACTCGCCCACCGCAGAGGTCATGGCGCCCTCCTCCGAGCCTATCTCAACAAGCTTCAAGTCTTACGCTGCTCCTTGAATCATGACTTGAGAGATTTTTTCTAACCAGGTCACAACGTCCACGAATTCTCCTCACTAAGAACATTGCTAACACACCACAGCTGTTCTTCACTAGTGCTTGGTTCAGACATGCCAATCTTGCATCTTAGAGGCCATCTTTCCTTGCGCACCAACCTTGCGACTTAGGGGACATCAGCCTTGAGCACTAACTTGGCGTCTCACGAGCAATCTGCTCTACACTACATCTTAGGGGTCATCAGCCCTATGCACAAACTTGGAGACTCATGAGCCATTAGCTGTGCGCTGCGTCTTAGGGGACAACGCCCTGCGCACTATCATTGTGTCTTATTAGAGAGTCTGCTTTGCGCACAATGTGTGTCTTACTAGAGATCTACTCAGCGCATGACTTTGCATCTTATGAGAGAGTCTACTCTACGCACCACCGTGCGTCTTATGAGAGATCTGCTCTGTGCACACGACTTAAGCGTCATCTGCTCTACGTGCAAACGACTTTGCATCTTAGGAGCCCATCCATCCTACGCAAAAGTCACAATCTTCACATCAATCAATGCATGCTTGCCTCCCCCAATACAATAGTCGAAAGGTTCATCGACTGGGTTCACTATATCAGCAACTTGAGCATCACAGACGGAATGTACGTCGGTTATGTTCGCATCGAGGGCTTTCACAGATGGAGGCTTGCAGTTCTCGCTCTGATACCAACTCTGCTCCGATACCAACTGTCACGAGCCAATTGTTTTGTGCGGAAGAACCCGTGCGGCACCCTTGCATCCCGTGCAAGGGATAAGCCTATTATATTGAATCCGTCCCGAATTGGGATTCCAGACTTAACATCATGGGGCATGCGTTGGACAATGTGCCAACCTTGTGCTCCATGTCTGTGCCCCCAAAAGATCATATTGGCCGAATGGTAAAGAAGGCGTAAAGTAAAACAACAACTACAGGACTATGAACATAAGAAAACATATAACTGGGTGTACGACGAGCTCCGCAATTGTCTTGGGCGAAGATCGACAGGTCGCACACCCATATGGGCCGCTCGTTCGTCTCCACCCAAGGCAACCGCTTTGTTTGCCAATGCTCTCCTACATTATACAACAGACCCCTAACCCCCAAGTGCTATCCCCCAAGGTTCCCAAAAGCACGAGGAGCATGATAAAATCATGGCCATGCGAGATGGTGATTTTCCATGGCCACGGCCATGACGAATGCATGAAAGGTGCTCCGCTTAGCTGTAACGCACGCACCAAGCGTCGAATGATCTCGAAATGCATCCAACTCGTACCGTGGGCCCTTAGGAATCGCACAAAGGATTTTACAAGTACCAACTACAATAAAAGCCAAAATTACATAGAAGCGGAAATATATTTACAAATATGCAAGGAGCATTCTGCCATAATTCGTTGTTGCTCGGGCAAATCGAAAAGTCCCTAACATCGCGCTCCATATCCGTGCCCCCAAAAGACCATGTTGGCCGAATGGTATTGAAGGCGTAAAGTAAAACAACAATTATAAGACTATGGATGCGAGAAAATATAAAACTGGGTGTAGGACGAGCTCCGCAAATTATCTTGTGAGAAGATCGGTTGGTTTGCCAATGCTCTAGCTCCTACATTATACATGAGACGCCTAACCCCCAAGTGCCACCCCCAAGGTTCCCAAAAGTACGAGGAGCATGACAAAATCGTGGTCATGTGAGATGGTGATTTTCCATGGCCACAGCCATGACGAATGCAGGAAAACTGCTCCTCTTAGCTGTTGTGCACGCACCAAGCGCTGAATGACCTCGAAATGCATCCAACTCGTACCGTGGGCCCTCGGGGATCGCACAAAGGATTTTACAAGTACAAACTATAATAAAAGCTAAAATTACATGGACGCAAAAACATATTTACAAACATGCAGGGAACATTCCGCCAGGATTCGTCGTTGCTCCCCCTCTTCAAGCTTCGACGTCCTCGTTGAACTCGCCTTGGCCACACTGCCTTTATGGCATAGGCTGCAATTGTTGAAGTGAATTCTTCACAAGTAGTCGAAGGGAACACCGCCTGAGTAACGACACGCCGCAGTGGGGCTACAACATGTCGAGTTTCACCGTGAAGTCTGCCACAAAGAATTGACTACTTGGAACATCGTTGAGTTTCATCATCTCCTGTTGTTGTGAGAAAGGGTTTTTGAGATTCCCAAACTCGTTGTTGCTGGGCAATGAGAGTCCCAGACTTGTCGAGTAAACGAGCGCAGTTGAGCAACACTCACTTTGATGGACATCAAGAAATAGCTACTTGGTTCACCAAGTCTCATTGTTGCTGGGCTATGAGGGTCCCAGACTTTGTGGGGCACACGAGCGCCGTTGAGCAACGCTCGTGTGAAGGAACCCGAGAAATGGTTACTCAATCCACCAAGTCTCATTTTTGCTGGGCAATGGAAAGTCCCAGACTTAATGAGCATACGAGCAATGCTTGTCTCGGATACCATTTGGGTGTCATTGTGCAACACCCAAGTTATGAGTAGTTCTGCAGCAGCACCACACTAGAGCATTGCCTCCACCGCCGCCTTGAGCTGATCACTACTTGCTCACTCACCCCCTGCAGGAGTCATGGTGCCCTCCTTTGAGCCCATATTAACGAGCTTCAAGTCTTACGCTACTTCTCGAACCACGACTTGAGGGATTTTCTCCAACTGGGTCACAACGTCCGCCAACTCTCCGCACTAAGAGCATTACTGCCACACCACAGCTGTTCTTCACTAGTGCTTGGTTCGGATGTGTCAATCTTGCGTCTTAAGAGCCATGTGTTATGCACACAAATTTTACGTCTTAGAGGACATCTTGCCTTGCGCACAAACCTAGAAACTTAGGGGACACCAGTCATGCGCACCAACTTGGCGACTCACAAACCATCTGCTCCATGCTGCGTCTCAGGGGTCATTAGCCATGCACACAAACTAGGCGACTCATGAGCCATCTGCTCTGCGTTGCATCTTGGGGTCATACGCCCTACACACAAACTTGGCGACTCATGAGCCATCGGCTCTGCGCCGTGTCTTAGGGGACATCCGCCCTGCGCATAATCCTTGGCGACTCACGAGCCATCAGCTCTGCGCTGCGTCTTAGGGGACGTCGCCCTGCGCACCATCCTCGCATCTTATGAGAGAGTCTACTTTGTGCATAATGTGCATCTTACTAGAGATCTGCTCTGCGCAGGACTTTGAATCTTATGAGAGAGTCTTCTCTGTGCACCATTGTACGTCTTATGAGATATCTGCTCTATGCACACGATTTAAGAGACATCTGCTCTACGTGCAAATGACTTCGCGTCTTAGGGACCCATCTGCCCTGCGCAAAAGTCATGATCTTCGCATCGATCATCAAATGCTTACCTCCTAGAATACAACAGTCGGAATGTTCATCAATTGGGTTCACTGCATCAGCAACTCGAGCGCCATAGATGAAATGCACGTCGGTTATGTCTGCATCGAGGGCTTTCTCGATTGGAGGCTTGCAAACCTGGCTCTGATACCAACTGTCATAGGCCAAATATTTTGTGCGGAAGAACCCGTGCAGCACCCTGGCATCTCGTGCAAGGGATAAGCCTATCATCCTGAATTCATCCTGAATTGGGCTTCCCAACTTAACATCGCAGGGCATGTGTTGGTCGACGTGCCAACCTCACGCTCCATATTCGCACCCCCAAAAGACCATGTTGGTTAAATGGTATTGAAGGCGTAAAGTAAAACAACAATTATAGGACTATTTAGGTAAGAAAACATAAAACCGGGCGTAGGATGACCTCCGTAAATTGTCTTGGGTGAAGATCGACTGGTCACACGCCCATATGGGTCGCTCGTTCATCTCCGCCCAAAGCAACCGCTTTGTTTGCAATGCTCTCCTACATTATACATGAGACCCCTAACCCCCAAGTGCCACCCCCAAGGTTCCCAAAAGCATGAGGAGCAAGATAAAAGCATGGCTATGCAAGATGGTGATTTTCCATGGCCACGACCATGATGAATGCAGGAAAACTACTCCGCTTAGCCGTTGCACACGCACTAAGCGCTGAATGACCTCGAAATGCATCCAAGTAGTACCGTGGGCCCTCGAGGATCACACAAAGGATTTTAAATATGAACTATAATAAAAGCCAACATTACATGGACGCGAAAATATATTTACAAACATGTATGGAACATTCTGCCATGATTCGTTGTTGCTCGAGCACATCGAAAAGTCCCTAACAACTTGGAGGATTACGAACAAGGATAGCGAGGTATTCTTTGATCTACCTCCTCATTCCATTGTTAATTTTCTTGTATCCTCTTCCTCTCATTTTGAAGCCTGGTTCTTGATGGAAGGGTCGGCCTAGCTCGTGAGGTTTTGGGGTTTGAGAAAGCGTCTCCGTTGAGCCACGACGAGTCTGGTTGTTCGCTGCCCCTTTGTTGCAAAGTGCCTGGTGTGGACTATAATTGGAGGACATGCGTGTGTGCATCTTGATACGGGAATAGGAGCACCCTATCCAACCACGGTATGAGGTATACCTTCCTCCTTCTACTCGCAGATTGAATTCCTTAATTGTTGCTAAAGTAGATCGCTGCTTTGGGATGTTTTGAATTTTTTAAATCGCTATTTCCACTATGTTTCATATTCCCATCCCTACAACGGTATCAGAGCCACCTTTAGCAAAATTTTGGAATTTTTATTTTGTGTTTTGGTCACGTTTACGAATCATTCGCTCCCTAAACGTCATTCTTCCAGTTTTGGTTTTCGGGGTTTTTTGAGTCATTTTCTTGGCTCCATGGTTCATATGATGAATCGAGGTGGAAGCCTACTGGACATATTGATTTTGGAGAGAATTTAAACTCAAAAATCCCGTGGGTTTCATGGTTGAACAACCCCGAGAACCGAAAAAATACAGCATGTGTTGTTTGGACCATTTTGGGTGGAAATGTGATCGGATTTGCGCAATTTCGGATTCTGTTTTATCCTTTCTTTTTCATATATGATGTGATGCATGAAAGGATTATTATGGATGAGCCCTATTTGCATGTGACTATGTGTAAAATGTGGTTGTGATGATTGCTTGTAAATTTATGAAATTTCAGCATTGTAATTTTAAAATAAAGCCTCTGTACCCCTACTTTCCTCTTGAGAATTCTAGTTGTAGCTTATACTTGTCTTTTTTTTTGCTTGTAGCATTTAATCATCACCATGTCATCTACACTAACATTTCAAAGCATTCTTGATGCTAATAAACTCACTGGAACAAACTACATCGATTGGTTGCAAAATTCGGGGATTGTCCTCATCCAGGAGAGACTTTTCTATGTTCTTGATAATCGGCCTCCGGATACCCCTTCCGAAAGGGCTACCGAGGAAGTGAGGGCCACTTACAAGAAGTGGCAAGATGACAGCACTATTGTTCAGTGCATTATGCTCGCCTCTATGTCCGATGTGTTGCAGCGACAACATGAAAAGATGGACGCTAGGGTCATCCTCTCTCACCTGAAAGAGTTGTATGGTGAAGAGAGCTCGACTGCTAGGTTTAAGCTATCAAAACAACTCTTCCAGGCCAAGATGAAGGTAGGGACCCCTGTTGAAACCCATGTCCTCAAACTAATCGATTTGATCGAGAGGTTAGAGAAATTGGGCCTAAGCATTGATAAGGGGCTAAGTCGGGACTTAATACTCCAATCCCTCCCAGGGTCATTTTCAGAGTTTATAATCAACTACCACATGAACAAGCTGGATGCCTTGCTTTTCGAGCTCCATAATATGTTGAAGACTGCTGAGTCCCACCTTCCAAATGAAAAGGACAAAGTCTTGTTAGTGGGTAGTGCCCCGAAAAAGGCGAAGAATCGCTCTGTTAAGAACAAAGCGAAAAATAAAGTTGTAAAACCTAAGAAGGAAATCAAGGAAAAGGAAAAGATTGCTTCTAAAGGCACTTGTTTTCATTATGGTAAAGATGGCCACTAGAAGCGCAACTACAAGGAGTACATTGCAGAAGTAAGGCAAAAGATGGCTTTTGAAGCCCTCTCCACACACTACTAGAAATTAGGTCTTCAGCAACGGCCGCTCAAGCCGTTGCTATTTGCAACGGCTTTCTTATGGCCGCCCGAGCCGTTGCAGATATTTGTATCTGCAACGGCGTTCTAACGGATACGTGAGCCGTTGTGGATTATTTTAATTATCCGCAACGGCTTTCTGACGGAAAGGCGAGCCGTTGCTGATATTTTAATTATCAGCAACGGCTTTCTAACGGATAAGTGAGCCGTTGCTGATGATAACTTATCAGCAACGGCTTTCTAACGGGCGAGTGAGCCATTGCTGATAAGTTTATATAGGGCACCAGTCGCGCCCGACCCTTCTTCCTCCCGCTGCTGCCGCCGCCGCTCTTGCTCTCGCCTCTCGCCGCCGCTGCCGCTGCTGCCGACGCCGACGACGCCTCTTCCTCCTCCCGCTGCTGCCGACTTGTTCAGGTATGCCTCGCCGGCCGGCCGTCTCTTCCCGTTGCGGCCGGCGAGAATCAATCTGATCGAAACACTATATCTAGGGTTTCGACCAGCGGTGGTCAGCCGATGGCCGTCGTCGGACCTTGTACAGTGGCCGGACAGTGTGTCCGGCCACTGTACGCCGGCGCCGGAGTCCACCTGACTCCGGCGCCGGAATTTATAATTTTATATATAATTTATATTGTTTTATAATTGTTAATTAATTGTTAATTAATTATTTAGATTAATTGTTTAATTTGTTAGATTAATTATTAGGGTTTAGATTAATTTCGTATGCGCGCCGGAATCGTCCACTTCGGACGCGCGCTGGAATCGTCCACTTCGGACGCGCGCCGGAATCGTCCACTTCGGACGCGCGCCGGAATCGTCCACTTCGGACGCACGCCGGAATCATCCAATATGGACTCGAACGGTCTCGAAACATTTAGAAAATAATCATGCATCCGACGAGTTCATATGTTTCACGTACGCATCGACGAGTCGGATATGATTTAGCAAAACCTTAGATCCGTTCGGGGATTGTATGTTCGTGTAAAAGAAGTAGATGATCTTTTATACGATGTACAATTCTTGAATTGTCCCTGATTGGACAGTTTGAGAATATAGTTATTTGTACTGCACTTACGTTTTTATTTTAACTATTATCTAATTATTCTAAATTTCGGCAACATCTCTCTTGTTCTCCGATACGCGCCCAGATGATATGCGTATTCGGAGAACTATAGGGAGATGCTGCCGAAATTTAGAATAATTAGTTAACAGTTAAAATAAAAACGTAAGTGCAGTTCAAATAACATAAATCCTAAATGGAATAGGACAATCTCACCTAAAGACATTAACCAAAGAAATTGTCATTGATTGACAGAATCATGTCGGCTGATCGAAGTTGGATGTACCGACGTCTTGATCGTGGAGTTTTAACGAATGAGTTTCGATTAGGCGTAACGTACTTCCTAAATTTCGCCTATTCGAATCGGAATTTCGTTAGCATGGGTGATCAAATCCGATGTCCGTGCCGCATTTGTTCAAATGGACGATTTTTGGATCGGGAGACTGTCACTCTGCATCTATATACCAAAGGATTTGCACCAAGATATTTTCTATGGACTTGTCATGGGGAGTCACGCGAAGTCGGGACGTCGAGCAATCCTGTCGTTCAGACGTATGGTGAAAAATCTCATTCTTTGATTGTCATCGTCGATTCCTACCGGTTAATCATCAGTATCAAAGGAATCGTAATAAATTTACTAAGGGCAGAGTCGAAAGAGATGGGCCACCACCGATGTTGTCTGGTGAACAAATGTTAGCACGTGTTTCAGCACTTCCGGATATAGTATTTGGTCGCAATGAAAGAGTGTCAGGTTTTGGCCAAACACACAACTGGGTGAAAATAAGTATCTTTTGGGAATTACCCTATTGGAGTTCATTATTGATTCGACATAATTTAGATGTCATGCACATTGAAAAAAATGTGTTTGATAATATTTTCAACACTTTGATGGATATTTCTGGAAAAACTAAAGATAATGTCAAAGCCCGACATGATCTGAAAATACTTTGTAAAAGACCAGAGTTGGAGTTACAAGAGGTCAACGGACGATATCTGAAACCGAAGGCCCTATATGTGTTAAATAAACAACAGATCAAAGATGTTTGTCAATGGGTAAAAGAACTCAGATTACCCGATGGATATGCTTCAAACTTATCTCGATGTGTGAACGTCGATGATTGTAAAATATCAGGGATGAAGAGCCATGATTGTCATGTATTCATGCAGAGATTACTTCCGATCGCATTTCGAGATCTTCTACCTGATAATATTTGGGGTCCGTTGACTGAATTAAGTATGTTTTTTAGAAGCATCTGTGCAAATGTCCTTCGAGTCGAAGATATGTCAACACTTGAAAATAATATTGTTGAAATCATATGCAAGCTGGAGCAGTTTTTCCCTCCTGCATTTTTTGACTCGATGGAGCATCTACCGATACACTTGGCATACGAGGCACGAGTTGGTGGCCCCGTTCAATATCGTTGGATGTACTTATTTGAAAGATACATGAATCGTCTGAAGAAAAAAGTAAAGAACACCGCAGCTGTTGAAGGATCAATATCTGAATCGTATATCATCCAAGAAATTTCAACATTCTGCTCATTTTACTTTGAATCGACAGTACAGACAAGATTTGATCGTCTTCCACGTAACGACGACGGGGGTGTTCGACATTCAAATGGAGGTTTAAATATATTTTGTCACTCTGGTCGTGCTTTTGGTTCTCGTCCATCTCGACACTTAAGCGATGAAGAGTATCATTTGGTACACTTGTATGTATTATTCAATTGTCCAGAGATTGAACAATTCATTGAAATATTTGACATTGAGATGGTGCAAAAATACTCTATTCACAACGATCAAGAATTGGAGAGATTACGGAATCGTGATTTCCCTACTTGGATTCAGACTTACAACAAAGATCACAGAGCTGAAATAGATGAAAGAATATTTGAGTTTGTTAGTGGACCGTCGCGACTTGTGTCGTGCTATAGCGGATATTTTGTTAACGGGTATAAATTTCACACGGTTGAATATTCATTTACAAAGAAGACGATGAATGCTGGGGTCTGCGTGAAAGGGACAACCTATATTGAATGTGATATGGATTTTTATGGACTGGTGGAAGAAGTGATAGAGTTGCACTACTTCGGCTTGAAATCAGTTATCCTATTTAGATGTCATTGGTTCGATACAACAGAAAGGGGCATGAAAGTTCATCCAAAATACAAACTTGTTGAGGTTAATTACAAATCGAAATTGGCAGCAAATGAGCCTTTTATATTGGCATCACAAGCCGAACAAGTATATTACGCGAAGTATCCGGCTCGAAATAAAGATAGAGCAGATTGGCGTGTAGTCTGTAAGACAAAAGATAGAGGAAAAATTGATCCAATAGTAGGAGAAAATGATCCTCCTGGTTTCTATCAAGAAGATGATCTTCCTGCTGTGGATCGTATTATTCCAATACTCGAGGATGCAGACACAACGTCAATTCAATTAGAAGTTGAATATGCTGATGATGACGATCATGAAATTGAGGAAGCTGGAGATGAAGAAGATGAAGAAGAGGAAGAAGAGGAAGAAGAAGAAGAATTCGAAGACTATTATTCAGATGATGAGGAATAATTGTAAAGTATATATTTTATTAAATATATCTCTACTATTTATACAATAATCTGATTATATGTCTGTTCGACAGATATGTCTGGTCGTGGTTATCGACGCAGGAGAGCTTCGGAGTCTCCGATCGGTGAGACTCCAGCACTTACTCATGCTGCTGATCCTCCTGTTGCTGATCCTCATGAGGATGATACTGCCGAGGCTAGTACATCCAGACGCAGGCGGCCATGCGGGCCGAATAGGTGGCAGCCTCCACCAGCCACAGAGTCACGTAGATTGATTAGCGTGATTGGGGAGCGGTAATATATCATGAATTATGAATCATTACAAATTCATTATATCATAATATAATATTAAAATTTATTTTTGTTGTGCAGGTTCGAGCAAGAAGAAGTGCCGAGGAGCATTTCTTCTACTATTCGACGATACATGCACGGGGCATGGCCTACGTGGTCTCACGTGCCTAGCGAGCACATCGACATGTTATGGCGCGAGTTTGAGGCACGTATTATTATTATTTTTTACATGCATGATGATATATTAATATTGGTACTGATATTATTATTTTACAGGCTCGCTATACATGGGCCGAGGACCAGAGGCCCTTCATTTATGCTGCCTGGGAGGCTATTTCCCGGGCAAGGTACAACGGGCAGCTGGGGCAAGCTCGGTCCCAAGCGATGGCCCGAGCTGGGACCACTAACATCGCGGAGACTCGGGATACGGCCCCGGTTGGATTACTCCGGATATATGGGACCAGCTCGTGGGGATATGGTCGACGAATTGATGGCAGGAGGTTTCTCGGAATGCGGCTAGAAATCGCATGTCGGGGGAGCAGCGCGTCACACCGGCGGCTCTGTTGCATTTGCAGTGCACGCGAACCGTATGGTAAGTATATCTTTTAATTATATATTTTATTTGTTACTATGTGTACTAATTAATGTATTTGTTTTGTAAATGTAGACGACGGTGTCGGATGATGGGACTGTCCAGCGACCCTCCCCGATGGCGGTGTTTGAGCGGACTCACCGTCGAGCACATGGGACAGGGGAGTACATCGACAACCACACTGCATATATTGTGGTAATTATATATTTGTTTAAATTATTCATTATATATTTATAATTTAAGTTTTATGATAAATATTAAACAAAAAATCAAACTCGAGTAGGAGACGTACAGCCAGACGGTGGTGCAGCGCGGGGGTACCCCCGAGGACTTTGACGCAGCATCGTGGGTCGAGGCCGCAGGTGGCTGGGACCATGGCCGCGTATATGGCTTTGTAGATAGTGGTCATGTGCGAGCCGTGCTAGGGCCACTTGGGGCACCAACCCCTCCGGTCGCTGGTGAGCGGCCGTCCACCTCTAGATCCAGTTATGATCATAGTAGCAGAATAAGGACTCTAGAGGAGACGGTCGCGCGTCAGACTCAGATGATGGAGGAGATGCATGCTATGCTACGCAACATGTCAGGTCATCCTGAAGCAGGCATCTCTTCGGCATCATCTAATCCATCGTCCTCGAGTCAGTCCATGCCGGTGTACACTCAAGCACTCCAGACCCCGCCATATGATCCAGACCATCCTCCATCGTGATCGTGAGATTTTTTGTTTGGATATTGAACTTGTTACTGAGATATTGAACTTGTTTAACTTATTTTGTTTGGATATTGATACTTCAATTTTGCATTTGAATTGTTTTTATACTATCGTGGATAATTATCAATATAAATATAATTGTTTTGATGTATATCTTGGTGTGTTTGTGATGTGTGAATGAATGTGTGTATGAGGGTATGGGTGTGTGAGTTATGTATCAGATAATGTATCAATGTATCAATGGAAATTTTCAATTTTCAATTTTTCTATTTCCAGGTATACGTCATCAGCAACGGCTTTCCCATGGCCGTCCGTGGGAAAGCCGTTGCTAAAAGTGTATCGAAAGTCATTGCTGATGACCTATAGCAACGGCTTAGTGACGGGGTTTTACTAACGGCGTTGCTACGGACTCAGCGGCCGTTGCTATTAATGTTATCAGCAACGGCTCCGGGTCTGTGGCAAAACCGTTGCTGATAATGTTTTTAGCGACGGCCCGAGCGGCCGTTGCTGATAATGTTTTGAGCGACGGCCCGAGCGGCCGTTGCTGATCCGTTGCTAAGTTATCAGCAACGCGACTTTCTGTCACGGCTCTATTGCAACGGCGCGGCCGTTGCTGATGCTCTTCAGCAACGGCTCAGCAACGGCACCAGCCGTTGCTGATGCCCATTTTTCTAGTAGTGACAGGTGCATTTGTTATTGAAATAAATTTATCTTTACATAATTCTACTACATGGGTATTGGATACCGATTGTGGTTCTCATATTTGCAACTCGTTGCAAGGGTTGAGAATAAGTAGAATGCTTAACAAGGGTGACTACGACCTCCGGGTAGGCAATGGTGCAAGAGTTGCAGCTTTAGCCGTAGGAACCTTTTGTTTATGTCTGCCTTCTAGCAAGACCATTGAATTAAATAATTGTTATTACGTTCTAGTTTTAATAAAGAATATTATTTATGTTTTCCCTTGTTACTTGAATAAGGTTATGAAATGTCTTTAAAGGGAAATTGTTGCCACATATATCATTCTAATGAGTTATATGGAACTGGACGCATTTCGAATGGTTTAATGGTCTTAGATGTAACTAATAATATTTTTCATGTTGAAACGCACAAAAGAAAAAAAGATAATTTGAACCTCACCTATCTATGGAATTTGAGACTCGGTCATATTCATGAGATGCCAACTTGTGAATCAATGCCAACTTGTGAATTCTATCTCAAGGGAAAAATGACGAAGTCCCCCTTCACAGATGTGTGCAGACCAATGACAACTCAAGCAAGAGGTGGGTATTCCTACATAAGTGTGATGCTTTTGAAAGGTTCAAAGAGTATAGGGCTGAGGTTGAGAAACAAATAGGGAAAAGTATTAAAACTCTTCCATCGGATCGAGGTGGTGAATACTTATCCACTGAGTTCCTAAGTTATCTCAAGGACAATGGGATTGTCTCTGAGTGGACCCCCTCCTGGCACACCACAGCATAATGGAGTGTCTGAAACGAGGAATCGCACATTGCTAGATATGATGTGGACCATGCTTTGATTTACAGATCTCCCGATTTCTTTTTGGGGATATGCGTTAGAAACCGCTATCTACCTTCTTAATAAGGTTCCCACAAAATCTATCTTTAGTACACCATATGAGATATGGAGTGGCAAGAAACCAAGTCTGAAGCATCTCAACATTTGGGATTGTCCTGTGTACATAAAAAAGTTCGAGTCAGATAAACTTTATGCTGAATCAACCAAGTCCAGGTTTGTGGGATATCCTAAAGAGAGTTTAGGGTATTACTTCTACTCACCAACTGAACAAAAGATGTTTGTCAGTAGGCATGCCACTTTCGTAGAAAAATAGTTTAATCGAGGAAAGTGGGTGTGGAAGAAATGTTGATCTTGATGAAGATCAACAACCGCAGACCAAATCGTAACAACCGGTGGATAGTCCACAGGTTGAACCAGTCACAGAATCACTACCTCCCAACACTCTTCGTAGATCAAGGATATTGCGTCGACAACCTGAGAGATTCTTCCTAACCATTGAAAATGACCAAGAAGACGTTGATCCACAATCCTATGATCAAGCAATTAAGGATGTTGATTGTAAACAATGGTAGGAAGCAATGAAATCTGAAATGGACCCGATGTTCACCAACCAAGTTTGACTTTGGTTGACTTACCCGAAGGGAGTTACTCCTATAGGGTGTAAGTGGATCTTTAAGAGAAAGATTGGAGCTAATGGCCAGGTGGAGACCTACAAGTCCAGGCTAGTAGCAAAAGGTTTCACTTAAAGGCAAGGTGTTGACTATGATGAAACTTTTTCTCCTGTAGCCATGCTCAAGTCCATTAGGATAATGCTAGCCATTGCTGCATATCATGACTACGCTGTTGAACAAATACCCACACTAGAAGGGGGGGTTGAATAGTGTTGGGTGAGTTTTAACAATAATTTGTTTTCTTTCGAGTTCAATTTCTATTGCAACCAATTGATCACACAACTAAATTATGATGCTTGACAAGTAATAATTAGACAATAAGCACAATCAAACAAGCAATGCAAAGACGAGTAATTATAGTGGTTCGGCCAACCGCCTACTCCACTACCTTGGCTGAACACTAAGGATTTCTAACCAAATCCTTTATAGACTTTGTGTTTTCCTTTGAATACAACCGAGAACTCGCTTCTCAACCCTTTGAGAACGCATCAAACCTATTCACCTAGGCAAAACATAATTCTGTGAAGGAAACACTAAGTGTTTACACTTGCACACCTAGCAAGCTAACAATGAGAACTACAATTAAAAATGATGAAAAATAACAAAGGAGCTAAAAATGAAACCACAAGTGTGAGCTCCTTCCAAAGCCTTCCAATTCTCCAACTCTTCAAGATGGTGAGCTCAAATCGTTGCCGGAGTTGAGATGAGAAGATCGCTTGAGGAAGATGAAGCTATCGGTGAAGCAAGCGAGCACAAATCAACCTTTGAAGGTTTAAATCTCTCTTAGGAATGCACTAATCACTATTAAGAGGCTTTAAGAGAGGTTGGTGAGGGGTATTTATAACCCCTCACTCGGTAGTTCATTCCAACGGGCATTTTTTTGCCCATTGGATGCCGTCCAGTTGCTTGTCGGTCGATCGTCGGTCAGCTGACTGATCGACCACCCAGCGACCCTGAGCCTACTACCCTTTTCTAGCCAATTTGGCCGATCGCTTGGTCGACCAAATTCACATGTTCTTTTTAGGCTTCGGGCGGTCGACCAATCGGTCGATCGAATGTTGAGTTCCATTCTTTCTGTCTCTTTGTGCTTCCATCAGTCGACCGGGCGGTCGATCGAATTTGGGCTGAGGCTATTTTTTACACTCTTTTTGTTGTGTGTTTTGTTTTCGGGTTCCTTTACCAAGTTTTGACTTGGATAACATTGCAAATAGGCTTGGGATTTATTCCTAGAGGTATATTACATGAAATCTACTTAGTAATCTATAAATTCTACACAATTTACATCGGAGCCTTTTTTGTCGATATTTTGCATTTCTTCGAGCGAAGTTTGTGCGTGTATCGTAACATCAACCTGAACTCAAAACTTCACAAATATACATGTTTGTTATCATAAAAATAGAGATCGAAGTCTAGGGGGAACAATTGGGCCAACATGCGAGATCTGGCAATGGATGTCGAGACTACATTCCTCAATGGTGAACTTGAGGAAGAGGTCTACATGACCCAGCTAGAAGGATTCGTGTCTCCGGTAGGATCGGAGAAGGTATGCAAATTGCAAAGGTCCATTTATGGACTCAAGCAAGCCTCGAGGAGTTGGAATATCCATTTTGATGAGACAATCAAAGAGTTTGGCTTTATCAAATATGTAGACAAACCTTGTGTCTACAAAAAGGTTAGTGGGAGCGTCATTGTGTTGATGACATACTGCTCATGGGGAATGATGTTCCTCTACTCCAGTCAGTGAAAGCATGGTTATCGAAAAACTTCTCCATGAAAGACTTGGGTGAAGCATCCTATGTACTCAGCATTAAGATCTATAGGGATAGGTCTAGAAGGATGCTTGGTTTATCCCAGTCTTGGTATATTGATATCAAGCTAAAAAAGTTTAGCATGGAAGGCAGTAAAAGAGGTTATTTGCCTATGAGTCATGGCATCACTCTTTCCAAGAAGATGTCTCCTAAGACACCTGAGGAGAGAAAAAAGGATGAGCGAGATCCCTTATGCTTTGGCAGTAGGATCCATCATGTATGCAATGCTCTGTACTCGGCCTAATGTCTCTTATGCCCCAGGGGTAAGTAGCAGATTTCAAGTGGATCCTGGAGAGGAACATTGGAAAGCCCTTCTCCTGATTTATGGTGGGTTAGATTTTAAACTTGAGGGCTATACAGATTCTAACTTCCAATAGGATTCAGATGATTGTAAATCCATTTCTGGGTATGTATTTACCCTGAATGGTGGCGCAGTATGCTAGAAAAGTTCCAATCAAGGTTAAGTGGCTGGCTTGGTGATAGAAGCTGAGTACATCACTCCAACCAAAGCCGCCAAGGAAGGAGTGTGGATAAAGAAGTTCATCTCTGAGCTGGGTGTTGTTCTTGAGGTTGTCGGTCCAATCCCTATTTATTGTGACAACACTAGGACTGTTGCTCAAGAAAAGGAACCAAGATCCAACCACAAATCAAAACACATCCTAAGGCGATATCACCTGATCAGAGAGATTGTTGGATGTGGTGATATAAATGTCGAACGTGTCGACACGAAAGACAATATAGCAGATCCATTCACAAAGCCATTACCACAGCAATAGTTTGGTCGCTACTTTAGTTGTATGGGTATTAAATATCGTAATGATTGGCTACAAGTGCAAGTGGGAGATTGAAAGAAATAGTGCCCTTGAGCCAATCAGATGTTGATGTGTAGGGAACTATTTTTGGTTAATAAATAATATGAGGCAAACTTTTCATCAGATGCTGTATATATATCTTCTATATATTAGATTGTGATGAACCCCATGGACCCGAACAATTTATTCCAAGGCCATGATGAGATCATGCCAATGAGACTTGGAATCCAAATGCCCTTGTTCTAAATGTTCCCAGTCGTAGGATCACCAATTATGGGATTGGTGATTCTAGATAGACTAGTGTACTTGGTATATGCCTTATACGATAAGGAGTAGCTGATCTCATAGTTACATTTGAGCCGTCATTTAATGTACAATTGCATGTGCTCATTAGGGAATGAGTTCACTGAACGGAGCTACACGAGAAACACAAAATGGAATACTTACATGAGTGTCAATAGGATGTTCCTCGGGTAATAGTAGGTGCAAGCATTCCTTGGACCTGAGGTTGTCATGGTTATCTCTGGGCATGGGAAAGCACACATGGAGGTACGTGAGCAACCAATATGGAATCAATTACTCCTAGTAAAAGGAGATAATGTCCTATGTGTCCCAGCAAGTGTCGGCTCAGGAATCTCTGGCCATAGTAGATATGAATGTTGAAAAAAGGTTTTCTGACATGTCATTATTGAGACGACGACTTGGCAGGTAGAATACGTATAGATTAGTATTAGGGTTTGAGACTTTTTTCCATATCCTAGACATATTCAGGACATTGTAACTAAGGCACTTAGTTGCACGGTAACTAATAACTGAAGGGCGTTCGATCTATGTAGATTGAACCTCACACTATCCGGGTAGTCATGACACGTTGATATACATCAATCTTGACTTGTGAGTGGAGTCTCTCACGACCACACTAAATGGGTTTAGTGATGGCTCGTAAGATTCGAATAAAAGTCATTCTATTGGACCCGACTCTCCATTATACATAACTCACTACTAGCTTAGTGTGGGGCCCAATGGGTCACACACAATAGGCTAACATTGTAACAGACCTTATGAGATAAAGTCTAAATGAGGCCCTATATGTCTACTAGCACGGACATGCTGCAACACGATCACGGATCTCATTTACGGACATGATTGGAAAGTTGTTTCCTATAGGAACGAATGCGCGAGGAAGGAGTTCCTCGGTAACCATAATTTGTAGGGCATCCCTAAATTGTAGAGATTGACACATGATAATATTTCATGTAGTTGATTAAATTTTAATTATGAATTAAATATTTAATTAACTACTTGATCGGGAGTATATTTAATTATGAATTAAATATAATTTGATTTTGAATCAAATATACATGGTGGAAATATTAGTTTATAACCATGAGCCTAACCGATTAATTAGGAATTGATTTATTTGGATAAATCCTAATTAATAAGAATTTGATTTATCGAGATAAATCAAAAAAATAATAGATATATGATTTATGAGGATAAATCATAATTCTATTAATAATAAGAAATTGATATTATTTAGATAAACCTCTTTTCTATTGTTTAGGGAATTGATTTATTTAGATAATTCTCATTCTTGTTTATAGGCTTTTAATTTATGGAGATAAATTAAAGTTTATATTTAATTGGATTTAATTAATTTCGAATTAATTATGAAGCCATTAAAATATAAATTATTTTTGGAGGCAAACCCCGAGATTTTGAATTCCAGGAGAGAGAGTTTTTAGGGGGCCGCCCCCCTCTCTATAAATTGTGGCTGAACACCCCATGGGAGGGGTTGGTGAATTAGTTCTTACTCCTCCTCTCCATTGGTAGCCAGCCATCTATTTCCTCCTTCCCTGTCTTTTACGAAGCCAAATTGTATGTGTCTTCTACTTGGGTGTGTCTCCTACTTCATCCACTTGGAGGATTCTAAAGAAGGACAGCGAGGTATTCTTTGATCTACCTCCTCGTTCCGTTGTTTTCTCATCTTCTCTTCCTTTCATTTTGGAGCCTGGTTCTTGGTGGAAGGGCCGGCCTAGCTCTTGAGGTTTCAGGGTTTGAGAAAGCGTCTTTGTTGAGCCACGACGAGTCCAGTTGTTTGCTTCCCCTTTGTTGCGAGGCGCCTGGTGTGGACTATCATTGGAGGACGTGCGTGTGTGCGTCTTGATACGGGAATAGGAGCACCCTATCCAACCGCGGTATAAGGTATACCTTCCCCCTTCTACTCGTAGATTGAATTCCTTAATTGTCGCTAAAGTAGATTTCTATTTTGGAATATTTTTAATTTTTTAAATCGCTATTTCCGCTGCATTTCTTAATCTAAAATATAACTAACGCTTAACGCTTTGGAAACTAATGACACAATCTTTGTTCATAATATCTTTTTCTACCAAAAGATATACCTACTGAACATGTGGCGTACACTTGAAAGAGTCTTCACAAGCGTCACATCCTGCCCGAATACCAAGCCAATGGTTCAAAAACTGTGTACTCATCCTGCGATTAACTGAAGTAATGAAGATCGACCTCACTTAGAGCTCGACACATAGTCCTATAGACTCCAACCATTCTCGAGGGCTGTGGACTGGACTAGAACTATCAGGCTCGGGCGGACTAGACCCAGCATCAACCCATCCATCATTTGAGATCAAACCACACGACCCCATCCAGGGGGGTCCATCCAACCACATCCTTGAGCTGGACTCAAGATAGACCAGACGGGTCTGCCTACAGACCCCACCTGGCCACATAAGGATATCTGCATCCTACCTTATCAGAAAAGATACACTCGTCATCTCTGGGATCGACCTATTCTAGACAATCTCACTACGAGATCTTCGGGCGGCAATACCATCCCTCCCTACAATACAAATAGATACGGTGCACCCAAGTAACCCTAAGTTCCAATTCCATAAACCTCCAAGGAGTCCCCCATAAATCCTCATGATGATGCAAAGAAACCCAAAAATTAAACCCAAACCCCAAAACACAAAAACCAAAAAAATTAGAAAAGGCTCTGAAATTCACTAAGCTCAGGGAGCTCATTGGAGGGCTATATGACCTAGATATTTTCTTGGCACCAAATGTACCGATAATTATTCCTTAGGTAAAAACTAGATAACGAGATATTTTTAAGGATTTTTTGAAAGCCTTTAGCCTACCCATATTTAACACAGGAGATTATAAAATTTCCTTTTTTGGAAAATTTGTACTATACCCCAAAAGTTAGATTTTGATTCTTAAGGATTTTAATTTTTTAGATATTTTTATTGAATCCAAATGGGCGGTAATCCTTATATAACATTTATGTTTTAAAGTTATGTACTTAAAGTTATAAATGTTATATAAGTAGACTTAGCGAAGACCGAACCCAAAAATAAACAAACGAGCAAAAAAATCAGCCAAACGAAGCAGTCTGCCCTGTTTCGGTTGACCAGTCGATTGACAAGAATGTTGCTAGAAATTGGCAGTAGGCCTTCGATCGCTCGGTCGATCGACCAACGATCGATCGATCGATAAGCGACTGGGCTCTCTCTTCTTGGGGCTTATATATACTAGCCCTTGAGTACCTTCGTCAACGATCTTAACCTTCATTGAGCCATCCTTGATCATTTCTAAAGATTTCTTGAGCCATTTCTTTGCAAACCCTAGTTATCATGATAAAAACTTGATTTTGCCTTCAAAGCTTTGATCGATTCATCATTGAGGCATCAAGAGGAAATAAGACTCGTGTTTGGAGCTAAGTATAAGTTGTATTGTTTATTTGCTTAATTACTTATGTATTTTATTGTTTATTTCATTGTATTTTCAAGTCTGTAAACCTAGGTTGCTAGGTTTGATTGAGTTGGTGGTTGCCTTGGTGTTAAGGCTTAAATCCACCATTGTGAACTTAGTTTGCTAAGATTAGTTGAGTTATCCTTAGGTTGAGGTGGGAGAGTGCTCTCGGTAGGAAAGCGGGATACTTCCGGGTGTGGAAGTGTCTTCGGTTTGAGAGCGAATACTTTTCGATGTAAAGTCCTCATTGTAAGGAAACTAATTAATCTTGTTAAACTAGTTTGGAAATCCTAAGCGGGGTGCTTAGGTAGTGGAGTAGGCATTGGGGCTAAACCACTATAAATCATAGTGTTAGCATTGATATTTTGTTTGTGATAATTGCTTTATCATTAATTGCTTCCTCATTTAGTCGTTCAATTGTGAATTGCCTAAGTAGTTTAAGAAAATGTTTAAAATTGAATTTAGACAAATAGATTTAGTTAACACACTATTCACCCCCCCCCCCCCCCTCTAGTATGGCCATTTCACCAACATAAATCTCTTGAGTCCTTGGAGCTTCGTACTTTTTTGGTCGAGGGGTGTTGGAGACCTGGTCTCGAAGGACGGAGACTGGTCTTCTTCTTTCTAAGTATTTGGTCTCTCCATTCTCTGAGTGACAAATTTCATGTTCGATTGGGGGCTGCCCTTGAGGCCGCACCGGTGTCTCAACTTGTGCTGTCGATTGTTGGTTTTCTGTGTCTAATTCGTTTACCCGCTGTCGGGGCTCTTTAGGGGAGATGGGGGACTGGTATCGGAGTATCACTCCTCGCTGTTTCAGCATCACCAGGTTGTGATTGATCATCACCGTTGGGTCATTGCTGTTAGGCGTGCGGCGGTGGTCGCTTGGCTCCGGGTTCCAACCATTGTGGGGGAGGTAAGTGTTAGCTTTAGGTTTTCAACCTTGGCCTTAATCTCGGTTTTGATGATAACAAACATGGAACTAATATTTCATCGATAAATCTTTCAGGTTTCATATCGATTAGCGTTCGATGTCCTCGATCGATAAATTAGAAGAAATTAGAAAATCGGAAGGAGATTGATCGTCGCACTCAGGTTCGTAGTGGAATTTCTCGAAGATCGATGAGTGCACCAAAGTCGCATTGGATGAGTCCAAAGGTCAAATGAAAAGCTCTCCAAGTTTATGCTCGTTGAAAGTTGGAACCCGGAAATGAAGCGCACATGAAAAAGGGCTGAAAAATCAATTCAGCCTAGGTTCGATCGATCGGGCAGTTGACCGAAGAGTGTAAGAAATTGGCAGTAGCCAATTTGGTCGACCGAACACTGCCAAAAATAGGCAGTGGCTACTTCGGTCGACTGATGAGGCCAGAAATGGGCAGTAGCCTTGTCGGTCGACCAATAGGTCGACCGAACTGTGAATAGCCGAAGACGCAACTCGCGTTGGTCAACCAACTGGTCGACCGAATGTGGGATCGAGTGTTTTGTGTCTGGGCAGTCGACCGCACACAGAGAGGGATGCAGCGGTCACTCTAAACGGTCGATCGGTCGGTCGACCGACCAATCGACCGAGTGGTTGTAACGAATAGTTTTCTATCCGTTGAGCTGTCGTTTCTTCGTGAGGGTATAAATATACCTCATTTGACACCTTTTAATCTTCTTCCTTGATTATTATAGAGTTTATTGAGCAATTAAAAGGGAGTTTTGAGCCTTCCAAAGATCGATTGCAGCGCGCTCTGCTCTTCCGTCGAGTTCTTCTTAAAGCGTCGTCTACTTCGACTCAAGATTCATCTTCTGGCGAGTTGGAGGTTCCAAGGCTTGAAAAAGATATTTTAATCTTGGTTTAATCTTTTAGCTCTTTTGATTGTATTTTAACTGTTATTTGAACTATTTTTTTATTCGAGTTTGTAAGAAGACCTAGGGTGTTAGGTCTTGTTGTGTGAAAGTGGTTACCTTGTTGTGAAGGTGTAAAACCACTTGTGTAAACTTAGTTTTTACTAGGATTAGTTGAGTTGTCCCTTAGGGTTGAGGTGGAAGAGTGCTCGTGGTAAGAAGGTGGAGACTTCCGGGTGTGGAAGTGCCTTAGGTCGAGAGTGCGACTCTTCGAGTCAAAGTTCTCTGTGTAAGCGAAACTAATTAATCTAGTAAAACTTAGTTTGGAAATCCTAAGAGGGGTGCTTAGGTAGTGGAGTAGGCATTGGGGCCGAACCACTACAAATTCTCGTATTTGCATTGATAACTTGTGTGTATTTATTGCTTTATCATTTATCGCTTCCGCATATGATCATTCAATCGTAAATTGCCTAAACAATCGAAGTAAATGATTAAAAGTGAATTTAGGCTAATTAATTTAGTAAACACACTATTCACCCCCCGCCCCTTTAGTGTTGCCATTTCCCCTACATTTGGTATCAGAGCGGGTCGTAGATTGAGATTTCACCGGCTCCACTACATCTAGTCTCGACCTTGAAATGGCTCTAGAGTCGGTAGCGTCTTCACCTCCTAGGTTCGATGACTCAAACTTTGGTCTTTGGAAACATAGGATGTGCACTTATTTAAAGACTAAAGGTTTTGGTGTCTTTAACATGCTACATTGGGAATTCATTGAACCTAAGGTTGGCATGCATGCTTGGAGTGAATTAGATAAGAAAATGTTTAAGTATAATGGAGATGCCATGAATTACATTCTTTGCACATTATCAAATGGCATCCTAGATAAAGTCATGCATTGCTCTTCGGCTTAGAACTTATGGGCCACTTTAAATGTTTTATATGATTATGCCAGAACTGAAGAGATTGGCACTTGGTGGTGATGACAATGGTCAATCACCTACTACTAATCTTGGTTTTGATGCCCATAGCTCTTCTAGTCAAAGGAGTAGCTCCAAGAGCCGAAAGAGGAAGGTAGTGTGCCATGCATGCAAGGAAAAAGGGCACGTGAAGAAGAATTGTCCTACCATGAAAAATAAGGCAAAGAAGAGGTCAAAAGCTTCTACATCATCATCTCATTCAAATGAAGCATCCTCTTGCAATGACTATGAAGCTACTTCAAAAGTATGCCTCATGAGTACCAATAATGAGGAACTTTCTTCTTCATCTAGACATGATAACGATAATGATAGTACTAGCTCTTCTAATTCACATGATATGCAATATGATGAGTTAGTAAGCGAATATAAGATAATGTACACCTTGCTTGCTAAAAAGGATAAGGAAAATGTGATGCTAAAGAAAGAAAATGTGATGCTTAATTCTAATGTGCATGAATTAAAGCTAGAAAATGAGAAATTGAGGTCTAACTCATTTGATTTATGTCATGATAGATTGAATTTTGAGCTTAAGGACTTGAAGCTTGAAAATAAAATTTTAAAATTTGAGAATTCAAAAATCGTAAGTGAGAACAATATTTTAAAATATCAACTATATGCCATGCATAAGTCAATTGAAGTTTTGAAAGATGAGATTTTGGTTTTGAACAAGAAAGTAAATGAATAAAAAAATGCTTCATCTCCTAAGAACACTAGAATGAAAAATGCATATGTAAAGAATGTCAATGTTCATCATCATTCTCATGTTAGGCATTCCACATTTAAACCTCATGCTCAAAATAAAAATGTTTCATCTAAGAATGCCCATGCTCATCATGATTCCTATGTTAAGCATTCTAACATTAAATCTCATGTCCATGTTAAAAATGAAAAGAAAAAGTTTCATGGACATTGCTTTTGTTGTGGTATTTTTGGCCATGCTATCCATGATTGTGCATTCAAGAAAAATCCAAGTGTAGCTAGGACACTTTGGATTCCTAGGCCATCTAACCCCCAAGGATCCAAAGCCAATTGGGTACCGAAGATCTCATCTTCTTTTGTAGGGGGAGCTACCACACAAGGATAAGGGAAAGTGATGTGTTGAAGTTGGCCAAGAATTCAATGAAAGATCCTTACATGGTTGCAACTTCAAGAGTCCCACCTAGATGCCTATGGAAATGAAAGTTGGCATCTAAAAAGTTTTGGTATCATCTCTTAACTTTAAATTGATCCATTAATAGTTGGAGTTCATAATACATGCTTAAAATTGATTAATTTTCCCCGCTCTTAATATATTTCAAATGATTTTTGATTTTTTGATCTTCGGAGACCTATGCAGGTTGTAATGGGCTCATGCAACCTTGTGGTTTTAAATCATAGGCTAATTGTGGCTTTCGGTTTTCAACCAATAGGAAGGGTTGGAGATCAAGTTTTCATATTTATTATTTTGTGATCTCTTAAAATTCATTTTGATATCACTTGATTCCATTTTGAAACGAATTTGAAACTATTTAGCAAGGTAGATTTTGATATCGATAATTGATTCCTCTCTTTGCTACTTAGTTTTATAACTTGCTAGTAGATATGATTTGATTAGCATTAATGAAGTATACTTGCAAGTTATTGTAAATGGAAGGCTAATAACTAGGAAGAAAAATATTAGTTTGGCAAATTATCATGAATAAGGTATAATTTTGATAAATTCAAAATCTTAGTGTTATACCTCAATGCTTAAGCTTAAGTTATGTCTCTATACTCATGATTAGAATTGCATGCTAAACTCTTGAATTCTCATGAGTAGGTAGAATTTTAGTACTTAGACAAATTTCATTGAATGAAACTTGCTCTACGTTAATATTCACTATTAGAGACATTCTTTTTAAGTCCAACCTAGTTGAACATGTTTAGGGACCTTATTCTTCAAATGCTTCACATCTTAAGATCCCTTAGATTCATTTTGATATCATGGTATCCTCCTTAAAATGAATCTTTACTATCTAGCATAGGTTGAATTTTTAATAAAACTTAGCATTAAACTTGTGTTATTTAGTATGTTAGCTTGCTAGTTGGCATATTATTTCATTATGATACTAATGAAGCATACTTGCAAGTTAAGAAAGTGATAAACATTGGAAAGCTATGCTATCTAAAAGAAAATGAAAAAGGAAATGAAAAGTTGGGCAAAATTTCTAAGACTAAGGTATGGATTTAATTTTGCAAAAATCTTAGTATAATAATTGAATTTTCATGTTTAATGATGTCTCTACACTCATGATTGATGTTGCATGATAAATATTTGAATCTTCATGAGTAGGAAAAATCTTGATAACTTAACTCATTTCATGATATCATGATATTTATGAAATCGAACTAGGTTAAAATTCTTCTTTAGAGACTTCATTTTAAGTTAAAAATTTGATGAACATGTTTAGGTGTGTTAATTATTAGTTGTCTAGGTATTTAAAATTAAAAATTCATGTCTAGATGAACAATGTGATAATTATATCACTTAAGGGGACTTAAACTTGAAAAAGTTTGACCCAAGTCAACAAATCAACTTGGACATTTCATTTTAAGTCCAAAACTTCATAAACATGTTTAGGAATAGGTATGACATGTTTCCATGCATTTAGAATGAAAAATTGGCAGTGGCTACTTCGGTCGACCGGTCGATCGACCGACAGAGGCCAGAAATGGGCAGTAGCCTTGTCGGTCAACCAATCGGTCGACCGAACTGCGGATAGCCGAAGATGCAACTCGCGTCGGTCAACCGACTGGTCGACCGAATGTGGGATCGAGTGTTTTGCGTCTGGGCAGTCGACCGCACACAGAGAGGGATGCAGCGGTCGCTCTAAACGGTCGATCGGTCGGTCGACCGACCAATCGACCGAGCGGTTGTAACGAATAGTTTTCTATCCGTTGAGCTGTCGTTTCTTCGTAAGGGTATAAATATACCTCATTTGACACCTTTTAATCTTCTTCCTTGATTATTACAGAGTTTATTGAGCAATTAAAAGGGAGTTTTGAGCCTTCCAAAGATCGATTGAAGCGCGCTCTGCTCTTCCGTCGAGTTCTTCTTAAAGCGTCGTCTACTCCTCAACACTGCTTCGACTCAAGATTCATCTTCTGGCGAGTTGGAGGTTCCAAGGCTTGAAAAAGATATTTTAATCTTGGTTTAATCTTTTAGCTCTTTTGATTGTATTTTAACTGTTATTTGAACTATTTTTTTATTCGAGTTTGTAAGAAGACCTAGGGTGTTAGGTCTTGTTGTGTGAAAGTGGTTACCTTGTTGTGAAGGTGTAAAACCACTTGTGTAAACTTAGTTTTTACTAGGATTAGTTGAGTTGTCCCTTAGGGTTGAGGTGGAAGAGTGCTCGTGGTAAGAAGGCGGAGACTTCCAGGTGTGGAAGTGCCTTAGGTCGAGAGTGCGACTCTTCGAGTCAAAGTTCTCTGTGTAAGCGAAACTAATTAATCTAGTAAAACTTAGTTTGAAAATCCTAAGAGGGGTGCTTAGGTAGTGGAGTAGGCATTGGGGCCGAACCACTATAAATTCTCGTATTTGCATTGATAACTTGTGTGTATTTATTGCTTTATCATTTATTGCTTCCGCATCTGATCATTCAATCGTAAATTGCCTAAACAATCTAAGTAAATGATTAAAAGTGAATTTAGGCTAATTAATTTAGTAAACACACTATTCGCCCCCCGTCTAGTGTTGCCATTTCCCCTACAGTAAGTTTTACTCGGCCCCATAGTGGGCGCCAAATGTTCATGCTTGAGAGTTGGGGCCTTTCATTCCGGTTCGGTGTCTCTCTTTGTCGGGTTCAATGCTGGTGGTGGGGATGTGCAAAAGATACTCTGATGCCCATGTTAGGGGGACTCCAAGGTGGAGGTTTATGGAATTGGAACTTAGGTTACCTGAGGTGCACCGTGTCTGTGTACATTGCAGGTGGAGGTGATCATGTTGCTTGTTAATCTCGCTAGGATTGTTGCCCAGAATGGGTCGAAGCCAATCCCGAAGATGGCGGGTTTATGATGGTGTATCCCTCGTGATGAGGAAGGACGTGGGAGGCCATGTGTGGCCGGGTGGATTCCCCAAATAGAGTTGTTGGCATAAGGTTTTCTACCTTGATCTTAATCTCGGTTTTGATGATGACAAACATGGAACTAATGTTTCATTGAGAAATATTTTCAGGTTCCATATTGGTCAGCACTCGATGTCCTCGATCAGAAAGATTGAAGAAATCAAAAAATAGGAAGGATATTGATCGACGCGTTCGGGTTCATCGCGGAAATCTCTAGAAGTTCGACGTGTGCACCAAAGATATCTTGGACGAGTCTAAAGAACATATGGAAAGCTTTCCAAGTTGACGCACGCTGAAGGCCAGAATCCAAAAATGAAGCACACAAGAAAAATTCACAAAAAAATTGCCCTGCCTAGATTCGGTTGACCGACCGATCGATAGGCAGAAGAGGAAATCGGGGCAGAAGACAATTCGGTCGACCGGTCGGTCGATCGAATGTGGCAAAAAATTGGCAGTAGCCAATTCGATCGACCGAAGTGTGCCCAAAAGCGGTAGATTACCTTTGATTTCTCGGTGGTCGCTCGGTCAATCGATCGACAATCGACCGGCAAGCGATCGGGCATCGACAATGGGCAAAAATACGCTTGTTGACGAGCCCTTTGTTTGGGGGGTTATAAATGCCCACCCCAAACTCTCTCCCAACCTTTTAAAAAATGATGCTTATAAACCTCAAAGAGTGATCTTTAGCATCCTCCAAGCTCCTCATTGATCAACTCTTTCAAACCTAGCTCTTGATCCCTCATCTTCTAGTGTTCTTCATTGGAGGGCTCATCAAGGGTGCTAGGCTCAAGAGAAAGATGTGTTCTTATTGTGATAAGTCCTCTTACTCTCTTCTTGTGATTAAAGTGTTTTCATTTTGTTTTGAATTGATTTACTTGAGCTTGTAAGAAGACCTAGTGTTAGGTCTTGTGATTGAGTGGTATCCTTGGTGTAGAAGATGTAAAGCCACTTGTGTAAAGTATGTTAGGAGTGTTGGCTTAAGGTTTTCAACCTTGGTCTGAATCTCGGTTTTGATGATAACAAACATGGAACTACTGTCTCATTGAGAAATATTTTCAGATTCTATATCAATTAGTGCTCGATGTCTTCGATCAGAAATATAGGAGAAATCGGAAAATTAGAAGGACATTGAGCATCGCGTTCGGGTTCGTCGTGGAAATTTCTCGAAGCTCGACGTGTGCACCAAAGACGTCTTGGACAAGTCTAAAGAACACATGGATAGCTCTCCAAGTTGACACACGTTGAAAATCGGAACCCAAAAATAAAGCGCGAAACGAGAAGACCAAAAGAAAAATTTACAGCCCAAGTTCGGTCGATCGAATGGTGTTGAATATTGGCAGTAGCCAATTCGGTCGACCGGTCGGTCGACTGAATGATGCCACAAAATGGCAGTAGCCATTTGGTTGACCTATCGGTCGATCGAAGATAGTGTAGAAATCGGCTAAGGCTACTTCGGTCGACCGGTCGATCGACCGACAAAGGCCAAAATTTGGCAGAAGGTGCATAGGTCGACCGATCAGTCGACCGGATTGCAGATCTCAGATTGCGCCTCTGGCTTCACTGCATGTCGACCGATCGGTCGACCAAATTGCAGATCATAGGAATCGCATCTGGCAATCGACCCATCAGTTGACCGCACAGAGACATTGAGCCAGCGGTCGCTCGAGCGGTCGATCGGTCGGTCGACCGACGATCAATCGGCATGCGACCGAACGACGGTAACGGCTAGTTTTTCGCCCGTTTTCCGCCCGTTGAGCTGCCGTTTCTTTGAGAGGTTATAAATATCCCTCACCTAACTCTTTTAAACTCTCTTATAGATTTAATTGAGCATTCAAAGGAGAGTTTTGAGCCTTCTAAAGATCGATTAATAGCGCTCGGTTCTTCCGCCGACAACTTCTTCAAGCGCACACTCTTCCTCAACTCGGGCTTCAATTCGAGCTCTACGACTTGGCGAGTTGGAGGCTTTGAAGGCTTGGAAAAGAGCATTTAATCTTGGTTTACTCTTTAAGCTCTTTTCATTGTAATTTTAACTGTTATTTGAACTGGTTTTCCTTGAATTTGAGCTTGTGAAGACCTAGGTTGTTAGGTCTTGAAATTGGGTGGTTGCCTTGGTGTTAAGGCTTAAACCCACCGTTGTAAACGTAGTTTACTAGGATTAGTTGAGGTGTCCCTTAGGGTTGAGATGGATGAGTGCTCTCGGTAAGAAGGCCGAGACTTCCTGGTGTGGAAGTGCCATAGATTGAGAGTGTCTCTCTTCAGGTTAAAGTCCTCTTGTAAGGGAACCAATTTAATCTAGTAAACTTAGTTTGAAAATCCTAAGCGGGGTGCTTAGGTAGTGGAATAGGCATTAGGGCCGAACCACTATAAATTTATGTGTTAGCATTGTTATCTTTTGTTTGTGCTTAATTAATTTATCTTGCTTCCGCATTTAATCGTAAAATTGCAATTTGCCTAAACGATTTGAGAAACGTCTAAAATTGAATTTAGGCTAATTAATTTAGTTAACACACTATTCACCCCCCCCCCTCTAGTGTGCCATTTCATACAATAATTGGTATCAGAGCGGGTCGTACATTGAGATTTCACCATCTCCTCTACATCGTCTCTCGATCCGAAAAATGGCACTAGAGAGTTTAGCGTCTTCACCTCCTAGGTTCGATGCCTCAAACTTTGGTCTTTGAAAATATAGGATGTTCACGTATTTAAAGACTAAGGGTTTTGGTGTCCTTAACATGTTAAGACTAGAATTTATTGAACCTAAGGTTGATATGCATGCTTGGAGTGAATTAGATAAGAAAATGTTTAAGTATAATGGAGATACCATGAATTGTATTCTTTGCACCTTACCAAATGACATTCTAGAAAAAGTCATGCATTGCTCTTCGGCTTTTAATTTATGGGCCACTTTAAATGTTTTATATGATCATGTCAAAACCGAAGAAATTGGCACTTTTGATGAATGTGGTGATGACAATGGTCACTCACCTACTACTAATCTCGGTTTTGATGTCCATAGTGCTTCTAGTCAAAGGAGCAACTCTAAGAGCCGAAAACGAAAGGTGATTTGTCATGTGTGTAAAAAAAAGGGCATGTGATGAAGAATTGCCCTACCATGATGAAGAAAGCAAGGAAGAGGTCAAGTGCTTCCACCTCCACATCTCACTCATTTGAAGCATCCTCTACCCATGACTATGAAGCCACTTCCAAAGTGAGCCTCAAAATTGCAAATAATGAGGTACTCTCTTCTTCATCTAGTCATGATAATGATAATGATAATGATAGTACTAGCTCTTCTAGTTCACATGATATGCAATATGATGAGTTAGTAAGTGAATACAAGAAAATGTATGCCTTGCTTGTTAAAAAAGACAATGAAAATAAAAGATTAAAAAAAGATAATATAAGGCTTAACTCTCATGTGGATGAATTAAAACTAGAAAATGAGAGAATGAAATCTAGTTCTTTTGATTTTTCCCATGATAGATTGAAACTTGAGCTTAAGGACATAAAGCTTGAGAATGAAAGTTTGAAACTTGAGAATTCAAAAATTGTAAGTTAAAACAACAATTTGAAATCTCAATCTAAAGCCTTATATCTATCTCTTGATTCATTGAAAAATGAGGTTGTGTCCTTAAATAAGAAAGTAAACGAATTGAAAAATATTTCATTTCCTAAGAACACAAGAATGAAAAATACTTATGTAAAGAATGCCAATGCTCGTCATGTTCAAAATGCTAAGCATTCTACCATTAAACCTCATGTTCAAAAGAAGAATGTTTTCTTTAAGAATGCTCATGCTCATCATCCTCCTCGTGTCAAGCATTCTAACTTTAGACCTCATGTTCACAAAAATGATAAAAAGAAAGAATTTCAAGGTCATTGTTTTTGTTGTGGTGTTTATGGGCATGCCATATATGATTGTGCATTTAAGATGAACCCAAGTAGTGTTAAGACACTTTGGGTAGCTAAGCCCTCTAACCCCCAAGGATCCAAACTCATTTGGGTACCAAAGATCTCATCTTCTTTTGTAGGGGGAGCAACCACACAAGGATGAGTTGATGATAGTTGATGGGAGTTGCACGAGGACTTAGAGCTTCACCAAATCCAAGTTGCAACTTCACATCTTTTGGATGCCTTCGGTATGAAGAATCGGCATCTAGTTAATTTGGTATCATCTCCTTTACTTTATTTGAATTCATTCAAGTTGGAGTTTATGATACTTGTTTAATTCAAGTTGATTCTTACCACTCTTGATATTATTTTATCAAATGATTTTTGATTTTTGATTTCCGGTCTCTTAGGAGACCTATGTAGTCTGTAATGGGCTCATGCGACCTTGCGGTTTTAAATCGTAGGCTAATTGTGGCTTTCGGTTTTCAACCAATATGAAGCGTTGGAGATCTTATCTTTTAAATATTTCATATTTTGAGATCTCTCGATTCGTTTCGACTTCACGATAATTTATTTTGAAACGGATTTCAAACTATTTAGCAAAGTGGACTTTGAA
Organism: Canna indica; assembly: GCA_034359265.1. NCBI lineage: Eukaryota > Viridiplantae > Streptophyta > Magnoliopsida > Zingiberales > Cannaceae > Canna > Canna indica. The sequence goes on from CP136893.1 coordinate 42,458,693, forward strand.
AATAATACTTGATTCTTCTCTTTGCTATTTGGTTTTGGTTAGCTTGCTAGTAGCCTTAATTTCATTATCTACTAATGAAGTCTACTTGCAAGTTGAAAATGTTAATGGAAGGCTATGCTATCTAAAAGAACTTGAAAAGAAAATGAAAAGTTTGGGTAAATTTCTAAGAATGAGGTATGAGTTCGTTTTTACAAAATCTTAATATAATTCTTGAATATTCATGCTTTAATGATGTCTCTATATACTCATGATTGATGTTGCATGACAAATCTATGAAATTTCATGAGTAAGCAAAATTTTGATAACTTAGGCAATTTCATGATATCTTAATTGAATGAAACTTGCTCTAGGTTGAAACTCATATTAGAGACCTCATTTTGAGTTAGTAGTTGGAAAACATGTTTAGATACACACATGACATGATTCTAGGTGTTTAAACTTGAAAATTCATGTGTAGATAAAAAATGTGATAACTAGATCACATTAGGGGACTTAAGCTTGAAAAGTTTGACCTAAGTTAATAAATCAACTTGGACACTTCATTTTAAGTCCAAAATTCATAAATATGTTTAGGAATAGGTATGACATATTTCCATGCACTTAGAATGAAAAATTCATATGGATATGGATAAAATGACATATAGGTCATTTCATGATAATCTCTTTTGAACCAAGTTGACCCAAGTCAATAAATTGACCTAGAGGTATCATTTTCAATTCATATTTGAGAAACATGTTTAGATTTACTCATGTTAGGTGTCCATAGGTTTAAGTTTGAAAAACCATGAGTAAATGATAAGATTGACACTTAGCAAGTTTCATGATAACTAGTTTAGTTTGAATGAAACAATGCTAGGTTGATATCTTGGCTTAAGGACATAATTTTCATTTCAAACTTGACATACACTCTTTACATGACCATTATGTGGTGTCATAAAAGTTTGAATGAAAAACTGAATACTTTTTAAAAATAATTGAAAATTACGGAAATGCCATTGAAAATTGAGCATTTTTAGTTATTTCTAAAGAAATATAGAAAAATTCTTTTTAACTGATTCTTAAAGCTGCACCTTCACTGAAAAATCTAGCTTCTTCAATAAAATTTTTGAAAAGTTTCATCAAGAATTTGATTTATAGTGGAATTTTGAAGTTGGATTTCGAAAACACAAAGTATCACTTACTTGAAACACTCAATCTTTCTAATACTTTGATTTTTCATTGAAACTTCAAATGAAACTTTGTGCATACAATTTTGATTTCATTTCTAATATTGTTCTCACTATTCCTTGATTGAAATCATTTCTAAAAATGATTTTGATATCTTGAGCGATATCTTAAAAACGAGTTTTCGGTTGAAATCAAGATAGGATGAAAAATGAACGTAGAGAATTCATTTTCAGCCCAAACTTGACTCATATACTTAGATTCACTCATGTTAAATGTCTAGGTGCCTAAGGTTGAGAAAACGTGAGTAGATAGCAAAATTTGACATTTAGCATTTTCATGTTTTCAAGCCTACTTTGAATGAAATCATGCTAAATTCATATTCTGATGAAATGACATTCTTTTATCTTCAAACTTAATATACATGTTTTACATGATCATATCTTTGTATTTTGAAAGTTTGAATGATTTATGAAAATGTCATAAAAATCTCATTTATTTACGAAAATGCCACTAAAGTATCACTCTTCTCAAGTTGCCTATTTTTTCGATACTTTAAATTTTCATTAGATTTTTTCAAATGAGACTTGAAGTATGATATTTTAAATTCACTTATGGTATCGTTCTACTCAATTGATGAGAAAAATTATCTCTAATGTGATTTTTGATTATTTGATCGATACTTGAAAATATCTATACTTAAGTTACTACATGGTTCTTGATTTTGGATTTCATTTATTATTTGACTAATATCATGTATGACTTAGTCTCTTATTCGATGTTTGGCTTTCATCCCTTTAGTTGAGACTTTCACGGTTTTGAAAAACCTTTTAGAGCTTCAACTTTGACTTTTGATTGACTTTTGTTGCCCTTTTTGATTGATGTCAAAAGGGGGAGAAAAATATAGGTAAAGTGGAAGAAAATATAGGAAAACCATGCATATAGATAGGGGGAGTTCTATTATATAGATATGCATGTTGATAGGGGGAGAAATCCCATGTTTGATATCCTTTGTGCTTTAATATATATATTTTCTTAAGGATGTTTGTCATCATCAAAAAGGGGGAGATTGTTGGCTTAAGGTTTTCAACCTTGGTCTTAATCTCGGTTTTGATGATAACAAACATGGAACTAATGTTTCATTGAGAAATATTTTCAGATTCCATATCAATTAGTGCTCGATGTCTTGGATCGGAAATATAGGAGAAATCGGAAAATTGAAAGGACATTGAGCTTCGCGTTCGGGTTCGTCGTGGAAATTTATCGAAGCTCAACGTGTGCACCAAAGACGTCTTAGACAAGTCTAAAGAACACATGGAGAGCTCTTCAAGTTGATGCACGTTGAAAGCCGGAACCCGAAAATAAAGCGCGAAACGAGAAGACCAAAAGAAAAGTTTCCAACCCAAGTTCGGTCGACCGAATGGTGTTGAATATTGGTAGTAGCCAATTCGGTCGACCGAATGATGCCACAAAATGGCAGTAGCCAATCGGTCGACCTATCACTCGACTGAAGATGGTGTAGAAATCGGCTAAGGCTACTTCGGTCGACCGACAAAGGCCAAAATTTGGCAGAAGGTGAATAGGTCGATCGATCGGTCGACCGAATTGCAGATCTAAGATTGCGCCTCTGGCTTCGCTACATGTCGACCGATCGGTCGACCAAATTGCAGATCATAGGAATTGCATCTGGCGATCGACCCATCAGTCGACCGCACAGAGACATTCAGCCAGTGGTCGCTCGAGCGATCGCTCGAGCGGTCGATCGGTCGGTCGACCAACGATCAATCGACATGCGACCGAACGGCGGTAACGGCTAGTTTTTCGCCCATTTTCTGCCCGTTGAGCTACCGTTTCTTTGAGAGGTTATAAATATCCCTCATCTAACTCTTTTAAACTCTCTTATAGAATTAATTGAGCATTCAAAGGAGAGTTTTGAGCCTTCTAAAGATCGATTAGTAGCGCTCGGTTCTTCCGCCGACAACTTCTTCAAGCGCACACTCTTCCTCAACTCGGGCTTCAATTCGAGCTCTACGACTTGGCGAGTTGGAGGCTTTGAAGGCTTGGAAAAGAGCATTTAATCTTGGTTTACTCTTTAAGCTCTTTTCATTGTAATTTTAACTGTTATTTGAACTGGTTTTCCTTGGATTTGAGCTTGTGAAGACCTAGGTTGTTAGGTCTTGAAATTGGGTGGTTGCCTTGGTGTTAAGGCTTAAACCCACCGTTGTAAACGTAGTTTACTAGGATTAGTTGAGGTGTCCCTTAGGGTTGAGGTGTATGAGTGCTCTCGGTAAAAAAGCGGAGACTTCCGGGTGTGGAAGTGCCTTAGATTGAGAGTGTGTCTCTTCAGGTTAAAGTCCTCTTGTAAGGGAACCAATTTAATCTAGTAAACTTAGTTTGGAAATCCTAAGTGGGGTGCTTAGGTAGTGGAGTAGGCATTGGGGCCGAACCACTATAAATTTATGTGTTAGCATTGTTATCTTTTGTTTGTGCTCAATTAGTTTATCTTGCTTCCGCATTTAATCGTAAAATTGCAATTTGCCTAAACGATGTGAGAAATGTCTAAAATTGAATTTAGTTAACACACTATTCATCGCCCCTCTAGTGTGCCATTTCATACAACAATGAGTAGGTCTTAGGAATTGAGGTGGGAAAGCTCACTCGATATGAAGGCGGGATACTTTCGGGTGTGGAAGTGCCTTCTAGGTGAGTGTATGGTCTTTCCGGTGTATAGTCCTCAATTGTAAGCTTCTCATAATTTAGTGGATTTGGGTGTGAAAACCTATGCATGGTGCTTAGGTAGTTGAGTAGGCATTGCGGCTGAACAACTATAAATCATTATATTAGCATTGATATTTTATTTGTATTAATTGCTTTATCATTTATCGCTTCCGCATTTAGTCATTCAATCGTGAATTGCCTAAGTAATCTAAGAAACGTTTAAAATCAAAATTTAGGCGATAATATTTAGTTAACACACTATTCCCCCCCCCCCCTCTAATTAAGCCATTTCACCAACAATAGTCGTCTGGTCTGGCTTGAGTCTTGCTCAAGGGTGTAGTTTGAGAGGAGCCATGTCATGCCCCAACTCAGGGTCGCATGACTAGCCAGGGTTTATGTCCTACCCTGAAACTTACCACATACACTGAATAGCAAAATACAGAGAATACACACAAACCAGAAAACATACAAGTAGAAGGACAACGATGCAAAATTTTATATTAAAAAATGTTTCGAACAATTTTAAAAGAGTTGTAAAAACAAACCAGCTAATAAGAACAACTCGAGTTAAAAGTCAATTACATGTTTTTAAATTAAACATCACCCAATGTATATATATATATATCACAACCATAGACATCACGACTACGACAACTAGACGCTGCTACGAGATCTACGCCAGTGTCTACCCTCTAGCTGCACCATGACTCCAAGCCTCACCTCACTGGCTGGGCCCTGCAAAAATAAGAGAAATAAATCGTGAGTCCACATGGGACTCAGTGAGCGGTTTTCCCGATCCACCACATAAATTCCCAATAACAACATGCATATAAGTCAGCAATTTATAAATTTATGGATCTATTCTAGCATGATATGACAACCGGCCCAGAGGCCATCCTGTATAAACCATACTACCGGCCATAACGGCCCTACGAGACTAGGCAACACTCGGCCACTAGAACTTGCCCAAGAACTGGTGGCTCGGCTCTGCCCGGCCTTTACCACAAAATAATAATCTGGCTACACAACCCACATATCACATAAGGAAAGTTAGAGAAATCATCGGGTCGTCGACTAGGATGGTCAACTAGTCTCAAGAACCCACCGGGTTAGGGATAGCTAGTCCCACCCAACTCAGGTCTACCATCAGCGTGACCCATTGACAGAATCTCAAGACCCTCCGCAACTCGGGTCTAATACCTAGCGGGCCCACTGGTGCAATCTCAAGACTCTAATCACCTACTGAGTCAAGCATTAGTCGTCCCGACCGTCCATGCTTCTCAACCGATCATCACAATCACAATACACAATCAAAGTGTTCTAAAGTTTTCTTATTTAATCCTGGGCATTCACCCGCATCCAGTTCCCCCCTTTCGGGCTCTCCCATCCGCACACTAGTGCCCGCTGATTTATTTCTAGGTGTGAAACCCAGCTTGTCTATGTCCAGATTTTTTCGACAATTAACACCCTATAATTTCCTTATAATCATCTAGTGTTATTCGCCACGTTCCTTAAGTGTAAATCACATGTCATAAGCATAAAAATGTTCAAATACAGTTATATCACATCTAAATTATAAGGAAACTGTTCTACACTTACTACTATGAATAACCACACGTTTGCAACAATAAAGAAATTAAATTATGCATTTAATCAATAAATTTCGGCAAGGTAATAATTGAACTATCATGGTAAAAATTCAATACTAGTGAATTAATGGAGGAACTTTCTCAAAATTATATTCCATACGAAATTCTAACCATGTATACACTATCAAGAACATTTCCTTATAGCATGATATTCTCAATCTATCACTACTAACAATTCATATATTGATTGAGTGATCCATATGAAATCAATGATTTAATAGCCTACATGTAAACGTGAACCAACTCGAGCCCTTTTCCCCTTCCCCCACCTACTTGGCCGACCCTACCCAAGGCTGCTCATGCTCGGCCGAGAGAAACCATGGTAAGGGAAAAAGGTTCTCGGCCATGGTTGAGAGGAATCAAGCCATCAATTGCGAGAGAAACTCAATTCGAGGGCTTCTGACCACTCTAGCAATTGGGGGAAAATTCGGCATTACCTTCCCCCATTTTCCCTTACTATGGCCGGCCCAATCATCTAGAAAACAATGAGAAAACTTCATACGAACAACATACATAACATTTGAATCGAATCTTGGAAGAAACATCGGTGAATCGACGGAATTACTCAAGAAATTAGAAAAAACCCTTAAAACCTTGGGTCGGCTACCCGCCTACCCTACATAACCGGGTTCGATCCACTCACCTTCATCCAAGGGAAAAATTGGACGAGCGATGACGATCTCGATTTTTTTCCGACGGAGGCGCGAATCCGACGCTGACCTCAAAGCTCTCCCTCTCTCCTCTCTCTTCTCGGGCTGCGTGCGACTCCAATGCTTGAGCCGCACGGCTGCTAAGGGGGTAAGGGTTTAATTCCCTCATTTACCTTTGACCAATTTACCCCTCTCACTTAATTAACCCCTACTCGACTCAATTTGAGCCCGATTTGATCCCCGACTCGATCCGCGAACACGATTTTAGATATGATTTCAGGGAAAGGAATACTTAGCAAAAATTTCATAAAACATAAATTATACCTTCTACTCGCGGCGACTTCGCGACTCGACCCGACTAGCTCCCGATTCAGTGCGTTGCACCAAAATAAGTTCCATATTAGGGAACCTCGGGTCTTACATCCTTCCCCCCTTAAGGGAAATTCATCCTTGAATTTTGCTGAATTATAAGGACTTACTGGTTTTCAAACAAGGAAGGGTAGCGCTCTCTCATGGCTTGCTCTACTTCCCAAGTAGCTTCCTGCCCGTAGTGGTGTTCCCATCTAACCTTTACCAGAGGGATTTCTTTGGACCTCAACTTTCTAATTTGGCTATCAAGGATCTCCATCGGCCTTTCCTCGAATGAGACAGCTGAATCCACCTCAACCACAGAAGGTTCAATCACATGTGAATCATCTCTTACATATCGCCTGAGCATTGATACATGATAAATCGGGTGTACCCTGCTCATGCTAGGGGGCAAGGCAAGCTCATAAGCTATAACACCCCTCCGTCGGAGAACCAGAAAAGGCCCGATGAACCTGGGGCTCAACTTTCCTTTCTTTCCAAATCGAACCACTCCTTTCATGGGGGAGACCTTTAGGAACACTAGGTCGCCCTCCATGAACTCTAAATCTGTGGCCTTCTTGTCAGCATACATCTTCTGGCGACTCTGAGCCGCCAATAATCTTCCCTTTATGATTTTCACCTTCTCTACCGCCTCCTCAACTAGATCAGGACCCACCATGAGAGATTCTCCGGCCTCAAACCAGTCCACTGGTGATCTACACCTCCGCCCATACAAGGCCTCGAAAGGAGCCATGCCAGTGCTACTGTGATAGCTATTATTGTAGGCGAATTCAATCAACGACAGGTGTTTCTCCCAATCGCCAGCCAAGTCCTCAACATATCTTCCAAGGTTTGGATGGTCCTCTCTGACTGTCTATCCATCTGCGGATGGAGCTGTGCTGAAGTGCACCTGAGTATCCAAGGCTTTCTGGAAGGACTGCCAAAACTGGACTGTGAACTAGGTACCTCGATCTGATATAATCATCACTAGGGTACCATGGTACGCCACAATCCTGTCCAAGAACATTCTGGCGTACTGCTCAACAGGAAAGTTTGTCTTGACAGGAATGAAAAGAGCGGTCTTTGTCAACCGATCTACCACCACCCAAATGGAATCAAATCAGCCCCTTGACTTAGGGAGCCCTGTCACTAGATCCAGAGTAATCTTTTCCCACTTTCACTCTGGAACTTAGAGGTTTTGCAGCAGCCCTGCGGGCTTTAGGTGTTCGGCCTTCACTTGCTGGCAGACCAAACACTTGGATACGAACTCTGCCACCTCCCTTTTCATGCCCTTACACCAGTAATGCTGCCTTAAGTCTCGATACATTTTGGCGATTCCTGAATACATCGTATAAGTGGATCGATGCCCCAGCTCCAGAGCCTGCCTGCGTACCTCTGCCATATCAGGCACCACTATCCGATCTCTGAACCTTAAGACACCCTCAGAGTCTAACCTGAAGCCATTCTCTGCATCGCCTCTCTGCACTAAGTCCTTTGTTAGGGCACAAAAGGCATCCACACCCTGCGCGGTACACAACATATCCACTAGTATGGATTGTACCCGCAGATGCGCCACTAGGGCACCTAAAGCTGATACTGTTAGAACTGCTCCCCCATCCAGGCACAGTGCCAATTCTCACACTAGCAGCCTCTTCCCGATTGCCAAATGGGCCAAGCTGCCCATCGATTTCTTACTCAGCGTGTCCGCTACCACATTGGCCTTCCCAAGGTGATACAAGATGGTACAATCATAATCTTTCAGAAGTTCAAGCCATCTTCTATGCCTTAAGTTGAGCTCCTTTTGGGTGAGCAAGTACTGGAGGCTTTTGTGGTCGGTATAAATCTCACAAGCCTCACCGTATAAGTAGTGGCGCCATAGCTTCAGAGCAAACACTACCGCTGCCAATTCCAAATCATGTGCTGGGTAATTCTTTTCATGAACTTTCAATTGGCAAGACGCATAGGCGATCACTCTGTCATACTGCATCAGAACACAACCCAGACCAACCCGAAAGGCATCACAGTATACCACAAATCCTCCCGAGCCTGAAGGTACGGCCAGGATTGGTGTTGACGTCAAACATTCTTTGAGCTTCAGGAAGCTCTCCTCACACTTTCTGTCACAATCAAATTTGACCTTCTTCTGGGTTAATCGAGTCAGAGGAGCTACAATCTTGGAAAAATTTTCTACAAACTTTCTGTAATACTCGGCCAACCCCAAGAAATTACGGACTTCAGTCACACTGATCGGCCGCTTCCAGTCTCTTACCGCCTCTACCTTAGCGGGATCCACGCTTATTCCTTCCTTGGACACTATATGACCTAGGAACCCTACACTTTCTAACCCAAACTCACATTTGGTGAATTTGGTAGACAACTGATGTCCTCTAAGGGTTTCTAGGATCATCCTCAAATGCTCGGAGTGCTCCTCTTTGCTCTTGGAATACACTAGGATGTCGTCAATAAAGATGATCACAAATCTGTCAAGGTATTCTTTGAACACTCTGTTCAAGAGGTCCTTAAAGGCCGCATGTGCATTAGTCAATCCAAACGACATTACCAAGAACTCATAATGGCCATAACGAGTCCTGAAGGCAGTCTTGGGCACGTCACAGTCTCAGATTCTCAACTGATGATATGCAAACCTCAAATCAATTTTTGAAAACCATTATGCCCCCTAAAACTGGTCGAACAAGTCGTCGATTCTGGGCAGCGGGTAACGATTTTTTATTGTCACCTTATTGAGCTGCCTATAGTCGATGCACATGCGCATGGACCCATCCTTTTTCTTCACAAATAGGACCGGAGCACCCCACGGAGACACGCTTGGGCGAATGAAGCCCAAGTCCAGCAACTCCTACAACTACGCTTTTAACTCCCGAAGTTTGGCCAGCGCCATCCTATAGGGTGGGATGGAGATCGGTGCCACCCCGGATTGCAATTCAATGTTGAATTCGACCTCTCTTGTAGGTAACAATCCTAGCAATTCTTCTAGAAAGACATCAGGGAACTCATAGATCACCTGAGTTCCGCTAACCTCCTAAGCCGTGCCACCTTTTTTCTCGGTCACATATACGAAGGCCAGGAAAGACAAGCAGCCACCTAACAACAATTTACGAGCCTTGAGGACTGAAATGACACCCATTGGCTCATCCCTTCCTTCTCCACGGAAGGTGAACTGCGGCAACCCGAGCTTACTGAACGTGATAGTTTTAGCCCTATAGTTAACTGACGCAAAGTGCTCTGCTAGCCAATCCATGCCGAGGATGACATCAATTTCAAGCATGGGCAGAAGTGACAATTCTGCCTTCAACACATGACCGCAGATTAGCACTTCGCAGTCACAGAGGATTGATTTTGCTATCAATGCATCGCCTGTAGGCGTTGACACCACATATGACGCAATAAGCAAGGAACGTGCCATAGGCAATCCAGTAGCAAACTTGGCAGATACAAATGAGTGTGTGGCACTCGGGTTGAACAGAACATAAGTAGTAGAAGAACTGACTAAAATAGTACATGTCACCACTGCCTTTGATGCCTCTGCCCCATCGTGGTTCTTGGCAAAAACCAAGGCAGACGGTCTCTCTGAATGGCTAGCCTGCGGTCCCCTGCTCTGCATTTGACCTCTCTGAGCCATTAACCCTACTGACATAGGCGCCTTTCCTTTTGACTACTCAGATCTCTGGCCAACTTTGTCCGGACAGTCCTTCTTAAAGTGCCCGACCTGACCGCATTTAAATCAGGCATCCAAGCGGCTAAAACAAGCCCCCAATGTCTCCGGTTACAGCGCCCACACTGCGACATATCAAACTTCTGAGAAACACCCCTTGACCTTGCCGACCTCACTGTCCCAGACCCTGGGCCCCCACGACCCCGGCTACCACCCTGCCATAGGCTCTACTGGTGATCTGCAGTAGCTACAGTCCCCTCAAAGTGACCCGATCGGCCTCCAGATCCCTGCGGCCAAATTTCTTCTAGGCCGGTCCGTCGTTCCTCTCGAACGACACCAAAGCTTCCTTACGAAGGGCCTTATCGACCACTCGGGCAAGAGTGGAACCCTCGGTGTAGTGGATGAGCCTACCTATTTGAGGCCTCAAGCCCCCAACGAACCTCTTGACCCTGGCGATCTCAGATGCCACTAGGGTTGGATGATATTTGGAAAGCCGGTTGAATTCCATCTCATACTCTGACACTGACATGACACCAGACTGACGCAGCATCTCAAAGTCCCATGCCCACTGGTCGCAACACTCATTGGCAAGTATTGTTCCACCACAGCGAGCCTAAACTCTTCCCAAGTGGGAGGCGGCGCGCATGCTGCCCTGCAAGCCCTCCAAGTGTGCACCCAGACCTTTGTCGGTCCCCTCATATGTAAGCCGATCATACAAGCCGCTGCTTCTAATGAGCACTCCAGTTCCATGCACAGTTCGTAGCAGTCCCCCAGAAACTCAATGATTTCCATATGCCGGTCTATTTCAGTGAATTCTGGCGGCTTCAACTTGATGAAGTCTGCATAAGATGGGGCTCCTTGAACCCTGATCACTGGGGCTACTATCTCGGCCACCTCTGGCACCACAAGAACCATAGGTACATGCTACGGCGGTGGCTGTTGCTGCTGCTGCATCTGATGTCTCAACTCATGCTCCCTGAGGAGCGCCTCTATTAACTAAGCCACTTGAGCTTGCAGTTGAGCAACCGCGGAATTTTGTCCCTGCTCTTCGAACTGCTCTCTTTCCCTGCCCCGACCCCGACCCCGGCCTCGGCCTCGACCCCCGCGTTCTATCGAATTACTGCCACTATCGCTCGGTGCAGCATTATGAGTCTCCATCACACTAACATAGAGAAAAAGAAACAATTCTCCCGTTAACATAAACAATTTATTCAACTGTAATTTAAATTAGTAACCGCATGGTGCACTGAGTGCAGTCGTGGTTGACAGATCTCGTAGCATACCTATACCGTATGTCGACACGCTATCATATATCTCATACGGTACCCAACTCCTAGTCATAGTCAAGACCTAACCAAAAGCTCTGATACCAACTTTATCATGACCCAACTCAGGGTCGCATGACCGGCCAGGATTTATGTCCTATCCTGAAGCCTACCACATACACTGAATAACAAAATGCTGAGAATACACGCCAACCAGAAAACATCAAGTAGAAGGACAACGACGCAAAATTTTATTTTAAAAAAAGTTTTGAACAATTTCAAAAGAGTTGTAAAAACAAACCAACTAATAAGAACAACTCGAGTTAAAAGTCAATTACATGTTTTCAAATTAAACATCACCTAGTGTATATATATATAAAAACAACCCTAGACATCATGACTACGACTACTGGACGCTGCAACAAGATCTATGCCACTGTCTGCCCTCTAGCTGCACCATGACTCCAAGCCTCACATCACTGGTTGGGGCCTGCAAAAACAAGAGAAATAAACCGTGAGTCCACATGGGACTCAGTGAGCGGTTCTCCCGAACCACCACATAAATCCCCAATAACAACATGCATATAAGTCAACAATTTATAAATTTAGAGATCTATTCTAGTCATGATATGACAATCGGCCCAAAGGCCATCCTGTATAAACCATACTGCCGGCCATAACGACCCTACTAGACTAGGCAACACTCGACCACTAGAACTTGCCCAAGAACTGGTGGCCCGGCCTTTAACACAAAATAATAATTCGACCGGACGACCCACATATCACATAAGGAAAGTTAGAGAATTCATCGAGTCGTCGACTAGGATGGTCAACTAGTCTCAGGAACCCACCGGGTTAGGGATAGCTACTCCCACCCAACTCGGGTCAACCGTCAGTGTGGCCCACTAACAGAATCTCAAGACCCTCCGCCACTCGCTTCTAACACCTAGCGGACCCGTTGATGCAATCTCAAAACCCTAATCACCCGCCGAGTCAAGCATTAGTCGTCCCGACTGTCCATGCTTCTCAATCGACCATCACAATCACAATACACAAGCAAAGTGTTCTAAAATTTTCTTATTTAATCACGGGCATTCACCCGCATCTGGTTCCCCCCTTTCGGGCTCTACCATCGGCACACTAGTGTCCGCTGATTTATTTCTAGATGTGAAACCCAGTTTGTCTATGTCTAGATTTTTTCGACAATTAACACCCTATAATTTCCTTATAATCATCTAGTGTCATTCGCCACGTTCCTTAAGTGTAAATCACTTGTCATAAGCATAGAAATGTTCAAATAAAGTTATATCACAACATCTAAATTATAAGGAAACTGTTCTACACTTACTACCATGAATAACTACACATTTGCAACAATAAAGAAATTTAATTCTGCATTTAATCAATAAATTTCTGCAAGGTAATAATTGAACTATCATGGTAAAAATTCAATACGAGTGAATTAATGAAGGAACATTCTCAAAATTATATGCCATACGAAATTCTAACCATGTATACACTATCAAGAACATTTCCTTATAGCATGATATTCTCAATCTATCACTACTAACAATTCATATATTGATTGAGTGATCCATATGAAATCAATGATTTAATACCCTACATGTAAACATGAACCAACTCGAGCCTTTTTCCCCTTTCCCCACCTACTCGGCCGAGCCTACCCAAGGCTGCTCATGCTCGGCCGAGAGCAACCAGGGTAAGGGAAAAAGGTTCTCAGCCATGGTTGAGAGGAATCAAGCCATCAATCGCGAGAGAAACTCAATCCGAGGGCTTCCGACCACTCTAGGAAATTGGGAGAAAATTCGACATGACCTTCCCCCTATTTCCCTTCATGTGCCGGCCCCAATCATCAAGAAAGCGACGAGAAAACTTCATACGAACAACATACATAACATTTGAATCGAATCTTGGAAGAAACCTCGATGAATCGACAAAATTACTCGAGAAATCGAAAAAAAACCCTTGTCGGCTACCCACCTACCCTAGATAACCGAGTTCGATCCACTCACCTTGATCTAAGGGAAAAATTGGACGAGCGACGACGATCTCGATTATTTTCCTACGGTGGCGCAAATCCAGCGCCGACCTCAAAGCTCTCCCTCTCTCCTCTCTCTTCTCGGGCAGCGTGCGGCTCCAATGCTTGAGCCGCACGACTGCTAAGGGGGTGAGGGTTTAATTCCCTCATTTACCTTTGACCAATTTTTCCCTTTCACTTAATTAACCCCTACTCGACTCAATCCGAGCCCGATTTGAAACCCGACTGGATCCGCGAACACGATTTCAAATCCGACTCTACTAAATCATTTCATGATCATGAGGGAAAGGAATACTTAGCAAAAATTTCATAAAACTTAAATTATACCTTCTACTTGCGGCGACTTCGTGACTCGACCCGACTAGCTTCCGATCCGGTGTGCTGCACCAAAATAAGTTCCATATTAGGAAACCTCGGATCTTTCAAGCCCCTTGGGCAGGGCCACGTGGTTCGGTTCGAGATGAATGATGGGTGTTGCTGGGTCTAGTCCGACCAGGCCCAATAGTTATAGTCCAGTCCAATCACCATGATCAATAATATAACAACAACTCCAAGTGATATTGACATGATCAACAGGAAAATAACATGCTCAACAAGTAAACAACACCATATATAACTACATGATAATACATATGGTGACTAATCCAATGCACCATAGGATTAGCATAATATACTATGATCAAGAATAAACACCAATAAGCAACAATAAAATGTAATACATGCAATTTCTCTATATGACATGTCCAACAATAATGTGCAATAAGAGTTCAATAAAGTTTAAGAAGAAAAGTAAACATCAAAAGCAAATGTGTTTTCTTAATTTATCTCTGACGATAAATCAACAAAAAACAAAAAACGACAGACTTGCAGACTAAACCCACACTCTAAACTACAAATATATCACACTAATTAATCAACTAAATTCTCGGACAAATAATTTAATTAATATTACTTAAACACCTCAACAATTAACCTACTAGGATATCCTAACAATGCTTTTTTTGGAAAACCAATCTCACCATCGCGTTTAGCACGCGAAAATTTTCAAATTTACTATTCACCTCAACCTCAACTGACAACTCGGGGTCCATCAAATAATTTAATTTCTTACGCAATTATCATCCATTTAATAAACAACAGTATATTTTTTTAAATTAAGAAATCAATTTAATAAACACTATTAATTAACTGAACCATCAAATTAAACTAACCGCCATTTAATTTTCAATAAATTAAACATTCCTTTTTTTTTCCTTCAAACACCTCCCGATCTCTTTCTTTCTCTCTCTCTCTCCTTTCTTTTCCTTTATTTTCTCTTTTTTTTTTTTTTTCTCCTTTTTTTTTTCTTCAAACACCTCCCGATCTCTTTCTTCCTCTCCCGATCTCCTTTTCTCCTTTTTTTTTCTTTGAACACCTGCCCAATCGTGTTCAGTCATTCTCCGATCCTTCCTTTGATTTTGGTCGATCTATTTCGATTCTTGAGCTTGCGAGAATGCGCAAAAGATTAGATCTTCTCATCCCTTTTGCTTGGAATCAGGCTCTTCTTCTTGTTTCTCCGTGCAAGATCTTAATTTAAAGGTTAGTCTGGTGAATTAATTTAGTTCTTTCTTTTATTGAGCAAGAAAGTTGATTTTTTTGGGGTTCTAGGGATATTATCTTTGGTTTTGTTTGAGCTTTTTGGTTTCTCTTTCCGGTTTATTCTGGAAGTTTAATGGTAGCTTTCATATTCTTCCTCTTCTTATCAGTTTCTAGTTGAGTTCTTGTGGTGAATGGTCTTTGTTATTTTGAAATAGAACTACCTATGTGTTCTCTGACTCAAGCTCTTCAATATGGCTTTCACCCTTCTTTCATCTTTCTGCAAGGTTTATTTTGCCTAGAGAAATTTCATTTACCCAAAAGTATGAATATGAAATCTTTTAGTCTGTCGAATCTGTTTCTTGTAGAGTTTATACATATTTTGCTTGGAACAAACGAGAAAGCTAATACATTCTGTTTTCTTTTCATCAGGTTAAAAATGTAAAATATTTTACATTTATATATGTTATATTATTTATTAATGTTAAAAATATTTTAAGTGGGCTACAGTCAATTACGGATTTTGATTTTAATAAAAATTAGATTAATCTAAATGATCCAATTTCGAGATGTATATGAGCTTAACTAATTGTTCTGATCCATTTTTGTTAAACTCGGAATACTTATATTAGTTTGGTGTGGTTAACTTAAGTGTAGGCCCAAATCAAGTGGCCTGTGATGGAAGGGTTCATATTGTTTATTATTTAATGGGGCTAGGTCCCCTCTACACATTCACTGTTGCATTGCTCTCTGTTTGGTTCTTTCCATCAAGAACTTGAGCCTGGAGGAAGTGCTGTAGAGGAAGACCAAGCCTTCTGCCCAACAGAAATCCGATTCGGCAAATCTTCAACCATGTTTTCATCAAGTTAGTTTACCTTCCGCTGGGCTTAGTGTTTTAATATCCATGTAATATCTCGATTTTATGCTTACATTTGGTATCAGAGCCTATATTATATGGAATTAAAACATTTATTCTTGATGAAACATAATTACTTTGCATGTTTCACATTCTGTTTTATCTGCAAAAATAAATGATAAATAATGCATGCTGTAATATTATTCTATTAAAAGAATAGCATGTATGTAAAATTTTTTACCTGAGTATCTTCTGTTGAAGATTATTTTTCTGCATCTTGTTTTTTGGTGGCCCTCGGGCAACAACTTCCTCTCTAGTATATCTTCTTGTGCATCTGCTTCCTGAGAGGTAGCTGCTCGCATTTTTCCGAGCATCTTCGGGTATTCCTTCGCTCAAAGTTTGGAGTTCCACCAAGAGGTAGAAATATCTGCCTCAAGGTGCTTTTATAACATGCATTGTGCTTGCTTCTTATACAAGGCACAAGCATCTTGAGTGCTCCGGCACCGGCTCCAAGGAATTAGCTGTACGCGGCGTTTACTGTTGCTTTGCTTGCAAGCAAATCTTCTGAATAGTGAAACATCGCGTCCCTTCGTTTGCTGCGCGTGACCGTCGGCAGTGTGCATTGTGCGATGCACGCAAATCTCACGATTGTACGACGGACACGTGGCGTGTGATGTGTGCTCGAGCTATTTACGGGCACACATCACTAGGCGGCTGCAGCTTTTATTTATCCTCGGTAGTGTGCGTCGCACACTACCGAGGCGATTTTTGGCTGCAGCCACGCATCGCGAAGCAGCCTACGGTAGTTTTTTGAGCCCTGTGCGCATTAAGGACTGCGCATCGGGCCCTGTGCGCCGCTTGTCACGTGTCGTGTGCATGGCATGCGATGCGGCACAACACCTTTTGTCAGGCTCACTGGAGCACGTCGCGTGCACCGCACGCGATGTGACGCGCTGCACTTGGCGCGACGTGGATGCGTCGTGCGTCACGTGCTGCGCACGCCACGCTGACACGTCGTGCATGCACCGCGCCTGGTGACTCTCCGCAGACCTTGGGCTTCGGGGCCTGTGGCTGGGTTGTGTTTTTAAGGTTCTTGGCCTGCATTTTAACGGGGCCCAACAAATTAGACCTATTTTATTGCATAATATCAATTAATTGCTGATATGTCATATTTTTATTGGAAATGTTATTGTTATGAGCCCAATAATATTAGTAAACTTGATGTGCTTAATTAATTAAGATTAATATCAATATTTAGATTGTGTAATTATGAATTAATATTGACATAACCAACATAACATATAATCACATAACAATAAATAATTTTGGAATGCTCATGAATTTAAAATTCATAATTAGTAGCGATACTTTTATTTTGTACCAAATTTTCATTAAATTATGATTTTAAATTTATGTCATGTGGGTAAATGTTTCCTGAATGAGTTTTTCCATTCAATTAATACGAGTAGTTACCACCAAAGTGAGATTATTTATATTTATTGATGGGACTTCTTATTTAGCGGGAATGCTTCATGATACGGATCTTGATGGGGAAAGCAAGGAGAAGGTGAGTGTTTGAGGTTTTGGTCGGTTTTGAAAGAGGGTAGGTGAAGATGGCTACGACCGGATGGGGATTAGGCGAGGAAACGATGGGAAACAAGTAGAAACAAGAAATTAAAGATAGGCATCCTACTAGACCTCCATCTAACAATGTAGAAGGCAATCTAGATAATGAAATTGAGTTTTCCTACTAGACCTCTAATTGACATGCAATTAGCAACCTAGATCGAAGGAACAAGAACCACGAAACGCCACAAGCATAATACTTGATAAGTTAACAAGCTCTTGGAATAAAATGAGACGATCAATTCCTCACAATTTGCATAAGCAAAGTAATGTATTAAAAGGTCCTCAAAAATACATAATAATGAGGTATTTATAGACCTCAAAACCTAGACCTAAATAAAAGACTTTCCATAATTGTAAAACAAGCCTTAAACAAGTTTGCTTGCTAAACAATTCAGACCTAATTAAAAATATAAAGACTAGTGGACTTAGCATCATAAGGCCCAAAACAAATAAGTATTCGGCCTTAGAACTAAATAACCTATCCAAAACATGAAATGACATAATTTAAGGTCTTTAACAATGAAAACTAAATGAACAACTTGAGCAACAACTATTCATCTTGGTCATTCATTACAAGTCCAATAAGAGTGACATAATGGACTTGTTCTTCATCTCCCAGCAAGCTCCTTTGAATTGGATCTTTAAGTTCCTTGCTCACCAAACGTTGCACATAAGCTTGATATGCTTCTTTAATTTTCTTGGACTTGGATCTAGTGATTGGACCTTGTGGAACTTCTAACACATCTCTAGGCCTTGAACTCTTCTCCATGCTAGCTCCATAGCTTACTTCCGTGCTTGCATCTTTCCCTCCCTTGTCAAAAAGGTACTCGAATCTGAAAAATCAAAAGGAGAAAGATTGAAAACATTAAAAGTAACACTTACACCATACTCATCTGGTAAATCTATCTTGTAAGCATTGTCGTTGATTTTGGCCAAGACTTGAAATGGTCTGTCTCCTCTAGGATTCAACTTAGACTTCCTTTGAGTTGGAAATCTTTCTTTCCTCGTATGAACCCAAACCCAATCACCGAGTTCAAAGGTCACTAGCTTGCAACCTTTGTTTGCTCTTTGTGCAGTTGCTTGGTTCCTCTTCTCAATTTGCAGCCTTGCTTTCTCATGGATAGATTTCACCAATTCTGCCTTCTTTTGTCCATCTATACTTGTAATCTCATTCAAAGGTAAAGGCATTGAATCTAAAACAGTTAATGGATTAAATCCATACACAATTTCAAAGGGTGAATAGTTAGTGGAAGAATGAACACTTCTATTGTAAGCAAATTCAACAAAAGGTAAGTAATCTTCCCATGTCTTTAAATTCTTACCTACAACAGCCATTAACAAAGCTCCTAGTGTTCGATTAACCACTTCCGTTTGTCCATCAATTTGTGGATGACAAGTAGTAGAATAAAGAAGTTTAGTACCAAGTTTACCCCACAAAATACGCCAAAAATGACTAAGAAATTTTACATCACGATCAGACACAATAGTACTAGGAACACCATGCAATCTAACAACTTCTTGAAAGAATAAATTAGCAATATTTGTTGCATCATCTGTTTTATGACATGCAATGAAGTGTGCCATCTTAGAAAATCTGTCAACAACAACAAATATGTTATCTTTTCCTCTCTTAGTTCTAGGCAGTCCTAAAACAAAGTCTATACTAATATCCATCCAAGGTGTACTAGGAATAGGTAAAGGAGTGTATAAACCATGTGACATAGACTTAGATTTCGCTTGTTTACATGCAATGCATCTAGAACATATTCTTTCTACATCTTTCCTCATGTTAGGCCAATAAAAATGTTCATGCAAAACATCAAGAGTTTTATGCACACCAAAATGTACCATTAATCCCCCACTATGTGCCTCCCTCACAAGCAATTCTCTCAATGAACATGATGGAATACATAGCTTTTTCTCTCTAAACAAATATCCCTCATGTCCACAGTACTTTTGAAAAGCTATATGTTCACATGCATCATACACACTAGAAAAATCTAAATCTTTGGCATACAAGTCTTTAATTTGCTCAAAGCCTAATAATTTAGCACTAAGAGTAGAGATCAATGCATACCTTCTAGATAGTGCATCAACCACTACATTATCCTTACATTGCTTGTACTGGATCACATATGGAAAGATTTCAATGAATTCCACCCCAAAATGTCGCTTGTTCAACTTGCATTGTCCTTCCAAGTACTTGAGTGATTCGTAGTCGGTGTGAATCACAAACTCCTTTGGTAGCAAGTAGTGTTGCCACACCTCCAAAGCTCTCCCAAAGCATACAACTCCTTGTCATAGGTGGAATAGTTAAGTTGAGCTCCTTTTAATTTCTCACTAAAGTAGGCAATCGGCTTCTTTTCCTGAATCAAAACAACACCTATACCAATCCTAGAAGCATCACATTCTATTTCAAAAGTTTTAACAAAATTCGGTAATTCCAAAATAGGAGCTGAACACAATTTCTCTTTTAACAAGTTAAAAGCATTCTCTTGAGCCTCGCCCCACTTAAAACCAGATTCTTTCTTTACAATTTCATTCAATGGTGCAGCAATGGTGCTAAAGTCTTTAACAAACCGCCTATAAAAACTAGCTAAGCCATGGAAGCTCCTGATCTCACTAATGGACTTAGGTGTAGGCCATTCTTGAATAGCCTTAACCTTTTCATCATCAACCTCAATTCCATTAGCACTAACAACAAATCCCAAGAAAACAAGTTTGTCCATGCAAAATCACACTTTTTAGCATTAGCATACAACTTTTATTCTCTTAAAACATCCAAAACAAATTTGATATGCATAACATGCTCATCTAATGAAGTGCTATAGATCAAGATATCATCAAAGTACACAACAACAAATTTACCAAGAAAATCTCGCAAAACATGATTCATCAATCTCATGAATGTACTAGGTGCATTAGTTAAACCAAATGGCATTACCAACCACTCATACAAACCATATTTAGTTTTAAATGCAGTTTTCCATTCATCACCTAGATTCATGCGAATTTGATGATAACCACTTTTCAAGTCAATCTTAGTAAATATGCTAGCACCATGCAACTCATCAAGCATATCATCTAACCTAGGTATGGGGTGGCGATACTTTACCGTAATTTTGTTAACGGCTCTACAATCAACACACATGCCCATGAACCATCCTTTTTAGGCACTAAGAGAACCGGAACAGCACATGGACTAAGGCTTTCCCTCACAAGTCCTTTGTCAAGCAACTCTTCCACTTGTCTTTGAAGTTCTTTAGTCTCTTCCAGGTTTGCTCTATATGCTGGTCGGTTTGGAATTGTGGATCCGAGCACAAAGTCAATTTGGTGTTCTATGCCTCTCAAGGGTGGCAATCCTTTAGGCAAGTTATCCGAAAACATATCTTCATATTCCTGTAACAAAGAAAGAACAACACTAGGCAAATTTTGATTAGCTTCATGCAAAGTTAGATAAACATCTTTAAACATAATCAAGAAAAGCTTTTTCTGCCCATTAAGAGTATGCTTTATTTCCCTCTCTTTTGCATAGAAAATTTGCCTCACTTTTGTTATCTCTCTTTTGTTATCACTCACAATTGGGCCATTGATTTCTATTCTTTTATTTTCGGCCTCTTTTACATCTGTTTTTTTCACAAGTTCTTTTTTTGCTCCCTTACTTTCTTTGACATTTTTCTCAGCCTCTCTTTGCTTCTTTTCTTCAAAGTGCTTCATCATCCGAATTTGGTCTTCATACACTTCCTTTGGTGTCAAAGGTGCCAAAGTAAACTTTCTACCGTTTAAGCTCAAAGTGTATCTATTATGGAACCCATCATGCATAGCCTTCCTATCGTATTGCCATGGACGCCCCAACAAGATATGGCTAGCTTGCATAGGTATCACATCACAAAGAATCTCATCTGAATACCTCCCAATAGTAAAAGAAACCATCACTTGCCTTGTCACCTTAATTCCAGCACAATCATTCAACCATTAAAGCTTGTAAGGCCGTGTGTGCTTCTCACACTTCAAACCTAACTTTTCCACCAAAACAGTACTAGCCACATTAGTAACACTACCATTATCAATAATCAAAGAACATACTTTACCACCAATGTGACATCTAGTGTGGAATATATTTTCTCTTTGCTCCGAGCTATCTTCCACCACTTGAGCACTCAAAGCTCTTTGCACCACCAAAGTTTTACCTCTAGCCGCCATCTCCCTGAAATATCTTTCAATGGAGGCATATCATCACTTTCATGTTCACCTTCATTGTTGAGTATCATGACTCTTTTGTTTGGACATTGACTTGCTATGTGACCGCTGCCCAAACACTTAAAACACTTTGCCTTTGTGTTGCCTTTGTGTTGAATTGGAGGTAATTGGGGTAGCTTGGATCTCGGCTTTGTCACTTTTCACTTTGGCTAAATCTCTCACATCAAAGCTAGGCTTGGTTCTTGGCTTCTCATCTTGCTTAGGCCACTTAGAACTCCATGTGTTGCTTGAACCCATGGCTGCCCTTGTGGTAGTCCTCCTCTTAAGCCACCTTTCAACCTTCATAGCCATGTTCACCATATCCTCTAGTTCCACATAGTGTTGTAGTTCAACATCTTCTATCTCTCTGTTCAAACCATTAAGGAATCTTGCCATGGTAGCCTCTCTATCCTCCACAATATTAGCTTTGATCATGGTCATCTCCATCTCCTTGTGATAATCTTCAATGGATTTGGTACCTTGATACAACCTTTGAAGCTTTTGGTGTTGATCCCTATAGTAGTAAGAAGGCACAATTCGCTTCCTCATAATCCTTTTCATCTCAGCCCATGAAGCAACATATCCTCCTCCATTTCTTCTTCTAGAAATCAAGAATTGGTCCCACCAAACCAGAGCATAATCGGTGAACTTAACGGCAGGTAGCTTCACTTTCTTTTCTTCAGTGTAATTGTGACATTCAAATATCATATCTACCTTCCTTTCCCACTCCAAGTATGTATCAGCATCATTCCTTCCTTTAAACACAGGAATCTTCATCTTTATGGAGCTCAAATTGTTGTCTCTTGCATCATTCCTTACTTTTCTCCAAGGCCTAATCATGTCGGCCTCATCTTCATCCCAATCTGATTCTGCATTCATCTCATGCATATGAACCCGTTTAGGCTTGTTGCCAACTCCTCTTGCGGTTGCACTATTTTGTTGTTTAGAACTTTGTTCATTCCTCTCCATTCGGTCATACAAGTCTTGTACCACCACACTAAGCCGATTTATGTGGCCAGCTAATGCTTCTAAAGTGATCACGAGTCTACCTTGCTCCATACCTGAATCATCTCTTTCTTTGTCACTAGAATGAGACATGGTTTTGCTGCAAAACGAAGGTTAGTATCCAAAAGAGATCAAATTGGAACCTCACCACACTCCCTCACGTGTTTCACTCAATGAAAATGTAACACTCCACTAGTGTCCCTCAATTCAATGGCTTTTACCCTTTGTTGATCTCACCACTCTTGCATTTTTCCACTCTTTAGATCTTGTCTCAAAGTATTCTTTCAAGCTCATCAAACAACATAAGAACTAGCAACAAGTAGCAATTTCCCAATAACAAACACCTTATCACTAAAAGAAACTATTGCAAACAATTAGAAGAACTCAAGAAAGCAAATAGTAGGAAAGACCAATGAAGGGTTGGGCAAGGAGTAAGGGTTGACTACAAGAAAATAGGAAATAGAGGGATGCTTAGGAAAGACAAAATATGGCTAGGTATGGAAAATGAAAGATATGAATTATGGTAGGAGAATAAAGTCTTTTTTTGGTTGGAGAGTAATTCAAGATATGAATTATGGTAGGAGAATAAAGCCCCCTTTTTTTTTGGTAGGAGAGTAATTCAAGATATGAATTATGGTAGGAGAATAAAGCCTTTTTCCTTTTGGTAGGGGAGTAATTCAAGATATGAATTATGGTAGAAATTTCTTTTCCTTATTTTTTTTCTTTCCTTTCTTTCTCCACAAATTTCTCTTCTTTTTTTTTCTTTCTTTCTCCACAAATTTATATTCCTTTTTTTTTTCCTTTCTTTCTCCACAAATTTATCTTCCTTTTTTTTTTTCTTTCCTTTCTTTCTCCAAAATTCATTTTTTCCTTTCCTTTTTTTTTAATTCTTTCCTTTCTTCCTCCACAAATTTCTTTTTCTTTTTTTTTTCTTGCCTTCTTTCTTCACAAATCCGACATTTCTTCCTTTTTTTCCTTCTTCTTTTTTTTTTTTTCAACTTGAAACAATTACAAAACAAGAAATCAACAAGAACAAATAGGCTAAACAAAAAAAAACTAACTTGATTCTCCGCAGTTTCTTTTCAAGCTGATTTTTGACCCGCTTCCGAACAGATTCTGAAAGAGTGCAAAACAGCAAAGTTGTAGCTCTTCCTCTTAGCTTTCCAACAAGTACTCACATGCCCTGATCGGAGTTATTCTTGGGGAGATATGCTTAACATACTGTGACTGCTCCTGGAAACCTTCGGTTGTGCGAATTTATCCGAGCAAAGGTGTAGAGAACCTTGGCTCTGATACCAAATGATACGGATCTTGATGGGGAAAGCAAGGAGAAGGTGAGTGTTTGAGTGTTTGAGAAGATGGGTACGACCGGATGGGGGTTAGGCGAGGAAACGATGGGAAACAAGTAAAAACAAGAAATTAAAGATAGGTATCCTACTAGACCTCCATCTAACAATGTAGAAGGCAATCTAGATAATGAGATTGAGTTTCCTACTAGACCTCTAATTGACATGCAATTAGCAACCTAGATCAAAGGAAGAAGAACCACAAAACACCACAAGCACAAGACTTGATAAGTTAACAAGCTCTTGGAATAAAATGAGAAGATCAATTCCTCACAATTTGCATAAGCAAAGCAATGTATTCAAAGGTCCTCAAAAATACATAATAATGAGGTATTTATAGACCTCAAAACCTAGACCTAAACAAAAGACTTTCCATAATTGTAAAATAAGCCTTAAACAAGTTTGCTTGCTAAACAATTCAGACCTAATTAAAAACATAAAGACTAGTGGACTTAGCATCTTAAGGCCCAAAATAAATAAGTATTCGGCCTTAGAACAAAATAACCTATCCAAAACATGAAATGACATAATTTAAAATCTTTAACAATGAAAACTAAATGGACAACTTGAGCAACAACTAATCATCTTGGTCATTCATTACAAGTCCAATAAGAGTGACATAATGGACTTGTTCTTCATCTCCCAGCAAGCTCCTTTGAATTGGATCTTTAAGTTCCTTGCTCACCAAACGTTGCACATAAGCTTGATATGCTTCTCTAATTTTCTTGGACTTGGATCTAGTGATTGGACCTTGTGGAACTTCTAACTCATCTCTAGGCTTTGAACTCTTCTTCATGCTAGCTCCATAGCTTACTTTCGTGCTTGCATCACTTCAAATTAATTCGTTCAATCGTTTTCCCAAAGGAGAACTATTGCATGTCTTAATTGGAAGTCTCTTTTATTTTTGATGAAGTTATTGGGGAGTGCATTAGTCTAGAAAATCTATCTTCCCAAAAGGGATAGGTTCTCGAAAACTGAGGCATTCTGATTGATTAACTCATCGAGGTTCTACTTATTCATTATATGTTCCGCCCAAAGGGGAGTGTGTGATATTATGCTGGCCTCTCTTTTGAAATTGTTAAATGCCCACTGAAGTAATTTAACACATTCTATTTTTACCTTGAACAATTACTTTTTCCATGAACAATTGTTCTACTTCTATTGAAATGTTGATCGGGTCAAACTATAAGAAGTGGAAGCAAGACTTATAATTTTCACTAAGGATTGCTGATCTTGACTTGGCAATTCATGAGGACAAACCTGAGCTTCCTGAAATTGGAGGAACTCCTGATCAAAAGGATTACTTGGCTAAGTGGGAGAGATGCAATAGACCGAGCTTGATAGCAATCAAAAGAACTATATCTAAACACCTAATGAGTGGTTTACCTGAAACCAATAGTGCCAAAGAATTTTTAACTGCCATTGGACAAAGATATTAAGTACCCGATATTGCTGAGTCTGCACTTCTAATGAAGGAACTAACGACTATGTCCTATGATTATTCATGTGGTGTGAGAGATTTCATTTTAAAAATGGTTCATCTTCAAAACAGACTGAGATCCTTTGATGTGGACCTAACTGATTCCTTTATTGTTCATCATGCCCTCAATTCCTTACCTGCTGAGTTCACTCAAATCAAAACTGTTTTCATCACCTTGAATGAAAAATGGACTATGAATGACCTCATAACCAAATGTGTGGCCGAGGAATCCAAACTCAATAAAGAAAAGAGAGATCAAATCCTTTTGTCTATCCATTCCAAACCCCATTCTGGCAAGGGTAACTTCAAACCTAAGCGTTTCACACCTGCTGCTCCCAAGAAGACTCGGGATACTAGAGGGCCAGTTAATGGTCAGAACAAAAATGTAGGAGGTCCCCTCTTTTTAAGAAGACAGTGTGGTGTTTCTTTTGTAAGAAGAAGGGACATAAAAGGAATGAGTGTTCGGGATTCAAGACTTGGTTAGAGAACAAGCAAAAATCCAGAGGTAACCCCTTAGCTCATGTTTGTTTTAAGTCCAACTTAATAGATGTTCCTGTCAATTCCTGGTGGTTTGATAGTGGGTCTACAACCCATGTTGCTGTTTCGTTCCAGGGTTTTTCAAGGTTTTTCAAACCTCAGGAAACGAAGTTCGAGCCAAAGCAAACTGAAAGTAGGAAATGATCTTGAAGTGGCTGTGGAGTCTATAGGAGATGTCATATTGTCCTTAGAGTCTGATTTGAACTTGTTTTAAAGAACACTTTTTTTGTACCTTCATTTAGAAGGAATTTAATTTCAGTTTCTTGTTTGGACAAGGATGGATTTCATTTTAATTTTGAAAATGGAAAAATGAATGTAATGTTGAATTCTAAAATTGTTGGATGTGGAATTTTGATTGATGGTCTATATATGTTAAGTTTCACTGTATGTTGATTATCCATCTACCTCTCTTAATATAGAAAATTCTGTGCCCAAGAGATCCAAAATTAAAGAGAAGTCTTCTCTCCTATGTCATAAGCATTTAGGTCATATTTCTAAAGAAAGGGTAGAAAGACTTGTTAAAGATGACATCGTGCATGTCTTGGATTTTAATGACTTGGGTACCTGTGTGGATTGTATTAGAGGAAAATTCATGAAGATCAAGAAAAAGGGTGCAACTAGGAGTTCAAACCTTTTAGAGATTATCAGGCCACACTGACATTAGCGGACCTTATTCTCCTACCATTTGTGGCAATAGATTTTTTATCACTTTCATTGATGACTTTTCCCGATACGGCTATATTTATTTGATTAAAGAAAAGTCTGATGCATTTCATAAATTTAAAGTGTTTAAGATTGAAGTCGAAAAACAATTGGCAAAAGCTATCAAGATAGTGAGATCTGACCGTGGTGGTGAGTATTATGGTCGATATGAGTTGTTGGAAAGCATATGGGACCATCTGCTAAATACTTATAGGATTATGGAATTGTTCTACAATATTCCATGCCTAGTAGTCCTGAGCAGAATGGTGTGGTCAAAAGGCACAATCGCACCCTAAAAGACATGATGAGGAGCATGATGAGCAGGCCCAACTTGCCATAATTCCTATGGGGAGATGCAATCAAAACAGCCCTGTACATCCTTAATCGTGTCCCCAATAAATCTGTTCCCAAAACTCCCTTTGAACTGTGGACCGGTAGAAAACCTAGTTTGAATCATTTTTGTGTTTGGGGCTGTCCAGCAAAAGTGAGAATCTTTAACCCCTCTGAGAAAAAGACTGATTCTAGAACTAGTCTTAGTTTCTTCATTGGTTATCGAGACCATGTAAAAGGATACCATTTATATTGTCCTGGCATGGGCACAAGGATTGTTGAATCTATGGCTGCTAAGTTTTTGGAGCTTGATATTGCTGACCCTAATCACCTTCGTGAAGAGAGTGATGCTGATTTGGGTAGAACTGTTTCTGTTCCTCTACCGATCTTCAATGATTACAGCTCATATGTGCCTATAGATAGAGCTAATGCTTTTGATGAGAATACCTCAAATGCTTTCGCTCCTCTTCTTGGTCCTCCAGTTATCAATGAACCTGAACCTGCTGACAATCCTCAACCTATTGAGTATGAAGCTCCTATGCCAATAAGGAGATCTACTAGAGAAAGGCGATCTGCCATCCCTGCTAACTTTTTGGTATATCTAAATGAAATTGATTGTGACATAGAATATGTGGTTGATCCAAAGAATTATCAAGAAGCCATTTCTCATCCTTAGTCAGATAAGTCGGTTAATGCTATGAATGAAGAAATACTTTCCATGACTGATAATTGTGTGGGATTTGGTTGGGTTGCCTGAAAATTGCAAATCAGTTGGTTGCAAGTGGATCTTTAAAAACTAAGAAAGATTCAAAGGGAAAAGTTGAGAGATTTAAAGCCCGACTTGTTGCAAAGGGTTTCACTCAAAAAGAGGGAATTGATTATACTGAAACTTTCTCACCTGTTTCCTCTAAAGATGCTTTTAGAATCATTATGGCTCTTGTGGCTCACTTTAATTTGGAACTACACCAAATGGATGTCAAAACAGCCTTTTTAAATGGTGACCTCAATGAAGAGGTGTACATGATGCAACCTGAGGGTTTTCATATTTCTGGCCGTGAGCACTTAGTGTGCAATTGATCAAGGAAGTAAATTTATGGCCTAAAACAAGCCTCTAGATAATGGTATCTAAAATTTGATGAGATTGTGACCTCCATGGGTTTTGAGGAGAATAAAGTTGACCAGTGCATTTATATCAAGGTCAGTGAGAGCAAGATCATTTTTCTCGTGTTATATGTAGATGACATTCTTTTGGCTGCTAATGATCTTGGGCTCTTGCATGAGACAAAATGCATGTTGACAAAGTCTTTTGACATGAAAGATCTTGGTGAAGCTTCTTATGTTTTGGGCATTGAAATTCATAGGGATAGATGCTGATGTTTACTCGGATTATCTCAAAAGGCTTACATTAACCATATTTTGGAAAGGTTTAATATGCAAGATTGTAAACCTGGTGATGTGCCTGTCATCAAAGGTGACAAATTTAGCAAGGATCAGTGTCCCAAAAATGACTTAGAGAAGGGACAAATGAACAATAAGCCTTTTGACAGTGCATTAGGGAGTTTGATGTATGCTCAAGTATGCACTAGACCTGACATTGCTTATATAGTTGGAGTTTTGGGCAGATATCAATCTAACCCTGGTAACGATCATTGGGTGGCTGCTAAAAAGGTGATGAGATATCTGCAGAGAACTTAAGAATACATGCTTGTATATAGAAGAGTTGAGAATCTGAAGATTTTGGGGTATACTGACTCAGATCTTGCTGGGTGCCCTGATGACAGAAAATCTACATTTGGATATATTTTCATGCTTGTTGGGGGTGCCATTTCATGGAAGAGCAAGAAACAAACCCTAGTTGCTTCTTTAACTATGCAAGCTGAATTTGTTGCTTGTTATGCTGCAACCTCAAGCTATTTGGCTGAAGAACCTTGTTACTAGGTTGCACATTATGGATTCTATTGCTAGACCTTTAACTATCTACTGTGGTAATAGTGCAGATGTGTTCTTCACAAAGAATAATAAAACTTCCGGTGACTCTAAACATTTGGAACCGAAATACTTAACTATAAGAGATCTTGTGAAGAAATATGACATTGTAGTTGAACACATTGAAACAGATTTTATGTTAGCAGATCCCTTAACCAAGGGACTCAGACCCATAGTCTTTAAAAGGCATGTTGAGAACATGAGCATTTTAGGTTCATTTGATGTACTTGGTTAGTGGGAGTCTTCCTTTTATTACATATATGTATTTGTCATTAATTAAAACACTTGAATGTATGATTGTTAGACAATGTGTTATGGCATGTTTTGATGACAAATTACTCTTGTATTCATGTTGTGAATTATTATACATATGTTCAATATTTTTTGGCTTAGTATCATACGAATCAGGATGTCCCTTGATTGATACCATGTTTGAGTCTAGGGATATGATGGTTATAAAACTATAAACTTTCTCTTGCTTAGAGCATGTACAAAAGAGAAAATATAAGGACTTACAATGAGAATAACATTAATATAATTGGATCATTTTGAATGCTATATTCATGCTATACTCCACACCAATGACTATAGTCAACGACGTCAATAGTATTTGTGATTATGGATAAGTCATCAAAGGTGACGTGACGACTGCCTGATTCGATATCATCTTGAGTTGTTGGACAGAGTCCTTTTAAGTATTGCATCTTGGATCATGTTTTTTAAAAGGTGGCCACATTTCGAAATAAGTGATTAACCCGAGAATTATTTTTGTACAAAGATTTTTTAAAGAAAATTGTGCAATTGACTTTGCCCAAGTGGGAGAATGTAAAATATTTTACATTTATATATATTATATTATTTATTAATGTTAAAAATATTTTAAGTGGGCTACAATCAATTGCGGATTTTGATTTTAATAAAAATCGGGTTAATCTAAATAATCCAATTTCGAGATGTATATGAGCTTAATTAATTGTTTTGATCCATTTTTGTTATGTTCGGAATACTTATATTAGTTTGGTGTGGTTAACTTAAGTGTAGGCCCAAATCAAGTGGCCTGTGATGGAAGGGCTCATATTGTTTATTATTTAATGGGGCTAGGTCTGCTCTACACACTCACTGTTGCATTGCTCTATGTTTGGTTGTTTCCATCAAGAACTTGAGCGTGGAGGAAGTGCTGTAGAGGAAGACCAAGCCTTCTGCTCAACAGAAATCCGATCCGGCAAATCTTCAACCATGTCTTCATCAAGTAAGTTTACCTTCTGCTGTGTTTAGTGCTTTAATATCCATGTAATATCTCGATTTTATGCTTACAAAAAAAAGATACTTTTCTGAAAACATAGGCGAGCAAGATACTAATTGCCCATATTTTACATCTGAAAATCTATTTGTTAAAGAAGATTTTGTGTTTGAGAGAACATTTGATTCTATTGGCTGCCACTTTTTGATCGATCAACCTAAATCAAGCAAGTTAAACATAACTCAATCTTGAAGTTCAAAGAAGGCAATCAGGTTGAGGTTTACAGAAGAAAAGAAGAGCAGTATGGTTCTTGGTTCCCAGCTAAGGTTTTGCTTCTGCAAGGACTTGTATATACTGTTAGATATGACCTATTTCTAACTGCTGACGGGAAGCCCGTGGTGGAAGCAGTTAATAAGGAAGATGTTAGGCCTTCCCCACTACCACTGAATCACAAAGAGAATTGGAATGTCGGTGACGTCGCTGAGGTGTTTGATCTCTTCTCTTGGAAAGTAGGGAAGGTCATGAAAGTTCTGAAAAGTGATTGTCTTGTGATCAGACCCTATGGGTCTATCCAAATTAAAGTACACTGTGTCTGATCTCAGAATTCCTCAAGCTTGGCAGAATGGTCAGTAGTTTGTGGTTAATAAGGTAAAAATCTCACTTGAATTTTTTTTCTCCCCAGTTTTATCTTATCTACTATTACTGAATATTTGATCCTTTTGGTGTGACTTTGTTATTTGATATTTTAGGTTGATATATTTTGATGCTCAAATTGCTGAAAATTTATTTACTTATCTGTTAGTTTCTATATTAGACAATTGGACGAGTTGATGAATCATGTTTGAAGCTCTACTCTGTGATCATGGGAGATTATGAGACATCGTCGCTGCCTACCCTTTATGTTCAAGAATGCATTTAGATATTTCAGTTGCTTGGGCTTGTTGATTACTGATTATATTTATATAGCTGCTTCTCAATCTTGCTTAAAATAATAAATCAAAATTTACCGCCCTACATTTGGTTAGGCCTTTATTCAGAATTGTATCTTAGACAAACTTGTAAACATTTATGCTGCATGCTTGCACCTTCTCACCATAAAAAGATTTTAGCATTATTGACATACTTTTCCTGGTCCTTTCCATTTCGTGAATCATAATTTAGACCTGGTAATTAAGCTCAGAAACGAAGTATTAGAAAACCCTGTATCTTTTGTTTGCTCAACAGTTTCAAATTGATTTTGTGCTTGAGACTTCATGTTTGTATGGTATAATGATAAAATCATTCTCAATGGCTTAATGATGGGAGATTTTGTTTTGAAGCAAAATTTATGTTGATCCATGACTGACGAATCATGTACGAAGATACCTAGCTATGTTCATGTAGTCCTAGAGTCATTAGTCGAAAGCTGGTTTGTGTTGTAAACTGAAATATTGGTTTGCTGGTGTTAGTTGATTTGCAGCTAAACAAAAATTTGCTGTGTCAGTTGTGACACTAAATAGCACATGGTCACTTTTATATCCTCTTTGCTTAAATGTAGTCTAGTTAATAGTTCTTGCATGGTGATAACTTATGACTTTTTATCAACTGCATCTGACTGGGATTTCACCCAACACTTTTAGTGCTTTTTGTTTAATTCAATTCTCCAATTATGTTTTAATCCATATGTGATTTTTGATGAATAAATGGATTTTTTTTGCAATGCTGTAGAAATGATTAGAATAGTGACAAACCTGGTGCATAGATCTCTTCTTGCGAATAGATGTTTAATGTGAGGCTCTATAACTTTCGTCATTTCTGTGGACTGAACAATTTGAATATACTCAGCCTGAAACTCTGAAAAGATATCTAATTTGCTTAGACACTTTCTGATTACTGAAGATGATTTGCTCTTGTTATTTCTGGATATAGATTTTTTGAATATCTGATTTATGATTCATATCTTCAGCAAAATGGAAGAAAGCTATTTCATGATTGCATCCGATCTAGCGTCAATTCTACAAGAATGTAGGATTCCGGAACAACTCCTGGCATTAACCAACAAGCTCCAGATGGATGCAGGTCTAAGCAAAAGCATGTTGCCTACAGCTCTACCTTTAGAACTATATAGAGGATTCTTGACTCCCAGTATTGTTTTCCTCCGACTGATATGGCTAGTGGAAGAATAGACAAGAAAAGAAAATCTAGCATAACACTGCCAAAAGAGGTAGATGTTAATTCCTTCTTAAAAGATATGACTTTATTGCATAAATCCAGCAGAGATAGAATAGCTAGGTGTCCTCAGATGAATCCTGATAATGATAATACATATAATCATTTCATGAATGCATCAGCAGTATCTTTTGCAAACACCGGAGATAATGATGAATCCTCAGTCGCTAGTTGCAGTGGTAGAGAATATCTTGTATACTCTTATCAAAATCTGAGAAAACCCTCAAAGGGAGCTATATTTATTGATTTAGATGATGCGGCTGTTAGAATATTTTTTAATTAAAATATATATTTTTTTATTTTTAAATATTTTTTTTGTGGGCTACGGTCAATTGTGGTTTTTGATTTAAACGGGTTAATCTTATGATCCTATTTGAGATGTATATTGGCTCATTTAATTTGATCAATGTGATTTGAGCTCGAAACACTTAAACTTGATTGGTGTGATTAGTCAAGTTTAGGCCTGATTAATAAAGCCCGTGATGGAGAGAGCCCATTTAATCAATTATAAATAGAGGCTAAGTTCCCTCTTCACACATGAGAGATGATAGGAATTAGAAATCCTAGCTCATAATTGCTTTTCTGATCAAAGCAGAGCCTTTTGAGAAAGTGATGTAGAGGAAGATCTAGCTATTTCTGGAGATTCAGAAAATTGCTTCCGCTGTATTTCTATTTCTTCAAGTAAGATTTTCCCTTTATCTATTTACAATTGATATTCTTAAATTCATGTAATATTTATTATGGCATTAATTTTTCCTTACAATTGGTATCAAAGCCTTTTTATTTGAATTAAGAATTCAATCTTCTTGATATGATATGACTATGATTTATATTTATTTCGATTGAGATATGAAATTTGTGTTTCTCAATCTTTCTATTAAGCGTCGTATATGTCTTTTTCGGATTTTTCTATAATGCTTTTAGGATGCTGTGCATCTCCTTTTGTGAACGCCCTATTATCTGATGGGTGCACTGTATTATGAACAAAGTGTATTTTAATTTTACTATTTTGATCAAAAATTTATCTGTTGTTATGATCAGAAAAATACTTGCTGTTTTAATGGAAATCATACTTGCTATTTTTAATCGGAAAAAAGACTAGCTGTCTTCGCGATGCGGGTTGTATATTTTGATTGACAATTGCTTTTTTAATCTCAAAAAGCATACATAAAGATATATTTTATTATGTTCTTTCTCCATAATTTTTGTCGTTTTTAGCTAGATGGGTTCACTCTATTATTCGATGGGTGCACTGTATTATGAACAAAGTGTATTTTAATTTTACTATTTTGATCAAAAATTTATCTGTTGTTATGATCAGAAAAATACTTGCTGTTTTAATGGAAATCATGCTATTTTTAATCGGAAAAAAGACTAGCTGTCTTCGTGATGCGGGTTGTATATTTTGATTGACAATTGCTTTTTTAATCTCAAAAAGCATACATAAAGATATATTTTATTATGTTCTTTCTCCATAATTTTTGTCGTTTTTAGCTATTGTGCCTCGATCCGCATGCGCTGCTTTCGTTCACTGTGTGCATCTGCTCGTGTTTTGCCGCTTATTTTCCTGGGTGTGCGTGCGCCGCACATCTGTCGTCTGCGGCTTGTTGCCTTTTATTTTCTCATTGAGCGTGCCTGCTTGTTGCCCACGGCGCTCCGCATGGGCATGTTTCGCAAAGCGAGCAACCCTTGCGTCCATGGCGTCGCGGAGCGGGGCTGCTAGCTGCACCTGCGTGGACCGTGCCGTAACAGGCACGAGCGCGATTCCCTGTGGGCAGTGCCCTAGCGGCGTTGGGCTGTTGGGCTTTTTTTGTGTGTGCTATTTTTCTACTGTCTTGGGCCGTTCTTTCGGACCGTTTTTTTTTCGGATTCGATTTTATTTTCTGCGGATCCATGCCCATTAAGGTTAACCTGATCCAATTCAAATAATTTAAAATCGTCCTATTTCTAATTCGCTTTATCTCCCATTAAATCGGTCCAATTCAATTTTATTTTCGATTAAACTGGTCTAGTCTTTTAATTTAATCTTGGTTTATTTCAGATTTGATTGGTTTAAGTCCGATCCAATTTCTGGTTTGTTTATTTTTGGTTCATTGCTTCGGTTTATTTCAATTTTGGTCCAAACTAGTTTATTGAATTGGTTTATTGTTAAAATTAATCTGGTTCATTCCAATTTTGTTCGGTTTGCATAAATTATGTTAGGTTCAGCTCAATTACATTTGGTTCATGCTTAATTGATCCTTTTATGATTGGTTCAATATTTTGATTCTATGAAATTTTAATTGGTTCATTATATTTTTGACCAATTTACTTTAGAATTAGATTATAACATGAAATTTTGAATACAACATTATTGTCTACCCATTCATGAGCCTACATAGACGTAGCATAAATTAATTTATGTTGCTAATTTTGCTCACATATTATAATTGACCTTAATTTATTATTGTCAATTTTATTGTCATTATCATAGTACATCTATTATATGTAGAAATGTGACTAATTTATTTATGTTATTTTTTTTACATGTTGACATAATTATTTGTTTTTTTAATTTATGCAAATTTTATGAATGTCAATTTGTTATTGTACTTCATAACATAT
The DNA here is from genome assembly GCA_034359265.1 of Canna indica. NCBI lineage: Eukaryota > Viridiplantae > Streptophyta > Magnoliopsida > Zingiberales > Cannaceae > Canna > Canna indica. The sequence continues at coordinate 42,493,956 of CP136893.1, forward strand.
TTTACCTCACGTGGGTTCTTGATTTATTGTTGATTAATTATTTTATCATTGTATTTCATATTATGCTATATTTTGCTTCATACATAGCTGATATAATGTTGTTATGTGATAAAATTATTGCTTGTCTTAATACATATGGATGTATTGGGGCCTAATAATGCTTGTGGACCGTTTCTACCAACTTAGTCCATTATTGATGAAAACATTTTTTGTAGTCTCAATAATTGTTGAAATATTCAAATTTTAATTGGGTCATTTCTCATTGTATTTAAGTTTTCGAGATTTTCTATATTTATGAGCCAGACTTTTAATCCCAATATGAGTCATATTATTTATCATATTAAATATCATGTTATAATTGATTACATGATTTATTGTTGTCAATTTTATTATCTTGCCTTTATTGCAGTATTAAAATTTTAATATTACTACATAAATCGTTATATCTTGTGCCGGAATAAAACTAGGCTATTGGACTTTTATATTTGGGCTCAATGTTATTAATGATCCATCTCAAATTTTTCAGCCCGTTAATAAAAGCTCTGCACTATAAATAGACTTATTTTTCTGCTTTATTTAGGCCTGATGCAGCAATGTTATCTGATATTATAATAATACTACAAAATTGGCACAATATATAGTTGATTTATTATCATAATTTTGCCAGCATGATTCATTTCATGATTTATTATTGAAAATTTTATTATCATGTTCAAATTTTGCTACATCTGGCATGGAGAATCCACGAATTAATTTACATGATAACATTATTATTCATTTTATATTATGTGGATTACTTAAAATGTTAATCTATTATTAAAAATTATGTTGTCATTTTATATATGTGAATCATAATATAGCTATAATGAGGTGTAAATATTGGCATAATTTACAACCAAATAAACATAAATAATATTTTGAAATGATCGTTGATTTAAATTTATTATTAATTATGGTACTTTATTCTTGTACCAATTTTGCAATATATATTATGAATTTGAATATTTCACACGTGGGCAATTGATTCATGTATAAGGTTTTTCACTGATTATTGCTTGTAATTACTATCAAAGTGGGATTACTTGTAGTGATTAGTGGTTTTTCTTATCATACGAGGAATGTTTCAAATTAATTCATTCAATAGTTTATCCCAAATGATGATTATTGAGTGTTTTAATTGGAAGTTTTGTAATGGAGTTAGAAGAGTGTGCATTGGACTAAAAGTCTATCTGCCCAAAGGTGATAGGTTTTCGAAAATCAGTATATTCTCATTATTTAACTCATCGAGGTTTTATTTCGTGATTGCATGTTATGCCCAAAGGTTAATATATAATATTTGGTTAGCCTCAATTTCAATTATATTACATGCCCTATAATTTAATCTAACATATTGTGAAGAATTTATTAGAGTGTGCGCTGGTCTAGAAAATCTATCTGCCTAAAGAGGACATGTTCTCGAAAACTAATGTATTCTCATTGATTAACTGATTCATAAATCGATCACTTGTTGATAAGATAATGACACTCATAGGATGTGAAGGAAATAATTGATTAATATATATGTGAAGGTCAGTGGGAGGAAAATATTTTTTCTATTAGTAAATAGCTGAATATCAAGCTAACTGATCTAAAAATAGTAATATATGACTTCACAATGTAGATCTCATTACAAGACTCCAAATATTTAGAATCAAATTTTTGACAGTTAGAGATCTTGTAAATAAGGAGATATTATAGTTGAACACATAGAAATATTTTTTATATTAGCATATTCCTTAACCAAGGGACTTAGGCCCAAAGTCTTCGAAAGATATGTTGAAAATCTGAGCATTTTTAGTTCTTTTAATATGATTGGTTAGTGGGAGTTTTATGTTTATTTATGCTAATTATTAAACACTTCGATGCATGCTTAATAATTTGTATTCTATTGTCACAGATTATATATATGTGTTCAATATGTTTTGAGACTCGGTATCATATTAAATCAAGTTATCCCTTGATTGATACCATATTTGAGTCTGGGCGACACGATGATTTTGATTATCTATATGCATATTGGAGACTTGGTATCATTTGAATCAAGATGTCCATTGATTGATATCATATTTGAGTCTAGGGCATCATGACTTTGTTTATAAACATGTGCATAACATATTTGAGACTCGGTGTCATATGAATCAAGTTGTCCACTGATTGATACCATATTTAATTATGTGGACATGATGATTTTTTGAATCATACGCTTTCTCTTGTCGAAAAGTATATAAAGAAGAGAAAGTATGAGAACTGACAATGAAAATAACACTGTTCTTATCGGATCATTTTGAGTGTTGTTTTCATGTTACACTCAACACCAATGATAATTGTCAGCAATGTCAATGATATTCGTGATCATGAAAAGTCTTATGTCTAGGAATGACGTGATGACTGCATTGATCCAATATTATTGGTTTGTTGATAAGAGTCATAATAAGTGTTGCATCTTGGATCATATTTTTTTTCGTGGTCGCATTTTTGTGATTAACCCGAGAGTCATTTTTTAAATGAATATTTTTAATTTTTTTTTTTTTAATTTTTAAATATATTTTTTGTGGGCTGTGGTCAATTGTGATTTTTGATTTAAACGGATTAATTTTTTGATCCTATTTGAGATACATATTGACTCATTTAATTTGATCCATGTGACTTGGTCAAGTGTGATTAGTCAAGTGTAGGCTCAATTAATGAAGTCCTTGATGGAGAGAACTCATTTAATCAATTATAAATAGAGGCTAGGTCTCCTCTACACACATGAGAGATGATAGGGATTAGAAATCCTAGCTCATAATTGCTTTTCCCATCAAAGCAGAGCTTTTTGAGAAAGTAATATAGAGGAAGATCTAATTATTTTTGAAGATTTAAAAAATTACTTTTGCTGTATTTTTATCTTTTCAAGTAAAATCTTTCTTTTATTTATTTATTTACAATTAATATTCTTAAATTCATATAATATTTTATTATATCATTAATTTTTCCTTACAGCGGCATCACCATGTCCATTGCAAGGTTAGAGGGAGTACCAAAGCAATCTCAAAGAGAAGTTTTTTGCTACAGGCGTACCAATCTACCATGCAAGCGTTTCATGCCTATGGTCCTTTGAGTTGGGAGCATGAATCGCTTCTAACAAATCTCCGCCTCTGTCTCAATATTTCTAATGAGGAACATCTACTTCAATTGAGGCATCTGTTATCCACTTAAATTTCTTTTTTCAAGGATCATATAGTCATTAGGTATATTTCTAACCTTCTTTAAAGACTCCATCTGTTGCATAGATAACAGAATTAGTTGAATTGGCGAATTTGTGTAGATTCAGGAAAGCATTTATTGCCCTCATTGGGATACATATGTAAATACTTTTGGAAGCTTTGAGGCACTACATCTTTCAATAACCCAGTACAATTCTCTGTGACTAAATGCTGTCATAAGTGTTGGATAAAAGCAATTTATGTTGCTTCTAGTTTTTGTTGATGAGTAGAAATGTTTATTTAATTCACTAGATTTGAAAGCAATGCTCAGGGATGATAATTTTATCTGCATTCATACCATATCCGTAATTAAAAAGGATATGAATGCGGATATGAACTTAAAATTTTTTTACTCGTGCGGATGCGGATATGGATGCAGATTCTCACCGTATTCACAATGTATTCACACCACATTTTTGCATATAGGCAATTACCATTTTACCCATAAGTTAAAATATATCATATAGGTAAGTTTTAAGATAAAATAAATATGAAAGCCTATTAAGTTATTAATTGTTATGATTTTTAATAATATAATTTATTAATTTTGTATTAAATATGGTGAGGATGTGAAGTGCGGTACAAATGTGGATAATACGATATCTGCACTATATGCGATATGTTGCCATCCCTACCATCACCACTCTTTTTTTTTTGTCTTGTATAGATTTAGAGATTTGAAAGTTTCATATTTTTGGGTGTGTTTTTTTGGGAAATTGTCTGAACTTGTACTTGTTGAACAAATACCCACACTAGAAGGGGGTGTTGAATAATGTGTATCAACTTTTATGATTAATTGAATTCTTTTCGATTTTAATCAAGTCAACTACCCAATTCAAGTTACTTGATTCTTAGTGGGACTAGATGCAATCACAATTATATCAAGCACAAGTGAGAATCAAATTGAGCAATCAAGATAGCAATGCAAACATGAAATATATAGTGGTTCGGCCAACACCGCCTACTCCACTACCTTGGCTCCTTACCAAGAATTTCTAATCTTACCACTTTAAAGATTGATAGTTTTTCTAAGAATATAATGATAACTTATCCCTCAATCCTAGAGGTGAGCTTCAACACCAATTCTCTAGCAAAACAACAATCTATAAGACACTAAGGTGTTTACACGCACACCTTGCAAGCTACCCTAAAAATTGATACAGAGAAAGATGAAAACAACATAAATGGAGCTTAAATGTAAAACAATACTTGATGTAGCTCCAACGCATCTCCTCCGAGCACTTCAAGGCTTCGAGTATGGATTTCTCGGTGAAGATCAAGCTTGATGAAGTGGTGAGGGATTGAGAGTGTGGAAACGAAGATTAGGATTTTAAATCAACTCCTTTAGGCTTGTAATCTCTAAGGATATGCTCAATGAAGTTCTCCACAGCTGGGGAGGAGGATTATGAGTGGTATTTATAACCTCTTACTTGGCTAGGGCATCCAACGGGCATTTTTCTGCCCGTTAGCAACGCCGGGTCGCTTGCTGGTCGATCGTCGATCGGACCGATCGACCACTGAGCGACCAAAGGCATTATGCCGCTTTCGGGCCACATTCGGTCGATTGACTAGTCGATCGAATTGGCTACTGCCAATTCTTTGCTTCGTCCGATTGACCGATCGGTTGACCGAATTGGCTACTACCAATTTTTGGCTTCATTCGGTTGATCGACCGATCGACCGAACTTGGGCTGAGGCTTATTTTTCGAGTCTTCTGCTTGCACGCTTCGTTTTCGGGTTCCATTACCAAGTTTGGACTTGGATAACATTACAATTTGGCTTGGGACATAATCCTAAAGTCATATTACATGAAATCTATTGCTAACTCTAGATTTTCTACTCGATCGACAACGGAGCCATTTTTGCCGATTTTTGGACTTTCTCCGAACGATGTTTGCGCGCGTATCGTAACCTCAACCTGAGATCAAACACTTGATAAATTCAATATCAAAATCAAGATGGAGACCAAGGTTGGAAACCTTAGGCCAATAGTACTTTGGGGTTTTTTTCATTTGTGGTTTGTGATTTTATTTGTTTCAATTGAATCACATACTTCTACATTGTTTCAATTGAACCTATCGTCTAATTTTCGTTAGCAACCCCGTTAAATTGATGATGTGACTAGCTTACGTGTAATAAAATTTGTTTTTTAATATTAATATTTATAAATTGTAAACTAACTGATGATGTGACTAGCTTACGTGTAATAGAAAATGTTTTTTAATATTAATATTTATAAATCGTAAACTAACGTTAAATGGTCTCATATCTCTCTCTCTTATATGGAGTCTATCTAAAATTCTAAATGCCATTTATGGCAGTGTTTAATAATAATATTTACAACTTAGTCCTTTTCTTAAATTATAAACCTGATTAAAAACTTTTACAAAAAGTCATCTCTAAAAATAACATTTACAACTTAGTCCTTTTCTCTTTTTTCTTTCTAGGTTATAACATTCTCCCCACCTATAGAAAATTGATCCCCCAAATCCGAGTATCTATTTAAAAAAGATCTTGCTATCAGCACGAATATCCTCATGAACTTGCTGCTAGGTGAGTGCAAACACTCTAGATGACTGTGGTGCACTCTGGTGCGAGCCCCTCCAACGTTGCTGCCGGGAACTTTGGTCTCGTGGTTGGATTCTAATCGTGCACTCCCTCCTAAGGTGTCCTGCTGCTTGCACCTGTAGCAAACACTCTAATCATGTGGGCAATCCCTAGCCAAATGAAATTCATCCCCACACTTGAAGTAATGCAACTAGTCTCTACTCGACTGGTCCCCCTGAATAGAAGATCCATGTGGCTGAGTCGACATTGTCCTTGCTCTCTTCTGTTGAAGTTGAGTAGTTTGCATGTTCGCCTCATTCTCATCAGCATCATATAGTGGGTAGAACTGCTTTACCTGCTCTGATTACTCATTGTAATCTCAAATCAAGTGCTCCTAAGTTTGGATTACTCGACTAGTCATCGCCTACTTACTATCCTCATACATCTCATCACGAGTCGCCTCAGCACCCAATCATACTCCAGTAGCTCCTCACTGGCCATCATCTCCTTAATAGAATTACTCAGTCCACTATAGAGAAACTTTGCTCGCCTGCTGTTAGAGGAAAACATATCTGAGATGAACTTCACGAGCTTGTCGAACTCAACTGCATATTGCATCACTCGCATCATGCCCTAGCGCAGTTGAAGGAACTCCCGCGTCTTCTGCCAAGCATATGTGGTTGGGTAATGCTTTTGAAAGAACGCCTCTCGATACCTATCGCAAGTGATATGCTCCCCTTCTAACAAGTTCTGCTACACCTCTCACCAATCGAGAGCCTCTCCGGTGTGACAATAGGTCACAAGGCCGACCCGTTCTTCCTTAGAACAATCCATCAATGCAAAATCTCACTCTACGTCGCAGATCCACTCCCTGGCCACTGTAGGGTCGGTGGTCCCAGCAAACCCATCAAATTTGCCCCTTCTAAGGTGTCTAAACTGGTTCAATATGGCTAGTCTTCTGCCTCTCACGTGACTTAGTCCGCTACACCCGCCCCATCTCTGGCCTGAACTGGATTGGCCTATCAAGTCATCGTAGTCTATTTGCCTGCTAGCTCGACCTCGACCACGCCGTCCACCTCTACTACCGGACCTCCTGCTCGCATCACCTCTAGCCTCCATAACTTCAGAAAAGAGGACAACAAAATCTTATTATGTTTATATTCCTACTAAGGCAACTAGAATATTAAAATTGACATCCTAGTCCTTAGTACCCACCAAACACCTATCCTTAAGTCCTAAGGAGGACGACGACCTTAACCTCTAGTTCCAAATTGTTACGCCCCGCCTAGTTTCATTCCTAGATAAAGGACACCGCCTAGGACGAGCGCAACCCACAACCAAGCAAAAAGAAACACCAAAAATCTCAACTAGAACAACTGAAAACTACAAAGCAACCAATAAGTCTCAAATCAAAAGTTCAACAAGTCTAAGATAACTATAAAATAATAACTACGCAGCGGATGATGTCTCCTCCTCCAGGACTCTAGCTACCCAACACTAGACTATTGTCATACTTGCGAATCTGAGCCAACAACAAACAACGTCAGAGGAAAGCTGAGTAGGAATATCAATATGTCAACAAGAAAGATAAATAATCATGATGCGATGCTAACACCAAATGCAACAGTATACAACTTCTCAATAAAATACTACATATCAACGAGATATACATGCTCTCCTATCACCTAATGCATTGTGGACAGTTGGGTTTCCCCCGCACTCCCGCACTTCAAGAGTGGCACCTAAGCACGCTCAAGCAAGAGATGCGACTATCCAAAGGATAGCCCGTTGGTGTCTCACACCTCGACGTCGCACACTAGCACCCCATGTGAAAAATATTGTGATCACTGATGTCACCACCCATAGACCTTGGGCCAATAATATAAGTGTCCAGGGTTTTCGCCCGATAATAGATCAGCGTACAACATGATCTCATCAAATGACAAACCACAACTAGCCTACGATGCTTACCATAATAAATGATACAACAAACTATCCACTGAAGATGCAACCAAAATAAATCATTATAACAACATATGATATAAACCTATACGACAACCACAACAGTAATGCACCCAAAATAATTCATGTTAGCAACAAGCAACTTATGACGACACTAATACTACAATGCGCACCATGACTAGTATAATATCATGCTCAAATAGCCATCGATGAATGACAACTAAATTAAACTCATGCATGTCCAACAAAATAATGCAACAAGAGATCAATAGATTTCATAAGCAAATCAAGCAAATAAAGGCAAGGGTAAAATTATCATTTACCCTTTCAACGCTCATCGATTACATACAACAGGAGTCAACCCACACCCAACACAACTGTCTATATTCTAAATCACCACTCAATCTATACACCACTATTCCATATTATTTAAGTATTTATCAAAACTAAATTAATCATTTTAAATTGCCAACTAATACTGAAAAAATATAAAAGACCTAAAAAATATAAACGATCTCGGATATGAAATCTGATACTATTATCACGTTAAGAATGCGAAAATCTACAACTTTGGTGTTCACCCCGATTCGATTCAATGACTCTACGATCAACTCCAAAAATAGCATAATAATCTACAAATCAACCCATTTTGTACGATACAACTCTCATTTTTAATAAACTAATTTATAAAATATAATAAAATCTCTCTCCCCCTCGTCTCCGTGAAATATCCCACCACCCACCACATGCTCCTCTTGGGTTCACGCTGGGCGGCTTTCTCAGCCGTTGATGATCACCCCCGCCGGTCTCGCCGGCCTCTCTCGCAGCCCTAGGCATCGGTGGGGCATGCACCGGCTCCAGGCCGGGAGACCACGACGGCCTCCCCACAGCAGTCGTGGCTGCTGCAGCAGCGCAGACTACCATGCTGGATCCGGTGTCGCGGGCAGCGGTGCAGCCGACACGACTGCTCACGATCGCCTCAACCTACAACCGGCTTTGCCGGTTCTCCATCCCTAATCTCTCCTCTATTGCGGCCCTATTGCCGCCGATGAACGAAGAAGGATAATAAATAAAAACAACTAAAAGAAAACAACATAGAGGACTCCTACCTCAAAACTCCTCCAAATATTCGGTTCTTCACTGGAGTCTTCACTACCGTGCGTCGCCACTCCTGATTAGGCACTTTTGCAAAAAGCCCCCTCCAAAATAATATTTACAACTTAGTCCTTTTTCTCTTTTTTTCCAGGTTATAATAGTTTCGACCTCCGTGTGTCCTTGAAACACCACTGCAAATTTCTCCAGCCTCGAGATTTGGAGATGGCAGATTAGCCTATAGAGCACACAAGAGAGGAAGAATATAGCTGTGTTGTAGATCCAGGAAGGAAGATATATATATAGAGAGATATGGAATCATTTAGCGTTAGTTTTTCCATTTATAAAATTTTAATATTAAAAAAAATATTTTTTATTACACGTCAATAAGCCATGTCATTAGTTTAACTAGGACTGCTGGCGGGAATTAGACGATATTATTCAATTAAAATAAATGTAAAAGTATATGATTGAATTGAAATAAATAAAAGTATATGCCACAAATAGAAAAACCTCAAAGTACACTATATATTCAAATAATTTCTCTTTTTTTAAACTTGAATACATGTTTCCTTTCCACAATCATGCAGAGATGCCTGCTTGTGTTTTGTAGCAAAAGATAAGCCTCTTATGCTTGATGTCATTTCTTGCCTTAACGATCTGTTAGTATTACAAGAAAAAGGTGAACAATTTTATCAATTTTAATCAAGATATATAGAATAAATCAAGCTCATCTCCATGGTAAGGTTACTTACTTTGACTCAGGCATTGATGGATTACTGTAGGGGAAAAAAATCAACGCTTAGTCATTAAATTCTAATCAAGGAAATGTTAAAATTTGGTAATTATCTGAGCGTTTTGACCTTGTATTACCTGTATTTGTGTTTAAGGAATCATGGTGGTGAGTGAAATCAAAGGTGCATTGCAGTGAGGTTTTTACATGTATATATACACAATGCTACCATCGTGAAAACAAATTACACTACAAGAAAATAGGGTATTACCGACGGACCAAATCTGTCGGTAATACCCAAAAATCCGTTGGTAATATTGTTACCGACGGACTAACTGTCGGTAAAATCCGTCGGTAAAAAGCTCCTCGGTAATACCGACGGATTTTAATTAATCTGTCGGTATTACCAACAGATATTTTAGTTTGTTGGTAATACCAACGGATACATATATTCGTTGGTATTACCAACGGATATTTGTCCGTTGGTATTACCAACGGATATTTTGTCTGTTGGTAATACCAACGAAACCTATCTGTTGGTAATACCAACGTATATATGTATCTGTTGGTAAATCCGTTGGAATTAGAATCTACCAATTGTGATCAACAGATATTTTATTTTGTTATATGTGTACCTGATCAATCCTCAAATAATGAAATCACATATAAATTTGATCACACGAAATCTGAAAAATAATTTTTGAATCACACATTAAAATCCACACACATAAGAAACCATTGTATACTAGTAATTTCGAAATACAGTGTTATTCAAATATTTACAAAGTTTCAAAGTTTCAAAGTTTTAAATACATAAGATAAGTTTTTCCAAAAAGCTGATCCTTGCACTTCATCCTTTTACCTGCATGTAGAAACAAAAAAAATAATGAGGCAATGAAATGAGGAATACGATGTTTGTAACTCAATGTAAAATAATAAACTGACACTCTGAAGTTGTAAATAAAGTTTGTAACTCAATGAAATGAGAAATACCTAACAATGCAGCATGCTGAATTATATCAAACGCATGCTGAGAATTCACGCATGCTGAGAATTGACTCAGCATGCTGAATTCACAGCTGAGAATTGGAATTCACTCAGCATGCTGAGAATTGAATTCAACATGCTGAGATTCTGAGAATGAATTCCCAACATGTTCATTCTCAGCAAGTTTAATTTACCAAGTTTAATGTGCATAAAAGCAACAAGTTCAAGTTTAATTTTAATGCAGCATGCTGAATTGTAACAATAGCATGATGAGAATTGATGTTTTCCATAGCTTCCTTATTCATACTTCAGTTTTTTGTTCATGAATCTGTTAAGAGTAGGCATAAAGTAATGATATGTCATATTTCAAAACTGAATGCTTATTTTTGCTTGGCTTATATATAATCTTTGGCACTTTTATTATGGCTTTCATTCTTTATGCTGTGATTCTTCAGGTAATCCCCCAGGATGCAGTTCAGGCACTATTTGGAGCTTGCAAGTCTGGGGATTTTGATGTTCCAAACAAGGAGGTTAACAATATAATAGAAGAGGGATACCCAGTTTCCCAAATGCTCTCTATCAGGTTATTTTTACCATTAGTAACACCATGCAATCACCATTTCTCATTATTTCGGGTGTTAATTCAAGTTTGTATACCAGTTGTTAGAGGTGATAGTGAATACTGATGACATATCAGATGAACAGAAGGCACGGATCTGCAAGAAATTGGGTGCTGCAGATAAGGTTAGTCTGAATGCTGTGATATCATTTTAGCTATTATGTTGTATATGTAAACATCTCGCATAGGAATTGTGAATTCCTTGATAGTAGTACGCAAGCATCAGGTATTCAGGTGTTTCCTTATATAAACCCCGTTGCATATCTGGAACATTATTTTTGGCAATGCCTACCATATCTTGGCCAATCATCACGCTATTGCTACTAGTTGTTTACATTTTGCAGATGCACTGTCTATTTCATGCATTTTATTCTTTCCTATATTGATGATAATTGATGTTTTCCATAGCTTCCTTATTCATACTTCAGTATGTGAGAGCATGCTGAGAATTATTCTCAACATGTTGAGAGAGCTGAGAATTCACTCAGGCTGTGAGAGCATGCTGAGAGAGCTGAGATAGCATGCTGAATTCTCAGCATGCTGAGAATTCACTCAGCATGCTGATAATTCACTCAGCATGCTGAGAATTCACTCAGGCTGTGAGAGCATGCTCACAGTAGCTCATTGTGATGCAAAGCATGCTGAGAGTTCACTCAGCATGCTGTGAGAGCATGCTGAGAGAGCTGAGAATTCACTCAAGCTGTGAGAGCATGCTGAGAATTCACTCAGCATGCTGAGAATTATTCTCAGCATGCTGAGAGAGCTGAGAATTCACTCAGGCTGTGAGAGCATGCTGAGAGAGCTGAGATAGCATGCTGAATTCTCAGCATGCTGAGAATTCACTCAGCATGCTGAGAATTCATTCAGCATGCTGAGAGCATGCTGACAGTAGCTCATTGTGATGCAGAGCATGCTGAGAATTCACTCAGCATGCTGTGAGAGCATGCTGAGAATTATTCTCAGCATGCTGAGAGAGCTGAGATAGCATGCTGACAGTAGCTCATTGTGATGCAGAGCATGCTGAGAATTCACTCAGCATGCTGAGAATTCACTCAGGCTGTGAGAGCATGCTCACAGTAGCTCATTGTGATGCAAAGCATGCTGAGAATTCACTCAGCATGCTGTGAGAGCATGCTGAGAATTATTCTCATCATGCTGAGAGAGCTGAGAATTCACTCAGGCTGTGAGAGCATGCTGAGAGAGCTGAGATAGCATGCTGAATTCTCAGCATGCTGAGAATTCACTCAGCATGCTGATAATTCACTCAGCATGCTGAGAATTCACTCAGGCTGTGAGAGCATGCTCACAGTAGCTCATTGTGATGCAAAGCATGCTGAGAGTTCACTCAGCATGCTGTGAGAGCATGCTGAGAGAGCTGAGAATTCACTCAAGCTGTGAGAGCATGCTGAGAATTCACTCAGCATGCTGAGAATTATTCTCAGCATGCTGAGAGAGCTGAGAATTCACTCAGGCTGTGAGAGCATGCTGAGAGAGCTGAGATAGCATGCTGAATTCTCAGCATGCTGAGAATTCACTCAGCATGCTGAGAATTCATTCAGCATGCTGAGAGCATGCTGACAGTAGCTCATTGTGATGCAGAGCATGCTGAGAATTCACTCAGCATGCTGTGAGAGCATGCTGAGAATTATTCTCAGCATGCTGAGAGAGCTGAGATAGCATGCTGACAGTAGCTCATTGTGATGCAGAGCATGCTGAGAATTCACTCAGCATGCTGAGAATTCACTCAGGCTGTGAGAGCATGCTCACAGTAGCTCATTGTGATGCAAAGCATGCTGAGAATTCACTCAGCATGCTGTGAGAGCATGCTGAGAATTATTCTCATCATGCTGAGAGAGCTGAGAATTCACTCAGGCTATGAGAGCATGCTGAGAGAGCTGAGATAGCATGCTGAATTCTCAGCATGCTGAGAATTCACTCAGCATGCTGAGAATTATTCTCAGCATGCTGAGAGAGCTGAGAATTCACTCAGGCTGTGAGAGCATGCTGAGAGAGCTGAGATAGCATGCTGAATTCTCAGCATGCTGAGAATTCACTCAGCATACTGAGAATTCACTCAGGCTGTGAGAGCATGCTGACAGTAGCTCATTGTGATGCAGAGCATGCTGAGAATTCACTCAGCATGCTGAGAATTCACTCAGCATGCTGTGAGAGCATGCTGAGAATTATTCTCAGCATGCTGAGAGAGCTGAGATAGCATGCTGAATTCTCAGCATGCTGAGAATTCACACAGCATGCTGAGAATTCACTCAGGCTGTGAGAGCATGCTGACAGTAGCTCATTGTGATGCAGAGCATGCTGAGAATTCACTCAGCATGCTGAGAATTCACTCAGGCTGTGAGAGCATGCTGACAGTAGCTCATTGTGATGCAGAGCATGCTGAGAATTCACTCAGCATGCTGTGAGAGCATGCTGAGAGAGCATGCTGAGTGAATTCTCAGCATGCTGAGAATTCACTCAGGCTGTGAGAGCGTGCTGACAGTAGCTCATTGTGATGCAGAGCATGCTGAGATATCACTCAACATGCTGAGAATTCACTCAGCATGCTGTGAGAGCATGCTGAGAGAGCTGAGAATTCACTCGGGCTGTGAGAGCATGCTGAGAGAGCTGAGATAGCATGCTGAATTCTCAGCATGCTGAGAATTCACTCAGCATGTTGTGAGAGCATGTTGTGAGAGCATGCTGAGAATTCCACAGCATGTTGAGAATATCATGCTCTCTAATTACTAATCCTAGAATTGTAAGTGAGCGGGGCATATTGATTACTAATCCAAGTTTATTCTAGGTCCCGACATTAGCTCACCTCTTTCTTTATGTTAGACTCTCTTAGATTGGAACTTCACATATGTAATTACTTGTTCCTTATGCAGGCTTGGTAAAGATGCTGAGGGTTAGTGTTTTGAACTTCTGTGAGAGCATGCTGATAATTGAATTAAGAATGGAATAGTTTAATTTACTAACCTATTTCTTTACCCAGCTGATGGAGGTGGAGGTGGAGGTGGTGGAGGTGGTGCGGTGGAACTCGATGGAGAATTTGTTGATTCTGAAGGATTGATAGGAATACCAAGCTGTGTCAATAGCAAGCGTACTTGAGCCTCCACTTGTGATGTGCTCTCACATGGATGCCACCTCCATCTGCATATTGTTCCACTCATCATGTGTCCGACGATGCCCATAACTTGAGGATGTACTTCCTTGAGAGCTTGAACTCCCAATAACAGATTTAACACCCTCTCGACATCCAAAACCATAAACCCGATTATGAGACGGGGGTCCAGAGGCATTAATCCATTCTTCGGGATCAAAATTCGGGTGTAATGATGCATCTGTGCCATACTTCTCTATAATTGATGCCTCATAAGTCTCCTGTACAATTTTTTTAAAAATAGTTAATTATTAGATTTCAAAAATTAGTTAATTATTAGTTAAATCAAGTACATACCACAACTTTTTGTGATTTGTCGTCGACAAAGTCACCCTCACCACTCTTTCGCTTATGGGTGTGTTTAAACAACTCAAGATGTGTAGGTGGTCGATTCAACTTTTCTTCCTACAAAAAAGATAAATAATATTTAGTTGACAATATTAATATAAATTTTGTATGACAACAATATTATCAATATCATACCAGTTTTTTTCGATGAGCAACAAATGAAATAGATCCACCTGTATGAAGTGTAATGTCACCATCTACCTCCTTCTTGCGATTGAGACGGCCGACTTCTGATTTTTGTCTCCACTTATCTGTATCCCAATGCTCAATAATAAGTTGATTCCAAATATCTGGAGGTATCCACGGAGGGCCAAAACCGCTAGTTCGGCGAATATCATTGGTGTTAGCCTTTCTTTTTGCATAATTTCTAGCATCACACATATTATCAGAGAAGCGTCGACAAGCTGTCTTGTCCCATATTTCTCGAACCTCATCGGATCCCAACGATAAACTGCCTAAAAAAACCCAAATACACAATAGTGGAGATAAAAATTTCAATTTTAGGGGTTTATATATCAGTAACATATAATTATCATAATCAAAATTTTAAAATAATTTACCTTAAATTTGTCCCAGAGTAACTCCTTCAGATGTGATGGCACTTCAGACCAATATGGCCATACACCCGTGAAATTTCCCTTAATAATTGATGAAATGTCTCTAACCACTTCTGTCTCGGGGAAGCTACAAAAATAATAAAACTAGATCATAGAAACTTGATAAACTGTAATAAGAAATAGCTCAAATATTTGTCATTAATCTGTAATTATAAGATACATTTCAAATACTGCATTTTAAGCTAATTGTAAGAAGTTCTTGAAGTCAGCATTGGCGGATGCATTTACATTACGCGCTTGGATGATAACTTGTAAAGATTTTAAGCTAGGCTTTAGAAACAGTCACTGCCACTGAACATCAATTATTCTAACTTGTGATGGTTATATCAAAGGTTTCATCATGGTGCATGTTTTCGTAAAAGAGAGACATGAAACAACAATCCATATATTTTTTAGGAAAGTAAGGCTTATAATTATCAAAAGAATTGAGAAATACAAGCTAAGTAGGGGAGTAAGGGAATATACAGAGGAAGAAGGAAACCTCGGAAAAAGCCCAAAGGGACTATGTTACAAGGAGTCGGTCAAAAATAGAGAGGCTCCCTCCACAGTCATTTCCTGCACAGACTTAGAGGAAACAACAATCCATAGAGTGCAATTTCTAGCAGCTTATTCTCAGTCGCAATTGACTTTATGCATAATATATATTGTCCTTTGTGCGGTTTAGAACTTTAGATGAAATCCTTTTTTCAATAGTAGTTCAACTTGCTAGCACCGAGGAACTCTACATATTAGTATATTACATCAATTTGAGTTGGTGGTGGAGAGGTCTGGTGGTTGGGTAGGTGTAGTCAAAAATAGTTCCTTGGTTATTTGAAATTCTTGGATTATTTCAATTAGCATGTAAACCATATGATCTATCACTTTTGTATATGTAAGAAAGACAGTGGATTAACAACTACTTGAACTCGGCAGGAATACATTCTTGGGGTCTTTCTTTCCTATTCGGATTGGCTTGAATTTGATTAACAAGTGTTTGAGTTCATTAATACCTGTGGACATATGCATCATTAATCATTTAAGGGCCGGGTGCCTATTATTCTTCCTAATGTAATGTTTACTCCAATCTGTTTTCACTTAAGCTTTCTAAGTTAATCAAGTTCAATATCATGTACATAAATTACCCATGTAATATGTCTGAAATTTTGCATTGCAGTCTTTAGGTATACTCAAGTAATATTGTTGTAGTTCGGAATCTGAAAAGATTGTATGCACTATGAGTATGGCTAAGAATAACTTGATCAAGTTAAGTAGTTTTAATTTTGCATTAAGGGTTGAAAGTTGAGTTGAAACTGATTTAAGTCTATGGCATAAACGAATGGGACATGTCAATGAACAATCACTTATTGATATGACCACTAAACATATGATTGAAGGTATTGATTCTTAAGTATTGATATGCACTTATTGATATGCACTTTTTAAGTATTGATTCTTACTCTGGATGTAAATATGTTGCAGTGTTTGTGGATGATTGGAGCAGGATGGTGTGGGTGTATTTCTTGAAGGATAAATCCGAAACTCTGAATCTGTTCAAGAAGTTCAAATATATTAGCAGTTGAGAATGAAGTTAACTCAAGGATAAAAGTCTTGAGAACAGATAGAGGTGGAGAATTCACCTCAAAGTCTTTTGATGAATTCTGCACTGAGACAGGAATTAAACATCAGCTAACAGCCAGCTACACACCCCAACAGAATGGAGTAGCTGAGAGGAAGAACATGGTTTCAGTGGAAATGACTAGATGCTTGCTGAGGGGGAGCAGTTTACCTAAGAACTTGTGGGCTGAAGCATTGAATACCTCAGCATATATCATCAACAGATGTACCGAATGAAAGTCCATGATTTAGAAGCTGAAGAAGAGAACTTATTGAGTGATGAGCCGAATGAAAACTATGTCTGAACACACTATAAATGAAAATGTTCAGAGTGAGAGCAATAATGATTCTTCACCACCACCCAGAGGCTTTAGAAGTGTAGCTGACATCTTACAAGGCAAAGATTGAATAAAAGGGAGAAAGAGGGAAATGGAAATGAGAATGAATAACTAGGGTTCAAGTTAGGAGAGAGCACCATCTCCTTGAACTCATTGGGGGAAGTGAGCTGAACACCTTGTAGAGAGAATGGAGGAAAGAAAATTGATTTCATTTCTTGATCCCCATCATTCGTTACATTCTCTTTTTGTAGATGTACAAGATAAAAGCAAAAGGCAACACCCTTAAGATGACTCTAGAAGATAACAATGAACAAACCATTAGAACTCATGATCTCAACTAACAATCTAAACAGCCCACTAACAACCCATTATAAAACTAATTAAGAACATAAATCCCTTGATGATAATGATATGGATGATGTGGCATGTTAGGTCCATATTAAGTCCCCTACCCTTGAAAAAATACTTGTTCTCAAGCACGAATGCCAAAATTGTTGAAGTAGTCCTAAGTTGCTTGAAGAAATGGGGGTGGAGATCTCTATTTATTGTAGAAGTAGGTGCATACATAAGGGAGGATGTGGTGCATATAAGCTAGGTAGGTAAGCTAGGTAGGTAATTTTGGCTGATCTTGCTAATCATGCTTGATCAATGTCTTGCTAATTAGCCTTAAGAGTTTCATCTCCATCATAAATAAATAATATATAGTATTAGAAAAAAAGTATTAGGTATTTAATGATTTAATATGTTTAAGCAACCCAAATCATCTACGGGTAACCATGGTTTGTTAGGATTAATTATTTGGCATATATGAAAAAATGTTGTATTTAAAAGAATACATGCACTATTACATTTTGTAGAGGTAAATATTCTATTTCCAAATATATGAAACATATTGCAGAATAAGCTAGTTACCCAAATAGTAACTGAAATAATATAATGCAAAATATAATGATCTACCTTTTCTTATCAATAATTAATAGACGTCTATCATCTGGTGTCTCTGACGGTTGTGAAGGTTGATTTGGTCCTCTTCGACGTGAAGTATCATCACTGTGTGTAGCAACAGATGTAGATGGCACAAGAGGAGCTGATGGCATCAAATGCAAATGGACTGAAGGTGGTGAGGGTGTTGGTGTTGGTGTTGGTGCTGGTGCTGGTGCTGGTGCTGATGACGTCGAAGGTGTAGGAGTAGAAGGTGTTTCTAGTGGAACAGTAACAGGTACAACAGGAGTACAAGGTGTAGAGGTCGTGGCTCCAACTATAGCTTCAGATGATGATGAGGTCGCAAAAGGTATTTCAATCAAAGGAGGACGCCCTCGACCTCGTCCTCGCCCTCGTGACACCATTATTTACTAAAAGTGCATTAAAAATAGTTAATAATTCAAGACACATGAATTTAAAAAAAAAAAATCAATTACAAACAAATGAGAGTTTGTCATCATGTTCACAATGATTTTATAAGTGATCATCAAAAGTAAACTTATACAAAAAAAGTTTCAATCATCATTCTCCTCATTTGACAAATACTCGTCCACTTCATCATCTTCACTATCTTCCATGTCTATAGTGTCCGCTTCTTCTTCATCCTCCTCAATGGCTTGTCTTCGAGTTCTTAAGAAAAATTCTTCATGTTGATCTACTTCATCAACTACACCATCGTTATCAACTAATACATTTAACAAATCCAACTCAGTTGTAGGCATAATAGGTTGTATTATTTCAACCTCATCCTCTTGAAAAAAATCATCGGTCCGTGGAGGGATATTATTGTCTGTTTCTTCAACCTCTAAAACATCAAATCTATTTCTTGCTTTAATTTTGCATACAGACCACCAATCACTTCTTCCTTTTTTCTTTGAGGGATAACTAGTGTAATAAACTTGTTGAGCTTGCTCTGCCAACACAAAAGGAGCGTCATGATAAAGTCTCAACTTGTGATTGATTTCAACAAGTCCATGACGAGGATGTACTCTAGCTCCTTTTTCGGTATCAAACCACTCACATTTAAATAACACCACATTATTTCCACCAAAGTATTCTACCTCCACAATATCAATCAAAATGCCATAGTAATCAGATTCAAAGTCATTGTAGCAACTACCCTTGACACAAACACCACTGTTAATTGTTTTCTTTCCATGTGAAAATTCTTTGGTGTGAAACTTATATCCATTCACAAAATAACCCTTCATGGAACGAACCAATCTTTGTGGGCCTTGTGCAATGGCAAGTATTCGATTATCAACCATGTCAATGTTATGATTAACCTATCAAAAAAAGAAATATGAAATAATCAGGATTATTCACATTGACATTGACACAAGAATAATTGTTCAACTTACATAATCTCTCAACCATTTTGGAAATTCTCTGTCTCGTAACTTCTCTAGTTCTGCGTCAGTTAAGTGTGGTTCTCTTTGCCTAACAATATCATTAAACTCACTAAAAACAATAAGGTTTACATTAACATAATTTGAATATATGAAATAATTAATGAAAAGTTGATGTTAATACTACTACGTACTTAATAAAAGGAGAGATTTCTTGACAGTTTATAAGTACGTAAAGCTCCATTGCTTTATACTCAGCTTCGTCGACAACCATCCTATAACGTCCAACGGCCCCACAAGGTCGACCAGGATAGGTAAAGATAGATAGGCGTCCCATGGTAGTTGGAACTCCACCATCATCATTTCGAGGCACTTGATTCAACCTTGTGTTTACCTTTGGTTCAAAGTAGAAAGAACAAAAAGTAGAAATTTCTTGTATGATATATGCTTCACAAATTGATCCTTCAACATATGCTCGATTCTTCACTTTTTTCTTCAATTCAAGCATATACCTGAAATATTCTTATAAATTAAGATGTTTAAAAAAATTAAAAATTTGAATGAAGAATCAAAAGGCATATGTGTTACCTTTCGAATCTGTACATCCATCTATATTGTACAGGACCGCCAACTTTAGCCTCATAAGGTAAATGAACAGGGAGATGCTCCATAGAGTCGAAAAAACTTGGTGGAAATATTTTCTCAAGCTTGCATAGTATCTCAACAATATTTAACTCAAGTCTTTTGACCTCCTCAATTCGCAACACACTTGAACACAAGTCCTGAAAGAATAAACTCAGCTCAGTTAATGTATCCCATACTGGATCAGGTAACAAATCACGAAATGCAATTGGAATAAGCCTTTGCATGAAAATATGACAATCATGACTTTTCATTCCATAAAATTTGCAATCATCTATATTTACACATCGACTTATGTTTGAAGCATAACCATCAGGAAATTTCAATTCTTTGACCCAATGACATACTGCTTTGATTTGTTCTTTGTTCAACACAAATGAGGCTCTCGGCTTCAACAGTTTTTCATTGACATTTTGTAATTCTAATTCAGGGCGCTTGCAATACTTATGCAAATCAGCTCTAGCCTTGACATTGTCTTTTGTTTTTCCCTTGATGTCCATTACCGTATTGAATATATTTTCAAAAACATTTCGTTCAATATGCATCACATCTAAGTTGTGTCGAATTAAATTTGTATGCCAATACGGTAAAGTCCAAAAGATACTTTTTTTAACCCAATTGTGTTGTTGCCCAAATCCTAAAATTCTAGCAACACATTGATTTCCAAATTGAATACTAGGTAATTTATCAACACGTGCCTTCATTTCATCGCCCGATAATCGTGGAGGTGGAACATCTCTTTCAATTCGGCCCTTCAAAAATTTATCTCTTTGCCTTCGATATGGATGATCAAGAGGGAGAAACTGACGATGGCAATCGAAAAATGATGTCTTTCTCCCATTTTCAAGAATAAAAGATTTGCTATGCTCTAAACAATATGGACAAGCTAACCTCCCGTGTGTGCTCCATCCTGATAACATAGCATATGCAGGGAAATCGCTGATAGTCCACATAAGTGCTGCTCTCATTTGAAAATTTTGTTTTCTAAACACATCATATGTCATAATCCCATCAGACCATAACATGTTCAGTTCATCAATCAATGGCCTCAAAAATATGTCAAGTTCTTTACGTGGGCTCTTTGGTCCAGGAATTATCAAACTTAAGAATATAAATTGATCTTTCAAACACATAGATGGCGGCAAATTGTATACAGTAATGAGCACAGGCCAAACTGAATATGGAATAGAAGAATGCCCAAATGGATTAAAGCCATCGGTGCATAATCCTAATCTGACATTCCTTGGATCAGAAGCAAATGAAGGATGGTGAACATCAAACTGTTTCCATGCTTCACTATCTGCAGGATGTGCAATAACATCTGAACTACGATTCTTTACATGCCAAATCATATACTCAGCAGTTTTTTCAGACATAAAAAGCCTTTGAAGTCTTGGTGTTATCGGAAGATACCGTAAGACCTTATACGGTATTTTTTTTCTCCTACCATTATTTAATGGTGTTGGCTTATATCTAGGATGTCCACACACTGAGCACTGCATGAAATTTGTTGTTTCTTTATAAAACATGCAATTATTCTGACATTCATCTATCTTTTCGTATCCAAGTCCTAGTTTCTTCATCATCTTCTTTGTTTTATAAAAAATTTCTTCCAACTTCGCATCTTCTGGTAACATATCTTTGATTATTGACATCAGCCGGTCATAGCAAGCTTCACTCATGTTAAACTCAGATTTGCAATTGAGTAACTGTGACATGGCTGATAACCTACTTTGAATCTTACAATCACTCCATAATGGCTCATCTGCGTAATTCAATAATTCAAAAAATTTGGCAGCTTCTTCATTTGGTCTTTCTTCTACATTTGATGAGCCAATACCAATTGCATCCACCACCATAGTTCTATAGGGATTTTGAGTGGTGCTTTCTGATTGAGGAATGGTTGAGGATTCACCAACTTCTTCACTTGTCAACTCCCCATGTGCAATCCAATGTGTGTAGCGAGGCATAAATCCCTTCGAACATAAGTGATATGCCACATCATCTCGATAATGATAATGATGATTAATACATTGTCGACATGGGCACCTAATTTTATCACCAAAAACATATTGAGTTTTGGAGTATGCAAAATTAAGAAATCCCTCGACTCCTTGAATAAATTCATCAGTCAAAACTCCTCTAATTATTCGACATTTCATCCAACTACGATCCGTAGACATTTTGATTAACTTTTTCAACCTAGAAACAATATTAAGCACATTAATTAGAACATAATTTTAAAAAAAAATCAGCTATCATGTTATTTAGATGATATTTTAAAAAATTAGCTATTAAAGTGGTACCTTGGTTTGTTTGGGAGTTGAGTTAAGCAAAAGAAGGGGTGGGAAGAGAAAGGGGGACGAAGGAAAAAGATGGTTAACAAATTCCTAGTTATCTAGGTGACAAGAGTATTTAAATATAGCTTCTACTTGGAATTGTTTTCAATTAAACTTTTAACTACCTTGTTTTTCTTTCGGTACTAGGCAATTTAAAAAAATTGGTAAAAATACCGACCGTACTAGACGGTACAGTATTTGAAATCATGCTTCAAACTATCTCTGAAAATGAATATAATGTAAGCACCATAGTTCAACAGCTAGCTGTTATGTTAATTGGGTATTTGATAGTAGCACACAACAATATGTGGAATAGCAATGGATGTTGACAGGCACAATAATTATCAGTAATTATTACCACATAGATACTCTCTAAACCACTGGTGAAAGTTTGATCATATGACTACAAACCACTGGTGAATAGAGAGGAGATTATCGGTCTTCTCAAGATTCATTGCTCCTGTCTCTGTTCTCAAGGGTTTTAACTTTTTAAGCTCAAGGTGACAGAGTATGAGCCCAGGGACTGTGGCCGTGTACTATGGAGGTGGAAAGCTGCGAGTCCTGGACAGGAGGATGAAGATGATTGAGGTCATCCTAAGGTGTGCCATTTGTGCATTTGGGGTTCTTGCTGCTGCTCTTATAGGGTTTGACTCCCATGTCAGGAAGTTCTTCTCGTTGGAGAAGAAGGCAAGGTTCACTGATATGAAAGCTCTGGTGTAAGCCTCTTCGATCTCTTCATTATTGTTCCTCTTGTCTCTTCTGCTATTTTTATCTCATTATTTATGTTTTGATTGAATCTGTGCATTCATACCCAATTCTCTTCACCACACAAGATTATGCAATCTTGCTCTATTTAAGACAATCCTGAGGTCCTAAGTATCTAAATTAGGTCATTTTCTAACAGCTTAAGCATTTGAGACAAGTGACCACCTACCCAAATCTCTTCATCACACAAGATTCTGAGCTGTGGCTTGTTTGTGACATTTTTATGCACTCTTTTCCTTGTGGTAAGTAGGGTATATATGGTCAAGAGTTTAATCCAAGTTCAACTTGCTCCCGAGAAGATCATAAATATATAAACTGAGCTTAAATTTTTTGGTGTTTCTTATATTTTTTCTCTCCTTATCTCTTCAACACAAGATTATTGCTTGGGACATCTTTCTATTTATTCTTTTCTTATGATAGTATAAGTTTGAGATCGTCTTTGGTATGATTTGCAGGTTCTTGGTGATAGCTAATGGGATGGCTGCAGCATATAGCCTGATCCAGGGGGTGAGGTGTGTGGTGAGCATGGTCAATGGGGCTGTGCTCTTGGACAAGGCCATGGCTTGGGCAATCTTCTCTTGTGATCAGGTGACTGATTCACCTACAACTCAGTGACTCTCTTTAAGAAGAAGCAACATGAATGTGAGATTTGGTCATTGTTTTCCAAAGTGTAAGGCATGGTTTTTCATAAGATAGGATATATAGCATTAAATAGCAATGGACTGGAAGGCTATTTAATTGCTAAATAAAATTAATCTTCCAGCTTCTAATATTGTAGGCAATTATTAATGAAGTAGTCATTCTCAAGACAATTTATATGTGTGCAATCACTCACCAGTGTGCATGTGGAAACTTTCATGGGAGTACACAGGCATCTCCCCAAAATATGCCAAGATGGGAGCTTGTTTAAGTAGGAGTAGTACTAGGAAGAAGGTCCCTCTTGTTAATTGCACTAGCTAGTTGATGAAACAATTAAAAGCACATGATAAAATAATTGGAGGAAACAAAAAGAGAGACAAGGCCTCATGGGAAAACCTTGTCTTCTTTTACATGTTCCAGTAGCTCTTTATGGGAGTGAGGGAGGGAGCTGATGAGCTTTTACATGCTATCACTAAGGAAAGAAGCCCTAAAAATACCATTTTCATTAGATATGGTTTCTATCTTATGGCCATTTACATTATTTGTTTGCTGGAAAATGAGAAAAGAAAAGAAAAGATGGATTGAAGTTTTGGGCTGAGGTAGTAGTAGTGGCAGTGGATGTAATGTACAGTTTAGGTTAAAAATGTGTAGTGGCAGTGGATGTAATGTGCAACTTAGGTAGTAGTAGTAATGGCAGTGGCAGTGGATTGAAGTTTTGCATCCCCAGTCAATGAGACCTGCTAGAGAAGGTGATATACCAGTGAGGGTGAAGAATTCTTACAATCCTCAAGCTCCAAGTACTGTCATTACTAGAGAAAGAGATATGAGTAAGGCATAATCATAAGTCACCAATTTCTATTGTTTCTTCTAGAATTGAGGCCATTTATTCTTATTATTTGGACTCATTATTTTATTGTGTATAGTTCAGGCTATACAAACTAGTATTGTTTTGAAATCAAATTTTACCATGTTGGACATTAGAGGAGCTGCTAAGGAAGAGGCAGTGGAGTATTTGGGTAGCCTAATAAGAATTCATAGATCAGATTTAATATTGTTGCAGGAAACTCATCTGGAAGATGATGATGCAAAGTTATTTATTAACATATTCCTTTTAAGATTAGAGATGGTTTCTAGGCTCCTAGATGCCTTCCCATTAAATCAACATCATATTTTATTGCTTATAATCCTCTTCAATCATTTATTGGATGCAAATAATTGAGTTAAATAGAAAAAAAAAACATAAAGAATAACAAAATGATAAAGGAAACAAGCTAGACAAGATGAGATATGAGGTTGGATGTAGGACTGTTTAGTCCTATAGAGGTTGAGTACCATCTGAACTATCTTTGCTAGTTTTGATATCACTTTCACAAAGAAATACACCATTGCTTTTAGTCTCTATCCCATAATGATTGATATTCCGAAGTCCAAACTGGTGTTTGGACAATTTGGTTTCCTAGAAAAGGTGATTTTTGATACACTAATAGCTTATAATGATCCTTAACTTGAGGTCATCCCCCTCCCTCGAAAGGGGCATCCCCCTCACAAGATTCTTAACTCAAATAGGTGTCTACCCTAACTTGAGGTCAGTGGTGAACTTTCACTTCACCAAAATGGAGGGCAAGAACAGAGATAAATATGAAATGCAAATTAAACACACTAATGAGACAACAACAATTTGATTATGCACTGGATTGACATGCTATAGATAATGTTGGTCATGACAAGGCAAGGGGTTGCTTGGGAAGGTTCCTTGGAAGTGAAATGATGGGGGTAATCAAGAAGTTCCTTAAGTTGAAGAATGAATAGTTTAGCGAGAGAGCTAGTCTGAACTGTGAGAGCCAAATGATTTATATACTAAAGACTAACATGCAAATGATTGAGAGTTCCTTAAGTTGAAGAATGAATGGTTTAGTTGAAGAAGCTCCTTAAGTTTCAGGATTGAGAGTTCATAAGCTAATGTCTCAGCTTAAGAAATTAGAGGAGGAGAAGTTGCAAGCACTTGACAAGGTCAAGTTTGCTGCTTCATATATTGATGAACTGTCCGAGGAGAAGAACAAACTCATTGATGAACTTAAGACCAGCAAAGATGAATTGCAAAAAGTTAAAGAAACAATGGAAGGTTTAGCTTCAGCATTAAATGAAATGTCTACTGAGTCAAGAGAAAATCAAGAAAGGCTTTTAGAAAAGCAAGCTAAAATTGAAGATGCTCGATCACAGATAGAGCAATTGGATTCAACTCTTAAGAACACTGAAGAGAGGTATGAGGTCATGCTTGATGAAGCAAGATATGAGATAGTTTGCCTCAAGAAAATTGTTGAAAAATTGGAAGCTAAAACTGATAATTCAAGCACTGAGTGGGATACAAAGGAGCTTCACTTAATTAATGCTATCAAAAATTCAGAAGATGAACTAGCTCCTCTCAAAGGCGAAATGGCTAAGGTTGTTGATTCACTCAAATTAGCAGAACAAGAAGCACATGAAGCAAAGGCGAATGGAGCTGAGATGTCAAACAAGTTGAAACAAGCTGAATATGCAGCAGTAGCTGCTTATGAAGCGGCTGAAGATGCAAAGTCTGAGACTCATGGTAGCATCAGAGAATAAGAAAGGAGTTCACAATGACGAAGAGGAAGATCCTATAGGTATTGTGTCCAAGGATTTAGCATCAGAGAAGGACGATGAGGATGAATCTGGAGATGACAATGCATATTCGAAGATTCATGGTGCTATCTTTGAACAGACAAATAGTATGACAGAGAGCACATAAATCTTCCCCACCATGAACCAGCAGCAAAAGAAGAAAAAGCACATAAATTTACATGCAGTAAAACAAATAAATGCATAAATCAATAACAAGAACATGGCTTTCTAAGAAATCAATAACAACTCTCTAAGAATAATCTATGAAATCTGGAAAAATTTTAAGATTAAAGAAATTTACCTCAAATCAGCACAAATCTAGAGAAATCGGAAGAAAGGGGCCTGCGATAGTGTTGGATGGGGGAAGAATCGTGGGTGGCAGGGGGGAGCTAGCTTGGCGATGGGCCTCCGCGAGAGCTTGTTGCGGGTGGAAGGGGAGATTGTGGGTGGTAGGGAAGAAGCGTCGGATGAAGTCGCCGCGGTTGGAGAAGAATCCCACGACAAACGGGCCTCTGCGAGAGCAGGTGGCAGGGGAGATCGCGGGTGGCAGTCAGATGAAGAAGGATGAAGAAGCGTCGCGGGAGAAGAATCGCATGACAAAAGGGGGAGAGGGAAACTTTTGTCGCGCGCCTGCAAATTTTCGTCGGGTTGAAAAAAATAAGTAAGGGCGCGAGTTTTTGTCGGCTGGGAGAGAGGGAAAGGCCAGTCGGCTGAAAAATAAGATGGAATGAAAAGAAATAAGGATTTTCTAAAATTTACCAATAGATATATGTATCTGTTGGTAATTTTGTTGGTAATACCAACAAAACATATCGGTTGGTAACACATTCGTCGGTGAAACCTTCTTTTCTTGTAGTGTTAGAAACCATTACAGGGAATCAGGTAGTTATTGCAGTATTGTTAAGGAGTGCTGGAGTATGCGATGACATGGCTGATGAAGTGGAGCAGGTTGTGACATGACTAAGTTGCATGAGTGTATTGTTAATATCCCCCCGCAAGATGGGTCGTTGGATAACACCCATCTTGATCCGATGGTCCAGAAAATCGAGGGAGATATAGGCTTTGTTAATGAGTCTGCCAGCTGAATACTAGTAGGTATATGATGTACTTTTAGTTTTTGAGTCTCGACTTGTTCACGAACAAAATGGAAGTAAAGCTCCACATGCTTCATTCTGCTATGATTAACTGGATGATATATAAGAATTTTTGCTCCATGGTTATCGCAAAACAGATGTGGAACATTCATGTTAAACCATTTTAGTTCATTGACGATGTTAAGAATCCATGAAACTTCTATATTTGCCAATGATTTCTTTTTCGCTTATGTTGATGATCTAGCGACTGTTCTTTACTTTTTGGAGGACCAACTGATCGGTGAATCACCTAATTATGAAGATTAGCTATCCTCCTATGGACTTTCAATCATGTTGATCCCCTCCCCAGTCTGAATCAGAATAAGCTGAGATATCAAATCTTGCATTAGAATTAAGAAGTAAACCATAAGAATAAGCTCATTTTAGATATCGGAGGAGACTTTCACAGCTTTGCCAGTAAATTGTTGATGGACAATGCATAAATTGGGACAACTCGTTAACCACAAAATAGATGTCTAGTCGAGTGAAAGATAAGTACTGCAAGGCGCCAATTGCTCATTTGTATACCTTGTAATTCATTAGAGGAGAGTCATCATCAATGGATAATTTCACAGAAGTCGAAAGAGGAGTTTTTTACGGAATTCGCTTCATGCATATTAAACCTATGTAATACATCTACTATATACTTCTGCTGTGAGAGGAAAAATCTTTTCTTTGTGTGAATGACTTCAATGAAAAAAATAGTGGTTTTGAGTCAATCACATGTCGATGTGTAGGGAATTATTTTTGGTTAATGAATAAATGAGGCAACTTTTCATCATATGCTATATATTATTTTTTGCTTATAAGATTATGATAAACCCCATGAACTTGGGCAAATGATTCCAAGACCAAGATGAGATCATGCAAGTAGGACTTGGCATCCAGATGCCCTTGTTCTAAATGCTTCTAGTCGTAGGATCATCGATTAGGGGATCGGTGATTCCAGTAAGACTAGTGCACTTGGTACATGCCCTATACGATACGGGTAACTGATTTCACAATTACCTATGAACCATCATAAATGTACAAGTACATGTGCTCATTAGGGAATGAGTTCACTGAACGGACCCGCATGAGGAACACCGAATAGAATCCTTACTTGAGTGTCAATAGGTTGTTCCTCAGGTGATAGTAGGTACAAGCAATCATTGGACCTGAGGTTGTCATGGTTACCTTATATTTGATAATCCATCGCTTTGGTTTTATCCCTATGTGGCTTGCAAAGTCGTGTGTCGGGTATTATTGGGCATGGGGAAGCATTCATGGAGGTAGGTGAGAAACCAACATAGAATCGGTTACTCCTAGTGAGAGGAGATAGTGTCCTATGTATCCCTACAAGTGTCGACTAAGGAATCTCTGGCCATAGTAGACATGAAAGTCAGAAAGAGATTTATGATATTTTGTTATTGAGATGACAACTTCGAAGGTAGAATACATATGAATCGATATTAGGGTTTGACACTTCTTCCGTACCCTAGCCGACTTCGGGACATTGTAATTGAAGGATTTAGTTGTGCGGTAACTAATCACTGAAGGGGGTTCGATCCCTATAGATTGAACCTCACACTATCCGGGTAGTCATGACACGTTGCTGATGTCAATCTTGACTTGTGAGTGGAGTCTGACACGACCACACTAAAGGGGTTTAGTGTAGGCTCGTGAGATTCAAATAGAAAGTATTCTATAGAATCCGACTCTCTGTTATGCACAAGTCACTACTAGCTTAGTGTGGGGCCCAATGGGTCACACACAATAGGCTACCCTCGTAATGAGCTTTACGGGATAGAGCTTGAATGCGACATTAGACGTCTACTAGCATGGACATGCCACAACATGATCACGGATCTCGCTTATGGACAAATTAGGAAAGATGTTTCCTATTTGGATGAATTATAAGCACTCAAGAAAGGGGTTCCTCATAACCCTAATTTGTAGGGTTCGGCGCGCGATGAAGTTGACCTGACCCTAGGTCAAGGTCAAAGTGTTGATCATGGTCAAGTAAAAATGTTGACTTGACTGGACCCATGGGTCATGGTGGGTCGACTAAAAATAAGAGAGAAACTCGAATTCTATTTTGAATAGAATTACAGTTCAAATTTTGAATGTGAACCGGAGGGGAGACCAAGCTTGGTCTCCCATGCGCCTAGCCTCCCTATTAAATAGAGAGATTAGTTTCTTGACTCCCTATTTGATAGGGAGATGAATTAATTGGATTAATTCATGCCTATTTGATAGGCAAAAATAATTGGAGACAACCTTGGAATTAGATAGGGACGGCTATTGTAGCCACCCCTTGTAGATAAAGTAGGTGGTGGCCAACCACTCCCTTGGATGATGTTTATCAACAAAATTTGTACTCCCTCTCCAATTGAGAAGTCGCCCCTTGCAGTCGTCCCTCTCCTCCTTCCACAACCTTGGTGAAGCTTCGCTGGATTGTTTCCTCATCGGAAATCATCGCCGGTTCGATTCTTTGGAGGTGTCCAAAAAATCATAGCAAGGTATCTCTATCCTTGTGAATTCGTTCTAGAGGTTTCTCATCGCTTTTCTCCCGTTCTTCGCTTCCCGGTTCTTGGTGGAAGGGTAAGCTCTTCATAGGAGCAAATCGGAGTTGAGAAACATTGTCCGTTGAGCCACGACGAGCCTGAGAGGTCGCTGCCCCTATTGTTTCAAGGAACTTGGTGTGGACTTGCATTGGAGAGCGTGCACGTGTGCATCTCGGATTTGGGATCGGAGCACCCCCTTTGCCCTACGGCTTAAGGTATAGCTTATGCTCCTTCTTCTCATGTTGTATTCCGTAATATCGCTAAAGTAGATGGTTATTTTTAGGATGTTTGAATTTTTTAATTCGCTATTTCTGCTACATTCACCTCTCCACATCCCAACCTTCAACACCCAAGAAATAGTTGAGTGGTTGATGATCTTTTAGTGAGAATCTTGCGGCCAATTGTCTATTGATTTCAAGGATCTTTGCAGTTGATGATCATGTCAAAATTATGTCATCCACAAAGAGTAAAAGTAATGTGATATGTGATTCAAAATGCACAATGGATAAGGAGGTGTCTGATTTTGAGTTTTTGAATCCTATTGAGTGCAGGAATTTAGTCAACTATTTGTACCAAACTTGGGGAGTTTGCCGAAACCCATAAATGGTTTTGTTTAATTTGAAGATATAATTTGGATGATATTTATCTTCAAAACCTGATGGCCGGTGCATGAACACTTCTTCAATGAGATGGCCTTGAAGAAAAGCATTGTTAACATCTAACTGAAAAAGATTCCAATACGATTTAACTGCTAGAGATAGAACCAACTGGATGGTTACAATGCTTTATAACTGGACTAAAGGTACTCTTAAAATCTATGCTCGGTCTCTGATTGTACCATTTTGCAGCAAGTCATCCTTTATATCTTTCGAACGAGCCATCAGAATTCTGTTTAATCTGAAAGATCCACGGGCAACCAATACATGTTGTTTATCATCCGGGGGAACCAATGTCCAAGTGTTACTGGCAATGAGAGCATTAATTTCTTGTTCCCATTGCCTCCTTCCAAACTTTATATTTAGAAGCTTGTTTGTGGGTAGTAGGAATGGCAAATACATTTGTGGAGGTGTGTAATGCAGAGCAGTCTTTTGGTTTTGTGAGTTTAAAAATGTTATGTTGCGAACGGGTACTATTCTTGTGGGTTCTGTTTGCATTGGAGGAGATAGTTGGTTTTCAGAAATATGTGGGGAAGTAGCTGTATCATTCTGAATATTTTTTGTGCTTTGATGTCTGAATTGTTGTTGACAAGGTGATGGACTGAGTATATTATTTGATTTGAGACTAAAGAGGAGGGCTAATGTCTATTATAGAGAGAAGTTTGGATTATCCCAGAGTCAAAATTTAGGCTCCCAGAGGCTGATGGAGAGGAACTGATAAGTGGAAATGTATCCTCTATGAGTCTAACATGTCGACTGATGTATATTTTATCAGCCTTCACATCATAGCACTGATAATAGTGGTGCTTAATAGAATATCCGATGAATACACATGGTTGAGATTTTTGAGTCATTTTGTTTTCATTATATGGCTTCAGCCAAGGGTAGCACAAACACTCATCACGATTATTGGGAAGAGATATCTACAGTAATTCTTGAACAGCAGTAGAACATGGTAATTTAAATTTAGAGATAATGTATTGAAGTGTTTTCTTGTGAGGATGTCTGTGCCGCTTGTACCACACTGAGAAGCTTGAGCATGAAGTGAGGGAAGTAGCATTAGCGAAAGGATTGTGTGAGCACCATTCGTACATATCATCTTTATTCAGGCCGCGATCTAGTTGTTTCGTTGATTTCAGATCCTTGACCCCAAAGTATTTGGGAAAAAATTCAATGGATGCATCATTTTGTTGGCAAAATTTAGAAACATATATTAAGTTCCTGGTAATAAATAGTTAACATAAAACATTTTTTAATTTAAAGTCTAGAGGAAGTAATCTAGTACCACTTTGAGAGATTGGAATCACATTGCCATCACTAAGTGAAATGCCATAATCTCCATTGAAATATGAATAATTGCCGAGGTTTGCTAAATCTGAGGTAACATGGTCTATTGCTCCGGAATCTAAGACCTAACTGGACTAAGGCTTTGGGTTTTGATCAGCAAGATTGATTTGCGGTTGAGGCCAAAAACTGTTATTGAACCTAACCCTGCAAACTTTTGCCGAATGTCCAAATCTACCACAAATTTGACATTATAATTTAAATTTGTTCAGTTTGAATGGTGTTTGCCTATTTTGATAAAATAAAGTAGGCCTCACTGAATTATTTGATATACGTCTATTATACTAAAGGTTGTTGATAACACTAGTTTGGTATTGTTTGATTGTAATTGGCAGTAATATTTGGTAGCATTGGCCGATGAGTTAAGAAGGCCTCATGAACGGTGAGCTTATCGAAAAGCTCTTCTATTGAGATTGGTGAATCCCTTGAGCATATGGCAGCGCTAATGTCATTGAACTTAGGCCCTAATCCACTCAAAATTTTAATGATAAGGGCTGAGTGTTCCTGCCTGAGAGTCGGGGACTTCCGGTCTGGTTCGACGTCTCTCCTTTTCTAGTTCAACGCCGGTGTGTGGGACTTGCAAAAGACACTCTGACGCCCAAGTTAGGTGGACTCCAAGGGGGAGGTTTATGGAATTGGAACTTAGAGTTACCTAAGTGCGTTGTATCTGTATATATTGCAGGTGGAGGTGATTGTTGTTCAAGTACCCACACTAGAAGGGGGGGGGGGTTGATTAGTGTGTGATCAAACTCTAGCTTCAATTTTAGTCTTTTCGGTTTTAAGCAACTTAATACAACAACTCGAGTTCTTTGAGTATGAATGATATGGATGATAAGCTAAGCACAATTAGTAAGTAACTAAGAAAGTAAGAAGCAATGCACACAAGAACAATATATATGGTTCGGCCAACCCGCCTACTCTACTACCTTGGCTCCTCACCAAGGATTTCTAACCTTAACACTTTATAGATGAAATGTTTTCCTAAGAATACAATGTGATTTAGTTCTCAACCATTTGAGAAAACCTCAACACCTATTCTCTAGCAAAACAAATTTATACAACCACACGAAGGTGTTTCACAAGCACACCTTGCAAGCTAGCTTATCAAACCAATACAACAAGATGAAAATACAGTAAAGGAGAAAATAAATGTAAAAACAAACTTGTTGTGCTCCTTTATCTGGCATTCCAAACTTCCAATGCCTCAAGAAGATGAAGTGCTTTGCCTTGAGAGGGTTGAAGAGTGAAGACCACCACTTGAGAGTGTAGAAGTGAGAACTAGGGCTTTTGATTGCTCGTTGAAGGCTCAAACACTTAAGGATTTGCTCAAAATGAAAAGTTAGGGCTGAAGGAAGGCAAGTTTGGGAGCTTATATAAAGATTCTAAAGGTAGAAGCTCGGTTTCCAACAAGCTCAATGGGTAGAAACTCAAAATAGAGCCGTTGGGGGCATTTTGAGAATTCTGGAAAGTTTTCTGGAATGTTCATCCGAGATGTTCCGGGCTATTCCGAGATATTTCGGGATGTTTCGAGATGTTCCAGAATGTTTACAATATTCCATCTGGGCTATTCTGGAATATTATAATATTCCATCCGAGCTATTCCGGAATATTACAACATCCCATCTGGGATATTTCGGGATGTTCCATAATGTTACAATATCTCATCCGGGCTTATTCCAAGATGTTCCAGGTTGTTCAGGGATGTTCCGCAATGTTACAACATTCCATCCGGAATGTTGTTTATGACTTGGAAGCTCTTAGTAATTGATTAGGTTCATGTCCTTGGGATATATTACACTTTATTCTAAGCATAAACCTAGGATTTGACTTTGTTTGAACTTGATCGCCATTGGAGCCATTTTTACGTGATTCTTTGCATTTTTTTGGAACGAACATCGTAGGCGGATCGTTCCATCAATCTGAACCCAAAACTCACCAAATGAATTAGATACATATTTGTTATCATCAAAATAGAGAGTGAGGCCTAGGTGGAATGCTTGGGCCAACAATCTCCCCCTTTTTGATGATGACAAACTTAACATTAAAGATAAGCAATTCTAAATGATGGTAAGTTCTCATTTGTGAGTTTATGATAAAAACTAACTTAGGCTCTCCCTATCAATATGCATATCTAAGAGATAACTCCTCCTATCTATATGCATCATAAAACAAATGTGACCAAGTCTTTCCTCCCCCTTTTGACATCAATCAAAAAGGGTAAGGGTGCAAGGTACTATTAATGAGTTCTATCATGAAAACCAAGAAATCCATAAAACCAAGTATCATCCACCACTATAATCCATCCTACCATTGTGAGCCTATGGAAGGCAAACATTGATAAGTTGCAAAGTCCCACTACAAGGCATTACTTAAGTGTCATGATATCATAAAAACCGGTTTTTCAAAGAGACATGCAATTTTTGAAAACTTAAACACGTGGACGAGTACAAATACCTAATTGCATTCTTAAATTAGTACAACTTTCTTCATTCAAAGGTTTAGTAAATATATCCGCAAGTTGTTTATCGGTAGGCACAAATTCTATGGAAATATTTTCTATTGCTACATTGTCTCTAAGAAAGTGACGCCTTAAGTCTATGTGCTTAGTCCTAGAGTGCAATACCAGATTTTTTGTTAAATTAATTGCACTAGTGTTATCAAGTGCCACCATCTCGTGCCTCGTATGCCAAGTGTATCGGTAGATGCTCCATCGAGTCAAAAAATGCAGAAGGGAAAAACTACTCCAGCTTGCATATGATTTCAACAATATTATTTTCAAGTGCTGACAAATCTTCGACTCGAAGGATATTTGCACAAATGTTTCTGAAAAACATACATAATTCTATCAATGGACCCCAAATCTTATCATGTAGATGATCTCGAAATGCGATTGGAAGAAATCTCTGCTTGAATACATAACAATTGTGGCTCTTCATCCCCGATATTTTGCCTTCATCGACGTTCACACACCGAGATAAGTTTGAGGCATATCCATTAGGTAATCTGAATTCTTGGATCCATTTATACACACCTTTCATCTGTTGTTTATTTAACACATATGGCGCCTTTGGCTTATGAAGTCGTCTGTTGACCTCTTGCAACTCTAACTCAGGCCTCTTACAAAGTATTTTCACATCATGTTGGGCCTTCACATTATCTTTAGTTTTGCTAGGAATATCCATCATCGTGTTAAAAATATTATCAAACATATTTTTTTCAATGTGCATGACGTCTAAATTATGCTGAATGAGTAATGAACTCCAATACGGCAATTCTCGAAAGATACTTTTTTTTCACCCAGATATGTGTTTGACCAAATCCTAAAATTCTTACATTCTGACCAAAAGTAATCTCTAGAAGCAATTCAACACGTGCTAACATTGAGAGTCGCCCATGCGTGTTCCAACCAGACAACATGCCGTAGGCCGAGAAATCATTGATTGTCCATAATATAGCAGCTCTTAAAGTGAAGTTTTGCTTATTGTGACAATCATAAGTGACAACTCCCTCAGCCCATAATGTTTTCAGTTCATCAATTAGGGATCGGAGAAATACGTCAATTTTCTTTCCGAGGACCCCTAGGACCCGAAATAATAATCGAAAGATAGATAAATTCATCTTTTATACACATTGAGGGTGGCAAATTATAAACTGTTAACATCACTAGCCATACTAAATACAAAGTTTCGAATTACCAAACGAATTAAAACCATCCGTGCACAATCCCAACCTGATATTTCTAGTATCCCTAGCAAATGAAGGATATCATCTATCCAAATGTTTCCATGCTTCACTGTCGAATGGATGAGTCATTACTGTATCATCACGACTTCTTGCATGCCAACTTATATAGGGGACAGTCTTTTCCGACATGAATAACCTTTGAAGCCTCGGTGTCAGTGGAAAATATGAAAGCACCTTAAAGGGGATATTTTTTTGTCAGACGGATTTATTCTCCTTGTAACGAGGATGTTCAGACACCGGGCATTGCTCCAACTGTGCATTTTCTTTATGATA
Organism: Canna indica; assembly: GCA_034359265.1. NCBI lineage: Eukaryota > Viridiplantae > Streptophyta > Magnoliopsida > Zingiberales > Cannaceae > Canna > Canna indica. The sequence continues at coordinate 42,530,290 of CP136893.1, forward strand.
TAAAATGCAGTTATTTGGGCACGCGTGTGTCTTTTCGTACCCAAGCCCCAATTTCCTCATCAACTTTTTTGTCTTATAAAAAGTTGGTTCAAATTTGTTATCTCGAGGTAGCATACCATTGATAAAGCCCGCAATCCGATCAAACGCAACCCCGCTGATATTACAATCGGACTTGATGTTTAGGAGTTGCGTCATTGCCAAAAATCTTGTATATTTAGGACAATTCTCATACAACGGTTCATCGGCAGCTTTCAACATCTCATAAAATTCTGTAGCCTCCTTATTCGGCAATTCAATTTGTATCGCATGTTGTTCTTTAGTGACTTCAACTGTCATAATATATGGTAGCTGTACCGTCTCAGTCACTGACTCAACATTGTCATTTAATTAGAATTTTCCACCAAGACTATCCAGAATCATTATTCTATAAGGATTAGGTGGATTGGAATAAGAAACAACCACAATAGAGGATTTACCATGAGTTTGGACAACATGATTGCTTGACGTCCCGACTTGATGTGACTCCCCGTGACAATTCCATACCAAATATCTTGGTGTGAATCTTTTTGTATACAGATGCATTGTGATAGTTTCCCGATCCAAAAATCTTATGTTCGAACATTTCCGGCACGCACATCAGATTTTATCACCACTAAGGAATTTTTGATTCGAGTAGGCAAAATTTAACAAGTTACGCCTACTCGAAATTCGTCCGCTATAGCTCCATGATGAATTCGTCGGTACATCCAACTTCGATCGCCCGACATGTTCTGTCAAAAAGTTGGCAATATCTTTAGGTAATGTCTTTAGGTGGGATGGTCCTATTCCATTCGGGATTCATGTTATTTATATTGCACTTAGAATTTCTTTTAGTCATTAACTTCATTCTAAATTTCGGCATCATCTCCCTATAGTTCTCTGAATACGCATATTATCTGAGCGCATATCGGAGAACAAGGGGATACAAGCCAAAATTTAAAAATGAATAATGACTAAAAGAAATAAACTAAGTGCAATATAAATAATTATGTTCCCAAATTATCCAATTAGGGACAATTCAAGGGTTGTACGTCGTGTAAAAGATCATTTACTTCGTTTACATGAATATAAAACCCCCGAACACATCTAAGGTTTTGTAAAACTAAAACTTGACTCGTCGATGCGTACGTGAAACATATCAACTCGTTTTGATTTTTTTCTAAATTTGTGGATGACAGTGCAAGTCCACAGTAGACGGTTCCGCGTGAGTTTAAAGTGGATGATTCTGGCGCGAGTCCACCGTGGATGATTTGGACGCGAGTCCAAAGTTCAAGATTCTGGGGCGCGCGAGTCCAAAGTGGACGATTCCGGTGTGCGCGAGTCCAAAGAGGACGATTTGAAAATTGTAATTACACCCAACTAAAATTAACCCTAACATTAAAACTAACCTAAATTTAATCTAACAGCAAAAAAAACTAATTAAATCTAATTAACAAATACCCTAATTAATTAACAAACTTAATTAAATCTAATTAACAACTAATTAATCTAATTTATAAAAAAATGTAAACAAAATTGGCCGACGCCGGCCCGAAGAGGGGAGAGGGGAGGAACTCACCTTGGTGGTGGCAGAGAGGGGAGAGGGAGCAGGTGGCAATGCAGGCGAGGGAGAGGGGGCGGCGGTGTGACGAGGGCGAGGGAGCAGGTGGCGAGGGCGAGGGCGGCGTCTCGACGACGAGAAGGGTCACGTAGAGGACGATCGGCGGCGGCGACTCGATCGGCAGTGGTGGAGAGAGAAGAGAGCGGAGGAAAGAGGAAGGGTCAGGCATGAACACAAATAAAAAGGTTTTTCATGGGTCGTCGGTAAACCGTGGACAACTAATAATAGTATCACCGATGGTCGCGTAGCCCTCTCTCAGCCGTCGGTGATGTGTTTTTTATTTTTGCACCGTGTTTGCGCCATCAATTAATAGGTGACGGCCGCTTCTAGTCATGGCTAATTACTTACTTATATCACTAATGGCCCTTTGGACCCCGCTAAGCCGTTGCTACTAGGTTATTTCATTTCGCGCCACATGCGCGCTATCACCTTTGAGTGACGGCCTTGGGCGGCCGTATAGAAGCCGCGGCTGATTGGGTTACATCAGCCACGACCCCTGCGGCAGTCGAAAGCTGTGAATGGTTCTAACGGTCCAGGCAGCTGTCGATGAGCCCCGTGGCTAATAGCTAATATTCTAGTACTGCAATAAATAGGTATACATGACTAATTCAATCCAAAGTCTATGAGAGTTTGTTTCATCCAAAGCATTTGTACACAATAACTAGTCGCAGCGATGTATCCTCTTCGGTAGTTGAAAATGCAATCGAATTTTGCTTCTTGAAAAACCAAGAAACCAAACTCATGCCTAGGAATTGACAAGACCCACTTGTGCTTTTTCGATCTATCTTATAACCGGCAAAATCTGCATCGAAAAACCCAATCAACTCAAAAGATGCATCATTTAGATACCATAAACCTAAATCAATTGTACCTTTAAGATATCTCAATATGCGTTTTATCGCACTCAAATGAGACATCTTGGGGCATGATTGAAACCTAGTACATTGACACACACTAAACATGATATCGGGTCTACTTGCGGGTAAATAGAGTAAACTACCAATCATACCTCGACATCATTTTTCATCCACTTTGACACCTTCTTCATCCTTATCAAGCTTGGTAGATGAACTCATGGGGGTTGATGCCATCTTTTCTTTATCCATCCCAAATTTGTTAATTAGCTCTTTTGTGTACTTAGCTTGATTGATGAAGATCCCCTTTTTGGTTTGCTTGATTTGAAGTCCAAGCATGAAGGAAAGTTCTCCCATCATGCTCATCTCAAATTCATCTAGCATGCACTTATTAAACCACTCACAAAGGGTTTCATTAGTAGCACCAAAGATTGTCATTAACATATATTTGAACTAAAAGAATGTCATTATTATCATGCCTAATGAAGAGTGAAACATCGACTTTTCCAATATTAAAACCTTGTTCAATTAAAAAGTTTAAAAACTTTTCATACCAAGCCCTAGGGGCTTGTTTTAAACTATGCATATAGAGCTTTTCTCAAATTGTAAACATGATTTGGGAAATCAAAATTTTCAAAACCGGGGGTTGTTCAACATATACTTCTTCCATAACAAAACCATTTAGAAAAGCACTTTTAACATCCATTTGAAAAAGTTTAAAACCTTTGAAACTTGCAAAAGCTAAAAGTATGCAAATAGCCTCTAATCTAGCTACGGGAGCATAAGTTTCATTATAGTCTATACCCTCTTCTTGATTGTAACCTTGGGCCACTAACCTAGCTTTATTTCTAACAACTTAGTCATCTTCATCTAACTTATTTCTATATACCCACTTAGTTCCAATTATAGTTTGTTTACTAGGCCTAGGTACTAAATCTCAAACATTATTTCTTTCAAATTGATTTAGTTCTTCTTGCATGGCAATAACCCAAAACTCATCATCTATAGCTTCCTTAATATTTTTAGGCTCTACTTGAGAAATAAAAGCAACATATTGACAAATATTTTTAAGTTTAGAGCGTGTTACCACTCCCGTTGAGGGTTCTCCAATTACTTGATCAATTGGATGATCCCTTATCAACCGGTAAGCTTTTGGGAGAGGAGGTAGAGCTTCTTCTACAACTACTTGAGGTTGGGATGATGAGGATGAAGTTTCTTCATCATGATGTTCTTCATTAGGTTCATCTTCAACCTCTTTATCATGAAAAGTTAATTCCTCAAGTTCTTCACCTACATTCACAATCTTGAAATTCCATGAAGAATCATTAGTTTCAACAAATGTAATATGCATGGATTCTTCAACTACCATGGTTCTACGATTATAAACTCTATAAGACTTACAGATATTAGAGTAACCAAGAAAAAATCCTTCGTCCGATTTTAAATCAAATTTTCTTAGATATTCCTTAGTGTTCAAAATAAAGCATTTACAACCAAAAACTTTAAAATATCCCACGCTTGGGATTCTATCAAAGCTCATAAGGAGTTTTCTTAATTTTTGGTCTTAGCAAAACTCAGTTTAAAACATAGCAAGAGGTGTTTATGGCTTCGGTCCCAAAATACCTAGGCAAATTAGTTTTACAAAGCATAGTTTTTGTCATTTCTTGTAAAGTTTTGTTGTTTCTCTCAACCACCCCATTTTGTTGAGGGGTTCTAGGGGAAGGAAAGGTATGTTCAATACCAAGCTCATCATAAAAATCCAATTTTTATTTTTATTTTTAAATTCACCTCCATTATCACTTCTAATTTTCAAGATAGAAATTCATTTTTCATTCACTACTCTCCTAGCAAATCTTTTGAAGCAATCAAATGTTTCATTTTTCTTAACTAGGGAGAAAACCCATGTGAATCTTGATTAATCATCAACTAAAACATAGCAATAAAGTTTACCACCTAAGCTAGCAACATCACAAGGACCAAAAAGATCTATATGTACAAGTTCAAGTATCCTATGTTGGCTTTAGGTTTTCAACCTTAGTCTTAATCTCGGTTTTGATGATAACAAACATGGAACTAATATTTCATTGAGAAATCTTTTAGGTTCCATATCGAGTAGCGTTCGATGTCTTCGATCGGATAAATCTGAAGAAATCAGTTTCCGAAAGGACATTAATCGTCGCGCTCGGGTTCGTCGCGAAACTTCTCGAAGATCGACAAGTGCACCAAAGTTGCATTGGACGGGCTCAAAGATCACATGAAAGCTCTCCAAGTTGATGGTCGTTGAAAGTCGGAACCCAGAAACGAAGCGCGGAAAAAAAAACGGTTGAAAATTCAATTCAGCCTAAGTTCGGTCGACCGGGCGATCGACCGAATGTAGCTAAAAAGGGGCAGTAGCCATTCTGTCGACCCGTCTGTCGACCGAACCAAGGGGAGAAAATGCAGTGGGCTATTTTGGTCGACCGGTTGGTCGACCGACAGAGGCCAGAAATGGGAAGTAGCCCTAGCGGTCAACCGGACTGCGTTTGCTGAGACGCAAGATCGCATCGGTTGACCGACTGGTCGACCGAATACCGGATCGATGATTTTGCATCTGGGCGGTCGACCCATCGGTTGATCAACCACAGAGAGAAAGCGGCGGTCGATGTGAGCGGTTGATCAGTCGGTCGATCGACCAATCGACCGACGGCCTGCAACGGATAGTTTTCTATCCGTTGAGCTGTCGTTTCTTTATGAGGGTATAAATATACCTTCATCTACTTCTTTTAATCTTCTTCCTTGACTTCTACAGATTTAATTGAGCAATTAAGAGGAAGATTTAAGCCTTCCAAAGAGTAATTGCAGCGCGCTCTGTTCCTCTGTCGAGTTCTTCTTCAAGCGTCGTTTGTTCCTCAACTCGGGCTTCAACTCAAGCTCTACTACTGGAGAGTTGGAGGTTTTGAAGAATTAAAAAGAGCTTTTAATCTTGTTTTATATTATAGCTCTTTTGATTGTATTTTATCTGTTATTTGAATTGTTTATTTGATTTGGGCTTGTGTGAAGACCTAGGTTGTTAGGTCTTGCTGTGTGAGTGATATCCTTGTTGTAGAAGGAGTAAAGCCACTTGTATAAACTTAGTGTTTACTAGGATTAGTTTAGTTGTCCCTTAGGGTTGAGATGGAAGAGTGCTCTCGATAAGAAGGCGAAGACTTCCAGGTGTGGATGTACCTTAGGTCGAGAGTGAGACTCTTCGAATGAAAAGTCCTCTGTTTAAGGGAAACTGAATTAATCTAGTAAAACTAGTTTGGAAATCCTAAGCGGGGTGCTTAGGTATTGGAGTAGGCATTGGGGCTGAACCACTATAAATCTTGTGTTTGCATTGTTTTAATTTGTTTGTGCTTAATTGCTTTATATCGCTTCCACATCTAATCGTAAGATTGCAAATTGCCTAAACGAATCAAGTAAACGATTAAATTGGAATTTGTGCTAATCAATTTAGTTAACACACTATTCACCCCTCCTCTAGTGTTGCCATTTCGCCTATAATTGGTATCAAAGCAGGTTCGTAGCTCGAGATTTCACTATCTCTTCTACTCCTTGTCTCAATCTTGAAATGACCCTAGAGTTGGTAGCGTCTACACCTCCTAGGTTCGATGAGTCTAACTTTGGTCTTTGGATGGGTAGAATGTACACTTTCCTAAAGACTCAAGGTTTAGGTGTTTTTAATATGGTAAAGTCAAAATACATATAACCTAAGGAAAATATGAATGCATGGACCCAAGAATAAATTAGCATGTTTGAGTTAAATGCTAAAGCTACAAATTGCTTATTTTATTCTTTGGAAAATAATGTGTTTGAAAAAATCATGCATTGTACTTCGGCATATGATATTTGGGTTACTTTGAATATGCTTTATGATTATGCTAAAACTGAAGAACTCGTTACTCTAAATGAAGGAGACGATGACAATTATCATACTACTATATCTAATGAAGTTCTTGAAGCTTTTAGTGTTTCTAGCCAAAGAAGTACAAAGAGTCGGAAGAGAAAGGTGATATATCACCTATGTAATGAGAAAGGGCACGTGAAAAAGAATTGCCCTAGTATGAAGAGCAAGGCAAAACGGAGGTCAAATGCTTCCACTCACTCACATGAATCAAGTGAAGCATCCTCACATCATGATCACAAAGTCAACATCATGAACGTTGATGAGGAGGTATGTTCTTCCTCTAGTCATGATAACAAAAATGGTAGTATTAATTCATCTAGCTCTCATGATTTTCTTTATGATGAACTAATGGATGAATATAAAAGCATGTGTGCCTTGCTTGTTAAAAAAGATAAAGAGAACAAAAAATTGAAGAAAGAAAACTTAAATTTTAGCTCTCAATTACATGATGTAAAATTAGAAAATAAGAAGCTAAAACTTAGTGTCTCCAATTCATGCCATGATACCTTAAGTGTTGATACTAAAGATCTAAAAACAAAAAACGACATCCTAAAAGATGAAAATAGCATGTTGAAAACTCAATTGCATGCTATTCAAAAATCCATGAGCTATTTGAAAAATTAGGTTGTATTCTTAAATAGGAAAATAAATGATTTATCAAATGCATCTTCCTTTAAGAACTCTAGAAATAAAAATGCTTGTGCAAAGAATGCTAATGTTCATCATTATTCTCATGTTAAGCATTCCTCATTCAAACCTCATGTTCAAAATAAAAAGGTTTCATCTAACAATAAAAAGGTTTCATCTAACCTCATTCAAACCTAATGTTCATCATGCCTCCTATGTTAAGCATTCTAACATTAAATTTGGGTACCAAAAATTTCATGCTCTATTGTAGGGGATGCTACCACACAAGGATAAAGAGAAGTGAAGAGTTGAAGTTGACCTTGGATCTAAATGAGAAATCTCCAAGAGGTTGCAACTTCAAATCATCATGATGCCATAGGTATGGAAATTGGCATCTAGGTATACTTTGGTATCATCTCCTATATCCCACTGCTTAAGATTATAGTTAGAGTTTGATATATGCTTAATATTAATTGATTTCCCCGCTCTTAATATATCTTCAAAATGATTTTTGATTTTTTGATCTTCGGTCTCCTTGGAGACCTATGTAGCCTATAATGGGCTCATGCGACCTTGCGGTTTTAAATCGTAGGCTAATTTTGGCTTTCGGTTTTCAACTATTAGGAAGGGTTGGAGATCTTGTTTTTCAAAATTTCATATTTTGAGATCTCTTGATTCATTTTGTTATCATGAATGATCTATATGAAAATGAATCCATGCTATTTAGTGAAGTTGAATTTGATAAATGATACTTGGTTTTTCTCTTTACTACTTAGTTCGATAACTTGTTAGTAATTATATTCTCACTATCCTACATTTAGTTTCATCTTCTACTTATAAAGTATACTTGCAAGTTATAAATATTTTATGAAGGCTAATTAGGAAGAAAAAATTAGTTTGGCTAAATTTTCATGAATTAGGTATAACTTTGATAAATCCAAAATCTTAGTGTTATACCTCAATACTTATGCTTAAAGTATGTCTCTTTACTCATGATGGTAATTACATGTAAAATCCTTGATTTCTCATGAGTAGGTAAAAACTTTAGTACTTAGACAAATTTCATTGAATGAACTTGCTCTAGGTAAATACCTATTACTAGAGACCTTCTTGTAAGTCCAAACTAGTTTAACATGGGTAGATATCTTACTCTTCAAATATGCCATATTCTAAGATCTCTTAGATTCATTTTGATATCATGCTAAAAATTTTCTTTAAATGAATCTTTACTATCTAGCATAGGTTGAATTTTCTTTAAATGAATCTTTACTATCTAGCATAGGTTGAATTTTCTTTTAATGAAACTTTGCATTAAACTTGTGTTATTTAGTATGTTGGCTTGCTAGTTGACATATTATTTCATTATGATACTAATGATGTCTATTTGCAAATTATGAAAAGTAAATGATTGATGTTGCAAAAATCCTATTTGAGAAGTATGAAGGCCATGCTATCTAAAAGAATTTGAAAAGTAAATGAAAAGTTGGGAAAATTTTCAAGAAAAATGTATGAATTTAATTTTGCAAAAATCCTAGTATGATAATTGAACTTTCATGTTTATTGATGTCTCTATACTCATGATTGATGTTGCATGATAAATGTTTGAATTTTCATGAGTATGAAAAATCTTGATAACTTAGCTCATTTCATGATATAATGATATTTATGAAATTGAACTAGGTTAAAATACTTCTTTAGTGACTTCATTTTAAATTAAAAATTTGATGAACATGTTTAGATACACATATCACATGAATCTAGATATTTAAAACTTAAAAATTCATGTCTAGATGATCAAATACAATTGGTATCTCAATTTAGAGGACTTAAGCTTGAGAAGTTTGATCCAAGTCAACGAATTGACTTGGACACTTGATTTTAAGTCCAAACTTCATAAACATGTTTATTAATAGGTATGACATGTTTCCAAGCACTTAGAATGAAATATTCATATGGATATGGATAAAATGACAATAGAGGTTAATTCATGCTTACCTCTTTTGAACCAAGTTGACCCAAGTCAACAAGTTGACTTAAAGGTCTCATTTTTAATCCATATTTGAGGAACATATGTAGATTTACTCATGTTAGGTATCCATATGGTTAAATTTAAAAATCATGCGCAAATGTTAAGATTGAAACTTAGCAAGTTTCATAAAAACTAGTTTAGTTTTGAATGAAACCATGCTAGGTTGATATCTTGACTTAAGGAAACTTGACATATACTCTTTACATGACCATCATGTGGTGTCATGAATGGTTGAATAAAAATTGAACAAGTTTTGAAAATAACTAAAAATTACAAAAATATCATTTCAACCTACAATCTGTATCAATTTCAGTTATTTCTAGAAAAATATAGAAAATTAATTTTGAGATGATTCTTGAAATTGCTCTTTCACTGAAAAATCTAGTTTCTTCAACAAAAATTTCAAAACATTTCATCAAGAATCTGATTTAAAATGGAATTTTGAAGTTGGATTTCAAAACACAAAGTATCATAATTCTTGAAACACTAATCTTTCCGATACTTTGATTTTTTTTCAAAAACTTCAAATGAAAACTCATGTATATCATTTGGATTCCATTTCTAATATCATTAATACAATTTCTTGAGTATAATCATTTCTAGGATTGATTTTGATATCTTGGATGATAGATAGAAATATATCCATTTGCTTTTGATTAAAATCAATATAAGATGAAAAATGGTCTTTGAAAATTCTTTTGAGTTCAAACTTTATACATGTATTTCAAATGACCATTCAATATTTGGTATCAAAATTTTCATCCAAAATTTGGTACCAAAGTCTTTCATCAAAAATATGATGTTGTATAGATTTAAAAGTTTGATTTTTTTCAAATCTTGAAGTATAGGTTGACCTAAGTCAACAAAGCAACTTAAAAATTTCATCTTAAGCCCAAACTTGATTCATAGACTTACATTGTCTCATGTTTGATGTCTAGATGCCTAAATATGAGAAAACATGAGTAGATAGCAAAACTTGAGACTTAGCATTTTTATGCTTTCATGCTATTTCAAATGAAAACATGCTAAGTTCATACATACTTGAGAACATACATGATTTAATGTTGAATTCAAATATTTAGTTTTGAACATATCATGTATGATTTAAATTTCATATTAAATATTTGTTTTCCATTCATTTGGTTGAGATTTTTATGTTTCATGAAAAATAATCTATAGGTCTCAACTTCATAAAAAAATATAGGTTTTCATCCCTTTGACTAGATTGACCTTTCTTGCCCTTTTTGATTGATGTCAAAAGGGGGAGAAATGTATAAGAAAAAGGGGGAAAAAAGTATAAGAAAATTGGGGAGAAAATTAGATAGGGGGAGGAAAATATAAGAAATCCATGCATATAGATAGGGGGAGTCTAATTATATAGATATGCATGTTGATAGGGGGAGAAATCCCTTAGTTGATATCCTCTATGCTTTAATGATATATTTTCTTAAGGATGTTTGTCATCATCAAAAAGGGGGAGATTGTTGGCTTTAGATTTTCAACCTTAGTCTTAATCTCGGTTTTGATGATAACATACATGGAACTAATATTTCGTTGAGAAATCTTTCAGGTTTCATATCGCGTAGCGTTCGATGTCCTCGATCGGATAAATCGGAAGAAATCAGTTTCTAGAAGGACATTGATCGTCGCGCTCGGGTTCGTCACGGAACTTCTTGAAGATCAATGAGTGCACCAAAGTCGCATTGGACAGACTCAAAGATCACATGAAAGCTCTCCAAGTTGATGGTCGTTAAAAGCCAGAACCCGGAAACGAAGCGCGGAAGAAAAAAGGGTTGAAAATTCAATTCATCCTAAGTTCGGTCGATTGGGCGGTCGATCGAATGTAGGTAAATAGGGGCAGTAGCCATTCAGTTGACCCGTCGGTCGATCGAACCAAGGGAAGTAAATGCAGTGGGCTATTTCGGTCGACCGACAGAGGCCAAAAATGGGCAGTAGCCCTAGCGGTCGACCGATCGGTTGACCGGACTGAGTTTGTTGAGACGCAAGATCGCATCGGTCGATCGACTTGTCGACCGAATGCCGGATCAATGATTTTGCGTCTGGGCGGTCGACCGATCACAGAGAGAAAGCGACGGTCGATGAGAGCGATCGATCAGTCGGTCGACCGACCAATCGACCGGCGGCCTGCAACGGATAGTTTTCTATCCGTTGAGCTGTCGTTTCTTCGTGAGGGTATAAATATACCTTCATCTACTTCTTTTAATCTTCTTCCTTGACTTCTACAGATTTAATTGAGCAATTAAAAGGAAGATTTAAGCCTTCCAAAAAGTAATTGCAGCGCGCTCTATTCCTTTGTCGAGTTCTTCTTCAAGCGTCGTCTGCTCCTCAACTCGGGCTTCAACTCAAGCTCTACTACTGGCGAGTTAGAGGTTTTCAAGAATTAAAAAGAGCTTTTAATCTTGTTTTATATTATAGCTCCTTTGATTGTATTTTATCTGTTATTTGAACTGTTTATTTGATTTAGGATTGTGTGAAGACCTAGGTTGTTAGGTCTTGTTGTGTGAGTGGTATCCTTGGTGTAGAAGGAGTAAAGCCACTTGTGTAAACTTAGTGTTTACTAGGATTAATTTAGTTGTCCCTTAGGGTTGAGATGGAAGAGTGCTCTCGATAAGAAGGCGGAGACTTTCGGGTGTGGAAGTACCTTAGGTCGAGAGTGAGACTCTTCGAGTGAAAAGTCCTCTGTGTAAGGGAAACCGAATTAATCTAGTAAAATTAGTTTAGAAATCCTAAGCGGGGTGCTTAGGTAGTGGAGTAGGCATTGGGGCCGAACCACTATAAATCTTGTGTTTGCATTGTTTTAAATTATTTGTGTTTAATTGCTTTATATCGCTTTCGCATCTAATCCTAATATTGCAAATTGCCTAAACGAATTAAGTAAATGATTAAATTGGAATTTAGGTTAATCAATTTAGTTAACATACTATTCACCCTCTCCCCCCTCTAGTGTTGCCATTTCGCCTACATCGTAGATGTGGTAACTTGTTTTATGCTATGAAAGGACGACTTAACTTGTTTTTCATTTTGACATGCATCAGAAAGTCTATCCTTTTTAAATTTTATCTGGGGTATTCTAACTAAATCCTTTTTAGTTATTCCTTGGATAATTCTCATGCTAGCATGTCCTAGCCTTTTATGTCATAACAAGGAATCATTTTCCATTGCTACCAAGCATCTAACATGTGGATTAGGCAATACATTTAAAACTAAAGTGTAAATATTCTCATCCCTATTTCCAATAAAGACAATATCATTTGATGGTGCATTTCTAATTATGCATTTAGATGTCTCAAAGTCAACTAAATACTCATTATCACATAGTTGAGATATACTTATCAAGTTATGTTTCAACACATCAACTAATAGAACATTTTTAATGCATGGGTAAGAAAGTATACCTATATCACCAATGCCAACAATGTTACCTTTGGCATTGTCTCCAAAAGTCACATGTCCATCATTCTTGCTTGATAGGGTTGTAAATAAATTGATGTCACCCGTCATGTGCTTTGAGCAACCGCTATTAAAGATCCAAGTACTCCTACTTGCTTGAGGATGATTCTCCATCTACAAAAGAAGAAGAGGCAACTTTAGGTACCCAAATCTTCTTGGGTCCTTGATTGTTAGTCAACTTAGGAACCCAAGTAAATCTAGCATGTGGGTTCCTCTTAAGTGCACAATCTCTAACCATGTGCCCAAAAATGCCACAAGAAAAACAACTTCCATTGAATCTTCTAGTATTATGAGTGTGAGCTTGGAAGTGTGCATGATCATGAGCATGTGTGGCTTTTCTAACATGAGCAACCTTAGACATGGCATTTTGCAATGTTATCATTTTCTCATTTAGCATGCATAATACCCTTTTTAAGCTAAGCATGCTATCATTCAACTGTTCTACTCGAGAACTCAAAAATTTGTTTTCACATTCTAACTTCTCGCTCTCATTTTCTAACTCATTTTTGACTTTCTCAAAAGTGTGTTTCTCATCCTTAAGATTTTCTACTTCCTTTTCTAAGCATTGCATGAAAGAAGTAAGCTATCATTCTCTTCTTCTAAAGATTTGTTGTCCTTTTTAATCACTTTAAATCTCTTTCTATTAGCATTAAATTCATCATGCATGTGTTCAAATTCTACTTCTAGTTCTTGTTGAGTAAATGAAAGTTCACCAAAAGTAAATATTACCTCATTGTCAATTGCCACAAGACAAAGGTTTGCCTTCTCACTCTTGGTGTCCTCCTCACTTAATGAGGATTCACTTTCATCCCATGAAGCCATCATGGCATTCTTCTTCATTTTGGTCTTGTCCCTTTTCTAAGGAGCGGAGGTAGAAGCCATCTTGAGTGATGGACAATCCTTCCTTAGGTGTCCTGGCTTGTTGCAATGGTAGCAAGTGTAGCCTCCTTTGCCTCTCCTCAAGCCACTTCTCATGAATCTCATGAACCTTCTTGCCACTATCGCCATCTCTTCTTGCTCATCAAAGTCTTCTTCGGATGATGAGGGTTCTTCGGCTCGGTGTGATGCTTTTAAAGCAATGGTCTTGCTTTTGGGGGCATCTTCCTCCTTGTGTGCCCTCATGTGGATCTCATGATCGAGTCATGAGAGATCCAATGAGTTTGGTGATTTTTATAGTTGTCAAATCTTTGGCTTCCATGATAGCAGTCACCTTTGGCTTCAATTTTAGGGGGTGAATAGTATGTGATCAAACTCTAGCTTCAATTTTAGTCTTTTCAATTTTAAGCAACTTAATACAACAACTCGAGTTCTTTGAGTATGAATGATATGGATGATAAGCTAAGAACAATTAGCAAGTAAGAATCAATGCACACAAGAACAATATATAGTGTTGATCAAAATACCCACACTAGAAGGGGGGGTTGAATAGTGTTGGGTTAAAACTACATTAAATTCATTTAGATTCGATTCCGAGTGCAACCAAACCAATGTCTTACTAGATTACGATGCTTTCCAAGTAATAATTAGCAATTAAACACAATCAAACAATCAATGCAAAGACAAGCAATTGTAGTGGTTCGGCCAACCGCCTACTCCACTACCTTGGCTCCACACCAAGCTTGGCTCGAGCTTGATCAAGCTTTGGTTTATCGGCTCAAACTGGGCTCGAGCTACATTCAAGCCACTCGAGCTCAGCTCGGCTCAGGAAAAAAATCAAGCCGCACGAGTCGAGTCGAGCTTGTTCGCGAGCTCGAGCTTGACTAAGCTCGGGTTCTTTTTAGAGGGTAACGGGTTCATAAAATTTAAAAATCATATCCGGAATATAATATATATAGAAGGCTCGATTAGGCTCGATTAGGCTCGCGAGCCGGTCGAGCCGAGTATAGGTTAGCTCGAACTCGGCTCGCTCGCATGTCTGGCTCGGCTCAGCTCGGCTCGAGCTCGATAAGTTCGAGTCGAGTTCGAGTTTTTACTGAATCGATCTCGAGTAGCTCGCTTGCGGCTTGGCTCGCTTACACCCCTAGGCCAACCCGCCTATTCCACTACCTTGGCTCCTCACCAAGAATTTCTAACCTTAACACTTTATAGATGAAATGTTTTCCTAAAAATACAATGAAGATTTAGTTCACAACCCAGTGAGAAAACCTCAACACCTATTCTCTAGCAAAAGAAATATGTACAACCACACCAAGGTATTTCACAAGTACACCTTGCAAGCTAGCTTATCAAATCAACACAACAAGATGAAAATATAGTAAAAGAGCAAACAAATGTAAAACAAACTAGTTGTGCTCCTTTATCTGGCCTTCCAAACTTTCAATGCCTCAAGAAGATGAAGTGCTTTGCCTTGAGAGGGTTGAAGAGTGAAGACCACCACTTGAGAGTGTAGAAGTGAGAACTAGAGCATTTGATTGCTCGTTGAAGGTTCAAACACTTAAGGATTTGCTTAAAATGAATAAATTAGGGCTGAAGGAATGCAAGTTTGGGAGCTTATATAAAGATCCCAAAGGTTGGAGCTCGGTTTCCAATAAGCTCAATGGGTAGAAACTCAAAATAGAACCGTTGGGGGCATTTTGGGAATTTTGAAAAGTTTTCTGGAATGTTTATCTGGGATGTTCCGTGATGTTGCAAGATGTTCTGGAATGTTTACAACATCTCATTCGGATTATTCCAGAATGTTACAACATCCCATCCGGGCTTATTCCGGGATGTTCCGAGTTGTTCCATGATGTTCCGGGATGTTACAACATTCCATCCGGAATGTGGTTTATGACTTGAAAGCTCTTGGCAATTGATTAGATTCATGTCCTAGGGATATATTACACTTGATTCTAAGTCTAAACCTAGGATTTGACTTGGCTTCAACTTGATCGCAATCGGAGCCGTTTTTCATTGATTCTTTGGGTTTTTTCGGAACGAACTTCGTAGGCGGATCGTTCCATCAATCTAAACCCAAAACTCACCAAATGGATTTGATACATGTTTGTTATCATCAAAATAGAGAGTGAGGCCTAGGTGGAATGCTTGGGCCAATAGTGATCATGTTTCTTGGCAATCTTTCTAGGATTGCTGCTAGAATGGGTCGAGGCCAATTCCGAAGATGGTAGGTCTATGCTGGTATATCCCTCTTGATATGGAAGGACGAATGAGTCCATGTATGGCTGGGTGGGTTTCCCGGATAGAACCGTCTATTCCAGCTTGAGTCTGGCTCAAGGGTGTAGCTTGAGCGGAGCTCTCTGGTCGGGGCCACGTGGTTTGGTTCGGGGTGAATGATGGGGCGCTACTGGATTCGGCCCGACCAGGCCCAATAATTCTAGTCCAGTTCACAACCCCTGTCACGTCCTGAATTCCAAGGACTCGTGATCGGCCAGAGTACGGACAAGTACTCTGAAGCCTAACCACACACGTGAATCAAATGCAACAAGGATCAAATTTACCATGCACAAATCCAACTGAACATAACGCCATGCAGAACAAGAGTAACTGTGCGAGTTATACAATCCAAGTATTGAAATAACATAAATAGGTCCAGTACCCAATGTACTACATGCTCTAAGTAAATAGACACACGACTCTATCAAATACTCGACTACGTCATCCACCACGAGACCCACCACCTGAGCTTGCCACAACCAACCACGTCGTACCTCAATGATTAGGATCTGCAAAAACAACATCAAAAGAGTGATGAGTTCATTAAACTCAGTGAGTGGCTCTTCCAAGCCAACGCAAAGCCAAACCACAATATAAAGCAATAATAGTAACTCAGTCATCAACAATGATGATATGAATATATGTAAATCATCTAAGAATTCTCGTGCGCGCTTGCGCACCCTCCGGCCCTCCTCGGCCAAAACAACAAGTGCTCATAAATCCAAACTTGCAGGTCAGTCACTAGGTTGGGTTGCCTAGCGAGCTTCCCACCCTGGGCCCACTGAGCTAGGAAGGCCCTCTAGCATTAGTGCCCTCTCTCTGGTTGGGAAAGGCCCTCCAACCAATGCCACTTGGGTCAGTCGTCAGCGTGGCCCATCGACGAGTATCTCGACCCAATATCAAACTCACGGGTCGGTCTCTAGGTTGGTTTGCCTGGCGAGCTTCCCACCCCGAGCCTTCTGAGCTAATAGGAAGGCCCTCTAGCCTCAGTGCCCACTCCCTCGTTGGGAAAGGTTCTCCAACCAATGCCACTTAGGTCAATCATCAGCGTGGCTCATCGAGCAGTATCTCGACCCAATATCAAACTCGCAGGTCGGTCACTAGGTTGGGTTGCCTAGCGAGCTTCCCACCCTGGGCCCTCTGAGCTAGGAAGGCCCTCTAGCCTCAGAGCCTTCTCTCTAGTTGGGAAAAGCCCTCCAACCAATGCCACTCGGGTCAGTCATCAGCGTGGCCCACCGACGAGTATCTGGACCGAATATCAAACTCTCTGGGTTGAGCATTAGCTTCATACACTAACACGTTTCCCAATCTGGTCATCAAATAAGCACAAGCACATCACAAGAGTTAGTAATGTAATCAAGAACATACTCACAAGAAAAATACTCGGGTGGTTAGACATCTTGTCAACTCACACAACGTGCACATGGCCACACAAAACCCGGCCTGTTCTCGGCCTAAAACTCTCGGTCGTGCACTAATCACCAAGAAACCCAAGCATATATGTCAAGCATGTTTTTCTCAATACATTTCAGCCCACAAATTTGTGCACAAAATTTCAGCATGCATTCCAAAGAAATGTTGAGCATGTATCTCTATAATTTTGAGCATATCTCTATAGGAAACTTCAGACTGAAATCTCCTATTTCCTATAGCGATATGCTCAAAATTATAGAGATACATGCTCAGCATTTCTTTGGAATGTATGCTGAAATTTCAACATGGTAATTATAGAGATAATTATCAACCCTTCCCTAGGAATATATTTCATACAAGATTTAGAATATTAGGGAAATTCTAACAAGTACGAAGTTCTACTCAATCCATGCAACAGGAACTTAGAAACATTCCCTTAAATCACCGGAAAAATTCGGAACTATAAACTGCCACAAATTGTCAACCCAGAATTTCTCACCAACCCTCTCTCTTTATAATATCAGGATGGCCCTAAGGCACAAGGGCATGTCCTAGTGCCGTCGCACAAAGCCAAACACCAAGGGAGGTCGGATTCTATTACAAGTTGATCACACAACAAAGTTCAATCATGGATTGATGACTGAAGTAAAAAAATAATTTCAGAAATGCCAAGTTCTTCAACAAGGGGCGGCAAGCATGGAAAATTTTCTTAGAGTAAGGGATGAACCACTCACCTCAAAAGGAAAAGGAAATGAAAGGGAGATAGATGAAGTTGAGACCTCACGACTCTGATCTCCGCCAACGGCGAGAAAATTCCAGCCAAGGAGATGAAGATGTCGCCCAAGGTAGCCTAGGCGTCAGTGCGACTCTACAGGAGTCGTACGGTCGCTGATCACTCTCCCCATTAATTTATTTTTTAATTCCAAATAACCAATCTACCCTCGTGACTTAAGTTAGGCTCAAGTCCACTTGTACACATCCAAACTAGGTTCTGATCGAACCTCCAAACTCAACTTGAGTCCAACTCAAACCCAACATCACAAACAACTTATTTAAGACAATTTTTCTTGCGCTATCGGGCCGTACCTCATGTTGCACCCTCCAGCGATTCACTCGGCCCGTTCCAATGCGCCTCAGCTTTTCCTCTAAAGTCAAAATAAAATTAAATATATTTTTTTCGCGAGCTTTACAATATTTCCTCTTAAAGAAAATTTATTCTCGAATTTCAGGGTAAGCGATAGACTCATCAAACACGGAACTTAAATTTTGAGGTAAGCGATAGACTCATCAACACAACTTCTGTCATACCTAGCACTACACACTATCTCTAAATTCTTGGACATTAGTTCTGTTCATCTTTTCACCCATTTCTAGTTTGATAAAAATCTTAATGTATATCATTTAAAATATTTTTTTCATTATTAAAAATTTATTAAAGTCAGATTCTCTTGGCATTACCCATGTATTTTCCTCTTCGAAAGAGAGAAGGCACAAAAATAAGATACAGCATAGACAACATAGTTTTGCCCATTTGAATAGTATATTAACAGTTAAGAGGTGCACACATGAAATTACTTGACAGAAGTTCCAACTTCCAACACAGGTGTTGTATAGATTGAAAGTAGAGTAAAGACATGGTAAATACATAAACATCAGGAGCACATTTTAAGCTTGCAAATTAGGCAAGAAAAAATGCTGGGACCGGTTTTAGCAAATACTATAAGATGTCAAAAACCTAGACATAAAGAACACTTCTTATGGTTCCCGATTATACATGAAAATAATATAACCAATCAAACATAGGGTACAAGGGGATATCATTAACATAACTACCAAGGAGAAAATAAATTTTAAGATTAATGTTTCAATCAAGCATTAAAGGATAAGAGGAAATATGTTATCAACATAAACCACAAATGGAGAAAGGGTATGGCTCGCCATTATACAGCTACAAGATTGACATGTAAATTTGCATATATTCCATTATTTTTTTGATTACTCATGATAAATCCTTCCCATGAACATTCTTAAACAATGCCCATATCCCCACAAAAGCTTTGAGTATGTTAAGAGAGAATCAGTACTATCATGCAACTTTTCCTTTGTAATATCTCCTCCACAGTATATAGGATCTGATACAGATCATATCACAAGAGGGTGGTAAAGAAAGATCTCAACAAGATCTTGAACATATTCAGAAGATGAAGGTTGTTCTTAATTGACAGGGTCCACTGCATATGCAGAATCTAGAAGAACATGATGGAAGATACAATCTACAAGGGTGAAGCATATCTGAAAGAGTTCTTCAAGAACATCAGATGGCTAAACCTGATATGATGACATTATCTGATGGGCCCAAAACAGTACACATCTGAGAAACAAAACTAAGTCATCAGTTGAACCTTCAAATCTTTAAGCAAATCTGTAATTTTTGGAGAACGTAGTATTTCCAATATTTTGGTTTTTTTTTTTTGAAACAGAAACCTATTTCCATTCAAGAGTAATGAAAAGTTACAGGTATTGAGAGAGGATAGAGGAAAACATGAAACAAATAAAATACGCTAGACATGCCATCACCATAGAGGTAAAATTACATGATATCACATCCCATTGGACATCTGGAAAATTGGGTATCTTCATATGAATGCATCAGCGGCAATAGCAGTAAGAATTAAGGTGGAGTGTGAGTTCTGAAAGATGCGAGAGTTTCATTCATGCCAAATAAACCATCTCCAAGAAAAAAGATTCAGAGAAGCTCGACTGTTGTATCTCCACCCATACCTCCCTGATGAAAGAAGAGGAATAGGTCTATGATGCCATAATCGAAGAAGATATAACCATCCCCGAGTGACAAAGGGGCAAGAGATGAATTGATGGTGATGAGATTCCAAGCCATTTGAACAAAGAACACAAGATGTATCCTGAGAGATCCCCCATCGAGCCAAGCGATCACGAGTGAGTAGCTTTCGCTTAATCCATAGCCATCCAAATATTGCAACCTTAGGTGGAAGCTTGAGAGACCATAGGCGCCGGAGTTGGAGATCCAATGATCCTCGGAAAGAAAGAATCTGATATAGACTGCGACTTGAGAATGATCCATTGTTCTCTCATTTCCAATGAATTGAGTCATCGAGGGAACCATGACTTATCATATCTAAGTCCTGGAGCAGAGAATCTAATGAGCCTGCATCAACCAGCACAGAGAAAGAAAGGTTTCATCCTATGCATGAGCCGGTACGGTCAAATATTTTGACATCCGAGATGTAGCATGACGGTTGATTAGAGAGATGAAATAATTTTGGATATTTCTGAGCCATGCTGTATCCATAGCACCATCTGTCAGTCCATATTTTAGTGTGCATACCATTGCCGACCAAGTAAGAAGTACCAGCGATCATCATCTCCAGGAGAGGCACGGCGTAGGAATGTGGTATGATTCCAAGACCTGTAGTCCCCATATAGTTGTTGAAGGATTCGAGTCCAATATAGGTTGTAATTATTCATAACCTTCCAAAGCCATGAACAAATGCGGGCACTGTTGTGATCACGAATGTTTAGAATGCCTAATCCATCATCAGATTTCAGGCAAGTAATTTTCTCCCAAGCTACTAAACATAGTCCCTTGGCGGAGATGCAATCTGCACCAACCCAAAAGAAGAGGCATCTTCTCATACCAATCTCTTTAGCAACCCATATAGGCACCTGAAATATAGAAAGAGGGTATGCAGTAGAGCTCGTCAAGGTGCTATTTATCAAGCAGAACCGACCGGCCCGAGAGAGGAGGCGGCCTGCCAACAGTTTAGTCGGGTGTCCATGCGAGCCAAAAAAAATAACCAGTCTTGTCTATGCAAACGGCCAAGACAAAGTGGAAGGCCAAGATATTTCATAGGGAAGGTGGCTTGTTGAAAATCGAGAGAAGAAGCCACTCTAGATGATATGTTATGGTCGCCGGTTAAGCTTGTAATTGATGACTTATTCACATTGATCTTAAGGCCTGCAGTAAGCTCGAAACATTTGAGCAATAGAGATAGACTATGAATACTAGACTCATCATTCATGCTTAGGAGAACAAGATCATCCGCAAATAAAAAGTGAATCACCGGATTTGACAAGTGATCATTGAGAAGTCCCCGAATAAGACCACTGTTTGCCGCATGGTCAATCAAACGAGAGAGGCAATCAGTCACCATATTGAATAGGAATGGAGATAAAGGGTTTCCCTGACGAATACCCCAACGGTGGTGAAATGGTGGTCCCGCAATCCCATTGATAAGAATAGCCAAGTATGTATTAAGCAAATTAGAAATCCATCCTTGCCACTTGGAAGAGAAGCCTCTAGCCTCTAGAAGATCAAGAAGGAAATGTCATCCGACCGAATTGAATGCCTTCTCGAAGTCAATCATTATAAGGAGACCATCTTCATTCAATTGGTGAGAGGCCCATATTGATTCATGCAGCCCCATGAAACAATCTAGTGTGCTGCGGCCGGCCATGAAAGCACATTGATGCTCATCAATCAATTCGGCAATGATCGGCTTTAATCGGTTTGAGAGCACCTTGGAAAATATTCGGATGATACTATGTTCAAGACTTATAGGCCGGAAATCATTACATGATGATGCTCCATCCGATTTAGGAATTAGTGCAATATGTGTCGTGTTGAATCGACGGAGAGAGCATGGGTCTAGAAAGAATTCCTCAAAGATATGAAGGATATCATTCTGAATAAGATTCCAATGGGAGAGATAAAACTCCAATGGAATACCGTCTGGACTCGGAGCTTTATAAGACCCCATACCATCGATAGCATGTTTAATTTCTTCCAATGTGAAGATCCCATCTATTTGCGACAAGGACAAAACCGGTGTAACTCCAATAGCATGCCAATTGGCACGAAGCAGAGGCCTACGGTTCATCCCCAATAGTTCATGAAATGATGTTTGAAGCAGTCAGCCACCAAGATAGGATTCGAGATAGTTCTAGATGGAGAGTTAATAGAGTGAATCTAGTTCATGTGCCTACGATGAGAGGCCCACTAATGATAGAATCGAGTACATCTATCCCCATCACGCATCCATTGGATCTTCGCCCTATGTTGCCAATATGAATCTTCCTCATTAAAAGCATTGTCAAGATCATATTTTAGATTCCGCAGTTGCGAAATCTCAATGTCATTAAGTCCCAAATGTTCAGCCTTGCATTGGAGGGAATTAATGTCATTTTCAATCAATCAACGGCGAGTGCTACTTTCTTTTCTTTCGATGCCGGCCCATTGATCGAGTATACGATTTTTTTTCCATCTGAATGACCAACAGGCACCAGCCGAGGATGGGTGCAGGTGAGAAATATCCCAACTAGAGCGAAGTATATTGATGAAAGTCGGATGATGTAGCCACCAAAGTTCCATACGAAAGGGTCTAGGAGCAGTAGGAGGTGAGATGCATGATTTAAATAGAAGAGCAGAGTGATCGGATAGTTTCTTATCACCTACCGAAACAGCCGCAAATGGTAGAGCCAAAGAACAAGCCAATGAGATCACTACCCAATCAAGTTTTGCCAGGGTTGGGATATACTAATTATTGGTGCACGTGAATTTGTTCCCCATTAGAGGGAGATCGATCAATTCCTGATCCGTGATGAATCGAGAAAATCTCTCAGCATCATTAATCAATCTGGAGTAATTTTTACGTTCAGACTCGAACCGAGTGATATTATAATCTCCACCCATAATAATATTGTTATCCAGATCTTGAAGAAGGGAGGAGAGCTCATTAAGAAAGGCCACTCGGCCATGACTTCTCGGAGGGCCATATACATTGACGAATGTAAAACATGATCGAGAGGATCGATGTTTAAGAGATGCAAGAAGGAAGTGTTGACCAATCAAAGTTCGAGAAGAAGACCAGACATCTTTGTCCTAGATCAGAAGGAGGCTGTCGAAGAGTCCAACAACATCTAATTTAATGAATGATGGGTTAAGAAAACCAGAAGTTTGCTTAATGAGAGCAGGAGAAGCATCCGGTAATTTAGTTTCCTGTAGGCCAATAACCCAACATCCAATTTCTCTTGGATCGACGACCCAATCCACGTACATTCCAAAGTAACATAAAGAATTTTTTATATGACATGGTAAATAGAAACCACAGCAGGCAACCCAAACACATAATCAGACAACCATAAAATCAGCAAGCTCCGTCTCCATAATATTTATAGGAGAAGCAATTACAAAACCCAGGTCCTGGATCAGCATAGATAAGGGACGGGGATCTAGCGATGAGCCAACGGGAAGCAAGAGGTGGCCAAGAGCCATGTCGGGGGGAGGACTGGGTGAAGGGCCTAGATGTGCAGACGATCTGTTAAGAGTGACTTCAGGTTCCAAATCTCCATTGATTCTAGCCTTCTTCATCGATACACAACAAAGGGAGTCGCCGGGGTCACATCTAGTCCCCAGAATACGAATACTTCGGCGAACAAGTGTTGGCTTTAGGTTTTCAACCTTAGCCTTAATCTTGGTTTTGATGGTTTTGATGATAACAAACATGGGACTAATGATTTCATTGAGAATATGTTTCAGGTTCCGTATCAATTAGCGTTCGATGTCCTCGATCAAAAATATCAGAAGAAATCAGAAATCGGAAGGACATTGATCGTCGCGCTCGGGTTCGTCGCGGAAATTTCTCAAAGATCGACGAGTGCACCAAAGTCGCTTGGACGGGCTCAAAGATCAAGTCAAAAGCTCTCCATGATGATGCTCGTTTAAAGCCGGAACCCGAAAACCAAGCGCGGAAGAAATAGGCTGAAAAAACAATTTCAACCTATGTTCGGTCGACCGGGCGGTCGATCGAATAGGGTAAGGAAATGGGCAGTAGCCATTTTGGTCGAATAGTCGATCGATCGAACATGCCGAAAATAGGCAGTGGCTATTCGGTCGACCAATCCGTTGACCGATAGAAGCCTGAAATAGGCAGTAAGCCTGGTGGTCGACCGACCTTTGAATAGCTGAAGATGCAAAATGCGTCGATCGATCGATGGGTTGACCGAAAGTCACGGATCGATATTTTTGCGTCAAGCGGTTGACTCGTCGGTTGACCGCCCACAAGGAGATGGCAAGCGGTCGAATGACCGCTCGACCAGCCGGTCGACCGACCAATCGATCGACGGCCTGTAACAGATAGTTTTCAATCCGTTGAACAACCGTTTCTTCGCAAGGGTATAAATACACCATCATATGATTCATTTAATTTTCTTCTCTCATTCCTACAGAAATTATTGAGCATTCATAAGAGAGATCAAAGCCTTCCAAGGAGTAATCGCAGCGCGCTTCGTTCCTCTGTTGAGTTCTTCACCTGCTCCTCAACTCGAGCTTCAACTCAAGCTCTACTACTTGGCGAGTTGGAGGTTTTTGAAGGATTAAAAAGCGCTTTTAATCTTGTTTTATATTGTAGCTCTTTTGATTGTATTTTATCTGTTTATTTGTACCATTTTTTATTTGAGTCTGTAAAGACCTTGTGTTAGGTCTGTTGTGTGGTGAAGTGGTATCCTTGGTGAAAATGAGTAAAGCCACTTGTGTAAACTTAGTTGTTACTAGGATTAGTTCTAGTTGTCCCTTAGGTTGAGGTGGAAGAGGACTCTCGATAAGAAGACGGTGACTTCCGGGTGTGGAAGTGCCTTAGGTCGAGAGTGTGTCTCTTCAGTGAAAAGTCCTCGTGTGTAAGGGAAACTCGATTAATCTAGTAAAACGTAGTTTGGAAATCCTAAGCGGGGTGCTTAGGTAGTGGAGTAGGCATTGGGGCCGAACCACTATAAATATTTGTGTTTGCATTGATATTCTTGTTTGCTTTTATTTGCTTGATTATTTATCGATTTCATATCCAATCACAAAATCGCAAATTGCCTAAGCTATTCTAAGAATCGATAAAAGTGGATTTAGGCTAATTGTTATAGTAAACACACTATTCACCCTCCCTCTAGTGTCGCCATTTCGCCAACAATTAGTATCAGAGCGGGTCGTAGGTTGTGATCTAACCATCCCTTCTACAATTCATCTCGATCTTGAAATGGCTCTAGAGTCGGTAGCGTCTACACCCCCTAGGTTAGATGACTCAAACTTTGATCTTTAAAAATATAGGATGTACACCTATTTAAAGACTTAAGGGTTTGGAGTCTTTAACATGTTACATTGGGAATTCATTGAACCTAAGGATGATATGCATGCTTGAAGTGAAATGGATAAGAAAATGTTTAAGTATAATGGAGATGCTATGAATTGTATTCTTTGCACATTACTAAATGGCATCTTAGAAAAAGTCGTGCATTTTCTTCGGCTTTTGATTTATGGGCCTCGTTAAATGTTTTATATGATTATGCGAAAACCGAAGAAATTGACACTTTTGATGAAGGTGGTGATGACAATGGTCACACACCTACTACTAATCTTGGTTTTGATGCTCATAGCTATCTCTTCTAGTCAAAGAAGTAGTACCAAGAGCCGAAAAAGAAGAGTAATCTGTCATGCTTGCAAAGAGAAGGGGCATGTGAAGAAAAATTTCCCAAGCATGAAGAACAAAGCAAGGAAGAGGTCAAGTGCTTCCACCTCCACCTCTCACACATTTGAAGCACCCTCTAGCAACGACTATGAAGCTACTTCAAAAGCTTGCCTCATAAGTACCAAAGATGAGGTACACGCTTCTCCTTTAGTCATAATAATAATAATATTAGTACTAGCTCATCTAGTTCATTCAATATGCCATATGAAGAACTAGTTGATGAATGTCAAAAAATATATGCCTTGCTTGTTAGAAAAGATAACAAAAATAAAAGATTGAAAAAGGAAAATGTGATGATTAATTCTCATTTGCATGAATCCAAACTAAAAAATGAAAAATTGAGATCTAGGTCATTTGATTCATGCCATGAAAATGTAGAACATGAGCTTAAGGATTTGAAGCTTAAAAATAATAATTTAGAAAATGAGAATTGCAAGTTAAAATCTCAATTGCATGCATTGCATAAATCCATAGATGATTTGAAAAATGAGATGTTGATTTTGATTAAGAAAGTTAATACTTCCTCTTTTAACTCTAAACATCAAAATGTCTCATTTAGAAAACCTCAGAAGAAAAATATTTTATCTAAGAATGCCCATGTTCATCATGCCTCTCATGCCATGCATTCTACCATTAGACCTCATAATTATGAGAAGATGAATGAGGTTTCTAAGAATGCTCATACTCATTATGTTTCACATGACAAGCATTCTAAAAATAAATCTCATGTCCATAACAAAAATAAAAAGAAATTTAATGGACATTGTTTTTGTTGTGGTACTTATGGCCATGCAATTCATGATTGTGCATTTAAAAGAAATCCAAGTGTTGCTAAGACACTTTGGATTCCTAGGCCAACTCACCCCCAAGGACCCAAAGCCATTTGGGTACCAAAAGTCTCATCTTCTTTTGTAGGGGGAGCTACCACACAAGGATGAATGAGAAGTGGTGTATTGGAATTGACCATGGACTTGAATGATGAATCCCTCCTTGGTTGCAACTTCAAGTTACCTTGATGCCTTAGGTAAAGTTGGCATCAAAACTATTCTGGTATCATCTCCTATATCCCTTTGCTTTATCTAAGTTGGAGTTATGATACATGCTTAAAATTGATTGATATTCCTTGCTCTTAATTTATTTCAAAAACGTTTTTGATTTTTGATTCCCCGGTCTCCTCGGAGACCCCGGTGGCCTGTAATGGGCCTAAGCGACCTTGCGGTTCTAAATCGTATGCACATTGTGGCCTTTCGATTTTCAACCAATAGGAAGGGTTGGAGATCATATTTTTCACTCATTATTCTTGTGATCTTTTAAAATTCGTTTTGATATCATTCTACTTTATATTTAAAACGAATTTGAAACCATTTAGCAAAGTGATATTATATAATGATATTTAATGCTTCTCTTCGCTTTTTGGTTGAGTTAGCTTGCTAAGTAGCTATATTTTCTCTAAAATATTAGTGTAGCTTACTTGCAAGTTATAAGGTTTTAGGAAGGCTAATTAGGATGAAAAAGATTAGTTTGGCAAATTATCAAGGATAAGGTATAATTTTGATAAATTCAAAATCTTAGTGTTATACCTCAATATCTAGGCTTAAACTATGTTTCTATACTCCTGATGGTAATTACATGTAAGATCTTTGATTTCTCATGAGTAGGTAGAATTTTAGCACTTAGACAAATTTCATTAAATGAAACTTGCTCTAGGTTAACACTTACTATAAGACATTCTTTTAAGACCAAACTAGTTAAACTTATTTAGGGACCTTGTGCATCAAATGGTTCACATCTTGATCCCTTAGATTCATTTTAATATCATGGTAAACTTTCTCAAAAATGAATCTTAACTATCTAGCATAGGTTAAGGTTTTAAATGAAACTCTACATTGAACCTTGCTATGTAGTAAGTTAGCTTGCTAAGTTGACATATTATTTCATTATGATACTAATGAAGTCTACTTGCAAGTTAAGAATTGGAAAGCTATGCTATCTAAAAGAAAATGAAAAAGTTGGGCAAATTTTCAAGAAAAATGTATGAATTTTATTTTGCAAAAAATCTTTGAAAAATAATTGAATTTTCATGTTTAATGATGTCTCTATGCTCATGATTGATGTTGCATGATATATGTATGAAATTTCATGAGTAGGAAAATATTTTGATAACTTAGGCAATTTCATGATATCTTGGTTTTATGAAATTGAACTAGGTTAAAATTCTTCTTTAGAGACTTCATTTTAAGGTAAAAATAAAATGAACATGTTTAGATTCACAAATGATATGATTCTAGGTGTTCAATCTTGAAAATTCATGTGTAAATGAAATATGTGATATCTAGATCACTTTATAGGACTTAAGCTTAAAAGGTTTGACCCAAGTCAACAAATCGACTTGAAAAATTCATTTTAAGTCCAAAACTTCATAAACATGTTTAGAAATAGGTATGACATGTTTTCAAGCACTTAGAGTGAAAAATTCATATGGATATGGATAAAATGACAATAGAGGTCAATTCAAGCTTACCTCTTTTGAACCTAGTTGACCCAAGTCAATAAGTTGACTTAAATGTCTCATTTCCAATCCATATTTGAGGAACATGTTTAGATTTACTCATGTTAGGTATTCATAGATTTAAATTTGAAAAATCATGAGTAAATGTTAAGATTAAAACTTAGCAAGTTTCATAAAAACTAGTTTAGTTGTGAATGAAACCATGCTAGGTTGATATCTTGACTTAAGAATATAATTTTCATCTCAAACTTGACATACACTCTTTACATGACCATTATGTGGTGTCATAAAAGTTTGAATGAAAACTAAGTATTCTTTGAAAATAACTGAAAATTTATGGAATTGTCATTTGTTCAATAATTGGTATCACCAATTTCAGTTATTTTTAGGAAAATATAGAAAAATTATTTTTAAATGATTCTTGAAACTGCACATTCCCTGAAAAATCTTGTTTTATCAGTAAAAATTTCAAAAAGTTTCATCAAATGGAATTTTGAAGTTGGATTTCAAAAACTCAAAGTATCACTTATTTGAGATATCAATCTTTTCTATACTTTGATCCTTCTTCAAAAACTTCAAATGAAAGTTGGTGTATACCACTTTGATTATGTTTCTAATATCATTCACACTATTGATTGAGTAAAATCATTTCTAGATAAATTTTGAATTTTTGAATGATAGCTAGAAATATGTAGTGTTTTCATTAAAATCAATATAGGATGAAAAATGGACTTTGATTTTTAAATTCATTTTGAGTTCAAACTTGATACATGCATTTCAAATGATCATTCAATATTTGGTATCAAAACTTTAATCCACAAATTGGTTTCAAAAACATTTGTTAAAGATATGATATTGATTAGATCTAAAAGTTTGCTTTTTTAAAAAAAAAAAAACTAGAAGTATAGGTTGACTTAAGTCAACAAAGTAACTTAAAAATCTCATCTTAAGCCCAAACTTAATTCATAGACTTATATTATCTCATGTTAGATGTCCAAATGCCTAAATTTGAGAAAACATGAGTAGATAGCACATCTTGAGACTTAGCATTTTCATGTCTTTCATTTTTATTTCAAATGAAAACATGCTAAGTTGATATTTGATTAAATGACATTATGTCATGAAAACGATATGACTACATTCATACTTGAGTGCATACATGATTTGATTTTGAATTGTATCTATCCTTCTTTTTATCATGTATGATTTTGTTTCATATCAAATTATTTGTTTTCCATCCCTTAGTTGAGATTTTCATATTTCATGAAAATAATCTTTAAAGTCTCAACTTCATGAAAAATACATTGTTTTTCATCCCTTTGACTAGATAGACCTTTCTTGCCCTTTTTGATTGATGTCAAAAGGGGGAGAGAAGTATAAGAAAAAGGGGGAGAAGTGTATAAGGAAAAATGAGAGAAAAGTATAAGAAAATATATAATCATTCTAGGTAAAGGAGAGGAAACTATAGGAAATCCATGCATATAGATAATGGGAGTTCTATTCCATAAATATGCATGCTGATAGGGGGAGAAATCCTTAGTTGATATGCTGCTTCAAAACTTTTTGTGAAAAAAGCAATAAATTTTTTAATGGTCTCCATTCACAATGGGAAATTTTTGAATGATCGACAAATTTTTCATTCAAAATCATATATATCAGGCCAGGTAGTATTTTCACGTCTACACTCAAGAAAGTGCTCAGCTGAAGTATCAAACTTCATACAAGCTACCAGGGCCATAGGGAAGACATGTTTTTGAGTCTTTTCCTCCATTGTATCATATGGTACAAATCAAGGTTCCAAGTCTCAATCTTGAGGACCATCTTGGACCCTGAGCAGACCAGTACGGTACAGAACTATACTGATAATTTCAGTTTAGAAAAATTAAAAACGGAGAATGTCTTCTCCATATCTTCCTCATTTCAGATACATTCTACCATCTGTCCAAGCAAGAAACAGAAGTAGTGAGCAGAAACAAAAGTTCTTCCCCTGCCTTCTGTTTCTCCTCCGGTGTCAAGCGTACAACATTGGTACCAGTCTGTGCTTGGTCCAATATTGTCCGACTATATTGAGCTTACAACATCCATACAAGCTTTTATTCTCAAGGTGTTTTGGTTATATTGTGAAATTTTCATAACCCAGCAATACAAGAGACAAGATGTTGGTTCTGTTTCATGAAGAATATGAATCCATTTGACTAATCTACATAATATAATGAATATCTGATCCAATATATAAATAGCTTTAAGAAGTACTTAGATAAGTTTAGAAAATAGTAGTCTTAAAAATAATATGTCCCAAGGCTCTGCAGAAGTAGACTTTCATCACAGTTTCTTGGAACATTTTTTTATTTTGACATGAACAGTTTCTTGCAACTTGGTTCTCATCTCATGTTCCTGATGCACTAAACTATTCAGGTTAAGCTCAAGAATATGAATTTCATCATAGTGCAATTTCAGCCTTAGTTTGTCTTGGTTCGATTTTGAATCTGAAAGTTTCCTTTCAAGATCAATTTCCATAGCCAAAGGTTTCTCCAACATCTGTAAGACATCTCATTCCTCGTCAACATTTTGCAGTTTCCAATTGTTATTGACGGGTAAAGAATAGCCATTTCGAAGTTCCTCACCTTCATCAGAACTTGGCTGTTTGACTTCTTTTATCAGCAACTAAATCTTGAAATTTTCTCACAGATTTTTCAGCATTATGCAAATTCTCTTCTATTTTTCTTGCAGACTCTTCTGGAGGGACATCATGACACAGATTCTGTAGGGTGCAGTGTTCACAAATTCAACATGCAAAGAAGTGATAAAGCCATGTAGTCCATTAACCTCTGCATCTAAAATTCCTGGTAAGAAATCAAGTTCAAGGACCTTGCCAATAGACTCATATGAATTATCTTCGTTCTCCATTTTCACTTCTTCGAGGTCCTTAGGTTTGCCAGTAATTTGCATCAGAAGTATCTCCAAGTTCAATAGCTTGTTAGAAGAGCAATCCAATTCAATTTCTGCTTTAGTTAAAGCTTTAGCAAGATTTCCTCCAGCCATTCCATGATCCTTTTTCATTTTTCCTGTCATCCCACAGTTTTATCTTCCCATACATAGCTTCATATAGATGTATCAAGTTTTCATCTTCAATGTATAATAGCTTCATCACCCTCTTTGCCATCATAGCTTCCTACATTACTTCCAAATCTCTGACTCCTAAACCCCCCTCACTCCAACTCAATGTTATTGTCTTCCAATTCGCCAACTTGGCTGATTTTTTTGTTATTATTATTACTAGAAGACCAAAAGAAGTTTCTTTCCAGTTTTGTTATTTTACTCACCATCCCATGACTAACCCAGGAAGATATTTAAAGCATACAAGGCATTGAGCCTACAATTGAGTTGATATGGACACATTTCCCTGCCTAAGAAATCAGATTCTTTGCCCATGATTTCAATTTTTTTTTAAAAGAAATTTCAGAATATGCAATTTCCTACACACTGTTGCCCTAGGATAAGGGAAAAATCACATAATAACCTTGGGTCCTGCTCAACCCTGGCAGCCCATGATTACGACCTCGATCTGTGGAATTGCTTCCACAACCACACAACATTGCATTGTCATTTGACTACCAAGAAAAACATACAAGTAACAATTTGAGCATTTTAATTTATAATTATAAAATGAACATACATACCGCCACTGGTGTGCGGAAGCTCAGTCGCCAGTCTCGTGAAGTAGGACACACTTTATACTGACACGCTATCAATGTCCTATACGGTACTCAATGCCCTACTGACGTAGTCAGAACCTAACTAGACTCTGATACCACTTTGTCACGCCCCGAATTCCAAGGATGCGTGACTGGCCAGAGTACGGACAAGTACTCTAAAGCCTAACCACACACGTGAATCAAATGCAACAAGGATCAGATTCACCATGCACAAATCCAACTAAACATAATGCCATGCAGAACAAGTGTAACTGTGTGAGTTATACAATCCAAGTATTGACATAACATAAATAGGTCCAGTACCCAATGTACTACATGCTCAAAGCAAATAGACACACGACTCTATCAAATACTCAACTACGTCATCCACCACGAGACCCACCACGAGACCCACCACCTGAGCTTGCCACAAGCAGTCATGTCGTACCTCAATGACCAGGATCTGCAAAACAACATCAAAAGAGCGGTGAGTTCATTGAACTCAGAGAGTGGCTTTTCCAAGCCAACGCTAAGCCAAACCACAATATAAAGCAATAATAGTAACTCGGACATCAACAATGCCGATATGAATATATGTAAATCATCTAAGAATTCTCGAGCGCACCTGCGCACCCTCCGGCCCTCCTCGGCCAAAAAAACAAGTGCTCATAAATCCAAACTTGCGGGCTGGTCACTAGGTTGGGTTGCCTAGCGAGCTTCCCACCCCATGTTGCGCCCTCCGACGATTCACTCGGCCCGTTCCAATGCGCCTCAGCTTTCCCGCTAAAGCCAAAATAAAGTTAAATAATTTTTTTTTCGCAGGCTTTATAGCCCCCAAGCTCGATCAAAGTCTGGAAGACTGTGTGCCGAGCTTTTAATTTGGTTTCTGTCCTTTGACGATTTTGAGGAATTTGCGGGAGAGCTACGTTGGGCGGCCTAAGGGGGGAGCTAAGTACTACTTTGAAGCGTCTGATCATGAAGTTTGAATCAGGTAACCAAGGAGGCCTTTCTGAGGTAGATAATAGTTGGGGCCGAGTTGAAGGAAACTGCTGGGGAAGCTGGGCTTGGAGCAGTTGTGTAGATCGGATTGGAGTAGAAGGGGCTATAAAGACCGAGCAAGTGGTTGTTGGAGCTTGGGGCGAGTAGATGGTCGTGGAGACTGGACTGTAGTGGGATCCGAAACGGTCTCCTATCTTCTCTTGAGGTAAGTTGAGTCGGTATATTTTGCTGTGTTTGCTCTCTCATCTCTTTGGCTTTTGTGCCTCGTATGGCAACTTTCTATCGCAGGACCTTCTTTCTCTTTGTCGCGCTTTTCAATTGACTCTTCGCTCCCTTGGCTGAAAAGGTGATCTTGGTGGAAAAGGGGTTTCACATGTTCCCCGCTATTCCCTAGGAGGCCACCGCTTTTATTTGAATTGCACCGATTCATTTTTAGTAGGGAGGTCGACGGTCTAATGAGAGGAGGTTCTTTGCTTATCATACTACCTTATAAAGCCTTTCTCTTTTCTTGTCTTCGAAGTCTAGCTTTTCCCTTGTCTCGGCGTTGCTAGGGGATCTTCTTTGGCAGCGACTTCGGATTCTGCTTGTTCGCCGCCATCTCTGTTTCTTCTTCAAGTGAGTTTCTCCGTTGCTCTTGTGGGTCCTGCCTTAGGCTTGTAGGTTCAAATTGACTCGTCCCCGTTCTAGGGTTTTTGTGAAGGTGAGAAAAGGTGCCACAATGAAATCAGAGATCAGGACGCTGGTGAAAGATCTAGATTCCTACTCCCGGGTCCAAGAGGATGTAAAGTTGAGTGGCTCGGTGTTAACTGATCATGACAACATTAATTCTTTCTCTCCAAGAGAACATGCCTATTGCCCGTGAAGACAAGAAGGAGGACTTCGAATGTCTTCCAAGCCTTTTGTCAAACCGGGTGTGTTATAATACAAACTCGGAATTCATCTTTATGTATCAAACCTTCTTTGAGCAATTGGGGATTCGCCTCCCTTTATCGGGTTTGAGCACGGCATGTTGAATCAGGTTAACGTGGATTCTACACAGTTGCACCCGAATAGCCGGGCCCTCGTTCGGTGCTTCGAGATAGTGATGGAGTGCCTTAATATCAAACCAAGCCTCCATGTATTCTTTTCTCTCTCTCTCTCTCAAGCAAAAGGTGCCCAGAAAGGACTGTGGGTGTCTTTCAACGATGTTTCCGGGAGGAAGCTTTTCGCCTTGTTCTAGAGTTCATATAAAGGCTCCAAGTCCCACTTCTTCAAGGTCCGATCGCGAGAGGGAGTTTGGCCCTTTTGGCTGGAGCCCGCGAATTGTGTGGAGAAGTTTCCTTTATCATGGAGGTTGGATCCCTGTCCTATGTAGGATTTTGAGGAAGGGGGTATCTCGATCGAGGATGAAGTCTTGATTGACTTTTTAGAGAAGAATTGCCCACCTATTCCTCTTGCTCCTCAAGAAATTTTTAAGAGGAGTGATGATGAGTCTTTGGTCTTGGAGTACATAAGTGGGTTTTGTAGTGTAATGCGCTTAGTGTCCTTCCTTTGTTTGAAATTATTTACTCATTCCCCTCTTTGTTTTGTGCAGACAAAATGTCTTCGTTATGGAAAGCTCCAGGTGCTCACACTCGGTGGGTGGCGATGAAGGGGGGTGACTCGAAGAGTAATCCCTTAACAGAGACTTTGCTTAAGTCCATGAATTTTAGGCCCGTTAAGTCTTCAGCGCCTCTTGCTTCAAATGTTATTGAACTGTCGGTGTTTTCAAATGCCCCTACTCCTCCCTACTCCCCCTTGAGACGTAAGAAGAGAAATAGGAGCGCTACAGAGGGTTCAAGTTCCCAACCAGTTGATTCCCAGTATGTGGGGTTATGATTGCTCCAATGGGGATGATGGAAAGTTCTTCGTTAGTTACTCCTTCTAGTGGTGGCGGTGGTGTTTGTTCTGGTGACCGGGTGACCTCTTCGGTGGCGGGTAGATTCATGTGGGTCTCACATTCTCAAGCAGTTTGAGAAGTTGCTGGAGTCTTTGCGTAAGGAGTTGATCACTCGCTCTAGTGAGGTCGGTCCGTTAAAGAGGGCCCTGGAATCCAAGACCACCGAGGTTAATTTGTTAACTGCCTAGGTGAAGGAAGTACAAGACTGGTCTACGATCACCCAAGTAGAGTTAACTAAGCTTCCCCAAGACCTGGCTATGGCTGAAGTGGAGAATGTTCGTTTGTAGGGTGAAACTGAAGTAGTTTGAGCGCAATTCTTGTCTGAATTTGAGGTGATAAAAGCACGATTATGGGCTGAGGGGGATAAATGGCAGTCTGATGCCCAGAGGCTCGCGGTCGAGGTGCGTGGTTTTGACAGTGCTGCCGTCAAGGTCTATAATGCTGGTTTCTTCAAGGCATTTGAGCAAGCTCGAGTTCTAGCCCTCAGTATTGACGTTTCAGAGGCCAACCCTCCCAAGAAAGTGAAGGATGGCATGCTTCTGGTGCCCAAGGGGAGGGTTCTGCCTATCTTGGATCGGGTCTGTTCCCAAGTCGCATAGTGGCGAGAGGGTATTGGACCATAAAGCATGTTGTTTGGATAAGGACTTCGAGGTCGGTTGTAGTGACGGCAAAGAGCCATGTTCGGGGGTCCGTGCTGAGCTTGTTGAGGAGCGTAAGATGGGACATCTCACGATGAGTAGTTCAAGGGCACTAAGGCCAAAAATAATGGCGTGGTGGCCAAAGACTGCACTTGGGGGATTCAGGTCAATCTTGTCAAGGAGCATAAGGCGTAACTACTTGCGAGGAGTCATATAAAGGAACCGAGGCCAGAAGTAGCAACGTTATAGCGAAGGACTTCACCCATGGGTTTAGGCTGAGCTCGCCGAGGAGTGTAATGAAGAACCGCGCGCGAGGAGTTATGTAGGGGCGCTGAGGCCAGAAATAATGGCGTGATAGCCGAGGACTTCACTCGGGGAGTTCAAGCTGAACTTGCCAAGGATCGTAAGGCGGAACCACGCGCGAGGAGTTATGTAGGGGCACTGAGGCTAGAAGTAGAGACGTGATAGCCGAGGACAGCACTCGGGGGTTTAGGCCGAGCTCGCCGAGGAGTGTAAGGCGGAATCGCACACGAGGAGTTATGTAGGGGCGCTGAGGCCATAAATAGCGGTGTGATAGCCGAGGACTACACTCGGGGGTACAGGCCGAGCTGGCCGAGGAGCGTAAGATGGAACCGCACGCGAGGAGTTATGTAGGGGCGCTGATGCCAGAAGTAGCGGTGTGATAGTTGTTGGCTAAATGACAACACAAAAGGGGGGGTGAATAGTGTGTTAACTAAATCTTTCGCCTAATTCCAATTTTAATCGTTTCTCAAATTATTTAGGCAAGTTGCAATTTTGCGATTAAATGCGGAAGCAAGATAAAATAATTAAGCACAAACAACAATAGATAACAATGCTAACATATAAATTTATAGTGGTTCGGCCCCAATGCCTACTCCTCTACCTAAGCACCCCGCTTAGGATTTCCAAACTAGGTTTACTAGATTAATTCTTGTTTCCCTTACAATGAGGACTTTGACTCGAAGAGTCACACTCTCGACCTAAGGCACTTCCACACCCGGAAGTCTCCGCCTTCATACCGAGAACACTCTTCCACCTCAACCCTAAGGGACAACTCAACTAATCCTAGTAAAACTAAGTTTACACAAGTGGCTTTACACCTTCACAGCAAGGTAACCACTTCCACACAAGACCTAACAACCTAGGTCTTACTCAAACTCAAATCCAAGAAAACAGTTCAAATAACAGTTAAAATTACAATGAAAAGAACTTAGAATAAAACCAAGAGTCAATGCTCTTTTCCAAGCCTTTGACGCCTTCAACTCGCCAAGAAGTAGAGCTCAAATTAAATCTTGAGTTGAGACAGAGTGTGCGCTTGAAGCGGATTTTGACGGAAGATTAGGGCGCGCTGTAATCAATCTTTAGAAGGTTCAAAACTCCCATTAGAATGCTCAATAATATATGTAAGAGTTAGAGAAGGAGAATTCAAGAGGTTAGATGAGGGATATATATAACCTCTCAGTTGAACGACGGTTCAACGGGTAGAAAACTAGCCGTTACCATCGTTCGGTCGATAGGCCGATCGATCGATCGATAGGCCGA
Source organism: Canna indica (assembly GCA_034359265.1). NCBI lineage: Eukaryota > Viridiplantae > Streptophyta > Magnoliopsida > Zingiberales > Cannaceae > Canna > Canna indica. The sequence continues at coordinate 42,567,269 of CP136893.1, forward strand.
TTGATCGGTCTATCGATCGCAGGCTTACTGTGCTTAAAATGCGTTGTTCGATCGATAGACGGGTTGACCGAATGAGTCACGAGCCTCGCGATCCGCAGTCCGGTCGACCGACGCAATGAAGCCAAGGCACGCGATCTGCGATATGCAATCTGGGTCGATCGATGCGCACTCTATCTAATTTTACCTTCGGTCGATCGATCGACCGATCGACCTATGTAGCCTTTATGTGATTTCTTCCCTATCTTCGTTCGACCGACGAGTCGATCGACCGTAGGCTTAATGCGCTTAAAATGCGCTGTCCGATCGACCGATGGGTCGACCGAATAAGTCGCGAGCCTCGCGATCCGCAATTCGGTCGACCGACCGGTCAATCGACGCAGTGAAGCCAAGGCACATGATCTGCGATCTGTAATCTGGTCAACCAATCGGTCGACCGATACGCCCTTTGTCTAATTTTACCTTTGGTCGGTCAATTGGCCGATCGACTGACATAGCCTTTATGCAAGTTCTTCCCTATCTTCGGTCGACCAACGGGTCAATCGAATGGCTACTGCCATTTTTTCGCAACATTCGGTCGACCGACCGATCGATCAACAAGGCTACTGCCATTTTTCTTATACTATTCGGTCGACCGACTGGTCGACCGAACATAGGCTAAACTTGATTTTTTCAGCCTTCTTCTTCCGCGCTTCGTTTCTGGATTCTGGCTTTCAACGAGCGTCAACTTGGAGAGCTTTCCATGTGATCTTTGGACTCGTCCAATACGTCTTTGGTGCATACGTCAAACTTTGAGATGTTCCACGATGAACCTGAGCGCGACGATCAATGTCCTTCCAATTTTCTGATTTCTTCCGATATTTTTGATCGAGGACATCGAACGCTAACCAAAATGAAACCTGAAAGATTTCTCAATGAAGTCATTAGTTCCATATTTGTTATCATCAAAATCGAGATTAAGACTAAGGTTGAAAACCTTAATTAAGCCAACAATCTCCCCCTTTTTGATGATGTCAAACATCCTTAAGAAAATATATTCATTAAAGCATAGAGGATATCAAACATGGGATTTCTCCTCCTATCAACATGCATATCTATATAATAGAACTCCCCCTATCTATATGTATGAATATCCTATATTTTTCTCTCTTTTACCTATAATTTTCTCCCCATTTACCTATAATTTTCTCCCCTTTTTGACATCAATCAAAAAGGGCAAGAAAGATCAATCTCGACAGAGTTGAGACTATAAAGATTATTTTTCATGAAACATGAAAATCTCAACCAAGGGATGGAAAACAAATATTTAATATGAAACTTAAATCATACATGATAGCAAAGAGTGAAAGATAGAATCCAAACCTAAATCATGTATACACTCAAGTATGAATGTACTCATATCTTTTTCATGATATTTTTAGATTTCATTCAAATTTTCAAAATATCAAGATATGGTCATTTAAATCATGTATATCAAGTTTGAAGTGAAACTAATGTCATTTAATCAAACTTTTAACTTAGCACGGTTTCATTTGGATTAAGCATGAAAACATGAAAATGCTAAGTATTAAATTTTGCTATATACTCATGTTTTCTCTATCTTAGGCATCTAGACATCAAACATGATTAATTTTAAGTATATGAATCAAGTTTGGGCTTAAAATGAAATTTCTAAGTCACTTTGTTGACTTAGGTCAAACTATACTTCAAGTTTTCAAAAATCAAACTTTTACATCTATACAAAATCATATTTTTGATGAAATTTTTTGAAACTTTAACTGGACAAACTAGATTTTTCAGGGAATCTACAGGTTCAGGAATCAGTCAAAAATCAGTTTTTTTATAAATTCATAAAATTCCTGAAAGTCCTGGGGTATTTTTGTAAATTTCAGGTGTTTTTCCGAAAGTTATAATTTTTTATTCAAACTTTCCAGATATTTTTGAATGGTCATTTAAGATGTGTGTGTTAAGTTTGAGCTCAAAATGAATTGTCTAAGTTCATTTTTCATCCTATATTGATTTCAATAAAAAAATAGATATTTCTAGCTATCATTCCAATTATCAAAATCATTCCTATGGATGATTTTACTCAAGCAATGGTGTGAATGATATTAGACATTGAATCAAAATAATATACATGAGTTTTCATTTGATGTTTTTGACGAGAAATCAAAGTATCGGAAAAGTGAGTATTTCAAGTAAGTGATACTTTGAGTTTTCGAAATTCAACTTCAAAATTTCATTATAAATCAGATTTTTGATGAAATTTTTAAAATTTTTACACAACATACTAGATTTTGAAATGAAAGTACAGCTTCAATAATCATTACAAAATTAGTTTTCTACATTTTTCTAAAATTCATTGAGTAAACTGTTTTAAAATTGAAATTTCTATGGCATTTTCGCAATTTTCGGTAATTTTTCAAAACATGTTCAATTTTCATTCAAACATTTATGACACCATAAAATGATCATGTAAAGGGTGTATGTCAAGTTTGAAATTGAAATTATGTCCTTAAGTTAAGATATCAACCTAGCATGATTTCATTCAAAACTAAGCTAGTTATCATGAAACTTGTTAAGTGTCAATCTTATCATTTTCTCATGGTTTTTCAAATTTACACTTATGGACACCTAACATGAGTAAATCTAAACATGTTCCCCAAATATGGATTGGAAATGAGACCTTTAAGTCAACTTGTTGACTTGGGTCAACTTGGTTCAAAAGAGGTTTTCATGAAATCACCTCTATGTCATTTTATCCATATTCTTATGAATTTTTCATTCTAAATGCATGGAAACATGTCATACCTATTCCTAAACATGTTTATGAAGTTTGGACTTAAAATGAAGTGTCCAAGTCAATTTATTGACTTGGGTCAATCTTTTTTAAGTTTAAGTCCGCTAAAGTGATATAGTTATCACATTGTTCATCTAGACATGAATTTTCAAGTTTAAGTACCTAGACTAATGTGATATATGTATCTAAACATGTTTGCCAACCACTAACTCAAAATGAGGCCTCTAATATGAATTTTAACTTAGAGCAAATTTCATTCAATCAAGATATCATGAAATTGCCTAAGTTATCAAAATTTTACCTACTCATGAAATTTCATAGATTTATCATGCAATATCAATCATGAGTATAGAGACATCATTAAAGCATGAATATTAAAGTATTATATTAAGATTTTTTGCAAAATCAAATTCATACCTCTTTCAATAGAATTTTGCCAAACTTGTCATTTACTTTTCAATTTTCTACATGATAGCATAGCCTTCCATTAACATTCTCAACTTGCAAGTACACTTCATTAGTAGATTTAATGAAACTAAAGGCTACTTAGCAAGCTAACTAAACCAAATAGCAAAGAGAGATTCAAATATCATTTTTAAAGTCCACTTTGCTAAATAGTTTGAAATTCATTTCAAAATAAATTATTGTGAATCTGAAACGAATTAAGAGATCTCAAAATATAAAATATTTGAAAAATAGATCTCTAATCCTTCATATTGGTTAAAAACCGAAAGGCCGCAATGAGCCTATGATTTAGAACCGCAAGGTCGCTTAGGCCCATTACAGGCCATATTGGTCTTCGAAGAGACTGGAAATCAAAAATCAAAAATATTTTTGAAACTTATCGAGAGCCGAAAAATCTACTAATATTAAGCATATATCAAACTCCAACTATAATTTAAGCAAGAGGGTATAGGAGATGATATCAAAGTACTTTTTGATGCCAACCTTACTAAGGCATCAAGAAGACTTGAAGTTGCAACTTTGAAATGGTATAATCTTTGAATCCTCAAGCAACTTCAATCAACCAACTTCATCTCACCCTTGTGTGATAGCTCCCCCTACAATAGAGCATGAAATTTTTGATACCCAAATGACTTTGGGTCCTTTGGGATTAGTGGGCTTAGGTACCCAAAGTGTCTTAACAACACTAGGGTTCACTTTGAAAGCACAATCATAAATTACATGCCCATACATGCCACAACAAAAGCAATGACCATGGAATTCTTTCTTTTTACCATTCTTATGATCATGAGGTCTAATGTTAGAATGCTTGGCATGAGAGACATGATGAACATTAGCATTCTTAGATGAAATATTTTTCTTCCTAGGATTTCTAAAGGATGAAGAATGTGATAAATTACTAGTTTTCTTACTGAAGAAAACAACCTCATTTTTTAAGTCATTAATGGATTTGTGTAAAGCTTGTATTTGAGATTTCAACAAGCAATTTTCAGTTCTCAAAATATCATGCTCAATTTTGAAATCACTTGTACAATCTTTACCATTGAGATTTACATTATTTTTTGTGTTTTCATTTTCATTTCTAATTTTTAAAATCTTAGTTAACAGCTCATCATTCTCAATTTCTAATTCTTCATTTCTATGTTTCAAGTCCTTAATTTCAAGTTTTAAGACATCATGGCAAGAATCAAAAGGACTAGTATTCAATTTTTCATTTTATAATTCATGCACATGAGAACTAAGCCTTAAATTTTCCTTCTTTAATTTCCTATTTTCTTTATTCTTTTTCATGAGCAAGTCATACATCTTTTTACATTCTTTTAGTAGTTCTTCATATGACATATCAAGGGATTTTGAGCTACTAGAATCATTATCATTAACATTTTGAACATGACTAGAAGATGGAGAATATACCTCATCTCAAAGACCCATGAGGCAAAAGTTTAATGTAGCTTCATTGTCATGTCTAAAAGTGGCTTCACTTGATTTGGATGTGGATGATTAAGCATAATTCTTCTTTTTGGATTTCTTTTTCAAGAGTGGACAACTCTTCTTCTTGTGTCCCTTCTCTTGGCAAAGAAAGCACCTAAGTTTTCTTTTCTGATTTTTTGTGTTCCTTTGACTAGATGAGCTTTGGGCATCAAAAACTTCATTAGGACTAGAGGTATGACAATTGTCATCACCTCCTTCATTGAAAGTAATAAGCTCCTCAGTTTTTGCATAATCGTAAAGCATGTTTAAACAAGCCCAAATATCGAATGCGGATGAACAATGCATAACTTTTTCAAGTATATCATTTGAGAATGAGCAATATAGAAAGTGCGTTGTTTCATCATTCAATTCAAATAATCTAATTTGATCTTGAGTCCAATCATTAATGTCAATGGTGGGCTCAACATATTCGTTCTTTAGCATGCACAATAGATCTAAACTTTGTGTTTTGAGAAAAGTATACATCCTACTTTTCCAAACACCAAAATTTTTCTCATCAAACCTAGGTGGTGCAAATGCTATACTCTCTAGTGCCATTTTTCGGATCGAGGCAAGATGTAGACGAGATGGTGAAATCTCAATCCACGACCCACTCTGATACAAATTGTTGGCTAAATGGCAACACTAGAGGGGGGGTGGGTGAATAGTGTGTTAACTAAATCTTTCGCCTAATTCTAATTTTAATCATTTCTCAAATCGTTTAGGCAAGTTGCAATTTTGCGATTAAATACGAAAGCAAGATTAAACAATTAAGCACAAACAACAATAGATAACAATGCTAACACATAAATTTATAGTGGTTCGGCCCCAATGCCTACTCCTCTACCTAAGCACCCCGCTTAGGATTTCCAAACTAGGTTTACTAGATTAATTCTTATTTCCTTTACAATGAGGACTTTGACTCGAAGAGTCACACTCTCGACCTAAGGCACTTCCACACCCGAAGGTCTCCGCCTTCTTATCGAGAGCACTCTTCCACCTCAACCCTAAGGGACAACTCAACTAATCCTAGTAAAACTAAGTTTACACAAGTGGCTTTACACCTTCACAGCAAGGTAACCACTTCCACACAAGACCTAACAACCTAGGTCTTACTCAAACTCAAATCCAAGAAAATAGTTCAAATAACAGTTAAAATTACAATGAAAAGAGCTTAGAATAAAACCAAGAGTCAGTGCTCTTTTCCAAGCCTTCGACGCCTTCAACTCGCCAAGAAGTAGAGCTCGAATTAAATCCCGAGTTGAGACAGAGTGTGCGCTTGAAGCGGATTTTGACGGAAGATTAGGGCGCGTTGCAATCAATCTTTAGAAGGCTCAAAACTCGCTTTAGAATGCTCAATAATATCTGTAAGAGTTAGAGAAGAAGAATTCAAGAGGTTAGATGACGGATATATATAACCTCTCAGCTGAACGGCGGTTCAACGGGTAGAAAACTAACTGTTACCGTTGTTCGGTCGATAGGCCGGTCGATAGGCCGGTCGATAGGCCGGTCGATAGGCCGGTCGATAGGCCGGTCGATAGGCCGGTCAATAGGCCGGTCGATAGGCCGGTCAATAGGCCGGTCGATCGTCGGTCAACCGGTCGATCGACCGCAGGCTTACTGCACTTAAAACGCGTTGTTCGGTCGACCGATGGGTAGACCGAATAAGTCGCGAGCCTCGCGATCCGCAGTCCGGTCGACCGACGCAGTGAAGCCAAGGTGCGCGATCTGCGATCTAAAATCTGATCGATCGATACGCCCTTTGTCTAATTTTACCTTCGGTCGGTCGACCGACCAGTCGACCGACATAGCATTTATGCAATTTCTTCCCTATCTTCGATCGACCGATGGGTCAATCGAATGGCTACTGCCATTTTTAAGCAACATTCGATCGACCGACCGGTCGACCGACAAGGCTACTGCCATTTTTCTAATACTATTCGGTCGGTCGACTAGTCGACCAAACATAGGCTGAACTTGATTTTTTTAGCCTTCTTCTTCCGCGCTTCATTTTCGAGTTCCGGCTTTCGACGAGCATCAACTTGGAGAGCTTTCCATGTGATCTTTGGACTCGTCCAATACATCTTTGGTGCATACGCCCAACTTTGAGATGTTCCACGACGAACCCGAGCACGACGATCAATGTCCTTCTAATTTTCTGATTTCTTTCGATATTTTTGATCGAGGACATTGAACGCTAACCAAAATGGAACCTGAAAGATTTCTCAATGAAGTCATTAGTTCCATATTTGTTATCATCAAAACCGAGATTAAGACTAAGGTTGAAAACCTTAAGCCAACAATAGTCTAGGACTGCACTTGGGAGTTCAGACCAAGCTCGCCAAGGAGCATAAGGCAGAACCATGCACAACGAGTTATGTAGGGGCGCTAAGCCCAGAAAATAGTGACGTGATAGCCAAGGTTGCACTCGACGGTTCAGGCCGAGCTCACCAAGGAGCGTAATGCGAAACCGTGTGTGAAGAGTTATGTATGGAAGTTGAGGCCAGAAGTAGCGGCGTGATAGCCGACGACCAGACTCGGTGAAGAACAAGCTCGCGGGGAGCGCGCTTGGGGTCATTGAGGGCATAAGAGCCCTAGATAGGCACTAAGGCCGACGAGCCAGACCGATGAAGACCATATCCTGGTCGTTACATGAGGTGTTTAGGCTTCCATGGGCCCGAAGGGGAAAATCAGTGCTTTAGGGTTTGGGTCAAGTTCGTATGTGGAGACTCGAGCAGGTTCCATGCTGTTGAACAAATACCCAACCTAGAAAGGGGGGGGTGAATAGTGTTGGGTTAAAACTGCGTCAAATTTGATTTCGTTTTAATTCGACTCCGAGTGCAACCAAGTAGTCGTGTTACTAGTATACGATGCTTGATAAGTAATAAATAGCAATTAACAACAATCAAGTAAAGCAATGCAAACACGAATAATTATAGTGGTTCGGCCAACCGCCTACTCCACTACCTTGTCTCCACACCAAAGATTTCAAACCAAATTCTTTATAGACTTTATGTTTCCCTTTGAATACAACCGATGACTCGTTTCTCAACCCTTTGAGGATGCCTCAACCCTATTCACCTGGGCAAAACACAAATCGACAAAGGAAACCCTAAGATGTTTAACCTAGCACACCTAGCAAGCTTACAATGAAGAGTCAAGTATAAATAACAAGTAAAATCATAATGAAAAGAGCTAAAAAGTAAACCACAACTAAGAGCTCCTTTCCAAGCCTTCAATGCCTCAAACTCCACAAGATGTTGAGGTCGAACCGAAGCCGGAGTCGATGGAAGATGAGCGCTTGAGAGAAATCGTCGATCGGAGAAGCAAGCAGGAGCAAATCAACTTTGAAGGCTCAATCACACTTAGGAAGCTTTTAAGAGTTGTTAAGAGAGGTTAAGAGAGGTTGGTGAGGGGTATTTATAACCCCTCACACGGTAGTTCACCCCAATGGGCATTTTTCTGCCCGTTGGGCGCCGTCCTGTCGCTTGCTGGTCGATTGTCGATTGACCAACTGATCGACCGTCCAACGACCGCAGGCCTACTGCCACTTTTTGGCCACATTTGGTTGATCAACATGATAACATTACAAATTGGCTTGGGATAAAATTCCTAGTGATATATTACATAAAATCAATCTTAACTCTTGATTTTCTACTCGCTCATTTTCGAAGCCATTTTTGCCGATTTTTATATTTCTCCGAATAAACTTCACGCGCGTATCGTAACCTCAACCTAAACTCAAAACTTCACATATATATTAGTTTCATGTTTGTTATCATCAAAATAGAGATCGAAGCCTAGGGGCAACCCTTCGACCAACACAAGCAGCGAGATTGCTTTAATGGTTTCCTGATCATTCACAGAGAGAAATGTGAGAAATAAAACTTTATTTGAGCAATAAGGAAATTTTGTGTATAGGAGGAGTGCTCAGGTCCGTGCTCTGTCAATTTTTCGATCACGACTTGAGTTTTTTTCAACGATGAAGCTGTGGTTGCTTTCGCGCACCTCGTCTTGGTTTCAGTTCGGAGGCTTTGGCTGGTTGCTTGGTTTTGAACGCGAAGGGAGTGTTCGAGCCTCCTTCCGTTTAAGATATTTGTTATAGCACCATTGGGCCTCTTTTTCATCAGCGTGTAGGACGCCTACCTCTGTTTCTGAAACATGAAATTGTTGGTGAAATGGCCTATACTACAGGGGGGTGAATAGTGTGTTATCTAAATTTTTCATCTAATTCCTATTTTAATCTTTTCTTAAACTACTTAGGCAAGTTATCAAGTTAATGACTAAATGTGGAAGCAATTAAAAATAAAGTGATTAATACTAACAAGAATAACAATACTAACACAATGATTTATAGTGGTTCGGTCCCAATGCCTACTCCACTACCTAAGCACCCCGCTTAGGATTTCTATGTTAGCGAAATGGTCACACTAGAGGGGGGGTGAATAGTGTGTTTACTATACGATTTGCCTAAATTCGATTTTAATCGATTACTTAACTCATTTAGGCGAATTACAATTATGCGATACGGAAGCAAGATAAATGATAAAGCAATTAAGCACAATAAATGAAATCAATGCTAACACAATAATTTTATAGTGGTTCGGCCCCAATGCCTACTCCACTACCTAAGCACCCCGCTTAGAATTTCCAAACTAGTTTTACTAGATTAATTTATGTTTCCCTTACACACGAGGACTTTTCACTGAAGAGACGCACTCTCAACCTAAGTCACTTCCACACTCGGAAGTCTCCGACTTCTTATCGAGAGTCCTCTTCCACCTCAACCCTAAGGGACAACTAAACTAATCCTAGTAAACACTAAGTTTACACAAGTGGGTTTACTCTTATACCAAGATATCACTTCACAATCAACAAGACCTACACTCTAGGTCTTTACACAGACACAAATAAAAACACAGTTGAAATAACAATAAAATTACAATTGAAAGAGCTTAAGATAAAACCAATGTGTGCAAGCTCCTTTCACAGCCTTCAATGGGCCTCCAACTCGTCAAGATGAACTGCTCGATTTAATTCACGAGTTGAGGATAAACTTGAGCTTGAAGCGGAACTCGCTGGAGAAGCAGAACGTGCGCGATTGATCGTTTGGAAGGCTTTAAATCCCTCTTTAAATGCTCAATAATTTCTGTAACGTGAAGGGAAGGAGGAACAAATGAATCATACATGGGTGTATTTATATCCAGGTGAAGAAACGACGTTCAACGGATAGAAAACTATCCGTTATAGGCCGTCGGTCGAAGCATCGATTGACCGGTCATTCGACCACTTCTATTTACCGTGCTCGGTTGACCGGCTGGTCGACCGGCTGGTCGACCGCCAGACACAGATCGCGTGACCCGCGATCTTCGGTTGACCCGTCGGTCGACCGACATGGTATTGCGTCGTGGCTCATATGCAGGTCGGTCGACCAATTGGTCGACCGCCAGCCTAGGCCCGATTCTTTTACCATACGTTCGACCCGTCGGTCAACCGACGTGATCTTGCGTCACGGGAATCAGCAGGTCGATCGACCGCCCGAGCTACTGCCCGTTTTGGGCTTCCATCGATCGACAGCTCGGACGACCGAAGTAGCTCTACTACCTTTTTACCTTCGATCGGTCAACCGACCGGTCGATCGAACATAGGCTGATGTTATTTCTTCAGCCTATTTCTTCCGTGCTTCATTTTCGGGTTTCGGCTTTCAACGAGCATCATCTTGGAGAGATTTTGACTTGATCTTTGGACTCGTCCAAGCGACTTTGGTGCACTCGTCGATCTTCGAGAAACTTCCACGACGAACCCGAGCGCGACGATCAATGTCCTTCTGATTTTGTGATTTTCCGATTTATCCGATCGAGGACATCGAACGCTAGTCGATATGGAACCTGAAGGATATTCTCAATGAAATCATTAGTTCCATGTTTGTTATCATCAAAACCATCAAAACCGAGATTAAGGCTAAGGTTGAAAACCTAAAGCCAACAATCTCCCCCTTTTTGATGATGACAAACATCATTGAGAAAATATATCATTAAAGCACATAAGGATATCAATTAGGGGATTTCGCCCCCTATCAACATGCATATCTATGTAATTAGACTTCCACTATCTATATGCATGGATATCCTATATTTTCTTCCCCATTTTTCTTATACTTTACTCCATGGTTTTCTCCCCCTTTTGACCTATATTTTCTCTATGGTTTTCTACATAATTCTCTTCCCCTTTTGACTTATATATTTCTCCCCCTTTTGACATCAATCAAAAAGGGCAAGAAATGTCTATTTATTCAAAGGGATGGAACACAATTAATACATGAGGTTGAAACTCTAAAGATTATTTTTCATTAAACATGAAAATCTCAACTAAAGGGATAAAAAACAAATATTTAAGGAGAAACAAAATCATACATGATATGTTCAAATGCTAAGTATTTGAATTCAAAACAAAAACATGTATGATCTCAATTATGTATGAACTTAGCATGATTTCATTTGAAATAAGCATGAAAGCATGAAAAATGCTAAGTCTCAAGATTTTGCTATCTACTTATGTTTTCTCAAACTTAGGCATTTGGACATCTAACATGAGATAAAATAAGTCTACGAATCAAGTTTGGGCTTAAGATGAGATTTTTTAAGTTACTTTGTTGACTTAAGTCAACCTATACTTCTAGTTTTCAAAAATCACCCTTCTCAGTTTATTCAAAATTATATTTTTGACAAATGTTTTTTAAACCAATTTTTGGATGAAAGAAAGAATTTGATACCAAATATAGAATGCTCATTTTGATACCAATTGTGGTATGATAATTTTGATACCAATTATTGAATAATCATTTGAAATGCATGTATCGAGTTTGAACTCAAAATGAATTTAAAAATCAAAGTCCATTTTTCATCCTATATTGATTCTAATCAAAACATACCAAATGTAGTTTCTAGCTATCATTCAAGAATTCAAAATCATTCCTAGAAATGATTTTACTCAAACAATGGTGTGAATAATATTAGAAACATAATCAAAATGGTGTACACCAACTTTCATTTGAAGTTTCAAAAAAAATCAAGGTATTGAAAAAAATTGATATCTTGAAAGATGATAATTTTCATTTTGAAAATCCAACTTCAAAATTTCACTAAAAATTAGATTCTTGATGAAATATTTTGAAATTTTTACTAAAGAAACTAGATTTTTCAATGAAGGTGTAGCTTCAAGAATCATCACAAAATTAATTTTCTATATTTTTCTAGAAAATAACTAAAATTTGATACCAAATGTAGATTGAAGTGATATTTTTGTAAATTTTAGTTTTTCTTAAAACTTCTTCAATTTTCATTGAACTTTTATGACACCACATGATGGTCATGTAAAGAGTATATGTCAAGTTTGAAATGAAAATTTTATCCTTAAGTGAAGATATCAATTTAGCATGGTTTCATTCAAAACTAAACTAGTTTTTATGAAACTTGCTAAGTTTCAATCTTAACATTTACTCATGATTTTTCAAATTTAAACCTATGGATATCTAACATGAGTAAATCTAAACATGTTTCTCAAATATGAATCATAAATGAGACCTTTAAGTCAACTTGTTGACTTGGGTCAACATAGTTCAAGAGAGGCAAGCAAGACTTAACCTCTATTGTCATTTTATCTATATCCATATGAATTTTGTCATCTTAAGAGTATGGAAATATGTCATACCTATTCCTAAACATGTTTATGTAGATTTGGACTTAAAATAAAATATCTAAGTCAATTGATACCAATTGTGGTTTGTTGATTTGGACCAAGCTTTTCAAGCTTAAGTCCCCTAAAGTGATATAGATATCACATTGTTCATCTAGACATGAATTTTCAATTTTAATTTTCTAGACTTATGTGATATGTGTATCTAAACATGTTCATCAAATTTTAATTTAACATGAAGTCTCTAAAGAATAATTTTAACCTAGTTTAATTTCATAAATATCAAGATATCATGAAATGAGCTAAGTTATCAAGATTTTTCCTACTCATGAAAATTCAAACATATATCATGCAACATCAATCATGAGTATATAGAGACATCATCAAGCATGAGAATTCAATCATTATTATTTTTTAAAGATTTTTTTAAAAAAATAAAATCATACCTTATTTTTAAAAATTTGCCCAACTTTTTCATTTTCTTTTTCATTTACTTCTAGATAGCATAGCTTTCCAATTTTTAACTTGCAAGTAGACTTCATTAGTATCATAATGAAATAGTATGTCATCTAGCAAGCTAACATACTAACTAGCAAGGGTTCAATACAAAATTTCATATAAAACCTTAACCTATGCTAGATAGTTAAGATTCATTTTTAAGAAGTTTTTACCATGATATCAAAATGAATCTAAGAGATCTAAGATATGAAATATTTGAGAAATAAGATCTCTACCTATGTTTAACTAATTTGGACTTAAAGGAATGTCTCTAATAGCAAGTATCAATCTAGAGCAAGTTTTATCTGATGAAATTTGCCTAAGTGCTAATATTCTACCTACTCATGAGAATTTAAAGGTTTTAACATGCAATTACCATCATGAGTATAGAGACATACTTTAATCTTAAACATTGAGGTATAACACTAAGATTTTGAATTTATCCAAATTATACCTTATACATGGAAAATTGATCAAACTAATCTTTTTCTTCCTAATTAGCCTTCCTAAAACCTTATAACTTGTAAATAAGCTACACTTAATATTTTAGAGAAAATATAGCTACTTAGCAAGCTAACTCTACCAAAAAGCAAAGATAGACATCAAGTTTCATTATCAAAGATTACTTTGCTAAATGATTTCAAATTCATTTCAAATTCGTTTCAAATAAAATCAAGTGATACCAAAACGAATTTAAGAGATCACAAAGACAATAAATGAAACATATGATCTCCAACCCTTCCTATTGGTTGAAAATCGAAATGTCACAATGTGCCTACAATTTAAAATCGCAAGGTTGCTTAGGCCCATTACAGGCCACCGGGGTCTCCGAAGAGACCGGGAAATCAAATTATCAAAAATGTTTTTGAAACGGACTCTTTTGCAAGAGCGGGGAAAACAATCAATTTAAAGCATGTATCATGACTCCAACTTAAATAAAGCAAATCAAAGTAAGGTGATGATACCAAAGAGTTTGATGTCAAATTTACCATAGGCATCTAGTGTAGATGAAGACTTTGAAGTTGCAACCATGTAGGGATCATTCCTTCAACTCATTGGTCAACTTCAATTCTTCAATTCTCTTTACCCTTGTGTGGTGACTCCCCCTATAAGAGAAGAAATTTTTGGTACCCAAATGGCTTTGGGTCCTTGGGGGTTAGTGGGCTTAGCTACCCAAAGTGTTTTCACAACACTTGGGTTCATTTTAAAGGCACACTCATATATTACATGCCCATAAACACCACAATAAAAATAATGTCCATTAAATATCTTTTTATTTTTATTATGGACATGAGATTTATCTTTAGAATGCTTGTCATTTGAACTAGATTGAACATGAGCATTCTTAAAAGATACATTCTTCTTTTGAATATGAGGTTTAAATGAGGAATGCTTGACATGAGAATGATGATGAATATTAGCATTCTTTACACAAGCATTTTTATTTCTAGAGTTCTTAAAGGAAGATGCATTTGATAAATCATTTATTTTCCTATTTAAGAATACAACCTCATTTTTCAAATCACTCATGGATTTATGAATTAGATGCAATTGAGATTTCATCATACTATTTTCATTCTTTAAATTTTCATTTTTAAGTTTCAAGTCATTAACTTCTAGAGTTAATGTATCATGGCAAGGATCAATCATGCTAGTTTTCAATTTTTCATTTTCACTCTTCAACTCATGCACATGATTTACAAGCTTCAAGTTTTCTTTCTTGATTTTTCTATTTTCTTTATTTTTTCTAACAAGCAAGGCATACATGCTTTTATATTCTTCCATTAATTCATCATAAAGAAAATCATGAGAATTAGATGAATTAGTACTACACTTTTTGTTATTATGACTAGAGGAAGAAGAGTGTACCTCATCATTAGTATTCATGAGGCAATCTTTTGAATTTTCTTCATAGCCATGGGAAGAGGATGCTTCATTCGAGTATGATGATGATGTGGAAGCGCTTGACCTCCTCTTTGCCTCGTTCTTCATGTTAGGGCAATTCTTCCTTACATGCCCTTTCTCTTGACACACATGGCAAATCACCTTCCTTTTCCGATTTCTTGTGCTCTTATAACTAGAGACACTGTGGGCTTTAAAAACCATGTTAGTAGTGGGTGGATGACAATTGTCATCACTCCCCTCATCAACTGTTTTAAGCTCTTTGATTTTTGCATAATTATAAAGCATATTTAAAGTAGCCCAAATATCGAAAGCGGAAGTGCAATGCATGATCTTTTCAAAAATCTTATCATCCAAAGAACAAAATAAACAATTTGTAGCTTTAGCATTTAACTCAAACATGCTAATTTGTTCTTGGGTCCATGCATCCATTTTTTCCTTAGGTTCTATATATTTTGATTTTATCATATTAAAAACACCTAAACCTTGAGTCTTTAAGAATGTATACATTCTTCCTTTCCAAAGACCAAAGTTTAACTCATCGAACCTAGGAGGTCTAGATGCTACCGACTCTAGAGCCATTTCAAGATCGAGACTAGGTGTAGGCGAGATGGTGAAATCTCAATCTACGAACCTTGCTCTGATACCAATTGTTAGCGAAATGGCCACACTAGAGGGGCGGGTGAATAGTGTGTTTACTATACGATTTGCCTAAATTCGATTTTAATCGATTACTTAACTCGTTTAGGCGAATTACAATTATGCGATACGGAAGCAAGATAAATGATAAAACAATTAAGCACAACAAATAAAATCAATGCTAACACAATAATTTTATAGTGGTTCAGCCCCAATGCCTACTCCACTACCTAAGCACCCCGCTTAGGATTTCCAAACTAGTTTTACTAGATTAATTTATGTTTCCCTTACACACGAGGACTTTTCACCGAAGAGACGCACTCTCGACCTAAGTCACTTCCATACCCGGAAGTCTCCGACTTCTTATCGAGAGTCCTCTTCCACCTCAATCTTAAGGGACAACTAAACTAATCCTAGTAAACACTAAGTTTACACAAGTGGCTTTACTCTTATACCAAGATACCACTTCACAATCAACAAGACCTACACCCTAGGTCTTTACACAGACACAAATAAAAACACAGTTGAAGTAACAATAAAATTACAATTGAAAGAGCTTAAGATAAAACCAATGTTTGCAAGCTCCTTTCATAGCCTTCAATGGGCCTCCAACTCGTCAAGACGAACTGCTCGATTTAATTCTCGAGTTGAGGAAAAATTTGCGCTTGAAGTGGAACTCGTTGGAGAAGCAGAGCGCGCACGATTGATCGTTTGGAAGGCTTTAAATCCCTCTTTAAATGCTCAATAATTTCTGTAACATGAAGGGAAGGAGGAACAAATGTATCATACCTGGGTGTATTTATACCTAGGTGAAGAAACGGTGTTCAACGGATAGAAAACTATTTGTTACAGGCCGTCGATCGAAGCGCCGGTCGAAGCATCGGTCGATCGGTCATTCGATCGCTTCTGTTTATCGTGGTCGATCGATCGACTGGTCGACAGCCAGACGCAGATCGCGCGATCCACGATCTTCGGTCGACCAACACGGTATTACGTCGTGGCTCATATGTAGGTCAGTCGACCGATTGGTCAACCGCCAGCCTCGGCTCAATTCTTTCACCATTCGATCGACCCGTCGTTCGACCGACGTGATCTTGCTTCACGGGAATCAGCAGGTCGGTCGATCGATGGGTCGACCACCTGAGCTACTGCCCATTTTGGGCTTCTATCGATCGATTGCTCGGTCGACCGAAGTAGCTCTGCTACCTTTTTACCTTCGGTCGGTCGATCGACCAGTCGACCGAACCTAGGCTGAATGTTATTTCTTCATCCTTTTTCTTCCGCGCTTCATTTTCGGGTTCCGTCTTTCAACGAGCATCATCTTGGAAAGATTTTGACTTGATCTTTGGACTCATCCAAGCGACTTTGGTGCACTCATCGATCTTCGAGAAACTTCCGCGATGAACCCAAGCGTGACGATCAATGTCCTTCTGATTTTGCGATTTCTCCAATTTATCCGATCGAGTACATCGAACGCTAGTCGATATGGAACCTGAAGGATATTCTCAATGAAATCATTAGTTCCATGTTTGTTATCGTCAAAACCATCAAAACCAAGATTAAAGCTAAGGTTGAAAACCTAAAGCCAACATTCCAAACTAGTTTAACTAAATTAATTAGTTTCCTTACAATGAGGAATTTACATCGAAAAGTCCCAGCTCTCAAATCGAAGGCACTTCCACACTCAGAAGTATATCGTCTTCTTACCGAGAGCACTCTCCCACCTCAACCCTAAGGACAACTGAACTAATCCTAGCAACTATGTTTACACCAGTGGATTTAAGCCTTAACACCAAGGCAACCACCAACTCAATCAAAACTAGCAACCTAGGTTTACACACTTGAAAATACAATGAAATAAACAATAAAATACACAAGTAATGGAGCAAATAAAAAATACAATTTATACTTAGCTCCAAACACGAGTCCTAGTTCTTCTTGATGCCTCAATGATGAATCGTTCAAAGCTTGAAGGCAAGATCAAGGATGTATCATGAAAACTAGGGTTATCAAAGGGATGGCACAAGAAAAGCTTTGAGAATGATCAAGAATAGCTCAATGGAATCATGGACCATCGGAGGAAGGCTCTCATGGTCTTGTATTTATAGACCATGAAGAGAAGAGGCAACACTCCTCTCTTCAACTGGCAGATTTTTGCCTGTTACCAACCGAGTGATCGGAGCATTTTGTGCTCTCCGAGCTCGATTCGATCGACTGTTCCTGCGATCGCCCGTGAGAAATTAGTTTTTTTGCTGATTTCTTGTCATGTTCTTCGCTTACGGATTTTGGGTTTGGTTTTTGGATTCTTTGCATCATAAAAAATGATTACATATACATTCTAGATACCCTAAACCTAAACTCTAACTACCCGACGAATCCGAGCACGTCGACGAGCGTCCTTGCCGATTTCTCTAATTTTTCCAATCGCGAACATCGAACTCTAACCGACTTGGAACCTGAAAGTATTTCTCAATGAAATATTAGTTCCATATTTGTTATCATCAAAACCAAGATTAAGACCAAGGTAGAAAACCTTAGGCCAACAGAAACTTCAATACCAAATGGGGAGTGGAGACAATAGCTCCCAAACTATTCAAAGATGGTCGCCCTAGAATCATGTGGTATGGGCTGGTTACGTTGATGACAAGGTATTGCACATCAATTGTTTTTGCCCTCGGCCGAGACTTGAATATCGTCCTTACCATATGGCTCCTCGGACGTCAACTTTCTCCCCGGAGAAGCCCACGAGATTTCTCTTGCATGGAGTAAGTGAGGCTTTTGTTAATTGCATCCTTTCGAAGGTAGAGAGGAAAAGGATATTGGCTGAGCTGCCTTGGTCGACTAGGAAAAATTTAATAATGAAATCTCCTGCAATCATAGAGATTACGAATGGATCATGCAAATTTTATTAGTCATGTGAAAATCGGATTCATAGAAGGATATTACCAGGGTTCTTGAGGGGAACCCGTGTGGCCAGGTCATGTTGTTGACCGCTATTTTCGTATGAGAAGACTTTCTATTGGTGGAGCTTGATTCCCCACTCTTAGTGAGTCTGCTAGTGATGTAATTGATGACTCCTTGGGGTTCACCTTCTGGGTGATGAGCTCGGTTGTCGTCCTTGTGACCTGAATAAGGGTCGGGGGGTGTCCGACTTCGTTGCCTGAGATCGCAGCTTCTTCTTCGACCTCCCTCCTTCTGGTGACGAAGGTACTTTATCTAGGCGTCCTGCTCGGACCAAGTCTCCCAGCTTGTCAGCGAGTGTCACACATTCTTCGTTGTGTGTCCATAGGTGTCGTGAAATGCGCATCTTTTGTTGAGGTTAGCATTCGGTGGTAGCTTTTGTTTCCCTGCATTGGCAGGGTACCTGATGCGCTTCAGGTGGTAGATGTTGCGAAGAATAGTTTCCTTGCTGGTATTGAAGGGAGCGTATTTCTTGAATTGGGAGCTTAATCGAGGTGGTGACCTTGGCTCTCTTCCGCTGCTCTACTCACGGCGATTGTGATCCTCACTTTCATGGCCGTGCTTCCTAGATTTTTTGTCGCCGATGATGGCCTTAAGCTTTTGGCCATTTTTATAAAACCTACCACCTTTTCCTAAAATTCGGCCATGTCTTTAGTCTCGGTTAAGGCGATCTAGTCGGCGGAGGGCCTAGGTTTTAGCCCGTATTGGATGTAGAAAAGCTCGATTGCTGGATCAAGATTGGGGAAATTGATCACTATGGCCTGAAACATGTTCAAGTATTCTCTTAGGGGCTTATATTGCCCCTGCCTAATATAGTGTAGGGCTACACCCATCTTGTGATATACCCGTGATGTGGTGAATCGGCTTACGAAGATACGGGAAAGGTCGTCAAAAGAGCCAATTGATCCCGGCGAGAGGGAGGCCAAGCATAACAAGGCGACTTTCCCCAAGAAGGTCGGGAAGGCTCTACAGAGTGCGAAGTCAATTGCTCCATGATAGAGCATCGTGGTTCGAAACGCCGTTAAGTGCAGCGTGGGGTCACCCGTACCGTTGTAGGGTGTTACAGTGGTGGGTAGCTCACTTCTCAATGAGAGACAAGTTGCCATAATATGATTGGCGAAGGGCCCTACGGCGAGGTGGGAAGCGGCCTGAATCCCTTGAGTCTATGAAGCTTCATCCTTTTTTAGTCGAGGGGTGCTGGAGATCTCGTCTCAAAGGACAAAGACTGATCTTCTTCTTTCTGGCTTGTGATGCTGGTTGTTGGTTTTGTACTTCTAATTCGTTTACCCGCTGTCGGGGCTCCTCAGGGGGAAGGGGGGCTGGTACCGGAGCGTCGCTCCTCGCTATTTCAGCTTCACTAGGCTACGGTCGACCGTCGCCGTCGGTTTGTTGCAGTTGGCGTGCGACGGCCGTCGCTTGGCTTCGAGTTGCAAGCATTGTGGGGGAAACTTTACTCCACCCACACAGTGGGCGCAAGATGTTTCTGCTTGAGAGTCAGGGCCTTCCGGTCCAATTCGGTATCTCTCGTTGTCTGGTTCAACGCCGATAGGGGAGACCTATAAAAGACACTCCAACACCCAAGTTAGGGGGATCCCAAGGTGGAGGTTTATAGAATTGAAACTTAGGGTTACTTGAGTGCCCCATGTCTGTATATATTGCAGGTGGAGGTGATCATGTTGCTCGGCAATCTCGCTAGGATTGCTGTCCAGAATGGGTCGAGGCCAATATCGGAGATGACGGGTCTATGATGGAATCTCTCTCGATAAGGAAGGACATAGGAGTTCATGTATGGCCGGGTGGGTTCCCGGATAGAGCCGTCTGGTTCGGCTTGAGTCTGACTCAAGGGTGTAGCTTGAGCGGAGCCCCTTGGGTGGGGCCACGTAGGTTGGTTCGAGGTGAATGATGGGACGTTGCTGGGTTCGGTCCGATCGAGTCCAATAGTTCTAATCCAGTCCACTGAGTTATTTACAGAAGCACACGTAATAACAAGTTCATCGGCTAATGTTTTGATTTCATTGAAGTACTCAGTTACAATTTTACTTCCTTTAATAGATCTAGCAAGTTTGTCCAAAAGACTACAAATTCATAATTGTGATTTGTTGGCAAATTGATTTGCCAATTTTTGCCAGGCTTCAGGTGTCGTGGTGGTTGTTGCAACAATGTGAGTAAATGTTGAATCTATAGATGCCATGATCGCATGACGAATCAGGTCATCTTGACAGATCCAAAGCTTGTAGGCACCATTATAAGGACATGGAAAGCTACCATTGATAAAGGAAAGAAGATCAAATTCGACCGGAAGAAGCTCAAGTTGAGCCTTCCATGTCATATAGTTATAATTGCCGAGGAGTTTGAATGGTAACTGTGCTGCCAGATTAATCATGATAACATGGCCATTGGCGAGAAAAGGATGAACTATTTCCTGGCTTGATGACGAAGAGTTATTTGTAGAGGTGGGCGGGACTTGTGTGAAGCCATGGAAGATTAAGTAGAAAAAAAACGAAGCTAGACCATATTAGAGTTTAAGGAATCATGGTGGCGAGTGAAATCAAAGACGTATTGCAGTGAGATTTTTACATGTATATATACACAAATAGAGGCTAAAATGCTATGCTACAATCGTGAAAAGAAATAAAAAATCATTACAGGGAATCAGGTTGTTATTGCGTATTGTTGAGGAGTGCTAGAGTGTTCGATGGTGTGGCTGATGAAGTGGAACAACATATGTTGATGGGATTCTTTTACCATTTAACCCCAACAGGAAATCAAACTTGTAACGAGGCTTTTTAAAATGAAAAATATTCAAGTGCTTAGAAATCGACTTTTATCTGCTGAGAATGATCCGACATAAGCCAAACGGGAGAGGCTTGGTTCCAAATTTCAAGGCAAATTTTCTCAAACCATTTCCCACTTTATTTTTTTAAAATTACAAATTACATTTATGATGTATAGGTCAAGTCAATGAAAATCTAAAGAGAAATTTGCACAAAAATATTTATGGTTACCTTACAAAAATATATCTACTTTTTTTCACAAAGCATGTTTACAGTGTAAACAAATCAAGTCTCCTGTTGTCTCTTTCATTTAGAATCAGAGTATCCAGCATCTGCAACCTTGCATTTCTTGGGGTCCCTCAAACCATATCTCCCAGGATGAGTTTGTAGGCCCTCTTGTTCTGCAGAAAATAAATGAGTGAGGATGATAAGATAATGCCAGTATT
This sequence comes from Canna indica, assembly GCA_034359265.1. NCBI lineage: Eukaryota > Viridiplantae > Streptophyta > Magnoliopsida > Zingiberales > Cannaceae > Canna > Canna indica. The sequence goes on from CP136893.1 coordinate 42,588,916, forward strand.
AGGGGTGTCCAAAATTCGGTTTACACCGAACCGAATCATTTGATTCGGTTCGGTTTGGACACTGCTGGGTTCAGTTCTTGACCCGAACTGAACCCGAACATTGATATTCGGTTCGGATTCGGTTCCCGGAATTCGGGAACCGACCCAAACCGAAAACCGAACTAATTTAAAAATATATATTTTTAATTTTTAACTTAATAATTAATACACCCGAACCCGATATTTCACTTGGACCCAATTAATTTTTTCATATATCTTCGTGTAAATGAAATTTCGATTTTTTCGGGTAGGAACCGAACCGAATTATTTCGGTTCGGGTTTATTCGGTTTTTGGGTAATTCGGTTCGGGTTCGGGTTCGGGTATTCAAAAAAAAAATCGGTTTTAAGAAATTCGGTTCGGGTTGACCCGAATGGACAGGCCTAGTCAGTATGGTAATCCCTTCCCAATAAACACAGATAAGAATGACATAGGCAGTATTGGTGACTACTAACTCTGGAAGTAGAGGGTCTGGCTTGCTCTCAACTTGAAGCAGAAATCTGTTGAGAAGTCGAAATCTTGTATCAAACACAATGTAAATCACAATATACAATATGCTCATAATTTCATTCATACTCTTCTAACGTAGAGGATACTTTCTCCATTCTGTCGAGCTCTTCAAGTTCTTCCTGTTGAGAATAAGTTTAATAGTGAAGATATAGGAATTATGTTAGAATAAAGCTGTTTACTTTCTAAAATGCACTTTAATGTATTTGCACTTTCATGTATTTCTGAACTATTGAAATACCAATAACAATAAATTAGGAGACTCGGCAGAAATTATCCATTAGTAAGACCCACCACCATAAGGTTAACCAATAAATCAAATTAGATTCAAATTTTGCTAGCATCACAATTTAGAGATTATTCTCACGATACCATAAACATCTAAAGTAAAGATCAGCCAACTTAGCTGAAGTCTGAAAGGCAATAGCCTGCAACGTCATCATTCAGCTTCTGAGCAAACGGCAAAATACTTCCAAATACAGAAAATGAGATGAAAATAAAGAGATGACTATTTGGAAGATAAAACTAAACTTAGAAATTGATTTAGAATAGTGTTGCATTAAGTTTAAGATTGAGATGGATTAATCCCACCCCACCAAATACCACTTAGTTGGTGTTATTGCAATTAAGTAAACAATCAACACAAACAATCCAGAATAACTTGTTGATATTCTCCCTCACAGAACTCAAAAACCTATAGAAATACACAATTATTCAAATAAAATTCTGAATAGCTAAGTAGTCTGCAACAAGATTATAATTTAATATTTAATTGGGTTTAAATATACAGTAGAAAAGGGCAGGAACAAAGAATATCTACCATTGTGTATGCATACACATATCTATACAGTTCTTCTGGCTTTAGATACATCCTTTATCCTGTTCCAAATAATAAAATAAACTACAAACCACTACAATGGTTGTCAATTTACTTCTTCATGTTCATGGATTGCAACTTTAAATCTAAGACCAAGCAGACAATATCAAACGGCTTTTTTTTCTCAACTACCTTGCTCTAAGTAATGGCTATTGATTTGCTTGCTGAACATGGCTTTCATTTGACTCAGGTACTGATCTATTGTAGAGAGCCTTATTGCTGCGGCATAACAGCAAACAAAGAAGGTGAACCCTGATTGAGTAGCTTATACTACTCTTTGGCTAATTTAGACTACCACAATGGGTAGCTTATACTGATCAATTCTTGCAAATGGAAACTATAGAACACAGTCTTGTTCAAATATGAAATATCCACACTAGAAGGGGGGTTGAATAGTGTTGGGTTAAAACTACGTTCAATTCGATTCTTTTTTAATTCAATTCCGAATGCAACCAAATCTACGTGCGACTAATTACGATGCATTGACAAGTATGAATATCAAGTAAGAGCAAGCAATCAAGACAATACAAACACAAGTAGATATAGTGGTTCGGCCAACCGCCTACTCCACTACCTTGGCTCCACACCAAGGAATTCTAACCAACTCCTTTATAGATTAAGTTTTTCCTTTGAATACAAATGAGGACTCACTTCTCAACCCTTTGAGAAAGCCTCAACCCTATTCACCTAGGCAAAATACAAATCTACAAAGAGAACCCTAAGATGTTTACCTAGCACACCTTACAAGCTATCAATGAAAACTTTGTTTAACAACAAAGAAAACAAGTTCTAAAGGAGCAAGAGAATAAACCAAACAAGAGTGCTCCTTGCTTAGCCTTCAAAGCCTCCAACTCCTCAAGTCGTAGAGCGCGAATCGAAGCCGGAGTCGAGGCGAAAAGAACACTTCAATTAAATGAACAATCGTCGAAGCTTACACGTGGAGATCACCTTAGAAAGGCTCAAATCTCTCTTAAGTATGCTTAGTGAATGGTTAAGGGTGGTAGGTGAAGGTTTATGAGGGGTATTTATAATCCCTCACCCGGATAGGGCACCCAACAGGTATTTTTCTGCTCATTGGCCCAGTCGAAGTCCAGTCGACCGACCGAGCGACCGGCCCATCGATCGGAGCCCCCTGTGCTTTCTGGGATCGTTTCGGTCGATTGGCCTATCGGTTGAATCTGGGAATCAGCCCTTTTTTGATGATTTCTTCTCGCGAACTTCGTTTCCGGATTCCGTTTCCGAGTTTTGACTTGGATAATATTACAATCAAGTTTGAAATGTATTCCTAGAGTCATATTACATGATTTTATTTCTAATCCTAGATTTTCTACGTGACCGTCGTCGGAGCCGTTTTTGACGTATTTTGGTATTTCTCCGAACAAAGTTTGCACGCGTATCGCAACATCAACCTGAACTCAAAACTACACAAATGCATTAGTTTCATGTTTGTTATCATCAAAATAGAGATCAAAGCCTAGGGGTAACCATTGGACCAACACAGTCACCAAAAGAAATAGAAGGGGAGAAGATAAGATTATCAGCTCAGCCAATAAATTGAGTTTCCTTCATGCACTTGCTATACTAGCCTTCTGCAGCTGAGGGAACCATTAAAACATAGCTAATAATTAAAGCCTACTCTTCTCTAATCAGGACTACCACTAATGAGATGACAGGACCTAAGACCAAGCCATCGGCCATCTCAGCAACTAACACCTGGAACAGCAGATTCAAATCAGGAGAGGAACCAAACCACAACCTATCGAAGATATACACATGGCAGATTAAGAAAGAAGGCTTGATGGATCTTCACATGGATGAATTCATGATCTTATTTACATTTTTGAATAAGCCTGCAGAGGTGTTGAACAAGGAGAAAAATGAGGTGTAAACATCAACAGATTCATTATGTACATTGTACATTGATGTATTTGTATAATCCATAATAAAGGAAATAAAAGTTAAGTTACATCTCTCAGTTCTGTGTGTAATACACTAAAGATGGTGATTTGTCTTTTTACTCCACCAAGACAATAGTTATACTCCACAGCAGCCACGTTGGAAAGGTCCATAAATGGAGAAAGCCTGGGACAGTATGAAAAGCAGCCACCAATCCCAGGCCAGCTGTCCACAGACTCAATCCTTCAGCCGTGCCCATAACATGAGACTTTAAACTTAAGCAATACACTAACGAAAACTATCCGATTTGAACTCTGGATGCACTATCATCTGCCAACTATACACAAGACTAAAAGTACAGAATACAGATTGGGGACACAACTTGACCTAGTTTGGTCCAAACATAGACTTATTGTTCATTTAGTTTAAGCGATCTTAATAAGCACTTAGGAGACTGAGCTTAGTCTAGGATAGGATAATTTGATTAGTTAAAGAAAAAAACAGTAATGACATATTAAAAGTAGTAGCAAAGCTTGTCAAGAAATTCTTAAATGACAAGAAACAGATAACTATTTTGCTACCAATGCAACATAATTTGGTAGAGGATCTCATTCCTTTATCTAATGAATGTTGGTCGTGATCCAAGAGCACAGATCATATGTTTTTGATCAAAGTTAAACATTCCCTAGACCTTCAGATTTAAATGGTGAATTGACGAGAAACAATTAGATTTGTGGATGTGCATAGTGCCAATAATAAAACTGCAAGGTATACATCCTATGATAATCAGATGCACAGCAATAAGCAACTTGTCTCTGAACTAGTAGTTAAATCTAATAACACTTCATATAAGTGTACCATATAATGGTAAAATCAACTTAAGCAATCTGCAACTTGTTTCTATAAATTTAAGCCTCAAGGTAGTTGCAGACTTAATGTAATCATCTCATAGATTTCAAATTTGACTACTAAGCCAAATATAGGCTTCACCATCCTTATGGTGATGGGTGATTAGTTTAGTCAATTATATTAAATTCCCTTGTATATCATCCTGATATATGTGGAGATTACACCTTAAAGTACCCATAACTAAAATGGACCTACCACTATTTTCTCATTTTCCTAGATATCTAGGATGTAATTCCTAACCGGCCACAAGCATCCTTCCTGTGATCCTTTCTTTATTTGTCCTTATATGAATATAGATAATGATAATATCACGACAAAATTACATCTTAGCTATAATTTTGTGGAACATTGAATAGGTGACACAACTAAAACATGGTGTCATTGATATTTAAGTTCCTAACCAAATCTGAAGATTTTTAGGATCACATCCAATCTATATAATGAACAAACTCAAATGATAATGTATCACTAAAGGGGTATCACAAACTCCAATCAGGCAACACTTAACTGTTTAATGATATACATCTCTTTTATTTATGAAAAAGTTGAAAGTTTCAAATAGACTAAGGCCCTATTTGGATAGAAAATGTGGGAGAGATCAGAAAAAGAGAAAGGGGAGAAAAGAGAGGGGAAGAAACGTTCTCTTCCTTTATCAGGAAAGGGAGGGAAAGAAGGTTTCTCTTCTCTCCACTTCCTCCCAAACATGAGAAAAAAGATTTTGCTATCCAAAAGGATAACTCAGTTCCTCATTTTTCTCTGCAAACAAGGAAGATTTATCTACTTATTTCTTTATCCAAACAAAGAAAACTCAATTCCCTTCTCTTTTGCTCCTATCCAAACAAGGGAAAGAAGGCATCTCTCTTCATTTTCGTTTCTCTTCTGCCCACTTCTCTCCCTCTAAGGTCTTGTTTGGGTATGAGAAAAATCAGGACAAGAGAAGAGAAGAAAAGGCTATGAATAGGTGCTAAAGTGAAGGGAATTGAGCCCTCTAAGGCCTTGTTTGGCTATGAGAAAAATTGAGAGAAGAGAACAGAAGAGAGGAAAAGGCTTTGGATAGGTGCTAAAGAGAAAGGAATTGAACTTTCTATTGTTTGAAAAGAAAAATGAGAAGAGATGGGAAGACAAATCTTTTCCTATACAACAGCAAAACTTCTTTCTTTGTGCTTTTAGGAGAACATGGAGAGAAGAGAAATCAGATAAGGATGAAAGGTTACTATTCGAATAGTACGCTCTCTATCATTATCGATGTAATGATTCTAAGAGTATTATAGGAATAAATGAATGTTATCTTTGCTTCTCTCATTTATATTTGTTCTAACTAAGCAAGAAAAACAAGAGAAGGGAACCTAAGGCGAGCAACTCAAGAAAATAAGCATTTGAATTCTCAACCATCCAGTTCCATCTCAAAAAGTGAACTTTTAAGCTGAAAGCAGAAAGTATATTGCTTTTTAGTTTGTTTAACTAATCTTTTTTTCCACTATGGCATTTTTTATCAAGAAGAGGAGAGAGGGTTTATTTCTGCCCCTGTTGCAGTTTGTGGAACATCAAATGAGATGCAGAACAATCAGACAACACAACACAATATCATGGTGTCGATATCCATTTAGAGGATTTTCCTGGAAAGCATCCAATCTATGTACTAAACACTATCAAATGATGATTGGAGTGCATATCAATATTTAAATGTAGCAGAGAAAAAAGGATACTAATAACTCCAATCAAGCAACACTATATCATCTTTCTAGAATAAAATTAACATTCTTTGAACAGAAGTGCTTATGTGCTTGCAGATAATTGACTGCTTTTACTATGCAGACATTGAAACGCTCCTAGCTTGCTCAAGAGATTGTGCTCTCTAAAGCAACTAGCTCAACAACTAAACTAGCATATCAGTAATTCTTTCCAATGAGATCGGAAATAAAATAAAATATCTGAAAAGATAACATCGACAAACATTTAATTTCATTCCAAAAAAGAGAACTTTTTAAGCAGAAGCAGATATGACGATTCTTTCTTTTTCAGTTTTGTGGCAATCTTTCATTTCCCGCCTGACATTAAGGATAAAACAAGGGAGGGGGCCAGGAGGTTTACCTCCAGGGATCGAGCTTCTTGCTCCAACCGCTTGACCTCCGCCAAGATCCGGTGCTTCCCCCGGGTATCCGACAGCAGAGGGGATTGCTGATCGCTCGCGGCGGCAGCCTGCGCTTCGTTCACAAGCATTCCAACCGTCGAAAGGCGATCGCTCCACGTCGTGCTCGGAAATCGATAGCAGGAACAGCAGATCTTTCAAGGGTCCCCGGTCCTGCGTCTACCCGTCGCACCTGGCAATGCGTCCATGATTGGTCGATAAATTTCCATTAAAAGGAACTCTTTTTTAATTTCCTTAAACAACTTTTGGGTGGTGCGGTAAAGCAGCGATTCCGCCTGTTGGAAGAACAAAAAGAACTTCTCCCACCGCATGTTACACGCTATGATTGGAGAAAGTTGTGTCTTCAGATGCAGGTCCCACATCTTGGTCGGGGAAGTAGGCGGCGTAGGATGAGCAGGAGGATAAATTGAACAGGCGGCGGCGGCTATACAGACTAGAGTGGGCCAATGAAGGAGCGGTGGGAGGGCGACATGGAGTTCCACCTCGCCGCTGTGCCCAGTACGAAAAGATAATTTAATAATTTATTTTTATATCTTATGTTAATACTATAAATACGAAAAGATAATAGTGAAAAATATTATACTATTCTTTGAAAGATGAAAATAATATTTTTTATCTATCTAAGTTCGAACCCTAGTACGTTAACAGATGACTTTCTATTTTTTTAAAATAATAATAATATTTTTTATCTATTTTTTATAATCTTCCTGTTCCTTGTAAAAAATGGTCAAAAAGTTAGAACTAAATAAGAAAATAAATAGGTAAATATTATTATAATTTCTTCATACTTCATCTAATCAAACACTCTATAATGTAATTTTAACCCAGTGATAAAATAAATTATCACCATATTTTATAACTATACATGATCATCCATATTAGCACGCACAATATGCACATAATCAAGTTATAATGAGAGTTTCACCCTCCTAAAATTTTAAATTTGGGTATTTATTTTAACAAAATTTAATATCTCGTATACAAAATTTAACATTTGTGTTATATATTCTGGACTAGAATTATTGGGCCCGATCGGATTAGACCCAGCAACACCCCACTACTCGTCATGGCCAAACCAAATAGCTTCGTCCACAGGACTTCACCTAGCCACACTTCTGGACTGGACTCGAGCCAGATCAAACGGAAGGAAACTATCCTTCGGGACATTTATCACCTGAAGCTTATCAGATACCCTACCAACGCGAGAAAACAAAAGCTACCATCAATCACTGATATGAGTAAGACACTACTAAAAAAATGGTCTTTTGCGACGGCAGTGGATGCAGTTGCAGATGCGACGGTTCTACGACCGCCATCCATTGGGGTCGCAGACTAGCAAGGGGGCGACGGATTTTGCGACCGCTTTGAGTGCCGTCGCAAAATAGCGACGATACGGCGACCGCCTCGAGTGCCGTCGCAATATGGAGACGGTTTGGCGACCATTTGCGATCGGTCGTTGCGACCGTTATAGCCGTCGCAAAATGTAATTAAATCCCCGCCTGTTCCCTGCCCAATCCCTAAACCCTGCTCGATCAACCCATCAACCCTAGCCTCTCACTCTTGTTCTCGATCTCTGCCGCCGCACGCATCACACTTACCGCCCCTTGTTCGTTGGCCGTCATCCGCTGCTCGTCGTCCGCCGCCTGCTACTTGTCGCCCGCCGCAAGCAGGCCACCCATCGAACCCTAGCCAACGGTATTCTCTCTCTCTCTCTCTCTCTCTCTCTCTCTCTCTCTCTCTTATCCGACGCCCTCTCCCATGGCCCCTAGCGCCAACAGGACACTGGCTCAAGGCCGGAGAGTTATCTTCCTACGATCAAAGTCTTGTCCTTTGCTATATTGTATAGTGTTCTAGGGATTAAATTGATGTTTATTTCATTACACTGTAACATTATTGCTTATTTGCTACCTGTAAACTTACACATAGGTGAAAGAAAAAATGCATCATATCGTGCCTTCTTTTTACCCTTTCTACAAGGTACAGGATTGTTTATTAGGCTAGACACACTGGTTCCAGGGCTTTACTGCAAAAAATAACTTTGTCAAAATCAGGTTTGTTTATTGGGCTAGACTAGTTTAATGAGAATTGGGTGGTCTAATTGGTCAAAGATTAAGAGAAAGATACAACTTATGCATTGCTCATGATGAGTGGGGGGCATATCAGGCATGAAGTTTCAGTGAGATGAACTCAATGGCAGCTGCCACTTGCTCTGCCCATGCAATCCTCCAACCTTTTGGAGGATGAGATTAAATTACTCCTTCCATAGACATGTTTCTTTCTGTCACTTGAAAAAGAAATCTAATTCCAGACCTATTTATCAAGCAGAGTGGGAGTTGAGAAAATCTGACGCTGCCTACTTGCCCCCCTCCCTTGCATTCCAAGTTGTCCTGGCAAATCTATAGAAAGCTTCCTAGCAATGGCATGAGCACAGCCAATCTCAGAATTAAGACTGCATGCATGCAGTGTCTTCCACAAGATCGTATAATTAATGAACTTATTTCTTCCAACAAGATCACTTATTACCTCATGTTGTCACTATAACATTATTGTTGGGAAATCATCATATTATGGATTCCCAAATACAAATCATGAGACTAATAATAACCCACTTAAATGCTGAAAAAGAACTCAAGCTCTCACATGCAAAGTTCATTGTCTGGGTTGCGATGATTCAAGCTGTCATCTTAAAAGATACTTGAAATTGAGCTTAATAATTCATCTCCTCTTCCAAGAACCAGGATATTACTGCTCTCTGTTTCAATAGTCTTCTATTAAATCCAAATCAATCTCCTCTTTAATTTATATGAGCTGGAATGCTCTTACTACTGTTCTTCTCCATTGTGTAATGCAAGGTTGGCTGGATGCCACAATGGAGAAGAACAATAGTCAATTGCTCTTGACACCATACTTGACTTTCTCCCGATCACTCTCTTATTTTCCCACAACACCATCAACTACATCTACACTATCTACTTTTTTCATGCTCTAAAAGAAAACCAAAGAGCAAAATAGTGGCCTCAATGTCATCTTCTCCACAACTTGTGCTATCTTTTCCTTCTCGTAACAAGAGAAAGCATAGAAGAGTGAAAAAGATTGCTGCACAATAGAGCAAAAATAAAGCTTAATAAACATAGAAACTTGGGTCGTTCCTTTATTTTTTGGCCCTCCCTTACCATGCATGGGGAAGTGTAGATGGATATGAATGGTGGTAATATTATTATTTGCCCAAATGGTTTGAATTTGGTTAGGAAACATTGGTCCCTGCATGTATCTCTTCCCTATGAAACACACCTGGTTTTATAATTGTTTGAGTTGTCTCATAGCAAAGAGTTTAGCTAGTTTTGTGCTTGCTAGTTTTCGATTGGTGACTTCCTAATTTTTTAAGTTTATGTTTGGATAACTAATCCACAACAAAATCCAACTCTTCCATCACATGCCTCCACATCCCATCTTGCTTTCTTTACTTTTGCCTAATCCACAACAAATTATTTTAGGTAAAGCGACCTAAAAATATAGGTCACTTTACCTAAAATATTGATATAGAATGTGGCTTGTAATATTTAAAACATAGTTTATTCTATCCTAATTTAGTAGCATTATTTGAGTTTGTTGCACTCTGGTTTTCTTGTGCATAAATTTCTCTCTTAGCCAGCCACCTTATCAAGTTATTTAATGATCTTCTTGTATGTAATCATGTCAAGACTACTATTGTCTTATGGCATCTTCTAATGTTAGGATTAGGTGGATATGCATATACTTGAGATCATGTATCTTGTTGATTGGCATGATGATGATCTTCTTCCTAAGGAGTTTACTTAAACTAATGAAGTTAATCATCTCTATTTCAGGTTTACATTGTCTTGAAGGAACTCGTTAGAAAATCTATTGCTTAAATAGAGGTTTGGTATTATCTAAGAATAAATGTACTTCATTGCAATGTCTTAAAATTTTCATACCATATGCATGCTTTGTGTCATTGGTTATTTTCATACTATATGCTGGCAATATTTAAAACTAAACGCAATTGATTTTTTCCAGTTGAGATAATTAATATTTCAATTTCCAAGTAAACATTAATTAGCAAGCTAGTATATAATTCTTTGCATGTATACAAATATATATCAATGCATGACATGTCAATGTAGATCTTCTTTAAACATGATTTTGTTGTCAAAAGTGTGCATGAATTGAATTAGATTGAATGCTAAAAAATTTCAACCAAATTCAGGTTGTTATTTTTCAATATTAATTCAGCCCAATTAATATGTCAACTCCATTCTACACTATTAATGCATAATTTGTCAGTATAATTTTAGGATTGAAACTGAAAATAATATTATGATTTGCGAGTTGATAAAGTGACACAAACTTATCGACCGTTGGATCATAATTTTTTTTATAATACCTTAGATTCGTTCGGAGATCGTATCGTTGTCTATAAGAAGTACAAAACTTATAGATTCTTTACGTTTTTTGAATTGTCCTTGATCAGACAGTTTTGGATCAAAATTATTTTACTTGCAGTTAAATATTTTTTTAACATTCATTTCAGTTTGAAATTCTAGCAGATATCCCTTGTTCTCCAAGTATGCGCCCAGATGATATGCATACTTGGAGAACTGTAGGAAAATATTGCCGAAATTTCAATTGAAATTGAATGTTAAAAAGAATATTTAAATGCAAGTAGAATAATTTGATTCCCAAATGAAATAGGACCACCCCACCTATGAATATTTCCAAAGAAGTAATTGTTGTGATATATCACGTACAGAATCATGACGGAAGATCGTAGTTGGATGTACCGTGGAGGTTTACTTGAAGAATTCAAGAGCGGTGTTCAGGAATTTTTGAACTTCGCATATTCAAATCCGCAATTTGTCAATGTTGACAAAATTAGATGTCCGTGTCGTCGGTGTGTCAACTTGTTTTCCCTAGACCGACGGGCAGTGACATTGCACCTATACAGAAATGGTTTCATGAATCATTACTATCGATGGATTTCACACGGGGAGTCATTCATAGACATGTCAACGTATGAATTAGGAGGCCAGTCGTCTAATATTGGATCTTCGTCTGCAACTCATACAACATCCGTTGAGCAGCCATATCGAAATATGGTCTTTGATGCTCTGGGCGGTCGTGAATTCCAAAGGTTGCCAATGCCTCACACAGAATTAGGAGGTCAGTCATCAAGTACTGAAGTGACAATGGATATGGAGTGTGAGCCATAAGTAGAATCGAAAATTCAAATGGAGTTACCGAATCCAGAAGCAGCACAGTTTTATGATTTACTGAAAGTTGCAGATGAACCATTGTATGAAGGTTGTGATGAATATTCAAAGTTGTCAATAATGACTCAAATGTTAAACATTAAGTCTGACTGCCACGTAACTGAGATAGCATATAATCGATTTTCCGAGCTGTTTCACAAACGTTGCCTAAAGATAACAAACTGGAGGTCAATTTCTATAAGACGAAAAAGATGATGAAGAGACATGGTCTAGGGTATCAAAAAATTCATGCATGTTAGAATAACTGCATTCTCTATTACCGTGAATACGCAGACTTGACCCAGTGTCCAATATGTGAACATCCGCGGTACAAAGAGAAATCTTCAAGTAGGCAGAAAGATATATCGTTTAAGGTTCTTTGATATTTCTCGATAATTCCCGGATTGAAACGGTTGTTCATGTTTGAAAAAATAGCCCAACATATGATATGACATGCTAAGAGTCGTGATCTGAATGTTATGACTCACTCGTCTGGCAGTGAAGCATGGAAATATCTTGATCGATGTTATCCATCATTTGCAAGTGATCCTAGAAATGTCAGACTAGGGTTCAATCCATTCGGTCAATCATCCACTTCATATTTTGTTTGGCCGGTGCTCCTCACAGTCTATAATTTGCCGCCGTCGATGTGCATGAAAGATGATTTCATATTTTTTAGTATGGTAATCCCAAGACCAAGGGGACCAAGAAAACAATTGGATGTGTTCCTTCGACCGTTAATTGATGATTTAAAGAACTTGTGGGACGACAGAATCATCACTTATGATATTCATCAAAAAAGAAATTTTAACTTAAGGGTCGCATTGTTGTGGACAATTAGTGACTTCCCGGCATATGCTATGTTGTTTGGTTGGATCACACACGGGAGGCTTGGTTGTCCGTATTGTATGGAATGAACAAAAGCATTTAGTCTTCAGCATGGACAAAAGATTTCATACTTTGACTATCATCGTCAATTTTTGCCACTTGATCATCCATACCGAAGAAATAGAGATAAATTCATAAGGGGCATAGTGGAAAAAGATGGACCACCTCCGCGTTTGTCTGGTAATTAAATGTTAGCTCGAGTTTCTGTGTTACCGGATATCACATTCGGAGAGGTTGACAAAATTAGTGGTTTCAGAGAAAGACACAATTGGGTCAAAAAAGTATATTCTAGGAACTGCCTTACTGGAGCTCATTACTAGTTCGACACAATTTGGATGTGATGCACATTGAAAATAATGTGTTTGAGAATATTTTTAATATAGTGATGGATTTTGCAGGAAAAAACAAAAGATAATGTGAAGGCAAGAATGGACTTAAAAGTATATTGCTAACGTCCAGATTTAGATCTACAGGAGGTGAACGGCAAACAAGTGAAACCAGAAGCCTCTTATGTTCTCAGTAAGCAACAACAAAAAGGTATTTGCCAGTGGATAAAAGATCTCAAATTACTAGATGGTTATGCATCTAATTTAGCTCGATGCGTCAATGTAGACGAAGGTAAAATATCAGGAATGAAAAGTCATGACTGTCATGTGTTCATGCAGAGACTACTCCTTATTGCATTCCATGATATTTTACCAGATAAAATTTGGGGTCCGTTAACCGAGCTTAGTTTGTTCTTCAAAGATATCTGCGCCAATGCCCTCCGTATCGAAGATATGGAAAAGCTAGAAAAAAACATTGTAGAAATTCTTTGCAAATTAGAGCAGATATTAATTTCCACCTGGATTTTTTGATTCGATGGAGCATCTATCGATTCACTTAGCATACGAGGCAAGAGTTGGTGGTCCGGTTTAGTATCGGTGGATGTATTTATTCGAGAGGTATATGCAGAGGTTAAAAAGGAAAAATACAACTAAGGTGGAAGGTTCAATAAGTGAAGCTTATATAATTCAGGAAATTAATATCAACTTTCTATTCTTTTTATTTCGAGCCCAATGTGCACACAAGGTTGACTCGTCTTCCTCGAAATGATGATGGGGGAAATGTGAATGCTGTAGATTGTCTACCAATATTTTGTTTTCCTGGTCGTGGTTTAGGCTCACGTCCACCGAGATATTTAACTGAAGATGAGTACCATCTTGCACAATTATATGTACTGATGAATTGCCCCGAGGTTGATCCTTTCATTCAAAAATTTGATACGGAAGTTCGTACACAAACACCGAATATATCCGAGGAAGAATTACAAGATAAACATAGCACAAAATTTCCAAATTGGTTCAAAACTTGGTCGAGTGAACATATTCAAGAAATAGACAACAAATTACTCGAGTTAGCATGTGGACCGTCACGACTAGTCTTATGCTATAACGGATACTTTGTGAATGGATATAAATTTCATACAAATGAGTACTCAACCACAAAGAAGATAATGAATGCTGGTGTTTGTGTCAAAGGCTCCACTTGGATTGATTGTGATTGTGATTCCTACGCACTGCTTGAGGAAGTACTTGAGATTCAATATGTTGGGTGCAAAAAAATAGTGATATTCAAATGTCACTGGTTTGACACATCATCTCGAGGGAGTCAAATTCATCTAAAGTATAAGCTTGTCGATGTTAATTTCACATCAAAGTTAGCGTCGAATGAGCCTTTTATTTTGGCATCACAAGCGCAACAAGTATATTACGCAAATTATCCAGGCAGACGAAAAGATAGATCGGAATGGCGGGCAGTGTGTAAGACTAAGGCACGATTGAGGATTGATCCAATGACAGAGGATAATGATACTACAAGATTTGTATTAGGTGATTTTTATCCGAAGGATGATCCTCCAGTAGTTGAAGTTGTTAGTCAAACACTTGAAGATGATAATTTAGTCGTTGCACAAGGTCTTGCTGAAGAAAGTATTGATGTTGAACCAGATGATGCAGAAGATGAGAATAGTTGTGAAGATGAAGAAACAAGTGAAGAAGAAAACGACTCAATCGATTATTATTCAGATGATATCGATGATTAATGTGTAATATATATATCATCTTTTTTCTATTAATTTATATTATATTATTGGTTGACATCACTAATCAACATTTATATCTGTAGATGTCGCGTGCCCGTTCTAGGGTTCATCGCACAAGTTTATCTTGGCCGCCGCCGCCCACGACAGCACCACCACCGGCCACCACCAGCCGTGGCAGATACTGTACCACCACCACCACCACCTGCACCTATACCACCACCACCTGCACCACCCGTGGTAGATGTTGTACCACCACCAGCTCGAGGTCGTCGTAGGCCTCGTGGGCCTAATAGGGGGGGGGGTGATGCACCTTCATCGTTCGACCAACGTCGGCGGATATCGCTGAATGGTTTAAAGTAAGTAAACTAATTTATTTATTATAATTGTTAATAATTAATTGTTACTTATAATGTTATTATACTTGAGTTGTAGATTTGAGCAAGATGATGTCGCCTGCACCATGACCGTTATACTTAAGAGTTTCTTTCATGAACTGTGGACTTCATGGACCAGGGTGTCGAACCATTATCATAATTTATTATGGAATGAGTTCGAGGTACGTAGAGCAATTGTATTTGTTGACTGATACTTTTGAACTTTGATGGCATAGTGGTACATAAATTGTTTGAACTTTAATATATGTTCTTTGCTAAACAGAGTTACTTTCCCCAAATATTAGCTCTTGAGCTTGGTTTAGGGCTTCCAATGATATAGTAGATTATTCTTTTATCAAAGTATTAAAAGCTAGATTTAAATCAAAACTAGTGTTTGGTGAGTTCCAACTAATTAAATGCATTAATTTTTTGTTGTAATTGATTTATTTTTCTTTTTTTTCCTATCTCAACTCTAATATTCCTGTTACTGCTTCAACTCTAATATGCTATGCCTAAGCTACTTAAGGATTAAACAACGCAAGGGGGTCAGTCATGGACTAATATAGGAAATTACAAGATACATATGCTATGCCTAAGCTGCTTCATCTGTTACTACTTAAGGATTAATGTCTATCATACTGATATCACTTATATCAGTATCATACTGATATTAGTATGAAAAGATACATATAAGTATCACTTATATCATATGTATGCGTGAATGATACTGAAACAAGGAACAATTAACATAATAGCAATTGTAGCAGTAGTGTGGAGTTGGAGAACAAGCTCACATGGGAACAATTAACATTTTATGTTTCATTGCCAGATGAACAAAATTCCAGCTCCAAACACACATGGTAAGCTAGATTCAATTTAGCACCTGAACAAGATTAATGCCAGATGTTAGTAGTTCTAGTAGGTTTCTCCAAGTGTTTTGTTGCATGGTAAGCTATTCAGAAATTAACATTCTCTCATTAGCAAATAGACAATAAAGGAGCACTTCACCTGTAAGCCATGCAGAATGTCAGGTGAAGGAAGCTCAGGGAAATAGGCAAGATCTACAAACTCCATTTCATCTGCCCTTTTTGCAGCAGATTTAGCTTGCATGCACAAGAATTTTAGAAGAAGAAGAGTTGAAGACTTATTCAGCGAATCCCCATTGCGCTGAACTCCCCTGCTTATAGACGCCAAAAGATGAACATAACCAGTGATTGCAATGTTCATATATAATAGTATCAGAAACATGAACAATCCTTGTAATTGCTAATCAGGTGGAAGCATATTCAATTGATGAAGTCTTATTATTTCTAATCAGAAATCATTGGAGAATGTGTACAAACATAACCAGTGATTAGCCTTACTCACTAATAGTTAAATCATTTACTCACTAATTGTAAACATAACCAGTGTGTACAAATCATTGGAGAATGGAAAGACAAAAAAATGATTCAGAAATAAGGCACATGGATCAAACTAATAGTTAAATATCTGAATGGTGCTGAAGTTACCTAATTAGCCTTAGCAAAATTAATGAAACTTGCTTTACTGAAACTTGATATGTGCAGAAGCTTTACTGAAACTTGCTTTCTTTCATCTGAATATGCTTAATGTTGATGGATTTTATGAATATGAATATGCTTAATGTTGCTTTCTTTAATTATTGGATACTTTAATTAGCTTCACAATGAATGAGTATTGCAGCCCAACCTTTTTTTGATAAAACTATCTAATCATTTAATTTCTTATCCTTCGGGCATGCCTTGTAACGAGAATATCCATTAATTCCTCAAATATGTGTCCCTTCAATGGAAATAGAACCAATTGATGATATAAATTTTCTGCTCTTTCTCATCTTACAGTATCTACTTTTGTTCTTAGCTTATAGTTCCCAGCTTACAAGTATCTGTTCAATATCTACTTTAGAATATATTTGAGTTCAGTGTTCAATATCTACTTCTCGTGAACTCGTGAACTTGTATTAATGTTTTCTTTTTGTAGGCCCGATACACCTGGGATCCTGCCATTCAAGTTCAAGTGGAGGATACTTGGAAAGCTTACAATAAGAAGCTTTTCAAGGATATCCTCCACCGTGCGCGGGATGAGGCGAGGGCAAATATAGGCGGTAATTGGGATACACCTATGGATACGCTGAAGGGAAATAGGCCCAACTGGATAACGAGCCACATATGGGATCGACTATGCGACATCTGGGCGTCCGAGGAGTGTCAGGGTGCCTCTCGAACGGTGCACCGAAATCGGATGACGCTAGTTGAGGGATACCGGTGGGTCCATCCCATTTACTAGTCACGATTGTCGCATGGTAAGTAATTTAATACTAGTTTTTATTATTTATTATAGAAAAACTAATTATATTTATTTTATTGCAGGGGACACGAGACAAGCAGGGGACGCTCATTCCGGCTGGCCCTTTGAGGGTCTTCGAGGAGACACATAGATATAGACATGGTCCTCGCCGGGGTGAGTTCATCAGCGGGAGGCCGGAGACAATCCTGGTAAGTTAATATTTAAAAAAGTTTTTATATTTTTTTAAAAATATTAGTTCAATTATCTAAAATTAATTTAATTAATCAATCTTTAAAGGCCACGTATTCTGAGTTGGTGACCCAGCAGGGAGGTGATCCTACGCAGCATCAGCTTGATGTTGACGCATGGATGCAGGTGACAGTTGTCAACCACGGCCGTGTATATGACATTGGCACAATGGTCCACGCACGGACGTTGTTGCAGCCATATGGTGCGGGGTCGTCTGCCTTCACCTCTTCCACCACTGGTCCATCAACTTCACATGCGGGCCAGGATCGATTTGCAGCCTTAGAAGGTTCGCACGTAGAATTACAGGCTTCTCATGTAGCCTTAGAAGCTTCTCATGCACGCCTCATCAGTGAGGTGGCCGCTATGAGGGAGTAAATGGCACGTATTGCTTCTTCCATGCCTGGTGCTCTGGCCCCTCCGCCTCCCCCGTCATTCGATGCGACGCCAGCTGATGCCGTCCCGACGCAACCCCTCTCCTCGCCGCATCCGTCGCCGCCACATGATGCGCTTCATGATTGATGTACTTTATTTTCTATTTTGATGTAAACATGTTTTGATATGATGTAAATATTACATTTTGATATAAATATGTATAAACATTATAATTTGATGTACATCTTGAATATTCCCTCGTTGTGGAGCTGTTGAACCTAAGGCAGAGAAGATGGCTGAAGTTGTTGAAGGACTATGATTGCACAATCATTACCATCCGGGAAAGACTAACGTGGTAGCAGATGCTTTGAGCAGGAAATCTATGGGCAGCTTAGAACCTTTGGCGATCAGGAGGAGGCCGTTGGCTCAGGAGTTGGCCTTATGCTTGGATGGAGGAGCAGTCTTGGCAGTGTTAGAATCAGGTGCGCTAGTGGCCCACTTGAGAGTGCAGTCGGCGTTGGTTGACATGTTGTAGGAAACGCAGGAGGAGGATGCTTTTTGTGCACTCACTAAGGACCTGACAAGGAGAGGAGATGTAGATAATGAGTTCAATGTGGACTTGGAGGGCGTCCTGAGGTTTATGAACCAGATTGTGATACTAGATATGGCCGAGGTTCGTAGGCAGGTGCTTGAGATGGCTCATCGATCCACCTATACTATGCATCTGGGAGCCACAAAGATATACCGAGATCTCAGGCATAACTATTGGTGGAAAGGCATGAAAAGAGAAGTAGTCGAGTTTGTGTCTAAGTGCTTAGTGTGTCAGCAGGTGAAGGCTGAGCATTACCCATCTGGCAGGGTTGCTCAGTAGCTTTCATCCTCAGACGGATGGTCAGTCAGAGCGAACTATTCAGACGCTGGAGGATATATTGAGGGCATGTGTCTTAGACCTGGAGGGCAGTTGGGAGAGACACCTATCTTTGGTTGAGTTTGCTTATAATAATAGCTACCACTGTAGCATTGGGATGACCCCCTTTGAGGCGTTGTACGGACGGAGGTGCAGGTCGCCTGTAGGCTGGTTTGAGGCAAGAGATTCCCTTATGATGGGACCTGATCTGGTGGAGGAGGCTGTGAAAAAAGTGAAGCAAATCAGAGAGAGGTTGTTGGTAGCTCAGAGTCGCCAAAAGATGTATGCGGATGGAAAGGCCAGGGAGGTAGAGTTTGCTAAGGGGGACATGGTGTTCCTATAGGTGTCCCCTATGAAAGGGGTAATGAGGTTTGGTAAGAAAGGAAAGCTAAGCCCTAGGTTCATTGGGTCGTTTCCTATTCTCAGGCGCAAGGGAGCCGTGGCCTATGAGTTGGCCCTATCTCCTAGTATGGACCGATCGAGTACATCCAGTATTCCATGTGTTTATGCTGAAGAGGTATATTCGGGATGAGTCCCATGTGATTGAGCCTACCGCAATGGAGGTGAACTCAACAGTCTCCTATGAGGGAGCGTTATCTTTCATTATTTGATGATGTGGTGAGTTCTTATTCTTTTCTAAAATTCGAGGACGAATTTTTTTTAAGGAGGGAGGATTGTAATATCCTAGATATTTAATTTTTTTTTTCTGTTGCGTGTGTTTGCCAACCTAGCGAACTAGTTCGTGGTCGAGCCGAGTCGACTCATGGTCCGGAGCGAGCTTGCGAGGTCGGGTGAGTAGAATATAAATTTTTGAATTTATGAAGTTAGGTTTGAGTGATTGGAATTATTTTTAATTATTGTGGTGTTTGGATAATTATGAATTATGCCTATGTGAGTGCATTTAATTAGATGCTTATGATTTAATTGTGTGTTTAATCAAGCCTAAAATAATTTAATTAAGTTATCGGGTTGGTCTTGGTTTAAGTGGATGCGGGACGGGCTTAGGTTAGAAGGGTAAGGGTTGGCAACGGGTCAGATACGGTGCAGATACTGGATTATCCGTATCCGCACCGCACCCCATATCCGCACATCTGTATTCGCACCGTATCCGCTACGGATGTGAATATGGATATCCATATCCGCACCGCTTCAAATGCGGATATTCGCGCCGCATCCGTATCCGCACCACATTTAATAAAAAATTATTTAGAAAATATATTTAATTAAAAAATCAATAAATTACCAATTTATTGATCCAAAATAAATATATAATATACTTCAAAATTCATCTTGATATGAAATTACCATAGAGCTCTTATATATATATATATATATTAATAACTTATATGGGCAAAATAGTAATTCAAAGACGCGGATAGGCGGTGCGGATACGGTGCAGATCCACAGTCATATCGGTATCCGCGCGGATATAAGTTTTCTAAACCCATATCTGTATCCATATCCATTTTTACTTGCGGATATGAATCAGATACGATGTGGATGAGGTTTTTAGTTAGCGAATGCAGATAAAATTGCCACCCCTAGTTAGCGTTGAGGAGGAATTATAAAAACCCCTCCCCTAGGTTGTGGCTCCAAATTTTGGAGCCACACAATTGTGAGATGAGGAGCCAACCGACAGCCCAAGCCGCCCCTCCTCTTCTTCCCTTGGAGCCACCACCACCTGCAGTCGAGCCGCCCTCTTTCCATCTCTCTCTCTCTCTAAGCCGACGGCTTGGAGTGAGCCGCCGCCTCATCTTCTCCTTTCTTTGGGTCGAGCCGTCGGGGTTTGGAGACGGAATTGGAGGCCGTTGATTGGAAATCCTTCTTGGATCTTTTTTCCTTTTCACGTGAGTGGTTTTATCCCTCCTATTCGAATTTTCTTGAAGTCGCCTTGAGGAT
The DNA here is from genome assembly GCA_034359265.1 of Canna indica. Lineage (NCBI taxonomy): Eukaryota > Viridiplantae > Streptophyta > Magnoliopsida > Zingiberales > Cannaceae > Canna > Canna indica. The sequence continues at coordinate 42,609,640 of CP136893.1, forward strand.
TCTTGATTTTGATAATGTCCTTTTGTGTTCTTGAGATTTTCTGGGTTTCTATGTCATGCTTAGATCTTAAATTTTGATCTCATATAATGGAATTTATGTTTAAGGGAAGATCTGTGATTTTATAATTAAATCTTGTGAATCTTGGACGCAAACCTCATCTTGGAGTTCTAGGTGTTCTTGATGCTAAAGAATTAATTTAATTTTCTTGATTCTTGGTTTAGGGATTCTTGATATATATGCTAGTTTTTATTGAATAAAAATTATAAGATTGTATGCATGATTGGCTTGATGGAATTTGTGATGTTAGAAATTTAGGAATTTAATTATGCAAAATTCGGATTTTATTTCATGTAGTGCTGGAAATTTTAGCTTTCTGAAATTTATGTGTTATTTATTGAATCTGGGCTGATTTTTGATTTCACTGTTATTATGTGATTAGATCTCTGATTATAGTCATGTAACCTACCGTTTTGACCAGAAAATATAGTTTGAAAACATAGGACACACTTTGAAGAGTAGATTCGGGGTATAGACAGCACTTCAGGGCAGAACTAAATCCTAAAACAAAACTCTAAAACAAAATCCTAATTGAGATGATCTAGATTTTAATTCTATAATTAAAATTGGGTCTAAGGGTGAGCATAATCTGTTATGAACCAACTTACAATGTATGCATGAAATAAAAGCACACGGATTCATGACGTTGCGGGTCTAAGTGGTAAGGGTCGGGTTTTAAGTGTTGAGACGCTTCATAGTGAGGACACCCTTAGGACACCGTAGGAGAATCTTGACTTAGGTATTGATGCGCCATATCCTTGGGAATGGCGGAGCGACTCATTTAGGAGCCGGGTTACGGGCTACGCCCGGGTGGTTGGATGTCAATTCCCAATCTGCAGGATAAGTTTGGAGGGCATTTCCTGATTATCTTGATATGTGCGTGGTTACCTTTAGGCATGGTAGGGATTCGACCCGATGCACCTCTTGATGGTGATGTTGCCTTTGGGCATTGTAGGGATTCGACCCGATGCACCTCTTGATGGTGATGTTGCCTTTGGGTATGGTAGGAATTCGACCTGATGCACCTCTTGATGGTGATGTTGCCTTTGGGCATGGTAGGGATTCGACCCGATGCACCTCTTAATGGTGATGTTGCCTTTAGGTATGGTAGGGATTCGACCCGATGCACCTCATTGATGGTGATGTTGCCTTTGGGCATGGTAGGGCTTCGACCCGATGCACCTCTGTGATGGTGATGTTGCCTTTGGGCATGGTAGGGCTTCGACCTGATGCACATTTTTAGGTGATGTTGCCTTCGGGCATGTTAGGGCTTCGGCCTGATGCACCTCTTTGAAGAGATAGATGTCGTGGGCATGGATGGCCTTCGGGCCTGGTAGTTAGTCACATTTTTGTGATGTGGCATTTTTAAGTGATAGAATTTATTTATGTTATCTCTGTGTTTATTTGTGAGGGCGGACAAAGCCGCTCGTTGAGTTCTTTGAACTCACCCGTTGTCGTGTGATTTCTATTTTGCAGAGCCTGACCGGCGAGATGGGTTGGATGCACTTGGCGTCGCTAGAGGGCAGAGGAGCTGTTGGATCTCATAGCAGTCCTAGTTAGGGTCGTAGTCGAGTTTTCCTTTTGGTAGTGTCATGCACTTGTATTAGCTTGTTTTGGAGTTGTAGCATGAGGGCATTTATGTTATTATTTCAGTTTAATTTAACTGAACTTTTGAACTGTTGAACCTAATCGTATTTCCGCATCTTCTTTACTTCTGAGTTATTAATCTAAACTTGTTATTGATTCATTTTTCCTTTAAAATGAAACTTGTTGTTTTCTTTCCGCTACACTATTTGTTTTGGCATGTGCATGGGTTAGGTTTCGGGGTATGGCACGTATACCCTGACCGATCACAGGACCCTGAGTTGGGGCGTGATAGGCCGTCACAAAATGGTCGCCAAAAGGTCTTTGGCGACCATTTTGCGACGGTATAGTCCGTCGCAGATATCCCATTTTTTAGTAGTGAGAGGTGCACGTTCCATGACAACTACCATCAGACGCATCATCTAAGGTATGATTTTCTTCCTTAATGATATCTACTTCTTTCCTTAGGGCATTGCATGAAAGTATCAATTTATCATTTTCAAGCTCTAAGGATTTGTTGTCCTTTTTAAGTTCTTTAAACTTTTTCCTCATAGCATTTAATTCATCATGCATTTGATCAAATTTATTTTCTAGCTCTTCTTGTGTAAATGAAAGCTCGTCAAAAATAAATTTTACCTCATTGTCGTTTGCCATGAGGCAAAGATTTGCCTTCTCACTCTTGGTCTCCTCTTCACTTGATGAGGATTCACTCTCATCCCATGAAGCCATCATCGTCTTCTTCTTCTTCTTCTAGGGGTAGGATGTGGAAGCCATCTTGAGAAGTGGGTAATCCTTCCTTAGGTGTCCGATTTTGTTGCAATTGAAGCATGTGTAGCCTCCTTTGCCTTTTCTTATACCGTCCCTCATGAAATTCATGAACCTCCTTGTCATCATCGCCATTTCTTCAAAGTCGTCCATCTCCTCCTCTGATGATGGAGGTTCTTCAACCCGGTGTGATGCTTTTAAGACAATGGTCACTACAACACAACCGACCTATAGAGGCACATAATTAGAGATAAATTAGATTTGTATTCCAAAATCTTCACATTTAGAGACTAATAGACACAAAATTTGTCCCTAATTAGCCTCTAAAAATAGCTTTAGAATTAGATCAATTAAGTGACTATATTGCTGGTGTTTCTATAGCTTAGAGCCAAATCAATTAAGTGACTCTGTTGTTATTGTTTCTATAGATCTTTAGAGGCTAATTAGGAGCAAATTTTGTGCATATTAGTCTTTAAATGTGAAGATTTAGAAACAAAAATATATTTTGTCTCTATAGGTCAATTGTGTCGTAGTGGGTCTTGCCTTTGGGAGCATCTTCCTCCTTGTATTGCTACATATGGGTCTCATGTGTCTTGAGAGACCCAATGAGCTTGGTGAGCTTCAACGTCCACAAGTCCTTTGCTTCCATGATTGCAATTACTTTTGACTCACAAGCTTTCGGAAGGGAATGGAGGAGCTTCCTTACCTTCTCCTCTTCCTTGATGTCTCTATGTACCAAGGTTAGCTAAGTCATCTGTAATATTTTGAAATCTAGCATACATCGCATCAATTGATTCATGCGATAACATTTTAAACATTTCATAATCATGCATGAGGAGGTTTATCTTATATTCTTTAACTTGTGAGGTGCCTTCATGTGTGGTCTCTAGGACCACTACAACAAAGACGATCATTTACCGTAATCATTTTCGTGGCTAACTGTTCTACTATCATGGCTTTTGTGTTTTAGTCACACAACAATATATCGTCGTTACTAACTCGTGGGTATTGATGGCATGGCAACAGATCAATAGCCACAAACATTAGTGTTTGTGGAAATAATACATAGCACTTGCCACGAATGATATATATTGTTATTATTTGTCATATATGAATGTGGATAATACCACATTTTATGGTAATTACCACATGTATAATTCAACATTAAAAAGTTTTACCCACAAAAATATCGTGAATAGTACATTGTACAACAAATACTACTTACAACACGATCGTGAATTTTATTAATATATTTTCGTGGATAATAATGTGTTCGTGGCTATTTATAACTTAAATTAACAATATTTTAAGAGTAGCAATGAACATGTTCATTACTGCTGTATATTAATTTTGTGAATAATAGTATTAATCGTGGGAAATGTTAAGCTTATTCCTACAATAATATTGTCGCAATTGATGACACAGTATCAATAAACATTTCGTGGTAATTAAGAATTTTGTTCTAAATAATAATAGAGCATTTGTCACGATAATTTTATCTATAATACTTGTATGCTTTTCCGACAAACTAAATCATGATAAATGATAGAAGCTTTAACAATCACAATTCGTGGTTAATGGTGGATATTCTACCGTCGCAACCACAATAAAACTAAAATATAATACTACTTCATATGTCATTTCTTAGAAACTCAAATAAAAATGTAGTCTCATAAGTAACAATTATCGATTCCTTGTCAAGAAGAAAACATCAAAAGAACTTGATTGACAAAATATTCCGAACATCATAAGAGTTGCTAAAAGTTCTAGGAAATAGTTCATATGCCTAAAACAAGTTTTTCACACCAACAAAAGATCCTAACATGTCATCTTCTGTCATTAAATCTTCTTGCACCTATCTCACCAAAATGATCAAGTAGAAAGGACCTGCACCATTACATGTTAACATTTAAGTAAACAAATCAAATGAGTATTCCTATCATAATATAATATAATATTACATTACAAAACATAGAAATCTATAATATGTTCAGTTCGACGAGCCAACTCTGCTTTGCGAATGTGGCAAGAAATACTAGAGATACACTCCCTAGCGAAAGAATCATCCAAAAGGGAATCTCCTCTAGCAGCACGTACTGCAGCAGTCATAGCTAGCTACCATAGTCACCTTACCAACCACAAGAATAAATAATGTATTTCCTTGAAACTATCTATTCAAGAGTACCAGAGTAGGTATATATCTGTCCAAAAAGAGTTTGTCATCATTAGTAGAAGTATTCTGTGTATTTCCTTGCAGTTGTACCAATATAATATTATTAATATACAAGAGTTCTTGAATTAACAGGAACACACATGTATGTCTAAGATCTCATATTTCAAATCAGCAATGAATTCAGGTGAATAAATCAAACTAGAAGGCTTCACCTGTGAGCTCATCCAGGACTATAAAAGACAAGGATAACAACTTCCAAAATATACTCTATTGAGAGAAAAAATTGTTAACTGAATCACATATTTCATACTACTGAATCAGAAACAATACTCTGATGTATTGGTGGAAAGAAAATAAAGTATTCAGGTAATTCTAACATGATATTTACATGATGTAAACTAATATAATCAGGGATGTTAAATAAGTTTCACATGACAATAATAATGAAACCTAAGAAAAACTTGTTAGATTCAGGGAAATATATTTCAGTAGATGGCAAGTACTAAGCTTACAATGCAAACAAACATCTGGTTTCACATCCATCATTAGTAGCATAGAAAAGAGGGAATTAAGTCAGACATTTACTTGCTTGACATGTGGAACAGGAACAATAAATTCACCAACATCCATATCCCCAATTGATCTTGATAAACATAAACCACCTGGCCAACATCTGAGAGGGCCTATCTGAAGAAGCAAAGGCAGACAAAGCAAGTCATAGTTAGAAGATAAAAAGATTACAAACTCTATAATGAGTGCCAAGGAGTTCTAATTTAGGCTTTTGCCTACTTTAGGCTTTTTGAGAGACAAGATAGCAAGTGCGGGATCTCAGTTAAAAAAACATTGAATGAATGTAAAGAATATCTTAGGCTTTTTGAGAGACAAGATGGCAAGTGCCAAGGAGTGCTATATAGTAGGGGCTCCTCTTCACACACAGTAGTGGTGGTCGGGTAGGCTAAGGATATATATTCCATGATATATTTAATGGGGTAAAATACTTACCTTGCTTGATTATTCTAAGGCAAATTAATAGAAAATAACAATAAATAATTGATATAGGCAAACCAAAGGAAAGACAAAGGAATAAAAAATAACAAGAAATAAATTACTGGATAACATAATTTCTTCTTGATTATTCTAATTATTCGAACCTAAAATATCTAACTACTATAAAGTTGTAGTTGTACCTAAACTATCTAGTGCAAGATATGGCAATACCTAAAGAAAACTCCATTACATTAAGCAACCAAAAGGATAGTAAGATCATCAAAGTTAAATGGGCAATTTTTTGTCATGTGCAAAAAAAGGCATACATATTTTAGCATTTCATGATCAGTGTCAACTATCAAGCCATTCGACATTCACCAAAACCATTACGTAAAAGCCATTAAATCAATTCCCAAATCCTGCTCTTGAGACAATGACGTAAAAGCAAACAAGAATCGTGAAATTGCAATCGACAAATGGAAAAAAACTCATGGGCGATGCTTGAGACAATCCGGTGATGTAGCAGAACATCTTCATGGCTCAGAATCGGGAGATCCCGAATGCTCCTCAGATGCCCCCAATCCCCAAGTCTAGGGTTCCGAGCTTTGGAACTCGCTTGGCCAATTTAAGCCACCCGGCACAAAGAAGAACATATCCCCTATAGGATCCTGAGAGAGAGAGAGAGAGAGAGAGAGAGAGAGAGAGAGAGAGAGAGAGAGAGAGAGAGAGAGAGAGAGAGAGAGAGAGAGAGAGAGAGAGAGAGAGAGAATACATCGAGCTCGGCTTCGCGAGGGGAGGTGAGCATCGGCGTGGGAGGCATCGCCAAGGGGGAGGGGGCGAGCAGTGATCGATTCGTCGCGAGGGCGATCACGCGCGGGCGATAAACGAGAATGAGGTTTGTGAGGGGAAAAAAGAGGGCGCGGTTTGAGGGTTTTTGTCGATCGGCGCTGAGGGAAAAAAAGGGAGAGATTTTGTGGCGGGATTTTTTTTTCGAGTACATGGAAGAAAAAGAGATGGAGGCTTTTTTAGGAGATGACTTTAATTTTAACTCTCATTTAACATAACGTTTAGGTAGAACGCTATCGTTAAATGCTATAAAAACCTCCAAATATTGTAGTGTAATAGCCACGAGACATTCGTGGCTAGTAGCCACATACATTGGTATCGTCACAAGAATATATAATAGCACTAAATAAGTATCCCTTCGTGATAAATATATAGCCAGGAACAAATAGTTGTGTCAAATAATATCTTTCTCCTCGAATTACTAACCACAAGCCATTCGTGGCAATTGACTAACAAATGGTTGTGAATTATTAACCACGAGTAACGCATGGGTATTAAATACACATTTGCCACATTGTTTGGCTTCGTTACAAAATATATAAATGGCGCCAAAAAAATGCACTACAAGAAAACAAGGCTTCACTGATGGATTTATTACCAACTGATACTTTTTGTTGGTATTACCAACAAAATAACCGACAGATATATATATTTGTTGGTAAAATTTAGAAAACCCTATATTTTTTCATTTCCCTCTTATTTTTCAGTCGACCAGCTCTTCCCACCCTATATTTTTTTTATTTCCCTCTTATTTTCAACCGACCAGCTCTCCCCTCCCCCCACCCCCCCCCGCCGAGGGGACAAAAGTTTGCAGGTGCACGATTCTTCCCATCCGACTCCCCCTTTGTGCTGCGCGATTCTTCTCCAGCCGTGACAAACTAGTGCCGTGCGACTCTTCTCCAGCCGCGACGCTTCTTCATCCGACGAATTTGTGCATGCCCCTTTCTTCCCTGCCACCCACGATCTTCGGAAGCCGCTCATCGTAGAAATTTGCATTACCCGCCACCACAGTTGCCCTAGTTGTTCTCCATTTTCTCTCGACATAGTGGGAAGAGGAAGGATCATTTCCTTCTCCTTATCTTTGCAGCCATGCATGCCCCAGTCTTCGTTCTCAATAAGCCCCTCTCACTCCCGTCAAAATCTATGGATCTTGCAATTTTCTCCATCTTGATTGTTGAGGTAGGATGCAGTCATTTTTCCTTTCCAATCATTTTCAAAGCAGAGGTTTGGTCCTTGATAATGATTTCAGTATCTTCTCTCTCTCTCTCTGCTTCAGTATCAGTATGTGCTCTCTCTGCAATGAAGTTTATGGCTTGACTAATGTGGAGGATTTAATTGGATCTCGATTGCATGCCCTATTTTGCTGGAGATGTTCCACTTAGATGTTACAGAAATGGAGGAGAAACGTAATGTCAAAATGGAGGATAAGTTTTATGATGTCGTTACCTATTTTGAGATGAAGATTCTCATTTGACAAGTTGAACTAAGGATTTTAGCAAACCCTAGCTCAACATTACTAATATTGCAACTACTGTTATTTTGCTTGACTTTATTTAATCCCTTTCGGTAGAGATGTTGAATTTTAGATACTATATTGTAGAGTTTTAGTTTTGAACTACGAAAATAGATTTTGTTTGCTAACTGAACAGACCCTAATATATTGTAGAGTTTGTACTACTCAATTTCATTTTGACCAATGTGGATGGTGATAAATGCATATAGTTTATATTTGTTTCATTTCACTTGACTTGTAATCAAGCTGATGTGTTAGGAACCAATAGCAAATAAGCTGTAACTTGACATTTTTAATTCAAAGAATTCCTTGCTACTTAAACAAATGTACCAAATCATCTCCATCATATACGCTTTTCTCATTGAATATTTTATAGTGATTCTACTGCTTTTGTTATTCCAGAATAATTATGCCTCCTGTCCTTAGAGTGGCTAATCATATTCATGTCCACAATTTTTGTTGTCTTAGTTAGGACAAATTAGCAACACCTACTATCATTTGGCTACTATCATAATACACTGATTCTCTCATCTTCTTTCTGTTCATTCTACTTCACCAGGAATTGTGGTTACCAATGATGGAAATGCTATAACCTTATAATGCATATTTGTTTTAATCATGTTCTTTTTTCTTGTGAATTGGTAGTCAATGATTGAATTAAGCCGCACACAGGATGAAGAAATTGGTGATGGCACAACGTTGTACTAGGTATGTTCTATGGTTGTCTTATCTCCTTCTATTATTGGCACAACAATTGTCCCATGCATAGTCGAAGTAAACTAAGCAAAGCATTTTCAATTTATATAATTGTAAATGGAAAAGAGTCTTCAAATAGTCTGCTAAGTCTTTATTCTTAGAGCAAAACACATCTGCATTATTTTGTTCTTTTGGTTGCTTGTCTGTTTCCTGATCTAATTTCTGTAGACCTGCCTTTTCTATGAGTTTAAGCATGGAAATTTCTTGGAGGGAATACTAATTCTTTTGTGTGTTTCTTAAGCTAGTGAGATGCTCCATGTTGTTGCAGCTTTTGTTGACAAGAACTTCCATCCTACTATTATATGTCGAGGTAATTTTGGAGAGAATAGACATTTGTTTGAATTTGTACCATGTTGGTATGTCCATAGTCATATGTTTGCATAACTGGTTATTTTTAAGAGGGAATACTAAGAGAAGATTTAGTTTACTTGAAATGTGAATATTCTTCTGCCATGATTTTAAATTTTAATATGCTATTCTATTTAGAATATAGAGTTAAAAAAGTGATGTCAATGTAATGATTAAAAAAGATCAATAGATTGACCTTGTAGTTTATCTGCTTCTGTTCTATTTTTCTATCCCAATAGTAGAAAATTGCTTATAAAATCTACCCATCTTTCTTTTTCTCTATTAGTTAAAAAGTCCTTTCCACCTTTGAGGTCTTAGTGTTGGGCAGAAAGTTTGATGGAGGAGGTCCTCCTCTGGGCATGGTGGAATTATTTTATTGATGCTATATTTGTAACACGACTACTCCAAGTATGCTTGCTTGTTACAGCTTCAATCCATACTTTGGCCAAGGGCCCATTTACAGCTTCAAAGTTTTTTCCTTTTTAACTGTTTGCTCAAAATATATTTATTTCTTTTGTAGCCAAAAGGAGATAGTATTGGTAGCTAGGGATTATTTCTCCAATGATGTACTATTCAAGTATTAAGATGTGTTTCTTGTTTCGTCCATTCTCCAGTGATGTTACTTCTAATTGTTTGTCACACCCCAACTGAGGGTAGTGTGATCGGCCAGGGCCTACATCCTGCCTTGTAGCCTATTGTCTACACTGACATAAGGAAAACCAAATCTTATTGATAAAAGAAATCTCAACACACTTTTATTAAAAGTTTTCAAAATCACAATTTTACATTTTCCAAAATAAGTAAGAACACCAACATCAAAATAACTGAACGTTTCAAGTAACAAGTTTTACAACTCTTTTAATTACAACTGTCAGTGCAGAAACTAAAAGCAACTACTAGACACTGGTCTAAGACTCATGGACGCCGCTACGACATATGGCACCGCCTCCCACCCACCAGCTGCACCATGTCGACATGCCAAAGTCATTGCTCATGCTCTGCAAAAATAAAGAATAAACTGTGAGTCCACTTGGGACTCAGTGAGTGGCTCTAGCGAACCTCCACCTAAGCCTCAGTTATGCATGCATATCATATAAGGCAACAAAATGAATGTACAAGGAGGTAAACTATTTCTAATGCGACTACCGACCCCAATGGGTCAATCTGTATAAACTGAACATGTGATAACTTGCCATCTCGGCCTATCAAGCCTCTAACATCCGGCCCTTGGGCCTACTTATGGAATAAATATCTCAGCTACAGCCGTCCCTACCATATCAGGTAGTATCATACTGGCCATTGGCCACATCATCTCAAGATGTAAGCAAACAATCCCGGGCCGTCGACTAGGATGGTCCACCAGTCTTTGGACAACGTCTGGAGTAAGGATAGCTAGTCTCCCCCAACTGGGGTCTGGCACCTACCGGGCCCGCTGGCGCACCTCAAGACCCAACACTGGCCGAGCTGAGCATTGGTCATTCCCGACCATCTCAAGCACATCACACAATCAATGTCCTAGGGTTTTCATATATACACTTCGGGCCATTGCCCGTATCTAGCCCTAATCCGGGCTACAGGGTCAACAATTTATGTCGTCCTTTCAAAATGTGTACACCTAAGAGTTCTAGGTTTCCAAATATTTACAAGAAGTCCTAGAAGTGATACCATCTCCTAGCTAAGTTTCCATATATATACGTTGAGCGTCTCGCGACGTCTTACATATTATCTAACCTTACACTACCTTGGGTGAGAAATTCCTTGTACTGACCTTGGAATTCAGCCCATAAACATTTTTGGACAGCATGCTATCTAAAGAGAAATAAGCATTCTTTACAACATATACCATATATAGTTATGATATTCATACATAACAATTATACACTACCTTTAAAATTAAGCTCAATAAGAGACAATTTATCTAGCATGGCAAGGTAGCAAGGAATTCAATAATGCATGAAATACTAAACATGGTAAACTAATACATCATTTCAAAATTTAAAGATTGAATGGGCTAAGGATGGTCATTAAACTAGCATTCCTACAATCTCCTAAATCAATCAATTTACTTACTATGGTTAGCATTCTTCCTAAGTATCATGATGTCTCTATAACTTGAACTTTATAACCATGGAAGTTTCCATCTAAGGTCACCTTCTTTCCCCCTCCCTAGGCTTGGCCGAGCCTTGAGCAAGGGAAACCTTGCTCGGCCATGGCCCTTAGAGTAGGAAAGGGAAGGAAGGCTTTAACTACACTCCTAACTCTTCGTCTCCGATATATCATAATGTCATGTGGACTAATTTACCCTTTTCCCTTACCCTTGGCCGAACCCTCTTCATGAGGTGTAGGGTTCATTCGGCCACACCTAGGAGTTCTAGGGAAATCAAACTATTTCATACGTGAAATCAACGACGGAGAGTGCTTCAGTGGGAGATTTATGATCATCTAAGGGGTCTACTTCTATCAAGGGGATTGGGGAAAATTTTGGTATAACCTTTCCCCTTTCCCCATGATTTGGCAGCCCTAGATCTGAGAAAAACGACGAGAAACAAAGCGATCCGGTGAGTATCGTTACAAGAAGCATATATCTACAACTACGAAAACTCGATTCATCAGAAAAATCGCGAGAAACATGATTCTATCACCACTAGGGGTTCGGCCACCCGCCTCCCCCATATTTTTCAAATCCAACCACTCACCTTGATTGCAGAGAATGAGAGATCGGATGACGATGACTTTGAATCTTCCAGCGACGGCGCGAAATCCCGGATCAATCCAAGTCCCCCCTTCTCCTTGCTCTTCTCCCTCTCTCCCTAGGCTGCCTTGTGCGACTCCAAGGATGAGTCGCACGACACAAGGATGAGGGGTTTTAATCCCTCATCTAGCCTTCCATATAGGCTCTTGACTCACCTGACTCATACTCAAAACTCGACAAAATCTGAACTCAACTTGGGTTCTGACTCAACCCACAACATGAGTTGATTTAAACTTGATTTAAGGTATGATTGCATAAAAGGAAAGTCAATCACCCAATAAAATTCCATGGATCATTAGTCGAGTCATACCTTTTCACTCGAGGCGATCCTGAGGCTCGACTCGACTATCCCCGGGTTTGGCGTGTTGCACCAAAAATAGATTTTTATATTAGGAAATTTTCTCGGGTCTTACAACCTTCCCCCCTTAAGGGAAATTCGTTCTCGAATTTACTTGAATAACAAGGACTTACCGGCTCCTCGAACAAGGAAGGGTAGCGCTCTCTCATGTCCTACTCTACCTCCCAAGTGGCCTCTTGCCCAGAATGGTGCTCCCATCTGACCTTTATCAGCAGAATTTCTTTGGATCTTAGCTTCCTGATTTGGCAGTCAAGGATCTTTACAGGCCTTTCCTCAAACGAGATGGTTGAATCTACCCCGATGGAAGAGGGCTCGATCACACGTGAATCATCTTTTACATATTTTCGCAACATGGATAAAAGGAAAGTCAATCACCCAATAAAATTCCATGCATCATTAGTCGAGTCATACCTTTTCACTCGAGGCGATCCTGAGGCTCGACTCAACTATCCCCGGGTCCGGCGTGCTGCACCAAAAATAGATTTTTATATTAGAAAATTTTCCCGGGTCTTACATTGTTTGTTTGTTGTTTTTGTCTGATAAACAAAATGAGATTAGATGTTCTTTTGTTATGAAAAAATGAGATGCTTGCAAAAATTTGTGATATTGATATTTGATAGTTTCTCTTGTATTTGCAAAATGTTACATTGATCTCAATGGAGATCGGTCTCAAATGCAGTCCTGCTAGTACTACTACTTCCTCCAACCATTAATTAACAACAACCTTGTCGTCTCCTTCTTAGATCAGGTTAAAACAAGGGGCTCGCTCTTTTATCCTTGTTCATGGGGAGAGAGGGTATTAATTGAAGTAAGCTAATCAAACCTGCTACAATTTCATTCTTCGAGACAGGTGGAGTGAAAGAATTCATTTAGCTTCATCTCAGCTCTAATATACTTTTCTATATTATATACCAGATTGTAGTTTTTCTCTGTATCACTTCTTCACTATTTAATTATAATACTTTGCTTGTTTGCTATAAGTTAATTAATAGGTATTAAAGAAGTGACTTTAATAGGTATCACTTCTTCACTTTTTTAGGAGTTACCTCAAATTACTTGTTTGCTATAAGTTTAAACATATCCTTTATTCGCTACTTTAATATACTTATGGACAATGTGGTTCAGTAGTTAATATCGACCTAAAATTGCTATCAAGTTTTTTTCTCCGTCCAATCTTTCTGATGAAGTGAAATACATTCTTTTTGCTCTAGGGTTAGTATGATTTATTTTATGCCTCTACGTTGTTCAATCTTTCTTATCCTGATATTTTTGCTCTAGGATTGCTAAAATGTTCACTTTCAATATTTCTTATCCTGGTATTTAGTGACCAACTTTTAGATTAATGATTTCTCTTGTAGGCATATTATTTAATGCAATCATCAGAGACAAAGGAAATAGGTGTAGCCATTGGATTTGCATCTGCTTTTCTCTTTTCCTCTGTATTTGATATGTAGTATTTTCTTTATTTATATCTTCTTCGGGCATCACAAATTAACTTGCATCCTTGTCTTGTTTCCCCTTTCATAAAAATCAAGTTCGATATAACATTTTGTCCATTCAAATCTTTATATTTATGTTGCAGCATTATTCTCAAATATTTTTAAAATAATGTTTTGAATTTCAAATTATTTTTCGCTAGGCATTTACTATATGAATATTTCCTGTAGCAAGTTATTGGACATGCTATAACTATAGAGGCATGATCTTGGAGACATAGCTACCCAATATTTGATCCGATTAAAAGAATGAAATTATGCATGTTAGTCTTTATGTTTCATATAGGAGTCACATTGGCCTCTCCGTTATATAATTTTAGTAGTTATTATAATAGTATGGTTTGTTTAAGAGACAAATAGTAGTATAATTTTAATTATATTCATTAGATACTACGAGAATTAAATCACTCTAGATCTTATGCAATTTGCTGTGATGCCTTAGATAAGTGCATCAATGTAAACTTCCTAACATTTAATTATCAGTCGATCTTATTTCTTTTGTTTCATAAACCCTAGAAAGACTTCTCTTTTCTTTCCAGTAGGAATTTAAAAGCCACATGGCAGTAGCATTTTAGTCTTGAGGATAACTTGTACCCAAAAACTGCATGACATTTAGATAAATGTCTACCTCTTCATTTTGCCAATGCGTGTAAGCAATTGAAAGTTGTCTCTTTATCCCTTTCTCCTAACAAAATGCATTGAATACATTGGAAATATGTTAATAAGAAGCCAATTAATGCAATAAAAAATTGGAATTAGGAAATATATTAATTTTCGCTTTATGTTAGGCATTAATAAGGCCTAGATTTTAGACCATAATTTAAGACAATTAATATTCCTTCCTTTTGTCTAAGGGCACATTTTGTTATTAAGAAGTGAAATAACATTCATCACCAAACAGATATAAGAGAACTAAGAGTTTACTAGGTTAAGTGGATGAAATCATAAAACAAGAACATAGGAAGCAACAAATGAACCAACTTGCATCCAATTGTATGGTATACTGCCCACTGCTCTCATACCTCAAGAATACTTATAATTGCTTGATGAATGATTATATATCCAATGTTGGTTTATAGCTCATTTAAGATTTTGATCTAGCGAGTTGAGCTCGAGTTGAGCTCGAACAAGAAAAACTTAAACATGATGAGCTCAAACACAAAAATTAAAGCTCTCAAACAAGTTCAAAAGAAAAAAGAGCTGGACTCAATCAGTCAAGTACTCTACCAAATATTAAGATGCTAAAAAATTTAAATTGGAGTGGGTCAACCAATATAGTCTAGTTGACAGCAAAATAATTTGTCATCAAACCTAATTAAAAAAAACTCAAGAATTATAACAGAAACCCAAACACATTTATCTTATATTCGAATGGTAAAAACTGGATGATGTATATTAACTATTAAGTTGAATATAAATGATAAGCCAGATTTGATAAGTACCTTACAACAAAATGATAAGCTTCTACTTTCTAGTGTAATGCTTCTATTTTATTTTATAACCTTCATATATAATAGCAATGACATAGAACCTGAATAGTCATTGTTACAACATATTTTGGGAGAAAAAATATTAGCATTTCTAGTTTAGACCTGACCTATTGATAGGTTTTGTTCAACTACGTAAGCAACCCTACTGCATATTACCACCGCATGACCTAAATTCAATGCAGTAAGGGGTTGCATGCACATATGTGGTTGCATGAACCGAATTTTGAAACAACAAAGGCAACACAGATATGTAAAGACAACAGATGTTGGGAATTGTTTGAAGCCCTCAGCGGTATTTTCTTTCTCTTCTTTTCGAACATGTTCTACTTAATTGTTATTATTATTATTGCATCAACCTTATATCTCATATATGTCATTATGGTGAATTTAACTAAAATTATGTTGCGACTAGCTATTATCTTGATTCTTGATTTAAAATTTTCATTTATTCCTAACAGCTGCAATGCTAAGGTCAAAGAACGTAATGACATAGTAAAAGAACAGAAACCACTAAAAATATGAAAGTAGTACACCATCCACTTATGAGTGTAGATAAGATATGGAAAATAGAATTTGCTTTGATATTACTAATTTATCTTATTGAAATCAAGTACTTAGAATCACCAAGTGAAGTATTTAACAATACCAGTCAAATCATGACATCCTAATGTTTCATATTCAGCTTGAACATTATTCCAATCAGCAGTCACATGCAAGATTGGTTTTCACCTTAAGGAGTTGAGTAGAGAGTAAGAAAAGGGTGTCTCTACAATAGAACACAACAGTGACTGCAGATAATCCTAATCTACTGCCATAAAAGTTTAACAACTAATCCTTTGCCCCTTCCCTCAAGCAACAGACTTTAAGGAGCATGCTTAGCAATACTATAAGTCTTAGCAATTTCATAGCAATCCTAGGATTAAGTTATATTCTTCAATCAAAATTATGAGAGTAAGTCCCATTATCATCATAAATCAGAAAAAACACGAGGAAGTGTTGAAAACAAATGGTGTTCTTACAATCAAACAATGAAGAAAAAATATACAAATTGTACTTAAGAATAACTACAACTTATGCAATTTTTCGTGGTTCCTACCATTCTTCTTTGATGAGATAAATGAACAAAGACAGATGGTAAACATATATATTTCAGCAATAACAAACATTTCAACATGATTATTTCTAAATCAAAAATCAGTTTATTATCCTGTTGCAAGTGATAACATTGGGGATAAGAGATAATGCTACGCTTATTATCACATTAATGTGAAAGTCTAGGTGGGTAAACCTAGGTAGTAAATGTAAATTGTTTTAACCTTGCTCCCGTTTTGTTAATTTGCTTAATATATGCCTTAATGTGTGATTTATCACATTAGTTGCTTGCACAAATCACATTAGTTATTTTAGGAGAGTGTGAAGTCTGATGCAATATCCATCTTCTACTTATGTTGATTGTTCTTAGAAATAGAGCTTCAAAAGAGTGTCATTTCCATGGCAGCATCTAAATGCAAGATAATAAATTGACACAACTAAATGCAAGTTTGATAAAGCTCATATTCTTCTTGAATCTTGATAAGTGGTCTGATTATCTAGCACTGCTTCCGGAACTAGAACGCCCAATAAATGAGTAGTAGTGAAGTCAATAGCAAACCTGATTTCTATTAAAGTTGCACCCCTAATAATCAGGTATAATAAGCTCGTCAAATCTTACCTACAGATGGTTATTCTAAGATGGATACTTAGATAATAAACTGACATATATATAGGCCAAAGAGGTGAACTTACTGATTGAGATGGATGTGGAATAAAGGGCATGTACTAAGAATATGAGATCTATCTGGTTCAGTTTGGAGATCAGTTTGTGCTTTCAATTTGTTGACAAATGGTATAATTAATTTCTAAGTAGGGGACACATGGGATCTATTGGATTTTTCTTCATATATGGAATATATTATCTCCTTGCAATATTATGATTTAATGAGGCTCTCTCATAATTCATTGTCATATTCTTTTGTTGGTTAATCACATCAGATCGGGAAGAATATGCCTAAGGAAGGAGTGTTGAATCGTTTATTGGTAATATGAATTTACTGAGGCTAGGGACCTCTTAATTGGTATTTTTCAAGGATAGATGTATTCCATTTTGTATATGCCTGACTTTGGATTAAAACTAGTGGCACTATGTGATCTTCTAATGACAAGTTTACTAAGACAATAGGTTTAGGTTGTTGACATTTGGTTTCTAGTTGCTATTATTGGATCAATTATTGTATTCCAAATCCCTTTAGATGCTTGGTGATAGTTGGTGTATTGGTTACCCATTCTATTCATCGTTGTTTGGACTAAATACTAGCTAGAGGGTGATTTGGTTTGTCCCTTCTCTAAGCTGGTTTATTTTTGTTCATTTTTGGCTGTTGCGACTGGCTCTCTACTAGTGAAATTTATTGACTTTGAGTAATACATCAAATAATTACCTCGATCCAATAGTGAGATCTACATTTTGTTGGTTGGCCTATAAAGAAGGATGATTGATAACTACAACATATTGTGCATTGGCTGATGGACAAGGAGATAGTATTTTGTCAAATTTGTCGAAGAACCATATATTTTATGTTCTTCGGTATTATGTTTTACATATATGATGTAGGAATATCTGATTTTACGTTGTATGCAGTTTCACGGTTCTGATATCCTAATCAGCTAAGTGTGGAGTTCAATGATTTTTTCATATTTATTTACAACTTTAGAGTGTCAATTTATTATCTTGCATTTAGTTACAAACATGATATTCCTCATTTCATTGCCTCGTTGTTTCTTTTGTTTTTACATGTAGGTAAAAAGGATGAAGTGCAAGGATCAACTTTTTGGAAAAAAATATCTTATGTATTTTTGAAAATTTGAAACTTTGAAACTTTGAAACTTTGAAACAATGTAAATATTTGACTAGCACAATGTATTTCAAAATTACTTGTATACAATGGTTTCTTATGTGTGTGGACTTCAATGATTTGTGATTTCAAAAATTATTTTTAAGATTTCGTGTGAATTATCAAATTATCTTATATGTGATTTCATGATTTGAGAATTGATCAGGTACACAACAATGAGTAATTGGTAGATTCTGTTGGTATTCCAACGGATATACCAACAAAAATTATTTGTTGGTAATACCAACGCTAGCGGACATTGTTGGTATTACCGATAGATATGTATCCGTTGGTATTACCAACAGATATGTATTCGTTGGTAATACCGGCGGATAAATATCTGTTGGTAATACCAACGGATACATATATGTCGATAATTCCAACGAATATATGTCTCCGTCAGTATTACCAACAAAAGAAAATATCTGTTGGTATTACCGACAGATTAATTAAAATCCGTCGGAATTACCGAGGAGCCTTTTATCGATGGATTTTACCGATAGATACTCTGTCGGTAACAATATTACCGACGGATTTGGTCCATTGGTGATACCTTGTTTTCTTGTAGTGATGTATGCCTTGACGGTAAATGTATATCCACGAGAGGTTATTGGTGGTAACTAATATACGCTTAGTGGCTAATGTCATGCTTTGTTGCCGCGATGCTAAATATTCGGGGGAAAAGAGTGATCAATTGCCACGAACATATAGAATGTGAGTACAAAGTAATTTATTGCCACAAAAATATGATCCGTGGATAAAGGTTTGTGTCTATAAGACCGATCTGTTGTAATGGACACTCTAAAGTTCATAGGCTGACTTGCAAATAGAAATCCTATTAAACTCATTAATAGATATGCTACAATATAGTGCATTGATGGCCTTGGCATTTGCATAAATAGTCTAATTTCTTTCGGTCTCCACTCATCCATATCCTTAGTGGGTTGCTTATACTCTACTTGGATCACCCTCCATACATCTATGCTAAGTGATTGAAGGAAGTTATTCATACGAATTTTCCAATAGGCATAGTTGTTTCCATCAAATAGTGGTGGAGTATGAGTAGAGGACCCTTGAGCTAGTTGGATATCGCTAGACATTCTAAATTTAATCCTACGACCTTGCTCTGATACCAAATGTTGAACAAATACTCAACCTAAAAGAGGGGGTTGAATAGTATTGGGTTAAAACTACGTTAAATTCGATTTCGTTTTAATTTGACTCCGAAAGCAACCAAGTAGTCATGCTACTAGTTTACGATGCTTGACAAGTAATAATAGTAATTAACAACAATCAAGTAAAGCAATGCAAACATGAATAATTATAGTGGTTCGGCCAACCGCCTACTCCACAATTTGTTGAGGCTTTACTTGATTGTTGTTAATTACTATTATTATTTGTCAATTCTATTGGGGTTGAATAGTTTTGTGTTTCCCTTTGAATACAACCGATGACTTGTTTCTAAATCCTTTGAGAATGCCTCAACCTTATTCACCTAAGCAAAACACAATTCTACAAAAAAAACCCTAAGGTGTTTAACCTAGCACACCTAGCAAGCTTACAATGAAGAATCAAACCCAAATAACAAGTAAAATCACAATGAAAAGAACTAAAGAGTAAACCACAACTAAGAGCTCCTTTCCAAGCCTTCAATGCCTCCAACTCCACAAGATGTTGAGGTCGAATCGAAGCCAGATTCGACGGAAGATCGGCGCTTGAGAGAAATCGTTGATCGGAGAAGCAAGCACGAGCAAATCAACTTTGGAAGGCTTAAATCACACTTAGGAAGCTTTTAAGAGTTGTTAAGAGAGATTAAGAGAGGTTGGTGAGGGGTATTTATAACCCCTGACACAGTAATTCAACCCAACAAACATTTTTCTGCCCGTTGAGCGCCACCCAATCGTTTGTCGGTCGATCGTCGGTCGACCGACTGATCGACCGCCCAGCGACCGTAGGGCTACTGCCAGTTTCTTGCTTCATTAGATCGACCGGTCGATCGAACCTGGGATGAGGCTATTTTTTCCAACCATCTTTTGGCGTGCTTCGTCTCCAGGTTCCATTACCAATTTTTGACTTGGATAACATTACAAATTGGCTTGGGACAAAATTCCTAGAGTCATATTACATAAATCTAATCCTAACTCTAGATTTTCTACACGCTCATTTCCGAAGTCATTAGTTCCATTTCTTGCGCGCGTATGGGAACCTCAACCTGAACTCAAAACTTCACAAATATATTAGTTTCATGTTTGTTATAATCAAAATAGAGACTGAAGACTAGGGGTTGTTGGGGAAATGGCAAGACTAGAGGGGGGGGGGGTGAATAGTGTGTTATCTAATTTTTCGCATAATTCCAATTTTACTCGTTTCTCAAATCGTTTAGGCATGTTGCAATTTTATGATTAAATGCGGAAGCAAGATAAACTAATTAAGCACAAACAACAATAGATAACAATGCTAACACACAAATTTATAGTGGTTCAGCCCCAATGCCTACTCCACTACCTAAGCACCCCGCTTAGGATTTCCAAACTAGGTTTACTAGATAAATTCTTGTTTCCCTTACCATGAGGACTTTGACTCGAAGAGTCACACTCTCGACCTAAGGCACTTTCACACCCGGAAGTCTTTGCTTTCTTACCGAGAGCACCCTTTCACCTCAACCATAAGGGACAACTCAACTAATCCTAGTAAAACTAAGTTTACACAAGTGGCTTTACACCTTCATAGCAAGGTAACCACTTCCACACAAGACCTAACAACCTAGGTCTTACTCAAATTCAAATCCAAGAAACCAATTCAAATAACAGTTAAAAAATACAATGAAACCAAGGATCAATGCTCTTTTCCAAGCCTTCGACGCCTTCAACTTGCCAAGAAGTAGAGCTTGAATTAAATCCCGAGTTGAGACAGAATGTGCGCTTGAAGCGGATTTTGACAGAAGATTAGGGCGCGCTGCAATCAATCTTTAGAAGGCTCAAAACTCCCTTTAGAATGCTCAATAATATATGTAAGAGTGAGAGAAGAAGAATTCAAGAGGTTAGATGAGGGATATATATAACCTCTTCGCTGAACGGCGGTTCAACAGGTACAAAACTAGCCGTTACTGCCATTCGGTCGATAGGCCGATCGATCGTCGATAGGCCGATCGATCATCGATAGGCCGATCGATCGTCAATAGGCCGATTGATCGACCGCAGGCTTACTACACTTAAAATGCACCGGTCGACCGACGGGTTGACCGAATGAGTTGCGAGCCTCGTGATCCGTAGTCCGGTCGACCGATGCAGTGAAGCCAAGGCACGTGATCTGCGATCTACAATCTGGTCGATCGGTCGGTCGACCGATGCACCCTCTGTCTAATTTTACCTTCGGTCGATCGATCGACGTAGCCTTTATGTTATTTCTTCCCTATCTTCGATTGACCGACAGGTCGACCGAATGGCTACTGCCATTTTTCTAATACTATTCGGTCGACTGACCGATTGATCGAACATAGGCTGAACTTGATTTTTTTAGCCTTCTTCTTCTTCCGCGCTTCATTTTTGGATTCTGGCTTTCAACGAGCATCAACTTGGAGAGTTTTCCATGTGATCTTTGGACTCGTCCAATATGTCTTTGGTGCATATGTCGAACTTTGAGATGTTCCACGACGAACCCGAGCGTGACGATCAATGTCCTTTTGATTTTTTGATTTCTACCGATATTTTCTATCGAGGACAACGAACGCTAACCAAAATGGAACCTGAAAGGTTTCTCAATGAAGTCATTAGTTCCATGTTTGTTATCATCAAAACCGAGATTAAGACTAAGGTTGGAAACCTTAAGCCAACAGGGGTAACCCTTGGGCCAACAGTTTTCACTGGAGAGTCTCCGCTCTCACACCAAAGACACTTTTACACCTAGAAGTATCCTGCATTTCTACTAAGAGCACTCTCCCACCTAAACCTAAGGACAACAAGAACTAATCCTAGCAAACTATGTTTACACCGGTAGATTTAAGCCTTAACACCAAGGCAATCACCAACTATACAAGACCTAACAACCTAGGTCTTCAACCTTTGAAATACAATGAAATAAATAATAAAATACACAAGTAATGGAGCAAATAAATAATACAACTTATACTTAGCTCCAAACAATGAATCCTACCTCATCTTGATGCCTTGATGATGAATCAAATCAAGCTTGAAGGCAAACTCAAGAAAAACAAGGTGGAAAGCTAGGGTTTCAACAAAGATGGCTCAATCAAAGCTTGTAGGTGTCAAAAAATGTCTCATAAAGCATTTAGAGGTCATAGGAAGGCTTAGAAGGCCTTTAAATATGCAAAACACCAAGTGATGGTTGGGCACAACGGGTATAAATGGCTATTCTTCGAGCCGTTATACGGCCCGATCGTTGGACCGATCGAAGGCCGATGGATCGACCAAGCGACCTCCCGAGCGACCGGAGCCCTCTGTGGACTCTGGACTCCATTCGGTCGACCGCCCCTGCGATCGAATCTGGGAAATTAGCCTTGTCGCGTTCTTCGTTTACGGGTTTTGGGTTTCGGAGTTTTGGATTCTTAAACATCAATTTGAGGATTTACAATAAAGGCTAGACACCCTAAACCTATACTACAAAGATGGCTCAATCAAAGCTTGTAGGTGTCAAAGGATGTCTCATAAAGCATTTAGAGGTCATAGGAAGGCTTAGAAGGCCTTTAAATAGGCAAAACACCAAGTGGTGGTTGGGCACAACGGGTATAAACGGCTATTCTTTGAGCCGTTATATGGCCCGATCGTTGGACCGATCGAAGGCCGATGGATCGACCAAGCGACCGCCCGAGCGACCGGAGCCATTTGTGGACTCTGGACTCCATTCGGTCGACCGCCCCTGCGATCGAATCTGGGAAATTAGCCTTGTCGCGTTCTTCGTTTACAGGTTTTAGGTTTCGGAGTTTTGGATTCTTAAGCATCAATTTGAGGATTTACAATAAAGGCTAGACACCATAAACCTATACTCTAACTTCTCGAAGAATCCCGAGCGTCGACGAGCGTCCTTGCCGATTTCTCCAATTTTTCTAATTTTTTGATCGCGGACGTCGAGCGCTAACCGACTTGGAACTTGAAAGTATTTCTCAATGAAACATTAGTTCCATGTTTGTTATCATCAAAATCGAGATTAAGTCCAAGGTTGAAAATCTTAGGTCAACACACACCGATTTCCCCCAATAACCCTGGTAATATCGTTCTATGAATCTAATTTTCATAGAACTAATAGAAATTTGCATGACCCAGTCGTAATCTCTATAATGCATGAAATTTCATCATGAAAAGGGTCTTAGTCGACCAAGACAGCACAACCGACATCCTTTTCTACTCCACCTTCGAGAGAATGCAATTAACAGAAGCCTCACTTACCCCATGCAACGGCTACCTTGTAGGCTTCTCTGGGGAAAGAGTTGACGTCCAAGGAGCCATATGGTTAAGGAC
Organism: Canna indica; assembly: GCA_034359265.1. NCBI lineage: Eukaryota > Viridiplantae > Streptophyta > Magnoliopsida > Zingiberales > Cannaceae > Canna > Canna indica. The sequence goes on from CP136893.1 coordinate 42,633,166, forward strand.
GACATTCAACTCTCAGCCAAGGGAAAAAACAATTGATGTGCCCAGTCTGTACCACATGACCTAGGGCGACTATCTCTAAATAATTTGGGAGTCGTTGTGTCTACTCCCCATCTGGCATTGAAGTTTCCCATCTCGCAAATGGAGGTAGGCGTGGTACACGTCGATCAAAAAGAAGCCCGATGGTGCTATAACGAATGCCTCAAACCAAAGGTGACCAAGCCAGAGAAAGAGCCTACTGGTCCATAGATGCTCTCTGCATCCAAAAGCAAACAACCGATCGAAACCTTCGAACCAAACCCAAGATGGGACATGTGAAAGCAGCCACGACTCAACCATTGAGAAAACTTAAGCCGTGATCAAAACGCACTAATAAGGCTTTGTTAGTGTTGGCCTTTTTATGAGATTGGCTATATTTGGCAAAAGTACTCCAGGTTAATTCTCAGTCAACTAGGAGAAGTTATGCTTATGTTGAAGATATATAGTTTTAATTTTATAAGGACAGTTTCAATTGCTCCTGCATTCTATGGATTTCAGGATAAGGATGCAGTGCAAATTGAGGACTTTTTGCTTCCTACAGATATGATGAATTTTGGTCTTCATTATTATTGATGATTTTGATATCTCTGATTTTTTAATCATCATTAATTTTATTGCCTGTTTAATGAGTAGAGGAGAGGTCCACTTTAATATTTTTCGGGCATTACTCCTTTTGATCTTTATGGTCATTATGTTTTGGTCAACTGATGAATGTTGGATGTTGAACTGAAGGTATTATTGAACAACAGTTAAGTCAGCATTGATTCAGATCTATCGGTTATCACATATAAATTCTGGTGAAAAGATTTGAGTTATCATCTCTTGTGTGTGTACACTGTGTTGCCAGTTATTTTGAGGAGTTGTGACTATTGAGTGCAAGACGACAATAATATACCTTTCTTATCTTCAAGTGAGGATGATTTTGGGCTATTAACTCACTACAATACAAGGATTGTGTGGAGGATGAAACTCTGTGGCTGGGATGTCATAGAGAGACAAGTTAATTGGTATATATGTACTTGTAATAGCAAATAAGTTTTTGTTATTTCCATTCACTGTAGTACTAGTAGTCGGATTTCGGGTGTAAAATCCTGAGGACTTATATCATACTTATTGAGAGTGGATTAGGCATCTGTCCGGTGAGTGCCCCGCAGATTAGGTGATAAGTTTTGTCACTGAACTGCGTAAACAAACATTTGTGTTTGCGTGTGATTTTTGTTTTGGTTCTTACTTTGCTACTAGTGGCAGTTGCAATAGCAGTTGAAACTTTCTATTCAATTGTTCTTAACAGAAATTCCCTTAGAGACCTATATTGTCAATTGGTATCAAATTGGTTGTGCTAACCTTTTCCTGCACAAGATCCTTGGTGTGTCTCTTTTTTTTCAGGCTCAATATGGAATGAATGTCTATGAGAAATTCTATCAATGTTCCTCCTTTACTTATTCAAACAAACTATGCATATTGGAAGGCTAGGATAAGGGCTTTCATCAAGTCCTTGGATGATCGTTGCTGGGACACTATAGAGATTGGCTATACTCCTCCAAGAATAAATGAAACTTAGCACAAGCCAAAAGGCCAATATACTGAGGCAGAAATTGTGGTCACAGATTATGACAATAAAGCCCTTGATGCTATCTTCAGTGGAGTTGATCCTTCTCAGTTTAAACTAATCTCGGCTTGTACCTTAGCAAAGCAGGCATGAGAAATTTTAGAGACGAATCATGAAGGATCCCTGATACTTCAGAAGCCAAAAGTTGAAAACCTCAATACCAGATTTGAGAATCTAAAGATGGGAGAAGATGAAAGTATACAAGACTTTAATGGGCGTATCAAAGATGTTATGAACAATGCTACAAACCTTGGAGAGTCGTTCTCTGTATTAAAGCTTGTGTAAACCTAGGTTGCTAGGTTTGATTGAGTTGGTGGTTGCCTTGGTGTTAGGGCTTAAATCCACCATTGTAAACTTAGTTTACTAGGATTAGTTGTGTTGTCCCTTCGGTTGAGGTGGGAGAGTACTCTCGGTAGGAATGCGGGATACTTCCGGGTGTGGAAGTGCCTTCGATTTGAGAGCGGAGATTTTTCAGTGTAAAGTCCTCTTTGTAAGGGAAACGATATAATCTAGTAAAGCAAAGTTTGGAAATCCTAAGCGGGGTGCTTAGGTAGTGGAGTAGGCGTTGGGGCCGAACCACTATAAATACTTATGTTAGCATTATTTTCTTTATGTATCGCATTACTTATCTTTATTACTCACTTCCGCATTTAGTCGTCAATTGTGAATTGCCTAAGTAACTAAAGAAATGATTAAAACCGAATTTAGGCTAATTGATTAGTTAACACACTATTCACCCCCCCCCTCTAGTGTAGGCCATTTCACCAACAATTGGTATCAGAGGGGGTCGTAGATTGAGATTTCACTATCTCCTCTACATCGTCTCTCGATCTAGAAAATGACACTAGAGTGTTTAGCATCTTCACCTCCTAGGTTCGATGCCTCGAACTTCGGTCTTTGGAAATATAGGATGTACAAATATTTAAAGACTAAGGATTTGTTCGTTTCGTAATATTTTAAGGTACGACACAGAACAACATATGTTGTCTAGTGTTCGTTTACATAAATATGCCAAGTACAGGATAAAAATTTATCTTGGTACAGTACACCGAGCCCATTTCCTTGTTACTCCAAATTTGAGTAACAAGAGCTTGTTACTTTGGTACAAGGCTTAAAATGACTTTATTATCCTTCATACTTTAAACGCTATTATTTACCCAAATTCATTGAGTTCAACAGCGTGTGCACGAAAGATAGAAAAAAATCACAGTAAATTTTTTTCTCTCCCATCGTTAGATTAATTTCTCCAACGACGTCGCTGGCGTCTTGTCTATCAGCCGCGGTGTCATCAGCAACGCCGCGTGCCGCACATCAACAAACGTCGCGGCCCTGTACTGCGACACGTGGCGTCGCTAATGTCGCGGGACATCAACGATCGCTATGCCCGCAGACGCCGCGACATCAGACATCAGCTATAGCTGATGTCATGGGACATCAGCAATCGCTGATGCTCGCCGTCATCAGCGATTGCTGATGACGCCGCGACATCAATTTGTTGATGTCGCCTGTCATCAGCGATTGCTGCCCTATTTTTTAAATTTTTTATTGAAATAATTGATTAATTTTTTTAATAGTACAAATTAATTATATTGATGCATAGTATTAATTTTTTATGCATATTTTAATAAAATTGATTCAGGATACTGTAAATTTTTTATTTGTGCAAATTAATGATACTTTAAATTTTTTATTTGTGCATAGTATTAATTTTTTATGCATGCTAGCTAATGTTTGATTGATTATTTACAGGTGGGAGTCCAAGAATTTGCATCAGGTGTATATTTTTTTATATTCTTTTTTAGAAATTACTAGATTTTTTTTCATAAATTGCTAATATTATTAATTATTTTTATAGTACAATGGATCAACGTCAACTACATTGTTATCATTTGATCAACATGCTAGCTATGTATGTTGCTGCATTTTTTTATATGCACTTCATTTGTAGAAGAAATTATGAGAGAAAAACTCTAGATGAAAGAAATATGTCACAATTTGAGACTCGTAGAGATATGCTAGATTCCATAATTAGACGCAGTGATACAAATTGTTTATGGGAATTAAGAATGTCTAAAAATGCTTTTGCAAAACTTTATGAGCTTCTATCAGTACGAGGTGGATTAAAGATTGATGGGCGGGTGTGCGTAGAGGAACAAGTTGCTTTTTTTGTAAATATACTTGCTCATCACACAAAAAATAGGCCAATTAGAGTTAGGTTCAAGAGATCTGGAGATACTATTAGTAGATATTGTCATTGAGTATTAAATGTAATCCTAAGGTTACAAGATGTTTTATTTGTAAAGCCAGAACCTGTGCCGCAGGATTGCATAGACGAGAGATGGAAGTGGTTCAAGGTAATTAATATTCCATTAATATAATGAGTGCCCTTAAATTTTTTTTATAATATGCATTATATTTATTGTCAAGTATTGTTAATTTTATAGGGTTGTTTAGGAGCATTGGATGGTACATACATATCAGTGACACCATCTGCTGCTGATAGGCCTAGATATCGGACAAGAAAAGGAAGTCTTGCAACAAATGTATTAGGTGTATGTACACGAGATTTAAAGTTTGTGTACGTATTATCAGGTTGGGAAGGGTCTGCTTCAGATTCTAGGGTGTTGCGTGATGCAGTTACTAGACAAAATGCATTGAATGTCCCCGTTGGTATGCACATTCATAGTTTTTCTCAATATTTGAGTTTATTATTATTATTTTAATAATCTCATAATTGTACCAATAGGTACATACTATCTTGTGGATGGTGGATACACCAATGGGGAGGGGTTTCTTGCACCGTATAGAGGTAGACGATACCATCTTCAAGAGTGGGTCACTGGTCGACGTGCACCTCGAAATATTTAACTATAGGCATGCTCGGGCAAGAAATGTTATAGAAAAGTGTTTCAGTCTTTTGAAGAAAAGATGGGCCATTCTTCGATCTCCCTTGTTTTATCCAATGAAAATTCAATGTCGTATCATTATTGTTTGTTGCATTCTCCATAATTTCATACGAATGAACATGGAGGTTGATCCATTGGACTCTACGATACTATTGGATGATGAAATGCCAATCGGAGAAGAGCCTATTGATGTAATAGGCACTGTTGAACCTAGCACTGAATGTACTCTCCAAAGGGATAACTTAGTACAACAAATGTATGATGAATGGAGGCAAAGGCGTAGAAGTTATTAGTTTGTGATGTAGAATTTTTAAGTTATGATACTTTGTTTGTGTTGGAAATACAAGATGATATTGTAACTTTTTGTGTTTGATGAATATTTTGTTATTGAGTTTTTTCATCTCAAGCTATGGCGACTTTAAAATTATGAATATATTGTAATTGATGTAATAGGTACTTGATTATTTATGGATATGATATGATTGTATTGTTTTAACTCTTGTCTTTTGTTTTATTTTTGTTATAGGTATGGAAGAAAAGGGTGTAAAAAGAAGTAGACGTAGTTGGACGATAGAAGAGGATGAAATGTTGTTGACCATTTTAGAAGAATTAGTTGTTGAAGGAATGAAGGGTGAGAATGGGTCATTTAAATCTGGAACTCATGAAGAAGCATGTAAAAGGATGAAAATACGACTTCCAGGAATTGTTATCACGGTTCAACAAGTGATAAACAAAATGAAACGATGGTCTTCAAAATTATTTGAAATGACGGACATGATGAACACAAGTGGTTTTGGATGGAATGACAATAAAGAAGTGTGTCGTAGTAGATAATGATCACGTTCTTGCATAATACCTAGAGGTAATGTATAATATCTTTTTTAGTTTTGAATTATATGTTTTTAAAAAATTTACCAGATTGTCGTTTGTCATTTCTAATATTTAATAGAAACATCCTAAGTCTAATTCTGCGAATCATGCTAATAAGGAATTCAAGGAGTTTGAAAGACTCCAAAATATTTTCGGCAAGGATCATGCTACTGGTCATGGAGCTGAGACATGAGCAGATGCAATTAATGACACCCAACCTAATATTGAAAGTAATGAAGAGATAGAACATCCACCTGAGTCTCATATATCAGCGAGCTATATACATACTTCCCATACTACTGGCCCTTCAGATAAGACATCTGTTGGTCCATCTCGCAAGTGAAGTCGTAACACTGACATTGCAAGAGAATTCATTGCAGCTTTTGACAAAAATATGAAAGCTACTAGAAAAGTGTTATCACCAAAGCCTGAGCTTGCTAAGCCAATACTGCAAGAATTAAAGAAATTAGGTCTCACTCCTATGGAGGAAGTAGACGTGCTTATAAAATTTGCACATACTCCACAATATGAAAAATATTTTTTGGAGATGGAGGATGATCAGAGGTTGATGTTTCTGAGGAAGATTTTAGGATCATAGATATTTTATTATGTTTTTATTATGTTAACTATTATTAGGGACATGTTTTGATGGATTTATAATTTGATTGACATTTATTTTGATGAATTTATAATTTGGTTGACATTTTAAAAATATTATGAATGATGTTTTTATTACATTTATGAGCACATTTATCAAAAAAATTTATAAAAGAGCACATTTATTAATTTACTATTCCTTATTTTATATGATATAATATTATGTTTTATTATATTTATTCATCTATTAATTGGAATTATAACTCTTGTGCTAGTTAAAATAAATATTTTTTTATTATAATAATTTATGATCTTGTCCAGTATATTTTGTATAATAAAACGAACAAGAAATAGTACAAAGGGTATTTTCGTCAAATTATCTTATCATGTGCTGTGATAATACGAAATGAACACATGACTGTACTAGATTTGATATCCAGTACTATGCAAAACGAACATGACACTATTTGTTATGCTATCTTGTATAACCTTATACTGTACTCACTAGTCTGTTCTGTACTAACCTGTTTGTGAAACGAACGCACCCTAAAGGTTTTGGTGTCCTTAACATGTTAAGACTAGAATTCATTGAACCTAAGGTTGGCATGCATGCTTGGAGTAAATTAGATAAGAAAATGTTTAAGTATAATGGAGATGCCATGAATTATATTCTTTGCACATTACCAAATGGCATCCTAGATAAAGTCATGCATTGCTCTTCGGCTTATGATTTATGGGCCACTTTAAATGTTTTATATGATTATGTCAAAATCGAAGAGATTGACACTTTTGATGAAAGTGATGATGACAATGGTCACTCACCTACTACTAATCTCAGTTTTGATGCCCATAGTGCTTCTAGTCAAAGGAGCAACTCTAAGAGACAAAAACGAAAGGTGATTTGTCATGCTTGCAAAGAAAAGGGCCACATTAAGAAGAATTGCCCTTCATTAATAAACAAGGCAAAGAAGAGGTCAACAGCTTCTACATCATCATCTCATTCAAATGAAGTATCCTCTAGCCATGACTATGAAGCCACATCCAAACTTAGTCTCATGGATGCTAATGATAAGGTACACTCTCCTTCACCTAGTCATGAGTGTAGAAAGATGTATGCCTTGCTTGTTAGAAAAGATAAGGAAAATAAGATGCTAAAGAAAGAAAATGTGATGCTTAATTCTCATGTGCATGAATTAAAGCTAGAAAATGAGAAATTGAAATCTAGTTCATTTGATTTATGCCATGATAGATTGAAACATGAGCTTAAGGACTTAAAGCTTGAAAATAAAAATTTAAAATTTGAGAATTCAAAAATCGGAAGTGAGAACAATATTTTGAAATCCCAACTATATGTCATACATAAATCAATTGAAGTTTTAAATATGAGATTTTGGTCTTGAACAAGAAAGTATATAATTTGAGAAACTCAACTTCCTTCAAGAATATTGGAAAGAAAAATGTTTCTTTCAAAAATGCCTATGTTCATCAAAAATCTCATGCTATGCATTCTAATGCAAAATCTCATGCTAAGAAAAATGATAACAAAAAGTTTCATGGTCATTATTTTTGTTGCGGTGTCTATGGGCATGCTATATATGATTGCGTATTTAAGATGAACCCAAGTGGAGTTAAAACACTTTGGGTAGCTAAGCCCTCTAACCCCCAAGGACCCAAAGCCATCTAGGTACCAAAGGTCTTATGCTCTTTTGTAGGGGGGCAACCATACAAGGGTAAAGGAAATTGAAGAATTGAAATTGACCATGAACTTCAATGAAGAATCCATCTTTGGTTGCAACTTCAAGCCATCATGATGTCGTAGGTATGAAAATTGGCATCTAGGTATGTTTAATATCACCTCCTTCATATTACTTGTCATCTTAAAGTTGGAGTTATGATACTGGTTAAATTTGAGTTGGGTTTGCCCGCTCATGATATGACTTGAAAAATGATTATTGTTTTTGATTTCCCAGTCTCTTCGGAGACCTATGTAGCCTATAACGGGCTCATGCGACCTTGCGGTTCCAAATCGTAGGCTCATTGTGGCCTTTCGGTTTTCAACCAATAGGAATGGTTGGAGATCATGTTTTCATATTTATTATTTTTGTGATCTCTTAAAATTCGTTTTGGTATCACTTGATTTCATTTAAAATGGATTTCAAACTATCTAGCAAAGATGTATTTTGAAAATGATATTTGAATCTCTCTTTGCTATTTGGTTTGGTTAGCTTGCTAGTGGCCTTAATTTCGTTATCAACTAATAAAGTCTACCTACAAGTTGAAAATGTTAATGGAAGGCTATGCTATCACAAAGAAAATGGAAAAGGAAATGAAAAGTTTGGGAAATTCCAAGAATGAGGTATGAGTTCATTTTTGCAAAAATCTTAGTATAGTAATTGAATATTCATGCATTAATGATGTCTCTATACTCATGATCAATTTTGCATGATGAATATTTGAAAGTTCATGAGTAGGTAAAATTTTGATAACTTAGGAAATTTCATGATATCTTGATTGAATGAAATTTGCTCTAGGTTGATATTCATATTAGAGATCTCATTTTGAATTAATAGTTGGAAAACATGTTTAGATACACACATGACATGATTCTAGATGTTTAAACTTGAAAATTCATGAGTAGATGAACAAAGGGTGATAACTAGATCACTTTAGGGGACTTAAGCTTGAAAAGGTTTGACCCAAGTCAACAAATCGACTTGGACACTTCATTTTAAGTCCAAACTTCATAAACATGTTTAGGAATAGGTATGACATATTGCCATGCTCTTAGAATAAGAAATTCATATGGATATGGACAAAATGACATAGAGGCCATTTAATGATAACCTCTTTTAAACCAAGTTGACCCAAGTCAATAAATTGACTTAGAGGTCTCATTTTTAATCCATATTTGAGAAACATGTTTAGATTTACTCATGTTAGGTGTCCATAGGTTTAAATTTGAAAAACCATGAGTAAATGATAAGATTGACACTTAGTAAGTTTCATGATAACTAGCTTAGTTTTCAATGAAATCATGCTAGGTTGATATCTTGACTTAAGAATACAATTTTCATTCCAAACTTGACATACACTCTTTACATGACCATTATGTGGTGTCATAAAATTTTGAATGAAAACTAAGCACGTTTTGAAAATAACTAAAAATTACGAAAATGCCATTGAAAATTCAGCATTTTCAATTATTTCTAGAAAAAATATTTTTAACTGATTCTTGAAACTACATCTTCACTGGAAAATCTAGTTTCTTCAGTAAAAATTTCAAAAAGTTTCATCAAGAATCTGATTTATAGTGGAATTTTGAAGTTGGATTTCAAAAATACAAAGTATCATCCTCTTGAAATATCAATTTTTCCGATACTTTAATTTTTCGTCAAAAAACTTCAAATGAAAACTCATGTATATCATTTTAATTCCATTTCTAATATCATTCACACCATTGCTTGAGTAAAATCATTTCTAGGAATGATTTTGATACATTGAATGATAGCTAGAAATATCGATTTTTTCATTGAAATCAACATAGGATGAAAAATAAACATAGAGAATTCATTTTGAGCTCAAACTTAACACACACATCTTAAATGATAATTCAGCGATGTTTGGAAAGTTTGAATCAAAATTGACAACTTTTGAAAAAATACATGAAATTTATGAAAATACCCCTGGATTTTCAGGAATTTTATGAATTTATAAGAAACTTATTTTTGACTTATTCTTGAACCTATAGATTCCTTGGAAAATCTAGTTTGTCAAGTTAAAATTTCAAAAAATTTCGTTAAGAATATGATTTTATATGGATTTAAAAGTTTCATTTTTTGTAAACTTAAAGTATACTTTGACCTAAGTTAACAAAGTGACTTAGAAACCTCATTTTTAGCCCAAACTTGACTCATATACTTAGATTCACTCATGTTATATGTCTATGTGCCTAAGTTTGAGAAAACATGAGTAGATAACAAAATTTGATACTTAGTCATTTTCATGTTTTCATACTTATTTCGAATGAAAACATGCTAAGTTGAAATTTTTATTAAATGACATTAGTTTCACCTCAAACTTGATACACATGCTTTAAATGACCATATCTTGGTATTTTAAAAGTTTGAACAAAATCTAAAATGTCATGAAAAAGATATGATATTCACGAAAATATCCATACTTGAGTACGTACATGATTCTTAGTTTTGGATTCAATTCTATGTATCATTCTTCGATATCATGTATGACTTAGTCTCTTATTCGATGTTTGGTTTTCATCCCTTGAGTTGAGACTTCCACTGTTTTGAAAAATCTTTTAGAGTTTCAACTTTGACTTATGACTGAATTTTCTTGCCCTTTTTGATTGATGTCAAAAGGGGGAGAAAAATATAGGTAAATGGAAAGAAAATATAGGAAAACCATGCATATAGATAGGGGCAGTTTATTTTCATAGACATGCATGTTGATAGGGGGAGAAATCTCATGTTTGATATTCTTTGCGCTCTAATGAATATATTTTCTTAAGGATGTTTGTCATCATCAAAATGGGGGAGATTGTTGGCTTAAGGTTTTCAACCTTGGTCTTAATCTCGGTTTTGATGATAACAAACATGGAACTAATGGTTCATTGAGAAATCTTTAAGGTTCCAAGTCGGTTAGCGCATGACGTCCCCGATCGAAAAAATTAAAAAAATCGCCAAGCACTCTCGTCGGCGCTTGGGATTCTTCGGGAAGTTATAGTTTAGGTTTAGGGTGTCTAGAATGTAATGTAATCCTCTTTATGATGCAAAGAATCCAAAAACCAAACTCAAACCCCAAAACATAAAAACTCAGAAACTGCCCTGATATTCACTAAGCCTAGGGAGCTCCTTGGAGGGCTATATGACCTAGATATTTTCTTGACATAAAAAATGACGATAATTATTTCTTGGGTAAAAACTAGATAACGAGGTATTTTTAAGAAATTTTTGGAAGCCTTTAGCATACCCATATTTGACCCGGGAGATGAGAAAATTTCTATTTTCCGGAAATTTGTGCTAGACCCCAAAAACTATATTTTGATTCTTAAGGATTTTGATTTTTTAGATATTTTTATTGAATTCAAATGGGGGGTAATCCTTATATAACATTTATGTTTTAAAGTTAATAACATTTAGTTAAAAAATATTATATAAGTAGACTTAGCAAAGACTGAACCTAGAAATGAGCAAACGAGCAGAAAAATCAGCAAACTAGGCTGATTTTTCTAGTTTCGGTCGACCGATCGATCGACCGAATGGTGCCCGAAATGGGCAGAAGCCATTCGGTCGCTTGGCGGTCACTATGTCGATCGGCCGACGATCGATCGGCCTGCGACCAGATGGCGGAAATGGCTAGTTTTTCGCCCGTTGAGTTGGTTGTTTCATGCCATCTCCTCAAGCCTTATAAATAGAAGCCTTAGCAAGCCTTCCACTCTTTATCCAACATACTTTGAGCAATATTTTGATGATCCTTGAGCTTAATTGAGCCACCATTCTTGAAAACTCTAGTTTGATCTCTCATCTCCTTGACATAGCCTTCAAGCTTCATCAATTCATCAATTTGAGGCATCAAGAGGACTAGAGAGTTTCTTTTGGAGCTAAGTATTTGTTGTTTGATTTATTGCTCCATTAGTTGTTGTATTTTGGTGTTTATTTCATTGTATTAAAGCTTGTGTAAACCTAGGTTGCTAGGTTTGATTGAGTTGGTGGTTGCCTTGGTGTTAAGGCTTAAATCCACCATTGTAAACTTAGTTTACTAGGAATAGTTGAGTTATCCCTTAGGTTGAGGTGGGAGAGTGCTCTCGGTTGGAAGGCGCGATACTTCCGGGTGTGGAAGTGCCTTCAGTTTGAGAGCAGAGACTTTCCGGTGTAAAGTCCTCTTTGTAAGGGAAACGATATAATCTAGTAAAGCTAAGTTTGGAAATCCTAAGCGGGATGCTTAGGTAGTGGAGTAGGCATTGGGGCCGAACCACTATAAATACTTGTGTTAGTATTGATTTCTTTGTGTATCGCATTGCTTATCTTTATTACTCGCTTCCGCATTTAGTCGTCAATTGTAAATAGCCTAAGTAACCAAAGAAATTATTAAAACCGAATTTAGGCTAATTGATTAGTTAACATACTATTCACCCCCCCTCTAGTGTAGGCCATTTCACCAACAAGCCGGGCCATTGCTCGTTGTTGGTGATGGTCTTCAATAATTGCTTACCAACAGAACCATCCGTCGATGAAGATCATTATTCCAGTAATGAAATCGTCCTCATGATAGACAAAAGTTTCCTCCTCGTGTATTGAAACCACCAGCACGCCATCCTTCACTTCCTTAGACGGGTCAGCTTTTGAAAAATTGATCGCAGGAGCAAGAAGTTGAGCATGTTCGATGGCTTTATAAAAACCAGCATCATACACTCGGATAGTAGCACTGTTGAAATGATGCACCTCGGTCTCAAGCCTTTGGGCGTCGGATTGTCATTTCCCCCTCAGCCCGTAATTGCGCTTCAATCGCTTCAAATTTATCCCGCAATTGTGCTTTAGTCATCTCAAATTCAGCCTACAATCGTGCTCGGACTACCTCAGTCTCGGCCTCCAAATGGCAATTCTCTGCTATGGCCACAGCCAAATCTCGATGAAGCTTAGCCAACTCCCACGGACCTACCCCCGCCAAGGATGCCACCTGAACACCACTGCCACCCCCAAAAGGATTAGTTGACGGATGAATTTTCACCGTCTCTACAGGCATGATTGTAATCCCACCTACTGGGAAATCCATTGATTGGGAGCTTGGATCCTCGACGAAGCTTCTATCTCTTTTGCGGCGTTCCAAAGGGGAGCAAGGAGGAGTAGGAGCATCCAATAATGCCAACCGCTCGTTCGTATCTAAAGCAGGAGATGCTAAAGACTTTGAAGGCCGAGACTTCACAGACCTTAACAAGGTCTCTGCCAAGGGATTGTTCACGTAACTTTTTTTACTTTTGGTGAATTTACTTTTACACCAGAGGAATTGGAAAATGAGTTTGAACAAATGCTATTAGAAAAAAATTCAAGAGAATTAAAAAGGAAACGAAATTACTTGAGCAAGAAAATGACGATTTATTGCTTTTATGCCATGCTTTGGAAAGGGATGTTATATTCTAAAAAAAAAGGCCTTGCTATAATTTGGAGAGAGGGGGGAGGGGGATTATTTGCAAAATTACCTCCTCGCCACCTCTCTCACTGCCTCGAAACCAGCTTTATATGAGTCAGCTTCGTCGCGTGTGAAGGGAGGAAGGAGCCAACAAGGGTGAGAGCAACGCCGGAAGAAGAAGGATCAAAGCTCTGAAGGTCATCATCATCACTGGAGCCTGAATCGAAGGTAGGAGTGTTATCTCTCTTTTCTTTTCCATCAAATTACTTGTCACACCCCAACTAAGGGTAGTGTGACCGGCTAGGGCCTACATCCTACCCTATAGCCTACTGTCTATACTGACATAAAAGAAACCAGAACATGTCGATAAAAAGAAACCTCAAGGTTGTGGCTTCAGTGTGACGAAATTTGCATAGGTTGGGGCCCCTGGAGTTCTGACCACCGGTGATGTCATCTCTACCACTTCTGGTACCACTGGAACTACGGGCACTAGCTGTAGCGGTGGCTGTTGAGGGTGTTGCTGCTGTATCTGCTGTCTCAGTTCCTGCTCCCTGAGGAGCGCCTCAGTTAATTGATTCACCTGAGCCTGCAGTTGAGCAACCGTTGACTCTTGCCCCTGACCCTCAAACGGCTCCCTATCTCTGCCCCGAGCCCGGCCTCGGCCTTGACCTCGACCTTGCCCCCGGCCTCAATGTTCTGTCGAGTTACTACCACTGCCGCTCAAGGCAGCATTTGGAGCCTCCATTGCACTATCACAGAAAAGAAAAGAGGTTGTCTGTCACATAATAATTTCTTAACATAAACTTTTTTAAAAAAAAATTTTACTAACCGCATGGTGCACTGAGTGAAGGAGTGGTCGTCCGATCTCGTAGCATAACTATACAGTATGTCGACACGCTAGCATATGTCTCATACGGTACCCAACACTGAATCATAGACAAGACCTAACCTAGGGCTCTGATACCAACTTTGTCACATCCCAACTGTGAGTAGTGTGACCGGCCAAGACCTACATCCTACCCCGTAACCTACTGTCTACACTGACATAAAAGAAACCAGAACATGTCGATAAAAAGAAACCTCAACACAAACTTTATTAAAAGTTTTCAAAGTTCACAATCATATGTTTTCAAAATCAAGGAAGAAAACCAACATCAGAACAACCTAACGTCTCAAGTATCAAAGTTTTACAAACTTTTTCCAAAATACAACTGTCAGTGCAAAAAAGAAAGCAACTACTAAAATACTAGACTATGACTCAAGGACGCCGCTACGAGATATGGCACCATCACCCACCCTCCAACTGCACCATGCTAATAGGTCACAATCACTGCTCATGCTCTGCAAAAACAAAGAAACAAAGTGTGAGTCCACTTGAGACTCAGTGAGCGGTTCTTGCGAACCTCCACATAATCCTCAGTTACTCATGCATAACATATAAGGCAACATAATATATATCCAGAGAGGTAAGTTACTTCTAGTGTGACTACAGACCCGATGGGTCATTCTGTATAAACCATATATGTGAAAACTTGCCATCTCGACCTATCCAGCCTCCGGCATCCTGCCCTTGGGCCTACTTATGGTATAAGAATCTCGGCTACAACCGGCCCTACCATAAAAGGTAGAATCATACTGGTCGTTCGGCCACATCATATCAAGATGTAAATAGGAAATCCTGGGCCATTGACTAGGATGGTCCACTAGTCTCCGGACACCGTCTGGTGTAGGGATAGCTAGTCCCACCCAATTGGGGTCTGACACCTAGTGGGCCTGCTGGTGCATCTCAAAACTGAAACACCGGCCGAGCTAAGCATTGGTCATTTTCGACCTCCACGCTTCTCAGCGGACCATCTCAAGCACATTACACAATCAAATGTCCTAGGTTTTCCTTATATACACTTCGGGTCATTGCCCGTATCTGGCCCTAATCTGGGCTACAGGGTCAACAAATTAATACTGTCCTTTCAAAATGTGTACACCTAATAGTTCTAAGTTTCCAAAAATATTTACTAGTTATGTCATCTCCTAGCTAAGTTTTCATATATGCTGAGCATCTCGCAACGTCCTACATGTTATCTAACGTTATACACTACCTTGGGTGAGGAATTCCATGTACCGACCTTAGAATTCCACCCATGAACATTTTAGGACAGCATGTGTAATCTAAAGAAAAGTAAGCATACTTTACAACATCTACTATATATAGCCACGAGATTCATACATAAACAATTATACACTACCTTTAGAATTAAACTCAATAAGAAATAATTTATCCAGCATGGCAAGGTAGCAATGAATTCAACAATGCATGAAATACTAAGCATGGTAAACTAATATATCATTTCAAAAATTAAGGATGAATGAGCTAAG
The DNA here is from genome assembly GCA_034359265.1 of Canna indica. Taxonomy (NCBI): domain Eukaryota; kingdom Viridiplantae; phylum Streptophyta; class Magnoliopsida; order Zingiberales; family Cannaceae; genus Canna; species Canna indica. The sequence goes on from CP136893.1 coordinate 42,648,700, forward strand.
GATGGTCATTAAGCTAGCATTCCTACAATTTCATAAATCAATAAATTTACTTACTATGGTTAGTGTTCTTCCTAAGTATCATCGTGTCTCTATAGTTTTAACATTCTAACCATGGAAGTTTCCATCTAAAGCTTACCCTCTCCCTCCCCCTAGGCTTGGCCGAGCCTTGAGCAAGGTGAACCTTGCTCGGCCATGCCTCTTAGGGTAGGAAAGGGAAAAGGAGAATTTATCCCCGACCCTAATTCTTTGTCTCCGTTATATCTAAATTTCATGTGGACTAGTTTGCCCCTTCCCCTACACATGGTCGAACCTTTCTCATGAAGATTAGGGTTCATTCGGCCACAATCTAAGAGTCCTAGGAAAGACATGCTTCATAACACGAGAAATCAACGATTAAGAATGCTTTATTGACAAACTTAAGATCATCTAAGGGCCTTACTTCCATCAAGGGAATTGGGGAAAATTTTGGCATGATCTTTCCCCTTTTCCCATGATTCGACAACCCTAGCATTTGAGAAATCGACGAGGAAATAAAATGATCCGACAAAGATTGATACAAAACTATGTATACACCACTACGAAACCTCGATTCGTCGGAAAATCGCGAGAAAACACGATCCTATCACCACTAAGGGTTCGGCTATCCGCCTCCCCCATTTCTTCAAAACAAACCACTCACCTTGATTGAGGAGAATGAAAGATCGGATGACAACAACTTCAAATTTTTCCGGCGACGGCGCGAAATCTCGGATCGACCAAAATCCCCTTTCCCTTGCTTCTTCTCTCCCTCTCCTATGTGCTGCCTTGTGCGACTCCAAGATGAGTCGCACAGCAGCATGGATGAGGGATAATCCCTCATCAAACCTTCCTTAATGGCCCTTGACTCTAATTCATGACTCGACTAAACCCGAGCTCGACTTGGTTTCCGACTCTATCCGCAACACGAGTCGACTTAATTCGATTAAAGTATAAATGCATAAAAGGAAAGAGTCATTTGCATACATCATTAGTCGAGTCATACCTTTTTACTCGAGGCGATCTTGAGACTCGACTCGACTACCTCCGAGTCCGGCGCGCTGCACCAAAATAGATTTTTATATTAGAAAATTTTCTCGGGTCTTACATTACCCCTTCATTTATCAGGGTAGGGATTGGCGAAGGAGAGGCTCACTCTTAAACTCGCGAACTTTCATCCATGAAACATGCATTTGTGGCAATAAGTTCCTTTATAGTCACATTCTGGGCATTCGTGGCAATTGGTTTTTTCTTTTCCCACAAACATGTACCATATTCTATTATATTTGAAATACTTTTGTACTCGAACAACTAAACATAATTTTCTATTAGTATGGAATCCCGAGATCCAACCTGAACCGACCCGGCATGAACCCACCCAAAAAACCCAAAAACCAATTAAATACCAAGTTTCATAATCAAACGGGTTCTATACCATAATTTAGTTCTCGAGTTTTAAAAAATAACCTGATGGGGACCCAACCCGATCTCAGTTTGAATTAAATTTAAAAAAATGGATTTCCTTTGTCACTTTCTCCCGACACAAAAAAATAAAAAAGATTTTACCCGTCTAAGTTGAAATTTCCCCTCTAGAAGAACCAAAAGGAAACAACAAATATTTCAAAATCCATAACTTTTCTTCCCAGCAAAAGCACAACCATGAAATAGAAAAGTCTAGAGAATAAACCAACACGAAACAAAAGTCACCACAATTGAAAACGCCATATCGATCACAAATCAATGCTCTCGAGCGACGGTTCACACTTGTTGTCATTTGATTCTTTTTTCTTTTTTCTTTTTTTAATTTTTCAAATAACCTGTCGACCAGACCCAAAAAATCCGAACAACTAGTGATTGGATTTTCAAGGCATATTTGATTCTTTTGGGTGGGTATTTCCCGGCCCAACCCGACCTGGGAATTTGAGGCATCGACCCAAAATTGTAAAACTTCATATTCTAAGTCCACTGTACTACACTATAATAAATACCTCAATTAGAGGCATTTAATTTATTTGTCTCTCAATTTACTATTTAGAGTACTATTTAGAGGCAAACAAAAATATTTGCCTTTAATACTTTCTCGGTAATTAAGGTAGCATTTGGTTGGATGAAATAAAATTTTAAGGATTAAGATTAGACAAAGAATATGAATAGATAAGAAATAAAATAGACAAATAATAATATTATTTTATTTGGTTGACGTAAGGAATAGACAATGAATAATATTACTTTCTTTGCTTAGCATAATTAAGGAATAGACAATGAATTAAAAGAACAATGACTAAAATGCCTTCTAAAAATATTAGAAAATGTCATAAGGATAATACTATTCCTTGGGTTGACGTAAAGAATAGTATTTTTTATTCATGAGAAATAGTATTCCTTATCTATTCCTTATGACCCACATATTCTCAATAAGTTGCCACCAAACAAGATAATAACCGGGGCATAAGAAATAGTATTTCATTCCTCATATATTTCATGCAATCAAATGCTACCTTAGTTTTCATTTCTAAATTTGTAAATAATTAAATATTAATTAAAAATAGATATAATTATAACACTATTTTCCTAATTTTTAGCTATTCCACCTTTTTTTGACTCCAGCTCGCACCTGTCTCTTTTATGTACTGTTTCATTGCATTGCCCCTCTCCCCGCATCGCTCCATCGCCGAAACTCATCGCCCCTCTTCCAACACTACCCCCTCTCCCCGCGCCGCACCATCCCGGAACCCCGTTGCCCCTCTCCCAGCACCGCCCCATAACCGAAACCCATCGCCCCTCTCCTTGTGTCGCCCCATCGTTGAATCCTAGCCTGCCTAATCCCAATCGTTGCCCTCGCATATTGTTGTCCATCGCGTCGTAAATTTCAGCACTTGTAGTCATAGTCGAAGCAGGTATGAAGTTTTAATCACAACAAAAACCTTAATTAATGCAAGCGATTCACTTTGTGCTTTCGTTAGAAGTGCATAACGTATTGATCCAATCAAGCTGTAGTTTGTCAAATCTCTACAAGAAGCCACGTGATGTTGAATGATAAAGTTTCCATTTATATGGATTAAAAATAAAGGTTAGTGAAGGTACTCACAAATGTTAAAGAGAAGGCCATTCTGCCAGGTATTCCCCTATTAAGTTGTTGCGAGTGTTATGACCTAAAAAAAAATCTCATTGTAAATATTTTTTTTAATGGGCCTTTTTAACAAAAATGGCTAATCACTTATTTAACCTAATCCAAGACCTAATCTCCACTAATCCTCATTCTTGTTGGCGGCGGATGAGTTGGAGTTGAGGGATCGAAGCGACGACGAGCGACGGTGAAGACTCCAGCGAAGAACCGGAGTTTGGTGGACCGTTGTGGTAGGATTCTTTACTCGATTCCTTGTCTTTAGTTTAGGGTAGTTGAATATGTTGGGATGAGATCTCGATCGAGTATTCTTGTTGTGGGTTTTGAATCAGATCTTTACTGAAATTTTCTCTTGAAGTTTTTGTTGGAGAAAAGCCAACAGTTTTTGTATTTTTCAAAATTTTTTGTTGAAATTTCTTGGAGTTGTTGATCTGAATCGTGTTGCTCGTCGACGGCGATATTGGCCGTCGGCCAGCAGCGGCAACTGAAGGTCCGATTCGACGCTGCCGGTGACATCGAGGTGGGGTGGAGCCGCGCAGTGACACCACTTGTGCGGTAGTGCTGCTCGTGCAGCGGTCTCAGCTGCCGTTGTCAGGCGCAACGGAGGTGGCGTGGCCTCACAAGGCCGTGATTGGCCCGGGAGGGCTCTGTTGGGCGGCGCCCGACGAGGCGATGCTTGACGAGGTGACACCCGGCGAGGCGGTGCCCTGCAAGGTGCCGCCACTTCGCGTGCAGGAAGCGGCTGCAGTCAAGGGCAGCCGCGCCTCTGCCTTTTGGTATCGCATGTTGTGTGGCGAGCGGTGGAGGGTGGTGGTGGTGTGTCGCCGATGGCCGACGATGGCTCCGGCGCAAGCTCCGACCAGAGTTGGTGGTGGTGGCGGCGGTTGGTTGAGTTTGAGGGGGAGAAACCCTAGATTAGGTAGAGGAAGAGATGGATTTATAACATTGTTATATTTCATGCAACATGTTATTATTTTGATTAGTATTATTGGTGTTATAATGGTAGCAATGTTACTTGGTTGTTAACGGTGATATCTAGTATGTAGCAGTGGTATAGTTGTGATCTAGTTGTTGTTGTTGATATTATATTCGTAGCAGTGATAAGGAGTTCGTAGCGGTGTTACATACGGTTATATCAGTGTGTTGAGTAATTGAGTTATTTATTGGTATTTTGATATTTTCTTGTAGAATTATGTTGAGGGTCTTGAGGTTGTCGGATCTGTACATATCTTATATGAATCATTACCTAAATGACGTTTCAGATTTATTGGTGATGTTTGTTTCTCCAAAAGATGATCGAATTTCAAAACAATACTGGGTGGATTGCCTCGATTTGCATGTCGAGCCTTAAATTATATTTTAATTATTTATTATGATGGTACAATTGGGTATGGTTTTAAAGATAGTTGATTCTTGTTGACTCGTTGATTTTCATCCTGGCACATGTTTGATTACCCTAAATTGAAATGTTTATCATGTTGTTCCTTACCTTTGATTTTGATATCTGCTATCGTTGAAATTCATGTTGCATGTTGTTGGCTCATATACATGTTGATATCATGATATGTTGCATTAATTGCATCTATAGTGATTATGATGATTAGGAAGTACGTGTAGTGGTTAATGAGTTGCATAATACTATATTCAGATCTTTAGTTGGTCGCATTATTCATGTAGTTGTTGACCATATACCTCATATATGTTGAATACCATGTTGATAGCATGTTATACATGTTGTTTCTATAGTTGAGAGGTTTATATTGATATGTTGCATCATGATCTACTATTGGGCGGAGGCCCCGAACATTATTTATTATTTACCCGAGGAGTTGGGCAAGTGACACCGGTGATCACCAATTTATCACATGAGGTGCGTGTGCAGCGTTGCATTGTTAGACGTCGGCGGGCATCCTTTGGATAGTCGCATCTCCTGCTTGAGCAGGCTTGAGGTGCCACTTTCGAGGTGCGAGAGTGCGAGTTAAACCCATTGTCCACTAAGCTCTTGATTGAGTCTATCACCATACACACATATGTAGACAACAATTGTATTTTTGTTGGCATGATATATACACATCATAGGAACATTTGGTCATGTTGATGAATCGTATATACAGTTGCATTCACTAGCATCTAGCATAACGTTGTTCATCTTATTTCTTGGCATATTGTTGAATTCTACTCAGCCTTTTGCTAATGTTATTTGTTGTTGCTTCAGATTCGCAGGTATGTCGGTAGTTGAAGTTAGGTAGCTAGAGTCCTGAATGAGGGGACGCTGTTTGCTGCTTAGAAGTTATCTTTTAGTTGTCTTGTATTAGTCATTGAACCTTGTTGTTGATGATCTCTTTGCTTAGGCATTCGAATAGAACTTTGATTTGTGAACTTGGTTGTAATCTCATTTTTGGTTCACTTGGTGTTGTTTTGGTGTTAGTTGTACTTCTCCTAGGTAAGGTCCCTTATCTAGGGATAAACCTACGCGGGCCGTAACAGTGAGACGCCTAGGCGTAACAGTGAGACAAGTCTATGATAAAACATCATGAACATGATTAAATTCATATATGATTTAGAGAACAATTAATTCTAATAAATTGGTTGCATTTACAAGATTTAGATTGCATTGAGGCCGGCAAAAGAAGGGGGTTATTCCACCATTCAATCCAATTGAGGATAAGTTCCTGAGTTTTATATTTATACAAGTTTATTTTATCTATACTGACATATTTGTATATAAGCATAGATATTCATATTGAACAACGCACAAGGTAGTCATCCTAGTGTTAGTAAATGTGGTGCAATACAGTGGAAACAATAAATAATATCTCAAAATCAAAATGCACAAAAACAATCACAAGAGTACACACAATTTTTAACGTGAAAATTCTCTCAAGACGACGGGTAAAAACCACATGACCTAGTCCATATCAACAATCAATTGTATAATAAATGAGTATACAAAAGAGTCTCAAGTATTCTTAAAATCTTTAATAATCACTGTTCATCATCAACAAAATGGAAACAATGCAATAGCAAACCACAAAACCACCAAACAACAAGGAGATAACAAGGATCAAAGATAGAAATCACCAGGATAGCTATCTTTTTGAAATCGGGCAAGGTTCTGGTTCTCCAAACAAAATTTCCACCGTCCAGATCAAAGAACAAGGAGTCCTAAATAAGGTCACCAAATGTCGTCCTAATCGGACCACAGAAGACTGCCCGATCGTTGAGATGATGAAACTCGCTGCTGTAGAGAATATCCATAGAAATGTTCGGTTCCTATAACAAAATTACCATCTTGTAGACCTCCAAACACGATCACCACCGTTCAAAATAAAGAAATCAGTGTCCTCTACCTCTCCACAAAAAATTAGCTTAGTCGAAGTTCAGCTCGCCGTCCGATCGTTGGAAAAGATGAAGGAGTTAGAACAACCTCCAAAATACTCTTACTCTTTATGGTGGTTTTACAAAAGTGGTTTTTGTCTTGCATAACAAGCCATTTAAAAAACTTTGTTTTAATTTATTTTTTAATCATGCGGGTCCCACCACTTGAGGGAGGAAACCGCAACACCTAGGTGGATCACAGAGGCTGTAAGTGTAGTTTACTCCATATAGATCTCTTTGACTTTTTATAGTCCATTTATATGTACAGAGTATATATATTCTTCATAACATATGCAATGTTGCTTGTTTTGCTCGAGTAGCTTGGTTTCACAATTCTTTTTAATGTCATTTTAGTTTTGAGTTTAGGCATTTTTGTCTCATATTATTTCTTATATCTTTGAAAGGAGATAGATAATATGCAATCTACTATCAAATTTTTGCCTTGCTTGCATTATGTTATTTTAACAAAGAGAAGTTCTGATACCGTGTTTATTTGACATGCATCCAGTCCTTCAAATTTTCCTTTCTCAGACCACCATGCGTACCACAAAAGAAATAATTAGCTGCTGAAGAACTTACACAAGGATGCCAGGCTAGTGAACTTCAAGGATAAACATGAGAAATTAATTGCCTAGTTTTAGTGAAATATTCTAATTATAGTACTCAACTTTTTTCCTTTCTTTTTGACATTGGTGACAGCTCAATGTTATGGCATAAGCTCTGTGATGACAGCACAAGCCAAATTCATGAAGAAATGTAAACAAAAATCAATATGTAAAATCTTTGATCTTCGTGGCACCTTGATATCTATCTTAGATATCTTTCGGTGCTTGCCAGGCAGCCTTGGCAGATGTGATCCGCCGCAATCTAGTAGCAATCTGCTTGGAGAGTCCTTGTTGAATACAGAAGATGGTTTCGGCATCTTTCTTCTTCAACTCCTTGGCACGATTCACAGGTAATCCCTTAGGATTATAGCCATCCTCAATTAATTCCCAGAGTTTTTGAGTAGTTCTCCAATTTGGAGGACCACAATTCAAATCCGGAATCAGAAAAGACCGGAATACCTGGCAACTCCATCGTTGAATTGGTATTAGCCATCCTCCAGTGAAATTGAGCTCTGATACCACTTGCTGGAGGAGATCACTCCAGGTGAACACCAATGCTCGAACACACACACAAGCTCTGCAGTCTCAGATCTCACACTCAGGTGGAAAACAAACGAAGGAAGAAATATTTCATATAACCGAATCAAAAGCTACAGAAGCAGAGTAAAAGTACTTATACTATCCAATGTGACTATGTATCAACCACGTTTAAAGCTGTGAAGAAAACAAATTGTATGCTGAACAATAAGGGACTAAAGAAAAACTAAATCGTGAACAAATATCAATCTTATTACGGAGTAGCTGAAACTTGCAGTGCTTCTTTGTCTTCATTAAATAATTGCATGATACATACTCTACCTAAATCTTGTTCAATGCCAATGAACTTACCATTCTATGCATATCCAGATGAACTTTGATGTATATTCAGAGAAATAAACCCCCAAACAGCAAACCTCTCTCAATCTTAATACACTCTCTTCCAGTTCACCCAATGAATCAAAACTTATGTCAATAAAAACAGAAGCAAAGAAAATAAGACAAAAACATTTATAGTCAAAAACAACACAGAATCCTTCAATTCATGGCTGTTGTGCAGCAGATGCAACTGCTGAAGCGGAACGAAGATTTGTTCTTCTGCTTCACTTTTTTCTTCTCCACTGACCCGTTAACATGGTCTTCCTCCTCCTTCATGAGATTCACAAGTGGCGTTGCTGGCTTCCCCAAATCACTTCTTTTCACAACAGTATGCCCACTGTCCTTTGGGTTTTCCTTCATTTTGAGTGGACTCTGATTGACTTCTTCATCATTGGATTTAAGCATCACAGCTGCAGTTTCTTGATCTGAACTACTTTTGGGGACAAAGGATTTGTCCTTGTCACTCTTTACATGGTTTAAACGATTAGTTTCTGTACTTGTTTCTTCAAAACAGCAGCCTTTAATTACATTGTTGGCAGTCCAAGGCTGAAGCTTTTCTTGATTTGATTCAGCTATAATGGTTGGTATGCTGTTTTGGGATGCTTCAAGCTCTATCCCAGCAGATTCATGGACACATTCTTGTTTTTTATACTCATACTCTACCACAGGATTCAAGATCTTCTCACCATTATTTTTAGCTTTCAATATTTCTTGGGTTTCCATTATGTGCTGGGAATTGTTGACATGAGCTTCCGCAATAAGATTTGGGAGGTCTGACTTAATGTCACGGCATTTGCTGGCATGAGATGAGGAACTCTGCTCTTTGTAATTCTCCACTTCAGAAACCTCTGCAGTTTCTTCCTGCTCAAGCTCTTCTAAAGGTTGTGTTTGTGCAAGATTTGGTAGTTCTGAGTAGATCTCAAGGAATTCACTACCATGCGAATAAGAACTCGGAACATTTTGATTTGCCATTTCAGATTTCTCTGTATTTTCTTTCTTTTGACCTTCTTCCCAGTAATCATGACTTGCTTCAACATCATTAAATTTTGGATCAGGTTGCCCTTCAACAGACATAGACTGTGATTTTGTTTCTTCCAAATTTATCTCAAATGTGTCTTCCTTTTCATATGTAGTTTCATCTTCGAATTCCATAATTTGATCACCAAACTTTTGATCCACAATTTCAGTTCTTTCTTCTGTGTTTTTTTCTTCTCTCTTCTTCACCACATCAACACTCAATGCATCAACTTTCTGAGGAAACTCCAAGGAAATGCTTCCCTCAATATTGACAACATTGTCTTTGGAGATGTTGGCTTCAATCCCTAATCCTCCGTTCGGAATTTTCCTCTCATGTGTTATTTCTTCTTCTACTACTACTGCTTCTTTTACCATCACTACTTCTTTGATCACTGTTTCAGCAGTATTGTAAAGACATAAGGGGAATTCAAATGAACTTTCCTCGCTGACATCGCCGTTATCAACTACTTTGTATTCCATGTCTTGTCTCTCACATCTGTATTCTACATCCTCTTCTTGTATTATCTGTGTTATTGGAGTGTTTGTCAGTTCTTTTACTTCCCCTCCATCTTCTTCCTCCACCAAACCTTCCTTAGGCATTGAAATCAAATTGTTCTCCTGTGTCTTTTCGTCCTCAGTCTCAGTCATTTTGATCTCACTTGGTTGGGCAAGTTGCTCATTAGTCTTTACATCATCTACTTTTCCCTTCATGAATTCATCAGAAATCACATCTAGTATGTCACTATGTCCATCTGGATCTGCAGTTTCTGGTGATTCTACAATTGTTTTTTGATGATCATCTTCTTTAAGCAAGCTCTTAATTTCAGCATCAATTGCATCCATAAAAATTGTTTCAATTGATTCGGTGGATGAACTTTTTTCCCTTTGCAATATGCCATCATATGTGTCAGTCTTAGCCAAATTTTCCTCTCCATCTCTTCTATCATTTTCATTAGGTTCATAGTTTTCCATCGGAACTCTTTCTTCTCTCAATTCATTCTCTAAGACTTGATTCACATTGGAAATAATAACTTCATGGTTTTTATCAGTACCTGAACTTTTACTTTCCAATTTATTGCCTGCTGTGTTTGATCCTAAAACATTGATATCGTTCACCATGTTCTCCATAATTAATCCTCCAGAAGAAAAATCGTCACATGTTACAATGGATTGTTCCTCTTCATCACCATTCTTCTGATCTACTGATGGAATTACGTTTTCTTCATTTTCAGGCAGTGGCTTAAGTACTACTGAGTTCCTCTTCTCACCTTCTGCTGCTAAACAAATTAATTGGCAATGTAACTGAATCAATAGAATAATATATATGAATCCACAGACATGAATCAAAATGCATGACTTCCATGATTCCATCAGTATGTAAGAAACTGCATCATGAACATGCACATGAACATGAACATGCACATGATGAATAAGTAGCAGAAAATTTTGAAGAAATTGACTACATAATAAATCATAAAATTTCCAGTAATTAAACAATAGGCAGCTACTGACCTTGTTCTGATGCATGCTTCTTATTCAAATTTTCATCTTCTGGTGGCTTTTCAAGAAAATCCGATCGCATCTTGTCATCTTCTTCCAACAAATCTTTGCCACCACCATCTTTTGGATAATCTGCATCTCTGGATGCCGTCATGACCATCAAGTTTTCATTGATAAGCATATGCTTCAAGACTGCCAAAAGATGTAACACAAAAGGCTGAATCAACTCAGGAATTGAAGTTCGATATAAACTAATTCAGAATTTCAGATGCAACAAAAATATTTACCATGTGTATCATGTTCAAGGTAGCCATTTATGGCATTTGTTGCAGTAGTATCTTGTGCTGATAATTAAAGAACATAAAGCCATCAGAAAAGGAAATAGAAACTAAACCTGAAGCAAATCAATAAAGGAATGAAAAATGTAATAAGCTAGTGCATGCACACCTTGAATACCAGTGACATTTTGGTTCCCCATCTCATTGCCCATAATGACTACCAATTCGAACTCTGCTACTTCAACAAGAATGATGGTGAGAATTCAAAGACATCCTAATATTAAGAAATCATTGCATGAGAAGTAGAAACAACTCCATACCACAATGATGGACTTCATCATCAAATCTTCTATGACCATTAAGCTGGCAGCTGATATCTCCAAATTCATGATAATTAATCCGAATTCATTGCTTCAACTCCAAGTTCCTCATGGGTCATCAATTGGCTGGCAACTTGTGCAAAGGCCTACATATTTATATAGAATTAACTGATAGCTGCAATTATTATAGATGTATATTATTAATTGTTTTGGGAAATAGAATAAACTATTGGACCCAGTTTGATTAGGATTAATTTGGAAAAGTTGACTGTGTTATCATGTAATCAGACAGCAGGCGAAGCTGGAGCAACACTTGGCTATGGCAGAGAGAGCAGATCTTAAGGAGCAAAAAAGGGAAGGTTTCATAAACTAGATAAAGTTAAAGCAAGGCGGTTTAGAGTGGCTTAAAGCTTTTATTATTAATTGTAAGCTAATTATTGTTGTTTGTATCTGTTAAGCTAAAGTGAGATCTGTCTGCTATGACCAGGGTGGCAGGGTACTCCACCACTCACTCTTTGTCAAAAAACATTAGATGCTGGAATGATTACCACCATTTGTGCATTGCATCATTTAATGGACTTGTTGTTTGCCAGAACTTTACATTGATGGAAAGGTGGGCTTAAAGTGAAGTTGTAGGTGCAAGTTCCAAAGGATTACATGCATGTTTTCTTCATCATTCAGCCGGAGGAAAGTTGTGATGAATGCTCGTAAGGTGCTCTAATTGCACTTTCAGTTTATGAAACGAAAATTACCCAGGCTTTATTTTTTATCCACTCTTTCTTTTTTCTCTTATTTGTCTTGTTTTGTAATTGTGCTACTAAGTTTACTCTATTTTTTTGTAATTAATGAATGATTAATGTGCTAAGTTATCTCTGATGTGCATTGCTAGCGCTTGCGAAGAAATAAATGTTTACTTATTCTCTCAAGTATAAATAATAAGTATTAATTTCGCATGTGATTCAGAAATGTTTTGAGCATTTTTGGGGAACAAAAGCCCAAATTGAAATAAAATCTAAAACTAATTTAATATTAATTTCTTAAATCTAAGAGTCAAATAGACAAAATCTTAAAATTAGACTTAACGGGGCAGTTTATTTCCTTTTTTGAAGTGTTATACAAGTCTAGGATGAAAAATATGCTAAAAGAACAGAAAATAAATCAAAAAAGTAATTCGTTGACGGTGGAACTCGAACCCACAGTCCTCCGATCCGGAGGCGAGCGCCTTATCCATTAGGCCATACAACCCAATTATACTGGCCGTTCAGTGTATGATGTTCTTAACAAAAATAATCTTCCCAAAAGAAAATTTTGAAATGCAGATTTTCTAACAAAATTATACATATAATGGAAATTCTAAAACATAGTATTTAGAAATTCATGCATAGTACTGGGAAAAGAATAAAATGTTCTTAATAATGTGGAAGGAAATCAATCAAAAGCTTTATATATGGAAGCAATGACAAAGAACAATACCTCATGTGTATCATGCAATATGAAGAGGTCTTTTAATTATCACCTCAATTAAGAAGGTTGCAAATAATTGTTTAAAGTCCATTAAAAAAAAGGAAAATTTATATATAGCATCAAACTTGTACATTATCCTAGTTGCACTCGGATCCTCCTTGAGTTTATACACTATGGCTATCATCGCATAAGCTAAATCAAGTATGAAATAATTTAATTTTTTAATTTCTTGAATTAATGTTAGGAATGACAATAATTTGATTAATCACATTTTTGTGGTTACCGAAATAGAAACCGTTTAATAATCCATTAACCAAAGCCTAAGTCGAAATCATTCCATTATAAAAACTAATATGCAAAACCAAAACTGAATCATTAAATCGATTAGTTTGATTCGGAATTCGATAATCGATTAGTAAATGAATAACCGATTAATAAATAAATTAAAAAACATTTTAAATAAATAAATTATTAGGTATATGATATTAATTTATTAATTATATATAATAATTAATAAATATGATAGGTTTCTATTACAAGTTATTTGTCAACTGATAATCGAAATCAAATCAAATCTATTTAAAATTTCAAATTCACTAATCGAAATCGAAATTGAACTGCATATTCACTATCGAAATCGAATTTTTCGATTTGGTTAACTGATTAATCGGGTTCAATTATCATCCCTAATTAATGTTCAAGTGGCTTAATTAGTAAATTTAATATCTTATTTTTTAACAATACTTTATGTTTAAGATATTAAAACAATTCATAATATGGTGTATATATAAATCATATTAATTATATAATGTAATAATTTAAGTATAAAATATTGTTAAAATAAATTTTTAAGTTTAATAATCCACGTCAGCATGCGAAAAATTAAAAAAAATCTCATAGATGATTCAATTGATGAGGTGGCAAACCAAAGATCCTCTAAATTAAGAATTGATGAGAGAAGACTAAAGAGTTGGAGTTTATATAATTTGAGCCCAATTGAACATGCATTTTCAAACTAATGCCACCATATTTGAGTTATATATATATAGAATTTCATGGTATGCCAAATATGATCAAATATGTTTTCGTCAAGATCCCTTGGAATGTTGGAAAAAAATTTATATGGGTAATCCGCCCATAGCAATTTTTTTAAATGAGTGGATATGAGCTTTGATTGAATGAATATAAGTAGAAAAAAAATGAATATGAAGTCAACGAATTGAAGTCATATCCATTTTTTTTCTATCCATATTTATTTATTTATTGTTCATATCCGCTCGTTCATATATTTTCTATGGACAACCTGCCCATAGAAGTTGCACTCGGAATGTTGGCAATAATTCAACATGCCAAATTAAAAAGAAGACCTAGCTTGTTGAGCTTAAACTAATCCATTGATTGTTTGGGATAAAACCCCCATGAACCACAAATATTGCTTTGAAGCATTAGGTCATACTTTACAATACTTAATGAATTGATCAAAAGAATATACAATTGGGAATAAACCACTTAGAGAGAAAAGAAATACTATTAGGCCGGTGATTTTAGGAAAATTAAGCTTGCTAGTTGTCAAAAATGGCTTTAAAACCTAAGTCTCAATTGCGGAAGCACCAGTAATTATTTACACTAAAAACTAATATGAGATTGTAAAGGGCACAAATTACAAAGAAGAAAAAATAACATTGGCTCTTTGAATGCTAATTAACTCGACATTTATTCTATGCTAGGTGCTAGTCCAGTGGACTCGCACCTCACATATGTCTTTCTCTCTCTAACTTCTCTATTTTTATTTAATGAAGAGATAGAAAGAGAAAGACACATAATATGGTGCGAGTCCACCTAGCATAAAATAAACTAGCTATCAGATGATCTCTTTGTAGTATTTCTACTTAGTTTGACTCTAGGAGTATATTGAATATTGTATTGATTAATAGAATTTGATGAGTGTACTATTAGCTATCAACTTCAGTTTAAATATTTTAATTAGGTCAGTGGTCTGAGCCTATAAAGTTGATGAGCGAGGTATCTCTTCGAGTTATTTGTAACAAATGGTATCAAAGCAAAATCTAATCTTAGGCATGATGAAGAAATCCATGTGAAAAAAAGTTGTCTGGAAATAAGGTAGAGCCGCTACTAAGCTAGGCTTCACATGCCACCAAGTTTGGTATGATTTTGGGCTATGCATTAAACTTGAGTCAAATCTCGACAAGATCATCAAGATCACATTAGTGGCAGAGACATGATTTTGGGTTATGAAATTAATGAGCCAGTAGTCCCATCAAGCCCAACATAACACTCTTTTTTTTAAAAAAACGAGAAAGCTTGTATTAATCATTAGAAGTGATAAGTACAAGCAAAAAAGGTGGGAGAAGAATTTACATAGACAAGTAAATAAACAAAGTCTTAAGAAAAACAAAGTGCCCAAAGATGTGCTCTTTCTAAAGCAAGCTCAACTAAAGATTTTCTGTCATTGTTGAAGATACGATTTTTTCTTTCTCTCCATATACTTGATTTCCATAACATTGTCGTCCCCATTTTTCGTTTGGTAGAAACATTCATCGATTTGGAGTTAATTCGGCTCCATGGTTTATAGTTGATGTTAGAAAAAGGAAGTTGGCAAAAGTCCAATAGTTTTCTCCATCCTAGACTCGTAAAAGGGCAATCTCCAAACAGGTGAGCATGAGTCTCATCCTCCACTTGACATAACACACATTTTGGATCAACTTGCACATTCCACCTTTGGAGTTTATATTTTGTCAGTAGGCGACGTTTTGATGTAAGCCAGAAGAAAGTGGAGATAGATTCCGTAAATTATTTGTCCCAAATGCAGTGAGCAACCGGATCAATAACCCCTCTGTTAGGGACATTTCGATTTGTCCGAGCAACGATGAATCATGGGCTCTTCCCTTGCACGGATTTAGGATGATAGACTTATCCTTGCACGGGATGCAAGGGTGTCGCACGGGTTCAGAAGACACCTCGGTAAGAAAGAATGTAGTAGTAAGAACCGGTTTAGAAGACACCATTGGAGGTCCACTTCCACTTGAATAAATCCAGACCAAATCCCTCAAGTATTGGCGATAGATGTGCTAGCTCAACCAGTCTTCCAATTCTGCAACGGCTGCGTTGCAACAGGAGCAGCCGTTGCTGGCCGTTGCTGATGGTCTTCAGCAACAGCGTAGCAACGGATTGAGCCATTGTTGATGCTCGTTATTCCGGTAGTGGTTACCACAAACTAGCTAGACCACACACAAGATCTTTTACACGATCAAATTTAACAATCAAAATCAAACCAAAAAATACTTCAATCACAAGAAGAGAGAAAATAGGAGTTATCACAATAGAATCACCTCTTCTTGTTAAGCCTAGCAAGCTTGAATGACCCTCCAATGATGAACACTTGAGATTGAGGGATCAAGGGCTAGGTTTGAAAGATTTGATCAAGAAATGGCTTAGAAGATACTTAGGATCACTCTTTTAGTTTTTGAGGCATCAACAACAGGTTAGGAGAGAGTTTTGAGTGAGTATTTATAACCGCCCAAAATCAAGGTGTCGTCAACGGACGTTTTTCTACCCGTTGGCGACGCCCAGTCGCTTGCCGGTCGATCGTCGGTCGACCGACTGATCGATCGTCGGTCGACTGACTGATCGACCGCCCAAGCGACCGCGGCAATCTGCCGCTTTTGGGCACACTTCGATCGATCGAATTAGCTATTGCCAATTTCTCGCCACATTCGGTCGACCGAATTGGCCACTACCAATTTTCTGCAGTATTCGATCGACCGACCCTAGGCTGGAAATCCCTACTTTGGGTCTTCTCGTTGCGCGCTTTGTTTTCGGGTTTCGCTATTTAGCGTGCTTCATATGTTCTTTCGATTCTTCCAATATGTCTTTGGTGCACGCATCGAGCTCTTGTGAGTCATCGTATCGAGACCGGTGTCGCAAGACGTGAAACTAACTTTTGTCTTTTATCAATCCTGCGACCTTCAAGAACTTGGTTAGATAGATTTGGTTTGTTATCATCAAAATAATCATGAAGAGAATAGAGCACGAAGGAAAAAACCTTCGGTCAACAATCTCCCCCTTTTTGATGATGACAAACCATTGACGATAGAGAGCAACAACAAAAAATCTATATGTAATGTATTAGTCAATTAGTGTGAAGCATGAGTTTATAAGTGGATATTTAAGAGTATTAAGTGATGATGAATACAAGCATATTATATTTAGTGCTCCCCCTATCAATATGCATATTTTTAACTCTCCCCCTATCATCATGCCTAATCTAAAGCATGTTAACTCGTAATGATGAAAACATGTTAACTCTCCCCCTTTTGTCATCGATCAAAAAGAGTAAAAAAATATTTAGAAGGAAATGAGTCATTCATGACAAGTCATATGATCAAGTGCAACATCATGCAATCCTCACATACATAATCAAGTGCAACAATAATAAGTTCAACATAGCCACATAAACTTAAAGCAAGCAGTCTCAAATACAAATACAAAGTAGTCCGAGTAAAGTATAATGTTAATACAAGTCCATAGAGTGAATGACAGCATGCAACAGTGAGACTAGTCACCCTCAAGTGGTGGAGGTGGCAGATGCATCTCATAGTATTACCACATCTCATCAACCCGACTATCGTACTCATCCACTCTCCGACCGTACTGATCGATGTGTTGATCGTACTCATCCATGCGTTGACCATACTCATCGACTATCTGACCATACTCATCGATGTGATGGCCGTACTCATCTAGACGCCCTTTCGTACCTCTATTCCATTCCAGCTGGTCGACATGAAATTGAACAAATCGATGCTCCAGATCTCCCAAACGCTCAATGTGAGTACCAACTGATGAGCTTCCACCAGCATCTCCCTCATCCATGTCCTCATCATGATCGTTGTGTTCAGCAGGTTTCTCCACACCCTCTTACCGCGCTATTTTTCAAGTATTTTCATATTGTTTAGAGTGAAGGAGTCTATTGCTTTGGGCACAGATTCTACCTCAAATTTAGACTTGTTTACCCCAACAGCATAGATGAAATGAGAGATTACTACAACATAGGGTAGGGTTTGTTTTTTTGAAGCATGGACATCTGCTATGTAGCGAAGCATGAGATCAGGAACGTTTATAGGTCTACGGGTCATAGCATAGAAGAGCACTCTGGTGCTCGTGCTGGTTACCTCGTTATAATGTCCTGCTCTAGGAAGTATATTATAGGCAACAATAAGATTCATGATCCTAGCAGTGGTTGACAATTTGATGCTTTGAATAGGAAGCATCCCCTGGTAACCCTCAGGACAAATGGCTGAGTCACCTATTCTAGCCTTATCTATCACGAGGTTAGAGAAGAATGCCTTTATCAATATGGGGCACACTGGTGCTTGTCTCCCTATATATTCTACCCATCCCAGGGCTGCAAGTTTGCTTCTAATGTCATACTTCTCTAGGTCTCCTAGGTTAACTGAACGAGTCTGTAAGATGGCTCTGTCTACAAACTTAGGGGCTTGAGTCTTGCCTATAGAGGTTAAAAGATTATCGGGCAAGCTTGGAAGCTTTCTCTGGGGTGCCATCTGCAAGACGATTGGGATAATATGCATATAATTAGCTTTGATGAGTAATGTATGCTCCTAAACCAAAGAGAAGAGACACTTTTAAGATCAACATGAATTTTTACAAGACTCTTTTTCCTTCTTTTTTTTAAAGAAAAGCATTTTAATTTTAATATTAAATATCAATGTATGAGTCCAATAAATGCAAAAGAAAATAAAAAGTAAAAGGATCACAAA
Organism: Canna indica; assembly: GCA_034359265.1. NCBI lineage: Eukaryota > Viridiplantae > Streptophyta > Magnoliopsida > Zingiberales > Cannaceae > Canna > Canna indica. The sequence continues at coordinate 42,667,114 of CP136893.1, forward strand.
CGAAAGGAAAACTAACAAATGTAAAAATTGGCAAATGTAAGTTTGGATCATCATTTTAAATCATTTTAAAAATGCTAACACAAGAAATTTGATTTTTCCTTCCCTTGAACTTGTTTTGAACCAAAAATATCAAGGAAAAACACCATGCATAGCGTAGAGAAGCATGAATCATAATTTTTATGAGTAAATCTAGACATAGAGATGAAGGAAGGTGAAGGATTTACTCACCATAATGAACTAACTCATGTCTTAGAGCTAAGAGTTGAGTTTTTACCTTAGAAGTCGAGAAGAAACCTTAAGATCCAAGGACTGGGGGTGAGTGGCCGGTTGAAATGGTCAAAGGAGTCCTAGTTTCGAGCTTAAAAGCTTAAGTTGAAGGGCTGGAATTAAATCAGTCGCCTAAATGGGTGGATAGGATCAATTTATGTCCACCGATCGATCGGGCGGTCGCATGTTGTGCAATCGCTTGAGCTGGAATGTGTTTTCTAGTCTTACAAAAACAATTATTTTGAAAGATCTATATATTAGAATTTTATAAAAAAAAATTCACATGAACTAGACTTTATGAGGATTCCAAAAAGTCAAGAATCACTCAACAAGGATCTATCTACAATTTTCTAGAAAATCCTCAAGTTCTCAGTGGCATTTTCGTAAATATTTGGACTTTGCGCGAAACATTAAATTTCTATCGTAGAATGCCCTGATCTAGTAAGATCTTGTCTAAATCACTTATAATGATATTTTTGAGCATATAGATTTTTTAAAAAAATTTATGCAATTTTAATCATATATATTGAATTTTTGTATTATATTTACTCATCAAAAATTTTATTTGCCTGAAATGTAAGATTTTATGTATTCATCAAGATACTTGTTTAAGTGTCATTATTTGCAATTTATGTTCATGACAAATTTGTCAATCACCAAACATATTCCCAATTCAAAATCTATCTACATTATGTAATCACATGATAGTCAAGATTTGGAGTTTCTTACTAATCCAAATTTCTTATTTGAGCTATTTTATTCAAACAACATGCAAGATCATTCATAAGCATGAAATTGATTCAATCAAGAGAAACGAGGTGTCATGCAAGAATATTTACCAAATTAACGCTCATACCTCATTTCTTGAAGAATTCCATAAATTTATTTTCTTTCTCCAATTTTGCGATAGCCTTCCCTTGTCAATAAATGTTAACTTGCAAGCCAAAAATCATTAGTATCTCAATGATATAACATCTAGTAAGTTAGCATACTAAATAGCAAAGGGTGAGCAAAAATTCTTCATTTGAGAATTTTAACTTAAGCTAGATAGTGAAATATTTGTTTCAAATAGAATCGTCATGAAACTAAAATGAATCGAAAGATCTCAAAATATGAAATTTTAAAAAATAAGATCTTCAATCCTTCCAATTGGTTGAAAACCGAAAGGCCACAATGAGCCAACGATTTAGAACCGCAAGCTCGCATGAGCCCGTTATAGACTACATAGGTCTCCGAAGAGACCGGAAAATCAAAGACAAAAATTATTTTTCAAGTCATATCATGAGCGGGCAAAAACATCAAATTTAACTAGTACATAACTCCAACTTTAAGATGACAAGTAAAGTGAGGGAGATGATACCAAACATATCTAGATGCCAATATCCATACCTATGGCATCATGATAGCTAGCTTGAAGTTGCAATCTCTTGGAGATTTCTCATTCGAATCTAATGTCAACTTCAATAGTCTATTTCTCTTTACGCTTGTGTGGTAGCTCCCCCTACAAAAGAGCAAGAAATCTTTGGTGCCCAAATGACTTTAGGTCCTTGGGGGTGAGTTGGCCTATGAACCCAATGTCTTTGCTACACTTGGATTTTTCTTGAAAGCACAATCATTAATGACATGACCAAAAATGCCACAACAAAAATAATGTCCATTAAATTTCCTTTTATTTATACTATGGACATGAGATCTAGCATTGGAATGCTTAGCATGTGAGTTATGATGAACATAAGCATTCTTAGAAAAAACATTTTTGTTTTGGGATTTTCTAAAAGAATCATTTTGATTTCTGGATCTTTTAACAGATGAAGCATTAATCTTCCTATTCAAAATTTATCGCCGATCCACATGTGCAATAGAGGGAGGGGGCTGCACCCCAAGCACCGAACTACAGATTGGGCTCGACGATGGAAGCAAGGAGGCCCTGCCCAACGTAAGCACAAGAACAATGACCATGGTAAGAGCATGGCTAGCAATCGGGTCCACCCCCAAGCAAAGCAACCAATCAAAGATAAGATAGCTTGGGGCCTTCTAGATAACGGGTCTCAACTAGAGGCGGCAATGGGTCAGGCCTGCCCCTACACCCATAGGCTAGGCTAGGCGCCACCCAAGTCTAGCCTGGTCTGCACCTAGGTTTAGCCTAGTATTTTGTGCCGGGCATGAACAATAGGTACTTTACTCAGCGATATTATATTTATATATATAAAGAGCCTTGGTGTGGTGGTTAATTCACTAAAAATGAAGTTAAAGGTCGGTGATTTGAGTCTCACCGTCGACCTCAAAAATTTAATTTTAACATTTCGGACCGACCCGAGCTCTCCCCTCTCCTCCCCTCAAACTTTTCCTACTTTTCTCACCTAAATTTTTCCTCCCAAATTTTTACCCTATTTAAATTCGTAATAAAAAATTTTAATCCATTTATTTTCTCTATATGCACCTATTTTGATATTTTTAATTTTGTATTTATTATTTTTTGAATAATAATTGTAAATATTTTTTTATTTATTGAAGTTTTTTATATTAGTTTTTTGGTTTAGAAATATTATTTTTTGGGTTTGTTATTTAAAAATAGTATTTCAAAACTAAAAAATTTATGCAGTTTAGAATAATTTAAATATCATATTTTCTATTTTTTTCAACATATTATCTTATACCTATATTATATTTAATTTTTATCCATAAAAATCTTATTATTTTTGCATTTTTAATTTTTTGAGAATTGAAATTCATATAAATTAATTTTTTAATATATATAATTATTTTTTATATTACTTTTGTGTTTATGAAATATCATTTTTTTCTTTATTTTTGAAAAAAAATAAATTATTTCAAATTTCTTAAATATCTTTATTTTTTAAGAAACTTATATATACATCATATCATTTCCGCCTAAACTCCCGCCCCTCCCCTCCTCCTTTAAATTTTTGTCATTTTCCACACATAAGTTTTCTCCTCCCAAATTTTTATTACATTTAAATTTGAAATAGAAGTTTTTACCACACTTATTTTCTCTACATGAACATATTTTGATATTTTTAATTTTGTATTTATTGTTTTTTGAATAATAATTGTAAATATTTTTTATTTATTAAAGTTTTTTATATTAGTTTTTGGATTTTGAAATATCATTTTTTGGATTTGTTAATGAAAAAGAGTATTTCAAAAATATTATATTAATTTTCTATTTTTTCTATTTTTTCATTATGTTATCTTATATTTATATTATATTTGATTTTATCAATAAAAATACTATTATTATTTTATTTTTAATCATTGAAATCTATATAAATTAATTTTTTAATATATATAATTATTTTTTATATTACTTTTGTATTTACGAAATATCAATTTTCCTTTATTTTTGAAAAAAATTAAATTATTTCAAATTTTTTATTTTTTAATTAATTATCTATACTTATAAATTTTTACTTGATATACTTTACTTTACTTTATATTTGCATTATATTTGATGTTAATTCTTAAAATTATTAATAGTTTCTCATTTTATTTTATTTTTATATATTTTTGTTAAAAACCTATATAGTATTATTTGTTTTGAAATAATTTTGATTTTGTCTATTTTTAAAATTATTAATTTAAATTTTTATTCAGAATTTTTTTTTTCAAAGATCATTCAAAAATTTTTACTTTAAAGATGTATATATTTTAAAATAAATTAATATCATTATATCAAAATATTGTTATCACTTTTAGATTTATATCTTATTGATATTTTGTTTTGTATGTCACACTAGGTTATATATTTATTTATATGAATTTTTATTTATTTTTATTTTTTTCTACATGAACATATTATTTAATGTGTTAAAAATAATTATGAATTATTAATCTAACATAATTCATCTTTTACCTTTTTAATTCTTATTTTTATTTTAAATTTAATTATTACTTATATATAGTTATTTTAAATTAAATTATATAAATACGTGTACATTTTTATAATTATATAAATTAAATCAAAATAATGTATATTACTTTGTGGTATGTTTATATATTATTATTCAAAATTGTAATTTAATTTAAATATCTTACTATTAGTTTTTATTATCAAAAATATTTTTTTATATAATATGATAATAATATTGTAACTTATTTCTAAAAATATAGGTATAGAAATATTTAATTTTTAAAATTTTAATTTTAATTATTATGAATATTAAATTATTTTTACAAATTTAATTTAAAATTTAAAATTAATTTAATAGTTTTAAATTCAAATTTATATAATTTCAAATTAAAATTATGTTACGAAAGGTGAAAATATCAAAAAAATCGATAGAGTATTCTATTTATATATAATAATATATTAAATATATAAAATTTAATTTCAAACTTTTTTGTAAAATGTTAATAATATAGAAACTTATTCTTGAAAAATCTAGGTATACAATTATTTAATTCTAAATTTTTTATTTAAATTATTAAGAATATTAAATTATAGATAAAATTTAATTTACAATTGAAATTTAAATAACTATTTTCTAAAATTATAAAAATTAGTTCTAAATTTTAATTTATATAATTTCAAATTAAATTTATATTATAAAACATGAAAAATATCAAAAAAAAAAATGATAAACTATTCTATTTGTATATAAACATATATTAAAATATAATCTTCGATTTTAATTTTTTTATTTTTAAAATTATAAGTTAATGGTGCAAAGCACGAGTACTTCCGCTAATTTAGTCAATACAAAGATTTTATCGACTAAAAAGTGTTAGCTATAACTGCACCTACTCATGATGTTCTAGATAATATTAAATTAGCATGGCTTAGGTTGAATGCCAATTTATATTGTTATTATGTATAATTTAGATACTACTCGTAAGTCAAGATAACTGGTCCATCAACTCTAGAGTTGATTGGTTTTCCAAATAATCAATTGCTCTTGAAAATTGGTGTCCCTTGAGTATTTATTCCAAATAACTATTTTGACAATTGTCTTGATTAATGTCAAAGTCTCAAAGACCCTCAAAAGGTAACAATTCCTGTTAGAGACTTAGAGTTAACCTTTGGTATGACAATAAATAAGAGCAAGGTCGGAGTTTGAATATTGTTGACCTTTATCTTTTCCAACTAGTGTTCGCTCATAGACAAATATATGTTGCTACTTCTGGAGTGAGTTGCATGCAGAAATGGCTTGAAAATTTCATTAGGATCAATAGACAAAAAATGCTAACTATATATAAAATAATTGTACTGAAAGCAATCTTTGATCATCATAATTAATACATGTTCGAAATATTATTTTTTTCTTTGCTAGTTCTCTTATGTTAATTGTGTCTTAATATCTCTTCTCATGCTTTTATTAATTATCATTGATTACATAATTTGTAATGTCATCTAATATTCCATCTAGGGCTGCCACTGTTCGGGTCACACCGGACGAACCAAAAAATCGAACCGAAATTTTCGGTCCGATTCAATTTCGACCATGACAGGTTCGATTTTTGAATCGAACCGAACTCAATTTTTGGTATTCCGTTCGGCTTCGGTTCCCAGAATTTGGGAACCGACCCAAATCGAAAATCGAAAAAAATAAAACATAGACATGTTGAACTCTCTTAATTATATATACACATTGTAATTAGTGGACAAAACTTAATTATATAATTATTTGTTTCATAAATTTTTGATTAGTTTAGATGTCGAGTTTAATTATTTTCTAAGATTAGAGACAAAATAAAATCATTGTTGAGTTTAATTTCGATTTTTTTTATTACGAAACCGAACAAAACCAAAAGTAGTCGGTTCGATGTGGTTCAGTTTGTGCAGTATTCAGTTCAATTTTCCGATTGAATTTTGATTGGTAAAAAATTTTAGTTCGATTCAGTGTATGTCGGTTCGGTTCGATTTGAACTGAATGGACACTCATAATTTCATCTTTGCCATGTTAAGAATATTCCTTATTGTCAGCCCAACGTAAACCAATTTAATTGAATGCCTATGCAACTAGCATCTACATAATTGCTACCACCCTTTTACAATTGTCAATCTTCGGAATCGGAATAGAAATTGGTGGTGGCCTACATGAAGATTTTCAAAATATTAGAAAGCATTTATTTTATGGTTATGATTAATTATTGCTAATTTTTTACTTCTCTATATATGTTTTTGATATAAACTTCTCAATACTAGCAAACATTACGAAGAAAGTTGTCATATCAAAAATATCTCCAAACACAACATATCAGTTGATAGAGGAGAGGATCAACAGATTGTGAAAATCTATCAGTCCTTTGGAAAATGACAATTCGGTTAGTAGGGATTCTATTATACTTAATGACAAGGCAAAACACTTACTTTTACATATTACTTTTACCTCTACTATCATAGATTGTCTTATGGGCAACTCTTCTTATATTATATTTTACTCAAGTAATTTTTTTGGAACATCAATAATTATGAAAATACTTTCCCTCAAAAGTCGCTCACTAATTTGCAAATGTTTTAACTTCTCTTTAGTAATTGTTTCTACTTTGCATTTGATTTGTTAGCTATTTATTACTCCCACCTTTTCAAACATGTTACTATGATTTTGAATTCACTTCATTAGCACTATTACTTTTCATGCATGGTTGAATTCATACAAACTCGTACAAAACAACTTTTCACATCATTTATTTAGTTTTTATATTCAATCATGATATTCTACGTTAACTAACATATTATACATGGCGTTTCCTTTTTATTATAATTAAATTCTTTAACTACACTACACTATATTAATTCATACAACTAGTTGCGTGTAACATACAACGCCATAAATCCAGTATTTGTTTGTCAAAGTCATAAATCTAGTATGTCTAGTTGATTAATTAATAACTAAATTTATTATTCCTATGAATAATATATTGTTCCTTCTTAATTTCTCTTGTGCACTGCAATTGCTTGCTATCACATGTTAAGTTTTAAAGTGAAAAATATATTTTAAAAATTAGGAGTATAAAAATTAAAATGTTGTACATATGAATTAACTAAAGACTAATCGAGACTCAAAAATTGAAATCAAAAATAAAAAATAAAAAAATAAAAATCGAAATCGAAATCGTGAGATTGGTTAATCGAAAATTTTGATTTGGTTTCGGACCAATTTTCTAATTAACCAAAATTTCAGTTTGTTTTGCTCACTCCTATTATCCATATAAATAAGGCACCTAACATTTAGATTTGATAAAATATTTAAACTCAAAATATGCACGTTAACATGACTATTTCCAATAAACACAATATCATTTGATAATGCATTTTTAATTATACATTTAGAAGACTCACAAATGACAATGTATCCATTATCATATAATTGAACATTTAATGATCATGCTGTCCAAGACACTCCGACATCCAAGTTAAGGTGACTCAAATGTGGAGATTTATGAAAATGAAACTTAGGGTTACTTGAGTACACCGTGTCAGTATATATTGTAGGTGGAGATCGATGATCATGCTGTCTGGTAATCTCGCTAGCCCACCACCACCATCACCACCACCACCACCACCTCAAGAAGAGGAAGAGGTCGTCGGGTCCTCCTCCCCTTCCTCCTCCTCCTCCTCCTCTATCTAGATAGAGGAGGAGAGGTGGTGGTGGTGGTGGGAGGAGGAGGAGGAGATCTAGAGGAGAAGGAGAATGAGGTGGTGGTGGTGGTGGCGGCGGTGGGAGGAGGAGGAGGAGATCTAGAGGAGGAGGAGGAGGACGAAGAGGTGGTGGTGCTGGTGGCGGAGGCGGTGTCTAGGGCAAGGGGATAGGTAGAAGAAAAAGTGATGGTCGTCGGATGAGATGGATGATGGAGATTATTGCCACGTGGCACTGGGAAGGGGGGTTCTGCGCATGTGAAAGTTTTACCATTAAGTTACTAACGGATATTCTAATCGAGAGGGGTTATTTGAACAAAAAGTGTAGTCGCGAGGGGTTCTGTGTACACTTGGTAGTTTAGGTAGTCTTTGCGCACATCGACTATAGTCGAGGGGGGTTTCGTGTAATTTACCCTTATGTTTATCATTCTATGATATAATGTATTGATTAGTCTCACTTGTATGTATGTTTTCATCCCTTGAGTTGAGATCTACATGTTTTTTCATGAAAACTAATTTTTAGGTCCCGACTTTGACCATAGTTGACTTTTCTTGCCATTTTTGAGTGATGTCAAAAGGGGAAAAAAAATATAGGTAAAGGGGAAGAAAATATAGGAAAACCATTAATATAGATCGATAGGGTGAGTATAATTATTTATATATGCATGATGATAGAGGGAGAAATCCCATGTTTGATATCTTTTGTGATTAAATGATATATTTTCTTAATGATGTTTATCATCATAAAAAAGGGAGAGATTGTTGGCCTAAGGTTTTCTACCTAGGTCTTAATCTCGTTTGATGATAACAAACATGGAACTAATAGTTTCATTAAGAATTAATACTTTTAGGTTCCAACTCAGTTAGCGCACGACGTCCTCGACTGAAATATCAAAGAAATTGGAAAATCGGAAGGACATTGGTCGACACGTTCGGGTCCATCGCGAAAACTTATAGAAGTTTGACGTGTGCACCGAAGACGCCATGAACGACTCTAGAAAACATATATAATGCTCTCCAAGTTAACACATGCCGAAGGATGGAACCCGAAAAAGAAGCGCGCAAGAAAAATACACAAGAATTAACCCCTGCCCAGATTCGGTCGACCGACTGGTCGACCGAATGATGCCCAAAATAGGCAGAATGCCTTCGGTCACTCGATCAGTCGACCGACGATCGATCGGCAAGCGACCGGGCATCGCCAAGGGGCAAAAAAATGCCCGTTGACGAGCCTTGGTGTTTGGGGGTTATAAATACCCATCCCAAACTCATTCCTTCGTATTTGTTGATGCTTCTAAGCCTCAAAGAGTCACTCATTGCATCTCTACAAGTTTTCGTTGAGCCATCCTTGCAAGAACCTTAGTTTTGATCTTCACTCCTTGATTTTGCCTTCAAGCTTCACTGATTCATCATCTTAAGGCATCGAGAGGACTAGAGAGTTTTGTTTGGAGCTAAGTATTTATTGTTTGATTTATTGCTCCACTAGTTGTTGTATTTTGGTGTTTATTTCATTGTATTTGAACTTGTGTAAATCTATGTTGCTAGGTTTGATTGAGTTGGTGGTTGCCTTGGTGTTAAGGCTTAAATCCACCATTGTAAACTTAGTTTACTAGGATTAGTTGAGTTGTACCTTAGGTTGAGGTAGGAGAGTGCTCTCGGTAGGAAGGCGGGATACTTTCGGGTATGGAAGTGCCTTCGATTTGAGAGCAGAGACTTTTCGATGAAAAATTCTCTTTGTAAGGGAAACAATATAATCTAGTAAAGCTATTTACCACCCCCCCCCCTCTCTAGTGTGGCCATTTCACCAACACATTAAGCCTTCAAGAGAGATTTCTAAGCCCTCTAAAGTTGATTTCCATGCCCGAGCTTTGACGATTCATCTTCTACTCGAAGTGTTCTTCGCGACTCGACTCCGGCTCCAAATCACACCATTCGAGTTGAGGAGTTGGAGGCTTGGAAGGCTAAGAAATGAGCACACAATCTTTGTTCATCCCCTTGGTCCTTTTGTTCTTGTTTATAATCGTTATTTAAGTGTATTTCTCATTGTTAGCTTATAAGGTGTGCTAGGCAAATATCTTAGGGTTCTTTGTAGATTTGTGTTTTGCCTAAGTCAATATGTGTTGAGGCTTTCTCAAAGGGTTGAGAAGTGAGTCTTCATTGTATTCAAAGGGAAACACTTAGTCTATAAAGAGGTTTGGTTAGAAATCCTTGGTGTGGAGCCAAGGTAGTGGAGTAGGCGCACGGTTTGGCCGAACCACTATAATCAATCATGTTAGCATTGCCTTGTTACTTGCTTTCATTTGATATATTTACTTGCCTAAGCATCATACTAAAAAGAACATCAATTTGGTTGTGAACCGGTTTGAATCTAAAAGATTGTACTTGAACTTAGTTTTAGCTACACGCTATTCAACCCCCCCTCCTTCTAGTGTGGATATTTGAACAACATTTGGTATTGGAGCAAGGTCGTAAGATTAGATTTAACCGTCTACCCTACAACTTAGAATGTCTAGCGAAATCCAACTAGCTCAAAGGCCATAGGCCATCTACTCATACTCTACCACTCTTTGATGGAAACAACTATGCATATTGGAAGATAAGAATGAATAGCTTCCTCCAATCACTAAGTACGAATATATGGAGAATGATTCAGGTAGTGTATAAGCGACCTACTAAGTATATTGATGAATGGAATACGGAAGAGGTTAGACTCTTTAATGTAAATGCCAAGGCCATAAATGTATTATATTGTGGCCTATAATTAATGAGTTTAATCGTATTTCAACTTGTAAGTCCGCCTTTGAACTTTGGAATTAACGTCCTAGAGATTACACATGATGGCACTTCACAAGTTAAGGAGTCTAAGATAAACCTTCTCATGCATGCTTATGAAATGTTTATAATACAATCGCATTAAACAATTGATGAAATGTATGCTCGTTTCCAATGGCTTATCTAATCCTGGAAAAGACATAAAAGAAGAGTAGAAGGTAAGGAAGATCCTCCGTTCCCCTCCCAAAGCATGTCCCCAAGGTAAGGAAGAAATGGATTACTTTGAAGAAATGGCGATGATGGCAAGAAGAGTCATGAACTTCATTAAACGAGGCATGAGGAGAGGCGAGGGAGGCCGCACTTGCTACAATTGCAACAAGACCGACCACCAAAATAATGATTGCCCACTTCTCAAGATGGCCTCAACCTCCACTCCCTACAAGAAGTGTTGGCTTTAGGTTTTCAACCTTAGTCTTAATCTCGGTTTTCATGATAACAAACATGGGACTAATGATTTCATTGAGAATATCTTTCAAGTTCCATATCAATTAGCGTTCGATGTCCTCGATCGGATAAATCGGAAGAAATCAAAAAATCGAAAGGACATTGATCGTCGCGCTCGGGTTCGTCACGAAAGTTTCTCGAAGATCAACGTGTGCACCAAAGTCGACTTGGATGAGTCCAAAGATCACGTGAAAAGCTCTCCAAGGTGATGCCCGTTGAAAGCCGGAACCCAAAAATAAAGCGCGGAAGAAAACCAGGCTAAAAAATAAAATTCAGCCTAAATTCGGTCAACCAGATAGTCGATCGAACAGGGTAAGAAAAAGGCAGTAGCCTTATTGATCGATCGATCGATCGACCGAACACTGCCGAAAATAGGTAGTGGCTACTTCGGTCGACCGACCTAATTTGGGCAGTAGCCCTTGCGGTCGACCGAATTAAAAAAGATGCGATCTCGCATCTGGGCGGTCGACCCATCGCTCGACCGACCTGCAGATAGCCGCGGATGCAGACTTGCGTCGGTCGACCGACTGGTCGACTGAATGCAGGATCGATGTTTTTGCGTCGAGCGATCGACCCGTCGGTCGACTGACCATAGAGAGAAAGCGGCAGTCGTTGTGAGCGATCGATCAGTTAGTCGACCGACCAATCGACCGGTGGCCTGCAACAGATAGTTTTCTATCCATTGAGCTACCGTTTCTTGATGAGGGTATAAATATACCTCATATAACTTCTTTTAATTCTCTCCTCTCCATCTTACAGATTTTATTGAGTATTAAAAGAGAGGTTTAAGCCTTCCAAAAGATAGACTGCTTTTGCTCTATTTCTTTCCGCGGACAATTTCTTCAAGCGCACAAGCTGGGCTCAACTAGGGTTTTGATCAAGCTCATTCCTTGACGAGTTGAAGGCGCCAAAGGCTTGAAAAGAGTTGTGGTTCATCTTTTCATTCTTAGCTCTTTTTATTGTATCTTTTATTGTTTATTTGAAACGCTTTGTTTGGATTTGTGCATGTTAAGACCTAGGATTGTTAGGTCTTGAAATTGGTGGTAGCTTGTGTTTCAGGTTTAAATCCACCAGTGTAATTAAACGTAGTTTTACTAGGATTAAGTTGAGTTGACCTTAGGTTGAGGTGGGAAAGTGCTCTCGGTAGGAAGGCGGGATACTTCCGGGTGTGGAAGTGCCTTCGTTTGGAGAGCGGAGACTTTCCGGTGCAAAGTCCTCGTTGTAAGGGAAACCAATTTAATCTAGTTAAACTAATTTGAAAATCCTAAGCGGGGTGCTTAGGTAGTAGAGTAGGCATTGGGGCCGAACCACTATAAATCTTGTATTTGCATTGTTATATTTGGTTGTGTTTAATTGCTTTACCATTTATAGCTTTCGCATCTAATCATTCAATCGTGCTTAGCCTAACTAATCAAGAAAATGATTAAAACCAAAATTTAGGTTAATTGATTTAGTAAACACACTATTCACCCCCCTCTAGTGTCGCCATTTCGCCTACAATTTGTATCAGAGCGGGTCATGGATTGAGATTTCACCATCTCGTCTACATCTAATCTCGATCTAGAAATGACTCTAGATAGTGTAGCGTCTTCACATCGTAGGTTCGATGACTCAAACTTTGGTCTTTGGAAACATAGGATGTACACTTATTTGAAGACTAAAGGTTTTGGTGTCTTTAACATGTTACATTGGGAATTCATTGAACCTAAGGTTGATATGCATGCTTGGAGTGAAATGGATAAGAAAATGTCTAAGTATAATGGAGATGTCATGAATTACATACTTTGCACATTACCAAATGACATCCTAGATAAAGTCATGAATTGCTCTTCGGCTTATGACTTATGGCCCACTTTAAATGTTTTATATGATTATGCCAAAACTGAAGAGATTGACACTTTTAATGAAGGTGGTGATGACAATGGTCACTCACCTACTACTAATCTTGGTTTTGATGCCCATAGCTCTTCTAGTCAAAGAAGTAGCACCAAGAGCCGAAAAAGAAAAGTGATTTGTCATGTGTGCCAAGAGAAAGGCATGTAAGGAAGAATTGCCCTACCATAAAAAACAAGGCAAAGAAGAGGTCGAAAGCTTCTACATCATCATCCCATTCAAATGAAGCATCCTCTTGCAATGACTATGAAGCTACTTCAAAAGTTTGCCTCATGAGTACTAATGATAAGGTACACTCTTTTCCTTCTAGTCATAATAATGATAATGATAGTACTAGCTTTTCTAGTTCATTCAATATGCCATATGAAGAACTAGTTGAGGAATGTAAAAAAATGTATGCCTTGCTTGTTAAAAAAGATAATGAAAATAAATGATTGAAGAAAGATAATATAAGACTTAACTCTCATGTGGATGAATTAAAACTAGAAAAATGAGAGAATGAAATCTAGCTCTTTTGACTTTTCCCATGATAGGTTGAAACTTGAGCTTAATGACATAAAGCTTAAGAATGAAAGTTTGAAATTTGAGAATTCAAAAATTACAAGTCAAAACAACAATTTGAAATCTCAATCTAAAGCATTATATCAATCTCTTGATTCATTGAAAAATGAGGTTGTGTCCTTAAATAAGAAAGTAAACAAATTAAAAAATGTTTCATTCCCTAAGAACACAAGAATGAAAAATGCCTATGTAAAGAATACCAATGTTCATAATCATTCTCATGTTAGGCATTCCACATTTAAATCTCATGTTCAAAATAAAAATATTTCATCTAAGAATGCCCATGCCCATCATGCCTCTCATGTCATGCATTCTACCATTAGACCTCATAATTATAAGAAGATGAATGAGGTTTCTAAAAATGCTCATACTCATCATGTTTCACATGACAAACATTCTAATTAAAAATAAATCTCATGTCCATGTTAAAAATGAAAAGAAAAAATTTCATGGACATTAAGATGAATCATTTTTCTAAGAATGCTTTTGTTGTGGTACATATGAGCATGTCATCTTTGATTGTGCCTTTAAAATGAACCCAAGTGTTGTGAAAACACTTTGGGTACCTAAGCCCACTAACCCTCTAGGACCCAAAGGCATTTGGGTACCAAAGGCATTTGGGTACCAAAGGTTTCTTCTATTGTAGGGGGAGCAACCACACAAGGGTAAAGGAGATTGAAGAATTCAAGTTGACCAATAAGTTGAAGGAAGGATCCCTACATGGTTGCAACTTCAAAGTCTTCATCTAGACTAGATGCCTATGGTAAAGTTGGCATCAAATTCCTTGGTATCATCTCCGTACTTTAGCCTGTTTTATTTTAGTTGGAGATTTTGATACATGTCTAATTTGAGTTATTTTCTCCGCTCTTGTAAAAGAGTTCTTTTGAAAATAATTTTTGATTTTTTGATCATCGGTCTCCTCGGAGACCTATGTAGCCTGTAATGGGCTCATGCGACCTTGCAGTTTTAAATCGTAGGCTCATTGTGGCCTTTCGGTTTTCAACCAATAGAAAGGGTTGGAGATCTTACTTTTCAAAATTTCATATTTTGAGATCTCTTAATTCATTTCGGATTCACGATAATTTATTTTGAAACGAATTTCAAACCATTTAGCAAAGTGATCTTTGATATTAATACTTGATGCGTCTCTTTGCTTTTTTGGGTAAGTTAGCTTGCTAAGTAGCTATATTTTCTCTAAAATATTAGTGTAGCTTACTTGCAAGTTATAAGTACTTTAGGAAGGCTAGTTAGGAAGAAAAGGATTAGTTTGGCAAATTATCATGAATAAGGTATAACTTTGGTAAATTCCAAATCTTAGGGTTATACCTCAATGTTTAAGATTAAGTTATGTCTCTATACTCATGATGATAATCACATGTTAAACTCTTGAATTCTCATGAGTAGGTAGAATTTTAGCACTTAGGCAAATTTCATCAAATGAAACTTGCTCTAGGTTGATATTCATTATTAGAGACCTTATCCTTAAGTCCAAACTAGTTAAACATGTTTAGATATCTTATTCCTCAAATGTTTCACATCTTAAGATCTCTTTGATTCATTTTGATATTATGCAAATTCATTTAAAATGAATCTTCACTATCTAGCATAGGTTAAGATTTTTAAAATGAAACTTTGCATTAAACCTTTGCTATTTAGTATGTTAGCTTGCTAGTAGCCTTAATCTCATTATCTACTAATGAAGTCTACTTGCAAGTTGTGAATGTCAATGAAAGGCTATGCTATCATGAAGGAAAATGAAAAGTAAATGACAAGTTTGGCAAATTTCTAAATACTAAGGTATGAATTTAATTTTGCAAAAAACTTAGTATAATAATTGAATATCCATGGTTAATGATGTCTCCATACTCATGATCCATGTTGCATGGTAAATATTTGAATCTTCATGAGTAGGAAAATTTTTGATAACTTAGCTCATTGCATGATATCATGATATTTATGAAATTGAACTAGATTAAAATTCTTCTTTAGAGACTTCATTTTAAGTTAAAAATTTGATGAACATGTTTAGGTGTGTTAATAATTAGTTGACTATGTATTTAAAATTGAAAATTCATGTCTAGATGAAAAATGAGATAACTAGATCACATTAGATGACTTAAGCTTGAGAAGTTTGACCTAGGTCAATAAATCGACTTGGACACTTCATTTTAAGTCCAAACTTTATAAACATGTTTAGAAATAACTATGATATGTTTCCAAGCACTTAGAGTGAAAAATTTATATGTATATGGATAAAATGACAATAGAGGTCAATTCATGCTTATCTCTTTTGAACAAAGTTGACCCAAGTCAAAAATTGACTTAGAGGTTTCATTTGCAATCCATATTTGGGGAACATGTTTAGATTTACTCATTTTAGGTATCCATAGGTTTAAGTTTGAAAAATCATGAGTAAATATTAAGATTGAAACTTAGTAAGTTTCATAAAAACTAGTTTAGTTTTGAATGAAACCATGCTAAGTTGATATCTTGACTTAAGGACATAATTTTTATTTCAAACTTGGCATATGCTCTTTACATGACCATCATGTGGTGTCATGGAAGTTTGAATGAAAATTGAAGAAGTTTTAAGAATAACTAAAAATTACAAAAATACCATTTCAACCTACAATTAGTATCACTTTCAGTTATTTCTAAAGAAATATAGAAAAATCATTTTCAGATGATTCTTGAAATTGCAAATTCATTGAAAAATATAGTTTTATCATTAAAAAATTCAAAAAGTTTCATCAAGAATCTGAATTAAAATGGAATTTTGAAGTCGAATTTCAAAAACACAAAGTATCACTTATTTGAAATATCAATCTTTCTGATACTCTGATCTTTCTTCAAAAACTTCAAATGAAACTTTGTGCATGCCATTATGATTCCATTTCTAATATCATTCATATAATTTTTTGAGTAAAATCATTTCTAGAAATGATTTTGATATCTTGGATGATAGCTAAAAATATCCATTTATTTATTAAAATCAATATAGGATGGAAAATGGTCTTTGAAAATTCTTTTGAGTTCAAACATGATACATTCATTTCAAATGACCATTTAATAATAGATATCAAAATTTTCATCCAACAATTGATATCAAATATTTTTCGTCAAAAATATGATTTTGTATGAATTTAAAAGTTTGATTTTTGAAAACTTGAAGTGTATACCTTGACCTAAGTCAACAAAGTGACTTAGAAATTATATTTTAAGCCTAAACTTGATTCATAGACTTACATTCTCTCATGTTTGATGTCTAGATGTCTAAATATGAGAAAAACATGAGTAGATAGCAAAATTTGAAACTTAGCATTTTCATGTTTTCATGCTTAATTCAAATAAAACCATGCTAAGTTAAAAAGTTTGATTAAATGACATTAGTTTCACTTCAAACTTGATATACATGATTTAAATGACCATATCTTGATATTTTGAAAGTTTGAATGAAATCTAAAAATGTCATGAAAAAGATATGAGTACATTCATGCTTGAGAACTTACATGTTTGTGTCTTAAATTCAAATATTTAGTTTTGAACATATCATGTATGACTTTGTTTCATATCAAATACTTGTTTTCCATCCCTTTGGTTGAGATTGTTATGTTTAGAGTCTCAACTTCAGGAAAAATTATTTGTTCTTCATCCCTTTGACTAGATTGACCTTTCTTGCCCTTTTTGATTGATGTCAAAAAGGGAGAGAAATGTATACGATAAAGGGGGAGAAAAGTATAGGTAAAGGGGAGGAAATATAGGAAATCCATGCATATAGATAGGGGGAGTTTATTTCATAGATATGCATGTTGATAGGGGGAGAAATTCCTTAGTTGATATCCTCTAAGTGTTAATGTATATATTTTCTTAAGGATGTTTGTCATCATCAAAAAGGGGAGATTGATGGCTTTAGGTTTTCAACCTTAGTCTTAATCTCGGTTTTGATGATAACAAACATGAGACTAATGATTTCATTGAGAATATCTTTCAGGTTCCATATCAATTAGCGTTTGATGTCCTCGATCGGATAAATCAGAAGAAATCGAAAAATCGGAAGGACATTGATCGTCGCACTCGGGTTCGTCGCAGAAGTTTCTCGAAGATCAACGTGTGCACCAAAGTCGACTTGGACGAGTCCAAAGATCACATGAAAAGCTCTCCAAGATGATGCTCGTTGAAAGTCGGAACCCGAAAACAAAGCGCAGAAGAAAACCAGGCTGAATAATAAAATTCAGCCTAAATTCGGTCGACTGGACGATCGGCCGAACAGGGTAAGAAAAAGGTAGTAGCCTTGTCGGTCGACCGAACACTACCGAAAATAGGTAGTGGCTACTTCGGTCGATCGATCGATCGACCGACAAAGGCCTGATTTGGGCAGTAGCCCTTACGATCGACCGGTCGATCGACCGGATTAAAAAGGATGCGATCTCGCGTCTGGGCGATCGCAGACTTGCGTTGGTCGACCAACTGGTCGACCGAATACAAGATCGATGTTTTTGCGTCGGGCGGTCGACCCGTCGGTCGATCGACCACAGAGAGAAAGCGGCGGTCGATGTGAACGGTTGATCAGTCGGTCGACCGACCAATCGACCGGCGGCCTGCAACGGATAGTTTTCTATCCATTGAGCTACCATTTCTTGATGAGGGTATAAATATACCTCATATAACTTCTTTTAATTCTCTCCTCTCCATCTTACAGATTTTATTGAGTATTAAAAGAGATGGTTGAGGTGGGAAAGTGCTCTCGGTAGGAAGGCGGGATACTTCCGGGTGTGGAAGTGCCTTCGTTTGGAGAGCGGAGACTTTCCGGTGCAAAGTCCTCGTTGTAAGGGAAACCGATTTAATCTAGTTAAACTAATTTTGAAATCTTAAGCGGGGTGCTTAGGTAGTGGAGTAGGCATTGGGGCCGAACCACTATAAATCTTGTGTTTGCATTGTTATATTTGACTGTGTTTAATTGCTTTATCATTTATAGCTTCCGCATCTAATCATTCAATCGTTCTTAGCCTAACTAATCAATAAAACGATTAAAACCGAAATTTAGGTTAATTGATTTAGTAAATACACTATTCACCCTCTCTAGTGTCGCCATTTCGCCTACAAGAAGGACAAGTACATGAAGAAGAAGAAAGCAATGATGGCTTCTTGGGATGAGAGTGAATCCTCGTCAAGTGAAGAGGAGACCAAAAACAAGAAGACAAATCTTTGCCTCATGGCAAATGATAATGAGGTAAAATTTACTTTTGGCGAGCTTTCATTTACGCAAGAAGAACTAGAAATTGAATTTCATCGAATGCATGATGAGTTTAATGCAATTAGAAAGAAGTTTAAGGAACTTAAAAAGGACAACAAATTCTTAGAAATAGAGAATGATAACTTACTACTTTCTCACAATGCCTTAAGGAAAGAGATAAATAGCCTTAAGGATGAAAAGCATGACTTTAAAGATGTTAAGAAAAATTTAGAAAATGAGAATGAAAAACTAGAGAGTGAGAACAAGTTTTTAAGTGATCAAATATAACACTTGAATGATAGCATGCTTAGTTTAAAAAGGGAATTATGCATGCTAAATGAGAAAATAAAAACTTTGCAAATTGCCATGCCTAAAGTTGCAAATGATAGGAAAACCATAAATGGTCATGTTCATGCACACTTCCATGCTCACACATGTAATACTAGGAAATTTAATGGAAGATATTTTTCATATGGTATTTTTGGTCATATGGCTAGAGATTGTACACTAAAAAGGAACCCTCATGCTAGATTTACTTGGGTTCCTAAGATGACTAACAATCAAGGACCCAAGAAGATTTGGGTACCTAAAGTTGTCTCTTCTCCTTTTGTAGATGGAGAACCATCCTCAAGCAAGTAGGAGCACTTGAATATTGGATAGCGGTTGCTCAATGCATATGATGGGTGATATCAATCTATTTGCAACCCTATCAAGTAAGGATGGTGAGCATGTGCCTTTTGGAGACAATGCCAAAGGTAAGATTGTTGGCATTGGAGATATAAGTATACTCCATTACCCATGCATTAATAATATTTTATTGGTTGATGGGTTGAAGCATAACTTGATTAGTATATCTCAATTATGTAGTAATTTTTGAAGCTTCTAAATGCATCATTATAAGTGCACCATCTAATGTCATTGTGTTTATGTTTAATGGAAATTGGTATGAAAATGTATACACAGTAGTTTTAAATATTTTGCCTAATCTCCATGTTAGATGCTTAGTAGCGATGGAAATGATTCTTGGTTGTGGCATGGAAGACTAGGATATGCTAGCATGAGCCTCATCTAAGAAATAACTAAAAAAGACTTAGTCAAAGGAACACCCAATATAAAATTTGAAAAGGATAGACTTTGTGATGCATGTCAATATGGTAAACAAGTTAAGTCTTCCTTTCATACTATAAATCAAGTCACCACTTCTAGAACACTTGAACTTGTGCACATGGATCTTTTTGGTCCTTGTGATGTTGCTAGCTACTCTAGGTGGTAAATTATATTGGTATGTTTTGGTTGATGATTTTTTGAGATTTATATGGGTTTTCTTCCTAGCTAACAAAAATAAAACTTTTGATTTCTTTAAAAAGTCTGCTAGGAGAGTTATAAATGAAAAAAAGAATTTCAATTTTGAAAATTAGAAGTGATAATGGAGGTGAATTTAAAAATGATTTTTTTTTGAAATTTTGTGATGAACTAGGTATTGAACATATCTTTTCTTCCCCTAGAACCCCTCAGCAAAATGGGGTTGTTGAGAGGAAGAATAGAACTTTACAAGAAATGGCTAGGACTATATATGTTTTGTGTAAATAATTTACCTAAGTAATTTTGGGCCGAAGCCATAAATACTTCTTGTTATGTATTGAATCGTATTTTATTGAGACCTAGAATCGAGCAAACTCATTGAGATTTGGAATGATAGAATCTCAAGTGTGTGATATTTTAGAGTTTTTGGATGTAAATATTTCATTTTAAACACTAAGGAGCATCTAGAAAAATTTAATTCAAAATCCGATGAGAGTATTTTCCTTGGATACTCTAATAGTTCTAAGGCATATAAAGTATATAATCGTAGAACAATGATTGTTGAAAAATCTATGCATGTTACTTTTGATGAAACTAATGATACTTCAAGAAATGTTAAGATCGTGAATGTAGGTGAGGAACTTGAGGAGTTGACCTTTCATGATATGGAGGTT
The DNA here is from genome assembly GCA_034359265.1 of Canna indica. NCBI lineage: Eukaryota > Viridiplantae > Streptophyta > Magnoliopsida > Zingiberales > Cannaceae > Canna > Canna indica. Next base: position 42,687,920 of record CP136893.1, read on the forward strand.
GAAGATAAATGTCACGCCCCAACTCAGGGTCACATGACCGACTAGGGTATACGTGCCTATACCCCGCAGCCTAAACCATGCACATGCCAACTCATAACAATAAATCATAGCAGAAAGAATGTAAAGAGTTTTATTATTCAAAATTAAAAAAAAAACAAACTAGATTTCGTAAGAAGTAAGTTTAGCAAAAATAGTAAAGTGCGGGAATAATAAATCAAAGTCCAATAGACCACTTATGAATGAAATCCAAAATAAATGACATAAACGTCCCCAAGGGACTACAACTCCAAAATGCCAAAACACAAGTGCATGATAAACTACTACAGACTTGACTACGACCCCTAACTAGGGCTGTTATGAGATCAATGTAGCTCCTCTGCCCTCCAGTCGCGATAAGTGCTCCAGCCCACCTCACTGGTCAGGCTCTACAAAACAAAAACAACGACAACGTATGAGTTCAAAGAACTCAGTGAGCGATTCTACCGACCCCCACGAGAAACCAAACACATAATAAATAGCATAAATGTAAACACTTGACTCAAGCAGGAAAAATCACAAGGGAGTGACTAGCTAACGGGCCATCTGGCCACCACACTCCCGAAGGCATCCAACACCGAATTGGTGAAGATCAACAGGCCTAAGCCTACCATGCCCTAAGGCAACAAAACATACTAGGATAATCGGGATTGGCCCATCCGAATTTATCCTAATATAAAAAAACTCAGGAGCAATCGGGATTGGCCCATCCGAACTTGCTCCACGAGACGCGAAGGAACAATCGGGATTCGCTTGTCCGAACTTGCCCCTTTAAGATATCGCAGGGATAATCGGGATTTGCCCATCCGAACTTACTCATTTTTAGATATCACAAGAATAATCGAGAATTGCCCGTCCAAACTTATTCCTTAAAAGCACCTCGGGAATAATCAGGATTTGTCCGTCCGAACTTATTCCACGAGGCCATACCGGAACATTCAGGATTTACCCATCCGAACTTGTTCCAAATAAATAACGTAGGAAAAATCGGGATTCGCCCATCTGAACTTATTCCTTTAAATATAAAATCTTGGATACGCAGGAACAATCGGGATTTGCCCATCCGATCTTGTTCCACGGGCTGGGAATTAGTCATCCAACCTTCCGAGCCTAGCCCGCAATCCAGCTCCAAACCGAGCCTCTCCGCCATTCAATAAGATATGGCACGACATGACTTAAGTCAAGTGTCTCCTATGGTGTCTTAGAGGTGTCCTTATTGGAAAGCGTCTAAACACTCCAATGCCCGACCTCAACTCCTAGACGTGTAATGTCATAAATTCCTTACCACTTTTTAGATATCACATGAATAATCGGGAATTTCCCATTCGAACTTATTCCTTAAAAGCACCTCGCGAATAATCGGGATTTGCCCGTCCGAACTTATTCCACGAGACCATACCAGAATATTTGAGATTTGCCCATCCGAACTTGTTCCAAATAAATAACGTAGGAATAATCGGGATTCGCCCATCCAAACTTATTCCTTTAAATATAGAATCTTGGGAACAATAGGGATTTGCCCGTCCAAACTTGTTCCACGGGATACGCAGGAACAATCGAGATTTTCCCAACCGAACTTGTTCCACAAGTTGGGAATTAGCCATCCAACCTTTTAGGCCTAGCCCACAATCCGGCTCCTAACCGAGCCTCTCCGCCATTCAATAAGATATGGCACGACATGACCTAAGTCAAGTGTCTCCTACGGTGTCTTAGGGGTGTCCTTATTGGAAAGCGTCTCAACACTCCAATGCCCGACCTCAACTCCTAGACCCGTAATATCATAAATCTGTGAGGTTTTGTTTCATGCATGAACTTTATTTGTTGGTTCATAACACATTATGCTGCCCCTTTGCTCAATTTTAGTTATGCAATTAAAATTTTAATCACCAAAATTAGGGTTTTTTTTAGGGTTTTGTTTTAGCTTACTGTTGTGCCTGAAACTGATGTGTCTAACCCGAATCTGGTCTCCAGAGTATGCCCTATGTTTCCAAACTATGTTTTCTGATCAAAATAATAGGTTACACGACTATATTCAGTAAACTATGCACATCATAAATAAGATTTCAAAATCAGTCCTGATTCATCAACTCAGTATGAAATTTTCAGCACAATTGAGTTTCAGCATAATATGGAAATTAAATCCGAAAATTTACAGAATATAACTCCCAAAATTTCCATCACATCAGATTCATAATCATTAAAATAAATCTCAAAAACCATATTTATTAAGCAAGAACAACAAGCATCACAACCCTCTCTAACCAAGAACCAACCTTTATGCTCAAGAATTTAAATCAAGAACCCTCATGCCTTCAAGATCAAACTTGCATTTAAATTAGAAGCATCAAGATTGATGAACAAATTGAATCATAGAAGGCGAGAAAATCTACACCCTTCACTTAGGCGATTCATCGAACACTTGGAGGGCACCCCCTTTTCTCCACATTAGCTGAGCACCCCTATGATCATCCTAGGGCTGCCGAGCCCCATAGGGGAAGGGTTCGGGTCTCCTCTCGCATGGCAACCACAAGAAATGACAAGAACTCGGAAGTCGACATTAAAACAAACAAGAACATCTTACTTCAAGAGCGGCTCAGGAAGACAAAAGAAACCCGAGAGGAGGGGTAAAACCACTCACATGAATAGGAAGGAGGATTAGAAGAGAATTCCTGGTCGACGGCCTTCGAAAGCGGCTCCAAGAGGGGGCGGCTCGGCTCCACCAAGAGGGAAGAGGGGGCAGCGGCTCCTCCTCAAACCGATGGCTCCAAGGAGACGAAGAGGAAGGGCGGCGGCTCCTCCTCCAGCCAACGGCTTGGCTTCCAAGGGAGCGGGAGAGAAAGGAAGAAGGAAGGGAGGAAGGGGCTTGGCTTGGCGGCTCCAAGAGGGGAAGGAGAGGGGCGGCTAGCGGCTGGCAGTTGGCTCCTCTCTTCAAGACTTGTGCGACTCCAATAGGGAGCCGCAAGCCAAAGGGGAGGGGGGTTTTATACTGTCTCCCCAACCCTAACTCCACTAAACCCCTTAGCAAACCCACATCCATCTCAAGCCGAATCCGAACCCGCTAACTCGACTAAACTTAATTAACTCATTCTAAATCCCATGCTCCACATAAGCACCCAACACATGCACATCCATATGCAACATAATTAGTAATCATGCACACACATCACAACAATTAATTAAATTTATTCAACCAAGAAAAGAACATGCATAAATTAATTTTCCTACTTACTTGAGCTCTCAATCTCGCACCAGACCATGTGTCAACTCGACTCGACTCGAACTAGCCCGCTAGGCTGACAATCATAAATAATAATAGAATTAAATATTAATATCTAGGATATTTCAATAAACTCAATGAGGAACCACATGATGAAGAACCTTTATCCTCATCATTTCCTCAAGTTGATCAAGAAGAAGAAGCTCTATCACCTCTCCCAAAAGGATACCGATTGATAAGAGATCGTCCAATTGATCAAGTCATTGGAGAACCCTTAACGGGAATGGTAACACGCTATAAACTTAGAAATGTTTGTCAATATGTAGCTTTTATTTCCCAAATAGAGCCTTAAAATATTAAGAAAGCAATAGAAAATGAGTTTTAGGTTATTGCCATGCAAGAGGAACTAAATCAATTTGTAAGGAATGATGTTTGGGATTTAGTACCTAGGCCTAGTGAACAAACTGTAAATAAATTTGATGAAGATGGAATAGTCATTAGAAACAAAGCTAGATTTGTGGCCCAAGGGTATAATCAAGAGGAAGGAATATACTATAATAAAACTTATGCTCTCATGGCTAGATTAGAAGCAATTCACATGCTTTTAGCTTATGCAAGTTTCAAATGTTTTAAACTCTTTCAAATGGATGTTAAAAGTGCATTTTTGAATGGTTTTATAACGGAAGATGTTTATGTTGAACAACCCCCCCCCCCATTTTGAAAACTTTGAATTTCCAAATCACGTTTTCAAACATAAAAAGGCTTTTATATGGTTTAAAACAAGCCCCCTAGGGCTTGGTATGAAAGGTTTTTTAACTTTTTGATTGAACAAGATTTTAGCGTTGGAAAAGCCGATGTGTCTCTTTTCATTAAGAATGATAAAAATGATATTTTAATTGTGCAAATTTGTGTGGATGATATCATTTTTGGTGCTACTAATGAATTATTTTGTGAGTGGTTTGCCAAATGTATGCAAGAATAGTTTGATCAGATGAGCATGATTGGAGAACTCTCCTTTATGCTTGGACTTCAAATCAATCTAACCAACAAAGGCATCTTCATCAATCAAGCAAAGTACACCAAGGAGCTCATTAAAAGATTCGGGATGAATGAAGCCAAGATTGCTTCAACCCCAACGAGCACGTCTATCAAGCTTGATAAAGATGAAGACGGTGTAAAGATAGATGAAAAGTGATATCGAGGTATGATCGGTAGTCTCCTTTACTTAACCGCAAGTAGGCCCGATATCATATTTAGTGTATGTGCATGTGCTAGGTTTCAATCGTACTCCAAGATGTCTCATTTAAGTGAGGTCAAACACATATTGAGATATCAAAAAGGTATGGTTGAGTTCGGATTATGGTATCCATGTGATGCATCTTTTGAATTGATTAGATTTTCGGATGCCGATTTTACCGGATGTAAAGTAGATAGAAAAAGCACTAATAGGTGTTGCCAATTCCTAGGGATGAGTCTTGTTTCTTAAAAAACTCGATTGCATTTTCAACTACCGATTCGTGGAACTAATCATGCCTTTACGCCTATCGTCGTAAAAGATGTTTCTTTGAAAGATTATGGTTCTCGGGTATCCAATCAATTCATCCAGCAAACCAACTAAACTGGGGAAGCAGAAATGAAATTGTAGGGTGAGGGAAGGGGGAAGCTCCAGGAAGGCTTTGCTCTCTCGCTCAATTCGCTCTAACGCTCGTTTACGAGTGGAGTGCATATACCCTTATTGAAGTAGGGTGAGGCCTTACTACACGAGCTCGTACCTCAGGAATGAGCCTTGTCTACGAAGCTTTGCTTCCTCGTCTTGCTTGCTTCTGGTGAAGCTTAACTCACTATAACATAGGCATTATGATATGGTAGGAAGACTCCTTTCTTGGCCGACCACTACAATTGAGCGATAGCGAAGTCAAGCCATATAAAGGCAAGCGACCCTTATAACAATAGCAAACGGCCTACTTATAGCCCTTTTTGAATGTGAAGTGGATTCTGTAAAAGTAGCGGCGTATTCTCTAGCAGCAGCAGATTATGTTCCTACAAAAGGAAGAAATCCCAAACAAAAGGAGTCGGCCTTTCTGGTCTTTTATAAAGGTCAACCAGTTCCTTCCCTTGAGGAGTTGGCTGAACTACACTCGATCAAGAATTAGTAGATTTGTCTTAAACAGGCTTTCGAGGCCTTGCACGAAGACCCGCCGGCTAGGGTCTTCCTATGTTTGAAGGGTCCAGCATGCCGGTCATAAGACGCTTACCCGAAGCGAAGCTCTGACCAGCTATGCTCAATCAACCCGTGCTTTCTTTAGTGCAATGGTGGAGTCTAAACTTGATTGGCCCGGGTAAGAGCCTTTCAGGCCCTCGGCTTATAGAAGACGTTCCACATTCATCAACGCACACTTACTTTATATTAAGTAGTCTCGACGAAGTTGTACGCGTGATCTCTTTCTTAGGAGTGTTTTAGAATTCCTCTCTTCATCATTCGTAACAAGGTAGCCGTAGGGACACCTACGCCCGGTGAACCCTGTCGTCGTAGGAGACCGCATGCACGCGACAGACCATAGAATAAAGAGTGCTAAGCTTTTCACATGGTGGAATGGCAAGCTAGGAACAGCTTCTATATTTGCAAGACTAGATCGGTCTTTATATAACATTGAATGGCTTCAGCTTTTTTCATCTACTAAGGTGACCCATTTATCTAGGCAATATTCTGATCATGCTGCTCTATTGGTGTCTTTCTTTGATTCATCTTCCCAGCCGATCGTTCAGGTTTCAAAACATGTAGATTTGTCATCCCGAGATTTCACACTTTGTGAGCTCTAACTGGGCAGCTAGAGGCTCCACCTTTGTGGAAGCTGGCCCTTATAGGCGCCTCAAATTCACTTTGAATGGAACTATAAGGGCAACGTTCTCTATCTTTGGCAGAGACCGAAGTCATAAATCTGGAGCATCTTTATGAAGCTTCGCCAACTCCCGAGAACCTGGATTCTCTAGAAAAGGCCAAGGAGAAATTGGGTGAACTTCTGTTACGAGAGGAGATATTCTGGAAGCAACAGTTGGGCATGACGTGGCTCAAGGAGGGCGATCGCAACACCCAAGATTTTCATGCAGTAGCCCAGAACAACAGGCGAAAGCTTCATACTTATTCAACGACTGATGATATACATATGAGTTTGGGGTTGTTTTGTCCAATTTTTAGGGCATCATCGGTGAGCTTTTATCAGCGGCTATTTTCATTTGAGGGATGCACACCATCTGATGAGCTGCTCTCGCACATCCCGTCCTTATTATCTCATGAGCAGAATGATTTTCTGAGAAAGGTCCCTTCGGAGGAGGAGATCTCATCCACTATTTTCTCTATGTCAGAGGACAGCGCACCTGGATCGGATGGATTCCCCGGTCGCTTCTTCACGAATTGTTGGGAAATTCTCAAGGATGAGAATTAGCTGTAATTTACTTCTTTCATGGTAGCCGCTTACCTAAATCTGAAACTTCATCCTTTATCGTGATGATTCCAAAGGTGGAGCAGCCGACATACAACTCATACTTCCATTAGCCTGTGCTATTTTGCGTACAAGATTATAGCTCGTATTTTCGCTGACAGGCTTGGCACCATTCTACCTCAATCCCCAAAGCTTGGAGCTTTTGTGAAAGGATGAGAAATTATAGAAAAGATCGGGCTTGCACAAGAGATGTTTCATGATTTATCCAGGAAAAGTAGAGGGGGCAACATTCTAATCAAGTTGGATATGGCTAAGGCCTATGACAGATTAGAATGGTCGTTTCTTTTTGAAGTGCTTCGTCGCTTTGGTTTTTCCAACTGTGGATTCAGTGAGGGTATGTTTACAAACTGTTGGTTTGAAGTTCTATAAAATGGCATGGTTGGAGGTCACTTTAAGTCCAATCATGGGAGGGCGACCCACTGGCTCCATCGCTCTTTATTCTGGCAGAGGAAGCTCTTAGTAGGGGGCTCCACAATCTGATTAACATCAACAGTTTCATGCGGTTCAGCACCCCTAGAGGTTGCCCACTCATTTCTCACCTCTTATTGACGATACCATCATATTGACTAATGGTGGTGTGAGGTCTCTTAAGGTTCTTATGAACTTTCTGAGTACATATAAGCGGGCATCATGTCAGCGCATTAACAAGGCGCTTGCGGCAGACTAATTCTGCTATCTAAGGCTCTACCTCGGCAAGTTGATATAGCTCAGTGATGCACTGGCTTTCAACACAACACCAGCAACTGAACATTCGCTACCCTGGCATATCGTTGTTCTCTGGCAAACCTAAAGCTTCATATTTTGATTGGATTGTGGAAAAAATTCAAAAAAGGGGTTGGCAAGCTAAACTCTTCTCTTTTGGTGACCGCCTCATACTCATAAAACATGTACTGAGCTCACGGCTTGTATCCAATTTCTCTTCTTGTTCGTCCCCTCGTGGAGTGCTGGATAGAATGGAGAGAGAGGATATTTGCAAATTGATTCTAGGGTGTCAAAGATGGCGCTCATAAGAGGCATTGGATAGCAAGGCATGCCTTGTCAAAACCATTTGATGAAGGAGGGATTGGCTTTCGTAAGATGCATGAAGTTCACACAGCTCTTAGAATAAAAGCTTGTTGGTCACTGGTTCCTCTGCGGAATGAATTCTCATTCAAACTAAACAAGAACTTATTAGTTGGAGAGAATTTGAAAAGAAAAGACACGAACCTTTTCATGAACGATTTCATCCGCTGATGAAACTACTGCTTATGCTAGGTTCTTCTCTTGTGTACTCCCTCTCTATTTATTCTCACCCATCCTTCAATGCTTTGAAACCAATCCCCTTGCCCCTTTCAAACATACTCTTTGCGATTCAATCTATCTCTTATGTAAGACTTAATGAAGGATATGATGCCTCAATCAGAGGAGAGAGACTGGCTAAGTCGATTCTAAGAAGCAAGAAGGCACTCCTAAGCGCATAAGGCAATGAGCCGGGGGCCTAGCCTTGATTCATTCTTCTTCCCAGTTCCTAGACCGGAGAATAAAAATTCATTATGTTGAAACACCATTTTCATAGCACAGGGCAGATGGGGAAGGAAGATAAGAAGAATAGCTATCTTTCGTATCCAAGCCCAAGCAGCAACAACAACTGAGCCGGGTAATATGGCAAAAGACAAATACTTAACCCAAGTCAGAGAATCTTTCGTAAAAAACTCGGCTAATCCAAGTGACGTCTGGGAGAACACGACAATCAGAGAAAGGGCAATGTTACAATGAATGAGAATAGGTGTTGAAAAAGGACTTCCCCTCCTTATCGAGAGAGCGCTAAAAGTCAACTGTCCAACCTAAAAACAGAAATGACCTGGAGGGTGTTCATTCATACGGGTTCATAATGGAGCCTCTAATTGCAAGGGTAAGATAGAAATGAAGATGAATAAAGAAAGAAATGACTTGGAATTCTACTGGGAAACCTGAAAAGAACAAACCTTACGAGAAGTCCATGAAAAAGCAGTGCAAGAAGAAGTCAAGCGGTTGGCCGAGAAGGAGTCATTGACAAAAGATCGGATGAGTGAGTTGGGAAATCAAATAGTTCGCCCTGCTCAAAGAAAGGCTTGAACAACGGATAAAAGAACTTGTACAAGGGAATATCTATGTGAATATGATCAACAAAGAAATGGAGAAGACCAGACAAGAGTTGGATCAGGGCAACATGACTGTTCAGAAGCTGCAAAAAAGATGAATTCACTCTTCGTCCAGAAATAATGAGCCGAAGCCGCCGCTCAAGCAAGCATCAAAAATGTCCTTCTTTTCTTGCACCTAGGTTCTTTATGTATTGTATATGAGACTATTGTCATCTTCATCTATCATGAATGAAAAAGATGATGATGGAGGAAACAAATGTCTAATCCTATTGATGGAAGAATAGTAGGAAGGGCAAAATGTGCACGTGAAGAAGATCTGGGCTTTGAGGGGGAAGGAATGGAATCGCCCGTTGACTGAATAAGAGCTATTATAGAATGCACCTTACCTTCTTCCTTTCATGTTGATGTAAACAACTAGGCTCTTTGAAAGTGAATCTGAAGGGGCAATTGAATCAATAGTAGAGGAATAGGAATCGAATGCTCTTAGAATACCTTGTTCTCGAATAAGTTGTTAGGCAGTTAGAGAATAGTTGTTGTGAGCTAAGGGATAAACCTGATTGCGCCCTAAGGCTGATGAAACTATCTTTGTCTCAAATATATAGGGGAATGCCAACGGCCTCTTCTTTGAATGTCCTGTCCAAATATCTGCCTTGCCTTCGACGGGGGGACATCTAAGACTGAAATGAGGGCTTTTTGCCTTTGAAAGAAGAAGGGCTTTCAGAATAGTGAATCCAATAGTCAAAGATATCCACACACATAGAAGGAGCAAAGGATGAAGCGGGGAGGGAAGGTATGAGCCTGGTTAGCCTGTCGCTCCTCTTTGATAGAAAGAGCTGGTGTCGCCTTTCGGGTTGTCAGCACTTTCCTGTTGGGCGCAAGCACATTCATTGATGCATCGAATGCACTATTGGAAGGGCTTGCACCATAAAAGATCTCAAACTCAGTAGGACTAGGACTAGGAGTCGTAGCAGTAGCATTCATAGTAGCTGGAGTAGGTGTAGGAGCGAAAGATGGGAAATAATCGGTTTAAGTAGAATCGGATTCTCCGTAATAGGCGACTTGAATTCCTGTCTTTAAATTAGATGTTCACTCTAAGACGGATTTTCATTCTTTTCAAAAAAAATAGTGGAATACCATAATAGATCTTTAAACTAATTGGTAGGGGTTGGAACTATCCTTCGTCTGGCTCTTTTTGCCTCATTTCTCGCTTGAGCCTGGTCTTGTTCTTCATCCCGCACACCAAAAAAGAACTTGGAAGGACTCTGGGATGTTCCTGTCAGAGTTGGGAAACATTTAAGGATGTCACCAGCAGGGACATCCAATCATGACCTTGGTTCAATTTCCACACGGCTGACATCACCTTTAATAACATGTATCTCAAATTAGTCTAAGTCATACAAAGATAACTCAGTTCATTCTAAGTCTCTATACGAAGATGAAAAATAGAACGATTGACTCATACCACCTAACACTTCATCAAGAAATGAAAGAAATGATTTTTACATGGAAATGAAAGAATCCGGAGTCATTAATGAAGAAAATATTACAGAATCCAAAGTGTCTCTAGTCTAGGGTCAGATGAATGAATCACCGAGAGCTCGTATGAGAGTTGGTTTGACTGCACTAACTATGGAAGAAGATTTTTGAGCGATGTTAATAAACAAGACGTACTTTTCTATTTATCGACAATATCTTCTATTTCGTCCAAGCAGGATCTGACCGCTAGGTAGAATGCCCTCTGCTGTGGGTTATCAACCCACCCTTAGTACTGAATTGGGTTCTTCACAAGAAAGAATGACTTCTACCAACACTTGTATTCAAGCAGTTTATGTACCTGCGGACGATTGTTCCGACCCTGCCCCTGCCATGACAGAAATTAACATGGCAATGGACTCCTCAATTTGAAGTCTGTGTTATCCACTTCACAACGGCTGCAGCAATTGGGTCCAAAATATTCTTGTCCCTTTCGGTAATTTGTTCCATACAAATCTGAACTCAAATTGAACACTGACGGTGCTAGCAAGGGTAACCCAGGCTCCTCTGTTGGTGGTGGTGTGATTAGAAATGAGTTGGGTGATGTGATTAGCTGGGCTTTTACGGAACTTCAATCATAGTTTCAGATTTGTGTTGGCGCCGCATGAGATCGTCGTCGTGGGAAAAGGGAACGAACTAAGAAGAGATTGCTACTGCCACATCCTGGCCGTGCGTGTTGTCCTAACACCTCTATGTTCAAGGACTGTGGCATTCCACTGATGTACTTGTTAACTTTGGCTGTCGAGTTCCGAGCCGCTTCGAAGGCTTGAGGAAACCGGGATGCTAGGGAAAGGTAGCTGTCTTCGAACCCCATAACAACGCCTTCCCTTGCCCAGCAGCCATCCCATACCCAGCTCTAGGACTTCCCTGCGTGCAGCTTCGCCAAAGGTTAGAGGGTCTAGAACCCGAATTCCATAGGGCCAATGAACATTTTTCGTTGGTTCGAAAGACGCACGGGAACTAGTGAGACGCACATTTATGTATTCGGGATAGGGTGGTCCCACGAAGATCTAGGGACTGTGAGGGAAATGAGGGGGTCCATCATCTCTAAACGCATCGTTTGTTATGAATTCCGATTCAATGGTCGGATGTGCATGGAGTAAATAGACGACCCTGTGGAACCAGTAAGCTATCGAAACTGGCTATAGAAACAAAGCGGAATACATCGTCGCGATTAGTTGTTGTGCATAAGTCCTTTGGATGAAGCAAGCCCTTATGGACTATGGACTTAGCTATTCATGCATACCTATACATTGTGATAACACTAGTGCAATTAACTTAACCAAAAATCCGGTATTACATTCTAGGACTAAACACATGGACCTAAGGCACCACTTTCTTATATAGAGACAATGTAGCTAAGGGTAATAATCTCCATAGAATTTGTGCCTACCGATAAATAATTTGCGGACATACTTACAAAACCCTTAAATGAAGAAAGCTTTACCAACTTAAGGATGCAATTAGGAATTTGCAATCTTCTATATGCTTGAGTTTTCAAAAAATTTGCATGTCGTTTGAAAAATCAGTTTTTGTGTAGTATCATCACACTCATGTTGTCATGTATGCCTTGTAGTGGGGCTTTACGACTTATCGATGTTTGCCTTCTATAGGCTCACATTGGTAGGGAGGACTATATTGGTATATGATACTTGGTTTTGTGGATTTCGTAGTTTTCACGATAAATTCATTAATAGTACCTTGTATTCTAGCCCTTTTTGATTGATGTCAAAAGGGGGAAAAAAGACTTGGTCACATTTATTTTATGATGCATATAGATAGGGGGAGTCATAAGTTAGATATGCACGTTAATAGGGGGAGCACATGTTAGTTTTCTATTGGATTTATCAATAACTCACAAATGAGCACTTAAAATTGGTTAACTTTCATGTTTTATTTGTCATCATCAAAAAGGGAGAAATTGTTGGCCCAAGGGTTGCCCCTATGTCTCGATCTCTATTTTGATGATAAAAAACATGAACCTAATGCATTTATAGAGTTTTGGGTTCAGATTGATGGTACGATACGCGTGCAAACTTCGTTCGGAAAAATGCCAAGAAATGTCAAAAATGACTCCGACGACGATCGCGCAGAATCCTAGGATTAGAAATAAAAATCAAAGTAATATGCCTCTAGAATATCAATCCAAACCTGATTATAATAAATTCCAAGTCAAAACTCAAAGTCAGAACTCGAAAACAAACATCGTGCGACAAATCAGCGAAAATCAACAAAGTTCGGGATGTTTAGGTTCTAGTCGATGGGCGGTCGACAGCCGATCGATCGGCCCATCAGTCGGCCATCGATCAGCGAAGCCCAAAATCGGGCAGAGGGCTCCGATCGATGGCCAATTGCTCGGTCGGTCGATCGTCCATCGGCCGACCATCGATCGGGCAGCCTAACTAGCAGAAAAAATGCTCATTTGGTGACTTGTTCGAGTGAGGGGTTATAAACACCCCTCATAATCATTGACCTAACCTCTCTCACTATTCATTAAGCCTTCAAGAGAGGTTTTTAAGCCCTCCAAAGTTGATTTCCACGCCCGAGCTTCAATGATTCATCTTCTACTCGGAGTGTTCTTCATGATTCAACTCCGGCTCCAAATCACAAGCTTGGTTCATCCCCTTTCTCCTTTTGTTCTTATTTTCCATTGTTATTTAAGTGTATTTCTCATTGTTAGCTTGTAAGGTGTGCTAGGTAAACATCTTACGGTTCTTTGTAGATTTGTATTTTGCCTAAGTGAATAGGTGTTGAGGCTTTCTCATAGGGTCGAGAAGTGAGTCCTCATTGTATTCAAAGGGAAACACTTGGTCTATAAAGATGTTTGGTTAGAAATCCTTAGTGTGGAGCCACGGTAGTGGAGTAGGCGGTTTGGCCGAACCACTATAATCAATCTGTTGGCCTAAGGTTTTCTACCTTGGTCTTAATCTCAATTTTAATGATAACAAACATTGAACTAATGTTTCATTGAGAAATACTTTTAGGTTCCAAGTCGGTTAGCACACGACGTCCCCGATCGGAAAAATCAGAGAAATCAGCAAGGACGCTCGTTGACGCGCTCGGATTCATCGAGAAGTTAGAGTTTAGGTTTAGAGTATCTAGAATGTATGTGTAATCATCTTTTATGATACAAAGAACCCAAAAACCAAACCCGAAATTCGAAAATGAAGAACGCGATAAGAAATTAGCAAAAAAGTTGATTTCTCAAGTTTTGTCGTAGGTTCGGTTGATCGACCATCCTTGATCATCTCTAAAGATTTATTGAGAAATTTCTTTGCAAACCCTAGTTCTCATGATAAAAACTTGATTTTGCCTTCAAAACTTTGATTGATTCATCATTGAGGCATCAAGAGGAACTAGGACTCGTGTTTCGAGCTAAGTATAAGTTGTATTGTTTATTTGCTCCATTACTTGTGTATTTTATTATTTATTTCATTGTATTTTCAAGTGTGTAAACCTAGGTTGCTAGGTTTGATTGAGTTGATGGTTGCCTTGGTGTTAAAACTTAAATCCACTGATGTAAACGTAGTTACTAGGATTAGTTGAGTTATCCTTAGGGTTGAGGTGGGAGAGTGCTCTCGGTAGGAAGACGGTATACTTCCGGGTGTGGAAGTGCCTTCGGTTTGAGAGTGAAAACTTTCTGGTGCAAAGTCCTCATTGTAAGGAAACTAATTAATCTAGTAAAACTAGTTTGGAAATTCTAAATGGGGTGCTTAGGTAGTGGAGTAGGCATTGGGGCCGAACCACTATAAATCTCTTTGTTTGCATTGCTTACTTTGCGTATTGATTACTTGACTTGTTTATTCACTTCCGCATTCATTTAGTAATTGAATTGTGCATTAACATAAGTAATCAAGAAAATGATTGAAACCAAAATTAAGTTTTAGATTAGCAAATATACTATTCACTCCCCGTTTAGTGTGGTCATTTCACCAATATTTGGTATCAGAGCGGGTCGTAGATTAAGATTTCACCATCTCCTCTACATCTTGTCTCGATCTGAAAAATGGTACTAGAGTCCGTAGTATCTACACCCCCTAGGTTTGATGAATCAAATTTTGGCCTTTGAAAGTCTAGGATGTACACTTTCTTAAAGACTCAAGGTTTATGTGTTTTTAACATGGTAAAAATTCAATATATTGAACCTAAGAAAAACATGAATGCATGGACCCAAGAACAAATTAATATGTTTGAATTAAATTCTAAAGCTACTAATTGCATAGTTTGTTCTTTGGAAAATAATATCTTTGAAAAAGTCATCCATTGTATTTTAGATTTTGATATTTGGGCAACTTTAAACATGCTATATGATTATGCCAAGACCGAAGAGATTGGCACTTCTAATGAAGGTAGTAATGACAATGGTCATTCACCTACACCTAATATTGGTTTTGATGTCCATAGCTCTTCTAGTCAAAGGAGTAGCTCCAAGAGCCGAAAAAGAAAGGTAATTTGTCATGCTTGCAAAGAAAAGGGCCATGTGAAGAAAAATTGTCCAAGCATGAAGAACAAAGCAAGGAAGAGGTCAAGTGCTTCCACCTCCACCTCTCACTCACTTGAAACACCCACTAGCCACATCCAAACTTAGCCTCATGGATGCTAATTATGAGGTACACTCTTCTTCACCTAGTCATGCTAATGAAAATGACAATGCTAGTTCTACTAGTTCTCATGACATGCCATATGATGAATTGCTAGATGAGTGTAGAAAGATGTATGTCTTGCTTGTTAGAAAAGATAAGAAAAATAAAATGCTAAAGAAAGAAAATATGATGCTTAATTCTCATGTGCATGAATTAAAACTAGAAATTGAGAAATTGAAATCTAGTTCATTTGATTTGTGTCATGGTAGATTGAAACTTGAGCTTAAGAACTTAAAGCTTGACAATGAAAATTTGAAATTTGAGAATTCAAAAATCATAAATGAGAATAATATTTTGAATTCTCAACTATATGCCATGCATAAGTCAATTGAAGTTTTAAACGATGAGATTTTGGGTTTGAACAAGGAAGTGAATAATTTGAAAAACTCAACTTCCTTCAAGAAAATTGGAAAGAAAAATATTTCTTTCAAAAATGCCTATGTTCATCATAAATCTCATGTTATGCATTCTAATGTAAAATCTCATGCTATGAAAAATGATAACAAAAAGTTTCATGGTCATTGTTTTTGTTGTGGTGTCTATGGGCATGCTATAGATGATTGCGCATTAAGATGAACCCAAGTGGTGTTAAGACACTTTGGGTAGCTAACCCCTCTAACCCCCAAGGACCTAAATCAATTTGGGTATCAAAGATTTCATGTTCTCTTGTAAGGGGAGCAACCACACAAGGGTGAGATGAAGTTGGTTCATTGAAGTTGCTTGGGGAATCAAAGATTGTACCATTTCAAAGTTGTAACTTCAAGTCATCATGATACCTTGGGTAATTAATTAAATTGTTTAAATTAAGTTGCAACACTTTGGTATCATCTCCTATACTACTTGTTTAAATTAAGATTGAGTTATGATGCATGTTTAATTTGAGTTGTTTTCCCCGCTCTTGTTAAGAGTCCTTTGGAAAATGATTTTTGATTTTTGATTTCTGGTCTCTTTGGAGACCTATGTAGCCTATAATGGACTCATGCGATCTTGCGGTTTTAAATTGTAGGCTCATTGTGACCTTTCGGTTTTCAACAAATAGGAAGGGTTGGAGATCATATTTTCATTTATTTTTTACTTGTGATCTCTTAAAATTCATTTTTGATATGACTTGGTTTCATTTAAAATGGATTTCGAACTATTTAGCAAAGTTGAATTTTGAATGAAAACTTTGATGCTTACTTTGCTATCTAGAGTGGTTAACTTGCTTGAAATAATTATGTCATTATGTTACCAATAATTTCCTCATGCAAGTTAAATCTAAGGTTAAATTGAAGGCTAATTAGAATGAAAAAGATTAGTTTGGCTAAAATTTCAAGTATGAGATATGATTTTGATTTTCACAAAATCTTAGTATAATACCTCAATATTAACGCTTTATCGGTGTCTCTTTACTCATGATGGTAATTACATGTCAAATCCTTGAATTCTCATGAGTAGGTAGAATTTTAGTACTTAGATAAATTTTATTGAATGAAACTTGCTCTAGGTGAATATCTATTATTAGATACCTTCTTTTTTAAGTCCAAACTAGTTAAACATGTTTAGATATATTATTTTTTAAAATTTCACATTTTGAGATCTCTTTGATTCATTTTGATGTCATCTTAATTAATTCTTTTAAAATGAATCTTTACTATCTAGTATAGGTTGAGACTTTTAAATGAAACTTTGCATTGAACCTTTGCTATTTAGTAAGCTAGCTTGCTAGTTGGTATATGATTGCATTATGATACTAATAAAGCCTACTTGCAAGTTGAGAAAGTGGTAAATTTGGAAGGCTAAAGAAAATTGGAAAAGAAAATGAAAATTGTGGAATTTCTCAAGAAATGAGGTATGAGTTTCATTTTGGCAAAATTCTTGCATAACACCTCTTCTTGATTAAATAATTTCTCTATGCTCATGAATGACTTTGCATGATGATTGATTGAAATCTCAGGAGTAGATAAAATTTTGATACTTAGGCTATTTCATGTCATCTAGTTTTAATGAAATGTGCCCTAGGTAGAATTTCATCTTAGAGACGTCATTTTAAGTTGAAACTTGATGAACATGTTTGAGTTCACTCATGATTTGTGTGTATTGTGTGTGTATTGTGCATTGAGATGGTCAGGTTGAGGGGTGTCATTAGCCGGCACCTATCCTAGCGAGATTATCGGGCAGCATGATCATCTCCACCTGCAATATATATAGATACGACATACCCAGGTAACCTTAAGATCCAATTCCAGAAATCTCCACCTTGGAGTTACCCTAACTTGAGCGTCATAGTGTCTTGTTGCCTTAATGGGTTGAGACCAATCCCAGGGATGATGGGTTTATAATGGTATATTCCTCGTGATGAGGAAGGACGTGAGAGTTCATATATGCCCGGATGGATTTCCTGAATAGAGTCATCTGGCCTTGCTTGAGTCTGGCTCGAAGATGTAATTTGGGCAGAGCCCTCCGACGGGGCCTCGTGGTTTGGTTCGGGGGAAAGGCAGGGCGCTGCTGGGTCTAGTCCGACCAAGCCCAATAGTTCTAGTCCAGTTCAGAAGCATACCTATGTCACCAATGCAAACAATCTTACCCTTGGCATTACCTCCAAACATCACAAAGCTACCAACATTGCTTGCTAGCATTGCAAATAAATTGATGTCTGAGGTCATATACTTTGAACAACCACTATCGAACACCCAATTGCTATTATTTGCTTGAGGAGAAGTCTCCACCTATAAGTGGAGAGGAGGTAACTTTAGGTACACAAAGTCTTTTGGGTCCTTGAGAGTTAGTAACCTTAGGAACCATAAAAATGTAGCATTGGATTCCTCCTAAGAGCATAATCCTTAATCATCGTTCTTGTCATTGCATGAGTCGGATCATTTAAAAAAAATGATCTTGATACTTTGACGATACTTTCAAATTTTCCAAAATAAATGTGATTTTAAAGTTTTGAGGTTTATGTTTTCATCTTTACTTGAGCCCTATAATGGAGTTCTGAACTCAATGGTTGAGACCGTGCCTTTATTTCATTTAGAAGTAAGTGATTAAGTTTTTGATTAAAAAAAATATTTTCAGTTTCCATTTTGAGACTTTAATGCTTGCTTTCTTGCCCTTATCGATTGATGTCAAAAGGAAGAGAAAATACTTATGAAATGGGTAGAATAATATTGGGAATTCATGCATATATATAGTTAGGAGGAGTGAAAAAATTTAGATATGCATGTTGATAGGGAGTGAAGTCTCATGTTTGATACTCTTTTGTGCTTATTGAAATTAGTTTTTAAAAAGTGTTTGTCATCATCAAAAATGGGGAGGTGATTGACCTAAGATTTTTAACCTATGTCTCAATCATGATTTTGATGATAACAAACTCGGAATTAATGTTAAGTGAGAAATAATTTCATGTTTCAAGTTGAGTAGAACAAGACGTCCATGATCGAAAGATTGACGTGTAATCGGAAAGATCCAAGTGGACATTAATTGGTGGTTGGAGGCACACTTTTGCTACCTCCCAACACACCAAGGCAAGTCTAAATGGGGCTATATCTCCTTTAAAAAAAGAAACTAAGGTTTGTTGTACCATCAACTATTAACAATAACTTATCAACATATCTTATGGTTCATTGCAGTGAACAACTTAACATTCCAAAAGTTGAAGGAGCAACTATCAAGCGGGAGATTTTTTGCTTGCTCATCCCATAGTTCATACTACACCTAACCAAAATATGGAGTTTTTTGTTTCTTATAATTTAAAAAATCAGTAATATACCGTTGTCCACGATTACAAGAAGATTGATTACTTAAAATTTATGAGACACGGTTCCAAACATAGATATACAAACAATGACATATACATATTATATATTGTTCCTGGTCAGGTGCAACTCCGGCGGGAGACCTGCAAAAGATACTTCGACGCTCAAGTCAGTAGGTATTCGAGGTAAAAGTAATGAAAACTGGAACTTATTTATTCACTACAAGAAAAATGTCATTTACTAACGGGTTATTTTTGTTACTACAACCTAAAAATCATTATTTCGGGTTATTTCATTGGTATAGTGATGCACATATTCTAACAGGTGATTAACACTATTAGTAGAGACCTACCGTTAGTATAGAGGTCCCTATACTAACAGTTATTGATCTCGTTAGAAAAAAAAATAATTGATGATCATATGACCATATCATGATTTGAACTTTGGTTGGTGGGAGGGAAATGTTTCATCTTAACCACTCAAGCAAGCTATAACATATCATATGTATTTTTATTTATATCTACTTAAACTATATTTTGGTTAATTCGGACCAAATCAAAAATTGAAAATCTTTAAATTTTTAACTGTTAACTGAACCGAAAATCAATTGGACAAATCGGTTTGGTTAATTCGGTTTTAGTTCAGTCTGTTAATTGATTTTTTGGTTAATTGATGAAATCTTCTCACCCCCTACCGGGCTATTGGGACGGGCTAAAATTTGTCTGGTCTATTAGTAACAGTTCATTCGTTAGTACAGAAGATGTTTCGCTAACGGATGCAACTTCTTTAGCACCTTTACTAACGGCCCATAAAATTCGTTAGAAACTTTACTAACATATACATAATATGTTAGCATTAGTTTGCTATATACCAACGATAAAGCTTGTCTGTTGGTATAGGGTATGACTTTCAACAACGACTGTTGTTTTTGTTTGTAAAAGTTACATTTACTAACAAATTTTCTTACCGTTAGTAATATTATCTATTAGTAGATGTCATTTATTTTGTAGTGATTACAGGTGGAGATAATGATGTTGCCCAGTATCTCACGAGGATGTTGCTCGAAATAGGTTGAGGCTGATCCTAAAGATGTCGGGCTTGTAATGATGAATCCCTCATAATTAAGGAGGATGTGTGTGTCCTTGTATAGCTGGGTGGACCCCCAGACAGAGCCATTTGATCTGGCTTGGGTCGGGTTTAGTAGTGCGAGGTACTACTAGGCCGATTCTAGCCGGGTCCGATAGTATTAGTCTAGTCCACAACCCCCGAATTCGGTCGGAGTCTGGAGGACTGCGTGCCGAGCTCTAAGTGAATTGGTGCCAAGAAAATATCTAAATCATGTAGCCCTCCAAGGACCTCGCTAGACATTCGCTTGATTTAGTACCCCACGCTCGAAGTTTTTGAAAGGCAGCCGAACTCCAAGTTCCTCAAACAGAACCCGATACATGAAGACAGATTCGAACTCCCCGTGATGGAAAATCCTATCTGCAGAAGAACATAGGAGACAATCATAAGAATCCTCATCGCCATAATGGGAGATCTTTACCCTATCCTTGAAGGCTTGAATATATTGCTCAGGGTGGTCATCACCGAACCGTACCGCCATATCCAAAGATGAACCCAAGAGTAAGGCCCAAGGGCCCTCCTCGGCGGCCTTACCTCCGGCTCAATCCTAGTATTTCTTCTCACCATCGGTCCGATAAAAATCCCAATAGTACCCAATAAGCAAGAACAAGCTGACACATGCACAGAAGACTTGGGGCAGAAGACTCACCAAAGAAAAGGAAAGGATCAACGGAAGGGACATCAACGAAAACATCCGAAGAACGAACACCGCAAGCCAAAAATGCAAGAAAAGATTCAAGCAAGAGGGAGCTATTTCATAAGCCCAAGAACGGCGACTTCTCCATTGGACAGTTGGTAATCATACCACACTCAAATCCAAATTGGCAAACTTACCAGGAGACGATTTCCAAGGAAACCTCAAGGCATGCATGGACATACTCTTTGCCATAATTACTCTGCGGGTGAAGAAATCGGCCCCCAATCAAGAGCCACCAACGAAAAGGGAAATCCCCACTTCTTAGCCAGCGCAGTAGGCGTGGAAGTTAAAGAGGCACAAAATGACATGGCAAAGGTACGCCCCCGATTCACCTTACAAACAAAACAAAAGCCATGACTGGCACACGTTATCTCCCAATGCGAGCTCAGGTTCTACAACAACTTGATGCTTGAAACAGCTCAACGAAACACTCCCAGAGATCCCTCGAGTCATAAGAAAGCCGATGCGGTGTTCGTTCTTCGAATGTTTTCGTTGGTGTCCCTTCCGTTGATCCTTTCCTTTTCTTTGGCGAGTCTTCTGCCCCATGTCTTCTGTGCATGTGTCGTCTTGTTCTTGCTTATTGGGGGCTATTGGGATTTTTATCGGACCGATGGTGAGAAGAAATGCTAGGATCGGGCTGGAGGTAAGGCCACCGAGGAGGGCCCTTGGGCCTTACTCTTGGGTTCATCATTGGATACGGCGGTAGGGTTCGGTGATGACCACCTTGAGCAATATATTCAAGCTTTCAAGGATAGGGTAAAGATCTCTCATTATGGCGATGAGGATTCTTATGATTGTCTCCTATGTTCTTTTGTAGATAGGATTTTCCATCACGGAGAGTTCGAATCTATCTTCATGTATCGGGTTCTGTTTGAGGAACTTGGAGTTCAGTTGCCTTTCAAAAACTTCGAGTGCAGGGTACTAAATCAAGTGAATGTCTAGCGAGGTCCTTGGAGGGCTATATGATTTAGATATTTTCTTGGCACCAAAAGTCTCGATAATTATTCCTTATGTAGAAACAAGTTAAAGACCTATTTTTAAGGAATTTTTGAAAACCTTTAACCTATCCATATTTGACTTGGGACATTTTAAAATTTTTGGTTTTCGCAAATTAGTACTAGATCCAAAATTTAGATTTTGATCCTTAAGGATTTTGATTTGTTGATATTTTTATTGAATCCAAATGGAGGTACTTTCTTATCTAACATTTATGTTTTAAAGTTAATGAAGAATAAAAATAAATAGAGACATTAAACTTAAAATTAAGAAATGTTAATGAGGCATGTGAAAGATCAAACCTTGCGGAAATTGCATTTAGTGCAATTTCGGCTGAAGGTCCGATCAACTATTCGATAGGGGTTCAATCGATGTCCGGCCAAAGGTTCGATCAACCAAACCTTTGATCGACGGATCGACCAGTGGAACCTCAAAGACCATTTTTTAAGCCATTGAGTGGTATTTCATTAATATAAGACCCTAGACTTTCTTACACCATCTTGATCACTCCTACTTTACTTCGGACATTCGTTGATCAATCCTAAGCCTCTTTGAGCCAATTCTTGTAGAAACCCAAGCGTTGATCCCTCTTCTCTTTGCGAAACCTTGACTTCATTGTTTAACCATCGAAGACATCAAGATGAAGCTAGGATTTATTGTTGGAGCTAAGTATTATTGTTTGTATTTGTGCTCCATATACTATTGTATTTTGTGTTTTGTTTCTTTGTGTTAAAGCTTGATTGTTGACCTAGTGTGTTAGGTCGAAGTGTATGGTGGTTGCCTTGGTGTAGAGGCTTAAATCTACCGATGTAAACTTAGTTTGCTATGATTAGTGATGGTTGTCATTTAAGGTGTAAGGTGGAAGAGTGCTCTCGGTAAGAAGGCGAAGACTTTCGGGTGTGAAAGTGTATTAGGTGTGAGAGCGAAGACTCTTTGGGTATAAGGGCCTCATTGTAAGGAAAACATTCATAATCTAGTAAAGTTAATGTTACCCCTCGAAAATTTGAATAATTGTTTTTCTGGATTTTTGGGAAATTTTTAGAATTTTATATTCATTGAGGAGTATTTTGATAAATTTATATAATTGAATGGTCTTTATGTAAATACCCAGATTAGATTAAAACCTAATTGGGTTTTTCATTTAGAGAGGGCAGCCGTCGTGAGAAGGGGGAGGTCGGAGTGGTGATCGGCCGGTGATCGGTGATCGGTGATCGGGGCGAGGAATCGAGGTAGGATTCTTCCTCGTCTCCTTATTCCGTGGTTTTTCCGTCGTCTTTATCGGCAAATAGGAGCATATCCTTCTGTTTTCCTTCCGGTCATAGGTCGTAGGAAATCTTTCCTGTTGCTTATGTTTTGGTACGAGGATGGAATTATGTATTATAGGATGATTTGAGGGTTGATAGTGAAATAGAAGTCATCGGATCGGCCGATACAATAGAAAAAAAAAAAGAGAAAGAAGTGAGGATGTTGATCTTGCCGGCGTATGCAGTCATGATGAGGGTGGATGATCATTCAAAGGATGAGGTTGTCATCGAATGGTTAGATCCAGGTTGAGGAGTGGAGTAGGGCGGAAGGGATGGCTCAATTGCATGATGGAAAGTGACGTTGAGTTGCTGTTTGGGAGACACAGAGAAGAGAAAGAGTCAAAGAGAGAGGGAATGCGAATAAAAGTATTAGAATTATTTAATGAGTTATTACTTTGACAGCCATGCACATGAATGAAGGAATTTAATTGAGATGACAGCTAGTTGATTTTTAAATTAAAACTTGAAGTTTTTGTGGAACAAGTCATGAGTTTTGTGTTCCAACTGTGAAATTGATTTGCCGCTTAGAAATAATGGAGGAGATCAAATGATAGGGGGTGTATTTGATTAAATTTATTCATAAAATGGAACCTAGACGAGTGTCTTATTAATTTCTATTCTTATGTAGAGTTGTAGTTGTTTATTAAATTGAGAGTTTAGAAGGAATCATAGCTAATATAAATTATTTATTTAATGGTTGGGTATTGTTTATTTGAATTGAGTTAGAATCCGATCTTAAACAGAAGGCTGGAGTTTGTGGATCAACTCCATTGTAGTCGATGATTTCTTGACGAGTAAAATGACGAAAATACTCTTTGCCTCTTCTGCTTGTTTTGCTTATGAAAGTTGTTGATCTTCTGTTGCATAATTTCGTTGGACATGACATGTTGATATTTGCATATATATATATATATATATGTTGAATTAGTTGTCAGTTATATATTGATCATGGTATGATGCACATTATAGTATTAACATTGTTATAAGGTTCTTATTGCTACCATGAATTTTGTTGGCTGCATTTGTACTTAGTCTATGGCTGCTACCATCATAGACCAGTTGTAGTTTTCATATGGTGAGGTTGAGTCGTCAAGTTGCATATGTTGACCTTTTATCGGACGAAAGCCTGCGGACACTAGTTGTTTATTGCCTGAGGTGTATGGGCGGTGATCACCAAATATCCACACATGTGTGTGTGTGCGACGTCGCGGTGTTAGATGCCGACGGGCTATTTTTTAGATAGTTGCATCTCCAGCTAGAGCGGGCTTGAGGTGCCACTCTCGAGATGCGAGAGTGCGAGGGAAACCCAATTGTCCCCTACGCTCATGATTGAGTGATTATTATGCATGTACGCATTGTCGGTAGGATGTGTATGATTTGACGTTATGCTAGTTGGCATGAGTATATGATAATAGTTATGAGGTGCATACATTATTATACATGCATATAGTGGTTGTTAGATGCATAAGTGTTTATCTATGGATGACATCGCATTGGTTGGTATGAGTATATCATATTAGTTGTGGTACGCACATAGTTGAATACCATGTCATCATGGCATCATGGATGGTCATCTTTACCTCTTGACTTATTGTTATATCCTACTTAGCTTTTCGCTGATATTTGTTGTTTTTGCCTCAGATCTGCAGGTTCAAGTTGGTAGCGGAGAATGTCTAGTTAGATAGAGTAGAGGAGGCAGGCTCTGACACTGATTCTCGTAGAGATGTATAAAGTTTCTTGAATAACATTTCATTGTTGTAATAGATATTATTCTAATGCAAGTGGTTAAGGTTCATGTTGCAAGTTGTTCATGAAAATTTTGGCGTGTTAGTTGATAGTTGGTTGTGCTTCTCCTAGGCAGTGTTCCTTATTTAGGGATGAACCTAGGCGGGGCGTAACAGTTAAGTTCGGAAATCCTAAGCGGAGGTGCTTAGTTAGTGGAGTGGGCATTTGGGCCAAACCACTATAAATCAAGTGTTAGCATCACTACTGGAATAATGGACATCAGCAACGGTTGAAGTCGTTGCTGATCTGTTGCTGAAAACCATCAACAACGGCTTACAACGGTCCCAACCGTTGCAACAGAGCCGTGGCAGAAAAATGTGTTGCTGATAATTTAGCAACAGATCAGCAACGATCGCTCGGGTCGTTGCTAATAATATTATCAGCATCGGGTTTGCCACAGACCCGATTCCGTTGCTGATAACAATTATTAGCAACGGCCCGCGTGTCTGTAGCAACGCCGTTAGTGAAAGACCGTTGCTAAGTCGTTGCTGTATGACATCAGCAACGGCTTACGATACACTATTAGTAACGGCTTTCCCACGAACGATCGTGGGAAAGCCATTACTGATGACTACAACTTGCAACCGAAAAAATCTAAAATTCTAAATTTCTATTTAATACATTGATATATTATCTGATACATAACTCACACACCCATACACCCATACATACATTCATTCATACATCACAAATACACCCAGATATACATCAAAATAATTATATTTATATTTATAATTATCCACAATCGTATAAAAACTATTCAAATGCAGATTTGAAGTATCAATATCCAAACAAAATAAATTAATCAAGTATAGTATCTAAGTAACAAAGTCAATATAAATAATAATAATAAATCTCACGATGACGATGGAGGATGGTCTAGATCATATGGCGGGGTCTGGGGTGCTTAGGTGTACACCAGCGTGGACTGACTCGAAGACGATGGATCAAATGATGCTGAGGGGACACCTGCTCCGGTATGAGCTGAGATGTTGCGTAGCATAGCATGCATCTCTGCCATCATCTGACTCTGATGCACGACCGTCTCCTCTAGTGTCCTAATCCTGGTACTATGATCAGAATTGGACCTGGAGGTGGACGGCCGCTCACCAGCATGCGGAGGGGTCGGTGCCCCAAGCAGGCCTAGCACGGCTCGTGCATGACCACTATCTGCAAAACCATACACCCGACAGTGGTCCCAGCCACCTGCAACCTCGACCCACGCTCCTGCGTCAAAGTCCTCAGGGGTGCCTCCGCGCTGTATCACCGGCTGACTGTAGGTCTCCTACTCGAGTTTAACTTTTTGTTTAATATTTTTCATAAAACTTAAATTATAAATAAATAATGAATAATTTAAATAAAATACTTACCATAACGTATGCAGTGCGATTGTCGACGTACTCCCCTGTCCTATGCACTCGACGGTGAGTCCGCTCAAACACTGCCATCGGGGAGGGTCGCTGGACAGTCCCGTCGTCCAACACCGTCGTATACATTTACAAAACAAATACATTAATTAGTACACAAAGTAACAAATAAAATATATAATTAAAAGTAAGGTATACATACCTACGGTTCGCGTGCACTGTAATGCAATAGAGCCGCTAGTGTGACGTGCTGCTCCCCCCGACATGCGGATTCTAGACGCAGTCCTAGAAACCTCCTACCATCGATTCGTTAACCATATCCTCGAGTAATCCAATCGGAGTCGTATCCTCGAGTCTTCGCGATGTTAGTGGTCCCAGCTCGGGCCATCACCTGGGATCGGGCCTGCCCCAGCTGCCCGTTGTACCTCGCCCGGAAAATAGCCTTCTAGGCAGCGTAAATGAAGGGCCTCTGGTCCTCGGCCCATGTATAGCGAGCCTGCAAAATAATAATATCAGTACCAATATTAATCATCATGCATGTATATATAAAAAATTAATACGTGCCTCAAACTCGCGTCATAGCATATCGATGTGCTCACTGGGCACGTGAGACCACGTGGGTCATGCCCCGTGCATATATCATCGAATGGTAGAAGAAATGCTCTTTGGCACTTCTTCTTGCTCAAACCTGCACAACAAAAATAAATTTTAATATTATATTATGATATAATAAATGTTTAATGATTCATAATTCATGATATATTACCACTCCCCAATCATGCTAATGAATCTGCGTGACTCTGCGGCTGGTGGAGGCTGCCACCTGTTCGGCCCGCATGGCCGCCTATGTCTGGATATACTAGCCTCAGTAGTATCATCGGCTGGAGGATCAACAACAGGAGAAGCAGCAGCATGAGTAAGTGCTGGAGTCTCACCGATCGGAGACTCCGAAGCTCTCCTGCGATGATAACCACGACCAAACATATATGTCGAATAGACATATAATTAGATTATTATATATATAGTAGAGATATATTTAATATAAGATATACTTTACAATTATTCATCATCATCTGAGTAATAGTCTTTGAATTCTTCCTCTTCTTCATCTCCAGCTTCCTCAATTTCATGATCATCATCAGCAGCATATTCAACTTCTAATTGAATTGACGCTGTGTCTGCATCCTCGAGTATTGGAATAATATGATATACAGCAAGAGGATCATCTTCTTGATAGAAACCATCTGTCACATCAGGTATCGAATCATTTTCTTCTGCTATCGGATCATTTTTTTCTCTACCTTTAGTCTTACAGACTACACGCCAATCTACTCTATCTTTATTTCGAGTCGGATACGTCGCGTAATATACTTGTTCGGCTTGTGATGCCAATATAAAATGCTCATTTGCTGCCAATTTCGATTTGTAATTAACCTCAATAAGTTTGTATTTTGGATGAACTTTCATGCCCCTTTTTGTTGTATCGAACCAATGACATCTAAATAGGATCACTGATTTTAAGCCGAAGTAGTGCAACTCTATCACTTCTTTCACCAGTCCATAAAAATCCATATAACATTCAACATAGGTTATCCCTTTCACGCAGACCCCGACATTCATCGTCTTCTTTGTAAATGCATATTCCACCGTGTGAAATTTGTATCCATTAACAAAATATCCGCTATAACATGACACTAGTCGCGACGGTCCACTAACAAACTCAAATATTCTTTCATCTATTTCAGCTCGGTGATCTTTGCTGTAAGCTTGAATCCATGTAGGGAAATCACGATTCCGTAATCTCTCTAATTCTTGATCATTATGAATCGAGTATTTTTGCACCATCCCAATGTCAAATATTCCAATGAATTGTTCAATCTCTGGACAATTGAGTAATACATACAAATGTGTCAAATGATACTCTTCCTCTCTTAACTGTCGAGATGGACGAGAACCAAAAGCATGACCAGAGTGACAAAATATATTTAAACGTCCATCTGAATATCGAACTCCCCCATCGTCGTTACATGGAAGACGATCAAATCTTGTCTATACTGTCGATTCAAAGTAAAATGAGCAGAATGTTAAAATTTCTTGGATGATATACGATTCAGATATTGATCCTTCAACAGCTGCGGTGTTCATTACTTTTTTCTTCAGACGATTCATGTATCTTTCAAATAAGTACATCCACCAATACTGAACGGGGCCACCAACTCGTGCCTCGTATGCCAAGTGTATCTGTAGATGCTTCATCGAGTAAAAAAATGCAGGAGGGAAAAACTGCTCCAGCTTGCATATGATTTCAACAATATTACTTTCAAGTGTTGACATATCTTCGACTCGAAGGACATTTGCACAAATGTTTCTAAATAACATACTTAATTCAGTAAACGGACCCCAAATATTATCAGGTAGAAGATCTCGGAATGCGATCGAAAGCAATCTCTGCATGAATACATGACAATCATGGCTCTTCATCCCTGATATTTTGCAATCATCGACGTTCACACATCGAGATAAGTTTGAAGCATATCCATCGGGTAATCTGAGTTCTTTTATTCATTGACAAACATCTTTGATCTGTTGTTTATTTAACACATACAGGGCCTTCGGTTTCAAATATCGTCCATTGACCTCTTGTAACTCCAACTTTGGTCTCTTACAAAGTATTTTCAGATCATGTCGGGCTTTGACATTATCTTTAGTATTTCCGGAAACATCCATCAAAATGTTGAAAATATTATCAAACATATTTTTTTCATTGTGCATGACATCTAAATTATGTCGAATCAGTAATGAACTCCAATAGGGCAATTCCCAAAAGATATTATTTTTCACCCAGTTATGTGTTTGACCAAAGCTTGACACTCTTTCATTCCGACCAAATACTATCTCTGGAAGTGCTAAAACACGTGCTAACATTTGTTCACCAGACAACATTGGTGGTGGCTCATCTCTTTCGACTCTGCCCGTAGTAAATTTATTACGATTCCTTCGATACTGATGGTTAGCCGGTAGGAACCGACGATGACAATCAAAGAATGAGATTTTTCGTCCGTTCTGAAGACTGATTGATTTAGAGTGTTCCATACAGTACGAACAAGAGAGTCAACCGTGAGTGCTCCAACCAGACAACATGTCGTATGCCGGGAAATCAATTATTGTCCACAAGATCGCGACCTTTAAATTGAAATTTTGCTTCCGATGACAATCATAAGTGACAACTTCCTCAGTCCACAATATTTTCAATTCATCTATCAAGGGTCTGAGAAACACGTCAATTTCTTTTCGCAGGTCCTTAGGACCCAGAATAATCATCGAAAGATAAATAAATTCATCTTTCATACACATTGATGGTGGCAAATTATAAATTGTCAACAGCACTGGCCATACTGAATAAGGAGTTGCAGAATGTCCAAATGGATTAAAACCATCTGTGCACAATCTCAATCTAATATTTCTAGTATCCCTAGCAAATGAAGGATAACATGTATCCAAATGTTTTCATGTTTCACTGTCGGATGGATGAGTCATTATTGTATCATCACGACTTCTTGCATGCCAACTCATGTAGGGAGCTGTCTTTTCCGACATGAATAGTCTTTGAAGCCTCGGTGTTAGTGGAAAATACCGAAGCACCTTAAACGGGATATTTTTTTGTTGGACGGGTTTATTCTCCTTGTAACGAGGATGTTGACATACAGGGCATTTATCCAACTGCACATTTTCTTTATAATATAAAATGCAGTTATTTTGGCCCCAATTTTCTCATCAGATTTTTAGTTTTATAAAAAGTTGGCTCAAACTTGTTATCAGTAGGCAGCATTCCATTAATCAATCCTGCAATCCGATCATACGCAACCCCGCTGATATTACAATCGGCCTTGATGTTTAGGAGTTGCATCATTGCTGAAAACCTAGTGTATTTAGGACAATTCTCATACAAAGGTTCATCGGCAGCTTTTAACATCTCGTAAAATTCTGTAGCTTCTTTATTCGGCAATTCAATCTCTATTGCAGTTTGTACTTCTGTGATATCAACCGCTGTAGTATTTGGTGGGACTGACGTCTCAGTAACTGACCGATCAACATTATCATTCAGGTGGAATTGACCCCTAAGACTATCAAGTATCATAGTTCTATAGGGATTAGATTGACTGGATGAAGAAACACTAGCAGAGGAAGATTCACCATATGTCTGAACGACAGGATTGCTCGACCTCCCGACTCCCCGTGACAAGTACATAGAAAATATCTTGGTGCAAATCCTTTGCTATATAGATGCAGAGTGACAGTTTCCCGGTCCAAAAATTGTTCATTCAAGCAAATGCGGCAGGGACATCGGATTTTGTCACCGACGCTAACGAATTTCCGATTTGAATAGGCAAAATTTAGGAAGTAAGTTACGCCTAATCGAAACTCATTCGTTAAAGCTCCACGATCAAGACGTCGGTACATCCAACTTCGATCAGCCGACATGATTCTGTCAATCAACGATAATTTCTTAGGTTAATGCCTTTAGGTGAGATGGTCCTATTACATTAGGTATTTATATTATTTATATTGCACTACATATTTCTTTTAACCGCTAACTTCATTCTAAATTTCGACAATATCTCCCTACAGTTCTCCGAATACGCATATCATCTGGGCGCGTATCGGAGAACAAGAGAAATGTTGCCAAAATTTAGAATAAGTTAACGGTTAAAAGAAATACGTAAGTGCAATACAAATAATTATATTCCCAAATTGTTCAATCAGGGACAATTCAAGGGTTGTACGTCGTATAAAAGATCATCTACTTCTTTTACACGAATATACAACCCCCGAACGGATCTAAGGTTTTGCTAAATCATATCTGACTCGTCGATGCGTACATGAAACGTATCAACTCGTCGAATGGATGATTATTTTCTAAATGTTTCAAGTCAGTTCGAGTCCATAGTGGATAATTCCGACACGAGTCCAAATTGGACGATTCTGGCGTGAGTCCGAAATTGACGATTCCGCCACAAGTCCGAAGTGGACGATTCCGGTGCAAGTCCACTGAGGACTACTCTTGACTAATTAACATTTTAACTAATTAATTAATATTAATCTACAACATTTTAACTAATTTAAATAATTAACCTACAATTATTAATCTAAAACATAATATTAATCTAACTAAATTAATCTAAAAATTACTCTAAACTCTAATAATTAATCTAAAAATCATAACAATTAATCTAAACCCTAAAAATTAATCTAACAAATTAAACAATTAATTAAATAATTAATTCAAATAATTAATTAAAAATTAAAAATATATATAAATAATATTATATAAGCATTTCCGGCGCTGCAGTCCACCGGACTCCGGCGCCGGCGTCCAGTGTTCGAACACTGCATAAACCAGCGATCGGAACCCTATTTGAAGGGTTTCGGCCGGCTCTAACAAATAGGGGGTCAGAGGCGGCGAGAAATACCTCGAATCGAACAGGAGGCGGAGGTCGGAACCGGAGGTCGAGGACAGGGCGGCGGTGTCAGCAGCGACAGCGGCGTCGGAAGAGAGCAGCGGCATCGGAAGAGAGCAGCGGCGGCGGGCAGAGGAAGAGGAAGAAGGGGGCGGGCGCTATCGCGTGCCCTATATAAACTTATCAGCAACGACTCACTTAGCAGTTAGAAAGCCGTTGCTGATAAGTTAATCATCAGCAACGTCTCACTTGTCCGTTAGAAAGCCGTTGCTAAGGTAATTAATATCTGCAACGGCTCACGTGTCTGTTAGAACGTCGTTGCAGATACATCATATCTGCAATGGCTTGAGCGACCGTAAGAACACCGTTGCAAATAGCAATGGCTTGAGCGGCCGTTGCTGATAGCCGTTGCTGAAGAACCAATTTCTAGTAGTGCATTACTTACTTTGCGCATTGAATTACTTGTTGTGTATTTTGCTTCCACATTTATCATATCGTTTAAAATTGAGAATTAACCTAAGTAATTAAGAAACAAATAAAAACGGATTTAGGTTAAAACTTTTAGTCAATACACTATTCACTCCCCCTCTAGTGTGGTCATTCCACTTACAAACTCTATCGTTATTCATGTGGAAAACAATGATAAGGTCTCTTCTTTCAGGAAGTTAAAAAAGGGTTGCCCGCAACAAGTCGAAGTCTATTTTGAATGAACAACCGTGGCACTCGAAGAAACAGGATGAAGATGAATTGATCCCATCAAAAGGAAAAAAAAAGATAAAAGATCTACACCCAATGATTTTACAAATCTGGTGGAGGTAGCCAGTGAGGAAATGTCCCAACCGGATAAATGAAAACGTTGGTTTGGAACTATCAAGGGTTGGGAAACCCCTTGACAATTCATCATCTTAAAGAGCTTTTCTCTCTACTTGCCCCAAAGTGTATCTTCATTTCCGAAGTTAAAAACATGGGGGAGAAATTCAAAACCTTATTCCAGAAGTTTGGCTTCACAAGTGTTTTCAGTATAGATCCAATTGGTCATGCAGGGGGACTCATTTTAGCATGGAAGCCTCATATCCTCATGTCAGTTATATCTTCTAGCTCCTACTATATTCAAGCCAAAGCAAGTATTCCGACCCCCTCCAAAAAGAATGGATGTTTGTGGGTGTTCACCTCCATTATAATAAACAAATCTGAAGTCAATAAACACAGCATTTGATTACTCGTATGCATGATGAAGCCGCTCCATTATTGATAGCAGAAGATTTTAATGAAATATTATGTGCAGATGAAAAGAAAGGTGGCTTGCAGTACCATCCTTCGAATGGGGAAAAATTGAATCAACTTATTAATAATTGCCAACTTCTGGAATTTTCTTCTACTGGCTATACATTCACCTGGAGCAACAGGAGGAGTTCAAATTGGTGTATTGAACAAGCGTTGAACTGGTTCCTTGGCAATAAGGGATGGTGTGATTTGTTTCCCATCTGTCAAGTAAGTGCGACATCTAGATGTGATCGGGGTGATCATTGACTCATTATCATGATGTCATCTCCACCTATGAAACCTAAGAAACCATTTAAGTTTGACCGACGGTGGGTTGATGAGGATAATATGCACTGACTTGTAGCATCAATTTGGCAAACTCATGTTAATGGAACAAAACAATATCAAGTTGTAACTAAATTGAAGAAGCTGCACTGGGCTATTATGGAATGGAAAAAATCACGATAACTAAATTTTGGATCTCTTATCTGACATCTACAGCAGCAAATTAGAGAAGCTCATTCAGCTCCATCTCAAATTGACTACTCATATATTCGTCAACTTGAATCACAATTATCTAGGGAGATTAAAAGAGAAGAAATTTTTTAGAAACAAAAAGATAGAGTGAAATGGATAAAGGAATGTGACAGAAACACTAAATTCTTCCATGGTGTTGTTAAAGATAATCAGAACAGAAAACAGATTCAGTATATTAAGAATCAGAGTGGTGCCGGGCAAGAAGGAGTTCAGAATGTGGTACATGTGATAGCAGATTTCTTCAAGGCTTTATTCACCAAACAATCGAGTAATACCATGGAACATCTGCTTGATGAATTCCCACAGAAGGTATCAAATAGGATGAACCGATGGTTACTTAGGCCGATTACAATGGATGAGGTCAAGAAAGCTGCTTTGTCCATAAATTCATTGGCATTTTCTTTCAACACTACTAGGATGTGAAATCCTTCCTTCTACATAAAAAACTATTATGGGGAATTAACCACACTCTTTTGGTTCTTATTCCCAAAGAGCAGGTAATCTAGGATATGAAACAAGTACGCCCAATTAGCTTGTGCAACTGCCTTTATAACTTCATGGAATAACAGTTACTTCAGAAAGGGCTACGGTAGAAAATAGGTTATGCTTCAACCTTGTTGATCACTAGAACTACTTGGCTACTCTAGTGATCAAATGCTCTTACTACTGCATAAAGTTCCAGCTCATAAGTTGACCATTTTTGCCTAGCCTCACTAAGTTTTTCATTGAAATAAGCAATTGGTCTCCCCTCTTGCATTAACACTGCCCCAATTCCAATTTTAGAAACATATGTTTAAGTTCAAATATTTTGTCAAAATTGGGTAATGCTAACACCGGTGCTTTTGTCAACTTGTCTTTCAAAATATTGAAACTTTCTTCTTGTTCCTGTTTCCATATAAAGTGGCCCTTCTTTAGACTATCGTCAAAGGACGTACAAGCTCGCTGAAGTTTTTAATGCACCTTCTGTAAAATATGGCTAGACCCAAAAAGCTTCTAAATTCTGTTATGTTATTGGGAGGTGGCCAATCTAAGATTGCTTAGACTTTCCTTGGGTCAGTGTGTATTCCTTGTTGACAAATGAAGAACCTAAGGAAGAGCAATTTGTTTGTGAAGAATTCACACTTATGAATACTGAGGTATAATTTGTTTTCCCTCGGCACTTGTAAGAGTACTTAAAGTTGTTGTAAGTGGTCTAATTCTTCTCTACTGTAGATTAGAATACCATCAAAGTAAACCACTAGAAATTTTCCAAGAAATGGTTTTAAAATTTGATTCGTCATCCTCATACAATCCTTCTTTGGTTTTGAACAATGTTTTTCGTTTATCTCTCTACCTGGTCCTTATTTGATGATATCCACTTTTAAAGTCCAATTTAAAGAACGCGATTGACCCTTCTAATTTGTCAAGCATATCCTCCAATCTTGGTATAGGAAACCTATACTTCACTGTTATCTTATTGATAGCCCTACTATCCACACACATCCTCCAGGTGTTATCTTTCTTTGTCACTAATAGGACCGGCACTGCGCATGAACTGTGCTTTGCTTGATAAGTTTCTTCTCTAGAAGATCATCAACTATACCCTACAGAATGTCATGCTCTTTATGGCTCATCTTGTAGTGTGGTAGGTTAGGGAGTGAAGAACTTGGGAGTAAATCAATGTTGTGTTGTACATCTCTCGTGAAGGCTATTCAGATGGTAGTTCCTTAAGATGCAAGTCACTAAATATTGTTAGCAATGGTCTAATAACCTCAGGGATACTAGTTGTTCAACAGGGTCAGGAATTTTCAGCACTACGACCATAATTATATATCTATGCTTAATTTGAGTGGCTGTGTTCAAGGAGGCTTGCTGAATATTGGTGTGTGTGGAGGAATTCTGATTGACAGAGGAGTGGTTAGCTTGAGTTGGTACCTGATTGCTCTTTGCACCCAGAGGAAGCAATGCGGTTTTTCTCAGGTTCCAAATGAAGTTGTAGGTATTTTGTCTACCATTGTGAGAAACTTCCCTATCATATAGCCAAGGTCTGCCCAAAAGGATATGATAGGCATCCATCTCCAAAATATCACAAACTATTGTACCCTTGTAAATTGCACCGATAGAAATAGGGACTTGGCTTTGTTGATTCACTCTAATATCAACCCCATTTTGACCCGGCCTATTTTATAAGGATTTGGGTGAGGGGTGTTGGGTAATTGAAGAATTGTCACCATTCTTTTGAAACTACATCTTCACAGCGGCGTCCATCAATAATTAGTTTGCAAACCTTTCCTTGAACAGTGCATTTGGTCCTAAATATTTCATTCCTCTGTGTAAATATTTGGTGTTTTTCAGTAATCAATAACTTTTGTTGTATTCATATGAGGGGTTCCCCTTCATCCCCTTCTAACTGTGTTTCATCATTCACTAACTAATCCCCATATTCTAGGGAATTTTCATCTCCTCATGATGTTCAGCTATATGTAAAACTCTCCTCCTTGGACAATCACTAGACTTATGTCCAGGATTATTGCATTTATAACATTTCATTGGGAATGGCCTCTAATAAGGGTTAGAAGGTTTGTTCTGTTGAAATGTCATCTTATCAGCAGCAGTGTGTTCAATGTCTGGCTTTGAAGGAGCAACTGCCTTAGCTGAGGAAACACCAGTTATTCTTCGGGATAGCTGTTGATATACTCGCAGGGCAAAATTCACGGCCTCATTTAGATTCCACAAGTTATTCAATTCTAATTTCTCTTGAATGGGCATGTTGAGGCCATTGTTGGGTTTCGGTTCCTGCAAATTATTCCTAGAACTCAGCTTGTAGAATTCTTCAGTGTACTTAGTTACACTCCTGCCTCTTTATTGACAATGATAGAACTGTTGATACAGAATTTGTTCAAAATTCGCAGGTAAGAACCTTGATTTCATAAGCTGCTTCATTCGAGACCAGGTTTTAATTTTGTCTTTGCCTTCCCTTAACCTATTTCGTTGGTACTGATCCCACCATGCTTAAGCTCCACCCATCAGTTTATAAGACACCAATTTAACCTGCTGATATTCAAGTATGTTCATGTAGTCTAAGAAAGTTTCAATACTATGCAACCAATCTAGGAAGTTCGCGATATGCAATTGACCACAAAAATAGGTATATCTATTTTCATTCTGCATTCAAAAGCTTCAGAATTCAAAGAGTACCTTCCTTGCTGGCCGAAGGGAGAAGGATTTCTATAGTGTTTTTGCAGATGAAATCGACGTGGCAGAAGGCCTATGATGGTGGCTTCATACTCGCTGTCTGAATCCAAGTCAGGGGGAACCATGGATGGACGAAACTGAGATTGTAGATGTTCTTTAGGGTCGAAGCAATCTGATCGACGATTTGAAATAGGGCAAGGAGGCTGCGCTCCAGTGAAAGGGGGTTGGAGCGATTCTCGATTCTTGGATCGCGCCGAAGCGAAATTGGTATCTGCATTTAGTGGCGGACTCATGATGGCTTGGCGTACCTCCATGGTCAGATCGTCCATCTTTCGATTCATCTCTTGTATCTCCTTCTAGAGAAATTCCGAGGAGATCGCTGATTTGAGCAGATAGATATTGTCATCGTCTGGATTAGTCATTAAGCTCAGCGATGTCCTCGCGCTGATACCAAATTGATGTAGCAGCGGATGAACAATCCAATTAAAGATTCAAAAAGATCTCAGATCTGATTCTGAGATCCATTCAATTGACTTTCAACTCTCGAATCAGAGTTTAAAGTGGCAAAATAGTTTTTTGAATAAAAGGAAAGAATTCAATTCAAAATTAAGCTGCGGGCATTTAAACTGCGATCGAGAGTAAGGTAGTTGTTCGTGAGCCATTGATTAAGGCCACGTGTCACATCTTCAGCTAGCTTTTAATTCTTATTACATTGGAGCGAAAACAAATGATATGAAATAAGCTACGCGAATGAAACAAAGAACACTGTGCTATCTGCTGAATGAGTATTCCATGGGCCTGGCCTGATGAAGTAATGTTCCTCAGCTGTTAGTCTTCATCAACTTGCTTCCTGTACTTTATTAATGTCCTTATCGACTTCATGTTCTGCTTCCTCTACTTCATTAATGTCCTTATCCACTTCATGTTGTGCTTCTATCTGAGGACAATATACATTTATTTATAAAATAGTTTATATATAAAATCTTATAAAAAAGCAAACAATATAAGAAGCAAAATAAATGCTTCCTTACCTCTGTAAGGACGGGAGGAGGCAGACGGTGGGGAGACAACAGATGGTCTGCGGTGGGGATGGGCGGAATCACGATCACTGGTGGAAAGAAATCAGGAAGAAATCACATGCAAAATAGTTGATATATTGAATCACAATAGCAGTAGTAAGACAAGATATATAGCAAATGCTGAACTCAAAGTGAACGAAACTTTATTTCAAAAGCTAATAGATATATATTTTTCAACCTGTTGGTGGTTGAGAAATGGGATGAAAATATATGTTCTTGGTTACCAACCTTTGAGTGATTTAGTCCATTCAGGTAATTCCTTGCACTGGTTAAGCTTTTCACACCCGACAATCACCACGTCCTCAACACTACTGAGGTTTCCCCAATCCGCAAATTTAGATGTCAGCAGCTTCTCATTGTTGAACCATATGTTAAACGCTTTAACCTGTTTGAGAGGCACCTCCAATGCCCTGAATTCTGGGCACTGAATCAATGTCAATTCGGTAAGATCAGGGAACAATTCTGTTTCTCTTTTCACTTTTTCCCATCTCTCTAGTTTAGGCATGTAAGAAAAGGTGAGTTTTTTCAATTTAGGAAATGTGCCTTTCGGACCGTAGAATTCATCACCCACAATTGTGATTTCGTCCATCCCGCTTATTTCCACGGTTTCAAGACGAGGTAATTGCCCAAGTGGGGGTAAACTTTTGCATTTCATGAGGTTGACTAGCTTGATCTCAACCAAAGTGTAGTGGTACGGCTGCCCTTCTTTCATCCATTTTGGGAATTCCTCGCCTTGGTAAGAACTGATCTCAAGTTTTCTCAAAGCTGTGCTCGGTTGGAAGCTTTCGAGTAGTTGTAGTGCTTTGCTAGAGTCTGCTTTGGAATCCATATCCCAATGCAACAATAAATGCAAAAGGTGTCTTTTATCCTTCAGCTTTGCAGAACCAACATCCTGTGGAATTGACACCAGCTGAAGGTTTTCCAGAATCAGTTCTTTAAGGTAGACCAAATCTTGCAACTCTAGGATCGAACAGCTTCCAGGAGCATCACGTACTGACAACTTCTGAATGTTGACCAGTAGTCGAATTCCACTAGGCATTCGAGTCAACGATACACATCTCAACATATTTAGGTATCTCAACTTCTTCAAGTTCCCCAAGTCCTTAGGAAACTCGACAAGCCCATGGCAGTCTTCGAGGTCTAACTCTAGCAAATTTACAAGGGTGGTGACTGAATTGGGTAAACGCTTAAGTTTTGTGCAATAAGCTAGTTTTAGTACCTGCAGATTCTGAAGGTTGTGCATCTCCTCCGGGAGTTGATGAAGCCTCTTGCAATGGTCCAACTTCAGCGTCTGTAGATTTCGGAGGTCGCCCAAGGACTTCGGAAGTGTTTCGATCTCGGACCATGAAAGGTTCAGGTATCTCAGGTTTTTCATCTTGCCAATTGTACAAGGTAGCTGTGTGATCATTGCAGCACGTAGATCCAGCACACATAAGACTCTGAGGTATGAAAACATTGCTTTTGGGATCTCTTTAATTTGGCATTTTTGCTTCGTCTCCCCTTTACCATTTGAAATTAAAACTAAAGTTCTGAGCTTAGACAAGGTCGCATTCTCCATTGAAGAAATCTTGGTTGTACTTTGATCAACAAGCAGTGCTAAATATCGACATTGTCGTGGGATCGATGAATCTTTACCTACCTTCATCGTTGAGTAACTCTGCAACTGCAATCTTTCGGCAGTGTCTACTTTTTTATGCTGATCAACAAATTTGTGCCTCAGATGGTCTGTAACTTCTGCTTTGTCCCTTGGATGTTGTACAATGCCTTCAGCAGTTAACATTTGCAATAAATCTTCGAAATCATGAGCGTAATCCTGTGGAAACAACGAGTGATACAGTCGCAACCTTTCATCTCTAGGTAGAAGGTAGTGGAGCAATAAGTGGAAATGCTGGTCAACCACCAATGACTTCGTCTGCCATGGAATTGGTTCACCATACCTGAACCATAAGCCCAAAAGCTTTGCTCGCATTGGCCTGCGATCACTTCCAAACCAACTCGTAGCCAATTGATTCTTGCTTTTCTCATCATCTCGGATCAATGAAAGCCTCGAGAACAATTCTGACCAAGCACACTCTGTGAGTCCAACCAAGTCGTAGTATTTATCGATGCTCTTGATTTCTAGATCAGAATAATTAGTTGCTAGAACTATCACTCTACTCCCCGACAAACCCACGCGCAAGAAGACATCCTTGAATTGTTCCCACTTGTCATTGTCTTCCTCCTTGATGTTGACATCATCGATGACGAGCAAGTATCTCTTTCCTCTGACCTTTTCGTCGACGCGAAACCACATCTGTTGCAGATGACGAAGGTCGCCGCATGGCTCCTTGGTTATCCACTCTGTGAACTCTCTTGCGATACTGATGGGGTCAAATGAGAACGAATTGGGCGAATCCACCCAGATAAAATGTTGGAAATTGTTGCGCACCCATGGGTCGTGGAATACCATCCGAGCTAGGGTGGTCTTCCCTACTCCATCTTCTCCTCGTATGGCAATGATGATGGGGACATCCTCCTTGAGATTTTCTTGACCCTTCAACTTCTCTATGAGGTTATTTTTGTCGTCGTCTCTTCCCACCACCTCATTTTCAAGGACAGTGGCAAACTCTTCTTGGCGTGGATCCATGGACTCCATCTTCTCCTTCCGGAGGTCAAGTAATGATGCCCTGTTCACCAGGCAATTCAAATTGTTCACCATCTCCGTGAGCTCCAGCATAAGAGCTTGGCGAAACGCGTCATCCGGGACATTGGGGGAGGCAGAGCAGAGCGGCAGCAGTGAGCAGTTCAAAGCAGCCGCCATCGTCGTTACCGCCTTTGGTTGCCACTGAAGGATTCTATTGAGTAGGTCATGAACATCAACAATTGTTGTCGTGATGTCATTCACCAGTGGTTCCACGTTCAACTCCCTCAATGCTCGTAGCTGGGCGTCCATGAAGACCGCATTGATGGACCAGAGTCTGCATTGGATTATCTCCAGATAGTTTTCGATGCGCAGCTGCTGCGCTTGCTTCATCAAGGTAGCCGACGGTAGCAACTGCAACAGTATGCGCTTCAAGTCCATCTCCGCCATTCTCACTCTGTTTAACTATTCAAAACAGAGGATATTCTTATGTATTTTAAGAGGTAAATTATATATATATATATATATATATATATATATATATATATATATATATATATATATATATAATGTTTATAATATTTTAATTATCATAAACCATTTTATAAATTCAAAATATTGTATAATATTAATAGTATTTTTTCAGTTTTATAATTAAATTATGTATATGGTATAATAAAAGAATATACAATATTAATTCTTCTATATATCTAATTTATGTCTAAAATAACTTCAAATTATTATTATATATGTTGATATATAATATCATATGTATAATAAATATGAAGTCTCTCGTTGTATACCTTATATGTTGTTTTCTTTAGGGAAAGGGTATAATAATGCCTCCGACGTTTTCTCATGAGTACTAAAATACTTCTAACATTTTTTTGGGATCAAAAATACCCCTCACATTATGAATTGGGTACAAAAATGCCCCTCACATTATGAATTGAGTACAAAAATATCCATATAGGCAAACGGTGTTAGTTGAGAGATAACGGAGGGCCAAAACATTTTCTCACGCGTACTAAAATATTCTTGACGTTTTCTCACGGATACTAAAATACCTCTAACGTTTTCTCACAGGTACAAAAATACCCTTAACGTTTTCTCACGAGTACTAAAATACCTCTAACGTTAGATTTGGACCCAAAATACCCCTGAGGTTATTGAAAATGGTACAAAAATGACATCAGACTAACTTTTGTTAGGTGAGACTTAACGAAGATGTCATGGATGCTGGATGTTGATTTTACACGTGACGCATATGCAGAGTAATTAGGGGTATTTTTGTATTTGTGAGAAAACGTTAGGGGCATTTTAGTACCCGTGAGAAAACATTTTGCCCTCTGTTATCTCTCAACTAACACCGTTTGCCTATAGAGGCTTTTTTGTACCCAATTCATAACGGTTTGAAATCGAAATTTTGGTTAATTAAAAAATCGGTTTGAAATTGAACCAAATTTTGTAGTTTTCGATTTATTATGTGTCGCTTACGTGGCAAGTTGTTCTTTGCATATGCGTCACGTGTAAAGTCAACATCTTTATCAGCATCCATGACATCTCCAT
Organism: Canna indica; assembly: GCA_034359265.1. Taxonomy (NCBI): domain Eukaryota; kingdom Viridiplantae; phylum Streptophyta; class Magnoliopsida; order Zingiberales; family Cannaceae; genus Canna; species Canna indica. The sequence continues at coordinate 42,729,678 of CP136893.1, forward strand.
TATATCTCACCTAACAAAAGTTAGTATGATGTCATTTTTGTATCATTTTCAATAATCTCAGGGGTATTTTAGGTCCAAAACAAATGTTAAGAGTATTTTAGTACGTACTCGTGAGAAAACATTAGGGGTATTTTTGTACCTGTGAAAAAACGTTATGGGCATTTTAGTACCCGTGAGAAAATGTCAGGGGCATTTTAGTACCCGTGAGAAAACGTTTTAGCCCTCCGTTATCTCTCAATTAACACCGTTTGCCTATAGGGATATTTCTGTACTCAATTCATATTGTGACGGCATTTTTATACTTTTTTTCCCTTTCTTTTAACTAAAAATATATTCTAGTATTTTGATATGTTTCTCAAAAACCTATATTAGAATATAAAAAATAGAATTTATAACCTGAACAAATATTTCCTATGTCTACAAATATGCAATCTTAATGAGACAAGTGACTTAATTTTTACTGAGATAAAAGTTCTTGAGAAATGCGGAAAGATCATTAAAAAGTTTTGAAAATCATAAATATATTTCGGAATTTGAAAAAACATAATTATTTTGGTCAACTTTCAAACTACCATTTTATTTCAATAACCCAACCAGTTCATCCAAGAAATTTGGTTTAGATTTTTTTATTTAAACCTCTTCAACTGGTTTGAGTAAAAAAAAATTGTTTAATATTTTCGGTTGAATAAGAATCATAACTTTTTTAGGTTTAAATCGAGTATGATTCAATCAAACAACTTAAACCAAAAAAATTACTCAAACAGGTCGAAAAAGTTTAAAGAAAAAAATCTAAACCAGATATCTTGTGTGAACGGGTTTGGTTTTTAAAATAAAAGGGTAATTTGGAAAGTTGGCTAAGATATTTTTGATTTTTTCAAAATTTGAAATATATTTATGATTTTCATATATATATATATAAAAGAAATTAAACTTTTTATGATTTCCCCCAAATTTTCCCAAAGATCTTTAATTCTTTATTTTGTTTCTATTTCATCACTTTTGAAAATGAATAAAGTTTTAAAGAAGATAAATACAAAAAAAAATTAAAAAAAAAACTTAATTTTATCATTGCACCCTAAGAAAAAGTACACGAATGAGCCCACACAAATCGGCGCCTCATCGAGGAATGTTCGATTTCTCGAAGGAAACTAATGCTTACTTAGTTTTTGGTGCCAGTTATTTTTTTAAATCAGCACCATTTGTGACGTATGTTTACAAAAATTGAACTAGAAACCGATGTATGTTTCTAATTTGGCGTCGTTTTCCAATTATTAATCATACATCAAGTAATTAATTTTTTTAAACAGCACTAACTATTTTAATTAATTTGTTGAATTCTTTGTTAATTCATTTATTTGGATTAATTTATACATCTTAATACTAATTTAAAAAATTAACCATATTAAATCAAGACATCTATTATTAATCCAACGTGGGATTTTAAAAAAATTACATATTCCGTCTCAATTTTTGGCTCCTGGTTCTTCTATTTAAAACCCCCAATTCGAAATTTGGGCATTGATCCGGCGACAATTTTTTTATTATAAATGGTGTCATTTTTTTGTTATATTCTTGTAGTGTTGATATATTCGTACTCAACATTTACCAAGCATAGATGAAAAAAGTGCGAAGCATACGAAGTGAACCTAAAGAGGAGTGAAAAGGAGAAAAAATTGGTGAACTAGCCTAAATGAGTAAACATAAATAGAAAGCCCAACCAAATATATTTTTTTAAGAGAAAATGGAGAAAAAATAAGAACACTTCGCTGGGTTGCACCCATTTTTGGTGTAGCTTCTGCTTCACCTAAGTTTTGTTCCATATATTATATAGGTAGTTGGATGCTATCTACTGCAGTTTAATTTATTATAAGGATATATTTACTTTGTAGGATAACAAGAGATAAAGATAAAAGATAAATTTATATTTATATGTCATTTGTTTAGTGCGGATTAAAAAAAAATATGATTAAAATAATATTATATTCGATGTACACTGAATTTAATTTTTTTTAATATATTGTAAAGAAAATAAGTCATAAGATTTTTGCAAAAATGAGATTTTACTCTAATATACAATACAAAATATATTATGTGGGTGCACTAGTCATTTCCTAATAAAAAATATGTTTTTCCAATACTTAATCAAATTATTTTGATATTAATGAATTTCACAATTGTTATTGCTATTTAACGTAGAATATCATATTTCTTTAAAACTTGTTAACTTTGCATAAAAATAACTCACTTGACTAATTTGATTAAAAAAACTCTTTGTACTTTAAATTTCTACCATTGCAATGCAAATTCTTTAATTATGGCACCAAGGTGATGGATTTATTGTGATTATATATAAGTTGGATTTTTAATGATATTTACATTATACTATTTTTTATCATCCATGATTTTCATATATTTCTCAATTTATTAGTTGATATTTTTAATTTAAGACAACCAATTTTAATGAAATAGATCAATTTTTTGTTCTGACTTTATTATCATCAAATTAAGGAGTAGTTAATTATGTTATGATTTTTCTTTTGTATTCCAAGGGAACTATTTCTTTTATAAATTTGCCTATCTTTATACAACAAATAATAAAATGTTTGGTGTCAATTGTATTTATCATATCAACACCAATAAACGTAAAAGTATACAAATCAACGCCAAAGAAAATGCCCATATAAGTGTCGAAAGATAGAGAGAAAGAATTTGCATACCAATGTTGATTTGTCTGGTACGTAGATTTCTATATATTTTTTAAATATTAAAAACTACATATTAGCACAATTTTTGGCACTGGTATATATATGACATAATATTTTAAAAATTAATGCATATTGGCGCCAATTTAGGTGCTAATATGCAATAATAACATAATTTTTTTTAAAAAAATATTCAGATCTTTGAATTCAAATTCGTATTATTATGCCATCAAAGTTCAATTCAATTGAAATTCAATTGAAATTCAATTCAATTAAACTATATACATCAACTAGAAATATATCTTAAGATAATTAATTAGAAAATTAAATCTTAAGAAACTAAGTGTGTAAAATAAAATAATAACCTAAGAGAATGGGAGTGAAACGAAGAAATATTCATCCATTTAAGAAGTAAAGGGAAAAGAAAGGAATAAGGAAGAAGAAAAAAAGTAAGAAAAGTAGAAGAGAGAAGAAAGTAATCGAAAAAATAAAAAAGAAATATATATAGGTTGAAAAAAAATTAAAGATATGAAAAAAAAATATAATAAAATAAAATTGAAAGTATGCCGAAAAATTCTCGCCTTTATGCATGCAAGGTGCTTGGTACACTTGGCACACACGTGTCCAAGCACTTGGGGAGTGGGCGCAAGCACCCGCCACCCGTACATACGGGTGTGAGGGTGTCAAACGCCCATATGTACGAGCACTTGAGTATTAGGTGCCTATACGACATTATTTTTTAACTTTATATTATTAAATTTAATTTTTTTTTTGTATTTTTACTTCTCAGCGCCAATAATAGTAATAACATCGGTACATAAATGTTTAATTAAATTTACTTTTATTACATATCGACGCCAATAGTTGGCGTCGGTCTATATCTTATTCTAATACTTATTTGTTTTGTTATTTGACTTCACATAATGAATTCAAAAATATTATTTTTTGTATAATTTATATTTTAAAACTCATAATTTAAAAAAAAAAAAATAGTATGAGCGAGCAAGATGAAAAACTTAAAAAATAAAAAATTCATTACTATTTCATATTAATTATAGTTACTAATTTACTAATTAATGCATTTAAATCTTTCACAAATCAAAATTTTATAGTCCTATTATATAATAAACATAGAAATTATTATTTTTTTACAATCTTGAGCATTAAAACTTGAGAGTCATACATTACTTTCGAAATTGAATACCCCAAATTCCCAAAATATACATCTGCATACATATAAACTAATTAACCTTGAACATGAAATGATTATTAATTACAAGGAAACGAAGACAAAAGAGCATATATAGACAATTAAAATAGAATTATAACGAGATATTAATTAAGAGTAACAGCTTCATGCAAATGCAGCAATGAATATTAATCTCTTACATGAACAATCTGGATGAATGCACTAAATATTACCAGTTAATTTGCAGCGGATTTTGCCAGAAGCCTTAATTTGTTTGAGCTGATCCGATGGATCCTTCCATGGGTTTATAAGGTGTTGTCAGGTATACCTTACTACCTTAGCACTTATCCTTTGCTTTAAAGGAATAAAAGGCCTATGACTATGGATTCTCTTCTTGACCTTCAAGTATATACCTTGCTCTCCTCTTTTTTCCCTTGACCTTTTTAGTTCTTTTATGTGTGAGGAGACGAGAGACTTAAACCGTGATGATATATATTCTGAATATTATAATTAATATTAATATCCACCATTTATATATTTATCCTTCTAATTATAATAGTTGATATAATAAGATAAAAGAATATATATAACACTATATTACACTAAATAAGATTAATATTTCGTGTAAAAGAAAACCTTTTATCCTTCTAATTAAAAGAATATGTTACAAAAGAATATATATAACACTATATTACACGAAGGGCATATTTCGTTTAAGTACAAGTCTGTCTAAATAAGATTTTCATCTAATTTAAATTCAAACTTTGTGTGGCACTTGGATTGAATTTTGATGGATAATTACTTGAATATATTCTTAACCTATGCAATCCGTCTCATTTGTGATCAATTTTAAAATATTTTTAAATTACATTCGAAATTTTAATATTTATCTCAATTACATCCTCATGTCAACTCTTCATCGGCATCCTCATTAAATTGATGACGCGGCTTCCCGATGTGGAATAAAATATAATTTTTTAAAATAAAAAATAAAAAAACCACCTTCCACGTCGTCTTATTTTTATCCCTACTCGTCATCTTCAACCTCGATGCCTGATGCCCTAATTCCCTAAATCCCTAAATCCCCAACAATCTAATCGATGCGTTGATTCCACTCGCCGATACTCACAAACGTTGAAGGAGTTGTACCTACTGGCGCGTTGATTCCCTAAATCCCTATCTCCTTCAATTCGTGTCATGGATTTTTTTTGGACCGTCGATGAGGAGGAGTTGTCTCCTTCGCAGCTTCTAAGGTAATAATCTATTTTACCTCAGCTTAGTAGCTTCGTAGCTGCATTGAAGAACCTTCCTATTATTAGTAGCTCAGCTTAGTAGCTTCGTAGCTTACCATTACATGTTTCATTGATGTTGTCTAACCTTCCTAATTTCACTCATTGACCCCCACTATTTCACTCATGCACTTAGCTATGACATCAAGATCAAATATAGAAGTAGAGGAAACATAAGCTTCCTCAATTGTTGCCAGACCAATGTGTCATCATTCAATTGATGCTCGAATGTGACTTCGACAACAACAAAAAATCTCGAGAGATGATTTTGGAGATGTGTCCACTGGAAGGTAACTTATTGTAATGAATTTTAACTTTAAAGTATTTTATTGAGTTCCTTATGTTAATATGCTTGTTTGGAAACATAATGTTTTGTAGGAACAACACGATTGTAGTTTTTTTTGTGTGGCATGACCCTGGATATTCTGAACGAGGTAAGAAACATATACGATACTCAACAAGCGAGAAAGAATTTCTTACAAAGAAAATCAACCTACTGGTTGATAGTAACTGTACACCTAGACAAATTTTCAAAAAACATCCATCAAACTCGATAATCGATTGACCTTGGAGAAAATCATTTTTGAGTGCATTAAACCCAATATATAGTCTTTTAAATGTAGGGGTACACTGGTATACTTCCTGTCACATACAATACTGAATAAATTTATCGAGTTCTTCTTTTTAAGTTCAGCTACATATGGACCCAAAAGTGCATAGTAGTCCTCCAAAAAACCTCGAAGCTTTTCTAAGACAACCGATCTCACTCTATACCATTTTGCTCTATGCAATGTAATAAAAAATTTTGATTGAAAATCCATTTACATAAGCTTAACATCCCAATTTGGATTATTTATGAAAGTTTCCAAACAGTAATTTGCTAGCCACTTGACTATTGCATGTCTATTTGTTATACTTCTACCATATTTATGTACCTTCACATAAGACTTGATGATGAACGTGGCTTCATGTTGCTTTCAACTACCATAAATTCTCCACGAACAACTTCCCATACACTTGGCTTTCATTCTTTCCTTACAACCTTTCACCCATCTTATATTAACCCCATTGGACAATGCATAAGACTGCACAACTTCCTTAAATTGTAAAGTAGATTCAAACTTCTTTTCAATTTTCAAATCTAATGTCTTCCTTCATTCCAACTTCATTCAAATTAATTAATTTCGAATTAATTATGAAACAATTAAATATGAAATATATTTTGGAGGCAAATCCTAAAATTTTAAATTTCGGCAGAGATTTTAGGGGAGGGCTAGGTCTACTCTTGCAGCCGCCCCCTCCTTCTCCTCTTAAGAATACCCCATGAGGGAAGAAGAAGAAGTTGAAGTTCGTTTCTCATCTTCTTGGTGTGAACAAGAGAGAGGTTCTTAGGTGGAAAGAAGTTCTAAAGAATCGTCATCTTCTTCCTTGAGTGGCCAATCATCTTCCTCCCCTTCCCCGAGTTCTTCGAGAAGCCGGAGAGGTGTTCTTTGCTACCCCTTTTGTTGTGAGGTGCTTGGTGTGGACTAACATTGGAGGACGTGCATGTGTGCGTCTTGAACGAGGATAGGAGCAGCTCTGTCAACTACGGTTGAAGGTATAATTTCTTTCTATGCTTAATTCCTTAAACTCGCTAAAGTATATCGCAGTTTTTCAGGGTGTTTGAATTTTTAAATTCCATTTTCGCTGCATTTTTTCTATTCGCAACCCAACAACCCGAACTTCTACCTGCCTTGGCCTTTCTCATTTGCACAAACTCATATCTTTGCAGTTCATCTGAGCTACTGATGTTGGAACTACTGCTATCTACCTTGGCCTTTCCCATATCAACAAATTATGGTTTTTTAACATCATAACTGAGCTATCATCACTACTATCTAAAGTAATATCAACCTAAACTTGAAAGAAAATGCGTTGAACAATTAATACTCTACACCATTGCATGCACTGTTCAAAGCCCTAAAAACCGATTCACCAAAACCTCAAAAAACCCTAACTTTGATATCAAAGCATAAACACTGAATCCTAAATGGAATGAAGCAAATTAGAATCAACTTACGGGTTTGAAAGCACACAACTTATCAGATTTGGGAGGAAGAACTGTCTTTGCGGTGATGAGTAGAACGTCTCAAGGGCTGGCTGTTGTGCACCACCATGTTGCACCATTCGACGTCGGAGACCTAGGCAAATATTTGGAATGAACACTCGCCGGAGTAGACACCGGAGACGTGGGCAAATACCGTCGCTTTCGAAACACTAGTTGAAGTCACGGTGGTCGCGACTTTACAGTGGGATAGTCGGTGAAGGTGGGGGCACGGGGAAGTTGTGGTAGAAATTAATAACATATTATTTGAAATATATAACATGACGTGGTTTTTAATTTCTTAATATTATTTTTAATGATGTGGTTTTTTATTATATTTTATTTCATATGAGAAAGTCACGTCATCATCTTAACGGGATGCCGACGAAGAGTTAACGGAAGGATATAATTGAGACAAAAATATAATTTTAAAATATTTTAAAATTTATCATAAATAAGATAAAATGCATAATTTATAATTATCTAATTTTAATTGAACAAAAAAAAAATTATATATGGTGTGTACTTGTTAACCGAATCCGAAGGACAAGGTGATGTTAAAAATCTATCTCCCTAGACGCTCGAAGCTTCTTTGTTCTCAGCTACGGTGTTTCAATCCTCTCATTGTAGTTCACATTCTTACCTGGATGTGATGTCCACAGATGGACAAATAAATGGTCGGATAGTAATAGACTATTTTGACATAGTTATAAAATTTTGGACATATTTGGTCATCATACAAGTTAAGGCTAGATTTGACATAAACATTGTAGTTGTGGATATTTTTAATTATTAACCCTATCTTATAATAAATATCCCTTGCAAATGATATGTGGGCTTACTTGCTCAGTATAAAGATTATGTGTATGGTATCATTATAATTTGCTTGCAAAATAAAGGGAGGGGCAATGAAAATCTTATAAGTTTTAAATTTTTTAGACTTCAATCTTATAAATTTTATTTCGGTATTTTTAGTCCTATATATTTACTCTATAACATAGATTTGGTCATATCTGTGACGGTTCGTTAATTAACTCTTCGCCCACGTGTATATAACACCGTTTATATGCGTAGACAGATTTGATCCTATAAATTTTATTTCGATATTTTCAGTCATATATGTTTGCTTCGTAGCACAAATTTGATCATATCTATGACGGTCCGTTAACTCTCCGTCTACGAAAAAATAAATGGTGTTATGTCCATGCTGATAGAGTTAACGAATCGTCATGGATAGGATCAAATCTGTGCTATGGACACTACTAGAAACTTCGTCTTCAGCAACGGCTATCAGCGACGGCCGCTCAAGCCGTTGCTATTTGCAACGGCATTCTTACGGCCGCTCGAGCCGTTGCAGAAAACTGTATCTGCAACGGCTTTCTAACGGAAAACCGAGCCGTTGCTGATTATTTTAATTATCAGCAACGGCTTTCGGACGGAAAGGTGAGCCGTTGCTGATATTTTAATTATCAGCAACGGCTTTCTAACGGATAAGTGAGCCGTTGCTGATGATAACTTATCAGCAACGGCGTTCTAACGGGCGAGTGAGCCGTTGCTGATAAGTTTATATAGGGCACGCTCTCGCGCCCGACCCTTCTTCCTCCCGCTGCTGCCGCCGCCGCTCCTGCCGACGCCACTCGCCGCCGCTGCTGCCGCTGCTGCCGACGCCGACGACGCCGACCGCTGCTTCCGACTTGTTCAGGTATGTCTCCTCCCTGCGGCCGTCTCTTCCCTGCGGTCGGCAGGAATCACCCGATCGAAACCCTATTTCTAGGGTTTCGGCCGGCGGCGGTCGGCCGATGGCCGCCGCCGGACCTTCTGCAGTGGCCGGACAGTGTGTCCGGCCACTGTACGCCGGCGCCGGAGGGTGGACTCCGGCGCCGGAATATATATATATATATATATATATTATTGTTTTGAAATTGTTAATTAATTATTTTATAATTGTTAATTAATTGTTTAGATTAATTATTTAATTTGTTAGATTAATTATTACGGTTTAGATTAATTTCGGACGCGCGCCGGAATCGTCCACTTCGGACGCGCGCCGGTATCGTCTAATTCGGACTCGCGCCGGAATCGTCCACTTCGGACGCGCGCCGGAATCGTCCACTTCGGACGCGCGCCGGTATCGTCCAATTCGGACTCGCGCCGAAATCGTCCACTTCGGACGCGCGCCGGAATCGTGCAATTCGGACTCGCGCCGGAATCGTCCACTTCGAACTCGCGCCGGAATCGTCCACTTCGGACGCGCCCCGAAATCGTCCAATATGGACTCGAACTGTCTCGAAACATTTAGAAAATAATCATCCTCCGACGAGTTGATATGTTTCACGTACGCATCGACGATCGGATATGATTTAGCAAAACCTTAGATCCGTTCGGGAATTGTATGTTCGTGTAAAAGAAGTAGATGATCTTTTATACGACGTACAATTCTTGAATTGTCCCTGATTGGACAATTTGGGAATATAGTTATTTGTACTGCACTTACGTTTTTATTTTAACTGTTAACTAATTATTCTAAATTTCGGCAACATCTCTCTTGTTCTCCGATACGCGCCCAGATGATATGCGTATTCGGAGAACTGTAGAGAGATGCTGTCGAAATTTAGAATAATTAGTTAACAGTTAAAATAAAAACGTAAGTGCAGTACGAATAACATAAATCCCGAATGGAATAGGACAATCTCACCTAAAGACATTAACCAAAGAAATTGTCATTGATTGACAGAATCATGTCGGCTGATCGAAGTTGGATGTACCGACGTCTTGATCGTGGAGCTTTAACGAATGAGTTTCGATTAGGCGTAACGTACTTCCTCAATTTCGCCTATTCGAATCGAAATTTCGTTAGCATGGGTGATCAAATCCGATGTCCGTGCCGCATTTGTTCAAATGGACGATTTTTCGATCGGGAGACTGTCACTCTGCATCTATATACCAAAGGATTTGCACCAAGATATTTTCTATGGACTTGTCACGGGGAGTCACGCGAAGTCGGGACGTCGAGCAATCCTGTCGTTTAGACATATGGTGAATCTTCCTCTGCTGGTGCTTCTTCATCCAGTCAATGTAGGGGGTCAAATCCCTATAGAACTATGATACTTGATAGTCTTGGGGGTCAATTCCACCTGAATGATAATGTTGATCGGCCAGATCTTCAGACATCAGTCCCACCAGATACTACAGCGGTTGATATCACAGAAGTAGGGGCTACGGTAGAGATTGAATTACCGAATAAAGAAGCTGCAGAATTTTACGAGATGTTGAAAGCTGCCGATGAACCTTTGTATGAGAATTGTTCTAAATACACTAGGTTTTCAGCAATGACACAGCTCTTAAGCATCAAGGCCGATTGTAATATCAGCGGAGTTGCGTATGATCGGATTGCTGGATTGATTAATGGAATGCTGCCTACTGATAACAAGTTTGAGCCTACTTTTTATAAGACTAAAAAGCTAATGAGAAAATTGGGGCTTGGGTACGAAAAAATACACGCGTGCCAAAATAACTGCATTTTATATTATAAAGAAAATGTGCAGTTGGATAAATGCCCTGTATGTCAACACCCTCGTTCCAAGGAGAAGAAATCGGTCCGACAGAAAAATATCTCGTTTAAGGTGCTTCGGTATTTTCCACTAACACCGAGGCTTCAAAGGTTATTCATGTCGGAAAAGACAGCCCCCTACATGAGTTGGCATGCAAGAAGTCGTGATGATACAGTAATGACTCATCCATCTGACAGTGAAGCATGGAAACATTTGGATACATGTTATCCTTCATTTGCTAGGGATACTAGAAATATCAGATTGGGATTGTGCACAGATGATTTTAATCCGTTTGGACATTCTGCAACTCCTTATTCAGTTTGGTCAGTGCTGTTGACAGTTTATAATTTGCCACCGTCAATGTGCATGAAAGATGAATTTATTTATCTTTCGATGATTATTCCGGGTCCTAAGGGTCCGCGAAAAGAAATTGACATATTTCTCAGACCCTTGATAGATGAATTGAAAATATTATGGACTGAGGGAGCTGTCACTTATGATTGTCATCGGAAGCAAAACTTCAATTTAAAGGCCGCGGTCTTGTGGACAATCAATGATTTCCCGGCGTACGGCATGTTGTCGGGTTGGAGCACTCACGGCCGACTCTCTTGTCTGTATTGTATGGAACACTCTAAATCAATCAGTCTTCAGAACGGACGAAAAATCTCATTCTTTGATTGTCATCGTCGATTCCTACCGGTTAATCACCAGTATCGAAGGAATCGTAATAAATTTACTAAGGGCAGAGTCGAAAGAGATGGGCCACCACCGATGTTGTCTGGTGAACAAATGTTAGCACGTGTTTCAGCACTTCCAGATATAGTATTTGGTCGCAATGAAAGAGTGTCAGGTTTTGGCCAAACACACAACTGGGTGAAAAAAAGTATCTTTTGGGAATTGCCCTATTGGAGTTCATTATTGATTCGACATAATTTAGATGTCATGCACATTGAAAAAAATGTGTTTGATAATATTTTCAACACTGTGATGGATATTTCTGGAAAAACTAAAGATAATGTCAAAGCCCGACATGATCTGAAAATACTTTGTAAAAGACCAGAGTTGGAGTTACAAGAGGTCAACGGACGATATCTGAAACCGAAGGCCCTATATGTGTTAAATAAACAACAGATCAAAGATGTTTGTCAATGGGTAAAAGAACTCAGATTACCCGATGGATATGCTTCAAACTTATCTCGATGTGTGAACGTCGATGATTGCAAAATATCAGGGATGAAGAGCCATGATTGTCATGTATTCATGCAGAGATTACTTCCGATCGCATTTCGAGATCTTCTACCTGATAATATTTGGGGTCCGTTGACTGAATTAAGTATGTTTTTTAGAAGCATCTGTGCATATGTCCTTCGAGTCGAAGATATGTCAACACTTGAAAATAATATTGTTGAAATCATATGCAAGCTGGAGCAGTTTTTCCCTCCTGTATTTTTTGACTCGATGGAGCATCTACCGATACACTTGGCATACGAGGCACGAGTTGGTGGCCCCGTTCAATATCGTTGGATGTACTTATTTGAAAGATACATGAATCGTCTGAAGAAAAAAGTAAAGAACACCGCAGCTGTTGAAGGATCAATATCTGAATCGTATATCATTCAAGAAATTTCAACATTCTGCTCATTTTACTTTGAATCGACAGTACAGACAAGATTTGATCGTCTTCCACGTAACGACGACGGGGGTGTTCGACATTCAGATGGACGTTTAAATATATTTTGTCACTCTGGTCGTGCTTTTGGTTCTCGTCCATCTCGACACTTAAGCGATGAAGAGTATCATTTGGCACACTTGTATGTATTACTCAATTGTCCAGAGATTGAACAATTCATTGAAATATTTGACATTGAGATGGTGCAAAAATACTCTATTCACAACGATCAAGAATTGGAGAGATTACGGAATCGTGATTTCCCTACTTGGATTCAGACTTACAGCAAAGATCACAGAGCTGAAATAGATGAAAGAATATTTGAGTTTGTTAGTGGACCGTCGCGACTTGTGTTGTGCTATAGCGGATATTTTGTTAACGGGTATAAATTTCACACACTTGAATATTCATCTACAAAAAAGACGATGAATGCTGGGGTCTGCGTGAAAGGGACAACCTATGTTGAATGTGATATGGATTTTTATGGACTGGTGGAAGAAGTGATAGAGTTGCACTACTTCGGCTTGAAATCAGTGATCCTATTTAGATGTCATTGGTTCGATACAACAGAAAGGGGCATGAAAGTTCATCCAAAATACAAACTTGTTGAGGTCAATTACAAATCGAAATTGGCAGCAAATGAGCCTTTTATATTGGCATCACAAGCCGAACAAGTATATTACGCGAAGTATCCGGCTCGAAATAAAGATAGAGCGGATTGGCGTGTAGTCTGTAAGACAAAAGGTAGAGGAAAAATTGATCCGATAGTAGGAGAAAATGATCCTCCTGGTTTCTATCAAGAAGATGATCTTCCTGCTGTGGATCGTATTATTCCAATACTCGAGGATGCAGACACAACGTCAATTCAATTAGAAGTTGAATATGCTGATGATGACGATCATGAAATTGAGGAAGCTGGAGATGAAGAAGATGAAGAAGAGGAAGAAGAGGAAGAAGAAGAAGAATTCGAAGACTATTATTCAGATGATGAAGAATAATTGTAAAGTATATATTTTATTAAATATATCTCTACTATTTATACAATAATCTGATTATATGTCTGTTCGACAGATATGTCTGGTCGTGGTTATCGACGCAGGAGAGTTTCGGAGTCTCCGATCGGTGAGACTCCAGCACTTACTCATGCTGCTGATCCACCTGTTGCTGATCCTCATTCCGATGATACTGCCGAGGCTAGTACATCCAGACGTAGGCGGCCACGCGGGCCGAACAGGTGGCAGCCTCCACCAGCCACAGAGTCACGTAGATTGATTAGCGTGATTGGGGAGCGGTAATATATCATGAATTATGAATCATTACAAATTCATTATATCATAATATAATATTAAAATTTATTTTTGTTGTGCAGGTTCGAGCAAGAAGAAGTGCCGAGGAGCATTTCTTCTACTATTCGACGATACATGCACGGGGCATGGCCTACGTGGTCTCACGTGCCTAGCGAGCACGTCGACATGTTATGGCGCGAGTTTGAGGCACGTATTATTATTATTTTTTACATGCATGATGATATATTAATATTGGTTCTGATATTATTATTTTGCAGGCTCGCTATACATGGGCCGAGGACCAGAGGCCCTTCATTTACGCTGCCTGGGAGGCTATTTCCCGGGCAAGGTACAACGGGCAGCTGGGGCAGGCTCGGTCCCAAGCGATGGCCTGAGCTGGGACCACTAACATCGCGGAGACTCGGGGATATGGCCCCAGTTGGATTACTCCGGATATATGGGACCAGCTCGTGGGGATATGGTCGACGGATCGATGGCAGGAGGTTTCTCGGAATGCGGCTAGAAATCGCATGTCGGGAGGAGCAGCGCGTCACACCGGCGGCTCTGTTGCATTTGCAGTGCACGCAAACCGTATGGTAAGTATATCTTTTAATTATATATTTTATTTGTTATTATGTGTACTAATTAATGTATTTGTTTTGTAAATGTAGACGACGGTGTCGGATGACGGGAGTGTCCAGCGACCCTCCCCGATGGCGGTGTTTGAGCGGACTCACCGTCGAGCACATGGGACGGGGGAGTACATCCACAACCGCGCTGCATACATTATGGTAATTATATATTTGTTTAAATTATTCATTATATATTTATAATTTAAGTTTTATGATAAATATTAAACAAAAAATCAAACTCGAGTAGGAGACCTACAGCCAGACGGTGGTGCAGCGCGGGGGTACCCCCGAGGACTTTGACGCAGCATCGTGGGTTGAGGCCGCAGGTGGCTGGGACCATGGCCGCGTATATGGCTTCGCAGATAGTGGTCATGCGCGAGCCGTACTAGGGCCACTTGGGGCACCGACCCCTCCGGTCGCTGGTGAGCGGCCGTCCACCTCTAGATCCAGTTATGATCATAGTAATAGGATAAGGACACTAGAGGAGACGGTCGCGCGTCAGACTGAGATGATGGAGCGTCAGAGTCAGACGATGGCGAATATAGAAGCTATGCTACGCAACTTGTCAGGTCATCCCGAACCAGTCATCTCTTCGGCATCATCTAATCCATCGTCCTCGAGTCAGTCCACGCCGGTGTACACTCAAGCGCTCCAGACCCCGCCATATAATCCAGACCATCCTCCATCTTGATCGTGAGATTTTTTGTTTGGATATTGAACTTGTTTAACTTATTTTGTTTGGATATTGATACTTCAATTTTGCATTTGAATTGTTTTTATACTATCGTGGATAATTATCAATATAAGTATAATTGTTTTGATGTATATATGTTGGTGTGTTTGTGATGTGTGAATGAATGTGTATGAGGTGTTTGTGATGTGTGAATGAATGTGTGTATGAGGGTATGGGTGTGTGAGTTATGTATCAGATAAATGTATCAATGTATCAATGGAAATTTGAAATTTTCAAATTTTTTGGTTGCAGGTATTCGTCATCAGCAACGGCTTTCCCACGAGCGTCCGTGGGAAAGCCGTTGCTAAAAGTGTATCGAAAGCCGTTGCTGATGACCTACAGCAACGGCTTAGCGACGGCGTTTTACTAACGGCGTTGCTACGGACTCAGCGGCCGTTGCTATTAATGTTATCAGCAACGGCTCCGGGTCTGTTGCAAACCCGTTGCTGATAATAGTTTTAGCGACGGCCCGAGCGGCCGTTGATGATAATGTTTTGAGCGACGGCCCGAGCGGCCGTTGCTGATCCGTTGCGAAGTCATCAGCAACGCGACTTTCTGTCACGGCGCTATTGCAACGGCTCAGCCGTTGCTGATGCGCTTCAGCAACGGCTCAGCAACGGCATCAGCCGTTGCTGATGACCATTTTTCTAGTAGTGGGAGTAAATATATTGGACTGAAAATACTAAAATAAAATTTATAGGACTGAAGTCCCAAAAATTTAAATTTTATAGAACTTCCGTTGCACTTTTCCCCAAAGTAAAGTATACATACATCATATAGTTAATTGTTAATCATTCCTTTTCGGTATATATAGACTACTCATCTTTTCTCTTTCCATATGGTTTCATGGTTATTTACATCATATATCACTTGTAGCATCCAAGAAGCATCTTTATCAAAGTCATTTTATCATTATCTTTTTCTTTATTTTTTTTGTTTTTTTTTTTGTTAATTTTTGCATTTGTGTTCCTTACTTGCATCGTCACGTAAGCTTTAGCCGAGTTGGCATTTATCTTTATTTTTTTAGATATTATTACTTTTGTTCTTTTCTATTTTGTATTCTCTTGTAACATTTCAATTATTTTTGAGTTGAGTATGCAAACTCATGGCAAATTAAAGAGTATTACACTTCAGCAAAATCATTAATGGCTAATTAAAATGGGCACTAGTCAAAATTTAATTTAATCAAACAAAATTTAATTAGATTCAGCTGGCACCATAGATGGGTGCCGATTATTTTTTTTATGAGGTAACCAGCACAGTAAAGTTTAGGTTTTATGTTCCCACACTCGCGAAAATTTCCTCGAACTTGCGCACATACTTCACCATCACATGCTCATCTCCTTCACTGATCACCTCCGGAAATCCCCTTTCCCCATCTCCTCTGATAACCCTAAAGCCCTTTCTTCATCTCCTCCGAAAATCCTAAACCATAGTTTGCATATATAATCCGCGTCGAGCTCACAATTTCGCCATTGTTTTGCTTCCTTCTCCGGTCCGTACGGAACAATGCATTGTTAGATACCGCATAACACATTTGGTTGTTTTCTAATGATATATTTTGGAATTACTCAGATATCTACCCAATATCCTTACAATGTACACAATCTGGACACACACTTGAGCGTACATCAAACTCCCTACAACATATGCATAGTAAATCTTATGTATCTCCTTCAACTCAAGGTCATTTTTGGGGCATTAGCAACGACTGAATTTGTCTCCTTTAGCAACAAGGGTATCTCCTGATTTACAATCCTTCATGATGAATCTCATGAGTACCTTTTCGATATAGCTCTTTTATGATAATCCAATGATACCCTGAGAGCGATCTCGATGTATGCGGATCCATGATACAAAAGAGGCGTTCCCAAGATCTTTCAACTCGAATCTCTTCGAAAGAAATCTCTTGATTTCGTGCAATAAGCCTATATCATTACTTGCAAGCAAGATATCATCGACATATAAAACCTGGAAAATATACATGCTCCCACTGAACTTATGGTGTGTGTGTGTATATATATATATACATTTATCAACCACATTTATCTCAAAACAAAAGGAGATAATAACTTAATGAAATTTATGATACCACCGACGGGAAGCCTCTTTTAGCCCTAGATGAATTTCTTTAGTTTGTAAACCATCTTTTTTGGGTCTTGCGATAGAAAGTTTTCTGTTTGCTCCATATAAATCGTTTGATCAATGTCACCATTGAGAAACATTTTAGATCCATCTAATGCAACTCAAGATCAAAATGAGCCACAAGTGCTATTATAATCCTGAAAGAGTCTTTCGAAAAATCCGGAGAGAAAGTCTTTTTATAATCAATGTATTCCTTTTGAGTAAAGCATTTTGCAACTAGACGAACCCTATATCTTGTGAGTATTGCGCTTTAGGCCAATGAAAAAAAATTGTCATTGTTATTTTCCATTTATAATTGGAAAGCTTTCTTTATCTTGTTATTTATTGCGATTATATTTAACTTGATAAGAGATTCCTTGAATAGTTGATTCCAAGGTTGTTAAACTCGAGAGTTTAAGTAAACTCGTGGAGCCTCCGTAAACTCGACTCGTAAACTCGTAAGAGTTTACCTAATATTAAAATAATATTAAAAAATATTATACTATAAAAATATAATCTAATATAATCTAAAAATCATAATTAAGGCGCAGTTCAACTCCCTAATAAAGCACAAATAAAGATAAAATATAAGAGTACAAGTCTAATACATACATAATGAAATATTCTAAGTCCATAATAAAGCACACACAATGACTCAAAGATAAAAATATAAAAGTACAAGTTCAATCCATAATAATTATCATCAAATCAAGTTCATCCGAGTTTACCACGAGTTTGATCGAGTTTGTGCGAGTTTACCGAGTTTACCCCGAGTTTACCCCGAGTTTACCCAGAAACGAGTTTGAGTGCGAGTTAGCTCAATTTTGATACCTGGGATCGTAAACTCGTCCGAGTTTACGAGTTAACTCGCGAGTTTGACAACACTAGTTGATTCTGCCTAGTGTTCATCAAGTACAAGACTTGATAAAAACCCTAAGGCAGTTGGAATACTATTCTAAATAGTCACTAGTCGATCTTTATCATTATCATTAGAACAATAATGAATGAAGACTATGGACTGGACTAAAACTTTGGGCCCGACCGAATTAGGCCCAGAAGCGCCCATGCTCATAAATCAGACTCAACCCAGACGGCTCAGCCCGGAGGCTTCACCCGGCCATACAAGGGCATTCACATCCTCATTAATTATGAAGGATTCATCATCACGAGCCCGACATCTTCGGGATCAATCTCGACCCATTCCGAGCAACATCCCTACGAGATCACTGGGTGGCATTATCGTCATTCCTTTCTCATCCTGTAATATATACAGACACAACACGACTCAGGTAACCTAGAGTCTAATTTCTTTTACCTCCACCTTGATCACATCTTGAGAGTGTTAGAGTGTCTTTTGCATCCCCCCCCCTCGTCGGAGTTGCACCTAAATAGGAGACATAGCCGACCGATTCTCATCATTTTGACTTTAGGCAAAAACTATTGTGCCCACCATAAGGCCGAGTAAAACTTACCTTGTTGCATAATGGTTGGAAATCGCAGTCAGGCGAATGCCTCATGCAGGCAATACCCTAGCGACGACACACTCTCGCTACTTCGAGACGCTGAAATAGTGAGGAGGATGCTCTGGCACTCACCTATCCCCAACCAGAAGCTTTTCCCAACGTTAAATAAATGACCGACCTTGAGACGAAGAACCAATTGTTAGCAGTCAAGGTCGAGATGTTGACGCGGTCGAGGAACAACACTCGGTCGGATACGAGTGTTACCTCTTAGAGCATGAAGAAAGCAATCACTCGGAGAGGAGGAGACTGTTGGTCTAAGGTTTTCAACCTTGGTCTTAATCTCAGTTTTGATGATAACAAACTAGGGAATTAATGATTTATGAAGAATTATTTTTAGGTTCCATATCGATTAGCGCACGACATCCACGATCAGAAATATCAGAGAAATCAAAAAATCGGAAGGACGTTGGTCGACACACTCAGATTCGTCGAGAACACTACTAGAAAAATAGGCATCAGCAACGGCTGATGCCGTTGCTGAGCCGTTGCTGAAGACCATCAGCAACGGTTGTCGATGTACTCCCCCGTCCCATGTGCTCGACGGTGAGTCCGCTCAAATACCGCCATCGGGGAGGGTCGCTGGACAGTCCCGTCATCCGACACCGTCGTCTACATTTACAAAACAAATACATTAATTAGTACACATAGTAACAAATCAAATATATAATTAAAAGGTATACTTACCATACGGTTCGCGTGCACTACAAATGAAATAGAGCCGCCGGTGTGACGCGCTGCTCCCCCCGACATGCGATTTCTAACCGCATTCCGAGAAACCTCCTACCATCGATCCGTCGACCATATTCCCACGAGCTGGTCCCATATATCCGAAGTAATCCAATTGGGGCCGTATCCCCGAGTCTCCGCAATGTTAGTGGTCCCAGCTCATGCCATCGCCTGGGACCGAGCCTGCCCCAGCTGCCCGTTGTACCTCGCACGGGAAATAGCCTCCCAGGCAGCGTAAATGAATGGCCTCTGGTCCTCGGCCCATGTAAAGCGAGCCTGCAAAATAATAACATCAGTACCAATATTAATCATCATGCATGTAAAAAAAAATAATACATGCCTCAAACTCGCGCCATAACATATCGACGTGCTCGCTAGGCACGTGAGACCACGTAGGCCATGCCTCGTGCATGTATCGTCGAATAGTAGAAGAAATGCTCATTGGCACTTCTTCTTGCTCAAACCTGCACAACAAAAATAAATTTTAATATTATATTATGATATAATGAATTTGTAATGATTCATAATTCATGATATATTACCTCTCCCCAATCACGCTAATAAATCTATGTGACTCTGTGGCTGGTGGAGGCTGCCACCTGTTCGGCCCGCGTGGCCGCCTGCGTCTAGATGTACTAGCCTCAGCAGTATCATCGGCAGGAGGATCAACAATAGGAGAATTAGAAGCATGAGTAAGTGCTGGAGTCTCATCGATCGGAGACTCCGAAGCTCTCCTACGACGATAACCACGACCAGACATATCTGTCGAATAGACATATAATCAGATTATTGTATAAATAGTAGAGATATATTTAATAAAATATCTATCTAGGTTTAGAATTTCTAATAAATTATAAATCCTCATGATGATGCAAAGAAACTCAAAAACCAATCCCGAACCTGAAAACATGAAAAACCAAAAAATCAAAAAATGGTCCTGAAATTCACTAAGCCTAGGGAGCTCCTACGAGGGCTATATGACTTAGACATTTTCTTGGCTTCAAAAGTGTCGGTAATTGTTCCTTAGATAAAAATTAGATAACGAGATATTTTTAAAGATTTTTTGGAAGCCTTTAGCCTACCCATATTTGACCCGGGAGATTATAAAATTTTTAGTTTTCGAAAATTTGTACTGGACCCCAAAAGTTCGATTTTGATTCTTAAGGATTTTAATTTTTTAGATATTTTTATTGAATCCAAATGGGGGGTAATCCTTATATAACATTTATGTTTTAAAGTTATTAACTTAAGCTTAAGAAATTTTATATAAGAAGCCATTTAGTCGCTCGGCGGTTGCTCGGTTGGTCGACTGACGATCGACCGGCCTGTGATCGGACAGTAGAAAATTGCTCTATTTCGAGCCGTTGAGTGTTGTTTTGGGTATCTACCTTCATGTTTTATAAATACAAGACTTTGAGTCCCTTCCATGATTATCTAAGCTTCTATAGAGCCATATTTTAAATATCTTTGTGCTTGATTGAGCCACCATTCTTGAAACCGTAGTTTGATCCACTTCGGCCATGCGCCGAAATCATCCACTTCGGACGCGTGCTGGAATAGCTCATTTCGGACTCCCACCTGAATCGTCTGATTTGGAATCGTGTCGGAATTGTCCAATATGGACTCGAACTGACTCGAAATATTTAGAAAATAATCATCCATCCGACTAGTTGATATGTTTCACGTACGCATCGATGAGTCAGATATGATTTAGCAAAACCTTAGATCCGTTCGGGGGTTGTATATTCGTGTAAAAAAAGTAGATAATCTTTTATACGACGTACAATTCTTGAATTGTCCCTGATTGGACAATTTGGGAATATAGTTATTTGTACTGCACTTACGTTTTTCTTTTAATCGTTAACTTATTCTAAATTTCGGCAGCATCTCTCTTGTTCTCCGATACGCGCCCAGATGATATGCGTATTCGGAGAACTGTAGGGAGATGCTTCCAAAATTTAGAATGAAGTTAGCGGTTAAAAGAAGTACTTAGTGCAATATGAATAACATAAATCCCGAATGGAATAGGATAATCTCACCATAAGGCATTTACCAAAGAAATTGTCATTGATTGACATAATCATGTCGTCTGATCGAAGTTGGATGTACCGACGTCTTGAACATGGAGCTTTAACAAATGAGTTTCGATTAGGCGTAACGTACTTTCTAAATTTTGCCTATTCGAATCAAAAATTCGTTAGCGTCGGTGATAAAATCTGATGTATGTGCCGCATTTGTATGAATGGACGATATTTGGATCAGGAGACTGTCACTTTACATCTATATAGCAAAGGATTTGCACCAAGATATTTTCTATGGACTTATCACGGGGAGTCACGTGAAGTCGAGATGTCGAGCAATCCTGTCGTTTAGACATATGGTGAATCTTCCTCTGCTGGTGCTTCTTCATCCAGTCAATCTAATCCCTATTGAACTATGATACTTGATAGTCTTAGGGGTCAATTCCACCTGAATGATAATGTTGATCGGCTAGTTACTCAGACATTAGTCCCACCAGATACTACAACGGTTGATATCACAAAAGTACAAACTGCGGTAGAGATTGAATTACCGAATAAAGAAGCTGCAGAATTTTACGAGATGTTGAAAGCTGCCGATGAACCTTTGTATGAGAATTGTCCTAAATACACTAGGTTTTCAGCAATGACACAACTCCTAAACATCAAGGCCGATTGTAATATGAGCGGGGTTGCGTATGATCGGATTGTAGGATTGATTAATGGAATGTTGCCTACTGATAACAAGTTTGAGCCAACTTTTTATAAAACTAAAAAGCTGACGAGAAAATTGCGGCTTGGGTACGAAAAAATACACGCATGCCAAAATAATTGCATTTTATATTATAAAGAAAATGTGTAGTTGGATAAATGCCTTGTATGTCAATATCCTCGTTACAAGGCGAAGAAATCAATCTGACAGGAAAATATCCCGTTTAAGGTGCTTTGGTATTTTCTACTAACACTGAGGCTTCAAAGATTATTCATGTCGGAAAAGACGGCCCCTTACATGAGTTGGCATGCAAGAAGTCGTGATGATACAGTAATGACTCATCCATCCGACAGTGAAGCATGGAAACATTTGGATACATGTTATCCTTCATTTGCTAGGGATACTAGAAATATAAGATTGGGATTGTGCACAGATAGTTTTAATCCGTTTGGACATTCTGCAACTCCTTATTCAGTTTGGCCAGTGCTGCTGACAGTTTATAATTTGCCACCGTTAATGTGTATGAAAGATGAATTTATTTATCTTTCAATGATTATTCCGGGTCCTAAGGGTCCGCGAAAAAAAATTGACGTGTTTCTCAGACCCTTGATAGATGAATTGAAAACATTGTGGACTGAGGGAGCTGTCACTTATGATTGTCATTGTAAGCAAAACTTCAATTTAAAGGCCGTGGTCTTGTGGACAATCAATGATTTCCCACGTACGACATGTTGATGAGGAATAATTGTAAAGTATATATTTTATTAAATATATCTCTACTATTTATACAATAATCTGATTATATGTCTATTCGACTGCAGATATGTCTGGTCGTGGTTATCGTCGCAGGAGAGCTTCGGAGTCTCCAATCGGTGAGACTACAACACTTACTCGTGCTGCTGATCCTCCTACCGATGATAGTGCCGAGGCTAGTACATCCAGACGCTGGCGGCCACACGGGCCGAATAGGTGGCAGCCTCTACCAGCCACAGAGTCACGTAGATTTATTAGCGTGATTGGGGAGCGATAATATATCATGAATTACGACAATTATACAAATTCATTATATCATAATATAATATTAAATTTTATTTTTGCTGTGCAGGTTCAAGCAAGAAGAAGTGCCGAGGAGCATTTCTTCTACCATTCGACGATACATGCACGGGGCATGACCTACGTGGTCTCACGTGCCTAGTGAGCACGTCGACATGTTATGGCACGAGTTTGAGGCACGTATTATTTTTTTTAATACATGCATGATGATTAATATTGGTACTGATATTCTTATTCTGTAGGCTCGTTATACATGGGCTGAGGACCAGAGGTCCTTCATTTACGCTGCCTGGGAGGCTATTTCCCGGGCGAGGTACAACGAGTAGCTAGGGCAAGCCCGGTCCCAGGCGATGGCACGAGCTGGGACTACTAACATCGCGGAGACTCGGGGATACGGCCCCAATTGGATCACTCCGGATATATGGGACCAGCTCGTGGGAATATGGTCGACGGATCGATGGCAGGAGGTTTCTAGGAATGCGGCTAGAAATCGCATGGCGGGGAGAGCAGTGCGTCACACCGGCGGCTCTATTTCATTTGTAGTGCACGCGAACTGTATGGTAAGTATACATTTTAATTATATATATTATTTGTTACTATGTGTACTAATTAATGTATTTGTTTTGTAAATGTAGACGGCGGTGTCAGATGACGGGACTGTCCAGCGACCCTCCCCGATGGCGGTGTTTGAGCGGACTCACCGTCGAGTACATGGGACGGGGGAGTACATCGACAACCGCGTTGCATACGTTATGGTAACTATATATTTGTTTAAATTATTCATTATATATTTATAATTTAAGTTTTATGACAAATATTAAATAAAAAATCAAACTCGAGTAGGAGACCTACAGCCAGACGGTGGTGCAGCGCGGGGGCACCCCCGAGGACTTTGACGCAACAGCGTGGGTCGAGGCTGCAGGTGGCTGGGAGCATGGCCACGTATATGACTTTGCAGATAGTGGTCATGCGCGAGCCGTGCTAGGGCCACTTGGGGAACCGACCCCTCCGGTCGTTGGTGAGCGGCCGTCCACCTCCAGATCCAGTTATGATCATAGTACTAGGATAAGGATACTAGAGGAGACGGTCGCGCGTCAGACTAAGATGATGGAGCGCCATTGTCAGATGATGCCGGATATACAAGCTATGTTACGCAACATGTCAGGTCATCCCGAAGCAGGCATCTCTTCAGCATCATCTCATCCATCATCCTCGAGTCAGTCCACGCCTGTGTACACTCAAGCACTCCAGACTCCGTCATATGATCCAGACCATCCTTCATCGTGATCGTGAGATTTTTTTTTATATTGACTTTGTTACTGAGATACTATACTTGTTTAATTTGTTTTGTTTGGATATTGATATTTCAATTTTGCATTTGAATAGTTTTTATACAATTGTGGATAATTATAAGTATAAGTATAATTGTTTTGATGTATATCTTCGTGTATTTGTGATGTGTGAATGAATGTGTGTATGGGTGTATGGGTGTATGGGTGTGTGAGTTATGTATCAGATAATGTATCAATGTATCAATGGAAATTTGGAATTTTAATTTTTTTCGTTTGCAGGTTCACATCATCAGCAAAGACTTTCCCACAGTCGTCCGTGGGAAAACCGTTGCTAAAAGTGTATCAAAAGCCGTTGCTGAAGACCTACAGCAACGGCTTAGCAACGGTCTTTTACTAACGGCGTTGCTACGGGCTCACTAGCCGTTGCTAATAAAGTTATCAGCAACGGCTCCGTGTCCGTGGCAAAACCGTTGCTGATAATATTTTTAGCAAAGGCCCTAGCGGCCGTTGCGGAGCCGTTGCTAAGTTATCAGCAACGCGCTTTTTTTGCCACGGCTCCGTTGCAACGGGTGGGGCCATTGCAAGCTGTTGCTGATGGTTTTCAGCAACGGCGCAGCAACGACTTCAGCCGTTACTGATGCCAATGTTTCCAGTAGTGTCCTTAGAGTTCAAAATTTCGGGGTATACCTCTAAAATAATAATTTATATTTAATTGATTTATAATTAATTCGAAATTAATTAAATCCAAGTAAATATAAACTTTAATTTATCTCTACAAATCAAATTCTTATTGATTAGGATTTAACATGTGCCAATCCCTATAATTTAGGGTTACCGAGGAACTCCTTCCTCGCGTATTCGTTCCTATAGAAAATATCTTTCCTATCATGTCCGTAAACAAGATCCGTGATCGAGTTGCAGCATATCCATGCTAGTAGACATATAGTGCCACATCCGGACTTTATCTCATAAGGTCCGTTACGAGGTTAGCCTGTTGTGTGTGACCCATTGGGCCCTACACTAAGCCAACAATGAGTTGTGCATAACGGAGAGTCAGATCCGATAGAACGACTTCTATTCGAGTCTTACGAGCCACCACTAAACTCCTCTAGTGTGGTCGTAAGAGACTCCACTCACAAGTCAAGATTGACGTCTAGCAACGTGTCATGACTACCCAGATAGTGTGAGGTTCAATCTACAGGGATCGAACGCCCTTCGTTGATTAGTTACCGTGCAACTAAGTCCATTGGTTACAACGTCCCAAAGTTGGCTAGGGTACGGAAGAAGTGTCAAACCCTAATAGTGATTCATATGTATTCCACCCGCTAAGATGTCTCAATAATGAAATGCCAGAAATATCTTCCTGACTTTCATGTCTACTCTGGCCAAATATTCCCGAGTTGACACTTGTAGGGACACATATGACATTATCTTTTCTCACTAGGAGTAACCGATTCCATGTTGGTTGCTCACTTACCTCCATGAATGGTTCCCCATGCCCAGTAATACCCGACACATGACGCTGAGGGCCACGCAGGGATAGAACCAAAGCAATGGGTTGTCACTCACAAGGTAACCATGACAACCTCAGGTCCAAGGACTGCTTGCACCTACTATCACTCGAGGAACATCCTATTGACACTCATGTAAGGATTCCATTCTGTGTTCCTTGTGTAGGTCCGTTCAGTGAACTCATTCTCTAATGAGTACCTGCACTTGTACATTAATAATGGCTCATAGGTAACTGTGTGAGATCAGCTATCGTATAAGGTATGTACCAAGTGCACCAATCTATCCAGAATCATCAATCCCCTAATTGGTGATCCTACGACTGGGAACATTTAGAACATGGGTATCTGAATTCCAAGTCTCACTGGCATGATCTCATCATGGCCTTGGAATCAATTGCCTAGGTTCATGAGGTTCATCACAATCTAATATATATAAAATATAGATGCAACATATGATGAAAAGTCGTCTCATATTATTCATTAACCAAAAATAGTTTTCTACACATCAATATGTGATTGGCTCAAGGGCACTATTTGTTTCACGGTTGATCGACGATCGATCGGCCTGCGACCAGACGATAAAAAATGACTCTATTTTAAGCCGTTGAGTGTTTTTTGGCTCTCTACCTTCATGGCTTATAAATACATGCCATTGAGTGCCTTCCATGATGATCTTGACCTTCATTGAGCCATCTTTCATCAATCTTAAAGCTTCTATTGAGAGATTCTTCTTAAACCCTAGCTTTGATCCTCAACTTCATCGATTCATCACCTTGATGCATCAAGAGGACTAGGGAGTTTCTTTTGGAGCTAAGTATTTGTTGTTTGATTTATTGCTCCATTAGTTGTTGTATTTTATTGTTTATTTCATTGTATTTGAGTTTGAGCTAGGCCTAGAGTGTAGGTCTTGAAATTGGGTGGTAGCCTTGGTGTTTGAGGTTTAAATCAACAGGTGTAAACTTAGTTTACTAGGATTAGTATTGTTGTCCTCTAGGTTTGAGGTGGGAGAGTGCTCTCGGTAGGAAGGCGGAGACTTTAGGATGTGAAAGTGTCTTTGGTGTGAGAGCGGAGACTCTCCAGTGAAAATGTCCTCGATGTAAAGGAAATAATTAATCTACTAAACTTTAGTTCGGAAATCCTAAGCGGAGTGCTTAGGTAGTGGAGTAGGCATTGGGGCCGAACCACTATAAATAATTGTCTTAGCATTATTTTTCTTTGTGTATCGCATTATTTATCTTCATTACTCGCTTCCGCATTTAGTCGTTAAATTATAATTTGCCTAAGTAACCAAAAAAATGATTAAAATCGGATTTAGACAAAAAGATTAGTATATAAACACATTATTCACCATCCCTCTAGTGTAGGTCATTTCACCAATATTTGGTATTAGAGTAGGTCGTGGATTGAGATTTCATCATCTCATCTACATCTAGCCTCGATCCTAGAATGACACTAGAGAGTATAACATTTGCACCACCTAGGTTTGATGAGGTAAATTTTGGTGTTTGAAAGAGTAGGATGTATACTTTTCTTAAAATACAAAGTTGAGATCTATGGTGTATGCTAAAGAATGAATATGTTGAGCCCACCATTGACATAAATGATTGGACTCAAGAACAAGTTAAATTATTTGAATTGAATGCTAAAACAATGCATCTCCTATATTGCTCATTTTCAAATGATATACTTGAAAAGGTTATGCATTGTTCTTTCGCATTTGATATTTGGGCAACATTAAATATGTTATATGATTATGCAAAAACCGAAGGGATTACTACTTATGTTGAAGGTGGTGATGACATCCATCCATTACTAACGTCTCTTGTGATGCCCATAGCATTTCCAGTCAAAAAAGCATGCTTAAAAGTAGGAAAAGAAAAGTCAAGTGCTTCCTTTGCCAAGAGAAGGAACATATCAAGAAAAATTGTCCCTTGATGAGAAAGAAATCCAAGAAGGAGAAGAAGGTCTCCAATTTCACTTCGAAATCAAGTGGAGCCTCATGTGATGACAATGAAGCCACCTCACAATTGTGCCTCATGGGTCTTAACGATGAGGTAAAGTCTTTTGCTTCTTGTCATAATAGTGACTCTAGCCATTCAAGCTCATTTAACATGTCTTATGATGAGCTAGTTGATGAATGTAGAAAAATGGATGAATTTCTTATGAAAAAGAATAAGAAAATTTAGAAAATTAAAAAGGAGAATTCTAAGCTTACTAGTCACTTGCATGCCTTAGAAGTTGAAAATGAAAAATTGAACACTAGTATGCTTGATACATGCCATGATGATTTGAAGCTTGAAATTAAGGACTTAAAACATAAAAATGAAAAGTTAGAGATTGAAAATGATGAATTATTAAATAAGACTTCCAAAATTAGAAATGAAAATGAGAGCTTGAAATATAGTTTAAAACTTAAGGGTAATGATTCTTCAAATGATTTCAAAATGGAAAATGAGAGTTTAAAAAATGAAAATTATTTGTTTAAATCTCAATCTCATGCATTGCATAAGTCCATTAACGACTTGAAAAATGAGGTTGTTTTCTTGAGTAAGAAAATACATATTTTATCCAATGTTTCATCCTTTAGAAATTCTAGGAAGAAAAATGTTTTACTTAAGAATGCTTATGTCCATCATCCTTCTCATGTCAAGCATTCTAACATTAAATATCATGTCCGTAATGAAAAGAAGAAATTTAATGGACATTGTTTTTTTTGTGGTGTTTATGTGTATGTCATCTATGATTGTGCCTTTAGAATGAACCTAAGTGTTGTGACGATACTTTGGGTACCTAAGCCCACTAACCCCCTAGGACCCAAAGGCATTTGGGTACCAAAAGTATCATGTTCTCTTGTAGGGGGAGCTACCACACAAAGGTAAAGAGAAATGAACTATTGAAGTTGACCCTGGATCCAAACGAGAAATCTCTAAGAGGTTGCAACTTCAAGCTATCATAATGCCATATGTATGGAAATTGGCATCAAAGACTCTGGTATCATCTCCTATACCCACTTGCTTAAATTATAATTGGAGTTTTAATATATGCTTAATATTAGTAGATTTCCTGCTCTTGATATAAGTTTCAAAAATGTTTTTTAGTTTTTGATTTCCGATCTCTTCGGAGACCTATGTGACCTATAACGGGCCTAAGCGACCCTGTGGTTCTAAATCATAGGCTCATTGTGGCCTTTCGGTTTTCAACCAATAGGAAGGGTTGGAGATCTTAATTTTCAAATATTTCATATTTTGATATCTCTTGATTCGTTTCGGATTCATGATAATATATTTTGAAACGGATTTCAAACTATTTAGCAAAGTGGATTTTAAAAATGATACTAGCTTGATTCTTTTTTTTGCTATTTGGTTTGGGTTGCTTGCTAGTAGCTTTAGTTTTATTAAATCTACTAATGAAGTCTACTTGCAAGTTGAAAATATTAATGAAAGGCTATGCTATCATGAAGAAAATAGAAAAGGAAATGAAAAGTTTGGGAAAATATTCAAGAATGAGGTATGAGTTTGATTTTACAAAAATCTTAGTATAATACTTGAATACTTGTGCTTAAATGACATCTCTATACTCACGATTATTTTTGCATAATAAATATATGAAATTTCATGAGTAGGTAAAATTTTGATAACTTATGCAATTTCATGATATCTTGATTGAATAAAACTTGCTCTAGGTTGAAACTCATATTAGAGACTTCATTTTAAGATTGAAATTTGATGAACATGTTTAAGTTTGTTCATGATTCATTGTCATGTATTTAAACTTGAAAAATCATAGGTAAATGAACAAAGTGATAACAAATCCATTTTAGGGGACTTAAACTTGGAAAAGTTTGACCCAAGTCAACAAATTGACTTAGACACTTCACTTTAAGTCCAAACTTCATAAACATGTTTAGGAATAGGTATGACATGTTTTCATGCATTTAGAATGAAAAATTCATATGGATATGAATAAAATGACATAAAGGTGGTTTCATGAAAACCTCATTCAAACAAGTTTGACCGATGTCAATATTTTGACTTAGAAATCTCATTTTCTATCCATACTTGAGAAACATGTTTGGATTTACTCATGTTAGATTTTTATGTGCTTAGATTTGAAAATTCATGCGTAAAGTGATGAAATAATATTAGGTAACGGTTATGTCGATAAGCTTGATTATACTAGTTTGATGTATCTTCACTCAAATATTTTTAGAAAATTGTACACAAATCATTTTTCAGTGATTCTTGAATATGTGGAATCGTGATTGGTTTATGAATATTTATTCAAAATTTCAAATTTTTCTGATGTCTATTGATATGGCAAACTCATTGATTATTACTAAACATAAAAACTGAAATTTTAATTTTAAAATAGTTTACTCAATGAATTTTAGAAAAATATAGAAAACTGATTTTGAGATGATTCTTGAAGCTTCACTTTCACTGAAAAATCTAGTTTATTGTATAAAAATTTCAAAAATTTTCATCAAGAATCTGATTTATAGTGAAATTTTGAAGTTAAATTTCAAATATGCAAAGTATTATCCTCTTGAAATATCAATCTTTCCGATACTTCGATTTTTCGTTAAAAACTTAAAATGAAACTTTGAGTATACCATTTGATTCAATTTCTAATATCATTCACACCATTGCTTGAGTAAAATCATTTCTACGAATGATTTTGATAACTTGAATGATAGCTAGAAATATCAATTTTTCATTGAAATCAAGATAGGATGAAAAATAAACATAGAGAATTCATTTTGAGCTCAAACTTGACACACACATCTTAAATGATCATTCAATGATGTTTGTAAAGTTTCAAGCAAAATTGACATTTTTTGAAAAATACCTAAAATTTACGAAAATGCCCTTGGACTTTCAAGAATTTTAGGAATTTCTAGAAAACTAATTTTTTTACTGATTCTTGAACTTGTATATTCCTTGAAAAATCTAGTTTCTCCGGTTAAAGTTTCAAAAATTTTCATCAAGGACATGATTGGATAGGGATTTAAGAGTTTAATTTATGTATACTTAAATATCCCTTTGACCTAAGTCAACAAGGTGACTTAGAAATTTTATTTTAAGCCCAAACTTGACTCAGATACTTAGATTCACTCATGTTAGATGTCTAGATTTCTAAGTTAGAGAAAACATAAGTAGATAGCAAAATTTGGTACTTAGCATTTTCATATTTTCATGCCTACTTCAAATCAAACAATATTATTTTCACTTCAAACTTAATACACATGTTTTAGATGACCATATCTTGGTATCTGAAAAGTTTGAATGAAATCAGGAAACATTTTGAAAAATTCTAATTATTTACGAAAATGCCACTAGAACTTAGTGAGTTTTAGAAAAATGTAGAAAAATGATTTTTGGTTGATTCTTGAATCTGCATCTTCTATAAAAATCTAGTTTATAGCATGAAAATTTTAAAAATCTTGAGTATAAATATGATTTGTTATGGATGTTTGAATTTGAATTTCGACACTTTAAAGTATTGTTCTTTCCAAGTGCTCATTTCTCGATACTTTGGATTTTCGTCGAAATCTTCGAATGAGATTTCAAGTATGATATTTTGAATTCACGTTTGGTATCGTTCTACTCATTTGATGAGAAAAATTATTTCTAAAATAATTTTTGACTCCTTGACCGATACTTGAAAATATTGAAACTTGAGTTAGTACATGATTCCTAGTTTTGAATTTTGACTATCTTTTCATGATATCATGTATTACTTAGTCTGATTCGTTATGTTGTTTTCGTTCCTTGGGTTGGTTGACTTCGTTTTCATGTAAACTAGTTTTCAAGTCCCAACTTTGACCATAGTTGACTTTTTCTTGCCCTTTTTGAGTGATAAAAAGGAGGAGAAAAATATAGGTAAAGGGGAAGAAAATATAAGAAAGCCATGCATATAAATAGAGGGAGTTTCATTATGTAGATATGCATGTTGATAGGGGGAGAAATCCCATGCTTGATATCCTTTAAGCTTGAATATATATATTCTCTTAAGTATGTTAGTCATCATTAAAAATGGAGAGATTGTTGGTCTAAGGTTTTCAACCTTGGTGTTAATCTCGGTTTTGATTATAACAAACATGGAACTAATGATTTCATGGAGAATTATTTTTAGCTTCCATATCGATTAGCGCACGACGTCCACGAACGAAAATATCAGAGAAATCAGAAATCAAAGGGACGTTGGTCGACGCGCTCCGATTTTATCGGGAAGATGGAGTATAGGTTTAGGGTGTCCTCATAAATTGTAAATCCTCATAATGATCCAAAGAAACCCAAGAACCAAACCCGTAATCAGAAACCCGAACCGAAGAAAGAAATCAACTGAAACTCAATGTAGAGTACAAGTGTAATATGTAGAGTACCGGTACTCTACGACCGATCGATTGAACGATCGACCGAAATGAGCCCAAAAATGGCAGAAGATATTCGGTCGCTCGGTCGATCGACCGATGATCGATCGGCCTACGATCAAAGGACGGAAAATGGCACTATTTTGAGCCGTTGAGTGTTGTTTTGGCTCTCTATCTTCATGGCTTATAAATACAAGCCATTGAGTACCTTCCATGGTGATCTTGACCTTCATTGAGCCATTTTTAATCAATCTTAAAGCTTTCATTGAGAGATTCTTCTTAAACCCTAGCTTTGATCCTCAACTTCTTGATTGAGCCCTCAAACTTTATCAATTCATCACCTTGAGGCATCAAGAGGACTACGAAATTTCTTTTGAAGCTAAGTATTTGTTGTTTGATTTATTGCTCCATTAGTTGTTGTATTTTATTATTTATTTCATTGTATTTGAGTTTGTGTTAGACCTATAGTGCAGGTCTTAAAATTGGGTGGTAGTCTTGGTGTTTGAGGTTTAAATCTACCGGTGTAAACTTAGTTTACTAGGATTAGTATTGTTGTCCTTTAGATTTGAGGTGGAAGAGTGCTCTCGGTAGGAAGGTGGAGACTTCCGGGTGTGAAAGTGCCTTAGGTGTGAGAGCGGAGACTCTCCGGTGAAAACTTCCTCGTTAGAAAGGAAACAATTAATCTATTTTTACTTTGGAAATCCTAAGCGGGATGCTTAGGTAGTGGAGTAGGCATTGGGGCCGAACCACTATAAATAATTATGTTAGCATTATTTTCTTTGTGTATCGCATTGTTTATCTTCATTACTCACTTCCGCATTTAGTCGTTGAATTATAATTTGCCTAAGTAACCAAAGAAATGATTAAAACCGGATTTAGCCAAAAAGATTAGTAAACACACTATTCACCACCCCTCTAGTGTAGGCCATTTCACCAACATTATGCATCTCATCATTATGCATAACATCTTGCCTAAAGCTGGACACTATAATGAGGTTACTAGCACGAGCACTAGAGTTTTCTTTTATGCTATGACCCGCAGACCTATATGCCACTTAACTACATAGTTGATGTCCACGCCTCTTTGAAACAAGCCTTACCATATGCCACTGTGATCTCCCATTTTATTTACCTTGTCGGGGTAAACTGCTCTAGATTTGAGGTAGAGCCCATTTCGAAAGCCATAGACACCTTGACTCTTATCCGCATGAAAATTCTTGGAGATCAGTGCGGTAAGCGCGTATGAGGCGGTCCATCAGATCATGATGATGATGATGATGGTGGTGATGATGATGATGAGGATGAGGATGATGTTGGCGGCAACTCATTGCACCTTCCTGCGAATGAGCGATTTGAGATGATAGAGCATCGGTTGGCCCAATTTCACATTGATCAAGTGGATTGGAACAACTGTGCAACAGCCCGGTTAGATCAGTTTGATGATCGTATGGACTAGTTTGGTCGACGCATCGATTAGTTTGGCGATCGCATTGATGAGATGGATGGACGGGTGGATGAAATGTGGCAATACTATCAGGCACACCAACCACTTCCACCACCTAAGGTGTGATGAGTCCTATTGTTGTTTTAAGTGACATTTCTCCTATGTGTTGTATGGATATTTTGTTTTATGCACCTTTTAGACATGTCTAATCTATGTTCAGTATGTTGTATTTCACTTCTTGATTTGTTGTAGTTGCTTTGTAATTTGGACATCTTTTATGCTTTTATTTTTTTTTTTGGTGAAACCATTGTATTGATTTGCACCTTGGATGGATGTATGGTTTACCTTAGAGTTGTATGATGCTATGGATCTTATGGTTAGAATGCTATGGATTAAGCATTTCATTTTGTTTGTACCCTTTTTGATTGATGTCAAAAGGGGGAGAAGAATGTAATCATCATGTTAGGTTCTAAAATCTTTAACTTGTAAGTTATAGCATGATGATAGGGGGAGAGTTACAAAATTATAGATATGCATGTTGGTAGGGGGAGCATCTAAAGTATGATAATTTTATATTGCTCTCTTTTATGTATTAATGAACTCATGCTTCATGTTTTAAAATGTTCTAAAATGATTATTATTGCACATATATATTTTTTTATCGTCAATGGTTTGTCATCATCAAAAAGGGGGAGAATGTTGGCTGAGAGTTTTTCCCTTGTGCTCGTTTCTCTCTATGATTATTTTGATAATAACAAACTCAGCTTAACAAAGTTTTTGAAGCATGAAAGTCGCAGGCTATGATAAGGATGGAAATTGATATCGTCGAATGTGGCATCATCTCGATACAACAAATCTTCGCTGTGATCTCTAGAAGTTCGATGAGTGCACTGAAGATGTTTTGGAAGAGTTTAGAGTATATGTAAAACCATTGGGATGCTCTCCAAGTTGATGCACTTCGAAAACCAAAACCCGGAAACAAACATCGTGAGAAAACAACATTAAAAAAAACAAGGCTTTCTGGGTGCCGGTCGATGGGGCGGTCGATAGCCGATCGACCGGCCCATTAGCCGTCCATCGACCGGCAGAGTCCCAAATCAGACAGTGGACAATGATCGATGACCGACAGAGTCCATCGACCGACTGGCCATCAATCGGGCGGTGCCAACGGGCAAAAATTCGCACATTGGTGAGCTGTTTTGTTTGGGGAGTTATAAATACTCACCCCAAACTCTCTCCCATATGGTTGTTGATGCCCTAACCCTAAAGAGTTAATTCTTACATCTTTAAAGCTCTCTCTTGCTCAAATCCATAAACCCTAGCTCTTGATCCATTATCCTAAAGTGCATCTTCATTGGAGGGCTCTTCAAGGTTGCTAGGCTCAAGAAGAGAAGTTGTTCTTGGTATGATAAGTCCTCTTTATTCTCTTCTTGTGTTAGAATTGTTTTTACTTTGTTTTAAATTGATTTACTTAAGTGTGTAAGAAGACCTAGTGTGTGGTCTTGTGATTGAGTGGTTTCCTTGGTATAGAAGGTATAAAGCCAGTTGTGTAAACTAGGTTAGGAGTAGTTCTTAGAAATTGAGGTGGGAAAGCTCACTCGATATGAAGGTGGATACTTCTGATTGTAGAAGTGCCTTCGAAGTGAGTGTAGGGTCTTTTCGATGAAAAATGCTCGATTGTAAGCTACTTGTAATTTAGTGGATTTGTGAGTTAAATCCTAAGCACAGTGCTTAGGAAGTGGAGTAGGCGGTGTTGCCAAACCACTATAAATCATTGTGTTAGCATTGTTTGTTGTGGTTGCATTTAATTGTTATATCCATTGCTTCATTTCATTGTTTTAAGAGTAATTACCTGAACATATGCTGAACTATGGACTTTGTACTTTGACTTCTCTAAATTGCATCCTCAACTATTGCATTTGTATCAATTGCATCCCTTTGTCAAAATTCTGTCAGCTACTCCGTTAGCCATGTGACGTGGCATGCACATGTGGATTTAAAAATAATTTTTTTTATTCAAAATTGATTTTAAAAAAACCTTTTTGATGTCCACGTGTGCTGTACATGTGGATTAAAAAATTAGTTTTTTAAAACAACATGAATAAAAAATTATTTTTTATTTTTAAAAAAACTATTTTGTCCACGTGTGAAGCATCTTCCCTGACCGACATCTTCCATGACCATCGCCGCCGGCGAAGTGGAA
Source organism: Canna indica (assembly GCA_034359265.1). Lineage (NCBI taxonomy): Eukaryota > Viridiplantae > Streptophyta > Magnoliopsida > Zingiberales > Cannaceae > Canna > Canna indica. The sequence continues at coordinate 42,765,791 of CP136893.1, forward strand.
AGGACAGTGCGACTTCAACATGTCGATGGAGAGGACCTCTCCCCCGACCTCCAGCTCGCCTTTAGCTCGATGGAGACGCTGTCACCCCTCCTCATCATCCCCAATGTCGCCCTCAAATTCACCATCTTCTCTTGGTGTGCCCGCTGCGGCCAGCTCCTCCTCCCCTGGGACGTCTATCGCCACTTCTGAGGCCATGTCCCCGTGTTCGACAACACCGATTGGCTCGACAACACCTTCGTCTTTATGGACGAGAACCATAGGTTCGTGAAAGTGAAGGTGGTTAATTATTTCTGCTACTTGCTCTTAATTAATTTCAAATGCATCAATTTATATTCAGCTTTTGGTTATAGTACGTAATATATTAAAGATAAACCAGTAAACAAATAAATGCCCGTCCCAAAGAATGTGCACATATAATTAATTAATTAAGCACAGTTGCATGAATTAAGTGCAGATCCGGGACTCCCTCGAAACGAAAAAGCTCGGGTACATGTACGAGAGAGTTCCCATGCCATGGGTAGGCAAGCTCAACTATGAGGAGACAACCGAGACCATGGCGGCGGTCGAACAGAATGTGCCCATCCCGCCTGAAGCCGACGTCGCCCTTGTCCGCCGCCTCATACCCCAGGATCAACCTACCCCCCCCCCCCCCTCAGTGGTTATTATGACCTATTATATAAGGATATAAGGCAGGACAGTTTATCTACGTCTAGCCTCATGCCCCAGGATCAACCTCCCCCTCATGGTGGCAAAGGTGCACACAACGGATAAGAGCCCCAAGAAGCCCACGCCTACGCAGACCACAACCACTTTCCTCTTCATCGTGAATCGAAACCCCACTTCCCTTTCTCTCTCCTCGATCTTCTGATACTTAAACCAGAGAGGCAGGTCGAAGTTGACACCGCGCTGGACGTTCGGGAACCGCTCCATGATCATGCGGAGGCAAGCGCCAGAGCTATCGCCAACGTCGACGAGGGTTTCCACGCTGTCGAACCCGGTGGCTCCATACCCGTCGAGCAGCACCTCCATGAATGGCTCCGACACCTCCTCCATGGCCCACTGCATCAGGGCGTTGGCTTCCTGGTCTTCTCTATAGTAGGCGTAGGCGGGCACTCCGTTGTTTGCATGGGAGAAGGGCTCTGGCCCGGTGGTGGAGGCGTTGTCGCCCTGGTTCTGGTGTTGCAGCACGTAGGCGGTGTCATTGTCGAAGGGAACGAGAGTGCGGCCAACCTCGATGGGGGTGTAGCGGCGAGCGCCGGAAACTGAGGGAGGGGGAGGTTGATCTTGGGGCATGAGGCGGCGGACAAGTCGCACCGTCCTTTCCACTTCACTCGTGGCGGCGGCATGCCGACGTCGTCGAAGGAAGGGCGATCAAGGAAAATGCTTTAGACGTGGACAAAGTAGTTTTTTTTAAATAATTTTTTATTCATGTTGTTTTTTAAAAATAATTTTTTAATCCACGTGTACAACACACGTGGATATCAAAAAGATTTTGAAAATATAATAATTTTTAAATCAATTTTGAATAAAAATTATTTTTTTAATACACGTGTGCATGGCACATCACAGAGTTAACGGGGTAGTTGAGAGAATTTTGACAGAGGGATACAATTGATACAAATGTGATAGTTGATGATGCAATTTGGAGAAGTCAAAGTTCAGGATACATTTGAGACAAAGTTCATAGTTTAGGATATATTCAGGTAATTACCCTTGTTCTAAAGTGATAACTTACCTAAGTAATTTAAGAAACGACTAAAATCAAATTTAGGCTAATTGATTAGATAACACACTATTCACTCCCCCTCCTAGTGTGACCATGTCGTCAACAGGGGGGTGCTGGAGACTTCATCTTGAGGGACGAGATCTGATCTCCTTTTTCCCATGTGATTGCTTTCCCCAGGCTTTGTGATTCTTGGCCAAATCGTTTATCCGCTGCTAGGACTCTTTAGGGGGAGGATGGTCTGGTATCGGAGCGTCGCTCCTCGTTGTTTCAACGTTACCAGGCTATAGTCCATCATCGCCGTCGAGTCGTTGCTGTGGGCGTCTGGCGGCGGTCGCTTGGCTCCGGATTCCAACCATTGTGGGGAAGATAAGCTTTACTTGGCCTCACGATTGGCACCAAATGTTCTTGCTTGAGGATCAGAGTACCCTGATGACGCCACCCGATAATTTCGCGGGGATTTTTCTTAGAATGGATCGAGGCCGATCCCAGAGATGGCGGACTCGTAATGGCGTATCCCTCATGATAAGGGAGGACGTAGATGTCATTGTTTGGCCGGGTGGAGCCCTCAGGCAAAGCTTTCTGATCTGGCTAGAGTCAAGTCTAGGAGTATTGTCGGGCAGGACCCCTAGGCGAGGCCGCCTGGTTCAATTTGCAGTGGGTTATGGGGCGATGCTGGGTCTAATCCGATCGGGTCCAATAGTTCTAGTCCAATTCAAGTAACCTTTGTGACCCTGGGATCTTTCTTCCTTCTAGGGCGAGGCATGCTGGAGACCTCGTCTTGGAGGACAAAAACTGGCATATGTTGGAGAAATGGCCTACACTAGAGGGGGGGGTGGTGGTGAATAGTGTGTTTATTAATCTTTTCGCCTAATTTTGGTTTTAAATGTTTCTTAAACTACTTAGGCAATTCACAAATTATGTAGCAAGCGGAAGTAAGATAAACAATTAGTAATTCAATACGCAAAGGAAATATTGCTAACACTTTGATATATAGTGGTTCGGCTCCAATGCCTACTCCACTACCTAAGCACCCCACTTAGGATTTCCAAACTACTTTTACTAGATTAATTAATTTCTTTACAATGAGGACTTCACACCGAAAAGTCTCCACTCTCAAACCGAAGACACTTCCACACCCAGAAGTATCCTGTCTTCCTACCGGGAGCACTCTCCCACCTCAACCTTAAGGACAACTCAACTAATCCTAGCAAACTACGTTTACACCGATGGATTTAAACCTCAAACACCAAGCTACCACCCAATTTTAAGACCTACACTCTAGGTCTTACACTAACTCAAATACAAAGAAATAAACAAGAAAATACAACACTATATGGTGCAATAAATTAAACAATAAAATACTTAGCTCCACAATAAACTCCCTAGTCCTCTTGATGCCTTAAGGTGATGAATCATGAAGCTGACGCGAGTCCACTGAGGACAACTTCGGACTAATTAACAATATTTTAACTAATTAATTAATATTAATCTACACCATTTTCATTAATTTAAATAATTAACCTACCATTATTAAATATTAATCTAAATACTTAAACTAAAAATTAATATAAACTCTAAAAATTAATCTAAACCTAAAAATTAATCTAACAAATTAAACAATTAATCTAAACAATTAATCTAAATAATTAATTAATAATTAAATAATAATTTAAAAAAATCTAAAACTAATATTTTTGGTGTCGGAGTCCGTCGGAGTTCGGCGCTGGCGTCTAGTATCCGGACACAGTGTCCGGATACTGGACAAACTCCGGCGGCGGCCATCGGCCGAAACCCTATAAATAGGGTTTTGGTCGGATTTCATTAGGGTTCAACGGTAAGAGATGGCCGGGCGGTGAGGAATACCTAAAATCGGCAGTCGAGGATGGACGGCAGCAGCAGCTCGGCGGCGTTGGCGTCGGCAGCGGCGGCGAGATGCGGGAGGAGCAGGCGGCGGGAGGAAGAAGGGGGGCAGGCGCGATCTGCGACCTATATAAACTTATCAGCAACGGCCCACTCGCCCGTTAGAAAGCCGTTGCTGATAAGTTATCATCAGCAACGGCTCACTTGTCCGTTAGAAAACCGTTGCCGATAATTAACATCATCAGCAATGGCTCACATGTCCGTTAGAAAGTCGTTGCAGATACAATATATCTGCAATGGCGTGAGCGGCCATAAGAATGTCGTTGCAAATAGCAACGGCTTGAATAACCGTTGCTGATAGTCGTTGCTGAAGACCCAATTTCTAGTAGTGGGAGAGGATTTAAAAGGGGGATCGGGTCTACCTTGGTAGCTGCCTACTCCCCTTATAAATTGATGGCCTAACCCCCTTCAAGGGGGTTAAGCAAATTGGTTACTCATCTTGGAGAAGGTTTAGGATTGGATTCTTGAGAGGCTTCTTGAAGAGAAAGACTCCAAAGAGCTCATCTTGATCTCCATGGGTGGTCGGCCATCAAATTCCCCCCTCTCGGGTTTATGAAGCCAAATTGAAGGTCTCTTCCTCTTGGGTGTGTCATCTCCTTTATCTTCTTGGAGGAGTCCAAGAAGGACAGCGAGGTTGTCACACTCCAAATCTGGTATGATCGACCAGGATATGCCACGTATCCCAAAGCCTAACCCAACTCAAACACAACAATAATAACCTGAACAGTGGGAGATTGTTTTTTTTTTAAAGAATAGACATGACATCACGAACCAAATCAAACCAAAACTCAATATGAACATACTAAACATGTTATTAAAAAAAAGTTCAAATAAATAAACAAGACTCCCCAAATAAAAATGAAATGCGGAAACTATAACCCGAGTCAACATGACTCAACAACTCAAAGAGACACTAAAATGACTCAGGTATCCTCCTCGATCATGACATGTCACGAGACCCACTGCCCTGCCGCCACTAGCCGTGCTACCACACCTCGGTACCTCTCCGATCTAGCTCAGGTGCTGCAAAACAACAGTAATGAGGGGGTAAGTCCAACTAGGACTTAGTGAGCAGATCAGTCCTCAATTCACCAAATCAATCATCATGCATAAAAACATAAATAGCCGATATAAATAACGTAACAGCAACGTCAGAAGAAACCAACATTCGTCAACAAGTATTAAATATCTTTAAAAATGACGAAACAAACATCAGTAACACATCCACTACCCTACTCATATCTACAACAATAAATATGCATCCATCAATAAGTATAAACATATCCACAACAATAAAATAGGATGAATGCAACACCTCAATCAAATGCATCTTGCAAAATCAATATGAATAGAAAGATAGATCCATCCATCTATTCGGATATCTAAAAAAGAATCGATTTTATTCAACGTTTGAATCAAAGAACTGCGCTTAGCCGTGCAATGCAACACCTCAATCATATGCATGCTCCCCGGACCCGTTGGTCCCACATAGCCATATAGGGTAGGTAGACGGGTGGCCGCCGAACTACCACCCAGCTCAGTGTTGTCTCTTTGGGGCATGCCCTCCCCTCACTGACACTGGCTCTTCCGAGCTAGCCTGTTGGGGCATACGTTCCCCTCACCTGCTCGGGTCTCCGAATTGTCTCTTTGGGGTATGATCTCCCCTCACCAGTCGGACTTCCGGAATAAGGCCAACGTTGTCTCTTTGGGGCATACTCTCCCCTCACCAGCGAGGCTTCTGGGAAATGCAACAAGCACATCACAACACCACACACGCAAGTATATAAGTATAAACAAGATGTGTTATCGACATGTAATAGATGGTATGTCAAGTGCATACCTCATCCTCCATCTCCTCCTGCCATACATCACAACTACATACAGATATATATGTAGAAATAATTCTTATAAATCATGAATGCTCAGCACAAATAAACAACCATAAAATAGAATTATAGCACTGTAAGAAAGGATGCACGTGTATCATGAAAGCAGTGCAAAAAGGAACTCCAACTGTAGACCAATGGACTGGAACATGATAAAATAACTCATCATAGAAACCACTAATCTAGGATAAAATTCACCTCATTAAATACTATATCCATGAATCATCTCAGATCGAATCATAAAAGTATTTAAAATATGATTTTTCAGCTTGGCACGCAAAATGAGATGACACCCGGCTACTATTTTTGAAATACAAAGGTCTGATGGCGAAACATACCTCACCAATGAATCCAGAACGTTGATTAGGTAAAAATTCATATATAACATGAATATTTTTGCTAACTTTAAAGCATCCAAATAATTATTTAGAATAATGGAATAAATGTCTTAATTTATTTAATAAATCACCGTTATGAATGAATATAACAGTGTTACAATTAATAAATCAGTAATAAAATCTCAGCCCTTCATCTAAACATGATCACATCACAACCTGCCATCTAATATGAAGCAATCACAGCCCTCTATTTAACATGATGCAATCCCAGCCTTATATCTAACCAGATGCAATCACCGTCATCCATCTACATGATGAAATCATAACCTTACATCTAATCAGATGCAATCACAGTCCTCCATCTATATGATGAAATCATAACCCTACATCTAATCAGATGCAATCACAGCCCTCTATCTAACCAGATGCAATCACAGCTCTCCATCTATATGATGCAATCACAGCCTTACATCTAACCAGATGCAATCACAACCCTTCATCTATATGATGCAATCACAGCCTTACATCTAACATAATGCATCCATAGCCTTACATCTATACTGATACAATCATAGCCTTCCATTTAACCAGATGCAATCACAGCTCTCCATCTACATGATGTAATCACAACCTTATATCTATCCAAATGTGATCACAACCCTTCATCTAAATGATGCAATCACAGCCTTACATCTAACTAGATGCAATCCCAACTCTTCATCTACACAAGATCAAATCCATGCCCTTCATCTCAACCAATTCAATACAACCCTTCATGTCACCCAAATTAATCTCAGCCCTCCATTCATCTCCTCACCTAGGTCTCTTCATCTCCTCCTCCCCTCACCCACCACCGTCGCCGCCCCTTCCCCAGCCACCGCCACCGCTCACCAACGGGGTCCGGCCGGACGGGGTCCCCGCCGAGTCTCCTATCGTCCGACGGTGGCTCACCGCCGCCTGGCACTCGGCGACGGCCCCAAAGGAGGCGGCTAGGCCGGCTGCCCCAAGGGGCGGGCAGCCGCCTAGCCCAACCGCGGGTCGCGCCCGGCGGCGTCCACCTGGGCAGGCGATAGCCCGGCTGGCAATGCCGTTACTGGCCTGACCCACCGCCGCCTGGCAGCGGCCGTGCCGACGACGGCTGCTCAAGGCCATATTTTTTAATTAATCTAACCATGTTCGGTCAATCAAGAAGAAGAGGAACTTTTCTAGGAACAGCCTGTTCAGGTTGTTCCATGCCGGGTAGTTTCAGTTTACCCTCGACAATCTGTGGCAAGAATGTTTTTGCGCAGCCCCTCTGGTTCCCCAAGTTACACCTTTTTGTTGAACTGGGACCTCCACTATATATATATATATCAATAAGAGGAAGGACAACGATTTTTTACTTCCAATCCGATACAAGAAAATGCATCAAAAATCAACGAAAAACCCCGAAACATAAGAACAGTGACATGAATCAAGAATTGGAGAAAAGAAAGCCAAAATCCACTCACCGGTCAGAGAGAAAATGGAAGGAAAAGACACACAGGATCTTCCCCGATCGACACCGATGAACTCACGAAAATCCGGCTCCGATGGCTCCTCTTCCTCGACGGCTCCCTCTCTCTCCTCTCTCCTTTGCCTCGGACGGCGTGCGGTTCAAAAACCCCTGGCCGCACACCCCATGGTCTAATTTATAGATACTGATTGGGTCCAAATGACCAAAATATCATACATAAGATATCTGACTTAAACAGCCCATAACTCATCTGATCTAACTCCGATTCGAGATCCAATTGCACTGCCAAATTTGCCTCGAGACCCTCTATCACCCTAGCATGCTAAATCACAGAGATAAGACAAATAAATTTTCCCTTAATTTTTCTATATTAAATACTTACTCGGGTCTAATCCCGAAGCTTCCAGCTAATTTGCGCTAACTAGGGCCCACGATCCTCCACTCAAGAATAAAATATTTTTATTAAGATTTTTGGGTATTACAGAGGTATTCCTTCATCTTCCTTCTCATTCTATGGTTTTCTCATCTCCTCTTCCTTCCTTTTGGTTCTCGATTCTTGGTGGAAGGGCTGGCTTCATCTTGGTGCATTTCGGGGTTGAGATTGCCTCTTCGTTGAGCCATAACGAGTCTTGGTGTTCGCTGCCCCTTGGTTGCGAGGCGCACACTTGGTGTGGATCTTCCTTGGAGGACGTGCGTGTGGACGTCTTGAAATGGGGATAGGAGTAGCCATACCATCCGTAGTATAAGGTAAATCTTCTCTTTCTACTCGTAGATTGAATTCTTTAAACATTACTAAAGTTGATCATTGTTTTCGGGATGGTTTGAATTTTTAAATCAACTTTTCCGTTGTGCTTCTTCTTCTCATCCCAACAGATCGATCGAGTGACCAAATGTCTTCTGCCATTTCTGAGCTCATTTGGTCGATCGACCGTAGAGTACCAGTACTCTACATATTGTACATGTACTCTACATTGAGTTTCAACTGGTTTCTTTCTTCGGTTCGGGTTTCGGATTACGAATTTGGTTCTTGAGTTTCTTTGCATCATTATGAGGATTTACAATTTATCTACACACCCTAAACCTAGTCTCTATCTTCCCGACGAAATTTGAGCGCGTCGACCAACGTCCTTCTGATTTTTGATTTCTCTGATATTTTCGATCGTGGACGTCGTGCGCTAACCGATATGAAACCTGAAAATAATTCTCCATGAAATCATTAGTTCTATGTTTGTTATCATCAAAACCGAGATTAAGACCAAGGTTGAATACCTTAGGCCAACACATAATCCTGGCAGTGATGGATAGTTTGATGCTTTGGGTAGGAAGCATCCCATGATACCCTTCAGGACAAATAGCTTAGACTACTTGGAGGGATGGAAAATCGTCATGAAAAGCATGTGTGGTCATGGTATAAACTGAGGTGCACGGAAGAGGAAAGCCAAATGCCTTCCTAATGGCTGAGGCAGTAATGACTAAAGGCTTTTCTAAGATTCAGACCTAAGGACAAGACATTTACCAATTGGGGGATGTTCTATGACCAGGTTTGCAAAGATAGCTTTAACAAGAATGGGACACACTGGGATGTGTTTCCCAAGATATTCTATCCAACCTAAGGCCGCTAGATGACTCCTTATGTCACACTATTCTAGGTCCCCTAGGTTTACTATCCGTGTTTGCAAAATAGTGTGAGTTGCAAATCGGGGGGTCTGTGTCTTTCCTACAGCTGTTAGGAGACTGTTTGGGAGAGTTGGTTTCTTGGTTTTAGGTGCCATCTGCAAGACAATCAAGGTATGCATAGAGTGTTATTCTATTAAGGGAAAAGGTCTAAAATGGTCCCTAAACTTTGTCGGCATTTTCACATTGGTCCCATAACTTTTTTTCAAGTCAATTGAGTCCCTAAAGATTTGTAAACGTCACTTTAGTCCCTGGTCGTGACCCTGCCATTAAAAAAAATCCTATGTGGCTAACGTTGCGATGATGTGGCATTTGGTTTTGTTGACTTTGCTTATGTGTATTAAAAGGTGCCTACGTGTCTGATTATAAATAATCACATGAAGATGACTTATAAATGAAGAAACCCTAAATCACCAACAAAGCTAGATTTCTCTGCAACAATGGCGATCGTCCCCGATGCAGCTAGCAACAGCGCCCAACGAAGCACTAGTGCAATGCGTAATGGAGCTCGACACCAATAATATTGTGATTGTGGAGGCCAAATTGTGACCTACACATCACGGAAGGGTCTTAATAAGGATCGGCGGTTCTATAGGTGTCCTAATTTCCGAGTAAGTATCTCCTTCCAAGGAATTATGGTGTTGTAAATTTGGAGCTTGAAACTAATCTGTGTGCCGCATTGGCTCAAAACCATTTCCAGGAGCGTTGGTCGTGTCAGTTCTTTGAATGGCTTGATGAGTCGGTGCCGTAATGGGCTCAAAACCATTTCCAGGAGCTTCAAAGGGTGACAGCCGCCACGAGGCTTTACAAACTGATGATAATGATTTCGTGGGGAGTGACAGATTTTTTAATGCTTATTGTAGTGATAATTGTATCTAGGAATTGAAGTGGTGTTGGTTGTGTGGGTTTAGGTTAATGGTATGAACAGTGACTATTGTAATGAAGATGTCATTTTAAACTATCTGTAAACTCTTTTACTTCAATGAAGTTACCCTTTTTGAACTATTTTATTGTAGACTATCTGAACTTTAGTGCAATGAAGTATGATTCTGGAACTTGTCTGTTTGAGGGACCAAAGTGAATGTCCTGGGATAGTTGAGGGACCAAAGTGACAATCATCAGATAGAAAGCAACAGACCACTGAAGTACAATAGCAAATAACATAACACTGTCAAGTACAATAACAAGTAACATAAGACTGTCAAGTTTATGAAACAAGTAACACATGCACCGCACTGTCAACTAAACAAAACAGAAAGCAAGTAAATATAACACTGTCAAGTTTATGAAACAACACATGCACTGTCAACTAAACAGACAAGTTAATAACTTTGGACCACCAACAAAATGGAAAGCAACATAAAGTATGGTCCACCACTTCATTGGGACTGTACAAAATAGAATCTGTCCACCATAAAATATTAAAAACACCACTTAAAGTATTCATTACAGCAAGACCACATGAGTTTGTCACTTCTTTTTTTGGGGACTGTACTTATGAAATGGAACCTTAACCTTAGCTACGCAACCCTTCTTCCTGGGTGTCACCTATTGTGGCTGTGAAGGTTGTGAAGCTACAATAATAGGATCAACAGCTTATGAAGCTTGAGTTGAAGGCTGTGAAGTAGCAGCTTGTGAAGCTTGAGTTGAAGATTCACCAGCTTGAGTTTTTTTCTGCTTTGAAGCTTTGGGCCTAGGTTCACACCCTTGATTCTTACATGTTCTTTTATTATGCCCATAGTTTCCACAATTTGCACAAATTATTGAGCTTCGATTATAACTCTTCTTCCATTTGTTCTTCAAAGCTGGCTCATCCACATCTCTTCTTCTAAGTTTTTTTGGTCTTCCAATTGGTACCCTATAAATGGGAGGAATTATGGTGGGCATGTCAAGGACGGGAACCCACATGTTCTCCCCATTTATAGGGTTAATTGAAGCCGCATAACAATGCTCATATGTGTCGATTGAATAGCAATTCTCCACAAATTCTTTAGGATCTCCATTGTGTTCATAGATAGCACACACAGCATGTGGATATGACAATCCACACAAACCCCACAGCCTGCATGAACAATCTCTAGTTTCCAGATCAATTGTAAATTATACTATATCAAAATTCCTCATCTCATATTTTGATCCCCCTGCCCATGATGCTCTCCATTTGGCAGATTCCATCACATGCTTTTGAAGTCTTTTCCTTGGCCTTGGGCAAATCTTGCTACTCCATTTGTACCTCTCACACAAAATTTTGCTCTTTGCAAATCTTCTCATCGGGTACTCTCTTGTCCAGTTCATTAAGCTAATGACAGGCATCTCCCTGGCCTCCAAAATTCTGCCATTGAATGATTCTGAAATATTGTTCATCAAAATATCACACTTACTCCACATACTGAAATGAGATTTTGCCCATCTCTTTGGTTCATGTTACATTAACCAGTTATGGGCATCCATATTAATCAGTTGCAGCTCCTTCATTTTCCTCTGCCATTCAGCCACATAAGTAGCCTTAGCTGCTTCCATAACTGCGTCTCTTAGTACTGTAGCCCCTGCATAATATTTCTTCAGATTTGAATAGATATGCCCCAAGCAATATCTGTGTTCAATACAAGGATAGGCTTCTAATGTTGGTACCAGACCCTGCAGGGAGGGACAAAAGTGATAACAAATAAGTTAGTTGATACATAAAGTAACAATAATAAATAGTTGAGGGACTAAAGTCACCATTATCTTTTGCATATCTGAAATAATTATCCATCCTCCATCTCTCCCTAAATCAGACAATAGAAGCTCCACAAACCAAGACCATGGTTCCTTATTTTCACTTTCTACCATAGCTACAGCCAGAGGAAAGTATTGATCATTAGGATCTCTCCCAACTGCCACTAACAGTATTCCACCATATATCCCCTTCAAAAAACAACCATCTAGACCAAATATATGTCTACATGAAGTTAAGAAACTTGTTACAACTGGTTTCAAGCAAATGTATATCCTCTGAAAGTGTCTTTGCCCTGCATTTGAGGTTGTAGGTTCTGTCTTTATGATTGTTGTCCTTCCAGGATTAGTCCTTCTTATCTCAGAACAAAACTCATACAACTTCTCATATTGCTTGGATACATCACCCTCAATCTTCTGCTTAGCAACTTTTCTAGCCCTTACGGTCTTAGAAAGAGTGATATCAACAAAATAGTTTTGTCTTACTTCCTCAACTACTCCCCTCAATTTCATATCCTTGTTTATGGTAATTGCCTTTTGTATCTTCTGAGCAACCCACTTCATATTCAATATCTTACTGTTATAGACTCTTGAACAAGTGTGCTTGTTATTTAAAGTGTTAATTTGGTAGCCACCATTCCTACCAATCCTACTACCCAAACACAACCAACTACATCCTTCTTTGCAAACAACTCTACACCTCAACTTGTCATTCTTCTTATATATTATTCCATAACCATGCAACCTTGAATACTCTTTGATTGCATCTTTAAACTGCTCAGTTGTTGAAAATTGCATACCCAGCTTGAACTTAAAATTAGATCCCATATCTGTTGGGTTGTATTTGCAACCCTGCCTTCTCCCCTCATTCTCACTATCATCATCAGAATACAACTGCTCAGATTCTTGCTCTGACTCCAAATGTTCATCCTCAACAATATTTGGTTCTAATGTTATTCTAGCACCTGTGCTTGTGCTCGATTGGGGCCTTGGTGCCTTACTTCTTGTAGCAAATGGGGAAACTTCATTGACAGTAGCATCAATGTAGTCCCCAAAGTGATCATCATCCTCAGAATCATCAATATTTATATCTTTTAAATCATCATCCACATCAGCCTCACTTTCTGCCACATTCTCACCCACATCAACCTCATTTTCAGCCACATCAGCCAAATTCTCACTCTCATTGTCATCTTCATTCACAGCAATATTCTCAGCCTCATTTTCAGCCACATCAGCCACATTCTCACCCTTATTGCCATCTTCATTCACAGCAGCATTCTCAGCCTCATCTTCAACTTCTGTCAACTTCACCACATCACAGTTACCACTTATTACATACAACTTTATTTTCTTTGAAGCCAGACTAAGAGCAGTCCTCCCTAGAATTATAGCATGTGCATCATTCTTCACTTCCTCTAACCCTAGCTCCAATGGGTAAGCAGGTCTACAAAAGTATAAGTTTACATAACCTTTAGATCCTAATTCCCTCAAAGCATAAGTTATTTCTTGTAGGGACCATCTATCTAAATCACAGTTACATAAACTATGCATTGTCCCCCCACATATTCCATATACTCTCCATTAATAAAGTGGTCACCGTGATATATTTCAATAGTAAAAAGAGCATCCAAATCACCTTATGACAAACACAACCAGTGCATAAGGTTTACCAAAACACACCTAATCAAAAAATTTTACCAAAACAAAAAATTTACATTGACAGTCAAGGGTTTACCATCTTTAACTATCGGGTTGAAAGGTGGTACCGGTGAAAGAGTTGGAACAATGGGTTGCAAATTGGTCCTCTTTCTTTTGCGACACCCTTGCGAATTTCTTGAAGTCCTCGTCATTCTTCTCTGGTTCGCTCCTTCCTTCTCGATCCTTCGACGGTCCTCCGATGGTCCTCGTCGACAGTGAGAGATTTAGAAGGTCGAGTGTTAGGGATTAGGGGTGAGGTGCATTTTTTAGGAAGAGTTCATCGTTGAGTATTATTTAGTTTAGGGGGATAATTTATAATCAGACACGTATGCACCTTTTAATACACGTAAGCAAAGTCAACAAAACCAAATGCCACATCGTCGCAACGTTAGCCACGTAGGATTTTTTTTAACGGCAAGATCACGACCAGGGACTAAAGTGATGTTTACAAATCTTTAGGGACCCAATTGACTTGAAAAAAAATTATGGGACCAATGTGAAAATGCCGACAAAGTTTAGGGACCATTTTAGACCTTTTCCCTTCTATTAATGATAGGTTCAGGCAATCTAAGTTTAATGTGGGAATAGAAAACATAATTTTGAAAGTAGAGTGATTTATTTTTAAAATAACGCGAATGCAATCCTTTTCTTGGTTTATTTATAAAATAAAGATGAAGAAACATGATTTAAGGCAAATGAACTTTACATGATAATTGCAAAAAAAATTTAAAAAGAAAAAAATATCAATTCAAAAATTCGAAATTTCATTTTGTCTTTCTTTCATTCTTCTAATAATTTTACCCTTCTTTTAAACCAAAGAAAATGAGAGAGCGTGCATGATAAAACCCCTTTTCTTTTGGAAATAAAAAATTAAGCATTATTGTAGAAACAACATGTGCTCATTTAACCCAACTTCTACTTCAATATTTTTTCTTTTTAAAGGAAAACTTCATAAGAATGAAACATTTTTAAGCATCAAATACCAAGAATCCCAAGAACATGTGATTTCATGAAGAAATCTCAAAATAGAACCATAAAACATGAGTTTTTGACATTCTTACTACTAATCATGAAACCAAAAACCAAAAATCATCATGAATAATGAACAAAACATGAAAACAACCTTTTTAGATGTAGATCTAGTCATGAAGAGGAGAAAGGTGAGGGATCTACACTAACATGATGCATATACTTACGGAGAAAAGGAAAAAAAACTTGGATTTTTACCTTAGTAGTAGAAGAAGAGTTCCAAAAAATCCAAGGAAGAGGGATGGTGGTCGGCTAGTATGACCCTAGAAGTAGGGGTGGCAATCCGTGTCGTGTCGTGTTTAAACGTGTCCTGTCTAAACGTGTCTCGTGTTGTAAAAGGGTAATCCGAACCCGACCCATTTATTAAACGTGTCTGAATATGCAAACCCGAACCCGATCATTTTATTCCCGGGTTGACACGACACGACACACTTAACCTGTTTAAGTAAACGTGTCTAAACGTGTACATGTGTACACCTACACGATACAACATGATAAATACAATTTCAATAGTGAAAAAAATGAAAACTATTAAAATTAAAAATTAAACACAGTAGAAAGACTATTAATAACAAGACATACCCAACATCCGTAACTATTTGCTTATTATTATATATATATCCTTATAAACGGGTAAATGGATTAAATATATTCAATAACATGATTAAACACATTTAGTTAAATGGGTTTAATCGTATTTATACGGGTTACACGGGTTCAACCTGGATTAACATGATTAAATAATCATGTTAATCCGGGTTGAACCCGTTTAATCAAAACACACATTTAGCCAAACCCGAACCCGCGTAACTCCATGTCGAGTTATCGTGTCGTGTCAAAAATTGCTAGCCCTACCTAGAAGCTCTAGTTTCGGTCTTAAGAAGCTAGGGTGAAGGGTGGGAATTAAAACACTTGGCCAAATGGACGGACATGATTGTTTTATGTCTGTCGATCGATGGGCGATCGCTCATCGAGCGATCGGCCGAGACAAGTAGTGTTTTCTAGCTCATGAAAAAAAATCCCGGGAGAGATATATGTATTGTAATTTTATAAAAATTTTATCACATAAACTAGACTTCATGAGGATTCCATAAAATCAAGAATCACTCAAAAAGAATTTTTCTATAATTTTCTAAAAAACCAAGAGTTCGTAGTGATATTATTGTAAATATTTGGATTTTGTGCAAATTCTCAAATTTTCATCGTAATAACCACGAAATTGACAAGATATCGTCTTGACCACTCATAATAAAATATCTAATCATGTAGGATTTTTGACTAAAATTTTGCCCAATTTTAGTCATATTTTCAACATATCAACCTGACACATTTTTTATTTAACCGAAACTATAATATTGCCAAGTATCATTTTTTATGGATCTTCAAGCATAATTACGATACTACATTGCATCGTATGTTTACAAAAACAATTGCAATACACAAGATAAAATTCTAAATATAATCTCTACCTCTAGCATGAGATCTCAATTAATCGAGATTTTATAGTTTTCTAAGCATCATAATCTTTCTAATCGTGCATTTTTACTCAATTTTCATGCAACTTTACATATATACTTAAATTCAACATCTCATCAAGAAGTAGAGGTGTAAAGTAAATATTTTTTGCTAAATTGACATTCATACCTTGTTTCTTGAGAGATTCCATATTTTCATCTCCCTTTCCCATTTCTTTTTACTTTGCTTTCATTTGGAAACAAATAACTTGCAAGTAATAGTTATGAATATCATAATGAAATTTGCACTATTAACAAGCTATTTAGATAGATAGCAAAGAATGAATAAAGCATTGATTTTTAAGAATATGCTTTGCTAAGTGACTTACAATTCGTTTCAAAATAGATTGTCATGAAACCGGACGAATTATGAGATCTCAAAATATGAAATAATTGAAAAATAGATCTCCAACCCTTCATATTGGTTGAAAACCGAAAGGCCACAGTGAGCCTACGATTTAGAACCACAAGGTCGCATTAGCCCGTTATAGGCTACATAGGTCTCCGAGGAGACCGGAAATCAAAAATCAAAATTGTTTTATAGATATCATCTAGAGCGGAGAAATCAACTCAAAATTTTGCATGTATCATGTACTCCAACTTAAATGAAATCAAAGAGTGGGAGAGGAGATAATACTAAAAATAACTAGATGCCAAGTTCCATACCTATGGCATCATGATGACTTTGAAGTTGCAATACGAATTTGTGTAGCTTTGAGTCCTCATGCAACTTCCATCATCAACTCATTCTTGTGTGGTTGTCCCACCTACAAGTGAACATGAAATCTTTGGTACCCAAATTACTTTGGGTCCTTGGGGGTGAGTTGATCTAGGGATCCAAAGTGTCTTAGCAACACTTGGATTTTTCTTGAGAGCACAATCATGAATAGAATGATCATAAACACCACAACAAAAATAATTTTCATGAAACTTTTTGTTTTGAACTTGGGGTTTGAAAGATGAATGCTTAACATGGAGATTATGGTGAGTATTAGCATTCTTATTTAAATTACTAGAATTCTTAGATAAGTTACTAGATAAGCTATTTACTTTCCTAGTTAAAGTTACAAGCTCATTCTTTTAGTGATTCATGGGTTTATGAATAGCATGCATTTGGGTCTTCAACATACTATTTTCATTCTTCAAAATATTATTTTTGTTTTTCAAATCATTTGTATCAACACTTAATTTGGTATGGCATATATTAGTAATTAACACTATTTTTTAGCTTCTCATTTTCTAGTTTTGCATCATTTAAATGAGAGCTAAGTGTCAAGTTTTCTTTCTTCAATGTTTTGTTTTCCTTGTCCTTTTTAACAATCAAGGCATACATGATTTTACATCCATTCATTAATTCATCATAAAGCATATCGTGAGAATTAGATGAATTAATACTAAGATCATGGCTATTATGACTATAAGAAGAGTATACCTCCTCATTGGCATTCATGATGCTAGCTTCGTAGTCATAGTGAGAGGATGCTTCACTTGATACGGATGAGTAAGTGGAAGCATTTGACCTCCTTTTTGCATTGTTCTTCATGGTATAGCAATTCTTCTTCAGATGCCCTTTTTCATTGCATAGGTGACAAATCACCTTCTCTTTTGACTCTTTGTACTTCTTTGGCTAGATACACTATGAGCTTCAAGAACTTCATTAGAATTGGGAGTATGACAATTGTCATCAACTCCTTCATTTAAGATAATAGGTTCTTCGATTTTAGCATAGTCATAGAGCATGTTTAAGCATGACCAGATATCAAATGCGGAAGTGCAATGCATGACTTTTTCAAAGATATTATTTTCCAAAGAACAAAAGATATAATTCTTCCTTTAATTCCAAAGACCAAAGTTTAACTCGTTGAACCTAGGTGGTATAGACGCTACCAACTCTAGTGTCATTTTTCGGATCAAGACTAGGTGTAGAGGAGATTGTGAAATCCCAATCTACGACCCGCTCTGATACTAAATGTTGACGAAATGGTCACACTAGAGGGGGATGAATAGTGTGTTATCTAATCAATTAACCTAATTTCGGTTTTAATCGTTTATTAAATACTTGGGCAATTTATCACTTTAAAATAATGAAATGAAGCAATGGATATAACAATTAAATGCAACCACAATAAACAATGCTAACACAATGATTTATAATGGTTCGGCAACACCGCCTACTCCACTACCTAAGCACCGTGCGTAGGATTTAACTCACAAATCCACTAAATTACGAGTAACTTACAATCGAGGACTTTTCACCGGAAAGACCCTACACTCACTTCGAAGGCACTTCCACAACCGGAAGTATGCACCTTCACACCGAGTGAGCTTTCCCACCTCAATTCCTAAGAACTACTCCTAACCTAGTTTACACAAGTGGCTTTATACTTTCTATACCAAGGAAACCACTCAATCACAAAACCACACACTAGGTCTTCTTACACACTTAAGTAAATCAATTTAAAACAAAGTAAAAACAATTCTAACACAGGAAGAGAATAAAGAGGACTTGTCACACCAAGAACAACTTCTCTTCTTGAGCCTAGCAACCTTGAAGAGCCCTCCAATGAAGATGCACTTTAGGATGAGGGATCAAAAGCTAGGGGTTATGAATTTGAGCAAGAGAGAGCTTTGGAGATGCAAGGATTAACTCTTTAAAATTTAAGAGCATCAACAACCATATGGGAGAGAGTTTGGGGTGAGTATTTATAACCCCCCAAACAAAACAGCTCACCAATGGGCGAATTTTTGCCTATTGGCACCGCCTGATCGATGGTCAGCCGAAGAACGGTCTGTAAGTGAAATGGCCTACACTAGAGGGAGTGAATAGTGTGATTACTAAACTTAAGCCTATATTCGGTTTTAATCATTTCTTAAACTACTTAGGCAAATTATCAATTCAAGGCTAAATGTGAAAGCAAGTGAATAACAATTAAGCAAGCACAGGTAATACCAATGCAAACACAAGTATCCATCTACCCTTTGATACTAGATGAGTTTATCAAGTTAGGTGAAATTAATGCTTTAGCAAAAAGATAATCAAAGTAAGAAACAAGCTAATCACACTCAATCAATGACAATGTTAACAATATAGATTTATAGTGGTTCGGCCCCAATGCCTACTCCACTACCTAAGCACCCCGCTTAGGATTTCCAACTCTAGTTTACTAGATTTAAGTGTTTCCTCACAATGAGTTTCACCAGAAAGTCTCCGCTCTCACACCGAAGGCACTTCCACACCCGAAAGTTTCCGTCTTCCTACCGAGAGCACTCTCCCACCTCAAACGTAAGGGCAACACAACTAATCCTAGTGAACTAAGTTTACTCTGATAGATTTACACCTCAACACCAAGGCAACCACCAAACTCAAGATCTACAACTAGATCTTTACACACTTGATATACAATCAAATAAACACTAAAAATACAAGTAAATGAGAGCAATAATAAATAATACAAACTTAGCTCTCAACCAAGAAGTCCTAGCTCCTCTTGATGCCTTGATGATGAAACAATTGAAGGTTGAAGGTAAGATCAAGGGTAGAAGCTCAAAGCTAGGGTTTTGCACAAAGATTGACACAATGAAGACTCTTGGGTGTCAAAAGATGTCTCATGAAGTGTTAGATAGCTTGAAAGGCATGTTTGGGGTCTTATATAAAGATACCAAAGGTAGGTGCTCGATTTTCAACAAGCTCAACGGGTAGAAATTCAAAATATAGTCATTGGGGGCATTCTGTGAATTCTGGACAATTTAACCTAGAGTACCGGTACTCTACGGGCTATTTCGGGCTATTTCAAAATGTCCATTCGGGTGTTCCGGGATATTCTCGGTTGTTCTGGGTTATTTCGGAATGTTATAACATCTCATCCCATAGTTACAACATCCCATCCCATAATTCGCGATATTCCAAGATGTTACAACATCCTATCTGGAATATTGTTTCACTACTAGAATATACCACATCAGCCACGGGGATCATCGACGGCCGCCAGGGCCATCAAAATCATTCATGGCTTTGCGTCGGCCGTAGCGGCCGTGGCTGATGTAACCAATTCATCCACAGCTCGCATACGACCAAACAGAGCCATCGCTCATAGTTCATGGCACGCAAGGGGCGCGAAATAAAATAAGTTATTAGCAACGGCTTAGCGGGGGCGCTGGAGCCATTGGTGATGTGAATAACCAAATCAGTCGCGGCTCGCCTACGCCCGGATATAGCCGTCGTTCATAGTTGATGGCGCGCACGGGACGCGAAATAAAATAAGTTATTAACCACGGCTCTACTCCGCCATCGATGATATGAATAATTCATTAGCCACGGCTAGATGCGGCCATCGCTTATTAATTAATGCCACAAACGCAGCGCGAATATTAAAATAGTCTTCACCGACGGCTTCCAGAGTCGTCAGTGATAATAAAACTACATATCCACGGTGTTCCAATGGCTTGCGAGCCGTCGGTGAAAATCTTTTTTATTTGCGTTCACGTCCGACCCTTCCTCTTTCTTCCTCTTTCTTCTATGCTCGCCGTTGTCGCCTGTTGCCGCTGTCGTTCATCACTGCATGTTGCCGCGGAGTCGCTGCCTATTGCCGCCGCTGTCAATCGCCTTCCATCAAACAGTAACCGATAGTGATGTCAGCTACTGCTTGATTAGGGTTAATAGATTAGGGTAATTAACCCCTAATCAAACTGTGATTAGGGTAATCACAATTTGATTAGGGTTTAATTATTATTATTTTAATTTTTTTATTATTAATTATTAGAAATTAATTGTTAATTAGATAATTAGATTGGTTAATGTTGATTAGGTTTTAATTAGTTTTAGGTTAATTAATGAAATTAGTTTAATAGTAATTAATTAATCACGCGGAATCGTACAGTGAGGACTCGCGCTGGAATTATCCACTATGGACTCGCAGCCAAATCGTCCACTTTGGACTCGCGGTCAAATCGTCAATGGTGGACTCGCGCCAGAATCATCCACAATGGATGGACTCGTGCCGGAATCGTCCACTTTGTACTGGCGCGAAATCGTCCACTATGGACTCGCATCGGCATCCATAAATTTAGAAAAAAATCAAGACGAGTTGATATGTTTCACGTACGATCGATGAGTCAAGTTTTAATTTTGCAAAACCTTAGATCCGTTCGGAGGTTGTATGTTCGTGTAAACGAAGTTAATGATCTTTTATACGACGTACAACCCTTGAATTGTCCCTAATTGGACAATTTGAGAACATAGTTATTTATATTGCACTTAGTTTATTTTTTTTAGTCATTATTCATTTTTAAATTTTGGCTTGTATCTCCCTTGTTCTCCAATATGCGCCCAGATGATATGCGTATTCGGAGAATTGTAGGGAGATGCTGCCAAAATTTAGAATGAAGTTAATGAATAAAAGAAATACTAAGTGCAATATGAATAACATGAATCCCGAATGGAATAAGACCATCCCACCTAAAGACATTACCTAAATATATTGCAAACTTTTTGACAAAACATGCCGGGCGATCGAAGTTGGATGTATCGATGAATTCATCGTGGAGCTATAACGGACGAATTTCGAGTATGCGTAACTTACTTCTTAAATTTTGCCTACTCGAATGAAAAATTCTTTAGTGGTGATAAAATCTGATGTATGTACCGGAAATGTTTGAACATAAGATTTTTGGACCAAGGAATTGTCACAATGCATCTGTATACAACAGGATTCACACCAAGATATGTTGTATGGAATTATCACGGGGAGTCACGTCAAGTCGGGACGTCGAGCAATCCTGTTGTCCAAACTCATGGTGAATCTTCTTCTGCTAGTGTTTCTTCTTCCAATCCACCTAATCCTTATAGAACAATGATTCTGGATAGTCTTGGACGACAATTCCATTTAAATGATAATATTGAGTCAGTTACTGAGACGGTAGTGCCACCATATACTACGACAGTTGAAGTCACTGAAGAACAACCCGCGATACAGATTGAATTATCGAATAAGGAGGTCGAAAAATTTTACGAGATGCTGAAAGCTGCCGATGAACCTTTGAATGAGAATTGTCCTAATTATACAAGATTTTTGGCAATGACACAACTCCTGAACATCAAGTTCGATTGTAATATCAGCGGGGTTGCGTTTGATCGGATTGCAGGATTTATCAATGGTATGCTACCTCCAAATAATAAGTTTGAGCCAACTTTTTATAAGACAAAAAAGTTGATGAGGAAATTAGGGCTTGGGTACGAAAAGATACACGCATGCCCATATAACTGCATTTTATATTATAAAGAAAATGCACAGTTAAAGCAATGCCCGGTATGTGAACATCCTCGTTGATGAATATTCCTCAAATTTATCTCGATGTGTAAACGTCGATGAATGCAAAATATCGGAGATGAAGAGCCACAATTGCCATGTATTCATGCAGAGATTGCTTCCGGTCGCGTTTCGAGATCATCTACATGATAAGATTTGGGGTCTGTTGACATAATTAAGTATGTTTTTCAGAAACATTTGTGCAAATGTACTTCGAGTCGAAGATATGTCAGCACTTGAAAATAATATTGTTGAAATCATATGCAAGCTGGAGCAGTTTTTCCCTCCTGTATTTTTTAACTCGATGGAGCATCTACCGATACACTTGGCATACGAGGCATGAGTTGGTGGCCCTGTTCAATATCGGTGCATGTACTTATTTGAAAGATACATGAATCATCTGAAGAAAAAAGTAAATAACACCGCCGCAGTTGAATGTTTCATATCAAAAGCATATATAATTCAAGAAATTTCAACATTCTGCTCATTTTATTTTGAATCAACCATCAAGACAAGACTTAATCGTCTTTTATGGAACAACAATAGGGGAGCTCGACCATCAGATGGTTGTTTAAATATCTTTGGTTACCCCGATCGTGCTTTGGGTTCTCGTTTGTCTCGATTCTTAAACGATGAAGAGTACCATTTGGCCTACTTGTACGTTTTACTAAACTGTCCAGAGATTAAGAAGTTCATTGAAATATTTGACATTGAGATGGTGATAAAATACTTAATTTACAACGATGAGGAATTAGAAAGATTACGGAATCGTGAGTACCCTAATTGATTTTAAGCTTACAGCACAGAACACAGAGGCGAAATAGATAATCAAATCTTTGAGTTTGCTAGCGGACCGGCACGACTTGTACAATGTTATAATAGTTATTTTGTCAATGGATATAAATTTTACACACTTGAATATTCATCTACAAAAAAGACTATGAATGTCGGGGTCTGCGTCAAAGGGACGACGTATGCTGAATGTGATATTGACTTTTATGGACTATTGGAAGAAGTCATTGAATTGTAATTTTCGGATGTAAATCAGTTGCCATTTTTAAATGTCATTGGTTCGATACAAGCGATAGGGGCATGACAGTTCATCCAAAGTATAAACAACTGGTCGAGGTCAATTACAAATCAAAATTGGCTTCAAATGAGCCATTTATATTGGCATCTCAAGCTGAACAAGTATATTATATGTAGTATCTGTCTCGAAAGAAAGATAGGGCAAATTGGCGTGTAGTCTGTAAGACTAAAGCCAGAGGAAAAATTGACCCGATAGTTGGAGAGAATGAGCCAGCAGATGACTTATATCAAGAAGAATATTTTTCTGAAGTGGAACGAGTTAGTCCAATACTCGAGGATGATGACACAGAGTTAGTTCAATTGGAAATAGAATACGTTGATGACGACGATAATAAAATTGAGGAAGGACAGAATGACGATGAGGGAGACGAAGAAGAATTTCAAGATTTCGATATAGAAGAACAAGAAGAAGAGTATTACACTGATGATGATAATGACGATGACGAATAATTATAAATGTGAAGTATAATATTCAATTGTTAAATATATTTATTAATCTATTATATATAATCTAATTATATTAAATTTTTACAGATATGGTTCAAGATATCAGTTCCCGAGGAGGCATTCCTCGTAGGACCCCCCGACGATTACCACTCGCCCCACCTGTACCCACTAACCCTTCGCCTTCCACCACCATCCCCCCACCTGATCCGGCCACCGTTCCCTCACCTGATTTGGCCACCATCCCTTCACCTTTGACTACCATCCCTTTGCCACCCTCCGCGGATCTAGGACTGTCCTCTTCGAGACGTAGGCCACGAGGGCCTAACAGAATTCTCCCTCCGCCACCCGAGAGAGAACTGCGCAGAGCAGTTAGTGTGCACGGAAGATGGTAAGTATATGCATTAATTATTTCTTATAATTTATTTATAATTCAAAATATCATAATATGAATTTATATTTGGTGCAGATTTGAGCAGGAGGATGTCCCCCGCACGATAGCGGGGACGATCCGAAAGTTTATGCGCGGGGCGTGGCCTACATGGTCGTACGTTCCCTGTGAGCATATGGATTTATTGTGGTGAGAGTTCACGGTAAGTATATTTATTAAATTAATGTTAATGTTAAATATTCATCGGTAATAATAATTTTTTTTGCAGGCTCATTAGACATGGCCGGAGGACTAGACCACTTTTGTGGAGGCTGCATGGGAGCGTGTTGCCGGCGCTCGCTATAATGGGCTGCTTCAGCAGTCTCGTTAGACCATGATGAGATGGTTGGGGGCCACATAAATAGGGCAAACTCGAGGACACACCCCCGAGTGGATTCTAAGCCCAATGTGCGACCAGCTCGTTGAGCGGTGGGACACACCTGAATGGCAGGAGGTCTCCTGGACTGCGTCGAGAAATTGCATGTCCGGCGGGGACTACACGGGCGTGCGCCACACTGGTGGCTCCATCTCTTTTGCGCTTCATGAGCGTCGTATGGTATGTATAATTTAATTATTTTTAATTAAATTATATATTATGTATAATGATACTAATGTATTTGTTTTCTAATGTAAGATGCGCGTGACGGAGGACGACACCGTCCAACGCCCGCCGATGATGGAGGTGTTTGATCGCACCCACCGTCATCGACGAGGAGCGAGGGACTACGTTGATAGCAGGGTCTCGTATATAATAGTAAGTATTTATATATGTCTATTTGATTTAGATAATTTATATTTATAGTTTATATATATTTAAAATATAAACATGTGTAGGAAACTTACACGAGGACTGTGATCGAGCATGAAGGCACACCGGAGGAGTTCAACGCAGGAGCTTGGGTGGAGGCTGCAGGTGGCTGGGAGCACGGTCGTGTTTATGGCTTTGCAGACAGTGGCTATGCACGCGCCGTGCTAAGGCCACTTAGGGCATCGACCCCTCCGACTGCGGGTGAGCGGCCCTTGACATCCCTAGCGCAGGACCAGAGCCGGATAGCGGCCATGGAATCGGAGCTCACCCAACAGAGACAAGCGAGGGAGGAGCAGAGGCTGGAGATGCACGAGCATAGATGGGCGAATGACGAGTTGAGACAAACGATCCAAAACATGCAGACACTCCTCACTCACATTGCATCTCACTCTGGCATTCTACCGATGATATCACAACCATCGTCCTCCTCGACCCAATCGACGCTCCCGACCCAATCAACGCTCCCGACCCAGTCGTTGTCGCCTCCACCGCAGTCGTGAGATTTTGACTAATTGTATTTTGTTTATATTTTGATACTTGGTTGTATATATATGATATTAATTTTGATAATTGTCTGCCTTCGGTTTGATGCTGAGATTGATGATATTTAAGTAAAACTTGTATGTTTGGTTTCAAATACATGTGTATGATGTTTTCTGATTGTAATACGTGATTGAAAATAGATTGTAGTCGGTATATCATTGTATACAGGAATTTATAAAATTTTTAGTTTTTTCAGTTACAGGATACACCTTTAGCCATGGCTTACCCACGGTTCACCGTCACTAAGCCGTGGCTGAAAGCTTATCATAAATGGTTGATGGCCTGGGCAGCACCAAATATCACGGTTGCTAATAGTATCACCAACGGGACTGGGTCGTGGCTGATGGGTTGGTATCAAGGACAGTGCCTGGAGCCGTCATTGATGTTTTTTAATCAGCGATAGCGAACGCGGCTATCGCTGATGATTACGTGTGACGGCCGCGCTTGGCCGTCATAACCTATCTGAGACGCGCGCATCAATGGCGGTATTTTGCCATGCCTATTGCCGTCTGTGATACTTATCACCGACGGTTCATCCACGGATTGAGCCGTCGGTGATAACGACAATTCTAGTAGTGTTTATGACTAGGAAACTCTTGGTAATATGTTAAGGTTCATGTCCTATGGATATTTGCATCATTATGAGGATTAATACAATCATTCTAGATACTCTAAACCTAAACTCTATTCATCACAAAGAGTCTCAAGCGTCGATGAGCGTCCTTGCTGATTTCTCCGATTTTCCCGATTGGGGACGTCGTGCGCTATCCAATATGGAACCTAAAAATATTTCTCCATGAAAATGATTCTAGATACTCTAAACCTAAACTCTATTCATCACAAAGAGTCTCAAGCGTCGACGAGCGTCCTTGCTGATTTCTCCGATTTTCCCGATTGGGGACGTCGTGCGCCATCCAATATGGAACCTAAAAATATTTCTCCGTGAAAATATTATTCCATGTTTGTTATCATCAAAACTAAGATTAAGATCAAGGTTGACAACCTTAGGCCAACACGGTCGACCGAGCGAGTGACCGGCCATCGACCGGAGTCCACTGTCCAGTTTGGGACTCTACCGATCGATGGCCGGCTGATGGGCCGATCGACCACCCCATCGACCGACACCCAGAAAGCCTTGTTTTTTAATGTTGTTTTCTCGCGATGTTTGTTTCCGGGTTTTGGTTTTCGAAGTGTATCAACTTGGAGAGCTTCTCAAGCATTTTACATATACTTTAAACTCTTCCAAAGCGTCTTCGATTCACTCGTCGAACTTCCAAAGCGTCTTCGTTTCTTCGATTCCCATGAATCATTTTTTATACCCGTGCCCTAGTTTCTCTTGGCTCCTTGCTCACCACCCCTCTTCTTCTTTTGCTTCAACGGATCTCCGCCGACATCAAGTCCTAAACTCAAGATATGAGGTTGTTTCTTCTTCCCTTTCTCCTCATTTCCAATGTTTTGCGTCGATTTGATGTTGGCCGAGCTTCTTTCAACTATTAACTCCTCTAGGTTACAGTCTCAGGAGTATTCATTCCGTGGAGATTTCTTCGTGCTCTAGGAAGAGGATTGATTGAAGTGGAAGAGAACTGGGATCCCATTTTGGGGATTGAGACGATTGTCTCGGCTCTGTTAACGTCGGTTGGGATCAATCTCAGCCTCAGTGTCCTCTTCTGCGCTCTCTACTCTGTGCTCAGGAAGCAGCCTGAAAATCTGAAGGTATACGCCCCACGCCTCATCGCTGAGGGCCAATCCCGCCAGAGGGGCCACTTCAACATTGAGGACCTCCTCCCCTCCATCGGCTGGGTTCGTAAGGCATGAAGCTTTTCGAGGAGGACTGTCACGCCCCAGTTCGGGTCCACCCCCACGCCCCGAGGCGGGCCCGTTCCGACGCGCGACAGTGGGCCACTCGAAACCCACACAGCGGAAGGAAAACCATCCGATGCACATCGGAAACCATATTAAAACATATTATAAACCAGATAATTACAATTTATATGTCCGATCAAATACAATTACCCAAATATACAAAAGCAGCCGCCATCAGAGCTCCACATCTACGACTGACTACTAGATGACAAAAACTATATACATCTCGATCTACAAATCGACTGCTCACCCCTGCAAGTCTGAAGCAAAAACAACGGAGATCAACGAATGCTGAGTAGGAGAATCACAATATGATCAACAAATATCAAGTGTCAACTCAACAATGCATAACAACATGGCCTAAGATGCAACCAAAGGCGATGAACACAACAAATACACCTCACCTACTCCTAAGCAACATCAACTGAATCATCGAGCGTATGGACCGCTGGGTAAAAACCCCACACTCTACCACCCGTAGAGTGGCATCAACCGTCCACTCCAACGGTGATACGACTACCCCCACCAAGCAGGTAGCCCGACGGACGACGTATCTGACAGTCGCGCGACTACCCCTATCCAAGCAGGTAATCCGACGGACTATCCGACATCCGCACACCCGAAGGTGCCCAAAGTGACTAGTCAATATCCATACCCTCTCCCATGTCTGGAGGGTACCGCACTAAAATGGTCCGGGACCGAAGTCCTCTCCGAGGCCATAGCCTCCAGATCGACATCAACCATGCAACTCGACTCCAAGAGTGCAACAAGGTATATCACCATGATCAACAACATAGCAACAACTCCAAGTGATTATGACATGATCAACAAGATAATAACAAAACATCATGATCAACAATATCACAACAACTCCAAGTGATTATGACATGATCAACATGCTACTAGCATAACATCATCATGATCAACAATATAAAAGCATGCTCAACAAATATACCACACCACATATATCAACATGATACTAGGCATACAGTGACTAATCCAATGCACATTTGGATTAGCACAACATACTATTATCAAGAATAAACACCAATATGCAACAATAAAATGCAACACATACAATTCCTCTACATGGTATGTCCAACGATAATATGCAACAGGAGTTCAATAATTTCAGGAAACAAACCAAACAATGGAAGCAAAGGTATTTCCGAAGTTATCTCCGACAACAAATCAACAATAGACTTGCAGGCTCAACTCATGCTCAGCACACTCTCCAAACGCCCATGATCAACCAACTCACTCTCCAAACCTCATGCTCAACTCATTCTCCAAACCACAATTATTTCACACCAATCAATCGACTAAATTCTCAGACTAATA
This sequence comes from Canna indica, assembly GCA_034359265.1. Taxonomy (NCBI): domain Eukaryota; kingdom Viridiplantae; phylum Streptophyta; class Magnoliopsida; order Zingiberales; family Cannaceae; genus Canna; species Canna indica. Next base: position 42,794,612 of record CP136893.1, read on the forward strand.
ATTTACTATTATTTAAACACCTCGACAACCTCAACCACTAACCGATTGAAAGAACAACCTAATAATGCTTTCTCTTAAAACTAACCCCACCATCGCGTTCAGCACGCGAAAATGATCAAGATTGCTATTCACCTCAACTTCAACCGACAACTCGGGACCCACCAACTAAATTAATTTCAAATACAACTATCAATCACTTACTCAACGACAACAAAATATCAAAATCATATCAAACGATCTCCAATCTGAAATCCGACACCACCATCACGCTCAGTACGCGAAAATGATCGAGATTACTATTTACCTCAACTTCAACCGACAACTCGAGATCCACGAAATTAATTAATTTCAAACATAGCTATATCATTCAATTACTAAACAACAACAAGATACTAAAATATATCAAAATCATATCAATCGATCTCCAATCTGAAATCCGACACCACCATCGCGTTCAGCACGCGAAAATGATCGAGATTACTATTCACCTCAACTTCAACCGCCAACTCGAGATCCACCAAATTAATTAATTTCAAACATAGCTATATCATTCAATTACTAAACAATTGCAAAATACTAAAATATATCAAAATCACACCAAATAATCTCCAATCTGAAATCCGACACTACCATCGCGTTCAGCACGCGAAAATGATCGAGATTACTATTCACCTCAACTCGATCCGACGAATCTACAATCAACTACAAAAATACCCTAATAATTTATAAATCAACCCAATTTCATGCGATACAGCTCTCTTCTCTGAACACTATTCATATCCCCTCACCCGCTCGTCTCCCTCTACCCTCACCCCTCACGCTGCCCCTTGCCCTTGCGCCCGACGCCACCTCCCGCTCGAACCCACGCCGACCGGCCATCCCGGCCGCCGACGACCACCCCGCCGACATCTTCGACTCTCTCTCTCTCTCTCTCTCTCTCTCTCTCTCTCTCTCTCTCTCTCTCTCTCTCTCTCTCTCTCTCTCTTCTTCTTCTTCTTCTTCTTCTCCTAATCTCCCTCTTCTCCTCCGATCAACCGCAGACCCATCTCCTCCTCTCGGCCAGCCGCCTACCCGTCGCCGACCGGCGACTCCACGACCCCCGCCCTCTCCTCGACCCTCCGGCCCCGCCCAGTCCCACGATCGACCGAGCGGCGGCCCGGATGGTCCGCACCAGCAGCACTCGACTGCTCGGCACCGCCGGCTGCCCGATCTACGCGCGGCAGCCCTCCGGCTGGCACACGCGGCCACTGCGTGCGACTTCCGCACGCGATCAGCCCGCGCGAGGTACGGCGCAGCCACCTCTTCCACTTGTCTTCGTCGTCCGATTCGTCGAAGATAATCAACGGAAATGAAGGAACGGAGAGGATGAGATCTCCTACCTCGATCCCGCGACTCCGGCGATGACGAGCTCCACCGGCGACACGCGCCGACTCCTCCTCGACCTCCTCCCTACGCGCGCAGGCACCCTCTCTTTCCCCTCTTTCTCTCTACTTCTCCTCCGATCACCCTCTTATTCTCACCCTCACTGAGACTGCCACCTGGCACTTCTCCACTTCCACAGCCAACCTTTAATTTTTTTTTTTTTTAATCCCAGATATAACAAGGACCTCTACAACTCAGTGGGCCTCGACGGCGTCGTATTCAATCGCATCTTCATGTTCGGGTTCATTTTTTAAAATAATTACTTCTCGTTCAGTTGTAACCTTGAAATATCTATCGTGAAGTTCTTAATTTGAACATTGCTAACGTCGGAAGATCCTCAAAATGAGGGTTTTTGGATATAGGTTTTCAGTCTTTTTCTCGTTTGACTAGTGTCCTTTTTTTCTTGGTGTAGCTTGAGGGTATTTGTTGTTGCTGCGATCATAGGGTTATTTATTCTTCTGCCTGTTAATTTCTTGGGGAACCAACTTCGGTAGATTGACTTTTCTGATCTTCCGAACAAGTCTCTTGATTTTTTCACTATTTCAAATGTACAAGATGGCTCTAATTGGTAAGATTTGTTTGCATTAGACGCTTTCTTCTTTTTGCTGCATGTTATTATGTCCACCACTTAGCATATTGCAAAAACAATCATTGTTTTTAAATACATTGGTGAATGGAAAGGTCGGATCTCTTTATCTATCGTTCTCGATATGTCTTCTCAATCGTTTTACTATAATCTTTTTCCCTATGTTATAGATTTAAACCAGCTGAAGGGAGGATCTTTTTCCCTATGTCAATTTCTGGATCCCTTAGGAAGCTGAATGTAAGTTGCTTCTCCTTAAGATGTGTTCAAATAAATCAATTCAATATTCACCTTGCAATTTGATAAAATATCTTTCGTTTGATAGGGATGTTGCACACTTGCAAGGGGTCGTTTCAAAAGCCCGGAGAAAAGGGGCTTGCTTGTCCCATGGGGTAAAGGGAGCACGTTAGGTTGGTTTCAAGTTTAGCATTTTTTTCAGCCTTTGCTTTTGAGTTTAATAGTTAGTTGAATTGGAAAGCTGATAACTAAAACATAAAATGGAGGAGGGCAAAGGGATAATAGATGAGATTACTAATTGTATTTTTGAAAGTTCTAAGATAAAGTGGCTTATTTGTTTATGTCAGGACTACTGGGACACTTGTACATTATTTTTGGAAGGTATTAGCTCTAACCAGTAGTTTATTATTATTTTTTTATGAGTGTGAGGTCTCCCTAAATTCATGGTTTAAGAGATAAATTAGTTATTCTTGTTTAGGGATTGCAAGGTAGCTAACTAGCATCTGCTCAATATGGAGTATATACCAAGTTTCGATTCCTTGTTGATGACATAATTGATTGCTTCTCAAAAGCTATAAATGCTTTCAGGGTGATGAGAGTAAACACACCTGACTTTTTTCGGGTGATGATTATTTTTTTGCCATGTAGGATAATCTCAAAAATAAAAAAAATCATTAGAGCTCATGGGCGGCACGTGAAAGCACATGAGGAATTGAAAAGGCAAGTACATTGTACAAAAATAGAGAATTTGTCTCATCTATAAATTTTATGTTATTGTATTGTTCTTGTTTTGGTCATGAGAAACAATGGATTCATTATTACTTTGGTTGTGGCCGGGTTATGTGTTTAAAGGTTAAAAGTGTATAGCCTTTATGTGTAAAGCTCAAGTTGCTTTTTTACCTTGGTGAACAGAGCAATTGATTTTTTTTATATTTTTCTTTTACATTCATTGAGTAGAGTATCAAATTTTTTTTTTTTCTTTTACGTGTTTCTTAACTTAGCAGACACCTTATCTTTAAATGACTAATTATTACATGACTCATCATCAATTGTACAGGTCACAGGCTTGTTTGTAGAAAGTTGGTGATCAGTTTAGCTTGGATAGCTAAAAGCTCAATACCAATGAAGATGATCCAAGCATAAATATTGTCAATGATATACGAAGAACAACAAGCTTGCAATTGGAACTTAAAGTGTGAGAGCACTTTGGAAGCTATATTGGAAGATTTCATAATAAGCTAGTTACTTTTATTTTACAGACAATACTTAATCTATTTTTTGCTGACAATAACAAGCTAGTTATTGTGTACACAATACTTAATCTATTTTTGTTAATATTTACTAAGTTTGGATTAATGTTATGTTTTATTAGTTTAGATTTATGTAATATACTCTTGATTTAATATGAAAATATTCTTTAAATATTGATCTATAATTTTGTGATGAGATTAAACTTACTTTTGTATGACAGCTTTAAAATGCTCTCTTTAGTGACAGATAACGGTTTGAAAAAAAACTAATTAAGTATATATGGTAACTAAACAATGTTGTTATTGTAGAAATAAGTAATGGCAAATCAAGCATGCTATAACAAACTAATAATAATGGTTTGAAAATGTTATATAAATATATATGATAACTAATTAATATTGTTATTGTAGAAAGAAGTAATAACAAATTATGAATGCGATAACAAACTAATCATAATTGATAAAAAAATATATTATAAAATAACATTCATATAGCATTCGCAATTGTATTTTTCAATAGCTATTGTAACCTATCTACATAAGATAGCGTGCGATTTGACAGCGTTTCGGATAATGCTATACATTACCCATGATAGCGTTTATGACAAGCTATTAATGACAATTATTATTGTTGTGAATGACGGTCAAGCGCTACTCGACTACACCGACCTCCCTCAAGAACCCCGGTAATATCGTTCTATGAATCTAATTTTCATAGAACTAATCAAAATCTGCACGACCCGATCGTAATCTCTGTAATTGCAAGGAATTTCGTTATCAAGAGGGTCCTAGTTGACCAAGGTAGCTTAGCCGACATCCTTTTCCACTCTACCTTCGTGAGGATGCAATTAACAGAAGCCTCACTTACCCCGTGCCAGGGAAATCTAATGGGCTTCTCGAGAGAAAGAGTTGACGTCCGATGAGCCATATGGCTAAGGACGACGTTCAACTCCCAACCAAAGGCAAGAACAATTGATGTACAATACATTGTCATTAATGTCCCCAATCCATACAACATGATCCTAGGACGACCGTCCTTGAACAATCTAGGAGCCGTCGTGTACACTCCCCACCTGGCGTTAAGGTTTCCTATTTCGGAAATAGAGGTAGGTGTGCTACACGCCGATCAAAAAGAAGTCTAATGGTGCTATAAAGAATACCTCAAATCAAAGATTAATGGGTCAAAGGAAGAGCCTAGTGGCCCACAAATGCTCTTCACAATCAAAGGCAAACAGCTAACTGAAGCCCCTGAACTGAGCTCAGGACGGAACACGCGAAAGCAACCCCGACTCAACCCTTGAAAGAACTCAAGTCGTGATAAAAAAATACTGATAAAGCTCGGAATTGGGCACTCCTCTTGTATACATAATTTCTTTATTACTCAATAAAGTTTTATTCCTCGCATTTTTTTCTTTGAATGTTCGGGAAACCTTATGGCAATCTCGTTACTTTAACGAGTATTCTATTAGCCAAAATTTGCTTGAGTCCTCATGCACGAGCTCAGCCTAAACCCCTCAAAATACGATTTTTCGCCCTTAGAGCTGTAGTTTTCGGCTCCAGAGCCCAGTACTCCACTCAGCGACTAGAACTTGGTACCAGTCTAGCTTGTCGGCCTCAGTGCCTTTCTAGGGCTTTTACGCCGTCTACAACTCCTCGCGCGCGGTTCCGCCTTACGCTCCTCGGCAAGTTCGGCCTGAACCCCCAAGTGCAGTATTTGGCTATCACGCCACTACTTCAAGCCTTAGAGCCCTTACTCGACTTCTCGCATACGATTCCACCTTACGCTCCTCAGCGAGCTCAGCTTGAACTCCTGAGTGCAGTCCCTGACCATCACGCCACTACTTCCGGCCTTAGAGCCCTTACACGACTCCTCGCGCGCGGTTCCGCCTTACGCTCCTCGGCAAGCTCAGCTTGAACCCCCGACTGTAGTCCTTGGCTATCACGCCACTACTTTTGACCTCAGAGCCCTTACACGACTCCTTGTGTGCGGTTTCGCCTTACGCTCCTCGACGCTCGGCCTGTACCCCCGAGTGTAGTCTTTGGCTATCACGACACTACTTCCGGCCTTAAAGTCCTTACTCGACTCCTCGCTCGCGATTTCGCCTTACGGCCTCAGAGCCCCTGCTCGATTACTCGCATATAGTCCTGCTCTCCATATGCATGCTAAGTGCTTCAATACCACCGCTTGATTTAAAAGCGGGCCTAGCTCATATCCCTGGAACTACCTTGGACGCTCCTACCGAAAGATCGGCCTAAAACAAAATCTTCTCGACCAATCAACTAAACGATACTGGACAACTGAATAAAAAAAATAGAGCATGCACATTACAAGGTAAACCCATAGAGGGCTAACAGTTAAAGGGGCCCGCGCGAAAATAATTCTTTACAGGCCGAATAAAATAACTCACATGCAGGTAATTCAATAAAATTACTTGGCCTCAGTCGATGCAACATAAACCCTCTTCTTCGAAACACCACTCCCCGGCAAATACTCCTCAGGATAGGTAGAAGTCTCCTCCTCATGCTCTAAAACCACAAGAACACCACCCTTCACTTCCTTGGAAGGGATAGCCTCTGAAAAATCAACTCCGGGAGCTAGAAGTCGAGCTTGCTTGATTGCTTTATAAAAACTTGTATCGTATACCTTGACGACAACACCGTTGAAGTGTCCCACTTTGGCCTCAAGCCCTTAGGCAACAGATCGCCATTTGTCTCCCTCAGCCTGCAAATGTGCTTTGGCATCTTCAAGTTCAGCCTGCAATCGCGCTCTGACTACTTAAATCTCAACCTACAAACGAAAATTCTCCGCTATAGCCACAACCAGACCTTGATGAAGCTTAGTCGACTCAGCCTTAACGGCTGCATATTGGTTTTCTGTCTCTTTTACCCGGACATTTAAACTATCAACCTCACAAGCCTTGGATTCCAGGGCCCTCTTTGATGGCTCAACCTCACAAGAACAACACGGTAAAAATACACCGACTCAATTCACTCGGGATAAGACCAGAAACTATTTTGTCCTCCATGGCCAGACCCTTCAGCTCGATCTTTACAATCGTTCACTTCGTCATAGCCTCCTCGACCGCTCACTCCAGTTCGGCCTTTGTGGCTGCTTACTCTAGATTGGCTTGCACGACCAGTTCTTTTCGCTCGACCTTCGCAGCCGTCCACTTCGTCATGGTCTCCTGGTCACTTACTCCGGCTCGGCCTCCATGCTCCAACTCGGGCTTGGCCTTACCAGCCACTTGTTTGGCCTCTACGGTCAACCACTCAAACGCAATGTTTAGCTCGGCCTTACCAGCCACCTAATATAACTTGGTAAATATTTTTGAAGACTCTCACAAATTCCAAAGGATAAGAAAGTTAACTATACTTAAGAGCTCGGTACACAGTCTTCCAAACTTCGACCGAACTCAAGGGATGTGGACTGGACTAGAACTATTGGGCTCGGTCGGATTAGACCCAGCAATGCCCCACAACACACTTCAAACCAAACCAAGCGACCTCACCGAGGGATCCCGCCTGGCTATACTCCTATACTTAACTCGAGCCAGATCAGACGGCTCTGCTTGAGGGCTCCAACCAGTCAAACAAGGACATTATCATGAGGGATACGCCATTATGAGCCTGCCATCTCCAGGGTCGACCTCGATCCATTTTCAACAACATCCCCGCAAGATTATCGGGAGTTATCATCACCTCCACTTGCAATAAATACGGACACAACACGCCTTAAGTAACCCTAAGTTCCAATTTTATTACCTCCACATTGAAGTCAGCATCGGAGTGTCTTTTGCAGCGCCCCCCCCCCCCCCCCCCGGCGTTGAACCAAACATGGAGAGACAACAAACAGGTGCAGGGTACTCCGATCCTCAGGCAGGAACATTACTAATTTTCTTCCCGTCGATTCGGGACCCTTCGCTGAACATATCATGGCGACATGCCTTCCATCCACATTCAGGCTGTCGACCACGCTGAAGCCCTATGATGGAATGGGTGATCTGACTACACACCTGATGATGTTCAAGTACATAATGCTCCTCAATGAAGCGACCTACCCTGTCCTCTATAGAGCCTTTATGGTCTTCCTGGAAAAAGCTGCACTACTGTGGTTCTCCTTCCTTCCATCGGGATCCACACACTCCTTCATGGAACTCTCCTGCGCCTTCGCCAGTTGATTCTCCTCATCCTGAATCTATTCAAAAATTGAGGACGTTTTCCATTATATCAAGCAAGGGCAACATGAGCCCCTAAGGGATTATATACAAAGATTCTAGGCTACGGCCGCAGAGATCTCGAATCTCTACCCCCCGAGTCAAGCTCTTTTATATCAAACACAGTTTGAACACCAGATACTTCGCCGACCAGATTGCTTTGGCAAAGCCGAGAGACATGACCGACTTCTAAGAAAAAGCAGCAAGTTATATAGAGATGGAGGAGCTTCGTGAGGCTAGAAAGGCTAATAGGTAGAATGTTAGACACTGCTGAGGACAAGAAGTCCAAGAAAACTAACAAAAAGGACGAGGACCGAAATCATCATGAGCGAGAAAACAATAGGAGGGCCAGGTCGCCACCGTACGTGCTCGAATGCCCAATACGAGAAGGACACTTCGTTCAGCACAAGGAAGGAAACCATCCATAGTGAGATCTACGATTTAAAACTCCTCAAGCATCCTGCTAGTGCTGGGAAGCAAAAACTGTCACCCAATGTCAACATGAGTAATGTGCCTTCGACGACACTTACGGGCATACCACAGAAGACTGTGTAGTGCTCGGGCACCAACTCAAGGACTTGGTCCACGCAGGATGCCTCGACCGATACATCCACCGCGAAAGACAACGTGGTCAGAGCAGACGCTGAGGCCACCGACGCTGAAGTTGAAGTCAGACACCTCTGAACCATCACGTAGGCCAAAGGGACAATGATTGAGCAAACTACTTAGGAACCGAAGTCCGAGGAATCATTGACTACATCGCTGGCAAGTTCGCGGGAGCAGTTGAATCGGGATGGGCTAGAAAGAGATCCCTCCGAACGATCATGGCGGTCGACAACACTGCTCGACCACACGGGCCCATCTCTAAAACCCCGATAATATTATTCTATGAATCTGATTTCCAAGGAATTGATAAAAACCTACACGACCATGTCGTGATTTTTGTGGTCACAGGAAACTTCATCATTAAGAATGTTCTAGTGGATCAAGGCAGTTCAGTCGATATCCTCCCCCACTCTACGTTTGAGAAAATGTAGCTAACCAAAGCTTCACTCTCACCTTCTAAAGGAGACTTGATGGATTTCTCAAGAGAGACAGTCAACGTCCGAGGCTACATATGGCTAAGGACGACATTTAATTCGCAACCAAAGGCAAAGACTATCAACGTGCACTACCTAGTCATCGATATCCCCAATCCCTACCACATGATCCTGGGGCGACCTTCCTTAAACAGCTTGAGAGTCGTGTGTCAACCCCCCCACTTGGCACTAGTGAATTCCCCATTTCAGAAATGGAAGTAGGTGTACTCCACGCCGACCAAAAAGAAGCACGTCAATGCTATAACGAATGCCATAGACAAAGGGTAACTGGACCAAAGAAGGAGTCGAACACTGTACCTCATCAAGTGCTCCTAACGCCCTCGGGCGAACAACCGATGGGAACTCCCGAATGAGACCCAAGCGGAGGCGTGAAAAAATGACCTCGACCCGACGGAACTTGAAAACTGTGCACCCCTTGGAGTAAAGACATCAGCCCGAGCAATACTGAGCTAGGAGCGGGCCATAAACAATCGTTGATTTCTTCTCTCTCTATTCCTTTGTCCTGCATTGACAGGGAAAGTGAAGCTCGAACTGAGCACTTTTCTGTATGAACAATTTCCTTTTGGCATTAATAAAGATCATGTCTTTCACATTTCTATGTGAATGCCCAGGAATTCCATGGCCATCTCACTGTCCAAGCGAATATTCAACAAGTCGAGACAAAGATCACACAGTCCTGCCTTACATTCATTGACGAGTTCGGCTTGACTTCTTGAGAGTGGTCCTCGGCCTCAGCACCGCTACATTTGGCCTCAAAGCCCTTACTCGGCCTAAGCGCCGCTACTTCTAGCCTTAGAGCCCTTACCGATCCCTTGTGTGGTCATGCCTTACGCTCCTCAAGGGAAACAATACTACAAGAAGTACATTATTTACAACTGCTTAGGCCTCCCAGTCACCCCGAAAGCTCAAAATCTTCATAACGAGGCGACAAGAGCAGAAGGTGTGAATTCCACCAGACCTTTGGGCACACCACTGAAGAATGTGTGGTCTTTTGTGACCAGATCGAACGATTAATCACAGAAGGTCACCTCGATCATTACATCCGGCCAAGTTGCCAGCCACATCAGGGCCCTAGTGAGACCCCACAGCTCGGTGACACAGCAAACGACTGTAACCCAAAAAGTGAGCGGTCCTACCCCAACGCCTAGGGAGTTATTGACTACATAACGAGAGGATTTGCTGGATAAGACAATTCCGAAACACAAATAGTTATGGTCAGTGAAACAGCTCGGTCACAAAGGCCACGCGTACCCACTCCGGTAATATCTTTCTACGACTCTTATTATCAAGGGATTGACATGAACTTGCATGATCATATCGTTATTTATGTGTTCGTTGTTGGCTTCCTTGTTAGGAAAGTTCTGGTGGACCAGGGCAGCTCCGTCGACATTGTCTTCTACCCAACACTTGAGAGAATGGGCATCAACGAATTCTCACTACATCCGTACCACAGAGAGCTTGTCAGCTTCTCAAGGGATCAAGTAAATGTCAAAGATCACTTACAGATGGCCACCACATTCGGCTCCGCACTAAGAACAAGAACAATAGACATATAGTTTTTGGTCATCCGATGTACGAGCCCCTACAACATGATTTTGGGTCGACCCTCCTTGAATTAATTAGGGGTCGTGGTGTCTACTCCTCACCTCGCCATTAAATTCCCCATCTCGGAGACAGAGGTAGGAGTCATTCATGCAGACCAAAGGGAAGCTCGTGCATGCTACAACGTGTGCTTGAAGCTCAAGTCGTCAGAACTCTAGCCAAAGATATCAAATCTGGATCCCAGAGGAGACATCCAGGAGCGGCCCTAGCCCACTAACGACTTGGATCCCGTATAGATCAGGACATCCCCCGAATAAGTAGCTTATATTGGAGCACACATCCCCAATGAGCATAAGTACGACTAAGCACCCTACTCAAAAACAATGCCGACCTCTTCGCATGGACACCCACCGACATGCCAGGAATAGCTCCCCAGGTAATGTACCACCGACTAGCCATCGACCCCTTTGTCAAGCCTGTCGCCTAGAAAAAGAGAAAACTCAGAGCCGAGCGACGGCAGACGTCCCTCAAGGAGACCACAAAGTTGTTAAAATCGAAGTTCATCAGAGAGATCTATTTCACAACGTGGCTCGCGAACGTTGTCATGGTCAAAAAACACTCAGGAAAATGGCAAAAGTGTGTCGGCTTCACCGACCTCAATAAAGTTTGCCCAAAAGATTCCTACCTGCTACCTAGCATCGACAAACTCGTCGACGGCTCCTCAAGGTATCAATACTTGAGCTTCATGGATGCCTATTCAGGCTACAACCAAATCCGAATGCACCCAGATGATGAAGAAAAAATGACTTTCATCACTGAGCAGACAAACTTCTGCTATAAGGTGATGTCTCTCGGACTAAAAACGCAGGAGCTACATACCAACAATTAATGAACAAAGTTTTCGAGAAGCAAATAGCTTACAACATGGAGGTATATGTCGATGACGTGGTGGCCAAAATGCCTGTCATCAGCAATCACTGCAACGACCTCGTTGAGATCTTCAATCAGCTCAAACACTACAACACGAGGCTAAATCCAAAAAAGTGCGCATTCGGAGTGCAGGGCGGCAAAGTTCCTCGATTTCATATTGACACACCGATGAATATAGGCCAATCTAGAAAAATGCCGAGCTATTCAAGAAATGAGAAGCCCACGCAACATAAAAGAGGTACAATAACTCATTGGAAAGATGGCAGCACTTTCTAGATTCCTTTTTAGGTCAGCCGATCGAGCCGCTCCTTTCTTCAAAATCTTGCGAAAAAAGTAGGACTTCCACTGGTATGAAAAATGCGAACAAGCCTTCGAAGATCTAAAACAATTCCTTGCCAGCCCACCAATTTTAGACAAATCGCGACAAGGAGAAACCCTCTCTCTTTACCTAACTGTTACGGAGAACGCCCTCAGCTCGGTCCTAATTCGGGAACAAGAAAGGGACCAAAAACTAATGTACTTTGTCACCAAAGTTCTCCAAGAACTAGAAATCAGATACCAAAAGCTCGAAAAGCTCGCCTTTGCCCTAATCATTTCGGCTCGAAGGCTAAGACCATATTTTCTTACCCACCACATTCAGGTACGCATTGAGCAGCCCATCTGGCAGGTGTTGACTAAGCCCGAACTCGCAGGGCGGATGATATCATGGTTGGTGGAGCTTTTAGAATTCGACATCGAATATCAATCCAAAGGTCCCATCGGGGCCCAAACGCTAGCCGATTTTGTTGCCGAGTTCACCGACCAAGGAGATACTCCCAATTAGGGGGAAACCTAGGTGATGTTTGTAGATGACGCTTCCAACGAAAAGGAAAGTGGGGAAGGCATCATCCTGGAAAATGATCAGGGAATCGCGCTAGAACAATCCCTTTAATTCCAATTTAAAGCTAGCAACAATCATGCAGAGTACGAAGCCCTAATTGCTGGACTAAAGCTCGCACAAGAAGTAAAAGCTTGAAACGCCATCGTAAAAAGTGACTCACAGCTTGTCGTGGGTCAAGTCAACGACACCTACCAGGCTAGAGATCCTTCACTCGAAAGGTACCTTGTGCTAGTACAATCTCTAATATCTAAATTCGATAGCTATGTAATCCAACACATACCTTGGGAGGAAAACATTCGGGCCAATTTGCTATCAAAACTTGCTAGCACCAAAAAACCCCAGAACAATAGGTCGGTCATTCAGCAAGTCCTCGGATGCTCGAGCATCCAATCGGCTGACACCATGGCCGAAGTCCAAACAATTGAAGAAGGCATGGATTGAAGAACTCCCTACATCAACTACCTCAAGCAAGGCGAAATCCCGAAAGGCATCCCCAACCCGGGCAGATTCAGAAGAATGACAATCTACTACTCGTTTCTTGATAATCAACTCTATAAAAGAGGGCTCTCCCGACTACTCATCAAGTGTGTCACCCAACATCGAACAACCACTATAATGACAGAGGTCCATGATGACATCTGTGGTAACCGCATCGGAGGAAAGTCGCTAGCAACCAAAATCCTCTGAGCCGGTTATTTATGGCCGAGTATAAAGATAGACTGCGGCCTGTACGTCAAAAAATGCAACAAATGCCAAAGGTTCTCGGAAGTTTCTCAACTATACCCTGAACCCTTGCACAGTTCAATGTCAGCTAGCCATTCCACAAATGGGATATAGACCTCTTTGATCATTTTCCCCAGCACCTAGGCAATTTAAGTTCTTGGTCGTAGCAATCAATTACTTCACCAAATGAATAAAGGTTAAACCCTTAACAATAATTATAATAGATAAAGTCCAAAAGTTCGTATGGAAGAATATCTTCTGTACATTCGGAATACCACGAGAACTCGTTAGCGACAACAGGAATCAATTCACAGATCGACAATTTTGAGAGTTCTGCTCAAACCTTGGCATCAAACAAGTCTTTTCATATGTTGAGCACCCGCAAATGAATGGCCTAGTCGAAGCAGCCAACAGAGTAATCCTAACTGGTTTAAAGAAAAAGCTCGACTGAGTCAAGACCTACTGGGTCGACGAACTACCTGAAGTACTCTGGAGGCTGGAGTTACAACCCAACAACTCAGTCTTCTATCGCGGAAATTCCTTACCGCCTCGCCTACGGAGTAGAGGCCACGATCCCCATCGAGATCGCAGAACTCAGCCTTTGCAGAATTACTTTTGAGGAATAGGGTAACGTAGAGGCCTGAGTCGTTGAACTCAACCTCATTGAAGAAGAGCGAGAACTCGCCAAAATCAAGGAAGAGGCGATGAAGCTCAAGATCACCCAAAAGTACAACAAACGTGTCAGGCCAAAGAACCTTATGGAAGGAGATATTGTCCTCCGAAAAATCGAACCACAGAGAAAACCACCATAGAAGGCAAGCTCACCCCAAACTGGGAAGGCTCTTACCGGATCACAGAGGTCATTGGAAAGGGCGCCTATAGAATAGTAGAGCTCTTCAAGCGGGAACTCCCACGATCTTAGAATGCAGCCTCCCTGTGGGCCTATTATAGCTAAGAATTCTCCTGTAAATTACGACAAGGCTAGGGTGCTCTTTTCCTTGCTTGGTGGTTTTTTCCCACTAGGTTTTCTCCATGGAAGGTTTTTAATGAGGCCCCGCTAAGTGTAAGCCGAGTTTAGCTCTCAGTGGGGTACGATGTATCTTTATTTCATAGCAAAATTGCTTTCTTTATTACGCACACATCTTTTGTGTCTAACCTCCCTTGCAGCCATCATATGTCTTGTAGGAGAAATTAACACGGTCTCATAAGCGGCCATTGACCCACGTGACACACCGTCCCTCCTTAGCTAGAATCTTCCCTCGGCACTGTCAAATGCGTGAGCAAATGAAACCCCGTTCCCGCCAACTCAAACTCAACACTCTATACAGCGACCAGAACTTAAGCCCTCGCTAGTCTGGCTCGCCGGCCTCAGTGCCTATTCCGGGCCTCTACGCCCTCAATGATCTTAAGCGTACCTATCGCGAGCTCAGTTTTCACCAAGTCTGATCTTCGGCCTACATACGGCCTCCAGCTCAGCCCGACACGCTCCCTGCGAGCAACATGACCCTAAGCGCACCTATTGCGAGCTTGGTTTTCACCGACTCTGGTCCTCAACCCTACACACGATCTCCGGCTCAGCCCGACACGCTCCTAGAGAGCAACACGCCCCTAAGCTCACCTATTGCGAGCTCATTTTTCACCGAGTCTGATCTTCGGCCCTACACACAGCCTCTAGCTCAACCTGACATACTCTCAAACAAGCAGCTAAATTATAAAGCCCTTCATAAAAGGTAAAACTACAATTCAAAACTACACTAGTCCAAGCATGTAGGAAGTAGTCTTTCGGGCAAAAAGGAAGACGTATCTTTGGGATACACTTACAAACCCACAGGGGGTCTACTCAAAGAAAGAAATACTTTCAAACAAAATGTCCACTTGGGGATATGGTCACCAAGCGAGATGAGCATGAAACAAAGTTTCGGCTCAAAATCCTGCTCACAGGATTTAGCGACATGCGCAAACTAGGTCGGGGTCTCGGGGAAGCCTCTGCCACCCAGGAGTTAGAAGGACAGGCAAAAGAGGAGTTCAAAGTGGCAATGGCAAAGCCAAGAACAATTGACAAGAGTTCTAAAGTAGCACGGTGTTTCCTCAAAACCAAGGAAGCAGGCTTCACCTTCACCGTAAGCCCGATTGTACAGACCTACGCTTGGAACTCCTTCTCCCGCTCAAATCCTCAAGCCCGATGGTACAGACCCACATCAAACGATGAACTCCTCGCCGACCAAATACAAGCAACCTCCTATAGGATGATCGATAATCTCTAACACATCTCAATCCATGATTTCCATAACACACAAACAACATGATGTTATTTATAGACCCAGAACACAAACCATCACTATACCTGACAGATCCACAAGGCATTGCTCCTCGTTAAACATAATTGACGCTTAAAGCTTTGTAAATTGATTACATAAATTTTGATCATGATTGCTTTTTCTGCCAAAAGTATATATGTGCTAAACAGGCGGCACACGCCTGGAAGAACCTCCACAAGTGTCACATCCAACCTGAATACCAAGGCAACGCATTAGAAGCCGCATACTCATCTCGTGACTAACTGGAGTAATAGTGCTCTACCTCACCTAGAGCTTGGCACGTAGTCCTATAAACTTCAATCGAGCTCGGAGGTTGTGGACTGGACTGAAACTATTAGGCTCGGTCGGACTAGACCCAGCAGGGCCCCATCCTCCATCCGAACCAAATCGTGCGGCCTCATCAAGGGGCTCGGCCCAAACAACGCTCTTTAGCCAAACTCAAAGCCAAGTCAGACGGCTCTATCCGGGGGACCCACTCGGTCAAACATGGACTCCTGCGTCGGACATGCCATCATAAACTCCTCATCTCCAGGATTGGACATACCATCATTTTGGGCAACAATCCTAACGAGATTATCGAGCAGTATGATCACCTCCACTTGTAATATATACATACGTGACACACTCAAGTAACCCTAAATTCCAATTCCATAAACCTCTACATTGGAATCACCCTAGCTTGAGTGTCGGAGTGTCTTTTGCAGGTCCCCCGCCAGCGTTGAACTAGACAAGGAGATCACTAGACCGGATCGAAAGGCTCCGACTCTCAGGCAAGAACAGTAATATTGATGAGTGTCAATATCCAAACGACAAAATTAATATTTCGTTGAATACAATTGAAATAAATTAAAAATTAGAATATTTCGTAATTAACCATAGAAACAAATACGTGTTTTTTATAAGTTTAGATAGTAAATACCCGAAAAGCGCCTTTTAAATTATAAGTCTAATCTACAACTTCCTTTACTTAAGCCGTAATTTCCGTTCCTTTGGCGGTCCAATAAAAAGGCCTATTAGTTCTCTTTGATTCCTTCTTTTTCTCTTCTCTTTGCAGTGGCAGAGAACAGGCGAAAGCAAACCCTAGCAAGCGTAACCCAGTCGGAAGGATGGATGTGGTGAAGGCGCAGCAGATGACGGGGAGGTCGGTGGAGAAGGTGATTGTCCACCCATTGGTTCTGCTAAGCATTGTCGACAACTACAACCGCGTTGCCCGTGACACTCGCAAGCGCGTCGTCGGCGTCCTCCTCGGATCCTCTGCCAAGGGAACAGTCGATGTCACCAACTCCTACGCCGGTTAGTCTGTACCCCAACCTCGTATAATTATCGTTGTCAGTTTCTTCTCCGGATTTAGGTTATGATTGTTGTTTCATGTGCCGTATAAACTGCAGAAAGTATCATGCGGTGTGGGTTTCGTGTATGCTTCAATTCTTCCTTTCTCTTTTAGTTAGCTTAGAGAAGGTTCATAAAGAGGCATACAAAGTTGAACTAAGGAGTAACTGGAATTTAAGATTGGATTTTTGCTGCTACCTTCTAAACATGCATGAAATTATTTCGATTAACAAGGAGAAAGGATCTTCAGCTTAAGAATTTGATGCATGCCTCATTTCTGTAATTCTCTTTCTTTTAAGTACTTTTTAGGGTAAGTTACCGAAGGGATGCGTGAAAATGGGGTAAATGACAAATTGTACATATAAGTCAATTTTTTTGTTTATTTGAAGAAATAAGGAGAAGGGGGGGGGGATTAATGTTCTGGTGTGTGGCTCAATTCTTTCTCCTTACTTTTTATTGTTTATTAGATTGAATAGAAGTATAGAAAAGGGGCTTGAGGCATAATAGGGGGAAAAATCAGATTGCTGCGAACTCATATTTCGAATTTTTTTAGAAAGGAGGTCAACAAAATTAGAGATTGAGGTTTGGTTTATGGTTAGTTATTTACCTTTTCTTTTGTTGAATTCAAAAGAATTATGGAAGGTGGGCCTGGGATTCAATGATGCGTAATGACTTTATTGGCTGATATGTAGCTGTTGATGATACAGTTGATTTGTTATATCTGTGAAGAAGATAACCATCATTTGGCGCA
The DNA here is from genome assembly GCA_034359265.1 of Canna indica. Classification (NCBI taxonomy): domain Eukaryota; kingdom Viridiplantae; phylum Streptophyta; class Magnoliopsida; order Zingiberales; family Cannaceae; genus Canna; species Canna indica. The sequence continues at coordinate 42,811,891 of CP136893.1, forward strand.
TACTACAATCTATGCTTCTCAAGTAACAAGAAAGTAGGAATGTGCAGATCTCCTAGAACACACATCATTCTGGGGTTTCATATGTTCTAGGGGTTTCATATGTTCTAGGCTTCCTGTCAATCCAATAGGTGGTCTCATAGGACTGATTTCAGAACTTATTTCCTACACTAGTTCATGGGATTTTGTGCATTAAACTGCATTATGGGGAAATTAATATTTTCACCACATAAGTTGTATGTTACAAAAGCTGTACTTTAACTTTCAGTAGATATCTAAAGAACTTAACTTTGCATTATTTTAGGGATTGTTGCTGATCTGTATGGTCCTCTGTGCAGCCAGAGTTCCATAAGGTGATTGGTTACCAGCTGAGCCCTAGAATAGAGGAAATAGGGTTCTGTTCATGGCTGTTGTGGGGCTGTACTGCAGCCAGCCAGCTGCTGTTCTGTGAAAACAGGCCAGCAGCTGAGCCCTGGTTGCTGCAGCTGACAGCAAAAGAGGATTTTGCTTTATTTTGTTGTAGAGAGGGAGAAGAGGAAGAAAAGTGGAATAGCTTTATCCCAATCTCTCTTGGCATTTAGGAAGAAGAGGCAAGGTAATTACAAGAGAAAGTCTTCCACAAATTAAAGAGGAAAAGAATTATCATAACATAAGAGAAAAAGTAGGACAAATACTAGGTCTCCTTGACTAACAATTCCAAAGAGATAAAAATAGGAAAAAAAACTTGGTATCCTCAAATTCAAATTTGGGGAGGGGGCACAAGCGCAGGCCCCCGCGCCATATTTCCCCCGAGGCGCTAACCTAGCGCCTCAGCCCAGGCGCGAGGCGCGCGCTATGTGCGCCACACTCATGTGTGGCGCATGGGTGCAGCGGGTGCCCTAAGTTAAAACTTAGGGCACCTGATTTTTTTTGTTTTTACATTTGCTTTCGCCTTCCGCACGAGATTTCTTCTTATTTTCTCGTCCTCCGACCGTCCGACGAGCCTCTCCACCGGATTCCGGCGCCTCTCCACCCGATTTCAGCCTCCGCCAGGTATTTTTCTTTTCTTTCTCATTTTCTCTCCTTTTCTCAAATTTCCGTTGTTTTTTTTTTACATTTCTTCAGCATGGTGAGTTCTCAGCATGCTGGAACTCTCGCATGCTGAAGAAATTCTCAGCATGCCGAGAGTTTCAGCATGCTTCTCAAGTTCAGCATGCTGAAAGCATTCTTCTCAAGTTCAGCATGCTGAATTCTCAGCATGCAGCATGATGAATTCATGCTGAATGCTGAATTGAGCATGGAATTCACCATGCTGCTGAATGCTGAATTCCATGCTGAATTCACCATTCAGCATGGAATTCACCATGCTGATTCAGCATGGAAGCATGGAGTTCACCATGCTGAATGCTGAATTCAGCATGGTGCACCAATCAGCATGCTGAATTCTCAGCATGCAGAGAAATAGAGACTCTGCAATTCTGCTTGCAGAATTCAGCATGCTCAGCAATCAGCATGCAGAATTCAGCATGATCATGTTTTTTTAATAATATTAAACTTGTTCTCATGTTCTATAATTATTTTTAATTATTTTTTTAATGATGTGATTTTATGTATAAAATATATTTTATAATTATATTTTATTTTTGCGCCTCGCCTCGTTATGGCGCGCGCCGTAACCTTGCGCCTTGCGCCATGGCTCCAAGAGCCCTTTGCGCCTTTGTGCGCCTTGCGCCATTTAAAACTATGGAGTGTTGTTAACCAGCTAGTTATAGGTGGTTATCCCAACCAACAGTGAATATGAGTCCTGCTTGGGGGGTTTTTTCCAGCCAAAGCTGATATAGATGGATATTCACCTCATTTACCTGTCTAATGGAGCTGATAACTGGTAGGAAAAGGAAAATGAATTATTACCAAGAGTGTTTTAGGGAGCATTTGATTACCCACTTTTATCCTTGGAATTTTTCTCCTACTTCTGACCTCTTCTTTATTCCTTGTCTTCTACTCCTTTTATTGCTGTCCTTGAATTGAAGACTTGCAAAATTGAGCAAGAGACACTTTTTGATGACATCTTGAAAATCCAATCCATTGCCTACAAAATATGCTTCCCTACTATCAATCATCCTTAGCCAAGTTCTTTTCTATTTTAGCATTAGTCTAGATCTATTACTCTCTTCAGAGTTAACATAATTCACTACTTTGGTCTACTTGTTTGATTACATCTTTATCACTACTACTTAAACTTTTTAGTGTTGGCTAGTCTTATTTGTGATGTACTTTTGCATGCTAAATCTTAGTCATACCTAACCTATTGATCACTTTTACATTTTTAGATTGAATTGAGTCTTAGTTCCAAGATGTTTAGAGTTATCTTCTCCTTATATTATGGTAGATTTAAATCAGTTTAACTTGAATTGATGACTAAAAGCAATTGGTGGAACACAAGTTTTATTCTATTTTACAAAGTTTAATCATAAAATACTAACTAGGCAGCAAGCTGGATTATGTTTGTTAAATTTATTTGGTTAAGCTTAAGCCTTTGGTAAAGGGTCTAACCTCGTTATATTTTTAACACCCCCCTCATGTTGGGCAGACATTCTGGACTAGATTGTGCTAATCACTAACATATGGACTGTCTTGACTTTTTATTGGGGGTGTATTTTTTAAAATATGGACTAGAATGGGCCAATCACTAACATGTGGACTATCTTGACTTTCTATTGGGGGTGTATTTTTTAAAATATGAGACTTTGGTAGGATTTGAACTATGCTAAATTTGATCAAGTGATTATTTATCCCCCAAAAATTAAGCTGTTAGGATTAGGAAATGACTCAATCTATATTTTTGTATTCTAACAATGTCATCACTTAGTATCATTTAGTTTGACCATGCTTTATGTTCTGAAGTTCTTGATTTCTAGAATGATGGTCATTACTCAATTTAGCAGGAAACTATATGTATAGTTCAACTTTGCTACATTTATGGCTTCTTGTAGGCTTGTAGCTTACTGCTCCTAGGTGATCATTTCATTCTCGTTGTTGTACATCACACGAGTTATTTTTTTTGCCATTGGCCTGTTTGTTCTAAGTGTTATTGGTAAATGCAGCTCTACTGGTTTGATTCTTTATGGCAATGTTTTAAAATTTGTTGCTTACATCTTAATGGTGGTTGCAGTGCCCTTTGAAGAAGATGAAAAAGATCCAAGCATTTGGTTTCTAGATCATAATTACCATGAATCAATGTTCTCCATGTTTAAAAGAATAAATGGTACACATGGTTAAAACTTCTTTATTTTTGTCATCAAAAAGTTCAAATCTTGCACTTTATATTTAAACAGTACTCGTTATTTTGCAGCGAAGGAGCATGTTGTGGGTTGGTATAGCACTGGTCCAAAACTACGGGAAAATGATTTGGATATTCATGCCTTGTTCAATGAGTAAGATTGATAAAATCACCTGACTTGCTTCTAGAAAGAATTTGAACCATGAGAGTTTCTGGGGTTTCTTTTCAGAAAGTGAATTTTTACGCTATTCTTAGAAGCTGAGGAGACTTGTAGAAATATGGTTGGCACCTCTATGTAAACATCACTTAGTGGAGATTTTCTCATTTGATTCACTCTTATAATGGCACCTAATTGCAACAACCCAGCGGTTATGCCAAGTTGAATTTTATCTGTTTTCTTTCCTTTATTTCTTTCTGTTTTTTATTTACCCTATTGAACAGGTGGCAATTTCACATTTTGACATTATTAAACATTCTTCCTATATTTGCAACTTTAGGATTGGCTATAAGGATTCTTTTTAATACAATAGCACCATTATCGTTGGATGTTATATTTTACAAACGATGTTTCTATAAAAGTGACAACATGATCAGTTTGTAGAATAACTTCCACACCTTCTTTTACCCTTCTTACTCTTATTCTAGCCTAAGGTTACAGATTGATATTGGGTTTTTGAGTTTTGACTTTATGCTTCTTACTTTAGTTATGTTCCCAATCCTGTGTTGGTGATTATTGATGTCCAACCTAAAGAGCGTGACATACCTAGCAAAGCCTACTATGCAGTTGAAGAGGTCAAAGAGGTAGGCAAGATTGGTACTGTTAGTCATTTTGTATCTATTTTCACTCTTTATGCTGTGATTGTATGCAATCCCCTAGTTATTAATATTTATTTGATTGCAGAATGCCACACAAAAAAGTCAAAAGGTGTTTGTCCATGTACCTTCAGAAATTGCTGCGCACGAAGTTGAGGAAATTGGTATACTTCATTTAGACATGTTTTTTTTACTAGTTAAATGACAAATAGCCTTGAGTAACGGCATATCTTATATACTAAAGTGAACTTGACCAATGTCTTCAATTTGAATAATGTAAGAATGTCATCACTCAGAAATAGTTATTGGTTAATGATTGGTTCTATGTTTGAAGGAGTGGAGCACTTGCTGAGGGATGTAAAGGACACAACTATCAGCACCCTTGCTACAGAGGTAATCTTTTTCCAAGTGCTTCTATTTACACAATTTGAAAAGAACTAATGATTTACTGGATTTAAAGATGATAGTTACAACTACCAGCTGTGTTGTATTTTATGCAGGTTACGAGCAAATTGGCTGCCTTGAAGGGCCTAGATGCAAGGTTACATGAGATACGTGGTTACCTAAATCTTGTAATAGATGGGAAACTGCCATTGAATCATGAGATTCTATATCATTTACAGGTGCTTTTATTTGCTGTTTTCTTATTAATCTTGTTTATGTTCATTGCAGTATGTTACTAATGTAGCAAGTTTTTATATTTATATTTTTTCCTGAAGCACCATGAAATTCTAGACGTCTAAGATAGGTTCATTATATGCACCTTCTTATCTGTGTGTTTATTTTCACTTGAAAGTCAATTTATTTGAAATAATGGAATTTCCTGCACTGTTATCAAATAAAGTATAACTTGGTTTTGTACAATATTTTGTAAGTTATTTCATTTTTAATCGATAAAACTGTAGCTGCTGATAGTATCTTTGTCTTATAAATGACACCTTTGCAGCTTTCATTTGAATTAGCTGAGAATTCATACTTTCACAACTGCTGCTTAGTTCAGTTCAACTTTTGGCACCTTTTTTGATTCTAATCATGCATGTATTTATTTGATTGCTTCTAATTTAGGCTTTTTATAGACAATGTAACTTGCATAAGTACCAGTAGTTGAACTTTGCTATGCATTTTACTTTGGGTTGCATATTACTTGTCAAGCTATCATGCTACTTTATTTTCTAAGAATATCTATGCCTATGATGTTTATTAGCATCCTAAATATCTGATCATGTGATGTATTTATAGCCATTACCTGTGTCAATAATCTAGCTGTAATGGCTGAAGTGGAGTTTTTTGGCATTCGCTGCTTTGTCAATTTGTTTTAACTTTATAAAAATTTGAGGTTTTTGCATTATAGACCAACCTGTTTCAATTTTTATGCTAAGAGATCAAAGATACTCATGACTTGAAATGCTTGGCATATATTTATGAATGTCTGTTGGTTTCTAAGGTCACACCTTATATGAGCCAGGTGGGTTTTTGTTTTTCAGCTGAAACAAAAACATCTTAGGGCCCGTTTGTTTTGCCAAAAAAACAGGGGACTGGACTGGATTTCGGATCGTGTTCCCCGTTTGTTTTGTATAACTAGCCTTGGGACAGGACATCAAAGTTGTTCGGGACAAGATTTAAGATCATTTTGGTGTACCGAAATACACTGATTTGGAGCGGAGGACATGACTGGAAAAAGACATAATTACCCCGAAAAAATTCTCATCCTTTCTACCGGCTTGTCTCTCCCACTCTCGATCTCTCCTGATCACTATCTTTCCCTTTCACACCCGACTCCACCTTACCCCCACGTCGGCATGCAGGCGCTCTTTCTCCCCTCCATGGACAACCTCCATCTCTCGTCCCTGTCCCCTCTTCCGGCTCCCCATCAACACCGCGCTCTCCGCCGGCCCGCTGTTGTCCGCGCCTCCGCCACCGCTCCACGCAGGGAGACGGACCGTCTCCTACTCCACATTCAAGCCATCGACGCCTCTGGCATATCATCAGACGGTCCACTCCACATTGCTGCATCACTCGGCCATGGCGAATTCGTGCACGAGATGTTCGTCATAAACCTGAGCTTGCACGTGGCTGCAACGGCGACGGCCGTTCCGCCTTGCACTTGGCCTCTGCGCAAGGCCACCTTCTCACCGTCAAAGAGTTGCTATTGTCGGAAGTCTCCACGGAGCTTAGTTTGTTGCGGGATAGTGATGGCTTCATGCCCATCCACACAACAGCCTTACAAGGTAGAATAGATGTGTTGAGAGAGCTACTCGATGCCTGCTTGGAGTCAACACGAGCTTTGACCTCACATGGGGACTCTATCGTTCATCTTGCTGCGAAGTCGAACAGATTCGGCTCGATAGAAGTGATATGGATGATGACCAGGTCAACCTTAAAGATGGGAAAGGCAACACCATCTTGCACCTTGATGGACTCGAAGAAGAGGTGGTAATCACGGCCAAAGGTGACCCGCTTTGCAACATCCCCGTCGGCGTCGGCGGTGGCACTCGGAAGAAATCCAAACGCTCCACCTCCTCCTCTGCTGCCTTTTCCAACTCCAAAAGCTCAAATCGCCCTAAACCCTCCTCTCACATCTCCGAGCCCCTCAGCGGGAGGGGTCGGTGCCCCAAGTGGCCCTAACATGGCGCGTGCATGACCACTATCTGCAAAGCCATAAACATGGCCGTGCTCCCAGCCACCTGCGGCCTCGACCCATAGCTGTCAAATATGAATATAATTAGTATATATATAATAGATTAATAGATACATTTAATAATTGAAGATATACTTCACATTTACAATTATTTCCGTGTAATACTCTTCTTGTTCTTCTGTATCAGAATCTTCAAATTCTTCTTCTTCTCCCTCATCATCATTCTGTCCTTCCTCAAGACGGTTATCGTCGTCATCAACATATTCTACTTCCAATTGAACTAACTCTGTGTCATCATCCTCGAGTATTGGACTAACTCGCTCCACTTCGGTAGGATCCTCTTCTTGATAGAAATCATTTGTTGGCTCATTCTCTCCAACTACAGGATCAATTTTTTCTCTAGCTTTAGTCTTACAGACTACATGCCAATCTGTCCTATCTTTCTTTCGAGACGGATACTGCATATAATATATTTGTTCAGCTTTAGATGCCAATATAAATGGCTCATTCGAAGCCAATTTTGATTTGTAATTGACCTCGACAAGTTTATACTTTGGATGAACTCTTATGGCCCTATCACTTGTATCGAACCACTGACATTTTAAAAAGGCAACTGATTTTCATCCGAAAAATTGCAATTCTATGACTTCTTCCAATAGTCCGTAAAAATCAACATCACATTCAGCGTACGTTGTCTCTTTGACGCAGACACCGACATTCAGTCTTCTTTGTAGATGAATATTCAAGTGTGTGAAATTTATATCCATTAACAAAATAACCGTTATAACATTGTACAAGTCGTGTCGGTCCGCTAGCAAATTCAAAGATTTGATTATCTATTTCGCCTCTATGATCTGTACAGTAAGCTCGAAACCAATTAAGGAACTCATGATTGCGTAATCTCTCTAATTCCTCATCATTGTAAATTGAGTATTTTGTCACCATCTCGACGTCAAAAATTTCAATGAACTTTTCAATTTCTGGACAGTTTAGTAAAACATACAAGTAGGCCAAATGGTATTTTTCGTCATCAACTTTTCGTACCCAAGCCCCAATTTTCTTATCAGCTTTTTTGTCTTATAAAAAGTTGGCTCAAACTTGTTATCTGGAGGTAGCATACCATTGATAAAGCCTGCAATCCGATCAAACGCAATCCTCCTGATATTACAATCGAACTTTATGTTCAGAAGTTGCGTCATTGCCGAAAATCTTGTATATTTAGGACAATTCTCATGCAACGGTTCATCGGCAGCCTAAGGAATTTTTGATTCGAGTAGCGAAATTTAAGAAGTAAGTTATGACTACTCGAAATTCGTCCGTTATAGCTCCACGATGAATTCGTCGGTACATCCAACATCGATCGCTCGACATGTTCTGTCAAAAAGTTGGCAATATTTTTAGGTAATGTCTTTAGGTGGGATAGTCTTATTCCATTTAGGATTCATGTTATTTATATTGCATTTAGAATTTCTTTTAGTTATTAACTTCATTCTAAATTTCGGCAACATCTCCCTACAGTTCTCCGAATACGCATATTATCTGGGCGTGTATCGGAGAACAAGGGAGATACAAGCCAAAATTTAAAAATGAATAATGACTAAAAGAAATAAACTAAGTGCAATATAAATAACTATGTTCCCAAGTTGTCCAATTAGGGACAATTCAAGGGTTGTACGTCGTATAAAAGATCAGTCACTTCGTTTACACGAACATACAACCCCCGAACGGGTCTAAGATGTTGGAAAATTAAAACTTGATTCGTCGATGCGTACGTGAAACGTATCAACTCGTCTTGATTTTTTTCTAAATTTGTGGATGCCGGTGGGAGTCCACAGTAGACGATTCTGCGCGAGTACAAAGTGGACGATTCCGAAGCGAGTCCAAAGTGGACGATTTCAAAATTGTAATTACACCCAACTAAAATTGACCCTAACATTTATTCTACCCTAATTAAATCTAATTAACAAATAATCCTAATTAATTAACAAAACTAATTAAATCTAGCATTAACTCTAATTAACACAACTAATTAACAATAATTAACAAACCTAATTAAATCTAATTAACAACTAATTAATCTAATTTTAAAAATAATTAAAACAAAATTCGCCGGTCCGGAGAGGGGAGAGGGGAGGAACTAACCTTGGTGGAGGCGGAGAGGGGAGAGAGAGCAGTCGGCGAGGGCGAGGGTGCAGGTGGCGGTGTGGGCGAGGGAGAGGGGGTGGCGTCTCGACGACGAGAAGGGTCGTGTAGAGGACGATCGGCGACGACAAAATCTCGGTCGGCAACGACGGAGAGAGAAGAGAGCGGGGGAAAGAGGAAGGGTTGGGCGCGAACGCAAATAAAAAGGTTTTTTTTACTGACGACCCCTCGGCCGTCGGTAAACCGTGGACAACTAATAATAGTATCAGCAACGGTCGCGTAGCCCTTTCTCAGCCGTCTGTGACGTGTTTTTTATTTTAGCGCCGCGTTCGCGCCATCAATTAATAAGTGACGGCCGCTTCTAGCCGTGGCTAATTACTTACTTATATCACTGACGACCCTTTGGCCCCCGCTAAGCCGTCGCTACTAGGTCATTTCATTTCGCGTCCCGTGCGAGCCATCACCTATGGCGATGGCATTGGGCAGCCGTATACGAGCCACGACTGATTGGGTTACATCAGCCACGGCTCATGTGGCTGTCGGAAAGCCGTGAATGGTTTTGACGGCCCAGGCGGCTGTCGGTGAGCCCCGTGGCTGTTAGCTAATATTCTAATAGTTGAAGTTAATGGGATTAGAATTTTCCTAAAGATTAGTTTGAATTTGAAATATTTTTATTTGAATTTGAGCCTTAAAAATATGCAAGGGTATTTTGGTCATATTGTCCTGTACATGACTATGTTTTAGCGAACCAAAAGGAGGACGGAACTGGATATCGTGTCCTGTTCTTAACGAAATAAACATGGTATAGCTGCTGTCCTTGGGACACCTGATGTTCTGTCCTTGTCTGGTGTCCTGTGACGAGCAATTTGCGAACCAAACGAGCCCTTAGAATCCTCATCAAGCCGTGGGTAGCATTATAAATTATTTCATCACTATTAATAAATTGCTTCCACAACAAGATTAGAAGTCTTAGCCAAGGTTGTCTAGGCCATTTAAGGCCCTAGACCTCTAAAATTGCCTAAGGCACTAGGCACTAAAAATATAGCGCTTCATTGAAACAAGGCACCCACCTTTAAATTATATATATTAATATGGATGTAAAATACTTAATATGACCTAAAAATCAAGAAATTTATGTAATTTCTAATAATTTAAATCTAAATTATTTTACAACAACAAAATATTTAAAGAAGTATTAGAAAGATAATATAAAATTTGATAACAAGGATGCTAATCAGTAGTCGTTCAGCTTAGTAGCTTGCCATGTTAGCATATCTTTAGTTAGCTTTGGTGTTTTGAGATGTTTTATTTTATTTAAGCAGTTTGGAAGTCTCTCTTTCTTACGAATTGAGCTCTAATTAGAGATGGTAATGGGTCGGGTTCCTCAAGGCGGTGTCAGCACGACTTCAATATTTTCCTCTGTCGGCGCAGCTCGACTCGCAGCCCAAACAGTTGGACTCGGGCTGGATTTATGTTGTATGTTGGGCTTTCGATCAATCCGCAATAATTAAAATTAATATAAAACGAGAAAATTAAAAAATAAATTATTAATTAAAAATACATTGATAAATATAAAATATTATAAAATGGTAAAATAATTAAAACTAAAATGAATTAATTAATTACTGAACTATTTAAGTAAATTAAATTATTAAGTAACTTATTTAAAAATTAAAAAATTTACTTGGTCGTGGTTGGGCCTACACTAGGGCTAGGCTTAGCATGTGGGTCTAAGTCGAGCACGACCGGATTTCATGCCGAGTCGGGCATGAGCCACATACCCAAGGGGGGGTCACCTTTAGTTGACGAGTTAGCCTGACCCATTTATACGTTTAGCTCTAATTACCTTATTTGTTTTGATGAAGGGGCGATTACTATTCACACATGAGTGCTTATCTCTATTTATAAATTATAATCACAATTAACCGACTATATGATAAATGATACTCAACGATTGAGATTGAAACATTTAATTTAGCCTCTAATCTTATTGGATAACTTATATGATTTCTTAACTTTTGAAATATAAATTCTAAAGAATTTACTAGATAGTTTGTCAATTATACTAGATTTAGGTTTTTCAATAATGTCCCTACTGTAGTGCCCCCTATTAAGTCCATTATTTTTATCTCATTGAACTAAATTTAAACAAATTATTGACTACAGAAAAATGCATTTTCTCTAGCCTTGATCAAGCCATCATTTGTTCAAACTCTTTGAACTATCTTTTGATCCAATGAAAAATAAAAAGTCTAATGTGTGACCCTCTAGGTTCACCATAAGCTGATAGCAGTGTTATTAATAGCGGATGACGGCTCATGGCGGAAAGCCAAAAATCCGCCATACAAATATGGCGGGTGGCGTTGCGGCCAATGGCGGAAGCATGGCGGCTGAAAATATTATATATATATATATATAACAACTAAGAAGTAAGCATTAATAAGTAATAACATATATCAAGAACAATAAAATTAGAAACATTATAGGAAATAAAATTCACCAAATGTAACATAATTAAAGTAAATAAAATTCAAGAATATACTATAGAACAAATGAAAAGTAAAATAAAAAAGAAAGAAACATAAAAAAAAATGACTAGAACTGTCGGTTGAAATTAAAAAACAAAAGAATAGAACAAAACACAACTACAAGCAAAAACACAAGTAAAATAAAAAAAAGAAATAGAAAAAATATGAAGGGCTGTCGGCTGAATTAAAAAAAAAGAAAAGAATAGAAAACAAGTAAAAAAAGAAAAAAACAGAAAAAATTCCTTTGTTGAGTGTGTAAATACCTAAAAAAACAAGAAAACTTAAATGAAGTGAGGGAGAGAATTGAATGGGAGAGAAATACATAAAAGAAATGACAAAAATTGCTATCTTTTATGCTCTTTAGCTCTCTTGAGTCGCCGGAGTTCATTGCCGGAGTGGAGCAGTCACAAGTAGGAGGGTTCTATGTTTAGAGTCCAAAACAGTCGCCAACCTTTAGGCCTTAAGGATTAGGGTTTTTTATCCTTAATCCTTTTCAAAAAATTATAAAAATGCCCTTCCTTTAAGAAAAAAACATGTAAAAGGGGCCATTTCCGCCATGGTGCCATGGCGGATTGCGGGCGCCATAAAACGCCACGCAAAAACCGTAGCGTTGCGATTTCTCTAAAATCTGCCCTGCCATGGCGCCATGGCGGGGTCATGGCGGAAATTTGACAACACTGGCTGATAGTAGGGTCCAAGCTTATTATCGCGACCAAAAAAATTTTGCGGTAGCGAACCTTGATATCGATATATCGTTTCGCGATCGATATATCGTCCGCGTCGCGATATATCGACAATATAATATATTATATATATATATAAAATAGCATTGGAAGTCATTAGACTCATTACTTATGATATTGCACGTAGCAAAGTAGTAAACATAATTGTCATGAATCATAAAACATAGCAAAGTAGCAAATATAGAATATACAAACCACCCACATAGCAAAGTAGCAAAATAGCAAACATAGAATATACAAAAATCCAATTCACATAGCATGAACAATAAACATCAAGTAGCTAAAGTCATCACAATCACCAAATCTCCAATAGTCCAATCTAAAAAAGATTATCAAAATCATCTTCAATGTCTTCATTAGGGATATTATCTATTGGAGGAGTAGTTGGTTTGAGCCCAAAATCATCTTCAATGTCTTCATCATCATTTGGAAATATCTCTTCTTCTCCTTCATCACTTGAATTTTCATCCACCAATCTTGAAGTAGAAGTAGAAGTAGAACCACGATGACGTCGATTATAAGTGACAAGCTCATTAACTCCACGTCTCCTTGAAAAATTACGACCCTCAAGGGCATTTGAAGCACCAATAGCTTCATCAACAAGCTTAAAAGGAATTCTATCATCCTCTTCATCATCATTGTTGAACCACGCATTTGTCCCCCAATCAAAATCGTCAAGTACTAGTGGATCATAGTTTTTGCCACATTCACGAACTTTTTAAAATCTCGTGGCAATTTTTCGATTGTATTGGACGTACACCAAATCATTCAATCTTTGGTGCAATAATCTATTTCTTTTCTTGGTGTGAATCTATACAAAAGAAAAGTAATTAAATAAAAATAATAAGTAATAACTACTAAGAAAGTACTAAAAAAACATGAAATACTTAATTACTTACAAATTCAAAAGTGCTCCAATTTCGTTCACACCCGGAGGACGAACAACAAAGACTAACAATGCGCTTTGCAAACTTTGAAAACTCGGAAGTACGTCCACTGAAGGATTTCCACCATTCAACTAACATTGAAAATATAAAATATTAAAATTAAAAAATATGTAAAGACAATAAATATTAATAAATAAAATAATACACAATATACTTACGAGGAATCCTATTTGAGCGCTCTCTAATCACCATCTCTCTTGCAAAAGGTCCTCGATCTTCATCATATATATCGGCATCTAGAAGTATCTTGGATCGCATTGTATCATCCAACACTAATTTCTCAAGTACATGATTAAAGTCTTCACGTAGTTTCCCCGAGTACACGACATCATTTTTCTTGATGTCAAAATACTTGCCCGGATTGAGAAATAGAGCCGCACCATATAATGGTGTTTCTATTTGATGCTCCCATCGACTTTCAATGATATCAATGATTTTTTTGCACAAAGTGGATTTGTGGGCCAAGACTTGTTTGATCCTCCTCTTAGCTTCACCCATTGATTCAAGAACAGCTTAAAGCTGTTTTGGAATCAAATTCCACGAGATAGCGACGAGATGGTAACCCTAGTAGGGTTATAACATATTTTATTACAGTTGTCATGCTACAAATACCTTACATCATAACAATGTCTCAATTAAACGATAGGCATATAGAATCAAGAACAGCCTTAAGCTGTACTTGTCTTCTTGAATCAAGAACAGCTTAAAGCTGTTCTGGAATTTGATTCCAGAACAGCCTTAAGCTGTTCTGGTTATTCCAGAACAGCTAAGCTAGTAAGTTGTTCTGGAATCAATTTGATTCCTTGTTTATGCTTGATAAGTTGATAGTATATTTGCATTGTCCTTGTTTATTTGTGTGCCTGTGTTCATTTTGTATTGTGTATTTGTGTGCAACATTGTTTATATTGTGCAATAAATTATGGAGGGAAATTTCGGTGAAACGCCTTATGATCCTTCTAAAGATCCTAAACGGAAACCGAACTTGAAAGATATTGGTTGGAGATATGGATATTGGCCGGATTTAAACAAAAGACAATTGATTGCATGTTCACTTTGTGGCAACCAATTGAATGGGGGAATCACAAGACTTAAACAACATTTGGCGGGTGGTTATGGAGACGTGAAAAAATGTGATAAAACCACAACGTTGATAATGAGAGAAATGCATGATGCCCTTGCAGCTAAGAGGAAGACACTATTCAGTTTGGATGATGAACAAGAAGTAGTGGCACCAGTAGACCATACTACAGCTTCCAACTCCATTCCAAGCTCGGGAACAATTTACAAGAAGAAAAAAGAGGCTGTTATTCAGTTTACAGCAATGTCACAAGTGTCACACTCACAATCCACATCACAAACCAAGATTGGTGGATTGCTACAGAGAACTCCAGAAGAAATTGTGGATGAAAGACACTCCAAAGGTCCTAGCCAACATACCATTGAAAGGTCTTTGAAGACAAAAGATACTATTGAAAAAGTTAACATGTATGTAGCCAACTTTTTCTATGAGAATGTCATTCCTTTCAATGCGGCAAACTCAAGAAGCTATGAGTTGATGGTTGAAGACATAGCACAAATTGGATCGGGCTACAAACCACCCACATATCATGAGTTGCGGGTTCCTTTATTGAAAAAGGCAAAAGAACAAACAGAAGATTTAAAGCGCAAACATGAAGAGGTTTGGGAAAGAGATGGGTGTACTCTTATGTCAGATGGGTGGACAGACAGAAGAGGGAGACAGTTGATAAATTTTCTTGTAAATAGTCCGCAAGGGACTATTTTTCTTGGCTCTGTTAATGCTTCAAGTCAGTGTCATGATGCTCAGATGTTGGCTGACTTACTTGAGACCAAGATTGAAGAAATTGGCCCAAGTAATGTTGTTCAAGTTATCACAGATAATGACGCCAACTATAAGGCAGCGGGGAGATTGTTGGAGCAAAGTTTGCCTACACTGTTTTGAACCCTTTGTGCCGCACATTGCTTGGACCTTATGTTGGAAGTTGTGGGAAAAATGAAAGAATTCAAGCCTACAATTGCAAGAGCAAGATCATTGACCACATTCATTTATAGACATGGTCGCCTTCTTGATGCGATGAGGGAGCACACTAACGGACATGATCTTGTTAGACCCGGGGCTACTAGATTTGCGACTGCATTTCTAACATTGTCATGTTTGAGGAAATTTAAACAAGAGTTGCAGCAGTTGTTTGTAAGTCAAGATTGGTTTGCTTCAAAATTGTGCAAGACCGAAGCGGGAAAGAAAATTTATGAATTAATCCATGCGGTTAAATTTTGGGAGGCAGTTGAAGATTGCATTAGAGCATCACAGCCTTTACTTGTGGTTTTGAGGATAGCGGATGGTGATGAAAAACCCGCTATGACGGAATTAGCCGCGGCAATGGGTGAAGCTAAGAGGAGGATCAAACAAGTCTTGGCCCACAAATCCACTTTGTGCAAAAAAATCATTGATATCATTGAAAGTCGATGGGAGCGTCAAATGGAAACACCATTATATGGTGCGGCTCTATTTCTCAATCCGGGCAAGTATTTTGACATCAAGAAAAATGATGTCGTGTACTCGGGGAAACTACGTGAAGACTTTAATCATGTACTTGAGAAATTAGTGTTGGATGATACAATGCGATCCAAGATACTTCTAGATGCCGATATGTATGATGAAGATCGAGGACCTTTTGCAAGAGAGATGGTGATTAGAGAGCGCTCAAATAGGATTCCTCGTAAGTATATTGTGTATTATTTTATTTATTAATATTTATTGTCTTTACATATTTTTTAATTTTAATATTTTATATTTTTAATGTTAGTTGAATGGTGGAAATCCTTCGGTGGACGTACTCCCGAGTTTTCAAAGTTTGCAAAGCGCATTGTTAGTCTTTGTTGTTCGTCCTCCGGGTGTGAACGAAATTGGAGCACTTTTGAATTTGTAAGTAATTAAGTATTTTATGCTTTTTTTAGTACTTTCTTAGTAGTTATTACTTATTATTTTTATTTAATTACTTTTCTTTTGTATAGATTCACACCAAGAAAAAAAATAGATTATTGCACCAAAGATTGAATGATTTGGTGTACGTCCAATACAATCGAAAGATTGCCACGAGATTTCAAAAAGTTCGTGAATGTGGCAAAAACTATGATCCACTAGTACTTGACGATTTTGATTGGGGGACAAATGCGTGGTTCAACAATGATGATGAAGAGGATGATAGAATTCCTTCTCTGACGATTAGCTTCACTGCGCCGCGAAGCGTCCTCTCCGACCTGACCCCGAGCTCCCGCTTCACCTTCCAAACCGCAGCAATCGGCACCGTCGCTCGCATCGCGCTGATCCCGCGTTGGGAAGCGTCCTCTCCGACCCGACCCCAGCGTCCGCTTCAACTTTCAAACCGCGGCGATCGGCATCGTCGCCTGCATCGCGCTGATCCCCGACGCGAAGTAGAGTTTTATTAGCAACTATACTATTAGTAACCCTCATGTTTTCGGGCTAGCGGGCCGGCTCGGCCCGACACGTTATTTTTTCTTGTCGGGCCGGCGACTTCGGGCCCGAATCGGTATCGGGCCGGGCCGACCAAAAAAAATTTTCGGGCCGGCCGGCCCGGCCCGATTTGCCAGGCCTATTCGAAACCCCATGGTATAATTGAAAAACTCATTTTTGATTCCTAGCCATCTTGGCCAAGGACTTGGTCATGAATTATCACAAGACAATCTATCCTTTACACAAGGAGCAATGTATCCCTTTATCAATGTAAAACAACAAGGTTAACTCGAAGGACCCTTGATTCCTATGAATCGAGGTACTCTTAAAGAGTAACAATGTATAAGTAAATTGTCTAAGAATTCCCATTAGGTCAGTTCAATAAACTTGTTCTTGGAGAAGCACCCACATCCATGCATTAGTGTTATCACATTTAATGTTCATCATTGGTGTCCAATGAATCCATGACCAGAAACATCTAATATCTAAAAAAAAAGAAAAAAAAAAGAAACATCTAATATCTCGTATGATGCAACTCATTTTATGATCGTCATTTCTAGGCACAATTGAATTCGTGTGACTTATGGACTTCATCACAATCAGCCAATATGTAAATATAATATAAGTAAAGAAGAATGTCTAATTATTACATTAATCAAGTAAAAATCATAAGAAGGTAGTCTCCGAATTACATAAAGTAATTGGCTTTCAGGCATTATTCTAAAATTTTCTCCTTATCAGTAATATCCAATCTAATGGATTTCTTTTGCAGGATATATTTAATCTACTTCCAAACCTTAATGTGAATGAGTTGATCAAGGCATTTTCAGGTAACTGTTGTTGCAAATCAAGAAAATGTTGTTATTAACTTGTTTAGAACTTTCAGGATTGCATATACAATTTACTGTTTTTCATCTCTTTTGCAGTGAAAACAAATGATATGATGCTCGTTATATACCTTTCTTCCCTCATCCGGAGTGTCATTGCACTGCACAACTTGATAAATAACAAAGTGAGTTAAAGGTTCCTTTTTATTTTCTTACTGTATAATATAAATTTGTATGTTCTTTTAATCTGTTTCCTTCTGACTTATTTGAAACTAAGTTATAGAGTTCTACAGTATGTATACTTCATAGCATTAGCACTTTTGGATGTTTTGGTAATTTGATGATTTGAGTTAATGATTTAATTGCTTGTATTAAGATATCTATCTCTGGTCTGTGTATTCAAGTGGACTGATGGGTTTTCGTGCATCTAAAAATATTGTGTTAAACATCTGAATCATACATTTGTTTTAATGCTAGATGCTAAACAAGGAACACGAGAAAGCTGAAGACTCCAAACCCACTGCTATACCGAGTGTGGCTGGAAGCTAAGGACCATTTAACCTTTACTTGCTAAGAGGATTATGGCACGTGCATTCTTTTATGTGTTTTAGAAGGGTACTACTACAATGAAGAATTAGTTCAAGAAACATCACATTTTATTTTATGTTAGTAGGGTTGTTATTTGTCATTCTACAACAAACTGACATGCAGGTGTCTTTGCTTATGTTAACATTTATGCTACGCACTTGTTTATATTAGAAAAATGACCTTTGTATTTGAAGCCTTTGCTGTCCTGGCAAAACATTTTCTCTTCTTGTTTCCTTGATATGATATAAACACAATTCCTTTAACTCCAACAATATAAAATGGATGTATTGTGCTAAATTAGAATGGTGGAACTATTTAGATGTTTCAAAAGCTAACTCTTGCATGCTACCTTGGGTATGTTGGCATCCAATGATTTGGAGCAAAAGGTTATGAAATGTGGGAGAATATTTTAAAGGGGTATTTGATTGAAATTTGAGCAATTTACCAAAACCATAACATGGAGGGTGGAAATCCTTAGATCCATAATAAGGATCTAGAAATTCATGACTAAAGTTGCAATATCCTCGAACTGCCCTTGGATTTTGATTTCCCTTTGATTTTTTGAGTCGACCCTAATCAACTTAGTTCAACTTTGATTTGCATCGGTCTAGGGTTTTTTCATCGGTTATATAGATGTGGTTTTACCTTTTTATCGCTTTGTTTTCATCGCGTTGCCCTTGCTCTATCGTTGCACTGTGCTCTGGTTTCGCTGCTGCTCCAGAGTTGTCGCTTTTATATCGTGTTCAGTAAGAACGAATTAAGCAAGGATTTCAGTTTTCCCTCTCCTTCGTCTTGCTTAGTCGCCACAGGTCTAGTTTCGATTTTCATGAGCTTCTGTGTCGTGTGATCACTAAAATCAGTTTTTTGCTCTTGCATTTTCTAGGATTGTGGTGCATATTTGATGCTTGTGGTTATCATCCATGTCGAAGGTTCGTCAACCCTTTGCCCTAAATTTGTTAACTACATAAAATTGCATGTATAATAGTTTGCAACTACATAAAATTGCTTGTCTACTCTAATTTCACGAGTAGCAAAAATAGTCTAGAAACTTTTGCAAAATTCTGTAACTTGTTTATTCGACAGCTTGTGTGTATAAATTCTAGTTATTAGTTGATGCTTGTGTGTATGTGACACCTTACCTACTTTCCAAAAGCCTTTAAGATATAAAAGTATAAAGGCTAGTTATGCAAGACTTTTGGAAGATAAACTTTTGAAAAAGTTTGGAAGTGACTATTTGTTTGACATATTGTATTTGCATGTATTTATCCAAATTCTCCTTTCTTTATTCAGCTCATAGTCATCATCCCAAGAGCATACCGCCTCGAGGGCTCGCTCCCTCCTAGCTCTTCTGTCTTCATGGGAGTAAGAGCAACCTGGCTCCGGCTCGATCTCGGCCAGTTGCAAGATGACCTGCATGTCCTCGTCGAGGTCATCGTAGAAATCATCCCATGCGAGACTTGTAGAGAGCTCCTCTTTTGCTTCTGCCTTCCTCTCCATCTCCATGTATCTCGATGTAGATATTGACGCGCTTCGGTTTAATTTCTTCTAGATCCTCCAAAGAAATTCTTCTTTTGCAGTCTCTAGGCCGAATCTCAGTCGTTTCCTCAATCGAACTTTAGAGCTCTTCAATCTTTCACTTGGGTGCCTTCTTGGAATTACACCGTATTCACCCGTTTTCGGCCTTCTCACCTTTTGGGCTACTATCCTTATGTCTATTCCAAGTACACGTCTCCCAAGCTTCCGATCTCAAGCTCTCAAGATCGACGAAGAACGAACGAATTGAACAGCCTCTCGACTAGCAAATTAAGAATTTGTGTGGGACTACCAAGATCATACGAAGAAATAAGGAACACAAGGCTCTGATACCATCGAGAAAATGCGGATAAATATGCGCGTCGCTCAATTCAACTACGGGCTATGAAGAACACTGAGTTGAAAGAGCTTGGAGAGAGAAATATATTTTCGAAATAGGATGGAGGAAAATATATTGAACGGTGGAAGGATTACAATGATAGAAGAGTAGTACTACTTGGCTCTCAAGTCTGTTCTGCACCTTCATACTAAGACTCTATTTATAATAAAAGGTTGCTTACTCCTCAAGCAACCAAGGTTGCTTTGCTTCCTGACGAAGGAAGCTCATCTTTAGTGCGGGTACTCGTTGGGCCCCATCGTCCACTAAATGATGGCTTTCCACAAGTGGGAAGTGACCTGACAATGACCTAGTGCAATAATTGCACGTCTTTACAGGACACGTCGGGTAGTAGTACAATTATTACCCGACACACAGAATAACAAACAGTGCAAAGCTAAAGGTGCCCATGTGATGGTGGGGACCTTCTAATAATGGAGACTTCTGCGGGATCTTGAACCCGTGATCTCCTTTCTTGCACCAGATCGTAAGAAAAACTTGCAAAACAAATTTAATTACAGGATAACTGTGGTGATTTCTTTCCCTGCGGTTTTTCACCACTACCGCTGCTGAAGCCGTTTAACTCTTCGAATAGTCCGAGATGGGAAATCTCCCGGACGTTCATCGGCTTCTTCCTTCGTCGGGCAGATTCATCCTCCCGGGTCATATACATGCTGTTGAATCTGCCTGGCTGGGTATTTTCCCTTCCTCAGGGCTTCTTCATCCAGCTAATTTTTGCAGGGAAATGCGGATAATGCGCGCGTCGTCTCGATTCGACTACGAGCTACTGCGAACACAGAGTCGAATGAGAAGAATGGAGAGAGTGGAAATATATTTTCAAAATAGGATGGAGAAAATATATTGAAACGGGAGGTTACAAGAGAAGAGTAGAACTACTTGGTTCTCAAGTCTGTTCTGCACCTTCCTAGGGGGTGGCTTATATAGCCAAAGAAAAGCTACGGTTGCTTCTAGGAGAAGCAAGCAATAATTCAGTGCGGGTGCGCATTGGGCCCCATCGTCCACTGAGTTACTGTTTGCTGTGCTCTAACAGAAACCTTAAGGGCATCTTTTACAATAATTGTCCTGAAAGCACAAAAAGTACAATAATTGAAAGGAATCTATTCCTTTCTAGGGGACAAGATAAAAAGACTAGTTGAGAATCTTGTCAGCGAAGCGTCGTCCATGTACTGGTGACTCTGCTTGGGTTGGGCGTTGTTGTTTGCTCGGCCCAGCTCATCTGCAATTCTCGTGAACACAAGATCTTGTGTCAGCCTCTCCACCTTCATGGCTTCGTTTTGCGAATTCTTGCCGAGCGGCAAGTCCTTCGGCGATTCTTGCACCATGCTTTTGACAAAACAAAAACAAACAAACAAAAATATGTTAGATAACTGTGGCGATTTGTTTTGGCGGTTCACCACTTCCGCACTTTTGATCACCGGAAGTTTAGGCGGTAGCCCTGAGGCTCAACAAGTCATTGATCTTCTTGATGACTTGATCTAAAACTTCTGTGCCCTGGAGGTTATTGTTTTTCTTCTTCCATTTATCTTCCATTAACCTCCTCCAGATGTGGCACTGGGTTTCTTCTGTTGCTGCCATAATTACTGCGTGTGACAGCTTGGTGGCTGGAACATATTTGCAGGTCCTGATGTTCCGACCACAACCCATCAAAAGAAGCTCATCAGTGGAATAGGATTTTTCAAATTTTTCAAATCCTATGCCTTCCTTCCCCTTTAAAAATGAACAGATAGCAACGTTATCTCGTTCATCATTAATATTGTCCACTGATGAAATTTCCTTATTATCTGATGCCCGGTTCATCAGATTATTGGTCAGATCAAAGGAAATTACCAGGAACTCATTCTGGCCGTGCTGAGTTCCGTGGTCAGCTTCGGATCTTGAAATTTCGAGGTCTTCGATCGATGCATCAGTAAAAATACCTCGAAATTGGCTCTCTTCACCGTTTAGAGACAGATTGATTTCTTCTGTCTCTTCATCATCGTAGGTATCCCATACCGGTGGTGAAGATTCTTCTTTTTCATCATAAGTGTCCCATACGGGCGCAGGACACTCTGGCTCAGGCTCGGGCTCGGGCCCCGAGCAGATCATGTCGAGGTATCCCATCTCACTTGGGAGTCAGAATTTTCATTTTCAGACACATCCCATCTTGGTGCGTCGCTCTCTGTGTCTATTTGTAAGTCCATGAGGTTTCTTATTACCTCTAATTCTTCTTCAAATTCATCATCAGTTTCTTCTTGTGGTTCTTCCTCGCACATCATCATCATTACGAACTCGTCTTCTGTTGTGCCTCCTTCATTGTTGTTGTCGGTTCTTTGGCTCGTGTAGCCTGTGAATCTTATAGCTAGAGAGCCATCTGTTCTCGTTCTTAAACTTGCTTCAGTGGGATTTTGTGGTACGGCAATTGTTGCTGGCCTGGCTATCCATCTTCTTCCTTGCAGGTCTGTCGTAGAGTGTGCTTGTCCTGCTATGGCTCTTATTCCTCTGCTTGCCAGGTGGTCGGCTACATTTTGTACATTGTACCTGAAATTGGTGTGGCTCGTATTTGTCAACCTTCCTATCAGGAATCTGGAAAGGAGCAAGTTACTCTCTCCTCCTTGCCATCCTTCGTATCCTTCTTCTTCTTCAAATAAAACTAATGCAGTTTCATAGGGTAAGTGGTTCAGATCCATTGTGAGGGTGTTAGCCATTCCGGTTTCTCCCTCTGAAAAGGAGCATATTGCGTCACTTTCTGGTTCGTTGAAATCTACTGATAGAACGTCCCAGCTATCTGAGAGGTTTAGATTTTCAACAATAGCCGCTCTGGCTATGTTGCCTTCCTTCTTTCGGCAATCTATTGCGAAGTGCCCTTCATTTCCACATATGAAGCACTTGCATTTCCTGACTTTATCTGAGTACTTCTTAAAAACGCGCACATGCGACTATGTGGCTTTCCTTTATAAGTTGTTGATTTTCTGAGTCCAAGCCTTTTGGACTTCTGGTAGAATCCCGTTATCGGTATTTTGTTACAGAAGCTTAGGTCTTTCAAGCTTCTTTGTACTGCCGTCCTCTTGCATTGTTCTGCAAGATACTGGTATGTGAAGTGTATTTTGTTGAATCTGCCTGGCTGGGTGTTTATATTAGAAGCACTTGGTCCATTGGGCAGCAAATTGTGCGAGGCTATGTAAGGATAAGAGGGTTGGCCCTCCATCCGCCCCCCTGAGTTGTCGATATTTTGTATAATGATCTTTTTGAGCCTGGCTCTCGCCGGCTTTAATATAATTTATACTTTTTGGGGAAAAAATAATATTAGAAGCACTTGAACCCCATCAACTGAAATTTGAAGCAAGTTAGCCTAATTGAATTTGAAGCAGAAAAATGTGATAAACTTCAACAAGAATTTTTTCTTCCTCGGTTTTTAAAGATACAATTTGTCGCTTTGAAGCAGAAAATATGTTAACAAAATCATTCCAATCGGGTGATCGGATGATGTAGTGCTTGTTTTAGAAGCACCTAAACCCCAACCACTTGAATTTTGTGTTTCACTCTCCATCTCACTAGAAATCTGGGTTGCACTCTGCACTCAACCCCAATTACATGCAAGGATTAATGTATCTAATCTACGGTCAGGCAGTCCACAAGCAGATCAAGTTATAAACTTACCGAGAGAGGGCTAGAGAAGCATCGACGGCCGTAGAGGGGGCATCGTCCCCATGGATGTTGGTCACCATCGTCGGAGGGGGGCACCGCTCAAGAACGATAGTCGAATTCTCTCCCTCGGTCGGCATAGAAGCCATCTCCCCCTCGACGAGTGGGTCAACCAGGGGATCGTCCCTGATCTCTTTGAAATATTCGACCCATGAGAAGTCAATTTTTGACCGAGGCATTTGGCCTACTCCAGTGCCGTCTTGAAGCTCACGACATACTGCAAAATAACCTCATCTCGATAGCCGTCGACCTCGCCCTCAATTCTTTGCACTTCTTCTTGGAGCCTCTTAATCTTAGCTCGGACAGCGGCTCTCAGCTCGGATGACGACAATTTCGGCCCTTAAATCAACCTCCATCTCTGATGCAGCCTCAATCTCAAGCTCCAGCTTTGTGACCTTGCCTCTCAAGTTGTTGATCGTGTCCCAGGCCACCCTCACCGTTGCCACGACCTCAACGACAGTACTGTTAAAATTTGAGATCTCATCATCCTTCACCTTGAGAGTTTTCTCTGTCTCCTCCATCATGGTCTTCAAGAATTCAATCTCCCGAGCTCGGGCCTCAAATGTCCCTAGCATGGATAATTTGTCTTTCTCTGGTTTTTTGCCAGACCGGCCAATCGGAGGCACTTAACCTCAATGTGTTGGCCGAGGGTTCCTCTCTTGTGTTCGATTCTCTCTATGATTATTTTGATGATAAAAAATTAAGTTTAACACAGTTTTTAAAGCATGAAAGTCGTAGGTTTTGATAAAGGTTGAAGTCGATATCGTCACACGCGACATTGTCTCGATACGACAAATCTTCATGGCGACCTCTAGAAGTTCAACGATTGCACCAAAGACGCTTTGGAAGAATTTAGAGAATATGTAAACGCTTGGGAAGCTCTCCAAATTGTGTCACACCCCGATTTAGGATCACGTAACCGACCATGGTATACGTGTCTATACCCTGCAGCCTCCCTATGCATACAACCATACAGATATAAATGACATAAAGGAACCAATATGAAATGAAAACGAAATAAGTGTTTTGAGATGTGAATAGATAAATGTCCATAGGACTACAACTCAAATAATTCAAACTACATCATTATGCATGAAAGAAAAGAACACGACACGACTACGACTCCCTAAACTCGGTCTACTATGAGATTAATGGTGTTGTTTGCTCCTCCAGCCGCGCTGTGTGCTCTAGCCAGTACCTTACTGGTCAGGCTTTGCAAAACTATAAATAAAAGAGCGTGAGTCCAAAAGGAACTCAATGAGTGGTTCTATGAACCTCCACCTAAATCCCATATCACAAATATACATACAGAAATTATATTCTTATATAAAAAATAAAACAGGAATCTGATGTTCCTCTGGCCATTCGACCTAGCTGCAAGAGCAGAACACTCGGCCAAACCGGCCCTCAAGTCTTGATACATTTGGCTACAATTTGCCCATAGGCACATTAATACAACTATATGTATGTTGGGTTGAGATTCACCCATCCAACCGGGTTGGGATTTGCCCGTCCAACCCAAATCAATGTAATCTCTATTTGGATTTGCCCATCCAACCACCCGGGCATGCGCCCGTAATTTGGGCCCTATCTGGGCTTTCTAAGTCGAACCTTTGCGTGACACCTCCTTCTATTCGGGTGAAAGCTAAGACTACAAGCTTAGTATGTAAATTTTCTTTTCCATGTCCCTATAGATAACATCTCTAAGTTAGAAAGTAAAAAGTTCATTTTCTTTTCTGTATTTTCTGTCATCCACAAGTATGGGTATGTCTTTGCGGCATATCCTACATGTCACGTCTCTAAGATTCTCTCTAAGCATGACATATCATGAATATAGCACCATATGTCATAAATTCAACATTTTATGGCTAATCACAGCCATTGCACTAAAATTCACCGTAATATGGACTTAAAACTGCAATAATAAATTATTACAGCACCTAACAATTATTTCCAGCAATATAATTAATTCATGCATTAAATAATTAATTTTTTGCACTAAATAATTAAATTCCAACCTAGTATATAAAATTGCAACAATTCAATTTAAATTTCCCGCAATCAACAGTTAATTCCCAGCATGGTGGATGAAATTTCAAAAATCATTAAGGTCATATTTACTTTATAGGATATGATTAGGATGAGATAGGACTTAAGGTGGATAAGAATGTGACAAAAATTCAAGAGGATTTTCTGAAATCCTATCTTATGTTTGTTTTGACATAGGATAAGAAGCATAAATAGGATATGATAATTCATATCATGTGGATTTGGGTCTTAAATCTATCCCCTCCTTAGGATTTCTAAATCGGGCCAGCGATGAATTTGGGCTAAAATAAATTCACCAAATATTTGATCTGATTCTTATCCATTGCTGCAGCAAATAATGAATTGAATTTTAATTCAATTCACCTCCTTAATTCATCAAAGCAAACGAGACCTAAATTTACGTAGAACCTATTTAGTGGGGTACCTTAGCATGGAATCAATACACAATTCTACTAAAAATTTCCTCCTCAAACGTAGTAGCAATGATGATAATTATGAACATGATTTCTATGAAAACTATCACATAAAAAAACTATTTCTTTGATAAAGCAATCACAAGGACGACTGTCATAATAAGCATCAATTTAATTGTCATATATCAAGACAAATTCAATCAAGAACATAACCAACATAGTAATTTCCTACATTACCATAATCTAACTCACAAAATCCCCCAATGGTGTGTTCGGCCACACAAGAGTCCAATATATATATATATAATAAAGCGGAATCAAGTTGTATCATGCGGCCAAGATTGCAACAAAATTCCTATCCTCTCATTCACTCACCTATCTCCGGATGTCCACGTGCTAAGGAACCATTTAAATAAAGTATCAATTCCTAGTGAAATTAAAGGTAAAACAAAACTCACCACTATGTTTACAGTTTCCATATAAAAATGCTTTCTACAGGGCAAGCAAGCAATTGATTTACGAGAGTGAATAAAATGTCTCCGCTGTGTGCATCAGGTCTTAGAATTCATATAAAACAATTGTAATTTTCAAGAAAGCTGCCACTAACACAAGGAAATCCTCAAGATCATCAACATATAAGAAAAGGGGCAGCGGCACCCGACCGAATTTGACACATGCGGCGATGTGAATAAAATGGAAAAAGAGCATGAATCATGCAAGAATTATATCCTATTAATGTAGGATTCCAGGTTTATCAACATCAAGAACTCTTCCACTGTTAATAAAAAGAAAAAAAAGAAATCTTCAAGGAGGTGGGCGGCGCATACCCAGTCCACTCGACTGGACCGTGCAGCCTCTCCTCCATCCAATTCCTTAACAAAAATTCATTGACAGTCACACAAGAATACATGCTTCCGATCAAGGTTCAATCGTTTCATAAAAAGAACCGAATTAAGAAATCTAGAAGGGAGGGCGGCGGCTTGGATTAAGGAACAAGGAAGGAGGGTCTAAATCACTCACCTCTGATTTGAAGGGAAAGAAAAACGAGATGAAGGATTCTCCGAGCTCCGGCGACGACACCAACTCCTAGCGCCGCCTCCTCGCGTCGCTCTTCCTCTGTCCCCCTTGGTATGCATGCAATTTTGCTTTCCAAAACTACCCCCTAATCACTCGAACTCATAACCCGACTTGACTCGCACCTGAGTTGAGCTCCGCTCGAGCCCACATGCTCGGCTTAACATGAAATAAATCTAACAACCCAACAATATTATAATTAACATAAATTAAGAGCACTTAAATTATTAACCACTCACCTGAGTCTCTAAATTTGCGTTGGTTTGCTACTCGCCTTCGCTCGTCCCTGGATTAGCTTGCTAAAATAATTTTAAAAATATTATTAGAAATTTCGAGTATTACAAATTGATGCACTTCAAAACCCTGGACCCGAAAACAAACGTCGCGAGAAATCAGCCTTTTGGGTGCCGATTGGTGGGGTGGTCGACGGCCGGTCGACCGGCCCATTAATCGACCATCGATCGGCAGAGTCCCAAAACGGACAATGGGCTCCGGTCGATGGCCGGTCGTTCGGTCGATCGACTGGCCTTCGGTCGGCCATCGATCGGGCGGCACCAACAGGCAAAAATTCGCCCGTTGGTGAGGTGTTTTGTTTGGGGGGTTATAAATATCCACCCCAAACTCTCTCCTAGCATGTTGTTGATGCCCTAAATCCTTAAAGAGTTAATCGTTGCATCTCCAAAGTTCTCTATTGCTCAAATCCATAAACCCTAGCCCTTGATCTCTCATCCTAAAGTGCATCTTCAATAGAGGGCTCTTCAAGGTTGCTAGGCTCAAGAAGAAGAGGTGTTCTCATTGTGATAAATCCTCTTCACTCTCTTCTTGTGATAGATTTATTTTTGGTTTATTTTACATTGATTTACTTGTGTGTAAAAAGACCTAGTGTGTGGTCTTGTGAGTTAGTGGTTACCTTGGTGTAGAAGGTGTAAAATCACTTGTGTAAACTAGGTTAGGAGTAGTCCTTAGGAATGGAGGTGGGAAAGCTCACTCGGTGTGAAGGTGGATACTTCTGGTTATGGAAGTGCTTTCGAAGTGAGTGTAGGGTCTTTCCGATTTAAAGTCCTCGAATGTAAGCTACCCATAATTTAGTGGATTTGTGAGTGAAATCCTAAGCACGGTGCTTAGGTAGTAGAGTAGACGGTGTTGCCGAACCACTATAAATTCTTGTGTTAGCATTGTCTATTGTGTTTGTATTTAATTGCTATATCCATTGTTTCATCTTATTGCTTTAAAGTCATAAATTGGCTAAGTAATTGAAGAAACGATTAAAACCGAATTTAGGCTAATTGATTAGATAACACACTATTCATCCCCCTCTAGTGTGACCATTTCACCAACACAATGCACACGGCTACCCCAGTCGAGCCTGTCTCCTCGAGCAGGTTAGCCACAACATCCAACAGAAGGCACTGATCGCCGCGAGAAGCCGTACCAGGGCACTACTTTGCTTGGGAGCCCTCCACTATCTCCATCGCTGCCAACGTTGCAGCCACAGTTTCCCGTGGGAAAAAACTTCTTGTGGAGGTAGGTCCTCATCCTCCAGAACCACGACGCATAGAGACCTGGCCACGTTCCTTCGCTTCAGGTGAGGAGGGGAAGGAGAACGAGACGGGGAACACGAATGTAACAACCTGGTTCCCTATAAACATATATAGCACAAGAATCGTCGGAGTTTGAGTCCTTGAGATCTACTTTGGGAGATATCCCTTAGCAATGTGATTTGTTTGAACCAAATTTGTGTTGGAAGAGTTATTTGAGCCATTCAAGTGAGATTTGTGATTTTTGTCTTTTCGGGTTCAGAAATTTTCCGAGTCTATATTAGGGGGGCATCCTTGGAGGGCTATATGATGTAGGCTTTTTCTTGGCACCACAAGTTTCGATAATTATTCCTTGGATGATAATAAGTTGAAGATCGTGTTTTAGGAAATTTTTCAAAACCTTTAACCCATATAAAAATAAATAGAGACAATAACTTAAAATTAAGAAATGTAAATAATGCATGTGTATTCTGTTGGCTGCCGACCTCCTTATTCTATTGGCTGCCGACCTCCTTATTTTGTTGCTGCTAACCTCCTTATTCTGTTGGTTGCCGACCTCCTTATTCTATTGGCTGTCGACCTCCTTATTTTGTAGTTGTTGACCTCCTTATTCTATTGGTTGCCGACCTCCTTATTCTCTTGGCTGCCGACCTCCTTACTCTGTTGGTTGCCGACCTCCCATTGTCGACCTCTCCTCAATACCCTTTCGTCGACCTCAAACGACAAGGGTATTCTTGTAACTGGAGACCTCTCTACTAAGTAGTCTCTTTATACACCTCCTCCCCATCTGTCGACCTATGATCCCGCAACTCTCTTCAACTGGCTTCTCCCCATTTGACTCTCCTCTCCACTCCCCTCTGATTCACCTCTGTCCCACCATCATCTTGATGTTGGAGCTCTCACACCATCTCGTTGAGGCCGGGCCTATCATCTGTGGAGGCGAGCTCGAGATTCTCAAGTTAGGCTTGCAAGGTTTCCTACCTAGATTCGGTCATCCACTCCTATTTCTCTCTTCCTTTGGCTTCCAAAGGTACTCTCAACCCTTACACACCTTCCTATTTTCTAGGTTTGGCTAAACTTCATCTTAGGTGATAGATTTTAGAGTTTGTGCAAAAAATTAGGGTTTCAATTAGCGCTTTTAGAATATGAGCTTGTTTGAAGTTAAATATTCGTTTGGTGATTAGTGCTTGATTATTGATGTTTATGGTACTAGATACTTCGGGAGGTCATATCGTCGGCTCTGTGGCATCGTAGGCTTGGAGCTCTTTCTCTTGATTGAGTATAGTGAGTTGATTATATATATATATATATATATATATATATATATATGATATGTTCTTTATGTTCTTATGCTTTCATATCTATATACTTGGACATATCATGTTTGAAAGTGCATGACAAGGATTTGAGGATTTGATCCAGCATGCTTTACAAGTGTATTTAAAATGCTATATTTTAGTTCTGAAATGCATATTTAAAATAGAGCCCTTTTATTTGAAATGAATTTGATTGAAAAAAAAAGAGAAGTTGATTTTGAAATGGTTACAAAATGATTTGAATATCTACTCTTTGAACTTGGGATATTTGAACATTGCTTATGAAATGAGGAGTCTCTATTATTTAGAACTCCGATATTGGGGTACATTGATCTGTATTATGAAAGTATGAAAGAAATGCTTTGATCTTATAGATAAATATCTGACTGAAACTGTAGCTAACGATAGCTGACGTTAGCCCTGGTGCACCTTGGTTCGACCTCAGTTAGTAGGGGAGTTACTAGCCCGGCATGTGGCTCCATGTCCGACTTGGACTAACTATTATGACTAACCTCTTTGACTATGGTAATGGCTATTGATACGAGATTCCCCACTTTGATATTATGTTATAATGGTCTTGGCATGACATGCTATGTTCGAAATGGAATTGCAAAATCTGTTCATTTTCTTCTTCACTTTGAAAGCATGTTTTCTTTTTGATGAAAAGGATTATGTTTTGAGCTTGCCATGTTCATGTTATAGGCTTATATTATCACTCAGTGGGTCCTTGTGACTCACTCCGATACTACTCTCTTGATTTCATATTCTAGTGTTGATCCAAGTTCAGGTCATCCAACCCTGTAGAGACTTAGGGCCCGTTTGGTTCGCAAATTGCTCATCACAGGACACCAGACAGGGACAAGGACAGGACATCAGGTGTCCTGGGATAGTAGTTATACCGTGTTTGGTTCGCTAAGAACAGGACACGATATCCAGTCCCGTCTTGCGTTTGGTTCGTTAAAATAGAGTCCTGTACAAGACAATATGACCAAAATACCCTTATAAATTTTTAATGCTCAAATTTAATTTTAAACATAAAAGTCTTC
Source organism: Canna indica (assembly GCA_034359265.1). Classification (NCBI taxonomy): domain Eukaryota; kingdom Viridiplantae; phylum Streptophyta; class Magnoliopsida; order Zingiberales; family Cannaceae; genus Canna; species Canna indica. The sequence continues at coordinate 42,842,913 of CP136893.1, forward strand.
CTACTTAGTCTTAAATTTTAAAAAATAATTATATTTTATTGAGAATTATTGAGCGTGAATCTGAATGGTGATGCTCAAAATCAAATAATAGTGATGCTTGTACAGGTCATATGGTGGAAGAAGTAATCAATTTGCTCCTGTTTGTTGGTTAATCAAAGGCATAAGAACTGTCTGAGTCTATAACCATCTACACTTTGCTTATCCTTTGCAAATGAATTTTCCATGGAAGGAATTATAATGCTGTTCACCAGGAAGAATAATTGTTCTGTGGTGAACTCTGGAGATGAGGCAATTTCAAATAATTTATATACCGTTCCAAGAATCAAAGAAGCTTCAATCAACACAGGGAAGACCAAACACAGGGAAAAGTTTCTTGCTTAAGAATGTGATTTGCGATAGATCATAGAAGCCAAGTTCAAGTAAGAAAATCTCATAACTAAATGAAGCAGCAGTTTATGTCCAGAAACAAGAAATAAATCCGACAACAAGCATTTGAGTATTTGACTAACTATTGCATAATGCAATGCCATCTGGAACTACAATTTGAGAATCTATTTACTGGTCTTGAACAGTTTTAGCTAAACTTCAGAATCCATATACATATGATCCGATCAGCGGATCAGGCACAACCACAATATTTACAACATAAAATAAGGGCAGGCTTCAAGAATATAGGTAAAAGTCAGACAACAATCAAACTCATGGTTATGCAAAAACCAGAATGAGGTTACAGTATACTAAACAGGAATATGACAATTAAAACTTGTTAATTCATACAAAGCCAAACAGTGAGCAGACACCCAACTACAAAATGATTTAACAAAGCCAAACTTGTTAAAACATGATTTAATGGTACAATATTCAATCAAAACTACAGTAAACACAATTCAAAAATAAAATTTGGAACACCTCCAACTACAAAATGATAAAATATTTATCTACCACAATTACAAAATAACAAAGTGTTCAACTACATCCCCATAATTGACTTGACAAAAGTCAACCTTCTACTTTCATCCATCCTCATGAAAATTGTCGCGTAGTGAGTATTTTCTGCAAATTTTTTTAGTACATTCATTTCCTCCATCTCTGTTATTCCCAATTTATGCACTTCATCAACCAACGTTGACATCTCCATATGCTCTCTCATTTTTGTCATCTCAATAGCCACTGTGTGCATATCACGAGCAGCCGAACTCATTTGAGTTTCCCACACCTCAATGAATTTATCTGCCACTTCATTCATGCGGCCTCGCTTTTTTTTTGGCTCACTTCCTTCAGATTGACTACCAATGTTCGAGATTGGAGATTCTTGCCTTCTTGACATTGGAGATTCAGGTTGTTGTGAGGATTGTGTTTCCATCATATTTTCTCATTCAGGTTGTAAGGATTGTGTTTCTATCACATCAGCTGGTGTCTCTGCACCGTGGCCAGTGGCACGATCCTTTCCAAAGATGACATGCAGTCTTTCAAACTCTTTAAATTCTTTATTCGCATGGTTTGAGGATTTTGGATGCTTCTGTTACACAAGGAAAAAATACAAGTATTATCAATGATGCAATAATATTAAATAATACATGCTTCTGTTGATAATAAAAAATCAATATTAAATAATTACCTTCAAATATTCCTCCAACACTTGTGGATTGTCAACCACCACACACTTACGCACATCGTCCCATCCAAATTCGCTTGTGTTCATCATATCAAGTGCTTCAGATAGTTTAAGTGACCATCTTTTCATTTTGTTAACTATCTGTTGCACTGTTAAGTTAATGCCAGGAACTCGTATCAACATTCTTTTCAAAGCTTCCTCATGAGTTCCTGCTTTAAAAGTGCCATTCTCCCCCCTATGTCCCTCCACAACCAATTCTTCTAAAATAGTCAACAAAGTGTCATCTTCCTCTTGTGTCCATGAACGTCTACCTCTTTTTTGAACTTCCATGACTAAAAATAAGACATAACCAAACCATTAAAGTTTGACCAACTATTGCACTTGCTGTCAGTGGGACTAAAAAAAATAGCAAGTATGTGATTCAGTGGGCTATGAACAAATTCATTTCTGAGGATAGAATTAAATTTAAACTTCTAAATGTGCAGCCGACAATTAAGATGGTCCCAACCTTTAGTAAACCAATGACAACTTCTCTCTTAAATTGGCATTGGTGTCAGTGTTTTGATTGTTTATTTTTTCGTTTATTAGCAGCTTGTAATTTTTAAACAACATGGCTTATTTTCATAGAAAGCATGACCAGGGATAAGAAATACCAGCAGTTTTGCAATCTGGTTAAGAACATAAGAAATGCTTCTACTTCTTAGTTATTAAGCTTTAACTGTGATTAGATGAATAAGTAACAAATTCCTTGCAACATACAGTTGAGCATAAATACATTAGACATGTAGTAAAGCTTGAATGTAGAAATAGACACTAAATTAAGTTTCAGATAGCAATCAACTTTGCAGCGAATTTGCAGTTATTTATAATAGACATGTAGTAAAACTTGAATATGCTAGCAAAGACCTTCACTGAATACCTGGATCTGTCTTTTCTTGTGACAACCATTCTTCCTTACTCCTATAATGCTAATATCAACTAGTTAATCCATAATTTCTAACAGCCATTATTTAAATTGCTAACATAACTTTAGCTTTGGCAAACTTTCATGTTTCTTGAGTGCTAGTGCTTATGCATATGCCAAATATGACTAATTAACTAGAAAAGTACATTGATTTTATTAAAATCCAAACCATTAAAAAGTACATAACCATAACTGATTCAATATAAAAGTACATTGGTAGTTCATAATAAAAGTACACAAGTACATAATAAAAGTACAACAAACAACTAATAAATGTACATAACCATTAAAATTTATTCAATTTCTTGCTCTCCATTCGTCCCACATTTGTTGTGCTAAGTTGTCTCTCGATTGAGTCCATTCATTACTAGGCTCAACGGTGCTGATTATGTTGATAGGTTCTTCTCCTATTGGTAGTTCATCATCTGTGATGGTAGCAAACTCCAACGGATCAATTTCCATGTTCATCCGAATAAAGTTATGAAGTAAACCACAAGCAAGAATAATACGGCATTGGGTTTTTATCGGATAAAAGGATGGTGATCGAAGAATAGCCCATCTTTTCTTTAAAAGACCAAAACATCTCTCGATTACATTTCTTGCTCGTGCATGTCTGTAGTTAAACAGTTCCTCACGATTTTGGGATGTTCTTCGACTATTGCCCCACTCTTGAATATGATATCGTCTACCGCGATATGGTGCAAGGAATCCATCCCCATTTGTGTATCCACCATCCACAAGATAGTAGTTACCTATCGACAAAATTATTATACGAATTTTAGTTCTTATTATGGTAAGTCAATTATTATAATAAAGTTTATGTATGACATACCAACTGGGACGTTCAATCCATTGGGTCTCGTAACTGCATCACGCAGCACTCTAGAATCAGAAGCTGACCCCTCCCAGCCTGATAACACATATATGAAATTCATTTCTGGTGTACATACTCCTAACACATTTGTTGCAAAACCTCCTTTCCTTGTCCTGTATCTAGGTCTGTCTGTAGCAGGTGGTGTAACAGCTATATATGTACCATCTAATGCTCCTAAACACCCCTACACAAAATTTAAACCGAATATTAATTGACGTTCTAAATACAATAACAACTATGATATCAATGGTATATAGCTTACCTTGAACCACTTCCATCTCTCATCGGTGCAATCTTGTGGCACAGGTTCTGGCTTTGCTAATAAGACATCATGCAATTTAACAACAACATGTAACACATGATGGCAATATCTACTAATGGTTTCTCCCGATCTTTTGAACCTAACTCGGATTGTTCTATTTTTTGTGTGATGGGCTAGAATGTTTACAAAAATAGCAACTTGCTCCTCCACGGTCACCCTCCCATCACCCGTTAACCCACCCCGAACAATCAATAGCTCACAAAGTCTTGCAAAAGTATTTCTAGACATTCTCAACTCCCAAATACAATTATTATCGCTTTCCCTAATAATGGAATCCAAAACATCCATGCGAGTCATATTTCTAACAAGAGTTCTATCATCTACCCCTCTCCTCTCATACTCATCACACATTATAAATTTTACAAAAAAATATCCAACCGCAGACATAGCAAGCAAATGGATATACATTCTTCGTGTAGCAGCGTATAACATGAATGGCAAGTCATCCATTATTCACTAAAAACAATAAACAAAAAATCAGAAAAAAAGAAATTGTTAGCTAAGGATATTTGACCTATATCAGAAAAAAGAAATTGACAAAGCAAAAGGATAGGGCAAGGAATAGGAAAACAGTTAACTTCTATAATTATATTGGAAGTCTTCTTCCATAGATATGAATTATGATGCGACTTATCTGATATATAAGGAAGAAGTGTGGAATGGCAGGGCAATTCTCCTTTGGCAAGAAGACTAGCTACAAGCATGCCTTGCCATGCCAATTAGCTTCCTGCCAAAAGAGGAAACTGCCCTGTAAATCTTACTTCTGTGGTTTCCAGGGCATTCTGACCTGATAATTAAGGATCCACATATATACCTCTATATATATACGGCTCAATCCCAGCAGATGATTGACACATACACTTGGATATGGTCATTTGGATATATATATATATACTACTCAATCTCAGCAGATGATTGACACATACACTGCCCTGTAATTCTTAAAGAAGCAAAAAATCAACACACAGGCGAGAGAGGCATACAGTGAGGCATACAGAGAGGATTTGCAATTTCTGTAATTGAAGCAGAAAATCAACACACGAACAACAATAAAGAAGCAGAAAATTCAACTGGGGCCACAAAATACAGTGAGGCGAGAGAGGCATATAGTGAGGCCACAAAATCAACACACAGGCGAGAATCGAGAGGCAAGAAACAACTGAACTGGAGATGCGAGAGAGGCATACCTGAGGAAAGAGAGAGGCGATAGGCGAGTGCAAAGGGCGTCGGGCGTCGGACGAGAGAGCAGCGTCGGGTGTCGAGCGAGAGGTGAGAGCAAAGGGCGTCGGGTGTCGAGCGAGAGGTGAGAGCAGCGTCGGGCGAGAGAGTCGCGAGAGCAGATGCGTCGGGCGAGAGAGTCGCGAGAGCGAGAGAGTCGCGAGAGCAGATGCGTCGGGCGAGAGAGTCGCGAGAGCATATGTCGGCTAGGGTTGGAGAGAGACCCCATGACAAGTGAGGGCAACGAGGTCTTTTTCCCTCGTTGTCCTCCGCCCAGATTTGGTGTACCGAGAATTTTCTCGGTACACCAATTTGGCTCAAAATCCTATCCCGAACAGGAATTAAAATCTAGTCCCTCCCACTTTTTGCAAAACAAACGGGGGACAAGAGCCAAAATCCAGTCCAGTCCCCCGTTTTTTAACGAAACAAACGGGCCCTTAGATCTTTTGGTGGGCCTTTTGATTATGTATTCACTTGATGCATTTTATAATTTGAACTTGTAAGCTTTAGAGTGCTCCATTAGCTGCAGTCAGGATCTTGCTTCTGTATCCACTCAGTTATGTTATTGATATTATTGTTCAGTTGTGCGTTATGAGAACGCTTTGGATGGTTAGCTTTGATTTTAGTATGTGTATAACTATTTCAGAATTCATGTTTATGTGAAAACGTTTAGACTTTGGGGAAACCCAGTCTGATATCATACTCGAACCATGGTTAGGCTTGCTAGGTGGATATTCCACCTATGCGTCGGTCATGGGCCTGAGTGTGGATCGTGACAACGAAGGAACCTACACTCTGCCCAACCCTTGAGCTCGAGGTCCCTAAATATTCACCGACCTCAATGAAGGCAAGCGGGGAGAGACATCAGCCGTTGGCCCCTTCCCCTTACCAACCGCAAGGGCCTTCCCTTTCAACTCCTCCAATTTGGAACGGAGGGACGACTAGTCCGACCTCGAGGCCATCTCGCTTGCAAAAAAGAATCCCGAATCAACACATTCAAAATGGCTAAGGTAACAATACCTTATGGTCTCGAATTTACTTACATATCTTGCGACCGAGAACTTGTCCCGATCTCATTTCAATAAATATATACAAGGGAAAGAACCACATTGGTTCAAATAACTAATCACCAACTTATCCTCGGGCAAGATACCCCCCTCCAAGGCCAAAATGGTGGTCGGATTCCGCCTCCAGAATAGGGGAAACTTCTCCGTGGTCAACACCCTATCCAGAAAGAATTGCCAATCACTCGACCGCGATCTCACTTTGAAGAATGTCTTTTAAAGTTCTTATAATAACTCTGGAACATGACAGAGTTTCCTCCCCGGGGTGCTACTAAAGGACACCCATAAGCCCTTCTGTGCTTGCTTGGCTTGAAAGAAGGAGAAGAACACTTTGAGGCTCGGCTCGACTACGAGGAACTCCATTAGAATCTTGGAACTGCGGACAAACGCCCAACTGTTCGATTGAAATTGCATCGAAGCGACGTTTGCTTGAGTCAGCACCCGACACTCAAAAGCAGTAAAAGGCAGCTGGACACTAAGATCCTCAAACATAGTTTGGTACACAAAGAAGAATTCAGGATCCCTCCTAGAATGATAAACCCTATAATCCAAAGAACAAGGAATGCACTCGAAAGCATCATCGTCACCAGAACAAGCGATACACCTTTGTAGAAGACCTCAATACCATTGGAGCTGGTGATCGCCAAGCTCTGCTGCCTTATCTCGTCGTAAACCCACGAGCAAGGGTTCGCAGCCTCGCCCGACATATCTACGATCAACTAAAGGGAAACACCCTTCCTCCACATCAACCTGACAAAGACTGGAAACCTAATGAACGAAGGATGAGTCAATATAACCTACCAACCTAAAGCAGATCCCGACAAAGTAGAAGCAAAGGATGGAGTCGGAAAAACTTATTGGGAGTGAATGACAACGGTCAAGGCGATGAGCGGAGCGGCAACGTCGCCAACAAAGACCTCGAGAGCACGAACAAAGATCGAGCAAGAATGCGGGACGCAATAAAACTCCAAGTGAAGGAGAGGAGAGAGCTTTAAAGAACAGGAAGATACAACCTCCTCATCGGACGTCTAACAACCATGCTCTGACAGCGGAGTGAATCCCAGCCGATCGTCCCATTAGCGGCGGATGCTTGAACGCTTCAAAGCACGAATGGGCAGATCTCTGCACCATGATTACTCTCTATGTCAAAATTAAATGCTAGAAAAGGTAGGTAACAATGAAAGGCCGACACATGGAAAGGAGCACTCCCTCTTCACCCAGCCACCATGCTGGGCATAGGAACCGAAAAGTCGCAAAATGACAAAACTAAAATATGTTGATCTCACCTACCTCGACAATTCAAGGTCAGAACTCAGCACATGCTCGCTCCTCGACCGAGGTCAAACACTCGGAACATGCAGAAAGTTCATGAGTCCTCAAACTCTGACTAAGCTCAGGAGCTGTGGACTAGATTAGTACTTTGGGCCCGGTCGATCCAGGACTAATCGCACCCACACTCATGAACCAGATGCAACTCAAGCCAATTACGACCTAGCTTGGGAGCTCCATCCGGCCATACAAGGACGTCCGCATCCTTCATTAATTATCAGAGATTCGACAGTAATGAGCACGACATCTTTGGGATAAACTTCAATCCATTCCGGGCATATCCCCGTGAGATTCAAGGAGACATCATCACCCGAGACATCCCTGACTTGCATTATAAAACAGATACGACACACATCAGGTATACTCCCGATTCCAATTCCATATCCATCATCTGAGATTCCTTCTTACTTGAGCATTAGGATATCTTTGCAGGTCCCCCCATCGGAGTAACATCAGACTAGGAGATGCGTAGGTATGCATCACTTCGACTTCATGCAAGAACATATAGTAATTATATAACATATCTAATCTACTAAAGGATTAACTACATGCAAGGACCCAAACTATAGTGAACTTATAGGTTGAGGTCAACATTCAAACATTGCACAAAGGTCCAACCTTTGAATTTGTAACATTTTAAGTTTCCCTCCGCATCCAAACTTGTTGAGCTGCTTACATGAAAAAAATTAACTAAAACATATTTGTCCTTTCCTCCTCTTCTTCCTTCTCCTCCACAGTAATCTTGTTCCTCGTTTTTCTCCTTCTCATCTTTCTATCCCTCGAGTGACCTCATCCTTCTAATTTTATTTTTCCTCCTCTTATGAATCCTCTTCCTTTGATGATGGTCATCCCTCCTCTTTCTTCTCCTCCAACAATCTTATCCTCCTCTCTCTCATCTTTATCCTCCTCCTCCTCCTCCTCCTCCTTCAACAAGGTTGCTAAAGGTTTGCAGAGGAGGAAAATTAGGAAAAAGGAGGAAGTCACTGGAAGAGGAGAAAAAAGAGGATGAAGGAGGTCACTTTGGTTAGAGGAGAAGGGAAGAGGAGATTGTCGAAGGATGAGGATAAGGAGGAGGTGACTAGGAGTAGGAAAAAGAGTAATAGAAGGCTGTTAGAAGAAAAGAAGAAAGGATGAGGATAAGGAGGCCATTGGGAGGAGGAAAAAAAGTAATATAGAAGGCCGTCGGAAGAGAAGGAGATCGTTGGAGGAAAAAGTAGGAGGAAGAAAAATATAATTCTTCTATATTTTTTTTGCCATGTAAGTAGATTAACAAAATTTTGATGAGAAATTGGCAAGAGCCTTAAAGCGTTACGAACTCAAAAAATGTAATTTTTGAAATGTCGGGCCTCAACATATAATTGTAAGACAAATCTTCAATCAAATATTTCATGAATTTAAGAATATCGTAAATAAATTAGCAAGATAAGATCTTACTTGATGACGACATATGATTCACATGACACCGAGCCTTTAAACAAAATCATGATGTCTCTAGACTCAAATATGGTATCAATCAAGAGACATTCTGATTCATATGATACCGAGTCTTAAATAATTATTGAACACATATATTAAATATGACAATATGATCTCAAAGGAAAAAGAGTTTATTATTGAACATACGGTAACATAAACCTAACAATCATGTATCAAAGTGCTCAAAACAAAAGGAAAAATAACTCCCACTAACCAAGCACATCAAAAAAACTCAGAATGCCTATATTTTCAACATGCCTTTTAAAGACTATGGGTCTGAGTCCCTTGGTTAAGGGATCGGCAAACATCAGATCTGTCTCTATGTGTTCAACTAAAATATCTCCTTTCTTTACAAGATCTCTAACAGTCAAATATTTCAACTCTAAATATTTGGAGCCACTAGAGGTTTTATTGTTCTTCGTGAAGAACACAGCAGCACTGTTATCACAATAAATAGTAAGAGACCTAGAAATAGAATCAACAAGACAAAGTCTAGAAACAAGATTCTTAAGCCAGACAGCTTGAGAAGCCGCAGCAGAACAGGCAACAAATTCTGCTTGCATAGTAGAAGAAGCAACTAGAGTCTGCTTCTTACTTTTCCAAGAGATGGCTCCACCAGCTAAATGAAAATATATCCAGATGTAGATTTCCTGTCATCAAGGCACCCAACAAGATCTAAATCAGAATAGCCTACAATCTCTAAATTTTCCACTCTTTTATACACAAGCATGTGTTTTTTATTCCTCTGCAGGTATCTCATAACTTTCTTAGCTGCTACCCAATGATCATAACCAGGATTAGACTGATATCTGCCCAAGACTCCAATAATAAAAGTAATGTCCAGTCTAGTGCAAACCTGTGCATACATCAGGCTCCCCAGTGCACTATCAAATGGCTTGTCATTCATTTGACCCTTCTCTAATGCATTTTTAGGACATTGATTTTTGCTAAATTTATCGCCTTAAATGACAGGCACGTCATTAGGCTTGCAGTCTAGCATATTAAATCTTTCCAAAATGCGATTAACATAAGCTTTCTGAGATAATCCAAGCAAACAACGGGTTCTATCCATATGAATTTCAATTCCCAGTACAAAGGAAGCTTCACCAAGATCCTTCATATCGAAAGATTTAGTCAACATGAGTTTAGTTTCATGAAAGAGAGCAAGATCATTTGAAGCCAGCAGAATGTCATCCGCATATAATATGAGAAAAATTATTTTGCTCCCACTGACCTTGATATATATGCAATGATTAACTTTATTTTCCTCAAAACCTATAGAAGACACAATCATATCAAATTTCAAATACCACTGTCTAGAAGCCTGTTTCAAACCATAAATAGACTTCTTCAATTTGCATACCAAATGATCACTGCCTGATTTTTTATAACCCTCAGGTTGCTTCATATAAACCTCTTCATAGATATCACCATTTAAAAAAGCTATTTTGACATCCATCTGATGTAACTCTAAGTCAAAATGAGCTACTAGGGCCATAATAATTCTAAAAGAATCTTTAGATGAAACATGTGAGAAAGTTTCATTATAGTCAATGCCCTCTTTCTGGGTAAAACCCTTTGCAACAAGTCGAGCTTTGAACCTCTCAACATTACCTTTGGAATCCTTATTTGTTTTAAAAATCAACTTACAACCAATAGGTCTGTAGTTTTCAGGTAATTCAACCAAATCCCAAACATTATTATCAGCCATAGAAGCATTTTCTCATTCATAGCACATATCCATTTATCTGACTGTGCACAAGAAATGGCTTGATTATAGTTACTAGGATCAAGGACATCCCCAACATCATAATCATTTTCATTAAGATATACTAAAAAATCATCAGAGATTGCAGATCGCCTTTCTCTAGTAGATCTTCTCACTGGCACAGGTAAAGCAGGTTCAGCAGGAATCACAACAGGAGTAGGCGGATTAATAGCTATAGGACTGTCCGAAGGAACAGGGGAATGAGAAATATTATCATCATGACTAGCAATAGAATCACCTGGAACAAATGACCTAAGATCATTGATAATAGGAAGAGGTACTGATACATTAGTGATAGGTTCAGAATGAAGAAGATCAGGCTCAGCTACATCAAGTTCTAAAAACTTTGCTGTCAAGGACTCCACAATTTTAGTGCATCTGCTCGGACAATAGAAACGGTAGTCTTTTGAATGATCTGAATATCCAATGAAAAAATAACGACTGGTTCTAGGATCAATCTTTTTCCCCAAACACGAAAATGATTTAAACTAGGTTTTCTACATGTCCAGAGTTCAAAAGGAGTTTTGAGAACAGATTTTCTGGGGACACGATTAAGAATGTAGAGAGAGGTTTAATGACTTTACCCCACAGAAATTCTGGCAAATTCGACCTACTCATCATGCTCCTCATCATATACTTAAGAGTACGATTACGCCTTTCAGCTACACCATTTTGTTCAGGACTGCCTGACATGGTATATTGAGGAACAATTTTACATTCTTGCAAGTATGAAGCAAAAGGTCCTACATGCTGACCAACAACACCATGTCTACCATAATACTCTCCTCCATGATCAGATCTCACTATCTTGATGACTGTTCCCAACTGCTTTTCAACTTCGGTCTTAAACACTTTGAATTTATCAAACACTTTAGACTTCTCTTTAATCAAATAAATATAGCCATATCGGGAAAAGTCATCAATAAAAGTGATAAAGTATTTATGACCACAAATAGTAGGAGAGTAAGGGCCACTAATGTCCGAGTGAATGATTTCCAATAGACTTGAACTTCTAGAAGCACACTTTTTCTTGGTTTTGGTCAACTTACCCCCTGATACAATCAACACAAGTTCCCATATCACCAAAATCCAAGTTAGGCAAAATGTCAATTTTAACAAGTCTTTCGATCCTTTCTTTAGAAATATAACCTAAATGCTTATGCCACAAAAGAAAAGACTTATCTATGATCCTTGATCTTTTAGCAACTTTATTTTCAATGTTTAAAGATGTAGATGGATAATCAGGAGCTAAGGACAACATATATAAACCGTTAAACAAAGATTCACTTCCAATAATTTGAGAATTCAAAATAACATTCATATTGTCATTTCCAAAACTAAAATCAAATCCAAGTTTATCTAAACAAGAAACAGAAATCAAATTTCTTCTAAATGAAGGTACATATAAGGTGTCATTCAGAACAAGTTCAAATCCTGACTCTAAAAATAATCTAACATCTCCTATGGACTCCACAGTCACTTCAAGATCATTTCCTACTCTCAGTTTGCTTTGCCTCAGACTTGATTTTCTCAGGTTTGCAAAAACTTGTATAGAAATAGCAACATGGGTTGTGGACCCGCTATCAAACCACCAAGAATTAATAGAGATATCAACTAGATTAGACTCAAAACAAACAAGGGCTAAGGAGTTACCTCCAGCTTTTTGCTTCTTTTCTAACCAGGCCTTAAACTTTGTACATTCAAACCGTTTGTGTCCTTTGTTTTTGCAAAAGAGGCATCTGATAGATTTCTTAGTAGGAGCAGACTTAGGACCTTCATTGGGGTTATTTTGACCACTACATTGTCCTTTATGAGATTTCTTTGGAGCAGCAAGTGAGAAATGCTTAAATTTCTTATGAGGCTTGCCAGAATGGGGTTTAGGATGAACAATTAGAAGGGCTAGATTACTCTTTTCTTTCTTAAGTTTTTCTTCCTCAGCAACACATTTAGTGATGAGATCATTTAGAGTCCATTTTTTATTCTGGGTAATATAGGCAGTCTTAATTTGACTGAACTCAGCAGAAAGAGAATTCAAGGCATGAGGAACAAGGAAGAGGGAGTCATCTAGTTCAACTTTCAAGGCTCTAAGCTGGGTTTGAAGCATAACCATTTTCAGAATGAACTCTCTTACACCCCTAGAGTTATCATAAACCATAGTCGTCAATTCTTTCATTAGATATGCAGACTAAGCATTATCAGCCACTTGAAATCTTTTTCCAATAGCATTAAAGAACTCTTTGACATTTGTAGTATCAGACAATCCACTCATTAAATGTTCAGGAATAGTCCTTTTAATGGCAAGCAAGTTTAATCTATTGGATCTCTCCCACTTAGCTAATAGGTCTTTTTGTTCAAGAGTGGCGACTTGACCTTCAGGAATCACCGGCTTGTTTTCATGAATAGCCATGTCAAGATCAGCCATGCCTAGAGAGATTTCTATGTCGAACGTTTGAGACGGTGTTGTGGAGGAAGACCGACTAGCTCATTATTGCTTTTCCCATCAAAAGCAGAGCGTTTGAAACAGTGTTGTAGAGGAAGACCCGGCTTTCCTTGGAGATCCAAAAGTTTATTCCGCTGCAAATATGTCGTCATCAAGTAAGATCTTATCTTACTAATTTATTTACGATATTCTTAAATTCATGAAATATTTGATTGAAGATTTGTCTTACAATTGGTATCAGAGTCCACATATGAAAAATAAAAATATAGAATATTTTAAAAATATTCTAACAATAATTTCACTACATATTGGGATTATACAAGTAATTAACCCAATATTAAATATATATTAGCTGTACTCAGGCCTAGTATTGTGATATTGGAACTTAGCTTGAGTACTTAATTTGCTATTCTAGCTACTCAAGCTTGAGCTCAATGTTGCATTAAGTTCGAGCTATTCACAAGTAGCTTGACTCACTTACGTCCTTACTAATGAGACTTAGGCATTGTTTGAATGAGATGAAACATAGTTTAGTAATGTATAATATAGTATGGTATTGTATGGTATGATATTATAAAAATTATTATCTTGTTTGGGAGGATGATATTGTATGGTATGATTAAATGATAGTAGCTATGGAGGAGAACGAAATTTTGGCTAAGCCGATCAAGAATGATAAATAAAAGTTAATATGATATTAATATATAAAAGGCATAAAAAAAATTATAAATTTTAATTGATGATATTTTAGAAATAAAATTTTATGAAATAATGAAAAATCATCAAATTCATGATTTAAAAATTTGGTCAAAATTTATGATTTTCAAATCACGAGATTACTATACCATACCATGATCATTTATTAAAAAAAATTCTAATTAATTATAAAATTAAATTATAGATCATACTTTATCACAAAATAAAAAGTCTTAAATACTATTTTCCTATATGCATTGCCGTGGATGATAAAACAAAGGAAGAGACTATCATCTCACACTCTCACGCTAAAAAAAATCTACATGGATCCAGAGTTGAGCGACGACAGGACTAGTAACCTTCGATTGGTTTGATATATAGTCTTATCATAGTCATGATCCTTTTGAGTAGTACCATTGGATGAACATCAATCGCTCTTTTGTTGTTCTCCCTTAAATTCATTTAATCGACGTAATCACCTTCCATTTTCTAATCTTAACAAATATTGTCTAGTATATATATATATATATTATACTAGACATTTTACTAGAGTTCTTTTATCTTGATGTTTTCCTGTAATATATGAATAATATAAATGGGAATTCAATATTTTTGAAAAGAATCTCCATAGCCATGTCAGATTTATTTTTTTTATAAACATATACACAAGTATCAAATTGAACCAATTAAAAATTGGACAACATGATAATGATTAAATAGGATTATTATAATTTTAAAAAGATACATACAACTCTAAAAAATCAACTCTGATCATATTTGTTAACTCGGTGAAAGTTCAATTCATGAAATTTATCCACAAAAAACAAAAAACAAAAGATACTACTAGCATACAGTGCACTAGATAAGCTCTTTGGGTCAGACCGAATTAGGTCAAGATGTGCCCACAATCATGAACTAGACTCAGATCGTGCTAACTACAACTTAGCTTAGGGGCTCCACCCAGCCAAAGGATATCAACTTTCTTTATTAATTATTAGAGATTATGCAGTAATGAGCCAATCATATTCGGGATAAACTTTGACCCGCTCAAGGCATATCCCCGCGTGATTTTTTGAGACATCATCGTTAAACATCCTGACCTGCCTCATAAAATAGACACGACGCACATTAGGTATACTCTCGATTCCAATATTATACTCCACATATGGGATTCTCTCACTTGCAGCACCCCCGACTTATGGTAGGAACATTTGGCGCCCACCATAGGGCCGAGTAAACCTTACCTGCCCCACCATAGTAGACACTCGAAGTCATGCGAACATCGCCATGCGCGAACATGTAGCAACCTAGCAGCAACATTCCCCCGCTACCCAGAGACGCTAACATGATGAGGAGCGATGCTTTATTGCCCACCGACTCAACGCTAGAGGAGTTACGACGCATGACTGTTGACCTCCAGTCATAGAACTAGATGTTGACAACCCATGTCGACGCACTAACGCAATCCAAGGAGCGGTGTCCAACTGAGCACGACTCTGCCGCTCGAAGCATGAAGACGACAACCACCACGAGAGAACCAAGAGACCAACCTTAGTCTTTAGAGATGAGATATCCCACACACAACATCAGAGAGAAGGAACCAAAACCACAGAGGTTGTTCCTCCCCCCGTCGTTGATTCAGGATCGTTTGCGAAGCACATCATGGTAGTCTCTCTCCCCAACAACTTTAAGTTACCGACTACTCTCCAACCTTGCGACGACATGGGTGATCCGACCACCCATCTGATAATGTTCAGATCGATGATGTTTCTCAATGGCGCAACCGACTCCATCTTGTGTCGACTTTTACCCACTTTCATGGAGAAAGTCGCGTTGCTATGGTTCTCCACCCTCACGTTAGGGTCCATACACAACTTCCAAGAGCTCTCTAGAGCCTTCATCAACCAATTGTCCTCATCTTAGATATATTCCAAGACCGAGGACTCCCTCCACTACATCAAGCGTGGACAGAATCAACCACTAAGTGTCACGCCCCAACTCAGGGTCACGTGACCAGCCAGGGTATACGTGCCTATACCCCGCAACCTAAACCATGCACATGACAACTCAACAAATAATACAGCAGGAAGAGATAAAAAGTTTTATTTTAATGAAAAGCGAACCAAAACAAAGTTTAATTCAAGTAGCTCAAATGAAACAAAAAGTGTGGAATAACGTAAAAAGTTCATATACAATAAAACTTAAAATAAATGACATAAATGCCCTCAGGGCTACAACTCTAAATCAAGCTAATACAAGTGCATGACTACTACCAAAGGACTCGACTACGACCATAACTAGGACTGCTATGATATCATGCGGCTCCTCTACCCTCCAGCGGCGCCAAGTGCATCTGACCCATCTCATCGGTCAGGCTCTGCAAAACAAAAATCAAACGAGAACGAGTGAGTTCAAAGAACTCAACGAGCAATTTTACCAACCATCACAAATAAAAATCACAGAGATAACAAGAATGAAATCTATCTTTACAGAAGGCAAGATCACGAAGGTGTGACTAGCTAACAGGCCAACATGCCACACATGCCCCAAGGCATCTAACCCTCCAAAGAAGTGCATCAGGCCGAAGCCCACCATGCTCGAAGGCAACAACACATACTAAAGAAATGCATCGGGCTGAAGCCCACCATGCTTAAAGGCAATAACACATACTAGGATAATCGGGAAAGACCCTCCGAACTTATCCTAGTATAAGGAACCTCGGGAGCAATCAGGAAAGGCCATCCGAACTTGCTCCACGAGACGTGATAGAGTAACCGGGAAGGCCCTCCGAACTTACTCTTTTAAGATATCACAGGAATAATCGGGAAAGACCCTCCGAACTTATTCTACAGGTTGGGAATTTCGACGTCCAACCACCCGGGCGTAGCCCAAAATCTGGCTCCTAATTGAGCCACTCCACCACTCTCAAGGATATGGTGCATCAAGACCTAAGTCAAGATTCTTCTACGGTGTCCTCATTATGTAGCGTCTCAACACTCCAAACTCGACACCTATCCCTTAGACCCGTAATGTCATGAACCCGTGTGATTTTATTTCATGCACACTTTTTAAGTTGGTTCATAACAGATTATGCTCACCCTTAACCCAATTTTAATTATATAATTAAAATTTAGATCATCTCAATTAGGGTTTTGTTTTAGGTTACTGTTCTGCCCAGAATTGTTGTGTCTAACCTGAATCTAGTCTCTAATGTGTGTCCTATGTTTCCAAACTATATTTTCTGGTCGAAACGATAGGTTACACGACTATATTCACACATATACACACATCACAGCAACAAATTAAAATCAGCACAAATTCATCATCTCAACATATAATTCCAACAACATGCAATTTCAGCATACTTATAAAATTAAATCCAAAAATTAACAGAAATTAACCCCTAAATTACCATTAGGACAGAATACTAATCTCAGGAATTAATTCACAGAAATTATTCTTTTCATCAAGACTAACAAGAACCCACACACTTAAACCAAGAATCAAGCATTAAGATCAAGAACCCCCAATTAGTCATTATCAAGATCTTAATCTTACCACATGATTTCTACCCAAAAATCACAGATTTAATTCTAAACAAGAAACTCATAATCAAGAATCTCAAATTAGGAGAATAGATCAAGATTTCATATCAAATGAAATAATAACTCATTCGGGCTTTTCATCGAACACCTTGAGGGCGAACTGGATTTCCGCCTTGGCCGAGCACCCCTAGGATTACCCTAGGGTTGCCGAGCCCCATAGAGGGGAGATTAGGGTCTCCTCAAGCACAATCTCAAGGAAACATGGCAAAAACGTGAAGAACAATCAAGAAACGAAACACAAATACCAAGCCGTCAAGAACGGCTTCAAGAATCCGATTGAAATCCCGAAGAGAGAGGGTAAACCACTCACCTTAATTGGAAGAAGAACTAAGGAAGAAATCCCGGATGACGGCCCTCAAATCCGGCTTCAAATGGCTGGCGGCTCAACCCAAGAAAAGGCTCTAAGGGGCGGTGGCTCACTCCAAGCCGCCGGCTTAGAGAGAGGGAGAGAGAGGAGAAGGAGAGGGGCAGGCTCCTATCGGCTCAGCTCCAAAGGGAAGGAAGAGAGAGAGGGGAGGAAGGGAAGCAGGTGGCTAGGCGGCTTGGCTCACAGGAGGCGGCTCCAAGGAGAAGAGGGAAAGAGGGCTAGCGGCTTGGCTCACAGGCAGCGGCTGGCTCCCTTTCTCAATCTTTGGGTGACTCCAAAATAGGAGCCACAAGCCATGATGAGGGGATTTTATACTCTCTCCTCAACCCTAACCCCTTAAACCCTTAATCTACAACCCGCATCCACCTTAAGCCAACCAAAACCCGCTAACCTGATAGACTTAAATAATTTAATTAAGCTCATTATAATAAATCACAAGTACTTAATTAAATACACCCACATGAATATAATTAATAATTATGCACACACAACATCAAATCTAAATAATTTCAACTACCTAAGCCTAAAATTTATAAATTTATAAATTTATATCCTACTTACCCGAGCTCGCAAGCTCGCTCCGGACCATGTGTCGACTCGGCTCGACCACGAACTAGTCCGCTAGGCTGACAAACACACATAAGAGGAAAAATAATAAATTTAAATATATAGGATATTACACTAAGAGAATATCTAAAGAGATTCAATGTCGTGGTCATGGAGATCCCTAACCTCGACTCTCATGTTGAGTTGTATTCTATCAAGCATGACATAAAATCGGACAGTCCGCGAACCAAATAGCTTTGTCCAAGCCAAAGACTATGACGAAGTTCTGGGAGCGAGCAATATGCTATATGGAGATGGAAAAGCTCAAATAGGCTAGAAAGGACGATAGACATACTAACAACAAAGATAACGCCGAAGACAAGAAAGCAAAAAGGTTCGACAAAAAAGGTGAAGAACGAGATCACCGTGAGCGAGATAACATCAAAAGAGGGAGGTTTCCCTCCTGACCTTGTTAGTAGTGTGACCTAGGCCAATTGAATAATATTATTATTGCCACTTTCCTATTTAATAAATTGAATATTTGCTTTATCTTGTTATTCATTGTGAGCATGTATGACTTGATAAAAGATTCTCAGAATAGTTGATTCTGCCTGATGGTCATCAAGTAAGAGACTTGATAGTAAAACCCTAAGGCAGTTGGGATCTTATTCTAAATAGTACCTAGTCATTCATTATCATTAGAACAATAATGAATGAAGACTAGTATATAGTTTGACTGGTGATGATCATTTTTTACCGATCATGAATATGTGATATTAAAGTCAAATCGTAAACACATGTTGGAGAACATGGTATTGGACAGATCCACTGTGAGAATACTGCATGGATTTATATCATTAGTATATCTCACAGCGGTAGTGATATGTCAGTCCTCCGACCTGATATCACCATGGATTTCTACATGAGGAATTCTGTATTTTGACCTAGTCTAACATCATCTTTAACCGGATGGTAATAAAGACTACATTTGGACATAGAATAAATTATACAGTGGAATATGTGTAGTCATGAAGGAATTTGCCTATCTCGTATATGAGAAATATCTTCGTACCCCTTGATGAGTGAGATTGAGGAAATGCATGGACGTGCTCAAATGAATTGTTAGGAGTATTAATGTCATTTGTTAAGTCAGTTTGCTCAGGAATCAAGAAACCAAATTTAGCAATATAAGGATGATGTAATCCATGCCTTATGCTTGATCCAGATATTGCGTGACAAAAGGACAAATATCGTACTGTGTTAGGTTGTTCAGGTCACCAACTTCACTTGACTTGGGTAGTCATAATGTCTTGCTAGAGGCCGCTTATGACTTGTGGGTTGTAAATGAGATTTGGACCTAACTGCCAACGTTGAGTGAGCCTACAAGGTCACACACATAGGGCGAACCGAATTGGGCTTAAGATTGTGACTTATCGAATTGGATCTGCATGATAATCAAACCAACTAAATCTCTCTTGGTAAGAATTGATTTCGAATTTGAAAAAGAGTTCTGAATTCAAAATTAATTATTCTGAATTTTAAATAAGATTTAAAATTCAAAATAATATTGATCTTAATTTAGGCAATGTATCTTTAATCATCGTTATTAAAGGACTAATTAAAATTGAAATTTTGAATTAACTTAATTCTTCCTTGATAATTGTAATTAAGGATATATAATAATATTGAAAGCGGTTTTAATATTCTGAATATGGCTTGAATCAATCAACGGTTGAGAGAACTCGATTAATATTTGTAATATCCTAGATATTAATTATAATTTCCATTTATTGTGTGCGTTTGCCAGCCTAGCGGACTAGTTCGAGGTCGAGCCGAGTCGACTCATGGTCCGGTGCGAGCTTGCGAGCTCGGGTAAGTAGGAATATGAGTTATAGAAATTTTGCTTGCCTAGATAAATTTATTTAATTCTATGTTGTGTATGCATGATTGTTTAATTATGTTGCATGAGGATGTGCGTATGTTGGTTGTAATTTAGCATGGGATTAGAATAGGATTAATTAAGTTAGCGGGTTCGGGTTCAGCTTGAGGCAGATGTGGATTTGATAAAGGATTTAGTGGAGTTAGGGTTGAGGAGGGAGTTTAAAACCCCCTCCCCTTGGCTTGCGGCTCCCCATTGGAGCCGCACAAGCAAGATGAAGAAGAGATGTCGCCAACCAGCAGCCAACCGCCCCTCTTCCTCATCTCCGGAGCCGCTGTCGCCCTCAAGAGCCAGCCATCGAGTCCTTCCCTTCTCCTTCCTCTCCTCCTTCCTTCCCTTTGGAGCCGAGCCGAGAGGAGCCGTCGAGCCAGCCCCTCTTTTTCCCTCTCTTCCTCTCTCTTCAAGCCGGCGGCTTAAGGAGGAGTCGATGCCCCCTCTTCCCCTTCTTCAGTCGAGCCGCCATCTTTTGAAGCCGATTTCGAGGGCCGTTGTTCGGGATTTCTCCTCTCATCATCCTTCCTATTCGGGTGAGTGGTTTTACCTCTCCTTTTCCGGGTTCTCTCGTGATCTTGAGCCAATTTGGGCATCTTCTTGTTTCTTGAGATTTTCGCCGAATCGTGAGTTTTGATCGCCGTGTTCTTGTGCCGATTTGTGTGAGGATGGCTCGGGATCCCCCCTTTGTGGCTCGGCAGCCCCAAATTTACCCTAGGGGTGCTCGGTCAAGGGAGAAGCAAGAGTGCCCTCAAGGTGTTCGATGAAATGCCCAAGTGAGCGATCTTGTTTATCTTGAGGTGTATAACTTGATTTGTTTGCCTAATTAGGTTCTTGAATTGTGGTCGCATGCCTTAGATTTAAATCTTTGATTTTGGATAGAAATCATGTTATAAGATTAAGATCTTGATATTGATGCCATGGAGGTTCTTGAAAAGGGGTTCTTGATTATGATGCTTGTTTCTTGATTAAGGTGTTGTTGATACTTGTTAATCTTGTGTAATAAGCATGAAATCTGTGAAATTTATCTTAAGATTAGTATTCTATTTTAATGATAATTAAGGATCAATTTTTTGTTAATTTTGGATTTATTTTCATGCTATGTTGAAAACTTAATGTTGCTGGAATTTCATGCTGAGATAATGAATCTGTTCTATTTTTTTAAATACATATTGTGGTGTGTATATATCTCTGAACATAGTCGTGTAACATATCGTTTCAACCAGAAAATATAGTTTGAAAACATAGGACATACTCTAGAGACCAGATTCTGGTTAGACACATTAGTTTCAGGTATAACAGTAAGCTAAAACAAAACCCTAATCTTGGCGATCTAAATTTTAATTGCATAATTAAAATTGAGCAAGGGGTCACCATAATCTGTTTTAAACCAACGAACAAAGTTATGCATGAAATAAAAACCTCACGGGTTATGACATTATAGGTCTAGGAGTTGGAGTCGAGTATTGGAGTTTTGAGACGTTTTCAATAAGGACACCCCTAAGACATCGTAGGAGAGACTTGACTTAGGTCATGTTGTGTCATATCTTTATGAATGGCAGAGAGGCTCGTTGAGGAGCTGGATTGCGGGCTAGACCCGGGAGGTTGGATGGCTAATTCCCAACCTTTGGAACAAGTTCGGATGAGCAAATCCCGATTGTTCTGGTTTGGCCTCGTGGGATAAGTTCGGAGGACCTACCCGATTATCCCCGAGGTGGTTTTAAGGAATAAGTTCGGAGGGCCTATCCGATTATTCCTGTGATATCTTAAAGGGGTAAGTTCGGAGGGCCTACCCGATTACTCCTGTGATATCTTAATGGGGCAAGTTCGGATGGGTGATTCTCGATTGTCCCTTCGTGTCTCATGGAACAAGTTCGAAGGGCTTTCCCGATTGTTTCTGAGTTTCTTTATACTAGGATAAGTTCGGAGGGCCTTCCCGATTATCCTAGTATGTGTTGTTGCCTTAGGGCATGGTAGGCTTAGGCCTGTTGATCTTCACCGTTTGGGTGTTGGCTGCCTTCGGGCAGGTGGTGGCCAGATGACCTATTAGCTGGTCATTTCTTTGTGATATTTTTCTGCTTGAGTCAGGAGTTTTGCTTTATGCATCCTATTTATGATTGTTTTTTTGTGGGGGTTGGTAGAACCGCTCACTGAATTCTTTTGAACTCACCCGTTGTCGTTGTTTTGCTTTGCAGAGTCTGACTGATGAGGTGGGTTGGAGCACTTAGCGCGGCTGAAGGGCAGAGGAGCTACATTGATCTCAAAGCAATCCTAGTTACGAGTCGTAGTCGAGTTTTGGTAGTTAGTCATGCACTTATGTTTCAGTGTTTTAGAGTTGTAGTCCCTTGAGGGACATTCATGCTTTATTCAGATTTTATTTGTTAAAAGAACTGTTATTCTTTGGTTCGTTTATTTTTGCACTTCAACTATTTATTAAAAACTTTGTTTTTTTTGAAAATCTATTTTAGTTCTTTTCTATTAATAAAAGCTATTATTCTTCTGTTATCCTTATGAGTTGGCATGTGTATGGGTTAGGCTGCGGGGTATAGGCACATATACCCCGGTCGGTTACGTGACCCTGAGTTGGGGCGTGACAATATTCTTGTTGTGTCTATAAATATCCATATGTGGTTTAGATAGGTAGAAGATCGACTTTTGGTGGTAGCCAACCTCTTCAAGATAGGAAGTCAACCTCCTTTTAAGGAAGCTAAGCTCCTATTGTGGCAGCCGACCTCCACCCAAGAGAGAGAGAGAGTTTTGTGCTCAATCGAAAGTTTCGAGACAGCCGAGCTAGCTAGCACTCAAAATCCTAGTTCGTCGCATTCGTTCGTGTGCTAACTGTAGATGGTGTTCGTCGTTGGCATCACCTAGGATCCAAAACAAGATCGTGATTTTGTATTCGTGGAGCAAAAGACGGAGCTTGGTTTTCTAAGGTATAATCGCTAAACCTGTATTGATTTAACCGAGATGCATGGATCCGCTTGGGTAAAGAATCGTAATATACCCTATTGAACACCAAGAGGGAGACCATTCTTCGGTATATTTACAACCCACAACTGCTCAGGTATTCCAACAACGCAAGGAAGTAGAAAATCCCGCCTAATGCCAAAAAAAGTAAGAAGTGCGAGTTCCATCGCACCTACGGGCATACCAACGAGGAGTGCGTGGTACTCAAAGATCAGATCAAGTTCCTGATACGGGAAGGCCACCTCGATTGCAACATCGGTCGTAGGAGAAACCACAGCCGGGACCGGTAGGACTACAACTCCCAACGCCGAAGTTGGAGTAGGACGCCACCCCCGAGGACGTTGGGGGCAACTGAGATGGCAACAGAACTGGCCAGCAGAGTAGTAAAATTCGTAGGGTCATTGACCACATAGTTGGAGGATTGGTGAGAGGAGGCGAGACGAGCTTAGCTAGAAAGAGGTCGCTCCAAGCCATCATGGCGATCGACGACACAACCCGCCCGCAAAGGCATCACCGCAAAACACCGATAATTTCATTCTATGAATCTGATTTCCAGGGAATTCATAAAAATCTACATGATACCAGGAAGCTGCTAAAAGCAAAAATTTTCAGAGAAATCTGATTCAACACATGGCTAGCAAACGTCGTGATGGCTAAGAAAAGTTCAGGGAAATTTCGGATGTGTGCAGACTTCGCCGATTTGAACAAAGCCTGCCCAAAGGACTCCTACCCGCTCCCAAGTATGGACAAACTTGTCGATGGTTCCTTGGGGTACCAGTACATGAGTTTCATGGATGCATACTCAGGCTACAACCAGATCCGAATGCACCCCGAAGACGAGGAAAAAATGACATTCATCACAGAGCACACCAAATTTTGCTATATGGTGATGGCTTTTGGGCTATACAACGCAGGTGCTACGTACCAGCACCCGACGAATAAAGTTTTCAAATAGCAAATCGGCCAGAATCTGGAGGTATATGTAGATGACATAGTCGCCAAAACACCAGCCGCCGAAAACCACTACAAGGACCTCATCGAAATTTTCGACCAGCTCATACGCTACAACATCCATAAAAGTGTGCCGTCGGAGTCCACAACGGAAAATTCCTCGGATTCATGCTTATGAATTGAGGAATTGATGCAAAATTTCGGTGTTCATCCCAACCGACGCACTCAGTGTTCCACATAGAACAACAACCAAATATATCTCAATTGGACCCAAGAGGAGACGTCCAAGAGCCTCCCCAGCCCGCCGATGACCTGGAACCTATACAAATTGGGGTATCCCCCGAGCATGTGACATTTCATCGGAGCTCGCCTATCGGCTGAGCTCAAAACTCAACTAGGCACTCTGCTCTAAAACAACGCCGACCTATTTGCATGGACGCCCATCAACATGCCAGGGACATGCCCTAAAGTCATCTAACATAAGCTCGCCATCGACCCTCGGATCAAATCGGTGGCGCAAAAGAAAAGAAAGCTCGGAGTTGAGTGCCAGCAAGCGTCTCTGGAAGAGATCATGAAGCCGTTAAAAGAACCCTTCCATGGAAAGGTACCTATACTTAGTCAATTCCTTAATGACTATCTTTGACGATTGTGTGATCCATCACATACCTCGGGAGGAGAACACCCTAGCCGACTTGTTATCTAAACTCTCCAGCACCAAGAAGCCTCAAAACAATAGGTCGGTCATCCAACAAGTCCTTAGTCAGCCAAGCATTCAGCCGACAGATACCTTAGTCGAAGTCCAAGTAGTCGAGCAGACAACCGACTGGAGGACCTTTTACGTAGCCTATCTCAGGTAAGGAGAGGTGCTAGAGCACATCTTGATTCATAAAAAATTTCAAAGGATGACAAGCTACTACACCCCCTCGAAGACCAACTCTACAGAAAGGGATACTCCCAGCCACTACTCAAGTGCATCGTCCAATCCCAGACAAATACCGTGATAACAGAAGTACATGAGGGCATTTGTGGCAATCACATCGAGGGAAGATCCCTAGCGGCCAAAACCCTTCGGGTCGGATACTTCTGACCAACCATGAAAACAAACTGCGGCTTGTACATCAAAAGGTGCGACAAGTGCAAAAATTCTCAGAAGTCTCATAGAAACACCCCGAGCCGTTACACAACTCAGAAACTAGCTGGCTGTTCTACAAGTGGGGGATCGATCTCCTTGGTCCTTTCCCTCTGGCCCCAGGACAAGTCAAATACTTGGTAGTAGCAACTGACTACTTCACCAAGTGGATAGAGACCGAACCATTGGCATTAGTTACAACCAAAAATATCAAGAAGTTCGTGTGGAGGAAGATCACTTGCAGATACGACATACCACATGAACTCGTTAGCGATAATGGAACACAATTTATGGATAAACAGTTCATGGAATTCTGCTTGGACCTCAACATCCAACAACTTTTCTCCTCAGTGGAGCATCTGCAGATTAATGGCTTAGCCGAGGTGACCAACATCCTGACATGACTAAAAAAGAAACTTGAGAAAGTCGAGGGCCACTGGGCAGAAGAGCTACCCAAGGTGCTATGAGGTAACAATACAACCGCCCAATCATTCATTCAGGAAACTCCTTACAGGCTCATCTTCAGAGTGGAGGTCATGATCCCAGTTGAGATCACAGAGCCCAGCCTTTGGAGAACAACTTTCGATGAGCAAGGCAACTCGGAAGCCCAATAAGGTGAGCTTAATCTCGTCGAAGAAGAACAAGAGCTCACTACGGTAAGAGAAGAAGCGAAGAAGTTCATAATAGCTTGAAAATAC
The DNA here is from genome assembly GCA_034359265.1 of Canna indica. Lineage (NCBI taxonomy): Eukaryota > Viridiplantae > Streptophyta > Magnoliopsida > Zingiberales > Cannaceae > Canna > Canna indica. The sequence goes on from CP136893.1 coordinate 42,868,872, forward strand.
AACAAATATGTCAGACCGAGGAATTTCAAGGAGGGAGATCTGGTGCCGAGAAAGCCCGTCGGGGTAGGAAAACTCGCCCCAAACTAAGAAGGTCCATACATGGTCAGAAAAGACTTAGGAAAGAGAGCCTACAGAATCCCCGAACTTTCTGGACAAGAACTTCCACGAACATGGAACGTGGCCTCCTTGCGGACCTACTACAGCTAAGCAATCCCCTTAAACTACAAGTGGTCGGTGCACTCTTTTTCCTTCACTGCGGTTTTTTCCCATATGGTTTTTCCTTTGAAGGTTTTAACGAGGCATAACCAGCGTAGGCCGAGCACCCTGCTCGGTGGGACTTGATCATGCACTATCATTTGACAATTATTCAATAATATTACTCTCCATGTTTTACACATCTCTTTGTGCCCAAATTATTCACAGCTATCTCAAAGCACGTGATGAAGGAATTCCAACGATCTCGCGATAGGAACATCGGCCCATGACGGTAACAACCTCCATCATGCACAACACATCTATCCTTCTCGACCCCAGGTGCTCCCCACAAGCTAGGCTTGACCCCGAGCGTGGTCCTCGACCTCAGCGCAATTACCCGTGGCCCCAGTGCCCTTGAAGACTTCCTCAATCTCGGTGTTCTTGAAATTCTCCTCGGCCCTAAATGCGGCCTCTGGCTCTAAATGAGATCGGTTCGCTCTAAATGAGCACGACCCTAGACACAGTCCTGCCTTATGCTCCCCATGAGCTCGACTTGACCCCAGGCACGGTCCTTGGCCCTAAATGTGGCCTCTGGCTCTAAATGAGACTGACTCGCTCTAAATAAGCATGACCCCAGGCGCACTCCCCGCGGCCCCGAGCATGGTCCTCGACCCTAACGTCATTACTTCCGCCTCAGTGCCCTTAAAGACTCTAACGACCCCATGCGTGGTCCCGCCTTACGCGCTCCCTGCGAGCTTGGCTTGATCCCAAGCACGGTCCTCAGCCCCAGCACCATTACTTTCGGCCTCAGCGCCTGCACTTGCAACTCCAGACTCGAAAGACTTCGAGGGAGATCGAATTTGAGGGCCCGTCAACCCTATAAGCGATTACCAAACAGGTAACCTCGGTCCCAAGTCTACCTTTGACAAGATCTGATCCCAACCTAAAGGTGGTCCGCAACCTTAATGACTACCGACTAGCTGACGTCGGCCAAATAAATGCCACTCTTCGACCCGACTAATTGCTGGTAATACAACTTCGGCTAAGGCAAAACGACCCTAAGTGCCATACTTGGTTCCAAAGGAGTCAGTTGACCATGCGATGTCGACATTTTCCAACACTCAGCCGATGACGAGTAAAACACCACAAAGAGTATGCAAAAGCACCAAGATAGAAGCATCATAGAAAAATGAATATGCATTTACAAGTCCGCAAGGGGTAGATATACATTTACAAGCCCGTAAGGGTCGAACATACACAAGCCAACAGGGTTCCAACTTCCAGAAACAAGGCAAGCACATGGTATCCTTCTCACCACCTAGTTGGGGGTGAATCCACAACAATACATTGGCTACAGAACTTTACAGAGCTCTCTTGGTCGCATATTGCCGACCTAGCCCCTTCATCTTCTTCATAAGCCCTATGGTGTGAATCCACATTAACCCCTGATCTACTTACTGCCAACTCAAGGCCAACATCCTTCTTCCCCATCAAACCGATGATGTGACGAGAGACGAGTCTACACCAGCTCAAGGCCGACTTCAGCAAAAGACAAGGTCATGAAAACTCACCCAAGATGCCCGGGTGATGACAGGATGATGAATGAAATAACGAGATCATCGACGCGAATCCTCGGAGGGAGAATCATAGGAACGAAAATTCGCAGCACTACCCATTCCATGCTAGAACTTGAGAAGCAAGCAAAAAGGAGTGAGAGGGGGTATTTATAGACCCAAGAAATCACCTCATATCGACGATGCAAGAAACCTAGACAGACGAGAGATGAGTTTATACCCGCTCAAGGCCGACCTTAGCAAAAGACAAGGTCGGGAAAACTCACCCAAGATGGCTGGGTGCTGAGAGGATGATGAACGAAACGACGAGATCGTCGGCACAGATCCTCGGAGCGAGAATCGAAGGAACGAAAATTCGCAGCACTACCCATTCCATGCTAGAACTTGAGAAGTAAGCAAAAAGGAGTGAGAGGGGGTATTTATAGACTTGAGAAATCACCTCAAACCGACGATGCGAGAAACCTAGACAGATGAGAGATGAGTTTACATCCGCTCAAGGCCGACCTCAGCCACCCAAGATGGTAGGGGGTTGACAGGATGATGAACGAAATGACGAGACGATCGACGCAAATCCTCAGAGCGAGAATTGGAGGAAAGAAAGTTCGCAGCACTTCCCATTCCATGCTAAAACTTGAGAAGCAAGGAAAAAGGAGCGAGAGGGGGTATTTAAAGATCCGAGAAAACACCTCAAATCTAATGGCTGTTGGCGACACTTCGTTAACGGAGCAAGCCCGCCAACTGGCAGTATGTACTCAAGTGCCTCGAACATGAACAAATCTCCTTGTCATAATTACCCCATGTCAGAATTAAATGCGGGGCAAGCGTTTACAAGCGGTGGGCACATGAAAAAGACATCATTTCCTCCCGCAACCACCACATTGAGCACAAAAATAGAAGAGTCACGATGCAACGAAACCGAACCCGCCCGCGGTCAGATACTCGGAACACATAAAGAGTTCAACAGACAAACAGAAGTCGACACACCATTAGAGCTCCGAGCAAGCTCGGGGGGGGGGGGGGGTGTGTGTGTGGACTGGACCAGCTGTTTGAGCTTGGCCAGACTAGGTTCGGATGTGTCCACACTCATGAACTAGAATCAAATCAAATCAACTACAACTTAGCCCGAGGGCTCCACCCGAACAAAGAAGGATATCAACATCCTTCGTTAATTACTAGAGATTCAACAATAATGAGTCCACCATCTTTGGGATAAACTTTGATCCATTTAGGCATATCCTGCGATATTTTAGGAGACATTATCACCAAATATTTCGACATGCCTTATAAAACATATACGACACCCATCAAGTATACTCTTGATTTCAATTCCATACTTATCATCTGGGATTCTTTTTCATTTGAGCGTTAAAGAGTATTTTTGCAAGTTACCACTGGAGCCGTGCTGAATCAAGGAGATGCAGAGACTTGCATCACCCTCCGACTTCAAATAACAAGAGCGAATAATAATAATAATAAGTTGTATACTCATGCATACAATATGAAAATTTGAAAAGATAAACGGGCAAAAATGGTGGATTCACCAACCTCGTCCTAACCTGGTCAAATCTGAGCAAAAGAGATCTGGCGATGCCATGCATAAAAAATAACAGCAAACAAAAAACTTTATTTTTATCACTTACTCACCATTGTCCTACCAAAAACTGCACCAATCAAATCCTCGCCGTTGCAAAAATCCCAAAATCCTTCCTAATTAATCGCATGCACCACAACACTCCAAAACAAAACCCATCAGTTCACCAACAACCAAATATATAGACTTCACCTTCCCCATCCCAAATCCATCCCTCACCTCCACCATTCACTCCCTCAATCTTGCCCACTTCACTCCTTTCTTTCCCCCATGGCCGCCTCCTCCCTCCTCCCGTCCTCCTCCTCCCTTCTCCGTCTCAGCCGCTATGCCCTCCCCCCCACCCCCCGCCGCCCCGCCCTTGCCCCCGTTCGAGCCTTCTCCGTCCCCGCCGCGCTCACGCAGGACGACCTTAAGAAGCTTGCCGCCGTCAAGGCCGTCGAGTACGTCAGCAGCGGCATGGTCCTCGGCCTCGGAACTGGCTCCACTGCCGCCTTTGTGGTTGCCGAGATCGGCGCCCTCATGTCCTCCGGCAAGCTCAGCAACATCGTGGGAGTGCCCACGTCCAAACGCACATATGAGCAAGCTTTGTCCCTCGGGATCCCACTGTCCACCCTCGATGACCACCCCCGTATAGATCTCGCCATTGACGGCGCCGATGAGGTTGGAAATTACGCTTCTTCTTTTTTGGTAAAGCAATTAGGATGGCTCCTTTTTGCCTTCTTCGATAGAAGGTTAAAGATTTTTGGCATTTCAGTTATTCATTTATTCTTACTTTTTTTATTGATGCACTGATTAACCAGTTCATGCTTCCGAAGATGCTATAAATAAAAGAGTTCATGCATACAAAGACCCCATAAGTAGAGATCAAATCCTTGATCTTAAGCAACATGTTTGAATGCACTAATTATCTAGATGTTGAACCCTTGACTTCAGAGAACATGCCTGAATGTCCTAACCCTTTTAAGCTAGTAGAATTGACCAGTTATTCATTCATTGATAGGATTTTCCATTAGTGGCACCAATGGTTAGAATAATCTGCTGTGGAAGAAAAAGTATTTTGTCATAGTCTACTGTCTAAGAATGTTGAGATTTTTAGGATTTCAAGTAACCTTTCTACTAAGCTTGACTACCATTTGATCTATTCCTCACTAGATTGTGTCATTTGATCCTTACATTCCTTTTAGCAAGTTTCTGTGGAGTTAATGTATTTAGTTCGTTTTATCCAAAAAGGTAGTTTTCTTTATTGCCAATGCCTAAAAAAGTGATCACATGAGTCAATATATGTATTTACAAATCTATAAAACTATGTAAAGCAAACGACTCTTAATGTATCTGGTCACAATAACAAGAAGAACAGATTCTAGTAACCAACAATTCTTTTGGTTTAGATTTTGAGCCTCGGTGAATAGGAAAAGGGCCTGTGAATGCTTTGTACATAACGATTATCAGAACATACATTGAAATGAAGGTTTTTCTATTAGAAATTTGTTGATCTTGGCATTGAGCTGGGCTTTATTGTCTTTTCCATTTGAATATTCAGTTATTAGACCATTCATTCAATATGAATGTTGTATCATAAATGTTTGCCTTCCCTTAGTTTTTGATGTTGCTTTGCTGAAAATTTCAAAGTCATGGCATCCATTACATTTGGAAAGTTTTCATACCTGAAATGTTTTCTGAATTTTTGTTATTTAGTTTAGTTCATCTTAAAGTATTTTTCTAATTTATAGAAAATACCCTATTCTCATGGTCAAATCAACACATAATATTATTTTTATTAGGTGATCACTTACCCCAAATGCTTAAGCCCTTAGGAAAGGGATGGATCTATAGTTTTATATTTAACAATCCCTCTCACACGTGGGTAAGGACTAGATTGGACTAGCTTGGACCAAGACCAACACAGGGTTTACTTAACTTAATTGGGAATTTATATCCGTTTTAAATGTGTTTGACATTACTCAAATACAAACCTTCACACTGAGACCATGTTATATATCCCAAAAGCTTAAGTTATTAGGAAAGAATTCAATTCACTTACCCCAAATGCTTAAGCCCTTAGGAAAGGGATGGATCTATAGTTTTATATTTAACAATCCCTCTCACATGTGGGTAAGTAGAATGGACTAGCTTGGATCAAGACCATCACAGGGTTTACTTAACTTAATTGGGAATTTCTATCCATTTTAATATGTGTTTGACATTACTCAAATACAAACCTTCTGAGACCATGTTATATATCCCAAAAGCTTAAGTTATTAGGAAAGAATTTGTTATGATCCTTGTTTTATGCCTTGCAATAAGCACGAGTTCGAGGCCGAGATGGAGGCTCCACGTTGCTAAATTGAAAAGTGTTGGTGGCTAGAAAATTTAGTAGATCACTAGAGAAATAGATAGAGAGAGAGAGGGGAGAAGAGAGAGAGGGAGAGAGAGAGGAAGAGAAGAAACACAATTTGAATACCAACCATGCCTTTCTTTTTTTCTCATTTCTCCTTATATAGATTACACCATGTATTGTAATCAATACATAGCATACTTAATGACAATAAGGTATTCCTTTTTTTCTTACAATAACTTACACAAAACTTAATTACTTAATTAAGTTTTTTGTTGGAATTTCTTTAAAGGGGTAACTCTTGGTTTCCACCAATTACTTTCTTATTAAGTTCTTGCTGGAATTTCTTTGAAGAGGTGACTCTTGGTTTCCGGCAGTTAAGTTTCTTTATTTATGGTGTTTTGAAGAAGTGTTATCACTTGGGATGACCTTTAGGCTTCTTCCAGTGGTATTTAATTTTCTACCTTGCCTCATTTGTTTGGGTTGATGTGGCAGCCTGTTCCGATGATGTGGCATGATGAGGTGGCTGCCCGGTTGACATAACATCACCCCCTCCCTAAGAAGCATGCTTGACCTCAAGCATGAAGGATGGGAAGTTAGCGTAAATTTGAGAAGTGGGTACTTGGATGGGAAGTTAGCGTAAATTTGAGAAGTGGGTTCCCAAGTAGCTGAAGCTTGCGTAAGTCCTGCCCATTGAATTAAAAATTCTTCTACTCTATTATTGACCCTCCGATCCAGAATAGTATGTGGCCGGGGTTGACACTCATCTAGGTGTGACAATGAGAGTGGAGAAGGGAGAGTGGAGAAGGGCAATGATCAGTGCTGCTTTGAAAATGCTTGAGAGAAGAAACATGAAAGACATTGTGAATTTTTGCCTCAGGTGGAATTTCAAGGGCATAAGTGACAATTCCAATTTTGCGAAGGATCCGAAAAGGGCCATAATATTATGGAGATTGTTAAAGTCCCACATTGGTTAAAAATATGGTCAAGTAGCCTTTAAATAGTTTGGATAATCCTCTCCTCATGAGCTAGCTTTTGGGGTGAGTTAGGCCCACTAATTTCTTAACATGGTATCAGAGCCAAGTTATGGTTGATATTGTGCCACCCGCAGATGTCCAGTCCTCAAAAACTCCATGCTTCAGATGTCCAATCCTGGACGTGAGGGGTGTGTGTTAAAGTCCCACATTGGTTAAAAATATGGCCAAAATAACCTTTAAATAGTTTGGGCAATCCTCTCCTCATGAGCTAGTTTTTAGGGTGAGTTAGGCCCACTAATTTCTTAATATGGTATCAGAGCCAGGTTGTGTGGGGAGAAAGGCGCCGCCGACGAACATCAAGGTCGCTGGCACCACGGCGAGGCAGAGGGAGAGCCTCCAACCCCATGGGTGAATCTTTTCCGTGAAGTAGTTTATGACGTCGGCGACGAGGATTCCCAAGCAGATCGTCAGCTAGAAGAGTTGGTTTACTGCGCCCTGAATTTTCGGCGGCGCTATCTCGGAGAGATACAGCGGTACCGCCTGATTTCCGAAGCCAATGCCGATTCTGAGGAGTATGCGGCCGACAATGAGCATGAAGATGTTGACGGCGCCGCCGAGGAAGAAGCTCACTGAGCCAAACATGATGCCGCTTCGTCTTCCATATTTCCTGGTGACAACCGAAGCGCCGAAGGTGGAGAAGAGGGCAGCAAAGTAGAGGGCGGATGTGAAGAGACTAAGAGAGTCATACTTGCAGTAATCTGTTTCATGGAGATGCACCTGCATCCTTCTATAGATAGAAGGGAAGAACTCCTTCAAGAAGTCATCCATGGAAGTCACTCCACTGGAGACACCAAGATCATATCCAAACAGAGATCCCCCAAGAGATCCAACAAGGCAAGCCAAAATGAAGTATGCTTGTTGTGTTCCCTTAAGCACTCGTCAATTTCATCAAGTTGGGCAACTCCAGCGGTGTAAGGTACTAGACACGGTGGAGGGCGACCGTATACCACCTCGAATGGAGTAGTGCGAAGAGTTGTATGATAGGCTGTATTGTAACAATACTCAACCCACGAAAGTCATTTTGTCCAGGTGCGAGGACTGTCACTTGTGAAACAACGGAGATAGAGTTCAACACCCCGATTGACTACTTCGGTTTGGCCATCTGCTTGTGTATGGTAGGCTGATGTGAAGTTGAGGCGAGTTCCGGGTAGAGTGAATAATTCTTGCTAGAACTTGCTTGTGAAAGTTACGTCACGATCCAAGACTATGGACTCCGGAAATCCATGGAGGCGAACGATGTGGTCGAGGAAGAGTCGTGCGACTGTAGGAGCCGTATAAGGATGACCAAGTTTAAGGAAATGGTCATATTTAGATAAAACGGTCTACAACCACCAGGATGACGGACTTGCCGGCGGAGAGAGGAAGACCTTCAATAAAATCCATGGAGATATTGACCCATATTTGATGTGGGATGGGTAGTGGTTGTAAGAGACCGGCGGGTTGAAGCGTATCAGTTTTGTGACGTTGACACACCACACAAGAGTGTACATATTCTCGCACGTCATGTCGAAGCTGCTCCCAAAAAAACTCAGCACGTATCTGCTGTAATGTACGTTGATAGCCTTCATGGGTGGAGTCGTGGAAGGCGCCGACGATGAGTTTGCATAGAGGTGAGGTGGCAGATAGATAAATTCTATTTTTGAACAGAATCAGCCCATCCTGGACTGTCCATAAGGAGGGTTGCAGCATGAGAGGGATGTCCAACATCTGCTGCAATTTTGGCGTTGATTGGATTTCACTTTTGAGCTGCCAAAAAAATTGTGAGTGAGATAGAGAAATGGCAGCAAGTGTTCCGACAGTAAGGGGGTGACGGGACATGGCATTAGCAGCGATGTTGATTTTGTCGACTTTGTATTCAATGCTGAAATCATAGCCCAGTAATTTGGAGATCCAATGGTGTTGTGGGGAAGTGATTAAACGCTGCTCGAGGAGGTATTTCAAACTGTAATGGTCGGTGCGAACCACAAAACGTCGACCCCAAAGATATGGCGTCCAATGTTTGATTGCTTTGGCAAGGCCGATAAGTTCTTTCTCGTAAGCTGCCAATTTTTGCATGTGTGCTGGAAATGGGCGGCTGAAATAAGCGATGAGGTGGCCTTGTTGATGGAGAACAGCTCCCATGCCACTACTAGCAGCATCACACTCGACTATAAAGATTTGATTGAAGTCCGGAAGAGCTAGAGTTGGGGTTGTTGTAAGAGCAGTTTTGAGGGCTGTGAATGCATGGGCAGCATCATCGGTCCATGTGAAGTTGTTCTTGCGTAGGAGGTTGTGAAGCGGGCTTGCAATGGTACCAAAATTGCGTATAAATTCGCGGTAGTACTCAGCCAATCCGAGGAAACTACGAAGTTCCGTTGGAGTGGATGGTTGTGGCCAAGTGGAGATAGCAGCAATCTTATGAGGGTCGGTATTGACACCCTTGTTGGAGACGACGTGGCCTAAATAAGCCACTGATGGTTTAGCAAAGCTACACTTCGACTCCTTGAGGAAAAGTTGATGTTGTTGAAGGAGTGCAAATACGCTGCCCAAGTGGTTTAGATGTTCTGTTAATGAACTGCTGTACACAAGAATATCGTCAAAGAATACAAGTACAAATTTACAAAGCATCAGACGAAATATGTCGTTCATTAGGGCTTGGATGGTGGAAGGAGCGTTCACCAAGCCAAAGGGCATGACGAGAAACTCGAAGTGGCCATGATGAGTGCGAAAGGTTGTTTTCTCCACATCGTCGGGATGCATTCTTATTTGATGATAGCTCGAACGTCAGTCAAGCTTGGAGAAGATGCTGGCCCCATGTAGCTCGTCCAAGAGTTCTTCAATGACAGGAATCGGGAACTTATCTTTGATGGTGAGTGCATTTAGTGCGCGATAATCAACACAAAGGCGCCATGAAGCATCCTTCTTTTTGACGAGAAGGGCTGGGGCAGAGAAGGGAGAAGTACTTGGGCGGATGGTACCTTGTTGGAGCAATTGGCAGCATTGGTTTTCAATCTCATCTTTTTGACGATACGGGTATCGATAAGGCCAAACGACAACTGGTTCAGAGTGAGGTTGAAGCCTGATTCGGTGATCACAAGAGCGGAAGGGAGGAAGCCTATGAGGTTCCTGGAAGAGGCACCGAAATTGGTTCAAAACAGTATGCACATTGTATTCGGTGGAGACGGTTGCCACGTGCATCATTGTTGGTTGCTAGGGTTGTATTCCGTGCAAGGTGATGATGTGATCATTGGTGGAGTACTGTAGCTGCAATTTGTCGAAGTCCCAGGTGATGGGCCCCAATGTTTGGAGCCAATGAACTCCAAGGACAGCATCAAATCCACTTAAATCGATGATGTAAAAGTGTGTAGTGATTGACTCCTTACCGATAAGGAGGGTAGCCTTGTGTTCACCATAACACTTGAGACGATCCCCATTAGCCACCGCCACAGCGAACCCAACGCAACGACCAAGAGGGGAGTTGAGGCGTTGATCCACTGAAAAACCGAGAAAATTGTGGGTACTCCCGGAGTCTAACAACACACGAACAGGGAGGTTTTTGATGTAGCCGACGACTTGCATGGTCTGGGCATGGGGGGTGCCTTGTAAGGCCATGAGGGACACTTCAGGATTGTCCTTCATGTCCCAAGCTGGATCGTCGTGGACACTTGGTTGGGTGGTGTGCGGCTAGTTCAATACTTGCAGTCGGTTCTTCTTGGTCAGGGAGAATTTCAAGCATGAATAGTTGACGACATCGGTGTGTAGGGGTCCATTCCGCATCACAGTTGAAGCATAGGCCTTGTCGGCGTCGAAGGGCAGCTTCCTCTTGTGTCAAACGCCTAGTTGGTTTAGGCCGTAGACCTCCCCTATTTGCAAGTGAAAAGAGTTGGCGTTGCTGGTTTGGCGGGATAGAAGTGGGCGGACGGGCGTTTGTAGCAGCAGTTTGGAAGATTGCTTCGGGAGGACGTCTCCCACCCGGTTGACTCCATGCTACTTGCTCATAGAGACGAGCGAGGCGCATAGCTTCAGTGAGGTCTATTGGATCGAGAGCCTCCACCATAACTTGAAGATTCGGAGTGAGTCCTTTGATGAATAACTCCACTTCTTGCTCGGATGATAAATGGCCAGCACGTGCAAGAAGCCGCTTAAAGGATCTTTGATAGTCCATCACCGATCGTGTTTGGTGTAGACTAGCTAGTTCGCCCAATTTGTTGCCTCGAGTTGGAGGTCCAAAACAGTGATGGCAATGATCTTGAAACTCGAGCCATCAGAGTTGGGGAATATCTTGCATCAGCTTTAGTACCCAAAACTGGGCATCTTCCATCATATGATAAGCTGCAATTGCCACCTTTGAGTCTTCATGAATTTGGTGAAAAAGGAAATATTGATTGCAGCGTGACAACCATGATAATAGATCTTTAGTTCCATCATAACATGGAAATTCGAAGCGAGGAAAGCGTTGGTGGAGAGTGAGCTGTCCTGGTTCATCATGTAGTGGCATTCCTCGAGCGATACCTTGACGTCGAGGGGAATGGCCAAGAATTCCGCTGCCATTGATTGTTGGAATATGACCTTGATTGGGTACTTGAACAAGATCATTATTGGCACGAATGGAGGTGCTGCCTTCAATCGTCATTGAGGTAGTACGAAGGGTTTCTACCTCTTTTGATAATGCTGCAATCTGGGCCAGAATTTGGCCTCTTTCTGCATCACGACCAGCTCGATCTTTCGCTTGAGAGGTTGTCATCTCGCGCATGAATGCGAGGACCTGATCTTGGAAAGACTCCCCCATATACCACCTTGTTATGATCCTTGTTTTGTGCCTTGCAATAAGCACGAGTTCGAGGCCGAGATGGAGGCTCCACGCTGCTGAATTGAAAAGTGTTGGTGGTTAGAAAATTTAGTAGATCACTAGAGAAAGAGATAGAGAGAGAGAGGGGAGAAGAGAGAGAGGGAGAGAGAGAGGAAGAGAAGAAACACAATTTGAATACCAACCATGTCTTTCTTTTTTTCTCATTTCTCCTTATATAGATTACACCATGTTTACTTTATTATTAAGTTCTTGTTGGAATTGCTTTCAAGAGGTGACTCTTGGTTTTCAGCACTTAAGTTTCTTTATTTATGGTGTCTTGAAGAAGTGTCATCACTTGGGATGACCTTTAGGCTTCTTCCGGTGGTATTTAATTTTCCACCTTGCCTCATTTGTTTCGGTTGATGTGGCAGCCTGTTCCGATGATGTGGCATGATGAGGTGGCCGCCCGGTTGACATAACAAAATTCAATTCACTTACCCCAAATGCTTAAGCCCTTAGGAATGGGATAGATCTATAGTTTTAATCCCTCTCACATGTGGGTAAGTAGATTGGACAAGCGTCGACCAAGACCAACACAGGTTTACTCAACTTAATTGGGAATTTCTATCCGTTTTAATGTGTTTGACATTACTCAAATACAAACCTTCACTCTGAGACCATGTTATATATCCCAAAAGCTTAAGTTATTAGGAAAAAATTCAATTCATACTTTTGTATATGCAATAACTACTTTATATACTCTACTGATCATTACTGTATTAGGGTACAATTGAGACACTTGTTATTGTTCATATTTGTCTGTATTGGTGTATATTCAAGCTGCTTTGTTTCTTTCCCTACATAATTGATTTCACGAGAACAACATTTTCAGTTAAGTTACTTCTATCCTTGCATACTTTATTAAATAAATGGCAGGCATTCAATTGAATTTGTCCATGAAATAGAATTTTTTTTCTTGTTTTCTACACAGATACTTGTTTAGTTATTGAGATATAATTGGTAGGCTAGGATTGTCAATTGTGAATGAGGAAACATGTAAGCACAACCTAGCTAGTTTGAAGATAGAAGTGAAAGGGTATACTCCTTTCATATTCAGTTATTGCTCTCAATATTACCTAATTGCTGAGAAAACCCATGTAAATTGTTGGAGGAGTTCTTGTTACTTGTTATTATTTTAGTGGTGAATAGCAATTAGGACATAGCAATTTGATTATTCATTAATGGTTATACTAGGTTGGGATAGGAGTGTCTTTAGCTGTAAAAATTGTACTTGTGATCTTGTGTTCAACATGTTATATTGCTGTTGAAGTTTTTCAAACGATGTTTCAGATGATCTGGTACATTTTCTTTTAGTATAAAACGACTTATTTTGATTAGGTTATGTAGATATAAATAACAGTTGTATTTGGTTGTTCAGCATTGTGATTAGGTAATATAGATATAAATAACAGAAGTTCATTGTCTGATTTTGGGATTCAACAGGTGGATCCAGATCTTAATCTTGTCAAGGGACGTGGAGGGGCTTTACTTCGTGAGAAGATGGTTGAGGCAGCATCTGATAAGTTCGTTGTTGTAGCAGATGAGACAAAGCTTGTAACCGGATTGGGTGGAAGTGGGCTTGCAATGCCAGTGGAAGTTGTGCAGTTCTGCTGGAAATATAACCAAATAAGGCTGCAAGAATTATTCAAGGAAGAAGGATGTGAAGCTAAGCTCAGGTTGGATGGCAATGGGAAGCCTTACGTCACCGATAATTCAAATTACATTGTTGATTTATACTTCACGACGCCAATTAAAGATGCAACTGCAGCAGGGAAGGAAATTTCAGCACTCGAAGGGGTTGTTGAGCACGGGTTGTTCTTGGACATGGCAACTGCTGTTATAATTGCAGGGAAAGATGGGGTCACTGTGCAGGCAAAATAAGTTCAAGTGTGGGATGAAGTGTCCAAAACCAACCCTTTTTACATTTTTCTTGATGTAGAATCAATATCCAGCAGAGTGTTAATTAATCATTGGATGATTGTATGTCCTTCAGTTATTTTAAAAAGTTTTCTATGTACTTCCACAAAAAATGAGAAATAAAGAGGCAGGAATTTGCATAAATGATACTGCAGGATCACGTTGCTTGTATTGTTGTGATTAACATTCAGGGCTCAGAGAAGAGTATGGTCATACTGGAAATTTTTATTCTATGAAGCCTTTAAGGATTTGTATGTCTCTTTGTCTCTTTGTCTCTCGAAGTTATTTTCTTAGGTTCTTAGCTTTAGCTGGACTGATGCTGTTGAGGTATAAAAATCTAAATATTTTCAAAACTTTAGTTTAGCATGCATGACTTTATAAATATTAAAAAGAGAAATGATAAAAAAATACTTTTAACGTTTTTTCACGAATACTAAAATACTCTTAAGATTTTTTTTGAATCAATAATACCTCTTATGCTATGGAATTGGATACAAAAATAATCCTATAGATAAACGACGGTAATGGAGGGACAACGGAGCTGACGTGGCTGATGATTGGGAATGATGACGTAGACACGTGACGCGCATGCAGATCAAGATGTTTTCTCACGAATACTAAAATGCTCCTAATGTTTTCTCACGGGTACTAAAATGTCCCTAATATTTTCTCACGGGTACTAAAATTCTCCTAACGTTTATTTTGGAGCTAAAATACCCTTGAGGTTATTGAAAATGGTACAAAAATGATACCCAAGCTAACTTCTATTAAGTGAAACTTAAAGGAGAAGTCGTAGATGCTGACTGGGATGTTGACTTTACACGTGGAACACATCTTGAGAGCAACTTGCCACACAAGCGACACGTAAGATGCAACGTAGGGGTAAGCAAAAAGAATCAAAAATTCGATTAATCGAAAAATCAGTTTGAAACTAAATCGAATTTTTCGGTTAACCCATCCGATGGTTTCGGTTTCAGTTTTTATTTTCTAAATTTTTGGTTTTCGATTTCGATTTGGGTCAACTTCGCTATCCCTCCATTTACAAAAACCGAAATCGAAATCGAAAATCGAAAATTTAGAAAATAAAAATTGAAAGTGAAATCGACGGATCGCTTAACCGAAAAATTCGCTTCGATTTCAAACCGATTTTCCTGTTAACCGAATTTTTGATTTTTTTGCTTACTCATACGTTGCATTTTACGTGTCACTTGCGTGACAAATTGCTCTCTGCATGTGCGCCACGTGTAAAGTCAACATCCCAATCAGCATCCACGACATCTCCATTAAGTCTCACTTAACAGAAGTTAGCTGGGTTGTCATTCCATTTTCAATAACCTTAGAGGTATTTTAGCTCCAAAACAAATGTTAGGGCCATTTTAGTACCCGTGAAAAAATATTTGGGGATATTTTAGTACCCGTGAAAAAGCATCTTGGTCTGCATGTGCGCCACGTGTCCGCGTCATCAGTTTCAATCATCGGCCACGTTAGCTCTGTTATCCATCTATTAACGTCGTTTATCTATAAGATCATTTTTGTACTCAATTCCATATCGTAAATGATATTTTTTTATCCAAAAACAATTAGGGACATTTTAATACCCGTGACAAAACATTAGGGGTATTTAGTACATTTTCCCCCTTAAAAAATTATCCACATGAAAAAAAATAAAAGAAAAGAAAGTATTTTAGATATGATTACACGGGTATTTTAGGTATTAAATAATCATATTTATTTAATTGTTTTACATTTTTATTGTTAACTATGATTTAGTAATATTAACTCAACTTTATCTAATGGATTGTAACGATAATGACATTTGTACTAAATTTAAATATTTGTATTAAGTTTTATAGGAGTAATAAGTAATTTTCATATTTTGAAAATATAAATATTCGAAGCCCCTTCATATTTGTTTTGTTTACTGCCCAAATTTGGTCTACAAGTACAAACAATTACTTTAGGGTGTTTTTCACATTTAACATTGAACAAGCATACCCTTGCACCAAAACTCCACTTTTCTAATATTAAAGAGTTTTGGTTCAAGTTGCAATTTTCTTATTGTGCATAACTAGGCACCCTTAATAATCTGGTCAATAATATAAATCATTTTTATATGATATAACAGTCATGTCGATTATCAACATATTAAAGCCGAGTTTAAGTAAATCGTCTCTAAAGTTTTTAGTCAATATACCTTAAATTGAATAGATTAAATCAAAATAAAGTTTTGTGAAAAATTAAATATAAATAAAACATCTATATTATTGAATTACTAATCTCTTTTATCTCTCACTCGACCCAACTAACCCCTTCACCCCATAAGCAATCGTCAAAGAACTTGTTCCGAGCGAAAGGACAGAGGAAGTGGTAGGTCCAATGAGGGAACATTAAAAATATTAATGTTTCTATTTATAATTTGATCTAATCTATTAAATCTTAAGTTGATTTAATCTAAACTAAAATTTGATATCTTGGCAAGAAAAATTGGTTGTTATTTTTATATAAATGCTTTAAAATGCTTAGGGAGGTATTGACTCAATTTTCAAGATAAATGTCACATATGTGGGGCCACGAATGCGAGGCCTGCCAGGTGGCGAGGGTACTAGGACCGTTGGAGGCAGAACTATAGAAGGAAGCAATGCAAGGAAACGAGTCCTCGAACGAGAACTCAAATCACGTCAATCGGACGTTGGGACAACAACCACGAATGGAACGCATTCGCAAGGCACCACATCGATACAAAGATTTTGAACGGTAAATATGGAGTATAAATGATGTGAGGAAGGGATGTAAAAGAATAAGAGAATATTACTACAAAATTCTTTCTCTCTCTCTCTCTTCGGGGTCCATGGCGGCAAATTCCTCGGCTTCATGCTGACGAACCGAGGGATTGAAGCCAACCCAGATAAATGCCGAGCCATCCAAGAGACGTGAAGCCCGCGCAACATCAAAGAGGTACAACGGCTCACTGAGAGAATGGCCGCATTGTACAGATTCCTCTCCAAATCAATTGACCGAGCCGCCCCTTTTTTTAAGATCCTAAGAAAGAAACATGACTTCTAGTGGGATAAAAAGTGCGAATAAGCCTTTGAAGAACTCAGACACTTTCTCACCAGCCCGTCGATTTTGGACAAACCACAACCAAGAGAGGCACTTTTCCTCTACCTCATAGTCATAGAGAACGCCCTCAGCCGAGCTGGTCCTAGGGCAGAGAAAAGATCAGAAACCGATCTACTTTGTTAGCAAGGTCCTCCAAGGGCATGAAACCAGATACTAGAGGATAGAGAAGCTCGTCTTTGCCCTAGTCATCTCGACTAGAAGGCTAAGGTCATATTTCCAAAGCCACCACATCCAGGTGCGCACGGAGCAACCAATCAGGCAGGTACTGGCCAAACCCGAGCTCGCTGGCCGGGTGATATCTTGGTCAGTAGAACTCTCGGAGTTCAGCATCGAATACCAACTCAAAGGTCCCATCAAGGGCCAAGCGCTGGCGAACTTCGTCGTCGAATTCACCGACAAAGAGGATACCCCCAACCAGGTTCAAACTTGGACGTTGTTCGTGGACGGCGCCTCCAATGAGAAAGGAAGCGGAACAAGTGTCATTATGGAGAATGGCCAGGGAATATTTTAATACGATTTACAACGATAAAGAGCGAATTCGATTAATTTAGGTAACTCCAAAAAATAGTTTGGTCGATTAAACTTACATTTGATTCACTCTCTTTTCTTTTTACCAAAAAATAGAACTTATATTAATGATCGGCGATTACCGGATCCAAAAGTGTCAAAATACAAAATAGACTCCAGTTCCGGTGGCCTAATGGATGACCACACCATTTCACCTTTACAATTCCTGGCCTTATTTGCTGCCCAATGAGCAACTTTGTTAGCCTCACGTAGCAAATTTGAAACTCCAAAATATTACATTTAGATTTGAAACCAAAATGTCAGAAAACAGGGCATTGAGTTAAGTCATTCAACACATCTACCAAGATTTTAGAGTTAGTTTCCACAGTAAAAGGCGATAAGGCATTATAAGATGCAAAAATTAGACATTCTCTAACGATAGTAGCTTCAAGAATCAGAGCAGTCTCACCCTCGAATGGTAAAAACAATACCACCTACACCATCCAAAAACGAAGCATCACAATTAATTTTGAGGGAGCCCACTTAGAGGTGGCAATGAGCCGCGCCCGCACAGGCCCATTGCCCTCCGGGTCATGGCTGGCACAACCAAGCCAATACTCGTCGTGCATGGCACGACCTGGTTGCTCAAAGGGGCGACCAACCCAGCACGGGGTCCCTTCGAGCTCAGGCTAGCCCACATTTTTTCTCTATTTTTAATTTTTTTTTTAATATTTTTTACTAGCCTGGCGCATGCCAAAGCTGGGTCTGGCACGCGCCAGGTGT
The DNA here is from genome assembly GCA_034359265.1 of Canna indica. Classification (NCBI taxonomy): domain Eukaryota; kingdom Viridiplantae; phylum Streptophyta; class Magnoliopsida; order Zingiberales; family Cannaceae; genus Canna; species Canna indica. The sequence goes on from CP136893.1 coordinate 42,886,759, forward strand.
GTTTGGGGCACGTCAGACCTAGGTCGGTGCACGCTAGGTGGGTTTGGCACGACCCATGTGCCCACGGCCAGGCCTAGCTTGGCATGGCCCACGTGCCCAAGGGACGAGCCCAGCCCGTCCCTTGGGCATAGACAAGACATGTCGGGCTGGGTTTGTACCGTCCATAGGCGGACCCCGCCCATTGCCACCTTAAGCCAAGTGTTGGAGGAATCCATTTAATGCAGGCAAGATTACAGCTTGATTCACTCTCTTCGGGTTACCAATTTTTACATGGTTTTTACAACAAATATCTTAATGTAGGTAGATGCGTTCTGCAGCAATACACGACCCATCTTCCATTCGAATAATAAAACCAATACCACATACATCATCCAAAAAATGAAGCATCACAATTAATTTTGAGGGAGCCCGGTGCCGGAGGAATCCATTTAATGCAGCTAATATTGTCGCTTGATTCACTCTATCCGAATTACCAATTTTTACATGGTTTTTCCGGCAAATATCTTATCACTCCCTTAGATGTAGCTCTTTAGTTGCCGAGTTTTTCTTTTAGTTTTTGGAGCCAAAGCAATACTGTCATTTTTTCTTTTTGCTTCTCTATTGAATAATGTTGTATAGGTTCTTTCGTACCTCTCCTAATTTCCAGCTGGTTTGGAATTCATTTCATAAGATAAAATAATTCTAATTGTTGGGTCGATGAGGATTGGACAAGCAACAAAAATTTGCGTTGCGAAAAAATAAAATGATCTTCTAGCCAAGTGGACCCATGCATCTCGATTAAATCAATTTAGGTTTAGCGGTTTTACCTTTGAAGACCGAGTTCCGTCTTCACCTCTGGTAATCGAAGATCACGATCTAACTTCGGATCCAAGGTGTTGTCAGCGACGAACACCCTCTACAGTTAGCACACGAACGAACAGGAAGAACTGGGCAGAGGGCCTGAAACTCTTTCTTTCTCTCTCTCTCTCTCTCCCCCCCCCCTTTGGGTGGAGGTCAGTTGCCACAATAAGAGCTCAGGTTTCCTTCAAATGGAGGTCGGCTTCCTATCTTGAAGAGGTCGACAGCCACCAAAAGGTAGATCATCATATGAACCTCCGATGTGAATATTTATAGATACATCAAGAAATAAAAATCACGTCAACTCATTCGTTGATTGATTTAGGCCATATTCGGAATATTAAAACACTTTTAATACTTGAATATTATATAAAAATTATCAAGGAAAAATTACCTTAATTCGATATTATAATTTTAAATATCCTTTAATAACAATTATTAAAGATACATTGCCTAAATTATGATCAATATTATTCCAATTTTAAATTTCATTTAAAATTCAAAATAATTAATTCCTAATTCAAACTCATTTTCAAATTCAAAATTAATTCTAATATTACCAAGAGAGATTTAGTCGATTAATTGCCGTGCAGATCCAATCCGATAAGTCCTAACCGTAAGTCCAATTCAGTTCGCTTTATGTGTGTGACTTTGTAGGCGCACTCAATGTTGGCAATAAGTCCAAATCTAATTTGCAACCCACAAGTAATAAGCGACCTCTAGCAAGATATTATGACTACAATATGATATTCTGTTATTTTGTCACGCGATATCTAAATTGAGCATAAGACATGGATTACAACATCCTTACGTTGTTCAATCTGGTTTCTTGATTCCTGAGAAGAATGACTTAACAAATGACATTGATAGTTCATTTGAGCACAGTCATGCATTTCCTCAATCTCACTCATCAAGGGGTCTAGAGATCTCTTTCATATACGAGATGGACAAATTCCTTCATGACTACACATATTCAACTGCATGATTCTTTCCATGTGCAACTGTAGTCTTTATTACCATCCGATTAAAGATGATGTTAAACTAGGTCAAAACACGAAATTTCTCATGTAGGAATTCATGATGACATCAGGTCGGAGGTCGGAGGACTGACGTGTCACTACTGCTGTGAGATATACTAATGATATTAATCTACATAGTATTCTCACAGTGGGTCTGTCCAATACTATATTCTCCAATGTATCTATGATCTAACTTTAATATTACATATTCATGACCAATAAAACATGATGATCATCAATTAGACCGCATACTAATCTTCATTCATTATCGTTCTAATGATAATGACCGTTCTAATGATAATGACCGACAACAGTATTCCAATTGCCTTAAGGTTTTAGTATCAAGTTATTAAAGGAATCTCTATCAAGTTAAACATACTCATAATAAATAACAAGATAAAATAAGCTCTTCATTTACAAAGAAAAGTAACAATGTCAATAATATTCCATTGACCCGGGGCACACGGTTAACACTAATCTCATGCTACAATGGAATTTTTGAGAATGTGAGTTTCAATTCTTATGTTTTTCTTTTTAAAAATAAGCTACATTTGATTATCCTCAACTACATTTCTTTCGCTCAAAGTTCAAATAAATCCAACAAAAATGTATGACTGTGTGTTTCTGAACTCATAAAATTAACTATTTCCTATGCTTAATAGATTTATTTCTCTACGTGCACTTTGTAAAGATTCAGAACTACATCTGTCTTTTTACATCCATTGCAGTTATAATTCTTGAAATATTTAAATGAATATCAAACTATGTACTGCAAGTAAATAAATACCTACAATAAAGGCACTTATCAACAGGAGAGCACGGAAGAAAATATATGAAAAATATATTTAAATCCGAGTCTAAATGTATATGCATCATTTGAAAGAGAATCTGCAGCTAATCTCAAGCTAAAATGACAGCCTATAAAGCTATTTCACATCACAAAATTGGTGCAAAAATTTTGATTCCTAGTGTCAAAGAATACAGTATACGAGCACCTTGAGTTGGGTTTCTTTCTTCTGTGCAGTTTGTAAAGAACAGCAGCCATAACCATTGACTTACTGTATATCCTTGAAACTCTTAGTCAACCATATTGCAGTTTCTCTTGGGGAGACTTTCCCAGGACCAAATGGCTTCAATAAGACCCCCAGCTCTTCAAACCTATCCTGTTGCAACAACTGGGCACTGAACTCAAGCAACCCCTCCAAGGCCTCCGCCCGCTGCTGATATGATGAGGGGTCAAACCTCCTCTGCCTTGACTCAGATGATCCTCGGCTAGAAACATCTACTGTTGTCGGATTTCGATCAGAAGAGTCACTCCCATTATCACCTTCAGTTCGGAAGATTTGAATGGTACATTTATCCTTCGTGATTGAGCAATCACCGTAGTGTGGGGTGGCTGAAGAAGAGCCATGAGCTGAAGAGAGTCTACGAAATGGAAATAAGGGTTCTTCATAAGAGGCTAATGGGAATTCTGCAATTCGATCTATTCGAGGGGAATTTACTGAGACATCAGGGGATTCTGCTCGTTGAAGAATGCTGAGACTGCTTTTAGGACGGTTTTCAAATGTAGGTAAAGGAAGAGATGCTCTTCGAGCATTGTGATCACTTCGATCAACTGGAGTTTGTGATGCATGCTACATTAGATGTAGAAGTAGCAGTAGTTAGTACAGTTTATAAATGAAATAACATAAATTGAAATGGCATCACCTATAAATAAAACTTATATACAAGAGATCTGAGACATGATCTAAATCATTTCAAATAACCAAAATAAGGTCTCATTGAGTAGAGACACTGGTAAGAAATTTACTTTAACAAGAAGTGTTAACTAAACCTAACAATGGTTGTTATGGCAACAACAGTAATGGTCTAAGGTTTTCAACTTAGGTGTTATCAAATTACTAGTGTTTATATTAAGTAAATATTTCAGGTTTGGTGACGAGAAGCTTGCAATTTACGCATTTGGAAACAAAGAAATAGAAAATTTTGCTCGGAGTTAAAGCGCATCAAATATTAGATTTAGGGTTTAGAAATGTTATTGTTATCCTTTGGGTATATTACTATATTTTGATGATAATACTTAATGATCCCAAAACCTTAAAACCTACAGAGCTGAAGAGCGTCGACCAAAGGATCAATCAAATTTGTAATGGCTACTTTTCTAGTTGTTGTTCTCGAGCTGCTCAAGCCATATTGAGTGATTTCTTGAAAATCTACTTGAAACCCTAGCTTATGCCCTTTCTTCTTTGTGAAAGAATCATCATCAAAATCATCAAAGGCATCAAGGGAGCTAGGAAGTTGTCAAAGGGTGCTAGGAAGTTGTCAAAGAGAGCTTAATTGAGTCTGTTTTATTTATTGCTTTCATTTGTTTGTATGTTACGTTGTTTTATTGATATATTTGTGCCTTGTTACCACTAGAATTTAGTGGTGGCCTTGGTTTAAAGGCATATACACTTATGTTTGCTAGTATAAGATGATTGTCCTTGAAGCTTGGGGTGATTAAGGTACCCTCAGTTTTTGATGAAGTGTGGAATTGTAAATCTTCTTGGAGGAAACAATTAGACTAGTAAATGTGTCTAAAATCATACGCAGGGTGCTTAGGTAATGAATGTAGGCGTAAGTTGAGCAAACCCACTTTAAATCTTGTGCTAGCATTGCATTTAATTGTGATGTACCTATTGCTAATATTATTATTGCTTACTAACTTTGTGATTCACACTTCACTTAGCATATTTGAGATTTGATATTTAGATTTACATTCTGCTACACACATAGCTTGATAGAACATAACACGGTAAAAAGATAAGATAAGCTCATATTGTTAATTTGCTAAACTAAGTGAGAAAATCCAAATAGCATTTAAATAGTCATAAACACACTATTCATACCCCCTCCCCCTCCCCCTCCCCCTCCCCCTCCCCCTCTCCCTCTAGTGTGTATAATCCTCCCAACAAACAAAAATATGCACTTTCCAAGAACATTCTAGGAACGGAGTTGGAGACTCTCTTATGAAAGCTTACCTTGACGAAAGCCACAGGTCCCTCTATAAGCCATGATCCATGGGACGGTCCCACTAAGAGAACTAGACGACTCAAACTCACCAGCTCACTAACGCAATCTCTGAAATTTAACATGTTTATGACATCATTTTGCACTGCAAACTTGCAAAGAGCATTTCTGATATGTATGAGACAAAACAACACTCAAAAGCCAGAGGGTTTATTGCACAGCACATATAGAAAAGGGGTGCTTGTTCTGATTAGAGATGGCAATAATGTGGAATGAAAGTGGAAATCACATTCTTTATCCCCTCCATCTTGCAACTAGAGCAGAGTGGTGCAAGTCAGGGTAGCAAATAAAGTCATCTTCCCCATCTCCAACTCATACTGCTCAACAAGATGGGGCTGGGCAAGGCAAGGGTAAAACACAGATTATATTAGATTGAAATTTTAAATTGTATTATAAATAAAAAATTAAAACATTAAGTGTGTCTATAAGCGTAGTATGGCTACAAGATGAGAGGTGTAGGGTAAATAAACTTCCCCGTCTCTTCATAATGTAAATTGGGTGGGACAGGACAGCTCCGATCAGGGTGGATCAAGTTCATTTTGTATCTTTGTTTTCCTAAGCCTTATAGGGAATAGCATCCCTAAACCCCATTTGTATATTTGATACTTAATGTACAATAGCTCTAAAACTTTCCAAGCAGAATAGGAAAAGAATGTTTATTTAGAAATTCAAAGTACAAAATTTCTAATACAAAAGCAGGCATTACTATAAATGTTTAAAGACATATTCAGAAATGTAAGTTGCCATAGAGAAGAGTTTTATATCGAAACAGGTTTTAAATGATAATGGACTATTCAGAAATGTTTACTGCCATACCTGTTCACGCTTTGGTCCAGTATGAAGTGCCTTCGAAGTCCCCACTCGCATCCTGGGAGTTGTGTAGGCTTTCAGACTGTTTCTTGGAGTTTTCAGGTCAATCAAGTGCTTCTCTCTGACAGCTTTGTCAAATCCTGTTCTCCCAACTTGACTGCTGCCAACTGAAAGATTCTTTTTCCTTGGGTTCAGATAATTTGAGAAATCTCTAATAGTCTGAGTAGAAGTCAACGAATTTTGCTCTGCAGTTTTGTTCAGTTTTAATATCTTCTCATTGCCTATAGATTTCCTTTTCTCGTCCTTGTACAAGAAATCATCATCATCATCTTGAAATCTGATTTTTCTGTTATGATTGCTTGTAGCTTGGTGCGTAGGCAGCATATGCCGCGTAGGGCTAGACTTTAAATTGACTTGAAGCACATAAGGTTGAAGATGTGGATGCTTGAGCAATTCTGCAGCCTATTGACATCAGCATCCACAAGAATTCAATTGGTTTTCAGAAAAAAAAAATGGTTATAGGATCTACATGTAGCACATCCCAGAATATCATAAAAGCATTCAGCACATCTATATACATACACTTGGCCGATGTTCAGGGCTTTTTCTTAGCATGCTTCTAATAAGTCCCCTACTGCACACACATGAAGCAGGGTCTGTTATAATGGCTAATCTTGGATTACTTCTTAATCAAGAATATTTGGAAAGGAATAATTAGAGCTTACAATGCGCCAGTGTATGAACTTGGTAGAGGAGCGACGATGGACTTGTTTATTTTGTTTATCAAAGCCTGCATATCCTGCATATCAACAAAAAGTTGTAAAGTTCAACAGAGACAATGTAACAAGTTAATATCACGTGTTGTATGTTTCTCGATTGAACATAAAAAGCAAAATATCACTGTCCATGCTGTACAAAAATTGAACATACCAAAATATAATATGAATGCATGCATTACTTAATCTACAGCCTGTGCTTAGGTTTTAGTTAAGAATCCAGCTCAAGGTTCAACTGAAAACAACATTTAGCAAGTAGCATAGAAATGACTACGTAAAAAAAAATAATATTACACAAAGATTAAGGACCAAATTTAAGCAGATTACTGTTTTGATTTTAGCATATACCCATTCCTTTTCCCCTTATTATAAAAAAAATTTACCCATATGTATTTGCATCCCTTCACTTGGGATAACTCTTCTGGCTCAACTTTTTTGGGCTATTTTCATCAACCTTTCTTCCTCTCTTTTCCTCCTTTGCCACTATACCAGCACATCAATTAGAGATGAGGCAGCGGTGGAGCTTGTCATGGTTATGAGTAACTAAGGATAGTAGAAACAAAAGACAATAGAATATGGGGACTGATGGTACAGGAGATAATGATAGCAGGTGGTGCAGAGTTAAGAGGCAGAGTGATGATAGTGTTGAAATAGAGGATGAAAGATAAGGTGGGAAATGATAAGGGCCTGTTTGGTTAGCGAAACCAAGTCTGTTTTCATGGTTTCAGTGAACTGCTTACGAAAACGTGTTTGATTTAGTGTTTTCGTGAAACTGAATCGAAACCAGAATGAAAACGAAACCAGTTTTCTTAATAAAAATGAAAACAACAGAATGTTGTTTTCTGTGGTTTCGAGACTCTCGGTTTCGTTATCAAAATGCTGTGACAACTTTGTAATTATAAATATTTTTTTATAAAATTAATTAATTTAAAAATAAATCAAACTATATCGAATTTTTAAAAATAAAAATAAAAATCATCATTTTTAACTCAAACTTTTATCTTAAATTTATAAAATAATTAAACCAATTTATATCTAATTGACTCAAACCCAATTTTTAAATAACTCAATTTTCTTAAAGTTGGTCTATTTATAATTTAATCAAACCTAATTTTAGATCATTGGACTTGTTTTTTTTTTGAAATTTTATAATAACTATTAATTAATTTTTATATCTAATTGAACAAAAAAATCTTAAATTATCAATAACTTAATTAATTAAATCATTTAAATATTTTGTAACCATATTAATAAATATTTAATTTTGTAAACTAACTAAACATTTAATTACTACTAAAAATGTTCAAGGAAAATTAATATTATTTTTTATAATCAAATAAATATTTACTGGTTTCAACTAACTAAAACTGATGTTGTTTTTATTAACCAAACGCGTTTTCAGAAAACTGAAAACTAGAAACCAAAACCAAGTTTTCGAAACCAAGTTTTTAGTTTCACTGAAACCAAACCAGAAAATAATTTTCGCTAACCAAACAGCATCTAAGAGTCTCATATTAGGGAAAGCAAGAGAATTTGGCTTTTTTTTAAGATTTTCATTTTTATTGTGTCCTCTAATGGATTGAAAACACTAAGAGGTCAGATACTAAGGTTATTGTTACAAATTGTACTATAGCCCAAAAGTTTGAGCTAGAAGAGTTATCTAAACTCCAAAAGATCAAAGCAATTTGTTCAGCAATAAACCAAATCACAATGCATAATATTCAGTTCATGATAACCTAGAAAAACTTATTTTGCCTTTGTTAAGAATATAAATGCATAGATTGGTCTCTTTCATAATAGCTTAAGCTTTTAGGAAATTGGTCATCCAATCAAATTTAATAGCCTTAGTAAGTGAATTTTAAAACTAGTACATCTGGATCCTAATATTAAGCAATATAATTGTAGATAGACCAACAAATTTTCTGAAACTTACAAAAGCTTTGAATGCTGGCTTGAGTGAAGTCATCTCATAGATACAGCAGCCTGAAAAAATAAGTAATTTATGTAAAACCTTGGGTGGTTTGAGAATATTGAAATTGATATCTTTGACATGTAGACTTTACCTAGAGACCAAATATCAGACTTAGAACCATAAGGTATATCAGCAAGAAGTTCTGGGCACATATAACTAGGGGTGCCAACAACCTGCATCAGAAGCCAAGTAACTGCTCTCAGCTATAAGAAATGAGATGAATTTTTTAAAATGGATCAATTATCCGGCTTTAACACTCACAGAACAAGCAAAATCATCAGAGGTTAAAATTTTAGCAAGCCCAAAGTCACCTGTAGAATGACTCGATGACAGGTTACCATGTCAGCTAATGTCTTGATTTTGAACTCATCAGTTAAAGACATTTAGAACAATAGTTAATCAACATAAACAAAAAAAAGCTTACCAAGACGTATGCTTTGATCTCTCGTGAGAAATATATTTGAACACTGACAAACAGGAAGGCAACACAATCAGTCAACATAAGTATCTATTGTTCCATCCTATAAAATGGATAACCATTATCTTCAATAAAAAATAAAATGGATAGCCATTAGCATCATAATGCCAATCACCTCAACATCATGGAGAAGATACAAGACAATCATTAAGCATAAGTTTTGCATCTAAGATATCAAATAATGAGGAAATTCAATGACAATATCATTTACCTTAACATCACGGTGAAGAATATGATTCTTATGCAAGTAATCAAGTGCCATAAGGAGCTGGACCAGCCACTTGCAAAGCTTCTGCTTGGAGGAAATTGAAAAGAAACTGAAGATGAACATATAGAGTAAAAATACAAAAAGGAAAGATTATATTTAGTAAACAACCTCCTCAGGGAAAAGATGTCCATTGGCCTTCTTTATAGCCTCAGCCCTGTTGAACCACAGGGAAATACTGTTAACCTAGGTGTCACCTTAAATGAATCTAAAACTATTAGATTTAACTTAAAAAGAACTCACATGTCACCTCCTTCACAATAACCTATAACAATGCATACATAGCATCCCTGAAAGAAAGCAGAAAATAAAATTCAAAGCTTTACCAGATAATAGACCTCGGAACACGACAGTATATGATGTCACTCATGATAAATAATATGAAGAGGATCCCCACAAAAGTAGAAGCATAAAAGATATATATATATGCTGAAAGTAGAAAAGGTTATAAAAAAAAGCAAGTATTTGCATTCATTAACCATAAGAATTATAGTTCAAAATGAAATCAGCAGATTTCCAGTTCAGAATTTCCAATGTTGGTAATAAATCTATAAATCCTAATTGTCACTGAAGTTAAGCTTACTACCAAATAACAATAAATGACAAGAAGGAAGATAGCATGTGTTACGCCAACAAGGCTGCCACATCACCACTCGACGCCACATCATCAAGATGAATTCACATCACCAACCATTAAAAAGAAATATCAAATGCAAGATGGAAATATACATATCAACGCCGCACTAAGAAGTAGAAGACTCTATTTATAGAAGAAGTAGAAGACACTATTTATAGAAGAACTATAGTTTTGATCACAACTCTTGTGAAGAGTCAAACACCTATTGCAAAGAGTCACAACTCTTGGAAAGAGTCACAACACCTCTTGGGAAGAGTCACAACTCTTTGAGAAGAGTCATACCTATTTGCAATTGTAATCTATAAATAGACATGAAACAAGAGGAAGAAGACAAGTTGATTTTTGACTCCAATTATATCTCCTCATTCTCTCTCTCTCTCTCTTCTTCTTTCCCTTATTCTCAACCAACCACTCTACCTCTATGTTCCAGCAAGATCGAGCAAGTAACAAGAAGATAGGTGACAAGATTAACCCCCACCGCCCTCAAACAAGGGCCTATACTAAGGCACATAACAACTTGGTATCAGAGCCAAAAATGGGGGAATCATTTCAAGAACAAGTTCTTGCCTTTATGCGAGAAGTCAAAGCATCCCAAGCGCATAGAACGGGAACAAATAATGAACCAACTTACAGAATTCTCCAAAGATATGGAAGCACTCAAAATACTATCTGCAATGGGTGAGTGCAGTCCCTCTGCTCGTGTCAACCAAGTACCACGACACATTGTTGACGGTAGCGGGATACTTGGCAGCATGCCCCGACGACAAGGCAACTTGAGAGGACCTTCTACGCATGAAGAAACTGGGCTGATCCAACGTTCGCCGCACTTTGAATTTTCTTGCTATGACAGATCAGTTGATCCACTTCCTTGGCTTGCCATATGTGAACAGTACTTTCTTTTTCACCGCATCCATGAAGAATCAAAAGTGGCCATTGCGGCATACCACATGACGGATGATGCCCAATTTTAGGTCCTTAAACTAATGAGCGACATTCCGATGATATCTTGGGATGAATTCCAAGATCACCGTCACCGTCGCTTTAGACCACCCAATCGCGACAACAAATTGGGAGAACTCGCCAGCCTCCACCAAGATCGTTCGGTGGTGGAATACCAGCGAGCTTTCCAGCGGCCACTGGCCTGCGCAGGCCAACTCTCACCGGAGCAGGAAGTGGAAATCTTTCTTCGGGGACTCAACTCAAATATGCAAGTCATGGTGGAGGCCCTCAACCCAACTGATCTCACCGAGGCTATGCGTCTGGCTCGCCTCTATGAAAGGGCAACTTGGAACCAGTCCTCTAGCACTGGTCGACGCACCTTTGGGTTCCAACCACGGACACCAAGCCAAGCACCCTTCACATTCCCACCTGACCGCGGAAGTGAAGGGCGGAAAATCTCCTCTGTTCCACGTCCCTTGCCAGAGGAGGCGAGCGTCCACAACAACCTGTGTTGCCTCTCTCAGGCGAAAGCGACTGAACGGCGGCAACGCAGACTCTGCTTCCATTGCGACGCTGATTGGGTGCCGGGACATCGATGCAAACAACTCTTCATGCTGGAAATCACCCCCAATGAAGAAGTCGAAACTGAAATCAGCATGCTCTCCGAGATGAACAATGGAACTAATACAGATCTTCACAAATTGGAGAAAAACAATCCTGAAGTCTCCCTCATGGCTCTACAAGGGACGCCACATGCTCAGACAATGTAGGTCACGGGCTCCATCGATGGCCTACCAATACGGCTACTTCTTGACTCGGGTAGCACTCATAATTTTTTGAGCGCAGCAGTTGCCACCCGCCTCAAAATTCCTCTTCAACCACATATGGGTCTCATAGTGGCAGTGGCTGATGGGGCTCGCCTTCAATGCCAAGGGAAGTACACAACAAAGATACAAGTAGGTAACGAAAATAAAATTGCTTCATTCATTGTTATTGAATTGAGAGGATTCGATGCTATCATGGGCATTCAATGGCTGCCAACCCTAGGACCAACAACATGGGATTTCGAAAGATTGCAGCTACAATATTCCGACCAAGGACAAACTGTCACCTTACAAGGAATTAAAATTCAGCATCCCACACAACCAAAGATAACATCCTTGGAGAAGATGGACAACATCCAATATGTCCTAACCAAATTTGGAAGCATTTTTTCTGAACCACAAGGGCTTCCCCCTTGTCGATCCAAATATCACCGCATTAGGCTCCTACCCATGGTTTCAAATCTCGTACCGTACCGAGCGGTAAGCCCGGTATTTACCGGTTTTTGAAAAAACCGGTATACAAGATACCTGGTATGGGTAAATACCGAGTATCTCGGTGAATACCGTCCGGTATCCCCGGTATTTATCAAATACCGGGCGGTATTTGCTATCATACCGAGCTATACCTCCCGGTATGATATTTTGCACTGTAGCAAAATATTGATACTTTAAAAATACCGGTATACCGATAAATACCGCCCGGTATGCTCCGGTATTTAGCAAATACCGGGCGGTAAGAGCTTTGATATCGCCCGGTATCACCCGACCCAACGGCTCTTAAAAAGAGCCGTTGGGCTGCTACAGTGCCGACAGCCAGCACTGTAGCACCGACAGCCCAAACGGCTCTTAGGGTGTTTTTGGTCATTTTTGGATGTTTTGGTGGCTATATAAAACCCCCAAAACACCTCTTTTACTCTCACTCACCCCCTCTACTCATCTAAACTCTCTAAACTCTCAATCTTTCTCAATCTCTCTCTCTACTTTCTTAATTTCTACGTTGAAATTCTGCTCAAATGGCGCTGAAATCTCAAGCCGACCCCGCATGGCAACACGGTGTTCGGTTGGAGAAGGCTAACCACTGGCAATGCATCCATTGTAATATGATTTGTCGTGGTGGAGGCGTCATTCGATTAAAGGCACACTTGGCCGAAACATCCAGCGACGTCGTCAAATGCACCAAAGCACCGCCGGAAGTCCGACAAATGTTTAAAGATATGCTCACCAACAAGAAGGAGCAGCGTCTTAAGAATGCAGCTCAACAAGCCGAGTTCGACCGACGAGCTACCCAAGAAGTCGACGGTGGCCATTACGAGGCTCAGGGTGGCGGTGACGAAGAGGATCCGGAACTTGAAGCCGGCATCCGAACTTCATTGGAGTATGCTGCATTCGAACGAGATCGGATGTACTATCCCGGATCTCATTTTGAGTATGGCGGCGACAGTGATAGAGGTGGCATAAGCAGTGCCGGCTCGACTTTGGCTGCCGGATCAATGGACCGAAGTGGTTCAATTCCCTCCGGTCCTCAAATTGGCCGGAGTTCTAGCATGAGGGTACCTCAAAGCAGAGGAGGCAGCAGAGGAGGCATTCGTGGATTCTTCACAAACCTCGAAGCAAGTGGTAGGAAAACTAATACTAATGTTTCTAATCTTGATCCAAGGGCATTTCCTCCTCCATCAGCAAAGCAACCGCGTATAGACGATGCTTGGGGCAAGACGAAGAAGTGGGAGTTGGGGAGAGCCATCTCCAAATGGTTCCACTTCAGCCGGATTCCCGCAAATGCAGCCAACAACCCATACTACCGAACCATGGTGTCTACCATCCAAAAGGTAGGCCCAGGTATTGCCCCTCCAACTCCCTATGAAATTTCATGTCCTTACCTAGAAGCGGAGGTCGATGAAATAAAAACCTGGATCGATGGAATCAAGCGACAATGGGGGGAGTACGGATGCAGTTTGATGTGCGATAGCTGGACCGGGCCAACCCGAATGAGCATCATCAATTTCCTCATCTATTGCAACCGGAGAGTTGTTTATCACAAGTCGGTGAACTCGTCCGATAAAATCCATAACGCTTACTACATCTCGAAGCTGATGACGGAGGTGATCGAGGAGATTGGACCTCAGAACCTTGTTCAAGTTATAACCGACAACGGAGCCAATTTCAAAAGGGCAGGTGAGATAATTGAACAAGATTATCCTCACATATGTTGGACTCCATGTGCAGCCCATTGTGTAGACCTAATGATGAAAGATATCGGTGATATATCGATGGTGAAGTTGACGATAAAGAAGGCGCAACAAATTACCCGCTTCATCTACAACCATACATGGGTACACGCCCTAATGAAAAAATTTACAGAAGGTAATTTATTAATTTTTAAGTAATTTCTAATATTTATTTATTAATTAGTTTATCATAAATATTTACTAATGATAATTTCATATTTTAGGTGAAATTCTTCGACCGGGAGCGACTCGTTTTGCAACCAACTTCATCGCATTAAGATCACTCCAACAAAAAAAGGCGGCCCTTAGAACCATGTTTACAAGTGAGGAATGGACTTTATCAAGATATGCTGGAAAAGCCGATGGAAAACAAACAGAGAAGTTCATCCTCAACACGCAGTTTTGGGATTGCATCGCAGAAATAGTCGTCGCCGTAGAACCTTTGTACAAGGTTCTACGACAGGTGGATATGGAAAAGACGCCTCAAATGAGTCATCTCTACCACTACATCCACCAAGCACAAGAAGAAATCAAGAGGGTTATGATTTCTCCTGCCAAGTATGAACCATTCATCAAAATTATCTCCGAGAGATGGGATAATCAAATGAGCCGTGACATACACATCGCAGGTATTTTTTATTTAATATTCAAAAATTATTTAAATTTAATTCATTATGCTTAATTTTTTATAGGGTATTATTTAAATCCTTCATACCAATACCGGTATAATCTTGGAATGGTCGATAGTTTGTTATATCCCTTCCGCAAGGTCATACAACGAATGTCGGGATCCAACCGAGAAGCGGCACAAGCTCTCAATGAATTAAAATGGTTCCGCGATGCAACTGGCAATTTCGGAGATTCATTTGCAATCTCCACCCGAGATACTATGGATCCAGGTAGATAGATTTTCTTTGTCAATTTATTTATCAAAGATAAAATCCCGTTACTAATATTAATTTTAAATTTGCTGAAGTCGAATGGTGGTTGCAATTTGGAAACGAATCTCCAACTCTTCGAAAGATTGCAACACGTGTCCTCTCGCAAACCACATCATCAAGTGGATGCGAGAGAAATTGGTCGACCTTCGCCTTGATTCATACGAAGCTGCGCAATCGCCTTTCGTATGCCCGATTAGAGAAGCTCGTATATGTTCATTATAACATGCGACTTCGAATGCGGGCGTTACAGAACAAAGATAGAGAAATTCTACATGTAGATCCGTTCGATGTCGAGTTCGTCCAAGGCGATGCAGACCCAATAATTGATTGGTGGAGTGCAATGGAGATTGACCCGCCTCTTCTTGATGAACCAGGCGAACCACCTCGGCCTTCAATTATATCTGATGCTGTTGAGTCTGAGAGCCAACTAGAAGACACGGATAGTCAAGCTCTTGAGAGGGACATGACCCTTGCTCCCTTGGACTCTCAACGAGTTCGGCAAGTAAGACGACGATCCACGTCCGACTCTCCATCTTCACAATCAAAAGGAAAGAAGAAGGCAGCACCTTCACCTTCAAAGGCAAAAGGCAAAGGCAAAGGGAAACGGCCAATTGATCCTTTGGACGCGATTGCAGAAGCGGAAGAGGACGAAGAAGACGAGCCCTCGGTTCATAGCAGTAGCAGCTCAGAAGACGGAGGAGATGATGATGGAGCTGGGGGAGAAGACACCGTCGTACCATCAAAACCGGCGCCTACCGATCTGTGGACGAATGAGCAATACTTTGACCACACCACTCAAGATCACGATCACGGTGCTAGAACCGGACGAACAACTCGGGTGTACGAGAAGAAAGGCCGGCGTCGAGGTGGTGGACCGACAACTTTGCAAGATTACCACCACAATATGATGAGTAGCTTGCAAGAAGTTTCTGAATCAACCTACTTTGTATCAAGTACCTATTCAACTGATGACAGGGACTAGTTCTTGGACGGTCAACAAAGAAACACTGATGGGTATTGGGTATAATGGATACCAAGACATGATGACATGGGATCATTTTCAGATATGGGCATTGGAGACTTACGGTGTTGACCTTAGTCGTGTATGTCCCCAAGATATGTACGAGTACGATGGACGTCATTCGTCCACATTTTAAACATTGTATTCATGTATTTGACATTTGAATATGAAATTTAAGTATTTCTTGATCAATCATGGGTTATTGGAGTTATTTTTAGCAGCAAAATCAAAAAAAAAAAAAAAAAAAAAAAGCAGCTCAGTATGCAATTTTCGTACCGGACCGTACCGACACTCGGTACGGTACCGGTACCAGTCATCCACCGAGATGATGATCGGTATCGGTATTTTAAACCTTGCTCCTACCCCACTCTGAACCGGTAACAGCCCGGCCATATCAGTACCCTTATCACCAAAAAGATGAGATAGAAAGATAGTGTCAAAAGCTTCTTGAACAAGGCATTATTCGGACTAGTAATTCACCATTTTCTACCCCGACACTCCTCGTCAAAAAGAAAGATGATACATGGCGCCTTTGCGTGGATTATCGCGCATTAAACGCCATCACCATCAAGGATAAATATCCAATACCAGTTATTGATGAACTATTAGACGAGTTACATGGATCTTGCATTTTTTCCAAGCTTGATTTACGTTCAGGTTACCATCAAATAGAATGTATGAGGAAGATGTGGAGAAGACCGCATTCCGTACTCACCATGGTCACTTTGATTCTTTGAATACTTGGTCATGCCATTTGGATTATCCAACACTCCCTCCACTTTTCAAGCCATTATGAACAACATATTCCGGTCAATGCTACGTAAGTATGTGCTAGTGTTTTTTTGATGATATCCTCATTTACTGTCAGAACATCTCCAACATCTCTCCAATGTACATGCGACACTAAGACAACACCAGCTTTTTCTTAAGAAGTCTAAATGCACATTTGCCGCATCAAACGTGACATATTTGGGTCACATAATTTCTGCCAAAGGAGTCCAAGCTGACCCGCAAAAAATTTCAGCAATCCCCCTGGCCGCAACCCACTACTCCTACTGAGCTGCGTGGTTTCCCTGGTCTTGCCGGGTACAACCGCAAATTCATCCGCAACTTGGGCGTCATAGCTGCTCCTCTCACTAAATACTCCATAAGAATAACTTTCAATGGTTAGAACCAGCAACTAAAGCATTTGAATCACTCAAAACTGCACTTATTTCAGCCCCGACATTAGCTCTTCTTGATTTTTCACAACATTTCATTGTGGAATGTGATGTGGCCAGTGGCGGAATAAGAGTAGTCCTTCTTCAACAAAGTCATCCAATTGCTTACTACAGCCGACCATTTCCGATTCATATGCAGAAGTTGGCAGCATAGGAAAAGGAACTTGTCGGGCTCGCTCGAGCAATCAAACATTGGAACTCATACCTGGGTGGTCGTCCATTTGTGATCCACACTGACCACTACTGTTACACCCCAAAAATTTGAATAATTATTTTCCTGGATTTTTGGGGAATTTTCGGAATTTATTTTGAGTGAGGGGTATTTTGGTAAATTTATGCAATTGAAGGGTTTTTACATAAAATATCCAAACCAGATTAAAAACCTAGATGGATTAGTTCTTTTCTGAGGGAGGAGGCAGCCGTCGTGAGAAGAGAAGGTCGGGCTATCAGAGGGATGATCGGAGCGATTCGAGGTAAGATTCTTTCCTCAATTCATTGTTCTTCGTTTAGAGTGTTGAATCTGTTGGGATGAGATCGCGATCGAGTATTCCTGTCATGGTTTTGAACGGATCTGTGCTGTGATTTATTTTGAAGTTTTCTGTATATGTCTAGGATGAGATTCTAGGATTCTTGTTGTCGATTCTGTGATTCTGCAATATTTCTGAGATTTTATGCGATTTATGTATATTTTCTGTTTGTGTTTTTCGTCGTCGGATCTTTTGCCGGCAGTCTTGATCGTCAGCTAGATGGCGACCGGGAGTGGCTCCGATCAACGCGGCCAAGAGCGTCGAGGCGAAATCACCCCTGGTCCGACGGTTTGGCAACAAACTGCCATTGCCTATCGCAGCCGCTGCCAGGCATGTGCGATCGGGCCGAGTCGTGGCCTGTGTAGGCCGGCGATGGTGCCGCCGGACGCGGCACTCGACAGGGCAGAGGAGTCATGCCGTTGAAGTGCCGCGAGATTGGCGGCATATGGCCGCCCCAACCCTTAGGGCAACTGAGCTCTGCCACTGTGAGTTGTCGTCATGCGATAGGCGACAGCGAGTCGTCGTCAGACGTCAAGAGTCTCGGCGGGGACCTCGTCAGGTCGGATCCAGTAGGCGGCGGCGGCAGCAGGTTATAGAAGGCGCAAGGAGACTTAGTTGAGTGGGAGAGATGAAGGAGTTTATATATATAACATTGCTATAATCCTGTAATAGTGATATGATGTTAGTTAATGTTTTATTCATTATAACAGTGTTATTGTCTTCGTAGCAGTGTTATAAGTTGGGATGGTATTATATCGAGGTATTGTTTATATTAGGTGGTATAAATAGGTGTAGTATAGTTAGTGGCAGTGTGATAGGTTTGTAGCAGTCCTGTTAATTACTATGTATTTTTAAATGAGTATCGTGGTATTTTCTTGTAGAATTATGTTAAGGGTTTTGCGGTTTCCGGATTTGAGTATATTTTATATGAATTTTTACCTAAACGACGTTCCGGATTTATTGGTGACGTTTGTTTCTCCAAAATATGATTGGATTTTGAAAACAGTATTTGGTGGATTGCCTCGATTTGCATGCCGAGCCTTAAATTATATTTTGAGGATTTTATTATGATGGTACAGTTGAGTATGGTTTTTAAGGTGGTCGACTCTTGTTGACTCTCGTTGATTCTCATCCCGACACATGTCCGATTACCCTAAACTGAAGTATTTATCTTGTTGTTTCTTTCGTTGATCTTGATATCTGTTATTGTTGAAATTCCTGTTGCATGTTGTTGGCTCATATACATGTTGATATCATACTATGTTGCATGAATTGCATCCGTAGTGATTATGATGATTAGGAAGCATGTGTAGGTGTTAATGAGTTGCATAATGTTAGATTCAGATTGTTGGTTGGTCGCATTATTATGTAGTTGTTGTCATATGCATTATATTGTTGACATCATGCTGATAGTATTTTATGCATGTTGCTTCTATAGTTGTGAGAGTATGTTGGCATGTTGTGCATTATAACTCGTTGTTGGGCGCAAGCCCGGACACTGTTGATTTATTGCCCGAGGTGTATGGGCAAGTGACACCGGTGATCACCATTGTCGGTAGGATATGTATGATTTGATGTTGTGCTAGTTGACATGAGTATATGATGATAGTTATGAGGTGCATACATGATTATACATGTATATAGTGATTGTTAGATGCATAAGTGTTTATTTAAGCATGACATCGCATTGGTTGGTACGAGCATATAATGTTGGTAGTGGTATACACATAGTTGAATACCATGTCATCGTGGCATCATGGATGGTCATCTTTATCTCTTGACATATCGTGATTTCCTACTCAGCTTTTCGCTGATTTTTGTTGCTTTTGCTTCAGATTTGCAGGTCCGAGTGGTAGTTGAGAAGGTCTAGTTAGGTAGAGTAGAGGAGGCAGACTCTGACATTAATTTCCATAGAGATGTACAAAGTTTTGTGATCAATATTTTATTATTGTAATAGATATTATTTTAATGTAAGTGGTTGAGGTTCATGTTGCAAGCTATTCATGAAGGTTTGGTGTGTTAGTTGATAGTTGATTGCGCTTCTCCTAGGCGGTGTTCCTTACTTAGGGATGAACCTAGGCGGGGCGTAACAACTATAGTTTAAAGTACCTCCTGGGGCAGCATTTGATCACTAATCCACAACATCACTGGGTCTCCAAACTATTGGGTTATGATTTCAGTATTGAGTACAAGGCGGGCAAACTAAACATAGTGGCTAATGCACTATCTCGTCGTCCTTCCCAGCAAGGTATAATCAATGTCATTTCTTCACCTCAACCGACATTTCTATTGCAGTTAAAAGAACTCCAATCAACGCCCATCCTTCAAAGCAAACTGCTGGACATTCCTACCTTGCCACAACCATCACTATGGGCAGTTCGCGATGGCTTACTTCTGTTTAAAAACACAATTTTTATCCCTGCCACCTCACCATTACGACAAGTTATCATCACTGCCATTCATGACTCCTCTCACGAAGGATATCAACGCACCCTCCAAAGAGTACGCGCTAAATTCTTTTGGGAGCATCTTCTCCATGACGTGAGAGAACTTGCATGGTGTGCCAACGCAACAAAACAGAAACATTACAGCTGACGGGTCTCCTTCAACCACTACCAATTCCCCAACAAGTGTGGACTGAACTTTCCATGGACTTTGTTAGAAAATCAGACTTGGACCTAACTCCACCCCAAAAGCTAGCTCAAAGGGGGAGGATTGCCCAATCTATTTAAAGGCCATCTAGACCACAACCTCAAGCAATGTGGGACTTTAACACACCCCCCTCATGCCCAGAATCCACATCTGGAGAGTGAAGTTCTGCAGGTGGCCCACAATCAACAATAGGTCTGGCTCTGATACCATGTTAGAAAATTAGCCTCACCCCCCTCATACTTTTGGGGTGGAGTTAGGTCCAAGTCTGATTTTCTAACAGACTTCATCGAAGGTCTTCCCTTGTTCGGAGGAAAAATAACTATACTAGTAGTGGTGGACCGTCTCTCCAAATATGGTCATTTTATCGCCCTACGTCATCCATAAACCGCCCCCACCATAGCTCACAATTCTTCGAGAACATCGTCCGTCTCCATGGAATACCCGAGTCTATTGTTTCAGATCGAGACGTCACATTCACAAATAAATTTTGGCGTGAATTGTTCACCCTCTCTGGTACTCAACTCCATTTTACTTCCTCCTATCATCCCCAAGCTGATGGCCAAACCGAAGTAGTCAACCGTGGCATAGAAATTTATCTTCGTTGCTTCACAAGTGACAGGCCTAAACAATGGGCAAGATGGCTGCCTTGGGTGGAGTATTGCTACAACACCGCATTCCATTCCTCCTTGCGCACCACCCCTTTTGAAGTAGTGTATGGTCGGCCACCTCCCCGTCTTCTTCCTTATACCGCAAGGGTATCTCAACTTGATGACTTAGATCACTCCTTACGTGAACGAGATCAACATCTACTGCTCATCCGTTCAAGACTCCATCAAGCACAGCAAATCATGAAAACAGCTTATGATCGCAAGCACCGTGATGTCACCTTCAAGGAAAATGAACTTGTATTACTCAAGTTGCAGCCGTATCGCCACAAAACTCTCGCCAAATGGACTTCCAACAAATTGTCTCCCCGCTTTTATGGGCCTTTCCGCATTATTCGCAAATTTGGGACAATTGCCTACGCACTAGATCTTCCTCTTGGCACCAAGTTTCACAATGTATTCCATGTTTCCTTTCTCAAAAAATTTCACGGAAGCACTGCAACAGTTCAACCTACGCTGCCACCTACACTTCCGGACAGCATCAAGCCCACACCCCATTCCATTCTTGCCAAGCGCATGAACAACTGTGCTGAAGAATTCCTAGTTCAATGGACTGATATGACTGAAACTGAAGCTACATGGGAGAATTCTGAACAACTGTAGAATGACTATCCTGAATTCATGCTTAAGGTCAAGCATGGCTCTCGTGGGAGGAATTGTTAAGCCAACAAGGCTGCCACATCATCACTCGCCGCCACATCATCAAGATGAATTCACATCACCAAGATGAATTCACATCACCAACCGTTCAAAAAGAAATATCAAATGCAAGATGGAAATATACATATCAACGCCGCACTAAGAAGTAGAAGACTCTATTTATGGAAGAAGTTAAAGACACTATTTATAGAAGAACTATAGTTTTGGTCACAACTCTTGTGAAGAGTCAAACACCTATTGCGAAGAGTCACAACACCTCTTGGGAAGAGTCACAACTCTTTGAGAAGAGTCATACCTATTTGCAATTGTAATCTATAAATAGACATGAAACAAGAGGAATGAAGACAAGTTGATTTTTGACTCCAATTATATCTCCTCATTCTCTCTCTCTCTCCTCCTCCTCTCTCTCTCTCTTCTTCTACTTCTTCTTCTTTCCCTTATTCTCAACCAACCACTCTACCTCTACGTTCCAGCAAGATCGAGCAAGTAACAAGAAGATAGGTGACAAGATTAACCCCCACCAGCCTGAAACAAGGGCCTATACTAAGGCACATATCAACATGATTCTAGACTACACTCTAATTTCTGTCTAAAATGTTTGCCACAAGTTTTCTTTGAGATGCATGACATAATGAATGACATTACATGATTACATCACTTCAATGTACCACTGGATCTCTTATTAGACAGCTTAGTCTGGTGAACAAATTCCACCAAATCCTCGGTTGCCTCAGATGTCATGTGGTAGGAAAAAGGAATATCTTTTTTGCTTATTCCTATCTAATTTTGCTTTTGGATATGAGAAAGGTAGGGGACTAGAGAAAAGGTATGCAAGGGATTGGAGAGCCAACTGCACAACTCTGTCTTGAATGTCCTGACACCTGTAAACCACTTCAATTGCCTTCATTTATATATGGGTGAGCAAGCATAAGAAATATGCAGGAAAAGTATACTTCAATCACAAATGATAGAAGCAGTATGACAAAAACTGGATGAATCTTAGATGAGGTACTTAAACATAGAATGACAATTATTCATATCAATACAGTAGATTATAACCTTATTAAATAAAACATGGTTCAGAATATAAGTTATATGCAGGAATTTTAATGTTAGCTCATATATTCCCGTGGCTTCAGAAATTGCCAAATCAAATGACACTACTTCATTCATGTAGTTCTCTGATATTCTTGCAGTGATATATTAAAAGAATAGACAATATCAAATAGAATAGTAGATTTCATGTTAGCTGACCTTCAAGTAGGAAGGAAAATTAAACCAACCTTTTCAACCCAGGAATCTTTGTACTCCACAATAAATGGATTTCTTACTTTAGAAATGAGCTCCATCTGCAAAAAAAGACTAGGAAGATTCACAATTCAAGTAGAACTTATGTATGTAATACTGGAGAATTTTGTCACAGGGGATGCACAGCGAACAATTGAATTCACTAGCACCATCTGATTTGGATCTCATAGAAAATGGGTCAGCTATACAACGCACAATTCTAACTCAAGTCAACAGACAGTCAACACTTCAAAAGTGATCTTGAATTCCATGTAAATCCAAGATTAGGGGGGAAAGCAACTTTTCAACTCAATGTTCTACTGAGTTAAACAAAAATAAACCTTATGACATGGAAGAGAAAGTCATCCAATTTTCAACAAGGGAAAAATAGCGAAATACGAGGAAGTTTAGATCTCATCGATCAGCTGGAAAAATGCCAAATGTGAGTCTTGCAATGATGCTCACCTCCTGGTGAGCAGACCGGCGTGTCCTGTTGGTCTGCCGAGCTAGACGGATCTTTTTCAAAACATACCTGCAACAAGCAAATGTGGGGAGAGTAAGACAGCACTTGAGAAACTGGGTCGATATTAAAAGAAATATGAGAAGATTCAGTGCAAAGAAATGGAACACAAAAAGGATAAATCAGTCTGGCTTCCTCACCTTTTGTTCTCAACTTTATGCCTCACTAGTAGAGCAGACCCAAATGCTCCTTTCCCTATCTGTTCCAAAACATCATAGTGCTCCATTTTAGAACCTATGGTCACCCAACCTGTCTCTAGATATTATTCTGCACAACCAACAACATTACAGAAATCAAGCCTTTCGGGTCAATACGAAAACCAAAAATGCCCGAAAAGAATCGCAGAAATTCAGTACAAAGGAAATAATTCAATGAAGGGCTGGACCAGAGACAAAACAAAAGAAGAGATTTTTCTAATAATAGGTGGAGGCCCAAATGCAGATAACTTTTCCTTCTCCTTTTTGTTCGCCGTCAAAAGAATACCCGTAAACTCAAATGCGCAAGAAAAGGAGCAAGAGACAACAACTTAAAAAGGGTTCTACCGGGAATTAGAATGAGAGTATGCGACCACTCCGTAATCAAGCTGGGGGATCTTGGTTGAAGAACGACCCAAACCATCTGTTGCGGCCCCGATCGAGCTAGATCTCACTCAAGAAGTTGCATTTGTAGTTCCAATCTGGAAAGATATCAAGGAACTAACTCTACTCTTCTCCACCCACCCATTTATGGCTATCTGGTCACATTATGTTGTAGTAGTAGCAGTAGAGAGAGAAAGAGAGAGGCGGCAAAAGTGAGCTAAAAGGAGGAGATGATTGCGGATTTCAAAGAGGTCTCTCTCTCTCTCTTCTTCCTCTCTTTTTGCTGCCCTTTTCTTTGCAGCTCAACAGCACGGACGGAAGAGAGAGAGACGGGAACAGTGGTGGGAAGACACCGGTTGCAAATCGGGAAGAAATGTCACATACACGCTTCTTTTAATATCGTCAATTAAATATATCCACGAAAGATTCAAAGCGGTGACCCACCTATATTTACGGCGTGGCAGATTTTCATTGGAGAATATTACTGTTTCGTATCATTAGGTCCACGCGCACGAACTGTTGAAGGGACGCAAAGTGAACCGTATAAGATTCTTTATGCACACGGACAGACACGCTCGTCGCAAAATACTTAACCACATATTGCCACGTCTTAATTGAGTGAAGAATCCTACTTATTCAGAAACGTGGCCTCATCTAGTTAGCCTGCTATCCTGTGCGTATTCTTGAGTTAACCCCGATGGTCGTTTTTCAGTTACGATGTAGAGCCTACTCATTCCTGTTACCCGCTCTAGGACTTGGTGGGATCCGCGACACTACCTCAGTATCATAAGTCGGGTAAATTAGCGGGCGCTTAAAGAAGGGGTAGCGAATGTTCTTTTGATTCGAGATCCGGTGCCTGTTTGGGTTGGAAAATGGTGCTGCTCTTCATCGTGGAATTATATAAAAAACGGCGGACACGTCACTATTTTAGTATACTGCTTAAGCTTTCAGGAAGATTGGAGTGGGGTTGAGTTTTTATTTTGTTTCCCTTCTTTATTTCCTTTCCTCATTTATTTTAATCTTTGCTTTTTGTCTTGTTGCATAAGTTATTATTGTGTAGACTTCCCTGTATAAAGGCTGAAAGGCATTGGAGAGACGATTCTTCTTTGGATTTACCAGGATAAAAATAAAAGCTAAATAGTAGTACAAAAATAAGGCCAATTATTTACATTCGATAGGAAGAACGATATGTATTAGCATGACATAAATACATGAAATATGATTACCTCAAATATGAATACAACATGGATAATTAAATACACCAATTTTTAAAATACGAAAGTAACATATGTATAACATATTTAACATACGCCTATCGGAAGAAATGATCTCATTCAATCCGGTCAAATTCGAATGAACTAATGAGATTACTTGACAAGATTAATAATACAACATGGATATACATGATTATCCAATAAATATAAAATTTTAAATATTAATAATAAAAAATGAATCATTTTCAAAACCTGTAGTACTCTTTCATTTCGTGCTTAATTTAAAGTAATAGAAAAATTAATAAAATATAAAAATATTCTCATCTGAAGTCTGAAGTCTAAGGTGCTGCAAGCCTTCGCGTCTCCTAATTTAGCGCGGCTCTGGTGGTAACTTGTAAAAATACTTCGACGCTCAGGTGAGAAGGAATTTCATATAGAAGTGTATGAAATTGGAATGAAGAGTATATTTATAGTGTGTCATGTCTATTTTATAAGGCATGTTTGGATATTCGGCGAGGATGTCTCTGGTAATTTCATGAGGATATGCTCTGAATAGGTCGACTGCTATCCCTACGATCACGGACTTACTACTGTCTAATCTCTGGTGATAAATGTAGGATGTTGATATCCTTGTTTGACCTAGTGGAGCCCCTAGGCTAAGTTGAAGCTAGTTCGATTTGAGTCTGGCTCATGAGTAGGGGTACTTTTGGGACCGGTCTGACATGACCCATAAAGCTAGTCCAGTCCACAGCCCCAGAGCTTAGTTGCGATCCGAGGACTTCGTGTCAAGCTCTAATAGTGTGCCGACCTCCTTTTGTCTGCTGAGTTCTTTGCATGTAAGAAAGAGCATCGCTGAGCTTTGAGTTGGTAGTAAGAAAGTTGGGGACTATTGTGAACCATACCACTGGGTCCATGAGAAAATAAAAAGGGAGAGATCAGTGATGAGAAACCAAAGGAGCATCGCTGAGTTCTGCAATCATGTGTTGCTGACCCGAACAGGCGATGAGGAGGCCTTCGAGTGCTTGCTTTGCTCTATTGAGGATTGGGTCTTCCACACTAGGGAGGATCCCGAGTTCATCTTCACGTACTGGGCGCTCTTCGAGGATATCAGTGTTAGGCTTCTCTTCACTAACTTTGAGTGCGGTGTCATCATCCAAGTGAATGTTGCCCCTACACAGCTCCATCTGAACAATTGGGCCTTTGTTTCCCGTTTCGAGATTTTGATGGAGTATCTCAGCATCGAGCCTAATCTCAACATCTTCGTTACCTTTTTTCAAGCAAAGGGAACACTAAAACGTCAGTGGATTTCCTTGAGCAGCACCCTCGAAAAAAGGCTACTCGGGCTCTTCAAGATCCCCCTATAAGGGTTTTAAGAGCAGGTTCTTCAAAGTCCTGACCCTTGAAAGCGACTGACTGTTCTTTTTAGAGAGGGTGTCAGGCGGTGAGAAGTTTTCTCTCTACTGGAGACCTTAACCTATTAGTATTCAGATGTTGGAGGATGACTTCTTCGCGCCGGTAGAGAAGGTCGTGATTCGATTCTTGGACTAGTGCGGTCCATCTACTCCCTTATCCTATAGGAAGTTGCGGAGGTGGGATCAAGATGAGGCCACAGCCGTTGCGCATATTAGTGAGTTGGCTAGTTCAGGGAGTTCCCCATTGTATATCTTTATTTTAGTCTTCTAGCCGGGATTTTGATGTTTGTGCAGACGCAATTACCCCCAAGATGAACCCAACCGCCTTTCAAGCGAAGCTGCAACAATTGAAGGGGAAGGTAGTGGTGACCGATGACTCTCTGTTGTGTCGACGAGCAACAAAAACAACACATCAAAAAAAAAATTATCCTTTACCCAAGCGGATCTATGCATCTCGGTAAAATTGGGTAATTATCTGAATATATCATGAACTATGGACTTTGTCTCAAATCTATCTTGAACTTTGACTTCCTCAAATTGCATCCTCAACTATCACATTTGTATCAATTGCATCCCTTCGTCAAAATTCCATCAACTACCCCGTTAACCCTGTGACGTAGCATGTACACTTGTATTAAAAAAATTATTTTTTTATTCGAAAATTTCAAAACTTTTTCTGATGTCCACATGTGCTACACACGTGGATTAAAAAATTATAAAAAAATATTTTTATTTGAACTGTTATGACTTGTCCACATGTGAAGCACACGTGGACTGTCTTTTTGCCCTAAATTAAACTCGGACTTGACTCTTGCCCTAAATCCCCTTATCCCGACAACCTTGCCAACGAAGAATCACTACTAGAATTGTCATTGTCATCGACGGCTAATGTCGTGGCTAAACCGTCGGTGAAAATTATCACGGACGGCTAGAGTCGTGGCAAAAAGCCGTCACTGATTTACGCATCTCAGATAAGTTATGACGGCCGACCTCTACCGTCATAAGTAATCATCAGTGACAGCGCGCGCTATCGCTGATTTAAACGCATCAGTGATGGCCCTTGGCGGCTGTCGCTGATTTAAACACATCAGCTGCGGCTATGAGCCGTCGATGATATTATTAGTAATCGTGATATTTGGTGCTACCCAGGCCATCAGCTATTTACGATATGCTTTTAGCTATGGTGTAGTGACGGGCAGCCGTGGGTAAGCCATGGCTGAAGTTATATCCAGTAACTGAAAAAAATTAAAAATTTGAAAATTCTTGTATATACAATGATATCATCAATCACAGATTACAACTATACATTTTCAATCACAAATTACAACCACAAAACCTCATACACATATATTTTCAACCAACCATACAAGTTTTACTTAAATATCATCAATCTAAGCCTCAAATTAGAGGTAAACAAGTATCAAAATATTATATATATACAACTATAAGCCTCAAACCAGAGGCAAACAAGTATCAAAATATGAAATGTAAAGTATAAACATCTATATCAAGTATCTAAGCCTCAAACGAATGCTAACAAGTATCAAAATATAATCAAAATACAATAAACCAATATCTCACGACTGCGGTGGAGGCAGTGGAGTCGACAACAACAGGGTCGGGAGCATCGACTGGGTCAAGGAGGACGACGGCTGCGACATCATCGGTAGAAGGCCCGAGTGAGATGCAATCTGACTGAGGAGGGCCTGCATGTTCTGCATCGTTTGTCTCAACTCATCATTTGTGCGTCTTTGCTCTTCCATCGCATGTCTCTACTCCTCCATCGCCTGTCCTCTGCTCCTATATCGTCGCTCTCTATTGTGTTAGCTCGGACTCCAAGGCTGCTATCCGGCTCTGGACCTGCGTCTGCGATGTCGAGGGCCTCTCACCCACAGCATGAGGGGTTGGTGCCCCAAGTGGCCCTAACATGACGTGTGCATGACCACTGTCTGCAAAGCCATAAACACGGCCGTGTTCCCAGCCACCTGCGGCCTCGACCCATGCACCCATGTCAAACTCCTCTAGCATGCCTCCGTGCTCGATCAAGGTCCTTGTGTGGGTCTCCTATGTTGGAGAAATGACTACACTAGAGGGAGGGTGAATAGTATATTTACTAATCTTTTTGCCTAATTCCGGTTTTAATCATTTACTTGATTACTTAGGCAATTAACAAATTGAATAACATGCGGAAGCAAAATAAATATGCTAATTAAGTAAACGCAAGTAGAAGTAATGCAAACATGGTGATTTATAGTGGTTCGGCCTCAATGCCTAGTCCACTACCTAAGCACCACTCTTAGGATTTCCAAACTAAATTTTACTAGATTAATTGTGCCCTTACAAAGAGGACTTTGCACCGGAAAGTCTCCGCTCTCAAACCGAATGCACTTCCACACCTGGAAGTATCCCACTTTCCTACCGAGAGCACTCTCCCGCTTCAACCTAAGGGATAACTCAACTAATCCTAGTAAACTAAGTTTATAATGGTGGGTTTAAACCTTAACACCAAGGCAACCACCAACTAAATCAAACCTAGCAACCTAGGTTTACACAAATGGTATACAATGAAAATAATCAAGAAATTATAATAACAATTGGAGCAATGAACAAATCAAACTATACTTAGCTCCAAAAGAAACTCTCTAGTCCTCTTGATGGCTTGAGAAGATGAGTCTTGAAGGTTCAAAGGCTAGATCAAGGTTTTATCATGGAAACTAGGGATTGCAAAGAGATGGCTCAAGAAATCCTTTAGAGATGATCGAATATGGCTCAATGGAAGCTTAGATGCATCATTAAAAACTTGGAAGAGAGTTTGGGGTGGGTATTTATAACCCCCCAAACAAAATGGCTCATCAACGGGTGTTTTTTTGCCCGTTGGCAATGCTCGATCGATCGTTGGTCGATCGATCGAGCGACCAAAGGCTTTCTGCCCGTTCTGGGCAATGTTCGGTCAACCAAAATGCCGTCGGTCGACCAGTCGATCGACCGAACCTGGGCTGGGCAAATTTTTTGCTTGTTTATTTTTCTGCTTGTTTTGGTTCCGTCTTTGCTAAGTCTACTTATTTAATATTTATTAAAATTAATTAACTTTAAAATATAAATGTTATATAAGGATTATCCCCCATTTGGATTCAATAAAAATATCTAAAAAATCAAAATCCTTAAGAATCAAAATCTAACTTTTGGGGTTTACTACAAATTTCCGAAAAACGAAAATTTTCTAATCTTCCGGGTCAAATATGGGTTGGCTAAAGGCTTCCAAAAATTCCTTAAAAATACATCGTCATATAGTTTTTACCTAGGGAACAATTACCGGTATTTTTTGTGTCAAGAAAATGTCTAGGTCATATAGCCCTCCAAGGAGCTCCCTAGACTTAGTGTATTCTAGGGTAATTTTCTAATTTGCCGATTTGTCATGTTTCGGGGTACGAGATTGGTTTTTGGATTTCTTTGCATCATCATGAGGATTTACAATTTATCTAGACACATTAAACCTAAACTCTATCTTCCTGAAGATTCCTGAGCGTCGACGAGCGTCCTTGCCGATTTCTTCGATTTTTCCGATCGCGAACGTCTTGCGCTAACCGACTTGGAACCTAAAAGAATTTCTCAATGTAACATTAGTTACATGTTTATTATCATCAAAACCGAGATTAAGACCAAGGTAGAAAACCTTAGGCTAACAATCTCCCCCTTTTTGATAATGACAAACATCCTTTAGAAAATATCTACAATTAAGCATAAAGGATATCAAACATGGGATTTCTCCCCCTATCAACATGCATATCTATGTAATAGAACTCTCCTTATCTATATGCATGATTTTTCTATATTTTTTTCCCCTTTACCTATATTTTTCCTCCATTTTGACATCAATCAAAAAGGGCAAGAAAGGTCAACCTATAGTCAAAGTTGGGACCTAAAAACTTGTTTTCATGAAAACATGTAGATCTCAACTCAAGGGATGAAAATATAAATACAAGTGAGACTAATCAATACATGATATCATAGAATGCTAAACATAATCTAAAACTAGAAATCATGTATCAAGCTCAAGTAATGATATTTTCATGTATTGGTCAACATATCAAAAACCATTTTAGAAATGATTTTTCACGAGTCAAAATGAGAACGATACCAAAAACATGAATCTAACATCATACTTGAAGTCTCATTCAAAGATTTCGACGAAAATCCAAAGTATTGAGAAATGAGCATTTGGGAAGAACGATACTTTAAAGTTTCGAAATCCAATTTAAAAAATCCAAATCAAATCACATTCATACTCAAGATTTTCGAAATTTTTATGTCATAAACTAGATTTTCCAAGGAAGATGCAGATTCAAGAATCAACAAAAAATCATTTTTCTACATTTTTCTAAAATTCATTGAGTTCTAGTGGCATTTCCGTAAATAATTGGAATTTTTTAAAAGTTTTCAGTTTTCATTCAAACTTTTCATATATCAAGATATAATCATTTAAAGCATGTTTATCAAGTTTAAAATGAAAATGATGTCATTTGGTCAAAATTTTATCTTAGCATGATTTCATTCAAAAACAAGCATGATATCGTGAAATTGCTAAGTATCAATTTTTAACCTATACTCATAATTTTTCAAACTTAAACACATAGACACTTAACATGAGTAAATCTAAATATGTTTGTGAAGTTTGGACCTAAAATAAAGTTTCTAAATCAATTTGTTGACTCAGGTCAACTCTACTCAACTTTAGGTCTTCTAAAGTGAACTTGTTATCAATTTATTCATTTTCTCATGATTTTTCAATTTTAATCACATGGAAGCAAATCATGAGTGAACTCAAATATGTTTATCAAGTTTCAACTTAAAATGAAGTCTCTAAGATGGATTTCTACCTAGAGTACATTTCATTCAATCTAGATGATATGAAATTGCAAAATTTTATCTACTCATGAGATTTCAATCAATTATCATGCAAAATCATTCATGAGCATAGAGAAATCATTTTATCAAGAAAATAGAGGTGTTATGCAAGGATTTTGCCAAAATAAAATTGGTACCTCATTTTTTGAGAAATTTCAAAATTTTCACTTTCTTTCCATTTTATCTTTAGCCTTCCAAATTTACTATTTTCTTAACTTACAAGTGTTGGCTTTAGGTTTTCAATCTTGGTCTTAATCTCGGTTTTGATGATAACAAACATGGAACTAATATTTCGTTGAGAAATCTTTCAGGTTCCATATCGATTAGCGTTCGATGTCCTCGATCAAAAAAATCGAAAGAAATCAGAAAATCCGGAGGACATTGATCATCGCGCTCGGGTTCGTCGTGGAATATATTAAAGTTCGACGTATGCACCAAAGACGTATTGGACGAGTCCAAAGATCACATGGAAAGCTCTTCAGCCTAGGTTTGGTCGATCGAATGTAGTTAGGAAAATGGCAGTAGCCATCTCGGTCGACCGAAGAATGTCGCAAATCGGCAGTAGCCTCTCGGCCAATCGATCGGTCGATCGAAGATGAGTAAAAATAGGCAGTAGGCTACTTCGGTCGATCGGGCGGTCGATCGACCGAAGCCAAAAATGGACAGTAGCCTTGACGATCGACTGATCGGTTGATCGAACTGCGGATAGCTGAAGCCGCAACTTTCGTCGATCGACCAGATTTAGGGAACGCAAGATTTGCGTCTGGCGATTGACCCGTCGGTCGACCACACAGAGAGAATAGGCAGCGATCGCTCTAAGCGATTGATCGGTCGGTCGATCGGCCAATCGACCGAGCGGTTGTAATGGCTAGATTTTAGCTCGTTGAGCTGCCATTTCTTTGATAGGGTATAAATATCATTCATCTAACTCATGTAATCTACTTCCTCCACTCTTACAGATTTTATTGAGCATTCTAAAGGGAGGTTTTGAGCCTTCTAAAGATTGATTGAAGCGCGCCTGTTCTTCCGTCAAAATCCGCTACAAGCGCCACTACAACATAATTGACCTATAGAGATACAAAATTAGAGACAAAATATATTTTTGTTTCTAAATCTTCACATATAAAGACTAATAGACACAAAATTTGCTCCTAATTAGCCTATAAAAATCTATAGAAACAACAACAATAGAGTCACTTAATTGATTTGACTCTAAGCTATAGAAACACCAGCAACAAAGTCATTTAATTGATCTGACTCTAAAGCTATTTTTAGAGGCTAATTAGGGACAAATTTTGTGTCTATTAGTCTCTAAATGTGAATATTTAGAAACAAAAGTCTAACTTGTCTCTAATTATGTACCTCTATAGGTCAGTTGTGTTGTAGTGCGCGCACTCTGTCTCAACTCGGGTTTTAATACGAGCTCTACCTCTTGACGAGTTGAAGGCATTGAAGGCTTGGAAAAGAGATGTGGTTCCTCTCTCATTTCTTAAGCTCTTTTGATTGTAATTTTAACTATTTATTTGAACCTATTTTTTCTTGGATTTGAGATTGTGAAGACCTAGGTTGTTAGGTCTTGTGTGGAAGTGGTTACCTTGCTGTGAAGGTGTAAAGCCACTTGTGTAAACTTAGTTTTACTAGGATTAGTTGAGTTGACCCTTAGGGTTGAGGTGGAAGAGTGCTCTTGATAAGAAGACGGTGACTTCCGGGTGTGGAAGTGCCTTAGGTCGAGAGTCCGACTCTTGGATTCCTCTACCCCATCACGAATCATAGTGTATACCCTAGCAGGCGGCCTCTCTGAATGACTGGTCTGCGGCCCCTTGTTCTGCGTCTGCCCCCTCTGAGCTACTGACCCCACTAACATAGGTGCCTTTCCTTTAGACTGCTCAGGCTTTTGGCCAATTCCCTTAGGACAGTCCTTCTTGAAGTGCTCGACACGGCCGCACCTGTAGCAAGCGTTCGTGCTGCTAAGGCAGGACCCCCAGTGCCTCCAACTGCAGCTGCCACACTGCGGTGCCTCTGATCTCTGAGAACCACCCCCTGACACTGTCGGCCTCAATGATCCATACCCTAGGCCCCCACGGCCCCGATTGCCATTCTATCCTCGGCTCTGCTGATGGTCTACCGCAGTCACTGCCCCCTCAGAATGCCAAGGCCGACTGCCAGATCCCTGCGGCCAAAATTTCTTCTTGGTTGGCCCGTCATTCCTCTCAAACGGCACCAAGGCTTCTTTCCAAAGGGCTTCATCCACTACCCGAGCCAGAGTGGAATCCTCAGTGTAGTGGATAAGCCTGCCAATCTGTGGCCTCAGACCTACCACGAACCTCTTGATCCTGGCGGTCTCAAATGCCACTAGGGTTGGATGATACTTTGAGAGACGGTTGAACTCCATCTCATATTCTAATATTGACATGCCTCTAGACTGACACAACATCTCGAAGTCATGGGCGCGCTTGTCGCGAACACTCATTGGTAGGTACTGCTCCTCCACAGCCGCCCTAAATTCCTCCCAAGTGGGAGGCGGTGCGCCAGCTGCCCTGCGGGCCCTCCAGGTGTGTAGCCAGACCTTTGCCGGTCCCTTCATCTGAAGCCATACCTTTGATGAGCACCCCAGCTCCATGCATAACTCGTAGCATTCCCCCAGAAACTCAATCACTTCCACCCGTCGATCTATTTCGATGAAGTCTGGTGGCTTCAGCGTGACGAAGTTTTCATAGGTTGGGGCCCCTGGAGGTCTGACCACGGGTGCTACAGTCTCGACCACCTCCGGTACCACTGGAACTACGGGCACTGGCTACGGCGGTGGCTGCTGTAGCTGCTACTGCTACTGCTATCTCAGTTCTTGCTCCCTGAGGAGCGCCTCAGTCAGTTGAGTTACTTGAGCCTGCAATTGAGCAACTGTTGACTCTTGCCCCTGATCCTCAGACTGCTCCCTACCTCTACCCCAGGCCCAACCTCGGCCTCGTCCCCGACTTCGATGCTCTGTCAAGTTACTACCGCTGCCACTCAGTGCAACATTAGGAGCCTCCATTGCACAATCACAGAAAAGAAATTTTTTTTCTTCCTATCACATAATAAATTCTTAACATAATCTTTTAAAATTTACTAACCGCATGGTGCACTAAGTGCAGTAGTGGTCGCCCGATCTCGTAGCATAACTATACTGTATGTCGACGTACTAGCATATATCTCATACGGTACCCAACACTTAGTCCTAGTCAAGACCTAACCTAGTTAGGGAGATAAGCTACTTTTTATTATGACTACCGACCCCATGGGTCATTCTGTTTAGACCATACATGAGAAAAATCTGCCATAATAGCCTAAATAAGCCACCTGGCATTCGGCCCTTAGGGCCTACTTATGGTATAAGATTCCTGGCTATACTCGGCCCTACCATAAAAGGTAGAATCACAATGGCCGCTCGGCCACATCATATCAATAGGAAGTCAAGAAATCCCTGGTCATCGACTAGGATGATCTACTAGTCTCCGGACACCGTCTGGGGTAGGGATAGCTAGTCCCACCCAACTGGGGTCTGACACCTAGCGGGACCGCTGGTGCATCTCAAGACCCAATCATTGGCCAAGTCAAGCATTGGTCATTTCCGACCACCCATGCTTCTCGGCAGACTATCTCAAGCACATCACACAATCAAAATGTCCTAGGGTTTCCTTATATACACTTCAGGCAGCTGCCCGCATCTGGCCCTAATCCGGCCTGCAGGGTCAATAATTTAATGTTACCCTTCCGAAAACATGTACGCCTAATAATTCTAGGTTTCCAAAAATGAATATAAGGAGTCCTAGAAGTTGTGTCATTTCCTAGTTAAGTTATTCTACATGTTATCTAGTGTCATACGCTACCTTGGGTGAAGAATTTTGTGAACCGAACTTGGAATTCCACCCAAGAACATTTCCGGACAGCATATATAAAATACAGAAAGGTACATATAATTCACACAACTACTATGTATAACTACGATATTCAACGGTAAACATTTATATACTGCATTTAGAATTAAATTCAATATGAAACAGCTTAGCTAGCATGGTAAGATAACAATGAATTCAACAATGCATGTAATATTAAGCATGGTAAAAATATCACATCATTTCAAAAATTAAAGAGGAATGATCTAAGGAAGGTCACTATGCTATCATTCCTACAATTACATGTATCAATAAATTTGCTTGCTATAGTCAGAGTTTTTCCTAAGTGTCGTCATGTCTCTATTGGTTGAACACTCTACTATGAAATTTACCATCTAAAGCTCACCCTCTCCCTCCCTCTAGGCTTGGCCGAGCCTTGAGCAAGGTGAACCTTGCTCGGCCATGCCTCTTAGGGTAGAAAGGGAAGAGGAAGATTAACGCCAACCCTAATTCAATGTCTCTGCTATATTCTAGTTACATATTGACCAATTTGCCCCTTCCCCTATACTCGGGCGAGCCTTGATCATGGAACTTTGGGGTTGCTCGGCCGAACCTATGGGCTTTAGGGAAGATGAGTTCCATCAACACTTGAAATCAACAACTATGGACACACTATTCACGAAATTGAGACCAACCGAGGGCTCTACTTCCATCAAGGGAATTGGGGAAAATTTTGGCATGACCTTTCCCCTTTTTCCTTGATTCGGCAGCCCTAATACTCGAGAAATTGACGAGAAATCATGACGATCCGACAAGAATCAATGCAAAACAATGAATAGACTATCCCGGAACCAAGAATCGTTGGAAATTCACGAGAAAACACAACCTAGCAACTCCTAGGGGTTCAACTACCCGCCTCCCCCAATCCATCAAATCTAACTACTCACCGTTGCTTGAGGAAGATGAAGGATTGGATGTTGACAACATTGAATCTTCCGACGATGGCGCGAAACCTGGATCGATCAAGATCTCTCCTCCTTGCTCCCTCTCCCTCTCTCCCTATGTGCTGCCTTGTTCGACTCCTAGATGAGTCGCACGACAGCTTGGATGAGGGATTTTAATCCCTCATCTAACATTCCATACTTGCACATGACACTTACTACTGACTCGACTTAGCCCGAGTTCGACTTGGGTTCCGACTCTATCCGTAACACGAGTCGATCTAACTCGATTAAGGTATAAATGCATAAAAGGAAAGAGTCATTTAACCAATTTAATTGCATACATCATTAGTCGAGTCATAGCTTCTACTCGAGGCGATTCTGAGGCTCGACTCGACTAACCCCGGGTCCGGCGCGCTGTACCAAAATAGATTTTTATATTAGGAAATTTTTTCCGGGTCTTACATCAATCCTAAGGGACAACTCAACTAATCATAGTAAACTATGTTTACACCGATGGATTTAAACCTCAAACACCAAGGCCACCACCCAATTTCAAGACCTACACTCTAGGTCTTATATAAACTCAAATACAAAGAAGTAAATAAGAAAATACAATAATAAATGGAGCAATAAATCAAACAATAAATTACTTAGCTCCACAATAAAATTCCTAGCTTCCTCTTGATGCATTTGATAATGAAGCAATGAAGTAAAGGCTCAATCAAAGAGACGAAAGGTTCAAGCTTGGGTTTTCACAAGATTTGCTCAATGAGGGCTTAGGATTGATCAAAAGATGGCTCAAGGAGGTTAGGAGTGATCAACATCATGGAGGAAGGCTCTCATGGCTTCTTATTTATAAGCCATGAAGAGAAGAGAGAGCTCCCCTCTTCTCAACGGGCGAATTTTTGCCCGTTACCGACCACCGATCGTAGGTCTGGTCGATCGTTGGTCGATCGACCGAGCGACCGCCAAGCGACCGAAGGTATTCTACTCGTTCTGGGCAAATTTCGATCGACCGAAATGCCCTCATCTTCTACCAGTCGACCGAACTTGGGCAAGGCAGTTTGGTTTGGTTGAGTTTTCTGCTTGTTTGCTCGTTTCTGGGTTCCGTCTTCACTAAGTCTACTTATATAACATTTATTTTAAAATATAAATGTTATATAAGGATTATCCCCCATTTGGATTCAATAAAAATATCTAAAAAATCAAAATCCTTAAGAATCAAAATCTACTTTTTGGGGTCTAGTATAAATTTTCGAAAAACTAAATTTTTTTAATCTCCCGGGTTAAATATGGGTATGCTAAAGGCTTCCAAAAATTCCTTTAAAATACCTCGTTATCTAGCTTTTGCCCAAGGAACAATTACCGGTATTTTTGTGTCACGAAAATGTCTAGGTCATATAGCCCTCCAAGGAGCTCCCTAGGCTTAGTGAACTCCATGGTCATTTTCTAATTTGCCGGTTTTTCATGTTTTGGGGTTCGGGTTTGGTTTTGGGTTCTTATGCATGATTATGAGGATTTACAACACATGCTAGACACCCTAGACCTAAACTTCAACATCCCAAAGAATCCCGAGCGTCGACGAGCGTCCTTGCCGATTTCTCCGATTTTTCCAATCGCGGATGTCGTTCGCTAATCGACTTGGAAGCTAAAAGATTTCTCAATGAAACATTAGTTCCATATTTGTTATCATCAAAACCGAGATTAAGACCAAGGTAGAAAACCTTACACTAAAACATTTTTGACCTACAGGAATGGTCGAAAAGTGTTCCCAAAATATACAAAACCGTAGTCATAGACCTATGGGAACGGTTTCCTCATGTGTACAAAAGTCTGCCGTTCCGCTAGGCTATAGGAACAGTTTTTCTACCTATGGCCATGCTGTCAAAAAAATTGTTCCCGTAGACCAAGCCTATAGGAACGGTTCCAAAAAGTGTTCCTATAGGACAAGCTTATAGGAACGGTTTTTAAACTGTTCCTATAGGCTTGGCCTACAGGAACCGTTCCCAAACTGTTCCTATAAGTTTGGCCTACAAGAACAGTTTGAGAACCGTTCCTATAGGCCAAAGTTATAGGAACGATTTGAAAATCGTTCCTATAGTTGGCGCTTATGGAAACAATATGTAAAACCATTCCTATAGGTCGTGTTCATGTAATAGAAACATTGTAGAACCATAAAATTTTATAAACGTAAAATCCATTCATAAACAATTT
Organism: Canna indica; assembly: GCA_034359265.1. Taxonomy (NCBI): domain Eukaryota; kingdom Viridiplantae; phylum Streptophyta; class Magnoliopsida; order Zingiberales; family Cannaceae; genus Canna; species Canna indica. Next base: position 42,925,242 of record CP136893.1, read on the forward strand.
CGTAAACGTAAATTTCAAAATATAAATTTCACTCATAAACAATTTCATAAACGTAAATTCCAAAACATAAATTCCATTCATAAATATAAAATATAATTGTTGACTCAAAAAAACAAAGTTCACTATTACATGTGGAATTAATCTATCAAGCCTAGTCTTCCCCTTCCAAATTAGCCAACAAAGATGATGGTGCCAACAAAGCTGCTATAGCCTACATGTCCAAATTTGAATTCTTCTGTGTAATTAAGGTCCTCAAAAGAGATTGCATTACTTGAATTTGGTGTTGCATCTGGTTCTGCCTCTCTACCATTATTGCATGTTGCTCCTTCAAAGACTTCATCTTCTCATTCCAAATTAGCTAAGTCTTCTTGATGATCATCGATCTCCTCCGTGAAGTTCATCTTCATCTCTCAAATCATTATTTTCCTACAAAATTCAAATCAATTAATAATTAAAAATGATCAAAAATTTAATCTGACAAATTAAAATTGAGACACTTCAAATTATATTGGTTTAATCTCTTACTAATGACAATAAAATGCAAGAGTTAAGTAAAAACTTTATCAAATTAAGTGACGTAAAATTTCCCATTCAATCACAATGACCATGTCAAAAACCATCACTGTAACATTTGAAGATCTAGTAAAGTTCAGAAGAAAGAAGCTCAGACTTAACAATGTCACTAGAAAAGAAAACTAAAGTGTTGAACTGAGTTTCAAGTAATTGATAGTTGATACAAAGAGCATTTGTGCGGTTATTATGCATTTCGAAATAAACATTTCTATTACACTTTAAGCTATTTCAAAATTCCATGCAAGAGATTGGTACCTTCCCACAAAATTCACAGAAGTACTTCACATGCCAAGAAACTTCCATTTTCTTGATTTGCTTCCGCAAACTTCCACCATATCTGGTACCTAAAGTAGAAAATGTAGAATCATAAGCGTCTAAATAACCAACAATAGTTCATGCATTAGTTTGGGTAGTCAGCTAGTTTAAATTGAACTACTGAATACCATATTTAAGAGCCTTCTGGTATAGCTGCTGCAATCCATATATTTAGACACATTTGGGAGATCGAGAAATTGTGTCATGTGAGGATGATGAAGCTCGGGCTTTAATGGCAACAACTCTCAAGTCATGTGAGGATGCAATGTTCGGCTTGCAAGAACAACAGAACAAATTAATGGAGGAAGAAATAATAGAGATGGAGAGAATTAAGGCTTCTAAAGAGAAATTGTTAGAATTTTTTGTTAATGATGAGAGATGCTACTTTAGGATTTTGAACCTCATTTTTGAGAACAGAGACGGTCATATTTTTCTAAGGGAAGGAGAGGGTGCATAGGGGAAACATAACATATACTATTTCAGAACATATACTATTTCCAGATGCTCTAACAATTTGTTCCTTCATCTATGATACTTCATCTATGAATAAAGATCCAAGAAGCTGACGGGGAACAAAAAGAAAAAAGATTGACACTTCACATGCTGTTATATTGTTGTGGATGAGAAATTGTAATTCAACATCCTATTCAAGACAAGATTATGTGACTCTTGCATAGTTCAAAATCTTCATATTTACCCCTCTAAAGATGACTAGACAGTCTAGACTGATATATGACCTTTTTCTAATGTTTCATATTTTACATCTCACAATTTCAGTTCTTCATGTAACTAGCCCCAAGTACATGGACTCCTATATGACCTGCTGACAATATGCTTTTTCCCAAGCAAATAAATCACATTTTAGAATAACTTGCGTCTTTTGAGGAAGATATTTTTCCACCTCATCCTTCTTCCTTAAAAATGGCCTTATAACATGTGAAATTCAATTGTCTTACAAGACAACATGTATATATGATAAAATAAACCAGAATACGAATAAAAATGTAAGTATGCATTCACCTGATGCAGACGACCAATAATCAATAATTCTTCCTCATTCGTAAGAGAAACTTCACACTTATCCACAAAGGGTGCATTAAACCATTCCTCAAAATTCTGCACTAAATTGAATATACTAGGTAGAAGGAAATTAAGCAATGTCCACATCTCCTGCAAACTATTCTGTATTGGAGTACCAGTCAAAAAAAGTATGCAGCGAATACGATATCTAGCAAAAAGAAAACCCTCAATCACAATTTTTTGGACATATAGACCAAAATTAACATATTAAAGAGAGACAATTAACTCTTCCCACCAAAGAAAAAGAGAGGCAATTAACTCATTAAAAATAAAAATCTAAAAGTTGATTCTTAGAGTGTTAACATGCAGGAAATAGTCTCAATCATTATAAAGTTTGACTCAGTTCATAGACAAACAAAACTATACAGGAAAATTGAAAAGACAGAATGCTCTTTAAACAAAATCAGGTCAAGATGATTTAATTTAATGTTCAATGAAACTTGATGAGCATCCTCATCTAGAGGAAGTCCACTTTAGTTGGTGCTTATGTCCTATACAAGTTAACTTAAGAGTTAAGACATGAAGCTACCATAAAACTTGAAATTGATAGTAGGAAGCACTACATGTTGGTCTGCAATGTTACGTCATGCTACCAAGTAACCAACAAATATGGGAATTGTTAAAAGAAAACAACAAGCTCTGTAAATGTAGCAATGGTCATAGCCATATGGAGCTACGACTGCCCAAGATGCCAATGAAATAGATAGCAACCAGTATCAAACTAATGAAGTTTGCAATAGCTATATCTAGGGGCACTCAGTTATATGGGCATTGAAGTGAGTCTTATTTGTCTTCGTCAAGAAATGAGATGCAAATGAAACTAGGAGCAAGGAAGAGGACCTCCCAAAACCATCATGGGTATATTGAATGACCTAAGGTATCGTAGACAATCTGCATGACCATTCAATGTCAAGTTGAAGACACCTATTCTGTCCCTTGTCAATGAATCAGCACCACTCTGGAGAACAACAAGATAAGGCTGACAAACTTCCATCACCTTTTGAATACTGGAAACTATCATCATTGATTCCATCTTTTAGAGGAACATTTAGAGCATAATCTACTTGATGCTTAATCTAGCATGAAAGTTAGTTCCACTAAACTGGTACAATGATTTTGGTATGGAAGACTACAATAATAAAGAAAATTAGTCCAAATTAGTACTACGAAGATGTATGTACCAACCAATAAACAGTCATATTGTTATAATATAGTTGAGCATATTTGAATTTTGCATCCATGGTTTATATCATCCCATTTGTTATAATGACTCGCATTTGTAAACCATATTTAAGGCAAAACTGAACTAAGCCTTTTTGCAGGAAAAATGGGCAAATAATCTTTATATTGGTTCAATTTGCTATGGTCGAACAGTTTCGTGATACTTGAGCCGGCAAACACACTTGGTAAATCACAAAGAGAAATTTTAAACTGTTCAAGGATGTGCATTTCATTCTTATGCAAATCTGGTTGCAATTTTTGCCTTGGTGTGTTTAAGTTAGTGAAATAGGCTCATCTTTTGTCCCTGTAAAATATTTCTCATTCCCTCTATTGAGAATCAATCATATATTTGCCTGTTTTGTATCCATTACCAAGCAAGCATCAAGCTTGCAAATGACAAAAACTTATATGGTTCTTTTTTAGGGGAATGCTATCTCATGGCACGTCTTCACCCCAATAATTTACTATAAGAAATAATATGAGAGAAAAAACCATGAAATTGTTTACTTTGTTTCATACCTCTGCTTCATGGGTCTCCTAGCATTGTAAACTGAAATCCACTGAGTTGTGGGACTTCCTAGTCGGACTTTTTTCTTAGGTTGTTCATCCTCTTCAAGGTTCACAAGCAATTTACCATGTTTGTGCCCCACCTAGATAAATGGATGATGAATCTTAAAAATTTATGAAGTCATACTCTTTTAAGGAAATATCAGTATAAAAAAACTACATAACTGATCCATAAACAAGAAAAATGTATAGCAACCTTCAGAGCTCCATCAATCCTGATAGGCCTCAGAGAAGTGGATGGTTCAATCAAACCACCAAAAAGTGATATAAGCTTGGAATAGTTTGGCTCTCCATCAAATTTCATATTTGTCACAATCTCTAGAAATTGTTTGAATGGAGGTGGATAAAAATAGCAAAATAGTTCTGAAGAAGTGTCCTAATTAAAATGTCATATAAGTGTCCTAATTAAGCTTCAAACACCTTTATTCTTGCTATATAAGTGTCCTATTAGTATTACAAGCTTGATATCAGCTTCTTAATATTCCAATCCCATTTTTTTGTCCTATTAGTATTACAAGCTTGATGAAGAACTCTAGCTTCACTGAAAAAGAAACCTTTTATTGATGAAGAACTTTGGTACTGTGTTACCTATCCTTCTCAAGAATGTTAGTTAACTAAGCCTGTGATCTCAATTTCATGATTAAACCAAATGAAGTTATGCTTCATTTTAATATATGATATGTCTGACAAGATTACATCTAAAGAAAAGGTCTAATGTATTCTAAATTGCTAGTGGAACTCTTCTCCCTCCTGGCCGTTAGCCATTTAACTATTCCTATTTCCAAATAAACTATTGGTTTTAATGAATGAAGTAACCCTCTTGTTCATTCAAATGGAATATTCAATTGCTAGTTTCCTGGCTGAAGGCAAATGGCAAGACAAGATTATTGGATTTGCTTAGCCATACTTGGTTCTTAATCATTGTCAGTCATAATACTCTTTTGCATGCCATAGATATGAATGACGATTGGATTGTATTTGCTTTATCTTTATTGTTGGGATGTGTGGCGATTGATTTGCCCTAACCCTCTTATGTTGCACTACGCAGAGTCTTCGACGGTCCCGCTTAACACTTTGGGCTGTGTCACTTAACACTTACAGTCATCATTAGTTATTGAAAAAGTATATTTTCATAACACATGCTTAGAGCAATGCCATTATACTAAATAGCAAGAAATAATAAAAGAAGTACAGAAAGGGAAACTTTCTTCGTATCCAAGAATAAACAAACAACTTGGGTATACTCGAGTCAGACAAGCATAAAGAAAATAGAGTTCAATAAGATGTAAAAGAATAAACTGATAAGCATAGCAGTTGCTCCTATTTCTACTGGATATAAATATTGATTCACAGAATCTGAGAGAAGACAGAAGGAGATAAATAGAAGATTTGGGGAATCTCATGATGTCACGAGGCGGACGGCGGTGTTGTGCCGTTCGGCGTCGTAGAGGCGTTTGAGGGGATCACCATTTGGATCGCCACAGAGGCATCGCCGAGGGTCGTTTCGGATCGCGTCGAGCTCTTCGTCAGTGAGGACGTCCGAGGGTTTGAGGGGAGGTGGAGATGACGAAGGGAGTTCTGCGGCACTGTTTTGAGTCGGGCGGTGGAGATAACGAGGGTTTTTGGGAGGGCTTTGTCGCGGGCAGAGGGAAAAAACAAAGAGTCAGGTGGGCGGGATTTTTTATTGGCTGCGAAAAAATAGTGCGGTATTTTGAGTATATGAACGATTTGGCTATAGGAACGGTTTAATTTTGTTCCCATAGTATATTAGACTACTGGAACAATTTCAAAAACCGTTCACATAAATTGGCTACGGGAACGGTTCCTTTTTTGTTTTCTCATAGTATAAGGGCTAAGGGAACAGTTTCGAAAACCGTTCTCATATATTGGCTATGGGAATGGTTTTTTATTGTGTTCCCTTAGCGAATATACTATGAGAACAATTTTCAAAATCGTTCCTATAAGTAATATATGGGAACATTTTTTCAACCGTTCCTAAAAGTGGCGTGGCCACAGAGCCAAAATGTAGTAGTGTTAGGCCAACACATAGGAGATTTGTTTAGCAGTTCAGTGACAAACCAGTCACCTAATTTGCGGGGCACTCACCGGACAGATATCCAATTCACTCTCTATAAGTATAATATAAGTCCTCTAGATTTCACACCCGAAATTCGACTACTAGTACTACAGTGAACCGGAAATAACAAAAACCTATTTGCTATTACAAGTAAAAACCAACTTGCCTCTCTGTGACATCACAGCCACAGAGTTCCGTCCTCCACACAGCATCGTGTTGTAGTGAGTTATCCACTCGATATCCAATCTTCTCCTTGAAGATAAAAGGTTGTTGCCTCTTCGGCACTTGACAGTTTGCACTCAGCAGGTTTCAACTTCTCTATATGTGGCAACAACGTTTTCGTGCAATGGAGTTGTCGACAATAGATCTCTTCTCCAGTATTTATTGGTGTCACTGGAAGATTACTGGAACATCTAAATAAATGCTGACTTCAATCATATTTAATCACCGCCGTCTTCAATAGAAATCGTAAGCATAACTTAAGCGTTTTTACAAAACATTATTTATGTAAATAAGAAATGCCTAAAGAATAAGTGAAGAGAAACTCTTCGAAACTAAAATGATCAGGTCGAAAATAATGATGATTTAAATATCCAAAATCAGTTAACAAAATCATCATTTAAACCAAAAGTCCATTAGTTATCAAGATCATCTCAGACAGTCTATCAGAATTCCTTTAAGACTATAAGCAGTTAAGATTGCGTCTTCACAGTTGAAACCTTCAATATGCTCATAATATATTCTAGTTACGGCAGCTCAACAACCAGAGTGAATTATAACATGAGATCCAACATAAATAGCTCATCAATACGAGCAGTTGCTCAAAGTCTCTTTACCTGATAAATAATATGACAAAAGATGTTTTGTCAAATATAGCCAACATTCACAAAAGCAATACTAACAATCTCCCTCGTTGGCTTATTTGACAAAAACCCAACCTGTCATAAATAATGCTATAAAGAGAGCATAATAACCGGAGAGAAGTTTCACAGATAACTATACATTCTGTCAAGATTAAATAGTTTTAAAACTTGAGCCATCATAGAGTTTAAAATTATTCACCACAGAAAACAAACCATTGCCATCATAGAGTTCATATTTAGGCATCACAGAGCAGATATAGAACAATACCAACAACTACCATCGAACTGACAGACAAACAACATAGACTCACTACTACAATTTGGCCTTTCAGCGGTGATTGTTATGACGTCTGCTAGCAATTGTAAATGCTGCTAAAACATTTACCAATAATTAATGAATTCACACTAGATCCATTGTCGTTAAAGACTTTAGAAGCAATTTATACAATTGTTGGTAAAGATAAAAATAATCACCACTAAATATATACATATATATTGAAATCTATAACTTTTTTGTAGAGCTTTTAATAATAATTGCTAAATGATGTACCTTTAAGTTATTTAGCAGCAATTATCTTATTGCTACAAATTAATTGCCACTAAAGAAATAATCTCTTGTAGTGACTGGTTCAAACTTTACCTCAGACCAGACCTTAATAAGATCATACTCCATTTATTCAAAAACCACACACACATATCTCCCCTTTTTCGGCCGAATAAGCCAAAGGAGAGAAAAGCCGTTACTTTGTGCAGTCTAGACCAGATGAACTAGTATCTTCTTCAATAGGCCAAGTTGTAGTGCCAGTAGTGAAATATTTAAAAAACTTCTGCTCAAGAGCTAATACCTGGAGATGAAGCTTAGCTAAAGACACTCACAATTTATAGAAATCATCACAAATTTCTCTTGTATCAGTGGATAAAATTGCATCGGGTCTCATTGCAATCCACTCATCCCTAGAACGTGGTTGTACTGGAAATAAGTCAAAGTGATTGTCTATTAGAAGAATAGATCAAGAAGAAAATTGTTTGTTTCTTTATCCTCCCACTCAAAGAAAATCCTCCCACTCAGAAGATATCTCTTCTTCAGAACTAGGAAAAATAAAAAATGATGTAAGGGTTACAGACACAATACCTCTACCAGAGCTTTTTGTAGCTTTTCCTTTGGATCTCTTTCTCTGCTTTTGACCATGAGGGGTGGACGGAGATGATATTTTATCAGTGGATGGTGCCAGATTTTATGTGTCAATGATTTCAACAAGATTTGAGAACACCATCTCTTTTGCCAAGGAAGCTTCCATCTCTTTCTCAGAGCTCATAGTTTTACCCTTTTACTGCTTCGTAATGAAACTTCGGCTTAAATAAATTGTAGAATGAAGGAAGATTGAGACTATCGATTAAGTTATCAAGAAATTGAACCGAGTTACAACACAAAAAGGACATAAATGATGATATATATGTTCACATTTGCATTAAAGTATAGCCTCCGCTGAAAAACTCGATGGTGAAGTTACGATTACCCGACAAACGCCAGCTGAAAAATTGATTATGTGATAGAATAAATTTTTGAAAACCAATTTATCCATCATGAACACACTATCCAAGGATGATTTAGAGATTCTTCAAATATCCCATTTAAAAGAAGAATTTGTGACATGACACACGGTTCTTGGGCAGAAAAAGATTTGACTACGATGTACTAAAGGCCATTGAGAAGAAGGTTGCATCCTTATCCAATCTTATCTTCCATAAAGAAAGCACACGTGCGAACTTAAAAGAAGAGTTTCTTACTTACTTTATCAATCATCATTTAGAATCCCGCTCTCCTTTTTTTTGAAGAGTTTAGGACATTACCCACTTATTCTCAGTTGCAGTGGATACCAGTTGCAACTGCTTCCTTTCAACTGGAACCTTGATCTTACATCAAGGAGTCTAGCACGTCAATGCATAATAGAATCCTTGAAGTTTTGATAGTACTCATTGCATTAAAAAAAGGTATCTTTTCTTCTTGATTGAGACCATAATCAAGTAACATACTCTTCATCCAAATTAACTGCGTACTACAACTGCTTGTTGCCAAATATTCTGCCTCTGCTGAAGAAAGGGAAATCGAATTTTTGTTTCTTGCTTAACCAGGCCACAAGGTTTGTTCCAACATAAAAATAACCACCTGATGTACTCTTTCTGTCATCAATATTTCTAGCCCAATCTGCATTTGAAAATCCAGCTAGACAAAGATTACAATCAACAGAATACCAAAGACCCAAATCCAAAGTACCTTTAACATATTTGAGAATTCTCTTAACAGCTTGAAGGTGAGACTCCTTTGGATTTGCTTGATATCTGGCACACAATCCATAACTAAAGCATAAGTCAGGTATGCTAGCTGTCAAATATAATAAGCTGCCAATCATGCTTTTGTAGAGGGTGGAATCAACACTCTTCCCTTCATCATCCTTGCATAGTTTCTCATGGGTAGCGATAGGAGTTCTAACTGTCTTAGGACTATCTAGTCCAAACTTGTAAACTAGATTCTTAGCATATTTACTCTGTGAAATGAATATTTTTTTTTCAGATTGCTTGACTTGTAGACTTAGAAAATAGCTCATCTCGATCTCCAACCATGCTCATTTCAAATTCAAACTTCATGTCATCCACAAATTGTTTAGCAAGGAATTTAGAAGTTGAACCAAAAATAATATCATCGACATAAATCTGAACAATTACCAGTTGAGACTCCCTTTCCTTGATGAATAAAGTCTGATAAGCTTTTCCTCTTTTATAACCTTTCATGAGCAAAAATTGAGTTAGTCTTTCATATCAAGCTCTAGGTGCCTACTTGAGACCATATAAAGCTTTCTTCAGCTTATACATATGGTCTGGATGAGTGAAATCTTCAAACCCTTTTGGTTGTTCAACAGAGACTTTCTCATTAAAAATCCCATTCAGGAAAGCTGTCTAAACATCCATTTGATAAAGTTTGAATTTCAAACAGCAAGATAAGGTAAGAAGTAACATGATAGATTCCAGTCTTGCAACAAGTGCAAATATTTCACCATAGTCCAGACCTTCAACTTGATTGTAGCCTTGAGCAACAAGTCTAGCCTTGTTTCTTGTGATGTTTCCTACTTCATCGGTCTTGTTTTTGAAAACCCACTTGGTTCCAATTATATTGACACTTTCAGGTCTTGGAACCAATTCTCAAACATCATTTCTGACAAATTGTTGCATCTCTTCTTGCATAGCCATGATCCAGAATTCATCTTTTAGAGCTTCCTTGGTGTTCTTCGGTTCAACAGTTGAGGTATAGCAAGAGTATTTAATCATATCTTGATCATTCTTCTTGGATTGATTTCTAGTCTCGACTCTTTCATGAACATCACCAATAACATTCTTCAAAGGATTATTCTGTTGAGAGAAAATCCACACTAGAAGGGGGCGTTGAATAGTGTGTATCCTTTTTCTTATTTAGTCAATGTTCTTTTGCTCAATTTTAACTTCAACCAAATTCAAATGCAACTCAATAATGTTTGTTATCAAATATCAAACACAAAAATAAGTAAACAATCAAGACAATGCTAACGCGAGAAAATATAGTGGTTCGGCCAACCGCCTACTCCACTACCTTGTCTCCACACCAAGGATTTCTAACCAACTACTTTATAGAACTTGTGTTTCCCTTTGAATACAACTGAGGACATGATTCTAACCCCTTTGAGAACTTCTCAAACCTACACTACTGGAATAATGAGCATCAGCAATGGCTTGCAACGGCTTGGCCCGTTGCAACGGATCCGTGGCAGAAAAATGTGTTGCTGATAATTTAGCAACGGATCAGCAACGGCCGCTCGGGCCGTTGCTAATAATATTATCAGCAACGGCTTTGCCATGGACACGGGGTTATTGTTGATAATATTATTAGCAACGGCTCGAGAGGCCATGGCAAGGCCGTTAGTGAAAGACCGTTGCTAAGCCATTGTTGTAGGTCATCAGCAATGACTTACGATACACTTTTAGTAATGGCTTTCCCACGGGCGGTCGTGGGAAAGCCGTTGCTGATGATGTAGACCTGAAACCAAAAAAAAAATGGAAATTCCAAATTTCCATTAATACATTAATACATTATCTGATACATAACTCACACACCCATACACCCATACATACATCCATTCACACATCACAAATACACCCAGATATACATCGAAACAATTATACTTATATTTATAATTATCCACAATTGTATAAAAACTATTCAAATAAGTATAGTATCTAAGTAACAAAGTCAATATAAAAAAAACAACAAATCTCACGATGACGATGGAGGATGGTCTGGATCATATGGCGGGGTCTGGAGTGCTTGGGTGTACACCGGCGTGGACTGACTCGAGGATGATGGATCAGATGATGCCGAGGGGATGGCTGCTCCGGTATGAGCTGAGATATTGCGTAACATAGCATGCATCTCCGCCAATATCTGACTTTGACGCTCCATCATCTCATTCTGACACGCGATCGTCTCCTCCAGTGTCCTTATCCTGCTACTCTGATCATAACTGGACCTGGAGGTGGATGGCCGCTCACTAGTGATCGAAGGGGTCGGTGCCCCAAGTGGGCCTAGCACGGCTCGCGCATGACCACTATCTGCAAAGCCATATACGTGGTCTTGGTCCTAGCCACCTGCAGTCTCTACCCACGCTCCTGCGTCAAAGTCCTCGGGGGTGCCCCCGCGCTGCACCACCGTCTAAGTGTAGGTCTCCAACTCGAGTTTGATTTTTTGTTTCATATTTTTCTTAAAACTAAAATTATAAATAAATAATGAATAATTTAAACAAATATACTTACCATAATGTATGCAGCGCGATTGTCAATGTACTTCCCCATCCCATGTACTTCCCCATCCCATGTACTCGACGGTGAGTCCGCTCAAACACCGCCATCGGGGAGGGTCGCTGGACAGTCCCATCATCCAACACTGTCGACTACATTTACAAACAAATACATTAATTAGTACACAGAGTAATAAAATATAAAATTAAAAGTAAGGTATACTTACCATAAGGTTTGCGTGCACTGCAAATGCAATAGAGCCGCCAGTGTGACACGCTCCTCCCCCCGACATGCGGTTTCTAGCCGCAATCCTAAAAACCTCCTGCCATCGATCTGTCGACCATAATGCCACGAGCTGGTCCCATATATCCGGAGTAATCCAATCGGGGCAGTATCCCCGAGTCTCCGCGATGTTAGTGGTCCCAACTCGGGCCACCGCCTGGGATCGGGCCTGCCACAGCTGCCCGTAGTATCTCTACCGGGAAATAGCCTCCCAGGCAGCGTAAATGAAGGACCTCTGGTCCTCAGCCCATGTATAGCGAGCCTGCAAAATAATAATATCAGTACCAATATTAATCATCATGCATGTATACAAAAAAAAATTCATGTGTGCCTCAAACTCGCGCCATAGCATGTCGACGTGCTCACTGCGTGAGACCACGTGGGCCATGCCCCGTACATGTATCGTTGAATGGTAGAAGATATACTCCTTGGCACTTCTTTTTGCTCGAACCTGCACAACAAAAATAAAATTTAATATTATATTATGATATAATGAATTTATAATAATTCATAATTCATGATATATTACCGCTCCCCAATCACGCTAAAGAATCTACGTGACTCTGTGGCTGGTGGAGACTGCCACCTGTTCGGCCCGCGTGGCCACTTGCGTCTAGATGTACTAGCCTCAGCAGTATCATTGGCAGGAGGATCAACAGCATGAGTAAGTGCTAGAGTCTCACCGATCGAAGACTCCAAAGCTCTCCAGCGACGATAACCACGACCAGACATATTTGTCAAATATGCATATAATTAGATTATTATATATATAGTAGAGATATATTTAATATAAGATATACTTTACAATTATTCCTCATCATCTGAGTAATAGTCTTCGAATTCTTCCTCTTCTTCATCTTCTTCATCTTCTTCATCTCTAGCTTCCTCAATTTCATGATCGTCATCATCAGCATATTCAACTTCTAATTGAAATGACGCTGTGTCTGCATCCTCGAGTATTGGAATAATTAATACGGTCTACAGTAGGAGGATCATCTTCTTGATAGAAACCATCTGTCACATCAGGTATCGGCTCATTTTCTCCTGCTATCGGATCAATTCTTCCTCTACCTTTAGTCTTACAGACTACACGCCAATCTGCTCTATCTTTATTTTGAGCCGGATACTTCGCGTAATATACTTGTTCGGCTTGTGATGCCAATATAAAAGGCTCATTTGCTGCCAATTTGATTTGTAATTAACCTCAACAAGTTTGTATTTTGGATGAACTTTCATGCCCCTTTCTGTTGTATCGAACCAATGACATCTAAATAGGATAACTGATTTCAAGCCGAAGTAGTGCAACTCTCACTTCCTCCACCAGTCCATAAAAATCCATATCACATTCAACATAGGTTATCCCTTTCACGCAGACCTCGACATTCATCGTCTTCTTTGTAAATGCATTTTCAACTGTGTGAAATTTATACCCATTAACAAAATATCCGCTATAACATGACACTAGTCGCGATGGTCCACTAACAAACTCAAATATTCTTTCATCTATTTCAGTTCTATGATCTTTGTTGTAAGCCTGAATCCAAGTAGGGAAATCACGATTCCGTAATCTCTCCAATTCTTGATCGTTGTGAATAGAATATTTTTGCACCATCTCAATGTCAAATATTTCAATGAATTGTTCAATCTCTGGACAATTGAGTAATACATACAAGTGTGCCAAATAATACTCTTTGTCGCTTAAGTGTCGAGATGGACGAGAACCAAAAGCACGACCAGAGTGATAAAATATATTTAAACGTCCATCTGAATGTCGAACTCCCCTGTCGTCGTTATGTGGAAGATGATCAAATCTTGTCTGTACTGTCGATTCAAAGTAAAATGAGCAGAATGTTGAAATTTCTTGGATGATATATGATTCAGATATTGATCCTTCAACAGCTGCGGTGTTCTTTACTTTTTTCTTCGGACGATTCATGTATCTTTCAAATAAGTACATCCACCAGTATTGAATGGGACCACCAACTCGTTCCTCGTATACCAAGTGTATCGGTAGATGCTCCATCGAGTCAAAAAAGGCAAGAGGAAAAAATTGCTCCAGCTTGCTTATAATTTCAACAAAGTTTCAAGTATTGACATATCTTCGACTCGAAGGACATTTGCACAAATATTTCTAAAAAATATACTTAATTCAGTCAACAGACCCCAAATATTATCAGGTAGAAGATCTCAGAATTCGATTGGAAGCAATCTCTGCATGAATACATGACAATCATGGCTCTTCATCCCTGATATTATTCAATCATTGACGTTCACACATCGAGATAAGTTTGAAGCATATCCATCGAGTAATCTGAGTTCGTTTATCCATTGACAAACATCTTTGATCTGTTATTTATTTAACACATACGGGGCCTTCGGCTTCAGATATCATCTGTTGACCTCTTGTAACTCCAACTCCGGTCTCTTACAAAGTATTTTCAGATCATGTCGGGCTTTGACATTATCTTTAGTTTTTTCGGAAACATCCATCAAAGTGTTGAAAATATTATCAAACACATTTTTTTCAATGTGCATGACATCCAAATTATGTCGAATTAGTAATGAACTCCAATAGTGCAATTCCCAAAAGATACTTTTTTCACCCAGTTATGTGTTTGACCAAAGCCCGACACTCTTTCATTCTGACCAAACACTATCTCTGGAAGTGTTGAAACACGTGCTAACATTTGTTCACCAGACAACATCGGTGGTGGCTCATCTCTTTCGACTCTGCCATTACTAAATTTATTACGATTCCTTCGATACTGATGGTTAGCTGGTAGGAATCCACGATGACAATTAAAGAATGAGATTTTTCATCCGTTTTGAAGACTGATTGATTTAGAGTGTTCCATACAATACAGACAAGAGAGTTGGCCGTGAGTGCTCCAACCAGACAACATGCAGTACGCCGGCAAATCATTGATTGTCCACAAGACCATAACCTTTAAATTGAAGTTTTGTTTCTGATGATAATCATAAGTGATAGCTCCCAATCTCATAAGTGTCAGCAGCACTGGCTAAACTGAATAAGGAGTTGTAGAATGTCCAAACGGATTAAAACCATCTATGCACAATCCCAATCTGATATTTCTAGTATCCCTAGCAAATGAAGGATAACATGTATCCAAATGTTTCCATGCTTCACTGTCGGATGGATGAGTCATTACTGTATCATCACGACTTCTTGCATGCCAACTTATGTAGGGGGCCGTCTTTTCCGACATGAATAATCTTTGAAGCCTCGGTGTTAGTGAAAAATACCGAAGCACCTTAAACGGGATATTTTTCTATCGGATCGATTTCTTCTCCTTGTAACGAGGATGTTGACATACACATTTTCTTTATAATATAAAATGCAATTATTTTGGCATGCGTGTATTTTTTCGTACCCAAGCCCTAATTTTATTTTCAACTTTTTAGTCTTATAAAAAGTTGGCTCAAACATGTTATCAGTAGGCAGCATTCCATTAATAAATCTTGCAATCCGATCATACGCAACCCCGCTGATATTACAATCGGCCTTGATGTTTAGGAGCTGCGTGATTGCCGAAAACCTAGTGTATTTAGGACAATTCTCATATAAAGGTTCATCGGTAGCTCTCAACATCTCGTAAAATTCTGTAGCTTATTTATTTGGCAATTCAATCTCTACCGCAGTCTGTACTTCTGTGATATCAACACCTGTAGTATCTGGTGGCACTGATGTCTCAGTAACTGGCCGATCGACATTATCATTCAGGTGGAATAGACTCCCAAGACTATCAAGTATCATAGTTCTATAGGGATTAGATTGACTGGATGAAGAAACACTAGCAGAGGAAGATTCACCATGTGTCTGAACGACAGGATTGCTCGACGTCCCGACTTCACGTGACTCCCCGTGACAAGTCCATAGAAAATATCTTGGTGCAAATCCTTTGCTATATAGATGCAGAGTGATAGTTTCCCGATCTAAAAATCGTCCATTCAATTAAATGCGGCACAGACATCGAATTTTATCACCAGCGCTAACGAATTTCCGATTCGAATAGGCAAAATTTAGGAAGTAAGTTATGCCTAATCGAAACTCATTCATTAAAGCTCCACGATCACGACGTCGGTACATCCAACTTCGATCAGCCGACATGATTATATCAATCAATGACAATTTCTTCGGTTAATGCCTTTAGGTGAGATGGTCCTATTCTATTTGGGATTTATGTTATTCATATTGCACTAAGTATTTCTTTTAATCGCTAACTTCATTCTAAATTTCGGCAGCATCTCCCTACAGTTCTCCAAATATGCATATCATCTGGGCGCGTATCAGAGAACAAGAGAGATGCTGCCGAAATTTAGAATAAGTTAACGGTTAAAAGAAAAAACTAAGTGCAATACAAATAACTATATTCCCAAATTATCCAATCAGGGACAATTCAAGGGTTGTACGTCGTATAAAAGATCATCTACTTCTTTTACATGAACATACAACCCCCGAACGGATCTAAGGATGAATGATTATTTTCTAAATGTTTTGAGTCAGTTCGAATCCATAGTGGAAAATTTTGACACGAGTCCAAAGTGGACGATTCCGGCGCGAGTCCGAAGTGGATGATTCCGGCGCGAGTCCACTGAGGACGACTACAGACTAATTAACATTTTAACTAATTAATTAATATTAATCGAAAACATTTTAATTAATTTAAATAATTAACATACCATTATTAATCTAAAAATAATCTAAACTCTAACAATTAATCTAAAAATTAATCTAAACCCTAAAAATTAATCTAATAATTAATCTATAAATTAAACAATTAATTAAACAATTAAACAATTAATTTAAAAAAACAATAATTAATGTATTTCTGGCGCCGGAGTTCGGTGTCCGACGTCTAGTGTCTAGACACTAGACAGATCCGGCTGCGGCCACCGGCCGAAACCCTATATTTAGGGTTTCGGCCGGATCTAGCATTAAATGGGGAATGTAGGGCGGCGATGGATACCTGGAACATACGGGGCGGCGGCGGTTGGAATCGGCGGTCGATGATGGGGCAGCGCTGAGGCGGCGGCGGCGGCGCTGGCAGCGGGCGACGGTAGTAGAGGAAGAGGAAGAAGGAGGAGGAAGGGGCGTGCCCTATATAAACTTATCATCAATGGCTCACTTAACCGTTAGAACGTCGTTGCTGATAAGTTAATCATCAGCAACGGCTCACATGTCTGTTAGAAAGCCATTGCAGATATGGCATATCTGCAATGGCTTGAGCGGCTGTAAGAATTCCATTGCAAATAGCAATGGCTTGAGTGACCGTTGCTGATAGCCGTTGCTGAAGAACCAATTTCTAGTAGTGCTATTCACCTAGGCAAAACATAATTCTACAAAGTCTACCCCTAAGTGTTTACTCTAGCATACCTAGCAAGCTATTACAAATGAAAATAAGGTTAAACAACTCTTAAAATATAATGAAAATAGCTAAGAATTAAAAAGCAAGAACCGGTGCACTTTTCCCAAGCCTTCAAGCCTCCAACTTGCCAAGTCGTAGAGCTTGAATCGAAGCCCGAGTTGAGGAAGAATGTGCGCTTGAAGAAATTGTCAACGAAAGAACCGAGCGCTATTAATCGATCTTTAGAAGGCTCAAAACTCTCCTTTGAATGCTCAATTAAGTCTCTAAGAAGTGTTAAAGGAGTTAGGTGAGGGGTATTTATAACCCCTCAACCGAACGGCTCTTTAACGGGCATTTTTTCTCCTGTTGGACGCCGTTCGATCGCTTGTAGGTCGACCGACCGATCGACCACTCAACGACCACTGGCAATCTGTGCTTTAATCTCTCGATTCGGTCGACCGAAGGGTCGACTGTCAGAGTCGTAATTCTACTTCTTTGTTGTTCGGTCGACCGAAGAAGCTACTACCAGTTTTTGGCCTCAGTCGGTCGATCGACCGATCGACCGATGTAGCCTTCTGCCATTTTTTACTCATCTTCAATCGACCAACCGATCGACCGAATTGGCTACTGCCAATTTTCGGCAACATTCGGTCGATCGAATTGGCTACTGCCAATTTTCTGCCTTGTTCGGTCGACCGAACTCAGGCTGAGGCTGATTTTTTCTTTATCTTTGTTACATGCTTTTTCATAGGTTTAGTTACCAAGTCTTAACTTGGATAACTTTACAATTAGGCTTGGGATGAGATCCTAGGGGTATATTACAGGATATCTACTCAATCTTTTCTTTAACAATTTTTTTTTTGTTTCTTGACGATCTTTTTCCTTCGTTTTTCCGAACGAAGTTCGCATGCTTATCACAACCTCAACCTAAACTCAAACGTTCACACATAGATTAAATACTTGTTTGTTATCATCAAAATAAAGATCGAAGCTTAAGGGGAACTCTTAAGCCAACAGATTCTTGAGAGTTCTTACAGACTTCTCAGTATCACTTTCCTTTTTTTTATCAGTGTTAGTCTCAGAGTCTGTTGTATTGGTCATTTCAACAATCTATTCTGCTATCTTAGAAGGACTCTGGGCAGTCTTGTCAATAGTTGCTCTGCCTGTTCATCAGTAGTTAGACTCTGGTACGATTGTGAGTCATCAACTTTCACATTTGGTGACTCTATAACAGTTTGAGTGCGCTTGTTGCAGACTCTATAAGTTTTGCTATTTGTTGAATATCCAAGGAATATTGCTTCATCACTTTTGCTTTGCATCTTTTCGAGGTATTCCCTATCATTTAGTACACAACACCTGCTACCAAAGACATGAAAATATGTATGGTTAGGCTTTCTTCCCTTCTATAATTCATATGGAGTTTTTGTAGTCTTTGATCTGAGATATGCTCTATATATAATGTAGCAAGCAGTATTGATAGCTTCAGCCCAAAATCTTTCAGAGATCTTCTTGGAATTTAGCATGACCCGAGCCATCTCTTGGATAGTATGATTTTTCTTTTCAACAACACCATTCTGTTGAGGAGTGTTTGGATCAGAGAATTCATGAAGAATACCATTATCATCACAAAATTCAGAAAAAGATATGTTTTCAAACTCTCTTCCATGATCACTTCTTATTCTAATTAATTTAAGAATAGGAAGTTCTTGTTCATTCTGGAGTCTTAGACATAAGGATTTAAAGTTGCTGAAGACATTCGACTTTTCCCTTAGAAACTCTGTCCAGGTGAATTGTGAGTAATCATCTACACAAACAAGAACATATTTTTTACCTCCAATGCTTTCAATTTGCATGGAACCAACCAAATCCATGTGAAGAAGTTCTAGAGGTTTTGAAGTTGCCACCAATTGCAACTGCTAATGAGACTGTCTTGTCTGCTTTCCTTCTTGGCAAGAGCCACAAACCAATTCAGGTTCTCTAGTGAGATTAGGAATTTCTCTCACAACTCCAGCATTAACAAGCTTCTTTAGGTCGTGGTAGTTTACATGACCTAACTTTCTGTGCCACTAGTTAATATTAGAGGACACAACAAAAAGACAGATAGATGAGATGGCAATTTTATAATGATTCTCTCAAGATCTCCTTCCTTCAAGAATATAATCACCATTTTTATCAAAGACCTTGCAACTATTTTTGTTGAACTTGACATCTAGATTCTGGTCACATAATTTACTGATACTCACAATATTTGCTTTTAGACCATCCACTAGCAGAACATCTTTTAACCTGAGAATTCCTAGAACATTTAAAATTCCAACTCCTAAGACATTTCCATGTCTTCCATCTCCAAATGTTACAGTTGCACCTTCATGTTCTAGAATATTTTTTAGATTTTCTGAATTCTTGTCATATGCTGAGAACAACGATTGTCGAAATATCATGATCCAAGAGAAGAAATAGTCTTTGACATAAAAGCAACTTTACAGTTATGTTCAGCTTTTCTTACCCAAACTTGTTTGAACTTATGTTTAGAAGAGTCTTCATGCTCCTTTCTCTTTAGCTTGTGGGCAAGCTTAAAACAATTTGCAATTATATGTCCTCTACACTTGCAGTAGAAGCATATGGGCACTTTTATTCTCTTCCGTGTAGTGAACCTTATGTTTTGAGAAGTCTTTTAAAAAATTCTTCATGGGCAGTTGAGACTGAAGTTTTGACTGTCCCGAACTTGTGTATCCAAGTCCAGCATGGTTAGACTTGGATTTTCCTGCACTCAAAATTTCATTTATAGTACAAGTGGAATTCATCATTCTAGCTTCTTTCTTTATCTTTTCAAATTCAGAAATCAACTTGGATTCTTTATCAATCTGACTCTTGTAGGTTTCGACTTCCTCCTCGAGTTTCTTTTTTTGTTCAATCAAATTTTTTTTTTGATTTCTGAGGGTATTGTTGAAAGTTGTCACTTCAACCCATTTATCAAACATCTCTTGATAGGCTTCTTCACGACTGTCAACATATTGAATTTTGTTATCCTCATCCTTAGTGTCTGGAATACAATCGGCTTGAACACTGTCGACTATGCAGGTAACAAAAGCTCTTTAGTTGCCTTGCTCAGATTCTTCTGCTTCATCTTCTTTATCATCATCACTCCAAATAGCTGTGAAAGACTTCTTGAGATTTCTCTGTACATTAGGACATTCAGATATGATATATCCATATTTTTCACATTCAAAGCACTGAACACCTTTAAACTTCTACTTAAGATCAGATCTATCAACAAAAGATTGACTTCTTCTATTTTCCAAAAAAGATGAACTTGTTTTGGATTCGGTAGAACTGGACGGTTGAAACTACTGTCTGAACTGCACATTCTGATTTTGCTTATTCTTGCCTCTTAGAAATCTTCTGAAATTCTTTGTTATAAGAGCATATGCTGCATCCATCTCTTCCTCTGAATAGCCTTCAGACTTGTTCTTTTCTTCAATAGCATTGAAAGCAAAAATTTCTCCTTTTCTCTTTATGAGAGTACTTCTCAAACAATTCCAATTCATAAGTTTCTAGTTTTCCCATCAAGGTGTCAAGAGTAATAGAAGAGGGATCATGAACTTCTCCTATAGCAGCAACCTTCATATCAAATTTTGTAGGCATGGATCGTAAAACTTTTCTTACCACTTTTTCTTCAGAGAATGGTTCTCCAAGGTTGGAAGCATTATTCATCAAGTCTTTGATACGCCCATGAAAGTCTTGAATGCTTTCATTTTCACCCATTTTCAAATTCTCAAACCTGGGTATTGAGAATTTCAACATTTGACTTATAAAGAGTCAATGATCCTTCATGATTTGTCTCCAAAATTTCTATGCTTGTTTTACGAGAGTGCAAGCAGAGATAAGTTTGAACTGAGAGGGATCCACACCACTGAAAAAGGTATTAAGGGCTTTGTTATCATAGTTGGCAGCAACAACTTCTGCTTCCTTATATAGGTTCTTTGGCTTCTTCTCAGTCCCAAGTGAAGGAGGAGTATAGTCATCTTCTATAGTATCCCAACAACGATCATCTATGAACTTGATGAATGCTCTCATCCGAGCCTTTCAATAAGCATAGTTTGTTCTAATAAGATGTGGAGGAACATTGATAGAATTTCCCATTGGCATTCCTTCCATCTGGAGCCTGAAAGATAAGAGACACACCAAGGTCTTGTGCAAGTAAAGGTTAGCACAACCGCTCTGATACCAAATGACAATATATATAGGTCTCTTCGGGAACTTCTGTAAAGGGCAGTTGCTTAGGAAGTTACAACTGCTCTAATACTAACCAATTGTAGCAAAGTAATAATACTAACCTATTTGCTAAGTAAAAACCAACTTGCCTCTCTATGACATCACAGCCACAGAGTTCCGTCCCCCACACAACCTCGTGTTGTAGTGAGTTATCTGCTCGATATCCAATCTTCTCCTCAAAGATAAAAGGTTGTTGCCTCTTCTGCATTTGGAAGTTTGCACTCAGTAGTTTCAACTCCTCTATATGTGGGAACAGCGTTTTCACGCAATTAAGTTATCGATAATAGATCTCTTCTTCGATATTTATAAGTGTCACTGGAAGATTACAGGAAGATCTAAATAAATGTTGACTTCAATCATATTTAATCATTGTCGTCTTCAATAGAAACCGTCAGCATAACTTAGGCGTTTTTACAAAAGATTATTTACGTAAATAAGAAACACCTAAAGAATAAGTGAAGAGAAACTCTTCGAAACAAAACTGATCAAGTCAAAAATAATGATGATTTAAATGTCCATAATCAGTTAACAAAATCATCATTTAAACCAAAAGTCCATCAGTCATCAAGATTATCTCAGACAGTCCATCAGAATTCCTTTAAGACTATAAGCAGTTAAGACTGCGTCTTCACGGTCGAAACCTTCAATATTCTCATAATATATTCTGGTTACAGTAGCTCAACAACGGGAATGAATTGTAACATGAGATCCAGCATAAACAACTCATCAATACGAGCAGTTGCTCAAAGTCTCTTTACCTAAGAAATAATCTGACAAAAGATATTTTTGCCAAATATAGCCAACATTGACAAAAACAATACTAACAATCATTAATACTGGAAACCAAAAGTCATCATATCTGAAGCATCCTTATCCAAAAAACCATAGTCTGTAGGAGCAGTTGAGACTATCCTCACACAGTAGTAACTATCTTCAACATAAGCAGAACTCCTCATAGTTGTGACTATCCATTTAACTAAGAATAACCGGGAATACTTTTGCCAAATATAGCCAACACACATAAGCCAAACACTAACACAAAGATGTGAAACCTAAGAAGGATATCAAGAAGAAAGGGAAGAAGGCTCCTAAGGGTACCTATTTCCATTATGATAAAGATGGCCACTGGAAGCGCAACTACAAGAAGTATATTGAAGAAGTAAAGCAGAAGAGGGCTTCTGAAGCCCCCTCCACAGGTGCGTTTGTTATTGAGATAAATTTATCATTACAAAATTCTACTATATGGGTATTGGATACCGGTTGTGGTTCTCACATTTGCAATTCATTGCAGGGGTTGAGAATAAGTAGAATGTTGAACAAAAGTGACTGCGACCTCCGTGTAGGCAATGACGCAAGAGTTGCAGCTTTAGCCATAGAAACCTATTGTTTGTGTCTGCCATCAGGCAAAACCATTAAATTGAGCAATTGTTACCACGTTCTAGATTTAATAAATCCTACCACTATTCGAACATCAGGGAGATTGCGTAGATGACCTGAAAGATTATTCCTGATTATTGAGAATGACTAGGAATTCGTTGATCCGCAATCCTATGATCAAGCAATCATGATTGCAAACAATGACAGGGAGCAATGCAATCCAAAGGAGTTACTCCTATAGGGTGTAATTGGATCTTTTAGAGAAAGATTGGAGCTGGTGGTTAGGTGGAGACCTATAAGGCCAAGCTAGTAGCAAAAGGTTTCGCTCAGAAGCAAGGTATTGACAATGATGAAACTTTTTCTCCTATAGCCATGCTCAAGTTCATTAGGATAATGCTAGCCATTGCTGCATAACATGGCTACGAGATCTGGCAGATGGATGTCAAGACTGCATTCCTCAATGGTGAACTTGAGGAAGAGGTCTATATGACCTAGTTATAGGGATTCGTATACCCGGTAGGACCGAACAAGGTATGCAAATTGCAAAGGTCCATTTATGGACTCAAGCAAGCCTCGAGGAGTTGGAACATTTGTTTTGATGAGACAGACAAAGAGTTTGGCTTTATCAAAAATATGGATGAACCTTGTGTCTACAAAAAGGTTAATAGGAGCGTCGTTGTGTTTATTGTGCTGTATGTAGATGGCATACTGCGCATGGGGAATGATGTTCCTATGCTACAGTTAGTGAAAGCATGGTTATCCAAAAACTTCTCCATGAAGGACTTGGGTGAAGCATCTTATGTACTCGGCATCAAGATCTATAGGTCTACAAGGATGCTTGGTTTGTCCCAGTCTCGGTAGATTGATACCGTGCTAAAAAGGTTTTGCATGAAAGGCAGTAAAAGAGGTTACTTGTCTATGAGTCATGGCATCACTCTTTGTCTCCTAAGACACTTGAGGAGAGAAAAAGGATGAGCGAGATCCCTTATGCTTCGGCAGTAGGATCCATCATTTATGCGATGCTCTGTACTCGGCCCGATGTCGCTTATGCCATAGGGGTAACTAGCAGATTTCAGGTAGATCCTAGAAAGGAACATTGGAAAGCCCTAAAGAACATTCTTAAGTATTTGAGAAGGACTAAAGATATTCTCCTAATTTTTGGAGGGTCTGAATTCAAACAAGAAGGTTACACTGATTCTAGCTTCCAGTCAAACCCTAATGATAGTAAATCCATCTCGGGGTATGTTTTCACTTTGAATGGTGGCGCAGTTTGCCGAAAAAGTTCCAAGCAAGGTACTTTGGCCAACACGGTGACAGAAGCTGAGTACATCACTGCAAGCGAAGCTGCAAAGGAAGGAATGTGGATAAAGAAGTTTATCTCTGAGCTAAGTGTTGTTCCTGAGGTTGCCGGTCCAGTCCCTATTTAGTGTGATAACACTGGGGCTATTGCTCAAGCAAAAGAACCTAGATACCATCACAAATCAAAATACATCCTAAGGTGGTATCACCTGATCAGAGAGAACGTTGGAAGAGGTGATATAAATGTCGAACGCGTCGACTGTTGGGATGGAAGAAGAAGCCCAGCGCAAAAAGCGATTTTTAAAAAATACAAACCATCCCAAAACTAGCGATCAACTTTAACAATCTTTAAGGAATTCAATCTATGAGTAGAAAGAGATGATATACCTTATACCACGGATGGTAAGGTTGCTCCTATCCCCGTTTCAAGACGTTCAAGCGTACGTCCTCCAAGGAAGATCCACACCAAACGTCTCGCAACAAAGGGACAGCGAACACCAAGACCCGTTATGGATCAACGGAGAGGGAAAATCAACCCCGAAATGCACCTAGGTGAAGCCGGCCCTTCACCAAGAACCGAGCACCAAAAGGAAAGAAGAGGGGATGAGAAAACCACGGAACAAGGAGGAAGATGAAGGAATACCTCGCTGTCCTCCTTGGACTCCTCCGAGAAGATGAAGGAGATGACACACCCAAGAGGAAGAGACCTCCAAATCGGCTTCACAAAACCGGGAAGGAGGAGCTTGATGGCCGGCCACCCATGGAGATCAAGAGGAGCTCTTTGGAGTCTTGCTCTTCAAGAAGCTTCTCAAGAATCCAAGCCTTTGCTCCTCTCTTAGATCTCTAACCAATTTTCTTAACCCCTCTCAACGGAGGTTAGGCCATCTATTTATAAGGGGAGTAGGTGGCCCCCATGGTGGACCCGCCCCCCCCTTTTTAAATCCTCTCATGGGCCCCCCTATTTATAGGCCATCTATGATGTCATGACTCATAGGCAAGTAATCTTTTTTACTGCCTTCCATGCTAAACCTTTTTTTTAGCACGGTATCAATATACCGAGACTGGAAAACCAAGCATCCTTTTAGATCTATCTGTGTAGATCTTAATGTCGAGTACATAGGATGCTTCACCCCAAGTCTTTCATGGACAAGTTTTTGGATAACCATGCTTTCACTGACTGGAGCAGAGGAACATCATTCCCCATGAGCAGTATGTCATCTACATATAGCACAAAAAACACAATAGCGCTCCCACTAACCTTTTTATAGACACAAGGTTCATCTATATTTTTTATGAAGTCAAACTCTTTGACTGTCTTATCAAAAAGGATGTTCCAACTCCTCGAGGCTTGCTAGAGTCCATAAATGGACCTTTGTAGTTTACATACCTTCTTTGGTCCTACCGAAGACACGAAACCTTCCAACTGGGTCATATAGATATCTTTCTCAAGTTCACCATTGAGGAATGCAGTCTTGACATCCATCTGCCAGATCTCGTAGTCATGATATGCAGCAATGGCTAGCATTATTCTAATGAACTTGGGCATGGCTATAGGAGAAAAAGTTTCATCATAGTCAACACCTTGCTTCTGAGTGAAACCTTTTGCTACTAGCCTGGCCTTATAGGTCTCCACCTAGCCATCAGCTCCAATCTTTTTTTCTAAAAGATCCAGTTACATCCTATAGGAGCAACTCCTTCGGGTAAGTCAACCGAAGTCCAAACTTGGCTGGTGAACATGGAGTCCATTTCGGATTGCATTGCTCCCTGCCATTGCTTACAATCAGCATCCTTGATTGCTTGATCATAGGATTGCGGATCAACGAATTCCTGGTCATTCTCAATGGTCAGGAATAATCTTTCAGGTTGTCTACACAATCTCCTTGATCTTCGAAGAGTGGTGGGAGGTAGTGTTTCTGTGATTGGTTCTTCCTGTGGACTTTCCACGAGTGGTTGCGAATTTGCTTGTGGTTGTTGAACTTCATCGAGCTCGACATCTCTCCCGCTCCCACTTTCCTCGATAAACTCTTTTTTCTAAGAAAGTGGCATGTCTACTGACAAACACCTTTTGTTCAGTTAGCGAGTAGAAATGATACCCTAAACTCTCCTTAGGATACCCCCACAAACCTGCACTTGGTTGATTTAGCATAAAGCTTATCTGACTCTAATTTCTTGACGTACGCAGGGCAACCGCAAATCTTGAGATACCTCAGACTTGGTTTCTTGCCACTCTATATCTCATATGGTGTACCAGAGACAAACTTTATGGGAATCCTATTCAATAGGTAGATAATCGGTTTCAAGCGCATATCCCCAAAATGAAATCGGGAGATCAGTAAAGCAAAGCATGGACCGCATCATGTCTAACAACATGCGATTCCTTCTTTCAGATACTCCATTATGTTGTGGTGAGCCTGGAGGGGTCCATTCGGAGACAATCCCATTATCTTTTAGATAATGTAGAAACTCGGTGGATAAGTACTCACCACCTCGATCTGATCAAAGGGTTTTAATACTTTTCCCTACTTGTTTCTCAACCTTAGCCTTATACTCTTTGAACTTTTCAAAAGTATCAGACTTATGTCTCAACAGGTAGACATATCCATACCTTGATCTATCATCTGTAAATGTGATGAAGTACGAATACCCACCTTTGGCTTGAGTTGTCATTGGTCCGCAAACATCTGTGTGGACCAGCTCTAACAACTCAGTAGCCCTTTCACTACACCCAGTGAAGGGGGATTTTGTCATTTTTCCTTTGAGATAGGATTCACAAGTTGGCATCAATTCAAAATCAAATGGGTGAAACAACCAATCTTTGTACAACTTGTTAACCTGGTCTCATTAATATGACCCAGTCTCAAGTGCCAAAGATAGGTGAGGTTCAGATTATCTCATTTTCTCTTGTGTGTTTGTTCGATATGAAAATCATTATCAGTTACATCTAAGACCATCAAACCATTTGAAATGTGCCCAGTTCCATATAATTCATCAGAATGATATATGTGGCAACAATTGCCTTTTAAAGTCATTTCATAACCTTGTTCTAGAAACAAAGTAACAAAAATAATGTTCTTTATTAAAATTGGAACGTAATAGCAATCGCTCAATTCAATGGTTTTGCCTGATGGCAGATACAAACAATAGGTTCCTATGGCTAAAGCTGCAACTTTTGCGCCATTGCCTACCTGAAGGTCGTAGTCGTCTTTGTTTAGCATTCTACTTATTCTCAACCCCTGCAACGAATTGCAAATGTGAGCACCACAATCGGTATCCAATACCCATGTGGTAGAATTTTGTAATGATATATTTATTTCAATAACAAACGAACCTGCGGAGGGGGCTTCAAAAGCCCTCTTCTGCTTTACTTCTATAATATACTCATTGTAGTTGCGCTTCCAGTTGTCATCTTTACCACAATGGAAATAGGTGCCCTTAGGAGCCTTCTTCCCTTTCTTCTTTATATCCTTTTTGGGTTTCACATCTTTTTTTTTCCGTTGTGTTCTTAACAGAGCGCTTCTTTGCCTTTTTATGGGCACTACCAACTAACAAGACTTTGTCCTCTTCCTTCAGAAGGTGGGACTCAGCAGTCTTCAGCATATTAAGGAGCTCGGGAAGTGAGGCATCCATCTTGTTCATGTGGTAGTTAATGATAAACTATGAAAATGACCTTGGAAGGTATTGGAGTATTAAGTCCTGACTTAGCCCCTTATCGATGTTTATGCTCAACTTCTCTAACCTCGTGATCGAATCGATTAGTTTGACAACATGGGTTTCAACAGGGGTCCCTGCCGTCATCTTGGCTTGGTAGAGTTGTTTTGACCGCTCAAACCTAGCAGTCCGGCTCTCTTCACTATACAACTCCTTGAGGTGAGGGAGGATGGCCCCTGCATCCATCTTTTCATGTTGTCGCTACAACACATCGGACATAGAGGAGAGCATTATGCACTGAACAGTAGTGTTGTCATCTTGCCACTTCTTGTAAGTGGTTCTCACTTCCTCGGTAGCCCTTTGGGAAGGGGTATCTGGTGGCCTGTTATCAAGAATATAAGAAAGTCTCTCCTGGGTGAAGATAATTCTCAGGTTTCACAACCAATCAACATAGTTCAGTCCAGTGAGTTTATTTGCATCAAGTATGCTTCGCAATGACAGTGTAGATGACATGGCGACAATGAAATACTACAAAGAAAAATAAAAACAAACATGAGCTACCATTTTATATGCATGATTATTAATGTCTTTTAATTTATCATGTCTCCCACTAATTTTTGCGGTTCCCAAATGACCCTCCTATTGGGAAGAGGGAAGCCCTCGTTGGTAGACTTCCTTAGGGGAAGATGGAACCCCACTTCTCCTACTCGGGTCTCGCATTTAACATGACAAACCCTAATAGGTCCATGGGTAGGAAACTCTTTACCGATCACATCGTTATGCGACTTCCATCAAGTTTTGCCTCTAGGGTTACCATGGCCATATGTTTGTACAACAAACCAAGGAGCCCTAGTTGAGTTGGACCCATCATTCGCTTACCCTAGCGAGAAAACAACCACCCTTGAGTTTGCTTAACAAGGTAAGTCATATTCAACCTAGTAATAGAGACACAAGGGTATGTGCCATATGAGATACAACGTGTCTATCATCACAAAAAGGCCTTGTGTTTGCACAACAAACCCGTTGTGACAATAGACACACTTGTACCTCACAACGATGGAAGGCATGACCGATATTCTTAATGTAATAACCATTCGGACTCAATATTATTGGAGGGTATCTTCATTCAATCATAATTATCTAAGTTATAAACAATTGAAACAAAAATAATAAATAAAAGCATAAAGTAAATAAGGATGATTATGGATGTTGTAAGGGTTCCACCCGAGCCACCGGGCGAACCAAGGCCATCATCCTAGGGTTTTAGGGAGCTCCACCTTGCCAAGGCGCTGCCCAAAATCATATTGAAGGTTGCCAGTTCCATCAGTGCTTTCCCGGGATTCAAGTCATCATCATCATGGCGCCGAACACCTCCTCTCCGTGTGTGCACCAAAACAGGGCAGCAAGCGTTCTCATCGCGAATCTGCCCCTAAACTTCTAATTTTACAAAACTAAAAGAAGAAGACCCCAAACAACCCTTGGGGAAAGGTTTAAGGAGAGGGAGAAGAAGATTACAATTAGAATTCTCAAGAGGAAGGCAGGGGTACGCAGGCCCTATTCAAAAGTTATAATGCTGAAATTTCATAAATTTACAAGCAATCAATACAACCATGTTTTACACACAGTCACAGCACATAGGGCTCATCCATAATCATCCTTTCATGCATCTTAACAATTAAGAAAAAGAAAGGAAAAAAACAGACTCCAAAAATGCTCTAATCGGGTTACGTTTCCACCCAAACGGTCCAAACAACACATGCTGAAAATTTTAGTTTTCGGGGCTGTTCAACCATGAACCCATGGGGTTCTTGAGTTTGAAATCTGTCCAAGACAAGTTTGGATAGTAGGTTACCACCCCGATTCATCGCATGAACTGTGGAGCCAAAAGAATGACTCAAGAACCCCCGAAAACAAAAATCGGGCAGCATGACGTTTAGGGAGCGAACAGTTCAGAAACACAACAATAACGCGTAACAAAATTCAAAAAAAAATGATAAAAGTGGCTCCGATACCAATGTTGGGATGGAAGAAGAAGTACAGTGGAAAAAATAATTTTAAAAAATACAAATCATCCCAAAACCAGCGATCAACTTTAACAATCTTTAAGGAATTCAATCTAGGAGCAGAAGGAGATGATATACCTTATACCACGAATGGTAAGGTTGCTCCTATCCCCATTTCAAGACGTTCAAGCGCACGTCCTCCAAGGAAGATCCACACCAAATGTCTCGCAACAAAGGGACAGTGAACACCAAGACCCATTGTAGATCAACGGAGAGGGAAACTCAACCCCGAAACGCACCTAGGTGAAGCCGGCCCTTCACCAAGAACCGAGCACCAAAAGGAAAGAAGAGGGGATGAGAAAACCACAGAACGAGGAGGAAGATGAAGGAATACCTCGCTGTCCTCCTTGGACTCCTCCGAGAAGATGAAGGAGATGACACACCCAAGAGGAAGAGACCTCCAAATCGGCTTCACAAAACCAGGAAGGAGGAGCTTGATGGCCGGCCACCCAAGGAGATCAAGAGGAGCTCTTTGGAGTCTTGCTCTTCAAGAAGCTTCACAAGAATCAAGCCTTTGCTCCTCTCCAAGATCTCTTAACCAATTTGCTTAACCCCTCTCAACGGAGGTTAGGCCATCTATTTATAAGGGGAGTAGGTGGCCCCTATAGTGGACCCCCCCCCCCCATTTTTAAATCCTCTCACTGAAATTCAAAATTTCGGGGTTTGCCACCAAAACAATAATTTATATTTAATGGATTTATAATTAATTCAAAATTAACTAAATCCAACTAAATATAATCTTTAACTTATCTCTATAAATTAAATTCTTATTGATTAGGATTTATCATGTGCCAATCCCTCCAATTTAGGGATGCCTTACAAATTAGGGTTACCGAGGAACTTCTTCATCGCGTATTCATTCCTATAGGAAACATCTTTCCTATCATGTCCGTAAACAAGATCAGTGATCGTGTTGCAGCATGTCCATGCTAGTAGACATATAGTGCCACATTCGGACTTTATCTCATAATGTCTGTTAAGAGGTTAGCCTGTTGTGTGAGACCCATTGGGCCCCACACTAAGCCAACAATGAGTTGTGCATAACAGAGAGTCAGATCCGATAGAACGGCTTCTATTCGAATCTTATGAGCCACCACTAAAACCCATTTAGTGTGGTCGTGAGAGACTCCACTCACAAGTTAAGATTGACATCTAACAACGTGTCATGACTACCCAGATAGTGTGAGGTTCAATCTACAGGGATCGAACGCCCTTCGGTCATTAGTTACCGTTCAGCTAAGTCCCTCGATTACAATGTCCTGAAGTCGGCTAGGGTATAGAAGAAGTGTCAAACCCTAATACCCATTCATATGTATTCCACCCGCCAAGATGTCATCTCAATAATGAAACATCAAAAACATCTTCTTGACTTTCAGTTCTACTCTAGCCAGAGATTCCCGAGTCGACACTTGTAGGGACACATAGGACGTTATCTCCTCTCGCTAGGAGTAACTAATTCTATGTTAGTTGCTCACCTACCTCCATGAATGTTTCCCCATGCCTAGTAATACCCGGCACATGATGCTAAGGGCCATGTAGGGATAAAACCAGAGCAATGGGTTGTCACTCATAAGGTAACCATGACAACCTTAGGTCCATGGACTGCTTGCACCTACTATCACCCGAGGAACATCCTATTGACACTCATGTAAGGATTCTATTTTGTGTTCCTCGGCAGGTCCGTTCAGTGAACTCATTCCCTAATGAGTACCTGCACTTGTACATTAATGACGGCTTATAGGTAACTGTGAGATCAGCTACCCCTTATCGTGTAAGGCGCGTACCAAGTGCACCAGTCTATCTGGAATCATCAATCCCCTAATTGGTGATCCTATGACTGGGAACATTTAGAATAGGGGCATCTGGATTCCAAGTCTCACTAGCATGATCTCATCATGGCCTTGGAATCAATTGCCCAAGTTCATGGGGTTCATCACAATCTAATATATACAAAATATAGATGCAACATATGATGAAAAGATGTCTCATATTATTCATTAACCATAAATAGCTCCCTACACATCAACATGTGATTGGCTCAAGGACACTATTTCTTTCATCGACACAAAAGAGAACATTGCATATCCTTTCACAAAGCCATTACCACAGCAACAGTTCGATCGCTACTTAAATTGTATGGGTATTAGATACTATAATGATTGGTTACAAGTGCAAGTGGGAGATTGAAAGAAATAGTACCCTTGAGCCAATCACATGTCAATGTGTAGGGAACTATTTTTGGATAATGAATAAATAAGACAACTTTTCATCATATGTTATATCTGTTGGCTTTAGGTTTTCAACCTTAGTCTTAATCTCGGTTTTGATGGTTTTGATGATAACAAACATGGGACTAATGATTTCATTGAGAATATGTTCAGGCTCCATATCAATTAGCGTTCGATATCCTCGATCGAAAAAATCAAAGAAATCAGAAATCATAAGCACATTGATCGTCGTGCTCGGGTTCATCGTGGAAGTTTATCGAAGATCGATGAGTGCACCAAAGTCGCTTGGATGAGTCCAAAGATCAAGTCAAAAGCTATCCAAGATGATGCTCGTTGAAAGCTGAAACCCGAAAACCAAGCGCGGAAGAAATAGGCTGAAAATGCAATTTCAGCCTATGTTCGATCGACCAGGCGGTCGACCGAATAGGGTAAGAAATGGGCAGTAGTCCTAGCGGTCGATCGATCAGTCGACTAGACTGAGGCTAGCTGCAGATGCAGCTTGCGTCGGTTGATCGATCGACCGACCGAAAGTGAAATCGCAAGTTTCTTGCGTCAGGCGGTCGACCGACCTACAGATACCCGAGACGCGAGATCATGTAGGTTGACCACGGGGTCGACCGAAGGTCGGGGATGAATAGTCATGTCTGGGCAGTTGACCTATCGATCGATCGACCACAGACAAAAGAGAAGCGATCAAAAGACCGGTTGACCAGTTGGTCGACCAACTATTCGACCGGCGGTCTATAACAGATAGTTTTCTATCCGTTGAACAGTTGTTTTTTCACGAGGGTATAAATACGCCCTCATATACTTCATTTAATCTTCTTCCTTGATCAACACATATTTTTTGAGCCATTAAAAGGAAGATTTGAGCCTTCCAAAAGATTGATTGAAGCGCGCCCTGTTCTTCATCGAGTTCTTCTTCAAGTGTTGTCTGCTTCCTTAACTCGGGATTTACTTCAAGCTCAACGACTTGGCCGAGTTGAAGGTTTTAAGGCTTGGAAAAGAGTAGATAATTTTGTTTTACTTAAAGCTCTTTTCCCTTGTAATTTTAACTATTTTTTTATTTGGGTTTGTGTGAAGACCTAGGCTGTTAGGTCATGTTGTGTACAAGTGGTTACCTGGTGTTAGGTGTAAATCCACTTTTGTAAAATGTAGTTGTTACTAGGATTAGTTTAGTTGTCCCTTAGGGTTGAGGTGGAAGATGACTCTCGATAAGAAGGCGGTGACTTCTGGGTGTGGAAGTGCCTTAGGTCGAGAGTGTGTCTCTTCGGTGAAAAGTCCTCTGTGTAAGAGAAACATTAATTAATCTAGTAAAACTAGTTTGGAAATTCTAAGTGGGGTGCTTAGGTAGCGGAGTAGGCATTGGGGCCGAACCACTATAAATCTTGTGTTTGCATTGTTTCATTTTGTTGTGCTTTAATTGCTTAATCATTTATAAGCTTCCACATCTAATCGCATTCAATTGTAAATTGCCTAAACCAATCTAAGTAAATTTAAATCAGGATTTAGGCTAATTGAATTAGTAAACACACTATTCATCCCCCCTCTAGTGTCACCATTTCGCCAACAATTGGTATCAGAGCGGGTTCGTAGTTTGAGATTTCATCATCTCTTCTATACCTTGTCTCGATCTCGAAATGGCTCTAGAGTCGGTAGCGTCTACACCTCCTAGGTTCGATGTCTCGAACTTTGGTCTATGGAAATCTAGGATGTACACCTTTCTAAAGACTCAAGGTTTAGGTGTATTTAACATGGTAAAAATCAAATATATTGAACCTAAGGAAAACATGGATGCATGGACACAAGAACAAATTAATATGTTTGAATTAAATGCTAAGTCAACAAATTGCATATATTGTTCTTGTGAAAATAATATCTTTGAAAAGATCATGCATTGTACCTCAGCATATGATATTTGGGCTACTTTGAATATGCTATATGATTATGCTAAAACCGAGGAGTTAGAAACTTTTAATGAGGATAGTGATGACAATTGTCATCAATGCTAACATGATTTTTGAAGCCCAAAGTGTCTCCAATCATAGGAGCACTAAAAGTCGAAAGAGAAAGGTGATCTGACATGTGTGCCATGAGAAAGGGCATGTAAGGAAGAATTGCCCTACCATGAAGAAAAGAGGAGGTCAAATGCTTCCACATCATCCTACTCAAGTGAAGCATCCTCCCTTCATGACTATGAAGCCATCTCAAAAGAATGCCTCATGAATGATGACAATGAGGTACACTCCACCTCTTCTAGTCATGTTAATAACAATAATAGTAGTAACTCATCTAGCTCTCATGACTTTAATGAATTGATGGATGAGTATAAAATCATGTATGCCTTGCTCTTGAAAAAGGATAAGGAAAACAAAAGGATCAAAAATGAGAATTCTAGACTTAGTTCACATGTGCATGCTCTAGAATTAGAAAATGAGAAATTAAAATCTAGCTCATTTGATCCTTGTCATGATATGTTGAAACTTGAGCTTAAGGACTTAAAGCTTGAAAATGAAAAAATGAAGAATGATTTCAAAATTGAGAATGAGTCTTTGAAAAATGAAAACTCACAAATCAAAAAGGAAAATTATATGTTGAAATCTCAAATGCATGCTTTACATAACTCAATGATTGATTTGAAAAATGAGGTTCTAAATCTAAACAAGAAAGTGAATGAAATGAAAAATATTTCCTCATTTAAGAATTTTAGTAAAAAGAATGTTCATGCTAATGTTAAATCTCATGTTAGACATTCTACCTTTAAACCTCATGTTCAAAATAAAAATATTTCATCTAAGAATGCTCATATTCATCATGTCTCACATATCAAGCATTCAAATGATAGATCTAATGTCCATAGCATAAATAAAAAGAAATTCAATGGACATTGTTTTTATTGTGGTATTTTTGGCCATGCTATTGTTGATTGTACATTCAAGAAAAATCCAAGTGTAGTTAAGACACTTTGGATTCCTAGGCCAACTCACCCCCAAGGACCCAAAGCCATTTGGGTACCAAAAGTCTCATCTTCTTTTGTAGGGGGAGCTACCACACAAGGATGAATGAGAAGTGAAGAATTGAAGTTGATCATGAACTTAAATGAAGTATGATTCATTGGTTGCAACTTCAAACCATCATGATGCCATAGGTATGGAAATTGGCATCTAGGTATACCTTTTTATCATCTCCTTACTTTGGCTTGTTTTATTTAAGTTGGAGTTATGATACATGCCTAAAATTGATTGACTTTCCCTGCTCTTAACATCTTTTGAAAAATGTTTTTGATTTTCAATTTCCCGGTCTCTTCGGAGACCCCGGTGGCCTGTAATGGGCCTAAGCGACCTTACGGTTCTAAATCGTAGGCACATTGTGGCCTTTCGGTTTTCAACCAATAGGAAGGGTTGGAGATCTTATGTTTCAAAATTTTATATTTTGAGATCTCTTGATTCATTTTGTTAGCATGAATAATTTCTTTGAAAATGAATCCATGCTATTTAGTGAAGTTGAAGTTGATAAATGATACTTGGTTTTCTCTTCACTATTTAGTTTAATAGCTTGCATGTAGAATTGGTTTCATTGTCTACTTAAGAAGTATGCTTGCAAGTTATAAGTTTTTAGGAAGGCTATTTAGGAAGAAAAATATTAGTTTGGCCAAATCAACATGAATAGGGTATAACCTTGATAATTTCAAAATCTAAGTGTTATACCTCATTGGTTAAGATAAAATCATGTCTCTATACTCATGACTAGAATTGCATGTAAAATCCTTGAATTCTCATGAGTAGGTAGAATATTAGCACTTAGGCAAATTTCATCAAATGAAACTTGCTCTAGGTTGATACTTGCTATTAGAGACATTTCTTTAAGTCCAAACTACACTACTAGAAAAATGGGCATCAGCAACGGCTGATGCCATTGCTGAGCCATTGCTGAAGAGCATCAGCAACGACCGAGCCGTTGCAATGGAGCCGTGGCAGAAAATTGCGTTGCCGATAACTTAGCAACGGATCCGCAACGGCCGCTCGGGCCATTGCTAACAATATTATCAACAACGGTTTTGCCACGGACCCGGAGCCGTTGCTGATAACATTAATAGCAACGGCCGCTGAGTCCGTAGCAACGCCGTTAGTAAAATCCCATCGCTAAGCCGTTGCTGTAGGTCATCAGCAACGACTTTCGATACAGATTTAGCAACGGCTTTCCCACGGAGGGCCGTGGGAAAGCCGTTGCTGATGATGTGAACCTGGTAACGAAAAAATTTAAAATTTAAAATTTCCATATATTGATACATTGATACATTATCTGATACATAACTCACACACCCATACACTCATACACACATTCAATCACACATCACAAATACACCAAGATATACATCAAAACAATTATATTTATATTGATAATTATCCACGATAGTATAAAAACTATTGAAATGCAAAATTGAAGTATCAATATCCAAACAAAATAAATTAAACAAGTCCAATATCTCAATAACAAAGTCAATATAAAAAAAATCTCACGATGACGATGGAGGGTGATCTGGATCATATGGCGGGGTCTGGAGTGCTTGAGTGTACACCGGCGTGGACTGACTCGAGGACGATGGATTAGATGATGCCGAAGAGATGCCTGCTTCGGGATGACCTGACATGTTGCGTAGCATAGCTTGTATATCCGCCATCATCTGACTCTGGCGCTCCATTATCTCAGTCTGACGCGCGACCGTGTCCTCTAGAGTCCTTATTCTACTATTATGATCATAACTGGATCTAGAGGTGGACGGCCGCTCACCAGCGACCGGAGGGGTCGGTGCCCCAAGTGGCCCTAGTACGGCTCACGCATGACCACTATCTGCGAAGCCATATACGCGGCCATGGTCCCAGCCACCTACGGCCTCGACCCACGTTGCTACGTCAAAGTCCTCGGGGGTACCCCCGCGTTGCACCATCGTCTAGCTGTAGGTCTCCTACTCGAGTTTGATTTTTTGTTTAATATTGATCATAAAACTTAAATTATAAATATATAATGAATAATTTAAACAAATATATAGTTACCATAATGTATGCAACGCGGTTGTCGATGTACTCCCCCGTCCCATGTGCTCGACGGTGAGTCCGCTCAAACACCGCCATCGGGGAGGGTCGCTGGACAGTCCCGTCATCCGACACCGTCGTCTACATTTACAAAACAAATATATTAATTAGTACATATAGTAACAAATAAAATATATAATTAAAAGATATACTTACCATACGGTTCGCGTGAATTGCAAATGCAACAGAGCCGCCGGTGTGACGCGCTGCTCCCCCCGACATGCGATTTCTAGCCGCATTCCGAGAAACCTCCTGCCATCGATCCGTTGACCATATTCCCACGAGCTGATCCCATATATCCGGAGTAATCCAATCGGGGTCGTATCCCCGAGTCTCCGCGATGTTAGTGGTCCCAGCTCGGGCCATCGCCTGGGACCGAGCCTGCCCCAGCTGCCCGTTGTACCTTGCCCGGGAAATAGCCTCCCAGGCAGCGTAAATGAAGGGCCTTTGGTCCTCGGCCCATGTATAGCGAGCCTGCAAAATAATAATATCAGTACCAATATTAATCATCATGCATGTAAAAAAAATAATAATACGTGCCTCAAACTCGCGCCATAACATGTCGACGTGCTCGCTAGGCACGTGAGACCACGTAGGCCATGCCCCGTGCATGTATCGTCGAATAGTAGAAGAAATGCTCCTTGGCACTTCTTCTTGCTCAAACCTGCACAACAAAAATAAATTTTAATATTATATTAATGATATAATGAATTTGTAATGATTCATAATTCATGATATATTACCGCTCCCCAATCACGCTAATCAATCTACGTGACTCTGTGGCTGGTGGAGGCTGCCACCTGTTTGGCCCGCGTGGCCGCCTGCGTCTGGATGTACTAGCCTCGGCAGTATCATCGGCATGTGGATCAGCAACAGGAGGATCAGCAGCATGAGTAAGTGCTGGAGTCTCACCGATCGGAGACTCCGAAGCTCTCCTGCGTCGATAACCACGACCAGACATATCCGTCGAACAGACATATAATCAGATTATTGTATAAATGGTAGAGATATATTTAATAAAATAAATACTTTACAATTATTCCTCATCATCTGAATAATAGTCTTCGAATTCTTCCTCTTCTTCCTCTTCTTCATCTTCTTCATCTCCAGCTTCCTCAATTTCATGATCGTCATCATCAGCATATTCAACTTCTAATTGAATTGACGTTGTGTCTGCATCCTCAAGTATTGGAATAATACGATCTACAGCAGGAGGATCATCTTCTTGATAGAAACCATGTGTCATATCAGGTATCAGCTCATTTTCTCCTACTATCGGATCAATTTTTCCTCTACCTTTTGTCTTACAGACTACACGCCATCTGCTCTATCTTTATTTCGAGCCGGATACTTCGTGTAATATACTTGTTCGGCTTGTGATGCCAATATAAAAGGCTCATTTGCTGCCAATTTAGATTTGTAATTAACCTCAACAAGTTTGTATTTTGGATGAACTTTCATGCCCCTTTCTGTTGTATCGAACCAATGACATCTAAATAGAATAACTGATTTCAAGCCGAAGTAGTGCAACTCTATCACTTCTTCCACCAGTCCATAAAAATCCATATCACATTCAACATAGATTGTCCCTTTCACACAGACCCCAGCATTCATCGTCTTCTTTGTAAATGAATATTCAACCGTGTGAAATTTATACCCATTAACAAAATATCTGCTATAGCACGACACAAGTCGCGACGGTCCACTAACAAACTCAAATATTCTTTCATCTATTTCAGCTCTGTGATCTTTGCTGTAAGTCTGAATCCAAGTAGGGAAATCACAATTCCGTAATCTCTCCAATTCTTCATCATTGTGAATAGAGTATTTTTGCACCATCTCAATGTCAAATATTTCAATGAATTGTTCAATCTATGGACAATTGAGTAATACATACAAGTGTGCCAAATAATACTCTTCCTCGCTTAAGTGTCAAGATGGACGAGAACCTAAAGCACGACCAGAGTGACAAAATATATTTAAACGTCCATCTGAATGTCGAACACCCCCGTCGTCGTTACGTGGAAGACGATCAAATCTTGTCTGTACTGTCGATTCAAAGTAAAATGAGCAGAATGTTGAAATTTCTTGGATGATATACAATTCAGATATTGATCCTTCAACAGCTGCGGTGTTCTTTACTTTTTTCTTCAGACGATTCATGTATCTTTCAAATAAGTACATTCACCGATATTGAACGGGGCCACCAACTCGTGCCTCGTATGCCAAGTGTATCGGTAGATGCTCCATCGAGTCAAAAAATGCAGGAGGGAAAAACTGCTCCAGCTTGCATATGATTTCAACAATATTATTTTCAAGTGTTGACATATCTTCGACTCGAAGACATTTGCGCAGATGTTTCTAAAAAACATACTTAATTCAGTCAACGAACCCCAAATATTATCAGGTAGAAGATCTCGAAATGCGATCGGAAGTAATCTCTGCATGAATACATGACAATCATGGCTCTTCATCCCTGATATTTTGCAATCATCGACGTTCACACATCGAGATAAGTTTGAAGCATATCCATCGGGTAATCTGAGTTTTTTTACCCATTGACAAACATCTTTGATATGTTGTTTATTTAACACATATAGGGCCTTCGGTTTCAGATATCGTCCGTTGACCTCTTGTAACTCCAACTCTGGTCTTTTACAAAGTATTTTCATATCATGTCGGGCTTTGACATTATCTTTAGTTTTTCCGGAAATATCCATCAAAGTGTTGAAAATATTATCAAACACATTTTTTTCAATGTGCATGACATCTAAATTATGTCGAATCAATAATGAACTCCAATAGGGCAATTCCCAAAAGATACTTTTTTTCACCCAGTTATGTGTTTGGCCAAAACCTGACACTCTTTCATTGCGACCAAATACTATATCTGGAAGTACTGAAACACGTGCTAACATTTGTTCACTAGACAACATTGGTGGTGGCACATCTCTTTCGACTCTGCCCTTAGTAAATTTATTACGATTCCTTCGATACTGATGATTAACCGGTAGGAATCGACGATGACAATATTTTCAATTCATCTATCAAGGGTCTGAGAAATATGTCAATTTCTTTTCGCTGACCCTTAGGACCCAGAATAATCATCGAAAGATAAATAAATTCATCTTTCATGCATATTGACGGTGGCAAATTATAAACTATCAGCAACACTGGCCAAACTGAATAAGGAGTTGCAGAATGTCCAAACGGATTAAAACCATATGTGCACAATCCCAATCTGATATTTCTAGTATCCCTAGCAAATGAAGGATAACATGTATCCAAATATTTCCATGCTTCACTGTCAGATGGATGAGTCATTACTGTATCATCACGACTTCTTGCATGCCAACTCATGTAGGGGGCTGTCTTTTCCGACATGAATAATCTTTGAAGCCTCGGTGTTAGTGGAAAATACCGAAGCACCTTAAACGGGATATTTTTCTGTCGGACCGATTTCTTCTCCTTGTAATGAGGATGTTGACATATAGGGCATTTATCCAACTGCACATTTTCTTTATAATATAAAATGTAGTTATTTTGGCACGCGTGTATTTTTTCGTACCCAAGCCCCAATTTTCTCATTAGCTTTTTAGTCTTATAAAAAGTTGGCTCAAACTTGTTATCAGTAGGCAGCATTCCATTAATCAATCTAGCAATCCGATCATACGCAACTCCGCTGATATTACAATCGGCCTTGATGTGTAAGAGCTGTGTCATTGCTGAAAACCTAGTGTATTTAGGACAATTCTCATACAAAGGTTCATCGGCAGCTTTCAACATCTCGTAAAATTCTGCAGCTTCTTTATTCGGTAATTCAATCTCTACCTTAGTTTGTACTTGTGTGATATCAACCGCTGTAGTATCTGGTGGGACTGATGCCTGAAGAACTGGCCGATCAACATTATCATTCAGGTCGAATTGACCCCTAAGACTATCAAGTATCATAGTTCTATAGAGATTACATTGACTGGATGAAGAAGCACCAGCAGAGGAAGATTCACCATATGTCTGAACGACAGGATTGCTCAACGTCCCGACTTCGCGTGACTCCCCGTGACAAGTCCATATAAAATATCTTGGTGCAAATCCTTTGCTATATAGATGCAGAGTACGCATATCATGGTGCAAGTACTTATTTTAACCGTTAACTTCATTCTAAATTTCGACAGTATCTCCCTACAGTTCTCCGAATACGCATATCATCTGGGCGCGTATCGGAGAACAAGAGAGATGTTGCCGAAATTTAGAATAATTAGTTAACAGTTAAAATAAAAACGTAAGTGCAGTACAAATAACTATATTCCCAAATTGTCCAATCAGGGATAATTCAAGAATTGTACGTCGTATAAAAGATCATCTACTTCTTTTACACGAACATACAATTCCCGAACGGATCTAAGGTTTTGCTAAATCATATCCGACTCGTCGATGCGTACGTGAAACATATCAACTCGTCGGATGGATGATTATTTTCTAAATGTTTCGAGACAGTTCGAGTCCATATTGGACAATTCCGACACAAGTCCAAATTCGACAATTTCGGCAAGAGTCCGAAGTGGACGATTCCGGCACGCGTCCGAAGTGGACGATTTCAGCAAGAGTCCGAAGTGGACGATTCCGGCGTGCGTCCGAAGTGGACGATTCCGGCGTGCGTCCGAAGTGGACAATTCTGAAATTAATCTAAACCCTAATAATTAATCTAACAAATTAAACAATTAATCTAAATAATTAATTAAATAATTAATTAACAATTAATTAAATAATTAATTAACAATTAATTAACAATTAAAAAATATATATTAATCTACAAATTCCGGCGCCAGAGTCAAGTGGACTCCGGCGCCGGCGTACAGTGGCCGGACACACTGTCCGACCACTGTACAAGGTCCGGCGGCGGCCATCGGCCGACCGCCGCCGGCCGAAACCCTATTTTTAGGGTTTTGGTCAGATTTCCCGCCGGCCGCAACAGGAAGAGACGGCTGGCCAGCGATGTATACCTGACAGTGTCGGCAGCAGCGGGAGGAGGAAGAGGCATCGTCAGCGTCGGTAGCAGCGGCGAGAGGCGGGAGGAGGAGGCGACAACGGCAGCAGCGGGAGGAAGAAGGGTCGGGCGCGATCGCGTGCCCTA
This sequence comes from Canna indica, assembly GCA_034359265.1. Lineage (NCBI taxonomy): Eukaryota > Viridiplantae > Streptophyta > Magnoliopsida > Zingiberales > Cannaceae > Canna > Canna indica. Next base: position 42,967,527 of record CP136893.1, read on the forward strand.
TATAAACTTATCAGCAACGGCTCACTCGCCCGTTAGAAAGCCGTTGCTAATAAGTTATCATCAGCAACGGCTCACTTGTCCGTTAGAAAGCCATTGCTGATAATTAAAATCATCAGCAACGGCTCGCGTGTCTGTTAGAAAGCCATTGCAGATACAATATATCTGCAACGGCTCGGGCGGCCATAAGAATGTCGTTGCAAATAGCAACGGCTTGAGCGGCCGTTGCTGATAGCCGTTGCTGAAGACTCAATTTCTAGTAGTGCTAGTTAAACATAGGTAGAGATCTTATTCCTCAAATGTTTCACATCTTAGGATCTCTTAGATTCATTTAGATATCATGAAAACTCATTTAAAATGAATCTTTACTGTCTAGCATAGCTTAAGGTTTTAAAATGAAACTTTGCATTGAACCTTGCTATGTAGTATGTTAGCTTGCTAGTAGTCATATTATTTCGTTATGATACTAATGAAGTCTACTTGCAAGTTAAGAATTTGAAAGGCTATGCTATCTAAAAGAAAATGAAAAAAGAAATGAAAAGTTGGGCAAATTTTCAAGAAATAAGGTATGAATTTAATTTTGCAAAAATCTTTGTAAAATAATTGAATACTCATGCATAAATGATTTCTCTATGCTGCATGATAAATATTTGAATCTTCATGAGTAAGAAATTTTTTGTTAACTTAGCTCAATTTCATGATATCTTGATTGAATGAAACTTGAACTAGGTTAAAATTCTTCTTTAGAGACTTCATGTTAAGTTAAACTTGAAATGAAATTAAATTTCTAAAAATAAGGTATGAATTTAACTTTACAAAAAACTTAGTATGATGATTGAATATTAATGCCTTAATGATGTCTCTATATACTCATGATTGATTTTGCATGATAAATGTTTGAATTTTCATGAGTAAGAAAAATTTGGATAACTTAGGCAATTTCATGATATCTTGATTAAATGAAACTTGCTCTAGGTTAAAACTCATATTAGAGACCTCATTTTGAGTAAACATCAAACAAACATGTTTAGACACACATGATATGACTCTAGGTGTTCAATCTTGAAAATTCATGTGTAGATGAAAATGTGATAACTAGATCACATTAGTGGACTTAAGCTTAAAAGGTTTGACCCAAGTTAACAAATTGACTTGGACACTTGATTTTAAGTCCAAACTTCATAAACATGTTTAGAAATAGGTATGACATGTTTCCATGCACTTAGAGTAAAAAATTCATATGGATATAGGGGTGGCAATTTTATCCGCATTCGCTAATTAAAAACTGCATCCGCATCGTATCTGATCCACATCCGCAAGTAAAAATGGATATGGATACAGATATGGATTTAGAAAACTTATATCCACGCGGATACGGTGCGGATACGGATATATATGTGGATCTGCATTGTATCTGCACCGTATTCGCACCGCCCATCCGCGTCTCTGAATTACTATTTTGCCCATATAAGTTATTAATATATATTTAAGAGCTCTATGGTAATTTCATGTCAAGATGAATTTTGAAGTATATTATATATTTATTTTGGATCAATGAATTGGAAATTTATTGATTTTTTTAATTAAATATATTATTTTAATATTTTTTATTAAATATGGTGCGGATATCCGCATTTGAAGCGGTGCGGATATGGATATCCATATTCACATCCGTAGCAGATACGGATGTGCAGATATGGGGTGCGGTGTAGATACGGGGTGCGGTGCAAATACGGATAATCCAGTATCCTCACCGTATCCGATCCGTTGCCAGCTCTATATGAATATGGATAAAATGACAATAGAGGTCAATTCATGAAAACCTCTTTTGAACCACGTTGATCCAAGTCAACAAGTTGACTTAAAAGTCTCATTTTCAATCCATATTTGTGGAACATGTTTAGATTTACTCATGTTAGGTATCCATATGTTTAAATTTAAAAAATCATGAGTAAATGTTAAGATTGAAACTTAGCAAGTTTCATTAAAACTAGTTTAGTTTTGAATGAAATCATACTAGGTTGATATCTTGACTTAAGGATATAATTTTCATCTCAAACTTGACATACACTCTTTACATGACCATTATGTGGTGTCATAAAAGTTTGAATGAAAACTAAGCATTTTTTGAAAATAACTGAAAATTTGTGGAATTGTCATTTGTTCAACAATTGGTATCACCAATTTCAGTTATTTCTAAGAAAATATAGAAAAACCCTTTTTAGATGATTCTTGAAACTACACATTCACTGAAAAATCTAGTTTTATCAATAAAATTTCAAAAAGTTTCATCAAGAATCTAATTTATAATGGAATTTTGAAGTTGGATTTCGAAAACACAAAGTATCCTTATATGAAATATCAATCTTTCTGATACTTTGAATTTTCTTCAAAAACTTCAAATGAAAGTGTGTGCGCTTTGATTATGTTTCTAATATCATTCACACCAATCATTATCTAGTGTTTTCATTAAAAACAATGTAGGATGAAAAATGAACTTAGAAAATTTATTTTGAGTTCAAACTTGATACATTCATTTCAAATGACCATTCAATATTTGGTATCAAAATTCTCATCCAAAAATTGGTTTCAAAAATATTTGTCAAAAACATGATTTTGTGTAAACTTAAAATGTTGATTTTTGAAATCTTGAAGATAGGTTGACCTAAGTCAACAAAATAACTTAAAAGTCTCATCTTAAGCCGAAACTAAATTCATAGACTTATATTATCTCATGTTTGATGTCTAGATGCCTAAATATAAGAAAACATGAGTAGATAGCAAAACTTGAGACTTAGCACCTTCATGTTTTCATGCTTATTTCAAATGAAAATGTGCTAAGTTCATATTTAGATCAAATGACATTAGTTTCACTTCAAACTTAATACATGAGTTAAATGACTATATCTTGATAGTTTGAAAGTTTGAATGAAATTTGAAAATGTCATGAAAAAGAAACAATATTCATACTTGAGATCATACATGACTTAATTTTGAATTCCTATTGAGTTTTGAACATATCATGTATGAATTAAGTTTCATGTTAAATACTTGTTTTCCATCCCTTTGGTTGAGATTTTCATGTTTCATGAAAAATTACGTGTGTTTCATCCCTTTAACTAGATAGACCTTTCTTGCCCTTTTTGATTGATGTCAAAAGGGGGAGAGAAGTATAAGAAAAAGGGAGAGAAGTGTAAGAAAAAGGGGGAGAAGTGTATAAGAAAAAGGGGGAGAAAAGTATAGGTAAATAGGGAGGAAAATATAGGAAATCCATGCATATAGATAGGGGGAGTTTATCTCATAGATATGCATGTTGATAGGGGGAGAAATCCCTTAGTTGATATCCTATATGCTTTAATGATATATTTTCTTATGGATGTTTGTCATTATCAAAAAGGGGGAGATTGTTGGCTTTAGGTTTTCAACCTTAGCCTTAATCTCGGTTTTGATGGTTTTGATGGTTTTGATGATAACAAACATGGGACTAATGATTTCATTGAGAATATGTTTCAGGTTCCATATCAATTAGCGTTCGATGTCCTCGATCGAAAAAATCGGAAAAATTGGAAATAGGAAGGACATTGATCATCGCGCTCGGGTTCATCGCGGAAGTTTATCGAAGATTGACGAGTGCACCAAAGTCGCTTGGATGAGTCCAAAGATCAAGTCAAAAGCTCTCCAAGATGATGCTCGTTGAAAGCCGGAACCCGAAAACCAAGCGCGGAAGAAATAGGCTAAAAATGCAATTTCAGCCTATGTTTGGTCGACCAGGCGGTCGACCGAATAGGGTAAGAAATGGGCAGTAGCCCTAGCGGTCGACCGGACTGAGGCTAGCTGTAGACGCAAGTTGCATCGGTCCATCGATCGATCGACCGAAAGTGAAATCGCAAGTTTCTTGCGTCGGGCGGTCGACTGGGTGGTCGATCGATCAAAGCCCAAAATGGGCAGTAAGGTTGGCGGTCGATCGACCTACGGATACCCGAGATGCGAGATCGCGTCAGTCGATCGAAGGTCGGAGATGAATAGTCACGTCTAGGCGGTCGACCGACCACAGACGGAAGAGAAGCGGTCAAAATACCGGTCGACCGACTATTCGACCGGCGGCTTGTAACGGATAGTTTTCTATCCGTTGAATAGCCGTTTCTTCACGAGGGTATAAATACACCCTCATATACTTCATTTAATCTTCTTCCTTAATCAACGCATATTTTTTGAGCCATTAAAAGTAAGGTTTGAGCCTTCCAAAAGATTGATTGAAGCGCGCCCTGTTCTTCATCGAGTTCTTCTTCAAGCGCCGTCTGCTTCCTCAACTCGGAATTTAATTCAAGTTGAACGACTTGGCTGAGTTGAATGTTTTAACGCTTGGAAAAGAGTAGATAATTTTGTTTTACTTAAAGCTCTTTTCCCTTGTAATTTTAATTGTTTTTTGATTTGGGTTTGTGTGAAGACCTAGGTTGTTAGGCCTTGTTGTGTACAAGTGGTTACCTGGTGTTAGGTATAAATCCATTTTTGTAAAACATAGTTGTTACTAGGACTAGTTTAGTTGCCCCTTAGGGTTGAGGTGGAAGAGGACTCCCGATAAGAAGGCGGTGACTTCCGGGTGTGGAAGTGCCTTAGGTCAAGAGTGCATCTCTTCGGTGAAAAGTCCTCTGTGTAAGGAAAACATAAACTAATCTAGTAAAACTAGTTTGAAAATCCTAAGCGGGGTGCTTAGGTAGTGGAGTAGGCATTGGGGCCAAACCACTATAAATCTTTTGTTTTCATTGTTTCATTTTGTTGTGCTTTAATTGCTTAATCATTTATAAGCTTCTGCATCGGCATTCAATTGTAAATTCCCTAAACCAATCTGAGTAAACGATTAAATTAGGATTTAGGCTAATTGAATTAGTAAACACACTATTCACCCCCCTCTAGTGTCGCCATTTCGCCAACAGTATCTATGTTTTTATATATTAGATTATGATGAACCACATGAACCCGAGCAAATGATTTCAAGGCCATGATGAGATCATGCTAGTGAGACTTGGAATCCATATGCCCTTGTTGTAAATGTTCCTAGTCGTAGGATCATTGATTAGAGGATTGGTGGTTTCGGGAAGACTAGTGCACTTGGTACATGCCCTATACGATAAGGGGTGGTTGATCTCACAATTACCTATAAATCATCATTAATGTACAAGTGCAGGTGCTCATTAGGGAAAGAGTTCACTGAACAGACCTACACGAGGAACACAAAATGGAATCCTTACTTGAGTGTTAATAGGATGTTCCTCGGGAAATAGTAGGTGCAAGCAGTCCTTGGACTTGAGGTTGTCATGGTTACCTTGTGAGTGAAGACCCATTGCCTTGGTTCTATCCCTACGTGGTCCTTAGCATCATGTGCTGGGTATTATTGGGCATGGGGAATCATTCATGGAGGTAGGTGAGCAACCGACATAGAATTGATTACTCCTAGCGAGAGAAGATAATGTCCTATGTGTCCCTGCAAGTGTCGACTCGGGAATCTCTAGTCAGAGTAGATATGAATGTCTGAAAAAGGTTTTCTGACATGACATTATTGAGACGACGACTTGGCAGGCAGAATACATATGGATCGGTATTAGGGTTTGACACTTTTTCTGTACGCTAGTCGTATTCAGGACATTGTAACTAAGGAACTTAGTGGAGGCTCGTAAGATTCGATAGAAGTCATTCTATCATATCTGACTCTCCGTTGTGCACAACTCACTGCTGGCTTAATGTGGGGCCCAATGGGTCACACACAACAGGCTAACCTCGTAACGGACTTTATAAGATAAAGTCTGAATGCGGCACTATATGTCTACTAGCATGGACATGCTGCAACTCGATCACGGATCTTGTTTACGAACATAATAGGAAAGATATTTCCTATAGGAACGAATGCGCGAGGAAGGAGTTTCTCGATAGCCCTAATTTGTAGGGCATCCCAAAATTGTAGGGATTAGCACATGATAAGATTTTATGTAGTTGATTAAATTTAATTATGAATTAAATATTTAATTAACCACTTGACGGAGAATGTATTTATTTATGAATTGAATATAATTTTATTATGAATCAAATATACATGGTAGGAAAATTAGATTCTAACCATTTGCCTAACCAATTAATTAGGAATTAATCCTAATTAATATGAATTTGATTTATGGAGATAAATCATAAAATTAATGGCTATATGATTTATGAGGATAATCATAATTCTATTAATTAATAGGAATTCAAATTATTTAGATAAACCTCTTTCCTATTGTTTAGGGGATTGGTTTATTTAGATAATTATCATTCTTGTTAATAGGCTCTTAATTTATGGAGATAAATTAAAGTTTATATTTAATTGGTTTTAATTAATTTAGAATTATTATGAAGCCATTAAATATAAATTATTTTTGGAGGCAAACCCCGAAATTTTGAATTCTGGGGAGAGTTTTTTAAGGGAGGCGGTTCTACTCTTGTAGCCGCCTATGCCCCTTATAAATTGGTGGCTGCACCTCCTTCAAGGAAGTGAAGTTAATTAATTTTTTATCTTAGAGTAGATTAAGAGCTTGATTCTTGAGAGGGTTCTTGGGTAGAAAAGTTCCAAAGAATCCCTCCTCCTCTCCCTTGGTGGTCGGCCATCTTCTTCCTCCTTCTCCGGTCTTTTGTGAAGTAGAATTGAAGGTGTCTTCTACTTGGGTGTGCCACCTACTTCATCTTCTTGGAGGAGTCCAAGAAGGACAGCGAGATATTCTTTCATCTACCTTCTCGTTCCATGGTTTTCTCATCTCATCTTCCTTTCATTTTCGAGCTCGGTTGTGTTGGCTTAAGGTTTTCAACCTTGGTCTTAATCTCGGTTTTGATGATAACAAACATGAAACTAATGTTTCATTGAGAAATACTTTCAGGTCCTATATCGGTTAGCGCACGACGTCCTCGATCGGAAATATCGAAGAAATTGAAAAATAAGGACGTTGGTCGACGCGCTCGGTTTCGTCGGGAAGATAGAGTCTAGGTTTAGGGTGTCTAGTATATGTTGTAAATCCTCATGATGATGCATAAGAACCCAAAAACCAAACCCGAACCACAAAATATGAAAACCCGAAAACCGCCCTAAAATTCACTAAGCCTAGGGAGCTCCTTGTAGGGCTATATGACCTAGACATTTTCTTGACATAAAAAATAGCGGTAATTGTTCCTTGGGTAAAAACTAGATAACGATGTATTTTTGAGGAATTTTTGGAAGCCTTTAGCATACCCATATTTGACCCGGGAGATTAGAAAATTTTCGTTTTTCGACAATTTTTGTACTAGACCCCAAAAACTAGATTTTGATTCATAAGGATTTTAATTTTTTAGATATTTTTATTGAATCCAAATGGGGGTAATCCTTATATAACCTTTATGTTTTAAAATTAAGAAATGATATATAAGTAGACTTAGCGAAAATGGAACCCAGAATCGAGCAAACAAGCAGAAAAAACCAAGCAGTGCAGTCGGCCCAGTTTCGGTCAACCGGTCGATCGACCAAATGCTGCCAAAAATTGGCAGTAGGCAAGTCGGTCGACCCAACGGTTGATCGAAGTGTGCCAGAAAAAGACAGTATGCCTTTGATCGCCCGTTGAGGTGGATGTTTCATGCCATCTCCTCAAGGCTTATAAATAGAAGCCTTAGCAAGCCTTTCACCCTTTATCCAAGCTTCCATTGAGTCATATTTGATCATCTCTAAAGGATTTCTTGAGCCATCTCTTTGCAATTCCTAGTTTCCACGATAAAACCTTGATCTAGCCTTTGAACCTTCAAGATTCATCTTCTCAAGGCATCAAGAGGACTAGGGAGTTTCTTTTGGAGCTAAGTATAGTTTAATTTGTTTATTGCTCCAATTGTTATTGTATTTTCTTGGTTATTTTCATTGTATATCATTTGTGTAAACCTAGGTTGCTAGGTTTGATTGAGTTGGTGGTTGCCTTGGTGTTAAGGCTTAAATCCACCATTGTAAACTTAGTTTACTAGGATTAGTTGAGTTGTCCCTTAGGTTGAGGTGGGAGAGTGCTCTCGGTAGGAAGGCGTGATACTTCCGGGTGTGGAAGTGCCTTCGATTTGAGAGCGGAGACTTTCCGGTGTAAAGTCCTCTTTGTAAGGGAAACGATATAATCTAGTAAAGCTAAGTTTGGAAATCCTAAGTGGGGTGTTTAAGTAGTGGAGTAGGCATTGGGGCCGAACCACTATAAATATTTATCTTAGCATTGTTTTCTTTCTGTATCGCATTGCTTATCTTTATTACTCGCTTTCGCATTTAGTCGTACAATTGTGAATTGCCTAAGTAATTTAAGAAATGATTAAAATCAGATTTAGGCTAATTTTATTAGTTAACACACTATTCACCTTCCCCCCCCTCTCTAGTGTGGCCATTTCACCAACAGGTTTTGGTGGAAGGGCCAGCCTAGCCTTTGAGGTTTCGAGGTTTGAGAAAGCTTCTCCGTTGAGCCACTATGAGTCCGGTTGTTCGTTGGCCCTTTGTTGCGGGGTGCTTGATGTGGACTTTTGTTGGAGGACGTGCGTGTGTGCGTCTTGAAACAGGGATAGGAGCAGCCATACCAACCGCAGTATAAGGTATACCTTCTCCTTCTACTCGTAGATTGAATTCCTTAAATATTGCTAAAGTAGATCGTTGTTTTTGGGATGGTTTGAATTTTTTTAAATTGCTATTTCCGCTGCATTTTTTTATTACCATCCCTACAGGCTCTGCAAAGTGCAAAGTCGGTTGCTCCGTGAAAGAGCATCGCAATTCAAAATGTCGTTAGGTGCAGCGTGGGGTCACCCATACCGTCATAGGGTGTTATGGTAGTGACTAACTCACTTCTCAGTGGGAGACGAGTTTCCATGATATGCTTGGCGAAGGGCCCTACGTCGAGGAGGGAAGCGGCCTCAATCCCTTGAGTCTTTGGGGCTTCGTCCTTTTTGGTCAAGGGGTGCTGGAGACCTCATCTCGAAGGATAGAGACAGGTCTTCTTCTTTTTGAGTGGTTGGTCTCTCCATACTCTAAACGGCAATGTTCATGTTCGATCGAGGGCTGCCCCTAAGGTCATGTCGCAGTCTCGACTTGTGCTTATAGTTCTTGGTTTTGTGCCTCTAGTTCATTTACCCACTGTCAGGGCTCTTCAAGGGGAAGGGGGACTGGTACCGGAGCATCGCTCCTCGCTATTTCAGCATAACCAAGCTGCAGTCGATCATCGTCGTCGGATCATTGCCGTTGGCGTGCGGTGGCGGTCGCTTGGCTCCGAGTTCCAACTATTGTGGGGGAGGTAAGCTTTACTCGGCCCCACCATGGGTGCCAAATGTTCCTACCTAAGAGTCGGAGCCTTCTAGCCCGGTGTTTCTCCTTGTCTGGTTCAACACCAGTGCGAGGGGGGGGGGGGGGAGGATGTACAAAAGACATTTTGTATTCTGACTACAATACCAGCGAAAAGTAAGATCTTGTATATTGGTTTCAGCGGAGTGAGTGCGACGTGCATGACGCGCGCGGAGTTGATCGTGGATGGATGCGACTTGAGGTGAGACCCTTGCTCAATTTAAATTATCTGATTATAGTGATAATTATTGTGTTAAGTTCGAGTTGGGTTCAAGCCCAGTCCGAGGGTGCAATCGGAGCTCGAATTGGACTCGTTTTGAGCAAGTCGGCTCGAGTTAAGTGAGGAATGGCATTGTGGTAATTTTCCACTTAAAAACAAAAATATAATATAAGGCTTACTTGGGACCGTACGGCTCCAAGGAGGAGCCACACGGATCCCTAGGTGGCAAGAGGGAGAGGGAGAAATCGGTGGGGATTTTGGCCGGGAAATTGGAGCATCGCCGGAATTGGTTCGTTGAGAGGTTTCATCGTCGCTTCTCTTCCCTTAAATCCGATTTTAGGTGTGTGGTTCATCCCAAAATCCCTAGATCTGAGAATAGGGGCTGCCGATCCTAGTTGATGGATTTGGTAGCGATTTCGATTTGTTTCCCTACGAATAGATTATCTTTTGTGCATGATTGTTGCCTCGGGTTGTTTATAGGGCGCCTCCTTGAGGTTTGGAGCGGGCGGCAGCCCTAGGGTATGCCCCCAAACCTTAGGAAGGGCCGGCACTATTGTAGAGAACTTGACAATGATGTTTAGGAATTATTGCTTAATTATCTAATGTTTAATTTTGAAATTCCATGATTTATAGCATGCTAGAAATTCAAATTTTGTTGTGGCCTAGGGTGGTCGAGTAACCCTAAGAGTGTAGTGTAGGGTACCCTTAAGGGTAATTATATGAGTTTTTCCTTGATTAAATATTGCCATCATGTTGTGCTCAAATTATTAAAGTAAATATTTTATATATGCTGAAAATTGTGCTATGTATGCTGGAATTTCCTAAGGGTATGCTGAATTTACATTTTGTCTTGTTAGAAATGGTATTACATACCGTAAAATGTTGGTATAACATATCGATCTTTATGTACACTACATTCTGTAAATTTTGAGTACCATATTATGACATGATCAGTTGTGTACGAGCAGTAACCAGACTGGTCAAGCAAACTGGAAATTATGTACTGCTTATTAAATGAGTCGGGTCGCGAGCCTGGGGCGACACTCATCGGCTTGCTCTAGATGTAGTGGTTGAACCTATATGAATAGCGGGTCATTCAGACTTTTCTATGCTTGAGACGAGTGTATAAGCCCTCAGGTGGAAATTAAGGAAAGTGACCCATAGAGGGTTGGAATTCTGGCTAAGGACGGAATTTTCGTGAGTCTTGGATAAACTAAGAAAGAGTTAATTACTGTATATATCCCAACTATTTCTTTCTCTCCCCCTAATATATCCCATCTTTTCATTTGTACTAAATGGGATCTCTAATTTTTATTTGGTTTCAAATATATCTCGTTGTTAACTACCCGTTAATTATCTCGTTTGAATGGTGATGTGAACATGTTGACTGGGATTAGCAGTCCACGTCAGCATCCCAGTCAGCATGTTAGCATGTCCACGTCAACATGCTGAATGTTATTATCTTGTAATTAAGTAGGTTAATTACAAAATATATTCTCACTTTTCAATTTTCCCAATTATATACGCCAGCTTTCGATTTGTTTCAAATTTATCCCACCGTAATACCAGCGTCAAAATTATCGTCTGAATGCTGACTTGGCGTTGTTTACGTAGGTCAATAGCCCACTCAACATTCTTATCAAGTTTTTAGTTACTAATATTAAGCAAAGTTTTTTTTGTAATTAACCCTATATATAAGCTTTATTTGTAATTAACCCTAGATTAACCCTAGATGTAAGTATTGTCTAGTCAGCAAAGCTATAAGTTTTTTATTTTAGGCGAGATAAAAATTAAAATCGACTTTGCTGACTAGGCAATGCTTACATCTAGGTTTAATCTAAGGTTAATTACAAATTAAGCTTTGCTTAATATTTGTAATTAAAAACTTGATAAGAATGCTAACTGGGTTGTCGCCCCACGTCAGTAGTGTCAGGTCAGCATTCAAACGATAATTTTGACATTGGGACCACGGTGAGATAAATTTGAAATAAATTGAAAGCTGGGGTATATAATTTGAAAATTGAAAAGTGGGGATAGTTTAGGGAAAAGCATGAAAAGTGAGAATATATTTTGTAATTAACCCACTTAATAACAAGATAATAACAATCAGCATGCTGATTGGGATGCTGGCGTGGACTACTAATCCCAATCAGCATATCCACATCAGCATTCAAACGAGATAATTAATGGGTAGTTAACAACGGGATAGATTTGAAATGAAATAAAAATTAGAGACCCCATTTGATACAAAGGAAAAGATGGGATACATTAGGGAGAAAGAGTAAAAGTTGGGATATATACATTAATTAACCCATTAAGAAACTGAGAATATTAGGGCATTTCACTAAATCAGGAAACCCTTAGACAGATGTGGTATTCCTTTTCGTTGTCCGAGAATTTCCACAAGTTCGGATGGGATTTCGAACGAGTATGTTGTGGTGGGGAGGTACGTCATGCCGAAATTGCTTGTCAAAACATAGCATCTCGCTATGCGACGACTGCCACGAAAGTTAGGTTCTTGAATAGAAAATGGTAAGGCAATTTATTGAGGTATTAGTGGAGGATAATATGGCGGTGAATAATTTAATTGGGCCGAGTGGAGGCCGAGCGGGTGCTACCTTGTGTGCACCGAGAAATGTGAACTATGTCATATTTACTCGAGTAATTTACCTCTTTACAAATGTATAATCTATTCCCTTAAACTTAGGAATATCTAAGTCTCAAGTTTACCTCATGAGCGGGTGCAAGAGTAGATATCTATTCCCTTAACATGAGTAGACTTAGCATCGCGCACAAGTTGATTCTGGATTTAGTCATACGTCGATGAGCCACGCCGACGACCGACCTGAGTGGCATGGGTCGGAGAGCCTTTCCCGACCGAGTTTTGGGCACTGATGCTAGAGGGCCTTCTTAGCGTAGTGAGCCCGAGGTGAGAAGTTCGTTAGGATGGCCAGCCTAGCGAACATCCTGCGAGTTGAAGGCGAGTAACTTGAGGATTGTTTTCAATTGGGCTGGGTCAAGCCGTATAGTGCGCGTAGCGCACGAGATGATTGGTGCAAACCGTTATAATGATTTACATATGTTACATGAACATTGAGTTACTTCGTGTATTTATTTATTCATGTGGTTTGTCTTGGTGATGGTCAAGATGGTCACTCACTAAGTACTTTTGAACTCACAATTCTTTTCTTGGTACTATTTTGTAGAGCGTGATCATTGAGGTATGGCGTGGCTGGTGGCGGCGGACTCCGGTGGCGGTCTCGTGAAACTTGTTGGTGTAGTTGAATCGTGTTTGGTCATGAGTTTGTTTAAGACATGTAGTTTATTTGAGACATGTAGCTTTCTTTGAACATGTGAACTTATGTAGTGTTGACGTTAGTAACTTGGATATGTAGTTCATGCTTGAGTTTGCTACTTGGTTTGCTACTTTTATAAATAAATGTTTAACTTGAGTTGCTAAATTGCATGATTGACGTGGTTGTATGGTCTAGGCTTCGGGGTGCTTGTTCGTACTCTGGCCGATCGCGTAACCCGATTTTGGGGCGTGACACTGACGCCCAAGTTAGGGGACTCCGATGTGGAGGTTTATGGAATTGAAACTTAGGGTTACCTTATGTGCATTGTGTTTGTATATACTGCAGGTGGAGGTGATCATGTTACCCGATAATCTCGCTAGGATTGTTGCCCAGAATGGGTCGAGGCCAATCTGAGGAAGGATGTGGGCGTCCATGTATGTCCAGGTAGATTCCCCTGATAGAGTCGTTTGGCTTGGCTAGTGTCTGGCTCAAGGGTGTAGTTTGAGCAGAGCCCCCTGGGCGGGGCCGCGTGGTTCGGTACGGGGTGAATGATGGGGCGTTGTTGGGTCTAATCTGACCGGGCTTATAGTCCAGTCCATAAGATAATACTAAAAGAAAAAAAAACATAGTAATATATAAATAACTATGTATTCAAAAACTATATAGGTTAGTGCATAGAAAACTCTATACATGTGACCTTAACAAACCTAAAAACCTAAATGATTTTAATTACAATTATATTAGCAGCGGTTAGGAACTTTTACAGAAGTCTCTAACTGCCAATATAACTACGATTGACCTCTCATTTAGATTTTAGGTCTACTAATTTCATAAGCATATTAAATCTAACATTTTCTACACAATAAAATGAATATATATACACTTAATATATGTTATATATTATGTATAATTATTGTTATATATTATAAATAAAGGCAATTTTCCCAAATCGAAACAATTTTATTGGAATTTTTCCAAATCGGAATATAGATGCTAAAATAGTCATATCCTAAATCAAGTTTTAATAATGCTAATTCTATATACTCCCTCTACAAAAATCTTTAAAATTTTAAAGACAATTGCCAAAAAAAATTAAAAATTGCTGAAAATATATTTTTTATAATTAAAATATATTTTAGGTTTCTATAAAAAAATTTGGACCAAAAATCTCAAATATATTAGAGACTTTAGTCCTAAGTATATATAAAACTAAATTTAAATTAAAAATAATAAAATATTTTGGTCTAAAATATTTTTATAGAACCTAGCACCCATTTTATATCACAAAAAAAATTCATTAGTTAAAATTAATATTTTAAATTTTTTTGAAACTATTGTAGACTATGGGCAAAACATTGTAACATGTTTTATACCATTAAAACAATATACAAAGCATATAAAACAAAATTTATATTAAAATAATAAATAATTTTGGTCTAAAATATTTTTTAGACACTAGCATATGTTTTATACCATTAAAAAATATTTTATGAATTAAAATTATTTTTTTAGGCTTATGAAACTATTACAGACTACTTTGGGCAAAAGTCTTCAATCCAAAATATTTGTTTAGATTTTAGCACCTTTTTTATTTTATAAAAAAATACTTCATGAATTAAAATTATTATTTTTTAAAATTTATGAAGCTATTAGAGAACTATGGGCAAAAGTCTTTAATGCATTAAAGACTTTTCCCCAAAGTCTATAACAGTTTCATAACTAAAAAACAATTTTAATTTATAAAATATATTTTTATGGTATAAAACATATGCTAGGCTATAAAAAAATGGACCAAAACAAATCACTTTTTTAATTTAAATTTAATTTTATGTGCTTTGGGCAAAAGTTTGTAATATGTTAGTCTAGAATAACCTTCATAAATTTGAAAAGAATAATAATTGTAATTCATGAAATTTTTTTATGATATAAAAAGATGTGTTAGGATCTAAACAAATATTTTGATTTAAAGACTTTTGGCCAAAGTCGGTAATAGTTTCATAAGCCTAAAAATAATTAATTCATAAAATGTTTTTTATGGTATAAAATATGTTAGAGTCTAAAAAAATATATTGGACCAAAATAATTCACTATTTTTTATATAAATTTAGTTTTATATGCTTTGTTCAAAAGTCTTTAACATGTTACGAACTTTTTCCCAAAGCCTCGAATAATTTCAAAAAAAATAAAAATATATTTTTAATTCATGGAATATTTGTTGTGATCAAAATGTGTAATTTAGGATCAGGAAAAAAAATATTTTGGACCAAAATATTTTGTTATTTTTAATTTAAATTTAGTTGTATATATACTTAGGACTAAAGTCTCTAACATATTCGAGATTTTTTATTCAATTTTTTTTAAAAAAACCCTAAAATCTATTTTTTATTCCAAATTTTTTTTCAAACTTTTCAGTAATTTTTTTGAATTTTTTTTATTCTGATTTTTTTTAAAATTGTTCTTGACTTAAGTTAGAGCGATATAGTCTGGTGCGTCTCCTAGTTTGGTGCAACTCCGGAGGGGGCTGAAAAAGACACTCTAATGCGCAAGTAAGAATTTGTTCAAGATGGAGGTAATAAAAATTAGAATCTAGATATACCTAGAAGCATCGTATCTGTATATAGTGTAGGATGAGGGATGTGTGGCCAAGATGTCGCTTGGTAATCTCGTAGGGATGTTGCTTAGAATGGGTCGAAGATAATCCCGAAAATATTGGGCTTGTAATTATCGAATCCCTCATAATTAATGAGGATATGGGTATCCATGTATAGCCGGGTGGACCCCCGGGCTAAGCCGCTTGGCTTGATTGAGTTTGGTTCATGAATGTTGGCGCTTCTAGGCCTAATCCAGCCGGGCCCAAAAGTTCTAGTCTAGTCCACAGTTCCTGAGCTTGGTCGGAGGCTTGAGGACTTCGTGTCGAGCTCTAAGTAGCGTCGGCTTCTAATCTCGACTTGATAGAGGGACGTTGTCCGAATTTTGGGAGTATGTCAAGTTGTTCCCGGTACCAAGGTGCTACAGGTGCCGAGTTCTGAATATGAATGGATCGTGGAGGGTACGTGTCTGTTGCTTTAATTTGATCGAGGTGGATCAGATCGGCGTATCTTTGCTATGTCGTTTTGCGATTCTTCGATTTTCACTCTTGGCATGGCGGCTACAAGGTGGGGGATGTTGGCCTAAGATTTTCAACCTTAGTCATAATCTCGGTCTTGATGATAACAAACTTGGAACTAATGTTTGAGCAAAAAATACTTTCAAGTTCCATGTCGGTTTGTGTGCGACGTCCGTGATTGGAAAAATTGAAGAAATCGGCAAGGACGCTCGTCGACACTCGGATTTCGTCGAAAAGGTAAAGTCTAGGTTTAGTGTGTCTAGCGCAAATGTAAATTGTGATGCAAAAAAACACAAAATCCGAAACCCGAACCCTAAAACATGATAATCAAGAAAATCATAAAATGGCCCAGAAATTTTCAAAGTCTATGGAGCTACTTGAAGGACTATATGATTTAGACATCTTCTTAGCACCAAAAGTCTCGGTAATTGTTCCTTGGGTAGAAACAAGTTAAACCCCAAAATTAGTACTAAACCCCAAAATTTAGATTTTGATTCTTTAGATATTTTTATTGAATCCAAATGGAGGGTATTCCTTATTTAACATTTATGTTTTAAAGTTATTATCTTAAAGATCAGACCTTGTTGAAACTCTGTTTAGTGCAGTTTCGGTCGAAAGTCCAATCGACTATTCAGTCGACCGACCTGCAACCAAATTTAGTCAGGAACTCACAGTAGGCATTCAGTCGATGTCCGACCAAAGGTTCGATCGACCAAACCTTCGACCGAAGGATCGATTGGCGAAACCTCAACAGCTATTTTTTGAGCCGTTAAGTCGATTTTAGCCGAGCTCTCTTTATGCTACTCTATAAATATGAGAGCCCAACCTTCCTTGCACCCACTGAACATTCTTGAGACATTATATGAGATATTGAGCCCTTTCTTGAGCCACTTTTGATCAAACCCTAGCCTTGACATTGGAATCTTGACTTGAGCCTTAATCTTCACTGTTTCATCATCCAAAGGCATCAAGAGGACTAGGAAATTCATTTTTGAGCTAAGTACTATTATTTTTGTTTATTGCTCCATTTGTTATTATATTTTGATGTTTATTTTATTGTTACTCAAGTGTGTAGATCTTGAGTTTGGTGGTTGCATTGGTGTAGAGGCCTAAATCCACTAGTGTGATTAGTTTACTAGGATTAGTTGTGTTGTCCTTGGGATTTAAGGTGAGAGAGTGCTCTCGTTAGGAAGGCGGAGACTTCCAGGTGTGGAAGTGCCTTCGGTGTGAGAGCAGAGACTTTCCGGTGAAAATGTCCTCATTGTAAGGAAACAAATTAATATAGTAAAACTAAGTTTAGAAATCCTAAGCCGGGTGCTTAGGTAGTGAAGTAGACATTGGGACCAAACCACTATAAACCAAAGTGTTTGCATTGCTACTCTTGTTTTTGTTCAGTTTCTATATCAATTGCTTCGGCTATTATTATTGAATTGTCATTTGCCTAAGTAATCAAAAAATGATTAAAATTGGAATTAGGTTAAGATTTTAACGAACACACTATTTAACCTCCCCCCTTCTAGTGTAGGTCATTCGACTTGTAGGGGGGATTTCCTTCTTCGTGGCAACTACTGATCGGTATCTGCTTTTTTCAGTATGAACTCTCTCATTCGGAGAGTAATCATGACAAGGAGAGTCGTCTGTTCATGCCTTGAGAGGGTTCTAGCGTACTGTCATTGCTTAACTGGTCGATTGGGATTTAATCATGGTGTCATCATCAGTCGTTCTATGGGGTAGTTGCTGCTATCTTTCGGCCTTTAAAGCGACTTTTTCCTTCTGTGTTATTTTTTCAATTTGCACCTCTGCTTGTTTGTAAATTGTATGTCGCGGTGGATGTTGTTGGGTTTCATTTGCCGAGGCGAGAGAGTATCCTAGCACTTCCTGGCCAGTGTCGTTGAATAATTGTGGAGACCGAATCCTTCGATGCTAGAGTCAAAGGATGGTGATTGAGAATGTGAGGCGAAGCGCCTGTTGAGAGCGTATCAACTATATAATGGCGATTGTGGCTGAGGATTGTGCTTGAGATCATATTCCAGCTATCAATAGAATTAGTTTTGAGAGTACTTTCATAATAGTAGTTTGTCGATTGTGAGAGCCAAAGTGTGGCGGCTGCAAGTGTAAGGCCCGAGCTTCCATCAGAAGTGCGAGAGTTTGGAAGTAGCAGTTGAGGCCGAGGATCTCGTTTGAGAGTTGAGGGCGTCGGTGGCCGAATCTTCAAGGGCGCTGAGACCGGAAGTAGTAAGGGCTCTGTGGTCGGAAGTAACGGCGCTGAGGCCGAGGACCGCATTTGGGGTCAAGCCGAGATTGCCAAGGAGCGTAAGGTAGGACCACATTCAGCATCATTAAGGGCACTAAGGCCGGAAGTAGTAAGGGCTTTGAGGTCGGAAGTAGCGGCGCTGAGGCCGAGGACTACACTTGGGGTCAAGCCAAGCTTGCCGAGGAGCGTAAGGCAGGACCGCGCTCGGGGTCATTTACGGCTCTGAGGCCGAAAGTAGTGGCATTGAGACCAAGGACCGCGCTGGGGTCGAGGAGCATAAGGTAGGACCATGCTTGGGGTCACTAAGGGCTTTGAGGCCAGAAGTAGTAAGGGCTCTCATGCTGAAATTAGCGGCGCTGAGGCCAAGGACCACGCTTGAGGTGAAGCCGAGATCGCCGAGGAACGTAAGGCAAGACCACGTTCAGGATCATTAAGGGCTCTGAGGCCGAAAGTAGCGGCACAGAGATCGAGGACCGCGCTTGGGGTAATGCCGAGCTTGCCGAGGAGCGTAAGACAGGACCGCGCTCAGGGTCGTTAAGGGCTCTAAGGCCAAAAATTATAAGGGCTCTAAGGCCGGAAGTAGTAAGGGCTTTGCGGCCAGAAGTAAAGGCATTGAGGCCGATGACTGCACTTGTGGTCAAGTCGAGCTCGCCAAGAAACGTAAGACAAGACCGTGCTCAAGGTCATTAAGGGCTCTAAGGCCGGAAGTAGTGGCGTTGAGGCCGAGGACCGCGCTTGGGGTCAAGCCAAGCTCGCCGAGGAGCGTAAGGTAGGACCACGCTCTTGGTCATTAAGGACTATGAGGCCAAAAGTAGCAAGGGCTCCAAGGTTGAAAGTAGCGGCGCTGAGGTCGATGAACATGCTTGGCTCAAGCCGAGCTTGGCAAGGAGCATAAGGTAGGACCACACTCAGGGTCGTTAAGGGTGGAGAATTCTCTTCACGAACCATGGGACATTCACTCGGATGGCGAGATGACCATCAATTTCCTAGATACACATGCAAAGATGTGATAGAAACAATTTTTTACTAATACGAAAAAGAAATTGCTAATATAGTAGAGTTTTCTAAGATGAGGTGCTCGATTTAAGGGTGGTTATGCTTTTGCCGAGGCAAGAGAGAGGAGAAACCCGGCTCTTGTCCATTGATGATTGGGTGAAGGTGATTCGCTTCGAGCCTAGCTGGACCCCGGCTCATGTTTTTGCCCCGAGTAGTGCTCGATTTTCAAGTTGTGTTGGGTCGGGGCCGCTTCTAAGCGCCTCTGCTTGGGTCCTGCCCAGAGGTCCCTGCCGAGTGTTCGCCCATGGATGTCGGGTGCGTCGGGTGGGATGGAGCATCCAACTCTCTTTTTTGGTTTAGTTGTCCTTTATCTGAGGCATTCGCTGTAGCATCGACAAGCTTCTTTCTAGTCGGTGTGGAGCACGCCTACTTCTGTTTCGGAAACATGGAATTTTAGCACCAAGTGGGGGGGTCGATATGACGGCGCCCATGCCATTCAGTGAAGGTCGTCCCAAGATCATGTGGTAGGGACTGGAGACGTCAATGACCAGGTAATGCACGTCGATTGTCTTTGCTTTTGGCTAGGAATTAAATGTCGTTCTTAGTCATATGGAGCCTTGGACGTTGACTCGCTCCCCTGAGAAATCCACCAAATCTCCCTTGCAGGGTGAGAGCGACACTTTGATTAGCTGCATTTTCTCAAATGTGGAGTAGGGGAGGATGTCGGCCAAACTGCCTTGATCCACCAAAACTTTCGTGATGATGAAGTTTCATGCGACAATAAAAATCATGACCGGGTTATGTAGATTTTTATCAATCCCTTGGAAATCAAATTCATATAATATTACCGGAGTTATGGAGACAGATCCTTGCAGACGAGCAGTGTCGTCGACCACCATGATTGCTCAGAGGGATCTCTTTCTAGCCGAGCTCGTTTCACCTCCTCCCGCGAATTCGTTGGCTATGTAGTTGATGACTCCTCGGACTTTATTTTCTGAGCAGTTGGCTCGGTCATGGTCTTTCTGACCTCCAAGGTGGTTCGAAGGTGTCCGGCTTCAGTGTCGGTGGTCATGGCTTCTACTTCGACCACGTTCCCCTCCACGATTGATGTAATGGTCGACGCGTCCAGCGCGGACTAAGTCATCGAGCTGATCTCCTAACACCACACAGTCTTCCACGGTATGCTCATAGGTGTCGGTAAAAGCACACTTTTTGTTCTTGTCGGCGATGGATGACAGTTTCTGCTTTCCAACATTAACAGGTGTCTGAGGAGTTTTAAGTCGTAGATTTCGCGGAGGATGATTTCCTTCTTCGTGTTGAGTGGAGTGTATTTCTCATATCAAACGTTTGGTCCGAGTGGCGAATTCGCCCTCCTGTTGTTGTCTCGGTCACGGCAATCTCAATTTTCGCCTTTGTTGTTGATTTTCTTGGATTTCTTGTATTCGGTGGCATCTTTGACGTTCCATCTGTCGGCTTTTCTGGCCTCCCGGAGTTCTTCCATCTTTATATGGTTCATGGCTTTCTCTTTGAACTTAGCAATGTCCTTCGTCTTCGCCAAGGCGATCTGATTTGCAAAGTATCCAACTTTCAGACCGTGCTTGATGGAAAATAACGCGATGTGTGGGTCGAGGTTCGGGATCTCCATGGTTGTGGCCTGGAGTCTCTTTATATAGTCTATTAATGACTCGTGTTGCCCCTACTTGATGTAGTGGAGGGCATCCTCGATTTTATAGTAGATCTGTGACGATGAGAACTCATTGTTGAAGGCGCGGGATAACTCCTCGAATGTGTGTATGAACCCTGGTGTAGGTGGGTATCCGTGCACGGGGCAGGGCGATAGCATGTGTGATATGTTCCGCCCCGCCCTGTATAAGTTTTTAAAAAATATATAATAATAAAAATAATTTTATATATATTGTAAGAAATTAAGTCGCAGACCACCTCCTCCAAGCACGGGATGGGGTAGATCAAATCCACTCTGTGACAAGACAGTTGCAGATCCGTCCACCTCGCCCAATGATGGAGCGTGTGGCGGGGTGGGGACAGATATTGAACTATCTGTCCTGTTTTACCCAGTTGTCATTCCTACCCTGGTGAAAGGGTAGAGAACCAAAGTAGTGCAGCCTTCTCCAAAAAGGTTGGAAAGGTTCGAGAGAAAATGCGATCGGTTGCTCCGCTAAGGAGCATCATGGACCTAAACATCACCATGTGCGTAATTGGGTTACCCGTGCCGTCGTATGGCTAGAGTGTGGTCGACAGTTCAAAATTTCGGGAAAGACATACTACCATGATGTGCTCGACAAATGGTCCCAAGTCGACGATGAGAAGAGTGGTGGTCTATATGACACTGGTGTCCTCTTCTCTTTGATGATGTGTGTGGAAGACCTCGTCCTGAATGGCAAAAACCGATCTCCTTTCCGAGTGGTTGTCTTCATCGCGCTCCGAGCGATGGCACTCGTGTTCGACCGAGCGTTGTTCCCGGGACTACGTCAACATCTCGACCTGATTGCTAACCGTTGGTTCTCCCATTGAAGGTCGTTTGTCAGACGTTAGGATTCTTCTAGTGAGAGATTGATTGGTGCCGAAGCGTCACTCCTCACTATTTCAACATCTCTGAATAACAAGAGGACGTCGCCGCTAGGGTATTGCCTGTATGCGGCGGCGTTCGCTTGACTTCAGGTACCAACCATTGCGGGGATGGTAAATTTTACTCAGTCTCATGGTAGGCGCCAAATGTTAATGCCTGAAGTTGGAGCGATGTAATTCGATGGTTCTCTTGGTCATGTGCAACTCCGGCGGGGAACCTGCAAAAGACACTCCGACGCTCAAGTAAGAATGTGTTCAAGGTGAAGACACTAAAACTTAAAATCTTGATGTACTTGGGAGCATTATGATATACAAGATGAGGGATGTCTAGCGAAAATACCGCCCAATAATCTCGTAAAGATGTTGCATTGAATGAGTAGAGGCTGATCCTGAAAACATTGAACTCGTAATTATCAAATCCCTCATAATTAATGAGAATAACGGTATCCATGTTAGGAAGGCAAATATTCAAGAATAAATATAATTGCACGAGTTAGACAATAGACTAAATTGAAGTAGACTCAACCGATTGCTAAGAAATAACCTTTCCATGGGCATTTGGTACATATTATGCCTATCATATTAAACCTATTAATAAATTAGTCAAGTCCTCATTAAGGTACATTGCACTAATGATTTTGTGCACAGCTAGCTAGCATAAAACAGATTTCAATATCTCATAACATGCATCATGAAAGTGCTAAAGGCAATCTGATTGAGAGTTAGTCACAAGTTGTTGGCCTCATGCAACAGGAAGAGTCATCCATCCGTCTTCTGCTGTTTCTCCTTCCATATATATATTCTTTTAACCGAATTCCTGATTGTCTTCTTGCTCTTGCTCTCTTATTCATATGTTCCTCGTCGAATTTCAGTAACGTATATTGTATTTTTGGCATCTCGAGTTCCAGCCTTCCAATTTTCTCGGACACTTTTTTAGCCCAATCGGAAATTTGCTTTTGTTTTTTGCTCCAGATTTCTTTTTCCTTGACCTGATAAAGAGGTGATGTATAAAGTTCTTCCACTTTGCCTTTCAACTTACTGTTCACATCAATGAGCTCTGATATGGATCCCGCAGCCTCTTGCAACTGAACTTTGATGACAGTGAATTCAGATCTAGAAGGGTGGTTGATCTTTTCGGATTTTTCCACACTATTTTGCAGTTCTTGTGCACTTGCCTGAAGAACCAACAACCTCTGTGCATCAGAAACAAGCCTCTGTATGACTCTTTTATTCCATTCCTGGTGCGGTACAACTCTTCGTGGTAATTCATGCTTGTCAACTCCTAACTCTTTCTTGGTTGCCAGCTCACCTGAAGTGTAATTATCCTCCTCTTCGGTCTGGTAACATGTTATATCGTTCTCAAATACCAAGGGACCTTTCTGCTTGCGGTTTCCATACCCTTCAGCAATTCCCCATAGTTCAAGCACCTGATCATTGCTTCCAACAGCCTTTTTTGGTTTTCGCAGTCTATGAGAAAGAATTCCATTCCCATAACCTGAAGAATTCAAGACAATATCAAACTGTAGATCTTTCATGAGTCGTTTGTACTTTGATCTACTTATTTTATTGTCCGGGATCTTCTTTGATTTTAACCCTTCAATTGCATTCCATGCGGCTTCCAAACTGGCATTTGAATCGAACCGTTCCAGCTCCAACATACTCCCAGTATTTATCATCACCTCCTGCAGCTCTTTGATCTTGTCATGTAAATTTTGCAGTTTCAGAAGTCCTGGAGGTGTTCTTGGATTATAATCTAGATCCATTTCTTGATTGCTTGGGCTTGCAGTGCAAGGATAGGGCTCAACTTGATAATCCTGAATGCATAATTTAGCTTGCTCAGTTCTAACTGAATGGCAATCAAAGTCATTTATTAACAGCACTTTCAATGAAATATTTTCTCTTATGGACTGAATTAACAAGATACAAGATATATAATATGGCAATTTTCGTTAAATTCTGCTGATAAGATCTCAATTAAATAACAAAAAAGGTCAAAAAAATATAATTTCTTATTTGCATTGGGGAAAAGGTACCTCTTCTTTCTGACTAGTTGATGTTGAATGCCTCTTTGCAAGGGAAAGGGTAAGCTCTTCTAAGATAAGAATATCATCCCACAAAGACCCCAAGAAAAGGGAATATGCACTCAAATCAGTCCTAAGTTCACTGTTTTCCCCTTCAAGCAGTTGAATCTTTTTATCCAACTGATTAAGAGTCAAATTTCTTAGAGTGGTTTCTTCTTGTACAACTTCCCTTTGCAACATGGCACTACTCTCAATGTTCTTGCATGTGTGTATGAGTTCAAGTACCTTTTCTTTACATACTGATGCGTTGATCATTTCAAACAGAATGTTTTGCAGTAATGATGTAATTAGTACGTCAGCAGATTGAACTTCATCTATTCTTTTTTGGAGTGCAGAAGTCAACTTTTCATCTCTGCTACTGAGATCCTCCACATCCTTCTGCAATTTACTTAGTTGACCCTTTAACGCATTATTTTCTTGATGAAGACACTCAATGCCATTCTCATTACAGGTACAATCTTCCAACAAGATGCAGAATCTATTTTCTATGTCTTCTCTGTCCCCATCATCATAAACATCCATCATAATATCATTTAGATCTGTATGCAGCTCAGACCTCATGTTTTGGGCTCTTTTCAATCTCCAGTTTGCCCCGTACTCCATCAAAGAGCTTCCTTCCGTGTCACTTTCAAAATTTCCAATATTATTCTGGACAGTTAACAAATTTCTGCATTCATTCAGTTTGCTAGATGATTCATTGAGATGCGTGTTTTCGACTTCTAGTACTTCAACCTTTTTATTGAGTCTTTTAATGTCCTGTTCAAGCTTGTCTTTCACCATTAAAAGATGTCCTCTCTCATTACTTAATAGCTGTAATTCAAATCCTCTCTCTGAATTAAGATTCTTAAACATCAGAGAAAAGCAGTCCAAAGCTACAACATCTCTGAGCAGATCATTGTTCTCTTCTTCCAATCTGAATTTTGCATCACTGAAGTCATGAATTTTCTTTGACATGAGATTATTCTCCGCAAGAATCTTAGGGATCTCAGTTTGTAATGTACAGTGAGACTCTTGTAAATATGTTAGCTGCCTAAATAGCAAATCCACTTCACCCTTCAGTTCTTCCTCGCGTTGGTTGCTAGCATGCATCTCCTTTCTCAGACATTCATTCATCTTAAGAAAATCATCATTCTTGTTTTTAAGTTGCGTAAGCTCCTGTAGTTGTATTTCAGATTCTCTCTGGAGTGTAGTCTTTTCTGCTTTCAGGTCTGTAACATATTTACCAAACTGCTCCAAAAGAGTGACAACAACTGATTTCTCAAGAAGCAGGTGTTGCTTTTCATCCTGGGCCTCCGAAATAGTGTCTATCATCCGTCTAATTTCATGCAAAGCAAGCTGTAAAAGTATGTCATCTTTGATATCATCCAAATAAATGAGTGGCAGATCAATTTTAAGTGATTTTAGTACTAGATGAATCCACTCCCTCAGTTTCTCATTATGCTCTACTATAGATTTTATCTTTTTATCTTGAGTGAGACATTCCCTCTCAAGCTCCAGAATGCGTTTCTCTGTGCATCTTAATGCCTCTTGAAATTTGTGAGATCTAACTGAGAGAACTGACTTCTCCTCTTTCATTTCACATAAGCATCTGTGCAAGATCAAAATCTCAATCTGGGCACTCAAGATCTTGTGCTGTTCCATATCAAAGTCCTCCTCCCTTTGCCGACATTCTTCCTGAAGAATAAGTATCTGATTTTCCAATGTACTCAGATGGCTCTTGCTTGACTGAACAAGGGTGTTGTGTTCTTCCTTTTCAAGTCGCAATAACTCTTGCAGCTTTGCCATGTGATGGAATGTTGAATCTTTTTCCCTCCTTAGATTTGAGGTTTTGTCCTCTAATTCATGGTACCTGCCCTCCAAGTTCTCCAGATCTTTTTTAATGCTTTCTACCTGATGCATACAAAGGTTACTCAATAAATCTGTGCAAAAAAGCTAGAACATCACAGTATGAAGTGAAACATCAAAAGTATACAAGTGACAGTTGAACACATACCTGAGTGATGAGAGCATTTTTTTCAGAAAGAAGACACCAGTTCTCATCATGAAGCGATCTGCAGGATTCTTCTAGGCCTTTCATCTTCTCTTTCAAACCATCAAGTTCAAGATTCAAGCCACAAAGAGAATTCCCCAAGAATGTATTTTTATTCATAAGCTTTTCCATGTTCTCAGCAGAAGCATCCATGTGAGAGATAAGTGCAGCCTTTTCCACTAAATAGATTGAAATCCTGGAACGGAGATGATTAGAGGATTCTTCTAATTCTTTTATTTTCACTCTTAATCTCTCAAGCTCATCTTTTGTCTCCAAAAGCGAAGCTTCCAATACTGCATTTTTCTCTGGCATTGTTTGCATATAGTTTAGGTTCTCTAGATAAAGATTTTTTTCATCCTCATATTTTTTTATTGTATCTTTCAAATCAAGGTTTCTATCTTCCAAGTTCATTATCAATGCCTGAAGTGCTTCTACCTTTAAATTGACTGCTTGTATTTCCTCCATTAGGGCATGATACTTCTGTTCCAAATCATTTCTGTCTTCTGTTAGACAAGATAACTCTAGTTGGAGGGCTTCCTTTTCTTCGATATGAAGATCAGCTTCATCTTCAAGTTTCCTTTTCAAATCCATCAGGGAAATTATCTCATCCTGAAGACTCATTATTCTCTGAGCAGATGATAGCTTTTGTTCACTCAGCCTGGCATTCTCCTCACTGATCTTTTGAAGTTCTTCCTCCACATCCTTCAGCTTCTCAACTCCATATTTGATTTCCAGTTTTAGATGTTTCATGTCTTCCTCGGCTTCAATGTGTCGCTTCTCAACAGACTGGAAAGCCATTTCAACCTTCAAATTTCTTTGTTGTTCATTTTGTAAAGAGATGTTGAGAATCTCTAGCTCCTTTACATTCTTATGAAACTTCTCCTGTTGTTCTTTTATTTTCTGCTTGAGAATGCCAAGTTCCGACTGCAAAGATTGATTAGCCTTCTCCAAAACAAGACTTCTCTCTTCAGCACTATTAAAACATGAAGATTCAATTATCATCTCATCATTAAGCTTCTCAAGTTCTGCCTTGGTGAGGGAGATCTCATCTTCAAGATAAGATACCCTTGCCATCGATTCTTGGTATCGAGTCAGAGCATCTTCTTTGTCAGATTCTACCTTGGAGTAGGTCTCTTTTAGTTGTTGAATGTCGTTTTCATTTTTATCAGCACGCATTGATTCGGAAGCAATTTGTTTCTTCAGGTCCTGGTTTTCCTTTGATAACCTGGAAATTTCTTTCTGGGGTAACTTATATTCTGAAAACTTCCCTTCCCTCCCTCCGACAAAATTAGAATGGTCTCTAGTTAAAAACATCTCATCTAACTGCTTCAAACAGACATCATATGGTTTTACCTCATTTGGTTTCACTGCTTCATCATGTAATGTCATACCTAAAAGCTTATGTAGTAAACCATCTGGGTCAAACGTTCCTTGAGGCATTTCATGATGGTTCATCCCTGAATCACTGGCAGGGGATTCATATAAAGATTCATCACACAATTCAAGAGGTATTTGGTTAGGAAATGCCTCTGCTATGGTCCGATGAGCCTGACGAAGTGCCCCAGTTACATGATCATATCTTTCAGCTAAAGCACGGTACGCTCGATAAAATTCTTCTACCAATTTTATAAGCTCGGGTCGTTTCTTGTAGTACATTTCTGCTCTTTGTGCAAAGGAATCAGCATCTTCTTCTACAAGCCTGATCATTGTTTTGATCTTGTTATCCATATCTGCAGAATTAATAATTCACATCAATTATGAGGAGAAAAAAAGGCTAAAAGAAATATCTTTCAAATTAAACATTTTTTGGATTACTGGAGTATAGCAAGTTGTAACAGCAATATATCGCACCAAGTCAAGAATAGAAAGCAATCTCTTTTCCAGCAAAAAAGCAAGTAGCTGGTATTAGACATTATATGGTCCAAATATAAGTTCACAATCCTCACAACTTCTTCAATCTGTCTAAACACTAGCACTAGAGAATGGTTTGTTTATTGCTGAAAAAGCCAAGGCATTGTCTTATTCTTCTGAGATTAATGCTCAGGAAACATGAAATACCAAAAGAACTCTGCATGAATTTCTGATATGCAATAACAACCCAGGATATAAAAACTATTAAACCTAACCAACAGATAATTAACTATTTTTTAAAAGAGCCAATTTCATTAAATAAAATTGATTAAAAATTAAAAGTAGCATAAGTTTTCTTGTTTGAGAAATCAAAGTAGCATAAGATTTGTACAAGGGCATTGCCCTAGGAACAAAAAGCTCTACCATATACAATCATTTTTGTTCCCAAGGTATAACCTGATGTATTTGTAGCTCCATCCCTATTAGCTCTTTAGGATGAAGCTTCACATGACCTAGTGCTCCTCAAATGCCCAAGAAAAATAGGAATAATCGGTGAAAGAAAACAAGGAAAGATATGGGAGGATTCAAGAATCTAAATTATTGACAGTAATTAAAATTTTGAATGGATGAATATGTAGTAACAACAGAAAACTTTACCAACTAAATCTTTTCATTATTATATTTGTAATGATAGTCGACTCAGGATTATCTTTGTAATGATCAACATAAAGAGCGGGAAGATGGTTTTGGTAAATTTATGATAGTAGGATATCACAGAAAGTGAAGGAAAACAATCTCTTGTCTAGCAAAATCTAGCAAAATAAATTAAAACTAGTAGATCTAGCAAAGAAGTAATATAGCAAGTATAGAAACCCATATTGACAGTTCATACTTAGTCTATGAGGACTTTTACTTCTAGACTAAAGCTCTAAAAATCATTTATTTTTTGAGATAGGCTAAGAGATTTACCTTTTGACAATAAAGTCCACTTACAAGCCTTCAACCACATCAAACATTAATTGTGTAATCACATGAAAAAATTCACTGGCCAATTAAATCTCATTTGGGGCTATTATATTGCCCAATATTTAGGCAAAAATTCGCAATCAAGTTACGCAAAAATTTTGAGAGGGTCAGCGTAGTGAGGAAATGAAATTGCCGGTGGCAGGGATGTTAATGGTGCACCTCTCCTGTGTGTGATGCAAAAAGGATATTTACCTTCCCATCCCCACTCCATACCACAAGAAGATGATGGGAATGAAGTGAAAGGAGGTTTTGAATAGGTTTTAGAAAAATTAGAACACATTATGTATAAAAATTAAAATCTAAGTGTACTTATATGTGAGACAGGATGGCTTAAGTGAGATGAGAATGTGAAGAAGGGTTAAGTGGGTGGGATAGGTCGAGGTGGGCCAATAGAATTCAATTTCATCTCCACCCTACTATTTAAACAAGATATGATGGGGCAAAGAAAATTGGGGTAGGTAGGTGAAGAGTAGGTGATAATTGACATTGCTAGTTGAGGGGTTTAAATAGATAAAATTATACAAAGCTGCAAACGTGCAGTAACTGGGCAATGTGGTTTGTGCTCTTGATACATAAAACACACAGTCAGATAAAATTGTATCTTTTAGAACATCTTAAACAACAAATGCATCAATTTTATCCGTAGAACTAAATAGAGATGAGAGCAATGTGTATACCAGAAAGATTATCCCGAAGCCACTTAGAATGCTTTGGACTGATATGACTATCCCACCACCATGAATACAACCGCCTGGATTCAGCATCTGTAAGTGTCGCCATGAAAGCAGGTAAAATAGGCCCACTGTATCTGCTTCTATCTCCAATTGGCACTCTGTCTTTGTACCAGCACGAAGATCCAGAAATATACAAATTGTAGCGAAGAACAAGTTTGATGAACCAAAGAAGACGACTGTGAAACTTGTATCAGTTGCTTGAAAACACTTGAACCACCTAAGTCAACCACAAAGGAAATGTACTTACAGAGAATAAAAGAAATCTGTCGCAGTAACTAAACCCCGTACTGAAGCATAACAATATCTCTTCAATCACAACATAATAAATCGAAAAATTGTAGCAACATTTGCTTAAAGAAGAAATAGTCTTATATTAAACAAATCACATCCAGAAGGAGAGCAAAGACAGAGATCAGTAGCGTAAAGATGCCAAATAAAGATGAAAAGAGTGTGGTGAAAATGATTTTTCGCTCACCTTGATGTTGAGAGGTAGTAAAAATCAGCCGTCCAAGACAATGCAGGACCCAAAAGCTTCAACCAATTTGTCTTCGTTGAGAAACTCTTCGAAAAAAAATGATAGTGAAATTTTAGGCATTTTACAAGCTAAAAAGTGTTAGATCCACAAAAAATAACTCACCCTAGAGCAAAAAACTCGTGATTAGGGAAACCAAAGCACCGGAGTTCCTGGTGAACAGCAATCGAACTCAAGAAGTGAAAAAAATATAAGACGAAATTTCTACGAAAAAGGGAAAAGAGAGCAGAGCAGAAACAATGATCTATAACCTGTTGATAGCGAATCTCGTTGAGCAGAGATGTCAAACCACGCCGCCAAAGAACTAAAAACACGAACTTTTCGCCGAGAGAAACCGCAAGATCACATTTTTCACCCAACCATGACTCGAAAAATAAAAAAAAAAGCTCCACAACGATGACACCAAGAAAAAGGAAATTATCTCGTTAATCAACAAGCAGCTGCGTCGAAAGATCCAGCTGCTTCTCATCCACTCTCATCCCATTTCTCCTTCTTCAAGTTCTTTCTCTGCTGTCAGACTCCTTTGGACAGGACTCGGGGGGAGGAAGAGAAGGCAAGTAAAGCACAAAATAAAAAAATGCGAAAAAGGACAAAAGACAAGAGAATGGCAGCAGAGTTAAAGGAAATGGCACGGAATTTTGGCTGCCATATTTGGTAGATTTGTGGAAATTAGGATTGGGATTACAGCTGGAGTAAATCAAGGAAATGGTTTCCAAACGCACCCCTCTGATGTCTCTCGCACAGATCACATGCAGAAGCGCACGGCCGCTCATACACACTACACTGCCAGTCTTACAGTACAGCATAAACATGCAGTACCTACCAAAATTAAATATGCATTAAATTAATAACAGAAGGGTTGGCACTCCCACGGTACAATGTTCTTGCTGTCTTCCTTTGTCCTTTGCGCTCTTTCACACGGAATTAGGACTGTCCACTGTTCGATTCAAACCGAATCGAACCGAACCGAAATTTTTGGTTCGGTTCGATTTCAACCATTGTAGGTTCGATTCCTTGACCCGAACCGAACCGAAATTTGTATTTCGGTTCGGATTCGGTTCTCGGAATTCGGGAACCGACTCGAACCGAAAACCGAATTAATTAAAAAAAATATTTTTTTTTAATTTTTAACTGAATTAAGTAAATAAGTATTAAATAATTATTTTTAATTTTTAATCAAATCAATTAAAAATTCGGTTTTCGGGTTGAAAACCGAACCGAACCAAATTATTTCGGTTCGGGTTAAATCGGGTTAGGAAATGTTCGGTTCGGGTTCGGGTTCGGGTTTGGGTAAAGAAAAAATTTCGGTTTGGCCAAATTCGGTTCGGTTCGGTTCGGTTCGAACCGAATGGACAGCCCTACACGGAATGGCCTGTGTTGTGTGGACGTTGATTTTGACCAATTCTTCGGAGAAAATCTATATACGCCACCTAAGTATTCCTCTCTGTTCTTGGTAGGGATGACAACCTATCACATATCCAAAAATTTTCATATATGAAATTCTTAAATTCGTATTTTGACCGTGGTATCTAGAATACCCATTTTACCCTCAGTCAAAATCTATCAGTTAAAAACTTTGATGAAAAATTAATATATATATTAAAAAACTATAAAACTATATATCAGTGTAATTTTAATTTATAAAAAATTATGATAAAACTATAAAAAAGTATTTTATAAATTAAAATTATTTTTTTAAATTTTATATATTTTTTAAATTTTTTTATCAAAATCTCTAATAAGTTAGAGACATTGATCAAGATTGGGTAAAGTAGGTATTTAAAATATTACACTTCGAATTTAAAAAATTTTACTTTTAAAATTCGAATCTGAAAATTCACATTTTCCAAAATTTGAATTTGGGAAACCATCCATTATCTAAAATTATATATGAAATCGATCGATAAAATAAAATATTTGCTAAGCAAGACTAAATTGATATTTATCCATTATTTATGGAATATTAACCAATTTTGGATATATTGAGTATCCAAAATATTGGACTCAAAAATATATGTCAAAACTTGATTAAAAAAATAAATCAAAAAATTCTATATATCCACCTATAATTTACATGATAAAAATTTAAAACAATAAAATAAACATTTTTATTTAACAAAATTTGAACTCTATAAATGCATTTGTTTCGCTGATTCTTGAGGTTTGAACTGGATAGGGTACTTGTCCAGTGTACAATAAGGATAAAATACTTGTATTTTTAATATATTATTAATTTCTACTAGTGTGTTTGTGTCGAACATAAATATGGTACCGTGACTTTGGTATTATTCGTCATTTTGTTTTGTGTTATTTGATAGTAAGTTATGGTAAATGAATTCCCTTTTTGTATTAAGTGTTTCTATTCTCTCGTGGTAACGTACTAACATTGGTATTAGTAGAACAGTTTGTGTTTAATATGTTTTACTTTCTTTTTTAAAAAAAATGATTAAATTTATTATTAAAATATTGAGAATGGTACAAATTTGTTATTAAAATATTTTTCTAGCCAAAAGTCCACTTCTTTGTACATAATTATCACGTGTCATTTTATTTTTTCATCGTGACATCTTATGTGGTCGAGTTTTATTTATCACGTTGGCTTTCATTTGTTGACGTGAATTTTTATTTAAAAAAATAATAAATTTGATTCAATTGTACAATGACGAGAATAATTTTGATCCAAAATATATTTAAGAAGTAAATTTATATATTTTTTAATACTTTTGAATAAATTTCCTTAAGGTGTCGTTTGGTTGACACAATTTTCTGTGGGAAATTGTACTTCCTAGGAAGTTATACTTTTTGGCATTGTTTGGTTGACACACTTCCTGCATTTTGCAGGAAGTACAATTTTCTCAAGAAGTGTAACTTCCTGCAAAATGCAAAAAGTAACTTACTTGAGGGACCTAGGTAAGTTGCACTTCCTGTGTTGCATTTAAAAGAAAAAAATAATTATATTCTCACATTTGTATTTAATGGTAGACTTAATTTATGTTTTCAATATTATAAAATTAGATAATTCATAAATTTTTGATCTATTTATTTTATTTTAATTTATATTTAAATAAAATATGTAATTTTTTTTATTAATTTCAAATAAAATTAATTTTTTTATATACAATAAATTGTATATTTATATTAATTATATATATATATAATTATATTATATTTTACATATATGTGTTAAAATAATAATTTAATAAATAAATTTTAATTTTTTCATATATTCTATTGAGCATGTTCTGTTGTTGGTGGTGATTCTCCAGTGTTGGTTGCTGCAAATTCGTGCCTCTATCTGGTTGCTGTCTTGACTGATGCAGACTGTTAATTATGTATTGATATGAGTTTTGTTGGTTGCTGCAAATTCGTGCCTCTGGCTGCTGCCTTGGCTGATGCAGGCTGTTAATTATGTACAAATTCATGCCTCTCTCTGGTTTCTACCTTAGCTGATGCAGGCTGTTAATTATGTATTGATATGAATTTTGTGAACTAATAGTAAACTTAAAAGAGTTGTGTATTGATTTGAATTTTGTGTATTGATATTCGCCTTAAAGAGCATTGTATTAAAGAGTAGTGTATTGTTGAAAATTTATATCAATTTTGTGTATTGATTATTTTCGATTATTTGTCGCCAAGTACAGAAAATATATTACATTAAGTAACACTTATTCAATTACAATAATAAATTAAGATAATGATAACTTAGTCAATTTAAATGACGATAAGTATCAAACCACGATAATTTATGCAATATTAATTAGATGATAACTTAATCAAGTTATACTTAGTATCAAACGACGATAAGTATCAAAACACGATAATTTATACTTACTCAATATTAATTTTATATTTAGTTCATACTTATAATTAGTTGATAACAATTAAAAATAATTATAATTAGATGAAAATAATTATAAATAATTTAATAATATTCTTAATTTTAATAAATAACATTTACAAAATAATTTTAATTTTCAAAACATTAAAAAATATTAATAAATAATAATTATAAAATATTTTTTTTAAAAAATAGTATGTTCCATTTTTAATATAATAATATTTAATGTAAAAAATATTTACATTAACTAATAAAATAATAATAATATTATTATTTATTTATGAATTAACAAATTAAAATAATTAATAAATATTTTTTAAGTTTGAGTAAAAAAATTGAAAATCAGATATTATGTTTGACAAACAAATACAGTTTCAGTTTTCGTCCTGAAAATAATCATCGAAAACAACACACAACAAACAAGTTTTCGTTGTTTTCGTTTCACGAAACATGAAAACAGGACATGCCAAACAAACACGTTTTTGCCAAACATCGAAACCGAAATTGAAAATCCGAAACTTGAAAATCTATTTCAATTTTCACGAAACGAAAATTGCTTCTAAATTTTCGCAAACAAACGCGCCCTTAGGTTCCAGATTTGAGAATTTTGAATTTTCAAATCCGAATTTGAGAATTTCCCCTTCCCAAAATTCGAATTTGGGAAATTGCTACTTTTATAATACTATATACAATTACTATATTCTGCAAGTAAAGTTATCAGCAGATTTTATATATTGTATATAGTATTTTTGTAATACTATATACAATTAGTCAATTACTATATTCTGCAAGTAAAGTTATCAACATCGATAGATCAAGACATCGATTATAAAATATTAGGGATGGTTGATCGTCATTGATGAGTCAACCACTCAGCAACCGCCTACAAATTGAGGCATGTTACAATTACTTGTTGGGGTCGGGGAGGACATGCATGGCAAGCAACAAAATTTTATACACGCAACGGAAGAACAAAAGTGGTCCCTTACCCAAACGGATTCATGCATCTCGGTTAAATTAATAATATGTCAGAAGTTATACCTTTGAAGACCGAACTCCATCTTCCACTCCGTGAATCCAATATCACGATCTTGCTTTGGATCCAAAGTGTTGCAAAGCGGCAAACACCCTCTACGGTTAGCACACGAGTGAACGCGACGAACTGGGCAGCTCCCGAGTGCTAGCTCGGCTCTCTCTTGGAACTCCTTTTGATCTGGTCGAGCACGGAACTCCTTCCGTACTCTCCTGTCTCTCTCTCTGTTTGGTGGAGGTCGACTGCCACAAAGGGAGCCCAGCTTCCTTCAAAAGGAGGTCGGCTCCCTTTCAGGAAGAGGTTGGAGCCACCACGAGATGATCCACTACCCATGTAAACAATAGGCAGATATTAATAAACACGTCAATCATATTGATCAAGTCTTCTCATCCTTATTAATTCAAAGCCATATCCGGAATCTTAAAACGATTTTAATGCCTGAATAAGATATATCCTTAATAACAATTACTAAGGATGGATTTCTAAATTCAAGATGTCGAAAATAATATATCCTTTAATAACGATTATCAAAGATACATTACCTAAATTGCAATCAACATAATTTCAATTTTAAATCGTATTTAAAATTCAGAATAATTAATTCCAATTTGAAAACTCCTTTTCAAATTCAAAATTAATTCTAAAATTACCAAGAGAGAATTGCGGGTTCATGGTCATGGGGATCCAATCCGATGAGTCACAACTCTGAGTCCAATTTGGTTCGCCCTATGTGTGCAACCCTGTAGGTTCACTTAATATTGATAGTGTGTTCAAATCATATTTGTAACCCATAAGTCATAAGCGGCCTCTAGCAAGACATTATGACTATCGAAGTCAAGTGAGATTAGTGATTCGAGCAACCTAACTCACAATATGATACTCTGTCCTTTTGTCACGCGATATCTGGATCAAACATAAGGCATGGACTACATCATCCTTATATTGCTCAATTTGGTTTCTTGATTCCTGAGTAGATTACATATATTTCTCTGCATGATTCATTCCGTGTTCAACGATCGTCCTTATTACCACCCGATTAAAGGTGATGTTAAACTAGGTTATGTAGGAATCCATGGTGACATCAGGTCAGAGGACTGATGTATCACTACCGCTGGAGATATACTAATGATATAATCCATGTAGTATTCTCACAGTGGATCTGTCCAACATCATGTTCTCCAACATATGTCTATAATCTGACTTTGATATCATATATCCATGACTAGTCAAATATGATCATCGTCAGTCAGACTACATACTAGTCTTCATTCATTATAGTTCCAAGACAATGACTAACTAGAGACTGTTTAGAATAGGATTCTAGCTGCCTTAGGGTTTTACTATCAAGTTTCGTACTTAATGACCATTAGGCGGAATCAATCATTCAAGGAATCACTTATCAAGTTAAATACGCTCATAATAAATAACAAGATAAAATAAGTGTTCCAATTATTCAAAAGGAAAACTACAATGATAATATTGTTCCATTGGCCTAGGGCACACTACTAACATTACTCACATGAGAGACATCACAACAACGACTCATTTGTTGCTAAACCGTCCCTGGAAACATCGGCAACGGTGATACGCCATATTACCCAAACCATCAGCCATTTACGATAGGCTTTCAGAGACGACGTATAGAGGGCTGACTGTCGTTGATAAATTAATTGCGACGACTAGCCATGGATAAGCATTTGCTAATGAATTTTCCTACACCTAAAAAAATAAAAAATTATTCTAAAATTCCTATTTACAATAATAAATTTTACAATTAAGACACCAAACATTATAAAACACATAAAATATGAATCAATTTATATATAATACATACACACCAAAAGTATCAAATACATAATCAAGTGTAATATCAAATACATTATCATGTATAAATCAAATACATCATCAAGTATCAAATACAAAATATGAATGAATATATGAAAGTGTCAAATACATCATCGTAGCTGTTGTGGAGGGTGTGGAGCCGTGGAGGCTTAGGTGGCGACATCTGGATTGACTGTATCGGCGACGATGTATATTGGGTCGAGGTCTCGAGGAGGACGAAGCCTAAGGGTTTGTTTAGATACGGTTCATTAAGGGGAACTAAGGGAATGGAGGGGAGGGGAAGGTAAAAATTAATCTTGTTTGGATATAGTTTAATAAGGGGGAGGGAATGGAAGAGAAAAATTAACTTTGTTTGGATGTATCTTGTAAGAGAAAAGAAGGGGAGTGAGAAAATCTTTAATTTAATAGACAATTATATCCTTTTTATTTTTGTGTTGTATTTGATGCTTCGAGGAAAGATCGAAATTGATGTAGAAGAATAACCTCAACCAATAGGGATGGGAAGATGCCACTAGGATTTAATAAATATCTTGTAAATTTATGAAAATAATAAGGATAATTATTTTCATAAATTTGTTATGGAAGAATTTTTTTATAATTTTATTCACCCCAATTCAACCCCAAATCGGGATTGAAAGAAAATTGAGGTTTAGAGGAGAACCAAGGCAAATAATTCTCCCCCATTCCCTTTCCCCTCCATTAAAATCATAAAATCAAACAAGGGGAATTTTCCCCCTCCCTTCCCTTCCCCTCCTTTAATCCCAATCCAAACAAGCCCTAAGATAGACCAGGTAAATGAATGTCGGAGCGAGCTCCTAGCTACACTAAGAGCGTCTGCATGTTCTCCATCATTCTTCATTGATCTTCAATAATCTTTCTCTAATCTTCAATGATTCCTCTTTGGTGGGCAAGCTCCACCTCCAAGGCAGCCAATCGGCCTTGGTTCTGCATTCGAGATGTGGAGGATCGCACACCAGCAACGAAAGGAGTCGATGACCTAAGTGGGTCCAACACAGCTCGCGGATGGCCATTGTCTTCGGAGCCATAAACGTGGCCGTGCTCGCACCCATCGATGGCATCAACCCATGCTACAGGGTCAAAGTCACCATGCAGCGAACCTCCGCGCTGAGTGATGATCCCTGTGTACGTTTCCTACACAAGTTTATTTTTTTGTTTCATAATTTTTTATTTACTTATATAAATTATAAATAAAAATTGCGTAAAAATAAAATATGTGCACCACGATAATGGCGATCTTCCTGTTGACATGATCCATCGTCTTGTGTCACCTGGGATGAGTGTAGTCGAACACCGCCATTGGCAAGGGATGGTGGATGGCCTTGTCCTCCTTGATATGCGTCTAAATTTAGAAAATAATGGCATAATACAATGTAAATATAAATAATTAAATTAATTAGTAATGTAATCTTACCATCCGATGCTCGTGCACCACAAATGATACAGAGCCACTTGTGTGGCATGGCCTGAGCCCTCCACGCACCCTAGATATACGGTTTGTAGCTGCTGTTTGGAAGGCCTCCTGCCACTCCAGAGATGCCATCGCTCACTGAGCTAGTCCTAGACATCCACAGGTATCCACTTGAGGCCATGTTCTCAAGTCTGCTGAATGTGCGTGGCACCAAGCCATCTCAGCGTGGTGGTTTGAGCTTGGTTCAATTGCCTGTTGTAGTGAACGCGGGCAACTGCCTCCCATGTGCTCTCTACAAAGGGCAACTGATCCAGTGCTCACATGTAGCGTGCCTACAAAATAAAACAATAATGTTAGTACATGTGTTTATAATTATAATTAATTTATAAATATATTATATGTACCTCGAATTCACGCCAGAGCAAGTTGATGTGGCTACTTGGCACATGGGACTATGTAGGCCACATGTCATGCATGAACTGTAGGTCACTTTTCGAGCTTTTACATCGCGGACGAGCTTTAGTCCGACTGTCAGGGCTTCGTATTCTGCCTAATTATTGCTAGCTTTGAATTGGAATTGCAGGGATTGATACATGATGATTCCTTGGCCGTTCTCTAAGATGATGTCAATTGTGCTTCCTTTTTCGTTGGAGGCGCCATCCACGAACATCGTCCAAGTTTTGACCTGGTTGGGGGTGCCTTCCTGGTTTATGAATTCAGCAATGAAGTCTGTGCCAATGCATGGGCTGTGATGGGGCCTCTAGGATAGT
Source organism: Canna indica (assembly GCA_034359265.1). NCBI lineage: Eukaryota > Viridiplantae > Streptophyta > Magnoliopsida > Zingiberales > Cannaceae > Canna > Canna indica. The sequence goes on from CP136893.1 coordinate 43,006,496, forward strand.
ATTCAATGTTAAACTCTGAGAGCTCTAATGATCAAAATATCATTCATCCGACAAGCTCGGGCTTGGCCAGAACTTGCCTGATCGGATTTGTTGGGTGAAATGGCCACACTAGAGGGGGGGTGAATAGTGTGTTAACTAAATTTGTCGCCTAATTCTAATTTTAATCATTTACTTAATTACTTAGGCAATTTACAATTGAATGACTAAATGCGAAAGCGAGTAATAAAGATAAGCCATACGATACACAAAGAAAACAATGCTAACACGAGTATTTATAGTGGTTCGGCCCCAATGCCTACTCCACTACCTAAGCACTCCGCTTAGGATTTCCAAACTAAGTTTATTAGATTAAATAGTTTCCCTTACACAGAGGACTTTGACTTGAAGAGTCTCACTCTCAACCTAAGACACTTCCACACCTAGAAGTCTCTGCCTTCTTACCGAGAGCACTCTTCCACCTCAACTTAAGGGATAACTCAACTAATCCTAGCAAACTACGTTTACACCGGTGGAATTAAGCCTCAAACACAAATGCAACCACCTACTCAATCAACCTAGCACTCTAGGTTTACACGAACTCAAATACAATGAAATAACAATAAAATACAACAATAAATAGAGCAATAAATCAAACAATGAAGTACTTAGCTCCACACAAAGTTTCCTAGCTTCCTCTTGATGCCTTTGATGGTGAATTAATGAAGTCAAGGCTCAATCAAAGGAATGAGATATCAAAGCTAGGGTTTTCACGGGATTAACTCAATGAAAGCTTAAAATTGATCAAATGATGGCTCAAGGAGGTTAGGAGTGATAAAAAAGATGTTTAAGGAAGGTTGGGTTTGGGTATTTATAACCCTACAACGGAAACAACGCATCAATGGGCAGAAAACTAGTAGTTTCCACCATTTGGTCGCATGCCGGTCGATCGTTGGTCGATCGACCGATTGACTGCCCGCGATTGCTGTGCCTTCTGTGAGTTGTGCATACTATTCGGTCGATCGACGGGTCGACCGAATGAATCGCGAGATCAGCGATCCGTAATCCGGTCGACCGAAGTGCTCCTGCCAGGTCGCGATTCTTGCGATCCTCAATCCGGTCGACCGATCGGTTGATCGAAGACCCTACTGTCAATTTTTGGCTTCTGTCGGTCAATCGACCGGTTGACCGAACTTGGGCTAAATAGGGCAATCTGCTATTTTGCTTGGGTATTTCTACTCGTTTTGGTTTCGTCTTCGCTAAGTCTACTTATATAACATTTACTAACTTTAAGATAATAACTTTAAAACATAAGTATTATATAAGAATTACCCCCCATTTGGATTCAATAAAAATATCTAAAAAATCAAAATCCTTAAGAATCAAAATCTAGTTTTTGGGGTCTAGTATAAATTTTCAGAAAACGAAAATTTTCTAACTTCCCGGGTCAAGTATGGGTAGGCTAAAGGCTTCCAAAAAATCCTTTAAAATACATCGTTATCTAGTTTCTACCCAAGGAACAATTACCGCCATTTTTTATGTCAAGATAATGTCTAGGTCATATAGCCCTCCAAGGAGCTCCCTAGGCTTAGTGAATTCAGTGCGGTTTCTGGGTTTTCATGTTTTAGGATTCGGGATTGGTTTTAGGGTTCTTTGCATCATAAAGAGGATTTACAACATATTTAGACACCTTAAACCTAAACTCTAGCTTCTTGAAGAGTTCGAGCGTGTCGACCAACGTCCTTCCAATTTTTTGATTTCTCCGATTTCTGATCGCAGACGTCGTGCGCTAACTGATATGGAACCTGAAAGATATCTCAATGAAACATTAGTTCCATGTTTGTTATCATTAAAACCGAGATTAAGACCAAGGTTGAAAACCTTACCAACAATCTCCCCCTTTTTGATGATGACAAACATCCTTAAGAAAATATATATATTAAAGCATAAAGGATATCAACTAAGGGATTCCTCCCCCTATCAACATGCATATCTATGGAAAGAAACTCCCCCTATCTATATGCATGATTTTCCTATATTTTCTTTTCCTTTACCTATATTTTTCTCCCCCTTTTGACATCAATAAAAAAGGGCTAGAAAAGACAATTAGAATCAAGGTTGAGACTAGAAAGCATTTTTCATGAAAGCCAAAGTCAACCAAGTCAAGGGATGAAAAAATTATATCAAATTTGAGACTAATCAATACATGATATCAAGAAATAATAAATGAAATCCAAAAACAGGAATCATGTAGAAACTTAAGTATCGATATTTTCAAGAATATCATATCTTTTTCATGACATTTTTAGATTTCATTTAAACTTTCAAAATACTAAGATATGGTCATTTAAAGTATGTATATCAAGTTTGAGGTGAAACTAATGTCATTTGATCAAAATATGAACTTAGCACGATTTCATTCAAAATAGACATGAAAACATGAAAATGCTAAGCATAAAGTTTTGCTATCTACTCATGCATTCTCAAATTTAGGTACCTAGATATTTAACATGAGTGAATCTAAGTATATTGATCAAGTTTGGGCTTAAAAATAAAATTTCTAAGTCACTTTGTTGACTTAGGTCAAAGTATATTTTAAGTTTACAAAAATTAAACTTTTAAATCCATATAAAATCATATTCTTGACGAAATTTTTTAAAACTTTAACTGGACAAACTAGATTTTTCAAGGAATCTATAGGTTCAAGAATCAGTCAAAAATTAATTTTCTATAAATTCATAAAATTATTGAAAGTCCAGGGGCATTTTCGTAAATTTTAGGTATTTTTTCAAAAGTTGTCAATTTTGCTTCAAACTTTCCAGATATCGCTGAATGATCATTTAAGATGCGTGTGTCAAGTTTGAGCTCAAAATGAATTATCTACATTCATTTTTCATCCTATCTTGATTTCAAACAAAAAAAACTCATTTCTAAGATATCGCTCAAGATATCAATATCATTTTTAGAAATGATTTCACTCAAAGAATAGTGAGAACGATATTAGAAACGAAATCAAAATTGTTTGCACAAGGTGTCGTTGGAAGTTTTCAACGAAAAATCAAAATATCGAAAAAAATTGATATATCAAGAAGGTGATACTTTGCATTTTTGAAATCCAACTTCAAAATTCCTCTATAAATCAAATTCTTAATGAAACTTTTTGAAATATTTACTGAAGAAACTAGATTTTTCACTGAAGGTGCAGTTTCAAGAATCAGTTAAAAATAATTTTTCTACATTTTTCTAGAAATAACTGAAAATGCTATATTTTCAATGGCATTTCCGTAATTTTCAGTTATTTTCAAAAAGTGTTCAGTTTTCATTCAAACTTTTATGACACCACATAATGGTCATGTAAAGAGTGTATGTCAAGTTTAAAATGAAAATTATGTCATTAAGTCAAGATATCAACTTAGCATGGTTTCATTCAAAACTAAGCTAGTTATCATGAAACTTGCTAAGTTTCAATCTTATCATTTACTCATGATTTTTCAAACTTAAACATATGGATACCTAACATGAGTAAATATAAATATGTTCCTCAAATATGGATTGAAAATGAGACCTCTAAGTCAATTTGTTGACTTGGGTCAACTTGGTTCAAAAGAGGTAAGCATGAATTGACCTCTATGTCATTTTATACATATTCATATGAATTTTTCACTCTAAGTGCTTGGAAACATGTCATACCTATTCCTAAATATGTTTATGAAGTTTGAACTTAAAATGAAGTGTCCAAGTCGATTAGTTGACTTGGGTCAAACTTTTCCAAATTTTAGTCCTCTAAAGTGAACTAGTTATTATTTTGCTCAATCTCATGAATTTTCAATTTTAAGCATATGACAACTAATCATTAACACACCTAAACATGTTCATCCAATTCTCAACTTAAAATGAAGTCTCTAAAGAAAAATTTCAACCTAGTCCGATTTCATAAATATCATGATATCATGAAATGAGCTAAGTTATCAAGATTTTTCTTACTCATGAAAATTCAAATATTTGTCATGCATAATCAATCATGAGCATAGAGAAATTATTTAAGCATAAGTATTCAAATATTATACTAAGATTTTTGCAAAAACGAACTCATACCTCATTCTTGGAAATTTTCCCAAACTTTTCATTTTCTTTCCAAATTCTTTTAGATAGCATAGCCTTCCATTAACATTTTCAACTTGCAAGTAGACTTCATTAGTAGATAATGAAATTAAGGTTACTAGCAAGCTAACCAAACCAAATAGCAAAGAGTGATTCAAATATCATTTTCAAAATGCATCTTTGCTAGATAGTTTGAAATCCATTTCAAAATATATTATCATGAATCTGAAACGAATTTTAAGAGATCACAAATGTAATATTAATGAAAGCATGATCTCCAACCCTTCCAATTGGTTGAAAATCGAAAGGCCACAATGAGCCTACGATTTAAAACCGCAAGGTCGCATGAGCCCATTACAGGCTACATAGGTGTCCGAAGAGACCGGGAAATCAAAATCAAAAATCATTTTCATAAAACTTATCAAGAGTGAAAAATCTACTAACATTAAGCATGTATCAAAAACTCCAACTATAATTTAAGCAAGTGAGTATAAGAGATGATACCAAAGACTTTGATGCCAATTTTCATGCCTATGGCATTATGATAGCTTGAAGTTGCAACATCTTGGAGATTGCTCGTTTGGATCCAATGTCAACTTCAATAGTCCATCTTTCTTTATCTTTGTGTGGTAGCTTCCCCTACAAGAGAACAAGAAATCTTCGGTACCCAAATGGCTTTAGGTCCTTGGGGGTGAGTTGGCCTAGGAATCCAAAGTGTCTTAGCAACACTTGGATTTCTTTTAAATGCACACTCATGAATAGCATGGCCATATGTACCACAACAAAAATAATGTCCATGAAACTTTTTATTTTGGCTATGGACATGTGATTTATCACTAGAATGCTTGACATGTGAGCTATGATGAACATGAGCACTCTTAGAGGACACATTTTTGTTTTGAACATGAGGTTTAATGGTAGAATGCTTAGCATTTTGAACATGATGGACATTTGCATTCTTTACATAAGCATTTTTCATTCTTGTGTTCTTAGGAAATGAAACATTTTTCAATTCATTTACTTTCTTATTTAAGGACACAACCTCATTTTTCAATGAATCAAGAGATTGATATAAGACTTTAGATTGAGATTTCAAATTATTGTTTTGACTTATAATTTTTGAATTCTCAAGTTTCAAATTTTCATTCTCAAGCTTTAAGTTCTTAAGCTCAAGTTTCAACCTATCATGGGAAGAATCAAAAGAACTAGATTTCATTATCTCATTTTCTAGTTTTAATTCATCCACATGAGAGTTAAGCCTTATATTATCTTTCTTCAATCTTTTATTTTCATTATCCTTTTTAACAAGCAAGACATATATTTTCTTGTATTCATCTACTAACTCATTATATGATATGTCAAGAGAACTAGTAGAGCTAGCATTATTATTATCATTAGCATGACTAGAGGGAGAAGAGTGTACCTCATCATTAGCATCCATGAGGTAAACTTTCGAAGTGGCTTCATGGTTATGAAAAGAGTATGCTTCACTTGAGTAAGATGTGGAGGTGGAAGCACTTGACTTTTTTTTGCCTTATTTTTCATGGTAGGGCAATTCTTCTTCACATGCCCTTTCTCTTTGCACAAGTGGCAAATTACCTTTCGTTTCTGATTTTTAGTGCTCCTATGACTAGAGACACTTTGAGCTTCAAAAACCATGTTAGTATTGGAAGGATGACCATTGTTATCACTACCTTCAATAAAAGTTTCTAACTCCTCGGTTTTAGCATAATCATATAAGATATTTAAGCAAGCCCAAATATCGAATGCGGAAGTACAATGCATGATCTTTTCAAAAATGTTATTGTCCAAAGAACAATATATGCAATTTGTTGCCTTAGCATTTAATTCAAACCTATTAATTTGTTCTTGGGTCCATGCATCCATATTTTCCTTATGTTCAATATATTTGATTTTAACCATGTTAAAAACACCTAAACCTTGAGTCTTTAGAAAAGTATACATTCTACTATTTCAAAGACCAAAGTTAGATTCATCGAACCTAGGAGGTTAAGACGCTACTGACTCTAGGGCTATTTTCAGGATCAAGGCAAGATGTAGACGAGAAGGTGAAATCTCAATCCACTACCCTCTCTGATACCAATTGTTGGGTGAAATGACCACACTAGAGGGGGGTGAATAGTGTGTTAACTAAATTTATCGCCTAATTCCGGTTTTAATCGTTTACTTTATTACTTAGGCAATTTACGATTGAATGACTAAATGCGGAAGTGAGTAATAAAGATAAGCAATATGATACACAAAGAAAATAATACTAACACGAGTATTTATAGTGGTTCGGCCCTAATGCCTACTCCACTACCTAAGCACCCCGCTTAGGATTTCCAAACTAAGTTTACTAGATTAAATAGTTTCCCTTACACAGAGGACTTTGACTCGAAGAGTCTCACTCTCAACCTAAGGCACTTCCACACCCGGAAGTCTCCGCCTTCTCACCGAGAGCACTCTTCCACCTTAACCTAAGGGACAACTCAACTAATCCTAGTAATCTATGTTTACACCGGTGGAATTAAGCCTCAAACACAAAGGCAACCACCTACTAAATCAACCTAGCACTCTAGGTTTACACGAACTCAAATACAATGAAATAACAAGAAAATACAATAATAAATGGAGCAATAAATCAAACAATAAAGTACTTAGCTCCACACAAAGTTTCCTAGCTTCCTCTTGATGCCTTTGATGGTGAATCAATGAAGTCAAGGCTCAATCAAAGGGATGAGATATCAAAGCTAGGGTTTTCACGGGATTAACTCAATGAAATCTTAGAATTGATTAAAGGATGGCTCAAGGAGGTTAGGAGTGATCGAAAAGATGTTTAAGGAAGGCTGGGTTTGGGTATTTATAACCCTACAATGGAAACAACGTGTCAACGGGTGAAAAACTAGCCGTTTCCGCCATTCGGTCGCATGTCGGTCGACCGACCGATCGACCGACCGATCGACCGCCCGCGACCACTGCGCCTTCTGTGAGTTATGCACACTGTTCGATCGATCGATGGGTCGACCAAATGAATCGTGAGATCAGCGATCCATAATCCGGTCGACCGAAGCGCTCCTGCCAAGTCACGATTCTTGCGATCCTCAATCCGGTTGATCGATCGGTCGACCGAAGACCCTACTGCCAATTTTTGGCTTCTGTCGGTCGACTGACCGGTTGATCAAACCTGGGCTGAACATGGCAGTTTGCTATTTTGCTTGGGTTTTTCTACTCATTTTTTTTCCATCTTCGCTAAGTCTACTTATATAACATTTACTAACTTTAAGTCAATAACTTTAAAACATAAATGTTATATAAGAATTACCCCTCATTTGGATTCAATAAAAATATCTAAAAAATCAAAATCCTTAAGAATCAAAATCTAGTTTTTGGGGTCTACTACAAATTTTCAGAAAATGGAAATTTTCTAACTTCCCGGGTCAAGTATGGGTAGGCTAAAGGCTTCCAAAAAATCCTTTAAAATACATCGTTATCTAGTTTCTACCCAAGAAACAATTACCGCCATTTTTTATGTCAAGATAATGTCTAGGTCATATAGCCCTCCAAGGAGCTCCTTAGGCTTGGTGAATTTAGGGCGATTTCCGAATTTTCATGTTTTAGGATTCGGGATTGGTTTTAGGGTTCTTTGCATCATAAAGAGGATTTACAACATATCTAGACACCCTAAACCTAAACTCTAGCTTCTTGAAGAGTTCGAGCACGTCAACCAACGTCCTTCCAATTTTCTGATTTCCGATCGCGGACGTCGTGTGCTAACCGATATGGAACTTGAAAGATATCTGAATGAAATATTAGTTCCATATTTATTATTATCAAAACCGAGATTAAGACCAAGGTTGAAAACCTTAAGCCAACAGGTTTTTCTATATGTACTAGGATAAGATGACTATGGAAATATATCGTTAATCTTTCGGCCGAGATGACCAGGGCAAAGGCGAGCTTCTCTAGCATTTGGAATCTAGTTTCTGGTCCTTGGAGGACCTTGCTGACTAAGTAGATCGTGTTCTGATCATTCCCTTGTTTTTGGACTAATACCGAACTGAGGGCGTTCTCCATAACTATGAGGTAGAGGAAGAGTGTTTTTCCCTGCTGGAGTTTGTCCAGAACTGGAGGGCTAGTAAGGAAACTTTTGAGCTCCTCGAATGCTTGTTTGCACTTCTCGTCCTACTAGAAGTCATGTTTCTTCCTTAGGATTTTGAAGAAGGGTGCGACCCTATCAGCCGACCTGGAGAGGAATCTTTATGTTGTTTCTTCTCATCCTCCTTTATGTTGTGCGGGCTATGCATCTCTTTGATGGCCCGACATTTCTCAGGATTAGCTTCGATCCCTCGGTTGGTAAGCATGAAACAAGGAACTTGCTGGTGAACCTCAAAGGCGCACTTCTCCATATTTAATCTCATGTTTTAGCGTCTGAGCTAGTTGAAGATTTCGTTGAGATCACTACAATGATCTTCGATGGCCAATGTTGTCTACGTACACCTCCATATTTCCACCGATCTACTATTCAAAGACTTTGTTCATCAAGGGCTAGTATGTAGCTGTTGCATTCTTGAACCTGAAGGGCATTACTCTGTAGCAAAAGTTTGACATGCTTGGTAATGAACGTTGTCTTCTCTTCATCTTCCAAATGCATTCGAATCTGATTGTAGCTTGAGTAGGCATCCATGAAGCTCAGGTACTAGTACCCTGAGGAGCCATTGACAAGCTTGTCTATGCTTGGTAGCGAGTAGGAGTCTTTCGGGCAGACCTTGTTTAGGTTGATGAAATCAACACACATTCGCCATTTTCCATCAATGCTTCTTGACCATCACGATACTTGCAAACCATGTAGTAAATCTGATTTCTTTGATAAAATTTGCTTTAAATTTTTTTCCAATATATTTGAAAGATGCTTGTTGGCGCTCGGCTGCAAGCTTTCTTTATTTCTGCGCCACAAGCTTGACCTGAGGGTCAGTGGCGAGCTTGTGGTAGATGACCCGGGGGTCTATCCCTAGCATGTCGGATAGTGCCAACACTACTGGAATAACGAGCATCAGCAATGGCTGGATCCGTTGCTACACTATTGTTGAAGACCATCAGCAACGGTTCCTCCCGTTGCTACGTAGCAGTTGTAAAAGATCGCGTACCTGATAACTTAATAATGGATTTGCAACGGTCTCTCACGCCGTTGTTAATAATATTATCGGCAATGGTTCTACAACGAGTTATTTCCGTTGTTGATACATCATCAACCATGGCTCAGCAACGAGGCGCGGCTGTTGCTACTACTTTTATCAGCAACGGTTGAGCAATGGCGCGTTGACTATTACGGATATTGCCATCAGCAACCGCCGTCACGCCGTTGCAAAGCCTTTGCTGAAAGGTTGTTGCTAAGCCATTGTTGTTGTTCATCAGCAACGGCTTTAAGTTTCAGCAATAGCTTTAAGTGTACACCACTGGACTGACATGTCATCTGTCTCAGTATGGCTAGCATCTCCGCCATCATCTCACTCTATCGTGCGACCGTCTCCTCCAATGTCGATATCCTCATGTTCTGATCATTAATCCTGGAGGTGGAGGGCCGCTCACCGACTGCTGGAGGGGTCGGTGCCCCAAGTGGCCTGAGCACGGCTCGTCTATGGCCACTATCAGCAAAGACATAGATGCAGCCATGGTCCCAGCCACCAGCAGCCTCGACCCACGCTCCCGCGTCAAAGTCCTCGGGGTTGCCCCCTCACTGCGTCACTGTCTGAGTGTAGGTCTCCTACACGAGTTTGGTTTTTGTTCATATTTTTTCTAAAACTTAAATTATAAATAAATAATGCATAATTGAAACAAATATACTTACCATGATGACTGCAGCATGGGTGCCGATGTACTCCCCCGTCCCATGTCCTCTATGGTGAGTCCACTCAAATACCTTAATTGGGAAGGGTTGCTGGATAGTCCCGTCATCCATCACCATCGTCTATATTTACAAAACAAATACATTAATTAGTACACAGAGTAACAAATAAAATATATAACTCAAAATAAGGTATAATACTTACCATGCGTCTCGCGTGCATGACAAATGAAATAGAGCCGCCAGTGTGACGCGCTCCTCCCCCGACAACATGTCGTAGGCCGAGAAATCATTGATTTCCCACAAGATCGTGGCGTTTAAATTGAAGTTTTGCTTTCGATGATAATCATAAGTGATAGCTCCCTCAGTCCACAAATATTTTTAATTCATTTACTAGGGGTCTAAGAAATACGTCAATTTCTTTTCGCGGACCCTTAGGACCCAGAATAATCATCAAAAGATAAATAAATTCATCTTTCATACACATTGACGGCGGCAAATTATAAACTATTAGCAGCACCAGTCAAACTGAATAAGGAGTTGAATAATGACCAAATAGATTAAAATCATCCGTGCACAATCCCAATTTGATATTTCTAGTATTCCTTGCAAATGAAGGATAACATCTATCCAAATGTTTCCATACTTCACTGTCGGATGGATGAGTCATTTCTGTATCATCATGACTTCTTGCATGCCAACTCATGTAGGGAGTCGTCTTTTCCGACATGAATAATCATTGAAGCCTCGGTGTTAGTGGAAAATACCGAAGCACCGGAGTCCACTATGGACTCCAGCACCGGTGTCCACTATGGACTATGGCGTCGACATCTAGTGTCCGACATTGGACACTAGACATTAGTATGGCATCCGACGGTCGGCCGAAACCCTAATGTTTAGGGTTTCGGCTAGCCCTAGTAAAGGAGAAGAGAAGGGGGAGCTAATACCTGGAAATAGTTCGACGTCGAAGGGCGCGGCGGGCGGCGTCGGCAGGCGGCATCGGCGGCGTCGGTAGAGAAGGAGGAAGCAGAGAAGAAAGGGGTCGGGCGCGATCGTGATCGCGAGTTAAATAAACTTATCAGCAACGACTCACTTATCTATTGCAAAGCCATTGTTAATAAATAGATATCATCAACAATGACCACTCGTCCATTGCAGAGCCGTTGTTGATAAGTATTTCATTTTCGCACCGCAAGTGCACCATCGACTAAAGAGCAACGGTGTAGAAACCGTAAGTAGGCCGTTGCTATTGTGATAATATCATTAGCAACGGCCGACGCGGCCTTTAGTAAGCCGTTGCTGATAAGTTATTTCCTTTGCGCGCCACGTTCGTGCCATCCACTATTAGTAATGGCCCGAGCGGCCGTAAATAGGGGTGAGCAACAGTTCGGTTCGGTTAATATCCGAACCAAAAATTCAGTTAATCGAACCGAACCAAAAAAAATCTTTTAACCGTTTACCTAATCGAAAAAATTTGGTTAATTTGGTTCAGTTAACCTGTCACACCGCGACTGAGGGTAGTGTGATTGGCCAGGGCCCACATCCTGCCCTGTAGCCTACTGACTTCATTGACATGAAGAAACCAAAACATATCAACTGAAGAAACTTAACATACTTTATAAAAAGTTTGCAAGTCACAATGTATAAGTTTTTCAAAACAAGAAGAAACATCAACGTCAAATCCAAATGGTCAAATATCAAGTTTTACAATTCTTTTCAATTGTAACCGTCAGTGCAGAAATAAAGCCAACATAACTAGGACTAGTCTAAGACTCATGGACGCCGCTACGAGATATGGCATCGCCTCTGCCCTCCAGCTGCACCATGTCAACACCAAGCTACTGCTCATGCTCTACAAAAATAGAAATAAACTGTGAGTCCACTTGGGACTCAGTGAGTGGCTCAATTGAACCTCCACTTAAGCCTCAGTCATGGATATGTATATATTACAAGGCAATAAAGGAATATACAACGAGGTAAGGTGTGTTTCAAATGCAACTATCGACCCTCAACGGATCCATGAGTATCCATTGTACATGATAACCTACCACCTTGGCTTAACACGCCTCTGGCATCCGGCCCTTGGGCCTACTCATAGCAATAAATATCCTAGCTACAGCTGTCCCTACCATATCAGGTAGTATCATACTGTCCATCGGCCACATCATCTCAAGATGCAGGCAAACAATCCCGGGCCGTCGACTAGGATGGCCACTAGTCTCCGGACACCGTCTGGGGTAAGGATAGCTAGTCCCACCCAACTGGGGTCTGGCACCTAGCGGGCCCGATGGCACACCTCTAGACCCAACTAGCCGAGCTGAGCATTGGTCATTTCCGACCTCCTCGCTCCTCGGCGGACTATCTCAAGCACATTACATATTCAATATCCTAAGGTTTCCATATATATATATATATACCTCGGGCCTTTGCCCGTATCTAGCCATGTCCGGCTACTAGGTCAACAATTCATGCTGCCCCTTTTAGTATATGTGCACCTACAATCTCTAATTTTCCAAAAATATACAAGCAGTCATAGAAGTGTTATCGTCTCATATCTAAGTTTCCATAAATGTTCTATGAACATCTAGTGGCACCTTACATGTTAACTAGCCTTCTACACTGTCTTAGGTGAGAATTTCCATGAGTCAACCTTGGAATACCATCCAAGAACATTTAGGGCAGCATACATAATTTAAAGAAAAAATGCTCAAATATTACATCATTCATCATATATAACCATAATGCACATACCTAACAATTCTTATACTACCTTAGGAATATTAGCACAATAAGGAGCAACTATCTAGCATGGCAAGGTAGTAATAAATTTAAATAACATGTATGAATTATAAAACATGGTAACATTGTCAACATCCAAGTTTAAGGATCAAATGTTAAGTATGGTTACAATCTAGCATTTCTACAATTCAAATCAATTAAGCTACTTGGTAAGTTTGATGTTCTTCCTAAGTATTGTCATATCCCTATGTGTGATCCCTAAGATCATGAAATTTCCATCTAAGACAAGTCTCTCCTCCTCTCCCCAACCTTGGCCAAACCATGAGCAAGGGAAACCTTGCTCGGCCAAGGTCCTTGGGTAGGGAAAGATGGAAGAGACCTTAGCTATACATTGTCTCTTCAATTTCACATACTTCTTAAATACCAATGATCAACTTACCCTTCCCCTCACCCTTGGTCGAACCCTCTCCATGAATCTTAGGATTCATTCAGCCACTTCAAGGGGTTTTAAAGGGGACATGCTTCATATTACGTGAGGAGTTCATAGGACTACATCAAAATAGCAGTATAAGGGCATCTAAGGGCCTTCTCGCCATCAGGGGAATCTGGGGAAATTTCGACATGACCTTTCCCCTTTTCCCATGACTCGGCAGCCCCAAAAATACATAGATCGGCGATTAAAACAGCGAGATCCGACAAGAAACATCATAAAATAGTGAGTACATATCGTTGAAATCATGGATCGTCGAGAAAAATCACGATAACTCGACCTATCATCTAGGGTTCGGCCACCCGCCTCCCCTAAACTTTTAAAGTCTTAACCACTCACCTAGATCGCCATGAAATAAGGATCGGGTGATGACAACTTGAGAATTTTCGGCGACGATGCGAATTTCGGATCGATCCAAGCCTCAAGCCCCCTTCATGCTCCTTCTCCTCTTTCTCCCTTGCGGCCTTATGCGACTCAATGGTTGAGTCGCACGGCTGCCTTATGGGGGGGTTTTATCCCCTCAACCATCTTTTCAAAGATGGTTTCAAGGCTCACTTAAGTCATACTCGAAACTCGACTAAACCCGAACTCGACTCGGGTTCCGACCCAACCCATAACATGACTCGAGTTGACTTAATTTAAGGTATGATTTTATAAAAGGAAAGTTAATTATCCAAATAGTCTTCATGATTCATTAGCCGAGTCATACCTTTTCACTCGAGGCGGTCCTGAGGCTCGACTCGACTACCCCCGGGTTCGACGCGCTGCACCAAAATAGATTTTTATATTAAAAAACTTTTTCTAGGTCTTACAACCTTACCCCCTTAAGGGAAATTCGTCCTTGAATTTACTTGAATAACAAGGACTTACCGGCTGCTCGAACAAGGAATGGTCGGGCTCTCTCATGTCCTGCTCTATCTCCCATGTGGCCTCTTGCCCGGAATTTTCTTTGGACCTTAGCTTTCTGATTTGGCGATCAAGAATCTCTACCGACCTTTCCTCGAATGAGATGGCTGAATCTACCTTGATAGAATAGGGCTCGATCACATGCGAATCATCTTTTACATACTTTCACAACATAGACACATGGAAGACCGGGTGCACTCTGCTCAGGCTAGGAGGCAATGCCAGCTCATAGGCCACTTCGCCCCTCCGCTTGAGAACGGGAAAAGGCCCAATGTATCTTGGGCCCAGCTTCCCCTTCTTCCCAAATCGGACCACCCCATGGATTTTCTGCTCAGCGCATTTGCTACCACATTTGCTTTCCCCGGATGATACATAATGGTGCAATCATAGTCCTTTAGGAGCTCCAGCCACCTCCTTTGCCTAAGGTTCAGCTCCTTTTTGGTAAGCAAGTACTGGAGACTCTTGTGATTTGTGTAGATTTCGCAAGTCTCCCCGTACAAGTAGTGCCTCCAAAGCTTAAGTGCAAAGACCACTGCTGCTAATTCTAGGTCATGCGTCAGATAGTTCTTCTCATGAACTTTCAACTGGCGAGACGCATAAACAATCACTCTGCCACACTGCATCAAGACGTAGCCCAGACCAATCCGAGAGGCATCACAGAAAACCACAAACCCTCCTGAGCCTGAAGGTACAGCCAACACAGGTGCAGATGTCAAACATGCCTTGAGCTTTTGAAAGGTCGCCTCGCATTTGTCATCCCAAACAAATCTGACCTTCTTCTGGGTCAACCGAGACAGAGGGGCTGCAATTATGGAGAAATTCTCCATAAACTTCTGGTAATAGCCGGCCAACCCAAGAAAACTACGGACCTCGGTCACACTAGTCGGCCGCTTCAAGTTCTGAACCACTTCAATCTTGGCAGGATCTATCCTTATTCCTTCCTTGGACACTACATGGTCCAAGAACCCTACACTTTCCAACCAAAATTCACACTTGGAAAAGTTGGCAAACAAGCGATGCTCTCTAAGGGTTTCCAGGACTATTCTCAGGTGCTTAGAGTGCTCTTCCTCACTCTTGGAGTAAACCAGAATGTCGTCAATGAAGACGATCACAAAGCTGCCCAGGTACTCCTTAAATATCCTATTCATTAGGTCCATGAAGGCAGCAGGTGCATTGGTTAGGCCAAAGGACATCACTAGGAACTCATAGTGACTGTAGCAAGTCCTAAAGGTCGTCTTTGGCACATCACAGTCTCGAATTCTCAACTGATGGTATCCGGACCTCAGATCTATCTTTGAAAACCATTGAGCCCCCTGCAGCTGGTTAACAGAACGTCTATCCTCGACAAAGGGTAGCGATTTTTAATAGTCACCTTGTTCAGCTGCCTATAATCAATGCACATGTGCATCGACCCATCCTTCTTCTTCATGAAGAGAACTGGTGCACCCAGGGTGACACACTCAGCCGGATGAACCTTAGGTCTAGCATTTCCTGTAATTGCACCTTTAGCTCTCTGAGTTCGGCCGATGTCATCCTGTAACGGGGAATAGAAATTGGTTTCATCCCGGGCTGCAGATCAATGCAAAAATTGACCTCCCTTCTGGGCGGCAACCCTAGTAATTCCTTGGGAAACACATCAGGGAATTCACAGACCACGGGAGTTCCACTGACATGCTTTGCTTCACCCCCTTCCTCCTCGACCACAGATACAAAGGCCAGGAAAGGTTGGCAGCCGCCCCTAAGCAATTTGCGAGCCTTTAGGGCTGAGATGACCCCTATCGGCTTGCTACCTCCCTCTACTTGGAAGATGAATTGCGGCAACCCAGGCTTATTAAGCATCACTGCTTTGGCTCTACAGTCCAACATTGTGTAATGCTCTGCCAGCCAGTCCATGCCAAGGATGACGTCAAGCTCAAGAGTGGGTAGGAGTGTCAAATCCGCACTCAGCACATGGCTGCATATGAGCACTTCACATCCTTGATAAATTGAGGTTGCTAAGATTGCATCGCCTGTAGGCGTTGATACCATTAATGGCCCATCAAGTATGGAGGGTGCCATTGGTAGCTTTGCAGCAAATATGGTAGACAAAAATGAGTTCGTGGCACCCGGATCAAATAATACATACGCAGCAGACGAACATACTAAAATAGTACCTGTCGCCACTGCTTTGGAAGCCTCTGTCCCATCACGGTTCATAGCATATACTCGCGTAGGCGGCCTCTCTGAATAATTGGTCTGCGACCCCTTATTCTGAGTCTGCCCTTTCGGTGCTACTGACCCTACTGATATAGGTGCTTTAACCCTTGACTGCTCAGGCTTCTGACCAGTTCCCTCAAGGCAGTTCTTCTTGAAATGTCTGACTCGACCACACTTGAAGCAAGCATTAGTGCGGTTAAGGCAGGACCCCCAATGCCTCCGACTGCAGCTGCCACACTGCGGCGCCTCAGATCTCTGAGAACCACCTCCTAACACTGTCGACCTCACTGACCCGGTCCCTGGGCCCCTATGGCCCCGGTTGCCATTCTGCCCCCGACTTTGCTGCTGCTCTGCTATGGGCATTGCCCCCTCGGAGTGCCAAGGTCGACTACCAATACCCTATGATCGGAACTTCTTCTTAGCAGGCCCGTCATTTCTCTCGAACGGCACCAAAGCTTCTTTTCGCAGGGCTTCATCCACTACCCGAGCTAGTGTAGATTCCTCGGTGTAATGAATAAGCCTGCCAATTTGTGGCCTCAATCCTGCCACGAACCTCTTGACCCTGGCGGTCTCAGTTGCCACTAGGGTGGGATGGTACTTGGAGAGACGATTAAACTCCATCTCATACTCTGACACTGTCATGCCAAAATCACTCAGCCCATGCCGACCCCACAGAAAACAATACATTCATACGATCCAACCCGGCCCAAACCTAGCAATCATACAAGTCGGTCGCTAGAATCTATCTAGTGAGCCTTCTACCCGGGCCCTCTCTGGTTGGGTATGGCTCACCCAACCAAATCCACTCGGGTCTAAAGTTAGTGTGGCTCCCCTTGGGTCTAACGTCAGCGTGGCTAACTCACGCAGTATCAAGACCCAAAATTCACACGTCGAGTCGGGACCAACTTGCCAAGTCGGTACGCTTCTCGGCTCGGCCATCGCTCATCCACAAGCACAACCACAATCAATATCCATGCACAGTATGCACAAGTACATAAAGAATATTTTCTACCGACAACCGGGGTACGCGTCTACGCGCCCCAACTCGACCCTCTCTTGGGTCTAACCTCTTGGCTCTATGTTTCATCACCCAATTTACTGCCACTATCGCTTAGTGCAGCATTGGGAGCCTCCATTACACTATCACAGAAAAGAGAAAGTTTCCTGTCACATAATAAATTTTTAACATAAGCTTTGAAAAGTTACTAACCGCATGGTGCGCTGAGTGCAGGAGTGGTCGTCAAATTTCGTAGCATAACTATACCGTATGTTGGCACGCTAGCATATGCCTCATACGGTACCCAACACTGAGTCATAGATAAGACCTAACCTAGTGCTCTGATACAAACTTTGTCACACCCCGACTGAGGATAGTATGACCGGCCAGGGCCCACATCCTGCCCTGTAGCCTACTGTCTACACTGACATCAAGAAACCAAAACATATCGACTGAAGAAACTTAACATACTTTATAAAAAGTTTGCAAGTCACAAAGTATAAGTTTTTCAAAACAAGAAGAAACATCAACGTCAAATCCAAATGGTCAAATATCAAGTTTTATAATTCTTTTCAATTACAATCGTCAGTGCAGAAATATCAGTCATGGATATGTATATATTACAAGGCAATAAAGGAATATACAAGGAGGTAAGGTGTGTTTCAAATGCAACTACCGACCCTCAACAGATCCATTAGTATCCATTGTACATGATAACCTACCACCTTGGCTTAACACGCCTCTGGCATCCGGCCCTTGGGCCTACTCATAGCAATATATATCTCGGCTATAGTCGTCCCTACCATATCAGGTAGTATCATACTGGCCATCAGCCACATCATCTCAAGATGCAAGCAAATAATCCCGGGCCGTCGACAAGGATGGCCACTAGTCTCCGGACACCATCTGGGGTAATGATAGCTAGTCCCACCCAACTAGGGTCTGGCACCTAGGGGGCCCGCTGGCGCACCTCTAGACCCAACTGGCCGAGCTGAGCATTGGTCATTTTCGACCTCCTCACTCCTCGGTGGACCATTTCAAGCACATTACACATTCAACATCCTAGGGTTTCCATATATATATACCTCGGGCCTTTGCCCGTATATAGCAATGTCTGGCTACCGGGTCAATAATTCATGCTGCCCCTTTTAGTATATGTGCACCTACAATCTCTAAGTTTCCAAAAATATACAAGCAGTCATAGAAGTGTTATCGTCTCATATCTAAGTTTCCATAAATATGCTATGAACATTTAGTGGCACCTTACATGTTAACTAGCCTTCTACACTGTCTTAGGTGAGAATTTCCATGAGTCAACCTTGGAATACCATCCAAGAATATTTAGGGCAGCATACATAATTTAAAGAAAAAATGCTCAAATATTACATCATTCATCATATATAACCATAATGCACATACCTAACAATTCTTATACTACCTTAGGAATATTAGCACAATAAGGAGCAACTATCTAGCATGGCAAGGTAGTAATAAATTTAAATAACATGTATGAATTATAAAATATGGTAACATTGTCAACATCCAAGTTTAAGGATCAAATGCTAAGTATGGTTACAATCTAGCATTTCTACAATTCAAATCAATTAAGCTACTTGGTAAGTTTGATGTTCTTCCTAAGTATTGTCATATCCCTATGTGTGATCCCTAAGATCATGAAATTTCCATATAAGGCAAGTCTCTCCTCTTCTCCCCAACCTTGGCTGAACCATGAGCAAGGGAAACCTTGCTCGGCCAAGGTCCTTGGGTAGGGAAAGATGGAAGAGACTTTAGCTATACATTGTCTCTTTAATTCCACATACTTCTTAAATACCAATGATCAACTTACCCTTCCCCTCACCCTTGGCCGAACCCTCTCCATGAATCTTAGGATTCATTCGGCCACTTCAAGGGGCTTTAAAGGGGACATGCTTCATATTACGTGAGGAGTTCAAAGGACTACATCAAAATAGCGGTATAAGGCATCTAAGGGCCTTCTCGCCGTCAGGGGAATCGGGGAAAATTTCGGCATGACTTTTCCCCTTTCCCATGACTCGGCAGCCCCGAAAATACATAGATCGGTGATTAAAACAGCGAGATCCGACAAGAAACATCATAAAATAGTGAGTACATATCGTTGAAATCATGGATCGTCGGGAAAATCATGAGAACTCGACCTATCATCTAGGGTTCGGCCACCCGCCTCCCCCAAACTGTTAAAGCCTTAACCACTCACCTAGATCGCCAAGAAATAAAGATCGGGTGACGACGACTTGAGAATTTCCGACGATGATGCGAATTTCGGATCGATCCAAGCCCCAAGCCCCCTCCTTGCTCCTTCTCCTCTTTCTCCTTTGCGGCCTTGTGCGACTCAATGGTTGAGTCGCACGGCTGCCATATGGGAGGGGGGTTTATCCCATCAACCATCTTTTCAAAGATGGTTTCAAGGCCCACTTAAGTCATACTCGGAACTCGACTAAACTCGAACTCGACTCGGGTTCCGACCCAACCAATAACATGACTCGAGTTGACTTAATTTAAGGTATGATTTTATAAATGGAAAGTTAATTATCCAAATAGTCTTCATGATTCATTAGCCGAGTCATACCTTTTCACTCGAGGCGATCCTGAGGCTCGACTCGACTACCCCCGGGTCCGACGCGCTGCACCAAAATAGATTTTTATATTATGAAACTTTTTTCGGGCCTTACATAACTGAATTTTCAGTTTGGTTCGATTGATTTACCAAATTAACTGAAAAGATTAAAAAAAATAACCAAAAAGATTTTTAAAAAAAATACATTTGCTAAGACTCGAACCTAGGCAAACCAACTCCAATTTTATACCTCTAACAATTTTAGCAAACTCCATTATCAATTTATTTCTAACTAACAAATATTATATATATAGTCAAATATAAATAAATAATATTACACATGCACTTAGATTCGAACCTGGGCGGTCGGGAGACTTAAAAGTACACTTAACCACCATGGCAAATAGCAATAAATTAATTGAACCGTCGGTTAATTTACCGAACCGAATCGAAAACCAAAATTCAAAATTTTCTTTAACCGAAAACCGAATCGAAATTAATTCGGTAAATTCGGTTCAGTGAAATCGGTTTCGGTTCGATCAGTTTTGGTTCAGTTTAGGTGAATCGGGGAATTCTGCTCACCCCTAGCCATAAAAATGTCGTTGCAAATATATCACATCTGCAATGGCCCGAGCGACCGTAAGAACGTCGTTAGTCATTGCAACGGCTTGAGGTGTTTAGCCTCTCTTTCTGGCTTGGCCTGTTTATGCTTTAGGCATTCATTGTAGCATTCATGATGGCTCGGAGTGATTTCTTTCTAGCCGAGCTAGTCTTGCCTCCTCCGGTGAATCCTCCCACTATTTGATCAATGACACCATGAATTTTGGTGCCTGGCTAACCGATTCGACGATCATCGTGGTCGCCTGCAACGCTCCTTGGCGGTGGCGTTCTACTCGGACTTCGGCATTGGGAACCGTAGTCCTGTCATTCTTGGCTGCGACTTCGTCTGTGGCTGACATGGCGATTGAGGCGGCCCTCTCAGATAAGGTACTCGATATGATCTCTGAGCATTACGCACTCTTCGGTGATGTACCCATAGGTGCGATGGAGCTCGCACTTCTTGTTCCTGTCGAAGTTAGGCGAGGGTTTCAATCTCCCTGCGATATTGGGAAGTTTGAGCAACTGCAAGTGGCAGATTTCTCAAAGGATATTCTCCCTCTTGGTATTCAGTGGGGTGTATTCTTCAAATTTGGGGCTAGGTCGAGAAGGCGACATTTATCTTCTGTCACGGTCCTATTCACGGGGATCTCGGTCTTCTCTCCTTTTGTCAGGCCTCTTGGACTTCTTGTCCTCGGTGTTATCTTTGGTGATATGCTTGTTGGCCTTTTTGGCATCTCGAAGTTCTTCCATCTCCATATAGAATACGATATTTCCTCGAAACTCGGTCATGCCCTTCGGTTTAGCTTGGGCGATCTAGTCAAAAAAGTATTTGGGCTTTAGGCCAAGCTTGACAGAATATAGCTTGACGTGCGGGTCGAGATTCAGGATATCCATGGCCATGTCATGGAACCTCTTTAGGTAATCCCTCGGAGACACATGTTGTCTATGCTTGATGTAATGAAGGGCGTCCTCGGTTTTGGATTTGATTTGTGACGAGGAGAACTAGTTGGTGAAGGCTCCGAAGAGTTACTAGAAGGTATGTATGGATCCTGATGGCAGGGTGGAGAACCAAAGTAGTATAACCTTCTCCAAAATGGTTGGAAAGACTCGATCGAGGATAGAGTCAATTGCATCGTTGAGGAGCATCATCGACCTGAACATCGTCAGGTGGGTGGTTGGATCACCCGTGCCGTTGTAGGGTTGGAGTGTGGTCGGCAATTTGAAATTGTCAGGGAGAAGGACTGCCATGATGTGCTCGGCGGAAGGTCCCGAGTCAACAGTGGAGAAGGGGGGAGAGGAGCGGTCTTTGTGACCCTGGTTTCCTCCTCTTTTCTCTGGTGGTGTGTGCGGGAGACTTCATCCCAAAGGGCAGAGGTCGGCCTCCCAAACCTTTCTATGTGGCTATCTTCGTCGTGTTCCGAGCAGTGATGTTCACGCTAGGTCGAGTGTTATTCTCCTAGTTGCTCCAAAGCCGCAATCTGGGATATTAATATTTGGTTCTACGCTTGGAGGTCAGCGACCATGCGAAGCAGTTCATCTGGTGAGGGGTTGGAGGGTAGTAGAGCATCACTCCTCACCGTGTTCGCGTCTCCAGGTAGCTGAGAAATGTTGCTGCTAGGATGTTGCCTATGTGCGACGACGTTCACTTGACTCCGGGATCCAACCATGATGGGGCAAGTAACATTTACTTGGCCTCACGGTGTAGGGGTGAGCATCGGTCGGTTCGGTTAATTAACCGAATCGAACTTTCGGTTAACCGAACCGAATTGGAAAATTTTTGTTAACCGTTTAACGAACCGAAAAAATTCGGTTAATTCGGTTCGATTAATTTACCGAATTTACCGAAAATGGTGAAAAAACAAATATATATCAAGATTTGAACTATGGCAAATCACAACATATGAATATATTTTTATTTTATTTAATATATACTAATATTCGTTTAATTCGATAATTTATTAAATCGATCAATTAATTTATCGAACCGAACCAAAACCTGAAAACTTAATTTTTTTTAACCGTTAACCAAATCGAAAATTTTACGGAAAATTCAGTTCGATTAATTCAGTTTCGGTTCGGTCGGTTAATTGGTTAATTCGGTTAATCATTAAATTTTGCTCACCCCTATAAGGGTGGACGCCAAATGTTCTTGCCTAAAGTCGAGGTGATGCAGACCTATGCATCTCCTAGTCCGGTGTGATTCCGGCGGGAGGACCTGCAAAGACACTTTGACACTCATGTAAGAAAGAATTCTACATGTGGGTATGTAAATTGGAAGCAAAAGTTGAATTCTTTACCTATGTGTATCGTGCCTGTCTATAGTGCAGTATAAGAGATGTCTGGTGATAATGTCTCTCGAAATCTCGTAGGGATGTGCTCAGAATGAGTCGAGGCTAATCATAGAAATGTTGGGCTCATAATTGATGAATCTTTTGTAATTAATGAGGATGCAAGTATCCTTGTATGGTCAAGTGGAGTCCCCGAACTAAGTAGTGTCAGACTTGATTTGAGTCTAGTTCATGAGTGTGTATTTTTGGGCGTAATCCGATCGGGCCCAAAGTGTTAGTTTAGTCTACCATCTATGTTGACCAAATATACCAAATGAGGTAATGTTACTAGTAAATTGAAGGTATTAGTCAATTTATCTTATGATAATCATTATTACATTATACCAAATACAAGACAATGTTGGTGTTCTATTTTGTTATCTGACTGGGCTGGCTCGACCGCCAACTCATAGCCCCTCAAAGGACTTGTGCAATAGGATGAGATGTCAAATCTTGGGTTAACTCGAGTCGGGTCTTGCATTCGGATTACACCCTGTCTGGTAAGGCATCTGGTCGAGAATGCGAGATTAAATCATACATGTGTTGGTTTTATATTGGTTGTAGCTTGGGCTGACAATTTTTGACACGACATGATAATCCAATACGGAGTTATGTGGGTTCGGATATGGCTAAATGTGTGTTTTGATTAAACGGGTTCAACCCGGATTAACATGATTAAATAATCGTGTTAATCCGGGTTGAACCCGTGTAACCCGTATAAACACGATTAAATCCATTTAACTAAACGTGTTTAATCGTGTTACTGAACCTATTTAATCTATTTATCCGTTTATAAGGATATATATATATAATAAAAAATAAAAAGTTATGGATATTGGGTATGTCTTGTTATTAATAGTCTTTCTAATGTGTTTAATTTTTAATTTCAGTAACTTTTATTTTGTTCATTATT
The DNA here is from genome assembly GCA_034359265.1 of Canna indica. Classification (NCBI taxonomy): domain Eukaryota; kingdom Viridiplantae; phylum Streptophyta; class Magnoliopsida; order Zingiberales; family Cannaceae; genus Canna; species Canna indica. Next base: position 43,030,179 of record CP136893.1, read on the forward strand.
GAAATTGTGTTTATCGTATTGTATCGTATAGGTGTACACATGTACACGTTTACTTAAACGAATTAAGTGTGTCGTGTCGTGTCAACCCGGGAATAAAAGAGTCGGATTCAGGTTTACATATTCGGACACGTTTAATAAATGGATCGGATCCGAATTTAATCTTTTACAACATGAGACACGTTAGATACGACACGTTTAAATACGACACGATACGAATTGTCATCTCTAGCTGTAGCGCATTCCCTTAGGTCATACTTCAGTCACTCTGCAAAAGACGAAAGCATTTTTTTATTTTTTATTTTTCTATGAAAAATAATTTTGTTCTTGCGCACACTGCTTCAGTGTGCGAAGAGAACAGGGAAAAGGGCAAGCATTGTGGACTACTGCGCTGCCAGCAGCTGTCACAATTCTATCTCCTCATGATGAAGACTTTAGAGAACGGTGGCACCCGCAGTGAGACCATATCACCTAGTGGCTATTAATTCTCCACCTTTCTTTCTAGTAACTCGCTCTCCTTTTTGTAATCTATTGCTCTCTTGGTAAAATAAAAATAAAAATCTATTGCTCTCTTTCCTATATTTCCTAATGGTTGGGCAAGTGAATGAATTCAAGCACGAGCAGGCATCCGGGAACATGGAAACATTATTAGCTTTTGGTACACCGTTTCCTCTGTGGAGGATGCTTTGAACAACCCACATGTAAAGCACTTGTTAGTGAGAAGAAACCATGTGTTCAGAATCAAAACCGAATCAATCGACTTAATAACAGCTAAATTATCTCAAATTTAATAATTTAAATATTAATTTAGAAAATAAAAAAAATAAATGAATTATTGAAAACATATATTGTATTAAATAATTTATCAACAATTATAAATTTTTGTTTTTCATTGAATTTTTTTATTTGCATTTATAACATGAATTATTATTTACTAAAATGATCAACGAATTTATCAGTTAATATTTCTGTTTAATTTTAGAAATATATTTATTGAATTGGGCGATTGAATCGGCCCACCTGGTTGGCGGTTAGCATATAATTCAGCCAATCCAATTACCTGTCTTGGTCTCTTGGACCACACCAACCTACCCAAAGTCCATTTCTTGTCTTATTAGCTCCATAAATATGCATAATGGTGTAAGATGAAAGTTTCTTCCCCTCTAAAAAAAATGTTGCATGATCCCATCCATTGTCATTTTTAACCAAGACAATTAAACATGTAGTAGGTCACTTGATGGAATTGTAGAGATCAAGTTCTACCCTTTTAGTTTCTCTTTGAGGGACCTTCAAAACAATAGCAAGGAAAACTACTTTCTCATTTGATTTCTTTTTTCTTTCAGATTTGATAACACGAGAAAAAGTTCTTCCCAAAAAAAGAGGAAAAGATCTTCCCTACTTCAACCGAAAAAAAAAAAGTTTCCTACTTCACATGGAAAGAAAATTTTATTATTATTTATGCTTTATGCTTTTATAAATATTATATCTTACATTTTATCAATAAAAATTACATATGCTCAAACTAATAAATAAAATTAAGTAAATATAAATTATTAAAATTAATATATTTTTGTATTCCGGTCTTTTAAATTTTATTAAATTTGCATTTTCATTATAAAAATAAAGTGTTAAATCAATCTTTAAAATAAATTTAGGTACTTTCAAAATGAAAAAAATTGGCTAAAAATAAAGCAGTGAATAAATTAAGAAATTCACGCGGCGATACATATTTTATACCTAAATTTAATTTGGGTACCGGTGCCAATCGAAAGCATTTTAGATACACTATAGGAGGGGGGTGAATAGTGTGATGAATCAAAAACACCCGTTTTGAAATTATTTTTCTAAAATATTTTAACACTTCAAGTAATGATTCAACTTTGTGCAAATCATGAGAATTAATAGACATATAATGAGCAAGATAATTTATGTAAACAAGGAATTTAGAGTGGTTTGACATCAGCCTAAATCCACTACCTAAGCTCCTTACCAAGAATTTTAAATCAATTAACTATACTACTTGTTCTCCTCAAAAGAGGTTACATCAAGACTTTATCCCTCAACCTAGAAGGTACATCTAACAACAAGAAAAGCAAGTACTACAAGCGGAGGGTACTTGAAGGGGCCAGGGAAGGGGGAGACACCGGAGGCCCCCTAAACTTCGAAGATCCCTTTATCACTGAAGAAAGTGCTTGCGGAACTTGGTGATGTTGTCTGGGGTGGTCATGATTGGTCTCTCCCTCTTTATCTCCTTGTGGACCCAGTGGTAAGTGGCAACCTCCCCATCCAACGGGGTCAACATTCGCAGCTTGGTGATAAAATAAATTTTGGCCAATTACACCAGCAATGACAGAAGCTCAAACACTTCAAGATGGATGGCCAAATCTCCGCACTATGATTACTCCATGTCAGAATTAAATGCTTAAAAGCAAGTGTTAACATGAGACAAACACGTGGAAAAGACAGAAACGCCGAGCCACCATACTGTGCGCAGAAATTAAAATGCTGCAAAATGATAAACCAAGATACGCTGAGCTCACCTACCTCGGCGATTTGACTCAAGGTGCACGTGCTCATATCCCGACTCGAGATCAGAAGCTTGGCAAGCAATTAGATGCTCGACACATACTAAAAGCTCGACAAACAGACGGAGGTCGCACATTACTAGAGCTCGACACGAAGTCCTCGGACTCCGACTAAGCTCGGGGGCTGTGGACTAAACCGACCCTCTGGGCCTAGTCGAACCGGCCTCGGAAGGGGCCCAACTCATGAACCAGACCCAGATCGAACCAGCTACAACTCGGCCTAGGGGATCCACCCGGCCATACGAGAATATCAACACCCTACATCTACCATTAGGGATTCGACCATAATGACATGCACTCAAAGGGATGATGATCGACCCCATTCAAAGCATATCCTTGCGAGAATCCAAGAGCAATCCTCACCGAATACCAAGACATGCTCTACAAAATATATAGACGCGACACACACAGATGTACTCTCAAATCTAATTCCCATACACACCACCTCGAATACGTCCTTACTTAAGCGTTGTAGTGTCTCTGCAGGTCGCCCCGGAGTTACGTCCAGCCAGGAAATAGGAAGGCTTGTAGCACCTTTGATCTCAAGCGAGAACATATGTTTTTGGATATCTTTTTATTCATCGTGGCCTATATTTTCTAAGAAATGTGTCAACTTGTTGAGCCTTAATCAAACGATCAAGCCAAAATCCAAACCAATTAAAGAGTCCATAACTCTTCTCAAGGTGCTTTATCTTGGCACATTGGCCCATGTGTGAGGTCCGTGTATACTAAAAAAATTAGGCAATTTGCAACGGCCCTTTTGCGATTGCAATGGTAGTGGTCGCAGATGCGATAGTTCTGCAATCACCGGCCACGGGGTTGTAGAGTCTCCACATTCGTGACAGCTTTGCGATTGAAACTTTTGCCGTCGCAAGATTAATAACTCCGTGACGGTATGGCGACCGCATTCGACCGCCTATTGCGACCGCAGTTGAACGTCGCAAAACCATCAGTGATTATATAATTTAACTCGTGTGCGATCCCTTTTTTCTTCCCTTGCTCACTCGATCTCTCAATCTCAGTACACACACTCTCTCTGTGTGCGTTTTGTCTGCCACTATCCGCCGCCCGCGCCGCCAGTATTCACTCCTCTCTCTCCGACCTTCGAAATCCTAGCCGTTGCCGACTAGGGTTTTATCTGACAATGGAAAAGAGGAGGGCGGCCCTCCCTTCCACCTGTCGTGAATCCACGCCAGGTGCGAGGGCTGCCTCCCAATTTTCTAAATTTTTTATTCAGTCACCCAACCAATCACTAGATGGAGTTCTGTCCATCTCCACAGAACTTTGTGCTCCTGTTGATTCAATCAAAGAAGGAACCTTTTTCTTTCACTGTTTCACTGCCTGGACCTCAACATATTAGAAGCCTATGATCAACACTGTTTACTTCCATTGTTTTATCTCTCTTTATACTCTCTAGAATTATTGGGCTGGTTTGTCTCACATGTTGATGTGTCAAGCAGCCATTGGCTGCTGCTGCTGTAAGGAAGGCAAATTGGCCTTGGCGATTCCATGACATCACAAAGGACATGTTAGTGATGGGGAAGATGTACATGGATGCAGTGTATATAGCTTGAACTTCTGTAGCAACATACCAAATTGATGTAGTTAGGGAAAGAAACAATTTTAATTTGATTGTTAGAAATGATATGTGAATGATATCAACAACCCAAAAAGATGCAGAGTTTTGTCTTCTCCATTGTCCAACAAAGCCAACAAAAGAGAGGATGGTGAGAAGAAGGAATAGCTTCACAAACACCCTTTAATTTCTTTTTAAGTAAAGGCTAAAAAATATATCTGTCTAGTGAAGGCTAAAGAGAGGATGAATAAAAAACTCCATCTAGTGAAGGCTAAAGACTTCCGGATACAATATCTGTCTTAGGTTTCAATTTACCTTTCTGGTTTTCATCATGAGCTTACTGCTGAATATATAATTTTACTGGTCTGATTGGATGAAGATATTAGGAATCAAGCAAGTGGACCTTTAGTTAAAAAGACTTCAGTGATTAGCAGATGAATACATAGCTGATCGAGTATTAACTTACCTAGTAATATTTAGTTCTTCTAGTTCCTTGTAATTATCAGCAATTAGATTCAAGCTGCAATCTGAGATATTTACCATCTTCACCTTATTTTAATTAAGTTAGTGGGCAAGATGTAATATGTATATTTTATATTGTACAATTATCTCTGTTACCATGCATTTCCTGGACAATATGGGCATCAATCGTCAGTGGTATTAATTAGCAGGCGAAGATCATGTTTCTTTCTCATCTTTTCTTTTGTTTTATTTCCATGATTAATCGGTGATGATTGTAGGGTGACCTTGACTCTACTAGGGCATATCTCCATCTTTAAAACTTGAAATTTTATTTGTCACTGTGTATATGATGTAGCTATTTCAATGATTGACATCGTTATTGATACACGACCAAGACTTGATTTTCACCAGCCTGGTTCATTGGTCACCGCACCACTACTTTCGGCTTTAGAGCCATTACTCGACTTCTCACGTGTGGTCCTGCCTTACGCAACTCGGCGTGCTCGACTTGAACCCTCGAGTGTGGTCCTCAGCATCCAGAGCCACTACTTTCGGCCTCAGTGCTCTTACATGACCAGGACTCGGTTTTCACCAGCTTGGCTTGTTGGCCATCGCGCAACTACTTCTAGTCTCAGAGCCCTTACTCGACCCCTCGCGCGTGGTCCTGCCTTATGCTCCTCGGCATGCTCGTCTTGAACCCCCCGAGTGTGGTCCTCAGCCCCCAGAGCCGCTACTTTCGGCCTTAGTGCCCTTACACGATCAGGATTCGATTTTCACCAGCTTGGCTTGTCGACCACAGCATCACTACTTTCGGCCTCAGAGTCCTTACTCGATTACTCGTGCGCGGTCCTGCCTTACGCTCCTCGACGAGTTCGACTTGAACCCCCAAATTGCAGCCATCGGCCCTAGAGCCACTATTTTTGGCTTTACCACCATTACACAAGACTGCTCAAACGGATCTAGCTCGACGACAGATCTCGTCGTTACTGCTTAACCTCCGAAATAACTTCGAGCTAATACAAAAAGGTTCAACCTCAAACAAAGATTCTCCCTTCAAAGGAAGTTAAATACTACCGACAATGCTAGACTACCAAGTCAACAAAAATCATACCGCAAAAAGATAACATGCAAGGCACAAAGTAGGCTCACAAAGGGCTAACAGTTAAATTGCCCCGAAAGACAGTAATTTGTTACAAGCAGTCAAGATAGCCCACACACGCGCTGTTTAAATTTCTAACCATCATGAGACTCCTCGACCCCAATTGACGTAACAGAAACTCTCCCCTCCAAAATGCCACTATTTGGCGAACGCCGCCCAGGAGCTGCTGAAGGTGACCTCTCACTAGAATAATTAGGAGTTTCCTCCTCGATCTCCAGAACCACAAGAACACGATCCTTTACCTCCTTGGTAAGATCGACCCCTAAGAAGTCATCTCCAGGAGCGAAAAGTTGAGTATGTTCGGTCGCCTTATGAAAACCTTTAGCGTATACCTCAAAGGCAACATCATTGAAGCGATTCACTTCGTTCTCAAGGTCTTGAGCTACAGATCTCCATCTGTCCGCCTCAGCTCTAGTCGACTCGACCTCAGCCTGCAAACACGCTCTCGCCAACTCGATCTTGGCTTGAGAAAGCAAATTCTCCGCTATGGCCTTAGCCAATCTTGATAGAGCCTAACCAGCTCCGCCTTTATAGTCGCAGATTTGCCTTCTACCTCCTTCACTTGGGCGTTCAGGCGATCAATCTCACCAGCCTTGGACTCTAGAGCCCTCTTCAGCGGCTCAACCTCACGAGAATGGGCCTTCGACGCCCTCGGTAAAAACCTCTTAGCCCTCCAGTTAGGCTAGAAAAATGAGTCTGATAAAATTCCCAGGGATCCACCCCTCAGGATACTCCACCTAAGCACTGGGGCAAACATCCTTACCACGTCCAGAAGGTATGACTAGTTACAGGGTACCAGCGGGCGATTTTTCATCACCACCGCAGGCGCGTAGTAACACCTCCCACTAGGAGCACAACTGTTTGAGGGCTTGGGCTCTCACTAGCACTCCTAACCTTTTTTCGCTATCTTAGAGGAGATCCGGGAGGAGTCGGAGAATCTGAATGTATAAACCGCCCAATCGCTTTCGGGGTAGGAGGCATTGACGACCTCGGAGTCCGAGACTTCATAGATTTAAGCAAACTCTCTACAAAGAGAATTTTCTCTTTTTCGCTCGAATCGTTCCCCTTTATGTTCACCCATCGAGTATGAGTGCCCGAGGCTTTCCACAGTGAATACATTCTTCCTCTATAAACCAAGAAAAAGCAAATGAGTATTTTTTGAGCGAAGGAAATACTGAAGACTTCGAACTACAAACCTACCTATGTATTCTAGAACCAAGGACTCATCATGACTCTTATCAAATATTTCCTGCGGAGCGAGAGGAACAGAAGGACAATTCTGTGACAAAAAGGTAACCATAACTTCGTCCTCAGGGGGAACACTTCCTTCCTCAAAATCCTAAATGGAACAAGGCTTTGACCTCCAGGACAGAGGAAACATCTCTGAGTAGTAAGGTTACTCCATAAAGAAGGGAAAATGCCCTCTCACGATCTAACCCTGGAATAGTGGGCCTTAAAGCCCTTATACGAACTCTTGAACAAAGTAAAGAGTTTCCTCATAGGGATGGCATTGAAAGACACCCACGGTCCTTTTTGTGCTCCATTTGCCTGAAAAAGAGAAAAGAACACATAGAGACTTGGCTTAATTCCGAGACACTCCATCACAATCTCAAAGCACAAAACAAACGCCCAACTGTTCGGGTGCAACTGAGTGGGAGCGAAATTAACCAGGTTCAGGAGACTGTGCTCAAAGTCGATAAAAGGAAGACGAACCCCCAACTCGTCGAACAAAGTCCGGTACATAAAGATAAATTCCGAACTGGTATGACGATATACTCGATCTAATAATAGGCATGGAAGACACTTGTAGTCCTCCTCAACACCCTCACGTGCAATTGACACATTGTCCTAAAAGGACAGAATGCTATTAAGGTCGGTTATCACCAAGCCATGCAACTTCACATCCTCTTGAACCCAAGAGTAGGAATTCGGATCCCTCACCCGCGTCTCGAACTCTAACTTCACAACGACACTCTTCTTCGCCATCGCGGAAACTCTAGAACGGAGACGAGTATGTTCAAACCTACTGACCTAAGGTAGGACCTATGAGAGCTAAGGCAAAGCATTAGAAGACTCACCAGATAAGAAAAAGAAGGCGGCAACAATCAAAAAAATAACCCATGAAGTTGTCGCCGCGGAAACCTTCAAAGCACCAATTGCCAAAAGTACGACCAAGAGTTCGGAAACAAAAAATAAAAAAATGCCTTATATGTATCGACCTCATTGAACAGCCAACGATCACACCAAAGACAAATCTAGATCATCCAAACAAACGCCTGCACGACAACCTCCTAGAAAATGATAAAGCACGTATGAGCGCTTTTTTCGCCATGATCACCTCTTAAACCGAAAAGATAAGAGCCAATCACAAGGCGATGCGAAGGAAGAGAAACCCCCCACTAAGCTGTCATACTAGGCGCAAAAGTCGAGAAGAAACATAATTAACACGACTAAGATATGCCAACTCGACCTCTACAGTTGCCTATTCCAGCTCAGCCTTTACGGTAGCTCACTCCAACTCGACCTCTACTGTCGCCAACTCCAGCTCGGCCTTTACGGTCGCTCGCTCCAACTCGACCTCTATGGTCGTCAACTCTAGCTTGGCCTTTACAGTCGCTCTCTCCAACTCCACCTCTACGATCGCCTACTGCAGCTCGACCTTTACGGTCGCTCGCTCCAACTCGACCTCTATGGCCGTCATCCCTAGCTCGGCCTCAAAGGCCACTCAACATCACTCAACCTTTATGATAGCTAGACATAGCACGATACAATATTTCCCGAGATTCCTCAAAACTGCAAGAAAACTAGAAACAAAAAGTTAACTCTACTTAGAGATCGACACGCAATCCTCCAGACTCCGACTGAGCTCGGGGGTTGTGGACTAGACTAGAACTATTGGGCCAGATCAGATCAGAAGTAGCAGCGCCCTACGACCAAACTAAAGCCAAACTACACGGCTATGCCCGGGGGCCCCACCCGGTTGTACTCTTAAACCTGACTCGAGCCAGACCAAATGACTCCTCGCGGGGGCTCCACCCGGACAAAAAAACACATCCACATCCTTCTTTATCACAAGGGATACACCATTACAGACCCGCCATCTTCAGGATCAGCCTTGACTCATTCCTCTTCGTCTTCACTCTTTATTAAACCTAGCATAATCATGTCCGAACCTAGCACCACTGCTCACGAAAACTATACTATATCGAAAATTTCCCTTCCATATTAATAAAAATTATTTCTTTTTACATCTCAGGAAACCTATGAGCATCTTGCCTTCGCCTTGGTCATCTCGGCCAGAAGGCATCATAAAATCACTAAAATATTACAAAAATTCTAATTTACTGAATGAAATGAGGTCCACAACTTGGATAAGTGAAAATGAGTGCGTACAAGTCCCAAACCAAATATGTTTAAACCATTTAAACTGTTTCAGTTTCATTTAAATAGTTTCAGTAAAATTGTTTAAATAGACCATTTAAGCTTGGAAATCCATCATAAAATCACCAAAAAATCACAAAAATTCTGATTTACTGAATGAAATGAGGTCTATGACTTGGATCAATGAAAATGAGTGTGTACACTTCCCAGAACAAAACTGTTTAAACCATTTAAACATTTTCAATTTCATTAAATAGTTTTAGTAAAATTGTTTAAATTGATCATTTAAGCTAGAAAATGCATCATTAAATCACCAAAAAATCACAAATGGGAGCCCTCTACCACCTCTCCACCTACTGAAATCACAAAAATTCTAACTTGCTTAACATTTCTTCACCTTAGTCTTCAAATGGGAGCCCTCTGCCACAGCTGTAACAAGATCACGAAAGAGCTTTTCCAGCTCCGCCCTAGACTTACCTTCCATCTCCTTCACCCAAGCAGCAGACTCAGAGACAACAGACTCAAAGACAACAACGTTCAGGCACTCAACCTCGCCAATTTTCACCTCTAAAGCCTTCCTCACTCCGACCAGCTCAAGCCTCAACGGCTCAATCTCCCCAAGATCGAATCTTGGACTCTCTTGACGCAAACTCCCTCAACCCATTTACCAGACCCGACATTTGAACTTGGGTGAACTCCCACGGGTCCACTCCCTCACGAATGTCCGTATGGCAACCAAAATAGATATGTTCACTCTAGCATGGGGTCACAACAGGCTGTCGATTCATCGGCGGAACACTCTCCAACGTTGCCATCGCCTATGTCATGCCCTCATCCTCCGCCGGAGGCATGGTTGCTCTAGCCCCTCAAAGGCGAATCTGGAGGAGTTGGAGAATCTGTTGGTGCAGATGACCTAACCGCCTCTAGGACCTATGGCCCCGAAACTCGCAGAGTACGAGATCCCGACACCCGTATAGGTCTCAACAAGTTGTCCACCAGCAGGCTCTTCCCCTTGCCGCTCGGAGCACTACTCTACATCTTCGCCAACCGAGCATGAATGTTTGGCGCTTCTGGCAATGAAGACATCTCACTTGTGCAATAAGAAATTTTGAATCAGCATATTCTGAACAAAACAAGGCAACAACACATTACCCCACAAACTCACCAACATACGCCAAAACTGAGGACCTATCCCGACTCTGTTGCAATATTTCCATAGGTGAAAAGGTAACCGATGGACAATGCCGCTCCAAGAGCGCAATTATGTCCCTATTGAAAGGAATAATGCCCTTGAGCCAATCACATGCCAATGTGTTTAGGGGACTATTCAAGGGTAATCAACTTAATGAGACAACTTTTTTATCATATGCTGCATCTTTATTCATAAAGATTGTGATGAACCCCATGAACCCGGGTTGATGATTCCGAGGTTATGATGAGATCATGTTAGTGAGACTTGGACTCCAGATGCCCATGTTCTAAATGTTCCTAGTCGTAGGATCACCAATTAGGGGATCAGTGATTCCAAATAGACTAGTCGACTTGGTATATGCCCTATACGATAAGGGGTAGCTGATCTCACAACTACTTATGAGCCGTCATTAATGTACAAGTGCAGATGCTCATTAGGGAATGAGTTCACTGAACGGACCTGCACGAGGAACACAAAATGAAATCCTTACATGAGTGTCAATAGGATGTTCCTCGGGTGATAGTAGGTGCAAGTAGTCCTTGGACCTGAGGTTTTCATGGTCCTTGTGAGTGACGACCCATTGCTTTGGTTCTATCCCTACGTGGCCCTCAGTGTCATGTGCTAGGTATTACTAGGCATGGGAAAGTATTCATGGAGGTAGGTGAGCAACCAATATAGAATCGGTTACTCCTAGTGAGAGGAGATAATATCCTATGTGTCTCTACAAGTGTCGACTCGGGAATCTCTGGCCATAGTAGACATGAAAGTCAGGAAGATGTTTTTGATGTTTCATTATTGAGACAACATCTTGGCGGGTGAAATAAATGTGAATCGTTATTAGGGTTTGACACTTCTTTCGTACCCTAGCCGACTTTGAGACATTGTAACCAAGGGATTTAGTTGCATAGTAACTAATCATGGAAGGGCGTTAGATCCTTGTAGATTGAACCTCACACTATCCGAGTAGTCATGACACGTTACTAGACATCAATCTTGACTTGTGAGTGGAGTCTCTCACAACCACACTAAAGGGGTTTAGTGGAGACTCGTAAGATTTGAATAGAAGTCATTCTATCGAATCCGACTCTCCGTTATGCACAACTTACTACTGGCTTAGTGTGGGGCCCAATGGGTCACACACAACAGGGTAACCTCGTAACATACTTTATGAGATAGAGTGTGAATGTGAAACTATATGTCTATTAGCATGGTCAGGCTACAACACGATCACAGATCTCATTTACGAACATAATTAAAAAGGTATTTCCTATAGGAATGAATGCGCAAGGAAGGAGTTCCTCGATAACCATAATTTGTAGGGCATCCCTAAATTGTAGGGATTGACACAAAATAGTATTTTATGTCGTTGATTAAATTTAATTATGAATTAAATATTTAATTAACCACTTGACGGGGATTGTATTTAATTATGAATTAAATATACTTTAACTTTGAATCAAATATACATGGTATGAAAATTAGTTTCTAACCATGTGCCTAACCAATTAATTAGGAATTAATTTATTTGGATAAATCCTAATTAATAGGATTTTGATTTATGAAGATAAATCATAAAATTAATAGATATATAATTTATGAGGATAAATCATAATTCTATTAATTAATAGGAATCAAATTATTTAGATAGACCTCTTTCCTATTGTTAGGGGATTGGTTTATTTAGATAATTATCATTCTTGTTAATAGGCTCTTAATTTATGGAGATAAATTAAAGTTTATATTTAATTATATTTAATTAATTTCAAATTAATTATGAAGCCATTAAATATAAATTATTTTTTGGAGGCAAACCCTAGAATTTTGAATTCCGGGAAGAGTTTTTTAAGGGGGGTCGGGTCTACTCTTGTAACCGCTCATGCCCTCTATAAATTAGTGGCCTAACCTCCTTTAAGGGTGTTAGGTGAATTAGTTTTTCACCTTGGAGAAGATTAAGAGCTTGATTCTTGAGAGGGTTCTTGCCAAGAAAAGTTCCGAAGAATCCCTCCCCCTCTCCCTTGGTGGACGGCCATCTTCTTCCTCCCCCGATCTTTTGCAAAGCCAAATTGAAGGTGTGTTCTACTTGGGTGTGCCGCGGTGCCGCCTACTTCATCTTCTTGGAGGAGTTCAAGAAGGACAACAAGGTATTCTTTTATCTATTCTCTTGTTCCGTGATTTTCTCATCCCCTCTTCCTCCCTTTTTGGTGCTCGGTTCTTGGTGGAAGGGCCGCCTTCGCCTTGTTGTGATTCAGGGTTGAGATAGCCTCTCCTTTGAGCCACTATGAGTCTCGATATTCGCTACCCCTTTGTTGCGAGGTGCTTGGTGTGGACTTTCATTGGAGGACGTGCACGTGTGCATCTTGAAACGGAGATAGGAGCAACTATACCAACTGCGGTATAAGATATATCTTCTCCTTCTACTCGTTCATTTAATTACTCAAATATTGCTAAAGTTACATCACTATTTTCGGGATGGTTTGAATTTTTGAAATTTCTATTTCTGCTACGTTTTCAATTCCCATCCCAACAGTGGTAATAGAGCCACCTTAAGCAATTTTTGGGAATTTTTATTACGCGTTATTGTTGTGTTTACGAACTGTTCGCTCCCTAAACGTCATGCTGCTCGATTTTTGTTTTCGGGAGTTCTTGAGTAGTTCTCTTAGCTCCACGGTTCATGAGATGAATTGGGGTGGTAGCCTACTGTCCAAAATTTTACTTGGACAGATTTCAAACTCAAGAGCCCCATGGGTTCATGGTTGAACAGCCCCGAAAACCAAAATTTTCAGCTTGTCTTGTTTGGACCATTTTGGGTGGAAACGTAACCCGAATAGCGCATTTTCGGATTCTATTTTTTTATTTTCTTTTCTTAATTGTTAAGATGCATGAAAGGGTGATTATGGATGAGCCCTATGTGCATGTGACTATATGTAAAACGTGGTTGTGTTGATTGCTTGTAAATTTATGAAATTTCAGCATTGTAACTTTTAAATAGGACATGCGTACCCCTGCCTTCCTCTTGAGAATTCTGATTGTAATCCTCTTCTCCCTCTCCTTAAACCTTTCCCCAAGGATTTTTTGGGGTCTTCTTCTTTTAGTTTTGTAAAATTAGAAGTTTAGGGGCAGATTCGCGACGAACACGCTTGCTGCCCCGTTTTGGCTCGCGCGGAGAGGAAGTGTTCGACGCCATGTTGATGACGTCTTGAACCCCGGGAAGGCATGGATGAAACCAGCAACCTACACACTGGTTTTGGGCAGCGCCTTAGCTAGATGGAGGTCCCTAAAAACCCTAGGATGATGGCCTTGGTTCGCCTGGTGGCTCGGTTGGAACCCTTAGAACATCCATAATCATCCTTATTTACTTTATGCTTTTATTTATTGCTTTTGTTTCAATTGTTGATATCTTAGATAATTTTAATTGTGTAAGGAATCCCTCCATTAATATTAAATCCGAATGGCTAAGGTATTTAGAATACCGGTCATGCCTTTCATCGTTATGGGGTACAAGTGTCTCTATTGTCACAACGGATTTGTTGTGCAAACAGAAGGCATTTTGTGCTGATAGACACGTTGCATTTCATATGGCACATACCCTTGTGTCTCTACTACTAGCTTGAACGTGACTTACCTTGCTGAGCAAACTCAAGGGTGTATGTTTTCTCACGAGGGTATACAAACGATGGGTCTGACTCAACTAGGGCTCATTGGTTTGTTGTGCAAACACAAGACCATGGTTCCCCCAGAGGAAAAACTTGACGGAAGTCACACAGCGATGTGATCGGTAAAGAGTTACCTACCCATGGACTTATTAGGATTTGTTGTGTTAAATGCGAAACCCGAGTAGGAGAAGTGAGGCTCCATCTTCCACTAAGGAAGTTTACCAACGAGGGCTTTCCGCTTCCCAATAGGAGGGTCATTTGGGAATTGCTAAAATTAGTGGGAGCCATGATTAATAAAAAGACCTCAATAATCACGCATATAACATGTCTGCTCATTTATGTCTTTCTTTTCATTGGAGCATATTTAACATGTCATCTTCACCGTCGTTGTGTTGCATTCTTGATGCTAATAAATTAACTAGATAAAATTACGTTGATTGGTTGCGAAAATTGAGGATTGTCCTCACCCAGGAGAGACTTTCCTATGTTCTTGATAACCAGCTGAAATGAATAGTGCCATTGAGCCAATCACATGTCGATGTGTTCAGGGACTATTCAAGGGTATTCAACTTTATGAGGTAACTTTTCATCATATACTGCATCTTTATTTATAAAGATTATGATGAACCCCAAGAATTCGGACAAATGATTCTAAGGTCATGATGAGATCATGCCAGTGAGACTTAGAATCCAGTTGCCCTTGTTCTAAATGTTCCTAGTCATAGGATCACCGATTAGGGGATTGGTGATTCCGAATAGACTAATGCACTTGGTATATGCCCTATACGATAGGGGGTAGCTGATCTCACAGTTACCTACGAGCCATCATTACTGTACAAGTGTAGGTGCTCATTAGTGAATGAGTTCATTGAATGGACCTATACGAGGAACACATAATGGAATCCTTACATGAGTGTCAATAGGATGTTCCTCGGGTGATAGTAGGTGCAAGCAGTCCTTGGACCCGAGGTTGTCATGGTTACTTTGTGAGTGACGACCCATTGCTTGGGTTCTATCCCTACGTGGCCCTTAGCGTCATGTGTCGGGTATTACTGGGCATGGGGAAGCACTCGTGGAGGTAGGTGAGCAACCAACATGGAATCAGTTACTCCTAGTAAGAGGAGATAATGTCATATGTGTCCCCTGCAAGTGTCGACTCGAGAATCGCTGGACAAGCGCAATAGTTGCAGCCTTAGCCGTAGGAACCTATTGTATAAGTATGCTATTTGGAAAAGACCATTGAATTGTGTAATTGATTTGCTCCAGTGTTGATAAAAGAACGTCTTTTTTCTTTGTTGCCTGAGCAGGGTTGTGAAAAGTTCTTTAAAAGACAATAGTTGTCGCATGAACCATTCAGATGATTTGTATACGACTGGACATGTCTCAATTGGTTTAATGGTTTTGAAGTTAATGATAAATATTTTTTATACGAACGCACAAAGAGATAAAATTAACTTCACCTACTTCTGGCTTTTATGACTTTGGGCGATTATGAATTACAGTCAGAACTTGAGAAGTTTGTCTCAAGAATATTTTGATCGAGTCTCTGTTCACCAAGCCCGGCGAAAGGCTTGCTGTGTTGATTAGAGTTGGCCAACATAGGTGTATGCAGGCCGTTAATAACTCAAGCCAGAAAGAATACTTCTACGATATGATTAGGCACGGGTACGTCCACCTGTTTGGGCACAAACTCGGTACCTTTGAATCATTTAAGAAGTATGAAGGTGACATTAAAGAAACATATTGGTAAAGGTATTATAGACCTTCAATTGAATCGAGGCAGAGAATACTTATCCACTAGGTTAATTTGTGAATTATCTCGAAGACAATAAAATTGTGGCTGTATGGACCCTTCCTGACACAATGATGTGTTTGAAAGAAGGAATCACACCCTATTGGATATGATGTAATCCATACTTAGCTTCCAGTCTCTTTTCAGGGGATAAGCTATCGTAGCGGCCATAAGTTTGTGTCTCTGATACACCATATAAGACATGGAATGACAGGAAATCGAGTCTGAGGCCTCTCATGATTTGGGATTGCCTAGGTATGACAAACTTGACCAGGTGCAAATTTTGAGGCATACACTAAAAAGTATTTTGGGTATCAAGTTCTCCCAATTCAACAAAAGGAGTTTTGTCACCATTTTCTGAGAAAAAGGAGTTTTTCGAGGAAAGTGGGAGTGGAAGATACGTTGAACTTGGTGAAGTTCAACAACCACAAATAAAATCACAACAACTAGTGGAAAGTCCACAAGTTAAACCAATCGATGTAATTATTACTTCCCATCACTCTTCTAGGAGACTGCGTAGACTGCTTTAGTGATGATATGTAGCCATAGGGTATGACCTAGATTCAGGCAATCCGCGATCTTTTAATGGTCAAATGTGTTGACACCATGTGGTGGCATTATGCAATTCCAAACTGGACTTAAACCAAGTACAAACTTTGGTTGACCGGCTCAAAAAGGATAACTCCTATAGGGTGCAGGTGGATCTTTAGGAAAGATCTGAGTAGCTGGCAAGGTGTGGATCTATTAGACCAAACTGGCTGTGAATGAGATCTAACCCAAATAATAGGTTGTCTGCAATAAGACATTCTCACCAGTTCCAGCGCTCAAGTGCATCAGGATATTGCTAGCCATCAGTGCGTACTATGAATACGAGATCTGGCTAGTGGATGTCTAGACTGCGTTCTTCCGTTATGAAGAAGTCTATATGAATAGCCAGAGGAGTTCGTATTCTAGGTTGGACCGAGTAAGGTATACAAGCTGTGGAGGTCCATTTATGGACTACAACTAGCACCGAAGAGTTGAAAAATCCGTATTGATGAGATAGTCAAAAGGGTTTTGATTTTATCAAAAATGAGGTTGAACCTTGTGTAGACAAGGTGTTTAGTGGGAGTGTAGTCATATTGTATTACATACTTGTGGAAAAAACAACTTCCCATGCTCCAGTTATTACCCATATTAATTCTCCATGGTACATCTAGGAAAGGCCTCCTATATACTCGGTATTAAGATCTATTGGGAATAGGTATGAAAGGATGCCAGGATTGCCCCAGCCATGTTTATTGATACAATGCTAAGAAGGTTTAGCATAGAAGGCAGTAAAAGAGAGGTTACTTGCCTATGAGTCATAACATCAGTCTCTTCAAGATGATGTCTCCTAAGACATCTGAGGAAAGACAAAGGGTGATAATGATCCATTATACTTCGGTAGTGGAATCCATCTTGCGATGCTTTGCACTTGGCTTGATATTGCTTATACCTTAGAGGTATCTAGCGGTTTTCGAGCAAAACCCTGGAGAATAACATTGAAGAGCAAATGAAGAACTCTCTCAGGAACTTGAGAAGGATGAGAGGTGTTCTATACGACGATGAAACCATATGATGGTATAAGAATACCTTTAATGGTGGTGCGGTAAGCATGAAAGTGTTCCTAGCTTGGTACTGTAACCGGTAAGTTGACCAAGGCTTTGTGCTTTGCTACTTACTCTGCCGGTTAGGATAGCATCAGATAAAGGAGTTTATCATTCAGTGGGAGTTGTTCCTGAGGTTGCCAGTTCAGCATCGGTATTGTATGACAATACTAGGACTGTTGCTCAAAGTTAAGGAACTAAGATCCCATGAAGATCATTGGTTTTCTTAAAAGGCGGTGTCACCTCATCATTGGAAAGAAGTGATGATCGAAAGACATTGATGTAGATTAAACTGATTGCCATAGCAGCAGATTCGATCACCACTAAAATTGGTATACGGATACTAGGATGATTGGCTAAAGTGCTAGTGGGAGATTGAAAGAAATATTGCCATTGAGCTAATCACATGTCGATGTGTTCAGCATCTATTCAAGGGAACTCAATTTTATGAGGCAACTTTTCATAATACGCTGCATCTTTATTTATAAAGATTATGATGAACTCCAAGAATTCGGGCAAAAGATTCTAAGGTCATGATGAGGTCATGCCAGTGAGACTTAGAATCCAAATGCCCCTGTTCTAAATGTTCCTAGTCATAGGATCACCGATTAGGGGATTGGTGATTCCAGATAGACTAGTGCACTTGGTATATGCCCTATACGATAGGGGGTAACGGATCTCACAGTTACCTATGAGCCGTCATTAATGTACAAGTGCAGATGCTCATTAGTGAATGAGTTCACTGAACGGACGTACACGAGGAACACAAAATGGAATCCTTACATGAGTGTCAATAGGATGTTCCTCGAGTGATAGTAGGTGCAAGTAGTCCTTGGACCTGAGGTTGTCATCGTTACCTTGTGAGTGACGACCCATTGCTTTGGTTCTATCCCTACGTTGCCCTCAGCGACATGTGTTGGGTATTACTGGGCATGGGGAAGCATTCATGGAGGTAGGTGAACAACCAACATGGAATCAGTTACTCCTAGTAATAGGAGATAATGTCCTATGTGTCTTTGCAAGTGTTGACTTGGGAATCTTTGGCCAGAGTAGACATGAAAGTCAGAAAGATATTTATGATGTTTTATTATTGAGACGATATCTTGGCGGGTGGAATACATATGAATCGGTATTAGGGTTTGACACTTCCTTTGTACCCTAGCTAGTTTTGAGACATTATAACTGAGGGATTTAGTTGCATGATAACTAATCACCGAAGGACATTTGATCACTGTAGATTGAACCTCACACTATCCGGGTAGTCATGACATGTTGCTAGATGTCAATCTTGACTTATGAGTGGAGTCCCTCATGACCACACTAAAGGGTTTAGTGGAGGCTCGTAAGATTTGAATAGAAGTTGTTCTATCGAATCCGACTCTCCGTTATACACAACTCACTGCTAGCTTAGTGTGGGGCCCAATGGGTCACACACAATAGGCTAATCTTGTAACAGACCTTATGAGATAAAGTCCGAATGCGGCCCTATATGCCTACTAGCATGGACATGCTGCAACTCAATCACAAATCTCGTTTATGGACACGATAGGAAAGTTGTTTACTACCTTTTAGGGAATTGGTTTGTTTAGATAATTATCATTCTTATTTATAGGCTCTTAATTTATGGATATAAATTAAAATTTATGGATATAAATTAAAATTTATTGGATTTAATTAATTTTAAATTAATTATGAAGTCATTAAAACATGAATTATATTTGGAGGCAAACCCCAGAATTTTGAATTTCGGAGAGAGAGTTTTTAGGGGGGGGTCTACCTTCTAACCACCCCCCGTCTCTATAAATGGTGGCCGGGCACCCCATGGGTGAGGGTGGTGAATTAGTTCTTCCTCCTTTCCATTGGTGGCCGGCCATCTACTTCATCATTCTTGATCTTTTATGAAGCCAAATTTTGGGGTGTCTTCTACTTGGGTGTGCCGCCTACTTCATCTTCTTGGAGGAGTCCAAGAAGGACAGCGAGGTATTCTTTTATCTACCCTCTCGTTCTGTTATTTTCTCATCCCCTCTTCCTCCCTTTTTGGTGCTCGGTTCTTGGTGGAAGGGCCGGCCTTGCCTAGGTGGATTTTGGGATTGAGAAAGCTTGTCCGTTCAGCCACAACGAGCCCCGGTGTTCACTGCCCCTATTGTTGTGAGGTGCTTGGTGTGGACTATCGTTGGAGGACGTGCACGTGTGCGTCTCAAGATGGGGATAGGATCAACCATATCAATACTATGATTTGAGGTATACCTTCTCCCACATCTCCGATGTTGAATTCATTAATATTGCTAAAGTAGATCGCTATTTTCAGGATGGTTTCAAAATTTTAAATTGATATTTTCGCTGCATTTTCGATTCCTATCCCAACACCAGCCACCAGATGTCCCTTCTGATTGGGCTACCGAGGAAGTAAGTTCCACTTACAAGAAGTGGCAAGATGACAGCACTACGGTTCAGTGTATTATGCTCGCCTCTATGTCCAACGTGTTGCAGCAACAACATGAAAAGATGGACGCTAGGGCCATCCTCTCTCGCCTCAAGGAGTTGTATGGTGAAGAGTGCCGGGCTGCTAGGTTTGAGCTATCAAAGCAACTCTTCTTGGCCAAGATGACGGCAGGGACCCCTGTTGAAACCCATGTCCTTAAACTAATCGATTTGATCGAGAGGTTAGAGAAATTAGGTGAAAGCATTGATAAGGGGCTAAGTTAGGACTTTGTACTCCAATCCCTCCCGGATTCTTTTTCATAGTTTGATGATAATTTCCACATAAACAAGCAAGACGACTCGCTTCTCGAGCTCCTTAATATGCTGAAGACTACTAAGTCCCACCTTATGAAGGATAAGGACACGGTCTCGTTAGTGGGAGATGTCTTTGAGGCAAAGTTACACTCTGTTAAGAACATAGTGAAAAACAAAATTGTGAAACCTTTGATTAATTTCAAGAAGAAAAGGAAAGTTGTTCCCAATGGCACCTGCTACCATTGTGGTAAATATGGCCACTGGAAGCACAACTGCAAGTAGTGTTTTGGAGAGTTAAATTTGAAGATGATTTTTAAAACCGCCGCTTCAGGTGCGTACGTTCTAAGAATATTTTGTCATAAATTCTACCGAGTATTTGATACCAATCATCATCTGCAAGATTTTGCAGGAAAAGAGAAAAAGTAGAAGACTGGACAAAAGGCAACTACGACCTCTATCTGGGTAGGCAATGGCGCAACAGTTGCATCATTAGCTGTAGGAACCTATTATATAAGTCTGCTATTCGGCAAGACCGTTGATATTGATTTGTTCCAGTGTTAATAAAAGAACATCTTTTTCTATTGTTATTTGAACAAGGTTGTGAAAAGTTCTTTAAAAGGCAATAGTTGCTGCATGAACCATTCTGATGAGTTACATGCGACTGGACCAATTTCAATTGGTTTAATGGTCTTTGAAGTTAATGAATTTTTTTTTGTATGAACGTACAAAGAGATAAAATTAACCTCACCTACTTCTAGCTTTTATGACTTTGGGAGATTATGAATCGCAGTCAGAACTTGAGAAGTGTGTCTCAAGGAGATTCTGATCGAGTCTCTGTACACCGACCTGGTGAAAGGCTCGCTAAGTTGATTAGAGTTGACCAACATAGGTGTATGCAGGTCGATAACAACTCAAGCCAGAAAAGGATACTCCTATAATATGATTAGGCACGGATACTGAAAGAAATAGTGCCCTTGAGCTAATCACATGTTAATGTGTAGGGAACTATTTTTTGGTTAATGAATAATATGAGACAACTTATCATCATATGCTGCATCTATATTTGTATATATCAGATTGTGATGAAACCCATGAACCCGAGCAATTGATTCCAAGGCTATGATGAGATCATGCCAGTGAGACTTGGAATCCAAATGCCCCTGTTCTAAATGTTCCCGGTCGTAGGATCACTAATTAGGGGATTATATTTAGTTGAATTTAATTAATTTTGAATTAATTATAAATCCATTAAATATAAATTATTGTTTTGGTGGCAACCTATGCCCCTTATAAATAGATGGCCTAACCTCCTTCTAGGGGGTTAAGCAATTGGTTAATGATCTTGGAGAAGAGCAAGGGTTTGGTTCTTGAGAGGCTTCTTGAAGAGAGAAGCTCCAAGAACTCCTCCTCATCTCCTTGAAGGGCCGATCATCAGAAGCTTCCTTCCCCGGTTTTGTGAAGCCGATCGAAGGTCTCTTCCGCTTAGGTGTCATCTACTTCATCTTCTTTGATGAGTCCAAGAAGGACAACGAGGTATTCCTTCATCTTCCTCCTTGTTCCATGGTTTTCTCATCCCCTCTTCCTCCCATTTGGTGCGCGGTTTTTGGTGGCAGGGTTGGCTTCACCTTGGTGCATTTTGGGTTTGAGATTGCCTCCGTTGAGCCACAACGACTCTTGGTGTTCGCTGCCCCTTGGTTGCGAGACACTTGGTGTGGAATTTCCTTGGAGGACGTGCATGTGTGCATCTTGAAACGGGGATAGGAGCTGCCATACCATCCGCAATATATTGTAAATCTTCTCCTTCTATTCGTTGATTGAATTCCTTAAAGTTTGCTAAAGTTGATCGCTGGTTTAGAGATGTTTTGAATTTTTAAATCACTCTTTCCACTGTGTTCTTCTTCCCATCCCAACAATGGTATCAGAGCCACCTTTAACAATTTTTTCGGAATTTTATTACGCGTTATTGTTGCGTTTACGAACCGTTCGCTCCCTAAACGTCATGCTGCCCGAGTTTTGTTTTTGGGGGTTCTTGAGTCGTTCTTTTGGCTCCATGGTTCATGCGATGAATTGGGGTGGTAGCCTACTATCCAAACTTGTCGTGGACAGATTTCAAACTCAAGAATCCTATGGGTTCATGGTTGAATAGCCCCGAAAGCTAAAATTTTCAGCATGTGTTGTTTGGACCGTTTTGGGTGGAAACGTAACCCGATTAGCGCATTTTCGGATATTATTATTATTATTTATTTTTCTTAATTGTTAAGATGCATGAAAGGATGATTATGGATGAGCCCTATATGCTGTGACTGTGTGTAAAACATGGTTGTGTTGATTGTTTGTAAATTTATGAAATTTCAGCATTGTAACTTTTGAATAGGGAATGCGTACCCTTGCCTTCCTCTTGAGAATTCTGATTGTAATCATCTTCTCTCTCTCCTTAAACCTTTCCCCAAGGGTTGTTTGGGGTCTTCTTTTTTTTGTGTGTGTAAAATTAAAAGTTTAGGGACAGATTCGCGAGGAGCACACTTGCTGGCCCGTTTTGGTGCGCGCGCGGAGAGGAGGTGTTCGACGCCATGACGATGACGAGTTGAACCCTAGGAAGGCACTGATTGAACCGACAACCTTCAAGATGTTTTTGGGCAGCCCCTTGGTGAGTTGGAGCTCCCTGAAACCCTAGGACGATGGTTGTGGTTCGTCCGATGGCTTGGGTGGAACCCTTAGAACATCCATAATCATCCTTATTTACTTTATGCTTTTATTTATTGCTTTTGCTTCAATTGTTGATAGCTTAGATAATTATAATTGCATGAAGAAACCCTCCAATAATATTGAGTCCCAATGGCTAAGATATTAAGAATATCGGTCACACATTCTATCGTTATGAGGTACAAGTGTGTCAATTATCACAACGGATTTATTGTGCAAACACAATGCCTTTTATGCTAATAGACACGTTGCATCTCATATGGCATATACCCTTGTGTCTCTACTACTAGCTTGAACGTGACTTACCTTGTTGAGCAAACTCAAAGGTGGTTGTTTTCTCGCTAGGGTAAACAAACGATGGGTCCAACTCAACTAGGGCTCCTTGGTTTGTTGTGCAAACACAAGGCCATGGTAACCCTAGAGGCAAAAACTTGATGGAAGTCACTTAACGATGTGATTGGTAAAGAGTTACCTACCCATGGACCTATTAGGGTTTATTGTGTTAAATGCGAGACTCGAATAGGAGAAGTGGGGTTCCATCTTCCCCTAAGGAAGTCTACCAACGAGGGCTTCCCGCTTCCAATAAGAGGGTCATTTGGGAACCGCAAAAATTAGTGGAAGCCGTGATTAATCAAAAGACCTTAATAATCATGCATATAACATATCTGCTCATTTATGTATTTTCTTTTCATTGTAGCATATTCAACATGTCATCTACACTGTCATTGCAAAGCATACTTGATGCAAATAAACTCACTGGACCGAACTATGTTGATTGATTGTGAAACCTGAGGATTATCCTCACCCAGCAAAGACTTTCCTATATTCTTGATAATAGGCCACCAGATGCCCCTTCCCAAATGGTTACCGACGAAGTGAGAACCACTTACAAGAAGTGGCAAGATGACAACACGATGTCCGATGTGTTGCAGCATATTGCTCGCATCTATGTCCGATGTGTTGCAGCGACAACACGAAAAGATGGATGCAGGGGCCATCCTCTCTCACCTCAAGGAGTTGTATAGTGAAGAGAGCTAGACTGCTAGGTTTGAGCAGTCAAAACAACTCTACCAGGCCAAGATGACGGCAGGGACCCTTGTTGAAACCCATGTTGTCAAACTAATCGATTCGATCACAAGGTTAGAGAAATTGAGCGTAAACATCGATAAGGGGCTAAGTCAGGACTTAATACTCCAATCCTTTCCAAGGTCATTTTCATAGTTTATCATTAACTACCACATGAACAAGTTGGATGCCTCATTTCCCAAGCTCCTTAATATGCTGAAGACTATTGAGTCCCACCTTCTGAAGGAAAAGGACACAGTCTTGTTAGTGGGTAGTGCCCCTAGAAAGGCAAAGAAGTGCTCTGTTAAGAACAAAGCGAGAAATAAAGATGTGAAACCCAAAAAGGATATCAAGAAGAAAGAAAAGAAGGCTCATAAGGGCACCTGTTTCCATTGTGAAAAAGATGGCCACTGGAAGCGCAACTGCAAGGAGTATTTGCAGAAGTAAAGCATAAGAGGGCTTCTGAAGCCCCCTCCGAAGGTGCGTTTGTTAAAGAAATAAATCTATCATTATAAAATTCTACTACATGGGTATTGGATACCGGTTGTGGTGCTCACATTTGCAGTTCGTTGTAGGGGTTGAGAATAAGTAGAATGCTAAACAAAGGTGACTACGACCTTCGGGTAGGCATTGGCGCAAGAGTTGCAGCTTTAGCCGTAGGAACCTATTGTTTGTATCTGCCATCAGGCAAAACCATTGAATTTGGCAATTGATATTATGTTCCAGTTCTCATAAAGAACATTATTTCTGTGACTTTGTTGCTAGAATAAGGCTACAAAATGTCTTTAAATGACAATTGTTGCCACATATATCATTCTAATGAATTATATGGAACTGGACACATTTCAAATGGTTTGATGTTCTTAGATGTAATTGATAATGTTTTTATATCGAACAAACGCACAAGAGGAAATGAGATAATCTGAGCTTCAGCTATCTTTGGCACTTGACTGGGTCATATTAGTGAGAATCAGATCAACATGTTGTACAAAGACGGGTTGTTTGACCCATTCGATTTGAATCAATGCTAACTTGTGAATCTTATCTCAAAAGAAAATTGACAAAATCCCCCTTCACCGGGCGTAGTGAAAAGGCTACTGAGTTGTTAGAGCTGGTCTACATAGATGTTTGCGGACCAATGTTAACTCAAGCCAGAGGTGGGTATTCCTACGTCATCACGTTTACAGACGATAGATCAAGGTATGGATATGTCTACCTGTTGAGACATAAGTCTGATTGTTTTGAAAAGTTAAAAGAGTATAAGGCCGAGGTTGAGAAAAAAGTAGAGAAAAGTATTAAAACCCTTCGATCAGATCGGGGTGGTGAGTACTTATCCGCTGAGTTTCTAAATTATCTAAAAGATAATGGGATTGTCTCCGAATGGACCCCTCCAGGCACACCACAACATAATGGAGTATCTGAAAGGAGGAATCACACGTTGTTAGACATGATGCGGTCCATGCTTTGCTTTATTGATCTCCCGAGTTCCTTTTGGGGATATACACTTGAAATGACAATCTACCTTTTGAATAGGGCTCCCACAAAATCTGTCTCTGGTATACCATATGAGATATGGAGTGGCAAGAAACCAAGTTTGAGGCATCTCAAGATTTGGGGTTGCCTTGCGTATGTCAAGAAATTAGAGTCAGATAAGCTTTATGCTAAATCGACCAGGTGCAGGTTTGTGGGGTATCCTAAAGAGAGTTTAGGTTATTATTTCTACTTGCCAACTGAACAAAAGGTGTTCGTTAGTAGGCATGCCACTTCCTTAGAAAAAGAGTTTATCGAGGAAAGTGGGAGCGGGAGAGATGTTGAGCTCGACGAAGTTTAACAACCATAAGCAAATTCGCAACCACCCGTGGAAAGTCCACAGGAAGAACCAATCACAGAAACACTACCTCCCACCACTCTTCGAAGATCATGGAGATTGTGTAGACAATCTGAAAGATTATTCCTGGCCATTGAGAATGAATAGGAATTCGTTGATCCGTAATCCTATGATCAAGCAATCAAGGATGTTGATTGCAAACAATGGCAGGAAGCAATGCAATCCGAAATGGACTCCATGTTCACAAATAAAGTTTGGACTTTGGTTGACTTACCCGAAGGAGTTACTCCTATAGGGTGTAAGTGGATCTTTAAAAGAAAGATTGGAGCTGAAGGCCAGGTGGAGACCTATAAGGCCAGGCTGGTAGCAAAAGGTTTCACTCAAAGGCAAGGTCTTGACTATGATGAAACTTTTTCTCCTGTAGCCATGCTCAAGTCCATTTGGATAATGCTAGCCATTGTTGCACATCATGATTATGAGATCTGGCAGATGGATGTTGAGACTTTATTCCTCAATGGTGAAGTTAAGGAAGAGGTCTATATGACCCAACCGAAAGGATTCGTGTCTCCGGTAGCACCGAAGATGGTATGCAAATTGCAAAGGTCCATTTATGGACTTAAGCAAGCCTCGAGGAGTTGGAACATCCGTTTTGATGAGACAATCAAAGAGTTTGGCTTCATCAAAAATGTAGATGAACCTTGTGTCTATAAAAAGGTTAGTGGGAGCGCCGTTGTGTTTATTGTGTTGGATGTGGATGACATACTGCTCATGGGGAATGATGTTCCTCTGCTCCAGTCAGTGAAAGCATGGTTATCCAAAAACTTCTCCATGAAAGACTTGGGTGAAGCATCCTACGTACTCGGCATTAAGATATATAGGGATAGATCTAGAAGGATGCTTGGTTTGTCCTAGTCTCGGTATATTGATACCGTGTTAAAAGGGTTTAGCATGAAAGACAGTAAAAGAGGTTACTTGCCTATGAGTCATGACATCGCTCTTTCCAAGAAGATGTCTCCTAAGATACTTGAGGAGAGAAAAAGGATGAGCGAGATCCCTTATGCTTCGACAGTAGGTTCCATCATGTATGCTATGCTCTGTACTCGGCCTGATGTCGCTTATGCCCTAGGGGTAACTAGCAGATTTCAGGCGGAGCCTAGAGAGGAACATTGGAAAGCCGTAAAGAACATTTTTAAGTTCTTTGTCACGCCCCAAATTCAGGGTCACGTGACCGGCCAGGGTATACGTGCCTATACCCCGCAGCCTAACTCATGCACATGCCAACTCATAAAATATAGCGGAAGAAATAAACAACTTTTTATTATAAAAGAGAAACCAAAGCAAATTTTATTTAAACAGTAAAGTTTTTATCAAAAAGTTCAAGTGCGGAAATAAAATGAATCAAAGACCACAATTCTTTTTAACAAATAAAATCTGAATAAAATGCATGAATGTCGCCACGGGACTAAAACTCCAAAACACCAAATCACAAGTGCATGACAAAACTACTATAGACTCGACTACGACCCCTAACTAGGACTACTATGAGATCAATGTAGCTCCTCTGCCCTCCAGCCGCGCCAAGTGCTCTAGCCCACCTCACCAGTCAGGCTCTGCAAAATAAAAGCAAATGAGAATGGGTGAGTTCAAAGAACTCAGTGAGCGGTTCTACCAACCCCCACGAAAAACCGAACACAGATATATAACATAATGCAAAACACCTGACTCAGGTAGGAATGGTCACAAGGGAGTGACTAGCTAACAGGCCATCTGGCCACCACATGCCCGAAGGCATCCAACACCCCATCGGTGAAGTACAATAGGCCTAAGCCTACCATGCACTAAAACAACATGCCATGCACATGGGTTACTAGGATAATCGAGATTGGCCCATCCGAACTTATCCTATAACCAAGAAATTCGGGAGTAATCGAGATTTGCTCATCCGAACTTGCTCCAGGAGACGTGAAGGAATAGTCGGGATTCGCCCGTCTGAACTTGACCCTTTAAGATATCATAGGAATAATCGGGATTTGCCCGTCCGAACATATTCTTTAAAGAAACTCGGGAACAATCAGGATTTGCCCGTCCGATCTTGTTCCACGAGAAAACACAGGAACAATCGAAATTTGCCCATCCGAACTTGTTTCAAAATGATAACATAGGAATAATCGGGATTCGCCTATCTGAACTTATTCCTTTAAATATAGAATCTTGGGAACAATCGGAATTTGCCCGTCCGAACTTGTTCCACAAGATACGCATGAACAATCGAGATTTGCCCATTCGAACTTGTTCCACAGGTTGGGAATTAGCCATCCAACCTTCCGGGCCTAGCCCATAATCCGGCTCCTAACTGAGTTTCCCCACCATTCAATAAGATATGACACAATATTACCTAAGTCAAGTGTCTCCTATGGTGTCTTAGGGATATCACTATTGGGAAAACTCCACAACGCCCAATGCCCGATCCCAACTCCTAGACCCGTAATGTCATAAACCCGTGAGGTTTTTTTCATGCATAAACTTTATTTGTTGGTTCACAACAGATTATGCTTCCCCTTTGAATTTTAATTATGCAATTAAAATTATAATAACCAAGATTATGGTTTTATTTTAGGGTTTTGTTTTAGCTTACTGTTGTGCCCGAAACTGGTCTCCAGAGTGTGTCCTATATTTCCAAACTATGTTCAGAGAACTATTCTCATCTCAAAAGAGAATTCAAAATCAGCCCAGATTCAACAATTCAGCATGAAATTCCAGCAAGATTGATTTTTCAGCATGACAGGGAAATAAATTCGAAATTTATAGAATATAAATCCTAAATTACTATCATCACAGATTCATAACATCAAATCCATCATACAAAACAAGTTTCATAGTTTTCTAATCAAGAACTAACATGCATCCACATCATCATAGGAACTAGACTCATGCTTTAAATCAAGAATCCATACATGGCACCAAGATTAACCTTTATACATGCAAACATAGATTCATGAACTGAAAATTTCACATTTAAACACACCTCATGCATTGACATCAAAGGAATTTAACTAAGAAGGTCAATCCAAGCCTAGATTTTAAAGAACATATCAAATATTTCTCCTAGGCATTTTGTCCAACACGTGGAGGGCACCCTTTTCTCCACCTTGGCCGAGCACCCCTAGGGTCATCCTAGGGCTGCTGAGCCCCATGGGGAGGGGGGGTTCGGGCCTCCTCCTTCAAGGCAACACATAAAACAACGAGAAACTTCAAGAAACGACGGAAGATTCGACAAAAACTCTCAACCTCCACGAACGGCTCAAGAAAATGAGAGAAAACCCGAGAAAGGAGGGGTAAAACTACTCACTTGATTTAGGAAGACGAAATCTGGGAAATTCCCAATCGGCGACCTCCGAATCCGGCCTCAAAGGGTGACAGCTCGGCTCAAACAAGGGGAAAGAAGGGCGGTGGCTCCACTCTAAGCCGTTGGCTCCATGGGAAGAGAAGAGGGAGAGGGGTGGCTCGGCTTGGCTAGGCGGCTCCTCTCTGCTCGGCTCCAAGAGAAGGGAAAAGGAAAGAGAGGAAGGGGGCTCGATTCAGCGGCTGGGCTTGCTTGGCGGCTCCAAGAGAGGGAAGGGAGGGGCGGTGGTGGGCGGCTCCTCTCTTCTCTCAATTGGCTTGTGCGGCTCCAATGGGGAGCCGCAAGCCAAAAGGGGGGAAATTTATAGATGCCTCCCCAAGCCCTCAACCCTAGCAACGCATCGCCTCGAGCCGAATCCAAATCCGCTAACCCGCATAAGCATAATTAAACCCAATCTAACCCCACGCTCCACATAAGCATCCAACATATGCTCACCCCAAATGTGACATAATTTAATAATCATGTACACGCAACATAATAATTAAATAAATTTATCTAACCAAGAAAAGAAACAACATAATTCAAATTCCTACTTACCCGAGCTCGCAAGCTTGCACTGGACCATGAGTCGACTCGACTCGACCTTGAACCAGCCCACTAGGCTGACAATCATAAACAAGCATAGAAAAGAAACATTAATATCTAGGATATTACATACTTGAGAAGGACTAAAGATGTTCTCCGGATTTATGGTGGTCAAAATTTTAAACTGGAGGGCTACACAGATTCTAGCTTCCAATCAGACCCGGATGACAGTAAATCCATTTTTGGATAGTATTTACTCTGAATGGTGGTGCAGTATGCTGGAAAAATTCTAAGCAAGGAACTGTGGCCGATTCGGTGACAGAAGCTGAGTACATCGCTGCAAGCCAAACCGCAAAGGAAGGAGTGTGGATAAAGAAATTTATCTCTGAGCTAGGTGTTGTTCCTGAGATTGCCGGTCCGGTCCCTATTTATTGTGATAACACTGGGGCTATTGCTCAAGCAAAGGAACCTAGATCCCACCACAAATCAAAACACATCCTAAGGCTGTATCACCTGATCAGAGAGATCGTTAGACATGGTGATATAAATGTTGAACGTGTCGACTGTTGGCTTAAGGTTTCCCCTCTTAGGCTTTGATCTTCATTTTGATGATAACAAACAAGTATTTTATATATGTGTGAAGTTTTGAATTCAGGTTGAGGTTGCGATAAGCACACGAACTTTGACGAACTTTGCTCGGAGATACGAAAGAAAAGATCGTCAAGAAAGGCTCGGATGTAGGTTAAGTAGATACCTTGTAATATATCCCTAGGATCTCATCCTAAGCCTATTTGTAAAGTTATCCAAGTTAAAACATGGTAACAAAACCCATGAAAAAATATGTAACAAAAAAAATGTAAAAATCAGCCTCAGCCAAGGTTCGGTCGACTGGACGATCGACCGAACGAGGCAGAAAAATGGCAGTAGCCACTTCAGTCGACCGTTTGGTCGACCGAATAATGAAAAAAATCGACAGTGGCTACTTCGATCGACTGGTCGATCAACTGAATGAGGCAAAAAATTAGTAGTGTCCACTTCGATCGACCGACGGTCGACCGGACAGCAGAGGAGCTAAATCATGACACAGTTGGTCGACCATCCGGTCAACCAAATAGAGCGGAAAAAGCGTAGAATGCCAGCGGTCACTGGGCAATCGATCGATCGATAGGCAAGCGAGCGGTCGGCGTCCAACGGGCAAAAAAACGTCCGTTGAGAAGCCGTTCCGTGGAGGGGTTATAAATACCCCTCACCAACCTTCATTAACTCTTCTTAACAACTGAGATAAGCTTTCAAAGAGTAATTTGTGCCTTCTAGAGCTTTATTGACATGCACTCACTTCTTCGATCAACAACTTCTCAAGCGCTCATCTTCCCTCAAACTCCGGCTTCGATTCGAACTCAACGTCTTGACGAGTTGGAGGCATTGAAGGCTTGGAAAAGAGCACTTAGTCTTGGTTTATTCTTTAGCTCTTTTCATTGTAATTTTAATTATTATTTGAACTTGTTTTCATTGATTAGTTTGTTAGGTGTGCTAGTGTAAACACTTAGGGTTTACTTTGTAGAATTGTGTTTTGCTTAGGTGGACAGGTTTGAGGAGTTCTCAAAGGGTTGAGAATCAAGTCCTTGGTTTCATTAAAAGGGAAATACAAAATCTATAAAGAATTTTGTTAGAAATCCTTAGTGTGGAGCCAAGGTAGTGGAGTAGGCGGTTGGCCGAACCATTGTACTTTCGTGTGTTTGCCTATACTTGTATTTCATACTCGCTAACGAACATCATTTAGTTGCACTTACATTTGATTGAAGTTGGAATTGAGTAAAAAGAAAATTGAAGTAAATTGGTAAAGTAACCCAACACTATTCAACCCTCCCTTCTAGTGTGGGATTTCACTCAAGTCGACTTGAAAGAAAATATTCCAGATCCATTCACAAAGCCATTACCACAACAACAGTTCGATCGCCACTTAAGTTGTATGGGTATTAAATACCGCAATGATTGGCTACAAGTGCAAGTAAGAGATTGAAAGAAATATTTCCCTTGAGCCAATCACGTATTGATGTGTAGGGAACTATTTTTTGGTTAATAAATAA
This sequence comes from Canna indica, assembly GCA_034359265.1. Classification (NCBI taxonomy): domain Eukaryota; kingdom Viridiplantae; phylum Streptophyta; class Magnoliopsida; order Zingiberales; family Cannaceae; genus Canna; species Canna indica. Next base: position 43,061,951 of record CP136893.1, read on the forward strand.
TATGAGTCAACTTTTCATCAAATGCTGCATCTATATTTGTATATATTAGATTGTGATGAACCCCGGGAACCCGGGCACTTGATTCCAATGCCATGATGAGATCATGCCAGTGAGACTTGGAATCCAGATGACCCTGATACATCCCTTATACGATAGACTAGTGCACTTGGTACATCCCTTATACGATAAAGGGTAGCTGATCTCACAGTTATCTATGAGCCATCATTAATGTATAAGTGCAGGTGCTCATTAGGGAATGAGTTCACTAAACGGACTTGCACGAGGAACACAATGGAATCCTTACATGAGTATCAATAGGATGTTCCTCGGGTGATACTAGGTGCAAGAAGTCCTTGTACATGAGGTTGTCATGGTTACCTTGTGAGTGACGACCCATTGCTTTGGTTCTATCCCTACATGGCCCTTAGCGTCATGTGTCGGATATTACTGGGCACGAGGAAGCATTCATGAAGGTAGGTGAGCAACCAATATGGAATCGGTTACTCCTAGTGAGAGGAGAGGAATCGGTTACTCCTAGTGAGAGGAGATAATGTCCTATGTGTCCCTCTAAGTGTCGACTCGGGAACCTCTGTCAGAGTAGACATGAAAGTCAGGAAGATGTTTTTAACATTTTATTATTGAGACGACATCTTGGCGGGTGGAATACATATGAATCGGTATTAGGGTTTGACACTTCTTCCGTACCCTAGCCGACTTCGAGACGTTGTAACCGAGTGACTCAGTTGATTGGTAACTAATCACTGAAGGCGTTCGATCCTTGTAGATTGAACCTCACACTATCCGGGTAGTCATGACACGTTGCTAGACGTCAATCTTGACTTATGAGTGGAGTCTTTCATGACCACACTAAAGGGGTTTAGTGGTGGCTCGTAAGATTCGAATAGAAGTCATTATATCGGATCCGACTCTCCGTTATGCATGACTCACTGTTGGCTTAGTGTGGGGCCCAATGGGTCACACACAATAGGCTAACCTTGTAACGGACCTTATAAGATAAATTCCAAATGCGGCCCTATATGTCTACTAGCATGGACATGCTACAACTCAATCACGGATCTCGCTTACAGACATGATAGGAAAGATATTTCCTATAGGAACGAATATGTAAGGAAGGAGTTCATCGGTAATCCTAATTTATAGGGCATCCCTAAATTATAGGGATTGACACATGATAAATCCTAATCAATAAGAATTTAATTTATAGAGATAAATTAAAGTTTATATTTAGTTGAATTTAATTAATTTTGAATTAATTATAAATCCATTAAATATAAATTATTGTTTTGGTGGCAACCTATGCCCCTTATAAATAGATGGCCTAACCTCCTTCTAGGGGGTTAAGCAATTGGTTAATGATCTTGGAGAAGAGCAAGGGCTTGGTTCTTGAGAGGCTTCTTGAAGAGAGAAGCTCCAAGAACTCCTCCTCATCTCCTTGAAGGGCCGATCATCAGAAGCTTCCTTCCCCGGCTTTGTGAAGCCGATCGAAGGTCTCTTCCGCTTAGGTGTCATCTACTTCATCTTCTTTGATGAGTCCAAGAAGGACAACGAGGTATTCCTTCATCTTCCTCCTTGTTTCGTGGTTTTCTCATCCCCTCTTCCTCCCTTTTGGTGCTCGGTTCTTAGTGGAAGGGTCGGCTTCACCTTGGTGCGTTTCAGGGTTGAGATTGCCTCTCCATTTTGCCACAACGAGTCTTGGTGTTCGCTACCCCTTGGTTGCGAGGCACTTGGTGTGGATTTTCCTTGGAGGACGTGCACGTGTGCCTCTTGAAACAGGGATAGGAGTAGTCATACCATCCGCATTATAAGGTAAATCTTCTTCTTCTACTCGTTGATTGAATTCCTTAAAGATTGCTTAAGTTGATCATTGGGTTAGGGATGTTTTGAATTTTTAAATCGCTTTTTTCCATTGTGCTTCTTCTTCCCATCCCAACAGGTATGTCCACCTATTTTGGCACAAACCCGAAACCTTTGAATCATTTAAGGAGTATGAAGGTGAAGATAAAGAAAGATATTGGAAAAGGTATTATAGGCCTTCAATTGGATCGAGGCAGAGAATACTTATCCACTAGGTTTGTGAATAATCTCAAAGACAATAAGATTGTCTCTGTATAGACCCATCATGACACAATGGTGTGTCTGAAAGGAGGAATCGCACCTTATGGGATATGATGTGATCCATACTTAGCTTCTAATCGCTTTTCAGGGGATAAGCTATTGTAGCGGCCATAATTTTGTCTGTCTCTGATACACCATATAAGATATGGAAATCATGTGTGGGATCTCTCGTTATTTGGGGTTGCTTAGCGTATGACAAACTTCACCAGGTGCAAATTTTGAGGCATACCGTACAAAGTGTTTTGGGTATCAAGTTCTCCCAATTGAACAAAAGGAGTTTGTCACCACTTTTTGAGAAATGGAGTTTGTCAAGGAAAGTGGGAGTCGAATATATGTTGAACTTGGTGAAGTTCAGCAACCACGAATAAAATTGTTAGTATTTGACTTTTATTTGTTGGCTATATTTAGCAAAGGAGCTTCTGATGTTTTCTCAGATTCAACAAGGTAAAAGCTCTACTTATGTGATGATGACAATTTCAACTGTGAAGACGCAGTCTTAACTGCTTATAGTCTTAAAGGAATTATGGTTGGGCTGACTGATACGATCTTGATGACTGATGGACTTCTAGTTTAATGATGATTTTGTTTAATCGATTCTGGACATTTAAATCATCATCATTTTTTTCCTGAACAATTTAGTTTCGAAGAGTTTCTCTTCACTTATTTCTTAGGTGTTTCTTATTTACATAAATGATCTTTTGTAAAAATGCCTAAGTTATGCTGACGGTTTCAATTGAAGACGACAGTGATTAAATATGATTGAAGTCAACATTTATTTAGATCTTCCAGTAATCTTCCAAGGACACCTATAAATACCAGAGAAGAGATCTACTGTCGACAAATCCATTGCGCGAAAACGTTGTTGCCATCTATAGAGGAGTTGAAGCTGCTGAGTGCAGACTGCAGAGTGTAGAAGAGGCAACAACCTTTTATCTTTGAGGAGAAGATTGGATATCGGGCGGATAACTCACTACAACATGAGGCTATGTGGAGGACGGAATTATGTGGCTGTGATGTCATAGAGAGGCAAGTTGTTATTTACTTGTAATAGCAAATAAGTTTTTGTTATTGTAGATTCACTGTAGTACTGGTAGTCAGATTTCAGATGAGAAATCCAAAGGACTTATATTGTACTTATAGAGAATGAATTCGGCATCTGTCGGGTGAGTGCCCCGCAAATTAGGTGACTAGTTTATCATTGAATTGCGTAAACAAATCTCTTGTATTTGCATTGCCTTTTTGTTTTGATTCTTACTTTGCTACAATAGGCTAGTATTAGAGCAGTTGCAACTTCCTAAGCAATTGTCCTTTACAGAAGTTTCCTAAGTGACCTATATATTGCCATTTGGTATTAGAGCGGTTGTGCTAACCTTTACCTGCACAAGATCCTTGGTGTGTCTCTTATCTTTCAAGCTCCAGATGGAAGTAATGCCAATGGGAAATTCTATCAATATTCCACCACTTCTTATTGGAATAAACTATGCTTATTGGAAGGCTCGGATGAGAGCATTCATCAAGTCCATAGATGATCGTTGTTGGGATACTATAGAAGATGGCTATACCCCTCCTTCACTTGGGACTGAGAAGAAGCCAAAGAATCTATATACAGAAGCAAAAGTTGTTGCTGCTAACTATGATAACAAAGCTCTTAATGCCATTTTCAGTGGTGTACATCCCTCTCAGTTCAAACTCATCTCTATTTGCACTCTTGCAAGACAAGCATGAGAGATTCTGGAAACAAATCATGAAGGATCCTTGACTCTTCATAAGTTAAAAGTTGAAATTCTCAATACCATATTTGAGAATATGAAAATGGGAGAAGATAAAAACATCCAAGACTTTCATGGGCATATCAAAGTTTTAAGATCCATGCCTATAAAATTTGATATGAAGGCCGCTGCTATAGGAGAAGTTCATGATCCTTCCTCTATTACACTAGACACTTTGATGGGAAAACTGGAAACTTATGAGTTGGAATTATCTAAGAAGCACTCTCTCAAAGAGAAAAGGAGAAATTTTGCTTTCAATTCTACTGGAGATAAGAACAAGTCTGAAGATTGTTCGGAAGAAGAGATGGATGCTGCATATGCTCTTATGACAAAGAATTTCAGAAGATTTCTAAGAGCTAAGAACAAGCAGAATCAGAATGTGCAGTTCAGACAATAGTTTCAACCGTCCAGTTCTATCGGATCCAAAACAAGTTCATCTTTTGGGGAAAATAGAAGAAGTCAATCTTTTCTTGATAGATCTGATCTTAAGCAAAAAGTTTAAAGGTGTTCAGTGCTTTGAATGCGAAGGATATGAAATATCCTAATGTACAGAAAAATCTCAAGAAGTATTTCACAGCTACCTGGAGTGATGATGATGAAGAAGATGAAGTAGAAGAATCTGAGCAAGGCAACTATAGAGCTTTTGCTGCCTGCATAGTCGACACTGTTCAAGCCATTTGTATTCCAGACACTAAGGATGAGGATAACAAAATTCAATGTGTTGACAGTCGTGAAGAAGCCTATCAGGAGATGTTTGATAAATGGGTTGAAGTGACAATTTTCAACAATACCCGCAGAAATCAAAAATAAATTTTTGATTGAACAAAAAAAGAAACATGAGGAGGAAGTCCAAACCTACAAGAGTCAGATTGCTGAGAAATTTGACAAAAAATCCAAGTTGACTTCTGAACTTGAAACGGTAAAGAAAGAAGTCAGAATGATGAATTCTACTAGTACTCTAAATGAAATTTTGAGTGCAATGAAATCCAAGTCTAACCATGCTGGACTTGGATACATAAGTTTGGGATAGTCAAAACTCCAGTCTCAACTGCCCCGTGACGAATTTCTTTAAAGGCTTCTCAAAACATCAAAGGTTCACTAGTTGGAAGAGAAGAAACGTGTCCATATGTTTCTACTGCAAGTGTAGAGGACATATAATTGCAAATTGTTTCAAGCTTGCCCACAACCTAAAGAGAAAGGAGCATGGAGACTCTTTTAATCAAAAGCTCAAACAAGTTTGGGTAAGAAAAGCTAAACTTAACTGTAAAGTTGCTTTTATATCAAAGACTATTTCTTTTCTTAGATCATGGTATTTCGACAGTGGTTGTTCTCAACATATGACAGGGAATTCAGAAAATCTGAAAAATATTCAGGAACATGAAGGTGCAACTGTAACCTTTGGAGATGGAAGACATGAAAATATCTTAGGAGTTGGAATTCTAAATGTTCCAGGAATTTCCAAGTTAAAAGATGTTTAGCTAGTGGATGGACTAAAAGCAAATCTTGTGAGTATCAGTTAATTATGTGACCAGAATCTAGATGTCAAGTTCAACAAAAATAGTTGCAAAGTCTTTGATAAAAATGATGATTGTATTCTTGAAGGAATCTAGAGATAACTACTATAAGATTGTTTTCTCATCTATTTGTCTTTTTGTTGTTTCCTCTGATATAAACTTGTGAGACAGAAAGTTAGGTCTTGTAAATTACAAGGACCTAAAGAAGTTTGTTAATGCTGGAGCTATGAGAGGAATGACTAAACTCATTGGAGAACTTGAGTTGGTGTGTGGCTCTTGCGAAGGAAGAAAGCAAACAAGGCAGTCTAATAAGTAGTTGCAATTGGTGGCAACTTCAAAACCTCTATAACTCCATTACATGGATTTGGTTGGTCTTATGCAAGTTGAAAGCATTGGAGGTAAAAAATATGTCCTTGTTTGTATAGATGATTACTCACGATTCACTTGGACAGGGTGTCTAAGGAAAAAGTCCAATGTCTTTAGCAACTTCAAATCCTTATGTCTAAGACTCCACAATGAACAAGACCTTCATATTCTTAAAGTGATTAGAATAAGAAGTGATCATGGAAGAGAGTTTGAAAATGTATCTTTTTCTGAATTTTGTGATGATAATGGTATTCTTCATGAATTCTCCGCTCCAATGACTCCTCAACAGAATGGTGTTGTTGAAAGGAAAAATCGTACTATTCAAGAGATAGCTCGGGTCATGCTAAATTCCAAGAAGATCTCTGAAAGTTTTTGGGCTGAAGTTATCAATACTGCTTGCTACATTATAAATAGAGCATATCTCAGACCAAAGACTACAAAAACTCCTTATGAATTATGGAAGGGAAGAAAGCCTAATCTTACATATTTTCTTGTCTTGGGTAGCAGGTGTTATGTACTAAATGATAGAGAATACCCCGAAAAGATGCAAAGCAAAAGTGATGAAGCAATATTCCTTGAATATTCAACGAATAGCAAATCCTACAGAGTCTACAACAAGCGCACTCAAACTGTTATAGAGTCAACTATTGTGAAAGTGGATGACTCACAATTTCTACCAGAGTCTAACTACTGATGAAGAGGCAGATGCAATTGTTGACAACACTGCCTAGAGTCCTTCTAAGACAGCAGAACAGATTGCTGAAAATGCTAATACAACAGACTCTAAGACTGACACAGATCAAGAAAAGGAAAGTGCTACTGAGAAGTCTGCAAGAACTCTTAAGAATCATCATTTGAAGAATGTTATTGATGATGTTCGTGAAGGAGTAAAGACTAGAAATCAGTCCAAGAAGAATAATTAAGACATGATTAGATACTCTTGCTATACCTCAACCGTTGAACCCAATTACATCAAGGAAGCTCTAAAAGATATATGAATTCTGGATTACAGTTATGCAAGAAGAGCTGCAACAATTTGTCAGAAATGATGTTTGGGAATTGGTTCCAAGACTTGAAATTGTCAATATAATTAGAACCAAGTGGGTTTTCAAAAACAAGAATGATGAAGCAAAAACATCACAAGAAACAAGGCCAGACTTGAGCGGCCAGACTTGTTGCTCAGGGCTACAATCAAGTTGAAGATCTGAATTATGGTGAAACTTTTGCACCTATAGCAAGATTAGAGTCTATCAGGTTACTTCTTGCCTTATCTTGTTGTTTGAAATTCAAACTTTATCAAATGGATGTTAAGACAACCTTTCTGAATGGGATCATTCTAAATGAGGAAGTCTATGTTGAACAACCAAAAGGGTTTGAAGATTCTACTCATACTGACCATGTGTATAGCTGGGTGAAAAAAGCTTTATATGGTCTCAAGCAAGCACCTAGAGCTTGGTATAAAAGACTGACTCAATTTTTGCTCATGAAAGGTTATAAAAGAGGAATAACTGATCAGACTTTATTTATCAAGAAAAGAGAATCTCAACTGGTAATTGTTTAGATTTATGTTGATGATATTGTCTTTGGTTCAACTTCTAAATTCCTTGCTAAACAATTTGTGGATGACATGAAATTTGAATTTGAGATGAGCATGATTGGAGAGATGAGCTATTTTCTCAATCTACAAGTCAAACAATCTGAAAAAGAAATATTCATTTCACAGTGTAAATATGCTAAGAATCTAGTTCACAAGTTTGGACTAGATAGTTCTAAGGTAGTTAGAACTCCCATCTTTACCCATGAGAAACTATGCAAGGATGATGAAGGGAAGAGTGTTGATCCCACCCTCTACAGAAGCATGATTGACAGCTTATTACATTTGACAGCTAGCAAACCTGACTTATGCTTTAGTGTTGGATTGTGTGATAGATATCAAGCAAATCTAAAGAAGTCTCATCTTCAAGCTGTTAAGATAATTCTCAAATATGTGAAAGGTACTTTTGATTTTGGTCTTTAAAATTCTGTTGATTGTAATCCTTGCCTAGCTGGATTTTCAAATGCATATTGGGCTGGAAATATTGATGACAGAAAAAGTACATCAAACGATTGTTTTTATGTTAGAACAAATCTTGTAGCCTGGTTAAGCAAGAAACAAAATTCTATTTCTCTTTCTTCAGCAAAGGTAGCATATTTGGCAGCAGGCAGTTGCAGTACGCAGTTAATTTGGATGAAGAGTATGTTACTTGATTATGGTCTCAATCAAGAAGAAATAGTACTCTATTGTGATAACACTAGTGCTATCAATATTTCAAAAAACCGTGTTATGCATTCACGTACCAAACACATTGATATAAGATTTCATTATATAATAGATCTAGTTGATTGTTTCTCAGTTGCAATTGGAGTATATTGCAACTGAGAAACAACTGACAGACATTTTTACAAAGGCACTAAGTGGAGAAAGGTTTGAGCAGTTGAGGTCTGCTCTTGGATTATGTGTCATATGACACATTTTATTTTGGGTTAAATAAAATTAAGTCTTTATTGTGACGAAAATTGAAATGTTTTTTTAGCTTTTATTTCTTCTTTTTCATCACTTATTATTTTAAAGGCTAATATTTATTAATGGAAGTTACTTTTGACCCTGAAGCCAACACGTGTGCCAATCCTATTAAGTGGAGTTTTATTTCGCCCTAAAGGTTTTGGGCGTTACTATTCTGATCAATTGTCAACCAGCGATAATCTCTCCTCCACTTCTTCGTCTGTTTGTCTACTTGAGGATCTCTCTTCTTTTAAAGATGTCGGGACGCAAAGGAAAGAAAGGTTGCGTGAGGAAGATGTATGTTTCCACTGCCAAGAAAATGCAATCTCTAAACCCTGTCGAAAAATCACAACCATCCGTTGGACCCTCCACCGAGAAAATGCCTCCTCATCCTTCAACAAGTCAAGGACACAAATTGAGAAAGAAAACTCTGACCAAATCGATTGATCAACAGTTAAGGAGAAGTAGTCGAGGTATGGAACCCAAAGCTTTTCATCCGTCCTCTAGGGTTTCTCAAATTGAGGGGGAGTCTGTCTTGGGTAAAAAGGAAATTTTAAAAGATACTAGTACAAGTTTTGATTTTGTCTCTTCTAGTATTGATTCTAGGAAGGATGTTTTGAATGATGCTTTGGCAGTTTCCTCTCCAGTGCACATTGGTCCCATGATTGATATAAATGTTCATGCTACTAATATTTTTGACTTCATTCCAGTCAAAATTGGTCCATCTGATATTTCTTCAAAGCCTAATGAGTGTAAAAATACTCCTAAATATGAAAGAATCGTCAATCCACCCGAATGTTCTAAGATAGTCTCAATTGCTGATAAGGCAGTTGAAATGGGTGCTTCTAAGAGTCCTGAATTTCCTTTTGAAGCAATTGAAAACCGTGCAAGAAATAGTTCAGACTGCTCGTACTACACATGCTCATGATAACACTTCTAAGTCTTCTAATCATGAACTTACAGCTATGTATTTAAATCAAGTTCCCACTGATGAGGTCGAATATGAGATTCCCGAGGCTTCTATACCTCCAAAAACTGATTCTTGTTCCTGACCATCCTATATCCTCCGAGAAGCCAAATAGAGGTTCTCATGAACCTGAGACAAAAAGGAGATCAAAGAGGAAGATGCTTGTGAAGTTCACTATAAATCTAGAATATGATGATGATGATAATGATGAACCTCTGTCAAGGGCAAGCAAGTTGAAAAAGTCTAAGAAAAGAAAGCACAATCCAGAAACATCAACAGTGAAAAATGTTACTGAAAAGAGAAAACAATCTCCAAGGAAGAAAACTTCAAAAACTGAGAAGCAGCTTGAGAAACAATCTTTTGCCAGCAAACTACACAAGGGACTTCTCTATGATGTTCTCTATCCTCTATGGAAGGGATTGCAATCTAGATGTATTATTTCTCAGAGAATTTTGGATTTAGATCAAAGTTCCTTAAAATGCAAACCTATTTTTGATATTCTCAAAAAGAGGAATCTCTCTCATTCTTATAAGAAGGTTAGACCTTTTTGCAAACGACCTATTCTTGAGTTCTACTACAATCTATCTGATAAGATTTCAAATCCTGAAAACAATAATTTTCATGAAGTATTTCTTAGAGGCTGTTGGTACAAGTTTAGTCCGAAAGTAATTAATAAGTTTGTTGGATTTTCTAATTTTTCCTCTTATGTTGTTGACGTTGATGAGAATGATGACTTTTTACAAATGATTGGTAAAGAGGTTTCAAATGTTGATGTTCCTAACTGGACAGACAGTCATGACATCAGATCTTCATCTTTGAATACTTTTTATGCAGATTTGTTTCTCGTTGCTCGAAACTACTGGATTCCCACTTCTCACATTACCTTTCTCAGCAAAGAAATGACAATGTTACTATACAAGATCACAAACAGAATTCCATTAGATCTTAGCAATCTTATCTTTGAGCAGATTATATCTGTCAGGACTAGGCTTCTATCGAAATCCAGAATGTTTTTGATTTTGCCAAACTTGATCTATGGAATTCTGGAGAAACATGGATTTAAATGTTCCTATGATGAGGTATTGGAACCCTTGGGCACTTCTTTAAAGATTCATCCTAAAATTCTAAAAAGGGTTAACACACCAAGAAGAAATATGTTCAGTCCTGACTCTGGTATGAAGACTGAATCTGGATCTAGTTCGATTGCTCCTTCAACCACTGAAACAGAGATCTTGGATGAACTATTTTCTACAAGAGAAACTATGGCCAAACTACAACAGCAGGTAATCACCATTGAGAAGAAAGTTATTGAATATTTTACTGTCGCTTCTGTAGGACTTGATTTTCCATCTTCTGGTAGTTTCTCTGACTCTTCTGATAGCTCTGACTAAACCTTGTCTTGCCTGCTCATTTGGCTTATTATGCCAAAAAGGGGGATAACAAGCAGTTCTTAACTCTGTAGTCTTCACTGCTCTCTTGACTGGTTATGATACTTGTCCTATGGTACTACTTATTATTTTGGATGCTGATACTGATACTCTGGTTGTAAGATGGTTGAAAACCTTTGTCACTTTGGATGCTCTTATGGTTGTAATTTTTGTGACTTTGGTTGACTATATGGTATGACTGGTGGATATCTTCTATTAACTATTGAAAATTAGTTTTTAAACCATTACTATATCTCTATCATATAAAATTGTTGTGAACCGGTCTATTTGGATTTTGCTAAATAAGCCAAAGGGGGAGAATGTTAGTATTTGGTTTTTGTTTGTTGGCTATATTTGGCAAAAAGAGCTTCTGATGTTTTCTCAGATTCAAGAAGGTAAAAGCACTACTTATGTGATGATGACAATTTCAACTGTGAAGACGCAGTCTTAACTGCTTATAGTCTTAAAGAAATTTTGGTTGGGCTGGCTGATATGATCTTGATGACTGATGGACTTCTGGTTTAATGATGATTTTGTTTAACTGATTCTGTACATTTAAATCATCATTATTTTTTCTTGAACAGTTTAGTTTCGAAGAGTTTCTCTTTACTTATTTCTTAGGCGTTTCTTATTTACATAAATGATCTTTTGTAAAAATGCCTAACTGATTAAATATGATTGAAGTAAGCAATTATTTAGATCTTCCAGTAATCTTCCAAGGACACCTATAAATACTGCAGAAGAAATCTATTGTCGACAACTACATTGCGAGGAAACGTTGTTGCCATATATATAGGAGTTGAAACTGCTGAGTGCAGACTGCCGAGTGCAGTAGAGGCAACAACCTTTTATCTTCGAGGAGAAGATTGGATATCGGGCGGATAACTCACTACAACACGAGGCTGTGTGTAGGACAAAACGCTGTGGCTGTGATGTCATAGAGAGGCAAGTTGGTATTTTGCTTGTAATAGTAAATAGGTTTTTGTTATTATTCACTGTAGTACTAGTAGTCGAATTTCGGGTGAGAAATCCAAAGGACATATATTGTACTTGTAAATAGTGAATTGGGCATCTGTCCGGTGAGTGCCCCGTAGATTAGATGACTGGTTTATCACTAAACTTCGTAAACAAATCTCCTGTGTTTGCATTGCCTTTTTGTTTTGATTCTTACTTCGCTACAATAGGCTAGTATTAGAGCAGTTGCAACTTCCTAAGCAACTGTCCTTTACAGAAGTTTTCTACTTGTTCATTGCATTCCTCAGATATTGCTAAAGTAGATCGCTATTTTCGGGATGGTTTGAATTTTTTAAATTGCTATTTTCGCTGTGTTTTCGATTCTCATCCCAACACCTATCCCCAAGCGGGATACCCTTGTTTTCGAAATGTAAGATTTGCCGAGGATCTGGTCTCCGAGATAATGGGAACTTCTCCTTACATTACGACCTATCCAAGAAGAACTGCAAATGGTCCTCCCGAGATCTAACCCTAACGAAATGGGTCTTGAAGTTCTTCTAAGAACTCCTAAACATACTAAAGAGTTTCTTCCCGGGTACACCGTTGAAGGACACCCATAAACCCTTATGAGTTCATTTCTCCTGGAAGAAGGAAAAGGACACGAAAAGGCTGGTCTTGATCCCGAGACAACTCATTAAGATTTCAAAGCAACACATGAATGCCCAGCTATTCAGATGAAGCTAGGTTGGGGTAATAGTAACCAGTTTCAACACTTCATGCTCAAACTCGGTGAATGGAAGCCGAACCCCAAGCTCCTCAAAAAGAGTCTGATACATAAAGATAAACCCGGGTTCTTCTCGATGATAAACCCTGTTTGTTGGAGAACAAGGGAGGTAATCATAGTCCTCATCAACGCCCTCACGGGCAATCGAAACACCCTCCCGGAATGACAAAATACAGTTCAGGTCGGTCATCACCACTAAACCTCACGGGCAATCGAAACACCCTCCCGGAAGGACAAAATATTGTTCAGGTCGGTCATCACCATTAAGCCTCACGGGCAATCGAAACACCCTCCTCGGCACTTGCAGCACCTTGCCCTCTATAGCAGTTTGGCACCCGCACAACTAGCCATAAGTTGACAAACTCATGAAACCCAACCAACGTCTATGAGCAAGACCAAGGTCAGAAACCTGCACTACTTAGAGCTCGACATGAAGTCCTCCAGACTCCGACCAAGCTTGGGGGTTGTGGACTGGACTAGCACTTTGGGCCCGATCGAATTAAGCCCAAAAGTGCCCACACTCATGAACTAGACTCAAGTCAAGTCAGGCGGCTTAGCCTGGGGGCTCCACTCGGCCATCCAAGGACTTTCACGTCCTCATTAATTACGAGGGATTCTTCATTATGAGCCCGACATCACTAGGATCAGCCTCGACCCATTATGAGCAACACCCCTATGAGATTACCAGGCGGCATCATCGCCAACAATCCCTCACCCTACAATATATATAGACGAAATGCCTTAGGTAACCTAGAATCCAATTTCTATTATCTTCACCTTGATCATATTCTGACTTGAGCATCAGAGTGTCTTTTGCAATTCTCCCCGCCAAAGTTATACCTGACCAGGAGACACATCAGGTCGAACCGCATCACTCCGACCTTCAGGCAAGAACACATTACAAAAAATTAGGACTAAAAGAATACCAAATTGATGTTATATCCGGTGTACATTGGATTAAAAAAAAATCCTATCTATTTTTTTTATCTCATTTGTTATCCTATTCTATCCTATACTATCATATCTAGTAAATCAAACATACCATAAAGACATATGATTTGACACTATGTAAGCCAATAACTCATCAATTATTGAATTTAATAACCAGAGTAACTTCCTACAAAGCAAAGCTTGAGCACATTTTCTTGCCAATATACACATTATACATCATGAACACAATTAAAGGAAAACATTGGAGAAAATGAAATAGCATTCAAGTTCACGAAATAAGAAGAAAGAAAGAGGAAAATCATGCATCACATTGCAAACAAACACACAGACCTAATCTTATGGGTTGAATCTATCTATTTGTCAAGTTATTGCACGCAAACAAACAACCTCAGGTGATCAGTCGATCAACCTCTGCATCTTAATGAAAGTACTAATCGATGAGGTCCATTTCCGCAGCACCAAGCTTGGGCCGTCGTGAAGTTGTCACTCTAGTTGGGTTGAGCCCGTGTAGAGCCTGATTTGTACCTACAAAAGTGCTCCCCCGAGGTTGGAAAAAAGCTTGGGAAAAGGGCTAAACTTGCCTTTGAAGTATTGAAAATGGTGCAAATTTGCCCCTTAACTATGTTTTGACCAAAATTGGTCTCGACGTTACATAATTGGATCAATTTTGCCCTTTTTTTTAACGGAAGCTAACGTGGCAAGTGAAGCTCGACCACATAAGATGCCACGGTGGAAAATGACACATGGCAAATTATGTACTAACAAGGGCAATTTTGACCTAAAATATATTTAATGGATAAATTTGCATATTTTTCAATTCTTAAGGGGCAAATTTGCACCATTTTCAATACTTCAAAGGAAAATTTAATCATTTTCTCCTTTATATATTATTATCATTATTGTGGTTCTAATTAACACTATAAAAATGATGTTGATATCATCTTCACCAAAATCAAGAAAATATAAGTCTGACAATTATACTTTGTGTTGTAACTAAATTGCTTACTCAAAGATATGAATTATCAATTTTAGTCACTTGTCATCGTAATAAGAAACCAACCAACATAGTAGGGATGAGTTTGGGTCGGGATGGGTTGAGATTTGGTATATCTCGGTCCCATCCCATTTTTGAGTCGGGACCCAAATATGTGTCCCAATCTCGGTCCCGAATATGAAACATTCCAATTTTGTCCCTATCCCGTCTTGATTTTGAACTGTGACGAGATTCTCCCCGAACTTTCTGGTCGGGGCGTACCGATTACTAATAATTAAATTTAATCAAGTTTTTATTTTAGTAATCAATATATATCTTTTTGAATATTATTTTTGTTTCATCTTTAACATTTATATTTGTCAAGAAATCTACTAAAATATTTGTTTAAATTCTAAGGTAGAAGTAGGGGTGGAAACGGGCGAGGCCAGGCCAGACCTATATAGTAAAAAATCGGCCTGAGCCTAGCCTGTGGCCTATTATTGGTTATTTTTTCGGCCTAAGTCTGGTTTGTTCATAGGTTTGGCCTGGCCTGTGGCCTCTTTATAAAGTCTGCTAAAACCTAAAACATGTTTATAAAATCTACTTCCAAATTCCAATACAAAAATGATAACAATAAATTTAAACATAACAACAATAGTTGTTATTTTATTAAATTAAAAAATATATTTTATTATATATAATGTAAACATATAATAAACTAATAATATAATATATTATATATTATATATATTACCTTAACAGGCCCAGGCTGGCCTGTTAGGCTCAATAGGCCTTACAATAGGCCTAGGCCTAGCCTCATAAGGAAAACAAGCATAGAAATAAGCTTGAGCCTTTTTTAAAAAAAAATAGGCCAGGCTAGACCGAATACAGGCCATGCCAGACTGAATACAAGCCAAGCCACAGGCCCCTGACAAGCCGTCTAGCCTATTTCCACCCCTAGGTAGAAGTCAAATTTGCAAAAATCGTGCAATGGACACAAAACATGTTGGCTGGGCACCATATAGATTTTATTCAAGGGAAAAGGGCCAAATTTGTTCTTGAAGTATTGAAAAAAGTACAAATTGGCCCCTAAAGTATTGAAAAATGTGCAAATTTGCTACTTAAATATATTTTGGGCTAAAATTGCCCTTGTCAGTACAAAATTACCACCTGTAATTTTCCATCGTGGCATGTTAAGTGGCCGAGCTACACTTGCAACATGGGATTCCGTTTGCTTACGTGGACTTCTGTTAAGAAAAATGGCAAAAATGATCCAATTATGTAATGTCGAGGGTATTTTTGGTCAAAAATATAGTTGAGGGGCAAATTTTCACCATTTTCAATACTTCAAAGGCAAATTTGGCCCTTTTCCCAAAAACTTATATGGGCAGTCTGCCCATAGAAGTTTTTATAAATGAGTGAATATGGACTTTAATTGAATGAATATGAATAGAAAAGGAATGTATATGATTTCAATGAATTAAATTCATATCCATTTATTTTTTGCTCATATCCACTCGTTCATATGTTTTCTATGGGCAGTCTGCCCATAGAAGTTGCACTCCCGAGGTTGGGTTCTCGGGAGTACCATTCGACGATGAAGTCACTAATGTGCAAGAAGAAGAAGAATGGGCCCATCTCGTGAAAGAACGTCATGCAAAGTAAAGAAAAATCGTGAATGATAGGTTCCCCTACTACCTAGTTGGGGTCTACCTTTTATAGTGTTGTGGAGGGGTATTATAGTCATTTTCTCAAGGGGCAATTTTCTTGTTTTATCATGCTATCGTGCGTGCCTATGAGCTTGGCCTAAGCCCGAGGAGTTAGGCCTTCGGGCTAGTTGGATCGAGTGGCGGCTCAAAGTCTTCTACCTATAGTGGCCTACATGGACATTGAGCTTGACTGGAGAGAAATGACGAACTAGTTCGCTGATTTTGGCTCGATTAGGAGGGCCGACGCTTGGGCTAGTAAGTTCAACTAAGTAAAATTTGAATGGAGAGCAAAATAGTGCTAATTTTCTCCATAGCAATTTTTGAAACCGAAATATGTTTACTCAATATTTTTTACTAGAACTATTAGGACTGGACTAGAGCAAAATAGTACTCAATGTTTACTCAATCTTTTATGTATATGGACTGGACTAGAACTATTAGGCCCGGTTGGACTAGACCCAGTGATACCCCATCCCTCATATCGAACCAGAACACGCAACCGCATCTAGGGGGCTCCGCCCAACTACGTCCCCGAGTCAGGCTCAAGCCAGACAAAACGACTCTGCCCAAGGACCCCACCTGACCGCACAAGGATATCTGCATCCTACCTTATCAAGACAATATACGTCTGCCATCTCTGGGATCGACCTAGACCCATTCTGGGCAAACTCACTACAAGATTCTTGAGTGGCAACCCCATCCTTCCCTTCAATATAAACAGACACAGCGCACCCAAGTAATCCTAAGTTCCAATTCCATTACCTCCATCTTAGAGTCCCCCTAACTTGACTGTCGGTGTCTTTTGTAGCCCCCCCCCCACCGCGCTAGAATCAAACTAGACAAGGAGAGACACCGAACCAGACCGAAAGGTCCTAACTCTCAGGTAGGAACATTTGGCACCCACCGTGTGGCTGAGTAAAGCTTACCTCCCCCACAATGGTTGGAACCTGGAGCCAAGCGACTGCCATCGCAGATCAACGGCCATGACCCGACGCCAATGATCGACTATAACCTGGTAACGCTGAAACAACGAGGAGTGACGTTTCTAGGGAACACCTCCTTGTTGTGGTTTGCCTCCCTCCCGCCGAGCTCTATTCACTCTTTCGAAGACCTCTCCCACATCTTCCTTTGTCATTTCACCACGTCACCGGTATACCACAAGACGACAGCCACCCTCCACTTCATCAGACAAGGGCAACATGAGCTCCTAAGGGAATACCTGAACACGTTCTAGGCCATAACAGTTGATATCACCAACCTTGACCCACACATCAAGCTTTTCTGCATTCAACTCGGGTTAAAACTCGGGCTCTTCGCTGATCAGATCGCCCTCGCAGAGCCTAAAAACATGGTTAAATTTCAAGAGAAAGTTGCCAAATTTATAAGGGTGGAGGACCTCCGAGAAGCCAAAAAGATCGACCGGCAGAACATTGAGGTTATTGTCTAAGGCGCGGGGTTCGAAAAAGAAGGCAAAAAAGGCAAGGGACGCTACTCCCCCGAGCAGAGTGAAATGTGCTATTAGGTAAAAATCCATCTTAGAGACTTCATTTTAAGTTGAAACTTTACAAACATGTTTGAGTTCACTCATGATTTGCTTCCATGTGATTAAAATTGAAAAATCATGTGAAAATGGGGAAAATGATAACTAGCTCACCTTAGGGGACTCAAACTTGAAAAAGTTTGACCTAAGTCAACAATTTGACTTAGAAATTTCATTTTGAGTCCAAACTTCACAAACATGTTTAGAATTACTCATGTAAGGTGTCTATGTGTCTAAGTTTGAAAAACCATAAGTAAAGGTTACAAATTGATACTTAGCAATTTCATGATACTATGCTTATTTTTGAATGAAATCATGCTAAGGTGAAATTTTGACCAAATGACATTATTTTCATCTCAAACTTGATAAACATGGTTTAAATGATCATATCTTTGTATTTTGAAAGTTTCAATGAAATCTAGAAATGTCATGAAAAATTCTAGTTATTTACGAAAATGCCACTAGAACTCAATGAATTTTAGAAAAATGAAAAAAAATAATTTTTTGTCGATTCTTGAACCTGCATATTCCTTGATAAATCTAGTTTACGGCATAAAAAGTTCAAAAATCTTGAGTATGAATGTGATTTGATTTGGATTTTTGAAGTTGGATTTTGAAATTTTACAATATCGTTCTTCCTAAATGGTCATTCTTCTGATACTTTGATTTTTGGTCCAATCATCGAATGAGACTTCAAGTATGATATTTTGAATTCATCTTTGGTATCGTCATCACTATAAGTTGAGCAAAATCACTTCTAAAAAGATTTTTGATATTTAGACCGATACTTGCAAATATCCATACTTGAACTTATACATGCATGGTTTCTAGACTTGAAATTTATTTATCTTCTAATGCTATCATGTATGACTTAGTCTCTTATTCGATGCTTTGTTTTCGTCCCTTGGGTTGGTTGACTTTGTTTTCATGAAACTAGTTTTCAAGTCCTAACTTTGACCATAATTGACTTTTCTCGTCCTTTTTAATTGATGTCAAAAGAGGGAGAAAAATATAGGTAAAAATGGAAGAAAATATAGGAAAACCATGCATATAGATAGGTGGAGTTTATTTTCATAGATATGCATGATGATAGGGGGAGAAATCCCATGTTTGATATCCTTAGTGCTTAAATGATATATTTTCTTAAGGTTGTTTGTCCTCATCAAAAAGGGGAAGATTGTTGGCCTAAGGTTTTCAACCTTGGTCTTAATCTCGGTTTTGATGATAACAAACATGAGACTAATGTTTCATTGAGAAATATTTTCAGGTTCCATATTGGTTAGCACTCGATGTCCTCGATCAAAAATATCAGAAGAAATCGGAAAATCAAAAGGACATTGGTTGACGCATTCGGGTTCATCGCGGAATTTCTCAAAGTTCGACATGTTCACCAAAGACGTCTTGGACGAGTCTAAAGAACACATGAAAAGCTCTCCAAGTTGACGCATGTTGAAGGCCAAAACCCAAAAATGAAGCGTGCAGGAAGAAAGCTGAAAAAAATCAAGCTCAGCTTATCAAGCTTGGCTTATCAAGCTCGGCCTAGGTTCAGTCGACCGGTAGGTCGGCCAAATGTGGTCAAAAATTGGCAGTGGCCAATTTGGTCAACCGATCAGTCAACTGAAGGTTGCCAGGAAGTGGCAGAAAGCCTTCGGTCCCTCGGCGGTCGCTTGGTCGGTCGACCGACAATCGATCGATAAGCGACCGACGATCGGTAACGGATAAAAAATTGCCCGTTGAGTAGAGGGGAGTTCTCTCTCCTCTTCGTGGTCTATAAATACAAGACCATGAGAGCCTTCCTCCCCAGATCTATGATTCTATTGAGTCATTCTTGATCATTCTCAAAGCTTTTCTTGAGCCATCCCCTTGATAACCCTAGTTTCCATGATACATCCTTGATCTTGCCTTCAAACTTTGAATGATTCATCATTGAGGAATCAAGAGGAACTAGGACTCGTGTTTGGAGCTAAGTATTTATTGTATTATTTATTTGCTCCATTATTTGTGTATTTTTGTGATTTATTTTATTGTATTTGAGCTTGTAAAGACTTAGGTTGTTAGGTCTTGAAATTGGGTGGTAGCCTTGGTGTTTGAGGTTTAAATCCACCGGTGTAAACGTAGTTTGCTAGGATTAGTTGAGTTGTCCTTAAGGTTGAGGTGGGAGAGTGCTCTCGGTAGGAAGGCGGGATACTTCTGGGTGTGGAAGTGCCTTCGGTTTGAGAGCGGAGACTTTTCGGTGTAAAGTCCTCATTGTAAGGAAACTAATTAATCTATTAAAACTAGTTTGGAAATCCTAAGCGGGGTACTTAGGTAGTGGAGTAGGCATTGGGGCCGAACCACTATATGTAATTACTAATCAAAGTGTTAGCATTGTCTCATTTGCGTATTGAATTACTAATTGTTTATCTTGCTTTGGCTTGCTACATAATTTGTGAATTGCCTAAGTAGTTTAAGAAACAAGGACTTTCATTGGGACGAAAAATGTTAACAAACATTCGAAGAATTAAAACGATTTCAAGCCAGTCTGCCGGTTTTGGACAAACCACGACAAGGAGAAACCTTGTTTCTTTACCTCACCATCACAGAGAATGCTCTCAGCTCGGTCTTGATTTGGGAGCAGGAAATGGACAAAAAACCAATCTACTTCGTCAGCAAAGTTCTCCAGGGAGGGACCAGAAATTAGGTACCAAAAGCTCGAAAAGCTCACCTTTGCCCTAGTCATTTCGGCTCGAAGGCTGAGACCATATTTCTAGAGCCACCACATCCAGACGCACTAAATAGCCTATCAGGCAAGTGCTAGCTAAACCCGAACTCACGGGGCGAATGATATCTTGGTCGGTGGAGCTTTCAGAATTTATCATCGAATACCAACCCAGGGGTCCCATCAAGGCCCAGGCACTTTTCGATTTTGTTGTCGAGTTCACCAGCCAAGGAGATACTCCCAAGCAGGAGAAAACCTGGATGTTATTTGTGGATGACGCCTCCAATCAAAAGGGGAGCAGGGCAGGCATCATTCAGGAGAATGGTCAGGGAATCGGACTAGAGCAATCCCTTCAATTCCAATTTAAAGCCCGCAACAACCAGACAGAGTACGAAGATCTGATTGTCGGGCTAAAACTCGCTCAGGAAGTAAAAGCTCGGAACATCATCGTGAAAAGTGACTCACAACTTGTCGTAGGGCAAGTCAACAACACTTTAATCATTAGTACTATCTTTAATCACTATCTTCGATAGTTGCGTGATTCAGCACATACCCTGAGTGGAAAACACTCGGGCCGACCTACTATCCAAACTTGCTAGCACAATAAAAACCCAAAACAATAGGTCGATCATTCAACAAGTCCTGAGATGCCCAAGCATAGAATCAGCTGACACCTCGGCCAAAATCCAGACAATCGAACATGGTACGGATTGGAGAACTCCTTACATCAATTACCTCAAGCAAGGTGAAATTAATCCCGTAAGGCATCCTCAATCCAAGTAGATTTAAAACAATGGCAAGCTACTAAACACTTCTTGGCAACCAGCTTGTACAAAAGAGGGCTCTTCCGATCGCTCCTCATGTGTGTCCCCCAACCTCAAACAGCCACCATAATGGCAGAGGTTCACGACGGCATCTGTGGCAACCACATCGAAGGGAGGTCACTGCGGCCAAAATCCTTCTGTCCAAGCATGAAGATAGATTGTAGATTCTACGTCAAAAAATGCGACAAATGCCAAAGGTTCTCGGAAGTCTCCCAACTACACCCCGAACCATTGCATAGCTCAAACATTAGTTGGTCGTTCCATAAATGGGGAATAGACCTCCTCGGTCCATTTCCCCAAGCACCGGGGCAATTCAAGTACATGGTTGTAGCGATCGACTACTTCACCAAGTGGATAGAGGTCGAACCCCTATCAACCATTATAACTAATAAAATTCAAAGGTTCATTTGGAAAAATATCATGTACAGATTCAGAGTACCACGTGAGTTCGTTAGCGACAACGGGACACAGTTCATAGATCGTCGATTCCGAGAATTATGCTCATATCTTGGCATCAAACAGCTCTTCTCATCTGTCGAGCACCCACAAACAAATGGCCTAGATGAAGCAGCCAACAAAGTAATCCTAATAGGATTAAAGAAAAAGATTGACCGGGTCAAAACATACTGGGTCGACAAACTACTTGAGGTGCTCTGGAGTTACAACACAACCACTCAATCTTCTACCTCGGGAACCCCTTACCGCCTCGTCTATAGGGCAGAGGCCATGATCCCTATTGAAATTGTGGAGCCCAGCCTCTGTACAATTGCCTTTGAAGAATAGGGCAACACAGAAGCTCGAGTCATTGAGCTCGTTCTTATCGAGGAAGAATGAAAACCCGCCAAAATCAGAGAAGATGCAATGAAGCTTAAGATTGCACAAAAGTACGAGAAACGCGTCAAGTCCAGGAACTTTGCAAAAGGAGACCTTGTTCTCCGAAAGATCGAGCCATAAAGAAAACCAGTCGGAGGAGGCAAGCTCGCTCTGAACTGGGAAGGCCCTTATCAAATCGTAGAGGTCCTCGGGAAAGGTGCCTACAGAATAGCTAAACTCTCCGGACGAGAACTCCCATGATCTTGGAACGTGGCATCCCTATGGGCCTACTATAACTAAAGTCCCACCCTTAAATTACAGCAAGGCCGGAGTACTCTTCCTCCTACTTGGCAATTTTTCATACTAGGTGTTCCCCATTGAAGGTTTTAATGAGGCTCCGTCATGTGTAAGCCGAGTTTAACTCTCGGTGGGATATGAAGTGTCTTTATAATATCTTACAATGAAGTTATTCCTTCTATTTTCGCACATTCTTTTGTGTCTAGCATTCCCAGCAATCATTACATACTTTGTAGGAGGAATTTACACGGTCTCACAAGTGGCCCTCGACCCACATGACACACCGTCCCTCCTCGGCCAATCCTCCCTCGGCACTATCAAACGCACAAGCGATCAAAGATCGGTCCCCACTAGTTTAAACTCAAACAAAACACCTCACACAGCGACCAGAGTTCAGTCTTTACTGTTCAACGAATACCCACACTAAAAGGGGGGGGGGGTGAATAGTGTTCGGTGAATTTTAACTTCTATTCAATTTCTTTCGAGTTTGATTTTTAACACAACCAAATTAATCATGCAATTAAATTATGATGCTTGACAAGTACAAATAGCAAGGTATATCAAATGAGCAACACAATGCAAACACAAGCAATTAGAGTGGTTCGGCCAACCGCCTACTCCACTACCATGGCTCCACACCAAGGATTTCTAACCAATACTTTATAGACTATGTGTTTCCCTTTGAATACAACCGAGGCCTTCCTTCTCAACCCTTTGAGAATGCCTCGAACCTATTCACCTAGGCATAACACAATTCTACAAAGCAAATCCTAAGTATTTACACTAGCACACCTAGCAAGCTAACAATTAAGAAACGAGTTCAAATAACAAGTAAAATTACAATGAAAAGAGCTAAAGAGTAAACCACAACTAAAAGCTCTTTTCCAAGCCTTCAATGCCTCCAACTCCACAAGATGTTGAGGTTGAATCGAAGCCGGAGTTGAGGGAAGATGAGCGCTTGAGAGAAATCATCGATCGGAGAAGCAAGCATGAGCAAATCAACTTTGGAAGGCTTAAATCACACTTAGGAAGCTTGTAAGACTTGTTAAAAAGAGTTAATGAAGGTTGGTGAGGGGTATTTATAACCCCTCACTCGGTAGTTCACTCCAACAGGCATTTTTCTGCCCGTTGGACACGTCCGGTCGCTTGTCGGTCGATCGTCGGTTGACCAACTGATCGACAGCCCAGCGACCGCTGGGCTATTGTCACTTTCTGGCCACATTCGGTCGACCAACTGGTCGACCGAATTGGCTACTGCCAATTTCTTATTTTGTCCGGTCGACCGAAATGGCCATTGCCAATTTTTTGCTCTGTCTGGTCAACTGATTGGTCGAACGAATTGGCCACTGCCAATTTTTGGCCTTATTCGACTGGTCGACCGAACCTGGGCTGAGGCTATTTTTTCCACCCATCTTCTTGCGCGCTTCGTCTTCGGGTTCCGTTACCAAGTTTTGACTTTAATAACATTACAAATTAGCTTGGGATAAAATTATTAGAGACATATCACATAAAATTTAATCCTAACTCTAGATTTTTCTACTTGCTCGTTTTCGAAGCCATTTTTGTCGATTTTTGTATTTCTCCTAATGAACTTCGCACGCGTATCGTAGCCTCAACTTGAACTCAAAACTTCACAAATACATTAAATACATGTTTGTTATCATCAAAATAGAGATCAAGGCCTAGGGAGAACCCTTGGGCCAACTATCTCCCCATTTTTGATGATGACAAACAAAACATGAAATTTTATAAAACTCTAAGTACTCTAAGTATCATTTGTGAGTTTGAGTTAAGCCTTACACAACCTATTTTGCGACTTGACATATGCTCGCCCTATCAATATGCATATCATGCTTATAACTCCCCCTATCTATATGCATCACAAAACACATGTGACCTTGCTTTTTCTCCCCCTTTTGACATCAATCAAAAAGGGCAAGAACAAATGTACTATTAATGAGTTTCATCAATAAAACTGAGAAAACCATAAAATCGAGTATCATCTATCACTATAGTCCTTCCTATCAATGTAAGCCTATAGAAGGCAAACATCGATAAGTCACAAAACCCCATTACAAGGTAATACATAAGTGTGATGATACTACATGTAAATTTTTAAAACACAAATCCCTAATTGCATTCTTAAATTTGTAAAGCTTTCTTCATTTAAGGGTTTTGTAATTATATCCGCAAGTTGTTTATCGGTGGATACAAATTCCACAAATATATTTCCCTTAGCTACATTATCCCTAAGAAAATGGTGTCTTAGATCAATGTGCTTGGTCCTAGAGTGTAAAATTGGATTTTTTGTTAAATTAATTGCACTAGTATTATCACAATGTATGTGTATACATGAATATTTAAGTCCATAATCTAAAAGGGTTTGTTTCATCCAAAGGACTTGTGTACAACAACTAGCCGCAGCGATGTATTCCGCTTCGGTAGTTGAAAGTGCAACCGAGTTTTATTTCTTTGAAAACCAAGAAACAAGACTCATCCCTAGGAATTGACAACACCCACTAGTGTTTTTTCTATCTACTTTACACCCGGCAAAATCGGCATCCGAAAAACCAATTAAATCAAAAGATGCATTACATGGATACCATAATCCTAAGTCAACCATGCCTTTCAAATATCTCAATATGCGTTTGACCGCACTTAAGTTAGATATTTTAGAACAAGATTGAAACCTAGCACATGCATAAACATTAAACATGATATTGGGTCTACTTGTGGTTAAATAGAGAAGGCTACCGATCATACCTCGATATCGTTTTTCATCTACCTTTACACCATTTTCATCTTTATCAAGCTTAATAGATGTGCTCATTGGTGTAGAAGTTATCTTGGCTTCATTCATCCCAAACCTTTTGATGAGCTCCCTTCTGTATTTGGCTTGATTTATGAAGATCCATTTGTTGGTTTGCTTGATTTGGAGACCAAGCATGAATGAGAGTTCTCCCATCATGCGCATCTCAAACTCCTCTTGCATACACTTTGCAAATCACTGACAAAGTAATTCATTAGTAGCACCAAATATAATATCATCCACATAAATTTGCACAAGCAAAATGTCATTTTTATCATTTTTAATGAAGAGAGAAACATCGGATTTTCCAATGCTAAAACCTTGATTAATCAAAAATGTGGAAAGCCATTCATACCAAGTCCTAGGGGCTTGTTTTAAACCATACAAAGCCTTTTTAAGTTTAAAAACATGGTTTAGAAACTCAAAACCTTCAAAACCGGGGGGTTGCTCAACATAAACTTCTTTATCAATAAGGCCATTCAAAAATGCACTTTTGACATCCATTTGAAAAAACTTAAAACCTTTAAAACACTACTAAAAAATGGGATATCTGCGATGGACGCTACCGTCACAAAACGGTCGCTAAAGACCTTCTGCGACGACCGGATGCGGTCGCAAAGAGCGATAGCAAAAGATATCGTCGCAGAAAACCTACGACGGCAGAAGTAGCAGTCACAAATGAGAACATTCTGCGACCGATGAGCGACGGTATACAGCGGTCGCAGACTGTGGTCGCGTAATATTTGTGACCTTCATTCACCATCGCAAATAATAAATAGGCGACGGTATTGCGACCACGGTATACCATCGCAAATATTATATCGGCGACGATTATGCGACCGCGTTTGCCGTTGCATAACAGTTGCAATTGTAACTGCGACCGCTATTGGCGACTAGTTCGATATACCTTTTGCGATAGCTGGCGGTCGTAGAGCCGTCGCAAATGTGTATTTTTTTTAATTTATAATAATATTTTTTAAAAAAAACGTCTGTTTACATTTAACATCAAATTATATCAAAATGCTGCCACAACGAGGGAATATTCAAGACGTACATGAAATTATAATGTTTATACATATTTATATCAAAATGTAATATTTACATCGTCTCAAAACATGTTTACATTAAAATAGAAAATAAAGTACATCAATCACGAAGCGCATCATGTGGCGGCGACGGATGTGGCGAGGAGAGGGGCTGCATCGGGACGACATCAGCTGGCGTCGCGTCGAATGACGGGGGAGGCAGAGGGGTCGGACCGCCAGGCATGGAAGAAGTAATACGTGTCATGTACTCCCTCATAGCGGCCACCTCACTGATGAGGTGTGCATGAGAAGCTTCTAAGTCTGTATGAGAAGCCTGTAATTCTACATGCGAAGCCTCTAAGGCTGCAAATCGATCCTAGCCCGCATGTGATGTTGATGGACCAGCGGTGGAAGAAGTGAAGGCAGACGACCCCGCACCATGTGGCTACAACAACGTTCTTGCGTGGACCGTTGTACCAATGCCATATAGACGGCCGTGGTCGACTCCTGTCACCTGCATCCATGCGTCAACATCAAGCTAATGCTGTGCATGATCACCTCCCCGCTGGGTCACCAACTCAGTATACGGCATTGGTAATATAATTTTACATAATTGAACTAATATAATTTTTTTAAAATATAAACTTTATTAAATATTAACTTACCAGGATCGTCTCCGGCCTCCCGCTGATGAACTCACCTCGGCGAGGACCATGTCTATATCTATGTGTCTCCTCGAAGACCCTCAAAGGATCAGCCGGAATGAGCATCCCCTGCTCGTCTCGCGTCCCCTGCAATAAAATAAATATAATTAGTTTTTCTATAATAAATAATAATAACTATTGTAGGTCGAAATGGCGACACTAGACGGGGGTGAATAGTGTGTTTACTAAATCTATTAGCCTAAATCCGATTTTAATCGTTTAGGCAATTTGTGATTCAATGATTATATGCGAAAGCAATAAATGATTAAGCAATTAAAGCACAACAAAATGAAACAATGCAAACACAAGATTTATAGTGGTTCGGTCTCAATGCCTACTCCACTACCTAAGCACCCCGCTTAGGATTTCCAAACTAGTTTTACTAGATTAATTTACGTTTCCCTTACACATAGGACTTTTCACTTGAAAAGTCTCACTCTCGACCTAAGGTACTTCCACACCCGGAAGTCTCCACCTTCTTATCGAGAGCACTCTTCCACCTCAACCCAAAGGGACAACAAAACTAATCCTATTAAACAATAACTTTACACAAGTGGCTTTACACCTAACACCAGGTAACCACTTCCACACAAGAAGACCTAACACCCGGTCTTCGTAAACCCAAATTAAAAGATAACCGTTCAAATAAAAGATAAAATTTACAATCAAAAGAGCTTAAGAATTAAACCAAAGAATCGTGCTCTTTTCCAAGCCTTCTGCGCCTACAACTCGTCAAGGGATGAGCTTGATCAAAACCCGAGTTGAAGCAGCAGCTGGCGCTTGAGAAGGTGTTCGCGGAAATAGCAGAGCGCAAGCGTTGATCATTTGGAAGGCTCTAAATCTCCCTTAGAATACTCAGTGATCTCTGTAATATTTGGAGAAGAAGGTTAAATGAAGTATATGAGGGTATATTTATACCCTACTGAAGAAACGATAGCTCAACGGATAGTTTTCTATCCATTGTAGGCCACAGATTGATTG
The DNA here is from genome assembly GCA_034359265.1 of Canna indica. NCBI lineage: Eukaryota > Viridiplantae > Streptophyta > Magnoliopsida > Zingiberales > Cannaceae > Canna > Canna indica. The sequence goes on from CP136893.1 coordinate 43,089,734, forward strand.
GTCGGTCGATCGACCGATCAACCGCTCCTTTGACCGCCATTTTTTCTCTCTGGTCAGTCAACCGAAGGGTCGACTGCCAAGATGCAAGATCTTCGATCCCGACCTTCGGTCGACCGATGCGATCTTGCATCTTCAGCAAACGCAGGTCGGTCGACCGCCAGAGCTACTGCCCAATTTGGGCTTTGATCGGTTGACTGCCCGGTAGACCGACGTAGCTACTGCCCCTTTTCGGCACTAGTCGGTCGACCGACCGGTCGATCGAAATAGCTGGTGCCCTCTACTTTACCATATTCGGTCGACCGCCCAGTCGATCGAACTTAGGTTGAGTTGTATTTTTCAGCCGATTTCTTCTGCACTTCATTCCGGGTTCCGACTTTCAACGAGCATCATCTTGGAGAGCTTTCCATGTGATCTTTGAGCTCGTCCAATGCATCTTTGTTGCACTCGTCGATCTTCGAGAAGTTTTCGCGACGAACCCGAGCACGGCGATCAATGTCCTTCCAATTTATCAATTTCTCCAATTTTTCTGATCGAGGACATCGAACTCTACTGATATGGAATCTGAATATATACTCAATGAAATCATTAGTCCCATGTTTGTTATCATCAAAACCGAGATTAAGACCAAGGTTGAAAACCTAAAGCCAACAATCTCCCCCTTTTTGATGATGACAAACATCCTTAAGAAAATATATTCATTAAAAGCATAGAAGGATATCAACTAAGGGATTTCTCCCTCTATCAACATGCATATCTATATAATTAAACTCCCCTTATCTATATGCATGGATTTCCTATATTTTCCTCCCCTTTACCTATAGTTTTCTCCTATATTTTCTTATACTTTTCTCCCCCTTTTGACATCAATCAAAAAGGGCAAAAAAGGTATATCTATTCAAAGGGATGAAACACAAATAATTTTTCATGAAGTTGAGACTCTAAAGGATATTTTTCATAAAATATGAAAATCTCAACCAAGGGATGGAAAACAAATAATTTGATGAAACAAAATCATACATGAAAAAAATAGAGACAATTCAAAGCTAAATCATGTATGATCTCAAAATGAATATTGTTTCTTTTTCATGACATTTTTAGATTCCATTCAAACTTTCAAAATACAAAGATATAGTCATTTAACTCATGTGTTACACCCCAAACAAGGCGTAACCGGCCAGAGTAATGCAGTTACCCGAAGCCTAACCAACCACATAGTCACCAACACATAGAAATAGAAATGCTTAACATATCATAAAAGTCTAAAGTTCTCAATTCAAGGTTCGTAAGGAATGGATACTACTAAAATTCAGACTCAATTAACATGGACCAACAGTTGTTTAGTTTTAACAGGAAAAATATAGTCCTTAAAATGTCCATATACAACGCATAATGAAATGACTCCACCACTCGACCCAACTACTGATCAAGACGTGCCACGAGACCGACTGCTCCTGACGTCCCAGCCGCGCTACGACGCTCCAGTACCTGTCTGACCCCGACCAGGTGCTGCAAGATGGTAAAAAAAATAGTAAGTCCAACTAGGACCTAGTGAGTGACAAAATCTTCTACAGCCATGCTCAAAATACAAGTCAACAGACACCCATCTGTAGAGAACAATGTTTTGTAGCAAGGGGGGAATTCCAAGGAAACCCCGGTGCACTCCATACCATCATACATTTATTTAAGCAACAATTTAATATGAGCATATGAACAAATCCGATATGAACTAACAACAATGCATTCATTTTGCTATGCACGCAAGCCACCCGAGTCGGTCGTCGGCGTGGCCGTACTGACGAGCTTCTCGGTCCAAAGACCCATCGGTCAGGGACCCATCGGTCCAATCCTCTAGAGACCCGTCGGTCTATAAGTTGGGCGCTGATCACCTTTGTCTCAACATTTTGCCCGCTTTGGCCACCCGGGTCGGTCATCAGTGTGGCGGCTGACGAACTTCCCGGTCCACATTCACATACACATCCAAGTAATTTCAACCCGGCTATCGGTTATGCATGTATTATCAACAAATCCATCATACCCAAAGAAAATTCCAAGCTAGAGTATCCACCTTTCACTATACCGTGAAATGAACAGGATTCACAGCCTATCTAGGAAACAATACGAAATTTCCAAGTCGAGCTACGCTACAAGTGCACCAACATGTAGGAATACATTCACAATGGTAGTACCACATAACAGACCAAGCAACACCCGATCGAACACATCAAATACTTCCCACACACACACTGATATTGCTATATCCACACACTAATAACCCTATCATAACAGGCCAAGCAACACCTGATCAACCCATAAATTTCATATCACGCAGATAAAGAAAAATTCGACATGCTCAAAGAAGAAGGAAAAAAAAAACGCACAGATCCAGTTTACATTCCGAGAAAAGACTAGCATGAATTTAGGTATTACTGAAGCTTGCGGATCTTCAATTCTTGGTCCACCAGTTTAGCATAGGAAAATGTGGCAATGGGACATTTCAGATCGAACAGGATCCAACGCATCACAAGAAAGGTGGCAATCGGGAAAATAAATTGATCTAACATCCACCGACAACACTGATTGAATACCTCATTCCTCGAATCTAGATCGAGGTTTCCGAATCAACACATCACATACTCTACTACCAACCAATCGAACCCCAAAAAAATTCATCATAAATCCGCATGGTAACGCAAAAGCAACTGGATGAACTCAGGCAACACATCACATATGAACAATTCATTTCACCAAGAATCATAGCATCACACGGCAAAAGAAATCCGAATAAATATGGCATCGCGGAAAAGGGGCGTCGACCGAAATTTATAAGCAAGGAAGTAGAGCGATTAAGCACTCACCTGATCGGGGATACGAGAGGGGGAAGATGATCAGAATCGCTTCCTCCGGCCACCGCCGCTGACGATCTCGTCGCGGATCCGCCCTCCCCTCCTCGCCGCTGCGTCTGGGTCGCGCGACCTGGCGCTGTCGCAGGTTGCGCGATCCCTAACACAACGTCGGGTTTTATAACTTGTTTTTTATTTTATTTTATTTAATTAATCCAATTTCCCTTCTTCTTTTTTTACCCCTTCTCTTTTTAATTAAATCCAATTTAATTTAAATTCCCTTTTTTTTTCTCGAGTCTGATTTGAATTTCGATCAAACCACCAGGTTCGACTAAGTTTCATGATTATAGAATAATAATAGCAACATTTAATTTAAACCCTTACCAAAACTTTCTCGAGACTCGAGACCCTGCTAACTCGCCCGCCTTGAGTCCTCGTCTTCATGTCCAAAATCAAATTAAAAATTTTGGTTATAACATCATGTATATCAAGTTTGAAGTGAAACTAATGTCATTCAATCCAAATATGAACTTAGCATATTTTCATTTGAAGTAAACATGAGAACATGAAAATGCTAAGTCTCAATGTTTTGCTATCTACTTATGTTTTCTCAAACTTAGGCATCTAGACATCAAACATGAGATAATGTAAGTCTATGAATCAAGTTTGGGCTTAAGATGATTTTTTTAAGTTTCTTTGTTGACTTAGGTCAACCTATACTTAAAGTTTTCAAAAAATCAACCTTTTAAGTTTATACAAAGTCATATTTTTGACAAATATTTTTGAAACCAATTTGTTTGGACGAAAATTTTTGCTACCAATTATTGAATGGTCATTTGAAATGCATGTATCAAGTTTGAACTCAAAATGAATTTTCTAAGTTCATTTTTCATCCTATATTGTTTTCAAATAAACAAATTTTTAAGATATCGCTAAAAATATCAAAATCATTTTTAGAAATGATTTTACTCAAGGAATAATGAGAACGATATTAGAGATGAAATCAAAATAGTATGTACAAAGTTTCATTTGAAGTTTTTGAAGAAAATTCGAAGTATAAAAAAAATCGATATTTCAAGAATGATGGTACTTTGAGTTTTGAAATCCAAGTTCAAAATTCCATTATTAATTAGATTCTTGATGAAATATTTTGAAATTTTTACTGAAGAAACTAGATTTTTTAAGTGAACGTGCAGTTTCAAGAATCATTTTAAAAAAAAGGTTTTTCTATATTTTCCTAGAAATAACTGAAATTATATCAATTGTAGGTTGAAATTGTATTTTTGTAATTTTCAGTTATTCTTAAAACTTCTTCAATTTTCATTCAAACTTTCATGACACCACATGATGGTCATGGAAAGAGTATATGTCAAGTTTGAAATGAAAATTATGTCCTTAAGTTAAGATATCAACCTAGCATGGTTTCATTCAAAACTAAACTAGTTTTTATGAAACTTGCTAAGTTTCAATCTTAACATTTACTCATGATTTTTCAAATTTAACTCAATGGATACTTAACATGAGTAAATCTAAACATGTTTTACAAATATGGATTGAAAGTGAGACCTTTAAATCAACTTGTTGACTTGGGTCAACATGGTTCAAAAGATGTAAGCACGAATTGACCTCTATTGTCATTTTATCCATATCCATGTGAATTTTTCACTCTAAGTGCTTGGAAACATGTCATACCTATTCCTAAATATGTTTATGAAATTTGGACTTAAAATCAATTGTCCAAGTCAATTTGTTGACTTGGGTCAAACTTCTCAAGCCTAAGTCCTCTAATGTGATCTAGTTATCTCATTTTTCATCTAAACATGAATTTTCAATTTTAAAAACCTAGACAACTAATTATTAACACACCTAAATATGTTCATCCAATTTACAACTTAAGATGAAGTCTCTAAAGAAGAATTTTAACCTAGTTCGATTTCATTAATATCATGAAAATTCAAATATTTATCATGCATAATCAATCATGAGTATAGAGAAATCACTTAAGCATAAATATTCAGTGTTATATTAAGATTTTATGCAAAATCAAATTCATACCTTTTTCTTGAAAATTTTCCCAACTTTTCATTTTCTTTTAGATAGCATAGCTTTCATTAGCATTTACAACTTGCAAGTAGACTTCATTAGTAGCATAATGAAATAATATGCCTACTAGCAAGCTAACATACTAAATAGCAAAGGGTCAATACAATGTTTCATTTAAAAACCTTAACCTATGCTAGATAGTAGAGATTCATTTTAAATAATTAACATGTTATCCAAATGAATCAAAGAGATCTTAGAATATGACATATTTGAAGAGTAAGATCTCTAAGCATGTTACACTAGTTTGGACTTACAAGAAGGTCTCTAATAATAGATATTTACCTAGAGCAAGTTTCATTTAATGAAATTTGCCTAAGTACTAAGATTTTACCTACTCATGAGAATTCAAAGGTTTAACATGCAATTGTAATCATGAGTATAGAGACACCAATCAACCATGAAAATTGAGGTATTAGACTAGAAATATGCAATAACCAAAAACATACCTCATCCATGAATTTAGCCAAACTTTTCATTCTAATTAGCCTTCCTAAAAATTTATAACTTGCAAGTATACTTTATAAATAGAAAATGAAACTAAATCTACATGCAAGCTATCTAACTAAATAGTGAAGAGAGAAACCAAGTATCACTTATCAAATTCAACTTCACTAAATAGCATGGATTCATTTTCAAATAAATCTTCATGATAACAAAATGAATCAAGAGATCTCAAAATATGAAATTTTGAAAAATAAGATCTCCAACCCTTCCTATTGGTTGAAAACTGAAAGACATAATTGGCCTACGATTTAGAACCGCAAGGTCGCTTAGGCCCATTACAGGCCACATAGGTCTCTAAGGAGACCGAAGATCAAAAAATCAAAAATTATTTTCAAAAGAACTCTTTTACAAGAGTGGGGAAAACAACTCAAATTAGACATGTATCAAAATCTCCAACTAAAATAAAACAAGCTAAAGTAAGGAGATGATACCAAGGAATTTGATGCCAACTTTACCATAGGCATCTAGTCTAGATGAAGATTTTGAAGTTGCAACCATGTAGGGATCCTTCCTTCAACTCATTGGTCAACTTCAATTCTTCAATCTCCTTTACCCTTGTGTGGTTGCTCCCCCTACAATAGAAGAAATCTTTGGTACCCAAATGCCTTTGGGTCCTAGGGGGTTAGTGGGCTTAGGTACCCAAAGTATTTTCACAACACTTTGGTTCATTTTAAAGGCACAATCAAAGATGACATGCCCATATGTACCACAACAAAAGCAATGTCCATGAAATTTTTTCTTTTCATTTTTAACATGGACATGAGATTTATTTTTAGAATGCTTGTCATGTGAAACATGATGAGTATGAGCATTCTTAGAAACCTCATTCATCTTCTTATAATTATGAGGTCTAATGGTAGAATGCATGGCATGAGAGGCATGAGAGGCATGATGAGCATGGGCATTCTTAGATGAAATATTTTTATTTTGAACATGAGGTTTAAATGTGGAATGCCTAACATGAGAATGATTATGAACATTGGCATTCTTTACATATGCATTTTTCATTCTTGTGTTCTTAGGGAATGATTAGTACTCATGAGGCAAACTTTTGAAGTAGCTTCATAGTCATTGCAAGAGGATGCTTCATTTGAATGGGATGATGATGTAGAAGCTTTTGACCCCTTCTTTGCCTTATTTTTCATGGTAGGGCAATTCTTCCTTACGTGCCCTTTCTCTTGGCACACATGGAAAATCACTTTTCTTTTTCGGCTCTTGGTGCTACTTCTTTGACTAGAAGAGCTATGGGCATCAAAACCAAGATTAGTAATAGGTGAGTGACCATTGTCATCACCACCTTCATTAAAAGTGTCAATCTCTTCAATTTTGGCATAATCATATAAAACATTTAAAGTGGCCCATAAGTCATAAGCCGAAGAGCAATGCATGACTTTATCTAGGATGCCATTTGGTAATGTGCATAGTATGTAATTCATGGCATCTCCATTATACTTAGACATTTTCTTATCCAATTCACTCCAAGCATGCATATCAACCTTAGGTTAAATGAATTCCTAATGTAACATGTTAAAGACACCAAAACCTTTAGTCTTCAAATAAGTGTACATCCTATGTTTCCAAAGACCAAAGTTTGAGTCATCGAACCTAGGAGGTGAAGATGCTACACTCTCTAGAGCCATTTCTAGATCGAGATCGACTAGATGTAGACAAGATGGTGAAATCTCAATCCACGACCCGCTCTGATACCAAATGTAGGTCGAAATGGCGACACTAGAGGGGGGTGAATAGTGTGTTTACTAAATCTATTAGCCTAAATCCGATTTTAATCATTTACTTAAATCATTTAGGCAATTTGCGATTCAATGATTATATGCGGAAACAATAAATGATTAAGCAATTAAAACACAACAAAATGAAACAATGTGAACACAAGATTTATAGTGGTTCGGCCCCAATGCCTACTCCATTACCTAAGCACCCCGCTTAGGATTTCCAAACTAGTTTTACTTGATTAATTTACGTTTCCCTTACACAGAGGACTTTTCACTTGAAGAGTCTAACTCTCGACCTAAGGTACTTCCACACTCGGAAGTCTTCGCCTTCTTATCGAGAGCACTCTTCCACCTCAACCCAAAGGGACAACTAATCCTAGTAAATACTATGTTTACACAAGTGGCTTTACACCTCATACTAGGTAACCACTTCCACACAAGAAGACCTAACACCCGATCTTCGTAAACCCAAATTAAAAGATAACCGTTCAAATAAAAGATAAAATTTACAATCAAAAGAGCTTAAGAATTAAACCAAAGAATCGTGCTCTTTTCCAAGCCTTTTGCGCCTTCAACTCGTCAAGGGATGAGCTTGATCAAAACCTGAGTTAAAGCAGCAGCTAGCGCTTGAGAAGGTGTTCACGGAAATAGCAGAGCGCAAGCATTGATCGTTTGGAAGGCTCTAAATCTCCCTTAGAATACTCAATGTCTCTGTAAGATTTGGAGAAGAAGGTTAAATGAAGTATATGGGAGTATATTTATACCCTACTGAAGAAATAGTAGCTCAACAGATAGTTTTCTATCCGTTGCGGGCCGCCGGTCGATTGGTCGGTCGACCGATCGATCGACCGCTCCTTCAACCGCCATTTTTTCTCTATGGTCGATCGACCGCCAAGGCGCAAGATCTTCGATCCCGACCCTCGGTCGACTCGTCGATCGACCGACGCAATCTTGCATCTTCAGCAAACGTAGGTCGGTCAACCGCCTGAGCTATTGCCCAATTTGTACTTCGATCGGTCGACCGACGTAGCTACTGCCCCTTTTCGGCACTATTCGGTCGACCGACCGGTCGACCAAAATAGCTAGTGCCCTTTACTTTACCCTATTCGGTCGATCGCCCGATCGACCGAACTTAGGCTGAGTTGTATTTTTCAGCTGATTTTTTTCGCACTTCGTTTCCGAGTTCATGCTTTCAACGAGCATCATCTTTGAGAACTTTCCATGTGATCTTTGAGCTCATCCAATGCATCTTTGTTGCACTCATCGATCTTCGAGAAGTTTTTGCGATGAATCCGAGCGCGACGATCAATGTCCTTCCGATTTATTGATTTCTCTGATTTTTCCGATCGAGGACATCGAACGCTACTGATATGGAATCTGAAGATATACTCAATGAAATCATTAGTCTCATATTTGTTATCATCAAAACCGAGATTAAGACCAAGGTTGAAAACCTAAACTAGCATCGGGCCACGGATCCCTCAACAGTGTCATCCGGTTTCGGTGCGTCGTTCAGGAGGCACCCTGCCACTCCTTAGACGCCCAGATGTCGCATAGTCGATCCCACACATGGCTCGTTATCCAGTTGGGCTCATTTCCCTTTAGCGCATCCATAGGCGTATCCCAATTACCGTCTACATTTGCCCGCGCCTCATCCCGCGCACGGTGGAGGATATTCTTGAAAAACTTTTTATTGTAAGCTTCCCAAGCATCCTCCACCTGAACCTTAATGGCAGGATCCCAAGTGTATAGAGCCTACAAAAAGAAAACATTAATACAATCATTTAAAGCCATCACTGAATTAAAGTAATACAATCTTATATGCAAAAATAGCCTGATCGCAAGTTGGATTAAAGTATCACTGAATTAAAGTAATCCAACTTCTAAAGCAAGTTGGATTGAACATTCAGCATAATTAACCCAAATAAAGAAGAAAATAACAGAAGAAATTAATTAACCCAGAGAATTGTTGGAAGCTGATTTGCAATTCGAAAAAATGGTTTAACAATTATAGATGAATGGAAAATTCAAGTTCACAAGGTTCCAACTAATGTGGGGTTTAGGAGATTACATAGACTTCTTATGCATGCCAGATGGAAATTTTAGATTATCCAAGAAAGATAGTTCTACCTCTCACAAGTTCTCTAGGTCAAGGTAAAATTTGCATATTTGAAGAAGAAAAACAAAACAGTAAGATCAAGTCATCTTGCGATCAAAGTCAATTATGATATGCTTTAGGCCTGCAACAGCCACAATTAAAGGTCAAGTCAAAAAGATTAAGAGTAAGATCAGTAGTCATCTTGCAATCAAACTAAATTGTGATATGCTTCATGCATGCATCAGCCATAAAGGTCAAGCCTACTTAGTTCCTCCAAGCCTTTTCAAAATAAAAATAAATGATTCTCCATCCACAAGGAAAAGCAAACACACTAGAAATAAGAAATAGAAGAAAACCTAAATTAAACCACGCCTACTTAGTTCCTCCGAGCCTTTTCAAATTAATACTAGTCAACTACAGCAAGAGCAAATTAAATGAAAGAAAATTCAAGAACCTTCAAACTAGTTACTAAGAGACAATGAGTATATATATACTTCCATTTTCAATCGCAAGTATTGAACTCATCCTGCTAATTAAAATATGTGCAGGTTCTATACTCGATTTATTATGTAAGAGTGGATGAGTGGTGGTTAATGCAAGCCGTCCATGGCTTACTGCTACAAATAAATCATTTACAAAGTGATATTGATCTGAATCCATACATTAGGTCTGCTCAGCTGGGATGACATTTATGTTGGATCCTGTAACGTAACCTAAGTTTTGTGCACCATGGAATACTGAAGGATCCAAATGATTGGATTGGCAATTGCCATTCACATACCTACTTTAGTATGATACTGATATGTTTCATACAGATATAAGTGATATCAGTATCATACTAATGCCACTCTTGGGCCATAAATACTAATGGGAGATCCAAAGTCCAATTGTTTTTTAACTTTTAAGGTACAAAGTTAATATTCCTACTTTAGAGTCCATTAGGGAAAAGTCAAAATGAAATGAAGAAAACTTTTAATACAATTCAGCTATCGACCAACATTGAATACTAGAATAAACAACTGATAACTTAAAAGAACTAAAGCATCTTGTAGAAGCAGTAAATGACCAGATAAATGGTCCAATATGAAGCATGATATGGGAGAAATGCATTAATTTACCATACCCCTATCCTATAAAATTTAGAGAAGTGATGTATCACCTTCCAACTTACAAAACTCTACTAGGATGTGAAGCATTGCATATTTCAGTCAATTATTCAAATAAGATGGAGAAAAAACTTCGACCATGTTTGTCATCTTAAAGGAAGTACGTTATTAAATCAAAGTAACTTTAATCACGTACCGCGAACTAATTTCATAATAAATTTTGATAATGGTCCGACACCCTGGTCCATGAAGTCCACGGCTCATGAAAAAACTCTTAAGTATAACGGTCATGGTGCGGGCGACATCATCCTGCTCAAATCTACAACTCAAGTATAATAATATTATAAGTAACAATTCATTATTAACAATTATAATAAATAAATTAGTTTACTTACTTTAAACCATTCAGCGATATTCGTCGACGCTGGTCGGACGATGAAGGTGCATCGTCCCCCCCCCCTCCCCCCATTAGGCCCATGAGGCCTACGACGACCTCGAGCTGGTGGTGGTAGAATATCTACCACGGCTGGTGCAAGTGGTGGTGGTACAACATCTGCCACGGCTGGTGGTAGTGGTGGTGGTGGTGGTGCTGTCGCGGGCGGCGGTGGCGGCCGAGCTAAACCTGTGCGATGAACCCTAGAACGGGCACGCGATATCTACAAATATAAATGTTGATTAGTGATGTCAACCAATAATATAATATAAATTAATAGAAAAAAGATGAATATATATATTACACATTAATCATCGATATCATCTGAATAATAATCGATTGAGTCGTTTTCTTCTTCACTTGTCTCTTCATCTTCACAACTATTCTCATCTTCTGCATCATCCAGTTCAACATCAACACTTTCTTCAGCTAGACCTTGTGCAACGACTAAATTTTCATCTTCAAGTGTTTGACCCACAACTTCAACTACTGGAGGATCATCCTCCTGATAAAAATCACCTAATACAAATCTTGTAGTATCATTATCCTCTGCTATTAGATCAATCCTCAATCGTGCCTTAGTCTTACACACTGCCCGCCATTTCGATATATCTCTTCGTTTGCCTGGATATTTTGCGTAATATACTTGTTGCGCTTGTGATGCCAAAATAAAAGGCTCATTCGACGCTAACTTTGATTTGAAATTAACATCAACAAGCTTATACTTTGGATGAATTTGACTCCCTCGAGATGATGTGTCAAATCAGTGACATTTGAATATCACTATTTTTTTGCACTCAACATATTGAAGCTCAAGTACTTCCTCAAGTAGTGCGTAGAAATCACAATCACAATCAATCCAAATGGAGTCTTTGACACAAACACCGACATTCATTGTCTTCTTCGTGGTTGAGTACTCCTTTGTATGAAATTTATATCCATTCACAAAGTATTCGTTATAGCATAAGACTAGTCGTGACGGTCCACATGCTAACTCGAGTAATTTGTTGTCTATTTCTTGAATATGTTCACTCGAACAAGTTTTGAACCAATTTGGAAATTCTGTGCTACGTTTATCTTGTAATTCTTCCTTGGATATATTCGGTGTTTGTATACGAACTTCCATGTCAAATTTTTGAATGAAAGGATCAACCTCGGGGCAATTCATCAGTACATATAATTGTGCAAGATGGTACTCATCTTCAATTAAATATCTCAGTGGACGTGAGCCCAAACCATGACCAGGAAAAAAATATATTGGTAGACAATCTCCAACGTTCACATTTCCCCATCACCATTTCGGGGAAGACGAGTCAACCTTGTGTGCACATTGGACTAGAAATAGAAAGAACAGAAAGTTGATATCTCTTGAATTATATAAGCTTCACTTATTGAACCTTCCACCGCAGCTGTATTTTTTATTTTCCTTTTTAACCTCTGCATATACCTCTCGAATAAATACATCCACCGATACTGAACCGGACCGCCAACTCTTGCCTCGTATGCTAAGTGAACCGATAGATGCTCCATTGAATCAAAAAATCCAAATGGAAATATCTGGTCTAATTTGCAAAGAATTTCTACAATATTTTTTTCTAGCTTTTCCATATCTTTGATACGGAGGGCATTGGCGCAGCTATCTCTAAAGAACAAACTAAGCTCGATTAAAAGATCCCAAATTTTGTCTAGTAAAATATCATGGAATGCAATAGGGAGGAGTCTCTACATGAACACATGACAGTCATGACTTTTCATTCTTGATATTTTACCTTCGTCAACATTGATGCATCGAGCTAAATTAGATGCATAGTCATCTGGTAATTTGAGATCTTTTATCCTCTAGCAAATATCTTTTTGTTGTTGCTTACTGAGAACATAAGAAGCTTTCAGTTTCACTTGTTTGTCATTCACCTCTTGTAGATCTAATTCTGGACGTTTGCAATATACTTTTAAGTCCATTCTTGCCTTCACATTATCTTTTGTTTTTCCTGCAAAATCCATCACTCTATTAAAAATATTCTTAAACACATTCTTTTCAATGTTCATCACATCCAAATTGTGCCAAACTAGTAATGAGCTCCAGTAAGGCAGTTCCCAGAATATACTTTTTTTTGACCCAATTGTGTCTTTCTCCGAAACTACTAATTCTGTCAACCTCTCCGAATGTGATATCCGGTAACACAAAAACCCGAGCTAACATTTGATTACCAAACAAATGCGGAGGTGGTCCATCTTTTTCCATTCTACCCCTGATGAATTTATCTCTATTTCTCTGGTATGGATGATCAAGTGTCAAAAATTGACGATGACAGTCAAAGTATGAAATCTTTTGTCCATACCGAAGAATGAATGCTTTTGTTCATTCCATACAATACGGACAACCAAGCCTCCTGTGTGTGCTCCAACCAGACAACATAGCATATGCCGGGAAGTCACTAATTGTCCACAACAATGCGGCCCTTAAGTTGAAATTTCTTTTTTGATGAATATCATAAGTGATGACTCCATCGTCCCACAAGTTCTTTAAATCGTCAATTAATGATCGAAGGAACACATCCAATTCTTTTCTTGGTCCCCTTGGTCCTAGGATTACCATACTCAAAAATATAAAATCATCTTTCATGCACATCGACGGCAGCAAATAATAGACTGTGAGGAGCACCGGCCAAACAGAATATGAAGTCGATGATTGACCGAATGGATTGAACCCATCAGTACATAACCCTAGTCTGACATTTCTAGGATCACTTACAAATGATGGATAACATCGATCAAGATGTTTCCATGCTTCACTGTCAAACGGGTGAGTCATAACATTCAGATCACGACTCTTAGCATGCCATATCATATGTTGGGCTATTTTTTCAGACATGAACAACCGCTTCAATCTGGGAATTATTGGGAAATATCGAAGAACCTTAAACGGTATATCTTTCTGCCTACTCGAAGATTTCTCTTTGTACCGTGGATGTTCACATGTTGGACATTGGGTCAAGTCTGCGTATTCACTGTAATAGAGAATGCAGTTGTTTTGACATGCATGAATTTTCTGATACCCTAGACCAAGTCTCTTCATCATCTTTTTCGTCTTATAGAAACTGTCATCTAGTTTGTTATCTTTAGGCAATGCTTTGTGAAACAGCTCAAAAAATCGATTATATGCTATCTCAGTTACGTTGCAGTCAGACTTAATGTTTAACATTTGAGTCATTATTGACAACTTTGAATATTCATCACAGCCTTCATACAATGGTTCATCTGTAGCTTTCAGTAAATCATAAAACTGTGCTGCTTCTGGATTTGGTAACTCCATTTGAATTTCCGATTCTACTTGTGGCCCACACTCCATATCCATTGTCACTTCAGTACTTGACGACTGACCTCCTAATTCTGTGTGAGGCATTGGCAACCTTTGGAATTTACGATCGCCCAAAGCATCCAAGACCATATTTCGATACAGCTGCTCAACGGATGTTGTATGAGTTGCGGAGGAAGATCCAATATTAGACGACTGGCCTCCTAATTCATACGATGACATGCCTATAAATGACTCACTGTATGAAATCCATCGATAGTAACGATTCATGAAACCATTTATGTATAGGTGCAATGTCACTGCCTGTCGGTCTAGGAAAAACAAGTTGACACACCGACGACACGGACATCTGATTTTGTCAACACTGACAAATTACGGATTTGAATATGCGAAGGTCAAAAATTCCTGAACACCGCTCTTGAATTCTTCAAGTAAACCTCCACGGTACATCCGACGGTACATCCAACTACGATCTTCCGTCATGATTCTGTATGTGATATATCACAACAATTACTTCTTTAGAAATCTTCATAGGTGGGGTGGTCCTATTCCATTCGGGAATCAAATTATTCTACATGCATTTAAATATTCTTTTTAACATTCAATTTCAATCGAAATTCTGGCAGCATTTCCCTACAGTTCTCCAAGTATGCATATCATCATGGCGCATACTTGGAGAAGAAGGGATATCTGCTAGAATTTCTAACTGAAATGAATGTTAAAAAAATATTTAACTGTAAGTAAAATAATTTTGATCCCAAACTGTCCGATCAAGGACAATTCAAAAATTGTAAAGAATCTATAAGTTTTGTACTTCTTATAGACAACTATACGATCTCCGAACGGATCTAAGGTATTGTAAAAAAAATTATGATCCAACGGTCGATAAGTTTGTATCACTTTATCAACTCGCGATTCATAATATTATTTTTAATTTCAATCCTAAAATTATACTTACAAATTATGCATTAATAGTGTAGAATGGATCTATCATGTAAGACAGATATATGGACTAAATAACACTATATAAAACTTTCTCCATCATGGATCTGCTCAAACAAGCTATAATAAAAATCTTGAATTATTATAGCAGCATTATAAGTAGACAAAAATTCTAGTACTTCAAATGAGCTATGTGAAAGACATGTAATTGCAACAATGCATCATATCAAGGAGGACAGCAAAGAATAAAAAAAGTGCTGCTTGTCATAATCAGCACAACCATGATCTAGAATCAAAGTTAAAGTATCACCGTGACATTGATATAGAAACCTTGTCTTGAAGTAATAGGTGATGTGCTCCAAAAGAACAAGACATTGCAGTACAGTGGAGGATATAGTTTTCTTAATTTGTATAACACATCATACAATGCAAAATTTTCTTCCAAAACCCTCTTGGCGTCTCCTTCAACAATGTTAGCGACAGAGGTAATATTTTAGAGGAGAACAAGGTAAACTAGATGAGTAAGGTTTTATGAACCCTGACCTATGCCAACAAGTAATAGGTTGAGACCATAGAGGAGGCTTCCATCACTCTATAGCATTTTCTTACTGGTATGATATAACTCTATTATTCTATAGTTAGTTACCTTTACTCCATAGTAGGGCACAGATAGGCAGAAGATATCCATCATAGTATCTCTTTCCCTCTAGTTCATGTACCCTTTTAGTTCTGAGAGGCATTTTTCTAACACGGAAACTGGAAGTGTCAAATTTGTTAATATGACTGATGTTTAGAGTAGGTGCTCTTATTATAAGACAGCATTACAAAAACAATGGGGCTACCCAACAAAACGCATGCAACTTCTTCTGAGCTACTAAACCAAGCTGCAGGTTAGACCTGGCTTTAAATTAAAATATTAATGTTAGTCAATTCACATGCTTAAGCTTCCCACCAGGTTAGTATATTGTCAAGGAACAAGAACAAACATTGAACATCACTATAATAACTTGGAACATTATATAGCATGTAAGCTCTAAGACATTTTCAAATCTTGGTTTCTCTTCAAGCAACCTTCTATAGTTCTAACATAGGCCAGGATCTCTATGAGGATAATAAAATTTGACATCAGTATCACTCGAATAAAATGCATTTGAGAAGATTTGAATGCATCAGGTTCCTGTGCATTGTATGCAGCAACTGAGAAGATTGAAAGCATGCAACAGTCCCTTTGTATAATAAAGAGATTGCTTTTATGAGTTGAACCTTAGAACCTTGGTATCCCATGTCACAATGAAGCAACTCTGCTATAGCGGCCATGTCAAGCAATATCATCCTTAAGTTTTTGTAATGTAAACATGGTGGTACTGGTACATGGAGAGAGCCAAGAGAGATGTAGTAGTGGAAACCTGAAGCAGGACCTGATATCACACTAATGCAGGCTCTTTTTTTGTGTATAGTAACAATAATTCCCATTCTAGCACTTGATATTTATTGAATTGGTTTTTCCGACAAGTAAAGGAAATTATAACTAGATAAGAAATCATTGATCAACTCTCCTATCAGTAATACATCACATAACACAAGTTGCACATCACAACCTTAGCTTGCGGATAAGAGAGAGAGAGAGAGAGGAGAGGAGAATATCGTCGGCTAGGGTTCGACGGGTGGCCTACTTGCGGCGGACGACGAGCAGCAGGCGGCGGGCGACGAGCAACGGGTGGTGGCCAACGCACAGCGGTTGGCGTCCGGCGGTCAGCGTCCGGCGGTCAGCGTGAGGCGGCAGAGATCAAGAACGAATGATCGAGAGGTCGAGAACGAGTGATCGGCGGCTAGGGTTGATCGAGCAGGGGAAGTGAAAAAAAAGGGATTGGGTGGGGAATTTAATTACATTTTGCGACGGCCTTAACGATCGTAAATAAGCGGTCGCAAATGGTCGCCAAACCGTCACCATGTTGCAACGGCACTCGAGGAGGTCGCAGTGTCATCGCTATTTTGCGAAGGCACTCAAAGCGGTCGCAAATTTCGTCGCCCCCTTACCAGTTTGCGACCCCAATGGACGGCGGTCGCAGACTCGTCGCATCTGCGACCGCATCCTGTGCCGTCGCAGAAGACCATTGTTTTAGTAGTGAAACTTGCATAAGATAAAAGCATGCGGATTGCTTCTAATCTAGTTACGGGAGCATAAGTTTCATTGTAATCTATTCCTTCCTCTTGATTATACCCTCGGGCCACTAACCTAGCTTTGTTTCTAATGACTAAACCTCCTTCATCCAACTTGTTTCTAAACACCTATTTAGTCCCAATTACGGTTTGTCCACTAGGTCTAGGTACTAAATCTCAAACATCATTCCTAACAAATTGATTTAGTTCCTCTTGCATGGCAATTACCCAAAATTCATCTTCTATGGCTTCCTAAATGTTTTTTGGCTCTACTTGAGATATGAATGCTACATATTGACATTTATTCTTAAGTTTAGAGCGCGTTACCAGTCCCATTGATGGTTCTCCAATTACTTGATCCATTGGATGATCTCTTATCAATCGATACTCTTTGGGGAGGGGTGGCCGAGCTTCCTCTTCTTCTTCTTCATCTTGAGGTAGAGTTGAGGATGAAGGTTCTTCATGGTGAGTTTCCTCATTGTTTTCATCTTCAACCTCCTTGTCATGAATTGTTAGTTCCTTAAGTTCCTCTCCTACATTCACAATCTTAACATTTCTAGATGAATCATTAGTTTCATCAAAAGTAACATGCATAGATTCTTCAACAATCATAGTTCTACGATTATAAACTCTATAGGCCTTAGAACAATTAGAGTAACCTAGGAAAATACCTTCATCGAATTTAGAATCAAATTTTCCTAGATGCTCCTTAATGTTTAAAATAAATATTTACATCCAAAAATACGAAAATATCCCACACTTGGGTATCTATCATTCCATCAAAATGTATTTTCTTGATTTTAGGTCTTAATAAAACACGATTAAGTACATAACAAGAGGTATTTATGACTTCAGTCCAAAAATACTTTGACAAATTGTTTTTACAAAACATGGTCCTAGTCATTTCTTGTAAAGTTCTATTCTTCCTCTCAACCACCCCATTTTGTTGGGGGTTCTAGGGGAAGAAAAGGTATGCTCAATACCTAAATCATCACAAAAGTCAGAAATTTTTTTATTTTTAAATTCCCCACCATTATCACTTCTAATTTTCAAAATTGAAATTTCTTTTTCATTTATAACTCTCCCAGCAAATCTTTTAAAGAAATCAAAAGTTTTATTTTTCTTAACTAGGAAGAAAACTCATGTGAATCTTGAAAAATCGTCAACCAAAACATAACAATATAGTTTACCACCTAGACTAGCAACAACACAAACCGAAAAGATCCATGTGCACAAGTTCAAGTATTCTAGATGTGGTAACTTGATTATTACTATAAAATGAAGATTTAACATCTTGTTGGAGAAATGGCCACACTAGAGGGGGGTGAATAGTGTGTTTACTAATCTTTTTGCCTAAATCCGGTTTTAATCGTTTCTTTGGTTACTTAGGCAAATTACAAGTTGAGTAGCAAGCAAAAGCAAAGTAAATATGATAATGAAGTAAACACAAGTAGAAGCAATGCAAACATAATTATTTATAGTGGTTCGACCCCAATGCCTACTCCACTACCTAAGCACCCCGCTTAGGATTTTCAAACTAAACTTTACTAGATTAATCTTATTTTCCTTACAACGAGGACTTTGACCCGAAAAGTCTCGCTCTTAACCTAAGGCACTTCCACACCCAGAAGTCTCTGCCTTCTTACCAAGAGCACTAGTAAACTACAATTACATCAGTGGATTTAAAGCTCAAACACCAAGGCTACCACTCAATTTCAAGACCTAACAACCTAGGTCTTTACAAGCTCAAACACAATGAAATAAATCATAAAAAATACATAAAAAATAGAGCAAATAAATAATACAACAAATACTTAGCTCCACGCACGAGTCATAGTTCCTCTTGATGCCTCAATGATAAATTGTTCAAAGCTTGAAGGCAAGATCAAGGATGTATCATGGAAACTAGGGTTATCAAAGGGATGACTCAAGAAAAGCTTTGAAAATGATCAAGTATGGCTCAATAGAATCATAGATCATGAAGAAAAGACTCCCATGGCTTGGTATTTATAAGCCATGAAGAGTTGGCATGAAAAAACCAACTCAATGGCTGAAAAACTAGTCGTTTCAACCATCCGGTTGCAGGTCCGATCCATCGTCGGACGACCGACCGAGCGACCGCATGCCTACTGCCAATTTTTGGCAATATTCGGTCAATCGACTGGTCGATCGAAACTGAGCAGACTGCTTGGTTTGGCTGATTTTTTTGCTCGTTTGTTCGTTTCTGGGTTCGGTCTTTGCTAGGTCCTCTTATATAACATTCTTAATAACTTTAAAACATAAATATTATACAAGGATTACCCTCCATTTGGTCTTCACTAGGTCCTCTTCCCTTATGTCTCTACCAAGGTTAGCTAATCCATTCATAATATTTTGAAAGCGAGTTTACATGGCATCAATAGATTCATGCGGTAACATTTTGAATATTTCATAATCATGCATGAGTAGGTTTATCTTGGATTCCTTAACTTGTGAAGTCCCTTCATGTGTAGTCTCAAGCTGCCTCTCATGAAGCTCATGAATCTCCTTGCCAACATTGTCATCTCTTCAAAATCATCCGTCTCCTCCTCGGATGATGTGGGTTCTTCAAACCGGTGTGATGCTTTTAAAGCAATATTCTTGCTTTTGGGGGCATCTTCCTCCTTGTATTGCTTCATATGGGTCTCATGTGTCATGAGAGATCCAATGAGCTCGGTGATCTTTAAGGTGCTCATATCATTTGCTTCCATGATTGCGATGACCTTGGGCTTCCAAGCTTTTGGAAGAGAATGAATGAGCTTCCTTACCATCTCCTCTTCCCTTATGTCTCTACCGAGGTTAGCTAATCCATTCATAATATTTTGAAAGAGAGCATACATGACATCAATAGATTCATGCGGTA
The DNA here is from genome assembly GCA_034359265.1 of Canna indica. Classification (NCBI taxonomy): domain Eukaryota; kingdom Viridiplantae; phylum Streptophyta; class Magnoliopsida; order Zingiberales; family Cannaceae; genus Canna; species Canna indica. The sequence continues at coordinate 43,109,850 of CP136893.1, forward strand.
ATATTTTGAATATTTCATAATCATGCATGAGTAGATTTATCTTGGATTCCTTAACTTGTGAAGTCCCTTCATGTGTAGTCTCTAAGACTTTCCAAAGTTCATATGCCGACTTACAAGTGGAAATCCGATTAAACTCATTAATTGATAGGCCACAATATAGTGTATTAACGGCATTTGCATTTGCATTAAAGAGTCTAATTTCTTCTTGATCCCACTCATCCATATCTTTAGTTTGTTGCTTATACTCTACATGAATCATTCTCCATACATCCATGCCTAGTGATTGAAGGAAGCCATTCATGCGTATCTTCCAATAGGCATAGTTGTTTCCATTGAACAATGATGGAGTATGAGTAGAGGGCCCTTGAGCTAGTTGAATTTTACTAGACATTCTTGATTGTAGGGTAGATGGTTAAGTCTAATCCTACGACCTCGCTTTGATACCAAATGTTGAATGAATACCCACATTAGAAGGGGGGGAGGGGGTTGAATAGTATTCGGTGAATTTTAACTTCTATTTGATTTCTAACGCAACTAAATTAATTGTGCAGCTAAATTACAATGCTTGACAAGTATAAATAGCAAGGTATATCAAATGAGCAACACAATGCAAACACAAGCAATTTGAGTAGTTCGGCCAACCGCCTACTCCATTACCTTGGCTCCACACCAAGGATTTCTAACCAACACTTTATAGACTATGTATTTCCCTTTGAATACAACCGAAGCCTTCCTTCTCAACCCTTTGAGAATGCCTCGGACCTATTCACCTAGGCAAAATATAATTCTCCAAAGCAAATCCTAAGTGTTTACACTAGTACACCTAGCAAGCTAACAATGAAGAAAATGAATTCAAGTAACAAGTAAAATTACAATGAAAATAGCTAAAGAGTAAACCACAACTAAAAGCTCTTTTCCAAGCCTTCAACGCCTCCAACTCCACAAGATGTTGAGGTCGAATCGAAGCTGGAGTCGAGGGAAGATGAGCGCTTGAGAGAAATCGTCGATCGGAGAAACAAGCGCGAGCAAATCAACTTTGGAAGGCTTAAATCACACTTAGGAAGCTTGTAAGGCTTGTTAAGAAGAGTTAATGAAGGTTGGTGAGGAGTATTTATAACCCCTTACTTAGCAGTTCACCCCAACAGGCATTTTTTTGCCTGTTAGACGTCATTCGGTTGCTTGTCGGTCGATCATCGGTTCTCAACCCTTTGACTCCACTACCTTGGCTCCACACCAAGGATTTATAACTAAATCCATTATAGACTTTGTGTTTCCATTTGAATACAACCGATGACTCGGTTCTCAACCCTTTGAGAAATCCTCAAACCTATTCACCTAGGCAAAACACAATTCTAGAAGGAAACCCTAAGTGTTTACACTAGCACACCTAGCAAGCTAATAATGACGATTACAATTTAACAAACAATGAAGAATGATAAGAAGGAGCTAAAAATGAAACCACAAGTGTGAGCTCCTTCCAAAGCCTTCCAAGTCTCCAACTCTTCATGATGGTGAGCTCGAATCGTTTCCAGAGTTGAGACGAGAAGATCGCTTGAGGAGGATGAAGCTATCGGTGAAGTAAGCGAGCACAAATCAATCTTTGAAGGCTTAAATCTCTCTTTGGAGTGCACTAATGATCATTAAGAAGGTCTAAGAGAGGTTGGTGAGAGGTATTTATAACCCCTCACTCGGAACATCACTCCAACGTGCGTTTTTCTGCCCATTGGACGCTGATCGGTCGCTTATCGGTCGAGCGACCACTGGGCTTCTGCTCTTTCTCAGCCACATTCGGTCGATCGATTGGTCGACTGAATTGGCTACAGCCAATTTTTGCTTTTGTCCAATCGACCGACCGGCCGATCGAATTAGCCACTGCCAGTTTTTGGCTTTGTTCGGTCGACCAACCGATCGATCAAACCTGGGCTGAGGTTGTTTTTTACATTTGTTTTATTGTGTGCTTTGTTCCTGGGTGTCGTTACCAAGTTTTGACTTGGATAACATTACAAATAGGCTTGGGATGAGTTCCTAGGGATATATTACATAGAATCTACTTGATGATCTATGAACTCTACTCAATCTACATCCAAGCATTTTTGACAATTTTTTGTGTTTCTTCGAGCGAAGCTCGCGCGCGTATCGTAACCTCAACCTGAATTCAAAACATCAAACATATATTAGATACATGTTTGTTATCATCAAAATATAGATCGAAGTCTAGGGGGAACCCTTGGGCCAACACACGCTGTCAACGAGCAACATGACCCCAAGCGCACTCCTCGCAAGCTCGGTCCTCACCGAGTCTGGTCCTCGGCCTTAAACGCGGCCTCCAGCTCAGCTCGACACGCTCTCAATGAGCAACATGACCCCAAGCATGCTTCTCGGGAGCTCAGTTTTCACTGAGTTTGTGTTGGCTGAAGGTTTCTTCCTTCATGCTCTATTCTCTTCACGACTATTTTGATGAAAACAAACAAAATCTATTTAACAAAATTCTTGAAGTGTTCAAAGCGCAGGATTGATAAATGACAAGTCAAGTATTCACGTCTTGCGATCGATCTTGAAACAAACCAATGTGTGCACCAGAGATGGCTTAGACAAATCAAAAGAAAACCTAGAAAGTCTCTTAAGTTAAAGCACGCTGAAGAACAGAACTAGAAAACAAAGCGCGCAATGAGAAGATCAAAAAGAAAAATTTCTAGCCCAAGTTCGGTCGACCGAATGGTGTTAAAAATTGGCAGTAGCCAATTCGATCGACCGAATAGTGTTAAAAATTGGCAAAGGCTACTTCGATCGACCGATCGAGGCCAAAAATTGGCAGTTCTTGCTTTGGTCGACCGATCGGTCTACCGGATAGCAGAGGAGCAGAATCGCGACTCAGTCGGTCAACCCTCCGAACGATCAGACAGAGCGGTAGAAGCAAGAATTGTCAGCGATCGCTAGGCGGTCGATCGATCGGTCGATAGATGATCGACCGGCAAGCGACCGATCAACATCCAACGGGCGAAAAAATGCCCGTTGAGCAGCCGTTCCGTTGAGGGGTTATAAATACCCCTCACCCAACTTCTTTAATCTCTCTTCCAGGTATTTTATGATGCTAATAACCTTCAAAGAGTAATCTCTAGCATCCTCCAAGCTCTTTCATTGATCAAATTCTTCAAACCTAGCTCTTGATCCCTCACCTTCAAAGAGTTCTTCATCAAAGGGTTCATCAAGGGTGCTAGGCTTGAAAAGAAGAGGTATTTACATTGTGATAAGTTCTTTTCTTCCTCTTCTTGTAATAGACTTGTTTTTAATTTGTTTTCACTTCATTGTATTTGAGCTTGTAAGAAGACCTAGTGTTAGGTCTTTTGTGTAAGTGGTTACCTTGGTGTAGAAGGTATATATCCACTTGTGTAAACATAGTTTACTAGGATTAGTTGAGTTGTCCCTTATGGTTGTGGTGGAAGAGTGCTCTCGGTAAGAAGGCGAAGACTTCCGGGTGTGGAAGTGCCTTAGGTTGAGAGTGAGACTCTTTGGGTCAAAGTCCTCTGTGTAAGGGAAACAATTAATCAAGTTAAACTAGTTTGAAAATCCTAAGCGGGGTGCTTAGGTAGTGGAGTAGGCATTGGGACCGAACCACTATAAATCCTTGTTTTTGCATTGATATCTTATTTGTATTAATTGCTTTATCATTTAGCGCTTCCACATTTAGTCTTTAAATCGTGAATTGCCTAAGTGATCTAAGAAAATGATCAAAATCGAAATTAGGTGAAAGATTTAGATAACATTCTATTCACCCTTCCTCTAGTGTGGTCATTTCACCCAACAATTGGTATTAGAGCAGGTCTATAGCTTGAGATTTCACCATCTCTTCTACACTTTGGTACGATCCGGAAAATGGCACTAGAGTGTGTAGCGTCCATACCACCTAGGTTTGATGAGTCAAACTTTGGTCTTTGGAAAGGAAGAATGTATACATTCTTAAAGACTCAAGGTATAGGTGTGTTTAATATGGTAAAGTCAAAATACGTAGAACCTAAGGAAAACATGGATGCATGGACCCAAGAACAAATAAGCATATTTGAGTTAAATGCTAAGGCAACAAATTGCATATATTGTTCTTTGGAAAATAATATTTTTGAAAAAGTCATGCATTGTACTTCTGCATATGATATTTGGGCTACTTTGAACACGCTTTATGATTATGCTAAAACTGAAGAACTTGTTACTCTAAATGAAGGAGACGATGACAATTGTCATACTCCTATATCTAATGAAGTTCTTGAAGCTATTAGTGTATCTAGCCAAGAAGTGCAAAGAGTCGGAAGAGAAAGGTGATATGTCACCTATGCAATGAGAAAGGACACGTGAGGAAGAATTGCCCTAGTATGAAGAACAAGGCAAAATGGAGGTCAAATACTTCCACTCACTCACGTGCATCAAGTGAAGCATCCTCACACCATGGTCACGAAGCTAACATCATGAACGATGATGAGGAGGTATGCTCTTCTTCTAGTCATGATAATCATAATCATAGATCTAATTCATCTAGTTCATCGGATCTTCTTTATGATGAATTATTAGACGAATATAAGATCATGTATGCCTTGATGGTTAAAAAGGATAAAGAAAACAAAAAATTAAAGAAGGAAAACTTGACTCTTAGCTCTCATTTACATGCTGCTAAACTAGAAAATGAAAAGCTAAATATTAGTATCTCTAATCCATGTCATGATGTTTTAAGTATCGACACTAAAAATTTGAAAAACAAAAATGACATGGTAAAGAATGAAAATAACATGTTGAAAATTCAATTGCATGATTTACATAACTCCATGATTGATTTGAAAAATGAGGTTCTAAACCTAAACAAGAAAGTGAATGAAATGAAAAATATTTCATCGTTTAAGAATTTTAGTAGAAATGATTTTTCAAAAAATAATGTTCATGCTAATGTTAAATCTCATGTTAGACATTCTACTTTGAAGCCTCATATTCAAAAGACAAATGAAAACAAAAAGTTTAATAGGAATTGTTTTTGTTGTGGTATATATGGCCATGCTATTCATGATTGTGCCTTTAAAAGAAATCCAAGTGTTGCTAGGACACTTTGGATTCCTAGGACAACTCACCCCCAAGGACTCAAAGCTATTTGGGTACCAAAAGTGTCTTGTTCTTTTGTAGGGGGAGCTATCACACAAGTATGAATGGGAATTGGAACATTGAAGTTGACCTTGGATTCAAATGAAAAATCTCCATTTCGTTGCAACTTCAAACCATCATGATGCCATAGGTATGGATATCGACATCTAAGTAAACTTGGTATCATCTCCTTTACTTTATTAGAATTCATTTAAGTTGGAGTTTTATGATACTCGATTGATTTGAGTTGATCTTGTCCACTCTTAATACGATTTTATTAAAATGATTTTTTGATTTTTGATTTCTGATATCTTTTGAGACCTATGTGACCTGTAATGGGCCTAAGCGACCTTGCGGTTCTAAATCGTAGGCTAATTGTGGCCTTTCGATTTTCAACCAATAGGAAGGGTTAGAGATCAATTTTTCATTAAATATTACATTTGTGATCTCTTAAAATTCGTTTTGGATTCATGATAACATATTTTGAAACGGATCTCAAACTAGTTGGCAAAGCGGATTTTGAAAATGATACGCGATTCCTCCCATTGCTATTTGGTTTGAGTTGCTTACTAGTAGCTTTATTTTCATGAAATCTACTAATGAAGTCTACTTGCAAGTTGTGAATGTTAATGGAAGGATAAACTGTCATGAAGAAAATTGAAAAGTAAATGACAAGTTTGGCAAAATTCCAAGAATGAGGTATGAGTTTGATTTTACAAAAATCTTAGTATAATATTGATATTCATGCTCTAATGATGTGTCTATACTCATAATTATTTTTAAATGCCAAATCTATGAAATTACATGGGTAGGTAAAATTCTGATATCTTAAGAAATTTCAATAAACCTTGTTTAAATGAAATGAGCTCTAAGTAGAATTTCATCTTAGAGACTCCACTTTGAAGTTGAAACATGGTAAACATGTTTAGATTTACTCATGTTAGGTATTCATGTGTGTATTCTTGAAAAACCATGAGTATAAGTTAAAGATTGATAATTATCAACTTCATGTTAATATGCTTGTCTTTGAACTAAATGATGTTGAGACAGAATTTTGACCAAATGACACTATGTGTGTCTCAAACTCAATATACATGCTTTAAATGATCATATTTTGGTATCTAGAAAGTTTGGGCAAAATTTGAAAACATTTGACAAATGACTCACATTTACAAGAATGCCACTGAGAACTTGTAGATTTTCTAGAAAATTATAGAAATATCATTTTTCAGTGATTCTTGATTTATTGGAATCCTCATGAAGCCTAGTTCATGTGAAAAAAATTTCATAAAGTTTCAATATATATAGATCTCTCAAAAACAATTCTTTTGGAGGGTTAAAAACTCATGGCAGCTCGAGCGGTAGATCGACATGCGACCGCCCGATCGATCGGCGGACGAAAAATCATCTTGTCCGCCCATTTAACTGTCAGTTTTAATCCCAGCCCTTAAACCCAAGTTCTTAAGCCTGAATCTAGGGCTTCCTTGACCATTCAACCGGCCACTCAACCTCTCTTCTCTTGGTTCTAAGGTTTCTACTCCCTCTCCAAGGTAAAATACTCAATCTTTAGCTACCATTCATGAGTTAATACACAATGTAGAGTGGATTCTTCATCCTTTCTTCTCTCAATGTCTTGATTCATTCATAAAAACTCATGATTCATGTTTCTTTTTCTTGGATGATGATTTTCTTTGGTATTCTTACCTCAAAAACAAATTTTAGGGAAGGAACATCAAATTTCTCATTTTTTTTGTTACGTAAGAAAAATCTTGTTTTCTTTCATGAGTTATCCTTAACATTTGTTGTCTTTCTTAAAAGGATTTTTTTTTCTTTTGATTAATTAAAAATTTCTCATCCTCATCTAGCCAAAACAAAAGTTTTTCTTTGGAGAATATAAATAATTCAAATATATGTTTGCTCTTTTATTTGTGACCTATTTGGATCCTATCTTTTATTTTTATTATTTTTATTTTTATTTCTTTTTGGACTCACACAATGAGATTTAATGTTAAAATCAAATTTTTTAAAGGAGGTATTGCATGAATTTATATCGATCTTAAAAGTGTTTCCTCTCATTACTTTAAGAACATGCATTACTCATCAAAGCTAATCATCTAAACATCATCCTAATTGTTTTGCAGAATGGCACCCAAGACAAAGCTCCCAAGTTTGCCCGATAACCATTTGACCTCTATAGGCAAGACTCAAGCTCCTAGGTTTGCAGACAGGGCCATTCTACAGACTTGTCCAATTAATTTAGGTGACCTAGAACAGTATGACATTAGAGGTAAACTTGCAAGCATGGGTTGGGTAGAGTTCATAGGAAAGCAAGTACTAGTATGTCCCATCTTGATAAAAGCATTTTTCTCCAACCTCATGATAGATAAGGCAAGATTAGGTGATGGACTAGTTCTCAGATCTGAAATTTTGGGCAAATCCATAGTCATCATTGAATTAGGGATTAGATATGCATTTGGATTTCCTCTACTAGGAAGATGATTTATAAGATGTCCACACACCTCTTTCATGAGAATTTTCCTACTCATGAAGTTATATCAGCCATCTGTCCTGAGGACTATCAGGGGATGCTTCCTACCCAAAGCATCAAACTATCAACCTCAGCTAAGATTATGCACCTTATCATTGCATATAATATTCTTCCTAGAGTAAGTCAATATGATGAAGTAACCACTATGAGTACTAGAGTAATCTTCTTCCCTATGTCCTGTATTCCCATAGACGTTCCTGATCTCATGTTTAGGTACATAGTGGATGTTCATGCCTCAAAGAATCAAGCCCTACCACAGCCTTAGTGATTTCTCACTTTATATATGCTGCTGGGGTAAACAAATCTAGATTTGAAATAGAACCTGTACCCAAAGCCATAGATTCATCCTCTCTTAACCGTATGAAAATCCTTGAAAATCAGCATGGTAAAAGAGTGCGGGGGGGGCTCTTGAGGAACTCACTGATCATGACATAGTCATGGAGGCAGGAGATGCTGGTGGAAGCTCATCATCCGGCACTCCCATTGCGCGTCTGGGTGATCTGGAGCATCGCTTTGCTTAGTTTCATATCGACCAGGTGGAATGGAACAGAGGCACAAGAGAGCGCCTAGATGAGTATGGCCGTCGGATTGACGAGTATGGTCAGATGATCAATGAGCATAGCCGGCGTATGGATGAGTATAGTCAACGTGTTGACCAGTACGATCGGCAAGTGGATGAGTACGGTCGTCGGTTTGATGAGATGTATGGTCGGGTGGATGAGATGTGGCAATACTATCAGTCGCATCTACCACCTCCCCCACCTGAGGATGATTAGTATTATTTGATGTTTGATGTTATCCAGTTTATGGACTTGTACTAACACTACACTTTGCTTGATCGACTTTATATTTGTATTTGAAACTCCTTGTCATGATCGACTATGGTTTGATGATTAGTAATGTAAGCGTTATTTGATGATTGAATGACATGTTACTGTTTGAAACATGGTAATGTAGTGTTTGCACTTTGCTTGCAATTCTTTTTGATGGATGACAAAAGGGGGAGAGTTATCATATATAGGATGGCATGATGATAGGGGGAGAGTGAAAAATATATACATAATGATAGGGGGAGCACTAAATACAAAACAAAATGTATACATCATTCTTTTTAATGCTCTCATATATCCATCTATAAACTCATGCTTCATACTAATTGACGAATACATTACTTTCTGTTGCTCTTTATGGTCAATGGTTTGTCATCATCAAAAAGAGGGAGATTGTAGGCTGAAGGTTTCTTCCTTCATGCTCTATTCTCTTCATAACTATTTTGATGATAATAACCAAATCTATTTAACAAAATTCTTGAAGTGTTCAACGTGCAGGATCGATAAATGACAAGTCAAGTATTCACGTCTTGCGATCGATCTTGAAACAAACCAATGCGTGCACCAGAGATGGCTTAGACAAATCAAAAGAAAACATGGAAAGTCCCTCAAGTTAAAGCACGTTGAAGAACGGAACCAGAAAACAAAGCACGCAATGATAAGATCAAAAAGAAAAATTTCCAGCCCAGGTTCGGTCGATCGACCGAATGGTGTTAAAAATTGACAGTAGCCAATTCGGTCGACTGGTCAGTCGATCTAATAGTGTTAAAAATTGGCAGAGGCTACTTCGGTCGACTGATCGAGGCCAAAAACTAGAAGTGTCTGCTTCGGTCGATCCGATAGCAGAGGAGCAGAATCGCGACTCAATCGATCGACCCTCCGATCGATCGAACAGAGCGGCAGAAGTAAGAATTGCCAGCGATCATTGGGCGGTCGATCGGTCAGTCGACTGACAAGTGACCAAATGGCGTCCAATGGGCGAAAAAATGCCCGTTCAGCAGTCGTTCCGTTGAGGGGTTATAAATACCCCTCACCCAACTTCTTTAATCTCTCTTCCAGGTATTTTGTGATGGAAATAACCTACAAAGAGTAATCTGTAGCATCCTCCAAGCTCTTTCATTGATCAAATTCTTCAAACCTAGCTCTTGATACCTCACCTTCAAAAAGTTCTTCATCAAAGGGTTCATCAAGGGTGCTAGGCTTGAAAAGAAGAGGTCTTTACATTGTGATAAGTTCTTTTCTTCCTCTTTTTGTAATAGACTTGTTTTTAATTTGTTTTCACTGTTGGCTTAAGGGTCTCTCTTAAGCTTCCATCTTCATTTTGATGGTAACAAACATGTATTTAATCTATGTGTGAAGTTCGGAGTTCAGGTTGAGGTTGTGATAAGTATGCTAACTTCATTCGGAGAAATGAAAGGAACGGTCGTCAAGAAACGATAGAAAAGAACGTCAAAGAAAGGCTCGGGTATAAATTAAGTAGAAATCATGTAATATACCCCTACGATGATTTTATCCCAAGCCAAATTATAAAGTTATTCTAGTTGAAACTTGGTAACTAAATCCCAAAAAGGCATGTAACAAATTCAATGTAAAAATTAGCCTCAGCCTGAGTTCGGTCGATCGATCGATCGACCGAACAAGGAAGATCTTTGGCAGCAGCCAATTCGGTCGATCGGTCGGTCGACCGAATGTTGCAAAAAAGTGGTAGTAGCCATTCGATCGACCTGTCGATTGACCAAAATTGGTGAAGAAATCGCAGAAGGCTACGTCGGTCGATCGGTCGGTCGACCGACTGAAGCCAGAATTTAGGAGAAGGGTCATCAGTCAATCGAATCAAAAATCACAAAATCTTGGGAGCCCAAGGTCACAGCAATCATGGAAGCTAAGAACTTGAGTACCTCGAAGATCATCGAGCTCATTGGGTCTCTCATGACACATGAGACCCACATGAAGCAATATCAGGAGGAAGATGCCCCCAAAGGCAAGACCATTGCCTTAAAAGCATCACATCGAGCAAAAGAGTCATCCTCATCCGAGGAAGAGACAGATGACTTTGAAGAAATGGCAATGCTAGCTAGAAGGTTTATGAGTTTCATAAGGGGAGGCATGAGGAAGGGATAAGGAGGCTACACATGCTACAATTGCAACAAGATCGGGCATCTAAGGAGGGATTGCCCACTTCTCAAGATAGCTTCCACCTCCAACCCTCACAAAAAGGAAAAATACAAGAAGAAGAAGAAGAAGAAGAAGAAGAAGGCAATGATGGCCACGTGGGATGAAAGCGAGGCCTCATCGAGTGAAGAAGAAGCAAAGAGCGAAAAGGCAAATCTTTGCTTGATAGCAAATGATGATGAGGTAAGATTTATTTTTGGTGAAGTTTCTTTTACTCAAGAAGAGCTAGAAGATGAATTCGAACAAATGAATGATGAATTTAATGTCATTAGAAGAAACTTCAAAGACCTCAAAAAGGAAAATAAATCTTTAGAGTTTGAGAATGATAGTTTATTACTTTCATGCAATGCCTTAAGAAAAGAAGTGGACACCCTTAAGGAAGAGACATGCACTCTAGAGAAAGCTAAAAATGACTTAGAAATTGACAACAAAAAATTAGAAAATGAAAACAAGTATTTAAGTGATCAAGTAGAGCATTTGAATAATAGCATGCTAACATTGAAAAAGGAACTTTGCATGATTAATGAAAAGATGACAACCATACAAAATGTCATGCCTAAGGTTGTCCATAAAAAGGAATCATCACACTCCCATGCTTACACACATACTAGAAGAAAATTTAATGGAAATTGCTTTTCTTGTGGCATATTTGGCCATATGGCGAAGGAGTGTGCTTTGAGAAGGAACTGACATGCAAGATTTACATGGATTCCCAAAATGACTAACACTCAATGACCCAAGAAAATTTGGGTACCTAAGATGGTTTCTTCTCCTCTTGTAGATGGAGAAGCATCCTCGAGCAAATAGAAGCACTTGGATATTGGATAGCGGTTGCTCAAAGCACATGACGGGTGACATCAACTTATTTGCAATCCTATCAAGCAAAGATGGTGGACATGTCACATTTGGAGACAATGCCAAAGGTAAGATTGTTGGCATTGGTGACATAGGTATACTCCCTTACCCATGCATTAAGAATATTTTATTAGTTGATGGGTTAAAACATAACTTGATTAGCATATCAAAATTATGTGACAATGGATACATAATTATTTTTGAAGCATCTAAATGTATTATTAGAAGTGCACCTTCAAATGATATCATGTTTATTGGAAATAGGCAAGAAAATATCTACACCTTAGAATTAAATGTCTTGCCAAATCCCCATGTTAGATGCTTAGTTGCCATGGAGAATGACTCTTGGTTGTGGCAAAGAAGGCTAGGACATGCTATCATGAGCCTCATCCAAGAGATATCTAGGAAAGAATTAGTTAAAGGCTTACCCAAGATCAAATTTGAAAAAGATAAATTTTGTGATGCATGTCAACTAGGTAAGCAAGTCAAATCTTCATTTCATAGCATTAATCAAATTAGTACATCTAGAATTCTTGAGCTTGTGCACATGGATCTCTTTGGTCCATGTGATTTAGCTAGTCTAGGTGGAAAGCTATATTGTTATGTATTAGTTGATGATTTTTCTAGATTTACATGGGTTTTCTTTTTGGCCAAGAAAAATGAAACTTTTGAGTTTTTCAAAAAGTTTGCAAAGAAAGTTACAAATGAAAAGGAGTTTCAATTTTAAAATTAGAAGTGACAATGGAGGGGAGTTTAAAAATGAAAAACTTTCCGAGTTTTGTGATGATTTGGGTATTAAACGTACCTTTTCTTCCCCTAAGACCCCTCAACAAAATGGGGTGGTTGAGAGGAAGAATAGAACCTTACAAGAGATAGCTATGACCATGCTATGCGAAAACAATTTGCCTAAGTATTTTTGGGCTGAAGCCATAAATACCTCTTGCTATGTTCTTAATCGAGTTTTATTAAGACCTAAAATTAAGAACTCCCAAAAGGTAACGGAGGTGTGCAAAGGTTTCCTCGGGCCGGACGGAGATTGGCCCTCGAGTGCAAAGGCAGAAGGGAACTTGACTGCAAGACCCACCCGTCGAGCAGGGACGAAAGTTGGCCTTAGTGATCCGACGGTGCCTAGTGGAAGGGTCGTCGCTTAACGGATAAAAATCACTCTAGGGATAACAGGCTGATCTTCCCCAAGAGTTCACATCGACGGGAAGGTTTGGCACCTCGATGTCGGCTCTTCGCCACCTGGGGCTGTAGTATGTTCCAAGGGTTGGGCTATTCGCCCATTAAAGCGGGACACCTTTTGATCTTTGGATGGTAAAATCCCAAATGTGGGATATTTTCATATTTTTGGATGCAAATGTTTTTTATTAAATACTAAGGAGAAGTTAGGAAAATTTGATTCTAAATCCGATGAAAGGATTTTCCTAGGTTAAAGGCATATAGAGTTTACAATCATAGAACCATGATTGTTGAAGAATCCATGCATGTCACGTTTAATGAAACTAATTATTCTTCTAGAAATGTGAAGATTGTGAATGTAGGTGAGGAACTTGAGGATCTCATACTTCATGATAAAGAAGTGGAGGATGAAGATAACGAGGAAACCCAACATGAAGAACCGCCATCCTCGAATCTACCTCAAGTTGAAGATGAAGATGAAAAAGCTCTACCACCTCTCCCTAAAGGATATCGGTTGGTAAAGGATCATCCAATTGACCAAGTCATTGGAGAACCTTCAACGGGAGTGGTAACGCATTCTAAACTCAAGAATGTTTGTCAATATGTAGTTTTTGTATCTCAAGTAGAGCCTAAGAACATTAAGGAAACAATAGAAGATGAGTTTTTGGTACTAACTATGCAAGAAGAACTCAACCAATTTGCTAGAAATTATGTATGAGACTTAGTGCCTAGACCTAGTGAACAAACTATAATTGGAACTAAATGAGTATTTAGAAATAAGCTAGATGAAGAGGGATTAGTTATTAGAAACAAAGCTAGGTTAGTGGCACAAGGGTACAATCAACAAGAAGGGATAGATTATAATGAAACGTATACTCCTGTAGCTAGATTAGAAGCAATTAGAATGCTTTTGACATATGCTAGCTTTAAGGGTTTTAATATTTTTCAAATGGATGTAAAAAGTGCATTTTTAAATGATTTCATTAATGAAGATGTCTATATGGTTTAAAACAAGCCCTTAGGGCTTGGTATGAAAGACTTTCAATTTTTTTAATCGAACAATTTTTTATTGTTGGAAAAGCCGATGTTTCACTTTTCACTAAACATCATGAAAATGATATGTTATTAGTTTAAATTTATGTTGGTGACATAACTTTTTGTGCTACTAATGAAATGCTTTGTAAGTGGTTTGCTAAATGTATGCAAGATGAGTTTGAGATGAGTATGATGGGAGAGCTCTCCTTCATACTTGGTCTCCAAATCAAGTAAACCAACAAAGGAATCTTCATCAATCAAGCCAAGTACACAAAGGAGCTCATCAAAAGGTTTGGGATGAATGAAGCCAAGATAGCTTCTACACCTATGAGCGCATCCATCAAGCTTGACAAAGATGAAGAGGGCATTAAAGTTGATGAAAATCAATATTGAGGTATGATTGGTAGTCTCCTTTACTTAACCGCAAGTAGACCTGATATCATGTTTGGTGTTTGTGTATGTGCTAGGTTTCAATCTTGCCCTAAAATATCTCATTTAAGTGCGGTAAAACACATATTGAGATATTTAAAGGGCATGATTGACTTAGGACTATGGTATCCATGTCATACATCTTTTAATTTAATCAGTTTTTTGGACGCTGATTTTGCCGGATGTAAAGTAGATAGAAAAAGCCCTAGTGGGTGTTGTCAATTCTTATGAGCGAGTCTTGTTTCTTGGTTCTCAAAGAAATAAAACTCAGTTGCACTTTCAACCACCGAAGCGGAATACATCGTTGCGGCTAGTTGTTGTGCACAAGTCGTTTGGATGAAACAAACCCTTTTAGACTATGGACTTAAGTATTCTTGCATACATATTCATTGTGATAATACTAGTGCAATAAATTTAACAAAGAATCCCATTTTACACTCTATAACTAAGCATATTGACTTAAGGCACCATTTTCTTAGGGATAATGTAACGAAGGAGAATATATCGGTAGAATTTGTATCCATCGATAAACAACTTGTCGATATATTTACAAAACCCTTGGTTGAAGAAAGCTTTACAAATTTTAGGATGCAATAAGAAATTTGTGCTTTTCCTAGTAGTTAAAATGTTCTTCTTTAAAACTTATATGAGTTTCAAAACTTGCATTCTATAAAAGTATCATCATACTTATGTAATGCTCTGTAGTGGGGCTTTGCGACTTATTGATGTTTGCATTCTATAGGCTTACATTAATAGGAAGGACTATAGTGGTAGATGATACTTGGTTTTAAGGTTTTCTTGGTGTTTATGATGATACTTATTAATTGTACCTTAATTTTTACCCTTTTGGATTGATGTCAAAAAGGGGAGAAAAAGAAAGGTCCCACTTGGTTTTCACTATGCATATAGTTAGGGGGAGTTACAAAAATAATATGCACATTGATAGGGGGAGCATAGGGTGAGTTATAAGCATTTGTATGCATATGTTGAGTTTTATATCTTGTATACCTTAACTCATGAATGCCTTAACTCAAACTCACAAAAAATATGCATACGTTTTCTTAAATTATTTGGTATGTTTGTCATCATCAAAAAGGGGGAGATTGTTGGCTTAAGGGTCTCTCTTAAGCTTACATCTTCATTTTGATGATAACAAACATGTATTTAATCTATGTGTGAAGTTTGGAGTTCAGGTTGAGGTTGTGATAAGCATGCTAACTTCATTCGGAGAAATTAAAGGAAAGATCGTCAAGAAACGATAGAAAAGAACGTCATAAAAAGGCTCGAGTATAAATTAAGTAGAAATCATGTAATATAACACTAGGATGATTTTATCCCATGCCAAATTGTAAAGTTATCCAAGTTAAAACTTGGTAACTAAACCCCAAAAAGGCATGTAACAAATTCAATGTAAAAATCAGCCTCAGCCTGAGTTCGGTCAACTGAACAAAGCAGATCTTTGGCAGCAGCCAATTCAGTCGACTGAATGTTACGAAAAAGTTGCAGTAGCCATTCGGTCGACCTGTCGATTGATCGAAATTGGTGAAGAAATCGCAGAAGGCTGCGTTGGTCGACCGACCGAAGCCAGAATTTGGTAGAAGGGTCATCGGTCGACCGGATCAAAAATCACAAAGTCGCGACCCCGGCTTCACTGCATCGGCCGACTAGATGATCGACCGGATTCAAGATGGATGAAGTTGCGACTCCTTCGGTCGACCGAACAGTGCTAAAACCCTATAGAAAGGGTAGCTGTCGATCGATCGGTCGACCGACGATCGACCGAATGACTGTAACGGCTATTTTTCTACCCGTTGAGTCGTCGTTCAGCTGAGGGGTTATAAATACCCCTCATCCACCTTCTTAAAAGCTTCTTAGGAAATTATTGAGCAATCATATAAGCGATTAAAAGCCTTCAAAGTGATCATTTTGCTACGCCCCAAATTTCTGTCAAAATCCGCCTCAAGCATCGCTTTCCTCAACTCTGCAAAAACTCGAGTCTATCATCTGACAAGTCGAAGGAGTGAAGGCTTAGGAAAAGAGCTTTGGTTTTTCTTTCTATTCTTAAGCTTTTTTACATTGTATTTGAACTTTTATTTCAAACTGATTTTCCATCTGTAATAGCTGCTAGGTGTGCTAGGGAAACACTTAGGGGAAACTTTGTAGAATTGTGTTTTGCCTAGGTGAATAGGTTTCAGAGATTCTCAGAGTGGTGAGAAGAGTGTCCTCATTGATTCAAAGGGAAACACAAACTCTATAAAGTAATGGTTAGAAATCCTTGGTGAGGAGCCAAGGTAGTGGAGTAGGCAGTTGGCCGAACCACTATAATTCATCTTGTCTGCATTGCTTTCGATATTTGCTCATTATTGTTCTTGACATTTGATCACATCTGTTGTTAAGATGCATTTGCATTTGATTAAAGTTAAATTGAGTAAAAAACAAAATTGAGTAATCTAAAAGGGGATAGACACTATTCAACCCCCCTTCTAGTGTCGGATTTCCTACAACATTCACTTCATTGTATTTGAGCTTGTAAGAAGTCCTAGTGTTAGATCTTGTGTGTAAGTGGTTACCTTGGTGTAGAAGGTGTAAAGCCACTTGTGTAAACATAGTTTACTAGGATTAATTGAGTTGTCCCTTAGGGTTGAGGTGGAAGAGTGCTCTCAGTAAGAAGGCGGAGACTTCCAGGTGTGGAAGTGCCTTAGGTTGAGAGTGATACTCTTCGAATCAATGTCCTCTGTGTAAGGGAAACAATTAATCTAGTTAAACTAGTTTGGAAATCCTAAGCGGGGTGCTTAGGTAGTGGAGTAGGAATTGAGGCCGAACCACTATAAATCCTTGTGTTTGCATTGATATTTTATTTGTATTAATTATTTTATCATTTATTGCTTCCGCATTTAGTCTTTCAATTGTGAATTGCCTAAGTGATCTAAGAAAATGATCAAAATCGAAATTAGATGAAAGATTTAGATAACATACTATTCACCCCCTCATCTAGTGTGGCTATTTCACCCAACAGTCTGATCCTCAGTCCATAACGCGGCCTCTGGCTCAGCCCAACGCACTCTCAGCAAGCGAAATGACCCAAGCATTTTGCTCACAAAAAACCCGAACATGTGAACTATAGTTCAAATACTCCTCTAAATCAAGGCATGTAGGAAACAATTGCCCCGACAAGTAATACAACAATGATAGAT
Source organism: Canna indica (assembly GCA_034359265.1). Taxonomy (NCBI): domain Eukaryota; kingdom Viridiplantae; phylum Streptophyta; class Magnoliopsida; order Zingiberales; family Cannaceae; genus Canna; species Canna indica. The sequence goes on from CP136893.1 coordinate 43,127,213, forward strand.
AAGGAAGATATTTCTTTTATAAAATCCCACAGAGGGGATAGTTACTCTTACAAACCCGCAAAGAGCTACACAGAATAAGAAAGAAACACTTTCAAACAGAGCATCCACTTGGAGGGTGTATCAGAAGCATGGTCACCGACCAAGCTGTGCAAGCGAGAAGTTCTGACCCAGAGTCCTGCTACTAAGATTCAGCGGTGTGCGCAAATTGGGTCGAGGGAGCTCCTGCAACCTGGGAGTTGGAAGGATAGGCAGCAAAGGAATTCAAAGTGGCGGCGGGCAAAACTAAGAACCACTAACAAGAGTTCTAAGCCAACACAGTGTTTCCAAGAAACTATGAAAAAAGGCTTTGCCTTCGTTGTAAGCCCGATTGTACAGACCTACACTCAGAACTCCTTCTCAAATCCTTAAGCCCGATGGTACAAACCCACGACAAATGACGAATCCCTTGTCGAGCAAATAAAAGTAACATCTGATAGAATGGTAATCTTCGACACCTTCCAATCCATGATTTCCATAAAATACAACAAGCAGAGGGATATTTATAGGCCCGGAACACAAACCATCACCGTAACTGATGGATCCACGAGGTTTCTTTTCTGTCAAATTATATCTGACGCTTAATGCTTTGGAAACTGATTACAAAATCTTTGTACATGATTACTTTTCATGCCAAAGATATATCCACTGCACAAGTGGTGTGAACCTGAAAGAGTTTTCACAAGCGTCATATCCAACTCGAATACCAAGGCAATGCATTAGTTACTCACCCCGCAATCAACCAAAGCAATGAAAACGGGCCTCATTTAGAGATCGGCCCGCAGTCCTATAGACTCCAACCGAGCGGAACCTGTGGACTGGACTAAAACTATTGGGCCCGGTCGGACTAGCCCAACGACACCCCATCCCTCATATCGAACCAGACCGCGCGACCCCATCCAGGGGGCTCCGCCCAACTGCGTCCCTGAGTCAGGCTCAAGCCAGACTTTACGACTCTGCCCAGGGATCCCACTCGGCCGCATAAGGATATCTGTATCCTACCTTATCAATACAATATACGCCCGCCATCTCCGAGATCGACCTTGACCCATTCTAGGCAACCTCACTGCAAGATTTTCGGGCGGCAACCCCATCATTTCGTGCAATATAAACAGACACGACACACCTAAGTAACCCTAAGTTTTAATTTCATTACCTCCACCTTGGAGTCCCCATAACTTAAGCGTCCGAGTGTCTTTTGCAGGTCTCCCCACCACGTCGAATCAAACAAGGAGAGACACCGAATCGAACTGGAAGGCCCAACTCTCAGGCAGGAACAGTATATATGTTTATGTATTTAAATTAAAATAAAATTTATGTTACTAAAAATTCTAAAAATAATGTATTTGTAGTTACGGTCTTTAATTTATAAAGATATATTTTTTAATTGTTTGTTAATAAAAAAATATTTCTAAATATAACAAATTATAATAAAATTAATATATTTTTATTTAAGTTCTTTATTTTTATAATATTATATTTTAGTCCATATCAATAAAAAAATTAAATATAAGTATTAACAAATAATATATATTTCACAATTAACTTTTAATGATATAATAGTTTTTTTTAAAACAAAAGTAGATATATATATTGGAATCATAAATGTTCATATACATAGGTTTCACAAGAACAAAAGCAATACAGAAAGAGGGAGTTCTCCAAAAAAGCGAGATGCTAAATGAGTGATGCGAATTGAAATCGGATCTTATTTTAGCGTGGAGTTATTTAGTTGTAGAATTTTTAAAAAATATAGACAACAAAATTATTTCAATCATACTATCAAATGAAGTAGATGGTCAGCCTTTTGAATTCTTTAGATCTATTAGAGGTCTTCGTCAAAGAGATCCTCTATCTCTATATGCGGAATGTCTGACCTATATGCGGAACGATTTCACAAGTTGGCATGAGTTAAGATCACCAATAGCTGTCCTTTAGTGAGCCATCTTCTTTTTGCAGATAATTCAATTCTGTTCTGTCAAGCCACTGAATATCATTGCACTAATCTGCTGGACATTCTTCATTCCTCTGGTGACTTTAGTGGTCAGAGGATCAACCTAAATAAATCATCTATTTTCTTCGGTAAAAACACAGATCCTTCAATGCGAGATCGGCTAGCTGTTATCCTTCATGTCCCTCATACCGAGTTTCAGGATTAAATTATCTGGGACTACATGTTATGGTCGGAAGATTTAAAAGAGCTACTTTTGACTTTGTAAAAGAAAAGGTAGTTAAGAAACTTCAGCACTGGAAGTCGTCTCTCCTTTCACCAAGTGGCAGAGATGATCTCATTAAAGCTATAGGCACTACTTTCACCTTATATTCATTGGTTACTTTAAATTGCCAAACAATCTCCTAAATGATATTCAGAAACAGATGGTAAACTTCTGGTAGGATCAGAAGAATAATTAATGGAGAATGCATTGGATTGGTTGGAACAGGCCGTGTAGAGTCAAAACAAAAGGAGATCTTGGGTTTAAAAATCTCTGAGCTTTTAACTTGGCTATGCTGGGCAAACAGGCCTAGAGAATACTTACCAAGAAACATTCTCTATTTCATAAAATTTTTAAAGGCAAATATTTTCGGCATGGTTCTTTTATGGAGACGTCAATTGGTAGCAACCCTTCTTGGGCATAGAGAAGTCTTTTGGGAGGCCATAAGGTCATTGAGAAAGACTTAAAATGGCAAATTGGATCTAGCTGTGATGTCCGTGTTCAAACTGATCTATGGATTGCTCAATCATATTCTTTTACCATCCCACTGAGTGTTGTTTGGAGCCTGGACTACTCTTTGTAAGGCAGCTCTTAAACCAAGACCGAACATGGAACGAAGAGTTGGTGAAGCATTTTTTTACTCCGGCCATTGCTGAGTCTATTCTTCATATTGTTCCTACAAATCAGGATGACAAAATTACTTGGACTATAGAATGTAGTGGATCGTATTCTATAGCTACTGGGTATGAGATAGCCTTTCAGTTCTATCATCCCCCTGTTTCTGAGGGCCCTCCCTACTTGGCAAACAAAAGATTTTGGAATTCAATTTGAGATATTACAGTGCCTCCAAAAATAAAGATCCTTCTTTGAAAACTATTGCATGAAGGAGTCCCTGTGCGCTAAAAGCTACATGAACGATTCCCTCATACTGAAGCTATATGTCCGTTGTGTCATTTAGAAGCGGAATCCATTCCACATTGCTTTTTGAGCTATCTTCCGATCTTCCACATTTGGAACATGGATGATATCATTAATAGGAATTGGAATCTTCCTTTTGATTCTTTTAGACTCTGGTGGCTAGAGGTATTCAATAAATCTAAGCTTGAGGTTGATGGCTCTGATAAGTTGGCTTTTATAACCTTCATCATTTGGCATATCTGGTTAGCATGGAATGCTAGGGTCTTTGAAAATAAGATTACTACTGTGCATGAAATTGGTCCAAGGCTAAATCTATTTTTGAGGAATTTATAAGATTTCATACCAACATCTCTTCTCTCTTTTATGATAAATTATATTTCTATTCCTCAATTTTTGCGATTTTGCATTGTTATTCCAAACGGTCTCAACGCCGCGAACCCGAACCCAACATTTACTAATAGGGTCCGTGGAAACTCTAGCGAAACCGAACCCAACATTTAAATTGGGTCCGTCAAAACCCTTGCGAAACCGAACACAAACTAAGCCACATTGGCTTGCTCCTCAAGTCGCCCAGCCTGCTGTATATTTTACCCAACAAACGCATCAACAAACGCATCTTCTCTTGCCCAGTTGCCCCTCCCCCTTCACTCGCCGGAGAGAGAGAGAGAGAGAGCAAATGGAGTGCGTTTTCGGGTTGGTAGGCGACGGCTTCGCGCTGGTAGCGGCCGACACATCCGCGGTCCACAGCATCCTCGTCCACAAGTCCAACGAGGACAAGGTCATGCTCCTCGACTCCCACAAGCTCCTGGGCGCCTCCGGGGAGGCAGGCGACCGGTCCGTTGTCCTCCACCTATTCTACTTTTAAGATTTTTGTCCGCTGATTTAACGGCCTTGATCTGTGTGCGGCAGGGCGCAGTTCACCGAGTACATCCAGAAGAACGTCCACCTCTACGAGTTCCGCAACGGAATCCCCCTCACCACCGCAGCCGTGGCCAACTTCACTCGCGGTGAGCTCGCCGTCGCCCTCCGTAAGGTCCGCTCCCTCCTCTCTACTGTTGATCTGCTGTAAGATTAGGTCTTTGTGTTTGTCTGAGATGTGATGCGCGATTTCCCTCTTTTGTTTTTCTTATTTAGTGAACTCGAGTGTTATTTCTTTTTCTCCTTTTATTGTGTTAATGATGTATAATTTGTATATTGGCAAGAAAATTCGCTTAAGGTTTGCTTTGTAGGAAGCTACTCTGGTTATGAAATCGAATCATTGATTAGTTATTTGCTAATTGATTGTCAAATCATGTCCCCTAATTATGCCCTTAAAGTGACCCACCATTTATAGTGCTGAAAGTCCAAAAGAATGTTTGCAGGCGTTCTAGTTGTGCCCTAGATATGGTTCAAGGTACAAAATGGAAGGTTTATCGGTGAGTGCCTTGTGTTTTGATAAAGAGATGGTGAAGTTGAGCTCAGATTTTGCATTAACTTTGTGTCTAAATAAAGACACTGATCTTCAAGTTCACCTTTCATGCTGATTTTCTCCTTGCCTATATTTAGGTCCACTATTTTCAATTAACTTTCTACTATCATAAATTATGCAGCAGTAAAACATAATGCAGATAACCCTATTTTGTTAGTGTGGAAAATTAGTATTTAAGTAGGCAAAGGTAATTCTATTATTTGTTCATTAAACCAATTTCAGCTCCAAAAGAGGTGTTTTCATCTCTAGTCGCTTGAAACTAGGTTTGAACTTGTTTCTTATGGCTTAAATACGAAGTGTCTTGGATTGAACACTTCGAGTTTATTGATTTGGAGAAATTGGCTCTTAGGAACTTTTTAGTCAATGTAAATCAATAATAAGTCTGACATACCCAAATAACCTTAACATCTAGCTTGCCTCCTTTTTAGATCTTTTTTGTGCTGCCTTAATTCCATTTTCAATGCTTTCTGAACCATAGTTGTCAGGGGCGAAAAATGCAGCGACTCACAAAGGTCCCCCGGAGCTATAGCGCATAGTGCAACACGCGCTTTATTGAAATAAAACGCAAAATAAAAACATAGGTATATATTTTATGTATACACCGAAAATACCAATAAATTCCTACTATCATAAAGAATAACTACTAAGTATCCAAAAATAATGACAACCATATGTATAAAAAGAAACCATGTTTATAAGATAAGATAAACCAAGCAAAACATCATAAATCAACCATAAGGGATAAGTCTAAAAGTTAGCAAAACAAAGTTTTAAAACCTAGATTTCAGATTTCAAGCTCCAAAATTTCCCTAAGACCCCAACTTTATTCATCATTGTCGAGAATTTCAACCTTAGGTTAATCTCATCATCCACATTATGACCATGAGAGCCATAGCCCTCATTGTCCTTCTCCTCTTCCTCCTACGTATCAGTTGGGTTGGCTCTAAATTCTTCCTCTTCATCATTTTTTGGAATTTTTATCAACTTGTCTTCCAAAAACACCTTTGTCCTTCCGAAGAAAAAAGCTAAAGCTGAAGAAACAAAATTCCTTCAGCGCACTTCACTATAGCACGCTTTTTGCTGCGCTGCGCCGAAGCGCACAGGGTGTGCTATGCGCTATAGCGTGCTATAGGGTGCGCGATGTGCGCTATTGACAACTATGTTCTGATGCACACATCGATCTGGACATTGCAATTCAGATTGGTGGTTTTGATTCATGATTATCGTGCCATTTAAGAAAATAAAGGTGAGGATAAAATGTCTTCTAGTTTCATGCACCTAAAGATACAAGGGCTTAGCTTTTCTTTTGCATTTTTAGTTCCCCTTTCACTTGCTAGTAGACTTGTCATTCTAATCTAAAATTGTGAAGGAGAAGAATTGTATCTCTATGATCTTTGACTGTAACTGCTTTAATGTTATCTTGCTTCCAATATTCTCTTATATCCTCACTTTTCTTTCTCATTTACATTGTAGAGAAAACCATTGGGCCTTAGATATTAGGTCAAACTGGACTTCCTTTTCAACTAGACCTAGAAGGCTATGTTTGCTTAATCCATCATGGAACATGAAAGATAAGATAGAAGTAGATGGGAATATATAATTTGAATAGTATATCCATATAGACTAATTAATGGATCTCAGTGATTAATCCGTTCAAGCTAGACAAATATTGTTGCCTATGTGGCTAGTCTTGATATTTGATAGCATATTATATATGTGACGTAGTCGAAGTCTGCATAGGCATATTGAGTCACATGGACTGTTGACACTGTTAGTCAAATATATTTCTACAATAGCATATATTTACTACTTATATGATACATTTATGTGGCTTCATTTTGTTTAAATCATTTGTATTGTTTATTTAAAGTCATAAAGCAGCAGATTTAGCCATCATGTTTTTCTTTTTCTTCATCATGATACACATATCTGTGCGTACACAAATGAAAAGTATTTAGATGATTGTAAATGTTGCACATAAACATCACTTTTGAATCTTAATGTGCATAATAGCTTTAGCCAAACTATTTATTGAGACATCTATGATCTATATCAAGAAGTTGATGCTTGCTGTCATGCTGATATGATATTTGACCTTTAGACTGCCTTCTGATGAACATAAATACATTTTACATGTGTATCAATTGCACTGTTATCATCTCGTCGCTATCTCGTCGAGATAGCGACGAGATATCGCTGTCTCGGTGGAATCTTCTGTATCGTCTGGACGATACAGGAGATCCCGAGATATCGCGTATCTCGTCGGGATCTCGTCCAATCTTGGACGAGATCCCGACGAGATACACGGTACAAGAAAAGGAAAAAAAAAAAAAGCCTGGGATTCGAACCTTGGCCCGCGCGGTGGACCGGAAAGGTTCCACCGCTGGGCCAGGGGTTTTTTTTGCGATTTTTTTCATCCAACTTAGTGATAAGGATATCTAAATTATTGATTTTTTTTAAAAAAAAACCTAACTTAAACCCTCCGACGCCTGTATCTTCTATTCTTCTTCACTCTTCTTCCTCTCTCGCATCCCGTCGGCGACTCTCTCGGAAGCTTCCTCGCATCCCGTCGGCGCCTCACTTCTCCGGCGAAACTTTTCTATTTTCCGGCCAGGTATGTTCCGGCGATCTTCTCTCCACGGCTCGGCATGTCTGCATTTCCATTTTCCGCCATTTTTTTTTTTCCGACATAGCTGCTGCAAACCGCTTAGCTGTTCTGGAATCAAGAACAAGCTGTTCTGGAATTTGATTCCAGAACAGCCTTAAGGCTGTTCTTGATTCCAGAACAGGCAAGGCTGTTCTGGAATTGCCTGTTCTTGATTCCAGAACAGGCAAGGCTGTTCTGGAATTGCCTGTTCTTGATTCCAGAACAGCCTTAAGCTGTTCTTGATTCAAGAACAGCTTAAGGCTGTTCTTGTTTCCAGAACAGGCAAGGCTGTTCTGGAATTGCCTGTTCTTGATTCCAGAACAGCCTTAAGCTATGTTTGCTACTTTGCTACTTTGCTATGTGGGTGATTTTTGTATATTTTATGGTTCATAAGAGTTATGTTTATTACTTTGCTATGTGCAATGTCAAAGTGATGACTTTCAATGCTATTATTATTTATATATATTTTTTATAATATATATTTATAATATATATTATATTGTCGATATATCGCGACGCGGACGATATATCGGTCGCGAAACGATATATCGGTATCAAGGTTCGCTACCGCGAAATTTTTTTGGTCGCGATAATAACCTTGGATTCAATTGACATGTATGCGTCAACACGTAATTCACCCGTCACTTATATTTTTCTAATTATTGTATAAATGTGTCCATAAGCTTATTTGTATATACATATATTTGCATAAGCTGATAAATATACACAAAGAAGTGATACTAAAGTTTTCTAGGCACTAAGGCAGCCTTAAGATACTAGGCCTCTAAAATCTCCTAAGGTGCTAGGTACTAAGAAAGAACTAGCTTGATTGAGGCAAGGTGCCCACCCTTAAATACTAATATATATTATTATAAATGTAAAATACTCAATCTAAAATATAAAACAAGAAAGTTATGCAACTTATAGTAATTTAAGATTTGAAATATTTTACAACAACAAAAAATTTGAAGAAGTATTATAAATATAGTGTAAAATAAAATTAACGTAAATCCAAAATTAAATTTCTTTGATAGTTTTTAGTGTTAAGGATGTGTGGAGTAAAAAAAATTGACTTGTCTTGCGATACGTCATATGTTGCGATATCACATGGGGACCAAGCTTTGGGGAGTTTTTTATGAGTTGGAAATTACTTTGAACTAGGGTGGGTCATTCACAAACAATTACATTCTTAGTTTTTGTCTTTTTCTAAAAACCAATAAGATAACAAAGTTGCCCATTCAGCCATATCTGCCTAATTGGTGCCTAACATATCGTATCAGGCGAGTGCTTAGGCACAGTAGGCACTCGCCTAATGGAAGCCGCCTCGCCTTGCATGGCTTGAGGTGCCAACCCTTCAAATCGCTTCGCCTTGTTGCCTAGCCGAGCACCTTGACAATATAGAGTGGTACATGTATGCTAATTGTCATGTGCATATATTCAATATGGAAAATTGGATTATGATCTTATAATCCACATTTGCTTCATGGATCTTCTTGAAAACAAGCATTTTAGTGCAGTAAGTTTCTTGTATCTACATGTTCTTGTTTGATTAAGCTAATAATTTTATAGGAGATTAACTTTTTCCTGTTAATGGGTCTCTGTTTATCAGCCATTACTAATTATAGTTTCTTTCTTTCTGTTGTTTAGTTATTTTTTCCTTCAATCTTCCTTTTCATTTTATTTTTTGTTGCTTGCATCTTCTGCTTTTCAATTTCCAGCTTTTCTTTTTCTTGTATTCTACACTTTTCTGTTCCATTCCAATTTTCATTGGTTGTAAGTCTTTTCAGTTATATAATTTTCTTCCCTTTTCTCCGTCCTCACATAAATTAATAATGTTCTCTATGCTTTCCTCTTTTCCTAATATACTTCTTGTCTCTGTTCTTTTGTTTCTTGTTTAAAATCATGATTACATTTGTAAGTTTTTAAATAGCATATGCAGTCGTCTTCCCTGTTATAACTCCTTATTTGGTGTGTTTATAATTAGTCATCCACCATTTATTCACTGTTGCCAGCTATGAATTAGGAAATTAAGTACTTAATTTAGATTTTGTGAAAATCCTAAGCAGATAGTTTGTAGATGGTTGTTGAGTGTATGGGTGATATTTGATATACCTTAAAATATGTATTTTCAAGACCATTAATTGTATTTAAGAGGTATCCAATTTGTTCAAGGAAAAGCATTTTGTTTTGTTCCTTAGAGGTATATTAGTTTTGCAATTTAAGCACACAGGGATTTTTTAAGGCTTCCTTTGGGACTGCATTGTCGAAGTACTTTTGAGGGTAAAATAACTTTTGCAAAAAAAATGGTGATTGGTAAATAGATGCTAAAAGTGCTTCTATGTCAAAATTTGCCTTCTCAAATGTCAAAACCACCTTTATAAACCAGATGAGGCAATGCTTTTCATAAAATCGTAATTAAAGTAGTCTGCAAAAGTTAAAGCTTTGTCAAACGGAGCCTTACTTGGGGATAGAGGAAAAGACATAATTATTGTCGCACCTCGGTCCGGGCCCGGCCCCGACGGCCCGTCCCGAGATGCTACGGTGGCGACTCGAACACCACGCAGTGGAAGGAAAAGCCACGAATCATAACATAAAATAAAAGACAACGTTAAAACTAATAATTACTGTCCATAAGTTTGACGGTACATACGATAAGAAATGGTCCGTTCAAATACAAGATTTAACAAAACATCTATTAATTTTACATATTACAGCTCCAAAATAACAATATCAAGATCAAGTGCTTGACGACAAACCAAAACAAACTACAAAAGCAGTCGTCATCATAGCTCCATATATATGACTGTCTACTAGGTGTCTAAAAACTATCTACACCTCAATCTACAGATCGACCGCTCACCCTTGCAAGTCTGAAGCAAAAACAACGGAGATCAGCGGATGCTGAGTAGGAGAATCACAATATGATTAACAAGCATAAAGTGTCAACTCAATAATGAATAACAACATGGCCTAAGATGCAGTCAAAGACAATGAACACAACAAATACTCCTCACCTACTCCTGAACAACATCAACTGAATCATCGAGCGTGTAGACCATTGGGTAAAAACCCCGCACTCTACCACCTGTAGAGTGGCATCAACCGTCGGCTCCAACGGTGATGCGACTACCCCCACCAAGCAGGTAGCCCGCCAGATGTCGTGTCCGACTTCAACGCACCCAAAGGTGCCCAATGTGCGACAAGTCAAATATCATATATACCCTCTCCCATGCCTGAGGGTACCACACCGAAATGGTCCTAGATTGAAGTCCTCTCCAAGGCCGTAACCTCTAGATCGACAACAACCATGCAACTCGACTCCAAGAGTGCAACAAGGTATATCACCATGATCAACAATATAGCAACAACTCCAAGTGATAACGACATGAGCAACATGATAATAATATAACATCATCATGATCAGCAATATAACAACTCCAAGCTCCAAGTGATAATGACATGATCAACAGGATAATAACATGCTCAATAAGTAAACAATACAATATATAACAATATGATACTATGCATACGGTGACTAATCCAATGCAACATAGGATTAGCATAACATACTATGATCAAGAATAAACACCAATAAACGACAATAAAATGTAACACATGCAATTTCTCTACATGGCATGTCGAACAATAATGTGCAACTGGAGTTCAATAAATTTTTAAGAAGCAAATCAAACAATGGAAGCAAGGGTATTTCCGTAATTTATCTCCGACGACAAATCTACATCAGACAAGGGACGACAGACTTGCAAGCTCAACCCATGCTCAACCCGCTCTCCAAACTACAATTATTCCACACTAACTAATCAACTAAATTCTCAAACTAAAAATTTAATATTATTTAAACACCTAAGCAGTCAACCTACTAGAAGGGCATCCTAACAATGTTTTCTTGGAGAACCAACCCCACCATCGCGTTCAGCACGCGAAAATATTCAAGTTTGCTATTCACCTCAACTTCAACCGACAACTGGGAACCCACCAAATAAATTAAATTTATAATATATAATTATCATCCAATAAATCAACAATAATTAAACAGTTTAATCATTAATTAACTAAGCAAACAAGTTAATCTAAACACCATCTAATCATCAATTAACTAAATCTGGCCATCATTTAATTTTTAATAAACTAAATATTCATTTTTTTTAACACATCCCATCTCTCTCTCTCTCTCTCTCTCTCTCTCTCTCTCTTTCTTTTCTTTTTTTTTCTTTTTTTTTGTTTTTGTTTTTCCTTTCTTCCTCTCCCCTGCCCCTGATCTCACGCACCTCTCCCCGCTGCCTCGACCCAAACTCACGCCGGGCGGCTCCCCAAGCCGCCGGCGACCAACCCACCGGCATCTCTGCCCTCTCCTCGGCCTCCAGCGCCGGTCCGACCCACAGGTGGCCGAATGGTGGCCGAGAGGGCCATCACCAAGCACGGCCAGCCGCTGCTGCTGGCCCTGCTGCTAGCCTGCGCGTGGTCTGCACCGGACCCTGTGATGTCGCCGCGATCTGCACGCGACCAACACCGCAACGACCACAGTGTCGTGGTTTGCGGCAGCCTGCGCCTACAACTGCCCGCTGTCAGCCCGCACGGCTCCTCAGTGCGACCTCATCCTTCGCTGTCGTTGTCGTCGGAAAAAACTTCGGAAGCAAATGCGGAAGTAAAGGAGAAGGAAGAGATCTCCTACCTCAATTTCGCATTCCAACGACGACGAGCTTCGGCCTTTGATTCCTCGATTCTGACGACAAATTAGACAACGGATCCCCTCTCCCCACTCATCTGCGCCTCCTCTCCCTCACAGGTTCTCCTCCTCCTCCTCCTCCTCCTCTCATAGCTTCCCTCTCCTCTCCCCTTCTCCATTTCCTTTACAGGTTCCACTCTTCTCCCATCCATATCACCTCTCCCTCTCCTAAAACCCCTCAACATCCATGACATCTCTCCCTCACCTCACCACCACCATCACCTGCCACCACTCCACTCCTATAGCCATCCCTCCGCAACTCCACATTAATTAGGTGTTTGACTTTTATATATTATTTTTATTTTTATTTTTATTTTTAACACGGGTCATAACAATTATCCTTCCTGGATAATTTAGTATTAAATTAAATGTATTCATTTTTACTATATCCGTTCTCAACCATTATATTAATCCTAGTATGAGTGTCTGAGCTTCGGTGTTTGCAAAAGATCTAAATACTATAAAACATGGAAATTGTTAATGGATTTTTTTGTGTCATGCTTTCTTCATCACCATAATTTTCATAAATTTATGTATATCTATGGCATAATTCTACCAAGGTTTAATAAGATTTTGATGTAAAGCAAGTTGAGATACCAACATGTGAATCCCAAAATAGAATGTTATTCCTATCTATTTATCATAATTTTCATCAACACTAGGTGAACTTTCATGTACGGTGATAGTTTTTTTCAAAACCAATAAAGCAGAACTCTTTTCCCTTTAATTAGTACATCACAATGAGATATGGATGGTTCGCCTAAATAATCCTCTTTTGCAAAATGTCAGTTATTGGCTAAGCAACTTTTTTTACTGCAGTTGGATGTTACCTCAGAACTTAATTTAACAAGGCTAATCGGTTCTAATCTTTTGTTTGGTTTTCCAGAATCCATATTTTGTTAATATTTTGCTGGCTGGATATGACAAGGATGTTGGCCCATCTCTCTACTACATTGACTATATTGCCACTCTTCACAAAGTTGACAAGGGTGCATTTGGCTATGGATCCTACTTTGCCTTGTCGATGATGGACCGACATTATCACAGTAGGATGTCACTGGAGGAAGCTATTAATTTGGTTGACAAGTGCATCATGGAAATCCGATCCAGACTAGTTGTTGCTCCTCCAAACTTTGTGATTAAGATTGTCGATAAGGATGGGGCAAGGGAGTATGCTTGGCGTGAATCGATCAAGGATGCTGAAGTTTCTGCAGCCTGAAAAATTAACGTGTTTTTGCTCTACCAACTACCAAGTTAGCCTCGTCATGTTTTGTTTGGTGCACGAGATTGTGAACGATACTTATGGTCCGGACATGATTCAATACGGTGTTTGTTGTGTTATGAACTCTTTTTATTCATTAATTTCGGTGTCAAAACTTGCAGTCCTTCACAATCACTCAATCCATGTTTAGAGCTGGTTTCTTAGCATGAATTCTAATATCTATAAATTTATATTATGAGAACGGATAACAGATCGTTAATTTGGCAGTGATCATTTCACGATTAAGTTATTGAGTCATGTTTCCAATTTACTTGATGTGTAAAGGATTTTCACATTTAATTGGGAGAAAATTAATGAATCTAATTCAAGCTACAGTGAAATTATCAAAATTACTTTAGCTTTTTATTTACACTTAATTTATTCTAAAATTTTGAATTCATATTAATTATATTTTATAGTCGGATTTCTATTATTGAAACAGTTCGGACAGGTGGTGGGATGGGACGTTGGGATGGGACGTTGGATTTTAATTTGAATTGTAGAGTTCTTTTATATTATTATTAGGGTGTCATACATGCACGTTGATGCGGCACAAAGTAATAAAAAATAAGTTTAATTATATTATTGATTTTTCAAAATATTATATATTTTTTTTTCGTTTGATTTATTTTTTTTAAAAAAATTTGGTTTAATCTTTCAAAAATTATTTTTGTTATCGTTTGATCCATGTTAATTTTCTATTAATTTTTAATGTTAAGTACCAATATATAATGCTTACATAAATTAAAGAGGAATCAAACAAAAAAAAAATAATATTTTAAAAAATTAGATGAAAAAATATAATATTAATAACAAAAAATATAATAATATATATTTTAATAATATAAAGTATAACAATATATAAACATATGTCTTATGTTGGTACTTGGTAGTATGCATGATCACACTTAATGTTATTTGTATTGGTACGCTGCAGCATTTGAAACGATGCCTTTTGCAAAAAAAAAAAAAAAAGAGATCTGTTAGCAACGTGGCTTTTCTCCTTTTGTTGAAGAGGCCCATCCATTCCCTTAATGATACAAATAGAGTGATGTTGCCACATTTTTAATATAGGATTAATTGATATATTTAGTTTAAATTATGATATTTTTTATAAATCTAATTCATTTCTTAATTGGTATCAAATATATTTTAAATTATGAAATTGATATCAATTCTAGTTTGACGTCAGATGTCCGTCAATGCCACTATTAGGTGCTGACATAGTATTTAACTCAGTATATTAAAAAATAATTTTTTATTAATCACTTTGCCCGATCAGCACTTAATTACTTATTTTTTAAAATAAAAAAATTATTTTGAACTTATCATCCATTACCATGTCAGCTAATAAAAATACTATTTTTAACCTCCCCTACTGGGTGCACTCCATCGAATACATGGCAACACCATCCGCCTCTCCTTCTGCTGTCGTTTCCATTGTTCGCGGTGGTAATCCGGACGCAAGAGGCGTCGGCGCCCTCCATGACGGCGGGGGTTCGGGTGCAGCCGACGGGGGTTCGGGGACGGGCGGCGGCGGCTCTAGCGCGGGCGGGGCTGGTTCGGGTGGAGGTGCAGCCGGCGGCAGTTCAGGGACGGCGACGGCGACGGCGGCGGCGGGTCTGGTTTCTTGACATGGATGTCTTTAATCACCTTGCAGGCGAGGCAGCAAATATTCTTGATGAAGTAGTCGGGATTGAAGGGGTCGGAGACCGCCATGGTATTGCTCTTCGTGTCGTAAACGATGGACGGGATATTGAATCGGTCTGGAACATGCAGTAGATTAATAATACCATAAGATTAATTGCGAGAGGTTTCAACAGCGAGGGAGAAATCATCGCATGCTTTCTTACTTTTGAGCTTGCACAATGATTTCTTGATCTTCTTCGTGCAGCAACATCAATTCAGGTCAACCATTATGATCAACGTGGAGATCTGCGGCCATTTCAACAAACCAAAAAAGAAGAGAGACGAGTAAATTTCAACGCATGCATGATTCAAGAGGTGCACACAAGTCAAAATGAAGACAAAAAGCCTCACTATGGACAAAAAGCCTCAAAATGAAGACAAAAGCCTCACAACGCATGATCTGCGACCATTTTCAATCAACAAGATTTCTTTGAGTAATTTGTGTGAGATTAAATTAGAGAAAAGTGGACTAATGTCTCAAAGCTGTCTCAAAGCTCCGCGACACCGACAATGGGCAGAGGCATTCTCAGCAATACCACTTCAACACGAAACAAAAAAAAAATATCGAAGATCAACTAAAACATAAAGATAGAACGAGATCAGCAAAAGTTGTCTCCGGTAGTGGTCACAGTGGCGTTCACCGGCGGGATCATGAAGTGCCACAACCGACCGGTGGCGCCCACTCGGTACTTCTTACAGAGGAACTCCAAGGCGTACGCCTTCTCCACCTTCCGATCCACGTCGTGGATGTACACATCGGTGTCGTCCTCCCCACGTCGCCCTCACGTCATCACAGTCGCCGTGTAAGCTGCCGCCATCCGCCTCCGGCGCCATCGCGAAGTACCCCTTGGGCGCGTCGATCATCACCACGTCCCACTCCCGCTCGTAGATTTCCCGCGGTAGCCCCACCAGCGCTAGCGGGCAGTTAACGTTCTTCCACAGCCCAGCAATGCCGTCCGCTGCCCCCGACCGGCACACTGGCACCGCCTGGTAGCCGCGCAGTAGCTTGTCCGCCTCAATGAGCCGCGTCCGGTACTTGACGTGGTGCGCCCGCAGCATCGGCGAGGATTTGGTGACCAGCTCGTACCACTCGGGGTCCTCCTCTAGGAAGACGATGGTGCCGCCGGGGTTGAAGGCGGCCCACGCGGTCGAGGCCGAAGACCAGGAAGTTGCAGGGGGCGCGGCGGCGGAGCACGTCGAAGGTCAACCGGGTTGAAGGCGGCCCACATCCGTGACTGCTGCAGCATAACCGATGGATGGCAATGGAGGATAAGTTGAAAATATAAGTTAAAAACAAATATAAGTATTTTATTAGCTAACGTGGCAACGGAGGATAAGTTAAAAATAGTTTTTTTTATTTTAAAAAATAGGTAATTAAATGCTGACGTGTAACATTAATAAAAAAATATTATTTAATATGTTGAGTCAGATGCCACGTCAACACCTAACGGTGGCATTGACGGGCATCTAACGTCGGGCTAGAATTGAAGTCAATTCGATAGTTCGGGATGTAGTTGATACAAATTAAAGAGTAAATACCCAAAAGAATATGAACTTTGAACATTTTTTCATTTTTAACATAATTTTTTTTCGTTAGCAAGGAAATACATCAACTTTCATTCTGTTACCCCGTTTAGCACGCATCATCATTTTTGACGATTTTTGCTGACCTAGACCTTAAAGGCAACGATGTGGCAAGTGACATTGCCTACGTGGTAATTTTTACAATTTTATCCTCAAATCTATTTGATCCGACTAGGGGCAAATTTATAATTTGTAATAGAAAAGAATAAAACTATTACATTAAATGCTTCAACATGCAACTGAGCGGAGCCATGCTCCACGTAAGTATGATTTATTTTGATATTATAAATTTGCTGCGGTGGCAATTAAGGATTTAATTATTGTGATTTTTGGATTAACTACCTTGACATGCTGAAATTATTAATTCAATGCTGATTTTGTAATCTCTATTGTGATGTGTGTAGTTTATTGATCATAGTCCTGTGACCTATCATTTCGATCAAAAAATATAGTTTGAAACCATATGACACACTTTGGAAATCAGATTCGGCTTGGGTGCACCGTTTCAGGCTCAACAGTAAACTGAAAATAAAGCTCCTAAAACTAAACCCTAATTTCGGCAATGGAAATTTTAATTGTAGAATTAAAATTCAAGGGGCAGCATAATCTGTTAAGAGCCAACAAAATAATTTATCTGCATGAAATAAAACCTCATGAGTTGATGATATTACCGGTCTAGGGCGTTGGGATCGGGCATAGAGTGTTACGGCATCTCCCAGTAAAGACACCCCTAAGACACCGTATGAGACACTTGACTTAGGTCTTGTTAGTGCTATATTTTTATGAATGGCGGGGAGGCTCGGATAAAAGCCGAATTGCGAGCTTGGCCTGGAAGGTTGGATGGGTAATTCCCAACCTATGTTAAAGGAATAAGTTCGGATGGGCGAATCCCGATTATTCCTGCGATTATTTATGGAACAAGTTCGGATGGGCGAATCTCGATTGTTCCTGCGTTTCTTGTAGAACAAGATCGGATGGGCGAATCCCGATTATTCCCGAGTTTTCTTAGGAACAAGTTCGGATGGGCGAATCCCGAATATTCATGCGTTGTCAGGCCCCAACTCAGGGTCACGTGATGGTCAGGGTATATGTGCATATACCACGTAGCCTAACCCATGCACATGCCAACTCAAAATAATAAAACATAGCGAAAATAAATAAACGAGTTTTATTTCAAATGGAAACAAACCATATTTCATCATAGGCAAGTTTAGCAAATCAGTAAAGTGCGAAAATAATAAATCAAAGTTCAACGATTCATTTACAAATGAAATCTGAAATAAAGAACATTAATGTCCCCAAGGGACTACAACTCCAAAAAACTGAAACACAAGTGCATGATAAACTACCAAAGACTCGACTACGACGCCTAACTAGGACTGCTATGAGATCAATGTGGCTCCTTTGCCCTCTAGCCGCGCTAAGTGCTCCAGCCCACCTCACCGATCAGGCTCTGAAAAAAAAAAAAAAACGACAACGGGTGAGTTCAAAGAACTCAGTGAGCGGTTCTACCAACCCCCACGAGAAACCTATCACAGAGATATAGCATAATGTAAAATACCTATCTCAATAGGAAAAAGAGTCACAATGGAGTGACTAACTATCACGCCATTTGGCCACCACATGCCCGAAGGCATCCAACACTCTAACAGTGAAGTATAACAGTCCTAAGCCTATCATGCCCGAAGGCAACATGTCATATACAAGGATTACTAGGATAATCGGGATTGGACCGTCCGAACTTATCCTATAACCAAGAAACTCTGGAGCAATCGGGATTTACCCGTCCGAACTTGCTCCACCAGACGCGTAGGAACAATAAGAATTCGCCCGTCCGAACTTGCCCCTTTAAGATATCACAGGAAAAATCGAGATTTTCCCGTCCGAACTTATTCCTTAAAAAAACTCAGGAACAATCGGGATTTGCTCGTCCGAACTTGTTCAACGAGAAAACACAGGAACAATCGGGATTTGCCCATCCGAACTTGTTCCAAAATGATAACGTAGGAATAATCGGGATTCGCCCATCCGAACTTATTCATTTAAACACAAGTTGGGAATTAGTCGTCCAACCTGTTGGCCCAAGGGTTCCCCCTAGGCTTCGATCTCTATTTTGATGATAACAAACATGTAATTAATATATGTGTGTGTAGTCTTGAGTTCAAGTTGAGGTTATGATAAGCACGCGAACTTCGCTCGGAGAATCGCAAAAATCGTCAAGAAAGGCTCGGATGCAAATCAAGTAGATTCCTTGTAATATATCCCTAGGATCTCATCCCAAGTCTATTTGTAAAGTTATCCAAGTCAAAACTTGATAACAAAACCCATGAAAAAGAGTGTAACAAAGTAAATGTAAAAATCAGCCTCAGCCCAGGTTCGATCGACCGAACAAGGCCAAATTTGGTAGTAGCCACTTCGGTCGACCGGTCGGTCGATCGGACAACAAAGGATTTAAATCGAGATCAATTTGGTTGACCATCCGGTCGACCAAATATGGTTGTAGAAAGGCAGAACGCCAGCGGTCGATCGATCATTCGACCAACGATCGACCGACAAGTGATCGGTCGGCGTCGAACGGGCAAAAAAATGCCCATTGGAGCAATGTTCCGTTTGAGGGGTTATAAATACCCCTCACCAACCTTCATTAATCCTTCTTAACCGTTGATTAAAGCTTTCAAAAAGAGATTTGTGCCTTCTAAGCTTGATTTGCTCGCGCTTGCTTATCCGATCGATGACTTCTTTCAAGCGCTCATCTTCCCTCAACTCCGGCTTCGGTTCAATCTCAACGTCTTATGGAGTTGGATGCATTGAAGGCCGGGAAAAGAGCTCTTTGTTGTGGTTTACTCTTTAGCTCTTTTCATTATAATTTTACTTGTTACTTGAACTTGGTTTTCATTGATTAGCTTGCTAGGTGTGCTAGTGTAAACTTAGGGTTTTCTTTGTAGAATTGTATTTTTCATAGGTGAATAGTTTTGAGGAGTTCTCTAAGGGTTGAGAACCAAGTCCTCGGTTGTATTCAAAGGGAAACACAAGGTCTATAAAGAATTTGATTATAAATCCTTGGTGTGGAGCCAAGATAGTGGAGTAGGCGGTTGGCCGAACCACTATAATTTATTGAGTTTGCATTGCCTTGTGTGATTGTTTATAATTGTGTTTCATACTTGTTAACGAACATCATTTAGTTGCACTTACTTCCGTTTAAAGTTGGAATTGACTTAAAAGAAATTGAATTATATTGTTAAAAGTCACCCAACACTATTCAACCCCCCTTCTAGTGTGGGTATTCACTCAACACAACCTTCCGGGCCTAGCCCGCAATATTTAAGACAATCCTCCTTCGGACCCTCCCTACTTCATGCCTTGACGCTCTTTCCTCCTTGACTGACTTTTCTTTTGTTTGCAAGACTCAAAAAAGGTCAAAAAAGGATCAAAATAGATGCGAAGGAAAAGCCTTAATTCACTATGATAGGCCTCTTTTTTTTCCTTCGGAAGGACAACCTTTCTTTTTAAAAAAACTTTGTATCAAAAGTATAATTGGTACGAAGAACACATTTTCCATTGCTGGCAACATGTTTCAAAAGTCAAATTAGGCCCTCAAAATCAAACTAGTAGAATCCAGCTACTAATCGAGTCTCTCTGTCATTCATAAAGATATGACACAACATGACCTAAGTCAAGTGTCTCCTACGGTGTCTTAGTGATGTCTCTATTGGGAAAACTCCACAACACCCAATGCCCGATCCCAACTCCTAGACCCGTGAGGTTATGCATAATATTTATTTGTTGGTTCATAACAGATTATACTGCCCCTTAAATTTTAATTATACAATTAAAATTTATCATCACCAAAATGGTTTTATTTTAGGGTTTTATTCTCATTTTACTATTGAGCCCGAAACTGGTGCACCAAAGTCGAATCTGGCTTCTGAAGTGTGACCTATGGATCCAGACTATGTTTTCAGGTCGAAATGATATGTTACACAACTATGTTCAGTAAACTATACACATCACAAACAGATATTACAAAATCAACCTAGAATCAACAAATCAACATGAAATTTTAGCAAGATTAAATTTTCAGTATACCACGGTAATTAATCCGAAATTCATAGCAATTAAATCTTTAATTACCATCCAAAAATAGAATTATGAAATTTGAGTTAAATCTCACAACATACATATTTATTAAACAAAACTAGCAAGAACCAACATCATCTTTAAACAAGAATCAATCTTCATGGTCAAGAATCCCACACCAAGAATCAATCTTTACATCAATCTAATTGTAGCATAAATTTAAAACATGATAATAAAATTTACAATAACAAATCATGAATTGAATCATGTTGGTAAAATTAAGGATAAATCAATCATATTGCGTCAATTTTGCAGTATTATAATAAAATTTGACTGGAAAATAAGCTAGCCAGACCTAAATTTGATAGAAAAATAAGCATATTTATAGTGGGGTAGAGCTTTTATAATTAGCAATGGGTTGAAAAATTGGAGAGGTCATTACTAGTATCATACACGTACAAAGTCCAACAACCCAGTTTAGTTCTAGCACATGATAGAAAAGTTTATGCAGCAACATTAAAATTTAAAATTATGCAATGAAGGCAAGAAAATAAAATCAACGATAATAAATCATGTGATCAATTATGCAATGATATTTAATATGATAAATCACAAGGCTCATATCGCAATCAAAATCTTACCCAATAAATACACAGGATCTTGAAAAATTAAATACAATGAGAAATGATCCAGTTAAAGTTTGAATATTTCAACAATTATTGAGGCTACAAAAAATACTTTCATCAATAGTGGACTAGTTAGTAAAAACGGTCCACAACCATTGTTAGGCCCAAATACATCAACACGTATTAAAACGAACAATAATTTTATCATACATCAATATTATATCAGATATGCATGAAGCAAAATATAGCATATCATGAAGTATAATGACAAAACAATAAATCAATATTTTATGACCCCACGTGAGGCCGAATATGTCATGATGTACAATAATGAATTGATATTCATAAATTTTGCATGAATTTAAAAAATAAATAATTATGTCAACACGTAGAAAAATAACATAAATAAATTATCCACATGAATTCTACATACACAACAGATGTAACACGATAATAAAATTGACTAATAAATTAAGGTCAATTATAGCATGTGAGCAAAATTAGAATGATAAATTAATCTATGCTATGTCAATATAGGCTCATGAGTGTACTGGCAGACAATCATATTATATTCATAATTTCATGTCATGATCTAATTATAAAGTAAATTGATAAAAAACATAATGAATAAATAAAAATTTCACTGAATCAAAATTGAACCAACCATCAATGGATCAATTAAGCATGAACCAAATATAATTGAGATGAACCAAACATAATTTAGGTTGAACCAATAAAAAAATTAAATTGAATCAGTCAAAAAATTTGGTGAACTTGTTGAAAATTAAATTGAACTAGTGAAAAATAAACTGAAACCGATTATGAATCAAATGAAATTATGCTAAACCGGATTGGATTGGGATAAATCAGATTAATTTCAACAATGAACTAATCAACAAATGGTTTGAACCAAAATAAATTATCCTCAATGGATTGGTTTAAATAAACCACTAAACCGATTAAATTGAAGGAAATAAGCCGAAGCAATTGAACCGGGTCTTAAATTAAAATGAATTGAACCAATTCAATTCCAATTCAATCACAGGCATCCAAATTGAAGATTTTAATCTCAGCCATTAATATATTTTCTCCTCTTACGTAATTTGGATTCCTTAAAAATAACCCTAATTACTTTTCCTTGCAGCAGCCTACGCACAATGTTTAATAAGCATATTTTAACATCAATTAATCAAAAGACTAATTAAAAGATTGTGAAGCCACCACAACAAAGACATGGCAGTGCCGCACGCCATGCTACAGCAGGCAGACAGTGATGTTTCAAAAGTAAAATTAAATCACACTTTATCCACGATGTTGTGCGCAGTCCAGCGGTTAATAATGTGCTCACCGAGAGATGCACAGTATCCAAAGGGTAATAAAGCGATTTCGGCCTAAATTAATACAATGATTCAGATCTCCAATTAAAACTTCAACAGTAATAATTTAATTTACACAATTAAACACTAGGAAAAATATGAAGCACGTCTTGCTGCGCTTCGCAAGCCGCAGATGTTAAGGTGTGCAGCTCACACACACTGAGAAAAAAAGCGGTGAGACACGGATAGATGCACACAACAAATATGAACAGTGCATGTAGGTCGAGACATATCAAAATATTCGAGAAAAAATCGACAGCAAGCACGGTTCGACCGATTCAGTTTCTAAACTTGATGCTTCGAAAAATTCTTTTAAAGATCCTTCAAATGATATTTCTATGAATTCGGTCGAACCTTCTCATTTGGATGCTAGTAATGTTTCTATGGATTCGATGAGCCCGACGGCCGATGCTACTCCTGAATCAAATTGTGGTCTGTGGATCCAAGTTCAGTGCAGGCAAAATCGCCGAAGAAACCCTAGAAGTGCAAACCCTAACTCGAAGATGAGGGAGGATAGTGCTCGGGTTTGGGATGCCTCACGTGACCCACGTGACCACAATTTGACCAAAGTTGACGTGGCAAACCGTGATAAAAAGTTGCCTTCATCGAGCTCTGCTCAAAAAAATCGTGACCCATAAACTCTGTGCCAAATCAGAGTAAATCCAACATCAAAAACCTTGACTCCGGGAGGACAAACCCTAAAGGTAACTCTTCTAATGCTTTGGCTAGTTCTCAGATAAGTAACATTGCTGTTAACTCTTCCAAGCTTAAAAATTCGAGTTCAATGGTTGATGCAGTCTTCTTCCCTTGATTCTGCTATGACTTCTACTGACATTGCAAGTATGGATAATGTTGTTTCGTATGTTGCTTCTTCTGCTATGAATGTTATGTCTAATGTTCCCCCTTCTAGGAACTTCTTAGATATAGCTAATGATCTTACTGTTGCTTTTAAGGCTTACCATAAGGAGAATGATATTCTACCTAAAGAAATAATTTTGCTACCTTCTTGCCAAATGGTCCAAGTAGTTCTAAAAGGCCTAGATCTAGCTCTACCATAGAGGCTGACCACTCTAATGTAGCTTCCCAGCCTTTAATGTTATGTGATGCTCCTTCTCCCACAATACTATTAATAATGAACATTCTTAATTAGAATGTGCGTGGGGCTTGGAGACGTCTTGTTAAAAATTTTTTATTTCTACAACTTAGAAACTTCAATATAAAATTATTGTCCTTCAGGAAACACATCTGACTGAGAAACGTTCTAAAAGCCTTATTAGGTCATTTGGCCAAGGCTGGGAAGGTTTTATACAGTCTAGTGAAGGTGCCTCTGGGGGTATCATCCTTGCTTGGAACTCTCAATTTGTGAAAACTCAGTTAATTTCATGCTCTGCTCAAGTTATAAATGTTGTAGTTCAAATTGATCAGTCAGAACCTTTTTTACTTTCCAATGTATATGTTGTAACAAATCCTAATTTACGTGCTAACCTGTGGTCTTCTTTTATGAATATCTCTCTGGACTCCTATCCTTGGTTAATCTTGGGAGATTTTAATTGTATTTTAAATGAAAATGATAAATGTGGAGGTACTCCATTTCATGTCTCTAAACCTATTTTTGAATTTCAAGCCTTTATTCATCATTCTGGTTTGATGGATCTAGGTTTCGAAGGTAACAAATTTACATGGTCAAACAATAGGTCTGGTCTGGCTAAAATTCTTGTTAGACTAGATAGAGCTTTTGTGAATGCATCTTGGTTACATTTCTATGAAAATACTCTAGTCAAACATCTTATTAGAATCACTTCAGATCATAGGCTTATTCTTGTTGTTTTACCTAATCCAAAACAACATAAAATTAGACTTTTTAAATTCCAGAATTTCTGGTTAGAATATGATGATTGCAAATATCATATATAATGCTTGGAATATTTTTAATTCTTATGAGGACAAGTATATATTCTCTTCTAAATTAAAAAATACTAGAGGAGCCTAGCTCACTAGAATAAATATAAGGTAGGTATTTTAGAAAATCTGCTTGACATCACCAAAAAAGATATTGCTTTCCTTGAATCTTTAGAAGGTCTTCCTAATGCTCTAATCAATATTGAAACTTCTTTAAGGTCTTTGTACAATAAATGCATAGCCCTTCAAAGGCAAATTAGCTTAAAATGATGGTCTAGAGCTAAAACTAAGTGGATAAATGAGGGTGATATAAATTCAGCCTTCTATCATAGAATTGTTACGATGAGAAGACATAACAATTATATTAATTCCATTATATCAAATGACTATACAACCATTACTGATAGTAAGCTTATCCTTCAACTATTTGTTGATCATTATCAAAATCTTTGGCATGAAAGCTCTGTTCTACCTATTCAAAATTTAGTTTGGCCATCTTTTAACTCCATTAATTTAGAAGAAGGAAATCAACTAATTCCGCCTTTCTCCCCTAATGAGGTCTGGGAAATTGTAAATTCTCTAGGAAATGGGAAAAGTCCGGGCTGTGATGGTTTTAATGCTGAATTTTATAAATATTTTTGGAGTACCATTTCTAAAAATTATCTTGATGACATTAATTTATTTTTTAATGATGCAACAATGCCTAAAGATTGAAATCAAACTATTCTAACTTTTATCCTTAAAAGTCAATCTCCAAATTCTGTTAAGGATTATAGGCATATTGCCTTGTGTAACCTAAATTATAGGATTCTTTCTAAACTTTTAGCAAATAGAATGAAAAGATTGCTCCCCAAGCTGATATCTCCTGAACAATCTGGGTTCATTAAAGATAGAAGCATTCATGAAAATATCCTAATAGTGCAAGAGCTAGCTCATTCTTTCTATAGATCCAAAAGTAAGCATCCTTTCATTCTTGTTAAAATAGATATTGAGAAAGCTTATGACCTTATTAGATGAGATGCTATTTTACATGTTCTGACTCTTTATAACTTCGCAACTAAATTTATTCAATGGATCTGTTCATGCATCTCTACTACCTCTTTTTCTTGCCTTATTAATGCTTATAACTCTAATTTTTTAAAATCTCATAGAGAAATTAGGCAAGGGGATCCTATATCTCCTTTCCTATATGTCATTGTTGCTCAGACTCTACCATTACTTATAAATGATGCTGTAGATCAGAAAAATATTATTCCTTTTAAAATTAAGAATGCTATGATTAGTCATTTAATATTTGCAGATGACATCATCCTAATTTTTAAGGCTAATGATAAAGACATTAATTCTATTTGTGAAATCTTCAATAAATACAATTCCCTCACTGGTCAAAAAGTGAATTTAGCCAAATTTGAAATTTATTTTCCTAAGGACACTCCCATATCTTTTAAGCATCAGCTATGTCATAAACTTGGAATGAAGATTGGAAATTTTTCTTTTAAATACCTAGGTGCATTAATTTTCCCTAGAAGACCTCCTAAGAATGCTCATAATTATATTATCTCTCAATTTGAAGCTAAATTAAGTAATTGGAAGGCTTCTCTCCTTTCTCAAGCTGGAAAATTGGTCCTTATTAAATCTGTGCTAAACTCAATCCCTACTCACACTGCCTCTGTTACTTGATTAAATAACAGTTTAATAGATAGATTAGAAAAAATTATGAAAAAATTTCTTTGGAATAATTCAGTTGACTCAAGGAATATTCATTTAATCAGTTGGGATACTACAAATCTCCCTAAAAACCAAGGTGGTCTAGGTCTCCAAGATATTAAATCAAAAAGCATAGCTCTTCAGGTTAGGAGAATTCAAAAATACCTTAATAACAGTGATTCTTATTTGGGTTAAGTTCGTTAAAAACAAATACCCTCCTTTAAACTTTGTGAATTGTGATATCCCTAAGAAAGCTTCTTGGTGCTGGAAACTATTTATGAATGCTTTCTCCAAGCTTCTGTTGAGTCTTGGTCAAGCATTGACTAAGGAATCCAGAACCATTGTTGCTAACACTATTTGGTTTATCTGAATTTTTAGAAATGGTTTAAAGCATGGTGAAAAGTTGAACACTTGCTTCTGCTCCGTGATGACCATCTTGGCATTCTCGAATCAATACATAAAGCAAAGTGTATCCGAGGGAAATCAAAATATTCAAAATCATATTTCTCATTGGCTTAGGCCCAATCAGGATTGGATAAAAATCAATTGTGATGACTCTTATGAAAATAGGGAAGGAGCTACTTTTATTGTAAGAGACCATAATGAATATTGCATTCATGTGAAAAGTTTCTATTTTCAAGCCCATTTGACTTTTTTAACTGAACTAACAGCTTTATTTAGAGCTTTGATTTTTGCAGTCTCAAACAGCTTGAGCTATATCATCGTAGAATCTGATTGTAAAGTATTGGTAGATCTTATTAGAAATAAGGCCCAGGCTCCTTGGCAATGCAGAAATCTATTTCTTAATACAATTGATTTGTATGAAAAGTGTAATAACATTGTATGTAATTTTATTCCTAGAAATGCAAACCAAGCTGCCCACTGGGCAGCAAATATAGCAAGAGTGAATAAGGATTCCTCTGTCTGAAATTTTGTTCGCCCACTTGAGCTAAACAATATCCTGGTTCAGGATTGTAATCTTTATGGCCTAATGGCCTAATATATCATTTTATTTTTTTTGGGGGAAAAAAAAGCGGCGGATATATTTTCGATCAAATAGCATGTATATTTCCGAGAATAACTAGTATTTTCTTGAAGTACACGTGCGAAAAACAGAAACAATAAGTAATCATGCAGTACAAAAAAAACTAATACAACAAATCCATAAGAAAAAAAAATATCTCAAATATTTTTTTTATTGTAAGATTTAAAAAAAATCATGAGTCATGATCATATCACATCAAGAAAATTTAGATTCTTAATTTATATAATTTGGCTCTGATATCGATTGTAAAAAAAAGTTAATGTCATAAGATTATATTAATTTAAGAACACTAATAATCAATAAATAAGGAAAGATCTTACTTGAAGAGATATAATTATAGCAGAAGTAATTTTTTGGATCTCCATGAATAACTATATCTTCCTCTACATCACTTTCTCAAAAGGTTTTGTTTTGATAGGAAAAATAACTATGAGCTAAGGTTTTTAATCTCTCATCCACATCTCATGTGTGTCGAGGGGACCTAGCCTTTATTTATAATTGATTAAATTGACTCGTTCATCACGGGCTTCATTAATCGGGCTTACACTTGACTAATCACATCAATCATAATTAAGTATTTCGAGCTCAAGTCACATAAGCTAATATGCATTTCAAATATGATCATAACATTAACACATATTCTAATCATCTAATGGCTAATGCCTGATATTAATATACAACCCTCTCTGGAAAATTGTGGTTATATTATCTTTCTATTTTCTAGGGATGGCTTGACTCGGCAGGCAAGCAGTCACCCTAACCTGCTGACTAGGGTCCCCTGTATCTTACCTGGCCTTGTCTGTATAATGGGCCGGGAATGGGATTAAAAACCATTACCACACAGGGCTGGGGAAGAGTTTTAACACCATCCAACACGCCTAGCCTTGCCTCCTACGAATACAAATATATAAGTGTTTGATTTTCATATAATCTGATATACA
Source organism: Canna indica (assembly GCA_034359265.1). NCBI lineage: Eukaryota > Viridiplantae > Streptophyta > Magnoliopsida > Zingiberales > Cannaceae > Canna > Canna indica. The sequence continues at coordinate 43,155,447 of CP136893.1, forward strand.
TGTATGGAACCGACTTGCCTCTATGGGATAGATCTTTTCCTTGCTTGACACTATGAATGTGATCCCTGCACCCATTCTGCTCCAATGCCATCCATATTATCTTCCAGCTGTGATTATTGCCATGATTTCTGTGGGTGATCTGTAGAAAATCATACTACCATAGACACCAGATAAAGATACATCAAAATTTCTGATGGTTGATGAGCCAAAACCCAATGAAACGATTGTGGAAATTCCAAATCCGAAGGAGATTCCTGATGAAGATGGATGGTCCACGGTTACTTCTAGAAGAAACAAGGGTAAAAGGTCACGGTAGAAGGCAGGAAGCGTAGGCCATTATGTATTAATCAAGTTGAGTTCATTTTTTGCTATTGTCGCCGGGATGTTTAGGTTGCATCATTTGCTGCTCCAGCATATCTTCCAGGTTCCTCTGCAAATTAAGCTTGTGGTTATTATCATTCCCTTACAACGCATGGTATATTTTATGAGAGATGTCCATACAACTGCAGTGGTTCGGTGCAAATTTGATTCAGAAAACGATCGCTTAGCTGTTGTTTGGTTAGCGAAAATTATTTCCTGATTTGATTTCAGTAAAATTGAAAACTTGATTTCGTAAACTTGGTTTTGATTTTTAGTTTTTAATTTTCTGAAAACGCGTTTGGTTAATGAAAATAACATCAGTTTTAGTTAGTTGAAATCAGTGAATATTTATTTGGTTATAAAAAATAATATTAATTTTTTTTTAATATTTTTAATAATAATTAAATGTTTAGTTAGTTTATAAAATTAAATATTTGTTAATATGATTATAAAATATTTATATGATTTAATTAATTAAGTTATTAATAATTTAAGATTTTTTTTTCCAATTAGATATAAAAACTAATTAATAGTTATTATAATTTTTTTTTTAAAATAAGTTCAACGATCTAAAATTAGGTTTGATTAAATTATAAATAGATCAATTTTAAGAAAATTGAGTTATTTAAAATTTGGATTTGAGTCAATTAGATATAAATTAGTTTAATTAATTTATAAATTTAAGATAAAAATTTGAGTTGAAAATGATGATTTTTATTTTTTAAAATTAGATATAGTTTGATTTATTTTTAAATTAATTAATTTTATAAAAAAAATTATAATTAAAAAGTTGTCATTGCATTTTGATAACGAAATAGACAGTCTCGAAACCACAGAAAATAACATTCAGATATTTTCATTTTTATTAAGAAAACTGATTTTGTTTTCATTCTGGTTTCGATTCAGTTTCATGAAAACACTGAACCAAATATGTTTTGGTAAATAATTTTAATTTCAGTGAAATCGAAATCATGAAAATAAATTTGATTTCGCTAAATAAACAAGCCTTAATTTTGTGATAGTATGTTTTGTCAAAATAGACGCCATTGAGAGTCAACATGTATAATGCAAAACATCTTGGTCAACCTCTGACTGGAAGCTAAAATCTTACTCCAATTTCATCGTCATGGACGAAAGAGCCACATCAGCGCCCAGTTCACGAATATAGTAATATATTCACAAATATAATTATATATTAAGTAATAATTAAAGTTATTATTATTATTATTATTTTGAAAACAAGAGCTTTGGATTGCTTTTTTTCTTCTCCCAGCTTGGTTTAATCATTTAACATAAAAGAACTCGCTGGCACCCCATGTGGGCTTTGCAAGCCACTTCCTCATCGGGTATCGGCTCTATACTCTTGGTCGGCTCTATACTCTTGGTCGAAGGACTCTGCAACTCTTTCCCCTCTGGTGCTTGCGAAGAAGGGTTTCCTATTGGCTCATGGATATGAAAGTGTCGGAGCTTCAATCTTGATCCCCTCTGTCTGCGGCGAGGACGACTCTGTGCTCGAGGTTTGTGCCTAAGCTAGATAGTGATAAATTCGTTTCAAGTAGAATTATCATAAAACCAAAACGAATCGAGAGATCTCAAAATATAAAATTTTAAAAAGACCATTCCTATTGGTTGAAAACCGAAAGGCCACAATGAGCCAACGATTTGGAACCGCAAGGTCGCATGAGCCTGTTATATGCTACATAGGTCTCCGAAGAGACCGAAAATCAAACATCAAAAATCATTTTTGAAACATATTAAGAGCGGGAAAAATCAATCAACTTTAAATATGTATCATAAACACCATCGATACCAAGTGATTTAGATGTCAATTCTTAAACCTAAGACATCTAGTCTAGGTGAAGACTTTGAAGTTGTAACCATGTAAGGATCTTTCCTTCAATTTTTTGGTCAACTTCATCTCTTCAATTTCCATTACCATTGTGTTGTAGCTCCCCCTACAAAAGAGCATGAAACTTTTGGTACCTAAATGGCTTTGAGTCCTTGGGGGTTAGATGGCCTAGGAATCCAAAGTGTCCTAGCTACACTTGAATTTTTTTTGAATGCACAATCATAAATAGCATGACCATATATTGCACAACAAAAGTAATGTCTATGAAATTCTTTCTTTTTACCATTCATATGAATATGAGGTCTAATGTTAGAATGCTTGACATGAGAAGCATGATGAACATGAGCATTCTTAGATGAAATATTTTTCTTCCTAGGATTTCTACAAGATGAAACATGTGATAAATAACTAGTTTTCCTACTCAAGAAAATAACCTCATTTTCAAATCATTAATTGATTTATGTAAGGCTTGCATTTGAGATTTCATTATACTATTTTTATTTTTGATTTTCATATTTTCTACTTTCAAATTTTCAATCTCAACTTTTGAGATATTTTTCAATTCAATTTTCAAATCATCATTTTCATTTTTCAAATCTATATTCTCACTTTTTAAGTCCTCAATTTTAATTATCATTTGTGAATTACTAGTTTTCAAAACATCAATACTATCATGACAATCAACACTCGAGGAACTTGGATTTGCCTTTAAATTTTCATTTTCTAACTATAGAGCATGCAAATCCTTAGTAAGCCTAGAGTTATCCTTTTTAATTTTCTTGATTTCTTTACTCTTTTTCAAAAGCATGCTACACATATTTTGACATTCTTCTACTAATTCTTCATATGATATTTTGAGTGAATGTGAAGAACTAGCATTACTATCATATGCTATATCTTTATTATGACTAAAAGTAGAGTATTTTACCTCATCATGGATATCCATGAGGCAAACCTTGGATGTACCTTCATAGTCATGGCAAGAGGATACTTCTTGTGATTCGGAGGTGAATGTTGAAGCACTTGTCCTCTTCTTGGCATTATTCTTTGATGAAGGGCAATTCCTCTTACTGTGCCCCTTTTCCTTGCACAAGTAGCATATAATCTTTCTTTTTCGGCTTTTTGATTTGCTTCTTTGACTAGAAGTACTAAGATCATCAAAACCGAGGTTAGTACTAGGGGATGACCATTGTCATCACCACCCTCAACAAATGTATTAAGCTCTTCGGTTTTAGCATAACCATATAACATATTTAATGTGACCCAAATATTAGACGCGGAAGAACAATCCATAATATTTTCAAGTATATCATTTGAAAATGAGCAATATAGAATATGCGTTGTTTTAGCATTTAATTCAAACAATTTAACTTGTTCTTGGGTCCATGCATTCATATTTTCCTTAGGTTCAATATATTTTGTCTTTACCATGTAAAATACACCTAAACCTTGAATCTTTAGGAAAGTATACATTCTACTCTCCCAAAGACCAAAGTTAGACTCATCGAACCTAGGAGGTGTAGAAACAACCGACTCCAATGCCATTTTTGGATCGAAATAAAGTGTAGGAGAGATGGTGAAATCTCAAGCAACGACCTGCTCTGATACAAATGTTGGTGAAATGGCCATACTAGAGGGGGGGTAAATAGTGTGTTAACTAAATCTATTTGCCTAAATTTGATTTTAAACGTTTTCTTAAATTACTTAGGCAAATTGTAATTTATCAACTAAATGCGGAAGCGAGTAATGAATATAAACAATGCGATACACAAAGAGAACAATGCTAACACAATTATTTATAGTGGTTCGGCCCCAATGCCTACTCCACTACCTAAGCACCCCGCTTAGGATTTCCAAACTAAATCCACTAAATTATGAGTAGCTTACAATTGAGGACTTTACACCGAAAAGATCCTACACTCACCTCGAAGGCACTTCCACACCCGAAAGTATCCCACCTTCCTACCGAGTGAGCTTTCCCTCCTCAATTCCTAAGACTACTCCTAACTTAGTTTACACAAGTGGCTTTACACCATCTACACCAAGGTAACAACTTTCACAGAAGACCACACACTAGGTCTTCTTACAAACTCAAGTAAATTAAAGTAAAAATAAATAAAAAACAAATCTATTACAAGAAGGAGGTGAAAAGAACTTATCACAAGGAAAGCACCTATTCTTCTTGAGTCTAGCACCCTTGATGAGCTCTCCAATGAAGAACACTTGAAGATGAGGGATCAAGAGCTAGGTTTGAAGGATTTGAGCAATGAGAAGCTTTAGAGGATGCTAAAGATCACTCTTTGAGGTTTATGAGCATCATTAAGAGCTTGGGAGAGAGTTTAGGGTGGGTATTTATAACCCCCCAAATAAAGGGCTCGTCAACAGGCGTATTTTTGCCCGTTGCCGATGCCCGGTAGCTTGCCGGTCGATCATCGCTCGATCGAAGGCAATCTGCCACTTTTGGGCATACTTCGATCGACCGACTAGTCCATCGAATTGACTACTGCCAATGTTTTTGCCACATTCGGTCAACTGACTGGTCGATCGAATTGCCTTCTGCCCGATATCCGCTTTTGCCGGTCGATCGAATCTGGGCAGGGCAATTTTCTTGTGTGTTATTTATTGCACGCTTTATTTTCGAGTTCTGTCTTTCAACGTGCGTCAACTTGGAGAGCTTTCCATGTGTTCTTTAGACTCATCCAAGACATCTTTGGTGCACACGTCGAACTTCTAGAGATTTTTGCGACGAACCCGAACGTGTCTATTAATGTCCTTTCTATTTTATGATTTCTTCAATATTTCTGATCGAGGACATCGAGTGTTAATTGATATGGAACCTGAAAATATTTCTCAATAAAACATTAGTTCCATGTTTATTATCATCAAAACCGAGATTAAAACCACGGTTGAAAACCTTAGGCCAACACGCACATGATCAGTATGGTTACTGGTATCAGCAGTTCCTTGCTGGAAAAGATTGATGCTTTGGATTTTGACCTGATTGCCTCGGAGGATACTATGATCAGGGCATTGGGCTTGCCCTCTGCCTGATTCGAGTCTGTTGTTTGTAGTGTAGTTTGCTTTTGTCATGTTTCACAACTTTTGCACCCTATTTTGGAACGTCCGAGGGTTATGTCGACTCTCCAAACATTATATGGTGAAACAAGTTATCAGGGATTCTAAATGCAGCGTGACTTTCCTTTCTGAAACACAATTGAATGATTGTTCTCGTAGAATTGTCAGACAAATCTTCGACTTTTTGTTTGATGATTGTTAAAGCGCCATCAATGCTTCTGGTTTCTCGGGGGGGATCTTGGCACTTTGGGATCCGAATATTTGGATTTATACGGGATGTCAGCTTGGAAATTGGTCTATTACTATCTCGCTTAAGCACAGATCCTCAGACTTCTTCTTTGTGGCTATTGGTGTGTATGGACCACGGACTCGGGGACAACGATCTGGAATCTTGCAAGAGCTGCGACAGACAATCTCTAGCTGTACCGGCCCACTCCTGTTAGGAGTTGATTTCAACATGACTACCCACACTCGCGAGCGACTTAACTATTCTGGTAACATGACTGACTCGAGAAGGTTCTCTAGGCTCATTGCGGATCTCAACCTCCTTGATATCCCTCTCACTGACAGTTTGTTCACCTGGACCAATAACCAGAACCCCCAGCTCTGGCGAAATAGAGTGCATCCTTGTAAACAACGCCCTCGTCTTGGCATATCCTGAGTTCTTCGGAATTGTGGGAGATAGGAGGCTCTCTGACCATAATCCGTTTCTTATCAAGATGGCCCTGAACAATCGCAAATCGGCACCGCACTTCAGGATTGAGAATACCTAGCTCTAGTATGAACAATTCAATGATATTATCAAGGCTGGGCTTTGCAATTCCCATTCTAGCATGAGTGCACCCGTGATTGGCTCCCCGTTGAAGCTTTGGCTCTTCTATTGGAAACCGCTTAGCTGAGTCATCTTGGATTGGGACAAGATACATAGAGCTAATTGGAAAAGGAACCGTCTCAATGCTGAGGATAGATTGAGGGCCCTGAACTCTAAGGCAGATATTGCCTCCCTTGATGATCGACTTGAGCTTGCAGAACTGAAGCATACCAAAAATTTTCTCGATCGTTGCTATAGCAATGAGTGCTTGTATTGGAGGCAGAGAGCAAAGATTCATTGGATTAGCGACGGGGATAGAAATATCAGATACTTCCATCTTTGTGCCTCGAATAGATGAAGATGCGACTTGATTTCTTCCCTTCATATGGCCGGCTCTTGCATCTCTGATTTGACTATGGTGGCTTCTGCTTTCATAACCTTCTACATTGATCTCCTTGGCCGTGAAGTTACGACTCTGCTTAGACCCAGATGGACCACTCTATACTAGACCTCACACACGAGCCTCACCTCCCCGGACGATCTCTTTTCTTTGACAGAAGTTCATGAGATAATTAAAAAGGTTAAGGCCTTTAAGGCACCCGGCCCAGATGGACTAACGATGGAATTCTATCAGAAATTCTGGCCTCTCATTAGCGACCAAGTCTTCAATATTCTCACGAAGCTCCAGAACAATCTTGAACTTATGAACTATATCAACAAAGCCAATATCGTCCGGATTCCTAAATCTCCTGGGGCTAATACAGTTGGAAACTTTAGACCAATCAGTCTGAAAAATAGCATCATAAAAATCTTCTCGAAGTTGCTAGCCAACCGTCTTGCACCCCTCATTCATGATCTTGTTGACAATAAGCAAGGGGCTTTCATCAGAGGCCGTAACACTCTTGATTGCTTTATGACCGCTCATTAAACCATTTGGGGTTGCAAAAGGCTTTGCCAGGATGTCTGTCTAATTAAGATTGATTTTGCTAAAGCTTTCGATACGGTTAACTATGACTTCATTCTTCAGATGCTGACTGCTCGTGGGTTTTCTCCGACTTGGATTTCTTGGATCTATTAGCTCCTCTCCACTACGGAGTCCTCTCTGCTGATTAATGGATCAGAAGGAAGACCGTTCAAGCATCGGAGAGGCGTGAGGCAAGGGAACCCCCTCCCCCCCTCCTCTTCAACTTGGTAACAGACACTCTTTCAAGACTCATCTCCAGAGCCGCAGACCTTGGGTTGGTAACTGGGGCTTTAAGTCCGATCCTACAGAAAATGCATCACACACATTTTTTTCGCAGATGATCTACTGCTCTTCTGCAAAGCCGAAGAAGAGTCTCTGAGATCCTTACGGTGTATACTGGAAGGTTTTGAATTGTGCTTGAGCTTGAAGCTTAATCCTCTCAAGACTAAGGCGATTCATGTGCTTGGAGATGAGGCCAAGGCGGCCTTGGCTGCAGATATTTTCGGGTGTTCGGTGGGAGCTTTACCTCTTCAGTACCTTGGCCTTCCCTTAAGGGACGAAGGACTTAATAGAGCCGACTGGACCCATCTTATCACAAAGGTGGACTCTACTTTGGCTTCTTGGCAAGACCCTTTTCTTTCCAGAGCTGGCCGTCTTACTATGGTCAATAGTGTGCTCACTAGCCAAGCCACTTATTTTTTCTCAATCTTCTTGGCACCACGGTAGGTCCTCAAACACATTGATAGACGACGAAGGACTTTCTTTTGGATTGGAAGAGGTGATGTAACTTCACAAGGAAAATGTTTGGTCAGTTGGGACTTGATGACCAGTGGACGGGATGAGGGGGGTCTGGGGATCCTTGATCTGCCCTCCCACAATAGGGCGCGACTGGCCAACAGGATCTGGAACCTTTTCCAGTCTGGGGGTATAACTTGGCAGGATGTTCTTACCTGCCTCTACCTTAAACTCCTGGAGCTTCATGATGGTGACAGTCCCCATTTATCTCACATTTGGAGGAATATCAGTAGTCTGTTGGAAGGCCTCCGACCCTCCTTCATTCTTTCTATGGGCGATGGTTCGACCCTGTGGCTCTAGCACGCCCCTTGCTTTGATGGCCGTAGTCTTAGAGAGCGCTTTCCGACACTTTTTTCGGCCACCTTATCCACGGATATCTCTTCCTCAAATGCCAAGTTGAGGGACTCCTCTGGCGTGATTCAAGGATGGAATTTGAGATTCAGGCACTTGGTTCCATTTGATTTGCTTAATAATCTAGTGAGGGATTTGGCCCCACACCTGGAATGCTATAGGAGCCGCTTCGCTTTTTTGGATCTAGAATGACAACGATAACTACTCTACGGACCGCTTCTACCACATTCTGAACTTCAGAGGAGTCAGAGATGTCAAGGCACCTTATTTGTGGCAAAAGGAATATCCTCCGGCTTGCTCTATTAAATAGTTGGCTCATAGAAAGATGTCGGCTGCTCACCAAGGATAGACCCCTAACTTGGAACCTAATGGTTTGTCCGACTTGCATCCTTTGTAACAGCTGCGATGAGACGCATGTTCACCTCTTCACGGACTGTGCTTTCACCGTTGAGGGGTGGAAATATTTCCTCGGGCTATCCCATACCAGATTCTTCCCGTTAGATTTTAAACCTTGGGATAGTCAGCGTCCAGGGAGGACCAAGACGAATCTATACTGCTTACGCCTGATCATGATCTGAAGATAAAAGATTTGACATGAGAGTAATATTAGGCTCTTCGACAATCAGAGCAGAACGATACTGGATCTTGCCACGGAAGCGGTCGCTTTTCTTGGTCTTATGTAACTGGCCTGGTTCCTTTTAGGAACATGGCTTTTATGTCTTGCTCCGTTTCTTACCTTTATTGCTTTTCTTCTTTGTCTCCCTCCTCCCCATTTCTTGTATTCCTTTCATTCCTCTTGAATTGAATACAAAATTTTTATTCTTCAAAAAAACAAAAACTGTTCAACAGGGAAATTATATCAACCATTTTCTTATTATCAAACAGGTGAGAGTCATTTACAAAGAGATGCTATCTTCTAATTTCTAAAGAAAAAAACAAACAAATCTTCTTAGCTGAAGATTTTCATAGGACGAAATTTCATTACGTTGTGGCTTGAGTTTGAAACTATTACTGAGTTTCTGTGTGCAACATAATTAAAATGTCTCCTGGTATGAAAGGAATCTTAAACTATCACCGATAGAAATCAATTGAAATTTTATTTTTTGGAAAAATTCTTCGGCGTGAAATTGGGCGTTGGTTTCTCGATAATCAACGCTCAACTGCCTGTGCCGTCAATTTCCAAATTTTTTTCAATACCATATTCTCTAATTTATTTTGAACCACAATTATCTTTTATAAATCATTCATTAGTTCCCAATTAATTGCTATGTTAATAGAAATTATCAGTTGTTGAGCCCAAAAAGATCAAATTCTATTAATCTCATCAAGAGTATATATAAAACATGTACGTGGTGAGGTATACTTTAAGTTATCCTATTCTAACATAATGGCACCAACTTAACAACAATAAATAATTTTTAAAAAAAACAATCAAATTTTTTAAATATAATCTTTAATCCCACGTCAGGTGCAATTTGTTTAAACATAATCAAGTATTGGAGCTTGTGGAACAAGCGTCGGTATCCAAATACCAGTAGAATAACCGTCGTCGGTACCCATCCGGATATTGATTTCGTCTTTCATTTAGTCCTCTTCAAAAGCAATGAAATTTAAATTTCTGACATTTATCAAGCATCGGCTCATAATGAAATTTTTGTAGTGTTTCAACTTAATTAGACGCCACCAACCAAATGTCTTCTACGATGTTTGAAATTGATCATTCCCACCATTATCACCTTATTTGTAATTGTATTCACTGTAATGAACCCAACCCTAGCGATGAAACTTGACTCGGTCCAGGAGACGTCATAGAACAAGAAAGTTATTGTTGGCTTAATGTTTTTAAGCTAGATTTTAATTTTGATTTTGATGATAACAAACAATGATTAATGTTTGAATGAGAAACAATTTCAGGTTTGATGTCGATAAGCACGCGACATCTGTGATCGAAAGGATTAGAACAAAATAAAGAATCAAAAGAGACATTGCTTGACGTTCAAATGTTCAAAAAGATTCAAAGACTAGTTTTAGGATTTAAAATATTGTAATCCTTGGCATGCTTGATGATGAAGTTGAAAATCAAATCCAAATCCTAAAAACCTGTACCGAACGCGAACCTGAACCGTTGCTAAAACTGCTTACTAGTAGTTTTGGTCGATCGATCATCGAAGGGCCCAACTGTTGGCCTAAGGGTTTCTACCTTGGTCTTAATCTCGGTTTTGATGATAACAAAGATGGAACTAATGCTTCATTGAGAAATCCTTCAGGTTCCAAGTCGATTAGCGCACGACGTCCCCGATCGGAAAAATTAGAGAAATCAAAGAAATCGGCAAGGACGCTCGTCGTGTTGTAATCATCTTTTATGATGCAAAGAACCCAAAAACAAAATCCGAACCCCAAAACTGAAAACCCGGAAACCGCCCTGAAATTCACTAAGCCTAGGGAGCTCCTTGGAGGTCTATATGACCTAGATATTTTCTTGACACAAAAAATGACGGTAATTATTCCTTGGGTAAAAACTAGATCGATAACGAGGGATTTTAAGGTTTTTTTTGAAGCCTTTAGCCTACCAATAGTTGACCTGGAAGATTAGAAAAATTTTATTTTTCGAAAATTTGTACTAGACCCCAAAAGTTAGATTTTGATTCTTAAGGATTTTGATTTTTTAGATATTTTTATTGAATCCAAATAGGGGGTAATCCTTATATAACATTTATGTTTTATTGAATATGGTCAAAAATTGGTAGTAGCCAATTCGGTCGACCGAATGTGGCAGAAAATTGGCAGTAGCCAATTCGGTCGACCGGTCGATCGACCGAAGTGCGCCCAGAAGCAGCAGAATGTCGTGGTCGTTTGGGCGGTCAATCCATTGGTCGACCGATGATCGACCGGCAAGTGACCGAGCGTCGCCAACGGGCAGAAAAATGCCCGTTGATGAGCCTTGGTGTTTGGGGGGTTATAAATACCCATCCCAAACTCATTCCTAGTTAGTTGTTGATGCCTCTAAGTCTCAAAGAACCACTCCTTGCATCTCTACAAGTATTATTGAGCCATCTTTGCAAAGAACCTTAGCTTTGAGCCTAGAAACCTTGAGATTGACTTTGAGCTTGCCTTGATTCATCTTCAAGTCATCAAGAGGATCTAGGACATCTTGTTTGAGAGCTAAGTGTGTATTGTTCATTATTTGTTCTCATTATTGTTGTATTTTGGTGTTTATTTCATTGAATTTAAATTTGTGTAAACCTAGAGTGCTAGGTTGATTGAGTTGGTGGTTGCCTTGGTGTTGAGGTTTAAACCCACCATTGTAAACATAGTTTACTAGAGTTAGTTGAGTTGTCCCTTAGGTTGAGATGGAAGAGTGCTCTCGGTAAGAAGGCGGTGACTTCCGGGTGTGGAAGTGCCTTAGGTTGAGAGTGAGACTCTTCAGGTCAAAGTCCTTATTGTAAGGGAAACAAGATTAATCTAGTTAAACTAGTTTGAAAATCCTAAGCGGGGTGCTTAGGTAGTGGAGTAGGCATTGGGGCCGAACCACTATAAATCATTGTGTTAGCATTGATATTTTGTTTGTCTTTATTGCTTCATATTTATTTCTTGGATGTCTATATACCTTGTATTCCTTCCTTAGTCGTAGAAATCTATTGAGCCATTTTACAAAGATTTCTAAGCCTTGATTGAACCATTACTTGAGACCCTAGCTTTGGGGTGAACCTTTTTGATTGAGCCTCTACCCTTGCATGATTCACCATCAAAGACATTAAGATGAGCTAGGAGCTTGTCATTATGCAATACCCGTGTTTTAATTTTGGTTTCAGCAAGAGACTTGGGTTTCGCATTGGAGCGAGCCGAGTGTATCATCGGAGAACTGGTGAAAGTAGGAAATTTTAATTTCTTGATTGAGACGAGTCTAGGTCTACCTTGGGTGTGGTTCGGTCGAGCTTGTGGCCTAGATTGGGTGCGAACTTGAGCGAGGAGCAGGGAGGTCATTTGGAGAGGGAGGAAGAATATTCTCGGTAGGCAGTTCCTACAGTGACGTACCTCATCAAGCATCACTATTGGAGGGGCATTAGTGGTCTGATCTTGCCGAAATTTGGTAAGTGAGTAGTAGACTTCGTGTTTTGGATTCTGATTGATGGATATTGTCTTTTGATGACATGATATGTGATTGTGACAGAAAAACAGAAGCCCTGTTCTTGGTTTTCTTTAGCAGATTCATGCAACAACTTGTTTCATCCAATCGAGCGATCGAGACACCATATGGGATCAGACTGATTTTTGGTAAGCATGTCCGAGACTCCTTGTTTCTTCATCCGAATGGTGAAGTTCTAATTTGGACGATTCATTTTAGGGATATCCGAGGAGGAAGGGACAACATTTTGGAGAACGAGATTTGGCACGAGAGATTGTTGTTTGTCGGAGATCGTCAGAGTCGTTGATTAGGATTTGATGGGAGTTTGAATCGAGGTGAGTGGCTTGGGCCGGCACCATGGTGGCTTGCCACCATAGGGTTGGCTAGATCTTGTCTTGTAAAGATTCATTTTTGAAATTTCAGATTTTTCATTTCCGATGAACGTTGTTTTCGCAATTTGAGTTGTGATTTAGAGTGTGTGCCTCTCTTTTGTTGATCGGCTCATTAGGGCACAAGTAGGTTTTATTGGGGCCAGTTTCATGCCCGGTTGATGGCTTGAATTTTGGTGATCGATTGAATCGGTAACACAAGTTGGACTTGATCTCTACTCAGCATGAATCGAAGAATTGCGAAGAACAATAATAAATATTAGTACACATTACAAATATATTAAAATAAATTCCCATAATGTAAAAGAAGAACAAAAGTATATATATTATCTCAACTAAAAGAAGTTATCATCTTAAAAATATTAAAGTAATGATAGATATTCATCTTTAGGTAGTCATTGGAAATTAGATGGGATTAAATTACATGAAGAAATGATCATATCTTATTTCTCAAAATCCAATGGATATTATTTTCATCACCAAGTAAATAATGATTAGAATTTTTTAAATCAATCTATATAAACGACCGAGGTATATAAAGCGTCATATATATATATTAATTAAGATAAATAACAAAAATCTTTCCTTAACTATGACATATTTGTAATTATCCTTTGAGCTTTAAAATTAGACAAAAAAAAAACTAAATTTTATGGAATTAACAAAAATATCCCTTTTGTTAACTCAATATTATTTATTTAACATACTCTTTTTTAAAATGACACGTGACAACTTTTTATTGGTACAAGTATTAAAAGATAAACAAAAAAGTTAACTAAAAAATTAATAAATTAAAAATTATAAAATATGAATTGTTAGAAAAGTTAATTAGGAAATAAATTTGCAGTTAATATTTCTTAATTTTTAATTTATTAATTTATTAATTTCCTTTTTAATATTTGGACCAATAAAAAATTGCCACGAGTTATTTAAAAAAAGATTATGTTAAATAAATAATATTGAGTTATTAGAGTGGATATTTTTGTTAGTTTTATAAAATTTAATTTATTTTTTATTTAATTTTAAAGTTCACGAGATAATTACAAATGGATGATACTTCAAGACAGGTTTTTTATATTTAACCTATTAATTAAGACGACGGCTCGGCGCAATTGTCATTGAGTCAATGCAAATACTATTGGAATTTGATCAGTTGTAATGACAGAAACTCACAGCTCTGACTAAGTACTCGCTATTGCAATGACTTAATTTTAGCAATTGTCAATAGACCATAGCAATTGACAACATTTCTACAAGTGTAGGACCATATCCGTTTTTTCGTAGTGGCAAACTATATTAATTGAGAATTTACGTGAAAGCTATATTGAAACAATATCAAACCTTCAAAACCAACTACTTTCACTATCGAATCAACATGACGATGTTGGCGTAAAGTTTTTAACATCGATCTTGATTTCAGTTTTGATGATAATAAATATGAAATTAATGTTTGAGCAAGAAATATTTTCAGGTTCCATATCGATTTGCGTGCGACGTCCCCGATAGGAAAAAATTAGAGAAATCGGTAAGGACGCTCATCGACGCTCGGATTTCATCGGAAAAATAGAGTTTAAATTTAGGATGTCTAGTATACTTGTATAATCCCATATTTGATGCATAAGAACCCAAAACTCCGAAACCTTGAAAACTAGCAAATGAACAAAACTGTATTCTACGATCGATCTACAATCGTTCTGTGACCGGTCATCTGCGACCACTTTGCTGTCGATCTACGATGGATCTTTTGCTACCAATTTGCTACCGCCCAACAGCTATTTTTTAAATTCCTGAACGGCTCTTTTTGAGCCCCTACTCTTGGGATCTTTATAAATACTCCCAAGACAGCCTTCGTTACCCATCTAATGATCCATTGAAACATTCTAACTTTATTTGCAAGTTTTTCTTGAGCCATTCTTGAGCAAACCCTAGTTCCATAGAGAAATCTTGATTTGACCTTCATTCTCCATTGATTATCATCAAAATCAAGAGGACCAGGGATCTTGTGTTTATTTGCTCCATTACTTGTGTATTTTTGTGATTTATTATCTTGTATTTGTTTTGCAATTGACGTAGTGTGTTAGTCAAGTGTGTGCTGGTAGCCTTGGTGTTTGAGGCTTAAATCCATCGGTGTAAACTTAGTTTACTAGGATTAGTTATGTTATCCTTAGGGTTTGAGGTGGGAGAGTGCTCTCGGTAGGAAGGCGGAGACTTCTGGGTGTGGAAGTGCTTTCGGTGCGAGAGCGGAGACTCTCCGGTGAAAATGTCTTCACTGTAAAGAAAATACTTCAATCTAGTAAAAGAGACTTGGAAATCCTATGCGGGGTGCTTAGATAGTGGAGTAGGCATTGGGGCCGAACCACTATAACTCGACTTGTTTGCATTGCTCTTATTTCGTTTTGATTACTTGTGTTATTTACTTGCTTCTGCATTCATCTAGTTGAATTGAGCTTTTGCCTAAGTAATGAAGAAATGATTAAAATCGGATTTAGGTTAAGTTTTTAGTAAACACACTATTCACCACCCCTCTAGTGTAGGCCATTCGACTTATATTTGGTATCAGAGCGGGTCGTAGATTGAGATTTCACCTTCTCCTCTACATCTTGCCTCGATCCGGAGAATGACACTAGAGAGTTTGTTATCTACACCTCTTAGGTTCGGCGACTCGAACTTTGGATTTTGGAAATATAGGATGTACACATATTTAAAAACTAAAGATTTTGATGTCTTTAACATGTTAAGATGAGAATTCATTGAATCTAAGGTTGACATGCATACTTGGAGTGAACTTGACAAAAAAATATTTAAATTTAATGGAGATGTCATGAATTGCATACTTTGTACCTTACCAAATGACATTCTTGAAGATATCATGTATTGCTCTACGACTTTTGATTTATATATGGGCTAGTTTGAATATTTTATACGATCATGCCAAAGCCGAAGAAATTGGTACATTTAATGAAGGTAGTGGTGATGACAATGATCATTCACCTACCCCTAATCTTAGTTTTGATGCCTATAGCTCTTCTAGTCAAAGTAGCAACTCCAAGAGACGAAAAAGAAAAGTAATTTGCCATGCATGTAAAGAAAAAAAGCATGTAAAGAAAAATTGCCCTAACATGTAAAACAAAGTAAGGAAGAGATCAAGCGCTTCCATCTCCATCTCTTGTTCACTTGAAGTACCCTTTAGTCATGACTACGAAGTCACTTCCAAAGTTAGCCTCATGGATGCTAATAATGAGGTACACTCTCCTTCATCTAGTCATGTTAATGAAAATGATAGTGTTAACTCTTCTAGTTCTCATGATATGCCTTATGATGAATTAGTAGATAAGAAAATATATGCCTTGCTTGTTTAAAAAAATAAAGAAAATAGAAGATTGAAGAAAGAAAATGTAAGGCTTAGTTCTCATTTGCATGAATCCAAGCTAGAAAATGACAAGTTGAAAACTAGTTCCATTAGTTCTTGCCATGATACCTTAAGTAGTGAAATTAAGAATTTGAGAACAAAAAATGAAAAATTGAACAATAAAAATTGCATGTTGAAATCTCAATTACATGCCTTACATAAGTCTATGAATGATTTGAAAAATGAGATTTTGATCTTGAGTAGGAAAGTTAATGTTCCTTCTTTTAAGAACTCTAGAAATCAAAATGTCTCATTTAGAAAATCTCAAAAAAAAATGTTTCCTTTAAGAATGCTCATACTCATTGTAATTCACATGTCAAGCATTCTAATGATAGATATCATGTCCATAGCAAAAATGAAAAAAAAATTCAATGGACATTATTTTTATTGTGGTATTTTTGGTCATGCCATATATGATTGTGTATTTAAGAGAAATCCAAGTGTTGTTAGGACACTTTGGATTCCTAGGCCAACTAACCCCCAAGGACCCAAAGCCATTTGGGTACCAAAGGTCTCATGCTCTTTTGTAGGGGGAGATACCACACAAGGGTAAATAATGTTGGGATAATGAAGTTGACCATGGACTTAAATAAAGCATCATCCCTTGGTTGCAACTTTGAGTTACTGTGATATTTTAGGTAAAATTGGCATCAAAACTACATTGGTATCATCTCTCAACTTCTATTCATCCATTAATAGTTAGAGATCATGATACTTGCTTTAAATTGATTGTCTTTCCCCGCTCTTGACATATTTCAAAAATTGATATTTGATATTTTATTTTCGATCTCTTCGAAGACCTTCGTAGCCTATAAAGGGCTGATGCGACCTTGTGGTTCAAAATCATAGGCTCATTGTGGACTTTCAATTTTCAACCAAGAGGTAGGGTTGGAGATCTTATTTGTAATATCCTAGATATTTAAATTATTATTATTTTCTGTTGGGGTGTTTGCCAGCCTAGCGGACTAGTTCATGGTCGAGCCGAGTCGACTCATGGTCCGTAGCGAGTTTGCAAGCTCGGGTAAGTAGAATATAAATTTATGAATTTATGAAATTAGGTTTAAACGATTGAAATTATTTTTAATTATTGTGGTGTTTGGATAATTATGAATTATGCCTATGTGAGTGCATTTAATTAGATGCTTATGATTTAATTATGTGTTTAATCAAGCCTAAATTAATTTAATTAAGTTTATCGGGTTAGCAGGTTGGTCTTGGCTTAAGTGGATGCGGGTTGAGCTTAAGTTAGAAGGGTTAGGGTTGAGGAGGAATTATAAAACCCCTCTCCTAGGTTGTGGCTCCAATTTTTGGAGCCACACAATTGTGAGAGGAGGAGCCAGTCGACAACCCAAGCCGCCAGCCGCCCCCTCCTCTTCTTCCCTTGGAGCCACCGCCACTTGGAGTGAGCCGCCGCCTCATCTTCTCCCTCCTTCGGGTCGAGCCGCCGGGGTTGGAGCCAGAATCGGAGGCCGCCGATTGAAAATCCTTCTCGAATTACTTTCCCTGAGTGGTTTTATCCCTCTTATTCGAATTTTCTAGGAATTTTCTTGAAGCCGCCTTGAAGATTCTTGATTTTGATAATGTTATTTTATGTTCTTGAGATTTTCTGGATTTCTATACCATGTTTAGATCTTAAATTTTGATCTCATATCATGGAATTTATGTTTAAGGGAAGATATGTGATTTTATAATTAAATCTTGTGAATCTTGGGTGTAAACCTCATCTTGGAATTCTAGATATTGTTGATGCTAAAAAATTAATTTAGTCTCCTTGATTCTTGGTTAGGGATTCTTGATATATATGCTAGTTTTTATTGAGTAAAAATTATGAGATTGTATGCATGATTGGTTTGATGACATGAATTTGTGATGTTAGAAATTTAGGAATTTAATTCTGTAAAATTCGGATTTTATTTCATGTTGTGCTGGAAATTTCAGCTTTCTAAAATTTATGTGATGTTTATTGAATCTGGGCTGATTTTTTATTTCTCTGTTATTATGTGATTAGATCTCTTATTATAATCGTGTAACCTATCATTTTGATCAGAAAACTTAGTTAGGAAACATATGACACACTTTGAAGAGTAGATTCGGGGTATATACAACACTTCTGGGCAGAACAAACCCTAATTGAGATGATCTAGATTTTAATTCTATAATTAAAATTGGGTCTAAGGGTGAGCATAATCTGTTATGAACCAACTTACAATGTATGCATGAAATAAAACCACACGGGTTCATGACGTTGCGGGTCTAAGGGGTAAGGGTCGGGTTTGTAGTGTTGAGATGCTTCATAGTGAGGACACCCTTAGGACACCATAGGAGAATCTTGACTTAGGTCTTGATGCGCCATATCCTTGGGAATGGCGGAGCGGTTCATTTAGGAGCCGGGTTACGGGCTACGCCCGGGTGGTTGGATGTCAATTCCCAACCTGCAGGATAAGTTCGGAGGGCCTTTCCCGATTATCCTGGTATGTGTGGTTACCTTTGGGCATGGTAGGAATTCGACCCGATGCACCTCTTGATGGTGATGTTGCCTTTGGACATGGTAGGAATTTGACCCGATGCACCTCTTGATGGTGATGTTGCCTCTAGGCATGGTAGGGCATCGACCCGATGCACCTCTTTGATGGTGATGTTGCCTTCGGGCATGGTAGGGCTTCGGCCTGATGCACCTCTTTGATGGTGATGTTGCCTTCGAGCATGATAGGGCTTCGACCCGATGCACATTTTGTGGGTGATGTTGTCTTCGGGTATGGTAGGGTTTCGGCCTGATGCACCTCCCCGAAGAGTTAGATGCCGTGGGCATGGATGGCCTGTTGGCTTAGTAGCTAGTCACACCTTTGTGACATTGCCTCTTTAGATATAGATATATTCTTGTTATCTCTGTGATGTTGATTTGTGGGGGTGGTTAAAACTGCTCACTGAGTTCTTTGAACTCACTCATTGTCGTTGTTTTGCTTTATTTTGCAGAGCCTGACCGGTGAGGTGGGCTGGAGCACTTGGCGCAGTTGGAGGGCAGATGAGCCACATGATCTCATAGCAGACCTAGTTAGGGGTCATAGTCGAGTCTGTAGTAGGTTGTCATGCACTTTTGTTTTGGTATTTGGAGTTGTAGTCCCGTGGGAACATGCACATTTTATTCAGTTTTATTTATTAAAAGAACTGTTGCTCTTCGATTTATTTCCGTACTTGAGATATGTATTTAAAACCTTTTGTTTTGAAATGAAAATATATTTTTGGTTCTTCTATTATTAAAAGCTGTTATTTACTTTGTTGTTTATGATGTTTGCATGTGCTCGAGTTAGGCTGCTGGGTATAGGTACGTATAGGGTATCAGAGCATGTCGTTCGATTCGACTACGACCTAGAGTTATCACCGTATAGGGTATTGCTAGCGTGTCAGTATACGGCAGGGGTATGCTATGAGATCAATGGGCTAAGTCTGCACCTCAGCACGACTTGTGGTTTGGTTTGCAAATAGTGGGTGAATTCAATTGCTTAATCTTGAATTATTTCTATTCTGGTGTTTCCAGATCAATGGAGGCCTTTGATGGCGTAAGGAGCGGTAGTGATAGCAACTCCACTGAGCGCCGAGGCCGAGGCTGAGGTCGAGGGAAACTACCGCAGGCCCGGGAGGCGGTGGGACCGGATCCCATAGTTGTGCAGTCGTAGGCCCGAGTGGCTGAGCTGACTGAGGCACTCTGCAGAGAGGAGGAGCTGGGACAGTCCTAGGGTAGCATAGTTTGAGACCGTGAATCTGTGCTAGAGAGTGCATCATTTTTGGGCGGGCTACCTTTGTATGGGTGCCTGGATTAGAGATCCTTGCAATGATTGTTTAGTATCTTGAATGATTCATTGGGTCTCGTCATATAGTTAAATATTTATGGTGCAGTATGGTTAGGGTGGCCCTAGGGCTCCTAGGGGGAGCCGGTTGATAGAGTTCTGCAGAAGGGATCTACAGGGGTTGGCTGAGAGTAATTTTCCCCTATAGATGAAATTTTGGATTGATTGGAGGATCTTTCTCTTAGATTTCAGGAAATATAAATTATGGGTGTAGAACGACCTTATGCTTAAGGGCCATGGTTATGTGAGACCAAAGAGCGGTTTCGTTCTGAGGCATGTTTTGGGTGCGGACAGGTTGGGCACTTCAGGAGGGATTGTCTTGGAATAGGTGGCCAGTAGCCTGATCAGACCAGAGGAAAGACACCGATGTCAGTTGATTCCGTAGCTCAGAGGGGTCAGACTCAGGGAGGAGGCCAGCGAGCTGGTGGTTCAGATAGGCCAGTTGCACGGGAGTTCGCTATGAACCAAGAGGGCGCCGAGGCGTTTAGGACAGTAGTATTAGGTAACCTTTTTGTAGGTTCAACTATTGCATATGTCTTGTTCGGTCCAGGTGCTATGCACTCTTTTGTGTCTGCCTTGGTTGCTGCTAAGTTGTCAGGGATATCTTCTATGCTTGAATTGCCCCTTGTGGTGTCTACGCCTATGGGCGTTTCTGTGATGGCAGAGACAGTCTTTCGAGGCTACAAGGTAGTCATTTGTGGGCATGTGCTGATGGCCGATTTGACACTCCTGCCGATGTTGGAGCTTGATGTGATATTGGGCATGGACTGGTTGACGGACCATTTCGCCTCAGTTGATTGCAGGGCTAAGACTGTGACCTTCAGTAAGCCTGGGATGCCCCAGTTTACCTTCCAAGGTGAGGGAAGGGGTGAGCCGTTGATGGCGATATGAGCTCTTAAGGCCCGGAAGTTACTTTTTGGCGAGTGTCAATCATTTTTGGCCTTTGTGTCAATGGCAGAGGAATTGCCAGGATTACCTCCAGAGAGAGAGACCGAATTCTGTATCGATTTACAGCTAGGGGTGAAGCCGATCTCCATTGATTACCGACAGCTTAACAAAGTAACTGTGAAGAATCGGAACCCGTTGCTCAGGATTGATGATTTGTTTGATCAGCTTCAGGGAGCGCAGGGGTTTTAATTCTAAGATTGACCTGCGATCAAGGTATTATCAGTTGAGGATTCGGGATAGTGACGTCCCTAAGACTGCTTTTAGGTCAAGGTATGGGCATTTTGAGTTTCTGGTGATGTCATTCTGGCTGACTAATGCACCTGCAACATTTATGGACCTGATGAACCGAGTGTTCAAGGAATACCTGGATAAGCTTGTGATTGTGTTCATTGATGACATTTTGATTTATTCTAGGAGCAGGGAGGAGCATGCTGAGCACTTGAGGGTAGTTCTGGAAACTCTCATGGAGCGCAGGTTGTATGCCAAATTCTCCAAGTGCGAGTTTTGGCTGGAGAGCATAGGGTTTCTTGGTCATGTGGTGTCCAAGGAAGGAATAAAGGTGGACCCTGCAAAGATAGAGGTAGTTCAAAACTGGAAGAGGCCGATCAATGTCTCGGAGATTCGTAGTTTTATGAGGTTTGCGGGTTACTACAAAAAGTTTGTGGAGAATTTCTCTAGGATTGTAGCGCCATTGACGAGCTTGATCCAGAAGAAGGTCAAGTTCGAATGTGACAGTAGGTGCGAGGAGAGCTTTCTGAATCTCAAAGACCGCTTGACGTCGACGCCAGTTCTAGCAGTACCCTCGGGTTCAGGAGGTTTTGTTGTTTATTGTGATGCCTCCCGAGTCGGCTTGGGTTGTGTGCTGATGCAGAATGGCAGAGAAGATGGCTTAAGCTATTGAAGGACTATGACTGCATGATCATGTACCATCTAGGGAAGGCTAATGTGGTAGCTGATGCTCTGAGCAGGAAGTCTATTGGCAGTCTGGCGCATTTGGTAGTCAGGAGGAGGCCGTTGGCTTAGGAGTTGGCCTTATGCTTGGATGGAGGAGCAGTCTTGGCAGTGTCAGAATCTGGTGCGCTAGTGGCCCACTTGAGAGTGCAGTTGGTATTGGTTGACATGTTGCGGGAAGCGCAGGAGGAGGATGCCTTTTGTGCACTCACTAAGGATCTAGCTAGGAGAGGAGATATAGATAATGGGTTCAATGTGGACTCGGAGTGCATCCTGAGGTTTAAGAACCAGATTGTGGTACCAGATATGGCCGAGGTTTGCAGGCAGGTGCTGGAGATGGCTCATCGATCAACCTACACTATGCATCTGGGAGCCACGAAGATGTACCGAGATCTCAGGCAGAACTATTGGTGGAAAGGCATGAAAAGATAAGTGGCCGAGTTTGTATCTAAGTGCTTAGTGTGTCAACAGGTGAAGGCTGAGCATTTGAAGTCGGCAGGGTTGCTCCACAACTTAGGGGTACCGGAGTGAAAATGGGAGAAGATAACCATGGATTTCGTGACTGGGTTACCAAAGTTCGAAAAAAGCAATAACTCTATCTAGGTAGTGGTGGATCGCCTAACCAAGTCATCACATTTCGTACCAGTCAGGACGATCTTTTCAGCCGAACAGTATGCGAGGTTATTTTTGTTGGGTGAAATGGCCACAATAGAGGGGGGGTGAATAGTGTGTTTACTAATTAATTAGCCTAAATCCGATATTAATCGTTTCTTTAGTTACTTAGGCAAATTGTAATTTATCGATTAGATGCGGAAGCAAAAAATAAACTATTAAGCACAAACAGAATATCACTGCAAACACAAGAATTTATAGTGGTTCGGCCCCAATGCCTACTCCACTACCTAAGCACCCTGCTTAGGATTTTCAAACTTAGTTTTACTAGATTAATGATGTTTCCCTTACACAGAGGACTTTGACTCGAAGAGTCTCACTCTCGACCTAAGCCACTTCCACACCTGGAAGTCCCCGCCTTCTTACCGAGAGCACTCTTCCACCTCAACATAAGGGACAACTCAACTAATCCTAGTAAACTATGTTTACACAAGTGGCTTTACACCTTCTACACCAAGGATACCACTTACACACAAGACCTAATACTAGGTCTTCTTACAAGCTTGAATACAATGAAAAAAATCACAAAAATATACAAGTAATGGAGCAAATAAATACGACAACAAATACTTAGCTCCAAACACGAGTCCTAGTTCCTCTTGATGCCTTGATATGATGAATCGATAAATCTTGAATGCTAAATCAAGGTGTGTATCTTGGAAACTAGGGTTATCAAAAGTATGGCGCAAGAAAAACTTTAGAATGATCAAGAATGGCTCAATGAAGTTTTTAGAGTGATGAAAAAGTTGTTAAGGAAGGCTTAGGATTGGGTATTTATAGAGCCAAGAAGAAATGGAATGAAACGGGCGGCTCAACGGGCGGAAAACTAGCCGTTTCCGCCGTTCGGTCGCATGCTCGAGCAACCACTGGCTCAATCTCTCTGTGCAGTCGACCGATGGGTCGACCGCCAGACGCGATTCTTCTTCTCTGCAATTCGATCGACCGATGTAGCCTTCCATGATTTCTTCACCAACTTCGATCGACCAACAGGTTGACCGAATGGCTATTGCCATTTTTTGGCATCAGTCGGTCGACCGAAGTGGACTTCTACTGCTTTTTAACGCCATTCGATCGACCGAAACTAGGCTGAGCAGTTTGGTTTGCTTTGTTTCTCTGCTCGTTTGGGTTCCGTTTTCGCTAAGCCTACTTATATAATATTTATTAACTTTAAAACATAAATGTTATATAAGAATTACCCCCATTTGGATTCAATAAAAATATCTAAAAAATTAAAATCTAGTTTTTGGGGTCTAGTACAAATTTTTGAAAAAGAGAAATTTTCTAATCTTTTGAGTCAATTATGTTTAGGCTAAAGGCTTTCAAAAATTCTTAAAAAATATCTCGTTATCTAATCTTAACCCAAGGAACAATTACTGCCATTTTTTTTATGTCAAGACACCCTCCAAGGAGTTCCCTAGGTTATTTCAGGACTGTTTTTGGGTTTTCATGTTTTGGGATTCGGGGATGGTTTTTGGGTTCTTATGCATCATAAAGAGGATTTACAATATAAACTAGACACCCTAAACCTAAACTCTACTTTCTGAAGAATCCCGAGCGCGACGACCAACGTCCTTCCGATTTCCTGATTTCTTCGATATCTCCGATCGAGGACGTCGTGCGCTAGTCGATATGGAACCTGAAAGTATTTCTCAATGAAACATTAGTTTCATGTTTGTTATCATCAAAACCGAGATTAAGACCAAGGTTGAAAACGTTAAGACAACAATCTCCCCCTTTTTGATGATGACAAACATCCTTAAGAAAATTTATCATTTAAGCACAAAGGATATCAAACATGGGATTTCTCCCCCTATCAACTCCACCTATCTATATGCATGGTTTCCTATATTTTCTTTCCTTTTATCTATATTTTTCTTCCCCTTTTGACATCAATCAAAAAGGGTAAGAAAAGTTAACCTATAGTCAAAGTTGAGACTGTAAAACTATTTTGCATGATACATGAAAATCTCAACTAAAGGGATGAAAAATCGAATATCTAATATGAGACTAAATCATACATGATAGTATTAGATGATAAATACATTCCAAGTCTAGAAATCATGTATAGGCTTTAGTTTTGATATTTTCGTGAATATCATATCTTCTTCATGACATTTTTAGATTTCATTCAAACTTTCAAAATACTAAGATATGGTCATGTAAAGCATGTATATCAAGTTTAAGGTGAAACTAATGTTATTTGATCAAAATTTTAACTTAGCACGGTTTCATTCGAAATAAGCATGAAAACATGAAAATGACTAAGTATCAAATTTTGCTATCTACTCATGTTTTCTCTATTTTAGGCATCTAGACATCAAACATGAGCGAATCTAAGTATATGAATCAAGTTTGGGCTGAAAATGAGGTTTCTAAGTCACTTTTTGACATAGGTCAAAGTCTACTTTAAGTTTTCAAAAATCAAACTTTTAAATCCATACAAAATCATATTTTTGACAATTTTTTTTGAAACTTTAAATGGATAAACTAATTTTTCAAGGAATCTACAGGTTCAAGAATTAGTCAAAAATCAGTTTCCTATAAATTCATAAAATTCTTGAAAGTCTAGGGGCATTTTTGTAAATTTTAGGTGTTTTTCCGAAAGTTATCATTTTTGCTTCAAACTTTCCAGACATCGCTGAATGATAATTTAAGATGCGCGTATCTAGTTTGAGCTCAAAATGAATTGTCTAAGTTCATTATCATCTTATATTGATTTCAATGAAAAAATGAATATTTCTAGCTATCATTCAAGATATCAAAATCATTCATAGCAATGATTTTACTCAAGCAATGGTGTCAATGATATTAGAAATGGAATCAAAATTGTATGCACAAAGTTTCATTTGAAATTTTTGACGTAAAATCAAAGTATCGGAAATATTGATATTTCAAGAGGATGATACTTTGCATTTTTAAAAATCCAACTTCAGAATTCCATTATAAATCTGATTCTTGATGAAACTTTTTGAAATTTTTACTGAAGAAACTAGATTTTTCAGTGAAGGTGTAGTTTCATGAATTAGTTAAAAAAGATTTTTCTACATTTTCTAGAAATAACTGAAAATGCTCAATTTTCAATGGCATTTCCATAATTTTCAGTTATTTTCGAAAAGTGTTCAGTTTTTATTCAAACTTTTATGACACCACATAATGGTAATGTAAAGAGTGTATGTCAAGTTTGAAATGAAAATTATGTCCTTAAGTCAAGATATCAACCTAGCATTGTTTCATTCAAAACTAAACTAGTTATCATGAAACATGCTAATTGTCAATCTTATCATTTACTCATGGTTTTTCAAACTTAAACCTATGGACACCTAACATGAGTAAATCTAAACATGTTTCTCAAATATGGATTAAAAATGAGACCTCAAAGTCAATTTGTTGAATTGGGTCAACTTGGTTCAAAAGAGGTTATCATTGAATG
This sequence comes from Canna indica, assembly GCA_034359265.1. Classification (NCBI taxonomy): domain Eukaryota; kingdom Viridiplantae; phylum Streptophyta; class Magnoliopsida; order Zingiberales; family Cannaceae; genus Canna; species Canna indica. The sequence goes on from CP136893.1 coordinate 43,181,422, forward strand.
GCCTCTATGTCATTTTATCCACATCCATATGAATTTTTTGATTCTATGTGCATAGAAATATGTCATACCTATTCCTAAATATGTTTATGAATTTTGGACTTAAAGTGAAGTGTCCAAGTCGATTTATTGACTTGGGTCAAACTTTTTAAGCTTAAGTCCCCTAATGTGATCTAGTTATCACATTTTCCATCTACACATGAATTTTCAAGTTTAAACACCTAGAATCATGTCATGTGTGTATCTAAACATGTTTTTCAACTACTAACTCAAAATGAGGTGTCTAATATGAGTTTCAACCTAGAGCAAGTTTCATTCAATTAAGATATCATGAAATTGCCTAAGTTATCAAAATTTTGCTTACTCATGAAATTTCATAGATTTGCCATGCAACATCAATTATGAGTATATGTAGACATCATTAAAGCATGAATATTCAAGAATTATATTAAGATTTTGCAAAAACGAACTCATACCTAATTCTTGGAAATTTTCCCAAACTTTTCATTTTCTTTCCAAGTTCTTTTAGATAGCATTGCCTTCCATTAACATTTTCAACTTGCAAGTAGACTTCATTAGTAGATAATGAAATTAAGGCTACTAGCAAGCTAACCAAAACCAATTAGCAAAGAGAAGAATCAAGTATCATTTTCAAAGTCCACTTTGCTAAATAGTTTGAAATCCGTTTCAAAATAAATTATCGTGAATTCGAAACGAATCGAGAGATCTCAAAATATGAAATATTTAAAAGATAAGATCTCCAACCCTTCCTATTAGTTGAAAACCGAAAGTCACAATTAGTGTCACACCCCAACTGAGGGTAGTTTGACCGGCCAGGGCCTACATCCTACCCTGAAGCATACTGTCTACACTGACATATAAGAAACCAGAAGATATCGATAAAAAGAAACCTCAACTCAAGCTTTATTTAAAGTTTTTCAAAGTTCATAATATATGTTTTCAAACCAAAGAGAAAACCGTCATCGAAACAAACTAAACATCTCAAATATCAAAGTTTTACAAACTTTTCCAAAATGCAACTGTCAGTGCAGAAAAGGAAACAACTACTAAGACACTGGACTATGACCCAAGGACGCCGCTACGAGATATGGCACCACCACCCGCCCTCCACCTGCACCATGACGACAGGTCACAATCACTGCTCATGCTCTGCAAAAAGAAACTCAGTGAGCGGTTCTTGCGAACCTCCACATAATCGTTAGTTATTCAGGCATAACATATAAGGCAACATAATATATATTCAAGGAGGTAAGTTACTTTCTAGTGTGACTACTGACCTTATGGGTCATTCTGTATAAACCATATATGTGAAAACTTGCCATCTTGGCCTATTAAGTCTTCAGCATCCGACCCTTGGGCCTACTTATGGTATTAGAATCCCGGCTACAACCGGCCCTACCATACAAGGTAGAGTCACACTGGCTGACCGGCCACATCATAGCAAGATGTAAACAAGAAATCCCGGGCCATTGACTAGGATGGTCCACTAGCCTCCGGGCACTGTTTGGGGTAGGGATAGCTAGTCCCACCCAACTGGGGTCTGACACCTAGTGGGTCCGCTGGTGCATCTCAAGACCCAAACACTGGCTGAGCTAAGCATTGGTCATTTCCGACCTCCACGCTTCTCAGCAGACCATATCAAGCACATCACACAATCAAATGTCATAGGGTTTCCTTATATACACTTTGGGCCCTTGCCCGTATCTGGCCCTAATTCGGGCTACAAGGTCAACAAATTAATGCTGCCTTTCCAAAATTGTGCACGCCTAATAGTTCTAGGTTTCCAAAAATGTTTACTAGGAGTCCTAGAAAGTTGTGTCATCTCCTAGCTAGGTTTCCATATATGCTAAGCATCTTGCAACGTCCTACATGTTGTCTAGCGTTATATGCTACCTTGGGTGAGGAATTCTATGCACCGACCTTGGAATTCCACCCATGAATATTTTAGTACAGCTTATATAATTTAAAGAATAACTTACAGCAACTACTATATATACCTACGAGATTTATCAATAATCATTTATACACTGCATTTAAAATTTATTTCAATAAGAAGCAACTTATAAAGCATGGTAAGATAACCATAAATTCACAACGCATGAAATACTAAGCATGGTAACATATTTCATCATTTCAAAAATTAAAGAGGAATGAGCTAAGGATAGTCACTAAGCAATCATTCCTACAATTACATAAATCAATAAATTTACGTGCCATGGTTAGAGTTCTTCCTAAGTATCATCATGTCTCTATAGTTTTAGCAAGAACATTACCATAACTGAGATAAATATAGATCTATAGTTGCGACAATCTCTAAGACGAACATCAATCATATGATACAAGTTCAACTTATCTATAAGCATGCGATCGCGAATCAAAACAACACAACCTAAAACCAAGCATGTTAAATCTGAGCAATCCAGTTTTTCTCACCCTTGCCCTTGCTCGGCCGACTCAAGTAGGGTGACCCCCTGTTCGGCTGAGTCCTCAAGGATGAACGAGCATGGTTGCGACAATGACATGAGTGATAAATCCATAGATCTAACATATACGAACATAAAGAGATCTTCTGGCGACTCCGAGCCACCAACAACCTTTCCTTTATCAGCTGCACCTTCCTCACCGCCTCCTCTATCAGGTCATGGCCTACCATGAGAGCCTCTTCGGTCTCAAACCAGCCTATAGGAGATCTACACCACCGCCCATACAAGGCCTCAGATGGAGCCATGCCAATGCTACTGTGGTAGCTATTGTTGTAGGCAAACCCAATCAATAGTAGATGCTTCTCCCAACTGCTTGCCAGGTCCAGAACGCGAGCTCTCAGCATATCTTTCAGAGTTTTGGATGGTCCTCTCAGACTGCCCGTCTCCTACGGATGGAAAGCCATTCTAAACCGTACTTGAGTGCCCAAGGCTTCTTGGAAAGATTGCCAAAATCAGGCTGTGAACTGGGTACCTCGATTTGATATGATCATCAGTGGGGTATCGTGCATGATAAGCCATAATCCGATCTAGAAATAGTCGGGCCTACTTATCTGTGGAAAAGGTTGTCTTCACCGGAATGAAGTGTGCGGTCTTGGTTAACCGATTCACTACCACCCAAATAGAATCAAAGCCTCCTCTTGACTTAGGTAATCCGATTACTAGGTCCATGGTGATTTTCTCCTACTTCCACTCGGGCACCTCGAGGTTTTGCAGCAGCCCCGCGGGCTTCAGATGTTCGACCTTCACTTGTTGGCAGACCAGACATTTGGATACAAATTTTGCTATCTCTCTTTTCGTGCCCTACCACCAATAATGCTGCCGTAGATCTCGGTACATTTTGGTAGCTCCCGGATGCATCGAATGAGTGGAACGATGGCCCAACTCCAGGTCTTGCCTGCGCACCTCTGCTATATCCGGCACCATGATTCGGTCTTTGAACCTCAGCACACCCTCTGAGTCCAACCTGAATCCATTCTCTACATCGCCTCTTTGCACCCGATCCTTGGTCAGCGCACAAAAGGCATCCTCTCCCTGCGCGGCATGCAGTATGTCCACCATCGTGGATTGTACCCGCAGGTGTGCTACCAAGGCACCTGAAACTGACATTGACAAGGTTGTACCCACATCTAGGCACAACGCCAACTCTCGAGCTAGAGGTCTCCACTTAATTTCCAAATGAGCCAAACTACCCATGGATTTTTTTGCCCAAAGCATCTGCTACCACATTTGCTTTCCCCGGATGGTACATAATGGTGCAGTCATAACCCTTTAGGAGCTCCAGCCACCTCCTCTGCCTGAGGTTCAGCTCCTTTTGGGTAAGCAAGTACTGGAGGTTCTTGTGATCCATATGGATCTCGCAAGTCTCCCCATACAGGTAGTGCCGCCAGAGCTACAGTGCAAAGACCACTACTGCTAGCTCTAGGTCGTGCATCAGATAGTTCTTTTCATGAATTTTCAGCTAGCGGGATGCAAAAGCTATAACTCTGCCAAACTGCATCAAAACGCAGCCCAGGCCAACTCGGGAGGCATCACAGTAGGCTACAAACTCTCCTGAGCCGGAAGGTACAGCCAACATGGGTGCAGATGTCAAACATTCCTTGAGCTTTTGAAAGCTCGCCTTGCATTTGTCATCTCAAATGACCTGACCCTTTTTCTGGGTCAACCGAGTTAAAGGGCTGCAATTTTGGAGAAGTTCTCCACAAACTTTCGATAGTACTCGGCCAAACCACGAAAACTACGGATCTCAGTCACGCTAGTCGGCCGTTTGTAGTTCTGCACCACTTCCACCTTTGCAAGATCTACCCTTATCCCATCCTTGGATACTACATGGCCCAAGAACCCTACACTTTCCAACCATAATTCACACTTGGAAAATTTTGCAAACAAGCGGTGCTCTTTGAGGGTTTCCAGGACCATTCTTAGGTGCTTAGAGTGCTCTTCCTCACTCTTGGAGTAGACTAGAATGTCGTCAATGAAGACGATCACAAAGTTGTCCCGGTACTCCTTAAATACCTTGTTCATTAGGTCCATGAAGGTAGTAGGTGGATTGGTTAAGCCAAAGGACATCACTAGGAACTCGTAGTGACCATAGCGAGTCCTAAAGGCCGTCTTAGGCACATCGCAATTCCAGATTCTCAGCTGATGGTATCCGGATCTTAAGTCTATCTTTGGAAACCATTGTGCCCCTTGCAGCTGATCAAGCAGATCGTCTATCCTCGGCAGTGGGTAACGATTCTTGACAGTCACCTTGATCAACTGCTTAAAGTCGATGCACATGCGCATAGACCCATCCTTCTTCTTCACAAAGAGAACCGGGGCACCCCAGGGTGACATGCTCGGCCGGATGAAACCCAGGTCTAGCATTTCCTACAATTACACCTTTAACTTCCTGAGTTCGGTCGGTGCCATCCTATAAGGTGGAATGTAAATTGTTCCCCCCCGGGCTGCAGATCAATGCAAAAATTAACTTCCCTTCTAGGCGGCAATCCCGATAATTCTTCGGGAAACACATATGGGAGTTCACAGACCACTAGGGTTTTGCTGACATTCTTTGCCTCACCCCTTTCCTCCTCAGCCACCGATACGAAGGCCAGGAAGGATTGGCAGCCACCCTGAGCAGCTTACGAGCCTTTAGGGCTGAGATGACCCCTATCGGCTTGCTCCCTCCCTCCCCTTGGAAGGTGAACTGCGGCAGCCCAAGCTTACTAAACATCACCATTTTTGCTCTACAATCCAACATCGCAAAGTGCTATGCCAACCAATCCATGCCAAGAATGACATCAAGCTCAAGTGTGGGTAGGAGTGTCAAATCTGCAATCAGTAGATGGCTGCAGATGAGCACTTCGCAGCCTTGGTATATTGAATTTACTAGGATTGCATCGCCCGTAGGTGTTGATACTACCAATGGCCAGTCGAGCATGGAGGGTGCCACTAGCAACTTCGCGGTAAATTTGGTAGATATAAATGAGTGCGTGGCACCCAGATCAAATAGAACATAAACAACGGATGAACATACTAGAATAGTACATGTTACCACTACCTTTGATGCCTCTGCCCATCACGGTTCATAGCAAACACCTTGGCAGATGGTCTCTCTGAATGCCACGGTTGACCCACAAATCCCTGCGGCCGAAATTTGATCTTGGTCGGCTCGTCATTCCTCTCGAATGATACCAAGGCTTCCTTCCGAAGGGCCTCATCCACCACCTGTGCAAGATTGGAATCCTCGGTGTAGTGGATGAGCCTACCTATCTAAGGCCTAAATCCCCCAATAAACCTCTTGACCCTGGCAGTCTCAGATGCTACTGAGGTCTGATGATATTTGGAAAGCCGGTGAAATTCCATCTCATACTCTGACACTGACATGCCACCAGACTTGCACAGCATCTCAAAGTCACGTGCCCGCTTATCGCGAACACTCATTAATACATGACGTGCTCATGAATGCCAAAATCACTCGGCCCTTGCCGGCCCCACAGAAAACAATACATGCATACGACCCAAATCGGCCCAAACCTAGCAATCATAAAAGTCGGTCGTTAGAATCTATCTAGCAAGCTTTCTACCTTGGGCCTCTCTGGTTGGGTATGGCCCACCCGACCAAATCCACTCGGGTCTAAAGTTAGTGTGGCTCCCCTTGGGTCTAACGTCAGCGTAGCTCACTCACGCAGTATCAAGACCCAAAATCCACTCGCCGAGTCGGGACCAACTTGCCAAGTCGGTATGCTTCTTGGCTCGGCCGTCGCTCATCCACAAGCACAAGCACAAACACAAACAATATCCGTGCACAGTACGCACAAGTACATAAAGAATATTTTCTACCGACAACCGGGGTACGCGTCTACGCGCCCCAACTCGACCCTCTCTTGGATCTAACCTCTTGGCTCTATGTTTCATCACCCAATTTATTGCCACTGCCGCTCAGTGCAGCATTGGGAGCTTCCATTATGAAGTCGAAATGACGACACTAGAGGGGAGGGGGGGGGTGAATAGTGTGTTAACTAAATTGATTAGCCTAAATTCGATTTTAATCATTTTGGCAATTTACAATCTTACGATTTGATGCGGAAGTGATATAAACAATTAAGCACAAGCATTAATAAATAACAATGCTAACGCAGGATTTATAGTGGTTCGGCCCCAATGCCTACTCCACTACCAAAGCACCCTGCTTAGGATTTCCAAACTAGTTTAACTAGATTAGATCGGTTTCCCCAACAACGAGGACTTTGCATCGAAAAGTCTCCGCTCTCCAACCGAAGTCACTTCCACACCCGGAAGTATCCCGCCTTCCTACCGAGAGCACTTTCCCACCTCAACCTAAGGGACAACTCACTTAATCCTAGCAAACTACTTTTTATTACATCGGTGGATTTAAACCTCAAACACGAAGGCTACCACCCAGTTTCAAGACCTAACAGTCCTAGGTCTTCATGCACAAATCCAACGGAAAACAAGTTCAAATAAACATATAAAATACAATTGAAAGAGCTTAAGAAATGAAAGAGAAACCACAGCTCTTTTATGCCTTCAACGCCTTCAACTCATCAAGGGGATGAGCTCAAATTAAATCCTGAGTTGAGGAAGAAGATTGGGCGCTCGCGAGAATGTTCGCGGAAGAACAGAGCATCGTTGATCAATCTTTGGAAGGCTCAAATTTCCCTTTAGAATGCTAAAAAATATCTGGAATTGACAGGGAAGAAGGTTAAAAGAAGTTATATGAGGTATATTTATACCGTCATCAAGAAATGACAGCTCAACGGATAGAAAACTATCCGTTGCAGGCCGCAGATCGATTGGTCGGTCGACCGACCGATCGATCGCTCACATCGATTGGTCGGTCGACCGACCGATCGATCGCTCACATCGATCGCCGCTTACTCTCTGTGTGCGGTCGACCGACGGGTCGACCGCTCATCGCAAGACTCACAATCCGCCATTCGGTCGACCAGTCGATTGATCGACGTGAGTTGCGTCTGCGGCTATCCGTAGGTCAGTTGACCGATTGGTCGACCGACAGGCTTACTACCTATTTTCGGCCTCTATCGGTCGATTGACCGGTCGACCGAAGTAGCTACTACCTATTTTTGACAGTGTTCGGTCGATTGATCGATCGACCGAGAAGGCTACTACCTTTTTCTTACCCTGTTCGGTCGACCAAACTTAGGCTGAATTGAATTTTCAGCCATTTTTCTTGCGCGCTTCATTTCGGGGTTCCGGCTTTCAACGAGCATCATCTTGGAGAGCTTTCCATGTGATCTTTGAGCTCGTCTAATACGTCTTTTGTGCACACGTTGATCTTCGAGAAATTCCATGACGAACTCGAGTGCGATGATCAATGTCCTTCCTATTTCTGATTTCTTCTGATATGTTCGATCGGGGACATTGAACGCTAATTGATATGGAACCTGAAAGATATTCTCAATGAAATCATTAGTCCCATGTTTGTTATCATCAAAATCGAGATTAAGACTAAGGTTGAAAACCTAAAGCCAACAATCTTTCCCTTTTTGATGATGACAAATATCCTTAAGAAAATATATACATTAAAGCACAAGGATATCAACTAAGGGATTTCTCCCCCTATCAACATGCATATTTATGGAAATAAACTCCCCCTATCTATATGCATGGATTTCCTATATTTTTCTCCCCTTTACCTATGTTTTCTTCTCAATTTTCTTATACTTTTCTCCCCCTTTATACCTATACTCTTCTCCCCCTTACATCAATCGAAAAGGGCAAGAAAGATCAATCTAGTCAAAGGGATGAAGAACAAATAATTTTTCATGAAGTTGAGACTTTAAAGAATAGTTTCATGAAACATAAAAATCTCAAACAAAGGGATGGAAAACAATATTTGATATGAAAACAAAATCATACATGATAGAAAAAAAATGATAGATACAATTCTGTAATTTTCAGTTATTTTTAATGGCATTTCCGTAATTTTCAATTATTTTTGAAAAGTGTTCAGTTTTCATTCAAACTTTTATGACACCACATAATGGTCATGTAAAGAGTGTATGTCAAGTTTGAAATGAAAATTAGGTCCTTAAGTCAAGATATCAACCTAGCATTATTTCATTCAAAAACTAAACTAGTAGAAAATCTAGAGTTAGGATTAGATTTTATGTAATATGTATCTAGGAACTTTATCCCAAGTTAATTTGTAATGTTATCCAAGTCAAAACATGGTAATGGAACCCAGAGACGAAGCATGCAAGAAGATGGCTGGAAAAAATAGTCTCAGTCCATGTTCGATCAACCGGTCGATCGACCGAACAAGGCCAAAAATTGGCAATAGCCAATTCGATCGATCGGTCGGTCGACCGAACGAAGCAAGAAATTGGCAGTAGCCCTGCGGTCGTTGGACGATTGATCAATCGATCGAGCAGGAAGCGACCAGACGGCGTCCAACGGGTAGAAAAACACCCGTTGGAATGAACTGCTGAGTGAGGGGTTATAAATATAAATACCCCTCACCAACCTTCATTAATCCTGCTTAACAAGTCTTAAAAGCTTCCTAAGTATGATTTGAGCCATCCAAAGTTAATTTTCTCATGCTTGCTTCTTTGATCGATGACTTTTCTCAAGCGCTCATCTTCCCTCGACTCTGGCTTCGATTCAACCTCAACATCTTGTGGTGTTGGAGGTGTTGAAGGATTGGAAAGGAGTTCTTAGTTGTGGTTTAATTTTTAGCTATTTTCATTGTAATTTTACTTGTTATTTGAACTTGATTTTTCATTGTAAGCTTGGTAGGGGTGCTAGGTTAAACACCTTAGGGTTTCCTTTGTAGAATTGTGTTTTGCCTAGGTGAATAGGTTTGAGGCGTTCTCAAAGAGTTGAGAAGTGAGTCCTCGGTTGTATTCAAAGGGAAACACAAAGTCTATAGAGAATTTGGTTAGAAATCCTTGGTGTGGAGCCAAGGTAGTGGAGTAGGCAGTTGGCCGAACCAATATAATTACTCCTCTTTGCATTGCTTGTTTGATTGTGTTTATAATCATTACTCATCAAGCATCGTAATCTAGTAGTACGTTGACTTGGTTGCATTTGAAATCGAATCAAAATGAAATCAAATTTAACGTAGTTTTAACCCAATACTATTCAACCCCCCTTCTAGGTTGGGTATTTGTTCAACATTTGGTATCAGAGCGAGGTCGTAGGATTAGATTTAACCATCTACCCTACAATTTAGAATGTCTAGCGATATCCAACTAGCTCAAGGGTCCTCTACTCATACTCCACCACTATTTGGTCAAAACAACTATTCCTATTGGAAGATTCGTATGAATAGCTTCCTTCAACCACTTGGCATAGATGTATGGAGGAAGATCCAAGTAGAGTATAAACAACCTACTAAGAATATGGATGAGTGGAGTCCGGAAGAAATTAGACTCTTTAATGGATGTGGCCTATCCATTAATGAGTTTAATAGGATTTCTACTTGTAAGTCGGCTTATGAACTTTGGAGTGTCCTTGAGACCACACATGAAGGCACTTTACAAGTTAAGGAATCTACGATAAACCTCCTCTTACGATTATGAAATGTTCAAAATATTATCGCATGAATCAATTGATGCCATGTATACTAGATTTCAAAATATTACAAATGGTTTAGCTAACCTTGGTAGAGACATCAAGGAAGAGGAGAAGGTAAGGAAGCTCCTCTGTTCCCTTACGAAAGCTTAGGAGCCAAAAGTTATTGCAATCATGGAAGCAAAGGATTTGGGGACGTTGAAGCTCACCGAGCTCATTGGGTCTCTCATGACACATGAGACCCATATGAAGCAATATTAGGAGGAAGATGCCCCCAAAGGCAATACCATTGCCTTAAAAGCAACAAACCGGGTTGAAGAACCTTCATCATCCGAGGAAGAGATGGACGACTTCGAAGAAATGGCGATGATGGCAAGAAGGTTCATGAACTTCATGAGGGGCGGTATGAGAAAAGACTAAGGAGGCTACACATGCTTCAATTGCAGCAAAATCGGGCACCTAAGGAAGGATTGCCCACTTCTCAAGATGGCTTCTACCTCCAACCCTCACAAGAATGACAAATACAAGAAGAAGAAGAAGATGATGATGGCTTCTTGGGATATGAGCGAATCTTCGTCAAGTGAAGAAGACTCCAAAAGTGAGAAGGCAAATCTTTGCCTCATGGCAAATGACAACGAGGTAAAGTTTATTTTTGGCGAGCTTTCATTTACGCAAGAAGAATTAGAAAATGAATTTGATAAAATGCTTGATGAATTAAATGCTATTAGAATGAAATTTAAAGAACTTAAAAAAGACAATAATCTTTAGAAATTGAGAATGACAACTTGTTACTTTCATGCAATGCCTTGAGAAAAGAAGTGGATACCCTTAAGGAAGAAAAGCATACCTTAGATGATGCCAAGAAAAACTTAGAAAATGAAAACAAAAATTTAGAAAATGAGAACAAGTTCCTAAGTGATCAAGTAGAGCACTTAAATGATAGCGTGTTTAACTTAAAAAAAGAGTTATGCATGCTAAATGAGAAAATGACAACCTTACAAAATGCCATACCTAGAGTTGTGAATGTTAAAAAAACTACAAACAATCATGCTCATACACATTTCCATGCTCACACACATAGCAGAAGAAAATTTAATGGAAGTTGTTTTTCATGTGGTATTTTTGGCCATATGGCTAGAGATTATGCACTTAAAAGGAACCCCCATGCTAGATTCACTTGGGTTACTAAAATGACTAACACTCAAGGACCCAAGAAGATTTTGGGTACCTAAAATTGTCTATTCTCCTTTTGTAGATGGAGAAGCATCCTCAAGCAAGTAGAAGTACATGGATTTTGGATAGCGATTGCTCAAAACACATGACGGATGATATCAACCTTTTTGCAACCCTATCAAGCAAGGATGGTGGTCATGTGATGTTTGGAGACAATGCCAAGGATAAGATTGTTGGCATTGGTGTTATAGGTATACTTCCATACCCATGCATTAAAAATGTCTTACTATTTGATGGGTTAAAGCATAACTTGATTAGCATATATCAACTATGTGATAATGGTTATGTAGTCATTTTTGAAGCATCTAAATGCATCATTAGAAGTGTACCATCTAATGACATTGTGTTTATTGGAAATAGGCAAGAAAATGTATACACACTAGTTTTAAATATTTTGCTTAATCCTCATGTTAGATGCTTAGTTGCCATGGAAAATGACTCTTGGTTCTGGCATAGAAGGCTAGGACATGCTAGCATGAGCCTCATCCAAGAAATAACAAAAAGAGACTTAGTTAAAGGTATACCTACGATAAAATTTGAAAAAGACAAACTTGTGATGCATATCAACATGGAAAATAAGTTAAGTCTTCATTTCATAGCATTAATCAAGTTAGTACATCTAGAATACTAGAACTTGTGCACATGAATCTCTTTGGTCCTTGTGATGTTGCAATTTTAGGTGGAAAATTATATTTTTATGTTTTGGTTGATGATTTCTCGAAATTTACATGGGTTTTCTTCCTTGCTAAGAAAAATGAAACTTTTGATTTCTTTAAAAAGTTTGCTAGGAGAGCTATAAATGAGAAAGGAATTTCAATTTTGAAAATTAGAAGTGACAATGGAGGAGAATTTAAAAGTAATTTTTTTCCGAATTATGTGATGAATTAGGTATTGAGCATACCTTTTCTTCCCCTAGAACCCCTCAACAAAATGGGATGGTTGAGAGGAAGAATAGAACCTTACAAGAAATGGCTAGGACCATGCTTTGTGAAAATAATTTGCCTGAGTACTTTTGGGCCGAAGCCATAAATACTTCTTGTTATGTGCTTAATTGTGTTTTGCTAAAATTGAAAATCAAGAAAAACCTTTTGAGCTTTGGAATGATAGAATCCCAAGTGTGGGATATTTTCAAATTTTTGGATGTAAATGTTTCATATTAAACACTAAGGAACATCTAGGAAAATTTGATTCTAAATCCGATGAGGGCTTTTTTCTAGGATATTCTACTAGTTCTAAGGCCTATAGAGTTTATAATCGTAGGACTATGATAGTTGAAGAATCCATGCATGTCACCTTTGATGAAACTAATGATTCTTCTAGAAATGTTAAGATTGTGAATGTAGGTGAGGAACTTGAGGAATTGACATTTCATGACAATGAGATTGAAGATGAAAACAATGAAGAAACTCATTGTGAAGAGCCTTCATTCTCAACCTTACCTCAAGGTGAAGAAGAAGAAGAAGAGGAAGCTCTACCACCTTTCCCAAAAGGATACCTGTTGATAAGAGATCATCCAATTGAGCAAGTCATTGGAGAACCATCAACTGATGTGGTAACACGTTAAACTCAAAAATATTTGTCAATATGTAGCTTTCATATCTCAAGTAGAGCCTAAGAACAATAAGGAAGCTATAGAAGATGAATTTTGGATAATTGCCATGCAAGAGGAACTAAATCAATTTGTTAGGAGTGATGTTTGAGATTTATTACCTAGACCTTATGGACAAATTGTAATTGGGACTAAATGAGTGTTTAGAAATAAGTTAGATGAAGGAGGTTTAGTCATTAGAAACAAAGCTAGGTTAGTGCCCCAAGGGTATAATCAAGAGGAATGAATTGATTACAATAAAACATATGCTCTCGTAGCTAGATTAGAAGCAATTCACTTGTTTTTAGCTTAAGCAAGCTTTAAAGGTTTTAAACTTTTTCAAATGGATGTCAAAAATGCATTTTTGAATTGTTTTATTGATGAAGAAGTTTATGTTGAGCAACCCCCTAATTTTGAAAGTTTTGATTTTCCAAACCATATTTTTAAACTTAAAAAGACTTTGTATGGTTTAAAACAAGCTCCTAGGGCTTGGTATGAAAGGCTTTCCACCTTTTTGATTGATCAAGGTTTTAGCATTGGAAAAGCCGATGTCTCTCTCTTTATTAAAAATGATAAAAATGACATTTTACTTGTGTAAATTTATGTGGACGATATTATATTTGGTGCTACTAATGAATTACTTTGTGAGTGATTTGCAAAGTGCATGCAAGAGGAGTTTGAGATGAGCATGATGAGAGAACTCTCCTTCATGCTTGGTCTCTAAATCAAGCAAACCAACAAAGGGATCTTCATAAATCAAGCCAAGTGCACAAAGGAGCTCATCAAAAGATTTGGGATGAATGAAGCCAAGATAGCTTCTACACCAATGAGCACATCCATTAAGCTTGATAAAGATGAAGATGGTGTAAAGGTAGATGAAAAATGATATCGAGGTATGATCGGTAGCCTTCTTTATTTAATCACAAGTAGTTTCGATATCATGTTTAGTGTTTGTGCATTTGATAGGTTTCAATCTTGTCCTAAAATGCTCATTTAAGTGCGGTCAAACATATATTGAGATATTTGAAAGGCATGATTGAATTAGGATTATGGTATCCATGTAATGCATCTTTCGATTTAATTGGTTTCTCGGATGCCTATTTTGCCGGGTGTAAAGTAGATAGAAAAAGTACTAGTAGGTGTTGTCAATTCCTAGGGTTGAGTCTTGTTTCTCGGTTATCAAAGAAACAAAACTCGGTTGCACTTTCAACTACCGAAGTGGAATACATCGCCGCAGCTAGTTGTTGTGCACAAGTCATTTGGATGAAACAAACACTTTTATATTATGGACTTAGATATTCATGTATACCTATGCATTGTGACAACACTAGTGCAATCAACTTGATTAAAAATCATATTTTACACTCTAGGACCAAACACATTGATCTAAGGTACCATTTTCTTAGAGATAATGTAGCTAAGGGTAATATATCCATAGAATTCGTATCCACCGACAAACAACTTGCAGGTATATTTACAAAGCCCTTGAATGAAGAGAATTTCATAAATCTAAGGATGCAATTAGGAATTTGTACTTTGCCGAATGCTTAAGTTTTCAAAATTTGCATGTCTTTTAAAAAAATTGCATCTTACATGGTATCATCACACTTATGTAATGCCTCGTAGTGGGGCTTTGCGACTTATCAATGTTAGTGTACTATAGGCTTACATTGGTAGGAAGTACTATAGTGGTAGATGATACTTGGCTTTATGGTGTTTCTCGGATTTCTTGATATAACTCATTAATACTACCTTAATTTTTGCCCTTTTTGATTGATGTCAAAAGGGGGAGAAAGGATAAGGTCACATTTGTTTTATGATGCATATAGTTAGGGGAAGCTATAAGCTTGGTATGCATATTGATAGGGGGAGCATATGTTAACTTATGTTTAATAATCTATATAGCTTATCAAAACTCACAAATGAATTCTTTAAAATTGATGGATTTCATGTTTGGTTTGTCATCATAAAAAAGGTACGACATGAAACAAATGTTTTGTTGGCCCAAGGGTTGCCCCTAGGCTTCGATCTCTATTTTGATGATAACAAACATGAAACTAATGTGTTTGTGAAGTTTTGAGTTCAGGTTGAGGTTACGATATGCGTGCGAAGTTCATTCGGAGAAATACAAAAGTTGACAAAAATGGCTTCGAAAACGAGCAAGTAGAAAATCTAGAGTTAGGATTTAACTTTATGTAATATGTCTCTAGGAATTTTATCCCAAGCTAATTTGTTATGTTATCCAACTCAAATCTTGGTAACGGAACCCGGAGACGAAGCACGCAAAAAGATGGCTGGAAAAAATAGCCTCAGCCTAGGTTCGGTCGACCGGTTGGTCGACCAAACGAGGCCAAAAATTGGCAGTAGCCAATTCGGTCGACCGAACGAAGCAAGAATTTGGCAGTAGCCTATTTAGTCGACCGAATGTGGCCAAAAAGTGGCAGTAGCCTTGCGGTCGCTGGGTGGTCGATCAGTCGGTCAATCGATAATTGATCGGCAAACGACCGAATGGTGTCCAACGGGCTGAAAAACACCCGTCGAAGTGAACTACCTAGTGAGGGGTTATAAATACACCTCACCAACCTTCATTAATCATGCTTAACAAGTCTTAAAAGCTTCCTAATTTTGATTTGAGTCTTCCAAAGTTAATTTGCTCGCGCTTGCTTCTCCGATTGTTGACTTTTCTCAAGCGCTCATCTTCCCTCGACTCTGGCATCGATTCGACCTCAACATCTTGCGGAGTTGGAGGCGTTGAAGTCTTGAAAGGAACTCTTAGTTATGGTTTACTCTTTAGCTCTTTTCATTGTAATTTTACTTGTTATTTGAACTCGATTTTTCATTGTAAGATTAGGGTTTTCTTTGTAGAATTATATTTTGCCAAGGTGAATAGGTTTGAGGCATTCTCAAAGGGCTGAGAAGCGAGTCCTCGATTGTATTCAAAGGGAAACACAAAGTCTATAAAGAATTTGGTTAGAAATCCTTGGTGTGGAGCCAAGGTAGTAGAGTAGGCGATTGGCCGAACCAATGTAATTGCTCATCTTTGTATTGCTTGTTTGATTGTGCTTAATTGCTAATTATTACTCGTCAAGCATCGTAATCTAGTAGCACGTTGGCTTGTTTGCATTCGGAATCAAATGAAAACAAAATCGAATTTAACGTAGATTTAACCTAACACTATTCACCCCCCCCCCTTTCTAGGTTGGGTATTTGTTCAACAAACTTAGCCCATTTCAAGTTGAAAGTTCATGAGAAATTGAGCAAAATGATAACTAGTCCACTTTAGGTGCCCTAAACTTGAGAAAGTTTGACCTAAGTTAACATATTGACTTAGACACTTCATTTTAGGACCAAACTTCATAAACATGTTTAGGAATAGGTATGATATGTTTCCATGCATTTAGAATGAAAAATTAATATGAATATGGATAAAATAATATAGAGGTCATTTCATGATAACCTCTCTTGAGCATGTTTGACCCAAGTCAACAAATTGACTTAGAGGTCTCATTTTCAATTCATATTTGGAAAACATGTTTATATTTACTCATGTTAGGTGTCCTTAGATTTAAATTGAAAAAACCATGAGTAAATAATAAGATTGACACTTAGCAAGTTCCATGATAACTAGCTTATTTTAGAATGAAATCATGCTAGATTGATATCTTAAGGACATAATTTTCATATCAAACTTGACATACACTCTTTACATGACCATTTTGTGGTGTCATAAAAGTTTGAATGAACACTGAACACGTCTTGAAAAATAACTGAAAATTATGAAATTGTCATTGAAATTTTAGTATTTTTAGTTATTTCTAGAAAAATATAAAAAAATCCTCTCTAACTGATTCTTGAAATTGCATCTTCATTGAAAATTTTAGTTTCTTCAGTAAAATTTTTAGAGATTTTTAAGTAAGAATCTGATTTATAGTCGAATTTTAAAGTTGAATTTCAAAATTTTAGTTTCTCACTATTGTTTGAGTAAAATCATTTCTAAAAATGGTTTTGATAACTTCAAAAATGAGTTTTTGGTTGGGGTTAATTACATGGTATATCCCCAACTTTGGGTGTTTTCCCAATTATGACCCAACATTTTATTTGAATCAATTTTATACTTCAGCTTTAATTTTGTTTCAATTTCTATCCTAACGTCGACTATCCATTAATTTCACTATTTGAGCGATGACATGGCATTATTGACATGTATAATTAATAATAATAAATTCAACATATTAATTTATAATAAAATAAAATGCTCACGTGGATTAGTAAAATAATCCACGTCAACACATATACCTTGCACTCCACCAAATGGCTTCTTCCTCACATGACGTCCGAAAATCCAGTCATGGTGGTGCAGTGGGGGAGGTCGTGTGTGATGAAGTTCCGTCACTCAGGGATGTTGCCCCATCAACACTGGTGGCCACCAAGATGAGCCACAACGATGAGAAGCGAAGGCCTGAAGCGATGCCGCCAGCTAGTGCTCAACGTGCTGGAGGGATGCAACGTCTTCGAGGGTCGATGGGCCTACGACGATGTCTCGTACCCAATTTACAAAGTGCACGAGTGCAAATTCTTGATAGATCAAGTGACCTGCATGAGGAATGGTCGTAGAGACGACATGTCATGCCCCAACTCAGGGTCGCGTGATGGGCCAGGGTATGTGTCGGTATCCCGAAGTCTACCACATGCACTACACAATAATATACATGAAAATACTGTACATCAAGGCAACATGAAATAAGGAAGAGCGGCACAAATCTTTATTCAAAATCAAAATAGTTTTAAAGGGTTTCAAATTCGAAGGAAACAATTCGAGTTTCAAAGTCTAAAATAGTTACAAGTTTTCAAGAATAAAACTACTCAGTGCATGTCCTGTGCCAACCCTACTCGACACGACTACGACTACATGACTGCCTGCTATGAGACCTGTGTCAACGCCTGCCCTCCAGTCACACTATGCCACCAAGTCGTACCTCACTGGTCGGGCTCTACAAAACAACAACAAACAAAACCATGAGTTCACAAGGAACTCAGTTAGTGGTCCTTCTGAACCTCCACTTAAATCTCCGATATGATAACATATAAATATATACACAAGCACATATATGAGAAGTCTATGCTAGTCATATCATGGTAATCGGCCAATTGGCCATACTATGCAAATAAGAAAGTCTAGCCATATCAGCTTCTTTAGACTGAGTATCATTCGGCCACTATGGCATCATCCTGCCTAACCGGTCCGGCTCTATCCGGCCTTCACCACAATACAGTACTCGGCCGCACTGGCCTATACAACATATAAGGAATGTCAATAACAATCACCGGGCCCGTCGACTAGGATGGTCAACTAGTCTCAGGATCCCACTGGATTAGGGATAGCTAGTCCCACCCGACTCGGGTCTACCGTCAGCATGGCCCACTGACGAAATCTCAAGACCCTCCACCACTCGGGTCTAAATCCCGCCATCATCGCACCTGCCTATACTGCCATCTCAATCATAATATACAATCAGAGTTTCTCAAAGAAAAACTTCCATCTAAATCCCCGGGCATAAACCCGAACCCGACCCCTTCCACAGGTCGCACTAGTCGAGTACTAATGTCCGCTATCCTTCCCTAGGTGTGAAACCTAGTGTATGGATTATGTTCCTTAAGTGTAACCACATTTCATAAGCATGAAAATGTCAACTTTCGGGTTCATCATAGCATATGTAACATAGGAAATTCGTTCTACAATTATTCACATGAATAATCACATGATTTCCAAAAATAAGGAGATTAAATTCAGCAATAAATTTCTAAATTTCGATAAGGAAACAAGGAATATAACATGGCAAGGATTGGGCATTTACATTAGAAAATAAATGAAACATTTCCATGATTCACATGCCATTCTAAATCCTAACCATATATGTGCGCTCAAAAACATTTCCTTATAGCATGATAAACTCAATCTACCACTACTAACAGATCATACATCAAGTGAGAAACCTATAGCATAAACGATGAAATAAAACTCTACATGTAAACATGAACAAGGTCGAGCCCCTTTTCCCTCCTCATACCCACTCGGCCGAACCTAACCTAGGTTACTCATGCTCGATCGAGATTGATCAGGGTGGAAGAAGAGGGTTTTTTTAGCCGTGATCAAGAATAATCGAGCCACGAATCATGAAAAGAACTCGATCCAAGAGGTTACGACCACCCTAGGAAATTGGGGAAAAATTCAGCATGACCTTTCCCCTTTTTCCTTCATGCGGCTGACCCCTAAATCCGAGGAAAACTCCGTGAAACTTCATCGTTAAACAACATATACCCAAGAGGATAAGATCTCGATAAAAATTTTGATGAGACGATGGAAATATAACGAGGAATCAAAAAAATCCCCAATACCTTGGGTCGGCTACCCGCCTACCCTATGGATCTTGATTACACCACTCACCTCGACTAAAGAAGAAGATGGACGAGATGAAGACAATCTCGATTTCTCCGATGACGATGCAGATCCGGTGCGGCCCAAGAGTTCCTCTTCTCATCTCCTCCTCACCTCGGGCTGTATGCGGCTCAACTTGTCTCGAGCCGCACGTTGGCTTGGGTTGAGGGATTAATTCTCTCTTCTCTCCTTTTTTTTTGAAAATTATGCCCTTCTTCACTTAAACCCGTCACTCGACTCCACCTAAGCCTAGATTGGACCCCGACTTGATCTGCGAACCCGATTTCAACCTGACTTGAGTCAACCCAACATATACATTTCAAAAGTATTAACCATGAGTCTAAAATTTAACTCATAGCTCCTACTCGCGGCGATCTCGCGACTCTACCCGGTTAGTTGCAGATTCGATGGGCTGCACCAATGAAATTTTATATTAGGAAACCCCGAGTATTACACGACACCTACCAAAAATGGCGGTGGCAGCCGCGGGACTATGACTTGCAGAGGTACTTCCCGTGCTTTCATAGCCTAAATCTAGTCTTCGATGTTCTAGGTGAGAATTGTACTTGATGTTTGCATAGATTTGATGCGAGGGTGATGCTGGAAAGGCCACGAGGGAAGCGGCTCATGTTCGTGGGGGACTCCCTCAATAGGAATCAGTGGGAATCCATGGTGTGCTTGGTTCAATCTGTCATCCCATGGGCTTCCTTCTTCTCCTCGTCAATATAAACACCATCTTCCGCGAGAAGGATCACAAGATCTCTGGCCGCCGCCGCCGCCTCTGCTTGCAACACTCATGAGCACCCCTCTTTCTCTATTGATACCTAGATTTTTAGGAGGTAGAATTACCTTAATTTGATCTCTTTCTTGAATCCAGAGAAGACCAAGCAAGATGACTCTCATACGAGGTTGAGAAATGGCACTGACGCTCGCTCGACGCTCATCGACATCACCAACAACTGCCCTATCGTTGGGCTGGCTGACGGGTCCCTCACGGCGGAGAAGACGCTCTCATCCTCCGTAGTGAATATTCATGTCTGGGTCAAGCGAGGAGGTGCTCCGCGGCCAGGTGCGCATGCTGCTGCATAAGCTCGAGGAGGATGTCGTGCTCATCAATAAGCCCCCTTTGGCGCTCGTCATCTGCCGCTGTCTATGTTCCCTACCCTATTGAGCCATTTGAGATATCAGCTATAGCTCCTTGCCCCGACGCCGACAAATACGCCACAGATCCCGGTGGAAGGTAGCTTCATTTTGATGGAGATCATCACATCGCCTGTGTTGTGACTCAAGACGTTCATCCAAAGGTATTAAATGAAACTTCATCAGATTACACAATTGCTTATGAGATGCAATGGTTGAATCAACCATGATGTAAATTCCGATGTCTAGGTTGGTGCAGACGCGAATACACCGGCCCTCGAAGAGGATGCAACTCTCCAGCACGTTGAGCACCAGCCGCTGCGACATCTCTTATGGCCTCCGCCTCTCGTCGTCGTGGCTCATCTTGGCAGCCGCTATGTTGGCGGGGCACCATCTCTCAGTGGCGACCTCCCCCACCACACCGCCACCCAGGATTGGGTTTTGGGATGTCAACATAATGCATGTGAGGAAGAAGCCATCTGGTGGACTGCAGGGTATATGTGCTAATGTAGATTATTTTATTAATCCACGTCAGCATTTTATTTTATTATAAACTAATATATATTTGATGACGTGGTAGTGTTGAATTTTTTATTATTATTTATACATGTCAACAATGCCATGTCATCGCTCAAACGGTGAAATTAACGGATGGTTGACGTCGGGATAGAAATTGAAACAAAATTAAAGTTAAAGTATAGAATTGACTCAAATAAAAAGTTGGGTCATAATTGGGAAAACACCTAAAGTTGGGGATACATCATGTAATTAACCCTTTTGGTTGAAATCGAGATAGGTTAAAAAATGGACTTAGAGAATGCATTTTGAGTTCAAACTTGACATGCATCTTAAATGACCATTCAACTATGTCTAAAAAGTTTGAATCAAAATTGGTAAGTTTCGAAAAAATACATCATATTTACGAAGATGCCACTAAACTTTCAAGAATTTTATGAATTTCTAGAAAACTAAGTTTTTACTAATTCTTAAAACTATAGATTCCTTGCAAAATCTAGTTTCTCCGATTAAAGTTTTAAAATTTTTCATCAAGAATATGATATATTAGAGATGTAAGAATTTGATTTACGTAACTTGAAGTATCCCTTTGACCTAAGTCAACAAAGTGACTTAGAAAATTATTTTTCAGCCCAAACTTGATTGACATACTTAAGATTCACTCAAGTTAGATTTCTATATGCCTAAGTTTGAGAAAACATGAGTAGATAACATAATTTGATACTTAGTCATTTTCATGTTTTCATGCCTATTTTGAACGAAACCATGCTAAGTTAAAATTTTGATCAAATGACATTAGTTTAACTTCGAACTTGATATACATGATTTACATGATGATATCTTGGTGTTCTATAAGTTTTCATGCCAAATTCTAAAAATGTCATGAAAAATTCTCAACTTTGACCTTAGTTGACTTTTCTTGCCCTTTTTGATTGTTGTCAAAAGGGGGAGAAAAATATAGTTAAAATGGGAAGAAAAAATAGGAAAACCAATAGCATGAAACATTTGGTACCCAAATGGCTTTGGGTCCTTGGGGGTTAGATGGCCTAGGAATCCGAAGTGTCCTAGCTACACTT
Organism: Canna indica; assembly: GCA_034359265.1. Taxonomy (NCBI): domain Eukaryota; kingdom Viridiplantae; phylum Streptophyta; class Magnoliopsida; order Zingiberales; family Cannaceae; genus Canna; species Canna indica. The sequence goes on from CP136893.1 coordinate 43,203,451, forward strand.
GGATTAAAGGATGAGAAGCATGAGTATTCAATGTATCATTTCCCTTTCTAGAAGTCTTAAAGGATGAAACTTTTGTAAATTCATTAACCTTTTTAGTCAATACTAAAACCTCACTTTTCAAGTCATCCATGAATTTATATAAAACATGCATTTGAGATTTCAACAAGCAATTTTCATTTCTCAAAATATCATTCTCAAATTTGAAATAATTATTTATATATTTCATTTTAGATTTCAAATCATCATTTTCAAGTTTCAAAGCTTTAAGCTCAAGTTCTAGATTATCATGGCATGAATCAAAAGGCCTAGTCTTTAATTTTTCATTTTCTAATTCTAAGCCATGCACATGTGTACTAAGCTTAGAATTTTCCTTCTTTAGGTTTCTATTTTCCTTGTTCTTTTTCATAAGCAAGACATACATTTTTTGACATTCCTCAACTAGTTCCTCATATGGCATATTAAATGAACTATAAGAGCTATGAATATCATTATCAATAACATGACTAGATGAAGGAAAATGTACCTCATTATTGGCATCCATGAGGCAAACTTTGGAAGTGACTTCATAGTCATGGCTAGAGGGTGCTTCAAGTGAGTGAGAGGTGGAGGTGGAAACACTTGACGTCTTCCTTACTTTGTTCATCATGGTAGGGCAATTTTTCTTCACATGCCCCTTTTCCTTGCAAGCATGACAAATCACATTTCGTTTTCGGCTCTTAGAGTTGCTCCTTTGACTAGAAGCACTATGGGCATCAAAACCAAGATTAGTAGTCGGTGAGTGACCACTGTCATCACCACCTTCATCAAAAGTGTCAATCTCTTTGATTTTAGCATGATCATATAAAATATTTAAAGTGACCCATAAATCACAAGCCGAAGAGCAATGCATGACTTTATCTAGGATGTCATTTGGTAATGTGCAAAGTATACAATTCATGACATCTCCATTATACTTAAACTTTTTCTTACCTAATTCACTCCAAGCATGCATGTCAACCTTAAGTTCAATAAATTCTAAACTTAACATGTTAAAGACACCAAAACCTTTAGTCTTTAAATATGTGTACATCCTATATTTCCAAAGACCAAAGTTCGAGTCATCGAACCTAGGAGGTGAAGACGCTAAACTCTCTAGTGCCATTTTCCAAATCAAGAGACGTTGTAGAGGAGATGGTAAAATCTCAATCTACGACCTGCTCTGATACCAAATGTTGGTGAAATGGCCACACTAGAGGGGGGGGGGGGGTGAATTGTGTTTGCTAATCTTAAGCTTAATTCCGGTTTCAATCATTTTCTTGATTACTTATGTTAATGCACTATTCAACTACTAAATGAATGCGTAAGCAAATAAAATAAGTCAAGTAATCATTACGAAAAGTAAGCAATGCAAACAATGAGATTTATAGTGGTTCGGCCCCAATGCCTACTCCACTTTATAAACACCCCATCTAGGACTTTAACACGTTGAGTCTCCGCTCTCAACCTAATGCACTTCCACACCCGGAAGTCTCCGCCTTCTTAATGAGAACACTCTTCCACCTCAACCCTAAGGGACAACAATCACTAATCCTAGTAAACTACGTTTACACTGGTGGAATTAAGACTTAACACCAAGACAACCACCAACTCAATCAAACCTAGCAACCTAGGCTTACACACTTGAAATACAATGAAATGAACAATAAAATACACAAGTAGTGGAGCAAATAAACAATACAACTTATACTTAGCTCCAAACATGAGTCCTAGGTCCTCTTGATGCCTCAATGATGAATCGTTCAAAGCTTGAAGGCAAGATCAAGGATGTATCATGGAAACTAGGGTTATCAAAGAGATGGCTCAAGAAAAGATTTGAAAATGATCAAGAATGGCTCAATAGAATCATGGATATGCGAGGAAGGCTCTCATGGTCTTGTATTTATAGACCATGAAGAGAAGAGGCAACACTTCTCTCTTCAACGGGTAGATTTTTGCCTGTTACCGACTGTCGATCGCTTGACGGTCGATCGTCGATCGATCGACCGGAGCACTCTGTGCTTTTCTAGCTTGGTTTGGTCGATCGCCCCTGTGACTAGCCGTGAGAAATAAGCTTTTTGATGATTTCTTGTGGCGTTCTTCGCTTCCGGATTTCGGGTTTGGTTTTTGGGTTCTTTGCATCATAGAAAAAAGGATTACATGTACATTCTAGATGCCCTAAACCTAAACTCTAACTACCCGACGAATCTGAGTGTGTCGACAAGCATCCTAGCCAATTTCTCTGATTTATCTGATTTTTCCAATCGCGGACGTCGAGCGCTAACTGAATTGGAACTTGAAAGTATTTCTCAATGAAACCTTAGTTTCATATTTGTTATCATCAAAATTGAGATTAAGTCCAAGGTAGAAAAACCTTAGGCCAACACTTTCCTCAAGAATATCCATAAAAGGCTTGCACTTCATATTAAAATGTGTAACATCTAATGGCCTTTGAGTTATAACTCCTGTCAATTGTAAAGCTTCCCATAGTGAAACAAGGTTATCAAAAATCAAAACTGAGTGTCGTTTGCTTGTGGCAGTTATAACTCCTTTCGTTGCTGACTTTGGAGACTTCAATAGTAGGTTTGTTCAACTCTGCCACTCTCTCCAAGAGAGTTTCATTTTCCGATGTTCAGTTTCTCTAGCAGTTGTAACTGGTTGGGGTTTCAGCAGAGGGAATTTAGTGCAGGATCCCTTGTATCTGTCACAAGTGCAGGAACATGATCTATTTGTTATTCCTTAAAAGCAGAACCTATAGCAATATTAGAGGGACCAGTTGTGTACAGTTGTGACAGATGGAGCTTGATGTCCAATCATGACCTCAAGTATAGGAACAAAAACTGCTTCTGGAACTGGAGTAGCAGTTTCAACTGCTTCTTGTCCAGTTGTAACTGGGAGGATACTGACATGAGGACTTGGTACGGAGTCTTTTGAGATTCTTTTTGTAACAATAGCAAGATCCTGATGCTGGTATTCAAGAATTAAATTTGTAGAAGGTGGAGAAGGACCAGTCTTGACTGGAGTGGAATCTTGAATAGTGACATCAAATGAGACAGTTTCAATTGGGTCAGCTTGGAAAGAAATGCCTGAATAGGGAATGATTGCCATACAAATCTCCCCCTCAACATGAGAATTCTCCCGCTCAGTGTCACGCCCCAACTCGGGGTCGCGTGATCGGCTAGGGTAAGTGTCAATACCCCAAAGCCTACCACATGACTTAACCAATCATAAAAGAACAAGTCTGAACCATCGAAAAACCATGAAATAAACAGTGACCAAACTTTATTAATTTCAAACAGTTTTAAGTCTAAAGAAACAACTCAGTTTTTCAAATAACAGTTCAAGTTTAAAACCGTAAATGTTTTTACAAACGACCACTCAGTGCATGACCATCAACCCTAACTAACACGACTACGACTCTATGGATGCCTGCTTCGAGATCTATGCCTCCACCTGCACTCCAGCTGCACCATGCCACCAGGCCATACCTCGTGGGCCGGGCTCTGCAAAACAACAATAAACAAAACGTGAGTCCACGAGAAACTCAGTGAGCGGTTCTCTCGAACCTCCACTTAAATCCCGATTAAGATAACATATACAACAGTATAGTACAGTCAAGGAATTTAAGCTAAACAATATATCAAGTCACCAAAGTGATTGAACCGGCCTCCTTAGCCCCTATCAACTCATACCATTCGGCCACTATGGGCCTATTCATGTGTGTGTGTGGGGGGGGGGGGGGGGGACGGGGGGTTCGGCCATACCAGGCTTCCCAACCCTATCAAACCAGGCTGAACCAGCCTTCTCAACCAGCCTAACGAGGTATATAATGTACAAAACAATCAATCTTAGGTCCGTCGACTAGGATGGCTACTAGTCTTGGAACCCTCCGGGTTAGGGATAGCTAGTCCCACCAGACTCGGGTCTACTGTCAGCGTGGCCCACTGATGAAATCTCAAGACCCTTCGCCACCCGGGTCTAACACCTAGCAGGCCCGCTGGTGCAATCTCAAGACCCTCTCACCGTTGAGACGTGTGGTAGCTGTTCGGCTGATAACACGCCTCAGTAGACCATCTCAATCATAGTACACCATCAATGTTTCAGCAATAATTCCATCTTGGTTTGTACGGGCAGTGCCCTTATCTGAGACTTCCCTCGGATTGTACCAGCTGAACGCTAATGTTTGCTGTCTATCCCTAGGTGTGACACCTAGTGTATGTATTTTGTTTCTCCGCGTAACTACCCTTCATGGGTACAGAAATCCTTCCTACTTGATTTAGTTGAGTAAACGAAATATAGCGAAGAATGTGGCCTACTCTTATTAACAATAATTACTAGCAATAGTTACCAACAATAATCACCAAAATTAAATACCAACAATGGTAACTAAATGAATGCTAGAGCAAGAGATTAATTTCAGCGATTAAAGCTAAATTCGTAGTAAGGAAACAAGTAGTATAACATGGTATGATGGGCCACTAGCATTAGAATATAATCGTAACCTTTCCATGATTCACATGCTATACTAAATCCTAACCATGTATGCAATAACAAGAACATTTCCTTAAACACGATAATCTAGATCTATCGCTACTAACAATTCATATGATGAGTGAGAAATCTCATAACATAAATACAATTTAACACCAAGCATGTAAGCATGAATCAAAACAACCCAACATGAAATCTAGCATGAATAATTCAATTAATCTTTCAATTCCAACCTTACCCTTTCTCGGCCGAAACTTGAGCAGGGTAACACCTTGCTCGGCCGAAACTTGAGCAGGGTAACACCTTGCTCGGTCGAGCCTTCTAGGTAGGAAGGGCATGTTTTCGACAACAATTCTCATGCATCAATCTAAGGATCTGATATTTACCAAAAAAGAAGACGATCCATGGATTATAAGCTGATCAAGGAAATTGGAGAAAATTTTGGCATGACCTTCCCCCTTTTTCCTCTATGCGGCCAACCCCTAAATCACATAAAACACGATAAAAAAAAAACATAATCACAGCTATGAGCATCATCCGAAGTCCAAACCCGAGAAGCCACATCAATCGGCAAGAAACATCGCATAAAACTCGATTACAAGACCTCCAAGGTTCGGCCACCTGCCTCCCCTTTCTAATAAACCAACCACACACCTCAATCAGACGCAAAGGTGGACTCGATGAAGATGAATCCCGGCTTCTCTAACGACGATGAGAGTTCGGCGTCATCCACAAGATCTCCCTCCCCTTCCCTCGGGCTACGTGCGGCTCTCTCTCCTTGGTCCACACGGTGGCTCTTTCTCCTTGAGCCGCACGGCAGCTCTCTCTCCTTGAGCTGCACGATGGCTCTCTCTCCTTGAGCCGCACGGTGGCTTGAGGTCAAGGGTTTTATTTCCCCCTCCTTTGGTTTTTGACCAAAGTGCCCTCGAGACTTAAGTCTCATTACTCAATGCAACCCGAGTCCGAATCGGACCCCGACTCAACCCGTAACCCGATTCCATCCCAACTTAAATCAATCTAACACATAAGTCATACAACATGCTTCACGAGTCAACCAATTAAGTTATACCTGCCATTAGTGTCGATTCTCGTGACTCAAATGGGCTATTCCCCGATCCCGTGTGGTGCACCACATAAAAATTATATGTTAGGAGATCTCGGATATTACACTCAGAAATAGAAACCCTAGGTAGAGAATCATGAATATTAAACTACAAACCTCGACCCTTTCTTAGATAGTGATCTTCAGGACGATGGCCAAGCTTGACTTGCATTGGGTAACCATGAGAAGGAGGAGGAGAGACTTCCTCATTTGACATCGGATTGGAAGACATCACACGGCCTTTTCTTCAAGATTAGAAGATGACACGCCCTTATCCAGAGCAGAAGTAGCTTTCTTGTAAACCTTTTGCAAAATCTCTTTTCGCTGTGGACCCAAGGGAGACTTGGCCAACTCCATTTGTAGAAAGAAGATGCAGAATAAAAGTGAAGTAGAGGAGTAGTCAAGAGAGCAGTTGCGACTTCAAACCTTCAATGAAGGAGGTTACTACTCCGAGTCTTGAAAGAGAAGGTTACTTCTTCGAGCCTTGAATGAGGGGGTTACTTCTTCAAGCCTTGATTGAGGAGGTTAGAATGAGGAGGTTAGTGTTCTGAAACTTGAATGAGAGGATGTAATGCTCCGATCCTTGAATGTGCAGAATTAGTGGGGAGAGAGAGAAAGCATTTATAACAAAAGGAGGTTACATTTTATTGTTTAAATAAAAACCCCTTTTCCTTTTTTTTTAAAATTTTTTTAACATATCACAAAATTTCATAACTCCATAGCAGATATCAACTGCTCAAAACTCCCTCCATCTAAGGTCTTTGTGAAGACGTCTGCCACTTGTCGATTTGTAGAGATATACTCAGTTATAACTATTTTAGGTTCTTTCATAGCAGTTTTAACTGGTTCTTGTACATGCTCGACAGTTGAAACTGAGGTGTTAACTGCTGAAGGACTTGGAGCAGAGACATTAGTGACTGTCTCTTGTGCAGGAGCAGGATCTCTTTGCTGGTCTTTAATTAAGACCAAAATCTCCAATACTTTCAACTTGCATAGGACCAACTAGGTCCAGATGAAGAAGCTCTAGAGGTATTCATGTAACAACTAGTTGTAACTGGTGATGAGATTGCCTTATCTGTTTTCCTTCTAGACAAGGGCTGCAAACAGCTTCAGGTTCTCTAAACGATTTAGGAATTCCTTTGACTGCTCCACCATTTACAAGATTCTTGAGATCTATGTAACTAACATGGCCTAGCCATCGATGCCACAGATTGATGTCAAATAAAATAGATGAAAGACAAACAGATGAATATGCTATTCTGTAGTAGTTGTCTTTTGATCTGTTTCCTTCAAGGATGCAGTCACCATCCTCATCAAAAACTTTGCAGCTGCTCCTAGTAAACTGAACATTCAAATTTTGATCACAAAGCTGACTTATACTTACAAGATTAGCCTTGTGACCTTCAACAAGCAGGACATTATCCAAATTACGAATTCTTGGGACATTAAGAGTTCCAACTCCTACAACATTCTCATGTCTTCCATCTCCAAAGGTAATAGTTGCTCCTCCATGTTTTTGAATATCCTTCAGATTATCTGGACTTCTGTCATGTGCTGAGAACAACCACTATCGAAATATCAAGAATCAAGAGACGAAATAGTTTTTGACATAAATGCAATATGATAGTTAAGATCATTCTCCCTTACCCATATTTGCATAACTTTTTGCCTTGAGGATTTTACATGATTCTTTCTCAGTTTGTTGGAGAATTTGAAGCAATTTGCTACAATCTGTCCTCTGCACTTGCAATAGTAGCACATGGGTACCCTATCACCTCTCCATGTTGTAGGCTGTTGTTGACTTGAATAGCCTCTATGAAAGTTCCTCAGTTGAGTAGGCAGTTGCGATTGGGGTTTCAAGTGGCTTGAACTAGTGTATCATAGTCCATTGTGATTAGAAGGAAATTTTCCTACACTCAAAATTTTATTAAGAGTACCACTAGAATTCGTCATTCTAACTTCCTTCTTTACCTTTTCAGGTTCAACAATCAACTTGCATTCTTTGTCTTCCTTTTTAGTAATTTGATTTTGAAGAGTTTGAACTTTCTCCTTAAGTTTCTTATTTTTTTCAATCAAGAGCTTGTTTTGATTACTGTGAGACTTGTTAAGTTTTGCCACTTCAACCCATTTATCAAACATATACCGGTAGGCTTCCTCAAGATTGTCAGCACATTAAACTTTGTAGTCATCATCATCTGCATCTGAGTTGTCGAGGGTTTTAACTGTGTCACCAAAACAAGCTCAGAAAGATCTAAAGTTGTCTTGTTCAAACTCTTCTGAGTTAATTTCTTCATCTATGGCACCCATGTTGGCCGTACCTTCCAGCTCAGGAGGGTTTGTAGTCTACTGTGATGCCTCTCTGGTTGGCCTAGGCTGCGTTCTGATGCAGTTTGGTAGAGTCATAGCCTATGCGTCCCGCCAGATGAAAGTTCATGAGAAAAACTACCCGACGCACGACCTAGAGCTAGCGGTGGTGGCTTTTGCACTGAAGCTCTGGTGACACTATCTGTACGGAGAGGCTTGCGAGATCTATATGGATCACAAGAGCCTACAGCACTTGCTTACCCAAAAAGAGCTGAACCTCAGGTACAGGAGGTGGTTGGAGCTCCTAAAGGATTATGACTGCACTATTATGTATCATCTGGGGAAAGCCAATGTGGTAGCAGATGCTTTAAGTAGAAAATCCATGGGCAGTTTGGCTCATTTGGAAATCAGGCGAAGGCCCCTAGCTCGAGAGCTAGCGTTGTGCCTGGATGGGGGTGCAACCCTAATTGTGTCAGCTTCAGGTACCTTGGTGGCACACCTGCGGGTACAGTCCACCTTGGTGGACATGTTGTGTGCCGCGCAGGAGGAGGACGCATTTTATTCTCTGACAAGGGATGTGGTCCGGAGACGTGTCACAGATGATGGGTTAAGGGTCGACTCAGAGAGTGTTCTAAGGTTCAGAGACCGGATCGTGGTGCTTAACATGGCTGAGGTACGCCCACAGGTTTTGGAAATGGGTCACCGCTCCACTTACATGATGCACTTGGGAGCCACTGTAAACCAAATAACCACACTAGAGGGGGGGGGGGTGAATAGTGTGTAGCATAAATACACTAAGTTTAATTTCTTTTTCTTTTCTTTTTTTAAGTTGGCCTAAGTATGAATTGTTGCTATTTTGAGTTATATGCTTTCAAGATGCAAATGAGTAATGATTAATACCAAGCAAGATTAAATAGATAAGTAATGCTAACATGTGAAATTTAGAGTGGTTCGGCCATAGTGCCTACTCCACTACCTTGGCTCATCACTAAGGATTTGTAACCTTAAATCTTTATAACTTGAATGTTTCCTAAAGAATACAAAGAGGATTTATCCCTCAACCTTAGAGGATGCCTCAACTACTATTCCAAAGCAAAACACTCAAAAATAAAGAAACCTAGGTGTAACACTACACCACACTTAACAACATGAAATGAGAAGCAAATAAGAAGAAAATACAAGTAAAGGAGCTATAAATTAAAACAAACTCAAATGAGCTCCTCCAAGTTGCGTCCTAGTACTCCAAGGCCTCAAGATGTTGTAGAAATTCAGATTGAAGACTTGAAATGAAGTTTTGAAGACTTTGAGAATGAGAAGTTGAGGTTTGCACTTAGAATCACTTTAAGGCTCAAGAAAATGTTTTGGTAGCTCAATGGAATAGTTGGGAGCCTTAGAAAGGAAGTTTTGGGTGTATTTATAGAGTTGGTATTGGAGTATGAAAGCAAATAGCTGTTCAAACCTTGTCTAATTTGAAAAAGAGCCGTTTAGGGGCATTTTGGGAATTCTGGGCAATTTTTTTAAAAACTGGCTGAGGGCATTCTGGGTAGTTTGGAGGTTTCTAGCCTTTCAAGCCTTATTTTTTAGGTTAACGGTTTTAAAAAATTCCTTAAAAATATGTCTTTAATTTGTTTTTATCTAAGGAACAATTATTAAGATTTTTTATGTCAAGAAAATATCTATATTATGTAGCCCTCCAAGGAGCCCCTATACTTAGAAATTTTCAAGACAATTTTTTTGACTTTTTCTAGTTTTTAAGTTTTCGGGTTTCAGTTTTTTGGTTATGAATTCAAAGAGGGCATCAAACTAAGACTTAGGAGCATTTACAATAAAAGAAACTAAGTCCTAAACTAATTTTGACATGCTCAACTCTGAAGCCTCTGATTCTTGGTTTTCCGTGATTTTTCCAACGAGCTTCGGATGCGTATCGTATGTCCAACCTGAGACCAAACCTTGATGAAACTATTAGAACCATGTTTGTTATTACCAAAACTAAGAGTGTTGGAAAGATTGAACCCTTGGGCCAACATTCTCCCCCTTTTTGATGATGATAAACATTTCATTAAAAATACTACACCAAAGATTTATTTTAAGCATTCAATTTTTGATTTTAATGAACTAGGTATTGGAATCTAGCTTAAGATCCCCCTATCTATATGCATCGTTAAAACCAAGTGTGACCAAGTCTTCTCTCCCCCTTTTGACATCAATCAGAAAGGCAAGAATGCAAGGTTCTATTAATGATATGATCATGAAAACCAAAATCTCACTAAAATCGAGTATCATCAAACACTATAGTCCTTCCTACCGATGGATGCCTATAGTAGGCAAACACCAATAAGTTGCAAAGCCCCATTACAAGGCATATACACAAGTGTGAGGATACCATGAAAACCAAATTTTCAAGAAAGCTCAATATTACATGCAATTTTCCAAAATTCAAATATTCGGAAGAGTATATATTCCAAATTGCATTCTTAAGTTTATAAAGTTTTCTTCATTTAAAGGTTTAGTAAATATATCTGCAAGTTGCTTATCGGTAGGCACAAAATCAACAAAGATATTTTTCGTAGCTACATTATCTCTAAGAAAATGGTGCCTTAAGTCTATATGTTTTGTCCTAGAGTGCAAGATGGGATTTTTTGTCAAATTTATAGCACTAGTGTTATCACAATAAATGGGTATACATGAATAGTTCAATCCAAAATCAAGTAGGGTTTGTTTCATCCAAAGGGCTAGTGCACAACAACTAGCCGCCGCGATATACTCCGCTTCGGTAGTTGAAAGTGCAATCGAGTTTTGCTTCTTGAAAAACCAAGAAATCAAACTCATCCCTAGGAATTGACAACACCCACTAGTGCTTTTTCTGTCAATCTTACAACCGGCAAAATCCGCATCGGAAAAACCAATCAATTCAAAGGATGCACTACTAGGGTACCAAAGGCCTAAGTCAAAAGTGCCCTTTAGATATCTCAATATGCGTTTGACCGCACTCAAATGAGACATCTTAGGACAAGATTAAAACCTAGCACATTGACATACACTAAACATTATATCGTGTCTGATTGCGGTTAAATAAAGTAAGCTACCAATCATACCTCGGTATCGTTTTTCATCAACTTTGATACCTTCCTCATCCTTATCAAGCTTGGTGGAAGGACTCATGGGGGTTGATGCAATCTTTGCTCCATCCATCCCAAATCTTTTGATTAGCTCCTTTGTGTACTTAGCTTGATTGATGAAGATCCCCTTCTTGGTTTGTTTGATTTGAAGTCTAAGCATGAAAGAGAGCTCTCCCATCATGCTCATCTCAAATTCATCTTGCATACACTTAGCAAACCACTCACAAAGGGTTTCATTAGTAGCACCAAAAATTATGTCATCAACATATATTTGAACTAATAAGGTGTCATTTTCATCATGTTTAATGAAGAGTGAAACATCGGCTTTTCCAACATTAAAACCTTGTTCAATTAAAAATTTTGAAAGCCTTTCATACCAAGCCCTATAGGCTTGTTTTAAACCATATAATGCTTTTTTCGATTTGTAAACATGATTTGGAAAATCAAAGTTTTCAAAACCGGGGGGTTGTTCAACATAAACCTCTTCCATAATAAAACCATTTAGAAAGACGCTTTTAACATCCATTTGAAATAGTTTGAAACCTTTAAAACTTGCAAAAGCTAAAAGCATGCAAATAGCCTCTAATCTAGCTACGGGAGCATAAGTTTCATTGTAATCAATACCCTCTTCTTGGTTGAAACCTTGGGCCACTAACCTAGCTTTATTCCTAAAGACTCACTTAGTTCCAATTACCATTTGTTCACTAGGCCTAGGCACTAAATCCCAAACATTATTCCTAACAAATTGATTTAGTTCCTCTTGCATGGCCATAACACAAAATTCATCATCTATGGCTTCCTTAGTATTTTTAGGCTCTACTTGAGAAATAAAAGCAATATGTTGACAAATATTTTTGAGTTTAGAACGTGTTACTACTCCCGTTGAGGGTTCTCCAGTGACTTGTTCAATGGGATGATCTCTTATGACTCGGTTAGCTTTAGGAAGTGGTGGTAAAGCTTGTTCTTCAACTTGAGATAGGGAGGTTGAGGATGAAGGTTCTTCATTAGGCTCATCTTCAACTTCTTCTTCATTGAAAGATAAAGCCCCAAGTTCTTCACCTACATTCACTGTCTTAACAATTCTAGAAGAATAATTAGTTTCATCAAAAGTTACATGCATGGATTCTTCAACAATCATAGTTGATTATAAACTCTATAGGCTTTAGAACTAGATGAGTATCATAGGAAAATGCCTTCATCAGATTTTGAGTCAAATTTTCCTAGATGATCCTTAGTGTTCAAAACAAAATACTTACAACCAAAAACCCTAAAGTATCCCACATTTGGAATTCTATCATGCCAAAGTTCAAAAGAAGTTTTCTTTAAAACACAATTTGAAACATAGCGTGAGGTATTTCTGGCTTCGGCCCAAAAATACTTTGGTAAATTATTTTCACGAAGCATAGTCCTAGCCATTTCTTGCAAGGTCCTATTCTTCCTCTCAACAACCCCATTTTGTTGAGGGGTTCTAGGGGAAGAAAAGGAATGTTCAATCCCAAAATTTTCACAAAATTTGAAAAACTTTTAATTTTTAAATTCACCGCCATTATCACTCCTAAATTTTGAAATTATAATCCATTTTTCATTGACAACTCTTTTAGCAAACTATTTAAAGAAAACAAATGTTTCATTTTTCTTTGCTAAAAAGAAGACCCATGTAAATCGAGAGTAGTCATCAATCAAAGCATAACAATATAGTTTACCACCTAAGCTAGCAACATCACAAGGACCAAAAAGATCCATGTGCACAAGTTCAAGAATCCTAGAGGTAGTAACTTGATTAACACTATGAAAAGATGATTTGACTTGTTTGCCATGTTGACATGCATCACAATGTCTATCTTTTTCAAATTTTATTCTAGGGATTCCTTTAACTTGGTCTTTCTTGGTAATTTCTTGAATGAGGCCCATGCTAGCATGTCCTAGCCTACGGTGCCATAACCAAGAATCATTATCCATTACTACTAAGCATCTAACATAAGGATTAGGCAAGACATTTAAACTCAAACTGTAAACATTCTCATGTCTATTTCCAATGAATACTATATCACTAGATGATGCATTTCTAATGAGTCATTTAGATGCTTCAAAAATCACCATATATCCATTATCACATAATTGAGAAATACTAATCAAATTATGTTTCAAGCCATCAACTAGTAAGACATTCTTAATGCAAAGGAATGGAAGTATATACCTATATCACCAATGCCAATGATCTTACCTTTGGCGTTATCTCCAAAAGTAACATACCCTCCATCTTTGCTTGATAGGGTTGCAAATAATTTGATATCTCCGGTCATGAGCTTTGAGCAACCACTATCCAACACCCATGTGCTCCTATGTGCTTGAGGATGACTCTCCACCTACAAGTGGAGAAGAAACAACCTTAGGTACCCAAATTTTTTTGGGTCCTTGAGTGTTAGTCATTTTAGGAACCCAAGTAGATCTAGCATGAGGGTTCTTCTTGAGTGCACAATCTCTAATCATGTGCCCATAAATTCCACAACAAAAGCAATAACCATGAAACTTAGTGGAATAATGAGTATGAATATGAGTATGGGAATGAGGATGTAATGGTTTTCTAGTATTTCTAGCATGTGATACATGATCATTTTTAGTATTTTGTAAGCCATGCATTTTTTCATTCAAAGTAAATAAGTCCTTCTTCAATAAGAGCATGCTATCATTCAAGTACTCTCAACTTGTGAACTCAAAAACTTGTTTTCCTTTCCCAACACATCATTTGAATCTTGTAAATCATTTTTTGCCTTTTCTAAAACGAGTTTTTCATCCTTAAGGGAGGAGGCGAGGTCTTGGGGCATCGGAAACTGTGTCGCTGTCGGAAGGATCGAGATCGCCAACGTCCATCCATTCTTCTTCCTTAATCAAGTGAGTGGTTAGATTTTGAATCGCATGGTGAGGCGGGTGGCCGAACCAACTAGGTGCTAGATCGAAGGTTTTTCTCATTGTTCATGTCGATTCGTGGTATTTCTTTGATCTCTCCGTTGTTTTATTCATGGATGTATTATATTTGATTAAAATTTTTGGATTTTGGCGTTCTAGCTTGCTGTGCCGCGCCCTTTCCTCTTCAATTCTTGATGAGTTCTTGTGGCTTCTTGTTGTTTGTTGAGGGTTCTTGGTGGTGGTTTGATATCTTGATGAAAGGGGGGAAGGAGGGTGTTTAGGGTGTGTCGCCCCCTCGTAGGGCAATTTAGGAACCCTTGGGTGGCCGGCCACCCCAAAGGTGGGATTTTTAGGGGTTCAATCTGTTTCTCACACCTAGGAGACACACTATAGGGTATGAGGAACTTGTTCCTAAGGGTAGAATTGATGTATGACCCTACACTTAGACAATTTGAAACCATGGGACACCTAGAGACACTAGGACCCCGGTTTAACTTTCGGGAGGGCCGAACCTTCCTAGCCACTACAAGAAATTTGGCTTTTAGTGACGAGATTTGGTGGGGGTCGCGCATCGACCCTCACTAAATCCACCTATTTATGGGGGTCGCTAGTCGACCCTCACGAAAGCCCGTCAGTAAAAGAACACTTTTCTGAGGGCCAGGTATATAAATAAAAAGTATATATAGTGAGGAAAACACCATGACCCTCACGAAAGTCCGTCAGTAAAAATAAAACATTTTGTAAGGTCGGATATGACCCTCACTAAAATGTCACGGCCCAACTCAGGGTACGCGTGACCAGCCAGGGTACGTGTCGGTACCCCGAAGCCTACCCTATGCACTGACTAACAACTCATGAAAACACAAGAGACTGACATTGAAAATCATAAACAAAGCAATAGTACCAAACTTTATTAGATGATTGAAAATAGTTTAACCAAAACAAGTTCAGAGACATCACAAGTTTGAAAGTAACTATTTAAAAGTTTTCAAAGACACATCTGAATGTTTTACATAAAACAACACAGTGCATACTCCGACTCTACTCAAACACGACTAGGACTAATAACTACCAGCTACGAGATTTGTGCCCACGTTTGCCCTCCTGCGCACCATCCCACCAAGCCATACCTCACTGGTCGAGCTCTGCAAAACAAAAATAAATAAACCGTGAGTTCATGAGGAACTCAGTGAGCGGTTCTTTCGAACCTCTACTTAAAACCTCAGCAAGATAACATATATAAGGAATTAAAGTAAGATCACACCTCAGAAGTTAATCAGTTTGCCAAGAAAGAAGAATGGATGAACCGGCCTCTCAGGCCCTTATCCATTTCACTAGCTCGGCCACTAATGGCCTAAAATATATATGGAAGGTTCAGTTCTTTCCTCTACACAATCAGGCCGGTTGGCCTACCCAAACCAGCCCCTAAGGACATCTCAATTATGAACTTTCACGATTCGTATCCATCGACTAGGATGGCCACTAGCCTCAGGAATCCTCCGTGTTAGGGATAGCTAGTCCCACCTAACTCGGGTCTACCGTCAGCGTGGCCCACTAAGGAAATCTCAAGACCCTTCGCCACTCGATTCTAACACCTAGCGGGCCCGCTGGTGCAATCTCAAGACCCTAAAAACTGCTGAGTCGTGTGGTAGCCGTTCGGCTAATGACACTTATCAGCTCATCATTACAATTATCCTATCAAGCCGGATTTAAAGAAGATAATTTATACTAAATAAACGGATAAGGAACATGTAACATACATAGCAACGATTAAACATCATAACTGAAAATTTATGAAACCTTTCCTTTGATTCAAATGCCATAACAGTCATATCCATGTATGCATTAGCAAGAACATTTCCATAACCTTGAGAATATAATCTACATTTCTAACAAGTCCTAAGATGAATGGCAATCATATAATATAATCTCAACCTAGCGCTAAGCATGAAGTATATATATGAATCAACAACATAACACGACAACTAGCAAATTAATCCGAACAGTCCTACATTTTCCACCCTTGCCCTTGCTCGGCCGACTCAAGCAGGGTGATACCCTATTCAGCCAAGCGCTCTAGGGAGGGTGAACATGGTTACGACAACTACGTAAAACATCAAACCAAAGATCTAACATTTAACGAACGTAGAGCGATACATGAGTTGCAAGACGATCGAGGAAATTGGAGAAATTTTTGGCATGACCTTTCCCCTTTTTCCTCGACTCGACCAGCCTATAAAAATGAAAAATAATCACATTTTGAAAACATAAAATTGCAGGTGCACAAGTCATCCAAGTTTCGACACGAGAGAACACATCGATCGACAAAACAACTCGCAAAGAAACCCGATTTCAAGATCCATAAGGTCAGCTGCCCGCCTCCCTTCACAATCATAGAAAGCACTCACCTTGCTTAAGGAAGAAGAAGGGTGGACGTTGGCAATCTCGAACCTTCAAACGACGACACGATCTCCGGGGCCGACCAAGATCTCCCCTCCCTCCCTCTCTCTCTCTCTCTTGCTCGGGCTGTGTGCGGCTCCAAGATGAGCCGCACGGCCCATGGTGAGGGATTTTATTCCCTCATCCACTAATGACCCATTTGCCCCTCTAAATGACTTAGCCTCTACTCGACTCGATCCGACTCTGATTCGGGCTCCGATTCTATCCTTATGAACGAGTCAAACTCGACTCTAATAATACATCTAATTCATAAAAGGAAATAACCATTTAACCAATTTAAACTTCATACTTTCAAAGGTCGAGTTATACCTTCTTCTCGAGGTGATTCCGTGGCTCGACCCGACTAACCCCTGGTCTGGTGCACTGCACCAAAATAGATTTTTATATTAGGAACTTTTTCGGGTCTTACAACCTTCCCCCCTTAAGGGAAATTCGTCCTCGAATTTAGTTGGGTTACAAGAACTTACCGGTTCTTCAAACAAGCAAGGGTAGTGATCTCTCATGTCTTGCTCTACCTCCCAAGTGGTCTGTTGCCCAGAGTGCTGCTCCCATCTAACTTTCAACAGGGGAATTTCTTTGGACCTTAGCTTCCTAACTTTGCGGTCGAGGATCTCTACCGGCCTTTCCTCAAATGAGACAACCAAATCCACTTCAATCGAAGAAGGTTCGATCACATGCGAATTATCTCTTACATATCTCCGGAGCACTGACACATGGAAAACCGGGTGAACTCTGCTCAGACTTGGGGGCAAAGCTAGCTCATAAGCCACCCCGCCCCTCCGCTTGAGAATAGAGAAAGGCCCAATGAACCTGGGGCTCAACTTTCCCTTCTTCCCAAACCGGACCACCCCTTTCATGGGGGAAACCTTCAAGAACACTAAGTCACCCTAAGCGAACTCTAACTCTCTGGCCTTCTTATCGGCATACATTTTCTGACGACTCTGAACCACCATCAATCTTTCCTTTATAATTTTCACCTTCTCTACTGCTTTGTCAACCAGATCAGGACCCACCATGAGTGACTCTCCGACTTCAAACTAGCCCACAGGAGACCTACACCACCGCTCAAACAAGGCGTCGAAAGGAGCCATGCCAATGCTTCTGTGATAGCTATTGTTGTAGGCGAACTCGATCAATGGCAGGTGCTTCTCCCAACTGCCAGCCATATCCAAGACACACGCCCTCAGCATGTCCTCCAAGGTTTGGATCGTTCTCTTAGACTGTCCGTTTGTCTGCGGATGGAAAGCCGTGCTGAAACGTACTTGAGTACCCAAGGCCTTTTGAAAGGACTGCCAGAACCGGGCCATGAACTGGGTACCTCAATCGGATATGATCATCACTAGGGTACCATGATAAGCCACAATCCTGTCTAAAAAAAGTCTGGCGTACTGCTCCGCAGAAAAGGTCATTCTTCCCGGTATGAAGTTTGTGGTCTTGGTTAACCGGTCCACTACCACCCAAATGGAGTCAAAGGCGCCTTTCGACTTAGGCAGCCTGGTCACTAGGTCCATGATGATTTTCTCCCACTTCCACTCGGGCACCTCGAGGTTCTGCAGAAGCCCCGTGGGCTTCAGCTATTCGTCCTTCACCTGCTGGCAAACCAGACATTTGGATACAAACTCTGTGTAAGACCCAGAAAAAGTTTCCTAATATAAAAATCTATTTTGGTGCACCGCGTCGAACCCGGGGGTAGTCGAGTCGAGCCTCAGGATCACCTCGAGTGAAAAGGTATGACTTGGCTAATGAATCATGAAGTTTATTTGGATAACTAACTTTCCTTTTATAAAATCATACATTAAATTAAGTTAACTCGAGTCATGTTATGGGTTGGGTCGGAACCCGAGTCGAGTTCGGGGTATGACATAGGTGAGCCTTGAGACCATCTTTAGAAAGATGGTTGAGGGAATAAATACCCCTTATGGCAGTCGTGTGACTCACCCATTGAAGGCTACAAGGGAGAAGAGGAGAAGGAGCAAGGAGAGGGGGGGTTTGGGGCTTGGATCGATCTGGAATTCGCATCGTCGCTGGAAAATCTCAAGTCGTCGTCACCCGATCCTTATTTCTTGGTGATCTAGGTGAGTGGTTATTGTTTTAAAGGTTTGGGGGAGGTGGGTGGCCTAACCCTAGTTGAAAGGTTGAGTTCTCGCGATTTTTTTTTCCGACGATCCAAGATTTCAACGTCACGTATTCACTATTTTACGAAGCTTCTTGTAGGATCTCGCTATTTTAATCATCGATTTATGTATTTTTGGGGCTGCCAAATCATGGGAAAAGGGAAAAGGTCATGCTGAAATTTTCCCCGATTCCCTTTATGGCAAGAAGGCCCTTAGATGACCCTATATCACTGTTTTGATGTAGTTCTTTTGAACACCTCACGTATGGTGAAGTATGTCCTCTCTAAAGCCCCTTGAAGTGGCTGAATGAACCCTAAGATTCATGAAGAGGGTTCGGCCAAGGGTGAGGGGGAGGTTAAGTTGTTCATTGGTATTTAAGTTGTTTGCGGAATTGAAGAGACAATGTATAGTTAAAACCTCCTCCATCTTTCCCTACCCCAAGGACCTTGGCCGAGCAAGGTTTCCCTTGCTCATGGTTCGGCCAAGGTTAGGGAGAGGAGGAGAGACTTGCTTTAGATGGAAATTTCATGATCTTAGGGATCACACATAGGGATATGACAGTGCTTGGAAAGAACGCCAAGTTTAGCATGTAGCTTAATTGATTTGAATTGTAGTAATGCTAGTTTATAACCATACTTAGCATTTGATCCTTAATCTTTGGATGTTGACAATGTTACCATGTTTTATAATTCATACATGTTATTTAAATTCATTACTACCTTGCCATGCTAGATAATTGCCCTTATTGTGTTAATATTCCTAAGGTAGTATAAGAATTGTTATGCAAGTGCATTATGGTTATATATGATGAATGTTGTAATATATGAGCTTTTTTTTTTGGATTATGCATGCTGCCGTAAATGTTCTTGGATGGTATTCCAAGGTTGATTCATGGGAATTCTCACCTAAGATAGTGTAGGAGGCTAGGTAACATGTAAGGTGTCACTAGATGTTCATAGCACATTTATAAAAACTTAGATATGAGACGATAACACTTATATGACTGCTTGTATACTTTTGGAAACTTAGAACTCGTAGGTGCATATTTACTGAAAGGGGCGGCATGAACTGTTGAACCGGTAGCCGGACATAGGCTAGATATGGGCAAAGGCCCGAAGTGTATATATATATATGGAAACCCTAGGATATTGATTGTGTAATGTGCTTGAGATGGTCCGCCGAGGAGCGAGGAGGTCAAAAATGACCAATGCTCAGCTCGGCCAGTTTGGGTCTAGAGGTGCGCCAGTGCACCCGCTAGGTGCCAGACCCCAGTTAGATGGGACTAGCTAGCCTTACCCCAGATGGTGTCTGAAGACTAGTGGACCATCCTAGTCGACGGCCCAGGATTGTTTGTTTGTATCTTGAGATGATGTGGCCGATGGCCAGGATGATGCTACCTGATATGGTAGGGACGGTTGTAGTCGGGTTATATTGCTATGAGTAGGCCCGAGGGCCAAATGTCAGAGGCTTGATAAGCCAAGGTGGCAGGTAATCATGTACAGTTGGTACTGATGGATTCGTTGAGGGTCTATAATTGCATTAGAAATACACTTTACCTCCTTGTACATTCCTTTATTGCCTTGTATGATATATATGCATGTCTGAGGCTTATGTGGAGGTTCATTTGAGCCACTCATTGAGTCCCAAGTGGACTCACAGTTTAGTTTTTTTTTTACAAAGCATGAGCAAGAGCTTGGTGTCGACATGGTGCAGCTGGAGGGCGGAGGCGGTGCCATATATCGTAGCAGCGTCCATGAGTCTTATACTAGTTCTAGTTATGTTGGTTTTATTTCTGCACTGACATTTGTAATTGAAAAGAATTGTAAAACTTGATAATTGACCATTTGGATTTGATGTTGATGTTTCTTCTTGTTTTAAAAAACTTACATATTGTGACTTGCAAACTTTTTATAAAGTATGTTAAGTTTCTTTCAGTCGATATGTTTTGGTTACTTGATGTCAGCGTAGACAGTAGGCTACAGGACAGGATGTGGGCCCTGACCGATCACACTACCCTCAGTCGGGGTGTGACAAAGTTGGTATCAGTGCACTAGGTTAGGTCTTGTCTATGACTCAGTGTTGGGTACCGTATGAGGCATATGCTAGCGTGCCGACTTACGGTATAGTTATGCTATGAGATTGGGCAACCACTCCTGCACTCAGCACACCATGCGGTTAGTAGTTTAAAGAGTTTAAGTTAATAATTTCTTATATGACATGCAACTTCCTTTCTTTCTTGTGATAGTGAAATGGATGCTCAAAATGCTGCTTTGAGCGGCAGTTGCAGTAACTCGACGGAACATCGAGGTCGGGGGCAAGTCCGAGGTCGAGCCCGAGCCCGGGGCAGGGATAGAGAACTGTCTGAGGGACAGGGGAAAGAGTCAGTGGTTGTTCTACTGCAGGCTCAGGTGAACAAATTGACTGAGGTGCTCCATAAGGAGCAGGAACTGAGAGAACAATTGCAGCAGCAACATCAGTCTTATCTGCCACCACCATAGCCCGTGCCCGTGGTTTAAGTGGTACCAGAAGTGGCAGAGGTGGCATCACCAGTGGTTAGTACCCCAGGGGCCCCGACTTATGCAAATTTTGTCACCCTGAAGCCACCAGAGTTCACTGGAACAGATCGTCAGGTGGAAGTGACAAAATTTCTAGGGGATTGCTACAAGCTATGCTTGGAACTGGGATGTTCATCAGAGGCGGCTGCTCGTATATTCAGTCTTCAGATGAGGGGACCGGTAAAGGTTTGGCTGCAAACTTGGAAGGCCTGCAGGGTAGCTGGCGCTCCACCTCCCACGTGGGAGGAATTTCGGGCGGCTGTGGAAGAGCAGTACCTACCCATAGTGTCGGAGTATGAGATGGAGTTCAATCGTCTCTCCAAGTACCATCCCACCCTAGTGGCATTTGAGACCGCCAAGGTCAAGAGGTTCGTGTCAGGATTGAGGCCACAAATTGGCAGACTTATTCATTACACCGAGGAATCTACACTAGCTCAGGTAGTGGATGAAGCCCTGCGAAAAGAAGCTTTGGTGCCATTCGAGAGATATGATAGGCCAGCTAAGAAGAAGTTTCGATCATAGGGTTCTGGTAGTCGGCCTTGGCACTCCGAGGGGGCAATGCCCACAGCAGAGTAGCAGCAAAGCCGGGGGCAGAATGGCAACCGGGGCCATGGGGGCCTAGGGACCAGGTCAGTGAGGTCGGTAGTGTCAGAAGGTGGTTCTCAGAGATCTGAGGCGCCGTAGTGTGGCAGCTGTAGTCGGAGGCATTAGGGGTCCTGCTTTAACTGCACTAATGGTTGCTTCAAGTGTAGTCGAGTCGAACATTTCGAGAAGGACTGTCATGAGGGAACTGGTCAGAAGCCTGAATAGTCTATGGGTAAAGCACCTATGTCAGTAGGGTTAGTAGCTCAGAGAGGGCATACTTAGAATAAGGGGCGGCAGACCAGTCACACAAGAGAGGCCGCCTGCGCGGGTATATGCTATGAACCGTGATGGGACAGAGGCTTCGAAAGCAGTGGTGATAGGTACTATTTTAGTATATTCGTATGCTGCATATGTATTGTTTGATCCGAGTTCCATGCACTCATTTGTGTCTGCCATATTTGCTGCAAATTTGCCAATGGCACCCTCTACGTACGATGGGCCATTGATGGTATCAATGCCTACGGGCGATGCAATCTTAGCAAACTCAATTTATCAAGGGTATGAAGTGCTCATATGCGGCCATGTGCTGAGTGCAGATTTGACACTCCTACCCACTCTTGAGCTTGATGTCATCCTTGGCATGGACTGGCTGGCAGAGCATTTTGCAATGTTGGATTATAGAGCCAAAGCAGTGATGTTTAATAAGCCCGGGCTGCCGCAGTTCACCTTCCAAGGAGAGGGAGGTAGCAAGCCGATAGGGGTCATCTCAGCTCTAAAGGCTCGCAAATTGCATAGGGGCGGCTTCCAATCTTTCCTGGCCTTTGTATTTGTGGCCGAGGAGGAAGGGGGTGAAGCAAAGCATGTCAGCGGAACCCCCGTGGTCTGTGAATTCCCTGATGTGTTTCCCGAGGAATTGCTAGGGTTGCCGCCTAGAAGGGAAGTCGATTTTTGCATTGATTTGCAGCCTGGGGTGAAATCAATTTCCTTTCCCCTTTATAGGATGGCACCGGCTGAACTCATGGAGCTAAAGGTGCAATTGCAGGAAATGCTAGACTTGGGGTTCATCCGGCCGAGTGTGTCACCCTGGGGTGCCCCAGTTCTCCTCGTGAAGAAGAAGGATGGGTCGATGCGCATGTGCTTTGATTATAGGCAGTTGAACAAGGTGACTATTAAGAATCGCTACCCACTGCCGAGTATAGATGATCTGTTTGAACAGCTACAGGGGGCTCAATGGTTTCTAAAGATAGATATAAGGTTCGGGTACCATCAGTTGAGAATCCGGGACTACGATGTGCCAAAGACGGCCTTTAGGACTCGCTATGACACTATGAGTTCCTAGTGATGTCCTTTGGCCTAACCAACGCACCTGCTGCCTTCATGAACCTAATAAATAGGGTATTTAAGGAGTACCTGGACAGCTTTGTGATAGTCTTCATTGACGACATTCTGGTTTACTCGAAGAGTGAGGAAGAGCACTCTAAGCACCTGAGAATGGTCCTAGAAACCCTCAGAGAGCACCGTTTGTTTGCCAAATTTTCCAAGTGTGAATTTTGGTTGGGAAGTGTAGTGTTCTTGGGCCATGTAGTGTCCAAGGAAGGAATAAGGGTAGATCCTGCCAAGATTGAAGTGGTTCAGAACTGGAAGCAACCGACTAGTGTGACTGAGATCCGCAGTTTTTTTGAGTTGGCCGACTATTATCGGAATTTTATCAAGAATTTCTCCAGAAATGCAGCCCCTCTATCTCGGTTGACCCAGAAGAAGGTCAGATTTGTTTGGGATGACAAATGCGAGGCGAGCTTTCAAAAGCTCAAGGCATGTTTGACATTTGCACCCGTGTTGGCTGTACCTTCTGGCTTAGGAGGGTTTGTGGTTTTTTGTGATGCCTCTCGGGTTGGTCTGGGTTGCGTCTTGATACAATATGGTAGAGTGATTGCTTATGCGTCTCGCCAGTTGAAAGTTCATGATAAGAACTACCTGACGCATGACCTAGATTTAGCAACAGTGGTCTTTGTACTGAAGTTTTGGAGGCACTACTTGTACGGGGAGACTTACGAAATCTACACATATCATAAGAGTCTCCAGTACTTGCTTACCCAAAAGGAGCTGAACCTCAGGTAGAGGAGGTGGCTGGAGCTCCTAAAGGACTATGATTACACCATTATGTATCATCCAGGGAAAGAAAATGTGGTAGCAGATGCGCTGAGCAGAAAATCCATGGGCAATTTGGCCCATTTGGAAGCTAAGCGGAGGCCTCTAACTCGAGAGTTGGCTTTATGCCTAGATGGGGGTGCAACCTTATCAGTGTCAGCTTCAGGTGCCCTGATGGCCCACCTGCGGGTACAATCCACGCTGGTGGACATGCTGCGTGCCGCGCAGGGGAAGATGCCTTTTGTGCACTGACCAAGGATCGGGTACAAAGAGGTGATGCAGATAATGATTTCAGATTGGACTCAGAAGATGTACTAAGGTTCAGAGACCGGATAGTAGTACCAGACATGGCTGAGGTGCGCAGGCAAGTCCTTGAACTGGGTCATCGTTTCACTTACACGATGCATCCAGGGGCCACCAAGATGTATCGGGACTTAAGGTAGCATTACTAGTGGAAAGGCATGAAAAGAGAGGTGGCAGAATTTATTTCCAAATGTCTAGTCTGTCAACAGGTGAAGGCCGAACACCTTAAGCCTGCGGGGCTCCTGCAAAATCTCGAAGTGCCTGAGTGGAAGTGGGAGAAAATCACCATGGATCTAGTGACTGGATTGCCTAAGTCAAAAGGCAGTTTTGATTCCATTTGGGTGGTGG
The DNA here is from genome assembly GCA_034359265.1 of Canna indica. NCBI lineage: Eukaryota > Viridiplantae > Streptophyta > Magnoliopsida > Zingiberales > Cannaceae > Canna > Canna indica. Next base: position 43,227,902 of record CP136893.1, read on the forward strand.
TCGACCGATTAACTAAGACCGCGCACTTCATACCAATGAAAACTACCTTCTCTGCGGAGCAGTATGCCCGACTATTTTTGGATAGGATTGTGGCATATCATGTTACCCCGGTGATGATTATATCTGACCATGGTACCCAGTTCACAGCCCGATTTTGGCAATGCTTCCAGGAAGCTTTGGGTACTCAAGTGCGTTTCAGCATAGCTTTCCATCCGCAGACTGACGAGCAGTCAGAGAGGACCATCCAAACTTTGGAGGACATGCTGAGGGCATGTGTCCTGGATATGGCAGATGGCTGGGAGAGGCACCTACCGTTGATCGAATTCGCCTATAACAATAGCTATCACAGTAGCATTGACATGGCTCCTTTTGAGGCCTTGTATGGGCGGCGGTGCAGGTCCCCAGTGGGCTGATTTGAGGTAGGGGAATCACTCATGGTGGGCCCCAATCTGGTTGAGGAGGAGGTAGAAAAAGTAAAGGTCATTAAGGAAAGATTGCTGGCGGCTCAAAGTTAACAGAAAATGTATGCCGACAAAAAGATCAGGGAATTGGAATTTGCAGAGGGTGACTTAGTATTCCTAAAGGTCTCTCCTATGAAAGGGATAGTCCGATTTGGGATGAAGGGAAAGTTGAGCCCTAGATACATTGGGCCTTTTCCCGTTCTCAAGCGGAGGGGCAAAGTGGCCTATGAGCTGGCATTGCCTCCTAGCCTGAGCAGAGTGCACCCGGTCTTCCATGTATCCATGTTGCGGAAGTATGTAAAAGATGATTTGCATGTGATCGAGCCCAATTCTATCAAGGTAGATTCGGCCATCTCATGCGAGGAAGGGCCGATAGAGATTCTTGACTGCCAAATTAGGAAGCTAAGGTCCAAAGAAATTCCCTTGGTAAAGGTCAGATGGGGGCACCATTCCAGGCAAGAGGCCACATGGGATGTAGAATAGGTCATAAGAGAGCACTACCCTTCCATGTTTGAGGAGCCGGTAAGTCCTTGTTAATCAAGTAAATTCAAGGACGAATTTCCCTTAAGGGGGGAAGGTTGTAAGACCGGGAAAAAGTTTCCTAAAATAAAAATATGTTTTGGTGCAGCACGTCAGACCCGGGGGTAGTCGAGTCGAGACTCAGGATCGCCTCGAGTGAAAAGGTATGACTCGGCTAATGAATCATGAAGTTTATTTGGATAACTAACTTCCCTTTTATAAAATCATACCTTAAATTAAGTTCACTTGAGTCATGTTATGTGTTGGGTCGGAAACCCGAGTCGAGTTCGGGTCTAGTCGAGTTCCGGGTATGACATAGGTGAGCCTTGAGACTATCTTTGGAAAGATGGTTGAGGGAATAAATCCCCCTTATGGCAGCCGTGCGACTCACCCATTGAGTCGCACAAGGCTGCAAGGGAGAAGAGGAGAAGGAGCAAGGAGGGGGTTAGGGGCTTGGATCGTTCTGGAATTTGCATCGTCGCCGAAAAATCTCAAGTCGTCATCACCCGATCTTTATTACTTGGCGATCTAGGTGAGTGGTTATTGATTTAATGGTTTGGGGGAGGCGGGTGGCCGAACCCTAGTTGAAAGGTTGAGTTCTTGCGATTTTTTTTTCCGACGATCCATGATTTCAACGTCACGTATTCACTATTTTACAAAGCTTCTTGTCGGATCTCGCTGTTTTAATCATTGATTTATCTATTTTTGGGGCTGCCGAATCATGGGAAAAGGGGAAAGGTCATGCCGAAATTTTCCCCGATTCCCTTGACGGCAAGAAGGCCCTTAGATGACCCTATATCACTGTTTTGATGTAGTTCTTTTGAACACCTCACGTATGGTGAAGTATGTCCTCTCTAAATCCCCTTGAAGTGGCCGAATGAACCCTAAGATTCATGAAGAGGGTTCGGCCAAGGGTGAGGGGGAGGTTAAGTTGTTCATTGGTATTTAAGTTGTTTGCGGAATTGAAGAGACAATGTATAGTTAAAACCTCCTCCATCTTTCCCTACCCCAAGGACCTTGGCCGAGCAAGGTTTCCCTTGCTCATGGTTCGGCCAAGGTTAGGGAGAGTAGGAGAGACTTGCTTTAGATGGAAATTTCATGATCTTAGGGATCACACATAGGGATATGACAATGCTTGGAAAGAACGCCAAGTTTAGCATGTAGCTTAATTGATTTGAATTGTAGTAATGCTAGTTTATAACCATACTTAGCATTTGATCCTTAATCTTTGGATGTTGACAATGTTACCATGTTTTATAATTCATACATGTTATTTAAATTCATTACTACCTTGCCATGCTAGATAATTGCCCTTATTGTGCTAATATTCCTAAGGTAGTATAAGAATTGTTATGCAAGTGCATTATGGTTATATATGATGAATGTTGTAATATATGAGCATTTTTTTTTGGATTATGCATGCTGCCGTAAATGTTCTTGGATGGTATTCCAAGGTTGATTCATGTGAATTCTCACCTAAGTTAGTGTAGGAGGCTAGGTAACATATAAGGTGTCACTAGATGTTCATAGCACATTTATAAAAACTTAGATATGAGACGATAATACTTATATGACTGCTTGTATACTTTTGGAAACTTAGAACTCGTAGGTGCATATATACTGAAAGGGGCGGCATGAACTGTTGAACCGGTAGCCAGACATAGGCTAGATATGGGCAAAGGCCCGAAGTGTATATATATATATGGAAACCCTAGGATATTAATTGTGTAATGTGCTTGAGATGGTCCGCCGAGGAGCGAGGAGGTCGAAAATGACCAATGCTCAGCTCGGCCAGTTTGGGTCTAGAGGTGCGCCAGTGCCCCCGCTAGGTGCCAGACCCCAGTTAGATGGGACTAGCTAGCCTTACCCCAGATGGTGTTCGAAGACTAGTGGACCATCCTAGTCGACGGCCCAGGATTGTTTGTTTGTATCTTGAGATGATGTGGCCGATGGCCAGGATAATGCTACCTGATATGGTAGGGACGGTTGTAGCCGGGATATATTGCTATGAGTAGGCCCAAGGGCCAAATGTCAGAGGCTTGATAAGCCATGGTGGCAGGTAATCATGTACAGTTGGTACTGATGGATTCGTTGAGGGTCTATAGTTGCATTAGAAATACACTTTACCTCCTTGTACATTCCTTTATTGCCTTGTATGATATATATGCACGTCTGAGGCTTATGTGAAGGTTTATTTGAGCCACTCATTGAGTCCCAAGTGGACTCACAGTTTAGTTTTTTTTTTACAAAGCATGAGCAGTAGCTTGGTGTCGACACGGTGCAGCTGGAGGGCGGAGGCGGTGCCATATCTCGTAGCAGCGTCCATGAGTCTTAGACTAGTTCTAGTTATGTTGGTTTATTTCTGCACTGACAGTTGTAATTGAAAAGAATTGTAAAACTTGATAATTGACCATTTGGATTTGATGTTGATGTTTCTTCTTCGTTTAAAAAACTTACATATTGTGACTTGCAAACTTTTTATAAAGTATGTTAAGTTTCTTTCAGTCGAACACTTGGAGAATTTGGTATACCGCCGACTTGGAGAGAGGGAGAGAGAGAAAGAAGAGGGCGGCTCAGCTGGCTCCTCTTGGCTTGGCTCCACGGGAAGGAAGAGAGAGGGAAGGAAAAGGAGAGGTTCTAGCGGCTCAGCTCGGCTCTAGGTGGGGGCGGCTCCATGGCGAGAAGAGGAGGGGGCGGCTGGCGGCTTGGGCTGTCGGCTGGCTCCTCCTCTCACAATTGTGTGGCTCCAAAAATTGGAGCCACAACCTAGGGGAGGGGGTTTTATAATTCCTCCTCAATCCTAACCCTTCTAACTTAAGTCCAAACCCGCATCCACTTAATCCAAGTCCACCCCGCTAACCCGATAGATTTAATTAAATTAATTTAGGCTTGATTAAACACACAATTAAATCGTAAGCATCTAATTAAATGCACCCACGTAGGCATAATTCATAATTATCCACACACCACAATAATTAAAATAATTTCAATCACTCAAGCCTAATTTTACAAATTCACAAATTTATATTCTACTTACCCAAGCTCGCAAGCTCGCTCCGGACCATGAGTCGACTCGGCTTGACCACGAACTATTTCGCTAGGCTAGCAACACACGCAAAACGAAAAAAAAATGAATTAAATATCTAGGATATTACACTAATAATCAAATTTAATCAAGTTTTTATTTTAGTAATCAAGATATATCTATTTGAATATTATTTTTGTTTTATCTTTAAAATTTATATTTCTCAAGAAATTTACTAAAGTATTTGTTTAAATTCTAAGGTATAAGCCAAACTTTTAGAAATCGTGCAATGAACATAAAACACTTTGGCTGGGCACCATATAGATTTTATTCAAGGGAAAATGACCAAAATTTTCTTTGAAGTATTGAAAAATGTGCAAATTTACCCATTAAATATATTTTGGGCCAAAATTGCCCTTGTTAGTACATAATTGGCATATGTCATTTTCCATCGTAGCATTTAATGTGGCCGAGCTGCACTTGCCACGTGAAATTCCGTTTGCTGACGTCGACTTTCCTTAACGAGAAGGGCTGAAATGATCCAATTATGTAACATCGAGGGCAATTTTGATCAAAAACATAGTTGAGGGGAAATTTACATATTTTTCAATACTTAAGGAGCAAATTTGGCCCTTTTCCCTTATATATATATATTCTCTTTTTACTTTTATTTTCTATATTATTATTTTTGTTTTGTTCTCCTCATCAATTATTTTTAATATATATTTTTTATTTTGGTTGCATTGGTTCATATTATCTTTTCACATATATATTTTTCATGTATTTTATTATCCTTTTTTAGTTTGTTAAAGATTTTTTATTTTTTATTATTTTTTTAAAAAAAGAATTTTTATTTTTTTGAATTTCATTATGTATTTTAGCGGAAATTCAATACCTCAGCTTACCAATTTATTTGATTATATTATTAATTAAATATTTATTTTTTCTTATTTTGGTTTAATTTCTATTTTTTCATTAATATTTTTTTCTAAAATTTGATTTTTAAAATAAAATTTAAATTCTTGAACAAATATAGTTGAGTTGATGTAAATATATAGGTATATGTAAAATAATATTTAACTTAAATTTAATATAATATATATATATATATATATAATGTACATATATATATATATAATGTACATATATATATATAATGTACATATATATATTTAATGTACATTATATGCCATTTTTGTATATCTATTATTTATTATTATATTGTATTTTATTATTTATTAAACATCTAAACACTCACTCTTATTATTGTTTTATTCCATTCAAGTCTTTAAATGCAATATCTAACATATGCTAATTATATATTTGTTACATATACTATTTAATTTCTTCTTTTATTTTTGTTATATATTTTATATTCTATATAGTTTTATATAATTTACTATATGTCTATACATGAAAGAAACTTTATTATCCATTAGTTTGATTTCTTTTTCATGTTTTTTATTATTTTCTTTGATTTTTTAAACTTTTATCAAAACTATAATTAATTTTCTTAATATATGATTCCTTTTTTACTTATCGAGTATGTTAATTTTGATTGTTTATGTTTAATATTATTTTTTATTAATTTGTATTTATCATTTTTTAAAAAAAAATGATATTCATCTTTATTAAATATTTGTAGTTTTTTATTGAGTATATTGACGTTTACAGATTTACTATTATTATTGAATTTAAAATTTTAATAATTGTAAGACTGATCTTTATTTTTAAATATGTTAATACATAATTTTATATTCATATCATAATATTTAACTATTTTTATTCGTTGTAAACATTATTTTATAAATTTTAATTTTACACCATTGAAAAGTACAATAATTTTTTTCTTTGGAGTAATTGTACTTTCTTTAAGTACGACTCTTTTTAATTAGCTAGTAAAGTTTTTTTGAGTGATTTTGTATGTTATTATGCTTTTTAAAATTTTATTATTATATTTTTAAAATAACTATATCAACATTTATTATATTTTAACTAATTTCCTATTTAAAATATTGAAATTTTACTACATCATTCAATATAAGTTCAGATATTGAAAGATTAATCTTTATGCCTATCTCTATTAATACATGATTTATTTTTTATCTTAATATGTAAGTATGTTTAATTTATTTTATGTACTAATATATAATCAAGTCCATTATCATTACTATTTAGAAATATTTTATAATTTTTTTATCCCATTGCAAAGTACAAAAATTCTTCTAGTATATATGAAAAGACATAATTTTATTTGACACATAGCTGCACAATTAAGCATACCAAATTGATCCAAGATCAAGATTTCTAATTTATTAAAGGAAGACCAAATGACAAAGATGACAAGGTTGGACGACGAGGATGATGATGTGTCGAGCACGACAACAAATGAAGATGCATGATGGTAACAATAACAACATGTAGAAATACTCTTGCATGCCACTTATTGATGATATGTAGTGGTATCGATCATGTGATAGCAAACATTACTTATTTAATTGGCCACCACATTAACTCCAATAGCTGAAATGGCTATGCTATTGGTGTTTAAATGTCCAAAGAAACCCACAACCTTATGTCCTGGCTCCAATGCGAGGGAGAAAGTATTTCCTGCTTGGTCAGGAGTTGCAATACTTTGGCCCTTATTGGTTTCAAGAGAAAGTTGAGTGAGGATGGCATTCTTGTTGAACTTGTATTGGAAACGTCATGAGATTTTGTTGATATATTCTCCCTCTACAAGACAGAACCGGAAGAAACAAGGAAATCTTTGTTAAAATCAAAACACATGGAAGTCATAGTACTAGAGTTAATTCTACGTGTGTAAGTATTAATTTGCACATAGAGTATACATACCTCTTTGAATTGCAAATTTGAGGTTTGTCCCCGTCCCAAGAATGCATCATCATAAGTTATGGCGAACCCATCAATCACATCCACGTAAAAGATTTTGATGTTGCTTATGTGATTAGTGATTCCCATGTTCGATGCAAACCCTCTGCTACTACCCCATGGCCCTTGCGGCATTACTCCCTCGGATGCCTGCAAGCATCCATCCACCGATCATACGTGTGTGTATATATATTTATAGGGAGAAGTGCAGATTTGGTCCTATAAATTTTCAATTTTTTAGATTTTGGCCTTATAAATTTCATTTTGGTACTTTTTGGACTTAACATATATAAGTTTTGTCACGCCCCAAATTTAGTCATGTGACCGGCCAGACTACAGTCTAGCACCCCGAAGCCTAAACCATTACACAACATTTAAATAGGTACAACTTGAAAGCAAAGTGATTATAACATGACTAACGAACGGCCAATAGCAACTCAATTATAAAGATACAATCCACATACCAGATATCTCAAAAAAAGAAGGTTCAACTAAGAGTTTAAATAACTCTAAAGACTACAATGTCTTAGTTCCCAAATTAACAGGACTCGACTCCACTAGACTCAACTAGACACGACTACGCCAACTAACTCACGAGATCGCTACCGGAGTCCGCCCCCATCAGCTGCGCCGTACCTCGGGATCATGCACTGCAAAACTAACAGGAGAGTAAAAGTGAGTATAAAACTCAGTGAATGGTGTCCCAATTCTTAGGAAATGCAATCCAGTAATGGCAGTTCATACAATATATCAAGTTATATATGTAAGGAATACAATCTCATCCGACTCTACACGAAATGCTTTCTAAGTTCTGAATACCAATTAGTTACTTTTCTCAGTTTCACTGACCTAGGAAAGCCCTCTAGGCTCAGTGTCCCACTGCCTCTCCCCCTCGAGTGCACTGGTCTAGGAAGGCCCTCTAGACTCAGTGTCCAACTATTTTTATGCTCGGGTTTACTGGTCTAGGAGGCCCTCTAGAACCAGTATTCAATTGAATATCTTCTCGGGTTCACTGGTCTAAGAAGGCCCTCTAGAACCAGTTCCAACTTGGTCACGAAGGCCCTCTGACCCATGATCACTCATACGCACTGCGTACCACTTGGCCCACCGGCCCAATGTATCTCGTGCGCGGGGCGCACCACTCGGTCTATTAAGGCCCATAATTATCACGTGTGTTGTGCACACCACTCGACCCAATGTGGCCCAGACCACTACCGGAGGGTCACACCAAGCCCGCATACCAGTCCATTTAACATAGACTAGGAAAATTTCATCTTGCTGAAATCGTTCATTTCCTGCTCCCGCGTTAAAGTTCAGGTCGTTTAAGTACTCTCTATGTCCCCAAAATATAGCTTACATGCAAATCGATAGGTTACATCAATACGTTTCGCCTTAATTTGATCATCCAAACTACTAAATTAGTTCACCATAGATTTGACTAGATTTCAGCACAGCACATACTAGGCCATTTCAGCATACATAGAAATTTCAGAACACTATGTATAATTACAATAGCATCAAAAACATAAACTTTTCAGCATCAATTACTAAAGAAAATCTGCATCAATTATTAAGGAAAATCTGCATCAATTACTAAGGAAAATTCCTGCATCTACATACTAGATAGATTTCAGGATAAATTTTTAGCATCATGCACTAGGTAATTTTAGCAATCAACCATATGAAATTACAACGTCTAAACATATGATATTTCAGCTTATAAACATGTGAATCACAGCATCTAAACCGATAAGATTTCAGCAATAAAACATATGAAATTTCAGCATCTAAACCTATGAAATTTCAGCAATAAAACATATGAAATTTCAGCATCTAAACCTATGAAATTTCAGTAATAAAACATATGAAAATCTCTACATTTATACTACACACTATCAATTAACAAAATCAACATCCATGCATAGATTTTTAGCATATAATCTTGTAACGATCTCAAGTAATCTCAACCCATAAAAATCCCTCATCAAACACACCCCCACCTCCATGGCCGAACAGCCCTAGGGCATGCCTAGGGCTGCCGCACATTGCAAGGGTTCTAGGCCTCGCTTCTTCGCTAATCCAACAACCTCGATCAATCAAAAACCAAGCGATCGACAAGCTTTCATTCCATCTTCAAGAGAAAATATCCCCATGAAGGGGGCGACACAGAGAGAGCAAGAAAGAGGGAGGATGGGAGGGGAAAATCCACTCACAGGAAAGAAATTGGAAAGGACAATGAGTAACGAAGGCCTAACAATGCTCGACGCCGACGATTCGCGAGTTTCCGACCGGATCGGACACCCCGCTCGAACTCCTGGTCGCTGCGCCTTCTATCCAAAGCGCCTCGGGTTGCGTGTGGCTACAGTACCGTACGCCCCAGGTGCCAGGTATTTTATATTTTTTAAAAACTTGGGCTAAAATTACTAATCTGCCCCTAACTTAAGTGGTTCACTAAACCTTGTCTATCTCACCCAATCCAAATCCGAATTCGGATCCGATTGAACCAATGGATTCCCCTCGAAGTCCTCTTTAACTACGCGACACATAAAATATTTTACCACTTTCATTTTAATTAAGAAAATTTCTAAAGTAATCGGGTCTCACCTCAAGCTAAGCATCAATGCTCAAACCCGTGCGTACCATCTCGCGTCACACGCAATCTGCTGAAATAAATATACATAAATAATTTAGCGGGTATTATAATCTTCCCCCCTAAAAAAAATTTGTCCTCGAATTTAGGGGATACATGAAGAACTTACCATCTCCATTGAACAACTGGGGATATTTCTCCATCATATCCTTCTCCAATTCCCAGGTCGCCTCCTGGCCCGAATGGTGTTCCCATCGCACCTTTACCAAGGGAACCTCCTTAGATCTTAATTTCCGAACCTACCTGCCCAGAATCTCTATAGGCCTTTCCTCATTAGAAACAACTGTGTCAACTTCAATCGTAGTAGGCTCCCGCACATGAGAACCATCTCTAACATACCGCTTCAGCATGGAGATATGAAACATGGGGTGAACCCTGCTTATGCTAGGTGGTATGGCAAGCTCATACGCCACTGCCCCTCTCCGGCCAAGAATGGAGAATGGTCCAATGAATCTGGGACTTACTTTCCCTCGCTTGCCAAACCTCACCACTCCTTTCATGGGAGATGCCTTGAGGAACACCAAGTCCCCCACCGCAAATTCTAAGTCCCTTGATCTACCATCCACATACATTTTCTACCGACTTTGAGCTTCTAATAATCGGTCCTTTATCACCTTCACCTTTTCCACAGCGTCATGAACCAAGTCTGGCCCTAACTCCTAAGTTTCACCTGCCTCAAACCATCCCACTGGAGACCGACACCTCCGCCCGTAAAGGGCCTCAAACGGAGCCATGCCAATGCTACTGTGGTGGCTGTTGTTATATTCAAATTCTACGAGCGGCAAGTACCTCTCCCAACCATCCTCAAAATCCAACAGGCATGCCCGTAACATGTCTTCTAATGTCTGGATAGTCCTCTCTGATTGGCCGTCAGTCTGAGGGTGAAAGGCTGTACTAAATCGGACCTGAGTACCCAGGGCTTCCTGGAAGGATTGCCAAAACCGAGTGGTGAATTGGGTGCCCCGATTAGAAATGATCATCATTGGAATCTCGTGGTACGCCACTATTCGGTCTAGGAAAAGCCTAGCATACTGCTCTGCTGAAAAGGTTGTCTTGACCGGAATAAAGTGTGCCAACTTGATCAGCCGATCCACCATGACCCATATGGAGTTATGACCTCCTCTCGACCTCGGCAACCCGGTCACCAGATCCATAGTGATCTTCTCCCACTTCCACTCAGGTACATCTATGTTCTGGAGCAACCCCGTAGGTCTCAAGTTCTCTGCCTTAACCTGCTGACAGGTCAAGCACTTGGAGACATACTCAGCCACTTCCCACTTCATTCATTTCCACCAATAATGATGCCGCAGGTCATGGTACATCTTCGTGGCCCCTGGGTGCATGGTGTAGGAAGAGCGGTGGCCCATCTCATGAACTTACCTCTTCACTTCAGCCATATCGAGTACCATAATTCTGTCTTTGAATCTCAAGACATCCTCAGCATTGATCCGAAACCCATCATCTGCATCCCCTCTTAATACAAAGTCTCTAGTCATCGCGCAAAAAGCATCCTCCTTCTGAGCTGAACAAAGCATCTCAACCAAGGTAGACTGCACTTGCAAATGTGCCATCATATCCCCGGTGTCAAACACTAAAATTACGGAGCCGCCATCCATGCATGTCGCCAACTCTCTGGCTAGAGATCTCCTCTCAAGCGCCAGGTGTGCAAGGCTACCCATGGATTTCCTGCTCAATGCGTCAACAACAACATTCTCCTTACCAGGGTGGTACATTATGGTGCAGTCATAATCTTTAAGTAGCTCAAGCCATCTTATCTGCCTCAAATTTAGTTCCTTCTGCGTCAGCAGGTACTGAAGACTCTTATGATCTATGTAGATCTCATAGGCCTCGCCATACAAGTAATGGCGCCAGAGCTTTAAAGCAAACACCACTGCCGCCAATTCCAGATCATGTGTCGGGTAATTCTTCTCATGATTTTTCAGTTGCCGCGACGCATAGGCAATGACCTTGCCATACTGCATCAGAATGCATCCCAAGCCTACTCTCGAGGCATCGCATTATACGACAAAACCCCCAGACCCCGACGGTAAGGCAAGTATAGGTGCCGACGTCAAGCAATCCTTGAGCTTTTGAAAGCTCTCCTCACATATGTCATCCCAAGCAAACTTAACCTTTTTTCTGAGTTAACCGAGTTAGGGGGCTGCAACCCGCGAGAAGTTCTCCACGAACTTCCGGTAATACCCCGCTAAACCCAAGAAACTATGTATATCAGATACGCTAGTCGGTCTTTCCCAATTCTGCACTTCCTCAATTTTGGCGGGATCTACCTTGACCCCTTCTCGGGACACCACATGCCCCAAGAATCCTACACTTTCCATCCAGAACTCGCACTTGGAGAACTTAGCGTAAAGCTGGTGCTCCCTGAGAGTCACTAGAACTATTCTCAAGTGCTCATTATGGTCCTCTTTACTCCTGGACTATACTAGAATATCATCAATAAAAACTATCACGAACTTGTCCAAATACTCTTTGAACACACGGTTCATCAAGTCCATGAAAGCGGCGGGTGCATTAGTCAGCCCAAAGGACATGACTAAAAACTAATAATGGCCGTATCTCGTTCGAAAGGCTGTCTTAGGCACATCCTGATCTCGGATCTTCGGCTAGTGATATCCAGACCTCAAGTCGATCTTGGAGAACCATTGTCCCCATTGAAGCTGATCGAACATGTCATCAATCCTCGGCAACGGGTATCCATTTTTTATGGTGATCTTATTTAGTTGCCTATAGTCAATGCACATCCACATCGACCCGTCCTTCATCTTAACAAAGAGTACCGGAGCTCCCCATGGAGATACACTTGGGCGAATGAAACCCAAATCCATGAGCTCCTACAGCTGGTTCTTGAGCTCTCTAAGCTCGGTCGGCGCCATCCGATATGGAGGAATAGATATCGGCTTCACCCCCAGCTGCAACTCAATGCAGAACTCCATCTCTCTGTCTGGTGGTAACCCTGGATGTTCCTCAGGGAACACGTCAGGGAACTCACAGATCACCAAAGTCTCTCTCAGCCCTATCGTCGGACCCCCGGTTTCATCCGCCATAGATACAAAAGCTAGGAAGGACTGATAGCCTCCATTGAGTAACTTCCGAGCCTTCAGGGCTGAAATCACTCTACCAGGCTCCCCTTTTCCATCACCCTGGAAGACAAGCTGTGGCAACTCCGGCTTAGTAAATATAACTGTCTTAGCCCTACAGTCCACCTTCGCATAATGAACAGCTAGCCAGTCCATACCCAGAATGACATCCAACTCTAGTGATGGAAGTAGAATCAGATTAGCTGCTTGGAGGTAGTCACAAACATACACCTCACAATCATGAAAGATCAATTCGGCTACAGCCGTATCGCCCGTAGGCGTTGACACCACAAGCGGTGTCTCAAGCACTTTTTCTTCCCTTAATAATAAGGGCGCAAATGAAGCAGATACAAGCAGGGCGGGAGCCTTCCCGAAGGTACTCGGCCGCTGCCCTCTACCCTGGGTCTGACCCCTCTGAGCCACTGAAGCTGCAGACACCGATGCTTTTCCTCGTGACTAGGCTGCTCCTTGACCCCACTGACTAGGCAGTCCCTTTGGAAGTGCCCATGCTGACCTCATCTGAAACAGGCATCTGTACGACCATAGCATACACCCCAGTGCCGTCTGCCACACTGTCCACAAGACAGCGGCGCCTCAGGCCTCCTCGGCAGAGCTGTATCCCCTGTAGGTGTCCTCTGTACAGAACTCGGTCCTGGGCAACTTCTAACCATACTCTGTCCTTAGCTCAACTGTGGAACTGGCCTCGCGACGGTGCCCTCAGAATGGACATGCCGCCCCATTGGTCTATCAAATCTGGACCTCTTCCTCGAGTGCCCCTCAGGTCGCTCTGTAGGTACTAGAGCTTCCTTATGCATCGCCTCATCAACTGCCCCAGCAAAAGATGTGCCCTGAGTGTAAAGAATCAAGCGGCCAATCTGCGGTCGTAGTCCCTCCACAAATCATTTGACCCTAGTCGTCTCAGTGGCTACTAAGGTAGGGTGGTAGCGGGACAACCTAGTAAACTCCATCTCATACTACTGAACTGTCATCCCTCCTGTCTGGCGCAACTGTTCAAACTCTCTTACCCGCCTCTCGCGGACATTCCTTGGCAGGTACTGCTCTGTCACTGCGGCCTTAAACTCGTCCCATGTAGGGGGTGGTGTAAGGTCCCCCCTATGGGCCTCCCATGTCTAGAGCCACTCCTTGGTCGGTCCTCTCATCTATAATCCCCACCATGCGTGCTGCCACCTCAGATGAACATCCTAGCACCTGGCAGAACGCATAACAATCACTGAGGAACTCTGTGACCTCTGCTGTCGGGTCGGTACCGATGATCTCTGGGGGCCTCAGTCTAACAAATCTCTCAAACGGAATCTCAAGGCCCGCTGTCTCATGATGATACTCTACCCCAATCACAGGTGGCACTAACTCCTCAATCACTAGAGCCGCTGGTGTAACTTGCTCGGGTTGAGGCGGTTGTTGCCTCATTTCTCGCTCATTGCGGAGCATCTCAGTTAACTCAGCAACCTAGGTTTGTAACTGCACCACTCGGGGGTTCGGCTCTGCCCTCTCTTGGGCTGGGCGACCATGGCCCCGACCCCCAGTGCGGCCTCTACCTCGGCCTCGGTCCCTTTGGCCTGCAGAATTACTCTCACTCCCACTCATTACTGCCTCACCCTGAACCTCCATCACTGTCATAAACATAATAGAAAAACTAAAAGCATTAAGTACAGTTTTATTTAAAACTGTTACCGTGATCATGAGTACCGCTGCTGATACGGCCGTCTCCGTAGCCCAATCTCGTGAGTAGAACACACCATGTACGACACACTAACTCTAGTCTACACAGTACTCTATGTTCTAATGACGTAGTCCGGACCTAACCACATGCTCTGATACCACTTTCTCACGCCCCAAATTTAGTCACGTGACCCCCCAGACTGCAGTCTAGCACCCCGAAGCCTAAACCATTACACAACATTTAAATAGGTACCACTTGAAAACAAAGTGTTTATAACATGACTAGGGAATAACCAGTAGCAACTCAATTATAAAGACACAATTCACATACCAGATATCTCAAAAAAAGAAGGTTCAACTAAGAATTTAAATAACTCTAAAGACTACAATGTCTTAGTTCCCAAACAGGACTCGACTCTACTAGACTCAACTAGACTCGACTACGCCAACCAGCTCATGAGATCGCTACCGGAGTCTGCCCCCATCAGCTGCACCGTACCTCAGGATCACACTCTGCAAAACAAACAAGAGAGTAAAAGTGAGTATAAAACTCAGTGAATGGTCTCCCAATCCTTAGGAAATGGAATCCAGTAATGGCAGGTCATACAATATATCAAGTTATATATGTAACGAATACAATCTCATCCGACTATACGGGAAACACTTTCTAAGTTCAGAATCCCAATTAGTTACTTTTGTCAATTTCACTGACCTAGGAAAGCCCTCTAGGCTCAGTGTCCCACTGCCCCTCCCCCTCGAGTGCACTGTTCTAGGAAGGCCCTCTAGACTTAGTGTCCAACTATTTTTATGCTTGGGTTTACTGGCCTAGGAAGGCCCTCTAGAACCAATATTCAATTGAATATCTTCTTGGGTTCACTGGTCTTGGAAGGCCCTTTAGAACCAATACCCAACTCGGTCAGGAAGGCCCTCTGACCCATGATCACTCGTACGCACTGCGTGCCACTCGGCCCACCGGCCCAATGTATCTCGTGCGCGGGGCATACAACTTGGCCTATTAAGGCCCATAATTATCACGTGTGTTGTGCACACCACTCGACCCAATGTGGCCCAGACCACTACCCGAGGGTCACAGCAAGCCCACATACCGGTCCATTTAACATACACTAGGAAAATTTCAAGTTGCCGAAATCGTTCATTTACTGCTCCCGCGTTACAGTTCATGACGTTTAAGTACTCTCTATGTTACCAAAATATACCTTACACGCAAATCGATAGGTTACATCAATACGTTCCGCCTTCATTTGATCATTCAAACTACTAAATCAGATCTGCACAGATTTGACTAGATTTCAGCACAGCACAACTAGGCCATTTCAGCATACATAGAAATTTCAGAACACTATGTATAATTACAGCAGCATCAATAACATAAACTTTTCAGCATCAATTACTAAAGAAAGTCTGCATCAATTACAAAGGAAAATTCCTTTATCCACATACAAGGTAGATTTCATGATAAATTTTCAGCAACATGCACTAGGTAATTTCAGCAATCAACCACAGGAAATTAGGGCATCTAAACATATGATATTTCAACCATATGATTTTTAGCATATAAGCCGGTAAGGCTCTCAAGTAATCTCAACCCATAAAAATCCCTCATCAAACATACCCCCACCTCCATGGCCGAATAGCCCTAGGGCTGCCACACATTGCACGGGTTCTAGGCCTCGCTTCTTCGCTAGTCCAACAAACTCGATCAATCAAAAACCAAGCGATCAACAAGCTTTCATTCCATCTTCAAGAGAAAATATCCCCATGAAGGGGGCGACACAGAGAGAGGAAGAAAGAGGGAGGAGGGGAGGGGAAAATCCACTCACATTGAAGAAATCGGAAAGGACAGGAGTAGGGAAGGCCTGACAGTACTCGACGCCGACGATTCGCGAGTTTCCAGCCGGATCGGACAACCCGTTCGAACTCCTGGTCGCTGCCCCTTCTATCCAAAGCACCTCGGGTTGCGTCAGGCTACAGTGCCATACTCCCCAGGTGCCAGGTATTTTATATTGTTTTTTTTAACTTGGGCTGAAATTACTAATTTGCCCCTAACTTAAGTGATTCACTAAACCTTCTCTATCTCACCCAATCCAAGTCCGAATTTGGATCCGATTGAATCGATGGATTCCCCTCGAAGTCCTCTTTAACTACGCGACACATAAAATATTTTACCACTTACATTTTAGTTAAGAAAATTTCTAAAGTAATCGGGTCTCGCCTCAAGCTAAGCATCAATGCTCAAACCCATGCGCACCATCTCCCGTCACACGCAACCCGCTGAAATAAATATACATAAATAATTTAGCGCGTATTACAAGTTTCCTTCGTAACATAGATTTGGTCCTATTTGTACGGTCTATTAACTCTGTCAAAATGGACATAACACCGTTTATTTTTTCATGGACAGAGAGTTAACGAATCATCACGGATATGATCAAATTTGTACGATGAGGCAATTATATTGGATCAAATTTGTGCTACGGGAAAAATATATAGGACCAAATTTGTGTTAGGGGCAAACATATAGGATTGAAAATTTCAAAATGAAATTTAAATGACCAAATATGTCAACGTGAATGAACGGCGTTAGTCCACATTGACGGAGAGTTAACGGACCATCACGGATAGGACCAAATCTGTACTACAGAGCAAACTTACAGGACCAAAATACCAAAATAAAATTTTTAGGACCAAAGTCCAAAAAAATAAAAAATTATAGGACCAAATCTGCACTTATATATATATGAGAAAAATAAAGGCACGTATACACTAGCCGGTTATGTGACTCTGAGTTGGACCATGACAAAGTTGGTATCAGACCATGTGGTTCGATCTGACTATGTATAATTACAGCAGCATCAATAACATAAACTTTTCAGCATCAATTACTAAAGAAAATCTGCATCAATTACGATGAAAAATCTGCATCAATTACTAAGGAAAATTCCTGCATCCACATACTAGGTAGATTTCAGGATAAATTTTCAGCAACATGCACTAGGTAATTTCAGCAATCAACCATAGGAAATTACAGCATCTAAACATATGATATTTCAACCATATGATTTTTAGCATATAATCCGGTAAGGATCTCAAGTAATCTCAACCCATAAAAATCCCTCATCAAACATACCCCCACCTCCATGACCGAATAGCCCTAGGGCTGCCACACATTGCAAGGGTTCTAGGCCTCGCTTCTTCGCTAATCCAACAAACTCGATCAATCAAAAACCAAGCGATCAACAAGCTTTCATTCCATCTTCAAGAGAAAATATCCCCATGAAGGGGGTGATACAGAGAGAGGAAGAAAGAGGGAGGAGGGGAGGGGAAAATCCACTTACAGGAAAGAAATCGGAAAGGACAGGAGTAGGGAAGGCCTGACAGTGCTCGACGCCGATGATTCACGAGTTTCCAGCCGGATCGGACAACTCGTTCGAACTCCCGGTCGCTTCCCCTTCTCTCCAGAGCACCTCGGGTTGCATGCGGCTATAGTGCCGTACTCCCCAGGTGCCAAGTATTTTATATTTTTTCTTAACTTGGGCTGAAATTATTAATTTGCCCCTAACTTAAGTGGTTCACTAAACCTTCTCTATCTCACCCAATCCAAGTCCGAATTCGGATCCGATTGAACCGATGGATTCCCCTCGAAGTCCTCTTTAACTTCACGACACATGAAATATTTTACCACTTACATTTTAGTGAAGAAAATTTCTAAAGTAATCGGGTCTCGCCTCAAGCTAAGCATCAATGCTCAAACCCGTGCGCACCATCTCGCGTCACACGCAACCCGCTGAAATAAATATACATAATTAATTTAGCGGGTATTACAAGTTTGCTTTGTAACATATATTTGGTCCTATTCGTACGGTCCATTAACTCTGTCAATATGGACATAACACCGTTTATTTTTTCATGGACAGAGAGTTAACGAATCATCATGGATATGATCAAATTTGTACTATGAGGCAATTATATTGGATCAAATTTGTGCTACGGGGCAAACATATAGGATTGAAAATTTCAAAATTAAACTTATATGACCAAATATGTCAACATGAATGAACGGCGTTAGTCCACATTGACGGAGAGTTAATGGACCGTCACGGATAGGACCAAATCTGTACTAGAGAGCAAACTTACAGGACCAAAAATACCAAAATAAAATTTATAGGACCAAAGTCCAAAAAAATAAAAATTTATAGGATCAAATCTGCACTTATATATATATGAGAAAAATAAAGGCACGTATTCCCTAGCCGGTCATGTGACTCTGAGTTGGACCATGACAAAGTTGGTATCAGACCATGTGGTTCGGTCTGACTACGACCTAAAGTTATCACCGTATAGGGCATTGCTAGCGTGTCAGTATACGGTAGGGGTATGCTATGAGATCAATGGGCTAAGTCTGCACCTCAGGGCGACTTGTGGTTTAGTTCGTAAAACATTGGGTGAATTCAATTGCTTAATCTTGAATTGTTTCTTTTCTGGCGTTTCTAGATCGATGGAGGCCTTTGATACCACAAGGAGCAGTAGTGATAGCAACTCCACTAAGCACCGAGGTGGGGTCTGGGGTCGAGGGAGACCACCGCATGCCCGGGAGGAGGTAGGACCAGATCCCATGGTTGTGCAGCTATACGCCCGAGTGGCAAAGCTGACAGAGGCACTCCGTAGAGAACATTAGCTGAGGTAGCAGCCACCGCCAATACCGGCAACACTTGTAGTACCACAGGTGGTTCAGCCAGTGGCACCAGTGGTCAGAGCCCCCAAAGTGCCTTCCTATGCAGATTTTGTTGAATTCAGGCCTCCAGAGTACACGGGGATAGATCAGCGCATGGAGGTCACCAGTTTCCTGGGAGATTGTTATGAGTTGTGAAGGGAGCTTGGTTGTTCTTCTGAGACGATCGCTCGACTAATCGGGTTGCAGCTGAGAGGACCGGCTAAGGATTGGCTCCATACATAGAGAGACTACCGAGCAGCAGCAGCACCGCCCCTACTTGGGAGGAGTTTAGGGCTACTATGGTTGAGAAGTACCTACCGATAAGCATTCGGGATAGGTGGGTGAGGAGTTTAGAGCTCTGGAACTGTTTTAGCCCCAACATTCAGGGTACTCCCAGGGCAGTCAGCTCATTCTGAGGGTACTCCCAGGGCAGCGGATCCACCGCAGGGTGGAGGTCAAAATAGTTCTAGAGCTTCAATGGGAGGACCGTAGCGGAGATTTGGGCCACCGCAGTGTAATCGATGTCACTGGAGGCACTGGGGACTTGTTGGGGACCGTCAGAGGGATATTTTAGTTGTGGGCAATCTGGATACTTCAGAAAGGATTGTCCTAATAAGGGCAATCAGCAGCCTGATCAGACTAGAGGAAAGACACTGATGTTAAAGGGTTCTGTAGCTCAGAGGGGCCAGACTCAGGGAGGAGGCCAGTGAGCTGGTGGTTCAAAGAGACCTACTGCACGAGTGTTTGCTATGAATCAAGAGGGCGCTGAGGCGTCCAAGGTAATGGTGTCAAGTAATATTATGGTTGGGTCTGCCATTGCTTATGTCTTATTTAATCTGGGTGCTACGCACTCTTTTGTATTTGTCTTGTTTGTTGCTAAGTTGTCATGGATATCTTCTGTGCTTGAATTACCCCTTGTGGTGTCTATGCCTACGAGCATTTCTATGATGGTAGAGACAGTCTTTCGAGGCTGCAAGGTTGTCATTTGTGGGCATGTGCTGATGGCTGATTTGGCACTCCTACCGATGCTAGAGCTTGATGTGATATTGGGCAAGGACTGGTTGGCAAACCATTTCACCTCAGTGGATTGCAAGGCTAAGACAGTGACCTTCAGTAAGCCCGGGATGCCCCAGTTTACCTTCTAGGGTGAGGGAAGGGATGAGTTGTTGATGGCAATATCAGCTCTTAAGGTTTGGAAGTTACTTGTTGGCGGGTGTTAGTCATTTTTGGCCTTTCTGTCAGTGGCAGAGGAAAGAGGAGGTGCGGCCAGAGACATTGGGGGGGGCGTCCGTAGCATGTGGGTTCTCTGATGTATTTTTGGAGGAGTTGCCAAGGTTACCTAGAGAGAGAGTGATGAAATTCTGTATCGATTTGCCAGGGTTGCTAGGGGTGAAGCCGATCTTCATTCCTCCGTATCAGATGGCACTAGCTGAGTTGAGGGAGTTGAAGTCCCAATTGCAGGAGTTGCTTGATCTGGGTTTCATTCGCCCTAGTGTTTCGCTTTGGGGTGCTCCAGTGCTCTTTGTGAAATAGAAGGATGGGTCCATGCAAATGTGCATTGATTACTAGCAGCTTAACAAGGTAATAGTGAAGAATCGGTACTCGTTGCACAGGATTGATGATTTGTTTGATCAACTTCAAGGAGCGCAGTGGTTTTCTAAGATTGACCTGCGGTCAGAGTATCATCAGTTGAGGATTCGGGACAGTGACATCTCTAAGACTGCTTTCAGGTTAAGGTATGAGCACTTTGAGTTCCTGGTGATGTCTTTCGGGCTGACTAATGCACCCGCAACATTTATGGACCTGATGAACCAAGTGTTCAAGGAATACCTGGATTAGTTTATGATTGTGTTCATTGATACATTCTGATTTATTCCAGGAGCAGGGAGGAGCATGCTGAGCACTTGAGGGTAGTTCTGAAAACTCTTAGAGAGCACAGATTGTATGCCAAATTCTCCAAGTGCGAGCTCTGGCTAGAGAGTGTGGGGTTTCTTGGCCATGTGGTATCCAAGGAAGGAAAAAAGGTGGACCCTACAAAGATTGAAGCAGTTCAAAATTAGAAGAGTCCGACTAATGTCTCGGAGATTTGCAGTTTTCTGGGATTGGCAAGTTACTATAGGAAATTAGTGGAGAATTTCTTCAGGATTGCAGCGCCATTGACTCGCCTAACCCAGAAGAAGGTCAAATTCGAATGGGACTGTAAGTGCGAGGAGAGCTTCCTAAAGCTCAAAGACCACTTGATGTCGGCGCCAGTTCTGGCAGTACCCTCGGGTTTAGGAGGTTTTGTTGTGTATTGTGATGCCTCCCGAGTTGGTTTGGGTTGCGTGCTGATGTAGAATGGCAGGGTGATAGCCTATGCCTCCAGGCAGTTGAAGGTTCATGAGAAGAATTACCCAACCCATGACCTTGAGCTAGCAGGAGTGGTGTTCGCATTGAAGCTGTGACGTCACTACCTTTATGGCGAGGCTTGTGAGATATACACTAATCATAAGAGCCTCCAGTATTTTCTTACCCAGAAGGAGTTGAACTTGAGGCAGAGAAGATGGGTTAGTTGTTGAAGGACTATGACTGCACGATCATGTACCATCCAGGGAAGGCTAATGTGGTAGCTGATGCCTTGAGCAAAAAGTCTATGGGCAGTTTAGCACATTTGGCAGTTAGGAGGAGTCTGTTGGTTCAGGAGTTGGCCCTATGTTTGGATGGGGGAGCAGTATTGTCAGTATCAGAGTCTGGTGCACTGGTGGCCCACTTGAGAGTGCAGTCTTCATTGGTTGACATGTTGCGGGTAGCGCAGGAGGACGACGCCTTTTGTGCACTCACCAAGGATCTGGCCAAGAGAGGAGATGCAAATAATGGGTTCAGTGTGGACTCATAGGGCATTCTTAGGTTTAAGAATCAGATAGTGGTACCAGATATGGCCAAGGTTCGCAGGTAGGTGCTGGAGATGGCTCATCGATCTACCTACACTATGCATCCGGGAGCCACGAAGATGTACCGAGATCTTAGACAGAACTATTGGTGGAAAGGCATGAAAAGAGAAGTGGCCGAGTTCATTTTTAAGTGCTTAGTGTGTTAGTAGGTGAAGGCTAAGCATTTGAAGCCGACAGGGTTGCTCTAGAACTTAGGGGTACCAGAGTGGAAATAGGAGAAGATAACAATGGATTTTGTGACTGGGTTGCCAAAGTCCGGGAAAGGCAATGATTCTATCTGGGTAGTGGTGGATCGCCTAACCAAGACATCGCAGTTCATACCAGTCAGGATGACCTTTTCAACTGACTAGTATCCGATGTTATTTTTGGATCGGATCGTCGCTTATCATGGAGTGCCAGATATGAATATCTCAGATCGGGCACTCAGTTCACCACTCGATTTTGGCAGTCCTTCTAGGAGGCATTGGGCACTCAGGTTCGGTTCAGTACCGCATTTCAGCCTCAGATAGATGGTCAGTCAGAGCGGACTATTCAGACACTGGAGGATATGCTGAGGGCATGTGTTTTAGACCTCGAGGGCAGTTGGGAGAGGCACTTACCTCTGATTGAGTTTGCTTTTAAGAATAGCTACCACAGCATCATTGGAGTGGCCCCCTTTGAGGTGTTGTGTGGGCGGAGATGCAAGTCGCCTGTAGGATAGTTAGAGGCAGGAGATTCCCTTATGATGGGACCTGATCTAGTGGAAGAAGATGTGGAAAAAGTGAAACAAATAAGAGAGAGACTGTTAGCAGCTCAGAGTCGCTAGAAGATGTATGCTGATGGAAAGGCCAGGGAGGTAGAGTTTGCTGAGGAGGACATGGTGTTCCCTAAGGTGTCTCCTATGAAAGAGGTGGTGAGGTTTGGTAAGAAAGGAAAGCTAAGCCCTAGGTTCATTGGGTCGTTTCCTATTCTCAAGCGTAGGGGAGCCGTGGCCTATGAGTTGGCCCTACCTCCTAGTATGGACCGAGAACATCCAGTATTTCATGTGTCTATGCTGAAGAGGTATATTCGGGATGAGTCCCATGTGATCGAGCCTACCGCATTGGAGGTGGATTCAGCAGTCTGTTATGAGGAGTGGCCAATTGAGGTGCTAGATTGGCAGATCCGAAAGCTGAGGTCCAAGGAGATCCCCTTGGTTAAAGTCAAATGGGAGCACCATTCCGGCCAGGAGGCCACCTGGGCGGTGGAGCAGGATATGAGGAAGCGTTATCCTTCATTGTTTGTTGATGCGGTGAGTCCTTATTTTCTTTATGAAATTCGAGGACAAATTTTCTTTAAGGGGGGAGGATTATAATATCCTAGATATTTAATTCATTTCTTTTCGTTTTGCGTGTGTTGCCAACCTTGCGGACTAGTTCGTGGTCGAGACAAGTCAACTCATGGTCCGGAGCGAGCTTGCGAGCTCGAGTAATTAGAATATAAATTTGTGAATTTATGAAATTAGGGTTGATTGGTTGGAATTATTTTAATTATTGTGGTGTGTGGATAATTATGAATTATGCCTATGTGGGTGCATTTAATTAGATGCTTATGATTTAATTGTGTGTTTAATCAAGCCTAAATTAATTTAATTAAGTCTATCATGTTAGCGGGTTGGACTTGGCTTAAGTGGATGTGGGTTTGAGCTTATGTTACAAGGGTTAGGGTTGAGGAGGAATTATAAAACCCCCTCCACTAGGTTGTGGCTCCAATTTTTGGAGCCACACAATTGTGAGAGGAGGAGCTAGCCGCCAGCCCAAGCCGCTAGCCACCCCCTCCTCTTCTCCCCTTGGAGCCGCCGCCACCTGGAGCCGAGTTGAGCTGCCAAAACTTCTCCTTCTCCTTCCCTCTCTCTCCCTTCCCTTGGAGCCAAGCCAAGAGGAGCCAGTCGAGCCGCCCTCTTCTTCCTCTCTCTCCCTCTCTCCAAGCCGGCGGCTTGGGGTGAGCTGCCGCCTCTTCTTCTTCTTCCTTTGGGTCGAGCCGCCGGGGTTTGGAGCCGGAATCAGAGGCCGTCAATTGGACGTCCTTCTTCAATCCTTTAACCCTTTTCATGTGAGTGGTTTACCCTCTCTCTTCGGATTTTTCTTCGGATTTTTCGTCCGATTCCTTGAAGCCGTTTTGAAGATTTTCATGATCTTGATGGTTTCTTTTAATTGATCTCGAGTCTTTCCTTGTTTCCTATGCCATGCTTGGATTTTGGGTTTAGATCGCTTCATGGTATATGTTAATAGAAGATTAGTGATTTTCTTGGATACAACCTCATCTTGGAGTTCTAGATGTTCTTGATGCTATGAATTAATTTACTTCCTTGATTCTTGATTAAGAAATTCTCAATATATATGCTAGTTTTTATTTAGTAAAAATTATGAGATTGTATGCATGATTGACATGATGACTTGAATTTATATGTTGTGCTGGAATAATTTACTTTCGGGATTTATTCCATGTTGTGTTCGAAATTTCAACTTGCTGAAATTTATATGTTGTTTGTTGAATCTGGGCTAATTTTTGATTTCTCTATTATTATGTAATTAGATCTCTAAATATAGTCATGTGACCTATCGTTTCGACCAGAAAATATAGTTTGGAAGGATACGACACACCTTGGAGACTCGATTCTGGTCAGACATAGCAGTTATGAGCATAACAGTACCTAAAACAAAACCCTAAAACAAAACCCTAATTGAGATGATCTAACCAACTTGAAAGTATGAATGAAATAAAACCATACAAGTTCATGATAATACAGGTCTAAGGGATAGGGGTCGGGTTTGGAGTGTTGAGATACTTCATGTTGAGGACACCCCTAGGACACCGTAGGAGAACTTCGACTTAGGTCTTGATGCGTCATGTCATTGAGAAAGGTGGAGTGGCTCAATTTGGAGCCGGGTTGTTGGCTTTAGGTTTTCAACCTTAGTCTTAATCTCGGTTTTGATGATAACAAACATGGGACTAATGATTTCATTGAGAATATCTTCAGGTTCCATATCAGTATCGTTCGATGTCCTTGATCGAAAAAATTAGAGAAATCGATAAATCGGAAGCACATTGATCGTCACGCTTGGGTTCGTCGTGGAAATTTCTTGAAGACCGATGAGTGCACCAAAGTAGCATTGGACGAGCTCAAAGATCACATGGAAAGCTCTCCAAGATGATGCTCGTTGAAAGCCGAAACCCGGAAATGAAGCGCGGAAGAAAAAGGCTGAAAAATCAATTTCAGCCTAGGTTCGGTCGACCGCCCAGTCGATCGAATGTAGGTAGAAAAGGGCAGTAGCCATTTGGTCGACCTGTCGATCGACCGAACATAGGGCAAAAATCACAGCAGCTACTTCGGTCGACCGGGCGGTCAATCGATGGAGGCCCATAATGGGCAGTAGCTATGTCAGTCGACCAACCAGTTGACCGACCTGTGGATAGCCGAGACGCGAGATCGCGTCGGTCGACCAAATGCGGGATCGAAGGATTTGCATCTGGGTGGTCGACCCGTCGGTCGACCGACCACAGGGAGAAGAGCAGCGGTCGAATGACCGATCGATCGGTCGATCGACCGACCAATCGACCGGCGGCCTGCATTGGATAGTTTTCTATCCGTTGAGTTGTCGTTTCTTGATGAGGGTATAAATATACCTCATATAACTTCTTTTAACCTACTTCCCTTCATCTTACAGATTTTATTGAGCATTTAAGAAGGGATTTAAGCCTTCCAAAAGAAAATTGCGTGCGCTCTGTTTCTTTCCGCGGACGTCTTCTTCAAGCGCACAAGCTGGGCTCAACTCGGATTTTGATCAAACTCTACCTCTTGATGAGTTGAAGGAGCCTAAGGCTTGCAAAGGAGCATTAATCTTTTAGCTCTTTTGAATGTATTTTAACTGTTTATTTGAACACGTTTTTATTTGATTTGTGGGTTTGTAAGACCTAGGTTGTTAGGTCTTATTGTGTGAAGTGGTTACCTTGTTGTGAAGGTGTAAAGCCGCTTGTGTAAACGTAGTATTTACTTGGATTAGTTTAGTTGTCCCTTAGGGTTGAGGTGGAAGAGTGCTCTCAATAAGAAGGTGGAGACTTCCGGGTGTGGAGATACCTTAGGTCGAGAGTGAGACTCTTTAAGTCAAAGTCCTCTATGTAAGGGAAATAAAAATTAATCTAGTAAAACTAGTTTGGAAATCCTAAGCGGGGTGCTTAGGTAGTGGAGTAGGCATTAGGGCCGAACCACTATAAATCATGTGTTTGCATTGATTTGTTGTGTGGATTTAGTGCTTTACTATTTATCGCTTCCGCATATAATTATTGAATTGCAAATTGCCTAAAGTAATCTAAGAAACATCTAAAATTGGAATTTAGGATAATCAATTTAGTAAACATACTATTCACCCCCCCTCTAGTGTCGCCTATTTGCCTACACTTGGTATCAGAGCGGGTTCGTAGCTTGAGACTTCACAATCTCTTCTACACCTTATCTCGATCTTGAAATGGCTCTAGAGTTGGTAGCATTTATACCCCCTAGGTTTGATGAGTCAAACTTTGGTCTTTGGAAAGAAAGAATGTATACATTCTTAAAAACTCAAGGTTTAGGTGTTTTTAATATGGTAAAATCAAAATACATAGAACCTAAGGAGAAAATGGATGTATGGAGTCAAGAACAAATTAATAGGTTTGAACTAAATGCTAAGGCAACAAATTGCTTATATTGTTCCTTAGACAATATTATCTTTGAAAAAGTCATGCATTGTTCTTCCATGAAGAACAAGGCAAATAAGAGGTCAAACGCTTCCACATCATCACCTTACTCATGTGAAGCATCCTCTTACCATGACGATGAATCCATCTCAAAAGAAAGCCTCATGAATGATAACAATGAGATACACTCCTCTCCTTCTAGTCATGTTAATAATAATGATAGTATTAACTCATCTAGTTCTCATGATTTTGATGAATTGATGGATGAGTACAAAATCATGTATGCCTTGATGATTAAAAAGGATAAAGAAAACAAAAAGTTAAAGAAAGAAAACTTAAGGCTTAGTTCTCGTGTGCATGAACTAGAGAATGAAAAATTGAATACCAGTATAAATGTATCTTGCCATGATGATTTTAAGCTTGAAATTGAGAATTTAAAAAGTGAGGTAAAAGACTTGAAAAATGAAAATGAATGTTTGAAATCAAAAATGAAACTTAGGTTTAATGATTTGAAAAATGATTTCAAACTTGAAAATGAAAAATTGAAAGTTGAAAATAACATGTTGAAATCTCAAGTGCATGCATTGCACAAATCCATGAATGATGTGAAAAATGAGATGTTGACTTTGAGGAGGAAAGTAAATACTTCCTCTTGTAATTCTAAGAATCAAAATGTCTCTTTTAGGAAGCCTCAAAAGAAAAATATTTTCTTTAAGAATGCTCATACTCATCATGCTTCACATGACAAGCATTCTAATGATAGATTTAATGTCCATAGCGAAAATAAAAAGAAAAAGTTTCATGGACGTTGCTTTTGTTGTGGTGTTTATGGCCATGCTATCCATGAGTGTGCTTTTAAAAGAAATCCAAGTGTTGCTAGAACACTTTGGATTCCTAGGCCAACTCACCCCCAAGGACCCAAAGCTATTTGGGTACCAAAAGTGTCTTGTTCTTTTGTAGGGGGAGCCATCACACAAGGGTAATGGAAATTGAAGAGTTGAAGTTGGCCAAAGAGTTGAATGAAGAATCTTTTTATGGTTGCAACTTCAAGCTTTCACCTAGATGCCCTAGGTAAAATTGGCATCAAATATTTTGGTATCATCTCCTTACTCTGGCTTGTTTTATTTAAGTTGGAGTTATGATACATGTTTAATTTGAGTTTTTTTTTCCCGCTCTTGATAAGAGTCTTTTGAAAAATGATTTTGATTTTTGATTTCCCGGTCTCCTCGGAGACCTATGTGGCCTGTAATGGGCCTAAGCAACCTTAGGGTTTTAAATCGTAGGCTAATTGTGGCTTTCGATTTTCAACTAATAGGAAGGGTTGGAGATCATGTTTTTATTTTTATTTCATTTGTGATCTCTTAAAATTTGTTTTGACATCACTCGATTTCATCTTTTGAAATGAATTTAAAACAATTTAGCAAAGTGATATTTGATAATGATACTTGATGCTTCTCTTTGCTTTTTGGTTGAGTTAGCTTGCTAAATAGCTATATTTTCTCTAAAAATATTAGTGTAGCTTACTTGCAAGTTATAAGTGTTTTAGGAAGGCTAATAACTAGGAAGAAAAAGATTAGTTTGGAAAATTATCATGAATAAGATATAACTTTGATAAATTCAAAATCTTAGTGTTATATCTCAATACTTAAGCTTAAATTATGTCTCTATATTCATGATTAGAATTGCATGTTAAATACTTGAATTTGCATGAGTAGGTAGAATCTTAGCACTTAGGCAAATTTCATTAAATGAAACTTGCTCTAGGTTGATATTTACTAGTAGAGACCTTCTTGTAAGTCCAAACTAGTTTAACATGATAAGGGATCTTATTCCTCAAATGTTTCACATCCTAAGATCTCCTTAGATTCGTTTTGATATCATAGTATCCACCTTAAAATGAATCTTCACTATCTAGCATAGGTTAAGATTTTTAAATGAAACATTGCATTGACCTTTGCTATTTAGTATGTTAGCTTGCTAGTAGCCTTAATGTCATTGTCTACTAATGAAGTCTACTTGCAAGTTGTGAATGTTAATGAAAGGATATGCTATCTAAAAGAAAATAAAAAAGGAAATAAAAAGATGGGCAAATTTTCAAGAAAAAGGTATGAATTTGATTTTGCAAAAAATCTTAATATAATACTTGAATATTTATACTTAAGTGATTTCTCTATGCTCATGATTGATTATGCATGATAAATATTTGAATTTTCATGAGTAAGAAAATTTTTGTTAACTTAGCTCATTTCATGATATCATGATATTTATGAAATCAAACTAGGTTAAAATTCTTCTTTAGAGACTTCATTTTACGTCAAAAATTTGTTGAACATGTTTAGATACACACATGATATGATTCTAGGTGTTCAATCTTGAAAATTCATGTCTAGATGAACAATGTGATAATTATGTCAGTTTAGAGGACTTAAGCTTGAAAAGTTTGACCCAAGTCAACAAATTGACTTGGACACTTCATTTTAAAGTCCGAAACTTCATAAACATGTTTAGGAATAGGTATGACATGTTTCTAAGCACTTAGAGTGAAAAATTCATATGGATATGGATAAAATGACATAGATGTAGTTTCATGAAAATCTCTTTTGAACCAAGTTGACTCAAGTCAACAAGTTGACCTAAAGGTTTCATTTTTTATCCATATTTGAGAAACATGTTTAGATTTACTCATGTTAGGTATCCATAGGTTTAAATTTGAAAAATCATTAGTAAATGTTAAGATTGAAACTTAGCAAGTCATGGACGCCACATGGATCCATATTTTCTAAGACACATGGACGCCACTACGAGATATGACACCACCTCCCGCCCACCAGCTGCATCATGTCGACAAGCTAAGTCATTGCTCATGCTCTGCAGAAATAAAGAATAAACTGAGTCCACTTGGGACTCAGTGAGTGGCTCTAGTGAACCTCCACATAAGCCTCAGTCATGCATATATCATATAAGACAACAAAATAAATGTACAAGGAGGTAAAATACTTCTAATGCGACTATCGACCCCCAATGGGTCAATCTGTACAAATGAATATGATAACCTGCCATCTCGGCCTATCAAGCCTTCGGTATCCGGCCCTTGGGTCTGCTTATGGAATAAATATCTCGGCTACAACCGTCCCTACCATATCAGGTAGTATCATACTGGCCATCGGCCACAACATCTCAAAATGTAAGTAAACAATCCCGGGCCGTCGACTAGGATGGTCGACTAGTCTTCAGACACCATCTGGGGTAAGGATAGCTAGTCCCACCCAACCGGGGTCTGGAAGCTAGCGGGCCCACTGGCGCACCTCAAGACCCAACACTGGCCGAGCTGAGCATTGGTCATTCCCTACCTCCACGCTTATCGGCGAACCATCTCAATCACATCACACAATCAATATCCTAGGGTTTCCATATATACACTGCGGGCCATTGCCCATATCTGGCCCTAATCCGGGCTACAAGGTCAACAATTTATGCCGCCCTTTCATAATGTGTACACCTAGGAGTTCTAGGTTTCCAAATATTTACAAGAAGTCCTAGAAGTGATATCGTCTCCTAGCTAAGTTTCCATATAAACACGAAGGACGTCTCGCGACACCTTACATGTTGTCTACCCTTCTACACTACCTTGGGTGAGGAATTCCTTGTACCAACTTTGGAATTCTGCCCATGAATATTTTTGGACAGCATGTATAATCTAAAGAAAAATATTCAAATGTTACAACATCTACTATAAATAACCACAATATTCATGCATAACAACTTTACACTACCTCAGGAATTAAGCTCAATAAGAAACAATTATCTAACATGGCAAGGTAGTAATGAATTCAAAAATGTAGGAAATACTAAGCATGGTAAACAATTGCAACATTTCAAAATTTAAAGATCTAATGCTACGGATGGTCATAAGGCTAGCATTCCTACAATTCAAAATCAATCAATCTACTTGCTATGATTGATGTTCTTTCTAAGTATTGTCATACCTACATGTGTGAACCTTATAATCAAGTAAGTTTCCATCTAAAGCTACTCTCTTCTCCCCTCCCTAGTCTTGGCCGAGCTATGAGTAAGGAAAACCTTGCACGACCATGGCCCTTAAGGTAGGAAAGGGAAAGGAGACTCTAGCTATACCTCAAATTCTTCGATTTCGAATATAACTTAATATCAATGGACTATTTTACCCATTCTCTTACCCTTGGCTGAACCCTCTTCATGAGGTGTAGGGTTCAGTCGGCCACATCAAAGTGATCTAGGGAAGACATGCTTCATAACGCGTGAAATTTACGATTTGAACTACATCAATCATGAACATGAGATCATCTAAGGGTCTTCTTGCCGTCAAGGGAATTGGGGAAAATTTTGGCATGACCTTTCCCATTTTCCCATGTCTCGGCAGCCCTAGCAATTGAAAAATCGACGAAGAAACAAGGTAATCCGACAAGAAATCGTACAAAACAGTGATTACACATCGATAAAACCAAGATCCATCGGAAAGATCGTGAGAAAACTCATCCTATCACATCTAGGGGTTCGGCTACCCACCTCCCCCATGCTTTCAAATTCTAACCACTCACCTAGATTGCGGAGAACGAAAGATCGGGTGACGACGACTTGAAATTTTCCGGCGACGACGCGAAATCCCTAATCGATCCAAGTCCCCCCTTCTCCTAGCTCTTCTTCCTCTCTCCCTAGGCAGCCTTGTACGACTCAAAGGATGAGTCGCACGGCTCCAAGATGAGGAGTTTTAATCCCTCATCTAGCTTCCCAAAAATAGCTCCTGGACTCACTTGACTCATACTCGAGACTCGACTAAACCCGAACTCAACTTGGGTTCTGACTTGGGTTCTAACTTAACCTACAATATGAATCTATTTAACATGATTTAAGGTGTGATTTCATAAAAGGAAAGTTAATCACCCAAATAGATTCCATGAATCATTAGTCGAGTCATACCTTTTCACTCGAGGCGTTCCTGAGGCTCGACTCGACTACCGCCGAGTCCGACGTGCTGCACCAAAATAGATTTTTATATTAGGATTTTTTTTGGGTCTTACATTATAGGTCTCCACCTGGCCATCAACTCCAATCTTTCACTTAAAGATTCACTTACACTCTATAGGAGTAACTCCTTCGGGTAAGTCAACCAAAGTCGAAACTTGGTTGATGAACGTAGAGTCCATTTCGTATTGCATTGCTTACTGCCATTATTTGCAATCAACATCCTTGATTGCTTCATCATAAGATTGCAGATCAACGTCTTCCTTGTCATTCTCAATGGTTAGGAAGAACCTCTCAGGTTGTCGACGCAATCTCCCTGATCAACAAAGAGTGTTGGGAGGTAGTGCTTATGTGACTGGTTCAACCTGTAGACTATCCACCGGTAGTTGCAATTCAGTCTGTGGTTGTTGATCTTCATCAAGTTCAACTTTTCTTCCACTCCCACCTTCCTCGATAAACTCTTTTTCTAAGAAAATCACATGACTACTCACAAACACCTTTTGTTCAGTTGGTGAGTAGAAGTAATACCCCAAACTCTCTTTAAGGTATTCCACAAACCTGCACCTGATTGATTTAGCATAAAGTTTATCCGACTCCAACTTCTTTACGTACGTAGGACAACCCCAAATCTTGAGATGCCTCAGACTTGGTTTCTTTCCACTCCATATCTCATATGGTGTACTAGAGATAGATTTTGTGGGAACCTTATTAAGAAGGTAGATAGCTATTTTTTAGCGCATATCCCAAAAAAAAATTTAGAGATTAGTAAAGCAAAGCCTGGACCGCATCATAGCAATGTGCGATTCCTCCTTTCAGACACTCCATTATGCTATGGTGTGCCAGGAGGGGTCAATTCAGAGATAATCCCATTGTCCTTGAGATAACTTAGGAACTCAGTGGATAAGTATATATTCATCACCTCTGATCAAAGGATTTTAATATTTTTCCCTACTTGTTTCTCAACCTCAGCCCTATACTATTTGAACATTTCAAAAGCATCAGACTTATGTCTCAACAAGTAGACATATCCAAACCTCGATGCATCGTTTGTAAACGTGATGAAGTAGGAATACCCACCTTTGGCTCGAGTTGTCATCGGTCCGCAAACATCTGTGTGAACCAACTCTAACAACTCAGTGGCCCTCTCACTATATCCAGTGAAGGGGGACTTGGTCTTTTTCCCTTGAGACAGGATTCACAAGTTGGCATCAATTCAAAATTGAATGGGTCAAATAACCTGACTTTATAAAACCTGTTGATCTGATTCTCATTAATATGACCGAGTCTCAAATACCAAAAATAGGTGAGGTTCAAATTATCTCTTTTTCTTTTGTGTATTTCAACATGCAAAATATTATCAGTTATATCTAAGACAATTAAACCATTCGAAATACACCCAGTTCCATATAACTCATCAGAATGATATATGTGGCAACAATTACCCTTTAAAGATATTTCATAACCTTGTTCAAGTAACAAGGGAACAAAAATAATATTCTTTGTTAAAATTGGAACATAATAACAATTATTTAATTCAATGGTATTGCCAGAAGACAGACACAGGTTCCTATGGCTAAAGCTGCAACTCTTGCGCCATTGCCTACCCGGAGGTCGTAGTCGCCCTTGTTCAGCATTCTACTTTTTCTTAACCCCTACAATGAGTTACAAAAGTGAGAACCACAATCGGTATCCAATACCTATATAGTAGAATTATGTAATGATAAATTTATTTAAATAACAAATGCACCTACGGAGGGGGCTTTAGAAGCCCTCTTTTGCCTTACTTCTGCAATGTACTCCTTGCAGTTGCGCTTTCAGTGGCCATCTTTACCATAATGGAAACATGTGCGCTTAGAAGCAGTATGTTCCTTTTTCTTGATTTCCTTCTTAGGTTTCACATCTTTGTTTTTCGCTTTGTTCTTAACAGAGAGCTTCTTCGCCATTTTCGGGGCACTACCCACTAACAAGACTTTGTCCTTTTCCTTTAGATGGTGGGGCTCAGCAGTCTTCAGTATATTAAGGAGCTCGGGAAGCGAGGCATCTAGCTTGTTCATGTGGTAGTTGATAATAAACTATGAAAATGACCCTGGGAGGGATTGGAGTATTAAGTCATGATTTAGCCCCTTATCAATGCTTACACCCAATTTCTCTAACCTCTTGATGAAATCGATTAGTTTGAGGACATGGGTTTCAACAGGGGTCCCTGCCGTCATCTTGGCCCGGAAGAATTATTTTGATAGCTCAAACCTAGCAGTCCGGCTCTCTTCACCATAAAACTCCTTGAGGTGAGAGAGGATGGCCCTTGCGTCCATCTTTTCATGTTGTCGCTGCAACATATCGGACATAGAGGCGAGCATAATGCACTGAGCAGTAGTGATGTGATATTGCTACTTCTTGTAAGTGGCCCTCACTTCCTCGGTAGCCCTTTAGGAAGGCGTTGTTGGAGAAATGGCAACACTAGGGGGGGTGAATAGTGTGTTAACTAAATCAATTTGCCTAAATCGATTTTAATCATTTTCTTAAACTAATTGGGCAATTTATAATTCGATGATTAGATGAAGAAGCGATAAATAATAAAGCAATTAATATAATCAATAAATCAATGCAAACACAGTGATTTATAGTGGTTCAGCCCCAATGCCTACTCCACTACCTAAGCATCCCGCTTAGGATTTCCAATCTAAGTTTTACTAGATTAATTAGTTTCCCTTACAATGAGGACTTTGACTCGAAGAGTCGCACTCTCGACCTAAGGCACTTTCACACCCGGAAGTCTCCACCTTCTTACCGAGAGCACTCTTCCACCTCAACCCTAAGGGACAACTCAACTAATCCTAGCAAACTACGTTTAATTACACCGGTGGATTTAAACCTCAAACACCACGGCTACCACCCAATTTCAGGACCTAACAATCCTAGGTCTTCACACACACAAATCCAAAATAAACACGTTCAAATAACAATAAAATTACAGTGAAAAGAGCTTAAAAATGAAACCAAGAATCATTGCTCTTTTCCAAGCCTTCTACGCCTTCAACTCGCCAAAAAGTACAACTCGAATTAAATACCGAGTTGAGACAAAGTGTGCACTTGAAGAATTTGTTGGCTGAAGAGCCGAGCGCAAGTGATTAATCTTTTGGAAGGCTCAAATCACTTCTAGAATACTCAATTAAAATTGTAAGAAGTAGGAGAGAGAGGTTAAATGAGTTATATGAGGTATATTTATACCCTCTCAAAGAAAACGACAGCTCAACGGGTAGAAAACTATCTGTTACAGCCGCTCGATTGATTGGCCGGTTGACCGATCGATCGACCGCTCAAGCGACCGCTGCCTTCTGTGCGGTTGACCAACAGGTCGACCGCCAATCGCAACTCTTGCGTTCCCGCAATCTGGTCGACCGATTAGTCGACCGACGCAAGTTACGGCTTCAATCCGCAGATTGGTCGACTGATCGGTCGATCAACGAAGCTACTGCCAATTTTTGGCCTCAGTCGGTCGACAGACCGGTCGACCAAACATAGGCTGATATTGATTTTTCAACCATTTTTCTTAGGCACTTCATTTTCGGGTTCCGGCCTTCAACGTGCATCAACTTGGAGGGCTTCTCACGTAGTCTTTGGACTCATCCAAGATGACTTTGGTGCACACAATGATCTTCAAGAAATTTCCATGGCGAACCCGCACGCGATGATCAATGTCGTTCTGATTTTCTAATTTATCCGATCGAGGACATCGAACACTAACTGATATGGAACCTGAAAGATTTCTCAATGAAATATTAGTTCCATGTTTGTTATCATCAAAACCAAGATTAAGACCAAGGTTGAAAACCTAAAGACAACAGGGGTATCCGGTGGCCGGTTATCAAGAATATAGGAAAGTATCTCCTGGGTGAGGATAATCCTTAGATTTCACAACCAATCGATATAGTTTGGTCCAGTAAGTTTTTTTGCGTCAAGAATGCTACGCAACGATAGTGTAGATGACATGGTGATGATGAAATGCTACAAGCAAAAAGAGAGACAAGTATAAGCTTCCATTTTACATGCATGATCAATGAGATCTTTTAATTAATCATGTCTCCCACTAATTTTTGCGATTCCATAATACCCTCCGGTTCGGAAGCGAGAAGCCCTCATTGGTAGACTTCCTTAGAGGAAAAAATGGAACCCCACTTCTCCTACTCGAGTCTCGCATATAACACGACTGACCCTAATAAGTCCATGGGTAGGTAACTCTTTACCCATCACATTACCATGTGACTTCCATATGTTTTGCCTCTATGGCAACCAAGGCCTTGTGTGTGCACAAGAAACAAAGAAGCCCTAGTTGAGTCAGACCCATCGTTCGTATGCCCTAGTGAGAAAACAACCACCTTTGAGTGTAGCTCAACAAGATAAGTCATGTTCAATCTGGTAGCATTAAACTAGATTAAGTCATGTTCAGCAATGCAAACACAATAATTTAAAGTTGTTCGGCCCCAATGCCTACTCCACTACCTAAGAACTCCGCTTAGGATTTCACTTGCAATCCACTAGATTAAAGTTTCTTACAATGAGGACTTTTCCCCCTAGAGTCTTATCTCTCACACCGTGGACACTTCCACACCCGAAATGTAACACCCCCAACCCAGTCAATCGTAAAACCGAGTCAGGAGACGTACATCCTATGCTAAAAGAACCTAAAACCTATCCCATTAAACTTTACTTTCATGGATTATCCTAACTTAGCTTGCATATTCTATTCAACCAAAAAGAAGAAAAAAAAACTACAAGAGTTACCCCTAAAACTTTTATCACATCCTGTTAACACAAACACAAGTTTACACTTCTACAACTTTAGAAACTAAGGTGCATATTATTAATTCACATTATCATTTCACACTTTATAATAGACACATCATTAAACAGTTCATGCTCTATGCATAAAATAAATCTTTATCACAAATTTACATATACAAAATCATCATTTAACATCACTTTCTAGCTAAGGTGTTCATGCCAAAATTCTCAAGATTCAAAACTACATAACCAAAAGATCTAGATGCATCTACCGCAATGTCTGAGTAGTGACTTCAACTTTTCAGCAAATCCACCAAGATCCACTTGTCTGTCAAATGCTATCTACCTACGCGTGGAAAAAACCAACGCGCTAAGCATGGAAGCTTAGTGGTGCTCATACAAGTTTTAACTTTTCCGAATATCACATTTGTCATTATAATATAAAAAAATGTAAATATAATGACAATGAATTAAGAGTTAATCTCAAATATCATAATAATCTCAAATAATCTAATTACATATCATAATACATTTTCATTAATTTACTTATTCAAATATCTATTTTCTTAATCATTTTATGATGCAAATTCATTTAAAAGGCATTCTTCTAATTACCCAAAGTAAACTTTGGCAAAATCTCAACGAGTCGGATAATGGAACGGTGGCACACAGTGCCTAACGGTGACATAAAATGCCTAAACGGTGGCACATAGTGCCTGAACGATGGCATAAAAATGTCTAAACGATGGCACATAGTGCCTAAACGTGGGCGCATAGCGCCTAGTAGATGAAATCATGGGATCGGGCACCAAGTGCCTCTAATGGTTCAGATCAAATAAACAATGAAGTACTGCTAGAATTCCCTATTGGCATGCCAATTTTATTCTGTACCTTTGGTTCCTATCCGGTTTACTAGGGCAATAATTATTTATACATAATTATTCTCAATGTCATTCTTCATGATCACTTCATCACTTGCATTATACAATTCCATTTTCCATGCATTATAGCATGTACACACATACAAGAATTCATATAGTGATAAGCATTTTCAATTTCACACAAAAACAGATTTTATGTATATCGTTCCTATTGCATTTTGACTTAGTAAATGCATTAATTAAGCATTACCTTCTTCATGAGATTTCTAGATCTATGCCTTAGGATTAAAAAGGACTTCGAATAACTTAATTTGGATTTATGAATCAAAAGTTATTTCCATTAGACTCCAGCTGTCCAAAACTCAAATTTATGTTCTCAATTTGTAGGGCAGAGTTTCTGGACTAACTTGGAGTCCAATTTTAGTTCAGATGAAATTAGAATTTATCAGTTGGGTCTGCGTGAAAGTTGTTCATCTATATCGTAACTTTCCATAGGCACAAGAATCACTCAATTTTGAGATTTCTAGATTGAGTTATATCCATCTAATTCCGGACTGGTCTAGAATAGGGCTGACAGTTTCTAGAATTCGTACTCCGAATTCTACCCAGTTTTAGAGCAACTTATACTCAAATGTATATACTATGCAAACTGTCTACACTAAGTTCATTATTTCTATAATTAAGCTTCCACAACATGTCATACAAGCAATTGAATTTTCATGCATTTACACATACCAATCATCATTATTTAACACATAAATTAAGTATTTCCATTAAATTTTATCAAAGTCACAACACAACAAAAACCCTAGATTAGGCGTATTCAAGAAAATTAGGGTAAATTTAAAATTTGCATGAGCACAAACCTCTTGATGCCAAAATGACTTATCAAGCTTCCAAAATACTCTTTAAACTACTTCTTTCTCTTTTCCCTTACTCTTTCTCTATTCCTCCCTCTCTTTACCTTCAAAAACCAACACATACCCTCAATAAAAGCTCAAATTAATGCATGGATGATGTTTTCCTAATCCTAAGATGAAGATTTATGGGTGAATTTAAATCACTTACCTCACTTATTAATGACGGTGTCCCTATTCATCCCTTAAATCCCGAACTTCTCTTGAATTTAATGCTTGGATCTTGCTTCTTGTGGGCTTAATTGAAGGTTTATATGTGTAATTGGTGGAATCCTTGGTGATTTAGTGGAGGTTTGATAGAATGGAATAAAAAGAAATGAAGTG
The DNA here is from genome assembly GCA_034359265.1 of Canna indica. Lineage (NCBI taxonomy): Eukaryota > Viridiplantae > Streptophyta > Magnoliopsida > Zingiberales > Cannaceae > Canna > Canna indica. The sequence continues at coordinate 43,266,483 of CP136893.1, forward strand.
AACAGGGAGATGAGGATGGCACGGTTGTGCGAGGAGGAAAAAGAAGACAAAGAAGGTGATGGTTCTCTTTATCTTCTCTGGATGACTAGGATTAGATCTCAATATCCAATGGCTATAGTTATTCCCACCTAAAAAAAACTTATTTCTTTTTCTTAGACACTTGACTTAGACACTTCATTTTAGGACCAAACTTCATAAACATGTTTATGTTGGAGAAATGGCCACACTAGAGGGGGGGTGAATAGTGTGTTAACTAATCAATTAGCCTAAATTCGATTTTAAACGTTTTCTTAAATTACTTAGGCAATTCATAATTTAACGACTAAATGCGGAAGCGAGTAATAAAGATAAGCAATACGATACACAAAGTAAACAATGCTAACACAATGATTTATAGTGGTTTGGCCCCAATGCCTACTCTACTACCTAAGCACCCCTTTTAGGATTTCCAAATTAGGTTTACTAGATTATATCGTCTTCCTTATGAAGAGGATTTTACACCGAAAAGTCTCTACTCTCAAATCAAAGGCACTTCCACACCCGGAAGTATCCCGCCTTCCTATCGAGAGCACTCTCCCACCTCAACCTAAGGGATAACTCAACTAATCCTAGTAAACTAAGTTTATAATGGTAGATTTAAGCCTTAACACCAAGGCAACCACCAAATCAATCAAACGTAGCAACCTTGGTTTACACACTTGATATACAATCAAAATAAGCAACAAAATACAATAAGAATTGGAGCAATAAATCAAAACAACAAGTACTTAGCTCCAAAAGAAACTCCATAGTCTTTTTGATGACTCAAGGTGATGAATCGATGAAGTTTGCAGGCTCAATCAAGTAGTTGAGGATCAAAGCTAGGGTTTAAGAAGAAACTCTCAATGGAAGCTTTAAGATTGATGAAAGATGGCTCAATGAAGGTTAAGATCATGGAGGAAGGCACTCAAGGGCTAGTATATATAAGCCCCAAGAAGAGAGAGCCAAAACAGCTCTCCAAACAGGCTAATTTCTGCTCGTTTGCGACGCTCGATCGCTTGCCCATTATGGGCATCGTTCGGTCACCCGGTCTGTCATGCCCCAACTCAAGGTCACGTGACCGGCCAGGGTATACGTGCCTATACCCCGCAGCCTAAACCATGCATATGCCAACTCAACAACAACACATAGCAGAAAGAAATATACGAGTTTTGTTTCAAAAGGAAAACCAAAACAGAATTAATTATAAGTAAGTTTAGCAAAATAATAAAGTGTGGAAATAATAAATCAAATTCAACTATTTATTTATAATTGAAATCTGAAATAACAACATGAATGTCCCCAATGGACTACAACTCCAAAATACTAAAACACAAGTGGATGACTAACTACCAAAAACTCGACTACGACCCCTAACTAGGACTGCTATGAGATCAATGTGGCTCCTCTGCCCTCCAGCATCGCCAAGTGCTCCAACCTACTTCGCCGATCAGGCTCTGCAAAATAAAACAAAATAACGACAACGGGTGAGTTCAAAAGAACTCAGTGGCGGTTCTACCAACCCCCACAAAAAATCCAAACATAGCAATAAAGCATATGATCATCCACATGTCTCAACAGGAAACGAAAATAAAGTCACCAGGGTGTGACGAGCTATTTGGCCACACATGCTCAAAGGCATCCAACATCCAAATGGTGAAGAAAAATAGGCCTAAGCCTACCATGCCCTAAGGCAACAAACATACTAGGATAATCAGGATTGGTCCATCCGAACTTATCCTAATATAAAGAAACTCAGGAGTAATCGTGATTTGCCCATTCGAACTTGCTCCACGAGACGCGAAGGAACAATCAAGATTCACCCATCCGAACTTGTACCTTTAAGATATCACAGGAATAATCGAGATTTGCTCGTATGAACTTATTCCTTAAAAGTAACTTGGGAATAATCGAGATTTGCTCGTCCAAACTTATTTCACGAGGCCACACAGGAACAATCAGGATTTGCCCATCCGAACTTGTTCAAAAATATAATATAGGAATAATCGGGATTCGCCCATCTGAACTTATTCCTTTAACACAAGTTGGGAATTAGCCATCCAACCTTCCGGGCCTAGCCCGCGGCTCCTAATCGAGCCTCTCCACCATTCATAAAAATATGGCGCAACATGACCTAAGTCAAGTGTCTCCTACGGTGCCTTAGGGATGTCTCTATTGGGAAAACTCTACGACACCCAATCCTCCATCCCATCTCGTAGATCCGTAATGTCATAAACCCGTGTGGTTTTATTTCATGCAAAACATTTAATTGGTTGGTTCTTAACAGATGATGCTGCCCCTTGAAATTTAATTATTCAATTAAAATTTCCATTTGCCAAGATTAGGGTTTTATTTTAAGTTTACTATTTAGCCCCAAACTGGTGCACCCGAGATGAATATGACTCCTAACGTGTGCCATATGGATCCAGAATATATTTTCTGGTCGAAACGATAGGTTACATGACTATGTTCAGTAAACTATGCACATCATAAATAAGATTTCAAAATCAGCCCTGATTCATCAACTCAGCATGAAGTTTTCAGCATAATAAGGAATTAAATCCGAAAATTTACATAATATATCTCCCAAATTACCATCACATCAGATTTATAATCATTAAGATAAATCTCACAAAACCATATTTATTAAACAAGAATAACAAACACCCTCTTTAATCAAGAACCAACTTTTATGATCAAGAATATATATCAAGAACCCCTATGCCCTCAAGATCAAATCTCATCTTTGAAACACATGATAAATTTCCAAAAAATCAAAGAATTAATATCAAAACATGCATTAAAATTATAAGCATCCAAATTGATGAACAAATTGAATCATAGATAGCAAGATAAACTATACCCTTCACTTAGGCATTTCATCGAACACCTTGATGGCACCCTCTTCTTCCACCTTGGCCGAGCACCCCGTGGGTATTCCTAGGGCTGCCGAGCCACAAAGGGGAATCCTCGGGTTCCCTCCCACAAGTTGACACAAGATTCGGCGATCAAAACCTACGATTTGACGAAAAACACAAGAAACAAGAACGTCATCCAAATCGGCTCAATAACACGAGGAAAACCCGAGAAAGGAGGGGTAAAACCACTCACATTGATTTAGGGAGAAGAATAGAGAAAGACTTCCAAGCGGTGGCCTCCAAATTTGGCCTTCTAACACTCGGCTCACAAAGAGAACAAGGGGGGGGGGGGGGGGGGAGCTCCAAGAAGAATAGAAGGAGGGGCGGCGGCTCCACCGAGCCAATGGCTTGGCTTCAAAGGGAGAGAGAGAGAAAGGGAAGGGGCAGCTCCTCAGCTTGGCTCTACCCGATGGCTCAAAGAGAGAGGAAGGGAAGGGCGGCTGGCTCAGCTTGGCTCCTCTGTCCTCTCACTGCATGTGCGGCTCCAATATGCATACCCATATGCATACCTATATGCAACATAATTTAATAATCATGCACATGCAACAACATAATTAAATAAATTCATCTACTCAAGCAAGAGATTACATAATTCATATTCCTACTTACCCAAGCTCGGAAGCTCGCACCAGACTATGAGTCAAATAAGCTCGACCTCAAACTAGCCCGCTAGACTGACAATTACAAATAATAATAGAAAAAAAATATTAATAACTCGGATATTACACGGTCGATCGACGAAAATACCTTCACCTTCTGCCAATCGACCAGTCGGTCGATCGAACCTGGGCAGGGCTAAATTTTTTGATTAACTTTAAAACATAAATGTTATATAAGGATTACCCCCCATTTGTATTCAATAAAAATATCTAAAAAATCAAAATATTTAAGAATCAAAATCTAACTTTTGGGGTCTAGTACAAATTTCTGAAAACTAGAACTTTTATAATCTCGCAGGTCAAATATGGGTAGGCTAAAGGCTTCCAAAAAATCCTTAAAAATATCTCGTTATCTAGTTTTTACCTAAGGAACAATTATCGGCCCTTTTGGTGCCAAAAAATGTCTCGGTTATATAGCCCTCCAAGGAGCTCCCTAGGCTTAGTGAATTTCTGGGCCATTTTCTGATTTTTTGATTTATCATATTTTGGGGTTCGGGATTTTTCATTTTCTGATAATTCATATTCCTACTTACTCGAGCTCGCAAGCTCGCACCGAACCATGAGTCGACTTGGCTCGACATCGAACTAGCCCGCTAGACTGACAATTACAAATAATAAAATAAAACAAATAGTAATATCTCAGATATTACAATCCTTTGTCCTTAAAGAATATTCAACCTCAAATTTTGAAAAAAAAAACTTGAGGACTTACTGAATCATCAAACAATGAAGGATATCGCTCCCTCATATCTTGCTCCACTTCCCAAGTGGCCTCCTGCCCGGAATGGTGGTCCCACCTGACTTTAACCAAAGGGATCTCATTGGACCTCAATTTCCTAATCTAACAGTCTAGCACCTCAACTGGTCGCTCCTCATAAAAGACTACTGAATCCACCTCCACTGCGGTAGGCTCAATCACATGGGACTCGTCCCGAACATACTTCTTCAGCATAGATACATGGAACACTGGATGCACTCGGTCCATACTAGGAGGTAAAGCCAACTCATATGTCATATCTCCCCTATGCCTGAGAATGGGGAACAACCCGATGAACCTAGGGCTTAGCTTTCGTTTCTTACCAAATCTCACCACCCCTATCATAGGGGACACCTTGAGGAACACCATGTCCCCCTCAGCAAACTCTACCTCCCAGGCTTTTTCATCCGCAAACATCTTTTGGCGACTCTGAGCTGCCAACAACCTCTCTGTGAATAGCTTCACCTATTTTACTGCCTTCTCAACCAAGTCAGGTCCCATCATAAGGGAATCCCTGCCTCAATCCAACCTACATGCGACCTGCATCTCCGCCCATACAATGCCTCAAAAGGGGCCATCCCTATGCAGCTATGGTAGGTATTATTGTAGGCAAACTCAATCAGGGGTAAGTGCCTCTCCCAACTACGCTCCAAATCTAGAACACATGCTCTCAGCATGTCCTCCAACGTCTAAATAGTTTGCTCCGACTGACAATCTGTCTGAGGATGAAATGTAGTGCTGAACCGAACCTGAGTGCCAAATGCCTCCTAGAAAGACTGCCAGAATCGAGTTGTGAACTGAGTACCCCGATCTGAGATGATCATAACAGGAACACCATGATAAGCGACGATCCAATCCAAAAACAACCTCGCATACTGCTCGGTTGAAAAGGTCGTCCTGACTGGTATGAAATCTGACGTCTTAATTAGACGATCCACCACTACCCAAAAAGAATCATTGCCCTTCCTAGACTTTGGCAATCCTGTCACAAAATCCATGGTTATCTTCTCCCATTTCCACTCTGGTACTTATAGGTTCTGGAGCAACCTTGCCGACTTCAAATGCTCAGCCTTAACTTGCTAACACACCAGACACTTAGACACGAACTCAGCCACCTCTCTCTTCATGCCTTTCCACCAATAATTCTGCCCTCCGAGTCAACACCGAAACCATTATCGGCATCGCCTCTCCTAGCCAGATCCTTAGTGATTGCACAGAAAGCATCCTCCTCCTGCATTGCCCGCATCATGTCAACCAACGTGGACTGCACTCGCAGGTGAGCCACCAACGCACCGGAAGCTGACACTGACAAAGCTGCCCCTCCATCCAAACACATGGCCAAATATTGAGCCAACGGCCTCCTCCTCACAATCAAATGCACCAGATTGCCCATAGACTTTCTGCTCAAAGCATCTGCCACCACATTAGCCTTCCCTGGATGGTACATGATCGTGCAGTCCTAGTCCTACAAAAGTTAAAGCCATCTTCTATGCCTCGGGTTCAACTCCTTCTGGGTGACCAAATACTGGAGGCTCATATGATCAATGTATATCTCACAAGTCTCACCATAAAGGTAGTAACGCCATAGCTTCAATATGAACACCACTGCTGTTAGCTCAAGATCATGAGTTGGGTAATTCTTCTCGTGGACCTTCAACTGCCGAGAGGCATAAGCTATCACCCTGCCATTCTCCATTAACACACAACCCAAGCCGACACAGGAGGCATCACAATAAACAAAAAAACTTTTCGAGCCCGAAGGTACAGCTAGAACTGGTGCCGACGTCAAATGGTCCTTGAGCTTCTGAAAGCTCTCCTTGCACTTACTGTCCCAAACGAACTTGACCTTCTTTTGAGTCAGGCAGGTTAATGGCGTTGCAATACTAGAGAAATTGTCCACAAATTTCTTGTAATAACCTGCCAACCCTAGAAAGTTGCGAATCTCTGTAACATTAGTCGGTCTCTTCCAATTCTGAACTACTTCTATCTTTGCGGTGTCCACCTTTACCCCTCATTGGACACCACATGCCTAAGAAACCCTACACTCTTCAACCAGAATTCGCACTTGGAGAATTTGGCATATAATCTGTGCTCCCTAAGAGTCTCCAGAACTACCCTCAAGTGCTCAGGATGCTCCTTCCTGCTCCTGGAATATATCAAAATGTCACCAACAATTACAATCACAAATTTATCCAAGTATTCCCTAAACACTCGGTTCATCAGATCCATAAATACTACAGGTTCAGCAGTTAGCCCGATTGACATAACTAGGAACTCATAGTGATCATACCTCGACCTGAAAACCGTCTTCAGGATGTCACTATCTCGGGTACTCAACTGTTGGTACCCTGATCGCATGTCAATCTTGGAAAACCACTAAGCCCCCCGAAGCTGATCAAACCAATCATCGATCCTAGGCAGCGGATAACGATTCTTTACCGTCACCTTGTAAAGCTGCCGGTAATCAATGTACATCCTCATGGACCCATCTTTCTTTTTCATGAAGAGCACTGGAGCACCCCAAGGCAAAATACTTGGGCGAATGAAGCCCAACTCAAGCAACTCCTCCAACTCGTACTTCAACTCCCTCAACTCAGCTGGTGACATCCGATATGGCAGAAATGGAGATCAACTTCACCCCAGGCTATAAATCAATACAGAATTTGATCTCCCTCTCTGGGAGCAAACCTGGCAATTCTTCTAGAAACACATCAGAGAACCCGCATACCACAAGCATTCCATCAATGCCCCTTGCCACGACTCCGCTCCCCTCTACCATAAACACAAAGGGCAAGAAGGATTGGCAACCGCCTAGAAGTAGCTTTCGAACCTTGAGAGCTGAAATGGTCACCAACGAATCCCCCCTTCCCTCACCCTGGAAGGTAAACTAGGGCAATCCAGGCTTACTGAAGGTCACAGTCTTAGCCCTGCAATTCACTGAGGCAAATGGTCCACCAACCAGTCCATTCCCAAAAGTACATCAAGCTCTAGCATCGACAGGAGTATCAATTCGGCCATCAGTGCATGCCCATAAATGACCACCTCACAGCCCCGAAAGACTATCTCTGCCAGCACAGAATCGCTCATAAGCGTAGACACCACAAGAGGCAAATCAAGCATAGAGGGTTTCCCCTACAACTTAGCATCAAACAATGTAGATACAAATAAATGCGGCCCCTTAGGATCTCTAGGGCTGCCCTAACCAAACTGCACGATAGATATTTAAACTATATGACCAGAACCAATGAATCATTCAAGATACTGAGCAAACATTGCAAGGATCTCTAATCCAAGCACCCATACATGGGTAGGCCCCAAAAATGGTGCACTCTCTAGCACAGGGCCATTCACGGCCTGAAGCTGTGCTACCCTGGGACTGTCCCAGTTCCTCCTCTCGAGCCTGCGATGGTCTCCCACGACCCCGGCCCCCACCACAACCTTGGCCTTGGTGCTCTGTGGAGTTGCTGCCACTGCCGCTCTATGCGGCACTAAAAGCCTCCATCACACTGGAATCACCAGAAAGAAAACAACATAATTAGATAATTTAATTCACCCTAAACTTTTTATTTAAGCAAACTTAACTACAAGTCGCGTTGAGGTGCAAACTTAGCCCATTGATCTCATAACACAATCCTACCATATACCGACACGCTAGCAACGCCTTATACAGTAAACAAACTCTAGGTCGTAGTCAGATCAAACCACATGCTCTGATACCACATTGTCACACCCCAACTCAGGGTCACATGATCGGTCAGTGTATACGTGCCTATACCCCGCAGCCTAACCCATGCACATGATAACTCAACAACAACACATAGTGGAAAGAAATAAACGAGTATTTTTCATTTTGAACGAGAAAACAAAACAATTTTTCATTTGAGAAGTAAAGTCTTTTAACAAAGTGTTGTAGTGCAGAAATAAATAAATCAAAGTTGAACAGTTTGTTCTTACCAAATGAAATTTGAAGACAAGACATAAATGTCCCAAAGGGACTACAGTTCCAAAATACCAAAAATACAAGTAAATGACAAACTACCAAATACTCGACTATGACCCCTAACTAGGACTGCTGTGAGATCAATGCGACTCATCTGCCATCCAACTGCGTCAAGTGCTCCAGCCCACCTCACTGGTCAGGCTCTGCAAAAAAAAAATAGAAAGAAACAACGGGTGAGTTCAAAAGAACTCGGTGAGCGGTTCTACCAACCCCCACCATAAAAATCAACCATAGAGAAAGAATAAAATTCCCCTAACTCATACAGGGGTAAATCACCAAGTGGTAAAATTAGCTAACAGGCCAACCGGCCATCACATGCCCAAAGGCAAACCATTTCACTAAGCAGTGAAATACAACAAGCCTGAGCCTACCCGTGCCCTAAGACACACATCATACTCAAGGGTTATGAGGATAATCGAGATTGGCCCATCCGAGCTTCTCCTATAAAAAACCCTTAGATAAAGCACGGGAATAATCGGGATTCACCAATCCGAACTTATTCCTTAAATAAAGCAACTCGGGAACAATAGAGATTTGCCCGTCCGAACTTGTTCCACGAGAAAGGCAGGAACAGTTGGGATTCGCTCATCCGAGCTTGTTCATTAAAGATAGCGCAGGAATAATCGGGATTCACCCATCCGAACTTATTTCTTAAAATATAGAAACTTGGGAACAATCGGGATTTGCCCGTCCGAACTTGTTCCCCAAGAAACGCATGAACAATCGGGATTCGCCCATCCGAACTTGTTCCTTAATCATAGGTTGGGAATTAACCATCCAATCTTCCGAGCCAAGCCCACAGTCCGGCTCCTATCCGAGCCTCTCCGCCTTTCATAAAGATATGACTCTAACAAGACCTAAGTCATGTGTCTCCTACAGTGTCTTAGGGACGTCTTTATTGGAAAACGCCACAACACTCAATGCCCGATCCCAACTCCTAGACCCGTAATATCATAAACCCATGAGGTTTTATTTCATGCATATAATTTAATTTTGTTGGCTCTTAACAGATTATGCTGCCCCTTGAATTTTAATTATACAATTAAAATTTCCATTTGCCAAAATGAGGGTTTTGTTTTAAAGTTTTGTTTTTAGTTTACTGTTGAGCCCAAAACTGGTGCACCCAAGTCGAATCTAACTTCCAAAGTGTGTCCTATGGATCCAGACTATGTTTTCGGGTCAATATGAAAGGTTACATGACTATATTCAGTAAACTATACACACCACAACAAGGATTTCAAAAATCAGCTCTAAATCAACAATTCTGCATGAAGTTTCCAGCAAGATTGCGTTTTCAGCATATCAAGTATTTAATCCGAAATTTACAGAAATTAAATCCTTCATTACTATCATAACAGATTTATAACATTGAGACAAATCTCACCAAGATAGAATCATATTTTTTAAACAAGATTAGTAAGCATCAACATCATCTTTAAAACAATATTTAAGCTTCATGATCAAGAACCCACATCAAGAACACACATGGCATCAAGATCAAATCCTTATCTATGTAAAACAAGATTAATACCCAACAATCACATATTTAATTATAAGATATGCATTGACATTATAGGAACCTAAATAGGTAAGCAATCCAAGACAAAGATGACAAAATAAACAAGAATTCTCTCTTAGGCATTTCATCAAACACCTCGAGGGCACCCCTATTTCCACCTAGCTTGGTCGAGCATCCCTAGGGTAGTCCTAGGGCTGTCGAGCCACAAAGGGGGAATCTCGGGCCCCCTCCCACAATTCGACACAAGAATTCGGCGATCAAAAACACAAAAACCGACACGAAACAACAAGAATGTCGAAACACGCAAATCGGCTCAATAATACGATTGAAAACTCAAGAAAACGAGGGGTAAAACCACTCACCCGATTAGGAAGAAAGATTAGGGGAGAATTCACCAATCGGCAGCCTCCGAATCTGACCCCAAAGGGTGACGGCGGCTCGGCTCCTCAAGAAAGGGGTGGCGGCTTCAACGAAGCCGACTGCTTGACCTCCAAGGAAAGGGGAAGAAAAGGGGGGAAGAGGAAGAGGGGCTCGCCAGCTCCAAGGGAGGGGAGAGGGGCAGCTCGGCTGCTCCTCTCTCCAAACGGCATGCCAAGGGGGGGGGGCTCGCCAGCTCCAAGGGAGGGGAGAGGAGCCGCATGCCAAGGGGGGGGGGGGGGGGGGGTTATAAATCCCTCTACAAGACCTCAACCCCTAGTAATCTGCATCCACCTCGATCCCGAATCCAAACCCGCTAACCCGCCTTAGCTTAAAAAACTCATGCCCCACACAAGCACATCCAAGCAATGCAACTTATCAAGTCAAACACATAAAGTATAAAATCTTCGGTTCAACTTACCCGAGCTCTCAAGCTCGAACCGGACCATGAGTCGACTTGGCTCGACCTCGAACTAGCCCGCTCGGCTGACAATTACAAACAATGTAGAACTAAATATTATATCTAGGATATAACACTAAGTAATACATGATATCATGAAAAGATAGTCAAAATTCAAAACTAGGAATCATGTACTAACTCAAGTATTGATATTTTCAAATATTGGTCAAAATATCAAAAATCATTTTAGAAATGATTTTTCACGAGTCAATATGAGAACGATACCAAAAATGAATTCAAATTATCATACTCGAAGTCTCATTCAAAGATTGGACCAAAAATCAATGTTTCGGAAAAATGAACATTTGGGAAGAACGATACTTTTAAGTTTTGAAATCCAATTCCAAAAATCGATATCAAATCATATTCATACTGAATGTTTTTGAAATTTTCACTATAGAAACTAGATTTTTCAGAGAACATTTAGTTTCAAGAATCATCCAAAAATCAATTTTCTGAATTTTTCTAAAAATAACTAAAATCTAGTGTCATTTTCATAAATTTTAGTTGTTTTTCAAAAGTTTCCAGTTTTCATTCAAACTTTCCAAATATCAAGATATTATCATTCAAAGCATGTTTATCAAGTTTGAAATGAAAACAATGTCATTTGGTCAAAATTTTACCTTAGCATGATGTCATTAAAAAATAAGCATGGTATCATGAAATTGCTAAGTATCAAATTTTAAGCTTTACTCATGGTTTTTTCAAATTTAAACAAATGGACACCTAGCATCAGTAAATCTAAACATGTTTGTGAAGTTTGGATCTAAAATGAAATTTCTAAGTAAATTTGTTGACTTAGGTCAACTCTACTCAACTTAAGGTCTTCTAAAGTGAACTTGTTATCAATTTATCCATTTTCACATGATTTTTCAGTTTTAATCACGTGGAACTAAATCTTGAGTGAACTCAAACATGTTTATCAAGTTTCAACTAAAAATGAAGTCTGTAAGATGAAATTCTACCTAGGGCACATTTCATTCAAACTAGATCACATGAAATAGCCTAAGTATCAAAATTTTATCTACTCATGAGATTTCAATCAATTATCATGCAAAGTCAATCATGAGCATAGAGAAATCATTTAATCAAGAAAATTGAGGTGTTATGCAAGAATTTTACCAAAATGAAACTCATACCTCATTTCTTGAGAAATTATAGAATTTTTACTTTTTTTCCATTTTCTTTTAGCCTTCCAAATTTACCATTTTCTCAACTTGCAAGTAGGCTTTATTAGCATCATAATGAAATCATATACCAACTAGCAAGCCAACATACTAAGTAGCAAAGGTTCAATGCAAGGTTTCATTTAAAAATCTTCAACCTATGCTAGATAGTAAAGATTCATTTTAAAAAAGTTAACATGATATCAAAATGAATCAAAGAGATCTTAAAATATGAAATATTTGAAAAATAGGATCTCTAAACATGTTTAACTAGTTTGGACTTAAAAAGGTCTCTAATATTGAATATCAACCTAGAGCAAGTTTCATTTAATAAAATTTACCTAAGTACTAAAATTATACCTACTCATGAGAATTCGAGAATTTAACATGTAATTACCATCATGAGTAAAGAGACACCAATAAATCATTAATATTGAGGTATTATACTATGATTTTATGAAAATTGGTAACATACCTCATACTTGAAAATTTAGCCAAACTAATCTTTTTCGTTTCAATTAGCCTTCTATTTTATCATAACTTGCAAGCAATATTCATTAGTAGGATAATGAAAATGTAATTACAAGCAAGTTATCAAACTAAGTAGCAAAGAGATGGATCAATTATAGATATCAAAGTCTACTTTGCTAAATAATTTAAAATTTGTTCCAAAATGAAATGAGTGATATCAAAACGAATTTAAAGAGATCACAAGTGTAATGAAGATGAAAACTTGATCTCCAACCCTTCCTATTGGTTGAAAACCGAAAGGTCACAATGAGCCTACGTTTTAGAACCGCAAGGTCGCATGAGCCCATTATAGGCTACTAAGGTCTCCGAAGAGACCAGAAAATCAAAATAAAAAATTATTTTAATAAAACTGTATTAAGAGCGAAAAGATCAACTCAAATCAATCAAGTATCATAAAACTCCAACTCAAATGAATTCAAATAAAGTAAAGGAGATTATACCAAGTATACTTAGATGCCAATTTTCATTCCTAAGGCATCATGATGACTTGAAGTTGCAACCTTGAGGTGATGTATCCTTCAAGCCCTCAAGCAACTTCAATCAAGCAACTTCATCTCACTCATGTGTGGTAGCTCCGCCTACAATAGAAGATGGGATCTTTGGTACTCAAATGGCTTTGGGTCCTTGGGGGTTAGATGGCCTAGGAATCCAAAGTGTCCTAGCTATACTTAGATTTTTCTTGAATTCACAATCATAAATAGCATGGCCGAAAGTACCACAACAAAAACAATGTCCATTAAGCTTCTTTTTATTTTTACAATGGACATGAGGTTTATCATTAGAATGCTTAACATGCAAACTATGATGAGCATAAGCATTCTTAAAGGAAACAATTTTCTTTTGAACATGAGGTTTAAGGTAAGAATGCTTGACATGAGAAACATGATGTGCATAAGCATCCTTGAAAGAAACATTTGTGTTTCTAGAATTCTTAGAGGATGAATTACTAGATAGATTATTAACTTTCTTACTTAGAAAAACAACCTCATTTTTCAAGTCGTTCATGGATTTATGAATAGCTTGCAATTGAGTTTTCAACATGCTATTTTCATTCTTTAAAATGTCATTTTTTGTTTTCAAATCCTTAGAGTCAATACTTAAGGTATCATGGCATGGATTAGAGACACTAATTTTTAGCTTCTCATTTTCTAATTTTACATCATGTAATTGAGAGCTAAGGCTTAAGTTTCCTTTCTTCAATTTTTTGTTTTCTTTATCTTTTTTAACAAGCAAGGCATACATGCTTTTATATTCATCCATTAATTCATCATAAAGCAAATCATGAGAACTAGATGAATTAATACTACCATTTTTGTTATCATGACTAGAAGAAGAAGAGTGTACCTCATCATTAGCATCCATGAGGCAAACTTTTGAAGTGATTTCACAGTCATGGCAAGAGGATGCTTCATTTGAATAAGATGATGATGTGGAAGCGTTTGGCCTCTTTTCTGCCTTGTTCTTCATGGAAGGGCAATTTTTCTTCAAATGCCCATTTTCCTTGCATGCATGACACACTACCTTCCTTTTTCGACTTTTTGATTTGTCTCTTTGGCTAGAAGCACTAAGATCATCAAAACCGAGGTCAGTACTAGGCGGATTACCATTGTCAACACCACCCTCAAAAAATGTATTAAGCTCTTCGATTTTAGCATAATCATATAACATATTTAATGTGGACCAAATGTCAAATGCGGAAGAACAATACATAACATTTTCAATTATATCATTTGAAAATGAGCAATATAGGAGATGCCTTGTTTTAGCATTCAATTCAAATAATTTAACTTGTTCTTGAGTCCAATCATTTATGTCAATGGTGGGCTCAACATATTCATTTTTTAGCATGCACCATAGATCTAAACTTTATGTTTTAAGAAAGAAATACATCCTACTCTTCCAAACACCACAATTTACCTCATTAAACATAGGTGGTGCAAATGCTATACTCTCTAGTGCCGTTTTCCGGATCGAGGCAAGACGTAGACGAAATGGTGAAATCTCAATCCATGATCCGCTCTGATACCAAATGTCGGAGAAATGGCCATACTAGAGGGGGGGGGGGTGAATAGTGTGTTAACTAATCAATTAGCCTAAATTTAATTTTAAACGTTTTCTTAAATTACTTAGGTAATTCATAATTTAACGATAAAATACGGAAGCGAGTAATAAAGATAAGCAATACAATACGCAAAGTAAACAATGCTAATATAATGATTTATAGTGGTTCGGCCCAAATGCCTACTCCACTACCTAAGCACCCCGCTTAGAATTTCCAAACAAGGTTTACTAGATTATATCGTTTCCCTTACAAAGAGGACTTTACACTAGAAAGTCTCCGCTCTCGAACTGAAAGCACTTCCACACCCGGAAGTATCCCACCTTCCTACCGAGAGTAGTCTCCCACCTCAACCTAAGGGACAACTCAACTAAGCCTAGTAAACTAAGTTTATAATGGTGGATTTAAGCCTTAACACCAAGGCAACCACCAACTCAATCAAACCTAGCAACCTAGGTTTACACACTTGATATACAATCAAAATAAGCAACAAAATATAATAAAATTTGGAGCAATAAATCAAAACAATAAGTAGTTAGCTCCAAAAGAAACTCCCTAGTCCTCTTGATGCCTCAAGGTGATGAATCGATGAAGTTTGCGGGATCAATCAAGTAGTTGAGGATCAAAGCTAGGGTTTAAGAAGAACCTCTAAATGAAAGGTTTAAGTTGATCAAAGATGGCTCAATGAAGGTTAAGATCATGGAGGAAGGCAATCAAGGGGTAGTATATATAAGCCCCAAGAAGAGAGAGCCAAAATAGCTCTCCTAACGGGCTAATTTCTGCCCGTTGGCGACTCCTGGTCGCTTGCGGGTCGATCGTCAGTCGACCGACCAAGCGATCGAAGGCATTATGCTCATTCAGGGCATCGTTCGGTTGACCAAAATGCCTTCACCTTCTGCCGGTCGACCAGTCAATCAACCGAACGTCGGCAGGGCTGATCTTTTGCTTGTTTATTTTTCTGCTCGTTTGTTCGTTTCTGGGTTCCGTCCTCACTAAGTCTACTTATATAACATTTGTTAACTTTAAGTTAACACTTTAAAATATAAATGTTATATAAGGATTACCCCCCATTTGGATTCAATAAAAATATCTAAAAATTCAAAATCCTTAACAAATCAAAATCTAACTTTTGAGCTCTACTACAAATTTCTGAAAATCAGAACTTATATAATCTCCCGGGTCAAATATGGGTAGGCTAAAGGCTTCCAAAAAGTCCAGTAGAAACCCTTATGATGGGACCCGACCTGGTGGAGAAGGAAGTAGAAAAGGTGAGGCTAATCAAGGAGAGGTTGTTAGTAGCTCAGAGTCGCCAGTAGATGTATGTTGATGGAAAGGCCATGGAGGTAGAGTTTGTTGAGAGAGACATGGTGTTACTCAAGGTATCCCCTATGAAAGGGGTGGTGAGGCTTGGAAAGAGACGAAAGCTAAGCATCGGGCCATTCCCAATTCTCAAGCGTGGGGGAGCTGTGGCATATGAGTTGGCCTTACCTCCTAGTATGGATCGGGTGAATCCAGTGTTCCATGTATCTATGCTGAAGAAGTATGTTCGAGATGAGTCCCATGTGATTGAGCCTACCGCAGTGGAGGTGGATACAATAGACTCATATGAGGAGCGACCAGTTGAGGTGCTAGACCGGCAAATAAGAAAATTGAGGACCAAGGATATTCCCTTGGTTAAGGTCAGGTGGGAGCACCATTCCGGGGTGGAGGCCACTTGGGAGGTGCAGCAGGATATGAGGGAGTGTTATCCTTCGTTGTTTGATGATATGTTAAGTCCTTAAGTTTCTTTTTCCAAAATTCGAGGACGAATTTTCTTTATAATTAAGGATTGTAATATTCTAGATAGTATTATTTAATTATGTTATTATTGTGATTTGTAATATCCTAGATATTTCTACTTATTAGATCTCCATTTATGTTTGTGTTTGTCAAACTTGCGGGCTAGTCCGAGGTCGAGCCAAGTCGACTCATGGTCTGGTGCGATCTTGCGAGCTCGGGTAAGTAGGAAATGAATTTTGCAATTTATTTTGTGGATTAGATAAATTTATTTAATTATGTTGTCGCATGTTCATGATTATTAAATTATGTTGCATATGGATGTGCATGTGGTTGATGCATGTGTTAGTATGGGGTTACTTTGGATTAGCGGGTTGCGGATCCAAGTTGAGGCGGATGCGGGTTAAAGAAGGTTAGGGTTGAAGAGGTGGGAAGGGATTATAAAATCCCCTCCCCCTAGGGCTTGCAGCTCCCTATTGGAGCCACACAAGCCGTGAGAGGAGAGAGGAGCCAAGCCGAGCCAGCCGCCCCTCCCTTCCTCTCTCTTGGAGCCACCGGGTAGAGCCATTGGAAGCCAAGATGGCCTTCCCTTCTCTCTCTATCCCTTCCTATCCCTTGGAAGCCAAGCCATTAGCTTGATGGAGCCGCTATACCCTTCTTCCATTTTCTTGGAGCCGCCGGCTCAAGGCGGAGCTGCCTCCCCCTTCTTTTCTCTTTGCCTTGGAGCCGAATCCTTGAAGGCCGGATTCGAAGGCCACCGCTTGGAAATCATTCCCTATTTCTTTTTTCGAATCTAGGTGAGTGGTTTTATTCTCCTTCTTTTTAGGTTTCTTCGGATTCTTGAAGTCGTTCTTAAAGTCTATGATGTACTTGATTTGTTTTCCGTCGATCTCTCCAATTTTCGCCGTTCTTTTTTATTGCCGTGTTTGAGGAGGCCCTAAACCCTCCTCTACGGGGGTCGGCAGCCCTAGGACGACCCTAGGGGTACTCGGCTAAGGTGGAGGAAGGGGGTGCCCTCTAGGTGTTTGATAAAATTCGTAAGAGAATTTTCTTGAGAATTCTTGAGATGTATGCCATGAATTACTTGTCAATTTAGATTCTTATGATGTTAATGCATGCTTTGAAAACAAAATCGATGATTTGGAAATTAATCATGTTTATAAAAATAGGATTTG
This sequence comes from Canna indica, assembly GCA_034359265.1. Taxonomy (NCBI): domain Eukaryota; kingdom Viridiplantae; phylum Streptophyta; class Magnoliopsida; order Zingiberales; family Cannaceae; genus Canna; species Canna indica. Next base: position 43,283,938 of record CP136893.1, read on the forward strand.
ATATCGAAGGCCATGGGTGTTCTTGACATGGGTTCTTGATCATGTAGATTGGTTCTTGTTAAAGATTATCTTGAAGCATGCTAATCTTGGTTAAACAAACATGAGTTTATTCTTGTGAATTGTGTCTCAAAGATTATAATTCTGTTGTGATGTAATTAAGTTGTGTCTCAATGAGTTTATGTTATTTTTGGATTTATTTCCTTGTTATGCTGAAAATTCAATGTTGCTAGAATTTCATGTTGAGATAATGAATCTGTGTTATTTTTGAAATATTTGTTGTGGTGTTTGTAATTTTCTGAACATAGTCGTGTAACCTATCGTTTCAACCAGAAACATAGTTTGCAAATATAGGACACACTTTGGAGACTAGATTCGGGTTAGATACATCAATTTTGGGTACAACAATAAGATAAAACAAAACCCTAATCTCAGTGATTCAAATTTTAATTGCATAATTAAAATTGGGCAAAGGGTCAGCATAATCTGTTATGAACCAACAAATAAAGTTTATGCATGAAATAAAATCACATGGGTTCATGACATTACGGGTCTAGGAGTTGGGGTCGATTATTGGAGTGTTGAGACGCTTCCCAATAAGGACACCCCTAAGATACTGTAGAGAGATTTGACTTAGGTCATGTTGCACCATATCTTTATGAATGACGGAGAGGCTCGGTTAGGAGCCGAATTGTGGGCTGGGCCCAGAAGGTTGGACGGCTAATTCCCAACCTGTGTTAAATGTAGGGGCGGCAAAAATAGGCATGACACGATAGCACGGCACGAGCACGGCACGATAACTGCGGGCCGGGCCGAAAAATTCAGCCCGATAAGCTTATCAGGCCGGCCCGGCCCGGCCCGATAACATTGCGGGCCGATGCGGGCCGGCTCTTATCGGGCCGGCCCGGCCCATTTGGCCCGCTAAACATATATATAAAAAATTAATTCTAGATTAGGGCTTGTTTAGTGCTTTAAAATTGAATGTGAAGTTAATCTATGGAGTTTTTCATGTGAAATGTCATATTTGATGCTTATTTAGTCTCTTAAATATTTTAAATTATTTTTTTATAATTTTTTTAGAAATTTTTTAGTTAATAAGAGGGCTCGCAGGTCGTGCCGGGCGGCCCGCAAAATATTGCGGGCCGGGCCGGGCCGGGAATTTTTGGCCCACTGAGTTGGCGGGTCGGGTCGGGCCGGCACGCCACCTTATCGTGCCGGGCCGGCCCGTTTTGCCACCCCTAGTTAAATGGGACAAGTTTGAATGGGCAAATCCTGATTGTTTCGGTTTGACCTCATGGAATGAATTCGGAGGGCCTTCCCGATTATTCCGGATGTGCTTTTAAGGAATAAGTTCGGATGGGCAAATCCCGATTATTCCTGTGATATCTTGAAGGGGTAAGTTCGGACCGGCCAATCCTGATTATCCTTGTGATATCTTAAAGGGGCAAGATCGGATGGGCGATTCTCGATTGTTCCTCCGCGTCTTGTGGAGCAAGTTTGGAGGGCCTTCCCGATTGCTCTCAAGTTTCTTATATTAGGATAAGTTCAGATGGCCTTCTCGATTATCCTATCATGTTTTGTTGCCTTCGGGCAGGGTAGGCTTAGGCCGGTTGTACTTCACCCTTGAGGTGTTGGATATCTTAGGGCATGTGGTGGCCAGATGGCCTGATAGTTAGTCACACATTCATGACTTTATTCCTGTTGAGATAGGTGTTATGCTTATGCTATATCTTTGTGTTGTTTTTTTCGTGGCGGTTGGTAGAACCGCTCACTGGGTTCTTTGAACTCACCCGTTGTCATTGTTTTTGTTTTGCGGAGCCTGACCGGTGAGGTGGGCTGGAGCACTTCGCACGGCTAGAGGGCGGAGCCATTCATCTCATAACAGTCCTAGTTAGGAGTCGTAGTCGAGTGTGTAGTAGTTTGATCATCCAATTGTGATTTGATGTTTTAGAGTTATAGTCCCATGGGGACATTCATGTTTTATTCAGATTTTATTTGTTAAAAGAACTATTGCTCTTCGGTTCATTTATTTCCGTGCTTGAACTATTTATTAAAAACTTCGATGTTTTGAAATAAAAATCTATTTTGATTCTTTTTATTAATAAATGCTATTATTTATTCTGCTATTTTTATGAGTTGGCATGTGCATGAGTTAAACTGCAGGGTATAGGCACATATACCCTGGTCGGTCACGTGACCCTGAATTTGGGACATTACAATGTGGTTTGAGAGCATGTGGTTCGGTCTGACTAGGACCTAGAGTTGTCACCGCATAGGGCATTGCTAGCGTGTCAATATACGGTAGGGGTATGTTTTGAGATCAATAGGCTAAGTCTGCACGTCAGTGCGACTCGTGGTTAAGTTTTTAAAATGTTAGGGTGAACTTAATTGCCTGATTATGATTTGTTTTTCTTTTTGGTGAATCCAGTGTGATGGAGGCTTTTAGTGCTGCATAGAGCGGCAGTGGCAGTAACTCCACGTGGGGCCAAGGCCGAGGCCAGAGCAGAGGCTGACGGTGGGGCCAAGGTCGTCAAAGTAGATGACTTATTGAGGAGGGACTGGGACAGTCCTTGGGTAGCACAGCTTGAGGCCGTGAATGGCCCTGTGCTAGAGAGTGCACCATTTTTGGGGGCTAACTTTGTGTGGGTGCTTGGATTATAGATCCTTGCAATGTTTGCTTAGTATCTTGAAAGATTCATTGGTTCTCGTCATATAGGTTAAATATCTATGGTGCAGTTTGGTTAGGGCAGCCCTAGACATCTTTGGCGGGGTCGGTTGATAGAGTTCTACATAAGGGATCTGCATGCGTTGGCTGATGGTAAATTTCCCCTATAGTCGAAATCCCAGATTGATTGGAGGATCTTTCCCCTAGATTTTAGAAAATATAAATTATGGGTGTAGAGGGACCTTATGCTTAAGGGCCATGATTATGTGCGACCAGAGTTGAGCAGGACCTAGAGCGGTTACGCTCTGAGGCATGTTTTGGGTGTGGACAGGCTGGGCAAGGATTGTCCTGGCAAGGGTAGTCAGCAGCCTGATCAGACCAGAGGGAAGGCACCGATGTCAGTGGGTCCCGAAGCTTAGAGGGGTCAGATTCAGGGAGGAGGCCAACGAGCTGGTGGTTCAGAGAGGCCCGTTGCTCAAGTGTTTGCTATGAAACAAGAGGGCGATGTGGCATCCAGGGCAGTAGTGTCAGGTAACCTTGTTGTTGGTTCTGCTATTGCATATGACTTGTTTGATCCGGGTGCTACGCACTATTTTGTATCTGCTTTGCTTGCTGCTAAGTTGTCAAGGAAATCTTCTGTGCTTGATTTGCCTCTTGTGGTGTCTACGCCTACGGGCATTTCTGTGGTGGCAGAGACAGTCTTTCGGGGCTGCGAAGTTATCATTTGTGGGCATGTTTGATAGCCGAATTGACACTTCTCCCGATGCTGAAGCTTGATGTAATTTTGATCATGGACTGGTTGGCAAACCATTTCGCCTCAGTGGATTGCAGGGCTAAGACTGTGACCTTTAGTAAGCTCGGATTGCCCCAGTTTACCTTCTAGGGTGAGGGAAGGGGGATTTGGTGATGTCGATTTTAGCTCTCAAGGCTCGGAAGCTATTTCTAGGCGGTAGCCAGTCCTTCTTGGCCTTTGTGTCTATGGCAGAGGGGGACGGAGGTGCGGCTAGGGCCATTGCAGGAACGCTTGTGGTATGCGGGTTCTCTAATATGTTTCCAGAGGAGTTGTCAGGGTTACCTCCAGAGAGGGAGATCGAATCCTGTATGGATTTGAAGCCAGGCGTGTAGCCGATCTCCATTCCACCATATTAGATGGCACCAGCTGAGTTGAGGGAGTTGAAGTCCCTATTGTAGGAGCTGCTTGAGTTGGGTTTCATTCACCCAAGTGTATCACCTTGGGTTGCTTCAGTGCTCTCTGTGAAAAAGAAAAATGGGTCCATGCGGATGTGCATTGACTACCGACAACTTAATAAGGTAACGGTGAAGAATCGGTACCCGCTACCCAAGATTGATGACTTATTTGATCTGCTTCAATGAGCACAATGGTTTTGTAAGATTGACCTGCGGTCAGGGTATCATCAGTTGAGGATACGGGATAGTGACGTCCCTAAGATTGCTTTGAGGTCGAGGTTTAGGCACTTTGAGTTCTTGGTGATATCATTCCGGCTGACTAATGCACCTAGATAAATTTGTGATATTGTTCATTGACGATATCTTGATATATTCTAGAAGTAGAGAGGAGCATGCTGAGCACTTGTAGATGGTTCTAGAGACCCTCCGGGAGCACTACTTGTATGCAAAATTCTGCAAGTGCGAGTTCTGGCTGGAGAGTGTGGGTTTCCATGGCCATGTGGTGTCAAGGGAAGGAATAAAAGTGGACCCTGCAAAGATAGAAGTAGTTCAGAATTGGAAGAGGTCGACTAATGTCTCTGAGATTGATTGTTTCCTGGGGTTGGCAGGTTATTACAGAAAGTTTGTGCAGAATTTCTCTAGGATTGCAACACCATTGACCCGCTTGACTCAGGAGAAGGTCAAGTTCGAATGGGACAGTAAGTGTGAGGAGAGCTTCCTGAAGTTCAAGGACCTCTTGACGTAGGCACCCATTGTAGTAGTATCCTCGTGCTCATGAGGATTTGTGGTCTATTGTGATGCTTCCCGGGTCGGCTTGGGTTGTGTATTGATGCAGAATGTCAGGGTTATAGATTATGCCTCTCAGTAGTTGAAGGTTCATGAGAAGAATTACCCGACTCATGATCTTGAGCTAGCAGCAGTGGTGTTCGCAGTAAAGCACTACCTTTATGGCGAGGCTTGTAAGATGTATATTGATCATAAGAGCCTCTAGTATTTGCTCACCCAGAAGGATTTAAACCTAAGGTGGGGAAGATGGCTTTGAGATATTGAAGGACTATACCTACATGATCATGTACCATCTGGGAAAGGCTAATGTGGTGGTTGATGCTTTGAGAAGGAAGTCTATGGGCAATCTGGCACATATGATAGTCAGGTTAGTTGACATGCTGTGGGCAGTGCAGGAGGAGGTTGCTTTTGTTGGCTTCAGGTTTTCAACCTTGGTCTTAATCTTAGTTTTGATGATAACAAACATGGAACTAATATTTCATTGAGAAATCTTTCAGGTTCCATATCGATTAGCGTTCGATGTCCGCGATCGGTAAAAATCGAAAGAAATCAGAAAAATCGAAAGGACATTGATCGTCACACTCGGATTCGTCATGGAATCTCTTGAAGTTCGATGTATGCACCAAAGACATCTTGGACGAGTTCAAAGATCACAGGGAAAGCTCTCCAAGTTGACGCTCGTTGAAAGACATAACTCGGAAATGAAGCGCGCAAGAAAAATGGCTGAATAATCAATATCGGCCTATGTTCAGTCGACCGGTCGGTTGACCGAATAGGGTTAAAAAATGGCAATAGCCATTTCGGTCGACCGGTCGGTCAACCGAACAGTGCCAAAAAATGGTAATGGCTACTTCGGTTGACCGGGCGATCGATCGGTTAAAGCCAAAAATTGGAAGAGGACGCATCAGTCAATCGGACCGCAGATCACCAAAGCCACAACCTGCATCCGTCGACCGGAATGCGGGAATGCAAGAGTTGCGTCTGGTGGTCGACCTATCGATCGACCGCACAGAGACATTAAGGCAGTGGTCGCTTGAGCGGTCGAACGATCGGTCGACCGGCCAATCGACCGAGCGACTGTAACGAATAGTTTTCTACCCGTTGAGCTGCCATTTCTTTGAGAGGGTATAAATATACCTCATATAACTCATTTAACTCTCTCTCCCACTCTTACAGATATTATTGAGCAATTAAAAGAGAGTTTAAGCATTCTAAGAAATTGATTGCAACGCGCTTTCCTCTTCCGTCAACGTTCTTCTTCAAGCGCCAACTGCTCCTCAACTCGGGATTTGATTCGAGCTCTACTACTCGGCAAGTTGGAGGTTCCAAGGCTTGGAAAAGAGCTTTTAATTTTGTTTTACTTTTGTAGCTCTTTTGATTGTATTTTTATTGTTATTTGAACATCGTTATTTTGGATTTGTGCGTCTGAAGACCTAGGATTGTTAGGTCTTGAAATTGGGTGCTAGCCTTGGTGTTTGAGGTTTAATCCACCGGTGTAATTAAACGTAGTTTGCTAGGATTAGTTGAGTTATCCCTTAGGGTTGAGGTGGAAGAGTGCTCTCGGTAAGAAGGCGGTGACTTCCGGGTGTGGAAGTTCCTTAGGTCGAGAGTGCGACTCTTCAAGTCAAAGTCCTCATTGTAAGGGAAACATGAATTAGTCTAGTAAACCTAGTTTGGAAATCCTAAGCAGGGTGCTTAGGTAGTGGAGTAGGCATTGGGGCTGAACCACTATAAATTTATGTGTTATTGTTATCTATTATTGTTGTGCTTAATTGTTTTATCTTGCTTTCGCATTTAATCGCATAATTACAGCTTGCCTAAACGATTTCGGAAACGATTAAAATTTGAATTAGGCGAACGGTTTAGTTAACACACTATTCACTCCCCCTCTAGTGTTGCCATTTCTCCAACAACTTTTTGTGCACTCACTAAAGATCTGGCCAGGAGAGGCGATGCCGATAATGGTTTTGGTATTGACTCGGAGGGCGTTATGAGGTTTAAGAACCGGATAGTGGTGCCAGTTATGGCTGAAGTTCGCAGGCAGGTACTAGAGATGGTTCATCAATCTACGTACACTATGCATCCGGGAGCCACAAAGATGTACCTAGATCTAAGGTAGAATTATTGGTGGAAAGGCATGAAAAGAGAGGTGGCCGAGTTCGTGCCTAAATGCTTGGTGTGTCAGCAAGTCAAGGCTGAGCAGTTGAAGCCGGTAGGGTTTCTCCAGAATGTAGAAGTACTAGAGTGGAAATGGGAGAAGATAACCATGGATTTTGTGACGGGGTTGCCAACGTCTGAAAAGGGCAACGATTCTATTTGGGTTGTGGTGGATCGTCTAACCGAGCAATATGCGAAGTTATTCTTGGATCAGATCATCGCTTATCATGGTGTTTCGGTCATGATCATATTAGATTGGGGTACTCAATTCACAGCTCGATTCTGGCAGTCTTTTTAGGAGGAGTTGGCACTCAGGTTCGGTTTAGTACCGCATTTCACCCTCAAATAGATGGTCAGTTAGAGCGGACTATTCAGACGCTGGAGGATATGCTGAGAGCATGTGTCCTAGACGGGAGGACAGTTGGTAGAGGCACTTACCCGTGATTGAGTTTGCCTACAATAACAGCTATCATAGCAGCATCGGGATGTCCCCATTTGAGGTATTGTATGGACGGAAATGCAGGTCGCCTATAGGCTGGTTTGAGGCAGGGGATTCCCTTATGATGGGATTTGACCTAGTGGAGATGGCAGTAGAAAAGGTGAAGCTAATCAAAGAGAGGCTGTTGGCAACTCATAGTCGCCAGAAGATGTATGCTGATGGAAAGGACAGGGATGTAGAGTTTGCAGAGGGGGACATGGTGTTCGTCAAGGTGTCCCCTATGAAAGGGCTGGTGAGATTTGGTAAGAAAGGAAAGCTAAGCCCTAGGTTCATTGGGTTGTTTCCTACTCTCATGCGTAGGGGAGCTGTGGCCTATGAGTTGGCCTTACCTCCTAGTATGAATCGAGTACATCCATTGTTCCATGTGTCTATGCTGAAGAAGTACATTCGGGATAAGTCCCATTTGATTGAGCCTACCGTAGTGGAGGTGGCTTCAGCAGTTTCCTATGAGGAGCGGCCAATTGAGGTGCTAGACCGGCATATCAAAAAAATAGAGGTCCAAGGAGATCCCCTTGGTTAAGGTCAAGTGGGAGCACCATTCTGGGTAGGAGGCCACCTGGGAGGTGGAGTAGGATATGAGGGAGCATTATCCTTAAGTTGTTTGATGATCTGGTGAGTCCTTAAGTATCTTTTTCTAAAATTCAAGGACGAATTTTCTTTAAGGAGGGAGGATTGTAATGTCCTAGATATTTCAATTTATTAGATCTCCATTTATGTTTGTGTTTGTCAATCTAGCGGGCTAGTCCGAGGTCGAACCGAGTCGACTCATGGTCCGGTGCGAGCTTGCGAGCTCAGGTAAGTCGGAAATGAATTTTGCAATTTCTTTTGTGGATTAGATAAATTTATTTAATTATGTTGTTGCATGTTCATGATTATTAAATTATGTTGCATATGGATGTTCATGTGGTTGATGCGTGTGTTAGTATGGGGTTATTTTGGATTAGCGGGTTGCGGATCCAAGTTGAGGCGGATGCCGGTTAAAGGAGGTTAGGGTTGAAGAGGTGGGAAGGGATTATAAAATCCCCTCCCCCTAGGGCATGCAGCTTCCTATTGGAGCCGCACGTATACCCTGGCCGGTGCATGAGTTGGCATGTGCATGAGTTAGGCTGCGAGGTATAGGCACATTTACCTTGGCCGGTCACATGACCTTGAATTTGTGGCGTGACAATGTGGTATCAAAGCTTGTGGTTTGGTTTGACTATGACCTAGAGTTGTCACCATATAAGGCATTGCTAACGTGTCAGTATACGGTAGGGGTATGTTATGAGATCAATGGGCTAAGTGCACCTTAGCGCAACTCGTGGTTAAGTTTGCAAAATGTTAAGGTGAACATAATTGCCTGATTATGATTTCTTTTTCTTTTCGGTGATTCTAGTGTGATGGAGGCTTTTAGTGCCGCACAAAGTGGCAGTGGCAGTAACTCCATCCGGGCCAAGGCTGAGGCCAGAGCAAAGGCTGACGGTGGGGTCGGGGTCGTAAAAGTAGACGACCAGTTGAGGAAGGTCTGGGACAGTCCCATGGTTGCACAGCTTGAGGCCGTGAATGGCCCTGTGCTAGAGAGTCCACCATTTTTGGGAGCTCCCTTTGTGTGGATGCCGGGATTAGAGATCCTTGTAATATTTGCTTAGTATTTTGAAAGTTTCATATAGTTTAAATATATATAGTGCAATTTGGTTAGGGCGGCCCTAGGGATCTTAGGCGAGGACGGTTGATAGAGTTCTGCAGAAGGAATCTGCAGGGGTTGGCTGATGGTAAATTTCCTTTATAGCCGCAATCCCGGATTGATTGGAGGATCTTACCCCTAGATTTCAGGAAATATAAATTATGGATGTAGAGCGATCTTATGCTTAAGGGCCATGGTTATGTGCGACCAGAGTTGAGCAGGACCTAGAGCGGTTACACTATGAGGCATGTTTTGGGTGCGGATAGGCTTGGCAAGGATTGTCCTACCAAGGGCAGTCAGCAGCCTGATCAGAATAGAGGGAAGACACCGGTGTCAGTGGGTCCCGTACCTCAGAGGGTTCATACTCAGGGAGGAGCCCAGCGTGCTGGTGGTTCGGATAGGCCCGTTGCACGGGTGTTTGCTATGAACCAAGAGGGCGCTGAGGCGTCCACGGCAGTAGTGTCATGTAACCTTACTGTTGGTTCTGCTATTGCATATGTCTTGTTTGATTCGGGTGCTACGCACTCTTTGGTATCTGCTTTGCTTGCTGCTAAGTTGTCAGGGAAACCTTCTGTGCTTGATTTGCCTCTTGTAGTGTCTACGCCTACGGGCATTTTTGTGATGGCAGAGATAGTCTTTTAGGGCTGCGAGGTTGTCATTTATGGGCTTGTGTTGATAGTCGAATTGACACTCCTGCCAATGCTGGAGCTTGATGTAATTTTGAGCATGGACTGGTTGGCGGACCATTTCGCCTCAGTGCAATATAGGGCTAAGACTGTGACCTTTAGTAATCCTGGATTGCCCTAGTTTACCTTCCAGGGTGAGGGAAGGGGGATTCATTATTGTCGATTTCAGCTCTCAAGGCCCGGAAGCTACTTCTGTGTGGTTGCTAGTCCTTCTTGGCCTTTGTGTCTATGGTAGAGGGGGACGGAGGTGCAGCTAGGGACATTGGGGGAGCGCTTGTGGTCTCCAGGTTCTCTGATGTGTTCCTAGAGGAGTTGCCACAATTGCCTCTAGATAAGGAGATTGAATTCTGTATGAATTTGCAGCCAAGGGTGAAGCCAATCTCCATTCCGCCGTATCGGATGGCACCAGCTGAGTAGAGGGAGTTGAAGTCCCAGTTGCAAGAGCTACTTGAGTTGGGTTTCATTCGCCCAAGTTTTTCGCCTTGGGGTGCTCCAGTGCTCTTTGCGAAAAAGAAAGACGGGTCCATGCGGATGTGCATTGATTACCAGCAGCTTAATAAGGTAACGGTGAAGTATCGGTACCCGCTGCCCAGGATTGATGACTAATTTGATCAGCTTCAGGGAGCTCAGTGGTTTTTCTAAGATTGACCTGCGGTCAGGGTATCATTAGTTGACGATTCGGGACAGTGAGGTCCCTAAGACTGCTTTCAAGTCAAGGTATGGGCACTTTGAGTTCCTAGTGATATCCTTCAGGCTGACTAATGCACCTTCAGCATTTATGGATCTGATGAACCGAGTATTCAGGGAATACTTGGATAAATTTGTGATAATGTTCATTAACGATATCTTGATATATTCTATGAGTAGAGAGGAGCAGGTTGAGCACTTACAGATGGTTCTAGAGACTCTCCGGGAGCACCGCTTGTAAAGAAAATTCTCCATGTGCGAGTTCTGGCTGGAGAGTGTGGGGTTCCTTGGCCATGTGGTGTCTAGGGAAGGAATAAAAGTGGACCCTGCGAAGATAGAAGTAGTTCATAATTGGAAGAGGCGACTAATGTCTCTGAGATTCGTAGTTTCCTGGGGTTGGTAGGTTATTACAGAATGTTTGTGGAGAATTTCTCCAGGATTGCAGCGTCATTGACTCGCCTAAATTAGAAGAAGGTCAAGTGCGAGGAGAGCTTCCTGAAGCTAAAGGACCGCTTGACGTTGGCACTAGTTCTAGTAGTACCCTCGGGCTCAGGAGGATTTGTAGTCTATTGTGATGCTTCCCAGGTTGGCTTGGGTTTTGTGTTGATGCAGAATGCCAAGGTAATAGCTTACGCCTCTCGGCAGTTGAAGGTTCACGAGAAGAATTACCCGACTCATGATCTTGAGCTAGCAGCAGTGGTGTTCGCATTGAAGCTATGGCATCATTACCTTTATGGCGAGACTTGTGAGATATATACTAATCATAAGAGCCTCCAGTATTTGCTCACCCAGAAGGAGTTGAACCTAAGGCAGGGAAGATGGCTTGAGCTATTGAATGACTATGACTACACGATCATGTACCATCCGGGAAAGGCAAGGATTTGGCCATATGTTTGGATGGCGAGGAAGTCTTATCAATATGAGATTTTGGTGGCACACTTGAGGGTGCAGTCCACGTTGGTTGACATGCTGCGGGCAACGCAGGAGGAGGATGCTTTTTGTGCACTCACTATGGATCTGACCAAGAGAGGCGATGCCAATTATGGTTTTGGTAGTGACTCGGAGGGCGTTCTGAGGTTTAAGAACCGGAAAGTGGTGCCAAATATGGCCGAGGTTCGCAGGCAGGTACTAGAGATGGCTCATCGATCGACGTACACTATGCATTCAACAGCCACAAAGATGTACGGAGATCTAAAGCAGAATTATTGGTGAAAAGGCATGAAAAGAGAGGTGGCCGAGTTCGTGTCTAAGTACCTGATGTGTCTGTAGGTCAAGCCTGGGCAGTTGAAGCCAATAAAGGGTTGCTCCAGAACCTAGAAGTACCAGAGTGGAAATCAGAGAAGATAACTATGGATTTTGTGACGGGGTTGCCAAAGTCTAAAGAGGGCAACTATTCTATTTGGGTAGTGTTGGATCGCCTAACCAAGATGTCACATTTTATACCAGTCAAGACGACCTTTTCAGCCGAGCAGTATGCGAGGTTATTCTTGGATCGGATCATCGCTTACTGAGTTCTTTTGAACTCACACGTTGTCATATGTTTTTGTTTTGCAGAGCTTGACCGGTGAGGTGGGCTGGAGCACTTGGCACGACTGTGGGGCAGAGGATCTACCTTGATCTCGTAGCAGTCCTAGTTAGTGGTCATAGTTAAGTCTGTAGTAGTTTTGTCATGCACTTGTGATTTGGTGTTTTGGAGTTGTAGTCCCGTGGGGACATTCATATTTTTATTCAAATTTTATTTGTTAAAAGAATTGTTGCTCTTTGATTCATTTTTTTTCCGCACTTGAACTTTTGATAAAAACTTTACTACTTATATGAAATCTGATTTGGTTTTTCTTATGAAATAAAACTCGTTATATTATTTCCACTAAGTTTATTTATTGAGCTGGCATATGCATGGTTTAGGTTGCAGGGTATAGGCACATATACCCTGGTCGATCACGTGACCCTTAGTTGGGGCGTGACATACAGCCCTCCAAGGAGATCCCTAGGCTTAGTGAATTTCAGGGACATTTTTTGATTTTTCGATTTGTCATGTTTTGGGGTTCGAGATTGTTTTTTGGGTTTCTTTGCATCATGATGAGGATTTACAATTTACCTAGACATCCTAAACCTAGACTCTATCTTCCCGATGAATTCGAGCGCATCGACCGACATCCTTGTTGATTTCTCCGATTTTTCTAATTTTTCCGATCAGGCACGTCGAGCGCTAACCGATATGGAACTTGGAAATAACTCTCCATGAAATCATTAGTTCCATATTTGTTATCATCAAAACTGAGATTAAGACCAAGGTAGAAAACCTTAGGCCAACAGTTTAGGAATAGGTATGACTTATTTTCATGCATTTAGAATGAAAAATTCATATGAATATGTATAAAATGATATAGAGGTCATTTTATGATAACCTCTCTTGAGCATGTTTGACCCAAGTCAACAAATTGACTTAGAGGTCTCATTTTCAATTCATATTTGGAAAACATGTTTATATTTACTCATGTTAGGTGTCCATAGATTTAAATTGAAAAAACCATGAGTAAATAATAAGATTGACACTTAGCAAGTTCCATGATAACTAGCTTATTTTAGAATGAAATCATGCTAGATTGATATCTTAAGGACATAATTTTCATATCAAACTTGACATACACTCTTTACATGACCATTTTGTGGTGTCATAAAAATTTGAATAAACACAGAACATGTTTTGAAAAATAACTGAAAATTACAAAAATGTCATTAAAATTTTAACCATTTCAGTTATTTCTAGAAAAATGTAGAAAAATCATCTTTAACTTGTTCTTGAAACTGCATCTTCATTGAAAAATTTAGTTTCTTCAGTAAAATTTTCAGAGATTTTCATTAAGAATTTGATTTATAGTGAAATTTTTAAGTTGAATTTCAGAAATTTAGTTTCTCAAAAGATAACTTAAAAGATAACTTGAAAATTGAGTTTTTCGTTGAAATCGAGATAGGTTGAAAAATGGACTTAGAGAATTTATTTTGAGTTCAAACTTGACACATGCATCTTAATTGACCATTCAGCTACGTTTGAAAAGTTTGAATCAAGATTGATAACTTTCGAAAAAATACATCATATTTACGAAAATGGCACTAAACTTTTAGGAATTTTATAAATTTCTAGAAAACTGATTTTTTACTAGTTCTTAAAACTGTAGATTCCTTGCAAAATCTAGTTTCTCCGATTAAAGTTTTAAAATTTTTCATCAAGTATATGATGTAATATGGATTTAAGAATTTGATTTACGTATACTTGAAGTATCCTTTTGACCTAAGTCAACAAAGTGACTTAGAAACATCTTTTTCAGCCCAAACTTGATTGACATACTTAGATTCACTCGTGTTAGATTTCTATGTGCCTAAGTTTGAGAAAACATGAGTAGATGTCACACCCCAACTAAGGATAGTGTGACCGACCAGGGCCTACATCCTGTCATGTAGCCTACTATCTACACTAACATTAAGAAAACCAAGACATATCGACTTAAAGAAAACTCAACATACTTTATAAAAGTTTGTAAATCACAATATATAAGTTTTTCAAAATAAATAGAAACATCAACATCAAAACCGAATAGTCAAATATCAAGTTTTACAATTCTTTTCAATTACAACCGTTAGTGCAGAAACAAAACCAACATAACTAGGCACTAGTCTAAGACTCATAGATGCCGCTACGAGATATGGCACCGCCTCCGCCCTCCAGCTGCACCATGTCGACACCAAGCTACTGCTCATGCTCTGCAGAAATAGAAATAAACTGTGAATCCACTTGGGACTCAGTGAGTGGCTCAAATGAACCTCCACATAAGGGAATAAAGGAATGTACAAGGAGGTAAAATTTATTTCTAATGCGACTACAGACCCTCAACAGATCCATCAACATCAACTGTACATGATAACCTGCTACCTCGGCTTATCAAGCCTTCGGCATCCGGCCCTTGGGCCTTCTCATTGAATCATATCCCGGCTACCGCCGTCCCTACCATATCAGGTAGTATCATACTGGCCATCGGCCACATCATCTCAAGATGCAAGCAAACAATCCCAGGCCGTCGACTAGGATGGTCCACTAGTCTTCGGACACCGTCTTGGGTAAGGATAGCTAGTCCCACCCAACTGGGGTCTGGCACCTAAAGGGCCCGCTGGCGCACCTCTAGATCCAACTGGCCGAGCTAGGCATTGGTCATCTCCGACCACCTCGCCCCTCGGCGGACCATCTCAAGCACATTACGCAATGAATATCCTAGGGTTTCCATATATACACACAACAGGCCTTTGCCCGTATCTGGCCTATGTCTGGCTACCGGGTCAATAGTTTATGCCACCCTTTCAATATATATGCATGTACGAGCTCTAAGTTTCCAAAAGTATACAAGCAGGCATAGAAGTGTTATCGTCTCATAACTAAGTTTCCATAAATGTGCTATGATCATCTAGTGACGTCTTACATGTTGCCTATCCTCCTACACTGTCTGAGGTGAGAATTTCCATGAATCGACCTTGGAATACCATCCGAGAACATTTAGGGCAGCATGTATAATCCAAAGAAAAATGTGCAAATATTGTAACATTCATCATATATGACCATAATGTTTATACATAACAATTCTCATACTACCTTAGGAATATTAGCACAATAAGGAGCAGCTATCTAGCATGGCAAGGTAGGTAATGAATTTAAATAACATGTATGAAATACAAAACATGGTAACAATGTCAACATCCAAAGTTTAAGGATCTAATGCTAAGTATGGTTACAAAACCAGCATTTTTACAATTCAAAATTAATTAAGCTACTTGCTAAGTTTGGTGTTCTTCCTAAGTATTGTTATATCGTTATGTGTGTTCCTTAAAATCATAAAATTTCCATCTAAAGCAAGTCTCTCCTCCTCTCCCTAACCTTGGCCGAACCATGAGAAAGGAGGACCTTGCTCGGTCAAGGTCCTTGGGGTAGGAAAAGAGGGAGGATACGCTAGCTATACCTTTACCTCTTCAATTCCGCATACAATTTAAATACCAATGAACTACTTAATCTTCCCCTCACCCTTGGCCGAACCCTCTTCATGAGTTGTAGGGTTCATTCGGCCACTTCAAGGGACTTTAGAGAGGGCACACTTCATAACACGCGAGATGTTCAAAGGAACTACATCAAAACAGTGATAAAGGGTCATCTAAGGGCCTTCTTGCCATCAAGGGAATCGGAGAAAATTTTGGCATGACCTTTCCCCTTTTCCCATGCCTCGGCAGCCCCAAGAACATGCAAATCAATGATTAAAATAGTGAGATCCGACAAGAAACTTCATAAAACAGTGAACACATGTCGTTGAAATCATGGATCGTCAGAAAAATTGCGAGAACTCAACCTATCATCTAGTGTTCGGCCACCCGCCTCCCCCAAACCTTTTAAACATTAACCACTCACCTAGACCGCCAAGAAACAAGGATCGGGTGATGATGACTTGAGATTTTCCGGAGACGACGTGAGTTTCGGATCTATCCAAGCCCCCAATCTGCCTCCTTGCTCCTTCTCCTCTTCTCCCTTGCTACCTTGTGCGACTCAATGGGTGAGTCGCACGACTGCCATAAGGGGGATTTTATCCCCTCAACCATCTTTCCAAAGATGGCCTTAAGGCTCACTTAAGTCATACCCGGAGCTCGACCTAAATCCAAACTCGACTTGGGTTCCGACTCAACCCATAACACGACTCGAGTTAACTTAATTTAAGGTATGATTTCATAAAAGGAAAGTTAATTACCCAAATAGACTTCATGATCCAGTAGCCGAGTCATACCTTTTCACTCAAGGTGATCCTGATGCTCAACTCGACTACCCCCGGGTTCGACGCGCTGCACCAAAATAGATTTTTATATTAGGAAACTTTTTCGGGTCTTACAGTAGATAGCAAAATTTGATACTTAGTCATTTTCATGTTTTCATGCATTTTTCGATTGAAACCGTGCTAAGTTAAAGTTTTGATCAAACGATATTAGTTTCACTTCAAACTTGATATACACGATTTACATGACCATATATTGGTATTCTATAAGCTTGAATAAATTCTAAAAATGTCATGAAAAATTTCCAACTTTTACCTTAGTTGACTTTTCTTGCCCTTTTTTATTGATGTCAAAAGGGGGAGAAAAATATAGGTAAAATGGGAAGAAAATATAGGAAAACCATGCATATAGATAAGGGGAGTTCTATTATGTAGATTTGCATGATGATAGGGGGAGAAATCCCATGATTGACTTCCTTAATGCTCTATTGAAAATATTTTATTAAGGTCGTTTGTCATCATCAAAAAGGGGAGATTGTTGTCCTAAGGTTTTTAACCTCAATCTTAATCTCAGTTTTGATGAAAATAAACATAGAAGTAATGTTTGAGAAATAAATATTTTTATGTTCCATATTCGTTTGTGCGTGACGTCCCGATCGAAAAAATTGGAGAAATCGGCAATGATGCTCGTCGACGCCCGAATTTCATCGGGAAGATGGAGTTTAGGTTTAGGGTGTTGTGCTGACATATCTTTGACTCGAAGGACATTTGCACAAATGTTTCTGAAAAACATACTTAATTTTGTCAACGGACCCCAAATCTTATCATGTAGAATATCTCGAAACACGACCTAACAGTATAGTTCCTAAGGGAACTTCTGTTAACGGACAGTTACACAGGAAGTTGCAACTGCTTGAAAGAAACCGAATAAGTACCAAATCAAAAATCACAAGAAAGCACTCAAACACCCAATGAATTGTTTTCGTAGTTCAGTGATAAACTCGTCACCTAATTTGCGGGGCACTCACCGGACAGATGCCCAATCCAATATCAAGAAGTACAATATTAGCTTCAGGATTTCACACTCCGACATCCAACTATCAATACTGCAGTGAATTGGAAATAACAAAAATCTATTTGCTATTACAAGTACATACCAATTTACCTCTCTATGACAACCTAGCCACAGAGTTTTTGTTGGCTTTAGGTTTTCAACCTTGATCTTAATCTCAATTTTGATGATAACAAACATGGAACTAATATTTCGTCATGAAATCTTTCAGGATCCATATCTATTAGCGTTCGATGTCCTCGATCGGAAAAATCGGAAGAAATCGAAAAACCGGAAGGACATTGATCGTCGCGCTCGGGTTCGTCACAGAAATTTCTCGAAGATAGACGTGTGCACCAAAGACGTCTTGGACGAGTCCAAATATCATAAGGAAAGCTCTCCAAGTTGATGCTCGTTGAAAGCTGGAACCCGAAAATGAAGCGCGGAAGAAGAAGGCTGAAGAAATCAAATTCAGCCTAGGTTCGATCGACCGAATAGGGTTAGAAAAATGGGAGTATCCATCTCGCTCGACCGATCGGTCGTAGCTACTTCGGTCGATCGGGCGGTCGATTGATTGAAGCCAAAAATTGGCAGAGAATGCATCGGTCAACCGGACTGCGTATCCCCAAAGACGCAACTTGCGTCGGTCGACCGGTGGTCGACCGGATTGCGGGAATGTAAGATTTGCGTCTGGCGGTTGACCCATCGGTCGATCGCACAGAGACATCAGGGCAGCGGTCTCTTGAGCGATCGATCGATCAGTTGATTGACCAATCGACCGAGCGTCTGCAACGAATAGTTTTCTATCCGTTGAGCTGTCGTTTCTTTGAGAGGGTATAAATATACCTCATATAACTCATTTAACCCTCTCCTCTCATTGTTACAAATTTAATTGAGCATTCAAAGGAGATTTTTAAGCCTTCAAAAGATTAATTGCTTGCGCTCGGTTCTTCCGCCGACAACTTCTTCAAGCACACACTCTGCCTCAACTCGGGAATTGATTTGAGTTCTACGACTCGGTGAGTTGAAGGTTCCAAGGCTTGGAAAAGAGCATTTATTCTTGATTTTATTCTAAGCCCTTTTCATTGTAATTTTAACTGTTATTTGAACATTGTTTTCTTTGGATTTGTGTCTGTGAAGACCTAAGATTGTTAGGTCTTGAAATTAAGTGGTTACCTTGGTGTGAAGGTGTAAAGCCACTTGTGTAAGCATAACTTACTAGAATTAGTTGAGGTATCCCTTAGGGTTGAGGTGGAAGAGTGCTCTCGGTAAGAATGCGGAGTTTTCCGGGTGTGGAAGTGCCTTAGGTCGAGAGTGCGATACTTCGAGTCAAAGTCCTCATTGTAAGGGAAACAAGAATTAATCTAGTAAACCTAGTTTGGAAATCCTAAGCGGGGTGCTTAGGTAGTGGATTAGGCATTGGGGCCAAACCACTATAAATTCTGGTATTTTCATTGATTTATTGATTGTATTAATTGATTTACTATTTATCGCTTTCGTATCAAATCATCGAATTATAAATTGCCTAATTATCTTAAGAAAACATTTAAAATTGATTTAGGCAAATTGATTTAGTAAACACACTATTCACCCCCCCTCTAGTGTTGTCATTTGTCCAACATTTGGTATCAGAGCAGGTCGTGGATTGAGATTTCACCATCTCGTCTACATCTTGCCTCGATCCGAAAAATGGCTCTAGAGAGTATAGCACTTTGCACTACCTAGGTTTGATGAAGAAAACTTTGGTGTTTGGAAGAGTAGGATGTGTACCTATCTTAAAACACAAATTTTAGATCTATTGTGCATGCTAAAGAATGAGTATGTTGAGCCCATCATTGACATAAATGATTGGACTCAAGAACAAGTTAGATTATTTGAATTGAATGCTAAAACAACGCATCTCCTATATTGCTCATTTTCAAATTAAATACTTGAAAAGGTTATACATTGTTCTTCCGCTTTTGATATCTGGGCAACATTAAATATGTTATATGATTATGCTAAAACCGAAGAGCTTAATACTTTTATTGAGGGTGGCGATGACAATGGTGATCCCCCTAGCACTAACCTCGGTTTTGATGCCCAAAGCTCTTCTAGCCAAAGAAGCACAAGCAAAAATCGGAAAAGAAAACTTAGGTGCTTCCTTTGTCAAGAGACGGGACACAAGAAGATGAATTGTCCTCTCTTGAAGAAGAAATCCAAAAAGAAGTGTGCTTCTCCATCCACATCTCAATCAAGTGAAGCCTCTTCTAGACATGACGATGAAGCTACATCGAACTTTTACCGTCTTCTAGTCATAATCAAAATAGTGATTCTAGTAGCTCTAAATCCTTTGACAAGTCTTATGAAGATCTACTAGAAGATTGTAAAAAAATGTATGCCATCCTTGTAAAAAAGAACAAGGAAAATAGAAAATTAAAGAAAGAAAATTTAAGACTTAGTTCTCATGTGCATGAACTGGAGAATGAAAAATTGAATACAAGTACAATTGTTTCTTGCCATGATGATCTTAAGCTTGAAATTGATAATTTAAAAAGTGAGGTAAAAGACTTGAA
The DNA here is from genome assembly GCA_034359265.1 of Canna indica. Classification (NCBI taxonomy): domain Eukaryota; kingdom Viridiplantae; phylum Streptophyta; class Magnoliopsida; order Zingiberales; family Cannaceae; genus Canna; species Canna indica. Next base: position 43,303,673 of record CP136893.1, read on the forward strand.
AAATGAAAATGAAGGTTTCAAATCAAAAATGAAACTTAAGAGTAATGATTTGAAAAATGATTTCAAATTTGAGAACGAAAAATTGAAAGTTGAAAATAGCTTGTTGAAATCTCAAATACAAGCTTCACACAAATCCTTTAATGACTTTAAAAATGAGGTTGTTTTCTTGAGTAAGAAAACTAGTAATTTATCACATGCTTCATCTTTTGGTATCATCTCCTTACTTTGGTTTTGCTTTATTTAAGTTGGAGTTATGATACATATTTAATTTGAGTCGTTTTCCCCGCTCTTGTTAAAGAGTTCTTTGGAAATGATTTTTTTATTTTGATTTCCCGGTCTCTTCGAAGATCTAAGTAGCCTATAACGGGCTCATGCGACCTTGCGCTTCTAAATTGTAGGCTCATTGTAGCCTTCCGGTTTTCAACCAATAGGGAGGGTTGGAGATCATATTTTCATTAATATTACATTTGTGATCTCCTAAAATTTATTTTGGATTCATGATAACATATATTGAAACGGATTTCAAACTATTTAGCAAAGTTGAATTTTGAGTAAAATCTTTGATGCTTAATTTGCTATCTAGAATGATTAACTTGCTTGAAATAAGTATGACATTATGTTACCAATGATTTCCTCATGCAAGTTAAATCGAAGGTTAAATGGAAGGCTAATTAGAATGAAAAAGATTAGTTTGGCAAATTATCATGGATAAGGTATAACTTTGATAAATTCAAAATTTTAGTGTTATACCTCAATGCTTAAGCTTAAATATATAATGTCTCAATACTCATGATTAGAATTGCATGGTAAACGCTTGAATTTTCATGAGTAGGTAAAATTTTAGTACTTAGGCAAATTTCATTGAATGAAACTTGCTCTAGGTTAATATTCACTATTAGAGATATTCTTTTTAAGTCCAAACTAGTTAAACATGTTTAGAGATCTTATTCCTCAAATGTTTCACATCTTAAGATCTCTTTGATTCATTTTGATATCATGCAAATTCATTTAAAATGAATCTCTACTATCTAGCATAGGTTAAGGTTTTTAAATGAAACTTTGCATTAAACCTTTGCTATTTAGTATGTTAGCTTGCTAGTAGCCTTAATCTCATTATCTACTAATGAAATCTACTTGCAAGTTGTGAATGTGAAAGGCTATGCTATCTAAAATAAAATGGAAAAGGAAATGAAAAATTTGGGAAAATTTTTAGGAAAATGGTATGAATTTGATTTTGCAAAAAATCTTAATACAATACTTGAATATTCATGCTTTAATGATGTCTCTATATACTCATGATTGACGTTGCATGATAAATATATAAAATTTCATGAGTAGACAAAATTTTGATAACTTAGGCAATTTCATGATATCTTGATTGAATGAAACTTGCTCTAGGTTGAAATTCTTATTAGAGACCTAATTTTGAGTAAAACACCAAATAAACATGTTTAGATACACATATCACATAAGTCTAAGAGTTTAATCATGAAAATTCATGTCTAGATGAACAATGTGATAACTATATCACTTTAGGGGACTTAAACTTATAAAAGTTTGACCCAAGTCAACAAATCGACTTGGACACTTCATTTTAAGTCCAAACTTCATAAACATGTTTCGGAATAGGTATGACATGTTTCCATGCATTTAGAATGAAAAATTCATATGGATATGGATAAAATGACATAGAGGTGTTTTCATGCTTACCTCTTTTGAACCATGTTGACCCAACTCAACAAATTGACTTACAGGTCTCATTTTCAATCCATATTTGAGGAACATGTTTAGATTTACTCATGTTAGGTGTCCATAAGTTTAAGGTTGAAAAATCATGAGTAAATGATAAGATTGAAACTTAGCAAGTTTCATGATAACTAGCTTAGTTTTGAATGAGACCATGCTAGGTTGATATCTTGACTTTAGGATATAATTTTCATTTCAAGCTTGACATACACTCTTTACATGACCATTATGTGGTGTCATAAAAGTTTGAATGAAAACCGAGCACTCTTTGAAAATAACTAAAAATTACGAAATTGCCATTTCGACCAACATTTGGTATCAGCATTTTCAGTTATTTCTAGAAAAATATAGAAAAATCCTTTTTAGATGATTCTTGAAACTGCACTTTCACTAAAAAATCTAGTTTGTTGTGTAAAAATTTCAAAAAATTTTATCAAGAATCTGATTTATAATGGAATTTTGAAGTTGGATTTCAAAAATACAAAGTATCATCCTCTTGAAATATCAATCTTTTCTGATACTTTGTTTTCTCATCAAAAACTTCAAATGAAAACTCATGTATACCATTTTGATTCATTGTCTAAAATCATTCACACCATTGCTTGAGTAAAATCATTCATAGGAATGATTTTGATCATTTGAATGATAACTAGAAATATTCATTTTTTCATTGAAAACAATATAGGATGAAAAATGAACCTAGAATATTCATTTTGAGTTCAAACTTGATACATGCATTTCCGACCATTCAATAACTGGTATCAAAAATTTTCATCCAACAATTGGTATTTCAAATTTTGAAGTATAGGTTAACCTAAGTCAACAAAGTGACTTAGAAATTTCATTTTAAGCCCAAACTTGATTCATAGACTTACATTCTCTCATGTTTGATGTCTAGATGCTTAATATAGAGAAAATATGAGTAGAAAGCAAAACTTGATACTTAGCATTATCATGTGTTCATGCTTAATTCAAATGAAACCGTGCTAAGTTAAAAGTTTGATTAAATGACATTAGTTTCACTTCAAACTTGATATACATGATTTAAATGACCATATCTTGATATTTTAAAAGTTTGAATGAAATCTAAAAATTTCATGAAAAATATATGAGTACATTCATACTTGAGTGCATACATGTTTTTGTTTTGAATTCAAATATTTAGTTTTGAATATATCATGTATGATCTTGTTTCATATCAAATATTTGTTTATTTTCATCCCTTTGGTTGAGATTGTCATGTTTCATGAAAAATCTTTAGAGTCTCAACTTCATGAAAAAATATTTATTTTTCATCCCTTTGACTAGATTAACCTTTCTTGCCCTTTTTGATTGATGTCAAAAGCGGGAGAAAATTATAGGTAAAGGGGAGGAAGTTAAAGGAAATCCATACATATAGATAGGGGGAGTTTATTTTCATAGATATGCATGTTGATAGGGGGAGAAATCCCTTAGAAGATATCCTCTATGCTTTAATGTATATATTTTCTTAAGAATGTTTGTCATCATCAAAAAGGGGGAGATTGTCGGCTTTAGGTTTTCAACCTTGATCTTAATCTCAGTTTTGAATATAACAAACATGGAACTAATATTTCGTCGAGAAATCTTTTAGGTTCCATATCGATTAGCGTACGATGTCCTCAATCAGAAAAATCAGAAGAAATTAGTAAATCGAAAGGACATTGATCATCGCGCCCGGGTTCGTCACGAAAATTTCTCGAAGATAGACGTGTGCACCAAAGACGTCTTGGACGAGTCCAAAGATCACATGGAAAGCTCTCCAAGTTGATGCTCGTTGAAAGCTGGAACCCAGAAATGAAGCGTGGAAGAAGAAGGCTGAAGAAATCAAATTCAGCCTAGGTTCGGTCGAACGAATAGGGTTAGAAAAATGGCAGTAGCCATCTTGATCGACTCGTCGGTCGACCAAAGGATGCCGCAAAGCGGTAGTAGCTACTTTGGTCGATCGGGCGGTCGATCGATTGAAGCCAAAAATTGGTAGAGAACGCATCGGTCGACCGATCGGTCGACCGGACTGCGTATCGCCAAAGACGCAACTTGCATCGGTCGACCGGGCGATTGACCAGATTGCGGGAATGCAAGATTTGCATCTGGCAGTCGACTCGTCGATCAACTACACAGAGACATCAGGGCAGCAGTCGTTGAGCGGTCAATCGGTCAGTCGACCGGCCAATCGACCGAGCGTCTGCAACAGATAGTTTTCTATTCGTTGAGTTGTCGTTTCTTTGAGAGGGTATACATATACCTCATATAACTCATTTAACCCTCTCCTCTCATTGTTACAGATTTAATTGATCATTCAAAGGAGATTTTTAAGCCTTCAAAATATTAATTGCTTGCGCTCGGTTCTTCCGCCGACAACTTCTTCAAGCGCACACTCTGCCTCAACTCGGGAATTGATTCGAGCTCTACGACTCGGCGTTTTGAATGTTCCAAGGCTTGGAAAAGAGCATTTACTCTTGATTTTATTCTAAGTTCTTTTCATTGTAATTTTAACTGTTATTTGAACATTGTTTTCTTTGGATTTGTGTCTGTGAAGACCTAAGATTGTTAGGTCTTGAAATTAAGTGGTTACCTTGGTGTGAAGGTGTAAAGCCACTTGTGTAAGCATAACTTGCTAGGATTAGTTGAGGTGTCCCTTAGGGTTGAGGTGGAAGAGTGCTCTCGGTAAGAAGGCGGAGACTTCCGGGTGTGGAAGTGCCTTAGGTCGAGAGTGTGACTCTTCGAGTCAAAGTCCTCATTGTAAGGGAAACAATAATTAATCTAGTAAACCTAGTTTGGAAATCCTAAGCGGGGTGCTTAGGTATTGGAGTAGGCATTGGGGCCGAACCACTATAAATTCTGGTGTTTGCATTGATGTATTGATTGTATTAATTGATTTACTATTTATCACTTTCGCATCAAATCATCAAATTATAAATTGCCTAATTATCTTTAAAAAACAATTAAAATTGATTTAGGCAAATTGAATTAGTAAACATACTATTCACCCCCCTCTAGTATTGCCATTTGTCCAACAGTTTTGTCCTCCACACAGTCCTTGTGTTGTAGTGAGTTAACAGCCCACAACCAGCTTAGCTTGAATATAAGAAAGGTAGATTGTTGTCGTCTTTGCACTCAGCAGTCTCAACTCCTCATATAACTGACAATACATTTTACGCACATAGGAGTGGATCCATATATAGGAGTAGATCAACCAAAACAATCATTTTCTCACTTCTTTTATAAACATAGAAGGCAACCCAAAAGACACAATCATTACTCCACAAGAAACTCAAGGAAACTCCTAACTCCATGATGATTATTAACTCCACCAAATGAATGACCGAGCCATAAAGAGTCCATGATGACCATAACTCCATCATAATTCGATAGACCATAACTCCATCATAATTCAATAGCATATGATTTCAAAGGTCAGCCATTATTCCTTAGAAACATTCACCCCATTATCTTCATTAAACATCATAAATGACTATTAATTGCACCAAATAAATGACCAAGGCCATAAAGCACCATGATGATCATAACTTCCACCAAATAAATGACCAAGGCCATAAAGCACCATGATGACCATTAGTTCCACCAATTGAATAACCAAGGCCATAAAGCACCATGATGACCATTAATTCCACCAAATGAATGACCAAGATCATAACGCACCATGATGACCATAACTTCCACCAAATGAATGACCAAGGCCATAAAGCTCCATGATGACCATAACTCCACCAAAAATACATATATACAATCTACGATCTCTCTCTCTCTATATATATATATAACCTCAGCACCATTCAAACAACATCGCGGCAGCATAAACATCACAGCAGCAAGAGCAATTGTGAGTGTCAACAAGAGCAGTTATAACCGACTAACAATTCGAGAGCAACAAGAGTAGTTATAAATGACTAAAAATTTTCATAGCAACAAAAGCGGTTATAACTTACTAATAGTTGACAAACAACAATATAATCTCCACGGTACCAAGAGCAGTTGCAACTAACTGAGTTGACAAAGGAGACTTGCATATGCATATCTTCTCTTTCCAAATATATAGTAGAAAGTCAAAACCACTCGCATAATAGCCATTAAGCACAAGACCTTAATTACATCAGCTTCAAACTTAACGGTCATCCATAATATATCATAATGATTTAGCCATAAAAGCCTCAAGAAAAACCGCCAATTATAACTAAGGGATGCTGGTGGTACTGCAGGATCATTTGTTACAACTTGAGATGCAGTTATAACTAAGGGATTGGTTGTAGGTTCATCTGTTACACCAATCTATTTGTTCACCGACTTGATGGAAGTGTTCATTCTGTGGATCATCAATGTTTGCAGAAAGATTGTTTAAACTTGAAAATTCATGTGTAGATGAACAAGATGATAAAATGATCTCTTTAGGGGACTTAAACTTGGAAAAGTTTGACTCAAGTCAACAAATCGACTTGGACACTAAATCAACAAGTCAACAAAAGTTTGACTCAAGTCAACAAGTCCAAACTTCATAAACATGTTTAGGAATTGGTATGACTTGTTTTCATGCATTTAGAAAGAAATATTCATATGGATATGGATAAAATGACATAAAATCCATTTCATGATAACCTCTTTTGAACCAAATTGACCCAAGTCAACAAATTGACTTAGAGGTCTCATTTTCAATCCATATTTGGGGAACATGTTTAGATTTACTCATGTTAGGTATCCATAGGTTTAAATTTGAATAATCATGAGTAAATGGTAATATTGACACTTAGCGAGTTTAATGATAACTAGCTTAGTTCTGAATGAAACCATGCTAGGTTGATATCTTGACTTAAGGACATAATCTTCATTTCAAAATTGACATACACTCCTTACATGACCATTATATGATGTCATAAAAGTTTGAATGAAAACGAACACGTTTTGAAAAATAACTTAAAATTACGGAAATGTTATTAAAATTTTAGCACTTTCAGTTATTTCTAGAAAAATATAGGAAAATCATTTTTAACCGATTCTTGAAACTGAATAATCACTGAAAAATTTAGTTTCTTGTGTAAAAATTTCATAAATGTTCATTAAGAATCGAATTTATAGTGGAATTTTGAAGTTGGATTTCAGAAACACAAAGTATCACTTACTTAAAATACTCATTTTTCGAATACTTTGATTTTTTCTTCAAAAACTTCAAATAAAAACTCATGTATACTATTTAAATTCCATTTCTAATATCATTCACACCATTGCTTGAGTAAAATCATTTCTATGAATGATTTTGATAAATTGAATGTTAGCTATAAATATCTATTTTTTCATTGAAATCAATATAGGATGAAAAATGAACTTAGATAATTCATTTTGAGCTCAAACTTGACACACGCATCTTAAATGATCATTCAGCGATGTCTGGAAAGTTTGAAACAAAATTGACAACTTTTGAAAAAATACCTAAAATTTATGAAAATGCCCCTAGACTATCAGGAATTTTATGAATTTATAGAAAACTTATTTTTGACTATTCTTGAACCTGTAGATTCCTTGAAAATCTAGTTTATACAGTTAAAGTTTCAAAAATGTTCATCAAGAATATGATTTGATAGGGATTTAACAATTTAATTTATGTATACTTAAGTATCCCTTTGACCTATGTCAACAAAGTGACTTAGAAATCTCTTTTTAACCCCAAACTTGACCCACACATTTAGATAAAACATGTGTAGATAGTAAAATTTGATACTTAGCCATTTTCATATTTTCATGCCTATTTCGAATGAAACCGTGCTAAATTCATATTTTGATCAAATGACATTCTTTTCACTTCAAACTTGATACACATGTTTTACATGACCATATCTTTGTATTTTAAAAGTTTGAACGATTTCTAGAAATATCATAAAAATCTCATTTATTTACAAAAATGCCACTAAAATATCTTTCCTCTCAAATTGCTCATTTTTCTGATATTTTAAATATTCGTTAGATCTTCGAATGACACTTCAAGTATGACATTTTTAATTCATGTTTGGTATCGTCATCACTATAAGTCGAGCAAAATCACTTCTAAATTAATTTTTGATTGTTTAGACAGATACTTGAAATATCATTACTTGAGCGTGATACACGAATACTAGACATTAGAATTCTTTGATATCATGTATATATTGATTTGTCTGATAATGGATATGTTGTTTTCGTCCCTTGGGTTGGTTGACTTTGTTTTCATGAAAACTAGTTTTCAAATCCCAATTTTGACCAAAGTTGAGTTTTCTAGCCCTTTTTAATTTATGTCAAAAGGGGGAGAAAAATATAGGTAAAAGGGAAGAAAATATAGGAAGACCAAGCATATGGATAGGGGAGTTTATTTTCATAGATATGCATGTTGATAGGGGAAGAAATCCCATGGTTGATATCCATTACGCTTTAATGAATATATTTTCTTAAGGGTGTTTGTCATCATCAAAAAGGGGGAGATTGTTAGACTAAGATTTTCAACCTTGGTCTTAATCTCGGTTTTGATGATAACAGACATGGAACTAATGGTTTCATTGAGAAATACTTTTAGGTTCCTAGTCGGTTAGCGCACGACGTCCGCGATCGGAAAAATCGGAGAAATCGGCAAGGACACTTGTCGACACTCGGGATTCTTCGGGAAGTTAAAGTTTAGGTCTAGGGTGTCTAGATTGTGTTGTAAATCCTCATGGTGATGCAAAAGAACCAAAAAACCAAACTCGAACCCCAAATTCCGAAAACTCAAAAAATTAGAAAAGGCCCTGAAATTGACTAAGCCTAGGGAGCTCCTTGGAGGGCTATATAACCTAGACATTTTCTTGGCACCAAAAATGATGGTAATTGTTCCTTAGGTAAAAACTAGAAAATGTGATATCTTTAAGGATTTTTTGGAAGACTTTAGCCTACCCATATTTGACCTGAGAGATTAGAAAATTTCCAATTTTTGGAAATTTGTACTAGACCCTAAAAGTTAGATTTTTGATTCTTAAGGATTTTGATTTTTTAGATATTTTTATTGAATCCAAATGGGGGGTAATCCTTATATGACCGAATGGTGCATGAAATGGCTAGAATGCCTTCGGTCGCTCGGTCGGTCGACCGGCAATCAACCGGACGGTGGTAAACGACTAGTTTTCGAGCCGTTGAGAAGTGTTTCACCCGAGCCCACTTCATGGCTCTATAAATATTGATGCCCCATGCTTCCTTTGACCAACTTGATCACTCCTAATCTTCTTGAGCCATCCTGTGATCATTCACTAGCTTTATTGAGCCAATTCTTGTGGAAACCCTAGGTTTGATCTCTCATCTCTTTGATTGAGCCTTACCTTCATTGTTTATCATCAAAGGCATCAAGAGGAATCTAGAAATCTTGTTGTGGAGCTTAGTACTTTATTATTTGATTTATTGCTCCATTTATTGTTGTATTTTGTTATTTATTTCATTGTATTTGAACTTGTGTAAACCAAGAGTGCTAGGTTGATTGAGTTGGTGGTTGCCTTGGTGTTAAGGCTTAAATCCACCATTGTAAACTTAGTTTACTATAATTAGTTGAGTTGTCCCTTAGGTTGAGGTGGGAGAGTGCTCTCGGTAGGAAGGCGGGATACTTCCGGGTGTGGAAGTGCATTCGGTTTGCGAGCGGAGACTTTCCAGTGTAAAGTCCTCTTTGTAAGGGAAAAAATTAGTCCAGTAAAATTTTGTTTGGAAATCCTAAGTTGGGTGCTTAGGTAGTGGAGTATTTAGTGTTAGCATTGCTATATTTGTTTGTGTTTAATTGTTTAATTATTGCTTCCGTATTGAGTCGATAAATTGCAATTTGCCTAAGTAGTTTAAGAAAATATTTAAATCGGAATTAGGCAAAAAGAATTTAGTTGACACATTATTCACCCCCCCTCTATTGTGACCATTTCACCAACAAACAATACAACTTATACTTAGCTCCAAACACGAGTGCTAGTTGATGCCTCAATGATGAATCATTCAAAGCTTGAAGGCAAGATCACGGATGTATCATGGAAACTAGGGTTATCAAAGAGATGGCTCAAGAAAAGATTTGACAATGATCAAGAATGGTTTAATAGAATCATGGATCATGGGGGAAGAAGGCTCTTATGGTCATGTATTTTTATACCATGAAGAGAAGAGGCAACACTCCTCTCTTCAACAAGTAGATTTTTTGCACGTTACCAACTGCAGGTCGCTCGCTGGTTGATCATCGGTTGACTGACCGAGCGACCCTCCGAGTGACCAACCGAGAGACCAACCGAGCAACCGGAGCACTCTGTGCTAACCGGGCTCGGTTCGATCGACCGCCCGTGAGAAATCAGCATTTTGCTGATTTCTTGTCGCATTCTTCGCTTCCGAATTTCGTGTTTGGTTTTTGGGTTCTTTGCATCATAAAAAGGGATTATATATACATTCTAGACACCCTAAACCTAAACTCTAACTACCTAATGAATTCGAGCGCGTTGACGAGCGTCCTTGCTTATTTCTCCAATTTTTCCAATCGCGAACGTCGAGCGCTAACCCACTTGGAACCTAAAAGTATTTTTCAATAAAACATTAGTTTCATGTTTGTTATCATCAAAATCGAGATTAAGACGAAGGTAGAATACCTTAGGTCAACAATCTCCCCCATTTTTGATGATAATAAACATCCTTAAGAAAATATATACAATTAAGCATAGAGGATATCAGACATGGGATTTCTCCCCCTATCAACATGCATATCTATGAAAATAAACTTCCCCTATCTATATACATGGCTTTCCTATATTTTATTCCCTTTTTAACTACATTTTTCCCCCTTTTGACATCAATCAAAAAGGACGATAAAAGTCAACTATGGACAAAGTTGGGACTTAAAAATTAGTTTTCATGAAAACGAAGTCAACAAACTCAAGGGACGAAAACAACATATCAAATGAGAGATTAAGTAATACATGATACCATGAAATGTTAGTTAGAATCCAAAACTAGAAATCATGTACTATGTAATACCCGAAATTTTCCTAATATAAAATTTTAATTGGTGCAGCTCGCCCGAGCGGGATCGAATCAAACCGAGTCGCGAAGTCGTCACAAATAAAAGGTAAATTTTAAATAGCTGGACTCATAATTTATGTTTAGGATGTAGATGTTGAACTGATTCAAGTTGGGTCGAAATCGGGTTGATGAGAGATTGGATCCAGGCCTAGGATGAGTCGGGTTAGATGGCTTAAGTGACGAGGGCAGTCTTGTCAAAAAAAGAGAGAGAGAATAACCCTCCCCACCCAATCGCCGTGAGGCTCAAGAAACTTGGCCGCACACAGCCCGAGGAAATAGAGGGGAGAGGGAGAGCTTGTGGGCAGTGTCGAGGTTGTTGACGTCGCCGGAGATCAGGAATACCTTCGTCTCGTCCATTTCCTTCTTCTAATCGAAGTGAGTGGTCGAATCTCACTTGTATGGTGAGGCGTGTGGCCGAACCGAATAAAGATGTTAGATCGAGGTTTTTCCGCGATGTTTCTTGTTGATTGGTGATGTTTCTCAAATTCTCCGTCATTTCTCTTCATTGACGTATTGGATTTGCTTTCGATGAACCCTTCTCAATGATCTAGGGGCCTGCCGAATAGAAGGAAAAGGGTAAAGGTCATGCCGAAATTTTCCCCAATTTTCTTGATTGATTTAAACCCCCTTAGGTCAATTTCTAATATAGAATATGTAGATTTATGGTTCAATCGTTGAAGTGTATGATCGAAATTTCTCTTTCCCTACCATTGAGGGCTCGACTGAGTAAGGTGTGTCTGGCTCAAGGTCCGGCCGAGTAGGGAGGAAGGGGAGATCGATCCAGAAATCAACTTAGGTTGGTTAGTGAATTATTCTTTCAGGTTCATGGTCGAAATTCCTATCTCCCTATCATTAAGAACTCGACCGAGCAAGGCATGCCCTGCTCAATGTGCGACTGAGTAGGGAGGAAGGGAAATATGACAGAGAAATCAACTTTCTCACATTTGAAATCTTGTAGACTGTGCGAGACATATACTATTTGGCTTGGCAAGTAGATCTATGGTAGAATTAGGCGAGTTCACAATTATAGGAAAACTATAACCTGGGTGCGCATATGTAGCAACATTTAAGAGGTAGCATATATTTCTTTAATTTTCCTATATTGTATTACTGATGCTAGTTCAATTTTTACCATGCTAGATCAATTTATTCCTTGCTGAGATTTATTGATTTAATGCAGAATTTAACTACTTACTCTTGTACCCAGGCGGTTAATTATGGTATTAGCTATAGAATAAATTTATTTATAAATGATATGATGTAATACATAGTGTACGAACATCTCAACTTTTATGGCATGAAGTTTATACTTACTAACTGTGAACGAGGTAAGTCTCACACTTAGGAAAACTTATTGAACACTAGTGTGCGACCGATGGGGGCCCAAGATGTTGAGACCAGATGTGGGTGGATGCCCGGGACTACATGAATTATAGAACACTTGTTTGTGTAGTGTGATTATGATGGTCGGGCTGAGGAGTACTGATCACCGGAACTGCTAATACTCAACTCGGTGAGTGATTGGGTCTTGAGATTGCACTAGCGGCCACGCTAGGTGTTAGACCCGAGTGGCGGAGGGTCTTGAGATTATGTGAATGGGCCACGCTGATGGTAGACCCGAGTTGGGTGGGACTAGCTATCTCTTACCCGGTGGGTTTCTGAGACTAGTTGACCATCCTAGTTGACAGGCCCGGTGATTGTTGTGACATTCCTTGTATGATTGTATGGGCTAGTGCGGCCGAGCACTTTTGAGAGGTGGAGGCCGGCATGGCCGAACCTTCCATATAGATTTAGGCCCATGGTGGCCGAGTGTTACTGAGATTGGTAAGGCCGAAGAGACCAGTTCACTTACTCACAAAGCTTGACAATGTGGTGGGTTATCATGATATGGTTAGCTTATATTCCATATTTGTATCACATTGTTATACATGTTATCTTACAGTGGATTTAAGTGGAGGTCTGAAAGAATCGCTCATTGAGTTCCTCGTGAACTCACGATTTATTATTTTGTTTTTGCAGAGCCCGACCAGTGAGGTACGGCCTGGTGGCATGGTGCAGTTGGAGGGCAGGTGGTGACGCGAATCTCGTAGCAGGCGGCCATGTAGTCGTAGTCGTGTTGTTAGAGTTGTTAGACATGCACTGAAGAATTGTTTACTTTTGAAAACATATATTGTTTTAAACTTTGAGAGGTTCTTTTGAAAGTTTGGGTTGATTTCTGAACTAAAGCTATTTAAAAGCTGTTATGGCTTTTAAATAAAGATGGGCGCCTTGTTTCTTTTATTCATGTTTTCCTTGATGTTGGTGTATACTTGGTGTTATTGTTTAGAGCATGTGGTAGGCTTCGGGGTAGACACATACTCTGGCCAGTTACGTGACCCTGAGTTGGAGCGTGACATAATACTAACTCAAGTATTTGTATCTCCAAGTATCGGTCAAGGAGTCAAAAATCATTTTAGAAATGATTTTTCTCTCTAAATTATTAGAACGATACCAAAAGTGAATTCAAAATATCATACTTTAAAGTTTTGAAATCCAATTTCAGAAACTCATATCAAATCATATTCTTACTGAATTTTTTTGAAATTTTTACTGAAGAAACTAGATTTTTCAGAGAACATACAGTTTCAAGAATCATCCAAACATCAATTTTTTGCATTTTTCTAAAAATAAGTGAAATCTAGTAGTATTTTCATAAATATTAGCTATTTTTCAAAAGTTTTCAATTTTCATTTAAACTTTCTAGATATCAAGATATAATCATTTAAAGCATGTTTGTCAAGTTTGAAGTGAAAATAACGTCATTTCGTCAAAATTTTACATTAGCATGATTTCATTCAAAAATAAGCATGTTAACAAGAAATTGTTAAGTATCAATTTTTAACCTGTATTCATGGTTTTTCAAACTTAGACACAAAGACACTTATCATGAGTAAATCTAAACATGTTTGTGAAGCTTGGACCTAAAATAATATTTCTAAGTCAATTTGTTGACTTAGGTCAACTCTACCCAACTTTGGATCTCCTAAAGTGAACTTGTTATCAATTTATCCATTTTCACATAATTTTTCAATTTAAATCTATCACGTCGCAAATTCAAGGTCACGACCGGTCAAGGTATATATACGCTGCAACCTAACTCATGCTCATGCCAACTCATAAAACATAGCAAAATAAACAACAGCTTTTATCATATGAAAGAACCAAAACAGATTTTTAATTCAAAACATCAAAGTTTTTAAATAAATAGATCAAGTACGGAAACAAATGAATCGAAGAGGAACAGTTCTTTTTCAAATAAAAGTCTGAAAAAAACATGAATGTCCCCACGGGACTATAACTCTAAAACATCAAATCACAGTGCATGATCAAACTACTACAGACTCGACTACGACCCCTAACTAGGACTGCTATGAGATCAATGTAGCTCCTCCGCCCTCCAGTCACGCCAAGTGCTCCAGCCCACCTCACCAGTCAGGCTCTGCAAAATAAAAACAACGACAACGGGTGAGTTCAAAAGAACTCACTGAGTGGTTCTACCAACCCCCACAATAAAACAACACAGAGATAAGCCATAGCATAACATCTATCTCTACAGGAATAAAGTCACGAATGTGTGACTAGCTACCAGGCCATCTGGCCATCACATGCCCTAAGGCATCCAACACTCCAAGGATGGAGTACAACAGGCCTAAGCCTAACATGTCCTAAGGCAACACAACATACTTGGATAATCGGAAAGGCCCTCCGAACTTATCCTAGTATAAAGAACATCGGGAGCAATCGGGAAGGCCCTCTGAACTTGCTCCATTAGACGCGAATGAACAATTGGGAACCGCCCGTCCGAACTTGCCCCTTTAAGATATCACAAGGATAACCGGGAAGGCCCTCCGAGCTTACCCCTTCAAGATATCACAGGAATAATCGGGATTTGCCCGTTCGAACTTATTCCTCAAAAAGAACACCTCAGGAATAATCGGGAAGGCCCTCCGAACATATTTCACGAGGCCAATCCGTAACAATCGAGATTTGACAATCCGAACTTGTTCCTTTAACAAAGGTTGGGAATTAGCCATCCAACCTTAGGGTGTCTCCTAACTGAGCCTCTTCACCATTCCTAAAGATATGGCGTAAAATGACCTAAGTCAAGTCTTTCCTACGCTGTCTTAGGGGTGTCCTTATTGGGAAGTGTCTCAACACTCAAATACCCAACCCCAACTCCTAGAACCATAATGTCATAAACCCATGTGGGTTTATTTCATGCATAAACTTTAGGGGTTGGTTTATAATAAAATATGCTGACCCTTTTCCCAATTTTAATTATGCAATTAAAATTTAAATTGCCAAGATTAGGGTTTTGTTTTAGAGTTTTATTTTAGCTTACAATTGTACCCAAAACTATATTTCCAAACTATGTTTTCTGGTCGAAACGATAGGTTACATGACTATGTTCAGAGAAATACGCACACCACAGCAAGCAATTTGAAAACAACATAGATTCAAGATTATCAGCATGAAATTCCAGCAACATTAAACTTTCAGCATATCTTGGAAAATAAATCCAAAAATTCACAGAAATTAACTCCCACAATTTCCATCACATCAGATTCATAATCATTAAAATAAATCTCACAAAACCATATTTAATATGCAAGAACAACAAGCAACACAACCCTCTTTATCCAAGAATCAACCTTTGTATTCAAGAATCTAATTCAAGAATCCTCATGCCTTCAAGATCAAACCCATCTTTGAACACATGATATATTTAAAAAAAATCACAGATTTAATATCAATCATGCATTTAAATTGTAAGCATCAAGATTGATGAACAAATTGAAATCATAGAAGGCAAGAAAATGTACACCCTTATCTTAGGCAATTCATCGAACACTTGGAGGGCACCCCCTTTCTCCACCTTGGCCGAGCACCCCTAGGGTCATCCTAGGGTCATCCTAGGGTTGCCAAGCCACATAGGGGAAGGTTTAGGGCCTCCTCAAACATGTCACACAAAAGATCGACGATAAATTGAGAGATCATCATAAAACAAACGAAAATCCTCCTAGCCTTCAAGATGGCCTCAAGAACTCGAAGAAAACCCGAGAAGGAGGGATAAAACCACTCACATAAATAGGAAGGATGATTAAAGAAGAAATCCCGGATGACGGCCCTCGAATCCGGCTTCAAGAGATGGCGGCTCAACTCAAGAAGGTGGAAAGAGGGGGCGGCGGCTCACCTCAAGCCACCGGCTTGAGGAGAGGAAAAGGGGAAGAGCGAGAGGGGTTGGCGGCTTCAAGTTGGTTCCTCTTGGCTCGGCTCCAAAGAAAAGGAACAAGAGGAAGAAGGAGAAGGGGAAGGCTCAACGGCTTGCAAGAGACAGGAAGAGGGGGGGGGGTGTATCCTGATCTGAGATAATCATAACCGGGACACCATGATACGTGACGATTCGATCTAAAAACAACCTCACATACTGCTCAACTAAAAATGCCATCCTAACTGGTATAAAATGTGACGTCTTGGTTAGTCGATCTACCACTACCCAAACAGAATCGTTGCCCTTCCAAGACTTCGGCAACCCCATCACGAAATCCATGGTTATCCTCTCCTATTTCCATTCTAGTACCTCGAGGTTTTGGAGCTACCCTACCGGCTTCAAATGCTCAGCCTTCACCTGCTGACACACCAGACACTTAGATATGAACTCGACCACTTCTCTTTTCATGTCTTTCCACCAATAATTTTGCCTAGGTCTCGGTACATCTTTGTGGCTCTCGAATGTATAGTGTACATAGATTGATGAGCCATCTCTAGTACCTGCCTGCGACCTCGGCCATATCTAGCACTACTATCCGGTTCATAAACCTCAGAACGTCCGTCGAGTCCACACTGAATCCATTATCGGCATTAGCTCTCCCGGCATCAGCTCTCCAGACCAGATCCTTTGTTAGAGCATAGAAAGCATCCTCCTCCTGCACTGCTCGCAACATGTCCACCAACGTGGACTGCACCCTAAGGTGAGCCAATAGTCTCCTCCTGACCGCCAAATGCGCCTAACTACCCATAGACTTCCTGCTTAGAGCATCAGCCACCACATTAGCCTTTCCCGGATGGTACATGATCGTGCAGTCATAGTCCTTCAAAAGCTCAAGTCATCTTCTCTACATCAGGTTCAACTCCTTCTAGGTGAGCAAATACTAGAGGCTCTTATGATCAGTGTATATCTCACAAGCCTCGCCATAAAGGTAGTGATGCCACAGCTTCAATGTGAACACCACTGCTGCTAGCTCAAGATCATGGGGTGGGTAATTCTTCTCGTGAACCTTCAACTGCCGAGAGGCATAAGCTATCACCCTGTCATTCTACATCAACACACCACCCAAGCCGACCCGGGAAGCATCACAATAAACAACAAATCATCCCGAGCCCGAGGGTACTGCTAGAACTGGTGCCGATGTCAAGCGGTCCTTGAGATTCAAAAAGTTCTCCTCGCACTTAGTGTCCCATTTGAACTTGACCTTCTTCTGAGTCAGGCGGGTCAATGGTGTTGCAATCCTGGAGAAATTCTCCACAAACTTCCTGTAATAATCTGCCAACCCCAGGAAACTGCGAATCTCAGAGACAATAGTCGGCCTCTTCCAATTCTAAATTTCTTCTATCTTTGCAAGGTCCACCTTTACCCCTTCCCTGAAGACCACATGGCCAAAGAAACCTACACTCTCCAGCCATAACTCGCACTTGGAGAATTTAGCATATAAGTGGTGCTCCTTGAGAGTCTCCAGAACCTCAAGTGCTCAGCATGCTCCTCCCTACTCCTGGAATAAATCAAGATATCATCAATAAATACGATCACAAATTTATCCAGGTATTCCCTGAACACTCGGTTCATTAGATCCATAAATGTTGCAGGTTCATTAGTCAGCCCGAAGGACATCACTAGGAACTCAAAGTACCCATACCTCGACCTGAAGCAGTCTTAGGGACGTCACTATCCCAGATGCTCAACTGATGATGCCCTGACTGCAAGTCAATCTTAGAAAACCACTGAGCTCCCTAAAGCTGATCAAATAAGTCATTAATCTTGGGCAACGGGTACCGATTCTTCACCATTACCTTATTTAGCTGTCGATAATCAATGCAAATCTGCATGGATCCATCTTTCTTTTTTCACAAAGAGCACTAATGCACCCCAAGGCGAAACACTTGGGTGAGTAAAACCTAACTCAAGCAGCTCCTGCAATTTGGGCTTCAACTCCCTCAACTCAGCTGGTGTCATCCAATACAGAGGAATGGAGATCGGCTTCACCCTTGGCTACAAATCAATACAGAATTCGATCTCCCTCTCTGGAGGCAAACCTGGCAACTCTTCTAGGAACACATCAGAGAACCCGCATACCACAGGCGTTCCACCGACGTCGCTACCCGCACCTCTGCCTTCCTCTGCCACAGATACAAAGGACAAGAAGGACTGACAATCGCCCAAAAGTAGCTTCCGAGCCTTTAGAGCTGAAATCGACACCAGTGAATCTCCCCTTCCCTCACCCTAGAAGGTAAACTGGGGCAATCCGGGCTTACTGAAGGTGACAGTCTTAGCCCTGCAATCTACTGAGGCAAAATGGTCCGCCAACCAGTCCATGCCCAAAATCACGTCAAGCTCCAGCATTGGCAGGAGTGTCAAGTCGGCTATCAACGCATGCCCATAAATAACAATCTCGTAGCCCTGAAAGACTGTCTCTGCCATCACAGAAACGCCCGTAGGCGTAGACACCACAAGGGGCAATTCAAGCACAAAAGATATCCCTGACAATTCAAACAAGACATATGCAATAGCGGAACCAACAACAAGGTTACTTGACACTACTGCCCTAGATGACTCAGTGCCCTCTTAGTTCATAGCAAACACCCATGCAGCGGGCCTCTCTGAACCACCAGCTCGCTAGCCTCCTCCTTGAGTCTGACCCCTCTGAGCTACGGAACCCACTGACTTTGGTGCCTTTCCTCTGGTCTGATCAGGCTGCTGATTGCCCTTGCTAGGATAATCCTTTTTGTAATGCCCAGACTGCCCACAGCTGAAACACACCTCTGAACATCCCCAGCAAGTTCCCAGTGCTTCCTGTGACATCGGTTACACTACTGCGGCCCAAGCCTCCACTGCGAACCTCCAAACGATGTCTCTAGTCCTGAACTCCTAAGGTATCTGGAACTGCTATGACCTCCACCCTATTGTGGATCTAAAGTATACTCCGTGTAATGGATGAATCTTGCGATCTATGGCCTCAACCTCTCTACACACCTCTTGACTCTGGCAATCTCTGTGGCTGTCATGGTGGGATGCTACTTCAAGAGTCAAGTGAACTCCATCTTATAATCTGTCACCAACATACTGCCCATCAGATGCAGTTGCTCGAACTCCTTCACGCGTTTGTCCCAGACGCTCATCGGCAGGTACTTCTCCACCATAGCATATCTAAACATCTCCTAGGTAGGGGTGGCACATCTTCTGCTCTGCGGTGGTTGTCTCAAAAGAGCTATCCTTGGCTGGACCTCTCAGCTATAGCTCGATCAGTCGAGTGGTTGTCTCAAAAGAGCAACCAAGCTCCCTGCACAGCTCATAGTAATCTCCCAAGAAACTAGTGACCTCCACCCGCTGATCTATACCTGTATACTCCAGTGACCTAAATGCAATAAAGTCTGCATATGAAGGTGCTCTGGGGGCTCTCACCACCGATGCCTCTGGCTGGACCACCTCTGGTACTGCGGGTGCTGCCGGTGCTGGTTGTGGCTGCTACCTCAGCTCCTGCTCCCTACGGAGTGCCTCTGTCAGCTCAGCCACCCGGGCTTTCAACTATACAACCATGGGATCCTATCCCACCTCCTCCCAGGCCTGCGGTGGTCTACAACGACCCCGGCCCCGACCTCGGCCTCGGCCTCGGCGCTCAGTAGAGTTGTGTCACTACCGCTCCTTGCGGCATCAAAGGCCTCCATCAATCTAAAATCACTAGAAAAGAAACAAATCATAATCAGACAATATATGTGTGCACCAAACACTGTATAATAATAGTACAATACAGGCTAGTAATATACAGATTAGTTAATACAAACTAGTACTATACAAGCTAGTACTATACAATGTACCAAACGGGCCCGTATTAATATAAACCCGTGTGGTTTTATTTCATGCATAAACATTATTTGTTGGTTCATAATAGACTATGATGACCCTTTTCCCAATTTTAACTATGCAATTAAAATTTAAATCGCCAAGATTAGGATTTTGTTTTAGCTTACTGTTGTTCCCAAAACTGATGTATCTAACCCGAATCAGGTCTCAATAGTATGTCCTATGTTTCCAAACTATGTTTTCTGGTCAAAACGATAGGTTACATGACTATGTTCAAAGAAATACGCACACCACAGCAAGTAATTTGAAAACCACAGATTCATCATTCTCAACATGAAATTCCAGCTACATTATACTTTCAGCATATCTTGAAAAATAAATCCGAAAATTCACATAAATTAACTCCAACAATTTCCATAACATCAAATTCATAATAATTAAAATAAATCTCACAAAACCATATTTAATATGCAAGAACAACAAGCAACACAACCCTCTATACCCAAGAACCAACCTTTGTATTCAAGAATCTAATTGAAGAACCCTCAAGCCATCGAGATCAAACCCATATTTGAACACATGATATATTTTTAAAAAATCACAGATTTAATATCAATCATGCATTTAAATTGTAAGCATCAAGATTGATGAACAAATTGAAATCATAGAAGTCAAGAAAATGTACACCCTTCTCTTAGGCAATTCATCGAACACTTGGAGGGCACGGGGCACCCCCTTTCTCCACCTTGGCCGAGCACCCCTACGGTCATCCTAGGGCTGCCGAGCCACATAGGGTAAGGTTTAGGGCCTCCTCAAACACGACACACAAATTATCAACAATAAATTGAGAGATCATCGGAAAACAAATGAAAATCCTCCTAGCCTTCAAGACGGCCTCAAGAACTCGAAGAAAACCCGAGAAGCGGGGATAAAATCACTCACCTAAATAGGAAGGATGATTAAAGAAGAAATTCCAGATGACAGCCCTCGAATTCGGCTTCTAGAGATGGTGGCTCAACTCAAGAAGGGGGAAAGCGGGGGCAGCGGCTCACCTCAAGCCGCCAGCTTGAGGAGTGGAAAAGGGGAAGAGAGAGAGGGGCTCCTCTCCTTCCCTCAATGGCTTGTTCAGCTCCAATAGGGAGCCGCAAGGCCTAGGGGGAGATTTTATACACCATCCAAATATTTTTAACCCGCATCCACCTCAACCTGGATCCATACCCACTAACTTCTCGACCCACTCACCCAATAAGCTTAATTAAAGCCAAATTAATCCCATGCTCCACATAAACATCCAACACAAGCACACCCATATACAACATAATTAAACAATCATGCATACACAACATAATTAAACAATCATGCATACACAACATAAAATTTAATAAATTAATCTACACAAGCAAAATTTACATAACTCATATTCTTACTTACTCGAGCTCGCAAGCTCGCTATGGACCATGAGTCGACTCGGCTCGACCTCGGACTAGTCCGCTAGGCTGGCAAACACAAACCATAAAGGAAAAAATATAATTAAAATATCTAGGATATTACAAAGTCACATGGAATTGAATCATGAGTAAACTCAAACATGTTCACCAAGTTTCAACTTAAAATGAAGTCTCTAAGATGGATTTCTACCAACGGCACATTTCATTGAAACTAGATGACATGAAATAGCCTACGTATCAAAATTTTATCTACTCATGAGATTTTAATCAATTATCATGCAAAGTCATTCATGAGCATAGAGAAATAATTTAATCAAGAAAATTGAGGTGTTATGCAAGAATTTTGCCAAAATGAAATTCATACCTCATTTCTTGAGAAATTCCACAATTTTTATTTTTTTCCCCAATTTTCTTTGGCCTTCCAATTTTATAAATGTTAACTTGCAAATCAAAAAAATCATTAGTATCACAATGACATAATAACTAGCAAGTTAGCATACTAGATAGCGAAGGTGAAATAAAAATCTTCGTTTGAGAATTTTAACCTAATCTAGATAGTGAAGAATACGTTTCAGGAAGAATCAACATAAAACCAAAACGAATTAAGAGATCATAAATTATGAAATATTTGAAAAATAGATCTCCAACACTTCCTATTGGTTGAAAACCGGAAGGCCACAATGAGCCTATGATTTAGAATCGGAAGGTCGCATTAGCCCTTTATAGGCTACCAAGGTCTCCGAAGAGACCGTAAATCAAAAATCAAAAATCATTTTTGAAGTCATATCATGAGCCGCAAAACCAACTCATCATAACTCCAACTTTAAGATGACAAGTAAAGTAACGAAGGTGATACCAAACATACCTAGATGCCAATTTTCATACCTTTGGCAGGGGGCTCCTCTCCATCCCTCAATGGCTTGTGCGACTCCAATAGGGATCCACAAGCCCTAGGGGGAGATTTTATACCGCTTCCCATAATTTCTTACCCGCATCCGCCTCAACCCGGATCCAACCCACTAACTTCTCTACCCGCTAACCCATTAAGCTTAATTAAACCCAAATTAATCCCATGCTCCACATAAACATCCAACACAAGCACACCCATATACAACATAATTAAACAATCATGCACACACAACATAAAATTTAATAAATTAATCTACATAAGAAAAATTTACATAACTCATATTCTTACTTACCCAAGCTTGCAAGCTCGCTTCGGACCATGAGTCGACTCGGCTCGACCTCGGACTAGTCCGCTAGGCTAGCAAACACAAATCATAAAGGGAAAAATATAATTAAAATATCTAGGATATTACAAAATCACATGGAAGCGAATCATGAGTAAACTCAAACATGTTCACCAAGTTTTAACTTAAAATGAAGTCTCTAAGATGGATTTCTACCAACGGCACATTTTATTGAAACTAGATGACATTAAATAGCCTATGTATCAAAATTTTATCTACTCATGAGATTTCAATCAATTATCATGCAAAGTCATTCATGAGCATAGAGAAATCATTTAATCAAGAAAATTGAGGTGTTATGCAAGAATTTTGCCAAAATGAAATTCATACCTCATATCTTGAGAAATTCCAAAATTTTCATTTTCTTTCCCAATTTTCTTTGGCCTTCCAATTTTATAAATGTTAATTTGCAAATCAAAAAAATCATTAGTAGCACAATGACATAATAACTAGCAAGTTACCATACTAGATAGCGAAGGTGAAAAAAAAATCTTCGTTTGAGAATTTTAACCTAATCTAGATAGTGAAGAATTCATTTCAAGAAGAATCGACATAAAACCAAAATAAATTAAGAGATCATAAATTATGAAATATTTGAAAAATAGATCTCCAACACTTCCTATTGGTTAAAAATCAGAAGGCCACAATGAGCCTACGATTTAGAACCGGAAGGTCATATTAGCCCTTTATAGGCTACCAAGGTCTCCGAAGAGACTGGAAATTAAAAATCAAAAATTATTTTTCAAGTCATGTCATGAGCGGGCAAAACCAACTCATCATAACTCCAACTTTATGATGACAAGTAAAGTAAGGGAGGTGATACCAAACATACCTAGATGCCAATTTTCATACCTATGGCATCATGATGGCCCGAAGTTGTAACCAAAGATGGGTTCTTCATTCAAGTCCATGGTCAATTTCATTTCTTCAATTTCCTTTACCCTTGTGTGGTTGCTCCCCCTACAAAAGATCATGAAACCTTTGGTACCCAAATGGCTTTGGGTCCTTGGGGTTTAGTTGGCCTAGGAATCCAAAGTGGTCTGAGCTACACTTGGATTTCTTTTAAATGGACAATCATGGATAGCATGGCCATATATACCACAACAAAAATAATGTCCATGAAACTTCTTGTTTTTATCATTCTTGTGAACATGAGGTCTAGATGTTGAATACTTAGCATGATAAGTATGAGAAGCATGAGTATTCAATGTATCATTTCTCTTTCTAGAAGTCTTAAAAGATGATTTTTTTGTAAATTCATTAGCCTTATTAGTCAATACTAAAACCTCACTTTTCAAGTCATCCATGGTTTTATATAAAGCATGCATTTGAGATTTCAACAAGCAATTTTTATTTCTCAAAATATCATTCTCAAATTTTATCATTTATTTCTATATTTTATTTTAGATTTCAAATCATCATTTTCAAGTTTCAAAGCTTTAAGCTCAAGTTCTAGATTACCTTGGCATGAATCAAAAGGTCTAGTCTTTAATTTTTCATTTTCTAATTCTTAGCCATGCACATGTGAACTAAGCTTAGAATTTTCCTTCTATAGGTTTCTATTTTCTTTGTTCTTTTTCATAAGCAAGACATACATTTTTTGGCATTCCTCAACTAGTTCCTCATATGGCATATTAAATGAACTAGAAGAGCTATGACTATCATTATCAATAACATGACTAGATGAAGGAAAGTGTACCTCATTATTGGCATCCATGAGGAAAACATTGGAATTGACTTTATAGTCATGGCTAGAGGGTGCTTCAAGTGAGTGAGAGGTGGAGGAGGAAACACTTGACCTCTTCCTTGCTTTGTTCATCATGGTAGGGCAATTTTTCTTCACATGCCCCTTTACCTTGCAATCATGACAAAGCACATTTCGTTTTTGGCTCTTAGAGTTGCTCCTTTGACTAGAAGCACTATGGGCATTAACACCAAGATTAGTAGTAGATGAGTGACCACTGTCATCACCATCTTCATCAAAAGTGACAATCTCTTTGGTTTTGGCATGATCATATAAAACATTTAAAGTGGCCCAAAAATCACAAGCCGAGGAGAAATACATAACTTTGTCTAGGATGCCATTTGGTAATGTGCAAAGTATATAATTCATGGCATCTCCATTATACTTAAACATTTTCTTATCTAATTCACTCCAAGCATTCATGTCAACCTTAGGTTCAATAAATTCTAAACTTAACAAGTTAAAGACACCAAAACCTTTAGTCTTTAAATATGTGTACATCCTATATTCCCAAAGACCAAAGTTTGACTAATCGAACCTAGGAGGTGAAGACGCTAAACTCTCTAGTGCCATTTTCTAGATCGAGAGACGATGTAGAGGAGATGGTGAAATCTCAATCTACGATATGCTCTGATACCAAATATTGGTGAATTGGCCATACACTAGTGGGGGGGGGGGGGGTTGAATAGTGTGTTTGCTAATCTTAAACTTAATTCTGGTTTCAATCATTTTCTTGATTACTTATATTAATTAACTATTCAACTACTAAATGAATGCATAAGCGAATAAAATGTACAAGTCAAGTAATCTATACGAAAAGTAAGAAATGCAAACAAAGAAATTTATAGTGGTTGGGTCCCATTGCCTACTCCACTATCTAAGCACTCCACTTAGGATTTCCAAACTTAGATTTACTAGATCAAATCGTTTCCTTACAAAGAGGACTTTTACCCGAAGAGTCTCCGCTCTCAACCTAAGGCATTTCCATACCCGGAAGTCTCCGCCTTCTTACCGAGAGCACTCTTCCACCTCAACCCTAAGGGACAACAATCACTAATCCTAGTAAACTACGTTTATACCGATGGAATTAAGCCGTAACACCAAGGCAACTACCAACTCAATCAAACCTAGCAACCTAGGTTTACACACTTGAAATACAATGAAATAAACAATAAAATACACAACTAATGGAACAAATAAATAATACAACTTATACTTAGCTCTAAACACGAGTCCTAGTTCCTCTTGATCCCTCAATGATGAATCATTCAAAGCTTGAAGGCAAGATCAAGGATGTATAATGGAAACTAGGGTTATCAAAGAGATGGCTCGAGAAAAGCTTTGAGAATGATCAAGAATGGTAGATTCAAGGATCCTGGGAGGAAGGTTCTCATGATCTTGTATTTATAGACCATGAAGAGAAGAGGCAACACTTCTCTCTTCAACGGGCAGATTTTTACCCGTTACCAATCGTCGATCGCTTACCAGTCGATCGTCGGTTGACCGACCGAGCGATCGGAGCACTCTGTGCTTTTCGGGCTCAGTTCGGTCCATCGCCCTTGCGACCGCCTGTGAGAAATCAACTTTTTGCTGATTTCTTATAGCGTTCTTTGCTTCCGGATTTCGGGTTTGGTTTTGGGTTCTTTGCATCATAAAAAATAGGATTACATGTACATTCTAGACACCCTAAACCTAAACTCCAACTACCCGATAAATCTGAGCATCTCGACGAGCATCCTTGCCGGTTTCTCTGATTTATTCGATTTTTCCAATCGCGGAAGTCGAGCGCTAATCTACTTGGAACCTGAAAGTATTTCTCAATGAAATATTAGTTCCATGTTTGTTATCAACAAAACCAAGATTAAGACCAAGGTAGGAAACCTTAGGCCAACACTTTCCTTAAGAATATCCATAAAATGCTTGCACTTCATATTAAAATGTGTAACATCTAACGGCCTTTGAGTTATAACTCATGTCAATTATAAAGCTTCCCATAGTGAAAAGATTTTATCAAAAAGCAAACCTGAGTGTAGTTTGCTTGTGGCTATTATAACTCCTTTCTTTGCTCACTTTGGAGGCTTCAATTGTAGGTTTGCTCAACTCTGCCACTCTCTCCAAGAGAGTTTCTTTTTCTGATGTTCAGTTTCTCAGGCAGTTGTAACTGGTTGGGGTTTCAACAGAGGGAATTTAGTGCAGGATCCCTTGTATCTGTCACAAGTGCACGAACATGATCTGTTTGTTGTTCCTCACACTACTAGAATATTAGCTATCAGCCACGGGGCTCACCGACGGCCACCTGGGCCGTCAAAACCATTCACGACTTTTCGACGGCTACAAGGGCCGTGGCTGATGTAACCCAATCAACCGCGGCTCGTATACGGCCACCCAAAGATGTCGCTCAAAGGTGATGGTGCGCACGGGGTGTGAAATGAAATAACCTAGTAGCGACAGCTTAGCGGGGGCCAAAGGGCCATCAGTGATATAAGTAAATAATTAGCCACGGCCAGAAGCGGCTATCGCTTATTAATTAATGGCATGAACGCGGTGTGAAAATAAAAAATATGTCATCGACGGCTGAGAGAGGGCTACGCGATCGTCGCTGATACTATTATTAGTTGTCCACGGTTTACCAATGGTCGAGGGGCCGTCGATGAAGAACCTTTTTATTTGCGTTTGCGCCCGGTCCTCCCTCTTTCCCTCTCTCTCTTCTCTCTCCGCCGATGCCGATCGAGATTCACTGTCGATCATCCTCTGCACCATCCGCCGTGACCCTTCTCGCCATTGAGATGCCACCCTCGCCCTCGCTGCCTGCTCCTCGTCCTCGCCGTGCCACTGCCCCCTCTCCCTCGCCCGTGTTGCCCCCTCTCCCTCGCCCGTGCCGCTGCTTGCTCCCTCGCCCTCGCCGCCGCCTGCTCCCTCTCCCCTCTTCGGGCCAGCGCCGACCAATTTTGTTTTAACTTTTTTTAAAATTAGATTAGTTAGTTGTTAATTAGATTTAATTAGGTTTGTTAATTACTGCTAATTAGCTTTTTTAATTACGGTTAATGCTATATTTAATTAGTTTTGTTAATTAATTAGGGTTATTTGTTAAATCAATTTAATTAGGGTAAAATAAATATTAGGGTTAATTTTAGTTGGCTGTAATTATAATTTTGAAATATATCGTCCACTTTGGACTCACGCGCGCCGGAATTGTCCATTTTGGACTCACGGCCAAATCATCCATGGTAGACTTGCACCAAAATTGCCCACAATGGATGGACTCGTGCGCCCCGAAATCGTCAACTTTGGACTCGCGGCCAAATCGTCCACGGTGGACTCAAACTGGAATTGTCCAAAATGGATGGACTCACGCGCGCTGGAATGGTCCACTTTGGACTCGCTACCAAATCATCCATAGTGGACTCGCGCACGCCGGAATTGTCTACTTTTTACTCACTGCCAAATGGTCCACGATTGACTCGCGCCGAAATCAGCCACAATGGATGGACTCGCAGCCAAATCATCCACGGTGGACTCGCGCTGGAATCGTCCTCAATGGATGAACTCGCATCGAAATCATCCACTTTGGACTCGCGCGGAATCATCTGCTGTGGAGTCACACCGGTATCCACAAATTTAGAAAAAAATCAAGACGAGTTGATACGTTTCACGTACGCATCAATGAGTCAAGTTTTAATTTTGCAAAACCTTAGATCCGTTCGGGGGTTGTATGTTCATGTAAACAAAGTAAATGATCTTTTATACGCCGTACAACTCTTGAATTGTCCCTAATTGAACAATTTGGGAACATAGTTATTTATATCGCACTTAGTTTATTTGTTTTAGTCATTATTCATTTTTAAATTTTAGCTTGTATCTCCCTTGTTCTCCGATACGTGCCCAAATGATATGTGTATTCGGAGAACTGTAGGGAGATGATGCCGAAATTTAGAATGAAGTTAAGGACTAAAAGAAATTCTAAGTGCAATATAAATAACATGAATCCCGAATGGAATAGGACCATCCCACCTAAAGATATTACCTTAAGATATTGCCAACTTTTTGACAGAACATGTCAGGCGATCGAAGTTGGATGTACCGATGAATTCATCGTGGAGCTATAACTACGAATTTCGAGTAGGCGTAACTTACTTCTTCAATTTCATCTACTTTAATCAGAAATTTCTTAGTGGTGATAAAATCTGATGTGTGTGCCGAAAATGATCGAACATAAGATTTTTGGATCGGAAAACTGTCACAATGCATCTATATACAAAAGAATTCACACCAAGATATCTTCCATGGAATTGTCACGGGGAGTCACGTCAAGTCGGGACGTCGAGCAATCTTGTTCTCCAAACTCATGTTGAATCTTCTTCTACTGGTGTTTCTTTTTCCAATCCATCTAATCCTTATAGAACAATGATTCTGAATAGTCTTGGGGGTTAATTCCAACTGAATGATAATGTCGATCGGCCAGTTATTGAGGCGTCAGTGCCACCAGATACTGCGGGTGTTGATGTCACAAAAGTATAACCTGCAGTAGAGATTGAATTGCCGAATAAGGAGGCTGCAGAATTTTACGATATGTTGAAAGCTACCGATGAACCTTTGTATGAGAATTGTCCTAATTATACAAGATTTTTGGCAATTATGCAACTCCTGAACATCAAGTTCGATTGTAATATCAACGGGGTTGCGTTTGATCGAATTGCAAGCTTTATCAATGGTATGCTACCTTCAGATAACAAGTTTGAGCTAACTTTTTATAGGACAAAAAAGCTGATGAGGAAATTAGGTCTTGGGTACAAAAAGATACACGCGTGCCCAAATAACTGTATTTTATATTATAAAGAAAATGCGCAGCTGGAGCAATGCTCGGTATGTGAACATCCTCGTTACATGGAAAAGAAATCAGTTCGACAAAAATATATCCCTTTTAAGGTGCTTCGATATTTTCCATTAACACCGAGGCTTCAAAAGTTATTAATGTCGAAAAAGACTATCCCCTATATGAGTTGATATGCAAGAAGTCGTGATGATACAGTAATGACTCATTCATCCGATAGTGAATCATGGAAACATTTGGATAAATGTTATCCTTCATTTGCTAGGGATACTAGAAATATCAAGTTGGGATCATGCAAGGATGGTTTTAATCCGTTTGGTAATTCGACAACTCTGTATTCAGTATGGCCATTGTTGTTAACAATTTATAATTTGTCACCCTCAATGTGTATGAAATATGAATTTATCAATCTTTCGATGATTATTCCGGGTCCTAGGGGTCCTCGCAAAGAAATTGACGTGTTTCTCCGACCCCTAATTGATGAACTAAAAACATTATGGGTTGAGAGAGCTGTCACTTATGGTTGTTAGCGGAAGCAAAACTTCACTTTATGAGCTGCTATATTGTAGACAATCAATGATTTCCCAGCCTACGGCATGTTGTATGGTTGGAGCATGCATGGGCGACTCTCTTGCCCATATTGCATGGAACACTCAAAATCCTTCAGTCTTGAGAATAGTCAAAAAATTTCCTTCTTTGATTGTCATCACCGGTTCCTACCGTCTAACCATCAGTATCGAAGAAATCGTGACAAATTTACCAAGGGTAGAGTCGAAAGAGATGAGCCACCATCGATGTTATCTGGTGAACAGATGTTAGCACGTGTTGAATTGCTTATAGAGATTACTTTTGGTCAGAATGTAAGAATTTCTTGCTTTGGTCAAATACATAACTGGGTGAAAAAAAGTATAATTTGGGAATTGCCGTATTGGAGTACATTATTGATTCAACATAAAAATATGTTTGATAATATTTTTAACACTGTGATGGATATTTCCAGCAAAACTAAAGATAATGTGAAGGCCTGACATGATATGAAAATACTTTGTAAGAGGCTTGAGTTAGAGTTACAAGAGGTCAACGGACGACTTCATAAGCCAAAGGCGCCGTATGTGTTAAATAAACAATAGATGAAAGATGTTTATCAATGGATCAAAGAACTCAGATTACCAGACGGATATGCCTCAAACTTATCTCGATGTGTAAATGTTGTTGTATGCAAAATATCGGGGATGAAGAGCCACGATTGTCATGTATTCATGCAGAGATTGCTTCCGATCGCGTTTCAAGATCATCTACATGATAATATTAGGGGTCCATTAACAGAATAAAGTATGTTTTTCAGAAATATTTGTGCAAATGTACTTCGAGTCGAAGATATATCAGTACTTGAAAATAATATTGTTGAAATCATATGCAAGCTGGAGCAGTTTTTCCCTCCTGTATTTTTTGACTCGATGGAGCATCTACGGACGGTTGGAAGAAGTCATAAAATTGCAATTTTTCAGATGGAAATCAGTTGCCCTTTTTAAATGTCAGTGGTTCGATACAAGCGGTAGGGGCATGAGAGTTCATCCAAAGTATAAATAACTTATCGAGGTCAATTACAAACGGAAATTGGTTTCAAATGAGCCATTTATATTGGCATCTCACACTGAACAAGTATATTATATGCAGTATCCATCTCAAAAGAAAGATAGGATAGATTGGCGTGTAGTCTGTAAGACTAAAGCCAGAGAAAAAGTTGACCTGGTAGTTGGAGAGAATGAGCCAACAGATGACTTCTATCAAGAAGAGGATCATTCCAAAGTGGAATGAGTTAGTCCAATACTTGAGGATGATGACACAGAGTTAGTTCAATTGGAAATAGAATATGTTGATGACGATGATAATAAAGTTGAGAAAGGACAGAATGATGATGAGGGAAAAGAAGAAGAATTTCAAGATTCCGATACAAAAGAACACGAAGAAGAGTATTACACGAATAATGATAATGACGATGACGAATATTTGTAAATGTGTAGTATATATTCAATTATTAAATATATCTATTAATCTATTATATATAATCTAAATATATTAATTTTTTACAACTATGATTTGAGATATCAGTTCCAGAGGAGGCATTCCTCGTAGCCCCCCCCCCCCTCCCCCAATGATTACTACCCGCCCCACCTATACCCATTGACCCTTCGCCTTCCACCACCATCCCCTCACCTCCGACCACCATCCCCTCACCTGATCTGGCCACCATCCCCTCACCTCTGGCTACCATCCCTCCGCCACCCTATGCAGATCCAAGACCATCATCTTCCAGATATAGGCCACGAGGGCCTAACAGAATTCTCCCTCTGCCACCCGAGGGAGAACTACGCAGAGCAGTTAGTGTGCACGGAAGACGGTAAGTATATACATTAATTCTTTCTTATAATTTATTTATAATTCAAAATATCATAATATGAATTTATATTTGGTGCAGATTTGAGCAGGAGGACGTCCCCTGTACGATAGCGGGGACGATCCGAAAGTTTATGCACGGGGCGTGGCCTACATGGTCTCACGTGCCCCGTGAGTATATGGATTTATTGTGGCGAGAGTTCTCGGTAAGTATATTTATTAAATTAATGGTAATATTAAATATTGATTGATAATAATAATTTCTTATTATTGAGGACTAGACTATTTTTGTTGAGGCTGCATGGGAGTGTGTTGCACGGGCTCGCTATAACGGGCTGCTTCAGCAGTCCAGTTAGACCGTGATGAGACGACTGGGGCCACACATATAGTGCAGACTTGGGGACACGCCCCCGAGTGGATTCCTGGCCCTGTGTGGGACCAGCTCGTTGAGTTGTGGGCCACGCCTGAGTAGTAGGAGGTCTCCCGGACTGAGTCGAGAAACCGCATGTCCGAGGGGGACGGCACGAGGGCGCGCCACACTGGTGGCTCCGTGTCTTTTATGGTTCATGAGCGTCGTATGGTATGTATAATTTAATTATTTTTTAATTAAATTATATATTGTATATAATGATACTAATGTATTTGTTTTCTAATGTAAGACGCGCGTGGCGGAGGACGGCACCGTCCAATGCCTGTCAATGATGGAGGTGTTTGAGCGCACTCACCATCGTTAACGAGGAGTGGGGGACTACGTTGATAGCAGATCCTCGATCAAAATGGTAAGTATTTATGTTTATTTGATTTACACAATTTTTATTTATAGTTTATATATATTTAAAATGAAAACACGTGTAGAAAACATACACAAGAACTGTGATCGAGCATGGAGGCACACCGGAGGAGTTCAACGCAGGAGCTTGGATGGAGGCCGCAGGTGGCTAGGAGCACGACCGTATTTATGGCTTTGCAGAGAGTGGCCATGCACATGCCGAGCTCGGGCCACTTGGGGCACCGACCCCTCCGGCTGCGGGTGAGTGGTCCTCGACATCCAGGGTGCAGGACCAGAGCCGGATAGTGGCCTTGGAGTCGGAGCTCACCCAGTAGAGACAAGCGATGGAGGAGTAGAGGGTGGCGATGGAGGAGCAAAGATGGACAAATGAAGTGTTGAGACAGACGATGCAGAACATGCAGGCACTCCTCACTCAGATTGCGTCTCACTATGGCCTTCTACCGATGATGTCGCAGTCGTCATCCTTCTCGACCCAATCGACGCTCCCGACCCAATTGTTGTCGACTCCACCACCTCCACCGCAGCCGTGAGATTTTGGTTTATTGTATTTTGTTTATATTTTGATACTTATTTGTATACTGATAGTTGTTTATATACTTATAATTGTATATATATAATATTTTGATAATTGTTTGCCTCCGGTTTGAGGCCTAGATTGAGGATATTTATGTAAAACTTGTATGTTTGGTTTCAAATGCATGTGTAAATGTTTTTTGGTTGTAATCTGTGATTTAAAATAGATTGTAATCTATAAAATATCATTGTATACAAGAATTTATAAAAAATTTATTTTTTCAATTACAGGATATACCTTCAGCCACGGCTTACCCACAGTCGAGCGTCACTAAGCCGTGGTGGAAAGCTTATCGTAAATGGCTGATGGCCTGGGCAGCACCAAATAAGATGGTCGCTAATAGTATCACCGATGGCCCGAAGCCTTGGTTGATGTGTTTGTATAAGTGACAACCGCCTACAGCCGTCACAAATGTATTTAAATCAGCGACTGCGCCCGCGGCCGTCAGTGATGATTACTTTTGACAGCAGGGAGAGGTCGTCATAATTTA
This sequence comes from Canna indica, assembly GCA_034359265.1. Taxonomy (NCBI): domain Eukaryota; kingdom Viridiplantae; phylum Streptophyta; class Magnoliopsida; order Zingiberales; family Cannaceae; genus Canna; species Canna indica. Next base: position 43,337,124 of record CP136893.1, read on the forward strand.
TCTGAGACGCGTGTTGGCTTAAGGGTCTCTCCTAAGTCTCGATCTTTATTTTGATGATAACAAACATGTATTTAATCCAAGTGTGTAGTTTTGAGTTCAGGTTGAGGTTGCGATACGCATGCCAAATCCATTCAAATGGGACGACGGAAAAGATCGTCAAAAGAACGGAAGAAGAAATCATTCAAGAAAGGCACCGGATTAAGTCAAGAAGATTTAATGTAATATGTCTCTAGAATAGTTTATCCCAAGCCTAAAATGTAAGGTTATCCAAGTTGAAACTTGGTAACCAAACCCTTAGAATTGACATGTAAAAATACAAGGAATTAATCATCCTCAGCCTAGGATCGATCGATTGATCGGTCGGCCGACCAAGGCAATAAAATGGCGATGCAGCCCATTCGGTCGACCGAAGATTGCAAGAAATTGGCAGAAGCCATTCGGTCGACAGAATGTGGCGAAGGACAAATAGCTGGGCTGCGTCGGTCGATCGGTTGGTCGATCGACAGAGGCAAAAATTTGGCCGAAAGGTAGCGATCGACCAATTGGTCGACCAATTGGTTGATCGACCTAAAAATGACCTCTATCGCGTGATTCGTTGCAGCAATTCGGTCGACCGACGGGTCGACCGAATGTAGGAAGAAATATTGGCGGTCGACCCATCGGTCGACCGACAAATCGATCGGCCATGACCGAACGGGCTCAACGGTCGACTTTTTTCTTGTTGAATGGTCCATTCAGGTGAGGGGTTATAAATACCCCTCACCAAACTTCATTAAATACTTTTTGTGATCCCACTTGAGCATTAAAAAGAGTTCATAAAAGCCTTCAAAGAACTTCACCTGTGTGCGCGCATTCATTGAAGTCATCATCCTGTTGCAAGTTAAAAGAAAGAAGGTGGTGGAAAGAAGCTTGGTTCAAATTTTCTTTCTTTAGCTCTTTCCTTGTATTTGTACTTTGTTGAATCTTGTTTTCAAATTTATAGCTTGCGAGGTGTGCTAGGAAACAGTTAGGGTCATCTTTGTAGAATTGTGTTTTGCCTAGGTGAATAGGATTCAGGTGTTCTCCAAGTGTGGGAGAAGGGTGTCCTCAAGTCTATTCAAAGGGAAACATAATTTCTATAAAATAGTATTTAGAAATCCTTGGTAGTGGAGTAGGCGGTTGGCCGAACCACTATAAATAGTCTTGTTTGCATTGCTTGTTTACTTGCTTTATCATTGCTATTGAATTGTGATCATATCAATCTTTAAAGAATACTTGCATTAAGTTAAGATAAAATTGAGTTAAAAGAAAATTTAAAAAGGGGCTTGACATTATTCAACCCCCCCCTTCTAGTGTCAAGATCTATCCAATAATTGGTATCAGAGCAAGGTAGTAGGCTAAGATTTAACCATCTTCCCTACAAGTCATTATGTCTAGTGAAATTCAATTAGCTCAAGGGTCCTCTACTAACACTCCGCCACTATTCGATGGGAACGACTATGCCTATTGGAAGATCCGCATGAATGGCTTCCTTCAATCCTTAGGCATGGATGTATGGAGGATGATCCTAGTAGAGTATAAACAACCCGATAAGGACATGGATAAATGGGACCAAGAGGAAGTTAGGCCCTTTAATGCAAATGCCAATGCCGTCAATGCTCTATATTGCAGCCTATCAATTAATGAATTTAATAGGATCTCAACATGCAAGTCTGCATGCGAAGTGTGGAAGGTCCTAGAGACCACCCATGAAGGGACTTCGAAAGTAATGGAATCCAAAATCAATTTACTCATGCATGACTATGAAATGTTTAAAATGCTTTGACATGAGTCTATTGATGCCATGCATGCTAGGTTTCAAAATATTATGAATGGCTTAGCTAACCTTGGAAAGGAGATAAGGGAAGAGGAGAAGGTAAGGAAGCTCCTTCGTTCCCTTCCAAAATCTTGGGAATCCAAAGTGACAGCCATCATGGAAGCCAAGGATTTGAGCACTCTAAAGATCACCGAGCTCATTGGGTCTCTCATGACACATGAGACCCACATGAAGCAATATCAAGTAGAAGATGCTTCTAAAGGCAAGACCATTGCCTTAAAAGCATCACATCGGGCCGAAGAGTCATCATCATCCGAAGAAGAGATGGATGACCTTGAAGAAATGGCAATGATTGCTAGAAGGTTCATGAGCTTCATGAGGGGAGGCATGAGGAAAGGAAGAAGTGGCTACACTTGCTACAATTGCTACAAGACGGGGAACCTAAGAAAGGATTGCCCGCTTCTAAAGATGGCCACTACCTCCAACCCTCACAAGAAAGAAAAGTACAAGAAGAAGAAGAAGGCAATGATGTCTACATGGGACGAAATCGAGGCCTCATCAAGTGAAGAAGAGGCAAGGAGTGAAAAAGCAAACCTTTGTTTGATGGCAAAGCATGATGAGGTAAAATTTAATTTTGGTGAAAATTCATTTACTCAAGAAGAATTACAAATTGAATTTGAGCAAATGCATGATGAGTTTATTACAATTAGGAGAAAATTTAGAGATCTCAAAAAGGACAATAGATCCTTAGAAATTGAAAATGATAGCTTATTACTTTCATGTAAAGACCATAGGAAAGAAATAGACAATCTTAAGGAAGAAAATTGCACCCTAGAAAAGGCTAAGAAAGACCTAGAGATTGACAATGAAAAACTAGAAAAAGAAAACAAGTATTTATGTGATACAGTAGAGCATTTAAAAGATAGCATGCTTACATTAAAAAGGGAACTTTGCATGCTCAATGAGAAGATGACAACTATTCAAAATGTCATGCCAAAAGTTGTCAATAAAAAGAAATCATCACACTCCCATGCTCACACACACACACAAAGAAAGTTTTACGAAAATTGTTTCTCTTGTGGTATTTTTGGCCACATGGCAAAAGATTGTGCATTAAGATGGAACCCACATGCAAGATTCACATGGGTTCCAAAATTGACTAACACCCAAGGACCCAAGAAAATTTGGGTACCTAAGGAAGTTTCTTCTCCTTTTGTAGATGGAGAAGCATCCTCAACCAAGTAGGAGTACTTGGATATTGGATAGCGATTGCTCCAAGCACATGACGGGAGACATCAATTTGTTTGCAACCCTATCAAGTAAAGATGGTGGACATGTCACATTTGGAGACAATGCCAAAGGTAAGATTGTTGGCATTGGTGACATAGGTATACTCCCTTGCCCATGTATCAAAAATGTTTTGTTAGTTGATGGTTTAAAGCATAATTTGATTAGCATATCCCAATTATGTGATAATGGGTACATTAATTATATCTTTGAGGCATCTAAATGCATTATTAGAAGTACACCCTCCAATGACATCATGTTCATAGGAAATAGGCAAGAAAATGTATACACCCTAGAATTAAATGTCTTGCCCAATCCTCATGTTAGATGCTTAGTTGCCATGGAAAATGACTCTTGGTTATGGCATAGAAGGCTAGGACATGCCAGCATGAGCCTCATCCAAGAGATATCTAGGAAAGACCTAGTAAAAGGATTACCTAAGAAAAAGTTTGAAAAAGATAAGCTTTGTGATGCATGTCAACTAAGTAAGCAAGTAAAATCATCATTCCATAGTATAAATCAAGTTAGTACATCTAGAATTCTTGAGCTTGTGCACATGGATCTTTTTGGTCCATGCGATGTAGCTAGTCTAGGTGGAAAGCTTTATTGCTATGTATTGGTTGATCACTTTTCTAGATTTACTTGGGTTTTCTTTTTGGCTAAGAAACTTTTGAGTTTTTCAAAAAATTTACAAAGAAAGTTTCAAATGAAAAAGGAGTTTCTATTTTGAAAATTAGGAGTGACAATGGAGGGGAGTTTTAAAATGAATTTTTTTTAGAGTTTTCTGATGATTTAGGTATCCAACATACCTTTTCTTCCCCTAGGACCCCTCAATAAAATGGGGTGGTTGAGAGGAAAAATAGAACTTTACAAGAAATGGCTAAGACTATGTTATGCGAAAATAATTTGCCTAAATATTTTTGGGCCGAAACCATAAATACTTCATGTTATGTTCTTAATCGAGTTTTATTGAGACCAAAAATAAAGAAAACACCTTTTGAGCTTTGGAATGGTAAAATCTCAAATGTGGGATATTTTCATGTTTTTGGATGTAAATGCTTCATTTTAAATACTAAAGAGAATTTAGGAAAAATTGACTCTAAATCCGATGAAGGAATTTTCCTAGGTTACTCTACTAACTCTAAGGCTTATAGAGTTTATAACCGTAAGACAATGATGGTTGAAGAATCCATGCATGTTACTTTCAATGAAACTAATAATTTTTCAAGAAATGTCAAGATTGTGAATGTAGGTGTGGAGCTTGAGGATCTCACACTTCATGATAAGGAAGTGGAGGATGAAGATAATGAGGAAACCCAACATGAAGAACCCCCATCCTCAAGTCAACCTCAAGTTGAAGATGATGAAGAAGAAGAAGCTCTACCACCTCTCCCTAAGGGATACCAATTGGTAAGAGATCATCCAATTGACCAAGTCATTGGAGAGCCTTCTACGGGAGTGGTAACACGTTCTAAACTTAAAAATTTATGCCAATATGTAGCTTTTGTTTCTCAAGTAGAGCCTAAGAATGTTAAGGAAGCCATAGAAGATGAGTTTTGGGTATTAGCTATGCAAGAAGAACTCAACCAATTTGATAGAAATGATGTATGGGACTTTGTGCCTAGACCTAGTGATCAAACCATAATTGGAACCAAGTGGGTTTTTAGGAATAAGATAGATGAAGAAGGACTAGTTATTAGAAACAAAGCTAGGCTAGTAGCACAAGGGTACAACCAACAAGAAGGAATAGACTATAATGAAACATATGCTCCCGTAGCTAGATTAGAAGCAATTAGGACGCTTTTAGCATATGCTAGCTTTAAGGGTTTTAAACTCTTTCAAATGGATGTAAAAAGTGCCTTTTTAAATGGTTTTATAAATGAAGAAGTTTATGTTGAACAACCCCCCGGTTTTGAAAGTTTTGAGTTTCCAAATCATGTTTTCAAACTTAAAAAGGCTTTATATGGTTTAAAACAAGCCCCTAGGGCTTGGTATGAAACACTTTCTATTTTCTTAATTGAACAAGGTTTTGATATAGGAAAAGCGGATGTTTCATTTTTCATTAAGCACCATGAAAATGACATGCTACTAGTTCAAATCTATGTTGATGATATAATTTTTGGTGCCACTAATGAAATGCTTTGTGAGTAGTTTGCTAAGTGAATGCAAGATGAATTTGAGATGAGCATGATGGGAGAGCTCTCCTTCATGCTTGGTCTCCAAATCAAGCAAACCAACAAAGGGATCTTCATCAATCAAGCTAAGTACACAAAGGAGCTCATCAAAAGGTTTGGGATGAATGAAGCCAAGATAGCTCCTACACCTATGAGCGCATTCATGAAGATTGACAAAGATGAAGAGGGCATTAAAGTGGACGAAAAACGATATCGAGGTATGATCGGTAGTCTCCTCTACTTAACCGCAAGTAGACCCGATATCATGTTTAGTGTATGTGTATGTGCTAGGTTTCAATCTTGCCCCAAGATGTCTCATTTAAGTGCAGTAAAATGTATATTGAGATATCTAAAGGGCACGGTTGATTTAGGATTATGGTATCCATGTCATGCATCATTTGATTTAATCGGTTTTTCGGACGCTGATTTTGCCGTATGTAAGGTAGATAGAAAAAGCAGTAGTGGGTGTTGTCAATTTTTAGGAGCGAGTCTTGTTTCTTGGTTCTCAAAGAAACAAAACTCGGTTGCCCTTTCAACTACCGAAGCGGAATACATCACCGCAGTTAGTTGTTGTGCGCAAGTGCTTTGGATGAAACAAACCCTTTTAGACTATGGACTTAGGTATCCTTGCATACCTATACATTGTGATAATACTAGGGCAATTAATTTAACCAAAAATCTCATTTTACATTCTAGAACTAAACATATTGATTTGAGACATCATTTTCTTAGGGATAATGTAGCTAAGGGAAATATATCGGTAGAATTTGTATCCATCGATAAACAACTTACCGATATATTTACAAAATCCTTAGTTGAAGAAAGTTTCACAACCTTAAGAATGCAATTAGAAATTTGTGCTTTACCTTGTGATTAAAGAGTATTCTCTTCAAAATTTACATGTTTTCAAAACTTGCATTCTATAAAAGTATCATCACACTTATGTATTGCTCTATAGTGGGGCTTTGCGACCTATTGGTGTTTGCCTTCTATAGGCTTACATTAATGGGAAGGACTATAGTGATAGATGATACTTGGTTTTTGTAGCTTTCTCGGTTTTTTGGTTTGATGATAAAATTTCATTAAGTGTACCTTAATTCTTACCTTTTTTGATTGATGTCAAAAGGGGGAGAAAAAGTAAGGTCACATTTGGATCTCAAGATGCATATAGGTAGTGTGAGTTTTATAGTTAAGGGGAAGAGATATAGTTAGGGGGAGTTAAAAATGACATGCACAATGGTAGGGGGAGCATAGGTCATGTTATAGATAATTTGAACATGTACATTGATAGGGGGAGCATAGGTTGAGTTATAAGAAGTTAGATGTATAGGCTAAGTTAGAAAGTTGAATGCATAGGCTAAAGTATTTATCTTGCATACCCTAACTCTTGAATGCCTTAACTCAAACTCATAAATGTTGTTAATTTTCTTAAAGTTTAATGTTATGTTTGTCATCATCAAAAAGGGGGAGATTGTTGGCCTAAGGGTCTCTCTTATGCCTCGATCTTTATTTTGATGATAACAAACATGTATTTAATCCAAGTGTGTAGTTTTGAGTTTAGGTTGAGGTTGCGATACGCATGCCAAATCCATTCAAATGGGACGACAGAAAAGATCGTCAAATGAACGGAAGAAGAAATCATTGAAGAAAGGCTCCAGATTAAGTTAAGAAATCATATCAATCATTAAAGAATACTTGCATTAAGTGAAAATAAAATTGAGTTAAAAGAAAATTTAAAAGGGAGCTTGACACGCACATCCAATAACACGCACATCAATGACACGCACATCAATGATAGTGTTTTGCCACATCAACCCCCCCTTCTAGTGTCAAGATCTATCCAATAACACGCACATCAATGACAGCGTTTCGCCACGGCTAACGCCGTCCGTGATAGTTGTCACCGACGATTCATCCACGGCTTGAGCCATCGGTGATGACAATAATTCTAGTAGTGTCATAAGCAGAACCTGTAGCAATATTAGAGGGACCAGTTGTTCACAGTTGTGACAGATGGAGCTTGATGTTCAATCACAGCCTCAAGTACAGGAATAGAAACTGCTTCAGGAACTGGAGTAGCAGTTTCAACTGCTTCTTGTACAGTTGTAACTAGGAGGATACTGACAGGAGGACTTGGTACAGGGTCCTTTGAGATTCCTTTTGTAACAATAGCAAGATCCTGATGCTGGTCTTCAAGAACTGAATCTGTAGAAGGTGGAGAAGGACCAGTCTTGACTGGAGTATGTTGGGTGAAATGGCCACACTAGAGGGAGGGTGAAAAGTGTGTTTACTAATCTTTTTTCCTAAATCCGGTTTTAATTGTTTCTTTGGTTACTTAGGCAAATTTCAAGTTGAGTAGCAAGCGGAAGCAAAGTAAATACGATAATGAAATAAACACAAGTAGAATCAATACAAACACAATTATTTATAGTGGTTCGGCCCCAATGCCTACTGCACTACCTAAGCATCGCTTAGGATTTCCAAACTAGGTTTACTAGATTATATTGTTTCCTTTACAATGAGGACGTTTTCACCAGAGAGTCTCCGCTCTCACACCGAAGGCACTTCCACACCCGGAAGTCTCCGCCTTCCTACCGAGAGCACTCTCCCACCTTAATCCTAAGGACAACAAGAACCCAATTACAAGACCTAACAACTTAGGTCTACACAAGCTCAAATACAATGAAATAAATCACAGAGATACACAAATAATTGAGGAAATAAATAATACAACAAATACTTAGCTCCAAACACAAGTCCTAGTTCCTCTTGATGCCTCAATGATGAATCATTCAAAGCTTGAAGGCAAGATCAAGGATGTATCATGGAAACCAGGGTTATCAAAGGGATGACTCAATAAATGCTTTGAGAATGAACAAGAATGGCTCAATGGAAGCTTAGATAAAGGGTTGAACGCTTGCTAAGGCTTCTATTTATAAACCTTGAGGAGATGACATGAAACAGCCACCTCAACGGGCGGAAAACTAGTTGTTTTCGCCGTCCGGTCGAAGGTCCAGTGATCGTCGGTCAACCGACCTAGCGACTGAAGGAATACTACCATTTTTTGGTACATTTCGGGTGACCGTTCGGTCGACCGACTTGCCTACTGCCAATTTTTGGCAGCATTCGGTCGATTGAAACTGGGTAGACTACACTGCTTGGTTTTTTTTGCTTGTTTGCTCGATTCTAGGTTACGTCTTCGCTAAGTCTACTTATATAACATTTCTTAACTTTAAAACATAAATGTTATATAAGGATTACCGCCCATTTGGATTCAATAAAAATATATAAAAAAACAAAATCCTTAAGAATCAAAATATAGTTTTTGGGGTCTAGTACAAATTTTTTAAAAACTTAAATTTTCTAATCTCTCGGGTCAAATATGGGTATGCTAAAGGCTTCCAAAAATTCCTTAAAGATATCTCGTTATCTAGTTTTTATCCAAGGAACAATTACCGCCATTTTTTGTGTCAAGAAAATATCTAGGTCATATAGCCCTCCAAGGAGCTCCCTAGGCTTAGTGAATTTCAAGACGATTTTTGGGTTTTCATATTTTGGGGTTCGGGTTTGGTTTTTGGGTTCTTTGCATCATAAAAGAGGATTACAACACATAGTAGACACCCTAAACCTAAACTCTAACTTCTCGAAGAATCCCGAGCGTCGACGCGCATCCTTGCCGATTTCTCCAATTTTTTCGATCGCGGATGTCGTACGCTTAGCGACTTAGAACCTGAAAGATTTCTCAATGAAATATTAGTTCCATGTTTGTTATCTTCAAAACCGAGATTAAGACCAAGATAGAAAACCTTAGGCCAACAGAGTGGAATCATGAATAATGACATCAAATGAGGCAGTTTCAACTTGGTTAGCTTGAAAATAAATGCATGAATAGCGAATGATTGCCATACAAATCTCCCTCTCTAACATGAGAATTCTCCCCCTCAAAAATAGAAAACCTAGGTAGAGAATCATGAATATTAAACCACAAACCTCGACCCTTTCTTAGACAGTGATCTTCAGGACGATGGCCAAGCTTGACTTGCATTGGGTGACCATGAGAAGGAGGAGAGGCTTCCTCATTTGACATCGGATTGGAAGATGTCACAACCTTTTCTTTGAGATTAGAAGATGACACGCCCTTATCCAGAGGAGATGTAGCTTTCTTGTAAACCTTTCGCAAAAACTCTTTTCGCTGTGGACCCGAGGGAGACTTGGTCAGCTCCATTTGTAGAAAGAAGATAGGAGTGAAGTATAAGAGCAATCAAGAGAGCAGTTACAACTTCAAACCTTGAATGAAGGAGGTTACTACTCCGAGTCTTGAAAGAGAAGGTTACTGCTTCGAGCCTTGAGAGAGGGGGTTACTACTTCAAGCCTTGATTGAGGAGGTTACTGTTCCAAGTCTTGAATGAGGAGGTTAGTGTTCTGAGACTTGAATGTGAGGATTCAATTCTTCGATCCCTGAATGTGCAAAATTAGTGGACTGAGAGAGAAAGCATTTATAACAAAAGGAGGTTACATTTTCTTCTTTAAATAAAAACCTCTTTTCCTCTTTCTTTTTTTTTAACATATCACAAAATTTCATAACTCCATAGAAGATCTCAACTGCTCAAAACTCCCTCCATCTAAGGTCATTGTGAAGACATCGGCCACTTGTCGATCTATAGAGATATACTCGATTATAACTATTTCAGGTTCAACCATAACAATTTTAACTGGTTCTTGTACATGCTCGGCAATTGAAACTGAGGTGTTAACTATTGAAGGACTTGGAGCAGAGACATCAGTGACTTTCTCTTGTACGGGAGCATGATCTCTTTCCTCATCTTTAAGACCAATATCTCCAATACTTTCAACTTGCATAGGACCAACCAGGTCCAAATAAATAAGCTTTAGAGGTATTGATGTAGCAACTAGTTGTAACTGGTGATGAGACTGCCTTGTCCGTTTTCCTTCTAGACAAGGGCCGCAAATAGCTCTATGTTGTAGGCTATTGTTGACTTGAATGGCCTCTATGAACTAGTGTATCCTAGTCCATTGTGATTAGAAGGAAATTTTCCTGCACTCAAAATTTTGTTAAGAGTACCACTAGAATTCATCATTCTAACTTCCTTCTTTACCTTTTCAAGTTCAGCAATCAACTTGGATTCTTTGTCTTCCTTTTCAGTAATTTGATTTTGAAGAGTTTGAACTTTCTCCTCAAGTTTCTTATTTTCTTCAATCAAGAGCTTGTTTTGATTACTGAGAGACTTGTTAAGTTTTTTCACTTCAACTCATTTATCAAACATCTCCTGGTAGGCTTCCTCAAGACTGTCAGCACATTGAACTTTGTAGTGATCATCATCTGCATCTGAGTTGTTGAGAGTTTTAATTGTGTCACCAATACAAGCTATGAAAGCTAAAGTTGTATTATTCAGACTCTTTTGCGTCAATTTCTTCATCATTATCACTCCAGGTGATAGTAAAGGACTTTTTGGCTCTCTTTTGTAGATTTGGACATTCTGATCTGACATGTCCATATCCTTTACATTCAAAGCATTGGACACCTTTGGACTTCTATTTTGAATCATTTTTAAGTCCCAAAGATTGACTTCTTCTGTTTTCTCCAATAGAGAAGTTTGATTCTAAGCTAGTCGAACTAGATGGTTGAAACTGTTGTTGGAACTGCAGTTGAAACTGCTTGTTTTTAGCTTTCGGAAACCTTTTGAAATTCTTTGTAAGAAGGGTACACACTACATCCATTTCATCATCTAAACACTCTTCAGACCTTCCTTCATCTTTAGTAGCACTGAAAGCAAGGTTTTTCTTTTTCTCTTTGTGTGAGTACTTTTCTGGTAGTTCCAACTCATACGTTTCAAGCTTTCCCATTAAAGTATCAAGAGTCATAACTGATGGATCATGAACTTCACTAATAGCTGCAACTTTCATATCAAATTCTGAAGGCATAGATCTAAGAACTTTTCTTATCACTTTTTCTTCTGAAAATGATTCACCAAGATTTGTCGCATTATTCATAAGATCTTTGATACGCCCATGGAAGTCTTGAATGCTTTCATCTTCTCCCATCTTTAGATTCTGAAATCTGGTGTTGAGGATTTCAACTTTGGACTAACGAAGCGTTAGGGATCCTTCATGATTAGTTTCTAAAGTTTCCCATTCCTGCATTGCCAAGGCACAAGAAGAAATTAGTTTAAACTAATAAGGACCAACTCAACTAAAGATAACATTAAGGGCTTTATTTTCATAATTTGCTACAATAATTTTTGCTTCAGTATATTGGCTTTTTGTCTTGCGCTCAGTACCATCTATCATTGGAGGTGTATATGCAACCCCTATAGTGCCCCAGCAACGATCATCCAAGGCTTTGATGAAATGTTATGCCCAAAAATCCTAAGATAATATTTTATTCCTTAGCAGGAGACCGTGGGCCCCAGTTAGCCTGGATTGGCGTAGAGTCGCAAAATTTAATTCAAATAAGCTTTTTATATGAAAAAATTTAGGAAAAATATATTTATTTTATTTCTATGATTTAGCATCCTAGGATGATAGAGGGTCTTGAGACGAATTTAGAGGTTGAATCGGATCTCGAATCGGAGTTAGAATGGGCTAGTTTAGTCAGATAACTCAAGCGGGGGCATTTTGGTCATTTGGACCAAACATAGGCCTATAAAAATTGAACCTGGGGCATGTGGCCAGGGGTTTTACCACACACCACCCGAGGCTCAAGAGGACGAGAGAGAGTCACCACCGAGAGGAGGAGGACGAGTTCCGGTGCCGGATTTCGCAAGATTGTTGGCGTTCAACGTATGAAGTGAAAGAAATAGTGCATTTGAGCCAATCACATGTTGATGTGTAGAGAACTATTTTTGGTTAATGAATAATATGAGGCAACTTTTCATCATATGTTGCATCTATATTTTGCATATATTAGATTGTGATACATGGACCCGCGCAATATATTCCAAGGTCATGATGAGATCATGCCAGTGAGACTTGGAATCTAGATGCCCCTGTTCTAAATGTTCCCAGTCGTAGGATCACCAATTAGGGGATTGGTGATTCCAAATAGACTGGTGCACTTGGTACATGCCTTGTGAGTGTTGACCTATTGCTTTGGACTTATCCTTACGTGGCCTTCAGTGTCATGTGCCGAATACCTCTGGGCATGGGTAAGCACCCATGGAGGTATGTGAGCAACCGATATAGAATCAATTACTCCTAGTAAGAGGATATATTATCCTATGTGTCCCAGCAAGTGTCGGCTCAGGAATCTCTGACCAAAGTAGATATGAATGTTGGGAAAAGATTTTTCGACATGTCATTATTGAGACAACGACTTGGCAGACAGAATACATATGAATTGGTATTAGGGTTTGACACTTTTCTGTACCCTGGCCGTATTCAAGACATTGTAACTGAGGGACTTAGTTCCACAGTAACTAATCACCGAATGGCGTTCGATCCCTGTAGATTGAACCTCACACATTCTTAGTAGTCATGACACGTTGCTAGACGTCAATCTTGACTTGTGAGTAGAGTCTCTTACGATCACACTAAAGGGGTTTAGTGGTGGCTTGTAAGATTCGAATAAGAAGTCATTCTATCGGATCTGACTCTCTGTTATGCACAACTCACTGCTAGCTTAGTGTGGGACCCAATGGATCACACAACATGCTAACCTCGTAACGAACCTTATGAGATAAAGTCCAAATGTGGCTCTATATATCTACTAGCATGGACATGCTGCAACTCGATCACGGATCTCATTTACGGAGACGATAGGAAAGTTGTTTCCTGTAGGAACGAATGCATGAGGAAGGAGTTCCTCGGTAACCCTAATTTGTAGGGCATCCCTAAATTGTAGGGATTGGCACATGATAATATTTCATGTAGTTGATTAAATTTAATTATGAAATAAATATTTAATTAACTATTTGATCGGGAATATATTTAATTATGAATTAAATATAATTTAATTTTGAATCAAATATACATTGTGGGAAAATTAGTTTTCGACCATGAGCCTAATCAATTAACTAGAAATTAATTTATTTGGATATATTCTAATTAATAAGAATTTGATTTATGGAGATAAATCATAAAATTAATAGATATATGATTTTTGAGGATCAATCATAATTCTATTAATAAATAAGAAATTGAAGTATTTAGATAAATCACTTTCTTACCTTTTAGGGAATTGGTTTGTTGTATGTTGCTTAGAGATCTAGGGTTCTATCTCTAGTATGGTCACCTATTGTGACTTTCTATCTTTGTTATAAAAAAAAATTGGTTTGTTTAGATAATTATCATTCTTATTTGTAGCCTCTTAATTTATGGAGATAAACTAAAGTTTTTATTTTATTGGACTTAATTAATTTTGAATTAATTATGAAACCATTAAAATATAAATTACTTTTGGAGGCAAACCCCGTAATTTTGAATTCCGGAGAGAGAGTTTTTAGAGGGGGCGAGTCTATCTTGTAACCACCCCCCTGTCACGCCCCAAACCCGGCATGACCGGCCAGGGTACGCCACGCCACGTACCCCGAAGCCTAACCCAACTCAAACCATATGAACACATAACCAAACTTGAACATCTAATAATATCTCAAATATTTAAAAGAAACATTTTAATTCCAAATAAACCCTAGATCACCAATTCAATAATTAGTAAAAGTCCAAATCGTTTTCAAAATTCAATTTCTAATCAAGACATCCCAAGTAATAAAAGTGCATAAACAAATAAACAGAACTGACATGACTCAATGACTCAAAGAAAGAAAAAAAAGGACTTGGTATCCCCCTCGACCACGACATGTCACGAGACCCGTTGTCCTGCCGCCACCAGCCACCACTAGCCGCGCTACTGCACCCCGGTACCTCTCTTATCTAGCGCAGGTGCTGTAAAACAATAAAATGAGGGGTAAGTCCACTGGGACTTAGTGAGTAGATAAGTCCTCAATTTCCAATACATCATCATCATCATGCAATAATAATAATAAAAATACAGGTAAGCATAAGAGCATAAAACATATTTATTTTGAGCATTTATTTTTAGCAGCGCAATCATCCTCGTCAATGCCTAGCAATCCTGCAGAAAATTCCACCATGTATAATATACTCAATGCACTCATTGACATGCTCAATGCAATCATCCACATGAATCACCTCCAGACCCGTCAGTCCCACATAGCCACATGGGGTAGGTAGACGGGTGGCCGCCGCACTACCACCCAGCTTAGTGGTAGCCTATTGGGGTATGGTCTCCCCTCACCATCACTAGCTCTTCCAAGGTAGCCTATTGGGGCATACGTTCCCCTCACCTGCTCGGGTCTCCGGGCTATTTCCTTGGGGTATGATCTCCCCGCATCAGACAGACTTCCGGAATGAGGCCAACGCTGTCACCTTGGGGCATACCTTCCCTGCACCAGCAAGGCTTATGGGAAATGCAACACGCACATCACAACATCACACGCGCAGGTATATAGATACATAAATGAGCATAACAATGATGTGCACAATAGGTAACAAGGGTATGTCTACGGCATAGCTTCACCTCCGCTTCCTCCCGCAATACATCACAACCACGGAGGTAATATATACATATAACGATGCTCAAATCATGAATTCATAGCATAATAATGAGTATGAAAATAAGGTACAACACCTCCAAATGTCATAGGAAAACAAGCATGTGTAAGATGTAAACAACACAACACCTCCTAACTTTCCTACGCGGTTTAGACCCGACTTTAGCCCTCCCCTAGACGTGTACCCTAGGGCCGGCCTACCCCTCTATCTGAGTACTCTAGGGGCATAGAGGGCTCAGCCCCCTTGGGTTCCCTAAGGGTAGGCTTACCCTAAGGTTGTCCTAGGTTTGTAGGGTCTCTAGGTGTCCTTAGGGCACTCAATTCCCTATTTGTATGTCTCTACAATTTCCCTAGAGTGTAGAAGAGATTTAATGTACCCTAAAGTATTTTCCTAAGGTGTAAAAATCCTATTTTTATTTTTACCCCAAGATTACACAAAGAAACCATCAAGAATTCAAAGAGAAATGGGGAAGCACAACAAGGAAAAGGGGCGGCCAAGTTGTCCCAAAAATCACTCTGATAGAATCTTTGCGATCACGATAAAAACCTCAATGCGAATATCCAATTCAATCCATAAAAAACCCAACAAAAATTGACAAGAACCCTGTGACATAGGGGTGTCATGGATGATGAAGAGAAGAGGAGAAAGAAGGCTAATCCACTCATCTCCTTTGGAGAAACCGGGAAGGAAGAAGAAACTAAGGGTCTCCCTACATTGAACGCCGACGATCTTGCGAGATCCGGCACCAAAATTCCTCCTCCTCTCGGCGGCGCCTCTCCATCTCCTTCTCTTGAGCCTTGGATGTCGTGTGGAAGAACCCCTTGCCACACGCCCCAAGTTCAATTATATAGGCTTCTTTTTGGTCCAAATGACCAAAATGCCCCCGCTTAACTTAACCGACTAAACTAGCCCATATCTAACCCGTTCTAACTCTGATTTGAATGCTGATTGAATCACTGAATTCGTCCCGGAACCCTCTATCATAATATCATGCTAAATCACAGAAATAAAATAATTATATTTCTCCTAAATTTTTTATTTATTTAAACGCTTACGCGAATTAAGTTTCGCGACCCTATGCCAATCTGCGCTAACTCGGCCCCATAGTCCCCTGCTAAGGAATAAAATATTATTTAGGATTTTTGGGCATAACAATTCCTCCCCCCATAAAGAAAATTCATCGTCGAATTTTTAGATGAAGGAAAGGAGCTTACCTCGGCAAGAAAAAGGTACGGGTACTTCTCTCTCATATCCTGCTCGACCTCCTAAGTGTCCTCCTGCCCTGAGTGATGCTCCCAACGAACTTTCACCAAGGGGATCTCCTTGGACCTCCGCTTCCTCACCTGCTTGTCTAGGATCTCTACAGTCTGCTCCTAATAAGAAATGGTCGGATCGACCACTACCGCAACAACATCTAGAATATGGGACTCATCCAGAACATATCGATTAAGCATGGAGACATGGAAGATAGGATGCACTCGATCCATGCTAGGCGATAGAATCAACTCGTAAGCAACCGCTCCTCTACACCGCAAGATAGTGAAAGGCCCGACGAATCTAGGGCTCAACTTTCCTTTTCTCCCAAAGTACACAACCCCTTTCATAGGGGACACCTTTAGGAAGACCAAATCCCCCTCCTGAAACTCCACGTCGTGGACTTTACCATCGGCATACATCTTCTAATGACTATGAGTTGCTAGAAGTTGCTCCTTGATCAGCTTCACTTTCTCAACAGCGTCATGAACCAAGTCTGGCCCTAGCATCTGGGACTCGCCGGCCTCAAACCAGCCTATCGGTGACCTGCACATGCTCATGTACAAAGCCTCAAACGGGGCCATACCGATGCTGATGTGGTGACTGTTATTATAGGCTAACTCTACCAAAGGTAGATGCCTCTTCCAGCTGCCCTCCAGGTCCATCACGTACACCCTCAGCGTGTCCTCAAGTGTTTGTATGGTACTCTCTGATTGTCCGTTCGTTTGAGGATGAAAAGCGGTACTGAACCGCACCTACGTACACAAAGCTTCCTAAAATGACTGCCAAAACTGAGCGGTAAACTGAGTTCCTCGGTCGGATATGATCATAACTGGATTCCCATGGTAATCCACGATACAGTCAAGAAACAACCGTGCATACTCCTTGTTGGCCTAAGGTTTTCAACCTTGGTCATAATCTCGGATTGATGATAGCAAACATGGAACTAATGGTTTCATTGAGAAATACATTCAGGTTCCAAGTCGGTTAGCGCACGACATCCGCGATCGAAAAAATTGGAGAAATCGGCAAGGATGCTCGTCGACGCTCGGGATTCTTTAGGAAGTTAAAGTTTAGATCTAGCGTATCTAGTTTATGTTGTAAATCCTCATGATGATGCATAAGAACACAAAAACCAAACCCGAACCCCAAAATATGAAAAACCGGCAAATTAGAAAATGACCCTGGAATTCACTAAGCCTAGGGAGCTCCTAGGAGGGCTATATAAGCTACACATTTTCTTGGCACCAAAAATACCGGTAATTGTCCCTTAGGTAAAAACTAGATAACGAGGTATTTTTAAGGAATTTTTGGAAGCTTTTAGCATATCCATATTTGACTAGGGAAATTATAAAATTTCCATTTTTTGGAAATTTGTACTAGACCCCAAAAATTAGATTTTGATTGTTAAGGATTTTGATTTTTTAGATATTTTATTGAATCCAAATGGGGGGTAATCTTTATATAACATTTATGTTTTAAAGTTATTAACTAGTTAAGAAATGTTATATAAGAGGACCTAGCAAAGACCGAACCCAGAAATGAACAAACAAGCAGAAAAATTAGCCAAAACCAAGCAAACCGCCGAGTTTCGATCGATCAGTCGGTCGAACGAATGGTGCCCGAAATGGGTAGAAGCCATTCGGTCACTCAGCGGTTGATCGATCGGTCAACCGACAATCGACCGAACCTACGACCCGCTGGCGACAATGGCTCTTTTTTGAACCGTTGTGGTGTGTTTCATCCGAGCCTACCTCTTGGGCTCTCTATATAAACACATACCATGCCTTCCTATGATCTTCCAATTCTTCATGAGACATCCTTTGACACCTACAAGCTTTGATTGAGCCATCTTTGTAGAAACCCTAGCTTTCTGCCTTGTTTTTATTGAGTTTGCCTTCAAGCTTGATTTTGGTTCATCATCAAGGCATCAAGAGGAGCTAGGATTTATTGTGTTGGAGCTAAGTATTTGTGTTGTTGTATTTTTGCTCCATTACTTGTATATTTTCTTGTTTATTTCATTGTATTTGATTGAGTTGGTGGTTGCCTTGGTGTTAATCCTTAAAATCCACCATTGTAAACTTTGTTTGCTAGGATTAGCTGAGTTGTCCTTAGGTTGAGGTGGGAGAGTGCTCTCGGTAGGAAGGCGGGATACTTCCGGGTGTGGAAGTGCCTTCAGTTTGAGAGCGGAGACTTTTCGGTGTAAAGTCTTCATTGTAAGGAAACTTATTAATCTAGTTAAACTAGTTTGGAAATCCTAAGCGGGGTGCTTAAGTAGTGGAGTAGGCATTGGGGCCGAACCACTATAAATCATTGTGTTAGCATCGATATTTTGTTTGTGTTAATTACTTTATCATTAATCGCTTCCGCATTTAGTCGTTCAATTCTGAATTGCCTAAGTAATCAAGTAAACTATTAAAACTGGATTTAGGCAAATAGTTTTAGTTAACACACGATTCACCCCCCACCCCCTCCCCTCCCTCTAGTGTGGTCATTTCACCAACATTTGGTATTAGAGCAGGTTGTAGATTGAGATTTCACCATCTCCTCTACATCATCTCTCGATCCGGAAAATGGCACTAGAGGGTTTAGCGTCTTCACCTCCTAGGTCCGATGCCTCAAACTTTGGTCTTTGGAAATATAGGATGTAGACATATTTAAAGACTAAAGGTTTTGGTATCTTTAACATATTACATTTAGAATTCATTGAACCTGTGGTTGACATGCTTACTTGGAGTGAATTGGATAGGAAAATGTTTAAGTATAATGGAGATGCCAAAAATTGTATACTTTGCACATTACCAAATGGCATCCTAGATAAAGTCATGCATTGCTCTTCGGCTTATGATTTATGGGTCACTTAAAATATTTTATATGATTATACCAAAACCGAAGAGATTGGCACTTTTCATGAAGGTGGTGATGACAGTGGTCACTCACCTACTACTAATCTCTGTTTTGATGCCCATAGTGCTTCTAGTCAAAGGAGTAACTCTAAGAGCCGAAAACAAAAGGTGATTTGTCGTGCGCTTGCAAGGAAAAGGGGCATGTGAAGAAAAATTGCCCTACCATGATGAACAAAGAAAGTAAGAGGTCAAGTGCTTCCACCTCCACATCTCAGTCATTTAAAGCACCCTCTAGCCATGACTATGAAACCACCTCCAAAGTTTGCCTCATGGTTGCAAATAATGAGGTACTTTCTTCTTCATCTAGTTATGATAATGATAATGATAGTACTAGCTCTTCTAGTTCACATGATGAGTTAGTAAGTGAATATAAGAAAGTGTACACCTTGTTTGTTAAAAAGGATAAAGAAAACAAAAAATTGAAGAAAGAAAACTTAAGCCTTAGTTCTCAATTACATGATGTAAAATTAGAAAATGAGAAGCTAAAAGTTAGTGTCTCTAATCCATGCCATGATACCTTAAGTATTGACACTACGGATTTGAAAACAAAAAATGACATCTTAAAGAATGAAAGTAGCATGTTGAAAACTCAATTGCATGCTATTCATAGATCCATGAACGATTTGAAAAATGAGGTTGTGTTTTTTAATAAGTAAATGAATTCAAAAATGTTTCTTCTCCTAAGAACACAAGAATGAAAAATGTTTATGTAAAGAATACCAATGTCCATCATCATTCCCATGTTAAGCATTCTACCATTAAACCTCATGTTCAAAAGAAGAATGTTTCCTTTAAAAATGCTCATGTTCATCATAGCTCACATGTCAAGCATTCTAGTGATAAATCACATGTCCATAGCAAAAATAAAAAGTTTCATGGACATTGTTTTAGTTGTGGTACATATGGCCATGCAATCTATGATTGTGCATTTAAGAAGAATCCAAGTGTTGCTAGGAAACTTTGGATACCTAGGCCAACTAACCCCCAAGGACCCAAAGCCATTTGGGTACCAAAGGTTTCTTATTCTCTTGTAGGGCGAGCTACCACACAAGGGTAAAGAGAAGTGAAGAGTTGAAGTTGACCATGGACTTAAATGAAGTATCATTCCTGGTTGCAACTTCAAACCATCATGATGCCATAGGTATGGAAATTGGCATCTAAGTATACTTTGTATCATCTTCTTATTTTGGTTTGTTTTATTTAAGTTGGAGTTATGATACATGTTTAATTTGGGTTGTTTTCCCCACTCTTGTTAAGAATCCTTTGGAAAATATTTTTGATTTTTGATTTCCGGTCTCTTCGGAGACCTATGTAGCCTATAACGGGCTCATGCGACCTTACGGTTCTAAATCGTAATCTCATTGTGGTCTTTCGGTTTTCAACCAATAGGAAGGGTTGGAGATCTTATTTTTCAAAATTTCACATTTTGAGATCACTTTGATTCATTCCGGTATCACTTTGACTTATTTGTAAATGAATCTCTACTACTTAGCAAAATAAGTCTTCGAAAATAATACTCGATCATCATATTTGCTATTTAGTACGATAACTTGCTAGTAGATATGACTTGATTACTATTAATGAAGTATACTTGTAAGTTATTGAAAATGGAAGGCTATTGTGAAGAAAATGGAAAATGAAATGAAAAGTTTGGGAAATTCCAAGAATGAGGTATGAGTTCGTTTTTGCAAAAATCTTAGTATCATAGTTGAATATTCATGCTTTAATGATGTCTCTATACTCATGATTTATTTTGCATGATAAATCTATGAAATTTTATGAGTAGGTAAAATTTCGATACTTAGGCGATTTCATGATGTTGATATTAAATGAAATCGGACTAGGTTGAAATTCTTTATTAGAGATCTCATTTTGAGTTAGTAGTTGGTAAACATATTTAGATACACATATGATATGATTCTAGGCATTTAAACTTGAATATACATATGTAGATGAATAAAGTGATAACTAGATTACTTTACCGGACTTAAACTTGGAAATGTTTGGCACAAGTCAACAAATCGACTTAGGAATTTCATTTTAAGTCTAAACTTAATAAACATGTTTAGGAATAGGTATGACATGTTTCCATGCATTTAGAATGAAAAATTTATATGGATATGGACAAAATGACATAGAGGTCATTTCATGATAACCTCTTTTGAACCAAGTTGACCCAAGTCAACAAATTGACTTAGATGTTTCATTTTCAATCCATATTTGAGGAACATATTTAGATTTACTCATGTTAGGTGTCCATAGATTTAAAAACCAAGTTAGGAACATATTTAGATTTACTCATGTTAGGTGTCCATATTTAGATTCCCTAAAAAATTTAGTTTGTCCAGTTAAGGTTTCAAAACTTTTCATCAAGAATATAATTTTATATGGATTTAAAAGTTTGATTTTTGTGAACTTGAAGCATACTTTGACCTAAATCAATAAAGTGACATAGAAATTTTATTTTAAGCCCAAACTTGACTCATATACTTAGATTCACTCATGTTTTATGTCTAGATGCCTAAGTTAGAGAAAACATGAGTAGATAGCAAAATTTGATACTTAGCCATTTTCATGTTTTCATACCTATTTCTAATGAAACCGTGCTAAGTTCATATTTTGATAAATGACATTCTTTTCACTTCAAACTTGATATACATGTTTTACATGATCATATCTTGGTATTTTGAAAGTTTGAAAGAAATCAAAAAATGTCATGAAAAAGAACTGATATTCACGAAAATATCCATACTTGAGTGCATACATGATTCCTAGTTTTGGATTCTATCTATCATTCTTTGATATCAGGTATTAATTAGTCTCAAAATGGATATGTTTTTTCGGACCTTGGGTTGGTTGACTTTGTTTTTATGAAAACTAGTTTTCAAGTCTCAACTTTGACTATAGGTTGACTTTGCCCTTTTTGATTGATGTCAAAAGGGGGAGAAAAATATAGGTAAAAAGGAAAGAAAATATAAGAAAATCATACATATAGACAGGGGGAGTTCCATTATGTAGATATGCATGTTGATATGGGGAGAAATCCCATGTTTTATATTCTTTGTGCTTGAATGATATATTTTCTTAAGGGTGTTTGTCATCATAAAAAATGGGGAGATTATTGGCCTAAGGTTTTCAACCTTCATCTTAATCTCGGTTTTGATGATAACAAACATGGAACTAATGGTTTCATTGAGAAATACTTTGAGGTTCCAAGTCGGTTAACGCACGACGTCCGCGATTAAAAAAATCGGAGAAATCGACAATGACGCTCGTCAACGCTCGGGATTCTTCGGGAAGTTAAAGTTTAGGTTTAGGGTGTCTAGTTTATGCTGTAAATCCACATGATGATGCATAAGAACCCAAAAACCAAACCCGAACCACAAAATATGAAAAACCGGCAAATTAGAAAATGACCATAGAAATCACTAAGCCTAGGGAGCTCCAAAAATGCCTAGTCATTTTCTTGGCACCAAAAATGCCGGTGATTGCTCCTTAGGTAAAAACTAGATAACGAGGTATTTTTAAGGAATTTTTGAAAGCCTTTAGCATACTCATATATGACTAGGGAAATTATAAAATTTCTATTTTTCGGAAATTTGTACTAGACCCCAAATATTAGATTTTGATTCTTAAGTATTTTTATTTTTTAGATATTTTTATTGAATCCAAATGGGGGGTAATCATTATATAACATTTATGTTTTAAAGTTATTAACTAGTTAAGAAATGTTACCTATTAAAGACCGAACCCATAAATGAACAAACGAGTAGAAAAATCAGCCAAAACCAAACAGTCTACCTAGTTTCGGTCGACCAATCGGTCGACCGAATGGTGCCTGAAATGGGCAGAAGCTATTCGGTCGCTCGATCGGTCGACGATGATCGACCGGACCTGCGACCGACCAACGACAACAGCTCTTTTTTGAGCTATTGTGGTGTGTTTCATACGTGCCTACCTCTTGGGCTCTCTATATAAACACATACCATGCCTTCCTATGATCTTCCAATGCTTCATGAGACATCCTTTGAGACCTACAAGCTTTGATTGAGCCATCTTTGTTGAAACCCTATCTTCCTACCTTGTTTTTCTTCAAGCTTAATTTGATTCATCATCAAGGCATCAAGAGGAGCTAGGATTCATTATGTTGGAGCTAAGTATTTGTGTTGTTGTATTTTTGCTCCATTACTTGTTTATTTCATTGTATTTGAACTTGTATAAACCTAGGTTGCTAGGTTTGATTGAGTTGGTGGTTGCCTTGGTGTTAAGGCTTAAATCCACCATTGTAAACTTAGTTTGCTAGGATTAGTTGAGTTGTCCTTAGGTTGAGGTGGGAAAGTGCTCCCGATAGGAAGACGTGATACTTTCGGGTGTAGAAGTGCCTACGATTTGAGAGCGGAGACTTTCCAGTAAAGTCCTCATTGTTAGGAAACTAATTAATCTAGTTAAACTAGTTTGAAAATCCTAAGCGTGGTGCTTAGTTAGTGGAGTAGGCGTTGGGGCCGAGCCACTATAAATTATTGTGTTAGCATTGATATTTTGTTTGTGTTATTTGCTTTATCATTAATCGCTTCCGCATTTAGTGATTCAATTGTCAATTGCCTAAGTAATCAAGTAAACGATTAAAATCGTATTTAGGCAAATAGTTTTAGTTAACACACTATTCACCCCCCCTCTACTGTGGTCATTTCACCAACACTGCTTAGCAGAGAAGGTGGTCTTCACCGAAATAAAGTGTGTCGATTTGGTTAGGTGATCCACCACTACCCGGGTAGAGTCATTTCCTTTCTCTGATCTCGGCAACCCGATAACAAAGTCCATGGTGATCTTTTCCCATTTCCTTTCTGGTACCTCGAGGTTCTGCAACAATCCTACGGGTCTCAAGTGTTCGGCCTTTACCTGCTGACAGACCAAACATCTGGATACGATCTCTGCCACCTCCCACTTCATCCCTTTCCACCAGTAGTGTTGCCTTAGATCTTGATACATCTTGGTGGCCCCCGGATGCATAGTATAAGTGGAACAGTGGGCCACCTCTAGTACCCGCCTACGGACCTTTGCCATGTCTGGTACCACGATCCTGTCCCTATATCTTAGAATCCCCTCGGAGTCCACTATGAAACCCTCTGCATCACCTCTCATGGCTAGATCTTTCGTCAAAGAACAAAAAACATCCTCGCTCTGAGCCGTTCGTAGCATGTCAACCAAAGTGGACTGTACGCGCATGTGTGCCACCAATCCACCTGAATCAGCCACAGATAACAAATCCCCTGGACTAGGCTCAGCGCCAGATCTCTGGCCAGTGATCTTCTACTCATGGCCAAGTGGGCTAAACTCCCCATCGAATTCTTGCTTAACGCATCTGCTACTACATTTGCCTTTCCTGGGTGATACTGAACGGTGTTGTCATAATCTTTTAATAGCTCAAGCCATCTCCGCTGCCTCTAGTTCAGATCCTTAAGAGAAAGCAGATACTGGAGGCTCTTGTAATAGGTGAATATGTCACATGCCTCCCCATATAAGTAGTGACGCCACAACATCAAGGCAAAGACTGTGGCCGGCAACTCCAAATCATGAGTTGGATTATTCTTCTCATGGGTTTTTAGCTGCATGGATGCGTATGCGATCACTTTGTCGTGCTCCATCAGAACGCACCCCAATCCTGCAAATCCTACAGGGGCGGTAGTCCAGCGGTTCTTGAGCTTCTGGAAGCTCTCCTCGCATTTGTCATCTTAGATAAAGTTTACTTTCTTCTGAGTTAGGCGCATGAACGGGGCGGCGATCTTGGAAAAATTTTCCATAAACTTTCTGTAGTAGTCTGCCAACCACAAGAAGCTGCGGACCTCGGTCAAGTTGGTCGGCCTCTCCCAGTTCCGAACCGCCTCAATCTTCACAGGATCAACTTTCACACCATCCTGGGTACAATATGCCCTAGAAATCCCATGCTGGTCAACTAGAACTCACACTTTGAGAATTTTGCAAAGAGCTAGTGCTGCCTAAGTGTCTCCAGAACTACCCTCAAGTGCTCCCTGTGCTCCGCCTCGCTCCTGGAATATACCAGAATGTCGTCAATGAAGACTATGATGAACCTATCCAAAAAGTCCTTGAACACCCGGTTCATCAGCTCCATGAAAGCTATCGGGGCGTTAGTAAGCCCAAAGGACATAACCAGGAACTCATAGTGTCCATACCACGTCCTGAAAGCATTCTTCTTATCTCAGATCCTCAACTGATGGTACACTGACCTCAGATCAATCTTTGAGAACCACTGAACCCCCTACTACTGATCAAATAAATTGTCAATCCTGGGAAGCGGGTATCAGTTCTTGATCGTCACCTTGTTGAGCTGCCGGTAGTCGATGCACATCCACATAGACCCATCTTTCTTCTTTACGAACAACATTGGCGCCCCCCTGGGCGAGACACTTGGCCGGATGAATCCAATGTCTAACAGCTCGTGCAACTGTACTTTAAGCTCTTGCAGCTTAGCTGGTGCCATTCAATATGGAGGGATCGATATAGGCTTCACCCCTGGCTACAGATCAATGCAGAACTCCGTCTCTCGCACCGGTGACAATCCCGAGAACTCCTCAGGAAACACGTAGAATTACATCGAACTCTAAGGTCGGTAGTAGCATCAGCTTTGCTTTTAGATCATGCCCACTTATGGAAATGTCGCAGTCCTTAAAGACCATCCTCGCAACAATAATACTGCCCGTAGGTGTAGACACTGCTAATGGTTCAGCTAACCAACTCTTATCTTTTCCCAACCTCAATGACAACAACTCAAATAAGATTGAATGAGTAGCACCTGGATCAAACAATGTATAAGCAGGTAATGTACTGACTCAAATGATACTTATCACCACTGCATTGGATGCCTCTGCGCCCTCAGGAGTCAATGCGAAGACATGAGTAGGTGGCCTCCCTGGGACCGTCGTGCACTGCTGCCCTATCCCCTGACTCTAAGTTCACTACACCACCGAAGATGTCGACATAGGAGCTCTCCCTCTGGGTGGTACTGCTGTTTGACTGCCTGCAGGGCAGTTCTTCCTGATGTGACTAGGTTGGCCACACCCAAAGTAGATACTTGAACCATAGCACGCTTCTCTATGCCTCCTCCTGCACTGCCCGCACTTTGGTACCTCGCCTCTTAGTCCTCCTGGTAGTAAGGTACTCTGGGAAGCCCCCGGTGGTCTAATATGCGTATGCCCTCTAAAATCTCCACGTTCCTGGCACTGCGGGCGCACCGTTTCAGGGCTGACACCGATAGATTTGGTGCGCCTATCCCCCTATCGGTGCGGGCGAAACCTCTTCTGAGCTGGCCTGTCCTATCGGTCGGTAGGTACCATGGCCTCCTTTCGCATCGCCTCGTCCACCTCCTAAACAAAGGTAGTGTCCTCGGTGTAATATTTGAGCCTGCCAATCTGTACCCTCAGACCCTCCACGAACCACCTCACTCAGTCCATCTCGGTCGCCACCAGAAATGGGTGGTAATGGGACAGCCATGTGAACTCGATCTCGTACCCCGACACCATTATGGTGCCCATCTGGCGAAGCTGCTCGAACTCCCTAGCCCACCTCTCGCGGACATTCATGGGTAGGTACATTTCGATGATAGTCGTCCGAATCTCTCCCCACGTAGGGGCTGGTGCATGAGTCCCCCGACAAGCCCTCCACGACTGGTGCCACTCCTTCGCTGGGCCCCTAAGCTATAGCCCAACGATGTGCGCCATCGCTTTAGAGGAACACTCCAAGACTGAGCATAACTCGGTGCAGTCATTTAGGAATGTTGTCACCTCCATTGCTTGATCCTCGCCTGTGAATACTGGCGGCTTCGGCACTATGAAGTCCTTGTACAACAAGCTGCCTACCACTGGTTCTTTCCAGACCTCCTCCACGTATCTAGACTGAACCGGCTCGACCGGCTCAATCACTGTGGGTGCCACTGGTGGTACAGGTGGGGTGTACTGCAATGCCAGCTCCCGCTCCCAACGAAGTTCCTCTCGTTCCCTACGGAACTCCTCCCGTTCTTTATGGAATTCGTCCTATTCTCTACAAAGCTCTTCGGTCAGCTCCACCACCTAGGTCTCTAGCAGTGCAACCCTTGGGTCTCGCATTGCCTCCTCCTGATCCACCTAGCCCAAAGCGCGGCCTCTGCCTCAGCCGTGACCCCGGCCGCTACAGCCGTGACCCTGGCCTCTCCCTCGTCTACCAGCGGAATTACTTCCGCTTCCACTCATTACGACATCCTCATGCGCCTCCATTGCTATTAAATAAGAAAGTAAGCATGATGTAATTTAACATATACACAATCAAAGAAATCAACAAAAGAAAACACGTACCACCGCTGGTGCGCAGGTTCAACTATTGATCTCATGACTAGGACACACCATATGACGACACGCTAGCAATGCCCCATACGATACCTCCGATACCAACTTTGTCATACCCCAAACCAGGCATGATCGTCTAGGATACCCCATGTACCTTGAAGCCTAACCCAACTCAAACCATACGAACACATAACCAAACCTGAACATCTAATAATATCTCAAAGATTTAAAAGAAACATTTTAATTACAAATAAACCCTAGATCACCAATTCAATAATTAGTAAAAGTCTAGATCGGTTTCAAAATTTAATTTCTAATCAAGACATCTCAAGTAATAAAAGTGTGGAAACAAATAAACCGAGTCAACATGACTCAATGACTCAAAGAAACAAAGAAAAGGACTCAGCATCCCCTCGACCACAACTTGTCACGAAACCCGTTGTCCTACCGCCACCGGCCGCATTACTACACACCGGTACCTCTCTGATCTAGCACATGTGCTGTCAAATAATAAAATTAGGGGTAAGTACACTGGGACTTAGTGAGTAGATCAGTCCTCAATTTTCAACACATCATCATCATCATGCAATAAAAATAAAAATATACAGGTAAGCATAAGAGCGTAAAACATATTTATTTTGAGCATTTATTTTTAGCAGCGCAATCATCCTCGTCATTGCATAGCAATCCTGCATAAAATGCCACCACTTATAATATGCTAAATGCACTCATCCACATGATCAATGCAATCATCCACATGAATCACCTACGGACCCGTCGGTCCCACATAGCCACGTGGGGTACATAGACGGGTGGCCGCCGCACTACCACCCAGTTCAGTGTCAACCTGTTGGGGTATGCTCTCACCTCACCATCACTGGTCTTCCAAGCTAGCCTGTTGGGGCATACGTTGCCCTCACCTGCTCGGGTCTCCGGGTTGTCTCCTTGGGGTATGATCTCCCCACACCAGCTAGACTTTCGGAATGAGGCCAACACTGTCTTCTTGGGGCATACCTTCCCCGCACCAGCGAGGCTTTTGGGAAATGCAACTCATTCATCACAACATCACACACAAAGGTATATAGATACATAAACGATACATAAACAACACAACACCTCCTAACTTACCTATGCGGTTCAGACCCAACTTTAGCCCTCATTAGCCATGTACCCTAGGGCCGGCCTACCCCTCTATCCGAGTACTCTAGGGGCATAGAGGGCTCGGCCCCCTTGGGTTCCCTAAGGTCGTCCTAGGGTTATAGGGTCTCTAGGTATCCTTAGGGCACTCAATTCCCTATTTGTATGTTTCTACAATTTCCCTAGAGTGTAGAAGAGATCTAATGTACCCTAAAGTATGTCCCTAGGTGTAAAAATCCTATTTTTATTTTTACCCCAAGCTATCCCTAATTGGCCGGCCACCCTAGGGCGCCAAAAGGTGTTGGAGAAATGGTCACCCTAGAGGGGGGGTGAATAGTGTGTTAACTAATCTTATCGCCTAATTTCGGTTTTAATTGTTTCTTGATTAGTTAGACTAAGCACGATATTAATAGGAAGCATAAGCAATAAATATGAAGCAATTAACACAAAATAATATATCAATGCTAACACAATTATTTATAGTGGTTCGGCCCCAATGCCTACTCCACTACCTAAGCACCCCGCTTAGGATTTCCAAACTAAGTTTACTAGATTATATTGTTTCCCTTACAAAGAGGACTTTACAACCGGAAAGTCTCCAATCTCAAACTGAAGGCACTTCCACACTCGGAAGCATCTCGCCTTCCTACCGAGAGCACTCTCCCACCTTAACCTAAGGGACAACTCAACTAATCCTAGTAAACTAAGTTTACAATGGTGGATTTAAGCCTTAACACCAAGGCAACTACCAATTCAATCAAACCTAGCAACCTAGGTTTACACAAGCTTTAATACAATGAAATAAACACCAAAATACAACAACTAAAGGAGCAATAAATCAAACAACAAATACTTAGCTCCAAAAGAAACTCCCTAGTCCTCTTGATGCCTCAAAATTATGAATCGGTGAAGCTTGAAGGCTAAATCAAGGAGTGAGGATCAAAACTAGGGTTCTTGCAAAGATGGCTCAAAGAAGTCTTTATGAATGATCAAGAATGGCTCAATGAAGGTCAAGATCATGGAGGAAGGTACTCAAGGGCTAGTATATATAATTTCCAAGAAGAGAGAGCCAAACAGCTCTCCCAACTAGCTGATTTCTTCCCGTTGGCGACGCCCGATCGCTTACCGGTCAATGGTCGGTCGATCGATCGAGCGACCGAAGGCATTCTGCCTATTCTGGGCTACATTCGGTCGACCGATCAGTCGACCAAAATGCCTCCGGTCAACCAATCTGTCGACCAAACCTGGGCAGGGCAGACTGCTTAGGCTGGTTTTTCTGCTTGTGTACTCGTTTCTGGGTTTCATCTTCGGTAAGTCTATTTATATAATATTTCTTAACTTTAAGTTATATAAGAATTACCCCCCATTTGGATTCAATAAAAATATCTAAAAAATCAAAATCCTTAAGAATCAAAATCTAACTTTTGGGATCTAGTACAAATTTCCGAAAAACGAAAATTTTCTAATCTTCTAGGTCAAGTATGAGTAGGTAAAAGGCTTCCAAAAAATCCTTAAAAATACATCGTTATCTAGTTTTTACCTAAGGAATAATTACCGGCACTTTTGGTGCCAAGGAAATGTGTAGGTTATATAGCCCTCCAAGGAGCTCCCCGGGCTTAGTGAATTCCAGGGTCATTTTCTAATTTACCGGTATTTTTATGATTTGGTGTTTGGGTTTAGTTTTTGGATTTCTTTGCATCATCATGAGGATTTACAACAAATTCTAAACACCCTAAACCTAAACTCTATCTTCCCGATGAAATCTGAGCGACGACGTGAGTCCTTGCTGATTTCTCTGATTTCTCTAATTTTTCCGATCGGGGACGTCGAGCTCTAACCAATATGGAACCTGTAAATAATTCTCCATGAAACATTAGTTCCATGATTGTTATTATCAAAACTGAGATTAAGACTAAGGTATAAAACCTTAGGCCAACAAAAGGGGCCCTGAAGGGGGCGGCCTACCCTAGTTCTTCCCCAAAACCCTTCCTTTCTTGAAGATACCCAACCACCATCAAGAACCCTCAACAATTATCATAATTACACAAAGAAACCATCAAGAATTCAAAGAGAAAGGGGGTGGCACAGCAATAAAAAGGGGCGGCACAGCAAGGAAAAGGGGCGGCCAAGTTGTCCCAAAAATCACTCCGATAGAATCTTTGCGATCACGATAAAAACATCAACGCGAATATCCGATTCAATCCACGAAAAAACCAATGAAAATCGACAAGAATCCCGTGACATAGGGGCCACATGGATGATGAAGAGAATAGGAGAAAGAAGGCTAATCCACTCACCTCCCTTGGAGAAACCGGGAAGGAAGAAGAAGCTAAGGGTCTCCCTACGTTGAACGCCGATGATCTTGCAAAATCCGGCACCGGAATTCCTCCTCCTCCTCTCGGCGGCGCCTCTCCTTCTCCTTCTCCTGAGCTTGGGTGGCGTGTGGCAGAACCCCTGGCCACACGCCCCAAGTTCAATTATATAGGCTTCTATTTGGTACAAATGACCAAAATGCCCCAGCTTAACTTAACCGACTAAACTATTTGGTAAAGAGTTACCTACCCATTTGGTTCAATTATATAGGCTTCTATTTGATTCAATTATTTGGTAAAGAGTTACCTACCCATGGACTTATTAGAGTTTGTCGTGTTACATGCGAGACCCGAGAAAGAGAAGTGGGGTTCCATTTTTCCCCTAAGGAAGTCTACCAACGAGGGCTTCCCGCTTCCATACCAGAGGGTATTATGGAACCGCAAAAATTAGTGGGAGACATAATTAATTAAAAGACCTCATTGATCATGCTTGTGAAATGGTAGCTTATACTTGTCTTTCTTTTTGCTTCTAGCATTTAATCGTCACCATGTCATCTACAATGTCATTATGTAGCATTCTTGATGCTAATAAACTCACTGGAACAAACTACATTGATTGGTTGCAAAATTTGAGGATTGTCCTCACCCAGGAGAGCCTGTCATGCCCCAACTTAGGGTTACGTGACCGGCCAGGGTATACGTGTCTATACCCCGCAGCCTAAACCATTCACATGCCAACTCATAATAATAAATCATAACGGAAAGAATGAAAAGAATTTAATTATTCAAAATGAAAAACCAAACCAGATTTCATAAGAAGTAAGTTTAGCAAAAATAGTAAAGTGCGGAAATAATAAATCAAAGTCCAATAGACCACTTATAAATGAAATTCGAAATAAATGACATAAACGTCCCCAAGGGACTACAACTCCAAGATACGAAAACACAAGTGCGTGACAAACTACTACGGACTCGACTATGACCCCTAACTAGGACTGCTATGAGATCAATGTAGCTCCGCTGCCCTCCAGCCGCGCCAAGTGCTCCAGCCCACCACACCAGTCAGGCTCTGCAAAACAAAAACAATGACAACGGGTGAGTTCAAAAGAACTCAGTGAGCGGTTCTACCGACTCCCACGAGAAACCATACATAGAATAAATAGCATAAATGCAAACACCTAACCCAAGCAGGAAAAGTCACAAGAGAGTGACTAGCTAACAGGCCATCTGGCCACCACATTCCCGAAGGCATCCAACACCCAAATGGTGAAGATCAACGGGCCTAAGACTACCATGCCCTAAGGCAACAAAATATACTAGGATAATCGAGTTTCGCCCATCCGAACTTATCCTACTATAAAGAAACTCGGGAGCAATCGAGATTGGCCCATCCGAACTTGCTCCACAAGACGCAAAGAAATAATCGGGATTCGCCCGTCTGAACTTGCCCCTTTAAGATATCACAGAAATAATCGGGATTCGCCCGTCTGAACTTGCCCCTTAAAAGCACCTCGGGAATAATTGTGAT
The DNA here is from genome assembly GCA_034359265.1 of Canna indica. Lineage (NCBI taxonomy): Eukaryota > Viridiplantae > Streptophyta > Magnoliopsida > Zingiberales > Cannaceae > Canna > Canna indica. Next base: position 43,369,444 of record CP136893.1, read on the forward strand.
TTGCCCAACCAAATTTATTCCACGAGGCCATACTGGAACAATCGGGATTTGCCCATCCAAACTTGTTCCAAAGAATTAACAAAGGAATAATCAGGATTCGCCTATCCAAATTTATTCCTTTAACATAGGTTGGGAATTAGCCATCCAACCTTCCGAGCCTAGCTCGCCATCCGGCTCCAAACCGAGCCTCTCCATCATTCATAAAGATATGGCGCACTATGACATAAGTCAAATCTCTCCTACGATGTCTTAGGGGTGTCCATATTGGGAAGCGTCTGAACACTCCAATGCCCGACCCCAACTCTTAGACCCGTAATATCATAAACCCGTGAGATTTTATTTCATACATAAAACATTATTGGTTGGTTCATAACAGATTATGCTGCCCCTTTGCTCAATTTTAATTATGCAATTAAAATTTTAATCACCAAGATTAGGGTTTTGTTTCAGCTTACTGTTGTGCCCGGAAGTGATGTATCTAACCCGAATCTGGTCTCCAGAGTGTGACCTATGTTTCCAAGCTATGTTTTTTGGTCAAAATGATAGGTTACACGACTATATTCAGTAAACTATGCACATCATAAACATGATTTCAACATCAGCCCTCATTCATCAACTCAGCATGAAGTTTTCAGCATAATAGAGTTTCAGCATAATAAAGAAATTATATCCGATAATTTACAGAATATAACTCCCAAAATTACCATCACATCATATTCATAATCATTAAAATAAATCTCACAAAACCATATTTATTAAGCAAGAATAATGAGCATCACATCCATCCTTAACCAAGAATCAACCTTTATGATCAAGAACTTATATCAAGAACCCCCATGCCTCCAAGATCAAATCCCATCATGAAAGACATGATAAATTTCCAAACATCACAGAATTTATATCCAAGCATGCATCACAATTATAACATCCAAATTAATGAAAAATCTTAAATCATAGACAATAAGATAAACTATACCCCTCTCTTAGGCATTACACTGAACACCTTGAGGGCAGTCTTGTTTCTCCCATGGCTGAGCATCCCTAGGATCATCCTAGGGCTGCCGAGCCCCATAGGGGAAGGTTTCGGGACACCCCTCACATGGCAATCACAAAGGAACGACAAGAATTTGAGAGATCAACGGAAAAAAAATGGTTCACAAGAACCCGAATTCAAGAACGGCTCGAAGAAAGCTCAAACACGTGAAACCACAAAAAGAGGGAGGGTAGATCCACTCCCATGAATAGGAAGAATATTTAGAGGAAAAATCCCAATCGGCGGCCTTCGAATTCGACTCCAAAAGATGGCGGCTCGACTCAAGGAAGGGGGAAGAGGGGGCGGCGGCTCCACTTCAAGTCGCCAGCTTGAAGAGAGGGAAAGGGAGAGAGAGGGGGCAGCTCGGCTCAGGCGGCTCCTCTCTGCACGGCTCCAAAGGGAAGGGAAAGGGGAAGGAAGGCTCGGCGGCTCCAAAGAAGGGAGATGGGGAGAGCGGCTGCTCCTTGGCTCGACGGCTGCTCTCCTGTCTCACTTGGCCGGTGTGGCTCCGATAGGGAGCCGCCAGCCCAAGGGGGGGATTTTTATAATCCCCTCCCACTTCCACCTAACCACACCCTAATCTGCACTCTTCTCAACCTGGATCCGCAACCCGCTAACCCGCTAACCCAAACTAATCCCATAATAAAATACAAGCAACAAACACATGCACATCCATTTGCAACATAATCAAATCAATTTGCTACATAATTATATGTCATAGTTCAACTCACCCGAGCTTGCAAGCTCGCACCGGACCATGAGTCGAGTCAGCTCGACCTCGATCTAACCCGCTAGGCTGGCAAACACAAACAATAAAGGAAAAATAAATAAAAATATCTAGGATATTACAATCCTCCCTCCTTAAAGAAAATTCATCGTCTAATTTCAGAAAAAGAAGATTAAGGACTCACCATATCATCAAACAATGAAGGGTATCGCTCTCTCATATCCTGCTCCACCTACCAGGTGGCCTCCTGCCCGGAATGGTGCTCCCACCTGACCTTAACCAATGGAATCTCCTTGGACCTCTATTTCCTAATTTGCTAGTCTAGCACCTCAACTGGTCGCTCCTCATAAGAGACTGCTGAATCCACCACCACTGCGATAGGCTCAATCACATGGGACTCATCCCGAACGTACTTCTTCAGCATAGATACATGGAACACTGGATGCACCCGGTCCATACTAGGAGGTAAGGCCAACTCATATGCCACAGCTCCCCTGTGCTTGAGAATAGAAAATGACCCAATGAACCTAGGGCTTAGCTTTCCTTTCTTACCAAATCTCACCACCCCTTTCATAGGGGACAACTTGAGGAACACCATGTCCCCCCTCAGCAAACTCAACCTCCCTAGCATTTCCATCAGCAAACATCTTCTAGTGACTCTGAGCTGCCAACAGCCTCTCTTTAAATAGCTTCACCTTTTCTACTACCTCCTCCACCAGGTCAGGTCCCATCATAAGGCTATCCTCTACCTCAAATGGCCTATAGGCGACCTACATCTCCGCCCATACAGTGCCTCAAAAGGGGCCATTCCGATGCTACTATAATAGCTGTTATTGTAGGCAATCTCTATAAGGGGTAAGTGGCTCTCCCAACTGCCCTCCAAATCTAGCACACATGTTCTTAACATATCCTCCAACGTCTGAATGGTCCACTTTAACTGACCATCTGTTCGAGAGTGAAATGCAGTGCTGAACTGAACCTGAGTGCTTAATGCCTCCTAGAAAGACTGCCAGAATCAAGCTGTGAACTGAGTACCTTGATCTGAAATGATCATAACAGGAACATCATGATAAGCGACGATTCGATCCAAAAATAACCTCGCATACTGCTCGGCTGAAAAGGTCATCCTAACTGGTATGAAATGTGACGTCTTTGTTAGGCAATCCACCACTACCCAGATAGAATCATTGCCCTTCCCACACTTTGGCAACCCTGTCACAAAATCCATCATTATCTTCTCCCATTTCCACTCTAGTACTTCTAGGTTATGGATCAACCCTTCCGGCTTTAAATGCTCAGCCTTAACCTGCTGACACACCAATCACTTAGTCACGAACTCGGCCACCTCTCTCTTCATGCCTTTCCACCAATAATTCTGCCTTAGATCTCGGTATATTTTTATGGCTCCCGAATACATAGTGTATGTGGATCGATGAGCCATCTCTAGCACCTGCCTGCAAACCTCGGCCAAATCTGACAGCACTATCATGTTCTTAAATCTCAGAACGCCCTCCGAGTCAATACCAAAACCATTATCGGCATCGCCTCTCCTGGCCAGATCCTTAGTGAGTGCAAAAAAAGCATCCTCCTCCTGCGTTGCCCGCAGCATGTCTACCAATGTGGATTGCACCCTCAAGTGAGCCACCAATGCACACCAGAAGCTGATACTGACAAAACTGCACTACCATCCAAACGCATGGCCAAATCCTGAGCCACGGCCTCTTCTTGACTGACAAATGCGCTAGACTGCCCATCGACTTCCTGCTCAAAGCATCAGCCACCACATTAGCTTTTTCCAGATGGTACATGATAGTGCAGTCATAGTCTTTCAAGAGTTCAAGCCATCTTCTCTACCTCAGGTTCAACTCCTTCTGGATGAGCAAATACTGGAGGCTCTTATGATCAGTGTATATCTCACAAGCCTCGCCATAAAGGTAGTGACGCCACAACTTCAATGCGAACACCACTGCTATTAGCTCAAGATCATGAGTCGGGTAATTTTTCTCATGGACCTACAACTGCCAGGAGGCATAAGCTATCACCCTGCCATTCTGCATCAACACACAACCCAAGCTGACCCAGGAGGCATCACAATAAACAACAAATCCTCCCGAGCCTGATGGTACTACTAGAACTGGTGTCGACGTCAAGCAATCCTTGAGCTTCAAAAAGCTCTCCTCGCACTTACTGTCCCAATCGAACTTGACTTTCTTTTGAGTCAGGCGGGTCAATGGCGCTGCAATCCTAGAGAAATTCTCCACAATTTTTCTATAATAACCTGCCAACCCTAGGAAAATGCGAATCTCAATGACATTAGTCAGCATCTTCCAATTCTGAACTGCTTCTATCTTAGCGGGGTCCACCTTTACCCCTTTCCTAGACACCACATGGCCAAGGAACCCTACACTCTCCAACCAGAACTCACACTTGGAGAATTTTGCATACAATCTGTGCTCCCTGAGAGTCTATAGAACTACAATCAAATGCTTTGCATGCTCCTCCCTGCTCCTGGAATATATAAAGATGTCATTAATAAGCACTATAACAAATTTATCCAGGTATTCCCTGAATAGTCAGTTCATCAAGTCCATAAATATTGTAGGTGCATTAGTCAGCCCAAAAGACATGACCAGGAACTCATAGTGCCCATACCTCGAACTGAAAATAGTCTTAGGGATGTCACTATCCCGGATCCTCAACTGATGGTACCCTAACCGTAGGTCAATCTTGGAAAACCACTAGGCTCCCTGAAGTTGATCAAATAAATCATCAATCCCGGGCAGTGGGTACCGGTTCTTCATCGTTACCTTGTTAAGCTGCTGGTAATCAATGCACATCAACATGGACCCATCTTTCTTTTTCACATAAATAGCACTGGCACACCCCAAGGCGAAACACTTGGGCGAATGAAGCCCAACTCAAGCAGCTCCTGCAACTAGGACTTCAACTCCCTCAACTCAACTGGTGCCATCTGATATGGCGAAATGGAGATCAGCTTCACCCCAGCCTGCAAATTAATACAGAATTCGATCTCCCTTTTTGGAGGCAACCCTGACAACACCTCTGGAAACACATTGGAGAACCCGCACACCACGGGTGTCCCCTCGATGTCCCCAACCGCACCTCCGCCTCCCTCGGCCACAGACACAAAGGCCAAGAAGGACTGGCATCCGCCCAGAAGTAGCTTTCGGGCCTTAAGAGCTTAAATTTCTACCAACGAATCTCCCTTTCCCTCACCCTAGAAGATAAACTAGGGCAATCCGAGCTTACTGAAGGTCACAGTCTTAGCCCTGCAATCCATTGAGGTGAAATGGTCCGCCAAAATCACGTCAAGCTCCAGCATCGGCAGGAGTGTCAATTCGACCATCAGCACATGCCCACAAATCACCACCTCGCAACCCCGAAAGACTCTCTGCCAGCACAGAAACGCCCATAGGCATAGACACCACAAGAGGCAAATCAAGTAAAGGGGGTTTCCCCGACAACTTAGCAGCAAATAATGTAGATACAAAGGAGTGCGTAGCACCCGGATCAAACAAGACAAATGCAATAGCGAAACCAACAATAATGTTACCTAACACTACTGCCCTGGACGCCTCAGCGCCCTCTTAGTTCAAAGCAAACACCCGTGCAGCGGGCCTCTCTGAACCGCCAGCTCGCTGGCCTCCTCCCTGAGTCTGACCCCTTTAAGCTACAAAACCTACTGACATCGGTGCCTTCCCTCTAGTCTGATCAGGCTGCTAGCTACCTTTGCCAGGACAATCCTTCCTGAAGTGCCCAACCTGTCCGCACCCAAAACATGCCTCCGAGCGAAACCGCTCTGGGTCTTGCTCAACTCTGGTCGCACATAATCATGTTCCTTAAGCATAAGGTCACTCTACACCCATAATTTATATTTCTTGATATCTAGGGGAAAGATCCTCCAATCGATCCAAAATTTCAGCTATAGGGGAAATTTACCATCAGCCAACCCCTACAGATCCCTTCTATAGAAATCTATCATTCCTAGGGCCGCCCTAACCAAACTACATCATAGATATTTAAACTATATGACGAGAACCAATGAATCATTCAAGATACTAAGCAAACATTGCAAGGATCTCTAAATCTAGGCACCCATACAAGAGTAACCCCCAAAACTGGTGCACTCTATAGCACAGGGCCATTCATGGCCTCAAGCTATCCTACCCTGGGACTCTCCCAGTTCCTCCTCAACTGGTCATCTACTTTTACGACCCCGGCCCCGCCATCAGCCTCCGCTCTGGCCTCGGCCTTGGCACCGCATGGAGATACTGTCGCTGCCGCTCTATGCGGCACTAAATAGCCTCCATCACACTGGAGACACTAGAAGGAAAACATCATCAATAAATGAAACGATTCACCGTTGAATCTTAAATAAACGAACCACATGTCGCGCTGCGGTGCAGACTTAGACCATTGATCTCATAACACAACCCTACCGTATATTGACACACTAGCAATGCCCTATATGGAAAATAGACTCTAGGTCGTAGTCAGACCGAACCACTTGCTCTAATACCACATTGTCACGCCCTAACTCAGGGTCACGTGACCGGCCAGGGTATACGTGCCTATACCCCGCAGCCTAAACCATGCACATGCCAATTCACAATAATAAATCATAGCGGAAAGAATGAAAAGAGTTTTATTATTCAAATTGAAAAACCAAACTAGATTTCGTAAGAAGTAAGTTTTGCAAAAATAGTAAAGTGCGGAAATAATAAATCAAAGTCCAATAGACCACTTATAAACGAAATCCGAAATAAATGACATAAACGTCCCCAAGGGACTACAACTCCAAGATGCCAAAACACATGTGCATGACAAACTACTACAGACTCGACTACGACCCCTAACTAGGATTGCTATGAGATCAATGTAGCTCCTCTGCCCTCCAGCCACACCACGTGCTCCAACCCACCTCACCAGTCGGGCTCTGCAAAACAAAAACAACGACAATGGGTGAGTTCGAAAGAACTCAGGGAGTGGTTCTACCGACCCCCGTGAGAAACCAAACAAATAATAAATAGCATAAATGCAAACACCTAACCCAAGCAGGAAAAGTCAAAAGTGTTCAGCATAATAAAGAAATTAAATCCGAAAATTTACAGAATATAACTCCCAAAATTACCATCACATCAGATTCATAATCATTAAAATAAATCTCACAAAACCATATTTATTAAGCAAGAATAACAAGCATCACATCCATCCTTAACTAAGAATCAACCTTTATGATCAAGAACTTATATCAAGAACACCCATGCCTCCAAGATCAAATCTCATCTTGAAACACATGATAAATTTTCAAAAATCATAGAATTTATATCCAAGCATGCATCACAATTATAACATCCAAATTGATGAAAAATCTTAAATCATAGATAGCAAGATAAACTATACCTCTCTCTTAGGCATTACACCCACCTTGAGGGCACCCTTGTTTCTCTCTTGGCCGAGCCCCATAGGGGAAGGTTTCGGGTCTCCCCTCGTATGGCAATCACAAAGGAACGACAAGAATTCAAAAGATCGACGGGAAAAAAAAATGGTTCACAAGAACCCGAATTCAAGAATGGCTCAAAGAAAGCTCAAACACGTGAAACCACGGAAAGAGAGAGGGTAGATCCACTCACATGAATAGGTAGAAGATTTAGAGGAAAAATCATGATCGACGGCCTACGAATCCGACTCCAAAAGATGGCGGCTCGACTCAAGGAAGGGGGAAGAGGGGGCGCGGCTCCACTTCAAGCCACCGACTTGAAGAGAGGGAAAGGGAGAGAGAGGGGTTGCACGGCTTAGGCGGCTCCTCTCTGTTCGGCTCCAAAGGGAAGGAAAAGGGGAAGGAAGGCTCGGCGGCTGCAGTTGGCTCGGTGGCTACAAAGAATGGAGATGTGGAGGGTAGCTCCTGCTTGGCTCGGCGGCTGCTCTCCTCTCTCACTTGGCTGGTGCGGCTCCAATAGGGAGCCGCCAACCCTAAGGGGGGGATTTTTATAATCCCCTCCTACTTCCACCTAACCACACCCTAACCCGCACTCTTCTCAACCTGGATCCGCAACCCGCTAACCCAAACGAACCCCATGATAAAATACAAGCAACAAACACATGCACATCCACATGCAACATAATCAAATCAATTTGCTACATAATTATAAGTCATAATTCGACTCACCCGAGCTTGCAAGCTCGCACCGGACCATGAGTCAACTCGGCTTGACCTCGAACTAGCCCGCTAGGTTGGCAAACACAAATAATAAAGGAAAAAGAAATAAAAATATATAGGATATTATAGAGACTTTCCTATGTTCTTGACAATCGGCCTCCGGATACCCCTTCCCAAAGGGCTACCAAGGAAGTGAGGGCCACTTACAAGAAGTGGCAAGATGACAACACTACTGTTCAGTGCATTATGCTCGCCTCTATGTCCAATGTGTTGCAGCGACAACATGAAAAGATGGATGATAGGGCTATCCTCTCTCACCTCAAAGAGTTGTATGGTGAAGAGAGCCGGACTGCTAGGTTTGAGCTGTCAAAGCAATTCTTTCAGGCTAAAATGATGGCAGGGACCCCTGTTGAAATTTATGTCCTCAAACTAATCGATTTGATCGAGAGGTTAGAGAAATTGGGTCTAAGCACTGATAAGGGGCTAAGTCATGACTTAATACTCCAATCCCTCCCAAGGTCATTTTCATAGTTTATAATCAACTACTAGAAGAACAAGCTAGATGCCTCGCTTCCCGAGCTCCGTAATATGCCGAACCTATTGAGTCCCACCTTCCAAAGAAAAGGACAAAGTCTTATTAGTGGGTAGTGCCCCGAAAAAGGCAAAGAAGCATTCTATTAAGAACAAAGCGAAAAACAAACCTGTGAAACCTAAGAAGGAAATCAAGAAAAAGGAAAAGATTGCTTCTAAAGGCACATGTTTCCATTGTGGTAATGATGGCCACTGGAAGCGCAACTGCAAGGAGTACATTGCAGAAGTTAGGCAAAAGAGGGCTTTTGAAGCCCCCTCCGCAGGTGCATTTGTTATTGAAATAAATTTATCGTTACATAATTCTACTACATGGTGTATTAGATACCGATTGTGGTGCTCACATTTGCAACTCATTACAGGGGTTGAGAATAAGTTGAATGCTGAACAAGGGCGACTACGACCTCTTGGTAGGCAACGGCGCAAGAGTTGCAGCTTTAGCCGTAGGAACCTATTGTTTATGTCTGCCTTCTAGCAAGACCATTGAATTAAATAATTGTTATTACGTTCCAATTTTAATAAAGAATATCATTTCTGTTCCCTTGTTACTTGAACAAGGTTATGAAATGTCTTCAAATGGCAATTGTTGCCACATATCATTCTGATGAGTTATATGGAACTGGACGCATTTTGAATGGTTTAATGGTCTTAGATGTAACTGATAATATTTTTCATGTTGAAACACAAAAAAGAAAAAGAGATAATTTGAACCTCACCTATCTTTGGCATTTCACACTCGGTCATATTAATGAGAATCGGATCAACAAGTTGTACAAAGATGAATTATTTGACCCATTCGATTTTGAATCGATGCCAACTTGTGAATCCTGTCTCAAGTGAGAGGGCCACTGAGTTGTTAGAGTGGGTTCACACAGATGTGTGAGGACCGATGACAACTCAAGCTAGAAGTGGGTATTCCTACTTCATCACGTTTACAGTCGATGCTACGAGGTCAGAATATGTCTACTTGTTAAGACATAAGTCTAATGCTTTTGAAAGGTTCAAAGAGTATAGGGCTGAGGTTGAGAAACATGTAGGGAGAAATATTAAAACCCTTCGATCAGATCGGGGTGATGAATACTTATCCACTTAGCTCCTAAGTTATCTCAAGGACAATGGGATTGTCTCCGAATGGAGCCCTCCTAGCACACCACAGCATAATGGAGTGTCTGAAAAAAGGAATCGCACATTGCTAGATATGATGCGGTCCATGCTTTTGGGATATGCGCTAGCCGCTATCTACCTTCTTAATAAGGTTCCCACAAAATCTGTCTGTAGTACACCATATGAGATATAGAGTGGCAAGAAATCAAGTCTGAGGCATCTCAAAATTTGGGGTTGTCCTAAGTACGTAAAAAAGTTGGAGTCAGATAAACTTTATGTTAAATCAACAAGGTGCAGGTTTGTGGGATACCCTAAAGAGAGTTTAGGGTATTACTTCTACTCACCAACTGAACATAAGGTTTTTGTCAGTAGGCATGCCACTTTCTTAGAAAAAGAGTTTATCGAGGAAAGTGGGAGTGGAAGAAATGTTGAACTTGATGAAGATCAACAACCACATACTAAATCGCAACAACCGGTGGATAGTAAACAGGTTGGACGAGTCACAGAATCACTACCTCCCAACACTCTTCGTAGATCAGGGAGATTGCGTCAACAACTTGAGAGATTCTTCCTAACCATTGAAAATGACCAAGAAGACATTGATCCGCAATCCTATGATCAAGCAATCAAGGATGTTGATTGCAAACAATGGCAGGAAGCAATGGAATCCGAAGGACTCAATGTTCACCAACCAAGTTTGGACTTTAGTTGACTTACCTGAAGGAGTCACTCCTATAGGGTGTAAGTGGATCTTTAAAAGAAAGATCGGAGTAGATGACAAGGTAAAGACCTATAAGGCCAGGCTAGTTGCAAAAGGTTTCACCCAAAGGCAAGGTGTTGGCTATGATGAAACTTTTTCTCTTGTAGCCATGCTCAAGTCCATTAGGATAATGCTAGCCATTACTGCATATCATGACTATGAGATCTGGCAGATGGATGTCAATACTGCATTCTTCAATGGTGAACTTGAGGAAGAGGTCTATATGACCTAGCCAGAAGGATTCGTGTCTCCGGTAGGACCGGAGAAGTTATGCAAATTGCAAAGGTCCATTTTTGGACTCAAGCATGCATCGAGGAGTTGGAACATCCGTTTTGATGAGACAGTCAAAGAGTTTGGCATTATCAAAAATGTAGATGAACCTTGTGTCTACAAAAAAGGTTAGTGGGAGCATCGTGGTGTTTATTGTGTTGTATGTAGATGACATATTGCTCATGGGGAATGATGTTCCTCTGCTCCAGTTAGTGAAAGCATGGTTATCCAAAAACTTCTCCATGAAAGACTTGGGTGAAGCATCCTATGTACTCGACATTAAGATCTATAGGGATAGGTCTAGATCTTATCCTAATATAAAGAAACACTGGAGAAATCGGGATTAGCTCGTCTGAACTTGCTTCACAAGACGCGGAGGAACAATCAGGATTCGCCCGGCTGAACTTACCCCATTAAGATATGACAAAATAATTAGGATTTGCCCGTCCGAACTTATTCCTTAAAAGATCCTCGGGAATAATCGAGATTTGTCCGTCCGAAGTTATTCCACGAGGCCATACCGGAACAATCGGGATTTATCCATCCGAACTTGTTCCAAAGAAATAACGTAGGAGTAATCGGGATTCGCCCATCCGAACTTATTCCTTTAACACAGGTTCGGAATTAGCCATCCAACCTTCCAGGTCTAGCCCACAATTCGGCTCCTAACCGAGCCTCTCCACCATTCATAAAGATATGATGCACTATGACCTAAGTCAAATCTCTCCTATGGTGTCGTAGGGGTGTCCTTATTGGGCAGCCTCTCAACACTCCAATGCACGACCCCAACTCCTAGATCCGTAATGTCATAAATCTGTGAGGTTTTATTTCATGCATAATATTTATTTGGTTGGTTCTTAATAGATTATGCTGCCCCTTAAATTTTAATTATTCAATTAAAATTTCCATTGCCAAGATTAGGATTTTGTTTTTGGGTTTTGTTTTTAAGTTTACTGTTTACCCCCAAACTAGTGCACCCTAGTCGAATCTGACTCCCAAAGTGTCCCCTATGGATCCAAACTATGTTTTATGGTCAAAACAATAGGTTACATGACTATGTTCAGTAAACTATACACACCACAACAAGAATTTCAAAATCAGCTCTAAACCAACAATTCTACATGTAGTTTTTAGCCTAATTGAGTTTTCAACATATCAAGGTAAATAAATCCGAAATTTATAGAAATTAATTCTTTAATTATCATCATAAAAGAATTATATCATTGCGGCAAAAGTTCACAAAAATCAAGTCATGATTGTTTAACCAAGAATAGCATGAATCAAGATAATCTTCAAGCAAGAATCAAATTTCAAGATCAATATTCTCATATCAGGAACACCCATGGCTTCAAGATTCAATCTATTTTTTTTATAAAACATGCTCCAAATCAAAAATCACATATTTAATTCCAAGGTATGCAACAACAATTCAAGAACCTAAATTGGCAAGCAACTCAATGTATAGACCTCAAGATAAACAAGAACTCTCACTTCGGCATTTCATCGAACACCTTGAGGGTACCCTTACTTCTTCCTTGGCCGAGCACCCTAGGATAAACCTAGGGCTGCCGAGCCACAAAGGGAGAGTCTCAGGCCCTCCTCCCATGAATCGACACAAGATTATGAGAGAACCCGAAAAAGGAGGGGTAAAACCACTCACCTTGGTTAGAAAGAAGAAAATAGAGAGGAACTTCCAAGCGGCGGCCTCCGAATCCAGCCTCAAAGGGGCGGCTCGGCTCAACAAGGGGGTAGCAGCTCCAAGATCAAGAAGAAAGGCGCGCCGACTTCAAGAAAGCTTGGCTTCCAAGAGAGGGGAAAGAAGAGGGGAAGGGCTCGGTGGCTCGGTGCTTGAGGGCGGCGGCTCCAATGAAGAGGAAGAGGGGAGAGGGGTGGCTTGGCTTGGCTGGGCGGCTCCTCTCTCCATGCGGCTTGTGCGGCTCCAATAGGGAGCCGCAAGCCAAAGGGGGGGGCATTTTATAATCCCCTCCTCAAACCTAAATCCCTAACCCTCTTAGCAAACCCGCATCCGCCTCGAGCCGAATCCAAACCCGCTAACCCGACTAAACTTAATTAACTCGATCTAACCCCATACCCCACATAAACATCAAATACATGCACACCCATGCAATAAAATTTAATAAGCAAGGACATGCAACAACACAATTAAATAAATTTATCTAATTACGAAAAGAATCCGCATAATCCAAATTTCTACTTACCCGAGCTAGCAAGCTCGCAACGGACCATGAGTCGACTCGGCTCGACCACGAACTAGCCCGCTAGGGTGGCAAACACAAACAATAAAGAAAAAATAAAAATAAAAATCTAGGATATTACAATCATTACCACAGCAGCAGTTTGATCGCCACTTTAGTTATATGGGTATTAAATACCGCAATGATTGGCTACAAGTGCAAACTGGGAGATTGAAAGAAATAGTACCCTTGAGCCAATCACATGTTGATGTGTAGGGAACTATTTTTTGTTAACGAATAATATGAGGTCACTTTTCATCATATGCTAAATCTATATTTCGTATATATTAGATTGTGATGAACCCCATGGACCCGGGCAATTGATTCCAAGGTCATGATGAGATCATGCTAGTGTGACTTGGAATCCAGATGCCCCTGTTCTAAATGTTCCCAGTCGTAGGATCACTAATTATGGGATTGGTGATTACAGATAGACTGGTGCACTTGGTACATGCCTTATACGATAAGGGGTAGCTGATCTCATAATTACCTATGTACCGTCATTTAATGTACAAGTGTAGATACTCATTAGGGAATGAGTTCCCTGAATGGACCTACACTAGGAACACAGAATAGAATCCTTACATGAGTGTCGATAGAATGTTCCTCAGGTGATAGTAGGTGCAAGCAATTCTTGGACCTGAGTGTCAACCTATTGCTTTGGACTTATCCTCACGTGGCCTTCAGTGTCATGTGACGGATACCTCTGGGCATGGGAAAGCACCCATGGAGGTATGTGAGCAACTGATATGGAATCAGTTACTCCTAGTAAGAGGAGATAATATCCTATGTGTCCCTGCAAGTGTCGGCTCAGGAATCTCTAGCCATATGAATGTCGGGAAAAGGTTTTCTGACATGTCATTATTAAGACGATGACTTGGTAGATAGAATACATAGGAATCGGTATTAGAGTTTGACACTTTTTCTATACCCTTGCCGTATTCAGAACATTGTAACTAAGGGACTTAGTTGCACGATAACTAATCACCGAATGACGTTCGATCCCTGTAGATTGAACCTCACACTATCTTGGTAGTCATGATACATTGCTAGATGTCAATCTTGACTTGTGAGTAGCATCTCTCATGACCACACTAAAGGGGTTTAGTGGTGGCTCTTAAGATTCGAATAAGAAGTCATTCTATCGAATCTGACTCTCCGTTATGCCCAACTCACTGCTGGCTTAGTGTGGAGCCCAATGGGCCATACACAATAAGCTAACCTCATAACGGACATGCTGAAACTCAATCACAGATCTCGTTTACGGACACAATAGGAAAGTTGTTTAACGAATGTACGAGGAAGGAGTTGTTTCCTAAATTGTAGGGATTGCGACACGATAATATTTCATGTAGTTGATTAAATTTAATTATGAATAAAGAATTAAATTAACTACTTGACCGGGAATATATTTAATTATAAATTAAATATAATTTGACTTTGAATCAAATATACATGGTGGGAAAATTAGTTTTCGACCATGAGCCTAATCAATTAATTAGAAATTAATTTATTTGGATAAATTCTAATTAATAAGAATTTGATTTATGGAGATAAATCATAAAATTAATAGATATATGATTTAAGAGGATAAATCATAATTCTATTAAGAAATAAGAAATTGAATTATTTAGATAAATCACTTTCCTACCTTTTAGGGAATTAGTTTGTTTAGATAATTATCATTCTTATTTGTAGGCTCTTAATTTGTGGAGATAAATTAAAGTTTATATTTTATTGGACTTAATTAATTTTGAATTAATTATGAAGCCATTAAAATATGAATTATTTTTGGAGGCAAACCCCGAAATTTTGAATTCCGAGGACAGAGTTTTTACGGGGGGCAGATCTACCTTGTAACCGCCCCCCTCTCTATAAATAGTGGCCGAGCACCCCATGGAGGGTTGGTGAATTAGTTTTTCCTCCTCTTCATTGGTGGCCGGCCTTCTACTTCCTCCTTCCCGGTCTTTTACGAAGCCAATTTTTGGGGTGTCTTCAACTTGGGTGTGTCGCCTACTTCATCCACTTGGAGGATTCCGAACAAGGACAACGAGGTATGCTTTGATCTACCTCTTCATTCCGTTGATTTCTCATCTCCTCTTCCTCTCGTTTTGGAGACCGTTTCTTGGTGGAAGGGACGGCCTAGCCTTTGAGGTTTCGGGGTTTGAGAAAGCGTCTCTGTTGAGCCTCGACGAGTCCAATTGTTTGTTGCCCCTTTGTTGCGAGGCACCTGGTGTGGACTATCATTGGAGGACGTGCATGTGGGCATCTTGATACGGGAGTAGGAGCACCCTATCCAACCGCGGTATAAGATATACCTTTCCTCTTGTCTCGTAGATTGAATTCCTTAATCGTTGCTAAAGTAGATCATTGTTTTGTGATGTTTCAAATTTTTTAAATTGTTGGTTTCGTTGCATTTCTTATTCTCATTCCAACAGGAAGACCCTTAGCTTCTTCTTCCTTCCCAGTTTCTCCAAAAGAGGTGAGTGGATTAGCCTTCTTCTTTGTCTTTTCTTCATCAGCCATGCTGCCCCTATATCATGGGGTTCTTGTCATTTTTTGTCAGGTGTTTCATAGATCGAATTGATTAATCGCATTGAGAGTTTTCCCGTGATCGCAAAGATTCTATCAGATTGATTTTTGGGCGATTGGCCCCCCCTTTACCATGCTGTACCTCCCCCTTTCCTCTTCAATTCTTGATGAGTTCTTGTGGTTTCTTGATGTTTGTTGAGGGTTCTTGGTGGTGGTTTGATATCTTGATGAAAGGGGGGAAGGAGGGTGTTTAGGGAGTGTCGCCCCCTTGTAGCGCAATTTAGGAAACCTAGGGTGGCCGGCCACCCCAAAGGTGGGATTTTTAGGGATTCAATCTATTTCTCACACCTAGGAGACACACTATAGGGTATGAGGAACTTGTTCCTAAGGGTAGAATTGATGTATGACCCTACACTTAGACAATTGGAAACCTAGAGACACTAGGACCCCGGTTTAACTTTTGGGAGTGCCGACCCTCATGACACCTAAGTGGGCCGAACCTTCCTTGCCCTTAGGACACTCGGGAGAGGGAGGTAGGCTGGCCACAGGGCATTCAGCTAGGCTCCTTAAGGTCAGATTAAAATTGTGTAGGATCGTTAAGGGGTTTGCTCTACATGCTTTCCAAGCTTTTATCCTACGCTTCTAAACATACTATACTATATTTCTATGCCTTTTGTGCACGCTGTGGTGTTATGATTTTAGTGTTAATGCCATTATTATATAATTGTGTGTGATTGTGGTTGATGACGGGAGGAGGCGGAGGTGAATGTATGCCCTAGATATGCCTTTGTTTACCTATTGTGAACATCTTATTTATGCTCATTTATATATATTGTGTGTGTGATGTGTGGTGTGATTGTTGCATTTTCCCGCATGCCTCGCTGGTGAGGAGAGGGTATGCCCCAAAGAGACAGTGTTGGCCTTATTCCGAAAGTCTGACTGGTGAGGGGAGTTCGTACCACTAAAGAGACAGCCCGAAGACATGATCGTTGAGGGGAGCGTATACCCCAAAGAGATGGCTCGGAAGAGCCGTGTCGATGAGGGGAGAGCATACCCCAAAGAGATGGCACTGGCTGGGTGGTAGATTGGAGGCCGCATCGACCACCTACCCTATGTGGCGATGAGGGCCGACGGGTCCGGACGAGCATGTGGATGGTTGCATTTAGCATATTATATGTTGTGGCATTTTTCAGGTTGCTATATGTTGACGAGGATGATTGCACTACTAAAATAAATGCTCAAAAAATATATATGCTTTATGCTCTTATGCTTACTTGTATGTTTTTTATTATTGCATGATGATGATGATGTGGTGGAAATACAAGACTGGTCTACTCACTAAGTCTCAGTTGGACTTACCCCTCATATATGTTGTTTTGCAGTACTTGAGCTTGATCGGAGAGGCACAGGGGTGCATGGTAGCACAGCTGGTGGCGGCAGGGCAGCGGGTCTCATGACATGTCGTGGTCGAGGGGATACCCGAGTCATTTCTACTTCTTTGAGTTGTTGAGTCTTGTCGACTCATTTTATTTATTTGTTTTCGCACTTTTGTCATTTGAGGTGTCTTGTTTAGTAATTAAATATAGTAACCGATTTGAGCATTTGCTATTTGTTGAGTGGTGGTCTAGGGTTTATTTGAAATTAAATGTTTCTTTTAAAATCCTTGAGTTATTATTAAATGTTCAGGTCTGGTTCATGTGTTCATGTGGTTTGGTTTGAGTTAGGCTTCGGGTACGTGGCGTACCCTGCTCGATCATACAGGATTTGGGGTGTGACAAAGTTGGTATCAGAGCGGGTATGACAATAGGATAGTAGGTATCGTATGGGGGCATTGCTAGCGTGTTCACATATGGTATGTCCAAGTCATGAGATCGACAGCTGAACCTGTGCATTAGTGGTGGTACATATTTTTGATTTATGTTGTTGTTCATATATTGAAATTGTGTAGTACTTGCTTTCTTATTAAAATAAATGGAAGCACATGATGATGTTGTGATGAGTGGAAGCAGAAGTAACTCCGTTGGCAGACAAGGCTAAGGCCGAGGTCGTGTTACCAGCCAGGTGGCTCAGGAGGAGGTAGCGCAAGGTCCAAAGGTTGTACTGCTAGAGACCCAGGTGACAGAGCTAACCAAGGAGCTTCGCAGAGAACAGGATGAATTCTGACAAGAACGATAGGAGTTACGTAGGGAACGAGAGGAGCTTCGTAAGGAGTGAGATCTAGCACAATAGCGGACCCCACCTATACCACCAGTGGCACCTGCAGTGATCGAGCGGCACCCGCAGTGACCGAGCTGGTCGAGCTGGTTCAACCTGGATACGTGGAGGAGGTCCAGCAAGAACTAGTGGTACGCAACTCATTGTACATGGATTTCATGAAGCTGAAGCCGCCAGTATTCACAGGCGCAGATCAGGAAGTGGAGGTGACGGCGTTCCTAAATGACTGCACAGAGTCATGCTCAATCTTGGAGTGTTCCTCTGAAGCGATGGCGCATATCGTTGGGCTACAGCTTAGGAGCCCAACGAAAGAGTGGCTCCACTCATTGAGGGCGCGTGTAGGGGGACTCATGCACCAGCCCCTACGTGGGGAGAATTTTGGACTGCTGTCATTGAGAAATACTTACCCAGGAATATCTGCGAGATGTGGGCTAGGGAATTCGAGCAGCTTCGATAGAACGGCACGATGACGGTGTCGGAATATGATCGAATTCACACGATTGCCCCGTTACCAGCCATCTCTAGTGGTGACTGAGACGGACCGGGTGGGGCGGTTCGTGGAGGGTACGAATTAGCAGGCTTATACATTACACCGAGGACACTACCTTTGTTCAGGTGATGGACATGGTGATGCAGAAGGAAGCCATGGTCCCTACTGACCAGCAGGATAGACCAGCCAAAAGAGGTTCAGGCAACAGCATCAGGAGGATAGGAACACCCAATCTGAGGGTGCCGACACCAGAACGGCGCGCCCGCATAACCAGGGGGAAGGAAATTTCAGAGGCCTTACGCAAAAGGGACTATTAGCTGAAGGGTTCCTCCTTCATGCTTTATTCTCCTTATGATTATTGTGATGATAACAAAACTATTTAACAAGTGCTTGAAGTATGAAAATTGTAGGATCGATGAAAGATATGTCAAGCCTTACGTCTCTCAATCAATCTCCGAAACAGATCAATGCGTGCATCAAAAATATTTTGGATAGCATGGAGAATCCTCTAAAGTTAAAGCAAGCTGAAGAACGAAGCCAGAAAACCAAGCGCAAAATGAGAAAGCCAATATAAAATTTTCCAGCTCTGGTTTGGTCGACCGGACGGTCGACCGAATGGTGTTAAGTAGTGGCAGCAGCCAATTCGGTCGAAAGGTCGATCGACCGAATGATGCGAAAAAGAGGCAGTAGCCGTAGAAGGCTGCGTCGGTCGACTAGTTGGTCGACTGACCGAAGCCAAAATCTGGTAGAAGGCTCATCGGTCGACCATATGACAAATCGCGAGTCGCATGATTTTGGCATCACTGATTCGATCGACCGATTGGTTGACCGGATTCGGGATCGCCAGTCTTGCGACAGTCGATCGACCCATCGGTCGATCGAATGGTGCATAAAACTCACAGAAGGCTGGGCGATCGATCGGTCGGTCGACCGACGATCGACCGGACCATCGATCGGGCGTCTGTAACAGTAAATTTATGCCCGTTGACACCCTGTTTCAGCTGAGAATTAAAAATACCTCTTCTAACCTCTTTTGTACGCCGCTCTTAGAATTTTTGGATGCAAGAAAACCTTCAAAGAGTGATTCCATAACATCCTCCAAGCTTCAACAGGTCAACATTCATCAGCCTAACGCTTGATCCTTTGCTGTCAAAAGAGCTCTCCTTCAAAGGGTTCATCAAACCAGTTAGGTGTGGAAAGAAGAGGCGTTTAAGTGTGATAAGCTGTCATTCCTCTTCTTGAAATAATTTTTGTTTTAATTTGTTCTTCAACTCATTGTATTTGACTTGTAGGAAGACCTAGTGTTAGGTCTTGGATTTAAGTGGTTTGTAAAGCCACTTGTGTAAACGTAGTTTACTCGGTTAGTTCTAGTTGTCCCTTAGGATTGAGGTGGAAGAGTGCTCTTGGTTAGAAGGTGGAGACTTCCGGGTGTGGAAGTGTCTTAGGTCGAGAGTGTGACTCTTTGAGTCAAAGTCCTCATTGTAAGGGAAACTAATTAATCTAGTAAAACTTAGTTTGGAAATCCTAAGCGGGGTGCTTAGGTAGTGGAGTAGGCATTGGGGCCAAACCACTATAAATCTTGTATTTGCATTGTTATATTTGGTTGTGCTTAATTATTGCTTCTATATTTAGTCACTCATCTTGTAAATCGCATAAGTAACCAAAGAAATGATTAAAATTGGAATTTAGGCTAATTGAATTAGTAAATACACTATTCACACACCCCCCCCCTCTAGTGTGCCATTTTATACAATAGGGACCACCGATGGCTACTCAAAGTGCGACAATACCAGGAGGCTAGAGAGGCAAGGTGTTAGAGTGCGGACAATGTGGGAGGAGGCACAAAGGAGCTTGCTATGGTCCGAGTACCTATTTTGGGTTGGGCTAGCCAGGCCATATCGGGAGGGAGTACCCTATAGGCGATCAAGCAGTACTACCACCCAGATGGAGAGCTCCTATGTCGACAGCTTCAATGGCGTAGCGGACTCAGAACCTGGGGACTGGACAGCAGTGCACGGTGGGTCCCAGGAGGCTGCCTGCTCGTTTCTTTGCACTGACTCCTGATGGCACTATTTGATCCAGGTGCTACTCAATCATTCCTATTTGAGTTGCTGGCATTGAAGTTGGGAAAAGATAAGAGTTGGTTAACTGAACCATTAGCAGTGTTTACACCTACGAGCAGTACTGTTGTTGCCAGGACGGTCTTCAGGCACTGTGACATTTTCATAGGTGGGCATGATTTGAAAGCAGAGCTGATGCTATTACCGATCTTAGAGTTGGATGTAATTTTGGGCATGGACCGGCTATCAGCCCATTATGCATCAGTCAATTGTAGGACAAAGGTGGTGATATTTTGCAAGCCGGGAATACCACCCTTTACCTTTCAGGGTGATGGGCGAGGGGACTCTATCAAGGTGATCTCTGCTCTCCAAGCCCACAAGCTGATAGGGGTGGCTATTAGTCTTTCTTGGCTTTTGCCTCTGCAGATGTTACCGACGAGGGCTCAGCCAGCAGCATTGAGAGTACTCCAGTTGTCATGGACTTTCTAGATGTGTTTCATGAGGACTTGTCGAGATTGCCACCAGTGCGGGAGATCGAGTTCTGTATTGATCTATAGTTGGGGGTGAAGCCTATATCGATCCCTCCATACCGTATGGCACTCGCTGAGCTGAGGGAGCTTAAAGTGCAGTTGCAAGAGCTGTTAGACATTGGGTTCATTCGCCTGAGTGTCTCGCCCTGGGGGGCGCCAGTGTTGTTCATGAAAAAGAAAGAAGAATCCATGCGGATGTGCATCGACTATCGGTAGCTTAATAAGGTGACGATCAAGAACCGATACCCGCTTCCCAGGATTGACAACTTATTTGATCAGTTTCAGGGGGCTCGGTGGTTCTCAAAGATTGATCTGAGGTTAGGGTACCATCAGTTGAGGATCAAGGATTAGGATATCCAGAAGACTGCTTTCAGGATGCGGTATGGACACTATGAGTTCCTGGTCATGTCCTTTGGGCTTACTAACGCCCCGGCAGCCTTCATGGAGCTGATGAACTGGGTGTTCAATGACTTTTTGGACAGATCCATCATTGTCTTCATTGACAACATTTTGGTATATTCCAAGTGTGAGGCGGAGCACATGGAGCACTTGATGGTGGTTCTAGAGACCCTCAAACAACACTAGCTCTTTGCAAAATTCTCAAAATATTAGTTCTGGTTGACCAGTGTGGCATTTCTGGGGCGTATTGTATCCCGGGATGGTGTGAAAGTTGATCCTGCGAAGATTGAGGTAGTTGAGTACTGGGAGAGGCCGACCAGCGTGACCGTGGTCCACAGCTTCTTGGGGTTGGCCGGCTACTACAGGAAGTTCGTGGAAGTTTTTTCCAAGATCGTCGCCCCGCTCATGCGCCTGACTCCCAAGAAATTAAAGTTTATCTGGGATGACAAATGCGAGGAGAGCTTTCAGAGGCTCAAGGACCGCTTGACTACCGCCCCTATACTAGCACTACCATCGGGGTCGAGAGGATTTGTTGTCTATTGTGACACTTCTGGAGTCGGATTGGGGTGCATTCTGATGCAGCACAGCAGAGCGATCGCATACGCATCTAGGCAGCTGAAAACCCATGAGAAGAATTATCCAACTCATGATCTGGAGTTGGCGGCCATAGTCTTAGCTTTGAAGCTGTGGTGTCACTACTTGTATGGGGAGGCATGTGATATATTCGCCGATCACAAGAGCCTCCAGTATTTGCTTTCTCAGAAGGACTTGAACTTGAGGCACCAGAGATGCTTGAGCTATTAAAAGATTATGACTGCACTATTCAGTATCACCTAGGAAAGGCAAATGTATTAGCAGATGCTTTGAGCAGGAAGTCGATGGGGAGCTTAGCCCACTTGGCCGTGAGTAGGAGATCCCTGGCCAGAGATGTAGCGGTGAGCTTGGGCCCAGGGGATTTGTTATCTATGGCTGATTCTGGTGGATTGGTGGCACACATGCGTATAAAGTTCACTTTGGTTGATATGCTACGAACGGCTCAGGGCAAGGATGCTTTCTGTTCTCTAACGAATGATCTAGCTATGAGAGGTGATGCAGAGGGTTTCAGAGTGGACTCCGAGGGGATTCTCATATACAGGAACAGGATCGTGGTACCATACATGGCAGAGGTCCGTAGGCGGATTCTAGAGGTGGTCCATTGTTCCACTTACACTATGCATCCAGGGGCCACCAAGATGTACCGAGATCTGAGATAGCACTATTGGTGGAAAGGGATGAAGTGGGAGGTGGCAGAGTTCGTATCCAGATGTTTGGTCTGTCAGCGGGTAAAGGCCAAACACTTGAGACCCGCAGGGTTGTTGCAGAACCTCGAGGTACCAAAAAGGAAATGGAAAAATATTTTTTATTTTTTTTTAAATGGGAAAATATCACCATGGATTTTGTTACTAAGTTACCTAGATCAGAGAAAGGAAATGACTCCATTTCGGTGGTGGTGGATCGCCTGACCAAATCAGCGCACTTTATTCTGGTAAAGACCACTTTCTCGGCCAAGCAGTATGCGCAGTTGTTTCTCGACCGTATTGTGGCTTACCATGGGATCCCAGTGATGATCATATCCAATCGAGGCACCCAGTTTGCTGCTCGGTTCTGGCAGTCATTTCAGGAGGCTTTGGGTACGCAAGTGCGATTTAGTACTACTTTCATTCTTAAACGAACGGTCAGTCGGAGAGGACCATTCAGGCGCTTGAGGACATGTTGAGGGCGTTCATGATGGATCTAGAGGGTAGCTGGAAGAGGCATCTACCCTTGGTAGAGTTCTCCTATAATAACAGCCACCATAGCAGCATCTGTATGGCCCCGTTTGAGGCTTTATATGGGTGCAGGTCGCCGATAGGCTGGTTTGAGGCTAGCGAGTCCTAGATGCTAGGGCTGGACTTGGTTCATGATGCCATTGAGAAAGTGAAGCTGATCTAGGAGCAACTTTTAGCAGCTCAGAGTCGTCAAAAGATGTATGTCGATGGTAAAGCCCGCGACGTGGAGTTTCAAGAAGGGGATTCGGTCTTCCTAAAATTGTCCCCTATGAAGGGGGTTGTGCGCTTTGGGAGAAGGGAAAAGTTGAGCCCCAGATTCATCGGGTCTTTCCCTATCGTGCGGTGTAGAGGGGCGGTTGCTTATGAGCTTGTTCTACTGCCCAGCATGGATCGAGTGCATCCTGTTTTCCATGTCTCCATGCCTAAGCGATATGTTCGGGATGAGTCCCATATTCTAGATGTTGCTGCGGTGAGGTCGATCCGGCATGTAGAGATCCTAGACAAGAGGCCACTTGTGAAGCTGAGATCCGGCAGGTGAGGAAGCTGAGATCTAAGGAGATCCCCTTGGTGAAAGTTCGTTGGGAGCACCACTTAGGGCAAGAGGCCACTTGTGAGGTCGAGCAGGATATAAGAGAGAAGTATTCGTACCTTTTTGATGCCGAGGTGAGCTTCTCTTCCTCATCTCAAAAAACGAGGAAGAATTATCTTTAAGGGGGGAGGAATTGTTATGCCCAAAAATCCTAAGATAATATTTTATTCCTTAACAGGGAACCGTGGGCCCGAGTTAGGATAAGCTTTTTATATGAAAAAAATTATGAAAAATATATTTATTTTATTTCTGTGATTTAGCATGCTAGGATGATAGATGCTCTCGATGAATTTAGCGATTCAATCAGAACTCGAATCGGAGTTAGAACAGGCTAGTTTAGTCGGATAATTTAAGCGGGGGCATTTTGGTTATTTGGACCAAGCAGAGGCCCATAAAAATTGAACCTGGGGCGTGTGGCCAGTGGTTTTGCCACACGCAACCCGAGGCTCATGAGGAGGAGAGAGAGGTGCCGCCAAGAGGAGGAGGAGGAGTTTCGATGCCGGATTTCACAAGATCCTCGACGTTCAACGTAGGAAGACCCATAGCTTCTTCTTCCTTCCCGGTTTCTCCAAAAGAGGTGAGTGGATAAGCCTTCTTCTTCCTCTTTTCTTCATTAGCCATGCCGCCCCTATGTCATGGAGTTCTTGTTGTTTTTCATTGGGTTTTTCGTAGATCGAATTGATTAATTGTGTTGAGAGTTTTCCCGTGATCACAAAGATTCTATTGGATTGATTTTTTGGCGATTGGCCGCCCCTTTACCTTGCTGTGTCGCCCCCTTTCCTCTTCAATTCTTGATCAGTTCTTGTGGTTTCTTGTTGTTTGTTGAGGGTTCTTGGTGGTGGTTTGATATCTTGATGAAAGGGGGGAAGGAGAGTGTTTATGGTGTGTTGTCCCCTTGTAGGGCAATTTAGGAATCCTAGGGTGGCCGGCCACCCCAAAGGTGGGATTTTTAGAGATTCAATCTATTTCTCACACCTAGGAGACACACTATAGGGTATGAGGAACTTGTTCCTAAGGGTAGAATTGATGTATGACCCTACACTTAGATAATTGGAAACCTAGTGACACCTAGAGACACTAGGACCCCGGTTTAACTTTCGGGAGGGCTGATCCTAAGGACACCTAAGGGGGGCGAACCTTCCTTGCCCTTAGCACACTCGGGTGAGGGAGGTAGGCCGGCAATAGGGAATTCGGATAGGGTCCTTAAGACGGATTAAAATTGTGTAGGATCGTTAAGGGGTGATGCCCTATTTCTAGGATTTGCTATACATGCTTTCCATGCTTTAACCCTACGCTCCTGAACGTACTATACCATAGTTCTATACTTTATTTGCACGCTATGATGTTATGATGCTAGTGTTAATTCCATTATTATATAATTGTGTGTGATTGTGGTGTATGACGGGAGGAGATGCCCTAGACATGCCTTTGTTTACCTATTGTGCAGATCTTATTTATGCCCATTTATATATTTTGCGTGTGTGATGTGTGGTGTGATTGTTGCATTTTCCCGGATGCCTCGCTGGTGAGGGGAGGGTATGCCCCAAAGAGACAGTGTTGGCCTTATTTCGGAAGTCCGGCTGGTGAGGGGAGTTCATACCTCCAAAGAGACAGCCCAGAGACCCGACCAATGAGGGGAGCGTATGCCCCAAAGAGACCGATCAGAAGAACCGTGTTGGTGAGGGGAGAGCATACCCCAAAGAGATGACACTGGCTGGGTGGTAGATCGGAGGCCGCACCGACTACGTACCCTATGTGGCGATGAGGGCCGATGGGTCCGGACGAGCATGTGGATGGTTGCATTTAACATATTATATGTTGTGGCATTATATGTTGTTGACGAGGATGATTGCCCTACTAAAATAAATGATCAAAATAAATTTATGCTTTATGCTCTAATGTTTACTTGTATGTTTTTAATTATTGCATGATGATGATGATGATGTGGTGGAAATTCAGGACTGGTCTACTCACTAAGTCTCAGTTTGGCATACCCCTCATATATGTTGTTTTGCAGTACCTGAGCTAGATCAAAGAGGCAGAGGGGAGCAGTAGCGCGGTCGATGGCGGCAGGGCAACGGGTCTCGTGACATGTCGTGGTCGAGCGGGATACTCGAGTCATTTTTACTTCTTTGAGTTGTTGAGTCATGTCGACTCGTTTTATTTATTTGTTTCCGCACTTTTGTCATTTGAGGTGTCTTGTTTAGTAATTAAATTTTAGTAATGGATTTGAATCTTTGTTATTTGTTGAGTGGTGGTCTAGGGTTTATTTAAAATTAAATGTTTCCTTTTAAATTCTTGAGTTATTATTAAATGTTCAGGTCTCGTTCATGTGTTCATGTGGTTTGATTTGGGTTAGGCTTCGGGTACATAGCGTACCCTGGCCGATCATACCGGATTTGTTGTGTGACATGAAAGCTCTCACCAAGCCTTCCAATAAGCATAGTCTGTTTCGATTAGTAATGGAGGAACATTGATAAAATTTCTCATATTAATTCCGAGAGCAACAAGAGTAGTTATAACTAACTAACGATTTCTAGAGCAACAAGAGCAGTTATAACTGACTAACAATTTCCATAGCAACAAGAAAAATTATAACTTGCTAATAGTTGACAAACAGCAGCATATCCTCCACGGCACTAAGAGCAATTGCAACTGACTGAGTTGACATAGGAGACTTGCATATCCATATCTTCACTTTCCTCAAATATAGTAGAAAGTCAAAACCACTTGTATAACAGCCATTAAGCACAAGACCTTAATTACATCAGCTTCAAACTCAAAGGTCATCCATAATATATCATAAGGATTCGGCCATAAAAGCCTCAAGAAAAACTGTCGCCATAAGAGCTTCAAGAAAAACCGCCGCCATAAGAGCTTCAAGAAAAACTGCTAGCCCTTTAATGAAGATCACTTCATTTCCTCCATAATTGTAATTGGCAGACATAAAAGCTTAAAGAAAAACTGTCAGCCCATTAATGAAGACCACTTAATTTCTTCCATAATTGACTTCGGTCACAAAGGCTTCAAGATAACCGACAACTGAACAATAAAGACCACTTCCACTTTCCATAAGTAAACATGCAATAAATAAGTAATTAAAGATGATTTAAAATATCGGAGAGATAATAAAGGAAATCATTATTAATTACAGCAACGAAAAAAAGGCATCATCACCAGCAGCAAACCTTCAACCTGAAAACCATAATTACAAGAGCAATTGTAACTGGCTTACAACTGAGTAACTTAAGCAGAACTCCTCAAAGACAAAAGCAATTGTAACTGTCCACAAAAGTAGTTGTAACTATCAATTCAACTAGCAACAAAACTGGGAATCATTTGGCCAAATATAGTAGTTGCAGCTAGCATACAACTGCGAGCTCCAGTATAAACTCTATAGTAGTTGCAACTGACACACAACTGAGAACTAGCCGATGAGCTTCAGTATAAACTCCATAGTAATTGCAACTGACATACAACTAAGAACTGGCCGATAATCTTTTTGTCAAATATAGCCAACACAACATAAGCTAAACACCAACACGACCGGAAGCAATCTCTACATGAATACATGACGATCGTGGCTCTTCATCCCCGATTTTTTGCATTCATCGACGTTCACACATCGAGATAAGTTTGAGTCATATCCATCAGGTAATTTGAGTTCTTTGAACCATTGACACACATCTTTCATCTGGTGTTTATTTAACACATACGGCGTCTTTGGCTTATGAAGTCATCCGTTGACCACTTACAACTCTAACTCCGACCTCTTACAAAGTATTTTCACATCATGTCGGGCATTAACATTATCTTTAGTTTTACCTTCCGTGTCCATCACAGTGTTATAAATATTATCAAACACATTTTTTCAATGTGCATTACATCCAAATTATGTCGAATCAGTAATGAACTCCGATACGGCAATCTCTAAAAGATATTTTTTTTCACCCAATTATGTGTTTGACCAAAGCCTGAAATTCTTACATTCCCACCAAAAGTAATCTCTGGAAGTAATTCAACACGTGCTAACATCTGTTCACCAGACAACATCGGTAGTGGCTCATCTCTTTCGACTCTACCCATGGTAAATTTGTCATGATTCCTTCGATGCTGATGGTTGTATAGTATGAACCAACGATGACAATCAAAGAAGGAAATTTTCCGATCGTTCTCAAGACTGAAGGCTTTTGAGTGTTCCATGCAATACGGACAAGAGTGTCGCCCATGCATGCTCCAACCAAACAACATGCCGTAGGCCGGGAAATCATTGATTGTCCATAATATAGTAGCTCGTAAAGTGAAGTTTTGCTTCTGGTGACAATCATAAGTGACAGCTCCCTCAGCCCACAATGTTTTTAGTTCATCAATTAGGGGTCGGATAAACACGTCAATTTCTTTCCGAAGACCACTAGGACCCGAAATAATCATCAAAAGATAGATAACTTCATCTTTCATACACATTGATGGCGGCAAATTATAAATTGTTAGCAGCACTGGCTAAACTCAATACAGAGTTATCGAATTATCAAACGGATTAAAACCATCTGTGAAAATACCAATCTAGTATTTCTAGTATCCCTAGAAAATGAAGGATAGCATCTATCCAAATATTTCCATGATTCACTATTGGATGGATGAGTCATTACGGTATCATTATGACTTCTTGCATACCAACTCATATAGGGGGTTGTCTTTTCTAACATGAATAATCTTTGAAGCCTCAGTGTCAATGGAAAATACTGAAGCACCTTAAACAGGATATATTCCTATCAGACCGGTTTCTTCTTATAATGAGGATGTTCACATACCGGGCATTGCTCCAACAGTGCATTTTCTTTATAATATAAAATGCAGTTATTTGGGCATGCATGTATCTTTTCATACCCAAGCCCTAATTTCCTCATCAATTTTTTGTCCTATAAAAAGTTGGCTCAAACTTATTATCTGGAGGTAGCATTCCATTGATAAAGTCTGCAATCCGATCAAACGCAACTCCGCTGATATTACAATCAGACTTGACGTTTAGGAGTTGCTTCACTGCCGAAAATCTTGTATATTTAGGATAATTCTCATACAAAGGTTCATCGGCAGCTTTCAATATCTTGTAAACTTTTGCAGCCTTCTTATTAGGCAATTCAATCTGTATCGCAGGTTGTTATTCAGTTGCTTCAACTATCGTAGTATCTAGTGGCACTAATGTCTCAGTTGTTGGCTTAAGGGTTTCTCTCAAGCCTCGATCTTTATTTTGATGATAACAAACAAGTATTTAATCTATGTGTGAAGTTTTGAGTTCAGGTTGAGGTTGCAATAAGCATGTGAAGTTCGTTCAAATGAAACGAAAGAAAAGACTGTCAAAGAAAGGCTCAAGTTTAGATCAAGTAGAAATCATGTAATATACCCGTAGGATAATTTTATCCCAAGCCAAATTGTAAAGTTATCCAAGTTGAAACTTGGTAACTAAACCCATAAAAAAGCAAGTAAAAAATTCAAAGTAAAAATCAGCCTCAGCCTGAGTTCGGTCGACCGACCACAAGGTGGAATTTTGGTAGTAGCCTATTCGGTCGACCAATCGGTCGAACGAATGATGCAACAAAATGGCAGTAGCCATTCGGTCAACCTATCGGTCGACCAAAGTTGGTGAAGCATTGGCAGAAGGCTACATCGATCGACCGATTAAAGCCAAAATTTGGCAGAAGGCGCGTCGGTCGACCGATCGGTCGACCGGAAAGCAAATTGAAGATCGCGCATCTAGGCTTCTCTGCATCGGTCGACTGATTCAGTCGATCAAATCTGGGATTGAGGAAGCTATGACTCATTCGGTCGACCCGTCGGTCGACCGAACAGTGCAAAAAGTACACAGAAAACCAGCAATCAATCAGTCGATCGATCAACGATCGACCGACAAGCGACCAAAAGGCAGTAACGGCTAGTTTTCTAGCCGTTGAACCACCCGTTCAGCTGAGGGGTTATAAATACCCCTCACCTAACTTGTTTAAAGCTTCTTAGAGAATTAATTGAGCATTCAAGAAGTGATTAAAAGCCTTCAAAGTGATCGATTTGCTACGCCCTAATCTTCCGTCAAAATCCTCTTCAAGCGCTTGCTTCCCTCAACTCTACTGCAACTCGAGTTTATCTTCTGACAAGTTGAAGGCGTGAAGGCTTGGGATAGGAGTTATGGTTCCTCTCTCTATTCTTAAGCTCTTTTACATTGTATTTGAAGTTTTATTTCAGACTTGTTTTCAATCTGTAATAGCTGCTAAGTGTGCTAGAGAAACACTTAGGGGAAACTTTGTAGAGTTGTGTTATGCCTAGGTGAATAGGTTTGAGGGGTTCTCAAAGATGTGATAAGAGTGTTCTCAATTGTATTCAAAGGGAAACACAAGTTCTATAAAGTAGTGGTTAGAAATCCTTGGTGAGGAGCCAAGGTAGTGGAGTAAGCAGTTGGCCAAACCACTATAATTACTCTTGTCTGCATTGTTTTCATATTTGCCTATTATTGTTCTTAATATTTGATCACATCCATTGTTAAGAAGCACTTGCACTTAATTGAAGTTAAATTTGAGTAAAAAGAAAAATTGATTAATTGGAAAAGGGGACAGACACTATTCAACCCCCCCTTCTTGTGTCGGATTTTATACAATAATTGGTATCAGAGCTTGGTCGTAGGATAAGATTTAACCATCTTCCCTGCAAATTAAGATGTCTAGTAATCCAACTAGCTCAAGGGCCTCTACTCATACTCCACCACTATTCGATGGAAACAACTATGCCTACTGGAAGATTCGTATGAATGACTTCCTACAATCTCTAGGCATGGATGTATGGAGGATGATTCTAGTAGAGTATAAGCAACCCAATAAGAACATGGATGAGTGGGACCAAGAGGAAATTAACCTCTTCAATGCTAATGCAAAGGCTGTCAATGCATTATATTGCGGCCTATCAATTAATGAGTTTAATAGAATCTCTACTTGTAAGTCCGCATTTGAACTTTGGAAAGTTCTAGAGACCACACATGAAGGGACTTCACAAGTTAAGGAATCTAAAATAAACTTACTCATGCATGACTATGAAATGTTTAAAATATTATCGCATGAATCCATTGATGCCATGTATGCTAGATTTCAAAATATTACAAATGGATTAGCTAACCTTGGCAAAGAAATAAAGGAAGAGGAGAAGGTAAGGAAGCTCTTTCGTTCCCTTCCAAAAGCTTGGGAGCCCAAGGTCATAGCTATCATGGAAGCAAAAGACATGAGCACCTTGAAGATCACTAAGTTCATTGGGTCTCTCATGACACATGAGACCCGCATGAAGCAATATCAGGAGGAGGATGACCCCAAAGGCAAGACCATTGCCTTAAAAGCATCACATCAAGCAGAAGAGTTGTCATCGTCCGAGGAAGAGACGGATGATGTTGAAGAAATGGCGATGCTAGCAAGAAGATTTATGAGTTTTATGAGGGGAGGCATGAGGAAGGGAAGAGGAGACTACACATGCTACCATTGCAACAAGACCGGGCATCTAAGGAGGGATTGCCCACTTCTCAAGATAGCTTCCATCTCCAACCCTCACAAAAAGGAAAAATACAAGAAGAAGAAGAAGAAGGCAATGATGGCTACATGGGATGAAAGCGAGGCCTCATCGAGTGAAGAAGAAGCAAAGAGTGAAAAGACAAATCTTTGCTTGATGGCAAATGATGATGAGGTAAGATTTACTTTTGGTGAAGTTTCTTTTACTCAAGAAGAGCTAGAAAATGAATTTGAACAAATGCATGATGAATTTAATGCTATTAGGAGAAAATTTAAAGACCTCAAAAAGGATAATAAATCTTTAGAGCTTGAGAATGATAGTTTATTACTTTTATTCAATGCCTTAAGAAAAGAAGTAGACACTCTTAAGGAAGAGACACGCACCCTAGAGAAAGCTAAGAAGGACTTAGAAAATGACAACCAAAAATTAGAAGATGAAAATAAGTATTTAAGTGATCAAGTAGAGCATTTGAATGATAGCATGCTAACATTGAAAAAGGAACTTTGCATGCTCAATGAAAAGATGACAACCATACAAAATGTCATTCCTAAGGTTATCCATAAAAAGAAATCATCACACTCCCATGCTCACACACACACTAGAAAAAAATTTAATGGAAATTATTTTTCTTGTGGCAGATTTGGCCATATGGCCAAGGATTGTGCTTTGAGGAGGAACCCATATGCAAGATTTACATGGGTTCCCAAAATGACTAACATCCAAGGACCCAAGAAAATTTGGGTACCTAAAATAGTTTCTTCTCCTTTTGTAGATGGAGAAGCATCCTCAAGCAAGTAGAAGCACTTGGATATTGGATAGTGGTTGCTCAAAGCACATGACGGGTGACATCAACTTATTCGCAACCCTATCAAGCAAAGATGGAGGACATGTC
This sequence comes from Canna indica, assembly GCA_034359265.1. Lineage (NCBI taxonomy): Eukaryota > Viridiplantae > Streptophyta > Magnoliopsida > Zingiberales > Cannaceae > Canna > Canna indica. Next base: position 43,401,412 of record CP136893.1, read on the forward strand.
ACATTTGAAGACAATGCCAAAGGTAAGATTGTTGGCATTGGTGATATAGGTATACTTCCTTACCCATGCATTAAGAATGTTCTAATAGTTTATGGGTTAAAACATAATTTGATTAGCATATCCCAATTATGTGACAATGGATACATAATTATCTTTGAAGCATCTAAATGTATCATTAGGAGTGCACCATCAAATGATATCATGTTTATTGGGAATAGGCAAGAAAATGTCTACATCTTAGATTTAAATGTCTTGCCAAATCCCCATGTTAGATGCTTAGTTGTCATGGAGAACGACTATTGGTTGTGGCATAGGAGGCTAGGACAAGCTAGCATGAGCCTCATCCAAGAAATATCTAAGAAAGAATTAGTTAAAGGATTACCCAAGATAAAATTTGAAAAAGACAAACTTTGTGATGCATGTCAACTAGGTAAGCAAGTCAAATCCTCATTTCATAGCATTAATCAAGTTAGTACATCTAGAATTCTTAAACTTGTGCACATGGATCTATTTGGTCCATGTGATGTAGCTAGTCTAGGTGGAAAGCTATATTGTTGTGTATTAGTTGATGATTTTTCTAGATTTACTTGGGTTTTCTTTTTAGCTAAGAAAAATGAAACTTTTGAGTTTTTCAAAAAGTTTTCAAAGAAAGTTATAAATGAAAAAGGAGTTTCAATTTTAAAAATTAGAAGTGATAATGGAGAGGAGTTTAAAAATGAAAGATTTTCCGAGTTTTGTGATGATTTGGGTAGTGAACATACCTTTTCTTCCCCTAGGACCCCTCAACAAAATGGAGTGGTTGAGAGGAAGAATAGAACCTTAGAAGAGATGTCTAGGACCGTGGTATGTGAAAATAATTTGCCTAAGTATTTTTGTGCCGAAGCCATAAATACCTCTTGCTATGTTCTTAATCGAGTTTTATTAATACCTAAAATTAAGAAAACACCTTTTGAGCTTTGGAATGGTAAAATCCCAAATGTGGGATATTTTCATGTTTTTGGATGCAAATATTTCATATTAAATACTAAGGAAAATTTAGGAAAATTTAACTCTAAATTCGATGAAGGGATTTTCCTAGGTTACTCCATGAATTCTAAGGCATATAGAGTTTACAATCGTAGAACCATGATTGTTGAAGAATCTATGCATGTTACGTTTAATGAAACTAATGATTCTTCTAGAAATGTGAAGATTGTAAATGTAGGTGAGGAACTTGAGGATCTCACACTTCATGACAAAGAGGTGGATGATGAAAATAATGAGAAAACTCAACATGAAGATCCACCATCCTCGAATCTACCTCAAGTTGAAGATGATGAAGAAGAAGCTCTACGCCTCTCCCTAAAGGATATCGATTGGTAAGGGATCGTCCAATGGATCAAGTCATTGGAGAACCTTCAACGGGAGTGGTAACGTGCTCTAAACTCAAATATATTTGTCAATATGTAGCCTTTATATCTCAAGTAGAGCCTAAGAACATTAAAGAAGCAATAGAAGATGAGTTTTGGGTACTAGCTATGCAAGAAGAACTCAACCAATTTGCTAAATATGATGTATGGGACTTGGTGCCTAGACCTAGTGAACAAACTATAATTGGGATTAAATAGGTTTTTAGAAATAAGCTAGATGAAGAAGTATTAGTCATCAGAAACAAAGCTAGGTTAGTGGCACAAGGGTACAATCAACAAGAAGCGATAGATTATAATAAAACTTATGCTCCCGTAGCTAGATTAGAAGCATATAGAATGCTTTTGGCATATGCTAGCTTTAAGGGTTTTACACTTTTCCAAATGGATGTTAAAAGTGCATTTTTAAATGGTTTCATTAGTGAAGAAGTTTATGTTGAACAACCCCCCGGATTTGAAAGTTTTGAGTTTCCAAACCATGTTTTCAAACTTAAAAATGCATTATATGGTTTAAAATAAGCCCCTAGGGCTTGGTATGAAAGGCTTTCAAACTTTTTAATAAAACAAGGTTTTAATGTCGGAAAAGCCGATCTTTCACTGTTTATTAAGCATCATGAAAATGATATGTTATTAATTCAAATTTATGTTGATGACATAATTTTTGGTGCTACTAATGAAATTTTTTGTAAGTGGTTTGCTAAGTATATGCAAGATGAGTTTGAGATGAGCATAATGGGAGAGCTCTCCTTCATGCTTGGTCTCCAAATGCTTGGTCTCCAAATCAAGCAAACCAACAAAGGAATATTCATCAATCAAGCCAAGTACACAAAGGAGCCCATCAAAAGATTTGGGATGAATGATGCCAAGATAGTTTCTACACCAATGAGCACATCCATCAAGCTTGACAAAGATGAAGAGGGTGTCAAAATTGACGAAAGACGATATCGAACGTATGATTGTTAGCCTTCTTTACTTAACGACAAATAGACCCGATATCATGTTTAGCATCTGTGTATGTGCTAGGTTTCAATCTTGCCCTAGAATGTCTCATTTAAGTGCGGTCAAACGCATATTGAGATATTTAGATGGCACGGTTGACTTAGGGCTATGGTATCCATGTCATACATCATTTGATTTAATCGGTTTTTCGGATGCGGATTTTGCCATGTGTAAAATAGATAGAAAAAGCACTAGAGGGTGTTGTCAATTCTTAGGAGCGAGTCTTGTTTCTTGGTTCTTAAAGAAATAAAACTCAGTTATACTTTCAACTACCGAATCGGAATACACCGTTGCGGCTAGTTGTTGTGCACAAGTCCTTTGGATGAAACTAACCCTTTGAGACTATGGACTTGAGTATTCTTGCATACCTATTCATTGTGATAATACTAGTGCAATAAATTTAACAAAGAATCTTATTTTACACTCTAGAACTAAGCATATTGACTTAAGGCACCATTTTCTTAGGGATAATGTGAGTAAGGGAAATATATCGATAGAATTTGTATCCACCGACAAACAACTTGCCGATATGTTTACAAAACCCTTGGTTGAAGAAAGCTTTACAAATTTTAGGATGCAATTAGGGATTTGTGCTTTTCCTAGTAGTTAAAATGTTCTTCTTCAAAACTTATATGGGTTTCAAAACTTGTATTCTATAAAAGTATCATCACACTTATGTAATGCTCTGTAGTGGGGCTTTGCGACTTATTGATGTTTGCCTTCTATAGGCCTACATTAATAGGAATGACTATAGTGGTAGATGATACTTGGTTTTATGGCTTTCTTGGTTTTTATGATGAAACTCATAAATTGTACCTTAATTCTTACCCTTTTTTATTGATGTCAAAAGGGGGAGAAAAAGTAAGGTCACACTTGGTTTTTACGATGCATATAGTTAGGGGGAGATACAAAAATATGCACATTGATAGGGGGAGCATAGGGTGATTTATAAGTATTTAAATGCATATGTTGAGTTACATATCTTGCATGCCTTAACTCATGAATGCCTTAACTCAAACTCACAAAAATATGCATATGTTTCTTAAAATTTCATGTTATGTTTGTCATCATAAAAAAGGGGGAGATTGTTGGCTTAAGAGTTTCTCTCAAGCCTCGATCTTTACTTTGATGATAACAAACAAGTATTTAATCTATGTGTGAAGTTTTGAGTTCAGGTTGAGGTTGCGATAAGCATGCGAAGTTCGTTCGAACGAAACGAAAGAAACGACCGTCAAAGCAAGGCTCGGGTTTAGATCAAGTAGAAATCATGTAATATACCCTTAGGATGATTTTATCCCAAGCCAAATTATAAAGTTATCCAAGTTGAAACTTGGTAACTAAACCCATAAAAAAGCATGTAAAAAATTCAAAGTAAAAATCAGCCTCAGCATGAGTTCGATCGACCGAATAAGGCAAAATTTTGGCAGTAGCCTATTCGGTCAACCGATCGGTCGACCAAATGATTCCACAAAATGACAGTCACCATTCGATCGACCTGTCGGTCGACCGAAGTTGGTGAAGCATTGGCGAAAGGCTATAACAATCGACCGACCGAAGCCAAAATTTGGCAAAAGGTGCGTCAGTTGATCGATCGGTCAATCGGATTGCAAATTGAAGATTGCGCGTCTAGGCTTCTCTGCATCGATCGACCGATCAGTCGATCGGATTAAAAATCGTAGGTTGAGGCTCTGGCTTCACTGCATCAGTCGACCGATTCGATCGATCGGATCTGGGATTGAGGAAGCTGCGACTCATTCGTTCGACCCGTCGGTCGACCGAATAGTGCCAAAAAATACACAGAAAGCCAGCAGTCGATCGGTCGGTCGACCGATGATCGATCGACAAGCAACCGAACGGCGGTAACGACTAGTTTTCTAGCCGTTAAACCGCCCGTTCAGCTGAGGGGTTATAAATACCACTCACCTGACTTCTTTAAAGCTTCTTAGAGAATTAATTGAGCATTCAAGAAGTGATTAAAAGCCTTCAAAGTGATCGATTTGATGCGCCCTAATCCTCCATCAAAATCCTCTTCAAGTGCCTGCTTCCCTCAACTCTGTTGCAACTCGAGTTTATCTTCTGACAAGTTGAAGGTGGCTTGGGAAAAGAGTTGTGGTTCCTCTCTCTATTCTTAAACTCTTTTGCATTGTATTTGAAGTTTTATTTCAAACTTGTTTTCAATCTATAATAGCTGCTAGGTGTGCTAGATAAACACTTAGGAGAAACTTTGTAGAGTTGTGTTTTGCCTAGGTGAATAAGTTTGAGGGATTCTCAAAGAGGTGAGAAGAGTGTCCACAATTGTATTCAAAGTGAAACATAAGTTCTATAAAGTAGTGGTTAAAAATCCTTGGTGAGGAGCCAAGGTAGTGGAGTAGGCAGTTGGCCGAACCACTATAATTACTCTTGTCTGCATTGTTTTCTTATTTGCCCATTATTGTTCTTAATATTTGATCACATCCATTGTTAAGAAACACTTGCACTTAATTGAAGTTAAATTTGAGTTAAAAGAAAAAATTGATTAAATAGAAAAGGGGACAAACACTATTCAACCCCCCCTTCTAGTGTTGGATTTTATACAACATTAGTAACTGACTCAATATTATCATTTAAATGGAATTGATCGCCAAGACTATCCAGAACAATTCTATGAGGATTAGGCGGATTGGAAGAAGAAACAATAACACTAAAAGATTCACCATGAGTATGGACAACATGATTGCTCGATGTCCCGACTTCACGTGACTCCCGGTGACAATATCATTCAAAATATCTTGGTGTGAATCCTTTTATATATTGATACATTGTGACAGTTTCCCAATCCAAAAATCTTATATTCGAACATTTTCGACACGGACATCGTATTTGATCACCACTAACGAATTTTCGATTCAAGTAGGCAAAATTTAAGAAGTTAGTTACGCATACTCAAAATTCATCCGTTATAGCTCCACGATGAATTTGTTGGTATATGCAACTTCGATCGCCCGACATGTTCTGTCAAAAAGTTGACAATATCTTTAGTTAATGTCTTCAAGTGGGATGGTCCTATTGCATTCGGGATTCATATTATTCATGTTGCACTAAGTATTTCTTTTAGTCATTAACTTCATTATAAATTTTGACAGCATCTCCCTACAGTTCTTCGAATACACATATCATCTGGGCACGTATTGGAGAACAAGGGAGATACAAGACAATATTTAAAAATGAATAAAGACAAATAAAAAAACTAAGTGCAATACTTATGAATGAATTGTGTGCTCTGAGGAACCTATTTCCCGAACCATTTGCATCATTTACAGATTCTCTCTCGATCGAGGACCCTCTTTCCTAAAGGCCCAAAGTGCATCATTCAATCTGGATCAACGTACTGCATTCCATGGAAAGTGGGACATCTATATATAGATAGAAAAAAATGGTCTATTCATTTGTGGTCTAACTTGATTAGAAAGAGGGGTACATAAGCCAAGGACAGATGGCTAGTTGGAAGACATTGACCATCTGGAGCGAAGGACAGTTGGCGAAGTTAGTGAGAGAAAGCTTGAAAGATAGGATTTTCTCGTGTGGATTAGTTGAAAGATGTAGTATAGAAGGAAGGTATAGGATGGATCGGGAAGCAGAGGAGAGCCCCCTTGAGCAGGGTGTCGAAGGAGATTGTTGTTGAGGATCCGAACCGGTGGGGTAGGGTAGGAAAGGTCACTTCAAAGCCTGAAACATCGCTTTAAATGCCCTGCGCTTCTCGAACATCTTTGAGTTGAGCTTGCTTAAGGGTTTGGTTTCTTACTATGTTCCCAAATTATCAAATTTGGGACAATTCGAGGGTTGTACGTCGTATAAAAGATCTTCTACTTTATTTACATGAACATACAATCCTGAATGGATCTAAGGTTTTGCAAAATTATAATGACTCGTCGATGCATATGTGAAACATATCAACTTGTCATGATTAATTTACTATCTAAATTTGTGGATGTCGGTGTGAGTCCATATATAGTGGATGATTCTGGCACGAGTCCACAGTGGATGATTCTGGCGCGAGTCTACAGTGGACGATTTCGAGGTGAGTCCAAAGTGGACGATTTCGGAGCGAGTCCACAGTGGACGATTTCGGAGCGAGTCCGCAGTGGACGATTCCGGTACGAGTCCATAGTGGACGATTCTAGCGCGAGTCCACAGTGGACGATTCTAATTAATCTAAATCTAAAATTAACATTAAAATTAATCTAATTAATCTAAACTAAAATTATTTAATAGATATAACCAAAATCTAAATCTAATAACATTGAAAAAAAACATTAACAGATAATTTTAACTGTAAAAAATTAACCTAAATTGACATCTAAATCTAATTAAATCCAAATCTAAACCTAAACAAAAACTAATTAACATATAATAATAAAAAAATAAGGTACTGCTGACGGCAACTAAAACCTAGGGTTTCGGCCCTAGCCGTCCGGAGACGGGATGAAGAAGACCTCACTTGAAGGCGGCGACGACAGTCTTCGGCGAGGGAGAAGGTGGTCATCGGCGAGGGAGAAGGCATCGATGAGATTGGGGTGGCGATCAATGGAGACCAAGGCTTGAGGACAGTGAAGGCTTGCAGACCCCGACGATGGGTGGTGATTAGTGGCTCGAACTTGGCGACAACGGCGAGGCAGCTTCGGCGGTGATTTTTTGGCGGAGAGCAGCGCGGAAAGAAGAGTGGGAGAAGAAGAGGGGGTCGGGCACGAATACTAATGAAAACCTTCTTCACCGATGGCCCGCCAGCCGTCGGTGAACCGTGGATTATTATTTACTATATCACCGATGGCCGAAGCGGCCCTCTATAATCTGTCAACGATTAGTTTTTTATTTTCGCGCCAAGTGCGCACCATCATTTTATCACCGACGGCCTCTCTTAGACGTGGCTAATAATTAATTAATATCACCGACGGCCCACCTCACCCACTCTATGCCGTGGATGATAACTTTTTTCATTCACGCGCCGAGGATGTATGAGGATGGACATGAGTATGAGAATGGGCATGAGAGGATGCTTTAGCATGTGAACCATATGTAATCTTAGAAGAAAAATTTTTGCAAATGTTTCACTTTATCATTTAAAGAAAATAACTCATTTTTCAATGATAGAATGCCAACATTTAAATTTTCAATTTGTAAGCATAATAAGGCATTTTCTATTTCAATGAGTCATTCAAATTTTGTAGATCTACATTTTTCTTTTCTAAGGAACTTTTATCATTTTCCAAGAATTCAACTTTTTTCTCAAATCATTACAAGAGAGCAAGAAATCACCATTTTCTTGTTCTAACAACTTTTTTTTTCCTTTTTAAATTCCTTAAATCTTTTTCTAACAATATTAAATTCTTCATACATATGCTCAATACTACTTGGGTAAAAACATTATCACCTATAGTGATAGTGGGTACCTCATTGTCCTTTGCCATGAAACAAAGGTTTGCATTCTTCCTTGTGCTTTCTTCCCCACTTGAAGGTGATGATGACTCACTTTTATCCCAAGCGGCCATTAGTGCTTTCTTCTTCATTCTTCTTCTTTTATCTCGCTTTGAGGATGATGAGGAGGTGAGCTTGGACTTAATTAGGATATTCACTCTCTATGTGTCCGAGCGTGTTGCACTGGAAGTATATGAGTCTACTTTTGCCAGCTTCTTCTTGTGAGGCCTTCCCATTAATTCCATCAACATCCTTCCGAGGTGAACCATCCCTTCTTGATCCTCGAATTCTTCATCCCCCGATGATGATGATGAGCAATCGTAGTATGATGCTTTCAAGGCAATATTCTTGCCTTTGGGGGGCATCTTCCTCCTTGTTTGCCCTCATATATATAGATCTCATGGGTCATGAGACATCCAATGAGCTCGATGAGCTTCATAGTGCCAAGGTTCTTGTCCTCCATGATAGCAACCACCTCTGGCTCCCATGTATTGGGAAGTGATCGAAAAAGTTTCCTCACTTTTTCTTCCTGTTGTATGTCTCTTCCATGGTTAGTCAAGGCATTCACAATATTTTGAAATCGGGCATACATTTCATCTATAGATTCATGAGGATGCATTTTAAAGAGTTTATAATCATGCATGAGCAAGTTAATTTTAGACTCTTTAACTTGGGAGGTTCCCTCGTGAGTAGTTTCCAAAACATGCCAAATTTCAAAAGCAGATTTACAATATGATATTCTATTAAATTCATTTATAGATAAATCACAATATGTAATGCATTCATTGCTTTGGCATTTGAATTAAACAATTTGTTCTCTTCTTGAGAACAATCATCCATGCTCTTGAAGGGTAGTTTATAATCTACATGAATAGTTCTCCAAGCATCTAATCCTAAGGATTGCAAGAAAATGCTAGTTTTCCAATAAGCATAATTGTTCCCATCAAAAAGAGGAGGTGCATGTTGGAGGAAATGGCACACTAGAGGGGGGGGGGAGGGTGAATAGTATGTTAACTAAATTAATTAGCCTAAATTCAATTTTAGACGTTTCTTAGATTACTTAGGTAATTTACGAACGAACGACTAAGTGCGGCAGAGAGTAATAAAGATGAACAGACAATACACAAAAATAACAATGCTAACATAATTGTTTATAGTGGTTCGACCCCAATGCCTCCTCCACTACCTAAGCATCCCGCTTAGGATTTTCAAACTAGGTTTACTAGATTAAATCGGTTCCCTTACAAGAGGACTTTGACATAAAGAGACTCACTCTCAATCTAAGTCACTTCCACACCCGGAAGTCTCCGCCTTCTTATCGAGAGTTCTCTTCCACCTCAACCCTAAGGGATACCTCAACTAATCCTAGTAAGCTATGTTTACACAAGTGGCTTTACACCTTCTGTACTCAGGTAACCACTTAGATCCAAGACCTGACACTAGGTCTTACACAAACTCAACTTTAAAAGTAAACACGTTTAAATAACAATAAAGATTACAATGAAAAGAACTAAAGAATAAAACCAAGAATCAGTGATCTTTTCCAATCCTTCAAGACTCCAACTCGCCAAGTTGTTGAGCTTGAATTGAAGCCGAGTTGAGGAGAAAATTGGGTGCTTGAGAAAATGTTGACGGAAGAACAGAGCGCTATTAATCAATCTGTAGAAGGCTCAAAACTCTCTTTTTAATGCTCAATAAAATCTGTAAGAGAGGTTAAAGGAGTTAGATGAGAGATATTTATAACCTCTCAAAGAAACGGCAGCTCAACGGGCAGAAAACGGGCAGAAAACTAGCCGTTACCGGCGTTCAGTCGATCGTCCGACCGATCAACCGCTGCTCAATCTCTCTGTGCGATCGACCGACGGGTCGACCGAACGAGTCACGAGATGAGCGATTCGCAATCTGGTCAACCGGATGATCGACTGATGCAGTGAGTTGCAGTCGCGATTCTTTTTCTCTACAATTTGGTCGATCGATCAGTCGACCGAATACCCTACTACCAATTTTTGGCACACTTCGGTCGACCCCCCATTTGGATTACCCCCCATAAATGTTATATAAGGATTACCCCCCATTTGGATTCAATAAAAATATCTATAAAATCAAAATCCTTAAGAATCAAAATCTAGTTTTTGGGGTCTAGTACAAATTTTCAGAAAACAAAATTTTTCTAATTTTTTGGATCAAATAAGGTTAGGCTAAAGGCTTCCAAAAATTCCTAAAAAATACCTCGTTATCTAATTTTAACCCAAGGAACAATTATCGCCATTTTTTATGTCAAGAAACTATTTATGTCATATAGCCCTCCAAGGAGCTCCCTAGGCTTAGTGGATTTCGGGACGGTTTTCGGGTTTTCATGTTTTGGGTTTCGAATTTAGTTTTAGGGTTCTTTGCATCATTAAGAGGATATAAAACATATCTAGACACCCTAAATCTAAACTCTAACTTCTTGAAGAGTTCGAGCGCATCGACCAACGTCCTTCAGATTTTCTGATTTCTTCGATTTTTCCTATCGCGGACGTCGAGCGCTAACCGACTTGGAACCTGAAAGATTTCTCAATGAAATATTAGTTCCATATTTGTTATCATCAAAACCGAGATTAAGACCAATGTTGAAAACCTTAAGCCAACAGTGCATGAGTTGAAGTCCCTTGACCTAGTGTGATATTTGAGGCTATAAGTGTATGATAGATGGTTATACCTAAGCCTACAATCTTGCTCTGATACCAAATGTGAGTGAAATATCCACACTAGAGGGGGGTGAATAGTGTATTTGCTCTAATTCAAATGTCTACATGCAATTCAACAAGTAAATTTATAGTGGTTCGACAACCCCGCGTACTCTACTACCTAAGCATCCCGCTTAGGATTTCACTTATAGTCCACTAGATTGGAGTTCCTTACAATGAGGACTTTTCCCGGAAAGTCTCCGCTCTCACACCCGAAGGCACTTCCACACCCGGAAGTCTCCGCCTTCCTACCGAGAGCACTCCACCTCACTATCACCTAAGGACACTCTAGTCCTAGATTACAAGGGTGTACTTATGTCTTTTCACTAAGGCAACAACCAACTCTTCACAAAAGCAATTATAACAAGTGAGAACAAAGTACAAGTTAAAGACAATAATAAAGAGCTCAAAATAAATACAAACACGGTAGGAGCTCTTTCTTGCTTCCTCCTAATCCTTTAAGGCCTCAAGTAGATGCCTCTTCGAATCCAAGGAGACTTGAAGATGAGTAGAAGGTTCAACAAGGGCAAGATTGAGAAATGAGGTTTAGAACTCAAGGAAATATGCTCAATCTTTCAAGGATAAACTCAATGAAGTGTTAGAACCCTTATGATGTTGGTTTCGAGGGCTTTTATAGAGGTCCTATCAAGAGGGGGTCGAAACTAGCCATTAAACGAATCTATTTAGATCCGTTGGGCAATCTGGTCGACCGAGGATTGGCCACAGGTCAGCCAACTGGCTACAAAAAATCTTCCAGTAACCTTCCGGTCGATCCTCGGGCGACCTTCGGTCGATCCTCGGGCGACCTTCGGTCGATCGAGGATTGGCCGCGGATCGGCCGAAACCCAAGCCAGTTTACTGAAACTAACTTTATGTTGATTTTTCACTTTGGGTTCGATTTCGAGTTTCGATTGGATTTTGGCTTTGCATAAATACATGGAGAGGGATGGTTTAAGGCACAAGAAGTATTTTACAACAAATTATAAGCCTAGATTTAACTTCTGATTCGATCACCTCTGAAGCCGACAATACTTGAATTTTAGCGATTTCTTCTTGATTTTCCAATGAACTTCATGCGTGTATCGATCGCCCATCCTGATATCAGACACTTGATAAACCCATTAGAATAAGTTTCTTATCATCAAAATCAAGATGGTGACCAAGGTTGAAAACCTTAGGCCATCAATGAGAACCATAGTAGAGCGACCTTCCCTACGAAGATTGGAAAGGCTCGGTAGATCGCGGAGTCGGTCGCCTCGTGATAGTACATCACGGTTTGAAATGTCGTTAGGTGCAGTGCGGGGTCACCCGTGCCGTCGTAGGGTGTTAAAGTAGTGGGAAGCTCGTTAGCTCCTAGGCAAAAGACAAGTTGTCATAATATGCTTGGTGAAGGGTCCTGAGTCGAGGGGAGAGACTACCTAGATTCCTGAGACCCTGGGAGCCATGTCTTCTTCCGATCAAGGAGTGCTAGAGATTTCGTCTCGATTGACGAAAATTGGTCTCCTTCTTTCTGACTAGTTAGGCTCTGCATGCTCCGAATGATGATAGCGTTCGTGTTCAGCCGAGGGTTGCCCTTGAGGCTACGTTGGTATCTCAGTCTGTGTCGCTGGTTGTTGAGATTGTGCTTATATCTCGTTTGCTCGCTATCGGGGCTCTTTAGGGGAAAGGAGAGGGTCAATAACAGAGCGTCGCTCCTTGCTATTTTAGCGTTACTAGGCTGCGGTCGATCGTCGTCGTTGGATCATTGCTGGGTTCCAACCATTGTAGGGAGGTAATGCTTTACTCGCCCCCGCGGTGGGTGTCAGATGTTTCTGCCTGAGAGTCAGGGTCTTTCTGTCCAATCTGGTGTAACTCTGTGTCTAGTTCAACAGGTGGTGAACCTGCAAAAGACACTCTGACGCCCAAGTTAGAGTGACTCCAAGGTGGAAATTATGGAAATTAGAACTTAGGGTTACTTGGGTGCGCTGCGTCTATATATATTGTCTTGTAATCTCGCTAGGATTGTTGCTCATAATGGGTCGAGGTCAATCTCAGAGACGACGAGTTTATGATGATATGTCCCTCGTGATAAGGGAGGACATAGGAGTCCATGTTTGGCTGGGTGAGTCTCCCGAATGGAGCTGTTTGACTTAGCTTGAGTTTGGCTCAAAGGTGCTGCTTGGGCGAAGCCCCCTGGGCGGGGCTATGCGGTTTGGTTCAGAGTGGATAGTGGGGCATTGCTGGGTCTAATTCGATCGAATCCAATTATTCTAATTAATCTAGTCCTTTATTATCGTTATTATTATTATACCAAAAAATATGTCGAATGATAACATTGAATTTTTTAAAGTTGCATATTTATACATAATTAAAGTTTTTCAAAAGTGATTGAAAATTTTTAGCAGTTGTCGTGATAAACATTCAATTTATATAGAAAACATATGCTTTTGAATCTACTGTATAGTAAAATTGGAACTCTGGAAGTGAGTTGGGGAGTACGCACGGATTTTATACGACATCGCTGAGAGCTATTCTCATTGTTGCATTTGTTCTTTTCGAATTTTATAAGGCGGCGTTGCATTCTCTATGCTGTTTTTTTTTTATTTTGAGAAAAGGGAAAGGGGCAGTGCTGACGGCAGCCCTTTACCTTTTAATTTTGAGAAAGGGCAGCGATGAGGCAGCGCTGCCCTTTCTTATATATATTGTGTTTTATTTTTAATTTTTAATTTTTTTCAATTTTTTTTATTTTTTTATTTTTAAACTTCACAGTTTTATTTTCTTTTTAAATGTAAAATTTTTTTCTTTCAAGTTTTATTTAATTTTAGTTTTAAATTTTAGTATTATGAAATTATATGATTTTTAATAATATTGTTCTATTTTATTTACTGCTTTTCAAATTTAGATTTTAAAACTTGATTGATCAATTTTTAAATTTTGTTTTCTAATTTTCCAATTATATTAGGCTATTGCATTTAAAGGCATTTAAAAATCCAAATTAAGTAATATTTTTACTTGTAATATTTATTATTTATAGGATTATTATATTTTAGATATTACACATTTGACCCTTTTATAATTTGATTAAACTTGAGTTTTTTATTCTTTGACTTATAACATTTCAAAAAAATTAAAATTTAAAAATGTTCTCAATTTCGATTTTTAATCTTTAAGAATTTATTTATTTATTTATTTTAGTTACTGCAATAAAGGAATCTAAAACTTCTATTCGAACTTTATCTTTTCTATTGTTTAAATTTTTAAATTAAGTTTAACCTTCGTATTTTGGACAAAAAATTGAAAGTCCGAACTAAACTAAATTAAAATTTATTTTGCTTATACTATTATTTAATAAATATTTATTTTTAATTTTTTTTAATATCTTAGTTTTTCTATATGAATATCTTTTTAGTTCTGCATTTTTCAAAAAAAATTAAAACATCAAATTGAATGAAATTATAAATTCTATAATATATAGTTTTAAGTCAAATGATATTATATTATATGATGCATATACCTATTATATAAAGTTATCAATTCAGTTGGGCTCAAATGAAATATTTTATCATTCGAATGGATTTGAAATTTAATCATATTTTATTTAAATTAAATCAATCAAATTTTTAAATTAATTAAAAAATTTATGAACCTTCGATAACAAAAAAAAAAGGTTTTAGCATTATAATTTTTCACATATTTTTAATATATATTCTCTTTATATAAATATACATTTTTTACATTATATATATTCTCTTTTTTAGTTTTATTTTCTATATTATTATTGTTGTTGTTATTATTGTTTTGTTCTCCTCATCTATTATTTTTAATATATATTTTTTATTTTGATTGTATTGGTTCATATTATCTTTTGAGATATATATTTTTCATATATTTTATTATCATTTCTTAGTCTGTTAAAGATTTTTTAATTTTTTTGAATTTCATTATGTATTTTAGCAAAAATTCAATACTTCCTTACCAATATATTTGATTATATTATATCACGCCCCAAATTCGGGTCACGCGACCGGCCAGAGTGCGGACAGACACTCCGAAGTCTAAACCATACAAACACATTAATCCATGCAATATAACCAAGTCAAGATGTCATAACATACACCTTAATCATCAAAGTAGCTACTCGGTATCAATTTAAGTAAAAACTACATAACCAAATACCAATATTACATAAGTTCAAGTAACTACAAGACTCAGACAAACTATATGTCCCTTAAATAAACTCAAATCCGACTCAACTCGACTACACCAACGGGTTTCACAAAATAGCCACCGGAGTCCGCCGTCACCAGTCGCGTCATAACTCAATGATCACGCTCTGCAAAATAACATACATAAAAGAATGGTGAGTTCAAAGAACTCAGTAAGTGGTCGTCTTGACCATCACCAAGCCAAATCATGTAAATAATTAATGCAATAACTATCTTTGTGTTCAAATGACTGATATAATCATGGTACATATTACTTGAGTAACTCGTGCACTACGCGCACCACACAGACTGACTCGGCCCATTTAGAGCAGTCATCTAATTACCCGCTTACAACTCACGAAGGGGGGGCTCGCTAGGCTGACCACCCCTAGCAAACCTCTCAACTCGGGCTCACTAAGCTAGGAAGGTCCACTAGCCTCAGTGCCCATAGCTCGGTCGGGAAATGCCCTTTGACCCATGTCACTCGGTCTCACTGAGCTAGGAAGGCCCTCTAGTCTAAGTGCCCATAATCGATCGGGAAAGGCTCTCTGACCCATGTCACTCGAGTTCACTGAGCTAGGAAGGTGTAATATCTCAGATATTTAAATTTATTATTTTTCCTTTTATGTATATTTGCCAGCCTAGCGGACTAGTTCGTGGTTGAGCCGAGTCGACTCATGATCCGGAGCGAGCTTGCGAGCTCGGATAAGTAGAATATAAATTTATAAATTTATAAATTTTTAGGCTTGGGTAGTTGAGAGTATTTAATTTGGTGTTGTGTGCGCATAATTGTTAATTATGTTCATATGAGTATTTAATTAATTATTCGTGATTTATTTGAATGAGATTAATTAAATTATTTAAGTCTATCGAATTAGCGGATTTTGATTTTGGCTTAAGGTGGATGCGGGTTGTGAATTAAGGGTTTAAGAGGTTAGGTTGAGGAGGGTGTATAAAAACCCTCCCTCATGGCTTGTGGCTCCTATTTTGGAGCCACCTAAAAAGTTGAGAAAGGGAGCCAGCCATCAGCCCCCTTTCTCTTTTCTCCTTGGAGCCACAGCCACCCAGAGCCGAGCCGAGCCGTCAGATTCTTCTTCCTCTTCCTTCTTTCTCTTTGGAGCTGAGCCGAGAGGAGCCGAGCCGTCAGATTCTTCTTCCTCTTCCTTCTTTCTCTTTGGAGCCGAGCCGAGAGGAGCCAAGCCGAGCCGCCTGCTTCCTCTCCCTCTCTTCTTTCCCCTTGGAGCCATTTTTTAGGTTGAGCCATCGGCCTTTTGAAATCGGATTCGAGACCGTCGTCATGAATTTTTTTCCTAATATTTTTCCAAATTAAGGTTAGTGGTTTACCCTCTCTCTTCGGGATTTTAATCAGATTTTTTGAAGCTGTTCGTGACGGCTCGGTATTTATGCCTTGTTCTTGGATATTATTTGAGTTCTTGCCATGTTTTCTTGATGTGCAAATCATGATTTATTCTCCCAATTTGGTTTCTTGATTTGTGGATTGCATACTTAGAATTAAATCTGTGATTTTGGGTAAAAATCATGTGGTAGGATTAAGATCTTGATAATGACTAATTAAGGATTCTTGAGAAGGGGGTTCTTGATCTTAATGCTTGATTCTTGATTTAGGAATTCTTGTTATATATGCTAGTTTTTATTTAGTAAAATTATGAGATTGTATGCATGATTGGCATGATGATTTGAATCTGTGATGTTAGAAATTTGGGGATTTAATTCTGTAAAATTCGGATTTTATTCCTTGATGTGCTGGAAATTTCAGTTTTCTAAAATTTATATGTTGTTTGTTGAATCTGGGCTGATTTTTGATTTCTCTGTTATTATGTGCTTAGATCTCTGAACATAGTCATGTAACCTATCGTTTCGATCGGAAAACATAGTTTGGAAATATTGAACACACTTTGGAGACTAGATTTGGGTCAAACACAGCAATTCTGGGCAGAACAGTAACCTAAAATAAAACAATAAACCAAAACAAAACCCAAATTGAGATGATCTAAAATTTAATTCTGTAATTAAAATTGGATCTAAGGGTAAGCAAAATTTGTTATGAACCAACTTACAAGGTATTCATGAAATAAAACCACACAGGCTTTGTTGTCTTAAGGGTCTCTCTTAAGTCTCGATCTTTATTTTGATGATAATAAACATGTATTTAATCCAAGTGTGTAGTTTTGAGTTCATGTTGAGGTTGCGATACGCATGCCTAATCCGTTCAAACGAGACGACAGAAAAGATCGTCAAAAGAACGGAAGAAGAAATCATTGAAGAAAAGCTCTGGATTAAGTCAAGAAGATTTAATGTAATATGTCCCTAGAATAGTTTATCCCAAGCCTAAAATCGGAAATCGCAAGAAATTGGCAGAAGCCAATGTGGCGAAGGACAAATAGCTGGGCTACGTCGGTCGACCGGTTGGTCGACCGATAGTGGCAAAAATTTGGCAGAAAGGTAGCGGTCGATCGACCTAAAGATGGCCTCTATCGCGCGATTCGCTGCAGCAATTTGGTCGATTGAATGTCGGAAGATTTGTTGGCGGTCAACAGACCTCTCTCAGCTGCGAGCGGTCGCACTAGGCGGTCGATCCGTCGGTCGACCGATAGATCGACCGGGCACGATTGAACGGGCACGATCGAACGGGCTCAACGGTCGACTTTTCGCTCGTTGAACGGTCCGTTCAAGTGAGGGGTTATAAATACCCCTCACCAAACTTCATTAAACACTTTTTGTGATCCTACTTGAGCATTAAAAGAGTTCATAAAAGCCTTCAAAGAACTTCACCTGTGCGCGCGCTCTCTGCTCCCAATCTCGACATCTTCCAGGCGGTGCTTCTCTCTGCTTCAACTGTACTGCATTCATTGAAGTCATCATCCTGTTGCAAGTTGAAGAAAAGAAGGCAGTGGAAAGAAGCTTGGTTCAAGTTTTCTTTCTTTAGCTCTTTCCTTGTATTTGTACTTTGTTGAATCTTGTTTTCAAGTTGATAGCTTGCTAGGTGTGCTAGGAAACACTTAGGGTCATCTTTGTAGAATTGTGTTTTGCCTAGGTGAATAGGATTGAGGTGTTCTCCAAGTGTGGGAGAAGGGTGTCCTCAAGTGTATTCAAAGGGAAACATAATTTCTATAAAGTAGTGTTTAGAAATCCTTGGTAAGGAGCCAAGGTAGTGGAGTAGGCGGTTGTCCGAACCACTATAAATAGTCTTATTTGCATTGCTTGTTTACTTGCTTTATCATTGTTATTGAATTGTCATCATATCAATCATTAAAGAATACTTGCATTAAGTTAAGATAAAATTAAGTTAAAAGAAAATTTAAAAAGGGGCTTGACACTATTCAGCCCCCCTTCTAGTGTCAAGATCTATCCAACAATTGGTATCAGAGCAACGTAGGAGGCTAAGATTTAATCATCTTCCCTACAAGTCATTATGTCTAGTGAAATTCAATTAGCTCAAGGGTCCTCTACTAACACTCTACCACTATTCGTTGGGAACAACTATGGCTATTGGAAGATCCGCATGAATGACTTCCTTCAATCCTTAGGCATGGATGTATGGAGGATGATCCTAGTAGAGTATAAACAACCCGACAAGGACATGGATAAATGGGACCAAAAGGAAGTTAGGCTCTTTAATACTAATACCAAGGCCGTCAATGCTCTATATTGCGGCCTATCAATTAATGAATTTAATAGAATCTCTATATGCAAGTCCACATACGAAGTGTGGAAAGTCCTAGAGACCACCCATGAAGGGACTTCGCAAGTAAAGGAATCCAAAATCAATTTACTCATGCATGACTATGAAATGTTTAAAATACTTTCACATGAGTCTATTGATGCCATGCATGCTAGGTTTCAAAATATTACGAATGGCTTAGCTAACCTTGGCAGGGAGATAAGGGAAGATGAGAAGGTAAGGAAGCTCCTTCGTTCCCTTCCAAAATCTTGGGAATCCAAAGTGACGGCCATCATGGAAGCCAAGGATTTGAGCAAGCTAAAGATCACCGAGCTCATTGGGTCTCTCATGACACATGAGACCCACATGAAGCAATATCAAGAAGAAGATGCTTCTAAAGGCAAGACCATTGCCTTAAAAGCGTCACATCGGGCCGAAGAGTCATCATCATCCGAAGAAGAGACGGATGACCTTGAAGAAATGGCAATGCTTGCCAGAAGGTTCATGAGCTTCATGAGGGGAGGCATGAGGAAAGGAAGAAGTGGCTACACTTGCTACAATTGCAACAAGACGGGGCACCTAAGAAAGGATTGCCCGCTTCTAAAGATGGCCACTACCTCCAACCCTCACAAGAAAGAAAAGTACAAGAAGAAGAAGAAGAAGGCAATGATGGCTACATGGGACGAAAGCGATGCCTCATCAAGTGAAGAAGAGGACAGGAGTGAAAAGCAAACCTTTGCTTGATGGCAAAGGATGATGAGGTAAAATTTAATTTTGGTGAAAATTCATTTACTCAAGAAGAATTACAAATTGAATTTGAGCAAATGCATGATGAGTTCATTACAATTAGAAGAAAATTTAGAGATCTCAAAAAGGACAATAGATCCTTAGAAATTGAAAATGATAGCTTATTACATTCATGTAAAGACCTTAGGAAAGAAATAGACAATCTTAAAGAAGAAAATTGCACCCTAGAAAAGGCTAAGAAAGACCTAGAGATTGATAATGAAAAATTAAAAAAGAAAATAAGTATTTATGTGATACAGTAGAGCATTTAAATGATAGCATGCTTACATTAAAAATGGAACTTTGCATGCTCAATGAAAAGATGACAACTATTCAAAATGTCATGCCAAAAATTGTCAATGAAAAGAAATCATCACACTCCTATGCTCACACACACACACAAAGAAAATTTTATGGAAATTATTTCTCTTGTGGTATTTTTGGCCACATGGCAAAAGATTGTGCTTTAAGAAGGAACCAACATGCAAGATTCACATGGGTTCCAAAATTGACTAACACCCAAGGACCTAAGGAAATTTGGGTACCTAATGAAGTTTCTATTCCTTTTATAGATGGAGAAGCATCATCAACCAAGTACGAGTACTTGGATATTGGATAGCAGTTGCTCCAAGCACATGATGGGAGACATCAATTTGTTTGCAACCCTATCAAGTAAAGATGGTGGACATGTCACATTTGGAGACAATGACAAAGGTAAGATTGTTGGCATTGGTGACATAGGTATACTCCCGTACCCATGTATCAAAAATATTTTGTTAGTTGATGGTTTAAAGCATAATTTGATTAGCATATCCCAATTATATGATCATGGGTACATAATTATCTTTGAGGCATCTAAATGCATTATTAGAAGTATACCCTCAATTGACGTCATGTTCATAGGAAATAGGCAAGAAAATGTATACACCCTAGAATTAAATGTCTTGCCCAATCGTCATATTAGATGCTTAGTTGTCATGGAAAATGACTCTTGGTTGTAGCATAGAAGGCTAGGACATGCTAGCATGAGCCTCATCCAAGAGATATCTAGGAAAGACCTAGTAAAAGGATTACCTAAGATAAAGTTTGAAAAAGATAAGCTTTGTGATGCATGTCAACTAAGTAAGCAAGTAAAATCATCATTCCATAGTATTAATCAAGTTAGTATATCTAGAATTCTTGAGCTTGTGCACATGGATCTTTTTGGTCCATGTGATGTGGCTAGTCTAGGTGGAAAGCTTTATTGCTATGTATTGGTTGATGACTTTTTTAGACTTACTTGGGTTTTCTTTTTGGCTAAGAAAAATGAAATTTTTGAGTTTTTCAAAAAAATTGCAAAGAAAGTTTCAAATGAAAAAGGAGTTTCTATTTTGAAAATTAGGAGTGACAATGGAGGGGAGTTTTAAAATGAAAAAATTTTGGAGTTTTGAGATGATTTAGGTATTCAACATACCTTTTCTTCCCCTAGGACCCCTCAACAAAATGGGGTGGTTGAGAGGAAAAATAGAACTTTACAAGAAATGGCTAGGACTATGTTATGAGAAAATAATTTGCCTAAATATTTTTGGGCCGAAGCCATAAATACTTCGTGTTATGTTCTTAATCGAGTTTTATTAAGATCAAAAATAAAGAAAACACCTTTTGAGCTTTGAAATGGAAAAATCCCAAATGTGGGATATTTTCATGTTTTTGGATGTAAATGCTTCATTTTAAATACTAAAGAGAAATTAAGAAAATTTGACTCTAAATCCGATGAAAGAATTTTCCTAGGTTACTCCACTAACTCTAAGGCTTATAGAGTTTATAACCGTAGGACAATGATTATTGAAGAATCCATGCATGTTACTTTCAATGAGACTAATGATTTTTCAAGAAATGTCAAGATTGTGAATGTAGGTGAGGAGCTTGAGGATCTCACACTTCATGATAAGGAAGTGGAGGATGAAGATAACAAGGAAACCCAACATGAAGAACCTCCATCCTCAAGTCAACCTCGAGTTGAAGATGAAGAAGAAGAAGAAGCTATACCACCTCTCCCTAAGGGATATCGATTGGTGAGAGATCATCCAATTGACCAAGTCATTGTAGAGCCTTCAACGGGAGTGGTAACACGTTCTAAACTTAAAAACTTATGCCAATATGTAGCTTTTGTTTCTCAAGTAGAGCCTAAGAATGTTAAGGAAGCCATAGAAGATGAGTTTTGGGTATTAGCTATGCAAGAAGAACTCAGCCAATTTGATAGAAATAATGTATGGGACTTAGTGCCTAGACCTAGTGATCAAACCATAATTGGAACCAAGTGGATTTTTAGGAATAAGCTAGATGAAGAAGGACTAGTTATTAGAAACAAAGCTAAGCTAGTGGTACAAGGGTATAACCAACAAGAAGGAATAGACTATAATGAAACATATGCTCCCGTAGCTAGATTAGAAGCAATTAGTATGCTTTTAGCATATGCTAGCTTTAAGGGTTTTAAACTCTTTCAAATGGATGTAAAAAGTGCTTTTTTAAATGGTTTTATAAATTAAGAAGTTTATGTTGAACAACCCCCAAGGTTTTGAAAGTATTGAGTTTCCAAATTATGTCTTCAAACTTAAAAAGGCTTTATATAGTTTAAAACAAGTCCCTAGGGCTTGGTATGAAGGACTTTCTATTTTCTTAATTGAACAAAGTTTTGATATAGGAAAAGCGGATGTTTCACTTTTCATTAAGCACCATGAAAATGACATGCTACTAGTTCAAATCTATGTTGATGATATAATTTTTGGTGCCACTAATGAAATGCTTTGTGAGTGGTTTGCTAAGTGCATGTAGGATGAATTTGAGATGAGCATGATGGGAGAGCTCTCCTTCATGCTTGGTCTCCAAATCAAGCAAACCAACAAAGGGATCTTCATCAATCAATCTAAGTACACAAAGGAGCTCATCAAAAGGTTTGGGATGAATGAAGCCAAGATAACTTCTACACGTATGAGCGCATCCATCAAGCTTGACAAAGATGAAGAAAACATTAAAGTGGACGAAAAATGATATCGATGTATGATCGGTAGTCTCCTTTATCTAACCGCAAGTAGACCCAATATCATGTTTAGCGTATGTGTATGTGCTAGGTTTCAATCTTGCCCCAAGATATCTCATTTAAGTGCGGTAAAACGTATGTTGAGATATCTAAAGGACACGGTTGACTTAGGATTATGCTATTCATGTCATGCATCATTTGATTTAATCAGTTTTTCGGAAGCTGATTTTGCCGGATGTAAGGTAGATAGGAAAAGCGCTAGTGGGTGTTGTCAATTCTTAGGAGTGAGTCTTATTTCTTGGTACTCAAAGAAACAAAACTCGATTGTGCTTTCAACTACCAAAGCGGAATACATCGCAGCGGCTAGTTATTGTGCGCAAGTCCTTTGGATAAAACAAACCCTTTTAGACTATGGACTTAGGTATTCTTGCATAATGTAGCTAAGGGAAATATATCGGTAGAATTTGTATCCACCGATAAATAACTTGTCGATATATTTACAAAACCCTTAGTTGAAGAAAGTTTCACAACCTTAGGGCCTGTTTGGTTAGCGAAACCAAGTCTGTTTTCATGGTTTCAGTTTCACTGAAACCAAAACTGCTTACGAAAACGTGTTTGGTTTAGTGTTTTCGTGAAACTGAATCGAAACCAGAATGAAAACGAAACCAGTTTTCTTAATAAAAATGAAAACAACAGAATGTTGTTTTCTGTGGTTTCGAGACTGTTGGTTTCGTTATCAAAATGCTGTGACAACTTTGTAATTATAAATATTTTTTTATAAAATTAATTAATTTAAAAATAAATTAAACTATATCGAATTTTTAAAAATAAAAATAAAAATCATCATTTTCAACTCAAACTTTTATCTTAAATTTATAAAATAATTAAACCAATTTATATCTAATCGACTCAAACCCAAATTTTAAATAACTCAATTTTCTTAAAGTTGGTCTATTTATAATTTAATCAAACCTAATTTTAGATCATTGGACTTGTTTTTTTTTTGAAATTTTATAATAACTATTAATTAATTTTTATATCTAATTGAACAAAAAAATCTTAAATTACCAATAACTTAATTAATTAAATCATTTAAATATTTTGTAACCATATTAACAAATATTTAATTTTGTAAACTAACTAAACATTTAATTACTACTAAAAATGTTCAAGGAAAATTAATATTATTTTTTATAATCAAATAAATATTTACTGGTTTCAACTAACTAAAACTGATGTTGTTTTTATTAACCAAACGCGTTTTCAGAAAACTGAAAACTAGAAACCAAAACCAAGTTTTCGAAACCAAGTTTTCAGTTTCACTGAAACCAAACCAGAAAATAATTTTCGCTAACCAAACAGCACCTTAAGGATGCAACTAGGAATTTGTGCTTTACCTTGTGATTAAAGAGTATTCTCTTCAAAATTTACATATTTTCAAAACTTGCATTCTATGAAAGTATTATTACACTTATGTATTGCTCTGTAGTGGGGCTTTGCGACCTATTGGTGTTTGCCTTATATAGGCTTACATTAATGGGAAGGACTATAGTGATAGATGATACTTGGTTCTTGTGGCTTTCTCGATTTTCTGGTTTTATGATGAAATTTCATTAATTGTACCTTAATTCTTACCTTTTTTTTATTGATGTCAAAAGGGGGAGAAAAAGTAAGGTCACACTTGGTTTTCAAGATGCATATAGGTAATGTGAGTTTTATAGTTAAGGGCAATAGATATAGTTAGGGGGAGTTAAAAATGACATGCACAATGGTAGGGGGAGCATAGGTCAAGTTATAGATAATTTGAACATGCACATTGATAGGGGGAGCATAGGTTGAGTTATAAGAAGTTGCATGTATAGGCTAAGTTACAAAGTTGAATGCATAGGCTAAAGTATTTATCTTGCATACCCTAACTCTTGAATGTCTTAACTCAAACTCATAAATGATGTTAATTTTCTTAAAATTTAATGTTATGTTTGTCATCATCAAAAAGAGGGAGATTGTTGGCTTAAGGGTCTCTCTTAAGCCTCGATCTTTATTTTGATGATAACAAATATATATTTAATCCAAGTGTGTAGTTTTGAGTTCAGGTTGAGGTTGCGATACACATGCCTAATCCGTTCAAACGAGACAACGAAAAAGATCGTCAAAAGAACGGAAGAAGAAATCATTGAAGAAAGGCTCCAGATTAAGTCAAGAAGATTTAATGTAATATGTCCCTAGAATAGTTTATCCCAAGCCTAAAATGTAAGGTTATCTAAGTTGAAACTTGGTAACCAAACTCTTAGAATTGGCATATAAAAATACAAGAAATTAATCATCCTCAACCTGGGATCGGTAGATTGATCGGTCGACCGATCAAGGCTATAAAATGGCGATGCAGCCCATTCGGTCGACCGACTGGTCGACCAGAGATCACAAGAAATTGGCAGAAGCCATTCGGTCGACCAGTCGGTTGATCGAATGTGGCGAAGGACAAATAGCTGGGCTGCGCCGGTCGATCGGTTGGTCGACCGACATAGGCAAAAATTTGGCAGAAAGGTAGCAATCGACCAATCGGTCGACCGACCTAAACATGGCCTCTATCGCGTGATTCGCTGCAGCAATTCGGTCAACCGACCAGGTTGACCGAATGTCGGAAGATTTGTTGGCAGTCGACCGACCTCTCTCAACTGCAAGTGGTCGCACTAGGCGGTCGATCCGTCGGTCGACCGATAGATCAACCGGCCACGATCGAACGGGCTCAACGGTCGACTTTTCGCTGTTGAACGGTCCCTTCGAGTGAGGGGTTATAAATACCCCTCACCAAACTTCATTAAACACTTTTTGTGATCCTACTTGAGCATTAAAAGAGTTCATAAAAGCCTTCAAAGAACTTCACCTGTGTGCGCGCTCTCTGCTCTCAATCTCGACATCTTCCAAGCGCTGCTTCTCTCTACTTCAACTGTGCTGCATTCATTGAAGTCATCATCCTATTGCTAGTTGAAGAAAAGAAGGCGGTGGAAAGAAGTTTTGTTCAAGTTTTCTTTCTTTAGCTCTTTCCTTGTATTTGTACTTTGTTGAATCTTGTTTTCAAGTTGATAGCTTGCTAGATGCGCTAGGAAACACTTAGGGCATCTTTATAGAATTGTGTTTTGCCTAGGTGAATAGGATTGAGGTGTTCTCCAAGTGTGGGAGAAGGGTGTCCTCAAGTGTATTCAAAGGGAAACATAATTTCTATAAAGTAGTGTTTAGAAATCCTTGGTAAGGAGCCAAAGTAGTGGAGTATGCTGTTGGCCGAACCACTATAAATAGTCTTGTTTGCATTGCTTGTTTACTTGCTTTATCATTGCTATTGAATTGTCATCATATCAATCATTAAATAATACTTGCATTAAGTTAAGATAAAATTGAGTTAAAAGAAAATTTAAAAGGGGCTTGATACTATTCAACCCCCCCCCCCCCCCCTTCTAGTGTCAAGATCTATCCAACAGGTTCATAACGTTACAGGTCTAAGGGGTAGGGGTAGGGGTCGGGTTTGGAGTGTTGAGACGCTTCATAATGAGGACACCCCTATGACACCATAGGGGAATCTTGACTTAGGTCTTGATGCGCCATATCTTTGGGAATGGCAGAGCGGCTCGATTAGGAGTCGGGGTTCGGGCTATGCCCAAGTGGTTGGACGCCAAAATTCCTAACCTGCAAGATAAGTTCAGAGGGCCTTTCCCAATTATCGTAGTATGTGCGGTTGCCTCTAGGCATGGTAGGGATTCGACCTGATGCACCTCTTGATGGTGATGTTGCCTTTGGACATAGTAGGGATTCGACCCGATGCACCTCTTGATGGTGATGTTGCCTTTGGGCATGGTAGGGATTTGACCCGATGCACCTCTTGATGGTGATGTTGCCTCTAGGCATGGTAGGGCTTCGGCCTGATGTACCTCTTTGATGGTGATGTTGCCTTCGGGCATGGTAGGGCTTCGACCTGATGCACCTCTTTGAGAGTTAGATGCCGTGGGCATGGGTGGCCTGTTGGCCTGGTAGCTAGTCACACCTTTGTGACATTGCCTCTGTAGATATAGATTTATTCTTGTTATCTCTGCGATGTTGATTTGTGGGAGTTGGTAAAATTGCTCACTGAGTTCTTTGAACTCACCCATTGTCGTTGTTTTGTTTTGTTTTGCAAAGCTTAACCGGTGAGGTGGATTGGAGCACTTGACGCAGCTGGATGGCAAAGGAGCCACATGATCTCATAGCAGTCCTAGTTAGGGGTCGTAGTCGAGTGTGTAGTAGGTTGTCATACACTTTTGTTTTGGTATTTGGAGATATAGTCCTGTAGGGACATTCACATTTTATTCAATTTTATTTATTAAAAGAACCGTTGCTCTTCGATTTATTTCCGTACTTGAGATATGTATTTAAAATCTTGTTGTTTTGAAATGAAAATCTGTTTTGGTTCTTTTATTATTAAAAACTGTTATTTACTTTGTTGTTTATGATGTTTGCATGTGTATGAGTTAGGCTACGAGGTATAGGTACGTATACCCTGACCGGTCACGTGACCCTGCTTTTGGGGCGTAACAGAAGGCCCTCTAACCTCAGTGCCCATAACTAAGTCGGGAAAGACCCTCCGACCCATAACTCGTACGTCAAGCGTACCACTTGGCCCAATACGGCCCAATATCATCTCGTGCGCGATGCGCACCACTCGGCTCATCCGACCCAACATCATCTCGTTCGCGATGCGCACCACTCGGCCTATCCGGCCCAATATCATCTCGAGCACGATGCACACCACTCGGCCTATCCGGCTCAATATCATCTTGTGCGCGATGTGCACCACTCGGCCCAATAAGGCCCACTGCTATCTCATGCGCGGGGTGCACCACATCGGCCTAATAAGGCCCAATGAATGACAACTTAAAGAATAACCAACTCCTAAACACTCCCTCTTTTCTATACCTCGCGGAACGTTAGTCCGCAACCCAACCTTAGCCTCTCCACATTTACCTTTTCGTAATTCTTTCCCGAAGTTATACCCTCGTGTCAACATGTAGAAGTTCAATTTTTATTACTAATATCAGGACAAATTTCTAGTCTTTACAGCAAGTCGGGAAAATGTGGTACGGGGCTCGCAATCCGGCCCGTTGAACATACACACCGACAAATTCCAGCCTGCTGTAACTCTCTATTTACTCCCCTTACGCTACTGTTCAGGTCATCAAAATAGTTTCTAAATTCCTAAACCCTAGCTTACAGGAAGATCGATAGGTTACATCGATATTTTACGCAGCAAACTCGCATCCTAACAACAAAATCAATCTCACCATGTACTTAACTCAATTTTCAGCAAACATGACAAATTTCAGCAAACAACAAGCTATTCCTGCACCACTATTTTAGCATACATATAAAATAATTTCAGCATTTCAAACAATGAAATTTCAGCTTACATGTAATGAAATTTCTGCACACCTACTTAGGGAAAATTTCAGCATCATTTATATGCAATTTCAGCATTAAAATTTCAGCCAAGAATATAATTTCAGGATATAATTTCAGTAAATTATCTAGGTAGATTAATCACTCCTCTTTAACCTTGACGTGTGAAGTAACATTTGAAAACTAAAGTAAAATTCCAAACCTTAAATCCCACCTGAGAAGCTAATTATTTAGCCCACTCAATTAAACTTCGTTGACTGCAGACCAGCCAACATCTCCCCTATATCAAGTCGCCACAGGAAAAAGAATGACACAGGCGGCCACATGATTTATCTAGGGTTTTCCAATTCTCCTTTTAACCACATCACCAATTTAACTCCAAAAAAAACATTTGCTTGCAGGTAACACTGTTTATACTATCCAAAGGAGAAATTCATTAAAATAAAAATTTCTCAAAAAATTTATATACGGGCGGCCACCAAGAAGAAAGAGTTTCCATTGCCTACATATGTTTCATTGCTTTAATCTCTAATTCCAAGAAGAAATCGGAATAAGAAACACAACTCAAACCCGATGGAAGAAGAATCAAGAATGGTAAAGAAAAAAAATCCAAATTTTTGTCTCATGATTAGGGGCGGCCAAGGAGGGAAGGAAGATCTCAAATTGCAAGAATAAACCACTCACCTAAAACCGGATTCAAGGGAAGAGAAGGCGGCGAAGAAGCCTCGCGACGACCCAATTCCGGCGAAGCTTCGATTCTTGGCCAAAGATCTCCACCGAGTCCCCTAACATCTTCATGCCACTTAGGGATGCGTGCAGCTCCTCCTTGGAGTCGTACGGTCCCGGGTAGGCATCTTTATATATATTTTTTTCAAATGTCAATTTATTATTTTGCCCCTCTTCACTTAAGTTAATCCAACTCGCTCAAAACGAGTCCGATTCGAGCTCCGATCGCACCCTCGGACTCGGCTCAAACCCAACTCGAACTTAACACAATAATTATCACTATAAATAGATAATTTAGTAATAATTATTTTTTGAGCAAGATCTCAACTTAAATCGCTTCCATTAGCTATCAATTCTAAACGCGCCGTTACGCGTCGCGCTCATCCCGTTAAAATCAATATGCAAAATCTAATGGGTATTACATATTATTAATTAAATATTAATTTTTTTCTTATTTTGGTTTAATTTCTAATTTTTCATTAATATTTTTTCTAAAATTTGAATTTTTAAAATAAAATTTAAATTCTTGAACAAATATAGTTGAGCTGATGTAAATATATATGTATGTCACTACAAAAAAATAGGATACACCAACAGACCAAATCCGTCGGTAATACCCAAAAATTCGTTGGTAATATTGTTACCGACAGAGTATCTGTCGGTAAAATCCGTCGGTAAAAGGCTCCTCGATAATACCGATGGATTTTAATTAATCTGTCGGTATTATATTTTATTTTGTTGGTAATACCAATTGAGATATATATTCGTTGGTATTACCTACAAATATGTTTCCGTTGGTATTACCAACAAATATATATCCGTTAGTAATACCAACGAACAAATGTCTGTTGGTAAATCCGTTGGTATTACCAACAGATATATATCCGTTGGTAATACCAACGAAATATCTGTTGGTAAATCCGTTGGTATTACCGACAGATATATATGTTGGTAATACCAACGTATACAATCTATCGATAATACATATATTTTTTGTTGGTATATCCATTGGAATTACCAACAAAATCTACCAATTGTTCATTATTGTGTACTTGATTAATCCTCAAATCATGAAATCACATAAAATAATTTGATAATTCACACGAAATCTTAAAAATAATTTTTAAAATCACACATTTAAATCCACACACATAAAAAACCATTGTATACAAGTAATTTCGAAATACATTGTGCTATTCAAATATTTACATTGTTTCAAAGTTCCAAAGTTACAAAAATACATAAGATAATTTTTTCCAAAAAGCTAACACTTGCACTTCATCCTTTTACCTGCATGTAAAAATAAAAGAAATAATGAGGCAATGAAATAAGGAATACCGAGTTTGTAACTCAATCCAAGACAATAAACTGACACTCTAAAGTTATAAATAAAGTTTGTAACTCAATGAAACGAGGAATACCCAACAATGCAGCATGCTGAATGAATTCAGCATGCTCATGTTGAGAAGCTGAGAATTCATTCTCATAGCATGCTGAATTCAGCATACTGAGATGCTGAGAATATTCTCAGCAAGTTTAATTTACCAAGAAACCTCATGTTGGTGCTAGATAGATTCCTTTGGTACTAGAGTGGACTTCCTCCGGCCCTCGTGAACCCTAAATGGACTGTGAATTGGTACTAGCTCAGTGAAATGAGAAATACCCAACAATGCAGCATGCTGAATTCTAAATTCTCAGCATGAATTCAGCATGCTGAATGAATTCATGCTGAGAATTCAGAGCATGCTGAATGCTGAATGCTGAATGCTGAATTCTCAGCATGAGCACTGAATGAATTTAGCAGCATGCTCATGCTGAGAATTCAGAGCACGCTGAATTCTCAGCATGAGAGCATGCTGAATGAATTCAGAACATAATCTCTCAACTCTTCTACAGAAGAGCATTAGGCAGAAAAGAACATAATCAAAACAAACTTTCCCTTTCCCTGACATCACCAACTTCAGACTTCTCAATAATCTAACTCCTTTAAGGCATTGATCTTAAAAAAATAATATCTATAAATGATGCCAACTTAGTGATTGGAAATATATGTCAACTTTGTAAAACTGATTCATAAATCAGCACACACAACTACCTCTTCCTGAAGTAATGGCAATTTGGTAATATTGAAGTCATCATACAACATGTAGAATTGATGGATACATTTCTGTTGCATAAGTTGTCTGTGCATACATTTCTGTTCAGACTCAAGAGCACAATAAACTTAGATATTAACTGCAACACTAAACAATAACACCCATTTGTATCACCTGCATAAGTTGCTAAAGGATCTAAGTGCTACTATCTAGTCCAAGTCAAACAAACTAACAAGATATGTAGCAAGACATGAATAATTTGCAGGTAGCATTTAGCTGGTCTAGATCAGTAAAATCTGAAGTTCATAACAAAAGGTTGAGAATACAAATTTGTCTTTTCTAGAAACTAAACATTAACCACGTGAAATTGTCTCGGGATAAATATACAGTTCAAAAGCTATTATAGGAGTACATGGAACTCTTTAAAATCAAACTATTTTCTGTAGCATTGTCAAAAACTAGATCCTATTATATATTCTTAAACAACAAGAATGTAATTAAAAAATTATAAAACAAATATCCCTAAAAAGGGGTTTCAAGCTATAAAAGAAATCACTAGATGTACACCAAATAAAGCACTAGGAATATGATTGTATACCTCTTGCTTCCTCATCCCTCAGTTTAGCATCCATCTCCTTGCTTGGAGGATACTTTGGCAGGCTTGAGGGCTCACATGCATATGCTGGAGTATTGAAGAACTAAAAAAGTCAAATTAGGCAGTGGACTTCATCATTTTCCAAATATACATTCAATTATATACATAAAACATAAAAGTGCACTAAATTGAAATATATCTAGTCTTTCTACCAAGCTATTCCCATAACAAAATAAATGAATTGATCCCTTCGTAAGTGAGATTAAACAATATCTTGGATAGAGAAACTGTTATGATATTCCAAAAGCATACATTCATTGAAAATTATTTTGTATATAAACGAAAAAGAATATGGGAAACCACTTGTTGTTTTCCAACCAATTAGTTAGTTACAGATTAGGTGGTGAGCTTGTCCATGGCGATGGCCATCTGCACCATGTAGTTGGGCATGTTGAGGGGGCAGCTGAGCGCGTCGGAGACGACGGCATCCGCCAGCGACCGGTGGAGGGCTTCCATGGCGTGGCTGAGCGCCTCCTCCGTCTCCTGCGCTGACTGCTGCAACCCGCGCACACTACCACTATCTGTGCAACCCTCCGTCAATGGCTCGACGTGCCTCAGCATCACCTATCGATTAATTAACAATGACATACCGTTGTTTATATATATATATATATATGTGTGTGTGTGTATGAAATCAATGGACCTTGAGGAGATCGGAGGGGCGGAAGCCGGCAATCCACATGAAGCAGCGCTTGGCGGGGGTCACCCAAATGCCGGAGATGAGGTGGAAGATGTCCGACTTGATGATTAAGCTCTTTAGATTCATCAGATGCTCGTAATGCCTAAGGCAATGATCGACGAACATCCGCAGCTCGTTCTCTGGCAGGTGCTCTTGCACCGCCGCTCGAGGGTCGCACATCAGCCGGTGGTGCTCCTCCAACCATCTCGCGTACTCCATGTCGAACATTACTGCTTCTACATATAACAAAACTGAACTGTAACAAGTCGATCGCAAACTTTTCTAACTATATATTTGAAAACCAGATATTTTTATCATCAATGAAATTTCTTAGATTTAATAAAAATTAATTATGATACCTGAGCTGAGGCGCTGAGCCCACTGCTGGTGGTGAGGCTTTGATCGCCGATCACAGTGGCACCACCATTGAACAATAAACCCTACAAGAGTTTAGCACATAGCCTATATTGCCATATGTGGTATAGCCGATCACATCTCATGCTATTTTAGCTTGCAGGACCTACAAGAACACCTTGTGCAGAGCCTTCTTTCTGGTTAGTATCTTCCTTGGTCTCATTATCTGCTTTCTTTATCTTAATCTTATACTTCAATTCAAACTCTTGAATCTCCTTTTTCTTTTTCTCCAATGCCTCATTGAGGCGTGAGATGACCTCTTCAAGACCTTCCTTGTTACGCTGAACAGCAGGCAGGACTTCCTCGACAGTTCTCTCAACCAACACATCACCAACCATCCGATAGCAGCGTCTTGATGGATCGAGTGGTTGTATCGCACCAATTACAAGAGAGTGCTCACTGACTTCCATCTCTAACTCAGTGATCTTTGAGTAAATCTGGTTGATTTCTGAGTGCATGTTAGCATAAGCGTTCAAAAATTAGTTGCTCATTCAATGGTTCCCGGCTGTCACCACTAGCTTTCTTGGCAATACAGATGAATAGATGATAATAAGATGAAATAACTAGGGGGACTCCAGATACCATCATTTCTAGGAAATTTTTTGGCTACATATATCCTCTATCCCTTTGTTCATGCAGGTAGATAGCTCACCTTACACATAGTTCAAGATTTGTTATTCATGGTTAGCTAAATGGTTGTTTCTAGCATATTCTATCTTCCTTCTAGTGCAACTAACATAATGTCACAGAAATTTGTTAAATATTATATATCCAAATATTTTATGGTGGTTCTTAATTATTTAAGTTGCTTGTGAAAGAAAGTTGTGCACCTTTTAATTATTTGGGAGACATATAAGTATACAACTTCTATGTGATTAGCCTTCTTCCCAACTTGTTAAAAAAAATCGCATGCTTATTTGACATCTGTCCAAAATTTGTGACCTCTTGTTAATGTAGTGATGTTGCTTGACAATTAACCAAGAAAGTTGCTTCTGTCCCAACATCTTTGAAGACTTCAATGCCAACCATAATCTCCAATTCTCCAGGTTACCAACAGAGAAAGTAAGAGCGCATGGAACCAATTTGAAGACTACTTGGGAGTTGGGACCAATCAAGGAGTTTCTTCATCATCTAATCTTCCTAAACATCTTAAAAGCCTTCAAAGCTCACCCAACAGACCAAACGACAAGAACACCATAAGCATTCACCGAACCTATTTAAAGACTACTTAGGACCAATCAAAGGGGACATTCTTCATCTTCTAATCCCCTATGAATCTAAATGTGTGACTTTGTAGCTATCTTGTATGTTTTTTGCTAGTTTAATTTTCTTGTAAATTATTTTTCAGAGTGTCCTCTCTCCCTTTCTAGTTTTCTTTTTCTCTACTTTATTCTCTTCATAACCCAAATCTAATTCTGAAAAAGAAAAACCGTAAACCTCATCGCTTGTCCTACACCACAGATCATCAAATACATCATAAATCCTTGCATAAGCTGATTAAAACGTTAGTGTACACAAGCCACTAAATTGTTATTGTTATTCTCCTCTTGCACCTTTTCCAACAACGGGTGTTTATATATTGACTCAGTCATATACATAATCTGGTGTTAACACATAAATGGAAGCTATTAACATGAGAGAAAAATAGTCACTGCAGCAAGTAGAAATAATTAAATAAAAATGCATTTTAAAGATCATGCATGAATCATCTACTGATAACCTTGACAAAAAAAATGACATGTGAATTTTGTTACTTCAACAGCTACATCAATCAAATGGACTACTGATGTTAAGCTTTTCTTTAAGAATGCATATGCTAAACAACAAAGATGAAAGAACTCTAGATCAATTTTATAAGACTATAAAGAATAGACTATGCTGGTGATGTCACAAATGATGGTTTATCGATCATCACTTCATGCACATATGGCAATATAGGCTATGTGTATATTTTTATTCTGCCCTCAATGACCGCTGATACCTCTCCTTTTTTTCTTTAATTTCCTACAGCCTTGCCTCTGTGCAGCTCTTTGTCGTTTGAATCAAGCAATCTAATATGAATTGATGAAAAGAAAAAGAAGCAAATGTTATTATTGGTGATAAAAACTAGACCTGAAAAAGGGAGTTCATTTTATTTGTGTATATACACACATTAGCTAAACAATAGAGACTAGACTTACCACAAAGAAGAGATTGTGATCGACTTGGGACTCTCCTCTTATATTTTTCCTAAAGCACATAAACTACATAACTATGTATATGAATTGGCACCTTGAATTATTTAACGCAGTAAATCATGGCACAGTAAAAGGTTTGCATATGCAAAACAAATGAGAATTTACCAAAATATGGTACTCTAGCAGACTAGCAATGGCCTCCAAGACAGAATCTTGCACATTGACGATCATGGTAAAATGAATCAAGTAGTTCTATTGAGCTGTGACCATGAGTCTTTTTTACTCCTTTTTTCATCAACTTTCTCACATTCTTCACATCATCCCATTCTCTTCTTGTAGTGTACATATTTGCCATAAGCACATAGATACCACGTTCCAGGTCAAAAAACATATCACCTGCATATTTGCCTAATTCCAAATTAGGGATTAGGATGAGGAATCTGGCGAAAGACGATGACAGCGTGGGCCATGTCGCCGGGGTCGGGGAGGGTGCCGAAGGCGAGGACGCGCCTGGCAGGGAAGCAACGGGACATGAGGCCGGTGGTGGTGAGGCGGGCATGGATCTGCTTTAGGTGAAGCATGGAATCGCACGACTCTATCAAGGAGAGGGTGGGATGGGTGACGATGAGGTTGTAGAGAAGGAGAAGGAGAAGGGTTTAGAGTAAAATACCTCACAAGAGGGAGGCAGCACTAGCAGGGGGAGAGCACTGTGTTCGCGAAGAGAGGCGTCGTGAGCTGTCGGCTGGAGTGATCACGATGAGGTTGTAGAGAAGGAGAAGGAGAAGGAGAAGGGTTTAGAATAAAATACCTCACAAGAGGGAGGCGAGCACTGGCAGGGTTTATAAATTTTGTAGGTTAAATTACCAACGGATTAATTATCTGTTGGTAATTTTGTCGGTAATAATAACAAAATATATCCGTTGGTAATTAATCTGTCGGTGAAAGTCTGTTTTCTTGTAGTGAACTCAAATGTATCCATGCACATAGCATTAGCAGTCATATTAGCTAAGGTTGAATTAATATATAATGTATGACTACATTAAAGTCAACCATTTAGGAAACTAAGTAAAAAATGTCACCAAGATTTAAAGAATGTCATAAAGAGATAATCTATAAATCATGATCACATAAGCAGCAAAAATATGCGTTGCAAAGTGAAGGACCCGAGGAATATACCTAGTAGCACGTAAATGGCTAGGTGCACAAAGGTTAACCTATCAAGACTTTGGATAATTAAATCATATCTCAAGCTTAAAAAGTCTGTAAGTCAAAAAGAAAACATAATGTGTAAACCATAATGTGTAGACCTTTGTGGAAAATTAAAGGATCCAAGGTTTAGGGTGGGCACACAAGTCTCTCATGAATGCAAAGTTTAGGATGGACCAACCATAACCTTCCCTTGGGCACAAATGCAAATTCTGACTAGAAGAGTAGTCACCTAGGTCATAAATGGAATAATCTTACTACAAGGAACAAAGAAATTGATTGCAAAGATTGCCACAAATAATCAAATAACTACTCCAAAATAATTGTTGTATTTCTTTTTTTAATTTACAAATGTTTGTCATCATCTACATGATAAAATGTAGCTATATATAACAAGAAGGTGACATATGTATTTCTTTAGTCCACAAAGAACATAAACACTGTGAACCTCAAGGAATTGTAAATTCAACACTCATTAGTCAAAATTCAAAAACAGACCTAGATGAGTCTGTTCCACAAACTAGGGACTATAAACATTCAGTTTTCATGAAACCTGCATTGGCAAAGAGCTTTATGAGCTTACCACTCTTTTCTCAACTGATAGACAGGCCTGAGATGCATTTTATGCACTTTGTCCATAAATTACCATAAACTAATCCCTTCCAGTGGTGATATTGTTGCGTAATATAATCCTCATCCTTGAGGAATTCACTAGAACCCTCTTCCAAGGAGGGGTTTGAAGAGCTCTAGTTTATATTAAGGGGTGGTACAAACTAAATCGCCGCATAATAAGAAACTTGTGCAGAAAAAGACCATGGTTAAACTGTAAAGGTAGAATGCATGATGGATGCAAGTCATGTGACCAAAACCTTAAGTTGCCTATATTATCACCTAATCAAAGTTTACTATTCTTCAATTGAATTCAAGAGACATTTTCAATAAAGTTCGACCATGTGTAGTTGTGAAACCAATTACTTGATTTATGTTCTATATTTCACAGAGTTTGGCCTCCATTTAGAGCAATGATAGAATAATTTTTGATTATTCATGAATCATGCATCCTATCAAAAGTAAAGCTGATAGGAAAAAAATATCCAATATCAAGAACACAACTTACTCGAAATATACAGAATTCTCTATTTTTAATTTTTTATGCATGTTGTGCAAACCTTCTCCATAACATAAGTTCATTTTTGTAGATGTAGTTAATTAGGTAGGAATAACCATTCTCCAAAACCAAATCATCAAAAATGGGTAAGTAATTAACTACATGCTTTATTCTTTAAGAGGTATGTGACCCCTCTGCTAAGAAGTTAACTTGGTGAAATCAAAGTCTCGGATTAAGTGATTTGTAGAACACAAGAAGATTTGAGCTAAAGAAAACTAGAAGCTCCTGAAGCCAACCACATTTGCAGTAACAATTGACTCAGGCAAGCAAGTGAAGCACCCATTTAATACAGTTTCTACTACTATAAACAAAAAATACAACTCTGAATTGGACTTTTAAGTGAAGAATCTCATAAATTCCTAACTTGAAGGGGGGTTAACACGCAGTTCCTCAAAATTCTGCAACAAGTATATTATCAATCCTATCTCATTCTCCTTCTACGGAAGCTCTAATGAAGCATATTCTTGAATACTCATATCCCTTGTTATCCAGCTACTCAATCATCACAAAATAAACTTCTATGAACCAGTTTAGATTTCAGATCATCAAGAATCGACCCAGAGTATATAAAAAAATCCAACTATCAACACAATAATGCAGCGCAAGTGAAAATAAAAAGCCACTGACCCTTCTTCACCCGCACAAGCTTTCCCGAATGGGAAAGCCGCATATGCTTCGGGCTAGTGGGCAAAGGCCTGCCCCCGCCACCTCCCCCACCCCCGCCCTTACTGTGAAGCTCGGAAAACACTAGTTTGGTGGGCGATCTAGGCGACGAGGATAAAAACTCTGAGTTTTCATACTCTGGAGCCATGTATCTGTAAGAACAATACAAAATCAATTCTTTAAAACCTAAACGTTCTGGCAAAGATAATAGTATCATGCTTTCACATAATTTTGCTTACCCAAATGTCTGGAGAACCGCCTCAATCTCCATAATCATGGAACCAGACACCCAAACCCTGTCGCTCGGCCCCCTCCACGTGGTGGATGTCACCCGCCTCCCTTGCTTCCTCTGGTACTTCCGCGTTCTATCCTCCACGGAGACCTTCGCAGCGGCGAGGTCATTGTCGTTGCTCCAAACATTCTCCTCCTTCCAGGCCCTGACCGACTCCTCCCTTCCACCCCGTACCCACCTCTAGCCATGGGAGAGGGCGCAAGAGACCCTAATGGCGGTGGAAAGTGCTTCGGTGTTGTCGTGGAGCATCGAGAGAGGCAGCGTTAGAGGGTTTCAGCAGCAGCAGTGCCGTTGGAGCCCCGGTAGCGATGGTTGGGGGAGGGCAAGGTGTCAGGTATCAAAGCAGTGAGACTGTAGAGAGAGAGAGGCGAGAGACGAGAGACGAACCTGGTAAGGTGAGCAACAACAGCAGATCGGTGATAGCGGCGAGGGTTTTTGGTGCCCTAGGGAAAAAAGAGATGCTTCGTCGGCTGAGGGAAGAGAAAGGGGGGAGCGGGCGCGGGCGGGCTTTTTGTTTGCTAAAAAAGAGGAAACTTTCCAACAAAAAAGAAGCGGTACTAAAACAAAATAGTAGTTTGGTCGGCTAAATTACCAACAAATTAAATATTTATTGATAATTTTGTTGATAATATCAATAAAATATATTAGTTGATAACAAATTCGGCGGTGAAGATATATTTTCTTGTAATGTATAAAATAATATTTAACTTAAATTTAATATATATACTAATATATGTATATAATTATATATTTAATTTACATTATATACCATTTTTGTATATCATGTTGTTTATTAAACATCTAAACACTGATTTTATATATATATATATTTTATTCCATTCAAGTCTTTAAATACAATATCTAACATATTCTAATTATATATTTGTTACAAATACTATTTAATTTCTTATTTTATTTTTGTTATATATTTTATATTCTATATAGTTTTACATAATTTACTATACGTCTATACATGAAAGAAATTTTATTATCCATTAATTTGATTTTTTTTTCATGGTTTTTATTGTTTTCTTTGATTTTTTAAACTTTTATCAAAACTATAATTTTCTTAAGATATGATTCTTTTTTACTTATCGAGTATGTTAATTTTGATTGTTTATGTTTAATATTATTGTTTATTAATTTGTGTTTATCATTTTTAAAAAAATGATATCCAACTTTATTAAATATTTGTTAATTTTTTATTGAGTATAATGACGTTTATCGATTTACTATTATTGTTGAATTTAAAATTTGATTAATTGTAAGATTGATCTTTATTTTTAAATATGTTAATACATAATTTTATATTCATATCATAATATTTAATTATTTTTATTCGTTATAAATATTATTTTATAATTTTTAATTTTACACCATTGAAAGGTACAAAAAAAAATTCTTTTGAGTAATTGTACTTTCTTTAAGTAAGACTTTTTTTAATTAGCAAGTAAAGTTTTTTTGAGTGATTTTGTTTATTATTATGCTTTTTAAATTTTTATTGTTATATTTTTAAAATAACTATATCAACATTTATTATATTTTAACTAATTTCCTATTTAAAATATTAATATGTAAGTATGTTTAATTTATTTTATGTATTAATATATAATCAAGTCCATTATCATTACTATTTAAAAATATTTTATAATTTTTTTATCCCATTGGAAAGCACAGAAATTCTTCTAGTATATATGAAAAGACATAATTTTATTTAACACATAGCTGCCCAATTAAGCATACCAAATTGATCCATGATCAAGATTTCTAATTTATTAAAGGAAGACCAAATGACAAAGATGACAAGGTTAGACGACAAGGATGATGATGTGTCAAGCACGACAACAAATGAAGATCCATGATGATAACAATAACAACACGTAGGAATACTCTTGCATGCCACTTATTGATGATATGTAGTGGTATCGATCATGTCATAGAAGTCCACCACATTAACTCCAATAGCTGAAATGGCTATGCTATTGTTGTTTAGAAGTCCAAAGAAACCACAACCTTATGTCCGGGCTCCAATGCGAGGGAGAAAGTATTTCCTTATCATACGTATATATATATATATATATATGCATACTAGAAAAAGAAAACACTGACCATTATATAGCAGAGAATAGCTAGCTAGTAGCATCCTTTGATTTTGCAGCGTGTACTATAAGCAGGCAGACACTTGGGGAGGAAGCGGATGGGGGTATTAGGGGTGAGCATGGACCGGTTAACCGGTTCATTAGCAAAAAAAAAATTGATCCATTAACTTCGATTTTTTAAAATCATTAACCGTAAATCGGTCCATTAAATTCGGTTAACCATCATTTCGGTTTCGATTTTTTCGATTCGGTTAACCAATAATTATCGGTTAACCAATAAAATTTTTTAACCTATCAATTTTTAAATTATCTATTCCTACCTGGAGATAAGGAAGAGTATATAGTTAAATGCTTTTCATATATTCCAGTCATCCAAATATTTGAACTCATACATAGTTAAAATGGTTCAAAATATCTAGAAGTCAACAAAATAAAATCCTCATGAGTTTGGTGATTAGTACGTACTAATACAATACTAGTATATACTAACCTATGTAATCCACAGTGCAATCATTTCTTATTAACAAATTCATAAAAGATATTAACTAAGCTTAAACCTCCAATCATTAAAGTGCTGCAATCTAAAAGAATAACTACTTCAAACACACAATCACAAATAGGAACTACTTCAAACACACAATTACACATAGAGTTCAAACTATCATCATACTTCAAACACACATAAATAACTACTTTAAACTACTACAAATAACAAGCTACTTCAAACACGAAGAGTTCAAGGTACTTCAAAATAAAAATTACACACCACCACATGAAGCTAATGTCCAAATTCAAATACAGTCCACAAATAATAATTTAAAGTACTTAGTGTTCATTGTTCAATTAAAGATGACAAATCCAAATCCAAATCCAAGTACAGTCCACAAAATATCCTTGATTATAATCAACTCTTCAATCATCAATTTGGATAATAGCATGCCCGGTAGTATCACAAGATGACTCTGAAAAGAAAAAGAATATTACAAATTAGTGTTAAAAATCAATAGAGTTGAGAGATATCGAGTGAAATAAAGAGAAGAATTAATACATATCTCTACACTTTCAAGTTCAGCTAAGGCATGTTCAATGAAAAGAGATTTACTACTGCATCTAAACCAATCTTGCCCACAAATGAGTGCTTCCACAAGCCTAGGAATTAGAGTAGACCGAAATGAATCAAGGATACGTCCTCCAGTGCTAAAAGCAGATTCTGAAGCCACTGTAGACACAGGCATAGCCAATACATCTCGAGCCATAGTAGAAATTATTCGATACCTAGATGCATTGACTTTCCACCAAGCTAATATATCAAAATCATCACAATCCTCCTCAAGCTCCTTATTAAAATACCTATCCAACTCAATTTTTGTCTCTCCACTCCCTTGAGATACCTTTTGCTTCTTCAATATTTCTCTAATGTAATCAGTCCTAGCTTTAGGCTTTGCATCATTTTTCTCAATTTGAGCTTGCTCACTTGCTTGTACAACAATAGATGAAACTATGGATGCACCATAAGAATCATACATAGAGGATAAAACTTTTCTCAACTTCTCTTTTAACAGTTTGGCATTTTGAGCATCATATGATTTATCAATGATAATATCCACAGATTCCAATTTAAAATGAGGATCAAGCACTACAGCAACAAACAACATGATATTCACATTATTAATATTTGCCCAGTACTTATCATATTTTCTTTTCATTCTAGTAGTCATTGCCTTCAAATTCAAATCCTCACTTTCACCCCAGGAAGAAATCATCAACCCAAGACCATAAATCTGTCTCATGTACTCATTACCGATGACATAAAGTGAACCAGACAATTTCAAAGTGGTTTCATAAAAGACTTCAA
The DNA here is from genome assembly GCA_034359265.1 of Canna indica. NCBI lineage: Eukaryota > Viridiplantae > Streptophyta > Magnoliopsida > Zingiberales > Cannaceae > Canna > Canna indica. The sequence continues at coordinate 43,443,122 of CP136893.1, forward strand.
GAAATGATAACAAGTTTTTGGCATATTCCCAATCTGAATTATTAGGCAAACCACTCTTATTAAAAATCTCACTCACATATTTGGGATCAGTAATCTCAAGCAAGAAAAAAGCCTTTTGAAATTTCAAAGCTGATTGCAACATTAAATAAGTTGGAGTTCCATCTAGTTTCCACATCTAGACATACTAGACTTTTTGTATCTAGCAACTCTTTTGCAGCACATTCTTTAAACTTCTGTAATCTAGAAGGAGATGATCTCACATATTTGATAACATTTCGAATTCTAACAATTGAATCATCAAGTTCACTCATTCCATCTTTCACAATGAGGTTCAAAATATGAGCAGCACATCTCATATGCAAAAATTCACCTTGCAAAACACTACCCTCCCAACTATTCAACATTCTCTTCAAGTATTGAATGCACAAGTCATTTGAGCTTGCATTATCAACTGTTATAGTAAAAACTCTGCGAGTCCCCCATTCAAGTAAATATTTTTCAATTGTTTTACCAATAACTTCACCTGAATGACCCGATATTTGACAAAAACTAATAATTTTTTTAATGTAAAGTCCAATCATCATCAATAAAATGACATGTGATTCACATATAACTCAAATTCTGAATGGAAGTCCATGCATAAGTTGTAAGGCAAATTCTTAAAGATAATTTCTTTAAATACTTCATGAAGTTTAATTTCTCTTGCTTATAAAGTTCATAACAATCTCTAGCTACAGTGAAACGTGAAGGCATAACAAATAAAGGTTGCATTGCACGACAAAATTGACGAAATCCTTCATGTTCCACAAATCTAAAGGGTATTTCATTAGTAATGATCATTTTAGCTAAATATCTTCTGCACTCTTCTTGATCAAACTTTCAAGATGCAAGTGTATGTGTAGTGCCTCCAAAATTACCACTTGCTAAGGGTTTAAATGTTAAAGTTCTCTGACTCTTTTCCACATTGGTAGGATACTTTTTGCATCTATTTAAATGATTACTCAAACAACCAGTGCCACTAGATGTTGGACATGTAAGAGACTTCTCACAGTATATGCAAGTTGCTCTTTGATCACTATTTTTTTTGCATTCAATCTTATCAAAATGATCCCATACCCAAGATTTTCGTTTACCACGCACCTTTGACTTTGAAGTCCCACCTTGAGTTGAAGGTAAAACTACACGCTCTTGAGTTGTTTGTTCTTGCTGTTTTTGTTGTTCTTGTTGTCCTTGTTGCTCTTGCAATTGGGGGATGATATTTTCTATATTGGCAGTAGAATTTTCAGTGGTGCTAGACATATTTTCAGCCTACATCACAAAAGACATAATGAATATAAGTATGAATATCATTAAATAAAGGAAACAATATACTTCAAATAAAAGGAACTGGTAGAGTAAGAATGGATCATAGTAAGAGACCTTCTAAGTGCCATCAATGAAGAATTAGTCTCTTTTAGTTACATTAGGACTATTAAAAATACTTTTAAGAATACTTCTAAGTGCCAACAAAGTAATGAAGAATTGAATCTCTGTAGTTTCTTTTCCTTGATTTTATAATCCTTTTTCAATAGTATAGGTAAATATATAAATTGGTATACTTGTAAATTGAAGTGAAGAGTTGTCTGTGTATTCATCTTTCTCTCTAATGGATAAATTGGCTTGTTGGGTTCTATGTTCAAGGCAAATTTAGAATTGCTCTGTCAGAAGCAACATCAACATCAACACTGCTATGAGCAATTGCACTTTCTTGTCAGTTAAATACTAAAACAAGTGACCTTATACCATAGTGTATTCATGAGTTCATGACCAATTGACCACATTACACTTCTGTCTAGTAATGAAGTAATTTTAGTATTTTACAAAGTGAAGAATGCATTTGCATCAGCAATAATTTAAATGAGGGATACCTTCAAAGTTCAAACACATCAATACAGCAGTTCCACATTTCCACTTAGCAAAACCAAAGAAAAATGAAAAAAAAGGCAGATCAGGAGAAAATTCATACCCGTTGACGGATCTATGCACCGCACTGATCGAAAGACTGAGACGCGATCGACAGCAAGGGTGGGAGCGATTGGCAGCAAGGGTGAGGTGCCGCTATCGTGGAAGACGAGCCGCAGTGAGCCGACGGTGAGGAGAAGGAGATGCCGTGGTGAGCCGGCGACGACGAAGCAACAGATGGGACTTTGGGATACGAAGACGAGCCACGGTGAAGCGGAGACGAGCTGCGGAGAGGCGGAGATGGTGAGTTGCGAAGGGGCGGAGACGACGAGTCACGGAGGGGCGGAGATGACGAGTCGCCGAGACGGACCAGACGCGATTCGCGGAGAGGACGAGAGAGAGAAGATAAGACTGAAGAGGGCTCGGGCGTCGGGGCGTCGGGGCGACAGAGCGTCGGGACGTCGGGGCGTCGGGGCGACAGGGCGAGAGCCGAGAGAGTCAAAGACCGAGAGACGAGAGTGGGCGGGATAAAAGTTAGGGTTTCTAACTTTCTATTTGACTATTTCTATGTAACTATGTTTATACTTTATAAAATTATAACTAAAAAATTAATAACTTATTATATAATACTGTTTTATAATATATATAATACAAAATATATATCCACTGATCGATTAACCGAAACCGGTGGACTTTTTATACCCCGACCCGAACCCGAAAACCGAAAATTAAAAAAAGAAATCCGAAACCGCAAAAACCGGTTCGGTTAATCGCAAAAACCGGTTCGGTTAATCGCAAAAATCGGTTCGATTTCGGACCGATTTTTCGGTTAACCGAAAAACCGTTTTTTTTTCCCTCACCCCTAGGGGGTATATATAGCCTATACATATACTCTTGTTGGATTAATTGGATAAGTGTTGAGTTACCATGCATGCACGTGAAACATGCATGCAGAGGGAGATGGATAGTTATATTAATAATATTGGTTACTTAGTTAATAAATTAATTAGCCTCGGGATGTATGCTTAATATATTTCATTAATATATAAATTATATATGAGTCGGAGAGGACGTGGTCGGTGTGTAATCGGGATAATAATGTCGCGTGAATTAAGAGAAGTCAATGTCCAAAAACGTGTATATATTTATATTGCTAGCTAGCTGCGCATCTAATTAAATTATTAATTTGAAGTCAGTATATATATATATATATATATATATATATATATATATGGATTTGTGCCTTAATTTCCAAATAAAAAATAGGTTGAGACTTGAGATAAGATAGATCTAATTTGGCACGTGAAGATAAATTAATTTTGCATGCCTATAATGGTGAGTGATGAGAATTGAAACACAGTTGGATATTGAGAGTAGAACAATCGGAGATGATAAAGATGAGAAGAGAGTTCTTCCCCAAATATTATTAAATAAAAAATATAAATCAAGAAGATGATTACAATTTGAATTAACGCCCCTTATAGGGCTGCATTATCAGTCAACACGAAAAGACTAATATACCATCTACAGCTTATTACCATTTATATGTCCAGTAAAGTAAAAACACATATACTATACATATATCTTAACACATATACTATATACATCATCATCCTCAAACTAGTTATCAACTCTTCCGTGAAAAAATGGAGGATAACGCTCTTGTTGAGACTCATATCCTCAAACTAATCAATTTGATTGAGGAGTTAGAGAGGTTGGGGTTCTCCATGGACAGGAAACTAAGTCAGGACTTAGTGCTCCAATTTCTCCCGGATTTATTTTCACAGTTTGTTGATAACTTCCACATAAATAAGCAGGACGTCTTGCTTCCTGAGCTCCTTAATATACTGAAGACTGTTGAGTCCCACCTTATGAAGGATAATGACATAGTCTTGTTAGTGAGAGATGCTTCTGAGGCAAAGTTATACTCTATTAATAGCAAAGTGAAAAACTAAACTGTAAAACCCATTAGAAATATCAAGAAGAAAGGGAAAGATGTTCCCAATAGCACCTGCTACCATTGTGGTAAAGATGGCCACTGGAAGCACAACTGCAATGAATATTTTGCAGAGTTAAAACTGAAGATGATTTTTGAAACCACCGCTTTAGGTGCGTACGTTATAGAAAATACTTCGTCATTAAACTCTACTTTGTGGTATAAGATACCGAGTATTTGATATCAATCATCATCTGCAAAGATGTTGCAGGAGAAAAAGAAAAGTAGAAGACTTGACAAAAGGCAACTACGAGACCATTGAACCTATTGTTACAGCCTTAGTCATAGGAACCTATTGTATAAGTCAGCTATTTGAAAAAGACCATTGAATTGTACAATTGATTTGCTCCAGTGTTGATAAAAGAACGTCATTTTTTGCTTTGTTGCCTAAACAAGGTTGTGAAAAGTTCTTTAAAAGGCAATAGTTGTCGCATGAACCATTCTAATGACTTGTATGCGATTGGACATGTCTCAATTGGTTTAATGGTTTTGAAGTTAATGATAGATATTTTTGGTACGAATGCACAAATATATAAAACTAACCTCACCTACTTCATGGCTTTATGACTTTGGGAGATTATGAATCGCAGTCAGAACTTGAGAAGTGTGTCTCAAGAAGATTCTGATTGAGTCTCTATTCACCAAACTTGGAGAAAGGCTCGCTGAGTTGATTAGAGTTGGCCAACATAGGTTTATGCAGGCCGATAACAACTCAAGCCAGAAAGAATACTCCTACGATATGATTAGGCACGGGTGCATCCACCTGTTTGGGCACAAACCCGATACCTTTGAATCGTTTAAGGAGTATGAAGGTGAAGTTAAAGAAACATATTGCAAAAGGTATTATAAGCCTTCAATTGGATCGAGGCAGAGAATACTTATCCACTGGGTTTGTGAATTATCTCAAAGACAATAAGATTGTCTCTGTATGGACCCTTCCTCACATAATGGTGTGTTTGAAAGGAGAAATCACACCCTATTGGATATGATGTAATCCATACTTAGCTTCCAATCACTTTTCAGGGGATAAGCAATTGTAGCAACCATAAGTTTGTATGTCTCTAATACACCATATAAGATGTGGAATGGCAAGAAACCGAGTCTGAGACCTCTCATGATTTGGGATTGCCTAGGTATGATAAACTTGACCAGGTGCAAATGTTGAGGCATACCCTTAAAAGAGTTTTGGGTATCAAGTTCTCCCAACTGAACAAAAGGAGTTTTGTCACTATTTTTGGATAAAAAGGAGTTTTTCGATGAAAGTGGGAGTGGAATATACGTTGAACTTGGTGAAGTTCAGCAACCACAAATAAAATCGCAACTAGTGGAAAGTCTAGAAGTTAAATCAATCGATGTAATTATTACTTCCCATCACTCTTCTAGGAGACTACGTAGACTGCCTGAGTGATGATATCTAGCCATAGGGTATGATCTAGATTCAGACAATCTACGATATCTTAATGGTCAAATATGTTGACACTATGCGGTGGCATTATGTAAATCCAAATTGGACTCATACCAAGTACGGACTTTGGTTGACCTGCTCAAAAAGGTTAACTCCTATAGGGTGCAGGTGGATCTTTAGGAAAGATCTGAACAGCTGGCAAGATGTGGACCTATAAGATCAGACTAGCTGTGAATAAGATCTAACCCGGACAATAGCCTGTCTGTAATAAGACATTCTCATCAGTTCCAGCGCTCAAGTCCATCAAGATATTGCTAGCCATTAGTGTGTACTATGAATACGAGATATGGCTAGTGGGTGTCTAGACTGCGTTCTTCCGTTATGAAAAATTCTATATGACATAGCCAGAGGAGTTCGTATCCTCGGTTGGACCGAGTAAGGTATGCAAGTAGTAGAGGTCCATTTATGGACTACAGCTAGCATCGACGAGTTAAAACATCCATTTAGATGAGATAGTCAAAAGGGTTTTGATTTTATTAAAAATGTGGTTGAACCTTGTATAGACAAGATGTTTAGTGGGAGTGTAGTCATATTGTATGACAAACTTGTGGGAAAAACAAGTTCCCATACTCCAGTTATTACCCATATTGATTCTCCATGGTACATTCGTAAAAAAACCTCATATATACTTGGTATTAAGATCTATTGGGAATTATATTTTTCCTATTGGGAAAGGATGTCAAGATTGGGAAAAAACTTATCTTTTAAAAATATACGGTAAATTAAAAAGAAGTTTTTAAAATGGCATAAAAAATTATCTTTTTCCTATTGGGAAAGGATGCCAGAATTGCCCCAGCCCATGTATATTGATACAATGCTAAGGAGGATTATCAAAGAAGGCAGTAAAAGAGAGGTTACTTGCCTATGAGTCATAGCATCAGTCTCTTCAAGATGATGTCTCCTTAGACATCTTAGGAAAGACAAAGGGTGAGAGCAATCCATTATGCTTCGGCAATAGGATCCATCATGCGATGCTTTGCACTTGGTTGATATTGCTTATACCTTAGAGGTATCTGGCAGTTTTCGAGCAAAATCCTAGAGAATAACATTGAAGAGCAAATAGAGAACTCTCTCAGGCACTTGAGAAGGAAGAGAGGTGCTCTATACGACGATGAAACCGTGATGGTGCTCTATACCTTTAATAGTGGTGCAGTAAGCAGGAAAGTATTCAAAGTTGGGTACTATAACCGATAAGGTGACTAAGACTTTATGTTTTGCTACTTACTGTACCACTTAGGATAGCATCAGATAAAGGAGTTTATCATTCATTGGGAGCTGTTCCTGAGGTTGCCAGTTCAACACCGATATTGTATGACAATAGTAGGACTGTTGCTTAAAGTTAAGGAAATAAGATCCCGTGAATATCATTGCTTTTCTTAAAAGGCGGTGTCACCTCATTGTTGGAAAGAAGTGATGACTCAAAGATATTGATGTAGATTAAACTGATTGTGACAACAGCAGATTCGATCACCACTAAAATTGGTATGTGAATACCAGGATGATTGGCTAAAGTGCAAGTGGGAGATTGAAAGGAATAGTGCCCTTGAGCCAATCACATGTCGATGTGTTCAGGGACTATTCAATGGTAATCAACTTTACGAGGCAACTTTTCATCATATGCTGCATCTTTATTTATAAAGATTATGATGAACCCCGAGAATTCGGGCAAATGATTCTAAGGCCATGATGAGATCATGCTAGTGAAACTTAGAATCTAGATGCCCCTGTTCTAAATGTTCCTAATCATAGGATCACCGATTAGGGGATTTGTGATTCCGAATAGACTAGTTCACTTGGTATATGCCCTATACGATATGAGGTAGTTGATCTCACAGTTACCTATGAGTTGTCATTAATGTACCAGTGCAGGTGCTCATTATTGAATGAGTTCACTAAACGAACCTACATGACGAACACAGAATGAAATCCTTACATGGGTGTCAATAGGATGTTCCTCGGGTGATAGTAGGTGCAAGCAGTCATTGGACCTGAGGTTGTCATAGTTACCTTGTGAGTGACGACCCATTGCTTTGGTTCTATCCCTATTTGGCCCTCAGTGTCATGTGTCGGGTATTACTGGGCATGGGGAAGCATTCATGGAGGTAGGTGATCAACCAACATGGAATCGGTTACTCCAGTAAGAGGAGATAATGTCCTATGTGTCCCTGCAAGTGTCGACTCAGGAATCTCTAACCAGAGTAGATATGAAAGTCAGGAAGATGTTTATGATGTTTCATTATTGAGACGACATCTTGGCAGGTGGAATATATATGAATCGGTATTAAGGTTTGACACTTCCTCTATACCCTAGCTGGTTTTGGGATATTATAATTGAGAGATTTAGTTGCACGGTAACTAATCACCGAAGGACGTTTGATCCATGTAGATTGAATCTCACACTATTCGGGTAGTCATGACACGGTTCTAGACGTCAATCTTGACTTGTGAGTGGAGTCCCTCAAGACCACACTAAAAGGGTTTAGTGGAGGCTCGTAATTTTCGAATAGAAGTCGTTCTATCGGATCCGACTCTCTATTGATGCACAACTCACTGTTGGCTTAGTGTGGCGCCCAATGAGTCACACACAACAGGCTAACCTCGTAACGGACCTTATGAGATAAAGTCCAAATACGGCCATATATGTCTACTAGTATGGACATGCTGCAACTCGATCACGGATCTCGTTTATGGACACGATAGGAAAGTTATTTCCTATAGGAATGAATGCGCGAAGAAGGAGTTCATCGGTAACCCTAATTTGTAGGGCATCCCTAAATTGTAGGGATTGATACATGATAATATTTCATGTAGTTGGTTAAATTTAATTATGAATTAAATGTTTAATTAACTACTTGACTGGGAATATATTTAATTATGAATTAAATATAATTTAATTTTGAATCAAATATACATTGTGGGAAAATTAGTTTTCAACTATGAGCCTAATCAATTAATTAGAAATTAGTTTATTTGGATAAATTCTAATTAATAAGAATGTGATTTATGGAGATAAATCATAAAATTAATAGATATATGATTTATGAGGATAAATCATAATTCTATTAATAAATAAGAAATTGAATTATATTAATAAATAAGAAATTGAATTATTTAGATAAACAACTTTCTTACCTTTTAGGGAATTGGTTTGTTTAGATAATTAGCATTCTTATTTGTAAGCTCTTAATTTATGAAAATAAATTAAAGTTTATATTTTATTGGACTTAATTAATTTCGAATTAATTATGAATTCATTAAAATATGAATTATTTTTGGAGGCAAACCCCAGAATTTTGAATTATGTGGAGAGAGTTTTTAAGGGGGGGGGGTCTACCTTGTAATCGCTCCCTCTCTATAAATGGTGGTCGAGCACCCCATGGAGGGGGTTGGTGAATCAGTTCTTCTTCCTCTCCATTGGTGGCCGACCATCTACTTCCTCATTCTTGGTCTTTTACAATGCCAAATTTTGGGGTGTCTTCCACTTGGGTGTGCCACCTACTTCATCCACTTGGAGGATTCCGAACAAGGACAGTGAGGTATTATTTGATTTACCTATTTGTTCAGTTGATTTCTCATCTCCTCTTCCTCTCGTTTTGGAGCCTATTCTTGGTGGAAGGGCCGGCCTAGCCTTTGAGGTTTCGGGGTTTGAGAAAGCGTCTCCGTTGAGCCACGACGAGTCCGATTGTTCGCTGCCCTTTTGTTGCGAGGTGCCTGGTGTGGACTATCATTAGAGGACGTGCATGTGGGCGTCTTGATACGGGAGTAGGAGCATCCTATCCAACCGCGGTATAAGGTATACCTTGCCTCTTCTCTCGTAGATTGAATTCCTTAATTATTGCTAAAGTAGATCGATGTTTTGGGATATTCAAAGTTTTAAATTGCTATTTCCGCTGCGTTTCTTATTCACATACCAACAGTGGTCAGTTGAGCTTTTAGAATTCAGCATTGAATATCAACCCAGAGTTCCCATCAAGGCCATGGTGTTGGCCGATTTTGTTGCCAAGTTCACCAACCAAGGAAATACTCACAACTAGGGGGAAACCTGGGCGTTGTTAGTGGATGACACTTCCAATGAAAAGGGAAGCGGGGTAGGCATCAATCCCTTCAATTTCAGTTTAAAGCTAGCAATAATCAAGCGGAGTACGAAGCTCTAAGATTTGGATTAAAACTCGCGCAAGAGGTAAAAAGCTTGAAGCATCGTCGTAAAAAGTGATTCACAACTTGTCGTAGGGCAAGTCAACGACACCTACCAGGCCAGAGATCCTTCACTCGAAAGGTACCTTGCGCTAGTATAATCTTTAATCACTAATTTTGATAGCTATATAATCCAGCACATACCTCGGGAGGAAAACACTCAGGCCGACTTGCTATCCATACTTGCTAGCACCAAAAAACCACAGAATAATAGGTCGATCATTCAGCAAGTCCTCGGGCACCCGAGCATCCAACCAGCTGACACCATGGCCGAAGTCCGAGCAATTGAACAAGGCGCGGATTGGAGAACCCCTTACATCGATTACCTCAGGCAATGTGAAATCTCGGAAGGCACCCCCAACCCGGGCAGATTCAAAAGAATGACAAGCTATTACACGTTCCTTGATAACCAGCTCTACAAAAGAGAGCTCTCCCGAGCACTCCTCAGGTGTGTCACCCAACCTCGAATAGCCATTAATGGCAGAGGTTCACGACGACATCTGCGGTAACCAAATTGGAGGAAGGTCGCTGGTATCCAAAATCCTCCGAGCCGACTATTTCTAGCCAATTATGAAGATGGATTGCAGACTTTACGTCAAAAAATGCGACACATGCTAAAGGTTCTCGAAAGTTTCTCAACTACACCTTGAACCCTTACATAGTTCAGACATCAATTGGCCATTCCACAAATGGGGTTTAGACCTCCTCAGTCCTTTTCCCATAGCACCTGGGCAATTCAAGTTCTTGGTTGTAGCAATTGACTACTTCACCAAGTGGATAGAGGCCGAACCCCTAACAACGATTACAACAGATAAAGTCCAAAAGTTCATCTGGAAGAATATCATATGCATATTCTTAATACCACGAGAATGGGACTCAATTCACGGATCGGCGATTATGAGAGTTCACCTCGAACCTCGGCATCAAATAACTCTTCTCATTTGTTGAGTACCCACAGATGATGGCTTAGCCGAAGCAGCCAACAAAGTAATCCTAAATGGGTTAAAGAAAAAGCTCAACAGAGTCAAGGTCTACTGGGTCGACAAATTACTAGAAGTACTCTGGAGTTACAACATAATAACTTAGTCTTCCACCTCGGAAACACCTTACCACCTCGAAAACTCAGTCTTCCCCGTCGAGATCGTAGAACCTAGCCTCCATAGAATTGCTTTTGAGGAACAGTGTAACACAGAAGCTCGAGTCGCCGAACTCGACCTCATTGAAGAGGAGTGACAGGTCACCAAAATCAGAGAAGAGGCGATGAAGCTCAAGATTGCCCAAAAATACGACAGATGTGTGAGGCCAAGGAACTTGGCGGAAGGTGATCTAGTTCTCCAGAAGATTGAACCACAAAAAAACCAGTCGAAGAAGGAAAGCTTCCCCGAAACTGGGAAGGCCCTTATTGGATCACAGAAGTCCTCAAGAAAGGTGCATATAGAATAGCAGAAATCTCTGGGCAGGAACTCCCACGATCTTTGAACACAGCCTCTCTGCGGGCCTATTACAGCTAAGAATTCCCCTATAAATTACGACAAGGCTAGGGTGTTCTTTTCCTTACTTGGCGGTTTTTTCCCATTGGGTTTTTCCTCATGGAAGGTTTTTAAAGAGGTCCTGCCTAGTGTAAGCCGAGCCTAGCTCTCGGTGGGGTATGATGTGTCTTTATTTTATAACAAAGTTGCTTTCTCTATTACACACATCTTTTGTGTCTAACCTTCCTCTCAATTATTGCATATTTTGTAGGAGGAATTTATACGGCCTCACAAGCGGCCCTTGACCCATGTGACGCGCTGTTCCTCCTCGATCAATCCTCCCTACTCTCGGTATTGCCAAACGCCTAAGCAATTTATACTTTGTTTTCACTAGCTTAAGCTCAACTCAACACCTCAATCAACGACTAGAACTCTCACCAGTTTGGCTCGTCGGCCTCAGTGCCTATCTCGGGCTCCTACACCCTCAACGACCCTAAGCGCGTCTATCGCGAGCTCGGTTCTCATCGAGTCTGGTCCTCGGCCTACACACAGCCTTCGGCTTTGTCCGACACGCTCCCAGCGGGCAACACGACCGTAAGCGCGCCTATCGTGGGCTCGTTTCTCATCGAGTCTGGTCCTCGGCCTACACATGGCCTCCAGCTCTATCCGACATGCTCCTAGAGATCAACACGACCCTAAGCAGGCCTATCGTGAGCTCGGTTTTCACCGAGTCTGATTCTCAACATTAAACGCGGCCTTCGGCTTAGCCTGGCACACTCTCAAACAAATAGCACAATCCCAAGGGCCTTCGTCATGAAAGGTACAGTTACAGTTCAAACACTACACCAATCAAAACATGCAGGAAAGAGCCTTCTAGGCAAAAAGGAAGACATATCTTTTATTTCATAAAATCCCACGAAAGGGGTACATACAAGCCCACAGAGGGCTATTCAAAGAAAGAAACACTTTCAAGTGGCACATCCAAGTTAACACCAAACGAGATGAGCAAGAAACGAAGTTCCGATTCAAAGTCCTAGTCCAGGATTCGGCGGTGTGCGCAAATGGCAACCCAGAAGATGGAAGGATAGAGGAGTTCATGTAGTCAAAATGGCAACACTAGAGGGGGGGGGGGTGAATAGTGTGTTAACTAAATTAATTAGCCTAAATTTAATTTTTGTCATTTCTCAAATCGTTTAAGCAATTTACGATTGAATGATTTGATGTGGAAACGATATAAATAATTAAGCGTAAGCAACAATAAATAACAATGCTAACACAATAATTTATAGTGGTTCGGCCCCAATGCCTACTCCACTACCTAAGCACCCCGCTTAGGATTTCCAAACTAGTTTAACTAGATTAAATCAGTTTCCCTTACACAGAGGACTTTGACTTGAAGAGTCGCACTCTTGACCTAAGGCACTTCCACACCCGGAAGTCACTGTCTTCTTACCGAGAGCACTCTTTCACCTCAACCCTAAGGGATAACTCAACTAATCCTAGTAAAACTAAGTTCACACAAGTGGCTTTACACCCTCACAACAAGGTAACCATTTCCACACAAGACCTAAACAACCTAGGTCTTCACACGCACAAATTCAAAAACAATTTCAAATAACAGTTAAAAATACAAGTGAAAAGAGCTTAAAATAAAACCAAGAATTCATGCTCTTTTCCAAGGTTTGAAACCTCCAACTCGCCAGAAGATGAATCTTGAGTCAAAGCAGAGTTGAGGAGTAGACGATGCTTGAAGAAGAACTCGATGGAAGAGCAGAGAGCGCTGCAATCGATCTTTGGAAGGCTCAAAACTCCCTTTTAATTGCTCAATAAAATCTATATTAATCAAGGAAGAAGAATAAAAGGAGTTAGATGAGGTATATTTATACCCTCGCGAAGAAATGATAGCTTAACGGATAGAAAACTATCCGTTGCAGATGCTCGGTCGATTGGTCGGTCGACCGCCCAGAGGCAAGACTACGTTCCCGCAATCCGATCGACCCATCGGTCGACCGACGTAGGGGAAGCAGAGACGCGCGATCGTGCGATCCTTAATCTGATCGACCGATCGGTCGACCGCTCGACGTACTGCCTCTATTTGGCTTCTGTCGATCAACCAACCGATCAACCAAAGTAGCCACTGCCAGTTTTTGGCAGTGTTCGGTCGACCAAATTGGCTACTGCCAATTTCTTACACTATTCGGTCGATCGACCGATCGACCGAACAAAGGCTGATATTGATTTTCAGCCCTTTTTCTTGCGCATTTCATTTTCGGGTTTTGACTTTCAACAAACATCAACTTGGAGAGCTTTTCATTTGATCTTTGGACTCGTCTAATGCGACTTTGGTGCCCACGCCGATCTTCAAGATATTTCCGCGATGAACCCGAGCGCGACGATCAATGTCCTTCCAATTTTCCGATTTCTTCCGATTTTTCCAAACGAGGACATGGAACGCTGATCGATATGGAACCTGAAAGATTTCTCAACGAAATATTATTTCCATGTTTGTTATCATCAAAACCGAGATTAAGAAATTAAGACCAAGGTTGAAAACCTAAAGCCAACAATCTCCCCCTTTTTGAAGATGACAAACTTCCTTAAGAAAATATATTCATTAAAGCATATAGGATATCAACTAAGGGATTTCTCCCCCTATCAACATGCATATCAATGAAAATAAACTCCCACTATCTATATGCATGGGTCTCCTATATTTTCCTCCCATTTACCTATAATTTTCTCCCCCTTTATCCTATACTTTTCTCCCCCTTTTTACATCAATCAAAAAGGGCAAGAAACGTTAATCTAGTCAAAAGGATGAAGAACAAATATTTTTTCATGAAGTTGAGACTCTAAAGATTATTTTTTCATGAAACATGACAATCTCAACCAAAGGGATGGAAAACAAATATTTAATATGTAACTTAAATCATACATGATAGCAAAGAGTGATAAATAGAATCCAAATCTAAATCATGTATGCACTCAAGTATGAATATTTTCATGAATATTGTTTCTTTTTCATGACATTTTTGATTTCATTAAAACTTTCAAAATACAAATATATAGTCATATGAAACATGTATATCAAGTTTGAAATGAAACTAATGTCATATAATCAAAATATGAACTTAGCACAACTTCATTTGAAATAAGCATGAAAATATGAAAATGCTAAGTATCAAGTTTTGCTATCTACTCATGTTTTTCTCATATTTAGGCATCTAGACATCAAACATGAGAGAATGTAAGTCTATGAATCAAGTTTGGGCTTAAGATGAAATTTCTAAGTCACTTTGTTGACTTGGGTCAACCTATTCTTCAAGATTTGAAATACCAATTGTTGGATGAAAATTTTTGATACCAATTATTGAATGGTCATTTGAAATGCATGTATCAAGTTTGAACTCAAAATGAATTTTCTAAGTTCATTTTTTTTCATCCTATGTTATTTTCAATGAAAAAATGAATATTTCTAGTTATCAATCAAATTATCAAAATCATTCCTATGAATGATTTTACTCAAGCAATGGTGTGAATGATATTAGAAATAAAATAAAATAGTATGCATGAGTTTTCATTTAAAGTTTTTGAAGAAAAATCAAAGTATCGAAAAGATTGATATTTCAAGAAGGATGATACTTTGTGTTTTCGAAATCTAACTTTAAAATTCCATTTTAAATTAGATTCTTGATGAAACTTTTCAAAAATTTTACTGAATAACCTAGATTTTTTAGTGAGGGTGCAGTTTCAAGAATCAATTAAAAAAGAGTTTACTATATTTTTCTAGAAATAACTGAAAGTGAATACTAATTGTTGATTGAAATTTCATTTTTGTAATTTTCAGTTATTTTCAAAACGTGTTCAATTTTCATTCAAACTTTTATGACACCATAAAGTGATCATGTAAAGAGTGCATGTCAAGTTTGAAATGAAAATTATATCCTAAAGTTAAGATATTAACCTAGCATGATTTAATTCAAAACTAAGCTAGTTATCATGAAACTTGTTAAGTTTCAATCTTATCATTTACTCATGATTTTTCAACCTTAAACCTATGGATAGCTAACATGAGTAAATCTAAACATGTTCCTCAAATATGGATGGAAAAAGAGACCTTTAAGTCAACTTGTTGACTTGGGTCAACTTGGTTCAAAAGAGATTTTCTTGAAACCACCTCTATGTCATTTTATCCATATCCATATGAATTTTTCATTCTAAATGCATGGAAATATGTCATACATATTCCTAAACATG
This sequence comes from Canna indica, assembly GCA_034359265.1. Lineage (NCBI taxonomy): Eukaryota > Viridiplantae > Streptophyta > Magnoliopsida > Zingiberales > Cannaceae > Canna > Canna indica. Next base: position 43,458,444 of record CP136893.1, read on the forward strand.
TTTATGAAGTTTGGACTTAAAAATGAAGTGTCCAAGTCGATTTGTTGACTTGGGTCAAACTTTTCCAAGTTTAAGTCCCCTAAAGTGATATATCACATTGTTCATCTAGACATGAATTTTCAATTTTAATTACCTAGACTCATGTGATATGTGTATCTAAACATGTTTGCCAACTACTAACTCAAAATGAGGTCTCTAATAAGAAATTTCAAAATAGCCCAATTTCATTCAATATTAATATCATGAAATTTGCCTAGTTATCATGAAATTGCCTACTCATGAAAATTCAAATATCTTTCATACAAAATCAATCATGAGTATAGAGACATCACTAAACATGGATATTCAATTATTAAACTAAGATTTTTGCAAAATTAAATCCATACCTTAGTCTTTAGAGATTTTTGTCAAACTTGTCATTTACTTTTCAATTATCTTCATGATAGCATATCATTCCAATGTTTACCACTTTCTTAACTTGTAAGTAGGCTTCATTAGTATCAAAATGAAATTATATGCCAACTAGCAAGCTAACATACTAAATAGCACAAGTTCAATGTAAAGTTTCATTTAAACACCTTAACATATGCTAGATAGTAAAGATTCATTTTAAGGAGGTTAACATGATATCAAAATGAATCTAAGGGATCTTAAGATGTGAAACATTTGAGGAATAAGATCTCTAAATATGTTTAACTAGTTTGGACTTAAAGGGATGTCTCTAATAGTAAGTATCAACCTAGAGCAAGTTTCATTTAATGAAATTTGCCTAAGTGCTAAGATTCTACCAACTCATGAAAATTCAAGGGTTTACCATGCAATTCTAATCATGAGTATTGAGACATTATTTAAGCTTAAGCATTGAGGTATAATATTAAGATTTGAATTTATCAAAGTTATACCTTATTCACGATGATTTAGTCAAACTAATCTTTTTTATTCTAATAAGCCTTTCATTTACAATAACTTGCAAGTATACTTTATTAATAGAAAATGAAACCAAATTTACATGCAAGCTATCAAACTAAATAGCGAAGTGAGAAACCAAGTATCATTTTCCAAATTCAACTTCACTAAATAGCATGGATTCATTTTCATATAAATCATTCATGATAACAAAATGAATCAAGAGATATCAAAATATGAAATTTTGAAAAATAAGATCTCCAACCCTTCCTATTGGTTGAAAACCGAAAGCCACAATTAGCCTACGATTTAAAATCGCAAGGTCGCATGAGCCCATTACAGGGTACATAGGTCTCCGAAGAGACCGGGAAATCAAAATCAAAAACATTTTTGAAATTCATATCAAGAGCGGAAAATCTACTAATGTTAAGCATGTATCAAAACTCCAACTCTAATTTAAGCAAGTGAGTATTGGAGATGATACCAAAGTGTTTGATGCCAACAATTTCATTACCCAAGGCATTATGATGACTTGAAGTTGCAACTTTGAAATGGTACAATCTTTTAATCCCCAAGCAACTTCAATCAACCAACTTCATCTCACCCTTGTGTGGTAGCTCGCCCTACAATAGAGCATAAAATTTTTGGTACCCAAATGACTTTGGGTCCTTGGGGGTTAGTGGGCTTAGCTACCCAAAGTATTTTAACTCCACTTGGGTTCATCTTAAATGCACAATCATATATAGCATGCCCAAAAGTACCACAACAAAAGCAATGTCCATTAAATTTCTTTTTATTTTTGCTATGAACATGAGATCTATCATTTGAATGCTTAACATGCGAAACATGATGAGTATGAGCATTCTTAGATGAAACATTTTTATTTTGAGCTTGAGATTTAAATGTGGAATGCCTAACATGAGATTTTGCATTAGAATGCATAACATGAGATTTATGATGAACATAGGCATTTTTGAAAGAAACATTTTTCTTTCCAATTTTCTTGAAGGAAGTTGACTTTCTTAAATTATGTACTTCCTTGTACAAAACTAAAATCTCATCTCTTAAAACTTCAATTGACTTATGCATGACATATAGTTGAGATTTCAAAATATTGTTCTCACTTACGATTTTTGAATTCTCAAATTTTAAATTTTCATTTTCAAGCTTTAAGTCCGTAAGCTCAAAATTCAATCTATCATAGCATAAATCAAATGAACTAGACTTCAATTTCTCATTTTCTAGCTTTAATTCATCCACATAAGAATTAAGCATCACATTTTCTTTCTTTAGCATCTTATTTTCCTTATCCTTTCTAACAAGCAAGGCATACATTTTTTGACATTCCTCAACTAGTTCTTCATATGACATATTGAATGAACTAGAAGAGCTAGTACTACCATTATCATTATTATGACTAGAAGGGAAAAAGTGTACCTCATCATTGGTACTCATGAGGCAAACTTTTGAAGTAGCTTCATACTTATTGCAAGAGGATGCTTTATTTGAATGAGATGATTATGTAGAAGCTTTTGACCTCTTCTTTGCCTTGTTTTTTCGTAGTAGGGCAATTCTTCTTCACATGCTCTTTTTCCTTGCATGCATGGCACACTACCTTCCTTTTTCGGCTCTTGGAGCTACTCCTTTGACTTGAAGAGCTATGAGCATCAAAACCAAGATTAGTAGTAGGTGAGTGATCATTATTGTCACCACCTTCATCAAAAGTGCCAATCTCTTCGGTTTTGGCATAATCATATAAAACATTTAAAGTGGTCCATAAGTCATAAGCCGAGGAGCAATGCATGACTTTATCTAGAATGCCATTTGGTAATATGCAAAGAATACAATTCATGACATCTCCATTATACTTAAATATTTTCTTATCTAATTCACTCCAAGCATGCATGTCAACCTTAGGTTCAATAAATTCCCAATGTAACATGTTAAAGACACCAAAACCTTTAGTCTTTAAATAAGTGTACATCCTATATTTCCAAAGATCAAAGTTTGAGTCATCGAACCTAGGAGGTGAAGACGCTACCAACTCTAGAGCCATTTCAAGATCGAGACAAATTGTAGAAGAGATGGTGAAATCACAATCTACGACCCGCTCTGATATCAAATGTAGTCGAAATGGCAATACTAGAGGGGGGTGAATAGTATGTTAACTAAATTAATTAGCCTAAATTTAATTTTAGTCATTTCTCAAATCGTTTAGGCAATTTATGATTGAATGATTGGATGCGGAAGCGATATAAACAATTAAGCACAAGCAACAATAAATAACAATGCTAACACAACAATTTATAGTGGTTCGGCCCCAATGCCTACTCCACTACCTAAGCACCTCGCTTAGGATTTCTAAACTAATTTAACGAGATTAAATCGGTTTCCCTTATACAGAGGACTTTGACTTGAAGAGTCGCACTCTCGACCTAAGGCACTTCCACACCCGGAAGTCATCGCCTTCTTACCGAGAGCACTCTTCCACCTTAACCTTAAGGGACAACTCAACTAATCCTAGTAAAACTAAGTTCACACAAGTGGCTTTACACCCTCACAACAAGGTAACCATTTCCACACAAGACCTAAACAACCTAGGTCTTCACACGCACAAATTCAAAAATAGTTTCAAATAACAGTTAAAAATACAAGTGAAAAGAGCTTAAAATAAAACCAAGAATTCGTGCTCTTTTCCAAGCCTTGAAACCTCCAACTCGCCAGAAGATGAATCTTGAGTCTAAGTAGAGTTGAGGAGTAGACGACGCTTGAAGAAGAACTCGACGGAAGAGCAGAGCGCGCTGCAATCGATCTTTGGATGGTTCAAAACTCCCTTTTAATTGCTCAATAAAATCTGTATTAATCAAGGAAGAAGAATAAAAGGAGTTAGATGAGGTATATTTATATCCTCATGAAGAAACGACAACTCAACAAATAGAAAACTATACCGACCGATCGACTGCCCGAATGACCGCTGCCTTCCTCTCTGTGTGCGGTCGACCGATGGGTCGACCGCCCAGATGCAAGACTGCGTTCCCGCAATCTGGTCGATCGATGTAGGGGAAGCAGAGACGCGCGATCCTCAATTCGGTCGACCGCTCGATGTACTGCCTTTATTTGGCCTCTGTCGATCGACCGACCGATCGACCCGAAGTAGCCACTGCCAATTTTTGGCAGTGTTCGATCGACCGACCAGTCGACCGAATTGGCTACTGCCAATTTCTTACACTATTCGGTCGATCGACCGATCGACCGAACAAAGGCTGATATTGATTTTTCAGCCCTTTTTCTTGCGCGCTTCATTTTCGGGTTCCAGCTTTCAACGAGCATCAACATGGAGAGCTTTTCATTTGATCTTTGGACTCGTCTAATGCGACTTTGGTGTCCACGTCGATCTTTGAGACATTTCCGCGATGAACCCGAGCGTGATGATTAATGTCCTTTCGATTTTTTTGATTGAGGACATCGAACGCTGATTGATATGGAACCTGAAAGATTTCTCAACAAAATATTAGTTCCATGTTTGTTATCATCAAAATTGAGATTAAGAGATTAAGACCAAGGTTGAAAACCTAAAGCCAATAGTTCAAAGTGGCGACGAGCAAAGCCAAGAACCGTTGAGAAGGGCTCTAAGCCACCACGGTGTTCCTTGAAAACCATGGAAACAAGCCTCGCCTTCGTCGTAAGCCCAATTGTATAGACCTACACCTGGAACTCCTTCCCCTGCTTCGATCCTCAATCCCGATCATACAAACCCATGACAAGCGGTTAACCCCTCGCCGGACAAAAAACAACCTCTAATAAGATGACCATCTCTGACGCTTCCCAATCCATGATCTCCACAGCACAGAACAAAGCAGGGGGCTATTTATAGGCTCGAGACACGAACCTTCACCATAACTGACAGATCCACAATACTCCTTCCCGTCAAAGACATAATTGCGATTAATGCCTTGGGAAATGACTGCCAAATCCCCATTCATGATCACTATCCACCGAGATATATCTACAGTACAGATGGTGCATATCCAGGAGGTTTGATATCACTTTCGGCCCGAATACCAAAGCAACGATCGCGAACCTACCTAAAAACCAGCCAAAAGTATATAGGCTAATCTCACAAAGAGCTCGGCGCGTACTATTAGGCCCTAGCTCCTACCAAGCTCGGAGAGCTATGGACTGGACTAGAACTATTAGGCCCGGTCGGACTAGACCCAGCAGCGCCCCACCATTCACTCCAAACCGAACCACGCAGCCCCACCCAAGGGGCTCCGCCCAAGCAACGCCTTTGAGTGAGACTCTAGCTAAGTTAGGCGGCTACGTCCGGGGGACCCACTCGGCCAAACATGGACTCCTACGCCCTCCCTTATCACGAGAGACATACCATCATAAACCCGTCATCTTTGGGATTGGTCTCGACCCATTCTAGGCTACATTCCTAGCGAGATTATCGGGCAGCATGATCACCTCCACCTGCAATACATACAAACACGACACACCCAAGTAACCCTAAGTTCTAATTTCCATAACCTCCACATTGGAATCACCCTAACTTGGCGTCAGAGTGTCTTTTGCAGGTTCCCCTCGCCGATGTTAAACCAAACACGGAGATACACCAGACCGGACCGAAATACCTCGACTCTCAAGCATGAATAGCACCCAAATGAAATTATGCTTGTGGATAATTTGGCAAACCATTAACTCCCTGCTTATTTAAGTCCATAGGTGGACTTTAGTAATTTGCATACACTCATGTCATTTTCAATTTCATAACCTGGAGGTTTAATCATGTAAACTTCCTCATTCAATTCTCTATCTATGTAAGCATTGCTTACATCTAATTGATCTCATTGGGCATCCCTCAGTTGTAGCAACAACTATTAATGCTTTCACTGTGGTCATTTTTGACACAGGAGCATAGGTTTCAACATAATCAATCCCTTCAACTTGGGTAAAACCTTTTGCTACTAGCCTAGACTTGTATTTCTCTACTTCACCATTTGGATTGAATTTGGTACGAAAAACTCATTTACATCCTATAGCTTTCTTCTCAGGTGGCAATTCACATAACTCTCAAGTGTTATTCTCTTCTAATGCTACTATTTCAGCTACTTTGCCAATATTGACTTTTGTATTGCATTCTGATAGCTATCAGGATCATGATTTGCATCAATGAAAGTTAAGAAACTTTTGTATGCATCAGGTAATTTTATTGAATGAATACTTTGATATTGGGTATAATATAGATTTTTCTTTTGTCTCAAAAAGCATTGTGTTACATTGATAATCCTGCAATTTGATAGGTTTTTTAGAAATTCTTTGGCTTTGCCTAGTGATACCATCCTGCTTTGTTTCAATTTGGTACGAAAAACTCATTTACATCCTATAGCTTTCTTCCCCGGTGGCAATTCACATAACTCTCAAATGTTATCCTCTTCTAATGCTACTATTTCAGCTTGCATTGACTTTGCCCATATTGACTTTTGTATTGCATTCTCATAGCTATCAGGATCATGATTTGCATCAATGAAAGTTAAGAAACTTTTGTATGCATCAGGTAATTTTATTGAATGAATACTCTGATATTGGGTATAGTATAGATTTTCCTTTTGTCTCAAAAAGCATTGTGTTACATTGATAATCCTGCAATTTGTTAGGTTTTTTAGAAATTCTTTGGCTTTCCCTAGTGATACCATCCTGCTTTGTTTCTGATGGTTGAGTGCTATGTGTTTCCTTTTCATTCTTTTCTGTTATTGAATGTGTCTTCTCCTTTGTATGTGACTATTTTGACTCATTTGATTCTGCCTCATTATACTGTCTAAGGTCTACTATCATGTTATTTGCGTCCACTATTTCTCTTGACCGCATCATGTTATCAGTTTGTATCAGATAATCATCTACTATACTGTCATTAATGTTTGTTTATTTTTCTTCTTCCTTTTGCGCATTTTCATTGGTGATAGGAAACAAATTTCCTTGTATTCCTTGAGTGTTTTATGGTAGAACATGCTTTATGAATTTGATATCTCTAGACACCTTAATTGTCTTGGTAGTTAAATCATAGACCTTATACCCCTTTTTTCCATAGGGGTAACCAATGAATATGCATGTTTTGGCTTTAGGATCAAATTTGCTTCTTTCTTGTTTTAAGGTACTGACATAACATAGGCACCCAAAGACATTTAAATGTGCAAATGGTGGTTACACTAAAACATCATTTCATAATGTGGCACCCAAAGACATTTAAATGTGCAAATGGTGGTTACACTAAAACATCATTTCATAATGTGACTTGTTGTTAATGACTGAGCTGGGCATTCTGTTAATTAAGTATGTAGCTGTCAAAATACACTCACCCCAGAACTCAAGTGAAAGTTATGACAAAAATCTTAAGCCTTTAGGCACTTCTAGTAGATGTCAGTGTTTTCTCTCAACAATTGCATTCTGTTGAGGGGTCTCTGCACATGTACTATGGTGTACAATTCCATGACTACACAATAAGGTTTTCATGAATGAATTAAAAACTATGTGCCATTGTATGTTCTAACTATTTTGATTGTCTTTGAATATTGAGTATGCACCATCTTGATAAAACTAGTAATGATATCAATCACTTGGTTTTTGAATGAGAAGAAATAAGTCCAATAGCTTCGAGTAAATCATCAACTATTATTAAAAAATATGAATTTCTATCATGTATTTTAACCTTGTGTGGGCCCCATATATCACAATGAATCAATTCAAATGCATTTGATGTTTTATTTGAACTGTGTCGAAAAGGAAGCCTACATTGTTTGACCAGTGGGCATACATTGCAAAAGAAATCAGGTATGCTCTTTATTTTAGGTATATCATTTGACAGTAACCTCATATGACTAATAGGTATGTGTCCTAGTCTCATATGCCAAAGTAAAGAATGTTCAAGAGTTACTGACATTACCCTTGTATCTTGCCACTTGTTATTGCTTACTGGTGATATTCCTTCTATTAGGTACAAGCCTCCCTACTCTTTACTATTCGCTAGGACTCTCCTCGAAGCAAGGTCCTAGATCACAAAGCCACTAGAATCAAATGTAACTGAGCAATTCATTTCCTTGGTTAATTTGCTGAGATAATCAAACAAGTACTTCTCATGTCCTATCAGTTAGATCGAAACCAACGTCACACTTGGATTGTCATTCCCCTGAGGAAGATACAGATTATCTTCTATTTTGTTGAATTCCATCATCGATCCACCTTTTGGTAAATTGAACATTCAAATTTTGGTCACAAAGTTGGCTTATACATACAAGATTAGCCTTGAGACCTTCAACAAGCAGGACATTTTCCAAATTCGAAATTCCTGGGTCATTAAGGTGCTGTTTGGTTAGCGAAAATTATTTTCTGATTTGGTTTCAGTGAAACTGAAAACTTGGTTTCGAAAACTTGGTTTTGGTTTCTAGTTTTCAGTTTTCTGAAAACGCGTTTGGTTAATAAAAACAACATCAGTTTTAGTTAGTTGAAACCAGTAAATATTTATTTGATTATAAAAAATAATATTAATTTTCCTTGAACATTTTTAGTAGTAATTAAATGTTTAGTTAGTTTACAAAATTAAATATTTGTTAATATGGTTACAAAATATTTAAATGATTTAATTAATTAAGTTATTGGCAATTTAAGATTTTTTTGTTCAATTAGATATAAAAATTAATTAATAGTTATTATAAAATTTCAAAAAAAAAACAAGTCCAATGATCTAAAATTAGGTTTGATTAAATTATAAATAGACCAACTTTAAGAAAATTGAGTTATTTAAAATTTGGGTTTGAGTCAATTAGATATAAATTGGTTTAATTATTTTATAAATTTAAAATAAAAGTTTGAGTTAAAAATGATGATTTTTATTTTTATTTTTAAAAATTCGATATAGTTTGATTTATTTTTAAATTAATTAATTTTATAAAAAAATATTTATAATTACAAAGTTGTCACAGCATTTTGATAACGAAACCGACAGTCTCGAAACCACAGAAAACAACATTATGTTGTTTTCATTTTTATTAAGAAAGCTGGTTTCGTTTTCATTCTGGTTTCGATTCAGTTTCACGAAAATACTAAACCAAACACGTTTTCGTAAGCAGTTTTGGTTTCAGTAAAACTGAAACCATGAAAACAAACTTGGTTTCGCTAACCAAACAGGCCCTAAGAATTCCAACTCCTATAACATTTTCATGTCATCCATCTCCAAAGGTAACAGCTGCACCTCCATGTTTTTGAATATCTTTCAGATTGTTTAGACTTCTTGTCATATGCTGTGAATATCCACTATCGAAACACCAAGAACCTAGAGAAGAAACAATTTTTGACATAAATGCAACATGACAGTTTAGATCAACCTTTCTTACCCAAATCTGCTTAACATTTTGCCTTGGGGGTTTCACATGATCCTTTCTTCCTAGTTTGTTTGAGAGTTTGAAGCAGTTTGCTATTATGTGCCTTTTGGGTTTGCAATAATAGCATCTAGGCACCTTCTAGCTTCTTCTAGCAGTAGTCTATTGTTGACTTGAAGAAACCCTACGAATGTACCGTTGGTGAAATGGCCTACACTAAAGGGGGGGTGGTGGTGAACAGTGTGTACGCTAAAACTTTAACCTAAATGCAAATTATTCCTTTTAATCTTTTCTTACAACTTAGGCAATTGACAAATCGAATAACAAGCGGAAGTAGAATAAATACGACAATTGAAACAACAAGCACAATAGCAATGCTAACACATGAATTTATAGTGGTACGACCAAATGCCTACACCACTACCTAAGCACCCCGCTTAGGATTTCCAAATATAGCTTTACTAGATTATATTATTTCCCTTACAATGAGGACCCTTTACTCGAAGAGTCTCTGCTCTCAACCTAAGGCACTTTCACACCCGGAAGTCTTCACCTTCTTACCGAGAGCACTCTTCCACTTCAACCTTAAGGGACAATAATCAATAATCCTAGCAAACTAAGTGCACCAATGGATTTAAGCCTCAAACACAAAGGCTACCACTCAACTCAATCAAACCTAGCAACCTAGGTTTACACACTTGTTATACAATGAAAATAAACAACAAAATATAATAACAATTGGAGCAATAAACAAACCAAGCTATACTTAGCTCCAAAAGAAATTCCCTAGTCCTCTTTATGCCTCAAGATGATGAATCGATGAAGAATGAAGGCTCAATCAAGATTTCAACAAGAAACTAGGGTATAGAGATGAAAATGGCTCAATCAAGGCTTTAGTATCACATATAATGGTTCAAGGAATGTTGGAAGGTGTAAGGAAGGCTAGGTATGTGTTTATATAGAGAGGCCAAGAAGTATGCTCGGCTGAAACACTACACAACGGCTTAAAAACGAGCCATTATTGCCGGCCGGTCGACCACCCGAATGACCGGTCATCGATCGGAAGCCTTATGTGGCTTTTGAACCCTTGGCGGTCGATCATCGGTTAATCGGCCGCAGAGTATCGGTACTTTGCTATAGTACCTCTACTTTATCATTCAGTTTCAGCTTGGTTCATTATTTGGTTTGGGTTTCGAATTATGGATTTGGTTCTTTAGGGGTCTTTGCATCATAATGAGGATTTTACAATTTATCTAGACACCCTAAACCTAGACTCAATCTTCCGGACGAATCTGAGCGCGTCGACCAACATCCTTGCCGATTTCTTTGATTTTTCCAATTGGGTACGTCAAGCGCTAACCGACTTGGAACCTAAATAATATTCTTCATGAAATCATTAGTTTCATATTTGTTATCATCAAAACCGAGATTAAGACCAATGTTGAAAACCTTAGGCCAACAATCTCCCCCTTTTTGATGATGACGAACATTCTTAAGAAAATATATCATTTAAGCATCAAGGATATTAATCATGGGATTTCTCCCCTTATCAATATGCATATCTATGGAAATAAACTCCCCTTATCTATTTGCATGGTCTTCATATATTTTCTTTCCATTTACCTATATTTTTCTCCCCCTTTTGACATCACTCAAAAAGGGCAATAAAAGTCAAGGTTGAGACTAGAAAATATTTTTCATGAAAGCCAAAGTCAACCAAGTCAAGGGATGAAAACATTATATCAATTCAGAGACTAATCAATACATGTTATCGAAGAATGATAGAATCCAAAACTAGGAATCATGTATTAAGTCAAGTATGGATATTTTCATAACTATTAGTTATCTTTCATGACATTTGCAGATTTCATTCAAAGCTTTCGAAATACAAAGATATGGTCATTTAAAGCATGCATATCAAGTTAGAAGTGAAACTAATGTCATTTGATCAAAATTTCAACTTAGCACGATTTCATTCGAAAGAGGCATGAAAACATGAAAATGGCCAAGTATCAAATTTTGCTATCTACTCATGTTTTCTCTAATTTAGGTACCTAGATATCTAACATGAGTGAATCTACGTATATATGTGAAGTTTGGGCTTAAAATGAAATTTTAAGTCACTTTGTTGACTTAGGTCAAAGTATATTTCTAGTTTACAAAAATCAAACTTTTAAATCCTTATAAAATCATATTCTAGACAAAAATTTTGAAACTTTAACTGGACAAACTAGATTGTTCATGTAATCTACAGGTTCAAGATTCAGTCAAAAATCAATTTTTTTGTAAATTCATAAAATTCATAAAAATCCAAGGGTATTTTCGTAAATTTCAAGTATTTTTTCAAAAGTTAACATATTCTATTCAAACTTTCTAGATATCGCTGAATGATTATTTCAGATGCATGTGTCAAGTTTGAACTCAAAATGAATTGAAAATTTAAACCTATGAACACCTAACATGAGTAAATCTAAACATGTTCCTCGGTCAACTCGGTTCAAAAGATGTTATCATGAAATGGCTCTATGTTATTTTATCCATATCCATATGAATTTTTCATTCTAAATGCATGGAAACATGTCATACTATTCCTAAGCATGGTTCTGAAGTTTGAACATAAAATGAAGTGTCCAACTCGATTTGTTGACTTGGGTCAAACTTTTCTAAGTTTAAGTTGCCTAAAGTGTTCTTGTAATCAACTTGTTCATCTACACATGAATTTTCAAGTTTGAACACCTAGAATCATGTCATATGTGTATCTAAACATGTTTACCAAGTATTTACTCAAAATGAGGTCTCTAATAAGGAATTTTAACCTAGTCCAATTTCATTCAATATCAGCATCATAAAATTGCCTAAGTATCAAAATTTTACCTACTCATGAAATGTCATAGATTTATAATAATCATGAATATAAAGACATCATTAATGCATGAATATTCAAGTATTATAATAAGATTTTTGCAAAAACAAAATCATACCTCATTCTAGAAATTTTTTCCCAAACTTTTCATTTACTTTCCAATTTTCTTCATGATAGCATAGCCTTCCATTAACATTCTCAACTTGCAAGTAGACTTCATTAGTAGATTTAATGAAATTAAAGCTACTAGCAAGCAACCCAAACCAAATAGCAAAGAGAAGAATCAAGTATCATTTTTAGAGTCCACTTTGCTAAATAGTTTGAAATCTGTTTCAAGGTAAATTATCATGAATCCGAAACGAATCGAGAGATCTCAAAATATGAAAATTTAAAAAGTAAGATTTCTAACCCTTCCTATTGGTTGAAAATCGTAAGGCCACAATGAGCCTACGATTTGGAACTGCAAGGTCGCATGAGCTTGTTATGGGCTACATTGGTCTCCGAAGAGACCCGGAAATCAAAATTAAAATCATTTTATAAAATATATCGAGAGTGTGGAAATCAAATAGAATTAAGCATAGAATCATAATCTTCAACAAAGGTAAAACAAATCAAGTTAGAAGATGATACTGAGATAGTTTTGATGCCAACTTTACCTAAGGCATTAAGGTAGCTTGAAGTTGCAACCAAGGGAGGATTCATCATTCAAGTTCAGGGTCAACTTCAACACATCACTTTCCTTCAACCATGTGTGGTAGCTCCCCCTACAAGAAAACAAGAAACCTTTGGTACCCAAATGGTTTTGGGTCCTTAGTGGTGAGTTGGCCTAGGAATCCAAAGTGTCTTAGCAATACTTGGATTTCTTTTAAATGTACAATCATGAATAGCATGGCCATATATACCACAACAAAAACAATTTCTATGAAACTTTTTCTTTTGGACATGAGGTTTAAAGGAAGAATGATTGACATGAGAATGATGATGAACATTAACATTCTTTACATAAGAATTTTTTATTTCTAGAATTCTTAAAGGAAGATATATTTGATAAATCATTGATTTTCTTATTTAAGAACACAATCTCATTTTCCAAATCACTCATGGATTTGTGAATAACATGCAATTGAGATTTCAACGTGTTATTTTCAATTTTCTATTTTTCATTGTCAATTTTGAAATCATTATTCCTAAACTTCAATATAGATTTCAAATCCTCATTTTCATTTTTCAAAGCCTTTAGCTCAAAGTTCAATGTATCATGGCAAGAATCAAAAGACTTAGACTTTAAGTTCTCATTTTCTAGCTCTAAAGCATGCACGTGGGAACTAAGTTTAGAGTTTTCTTTCTTTATTTTCATATTTTCTTTATTCTTTTTCATAAGCAATTCATACATTTTTCTACATTCTTCAATCAACTTATCATATGACATGTTAAGTGATCTTGAGTTGCTAGAATCACTATTTTGACAAGAAGCAATAGAATTTACCTCATCATCAAATCCCATGAGGCAAAGTTGAGAGCTGACTTCATTGTCATGACAAGAGGATGCTTCATGTGATTCGGAGGTGGATGTTGAAGCACTTGTCCAATTCTTGGCATTCTTCTTTAATGAAGGGCAATTTGTTTTAATGTGCCCCTTTTCCTTGCACAAGTAGCATATAACCTTTCTTTTTCAGCTTTTTGATTTACTTCTTTGACTAGAAGCACTAAGAGCATCAAACCTAGGTTAGTATTAGGGGGATGACCAATGTCATCACCACCCTCAATAAATGTATTAAGCTCTTTAATTTTAGCATAATCATATAACATATTCAATGTAGCCCAAATATCAAATGCGAAAGAATAATGCATAACCTTTTCAAGTATATAATTTTAAAATGAGCAATATAGAAGATGCGTTGTTTTAGCATTCAATTCAAATAATTTAACTTGTTCTTGAGTCCAACCATTAATGTCATTGGGCTCAACATATTCATTCTTTAGCATGCACCATAGATCTAAATTTTGTGTTTTAAGAAATGTGTACATCCTACTCTTCCAGATGCCAAAATTTACCTCTTCAAACCTTGGTGGTGCAAAAGCTATGCTCTCTAGTGCCATTCTAGGACCGAAGCTAGATGTAGACGAGATGGTGAAATCTCAATCCACAACCCGCTCTGATACCAAATAATGGTGAGATGACCTACACTAGAGGGGGGGGGGGGTGAATAGTGTGTATGTTAAAACTTTAACCTAAATGTAAATTATCACTAGTTTAGCTCCAATGCCTACTCCACTACCTAAGCACCTCGTTTAGGATGTCCAAACTTAGTTTCACTAGCTTATATCGTTTTCCTTACAATGAGGACCTTTTACCCGAAGAGTCTCCGCTCTCAATCTAGTCCTCTTGATGTCTCAAGATGATGAATCGATGAAGAATGAAGGCTCAATCAAGATTTCAACAAGAAACTAGGGTATAGAGATGAAAATGACTCAATCAAGGCTTTAGTATCACATATAATGGCTCAAGAAATGTTGGAAGGTGTAAGGAAGGTTGGGTATGTGTTTATATAGAGAGGCCAAGAAGTAGGATCGGGTGAAACACTACACAACGACTAAAAAAAGAGTAGTTATGGCCGGCCAGTCAATCACTTGTCGATTGCCTGAACGACCGGTCATCAATCGGAAGCCTTATGTGGCTTTTGAACCCCTGACGGTCAATCATCGGTCAATCGGCCTCAGTGTACCAGTACTTTGCTATAGTACCTATACTTTATCATTCAGTTTCAGTAGAGTTCTTTTCGATTCGGGTTTTAGATTACAAGTTTGGTTCTTTAGGGGTCTTTGAATCGTAATAAGCATTTTACAATTTATCTAGACACCATAAACCTAGACTCTAGCTATCTTCCTGACGAATTCGAGCGTGTCGACCAATGCCCTTGTCGATTTCTCTGATTTTTCTGATCGAGGACGTCGAGCGCTAACCGACTTGAAACATGAAAATAATTTTCCAAGAAATCATTAGTTCCATCTATGTTATCATCAACACCGAGATTAAGACCAAGGTTGAAAACCTTAGACCAACATATACCTTAGTTGAACTAGCAGTTGAGATTGCGGATTTAACTGGGATGGACCAGTGTATCCCAGTCCATTGTGATTTAAAGGATATTTTTCTGCACTCAAAATTTCATTAAGGGTACCACTAGAATTAATCATTCTAACTTCCCTTTTCACCTTATCAAGTTATGAAGATGTTGAATTCTCTGCTCAAAACTTCTCTTTTCTTCTATCAACAACTTGTTTTGATTATTGAGGGAATTGTTCAGTTTCGCAACTTCAATCCATTTATCAAACATTTCTTGGTAGGTTTCCTCAAGACTCTCAGCACATTAAACTCTGCAGTGATCATCTTCTGCATCTGAGCTTTCTATAGTTCTGAGTCATCAATGCTTGTTTTGAAGGCTATAAAATTGCATTTTTCAAATTCTTCTGAGTCATTTTCCTCTTCGTCATCACTCCAGGTGACAGTAAAGAACCTCTTCAGCTTCTTATGAAGATTTGGACATTCGGATCTGACATGTCCATATCCTTCACATTCACAACATTTGATACCTTTGGACTTTTGGTTTAAATCATTTTTGAGAGCAGACGTCTGACCTCTTATGTTCTCTCCCACTATGAATTTTGATTTTGAACTGTTGAAACCACCCGGTTGAAACTGTGATTGTGACTGCGGTTGCAACTAAGAATTCTGATTTTGCTTATTTTTGGATTTTAAAAATCTTTTGAAATTCTTTATCACAAGGGCAAAAACAGCATCCATTTCATTTTCAGTAGCACAGAAAGCAATATTTTTCTTCTTCTCCTTGTGTGAGTATTTTTCTGTAAGTTTTAGCTCATATGTTTCAAGTTTTCCCATCAAAGTGTCAGTCATAATTGATGGATCATGAACTTCACTTATAGCTGCAACTTTCATACCAAAATTTGAAGGCATAGATCTCAGGACTTTTCTTACAATATTTTCTTCTAAGAAGGATTCTCCAAGGTTGGTTGCATTGTTCATGAGATCTTTGATATGCCCATGGAAGTCTTGACTTCTTTCATTGTAATATCCTAGATATTCTAATTATATTCTTTTCCTTTATGGTTGTGTTTATTAGCCTAGCGGACTAGTCCGAGGTCGAGCCGAGTCGACTCATGGTCCGGTGCGAGCTTGCGAGCTCGGGTAAGTAAGAATATGAGTTATGTGAATTTGGCTTGAGTAGTAAAATTTATTTAATTTGATGTTATGTATGCATGATTGTTTAATTATGGCTATGTGGATGTGCTTATGTGGTTGCTTATAATTTACCATGGGATTAGAATAGGATTAATTAAGTTAGCGGGTTCGGGTTCGGCTTGAGGCAGATGCGGGTTTGATAAAGGGTTAGTGTAGTTAGGGTTGAGGAGGGAATATAAAACCTCCTCCCCTTGGCTTGTGGTTCCTTTTTGGAGCCGCGGAACCTAATTGAGAAGAGGAGCCACTCGCCAAGCCGTAGCCAGCCCCTCTCCTCTTTCCCCTTGGAGCCACCGCCCTCTAGAGCCGAGCCTCCGAACTTCTTCCCCTTCTCCTTCCTCTCCTTCCTCTCCTTCTTCCTTCTCTTTGGAGTCGAGCCGAGAGGAGCCAAGCCAAGCCAGCCCCTCACTTTTCCTCTTCCCCTCTCTTCAAGCTGGTGGCTTGAGTCGAGCTGCCATTTTTTGAAGCTGGATCCGAGGGTCGTCGTCTGGGATGTATTCTTTAATCGTCCTTCCTATTTAGGTGAGTGGTTATACATCTCCTTTCTCGGGTTCTTTCTTGGTTTTGAGCCAATTTGGGCATTTTCTTATTGATTCTTGTGTTTTCTCGCCGAATCGTGGGTTTTGATTACCGTGTTCTTGTGCCGATTCATGGGAGGAGGGCCAAGACTCTTCCTTTGTGGCTTGGCAGCCCTAGGTTTACCCTAGGGGTGCTCGGCCAAGGGTGAATCAAAGGTGCCCTCAAGGTGTTCGACGAAATGCCCAAGTGAGAGTTCTTATTTTTCTTGAAGTCTACACCTTTAGTTGCTCGCCTATTTAGATTCTTAAATTGTTGTGTATGCTTTAGATTTAAATATGTGATTTTTGGAAATATATCATGTGTTCAAAAATAAGATTTGATCTTGAAGCAAAGAGTGTTCTTGACATAAGATTCTTGATCATATAATTTAATTATTGTTTTGATTCATGAAATCATGACTTGGTTCTTGAGAAGTTTTGCCTCAATGATATAATTCTGTTGTGTTGATAAGTAGGGAAATTAATTCTGTAATTTTCGGATTTAATTACTTTATTGTGCTGAAATTCATTTAGGCTGAAAACTGCATACTGAATTGTTGTTTTAGGGGCTGATTTTGAAATCCTATTTGTAATGAGCATAGTTTGTTGAACATAGTCATGTAACCAACCATTTCGGTTAGAAAACATAGTTTGGAAACATAGGACATACTCTTGAGATCTGATTCGGGTTAGACACATCAGTTTTGGGAACAACAGTAAACTAAAACAAAACCCTAATCCTGGTGATGTAAATTTTAATTTCATAATTAAAATTGGGCAAAGGGCCAACATAATCTGTTATGAACCAACAACTAAAGTTTATGCATGAAATAAAACCACACGGGTTTATGACATTACAGGTCTAGGAGTTGGGGTCGGGTATTGGAGTGTTGAGACGCTTCCCAATAAGGACACCCCTAAGACACCGTAGGAGAGACTTGACTTAGGTCATGTTACGTCATATCTTTATGAGTGGCGGAGAGGCTCGGTTAGGAGCCGAATTACGGGCTAGGCACAGAAGGTTGGACGGCTAATTCCCAACCTGTGTAAAAGGGAACAAGTTCGGATGGGAAAATCCCGATTGTTATGGTTTGGCCTCGTGGAATAAGTTCGGAGGGCCTTCCCGATTATTCCCGAGGTGTTTTATTAGGAATAAGTTCGGGCGGGCAAATCTCGATTATTCCTGTGATATCTTGTAGGGGTAAGCTTGGAGGGCCTTCCCAATTATCCCTGTGATATCTTTAAGGGGCAAGTTCGAATGGGCGATTCCCGATTGTTCCTTCACGTCTCGCGGAGCAAGTTCGGAGGGCCTTCCCAATTGCTCCCGAGGTTCTTTATATTAGGATAAGTTCGGAGGGCCTTCCCTATTATCCTAGTATGTTGAGTTGCCTTAGGGCATGTTAGGCTTAGGCCAATTGTACTCCACCCTTGGAGTGTTGTATGCTTTAGGGCATGTGGTGGCCAGGTGGCCTGATAGCTAGTCATCCCTTCGTGACTTTATTCTTGTAGAGATAGACATTATGCTATTGCTTATCTTTGTGTTATTTTATTGTGGGGGTTGGTAGAACCGCTCACTGAGTTCATTGAACTCATCCGTTGCCGTTGTTTTTGTTTTGCGGAGCCTGACCGGTGAGGTGGGCTGGAGCACTTGGTGCGGCTAGAGGGCAGAGGAGCTACATTGATCTCATAGCAGTCCTATTTAAGGTCGTAGTCGAGTCTTTTGGTAGTGTGTCATGCACTTTTGTTAGTTTTTTTGGAGTTGTAGCCCTTGAGGGCATTTATGTTATTTTATTCAGATTTTATTGTATTTGGTATGTTGGACTTGATTTATTATTTCCTCATTTCATTCTTTTGCTAAAACTTGTTATGATGAACTCTGGTTTGATTTCTAGTTGAAATAAAAACTTGTTTATTTCTTTCTGCTATTGTTTATTCTCATGAGTTGGCATGTGCATGGTTTAGGCTGCGGGGTATAGGCACATATACCCTGGCCGATCACATGACCCTGAGCTGGGGCGTGACAATGTGGTATCAGAGCTAGTGGTTTGGTCTGACTACGACCTAGAGTTATCATTGTATAGGGGATTGCTAGCGTGTCAGTATACGGTAGGGGTATGTTATGAGATCAATGGGCTAAGTCTGCACCTCAACGCGACTCGTGGTTAAGTTTGCAAAATGCTATGGTGAATTCAACTTCTTGATTATGATTTGTTTTTTTCTGGTGATTCCAGATTGATGGAGGCCTTTGATGCCACCAGGAGCGGTAGTGACAACAACTTTACTGAGCGCCGAGGTCGAGGCCGGGGTCATGAGAGACCACCGCAGGCTCGGGAGGAGGTGGGACAGGATCCCATGGTTGTATAGTTGCAAGATCGAGTGGATGAGTTGACAGAGGCACTTCGCAGGGAGCAGGAGCTGAGGCAGCAGCCATAACCAGTACCGGTAGGACCTGCAGTACCAGAGGTAGTCCAGTTAGTGGCACCGGTGATCAAAGCCCCTAGAGCACCTTCTTATGTAGATTTAGTTGCATTCAGGCCATCGTAGTATACAGGGACAGATCAGCGGGTGGAGGTCACCAGTCCTGGGAGATTGCTATGAGCTATTTAGGTAGCTTGGTTGTTCTTCTGAGATGACCGCTCGACTGATCGGGCTACAGCTGAGGGGTCTAGCCAAGGATTGGCTTCACACTTGGAGGGACCGCAGAGCAGCAGATGCACCACTCTCTACCTGGGAGGATTTTAGAGTCACTATTATGGAGATGTACATGCCGATGAGCATCCGGGATAGGCGGGCGAACGAGTTCGAGTTGCTGTGTCAGACGGGTAGTATGTCGGTAACAGATTATGAGACAAAGTTCAATCGACTCTTGAAGTACCATCCCACCTTGATAGCCACAGAGACCGCCATAGTCAAGAGGTTTATTGAGGGGTTGAGGCCGCAGATCGCCAGACTCATTCATTACATAGAGGATACTTCATTTGCCAAGGTTGTAGATGAGGCGCTCCGAAAGGAAGCCCTAGTACCGACAGACATGCATGATGGACCTCAGAAGAAAAAGTTTCGGTCCCATCACTCGGGGGATCGACCAGGTCACTCAGAGGGTACTTTCAGGATAACAGATCCACAGTAAGGTAAAGGTCATAACGGTTCTAGAGACCACAGGGGTTCATTACTTGGGGCATCATCTAGAGGTTCGCAGCGGAGGCTTGGGCCACAACCGTGTAACCGATGTCACAGGAAGCATTGGGGATCTTGCTGGGGACGTTCAGATGTGTGTTTTAGCTGTGGGCAGACTGGGCATTACAAAAAGGATTGTCCTAGCAAGGACAGTCAGCAGCCTGATCAGATTAAAGGAAAAGCACCAATGTCAGTGGGGTTCCATAGCTCAGAGGGGCTAGACTCAAGGAGGAGGCTAGCGAGCTGGTGGTTCAGAGAGGCCCGTTGCACTGGTGTTTGCTATGAACCAAGAGGGCACTGAGGCATCCAGGGCAGTAGTGTTAGGTAACCTTACTGTTGGTTCTGCTATTGCATATGTCTTGTTTGATCGGGGTGCTACTCACTCTTTTATGTTTGCTTTATTTGCTACTAAGTTGGTAGGGGATCCTTCTGTGCTTCATTTTCCTCTTGTGGTGTCCACGCCTACGAGCGTTTATTTGATGGTAGAGACAATCTTTTGAGGCTGCGAGGTTGTCATTTGTGGGCATGTGTTGATGGCCGAATTAACACTCCTACCGATGTTGGAGCTTGATGTGATTTTGGGCATGGACTGGTTGGCGGGCCATTTCGCCTAAGTGGGTTGCAGGGCTAAGAATGTGACCTTCAGCAAGCCCGGATTGCCCCAGTTTACCTTCCAAGGTGAGGGAAGGGGAGAGCCGTTGATGGCGATTTCAGCTCTTAAGGCCCAGAAGCTACTTCTAGGTGGATGCCACTCCTTCTTAGTTTTTGTATTAGTGGCAGAGGAGGCGGAGGTGCGGCTAGGGATATCGAGGGGACTCTCGTGGTATGCGGGTTCTCTGATGTGTTCCTAGAGGAGTTGCTAGGGTTGCCTCCAGAGCGGGAGATTGAATTCTGTATGGATTTGCAGCCAGAGGTGAAGCCGATCTCCATTCCACCGTATCGGATGGCACCAACTGAGTTGAGGGAGTTGAAGTCCCAGTTGCAGGAGCTGCTTGAGTTGGGTTTCATTAGCCCAAGTGTTTCGCTTTGGGGTGCTCCGGTGCTCTTTGTGAAAAAGAAAGATGGACCCATGCGGATGTGCATTGATTACCGACAGCTTAATAAGGTGACGATAAAGAATCAATACCCGCTACCCAGGATTGATAACTTATTTGATCAGCTTCAGAGAGCTCAGTGGCAGTGACGTCCCTAAGACTGCTTTCATGTCGAGATATGGGCACTTTGAGTTCCTGATGATGTAATTTGGGATGACTAATGCACATGCAACATTTATGGACCTAATGAACCGAGTGTTCAGAGAATACTAGGATAAATTTATGATAGTGTTCATTAATGATATCTTGATTTATTCCCGGAGCAGGGAGGAGCATGCTAGGCATCTGCAGATGGTTCTAGAGACTCTTCGGGAGCACCGCTTTTATGCCAAATTCTCCAAGTACGAGTTTTGGCTGGAGAGTATGGGATTTTTTTGGCCATGTGGTGTCTAGAGAAGGAACAAAGGTGGACCCTGCAAAGATAGAAGCAGTTTAGAATTGGAAGAGGCCGACTAATATCTCTGAGATTTGTAGTTTCCTGGGTTTGACTGGTTATTACAGAAAGTTTGTGGAGAATTTCTCTAGGATTGCAGCGCCATTGAATTGCCTAACTCAGAAGAGGGTCAAGTTCGAATGGGACAGTAAGTGCGAGGAGTGCTTTCTGAAGCTCAAGGACCGCTTGATGTCGGCACCGGTTCTAGCAGTACCCTCGGACTCAGGAGGATTTGTTGTTTATTGTGATGTCTCTTGGGTTGTGTTAATGCTAAATGGCAGGGTGATAGCTTATGCCTCCAGGCAGTTGAAGTTTCACGAGAAGAATTACCTGACTCATGATCTTGAGCTAGCAGTAGTGGTGTTCACCCTGAAGCTGTGGCATCACTACCTTTATGGGTGAGCCTCCAGTATTTGCTCACCCAGAAGGAGTTGAACGTGAGGCAGAGAAGATGGCTTGAGCTGTTGAAGGATTATGACTGCACGATCATGTACCATCCGGGGAAGGCTAACGTGGTAGTCGATGCTTTGAGCAGGAAGTCCATGGGCAGTCTGGGGCATTTGGCGGTCAGGAGGAGGCCGTTAGCTCAGGATTTGGCCCTATGTTTGGATGGCGGGGCAGTCTTATCAGTATTAGATTCTGGTGCGTTGGTGGCTTACTTGAGGGTGCAGTCCACATTGGTTGACATGCTGCGGGCAACGCAAGAGGAGGATGCTTTCTGCGCACTCACTAATGATCTGGCCAGGAGAAGAGATGCAGATAATGGTTTCAGTGTTGACTCGGAGAGCATCTTGAGGTTTAAGAACTGGATAGTGGTGCCAGATATGGTCAAAGTTCGCAGGCAGGGTACTAGAGATGGCTCATCGATCTACTTACACCATGCATCCAGGAGCCATGAAGATGTTCTGAGATTTAAGGTAGAATTAATGGTGGAAAGGCATGAAAAGAGAGGTGGCCGAGTTCGTGTCTAAGTGCCTGGTGTGTTAGCAGGTCAAGACTGAGCATTTGAAGCTGGCAGGGTTGCTCCATAACCTAGAAGTACCAGAGTGGAAATGGGAGAAGATAACCATGGATTTTGTGACGGGGTTGCCAAAGTCTGGAAAGGGCAATGATTCTATTTGGGTAGTGGTGGATCGCCTAACCAAGACGTCATATTTTATCCCAGTGAATATGACCTTTTCAGCTGAGCAGTATGGGAGGTTGTTCTTAGATTGGATCGTTGCTTATCATGGTGTCCCAGTTATGATCATCTCAGATCACGGTACTCAGTTCATAGCTCGATTCTAGCAGTCTTTTCAGGAGGCGTTGGGTACTCAGGTTAGGTTCAGTACTGCATTTCACCCTCAAACAAATGGTCAGTCAGAGTGGACTATTCAGACGTTGGAGGATATGCTGAGAGCATATATCCTAGATTTGTAGGGCAGTTGGGAGAGGCACTTACCCTTGATTGAGTTTGCCTACAATAATAGCTACCATAGCAGCATCGAGATGGCCCCATTTGAGGCATTGTATGGGCGGAGATGCAGGTCACCTATGGGTTGGTTTGAGGCAGGGGATACCCTTATGATGGGGCCTGACCTGGTTGAGGAGGCAGTAGAAAATGTGAAGCTAATCAGAGAGAGGTTGTTGGCAGCTTAGAGTCGCCAGAAGATGTATGCTGATGAAAAGGCCAGGGAGGTAGAGTTTGGTGAGGGAGATATGGTGTTCCTCAAGGTGTCCCCTATGAAAGGGGTGGTGAGATTTGGTAAGAAAGGAAAGCTAAGACCTAGGTTCATTGGGCCATTTCCTATTCTCAGGTGCAGGGGAGCCGTGGCCAATGAGTTGGCCTTACCTCCTAGTATGGATTGAGTACATCCAGTGTTTCATGTGTCTATGCTGAAGAAGTTTATACGGGATGAGCCCCATGTGATTGAGCCTACCGCAATAGAGGTGGATTCAGCAGTCTCCTATAAGGAGCGACCAATTGAGGTGCTAGACCGTCAGATCAAAAAATTGAGGTCCAAGGAGATTCCCATGGTTAAGGTTAGGTGGGAGCACCATTCCAGGTAGGAGGCCACCTGGGAGGTGGAGCAGGATACGAGGGAACATTATCCTTCATTGTTTGATGATTTGGTGAGTCCTTAATTTTCTTTTCTGAAATTCGAGAATAAATTTTCTTTATGGAGGGAGGATTGTAATTTCCTAGATTTTCTAATTATATTCTTTTCCTTTATGGTTGTGTTTGCCAGCCTAGCGGACTAGTCTGAGGTCGAGCCGAGTCGACTCATGGTCTGGTGCGAGCTTGAGAGCTTGGGTAAGTAAGAATATGAGTTATATGAATTTGGCTTGAGTAGTTAAATTTATTTAATTTAATATTGTGTATGCATGATTATTTAATTATGGCTATGTGGATGTGCTTATGTGGTTGCTTATTGTTTATCATGGGATTAGAATAGGATTAATTAAGTTAGCGGGTTCGGGTTCGGCTTGAGGCTGATGCGTGTTTGATAAAGGGTTAGTGGAGTTAGGGTTGAGGAGGGAATATAAAACCCCCTCCCCTTGGCTTGTGGCTCCCATTTGGAGCTGCACAACCTAATTGATAAGAGGAGCCAGCCGCCAAGCCGCAGCCAACCCCTCTCCTCTTTCCCCTTGGAGTCGCCGCCCTCTAGAGTCGAGCCTCTTCCCCTTCTCCTTCATCTCATTCTTCATTCCCTTTGGAGCCGAGCCGAGAGGAGCCAAGCCAAGCCAGCCCTTCTCTTTTCCTCTTCCCCTCTCTTCAAGCCGGTGGCTCGAGGTGAGCCGCCACCCCTCTTCCCCCCTTCTTGAGTCTAGCCACCATCTTTTGAAGCCGGATTCGAGGGTCATCGTTCGAGATTTATTCTTTAATCGTCCTTCCTATTTAGGTGAGTGGTTTTACCTCTCCTTTCTTGGGTTCTTTCTTGGTTTTGAGTCAATTTGGGCGTTTTCTTGATTCTTGTATTTTTTCGCCGAATCGTGGGTTTTGATTGTCGTGTTCTTGTGCCGTTTCGTGGGAGGAGGGCCAAGACTCTCCCTTTGTGGCTCGGTAGCCCTAGGTTTACCCTAGGGATGCTCGGCCAAGGGTGAACAAGGGTGCCCTCAAGGTGTTCGATAAAATGCCCAAGTGAGAGTTCTTATTTTTCTTGAAGTCTACACCTTGAGTTGCTTGCCTATTTAGATTCTTGAATTGTTGTGTATGCTTTAGATTTAAATATGTGATTTTTGGAAATATATCATGTGTTCAAAAATAAGATTTGATCTTGAAGCAAAGAGTGTTCTTGACATAAGATTCTTGATCATGTAATTTAATTCTTGTTTGAAGATTGTTTTAATTCATGAAATCATGACTTGGTTCTTGAGAAGTTTTGTCTCAATGATATAATTCTGTTGTGTTGATAAGTAGGGAAATTAATTATGTAATTTTCGTATTTAATTACTTTATTGTGCTGAAATTCATTTAGGCTGAAAAGTGCATGCTGAATTGTTTATTTTAGGGACTGATTTTGAAATTCTGGTTGTAATGAGCATAGTTTGCTGAACATAGTCGTGTAACCTATCGTTTCAACCAAAAAATGTAGTTTGGAAACATAGGACACACCTTTGAGACCTGATTCGGGTTATATACATTAGTTTTAGGCACAACAGTAAGGTAAAATAAAACCCTAAAATAACACCCTAATCCTGGTGATGTAAATTCTAATTTCATAATTAAAATTGGGCAAATGGTCAACATAATCTGTTATGAACCAACAACTAAAGTTTATGCATGAAACTGTTGGCGAATTGGAGACACTAGAGGGGGGGTGAATTGTGTGTTTACTAAATCTATTAGCCTAAATTCCGGTTCTAATCATTTACTTAATTAGTTTAGGCAATTTGCGATTTGACGATTGGATACAGAAGTGATAAATAATCAAGCAAATAAAACAAACAATTAAAAGCAATGCAAACACAGAATTTATAGTGGTTCGGCCCCAATGCCTACTCCACTACTTAAGCACCCCGCTTAGGATTTCCAAACTAGTTTTACTAGATTAATTTATATTTCCTTTACACACGAGGACTTTTCACCGAAGAGACGCACTCTCGACCTAAGGCACTTTCACACCCGGAAGTCACCGCCTTCTTATCGAGAGTCCTCTTCCACCTCAACCCTAAGGGACAACTAAACTAATCCTAGTAAATACTACGTTTACAAGTGGTACTCCTTCTACACCGAGGATACCACTTCACACAACAAGACCTAGCAACCTAGGTCTTACAAACACACAAATAAAAAAATAGTTGAAATAACAGTAAAAATCTTCCTTTAGAATACTCAATCAACTCTGTAAGAATGAAGGAAGAAGAAATTAATGAAGTATTTGAGGGTGTATTTATACCCTGCTGAAGAAACGACAACTCAACGGATAGTTTTCTATTCGTTGCAGGTCGATTGGTCGGTCGATCGATCGATCGACCGGTCATTCGACCGCTTCATTCTTCCCTGTGGTCGGTCGACCAACAGGTCGATCGCCCGACGCAAAACTTTCGATCCTGCCTTCGGTCGACCGTCGCGATCTCGTGTCTTCAGCAAACGCAAGTCAATCGATCGATGGGTCGACCGCCCGAGCTACTGCCCAATTTGGGCTTCAATCGGTCGATCGCCTGGTCGACCGACGTAGCTACTGCATTTTCTTCCCTAACTTTCGATCGACCGACGGGTCGACCGAATGTCTATTGCCCCTTTTTACCTACAGTCGGTCGACCGCCCGGTCGACCGAACATAGGCTGAGATTGATTTCAGCCTTTTTCTTCCACGCTTCATTTTCGGGTTCCGACTTTCAACTCACATCAACTTGGAGAGCTTTCAATAGATCCTTGAGCTCGTCCCGAACCCGAGCGCGACGATCAATGTCCTTCCGATTTATCGATTTCTCTAATTTTTTCGATCGAGGACATCGAACGCTGCTGATATGGAACCTGAAATATATTCTTAATGAAATCATTAGTCCCATGTTTGTTATCATCAAAACTATTAAAACCGAGATTAAGGCTAAGGTTGAATACCTAAAGCCAACAGAAACAAAACCACACGGGTTTATAACATTATGGGTCTAGGAGTTGGGGTCGGGTATTGGAGTGTTGAGATGCTTCCCAATAAGGACACCCCTAAGACATCGAAGGAGAGACTTGACTTAGGTCATGTTGTGCCAAATCTTTATTAATGACAGAGAGGCTCGGTTAGGAGCCGGGTTGCGGGCTAGGCCCGGAAGGTTGGACGACTAATTCCCAACCTGTGTAAAAGGGAACAAGTTCAGATGGGCAAATCCCGATTGTTCCGGTTTGGCCTCGTGGAATAAGTTCGGAGGGCATTCCCAATTATTCCTGAGGTATTTTATTAGGAATAAGTTCGGACGGGCAAATCTCAATTATTCCTGTGATATCTTGTAGGGGTAAGCTCGGAGGGCCTTCCCGATTATCCCATGCGATATCTTTAAGGGGCAAGTTCGGGTGGGCGATTCCCGATTGTTCCTTCGTGTACCGTGGAGCAAGTTCGGAGGGCCTTTCCGATTATCCTAGTATGTTGTGTTGCCTTAGGAAATGTTAGGCTTAGGCCTGTTGTACTCCACCTTGGAGTGTTGTATGCTTTAGGGTATGTAGTGGCTAGGTGGCCTGATAGCTAGTCACCCCTTCGTGACTTTATTTTTGTAGAGATAGACGTTATGCTATTGCTTATCTCTGTCTTGTAGAATCGCTCACTGAGTTCATTGAACTCACCCGTTGTCGTTGTTTTTGTTTCGCGGAGCCTGACTAGTGAGGTGGGCTGGAGCACTTGGCACGACTGGATGGCAAAAGAGCTACATTGATCTCATAGCAGTCCTAGTTAGGATTGTAGTCGAGTTTTTTGGAAGTGTGTCATGCACTTTTTTTGATTTTTTTTGGAGTTGTAGCCCTTTAGGGCATTTATGTCATTTTATTCAAATTTTATTGTCTTTGGTCCGTTGGACTTGATTTATTATTTTCGCATTTCATTTTTTTGCTAAAACTTGTTATTATGAACTCTGGTTTGATTTCTAGTAGAAATAAAAACTTATTTAGGCTGCTGGGTTTAGGCTGGCATTTGCATAGTTTGGACTGTGGGGTATTGGCACGTATAGTATACCCTGGCTAGTCACGTGACCTTGAGCTGGGACATGATATTCATCATCTCCCATCTTCAGATTCTCAAATTTGGTGTTCACGATTTCAACTTTGGACTTCTGAAGCGTTAGGGATCCTAATTGATTAGCTTTTAAAATTTTCCAAGTTTGTTTTGCCAGAGTACAAGCTGAGATCAGTTTGAACTGAGATGGATCAACTCTACTGAAGATAGCATTAAGGGCTTTATTGTCATAGTTTGCAACAATAATTTCTGATTCAGTATACTAACTTTTAGAATTGCGCTCTGTCCCATCTGTCGTTGTGGATTGTGTATAGCTAATTTCAATAGTATCCCAACAACGGTCATCTAGAGACTTGATGAAAACTCTCATCGGAGCCTTTCAATAAGCATAGTTTGTTCATATCAGCAAAGGTGGAATATTGACTGAGTTTTCCATAGGCATTCTTTCTATCTTGAGGTTGAAAGGAAAGAGACACTCCAAGGATCTGTGCTGGTAGAGGTTAGCACAATCGCTCTGATACCAATTGACAAGATAGTCTGTAAGGAAGCTTTCTGTTAAGATCAGTTGTGCATGAAGTTGCAACTGCTATGGAAAGTGCTTTAAAATAGAGTGAGTAACAGATATAAAATAATCACAAAGAAACACGCAAACACACAAGGATTTGTTTACGTAGTTTAGTGATAAACTTGTCACCTAATCTACGAGGCCCTCACCGGACAGATGCTCAATCCACTATCAACAAAGTACAATACAAGTTCTAGGATTTAACACTCTGAAATCCAACTATCAGTACTAAAGTGAATTGTAAATAATAAACAAACTATTTGCTATTACAAGTACTATCCACTTGTCTCTCTATGATAACTCAATCCTAGAGTTCTGTCCTCCACACAATCTCTGTATTGTAGTGAGTTCAACAATCTTAACTCCACCTTGATCTGAAGATGTTTGAAATAGTTTGTGCCATCAACACACACTCAATAGTCTCAACTCCTCATACAACTGACAACTCTATTTTAGCACATAGGAAACTTGTTTATCCATCTCTTCTCTTTCCTCATATATAGAGAAAGCCAACCAACTCGCATAAAAACCATTTAACACAAGACTTTAACTACATCAGCTTCAAACTCAAAAGACAACCATAATATATCAAAATTCTTCGATCATAAAAGCCTCAAGAAAAATTGCCTAGCTCATCAATGGAAACCACATCATTTCTCCCATAATTGACTAAGTGATTAAAGACGAATGTTTAAATCAATAATAACTACTCATGAAGCATCAATAATTGCAGCAAACAAAAAGACATCATCGCAACAGCATTAATTTCAGCATATACTTCATGCATATACGTACACGTACAAATGTACGTAGGCGGCTGACGCGACATGGATCATTGTGGGGCCGATGGGCGGGAATGGTGGAAGCGCAAATGATATGGATGTTAGTGTTGATCGAATAGTGAAGATGGAATTTAGATATAATAGTAGTGTCATCTATGCTTTTACTGTGACCTATTAATTCGCCGGAAATCAAGAGAGCAAGTACTTTGAAGGCACTAGACGCAGACCTAGTTCCTAGCAGGTACAATATTTCTTTTGCACAATACAACAAGAAAACTTGTAAAATTACACAGCTTATAAATGTTCAATTTCCCACCTTAGATTACCGGCCCTTGAGGCAGATGAACACATCAACTCCATCTCTGGATATTTTTCACAAAATTATTATGGTCATACTGTTATAGTGCAACTCACTATTACTACCAACAAGGGACAAACATTGGAAGTAGGCAATTACCAAGGTTCTAGCTTCAAACTTTCGGTGGATGAAAATGGTAAGATTCTAGGCTTTTTTGGACACATTAGTGACGTGCTTGATGCGATCGGAACACGCTGCTACATAACTTACTAATCAAATATATGTGGTCATCCACCAATTGAGTGTCGTTGTTGAATGGATCCTCTACGAAAAAAGAAATTACAAGTATTGTTCTCATTGTTGTTGCTGCTATCACCATCATCTTCATGTTATCTTCAACCAATATTTGAATAAATCAAAGGACTACTTTGATATGTTAGCATTAAGCAAATGAAAATTCTGGATATGATCATTTAAACTAAGCCATGATTCATAAAAATTATAGTTCTTTTGTACATTAAAAGACATGTTTAAGACTTTTTTTTGTCTGTGTGTGCGCAAAGAAATTTCATTGGGCCATTACTTCATAAGACTACAAGAAAATAGATTATCATCTTGTTGACAGATTTGTTTCACTGGTAGTATCGACAAAATTACCAACGGGTGTATAAAATTGGTTGGTAATTGAACCTACAAATTTTTATTTCAGCCAACCAAATTTTTGTTCTCTAAATGGCCAAAATTTTTTGTTATCACGGCCTAATTACTAATTCTCTCCTCCCCACCCCCAATCAAATATATGGGGTTGTCCCACCAACGGAGCGTTGTTGCTTAAGGGATCCTCTACAAAATAAGAAATTATAGGTCTACGATGCCTTGCCACTCGAAATCAAGATATCGGAATTGGACTTGTCAATCGATTCATAACCTTTCGAACACAACCAATATATATTCGAGAAGCTGTAGGTATTATTGCGGGTCAATCAATTGGGGAACCGAGGACTCAACTAACATTAAGAACTTTTCATACCGGCGGAGTATTCACGGGCGGTACTGCCGAACATGTACGAGCTCCTTCTAATGGAAAAATCAAATTCAATGAGGATTTGGTTCATCCCACACGTACTCGTCATGGGCATCCTGCTTTTCTATGTTCTATAGACTTGTATGTAACTATGTTTTTTTTTTCTTCCAAAGTTGGCAAATTCATTACAAGAATTGTTTGTTGTTATTGTTGTTGCTATCACCATCATCTTCATGTTACCTTCTACTCATATTTGAATAAATCAAAGGACTACTTTTATATATATATATATAAAGTTAGTAAATTCATTACAAGAACAAGAATCAATTGTACAATCAAGTACAAGACTTACTGGAGATCGAACTCCAGACCTCTAGGAAATATTTATGATGTTGCTACCAACTATGCTACTTACAATTAGCGACTACTTTGATATGTTAGAAATTAGCAAATGAAAATTCTGTATGATCATTTAAACTAAGTCATGATTAATAAATATTATTATTTTTTAGTACGTTAAAAGACATGTATAAGACTTTATTTTGTCCGTGTTTTCGCAAAGAAATTTCATTAGGCCATTACTTCATAATACTACAAGAAAATATATTATCATCAACAGATTTATTACTTACAGTTTTGTTTTGCTGGTATTACCGATAAAATTACCAACGGATGTATAAGATCGGTTGGTAATTCAACCTACAAATTTTTATTTCAGCACACCAAATTTTTATTCTCTAACTGGCCAAAAAATTATGTTTCCGCGCCCTAATTCCTAATTCCCCACTCACTATTGCAACCCTTTCCTAGCCGATACACTCAAAAAATATATCCTCTGCCCCGACAAATCCTTCCATGCGATGCCTCCCCTCACAACCACTCGACGGTGCTCGCCTCCCCCCGCAACGAATTTGTCGATGCTCACCTCCCTTGCGACGCCTCCCCTCGCCACGAAGCTGCAATGAACTTCTAGTTTGAGCCAAAAAAATTTCGATTAATTTGACCATCATTGCGAGATTTTGTGGCAGCATTCAATCGCAGCCTAATTAACAAATTCTTCTCCGCTAATTTCGCCCAAAAACTGCAGCCTCTTCCCTTATAAGGAAGTCGTATTTGGCAGCTCCAAATATATTGTCAACAATTGGATCTCTCATTCACCGATAAAAGCTGAGTTTGGTTTTTGTAGATGCTTGATTGGAGATCTTTCTGGGTAAGTTCCATGGTTCTCTTGCTCTTCTTTGGAATTAGGGTTGTTGGCTTTCTGTTTAGCTATTATTCTATCCGGTAAATTAATTATATTATTGTCCTCGATCTAATTAAGAATTGGCCGATGATTTTATACTTGAGGGACATAGATTGATGGAATATCAAGTAAAAATCTAGAAAGCTACTTTTTTGCTTTTTTTCTCTTTTTTTTTTGAGGGAAATTAAAGCTATGTCTTTCTTTAAGTTCGATCTAGACAAATAAGAGAAAAGCTGCAAATTCCTAAATGATCAGTTCTAAATAAGTGATCCATGTGCTTATGAGTTAATTTTTATTGATCTCAATGTCTAAGTATCAAACCAACCATTATTTTGGTTGGATCAGTCAACCCTTTTATAAGAATTATCCATCTTGTTAATTAGTAGGTAAGTTTTTTTGCTAATTTTGTACATTTATAGTTCTTAGCATAAGTTGGCATTTGAGGAGTCCTGAAATAGTGAAATGTTTGCTAAGACTCCTTGCTCTAGGAAGTTCTTATATAAGAATTTGGGAAAGTACATTGCTTCCTGAGAGAACTTGATAGGAACATCTGACATAAGTAATGCTACTCGGAAGGACTAAAAGGTATGTTAGCCAGTAAGCAATAAGCAACAAGCATCGTATTTGGCTAACAATTTGTTCGTATGTGAATTCAATCCTGCAACTTGTTTGCTTGTCAATTGTTGCCCTGTATCTCCCACTATTGGATTGAGTGGCTTTTTGAGGCCAGTCTCTTTTCTTTTCTTGGCTTCTTTTGTTTTTTTTCTTTTCTTTTCTTTCTTTTACTTCCTCTATTTCTAATTTGTATCATTTCACTCCCTATGACATGAATACGCGACTCTCTTTCTCAATATAAAAGGTGCTTGGCTAACCAAGATCATCCTATATTATACAAAAATAGTATGGTTGGACTATCTGGTTGTTGCTTTTTGGGGTTTCCTCATCCTTTTAGCTTTTAAATAAATCATTTAAGACCATACACGGATTAAATCATTAGCAAATATGCATTTAAACCTACTTTGTTCAAGAAGATAAAGTTATAAGTTATAATGTCTATGTCTACTGTGTACTTAGTTTCTCCTAGGTGATTCATTTTAGTTGGTAATTATGAGAGTTGTAATCTAGCCTAGTTGAGTCCGTTCACTACTTGAACTCGACTTGACTCAATAACTCAAAACATGTACTTGAGCTCGAACTCAATTGAGCTTTAATTTCTTGTGCTCGATCTTCACTTGAATAAATATTTGAACTACTTAAGCTCAATTGGACTCAATTATTTTCAAGTCAAAGTTGGGCTTAAGAACCTGAAAATATTGACCTTAACATTGTCCATACTCTGTTTTGGTTTGATTAAGCTCCTTAGACTCAATTTCTAAAAATATATTAAATGCCTTCAGCTCGGGTAGGTCTCGAGCTACTCAAGCCGAGTATTATGATACTTAAACTTGAGCTTGATTCGACATGTACTGTGTAGAGTTTTTCCAATTTTGAAATGAAAAAGCGACACGAGTTTTCGTATTAGTAAAATCTGAAACTCACACAATCTGACAACTAGATTACTCAAAAATCTTGTTGACATCCCCAACTTTCCTACTATCTCTTGTTATCATGCTATTCCTTGTAGAGAAGATTCGATAAAATCTAGCAATCCAGTTTTGTTGCCCTTCATTGTTTCTCATTCTCTTGGTAACGTCAATTAGGCATGATGATTATAGTCTTGAAGACCACTGACAAAAATCACTTACAACAAACACCATAACAACAACAACCCGGTAAAGTACTATAATATTCGTGTTCGTATTTTTGATTTTAGGCTAAGACTCAGTTTGCATGTCGGAGTGAGTCAGAGATCACCGGAGACTGCGATATGAGGTATGACTTACGTGCATGACAAATTTGATTTTTGGGTTAATCTTGAGCTTATTGAAACGAGTAGGGTGTCACGAGTTGGTCGGTGCGATTTGATCGAATTTTGGACTCGTTTGGGTGCCAACTCTAGCTAGGGGCAAATTGGTTATTTAACACTTAATTAGAATTAATTATAAAATGCTATTTTTTTGGGAATAGGGGGCCGAATCAATAGCTTGTGCACGCACCCCAAGAAGGGTGCACAGGAACCGAGGAGAAGCAAGGGTGGCCGGTGGTGCTTGGAGGATTTCGGCTTGGTTTCGCCTGAGGATCGTCAGAGAGTCGTGTGGGGATCTTCGTCCAAGGTGAGTGACCCTTAACCATTAGGATTGTGCCCTCTTTAGGGCAACCCCCATGAAGTAGATTAATTGTTTTGAAGGAATCAAATTCTTGTGTTGATTCTCCTATTTTTTCGAAGTAATTTTGTTGTATTGATGCTTGTTGAGATGCAGTTGGTTTAGGGCAGCCCTAGTATGGGTTGGACAATGAAATCCTATTTAAAGGGGGGTTTTAAGGGCTGTTTTGGTTTTGAGATCGTTCCCATTAGATGAATTCGTAGAATTTTTCTTGGTGCTTGAAGCCTAGGCTAGTTGAGAATTTAGGGAAGTTAAACCCCGCCCATCTCTTAGGGCATGCGGCCCAAGTAGGGAGGCAAGGCTCTCAATGTTCTAGACCCTTAAGATTAAGGGCTGTAAGTATTAGATGGGAGGGCTGAAACTTGTATTCGAGGGCCGAAATCCCTCTTGTAAATGGCGGCATGGAGCAATGTAAGGTGTGGTACGAGCATGCTTACCAAGTGTATGGTGAAATGCCACGCCCACACATTTATGTTTAAATCCCAATCTTTCTTAGGTATATGATTAGTAACCAAGTGTGGATGATTTGGTCGATTTTAAGGTTGAGAACATGTTTAAGAGATTTTGGGTGGAAGGCCTAAGAGCATGCAAATCTGCCCATAAATCTAAGTAGGCATGTTTGGCATGTCTTTAGGAGGCCGAGATGTCATTTTAGGTGAATTATCGAGATTAGTTCGTAGGGTATATGTACAACCCCAATATCTCATTTTAGTAGATTATAAGCTAAAAATTGAAGGGTTTATGTACCTAGCAAGAGGGCTAGGTGAGTTTGTCCATTTTTGTGCATGACAGTTCGATCGTGCATAGGTGAGTTTGACGCTTCGTACGGAGGGCAAGACGCCATTCTACGCTAGTGAAACTTTGGGGAAAGCTTGTAGGATATATGGAAAATATTAGGAACGAATTTTTTAAGGAAATTGGACTATGTATTGATGGTTTATGGGCTTATTAAAATGGTTAACTGAAATTGTGTAGAAATTGTTTGTGATTGCAGAAATTTGAGTAGGCATGAAACTTAAGGGATTGTTGTCCTAAGGTTTTCAACATTCGTCTTAATCTCAGTTTTGATGATAACAAACATGGAACTAATGTTTGAGCAAGAAATATTTCAGGTTATATATCAATCTGTGCACTACGTCCGCGATTGAAAAAACCAGCAAGGATGTTTGTCAACGCTTAGATTTTGTCGAAAGATAGAGTTTAGGCTTAGGATGTCTTGATTCATTGTAAAATCTTCATTGTGGTGCAAAGAAATGCGAAAACGCAAAATCGAAACCCGAAACTCGAAAAATAAGCAAACCAAAAATTTCAACCAAAAGCAGCAAGTTATGGGTTGGGCCTCGACCGATCGTCGGTTGACCGAGCTTGGAGCGATGGTCGACCGATGGAGAGGGGACTTATTTTGGGTTAGTGTGCATGTTCTATGAGAGGATGAGGTGATAACATGAATCTTATACGATAATCTAATTATAATCTGATAGCATGGTTGCTATATTATGCCTTGAGTTGATGCATTATTTGAGAGCATGATTATTCTGTTATGAGCTTAGCCTATTTATTATGTTTCTGTTTATGTTTGTGAGGGCGGGTATTAGCCACTCACCGAGTTGTAAACTTATGGCCTCCTTCCTTTGTGTTCCGGTTTAGATGAGGTTCATGGTGCTTGATGCGGTTGATGACGCAAGTTCAGCAAGGAGATTTTCCCCAGTTGCAGTTTTGGGTGTTCGAGTCCTATTTAGTCTTCGAATAGTTGGTGCATTTTTGTAGTTTACTTTGGATATATTTTATGCATTTGATCTTAGTCTTGTTCCCTTCTTGCTTATTCTTGAATCCAGACGAGTATTTATTTAGTTATGCATTTCATTGGTATGAGCATGTTGTCAATTGTTAGTGAGGCTCCAGGGTATGTATGGTATTCTTTGCCAGTCACGTGACCCTAGAATTGGGGCAAGACAAACTGGTACCAGAGCATGATTTAGGTCCTGATTGCAACAATAGGTTGTGGGAGCATCATATAGGTCATTTCTAGCGTGTCATCATGTTGGGTCGATGAGGACTGGGCAAGCAATAAAAATTTGCGTAGCGGAAAAACAAAATCGATTTTCTACTCAAGCGGATCCATGCATCCCGGTTAAATCAATATTGATTTAGCGATTATACCTTTGAAGATCGAACTCCGTCTTCTACACCACAAATCCAAGATCACGATCTTGCTTTGGATTCAGGGTGTTGCCAACAACGAACACCCTCTACGCTTAGCACATGAACGAATGCGTCGAACTGGGCGGCTTCCAAGTGATAGCTCGGCTATCTCGAAACTCCTTTCGATCTGGACGAGCACATAACTCCTTCTGAGCTCTCTTCTCTCTCTGTCTGTTTGGGTGGAGGTTGACTGGCACAAAGGTGTTGTTCAAATATTCACACTAGAAAGGGGGGGTGAATAGTGTGTAGGAAAATTCTAGGTTCAATTTTAGTCTTTTCAAATTTTAAGCAACTTTACTAGCTAGCTTAATTCTTTTAAAGATAGAGATGAGTGGTTCAGCCAAATTGAGAGTATAGTAAGACAATTAAAGAGAAAACAAGTAACAAAGTGAGCAATGCAAACATGCAAGATGTATAGTGGTTCAGCCAATCGCGCCTACTCCACTACCTTAGCTTCTCACCAAGGATATCTAACCTTAACACTTCATTGATATATTGTTTTCCTAAGAATACAATGATGACTTATCCCTCAACCCTTGAGAAGGGCCTCAATACCTATTCTCTAGCAAAACAATAATCTACAACACACCAAGGTGTTCTCAAGCATACCTTGCAAGCTACACTTAGGGATTCAAACAACCAATATGAAAAACAACTTTAAAGGAGCTAAATTGTAAAACAAATTTGAAGAGCTTCTTCCACCAACCTTCTAGACTTCCAACACCTCAATAAGATAGAGAGCTTTGACTTGAGAGGGCTGAAGAATGAAGACCACCACTTGAGAGAGTAAGGATGAAGATTAGGATGAGGATAGAGAGCTCCTTCACTCTTTGTAAGCTCAAACACTTGGGGATTAACTCAATAAATAGTTGGAAGAGTTTAGAGGCTGAAATCGGGGCTATTTATATAGGAGATGAAAGCATGAGTGTTAAAATAGTTGGTCAACGGATCTAAATAGATCCATTGGCAAATTCGATCGACTGTCGGCCGACCCTCGGGTGGACGAGATTCGCCCAATATTCCATGTATTGATGCTTAAGATATATGTCAGAGATGAGTCACATGTGTTAGAGCCCACTGTGGTTGAGGTTGATGCGGCCGTGTCTTATTAGGAGAGGCCCTTTGAGATTTTAGATCGTCAGATAAGGAAACTGAGGTCTAGAGATGTTCCTTTGGTGAAGGTGCGGTAGGAGCACCATTCAGGGAGGAAGCCACTTGGGAGGTTGAGCACGAGATGCGTGAGAAATACTTGTATTTGTTTGATGATTTGGTAAGTCTCTTAATCTATCTTAAATTCGAGGATGAATTTTCATAAGGGGGGAAAATTGTAATACATGTGGTCGTATTTTTTATATTCAGGCGGAGACTCAAGTTTCATGTCGGAGCGAGTCGGAGAGATTGTTGAAGATCACGGTCTGAGGTATGACCCTCGCGCATAATAAATTAAGTTATCAAGTTAATTTTAAGTTTGGTTGAAGGAGTTGAGTTTATGGAGTTGTTTGGTGCCATTTGAGCAAGTTTCAGACTTGCTTGGGGGCCACACTTGGATCACTTAAGTCAGGGTCATACTTGTCTTATGCACCCTGAGACAAGAGCAGTACTCACACCCCTTGGAGGAGGCGGCGACAAGAGGAGGGGCGATGATCGACGACCAAGTGTGGGGACGTTTCCGGCGAGTTTGATGGCGGATCATCGAGGAGTTCTCGTAGGGCGGGATTGAGACTTCTACGAGGTGAGTATGCCTTAAACTTTAGGAACTTTCCCACCTCTAGGGCACCCCCCTTGTGTAGATGATTGTGAATCAAAATCTTTCAAGTTTTTGTTGTATTATGGATGATTTATGGTCTTTCTCTTGCGTTGATTTGAGCTTTAATGTGTGTATGGTGTAGGGCAGCCCTAGAGAGGCTAGGACCGAATGTAGAGCCCTACTTGTGGGATTTTGGGATTATTTTGATGGTGTTTGTTTCCTCATATTCGAAATTGCAATTCTCCTCTTTGAGGTGATGCTTGTCTATATACATGGATTTTGATTGAGAATTGGGAGAGAAATCCCCTTGTTTTCCCTTGATGAAGGTTGCTCTAAAATTGGAGGGTAAACCCTCTTTTGTTTGGTCCTTAAGAGTGGAGAATAAGGGTAGTAGTCAAGGATGGACGAAGCTTGCATTTGATGGCCGAATTCCCCCTTGTAGATGGCCGCATGGGGCAAAGCATGGTGTGGCTTGAGCATGCCCACCAAGTATTTGATGAAATGCCACATCTACATGATTATGCTTAAATTCTAATTTCTCTTAGTAAAACTTCATGTCGGTATGGAGTATGTGTGCGGCAACCAAAAATAGTTGAATTGGCCAACTTTAAGGGCTGGAATCCCATGTTTAAGAGGTTATTGAGTGGATGGCCTAATAGCATTCAAGTCTGCCCAGAAATTCAAATAGGCATGTTTGGCATGCGGTTCGATGGCCGAGATGTCATCCTACTCAAGTGAAATGTCGGGATTAGTTCGTAGGGTATATATACAACCCTGATATCTAATTTTAATACATTGCAAGCTATAAATTAAAGGGTTTATATACTTGGCAAGCGGGTGAAGTGAATCTGTCCATTTCTGTGCATGTCCAAATCTGGGTAGGTGAGTTTGATGCGTCGTATGAATGGCGAGACGTCATCCTACGCCAGAGGAACTTTAGGGAAAGCTTGTTGGATATAGAAAATCTTAGGAATTATTTCCGAGGTAAATGGACTAAGTATTGTAGGATATTTTTGATAAAGAATAAAATTATTATCGGGCTATCGGGCCGGACTAGACCTACATTGTGCAGGCCCCATCTGGCCCAATTTTGTTTCAGCCTTACCGGGCTAGGTCGATAGTTGTTCGGGCCTTATCGAGCCAGCACAATAACGGCCTGGGCACGATAACGATAAGCATGAGCTTGTTCTATTTTGTCAAGCCAGGCCAGGCTATCAGGCTAGGCTAAACATTTCTAGGTCTAACTCTATTGCATATTATTGTTGGATCGATTTAGGCAATTTTTTCGACCTTCTTCTGGCTAGATCACATGATTTTCTAGCGCTCGTCGGCCCTTGCTTGCTCCTCCGGTGATTAGTGGATTGGTTTGTGACGAGACGAACTCTAGACTGTACCTTTCAAACATCCATGCGAGCAACCGCTGCCACTTGAAGCAATAAATCTAGGCTCCTCTGCCGTGTTGGACATTTCAGGCGCCGTCAATCCTTGGGGCGGCTCATTCAATGACATGCTGCCCTGGCCCGATAAAAATTTGGACTTCGAAACACAGGCTCGACACTGCATGAAAGCTAAATGGTTCATCACGGCCTGGCCCATTAGCACGATTACGAAAAACTAAACAGGTCTACTTTGGTTATTAGGTTATCAAGCAGGGCCGCACCTACATCCCTTGGCCCGACACAATAACGAGCGGTCTGAGCACTATTTTATCTTATTAGGCTATTGGGCCGAGCCAAAATTGACATATGTAGATTTGCATATACTAGATGCAACTATAATTACAACTTTCATTTGCGGCCAACCAAATACTTGTAAGTAGAAGTTGCAACTCTATTTACGGGAAACCAAACAATAGGTTGCAAATTCTATTCACGGGCATTTCCTTTTGCATGCAAATGCTTTTTGCATCATTTGTTGAATAAATATCCAACCTAGAAGGGGGGGGTTGAATATTATTGGGTTAAAACTATGTTAAATTTGATTTCGTTTGATTCGATTCCGAATGCAACCAAGTCAACGTGTCACTAGATTTTGATGTTTGATGAGTAATAATTAGCAAATAACTACAATCAAACAAGCAATGCAAAGATAAGTAATTATAGTGATTCAGCCAACCGCCTACTCCACTACCTTGGCTCCACACCAAGGATTTCTAACCAAATCCTTTATAGACTTTGTGTTTCCCTTTGAATGCAACCGAGGACTCGTTTCTCGACCCTTTGTGAATGTCTCAAACCTATTCACCTAGGCAAAACATAATTCTACAAAGAAAACCCTAAGGTATTTAACCTAGCACACCTAACAAGCTTACAATGAAGAATCAAGTTCAAATAACAAGTAAAATTACAATAAAGGAGCTAAAGAATAAACCACAATAAAGAGCTCCTTTACAAGCCTTCAACGCCTCCAACTCCACAAGATGGTGAGGTCGAATCGAAGACGGAGTCGAGGGAAGACGAGCACTTGAGAGAAATCATCGATCGGAGAAGAAAGCGCAAGCAAATCAACTTTGGAAGGCTTAAATCACACTTAGGAAGCTTTTAAGAGTTGTTAAGAGGGATTAAGAGAGGTAGGTAAGGGGTATTTATAATCCCTCACACGACAGTTCACTCCAACGGGCATTTTTCTGCCCATTGGACGTTATCCGGTCGCTTGCAGGTCGTTCGCCGGTCGACTGACTCATTGACCGCCCAGCAATCGCAGGCCTACTGCCACTTTCTGGTCACATTCGGTCGACTGCCTGGTCAACCGAATACCCTATGTTCTTTTCTAGCTTCGGGCGGTCGATCGAATCTAGGCTAAGGCTATTTTTTTCAGCCATCTTCTTACATGCTTCGTCTTCGGGTTCCGTTACCAAGTTTTGACTTGTATATCATTAAAAATTAGCTTGGGATAAAATTCCTAGAGACATATTACATAAATTTTTAATCCTAACTCTAGATTTTCTACTCTCTCATTTTTGAAGCCAAAAACCATTTTGGCCGATTTTTGTATGTTTTGAACAAACTTCGCGCGCGTATCGTAACCTCATCCTGAACTCAAAACTTCACAAATATATTAGTTTCATGTTTGTTATCATCAAAATAGAGATCGAAGCCTAGGGGCAACCCTTGGGCCAACAATCTCCCCCTTTTTGATGATGACAAACAAAACATAAAATTTATCAATTTAAGTAGTGTACATTTGTGAGTTTTGATAAGCTATATGGATTACTAACATAAGTTAACTTATACTCCCCCTATTAACATGCATATCAAGCTTATAGCTCCCCCTATCTATATGCATCTTAAAACAAATATGACCTTATCTTTTCTCCCCCTTTTGACATCAATCAAAAAGGGCAAAAATCAATGTACTATTAATGAGTTTATCGAGAAATCTGAGAAAAACCATAAATCCAAGTATCATCTACCACTATAGTCCTTCCTACCAATGTAAGCCTATAGAAGGCTAACATTGATAAGTCGCAAAGCCCCACTACAGAGCATTACATAAGTGTGAGGATATCATAAAAATATAATTTTTCAAAAGTCATGCAAATTTTGAAAACTTAGGCATTCGGTAAAGTACAAATTCCTAATTGCATCCTTAGATTTGTGAAACTCTCTTCATTCAAGGGTTTTGTAAATATATCCGCAAGTTGTTTATCGGTAGATATGAATTCTACGGATATATTACCCTTAGCTACATTATCTCTAAAAAAATAGTGCATTAGATCAATGTGTTTGGTCCTAGAGTGTAAAATTGGATTTTTGGTCAAATTTATTACACTAGTGTTGTCACAATGTATAGGTATACATGAATATCTAAGTCCATAGTATAAAAGTGTTTGTTTCATCCAAAGGACTTGTGCACAACAACTAGCCGCGGCGATGTATTCCGCTTCGGTAGTTAAAAGTGCAACCAAGTTTTGTTTCTTTGAAAACCAAGAAACAAGACTCATCCCTAGGAATTGACAACACTCACTAGTACTTTTTCTATCTATTTTACACCCGGCAAAATCGGCATCCAAAAAACCAATTAAATTGAAAGATGCATTGCATGGATACCACAGTCCCAATTCAACCGTGTCTTTCAAATATCTCAATATGCGTTTGACCGCACTTAAATGAGACATTTTAGGACAAGATTGAAACCTAGCATATGCACAAACACTAAACATGATATCGGATCTACTTGCGGTTAAATAAAGAAGGCTACCTATCATATCTCGATATCGTTTTTCATCTAACTTTACACCATCTTCATTTTTGTCAAGCTTAATGGATGTGCTCATTGGTGTAGATGCTATCTTAGCTTCATTCATCCCAATTCTTTTGATGAGTTCCTTTGTGTATTTGGCTTGCTTTATGAAGATCCCTTTGTTGGTTTGATTTGGAGGCCAAGCATGAAGGAGAGTTCTCCCATCATGCTCATCTCAAACTCCTCTTTCATGCACTTTGCAAACCACTTACAAAGTAATTCATTAGTAGCATCAAATATAATATCATCCACATATATTTGCACAAGCAAAATATCCTTTTTATAATTTTTGATAAAGAGAGAGACGTCAGTTTTTCCAATGCTAAAACCTTGATCAATCAAAAAAGTGGAAAACCTTTCATACCAAGCCCTCGGGGCTTGTCTTAAACCATACAAAGCCTTTTTGAGTTTAAAATCATGGTTTGAAAACTCAAAACTTTCAAAATCGAGGGGTTGCTC
Organism: Canna indica; assembly: GCA_034359265.1. NCBI lineage: Eukaryota > Viridiplantae > Streptophyta > Magnoliopsida > Zingiberales > Cannaceae > Canna > Canna indica. The sequence goes on from CP136893.1 coordinate 43,501,072, forward strand.
AATATAAACTTCTTCATCGATGAAACCATTCAAAAATGCACTTTTGACATCCATTTGAAAAAGTTTAAAACCTTTAAAACTTGCATAAGCTAAAAATATGTGAATTGCTTCTAATTTAGCTACGGGAGCATAAGTTTCATTGTAATCCATTCCTTCTTCTTAATTATACCCTTGGGCCACTAACCTAGCTTTCTTTCTAATGACTAAACCTCCTTCATCTAACTTGTTTTTGAACACCCATTTAGTCCCAATTACGGTTTGTCCACTAGGTCTAGGTACTAAATCCCATACATCATTCATAACAAATTGATTTAGTTCCTCTTGCATGGCAATTACTCAAAATTTATCTTCTATGACTTCCTTAATATTTTTAGGCTCTACTTGAGATATGAAAGCTACATATTGACAAATATTTTTGAGTTTAGAACGTGTTACTACTTCCGTTGATGGTTCTCCAATGACTTGCTCAATTAGATGATCTCTTACCAACCGGTATCCTTTTGGGAGAAGTGGTAGAGCTTCCTCTTCTTCTTCATCTTGAGGTAAGGTTGAGGATGAAGGTTCTTCATGATGAGTTTCTTCATTGTTTTCATCTTCAATCTCCTTGTCATCAAGTGTCAATTCCTCAAGTTTCTCACCTACATTCACAAGCTTAACATTTCTAGAAGAATCATTAGTTTTATCAAAAGTGACATGTATGGATTCTTCAACTATCATAGTCCTACGATTATAAACTCTATAAGCTTTTGAACTAGTAGAATATCCTAGGAAAATGCCCTCATCAAATTTAGAGTCAAATTTTTCTAGATGTTCCTTAGTGTTTAATATGAAGCATTTACATCCAAAAACTCGAAAATATCTTACACTTGGGATTTTAACATTCCAAAGCTCAAAACGTGTTTTTTTATTTTCGGTCTTAACAAAACACGATTAAGAACATAACAAGAAGTACTTATGGCTTCGGTCCAAAAGTACTTTTTAATGCATGGGTAAGGGGGTATACTTATTTTTAACGCATGGGTAAGGGAGTATACCTATATCACCAATGCCAACAATTTTACCTTTGTCATTGTCTCCAAACGTCACATGTCCACCATCCTTGCTTGATAGGGTTGCAAAAAGATTGATATCACCCGTCATGTGTTTTGAGCAACCGCTATCCAAAATTCAAGTGCTTCTACGTACTTGCTTGAGGATGCTTCTCTTTCTACGAAAGGAGAAGAGATAATTTTAGGTACCCAAATTTTCTTGGGTCCTTGATTGTTAGTCATCTTTGGAACCCAAGTGGATCTAGCATGAGGGTTCATTTTTAGTGCGCAATCTCTAGCCATATGGCCAAAAATACCACATGAAAAGCAACTTCCATTAAATTTTCTTGTTCTATGTGTGTGAGCATGGAAGTGTTCATGAGCATGATTGTTTGTGTTTTTTTATAGCATTTACAACTATAGGCATGGCATTTGGTAAGCTTGTCATTTTCTCATTTAGCATGCATAATTCCTTTTTTAAGTTAAGCATGCTATCATTCAAGTGTTCTACTTGATTACTTAGGAACTTGTTTTCATTTTCTAACTTTTTCTTGACATCATCTAAGGCATGCTTTTCTTCCTTAAGAGTATCTACTTCTTTCCTTAGGGCATTGCATGAAAGTATCAATTTATCATTTTCAAGCTCTAAAGATTTATTGTCCATTTTAAGATCTTTAAAATTTTTCCTAATAGCATTGAACTCATCATGCATTTGATCAAATTCATTTTCTAGCTCTTCTTGCATAAATGAAAGATCACCAAAAATAAATTTTACCTCATTGTCGTTTGCCTTCTCACTCTTGATCTCCTCTTCACTAAATGAGGTTTCACTCTCATCCTATGAAGCCATCATCACCTCCGTCTTCTTCTTCTTCTTCTTCTTCTTCTTCTTCTTCTTGTACTTGTCCTTCTTCCTGGGGTAGGAGGTGGAAGCCATCTTGACGAGTGGGCAATCCTTCCTTAGGTGCCCGATTTTGTTGCAATTGAAGCATGTGTAGCCTCCTTTGCCTTTCCTCATAACTCCCCTCATGAATTTCATGAACCTCCTTGCCATCATTGCCATTTCTTCTCATCCATCTCCTCCTCGGATGATGGAGGTTCTTCAATCCGGTGTGATGCTTTTAGGGCAATGGTCTTGCCTTTGGGGGCATCTTCCTCCTTGTATTGCTTCATATGAGTCTCATGTGTCATGAGAGACCCAATGAGCTCGGTGAGCTTCAACGTCCCCAAGTCCTTTGCTTCCATGATTTCAGTCACTTTTGGTTCCCAAGCATTAGGAAGGGAACGAATGAGTTTCCTTACATTCTCCTCTTCCTTGATGTCTCTACCAAAGTTAGCTAAGCCATTTGTAATATTTTGAAATCTAGCATACATGACATCAATCGATTCATACGATAGCATTTTAAACATTTCATAATCATGGATGAGGAGGTTTATCTTAGATTCCTTAACTTGTAAGGTGCCTTAATGTGTGGTCTCTAGAACACTCCAAAGTTCATAGGTCGACTTACAAGTAGAAATCATATTAAACTTATTAATAGATAGACCACAATATAGTGCATTGATGGCCTTCGCATTTGCATTAAAGAGTTTAATTTCTTCTGGATTCCACTCGTCCATGTTCTTAGTGGGTTGCTTATACTCTACTTGGATCATCCTCCATACATCCATGCCAAATGATTGAAGGAAGCTATTCATACAAACTTTCCAATAGGCATAGTTGTTTCCATCAAATAGTGATGGAGTATGAGTAGAGGACCCTTGAGCTAGTTGGATATCGCTAGACATTCTAAATTATAGGGTAGATGGTTAAATCTAATCCCAACCAAGTCAACGTGTTGGCGACGGGGGGATTGAATAGTGTTGGTTTAAAACTACGTTAAATTCGATTCCGAATGCAACCAAGTCAACGGTTCACTAGATTTCGATGTTTGATGAGTAATAATTAACAAATAACCACAATCAAACAAGCAATACAAAGACAAGTAATTATAGTGGTTCGGCCAACCGCCTACTCCACTACCTTGGCTCCACACCAAGGATTTCTAACCAAATACTTTATAGACTTTGTGTTTCTCTTTGAATACAATCGAGGACTCGCTTCTCAACCCTTTGAGAATGCCTCATACCAATTCACCTAGGCAAAACACAATTCTACAAAGAAAACCCTAAGGTGTTTAACCTAGTACACCTAACAAGCTTACAATGAAGAATCAAGTTCAAATAACAAGTAAAATTACAATAAAGGAGCTAAAGAATAAACTACAACAAAGAGCTCCTTTCCAGGCCTTCAACGTTTCCAACTCCACAAGACGGTGAGGTTGAATCAAAGCCGGAGTCGAGGGAAGGTGAGCGCTTGAGAGAAATCATCAATCAGAGAAGCAAGTACAAGCAAATCAACTTTGGAAGGCTCAAATCACACTTAGGAATCTTTTAATAGTTGTTAAGAGGGATTAAGAGAGGTAGGTGAGGGGTATTTATAACCCCTCACAAGATAGTTCACTCCAACGAGCATTTTTTTTCCCTTTGGACGCCTTCCGATCGCTTGCGGTCAATCGTCAGTTGACCGACTAATCGGGCTTCAGTCAACTACCACTTTCTGGCCACATTCGGGCTTCTGTCAACCAAATACCCTATGTTCTTTTCTGGCTTCGGGCGATTAACCAATCGGTCGATCGAATGTTGAGCTACTACTTACTGCCAGTTTTTTTGCTTTTGCCGGTCGATTGAATCTGGGTTGGGACTATTTTTTTTAGCCATCTTCTTACGTGCTTCATCTCCGGGTTCCGTTACCAAGTTTTGACTTGTACATTATCAAATTAGCTTGGGGTAAAATTCCTAGAGACATATTACATAAAATCTAATCATAACTCTAGATTTTCTACTCGCTCGTTTTCGAAGCTAAAAATCAATTTTGCTGACTTTTGTATTTCTCCAAACGAACTTCGAGCGCGTATCGTAACCTCATCCTGAAATCAAAACTTCACAAATATATCAGTTTCATGTTTGTTATCATCAAAATAGAGATCGAAGCCTAGGGACAACCCTTAGACCAACAACATTTGCACTTGCGGGCAACCAAACGCCCCCTAAGTGAAAATGTGGAAAATTGCTTGTGACCGCAGAAATCTGAGTAGGCATGTTCGTCAGGTGGTTTCGTGGTTGAATTGTCATCCAAATGGCGTAAAACTTAAGTGATGGTTAGTATGATATGTGGACATGCTAGATATGTAATTTTTATAGAAAACAAATTGAGAAATCAAGGATTTGCATTCGTGACAAAAGACTATCTAAATATATTTTTAAACTACAAAATTTTGTCTAATTGTTGGAGAATTCTATTTTAACCCTTATGTAAGGGTTGTCTTCATATAATATTTGTGTGCATTGTACCATGGCAGTTGAGCTTATGTTTCTGTATTTGAGGCGAGTATTTGGCTTTATGTTTTGTTGGTATCATGCTTATATGAATTTATGCGCATATTTTGGTATCGTTCTCTCCACACTTTATTCGTGTGAATGATGTTATGTGATTTCGATCGGTGATGGGGAATGCCCTGAAGAGACGGTTCTAGAAATCCATCCACTGACGGGGATGCCCCAAAGAGACGATGGTCGGTATTGATTCCGATCAGTGACGGGGAGTGCCCCAAAGAGATGATGGTCGGTATCAATTCTGATCGGTGACGGGGAGTGCCCCAAAGTGACAGCTCTGGAAACTCATCCAATGACGGGGGATGCCCCGAAAAGATGATGATAGGTATTGATTTCGACCGATGACGGGGAGTGCCCAAAAGAGACCGCTACAGAAACCCATCCCGTGACGGTGGATGATGCCCTAAAGAGACGGGGCTGGGTATTGATTTCGACCTGGGGCGGGGACTGCCTCAAAGAGACGGCTCCAAAAGCCCATTCCGTGACGAGGAATACCCCGAAGAGACGACACTAGACTGGGAAGTACGTCAAGAGGCCACACTGACAACCTACCTTATGTAGTTGGTTGGATGTACATTCCCAACCATATCGGACAACGAATAGAAGGGCTTATAGAGGCTAGTGTGCATGTCCTATGAGATGATGTTGTAATAGTATGATTATTATATGATAGCTTGGTTATTATGTGATAGTGTGATTATTATGTGATGCCATGACCTAATGAGTTATTTTGAGATTATCATATCATGAGTTTGGCCTGTTTATTGTGTTATTGATTATTATACTGATTATGATTGAGAGGGCTAGTGTTAGCCTCTTAGTGAATTGTAAACTCACGCCCTCCTACCTATGTGTGCAGGTTCAGGTGAGGTACGCGGTGCATGCCTGTTGCAGTTGGCGACGCAAGCTCAGTGAGGAGATTTCCCCTAGTTGCAATTAGAAAGTTTTTTAGTAATGTAGTAGACATATTGGGTGTTGCTATTGCATTTTGTAGTCTCCCGTGAGACATGTTAGCCTAGGGTTTTCAAATTTGGTCCTAATCTCGATTTTGATGATAGCAAACATGGAACTAATGTTTGAGTAAGAAATATTTTCAGGTTTCATGTCGATTTGCGCGCGACGTCCGCTATCAAAAATAATGACAAAATCGATAAAAATCGAAAGGACATTCGTCGATGCTCGTAATTTGTCAAAAAGTAGAGTATAAGTTTAGGGTGTTTAGAATTCATTTATATCCTCTTTAAGATGAAAAAGAAATCACCAAAATCCAAAACCGACACCCAAAACCATGAAATGCTCACAACAATGTCCAGTCGGTCGATCGTCGATTGACCGATGATCGACCGAGAGTTAATCGATAACCTGGATAGTTTGTTGATTTTCAGGTTTCGGGTTTTAGGTTTCTATTTTCAGGGTCCCTATGCATCAAATGGAGGATATTGCAATAAATCTAGACACCCTAAACCTAGACTCTATCTTCCTGATGAATCCCGAGCTCGGCGAGCATCCTTACCAATTTCTCCGAGTTTTTCGATCAAGGTCGTCAATCACAACGATATGGAACCTAAATATATTTCTTGCTCAAATATTAGTTCCATGTTTGTTATCATCAAAATCGAGATTAAGACCAAGGTTGAAAACCTTAGTCCAACAGTCTTGAGTTTGGTGTAGAGGCTTAAGTCCACCGATATAAACTTAGTTTGCTAGGGTTAGTTGTGTAGTCCTTGGGAGAAGAGGTGTTGGAGGAACTCTCGGTGTGTGTGAGTGACCCTCTGGTGTGAGGGTCGGTGCCCTAGCTTTTAAATCCTCTTATACGATACACGTCATACTAGTAAACTAGAGTTCGAAATCCTAAGTGGTGTGCTTAGGTAGTGAAGTAAGCATTGGGGGCGAACCACTATAAATCTCCTTGTTGACATTGTCTTTACTTGTGTTTGATTAATTGTCATATTTACTTTGTTTCCGCATTCATCAAGTTAAAATTGAGAATTAACCTAAGTAATCAAGCATCTGATTAAAACTAGATTTAGATTAAGTTTTATCAAACATACTATTCATCCCCCTCTAGTGTAGTCCATTCGACTTACATTTGGTATCAGAGTGGGTTGTAGTTTGAGATCTCATCATCTCTACTACCTCTACCTTGGATCCAGAAATGGCACTAAAGAGTCTAGCATTTGCACCACCTAGGTTTGATGAGTCCAACATCGGTGTTTGGAAGAGTAGAATGTATGCATTCTTAAAATCTCAAGGCATTGATGTTTGGTGCATGCTTAAAAATGAATATATTCAACCCATCTTAGATATTAATGCTTAGACTCAAGAGGAAATCAAATCATTTGATTTAAGTGCTAAAACATGCATTACTTGTATTGTTCATTCTCTAATGATATACTTGAAAAAGTTATGCATTGTTCTTCCGTATTTGATATATGGGCAACACTTAATGCTTTATATAATTATGCAAAAATGGAAGAGTTAACTACCTATGTTGAGGGTGGTGATGATAATGGTCACCCCCCAAGTACTAATCAAGTTTTTGATGCCCAAAACATATCTAGTCAAAGAAGCACTACAAATCGTAGAAGAAAGCTAAGGTGCTTCCTTTGTCATGAAAAGAGACATAAGAAAAATAATTGTCCCCATTTGAAGAAAACTGACATGAAGAGGAAGATTGATTCAAAGTCCTCCATTGAATCAATCAAGTGAAGCTTCGAAATTATGCCTCATGTGTATCCATGATAAGGTACAATTCTCTCCTTTTAGTCATGATAAAAATATTGATAGCGATAATGATGCTAGTAGCTCTAGTTCTTACGATATGACCTATGATGAGCTATTAGAAGAAATCTAAGAAGATGTATGACATGCTCATGAAATCAAATAAGGATAATAGGAAAATCAAGAAAGAAAATTTGAAGCTTGTTAGTAGTTTGCATGAGTTAAAGGTTAAAAATGAAAAATTGAAAACTAATATGCTTGATTCATGACATGCCACTTTAGATCTTGAAACAAAAAATTACATTGATGAATTGAAAATAAAACTAGTATGGTTGCAACTTCAAGTTACCTTGATGCCTAAGATAAAGTTGGCATCAAAATTAACTTGGTATCACTCCTACACTTACTTGCTTGATTAGAGTTGGAGTTTTGATATTTGCTTAATCTTAGTAGATTCTTTGCTCTTGATATGAATTTCAAAAATGAATTTCGATTTTTCATTTCTGGTCTCTTCGTAGACCTTTGTAGCCCATAAAGGGCTAATGCAACCTTGCAGTTCTAAACCTTAGGCTAGTTGTGACCTTTTGGTTTTCGACCAATGGGGATGGTAGGATATCGATTTTTCAAATATTTCATATTTTGTGATCTCTTAATTTGTTTTGTTTTCATGATGATTCCTTTTGAAACAAATTTCTCACTCCCTAGCTTAGGTTGAAACTCCCAAATGAAGATTTCAATTCCCTTGGCTATTTTATGTGATAGCTTGCATGTAGCTATGTTTTCATTATTCTATTAATGATGATTACTTGCAAGTTATTAAAAAAATGGAAGGTGTTCCCCCTCGAGGACCAGAGTAATCTCATCTGGTTCAGTGTCTCTCTTGGTTAGGTTCAATGCCGACGTGGGGGGGGGGGGGGCATGCAAAAAACACTCTGATACTCAAATTAGTGGGACTCCATGGGTAACAGAATATGGAACTTAGGTTACATGAGGCGTGTCGTGTCTGTATTTTTTGCAGATGGAGGTGATGATCCTGTTCGGTAATCTCGTAGGGATATTGCTCAGAATGGGTCGAGGCTGATCCTTGAGATGGCGGGCTCGTCATAGTGTATCCCTCGTGATAATGAAGGACGTGGATGTCCATGTATGGCTGGGTGGGGTCCCAGGTGGAGCCGTCTGGTATGGCTCGAATCTAGTCCAGGAGTGTGGCCGGGTGGAGCCCCCAAGCGGAGTCGTTTGGTTCGCTCGAGGTAAGTTGTGGGGCATTGCTAGGTCTAATCCGGTTGGACCTAATAGTTTTAGTCTAGTCCACAGCCCCCGAGCTCGGTCGGAGTCTGTAGGACTATGTGCCGAGCTCTAAGTGATGTCGACATTTGACCTCGATCGATCATGTGGTGGGTGCACAGCTTCTTATGCATCGCTTTGATATCTGGATAGTATGTGATATCTGTGTGAGCGTTTTTGAATGTTTGCCACCTGTAGGGTAGATATTGTTTGACAATAAAGCAATTTATGAGAAAAATCTTAGTAGGTGGTTTACGAGGCGTCCGAGTGCCAACTGTGATGGGACGTGATTTTGCCCATGAAAGAACTGCCCACCTGAGAGGCAGTTTTCATTTCGGGTCTATAAATAGCCTCCTGTGTATTGTGTGTATTGTCGAGTATGGAGTGAGAGGTTTCAAAGATCACCATAGGTTTCAAAGTTTACTCTTATTTTGTTGGCGAAGAGTTCGCCATTCCCCATGGGTTTGTATTATTGAGCTTAAGGATGAAGACAGGAGACGGGGTTCTGGCTGTGAGTTTGTACCATCAGGCTTACGGCAAAGCCATCTCCTTGGTTCAAGCGTCGTGCCGACTGGAACCTTGTTTGTTGTTCTCAGCTCGCCATGCTGAGTCTTTGAACTCCTTCTCTCCCTTTCCTTCAACTCCCAAGTTGCGGGAAGTTCCCATTACCAAGACCATATGTGGGGTTAAATCATGGTAACGGGATTGTTGGTCGGAACGTCTACCAAGGTCCTTAAGGTGAACGTCTTTTTAACTGATGTGCTTCCTGGGAGTTGTACCTTTGTGGTTTTATTTTCCTTTGTAAGTTACCCTCCAAGGGTTTTTAAGTCTAAATATCCATTTCGGGACTTTGTGAATGTAAAGGATGCCTTCTATATTCATCCCTATTGTGTTTTTTGCCGAGTTTGATTGACTCTTTGATTTGTTGAAGCTTCGTTATTTCCATGTCTTGGTTAGAATAATATCTAAATTTGGGGTTACCTATTTGGTGTTTTGTGAGTAAGGCGTTGCAACCAAAAATAATGACGTGATAGCCAACGAACCAAGCTATTGGAAACCGAGTCCTCATTGCATGAGCGCTCTGAGACTAAATGTAGTGGCTCTAGGGGCCGAAGATCGTGCTCGAGGGTTCCAGCCGAGCTCGTCGGGAAGCGTAAGGCAGGACTGTGCGCGAGGAGTCAAATAAGGGATCTAAGGTTGGAAGTAGCAGATCTGTGGGCCGAGAACCACACTCGATGAAAACCGAGCTCGCGAGAAGCGCGCATGGGATCGTATTGCTAATTTAGAGTGTATCAAGCTGAGCTAGAGGTAGAATTTAGGGCCGAGGACCAGACTTGATGAAAACCAAGCTCACAAGAAGCGTGCTTGGGGTCGTGTTGCTCATTTAGAGCGTGTCGGGCTAAGCCGAAGGCCACATTTAGGGCCAATGACCACACTCGATGAAAATCGTGCTCGCGAGAAGCGTGCTTGGGGTTGTGTTGCTCATTTAGAGTGTGTCGGGCTGAGTCGGAGGCCACATGTAGGGCCGAGGACTAGACTCGGTGAAAACTGAGCTCGCGAGAAGCGTGTTTGGGGCCGTTGAGGGCGTAGGAGCCCAGGATATGCACTGATGCCGGCGAGCCAGATTTGTGAAAACCGAGATCTGGTAGCTGAATAGGGCGTTGAGGCCAACGAGCTTAGGCTGGTGAAAATCGAGTCCCAATTGCTTACGAAGGCTTTGTAACGCCCAGAACAGTGGAGATTGGCCAAGGAGGAATGGTGTGTCACGTGTGCCAAGGGTCGCTTGTGAGACTGTGTAAGTTCCTCCTATAGAGTATGCAATGACTGTAAGTGATATTAGACACATTGTGAAATATAAGGATACATTGTGTCCCACCGAGAGATAAGCTCGGCCTACACATGGTGGATCCTCGTTAAAACCTTTCATGGGGAAAACCTAGTGGGAAGAAACCACCAAGTAGGGAAAAGAGTACTACAACATTGTTGTAATTTAAGGATGGAACCTTAGATGTAGTAGGCCCGTAGAGAGGCCGCATTCTAGGATCGTGGGAGTTCTCGTCCAAAGAGGTCGACGATTTTGTAGGCGCCGTTTCCGAGGACCTCCATGATTCTGTAGGGGCCCTCCCAGTTCGGAGTGAGCTTACCTTCTCCGGTCAATTTTCTTTCGGGTTCAATCTTTCGAAGAACGAGGTCTCCTTCTGCAAAATTTTTGGGTCTGACACGTTTGTCATAATTTTGAGCAATCTTAAGTTTCATTGCTTCTTCTCTTACTTTGGCGAGCTCTCGTTCTTCTTCAATAAGATCGAGCTTGGCGACTCAAGATTCTGAGTTCCCTGTTCCTCGAAAGTAATTCTGCGGAGGTTGGGCTATGTGATTTGGACAGGGATCATGCCCTCTACTCCATAAATGAGCTGGTAAGGGGTCTCCGAGGTGGAGCATTAGGTAGTTGTATTGTAACTCCAGAGTACTTCGGGTAGTTCTTTGACCCAGTATCCCTTGACCTAGTCGAGCTTCTTCTTTAATCCCATTAGAATGATCTTGTTTGCTACCTTAGCCAGGCTGTTTGTCTGTGGGTGTTCAACAGACGAAAAGAGTTGTTAGATGTCGAGATTTGAGCAAAACTCTGGAAATCGACGATCTGTGAATTGTGTTCTATTGTTGCTGACGAGCTAACGCAGTATTCCGTACCTACAAATGATGTTTTTCCAAACAAACTTCTGAACTTTGTCACTCACAATTGAATCTAGGGGTTCAGCCTCTATTCATTTGGTAAAGTAGTCAATTGCTACAACCAAGAATTTGAATTGCCCTGGTGCCAAAGGGAATGGGCCGAGGAGGTCTACGCCCCATTTGTGGAAAGGTTAACTTGTGTCAGAGCTGTGCAGCGATTCAGGGTGCAGTTGAGAGACTTCAGAGAATCTTTTGCATTTGTCACATTTTTTGACGTAGAGAATACAATCTACTTCCATGTTTGGCCAGAAGTAGCAAGCCCGGAGGATTTTGGCTGCCAAGGATCTTCCTCCAATGGGGTTGGGTGACACACTTGAGGAGCGATCAGGAGTAACCTCTCTTGTAGAGCTAGTTATCAAAGAGTGTATAATAGCTTGCTATTCTTTTCAATTTACCTGGGCTGGAAATGTGTTACGGAATCTCACCTCGTTTGAGGTAATTAACGTAGAGAGTTCTCCAGTATGTGCCTTGTTTAACTGTTCGAACCTCGCCCGAGGTGCCGACTGATTGGATGCTTGAATATCCAAGGACTTGCTCAATGACTGACATGTTGATTTGAGACTCTTTGGTACTAGCAAGTTTAGATAGCAAGTCGGCTCGGCTATTCTCTTCCCAAAGTATGTGCTGAATCGCGCAACTATTGAAGTTCGTAATTAAAGAAAGTACTAGTGAGAGATACCTTTCATGGGATGGGTCCTTGGCTTGACAAGTGTTGTTGACCTGTCTTATGACAAGTTGTGAGTCGCTTTTCACGATTATGTTTTGAGCTTTCACTTCCTGAGTGAGTTTTAAACTGGCGATCAGAGCTTCATACTCTACCTGGTTGTTGCTGGCTTTGAATTAGAATTGAAGGGACTGTTCCAAGGCGATTCCCTAGCCATTTTAAAGAATGATGCCTGCCCCGCTTCCTATTTTTGTTGGAGGCGCCATCTACATATAGCGTCCAAGTTTCCATCTATTTGGGAGTATCTTCCTAGTTGGTGAATTCGACAACGAAGTCGGCCAAAGCCAAGGCTTTTGTGGGACCCTTGGGTTGGTATTCAATGTTGAACTCTGAGAGTTCTACTGACCAGGATATCATTATAATACTAGATTGACTTAAACTTTTAATATCATTATAAGAACAACAAAAGATCATTGGATTTTCAATGTGAAAGAAAAAGGAGTTCGTGCATGTTGTGTGTTTTGCTTCCATTTGTTTTGTTATTTTACTATTTTTTTATTCTCATGTGCTTGCTTATTATTTGATAAATGTAGTTATGTGCTAAATTTGTAGTGTTTCTATTGCAGTGGCACATTTGAGAACAATTTATTTTTTGACACCAAATCGGCATACCAATACAGAATTAAAAGAAACTACAATGCATACTCAATATAAAATACCATAATGCTAGGATATTTACATAACCAAATGACTACAATGAAGTCACAACAGTATGCAAATAAGGACTCTCTACACTCGACTACGATTGACTTGTCACGAGACCTATTGCCTAAGCTCGCCACCCTAGTTGTGCCACATAGATACATTAGTACCTCTACTGATTTGATATGGAGCTGCAATAAATACAATAACAAACGAGTGTGAGTTCATAAAAACTCAGTGAATTGCTCATTCCTGAGCCCCCTCTAGGTCACTAAAGTCAATCATATTCCATATAATTCCAATCATCAAATATAACCACTATGATCCAGATAGACATATATGTACAGGTAATTCAAACGAAGAGAATACCACCATAACCACAACCCAGTAAGTTCATGCGATAAGAAAAATCCAAATCAATATAACAACCCAGTGCACATGCACCCAATCCATCCAAATACAAGCAAAACATGCATTAACCAAGAATACAGTTCGGTCACTAGGACGCGCCTAGCGTGCTTACCGCCCATTGCTCCCTGAGATAGGAAACCTCTCTAGCCTCAACTAACACAGTGGTTGGGAAAGCCCTCCAACCAATGCCACTCCAGGTCGATCATCGGTGTGGCTCACTGATGAGCTTCCCGGTCCATAAACCACCAGCTGATTAGCCCGGCCATACTCCCGTCTCAAACATAGGCACAAACACATTCATGACTAAAATAAATAACAACAAACATAAATAAACATATATCTTAGTAAAAAACAAATCTCCTAGGACTATTATAGTCCTTGCCGCTAGACTCGGGTATGCGCACGTGCATCCCTAAATTGGCCCTACCTCCGGCCCTAACCTTTTAGCGGTGTACTCCATCACTCCATCTCATCTAACCCAGTATTAGGCGAATCCAATATATATTGAGAGTTATGCACAACAATAATAAAGTTTCCAGGCTTAGGTACCAATCTAACATATAGATGTAGTTTATCACCCAAGTCAGAAATTAAATCATGTCACAATCTAAAATTAATTATTGCAATAATTTGAGACTTTCCTCATCTTAAGGAATTTAATCCTATACAACCATAACTCATCAAGGACAATTCCAAAAACCCATAATTAGGGTTCCCAAAACTTTGACCCTTGCCCTACTAGGGTTGCCTCACACCATCGACACATTCCCCACCCAAGTTGGCACAATAAAATTCATAAGAACATCACAAGAACCAAAAATTTCGAATTCACTTCATCCTCCAACTTGTGACCGCTCCAAGAGTAGGCCAATTCCTGAAGGTTTAAGGCTACTCACACGCCACCCGCACACCTATGGTCTACCTTGCCATAAACATGATCAAATCATTTTCACAAGCAAGGCTACTCGGGTGGTTAGGCATTTTTTTTGCCAACTCCCACGGGTGTGCACGTGGCCACACCAAGCCCAGCCTATTCTCAGCCTCAAACTCTCGGACATGCACCCTACCACCCCAAAAGCAATGCAATCAAACCCAAATGTGTTTAATTAAAAGTTCACAAACCAACTAACCTGTCAACAAAACTTTCAACAGCCTAGTTATACTCAACAATCTAAAATTTCAGCAGTAGAATAAGTGCTTTAAAACCTAAAATTTTATTGGTGCCTTACCATGCATCAGGGCCCACGAGTTATACATCGTATCCCATCTTAGAATGTGCACCACACAATCTAGTTTTTCAGTGAGGAAGTATAATCTACTTAAACTAGAAATTTTAGCCCTACACAACCTGTAACAACCCAAAATTTTCCACATCTAAAATGCCTCATAACCACACCTTAGGTATTGATTTTTCTAGTGTTTAACCAGCGATAACGCACACAATTTATAGCTATAATAGTAAGAAAGAAATCACAAATTTTTAGCACAACAAGCATTTCATAGCGAAATTCTAGCATAAACATGAGCAACATAAACAAGCACAACAACTATGAAAATGGAGTAAAATGCATGACATATTAGCAATAACAGGTGTCCTCCAAACATCTCCCAAAACAGTCCTCTATATCCTATGTTTGAGACATACCATAGTTTCCTAGTTTTATCCCTTTTCCTTACATTAAAATCTAGGTTCACCTTAAGCCGGAATAGAACCTTCATCTCTAGAACCATTCGACCCTTAACCCTTCAAGTAGGGTCTCTAGCCGAGTACCCCTAATAAGGAGTCTCATTTCATCACCAAGTCATTCAAACCTTCACGCATAAATGTATGTCAAAACAGTGATTTACCAAGGTTATTTCCCTATCACCAACCGCTGGTACCCTGCGACTTTAGGTGCTAGCCTAAATTGTCCTACATCGGCCCCTATCCACCAGGAACCAATTTCTCTTAACATAGTATCAATTTACAAATAGAATAGTGATGAAAATAGTCAATAAATAAAAATTTCAGCCATTATCATTTTCCCCGAGCCACCGGCCCAATCCTTAGGGTTGTCCTATCCGACCCTAGTTCAAGATATCACCAAGTGGCCTTCCCCTTCCTTTAATCGAATCCGACCAAGGAAAACTACGCATAGATTAAAGATAAATAAAAATCTCAGTTCAAGCCTTCCCCTTACATGGGTCGGCCAAGCAAGAGAAGGTTCTACCAAGGAAATCAAATCCTTAAACCATTCACACTGCATTCTCATTTGACTACTAGGAAAACATATAATAATCAATTTAAGTATTTTAAATTTACAACTATTAAATAGCCATACATACCGCCGCTGGTGCACAAGCTTAGTCCTCCGATCTCGTGACGAGGACACATTGTATGCGACACACTAGCAATGCCCATATATTACTCTATGCCCTATTGTCGTAGTTAGGACCTAACCATGCTCTGATACCACTTTGTCATGCCCTAAATTGAGGGTCACGTGACCGGCCAGAGTACACGTCCGTACTCCGAAGCCTATCAACACATGCATACCAATACGGAAATAAAAGAAACAACAATGCATACTCAATATAAAATACCATAATGCTAGAGTATATTTACATAACAAAATGACTACAATGAAGTCACAACAATATGCAAATAAGGACTCTATACACACGACTACGACTGACTTGTCATGAGACCTGCTACTTGAGCTCACCACCCCAGCTACGCCACGTAAATATATCAATACCTCTACTGATCTAGAGCTACAATAAATACAACGACAAACGAGTGTGAGTTCATAAAGAACTCAGTGAGTGGCTCGTTCCTTAGCCCTCTCTAAGTCACTAAAGCCAATCATACTTCATATAATTCCAATCATCAAATATAATCACAATGATCCAGATATATATATGTACAAGTAATTCATACGAAGAGAATACCACCATAACCACAACCTAGTAAGATATATGTCCATGTAGTTCATGCAATAAAAAAATTCCAAATCAAAATAACAACCCATTGCACATGCATGCACCCAATCCATCCATATACAAGCAAATCATGCATTAACCAAGAATACGATTCGGTCACTAGGATGAGCCTAGCGAGCTTGCCGCCCATTGCTCCCTGAGCTAGGAAGACCCTCTAGCCTCAGATAACCCAGTGGTTGGGAAAGCCCTCCAACCAATGCCACGTCGGATAGGTCGTCAGTGTGGCTCGTTGATGAGCTTCTTGGTCCATAAACCACCAGCTGATCAGCTCGACCATACTCCCATCTCAAACACATGCACAAACACTTTCATGACTAAGATAAATAACAACAAACATAAATAAATATATATCTTAGTCAAAACCAAATCTCCTAAGACTGCTATAGTCTTTGCCGCTAGACCCGGGTATGTGCACGCGCATCCCTAAATTGGTCCTACCTTAGGCCCTAACCAATTAGCGGTGTACTCCATCACTCCATCCCATCTAATCCAGTATTAGGCGTATCCAATATATATTGAGAGTTATCGAGAACAATTATAAAGTTTCGAGGCTTAGGTACCAATCTAACATATAGATGCAGTTTATCACCCAAGTCTGAAATTAAATCATGTTGCAATCTAAAATTAATTATTGTAATAATCTCGGACTAACAAGATTAAATCCACCTAATGCCAAACTGAAATGAAATATAAAAATCTAAATTTTATCATGCTCAGCAGGTCTATAATTTAAAGTGCAACGTAGAATTTCCATGAAACTGACAACCAAAGTTTATAGGGGTTGATCTTTACATCCATAATATACTTTCACCCTTAAACTATATTTTCACACCATTTAAACTACATTTAATCAGTGTTTTTGCATAATTTAATCACTCTTACATCTAAACACCAAAGTGAGCAAACCTAGGATTTCCGCTAGGTCGATAAATCCGATTTTTAGGGATTGGCCCTTAAGCTTACGGCCGGCCCCTATTTTCAAACCACACCTTCATCGTTAAATTATGTTTCCATATTTTTTAAAAAAACTGTAGTTAATCACTATAATTATAGAAATTAATTGCACTTTACCCTAGGCACCACGGTAAGCAAACTTAGGATTCTCGCAAGAGCGATAAATCCGACTCATAGGGGTCGGGCCTTACCCTTTGCTATACATTCACCATTTTATTTCATAGTCTCACCTAAACATCAAATGTCTTAGCAGCAGCTCACAATTTCAAATGTGGTAGACCTTGACCTATTTAATTAATATATTGCCTACTGTCCAAAGAATGCTGGGTTTACATGGCAATGGAGCTTGAATCACATGTAGACCTAGTGTGATTATAAAAAAAACACCCATCTCCCAATACTAAAACCTAAAACCTCATGTACTTTTATCTGTATAGGCTGATTTGGATGATAGATTAGGGTTTCCTAAACCTTGTTTACTCTACTCCCATTTAGACACAGAAAGGAAGTCCTATTCCTTTTAATTACTAGATGAAAATTTCAGTCGCATGTGACATGTCTTCATGTAAAGTCAACATAGACTATCATGTATCTATCAAAGGATTATGGTAGTGTGTGACTTATGTTATGTTGGCGTATTTAGCAAAAAGAAATTCGCAGCTCTATTTATGTATTGGCAATCTCAAAGCAGTTTCAATTATGGAGAGATAATTTTTTATCTACCTATAGTTTATGGTATTCTAGACAGTTCTTTGGTGCGAGTATGATGGCTGATGAACTTTTGGTTTAATGATGATTCCTTTGATATTATTGTTCATTTAATCATCATTATTTATCGCTGCGTTCAGTTGAGTTTTGAAAAGTTTTCTAAACTTTATTTCCAGGCGTTACTGTTTGTTTAAATGTTCATTTGTTTATGATGCCTATTTATGTTGATTGTTTCAAACCGAAGTCTGCGAAGAGGTAAGTGATTGAAGTCGGCATGTATTCAGATCCTTCAGTTATCTCTTATAAATACTCAAGAAGGGATCTATTGTCATCAACTCCATTGTTCTAATAGTATGTTGCCAGTTTTATAGGAGTTGAGACTGCTTAGTGCAAAGTAGGCAACAACCTACTCATCATATCTTCATGTTGAGATGATTATGGACTGCTAACTCATTACAACACAAGGATTGTGTGGAGGACGGGACTCTATGGCCGGGACGTCATAGAGAGGCAAGTTGGTATGTACTTGTAATAATAATAGGTTTTGTTATTTCCAATTTATTGTAGTACGGATAACTGAATTTTGGTGTGTGAAATCCTAAAGCTAAAGTTGTACTTTCTGATAGTGGATTGGGTGTCTGTCTGGTGAGTGCCCCACAGATTAGGTGATATGTTTTATCACTGAACTACATAAACAAATACTTGAGTTTGCGTATATTTTTATTTTGGTTATTAGTTTGCTAATTAAGGCAGTTGTTATAACAGTTGCAACTTCCTATACAACTGGCTTTTATACAAGTTCCCTAAGAGACATATACTGTCATTTAGTATTAGAGCGGTTGTGCTAACCTTTACCTGCACAAGATCCTTGGTGTGTCTCTTATTCGTTCAGGCTCAAGATGGAAGGAATGCCAATGAGAAATTTTGTCAATATTCCTTCACTTCTTGTTGGAACAAATTATGCTTATTGGAAGGCTCAAATGAGAGTTTTTATCAAGTCCATTGATGATGATTGTTGGGACTCTATAGAAGATGGCTACACTCCTCCAACTATTGATGGGACTAACAAGAAGTCAAAGAACTAGTATACTCAAGCAAAAGTTACCACTGCAAACCATGATAACAAGGCTCTGAATGCCATTTTCAAAGGAGTTTATCCTTCTCAATTCAAACTTATCTCCGCTTGTACTTTTGCAAAGCAAGCATGGGAGATTTTGGAAACAAACCATAAAGGATCCTTGACTCTTCGTAAGTCAAGGGTTGAGATTCTCAATACCAGATTTGAGAACCTAAAAATGGAAGGAGATGAAAGCATTCAAGACTTTCATGGGCGCATAAAAGATTTAATGAACAATGCTTCCAACCTTGGAGAACCATTCTCTGAAGAAAATGTGGTAAGAAAAGTTCTATGATCCATGCCTAACAAGTTTCACATGAAGGCTACTGCTATAGGTGAAGTTCATGATCCCTCATCCATTACCCTTGACACCTTGATGGGTAAACTTGGTACATATGAGTTGAAATTATTTGAAAAATACTCTCATAAAGAGAAAAGGAGAAACTTTGCTTTCAATACTACTAAAGACGAGAACAAGTATGAGGACTGTTCTGAAGAAGAGATGGACACGACATATGCGCTTATGGCAAAAAATTTCAAAAGATTTTTGAGGGCTAAGAACAAGTAAAATCAGAATTCTCAGTTCAAACAACAATTTCAACCGCTTAGTTCAACCGGCTCCAGAAAAAGCTCTTCCTTTGGCAAAAATAGAAGAAGTCAATCTTCTACTGATCTCAAACAGAAGTCTAAAGATGTTCAGTGCTTTGAATATGAAGGATATGAACATATCAGATCTAAATGTCCAAATGTACAAAAAAATCTCAAGAAGTCCTTTACTGCTACCTGGAGTGATGATGATGAAGAAGATGACAAAGAAGAATCTTAGCAAGGATGTTGGCCTAAGGTTTTCAACCTTGGTCTTAATCTCGGTTTTGATGATAACAAACATGGAACTAATATATTCATGGAGAATTATTTTTAGGTTCTGTATCGGTTAGCACTCGACGTCCCCGATCGAAAAAATCAGATAAATCAGAGAAATCAACAAGGATGCTCGTCGTCGCTCAGATTTCGTCGGGAAGTTAGAGTTTAGGTTTAGGGTGTCTAGAATAATTTGTAAATCCTCATGATGATGCAAATAAACCCAAAAATCAAACCTGATCCCCAAAATACGAAAACCCAGAAAATTAGAAAAAGCCCTGAAATTCACTAAGCCTGGGGAGCTCCTTGGATGGCTATATAACCTAGACATTTTCTTGGCACCAAAAATGCTAGTAATTTTTCCTTAGGTAAAAACTAGATAACGATATATTTTTAAGGATTTTTTGGAAACCTTTAGCCTACCTATATTTGGCCCGAAAGATTTGAAAATTTTCATTTTTCGTAAATTTGTACTAGACCCCAAAACTTAGATTTTGATTAAGGATTTTGATTTTTTAGATATTTTTATTGAATCCAAATGGGGGGTAATCCTTATATAACATTTATGTTTTAAAGTTATGAAAAACCAGCCTAACCAAGTAGTCTGCTCTGCCCAGGTTCGATCGATCGGTCGAAGGAGAAGGCATTTTGATCGATCGACCGACACCCAAAATGGCCAGAATGCCTTCGGTCGCTCGGCGATCGACCGGCAAGCGACCGGGCGTCACTAATGGGTAGAAATCAGCCCATTGATGAGCCATCTTGTTTGGGGGGTTATAAATACCCACCACAAACTCTCTTGCAAGCCTTCCATGATGCTTCTAAGACTCAAAGAGCCACTCCTTGCATCTCTGCAAGAATTCTTGAGCCATCTTTGCCAAGAACCCTAGTTTTGAGCCTAAAAACCTTGAGATTGACTTTGAGCTTGCTTTGATTCATCTTCAAGTCATCAAGAGGAGCTAGGTCATCTTTTATTTATTATTTGCTCTCATTATTGTTGGATTTTGGTGTTTATTTCATTGTATTTGAATTTGTGTAAACCTTGGTTGCTAGGTTTGATTGAGTTGGTGGTTGCCTTGGTGTTTAGGCCTAAATCCACCATTGTAAACATAGTTTACTAGGATTAGTTGAGTTATCCCTTAGGTTGAGGTGGGATAGTGCTCTTGGTAGGAAGGTAGGATACTTCTGGGTGTGGAAGTGCCTTCGGTTTGAGAGTGGAGACTTTTCGGTGTAAAGTCCTCTTTGTAAGGGAAACAATATAATCTAGTAACCTAGTTTGAAAATCCTAAGCAGGGTGCTTAGGTAGTGGAGTAGGCATTGGGGCTGAAGTGCCGAACCACTATAAATAATTATGTTAGCATTGTTTTATTTGTGTATCACATTGTTTATCTTTATTACTCGCTTCCGCATTTAGTCGTTAAATAGTGAATTGCCTAAGTAATTTAAGAAAGTGTTTAAAATCAAAATTAGGCTAATTGATTAGTTAACAGACTATTCACCCCACTAGTGTGGCCATTTCACCAATATTTTGGTATCAGAGCGGGTCGTTGATTGAGATTTCACCATCTCCTCTACATCGTCTCTCGATCCGAAAAATGACACTAGAGAGTTTAGCGTCTTCACCTCCTAGGTTCGATGCCTCGAACTTTGGTCTTTGGAAATATAAGATGTACACATACTTAAAGACTAAAGGTTTTGGTGTCCGTAACATGTTAAGACTAGAATTCATTGAACCTAAGGTTGACATGTATGCTTGGAGTGAACTTGACAAGAAAATGTTTAAATTTAATGGAGATCGTGAATTGCATACTTTGCACCTTACCAAATGACATGCTTGAAAAAGTCATGCATTGCTCTACGGCTTTTGATTTATGGGCTAGTTTGAATATTTTATACGATCATGCTAAAATCGAAGAAATTGGTACATTTAATGAAGGTAGTGATGACATTGGTCATTCATCTACCCCTATTTTTGGTTTTGATGCCCATAGCTCTTCTAGTCAAAGAAGTAACTCCAAGAGCCGAAAAAGAAAGGTAATTTGCCATGCATGTAAAGATAAAGGGCATGTGAAGAAAAATTTCCCTAACATGAAGAACAAAGCAAGGAAGAGGTAATTTGCCTACTCCGCTACCTAAGCACCGTGCTTAAGATTGCACACCCAAATTAACTAAATTATGAGTAGCTTACAATTGAGGACTTTGCACCGGAAAGACCATACACTCACCTCGAAGGAACTTCCACACCCGGAAGTATCCCGCCTTCCTATCGAGTGAGCTTTCCCACCTCAATTCCTAAGATCTACTCCTAACTTAGATTACACAAGTGGCTTTACACCTTATACACCAAGGTAGCCACTTACACACAAGACCACACACAAGGTCTTCTTACAAGTTCAAGTAAATTCAAGTAAAAACAAATCAAAAAAAAATTCTATTACAAGAAGAGGAAGAAAAGAACTTATCACAATGTAAACACCTCTTCTTTATGAGCTTAGCACCCTTGATGAACCCTTTGATGAAGAACACTTTGAAGCTGAGGGATCAAGAGCTAGGTTTGAAGAATTTGATCAATGAAAGAGCTTGGAGGATGCTAGAGATCACTCTTTGAAGATTATTTGCATCACAAATTCCC
This sequence comes from Canna indica, assembly GCA_034359265.1. Lineage (NCBI taxonomy): Eukaryota > Viridiplantae > Streptophyta > Magnoliopsida > Zingiberales > Cannaceae > Canna > Canna indica. The sequence goes on from CP136893.1 coordinate 43,523,301, forward strand.
TGGAAGAAGAATTAAAGAAGTTAGATGAGGGGTATTTATAACCGTTCAACGGAACGGCTGCTTAACAGGCATTTTTTTGCCCATTGGACGCCGTTCGGTCGCTTGATGGTCGATCGTCGATCGATCGACCGATTGACCGCTGGCTTTTTGCGCTTCTACCGCTCTATTTGGTCAACCAAAGGGTCGATCGAATGAGTCGCGTTTCAGCTCCTCTGCTATCCGATCGACCGAAGTACAAACTGCCAGTTTTTGGCCTCGGTCGATCGACCGTAGTAGCCACTGCCGATTTTTAACCATTTTTGATCGACCGACCGATCGACCGAATTGGCTACTGCCAATTTTTAACAGCATTCGGTCGACCGAACCTGGACTGGAAAATTTTCTTTTTGATCTTCTCGTTGCGCGCTTTATTTTCTGGTTCCATTCTTCAGCGTGCTTTAACTTGAGGGACTTTCCATGTTTTCTTTTAATTTGTCCAAGCCATCTCTTGTGCACGCATTGGTTTGTTTTAAGATTGATCGCAAGATGTGAAACTTCTTGATGTGTCATTTATCGATCCTGTGAGCTTCATACTTCAAGAATTTTATTACATAGATTTGGTTTGTTATCATCAAAATAGTCATGAAGAGAATAGAGCATGAAGGAAGAAACCTTCAGCCAACAATGTATTCATGAAGAATTATTTTCAGGTTTCATATCGATTAGCACTCGACGTCCCCGATCGAAAAAAATAGAGAAATTGGCAAGGACGCTCGTCGTCGCACAGATTTCGTCAGGAAGATAGAGTTTAGGTTTAGGGTGTCTAGAATATTTTGTAAATCCTCATGATGATGCAAAGAAACCTAAAAACCAATCCCGATCCCCAAAACACGAAAACCCGAAAAATTAGAAAAAGCCTTGAAATTCACTAAGCCTAAAATGGGCAGAATGCCTTCGGTCGCTCGACAGTCGCTCGGTCGATCAACCGACGATCGACCGAAAAGCGACCAGGCATCGCCAACGGGCATAAATCAACCTGTTGAGGAGTCATCTTGTTTGAGGGGTTATAAATATCCACCCCAAACTCTCTTGCAAGCCTTCCAAGATACTTCTAAGCCTCAAAGAGCCACTCCTTGTATCTCTACAAGAATTCTTAAGCCATTTTTGCAAAGAACCCTAGCTTTGAGCCTAGAAACCTTGAGATTGACTTTGAGCTTGCTTTGATTCATCTTCAAGTCATCAAGTGGAGCTAGGACATTTTGTTTAAGAGCTAAGTTTATATTGTTTATTATTTGCTCTCATTATTGTTGTATTTTGGTGTTTATTTCATTGTATTTGAATTTGTGTAAACCTAGGTTGCTAGGTTAGATTGAGTTGATGGTTGTCTTGGTGTTTAGGCTTAAATCCACCATTGCAAGCTTAGTTTATTAGGATTAGTTGAGTTGTCACTTAGGTTGAGGTGAGAGAGTGCTCTCGGTAGGAAGGTGAGATACTTTCGGGTATAGAAGTGCCTTCTGTTTGAGAGTGGAGACTTTCCGGTGTAAAGTCCTCTTTGTAAGAGAAATGATATAATCTAGTAAACCTGGTTTGGAAATCCTAAGCAGGGTGCTTAGGTAGTGGAGTAGAAATTGGGGCCGAACCACTATAAATAATTATTTTAGCATTATTTTCTTTGTGTATCGCATTGCTTATCTTTATTACTCGCTTCCGCATTTAGTCGTTCAATAGTGAATTTTGGAAGTAATTTAAGAAAGCGTTTAAAATCGAATTTAGGCTAATTGATTAGTTAACACACTATTCACCCACCCCCCCTCTCTAGTGTGGCCATTTCACCAACAAAGGAAACTATAGAGCTTCTGCTACCTACATAGTTGACACAGTTCAAACTGCCTATAAACCAGACATTGATGATGAATGAAAGAAGACTGGATGTGCAAACAGTCATGAAGAAGCCTATCAAGAGATGTTTGATAAATGGGTTGAAGTGACAAAACTCAACAAGACCCTTCGAAATCAAAACAAACTCATGGTTGATCAAAAGAAGAAACATGAGGAGGAAGTTGAGACCTACCAAAGTCAAATTGCTGAAAAATCTGATAAAGAATTCAAGCTGATTTCTGAACTTGATAAAGTAAAGAAAGAAGCCAGAATGATGAATTCCACTAGTACTTTAAATAAAATTATGTGCCGGAAAATCTCTTTGAAATTATGCTGGACTTGGATACATTAACTCCAGACAGTCAAAACTCTAGTCTCAACTGCCCTTTAAAATGAAGAACTTCCACAAAGGCTCCTCTAGTCATCAACAGTCCACTACTAGGAAGGGAAGTAAAGTACCCACATGTTACTACTGCAAGTGTAGAGGACACATAATTGCAAATTATTTCAAGCTTGCCAACAAACTAAGGAGAAAGTAGCATGGAAATCTTCCAAAGCTAAAAGTTAAACAAGTCTGGGTAAGGAAAACTAATCTTAAATGCAAAGTTGCTTTTATGTCAAAGACTGTTTCTTCTATTGGATCATGGTATTTCGATAGTGGTGGTTCTCAACATATGACAAAAAATTTAGAAAATTTAGAAAATTTAGAAAATTTGAAAAACATCCAGAAACATGAATGTGCAACTGTTACTTTTGGAGATGAAAGACGTGAAAATGTTATAGGAATTGGAACACTCAATGTTCCAGGAATCCCCAGTTTGAAAGATGTCCTGCTGGTGGATGGTCTGAAGGTCAATCTTGTGAGTATCAGTCAATTGTGTGACCAAAATTTAAATGTTTAATTCAACAAAAACAATTACAATGTCTATGATAAAGATGATGATTATATTCTTGAAGTGAGTAGATCTAGAGATAACTGCTATAAGATTGCCTTTATAGCATAAATTTGTAGCATAGAAGGTTAGGTCATGTCAATTATTGGGACCTAAAGAAACTTGTTAGTACTGAAGCTGTGAGAGGAATCCCTAAACTTTCAGGAGAACCAAAATTAGTTTGTGGCGCTTGCCAAGAAGGAAAGCAAACAAGGCAATCCCATAAGCGGTTGCAACTGATGACCACATCAAGGCCTCTAGAACTTCTTCATTTGGACTTGGTTGGTCTTATGCAGGTTGAAAGCATTGGAGGTAAAAAATATGTTCTTGTTTGTGTAGATGATTGCTCTCGTTTCACTTGGACAAAATCTTTAAGGGAGAAGTCAAATGCCTTCAGCAACTTCAAATCCTTATGCCTAAGACTTCAGAATGAACAATAACTTCCAATTCTAAAGGTGATCAGAATAAGAAGTGATAATGGGAGAGAGTTTGAGAACATTTTTTTTCTGAATTTTGTGATGAAAATGATATATTACATGAATTCTCTGGTCCAAAGACTCCTCAACGGAATGATGTTATTGAAAGGAATAATCACACTATCCAAGAAATGGCTCGGGTCATACTAAATTCTAAGAAGATTTCTCAAAGATTTTGGGCTGAAGCAATCAATATAGCACGCTACATTATAAATAGAGTCTATCTCAAACCAAAAACTACAAAAACACCTTATGAGTTATGGAAGGGAAGAAAACCTAACCTTACATATTTTCATATTTTTGGCAACATATGCATGCTTTGTGCTAAATGATAGGAAATATCTTGGAAAGATGCAAAGCAAAAGTAATGAAGCAATATTTCTTGGCTATTCAACAAACAGCAAAGCCTACAAAGTCTACAACAAGTGCACTAAAACTGTTATGGAGTCACGAAATATAAAAGTTGATGACTCACATATCTACTAGACTCTAACTGATGATGAGAAGGATGTTGAAACTGTTGATAAGGCTGTCCAAGACTCATCAAAGTCAACAAAATAGATAGATGAAACTGCTGACTCTGAGACTGACACTGATCAAGAAAATAAAAATACAACTGTAAAATATGTTAAAGCTGTCAAGAATCATCCTTTGAAGAATATAATTGGGGATGTACACGAAGGAGTCAAGACTAGGAATTAGTCCAAGAATAGTCATCAAGACATTATCAGATATTCTTGCTACACCTCAACTATTGAAGCCAAAAGCATCAAGGAAGCCTTAAAAGATGAGTTCTGGATCATTGCTATGCAAGAAGAGCTATAGCAGTTTGTCAGAAATAATGTTTGGGATTTGGTTCCAAGACCTAAAGGTGACAATGTAATTGGAACTAAGTGGATCTTCAAAAATAAGACTGATGAAGCTGGAAAACATCACAAGAAATAAGACCAGACTTGTTGCTCAAGGTTATAATTAGATAGAAGGTCTGGACTATGATGAAACCTTTGCACCTGTTGCAAGATTAGAGTCCATCAGGCTACTTCTTGCCTTGTCTTGCTGTATAAAGTTCAAACTATTTCAAATTGATGTTAAGATTGCTTTCTTGAATGGTATTCTCAATGAAGAAGTCTATATTGAACAACCAAAAAGGTTTGAAGATTTTACTCATCCTGACCATGTGTATAGACTGAAGAAAGTTTTATGTAGTCTTAAGCAGGCACCTAGAGCTTAGTATGAAAGACTAACTCAGTTTTTACTCCAGAAAGGTTACAAAAGAGGAAGAGTTAATCAAACTTTATTCATTAAGGAGTCTCAACTAGTTATTGTTCAGATTTATGTTGATGATATTATTTGTGGATGATATGAAATCTGAATTTGAAATGAGCATGGTTGGGAAAATGAGCTATTTTCTCGGTCTTCGGGTTAAGCAATCTAAATAAGGAATATTTATTTATCAGTGTAAGTATGCTAAGAATCTAATTCACAAGTTTGGACTAGACAGTTCCAAGGCAGTTATATTTATCAACTCATGAGAAACAAAGCAAAGATGATGAAGGAAGGAGCGTTGATTCTAGTCTCTATAGAAGTATGATTGACAGTCTATTGTATTTGACTACTAGCATAGCTGATTTATGTTTTTGTGTTGGATTATGTGCTAGGTATCAAGCAAATCCTAAAGAGTCTCATATTAAGGCAGTTAAGAGAGTTCTCAAGTATGTGAAAGGTAAGTACTTTAGATTTTGGTCTTTGATATTCAGTTGATTGCAACCCTTGTCTAGTTGGATTTACATATGCAAATTAGGCTGGTAATATTGATAACAGAAAGAGTACTTCAGGTAATTATGTTTATGTTGGAGCAAATCTTGTGGCCTGGTTAAACAAAAAACAAAATTCTATTTCTCTTTCTTTAGTAGAGGTAGAATACTTGGCAACAGTTGCAGCACACAGTTGATCTGGATGAGGAACATCTTGATTATGGTCTTAATCAAGAAGAGATGGTACTCTATTTTGACAACACTAGTGCAATCAATATTTCAAAAGATCCTGTTATGCATTATCGTACCATGCACATTGATATAAAATTTCATTATATCATAGAGTTAGTTGAAAGGGGGTGGTTGCAATTGGAGTACATTGCAACAGAAATACAAGTGCAAACTTAATGAGATTATTCACGTTCAGAACAAAAAACAAACAAATGGCATTAACTTAAATCTGAATATTCCTTTCTCAGGGTATTTTACAACTTACTATAATTGAAAGACATATTTTTGCAAATAATAACAACTACTTTGCACATGAGATTTCAAAATTACACTGACAGATGAATAGTTTACACGACATCAAACCTAGACATTAGACAAAACTGAATCAACTGAATGTTACCAATCTTGCCATCCATTAAGGAAGTTTTTTTCTTTGGAAGAAGAGTATGGAAGAAAAGAGTATATGAAATGCCTTTATTTAGCAAAGTAACTTGATTGCACAAAATAACAGCATAATGTCATTGGTAGCTCTTTTTTATGACTGAATAGTGGTTATTCATCACGCGAACTGTAGAAGACTTTAAAATTAGTGTACTATCAACTACTTTCAACCACTAAAGGTATCTCATATTCCAGTTCTTGAAACCTCTTAAGTAGGCTGGACTTGTACTTTTCAACTTCAGCATACTCCAACGAACTTGGAGTGGAACTAACAATAGCAATTGCTCCTCCTTGGTGCAAAGCCTCAACAGCTTTATCTGCATTTTACAGAAATGAAGGCGTGTTATCAATTTATAAATAGAAATTCCAGCACTGTTTTTTATATCTATAAAGTATATATATTTTTAATACTCACATTCAGTTTATCAACTCACTATTTGAAGAATGCAAATTTCAGAACCAAAGATATGCATACCACAATCTTAAGCTTCAACAATGTTTGAACTTTGAAGCATCACCAGAGCATAGGATAAGTGTAGCATGATTCAAGTGGATTATAAAGATAAATTAGGAATTCAGCTGGAAAGCATTATGAATTCCAGGTTTATTCTTCAAATCATTTTATCAATATATGAAACATGTTTCTTAAATATTGCTTAAAAGTTAAACCTGATTCACAACATTTGTTTCAAAAAATGAGCAAAGCATTGCTCACAACGGATACATGCAACAATAAGAGAACATTTGCAAGCCTTAAAGAAAAATTGTAATCATGATAAAAATCAGATCCGCAGTCCATGTTGACACTTGACACCCATTGTAACAAATTTACTATCTACCAACTAACCTAGTGGTGCTCAACATGGACTGCATAAGAATCTTGACATGCAATAAGGTTTAAACAGCAATGCACATGCTACATTAACAGGACCAATAATTGAATGTTGGTTTGGTATATATATATATACACATTACTTAGTAAATGCAGGATGTGCTGAAATTGGTGATGTGATGACAATATAACAAGATACTAATTTAGATAAAGTCGAACAGGATCATGCAACAAATGCAGTACAAATACAACATCCCTTCCAGTTTATCAAATCATATATCTATTATGAATGCAGGTGAAAGATTTACCAGAGTGAGAAAGAGCAACAAGAGTTCTCAGAGCATCTTTGCGTGTTTTGTCATCCTTGGCAGTCCTTAGCATATTCAACAGCTCTTGAGCTCCACCCATCTCTACCACTTTCATCCTCCTTGCATCTAGTGGTAAATGAAGGTGACATTAAAAAAAAGTGAATTTTGATATTACAAAGTTCCAATCAAGCAACACTATAGTTATTTACATCTATTTTGACAAGAAAAAGGGTCAGAAATGAAGGTATCAGGGACCACAGAAATTTCATTTATCAAATCCAGTGTAAACAAGCTTCACTCAAATCCAGTGTAAACAAGCTTCATTAAAGCATCAGACTGAACTGACTGTATCAAAACTCACTCAAACAACACCAAGAGAAAGAAACTAGTCAAAATTAACAATAAGAAAAAGAGCTATATCCGCAAGTTAGAGATAAATTGATCAAAGATTTATCCACAGAAGAACTCTGAATATGGAGAATTTCCAATAACTCGAGTAAGAAAATAACAAACCACTCATACAAGACGATGTAGTAACACAACAAAGAAGAAGAGGAAATCGGGTATGAATAAACTAGAAAGAAAAATTTATAACGTAGCAGCTATATGACAAGTAAGCCTCCTTGGACCATACAAATGCACGGCGAAGGGTTTGGTTAAGATATGCCAAATTCCACCAAGAATACAAATGGAACCTAACCATACATGTCCAAATTATATCTTCTAAATCATCCACACTAACAATCCATTGTTCTCCCCGAAAAGGATATTTTAGTAAATAACCAAATATGACACTTGAGCTAACCCAAGCCATACAAATGCATAGCAAAGGGTTTGGTTAAGATATGTCAAATTCCACCAATTATGCAAATGGAACCTAACCATACATGATACATGTCCCAATTATATATTCTAAATCATCCACACTAACAATCCAACCTTCTCCCTGAAAAGGAGATTTCAATAAATAACCAAATATGACACTCCCCGCCCCGCCCCGCCCCTCACCATCACCACCCCACCCCACCCACCAAAGGGCAGACCTAACAAAATTAAGTGAATACCCAAAATGGAAAAAAAAATTCAAGAGTCTCGGGTCCAAAAAGCGCATGATAAATACTACCAAAACCTAAAAGTGCAGAGGAAGTTAAGTAAGTACTCCTGAAACAAAATATGGAAAGGTGTCTATAACCTTGCAGACATATCCCCCAACCTAGAGTAGCTAAAGTGAAATTAATCCTTGTTTGTACATGGGAAATTAATACTTGTTGAGAAGGATAATACAAAAAGCGATCAATAAATTTTAAATGAAGGAAAATGCATAGTTAAGAATGAAAAATACCATCAACTGCAAAACGAGCCAATCTGGATGCTCCCATTCTCTTAAACAAGGGATCTTTGACACGCAAAAGAGAGATGGACTGTTCCAACAAGTTATCTCCTGAAAAATTGTTGCAGAATATATTTTGTGACCAATATATTTGATTACATTCAACTCTGAATGGATAATAACCATTAATTAAGAAAAGTACTTATCAATAGAATTTGTTACCCATATAAGGAAAAAACTGGAATCCAACAAGTAACGCAGTTGCTAGGAAAATGGCTTTGAGCAACCAACCAGTTTTCCTCTCAACTTCTTCCTCTAGTGACATATCATCTGCAAAGAGTTTAAAATCAATCAATTAGCAAAGATGAATTTCCACTCAGGATTTTCTGAAAGTTTGCTTCCTATATCATGCAGTTTAACATATCCAACACAAATGATTATGATGCATACTGATCTCAACAATGGGACTATTTTAGCTTGCACAAAGTCCATAGCAAGTCTCAATAAGATTGCATTAGATGGATATTTGACTCTAGAAGTTGGGGTATGGATCCACAAAGAATAGAAAAGCAAAGATCAAATAGTGAAAAGTATCTCCAATAGATCAGACAACAAAAGCTAGGTACCCATTTCTCCATCATAGACACTATGACCACAAAAACTAAAATGACAAAAGATATAGTGCTGAAACTCTAGGAGTGAGCTATATGAATCTTTTGCCACCATTAAGCTTTCTGTAGGATAATTCATTTAATCAAATTAGATGGTGAAAATATCTTTTTATTACTTCTAGTAAATTATGCTTTGGTGCTCCATCTATTTGTTCTCATACTAAGTATCCTAACTTCCTCCAATGAGGAGATCTGCAAGTCTCCTGTGAACATGTTCACACCATCTTTGACACTTAATCCTCATTTTATCTTCTGTATGGGTGATATCTGAATCATTATCGAGTAAAACTTGTTTATTTGGGCATATCATTTTTTTTGTACATGTTCTTTCTTAACCATATAAATATAACTTTGATGCATAAAGCATGGCTACTAACTATACAACAATCTCTTTTTTTTACATTTAATTTAAGAGGCACAGAAAGAACACAGTAAATTCTAGACGCCTTTCTCCAACTGGATGATCTAGTTTGTATTAAACGATTAATGCCTTTGTCATATTTTCCTTCATAGTGGACAACAACCTAACTAACATTTTTATTCAAACATTCAGTTTAATTCTACTTAATCTAGAATGTTTAGTCTCCAAGGTTTATCTCCTAATTCAAGTTAACAATTTTAGAACTAATTAAAATTTAATCAATCAGAATACTATCCCCAGCAAACAATAAGAGAGGAGGCTTTCCTTCATATCTATCCTGTAATAGGGACTGTAATTCTTTTTCTCTTTACTTCCTCACTTTCATTGTTGAATCAAATGAACAAGTTTATTAAAAAAGAACAAAAAGAAGGGTCATTACCTCTCTCATTAATCGACGAGAACTGCCTAAAGAAAGAATACCTCCTAATGCTTCCTCCGTCCGATATCTGCAACCAAATGACCATTAAGGAAAAATCCGAAATTGAGAACAAAAATCGATGTTGAAAAATGGAATTTTCGGGATATCAGAGGAAGCTCACGAGCATCTGGTGGGAGTTAGGGAGGTAGGGGCCGAAGAACCGCGGACCACTCCCCCGAAAGATGTCGACCGTCGAAGCTCCAACATGGGTCGGATGGGCGAAGGAGGAAGGAGGAATTGAAGGAAGAACGGCGCCCATCCGGTCGGTGCCGGCGACGTTCGGCGAGGGGGTCGACCCCTGCCGCCGCCCTACAGAGCGCAGAGCTCTCACTCCCCGTATCATTCTTCCGTCGCTACGGACTACGGAGAACAGGTTCTCACTTTTTTTTTACAAGAACAGGTTCTCACTTAACTTTCACTCTTTAAATTCTCAACTTCGAGCTTAATGAGGCCCAACATGGCCCAATAGACTGTATTTTTATATCACAGCACATTACAGAAACAATAGCATGTGTTTCGAATCGGACTCTTGGTGGAATAGTGGAGGAACGGAAATATATTTTATTCCCCCTCAGTTCTTTCTCTATTTCTCGTGCAGGGGAATAATTATTTCAAGGTGCCCATTTAATTCAATCTGAACCGACTGAATCAAAATATACAATCCAAATTCAAATCAAATTCAACAAAAATCGAATAGATCCGAACCGAATTAATTTGATTGAGTTTTCTAATCGGAAATCGAAATTTTAATAACAATGTTGAAATTTAAAATTTGAAGAGATAAAACACATTGATACTATTGGGAAATAAAACCAAACTTACGAACACACACATTAATACAAATATATATATATATGGTTTTCGGTTCGGGTCGGTTCCTGAATTTCGGGAACTAAATTTGACCCGAATACCATGTTCGGGTTTGGTTTGGATCAAAAACTGAACATGACATTGTTGAAATCGAACCAAATAATTTAGTTCGGTTTTTTGATTTAGTTCGGTATAATCCAAATAAAGGACAGACCTAATTATTCCTTGAGTTGAGGTAAGATTCCTTACTTATTCTTCATTATTTTATATAATTTTACCCATGAAGTTTTATATTAATTAAATTATATATTAGGTTATATAATAATATCATATAACATACAATAATTTAAATTAAATAAATATCCAAGCATATGAAACTATTAAAAAAATAACATATCCAATATATGAAATTAAAATAAATTTTTGAAATTGATTTGCCTGTAGACTGTAGTAATTAATTACGAATGGTTAAGATTTCATTAAGGGGGGTGTTTGATTGCCCGCAAGTGCAAATATTGTAAAAAGTATTTGTATGCAAAAGTAAATGCCCGAGAATAGAATTTGTAACTTACTGTTTGGTTGCTCGCAAGTAGAGTTGCAACTTCTATTTGCAAGCGTTTGGTTGGCCGCAAATGAAAGTTGCAATTACATTTGCATCTTCGTATCTAGGTTTAGTAATTTTCGCCCGGTCTGATATATGGGTGGCAAATTTCGGCCCGACCCGACCCAGCACGAAAAAAATCAGGTTCGAGCCAACCCGATAAGGCCTGATCCCTTATCGTGTCAGGTTAGGCCAAGTGTTATCGGATCGACCTGACCCGACAGCCCGATAAACACTTCGGATCAAATATTAGTGGATTTAAAATTCATTAATTATTGGGTTTAAACCCAATTTTAAATATTTTATAGTAGTATCGGGCTAAATGGGTCAGGTCGTGCCGACCCATTATTTTTCGTGCCGGGTCGAGCTAGTATTTTTGGGTCGGGCACAATTTTTTTAATTTGGACCGAACTGAAAACTTAGGATCGGCACGATTTGTCAGACCTAGTCTGATAGCCCGATTGTCATGCCCCAACTCAGGGTCACATGACTAGCCAGTATATACGTGCATATACCCCTCAGTCTAACTCATCCACAAGCTAACTCATAAAAGATAGCAGAAGAAATAAAAAGATTTTATTATAAAAGAGAAACCAAAACAAATTTCATTTAGGGGGCGTTTGGTTACCCGCAAGTGTAAATGCTGCAAAATCTATTTGCATGCAAAAGCAAATGCCCGTAAATAGATTTTGCAGCCTACCGTTTGGTTGCCCGCAAGTAGAGTTGCAACTTCTATTTGCAAGCATTTGGTTGGCCGCAAATGGAAGTTGTAATTACACTTGCAACTTGCAACGTGCAACTTGCATCTTACGAAATTTTTTGGGTCGGGTCGGGCACGAATTTTCTCAAGTCGGGCTGAGCCGGGCCGGGATGGGATGGGCCGAGCATGCACGAATTTATCCGGGCCGGGTACAAACTTTTTTGGGCAGGGCCGGGCACGAACTTTTCGGGTCGGGTCGTGCACAAATCTTTTTGGGCCGGGCCGGACACGAATTTTTTCAAGTCGGCCCGAGTCGGACGGGGACAGGTTGGGCAGTGCACGAATTTTTTCGGGCAAGGCTGGGCCGAACACAATTTTTTTTTCGGGCTGGGCACGAATTTTTTTTCTGGTCAGGCCGGGTCGGGCATGAATTTTTTTGAGCTGGGCTGGGAAACGAATTTTTTCAGGCCGGGTCGGGCAGGAATTTTTTCGGGCCTGGCCGAGCACAAATTTTTTTTGGCCGGGAACGAATTTTCTCATGCGGGGTCGGGCATAAATTTTTTGGGCCGAGCCGAGTCAAGATGGGCAGTGCACGAATTTTTTCGGGCAAGGTTGGGCCCGATGCGAATATTTTGGACTGGGCATGAATTTCTTTTCGTGTTAGGTCGGGCTGGGCATAAAATTTTTCGGGTCGGGTCGGGACACGAATTTTTTTGGGCAGGGCTGACCACGAATTTTTTCGGGCAGGGCCAGGCAAGAATTTTTTCAGTCCAGACCGGACACGAATTTTTTTGGGGCGGGCCGAGCACAAAATATTTTGGGCTGGGTTGGGCACGAATTTTTTGGGGTTGGGCCGTGCACGAATAATTTTGGGCCGGGCAAGGCACGAATTTTTTCAGGTCGGCACGAGTCGGGCAGTGCATAAATTTTTTCGGGCAGGGCTGGGTTGGGCACGATTTTTTTTGGGTCGGGCATGAAGTTTTTCGGGCCGGGCCGGGATACGAATTTTTTTTGGGCAGGGCAGGGCCGGGTCGACAGTGAATTTTTTCGAGCCAGGCTGAGCACGAATTTTTTCGGGCCTGGCCGAGCACAAATTTTTTCGGGCTAGGCCAGGCACGAAATTTTTGAGTCGGGCTGGGCACGGAATTTTTCAGGCCGGGTTGGGCACGAATTTTTTCGGACCGAGCCGGGCTGGGACGGGCCGTGCAGTGCACGAATTTTTTGGTCGGGTCGGACACAAATTTTTTCGGGGCGGGATGGACACGAATTTTTTCGGGCCGGGCCGAGCACAAATTTTTTCGGGCCAGGCTGGACACGAACTTTTTTGGGTCGGGTCGGGCATAAATTTTTTGGGTCGAGCCTGGGACAAATTTTTTCGGGCCAGGCTAAAAACTTAGGCCCGACACGATTTGTCTGACAAATTAATAATTTTTAATTTTTGTATATTATTGAAAATATATTAAAAAATCTATCAAATGACATCAGATGTAAAATCTGACACTACCATCAGGTTCAGCACGCAAAAACCTACAACTTTGATATTTATCTCGTCTTCATCCGACGACTCTACGTCGCCAAAATTAATTATTTTTCAATACTTAAATTATTGCATTTGCAGCCCACAATCTTGTATTGCGGGCTTTTTGGACTGCAATTCCACTTGCGGGGCCCGCAAATGATATTTGAAATACAAGTTGCAACTAGTAAATGCTGCAAAATGATTTTGCAGCCAACCAAACAAATTTGTTATCTAAATGCTGCAACTAGAGTTGCAGCATTTGTACGTGCGGGCAACCAAACGCCCCCTTAAGCAGTAAAGTTTTTAGCAAAAAGTTCAAGTTCGGAAATAAATGAATCAAGTCCAACAGTTCATTTTAACAAATAAAATCTGAAATGAAAGACATGAACATCCCCAAAGGACTACAATTCCAAATCACCAACACAAGTGCATGACAAACTATCAAAAACTCGACTACGACACCTAACTAGGACTGCTATGAGATGAATGTGGTTCCTCTTCCCTCCAACCGCACCAAATGCACCAGCCCACCTCACCGGTCAGTCTCTGCAAAAAAAAATGATAACAAGTGAGTTCAAAGAACTCAATGAGTGGTTCTACCAACTCCCACGAGAAACCAAACACAGAGATATAACATATGAAAAAATACCAGTCTCAAATAGGAATAAAGTCACAAGGGTGTGACTAACTGTTAGACCATCTGGCCATCACATGCTCGAAGGCATCTAACACTCTAGCGGTGAAGTATAACAAGCAAAAGCCTACCATGACCTAAGGCAACAAATCATACTCAAGGGTTACTAGGATAATCAGGATTGGCCAATCCAAACTTATCCTATAACAAAGGAACTCGGGAGCAATTGGGATTTGCCCGTCTGAACTTGCTCTATGAGACATGAAGGGACAATCGGGATTCGCCCATCCGAACTTGTCCCTTTAAGATATCATATATAGGAATAATCAGAATTTGCCCGACCAAACTTATTCCTTAAATGAAACTCGGGAACAATCGGGATTTGCCTGTCCGAACTTGTTCCATGAGAAAACACAAGAACAATCGGGATTTGTCCATCCAAACTTGTTCCAAAAGAGATAACGTAAGAATAATCAGGATTCGCCCATCCAAACTTATTCCTTTAAACACAGGTTGGGAATTAGCCATCCAACGAACTTAACCTTCCGGGCCAAGCCCGCAATCCGGCTCCTAACCGAACCTCTCCGTCATTCATAAAGATATAACGCAATATGACCTAAGTCAAGTGTCTCCTACAGTGTCTTGGGGATGTCATTATTGGGAATGCTACAACACCCAATACCCGATCCCAACTCCTAGACCCGTAACATCATAAACCCATGAAGTTTTATTTCATAAATAAACTTTATTTGTTGGTTCATAACAGATTATGCAGCCCCTTTAATTTTAATTATGCAATTAAAATTATCATCACCAAAATTAGGATTTTGTTTTAGGATTTTATTTTCAGTTTACTGTTGAGCCTAGCATAATCAAATCAAGCTTGAAGGCAAACTCAAGGAATGAGAGATCAAACTAGGATTTCTCTAAGTAATGGCTCAATGAAAGCTTGGAATTGATCAAGGATGACTCAATGAAGTGTAGGAGTGATCAAAAGTGTCAAAGGAAGACTCTTATGGCTTCCTATTTATAATCCATGAAGAGAAGGCATGAAACAGGTGGCTCAACGGACGAAAAACTAGCTGTTTTCGTCGTCGGGTCGATGGCCGATCGACCGGAAGCAAACTGCCGCTTTCTGGCACACTTCAGTCAATCGACCGGTCGACCGAATTGGCTACTGCCAATTTTTGGCACTATTCGATCGACCGACCGATCGACCGAAATTGGAAAAATCAGCTAGTTTGTTGATTTTTTTGCTCGTTTGCTCGTTTCTAGTTCCGTCTTCGCTAAGTCTACTTATATAACATTTATTAAGTTTAAAACATAAATGTTATATAAGGATTACCCCCCCCCCCCCTATTTGGATATAATAAAAATATCTAAAAAATCAAAATCCTTAAGAATCAACATCTAGTTTTTGGGGTCTAGTACAAATTTCCAAAAAATGAAAATTTTCTAATCTCCCGGTTCAAATATGGGGTAGGCTAAAGGCTTCCAAAAACTCCTTAAAAGTACATCGTTATCTAGTTTCTACCCAAGGAATAACTACCGTCATTTTTTGTTTCAAGAAAATGTGTAGGTCATATAACCCTCCAATGAGCTCCTTAGGCTTAGTGAATTTCAGGACGGTTTCCGGGTTTTCATGTTTTGTGGTTCGGGTATGGTTTTTGGGTTCTTTGCATCATAAAGAGGATTACATTATATTCTACACACCCTAAACCTAAACTCTAACCTCCCAAAGAATCCCGATCGTCGACGAGCGTCCTTGCCGATTTCTCATATTTCTTCGATTTTTCCGATCGGGGATGACGTGCGCTAACCGACTTGGAACCTGAAAGATTTCTCAATAAAATATTAGTTCCATGTTTGTTATCATCAAAACCGAGATTAAGACAAAGGTAGAAAACCTTAGGCCAACACATTAGTCAGCCCGTAGGACATTACCAGGAACTCAAAGTGCCCATACCTCGATCTGAAAGCAGTCTTAGGGATGTCACTATACCAAATCCTCAACTGATGGTACCCTGACCGCAGGTCAATCTTGGAAAACCACTGAGCCACCTGAAGCTGATCAAATAAATCATCAATCCTGGGCAGCGGGTATTGATTCTTCACCGTTACTTTGTTAAGCTGCCGGTAATCAATGCACATCCGCATGGACCCATCTTTCTTTTTCACAAAGAGCACTGGAGCACCCCAAGGCGAAACACTCGAGCGAATCAAGCCCAACTCAAGCAGCTCCTGCAACTGGGACTTCAACTCCCTCAACTTAGCTGGTGCCATCCGATACGGCGGAATGGAGATCGGCTTCACCCCAGGCTGCAAATCAATACAGAACTCGATCTCCCTTTCTGGGGGCAACCTTGGCAACTCCTCTAGAAACACATTAGAGAACCCGCATACCATCGGCGTTCCCGCAATGGCCCTCCCCTCAGCAACAGACACAAAGGCCAAGAAGGATTGGCAACCATCTAAAAGTAGCTTTCGAGCCTTGAGAGATGAAATGGCAACCAACGAATCCCCCCTTCCCTCACCCTGGAAGATAAACTGGGGCAATCTGGGCTTACTAAAGGTCACAGTCTTAGCCCTGCAGTCTACTGAGGTGAAATGGTCTGCCAACCAGCCCAAAATTACATAAAGCTCTAGCATCGGCAGGAGTATCAATTCGGCCATCAGCACGTGCCCCTAAATGATCACCTCGCTGCCCCGAAAGGCTGTCTCTGCCAGCATAGAATCGCCTGTAGGCGTAGACACCACAAGAGGCAAATCAAGTATAGAGGATTTCCCTGACAACTTAGCAGCAAATAATGCAGACACAAAATAATGCGTAGCACCTGGATCAAATAATACATAAGCAATAGCAGAACCATCAACAAGGTTACTTGACACCACTGCCATGGACGCCTCAGTGCCTTCTTGGTTCAAGCAAACACCCATGCAGCAGGCCTCTCTGAACCACCTACTCATTGGCCTCCTCCCGAAGTCTGACCTCTCTAAGCCACAGAACCTACTGTCATCGGTGTCTTTCCTCTGGTTTGATCAAGCTGCTGACTGCCCTTACCAGGACAATCCTTTCTATAGTGCCTAGTCTGCCCACAGCTGAAACATACCTCTGAACGTCCCCAGCAAGCTCCCTAGTCCTTCCTGTGACATCGGTTATACGGCTGCGGCCCAGGCCTCCGCTAGGAGCCTCCCGATGACACCCTTGGTCCTGAGCCCATGTGGCATCTGGAACTGTTATGACCTCCACCCTGCATTGGATCCGCTGTCTTGTGAGTACCCTTAGAGTGAGCTGGCCAACCCCCCGAGTGCTGGGGCCGAAACTTTTTCTTCTGTCATGCCTGTCTGTCGGTACCAATGCCTCCTTCCGGAGCGCCTCATCTACAAATTGAGCAAAAGAAGTGTCCTCAGTGTAATGGATAAGTCTGACGATCTGCGGCCTCAGCCCCTCGACAAACCTCTTGACCCTGGCGGTCTCTATGGCTATCAAGGTGGGATGATACTTCGAGAGTCAAGTGAACTCCATCTCATAGTCCATCACTGACATACTGCCGGTCTGACGTAGTAGCTCGAATTCTTTCGCCCGTTTGTTTCGGATGCTCAGTGGCAGGTACTTTTCCATGATAGTAGCTCTGAACTCCTCTCTGGTAGGGGGTGGTGCATCTGTTGCTCTGCAATCCCTCCAAGTGTGAAGTCAATCCTTGGCTGGTCCACTCAGCTATAACATGATTAGTTGAGCGGTCGTCTCAAAAGAACAACCGAGCTCCCTGCACAACTCATAGCAATCTCCTAGGAAAATGGTGACCTCCGGCCACCTACTGATCTATCCCTGTATACTCCGGTTGCCTGAATGCGACAAAATCTGCATATGAAGGTGCTCTAGGAACTCTGACCATCGGTGCCACTGGCTAGGCCACCTCCGGTACTGCTGGTACTGTCGGTGCCGGTTGTGGCTGCTGCCTCAGCTCTTGCTCCCTGCAGAGTGCCTCAAACAGCTCAGCCACTCAGGCCTGCAACGACACAACCATTGGGTCCTGTGCCACCTCCTCCCGGGCCTACGGCGGTCTCCCACTACCCTGGCCCTTGGTCTCTGCCTCGGCGCTCTGTGGAGTTGCTGCCACTACCGCTCCATGCAGCATTAAAGGCCTCCATCAATCTGGAATCACCAGAAAAATATCATAATTAGACAATTTAATTCACCCCAATATTTTTGCAAACTTAACCACAAGTTGCGCTGAGGTGCAGACTTAGCATATTGATCTCATTACATAACCCTACCGTATATCGACACGCTAGCAATGCCCCATACGGTAACAACTCTAGGTCATAGTCAGACCGAACCACATGCTCTGATACCATATTGTCACCCCCCAACTTAGGATCACGTGACCGGCCAGGGTATACGTGCCTATACTCCGCAGCCTAACTCATGCACAAGCCAACTCATAAAAGATAGCGGAAGAAATAAATAATTTTTATTATAAAAGAGAAACCAAAACAGATTTCATTTAAACAGTAAAGTTTTTAGCAAAAAGTTCGTACGAAAATAAATGAATCAAGTCCAACAGTTCATTTTAACAAATAAAATCTGATATGAAAGACATGAATGTCCCCAATGGACTACAATTCCAAATCACCAACACAGGTGCATGACAAATTATTAAAAACTCGACTACGACCCCTAACTAGGAATGCTTTGAAATCAATGTGGCTCCTCTGCCCTCCAGCCACGCCAAGTGCTCCAGCCCACCTCACCGATCAGGCTCTGCAAAAAAAAAAACGACAACGGATGAGTTCAAATAACTCAGTGAGCGGTTCTACCACCCCCCCCCCCCCCCCCACGAGAAACCAAACACAGAGATATAACATATGATAAAACACCTATCTCAAATAGGAACAAAGTCACAAGGGTGTGACTAACTATTAGGCCATCTGGCCACCACATACCCGAAGGCATCCAACACTCTAGCGGTGAAGTATAACAAGCCAAAGCCTACCATGCCCTATGACAACAAATCATACTCAAGGGTTACTAGGATAATCGGGATTGGCCCATCCGAATTTATCCTATAATAAAGGAACTCGGGAGCAATCGGGATTTGTCCGTCCGAACTTGCTCCACGAAATGCGAAGGAACAATCGGGATTTGCACGTCCGAACTTGTCCCTTTAAGATATCACAGGAATAATCAAGATTTGCCCGTCTGAACTTATTCCTTAAAAGAAACTTGGGAACAATCGAGATTTGCCTGTCCGAACTTGTTCCACGAGAAAACACAGGAACAATCGGGATTTGCCCATCCGAACTTGTTCCAAAAGAGATAACGTAGGAATAATCGGGATTCGCCCATCCGAACTTATTCCTCTAAACACAGGTTGGGAATTAGCCCACAATCCGGTTCCTAACCGAGCATGTCCGCCATTCATAAAGATATGGCGCAATATGATCAAAGTCAAGTGTCTCCTACGGTGTCTTGGGGATGTACATCTTTATTGGGAACGCTACAACTCCAAATACCCGATCCCAACTCCTAGACCCGTAACATCATAAATTCATGAGGTTTTATTTCATACATAAATTTTATTTATTGGTTCATAACAGATTATGCAGCCCCTTTAATTTTAATTATGCAATTAAAATTATCATCACCGAAATTAGGGTTTTGTTTTAGGATTTTATTTTCAGTTTACTGTTGAGCCCAACACTAGTGCACCCAAATCGAATCTGACTTCTAAAGTGTGACTTATAGATCCAGACTATATTTTCTGGTCGAAATGACAGGTTAGACGACTATGTTCAGTAAACTATACACATCACAACAGAGATTACAAAATCAGCCCTGAGTTACAATTTCAGCATGAATTTCCAGCAAGATTGAATTTTCAGCATGTTATGGAAATAATTCCGAAATTCACAGAATATAAATCCTAAATTTCCATCACCACGGATTCATAACATCAAGTCCATTGTACAAAACAAATTCATAGTTTGTTAATCAAGATCTAGCAAGCATCTACATCATCATAAGATCAAGACTTCAAGTTTTAAATCAAGAATCCACATCAAAAACACCCATGGCATCAAGAGAAATCTTTCCACATGCAACATAGATTTATAAACTGAAATTACATATCTAAACACATCTCATACATTGGCATCAAAGGAATTTAAATTAAAGAGGTCAATCCAAACCTAGTTTGTAAAGAACATATTAAAGATTTCTTTTAAGCATTTCATCGAACACCTTGAGGGCATCCTTATCTCCACCTTGGCCGAGCACCCCTAGGATCAACGAAGGACTGTCGAGCCCCAAAGGGGGGGAGGGGGGTTCGGGCCTCCTATTCCATGGCAATAAGAAAAAGCGGCAAGAACTCTAGATTCGACGGAAAACCAACAAAAACATCTTGATTTCAAGAACGGCTCAAGAATATGAAAGAAACTTGAGAAAAGGAGGGGTAAAACCACTCACCCGATTAGGAAGAAATAAATAGAGAAGGACTTCGAAGCGGCGACCTCCGAATCCGGCCCCAAAGGGTGGCGGCGGCTCGGCTCCTCAAGGGAAGGGGTGGTGGCTCGAAGGCTCAACGGGGGGAGGGGGGGGGGGGGGGGTTGCTTCAACCAAGCCGGTGGCTTGGCTCAAAGGAGAGGGGAAAGAGGGAGGGATGGCTCGGTGGCTGGCTTCTTGGAAGTGGCGGCTTCAAGAGAAGGGAAAGGGGAGAGGGGCGGCTCGGCTTGGGTGGCTCCTCTCTCCTACTCGGCTGGGGTGGCTCCAACAGGGAGTCGCCTAGCCCTAAGGGGGGATTTTATAATCCCCTCCTATTTCCTCCTATCCACACCCTAAATCCGCACTCTCATCAACCTAGATCTGTAACCCGCTAACCCAACTAATCCCAGTAGCTCAACATAACCCTATACTAAATACAATCATCAATCACATGCACACCCATGCATTATAATTTAATAAATCAAGCACACATAACAGAATAATTAAATAAATTTAATCTACGTAGGGCTGGGAATTGCATAATTCAAACTCCTACTTACCTGAGCTCGCAAGCTCCCACCGGATCATGAGTCGACTCGGCTCGACCTCGAACTAGCCCGCTAGGGGCTGACAATCACAAATAATAACCCAAATTAAATATTAATATCTAGGATATTACACCAACACGATAAAATCATGATCGGGGCACACATTATTGTGTTGGGCCAGGGGATGTAGGTCCGACCCAACCTTATAGCCTAAGATCGGCCCGAGCCCGATGCGGCGATCCTGTGCCGGACTGGCCATCCCTTTGGGAATCTGGGTCGTGACAGACACGTCCTAATTGGCATTGGGCCTGACCGGGCTCGGGACAGGGCTGACTCGAGCACGACCTATTGGAGGCACGAAGATGTTAGTCAAATAGAGGTAAAAGGATAAATATGTCATTTACCCCCCCCCCCCTCTACAATAATTGATCGATTACAAGAGAATCAATTCGATCCATAATAATTTTATTTTATACTCTAAATCACTATTTAGTTTAGTAAAATATATTTTATACTAATAATTTTAATTATTGTATAATACTGAAAATATATTTAAAAAATATATTAAACGATATCAAATCTAAAATCTGATACTACCATTGCGTTCAGCGCGCGAAAATCTATAACTTTGATATTTATCCGGTCTCCATCTGACGACTCTAAGTCACCAAAATTAATTATTTTCCTATACTTAAATTATTACATTTGTAGCCCGCAATCTTGCATTGCGGATTTTTTTGCTGCAATTTCATTTGCAGCCTTCAAATGATATTATAAATACAAGTTGCAACTAGTAAATGCTGCAAAATACTTTTGCAGCCAACCAATCAAATTTGTTATCTAAATATTGCAACTACAGTTGCAACATTTGCACTTACGGACAATCAAACGCTCCATAAATTATCCGCATATAAAACTAATCATGTATTTATATTAGGTAACGTGTATTAATTAGCCATATATGAAATTTATAAAATTTTTATTTTTACATTCAGTCATTACAAGAACGGGAAACAATAAGATTAAGATAATAGAACTAAGGAAGCCGTAAATGAAACAAAGATTTCATATTTAAAGTAGGTAACGTGCATTGATCAGCTATAACGAAGATTTAAGAGAGTAGCTGCATGTTAATGAGATTATCTCCAATTTTAAAAAGCTAATTGCAAATCAAATGGCAGGCAAACCTTCAAATTTGGGCGATAACATTGGCGATGGCGTAGGCGACGATGTTGGCTTGGGCTTGAGTTCGGGAATGGAGGGCTCCACCCGGATTGTTCCTAAGCCGAAGAAGCCTCCAAATCCATCTCCTAGAGGAAGGGATCTCAGATCGTCAATCTGGAGAAAAAAGCTCGCTACTGACGAAAAGATTGATTCGGGATCTCAAAATCTCCCCTATGAGCAAAATCTTTGAATAAACTCAAACACCAAAAGTATGAACCCCTCATCAGTCGCTGCTAGTTCTGGGTTTTCAAAGGATTTCTTTGCTATAGAGAATCCTTTATTTGATAAAAATCTTAAGGAGAATCCTACATCTGTTGTTGCTCAAAAAGAGCATGATAAGAAAATGCAATCTCCCCCCACCTGGGCTGCTCTCTTTCACGAAGCCAACATGCATGATGATATGCCTCAGAGAAGTATTCTAGATGAAAAACCAAAAAAGATTCAGGAATCATCTGAGAACACTGTCACCATTGATGACAAGCTGATTTCGGCTGCAAGGGCAGAATGGAACACAAGTTTATATGGGAAATTCTATGGTTCTACTCCACCATTACAGCTCATTCAACAAGTGATGCCAAAGATCTGGAAACTCAAAGGAAATGTTGAGATAATTGACCTTGCAGTAGGTTTTTTCTGCTTCAAATTTTCATGCTCTGAAGACTTAAACAAGGTACTAACTGAGGGACCTTGGTTCTACAGAGGTAAGGCTCTGTTGCTAATTCCCTGGAGACCAAGTTTTCAGCCAATGCGAGAGAAGATTGAAGCAATTCCAATATGGATTCAGCTGCCTGGTGTTCCTCTGGAATACCTACATAAAGATATATTGATTAGCATTGCAAGAAGCATTGGCCAATCAATTAAAATCGATGGAATCACTTTAAAAGGACAAAGAGCAAAATTTGCTAGAATATGCCTTCTTTGGAACCTTAGTAACAAAGTACCAGCTGGTATATTGATAAATGGGGGTGGTTCTTCTTTTTGGCAGGCCATAGCATTCGAAAATGTGCCAAGGTTGTGTTTCCATTGTGGTAAAATTGGTCATCTCGAAGACAATTGTATCAATAAAAAAGTTGAAATGCCAGCTGAGGCAAATTGTGAAACAGATTGTGGCAATCAAGGTGGAAACCAGGGAACATATGCCTTACCAAAAAAAAATAGACTGCAAAGATACTAGTGATGGTATTTTTGGACCATGGCAAATTATAAATAGGAAGAAGAAAGTAAATGGTACAAAACTTGATTCACAAGAAAACAGAAGCAGGAATAAATTTGAAGTCTTGTCCAAGACTCCAATTCTGGACCAAGTTTCTAAAATGGAAGAAGACAAAAACATTTCCATGGAAGCTTCAAAAGAAAGCAACTCTCCTCCTCTCTTCAAAAAGTCTGACATTAACGGAGAATGCATAGCAAATAATATTGAAAAGAATATTATTTTTACTGCGGAAAAATATGAGCATTTAGCAATACAGATTGATGTTGAAAAGGACTTGGAAAAATTTCACAAAAAGCTAACATATACTCTTGAGGTTGCAGTTAGCAAAATTACAGTAAGCAGTCAAACAAACATAGAAGATACAGATGAAGATTTGATAAGCAGCCCTCTTCTCAATTCTAGAAGAATCAAGGAAATCTATATGTCCCACCTGGGTTGCTACAGAATTAAGCGCCTCTAGTATTTTTTTAATGGAGATTTTATCTTTGGAATATTAGAGGTGGGCTTAAGGCTGCTGGTTGGGACTATTTGGAGTTAATGGTAAAACACACAAGCCAACAATGGTTCTACTAGTTGAAACTCACTTGGAAGATGAAGACTCAATTACTTGCATCAAGAAATTTGGCCCTAACTGGGAGGGTCTTCATGTAGTAGGTAATGGAAGATCTGAAGGCTTCATCTTAGTTTGGAAACATGAAACAATCAAAGCTCACATCCTTTATAGTTGCCCTCAAGCTTTGCATGTTTCTGTTTGTATTAATGGAAAGGAATCTTGGCTGATAACAGGGCTGTATGCAAGTACCAGTGCTAAAGAGAGAGAACTGCTTTGGAATTTCCTCAAAAATCTTAGTATTGACAACATTCCGTGGGTTTTATTGGGAGACTTTAATTGCATTGAAAAGCAAAAAGATAAGAAAGGTGGCAGATTATTCAAAATGGGGAATTCAACAATGGCCTTTGATGCTCTTTGCCTTGATGCTGAGTTGATTGATCTGGGTTTTAATGGTTGTAGGTATACATGGTGTAACAATAGATCAGGTGATAAAAGAGTCTCTGTCAGCCTTGACAGAATATATGCTAATGGTAATTGGATTTCCAAATATAGCAGTGCAAGGGGCCATCATTTACAGATGCTAGCTTCTGATCACAGACCTGTTATGCTAGACATAAACATGAGCAATATATTCACTAGAATCAAGAGGAATTTTGTCTTCGAGCTATACTGGTTAGAAGATGAAAACATCAATGAGTTCATAGAAAATAATTGGGTCAATTCCAACACGAATAATGGTAGCTTGGATTCATTTGAAACATCTTTGATGTCCTTGGGGGAAAAGCTTAGTACATGGAGCAGATACCAATTTGGCTCACAGGAGAAAAACCTAAAGGATACTATGGCTGAGTTTGGCAGACTTGAAGCTGCCGATGAAATTAGTGTTGCTTCAGAAGAGGACATGGTTAAGATAAAAAGCCTTTCAAACAAAGCCATGGCCCTCAATCGACAACTCCATATCAAATGGTGGTCTAAAGCAAAAACAAATTGGATTGAGATGAATGATAAGAACACGAAATACTTTCACAACCTGGTGAAGTATAAAAGGAGGAAAAATTTAATCACTGAACTAACAGTAGATGGGAAAAAGCTTACTGAAATCATGGAAATTTCTGAAGAAATTGTAAAATGGTACAAAGACTTATGGAGTGAAGACATTACTTGTTTCCATAACTAGAAGGAAATTAAACAAATGAATTGGAGGAAGATTCCTCACAATGCACATAAAGATCTGATCAAAGACTTTACTGAACATGAATTTGTTTCTGCAACGAATGGACTAGGTAGAGGCAAAGCACCAGGTCCAAATGGTTTCAGTTTGGAGTTCTTTTTGAAATTCTAGGAGATCATAAGGATAAATTATATGGATGCAGTCAAGTCTTTGCACAAAGATGCACAAAGTTTTTGATGAATCCTGGGGTAGTACCAATCTAGTGTTTATTCCAAAGAATGACCAACCAAAGACTGTAAAATAATTTAGGCCCATTGCATTATGCAATGTTGCCTATAAGATACTTTTGAAAGTATTAGTCAACAGAATTAAGACTTGGGTTGGGTCAATTATATCCAAAGAGCAATCTGCATTTGTGAAAAAAAGAGACTTGCAGGACAATATCATTCTTCTCTCTGAGAAAGTAAGCATCATGAGAAGATCTAAAAGAAAACATCCCTATTTTCTCATTAAACTTGACCTCGAAAAAGTTTTTAATAGGGTCAGTTGGGAGGCTCTTGAGGGTATCTGCAGATGTATTAATCTTCCAAGTAAGTTTACCGGATAGATCATGGGATGTCTTAGAGCTGCTAATTTTAAATATTGTATAAATGGCCAGCAGTCAAGGTCTTTTAAGAGTTTCAAGGGAGTAAGGCAATAGGATCCTATCTCCCCTTACTTATTCATTATTGTTTAGGAACTCCTTACTGTGCTTATTAATAGGGAAGTAGAGAACAAACACATAAAGGCATTCAAATACAAAAATATCACTGTTAGTCATTTATTTTTTGCAGATGATATTATTATTACTGTCAAATGCAATAGAAAGTCATGTGATCACATCAAATCGGTGCTTAATCAGTATGGAAATATCACGAACCAAAGGATTAATTTTGGCAAATCAGAAATTATTTTTCCTGGTGATTATCCAAAACAAAAAAAGAGGAGACCTATAACCTATTGGGTATCAAAGAAGGAACTCTTCCTCTTCAGTACCTGGGTGCTCAGATCAACAAAGGTAAATGTTTCATTGATAGCCAAATGTAGATTATACATAAAGCTGAAAGTAGACTTAATAGTTGGACTAGCAGGAATATCTCCCAAGCAGGTAAAACAGTTCTGCTTAACTCAATTATTAATTCAATTTCCATTCATACTCTTTCTTCTACTTGGATAAATGATAAGGTAGTGAAAGAGTATGAACAAGTTGCAAGGAACTATATGTGGAAATCAAACTCAAAGAAGAAAGGCCTACATCTAATAAACTGGAAAAAAGTTACCTTGTGCAAAGCAAAGGGAGGCTTGAGATTTAAAAGTGGTGAAATATTCTATTCATGTCAAAAGAATTTTACCACTTTTAAACAAAAAAGATCTCAGCTGGGTAAACATTTTGGTTCAAAGGTATAACAACATCCACCCTTAGGCTGAAGGTCATAAGGATTGAAGGCTGTCAACTATGGTCAAGCTCAGAAATGGTCTGAAAATTAACATTGGCAATGGTACAAACACTGATTTTTGGAAAGATCCTTGGATAGATTGCATTCCCTTAAACAAATGGCCAACTTTTATTAATATAAGAAACAAAAAGACTTTGAAAAAGTAAGTGACATGATTTCTAATGGTGAATGGAATCTCCAAAAAAAAAAAAAAAATCTCATCTCTTTGCTGAAGAGCTTTCCAATAGAAGTTCTCAAATCTACATTACAAGAAGGAACATTGATGACAAGTGGGTATGGGCTCTAAATAGGAAAAGAAAATTGAATTGTAAGGTAGCTTACAACTTCATGAAAGTGAAACTTTTGAAGCAGATGACAATAAGTTCATTTGGAAAGAGATGTGGAACTTAAAAGTTTTCCCAAGAATCAAAGTCCAAGGTAGCTTATGAATTGTCGACTTCCTACATCCAAATGGTTATAAAAAATCAGTAAGATTGAAGAACAAAAATGCTACACATGCAGTGATGGCTCTGATTCTATTTTTCATATATATTTTTATTGTAACTTTGCAAAAAGTGTTTGGAATGCCCTTGAATGTTTGGTCAAATACCACTTTGAATACAAGGAGAGTTGGTTTCAAGGTAAATGGATAGAGGAAGGCAGACTACTAAACAGTGAGAATAGAATGAATCTTATCAGTTGCATAGCAGCTGGTCTTTGGTTCATTTGGAAAAACAGAAATGAAAACTGTTTCAAAAGAAAGGTTTTTAGTCATTCTACTCTTACTTACAAAGCATTACTCGAAGTAAGCAGTTTCACAAGCCTAAAAAAGTTTTCTCCATCTTGCAAAGTAAACAACAGTAACCATGTTCTATCTCAAGACTTGGATGGTAGAAATGGCTCTCCTCCTCATGATGTAAATAGCCATGAAAAGAACTCCACGGAGAAAGCTTCAGTTTACTCTGCTTACTGTGATGCTGCCTGGATCAAGCAGACACATGATGCTGGCCTGGGTTTTACCATTCTGGATAATATGAACAATGAAGTTACAATGGGATATTGTAATTCAAAAGATTCTGATGTTCTCACAACCGAGCTAAATGCTATGTGGATGTGTTTATTCCACATTTGGAATGCAAGGAACTAATGCATTTTAAGATATTTTCTGACAGCATGTCAGCTATTGAAGTTCTAAATAGGAAACATATATATAAGCCTCCTTGGTTTGTGAAGAACCTGGTGGAGGATATTCTTTGGGCTGCTGAAAAGAGTTCAATCAAAGGTTTCTTTCATGTTAAAAGAGAGAGCAACTTGAAGGCTCATCTCCTTGCAAGAGTTGGGTTGATCAATGATGAATCAATTCTGAACAAGTCTGATTGCTGGGACACTTTGGATGCTCTCCACTTTAGTAATTGTGTTTGTAGATCTTTTTCATTTAAGAAGGTTACTGATTGAGGCTAGTTTTACATCCTTGCAAGAGCTGGGTTATAGAAAAACGACTTGTTCAGAATTGATTCAATTAAGAAGGTTTCCCTAAATCTCAGCTCTAGTAATGCTGAGGCTAATTTTATACCTTCCAGAAATGTAAATACACATGAGTGTATAGAAAAACCTTGTAGTGCTTTTTGTTCAGATATGAATAAAAGTGATAACCAAGGGAAATATAATTCTGCTTACTTGCATGGCGAAGGGTGTACGGCTATGGCCCTCTACCCCTTTTCCCCATCTAGTGAGTAGAATTTGACCTTTGCTTTTTTTTAAAATTTTTAAAGCTAATTGTATATTGATTAATTGCTTTAAAATTGAATTTCAATTAAAAACTACAAATGAATGCGCTCTGAATTTAAATATTGAATTAAAATAATGAATAAAATTAAAATTTAAAAAATTCAATATTTGCTACATCAGCGAAACTTGGTTCTAGATATGTTGTGTGACATCTTTGAAACTTTCTTATATATATAGATAAGATAAAATTACTTAAAATGACCTAGCACAAAATTACATATCATAAGTTTGAAGTGCTTCAGCATCAAGCATATATCCACTACCTTGGCACTACACTAACTTCTAAGCCAATCACCAAAATAACTTGTTCACATCATATGAGGTTACACCAAGATCTTATCCTCAACCTAGAGAGTGTTTCTACTTCAAACAACAACAAGCTAAACAACAAGACTAGGAGTTTCAACCATACCTTTACAGCAAAATATAAAAAAATATTAATAAAATAAGAACAACAACAAAGAAAAGCCAAAATAAAAGAACAAAACTAGTTTAAAGAATTCATCTTGGAGTTCCTAGTCCTTCGATGCCACCAAAATGAAGCTACAAGTGAATCCAAGAAAAAGCGAAGGAAACTAGCACACAAACTTGAGATTTGAGAATACAAATGAACCAAAGTTGGTGAGGGAACTCTTAAGAGCTGTTTGGAAGCTATCTAAGAAGGTTTTTGAGGGTCCTTCACCGGGTTATATAGCTTCTAGGGTCAAAGGAAAAGCTAAGCTAACCGACTTAATGGTTTGAAAACTAGTAGTTCGGATTTCACTAGAACCTCGATCGAACGTCAGTTGAACTTTGGTCGAACCTCAGTCGAATGTTAGTCAAACTTCGATAGATTAGATTTCGGCTAAATACTACTCGAAATTTTTGACACAAGTTCGGATGCAGATTAGTCGAAATTTCTGTCAACCAACCTTCAGGCGGACTTCGATCGAAACTGCTTAAATTTTAGATTTTTTTGTGTCGATTTTGGGTGAAAGTTGTATTTTTACGCTTTGAAAAAACAAGGAAAGAATTGTTAGGTGACATCCAAAGTTTACAACATAAAACTAAGACCTAAAAACTAACTTAGAGGTCGTCTTCCCTTGGTATCACCATTCTTGAAACTTCGAGCAATTTTTAGGCAAATTTCGTAGTTGTATCGTACTCAAACATGAAATCAAAACTCAATGAAATCATTAAATATTTATTTGTTATCATTAAAACAAAGGACATACTCGAGGTTGCAACCTTTGGTCCAACATTACCTTTATTTTTGATGATGATAAATAATTCAAAAGAATAATAATATAGAGTACCAATACATTAAAGTACAATTTATCTACACCTAACAATATGCATGACTTACTTTTACGCCCCTTACTATGTTGCAAACATGACATAAATATACTGCGGTTTTTATTGCAAGTGAAGGTGATGACGTCATCTGATAATCTCGTGGGGATGTTTCTCAAAATGGGTCGAGGCTGATCTCGGAGATGGAGGGCTTATAATGGCATATCATCGTGATAAGAAAGGACGTGGTTTCCATGTATGGTCGGGTGGGGTCCCCGGATGGAGCCGTTTGGTCTAGCTTGAATCTACTCTAGGAGTGTGGCCAGGTGGAGCCCCCAGGCAGAGCCGTTTGATTTGGCTCGAGGTAAGTCGTGGGGCGCTACGGGCTCTAATCTGATCGGGCCCAATAGTTCTAGTCCAGTCCACAGCCCCCCGAGCTCGGTCAGAGTTTGGAGGACTACATGTGGAGCTCTTAAGTGGGATTAACTTCCTATCTCTAGTTCTTTTGTAATTTTCGGGAACTTCTGGAAATATTTTTCATGTTGTGTTCAACCATTGTAAAGGCTGAGCTATATAGAGTGGCCTTTGAGGCCGGGCCGAAGTAGTTGATCACGAAGGTTGAACTGAAGTAGGTGATAGCAGAGGTCATGTCGAAGTGGATGATTGCAAAGACCGAGCTGGACTTAGCGGCTGTGGAGGTCGAGCTAGAGCGAGCAACCGTGTAGGCTGAGTTGGAGTAAGGGGTCATGGAGGCCGAAACTGTCTCCTGTCTCGTCTTGAAGAAAATCGAATCAACATATTTTTATCGTGTTGTTCTTGTGTCCACTCAACTAACGTGCCTGGTAGGTTGGTTTGATAATGAAGATCTCCTCGTCCTACGTGGCAGTTAATGGTTGGCATTTGCCTCCTCATTTTTGGGGATGCATGATGGCGGAAAAACATTTGTGTAAGTGAAATGGCCTACAAAAGAGGGGGATGAATAGTGTGTTCGCTAAACTTTAGCCTAAATTCAATTTTAACCAATTCTTAATTACTTAGGCAAATTATCAATTCAAGTCTAAATGCGGAAGCAAGTGATTTAGGAGAAATTAGTGATTTAGCAACATAATAATCAAAGTAAGGACAAGCTAATCACACTCAACCAAAGGAATGCTAACAAGATAGATTTATAGTGGTTCGGCCCCAATACCTACTCCACTACCTAAGCACTCCCATTTAGGATTTCTAACTCTAGTTTACTAGATTAAAGTGTTTCGTTACAACGAGTTTCACTGGAAAGTCTCCGCTCTCACACCGAAGGCACTTCCACACTCGGAAGTCTCCGCCTTCCTACCGAGAGCACTCTCTCACCTCAAACCTAAGGGCAACACAACTAATCCTAGTGAACTAAGTTCACAAATATGGATTTACGGCTCAACACCAAAGAAACCACCAAACCCAAGATCTACAACTAGATCTTTACACACTTGATATACAATCAAATAAACACTAAAAACACGAGTAAATGAGAGTAATAATAAATAATACAAACTTAACTCTCAACCAAGAAGTCTTAGCTCCTCTTGATGCCTTAATGATGAAATAATTGAAGGTTGAAGGCAAGATCAAAGGTTTTTGTCTCCAAGCTAGGGTTTGCACAAAGAATGGCTCAATCAATCTCAATGGTGATTAAAATAAGTCTCAAGAAGTGTTGGATCCTTTGGAAGGCAAGTTTGGGGTCTTATATAGAGATCCCAAAGGTAGAAGCACGGTTTCTTGAAATCTCAACGAGTATAAATTCAAAATAGAGCCGTTGGGGGCATTCTGGGAATTCTAGAAAGTTTGACTAGTTGATTCTGTGAATACTTATAGAGTACCGATACTTTCCAGGCTATTCCGAAATGTCAATCTGGGTTGTTCCGGGTTGTCTATCCGGGTTATTCCGGATTGTCCATCCAGGTTGCTCCGAGTTGTCCATCCAGGTAGTTCTGGGTTGTCCATCCGGGTTGTTACAACATCCCATTCAGAATGTTGTTTAGTACTTGGAAACTCTTGGTAATGTTGTAGAGTACTCGTACATTTCGGTTGAAGTCTGGTCGACCAAAACATCAAGGTTCTTTCTTTTGGTTCGAGTTTCAAGTTTGTTTCTTTAGGGATCTTTGCATCATAATGAGGATTAATACAATCATTCTAGACACCCTAAACCAATAAACTCTATTCTTCCCGACGAATTCGAGCACGTTGACCAACGTCTTTCCTGTTCACCCATTTTTTAATATTTCTGATTGAGGACATCGCACACAAACCGATATGAAACTTGAAAATTTTTCTCCATAAAAATATTAGTTCCATGTTTGTTATCATCAAAATGAGATTAAGACCAAGGTTGAAAACCTTAGGCCAACAATTCTCTCATGTCTTGGGGATTTCTAGAGAATCGTCGATTGTCGAGCTGGTCGGTTGAGATTTAAACATGTCCTCGCTGCTAACCATTGGATAGAGATATTGTCATTCTTTGGCCTATAAGGTGACTCTTTTCCTCCTTGTTTCGAACCTTTATCATGTTCTTTGGCATTCGTTCTTAGCAGGTTTTGTCGGTGTTTTCTTGGTTGGTTTCTTTCTTCTTCCGCCACTGACCCCCTTCAAAAAGCTTTCTTGGTGTTCTGCTTTAGTTTTTGAATCGTTGGTGTTGGCTTCAGGTTTGCCTTCTTCACGATCCATTTACTAGTACCTTAACCACCAGGTGCACTTCCACTATTTTCCGAAATGAACTGTCCAAAATCTTTCTATCGTTGAGGTGAGATGTCTTCATTGCTGAAGGTACCAGGCTACTTGCTCATGAGGGGATGAGTTTGTGTTGCCGGAGGTGGCGGTAGTAGCTGGTGTGTGCCCGAGAATGCTGCAGCATATTTCGGCCTTACGCATATGTTCCAATAATCAATTAGGTTTTCCCGAAGGGGTGAATCCCTCAGAATATATCCAACTCCAGATGAGCAAGTTAAGAGAGTCTATGTCTAGAGACTCCTCAGCAATGAAGACATCTTACCTGCACGTCCGAAAGATTTTGGACAATTCATTTCGAAAAATAGTGGAAGAGCACCTGGTGATTACGGTAATACTAAATGGATCGTGAAGAAGGCAAACTTGAAGCCAAAACCAATGATACAAAAATTAAAGTATAACACCAAGAAGGCTTTCTAAAGGGGGTTAGTGATGGAAGAAGAAAGAAACCAACTAGGAGAACATCGACAAAACCGGCTAAGAACGAATGCCAAAGAGCGCGAGAAAGGCCGGAAATAATAAGGGAAAAAGTCACATTATAGGCTGAAGAATGACAACCCCTCTATCCAATGGCCACCAGGGAGGACATGATTAAATCTCAACCGACCAGCTCGGCAATCGACGGTTCTCTAGAAATCCCCAAGGCACGAGCGAACTCTTTTCCCGCCATGATGCCTCTCCATAAACGAGGAGGCAAACACCAATCAACAACTGCCATGGGAAGAATAGAGTTTAGTTTTAGGGTGTCTAGAATGATTGTATTAATCCTCATTATGATGCAAAGATCCCTAAAGAACCAAACCCAAAACCCGAACCAGAAGAAAGAACCTTGTTGTTTCGGTCGACCAAATTTCAATCGGATTATACCAGTACTCTACAGTATTACCAAGAGTTTTCAAATCATAAACAATATTCCAGATGGGATGTTGTAACAACTTGGAACAACCCGAACAACCCGGATAGACAACCCGGAAAAACTCGAATGAACAACTTGGATGGACAACCCGGAACAACCTGGAGAGACAACCCGGAACAACCTGGATTGACATTTCAGAATAGCTTGGAAAGTACCGGTACACTGTAGTATTTCCAGCAAAATTCCCAAAATACCCCCAATGGATCTTTTTTGAATTTTTACTCGTTGAGCTTGTTGGAAACCAAGCACCTAACTTTGAGATCTCTATATAAGACCCCAAACTTGTCTTCCAAGCCATCTAACACTTCTTGAGACATATTTTGATCACCATTGAGCTTGATTGAGCCATCTTTTGTGCAAACCCTAGCTTGGAGACAAAAACCATTGATCTTGTCTTCAACCTTCAATTGTTTCATCATCAAGGCATCAAGAGGAGCTAGGACTTCTTGGTTGAGAGCTATGTTTGTATTGTGTTTGTAAAAAGGTGTGGGTGATCACACACCTTGGGTTCACTTATTTGTAACTTTAGAGTTCATTAGGTTTGAGGTAGAGACACTCTCTAGTTTGAGAGATAAGGCCTGGGTAGATCCTCATTAGAAGCAAAGGAAAGTTAATACAAGTGGTTGTAAAATCCTTGCTGGTGAGCCAAGGTAGTAGAGTAGGCGTTAGGGCCAAACCACTATAAATCAACTTGTTAGCTAGGGGTGAGAAAAAAAAAATTGGTTTTTCGATTAACCGGAAAACCGGTCCGAAACCAAACCGGTTTTTTCGATTAACCGAACCGGTTTTTTCGATTTCATTTTATGTTTTTGAAAAAATCGGTTTTCGGTTTCGATTTCGGTCCGAGATGTAAAAGTCCACCAATTTCGGTTAACCGATCGGTTCATAATATTATATATATTTAATAATAATTTATAAATTATAATAAAATTAAAAACAATTTATAAATTATAAAAACATATAAAAAATTACATATAATTATAAAAATTTATAAAATTTATAAAAATTTATAAAAACATATAAAAGATTGTAAAAAAATATAAAAAACTAAAAAAGATTTAAAAAACTAAAAAAAGTTTTTGCAGCATATTATCTTGGTTCAAGTGGTTTTACTTTTTTTTTTCTTTTTTCTTAATGAGAATACTGTATTTGTTTGAATTATTCTCCATATGTGATTTGTATAATATTATAATATTTGTAGGTTAAAAATTTTTATTGGTTAACCGGAAATTATCGGTTAACCAAACCAAAAAAATCGAAACCGAAATGACGGTTAACCGAAGTTAATGGACAGGTTTACGGTTAATGATTTTGAAAAACCGAAGTTAATGGACCGGTTAATAAAATTGCTAATGGACCGGTTAACCGGTCCATGCTCACCCCTCTACTTGTATTTTCTTATTATTTCTTGATCACTAGAGGGGTTAGTTAACCCCTCTAGTGTGCCTTAACACCTTACACAATTTGGACCTAGAAATATAAATTCTCTAGTTGATTATTACAAAGAACTGAGGTATTGAGAAAAAAATGGTAAGAAAATGAAAAAGTCAAAAACAAAGCATCCATATATATGCTCATGTAATATATATGATCAAATCTTTTATGTATTCATTCCCAGCACCCGAATTATCTCACTGTGATAGTAGAGATTATGCTCCTTTTCTTCTTCTTCAACATCCAAAAGCACAAACTCTGTATCAAAAATGTAACCCTGATCCTTAATCTTTTTTATCAACTCTTGTAGCTCCTGGTTGGTGTAGCAGCATCCCCCCCCCTTCACCCTACTGCCCCTCCCCCTATGGCCTCCTGCCGAT
This sequence comes from Canna indica, assembly GCA_034359265.1. Taxonomy (NCBI): domain Eukaryota; kingdom Viridiplantae; phylum Streptophyta; class Magnoliopsida; order Zingiberales; family Cannaceae; genus Canna; species Canna indica. The sequence continues at coordinate 43,558,454 of CP136893.1, forward strand.
CTCTCCATCGCCCCCCTTCCCCTGACCCCATACGTCGCCCTCCATCCCACCACCATCCCCACTGCGCCTGTGAAGCTCATATTTCTTGTCCCCCAAAATGGAGCCCTCGCCATCCCCCTGTGGATCGGGATGGGTGGATTCGCGTGGTATACCGCCATCGCCATCACTTCCCTTTGCCACCCCACGATCGCCCCCCTCGTCCATGGGTCGGTCCCCGTCGGATGGTTTGGAGGCCATGGCACCTCCTGTCGGGTCCTTCTTCTTCTTCTCCCAAGCCCCTTCCTGTTTGATTTAGACACGCTGGGTGACCTCCCCCTCAGCATGGTCCACTGTCCTCGAGGGCGAGAAAGTTTCTGTGTCGTGAGCCATTGCATGGCTCCAATCCCTCTCGACGTTAGGTTGCAGGCGGCCTAGGGTCCAACGGCCCTAGTACGGTGGGTGAGGTCTTGCGGCCATGCGTTGGGGCACCTGTCTTGCGTGCGAGATCCCCGTCCTTCGCTAATGTTCTTCACCAATAGACGCCTGCACCACCTGATCTAAAAACTTGGGTGTAGGGGGTCAGGCGGCCATTCCGCATGCCATCCATTGCATCCTTACGAAGGGACTTTCGCTGCTTTAATTGCTTGGCTCGACGGCACAAGTACTGCACCTGCCCGCATCCGCTTCCTTGCTTCCGCTGCAAGTCTTCAAGCCATGCGGCCTACAACTATACGTCCGCCCGGCCTCCTTTTTAAACAGCCCCGTTGCATGCCCCCTTCCTTCTCGTCTTGCACCCTCTTTTGAACTCCCCGCTCCTCTTTTATCACCCTCCGCCCCTTCGAGATTGCCATGGATGTCGCGCGCCCTCTCCGCGATTGGGTCTTCATCCCAATGACGCCTGCCATGACGAAAGGGATGAATCTCCTTCGGCACAAGGGAGTAAAGGTGTACATCTCTGGTGCCTGCTGCTTCGTCAATATAGTGGTCCCCCAACTGTAATACCCGAGATTTCCTAATATAAAATTTTATTTGGTTCAATGAGCGGGATCGGGGACTAGTCGTGTCGAGTAACAAAATTGCCGCGAGTAGAAGGTATAATTTAAATTGTTGAACTCGTGATTAATGCTTTTGTGATTCTTTAAGTTGAATTGACTCAAGTCGGGTTGGAACTGGGTTCGCGGGTCGAGTCACGGCTCAATTCGGGCTCAGGTTGAGTTGGATAAGAGAACTTAAGTTATGAGGGCATTGTTGTCAAAAAAAAAAGAAAATGAAACCCTCTTCCCCGGCCGCTGTACGGCTCAAGGAGAGCCGCACGTAGCTTGGGGTGAGGGAGAGGAGGGAGAGGGCAAGAGGGCGGCGCCGGAGTTGGTGTCATCGCCGGCGATCGAGAACGTCTTCGTCTCATCTTTCTCTTCCTTATAATCAAGGTGAGTGGTCGAAACTCGACTAGTAGAGTGTGGCGTGTGGCCGAACCATGTAGATGGGGTAAATCGAGATTTCATGTGTCATTTATTGTCAATAGATGATGTTTCTCGGATTCTTTAATCATGTTTTTCATTGATGTATGGATCCTTGTGTTCAACATTCGTTTTGTGATTATTTTGGTGCCAATCGATTGAAGAAAAAAGGGGAAAGACCATGCCAAAATTTCCCCGATCCTTGAATGCTTAAATCCTTGTAGACTATCCCCAATCATGTTCGCAAGTCTTAGAGAAATTGATAGAAACATTGGCTATTGACATGTGTAGATTGTTCTTGTGTTGAGATGTATTAGAGGGTACTCTATATGTTTTCATGTTGCTAGAATTTATTTCTATAATGTTGGAATTAAAAAATTATTTGTTGTAGATAATTATTTAATTGCTGAAATCATTGTTTATAAACTATTATGAATTATTATTGTTGTGATAAGTTATTTAAATTGCTATGATAAATATGCACATGCTGAAATAGATCAATTGTTGCCATATATTTCATGTATGAGTTATAGATAAACACTATAGGTTACGATTAGTGACTCCAGTACAAATAAGTGAACGACATCGTACACTTGAATGACAGGAGGGTGACATATGTTGGACCTCACACTTTTCTATCCAATTTAGAAGTAGTGAAAGTAGAAACATTAGAGATGCTAAATCATATTCTCATGTTGAGAATGGATAAGTGTAGTAGAGATTGGCATACTACAATCCTCATTAGGACAAGAACAAGAAAAATGAGAAAAACAAATTGGTGCAGCCGGGTAGGGTTGGGTGTGGGCGTAAGCCCGAGGTAGTACTTAATTACTATGGAATACTTATTTGTATGTGTATTGTGCTTGAGATGGTTGGGCTGAGGAGTGCTTTTAGCTAGAGCGACTATTACCCGACTTAGCGGGGGGTTTTAGGGTCTTGAGATTACACCAGTGGGCCACCCTAGGTGTTAGACCCGAGTGGCGAGGGTCTTGTGATTCCGTGAGTAGGCCACGCTGACGGTAGACCCGGATGTTGGGTGGGACTAGCTATTCCTAACTCGGTGAGGGCTCTAGAAACTAGCTGACCATCCTAGTTGACGGACTCAGTGATTGAATCGCTAAATGCAAGATTTTATGGAAATTATAATCTGCTGTGGCTAGATGCTTACTTGTATGATTGTGTAGGCCGGTATGGCCGAGTGCTGTAATGAGGTGAAGGCCGGGCATGGCCAAACCATCCATGTAGGGTAAGACCCATAGTGGTCGAGTGACACTTGTTGTATAGAGTCGAAGTTGGCTGGTTTATTTACTCACAGAGATCGGCCAGCTAGCCGTTTATCTTGACATGACCAATATAAATTTTATGCATATGTTTTATTGTTATATATGATATTATACTGGGGATTTAAGCGGAGGTTCGGAAGAACCACTCACTGAGTTCCTCGTAGATTTATGGTTTTATTTTGTCTTTGTTTTGCAGAGCCTGACCAGTGAGGTACGACTTGATGGCGTGGAGCAGCTGGAGGGCAAGTGGCATCGTAGATCTCGTAGCAGGCAGATATTTAGTCGTAGTCATGCAGAGAGAGTCTTAGTTCATGCACTCAGTTGTTTCTTTGAATATTGAGTTGTAAAACAAGTTTTCAAACATTTAATAAATTTTGGCATACTTCATTTATGGTTTTTTTTATGTCGGTCTGGTTGCTTGTTATATTTTGTATGAGTGCATGTAGTAGGCTTCGGGGTACAGACATCTACCCTGGCCGGTCATGCGATCCTGAGTCAGGGCGTGACAAAGTGGTATTAGAGCATGTGGTTAGGTCTTAACTACGACTAGGGTCTAGGTACCTTATGAGGCATAGCTAGCATGTCGACATATGGTATAGCTATGCTACGAGATCAAGCCACCACGATTACACCTTAGCGCGTCATGCAGTTAGTAAATTAAAATAATAGTTGTAAGTTAATTGATATTAATGGTATCTTTTCCTTAAATGCTAGTGTGATGGAGACTCACAATGCTGCGTTGATCGGCAGTGGAAGTAATTCCACGGAGCGCCAGTGCCAAGGCCGAGGTCGGGGCAAGGGCCATTGGAGAGAGCAACTAGAGGAGACAGGACATGATCCCATAGTTGCACAACTGCAGGCTCAGGTGGCACAGTTGACTGAGGCACTCTGCGGTGAGCAAGAGTTGAGGCAGCGACAGCCACAGTCGGTACCGGTGGTACCATAGTTGGCCAAACCAGTCTAGCTAGCAGAGAGTGTTCCTAGGGGCGCTACCTACACTGACTTTGTTAAACTAAGGCCGCTAGAGTTCACTGGGACACTGACTTTGTTAAACTAAGGCCGCTAGAGTTCATCGGGACAGATTAGGAAGTGGAGGTCACCAGTTTCCTTAGTGACTGCTATAAGTTGTGTGAGGAGCTCGGGTGTTCCTCGGAGGCGGCTGCTCGTATGGTCGGGTTACAGTTCAGAGGGCTGGCCAAGGAGTGGCTACATAGCTGGACAGATCTTAGGGGGCCAGGTGCGCCACCCCCTACTTGGGTAGAGTTCAAGGCTGCTATCATGGATGAGTGTCCGTGACCGACGAGCAGAAGAGTTTGAGCAGCTGCGTCAGACTAGTGGCGAGATAGTGCTAGACTACGAGATGGAATTTACTCGGCTCTTGAAGTACCACCCTGCCTTGGTGGCGACTGAGACCTCCAGGGTCAAGAGATTTGTCGAGGGACTGAGGGTGCAGATTAGTAGGCTCATCCATGCATTACACTAAGGACACCTCTTTTGCTCAGGTAGTGGATGAGGCACTCCAGAAGGAAGCACTGGTGCCATTTGAGAAACATGACAGTCCCCCAAAGAAGAAGTTTCGACATCAAGGATCTGGAGGTAGGGGGCACAGTAGTAGTAGGAGTCGTGGGGGACCAGGGTCAAGGGCGGCTAGGCTAGCAGGGCCAGGGGGTGCTCCGCAAAAGACTAAGTTGCTGTAGTGTGGTCGCTGTGACAAGAGGCACTAGGGGGCTTGCTATGGCCGCATTGATGCATGCTTCAGATGTGGATAGATTGGGCACTTCAAGAAGGATTGTCTGGATAGAGGTGGCCAGAGAACTAAGTAGTCCAGAGGGAAAGTGCAGATGTCAGTTGGTTCTGTGGCTCAAAAGGGTCAAACGCAGGGTAGGGAATAGTAGACCAGTCACTTTGAGAGGCCTTCTGCCAGGGTCTATGCTATGAATGGTGATGGCGTTGAAGCATCCAAGGCAGTAGTAATAAGTACTCTTATAGTTGGTTCATCCGACGCTTATGTGTTATTTGATCCAGGTGCCACGCACTCCTTTGTATCTGCTAGTTTTGCTACTAAGTTGCTAGGGATACCTTGTTTGCTTGATGTGCCGTATGTTGTGTTGATGCCTACGGGAGATGCAATCTTAGCTGAGACAATCTTCCAGAGCTGTGAAGTCCTCATTTGTGGGCACATGCTTAAGGCATAGTTGACACTTCTGCTGATACTTGAGCTTGATGTCATACTCAATATGGATTGGCTAGCAGATCACTTTTTATTAGTGGATTACAGGGCTAAGACTGTCTCTTTCAGCAAGCCCAGGTTGCCATAGTTTACTTTCTAGGGGGGATGGAAGGGGGGACCCTATGGGGGTCATTTCAGCCCTAAAGGCTCGCAAACTATGTAGGGGCGGCTGCTAGTCTTTCCTGGCCTTTGTATATGCAACCGAGGAGGACAGAGGCACGACAGGAGATGTCAGGGAAACACAAGTAGTTTGTGAGTTCCCTGACGTATTTTCCAACGAGTTGTCGGGTTAACGCCAAGAGAGATTGAATTTTGCATCAACTTGTAGCCTGGGGTGAAGCCGATCTCCATTCCACCTTATCGGATGGCACCGGCCGAGCTGAGGGAATTGAAAATGCAGTTGCAGGAGTTGCTATACTTGGGTTTCATCTCCCTGAGTGTGTCTACGTGGGGTGCTCCGGTGCTCTTCGTGAAGAAGGATAGGTCCATGTGCATGTACATTGACTATAGGCAGCTTAACAAGGTGACAATCAAGAATCGTTACGTGCTGCCAAGGATTAATGACCTGCTGCCAAGGATTAATGACCTATTCGACCAACGACATAGGGCGTAATGGTTCTCAAAATTTGACCTGGGGTCCGGATACCATCAGTTAAGAATCTAGGACTATGATGTGCCTAAGACTGCCTTCAGGACTCGCTATGGCCACTTTGAGTTCATGGTGATGGGTTTTGGGTTGTCTAATGAGCATGGGGCCTTTATGGATTTGATGAACCGAGTGTTCAAGGAGTACTTGGACAGATTTGTGATCGTCTTTATTGACAACATCCTAGTTTACTCCAAGAGTAGGGAGGAACACTCCGAGCATTTGTGTATGGTCCTGGAGACCCTCGGGGAGCATCGACTGTATGCCAAGTTCTCCAAGTGCGAGTTCTGGTTTCAGAGGTAGGGTTTCTGGGTCATGTGGTGTCCATGGAAGGGGTAAGAATCGACCCCGCGAAGGTGGAGGAGGTGCAGAACTGGAGGCGACCGACCAGTGTGACTGAGATTCGTAGTTTCTTGGGGTTGGCCGAGCATTACAGGAAATTTGTGGAAAATTTCTCTAGGATTGTAGCTCCATTGACTCAGTTGACCCAAAAAAATGTCAAGTTTGTTTGGGATGACAAGTGCAAGGAGAGCTTTTAGAAACTCAAAGAGTGCTTGACATCATCACTAGTGTTGGCCGTACCCTCAGGCTCGGGAGGGTTTGTGGTTTATTGTGATGCCTCTAGGGTTTGCCTGGGCGGTGTTCTGATGCAGTATGACCGGGTGATAGTCTATGCGTCCCACCAGTTGAAGGTTCATGAGAAGAATTACTCGATGTATCACCTAGAACTAGCATCGGTAGTTTTTTGCTTCGAAGTTAAGGCACCACTACTTGTACGGTGAGGCCTATGAGATTTACAGTGATCACAAGAGCCTCCAGTACTTGCTTACCCAGAAGGAGCTGAACCTAAGGCAGAGGAGGTGGCTTGAGCTCCTGAAGGACTATAACTGCACCATTATGTACCATCCAGGAAGGCCAATGTGGCGGTAGATGCCTTGAGTAGAAAATTCATGGACAACTTAGCCCACTTGGCGGCCAGGAGGAGGCCGCTGGCTCGAGAATTGGCCCTGTGCCTACATGATGGGACAGTTCTGACAATAGGGATGAATGAAGCCAAGATTCTGGGGCTTTGGTGGCACACCTGCGGGTACAGTTCACTTTGGTGGATAGGGATGAATGAAGCCAAGATAGCTTCTACACCAATGAGCACATCAATTAAGCTTGACAAAGATGAAGAGGGTGTCAAAGTTGACGAAAAACGATATCAAGGTATGATTGGTAGCCTTCTTTACTTAATCGCAAGTAGACCCGATATCATGTTTAGCGTCTGTGTATGTGCTAGGTTTCAATCTTGCCCTAGAATGTCTCATTTAAGTGCGGTCAAACGCATATTGAGATATTTAAAGGGCACGATTGACTTAGGGCTATGGTATCCATGTCATACATCATTTGATTTAATCGGTTTTTCAGACGCGGATTTTATCGGGTGTAAAGTAGATAGAAAAAACACTAGTGAGTGTTGTCAATTCTTAGGAGCGAGTCTTGTTTCTTGGTTCTCAAAGAAATAAAACTCAGTTGCACTTTCAACTACTGAAGCGGAATACATCGCTGTGGCTAGTTGTTGTGCACAAGTCCTTTGGATGAAACAAACCCTTTTAGACTATGGACTTGAGTATTCTTGCATACCTATTCATTGTGACAATACTAGTGCAATAAATTTAACAAAGAGTCCTATTTTACACTCTAGAACTAAGCATATTGACTTCAGGCACCATTTTCTTAGGGATAATGTGACTAAGGGAAATATATTGGTAGAATTTGTTTCCACTGATAAACAACTTGCCGATATATTTACAAAACCCTTGGTTGAAGAAAGCTTTACAAATTTTAGGATGCAATTAGGAATTTGTGCTTTTCATAGTAGTTAAAATGTTCTTCTTCAAAACTTATATGGGTTTCAAAACTTGCATTCTATAAAAGTATCATCACCTTATGTAATGCTCTGTAGTGGGGCTTTGTGACTTATTGATGTTTGTCTTCTATAGGCTTACATTAATAGGAAGGACTATAGTGGTAGATGATACGTGATTTTATGGCTTTCTTGGTTTTTATGATGAAACTCATTAATTGTACCTTAATTCTTACCATTTTTGATTGATGCCAAAAGGGGGAGAAAAAGTAAGGTCACACTTGATTTTTACGATGCATATAATTAGGGGGAGTTACCAAAATGATATGCACATTGATAGGGGGAGCATAGGTGGAGTTGTATGCATTTGTATGCATATGTTGAGTTTTATATCCTGTATACCTTAACTCATGAATGCCTTAACTCAAACTCACAAAAAATATGCATATGCTTTCTTAAAATTCCTTCTTATGTTTGTCATCATCAAAAAGGGGGAGATTGTTGGTTTAAGGGTCTCTCTTAAGCTTCCATCTTCATTTTGATGATAACAAACATGTATTTAATCTGTGTGAAGTATGGAGTTCAGGTTGAGGTTGCGATAAGCATGCTAAGTTCGTTCAAATAAAACGAAAGAAAAGATAACTTTGAGCAACAGTCCTAGTATTGTCATATAATACCGGTGTTGAACTGGCAACCTTAGGAACAGCTCCCAATGAATGATAAACTCCTTTATCCGACACAATCCTAAGCGGTAGAGTAAGTAGCAAAGCATAAAGCCTTTGTCACCTTATCGGTTATAGTACTAAACTAGGAATACTTTCCTGCTTACTACACCATTAAAGGTATCCTGATACCATCATATGGTTTAATCGTTGTATAGAGCACCTCTCATCCTTCTCAAGTGCCTGAGAGTGTTCTCCATTTGGTCTTCAATGTTATTCTCCAGGGATTCGCTCGAAAACTACCTAATACCTCTAAGGTATAAGCAATATCAAGCCAAGTGCAAAGCATTGCATGATGGATCCCGTTGCCGAAGCATAATGGATTGCTCTCACCCTTTGTCTCTCCTCAGTTGTCTAAGGAGAAATCATCTTGAAGAGACTGATACTATGACTCATAGGCAAGTAACCTCTCTTTTACTGCCTTCTATGCTAAATCTCCTTAGCATTGTATCAATATACATGGGCTGGGGCAATCCTGGCATCCTTTCAGACCTATTCCCAATAGATCTTAATACCGAGTATATCAGAGGCCTTTTCTAGATGTACCATGGAGAATCAATATGGGTAATAACTAGAGTATGGGAACTTGTTTTTCCCACAAGTATGTCATACAATATGACTACACTCTCACTAAACACCTTGTCCATACGAGGTTCAACCACATTTTTGATAAAATCAAAACATTTTTGACTATCTCATCAAAATAGATATTTCAACTCTTCAATGCTAACTGTAGTCCATAAATGGACCTCTGCTGCTTGCATACCTTACTCGGTCCAACCGAGGATACGAACTCCTCTAGCTATGTCATACAAACTTCTTTATAATGGAAGAATGCAGTCTAGACACCCACTAACCATATCTCATATTCATAGTACGCAGTGATGGCTAGAAATATCCCGATGGACTTGAGAACTGGAACTGTCGAGAATGTCTTATTACATACAAGCTATTATTAGGTCCACACCTTGCCAGCTGCTCAGATCTTTCCCAAAGATCCACCTGCACTCTATAGGATTCATCCTTTTGAGCCGGTCAACCAAAGGCTGTACTTGGTTTGAGTCCAGTTTTGATTTGCATAATGCCACCGCATAGTGTCAACATATTTGACCATTAAGAGATCGCAAATTGCCTGAATCTAGGTCATACCCTATGGCTAGATATTATCACTCAGGCAATCTACGTAGTCTCCTAGAAGAGTGATGGGAAGTAATAATTACATCGATTGGTTTAACTTGTTGACTTTCCACTAGTTGTTGGGATTTTATTTGTGGTTGCTGAACTTCACCAAGTTCAACATATCTTCCACTCCCACTTTCCTCGAGAAACTCCTTTTTCGAGGAAAATAGCGACAAAACTCCTTTTGTTCAGTTGGGAAAACTTGATACCCAAAATACTTTTAAGGGTATGCCTCAACATTTGCACGTGGTCAAGTTTATCATATCTAGGCAACCCCAAATCATGAGAGGTCTCAGACTCGGTTTTTTGCTATTCCATATCTTATATGGTGGATCAGAAATAAACTTATGGCTACTACAATAGTTTATCCCCTGAAAAGAGATTGGAAGCTAAGTATGGATTACATCATATCCAATAGGGTGTGATTCCTCCTTTCAGACACACCATTGTGTCAAGAAGGGTTCATACAAAGACAATCTTATTGTCTTCGAGATAATTCACAAACCTAGTGGATAAGTATTCTCTGCCTCGATCCAATTGAAGGCCTATAATATATTTTCCAATATGTTTCTTTAACTTCACCTTCATACTCCTTAAATGATTCAAAGGTATCGGGTTTGTGCCCAAATAGGTGGACGTACCCATGCCTAATCATATCATAGGAGTATTCTTTCTGGCTTGAGTTGTTATCGGCCTGCATACACCTATGTTGGCCAACTCTAATCAACTCAGCGATCCTTTCGCCAGGTTTGGTGAATAGAGACTCGATCAGAATCTTCTTGAGACACACGTCTCAAGTTCTGACTATGATTCATAATCATCCAAAGTCATAAAACCATGAAGTAGGTGAGGTTAATTTTATCTCTTTGTGCGTTCATACCAAAAAATATTTATCATTAACTTTAAAATCCATTAAAGCAATTGAAATTGGTCCAATCGCATGTAACTCATCAGAATGGTTCATGCGACAACTATTTCCTTTGAAAGAATATTTCACAACCTTGTTTAGATAATAAAGGAAAAAATAACGTTCTTTTATTAACACTGGAGTAAATCAATTACAACGGTCTTGTTGAATAGAAGACTTGTACGATAGGTGCCTATAGCTAAGGCTGCAACTCTTGCGCATATCGCCTTCCTGAAGGTCATAGTTGCCTTTTGTCAAGTGTCCTACTTTTCTTCTTCTCCTGCAACATATTGCAGATGATGATTGATATCAAATACCCAGTATTGAATACCACAAAGTAGAGTTTAACGACAAAGTATTTTCTATAACATACGCACTTGAAGCGACAGTTTCAAAAACTATGTTTAGTTTTAACTCTATAGAATACTCCTTGCGGTTGTGCTTCTAGTGGCCATTTTTACCACAATGGTAGCAGGTGCTATTGGGAACAACTTTCCATTTCTTCTTGATATTTCTCATGGGTTTCATAGTTCTATATTTCACTTTGTTCTTAACAAAATATAACATTGCCTCAGAGGCATCTCCCACTAACAAGACTGTGTCATTATCCTTCGTAAGGTGGGACTCAACAGTCTGCTCGGTAAGCGAGACGTCCTGCTTGTTTATAAGGTGGAAGTTATCAACAAACTATGAAACCAAATCCGGGAGGTATTGGAGCACTAAGTCTTGACATAGTTCTCTATCCAAGGAGAACCCCGACCTCTCTAACTCCTCAAAGAAATTGATTAGTTTGAGGACATGGGTCTCAACAAGAATGTTATCCTCCATTTTGGCACGGAAGAGTTGTTTAGATAGCTTGTACCTAGCTGTCCTTATATGCTCACCATACAACAACTTGAGGTGATCAAGGATAGCTTATGTATCCAAATGTTCCTGCTACTTTTGCAACTCATCGTACATGGATGCCAGCATTATGCATTGAACAGTGGTGCTATCTTCACTCCAAATTTCTTGCAACTTCTCACAAACCGTCCTCTCGTCCTCGGTGTAATCCCCTTCCCCAAGGGGTGTAATCTCCAGAGAGGAATATCGAATTCTGTATTGATTTACAGCCAAGGGTGAAGCCGACTCCATTCTTCCGTATCATATGGCACCAGCTGAGTTGAGGGAGTTGAAGTCCCTGTTGCAGGAGTTGCTTGAGTTGGGTTTCATTCGCCCGAGTATTTCGCCTTGGGATGCTCCAGTGCTCTTTGTAAAAAAGAAAAATGGGTACATGCAGATGTGCATTGATTACCAGTATCTTAATAAGGTAACGGTGAAGAATCGCTACCCGCTGCCCAAGATTGATGACTTATTTGATCAGCTTCAGGGAGCTCAGTGGTTTTCTAATATTGACCTGCTGTCAGGGTATCATCAGTTGAGGATCCGGGATAGTGACATCCCTAAGACTGCTTTCAGGTCGAGGTATGGGCACTTTGAGTTCCTGGTGTTGTCCTTTTGGCTGACTAATGCACCTGCAGCATTTATTGATCTGATGAACCGAGTGTTTAGGAAATACTTCGATAAATTTGTGATAGTATTTATTGATGATATCTTGATTTATTCCACGAGCTGGGAGGAGTATGTTGAGCACTTGAGGGTGGTTCTAGAGACTCCCAGGAAGCACCGCTTAAATGCTAAATTCTCCAAGTGCGAGTTTTGGCTGGAGAGTGTATGCTTCCTTGGCCATGTGGTGTCTAGGGAAGGGGTAAAGGTGGACCCTACAAAGATAGAAGCAATTTAGAACTAGAAAAGGCCGACTAATGCCTCTGAGATTCATAGTTCCCTAGGGTTGGCAGGTTATTACAGGAAGTTTGTGGAGAATTTCTCTAGGATTGCAGCACTGTTGACCCGCCTGACTCAGAAGAAGGTCAAGTTCGAATGGGACAGTAAGTGTGAGGAGAGCTTTCTGAAGCTCAATGACCACTTGACGTCGACACTAGTTCTAGCAGTACCCTCGGGCTCGAGAGGATTTGTTGTTTATTGTGATCATGCTTCCTGGGTCGGCTTGGGTTGTGTGTTGATATAGAATGACAGGGTGTTAGCTTATGCCTCTCGGCAGATGAAGGTTCACGAGAATAATTAACCAACCCATGATCTTGAGCTAGCAGCGGTGGTGTTCGCATTGAAGCTATGACATCACTACCTTTATGGCGAGGCTTGTGAGATATACACTGATCATAAGAGCCTCCAGTATTTGCTCACCCAGAAGGAGTTGAACCTGAGATAGAGAAGATGGCTTGAGCTTTTGAAGGACTATGACTACACAATCATGTACCATCCAGGAAAGGCTAATGTGGTGGCTGATGCTCTAGGAAGTCTATGGGCAGTCTGGTGCATTTGGCAGTCAGGAGGAGGCCGTTGGCTCAGGATTTTGCCCTATGTTTGGATGGCGGGGCAGTCTTGTCAGTGTCAGCTTCTGGTGCACTGGTGGCCCACCTAAGGGTGCAGTCCACATTGGTGGACATGTTACGGGCAGTGCAGGAGGAGGATGCTTTATGTTCTCTCACTATGGATCTGGCTAGGAGAGGCGATGCCGATAATGGATTCAGTATGGACTCGCAGGGCATTCTGAGGTTTAAGAACTAGATATGGCCGAGGTTCGCAGGCTGGTACTAGAGATGGCTCATCGATCTACATACACTATGCATCCGGAGCCACAAAGATGTACCGAGACCTAAGGCAGAATTATTGGTGGAAAGATATGAAAAGAGAAGTGACTGAGTTTGTATCTAAGTGTCTGGTGTGTCAGCAGGTGAAGGCTGAGCATTTGAAGCCGACAGGGTTGCTCCAGAACCTTGAGGTACCAAAGTGGAAATGGAAGAGGATAACCATGGATTTCGTGACGGGGTTGCCAAAGTCTAGGAAGGGCAACCATTCTATTTGGGTAGTGGTGAGATTTGGTAAGAAAGAAAAGCTAAGCCCTAGGTTCATTGGGCCATTTCGTATTCTCAGGCGAAGGGGAGCTGTGGCCTATGAGTTGGCCTTGCCTCCTAGTATGGACCAAGTGCATCAAGTGTTCCATGTATCTATACTGAAGAAGTAAATTCGGGATGAGTCTCATGTGATTGAGCCTACCGCAATTGAGGTGGATTCAACAGTCTCTTATGAGGAGCGGCCAATTGAGGTGTTAGACCGTCAGATCAAAAAATTGAGGTCCAAGGAGATCCCCTTGGTTAAGGTCAGGTGGGAGTACCATTCCGAGCAGGAGGCCACCTGGGAGGTGGAGCAGGATATGAGAGAGTGTTATCCTTCATTGTTTGATGATTTGGTGAGTCCTTAATTTTCTTTTTCTGAAATTCGAGGATGAATTTTCTTTAATGAGAGAGGATTGTAATATCCTAGATATTTTAGTTATATTTTTCCTCTTATGGTTTGTGTTTGCCAGCTTAGCGGACTAGTCCGAGGTCGAACCGAGTCGACTCATGTTCCGGAGCGAGCTTGCGAGCTCGGGTAAGTAAGAATATGAGTTATGTAAAATTTTCTTATGTAGATTAATTTATTAAATTTTTTGTTGTGTATGCATGATTGTTTAATTATGTTGTATATGGGTGTGCTTGTGTTGGATGTTTATGTGAAGCATGGGAGTAATTTGGGTTTAATTAAGCTTAGTGGGTTAGCGGGTCGAGAAGTTAGTGGGTATGGATCTGGGTTGAGGCGGATGCGGGTTAAAAATTATGGGAAGGGGTATAAAATCTCCCCATAGGGCTTGCAGCCCCCTATTGGAGCCGTACAAGGCATTGAGGGAAAGAGAGGAGCCGCCAGCCCCCCCCCTTCCTCTCTCTTGCAAGCCGCCGAGCCTTTCCCTTCACCTTCTTCCTCTTCTTCCACTACAAAAAAACAGGGTATCACCAACGGACTAAATCTGTTGGTAATAGTCATAAATCCGTTGGTAATACTATTACCAACGGACTTCTGTTGGTAAAATCCGTTGGTGATACCCTGCTAGGTATTACCGACGGATATTACAACATCCGTTGGTAATACCAACGAATAAAAACATCCGTTGGTAATATCAACGGATATTTTTCTGTTGGTATTACCAACGGATTTGTGTTTGTTGGTATTACCAACAGATTTGTGTTTGTTGGTATTACTCTGTTGGTAATATCAACGAATAGATCCGTTGGTAACATCCATAGTTATTACCAACAGATATACTTTCACTAGTGATATCAATTTATACACTTTGGTATACCAACAGTTATCCATTGGTAATATCATTTCTATACATTTAATCTACTTTTTGGTTATCGAATTACACACATATATATCAAATTTTCTAATTATACAACCACTCACATTTTCATAACCAATCATACACATACATATTTAAGAAACCAAACTCACATTTTCATAATCAACTCATCTACCAAAATACATATATAACCAACCCTTTCAACATATATATGAAAATATTTTGATTAAAACCAACTGTTGGTATACATTAGTCAAAAACTGTTGGTATACATTAGTCAACTCTTTCAACAAAATACATATAAAACTAATTGTTGGTATACATTAGTTGAAACTCCTCTAATTATCCAAATTTAGAAATCTCTCGATTCCTTGCATAAATTCATTAGTGGTGCAACCTGGATAAAAACAAACACATAGCGTACTTTAAATTAGCTTTTCGTCAAGATAACAATATATTGATGAAGAACAATGATGGTGAACCAAATTGGTCTTTTGAAGAACATAATGTTCATTTTAGCAAGCAAAAGAAAAGCTTACTACTAGAAACCCAGTTAAGTGCAAGGAATCACATAAAATAAGGTCTAATAAGGAATATAAAAGTAAGTCAAGCACAAAATAGAGAGTTAAGTATTTATTACATGTACATGTACATGTAGATAGAACTATGAACACCTATGTACCTTGACAGGTGCCTTTGAAGAGCTGCGATTTTTCTGTCTCACGAATATCTACACCAAAAGATAACATGTTAAAAAAATTCAGCAAACAATATTTGCAAAGAGTTATAGGTTTAGAGGATTATGCTTCAATGGCCTAATTAATAAGAAAGTTAACCTTCTCAGCACTATCACTGATTTAGTAACTCCTACTTAGAAATAGAACATGTTCCAGGCATGTCGTCCCATGTTATCAACAAATTGTTGTCATAACTCATAAGAAAAAAAATCAAAGGTTTAAGAAAAAAATTATCTTTAACATATACCAAGGTAACAAAACATGTCAAGGATTTGAATATGCTTCAATTGTTGTCATAACATACATGAAGTAGTACTGAAAAAAATTATCTTTAATATATGCCAAGGTAACAAAACATGTCCATCTTAAGGTTTAAGAAATTATACCAGCAGTTGCACATGGTCTAATCAGTCCTACTTCACATACATGCTATCCAAATTAAATATTAATATACTTCACCTTGCATCATCTCAGTCTATTATAGAGAGAGGGGGGGGAGAGAGAGAGATTGAGATAAATTTTCCAATTCAAAGTAAGATGGTAATAACTTTTGTTTAAGGAAATATACATGGCTTGAGGCTTGAACTAATGAAACCAGACAACTAGAAAGACTTAGAAGTCTGTTTGCCTGAAATCAGTAATGATTTCATTTATATCAATGCTCACATATCAATACCTGCTTTGGTAATACTACATCCTTCAAGTAGGTGATAGATCATAGAACAAACAAATGACTATTTTTTTAATTTACACGCGTACTAATAGGAACTTTAGAATAAAGAATAAAAAAAAATAAGTGGGAACTCTGACAATATTTTTTCATTTCTTGCTATTAATTTTGATCTCACATCATATGCTGACTAATGCTTGGTACTAGTTTAGATGTGTAGTTTTAACACGATTTTGACTCAATCTATGTCTAATTCATTAAATCAAACACACATTTAAGAGTAATCATATATGTATATATATATATATATATATATATATATATATATATATATATATATACCTTTTCATGTGCAAATGCATGCCAAAGATAAATAGAGGTGTAGTAGAATGACTTGATAAGTTCAATTAACGAGGAAGACAAATGTGCAAAACAAATAAGATGTTGGTTCTTGGTTCCTATCGGAGTTTCAGATCAGTTCAAACCTAATCAAATTGAACCTAATATATGTTATTTTTATCAAATATTTCAAAAGCATAATATTAAAAATGATAAGACATATTTCTAGAAATAGAAATGTATTACATCAGTGATTTGAAAGATCAAGTTAAATCAAAATTAATTTTGGATGCATTAAACCTGAACTAAACTAAACTTAAAAAATTGGACCAAACAAGAAGTTCTGGTTCAATTGGGTTTCTCACAAATTTTACATGCATGCTGAACAAAGAATCACAATAAAATAAAACTCAATCATGACAGAATGAAGGGTAAAAAAAACAAAGGAACTTAAATCAGAATAATTTTGCCGCGAGGGCAAGATACAACTTTTACCATGATTGCTAGTTGCAAAGATCGAATTTTTAGGGCAAATTCAGATCCATAGATCAATAGATGGATATGCACATAAAGACGAAAACAAAGAAAATAGTCCAAGCTGACAAGGAACAAGAGACAAACCATGATTATCTACTTCACACCTAGGGAAGATAAGAAAAACTACTCAGGTGATATAAATGGACGCAAAGAAAACACCTATGAATGTCTAGGGAAGATAAAACACCACAAATTAGGAACTATTTGCAAGGCAGTTGTAAGACTAACTATGCAGATGTAAGAAAATTGTATGAACTAATTAAAACCTGATCACTTTACATTCTTCATCAAAATACTCTAAAATAAGAAAAAGTTAGTTGCCACTTGCAAAAGAGCAGCATAACCAATAGCAGTAGAAACATTTAGCAGAATGGAATAAGACAATTACATGTTTTTACTTTTGTGAAAGTGTATAGACGATAGTAATTCCAGAAATCATAGGAAGGCAATACAAGAAAAATTGCAATTAAAACTAGAGATTCCAGTAACATACCTTCCAGCGATTTTTTGAACAATATGATTCTAAATATTTGTAAGCCGATCAATTATGTCTCTAAATGTTGGTCTGTCAGCAGGGTTTTCACTCCAGCAATGTTCAATTAGCCTATGAGAAAAAAACATGTCTGCTATAGTAAAGTGATATATGTGTATATATAACTACAGAAAAATGATATAGTAATGAACATTCTTTCTTCCATACACATACATGGAGAACCCTTTGCATTCATGTCCTCGTTACAACTATGAGGCTGTTCCATAAAGGGCATAAAGGAAATGTTCTTGTGGTTCTTTCACGGAACTGGAGCATCATGATTAGTACAGCTAACAAGCTAGTTGGCAAAGGAAAAAAACTTGGTTTCACTTCATATTACAAAGGAAGAATCAGTACATACAACAATCAGTGGCAACCATAAAGTCATACGTTGGATGGTAGAGATGCATTGAGATGGGTCTGCACTCTGCAGAACCATTACATGGTAGTTGGAGATGACAAAATATATAGGATATTATACTAGGCCTTTTAAATAGAGCAACAACATATAAGAGTTGGAAACTATTTATATACCTCTAATGCCAAAAGAGTTAGCTATTTATTCTTATTATATAGTAGCAACCATACTAAAATGTTGAATAAATACCTTTAATTCATGCTAAGCCCTTGAATACAGATGTACTCAATTAAGAGGACTATGTGGAGAACCACTTCAATTATCGTTGGATGGAAGGACTATGTGGAGAACCTCGTTGAGTACACAAGTTGCATGACAGAAAAGTTTTTCTTTTATCTTAGCTTCATGACTTACTTTGTGACAACTTTGAGCTTCATTTTTGTGGAAACATCTGAAGAAAGAAAAGCCTCAATAACACGGCCTCCTCCAGCATCTTTTGTAGTTTGAAGGACATGGGCAGCATCCATTGATGTAAGACTCATGACAAAAGACTGAATTAATTGCTATCAATACCAAAAATATCAGATACCATTACATTTTAAATTTATATATTAAAAAGAAAATTCAACAGTAAGTATGGATAAGAAAAATTGTCAACAAATAAGGTAATTAGGCCTCAAATCAGATAAGTATCAAATGAGGAGTTCAACGTACCATAGGATATCTAAAAATGATTTGTAACATTAAGCAACCCAACACATGCATTTTATCATAAGGAGGCCATTTCCAACTAGACTTGTCTCGGAAGTAGCTCTCGAGAAATAGTATATGCGGAACAATAAAGTTGGGAGATTTCAAGTCTAAATTCTATGTACAAATACTATAAAAAGCACAAAACTTTCCAGATCTTTACCACCATCAGTTAGTACAAATACTATGTAGCACTAAACAAAATAAGTCATTATCATCTTTCATCAATAAAAATCAATTTATAATAGTCATCAATATGCCTAGACATAGAATAGTGATTATTTAACAGATGTTTGTTCCTATGTGTCTATCTCCGTCCATAAAAAGTTAAGACAAATTTAGAACCTAAATTGACACTTAGACCATAATTATGCCTTAAGCTTTTCTCTTTTTTCCCATTATGTAGATACCTGATTCTTTGTAAACTCCTTGGGATGATCATTTTCAGAACCATGCTCTGCATCCCAATCTTCCCATGCACTAATCAAGCTTACATCATAGGCTCCTTGACAAATGCAAACACTGAAGACATAGAATAGTATTACCATTTTACTAAAACATTAATATATACTGATAAATGAACTTATAAGCATAAATCTTCAGGACAATAATGTTCAAAGAAATTGACCAGTTTCCTTTTGCTAATGTTCAGGGCTGGTGAATTAATAGTATTACCAGTTTCCTTCTGCCAAGAAATTGATGCAAGAAGACCAAATTATTTAAACATTATCAGCATGAGCACACAAATTTAAGAAAATAAGAACATACTGCTTTAGAGATTGGATTCCTCTGTTGGGTGCTCCTCTTTGTTTGACTGGAGGCCTAAATTTTATCCCAGCTGCAAGGACAATACTTTCCCTTCCTCAATCAATAAAAAGAATGGAGAGAAGTAAAATAAGAATCAAGGATTAATGAAGCGCTCAAAGTCAATATCACCACCCAATCCAAAAGCTCACTTTTTCCACATAAACGCGAAGTAAGGACAACCATGAGAGTAAATTGCAACACCCATAATATCAATTTTCACATTATAAACTATCGGGAACCATCAAATGAGCAAAGATAAAAGCAGTGGAGGCATTCCAACCGTGCATAATCTATCAAACACGTTAAACGACGAGAAAAAAAGGATCTTTTGCATACCTTGTGGAAAGGGATCAGTTCCAGCTAACTCTTGGTTGGGGCAAACTCATCCGCCTTCCCTACTCGATCGATCTCTGTATTAGGAAAATTAAAATAAAATATAGAGAAATAGAAAAATGTCAGGAACGCGATAAAGTGGTAACTTGGTGCTCTTATCTGTACGTCCTTAGGTTCGTATCTACAACCATTCGTCTTCTTCTTTCGTAAACCACAGCAACTTGGGTTTTAGGTAATCCTTCACCTTGCGGGGAAGCGATCTCCGCCCAAAGATCGTTCCCCTTGCCTGAACGTGTTGAAGATTATGGAGGAAACAGAGATAAATTTGGGGGTGAATTAAATTTAGATCGGGAAGGAAGAGCAACTACGGGTACCATGAGCAGAACCAGTTAAACAACTTTGATAAGCGACGAGTGATCCTCTAAGAGAGAGAGAGAGAGGGGAACGTACCAGGTGAGCTACAGCAGATCGGCAAATTGGGAGTGTGTGCAGACTCGGTAGAGGCATTTCATCGGTTGGGGAAAAAAAGAGCAAGCGGGGTTTTTGGTCGGCAGAGAGAATTAAAATAATAGAGCCGGAAACCAACAAAGCTTACTTCGATAGCTGAAGGTCGCCTCTTTTCTCCTTCGATCCTCCTCTTCCCGTAAAAGACTGGCACCGAGAAGGGAGCGAGAGTAGGTGGACGGAGAAAGGCGAGGAATGAGCAGAGAAAGAAGCGGCACCGAGAATGGATCACTAGGGTAATGTTGAATCCCCGACAATGAGAACGGCGAGGTGTCGTAGGCTGAGGTCGCGCGGAATGGGGAGGCATCGCAGGGCGAGGTCGAGCGGAATGGGGAGGCATCGCAGAGAGAGGTCACGGAACAGGGAGGTGTTGCAGGGAGAGGTCACGGAGTTTGTTGGCTGGGAAAAATTAAGGGGATCGTTGTATTAGGGCTGAAAAAAATATGGCGTAAAAATAATATTTTGGTGAGTTAGTAGGGGGGAAATATTTGGTCGGCTGAAATAGAATGGAGAAAAAATTATAGGCTGATTTACCAACGGATTTTTTAATCCGTTGGTAATTTTGTTGGTAATACCAACAAACTAAATCCGTTGGTGATGCTATGTTTTCTTGTAGTGTTCCTTCTCTTTGGAGCCGAGCCAAGAGGATCCGACTTGAAGCCGCCAACCCCTCTCTCTCTTCCCCTTTTCCTCTCCTCAAGCCGGCGACTTGAGGTGAGCCGCCGCCCGCTCTTTCCTCCTTCTTGAGTTGAGCCGCCATCTCTTGAGGCCGGATTCAAGGGTCATCGTCCGGGATTTCTTCTTTAATCATCCTTCCTATTTAGGTGGGTGGTTTTATCCCTCCTTCTCGGGTTTTCTTCGAGTTATTGAGGCCGTGGCTAGGAGGATTTTGGTTTGTTTTCCGATGATCTCTTGATTTATCGTGGATCTTTTGTGTGCCGTGTTTGAGGAGGCCCTAAACCTTCCCCTATGTGGCAGCTCAGCAGCCCTAGGATGACCCTAGGGGTGCTCCGCCACCTAAGGGGTGCCCTCCAAGTGTTCAATGAATTGCCTAAGAGAAGGATGTAGATTTTATTGCCTTCTATAATTTCAATTTGTTCATCAATCTTGATGCTTACAATTTAAATGCATGATTGATATTAAATCTGTAATTTTTTAAAATATATCATGTGTCCAAAGATGGGTTTGATCTTGAAGGCATGAGAGTTCTTGAATTAGATTCTTGAATACAAAGGTTGGTTCTTGGGTAAAGAGGGTTGTGTTGCTTGTTGTTCTTGCATATTAAATATGATTTTGTGAGATCTATTTTAATGATTATTAATCTGATGTGATGGAAATTGTGGGAGTTAATTTTTGTGAATTTTCGGATTTATTTTTCAAGATATGTTGAAATTTTAATATTGCTGGAATTTCATGCTGAGAATGATGAATCTGTGCTGTTTTCGAAATTGCTTGTTGTGGTGTGGGAGTTTCTCTGAACATAGTCGTGTAACCGATCGTTTCGACCAGAAAACATAGTTTGGAAACACTCTTGAGACCTGATTCGGGTTAGATACGTCAGTTTTGGGTACAACAGTAATGGATCTCATAGTAGTCCTAGTTAGGGGTCATAGTTGAGTCTGTAGTAGTTGATCATGCACTGTGATTTGATGTTTTAGAGTTGTAGTCCTGTGGGGACATTCATGTTTTTTTCATACTTTTATTTGTAAAAGAACTATTGCTCTTTGATTCATTTATTTCCGTACTTGATCTATTTATTTAAAACTTTGATGTTTTGAAATAAAAATCTGTTTTGGTTCTTTCATTTGATAAAAGTTGTTGTTTATTCTGCTATGTTTTATGAGTTGGCATGTGCATGAGTTAGACTGCGGGGTATAGGCACGTATACCCTAGCCGATCACGTGACCCTGAATTTGGGTCGTGACAACACACTTGTCCCTCATAACGATGGAAGGCGTGATTGATATTCTTAACATCTTAACCATCTGGACTCAATATTATTGGAGGCTTTCTTCATGCAATTATAATTTATCTAAGCAACCAACAATTGAAGCAAGAGTAATAAATAAAAGCATAAAGTAAATAAGGATGATAATGGATGTTCTAATGGTTCCACCAGAGCAACCGGGCAAACCAAGGCCATCATCCTAAGTTTCTTAAGGAGCTCTGTCTCACCAAGGGGCTGCCAAAAACCATTTTGAAGGTTGCCGGTTCCATCAGTGCCTTCCTGGGGTTCAAGCCATCATCAACATGGCGCCGAACACCTCCTCTCCGCGCACACACCAAAACGGGACAGCAAGCGTGCTCGTCGCAAATCTGCCCCTAAACTTGTAATTTTACAAAAATAAAAAAAGAAGACCCCAAACAACCCTTGGGGAAAGGTTTAAGGAGAGGGAGAAGTGAGTTACAATCAGAATTCTCAAGAGGAAGGCAGGAATACGCAGGCCCTATTTAAAAATTACAAAGCTGAAATTTCATAAATTTACAAGCAATCTTGACAACCATGTTTTACACACAGTCACATGCACATAGGGCTCATCCATAATCACCTTTCATGCATCACTTCATATATGAAAAATAAAGGAAAAAACAGAATCCAAAATCGCGCAAATACAATAACGTTTCCACCCAAAATGGTTCAAACAATACATGCTGAATTTTTTCGGTTCTTGGAGCTGTTCAACCATGAACCCACAGGATTTTTGAGTTTAAATTCTGTCCAAAATCAATATGGACAGTAGGCTTCCACCTCGATTCATCATATGAACTGAGGACCCAAGAGAATAACTCAAAAAACTCCGAAAACCAAAATCGGGCAGCATGACGTTTAGGGAGTGAACGGTTCGTAAACGTGATCAAAACACGAAATAAAAATTTCAAAACATTTCTAAAGGTGGCTCTGATACTACTATTGGGATGGGAATAATAAATGCATCGGAGATAGCAATTTAAAAAATTCTAAACATCCCAAAATAGCGATCTACTTTAACAACAATTAAGGAATTCAATCTACGAGAGAAGGGAAAAGGTATACCTTATACCGCGGTTGGATAGGGTGCTCCTATTCCGGTATCTAGACACCAACGTGCATGTCCTCCAATGATAGTCCACACCAGGTGCCTCGCAACAAAAGGGCAACAAACAATCAGACTCGTCATGGATCAACGAAGACACTTTCTCAAACCTCGAAACCCCAAAGGCTAGGCCGGCATTTCCACCAAGAACCAGACTCCAAAACGAGAGGAAGAGGATATGAGAAATCAATGGAACGAAGAGGTATATAAAAGAGTACCTCGCTATCCTTGTTCGAAATCCTCCAAGTTGATGAAGTAGGCGGCACACCCAAGTAGAAGACACCCCGAAATTTGGCTTCGTAAAAGACCGGGAAAGGAGGAAGTAGATCGCCGACCACCAATGGAGAGGAGGAAGAACTAATTCACCAACCCCCACCAATGGAGTGCTCGGCCACCATTTATATAGAGGGGGGGCGGTTACAAGGTAGACCTGACCTGTTGGTGAAATGGCGACACTAGAGGGGGGTGAATAGTATGTTATCTAAATCTTTTTGCCTAAATTCTGTTTTAATCATTTCTTGAACTACTTAGGCAAATTGCAATTTATCGACTAAATACGGAAGCAATAATAAAACAGTTAAACAAAAACAAAGATAGCAATGCTAACACAATGAGATTTAAAGTGGTTCGGCCCCAAATCCCAATGCCTATTCCACTTCCTAAGCACCCCGCTTAGGATTTCCAAACTAAACTTTACTAGATTAATCTTGTTTTCCTTACAACGAGGACTTTGACCCGAAGAGTCTCGCTCTCAACCTAAGGCTCTTCCACACCCGGAAGTCTTCGCCTTCTTACCGAGAGCACTCTTCCACCTTAATCTAAGGGACAACTCAACTAATTCTAGTAAACTAAGTTTACAATGGTGGGTTTAAGCCTCAACGCCAAGGTAACCACCAACTCAATCAACCTAGCACTCTAGGTTTACACAAATTCAAATACAATGAAATAAATACCAAAATACAACAATAATGAGAGAAAATTATAAACAATTTAAACTTAGCTCTCAAACAAGATGTCCTAGCTCCTCTTGATGACTTGAAGATGAATCAAGGCAAGCTCAAAGTCAATCTCAAGATTTCTAGGCTCAAAGCTAGGGTTCTTTGGAAAGATGGCTCAAGAATTCTTGTAGAGATGCAAGGAGTGGCTCTTTGAGGCTTAGAAGCATCATTAGTAGCTTGGAAGAGAGTTTGAGGTGGGTATTTATAACCGTCCTAAACAAAATGGCTCATCAACGGGTGTATTTTTGCCCATTGCCGACGCCTGGTCGCTTGCCGATCGATCATCGGTCGACCAATGGATCTATCGCCCAAGCGACCGCAGCATTCTGTCGCTTCTGGGCGCACTTCGATCGACCGAAATGTCTACTGCCAATTTTTGGCCACATTCGGTCGACCGACTGGCAAATTATGGCATCATTCAGTCGATTGAAATGCCTTCTCCTTCGATTGGTTGACCAGTCGGTCGGTCGAACCTGGGCAGGGCAGATTTCTTTACTTGTTTGTTCATTTTCTGGATAGTTAATAACTTTAAAATATAAATGTTATATAAGGATTACGCCCCATTTGGATTCAATAAAAATATCTAAAAAATCAAAATCCTTAAGAATCAAAATTTAACTTTTGGGGTCTAGTACAAATTTTTGAAAAACATAAATTTTTTATTCTTTCGGCTCAAGTATGGGTAGGCTAAAGGCTTCCAAAAATTCCTTTAAAATACCTCATTATCTAGTTTTTACCCAAGGAACAATTACCGTCATTTTTTGTGTCAAGAAAATGTCTAGGTCATATAGCCCTCCAAGAAGCTCCCTAGGCTTAGTGAATTTCAGGACGATTTCTAGGTTTTCATGTTTTGGGGTTCGGATTTGGTTTTTGGATTCTTTGCATGATAAAGAGAATTTTCAAAATAAATTAGACACCCTAAACCTAGACTATATCTTCCCAATGAATCCGAGAGCGTCGACCAACATCCTTCTGATTTTTCGATCGAGGACGTTGTGCGCTAACCGATACGAAACCTGAGAGAATTTCTCAATCAAATATTAGTTCCATGTTTGTTATCATCAAAACCAAGATTAAGACCAAGGTTGAAAACCTTAGGCCAACACGCCCCCCCTCTTAAAACTCTCTCCCTAAAATTCCGGAGTTTGCCTCCAAATATAATTCATATTTTAATGGCTTCATAATTAATTTAAAATTAATTAAATCTAATAAAATATAAATTTATTTCTCCCTGAAACAACTTTCCTATCATGTTCGTAAACAAGATCAGTGATCGAGTTGCAACATGTCCATGCTAGTAGACATATAGGGCCGCATTCAGCCTTTATCTCATAAGGGACTCGATAGATCAACTTCTATTCGAATCTTACTAGTCAACACTAAACCCCTTTAGTGTGGTCATTAGGGACTCCACTCACAAGTCAAGATTGACGTCTAGCAACGTGTCATGACTACCCAGATAGTGTGAGGTTCAATCTACAGGGATCGAATGCCCTTCGGTGATTAGTTATCGTGCAACTAAATCCCTCGGTTACAATGTCCCGAAGTCGGCTAGGGTACGGAAGAAGTGTGAAACCCTAATACCGATTCATATGTGTTTCACCCGCCAAGATGTAGTCTCAATAATGAAATGTTAGAAACATCTTTCTGACTTTCATGCCTACTCTGGCCAGAGATTCCCGAGTCGACACTTGCAATGACACATAGGACAGTATCTCCTCTTACTCGGAGTAACTGATTCCATGTTGGTTGCTCACCTACCTCCATGAATGATTTCCCATGCCCGGTAATACCCAACACATGACGCTGAGGGCCAGGTAGGGATAGAACAAAAGCAATGGGTCATCACTCACAAGGTCATCATGACAACTTCAGGTCCAAGGACTGCTTGCACCTACTATCACCCGAGGAACATCCTATTGACACTCATGTAAGGATTCCATTCTATGTTCCTCGTGTAGGTACATTCAGTGAACTCATTCATTAATGAGCACATGCACTTGTACATTAATGACAGCTCAAAGGTAATTATGAGATCAGCTACCCCCTATCGTATAGGGCATATACCAAGTGCACTAGTCTATCTGGAATCACCAATCCCCTAATCGATGATCCTATGACTAGGAACATTTAGAACAAGGGCATATGGATTGTAAGTCTCACTGGCATGATCTTATCATGACCTTAGAATCATTTGCCTGAATTCTTGGGATTCATCATAACCTTTACAAATAAAGATGTAGCATATGATGAAAAGTTGCATCATAAAGTTGATTATCCTTGAATAGTCCCTGAACACATCGACATGTGATCGGCTCAAGGGCACTATTCCTTTCAAAAAACATTGGCCAATTTCATCCAATCTCCCTAACCTCAAGCACTATACACGTCCTATCCAAGATTCTGGCCTTAAGGTTGAAGCCTCATATGCTCGCTCTGGTGGGGAATACCTAGTGTGCTTTCATGAAAGGTCGATTGACACATGATAGCTTCATGGCGCCAATGAGCTTATCTACTTTTGTAAACGATCCGGCACGGATGCCCTCCTAATTAAACTTGACATGACCAAAGTTGGGACTTTTTGTTGGAGATTCTACGCAGGAGGTATTTTCCAACTATTTGGGTATCTTGGATTGGCATCTTACTGTGATCAGGGGAATTCGTGGTCCTGGTAAATGGTAACCCGGGTAAATGGTTCCATCATACAAAGGGTCTCCATCAGGGGGAGACCCTATCTCCGTATCTCTTCCTACTTGTAGCAAATATTTTCTCAAGAATGATGAGGAAGGCTAATGCAAAGGGCTTAATCTCTGGTATTAACCCGAGTGGAAACAGGTAGATTACAAATCTAGAATTCGCAAATGACTTCATCATCTTCACACGCAGGATTGGGGAGGATCTCAAGAACACAAATTTGCTTCTTCTTGCTTTTGGTTTCATGATGGGCCTCCGTGTAAACTTGGGAAAAACAACGGTGATCCACATTCTAAAGGACTCCTCCAAAGCCTAGAGGGCGGCTGCTTTTCTGGGATGCCAAGCAAAAAATTTTCCAATCAAATACCTCAGCCTCCCGCTGAGGAATGGACACCTTACTAGGGAAGACTGGAATCAGGTTATCTCTCAAATGGATCGCAGGCTTGCTTCGTGGCAAGGGTGAATGCTCGTTAGAGGGGGGAGGTTAACCCTTATTAACAATGTTTTAAGCAGTCTTTGTGAACACTATCTGGCCATCATCCGTGCACCGAAATGGGTGATCAAGCAAATTGACATGAGAAGAAGAAACTTCCTCTGGCAAGGGGGAGGGGGGGAGGGGAAAGGAAACGCTCTTGTTTGTTGGGAGGATGTAATCTCCCCTCGGCGGAATGGGGGTCTGGTCATCATTGACTTGGAGAACCATAACCTTGCAAGGCTCGGCAGGTGGTGGTAGGGTGTGCACGCCGGCTCGGGTGTTCTATGGGTCCATATTGTTGAGCAGAGCTACTTCCCTCGAAAGAGTTGGCAAGCGAACCACAACACGGTCACCTAGTCTGTGATTTGGAAAGGGATTTATGTGGCTAAGCAGATGTTTGGAATAGGCATGGAAGCGACGGTAGGAAATGGGGAAACTACCTTGTGTTGGCTCGATAAATGGTTGCTTAACTCCCGCCTGGCTAATTTCTTCCCGAGCCTATTTAGGCTTAGCCATCATAGGCATGGGAGAATAAGTCAATTTGTAGACGTATGGTCAGACCAACCAATGGAGATTAAGTTGGAGAACGAGGGCTGAGCAGCAAGAGATTGAACGCCTGGTCGCTTCCATCGGTAGCCCAAATCAAAGCTTGGAAGCGGGCTCAGGAGTATGGCACTGGAATTCTTTGGGTATTTTCTCTACCGCCGCTATGTATAAACGTCTTGTGGAAAGAGGAATCCAAGACTCGAAATGTGAGCGTATATGGAAGTGCAAAGGCCCTCTAAAAATAAAATTTGTCCTCTGGCTTGCTGTAAAAAACCGTCTTCAGATCAGGGATTGGCTTATAAAGCACGTCACACCGTTGGAGGACCCTAGATGAGTCTTTTGTCATAATGAAGAAGAATTAGTGTCACACCTATTCTCGAGGTGTAAACCCTATAGGTGCGGCTAGAAAAAACTCCTACAATAGGCTGGGGAACAATGCTTTGAGGTAATCCTGACGACGGATGAAGCGACCCTAACTTGGAAGAAAGGCCAGGTTACCCTAGCTATATTGTGGTGCTGGAGCGTTTGGACGGTTAGAAATAATTCCATCTTTTGGGAGAGACAGCTTGATTGGGACGAGGCAGTGCGGCTAGGTTTTTCTTTTTGAAATAGGATCAAGGCAGATGTATTGATATGACAATTCTGCATCCTATTTCTCTTTTGCTAGTTCTAGCTTTAGTTATGTTTAGTTATTGTTATGTTTTGCTTTTTAACTCCTCTTATCCTGTACCTTTTCCTCTAGGGGTTCCATTTTGAGAAACAACTCATCCTGACCGAACCCGATGTACGTTCCAATTCTCTTGAAATGATATGTGTGGCGATGGTCTCACTTTTTTTCAAAAAATAAAAAGAATTTTGTACTCACATTAAATTTCCTTCATATATATATATATATGCTAATATAATATATATGATCAGATAAAGTGCGGATACAATTTTTAGTTTACGAATGCAAATAAAACTGCATA
The DNA here is from genome assembly GCA_034359265.1 of Canna indica. Lineage (NCBI taxonomy): Eukaryota > Viridiplantae > Streptophyta > Magnoliopsida > Zingiberales > Cannaceae > Canna > Canna indica. The sequence continues at coordinate 43,587,265 of CP136893.1, forward strand.
CAAGAAAATGATCACCAGACACCAATATTTTTGGGATCGGACTAGATTGGATTTCATTATACATTGGCTTAGTCAAAATCCAATCAAGAATTAACCTCAGTCAATCAAAATTAAATTTTATCAATCAACTTGATGAGCCAGTGGCCTTCCAGTTCAGCGTTCAATTTGGACCTTGAAATATAAATTATCTAGTTGATTATTACAAAGAACTGCGATATTGAGAAAAAAATGTTAAGAAAATGAAAAAATTCAAAAACAAAGCATCCATATATATGCTCATGTAATATATATGATCAAATCTTTGGTGTACTCACATTAAATTTCCTTCATCCTCATGATTGACATTAAAAATTTATTTATGCCCATGTGGTTCCACATGTAGGTTGGGTAGTGTTTCCAGCTCACACATAAAGGGAAGTGGAATAGTATTTCTTATCCAATATAATTTTAGATACAATGACATGGAATACTACTAATTTATCCGAAAAATTGGAACTTGATATTGATAAATATATTAAGCATTTTATAGTTTTCAAAGATATAGTTTTCTGTTAGCTTGCTGTTAAATTTTTTCTGACATGAATAATTTAAACCAATCAGTATGTTGGTTTATCACTGGCTTATGATTGTTGGATCAGCAACCATTACAGTCTATATTTTAGTAAGTAATACAGTGATACTCCGAATTACATATGTCAATCAGCTACCAAGTTTTTTATCATCGTTCTGAAGTCTAACAAGGATGATTAACTTAAACCAACTATATCAGTTGCCTAATAGAAAATACTAATCTGCCACAAAAAGCTACCACTTCTCCATTTACATTAGGACGAGATTTCCATCCTTCCATATTTCTTTGGAAGCACTGCTGAATCAACCTTCGCGAAGTCTGCAGACCTCCTCCTCAAAATCTGCCTGATGCCATCAGCTACACCAACTACAGGATTCAACTTAGATTCACTGCAGAAAGAGCTGTGAGCTTTTATGGCCTCCTCCACTCCACTAGTACTCTTCCTCCTCTGCTTTCTTGATTCATCTTTCACCACTTCAGAGCAAAGTCCACACAGCCATTTGCCATCAAAGAGTGCCTTCACACTGCTTATGTAGTTCTTGGTGCAGTCCTCGCGAAGCCCGCAGCATTCGCACTTGACTGATTCGATGTCCATGCCAGTTATGGAGTTGGAGTGAATTGTATGTATGTGTTGGAAGAGAAGGCTTCAGGGGGGAGGCTTTTATAGTCGGAGAAAGTGGAAGGTCGCCACGAAGACTCATTGCTGGCCTAGCTTTTCCTTGCATTAAAAGCAGGAGATGGAATTGGATTAGGGGAACTGAGTTTTGACTACCACCTTCATGTCATGGGTCTTCTTACCACTTCTGTAGGGCATTCTTTGTTGACTTGAATTGAATGTCAAGTACCAAATTCCTCATGTAATTGGATAATGCTAGAGAATTCATTGCTTCCTGTCTTCAATTTTTATCTTGATCGATTAGATGTATGCTGCTTTCAAATAATTTTCAAAACGAATATGATCTTGTCAAAAGCGATTAATGTGATGGTCGATGATGCCCTATTAATTCTTATCAAACTTGGCAACTGATTAGGTGAAGGACCTCCAACAACTTGGACAAAGAAAATTAGTAGCATTTATTTTTGAAATGTGCAACTTTTCTTTGTCTAGCTAAGAGATGAAATCTTCAGGGTTAGACACTTGTCTTTTATTTGTGAATAAAGATTATAAACACTAAGGGCATGATAATAAATGAGAGAGAGAGTTGGACAACAACTTTTGTATAGGCCTAACTCCACCTCAAAAGCTAGCTCATGGGGGGAGGATTGCTAAATTATATAAAGGCTATCTTGATCATATCTCTAAACAATATGGGACTCACTACTAGAATTGTCGTCATTATCGACGGCTCAAGCCGTGGATGAACCGTCGGTGACAACTATCACGGACGGCGTTAGCCGTGGCAAAACGACGTCACTGAAGTGCGCATCTCAGATAAGTTGTGACAGCATCTTTCAGCCGTCACAAGTAATCATCAGCGACAGATGCTGGCGCTATCGCTGATTTAAACACATCAGTGATGGTTGTATGCGGCTGTCATTGATACAAACACATTAGCCACGGTCGCGGGCCGTAGGTCATACTATTAGCAACCACGATATTTGGTGCTGCCCAGGCCATCAGCCATTTACGATAAGCTTTCAGCCACGGCTTAGTGACGGTCGACCATGGATAAGCCGTGGCTAAAGGTATATTCTGTAACTGAAAAAAATGAAAATTTTGTAAATTCTTATATACAATGATATTTATAGATTACAATCTATTTTTAATCACAGATTACAACCAAAAAACATCATACATATACATTTGAAACCAAACATACAAGTTTTACATAAATATTATCAATTTAAACCTCAAACCGGATGCAAATAATTATCAAAATATCATATATATACAACCATAAGTATATAAACAACTATCAGTATACAAACAAGTATCAAAATATAAACAAAATACAATAAACCAAAATCTCACGGTTGCGGTGGAGGCAGTGGAGTCGAAGCGACTGGGTTGGGAGCGTCGACTGGGTCGAGGAGGAGGACGACTGCGACATCATTGGTAGAAGGCCAGAGTGAGACACAATCTGAGTGAGGAGTGTCTGCATGTTCTGCATCGTCTGTCTAAACTCTTCATTCGTCTATCTCTACTCCTCCATCGCTAGCCTCTATTCCTCCGTCGCCTGTCTCTACTGGGTGAGCTCCGACTCCAAGGCCGCTATGCGGCTCTGCACTACTAGAAAAATGGTCATCAGCAACGGCTGATGCCGTTGCTGAGCCGTTGCAATAGAGCCGTGACAGAAAGTCGCGTTGCTGATGACTTCGCAACGGATCAGCAACGGCCGCTCGGGTCGTCGCTAAAACTATTATCAGCAACGGGTTTGCCACAGACCCGGAGCCGTTGCTGATAACAGTAATAGCAACGGCCGCTGAGTCCGTAGCAACGCCGTTAGTAAAACGCCGTCGCTAAGCCGTTGCTGTAGGTCATCAGCAACGACTTTCGATACACTTTTAGCAACGGCTTTCCCACGGATACCCGTGGGAAAGCCGTTGCTGATGACCAATACCTGCAACCAGAAAATTTGAAACTTTCAAATTTCCATTGATACATTGATACATTTATCTGATACATAACTCACACACCCATACCCTCATACACACATTCATTCACACATCACAAACACCTCATACACATTCATTCACACATCACAAACACACCAACATATATACATCAAAACAATTATACTTATATTGATAATTATCCACGATAGTATAAAAACAATTCAAATGCAAAATTGAAGTATCAATATCCAAACAAAATAAGTTAAACAAGTTCAATATCCAAACAAAAAATCTCACGATCAAGATGGAGGATGGTCTGGATTATATGGCGGGGTCTGGAGCGCTTGAGTGTACACCGGCGTAGACTGACTCGAGGACGACGGATTAGATGATGCCGAAGAGATGCCTGCTTCGGGATGACCTGACATGTTGCGTAGCATAGATTGTATATCTGCCATCATCTGACTCTGGCGCTCCATCATCTCAGTCTGACGCGCGACCGTCTCCTCTAGAGTCCTTATTCTGTTACTATGATCATAACTGGATCTAGAGGTGGACGGCCGCTCACCAGCGACCGGAGGGGTCGGTGCCCCAAGTGGCCCTAGTACGGCTCGCGCATGACCACTATCTGCGAAGCCATATACGCGGCCATGGTCCCAGCCACCTGCGGCCTCGACCCACGATGCTGCGTCAAAGTCCTCGGGGGTACCCCCGCGCTGCACCACCGTCTGGCTGTAGGTCTCCTACTCGAGTTTGATTTTTTGTTTAATATTTATCATAAAACTTAAATTATAAATATATAATGAATAATTTAAACAAATATATAATTACCATAATGTATGCAGCGCGGTTGTGGATGTACTCCCCCGTCCCATGTGCTCGACGGTGAGTCCGCTCAAACACCGCCATCGGGGAGGGTCGCTGGACACTCCCGTCATCCGACACCGTCGTCTACATTTACAAAACAAATACATTAATTAGTACACATAATAACAAATAAAATATATAATTAAAAGGTATACTTACCATACGGTTTGCGTGCACTGCAAATGCAACAGAGCCGCCGGTGTGACGCGCTGCTCCTCCCGACATGCGATTTCTAGCCGCATTCCGAGAAACCTCCTGCCATCGATCCGTCGACCATATCCCCACGAGCTGGTCCCATATATCCGGAGTAATCCAACTGGGGCCGTATCCCCGAGTCTCCGCGATGTTAGTGGTCCCAGCTCGGGCCATCGCTTGGGACCGAGCCTGCCCCAGCTGCCCGTCGTACCTTGCCCGGGAAATAGCCTCCCAGGTAGCGTAAATGAAGGGCCTCTGGTCCTCGGCCCATGTATAGCGAGCCTGCAAAATAATAATATCAGTACCAATATTAATATATCATCATGCATGTAAAAAATAATAATAATACGTGCCTCAAACTCGCGCCATAACATGTCGACGTGCTCGCTAGGCACGTGAGACCACGTAGGCCATGCCCCGTGCATGTATCGTCGAATAGTAGAAGAAATGCTCCTCGGCACTTCTTCTTGCTCGAACCTGCACAACAAAAATAAATTTTAATATTATATTATGATATAATGAATTTGTAATGATTCATAATTCATGATATATTACCGCTCCCCAATCATGCTAATCAATCTACGTGACTCTGTGGCTGGTGGAGGCTGCCACCTGTTCGGCCCGCGTGGCCGCCTACGTCTGGATGTACTAGCCTCGGCAGTATCATCGGAATGAGGATCAGCAACAGGTGGATCAGCAGCATGAGTAAGTGCTGGAGTCTCACCGATCGGAGACTCCGAAACTCTCCTGCGTCGATAACCACGACCAGACATATCTGTCGAACAGACATATAATCAGATTATTGTATAAATAGTAGAGATATATTTAATAAAATATATACTTTACAATTATTTTTCATCATCTGAATAATAGTCTTCGAATTCTTCTTCTTCTTCCTCTTCTTCCTCTTCTTCATCTTATTCATCTCCAGCTTCCTCAATTTCATGATCGTCATCATCAGCATATTCAACTTCTAATTGAATTGACGTTGTGTCTGCATCCTCGAGTATTGGAATAATACGATCCACAGCAGGAAGATCATCTTCTTGATAGAAACCAGGAGGATCATTTTCTCCTACTATCGGATCAATTTTTCCTCTACCTTTTGTCTTACAGACTACACGCCAATCCGCTCTATCTTTATTTCGAGCCGGATACTTCGCGTAATATACTTGTTCGGCTTGTGATGCCAATATAAAAGGCTCATTTGCTGCCAATTTCGATTTGTAATTGACCTCAACAAGTTTGTATTTTGGATGAACTTTCATGCCCCTTTCTGTTGTATCGAACCAATGACATCTAAATAGGATCACTGATTTCAAGCCGAAGTAGTGCAACTCTATCACTTCTTCCACCAGTCCATAAAAATCCATATCACATTCAACATAGGTTGTCCCTTTCACGCAGACCCCAGCATTCATCGTCTTTTTTGTAGATGAATATTCAAGTGTGTGAAATTTATACCCGTTAACAAAATATCCGCTATAGCACAACACAAGTCGCGACGGTCCACTAACAAACTCAAATATTCTTTCATCTATTTCAGCTCTGTGATCTTTGCTGTAAGTCTGAATCCAAGTAGGGAAATCACGATTCCGTAATCTCTCCAATTCTTGATCGTTGTGAATAGAGTATTTTTGCACCATCTCAATGTCAAATATTTCAATGAATTGTTCAATCTCTGGACAATTGAGTAATACATACAAGTGTGCCAAATGATACTCTTCATCGCTTAAGTGTCGAGATGGACGAGAACCAAAAGCACGACCAGAGTGACAAAATATATTTAAGTATCCCTAGCAAATGAAGGATAACATGTATCCAAATGTTTCCATGCTTCACTGTCAGATGGATGAGTCATTACTGTATCATCACGACTTCTTGCATGCCAACTCATGTAGGGGGCTGTCTTTTCCGACATGAATAACCTTTGAAGCCTCGGTGTTAGTGGAAAATACCGAAGCACCTTAAACGGGATATTTTTCTGTCGGACCGATTTCTTCTCCTTGTAACGAGGGTGTTGACATACAGGGCATTTATCCAACTGCACATTTTCTTTATAATATAAAATGCAGTTATTTTGGCACGCGTGTATTTTTTCGTACCCAAGCCCCAATTTTCTCATTAGCTTTTTAGTCTTATAAAAAGTAGGCTCAAACTTGTTATCAGTAGGCAACATTCCATTAATCAATCCAGCAATCCGATCATACGCAACTCCGCTGATATTACAATCGGCCTTGATGCTTAAGAGCTGTGTCATTGCTGAAAACCTAGTGTATTTAGAACAATTCTCATACAAAGGTTCATCGGCAGCTTTCAACATCTCGTAAAATTCTGTAGCTTCTTTATTCGGTAATTCAATCTCTACCGCAGCCCCTACTTCTGTGATATCAACCGCTGTAGTATCTGGTGGGACTGATGTCTGAAGATCTGGCCGATCAACATTATCATTCAGGTGGAATTGACCCCCAAGACTATCAAGTATCATAGTTCTATAGGGATTTGACCCCCTACATTGACTGGATGAAGAAGCATCAGCAGAGGAAGATTCACCATATGTCTGAACGACAGGATTGCTCGACGTCCCGACTTCGCGTGACTCCCCGTGACAAGTCCATAGAAAATATCTTGGCGCAAATCCTTTGGTATATAGATGCAGAGTGACAGTCTCCCGATCGAAAAATCATCCATTTGAACAAATGCGGCACGGACATCGGATTTGATCACCCATGCTAACGAAATTTCGATTCGAATAGGCAAAATTGAGGAAGTACGTTACGCCTAATCGAAACTCATTCGTTAAAGCTCCACGATCAAGACGTCGGTACATCCAACTTCGATCAGCCGACATGATTCTGTCAATCAATGACAATTTCTTTGGTTAATGTCTTTAGGTGAGATTGTCCTATTCCATTCGGGATTTATGTTATTCGTACTGCACTTACGTTTTTATTTTAACTGTTAACTAATTATTCTAAATTTCGACAGCATCTCCCTACAGTTCTCCGAATACGCATATCATCTGGGCGCGTATCGGAGAATAAGAGAGATGTTGCCGAAATTTAGAATAATTAGTTAACAGTTAAAATAAAAACGTAAGTGCAGTACAAATAACTATATTCCCAAATTGTCCAATCAGAGACAATTCAAGAATTGTACGTCGTATAAAAGATCATCTACATCTTTTACACGAACATACAATTCCCGAACGGATCTAAGGTTTTGCTAAATCATATCCGATCGTCGATGCGTACGTGAAACATATCAACTCGTCGGAGGATAATTATTTTCTAAATGTTTCGAGACAGTTCGAGTCCATATTGGATGATTTCGGGGCGCGTCCGAAGTGGACGATTCCGGCGCGAGTCCGAAGTGGACGATTCCGGCGCGAGTCCGAAGTGGACGATTCCGGCGCGAGTCTGAATTGCACGATTCCGGCGCGCGTCCGAAGTGGACGATTCCGGCGCGAGTCCGAAGTGGACGATTCCGGCGCGCGTCCGAAGTGGACGATTCTGGCGCGCGTCCGAAATTAATCTAAACTGTAATAATTAATCTAACAAATTAAATAATTAATCTAAATAATTAATTAACAATTATAAAATAATTAATTAACAATTATAAAATAATTAATTAACAATTATAACATAATATAAATTATATATATAAATTATAAATTCCGGCGCCGGAGTCCACTCTCCGGCGCCGGCGTACAGTGGCCGGACACACTGTCCGGCCACTGCAGAAGGTCCGGCGGCGGCCATCGGCCGACCGCCGCCGGCCGAAACCCTAGAAATAGGGTTTCGGTCGGGTGATTCCCGCCGGCCGCAGGGAAGAGACGGCCGCAGGGAGGAGACATACCTGAACAAGTCGGAAGCAGCGGTCGGCGTCGTCGGCGTCGGCAGCAGCGACAGCGGCGGCGAGTGGCGTCGGCAGGAGCGGCGGCGGCAGCAGCGGGAGGAAGAAGGGTCGGGCGCGACTGGTGCCCTATATAAACTTATCAGCAACGGCTCACTCGCCCGTTAGAAAGCCGTTGCTGATAAGTTATCATCAGCAACGGCTCACTTATCCGTTAGAAAGCCGTTGCTGAAAATTAAAATATCAGCAACGGCTAGACTTTCCGTCCGAAAGCCGTTGCTGATAATTAAAATAATCAGCAACGGCTCAGTTTTCCGTTAGAAAACCGTTGCAGATACAGTTTTCTGCAACGGCTCGAGCGGCCGTAAGAATGCCGTTGCAAATAGCAACGACTTGAGCGGCCGTCGCTGATAGCCGTTGCTGAAGACGAAGTTTCTAGTAGTGCTGGTCCTATGCCCGGGATGTCGAGGGTCACTCATCTGCAGCTGGAGGGGTCGGTGCCCCAAGTGGCCCGAGCACGGCGCGTGAATGGCCACTGTTTGCAAAGCCATAAACACAATCGTGCTCCCAGCCACCTGCGGCCTCCACCCAAGCTCCTACATCCACGCTCGATCACAGTCCTCGTGTATGTTTCATACATGTGTTTATATTTTAAATATATATAAACTATAAATAAAAATTGTGTAAATCAAATAGACATAAATACTTACCATTATGATCGAGACTCTGCTATCAACGTAGTCTGCCGCTCCTCGTTGACGACGGTGGGTGCGCTCAAACACCTCCATCATCAACAGGCGTCGGACGGTGTCATCCTCCGCCACGCGCGTCTTACATTAGAAAACAAATACATTAGTATCATTAATACACAATATATAATTTTATTAAAAATAATTAAATTATACATACCATATGACGCTCATGAACTGCAAAAGACACGGAGCCACCAGTGTGGCGCGCCCCCGTGCCATCCCCCCCGGACATGCGGGTTTCTCTATGCAGTCCGGGAAACCTCCTGCCACTTAGGCGTGTCCCACCGCTCAACGAACTGGTCCTACACAAGACTAGGAATCCACTTCGGGGCGTGTCCCCGAGTCTGCCCTATCTGTGTGGCCCCCAGTTGTTTCATCACAGTCTGACGGGACTACTGATGCACCCCGTTATAGTGAGCGCGGGCAACACGCTCCCATGCAGTCTCAACCAAAGTGGTCTGATCCTCCGGCCATATATAATGAGCCTGCAAAAAAAAATTATTATTACCGATGAATATTTAACATTAACATTAATTTAATAAATATACTTACCGTGAACTCTCGCCACAATAAATCCATATGCTCACGTGGTACGTGAGACCATGAAGGTCACGCCCCGTGCATAAACTTTCGGATCGTCTCTGCTATCGTGCGGGGGACGTCTTCCTACTCAAATATGCACCAAATATAAATTCATATTATGATATTTTTAATTATAAATAAATTATAAGAAATAATTAATGCATATACTTACCGTCTTCCGCGCACACTAACTACTCTGCGCAGTTCTCCCTTGGGTGGTGGAGGGAGAATTCTGTTAGGCTCTCGTGGCCTACGTTTGGAAGACGATGGTCCTGGATCCGCAGAGGGATGGTAGCCGAAGGTAAGGGGATGGTGGCCAGATCAGGTGAGGGAACGGTGGACAGATCAGGTGGGGGGATGGTGGCTGGTAGGGCTGAGCAAAACCCGATCCGACCCGAAAAACCAACTCGAAAATTCATTTTGGGTCGGATTATTCGAGTATATCGGGTCGGGTCGGGTTACATTTTTAAAATTTTCATCTACTATTTCAGGTCGGGTCGGGTTTGGGTGAAAACTCTGTTTAACCCGACCCGACCCGATTTTAAGTAAAATATATGCTTATGTTATATAGATTGATAAAAGATGGTGTTGGCATTTTGGTTAGAAGGGTGGAGATAAAATTTAGGAGGACTTGAGTTCAAGTCCTACTTAGGTTATAATTCTAATACAATTATTCACCTTTTTTATCACCATTTTCAAGATGAATTTTATTTTTTTTATTTTTCTAAACTGAATTCGGGTTATTCGGGTTAATCGAGCCGGGACCCATTTTTTTTGGGTTATTCGGGTCAGGCCCCGATTAAAAAATCGGGTCTAGTCGAGTATAATTTTTTTGAAAATTTTGGGTTAATACCCGATCAGGTCGGGTCGGATATTGACCTGACCTGCTCGATGCTCAACCCTAGTGGCTAGAGGTGGGGCAATGGTGGTGGAAGGCGAAGGATCAGTGGGTACAGGTGGGGCGGGTGGTAATCGTCGAGGGGTCCTACGAGGAATGCCTCCTCGGGAACTAATATCTCAACCATAGTTGTAAAATTTTAATATAATTAGATTATATATAATATATTAATAGATATATTTAATAATTGAATATATATTTCACATTTACAATTATTCGTCATCGTCATTATCATCATCTGTGTAATACTCTTCTTCTTGTTCTTCTGTATCAGAATCTTGAAATTCTTCTTCTTCTCCCTCATCATCATTTTGTCCTTTCTCAACTTCATTATCGTCGTCATCAACATATTCTATTTTTAATTGAACTAACTCTGTGTTATCATCCTCAAGTATTGGACCAACTCGTTCCACTTCGGAAAGATCATCTTCTTGATAGAAGTCATCTACTGGCTCATTCTCTCCTACTACCGGGTCAATTTTTCCTCTGACTTCAGTCTTACAGACTACACGCCAATCTGCCCTATCTTTCTTTCGAGACGAATACTGCATATAATATATTTGTTCAGCTTGAGATGCCAATATAAATGGCTCATTTGAAGCCAATTTTGATTTGTAATTGACCTCGGCTAGCTGTTTATACTTTGGATGAACTCTCATGCCCCTATCGCATGTATCGAACCAATGACATTTAAAAAGGGCAATAGATTTACATTCGAAAAATAGCAATTCTATGACTTTTTCCAATAGTCCGTAAAAGTCAACATCACATTCAGCATACGTTGTCCCTTTGACGCAGACCCCGGCATTCATAGTCTTTTTTGTAGATGAATATTCAAGTGTGTGAAATTTATATCTATTAACAAAATAACCGTTATAATATTGTACAAGTCGTGCTGATTCGCTAGCAAACTCAAAGATTTGGTTATCTATTTCTCATTTGTGTTCTGTGTTGTAAGTTTGAAACCAATTAGGGACAATTCAAGAGTTTTACGTCGTATAAAAGATCATTTACTTCGTTTACACGAACATACAACCCCCGAACGGATCTAAGGTTTTGCAATATTAAAACTTGACTCGTCGATGCTTACGTGAAACGTATCAACTTGTCTTGATTTTTTTCTCAATTTGTGGATGCCGGTGTGGGTTCAAAGTGGATGATTCCGCGCGAGTCCAAAGTGGACGATTCCGGCACGAGTCCATCCATTGTGGATGATTCCGACATGAGTCCACCGTGGATGATTTGACCGTGAGTCCTCAGTAGACGATTCCGGCGTGAGTCCACAATGGACGATTCCACACGAGTCCACAATGGACGATTCCGTGCGAGTCCAAAGTGGATGATTTTGGCACGAGTCCATCTAGTGTGGACGATTCCGGCGCGAGTCCACCATGGATGATTTGGCCGTGAGTCCAAAGTAGACGATTTCGGCCGAGTCCAAAGTGGACGATTTCGGCCGAGTCCAAAATGGACGATTTCGGCCGAGTCCAAAGTGGACAATTCCATTAATACTAATTAATTAATATTAAACTAATTTCATTAAATAACCTAAAAATAATTAAACCCTAATCAACATTAACCATTAATTAACATTAACCAAACTAATTACCTAATTAACAATTAATTTCTAATAACTAACAATTAATTTTTAATTATTAACAATAAAAAATTTTAAAAAAAGAGTTTAATTAAACCCTAATCAAACTGTGATTACCCTAATCACAATTTGATTAGGGTTTGATTAAACCATAATCAAGTAATTGATTAGGGTTTAACTCTAATCATCAACAGTAGCCGGCTACCATTGGCCCCAAATCATGGCGTCGGCGTGATGATGCCGGCGTGGAGAGGGCCGGATCGACGCCGACGCGAAGAGGGCAGGGAGATGGAAGGAGATCGGGAGAGGAGGAGATGCTTACTGGCAGCGAGAGGGACACTGGCAACAGGTAGCGATGGACGACAACCGACAATGACGAATGACGGCGGCAACATGCGACAGCGGCAGGAGCAGAGAAGAAAGAGGAAGAAGAGGAAGAAAGTGGGAGGGTCGGGCGCGAACGCAAATAAAAAGGATTTTCACCGACGGCTCGCCAGCCGTCGGAAAATCGTGGATTCGTAATTTTATGATCACCGACGGTTGGCCCTCTCTAAGCCGTCGATGAAGAGTGTTTTATTTTTTGCGCTGCGTTCGCGCCATTAATTAATAAGTGACACCCGCTTCTAGCCGTGGCTAATGACTTATTCATATAACCAATGGCTCTCGCGCCCCCGCTAAGCCGTGACTAATAAATTATTTTATTTCGCACCCCGTGCGCGCCATCAACTATGAACGACGGCTCTAGGCGGCCGTATGCGAGCCGCGGCTGATTTGCTTACATCAGCCACGACCGTTCCGATCGTCGAAACACCGTGAATGATTCTGATGGCCAAGGCGGCCGTCGGTGATTCCCGTGACTGATGTGGTATATTCTAGTAGTGACTTTAACAACCACTCACATGAAGCGTGGAGTTTGCAGGATTGGACTTCTGCAGGTGGCATAATATCAACTACAAGATAGGCTTTGATACCATATTAAAAAATTAGTGGGCCTAACTCCACCCCAAAAGCTAGCTCATGGGGGGAGGAGGACTACCCAAACTATATGAAGGCTATCTTGACCATATCTATAAGCAATGTGGACTTTAACAGAATATAATATCAATTTTATATTCTTTTAATCATATTCTCTTTTAATCTAAGCATCAACCAATAAGGAATTAAAATTCATTGTCCTATCATCTTTTATACCAAGAAACAATCATGCCATGAAAGTTCTTCAGTGACTATATATGAAAATTCATCATTGAGATTAATTATCTATATAAGTCCCTTATTTTAAATAAAAAAGGATAGTGTCAGGAGCACATTTCAACTGAGCTTAGATGATCAAAACAAAGAAAATGAGATGAAATTAAGAATTCATAACTCCATAAATTCTTTTTTTCTAAAAATTAAATTTAAAGGGATCGAAAAAATGAAGAACAAAACAATTAAGAAATAAATAACATTAGTTATCATCTTTTCAAATGTTTTTCATTTTAATTGTCAAATAAAATTAATGAGGTTGTCTTTAATTGCTAGAAGGAACTCAAAAGTAAAAGAATCAATTTATTTCAACAAAAGTTATTAATTTTCTTTTTTAAAATGATGTTTTCTCCTTTCAAGATAGTATAAAAGAATATTTTCAAGTTAAAAAAATTATTATTATTATTATTTTTTAACAAAGATAGAAAGTCACAATAGGTGATCATATTAGGATTTGAACTCTAAATTTTTAGACAATGTTCAACATATTATCACCAACTGTGTTATTCATAATTGACTAGTTAAAAAATATATATATATTTTGAATCCTCCTTTCACGCTAACATATATGATAAATTAGGTTTTAAGCCACTACTCAAATTTCTGAAATGAAGTATTCATAGAACGAACTTTTTATTATTGGTTCCATAATTCCCCAAAAAGTTTTTGAGTGCAAGGAAGAGCCATTGCTTGTTTCCCCCTTTTTGGCAACACATTGCTTGATTTAAGCAATTTTATTAGGATACTGATCTGCATTTATTGATCACAATTTTCTCGTGTTGACTACTTAATAGACAACCCATTCTGCAGTTCAATAACAAACATCAACATCACAAAAATTTAAAGCCAAGAGGATTATTTGGAAGAAGAGTAGCATCAGAATAGCTTTTCATGGTCAGGTTATCCTTTCCTCTCTTTGGGGGTCACAAAAATAGATAATGTGGCTTCAAATCATCAAAAAGATTGATGTATATAGTAAAGAATTGTCTTTGGTTGTTAAAACAAAATATAACTGAATACTTTTTTGATGTTTGTATATATTTCATTTAATTAATTATTTATCACTATGATATAATTATGATTATCATAGCTAGAAAGTTTTAATCATTAATGGCTTCACTTGGTAGCATAAGAATGATATCAAGTTTTAATTATATAATAAAACTCTCTGTTAGGACATTTGGAGAAATTTTCTGTAAAATTGAGAAAATTCGAACTCGACGAGAGAAACGAAAATTCAAATCTGAAATCAAGATGTGAAAAATAAGAGACATAGGGAGTTAATGTAGTTCGGACTCGGCGGGATGCTTGTCCTATGTCCACGAGGAGAAGAGGAGATAACTTTATTAATTCCAGAAAAGAACTACAATAAGAGTGACAATAAACTAAATCTCTTTAGAATACAACACACAATCTCAAATAAACTGAATCTGAAACCGATATGGAGTAGAGGCACTGTGTCTGCAAACTCTGCCTTGAAACTGAACTCCTTTGCCGCATGTAGGAACTCGGGAATAAGCATTCCTTGAAAAAGAGCAGTAGTGACACTCTTAAATTTTTGAATCTAAAAGATCCCTCACAATATTTTTCTATCTTGTTTCTGGTGTCTCGGTGTCGTATCCTCGAGAAAATTGCCTATACTTATACTTGAGATGGGTGAGTTGGTCTGAGGAAAAATTAGAATTGTTGAAAAAAATCATGGCTTCGTATTGGTTGTAATCGGCTCAAAAATCGAGAAAACAAGGCTCCTTTTCCTGGATTGGCACCTACGCCTACAAGAGGCGCCCAGATGTGGACGCATGGCTCCGCGTCCCACGTACGCGAGCGCGACGGTCACGCTGAGATCGTGCGCCGCTCGCGGGCGTAGAACTGTGTCTGCTTGTAGACGCGTGGCACACGCCCCCATGCAGCCGCGAAGGGCGCCGCTCATGGCAAGCGCATAAGCTTGGGCTCAGGCATTGCGGCCTAGCCCAGGCACTGGTGCCCACTTGGCCCGATGCTGGAGGTGGGCTCGGCCCACTGGCCTGGCCCACCTGGGCCGGGCCGAGCCCAATGGAGAGTAGCTGAAATATTTTTTCTTTTTGGATTCAATCGTAAGTGGATCAAATGAACTCCGATTTGGGTCCAATCAGACTCATTGGATTCAGTTCGGAACCAATTTGAGTCAATACCTAACAATTCCTCCTTTGATGAAAATTAGGACCGATGCAATCCTCAAAAGTCGTCCCCTCTCCCATAAGACCTATACGGGGTCTACTGTTATGCCCTAAAAATCGAGTCACGTGATCGACCAAAGTATGGACAAACACTCTGTAGCCTACCATACTATACACAACAAATCATAAGAAGAATATATTTTCATGTGACATACCAACACAAAATGACATCAAATCATATACCAAAATGCCAAATGCCAATACGGATAATTAAGACAATAACATAAGGAAACAAATCCAAATGAAATGACATAATATACAAGTTCAACATGATCAAGGGCTAAATACAGGACTCATATTACGACTTGACTACATCATCTAGTTCCACGAGACTCGCCACCAAAGCTTGCCGCCACCAACCGCGCCATACCTCAATGATCAAGATCTGCAAAACAACACAAGAGAGCGGTGAGTTCATTGAACTCAGTGAGTGGCTACTTCAACCACTACCAAGCCAAACCACATGAAAATGCAATAATGTATATTAATAAGACATCAATAAGCTGATATAAAGAATGTGAGGATATGCAGTACATCTCTCGTGCGCGTCGTGCACCCTCCGGCCTAACTCGGCCAAAACAGGAAATCCTCATAAACCGCAATACATAACTCGCAAGTCGCTTACTAGATTGGCCACCCTAGTGAACTTTCCGCCTCGGGCCCGCTGAGCTAGGAAGACCCTCTAATCTCAATGCCCTAAATACTCATTTGGGAAAGGCACTCCAAGCAATGCCACTTGGGTCAGTCATCGGCGTGGCCCACCGACGAATATCTCAACCCAAAATCAACTCGCTAGGTTGGGCATTAGCTTCACATGCTAACGTGCTTCCCAGCCCTGCCACCACAATCACAATCACATACACATCCAATTAATCAAAAGAAACATACTTATAAATAGAAGATGATTAATTAACTGGGTGGGTACGGCTATACATACGTTCCTCGGGTGCATGCGCATGCGCACCCCCACACGGCCTTATCTTGGCCCCAAATCCTCGGCTACTCGCCGTACCACCCACCATCCCCACTTATTGAAATTTATCTTTCGGCTTCCTATCCAAAAGAAAAACATATGACAGGTTATCGTGCATCGAAATTTCAACACCTGCCGAAAATTCCAACCTTACGAAGGGTAAAATTCCTGCACTTCGTTTTTATAAGATTTAGGGCCATTCTAGAGTATATGGCAACCTAATGACAATGATAAGATCAACATGGAACTAGGTTGAATGATAGCCACACATAAGGAATAATTTCAGCATATAACACTATGAAATTTCAGCATATAACTATATGTAATTTCAGCATACTACATCATGAAATTTCAGCATATAGATCTATGTAATTTCAGCATACTACGTCATGAAATTTCAGCATATAACAACTATATGCAATTTCGGCATACAATCTCTATAAAATTACAGTCTACTCAAATGATAAAATTCAGAACATGACATTATGGAATTTCAGCCTATTCAAGGATAATTTCAGCAATATAAATAATAGATTTCTGTCTAGGTAATTCCCACGTGAATCATCCTATAGCTACCCTACAACTTAAGGGTTATTCGGCCCACCCTTAGACAAGAAATTTCAGATTTTTAAGTAGGGTTTTAGCATGCCTTTATCAAGTAAAAATTCAGAATTAATTCAATAAAAATTCTCTAACCAAATGCATCCACTTCACCTTGTCTCAAATACAAGGGCCGGCAAACCCTAAGGCACAAGGTCATGCCCTAGGGCCGCCGCCCACACTCTACCTCAAAGATATCTCAAATTAAACACATACGATACATACGTGGAAGGTAAGCAAGAGATATGAACCAAATCACACAAAAATCACATCTTTAGATCCTTACTACAAGGATCGGCGGCCCCTAAGTATCAAGCTAAGGATGGAGAAAGAATCACTCACCTAGGGCAAGGTTCAAAGGAAAGGAAGGTGAAGACAAAGCCTCGCTACGATTCGATTCTAGTGAAGTCTTCGATTCCGGCCAACTCCCACAATTGTGCGTCTCCTCCCAATCGCCCACCTAGGGATGTGTGCGGCTCCTTTGGAGACGTACGGTCCTTGGTAGGCCCCTTTTTATTTTATTTTTTTTCAGAAACCAAATTACCTAATCCCCCATATTCACTTAAGTTGGTCCAACCCGGTCAAAACACGTCCAAATCGAGCTTGGCTCGAACCCAACTCGGACTTGATACACCAACTAACTCAAATTAAGATAATTTTCTTTGCGTAAGGATCTAACCTCATGTTGTGCACTACAGCGATTAACTTCGCATGTACCGATGCACGCCTCAATCCTCCCGCTGAAACCAAATCAAAATTAATTAAATTTCGCGGGTATTACATCTATGTTGAATCCGTGCTCAAGTGGGCCAAATTAGCTCCTTCCTTGGATTTAGGAACCCACATAGTCCTTCGAGTTTCCTCCTTCATTGTGTATTTTCGAGAATGGCTTGCCCTTAAAGCAAAATTTATACCTAACCTGGTGTTTGATTTTGCTGTGCTTTGCCTCGGAATCTGGACTGCTTCACGAAAGATGAATTCGTCCACCTTGCACAAATTGTTTGACGTCCTTAGAGCCTTCATTATCGTCGTGGCTCCATTGTGTACCTCCAAGGCTTCTCCTGCAGAAGATGTCGTGTAGCCCCTAGTGTTAAGAACTCCAAGAGTCACTAGATTCCTTCCTAGCTTCGGGATATGACGAATATTTGCTAGGATTTTTTCGAGCCATCAGGCTATTTTAATTTCACTGTTCCAAAACCGACAACTTTGCAGGTACATTGTTACTGACACTAACTACTCCACCATTGGTGCGTCGATAATCCATAGAGGTCGCCGATGTAGAGTCATGTGATAGGAACACCCAAAATCCAAGAACCACACATCAATGCTACCTGTGGTTGACCTGTTCGCCTGCAAACCTGGATTGTATTTTGCTTGATCAGACATATTAGAAGAAGAGGAAGAAGAATTTTGATATGAGATGTGTTGTCACCGATGAGACCGCCGTCACCCACGGCGTGTGTTAGCAGTGTTTGTGCCATCTGTCATGACCAATACCTCTACTCTCTCACAAGAGGCCTTCAAATGTGTGTCTTGACTTTTATTTTGTTGTTACAACTTTTTCTTAAGACTGCGACATTCTGACTTGATGTGACCTCATTTCTTACACTAATAACAAGTGATGTTTGATTTGTTACCTCCTCCCACTTCCTTAGGGTAGAGAGTTTCTCCTTTCCCTCCACCAGAGGAATTCGTTGTAAGATGTGTGTCCATTAGCTCCTTAGACACAAGAGCAGTGATCACCTATTATGGAGTAATAGTAGTCTTTCCACAAAAGCATAGTTTCACGAAAATTTTTAAAATAAGAAGAAAGTGAATATGAAATAAATAAAGCATTATCTTCTTCTTCAATTTTGACACCCATATTCTTCATATTCATGATGATTGTCTGAAAGGTATTGATATGCTCTTTGACCAATGTGCCTTCTGCCACATGAAGGAAATGGAGCTTCTGCTTCAACGCCACCTTGCCGGTGAGAGTTGTGTCCTAATACAAGGATGCGAGCTTGTCCCAATAACCTTTAGCTGTCTTCTAGAATGCAATCTCTTGAAGTGCCTCGCTTAACAAGCTTAGGTACAAAATTACAATTTTCTTTTGCTTCTTGTATTTTTTTTACTCCTCAATCCCCTGCATATTATCCTTACAAAGGATGGCGTCATGTATCCTCTCTATAGTTAGGACCGCTTTCATATTCATTAACCAGAGTGCATGGTTGACACTGCAATCTAACTTCTCAATATCGAATTTGGTGCTAGACATGATTGGGGCAATTTGGAAATTTGGTTGACTCTAATGCCAACTGTTAGGAAATTTGGAGAAATTTCTTATAGGATCGGAAAAACCCAAACCTGACGAAAGAAACAAAAATCTAAATCCGAAATCAAGATGTGAAAAATAAGAAACACAAGAGGTTAACGTGGTTTGGACTCGGCGAAGTGCCGATCCTACGTCAACGGGGAGAAGATGAGTTTGCTTTATTAATTCCAAAAAAGAACTACAATAAGAGTGACGATAAATTAAATCCCTTCAAAATACAACACATTGTCTTAAATAAACTGAATCGAAAATCGGTATGAAGTGGAGGCACTGTCTCTACAAACTCTACCCTGAAAGTGAACTCCTTTTTTGTATGTTGGAACTCGGGAAGGGGCACTCCTTGAAAAAGGGCGATAGCAACACTCTTAATCTTTTGGATCTTAAAAATCTCTTACAGTATTGTTTTGTCTTGTTTTTGGTGTCCTAGTGTCGCGTCCTCAAGAAAATTGTCTGTTTATATACTTGAGAGAGGTGAGTCAGTCTGGGGAAAAATTAGGATTGTTGGAAAAAATCTTGGCTTCCTATTTGCTGTAATCAGCTCAAAATTGGGTAAAAAATCGAGAAAATTGGGCTTCATTTGCTGAATTGGCGCACGCGGGTGTAGAAGCTTGGGTCCAAGCGCTGGTGCCCACCTAGCACGATGTTGGAGGTGGGCTCAGCCCACTCACCTGGCCCGCCTGGGCCGGGCCGAGCCTAGTGGAGAGCAATAGATATATTATTTTTTTCTTTTTGGATTCAATCGTAACTTGATCAAATGAACTCCGATTTGGGTCTGGTCGAACTCGTTGGATTCGTCTTGGACCCAATTTGAGTCAATACCTAGCATTCTCAATAAATTGTGAAGTTATAGGTTGATGCCTCACATTTCAAATATTATACCAAAAGATTCAACATTTTATTAGTGCAACAAGAGAAGATACCCCCACCCTATACCCCCACCCTTTGTCCAAAATATCATTAACTTACCTACGTCACTTGCCATAAACTGATAAAATATTTTTCATTCTCCAATGACCTACTACTCTGGCAAAGTGGCAAGGCAACAAGACTCGTACTTTCTTTCCTCTACTAGCACCCTCCTCCTCTTGCGACCACCACCTCTTCTTCTCCCTACAACCTCTTCCTCCTCTCCCTCATCCTTTTTCTCCTCCTTTCGGGACCTTCTCCTTAGTTTTCTACCACATCATAGCACCATGTAAAATGTTAACATTATTTTCAATGCAAGATTATGAGGGGCCTTGTCTGCTACATTAATAAAAGGTTGGATCTTTTGGTGTCATATTTGAAAAGTATATAAGGTTTTAACTTGTAATGTCTTTTTACTTTGAATAAAGAGACTTGTATTTAATTCAAGAGTGTTGAAGTAGATACAACTAAGGGAGGAGAGGAAGTAGCAAACCAAGAAAAACAAGACTACACAACAAACAAGACCACGGTGGCTCGCACCAGCCTTGCCAAACAAATGTCCTAAGGGAGGAGTGCTAACAAGGCAACCACCTCAGAAGCAAGTTCAAAGCGAGATTTATGGTGACCTTCAAAGATCCTCAAGTTCCACTCATGCCAAAATTTTGATCTCCAAATCATCACTAAACGAAAGTGCTTGCGAAATCCTTGAAAGTTACCAGAAATAGTAGAGTCCAAAGCCTGAACCCGAGTGGGAAAAAGGGATGCTAGTGAGCCCAAGAAAAAGCCTCCATCCGTCACGGGTGTACGAGCATGAAGAAAGCAATCACTCAGAAGGGAGGAGACTGGTTTTCATCCTCCGCAACGAGGTCCCCAGCACCCCTTGTCAGGAAAAAGAGGTGACTCCAAAGTCAAGAAGGCCGCACCTACCCTTCCAATCGACACGGGACATTTCGCCGAGCACATCATGGCAACACACCTCCCATCGAAGAGCAAGTTGCCTACCACTCTCACACCCTATGATGGTACACGCGACCCTACACTTCACTTGATGGCGTTCAGGACCATGATGCTCTACCACGATGAAATCGACCTTGCACTCTACAGACCTTTTCCAACTTTCATGGGAAAAACCGTTTTACTATGGTTTGCTTCCTTCACGCTGAGGTTTATCCACTCCTTTGAGGACTTCTCCCGCATCTTTCTCAACCAGTTCTGTAAGGGTGTTAAGGCACACTAGAAGGGGGGTGAATAGAGTGAGTCTAGATTCTATCGTCATTTTAAATTTTACTCTAAATGCGGAAGCAATATAAGTGAATGAGAATCACACAAAATCAAGCAATACTAACAAGTTGATTTATAGTGGTTCGGCCCCAATGCCTACTCCACTACTTTGGCTCACCACAAAAAATTTCACCACCACTTGTATTAACTTTCCTTTCCTTCTAATGAGGGTCTACGACACTAGAGAGTGCCTCTACCTCAAATCTAAGGAACCCTAAAGTTACAAACAAGAGAACCCAGGGTGTGTCACCCACACCTTCTTACAAATACAAGTGATCAAGAAAATACAAGTAAATGAGAGCAATAATAAACAATAAAAACTTAGCTCTCAACCAAGAAGTCCTAGCTCCTCTTGATGCCTTGATGATGAAACAATTGAAGGTTGAAGGCAAGATCAAGGGTTTTTGTCTCCAAACTAGGGTTTGTACAAAGAATGGCTCAATCAAGCTCAATGGTGATCAAAATATGTCTCAAGAAGTGTTAGATGGCTTGAAATGCAAGTATGGGGTCTTATATAGAGATGCCAAAGGTAGGTGATCGATTTCCAACAAGCTCAACAGGTAAAAATTCAAAATAGAGCCATTGGGGGTATTGTGGGAATTCTGATGGAAATTTTGCAGTGTACTAGTACTTTTTAGGCTATTCCGAAATGTCAATCCAGGTTGTTCTGGGTTGTCTATCCAGGTTGTTCTAGGTTGTCCATCTAGGTTGTTCAGGGTTGTCCATCTGAGTTGTTCCGGGTTGTTACAACATCTCATTCGGATTATTGTTTATGACTTTGAAACTCTTGGTAATACTGTAGAGTACTAGTACATTCCGGTTGAAGTCTGATCGACTAAACCAACAAGGTTCTTTCTTCTGGTTTAGGTTTCAAGTTTGGTTCTTTAGGGATATTTGCATCATAATGAGAATTAACACAATCATTCTAGACACCCTAAACCTAAACTCTATTCTTCCCGATGAATCCGGGCGCGTTGACCAACGTCCTTCCTATTCACCTATTTTTTTCAAAATTTCCTATCGAGGACGTTGCACGCAAATCGATATGGAACCTAAAAAAATTTCTACATAAAAACATTAGTTCCATGTTTGTTATCATCAAAACTGAGATTAACACTAAGGTTGAAAACCTAAGGCCAACAGGTTCACCACATCACGAGTCTACTACAAAATGGAGGATGCCCTCCACTATGTCAAGCAAGGGCGACATGAGCCCTTCGGGAGTACATATGCCGGTTTCATGCTATAGCAGCCGAAATCCCCAAACTCGACCCTCGAGTCAAATTTTTCTCCATCAAATTCGGGTTGAAGCCTGGATACTTAGAGAAGGTCACCGAAAAATGCAAGAGGTGCAAATTTCACCAAACCTACAAACACTCCACCGAAAAATGTGTGGTCCTCGGTGACCAGATTAAATGCCTAATTAGAGAAGGTCGCCTCGACCACTACATCCGGCATGATCAGAGTCGCAGCCAAAGTCGGTGGAACCACCAACAACACCGAAGTCCCAACGAAGTGCTACCACTTGACGACCCAGATAATCACAGTGACTCTAGAAATGAGCAGCCCCACCCTTACATCTGGGGAGTCATCAACTACATAATAGAATGATTTACCAGAGAAGGCAGTACCAGAACACAACCATCCCAGACCATTGTAATTGTGAACGAGATGGCTCAACCACAGAGGCCACGCCCGCCCACATCGATAATATCTTTCTATGTTATTGACTTTCAGGGAGTTGACAGGAATTTACATGATCTCGTCGTTATTTCTGTAATCACTGCTGGTTTCCTTATCAGGAAAGTCTTGGTGGATTAGGGGAGTTCCGTCAACATCCTCTTCTACCCAACACTCAAAAAGATGAGCATCAGTGAATATTCGCTAGACCCATACAACGGGGAGCTAGTCAATTTCTCAGGAGACCGCGTGGACGTCAAAGGCTATTTAAGGATGGCCACCACTTTCGGCTCATCACCGAGAATAAGGACAATAGACGTACAGTTCCTTGTCGTCTAGTGGTGTAAGTCCCTACCACATGATTTTGAGCTGACTTTCCTTGAATAACGTGGGAACCGTCGTATCGACCCCCAACCTCGCCATCATGTTCCCTATCTCAGAGACAAAGGTAGGTGTAACCTATGTAGACCAGAGGAAGGCCCGTGTGTGCTACAACAAATGCCCGAAGCTCAGGCCGACTGAACTCCAACCACGAATCTCAAACCTAGATCCCAGGGCAGACATCCAAGAGCTGCCCCAGCTCGCTGACGATTTGGAACCTGTGCAAATCGGAACATCCCCTAAACAAGTAACCTACGTGGGAGCACAGCTTCCCAGTGAGATTTTTAGCTAGCTCAAATACTACAACATGAGATTAAACTCGAAAAAGTGTGCTTTCGGATTTCACGGCAGAAAGTTCCTCGGCTTCATGTTGATGCACCGAGGGGTAGAAGCTAATTCAAAAAATTCCTTTTCATTCAATAGATGCGAAGCTCGCGCAACATCAAAGAAGTGCAGTAGCTCACTGGGAGGATGGCCGCATTATCCAGATTCCTCTCTAGATCGGCCGACTGTGCCGCCCCCTTCTTTAAAATCTTAAGGAAGAAACAAAATTTTCATTGGGATGAAAAATATGAACAGGGTTTCGAAGAGCTCAAACACTTTCTCACCAGCCCATCGGTATTGGATAAACCGCAATAGGGGGAAACCCTTTTCTCTCTACCTCATACATAAAGCGCCCTCAGCTCGGTCTTGATCTGAGAATAGGAAAAGGATCAAAAGACGGTCTACTTTGTCAACAAGGTCCCCCAAGGACCAAAAATCAGATACCATAGGCTAGGGAAGCTCGCCTTCGCTTTGATCATCTCGGCCCGAAGATTGATGCTATATTTCCAAAGCCACCACATCCAGTGTGTATCGAGCAACCGAGCAGACAAGTACTAGCTAAACCTGAACTCGTAGGATGAATGATATCCTAGTCAGTATAACTCTCAGAATTTAGCATCGAATACCAGCCAAGGGGTCCCATCAAAGCCCTAGTATAGAAGAGGAGTTGTTATAAGTCTTCCTTACTCTCTTCTTGTGTTAAAATTGTTTTTGCATTGTTTTAAATTGATATAGTCAAGTGTGTAAGAAGACCTAGTATATGGTCTTGCGATTTGGTGGTTACCTTGGTATAGAAGGTATAAATCCACTTGTGAAAACAAGGTTAGGAGTGTTCCGTAGGAATTGAGGTGAGAAAGCTCACTCAGTGTGAAGGTGGATACTTCCGGGTGTGGAAGTGCCTTCGAAGTGAGTGTAGAGTCTTTTTGGTGAAAAGTCCTCGATTGTAAGATACTATTAATTTAGTATATTTGTGAGTGAAATCCTAAGCACAGTGCTTAGGTAGTGGAGTAGGCGGTGTTGCTAAACCAATATAAATCTTTGTGTTTGCATTGGCTATTGGGGTTGTATTTAATTTTCGTATTTATTGTTTCATCTCATTGCTTTAAATTGATAAATTGCCTAAGTAGTTTATGTTGGCTTAAGGTTTTTAACCTTGGTCTTAATTTCACTTGATGATAACAAACATGGAACTAATATATTCATGAAGAAATATTTTTAGGTTACATATCGGTTTGCGTGCGTCGTCCCCGATCGGAAAAATCGGAGAAATCAGAAACGATGGTCGTGAACGCTTGGATTTCATTGGGAAGACAGAGTTTAGGTTTAGAGTGTCTAGAATGCGTTGTAAATGCTTTATTTGATGCATAAGAACCCAAAAACTAAAACCCGAACCCCAAAATATGAAAACTCGAAAAATCAAAAAATGACCATGCAATTCACTAAGCCTGTGGAGCTCCTTGGAGGGCTATATGACCTAGACATTTTCTTGGCAGCAAAACTCTCAGTAATTATTCCTTAGGTAAAAACTAGTTAACGACATATTTTAAAAAAAAAATTAGAAGCCTTTAACCTATTCATACTTGACCCAGGAGATTATAAAATTTTCGATTTTCCAAATTTTGTACTAGACCCCAAAAGTTAGATTTTGATTCTAAAGGATTTTGATTTTCTAGATATTTTTATTGAATCCAAATGAGGGGTAATCCTTATATAACATTATATTTTAAAGTTATTAACTTAGTGAAGACGAAACCCGACCAACGAGCTGAAAGATTAGCTAAAATTAGGTTGTCTTTAGGGTGTCGGTCGATGGGCGATAGACCATCGACGGTCGGTCGATCGACCATCAGCCGGCCACCAAACTACGAAGATCCAAAAGTGGAAGTGAGCTCCGGTCGGTGGTCGATCATTTGGCCGGTCGATCGGCCATCAGCCAGCCACCGACCGGGCGGCGCCAATGGGCACAAAAATGCTCGTTGGGGTGGCTGTTTGCTTGCTCTCTCCTCTTGGGTTATAAATACAAGCCTTGACAACCTTCCATAGTCCTTCTAACATTCCTTGAGCCATATTTTGATGATACTTGAGCTTGATTGAGCCACAATTTTTGAAAACCTAGCTTTGATCTCTTAACTCCTTGAGTAAGCCTTAACTTCATTGATTCACCATCCACTACTAGAAAAATGGGCATCAGCAACGGCTGATGCCGTTGCTGAGCCGTTGCTGAAGAGCATCAGCCAACGGCCGGGCCGTTGCAATAGAGCCGTGATAGAAAGTCACGTTGCTGATAACTTAGCAACGGATCAGCAACAGCCGCTCGGGCCGTCGCTCAAAATATTATCAGCAATGGCCGCTCGGGCCGTCGCTAAAAACATTATCAGCAATGGTTTTGCCACAGACCCGGAGCCGTTGCTGATAACATTAATAGCAACGGCCACTGAGTCCGTAGCAACGCCGTTAGTACAACCCCGTCGCTAAGCCGTTGCTGTAGGTCATCTGCAACGGCTTTCGATACACTTTTAGCAACGGCTTTCCCACGGACGGCCGTGGGAAAGCCGTTGCTGATGACGTATACCTGGGAACAGAAAAATTGAAAATTTCAAATTTCCATTGATACATTGATACATTATCTGATACATAACTCACACACTCATACCCTCATACACACATTCATTCACACATCACAAACACACCAAGATATACATCAAAACAATTATATTTATATTGATAATTATCCACGATAGTATAAAGACAATTCAAATGCAAAATTGAAGTATCAATATCCAAACAAAA
Organism: Canna indica; assembly: GCA_034359265.1. NCBI lineage: Eukaryota > Viridiplantae > Streptophyta > Magnoliopsida > Zingiberales > Cannaceae > Canna > Canna indica. Next base: position 43,613,854 of record CP136893.1, read on the forward strand.
TAAGTTAAACAAGTTCAATATCTCAGTAACAAGTTCAATATCCAAACAAAAAATCTCACGATCACGATGGAGGATGGTCTGGATCATATGGCGGGGTCTGGAGTGCTTGAGTGTACACCGGCGTGGACTGACTCGAGGACGATGGATTAGATGATGCCGAAGAGATGTCTGCTTCGAGATGACCTGACATGTTGAGTAGCATAGCATGCATCTCCTCCATCATCTGAGTCTGACGCGCGACCGTCTCCTCTAGAGTCCTTATTCTGCTACTATGATCATAACTGGATCTAGAGGTGGACGGCCGCTCACCAGCGACCGGAGGGGTCGGTGCCCCAAGTGGCCCTAGCACGGCTCGCGCATGACCACTATCTGCGAAGCCATATACGCGGCCATGGTCCCAGCCACCTACGGCCTCGACCCACGATGCTGCGTCAAAGTCCTCGGGGGTACCCCCACGCTGCACCACCGTCTGGCTGTAGGTCTCCTACTCGGGTTTGATTTTTTGTTTAATATTTATCATAAAACTTAAATTATAAATATATAATGAATAATTTAAACAAATATATAATTACCACAATGTATGCAGCGCGGTTGTCGATGTACTCCCCCGTCCCATGTGCTCGACGGTGAGTCCGCTCAAACACCGCCATCGGGGAGGGTCGCTGGTCAGTCCCGTCATCCGACACCGTCGTCTACATTTACAAAACAAATACATTAATTAGTACACATAGTAACAAATAAAATATATAATTAAATGATATACTTACCATACGGTTCGCGTGCACTGCAAATGCAACAGAGCCGCCGGTGTGACGCGCTGCTCCCCCCGACATGCGATTTCTAGCCGCATTCCGAGAAACCTCCTGCCATCGATCCGTCGACCATATCCCCACAAGCTGGTCCCATATATCCGGAGTAATCCAACCGGGGCCGTATCCCCGAGTCTCCGCGATGTTAGTGGTCCTAGCTCGGGCCATCGCTTGGGACCGAGCCTGCCCCAGCTGCCCGTTGTACCTTGCCCGGGAAATAGCCTCCCAGGCAGCGTAAATGAAGGGCCTCTGGTCCTCGGCCCATGTATAGCGAGTCTGCAAAATAATAATATCAGTACCAATATTAATATATCATCATGCATGTAAAAAATAATAATAATACGTGCCTCAAACTCGCGCCATAACATGTCGACGTGCTCGCTAGGCACGTGAGACCACGTAGGCCATGCCCCGTGCATGTATCATCGAATAGTAGAAGAAATGCTCCTCGACACTTCTTCTTGCTCGAACCTGCACAACAAAAATAAATTTTAATATTATATTATGATATAATGAATTTGTAATGATTCATGATTCATAATTCATGATATATTACCGCTCCCCAATCACGCTAATCAATCTACGTGACTCTGTGGCTGGTGGAGGCTGCCACCTGTTCGGCCCGCGTGGCCGCCTGCGTCTGGATGTACTAGCCTCGGCAGTATCATCCTCATGAGGATCAGCAACAGGAGGATCAACAGCATGAGTAAGTGCTGGAGTCTCACCGATCGGAGACTCCGAAGCTCTCCTACGTCAATAACCACGACCAGACATATCTGTCGAACAGACATATAATCAGATAATTGTATAAATAGTAGAGATATATTTAATAAAATATATACTTTACAATTATTCCTCATCATCTAAATAATAGTCTTCGAATTCTTCTTCTTCTTCCTCTTCTTCCTCTTCTTCATCTTCTTCATCTCCAGCTTCCTCAATTTCATGATCGTCATCATCAGCATATTCAACTTCTAATTGAATTAACGTTGTGTCTGCATCCTCGAGTATTGGAATAATACGATCCACAGCAGGAAGATCATCTTCTTGATAGAAACCTGGAGGATCATTTTCTCCTACTATCGGATCAATTTTTCCTCTACCTTTTGTCTTACAGACTACACGCCAATCCGCTCTATCTTTATTTCGAGCCGGATACTTCGCGTAATATACTTGTTCGGCTTGTGATGCCAATATAAAAGGCTCATTTGCTGCCAATTTCGATTTGTAATTAACCTCAACAAGTTTGTATTTTGGATGAACTTTTATGCCCCTTTCTGTTGTATCGAACCAATGACATCTAAATAAGATCACTGATTTCAAGCCGAAGTAGTGCAACTCTATCACTTCTTCCACCAGTCCATAAAAATCCATATCATATTCAACATAGGTTGTCCCTTTCACGCAGACCCCAGCATTCATCGTCTTCTTTGTAAATGAATATTCAACCGTGTGAAATTTATACCCGTTAACAAAATATCCGCTATAGCACGACACAAGTCGCGACGGTCCACTAACAAACTCAAATATTCTTTCATCTATTTCAGCTCTGTGATCTTTGCTGTAAGTCTGAATCCAAGTAGGGAAATCACGATTCCGTAATCTCTCCAATTCTTGATCGTTGTGAATAGAGTATTTTTGCATCATCTCAATGTCAAATATTTCAATGAATTGTTCAATCTCTGGACAATTGAGTAATACATATAAGTGTGCCAAATGATACTCTTCATCGCTTAAGTGTCAAGATGGACGAGAACCAAAAGCACGACCAGAGTGACAAAATATATTTAAACGTCCATCTGAATGTCGAACACCCCCATCATCGTTACGTGGAAGACGATCAAATCTTGTCTGTACTATCGATTCAAAGTAAAATGAGCAGAATGTTAAAATTTCTTAGATGATATACGATTCAGATATTGATCCTTCAACAGCTGCAGTGTTCTTTACTTTTTTCTTCAGACGATTCATGTATCTTTCAAATAAGTACATCCAACGATATTGAACGGGGCCACCAACTCGTGCCTCGTATGCCAAGTGTATCGGTAGATGCTCCATCGAGTCAAAAAATGCAGGAGGGAAAAACTGCTCCAGCTTGCATATGATTTCAACAATATTATTTTCAAGTGTTGACATATCTTCGACTCGAAGGACATTTGCACAGATGCTTCTAAAAAACATACTTAATTCAGTCAACGAACCCCAAATATTATCAGGTAGAAAATCTCGAAATGCGATCGGAAGTAATCTCTGCATGAATACATGACAATCATGGCTCTTCATCCCTGATATTTTGCAATCATCGACGTTCACACATCGAGATAAGTTTGAAGCATATCCATCGGGTAATCTGAGTTCTTTTACCCACTGACAAACATCTTTGATCTGTTGTTTATTTAACACATATAGGGCCTTCGGTTTCAGATATCGTCCGTTGACCTCTTGTAACTCCAACTCTGGTCTTTTACAAAGTATTTTCAGATCATGTCGGGCTTTGACATTATCTTTAGTTTTTCCAGAAATATCCATCAAAGTGTTGAAAATATTATCAAACACATTTTTTTCAATGTGCATGACATCCTAATTATGTCGAATCAATAATGAACTCCAATAGGGCAATTCCCAAAAGATACTTTTTTTCACCCAGTTGTGTGTTTGGCCAAAACCTGACACTCTTTCATTGCGACCGAATACTATATCTGAAAGTGCTGAAACACGTGCTAACATTTGTTCACCAGACAACATCGGTGGTGGCCCATCTCTTTCGACTCTGCCCTTAGTAAATTTATTATGATTCCTTCGATACTGATGCTTAACCGGTAGGAATCGACGATGACAATCAAAGAATGAGATTTTTCGTCCGTTCTGAAGACTGATTGATTTAGAGTGTTCCATACAATACGGACAAGAGAGTCGGCCGTGAGTGCTCCAACCCGACATGCCGTACGCGGGGAAATCATTGATTGTCCACAAGACCGCGGCCTTTAAATTGAAGTTTTGCTTCCGATGACAATCATAAGTGACAGCTCCCTCAGTCCACAATGTTTTCAATTCATCTATCAAGGGTCTGAGAAATATGTCAATTTCTTTTCGCGGACCCTTAGGACCCGGAATAATCATCGAAAGATAAATAAATTCATCTTTCATGTACATTGACGGTGGCAAATTATAAACTGCCAGCAACACTGGCCAAACTGAATAATTAAGGAGTTGCAGAATGTCCAAACGGATTAAAACCATCTGTGCACAATTCCAATCTGATATTTCTAGTATCCCTAGCAAATGAAGGATAACATGTATCCAAATGTTTCCATACTTCACTGTCAGATGGATGAGTCATTACTGTATCGTCACGACTTCTTGCATGCCAACTCATGTAGTGGGCTGTCTTTTCCGACATGAATAATCTTTGAAGCCTCGGTGTTAGTGGAAAATACCGAAGCACCTTAAACAGGATATTTTTCTGTCGGACCGATTTCTTCTCCTTGTAACGAGGGTGTTGACATACAGGGCATTTATCCAACTGCACATTTTCTTTATAATATAAAATGCAGTTATTTTGGCACGCGTGTATTTTTTCGTACCCAAGCCCCAATTTTCTCATTAGCTTTTTAGTCTTATAAAAAGTAGGCTCAAACTTGTTATCAGTAGGCAGCATTCCATTAATCAATCCAGCAATCCGATCATACGCAACTCCGCTGATATTACAATCGGCCTTGATGTTTAAGAGCTGTGTCATTGCTGAAAACCTAGTGTATTTAGGACAATTCTCATACAAAGGTTCATTGGCAGCTTTCAACATCTCGTAAAATTCTGCGACTTCTTTATTCGGTAATTCAATCTCTACCGCAGCCCCTACTTCTGTGATATCAACCGCTGTAATATCTGGTGGGACTGATGTCTGAAGAACTAGCCGATCAACATTATCATTCAGGTGGAATTGACCCCCAAGACTATCAAGTATCATAGTTTTATAGGGATTACATTGACTGGATGAAGAAGCACCAGCAGAGGAAGATTCACCATATGTCTGAACGACAGGATTGCTCAACGTCCCGACTTCGCATGACTCCCCGTGACAAGTCCATAGAAAATATCTTGGTGCAAATCCTTTGCTATATAGATGCAGAGTGACAGTCTCCCGATCCAAAAATCGTCCATTTGAACAAATGCGGCACGGACATCGGATTTGATCACCCATGCTAACGAAATTCCGATTCGAATAGGCAAAATTTAGGAAGTACGTTACGCCTAATCGAAACTCATTCGTTAAAGCTCCACGATCAAGACGTCGGTACATCCAACTTCGATCAGCCGACATGATTCTGTCAATCAATGACAATTTCTTTGGTTAATGTCTTTAGGTGAGATTGTCCTATTCCATTCGGGATTTATGTTATTTGAACTGCACTTACGTTTTTATTTTAACTGTTAACTAATTATTCTAAATTTCGGCAGCATCTCCCTATAGTTCTCCGAATACTCATATCATCTGGGCGCGTATCGGAGAACAAGAGAGATGTTGCCGAAATTTAGAATAATTAGATAACAGTTAAAATAAAAACGCAAGTGCAGTACAAATAACTATATTCCCAAATTGTCCAATCAGGGACAATTCAAGAATTGTACATCGTATAAAAGATCATCTACTTCTTTTACACGAACATACAATCCCTGAACGGATCTAAGGTTTTGCTAAATCATATCCGACTCGTCGATGCGTACGTGAAACATATGAACTCGTCGGATGCATGATTATTTTCTAAATGTTTCGAGACCGTTTGAGTCCATATTGGACGATTCCGGCGCGCGTCCGAAGTGGACGATTCCGGCGCGCGTCCGAAGTGGACGATACCGGCGCGCGTCCGAAGTGGACGATTCCGGCGCGCGTCCGAATTGGACGATTCCGGCGCGCGTCCGAATTGGACGATTCCGGCGCGCGTCCGAAGTGGACGATTCCGGCGCGCGTCCGAAGTGGATAATTCCGAAATTAATCTAAACCCTAAAAATTATTCTAACAAATTAAATAACTAATCTAAATAATTAATCTAAATAATTAATTAACAATTAATTAACAATTAAAAAACAATTAAAAAACAATAATAAAATATTATTAAACTACAAATTCCGGCGCCGGAGTCAGGTGGACTCCGGCGCTGGCGTACACTGGCCGGACACACTGTCTGGCCAATGTACATGGTCCGGCGGCGGCCATCGGCCGACCGCCGTCGGCCGAAACCCTATTTTTAGGGTTTCGGTCGGATTTTCTACCGGCCGCAACGGGAAGAGACAGCAGCCGGAGGGCACATACCTGACAGTGTCGGCAACAGCGGGAGGAGTCGTCGGCATCGTCGGCGTCGGCAGCAGCGGCAGCGGTGGCGAGAGGCAGGAGAGGAGCGGCGGCGGCAGCAGCGGGAGGAAGAAGGGGGGCGGGCGCGATCTGCGACCTATATAAACTTATCAGCAACGGCTCACTCGCCCGTTAGAAAGCCGTTGCTGATAAGTTATCATCAGCAATGGCTCACTTGTCCGTTAGCAAGCCGTTGCTAATATGTTATCATCTGCAACGGCTCACTTGTCCGTTAGAAAGCCGTTGCTGATAATTAACATCATCAGCAACGGCTCGCATGTCCGTTAGAAAGCCGTTGCAGATACAACATATCTGCAACGGCTCGAGCGGCTGTAAGAATGCCATTGCAAATAGCAATGGCTTGAGCGGCCGTTGCTGATAGCCGTTGCTGAAGACCAAGTTTCTAGTAGTGATCATAGGCATGAAGAGGAAGCTAGGAGTCCTTATTGTGGAGCTAAGTACTTTATTGTTTTTATTATTGCTTCATTTGTTATTGTATTTTTGTGTTTATTTGTTGTTTACTAAAGTGTGTAAACCTAGAGTGCTAGGTTGATTGAGTGGGTGGTTGTCCTGGTGTTTAGGCATAATTCCACCAGTGTAATCTAGAATTAGAGTGACCTTAGGTAGAGTGAGGTGGGAAAGTGCTCACGGTTGGAAAGCAGAGACTTTCGGGTATGGAAGTGCCTTTGGTGTGAGAGTGGTGACTTTCTGGTGAAGAGTCATCATTGTAAAAAAACTCTACATCTAGTGGATTATGTTGAAATCCTAAGCACGGTGCTTAGGTAGTGGAGTAGGTAGTGTTGCTGAACCTAAATCCATGTGTTAGCATTGATCTTTGTTTGAGTTAATTTGCTTTATTAATCGCTTCCGTATTTGTCATTAGCCTAAAGATTGTATGAAATGATTAAAACGGAATTAGGCTAAAGTTTTAGATAACACAATATTCACCCCCCCCCCCCCTAGTGTAGGCCACTTCACCAACATTTGGCATTATAGCGGGTTTGTAGTTTGAGATTTCACCAACGCTTCTACACTTTGCCTCGATCTGGAAATGGCTCTAGTTTGTAGCTTAAGATTTCACCATCTCTTCTACACTTTGCCTCGATCTGAAAATGACTCTAGAGTTAGTTGTTTCCACACCTCCTAGGTTCGATGAATTGAACTTTGGTCTTTTGAAGTCTAGGATGTACGCCTACTTAAAGACTAGAGGTTTTGGTGTTTATAACATGTTAAAACTAGAATACATTGAATCTAAGGTCATCATGCATGATTGGAGTGAACTTGATAAGAAAATATTTCAATATAATGGAGATGCTATGTATTGCATATTTTGTACCTTAGCTAATAGCATCCTTGAAAAAGTCATGCATTGTACTTCGGCTTTTGATTTATGGGCTTGTTTAAACATGCTTTATGATTTTGCAAAAACCGATGAGTTAATTACCTTAGATGAGGGAGGTAATGAAAATTGTCATACCTCTAGTTCTAATGAAGTTTTTGATGCCCAAAGCTTGCCTAGTCAAAGAAGCACAAAAAATCGGAGAAGAAAACTAAGGTGCTTCCTTTGTCAAGAAAAGGGACATAAGAAGAACAATTGTCCCCATTTGATGAAAGATGGCAAGAAGAGGAAGAATGCTTCAAAATCTTTGATCGAATCTAGTGAAGCCTCATCTAATCATGACCAAAAAGCCACTTCAAAATTATGACTCATTGGTATCCATGATGAGGTACAATACTCCACTTTTAGTCATGATGAGATATAGCTTAATTATGATAGTGATGCTAGTTCTTTACATTCACTCAAAATGTCATATGAAGAATTTGTAGAAGAATGTCAAAATATGTGTGCCATACTTTTGAAAAAGAGTAAAGAAATCAAGAAAATTAAAAAGAAAAACTCTAGGCTTACTAAGGATTTGCATGTTCTAGAGTTAGAAAATGAAAATTTAAATGCAAGTTTAAGTTCCTCAGTTATTGATTGTCATGATAGTATTAATGTCCTAAAAACTAGTAATTCACAATTGATAAATGAAATTGATGAATTGAAACTGGAAAATAAAAAATTGAAAGATAACATGTTCAATCCCTTTCATGATGAGTTGAAACTTGAGGCAAAAGTTTGAGAACTAAAACTGAGACATTGCTAAATGAAAATTATCTTTTGAAATCTCAATTAATTACTTTGCATAACTCCATGATTGATTTAAAAAATGAGGTTCTAAACCTAAACAAGACAGTGAATGAAATGAAAAACATTTCCTTATTTAAGAGCTTTAGTAGAAATGGTGTTTCTAAAAAGAATTTTCATGCTCATTCTCATGTTAGACATTCTACCTTTAAACCTCATGTTCAAAAGAAAAATGAAAATAAAAAGTTTCATTGAAATTATTTTTGTTGTGGTATATATGATCATGCTATCCATGATTGTGCATTTAAGAGAAATCTAAGTGTTGCTAGGATACTTTGGATTCCTAGGCCAACTCACCCCCAAGGACCCATAGCCCTTTGGGTACCAAATGTTTCTTGCTCTCTTGTAGGGGGAGATACCACACAAGGATAAAGGAAAGTGGCGAGTTGAAGTTGACCATGGACTTAAGTGAAGTATCATTCCTTGGTTGCAACTTCAAACCATCATGATGTCATAGGTACGGAAATTGGCATCTAGGTATATGTCGTATCATCTCCTTACTTTGGTTGGTTTCATTTAAGTTGAAGTTATGATACATGTTTAATTTGAGTTGTTTTCCCCACTCTTGTTAAGAGTCTTTTGAAAAATGAATTTTGATTTTGATTTCCAGTCTCCACGGAGAACTGTGTAGCCTATAAAGGGCTAATGTGACCTTGCGGTTCTAAATCGTAATCATTGTGGCTTTTTGGTTTTTAACCAAGAGGAAGGATTGGATATCTTATTTTTCAAAATTTCATAGTTTTAGAACTCTTTAATTCATTTCTATATCAATTTGACTTATTTGTAAACAAATCTCTACTACTTAGCAAAGTAGGTCTTTGAAAATGATACTTGATTCTCATCTTTGCTATTTAGTATGATAACTTGCTAGTAGATATGGTTTGATTACTATTAATGAAGTATATTTGCAAGTTATTAAAAATTGAAGGCTATTGTGAAGAAAATGGAAAATTAAATGAAAAGTTTGGAAAATTCCATGAATGAGGTATGTGTTTGGTTTTGCAAAAATCTTAGTATAATAGTTGAATATTCACGCTTTAATGATGTCTCTATACTCCTTATTCATTTTGCATGATAAATTTATGAAATTTCATGAGTAGGTAAATTTTCAATACTTAGGCGATTTCATGATGTTGATATTGAATGAAATTGAACTAGGTTGAAATTCTTTATTAGAGATCTCATTTTGTGTTAGTAGTTGGTAAACATGTTTAGATACACATATCACATGATTCTAGGCATTTAAACTTGAAAATTCATGTGTAGATGAATAAGGTGATAACTAGATCACTTTAGGGGCCTTAAACTTGAAAAGGTTTGACTCAAGTCAACAAATCGACTTGGACACTTCATTTTAAGTCCAAACATCATAAACATGTTTAGGAATATGTATGACAAGTTTCCAAGCATTTAGAATGAAGAAATCATAAGGATATGGATAAAATTGTTGGCCCAATGGTTCCCCTTTGGCTTCGATCTCTATTTTGATGATAACAAACATGTATTTAGTATATGTGTAAAGTTTTGAGTACATATTGAGGTTACGATACGCACGCAAAATTCGCTTGGAGAAATGCAAAAATCGTCAAAAAAGGCTCGAATGTAGATTAAGTAGAATTTGTAGATTATCAAATAGATTCTATGTAATATATCCCTAGGATCTCATCCCAAGCCTATTTGTAAAGTTATCCAAGTCAAAACTTGGTAACAAAACCCATAAAAAAGCGTGTAACAAAACAAATGTAAAAAATAGTCTCAGCCCAGGTTCGGTCGACCGAACAAGGCAAAAAAATGGCAGTAGCCACTTCGGTCGATCGAATAAAGCCAAAAACTGGCAGTGGCAAAATCGGTCGATCGGACAACAGAGGAAATTAGTAGCGACCAATTCGGTCGACCAAATATACTTGTAAAATGGCAAAACCCCAACGGTCGCTGGGTAGTCGATCGGTCGGTCGACCGGCAAGCGATCGGTCGGCGTCCAACGGGCAGAAAAATGCCCGTTGGAGAGCTGTTCCGTATGAGGGGTTATAAATACCCCTCACCAACCTCTCTTATCTCTTCTTAATGATCATTAGTGCATTTCTAAGATTGATTTGTGCTCGCTTGCTCCATCGATTGGTTCATCCTCTTCAAGTGATCTTCTCGTCTCAACTCCAACAACGATTCGAGCTCACCGGCTTTGGAAGGAGCTTACACTCTTAGCTTCATTTTTAGCTCCTTCTTGTCATTCTTCATTGTTCTTAAATTGTAATCGCTACTATTAGCTTGCTAGGTGTACTAGTGTAAACACTTAGGATTTACTTTGTATAATTATGTTTTGCGTAGGTGAATAGGTTCAAGGCATTCTCAAAGGGTTGAGAAGGAGGGTCTCGGTTGTATTCAAAGAGAAACACATAGTCTATAAAGTGTTGGTTAGAAATATATGGTGTGGAGCTGAGGTAGTGGAGTAGGCGGTTGGACGAACCACTATAACTACTTGTCTTTGCATTGCTTGTTTGATTGTGTTTATTTCCCATTTATTACTCATCAAGCATTTCTATCTAGTAGCATGTTAATTTTGGTTGCATTACAAATCGAACTTGAAAGAAATCGAATAGAAGCGAAAACTCACCCAACACTATTCACCACCCCCCCTTCTTCTAGTGTAGGTATTCACTCAATAATTGGAATCAGAACAAGGTCGTAGGATTAGATTTAACCATCTACCCTACAATTTAGAATGTCTAGTGAAATCCAACTAGCTCAAGGGTCCTCTACTCATACTCCTCCATTGTTCGATGGAAACAACTATGCCTATTGAAAGATACGCATGAATGTCTTCCTTCAATCACTAGACATGGATGTATGGAGAATGATTCAAGTAGAGTATAAGCAACCAACTAAGGATATGGATGAGTGGGATCAAGAGGAAATTAGACTCTTTAATGGAAATGCAAAGGCCGTCAATGCACTATATTGTGACCTATCAATTAATGAGTTTAATAGGATTTCCACTTGTAAGTCTGCATATGAACTTTGGAAAGTCCTAGAGACTACACATGAAGGGACTTCACAAGTTAAGGAATCTAAGATAAACATACTCTTGCATGATTATGAAATGTTCAAAATGTTATCGCATGAATCTATTGATGCCATGTATGCTCGCTTTCAAAATATTACAAATTGATTAGCTAACCTTGGTAGAGACATAAGGGAAGACGAGAAGGTAAGGAAGCTCCTTCGTTCTCTTCCAAAAGCTTGGGAGCCCAAGGTCATCGCAATCATAGAAGCAAAGGATATGAGGACCTTAAAGATCACCGAGCTCATTGGGTCTCTCATGACACATGAGACCCATATGAAGCAATATAAGGAGGAAGATGCCCCCAAAGGCAAGAACATTGCCTTAGAAGATCACACCAGGGTGAAGAACCCTCATCATTCGAGGAAGAGACGAATGATTTTGAAGAAATGGCAATGTTGGCAAGGAGATTCATGAGAGGAGACATGAGAAAGGGAAAGGGAGGCTACACATGCTTCAATTGCAACAAAACCGGGCATCTAAGGAAGGATTGCCAACTTCTCAAGATGGCTTCTACCTCCAACCCTCACAAGAAAGACAAATACAAGAGGAAGAAGAAGGCGATGATGGCTTCTTGGGATAAAAGCGAGTCTTCTTCAAGTGAAAAAGACTCCAAAAGTGAAAAGGCAAATCTTTGCCTCATGGCACATGACAACGAGGTAATATTTACTTTCAGAGAGCTTTCATTTATGCAAGAAGAACTAGAAAATGAATTTGATTAAATGCATGATGAATTTAATGCTATTAGGAAAAAGTTTAAAGTGCTTAAAACAGACAACAAATCTTTAGAGGTTGAAAATGATAACTTGCTATTTTCATGCAATGCATTAAGAAAAGAAGTAGATACCCTTAAGGAGGAAACGCATGCCTTAGATGATGCTTGTTGGCTGAAGGTTCTTCCTTCATGCTTTATTCCCTTCATGACTATTTTGATGATAACAAACCTATTTAACAAGTTCTTGAAGTATGAAAATTGCAGGATCGATTAAAGATAAGTCAAGCCTCATGTCTTTCGATCGATCTCAAAACAGACCAATGCGTGCTCCAAAAATGACTTGTACAGCATGGAGAACCTTTTAAAGTTAAAGCACGCTGAAGAACGAAGTCGGAAAACAAAGCACGAAATGAGAAAGCCAAGATAAAAATTTCCAACCCAAGTTCGGTCGACCGATCGGTCGACTGAATGGTGTTGAAAATGGATAGTAGCTTTGTCAGTCGACCGGTCGGTCGATCGAATGATGCCACAAAATGGCAGTAGCCAATCGGTCGACCTATTGGTCGACCGAAGATGGCGGAAAAATGGTAGAGGGCTACGTCAGTCGACCGACAAATGCCAAAAATTGGAAGAAGGTGCTTCGGTCGACCGATCGGTTGACCGGATTGCGAATCGCTCAACTTGCGACTCATTTGGTCGACCCGTCGGTCGACCGAACAAAGTAATTAAAGCAACAGTCATGGGTGGTCGATTGATCGATCGACCGACAATCGACCGGCAAGCGACCGAATGGCGAAACGGCTAGTTTTTTGCCCGTTGAGCTGCCGTTTTAGTGAGGGGTTATAAATATCCCTCTTTTAACTCTTTTTTTTTTTGCTCTCTCGTCTAGATAATTTGTGATGCAAAAAGCCTTCAAAGAGTGATTCCTTGCATCCTCCAAGTTTCAAAGCGACAAATTCATTAAACCTAGCTCTTGATCCCTCATCACCAAAGAGCTCTCCTTCAAAGGGTTCGTCAAGGGTGCTAGAGTCGGAAAGAAGAGGCGTTTATTTGTGATAAGTTTTTATTCCTCTTCTTGTAATAAAACTTGTTTTAATTTGTTTGTCAATTCATTGTATTTGAATTTGTAAGAAGACCTAGTGTTAGGTCTTGGATGTAAGTGGTTACCTTAGTGTAGAAGGTGTAAAGCCACTCGTGTAAACATAGCTTACTAGGATTAGTTGAGGTGTCCCTTAGAGTTGAGGTGGAAGAGTGCTCTCGGTAAGAAGGCGGAGACTTCCGGGTGTGGAAGTGCCTTAGATTGAGAGTGAGACTCTTCGAGTCAAAGTCCTTTGTGTAAGGGGATCAATTTAATCTAGTAAACTTAGTTTGGAAATCCTAAGCGGGGATCTTAAGTAGTGGAGTAGGCATTGGGGCCGAACCACTATAAATCTCTGTGTTAGCATTGTTTTCTTTGTTTGTACTTAATTGGTTCATTTTTGCTTCCGCATATAATCGATAAATTGCAATTTGCCTAAATAATTTAACAAACGATTAAAACCGAAATTAAGTGACACGTTTAGATAACACACTATTCACCCCCCCCCACTAGTGTGCCATTTCACCCAACAATGCTAAGAAAAACTTAGAAAATAAAAATAAAAAATTGGGGAGTGAAAACAAGTTCTTAAGTGATCAAGTAGAGCACTTGAATGATAGCATGCTAAACTTAAAAAATGAACTTTGCATGCTAAATGAAAAAATGACAACCTTACAAAATGTCATGCCTAAGGTTGTACATGCTAGAAAGTCAGCAAACAATCATGTTTATGCACACTTCCATGCTCACACACATAGCCCAAGAAAATTTAATGGAAGTTGCTTTTCATGTGGTGTTTCTGGCCATATGGCTAGAGATTATGCACTAAGGAGGAACCCTCATGCTAGATTCACTTGGGTTCCTAAGATGACTAACACTCAAGGACCCAAGAAGATTTGGGTAGCTAAAATTGTCTCTTTTCCTTTTGTAGATAGAGAAGCATACTCAAGCAAGTAGAGGCACATGGATATTGGATAGCGGTTGCTCAAAACACATGATGGGTGATATCAGTCTTTTTTCAACACCATCAAGCAAGGATGGTGGACATGTGACATTTGGAGACAATGCCAAAGGTAAGATTATTGGCATTTGTGATATAGGTATACTCCCCTACCCATGCATTAAAAATATCTTACTAGTTGATGGGTTAAAGCATAATTTGATTAGCATATCACAATTGTGTGACAATGGATATGTAATCATTTTTGAAGCATCTAAATGCATCATTAGAAGTGCGCCATCTAATGATATTGTGTTTATTGGAAATAGGCAAGAAAATGTTTACACATTACTTTTAAATGTTTTGCCTAATCCCCATGTTAGATGCTTGGTTGCAATGGAAAATGATTCTTGGTTGTGGCATAAAAGGCTAGGACATGCTAGCATGAGTCTCATCCAAGAAATATCACAAAATGACCTAGTTAAAGGAATAACTAAGATAAAATTTGAAAAAGACAAACTTTGTGATGCATGTCAACATGGAAAACAAGTTAAGTCTTCATTTCATAGCATTAATCAAGTGAGTACATAGAGAACACTTGAGGCTAGTTTAGGCAGGAAGTTATATTGCTATGTTTTGGTTTATGATTTCTTGATATTTACATGGGTTTTCTTCTTAGCTAAGAAAAATGAAACTTTTGATTTTTTCAAAAAATTTACTTGGAAATTTACAAATGAGAAAGGAACTTCAATTTTGAAAATTAAAAGTGATAATGGAGGAGAATTTAAAAATGAAAAGTTTTTCGAATTTTTTGACGAATTGGGTATTGAGCATACCTTCTCTTCCCCTAGAACCCCTCAACAAAATGGGGTGGTTGAAAGGACCATGCATTACCCAAGTATTTTTGGGCCGAAGCCATAAATACCTCTTGTTATGTACTTAATCATGTTTTATTAAGACCTAAAATTAAGAAAATACATTTTGAGCTTTGAAATGATAAAATCCCAAGTGTGGGATATTTTCGTGTTTTGGGATGTAAATGCTTTATTTTAAACACTAAGGAGCATCTAGAAAAATTTGATTCTAAATCCGATGAAGGTATTTTCCTAGGTTCAATAGTTCTAAGGTATATAGAGTATATAATCATAGAACTATGATTGTTGAAAAATCTACGCATGTTACGTTTGATGAAACTAGTGATTCTTCTAGAAATATTAAGATTGTGAATGTAGGTGAGGAACTTGAGGAATTAACATTTCATGATAAAGAAGTTGAAGATGAAAACAATGAAGAAACTCATCATGAAAAACCATAATCATAAATTCTACCTCAAGATGAAGAAGAAGTAGAGGAAGCTCTACCACCTCTCCCCAAAGGGTACCGATTGATAAGAGACCATCCAATGAATCAAGTCATTGGAGAACCATCATCGAGAGTGGTAACGCGCTCTAAACTTAAGAATATTTGTCAATATGTAGCATTTATATCTCAAGTAGAGAAAAAAACCGTTAAGGAAGCAATAGAAGATGAATTTTGGGTAATAGCGATGCAAGAAGAACTTAATCAATTTGTTAGGAATGAAGTATGGGACTTAGTACCTAGACCTAGCGGACAAACCGTGATTGGGACTAAATGGATATTTGGAAACAAGTTAGATGAAGGAGGTTTAGTCATTAGAAACAAAGCTAGGTTAGTGGTCCACCGACAAACCAAGCACATCGATCTAAGGCACCATTTTCTTAAAGATAATATAGCTAAGAAAAATATATCCGTGGAATTTGTCCACTGACAAACAACTTGCGGATATATTCACAAAACCCTTAAGTGAAGAAAGCTTTACAAACTTAATAATGCAATTAGGGATTTGTGCTTTACCAAGTGGATGAAAATTCAAAATATATATGTCTTTTAAAAAATTACATTTCATGAAGTATCATCACACTTATCTATTGCCTTTTAATGGGGCTTTGTGACTTATCGATGTTTGCCTTCTATAGGTTTACATTGATAGGAAGGACTATAGTGGTAGATGATACTTGGTCTTATGGTTCTCTTGGTTTTAATGATGGAACTCATTAATAGTGCCTTAGTTCTTGCCCTTTTTGATTGATGTCAAAAGGGGGAGAAAAAGTAAGGTCACATTTGTTTTATGATGCATATAGATAGGGGGAGTTACAAGCATAATATGCATATTGATAGAGGGAGCTTATGTTAAGTTGCGAACTAAGTTGTGCATGCCTTAACTCAAACTCACAAATGATACTTAGAGTCTTCCTTTATATAAAAAATTTCATGTTGTGTTTGTCATCATCAGAAAGGGGGAGATTGTTGGCCCAAGGGTTCTCTCTAGGCTTCGATCTCTATTTTGATGATAACAAACATGAATTTAATATATGTGTAAAGTTTTGAGTTCAGGTTGAGGTTGCAATAAGCACACGAACTTCGCTCGAAGAATTGCAAAAATCGTCAAAAAAGGCTCGGAAGTAGATTAAGTAGATTCTATGTAATATATCCTTAGGATCTCATCCCAAGCCTATTTGTAAAGATATCCAAGTCAAAACTTGGTAACAAAACCCATGAAAAAGCGTGTAACAAAGCAAATGTAAAAGATTAGCCTCAGCCCAGGTTCGGTCGACCGATTGGTCGATCGAACAAGGCAAAAAAATTGCAGTAGCCACTTCGATCGACCGAACAATGCCAAAATCTGGCAGTGGCTAATTCAATCGACCGATCGATCGATCAGACAACAGAGGAATTAAGTTGCGACCAAGTCGGTCGACCATCCGGTTGACGGAACATAGTTGCAGAAGGGCAAAACACCAGCAGTCGTTGGGTGGTCGATCGGTCGGTCGACCGACGATCGGTCGGTCGACCGACGATCGATTGGCAAGCAACCGGTTGGTGTCCAATAGGCAAAAAAATGCCCCTTGAAGAGCTGTTCCGTGGGAGGGGTTATAAATACCCCTCACCAACCTTCATTAAACACTCTTAACCATTGAGATAAGCTTCCAAAGTGTGATTTGTGCCTTCTAAGCTTGATTTGCTCACGCTTGCTTCTCCAATCAATGATTTCTCTCGAGCGCTCATCTTCCCTCGACTCCGGCATCGATTCGACCTCAACATCTTGTGGAGTTGGAGGCATTGAAGGCTTGGAAAAGTGCTATTGTTTTGGTTTACTCTTTAGCTCTTTTCATTGTAATTTTACTTGTTACTTGAACTTGTTTTTCATTGATTAGCTTGCTAGGTGTGCTAGTGTAAACACTTAGGGTTTACTTTATAGAATTATGTTTTTTCTAGGTAAATAGTTTTGAAGAGTTCTCAAATGGTTGAGAACCGAGTCCTCGGTTGTATTCAAAGGGAAACACAAGGTCTATAAAGGATTTGGTTAGAAATTCTTGGTGTGGAGCCAAGGTAGTGGAGTAGGCGGTTGGTCAAACCACTATAATCTATTGAGTTTGCACTGCCTTATGTGATTGCTTATAATTGTGTTTCATACTTTCTAACGAACATCATTTAGTTACACTTACTTTCGGTTGAAGTTGGAATTGAATTAAAAGAAATTGAAATAGGATTAAAAGTCACCCAACTCTATTCAACCCCCCCCCCCCTTCTAGTGTGGGTATTCACTCAACATCACCAACCTCTCTTATCTCTTCTTAATGATCATTAGTGCATTTCTAAGAGAGATCCAAGCCCTCAAAGATTGATTTGTGCTCGCTTGCTGCATCGATTGGTTCATCCTCTTCAAGCGATCTTCTCGTCTCAACTCTGGCAACGATTCGAGCTCACCATCTTGAAGAGTTGGAGACTTGGAAGGCTTTGTAAAGAGCTTACACTCTTGGTTTCATTTTTAGCTCCTTCTTGTCATTCTTCATTATTCTTAAATTGTAATCGCTACTATTATCTTGGTAGGTGTGCTAGTGTAAACACTTAGGATTTACTTTGTAGAATTATATTTTGCGTAGGTGAATAGGTTCGAGGCATTCTTAAAGGGTTGAGAAGGAGGGCCTCGGTTGTATTCAAAGGGAAACACATAGTCTATAAAGTGTTGGTTAGAAATCCATGGTGTGGAGCCAAGGTAGTGGAGTAGGCAGTTGGTCAAACCACTATAACTACTTGTCTTTGCATTGCTTGTTTGATTGTGTTTATTTGCCATTTATTACTCATCAAACATTTCTATCTAGTAGCACGTTAATTTTGGTTGCATTAAAAATCGAACTTGAAAGAAATCGAATAGAAGCGAAAACTCACCCAACACTATTCAACCCCACTTCTAGTGTGGATATTCACTCAACAAAAATGATATAGAGGTCATTTCATGATAACCTCTTTTGAACCAAGTCGACCCAAGTCAACAAATTGAATTAGAGGTCTCATTTTCAATCCATATTTAAGCAACATGTTTAGATTTACTCATGTTAGGTATCCATAGGTTTAAGTTTGAAAAATCATGAGTAAATGACAAGATTGTCACTTAGCTAGTTTCATGTTATCATAGGTTAGTTTTGAATCAAACCATGCTAGGTTGATATCTTGACTTAAGGACATTATTTTCATCTCAAACTTGACATACACCCTTTACATGATCATTATGTGGTGTCATAGAAGTTTGAATGAAAATTGAGCATGTTTTTTGAAAAATAACTGAAAATTATGGAAATATTATTGAAATTTTAGCATTTTTAGTTAATTTTAGAAAAATGTAGAAAAATTTTTTTTAACTGATTATTGAAACTGCATCTTCATCAAAAAATCTAGTTTCTTCAACTAAAATTTCAAAATTTTTCATGAAGAATCTGATTTATAGTGGAATTTTGAAGTTGTATTTCAGAAATTCAAAGTATCATCCTCCTGAAATATCAATCTTTCTCATACTTTGATTTTTCATTGAAAACATCAAATGAAACTTTACGTATACCACATTGATTCAGTGTCTAATATCCTTCACATCATTGCTTGAGTAAAATCATTTCTATGAATGATTTTGATAACTTGAATGATAGCTAGAAATATCGATTATTCATTGAAATCAAGATAGGATGATAATGAACTTAGAAATATCATTTTAAGCCCTAACTTGACTCACATAATTAGATTCACAAATTTTAGATGACTAGATGCCTAATCTAGAGAAAACATGATTGAGTAGATAGCGAAATTTGATACTTAGCCATTTTTATGTTTTCATGCCTATTTTGAATGAAACCGTGCTAAGTTAAAATTTTGACGAAAATGACATTATTTTCATTTCAAACTTGATAAACATGCTTTAAATGATTATATCCTGATATCTGAAAAGTTTGAATGAAAACTGAAAACTTTTAAAGAATAGCTAATATTTTACAAAAATACCACTAGATTTCAGTCATTTTAAAAAAAAATACAAAAAATTAATTTTTGGTTGATTCTTAAACAACATGTTCATCGAAGAATCTAGTCTCTTGTATAAAATTTTCAAAAATTTTCAGCTAGAATATGATTTAATATGATTTTTTGAAATTGGATTTCCAAACTTTCAAGTATCGTTCTTCCCAAATGTTCAATTTTCCGAAACTTTGGTTTTTGGTTCAATCTTCGTATGAGACTTCAAGTATGATATTTTGAATTCTATTTTTGGTATCGTCCTCATTATTATTTGAGAAAAAATATTTCTAAAATGATTTTTGATACTTTGACCGATACGTGTAATATCGATACTTGAATTAGTACATGATTTCTAGTTTTAGATTATGTTTCTCATTCTATGATATTATGCATTGATTAGTCTCATTTGTATGTATGTTTTCATCCCTTGAGTTGAGATCTACATGTTTTAATGAAAACTAGTTTTTAGGTCCCGACTTTGACCATAGTTTACTTTTCTTGTCATTTTTAATTGATGTCAAAAGGGGGAGAAAAATATAGGTAAAGGGGAAGAAAATATAGAAAAACCATGCATATAGATAGGGAGTTCCACTATATAGATATGCATGATGATAGGGGAAGAAATCCCATGTTTGATATCATTTATGCTTAATTGTAGATATTTTCTTAAGGATGTTTGCCATCATCATAAAGGGGGAGATTGTTGGCCTAAGATTTTCAACCTTGGTCTTAATCTCGTTTTTGATGTTAACAAACAGGGAACTAATATATTCATGAAGAAATATTTTTAGATTTCATATCCGTTTGTGTGTGTCTTCCCCGATCAGAAAAATCAGAGAAATTAGATAAATCGGCCAGTACGTCGTCAACGCTTGGATTTCGTCAGGAAAATAGAGTTTAGGTTTAGAGTGTCTAGCATGTGTTGTAAATCCTCTATCTGATGCATAAGAACCCAAAAACCAAAACCCGAACCCCAAAACATGAAAACCTGGAAAATTAGAAAATGACCCTGAAATTCACTAAGCCTAGGGAGCTCCTTGGAGGGCTATATGACCTAGACATTTTCTTGGCACCAAAAGTCCTAGTAATTGTTCCTTAGTTAAAAACTAGTTAACGACATATTTTAAAGGAATTTTTGGAAGCCTTTAACCTAATCATACTTGACCCTAGAGATTATTATATTTTCGATTTTCGAGAATTTCTACTAGACCCTAAAAGTTAGATTTTGATTCTTAAGGATTTTGATTTAGATATTTTTATTGAATCCAAATGGGGCTAATCCTTATATAACATTTATGTTTTAAAGTTATTAACTTAGTGAAGATAAATCCCGATCAACAAGCAAAAAAATTAGCCAAAACTTGGCTGTCTTTAGGGTGTCGGTCGATGGGCGGTCGACGGCCAGTCGATCGACCATCAGCCGGCCACCGACCGATGAAGCCCCAAAAGTGGCAGCAGGCTTCGGTCGATGGCTGATCGATTGGCATCAACTGGCCATCGACCAGACGGCGCCAATGGGCAGAAAAATGTCTGTTGGGATGACTGTTTGCTTGCTCTCTACTCTTGGCTTATAAATACAAGCCTTGATAGCCTTCTATAGTCCTTCTAACATCCATTGGGCCATATTTTAATGATCCTTGAGCTTGAGTGAGCCACCATTCTTGAAAACTCCTTGAGTAAGCCTTAACTTCATTGATTCACCATCAAAGGCAACAAAAGGAAGCTAGGAAACCTTGTTGTGGAGCTAAGTACTTTATTATTTTGATTATTGCTTCATTTGTTATTGTATTTTGTGTTTATTTGTTGTTTACTCAAGTGTGTAAACCTAGAGTGCTAGGTTGATTGAGTGGGTGGTTGCCTAGGTGTTTAGGCATAATTCCACCATTGTAATCTAGAATTAGAGTGACCTTAGGGAGAGTGAGGTAGGAAAGTGTTCTCGGTTGGAATGTGAAGACTTCCGGGTGTGGAAGTGCCTTCAGTATGAGAGCGGTGACTTTCTGATGAAAAGTCCTCATTGTAGAGGAACTCTACATCTAGTGGATTAGGTTGAAATCCTAAGCATGGTGTTTAGTTGGTAGAGTAGCATTGATCTTTGTTTGTGTTAATTACTTAATTAATCACTTCCACATTTAGTATATGAATTGTCATTAACCTAAAGATTGTAAGAAATGATTAAAACATATTCAGGCTAAAGTTTTAGATAACACACTATTCAAACCCCCTTTAGTGTAGGTCACTTCGCCAACAGTTTAACAAACGATCAAAATCAAAATTAGGCAAAAAGATTAGATAACACACTATTCACTGTTGGCATAAGGTTTTCAACCTTGGTCTTAATCTCGGTTTTGTTGATAACAAACATGGAACTAATGATTTCATGGAGAATTATTTTCAGGTTCCATATCGGTTAACGCTCGACGTCCATGATCGAAAATATCAAAGAAATCAAAAAATCAGAAGGACGTTGGTCGACACTCTCGGATTCGTTGGGAAGATAGAGTCTAGGTTTAGGGTATTTAGATAAATTATAAAATTCACATTATGATGCTAAGACCCCTAAAGAACCAAACCCGTAATTCAAAACCTAAACCGAAGAAAGAAACTGGCTAGAACTCAATATAGAGTACAAGTACAATATTTATAGTACCGATACTCTACGGTCGGTCGATAGACCATTCGACCAAAATGAGCCCAGAAAGCACAGAGGGCTCTGGTCGATGGACCAGTCGCTCGATCAATCGACCGGCCTTCGACCAAACCAGTGATTGGGCGGCACCAACAGATAGTTTTTGACCTGTTGAGAGAGCCAAAATAGCTCTCCCTTCTCGGGGCTTATAAATAGCAGCCCTTGACTGCCTTCCACGATGATCTTGACCTTCATTGAGTCATCCTTGATTATTTCTAAATATTTCATTGAGCCATCTTTGCAAGAACCCTAGTTTTGATCTCAACTCCTTGATCTTGCCTTCAAGCTTTGATCGATTCATCATTGAGGCATCATAAGGAACTAGGACTCGTGTTTGGAGCTAAGTATTTGTTGTATTATTTATTTCCTTCATTGTTTGTGTATTTTCTTGTTATTTACATTCTATTTCTTGACTGTGTAAACCTAGTGTGCTAGGTTGATTGAGTTGGTGGTTGCCTTGGTATTAAGGCTTAAATCCACCGGTGTAAACGTAGTTTACTAGAATTAGTTGAGTTGTCCTTAGGTTGAGGTGGGAGAGTGCTCTCGGTATGAAGGTGGGATATTTCTGGGTGTGGAAGTGCCTTCGGTGTGAGAGCGGAAACTTTTCGGTGTAAATTTCTCATTGTAAAGGTACTAATTAATCTAGTTAAACTAGTTTGGAAATCCCAAGTGGTGTGCTTAGGTAGTGGAGTAGGCATTGGGGCCGAACCACTATAAATCATTGTGTTAATTACTTTATTATTAATCGCTTCTGCATTTAGTCATTAAAATAATAACTTTCCTAAGTAGTTTAAGAAAAGATTAAAATCAAAATTAGGCGAAAAGATTTAGTTAACATACTATTCACCCCCCCCCCCACCCTCTAGTGTGGCCATTTCACCAACACTCACCCCCCTCTAGTGTGACAATTTCACCAACAAACCATGCACATCACCCTCTCCGGCGACCCATTGGTGGGCCAAGCCACTCCAATCTCGATCGAAAATCGGCCGGTGTTTGCATCCACCATTATGAAGCGTGGAATAAGATGAAGAGCTCAAACCCTCACCTGAACTTTGCACGAGGAGAGGTCTGACGAGTGCAAGGAAGAGTCCGCTAAGGCTTCAAAGCTAGCAAAAGAGCTGGTTAGTGCAATCAGTGTATCAGCATTCCAAAACTTGATCAGGAGGCCTCTCAGTTCCTGCCCGACCAACAATTCCAACGCCACCACCAACATAAAGAGCTCATCTTGCCTCCAGTCTTCAATACTCAGTAGGACGTGATTCCATTAGATCTTACCCCGAGTGAATCAGACGTCATTTGTAGTAGGAGTCTTTTGCATCAAGCGTTGTGATGAGAAAAATGCCCATCGACGAGCTTATATTGCTTCCACAAATGGAGGTGCTACTGGTAGTTATTGAACTAACGAGCCAAGAAGCCAACAACGTTGGCCTATTGATGCCGCTGGCTGCAGGCAGTGACAAGGATGCATTTCTTGCTCAAGAATCGCGCTCGATCTACCGTGAAGGTAGAGTTCGGGACCGTCCCCTGATGTTCTCCGACCTATTATCCATGGCACAATGGACAGACAGAGACAACAAAGGTGAAGAAGGGGAGGAGAGTTGAGCAAAACCAGACGAGCAAGGTGAGGACACCTTAATAGACAAAGAGGCAGCAACAGGTTCGGGGGGAGTAAATGCAGGAGAGAAAGGTAGCTCAGCTACCCCTTTATGTGAAGCTGACCTATCGTCCAAGGATGCGAGAGATATCCGCGGAGATGAGCCGCGATAGGATGGGAAGTGGACACTCAGGTGACCCGCGTACCGACAACAGAAACATACTTGACGACTGGGGCATCGACGAGCAAGATGGCCCAGCCTCATATAGTTGAAACAACAGCCTCGAGAGCGAAGGGAAGAGATCACCGCAAACAGGATGAAGTGAGCGGGCGAGCGAAGGGGGGAGGCAATGGGAACCGCCAGCCTAGCAGGACAACCCAGCCTGATTGTCTCAGCAAAAGACCGCCTCACACCAATCCAAGAGGAGGATGAAGGCTTCAAAGCAGACACAAAAGAAACCCGCCTAGAGGAGGCAAGTTGTTTCCTTCTCTCGACAAGCGTCTAAGTAAGCTTGGAAACAACGATCTCCTCAGCAACACCCTCCGTAGTAGCGTCTATCCTCCCGACGAATCTCTTTCGAAAGAGTACTTAGCTTCTCAAAATTAATTTTGAACCTCTCAACATCCTTCTCTTTTACTTCTAGTTCCGTAGCCAATTTTTGTTATTTTCTTGATCAAAATTGAAACATCACATGGAGCTTCAAATTCTCCTTTCAATAATTTCACAAGTCTTTCATAGTCAATTTCTACTCCTTTTCACCCTTCTTTTTTCCTAACATTATCGAGCCCATACCAAATTATCGTAGTCTCTGCTTACATTGGATTGTCTATACTAATATTACCACTACCTTGTGGCACACTACTAGAATAGTCACTGTCACCGACGGCTCGAACCATTGTTGAACCATTGGTAAAGACTATCACGAACAACACGGGCCATGGCAAAAGGTCGTTGTCTCTTATGTGCGCATCTCAGATAATTTGTGACGGTCGACCATGGCCGTCACGTGTAATCATCAGCGACAGTCGCGTGTGCTATCGCTGATTTAAACACATCAGTGATGGCCCACGATGGCTATCGCTGATAAAAACACATCAGCCGTGGCTCGGAGCCGTCGATGATATTATTAGCAACCGTGATATTTGGTGCTACCCAGGCCAACAGCCATTTACGATACACTTTTTGTCACGACCTAGTGACGGTCAGCCGTCGATAAGCCGTGGCTAAAGTTAAATCCTATTACTGAAAAAAATTAAAATTTTGAAAATTCCTGTATACAATAATATTTATACATTACAATCTATTTACAACCACAAACCATCATACACATACATTTTCAACCAACCATACAAGTGTTGGCTTAAGGGTCTCTCTTAAGCCTCAATCTTTGTTTTGATGATAACAAACATGTATTTAATCCAAGTGTGTAGTTTTGAGTTCAGGTTGAGGTTGCGATACACATGCCTAATCCGTTCAAATGAGACGACGAAAAAGATCGTCAAAGAACGGAAGAAGAAATCATGAAGAAAGGCTCCAGATTAAGTCAAGAAGATTTAATGTAATATGTCCCTAGAATAGTTTATCCCAAGCCTAAAATATAAGGTTATCCAAGTTGAAACTTGGTAACCAAACCCTTAGAATTGGCATGTAAAAATACAAGGAATTAATCATCCTCAGCCTGGCATCGGTCGACCGGTCGGTCGACCAATCAAGGCAATAAAATGGCGATGCAGCCCATTCGGTCGACCGACTAATCGACCAGAGATCGTAAGAAATTGGCAGAAGCCATTCGGTCGACCAGTCGGTCGACCGAATGTAGAGAAGGGAAAATAGCTGGGTTGCGTCGGTCGATCGATTGGTCGATAATCGGTCGACCGACAGAGGCGAAAATTTGGCAAAAAGGTAGCGGTCGACCAATCGGTCGACCGACCTAAAGATGGTCTCTATCGCATGATTCGCTGCAGTAATTCGATCGACCGACGGGTCGACCGAATGTCGGAAGAATTATTGGCGGTCGACCCGTCGGTCGACCGACCTCTCTTAGTTGCAGCGGTCGGACCTGGCGGTCGATTCATCGGTCGACCGACTAATCGAACGACCTTGCAACCGAACGGCTTCAACGGTCGATTTTTTATCCGTTGAACGGCCATTCAAAGTGAGTCTTAAAAACCTTCATACGAGCTACACCTGCGCGCGCCTCTCTTCTCCCAGTCTCGACTTCATGAGATGTTGTTTTCTTTCTCTTCAACCTTGCTGCGCTCATTGAAATCTTCTTCCAGTTGCAAGTTGAAGATGAGAAGGCGGTGGAAAAAAGCTTGGGTCAATTTCTCTTTCATTAGCTCTTTCCTAAAGTTTGTAATTTGTTGAAACTTGTTTTCTTGTTAAGATAGCTTGCTAGGTGTGCTAGGAAACACTTAGGGTATACTTTGTAGAGTTGTGTTTTGCCTAGGTGAATAGGATTTAGGTGTTCTCCAAGTGTGGGAGAAGGGTGTCCTCAAGTGTATTCAACGGGAAACATAATTTCTATAAAGTAGTGTTTAGAAATCCTTGGTGAGGAGCCAAGGTAGTGGAGTAGGCTGTTGGCCGAACCACTATAAATTACTTTGTTTGCATTGCTCTTTACTTGTAATCACTCTACATATCATCATTGTAATTGAATTGTGATCATATTATTCATTGAAGAACAATCCCATTAAGCTAAGACAAAATTAAGTTAAAAGAAATTGAAAAAAGGGGATTGACACTATTCAACCCCCCCTTCTAGTGTCAAGGTCCAACCAATAATTGGTATCAGAGCAAGGTTGTAGGCTAAGATTTAACCATCTTCCCTACAAGTCATCATGTCTAGTGAAATTCAATTAGCTCAAGGGTACTCTACTAACACTCCACCACTATTCGATGGGAACAACTATGCCTATTGGAAAATCCGTATGAATGGCTTCCTTCAATCCTTAGGCATGGATGTATGGAGGATGATCCTAGTAAAGTATAAACAACCCGATAGAGACATGGATAAATGGGACCAAGAAGAAGTTAAGCTCTTTAATGCTAATGCCAAGGCCGTCAATGCTCTATATTATGGCCTATCAATTAATAAATTCAATAGGATCTCTACATGCAAGTCCGCATACGAAGTGTGGAAGGTCCTAAAGATCACCCATGAAGGGACTTCGCAAGTAAAAGAATCCAAAATCAATTTACTCATGCATGACTATGAAATGTTTAAAATGCTTTCTCATGAGTCTACTGATGCCATGCATGCTAGGTTTCAAAATATTACAAATGGCTTAGCTAACCTTGGTAGGGAGATAAGGGAAGAGGAGAAGGTAAGGAAGCTCCTTCGCTCCCTTCCAAAATCTTGGGAATCCAAAGTGACGGCCATCATGGAAGCCAAGGATTTGAGCATGCTAAAGCTCACCGAGCTCATTGGGTCTCTCATGACATATGAGACCCACATGAAGCAATACCAAGAAGAAGATGCTTCTAAAGGCAAGGCAATTGCCTTAAAAGCATCGCATCGAGTCGAAGCGTCATCGTCATCGTCATCCGAGGAAGAAACGGATGATCTGGAAGAAATGGCGATGCTTGCTAGAAGATTCATGAGCTTCATGAGAGGAGGCATGAGGAAAGGGAGAAGTGGCTACACTTGCTTCAATTGCAACAAGACGGGGCACCTAAGGAAGGATTGCCCGCTTCTAAAGATGGCCACTACCTCTAACCCTCACAAGAAAGAAAAGTACAAGAAGAAGAAGAAGGCAATGATGGCTACATGGGATGAAAGCGAGGCCTCATCAAGTGAAGAAGAGGCAAGGAGTGAAAAAGCAAACCTTTGCTTGATGGCAAAGGATGATGAGGTAAAGTTTAATTTTGGTGAAATGTCATTTACTCAAGAAGAATTACAAATTGAATTCGAGCAAATGCATGATGAGTTCATTGCAATTAGGAGAAAATTTAGAGATCTCAAAAAGGACAATAGATCCTTAGAAATTAAAAATGATAGATTAATACTTTCATGCAAGGATCTTACGAAAGAAATAGAGAACCTTAAGGAAGAAAATAGCACACTAGAAAAGGCTAGAAAGGACCTAGAGATTGACAATGAAAAGCTAGAAAAAAAAAACAAATATTTATGTGATACAGTAGAGCATTTAAATGATAGCATGCTAACATTAAAGAAAGAACTTTGCATGCTCAATGAAAAAATGACAACTATTCAAAATATCATGCCAAAAGTTGTCAATGAAAAGAAATAATCACACCCCCATGCTCACACACACACACAAAGAAAATTTCATGGTAATTGTTTTTCTTGTGGTATTTTTGGCCATATGGCCAAAGATTGTGCATTAAGGAGGAACCCACATGCAAGATTCACATGGGTTCCAAAAGTGACTAACACTCAAGGACCCAAGAAAATTTGGGTACCTAAGAAAGTGTCTTCTCCTTTTGTAGGTGGAGAAGCATCCTCAACCAAGTAAGAGTACTTGGATCTTGGATAGTGGTTGCTCGAAGCACATGACGGGAGATATCAATTTAATTGCAACCCTATCAAGTAAAGATGGTGGAAATGTCACATTTGGAGACAATGCTAAAGGTAAGATTGTTGGCATTGGTGATATAGGTATACTCTCTTACCCATGTATCAAAAATATTTTATTAGTTGATGATTTAAAGCATAATTTGATTAGCATATCTCAAGTATGTGATAATGGATACATAATTATGTTTGAAGCATCTAAATGCATTATTAGAAGTACACCTTCAAACGATATCATGTTCATAGGAAATAGGCAAGAAAATGTATATATCCTAGAATTAAATGTCTTGCCCAATCCTCACGTTAGATGCTTAGTAGCCATGGAAAATGATTCTTGGTTGTGGCGTAGAAGACTAGTACATGCTAGCATGAGTCTCATCCAAGAGATATCTAGAAAAGACTTAGTAAAAGGCTTACCTAAGATAAAGTTTGAAAAAGATAAACTTTGTGATGCATGTCAACTAGGTAAGTAAGTAAAGTCTTCATTCCACAGTATTAATCAAGTTAGTACATCTAGAATTCTAGAGCTTGTACACATGGATCTCTTTGGTTCATGTGATGTAGCTAGTCTAGGTGGAAAGCTTTATTGCTATGTTTTGGTTGATAATTTTTCCAGATTTATATGGGTTTTCTTTTTGGCAAAGAAAAATGAAACATTTGAGTTTTTCAAAAAAAATTGCAAAAATGATTTCAAATGAAAAAGGAGTTTCTATTTTGAAAATTAGGAGTGATAATGGAGGGGAGTTTAAAAATTAAAAATTTCCGAGTTTTGTTATGATTTAGTTATTCAACGTACCTTTTCTTCCCCTAGGACCCCTCAACAAAATGGGGTGGTTGGGAGGAAGAATAGAACCCTACAAGAAATGGCTAGGATCATGTTGTGTGAAAATAATTTGCTTAAATATTTTTGGGCCGAAGCCATAAATACTTCTTGTTATGTTCTTAATCGTGTTTTATTAAGACCAAAAATCAAGAAAACACCTTTTGAGCTTTGGAATGGTAAAATCCCAAATGTGGGATATTTTCATATTTTTGGATGTAAATGCTTTATTTTAAATACTAAGGAGAATTTAGAAAATTTTGATTCTAAATCCGATGAAGGAATTTTCCTAGGCTACTCCACTAGTTCTAAGGATTATAGAGTTTATATCGTAGAACTGTGGTAGTTGAATAATCTATGCATGTGACTTTTAATGAAACTAATGATTCTTCAAGAAATGTCAAGATTGTGAATATAGGTGAGGAGCTTGAGGATCTCACACTTCATGATAAGGAAGTGGAGGATGAAGATAATGAGGAGACCCAACATGAAGAACCTCCATCCTCAAGTCAACCTCAAGTTGAAGGTGAAGAAAAAGAAGCTCTACCACCTCTCCCCAAGGGATACCAATTGGTAAGAGATCATCCAATGGACTAAATCATTGGAGAGCATTCAACGGGAGTGGTAACACGCTCTAAACTGAAAAATTTATGTCAATATGTAGCTTCTGTTTCTCAAGTAGAGCCTAAAAATATTAATGAAGCTATAGAAGATGAGTTTTGGGTATTAGCCATGCAAGAAGAACTCAACCAATTTGATAGAAATAATGTATGGGACTTAGTGCCTAGACCTAGTGATCAAACCATAATTAGAACCAAGTGGGTTTTTAGGAATAAACTAGATGAAGAAGGACTAGTCATTAGAAACAAAGCTAGGCTAGTGGCACAAGGGTACAACCAACAAGAAGGAATAGACTATAATGAAACATATGCTCCCGTAGCTAGATTAGAAGAAATTAGGATGCTTTTAGCATTTGCTAGCTTTAAGGGCTTTAAACTCTTTCAAATGGATGTGAAAAGAGCCTTTTTAAATGGTTTTATAAATGAAGAAGTTTATGTTGGACAACCCCCTGGTTTTAAAAGCTTTGAGTTTACTAATCATGTTTTCAAACTTAAAAAGGCATTATATGATTTAAAACAAGCCCCTAGGGCTTGGTATGAAAGACTTTCTATTTTTCTAATTGAACAAGGCTTTGACATAGGAAAAGCGGATGTCTCACTTTACATTAAGCACCATGAAAATGACATATTATTAGTTCAAATATATGTTGATGATATTATTTTTGGTGCCACTAATGAAATGCTTTGTGAGTGGTTTGGTAAGTGCATGCAGGATGAATTTGAGATGAGTATGATGGGAGAACTCTCCTTCATGCTTGGTCTCCAAATCAAGCAAACCACAAAAGGGATCTTCATCAATCAAGCTAAATACACAAAGGAGCACATCAAAAGATTTGGAATGAATGAAGCCAAGATAGTTTCTACACCTATGAGCTCATCCATCAACCTTGACAAAGATGAAGAGGGGATTAAAGTGGATGAAAAATGATATCGAGGTATGATCGGTAGTCTCCCTTATTTAATCGCGAGTAGACCCGATATCATGTTTAGAGTATGTTTATGTGCTAGGTTTCAATCGTGTCCTAAGATGTCTCATTTAAGCGCGGTAAAATGTATATTGAGATATCTAAAGGGTACGATAGACGTAGGATTATGGTATCCATGTCATGCATCATTAGATTTAATCAGTTTTTCGGACGCTGATTTTGCTAGATGTAAGGTAGATAGGAAAAGCACTAGTGGGTGTTGTCAATTCTTAGGAGCGAGTCTTGTTTCTTGGTTCTCAAAGAAACAAAATTCGGTTGCGCTTTCAACTACCGAAGCGGAATACATCGCCGCTGCTAGTTGTTGTGCGCAAGTCCTTTAGATGAAACAAACCCTTTTAGACTATGGATTTAGGTATTCTTGCATACCTATACATTGTGATAACACTAGTGCAATTAATTTAACCAAAAATCCTATCTTACATTCTAGAACTAAGCTTACTGATTTGAGATATCATTTTCTTAGAGATAATGTAGCTAAGGGAAACATATCGGTAGAATTTGTATCCACCGATAAACAACTTGCCGATATATTTACAAAACCCTTATTTGAAGAGAGTTTCACAAACTTAAGGATGCAACTAGGAATTTGTGGTTTACCTTGTGATTAAAGAAAATTTTACAAGATTTCAAAACTTGCATTCTATAAAAGTGTCATCACACTTATGTATTGCTCTGTAGTGGGGCTTTGCGACCTATTGATGTTTGCCTTCTATAGGCTTACATTGATGGGAAGGACTATAGTGGTAGATGATACTTGGTTTTTGTGGCTTTCTCGGGTTTTTTTTTTTGGCTTTATGATGAAATCTCATTAATTGTACCTTGATTTTTACCCTTTTTGATTGATGTCAAAAGGGGGAGAAAAAAAAAGGTCACACTTGGTTTTCACGATACATATAGGTAGAGTGAGTTTTATTGTTAAGGGCAAGAGATATAGTTAGGGGGAGTTAAAAATGACATACACAATGGTAGGGGGAGCATAGGTCAAGTTATAGATAATTTGAACATGCCCTATCACATAGATAATTTTAACATGCACATTGATAGGGGGAGCATAGGTTGAGTTATAAGAAGTCGGATGTATAGGCTAAGTTAGAAATTGAATGCCTTAACTCAAACTCACAAATGCTGGTAATTTTCTAAAAATTTAATGTTATGTTTGTCATCATTAAAAAGGGGGAGATTGTTGGCTTAAGGGTCTCTCTTAAGCCTCGATCTTTATTTTGATGATAACAAACATGTATTTAATCCAAGTGTGTAGTTTTGAGTTCAGGTTGAGGTTGTGATACGCATGCCTAATCCGTTCAAACGAGACGACGGAAAAGATCGTCAAAGAATGGAATAAGAAATCATTGAAGAAAGGCTCCAGATTAAGTCAAGATGATTTAATGTAATATGTCCCTAGAATAGTTTATCCCAAGCCTAAAATGTAAGGTTATCCAAGTTGAAACTTGGTAACCAAACCCTTAGAATTGGCATGTAAAAATACAAGGAAGTAATCATCCTCAGCCTGGGATCGGTCGACCGATCAAGGCAATAAAATGGCGATGCAGCCCATTCGGTCGATCGGAGATTGCAAGAAATTGGCAGAAGCCATTCGATCGACCGAATGTAGAGAAGGGAAAATGGCTGGGCTGCGTCGGTCGACTGACCGAGGCAAAAATTTGGCAGAAAGGTAGCGGTCGACCGACATAAAGATGACCTCTATCGCATGATTTGCTGCAATAATTCGGTCAACCGACGGGCCAACCGAATGTCAGAAGAAATGTTGGCGGTCGACCCGTCGGTCGACCGGCCTCTCTCAGCTACAGCAGTCGGACCTGGCGGTCGATCCGTCGGTCGATCGACTAATCGATCGGCCTTGCGACCGAATGGCTTCAACGGTCGATTTTTTATCCGTTAAACGGTCGTTCGGCTGAGGGGTTATAAATACCCCTCACCAAACTTCATTAAACACTTTTGCAAAACTTAATTGAGCAGTCAAAGTGAGTCTTAAAAGCCTTCATATGAGCTACACCTGCACGCGCCTCTCTGCTTCCAGTCTCGACTTCATCAGGCGTTATTTTCTTTCTCTTCAACCTTGTTGTGCTCATTGAAATCTTATTCTAATTGCATGTTGAAGACGAGAAGGCGGTGGAAAGAAGCTTGGGTCAATTTCTCTTTCATTAGCTATTTCCTAAAGTTTGTAATTTGTTGAAACTTATTTTCTTGTTAAGATAGCTTGCTAGGTATGCTAGGAAATACTTAGGGTATACTTTTAGGGTTGTGTTTTGCCTAGGTGAATAGGATTGAGGTGTTCTCCAAGTATGGGAGAAGGGTGTCCTCAAGTGTATTCAAAGGGAAACATAATTTCTATAAAGTAGTGTTTAGAAATCATTGGTGAGGAGCCAAGGTAGTGGAGTAGGCGGTTGGCCGAACCACTATAAATTGCTTTGTTTGTATTGCTCTTTACTTGCTTTCATCATTGTAATTGAATTGTGATCATATCATTCATTGAAGAATAATCCCATTAAGCTAAGACAAAATTAAGTTAAAAGAAATTGAAAAAAGGGGATTGATACTATTCAACCCCCCTTCTAGTGTCAAGGTCCAACCAACAACAAGTTTTACTTAAATATCATCAATCTAAGCCTCAAACCGGAGGCAAACAAGTATCAAATATCAAATGTAAAGTATATATACAACTATCAAGTATATAAATAACTATAAGCCTCAAACGGAGGGAAACAAGTATCAAAATATCAAATGTAATGTATATGAACATCTATCAAGTATCTAAGCCTCAAACGGAGGCTAACAAGTATCAAAATATAATCAAAATATAATAAATCAAAATCTCACAGCTGCGGTGGAGGCGATGGAGTTGACAACAACTGTGTCGAGAGCATCTATTGGGTCGAGGAGGACGACAATTGGGACATCATCTGTCGGGAGCATCTATTGGGTCGAGGACGGTAGAATGCCCGAGTGAGATGCAATCTGAGGGGCTTGCATGTTTTGCAGCATCTGTCTCAACTCGTCATTCATCTATCTCTGCTCCTCCATCATTTGTCTTTGCTCCTCCATCGCCTGCCTCTGCTGTGATAATTAATGCATCTACTTACCTTCATCCGCTCACACTAATTGATCTGCACGATTCTCCCACGGGTGGTGGAGGGAGAATTCTGTTATGCCCTCGTGGCCTACGTCTCGATATGGATGGGCTTGGATCTGCTGAATGGATGGTGGCTGGAGGTGGGGGGATAGTGGCCAGATCTAGTGGGGAAATGGTGGACGGATCAGGTGAGGGAATGGTGACCGGAGGTGGGGGGATGATGCCCGGAGGTGGGGGGTGGTGGCCGAAGGTGGGGCAATGGTGGCTGAAGGTGGGGGGATGATGACCGAAGGTGGGGGGATGGTGGTCGAAGGCGAAGGGTCGGTGGATACAGGGGTGGCAGGTGGTAATCGTCGGGGCGTAGTCATTCGAGGAATGCCACCTCGGGCACGCACTTCTCGAATCATAGTTGTGAAATATGAATATAATTAGATTATATATAATAAATTAATAGATATATTTAATAATTGAAAATATACTTCACATTTATAATTATTCATCATCGTCACTATCATCATCCGTATAATACTCTTCTTCTTGTTCTTCTGTATCAGAATCTTCAAATTCTTCTTCTTCTCCCTCATCATCATTCTATCCTTCTTCCCCAACTTTATTATCGTCGTCATCAACATATTCTACTTCCAATTGAACTAACTTTGTGTCATCATCCTCGAGTATTAGACTAACTCGCTTCACTTCGGAAGGATCCTCTTCTTGATAGAAGTCATCTGTCAGCTCATTCTTTCGAGCTACTGGGTCAATTTTCCTGTGGCTTTAGTTTTACAGACTACACGCCAATCTGCCCTATCTTTCTTTCGAGACGGATACTACATATAATATACTTGTTCAGCTTGAGATGCCAATATAAATGGCTCTTTTGAAGCCAATTTCGATTTATAATTGACCTCGACAAGTTTATACTTCGGATGAACTCTCATGCCCCTATCGCTTGTATCGAACCAATGACATTTAAAAAGGGTAACTGATTTCCATCCGAAAAATTGCAATTCAATGACTTCTTTCAACAATCCGTAAAAGTCAACATCACATTCAGCATATGTTGTCCCTTTGACGCAAACCCCGACATTCATAGTATTCTTTGTAGATGAATATTCGAGTGTGTGAAATTTCTATCCATTAACAAAATAACTATTATAATACTATACAAGTTGTGCCGGTCCGCTAGCAAACTCAAATATTCGGTTATCTATTTCGCCTCTGTGTTCTGTATTGTATGCTCGAAACCAATTGGGGAACTCACGATTGCGTAATCTCTAATTCTTCATCGCTGTAAATTGAGTATTTTGTCACCATCTCGGCGATAAATATTTCAATGAACTTTTCAATCTCTGGAAAAATTGCTCCAGCTTGCATATGATTTCAATAATATTATTTTCAAGTGCTGATATATCTTCGACTCGAAGAACATTTGCACAAATGTTTCTTAAAAACAAACTTAATTCTGTTAATAGACCCAAAATCTTATCATGTAGATGATCCTGAAATGTGACCGAAAGCAATGTCTACATGAATACATGATAATCGTGGCTCTTTATCCCCGATATTTGGTCTTAATCTCGGATTTGATGATAATAAATATGGAACTAATTATTTCATTGAGAAATACTTTCAGGTTCAAAGTCGGTTAGTACACGACGTCCGCGATCGGCAATGACACTCGTCGATGCTCGGGATTCTTCAAGAAGTTAAAATTTAGATCTAGGGTGTCTAGCTTATATTGTAAATACTCTTAATGACGCATCAAAAGCCGAAAACCAAACCCAAACCCTAAAACATGAAAACCCAAAAAATTAGAAAAGGCCCTAAAACTCACTAAGCCTAGAGAGCTCCTTGGAGGGCTATATGACATAGACATTTTCTTGACACTAAAAGTGCCGATAATTGTTCCTTGGGTTAAAACTAGATAACGAGGTATTTTTAAGGATTTTTTGGAAGCCTTTAGCCTCTCCATATTTGACCCAAGCAAATTAGGAAATTTTCGTTTTCCGAAAATTTGTACTAGACCCCAAAAATTAGATTTTGATTCTTAAGGATTTTGATTTTTTAGATATTTTTATTGAATCCAAATGTGGGGTAATCCTTATATAACATTTATGTTTTAAAGCTATAAATACCTTGGTGTTTAGGGGGTTATAAATACTCATCCCGAACTCATTTCTAGCCTACCATTGATGCTTCCAAGCCTCAAAGTGTGATCCTAAGCATCTCTACAAGCTTCAATTGAGCCATCCTAGCAAGAACCCTAGTTTTGATCTCCACACCTTGATTTAGCTTTCAAGCTTCACCGATTCATCATCTCAAGGCATCAAGAAGACTAGGGAGTTTCTTTTGGAGCTAAATACTTGTTTGATTTATTGCTCCAATTGTTATTGTATTTTTTTGTTTATTTTGATTGTATATCATTTGTATAAACCTAGGTTGCTAGGTTTGATTGAGTTGGTGGTTGCCTTGGTGTTAAGGCTTAAATCCACCATTGTAAACTTAGTTTACTAAGATTAGTTGAGTTGTCCTTAGGTTGAGGTGGGAGAGTGCTCTTGGTAGGAAGGCGG
Source organism: Canna indica (assembly GCA_034359265.1). NCBI lineage: Eukaryota > Viridiplantae > Streptophyta > Magnoliopsida > Zingiberales > Cannaceae > Canna > Canna indica. Next base: position 43,650,264 of record CP136893.1, read on the forward strand.
GATATTTTCAGGTGTGGAAGTGCCTTCGGTTTGAGAGCGGAGACTTTTCGGTGTAAATTTCTCATTGTAAGGAAACTAATGAATCTAGTTAAACTTGTTTGGAAATCCTAAGCGGAGTGCTTTGGTAGTGGAGTATGCATTGGGGCCGAACAACTATAAATCATTGTGTTAGCATTGATATTTTGTTTATATTAATTGCTTCATCATTTGTCGCTTCCGCATTTAGTCATTCAATCGTGAATTGCCTATGTAATCTAAGAAACGTTTAAAATCGAATTTAGGCAAATAGATTTAGTTAACACACTATTCACCCCCCCCCTCTATTGTGGCCATTTCACCAACACAAAGTGGACGATTTTAAAATTGTAATTGCACTCAACTAAAATTAACCCTAACATTTATTCTAATTATAATTAATTAACCCTAATAATAAAACTAACCTAAATTTAATCTAACAGCAAAAAAAACTTAATTAGTCTTCAATTAACACATAAAATCTACAATTAACACATAATAAATCTATAATTACAGACAATTAATCTAAAATTAATCTATAATAAATTACCGGTGGCGAGGGCAGTGGCGACAGCACCAGCGACGGGTGGTGACGGGCGGCGATCACAGCGACGAGGCACGATAGCTAGAGCAGGCGTGAACGCAAATAAAAGAAGGAGAAGAGAATGGGTCGGGCGTGAACGCAAATAAAGGTCTATCACCGCCGGCCCTCCAACCATCGGCAAACCATGAATTACTACTAAGTATATCACCGATGGTCGACGTAGCCCTCTCTAAGCCGTCGGTGACATGTTTTTTATTTTTGCGCCGCATTCTCGCCATTTATTAATAAGCGAAGGCCGCTGTTAGCCGAGGCTAATGACTTATTTATATCACCGACGACTTTCGAGCCCCCGCTAAGCCGTCGCTACTAAGTTATTTCATTTCGTGCCCCGTGCGCACCATCAGCTATGAGCGACGGCCTTAGGCGACTCGTATGCGAGCCGCGACTGATTTGGTTACATCAGCCCCGGTCGCTGCGGCCATTGGAAAGTCATGAATAGTTCTGACGGCCTAGGCGGCCGTTAGTGAGCTCCGTGGCTGATAGCCAATATTCTAGTAGTGGCAGCACCTCTCCGTTGACACCTTTCAAAACAAATCCATATCCTGCTTGAATATCTCACTTCCATGTTGCATCGTAGTATAAACTTACCTCTGAATAATTGACATCCTTCACCTTGTCCTTGTTTGCACATCTATTATTGATAATATTTTTGTTATCAGTAATGGTGTATTCATTTGTTGCCGCTAAAGTTTTGTTGAATAGAATTTCTATATTCCAATTCTTTTCATCATACTTGCTCTCAATCCAATTTTTCTATATTAGCCACCATGAATTTGCCATAAATGAATTTTAATTTTAAGCCCAAACTGGCTCAAACAAGCTTGCATCTTCAACCATTTACCTTTCTCCCATAATTCTCTGTGTGAACTTGATTTTAATTTTCCTCTCCACAAGCTGCCAGTAATCTTTTACAAAAGCACAATTGAAGAAAATATGTTTCAAATTATCTTCTCCCTCCTTGCAAACGTAGCATTTTTCAGTTTCCTTATTGGAAAGCTTTGCAAACTAATCCGAAGTGGGCAATCTCTTCCATAAAAAATTTCAAATGAAAATTTTTATTCTTTCATACATTTTCAGCTTCCATATTAATTATCTTCAAGTTCATCTATGTTTTCCTTCCTTTTCAAACAAATATATAAATTATTGACATTTAAAGTTCCTTTCCAATTTTTTGCCCATATCCATTTATCCTTCCCACCTGCATTGTCCAAGTTTATCACATAGATTTTGCTTATTAGTTGATCACAAAAATATTGAGTCAGCTTTTCTAAGTTCCATTCATCTTTTGGAATCAAATCAGTGTTACTGTGATAATTTTCTAATACTCAATGGCATTTCACTTATCTAAAAATCATGACAAACTTTATTTGTTAACCCATTTTCCACTACCTTTCTCAGTCCATCTTTTAATGAGGACATAGAATTCACCATTGCTTTTGCCGTTCATCAGTAATTCAATTCTTTTTTCATATGTCATGGGTGAAATTTCCCATATTTGCTAATGTATAAAAAAGATCGAAAGCTTCTTTCCTCATCTCCTTAATTCATGACTAAGCTTCTTTCTCATTTCAGTTGGCATGCATTGCTTTTTTCCCGGCCACCATCTCTTTAACATTTTGCACACACCTTCTCCAATTTAACGTTTTTGCATTTTTTTTTTGCTATATGACCCCTAGAAGAAGTCTTCGATTGTGCTAGTCAATTTACATACTATTTTATTGCTTATCCTTGAGTTCATAAATGAGTAAGCAGGGATTGAATTGATAAGTATATTTCTTCCTGTCCGCGACACCATATTCATTGCCCAATGTTCAATTTTATTCTTCACTTTCTCCAAGAGTTCCCGTTCACGATCGTTTTCTAGACTTGTTGGAGAAATAAAGGCTCATAAGTATTTCATAAATTAGGATAATTAATTAGCAATATTATTACCACCAGCATTAATTAAATGATCGAATTGGGATGTACATTAAATATATGAAATTAATGTAATTTTAGTAATTATCCATATTTGAAATAAATAACAATGTTTGTTTGTGGTTATTATTTTTAAAATTTTATATTTGGTTTAATGAAACATTCATTTTTTTTTTTTGCCGGAATACATTTGGGAGCAAAATTATCATTTTCGTCTAAAATGGAATTTTGTCCCTTAGATGTGTAACTATTTTTGTCTCTTATCATTTTGCTTATACATATATTTCAATCATGAAATTAGTAACAACTATTTTCCCTCATTTTTCATATATAGTAGTCGATCAGGATAAAAAGTACTTACTCAATAAATAATCAAGGTCTTAATAAGCATCAAATAGTTTTTTAAAAATTATAGATAACCCATTTATTCCTGGGAATGACAAACATAAATAATACATCTCCCTTTTTACTTTTTATAAAATGAACCAAATCTTTTTATGTTAAAGATAAATCACATCAAATTGAATTCAATTGAATGGAATTAAAGAAACTCAGTTTACTTTATATAAGACCTAAGTCAAGCAAAATCAAATAGCCTAAAATATTTAATAAAGCTTTCAATTTGACTTAATTATTAATTTTTTTGGTCAAAGTGAAATATATAGTCGAACAAATTAAAATTATAATAACATACAAAAATGAAATATTTTTCAAATTAAACAAAATTTTCATCTAAATGGAATCATTATTTATAAACTTATTCAAACTTAATTCAAGAGTTCAAAATAGAACTGAGTTACATATATAATTTTGCTTTCATTGTTTATAATTAAATTATATTTAGAAAAGAACAAATTAGATAAAATTAAATTTATTTTAAAAATTCAAATTGCATATCGCCAAATTGTTACAAAATTTCAAGTTTTAGTAACCAAATAAATATTTTCTTAATATGACAGCCAAATGATAAAAAGGTAAAAAATTAGGGCCTAGCTGAAATTAGCCCATACTTAGAGCTAATGTTTTTCCTGAGCAAAATTATAATGTCATAGTTAATGAATTCTAAATGCATGCCATACTCATCTCAACAAGGATGGAAACCAATTCCTATTACCATCTGTCTATAAATCACATATTCATGCAATGATCGACTCACTCCGAATTGAGTCCGAGATACAGAGCGAGGAAAGTCTTAATAATGGCGTCACCACAACTAATGCTTCTTCTTCTTCCGCTGCTTACGCTGCTACTTGGGGGAACTCAGCCTGCACTTGCAGCGTTTGATTACAGCCAAGCCCTCACCAAGTCTCTGCTCTTCTTTGAAGCCCAGCGTTCCGGCAAGCTGTCGTCGGACCAGCGAGTCACTTGGCGCGGCGACTCCGCCCTCAACGACGGCGACGACGCCGGTGTACGAATTAATTACTCAATCATTTCTTACTCCTCTAACTTGTCATGTATATATATATATATGTGTGTGTGTATATAGGTTGATTTAACGGGAGGATATTACGACGCCGGCGACAACGTGAAGTTTGGGTTGCCGATGGCCTACTCCATCACGATGCTGTCGTGGGGGGCGGTCGAGTTCGCCGCCCAACTGGAGGCCAAGAAGGAGCTGAAGAACACTTTGGCCGCCATCAAATGGGGCACCGACTACCTCCTCAAGGCCCATGCCGCCGCCGACGTGCTCTACGTCCAGGTCGGCGAAGGCAACTCCGACCACGGCTGCTGGCAGCGCCCCGAGGACATGACCACCCCGCGGACTTCTTTCAAGGTCGACGCATCGACGCCCGGTTCCGATGTGGCCGCGGAGACCGCCGCCGCGCTAGCTGCAGCTTCCGTTGCATTCCGGCCTTCAGATGCGAGCTACGCGGATAATCTTCTCGGCCATGCAAAACAGGCATGTGTAATTAATATATTTTTAATTACGTTAATTAATTCTTCCAATTAATTAATTAATACATTAATTGCAGCTGTTAGAATTTGCAACGAACAGTCGTGGTGTTTTCTCCAATCAGTTTTACCCCAGCAGCGGAGATGACGTAATTAATTTAATTATTATGTATTAGTTTATTAATTATTTAAATATGTGAAAATAATTATTACTTATCTCTCTTATATATAAACACCAGGACGAAATACTCTGGGCGGCTGCGTGGCTCCACCGCGCGACCGGCGACCAGACCTACTTAAACATCCTCTCCTCAGGAAACAACGGCGGCGTCCGCACCACCTTCTCCTGGGACGACAAGTACGTCGGCGTTCAGGCCCTCATCTCAAAGGTTTGTGCCATTCGTGATCTGAGTAAATATACTGACTAATGAATGACGTACGTAATAATATGTATATAATTAATTAATTAAACAGCTGGTGCTGGAAGGAAAAGTTTCAAATGGTGGCCCATGGGCTGCATACAAGAACAATGCAGAGATGTTCATCTGCAATGTGGTGCAGAAAGGGAGCAACAACATCCAGAAGAGCCCCGGCGGAATGCTCTTCTTCCTACAGTGGTCCAACATCCAATATATCAACTCCGCCATGCTCGTCCTCGCCGCCCACGCCGACTACCTCGCAGCTGCTAAGGCCAACCTCCAATGCCCCAACGGCGGCGTCTCTCCCGACGATCTCATCTCCTTTATCAAATCTCAGATGGACTATATTCTGGGATCGAATCCAAAAAAAATGAGCTACATGGTGGGGTTCGGATCGAGCTACCCGGTGAAAGTGCACCATAGGGCGGCATCGATGGTGTCGATCAAAGTGTCAAAAGAGCCGATCAGTTGTCAAGGCGGGTTCAGTTTTTACAGGAGCAATGATCCGAATCCGAATGTGCTTGAGGGTGCCATCGTTGGTGGTCCAGATGCTAGTGATGCCTTCGTCGACAATAGAGATGAATTCCAAAAGGCTGAGCCTTCCACGGCCCTTGTTGCACCAGTTGTTGGTGTATTGGCTAGAATTGCGTGATATCTATTATATTTATTTTTCGAAATATGTATGATAAATATGCAAATCAGTTGTATTTGTTCACAATAAACAGAACTCAAAATCACGTAAGTTCTAAAAATATTTTGCTTTCTTTAAATAGTACTATAATATATTTAATAACATGTAATGTATAATGTTTTGCAAAATAAGTTATAAAAATCATCTTTGTACTTTTAAATAATATTTTAAAAACATGCACATTAAATTATTTAAATATATTTGAATATTTTAAAATTAAATATAAATAAATTATAAATTATTTAAATCTGTTTGAGAAATAATTTGAATTTTTGTTGTTAAATATTTTTTAAAAAAAATTATATTGATATTATATAATAAATATTGATTTAAATAAGATAAGGCACTATTTTAAAACTCTAATAATGTTTTAGTTCAAAAGACACCACATGTCCAACTAAATTTTAATTTCATGTTATATTTCAGGGTCCGTAAGTTTAGGGTATCCCGTTTGTCGTTTAGAAGTACATAAACAACGTACATAAGGCTATAAAATAAAATTACATAATAAAAAATATGCTTAATGTATTTGGTGAGTACAACACTTGTGCTTAATATTTCATTTTTTACTATTTGCGCTTTTTTATCGATGAATGCAACTCAAAATAACAAGCTCGAAAACGTCATTAATTAGCACAAAATTAAAACCTAAGCCAACATGTTAAATACCCAAGCAATATCACACATGATTTATCAAAAAAATTAACACTAAGCAATAGAAAACTCCTATGTTTTGCATTACGTGTCAAAAGATACATGTTGGCCTAAGATTTTCAACCTTCGTCTTAATCTCGATTTTGATGATAACAAATATAGAACTCATGATTTTATTAAGAATTAATTTCAGGTTCTATATCGGTTAATTAGCGCTCGACGTCCCCGATTTGATAAATCAGATAAATAGGCAAGGACGCTCGTTGTCGCTCAAATTTCGTCGGGAAGATAGAATTTAGGTTTAGGGTATCTAGCATGTGTTATAAATTCTCATGATGATGCAAAGAACCCAAAATATCAAACCCGAATCCCAAAATACGAAAACTCGAAAAATTAAAAAATGCTCTAAAATTCACTAAGTCTGTGGAGCTCCTTGGAGGACTATATGACATAGACATTTTCTTGGCACCAAAAGTGCCGGTAATTGTTCCTTAGATAAAAACTAGATAACGATGTATTTTTAAACAATTATTAGAAGCTTTCAGCATACCTATATTTGACCCGGGAGATTATAAAAGTTCAGATTTTCGAAAATTTGTACTAGACCCCAATAGTTAGATTTTGATTCTTAAGGGTTTCAATTTTTTAGATATTTTTATTGAATCCAAATGGGGGGTAATCCTTATATAACATTTATGTTTAAAGTTGTTAACTTAAAGTTAATCAATGTTATATAAGTAGACTTAGCGAAGACAGAACCCAGAAACAAGCAAAGAAGCAGAAAAAATTAGCCAAACTAAGCAGTCTGCCCAGGTTCGGTCGACCAAGTGGTCGATCAGCAGAAGGTGAAGGTATTTCGATCGATCGAATGATGCCCATAATGGGCAGAATACCTTCGGTCGCTCGACGGTCGCTCGGTCGATCGACCGGCAAGCGATAGGGCATCGTCAACGGGCTGCTCGTTGACAAGCCTTAGTGTTTGGGGATTATAAATACCCATCCCAAACTCATTTCTAGCCTACCATTGATGCTTCCAAGCCTTAAAGTGTGATCCTAAGCATCTCTACAAACTTTCATTGAGCCATCCTTGCAAGAACCTAGTTTTGATCTTCACTCCTTGATTTAACCTTCAAGCTTCACCAATTCATCATCTTAAGGCATCAAAGGACTAGGGAGTTTTCTTTGGAGCTAAATATTTGTTGTATTATTTATTTGCTCCATTGATTGTATATTTTGTGGTTTATTTTCATTGTATATCATTTGTGTAAACCTAGAGTGCTAGGTTGATTGAGTTTGTGATTGCCTTGCTATTAAGGCTTAAATCCATCATTGTAAACTTAGTTTACTATGATTAGTTGAGTTGTCCTTAGGTTGAGGTGGGAGAGTGCTCTCGGTAGGAAGGCGGGATACTTTCGGATGTGGAAGTGCATTCGGTTTGAGAGCGGAGACTTTCCGGTGTAAAGTCCTCATTGTAAGGAAACTAATTAATCTAGTTAAACTAGTTTGAAAATCCTAAGCAGGGTGCTTAGGTAGTGGAGTAGGCATTGGGACCGAACCACTATAAATCATTGTGTTCGCATTGATATTTTATTTCTGTTAATTACTTTATCATTAATCACTTTCGTATTTAGTCGTTCAATTGTGAATTGTCTAAGTAATTTAAGAAAACGTTTAAAATTAAATTTAGACAAATAGTTTTAGTTGACACACTATTCATCCCCTCCTCTAGTGTGACCATTTCGACAACAATACACATCATATGTTCTTGCCTAAAGTCGGGGTGATGGGGGTCTGTGAGTCTCCTAGTCCAGTGCGACTCCGATAGGGGGACCAGCAAAGACACTTCGACGCTCAAGTAAGAAGCAATTCCAGAAGTGGGTATGAAATTGGAATCAAAAGTTGAATCTTTTACATAATGTGTGTTGTGCCTGTATTTAGTGTAGGATAATTAAGGAATGTCTAGCAATAATGCCTCATGGACTCTCGTAGGGATGTGATCAAAATGGGTCGAGGCTATAATTTCGAAGATGTCGAGTTTATAATTGACGAATCCCTTATAATTAATGAGGACGCAAATGTCCTTTTATGACAGGGTCGAGCCCCTGGGCTGAGTTGTGTCTAGCTTGACTTGAGTTTGGTTCATGAGTACGTGTGGGCACTTCTAGGCCTAATTCGACCAAGCCCAAAGTGTTAGTCCAGTCCACAACCCCCAAGCTTGGTCGGAGACCAAGGACTTCATGTCGAGCTCTAATAGTGTGTCAGCTCCTGACCTAGGTATGATACATGGGCATCGGTCGAGTTCTTTTCTTGGTTGTGGTACTAGAGTGGAGGAGGTTGGTATGCGTTAGTTATGTCGCCTTGTGACTCTTTGACTTCTAGAGTTAATGTGGTAGTTGCGAGGAGGAAAGGGCACCTTTTCGTGTGCCCACCGCTTGCGCAATCTTTAATTCTAACAGGAGGTAATTATGATTGAAGATCTTGGTGTCAATTTTTGAGGTACTTGAGTGTTTGCTGTTGTTTAACGATCATGGCCCCGTTAGTGGGGAAGTGGCAAACGGCCGTTAGGGGGGTGGCCCTTCTTAGGTCTATAGAAGCCCCCTGCATCTTCTAGTTTCTGCATGTATGAGTTTCAGCATGAAGTGAGAGGTATCGAATGTCTCTGTTCCTTCGGGGTCAGCCCTGGGTTGGTGGTGAGTAGATTACAGATCGTTGTGGGTTCGCACCGCTGGTCATAAGAGGAGGGTTGGTGGCAAGGGGCCAATTGTGATTGTTGAGATGGCCGGGGCTCGTGACCGACGGCCTGTGGTGAGTCCGCATCGTAGGGCTCACACAGTGGACGCCGCCTTCACTTTGAACTAGAGAGGGGTGTTGTGTCACCTTGATTTAGCAAGCCCTGGCTATTGAGGGCCCCCTCCATTTTGTCAACGATGGTTCCAGGTATCCTCGGACTGATCCGATCATTGGCGGCATCAGAGCTGATGGCACTGGTTTGGGAGACCTTAATCACATGGCTCACCCTTATCCAACAACAATGCCAACATCTACTTGTGCTCCATCAATTAATGTGGCCTTCTTGTTGGCCTAAATTTTTCAACCTTTGTCACCATCTTAATTTGGATGATAACAAACTTATTCTAATGAGTTTATCAAGTGTTTGATCTCACATTGGGCGATCGATACGCGTGCAAATTTCGTTGAAAAATCACGAAGAAATCATAAAAATTCAACTATCGACGGCTCCAGAGGCGATCGAATCGAAAGTTAGGTCTAGGCTTAGAATTTATTGTAAAATACTTCTTAGGCCTCAAATCAACCCTCTTCATGTATTTATGCAAAGTCAAAACCCAATCAAAACTCGAAATTAAATCCAAAGTGAAAAAATAGCATAAAGTTAGTTTCAGGAAATTGACACGGGTATCGATCGATCCTCGGTCGACCGAAGGTTGCCCGAGGATCGACCGAATGCTCACTGGAAATTTTCTAGTAGCCAGTCGGTCAACCCGCGGCCGATCGTCGATCGGATTGCCCAACATATCTAAATAGATCTGTTGAAGGGCTAATTTCGGCCCCCTCTTGATAGGACATCTATAAAAGGCCCTGAAACCAGCCTCCAAAGTGTTTTAACACTTCATTGAGTTTATCCTGGAAAGATTGAGCCTATTTCCTTGAGTTCTAAACCTCATTTCTCAATTTTTCCCTAGTTGAGCCTTCTACTCATCTTCAAGTCTCCTTGGATTCAAAGAGTCATCTTCTTTAGTCCTTGAAGGATTAGGTGGAAGCAAGAAAGAGCTCCTATTGTGTTTAACTTGTATTTAGTTCTCATGTGCTATAATTGCTTTTGTGAAGAGTTGGTGGTTGCCTTAGTAAAATGGCATAAGTCCACACTCGTAATCTAGGATTAGAATGTCCATAGATGATAGTGAGGTGGGAGAGTGCTCTCGGTAGGAAGGCGGAGACTTCCGGGTGTTGAAGTGTCTTAGGGTGTGAGAGCGGAGACTTGCCGGGAAAAGTCCTCATTGTAAGAAACTTCAATCTAGTGGATTATAAATGAAATCCTAAGCGGAGTGCTTAGGTAGTGGAATAGGCGAGGTTGCCGAACCATTATAAATTGATTTGTGTTAGTTTGCTCATTTGTGTAGATTATTGATTGCTTTCAATATTTGCCATCTAACTTAGTTAATCATTTAAGAAGATATTGAATTGCAAGTAGACATAGAATTGGAGCAAACACACTATTCACCCCCCTTCTAGTGTGGATATTTCACTCACATTTCCTCCTCCTTTATTGACCACTGCTATTGGTCAGTTCAGTGGTGATTCGGGTCTTTGTTGGCTCTTAAAGTTCTCAACCTCCTGCTTTCGGGAGGCATCATATGTGACTACATCCGGAGTCGCATCTTCCTCTTCCAATGGCGGCTCTTTGTTGTTGTATTGTTAGAGTGTTTTTTCCTCAAATAGCTATTTTGTACTTTCGTAGCTTGTTTCTTTGTCTTACACTTCTCCTTCGTGGGTTTGTGAAAATGTGTTTCCCTTTCATGGGGCTTTGTGAATATAAAAGCATAGTTCTATCTTTGTGATGACTTTTCTTATGGCTTCTATTTTTATGTTGAGTTGTTCAACCATCTATTGGCCTATATGTCGAGTGATGCCAACATTGTGTTGCCGATTGATTAAGTCGAAGTCGAATGTGGGTTCCTACCAAAAATGGAGTTAATGCTAGGGTTACCTGTTTGGTAGTTGTCGATTCCCTTCGAAGATGTTCGAATTTAGGTGTAGAGGTGCTGAGGCCGAGGACCAGATTCGGTGAAAGACGATCTTGTGAGGAGCACACTTCATGACATTTAGGGCATGAGACCAAGTCTTCAAGGGCGCTGAGTCCGCTAGTTTGTAGCGGTGAGCCCGAGAACCAGACTCAGTGAAAACCAAGCTTGCGAGGAGCATGATTCGGGTCATTGAGGGCGTAGGGCCCAAGTCTGTTGGCCTAAGGTTTTCAACATTGGTCTTAATCTCGGTTTTGATGATAACAAACATGGAACTAATGATGATAACAAATATCGGTTAGCGCACGACGTCCTTGATCAAAAAAATTGGAGAAATCAGAGATATCGGCAAGGACGCTCGTCGACGCTCAGGATTCTTTGGGAAGTTAGAGTTTAGGTGTAGAGTGTCTAGCATGTGTTGTAAATTCTCATGATGATGCATAAGAACCCAAAAACCAAACCCGAATCCCAAAACATAAAAAATCGGAAAATCAAAAAACGACCCTGAAATTCACCAAGCTTAGGGAGCTTCTTGGAGGGCTATATAACCTAGATATTTTTCTTGGCACAAAAAATACCGGTAATTATTCCTTAGGTAAAAACTAGATAACGAGATATTTTTAAGGATTTTTTGGAAGCCTTTAGTCTAACCATATTTGAACTGGAAGATTATAAAATTTTTATTTTTCAGAAATTTGTACTAGACCCCAAAAGTTAGATTTTGATTCTGAAGGATTTTAATTTTTTAGATATTTTTATTTAATTCAAATAGGGGGTAATCCTTATATAACATTTATCTTTTAAAGTTATAAACTTAGAAATATTATATAAGAGAACGTAGTGAAGACCGAAACCCGAAACGAACAAACAAGCAAAAAAATCAGCCCTGCCCAGATTTGATCGACCGACTGGTCGATCGGCTAAAGAAGAAATTAGGCAGAAGGCATTTTGGTCGATCGACCGATGCCCAAAATGGGTAGAATGCCTTCGGTCACTCAGCAGTCACTCAGTCGATCAACCGACTATCGACCGGTAAGCGACCGACGAGCGGTAACAGGCAAAAATTTGCCCATTGTGAAGAGAGGTGTTGCTCTTCTCTTCATGGCCTCTAAATACAAGACCATTAGAACCTTCCTCCTTGACATTGATCACTTCTAACCTCCTTGGGCCATCTTTTGATCAATTCTAGGCCCTCATTGAGACAATCTTGTGAAAACCCTAGCTTGAGCCAAAAACCATGACCTTGCCTTCATTCCTTCATTGATTAACCATCAAAGGCATCGAGAAGAAGCTATGAATCTTATTTTGGAGCTAAGTATTTTATTGTTTGATATATTGCTCCATTTTGTGTTGTATTTTCTTGCTTATTTCTTTGTATTTGAGTTTGTGTTAGACCTAGAATGTAGGCCTTGAAATTGGGTGGTAGCCTTGGTGTTTGAGGTTTAAATCCACCGGTGTAAATTTAGTTTACTAGGTTTAGTATTGTTGTCCTTTAGGTTTGAGGTGGGAGAGTGCTCTCCATAGAAAGGCGGAGACTTCCAGGTGTGGAAGTGCTTTCGGTGTGAGAGCGAAGACTCTCCGGTGAAAACGTCCTCGTTGTAAAGGAAATAATTAATCTAGTAAAGTTTAGTTTGGAAATCCTTAGTGGGGTGCTTGATCTAGTGGTTCGGATATAACCAGCCCTACCACACAAAGATAGTAACATACTGGCCATTCGGCCCACATAACACACAAGTAAATCAAGGCAATCTCCGGGCCGTCGACTAGGATGGTCTGCTATTCTCCGGACACCTACCGGGTTAGGGATAGCTACACTACTAGAAAAATGGTCATCAGCAACGGCTGATGCCGTTGCTGAGCCGTTGCTGAAGAGAATCAGCAACGGCCGCGCCGTTGCAATAGAGCCGTGACAGAAAGTTGCGTTGCTGATGACTTAGCAACGGATCAGCAACGGCCGCTCGGGTCGTCGCTCAAAACATTATCAGCAATGGCCGCTCGGGCCGTCGCTAAAAACATTATCAGCAACGGTTTTGCCACAGACCCGGAGCCGTTGCTGATAACATTAATAGCAACGGCCGCTGAGTCCGTAGCAACGCCGTTAGTAAAACCCCGTCGCTAAGCCGTTGCTGTAGGTCATCAGCAACGGCTTTCGATACACTTTTAGCAACGGCTTTCCCACGGACGGCCGTGAGAAAGCCGTTGTTGATGACGCATACCTGGGAACAGAAAAATTTCAAATTTCAAATTTCCATTGATACATTGATACATTATCTGATACATAACTCACACACCCATACCCTCATACACACATTCATTCACACATCACAAACACACCAAGATATACATCAAAATAATTATATTTATATTGATAATTATCCACGATAGTATAAAAACAATTCAAATGCAAAATTGAAGTATCAATATCCAAACAAAATAAGTTAAACAAGTTCAATATCTCAGTAACAAGTTCAATATCCAAACAAAAAATCTCACGATCACGATGGAGGATGGTCTGGATCATATGGCGGGGTCTGGAGTGCTTGAGTGTACACCGGCGTGGACTGACTCGAGGACGATGGATTAGATGATGCCGAAGAGATGCCTGCTTCAGGATGACCTGACATGTTGCGTAGCATAGCTTGTATATCCGCCATCATCTGACTCTGGCGCTCCATTATCTCAGTCTGACGCGCGACCGTGTCCTCTAGAGTCCTTATTCTGCTACTATGATCATAACTGAATCTAGAGGTGGACGGCCGCTCACCAGCGACCGGAGGGGTCGGTGCCCCAAGTGGCCCTAGCACGGCTCGTGCATGACCACTATCTGCGAAGCCATATACGCGGCCATGGTCCCAGCCACCTGCGGCCTCGACCCACGATGCTGCGTCAAAGTCCTCGGGCGTACCCCCGCGCTGCACCACCGTCTGGCTGTACGTCTCCTACTCGAGTTTGATTTTTTGTTAAATATTTATCATAAAACTTAAATTATAAATATATAATGAATAATTTAAACAAATATATAATTACCATAATGTGTGCAGCGCGGTTGTCGATGTACTCCCCCGTCCCATGTGCTCGACGGTGAGTCCGCTCAAACACCGCCATCGGGGAGGGTCGCTGGACACTCCCGTCATCCGACACCGTCGTCTACATTTACAAAACAAATACATTAATTAGTACACATAGTAACAAATAAAATATATAATTAAAAGATATACTTACCATACGGTTCGCGTGCACTGCAAATGCAACAGAGCCACCGGTGTGACGCGCTGCTCCCCCCGACATGCAATTTCTAGCCGCATTCCGAGAAACCTCCTGCCATCGATCCGTCGACCATATCCCCACGAGCTGGTCCCATATATCTGGAGTAATCCAACCGGGGCCGTATCCCCGAGTCTCCGCGATGTTAGTGGTCCCAGCTCGGGCCATCGCTTGGGACCGAGCCTGCCCCTGCTGCCCGTTGTATCTTGCCCGGGAAATAGCCTCCCAGGCAGCGTAAATGAAGGGCCTCTGGTCCTCGGCCCGCGTGATATATTACCGCTCCCCGATCACGCTAATCAATCTACGTGACTCTGTGGCTGGTGGAGGCTGCCACCTGTTCGGCCCGCGTGGCCGCCTGCGTCTGGATGTACTAGCCTCGGCAGTATCATCCTCATGAGGATCAGCAACAGAAGGATCAGCAGCATGAGTAAGTGCTAGAGTCTCACCGATCGGAGACTCCGAAGCTCTCCTGCGTCGATAACCACGACTAGACATATCTGTCGAACAGACATATAATCAGATTATTGTATAAATAGTAGAGATATATTTAATAAAATATATATACTTTACAATTATTCCTCATCATCTGAATAATAGTCTTCGAATTCTTCTTCTTCTTCCTCTTCTTCCTCTTCTTCATCTTCTTCATCTCCAGCTTCCTCAATTTCATGATCGTCATCATCAGCATATTCAAGTTCTAATTGAATTGACGTTGTGTCTGCATCCTCGAGTATTGGAATAATACGATCCACAGCAGGAAGATCATCTTCTTGATAGAAACCAGGAGGATCATTTTCTCCTACTATCGGATCAATTTTTCCTCTACCTTTTGTCTTACAGACTACACGCCAATCTGCTCTATCTTTATTTCAAGCCGGATACTTCGCGTAATATACTTGTTCGGCTTGTGATGCCAATATAAAAGGCTCATTTGCTGCCAATTTCGATTTGTAATTAACCTCAACAAGTTTGTATTTTGCAATTAATCGAAACTCATTCGTTAAAGCTCCACGATCAAGACGTCGGTACATCCAACTTCGATCAGCCGACATGATTCTGTCAATCAATGACAATTTCTTTGGTTAATGCATGTCTTTAGGTGAGATTGTCCTATTCCATTCGGAATTTATGTTATTCATACTGCACTTACGTTTTTATTTTAACTGTGAACTAATTATTCTAAATTTCGGCAGCATCTCCCTACAGTTCTCCGAATACGCATATCATCTGGGCGCGTATCAGAGAACAAGAGAGATGTTGCCAAAATTTAGAATAATTAGTTAACAGTTAAAATAAAAACATAAGTGCGGTACAAATAACTATATTTCCAAATTGTCCAATCAGGGACAATTCAAGAATTGTACGTCGTATAAAAGATCATCTACTTCTTTTACACGAACATACAATCCCCGAACGGATCTAAGGTTTTGCTAAATCATATCCGACTCGTCGATGCGTACGTGAAACATATCAACTCGTCGGATGGATGATTATTTTCTAAATGTTTCGAGACAGTTCGAGTCCATATTGGACGATTTCGGCGCGCGTCCGAAGTGGACGATTCCTGCGTGCGTCCGAAGTGGACGATTCCGGCGCGCGTCCGAAGTGGACGATTCCGGCGCGAGTCCGAATTGGACGATTCCGGCGCGCGTCCGAAATTAATCTAAACCCTAATAATTAATCTAACAAATTAAACAATTAATCTAAACAATTAATTAACAATTATAAAATAATAAAAAATTATATATATATTTATAAATTCCGGCGCCGGAGTCAGGTGGACTCCGGCGCCGGCGTACAGTGGTCGGACACACTGTCCGGCCACTGTACAAGGTCCGACGGCGGCCATCGGCCGACTGCCGCCGGCCGAAACCCTAGAAATAGGGTTTCGGTCGGATTGATTCCCGCCGGCCGCAACGGGAAGAGACGGCCGGCCGGCGAGGCATACCTGGACAAGTCAGCAGCAGCGGGAGGAGGAAGAGGCATCGTCGGCATCGTCGGCGTCGGCAGCAGCGGCAGTGGCGGCGAGAGGCGTCGGTAGGAGCGACGGCGAGAGGCGTCGGTAGGAGCGGCGGCGGCAGCAGCGGGAGGAAGAAGGGTCGGGCGCGAGAGCGTGCCCTATATAAACTTATCAGCAACGGCTCACTCGCCCGTTAGAAAGCCGTTGCTGATAAGTTATCATCAGCAACGGCTCACTTATCCGTTAGAAAGCCATTGCTGATAATTAAAATATCAGCAACGGCTCGCCTTTCCGTCAGAAAGTCGTTGCTGATAATTAAAATAATCCGCAACGGCTCGGGTATCCGTTAGAACGCCGTTGCAGATACAAATACCTGCAATGGCTCGGGCGGCCGTAAGAATGCCGTTGCAAATAGCAACGGCTTGAGCGGCCGTTGCTGATAGCCGTTGCTGAAGACCAAGTTTCTAGTAGTGCTAGTCCCACCCAATTGGGGTCTGACACCTAGCGGACCCGCTGGTGCATCCTCAATACCCAAATCTCTGGCCGAGTCAAGCATTAGTCATTTTGACTCTCCATGCTTCTCGGCAGACCATCACAATCACATCACACAAGCAAAGTGTCTAGAGTTTAATTCCTTATATAAAATCCCGGGCGTCCACCTGTGTTCAGCCCTTTATTTCAGGCCTTACCATCCGAACACTACTACACACTGGTTGTTCCTTGAGTGTGTAACCTAGCTTGTCTACATTCGAGTTTCCATAAGTAACATGTACTTTAGAGTTTCCTACTAGTCATCTAGCGTCAATTGCTACTTTTGCTAGTGTGAGCTACATGTCATAAGTGTAGAATGTTCAAGTATATACGTGTCACAACCATTAGGCCTCGTTTGCTTCGATGGATTAAGGAGGTGGATTGAATTTTAAAATTCAATCCATTGTTTGCTGCAACAATGGATATGAATCGGGCCAGATGTTGGGTGGATTTATTTTGGTCCAAATCCACAGCTTGCTTGATTTATAAATCCTAGGGAGGGGGTGGGTTTAAGACCCAAATCGATAGGATATGAATTTCCTATCCTATCCATGCTTCTTATCCTATGCCAAAACAAACATAGGATAGGATTTCAAGAAATCCTCTTGGATTTCTATCCCACCTATATCCATCTTAAATTATATCTCACCCAAATCATATCCTGCAAAGCAAACATGGCCTTAGGTTATAAGGAAGTTAACCTACCACTATTACCATGAATAACCACATGATTGCAACAAGTAAATAATTAAATTCTGCATTTAATCATAAAATTCTAGCAAGGTAACACTAAATCTATCATGGCAATTCATTACTAATATTAGTAATTGATAAGGAAAAAGTCTTGGAAGTAATTGCTACCTTCTAATGTCGCTACGTGTATGTGTACATATATGCACTAGGGTGGTAGTTTTTCTTAATTGATATCTTTCCTAATTCTCTTCTGAATTCTACTTGCCAATCTAGGTAACCTTCATTTCCTATTATTTTGAGTATTCCTAAACATGAAGTTTAGTTTCTAGAGGTCACCATTTCCCCATCCTTGCTCGGCCGAGCCTTCAAGGATAGGAACAAGGGGGAAGGACTAAGCCCAAACCCTAATATCTTATTTCCAATCTATCCTAATCAAGACATTGATCAAGCCGCACACCCCTTGCTCAGCCGAACCATGGACATGGAGTTTTCCCTTTGCTTGGCCGAACCAACTAGGCTTTTGAGGAGGAGTTTCAATCATCACTTTCAGTAAGTAATATATAAATCCACTCGATATGGATTTAAGATCGTTCAAAGGGGGTTTACAACCATCGAGGGAATTGGAGAAATTTTCGGCATGACCTTTCCCCTTTTCCCTTGACTCGGCTGCCCCTAAAACATCAAGAATCCGAAAAAATAACTGCGGAGATCCGACGTAATAATAATTAAAACCGTGGTAAGAAGGTCAAGGTACCATGAATCGATGAAAACTCGCGAGAAAATCATCACCTAGCAGCAGTCCTAGGGGTTCGGCTACCCGCCTCCCCCAATCAACGAAAAACAACTACTCACCTTGATTAAGGAAGAAGAAGAGATGGACGTTGGCGATCTCGATCCTTCCGACGGCAACACGATTTTCGGCGCCGACCCAAGATCTCCCCTCCTCCCTCTCTTGCTCGGGCTGCGTGCAGCTCCAAGATGAGCCGCACGGCTATAGATGAGGGGTTTATTCCCTCATCTACAAATGACCTCTATGCCCTTCATCATGACTTAGCCCTTCCTCGACTCAATCCGAGTCCGATTCGAGCTCCGATTCGATCCGCATACACGAGTCGAACTCGACTTTAATAAGACATCTAATGCATAAAAGGAAATGTCCATTTAACCAATTAAACTGCATAGGTCGAGTTATACCTTCTACTCGACGCAATTTCTGAGGCTCGACCTGACTAACCCCTGGTCCGGTGCGCTGTACCAAAAATAAATTTTTATATTAGAAAAATTTTGGGTCTTACACCAACACTTAGCATATTCAAGCCGTTCCAGACAACCATACATACAAGTAAATTGTGTAAAAGCACAAAATCATGAAAAAATATATTACACACAGAATGCCCACAAGAGGCGACAGTATCAAGTACCCATGAGGGGCGAATGTTAAAAGCTTTGAAGGGCAGCAATCTGAAGCCAAATAATATAACATTACAATGTAAGGGCCGAATGTTTTGAAAATCACAATGGTGAAGTGTGTGTGTGTCGGTGCAGAATTTGCTATTGCAGGAGGAGCATCACTTCTAGAGACGTCGACAACATTCACATATGACTCTCCCTTGACTTCCCTTGTCGGTGCAGGAGTCTCCTCCCCCTCCATGGCAAATTGATCAATCAATGTGTGCCATCCCTTACCTCTTTGAAACGTCAAGCCTCTGAGAAGTCGACTTCCAGGCTGAGGAGCTTGGCCTTCTCCAATGCCTTGTCGAAACTTGTAGTATATTATAGAGCAACCTCACTTTGGTATTCATCAATCTAGCCCTCGAGCCTGTAAACTTCCCTGCCTCCGTTGCAATTTAATCCATGCCTCCGCTGCAATACTAACTTTAAGCTCCAAGGCCGCTAGCGTCATTTTCAAGTCCTCGACCACTCCTTTGAAGGCACTGGCCTCAGTTAAGGAGATGTATAACTTTGTCCTCCTTCGCCTTGAGCCTCTCTCCCTCTCCTCCAGCTCCGCCTAATAGGATACCTTCAAGGACGTGACCTTCTGACCTCAAGCCTCGGCCGCCTCCAGCATAGAGGATCTGTCCTTCTCCATTTGCCTCACCAGGCTAGCCAGACGAAGTCCTTGAACTTCAACATATCTAATCATTTCGGCCAAGCCCACCTCCCTCAACAGATTGACAACAACATCCAACAGTAGATGTTGGTCGTAGTGAAGGTCGAAGGGGAATTCCTCGAACCATAGGGAGCTTCACCTGGCTAAGGCATTGAAAGCATACAGTCCTTGCTGAGCCTAGGAACTCTCCGCTGTTACTGTCACCACCGCCGTAGTTACCACGGTCGGCTTCAGGAGGACAACTTCCCGAGGAGGCAGCTCCTCCTCCAAGATAATGACACCTTGAGCCTTATCCCTCCTCTTTCGCTTAAGAGGAGGGGGAGAAGGAGAGGGGGATGGAGAGCGTGAGGGAACCCTCAATCCGTTCGAGTCATTTTTGGAGGACTGAGTCTGGGTCCCGTAATTCTTATAATTTTTAGCGAAGGCGGGCGAGGTAAGGTGTCGGCTGTCGACCTCTTCCCCTTATCAACTACTGGCACTTTCCCTTTCAGCTCTCTTCAATTTGTCTAGGAGTGTCGTTAGGTTCATCTTCGAGGCCATATTGTCTGCAAGATATAGCTCGGAATCAGCATGCTAAAGAAATGACTAAAATGACAGGCAGATACCTTACGGCCTCAGACTTACTTATGTAACTTATGATCGATGACTCGTCCTGGTCCCACCTTAATAGCTCCTTTCATGAAAAAGAAGTTGAGGGTCTGCACTGGTCTAAAACTTTATTACTAACCTCTCATCAGGCAAAATGGCCTCCTCCTTCAGTGTCAAGGTAGTGGTCGGGTTCCGCCTCCAAAACAAGGGGAACCTCTCAAAGGGCGACACCTCGTCCAAGAAAAATTGCCAGTCACTCGGCCTAGACCTCACCTTGAAGAATTGTTTCTTAAAATCCTTGTAAGAACTCCTGAGTAAGCCGAAGAGCTTTCTCCCCAGGGTACTACTGAAAGACACCCACTGGCCCTTCTGCATTCCTTTGGCTTGAAAGAATGAAAAGAACACACCAAGGCTCAGCTCAATGCATATAAATTCCATCAAAATATTGAAACATTGGACAAATGCCCAATTTTTTGGGTGGAGCTGCATGGGCACAAAGTTCACTTGGATCAATACCTTGAATTCGAAGTCTATGAAAGGTAGCTTCACACCGAGGTCCTCGAACATGGTTCCGTATACAAAAATAAACTCAGGATCCCTCCTAGAATGGAAGACCCTATCCTCCAAGGAGCAGGGAAGGCATTCGAATGCGTTCTCATCACCTGAATGGTATAGCAACACGCCTTTATGGAAGGTTGCAATGTTGCTCGAGCTAGTCATTGCCGAGCTCTCCTGCCTTATTTCATCATGAACCTAGGAATATGGTTCTGCGGCCCCGCTCGGTCTATCTACTATGTTATTCCCTCTATCGGTCATTTTTCAACCAGACTGGTCGATCTCTAATAAACGAGGGACTCTAATAAATGAGGGACGAGTGAGTACAAACTATCAACCTATGGCTGACCTCGACAAAACAAAGGTAAAAGGGTGAAATCATGAGTAAGACTTACTGAAAATGGATGAGACGACTAACAAAACGACGATGTCATTGACGAAGATCTCAAGAACAAGATGCAGGAGAATAGAAAATGAACAAGAGCTCAGAACGCGAGAAAAGTCAAAATGAGGAGAAGGAGGGAGTTTTAAAGCCCAGGAGGCAACACCCTTTTCATCCAATGGTCAACATTTAGCATTGAGTGCAAGAATGAATCTCGTTTGAACATTCCATCAGCGATGGGAGTTCAATTGACTCAGAATCGACGACCAGCTCCACATATCATGATTACCCTTCGCCAGCATTACATGCTCAGGAAAGCGGAACGAATGGCAAATCGACACGTTGGGAAAGGCGCCTCTTCCTACAACTACGATGTACCACACGGAAGCCCAGACGCCACACGATGTCAGAGGAATGATGTGCTTAGCTCATCCACGATCAAAGTTTTGACTTGAAACAAGGAATCAACATGTCACGACAAGACAAAATGCAGACAAAGGCTCGACCTGGAGCCAAAGCTCGGTCGAGATCAGATCACTACTAGAAATTGAGTCTTCAGCAACGGCTATCAGCAACGGCCGCTCAAGCCGTTGCTATTTGCAACGGCATTCTTACAGTCGCCCAAGCCGTTGCAGATATGTTGTATCTGCAACGACTTTCTAACGGACATGCGAGTCGTTGCTGATAATTTTAATTATCAGCAACGGTTTGCTAACGGACAAGTGAGCTGTTGCTGATGATAACTTATCAGCAACGGCTTTCTAACGGGCGAGTGAGCCGTTGCTGATAATTTTATATAGGTCGCAGATCGCACCCGCCCCTTCTTCCTCCCGCTGCTGCCGCCGCCTCCTCCTCCCGCCTCTCACCGCCGCTGCCGACGCTGCCGTCCGTCCTCGACCGCCGATTTCAGGTATTCCTCGCCGCCCGACCTTCTCTTCCCATTGCGACCGATGGGAAATCCGATCGAAACTCTATTTTTAGGGTTTCAGTCGGCGGCGGACGGCCAATGGCTGCCGCCGGAGCTTGTACAGTGTTCGGGCACAGTGTCCGTACACTGTACTCCGGCGCCGAAAATCGTAGTTTTAGATTTATTTATTTATTTATTAATTATTTAATTAATTGTTTAATTGGTTAGATTAATTTTTAGGATTTAGATTAATTTTTAGAGTTTATATTAATTTTTAGTTTAATTTAGTTAGGTTAATATTTAATAATGGTAGGTTAATTATTTAAATTAATGAAAATGATGTAGATTAATATTAATTAATTAGTTAAAATATTATTATTAGTCCAAAGTTTTCTCAGTGGACTCGCGTCGGAATTGTCCACTTCGGACGCGCGCCGGAATCGTCCACTTCGGATGCGCGCCGGAATAGTTCATTTTGGACTCCCGCCGGAATCGTCTAATTTGGACTCGTGTCAGAATTGTCCAATATGGACTCGAACTGACTCGAAACATTTAGAAAATAATCATCCATCTGACGAGTTGATATGTTTCACGTACGCATCGACGAGTCGGATATGATTTAGCAAAATCTTAGATCCGTTCGGGGATTGTATATTCGTGTAAAACAAGTAGATGATCTTTTATACGATGTACAATTCTTGAATTGTCCCTGATTGGAGAATTTGGGAATATAGTTATTTGTACTGCACTTACGTTTTTCTTTTAACCGTTAACTAATTATTCTAAATTTCGGCAGCATCTCTCTTGTTCTTCGATATGCGCCCAGATGATATGCGTATTCGAAGAACTGTAGGGAGATGCTGCCGAAATTTAGAATGAAGTTAGCGGTTAAAATAAGTACTTAGTGCAATATAAATAACATAAATCCCGAATGGAATAGGACAATCTCACCTAAAGGCATTAACCAAAGCAATTATCATTGATTGACAAAATCATGTCGGCTGATCAAAGTTGGATGTACCGACGTCTTGATCGTGGAGCTTTAACGAATGAGTTTCGATTAGGCGTAACGTACTTCCTAAATTTTGCCTATTCAAATCGGAATTTCGTTAGCATCGGTGATCAAATCCGATGTCCGTGCCGCATTTGTTTGAATGGACGATTTTTGGATCGGGAGACTGTCACTCTGCATCTATATAGCAAAGGATTTGCATCAAGATATTTTCTATGGACTTGTCACGGGGAGTCACGTGAAGTCGGGACGTCGAGTAATCTTGTTGTTCAGGCATATGGTGAATCTTCCTCTGTTGGTGCTTCTTCATCTAGTCAATCTAATCCCTACAGAACTATGATACTTGATAGTCTTGGGGGTCAATTCCACCTGAATGATAATGTTGATCGGCCAGTTCTTCAGACATCAGTACCACCAGATACTACAGCGGTTGATATCACACAAGTACAAACTGCAGTAGAGATTGAATTATCGAATAAAGAAGCTGCAGAATTTTACGAGATGTTGAAAGCTGCCGATGAACCTTTGTATGAGAATTGTCCTAAATACACTAGGTTTTCAGCAATGACACATCTCCTAAATATCAAGGCCGATTGTAATATCAGCGGAGTTGCGTATGATCAGATTGCATGATTGATTAATGGAATGCTGCCTATTGATAACAAGTTTGAGCCAACTTTTTATAAGACTAAAAAGCTAATGAGAAAATTGGGGCTTGGGTACGAAAAAATACACGCGTGCCAAAATAGCTGGATTTTAAATTATAAAGAAAATGTGCAGTTGGATAAATGCCCTGTATGTCAACATCCTCGTTATAAGGAGAAGAAATCGGTCCGACAGAAAAATATTCTGTTTAAGGTGCTTCGGTATTTTCCACTAACACCGAGGCTTCAAAGATTATTCATGTCGGAAAAGACAGCCCCCTACATGAGTTGGCATGCAAGAAGTCGTGATGATACAGTAATGACTCATCCATCCGACAGTGTTGCTGACAGTTTATAATTTATCATCGTCAATGTGTATGAAAGATGAATTTATTTATCTTTCGATGATTATTCCGGGTCCTAAGGGTCCGCGAAAAGAAATTGACATATTTCTCAGACCCTTGATAGATGAATTGAAAATATTGTGGACTGAGGGAGTTGTCACTTATGATTGTCATCGGAAGCAAAACTTTAATTTAAAGGCCATGGTCTTGTGGACAATCAATGATTTTCCAGCGTACAGCATGTTGTCTGGTTGGAGCACTCACGGCCGACTCTCTTGTCCGTATTGTATGGAACACTCTAAATCAATCAGTCTTCAGAACGGACGAAAAATCTCATTCTTTGATTGTCATCGTCGATTCCTACCGGCTAATCATCAGTATCGAAGGAATCGTAATAAATTTACTAAGGGCAGAGTCGAAAGAGATGGGCCACCACCGATGTTGTCTGGTGAACAAATGTTAGCACGTGTTTCAGCACTTCCAGATATAGTATTTGGTCACAATGAAAGAGTGTCAGGTTTTGGCCAAACACATAACTGGGTGAAAAAACTTTTGGGAATTGCCCTATAGGAGTTCATTATTGATTCGACATAATTTAGATGTCATGCACATTGAAAAAAATGTGTTTGATAATATTTTCAACACTTTGATGGATATTTCTGGAAAAACTAAAGATAATGTCAAAGCCCGACATGATATGAAAATACTTTGTAAAAGACCAGAGTTGGAGTTACAATAGGTCAACGGACGATATCTGAAACCGAAGGCCCCATATGTGTTAAATAAACAACAGATCAAAGATGTTTGTCAATGGGTAAAAGAACTCAGATTACCCGATGGATATGCTTCAAACTTATCTTGATATGTGAACGTCGATGATTGCAAAATATCAGGGATGAAGAGCCATGATTGTCATGTATTCATGCAGAGATTATTTCTGATCGCATTTCGAGATCTTCTACCTGATAATATTTGGGGTCCGTTGACTGAATTAAGTATGTTTTTAGAAACATCTGTGCAAATGTCCTTCGAGTCGAAGATATGTCAACACTTTAAAATAATATTGTTGAAATCATATGCAAGCTGGAGCAGTTTTTCCCTCCTATATTTTTTGACTTGATGGAGCATCTACCGATAAACTTGGCATACGAGGCACGAGTTGGTGGCCCCGTTCAATATCGGTGGATGTACTTATTTGAAAGATACATGAATCGTCTGAAAAAAAAAAGTAAAGAACACCGCAG
Organism: Canna indica; assembly: GCA_034359265.1. Taxonomy (NCBI): domain Eukaryota; kingdom Viridiplantae; phylum Streptophyta; class Magnoliopsida; order Zingiberales; family Cannaceae; genus Canna; species Canna indica. The sequence continues at coordinate 43,675,451 of CP136893.1, forward strand.
CTGTTGAAGGATCAATATCTGAATCGTATATCATCTAAGAAATTTTAACATTCTGCTCATTTTACTTTGAATCGATAGTACAGACAAGATTTGATCGTCTTCCACGTAACGACGATAGGGGTGTTCGACATTCAGATGGACGTTTAAATATATTTTGTCACTCTGGTCGTGCTTTTGGTTCTCGTCCATCTTGACACTTAAGCGATGAAGAGTATCATTTGGCACACTTATATGTATTACTCAATTGTCCAGAGATTGAACAATTCATTGAAATATTTGACATTGAGATGATGCAAAAATACTTTATTCACAACGATCAAGAATTGGAGAAATTACGGAATCGTGATTTACCTACTTGGATTCAGACTTACAGCAAAGATCATAGAGCTGAAATAGATGAAAGAATATTTGAGTTTGTTAGTGGACCGTTGCGACTAGTGTCGTGCTATTGCGGATATTTTGTTAATAGGTATAAATTTCACACGGTGGAATATGCCTTTACAAAGAAGACGATGAATGTCGGGGTCTGCGTGAAAGGGATAACCTATGTTGAATGTGATATGGATTTTTAAAGACTGGTAGAAGAAGTGATAGAGTTGCACTATTTCGGCTTGAAATCAGTGATCCTATTTAGATGTCATTGGTTCGATACAACAGAACGGGGCATGAAAGTTTATCCAAAATACAAACTTGTTGAGGTTAATTACAAATGTAAATTGGTAGCAAATGAGCCTTTTATATTGGCATCACAAGCCGAACAAGTATATTACGCGAAGTATCCGGCTTGAAATAAAGATAGAGTAGATTGGCGTGTAGTCTATAAGACTAAAGGTAGAGGAAAAATTGATTCGATAGCAGGAGAAAATGAGCTGATACCTGATATGACAAATGGTTTCTATCAAGAAGATGATCCTCCTGCTGTAGATTGTATTATTCCAATACTCGAGGATACAGACACAACGTCAATTCAATTAGAAGTTGAATATGCTGATGATGACGATCATGAAATTGAGGAAGCTGGAGATGAAGAAGATGAAGAAGAGGAAGAAGAGGAAGAATTCGAAGACTATTATTCAGATGATGAGGAATAATTGTAAAGTATATATTTTATTAAATATATCTCTACTATTTATACAATAATCTGATTATATGTCTATTCGACAGATATGTCTGGTCGTGGTTATCGTCGCAGGAGAGCTTCGGAGTCTCCGATCGGTGAGACTCCAGCACTTACTCATGCTGCTGATCCTCTTGTTGCTGATCCTCACGCCGATGATACTGCCGAGGCTAGTACATCCAGACGCAGGTGGCCACGCGGGCTGAATAGGTGGCAGCCTCCACCAGCCACAGAGTCACGTAGATTTATTAGCGTGATTGGGGAGCGGTAATATATCATGAATTATGAATCATTACAAATTCATTATATCATAATATAATATTAAAATTTATTTTTGTTGTGCAGATTCTAGCAAGAAGAAGTGCCGAGGACCATTTTTTCTACTATTCGATGATACATGCACGGGGCATGGCCTACGTGGTCTCACGTGCCTAGCGAGCACGTCGACATGTTATGGCGCGAGTTTGAGGCACGTATTATTTTTTTTATACATGCATGATGATTAATATTGGTACTGATATTATTATTTTGTAGGCTCGCTATACATGGGCTAAGGACCAGATGCCCTTTATTTACGCTGCCTGGGAGGCTATTTCCCGGGCAAGGTACAACAGGCAGCTGGGGCAGGCCCGGTCCCAAGCGATGGCACGAGCTGGGACTACTAACATCGCGGAGACTCGGGGATACGGCCCTGATTGGATTACTCCGGATATATGGGACCAGCTCGTGGGAATATGGTCGACGGATCAATGGCATGAGGTTTCTAGGAATGCGGCTAGAAATCGCATGTCGGGGGGAGCAGTGCGTCACACCGGCGGCTCTATTGCATTTGCAGTGCACGCGAATCGTATGGTAAGTATACCTTTTAATTATATATTTTATTTGTTACTATGTGTACTAATTAATGTATTATATTTTGTAAATGTAGACGACGGTGTCGGATGACAGGACTGTCCAGCGACCCTCCCCGATGGCAGTGTTTGAGTAGACTCACCGTCGAGCACATGGGACGGGGGAGTACATCAACAACCGTGATGCATACATTATGGTAACTATATATTTGTTTAAATTATTCATTATATATTTATAATTTAAGTTTTATGATAAATATTAAACGAAAAATCAAACTCGAGTAGGAGACCTACAGCCAGACGGTGGTGCAACGCGGGGGCACCCCCGAGGACTTTGACGCAGCAACGTGGGTCGAGGCCGCAGGTGGCTGGAACCATGGCCGCGTATATGGCTTTGCAGATAGTGGTCATGCGCGAGCCGTGCTAGGGCCACTTGGGGCACCGACCCCTCCAGTCGCTGGTGAGCGGCCGTCCACCTCCAGATCCAGTTATGATCATAGTAGTAGAATACGGACTCTAGAGGACACGGTCTCACGTCAGACTGAGATGATGGAGCGCCAGAGTCAGATGATGACGGAGATGCATGCTATGCTACGCTACGCAACATGTCAGGTCATCCCGAAGCAGGCATCTCTTCGGCATCATCTCATCCATCGTCCTCGAGTTAGTCCACGCCGATGTACACTCAAGCACTCCAGACCCCGCCAAATGATCCAGGCCATCCTCCATCGTCATCGTGAGATTTTTTTATATTGACTTTGTTACTGAGATATTATACTTGTTTAATTTATTTTGTTTGGATATTGATCAATTTTGCATTTGAATAGTTTTTATACTATTGTGGATAATTATAAATATAAATATAATTATTTTGATGTATATCTTGGTGTATTTATGATGTGTGAATGAATGTGTGTATGAGTGTATGAGTGTGTGAGTTATGTATCAGATAATGTATCAATGTATCAATGAAAATTTAAAATTTTAATTTTTTTCGTTTCCAGGTTCACATCATCAGCAATGGCTTTCCCACGGCTGTCCGTGGAAAAGCCGTTGCTAAAAGTTTATCGAAAGCCGTTACTGATGACCTACAGCAACGGCTTAACAACGGTCTTTTACTAACGGTGTTGCTACGGACTCACCAGCCGTTGCTATTAATGTTTTCAGCAACGACTCCATGTTCGTGGCAAAACCGTTGCTGATAATATTATTAGCAATGGCCCGAGCGACCGTTGCTAAGTTATCAGCAATGCGCTTTTCTACCACGGCTCCGTTGCAACGAGTAGGGCCGTTGCAAGCCGTTGCAAGCCGTTGCAAGCCGTTGCTGATGCCTATTTTTCCAGTAGTGGATACTCGGCAGACAAATGGAGGTCAACACATTACTAGAGCTCAACACGAAGTCCGACTTCGACCAAGTTCGAGGGTTGTGGACTGGATCGACTATTTGGGCCTAGTCAAGCCAGCCCAGCAAGCGACTCAGCTTGTGAACCTGACCGAGATCGAACCAGCTACAACTCGACCTAAGGGCTCCATTCGACCACACAAGGATATTCATATCTTGATATCATCATTAGCGATTTGACCATAATGACAGTGCATTCACATGGATGACAATCGACCTATTTAAAGCATATCCCCGTGGGAATCTAGGAGCAATCATCGCTTAATACTCGGACCTGCTTTATAAAATAGACACGAGATACAACAACTGGTAGACTCTTTGTTTAAAATTCCATACACACCACCTAAAGTTCTCTTTCACTTGAGTGTTGGAGTATTTTTGCACGTTCCCACCGGAGCTGTGCCGAACCGGGAGATGAGGAGACTTGCAACACCATCGATATCAGGCGAGAACACGTCCCCTTTTTTTAAAAAAGAGAGTCGGCCAAATGGCAATTCTAAGCTGGAAGAGTTGGAAACTTCCAACTTATATATCTTAGATAATTTTTTCTTTTTCTTTTGAAGAATTAACTCAGATCTGAGGGAAGTGGCAGATCTTTGTTACTAATTTCATTTTTCCTCATCAATTAAATTTGCTGCTATTTGCCGACAAAGTTCACATGAAGAGAACTATTAATAGTATTCTATTATATATTGTGGATTGCACGTGCTGCCAATTTTGTATTGAGTAATCGAAGATAATTTAAGCTAAACTAAGTCATCACAACATGCTTGCTTTGGGACAGATTCTACTACACATGCAGCTTATAGCGAAAAAAGGCTGCAACAACGAAGGCATCTAATTGACCTTCATCTTCCTTCAGGACTTCAAGTCAATTGACGTGGAACATTAAAGAGGCATAGCTAAATAAAAGGGTAGTAGTGAGTTAAAGCAAAAAAGTTGTTCATTCAACTTTAATAAAAGGCATCATCATCATTATTCAAACTTCAATTTCTGAGACCACACACTTGAACTTTATAAAGAGGACTCAATTCCTTTTACTTGTTCAGTGCACAAATTAATATACTTCATTGCATCCCTCAACGCTAGCTGTGCTTCAAACAAGAATCTATAACGGTCGAATTCACAAATAATGATAAATATTAGGGAAAACTATACTCTTGGTCTCCATAATTTCTTCCAATTTTGATTTTGATTCTTATAATTTTAAAATTTTAATTTTCGTCCCCACACTTTATTTCCGTTTAGAATTTGGTCCCTACCGTTAAATAAAGTTTAAACAGTGCTGACGTAGATAACATGTGCTAACTGGACAATGCTGACGTGGAGCCTGCAGGGACCAACTTAGTAAATTATAAAGACTAAAATCAAAATTTTATAAACTATGGGGATTAAAACCAAAATTTTGTAAATTATATGGACTAAAATTAAAATTTAAGTAATTATTTTTTCTAATAACTATAAAAAATTATATGATTTTACCTGGTCCCGCTCAGCCTGGCCCGAAAAAATTCGTGCTCGACCCAGCCCAAAAAAAATTGCTGCCCCACCCGACCCAAAAAATCGTGCCCGACCCGGCCCGAAAAAGTGTGTGCCCAAAACGCGTGCCCGACCCGGCCCATAAAAAATTCGTGCTCGACACGGCCCAAAAAAATTTCATGCTCGACCAGGCCCGAAAAAGTTCGTGCCCAACCCGCGTGCTCGACCCGGCCCGTACAAAATTCGTGCCCGACCCGGCTCAAAAAAAATTTGTGCCCGACCCGACCTGAAAAATTTGTGCCCGACCCGGCCCGATCGGGCACGAATTTTTTCGGGCCGGGTTGGGCACGAATTTTTTTGGACCGGACCAGGTCGGGCATAAATTTTTTCGGGTCGGTCCAAGTCAGACACGAATTTTTTCGGGCCAGGCTGAGTCGGGCCAGGTAATATCATATAATTTTTTATAGTTATTAGGAAAAATAATTACTTAAATTTTGGTTTTAGTCCCTATAATTTATAAAATTTTGATTTTAGTCATTATAGTTTATAAAATTTTAATTTTAGTCACTATAATTTACCAAGTTGATCCCCGCAGGCCAGCATTGTCCAGTCAGCACATGTTATTCACGTCAGCACCGTTTAAATTTTATTTAACGTTAGGGATCAAATCCTAAACGGAAGTAAAGTATGGGGACTAAAATCAAAATTTTGAAATCATAGGGACCAAAATTAAAATTGGAGGAAGCTGTGACGACTAAAAGTATAATTTTTCCTAAATATTATTAGTTGCAGCTGATTAATATACACACAAATAAAGTAGCGATCTTATTTTAGCTCCTAACAAATAAACAAATAAATGCATTATTTAATTAATATCTAATAATAGGATTACAACATAGATAGATAAATAGTTTTATAATTAATCTTTTACAGGATCCGGTCCGACATCGGCGGCAGCCGCCGGAAAAAGTTGAAGCCGAAAGATGGCATGTCGCCACGAAACCTCGGGTGGCGGAGGTAGTAGAATCCAGCCATCAAGACGAGCACCCGGAACGGCACCATGTACAGCACTATGGAGGACAGAAGGCAGAAACCGGCGAAGATGCCAGTGGCGCGGGGGTCGCGCCACCCAAGTAGAGCCTCCATTCGCTCCCCTTGCGCTGCTACGTCCCCTAGCAGCGTCTGAGCTCGCCCCGCCAGCGCTCGAAGCCGGTCGTACCGTTGTCGCACCACGTCAGCCGGCCGCGACGACGGGAACACGTCGAACTCCTCGTCGAGCTCGTCTGGACCCACCGCGTCCACCTGCGAAAGCCGAGGGTCCATCCCCGCCGGCCCCCGCGGCCGCGCCCGGTACCGCCAAATCAGCACCAGGAACAGGTAGATAGCCGCTGTGGGGAGGATGACCTGTGGGCAGAGCACGGCGGCGGCCAGCAGCACGTGGACAAGAACGGTGGTGGTCGGGTGCGCCCAGGTGCAGACCCCGTGCGCCCATCGCGCTGCCGTGGCCGCACGTGAAAGGGCGCCCACCACCCGCGCCCAGTTGGCTCGGCTTCGACGAACGCTCCACGTGTGGGCGTCGGTATCGAGCATGTGGTGCACCACCTCGGGCCCGAGCGGCGGCTCCGAGCGGGTGAGCCGGGCAGCGACGAGGCGCATCGCGGTGTGTCGCAGTGCGTCCTGCTGCATCGGACCCAGCGGCCGCACGTAGTGCATGCGCGGCAACATCGGGCTGCCGTACGTGTGTAATAAGCTGAGCCACGAGGGGCAGCTGAACCGGATCGCGAGTTCGATCTCGCCCATCTTCTTCGCCCCGGCCGGTTGGACCGCTGTCAGCGCGTAAGAGTTCATGTAGACCCGGTTAGTGTCCAGGGTGGAGAGCCGGATGCGGACCTTTCCGATGCGAGTGTCTTTAGGCGGTGGTTTGTTGTCCCCTTCTACTGGGCGGAAGCGGGAGTTGTCGAAGACGCCGATGGTGAGGACAGTGCAAGGGTCGAAGACGTCCCACGCGTACTGCTCGTTCCACCGTGGGTTGAACTGGTCGATGATGGTTCGCGTCCGCGCCCATTTAGGCCCATACTTGAGCACCACGTAGGCGTCGGTGGACCCGCTCGCGCCACCCTGGGCCGCCGGCTTCATTGGGACGAGGTTGGTGGCGCCACGGACGCCCACCTCGAGAAGGCCGATGGGGGGCTTACAGAGCTGCTTCGAGGCCGCCCGGACGTCGCTGGCGACGTGCGCCGCCTCGTCCAGCACGTGGTAGCCGCCCTCGAGGCAGACGCGCACGTGCAGCCTGCCGGCATAGGGGCGACCCTCCTCGTCGCCGGCGAGGTTGAGCCACCTAGCTGGGGGCTCGGCCCGGTCGTCCAAGCGGCGGTGGATAGTGGAGAGCGGGACCTTGGTGTGGCCCACCGGTTGGCCTACAGTGGCGTCCTCAAGGACAACGGTAAGGAAGGGCTCGAATGGTTCAGCGGCCACAAAGACAAGGTCCTCGTTCCATGTAGGATTGGCGGAGCTGGAGCTGGTGATGAGCGGAACGCGGCTGGTTCTGAAGACTTGCCCGCTGAGTTGGCCCTTGATGATTAGCTCAGGCCCGCTCGGCCGGGGCAATTTCGGATCGGCGGCGGGTGGAAGATGGAGGTCCTGAGTTTGGATAACTGTTAGCCGGAGGTACCATAGCTTGGGAGAGAGGTAAGCCTTGGAGCGGGTGTGCACGTTGAGGCCACCGGAATCCGACTGCCACGCCTCTTGGAACGCCTCATCGACCTGCGTCCCTACCCACACGGCAAGCATGACGTCATTGCCTGGCTCCGACGAGGAGCTATCGAGGGTGTACCACTGCGGTGCCAAGGGGGAGTCCGGCGGCGATCGCTTGGGGATCTCCTGGAGGTCGAAGGAGACGGAGCCCAGGATCACTTCCTCTGCGGGCTTGTCACCGTCCCTCTTCTCCTCATAGACTGACACCTCCAATGCCGTGGAGTTGAGACTCTCTTTGTGGAAGGCGAAAACTTGATCCCAGTCAGTCGATCTGACTGTCCGCGTGCGCACAGTGTGGCTGCCGATAACAACCTGAGCGTAGACAGGCCGGTCGGCGTCACCTCTGTGCTTCGCCTTGAGGACGCGGACAAAGAGGTAAGGGACTCGATCAACGAGGTCGTACGAGCTGGAGGCACGCTCGCCGACGAAGGGACGAATCTCGAGGTCGCTCAGGCTCGACGGGTGGGAATCCTTGGCCGGAGTTGGCGGTGGCGTTGGCCCCGGTGAAGGTGACGGCTTCTGCTTGTCATCCTTGGCTTTAGCTTCATCGTTGCCTGCCGGAGCATCCTCTTTACTCTTCGTCTTGTCGTCTTGCTTCTTCTCCTCCTTGGAAGCAGAGGTGTTCTCCTCTGTTTTAGCCTCTTCCGGCTTCTTCTCGTCCTCCGGTTTTTTCTCCTCATCCGGCTTCTTATCCTCCGCTGGTTTTTTGTCCTCCCCAACCGGTGCAGCCTCGGACTTGACCTCCTCTGCCGGAGCGGCGTCAGAAGCCGGAGTAGGAGCCTCATCAATGTAGCTCACGCGGAGGCCAATCTCGCCCTTAACCTGAGAGAAGACGCTCCTCTTTTCCAATGGGTAGTAGATTAGCGTCTCCGAACCGGCCTTAGCGAAGCTGGCGCCGGAGATCTTGACCTTGCCAAGGAAGGTGCTCCGCTTTCCGGCTTTCTTGTCGTTATAGACGTTGAGCTCGAGTGTGTCGCCCGCCATGGACTCCGTATCGTGCACAAGGAACTCCAGCTTCTCATCCCACTGCGGGTTGAGGTCCCGGAAGCGCGTCTTCGTCCGCCGCCGCTGTCCGTCGAAGTCCACTATTACGTAAGCGCTCGCCGTCCCTTGCCCGTCCTTGGGCATCAGGTTCCGCGCATTGCAGATCTCCACCACCAGCCTCCGGCTCCCTCCCTCTGCCATCTTCCTAGTCCACCGGCACCTAGAATCTCACCTATACTGCAAGTTTTGAACAAAGATCTCACCTTGGTTTCTTCTTTCAATCGAATGAGAGAGAGAGCGAGAACAGAGCAAAAGAGAGCTTTTTGATGGAATCTGACCGTTTCTCCAAGTGAAGAAGACTGAAGAGTAGAGGGGGCAGGAAAAGAATTGGAACGGAGGAGCATAAAAAGGGATGGAGAGCGCGCCACGTCACGAGAAATACACGTCAACTGGCACGTGGAGCATCGGAGTGCGGAGCACAGAACTGGAGTGGGATCCAAATGAAAAGCGACTCAGGATCCAATGTAAGTGGAGATCCCCTTATTTTTCCCTCAATATTACGGCTTTGCCATTGGTGTGCAACGGTCGACACTGCATAGTGGCATACTTGTAAATTAGGACGACTAGTAAGGTTAGTTCCTTTTGTGATGAAAAGACTGCCATGGTGATGACTCAGAAAAAAAAAAGAGTTAATGCGTTGCATGGACAGCTTGGATTTGGATTATGTGGGGGTAAGAAAGAGAGAAAGAAGCAGGTGGTGATGGTGCAGATGCAATTAATAACCAAGCGTGCTCTGTGAATATGAACGTTGTTTTGTTGTTGTATATAAATATTTATGATAGAAACTTGCATGGAGGACTGTAGAATATAATTAAATAAACTCAAACGTATTTGTTTATGTGATTAAACAGGCTACAAACAATTTCGTTTATGTACTTGTAGCACAGAGGCAATGTTGGGTCTTGATTTTATCTCTGGAACGGCTCCATATTAATGAGGGGATATTTTTCATATATGTGAGAGGAAAGAATGAGTTAACTATAATGATATATATTTGTTTTATTGGATAGAATATGATAGAATATGATTGGATAGTAAATGAGAGATGGTTGAATATGAATTTTTTAAATTCGATATACATCGAATATCATATTAATTTTATATCTTTCTAATCAATACACTAAATAAATAATGAATTCAAATTCATGTCTTATCCTATTTCTTTTAATCTTATGAAACAAACAAGCACTAACGGGTGATTACATGATTTGTCGTGTGTTTTTTAACAACATTGAGAAGAAAATTCTAAATTTGTATGGAGATTAGTGGATATATATAAACTTTTGACGAAAACCTCCACTGTGCTTTCCTCAAATATTACTGAAAAGAGTAAATGCAATTTAAGTTTAACAATCTTCAAAGTTAATGGTAACCCAATCCAACATCCAGCGCAAGTCATTTTTAAGAATTACTTCAAATTCAACGAATGATCTAATAACTAGAGATATTTTTTTATTGTTTGAAAACAACTAATAATCCATATATGAGTTCTATCGTATTGTTAATTTTAGCTCTATGATTGAATCAATATCTATTCACAATATGGCTACCTAAAAAGATTAGTATTTGGTTTGACGTACACTCAAGGAATCCAGAACAAAAATCACCATCATTTCTTAATATTAGGTATCACAAATCATAGGTGTTCACTAGAACAGAGTCATACATGTAGATAAGCCATTATAAACAAGATAGGTATTTGTTGTACACAATCGGATCGAGCTTGTGGAGAATAAGAGAGGACAACGTGGAAAACAATCTTTACAAAAGGTGAACACTCAAGCCATGTTTGCTTGGATGGATAAGGGGGGTGGATTGGATTTTAAAAATCCAATCAGTTGTTTTATTACTGGTCTAGAAAGGAAATAGATTGGAAATGAACCGGATAGATTTGGGCCCAAATCCATTAACAGCTTGATTTCTAAAACCGGGGGTGGGGGTGGGTTTAGGTATCGGGGGAAACCATCTCCCCTTACAGCCGCTTTCCTCTCATGACCCTGACTCTCCTACTTCTCCTCCAATGGAGTGCTCTACACTTCTCCTTCGTGCACTGCTTTAAGGTATACACCACTCCACTATCTCTTCTTCTTAATTTGGCCCTAACTCACACTCTCGTCTTCTTTGGCCCTAACTCACACTGCAATGCTGGTTCTGTAGTAGGCTCGGCCTTCTCCATCGTCAATCTATCATCATCATCATCGAAGAGGCCGCCCGACACCTATCGAACAACCTCAAGGAGCAAGTCGAGGCTTCCACGACTGCTTCTCCTTCGTGGACCGCTTCTCCTCTGCACTCTTCCACCATTACTCCACTACTAGAATATTGGCTATCAACCATGGGGCTCATCGACGATCGCCTAGGCCGTCAGAACTATTTACAAATTTCCGACGACCGCAGCGGTCGTGGCTGATATAATCAAATCAGTCGCGGCTCGCATATGGCCGCCTAAGGCCGTCGCTCATAGCTGATGATGCACACGGGGCGCAAAATAAAATAACTTAGTGGCGACAACTTAGCGAGGGCCCGAAAGCCATCGGTGATATAAATAAGTCATTAGCCACGGCTAACAGTTGCCTTCGCTTATTAATTGATGGTGCGAACACGGCGCGAAAATAAAAAATACGTCACTGACGGCTTAGAGAGGGAGACTACGGCCGTCGGTGATATAATAATTGGGTATCCACGATTTTCGACAGTTGGAAGGCTGTTAGTGATAAAACTTTTTCTTTGTGTTTGTGCCCGACCCTTCCTCTTTCTCCCGCTCTTCTTTATGTGTGCTGCTCTCCGCCGACTTGTCACTGTCGAAGCCCTTCGCCGTCGTCACTGAGTTCCACGCCACTGATCGCCGCCGTATGCAAGCCTTCACCTTCCTCTGCTAATCGCCACCCGCAAGCCTTCGCCCCCACAAACCCCAATCTTGTTGCCGCCTTCTCCCTCACCGACGACCACCTTCTCCCTCGCCAAAGACCACTGTTGCTGACTAATTTCAGGTCAGGTCTTCTTCCTCCCCTCTTCTGGCGGCTAGGGCCGAAACCCTAGGCTTCCGCCACCGCCGGTAATAATTATTTTTAATTTTTTTTATTATATGTTAATTAGTTTTTGTTTAATATTAGGTTAAATGTTAATAGATTTAGGTTTAAATTAGATAGGTTAAAATTATATTTAGATTTCTTTAATATTTTTTACTGTTAAGACAGACGATGCAGAACATACAAGCCCTCCTCACTCAGATTGAATCTCACTCGGGCCTTCTACCGATGATGTCTCAACTGTCGTCCTCCTGACCCAGTCGACACTCCCGACCCAGTCGCTGTCGAGTCCACCGCCTCCACCGCAGCCGTGAGATTTTGGTATTAGTATTTTGATTATATTTTGATACTTGTTAGTCTCTGTTTGAGATTTAGATACTTAATAGATGTTCATATACTTACATTTGATATTTTGATACTTGTTTACCTCCGTTAATTTGAGGCTTATAGTTGTTTATATACTTGATAGTTGTATATATATTTTACATTTAATATTTGATACTTATTTGCCTCTAGTTTGAGGCTTAGATTGATGATATTTAAGTAAAACTTCTATGGTTGGTTGAATATGCATGTGTATGATGTTTTGTGGTTGTAATAGATTGTAATGTATAAATATTATTATATACAAGAATTTTCAAAATTTTATTTTTTTTCAGTTACATGATATAACTTCAGCCACGGTTGACCGTCACTAGGCCATGACTGAAAGTGTATTATAAATGATTGATGGCCTGGGCAGCACCAAATATCACGGTTGCTAATAATATCACAGATGGCCCCGAGCCACGACAAATGTGTTTAAGTCAATGACAACCGTAGAGGGCCGTCACTGATGTGTTTAAATCAGCAACAACGCTCGCGGCTGTCGCTGATGATTACTTATGACGATCGACTTCGACCGTCACAACTTATCTGAGATGCGCACATCAGTGACGGAGTTTTGCCATGATCCACATCGTCTGTGATAGTCATCACCGACGGTTCGGCCACGACAAGAGCCATCGGTGACAACGACAATTCTAGTAGTGCTCCTCTGTGGATAGCTTCTCTCCCCTTCTTCTTTTTCTATGCTTGAGAAATGATGCAGCTGGATATTGAAGATAGTCTAACGAAAACTTACTTTCTGGTTCAATACCAAACTTTACTTTCTTGATGAAAAGAATGGTTTCTTGGGTTTGCTCTGCACACTTTACTGTGTTCTTTAGAGGTACTCCACATGCCATGTAGAGAAAGAAGGCCTCCTCCCCCTATTTAGAGTATAGAGCAGCAAAAGATAGTGCATAAAAGGAATTGTAGTTAGTGGGCGCAAATAGGGATTTAGATAAAGTAGGAGAGCGAACAGTCTTAGAGATAAAAAGAGATGTGCATATCTAAACATAATTTTCCTTGAAGTCAGCGAGCTGATCTCTCACCCCTTCCAATAAAAGGTCCTTTCAGTTGTATTTGATTGTTTCTTTCTAACTTCTTCTCCTTGGGTGGAGTTAGGAAGGGAATATGAGGAACACTAGCATGCAGATGTGAGTGGTCGTTTCCTTTTCTCATGCTTACAGTGTTTAATGAAATTGAAGACATGGCATAGTTCTTTGTAGTTCAAGACAATGCTTTTGAACTTGAATTAAATGCTTTTGTGATTGAATATGTTCCTCACTTAATAGTATTTCAGATATATTCTCAAATATGTTCATCAATTGATAGTATTATAAGTTTTGAATATCTTTCTTGCAAGTAGCCATAGAGAACCAATAATGGTTGAATTTGATGGATACATATGGCAGTAGATTGATAAGGTCTTGCTGAACTATTATCTAGTTCAATAACACAAGGGAAAAGGCCAAATTTGTCCCTGAAGTATTGAAAAATATGTAAATTTATCCATTAACTATATTTTTTTATCAAAGTTGCCCTCAACGTTATATAATTGAATCAATTTTTCCTTTTTTCTTAACGGAAGTCCATGTTAGCAAACGGAAGCCAACGTGGCAACTGAAGCTCACCCACATAAGATGTCACAGTGAAAAATGACACGCGTGACAATTATGTACTGACAATGGCAATTTTGGCTCAAAATATATTTAAGGGGCAAAATTGCACCATTTTTAATATTTCAGGGGAAAATTTAGTTATTTTTTCTTTTATATATTATTATCATTAATGTGGTTCTAATTAACAATATAAGAATGGTGTTGATATCATTTTTACTAAAATCAAGAAAATATAAGTTTGACAATTATACTTTGTGTTGTAACTGAATTGTTGAAATATCCTAGATTTTTTTTTCCTTTATTGCTTGTGTTACCAGCCTAGCGAGCTAGTTCAAGGTCGAGCCAAGTCGACTCATGGTTTGGTGCGAGCTTGCGAGCTCGGGTAAGTAGGAATATGAATTATATAATTTCTTGCTTGCGTAGATGAATTTATTTAATTATGTTGTTGCATGTGCATGATTATTAAATTATGTTGCATTTGGGTGTGCATGTGTTTGATGCTTGTATTTTAGCATGTGGTTAGTTTGGGTTTAATTAGCGGGTTGCGGATCGAGGTTTGAGGAGAGTGCGGGTTAGGGTGTGGATATATGTGGTTTTGGGAGGCGATTATAAAATCGCCCCCTCCCCCCTAGGCTGGCGGCTCCCTATTGGAGCCGCACCAGCCGAGTGAGAGAGGAGAGGAGCCGCCCTCAAGCAGTAGCCGCCCCTCCCCATCTCTCTTCCTTGAAGCCGCCGAGCCAAGCAGGAGCCGCCTGAGTCGAGCCACCCCTTCTCTCTCTCTTCCCCTTTCTTGAAGCCGGCAGCTTGGGAGGAGCTGAGCCGCCACCTTTTGGAGCCGGATTCAAAGGCCGTCGATTGGGAATTCTCCTCCAATCCTTCTTCCTATTCAAGTGAGTGGATCTACCCTCCCTTTTTTCGTGGTTTCTCGTGTTTAAGCTTTCTTTGAGCCGATCTTGAATTCGGGTTCTTGTGAACCCTTTTTTTTTTGTCGATCTCTCGAATTCTCGCCATTCTTTGTGATTACCGTGTGAGAGGAGACCCGAAACCCCTCCCCTATGGGGCTCGGCAGCTTAGGATGATCCTAGGGATGCTCGGCCGAGGTGGAGATTAAGGTGCCCTCTAGATGTTTGATAAAATGCCTAAGAGAGGATGCTTGTGAAATCTTGAGATTCATGCCATGATATGCTTGTCAATCTAGGTTCCACATGTTAATGTATGCTTTGTAAATAATCTGTGATCATGAATGGAAATCATGTTTTACAAAAATTAAGATTTTGATATTGATGCCATATGTATTCTTGAGATGGGTTCTTGACCATGATGCTTGATTCTTGTTTAAAGATGTTGTTGATGCTTGTTAGCCTTGTTTAATAAGTATGAAAGTTATGAGATTTATCTCAAGATTAGTATTCTGATTTGGTGACAATTAAGGACCTAATTTCTGTAAATTTTGGATTTATTTTCATGATATGTTGAAAATTCAATGTTGCTGGAATTTCATTCTGAGATGATGAATCTGTGTTATTTTTGAAATACTTGTTGTGGTGTATATAGTTTACTGAATATAGTCGTGTAACCTATCATTTTGACTAGAAAACATAGTTTGGAATCATATGGCACACTTTGGGAACTAGATTTGGGTTGGGTGCACCAGTTTCGGGCACAACAGTAAGCTAAAAACAAAACCCTAATTTTGGTGATGATAAATTTTAATTGCATAATTAAAATGCAAGGGCAGCATAATCTATTATGAACCAACAAATGAATGTTATGCATAAAATAAAACCTTACGGGTTTATGACATTATGGGTCTAGGAGTTGGGATCGGGCATTGGGCGTTGAGGAGTTCTCCCAATAGAGACATTCATAAGACACCGTAGGAGATACTTGACTTAGGTCATGTTGTGACATATCTTATTGAATGACGGAGAGGCTCGGTTAGGAGCCGGATTGTGGGCTAGGCCCGGAAGGTTGGATGACTAATTCCCAACCTGTGGAACAAGTTCAGATGGACAAATCCCGATTGTTCCTACATATCTTGTGGAACAAGTTTGGATAGGGAAATTCGTATTGTTCCCAAGATTCTATATTTAAAGGAATAAGTTCGGATGAGCGAATCCCGATTATTCCTACATTATCATTTTGGAACAAGTTTGGATGAGTAAATCTCGATTGTTCATGTGCTTCCTCGTGGAACAAGTTCGGACTGGCAAATCCCAATTATTCTCGAGTTTCTTTAAGGAATAAGTTCAGACGGGCAAATTCCGATTATTTCTATGATGTCTTAAAGGGGCAAGTTCAGACGGGCGAATCCTGATTGTACCTTCGCGTCTCATGGAGCAAGTTCGGACGGGCTAATCCCGATTACTCCCGAGTTTCTTTATATTAGGATAAGTTCGGGTAGGACAATCCCGATTAATTATCCTAGTATGTGTTGTTGCCTTGGGGCATGGTAGGCTTCGGCCTGTTGTTCTTCACCATTTGGGTGTTGGATGCCTTTGGGCATGTGGTGGGCAGATGGCCTGATAACTAGTCACACCATCGTGACTTTCTTCCTGTTTGAGGCAAGTGTTTGCTTTATGCTTTATCGCTGTGATTGGTTTATGTGGGGGTTGGTAGAATCGCTCACTGAGTTCTTTTGAACTCACTCGTTGTCGTTTGTTTTTGTTTTGCAGAGCCTAACCGGTGAGGTCAGCTGGAGCACTTGGCACAGCTGGAGGGTAGAGGAGCTATATTTATCTCATAGCAGTCCTAGTTAGAGGCCGTAGTCGAGTCTGTAGTAGTTTTATCATGCACTTGTGATTTGGTGTTTTGGAGTTGTAGTCCCGTGGGGACATTCATGTTTTTATTCAGATTTTATTTGATTAACAGAACTGTTGCTCTTTGATTCAGTTATTTCCACACTTGAACTTTTTGCTAAAAAACTTTACTGTTTAAATGAAATTTGTTTTGGTTTCTCTTTTATAATAAAAAGTTATTTATTTCTTCCGCTATATTTTATGAGTTGGCATGTGAATGAGTTAGGCTGTGGGGTATAAGCACATATATCCTGGCCGGTCACGTGACCCTGAGTTTGGGGCGTGACAATTATTTACTCAAAGATATGAATTATCGGCTTTAGTCACTTGTCATTGTAATAAGAAAGCAACCAATATAGTAGGAGTGAGTTCGGGTCGGGATGGGTCGAGATTTGGTATGTCTCGGTCTCGTCCCAATTCTGAGTCGGGACGCAAATATGTGTCACAGTCTCGGTCCCGAATATGAAACATCCTGATTTTGTCCGGTTCCGTCCCGATTTTGAAATGGGACGAGATTCTCCCCGAACTTTCGGGTCGAGCTGGACCGATTACTAATAATTAAATTTAATCAAGTTTTTATTTTAGTAATCAAGATATATCTTTTTGAATATTATTTTTGTTTCATTCAAAATTTATATTTCTCAAGAAATTTACTAAAGTGTTTGTTTAAATTCTAAGGTACAAGCAAAACTTGTAGAAATCGTGCAATGGACATAAAACACGTTGGCTGGACGCCATATAGATTTTATTCAAGGGAAAAGAGCCAAATTTGTCCCTAAAGTATTGAAAAATGTGCAAATTGGTCCCTTAAATATGTTTTGGGCCAGAATTACCCTTGTCAATACATAATTGCCACATGTCATTTTCCATCGTGGCATCTTATGTGGCCGAGCTACACTTGCTACATTGGATTTCGTTTGCTGACGTGAACTTCCGTTAAGAAAAAAGATAAAAATGATCCAATTATGTAACGTCAAGGATAATTTTGATCAAAAACATAGTTAAGAAGTAAATTTACATCTTTTTTAATACTTCAGAGGCAATTTTGGATGGAGTTAGGAAGGGAATATTAGGAACACTGGCATGCAAATGAGAGTGGCCGTTTCCTTTTCTCATGCTTACAGTGTTTAGTGAAATTGAAGACATGGCATAATTCTTTGTAGTTCAAGCTAGACAATGCTTTTGAACTTGAATTAAATGCTTTTGTGATTGAATATGTTCCTCACTTGATAGTATTTTAGATATATTCTCAGATATATATGTTCCTCAATTGATAGTATTATAAGTTTTGAATGTTTTTCTTGCATGTAGCCGTAGAGAACTGATAATGGTTGAATTTGATGGATACATATGGCAGTAGATTGATAAGCTCTTGCTGAACTATTGTCTAGTTAAATAGAACAATAGAACAATAGAACACCCGTCAAGGTCTTGCTCACTCAACATGAAGACAATATGTTCTAATGCTTTCTTTCTTTCTTTTATTTTAACCTTTTATTTATTCACCTCTTTTGAAGTAGATAGTTTTTAGAATAATTGTTAAAATAATTATTTTTCCAAATTTAAATTTGCTTCAAGCTTTTCATCACTTTTGTAGAAAGCTTGATGTAATTTTACCCATGTATATAAAATACACCCATAAACAGGTTCAACTAGAATCAAGTTGAATTTTGATTATTTGGTCGGAAGAGGATTTATAAACTTGTTATTTCATTTTGAAACAACTCAGCCATTTTGAAAGAAAAGTTGAGCTGATTAACTAAGTTATCTATAAAAGAGAGTTATTTATACAAACTTTATTAAACGAAGCAAAAGCATTACAAGCATTAATTAATACTACAGAATCAAAAAGAGAGTTATTTATACAAACTCATTACACCAGATTCTTCTTCTTTAATCAATTCTTTCTCCAAGAGAGCTGATTAACTAAGTTAATAGCTACTTAATGATGAGTTAGCCCAGCTAATACTCCCCCTCTAATTCATGACTTGTTCTATATCAACTTTATTTCGAAAGAATGGAAATTTCTCAGAAGGCAAAAGCTTTTGTAAAAACACTAACTAGTTGATTTTAGCCTTCACAAAATTTGATTTCAATGGAAGCAGCTTCAACTAATTCTCGAATAAAATGATGTCGGGTATCAATATGCCTTGACTTAGAATGATAGACAAGATTCCTAGTCATTGCAATTACCGATTGATTGTTACTCCACATGACAGCTCTTTGACAATATTTTCACCCAATATCTTAAAGAATTCACCTCATCCATATAGCTTGACATGTTGTAGTTGTCATTGCAACATATTCAGCTTCGGCAGTGGACAAAGCAGTCGAAGACTATTTCTTTGTTCCCGAGCAAACATCTCCTGAGCCACACTTGAAGATATAACCTGAAGTGCTTCTTCGATCATCAATGGACCCAGCCCAATCAGAATCAAAAAAATCTGCTAATTCGAAGTTGCACCATCACTATCCCTTTGACATATCTAAGGATTCTCTTGGCTGCAATCAAATGATAAGAGCATGGTGAATGCATAAATCGAGATAGAATGCTTACGGAGAACATAATATTTGGTCTGATATTGCTAAGATACATTAAACATCCAATGAGTTTGCGATATTCCTGCACATTAATTTTTGTTCCCTCCATTTGCTTACTCAATTTCAATCTAGTCTCCATATGAGTAAGCACATAATTGCAATTTTCCATGCCAAATTTCTTCAATAAATCATGTGCATATTTATGTTGTGAAATGCTAATCCATCATCATATTGTTTAACCTCCCGACCAAGAAAATAACTAAGTTTATCAAGATGAGTCATTTCAAATTTTTGAAACAATTGAGACTCGAAATTTTTGATTGCAATCTCATCATTACCGGTTACTATAAGATCATCAACATATAGGTAGATTACAAGTGATGATCCACTAGGTGTATGCTGGGTATAGAGTGTATGATCACTTAAACTGCGATTTAATCCTTGCTCACAGAAGTACGTATCTATTTTTGAATATCAGGCACGAGGTGCCCGTTTAAGACCATATATAGCTTTCTTAAGAAGATATACTTTACCTTCTTCTAATTCAAAACCTTCTAGCTGAAGAACATACACTTCTTCAATCAATTCCTTATTAAGAAACGCTGACTTCACATCAAGTTGGTATGCACCCCACCCTTTATATGCAGCATAAGCTAACACAATTTGAATGGTTTATAACCTTGCAACAGGAGCGAATGTTTCTTGGTAATCAATACATTCTTGTTGCAAAAAACCTCTAGCTACTTGTCGAGCTTTGTAGAGGGAAATAGTTCCATCAGAATTGTATTTAATATACTATATCCATTTCAAGTTTATTGCATTCTTGTCAACAGGTAGATAAACTAGCTTACAAGTTCTATGTTTGTTGATAGCATCAATTTCTTCTTGCATCGCATGCCTTCAACTTGAATTATGAGATGCTTCTTCGTAGCTAATTGGCTCACTTACTTGAGCAGAATTACAAATTTGTCATCTTTCATAAATGTCTTCTATAGACCTGAGCTTACATGGAGTTGAGTTCCCAGCATTTATTTCGGGAGGATTAGCATCATCTATTGCTCCCCCTGAACCGGAAACATCTTCACTATCAAACTGATTATAATCAACAGAACTATCATCAATAATTTGAGCTTCTTTATCAAGTGTTTCTTTA
Source organism: Canna indica (assembly GCA_034359265.1). Taxonomy (NCBI): domain Eukaryota; kingdom Viridiplantae; phylum Streptophyta; class Magnoliopsida; order Zingiberales; family Cannaceae; genus Canna; species Canna indica. The sequence continues at coordinate 43,695,604 of CP136893.1, forward strand.
GTATTCCAATCCCATGATGCTTCTTCGTTAAAAATAACATCACAACTAACACAAATCTTCAAAGTCTCTAGATCAATCAATCTATATGCTTTAGACTCAGAACTATATCCCATAAAAATGTATTTAGAACCGTTATCATCTAGCTTATGTCTTAATTGACTGGGCTTGTGAACAAAAGCTAGACATCCGAAAATTCTAAAATGAGACACAGTTGGTTTTGTACTAAAACAAGCTTCATAAGGACTTTTACCTTCTACTGTAGCAGTGCAGCACCTATTCAAAATATATACAGTTGTTCTTGCTACTTCTGCCCAGAAGTATTTTGGTAGACTTTTCTTTCATCATACATTTGATCATCTCAATGATAAATCTATTTCTTCTTTCTACAACTCCATTTTACCATGGAGTATAGGGTGTTGTAAGTTGTCGATTGATGTAGTTATCTTTACAAAAACCAGAAAAGTTATCAGACATAAACTCTCCTCCTCTATCAGTCCTGATGCATTTGATTTTGGTGCCCCACTCAATTTCAATTTGTTGTTTCAATTCTTTGAACTTGAGAAAATTTTTAGTTTTTTGTTTAAGGAATATAATCCAAGTATACCTACTGAAATCATCAACAAAGAGAGTAAAATACCTGTGACCACTGTAGGGCCTCGTTTGCTTTGATGGATTAAAGAGGTGGATTGGATTTTAAAATCCAATTCATTGTTTGTTGCAACAATGGATAAGAATCGGGCCGGATATTGGGTGAATTTATTTTGGCCCAAATCCATCGCTGGCCCGATTTAGAAATCCTAAGGAGGGGTGGGTTTAAGGCCCAAATCTATAGGATATGAATTTTCATATCATATTCATGCTTCTTATCCTATGCCAAAACAAACATAGGATAGGATTTTAAGAAATCCTCTTGGATTTCTATCCCACCTTTATCTATCTTAAATCCTATCACATCCAAATCATATCCTACAAAGTAAACATGGCCTAGGAATTTACTTGCATAGGTCCACAAATATCAGCATGCAAAAGATCCAGGGCATGTTCAGCTTAGAATACTGATTTTTGGGAAAAACAACTCGGTGCATTTTGCTATATACACAACTTTCGCAGAGTTGCTCAACCTGACCTTTGATATAATCCATACTTTCAACCATTGAATTATCTTTAACATGTTTAAGATAATTAGAATTGAGATGACCATACCTGTAGTGCCAAAGTCGATCTGGATCTACTATTGTAGCTTTAAGTGCACAATTTACAGTTTGAGGATTAAACTCGAACAGAATGTTTCTTTTGTAGGAATCTTCAATACTTCAATCTTCTCGTTTCTGTCGAAGTATATTGTACAAGTGCCTTCTTCAAAAATTAAAACATACCCTGCTTTCATCAGCTGGCCAACACTTAAGATGTTGGATTCAAGTTCAGGAACATAGAGAACAAACCTTGCCTCGAACTTTCTTCAGAGGACAATCTCCAAATTTTACTACAGCTGAATGATCTCGATTTAATTTAATGAGACAGTCATCATTAGAAGTCATGTGGTTGCTACAACCACTATCTATAAACCAGTTTTAATTACTGTTTGCATTTATATTGGCCAATAGAACTACTTCATCTTCTTCTGATTCTTCTTCAGCTAGTTTGGCATGGTTCATATGTTCTGCCTTTAGCCGAAAGAACCTTTCAATGTGTCCATAGCGCTTGCAATGAAAACACTGGATGCATTTTTTATTTGAAGAAGTATTACATCGAATTGTAGCTTTGGGTGAAAAACTCTTGACACTATGTACGATTATCAGCTTTGTTAGATTCATCTAGAGTTTCCTTTCCTTTATTCTTTGATGATGAACTTCCTTGTTCGAATCTTGAAGTTCTCCAAGAAGTCTTCTTTTCTTTCCTGACAGCAGCTTTTAATGCATGTTCGGTTGCTTTCTCAGATGCCTTTTTCTCTTCATGCCTCTTCATGTGATCCATGTGAGAAAGAAGTGATCCAAGAAGTTCATCTGAAGACATATCTTCAGTATCATTTCCTTCTTTGATAGTAGCACAAATATTATCATATTTTTTTGGCATGCTATGAAGAATCTTCTCAATGATGCGAAGCTCTGTGAGTTCTTCACTGCATCGTCGCATTTGATTCACAAGATCCATTACACGGGCAAAATAGCAATTGATGTCTTCATCCTCTTTCATTAGAAGACTTTTAAATTATCACCTCAAAGTTTGGCGTTTTACCTTTTGATCTTTCGTGGTACCATGGAATGCATTCTTCAGAATTGACCAAGCATCATGCGCAGTCTCTGCAGACGAAATCCATTTAAACACATTGGAGTCTACTACTTGCTAAATGTGGATTAATGCCTTTGCATCACGTTTTCGCATTTCCTTAAAAGGACCAGCAGTCATCCCCTCTTCGGTATAACCATTATTCACAAGATCCTAAAGATCCCGAGAGATGAAGAATGTCTTCATCATAATACTCCAATCCTCAAATTCTACTCCATCGAATTTTGGCACCGTCGGAGTAACTTGAGCCGCCGCTGCCATCTTCTTGAAGCTCTGATACCAATTGTTGCACACAACAGGACCGAGCTTGTGGAGAATAAGAGAGGACGACGTGGAAAAAAATGTTTACATAAGATGAACACTCAGAACTTTATTAAACGAAGCAAAAGTATTACAAGCATTAATACTACAAAATCAGAAAGAGAGTTATTTATGCAAACTCATTACACCATATTCTTCTTCTTTAATCAATTCTTTCTTCAGGTGAGCTGATTAACTAAGTTGACATCTACTTAGCTATGAATTAGCCCAGCTAACAGTATTCACCTTCAAAGTTTGCTCACCATGATCCATCGCACATTAGAAAAAGCATGTAAATGTGCTTTTCGAGCATCTTTTTGTCATAGGAGATGCTGAACAAAGATTGACTTAATCCACGGCCAATTTTGAAAGATCGGATTTTTAAAAAAAATGTTTCTGAATTAACAACTAAAATTTTAAAGCTGCTCACATAGCTCTTGGCCTAGCTAGAAGCCTTTCCTCGGCTTGAAAAAAGCTAGCTCTTGCTTATGCTTCCTTCCCTATATATTGCCCATCTTAAGAGTTAAAAGTGCTTATACAAAGGTAAGAGCTACTTTTTTCTCGTCCGAAGATTGCAACTTAGTCATCTTGGGGTTGTCTATGTGAGATTGACATCAACTGTCTCTTCGATTAGCAAAGAGCATAGATGAATCTTCTATCCAGATCTGATTTCGATCCATCTTTTGCAAGATACCTTCAACCAAATGTAAAGATCAAGGGTGAGATATCAAAGTCGACCTCCTTGAGACGAGGATGGATCTCCATCCTATGGAAGACTACTATCGAATTTTTGAATCCTACAGATAAAGGCCAGAGAGATTGAAAGAAAGAGCAATATCATGAACAAGAAAAGCAACCTTTTTACCCTCATCGAAGAGCTATTTGTCCCGAGGGGTTAGGGGCAGTAAAGTGGATAAGATTCGGGACAAGAAAGCTAGTGGTGTTTTGGGTTTTGGATTCTTGTATCGAAGAAGGATTGGTTTTCGATAGTGGTTGCCCTTCATTATGTCAGACATGGGCAACATGAGCCCCTAAGAGAATACCTGAACAGGTTCCAGGCCATAGTGACCGAAATTCCCAATCTCAACCCACAAATCAAATTTTTACTCCATCAAGCTCAGGCTATAACCAAGAATCTTTGTCAATAAGATCACTCTGACCGAGCCTAAAGACATGGTTGAATTCCAAGAGAAAGTCGTCTGCTTCATAAAAATAGAACAACTTCGAGAAGCAAAAAAGACCGACTAGAAGAATCTCAAGGCCGTTGTCGAGAACAAGAAGTCCAAAAAGGGAGGTAGGAAAAGTGAAGACCGCAGCCGACACAAGCGGGCCAACGGCAGGGGGCCGAGGTCACCACCTCGCCCGAATGCCCGTTTAGAAAGACACGCCCCTTTCAACACTAAGAAGGAAACCATCCTTCGTGACATCTGTTGGCTTAAGGGTCTCTCTTAAGCCTCGATCTTTATTTTAATGATAACAAACATGTATTTAATCAAAAGTGTGAAGTTTTGAGTTCAGGTTGAGGTTGCGATACGCATGCCAAATCCGTTCAAACAGAACGACGAAAAAGATCGTCAAAGAAACGGAAGAAGAAGTCGTTGAAGAAGGCTCGGGATTTAGACAAGTAGAATTAATGTAATATGTCTCTAGGATAGTTTATCCCAAGCCAAAAGTGTAAGGTTATCCAAGTTGAAACTTGAAAACCAAACCCATAGAAAAGGCATATAAAAACACATGGAAGAAATCATCGTCAGCCTAGGTTCGGTCGACCGGTCGATCAACCGAACAAGACAATAGTATAGCATGGCAGCCTATTCGGTCGACCGACTAGTAAAACGTATATTGAGATATCTAAAGGGTACGGTTGACTTAGGATTATGGTATCCATGTCATGCATCATTTGATTTAATCTGTTTTTCGAACGCTGATTTTGCCGGATGTAAGGTAGATAGGAAAAGCACTAGTGGGTGTTGTCAATTCTTAGGAGCGAGTCTTGTTTCTTGGTTCTCAAAGAAACAAAATTCGGTTGCGCTTTCAACTACCAAAGCGGAATACATCGCCGCGGCTAGTTGTTGTGCGCAAGTCCTTTGGATGAAACAAACTCTTTTGGACTATGGACTTAGGTATTCTTGCATACCTATACATTGTGATAATACTAGTGCAATTAATTTAACCAAAAATCCCATTTTACATTCTAGAACTAAGTATATTGATTTGAGACATCATTTTCTTAGGGATAATATAGCTAAGGGAAATATATCGGTAGAATTTGTATCCACCGATAAACAACTTGCCGATATATTTACAAAACCCTTAGTTGAAGAAAGTTTCATAACTTTAAGGATGCAACTAGGAATTTGTGCTTTACCTTGTGATTAAAGAGTATTTTCTTCAAAATTTACAAGTTTTCAAAACTTGCATTCTATAAAAGTATCATCACACTTATGTATTGCTCTGTAGTGGGGCTTTGCGACCTATTGGTGTTTGCCTTCTATAGGCTTACATTAATGGGAATGACTATAGTGGTAGATGATATTTGGTTTTTGTGGCTTTCTCGGTTTTTATGATAATTCATTAATTGTACCTTAATTCTTACCCTTTTTGATTGATGTCAAAAGGGGGAGAAAAAGTAAGGTCACACTTGGTTTTCACGATGCATATAGTTAGTGTGAGCTTTATAGTAAGGGGAAGAGATATAGTTATGGGGAGTTAAAAATGACATGCACAATGGTAGGAGGAGCATAGGTCTAGTTATAGATAATTGAATATGCACATTGATAGGGGGAGCATAGGTTGAGTCATAAGTAGTTGGATGCATATGCTATGTTAGAAAGTTGAATGCATATGCTAAGTTACAATTCTTGCATACCCTAACTCTTGAAAGTCTTAACTCAAACTCACAAATGCTTATATTTTCTTAAAATTTTATGTTGTGTTTGTCATCATCAAAAAGGGGGAGATTGTTGGCTTAAGGGTCTCTCTTAAGCCTCGATCTTTATTTTGATGATAACAAACATATATTTAATCCAAAGTGTGAAGTTTTGAGTTCAAGTTGAGGTTGCGATACGCATACCAAATCCATTCAAACAAAACGACAGAAAAGATCGTCAAAGAAACGGAAGAAGAAGTCATTGAAGAAGGCTCGGGATTTAGACAAGTAGAATTAATGTAATATGTCTCTAGGATAGTTTATCCCAAGCCAAAAGTGTAAGGTTATCCAAGGTGAAACTTGGAAACCAAACCCATAGAAAAGGCATGTAAAAACACATGGAAGAAATCATCATAAGCCTGGGTTCGGTCGATCTAACAAGGCAATAGTATAGTGTGGCAGCCGATTCAGTCGACCGAAGATCGCAAAAAATTGGCAGAAGCCATTCGATCGACCGAAATTGGCGAAGGCAAAAATGCAGGGCTGCGTCGGTCGACCGGTTGGTCGACCGAAAGAGCCGAAAAAATGGCTGAAAGGTAGCGGTCGACCAATCGGTCGACCAACCTAAAGATAGAATGTCGGAAGATTTGTTGGCGGTCGACCCGTCGGTCAACCGACCTCTCATAGTTGCGAGCGGTCGCACTGGCGGTCGATCCGTCGGTCGACCGACTGATCGACTGGCCTTGCGACCGAACGACTTCAACGGTCGATTTTTCACCTGTTGAACGGTCCGTTCGGGTAAGGGGTTATAAATACCCCCCACCAAACTTCTTTACACACTTTTGCAAAAATCATTGAGCATTAAAAGAGTTCTTTAAAGCCTTCAAAGATCTACACCTGTGTGCGCTCTTTGCTCCCAGTCTTCAACATCTAAACCAGGCGCTGCTTTTGCTTCAACTGTGCTACAATCCTTGAGTCATCATCCCGTTGCAAGTTGAAGACAACAAGGTGGTGGAAAGAAGCTTGGTTCAATCTTTTAATCTTTAAGCTCTTTCCTTGTATTTTAAGTTTATTGTAACTTGTTTTCTAGTTTGAGATAGCTTGCTAGGTGTGCTAGGAAACACTTAGGGTCAGCTTTGTAGAATTGTGTTTTGCCTAGGTGAATAGGATTGAGATGTTCTCCAAGTGAGGGAGAAGGGTGTCCGCAAGTGTATTCAAAGGAAAACATAAATTCTATAAAGTAGTGTTTAGAAATCCTTGGTAAGGAGCCAAGGTAGTGGTGTAGGCGGTTGGCCGAACAACTATAAATATTGTTGTTTGCATTGTTTATTTACTTGCTTCTATCATTGACATTGAATTGAGATCATATCAACCATCAAAGAACAACTGCATTAAGCTAAGATAAAATTGAGTAAAAGAAAATTGAAAAGGGGGATTGACACTATTCAACCCCCCTTCTAGTGTCAAGGTCAATCCAACAACATCTACCACCTAAAGCTTATTAGATACCCCGCTAATGTAGGAATGCAAAAGTTGCCGCCTAACGCCTATACGAGCAAGAAGTATGCATCCAGGACTGTGTAGTGCTCGGAGATCAACTTGAAGATTTTGTCTATACAGGACACCCAGACAAGTATGTCTGTAACTATAAAGAGAGAGGTCGGAGTAGGAGCCCTGATCCTCGACGACGAAGGTGGACACCTCTGAACTCTCATATGAAGAGCAGTCGAGCCAACGAGCCCCGAGGCGTCATTTACTACATTGTCGACGGGTTGGACAATCGAGCTCGGCCAAAAAGTGGTCTCTTCGGGCAATCATGGTAGTCAACAGCGCCACTCGCCCACGCTGGCCTACCCCCAAAACCCCAATAATATCGTTATATGAATTCGACTTTCACGGAACTTACTAAAACCTACACGACCTGGTCGTAATATCTATGATTGCAGGAAACTTCATCGTCAAAAAGGTTCTTGTTGACCAAGGCAGCTCGGCCGACATCCTTTTCCACTCTACTTTTGAGAAAATATAATTAACAGAGGCTTCGCTCACATCATGCAAAGGAGATTTGGTAGGCTTCTCGGGAGAAAGGATTGACGTCTGCGGAGCCATATGGATGAGGACGACATTCAACTCTCAACCAAAGGCGAAAATAATTGATGTATAGTATCTTGTCATATAACATCCCCAGCCCATATCATATGATCCTAGGACGATCGTCCTTGAACCATTTGGGAGTCGTCGCATCCATTCCCCACCTAGCGTTAAAGTTTCCTGTCTCAGGAACGAAAGTAGGCGTGTTGCACGTCGACCAGAAAGAAGCCCGATGATGCTATAACGAATGCCTCAAGACGAAGATGGCTGAATCAAGGAAAGAACCTAATGGCCCACAAATGCTTCCCACAATCAAAGGCAAACAAACGGCCAAAAGCCTCTAAACCAAGCTTAGGACAAGACATGCGAAAGCAACCCCAACTCAACCCTTGAAAGAACTCAAGTCGTGATCATGTCACAACAACAGACACTGATAAAGCTCAGAACCGAGCATCCCTCATGTACGCATAATTTTTTATTACTCAATAAAATTATATTCCTCGCATTTTTCTCTGTGTATGTTCAGGGAACTCTATGACCATCTCGCCTCTTTAACGAGTATTTCATTATTTGAAACTCACTTAAAGCCCTGACGCATGAGCTCAGCCTAACCCCCCCCCCCTCCCCCCCCTCCCCCCCGAGTACACATTCTCAGATACAGTGACTATCTCGGGCTCCTACGCCCTCAACGACCCCAAGCGCGCTTCTCGCGAGCTCGATTTTCATCGAGTCTGGTCCTCGGCCCGCGGAGCCACCACTTCCTGCCTTAGTGCCCGTACACGATCAGGAGTCAGTTTTCACCACTTTGGCTCAACAACTATCACGCCACCACTTCTAGCCTCAATGCTCCTACACGATCAGGACTCGATTTTCACTAGTCTGGCTCTTCGGCTATCACGCCACCACTTCCGGCCTCAACGCCCTTACACGACCAAGACTCAGCTTTCACTAGTCTGGCTCGTCGGCTATCACGCCACCACTTCCAACCTCCGCACCCTTACACAATCAAGACTCGATTTTCACCAGTCTAGTTTGTCGGCTATCAAGCCACCACTTTTGGCCTCAGCACCCTTACACGACCAACACTCGATTTTCACCAGTTTGGCTCATCGACTATCACGCCATAACTTCTGGCCTCAGCACCCTTATACAATCAGGACTCAATTTTCACCAGTCTGGCTCGTCGACTGTTATGCCCAAAAATCCTTAAATAATATTTTATTCTTTAGCAGGGGACTGTGGGCTCGAGTTAACGCGGATTGACGTAGAGCCGCAGAATTTAATTCGGGTAAGCTATAAATATGGAAAAGAATTTAGGAAAAATATATATATATTTTTTTTTTGTGGTTTAGCATTCTAATATGATAGAGGGCCTCGAGATGAATTTAGCGGTTAAATCAAACCTTGAATCAGAGTTAGAACAGGTTAGATACGGGCTATTTAAGTCGGATAACTTAAGTGGGGTGTATTTTATTCATTTGGACCCAACCAGGGTTCATAAAAGAGAACTTGGGGTGTGCGGCCAGGGGTTTAGTCACACGCCACCCGAGGCATAGAGAGAGGAGAGAGAGGGTGACGTGAGAGGAGGAGCCGCTGGTGCTGGATTTTCGCAAGTTCGTCGGCGTTCGTCGTAGGAAGATCCCTAGCTTCTTCTTCCTCCCTGATTCCTACAATATGGTGAGTGGATTAGCCTTCTTCTTCCCCTTTTTTCAATCATGCTTGGGTGCATCAGTTTTGGGCTCAACAGTAAACTGAAAACAAAACCCTAATTTTGGTAAATGAAAATTTTAATTGTATAATTAAAATTCAAGGGGCAGCATAATCTGTTAAAAGCCAACAAAATAAATTATATGCATGAAATAAAACCTCATGGGTTGATGATATTACGAGTTTAGGCGTCGGGATCGGGCATAGAGTGTTGCGGCATTTCCCAGTAAAAACACCCCTAAGACACTATACGAGACACTTGACATATGTCTTGTTAGCGTCATATCTTTATGGATGGCAGAGAGGCTCGGATATGTCACACCCCAAATCCGGTATGACAAGCAAGGTATGCCACGTACCCTGAAACCTAACCCCGACTCAAACCACAAGTACATATAAACCGAACCTGAACATTTAATAATAACTCAAGGATTTTAAAAGAAACTTTTAATTTCAATAAACCCTGAATCACCAACTCAATAATAGAAAAGTCCAGATTAGTTTCAAAGTTCAATTTCTAATCAAGACATCTCAAGTAATAAAAATATGGAAATAAATAAACCGAGTCGACATGACTCAATGACTCAAAGAAAACAAAGAAAAAGGACTCGGTATCCCCCTCGACCACAACATGTCACGAGACCCACTGTCATGCCGCTACCAGCCGCGCTACTGCACCTCGGTACCTCTCTGATCTAACTCGGGTGCTGAAAAATAATAAAATGAGGGGTAAGTCCACTGGGACTTAGTGAGTAGATCAGTCATCGATTTCTAACACATCAACATCATCATGCAATAATCAAAACATACAGGTAAGCATAAGAGCATAAAACATATATATTTTTAGCAGCGCAATCATTCTCGTCAATGCTTAGCAGCCCTACAGAAAATACCACAATATATAATATGCTCAATGCAATCATCCACATGCTCGATGCAATCATCCACATGAATCAATGCAATCATCCACATGAATCACATCTGGACCCGTCGGTCCTACATAGCCACAAGGGGCAAGTAGACGGGTGGCCGCCGCACTACCTCCCAGCTTAGTATCGGCCTGTTGGGGTATGCTCTCCCCTCACCATCACCTGCTCTTCCAAGATAGCATGTTGGGGCATACGTTCCCCTCACCTGCTCGGGTCTTCAAACTGTCTCCTTGGGGTATGATCTCCTCGCACCAGTCGGACTTTCGAATTAAGGCCAACGTTGTCTCCTTGGAGCACACCTTCATGCAACACGCACATCTCAACATCACACACGCAGGTACATACATATATAAATGAGCATAACAAGATGTGCACAATAGGTAACATAGGTATGTTTAGGGCATACCTTCACCTCCGCCTCCCCCCATCATCCACCACAATCACACACAGTTATATAATAAGGAAAGTAACACCAAATTCATAACATCACAGCGTAAACCACAAGCTTAGAAGTATAGCATAACATGTACAAAAGCATAGGATAAAAGCATGGAAGCATGTATAGAAAACCCTAGGAATAGGGCATCACCCCTCAACGACCCTACATAATTTAACCCACCCTTAAGGACCCTAGCCGAGTGCCTTAGGGCCGGCCTACCTCCTCTACCCGAGTGCTCTAGGGGCACAATGGGTTCAACCCCCTTGCATTCCCTAAGGGTCGGCTTATCCTAAGGTTGTCCTAGGGTTATAGGGTCTCTAGGTGTCCTTAGGTTTCCAATTATCTAAGTGTAGGGTTCTTTGTTGTTTCTACCCTTAGGAACAAGTTCAACATACCCTATAGTGTATCCCCTAGGTGTGAGAAATAGATTGAATAACTAAAAATCCCACCTTTAGGGTGGCCGACCACCCTTAGGCCCCTAAGGTGCCCTACAAGGGGGCGGCATACTCTAAACACCCTCCTTCTTCCCCCTTTCATCAAGATCAACCCACCACCAAGAACCCTCAACAAACTCAAGAAAACATAAAGAATTCATCAAGAAACTGAGGAAAAAGGGGGCGGCACAGCAAGATAAGGGGCAGCCAAATTGCCCCAAAAATCAATCCGATAGAACCATTGCGATCACGATAAAAATCTCAACGCGAATATTCAATTAAATCCATGAAAAACCCAACAAAAATCATCAAGAACCCCATGACATAGGGGCGGCATGGCTGATGGAGGAAAGAGGAGAAAGAAGGCTAATCCACTCACATCTTTTGGAGAAAACGGGAAGGAAGAAGAAACTAAGGGTCTTCCTACGTTGAACGTCGACGATCTTGCGAAATTCGGCACCGGAATCCCTCCTCTTCCTCTCGGCGGTGCCTCTCCTCCTCCTCTCTTGAACCGTTCAATTTTTATAGGCTTCTGTTTGGTCCAAATGACCAAAATATCTCCACTTAACCGACTAAACTAGCCCGTATCTAACTCATTCTAACTCCGATTTGAGTTCCGATTGAACCGCTGAGTTTGTCTCAGAACCCTCTATCATAATATCATTCTAAATCATAGAAATAAAATAATTATATTTTTCCTAATTTTTTCTTCATTTAAACGCTTACCTGAATTAAGTTCCATGACTCTATGCCAATCCGCGCTAACTCGGCCCTACAGTCCCCTACTAAGGAATAAAATATTATTTAGGATTTTTGGGCATAACAGGGTAGGAGCCAGATTGTGGGCTTGGCCCGGAAGGTTGGATGGTAAATTCCCAACCTGTGTTTAAGGAATAAGTTCGGATGGGCGAATCCCGACTATTCCTACGATTGTTTATGGAACAAGTTCGGATGGGCAAATCTCGATTGTTCTCGAGTTTCTTTATTTTAAGGAATAAGTTCGGATGGGCAAACTCCGATTATTCCTGCACTAACTTTAAGGGCATGATTATAGGATAAGCTCGAATGGTTCAATCTTGATTATCCTCATAACCCTTGAATGTGAATTGTTGCCATAGGGCACGGGTAGGCTGAGGCCTGTTGTACTTCAATGCTAAGTGAATAGGTTGCCTTTGGGCATGTGATGACGAGATGGCTGGTTAGCTAGTCATACCACTTGATACATTATCCCTGTATGAGACAGGAGAATTTATTCATTTATCTTTGTGGTTGGTTTTTATGGTAGGGGTTGGTAGAACCGCTCACTTTGTTCTTTTGAACTCACCCGTTGTTTATTTCTATTTTTTTTGCAGGGCCTGACCAATGAGGTGGGCTGGAGCACTTGGCGCGGCTGGAGGGCGGAGGAGTCACATTGATCTCATAGCAGTCCTAGTTAGGGGTCGTAGTCGAGTCTTTGGTAGATTTGTTATGCACTTGTGTTTTGTATTTTGGAACTGTAGTCCCTTGGGGACAGTTATGCCTTTCATTCAGATTTCATTTGTTAAAGCAAACTGCTAAACTTTGATTTAGTTACTTCCATACTTTAAAATGTTTTGCTAAAACTTTACTTCTTAAATAGAATCTGTTTGGTTTCTCATTCATAATAAAGTCTGTTATTCTTTCCGTCATGATTTATTATGAGTTGGCATATGCATGGGATAGGCTGCGAGGTATAGGCACGTATACCCTGGCCGATCACGTGACCCTAAGTTGGGGCATGACAATGTGGTATCAAAGCATGTGGTTGGGTCTGACTACGACCTAGAGTTTGTTTACCGTATAGGGCATTACTAGTGTGTCAGTATATGGTAGGGTTGTGTTATGAGATCAATGAGCTAAGTCTGCACCTCAGTGCGACTTGTGGTGAAGTTTACTTAAAGATTTAGGGTAAATTAAATTATATAATATGTTGTTTTCTTTCTGGCAATTCCAGATTGATGGAGGCTTTTAATGCCGCATGGAGCGATAGTGGTAGTAACTCCACAGAGCGCCGAGGCCGAGGCTGGGGTCGAGGTCGTAGGAGACCACCGTAGTCCCGGGAAGATGTGGGACAAGATCTCATGGTTGTACAGTTGCAAGACCGAGTGGCTGAGCTGACTGAGGCACTCCACAGGGAGCAAGAACTGAGGCAGCTGTCACAATCAGTGTTGGTAGTACCAGTAGTACCGGAGGTGGTTGAGCCAGTGGCACATGTGGTCAGAGCTCCTGGAGCACCTACTTATGCAGATTTTGTCAAATTTAGGCCACAGAAGTTTACAGGGACAGATCAACGAGTGGAGGTCACCAGTTTCCTTGGGGATTGCTAAGAGCTGTGCTTGGAGCTTAGTTGTTCTTCTGAGATGACCACTCGAATGATTGGGTTGTAGTTGAGAGGACCAGCTAAAGATTGGCTTCACACCTGGACGAACTATAGAGCAGCAGGTGCACCACCCCTTACCTGGGAGGACTTCAGAGCTGCTATGGTGGAGAAGTACATGTCGTTGAGTGTCTGGGATAAGCGAGCGAAAGAGTTTGAGCTACTGCGCCAGATCAGCAGTATGTTAGTAATGGACTATGAGATGGAGTTCACCCAACTCTCGAAGTACCATCCCACTTTGGTAGCCACAGAGACCGCTAGGGTCAAGAGGTTTGTTGAGGGGTTGAGACCGTAGATCGCCAGACTTATCCATAACACGGAGGACACTTCTTTTGCTCGAGTTATAGATGAGGCACTCCAGAAGCAGGCATTGGTACCGATGGACATGCATGATGGACCTCTGAAGAAAAAGTTTTGGCCCCAGGACTCGGGGGGTCGGCCAGCTCACTCCGAGGGGACTCACACGACAGCAGATCCGCAACGGGGTGGAGGTCATAATAGTTACAGAGGACGCATAGGCTCAGGACCAGGGGTGTCATCAAGAGGCTCGTAGTAGAGGCCTAAGCTACAGTGGTGTAACTGATGTCATAGGAAGCATTGGGGAGCTTGCTGGGGACGTTTAGAGGTATGTTTTAGCTGTGGGCAAGCTGGGCATTTCACGAAGGATTATCCTAGCAAAGGCAGTCAACAGCCTAATCATACCAGAGGGAAGGCACCAATGTTAGTAGGTTCCGTGGATCAAGGCGGTCAGACTCAGGGAGGAGGCCAGCGAGCTGCTGGTTGAGAGAGGCCCGCTGCACGGGTGTTTGCTTTGAATAAGGAGGGCACTAAGGCATCTAGAGTAGTAGTGTCAGGTAACCTTGTTGTTGGTTCTGCTATTCTTTTGCTTTGTTTGATCCAGGTGCTACGCATTCTTTTGTATCTGCATTATTTGTTGCTAAATTATCGAGGAAACCCTCTATGCTTGATTTGCCTCTTGTTGTGTCTACGCCTACGGGCGATTCTGTGCTGGCAAAGACAGTCTTTTAGGGCTACGAGGTGGTCATTTGTGGGCATGTGCTGATGGCCGAATTGACACTCTTGCCGATGCTGGAGCTTGATGTAATTTTGGACATTGACTAGTTGGCGGACCATTTCGCCTGCGTGGACTGCAAGGCTAAGACTATGACCTTCAGTAAGCCCGCATTGCCCCAATTTACCTTGCAGGGTGAGGAAGGGGGGACTCATTGGTGGTCATTTCAGCTGTCAAGGCCCGGAAGCTACTTCTGGGCGGTTGTCAATCCTTCTTGGCCTTTGTGTCAGTGGTAGAGGGGAGCGGAGGTGCATCTGGGGCATTGAGGGAACGCCAGTAGTATACGGGTTCTCTGATGTTTTCCTAGAGGAGTTGCCAGGTTTGCCCCCAGAGAGGGAGATCGAGTTCTGTATTGATTTGCAGCCTGGGGTGAAGTCGATCTTCATTCCGCTGTATCGGATGACACCAGCTGAGTTGAGGGAGTTGAAGTTCCAGTTATAGGATCTGCTTGAATTAGGCTCCATTCGCCCAAGTGTTTTGCCTTGGGGTGCTCCAAAGCTCTTCGTGAAAAAGAAGGATGGGTCCATGCGAATGTGCATTGATTACCAGCAGCTTAACAAGGTGACAGTGAGGAATCGTTACCCACTACCCAGGATTGATGATTTGTTTGATCAGCTTCAGGGGCTCAGTGGTTTTTCAAGATTGACCTACGGTCAGGGTACCATCAGTTGAGAATCTGGGATAGTGACATTCTGATGACTGCTTTCAGGTCGAGGTATGGCCACTATGAGTTTCTAGTTATGTCATTCGGGTTGACTAATTCACTTGCAGCATTTATGGACCTCATGAACCGATTGTTCAGGGAATACTTGGATAAATTTGTGATAGTATTTATTGATGATATTTTGATATATTCCAAAAGTAGGGAGGAGCATGTTGAGCACTTGAGGGCGGTTCTGGAGACTCTCAGGGAGCACAGGTTATATGTCAAATTCTCCAAGTGCGAGTTCTGGTTGGAGAGTGTAGGGTTCCTTGGCCATGTGGTGTCCAAGGAAGGGGTAAAGGTCGACCCCGTAAAAATAGAAGTAGTTCAGAATTGGAAGAGGTCGGCTAATGTCACAGAGATTTGCAGCTTCTTGGGGTTGGCAGGCTATTACAGGAAATTTGTGGAGAACTTCTCCAGGATTGCAGCGCCAGTGACCTGCCTGACTCAGAAGAAAGTCAAGTTCGTTTGGGACAATAAGTGCGAGGAGAGCTTTCAAAAGCTCAAGGATCGTTTGACGTCAGCACCAGTTCTAGCTGTACCATCGGGCTCAGGAGGGTTTGGTTTTTTATTGTGATGCTTCCCGAGTCGGCTTGGGTTGTGATTTAATGCAGAATGGCAGGGTGATAGCTTATGCCTCCAAGCAGTTGAAGGTCCACGAGAAGATTTACCCGACTCATGATCTTGAGCTAGCAGTAGTGGTGTTTCCATTGAAGTTGTTGCGTCACTACGTTTATAGCGAGGCTTGTGAGATATACACTGACTATAAGAGCCTCCAGTATTTGCTCACCCAGAAGGAATTGAACCTAAGGCATAGAAGGTCGCTTGAACTCTTGAAGGACTATGATTGCATAATCATGTACCATCCGGGGAAGGCAAATGTGGTGGCAGATGCCTTGAATAGGAAGTCTATGGGCAGTCTAGCGCATTTCGCAGTTAGGAGGAGACTGTTGGCTCAGGATTTGGCCATGTGTTTGGATGACGGGGCAGTCTTGATAGTGTCAGCCTTTGGTGCATTGTTGGCTCACCTAAGGGTGCAGTCCACGTTGGTAAACATGTTGCGGGTAGTGCAGGAAGAGGATGCTTTTTGTGAACTTACTAAGGATCTGGCTAGGAGGGGTGATGCGCGCCGGTAATGGTTTTGGTATTGACTCGGATGGCGTTCTGAGGTTTAAGAACAGTATAGTGGTGCCAGACATGGCTGAGGTTCGCAGGCAGGTGCTAGAGATGGCTCATCGATCTACATGTACCATGCATCTGTGAGCCACGAAAATGTACCTTGACCTAAGGCAAAACTATTGGTGGAAGGGCATGAAAAGAGAGGTGGCCGAGTTTGTGTCTAAGTATTTGGTATGTCAGCAGGTGAAGGCCGAACATCTTAAGCCGGCAGGATTTCTCTAGAACTTGGAGGTGCTAGAATGGAAATGGGAAAAGATAACCATGGATTTTGTGACAGGGTTGCCGAAGTCTGGAAAGGGCAATGATTCCATCTGGGTGGTAGTGGATCGCCTAACCAAGATGACACATTTCATACCAGTCAGGACAACCTTTTCAGCTGAGTAGTATGCGAGGTTGTTTTTGGATCGGATCGTCGCATATCATGGTGTCCCTGTTATGATCATCTTAGATCGGGGTACTCAGTTCACAGCTTGATTTTGGCAGTCTTTCCAGGAGGTGTTGGGCACTCAGGACCGGTTCAGCACTGCATTTCACCCTCAGACAGATGGTTGTTGGCTTAAGGTTTTCAACCTTAGTCTTAATCTCGGTTCTGATGATAACAAACATGGAACTAATGATTTCATGAAGAGTTACTTTCAAGTTCCATATCGGTTAGCGCTCGACGTCCCCGATCGGAAAAATCGAAGATATCGAAGAAATCAGCAAGGACACTCATCAGCATTCGGGTTTCGTCAAGAAGTGATAGTTTAGATTTAGGGTGTCTAGATATGTTGTATATCCTCTTTATGATGCATAAGAACCCTAAAACCTATCCCGAACCTCAAAACACGAAAACTCGAAAACCGCCCTGAAGTCCACTAAGCCTAGGGAGCTCCTTGGAGAGCTATATGACCTAGATATTTTCCTAACATAAAAAATGACGGTAATTGTTCCTTGGGTAGAAACTAGATAACGAGGTATTTTTTAGGATTTTTTGAAAGCCTTTAGGCTACCCATTCCTGACTCGAGAAGTTAGGAAATTTTTGTTTTCGAAAAATTTGCACTAGACCCCAAGAACTAGATTTTGATTCTTAAGAATTTTAATTTTTTAGATATTTTTATTGAATTCAAATGGGGGGTAATCCTTATATAACATTTATGTTTTAAAGTTATTACCTTAAAATTAATAAATGTTATATAAGTAGACTTAGTGAAGACAGAACCAGAAAATGAACCAAGCAAAGAAAACTGCCCTGCTGCCCTTCCCAAGTTCGGTCGACCGACTGGTCGATCGACCAAAGGAGAAGGCAGTTCAGTCGACCAATCGATCGACCAAACATTGCCAAAAATTGGCAGTAGCTGCATCGATCGACCGGATTGCATATCGCAAGTTGCGACCCTGGCATCTCTACTTCGGTCAACCGATCGGTCGACTGAATTGTGGATTGACGATGTCGCGACTCATTCGGTCGACCGAACAGCGTGAATATCTCACAGAAAGCTAGTGGTCGATCGGTCAGTCGACCGATGATCGACCGGACCATCGATCGGGCGTCGACAACGGTCAAAAATATACCCGTTGACGCCTTGTTTCAGCTGGGGGGTTATAAATACCCATCCCAATCCTTCTTCAAGCCTTCCAACAATGCTTTCAAGCCTAAAAGAGTGATCCTAAGCATTTCTACAAGGCCTTCATTAAGCAATTCTTTCAACAACCCTAGCTTTGATCTACACACCTTGATTTGGCCTTCAAGATTTACCGATTCATCATCTCAAGGCATCAAGAGGACTAGGGAGTGTCTTTTGGAGCTAAGTTCTTAGTGTTTGATTAATTGCTCCAATTGTTATTGTATTTTATTGTTTATTTCTTTGAAATTGAACTTGTGTAAACCTAGGTTGCTAGGTTTAATTGAGTTGGTGGTTGCCTTGGTGTTAAGGCTTAAACCCACCGTTGTAATCATAGTTTACTAGGATTAGTTCTAGTTATCCCTTAGGTTGAGGTGGGAGAGTGCTCTCAATAGGAAGGCGGGATACTTCCGGGTGTGGAAGTGCCTTCGGTTGGAGAGCGGAGACTTTCCGGTGAGTTCTCGTTGTTAGGAAAACTCAATATAATCTAGTAAAGCTAAGTTTAGAAATCTTAAGCGGGGTGCTTAGATAGTGGAGTAGGCATTGGGGCCGAACCACTATAAATCAGTGTGTTTGCATTGATACTTATTTATTTTAATTACTTTATCATTTATCACTTTCGCATTTAGTCGTAAAATTCCAATTTTCCTAAATAATTTAAGAAACGATTAAAACCGGAATTAGGCAAATAGATTTAGATAACACACTATTCACCCCCCCCCCTCTAGTGTGCCATTTCGACCAACAATGGTCAGTCAGAGCGGACCATTCAGACATTGGAGGACATGCTAAGAGCATGTGTCCTAGATTTGGAGGGCAGTTGGGAGAGGCACTTGCCCCTGATTGAGTTTGCCTACAATAATAGCTATCATAGCAGCATTTGGATGTCCTCTTTTAAGGCATTGTGTGGGCGGCGATGCAGGTCGCCTGTAGGCTGGTTTGAGGTAGGGGATTCCCTTATGATGGGACCCGACCTGGTTGAGGAGGCAGTAGAAAAAGTGAAACTAATCAGGGAGAGGTTGTTGGCAGCCCAGAGTCGTTAGAAGATGTATGTTGGGGTCCTTGGTTTAAAGCTTGAATCGTGATTTAAGGGTGATGTGGATGCATGCTAAATCTTGTTTAGGAACCATGATTTAATTTTTGATTTATCTTGATGTTATAAATCTGTTGTGGTGGTAATTTAGGATTAATTATTGTGATTTTCGGATTGATTACCTTGACATTCTGAAAACTCAACTTGTTGAAATATCATGCTGAAATAGTTAATTCATGGCTGATTTTGTAATCTCTATTATGATGCGTATGGTTTACTGAACATAGTCGTGTAACCTATCATTTTAACCCGGAAATATAGTCTGGAACCATCGAACACACTTTGGAAATCAGATTCGGCTTGGATGCACCAGTTTTGGGCTCAACAGTAAACTAAAAATAAAACCTCTAAAATAAAACCCTAATTTTGGCAAATGAAAACTTTAATTGTATAATTAAAATTCAAGGGGAAGCATAATCTATTAAGAGCCAACAAAATAAATTATATGCATCAAATAAAACCTCATGGGTTTATGATATTATGGGTCTAGGCGTCAAGATCGGGCATAGAGTGTTGCAGCGTTTCCCAGTAAAGACACCACTAATACACCGTAGAAGACACTTGACTTAGGTCTTGTTAGCGTCATATCCTTATGGATGGCGGAGAGGCTCGGATAGGAGCCGGATTGCCGGCTTGGCCCAGAAGGTTGGATGGTAAATTCCCAAACTGTGTTTAAGAAATAAGTTCGGATGGGTGAATCCTGATTATTCATGCGATTGTTTATGTAACAAGTTCGGATGGGCAAATCCTGATTGTCCCTACGATTATTTAAGGAACAAGTTAGGATGGGTGAATCCCGATTATTCCTACGTTTCTTGTGGAACAAGTTCGGATGGGCGAATCCCGATTGTTCCCGAGTTTCTTTATTTTAAGGAATAAGTTTGGATAGGCGAATCCCGATTATTCCTATGCTATCTTTAAGGGTATGATTATAGGATAAGCTCAGATGGGTCAATCCCTATTATCCTCATAATCCTTGAATGTGAATTGTTGCCTTAGGGCACGAGTAGGCTGAGGCCTGTTGTACTTCATCACTGCTAAGTGAATTGGTTGCCTTTGGGCATATGATGACTAGATGACCCGTTAGCTTGTCATACCACTTAATGCATTATCCCTGTATGAGACAGGGGCATTTATTCATTTATCTCTGTGGTTGGTTTTTATGGTGGGGGTTGGTAGAATCGTTCCCTGAGTTCTTTTGAACTCACCCGTTGTTTATTTTTATTTTTTTTACAGAGCTTGACTAGTGAGATGGGCTGGAGCACTTGGCGCGGCTGGAGGGCAAATGAGTCACATTGATCTCATAGATGTCCTAGTTATGGGTCGTAGTCGAGTCTTTGGTAGATTTGTCATGCACTTGTGTTATTATATTTTGGAATTGTAGTCTCTTGGGGACAGTTATGCCTTTCATCCAGATTTCATTTGTTAAATCAAACAGATGAACTTTGATTTAGTTACTTCCCCACTTTAAAACATTTTGCTAAAACTTTACTTCTTAAATAGAATCTGTTTGGTTTCTCGTTCATAATAAAGTATGTTATTCTTTCCGTCATGATTTATTATGAGTTGGCATGTGAATGGGACAGGCTGCGGGGTATAGGAACGTATGCCAGTAGTAGCCTGGCGCGCAGGTTGGGCTCAGCCCAGATGTCCGGTCCGCCTGGGCCGGGTCAAGCCTAGAGTAGCTGCTTTTCTTTTTTTTTCTTTTCTTGATCCATCTTTGTAATCTGGCCCAATTTCAAAATGGATTCGGGTTTAAAATGAAGTAACACTCACAATTTCCTCCTTTTATGAGATTTAAGCCCGATGTAGCCTTCTCTTCTTCTCCCAAGAGCCCTATAGTGCTAATCTGTGTCTTGAATCAGTTTGACCAAGTTCAGGCAGTGATCAAATTTGGCCATCGGTAGAACTTTAGTCAGCATATCTGCGGGATTGTGATCCATGTCAATTTTCTGAAGTTTTATTTCTCCTTTTGAAATAATATCCTTGATGAAATGAAATCTGACATCGATGTGTTTCGTCCTTTCATGGAACATCTGATCTTTTGACAAATAAATTGCACTCTAACTATCACTATGCACGAGCATGTCCCTATTTTGAGAAGTTAGTTCTTTTATCAGGTTCTCAAGCCAGATTGCTTCTTTAATTGCTTCTGTAATAGCCATGTACTCCACTTCGGTGGTGGAAAGGACGACAGTGGATTGTAGGCCAGATTTCTAACTTACTGCAGTTCCACCTATAGTGAAGATGTAGGCGATGATCGATCTCCTCTTATCAAGGTCACCGGCATAGTCCGAGTTTGAATATCCTGCAAACGATTCATTAGTTCCACTGAAAACAATATTAGCTTTAGAATTACCTTGTAAGTAGCGCAGAATCCATTTAACCGCCTCCCAATGTGCTTTTCTGGGATTTGCCTTGTACCAGCTCACAACACTGACTGCATGTGCTATATCTGGGCGGGTACAGATCATAGCGTATATAAGACTGCCAACTGCGCTTGCATAGGGTACCTGTGACATACCAATTCTTTCTTTTTTCATCTTTCGAGCATAGCAATTCTGATAATTTGAAATGAGCGGCAAGAGGTGTTTTGACGGATTTTGCTTCTTACATGCCAAAGTGCTCAACCACCTACTTTACATAAGTCTCCCGTGTTAAGTATAGTTTTCTTGCTTTGCAATCTCGCTTTATCTCCATCCCAAGGATTTTTCTTGCAGCCCCAAGGTCCTTCATGTCAAATTCACCCTTAAGGTGTTTCTTAAGCCTATTTATTTCAGTAATATCTTTTGTCGCAATGAGCATATCATCAACATAAAGGAGCAGATAAATCATAGAACTAATTGATTTCTTTAAATAGACACAATTGTTAAAAGATGATCTACTGAAACCAATACCAAGCATAAACTAATCAAACCTCTTATACCATTGTTTGGGAGATTGCTTGAGGCCATAGAGTGACTTCTTTAGGAGGCAGACATGACCAACTTTATTTTTCTCTTCAAACTCTTCTGGTTATGTCATGTAGATCTGTTCTTCTAAGTCACCATGTAGGAAAAGTTGTCTTTACGTCAAGCTATTCTAACTCCAAGTCTTGCATGGCTACTAATGCTAGAAGAACACGAATAGAGGTATACTTAACCACGGAGAAAAAATATCTTTATAATTAATACCTTCCTTTTGACTGTATCCCTTTGCCACAAGCCGAGTTTTATAAATACTGCCTTCTTTGAGTTTGTAGATTCATTTGCACCCAACAAGTTTCTTGTGCGGTGGAGGTTTCACAAGTTCTCAAGTATTATTTTTTTGCAATGACTTGAATTCTTCTGTCATAGCTTCATGCCATTTTCTTGAATCTGTCTGATTTAGGACTTCTTTATAGGAGACTGGTTCTCCAATGCACAGTGTTTCTTCAGCCACGGTGTTTCTTCTTTATAGGTAGTAATATTTGCATACCTAGGATTAGGACATGATGCTCGCCTAGGTCGATTGAGGGCGATGGAATAAAGATTCTCCTCCTCAACTTGATATTGCTCCTCCTCGACTCGGTGTGGCTCCTCCTGGACCTGAACATGTTCTTTAGTGGTCTGTTCTAATGAGGTAGTGTCATTGGCTTCTATGGAAGGTGGTCGAGGCACAAGTGTAGGGAACCAAAATTCTAAGGTAGCAGGCTGAGGTGGTGTTTCTTCTTGTGGCACTGTAGGTTCCTATGAGTCCTCTTCTTGGTCCTCCTTTTTCATTTTCAAGAGTACATGTTCATCAAAAATCATATCTCTATGGATTTTTGCTTTACAATTATTTAGACACTACACTTTATAGCCTTTCACTCCACTAGGATATCCTGAGAATATTATTTTTTTAATCTAGGTTCTAATTTTCCTTCATTCACCCTGACATAGACAGTGCTCCCAAAAATTTTAAGATGGTCATAAGAAGCTGGCGACCCGGTCCATTTTTCCTCAAGCGTCTTGAATTCAATTGACGAAGAAGGAGATTGATTTATCAGGTAGCAAGCGGTAGATGTAACCTCTAATCAAAAGCTTTTAGAAAGGTTAGCATTAGAAAACATACATCTTACCATTTCTATGGTGGTGCAGTTCATCCATTCTGTTACTCCCTTCTACTGAGGTGTGCGGGGAACTATATGATGTCATATGATCCCTTCCATGGAGTAAAAATCTTTAAATTCTCCACTACAAAATTCTAGGTCATTGTCGGTTCGTAGGGTCCGAACATTTCTACCGGTTTGCTTCTCAATCATTGCCTTCCAAGACTGAAATTTAGAGAAGACATCAGATTTATTTTTAATAAAATATGCTCATACCTTCCTGGAGTAATCATCAATAAATGTGAGCATGTATCGGGCTTCTCCTTGAGATTCAACCGGTGATGATCCCCATAGATCAGAGTAGCCAATTTCTGCTTTCCAAGTAGTCCCTTTTGTTCAAGTATTAGCATGCTCCTTTCATTAATATGTCTTAATCTCATATGCCATAATTTAGTAAGATCATTATCAGAGTGTTCAGATGTTACCATAGTTGTACCACTTGTTACTGTTGTGCCTTGCAGAATATAAAGTTAGTTTACCTTTAGTGCTTTCATTACTGTTAAGGACTCATTTGTGACTCTAAAAACCCCGTTTTGGCCAGAATACTTGTAAGTACCTCTACTTTTTCATCCTCATCAGCATAGGATGCTTCCCCGTTCTGATTTTGCTCCTCCTGTTGTCTTCGTTTCAGCTTACGGCATTCTGATTTCATGTATCCCATCTTTTGCAATAATAGCACTGTATATTTTTTGATCTGGATTTAGATCGAAACTTACGTCGGCTTTTGTCCCGTGACCTGTTTCATCCTCTAGTGTTCAAGGCTTCTCCACGGATTCTAGAGGATCCTGTGGTAAGTTGAGAGTCGATAATTTTCTTGGACACTAGCATTGTTGTCACCTCATCTAGAGTAATTGTATTATTGTCATATAATAAATCTTCACGAAAATTCTTAAAAGAAGAAGGGTGAGTAATTAAAAGCATAAAAGTCTTATCTTCTTTCTCAAATGTAACTCCCATATCCTCAAGATCAGCAAGAATAGAATGGAAAGTGCTAATATTAACAGAAGTGTCATCAGTCATGCGTAAAAAATATAATTTTTGTCTAAGTGTTATCTTACTTGTTAGAGTTTTATCCTAGTAGATTATAGCAAGCTTTTTTCATATATCTGCAGCGATCTTTTCTGATGCAACTTCTCGTAGTGCCTCATTGCAGACGCTCATGTACAAGGTTGCTTTAGCACTTTCATCGGCCCGGTCTTTTTCCCTTTCAGTGCCCTCCATTTCGTCTCATTCATGAATAGTGTCCTGTAGGTTCTTCTTAACCAATATTGTTTTCATCTTCAAAGCCCATAACGAGTAGTTGACGTTATGGTCCAATTTCTGGATTTCGTATTTCGCCCCTGACATTATGGATTGTTGGCTCTAATACCACAACTGTTAGGAAGAAAATGGGTCTTCCTGGAAGGATCCAAAAATCCAAACGCCGAAAGTAAAAATACCAAAATGAGTAAATCCAGAAAACAAAAAGAACACCGAAATTTACGTGGTTCGGCCCGGCGGGGTACCAGGCCTACTCCACGGGGAGAAGAGGGCACTGATTTTATTAGAGAGAGGAGAAAATACGGCCAGTACAAGATAATCAGAATAAAAATAACTAAACTGTGAAAGAAAAAAATTGCCTGGACTCAGATATTTTTCTGCACCCCGAAATTTGGATTCTTGCTTCTGCCTAAAAACAATGGATGCAGTGTCCTTGATCTTCTTGCTTCTGCCTGAGACGGTGTGATGGAGAAGAGAGCCGCCAAAAAGAAACCTTACTTGAGAAATAAAGCAAATGAGATAATTTAGAGTTGTATATTGGACCCCTTTTTATACTGATTATTTTGATGATAACAAACCTATTTAACAAGTGCTTGAAGTATGAAAATTGCAGGATCGATGAAACATACGTCAAGCCTTACGTCTTTCAATCAATCTCCAAAACAGATCAATGTGTGCATCAAAAATATTTTGGATAGCATGGAGAATCCTTTAAAGTTAAAGCACGCTGAAGAACGAAGTCATAAAACCAATCATGAAATGAGAAAGCCAAGATAGAATTTTCCAGCTCTGGTTCGGTCGACCGGACGATCGACTGAATGTTGTTAAGTATTGGTAGCAGCCAATTCGGTTGACCGATCGGTCGACCGAATGATGCAAAAAAGTGGCAGTAGCCATTCGGTCGACCGAAGTTAGTGAAGGAATCGCAGAAGGCTGCGTCGGTCGACTAGTCGATCGACCAACCGAAGCCAAAATTTGGCAGAAGGCGCATCGGTCGACCGATTGGTCGACCGAATTATAGATCGCAAGTCGCACGACCCTAGCGTCACTGCTTCGGTCGACCGAATTTGGGATTGCTAATCTCGCGATAGTCGGTCAACCCGTCGGTCGACCGAAGGGCACGTAATACTCACAGAAAGCTGGGCGATCGATCGGTTGGTCGACCGACGATCGACCGGACCATCGATCGGTCGACCAATGATTGACCAGACCATCGATCGGGCGTCTGTAACGGTAAAATTAATGCCCGTTGACGTCCTATTTCAGTTGGGGATTATAAATACTCTCTTCTAACCTCTTTTGTGTTGGTCTCTTAGTTAATTTTGGATGCAAAAAGCCTTCAAAGAGTGATTCCATAACATCCTCCAAGCTTCAAAGCGACAACATTCATCAGCCTAACACTTGATCCCTTGCTGTCAAAAGAGCTCTCCTTCAAAGGGTTCATCAAGCCGGTTAGGCGTGGAAAGAAGAGGCGTTTAAGTGTGATAAGCTGTCGTTCCTCTTCTTGTAATAAGTTTTGTTTTACTTTGTTCTTCAACTCATTGTATTTGAATTATATGAAGACCTAGTGTTAGGTCTTGGATTTAAGTGCTGTTTAAAGCCACTTGTGTAAACGTAGTTTACTCGATTAGTTCTAGTTGTCCCTTAGGGTTGAGGTGGAAGAGTGCTCTCAATAACAAGACGGAGACTTCTGGGTGTGGAAGTGCCTTAGGTTGAGAGTGAGTCTCTTCGAGTCAAAGTTCTCTGTGTAAGGGAAACTAATTAATCTAGTAAAACTTAGATTGGAAATCCTAAGCGATGTGCTTAGGTAGTGGAGTAGGCATTGGGGTTGAACCACTATAAATTTGTGTTTTAGCATTATTACCTTTCGTTTGTGCTTAATTGATTCATCTTGCTTCCGCATTTAATTGTAAAATTGCAATTTGCTTATACAATTTAAGAAACGAGTAAAATCGAAATTAGGCAACAAGAATTAGTTAACACACTATTCATCCTCCCCTCTAGTGTGCCATTTTATACAATAATTGGTATCAGAACAGGTTGTAATTTGAGATTTCACCATCCCCTCTACATCTAGTCTCGATCCGAAAATGGCACTAGAGTTGGCAGCGTCTATACCACCTAGGTTTGATGAGTCAAATTTTGGTCTTTGGAAATGAAGAATGTATACATTCTTAAAGACTCAAGGTATAGGTGTGTTTAATATGTTAAAGTCAAAATACAAAGAACCTAAGGAAAACATGGATGCATAGACCCAAGAACAAATTAACAGATTTGAGTTAAATGCTAAGGTAACAAATTCCATATATTGTTCTTTTGAAAATAACACTCTTGAAAAAGTCATGCACTGTACTTCGGCATATGATATTTGAGCAACTTTGAACATGCTTTATGATTATGCTAAAACTGAAGAACTTGCTACTCTAAATGAAGGAGACGATGACAATTGTCATACTCCTATATCTAATGAAGTTCTTGAAGCTAATAGTGTATCTAGCCAAAGAAGTACAAAGAGTCGAAAGAGAAAGGTGATATGTCACCTATGCAATGAGAAAGGGTACGTGAAGAAGAATTGCCCTAGTATGAAGAAGAAGGCAAAATGGCCGAAGGTCAAATGCTTCCACTCACTCACATGCATCAAGTGAAGCATCCTCACACCATGATCACCAAGCTAACATCATGAACGTTGATGAGGAGGTATGCTCTTCTTCTAGTCATGATGATCATAATTATAGATCTAATTCATCTAGTTCCTCAGATCTTCTTTAAGATGAATTATTAGACGAATGTAAAATTATGTATGCCTTGATGGTTAAAAAAGATAAAGAAAACAAAAAATTAAAGAAGAAAAACTTGACTCTTAGCTCTCATTTACATGATGCTAAATTAGAAAATGAGAAGCTAAAACTTAGTATCTCTAATCCATGCCATGATATTTTAAGTATTGACACTAAGGAATTGAAAAACAAAAATGACATGTTAAAGAATGAAAATAATATGGTGAAAACTCAATTGCATGCTTTGCATAAATCTATGAATGATTTGAAGAATGAAATGTTGATCTTGAATAGAAAAGTTAATAATTCTTTTCTTAATTCTAAAATTCAAAATGTCTCATTTATGAAACCTCAGAAGAAAAATGTTTCCTTTAAAAATGTTCATGCTCATCATAAGCATCCTAACATTATGCCTCATGTCCATAAGAAAAATGAAATGAAAAGATTTAATGGACATTATTTTTGTTATGGTACATATGGGCATGCAATCTATGATTGTACCTTTAAAATGAACTCTAGTGTTATTAAGACACTTTGGGTACCTAAGATCACTAACCCCCAAGGACCCAAAGCCATTTGGGTACCAAAAATCTCATCTTCTTTTGTAGGGGGAACTACCACACAAAGGTAAACAAAAATGGAATATCAAAATTGACATTGGATCCAAATGAGAAATCTCCAAGAGGTTGCAACTTCAAATCATCACGATGCCTAAGTATGGAAATTGGCATCTAGGTATACTTTGTATCATCTCCTTACTTTGGTCTGCTTTATTTAAGTTGGAGTTGTGATACTTGTTTAATTTGAGTTATTTTCCCCGCTCTTGTTAAGAGTCCTTTTGAAAATGTTTTTTATTTTTTGATTTCTTGGTCTTCTCGGAGACCTATGTAGCTTGTAATGGGCTCATGCGACCTTGCAGTTTTAAATCGTAGGCTCATTGTGGCCTTTCGGTTTTCAACCAATAGGAAAGGTTGGAGATCTTATGTTTCAAAATTTCACATGTTGAGATCTCTCGATTCATTTTGGTTTCATGACAATTTTACTTGAAACGAATTTTTAACTATCTAGCTTAGGTTGAAATTCTCAAATGAAGTACACTTGCAAGTTATTGTAAATGGAAGGCTATTATGAAGAAAATGAAAAAGGAAATGAAAAGTTTGGAAAATTCTCAAGAATGATGTATGAGTTTAATTTTGCAAAAATATTTGTATAATAATTGATTATTCATGTTTAATGATGTCTCTGTACTCATGATTGTATTTGCTTGATAAATATATGAAAATTCATGAGTAGGTAAAACTTTGATAACTTAGGCAATTTCAAAATATCTTGATTGGATGAAATTTGCTCTAGGTTAGAATTTTCATTAGAGACCTAATTTTTTTTATGGTTGGCAAACATGTTTAAAATACACATATCACATGAGTCTAGATATTTAAACTTGAAAATTCATGTCTAGATAACGAATGCGATAACTAGATTACTTTATGAAATTCAAAATTGAAAATGCTTGACCTAAAT
The DNA here is from genome assembly GCA_034359265.1 of Canna indica. Taxonomy (NCBI): domain Eukaryota; kingdom Viridiplantae; phylum Streptophyta; class Magnoliopsida; order Zingiberales; family Cannaceae; genus Canna; species Canna indica. The sequence continues at coordinate 43,724,372 of CP136893.1, forward strand.
CAACAATTTGACTTAGAAATCTTTGTTTAAGTTCAAATTTTCACAAACATATTTAGATTCACTCATGTTAAATGTCCAAGTGCCTAAGCTAGAGAAAACATGAGTAGATAGCTAAATTTGATACTTAGCACTTTTATGGATTTAGGGATACTTTGAACAAAATCGTGCTAAGTTCATATCTCGATTAAACGACATTAGTTTCACTCTAAACTTGACAAACAAGTTTTAAATGATTATATCTTGTTATTAGAAAGTTTGAACAAAATCTGAAATCGATGGATAAATGACTTATATTTACAAAAATGCCATTGAGATCTTGTTGAATTTCTAAAAAATTATAGAGATATCATTTCTAAGTGATTCTTGATTTTTTGGAATCCTCATAAAGTCTAATTCATGTAAAAAAAAATTATACAATTTAAATGCTCACACCCTCTCAAAAATAATTTTTTTAAAGGGATAAAAACCCAGGGCAGATCGAGCAGTTGATCGGCCTGCGATCGCCCGATCGACCGGCGGGCGGAAATCGATTTGGATCACCCATTTCTTCGGCCAGATTCAATCCTGGTCGTTCAAACCTAGTGTTTAAGCCCGAAACTAGGGCTTCCTTTCCCATTCGACCGGTTGCCACAACCTAAAACCTCTCCTCTCATCTTCTAGGCTTTCTACCTCCTCTCCAAGATTCTTCTCCAAGGTAAAAAAAAGCTTGATCTTTACCCATCATTCATGAGGTTATTCTCAAAAACGTGATTTCTTCATCTCTTACTCTCTCAATGTGTCTTGATTCATACATAAAAATGTGACTCATGCTTATTTTTCTTGGATGATAATTTCTCTTTCGCATGTTTACTCCAAAAATGAGTTTTTTTTAACAAAAATCAAATATCTCATGTCTTCTTCAAATGATTCAATATTTACTTTTTAAAAGAATTTTATTTTGGTCAAAAATTATTAGTCAAGAACTCTCTTGTTTTCTTTCATGGGCTTTTCTCAACATTAACTTTGCCCTTCTTAAAAGAATTTTATTTTGGTCAAAAAGAAAAATATTTCTTATTCTCTTATAGCCAACACAAGTTTTTTTTAATGTATGATCTTTTCATTTATGAATCATTTTATTTAATCTTACCTTTTATTTTAATTTTTTTGTTTATTCTTTATCTTGAAATTTAATGATAAAATCTTTTTTTGTCCTTGCATGAACCTATGTCGATCTTTAATTATTTTTTTTGCTTTCTTTTATTTGCGTTAAAAGCATGCATCTCTCATCTAAAGCTAATCATCTACATCATCCTCATAATTAACTTGCAGAATGTCACCCAAGACTAAACTCCCAACCTTACCCGATAACCTATTGACCTCGTTAGGCAATAAACTAGCTGCTAAGTTTGTAGGTAGAGCTATCCTGCAGACACGTCCAGTCAATCTAGGTGATTTAGAACAATTTGATATTAGAGGCAAACTTATTAGCATGAGATGGGTAGAGTTTCTAGAAAATCAAGTACCTGTATGCCCCATCCTGATAAAAGCCTTTTTCTCCAACCTGGTGATAGAAAAGGCAAGGTATGGTGATGACTTTATTCTTCGGTTTGAAATCCTAGGAAAATCCATAGTAATCACCAAATCCCACATTAAAGATGCATTTGGGTTTCCTTTAGTAGGAAGATCAATTTATAAGATGTCCACACACCGTTTTCATGAGGATTTTCCTCCTCATGAAGTTGTGTCAGCCATTTGTCCTGAGAGTTATCAGGGGATGATCCCTACCCAAAGCATCAAACTGTCAACCACTGTCAGGATTATGCATCTCATCATTTCGTATAATATCCTTCCTAGAGCAGGTCATTATGATGAGGTCACTACTATGAGTTCTAGGGTACTCTTCTTTGACATGTCTCGCACTCCTACAGATGTCTCTGATGTCATACTTAGGTATATAGCTGAAGTTCATGCCTCGAAAAAACAAGCCTTACCATATGCCTCAGTAATTTCTCACTTCATATATGAAGCTGAGGTAAATAGGTCTAGATTTGAAATCGAGTCCATACCCAAACCCATAGATTCTTTCTCTTTGAGCTGTATGAAGATCCTTGAAAATCAGCATGACAAAAGATTGCGAGGAGAACCCATGGAGGAGACCGAGCATGCCATAGGCATGGACGAGGGTGATGCTGGTGGGAGTTCATCATCCAACACTCTTATGGGCGACTAGGTGATCTGGAGCATCGCTTTGCTCAGTTTCACATTGATCAGGTGGAATGGAACAAACAAACAACAGCCTGCATAGACGAGTACGGCCATTAGATGGACGAGTATGGTATAATCATCGGTGAGCATGGTCGGCGCATCGATGAGTATGGTCGTCAAGTAGATGAGATGAATGGGAGAGTGGATGAGATGTGACAATATTATCGGTCGCATCTACCACCTCCTCCACCACCTGAGGACGACTAGTCCTCTTTGATGTATTGATGTTATTCATCTTATGAACATGTATTTCACACTCAACTTTATATATATTTGGTTGACTATGTTAAGTGATGATTAGTATTGTAAGTGTTATATTTTTTTTTTATGTATGCTTGTTATGTTTGATTTTTTTTTATGAATGACAAAAGAGGAAGAATATATGCATATAGATAGGGGGAGCACAATATGGAGAATATATGCATATCGAAGGGGGGAGAATATATGCATATCGATAGGGGGAGCACAAAATGAATACTTCATTTCAAGTACCATGCATATAGATAGGGGGAGAATGAGAAAATATATGCATATAGATAGGGGGAGCTCTAATTGAATACATTATTTCATTTCCTTGGAGCTCCCATGTGTCCATTTAACAAGTCATACTTCATAATAATTATCGGATACATTACTTCATCTTGATATTTATCGTCAATGGTTTGTCATCATCAAAAAGGGGGAGATTGTTAGCTGAAGGTTTCTTCCTTCATGCTTTATTCTCCTCATGATTATTTTGATGATAACAAACCTATTTAACAAGTGCTTGAAGTATGAAAATTGCAGGATCGATGAAAGATCGTCAAGCCTTACGTCTTTCGATCAATCTCCAAAACAGATCAATGCGTGCATCAAAAATATTTTGGATAGCATGGAGAATCCTTTAATGTTAAAGCACGCTGAAGAACGAAGTTGAAAAACCAAGCGCGAAATGAGAAAGTCAAGATAGAATTTTCCAGCTCTGGTTCGGTCAACCGGACGGTCGACCGAATGCTGTTAAGTATTGGCAGCAGCCAATTTGGTCAACCGTTCGGTCGATCGAATGATGCGAAAAAATGGCAATAGCCATTCGGTCGACCGAAGTTAGTGAAGGATTCGCAGAAGGCTGCGTCGGTCGACCGACCGAAGCCAAAATTTAGCAGAAGGCACATCGGTCGACCGGATTGCAGATCGCAAGTCGCGCGACCCTGACATTACTACTTCGGTCGATTGATTGGTCGACCATATTTGGGATTGCTAATCTCGCGACAGTCAGTCAACCCGTTGGTCGACCAAAGGGCGCGTAATACTCACAGAAAGCTAGGCGATCGATCGGTCGGTCGATCGGCGATCAACCGGACCATCGATCGGGTGTCTGTAACGATAAAATTTATGCCCGTTGATGCCCTGTTTCAGTTGGGGATTATAAATACTCTCTTCTAATCTCTTTTGTGTCGGTCTCTTAGACAATTTTGGATGCAAAAAGCATTCAAAGAGTGATTCCATAACATCCTCCAAGCTTCAAAGCGACAACATTCATCAGCCTAACACTTGATCCCTTGCTGTCAAAAGAGCTCTCCTTCAAATGGTTCATCAAGCCGGTTAGGTGTGGAAAGAAGAGGCGTTCAAGTGTGATAAGCTGTCATTCCTCTTCTTGTAATAAGTTTTGTTTTAATTTGTTCTTCAACTCATTATATTTGAATTGTAGGAAGACCTAGTGTTAGGTCTTAGATTTAAGTGGTGTGTAAAGCCACTTGTGTAAATGTAGTTTACTCGATTAGTTCTAGTTGTCCCTTAGGGTTAAGGTGGAAGAGTGCTCTCAATAACAAGGCGGAGACTTCTGGGTGTGGAAGTGCCTTAGGTTGAGAGTGAGTCTCTTCAAGTCAAAGTTCTCTATGTAAGGGAAACTAATTAATCTAGTAAAATTTAGATTGGAAATCCTAAGCGGGGGTGCTTAGGTAGTGGAGTAGGCATTGGGGCGGAACCACTATAAATTTGTGTGTTAGTATTGTTACCTTTCGTTTGTGCTTAATTGATTCATCTTGCTTCCGCATTTAATCGTAAAATTATAATTTGCCTAAACAATTTAAGAAATGAGTAAAATCAAAATTAGACAATAAAAATTAGTTAACATACGATTCACTCCTCCTCTAGTGTGTCATTTTATACAATATTGTCCACCTGGGCCCGACCAAGCTCAGAGTAGCTGTTGTTCTTTTTTTTTCTCTTACTTTTTTTTTTCTTCATTCATCTTTATAATATGACTCAATGTCAAAATGAATTCGAATTTAAAATGAATCAGCACTCACGTTTGCCAATCAAATGACCTCTTGAATTGGATTTGACATTCTACTCCTACTAGCTAATCCATTTTATAAGCAGATGACATCTCCATGGGTCATTTAATCGAGCTTCCGTATTCTTGTCGAAGTTTGCCAAAAAAATTCGACATGCAAGATGATGACTACCAATCTAAATACTTGAACCCCAACATTGTATCATTATCATGTATAATAAATAAAAGTCAATATTTAGAGTAAGCATAACCTCATATTCTTTACTTAAATGAATTTCGTACGGGTTTTGAAAATAACAGATTTCATATTTTGTTTTGGGAATAAACAAGTTTCTTCTCCTGCTTTGGAAAAATTGCTGAAAAATTACTTGAAAAAGTCAAGATTAGATCATTATCGTGTATGTTAAAAAGCCAAGATTTAGAGTAAGCATAACCTCATATTATTTACTTAAATGATTTTATATAGATACAGAACGAGAGAGGCATGTGCTTGGCCTATACAAGCATCTTTGCTGAATTTCTAGCGAATACACCTCGAATAGCTAGTTTTCACTATACTGGATTCGCATAAACGGGAGAATGAAATTTGCGAAGAATCACATCATAACAGGAAAGTTAAATTCTTTATATCAATTTCAATCGTCCACCGAATCATAATGATTCCAAAATTTACTTAGAGATGACAATGAATCGTGCCCGACTCAATCAGGCCTATTGCCTACCGGGTCTTGCCACACACGATTGGGATTCCAGAAGGGCAGCCCAGCATGGCACGAGGCCCGACCCTTCGAACTCGGGCCTGTCCACTAGGCTAGTCTTGGCCAGTATGCCAGCCTAGCTAGCGCTAGACATGCCTGGCCTAGGGTCGCGCCAGAGCGTGCCAAGCTTGGCACAAGCCACGTGTCGTGCTGTGCCACGTGTCGTGCTCAACCCACACGATGTGCCAAGAATGGCACGCGCATGGGGTAGTGCCTGCAAGCACGAGCCACATGCCCAAGGGACGAGCGTCCCTTGGGGACAAACAGATCGTGCCTAGCTCGGCCTGAAATTTCCCGAGCCGAGTCAAGCTCAACCCTAACCCTTGCCGCCTATGGGCAGGCCCGACCCATTGCCACCTCTAGATTTACTATTGAATTAGAAAGGCAGAAGGTACAAAAATGCCCCTAAAATTTTTTTTGGATCAAAAATACCCCCGACGTTATGGAATTGGGTATAAAAATACCCTTATAGGTAAACAGTGTTAATATAGGGATAACGAAGCTGGCATGACTAATGAATGGGAATGATGACGTGTATAGGTAAACGACGTTAATGGAGGGATAACGAAGTTGACGTAGCTGATGATTGGGACTGATGACGTGGACACGTGGCACGCATGCAGGCCAAGATATTTTCTCTTAGGTACTAAAATGCCCTTGACGTTTTCTCACGGGTACTAAAATACCCCTAAGATTTTTTTATAGATACTAAAATACCCATAACATTAGTTTTGGAGCTAAAATACCCCTGAGGTTATTGAAAATGATACAAAAATGAGACCAAGCTAACTTCTGTTAGGAGAGACTTAACGGAGATGTCGTGGATGCTGATATAGATGTTGATTTTACACATGGCGCACATGTAGAGAGCAACTTGCCATGTAAACGACACATAAGATGCAACGTAGGGGTGAGAAAGAAAATAAAAAATTCGGTTAATAAAAAAATTGGTCCGAAATCGAATCAAATTTTTCGATTAACCGATTCGATGGTTTCAATTTCGGTTTTTATTTTCTAAATTTTCGGTTTTCGATTTCGATTTCCGTTTCGATTTCGATTTCTTAAGTGTCGCTTGCGTGGCAAGTTGCTCTCTGCATGTGCACCACGTTTAAAGTCAACATCTTTGTTAGCATCCACGACATCCCCGTTAAGTCTCACCTAACAAAAGTTAGTTTGGTGTCATTTTTGTACCATTTTCAATAGCCTTAGGAGTATTTTAGCTCCAAAACAAACGTTATGGGCATTTTAGTACCAGTGAGAAAATGTTAGAGGTAATTTAGAATCCATGAGAAAATGTTAGGGGCATTTTAGTACCCATGAGAAAACGTCAGGGGCATTTTAGTACCTGTGAGAAAACGTCTTGACATGCATGTGCGCTACATGTTCACGTCATCAGTCCCAATCATTAGCCACGTCAGCTCCGTTATCTCTCAATTAACGTTGTTTACCTATAGGAACATTTTTGTACCAATTTCATAACATAAGAAATATATTTTTTTTTCTAAAAAAACCTAATAGATATTCTAGTACTCATGAAAAAATATTAAAAATTATTTTTTACCTTTTCCCAATTAGAAACATCGATATATCCTATGAATAGAAATACATTCAAACAATGAATAAAGGCACAACCACACAACTGAGATAAGACAACCAGATGAAATCAGCCCCCTAACTACTAGGGGTGTGCACGGGTATCGAGTAGACCCGAAACTAGTTGGAATTGACCCAATCGAATAGGTTCCGGATAGACTCTAATTAAATTCGGGTAGGGTTCGGATAACAAATCAAGGAACCGGTTCCGGTTCCAAGTCCAACACGTCGGGACCGAGAATCGAAATCGGAACCGCTACTGGATTATATATATTTAATTATTTAACTCGAATCCGATATATTAGATAAAAGATATATTCTTAGAATTTTGAGAATTTATGACATCCACAACCACTATATTACTAATGATTATAGTTGTCAATGAAGTAGAGAATACCATTCATTTTGCAACATGAGTATTCTTTATAACATTTATAATGTCTATATCTCTTTTAGGAGCTTATTAGCAATTTCTCAATATAATCTATTGGTTACACTCTACATATATTATTATTTTTGTCACAAAACAACAATATAAATTATAGTGAACATTAACGAATCCTTTCATTCATTAATTCATTATTTTCTATATTTACATTAACAAAATTAAATAGATGATTCAATAGGTTATTCGGAATCGAAACCGGTGATTCCGGATAGGATCCAATTCTAAGTTCCAACAGGATAGGATCATGATCCAAAATATAAGAACCGATCTTATATAAGATAAATTTCGAGTATCATAAAGATTACATGGTACCCGACCCGCTCACCCCTACTGACTACAGAGGCGGTCTGTCTTCTGCCACCTACCGCAGGCAACACAGCCTGTATCCTATCAAGACATGATAAAATTTGTCAAAAAGAAATTTTGATCAGTTTATTTAATTTATAGTACAAATGAAATATGCTTATTATATTTTTCCTTTAAGCTTAATTACTCTCTAGTATATCTAAACCCTCAAGACTTAATTGTTTAAGTCTTTAATATCTATTGCAGTTTTCGTTCTCTTTTATCTGTCTAATCTCTCTACTTTTTCTGTAATCTGCCCTTAATATCTCAAATTTTTATATTTTATAATTATTATAAATAAACAATTTGGATGCTAGAGATCTTGCCCTCGAAACTCAAGAACCTCAGTACCCAGTCACCAGTCACCACTGCAAACAGAAATAGCCAATTTTTCCAACTACTTTCTCAAATTGAGAATCTCAGTACCCATAGAGTGATATTGCCTATATCTGAGTCATTCATATCATAAACACAAACCACAACCAAATGAAGAACAGTTCATCTCAAGGAAGACTGGACGTCAAACATTGTAGAATGGGCAGTATGTGAATAACGAACTATGATGATATTCTAATCTTTACACATCTCGACAACAGGCTCACATGAAGAGAATTAACAAGTAAAAAAAGTAAGTTGTGTTTCTGCGACAGCGGGAATGTTGACCTAAAAGTGGTTACAACTGTTACCAAGTCCTAAACATCGATGACCTGCGGGCCAAGATATGGCACAACATCCATCTTCAAATCCTTGGACATATCTACTTCTTCCAACCATCCCAGACATTGATCTGCCCCTTCTATTTGGTCAAGAACACCATCTGCAAAAGTAATCAGAAACTCTGTGAGGTAATGATAAATAACTTCAATGGATCAATTCTCTGCAATCGGCCATGTTATATTAAATCAAAGATATTAAGAGATCCATTATCTCAAGTACAAACTCATATTGTACATGGTTGGTGATTTACATTCATCTCCAGTGAACATCCAATAATTTTTTTGTCAAAATATATGGTTATAACATACATACATATATACATACAAGGCTAAGTTGGAGAAAAAATTTATATAGGGGCCTTATTAAGGCTTAATCCAGGCTGCTGATAGGGATCTCCTACAAATCTGCTTTGTCTAACTTAATAACATAGGAGCAAAGGTTTAAAATTATTTGTCTTTATTCCAGAAATTCGATGGATCGAAATCCAAATAGCTGAGAACCAATGGTCTCGATCATGCCTTCATAATGCCCTCTACTGATGGCAAGCCCCTATAGAACTTTTGTTCCACTCATCTTTCCCATGAATGGTCTCACCTTAATATTATATTAAAAAATAGCTATTTATAAGTATTAAAACGTGCATGCGGCAAATGGAGTACATATTTAAATAGCCTAGTCAAGAATATATACATTGGTTCCATCTAACAAAGGGAGAAAGAAAAAAATCCATTAGGATATCAGCTACATATAAAACAATCAAATACTATATTTTATTGTAGATTGACGCAAATATAATGATTCTGTTTGCATTTTGAGTTGTGACAAGTTATCAAAAAAAAATTATTGTGAAGTTGCCTACTTTGTTGCTTTTATTAATACGATTGAAACTAAGCCAAACATATCATAATATATATGGTACATAAGATAGATAGTTTAAAATGGGTATGCTAGAAGACAGCCAACAGAAATACACTATCAAAGAAGTGCATGGACGCTGCAATTTAACTATAAGGAACAAGCAACTACTTGTAGAATGCTTACTTGGATATTTCAAGTAGGGAAGATCCTGGTAGTATGTTATGTCGCGGTCCTCTTCTTTTGAGTAAGGAGGTCCTTGAACATCAAGTATAGCACATGGTGTGATGGCCGTGAAGGTATGAATATTACCTCCAGTTGTAGGGTAAAGAATGGAAGTATCACAAGGGGAAGTAAAATCAGAATCCATTACCAACTTTGCTGCTCTCACTGCAAAATTTTGCTTAAATTGTTAACAGGATCAAACTTACGTAAGATAGCATCCTAAAAGATTTGTAGACTGTAAGCATAGAGAAGTTAAGATTACATTTAGCTGAGGGGGCAGAGTTGTCTATTGGAACAGGGTCAAGCCAGTCGTAAGATTTTATATGCATTGATCCTAGGAGGAGCTTGCTAAAAACAGTCATTCCAGGGTGGTTGTGAAGAGGAATAACAGCTCTGGGGGGCAAGATGAATATACAAATCTGCAAAGAAACAAAAGAAACCAATCCAAATGGTATTAATAAAGTTCATTCACAGAATGCAAATATAAAAAGCTACTAAGATCTATGATTATTTGATGGAAAAGTTGACTTTGCTTCCTAATTGTGCATCATCAAAAAAACTGGATATATTTTAGAGTAATTTTCTTAATGCTTGTCTGGTTATATCCAACAAAATGATTCTTGCCTAGAGTGGCTTTTAAGCAAGCAATAAAGTTCAGAGGTCTTACCGAAAAATTATCACATTTGTATATAACTGCATATGTGATCCTCGGGGTTCCTTTGGGCGGACTTCTAACCCTAAGAAGCATATCGGTGCTTAGTCCAATATCTTCAGGTTTCATTTTATCTGGATAAAAAGACAAAAGATTAAAGCTTGATGATGCTTTATATTCAAGTTTGACAGAGAAGGTGAATATAACAAAATTTATGGAGAAAAATATTCTAGAAGAAAAATAAGGATTTTGATCAGATAAAAAACAAGCTTGAGTAAACAGTTTATAACATTGATCAAGTTCCTGGCCAATGCTTTCCTTCAAAAAATGAATAGTTGGGAGTTGTACAATAATAAAACAATTTATTTAATTTCATGAAAACATCAGATCTATGCAACAAAGACCATACAAGTAAAAGAAAAGACTCATAAACCAACAAAACTACTAGAGACAATAAAGAATAGATCATTTAACCAAAGCTACATCTCCAGAGATCTTTTGCTCGTGGAACAAAAACAACTATATATGCAAGCACTCTTGATGCAGCTGAGAGCAGCACCGAATTAGGTCAAACGAAGTATGAATTAGCACACATAAAAAAGCCTGGATTGCTCGACCAACTCCAACGCGAACCATTTTGTATGATATACAACAAATTTGAGGATACAAGTTACCTGAATGGAATGCTTGAATCAAAACAAGTGTGTACTATAAAAAGTAAAACAGAATATATTTGCACACAATAGCTAAGTTCTACACAGCGAAAAGAAATCCTTAGTTTACATATAATTCTGTTCTAACTAGTTAACTACAAAAGTAAGTTGATGCAATCCTGTAAAGAAGCTAGTACCTAAGAGAAGGTGCAGCATCTCGACGTCGGCAGGCTCGGGCACGGTCCCCGAGCCGCCCTTGAACACCGTCTTGCACGCCAAGAACAGCCGCTGGATCGCCGAGGAGGCGGGCTGCACCCTCCGCCGAGTGCGCCGGCTGCACCCCCGCTTCCTCAGCAGCCTCTCTCCGTTCCTCTTCGCCCCCGGTCGCTTCTCCAACCTCTCCTCCTCCTCCTCCCCGTACCTCGCCTCTACTTTCATCAAGACGGAATCTTTCAAGTCTAGAACTACAATTCCGAAACCAAAACCTCTCAAGGTCGCAACTTCACCGACACCGGAGATCTAATCTCGCGGGAGAAGAAACAATAAGCCAAAATTGGAGCGGAACAAGCTCGGAAAATGATCGAGATCAATGGAAACAGCGGAAAATGTTGGATATTTTGGCAAGAGACCGGGAGAGGAGAGCTGGGGGTGTATAAAGGAAACAGTGGGACAGCAAAACCAGGGGCCATTGGATGGCTTCGACAAGGAAAACAAGCAGTATTCTCCCACCAACACAGAGACCACTATTTCGCCCCAAACTCCGCCCGCCTTATTGCTTTCCGAAACAGCTCTCCCGGTCGTACACAGATTTGAGAGACTCCACACCTCCACCCGCTGCTGTGTCGTATTGTTCGGATCCAATGACGGAATTGCCCTTTCTCAATGACAGGGTCTGCGTCACGACTCACGACCCTTTCCAGGAAGACGTCACAGCCCAAGCCCTTGTGTACGACAAAATAATAATAATATCATATCAAGATATTTAATAATAATAATATATTAAAATTTAATATTATTCGGTATTTTTTATTTATTATCAAATTAGAATACTCTACTTGAAAACGATTTTTCCGGAAACAAAAAGTGTTGATCCAAATTTATTTACTTTAATTAAAGTTGTTAAGATAAATTTAAAACACGGAAACTAACTGATTATTGTCAGCGATGGAGGGAGAAATGCGACTAGACATCTCCCCGTGTCGTCGCCTCATGAACTTACTTGTTGTGTGGATATACATTCAAAAATCGTCCCCTTGTGAACTTATTGTGTGGATATACATATTCAAAAATATCTTTCTCCCACTTGGTATATATCTATAGGTAGATAGTAGATATTGGAATCGTTGGCAAGGAGAAGTGACAATGGATCAGGCCCGACCCATAGGTAGCACGAGGCCAACGCGTTTGTGCCCAAGGGGCGGGCTGAGCTTGCCCCCCTGGCCACATGGGTCGTGCCAAGCACGACACGTGCACCGTGTTGGCCCAAGCACGACACACGTGCTGTGCTGGCCCGATCAAAGCCAAGTCTAACGCGCGTCAGACCTGACCAAATGTTTGACGCACGTCAGACATGGGCCAGACCTAGGTTTGGCGTGCGCCAAACTATGTTTGGCTGAGCCAAACCCAGGCCTGGCGCGCGTCAGACCTGATTAATTTTTAAAAAATATTATTTTATTATTTGAAATCTTTTATAAATATTCTCTCATCCTCTTTATTTTTTCTATCTACATTCTCATCTCTCAACTCTTTTTCTCAACAATCTATGTTCATTTACAATTATTCTCAAAAACTTTATAAGTTCACTAAGGATTTAAGACTGCTGTCAATTTTTTTTAATCTCTTATTTTTTTTTCATTTGTTAGTATAATATTTATACTTTTATATATTACTTTTTACTAATGGCGGATATAGATGTTTCATATTATTCTTCATAAACTGGATCAAATATATTAGGAGAAATGTCTCCTAGTACTCCTATCACCCAACAAAATTAAGACATATAGATAAGTTCATCTATTAATTTATGTCCAGTATAAAAAAAAGTGCGGTATAGGAATATTTTGAAAAAATTGTTGAAGTTGATGGCACCATATTAAAAGCCCGGTGAAAAAAATGTAAATTTTTTTTTCGATTTCAACAACAAGAGGAACTGGTCATCTTTTACGTCATACAAAGGGTCATGACACTAAGGTTACATAAACTCAACAAATTATTAATTTATCTTCTTCTAGTTTAACAATTTTTTCATATGATCATAATTTTCAAAAGAACTTACAAAATTAATTGTTCAAAGTGAATCTCCTTTTAGTTTTGTTGATCAACCAAGATTTTTTACTTGTAATCAAAATACTTTACAATCAAAATATAAAAAATATAATCGAAATACTATGAAAAGTAATGCTTTAAAATTATTTTTTATATATAGAGAAAATATAATAAATAGTTTTCAAAATAATAAATCAAAAATTTATTTAACATCTGATGTTTGGTTTAGTCAACGTACTACTAATTCTTACATTTGTGTTACCGCACATTAGATTGATGATAATTTTATTTTACAAAAAATAATAATTAGTTTTAAAGTTTTTTGAATAGCCACACACTTCTGTTGTCATTTTTTCTGCTATTAGATTTGTAACATCTTTCTATAATATAAATGATAAAAAAAAATTCGATTAGTTTCGATAATGGTAGTAGTAATTAATGATGTTGCTATTCCTCCCCTTATAAAATTATTTAAGCTAGTATTAAAAGGTGAATTATTTCATATTTGTTGTGTTTGTCATGTCCTTAATTTATGTGTACAAGATGATTTAAAACTAGTAAATATACATGTAGAAAAAATAAGAGATGTTATTAGATATATGTGTTCTTCAAAAGCAAGAACACAAGAATTTAAAAAATTATGTCAATCTTTTAATAAACCATTTAAAAAATTTAATGGTGATGTTATTACTAGATGGAATTCAACATATCACATGTTTAGGTCTACTACAAAATACCAAGAGATCCTTAAATATTTTACAATGAAAATATGTCTGGTATGTGATCTAATTAAAGATAATGATTGGTTAGTTGCTGGGCATATTACTCAAATTCTAATTTTTTTTAACAAAGCTAACGAACAATATTTCGGTGTTTATTATCCTACATGTAATTTAACTCTTTCATAAATAGTTCGTATTAGTGAAGTATTTTCTTCATATAGACATCATCCTTTATTTGCACAAATTATTTCTTTAATTGTTAAAGTCCCACATTGGTTAAAAATATGGTCAAAGTAGCCTTTAAATAGTTTAGGCAATCCTCTCCCCATGATCTAGCTTTTGGGGTGAGTTAGGCCTACAAATTTTTTAACATGGTATCAGAGCCAATTGTGTGGTTGATATTGTGCCACCAGCAAATGTCCAGTCCTGCAAAACTTCACGCTCTAGATGTCCAATCCTGGGCGTGAAAGGGGTGTGTTAAAGTCTCATATTTGTTAAAAATATGATCAAAGTAGCCTTTAAATAGTTTGGGTAATCCTCTCCCCATGAGCTAACTTTTGGGGAGAGTTAGGCCTATTAATTTCTTAACATTAATGGAAACTAAATTTAAATGTATTGATCAGATATACCTAATTTATTTGTTTAGCAATATGTTTAGACCTTAAAATGAAAATTGATTATTTAAATATGTTGGGTAAAATGACACACTAGATGGAGGGTGAATAGTGTGTTTACTAATTCTTATTGCCTAATTTCGATTTTAATCATTTTTTAAATTATTTAGGCAAATCGCTATTTATCGACTAGATGCGGAGCAAAAAAATAAGACAATTAAGCACAAACAGAATATCAATGCTAACACACTGATTTATAGTGGTTCGGCCCCAATGCCTACTCCACTACCTAAGCATCCTCTTAGGATTTCCAAACTAAGTTTACTAGATTATATCTCGTTTCCCTTACAATGAGGACTTTACACCAGAAAGTCTCTGCTCTCCAATCGAAGGCACTTCCACACCTAAAAGTATCTCGCCTTCCTACCGAGAGCACTCTCCCACCTCAACCTAAGGGATAATTAGAACTAATCCAAGTAAACTACATTTACAACGGTGGAATTAAGCCTTAACACCAAGGCAACCACCAACCAAATCAAACCTAGCAACCTAGGTTTACACAAGTTTTAATACAATGAAAGAAATAATACAAATACTTAGCTCCAACACTATGAATCCTAGCTCCTCTTGATGCATTGATGATGAATCAAATCAAACTTGAAGACAAACTCTAGGAATGAAAGCTTAGACTAGGATTTCTCTAAAAAATGGCTCAATGAAAGCTTAGAGTTGATCAATAATGGCTCAATGAAGGTTAAGAGTGATCAAAAGTATCTTAAGAAGGCTTTTGCATGGGTATTTATAGAGCCAAGAAGAAATAGAACGAAACAGGCGGCTCAATGGGCAGAAAACTAGTCGTTACCGCCGTTCGGTCGCATGCCGGTCGATTGTCGGTTGACCGATGGATCGACCGCCCGAGCGACCGTGGCTTTCTGTGCTTTGTACGCGCTGTTCGATCGACCGATGGGTCGACCGAATGAGTCGTGGCTTCAGCGATCCGCGATCCGATCGATCGACGCAACCACTGCCATTTTTTCGCCTATGTCGGTTGACCGAAAACTGGACAGACTGGGCAATTTTCTATTTTGCTTGGGTTTTTTTACTCGTTTGGGTTCTGCCTTCGCTAAGTCTACTTATATAACATTTATTAACTTTAAGTTAATAACTTTAAAATATAAATGTTATATAAGGATTACCCCCCATTTGGATTCAATAAAAATATTTAAAAAATCAAAATCTAGTTTTTGGGGTCTAGTACAAATTTCCGAAAAATGGAACTTTTCTAATTTTTCGGGTCAAGAATGGGTAGGCTAAAGACTTCCAAAAAATCTCTAAAAATATATCGTTATTTAATTTTAACCCAAGGAACAATTGCCGCCATTTTTTATGTCAAAAAACTATCTAGGTTATATAGCCCTCCAAGGAGCTCCCTGGGCTTAGTGAATTCAGGGCGGTTTTCGGGTTTTCATATTTTGGGGTTCGGGATAGGTTTTAGGGTTCTTATGCATCGTCATAAGGATTTACAATATAAACTAGACACCCTAAATCTAAACTCTAACTTCTTGAAGAGTTCGAGCGCGTCGACCAACGTCCTTTCAATTTTTCGATTTCTCCAATTTTTTCGATCGTGAACGTCGTGCTCTAGCCGATATGGAACCTGAAAATACTTTTTAATGAAACATTAGTTTCATGTTTGTTATCATCAAAACTGAGATTAAGAACAAAGTTGAAAACCTTAAGCCACCAATCTCCCCCTTTTTGATGATGACAAACATCCTTAAGAAAATATATATATTAAAGCACAAAGGATATCAACTAAGGGATTTCTCCCCCTATCAACATGCATATCTATTTAATAGAACTCTCCTATCTATATGCAAGGTTTTCCTATATTTTTTTTCCTTTATCTATATTTTTCTCCCCTTTTGACATCAATAAAAAAGGGTAAGAAAAGTCAACCTATAGTAAAAGTTGAGACTCTAAATTTAGTTTTCATGAAGCATGAAAATTTCAACTCAAGGGATGAAAAATCAAATTTCTAATATGAGACCAAATCATACATGATAGCATTAGATGATAAATACATTCCAAGTCTAGAAATCATGTATAAGCTTAAGTATTGATATTTTCGTGTATCGATCAAGGAGTCAAAAATTATTTTAGAAATGATTTTTCTCATCATATGAGAAGAATGATACCAAATGTGAATTCAAAATATATCATACTTGAAGTCTCATTCAAAAATTGGATCAAAAATCAAAGTATCGAAAAAATGAACATTTGGAAAGAGACTTTAAAGTTTTGAAATCCAATTTTAAAAACCCATATCAAATTATATTCTTACTGAAAATTTTTGAAATTTTTACTGAAGAAACTAGATTTTTCAGATAACATGCAGTTTTGAGAATCATCAAAAAATCAATTTTTTGCATTATTCTAAAAATAACTGAAATCTAGTGGCATTTTCGTAAATATTAGCTATTTTTCAAAAGTTTTCAGTTTTCATTCAAACTTTCCAGATATCAAGATATAATCATTTAAAGCATGTTTATCAAGTTTAAAATGAAAATAATGTCATTTGGTCAAAATTTTACCTTAGCATGATTTCATTCAAAAATAAGCATTGTATCATGTGAAGTTGCTAAGTATCAAATTTTAACCTTTACTCATGGTTTTTCAAATTTAAACATATGAACACCTAACATGAGTAAATCTAAATATGTTTGTGAACTTTGGACCTAAAATGAAGTTTCTAAGTCAATTTGTTGACTTAGGTCAACTATACTCAATTTTAGGTCTCCAAAAGTGAACTTGTTATCATTTTATCCATTTTCTCATGATTTTTCAATTTTAATCACATGAAAGCAAATCATGAGTGAACCAAATATGTTTACCAAGTTTTAACTTAAAATGAAGTCTCTAAGATGTATTTCTACCTAGAGCACATTTCATTCAATCTAGATGATATGAAATTGCCTAAGTATCAAAATTTTATCTACTCATGATATTTCAATCAATTATCATGTAAAATCATTCATGAGAATAGAGAAATCATTTTATCAAAAAAATAGATGTGGTATGTAATCATTTTACCAAAATAAAACTCATACCTCATTTCTTGAGAAATTCTAAAATTTCCACTTTCTTTCAATTTTTCTTTAGCTTTCCAAATTTTTACCACTTTCTTAACTTGCAAGTAGACTTCATTAGTATCATAATGAAATTATATACCAACTAGCAAGCTAACATACTAAATAGCAAAGGTTTAATGCAAAGTTTTCATTTTAAAATCTTAACCTATGCTAGATAGTAAAGATTCATTTTAAAGAGTTGCCATGATATCAAAATGAATCAAAGAGATCTTAAAATATGAAATATTTGGAAAAATAAGATCTCTAAACATGTTTAACTAGTTTGGACTTACAAAGAAGGTCTCTAATAGTGAATATCAACCTAGAGCAAGTTTCATTTAATGAAATTTGCCTAAGTACTAAAATTCTACCTACTCATGAGAATTCAAGGATTTAACATGCAATTCTAATCATGAGTATAGAGACATAATTTAAGCTTAAACATTGAGGTATAATACTAAGATTTTGAATTTATCAAAGTTATACCTTATTCATGATGATTTGCCAAACTTACCCTTTTCTTCCTAGTTATTAGCTTTCCTAAAATACTTATAACTTGTAAGTAAGCTACACTAATATTTTAGAGAAAATATAGCTACTTAGCAAGCTAACCTAACCAAAAAGCAAAGAGAAGCATCAAGTATCATTATCAAAGTTCACTTTGCTAAATGGTTTGAAATCCGTTTTAAATAGAATCAAGTGATACCAAAACGGATTTTAAGAGATCACAAGAGTAATAAATATGAAAACATGATCTCTAACCCTTCCTATTGGTTGAAAACCAAAAGGCCACAATGAGCCTACGATTTAGAACCGCAAGGTCGCTTAGGCCCATTACAAGCCACATAGGTCTCCGAAGAGACCGAGAAATTAAAAATCAAAATTATTTTTCAAAAGATTATTATCAAAAGCAGGAAAAATAGCTCAAATTAAACATGTATCATACACTCTAACTTAAATGATACCAACCAAAGTAAGAAGATGATACGAAGTATACCTAGATGCCAAGTTTCATACCTATGGCATCATGATGACTTGAAGTTGCAACCTCATGGAGATTTTTTATTTGAATCCAAGGTCAACTCCAATACACCATTTTTCATTCATCTTTTTTAAGAACTTCAATCAACCAACTTCATCTCACCCTTGTCTGGTAGCTCCCCCTACAACATAGCAAGGAACCTTTGGTACCCAAACGGTTTTGGGCCCTTGGGGGTTAGTTGGCCTAGGTATCCAAAGTGTCTTAACTACACTTAGATTTCTTTTAAAAGCATAGTCATTTATTGCATGGCCATACGTACCACAACAAAAGCAATGTCCATTAAACTTCTTTTCATTTTTGCTTTGGACATGAGATTTATCATTAGAATGCTTAACATGTAAACTATGATGAGCATGAGCATTCTTAAAGGAAGCATTCTTATTTTGAAGTTTCCTAAATGAGACATTCTTAAAAGAGGAAGCATTAACTTTCCTACTCAAAACCAACATCTCATTCTTCAACTCATTCATAGATTTATGCAATGCATGTAGTTGAGATTTTAACATGCAATTCTCAACTCTTAATTTTTCATTCTCAAGCTTGAAATCATTTTTCAAATCATTACTCCTAAGTTTCATTTTTTATTTTAAATCTTTATTTTCATTTGTCAAATCTTTAACCTCACTTTTTAAATTCTCAATTTCAAGCTTAAAGTCATCATGGCAAGAAACAAGTGTACTTGTATTCAATTTTTCATTTTCTAGTTCATGCACATGAGAACTAAGCTTTAAATTTTTCTTCTTTAGTTTTCTATTTTCCAGTAGTTCTTCATAAGACATGTCAAGGGATTTAGAGCTACTAGAATTACTATTTTGATCATGACTTGAAGACGGTAAATATACCTCTTTCCGAAGGCCCATGAGGCAAAAGTTAGATATAGCTTCATCGTCATGTCTAGAAGAGGCTTCACTTGATTGAGATGTGGATGGAGAAGCACACTTCTTTTTGGATTTCTTCTTCAAGAGAGGACAATTCATCTTCTTGTGTCCCGTCTCTTGGCAAAGGAAGCACCTAAGCTTCCATTTCCGATTTTTGCTTGTACTCCTTTGGCTAGAAGTGCTTTGGGCATAAAAACCAAGGTTAGTACTAGGAGGATGAACATTGTCATCACCACCTTCATTGGAAGTGCTAATCTCTTCGGTCTTGGCATAATCATATAGCATATTTAAAGTTACCCAAATATCAAACGCCGAAGTACAATGCATGACTTTTTCAAGGATGCTATTAGGTAAGGTACAAAATATGGAATACATAGCATCTCCATTAGATTGAAACATTTTCTTGTCATGTTCATTCCAATCATGCATGTCAACCTTAGGCTCAATGTATTCATGCATGTCGGCATGTACACCTAACAATTCTAGGTTTTTTAAAAAAAAGACTATAAGAAGCCTTAGAAATTATGTCATCCACTAGCGAAGTTTTCATATCTAACATACACATTATAATGTCACACATGTTTTCTAGCATCATACGCTACCTTGGCTGAAGAACTACGTGTTCCGGACTTGAAATTTCACCTATTAACAATACCGCGCAGCTTGTAAGATAATATGAATTTACTTCACAACAACTACTATATATAGCCACATGACTCAATGATAAAGAATTTAAATTTTGCATTAAGTAACAATTTAACAAGAAATAAATTGTCTAGCATGGTGAAAATATCAAATAAATTCAGTAAGGAATAAATTATCTAGTATGGTAAAAATATCACCACATTCAGAATTTAAGGAGGAAGGGTCTAAGGATAGTTACTATCCTACCATTCCTCTAATTACATGCATCAATATAGTAGTCTTCCATAGTTAGAGTATTACCTAAGTGTCATCATGTTTCTAATCGGTAATCCAGGTAACTTTTCATATTCTATTGCCTTGAGTATTCATAACCATGAAGTTTTACTTCTAGAGTTCACCATCCCCCTCCTCCTTGCTCGGCCGAGCCTCCAAGCGTAAGAACAAAAGGGAAGGACTAACCCCAACCCTAATACCTTGTTTCCGATTTATCCTAATCAATACGTTGATCAAGTCACCCACCCCATGCTTGGCCAAACCATGATCATGGAGTTTTCCTTTGCTTGGCCGAGCCTATAGGCTTTAGGGGAAATGAGTTTCAATCATCACATTCAAGCAATAATCTACGAATACAGTCGACATGGATTTAAGATCGTCCAAGGGGTTCTACATCTGTCAAGGGAATTGGGAAAATTTTTGGCATGACCTCTCCTCTTTTACCTTGATTCGGCAGCCCCTAAAAATTGAAAATTCGACAAGAAAACTACGAAGATCCGACGAATAATGATTTAAAACAGTGATAGGAAAGTCAAGATTCCAAGAATCGACGGAAACTCGCGAGAAATTGATACCTAGCAGTTCTAGGGGTTCGGCTACCCGCCTCCCCCAATCCACCGAAAACAACCACTCACCTTTGCTTGAGGAAGAAGAAGAATCGAACATTGGCGATCTCGAATCTTTCGATGACGACATGATCTCCGGGCCGACCAAGATCTCTCCTCCCTCTCTCTCCCGTCTCTCTTGCTCGGGCTATGTGCGGGTCCAAGATGAGCCGGATGGCTCAATGATGAGGGATTTTATTCCCTCATCTACAATGACTTAATTGCCCTTTTAACGACTTAACCTTGACTCGACTCAGTCCGAATTCGACATGGGTTCCGATTCTATCCGCAACTCGAGTCGATCTTAACTCAATTAAAGCATCAATGCATAAAAGGAAAGGGTCATTTAACCAAATTTAAACTTCATACTTTCATTAGTCGAGTTATACCTTCTACTCGAGGCGATTCCCAGGCTCGACTCGACTAACTCCGGGTCCGGCGCGCTGCACAAAAATAGATTTTTATATTAGAAAATTTTTCGAGTCTTACAGCACCATATCCGTACCATATCTGCACCGCCTATCTGCGTCTTTGAATTACTATTTTGCCCATATAAGTTATTAATATATATAAGAGCTCTATGGTAATTTCATGTCAAGATGAATTTTGAAGTATATTATATATTTGTTTTGGATCAATGAATTGGTAATTTATTGATTTTTTATTTAAATATATTATTTAAATATATTTTTATTAAATACGGTGTGGATACGGATGCGGTGCAGATATCCGCATTTGAAGCGGTGCTAATATGGATATCCATATTCACATCCGTAGCAGATACGGTGTAGATAACGGATGTGCGGATATGGGGTGTAGTTCGGACGGATAATACAGTATCCGCACCGTTGCCAGCCCTATATGTAAGGTGTATTTCAGGTCGGGTCGGGTAAATCAAGATTTTCACCCGACCCAACCTAAAAAAAAGATAATGAAATTTCTAAAATTTCAATCCGGCCCGACCCGAGTTACCCGAATAACCCGACCCGAATTAAATTTTTGGGTTAGTTTTTTCAGATTATTTGGGTCGATTCGGGTTTTACTCACCCCTAATGCTTATAATGAATAACAAGATAAAACAAATATTCCATTTAAACAAAATGAAAGTAACAATATCACTGATTACTCCATTGGCCTAGGGCACACTACTAACAAGTAATTCATATGCTCCACCTCTCATGGGGGCTATCTACATTACCATTTTGGTGGTAATTGTTGGTGAAAATAGCCTACACTAGAGAGAGGGGGTTGAATAGTGTGTTATCTAATTTTTTTTTGCATAATTCTGGTTTTAATCGTTTACTTGATTATTTAGGCAATTCACAAATCGAGTAGTAAGCGTAAGCAAGATATAAATGATAAGCAATAAAAAAATACAAGGTAAACAATGCTAACACAATTATTTATAGTGGTTCGGCTCCAATGCCTACTCCATTACCTAAGCACACCCCGCTTAGGATTTTCAAACTAGTTTTACTAGATTATATCGTTTACCTTACAAAGAGGACTTTACACCGAAAAGTCTCTGCTCTCAAACCGAAGGCACTTCCACACCTGAAAGTATCCCGCCTTTCTACCGAGAGCACTCTCCCACCTTAACCTAAGGGACAACTCAACTAATCCTAGTAAATTAAGTTTACAATGGTGGATTTAAGCCTTAACACCAAGGCAACCACCAACTCAATCAAACCTAGCAACCTAGGTTTATACAAATGATATACAATGAAAATAAATCACAAAATACATTAAAAATGGAGCAAATAAATAATACAACAAATACTTAGCCCTAAAGAAAACTTCTTAGTCCTCTTGATGCCTCAAGATGATGAATCGGTGAAGCTTGAAGGCTAAATCATGGAGTGGAGATCAAAACTAGGGTTCTTACAAAGATGGCTCAAAGAAAAGCTTTAGAGATGATCAAAGATGGCTCAATGGAAGCTTGGATAACCATGGAAGGCACTCAAGGGCTGCTATTTATAAGCCCCAAGAAGAGAGAGAGCCAAAACAGCTCTCAACGGCTCGAAATAGAGCCATTTTCCGCCGTCCGATCGCAGGCTGGTGAATCGTCGATCGATCGACCGAGCAATTACCGAGCAACTGAATGGCTTCTGCCAGTTTTGGGCACCATTCGATCGATCGATCGATTGACCGAAACTAGAAAAATAAGCCAGTTTGCTGATTTTTCTGCTCGTTTGTTCGTTTTAGGGTTCAGTATTCGCTAAGTCCTCTTATATAACATTTATTAACTTTAAGATAATAACTTTGAAATATAAATATTATATAAGGATTATCCCGTATTTGGATTTAATAAAAATATCTAAAAAATTAAAATCCTTACAAATCAAAATTCAACTTTTGGGGTATAGTACAAATTTCTGAAAACTAAAAATTTTATAATCTCCCGGGTCAAACATGGGTAGGCTAAAGGCTTAAAGAAAATCCTTAAAAATATCTCGTTATCTAGTTTTTACCTAAGGAACAATTACCGAGACTTTTGGTGCCAAGAAAATGTCTAAGTCATGTAGCCCTCCAAGGAGCTCCCTAGGCTTAGAAAATTCCAGGGCCATTTTTTAATTTTTTGGGTTTTTATATTTTGGGATTCGGGTTTGGTATTTTGGGTTCTTTGCATCATCATGAGAATTTACAACACATGATAGACACTCTAAACCTAAACTCTAACTTCCCGAAGAATCCCGAGCGTCGACAAGCGTCCTTGCCGATTTCTTCAATTTTTTCGATCGAGGACGTCGTGCGCTAACCGATATGGAACTTGAAAATAGCTCTCCATGAAATCATTAATTCTATGTTTGTTATCATCAAAACCGAGATTAAGACCATGGTTGAAATCCTTAGGCCAATAGTAATATGGATTACTGATGCAATCTGGATTACGATAAAATATCCAAATCAAATATGATAATGTGTGGGTCCTGGGAATTTAAAAGCAACATTACCGGTAATGCAAATAGATTCTTGCATACCAAATAGCCCCTAAATGCAATCCAACAAATTTCAGATGACGTCCTCTAGCAAAAACTTTCCTCCTCTCAACCCCTTGTCTTCCTGACCACCACTTAGACCCCCCCCTCCCTCAACTTGTCTTTATCGACGATAAGCCTCTTCGTGCAGACTCTTGCTCATATTCATGGACACAAAGTTCCTTTGATCCCTTACCTCTCTTAATTTAAGGTGATGTTGGTTGTTCTTCATCATCTAGGACAAAAACTACTTTTGATTCCATGCATCATGCCACCTATCATACAACGATGAACTACTCTAAGGCTTTGTTTGTTTCATGGTAGAGTATGGTTTATCATGGTATGGTATGGTTTAATTTTATGTTTGAGAAGACTTCTAATAAGTTTATCATGGTATAGTATGGTAATCTCATAGTTTTAAAACCATAAATTTTGGCCAAGTTTTCAAATCATGGATTTGGTGGTTTCTCATGATTTCATGAAATTTTATTTCTAAAATATCATCAATCAAAATTTATAATTTCTCTTATACTCTTTATATACTCATATCAGATTAGACTTTTATTTATTATTCTTGTTCGGCTTAGTCAAGACGTCGTTCTCCTCCATAGCTACCGTCATTTAACCATATCATACCATATCATGCTTCCAAACAAGATAATAGTTTTTACAGTACCATACCATACCATAACATACCATACCATACATTATTAAACCATGCTTCATCTCATCCAGACAAGGCCTAAATTCCTAATTGAGTCCTTAAACTCAAATTAATAAAATCTTGGGCCCAAATCCTAAAAGGTATGAACCCTTAACTCTACCACTAAGTCTGAACACTTGTTTCTCGATCATTTCCATTCAAATTCTTTTGGCCTCGATGATGTCTTTTTTGTTTGGGAAAATACCTAAATTAGCTTGTACTTTGACCTTTGTCTCAATTATGGTTTGTACTTTCGTTTGTCTCATTTGTATACATGTACTAAGACATTTGCTTCAATTGTAGTCTGACGTCTAATTTCCGTCAGGTGGTCCGTTAAGTTGACGACGTGACATGCTGACATGTATAAAAAAATAATTTTTTATTCGATTATTAATCCATCCTTCACGTCATCTCTCTCATGGTTATTATAATTGGGTTCCACCATTTTCTAATATTAAAAGTAGATCCCACCTCTCTCTCTCTCTCTCTCTCTCTTCGCCAATAGCAATGACATCACCGCCGATGACGCCGAACAGCTTAACCATGCCCGGAGGGTGGCAACCCCAGTCGTCTCCCTCCACGGCCCCGATTCGGACCAAAGAGTGTCATGGCTGAGCGACGGGCATTGAGGCGGTTCAACACATACTCATTTCCTTTTATCTTCTCATCTTCTTTCTCTGTTAACATCTGTACCATATCTCCTCTTGAAGCAATCGGAGAACAGATGAGGGCGGGGCAGAGCACGATTTAGCAGACATTGACGCCAGAGGCAGCGAGCGTGCTGACGCAATCCATCACTATAAAAACCAACCAAAACATGCTAAATTACTGCCTGTCAAATCAACATAAGTACTTCATGTTCTTCAGGTCCAGCACTATGCTTAGGTACCATAATCTTTAAAATCGTACCAGTCTTGTCGTAGTAAGCTTCCAACTCGGCATCTTCAGGAATCTGTGAGACTAGTGATGTTTCTCTCACAAACTCCCCCGGTGGACAATGCTCAAGAGAAGGATCTGTCAACTTGAATGTTCTATCATGCCGCTTTATGTAAGGCATCCGAGCAGTGCTAACACGGGATATCTTTACTATTCCATGTGTAAGATTCTTCTTACAGGATACCTTCACCCTCTGTTGATCAGAGAAAGGCAAGCTAACCTTGATCAAGTAACCTTGTTCATCCTCGTATATTGTCTTTGCAGCAATCACTGGTCCAGACGCACGTCTCGTTACACTAGTAAACTCATTTACCCATGAAGGCTCGGTTGGATGAACTTCGATTTCTTGAGGCCTATCTTATGGATAGCCAGACATACTAGACTAATCATTTACCCCATGGGAAAAGAAATCCTTCCTGCATTTACAACATACTGGTGAAAGCTCCATACAATCTCCACCTGCATGATTTGATGGCTGTGTTGGGAGATTAAAACCTGAACCATTGAGCATTTTCTTTAGATTGGCATGTGTTACATTCTTCAAATGAGGTGGAGGTCTCTCTAGCTCAAAATCTGTGCTTCGAAGATTCCACCATGGCTCAAAGTCACTTGCCTCAGGTGGGATTAAAAAGTTCAACACCCTGCCGGTGAGCTCCATCCACTTCTTCGGATCAGCCTCGCTGACGACTGATAGGTTTGGAGAACTCACAATTTCAATCCCATGGACACACTGCAGGTTGAACAATGTTAATGGACTGATTCATATCAGTCTTACAAGTGTAATATTAGTCTTATGTTAGAAAATCAACATTGGACCTAACTCCACCCCAAAAGCTAGCTCTTAGGTGGAGGATTGTCCAATCTATTTAAAGGTTATCGAGATCACAACCTCAATCAATGTGGGACTTTAACACACCCCCTCGCGCCCAGGATCCACATCTGGAACGTGAAGCTCTCTAGGTGGCTCACTATGAACAATAGGTTTGGCTCTGATATCATGTTAGAAAATCAGTCTTGGACCTAACTTCACCCCAAAAGCTAGCTCTTAGGTGAATGATATATTGCTCAATCTATTTAAAGACTATCTAGACCACAACCTCAACCAATGTGAGACTTTAACATCTTACACGTGTCCACAGTTGTATTTGTTATAGTCAGTACACCTGTATAAACTGCTAAACAAATACAATCGTAGAAAACCATCTCTTAGTTGAATAGTTAGTCACATTTCATAGACTTGTATAAATACAGTGTAATTCTGAATTCTTGTATTGTTTAGTTTGAGATCAATAAGATCATTTCATTCTTGTTTTCATTTGCCATTCTCTTCTCATTCTCTGTGTACAAGAAGTCTGCATTCTTTTGTAACAGTGGTATCAGAGCCTTCATAAAGGGAGATCATGGTTGCTAGCACAAGTCAGATCAATCCAGGAGTTCCCAAATTTGATGGCGTGGAATATGAACACTGGGCAACTATGATGCAGACGTTCTTCATTTCTCCGGATCTTTGGGAATTTGTGTTGAATGGGTATTTAGAAGAGGGCATGTCCACAAGAGTTCTGCGGGAAACCAGAAAAAAAGATGCGAAAGCTTTGAGCTTTATTCAGCAAGCTGTTGATGCCAAGGTGTTCAAGAAAATCTCATTTGCAAGAACTGCGAAACTGGATTGGGAAATCTTGCAGACTACCTATCAAGGTAATACCAAGGTACGCAAGGTTAAACTACAGACATTACGTCGTAGATTTGAAGGAGCTTTTAGGAGAGATGATGAGATTTTAGGTTCTTATTTTGCGGATATCTTGGAGTCGGCTAATCAATTGAGAATGTATGGGGAAGAAATTCTAGAATACAGGGTTGTTGAAAAAATTCTGGGGAGCCTCTAAGAAAAATACGATCAATTGTTACTGTGATCGAAGAAGGTCATGATACAGAGGAGATGACAACTGATGAACTATTGGGATCTCTACTCTCCCATGAAGATAGACTCAAGCACCATCAAGAAAGAAAAGAGGAGAGAGCTTTGCGAACGAGTGCTCATGATCTGAGGAGCAGCTGGCAAGACAAACTTGGTAGTAATTGGCCAAAGGGAAAAGAAAATGTTGGTGAATCAAGTAATCTGAAGAAAGAAACGGATACTGAAACTTCTAGTCAGGTATCTGGCTCATCTGTTAATTCAAAGAAATCTTTTTATAAGAAAATCCAGTGTTTTTACTGCAAGAGATTTGGACATATAGAAAGAAACAGTAGAATTAAAGCCCAGCACATGCAACAAGTTAATGTCAATCTAGCTGAACAAAAGGAAAACAAGGAAGAAGAAGTTATTTTAATGGCCAGCATAGGTACTCAAACTTGTGCCTGGTATATCGATAGTGGTTGTAGCAACCACATGATTGCTGAGCTGAGCTTGTTTACTGAGTTAGATAGATCTCATACTGCTGATGTTAAGTTTGGAGATGGATCTATCAAAAAGGCAATAGGGAAAGGTGACATCACAGTTGATAATCATAGTAACAAAAAGATTAAAAATATTCTATATGTTCTTGAATTGGATTCATGTTTATTAAGTGTGGGTCAACTCATGAAAGAAGGATTCTCTTTGGTGTTTGAGGATCAAAGATGCATTGTCTTCTTTGATCGATTGAAAAATGATGAATTGATTCGTGTACCTATTGCATCTAATAACCTGTTTAGCTTTAATCCTTTAGAAACAGGTTATGCATTGAAGGTTGGTGTCAAAGATGACACTGAAACATGGCACAACAGGTTCGAGCATCTTTGTGTGGATTATCTCAGATATATAAGCAGTAATGCAATGGTGAAAGGATTGCCAGCAATCAACAAAGGAGATTTTAGCAAGACCTGTGAAGGATGTACTTTTGGAAAGTTGCATCGAGTTGCTTTTCCAAAACAGTCTGAAGGAATATCAAAGAAGCCACTGCAATTCATTCACTCAGATTTGTGTGGTCCAATGCAAGAAGAGTTGGTGAGGGGAAGTAAGTACTTTATTCTTTTCATTGATGATTTCAGTCGATTCACTTGGATCAAATTCTTGAAATTTAAAAGTGAGGCATTTGAAGCATTTCATGAATTCAAGGTTCATGTAGAAACTGAATTTGGTACCAAAATTAAGATGCTGAGCTGACAGAGGTGGTGAATTCTTATCTTCAGAATTTAATGAGTTTTGCAATCTTCATGGTATCAATCGGCAACTTATAGCAGCATATTCACTACAGTAGAACGGTGTTGCCGAAAGAAAGAACAGGTCTGTCATTGAAATGACAAAATGCATGTTGAAGACAAAAGAAGTGCCTAAGAAATTCTGGGTAGAAGCAACAAGAACTGTTGTGTACTTACTTAACAGAAGCTACACTTTAGCTCTTGAAAAGTCAACACCATTTGAAGCTCTCTATGGTAAAAAACCCTTTGTGTCTCAATTTAAAGTGTTTGGTAGCATACCTTATGTTTTAATGCCGGGTCAAACAAGAAAAAAACTTGATGATAATTGCAAGAAATGTAAGCTTCTTGTTTATAGTACTGAATCAAAGGCTTACAAATTGGTTGAACCAGTAAGCATGAAGATTTGAATTAGCATGGATGTTTTGATAGATGAAGATCAGTATTGGAATTGGGATACCGATAAAGTCACCGAAAAAATAGAGAAAATTCTCATAGTGATCAAAGAAGTATTAAGACTTTATATTTTCTCTTGTACCGATAATACTGTTCATACTGTTATCTTAGTTGCTTTAGTTACTTAGTTCAGTAAGTAGTTCTGCAAAAGTATATAGAGCTTCTTGATTCATATAAATACTGTTTTGTACATTGTAATCTGCCACAGAGAAATTGTGATTAGGTCTTCTTGTGATGTAAAGACCTGTTCTCTGAGTTCAAATCATTTCTTCCTCATTACTTGTTTCTGTGTGCTCCCTGCTTGTGTTTCTGGAAGTCATCTTCTTCCTGCCGAAGTCAACAAGTGGTATCAGAGCCTGTCTTCGGTTGGGATGGCGGCATCATCAAGTTAGGTTAGTCCATCTGTACCAAAGTTTGATGGAGTTGAGTACGAGGATTGGTCTATTATGATGCAAACGTTTTTTATCTCCCAAGATTTGTGGGAAATTGTAAGTAATGGATACAGTGAAGAAGATTTGACTGCAAATGCTCTACGAGAAATCAAGAAAAAGGATGCTAAGGCACTGAGTTTTATTCAGCAAGCTTTAGATCGCAAAGTGTTCAAGAGGATTTCAGGAGCTCGCACAGCCAAAACTGCTTGGAATCTCTTGATGAACACATATCAAGGGACAACAAAAGTTAAAAAGGTGAAAATGCAAACCATGAGAAGACGATTCGAGGAATGTTTCATGAGAGACGAAGAAGATGTGAGCATGTATGTCGCCAGAGTTCTTGAATTAGTAAATTCAATGAACCAGTATGGTGAGAATGTTCAGGAATATCGAGTTGTTGAAAAGATCCTAAGAAGCCTTGCTGACAAGTATGACCATATTGCTGCCGCAATTGAAGAAGGAAATGACTTAGAAGAAATGACCACAGATGAACTTCTGGGTTCTCTGTTGTCACATGAAGATAGGATGAAGCGGCATGAAGAAAGGAGGGAAGAAAGAGCCTTGAAAACCAGAGCCATTGAAGTCAAAGAAAAGAACCCTTGGAAAGGTAACTGGAACAGACATGAAGCATTTCCTTCTAAAAGCAAAGGAAAGCAACTTGAAGATACAAGTGAAGACTCTGATAAAGGATCAGACACTCGAAGTCAGGTTTCCTCAGCATCTGTTATGTCCAAAAATAGAACATCGCATAAGAAAAAGATACAATGTTACTACTACAAAAAATTTGGGCATATAGAGAGATTTTGTAGACTCAAAGCTAGGCATATGAGTCATATAGCTGCTGAAAATGATCAAGAGAAGGAAAAAGAGATTGTTCTCATGGCCAGCTTGAATCACAAGATTGGTGAATGGTATAGACAGCGGGTGCAGCAATCATATGTCTGCTGAACTAAATTTGTTCACAGGGCTTGACAGGTCGCACGTAGCTGAGGTGAAGTTTGGAGATGGCTCAATTAAGATGGCAAGAGGAAAGGGACACCTGAGGCTAAATAGAAATGGTGAAAAACTAATTCGAAATGTTCTTTATGTCCCAGAATTGGACTCGAATTTACTGAGTGTGGGACAGTTGATGAAGGATGGTTTTTCACTGGTGTTTGAAGGTAATAGCTGCATTGTCTACACTGATAAAAATAAACAAAATGAACTTATCAGTGTTCCAGTGGCTCACAACAATCTTTTTAGCTTCAACCCTCATGTTGCTGGACATGCATTGAAGGCTGGTGTATGTGACGAAAAAATGCCTGTGGCACAACAGGCTTGGACACATTAGTTTTGACTACATGAAGAAGATGAGTGCAAAGTCATTGGTCCAAGGAATGCCTGATATGAAAGGGTCACTTGACAAATTATGTGATGGATGTGCTCTTGGGAAGATGCACATGTCTGTGTTTCCAGCTAAGTCAGAGTCTCGAGCTATTAAACCTCTTCAGCTCATACACTCTGATGTGTGTGGCCCTATGCAGGAGGAGTCAATGAGCGGATACAAGTATTTTTTGTTGTTCATTGATGATTACAGCAGGTTTGTGTGGATTAGATTTCTCAAGCAGAAATCGGAAGTGTTCAATCATTTTAAAGATTTCAAAATCAAAGTAGAAGCTGAACTAGAGTCAAAAATCAAAACTCTACGAACGGATAGAGGAGGAGAATTCCTGAGCACAAAGTTTAATGATTTCTGTAAAGACTTGGGTGTAAATAGACAACTGACCACAAGTTACACTCCGCAACAAAATGGAGTTGCGGAAAGGAAGAACAGGACTGTGACTGAGATGATAAGGTGTATGTTAAAAAGTAAGAATCTGTCGAAAAATTTATGGGCTGAAGCAGCACAAACAACAGTCTACATGATCAATAGAGTTTATTATTCTGCATTAGAGAATACAACTCCTTTTGAGATGCTGTACAAAAGAAAACCTTCACTTGAGCATGTGAGAGTCTTCGGCAGTGTACCTTATGCTCATATACCAGAACAACAGAGAAGAAAACTGGATGATAAGAGTATAAAATGTGTGCTCTTAGGCTATAGCAGTGAGTCTAAAGCATACATGTTACTGAATCCAGTGAACATGACGATAATAACAAGTAGAGATGTTGTAATTGATGAGTTTTAGGAGTGGGATTGGAAGAAACAAATCGATGACAGCCCTCAGTTGACACTGAATGAGGTATTAGAAGAGACAATAACTGATGAAGAATAAGGAAATGAACTTGGAGTGGAACTGTTAGAAGAAAATGAGGTCACTGATGAAGAATCTCATAGTGAGGAAAACACTAGTGATGAAGATATGCATACCAGAAAGTACAGAAGCCTAAAAGAAATTTATGACTCGACCCAAATGTGCAATTCTGCTCAAGTAAGTGAGCCCAGAAATTTCTCTGAAGCAAGACACAGTGAGCACTGGGTGAATGCTATGTGTGAAGAACTGAAGTCTATTGAACATCACAAGTCTTGGGAACTGGTTGATCTACCAAAAGACAAGAAACCAGTTGGTTTGAAGTGGATTTTCAAAACCAAGTTAAATGCTGATGGCACACTACAGAAACATAAAGCAAGGTTAGTAGCTAAAGGCTTTATGCAAATAGAAGGAACTGATTTCCAGGGAATTTTTGCACCTGTTGCTAGACTTGAAACTATTCGAGTGTTAATTGCTTTAGCTGCACATCGAAATTGGAAGGTTTACTAGCTGGATGTTAAATCAGCTTTTTTAAATGGTGACTTGACAGAAGAAGTTTATGTCAGTCAGCCAGATGGTTTTGTAAAGAAAGGTGAAGAAACCAAGGTTTATAGACTGAGAAAAGCCTTATATGGATTAAGGCAAGCTCCAAGAGCTTGGTACCATAAAATTGATCAATATTTTATTGATCAAGGTTTTACTAGAAGTCTCAATGATCATACTATGTACTCATAGAGGAGTGAAGAAAATATTCTTTTTGTTTGTCTCTACGTAGATGATTTGCTTCTTACTGGGAGTTGTGATAGTATTGTGAGGAGCTTTAAGTCTAATATGTTCAGTTTGTTTGAGATGACTGATCTAGGAGAAATCAGATACTTTCTAGGCTTCGAGATAAGTAGTTCTGAAGAAGGAATTAGTATCTGCCAAAGGAAGTATGTTTTTGATATGTTGAAACGTTTTAATATGATTGATTGCAATCCTGTCAAGACTCCATTAACTTCTGATATCAAGCTCAGTAGTACTAGTGATGGAGGAAGAATAGACAGTGAGTTGTATCGATCTTTGGTAGGTTGCCTAATGTATCTGACAAATTCTAGACCTGACATTATGTTTGCAGTGGGCATTTTATCTAGATATATGAGAGAACCAAACTCTTGTCATTTGATGGCAGCTAAAAGAGTCATAAGATATATCAAAGGGACTGCTGAATTTGGTCTGATATATAGAAGAAATAGAGAAGGGTTGTCAGGATATGCTGATGCTGATTGGGCAGGGTGTTGTGATGATCGTAAAAGCACTACAGGATATGTCCTTAAGCTAGGTTCTATTGCTGTTTGTTGGTGTTCAAAGAAGCAAGATACAGTTGCCTTATCAACAGCTGAGGCAGAGTATATGGCCTTATCAGCTGCAGCTGGTCATACAGTCTGGATTCGGAGAATACTTGGTGAACTGGAGAATCATCAACAATGTGCTACAGTAGTATGGTGTGACAACTCATCTGCTATAGCTATGTCAAAGAATCCAGTGCAGCAATCCAGATCTCGTCACATTGATACAAGACATCATTTCATCAGGGAGCTTGTCAATGCTGGCTCAATTGAAATCAAGTTTTGCAAATCTAATGTTCAATTAGCTGATGTGTTTACAAAAGCTTTACCAGTTGACAAATTCATCCATTTTAGAGAAGAACTTGGTGTCACGAAAATATAAATCGAGGAGGAGTATTAAGACTCTTTATATTTTCTCTTGTATCGATAATACTGTTCATACTGTTATCTTAGTTGCTTTAGTTACTTAGTTCAGTAAGTAGTTCTGCAAAAGTATATAGAGCTTCTTGATTCATATAAATACTATTTTGTACATTGTAATCTGCCACAGAGAAATTGTGATTAGGTCTTCTTGTGATGTAAAGACCTGTTCTCTGAGTTCAAATCATTTCTTCCTCATCACTTGTTTCTGTGTGCTCCCTGCTTGTGTTTCTGGAAGTCATCTTCTTCCTGCCGAAGTCAACAAGAAGCACTTGGAGAGGATGCTGATGAAAGTAATGAAATTACTTTTGCTGAAGAAGAACCTGCTAATGCATTTCAAGGAAATGAATATAGTTCAAATGATTCAACTCCACCGAGGAAGTTTGGAAGCCTGAGAGAAATTTATCAGAGAACTCAAATTTGCAATACTGCTCAAATAAAAGAACCTGTAAGCTATCGAGAAGCTTCAAGTAATTAGAATTGGGTTCAAGCAATGAAAGATGAGTTGAACTCAATTGAAAAGCATGGTGCCTGGACCTTAGTTTATTCACCTACTGGGAAAGAAGTAGTAGGTCTGAAATGGGTATTTAAGGCCAAATACAATGCTGATGGAACTCTTCACATGTACAAAGCAAGGTTGGTAGCTAAAAACTACATGCAAATTGAAGGTGTGGATTTTCATGAAACGTTTGCACCTGTGGAAAGACTTGAGACAATCAGAAGCTCAAATGATCATACTTTGTATATTTTAAGGAAGGAGAATAGAAATGAGCTAACTGCTTGCCTATATGTTGATGACTTGATCATCACCGGAGGAAATGAAGATAGAGTTGTTGAATTCAAGCAAGAAATGTTTAGTGTCTTTGAAATGACAAATCTTGGTCTTCTGCATTATTTCATTGGACTTAAAGTTACTCAGACTAATATTGAAGTTAGCATTTCACAGGGAAAGTATGCTAAGGACTTGCTGAAAAGGTTTGATATGGAGAACTACAAGTCAGTAAGTACATCTATGATTACTGATTTTAAAATCAGTGAAGAAGGAGAACTCATAGATGGTAAGGTGTAGAACTTTGGTTGGCTGCCTTATGTATTTGACTAATTCCAGACCAGATCTTATGTTCTCTGTGAGTCTTTTATCATGATATATGCAAACTCCTAGAAGTTGTCATCTGTTGGCTGTGAAAAGAGTACTAAGATACATAAAAGGTACTCTAAACTTTGGCTTGGTATATCACAGAGAATGTAGATATGAATTGGTTGGTTTTGTAGATTCGGATTGGGCAGGAAGTCTTGAAGACAGAAAGAGCACAACTGGGTACAACTTCAAATGTGGAACTGCAGCAGTGTGTTGGTGTTCTAAGAAGCAAGCCACCACTGCTATATCAACAGTAGAAGCTGAATATATTGTTGCTACTACTGCATCTTGTCATGCAACATGGCTGAGAAGGGTATTAATTGAAATTGGCTTTACTATATTAGTACCTACTGTTATTTGGTGTGGTAATGCCTCTGCAATTGCTATTTCAAAGAATCCTGTGCAGTATTCTAAGTCTCGACATTTAGAGATGAGTTAGGCCAACTAATTTCTTAACATGATATCAGAGCCTATCCTGTGGTTGATATTGTGCCACCCGCAGATGTCCAGTCCTGTAAAATTCCATGCTCCAGATGTCCAATCCTGGGCGTGAGGGGGGGGTGTTAAAGTCCTACATTGGTTAAAATATGACCAAGATAGCCTTTAAATAGTTTGAGCAATTCTCTCCCCATGAGCTAGCTTTTGGGGTGAGTTAGGCCTACTAATTTCTTAATATAATGAAGTTAACTGGTAAAGAAATAATAGAGTTGAAGCATTGTTATACCAAGGATTAAGTTGTAGACATTTTTACCAAAGCTTTTCCAGTTGATAAGTTTGAATATTTCAGAGAAATGTTGGGCATTCAGAGGATATGAATCAGAGGGTGAATATGTTAATGGACTGATTCATATTAGTCTTACAAGTGTAATATCAATCTTACACGTGTCCATAGTGGTATTTGTAATAGTCAGTACACCTGTATAAAATGCTAAACAAATACAACTGTAGAAAACCATCTCTTTGTTGAATAGTTAGTCGCATTTCATAGACTTGTATAAATATAGTGTAATTCTGAATTCTTGTATTGCTTAGTGTGAGATCAATAAGATCATTTCATTCTTGTTTTCATTTGCCCTTCTCTTCCCATTCTATGTGTACAAGAAGTCTGCATTCTTTTGTAACAAACAACTCTTGTACTGTTTCCTCTACATCCGATGAGATCGTATGAATCCCTTGTAGGCGTTGAAAGGGAACTGAGGTTCCCCTTGGCGCGAGTGCCCATTCATGTAACTCTGCAGCTGCATCTTCCCCGGAGCATTATCCGGCGCGAGTGCCCATTCATGTAACTCAGCAGTTGCATCTTCCCTAGAGCGTTATTCGATCATGCCACTTTTTAATATTTAAAAAGGTGGGACTCACTTTTTAATATTTCTAAAGGTGGGACCCAATTTAAATAACTCGAAAGCAAGTAATAGAATAAAAAATTAGTTTTTTATACATGTCAGCATGCCACATCGTCAGTTTAATGTAGCGTCTGGCGAAAATTAGACGATATGCCACAATTGAAACAAATGTCTTAGTACATGTATACAAATGAGACAAATGAAAGTACATGCCACAATTGAGACAAAGGTCAAAGTACATGTTATATTTAAGTATTTTTCCTTTTTGTTTCTCGCTTTTTGTTCTACTAATTTGCAACCGAGGTTTTAACTCGAGGTACATGGTCTCTCCGTGGTGACGTCAGATTGATACCATGGAGGCCAATGTTTCACCCTTGGATCCAAACAATTTTACGGCCCCAGTTCTGGTTTAGCTTCATAACCTTCCTCATGAACTCTAGAATCAAAACTTTATAGAACTTATAGTATCATGTTTGGGAAAGGTCTCAAGAATCGTCCCTTGTTCTTTGTGTTATACCCGCATTTTTTTTCTAATTTAATTAACATGTTTTAGTGGGAAAATTTTGGATGTGCATCCGAGCGGGCCGGGAGAAATGCTAGATGATGTGATTTAAGGTAAGTTCCTTTTTGTGCACGTAGTATTCGTTTTATTTTATTTTGGATATGTTAGTGGGTTAAGATCGAGAGGGACTCGGGTCGAGTCTGACGGTTCAATCGGGACTTGATTTGGATGTGTGTATGTAAAATTAGGTGAAATTGTATAAGTCAGTAGGGCATTGTGGTAAAATTACAACTAGTTAAACGAAAAAAATAAACAAATCAAATAACTTACCTGTCGTACGATAGCGTGGTTCCCGAGATGCCCTAGGCGAGAGAGAGAGAGAGGAGTGGCAATTTCTTGGTGTGGCCAGAGATCTTCATCGGCGGATGTTGTCGCGAGGAGTTGAGATACCGTCTTCCCTTCCATTTCCCCTTGTCTGTGAGTGACTTTTCCTGCAGCCGCATGAGGTAAAGAGAAGATTGACTAGTTTACCGGGTCAACAAAATCTTATTTATTAGGTTCATAACAGCAGGTATTGAGATGTTGGAGTAGGTGGAAAAAAAAGAAATTGGGAACCTAGTTTGAAGTAGGTGGCTGCATGCTTCATCTTATTCGGGCCGGATTCGGCATTAATTTTTTCGTTTAGGTCGAGCACGATTTTTTCGGGTTGGGCCGAGCCATGCACGAATTTTTTCGGGCAGGGTTGGACACGAATTTTCTGGGCAAGGCTGGGCATGAAGTTTTTCGGGCTGGGTTGGGCACGAATTTTTTTGAGTCGGGCCGGGCCATGCACGATTTTTTTTGGGTACGACCGGGCACGAATTTTTTTGGGTTGGGCTGAGCCGGGACGGGTCGTGCACGAATTTTTTTGGGCGGGGCCAGGCATGAATTTTTTCTGGCTAGGCTGGGCACGAATTTTTTTGGGCCGGCCTGGACACGAATTTTTTCGGGCCGAGCAGGACACAAATTTTTTCAGGCCGGGGTGGGCACTGTTGAGTGAATACTCACACTAGAAGGGGGGGGTTTTGAATTGTGTTGGTGACTTTTAATCCTATTTCAATTTCTTTTAATTCAATTCCAACTTCAACCGAAAGTAAGTGTAATTAAATGATGTTCGTTAGCAAGTATGAAACACAATTATAAGCAAACTCAATAGATTATAGTGGTTCGGCCAACCGCCTACTCCACTATCTTGGCTCCACACCAAGGATTTCTAACCAAATCCTTTATAGACGTTGTGTTTCCCTTTGAATACAACCGAGGACCCGGTTCTCACCCCTTTGAGAACTCCTCAAAACTATTCACCTAGGCAAAATACAATTCTACAAAGTAAACCCTAAGTGTTTACACTAGCACACATAGCAAGCTAATCAATGAAAAACAAGTTCAAGTAACAAGTAAAATTACAATGAAAAGAACTAAAGAGTAAACCAAAACTAAGAGCTCTATTTCAAGCCTTCAATGCCTCCAACTCCACAAGATGTTGAGGTCGAATCGAAGCCGGAGTCGAGGGAAGATGAGCACTTGAGAGAAATCATCGATCAGAGAAGCAAGCGCGAGCAAATCAAGCTTAGAAGGCACAAATCACACTTTGGAAGTTTATCTCAATGGCTAAGAATGTTTAATGAAGGTTGGTGAGGGGCATTTATAACCCCTCCCACGGAACGGCTCTTCAACGGGCATTTTTTCACCCGTTGGACGCCGACCGATCGGTTGTCGGCCGATCGTCGGTCGATCGATCGATCGATCGCCTAGCGATTGCTGGCGTTCTTCCCTTCCGCAACTATGTTCGGTCGACCGACTTGGTCGCGATTTAATTCCTCTATTGTCCGGTCGACCAAATAGTCGACCGAATTAGCCACTGCTAGATTTTGGCCTTGTTCGAACGATCGACCGGTCGACGGAAGTGGCTACTGTCATTTTTCTGCCTTGTTCGGTCGATCGACCGGTCGACCGAACTTGGGCTGAGACTGAATTTTATATTTTCTTTGTTACACGCTTTTTCATGGGTTTTGTTATCAAGTTTTGACTTGGATAACTTTACAAATAGGCTTGGGATGAGATCCTAGGGATATATTACATAGAATCTACTTAATCTACTTCAGAGCCTTTTTTGACGATTTTTTCGTTTCTTTGAGCGAAGTTCGCGTGCTTATCGCAACCTCAACCTGAACTCAAAACTTCACACATATATTAAATACATGTTTGTTATCATCAAAATATAGATTGAAGCCTAGGGGGAACCGTTGGGCCAACAGGCACGAATTTTTTTGGATCGGGTCGGACACGAATTTTTTTTTAGTTGGGCGGAGCTGAGCCGGGCCGTGCACAAATTTTTTCGGGTTGCACCGAAAACATAGAATCGACTTGATTTGCTAGACCTAGTCGGATAAATTAATAATTTTTAGTTTTTGTATAGTACTAAAAATATAAAAAAATTTTATCAAACGACATCAAATCTAAAATCTGATACTACCATCGCGTTCAGCGTGCGAAAATCTACAACTTGATATTTATCTCATCTCCATCCGACGACTTTTGTAGCCCACAATCTTGTATTGCTGACTTTTTGGGTTGCAGTTTCATTTGCGGCCTGCAAATGATATTAGAAATACAAGTTGCAACTAGTAAATGCTGCAAAATATTTTTGTAGCCAACCAAATAAATTTATTATCTAAATATTGCAACTAGAGTTGTAACATTTGCACTTGTGGGCAATCAAACGATCTGGTACCCGGCACATGGCAAGGGTGACGTTAGAGATGATGACTCAAAAGGGGAGGAGAGCTGCATGATTGGATGCAAGGTCGTTACTCGTTAGGCACTTTGTCAACAAACAAGGAGAATGCGAAGAGAAAAAAATAAAAGGCAGAGAGGAGAGATAGTACTGGGTGTTTTTTTATTAGACTTAAATAGAGGCTAAAATTCACAATTGTAATCCTTGTTATTTTCTCATTAAACTTTTACAAATTTGTATAGTAGAGAGTAATGGTATCATTTATAAGGAGCTTGAAAGAGCATAATAAGTTTTAATTGCTATTAGAAAGTGCACAGTAAAAACTTTTATGGTGGGAATTGATAATTATACAAACACATGTCTACGATTTTTATCTCCAAGAAGAAGTAAAAGTTCGTAGCTAATCTTTTTAGGTAAAATGAAATCCGTAAAGTTGCAATTCTCATGGGAAGTCAATACTTCAATTCGTCCTCTTACTCCTCTTTCCATTCCAGGAGCGGATCACACAACCACACTCAGACGACCACAATCACAAGCCCACTGATCGATTCCCTCGAAGAGCACTAGAACAGACCCATCGGGCTGAGCTCTTTGGGTAAACCTCGATCTCTCCATTCTCTTAAATTCTTTTTTTGGACTCGATCTTCGTTTTTTTGCTTTAGAAGTGTCAATTGGTTGTGATTCCTTTTTTCTCTCTCTTCTCTAGACTATTTAGACGTTTGTTCGTTACATTGGCTTCTGGGGGCTTTCCTTTGTTGTTTATCTTTTAGTTTTGCGGCATATGTCTTTTGTGCGTACCAACAGATCTAGGGTTGTGCATTCGTGTATTCACTTGTTTCTTGATCGGATCGATGAATAATTGGTGGAGCAGTGATGTGCCCTAAAATAGTGAAATTAGGGTCATTACTTATCTTATGGTGCCCAATGATTTATTCTTGAATTTGAACTACTATCGTACCTAGGTATAAACCTGTTACAACTTAAACTTATTAAACTCTTAAATCTTTTTAAATTGCACCTGATATGGAAGGATTATGAAATTCATTGTTTATGTTGACTCCTTATTATTTTGCCAAAGATCATTTCTCGTGAGGAGAGAGAAGCTCTGAGGTGAGAGAAGCCCCATCATTTCTGTTGGCCCAAGGATTTTTCTTTGGTTTTGATCTCTAATTTGATGATAACAAATATGTATTTAATATATGTGTGAAGTTTTGAATTCAGATTGAGGATGTGATAAGCACGCGAACTTCGCTCGGAGAATCGCAAAAATCGTCAAAAAAACTCGGATGTAGATTAAGTAGATTCTATGTAATATATCCATAGGATCTCATCCAAAGTCTATTTGTAAAGTTATCCAAGTCAAAATTTAGTAACAAAACCCATGAAAAAGCGTGTAACAAAACAAATATGAAAAATCAGCCTCAGCCTAGGTTCGATCGACCGAACAAGGCGGAAAAATGGCAGTAGCCACTTCGGTCGATCGATCGATCGACCGAACAAGGCCAAAAACTGTAGTGGCTACTTCGGTCGACCGGTCGATTGATCGAACAAGGCCAAAATCTGGCAGTGGCTAATTCAGTCGATTGAACGGTCGACCGGACAACACAGGATTTAATCGCGATCAATTTGGTCGATCGAACATGCTTATAGAAAGGTAGAACGCCAGCGATCGCTGGGCGGTCGATCAGTCGATCGATCGACGATCGACCGACAAGCGACTGGTCGACGTCTAACGGGCAAAAAAACACCCGTTGGAGCGATGTTCCATTTGAGGGGTTATAAATACCCCCCCCCCCCCCCCCCCCCCCAACCAACCTTCATTAATCATTCTTAACCATCGATTAAAGCTTTCAAAGAGAGATTTGTGCCTTCCAAGCTTGATTTGCTCGTGCTTGCTTCTCCGATCGATGATTTCTCTCAAGCGCTCATCTACCCTCGACTTCGGCTTCGATTCGACCTCAACATCTTGTGGAGTTAGAGGCAATAAAGGCTTGGAAAAAAGCTCTTACTTGTGGTTTAATCTTTAGCTCTTTTCATTATAATTTTACTTGTTGCTTGAACTGATTTTTCATTGATTAGCTTGCTAGGTGTGCTAGTGTTAACACTTAGGGTTTACTTTGTAGAATTGTGTTTTGCCTAGGTGAATAGTTTTGAGGAGTTCTCAAATGGTTGAGAACCGAGTCATCGGTTGTATTCAAAGGGAAACACAATGTCTATAAAGGATTTGGTTAGAAATCCTTGGTGTGGAGCCAAGGTAGTGGAGTAGGCAATTGGCCGAACCACCATAATTTATTGAGTTTGCATTGCCTTGTGTAATTTCTTATAATTGTGTTTCATACTCGCTAACGAACATTGTGTAGTTGCACTTACTTTCGGTTGAAGTTGGAATTGACTTAAAAGAAATTTAAGTAGAAGTAAAAAAGTCACCCAATACTATTCAACCCCCCCTTCTAGTGTGGGTATTCACTCAACAATTGGTATCAGAGCAAGGTTGTAGAATTAGGTTTGACCATCTACCCTACAATTTGGAATGACTAGTGAAATCCAACTAGCTCAAGGGTCATCTACTCATACTCCACCAATGTTCGATTGGAACAACTATGCCTATTGAAAGATATGCATGAATGACTTCCTACAATCACTAGGCATGGATGTATGGAGAATGATTCAAGTAGAGTATAAGCAATCAACTAAGGATATTGATGAGTGGGATCAAGAAGAAATTAAACTCTTTAATGCAAATGCAAAGACTGTCAATGCACTATATTGTGGCCTATCAATTAATGAGTTTAATAGAATTTCTACATGTAAGTATGCATATGAACTTTGGAAAGTCTTAGAGACTACACATGAAGGGACTTCACAAGTTAAAGAATCTAAGATAAACCTACTCATGCATGATTATGAAATGTTCAATTGGAAAGTCTTAGAGATTACATATGAAGGGACTTCACAAGTTAAAGAATCTAAGATAAACCTACTCATGCATGATTATGAAATGTTCAAGATGTTATCACATGAATCTATTGATGCCATGTATGCTCGCTTTTAAAATATTACAAATGGATTAGCTAACCTTGGTAGAGATATAAGGGAAGAGGAGAAGGTAAGGAAGCTCATTTGTTCCCTTCCAAAAGCTTGGGAGCCCAAGGTCATCGCAATCATGGAAGCAAAGGATACGAGCACCTTGAAGATCACCGAGGTCATTGGGTCTCTCATGACACATGAGACCCATATGAAGCAATATGAGGAGGAAGATGCTCCCAAAAGCAAGACCATTGTCTTAAAAGCATCACACCGGGGTGAAGAACCCTTATCATTTGAGGAAGAGACGAATGAGTTTGAAGAGATAGCGATGTTGGCAAGAAGATTCATGAGTTTCATGAGAGGAGGGCTTGAGGAAGGGAAGAGGAGGCTACACATGCTTCAATTGTAACAAAACAAGGCATCTAAGGAAGGATTGCACACTTCTCAAGATGACTTCCACCTCCAACCCTCACAAGAAAGACAAATACAAGAAGAAGAAGATGGCAATGATGGCTTCTTGGGATGAAAGCGAGTCTTCGTCAAGTGAAGAAGACTCTAAGAGTGAAAAGACAAATCTTTGCCTCATGGCAAATGACAATGAGGTAAGATTTATATTTGGCGAGCTTTCATTTACGCAAGAAGAACTAGAAAATGAATTTGATCAAATGCATGATGAATTTAATGTTATTAGAAAAAAGTTTAAAGAGCTTAAAAAGGACAACAAATCTTTAGAGCTTGAAAATGATAACTTGCTACTTTCATGCAATGCATTAAGGAAAGAAGTAGATATCCTTAAGGAAGAGAAGCATGCCTTAGATGATGCTAAGAAAAACTTCGAAAATGAAAATGAAAAGTTGGAAAATGAAAACAAGTTCTTAAGTGATAAAGTAGAGCACTTGAATGATAGCATGCTAAACTTAAAAAAGAAACTTTGCATGCTAAATGAAAAAATGACAACCCTACAAAATGCCATGCCTAAGGTTGTACATGCTAGAAAGTCATCAAACAATCATGCTCATGCACACTTCCAAGCTCACACACATAGCCCAATAAAGTTTAATGAAAGTTGCTTTCCATGTGGTATTTTTGGTCATATGGCTAGAGATTGTACACTAAGAAGGAACCCTCATGTTAGATTCACTTGGGTTCCTAAGATGACTAACACACAATGACCCAAGAAGATTTGGGTACCTAAAATTGTGTCTTCTCACTTTTATAGATGGAGAAGCATCCTCAAGCAAGTAAAAGCACATGGATATTGTATAGTGGTTGCTCAAAACACATGACGGGTGATATCAATCTTTTCGCAACCCTATCAAGCAAGGATGATGGATATGTGACATTTGGAGCCAATGTCAAAGGTAAGATTGTTGGCATTGGTGATATAGGTATACTCTCCTACCCATGCATTAAAAATGTCTTACTAGTTGATGGGTTAAAGCATAATTTGATTAGAATATCTCAATTATGTGACAATGGATATGTAGTCATTTTTGAAGCATCTAAATGCATCATTAGAAGTGCACCATCTAATGATATTGTGTTCATTGAAATTAGGCTAAAAAATATTTACACATTAGTTCTAAATGTTTTGCTTAATCCCCATGTTAGATGCTTGGTTGCCATGGAAAATAATTCCTGGTTGTGGCATAGAAGGCTAGGACATGCTAGCATGAGCCTCATCCAAGAAATATCTTAAAATGATTTAGTAAAAGGAATACCTAAGATAAAATTTGAAAAAGACAAACATTGTGATGCGTCTCAATATGGTAAATAAGTTAAATCTTCATTTCATAGCATTAATCAAGTGAGTACATCTAGAACACTTGAACTTGTGCACATGGATCTCTTTGGTCCTTGTGATGTAGCTAGTCTAGGTGAAAAATTATATTGCTATGTTCTGGTTGATGATTTCTCAAGATTTACATGGATTTTCTTCTTAGCTAAGAAAAATGATACTTTTGATTTTTTTCAAAAAAATTGCTAGGAAAGTTACAAATGAGAAGGGAACTTCAATTTTGAAAATTGGAAGCGATAATGGAGAAAAATTTACAAATGAAAAGTTTTTCGAATTTTATGATGAATTGGGTATTGAGCATACATTTTCTTCCCCTAGAACCCCTCAACAAAATGGGATGGTTGAGAGAAAGAATAGAACCTTACAAGAGATGGCTAGGGTTATGCTTTGTGAAAATAATTTGCCCAAGTACTTCTGGGCTGAAGCCATAAATACATCTTGTTATGTGTTTAATCGTGTTTTATTAAGACCTAAAATCAAGAAAACACCTTTTGAGCTTTGGAATGATAAAATCCCAAGTGTGGGATATTTTCGTGTTTTTGGATGTAAATGTTTTATCTTAAACACTAAGGAGCATCTAGGAAAATTTGATTCTAAATCTGATGAAGGTATTTTCCTAGGTTACTCCAATTGTTCTAAGGCATATAGAGTCTATAATAGAAGAACTATGATTGTTGAAGAATCTATGCATGTTACATTTGATGAAACTAATGATTCTTCTAGAAATATTTAGA
Source organism: Canna indica (assembly GCA_034359265.1). Classification (NCBI taxonomy): domain Eukaryota; kingdom Viridiplantae; phylum Streptophyta; class Magnoliopsida; order Zingiberales; family Cannaceae; genus Canna; species Canna indica. The sequence continues at coordinate 43,769,287 of CP136893.1, forward strand.
TTGTGAATGTAGGTGAGGAACTTGAGGAACTCACATTTCATGACAAAGAGGTTGAGAACAAAAACAATGAGGAAACTCAACATAAAGAACCCTCATCCTCAACTCTACCTCAAGATGAAGAAGAAGAAGAGGAAGCTCTACCACCTCTCCCCAAAGGGTACCGGTTGATTAGAGATCATTCAATGGATCAAGTCATTGGAGAACCATCAACGGGAGTGGTAGCGCGCTATAAACTTAATAACATTTGTCAATATGTAGCATTCATATCTCAAGTAGAGCCAAAAAATATTAAGGAAGCAATAGATGATGAATTTTGGGTAATAGCTATGCAAGAAGAACTTAATCAATTTGTTAGGAATGAAGTATGAGACTTAGTACCTAGACCTAGCGGACAAACTGTGATTGATACAAAATGAGTATTTAGAAACAAGCTAGATGAAGGAGGTTTAGTCATTAGAAACAAAGATAGGTTAGTGCCCCAAGGGTACAATCAAGAAGAAGGAATAGACTATAATGAAACTTATGCTCCCGTAGCTAGATTAGAGGCAATTCATATACTTTTAGCTTATGCTAGTTTTAAAGGCTTTAAACTTTTTTAAATGGATGTTAAAAGTGCGTTTTTAAAAGGTTTTATCGATGAAGAAGTTTATGTTGAACAATCTCCCGGATTTGAAATTTTGAGTTTCTAAATCATGTTTTTAAATTTAAAAAAGTTTTATATGGCTTAAAACAAGCCCCTAGGGCTTGGTATGAAAGACTTTCCACATTTTTGATAGATCAAGACTTTAGTATTGGAAAAGTCGATGTTTCTATTTTTATAAAATATAATGAAAATGATATTTTACTCGCGCAAATTTATGTTGATGATATAATATTTGGTGCTACTAATGAATTGCTTTGTGAGTGGTTTGCAAAGTGCATGCAAGAAGAGGTTGAGACGAGCATGATGGGAGAACTTTCCTTCATGCTTGGTCTCCAAATCAAGCAAACCAACAAAGGAATCTTTATAAATAAAGCTAAATGCACAAAGGAGCTCATCAAAAGGTTTGGAATGAATAAAGCCAAGATAGCTTCTACACCAATGAGCACATCCAGCAAGCTTGACAAAGATGAAGATGGTGTCAAAGTAGATGAAAAACGATATTGAGGTATGATTGATAGTCTTTGTTGGCTTTAGGTTTTCAACCTTGGTCTTAATCTCTTAATCTCGGTTTTGATGATAACAAACATGAAACTAATATTTCGTTGAGAAATCTTTTAGGTTCCATATCGATCAGCGTTCGATGTCCTCGATCGGATAAATCGATAAATCGGAAGGACATTGACCGTCGTGCTCGGGTTCGTCGTGGAATTTCTCGAAGCTCGACAAGTGCACCAAAGTCGCATTGGACGAGTCCAAAGATCAAGTCCAAAGATCTAATGAAAAGCTCTCCAATTTGATACTTGTTGAAAGTCGGAACCCGAAAATGAAGTGCACAAGAAAAAGGGCTGAAAAATCAATATCAGCCTATGTTCGGTTGACCGGTCGGTCGACCGAAGAGTGTAAGAAATTAGCAGTAGCCAAAAATTGGCAGTGGCTACTTCGGTCGACCGACAGAGGCCAGAAATAGCCAGTTGCCCTAGTGGTCGACCGATCGGTCGACCGAATTGAGGATCGCGCGATCGGGAGTCTTTGCTTCCCCTGCGTCGGTCAACCGATAGGTCGATAGGATTACGGGAATGCAATCTTGCATTTGGGCGGTCGACCCACCGGTCGACCGCACAGAGGGAAGAGGACAGTGGTCGCATTGGCGGTCAATCAGTCGGTTGACCGACTAATCGACCGAGCGGCTATAACGACTAGATTTTAGCCCGTTGAGCTGCCGTTTCTTTGAGAGGGTATAAATATACTTCATCTAACCTCTCTAATCATCTTCCTTCACTCTCTCAAATTTAATTGAGTATTTTAGAAGTGATTTAAGCCTTCCAATGATCGATTGCAGTGCGCTATGCTCTTCCATCGAGTTCTTCTTCAAAGCGCCAACTGCTCCTCAACTCGGGTTTCAATTCGAGCTCTACGACTGGGCGAGTTGGAGGTTTTAAAGGATTGAAAAGAGCATTTAATCTTTGTTTTATTTCTAAGCTCTTTTCATTGTAATTTTTATATGTTATTTGAACTATTTTTCTTTGATTAGGGTTTGTACGAAGATCGGGTGTTAGGTCTTCTTGTGTGAAAGTGGTTACCTTGCTGTGAAGGTGTAAAGCCACTTGTGTAAACATAGTTTACTCGGTTAGTTCTAGTTGTCCCTTAGGGTTGAGGTGGAAGAGTGCTCTCGATAAGAAGGCGGAGACTTCCGGGTGTGGAAGTGCTTTAGGTTGAGAGTGAGACTCTTCGAGTCAAAGTTCTCTGTGCAAGGGAAACTAATTAATCTAGTAAAACTTAGTTTGAAAATCCTAAGCGGGGTGCTTAGGTAGTGGAGTAGGCATTGGGGCCGAACCACTATAAATTTGTGTGTTTGCTTTGATACTTTATTTGCGCTTAATTGTTTTATATTGCTTCCGCATTTAATCGTATAATTGCATCTTGCCTAAATGATTTGAGAAACACATAAAATCGGATTTAGGCTAATTAATTAGATAACACAATATTCACCCCCCTATAGTGTTGCCATTTCGACTACAATTGGTATCAGAGCGGGTCGTAGATTGAGATTTCACCATCTCCTCTACATCATCTCTTGATCCGAAAAATGACACCAGAGTGTGTAGCATCTTCACCCCCTAGGTTTGATGACTCGAACTTTGGTCTTTGGAAATATAGGATGTACACTTATTTAAAGACTAATGGTCTTGGTGTCTTTAACATGTTACATTGGGAATTCATTGAACCTAAGGTTGATATGCATGCTTGGAGTGAATTTGACAAGAAAATGTTTAAGTATAATCGACAAGGATGCTCGTCGACGCTCGGGAATCTTCAAGAAAGGGAGTTTAGGTTTAGGTGTCTAGAAATTAATGTAATCATCATGATGATGCATAAGAAACCCAAAAATCTATCCCGAACCCCAAACCATAAAATTTCGGGACGACCCTGAAATTCACTAAGATTAGGGAGCTCCTTGGAGGGATATATGATCCAAACCTTTTCTTGAAATAAAAAATGGCGGTAATTGTTCATTAGGTCAAAACTAGATAACGAGGTATTTTTTAGAATTTTTTGGAACCGTTTAGCATATCCTTATTTGACCCAAAAGATTAGGAAATTTCTGTTTTATACTAGATCCCAAGAACTAGATTTTGATCCTTAGGGATTTTAATTTTTTAGATATTTTTATTGAATTCAAATGGGGTATAATCCTTATATAAAATTTATGTTTTAAAGTTATCATGTTATAAAGTTATTTCACACAAGTAGATGTAGTGGTGAAGACGAAAGCAGAAAACCCAAGCAAAGACCCAGTCTGCCCAGTCCAGACAAATTTTGGTTGATCGATCGGTCGACTGAATGGTGGTAGAAATAGGCTAAGCGTCTGGGCGATCGACCCGTCGGTCGATCGACCACAGGGAAAATTGCAACGGTCGAATGACCGGTCGATCGATGCTTCGACCGGCGCTTCGACCGACGGCCTGCAACAGATAAATTTCTATCCGTTGAGTGACGTTTCTTCACCAGGGTATAAATATACCCTCATATAAATCTTCTAATACTCTTCCTTGATTTTAACAGAGTTTATTGAGCACTCAAAAGGAAGATCTAAGCCTTCCAAAAAGGATTAATCGTTTCCGCTCTGTTCTCCCACGACAACTTCTACAAGCGGTCGTTCTTCCTCAACTCGAGAATTAATTCGAGCTGTTCGTCTTGACGAGTTGGAGGCATTGAAGGCTTGAGAAGAGCTCTAATGCTTGGTTTATTCTTTAGCTCTTTTCAATTGTAATTTTAACTGTTATTGAACCTATTTTTTATTTGTGCGTGTGAAGACCAAGTGTTTGGTCTTGTGTGTTGGGTATAAGTGGTTACCTGGTGTTAGGTATAAAACCACTTTTGTAAAACGTAGTTGTTACTAGGATTAATTTAGTTGTCCCTTAGGGTTAAGGTGGAAGAGGACTCTCGAGAAGAAGGTGGTGACTTCCGGGTGTGGAAGTGCCTTAGGTCGAGAGTGCGTCTCTTCGGTGAAAAGTCCTCGGGTGTAAGGGAAATAAAAACTAATTTAGTAAAACTAGTTTGAAAATCCTAAGCGGGGTGCTTAGGTAGTGGAGTAGGCATTGGGGCCGAACCACTATAAATATTTGTGTTTGCATTGTTTTATTGACGCTTGTGTTTAATTGTGTTTATCGCTTCCGCATTCAATCATCAAATTGCAAATTACCTAATTGATCTAAGTAAACGATTAAAATTGGAATTTAGACTAATAGATTTAGTAAACATACTATTCACCCCCCCTCTAGTGTGCCATTTCACCCACACTTTCCTCTTCATCTAGTCATGATAATGATAATGATAGTACTAGCTCTTCTAGTTCACATGATATGCAATATGATGAGTTAGTAAGCGAATATAAGATAATGTACACCTTGCTTGCAAAAAAGGATAAGGAAAATAAGATGCTAAAGAAAGAAAATGTGATGCTTAATTCTCACGTGGATGAATTAAAGCTAGAAAATGAGAATTTGAAGTCTAGTTCATTTGATTTATGCCATGATAGATTGAATTTTGAGCTTAAGGACTTCAAGCTTGAAAACTAAAATTTAAAATTTGAGAATTCAAAAATCATAAGTGAGACCAATATTTTGAAATCTCAACTATATGTCATGCATAAGTCAATTGAAGTTTTAAGAGATGAGATTTTAGTTTTGAACAAGGAAGTACATAATCTAAGAAACTCAACTTCCTTCAAGAAAATTGGAAAGAAAAATGTTTGTTTCAAAAATGCCTATGTTCATCATAAATCTCATGCTATGCATTCTAATGCAAAATCTCATGTTAGACAATCCACATTTAAATCTCAAGTTCAAAAGAAAAATATTTCACTTAAGAATGCTCATGTCCATCATCCTTTTCATGTCAAGGATTCTAATGATAAATCTCATATCCATAGCAAAAAGAAAAATAAGTTTAATGGACATTGCTTTTGTTGTGGTACTTTTGGGCATGCTATATATGATTGCGCATTTAAGATGAACCCAAGTGGAGTTAAAACACTTTGGGTAGCTAAGCCCTCTAACCCCTAAGGACCCAAAGTCATTTGGGTACAAAAGATCTCAGCTTCTTTTATAGGGGGAGCAACCACACAAGGATGAGATGATGATGGTTGGTGGGAGTTGCATGAAGACTTAAAGCTTCACCAAATACAAGTTGCAACTTCGCATCGTATAGATGCCTTCGGTATGAAAAATTGGCATCTAGTTAATTTGATATCATCTCCTATACCTCTTGTTTAAATTAGAGTTGGAGTTTGATATATGCTTAATATTAGTAGATTTTCCACTCTTGATAAGTTCCAAAAATATTTTTGATTTTTGATTTCCGGTCTCTCCGGAGACATATGTGGCTTGTAATGGGCCTAAGCGACATTGTGGTTCCAAATCGTAGGCTCATTGTGGCCTTTCGGTTTTCAACCAATAGGAAGGGTTGGAGATCATGTTTTCATTAATATTACATTTGTGATCTCTTAAAATTCGTTTTGGTATCACTTGATTTTATTTAAAATGGATTTCAAACCATTTAGCAAAGTGATCTTTGATAATGATACTTGGTTTTTTACTTCGCTATTTAGTTTGATAGCTTGCTAAGTAGCTATATTTTCTCTAAAATATTAGTGTAGCTTACTCGCAAGTTTTAAGTACTTTTAGGAAGGCTAATTAGGAATAAAAAGATTAGTTTGACAAATTATCATGAATAAGGTATAACTTTGATAAATTCAAAATCTTAGGATTATACCTCAATGCTTAAGCTTAAATAATGTCTCAATACTCATGATTAGAAATGCATGTTAAATCCTTGAATTTTCATGAGTAGGTAGAATCTTAGCACTTAGGCAAATTTCATTAAATGAAACTTGCTCTAAGTTGATACTTACTATTAGAGACATTCCTTTAAGTCCAAACTAGTTAAACATATTTTAGGGACCTTATTCATCAAATGCTTCATCTTAAGATCCCTTAGATTCATTTTGATATCATGATAATTCCTTAAAATGAATCTTTACTATCTAGCATAGGTTAAGGTTTTTAAATGAAAATTTGCTTTGAACCTTTGCTATTTAGTAAGTTAGCTTGCTAGTTGGCATCTTATTATTTCATTTTGATACTAACAAAGCCTACTTGAAAGCTATATGCTATCTAAAAGTAAATGACAAGTTTGGCAAATCTATTGAAAGAGGTATGAATTTTTTTAAAAAAATCTTAATATAATTCCCGAATATTCATGCTTTAATGGTGTCTCTATATACTCATGATTGTTTTTGCATGAAAATGTTTGGAGTTTCATGAGTAGGCAAAATTTTGATAACTTAGGCAATTTCATGATATCTTGATTGAATAAAACTTGCTCTACGTTAAAATTCTTATTAGAGACCTCATTTTGAGTAAACACTAATGAACATGTTCAGAAATACATATCACATAAGTATAGGTATTTAAAATTGAAAATTCATGTCTAGATGAACAAATGTGATAACTAGATCATATTAGAGGACTTAAGCTTGAAAAGTTTGACCCAAGTCAATAAATCGACCTGGTCACTTCATTTTAGGTCCAAAACTCATAAACATGTTTAGGAATAGGTATGACATATTTCCATGCACTTAGAATGGAAAATTCATATGCATATGGATAAAATGACATAGAGGTCAATTTATGCTTACCTCTTTTGAACCAAATTGACCCAAGTTAACAAGTTGACTTAAATGTCTTATTTTTAATCCATATTTAAGAAACATGTTTAAATTTATTCATGTTAGGTATCCATAGGTTTAAGTTTGCAAAATCATGAGTAAATGATAAGATTGAAACTTAGCAAGTTTCATGAAAACTAGTTTAGTATTGAATGAAACCATGCTAGGTTGATATCTTGACTTAATGACATAATTTTTATTCCAACACTTAACATATACTCTTTACATGACCATTATGTGGTGTCGTGAAAGTTTGAATGAAAATTGAATATATTTTGAAAATAATTGAAAATTACAAAAATATCATTTCCACCAACATTTGGTATAATTTTCAGTTATTTAGAAATATAGAAAAATATTTTTCAATTGATTATTGAAACTGGACCCTCACTGAAAAATCTAGATTCTTCAGTAAAATTTTTGAAAAAGTTTCATCAAGAATCTGATTTATAAAGGAATTTTGAAGTTAGATTTCGAAAACACAAAGTATCATCCTTCTTGAAATATCAATCATTCTGATACTTTGATTTTTCTTCAAAAACTTCAAATGAAAACTCATGTATAGCATTTGGATTTCATTTCTAATATCATTCACACAACTTCTTGAGTAAAATCATTTATAGGAATGATTTTGATATTTTGAATGATAGATAGAAATATCCATTTGTTTATTAAAATCAATATAGGATGAAAAATAAACATAGAAGATTCATTTTGAGTTCAAACTTGATACATGCATTTCAAATGACCACTCAATAAATTGGTATAATTTCATCCAACAATTGGTATTTCAAATCTTGAAGTATAGGTTGACCTAAGTCAACAAAGTGACGTAGAAATTTCATTTTAAGCCCAAACTTGATTCATGGACTTATATTCTCTCATGTTTGATGTCTAGATACCTAAATATGAGAAAATATGAGTAGATAACAAAATGTGATACTTAGCCATTTTCATGTTTTCATGCTTATTTCAAATGAAAACGTGCTAAGTTCATATTTGGATTGAATGACATTAGTTTAACTTCAAACTTGATATACATAGTTTAAATGACCATATCTTGATATTTTGAAAGTTTGAATGAAATCTAAAAATGTCATGAAAAAAATATGAGTACATTCATACTTGAGTGCATACATGATTTAGTTTTGAATTGTATCTATCACTCCTTTCTATCAAGTATGATTTTGTTTCATATCAAATATTGTTTTCCATCCATTTGTTAGAGATTTTCATGTGTCATGAAAAATATTCTTTAGAGACTCAACTACATAAAAAATATATATATATTTGTTTTTCATCCCTTTGGCTAGATTAACCTTTCTTGCCCTTTTTGATTGATGTCAAAGGGGGGAGAAAAGTAAAGAATAAAGGACGAGAAAAGTATAGGATAAATGAGGAGAAAATTATAGGCAAAGGGGAGGAAAATATAGGAGATCAATGCATATAGATTGGGGGAGTTTATTTTCGTAGATATGCATGTTGATAGGGGGAGAAATCCCTTAGTTGATATCCTATATGCTTTAATGAAAATATTTTCTTAAGGATGTTTGTTATCATCAAAAAGGGGGAGATTGTTGGCTTTAGGTTTTCAACCTTGGTCTTAATCTCGGTTTTGATGATAACAAACACGGAACTAATATTTCATCGAGAAATCTTTCAGGTTCCATATCGATCAGCGCTCGATGTCCTCAATCGGATAAATCAGAAGGACATTGACCGTCGTGCTCGGGTTTGTTGTGGAATTTCTCGAAGCTCGACGAGTGCACCAAAGTTGCATTGGACGAGTCCAAGATCAAATGAAAAGCCCTTTTTCATTGATGTCAAAAGGGGGAGAAAAGTATATGATAAAGAGGGAGAAAAGTATAGGGTAAATGGGGAGAAAATTATAGGCAAAGGGGAGGAAAATATAGGAGATCCATGCATATAGATAGGGAGAGTTTATTTTCATAGATATGCATGTTGATAGGGGGAGAAATACCTTAGTTGATATCCTATATGCTTTAATGAAAATATTTTCTTAAGGATGTTTGTCATCATCAAAAAGGGGGAAATTGTTAGCTTTAGGTTTTCAACATTGGTCTTAATATCTTAATATCGGTTTTGATGAAAACAAACATGGAACCTATATTTCGTCGAGAAATCTTTCAGGTTCCATATCGATCAGCGTTCGATGTCCTCGATCGGATAAATCAAAGAAATCGATAAATCAGAAGGACATTGACCGCCGTGCTCGGGTTCATCGTGGAATTTCTCATAGCTCGACGGGTGCACAAAAGTCGCATTGGATGAGTCCAAAGATCAAGTCCAAAGATCAAATGAAAAGCTCTCCAATTTGATGCTCGTTGAAAGCCGAAACCCGAAAATGAAGCGCGCAAGAAAAAGGGCTGAAAAATCAATATCAGCCTATGTTCGATCGACCGAAGAGTATAAGAAATTGGTAGTAGCCAGTCGACCAGCTGGTAGACCGAACACTGCCAAAAACTGGCAGTGGCTACTTCGGTCGACCGGTCAGTCGGTCGGTCGATCGACAGAGGCCAGAAATGGGCAGTAGCCCTAGTGGTCGACCGATCGGTCGATCGGATTGAGGATCTCGCGATCGGGCATCTTTGCTTCCCCTGCGTCGGTCAACCGATGGGTCGATCGGATTACGGGAATGCAGTCTTGTGTCTGGGAGGTCGACCCGTCGGTCGACCCCATAGAGAGAAGAGGGCAGCGGTCGCATTGGCAGTCGATCGGTCGATTGACCGATCAATCGATCGAGCGGCTGTAACAGCTAGATTTTAGCCCGTTGAGCTGCCATTTCTTTGAGAGGGTATAAATATACTTCATCTAACCTCTCTAATCATCTTCCTTCACTCTCACAGATTTAATTGAGTATTTTAGAAGTGATTTAAGCCCTCCAACGATTGATTGCAGCGCGCTCTGCTCTTCCGTTGAATTCTTCTTCAAAGCGCCAACTGCTCCTCAACTCGAGTTTCAATTCGAGCTCTACGACTGGGCGAGTTGGAGGTTCTAAAGGATTGAAAAGAGCATTTAATCTTGGTTTTATTTCTAAGCTCTTTTCATTGTAATTTTTATCTGTTATTTGAACTATTTTTCTTTGATTTGGGTTTGTACGAGGATCGGGTGTTAGGTCTTCTTGTGTGAAAGTGGTTACCTTGCTATGAGGATATAAATCCACTTGTGTAAACATAGTTTACTCGGTTAGTTCTAGTTGTCCCTTAGGGTTGAGGTGGAAGAGTGTTCTCGATAAGAAGGCGGAGACTTTCGGGTGTGGAAGTGCCTTAGGTTGAGAGTGAGACTCTTCGAGTCAAAGTCCTCTGTGTAAGGGAAACTAATTAATCTAGTAAAACTTAGTTTAGAAATCCTATGCGGTGTGCTTAGGTAGTGGAGTAGGCATTGGGGCCGAACCACTATAAATTTGTGTGTTTGCTTTGATACTTTATTTGTGCTTAATTGTTTTATATTGCTTCCGCATTTAATCACATAATTACATCTTGCCTAAACGATTTGAGAAACGAATAAAATCGGATTTAGGCTAATTAATTAGTTAACACACTATTCACCCCCCCTCTAGTGTTGCCATTTCGACTACAGTCTTCTCTATTTAACTGCAAGTAGGCCCGATATCATGTTTAGTGTTTGTGTATGTGTATGTGCTAGGTTTCGATCTTGTCCTAGAATGTCTCACTTAAGTGTGGTCAAACAAATATTGAGATATTTGATGGGTACGATTGACTTAGGATTATGCTATCCATGTAATGCATTTTTCGATTTAATTGGTTTTTCGGATGCCGATTTTGCCGATTGTAAAGTAGATCGAAAAATCACTAGTGGGTGTTGTCAATTTCTAGGGATGAGTCTTGTTTCTTGGTTTCCAAAGAAACAAAACTCGATTGCATTTTCAACTACCGAAGCGGAATACATCGCTACGGCTAGTGGTTGTGCACAAGTCTTTTGGATGAAATAAACCCTTTTAGATTATGGACTTAAGTATTCATGTATACCTATATATTGTGATAACACTAGTGCAATCAATTTAACAAAAATTCATGTTTTACACTCTAGGACCAAGCATATTGATCTAAGCACCATTTTCTTAGGGATAATGTAGCCAAGGGGAAATATATCCGTGGAATTCGTATCCACCGACAAACAACTTGCGGATATGTTTACAAAACCCTTAAGTGAAGAAAGCTTTACAAACTTAAGAATACAATTAGGAATTTGTGCTTTTCCTAGTGGTTGAAAATATTCAAAATATATATGTTTTCGAAAAATTGCATTTCATGTGGTATCATCACACTTATGTATTGTCTTGTAATGGGGCTTTGCGACGTATCGATGTTGGCCTTCTATAGGCTTACATTGATAGGAAGGACTATAGTGGTAGATGATACTCGGTTTTCTGGTTTTCTTGGTTTTAATGATGGAACTCATTAATAATACCTTGGTTCTTGCTCTTTTTGATTGATGTCAAAAGGGGGAGAAAAAGTAAGGTCACACTTATTTTATGATGCATATAGATAGGTGGAGTTACAAGCATAATATGCATATTGATAGGGGGAGCATATGTTAAGTTGCGAACTAAGTTGTGGATGCTTTAACTCAAACTCACAAATGATACTTAGAGTCTTCTTTTATAATTTTTTTTTTCATGTTATGTTTGTCATCATCAAAAAGGGGGAGATTGTTGGCCCAAGTGTTCCCCTTTGGCTTCGATCTCTATTTTGATGATAACAAACGTGTATTTAATATATGTGTGAAGTTTTGAGTTCAGGTTGAGATTACGATAAGCACGCGACCTTCGCTCGGAGAATCATAAAAATCATCAAAAAAGGCTCGTATGTAGAGTCAAAAAATTTACCCTTGGAAAATTTTCCAAACAATCGGTGCTCTCTGAGGGTTTCCAGGACCATTCTCAGGTGCTTAGAGTGCTCTTCCTCACTCTTGGAGTAAACCAGAATGTCATCAATGAAGACGATCACAAGGCTATCCTGGTACTCCTTAAATACCCTGTTCATTAGATCTATGAAGGCAGCAGGTGCAATGGTTAGGCCAAAGGACATCACTAGGAACTCATAGTGACCGTAGTGAGTCCTAAAGGCCGTCTTCGGCACATTGCAGTTCCGGATTCTCAGCTGATGGTATTTGGACCTCATATCTATCTTTGAAAACCATTGTGCCCCCTGCAGCTGGTCAAACAAATCGTCTATCCTCGGCAGTGGGTAGCGATTCTTAACAGTCACCTTGTTCAGCTACCTATAGTCGATGCACATGCGCATCGACCCATCCTTCTTCTTCACGAAGAGAACTGGGGTATCCCAGGGTGACACACTCGGTCGGATGAACCCCAGGTCTAGCATTTCCTGCAAATGCACCTTTAACTCCCTGAGTTCGGCCGGTGTCATCCTATAAAGTGGAATGGAAATTGGTTTCACCCCGGGTTGTAGGTCAATGCAAAAATCAACTTCCCTTCTGGGTGGCAATCCCGATAATTCCTCGGGAAATACATCAGGGAAATCACAGACCACTAGGGTTCCCCTGACATTCCTTGCTTCACCCCCTTCCTCCTCGGCCACAGATACGAAGGCCAAGAAAGATTGGCAGCCGCCTCGAAGCAACTTATGAGCCTTTAGGGCTGAGATGACCCCTATCGGCTTGCTACCTCCATCCCCTTGGAAGGTGAACTGCGGTAGCCTAGGCTTATTAAACATCACTGCTTTGGCTCTGTAGTCTAACATTACAAAGTGCTCTGCTAGCCAATCCTTGCCAAGGATGACATCAAGCTCAATAGTGGGTAGGAGTGTCAAATCCGCACTCAATACATGGCCGCAAATGAGCACTTCACAGCCTTGATATATTGAATTTGCTAAGATTGCATCGCTCGTAGGCATTGATACCATCAATGGCCCGTCGAGCATAGAGGGTGCCATTGGCATCTTTGTAGCAAATATGGCAGACACAAACGAGTGCGTGGCACCCAAATCAAATAAAACATATGCAGTAGACGAACATACTAAAATAGTACCTGTCGCCACTGCTTTGGACGCCTCTGCCCTATCACGGTTCATAGCATATACCCGCGCAGGCGGCCTCTCTGAATTACTGGTCTGTGGCCCCTTATTCTGTGCCTGTCCCCTCTGAGCTACTGACCCCAAATCCCTGCGGCCGAATTTATTCTTGGCCGGCCCGTCATTCCTCTCGAATGGCACCAAGGCTTCCTTCCGAAGGGCCTCATCCACCACCCATACAAGAGTGGAATCCTCGGTGTAGTGGATGGGCTGCCTATCTAAGGCCTAATCCCCCAACATACCTCTTGACCCTGGCAATCTCGAATGCCACTGAGGTCTGATGATATTTGGAAAACCGGTGAAATTCCATCTCATACTTTGACACTAACATGCCACCAGACTTGCGCAGCATCTCAAAGTCCCGTGCCCGCTTATCGTGAACACTCATCAATACATGTCATGCTCATGAATGCCAAAATCACTCGGCCCATGCCGGCCTCACAGAAAATAATACATTCATATGACCCAAATCGGCCTAAATCTAGAAATCATACAAGTCGGCCGCTAGAATCTATCTAGCGAGCTTTCTACCCGGCCCCTCTCTGGTTGGGAATGACCCACCCAACCAAATCCACTCGGGTCTAAGGTTAGTGTGGCTCCCCTTGGGTCTAACGTTAGCGTGGCTCACTCACGCAGTATCAAGACCCAAAATCCACTCGCCGAGTCGGGACCAACTTGCCAAGTCGGTACTCTTCTCGGCTCAGGCATCGCTCATCCACAAGCACAAACACAATCAATATCCATGCATAGTACGCACAAGTACATAAAGAATATTTTCTACCGACAACCGGGGTACGCGTCTACGCGCCCCAACTCAACCCTCTCTTGGGTCTAACCTCTTGGCTCTATGTTTCATTACCCAATTCACTGCTACTGCCGCTCAGTGCAGCATTGGGAGGTTACACTATCACAAAAAAGAAAAAGTTTCCTATAACATAATAAATTTTTAACATAAGCTTTTAAAATTTACTAACTGCATGGTGCACTGAGTGCAGGAGTGGTCGCCCAATCTCGTAGCATAACTATAACGTATGTCGGCACGCTAGCATATGCCTCATACAGTACCCAACACTGAGTCATAGACAAGACCTAACCTAGTGCTCTGATACCAATTTTGTCACACCCCAACTGAGGGTATTGTGACCGGCCAGGGCCTACATCCTGCCCTGTAGCCTACTGTCCACACTCACACCAAGAAAACCAAGACATATTGAAAAAAGAAAACTCAACACACTTTATAAAACTTTTCAAGTCACAATTTATATGTTTTTTAAAACAAGTAGAAACATCAACATCAAATAACCGAATGTTCAAGTAACAAGTTTTACAATTCTTTTTTCAATTACAACTGTCAGTGTAGGATCAAACAAACACTACTAGACATTGGTCTAAGACTCATGGACGCCACTATGAGATATGGCACCACCTCCCGCCCACCAGCTGCACCATGTCGACAAGCCAAGTCACTGCTCATGCTCTGCAAAAATAAGAATAAACTGTGAGTCCACTTGGGACTTGGTGAGTGGCTCTAATGAACCTCCATGTAAGCCTCAATCATGCATATAATAATATGATAACAAATTAAGGGAATGTACAAGGAAGTAAAAATTACTTCTAATGTGATTACCGACCCCCAACGGGTCCATCGGTACCAACTGAATATGATAACCTGCCTGCTCGACTTTTTAATCCTCTAGCCTCCGGCCCTTGGACCTACTCATAGAATAATATCCCGGCTACAGCCGTCCCTACCATACCAGGTAGTATCACACTAGCCATCAGCCACATCATCTCAAGATGTAAGCAAACAATCCCGAGCCGTCGACTAGGATGATCCACTAGTCTTCGAACACCCCGTCTGGGGTAAGGATAGCTAGTCCCATCCAACTGGGGATAGCATTGGTCATTTTTGATCTCCACACTCCTCGGCGGACCATCTCAAACATATCACATAATCAATATCCTAGGGTTTCCATATATACACTTAGGGCCATTGCCCGTATTTGTCCTTAATCCGGCTACAGGGTCAGCAATTTATTCGCCCTTTCAAAATGTGAACACCTACGAGTTCTAGGTTTTCAAAAGTATACGAGAAGTCATAGAAGTGTTATCGTCTCCTAGCTAAGTTTCCATATAAGCACGATGAACGTCTAACGACGCCTTACATGTTATCTAACCTTCTACACTGCCTTGGGTGAGGAATTCCTTGTGTCGACCTTAGAATTCCACCCATGAACATTTTTGGGCAGCATGCATAATCTAAAGAAAACTATTCAATACTGTAATATCTACTATGTATAACCACAATATATAGGTGTAACAATTTTACACTATCATAGGAATTTAGCTCAAAAAGAACAATTATCTAGCATTGTAAGATAGTAATGAATTCAAAATAATGTAAGAAATACTAAACATGGTAAACAATTCCAAGTTTAAAGATCTAATGCTAAGGATGGTCATAAGGTTAACATTCCTACAATTCAAAATCAATCAAGCTACTTGCTATGTTTGGTATTCTTCCTAAGTATTGTCATATCTCTATGTGTGATCCTTAGAATCATGTAAATTTTCATCTAAAGCTACTCTCCTCTCCCCTCCCTAGCCTTGGCCAAACCATGAACAAGGGAAACCTTGGTCGGCCATGGCCCTCATGGTAGAAAAGGGAAAGCCGGCTCTAGCTATACCTCTAATTCTTTGATTCTAAATATAGCTAATGTTAATGGACTGATTTACCCTTCCCTCACCCTTGGCCGAACCCTCTTCATGAGTTGTAGGGTTCATTCGGCCACTTCAAGGAATTCCTAGGGAAGGCATGCTTCATAACGCGTGAGATTTACGAGTAAAACTACATCGAACATTGACATGAGATCATCTAAGGGCTTTCTTGCCGTCAAGGGAATCGGAGAAAATTTTGGCATGACCTTTCCCCTTTTCCCATGACTCGACAGCCCTAGAAACTTCAAAATCGACGAAGAAACAAGGAATTCCGACAAGAAATTTCACAAAACCGTGAACATGCATCGATGAAACCCAAAATTCGTCGGAGAGATCGCGAGAAACACACCCTATCACCTCTAGGGGTTCGGCTACCCTCCTCCCCCAAGCTTTCAAAACTTAACCACTCACCTAGATTGCGAAGAAACAAAGATCGGGTGACGACGACTTGAAATTTCCCGGCGACGACGCGAAATCCCGGATCGATCCAAGCCCCCCAAGCTTTCACCTTGCTCCTCTTCCTCTCTCCCCTTAGGCAGCCTTGTGCGACTTAAGGGATGAGTCGCACGGCTGCAAGATGAGGGTTTTAATCCCTCATCTAGATTTCCAAAGAAAGCCCCTAGACTCACTTAACTCATACTCAATCCTCGACTAAACCCGAATTCAACTTGGGTTTTGACTCAACCCATAATGTGAATCGAGTTAACTTAATTTAAGGTATGATTTCATAAAAGAAAGGTTAATCACCCAAATAGATTCCATGAATCATTAGTCGAGTCATACCTTTTCACTCGAGGCGATCCTGAGGCTCGACTCGACTACCCCCGAGTTCGCCGTGCTGCACCAAAATAGATTTTTATATTTCAAAATTTTTCTGGGTGTTACATGTGATAACATCGGCCAGGTCCTCGCCAAGAATAAGAAATTTGCCTGCCTCCTCATCAAGGACCGTGACGAGCCTGATCTCACGATCAAGTTCAAGGCCACGCTCGCCATGCTTCTGTTTGAATCCTGCAATCACCCAACCAACTTCTCCGAGTGCATCAGTTTTGTACTTGTTCCTCGTTTCCACCTTCTTCCCATCGATTTCAAGTTAAGAAAGCCTTTGATTAATTTTGTGGATTCATGGCAGGTCCTTATAACTCAGAAATAGAGGACCCTATACTTCGACTTCATTGCTGATCATAAAAACATTGTAAATGTTATCGAGCACATCACTCCATTCCAATTGGGACCTTCCTTTTCTCACATCATTCCTCCTAACAATTCCTTCTGTTGCCTCTTTTAGTTCATCGAGACATGGTTCTGATGCCAGAAACGCTCTCTTGCAGAACAATTCCCATGACTCTTCATGCGACAACGGTTGGAGCATGCGCAAGCAGCTCTTGGCCTCTACTACCGAGGAAGCCACTTCACTGTTGCGCATTGTGATGATTACTCGACTTCCATGTCCATTCGCCGGTAGAACGAGCCTAATCACTCCCCATAAGTTTCTGTCCCAAACATCATCAAGCACGGGTAGAAATCTCTTCTGATTCAAGGTTCTCAATAGCATTTCTTGCAGCTGCCTCTCACTGAGGGCATTGACCTTCGAGGAGGGGATCTTCATCAGCCCTTTGTCCAACTCGTGGAAGAAGTTGTGGAGTTGGAAGGATTTGAAAACGTAGACCCAAGCGAAGTGGCCGAAGTGCCTCTTCACATCGCTATGGTTGAACACTCTCTTGATGAGACTAGACTTTCCTCCACCTCCCATGCCCACTAGAGTTAGAACATTCAACTCTTCGTTCTCACTTATCGCCCAATCAAGTACCCAATCAAAGTCTTCCTCAAATCATACAATGTCTCCTTGATGAATTAGAGGAGAATAAGCCACCACGCCATGAATCCAAAAATTGTTTGTACAATAAAGTTTGCATGCAGAAGCGAGGAAAGGTGGAAGGTGGAAACGAGGAACAAGTACGAAATTGATGCACTTGGAGAAGTTGGTTGGGTGATTGTGTCACGAGTCGAGCGGCTGAGGAAGCGTCGGAAATCAATGATGAGATGATGCGCGACCCAACGACGAGTGTGGATGACGTGGCAATGCCACGTAATGGAGAGAGATGGGTGCGGAAAAGACCGCAACACTTAGATGAATACGTGATGTAATTACTTGTAATCATGGAGTATAAATAGAGGGGAAGGAATAAATAAAGAAACACTTATGCAGTTGCTTAATACCATCTCTCTTAATGTCTCTGTTTCATCTCTCTCTCTCTCTCTCTCTCTCTCTCTCTCGTTATTCTGTTACTACCGAACTCGCATTGGGATCATCGACGTCTACGATCCAGATCTGGAGAGGAACTCCTAAGGCGTCGAAGGATCGATCCGATCAGGGTTCTGTAAGGTCAACGACATCACCTGGAATCAGCCAATCGGGGTGTGCGAGGCCTTACATTGTTGCTTTCATTGAGACATGTATGAGACAAGATCACAAGGAGTGGCAGAATTGATCAAGCAATTACAAGAGATGAGTATGAGACATGATCAAATACTCGGTTCAATCCAAGCCAATCTGGAAGGACAACAACATGCTATGGAGGCGCAATAGAAGATTCTCCAACAGGTATCATCTCAGATTGCTCTATTAAATACACAGATGGTTCAAATATTAAAGTTGAATGGAGAAGCAAGCGAATCAAATGGATCCCAGAGCAATCAGTTTGGCCGAGGTAGATTTAATTCACGCCAGGATACGGGTGATGAGGATGAATTCTCGTTCCCTCCAAAACCACCGCAAGTGGAGTTGCCACTCTTTAATGGATCGGATGCTGAAGAGTGGATTGCTTCAGCGGAGGATTTTTTTGATTTCTACTCGACCGAAGACCAGCATCGGGTAACAATGGCGTCGTTTAGAATGGAAGGGTTGGCGAAAAGATGGTTCTGGTGGATGCAGTGCCGAAAATAGCTAGCTGGGTGGAATCACCTAGTGGATGCGATCCGGCGACGCTTTGAGCCAATGGATCTGGAGCCACCGGAAGGACAGCTCACGAAATTAATACAAACTACGAACGTGGAAGAATACGAGGGGCGATTCGAGGAGTTAGCGTTAAGAATGACTAACTTGCCAGAATCCTTTTTGGTTAGCTTCTTCGTCTCAGGATTAAGGACGGACATTAAGACAAAAGTACTTACACAGCAGCCAAACTCCATGCATGAAGCAGTAGTAATGGTGAAGCGATTTGAGGCAAAAATAAATGCTGCCAAACAGCTCTCGACGCCATGGATGGGGAATAAAAATTCGGCATTACTGCCTACGCCGACGGGAGGTCAGCGGCACAATTCTATTCCTGCTCAGAATGGAAAGATAAATGTGTCAGCGACATTGTTTAATAAACCAAATGGCTCGTCAGTAGCAGTAAACCCACGAGTTCCTCCCCGTCGTCTCACATCAGCTGAAGCACAGAAACATCACGAACAGGGGTTGTGTTACTATTGTGATGAAAAGTATTCGTGGGGACACAAGTGCAAGTCACCCCAACTCTTTATGTTAGATGATGGGCCATTGAAGGAAGAAGAGGGTGAACACGACCTCCAGCAGAGTGCGGGTGAGGATGAATCATTAGAGTCTACATTGATATCTTTTAATGCGATGTCCGGTGGTTTTTCTCTGATGACTTTGCGGTTCCAAGGGACAATCACAAGGAAGACAATGCAGGTGTTACTGGACGGGGGGAGCACTCATAACTTTGTGCAAACCCGTGTGGCAAAATTTCTCGGATTGCCAATTGAAGAAACTCCATCATTTGGTGTGATGGTGGGTAGCGGAGCGCGTATAAAAAATGAGGGAATCATTCGCAACCTCAGCATTGGTATTCAGAACACCACCATTGCGACAGACTTTTATGTATTACCAATTAAAGGGTTCGACGTTGTTCTGGGCGTGGCATGGATGGCGACGCTAGGTCCAGTGGTGATGGACTTTGCCAACCAGCTATTTGAGTTCCATTTCAATGGACAGAAGCGCTCGTGGAAAGGCATAAGTGGTTTGCACCCCAAGCAGATAGAGTGTCAATCGCTGCATCGATTGTGTCACACGCAGTCCATGGCTGAGTTGTATTAGCTAGAACTCATAGAGGAACTGCAACCTTTAGCAACCTATTACTCTAAAGAATTGCAACTCTTATTAAATCAGTTTCCTGAAGTATTTGAACCTGTGCAAGGGCTACCTCCGAAACGAGTAACTGATCACCACATCTTCTTGCCGACAGACCATCCTCCGATCAATGTAAGACCCTATAGGTATCCGCACTTCCAGAAAGAGGAGATTGAGAGGCAAGTGAAGATGATGTTGCAGGAGGGCTTAATTCAGCCAAGTACAAGTGCATTTTCTTCGCCAGCTCTGTTGGTCAGGAAGAAGGACGGGACATGGAGGTTCTGTATCGACTACCGGGCGTTGAATTCGGCTACCATCAAGGATCGGTTCCCCATGCCGACAGCTGGCGAGTTGTTTGATGATCTTGGCGGGGCAGCCGTTTTCTCAAAACTCGATCTTTTAGCGGGCTACCATCAGATAAGGGTGCATGTGGATGATGTCCCAGAGACGGCGTTCCGGACACATGAAGGCCACTACGAATTCTTGGTGATGCCATTTGGCCTCACCAATGCTCTGTCAACATTCCAAGCCACCATGAATGGTATATTTCGACCGTTCCTTCGTAAATTCTTACTTGTATTTTTTGATGATCTGCTGGTGTATAGCCGCAACCTGGTGGAGCATGTTGACCATTTGAAAAGGGTACTTGAAACTTTAAGGGACAACCAATTGGTTGCCAAGAGATCGAAGTGTACATTTGGATGTACAACAGTCGAATACTTGGGTCATCTGATTGCAGCTGAAGGACTGCGGGTGGATTCAACGAAAATTGAAATTCAGGTGTGGCCACCACCCAAATCAGTGAAGGCTTTACGAGGCTTCTTGGGCCTTGCCGGTTACTATCGCCGGTTCATTCATGGATTTGCTCAAAAGGCGGCTCCTTTGACCGATTTATTGAAGAAAGACGCATTCGGCTGGACGAAGGAGGCAGAAGCTTCTTTTAATGAGCAGTGCTCTAGTTTTGGCGCTTCCTAATTTCAATAAGATGTTCATATTGGAGACAGATGTGTCGGGAGTGGGTATTGGCGCCGTCTTGGCGCAGGATGGTCGGTTTGTGGCTTACTTCAGCCAAAAACTATTTGGCCGCATGCAAGCAGCACCGGTATACCAGTGAGAAATGTATGCAATTATTCAAGCAATAAGGAAATGGCGCCAGTACCTACTGGGCCGAAAATTTCTAATCATCACTGATTTGTGCTCATTAAAGGAACTGAAAAGCCAAGTGATTCAAACGCCGGAGCAACAAAAATGGCTGGTAAAGCTATTAGGATACGACTTTGATATCCAATACAGATCGGGACGCTTGAATGCAGCCGCAGATGCATTGTCCAGAGAACCATTAGCGTCCATGATGGCTCTGTCGCAACCAATTTGTGGTATTCTAGAAGAAAATCAAGCGACTAAATCGAGAGCATGAGGAGCTCTAGCAACTACATAAGAAGGTGATGGAACTTGGACAAGAAGGGTACGAGGTACGCGATGGTATTCTTCTTTTCCATGGCAAAATTTTTATTCCTGACGACTGCACTTTGAAATCAATCCTCTTGCGTGAGTTCCACTACTCGTCGATAGGAGGACATGCGGGCATGCATCGCATTTATCGGCGACTGGCAGATAACTTTTATTGGAGCGCAATGAGAAGAGATGTTAATCAATACGTAGAAGGTTGTCAAATTTGCCAACGAATGAAGACTGAACATATGTTAACGGCAGGGTTATTACAGCCATTACCCATTCCAGAGGAGATATTTGAAGATCTCAGCATGGACTTCATTGCGGGACTTCCCCCCTCGAATGGCAAGACGGCGATTCTAGTGGTGGTGGAGAGACTCACCAAATACGCTCATTTTTTCGCCCTGCCGCGCCATTATTCCATTGATAAGGTCGCCAAAGTGTTTCTAAATGGAATCGTCAAGCTTCACAGCATACCACGGTCAATTATAAGTGACCGAGATAGCCATTTTTTGAGTCAATTGTGGAAGGAACTGTTCCGCATGCAAGGAACAAAGCTGGGCTTCAACTCTTCATACCATCCGCAGACGGATGGGCAAACTGAAGCGATGAATAGATGCCTCGAGATGTACATGCGTTGCTTTACGTCGGAGGATTCGAAGAAATGGGAGAATTTCCTCACCTGGGCCGAGTACTGGTACAACATGTTGTACCAGACGTCGGCAGGGATGATGCCATTTAAGGCATTGTATGGCCGTGACCCTCCCAGTTGATCAAATACCGAGAGATTCATTGGTCAATCAGAATTTGGAAACAAGAGATCAAATATTAAAACAGTTGAAATGCAATCTAGCGAAAGCTCAAGAACGCATGAAGCTACAGACGAATCGAAAAAGGAGAGACGTGGAGTTTAAGGTTGGCGACTGGGTTTTTGTAAACTTGAAACATTACTGACAGCTCTCTCTCTCTCTGACTCCAGTGAAACCAGAAACTAAGTACGCGTTACTTCGGACCGTTTCAAATCATTCAGCGGGTGGGGCAGGTTGCTTAAAAACTCAATTTGCCCGAGTCATCGCGGATACACCCGGTGTTCCACATTTCGGTGCTCAAATTGTGCAAAGGTCAACCAGATGTGCAGGTGACACCGTTGCCGTTGATAGATGACGACGAGATAACATATCAGGATGCAGCGAGTAAAGATAACCTTGTGGACAAGGTTCTGGCCCACCGGGGGGGGGGGGGGGGGGGGGGGGGTAATGTCACGAGTCGAGCGGCTGAGGAAGCGTCGAAAATCAATGATGAGATGACGCGTGACCCAACGACGATTGTGGATGATGTGGCAATGCCTCGTAATGGAGCAAGACGGGTGCGGAAAAGACCGCAACACTTAGATGAATACGTGATGTAATTACTTGTAATTATGGAGTATAAATAGAGGGGAAGGAATAAATAAAGAAACACTTATGCAGTTGGTTAATACCATCTCTCTTAATCTCTATGTTTCATCTCTCTCTCTCTCTCTCTCTCTCTCTCTCTCGTTATTCTGTTACTACCGAACTCGCATTGGGATCATCGACGTCTATGATCCAGATCTGGAGAGGAACTCTTGAGGCGTCGAAGGATCGATCTGATCAGGGTTCTGTAAGGTCGACGACATAACCTGGAATCATCCGATTGGGGTGTGCGAGGCCTTACAGATTGCAGGATTTTGGTAGAAGCATGGCGAGCATGGCGTTGAACTTGATCACGAGATCAGGCTCGTAGCGGTCCTTGATGAGGAGGCAGACACATTTCTTGTTCTTAGCGAGGACCAGGCCGATGCTGTCGTAGCAGTCCAGTGTCGGCGCCTTGGCGTTGCCTTGGACGTAGGTGAGGCAGCTCGCAAGCCGGCATCGGCGTCGTGATGTTGGTCGGCAGGGTCTCACTAGTGATGATCGTCAAATCTTTGGGGAGGCTGATCTTGGAGTTACCGTCGATAGCGGAAAGATGGAGGGTGGCAGGGAAGAAGAAGGGGGGAGAGAGAATGGTGGGACCCGTGTTAATATTACAAAGCAATTCTATATAGAGCTAACATGGTGCGTGAGAATTTTTAAATTATTTTTGAATTGTCACGTCAGCAAAATAACTGTCATACTTATGGTTCGCAAAAGGAGGGCTATTATTAAAACCAATTCAAATGTTCTTATATACATTTGAGATCAATGAAAAGATTGACCAAAATTAAAAAATTCATAAAAGTTGAGATCATTTTCGTCTAATAACCCTTGTTAATATGTTAGTTTCTTTTAGTTGTGCTAACTCAACTCCAATTATTGGAATAGAAGCGTGGAAACCTAAACTGCATAAGTTCAACCCAAAAAATTAAAATAGACATAAATTCATCTCTACAGGTATATTAAATTTCTCAAGAAGTGGGAATAAAGTAAACTCTGGTCATTTTTAGTGCTGTGGCTGTATCTGCCAAGAAAAGTTTATCAGTGTTTGGCCTATTAATGTATTGTTGATTAGCTAAGTTAAGAGGGGGTTAATTGCTAAGTATAACCTTACTTTACATGTTTTAACAGATCTAGCCCAATCTTCAATAAGCTCGATCACCAATTAATCTTTTTGTTATCATGTTAACGTGGCATGCTGACTAGTCCAACTTAACTAGATGGCATGATGGATCATCGATGACTCGCACAATAGCTCTTCAAGAGACCTCTTTAAGATAAACATGAGAAACTAAATTCCTAAGTGCATATTTGCTTCAACGATGAGAAATGATATGATAAGGGATGAATTAATATCTATTATTTATTTAATATATGGGTTAGAAGAAAAAATTGATATTATATCCAGTATATACTAGGGATGACAATTCAAACCGATTAATCGAACTGCAAAATCCGATTTTGGATAGTGGATTTATGATTCGATTTTGATTTCGGATAGTAAAAACTAAAAATTGTTTCGGATAGTAAAACTGGTTCGGTTTTAGTTAACGGGTCGTGGTTAACCGATAACCGAAACCGAATATATATTTGGTTTCGGTTACTTATTTTTTGCGGTTAACCTGTATCCGAAATCAATTTTGTTATTAATTTTTGAACCGATTATCCGTTTACTACTGGTTTTTTACAATGAATCGGTATCCGAAACCGATTTTGTTATTAATATTTGAATCGGTTATTCGTTTACTACTGGTTAATCGGTTAGTAAATGGATAATCGGCTCTATCCGAATCAGAAAATTCGATTTTGGTTATATGCAGATAATCGAGACCGAGCCGATTTTGATTTCGGATATAGATTTTTGAAGCCAATTGATTTTGGTTTCAATTTCAGTTAACGGGTTTGGAAATCGATTTCGATTTCGGTTAGCCCCTAAAAGTACGGTTAATCAAATCGTTGTCATCCCTAATGTATATTGGATTTAAAAAATTTATATTTAATTCATTCTTATTTATTATTTTATCTTATTCAATAAAATAAATATATCATAAGAATAATTTACATTTGTTGAACAAATTTTGCTTCCATCTTCACCAACCCCATCATCTTATCCCGGGGAGTTAGCAAGTGTAAAGGGTGTGGCACCCACGTGTTGAGGTGGGCTTGGGGGCGAGGGTACTGGGGAGGGAATATGTTGTTGGTGTGGAGAATGGATAGGTGGATTTAATTAGGCGTTCGAAGGTAAAGTGGACAAGGGATGTGGTGTGGGCTGCTATTTTGGCAGTTGGCTGTGTGGTGCTATTTCGACCTTGAATTGCCCGTGCTTCTTAAATAGCTCCATCATAGTTAGCTGTAATTAAAATGCTGCATTCGGCCTCTTCTAACTCCATATAATTGAGTTCTTGATGACAGTGCATAAAGTTGTGAGAGGGCATTATCTTTATTTTTCGAATTAATTTTTCATATATATTTTTTTAAGAAATATCAAAAATATATTTGACGGAGAATTATTAGCTACATGAAAAATTATACTTCACATACCAAAAATATGTTTGGTTGACATAGTACCTCTTAGGAACTACTCTTCAAATGATCAAAATACCTTTTATTTATAAATTAATATTTTTATTTTTCATATATATTTCAAATATATAATTAATATAATATGTTCATTTATAAATATCTATAGTAAATTATATATGAAAAATTATTTGTTTTGTAAATTAAATATAAGTATCACTTAAAAAAAAATTGTGGTAAAATTTTGTAGTGACCAACAACAATCGGCCACAAAAGGTGTTATATTTGATGAAATTTATGGTAAAATTATTTTTGTGGTTAAAAGTATAAGTTCGAATAATTTGCGATAATTTTTTTAATTTTGCCATTATGTTTGCCACTAATAATTGAGTCAACGTTCAAAAGCTATAGTTTTTTAAATTTATGACAATAGATTTTGTCACTGATTCAAAATATTCTACTGTGACAAGCGTTTGCGA
The DNA here is from genome assembly GCA_034359265.1 of Canna indica. Classification (NCBI taxonomy): domain Eukaryota; kingdom Viridiplantae; phylum Streptophyta; class Magnoliopsida; order Zingiberales; family Cannaceae; genus Canna; species Canna indica. The sequence continues at coordinate 43,794,973 of CP136893.1, forward strand.
TAATTTTTTTTGCCACAAGTTTGTCGCGGTATTCTGTGACAAACGTTTGCGACAATATTTTTGCCATAACGTTGTCATAATATTTTGTGGCAATTGTTTGTGATAATATATTTGCCATAGACATGAAATTATTTATCGTGATAAATTACGTGTGTCATAGACAGTACAATAATAAAAAATAAATAAAAAAATTAGCAAAATTTTCCCTCAAAAATAAAAAGTCACAATAGGTGATCATACTAGGTCGAACCCTAGATCTCTAGGCAACAATCAATATGTTGCCACCAACTGTGCTATCCATAATTGGCTAAAATTTTTCCTCTTCTTACCCTTTGACTTATTTTCATTTTCATTTTCCCGATTCATTTTGGAGCAGCCCGCCCTCATTTTTATTTCCCCCCCTCTTCTCCTTCTCTTTTACCTAATCCGTCTGCCTTACCATCTTCTTCTCCTTCTCTAATCGCCCCCCTCCCTCTTCTTCTCCTTCTCCCTAGAGGATCGCCCCTCCTTCCTCCTCTTCTCTAATTGCACTCCTAAATATTACCCTACTTCTAAAGTTCTAAATCCCTCCATTGCCCTACTTCTAAACCTCCTCGTCGTGCAATTCCTCTCGCCGGATCTCGCATGCATCCGCTCCTCGTCGCACCACTCATTGTCGCTGGATCTCGCCGAATTCTGATGTCTTCATGGAGCTTCTTCATGGTGACTCCAGTGATAGCCATTGCATGTCGACCATCATTCTAGCAACAGGAACGAAGTACTAGGGAGTAAATGACAAAATATTCAGTGCAATGGACAACAACATGATCGCCGCAGTTCCAATCAAGTTGGATGCTCCCACAATCCACTTCCCACGGGGCACAAGCTTTGCTTGCTGCCCTGCGGTGTATCCAGCAACGCATACCTGTAGAGCAACTTGATCATTAATTTCTTTTTCTGCTGTTTAATTAGGGCTCACTAGCAAATCCGCAAATAAATGGGAGCACATCCTTGCTGGGTTTCATGGCAGGTGGCATTCTTTGGTTCACCCATTTGTCAATGAAGAATGTTAACATTTATAAATATTCTTTGGTAGGTATCATTGTATTTGCTGCAATCATGGTCACTCTAGGTATGTGTCTTCTTTGATTTGGTTCTTGCTTCAAGTTTGATATTATTTAGGATTTATTTTTGTTAGTATGCTATTTCTTGTGTTCTTAATTTTGTTCCTGAGTTGAAATTATCAGGTAATTCAAGAGATTGTGCTTTTGATAGTTGAACATGTTCGAGTCAACACAAACACTAGTCAATCAATATGGAAATGATTTTAATTCGGTTGAGCACTTGTTAGACTTCCACAAATTAGGTCTCAATTCAACTGATGGTGCACACTGAATCATTGATTGCTACCTTGGGCAGCTGGTGTACATATATAGTGGACAAAATATGGAGAAAGAAAAAAGATTGGTGTCATCTTTTGTGTGATTGCTAATTGCCACCATTTGCTTGTTAATCAAACTTATATACAGAAATAAAGAGTGCCCTTCATCTTTATGTGATCTTTTGACTGATCTATTCCTTTTATGTTTTTCTCATTCCCATTCGTGATCTAGATTTGTGACAAACAAGTGTCAATGCCAGAGGGCTGTTGTTGTAAAAAATGCTAAAATAGTATGATATTTCTTTTTATACGTATGTTGTACTAGTTTCAAGCCAATTAAGATGTCAGCATAATGGTCTCAAAAAGACAAAATACTTGAGAAATGACGTGAAACAATAATCATCTAATTTTTTGCAATTCCATAATCTAGTAATGCTTCCTATTCTTGTGACTGAATAGTTTTTTGCTCACATCTAGTTGTGTTCCATAATGTTGACCGCTACAGTAGTCAAACTTTTTCTCAGCTTAGGAAATGAGATTGTTAGGGCCTATGCTAAGGTTCTAGCATAACTATTTCTTCTTGTTAAATATTTCTTTTTCCCATTTAATTCTTTCATATATATGCTCAGGAAACAAGATTGTTAGGGCCTACGCTAAGGTACTAGCATAACGATTTCTTCTTGCTAAATTTTTTTTTTTCTCATTTAATTCTTTTTTCGATACCACTCATTTTACCATAAGTTGTAAAGTTTTAATTAAGATTTCAATATCAAAACCTCATTCTTAGGCTCACTCGTACCGAATTTGAAACTCTTGTGTATTTATAAAACCTCATCTCAGCACCTCATGAATGAGGAGGATAAAAAGAACCTTAAGTGGCTTCATTTATTCAAGTAAAGTCAATAAGTGGAAGCAAAACATCAATAAGTATAGTAAGTGTTGCAATGTCGGTAAAAATTATGTTATTGTAGTATTTTTTGCTCTAAGTTAGCGCATGTGAGATTACCTCTTTCTTATTGGTAATGCCAATTCTCTTTGTCTAATTTGCTTGCAAAATTGGACATATAACTTCATTCCATATAGACAATAAAATTGATATTCTTATTCTATTCTTGGACATGGTGAGTTATTTTGTCTTAGATATACGTCATGGTACCTTTGCTTCTGATTATGGTTAACTTTTGCTCCTTTACAATTTACGAGTAGTTGGGAAAAATTGACATTAGGATTTTTGGGCATACACCGTAGGTTTTTGAAGTAATCAAGAGTTCCATTAAAACATCAAAGGTCTCACAGAAGATCCACTGCATTATTTGAGATATTTTACTATATGACTCATCTATCCACAATATACTATCCGATGTTTTTGTTGTTTCAATGAACTCTTATATTATGTTGCTTATATATGGTTTGCCCAGAACAAATAGAAGCTAGTACATCATTGTATACACTGATTATAGACAAGTGAATTTTTTTCCGAAAAGAGTCATGTATTGGCTTTGATTTTCATTTCAATAGAAAGAGATTCAATATAGATGCCAATAGTTCATTGTCCTTAATGACAGCTTGACTAATACTATCTTAGTTATTCAACAAAGGTACATATTATTCCTGATGCATATTAGAAACTTGAATTGAAACCTTGAAATGATTCCACATGTTAAGCATATTAATCAGTTTAGTTCGTAAATTAGTGTTACTGAATTAGAATGGTCTGCGCTAGTTCATTTTTTATTAATTTTCTTTTCTCCTTCTTTACACTTGTTAGCATAGTATTTCTTACTTAATCATATGTAATCTTATTGTTAATTTTAATTATACACTCAAAACATGCATGAGTGAGCAAGTTATGATATTGCCATCATTAATTGTGCCATAGCAAGTGTAATGCCCTCAATTTTATCTGTATTATTTGATTTTCTTGATCCAAGCTAAAAAATGGAACTAGTGCATGCATAGCACTAACCTAGTTAACCTATGGATTGAGTCATTTAAAAATTACTAGAGCTTAACCTCGATATCTGATTCCCCTTTATGATTTTACCTGAAGATACCTTTTGTTCTCATTCAGTTTTCACATGCTTGTTCATGTGTAATTTCTAGGACTTTCATTTAAAGAGCTCGAAGATATGTATTCTTCCAATTTAATATTGTTATTTTTTGACCATGACGGGCTAACACTTTGCTTTGTTTTATCATTGTCTAGACATTATTGAAGTTATCTACTCAGAAAATTTTTCTTGTGCATGCTTCTTCTAGATATGCTATTCTTGGTGAGGTTACCTTGAATCTAGCAGATCAACTAACCAAAGAAGATTGTGGTCCTCTCTTCCTTCCGTTATAGAAGTGTAACTATGGTATAACTTTACGGGTGAAAATTACTTATGCTAGATTTTTGTGATTTTAATACACGACCATTATTATAGATTCTTTATTTTCTTAGAGCAATGTGACATTTGTCCGTGCTTCTTTTTTTTGTGCACTTTTTTGCATGAAGGAGTAATGACTCAAATTATGTACGGTTACATTTCCTCATTAAAAATTTGACAGAAGAAGAAGGGGGGAATCAAAGCTATCCTGTTTGCAATTTTCCGGTTGGTTGGAACTAATAAACGTTATGTTTGCAATTTTTGTTCGACTCCATGCTACAGGATGAGATTTTGATAATATGTAATGTGATTTAAATGCACCATGTATCTTAAATATTTTATTATGTGAATAGACTCTATTAGTTTTTAGTAAAAAATTAGTAGATATACTCAAAATAGAAATAACTATTAGTAGAAAAAAGTGCATAATATTAGACAATAAGAACAAAGTTAGCTATTCTAGTTTATGAAAGAACTTACATCTAGATGCATCCATTAGCTTGTTTCCTTACTTTCTTCACAAAAAGTTGAAGAAGATATCCAGAAATTTTGCATGATTTTGGCTTGTGTTTTTAAATCTACATAGTTTTGACTTGTATTTTTACTTCCTTTCTTTTGCAGGAGAAAAAAAAGAAATGAGGCGTACCAAGCTAGCAGATCTATTGGAACTTCTTTTTACCGGGGTAGTATTGTTTGTTTTTTTTTTGCTTACAGACTATTTTGTATACCTAAATTTTATTTAATGGATATTAGATACATTGGAGTATGTTGTGTTGGTGGATAATGTTATTTTTGATGTATTTTGGATTATTGAACTTATTTTGGATTGTTAATGGTTGGATTTGTAGGTGGTTGTATACCTTCTAAATTATAGATTATGTAATTAACAAGTGAATTATTATATTAATGAAAGGTTAATTATTAAATTTTGTGTGTTTGTGTCAGATTTATTCATCACAAATTCTCAAAATTATGGTAAAATCATCACATATTGTGGCAAAATTATCATTTTAACTTTTAATGACAAATGATCAAACATGTAGTGGCAATTTTTTTTGTAGCAAGTTTGATATGTAATGGCAAAATGTAACATGTTATTAGCGGTAAATTTTATATATTTTTGTCATGAAAAGAGTTCTAGAAAGGGTAGAATAATGATAAATATTTATTAATAAGTGGTAAAAAAATTTTGCCATAAAAGATACATAAAGTCAGCAAGCTCCGTTTGCCACAATAGAGTAGAGGTAGTTTGACTTTTTCGTTTGACGCTAAAGAAATTGCAATTCGTGACAATCCGCTAAAATTCGTCACGAAAACCAAAAATGACCTTTAGCGGCGGACCTAACGTGACAAACGGTTGGCAAACACTTTTTACCACCAAATCATCATTTTGCCACTGTATGTCACTAGTTTGTTACTAATTCTAATTTTTTTTTATAGTGTATACTACAAATTTTGATATATAATTTATTATATAATTAATATATTTATAAATCAAAATACTTATTATCTTTATTAGATTGACATATATAATATAATTATATAATTATTTTATTTTTATATAATTAATATAAAAATTGAAAAAGGGTTCACTGCAACAAACCACTTATTTTTCGACGTCAAAACTAGAAAACATTTCGACGCCAATAGTAGTAGTCAAAATGACATACTGACGCCAGCAAAAATGACGAAAACGAGTAGAAAATGACGAGAGCCAAAACGAACATTTTGACGTCTGAGCAGGTGTCAGCAGGCGTCGATATGTTCATGTCGACGCCAACTAACAAGCGTTGAAAAGTTTTAAAAAACAATAAAATCTTGCATATCGGCGCCTGTCAGAGGCGCCGATATGCAAAAAAAATGAGGAAAATGAATTCCTCGGCAAGGGCCGCACGCGAAATTTGTATTCCGTGTGCGGCTCTGTACTCGGTATTGGAGAATACCACGTATAGCATGCGGCGGGGCGGTGTGTTTTCGCTCCGCTCGATTTCCGCCACGCGGCAGAAATCGAACCGGCGAAAAATATTTTAATTAAAAAATATTTTGAAAAAATAAAAAAAAATAATTAAATGAATACTAGTTAAAAAAAATAATTAAATGTATAAATTTGGTAATTCGAAAAATTTCGATAACCTGAAAAAAGAAGAAAAAATATATGAGAAAGAAGAAATAACGAGAAAGAAAAAAAAAGATAGGAAGAAAAAGAAGACGAAGGAAAGAAGAGAAGAAGAAAATAATATTTATAGAAGTAAAAAATTTAAAATTTAAATACATTTGGACATCGTTTAAAGACATAAATTTTTCCGGCTATATATTCAAGTTTTATTGTAGTGGTTAAAAACGTCATTTTACTTTATCCATAACGCATTAAGTCATGACTTTCTGTAACCAAATAAGCCCTTATTTTGATATGATTCACTTGCCTTGTCTTGTTCTAGTCCCCAACCTTATCATCACTATAACTCAATTAGGATGAAGACACGATATTATATATGGTGGCTTGAGCTGAAGCTTATCATAAATGTGGGAACACCCAAAGCATTTCTTGAAGGTGCTTGTCTTGAAGCTGGAGTTAATTCTTCATTCTCTTGGTTGTGGCAAGCTTGTTGTGCATGCTCCATTTGACACAGCTGGGGATCCCAATGTGGTAGGGGCCAAGAGAGTCGGGCAACAGCATGTAAGCTTCTAGCTTGGCTGAGGATAAGCTCTTACATATAATGGAAATGACAGGGAGACGGGTAGTCACCCAAGAATGGCATTAGTTACCAGGCTTGTGTTAAAAGGAGGAGAGTACGTAGATTGAAGGGATGTTGAAACAGCATGAATTGATCAGTAAGATAACAGATAAATTAATATTGGACTGATGGTGGGCTATACTTATAAGAAAATCTAAAGTACCCTCCTATGTTTCTGATTAAAGTGGCTTTAGTTCATATCGATGTGCAGGTCCTTTTGATTAGGAATCTTCATTGGTTCCTACTCTAGCTTGTAGGTTAAGATGGTAAAGTTGACAATGATAGCACGTTTTACTGATGGCCTACCCTTAGTAGAAGGATTTGATGACGGTCGTGACCTGAAGGATGCTGACTTTTATAAGCAGCAAGCAAAGCTTTTATTTAAGAACCTATCAGAAGGTCATTATGAGGCTTCTAGGATGTCAATTGAGACTGGTCCATACTTTTTTCAGTATCCTTTGTTTGGTTGAGTTCTTCAATGTTTCTGATCTGTGGAAAAGTAGTTCTTCAAATGGGCATTTAGTTCTCGAGAGTGTGAAGCTAACAGTGCTCGATAATTATAGTTACAGAGCATGTTGGATGGGTTTAGATTTCCATTTCCGCAGTTTTGACATCAACAAAATAGTTTCTAGTTTTCTATATTGCCAAAGTTACCCGCAAGCCCTTGCGATTTGGAGGTCATTGGCTCGTGCCACGAAAACAGCCACTTCGCAAAAGACAGGAAGACAGGAGGAAGATTGAGTACATCAACTTTCTTTTTCTTATTAAGATACAAATTAATGTTCTTAGTATGTTTGGTAGTTTCTACTTGATTACCCCTTGACTCAGTTGCTCAGTTACACTATTGAGGGGGGCCCGTGTTTGCTACTTGACAATGTGTGATCGTTCTTACCCAAAGAAGCTTACTTTCCAATATTTGGAGGACCTCAAGAATGAATATGAGAGGGTTAATGGTAGTCAAATTGAAACTGCTGCAAGACCATATGCTTTTATCAAATTTGGTAGTTTTCTTCTACAACAGTATTTTGTCATCTGCACGTAATTTCTTGATCATACTCCTATTGTAATCTTTTGATGCTTTGTTCTTCATTCTATATATAGATACTTTCATACAGAAGACCAAGAAACTTTACTTGGACACCCGCACCCAGCGTAATATTGCAAAGTTGAATGATGAACTCTATGAAGTCCACCAAATAATGACTCGCAATGTTCAGGAGGTTCTCGGTGTTGGTGAAAAGTTGGATCGTAAGTTACCCGTACTCTTGTTTGTTTACAATTACAGTGTATGCTAGAATTTATGTCGAAACAAATATTTTCTATAATCAATTTGGTTTTGTGCTTGGGAAATCAACTATAAATGCAATTTATTTATTAAGACAATTCACAGAAATATATAGAGAGAACAAAAAAGATTTACCTATGTTCTTTTATGAATTTAGAAAAAGCTTATGATATAGTGCCTAAAGGTTTAAGGTAGGGGGCTCGGGTTGAGTTTTGAATATTTTCAATCCAAACAACTTTGGTCCATGAAATGGACTCTAAATAGTTGAAACTTTATGGCTTGTTGTTTCTGTTGAATATGCTATTTACACAGTTCACAAAAGCTAGAAACAACTTTAAAATACAAATTAGAAAAATAAAAATATTGTATTATATTTTTTTAGAAAATTATTTTCTCTAAAATTTTCTCATATTCAATTTGGTGTTTAAATAGAAAGATATTTATTATTGTAATTTATATCATTTATTCATTTATAGTTTTATTAGATTTAATATTACATAAATATTTGAAATAGTAGTATTTTGGAATTGACTTATATATATTTGAGACTAACTTTTCTCTCGATTATGTATAAACCATATATAGTTTGAAATGTTTATGTGTAAATTCGAACTGAGCAATATGATTGGTACTGTCCAAAACTATATTGCTGGTATAGCCTTAACAGGTATATTTCTATTTCTAGCCTTTGAATCACCATTTTTAGCTGTTTAGAACAAGGTTTAAAAAACAAAATCAGACCCCTGAATCAATGGGGCACTGTGTTAGCGGCCTGGGAAATTGATGTGGAAGCCAGTCTGATTGAAGACAATTCTCAAGAACAACCCTCCTCAAGTCCTCAGCTTGTTCTCAAATCTAAGTTTGTTCCAACTTGTGAAGGAAAAGTCAAATTTGATTAGGGCATTTGTTTGACCGTAGCTTCGTCATTAAGTTGGCGTAGTGCGAGGAAAATTAGAAATAGCTCCACCTATCCTCAACATATAATATTCATGTTTGAACAAATTAATTACTATATGTTGAGAATATTTGGAGCCAATTCATATTGTATGTTGGGGATACGTGGAGTCAATTAATTCTGATTTATCTTACGCTATGCTCTATATTACGTGCTACATTTTATATCAGTCTTGCACTCGGGGAACCTAACCAGATTTGATGACATCTTTTCACGAGTTAGAAACTTACTCAAGTTGGCCGATACACTAAGAACATCAAAAAAGGAACGGAAAATTCAAAGCCTACCGAATCGGACCAATAATTGCACCAAATGTTCAGAAAAATCAATTAGAAAAAATATAAAAACCACCATTTTAGGGTGAATCATTTTTTATTCGGAGCTTTTTGGAATGGAGGTTTTCCTCCGTTTTTAAAACCAAAGGTACTAAAATACCCTTGACGTTTTCTCACGGATACTAAAATACTCCTAATATTTTTTTTGGATCAAAAATATTCCTTACGTAATGAAATCGATACATAAATGATCCTATACACTAACGGTGTTAATGGAGCTGATGTGGCGGATGACGTGGACACATGCATATCAAAACTTGCCACGTTAGCGACACGTCAACAAGAGGTCCCACCACTAATATTAAAGTTACTAAAATGCCTCCAACATTTGTTTCGGAGCTAAAATACCCCTAAATTAATTGAAAATGATACAAATATACCTCTAATCGCAATTTCTTTTTGGATTGATACTCCTAAAATTTTATTAGAATCTTGGATTGATATAATTTCTTTTTATTTTTTAATTTTTAATTATGTTGGATTGATCTGAATATTGAGTGGTTATTTTGCTCCAAAAATTTAATACAAAATTAAAAACTCAATTATGCAACGACACTATAAAAAATCAATAAATAAATTTGAAATGTGAGATCAAAAATAGTAATATCCCGAATTTAACATTGCACCAAACATAAACATTGTCCAAAAGTACTGATTCACAAAATATATTTGCAGCCTATACCAAAAGGACTATAACAAGTGCTGCATATACCAAAAAAATTATACCAACACTTGCAACTATATCGAAATCCTATACCAAAAAACTATACCTATTTCTGTAAAATATATCAACAAAGTATATCCAAAAAGCTATACATACTTAAGAATTTACAAGTATATAAATGTTCATATATATACCTAAACAAAAATCAACCACTGTTTGCATCTAAATCAAGGTGCCATATTCTTTGCCTTCTTTTTCCTCATCATTTCTTGCTTCTCATTCTCCAAGTCAGCTTGAGTGACATTCCTATTTTTCTGTGATTTCTTTTTATGTTGACCGGGTTTAGTGTTGTCCATTCCAAATGCAATCCTTCTATCCCTTGTTGTTGTACTTGTACTGTTTTTTTTTTTCCTTATGTTTGACATCTGCTTGAATTTCTGGATCAATTTCGCCTCCCTCCTCTGCATCAACTAATACTCCAAGAGTGTCTCCTACCTAAGTTAAAAACATAGGAAATAATTTGGATATACAACATCAAAACCAATACATCATACATACACATTCAACTTATATTAAGAAAAAGTAAAAACAGTAACATACATGGTAAGTAGTAACACCAGAAACTGGATCGTAAAAAACACCATTGCCATTTCTAGTATTCTTGTTTCTTAAGTATATCCTTTCAAAGTTGACAGTATATTCAACATCATTAATTACTTCTGATCTATGTGTGCTTTGAGATTGAAAAGGATCATTTTGTACTTCTGACCTATGTGTGCTTTGACTTTGAAGTTGATCATTATGTACATATGATCTTTGTGTACTTTGATATGGTTGCTTATCATTTTCTGCAACATTAGTTATAGCTGGAACCTAGAATCATAAAAAAGTGTACTTAGATCATAGAATCATAAAATTTTGTAGTTAGATTACTGAGTATTTAATTTTATTATCATATGAATAGAAGTCACCTTCTTGCAATTTCTCTTGTTGTATCCAAATTCCTTGTAGTTGCTACATCTCTATTGTTGCCCTTTCGACATTTTCTGAACAGTCCCAACCCTTCTAGGTTCATTTATCTCTCTTTTCCTTTGCTTTTTAGGTCTTCCAACTTGCTTAACAGCAGGTTGAGGTTCAACTGGTTGAAAGTCTTCAGTTCTCCAGAACTTTTGGCCTCTAACTGGTTGTATTTTATGGAAATATACTGCATTGAATGTTTGCTTGCTGTAAAAATGAGAAATATATTTCATGGGATCTAACTTGCTATTGTTCATGGCACTCAATGCATGAGGACAAGGGATTCCTGTGAGATCCCATTCCCTGCATGTGCAAGAATGCAAATCCAACTTCAAAGTATGTTTGTCCACCCCTTCACTAACCTCATAGCCATTTGAACCATTAAATTCAACTCTACATCTATGAGCAATATCCCTATTCTCTTTATAAGCCTTCAACACAGTTGGTGACCAATCTTTTGCCCATTTTAAACACTAAGCATCTAACTTGGCTATCCTTGTCATTGTTTTAATCCTTATTTCTTCAAGCATTCTAATCACCGGCTTAAATCTAGCATTTAGAATCCAACTATTGAAACTTTCTACAAAATTATTATCAACACTTGCAGACTTACTTTTGAAGGAGAAGTAAGCCCTACACTAGTTCTCAGGATTGTATCTCAACAAATCCCCAGCTGCCTTCTTCTCAAATCGACCAAGGATTTTCAAGTTGTCAACAAACTCCTCGTGAAAAGTACTCCAAGCACAAATCCAGAAGTTTTTCTTCATCTCATCTCCTCTCCATGTTTGACACCAGTTGGAGTAAATGTGCCTAGCACACCACTTGTGGTACTCTTGCTTAGAACTTCCTTCATTGCTGGTATCAAGCTCTAGAACATTCGCAAAATAGAAAAACAAATGATTATTCATCAATAATTTGAACTTTATAGTGAGAAAGAAACTAAACATTGAGAAAAAAAACTAGTATATATATGAAATTGATATACCTTCTGCATATCTGACATTATAGTGACTGATTCCCCGTCTCCAAGGCCCAAATCATTCTTCAGAATTCTTATGAACCAAGTCCAGTTCAGCTTGGTTTCTTTAGGTACTATGGCCCATGCAACTGGGTACATGTGATTGTCCCCATCTTTCCCCACATCCACAAGCAACTGTCCATTATATGGGCCCTTTAAGAATGCACCATCAAGTCCCAAAATGGGCCTGCATCCGAATTTCCAACCATCTTTACAGGCCCTAAACATAATAAATAGCCTTTTAAAAACCCTCCTACCATTCTCAAGCTCATCTCTATCAAGCTCCAAATATATAGAAGATCCTGGATTACTTGTTTTAAGCTCATTCAGATATGATTCAATTATTCTAAACTCCTCCTTATAGCTCCCCTTCATACTTCTCAGAATAATCCTCTTTGCTCTCTTACATTTAGCCTCACTCACATAAATATTTAAATCGTCCTCAACTTTCTTAAGCAGCTTGTCAACTTGAATTGAAGGGTCTTCTTGCACAACCAGCCTCAAATAATTTGCTAGAAAATTTCTTGTTGCTCCTAGATTCTTGTAACAGGTGAGACACTCATGAACTTCATTAATAGTCTCCACTTTAACACCACTCCCTTGACTATCCTTACTAATAAGTAAAAAGAAGGGATATCCCTTTTGACAAATATACCTTGTCCTACTCCTATCCGCCTTCTTTATTCTCAAACCAAATCCATTGGTGACTGCATACATGTTCACGGCCTCCCTTGCCTCTTTCATGTCATTGAAAGTCATACCAACTTGAAGATGCTTTCTTAAGTTGTCCTTAGCATATCTATCATTTTTTCTTGATTGTCTCACCACCTCAAACTCCTCATCATCAAGGAATGAGAAGTCCACTCTAGAATCATCACCTTCTATACCACTTGACCATAGGTCATCCTCATCAGATTGTTCTTCTTCATCATCATTTGATTCATGTTCATCATCTTCATCCTCAACTGAAATAAACTCATTAGTACCATCTAATTCATGACCAAGTTCGGCATTATCATGGACTTGCGAAGGTGGAAGCATGTAAACAACATCCAGAATAAACTCATTATGCACATCATCCTCATTATCATCTAAATTCACATTAACTTTCTCATTCCTACTTAAACTGAAAGCAACTTGAAGGCATTGACAATAAAGTTTAATAGATTCATCATAAATTGGATAAAGATTAATCACCTTCAACTCCTCATATATCTCAATCAAATTCAGAAGCTTCAATGTGTCAGTATCATTTTCAATAGTTGCAAACTTTTCTGAATTAATACTCTTTGGTATCTCAATAATAAGTAATTTCAGATTTGTCTCTCTAGTCTTATCACTAAATAATGCCTTAAGATCAAAAAATAAAATCATATCCACATCATATTCTTCAACAAGATACACCTCACCACATGCATAATCTAATTCATGATGTATTATCCATGTGCCACTATGATGTAACTTCAACTTAATCATATTTTTCTTTTTCCCCCAACAACCTACCGTAAAAAGTTTACAAACAATAAATAGATATTAAATGAAGTGGACTAAGCTTATATCTAATAGCATATCACGAGCAGATCACGAGCATATTAAATGAAGCTTATATTAAATGAAGTGGACTAAGCTAATATCTAATAGCATATCACGAGCATATTAAATGAAGCTTATATTAAATGAAGTGGACTAAGCTAATATCTAATAGCATATCACGAGCAAATATATTTATGTACAAATTTTTTTAAAGCAATGGATAACAGAAGCTCCTAATATGAATTTACATCTTCCAAAACCAAATATATTTATTCCATTAGATTTGACAATAAAAAATGTTCAAGAGAAGGTACTACAACTTTAACCTTATTTTTTAACAAGTCCAAAAATATTTCTTCTCTAAAGGCACTTAGCCTTGTCTTTACTAACAATTATGGATTTAAGAAGATGAACATGTCAGACCAAATATTCTAGCACAAACATATGATCATGGGTGGTGAGGTATCAAAAGAAAATTATATAGTACCTAAGAAGACTGTCAAAGTTTCAAGTGAAACTTCATATGAGAAAGATTATAATTAACCACCATATGAGAAGAAGGTGTGCATATGATGTTTTTGCCCAGCGCCGCTCGATCGGCGTGCTTCTGCCTAGCATCGCTCGACCGGCGCTAGGGCAGAAGCCCTAGTAGTGCTCGAGCGCTCCTGGGAAGAAGCGGCAGCTAGGGCTTATACCGAGCGCCGCTCGACCAGTGCTAGGGCTAGCAGCACTGAAACGCCGCTGGGCAAAAGCACGCTGAGAGTCGCGCTTCTCCCTCTTGCTTACGAGATGAGGAAATGGTGACGAAGAAGAAGAAGATGAAGAGGTGAAGGAGACGACGAACCTGGAAAAAATCGCCATAGGTTGAACTTGGCGCGAGAATGGAAATAGAGAGAAGGGGAATGAAGGAGAAAAATATTAAAAATAAAAATATTAGTGGTGGGACCCCTCCCCCCTTGACGTGTTGCTGACATGGAAAATTTTATCTGCGTGTGCGCTACATGTCCAAGTCATTCGCCACGTCAGTAGCCACGCCGGCTCCGTTATCTCTCTGTCAACACCGTTAGTGTATAGGGTCATTTATGTATTGATTCCATTACGTAAAGGATATTTTTGATCCAAAAAAAATGTTGAGAATATTTTAGTACCTGTAAAAAAATGTAAGGGGCATTTTAGTACCTTTTCCCATCTTGGATTAGAATGATTTTCGAGCTTCTTGGAGGCTATTAACCAGCCTCCCAAATTCTCTCAAATTGTCACCACTCTCTCTCAAACTCTCTAATTCTCTCTTAATTGTTTCCTAGAAGCATGCCCTAAGAACTTCTTTACTATACTACTAAAAAATTGATCATCTGCGACGAACAAAGCCGTCACACAACGGTCGCTAAAGACCATCTGTGACGGCAGGAAGCGGTCGCAAAAGAAGTAGTCGCTGATGTATTGCAACCGCAACCGCCGCAGTCGCTAGGAAAAACTTTCTGCTACCGTTCTGCGATGGTAAGAAGCCATCGTAGAATGTGGTCGTGTGACATCTACGACGCGCGTATGCCGTCGCATCTTATATTCGCAATGGCATTTGCGACCGCAACTACGTCGCAATATGTAAATCCGCGACGGCACTACGATCGTACATGTTGTCGCAGAACTAATCGCCAATTGCGATCGTATTTGGTTACCAAGTCAAAGAGCATCTGCGATGGCCCTGCGGTCGCAGAGCCGTCGTAGATGCATTTTTTTTAAAGAAAATATCAAAATATATAAATTCATGTTCCAATATTTAATTAAAAATACATATGAAACAAAAGACAACAAATTATAATATATCAAAATATTATTTACATCGTATCAAAATAATAATGTTTACATCATATCAAAATAAAATATCAAAAAAATGCATCAATGATCAGGTGCATCAGGGTGCGGCGTGGAGAGGGGCTGCGTGCGGAGCACATTAGTCGGCGTCGATGACGATGATAGATCTGATGCTGATGTCTTCACGCCAAATGATGGGGGAGCGAGGTGGAGGAGCCTGTCACACCCCAACTGAGGGTAGTGTGGCCGGCCAGGGCCTACATCCTGCCCTGTATTCTACTGTCTACACTGACACAAGAAAACCAAGACATATCGAATAATAGAAATCTCAACACACTTTATTAAAAGCTTTCAAAGTCACAATTTTTATGTTTGTCAAAACAAGTAAGAACATCAACGTCAAAATAATTGAACGTTCAAGAAACAAGTTTTACAACTCTTTTTCAAGTACAACTGTCAGTGTAGAAACAAAACAAACACTACTAGACACTGGTCTAAGACTCATGGACGCCGCTACGAGATATGGCACCACCTCCCGCCCACCAGCTACACCATGTCGACAAGTTAAGTCACTACTCATTCTTTGCAAAAATAAAGAATAAACTGTGAGTCCACATGGGACTCAGTGAGTGGCTCTAGTGAACCTCCACATAAACCTCAGTGATGCATATATCATATAAGGCAACAAAATGAATGTACAAGGAGGTAAGATACTTCTAATGTGACTACCGACCCCCAATGGGTCAATCTGTACAACTGAATATGATAACCTACCATCTCGGTCTATCAAGCCTCCGGCATCCGGCCCTTGGGCCTGCATATGGAATAAATATCTCGGCTACATCGGTCTCTACCATATCAGGTAGTTTCATACTGGCCATCGGCCACATCATCTCAAGATGTAAGCAAACAATCCCGGGCCGTTGACTAGGATGGTCCACTAGTCTTCGGACACCATCTAGGGTAAGGATAGCTAGTCCCACCCAACTGGGGTCTAGCACCTAGCGGGCCCGCTGGCGAACCTCAACACCCAACACTGGCTGAGCTGAGCATTGGTCATTCCCGACCTCCACGCTCCTCGGCGGACCATCTCAAGCACATCACACAATCAATATCCTAGGGTTTCCATATGTACGCTTCGGCCATTGCCCGTATATGGCCCTAATCCGGGCTACAGGATCAACAATTTATGCCGCCCTTTCACAATGTGTACACCTAGGAGTTCTAGGTTTCCAAATGTTTACAAGAAGTCCTAGAAGTGATATCGTCTCCTAGCTAAGTTTCCATATAAGCACGAAGGACGTCTCGCGACGCCTTACATGTTGTCTACCCTTCTACACTACCTTGGGTGAGGAATTTCTTGTACCGACTTTGGAATTCCGCCCATGAACATTTTTGGACAGCATGTATAATCTAAAGAAAAATATTCAAATGTTACAACATCTACCATAAATAACCACAATATTCATGCATAACAACTTTACACTACCTTGGGTGTTAAGCGCAATAAGAAATAATTATCTAACATGGCAAGGTAGTAATGAATTCAAAAATGTAGGAAATACAAGCATGGTAAACAATTGCAACATTTCAAAATTTAAAGATCTAATGCTAAGGATGGTCATAAGGCTAGCATTCCTACAATTCAAAATCAATCAATCTACTTGCTATGATTGATGTTCTTCCTAAGTATTGTCATACCTACATGTGTGAACCTTATAATCAAGTAAGTTTCCATCTAAAGCTACTCTCTTCTTCCCTCCCTAGTCTTGGCTGAGCCATGAGCAAGGAAAACCTTGCTCGGCCATGGCCCTTAAGGTAGGAAAGGAAAAGGAGACTCTAGCTATACCTCTAATTCTTTGATTCCGAGTATAACTTAATATCAATGGACTATTTTACCCCTTCCCTTACCCTTGGCCGAACCCTCTTCATGAGGTGTAGGGTTCATTCGGCCACATCAAGAGAGATCTAGGGAAGATATGCTTCATGACGCGTGAAACCTACGATTTGAACTACATCAATCATGAATATGAGATCATCTAAGGGCCTTCGTGCTGTCAAGGGAATTGGTGAAAATTTTGGCATGACCTTTCCCCTTTTCCCATGACTCGGCAGCCCTAACAATTGAAAATCGACAAAAAAACAAGGTACTTCGACAAGAAATCATACAAAATAGCGATTACACGTCGATAAAACCAAGATCCGACAGAAAGATCGTGAGAAACTCGTCCTATCACAACTAGGGGTTAGGCTACCTGCCTCACCCATGCTTCTAACTCTAACCACTCACCAAGATTGCGGAGAACGAAACATCGGGCGACGATGACTTGAAATTTTCCGGCGACGACGCGAAATCCCAAATCGATCCGCACTATAAATAGGCTTATTTTTCTATTTAATTTAGGCCTAATGTAACATTGTCATCATGATTTTATTATAATACTGCAGAATTAACACAATACAATTGATTTATTATTCTAATTTTGCCAGCATGATTCAATTCATGATTTATTACTGCAAATTTTATTATCAAGTTCAAATTTTGCTACATTTGGCTTGATATAGAATTGATGTGATTAATTATTACATAATAGCATTCTTATTATTTTTATGTTATGTGGAATGTTAATTATTGTAAATTATACTATCATTTTACATGTGTGAAACCTGAAACCTAATATAGCTACAATTAGGTATAAATATTGGCATAATTTATAATCACATAAACATAAAATTTTGAAATGCTTATTGATTTAGATTCATAATGGTTGCGGTATTTTATTTTATTACCAATTTTTCACTACATTATGAATTCAAATCTTTGACATGTGGGCAATTGATTCTTGTATAAGGTTTCTCACTTATTATTGCTTGTAATTACCACCAAAGTGGGACTATTATACTGATTAGTGATTTTTCTTATCATACGAGGAATGCTTCGAATTAATTCATTCAGTAGTTTGTCCCAAAGGAGAATTATTGGATGTTTTAATTAGAAGTTTTGTAGACCAATGCACACTCTTCTAACTCATTGAGACTTTATTTCGTGATTGCATGTTCCGCCCAAAGGGGAATGTGTAATATTTGGATAGCCTCAATTTTATTATATGCCCTATAATTTAATCAAATGCATTCCAATTATATTGTGATGAAGTTATTAGAGTGTACATTGGTTTAGAAAATCTATCTGCCCAAAGGGGATAAGTTCTCGAAAACTGATGTATTCTAATTGATTAACTGATTTATAAATTACTTGTTTATAAAATAGCGAACCTCATATGATGTGAAGAAAATAATTGATTAGTATATATATGTGAAGGTTAGTGGGAGGAAATTTTTTTTTCTATTAGTAACTAGCTGAATATCAAGCTATCTGATCTAAAAATATTAATACATGACTTCACATTGTAAATCTCATTACATGACTCCAAACATTTAGAATCAAATTTTTTGATAGTTAAAGATCTTGTAAATAAGGAGACATTATAGTTGAACACATAGAGATAATTTTTATATTAGCAGATCCTTAACCAAGGGACTTAGGCCCATATTCTTTGAAAGATATGTTGAAAATATGGGTATTTTGAGTTCTTTTAATATGCTTGGTTAGTAGGAGTTTTATTTTTATTTATGTTACTGCATGCTCAATAATATACTCTCTTTTTTTTAATAATTCTTTTGTCGCATTTATGTGTTCAACGTGTTTGAGACTTGGTGTCATATTTAATCAACTTATCTCTTGATTGATACCATATTTGAGTCTAGGGACATATTGGTTTTGTTTATGCACATGTGTTTAGCATATTTGAGACTCAGTGTCATTTGAATCAAGATGTCCATTGATTGATACCATATTTGAGTCTAGGGCATAATGACTTTGTTTATAAATATATGCATAACATATTTGAGACTCGGTGTCATATGAATCATATTTTCCACTGATTGACACCGTATTTGAGTATAGGGACATGATGGTTTTTTGAAACCTCACTACTATAAAATGGGATATCTACGATGAACATTACCGTCGCAAAATGGTCGCTAAAGATCTTTTGCGATGACCGGATGCGATCACAGAGAGCGGTAGCAAATGATATCGTCGCAGAAAAAATACGACGGCGGAAGCAGCGGTTGCAAATGAGAACATTTTGCGACTGTGTTGCGACGGTAAAAAGCGGTCGCAGAATTTGGTCGCGTAATATTTACGACCTTTCTCTGACCGTCGCAAATAATCAATAGGCGACGGTACTGCGACCACTAGTGACTGTCGCAAATATTATATAGGCGACAGTTTTGTGACCGCGTTAGCCATCGCACGTACACCTGTCGCAATTTGTAACTGCGACCGCTTTTGGCGACTAGTTCGATATACCTTTTGCGACGGCTAGCGGTCGCAGAGCCGTCGCAAATGTGTGTGTTTTTTTTAAAAAATAATTTATAATAATATTTTTTTATTTTAAAAATACCTATTTACATTTAACATCAAATCAAAATGCATTGCCACAACAAGAGAATATACAATATATCAAATTATATCAAAATGCTGCCACAATGAGTGAATATTCAAGACGTACATCAAATTATAATGTTTATACATACATATATATATATATATATATATCAAAATGTAATATTTTACATCGTATCAAAACATGTTTACATCGAAATAGAAAATAAAGTACATCAATCATGAAACGCATCATGTGGTGACGACGGATGCGACGAGGAGAGGGGCTACGTCGAGACGGCATCAGCCGACGTCGCGTCGAATGATGGGGGAGGCGGAAGGGCCGGAGCACTAGGCATGGAAGAAGCAATACATGTCATGTACTCCCTCATAGTGGCCACCTTACTGATGAGGTGTGCATGAGAAGCTTCTAAGGTTGCATAAGAAGCCTGTAATTCTGCATGCGAAGCCTCTAAGGCTGCAAATCGATCCTGGCCCGCATGTGATGTTGATGGACCAGTGGTGGAAGAGGTGAAGGCAGACGACCCCGCACCATGTGGCTGCAACAACGTCCATGCGTAGGCCGTTGTGCCAATGCCATATACACGGCCGTGGTCGACTCCTGTCACCTACATCCATACGTCAACATCAAGCTGATGCTGCGCAGGATGACCTCCCTGTTGGGTCACCAACTCAGTATACGTGACCTTTAAAGATTGATTAATTAAATTAATTATACATAATTAAACTAATATAATTTTTTTTAAATATAAACTTTATTAAATATTAACTTATCAGGGCCGTCTTCGACCTCCCGCTGATGAACTCACCCCGGCGAGGACCATGTCTATATCTATGTGTATGCTCGAAGTCTCTCAAAGGATCAACCGGAATGAGCGTCCCCTGCTCGTCTCGTGTACCCTGCAATAAAATAAATATAATTAGTTTTTCTATAATAAATAATAAAAATGATTATTAAATTACTTACCATGTGACGCTCGTGACTAGTAAATGGGATGGACCCACCGGTATGTCGGGCCACAGATCCCTCAACTAGTGTCATCCGGTTCCAGTGTGCCATTCGGGAGGCACCCTGCCACTCCTCGGACGCCCAGATGTAGCATAGTCGATCTCTTACGTGGCTCGTTATCCAGTTGGGCCCATTTCCCTTCAGCGCATCCATAGGCGTATCCCGATTATCGCCTACATTTGCCCGCGCCTCATCCCGCGCACGGTGGAGGATATCCTTGAAAAGCTTCTTATTGTAAGCTTCCCAAGCATCCTCCAGCTGAATTTGAATGGCAGGATCCTAGGTGTATCGGGCCTACAAAAAGAAAACATTAATATAATCATTTTAAACCTTTCTACTGTAACAAAACATATTTTGATGGAGTAGAACATACGGAAGACAAAAGAATACTAATATTTAATTTGTCAGAAATTAGCAACTTAATAAAACTCATATCTGTTGAGTACATGGATATTTTAAACTGATGAATCATATATAGGGAATTGATCATAAAAACACTAATGCAATATGAAGAGCTCATACCAGGTATAAATTTTGCGAGTAATAGATCAAACAAGAAATTAATTAAACAACTCCAAACATTAAGGAAAAGATTGCACATGTTCTTCCTTGCAAGAGGGAGGAGCAGCAGCCCAAGAAGCTGGCAACTATCTACTATACTCTTGTGGATTATGTTATCTAGTTTGCTTCTGTTTGCATCATATAACCTTCCTCATCTTTGTCCTCAAAAGGAAAAACAATGATGAAAGCTAAATAGGGGAACAGTGATCAAAAGCAAAAGATTGAAGGGGAAAGAATATTCTAATTAAAGACTTTCATGTCTTCCTCATCTTTATCCTCAAAGATCTCCAGCCAATTGGACTTGCAAGATGAAGAGCATGAAGCCTCCTAAATCCAATTGGTTTTATCTTTTCTTGCAATAGACAGACAAGGAAACTACAGCAGGCCTGAACTGAATGTTCAGCATGCTGAATTCAGCATGCAGAAAATTCAGCATGCTGAATTCTCAGCTTGCTATGTTCATCATGCTCAATACATAGATTTGTTCTCTGCAATCAGTGTTCCTCAATACATAGATTGCAAGGACAAAAATGAGAGGAACAGATAGCATACAGTGCAAACCAACAACTAATGCTAGAGAAACTGAGAACAGAGAAGTAGCTTATCCTATTTTAGACCAGGTAGCTTTTTTTTTTTCTTCAGTTCAAGAGTTAGTGGAGAAGTGACTGTACTCAATTTACTACTAATGGCTTCCATTTGAAGCACATTTTCCTTTCACTGGAAGAAAAAATAAAGAGAAGAATCTTCAGAAACAAAGTAATTGTCCCAGTCCAGACTTTTCTTAAAGCACTGAAGTTTCAGGCCCCTTTGTGAAACTGAGGTAGTGAAGTATCCAACAGTGAATTGGAATCAGAAGACAAGACTGGATCCAGCAAGCATGTTGGATGAAAGCCAAAAAAGTCTCATCTGAAACTTTCAGGAAAAGAAAAGAACTTCTCATGTAATAATATCAACACATTGGTTACTTACCCTTCTCTTAGGCCCCTTCCATCTTTTTTTTTCTGTACTACTGAGGGTGCGGTGGATATCTTTTTTTTTTTTTTCTGAAAGATCAAAGTAGCTACAACAAATATTTTAGAAGATATTTGTTGCAAGATTATGTTGGGAGAATCTTGGACAGATCAGCACAATTATCAGTATCATATTGATACTCTGACATCATAATGATATCAGTATCATACTGATACTCTGATATCAGTATGATACTGATAAGTGATATTGCCATTTGCCATTTTCATCTCCTAGTTTGTTATCATTCAAACACGGAAAGGTAGCAAGAGTTAGCTTAGATCAAATCTTAACAACCATATCATTATGGCATTAGTTAACTTAACAAGAATCTTTTGAACTCTTAAGTTTAAGTCAAGCGCTTGTTGGATTCCATGTTACATCCTGTCTATAAAAATGGTGAACAATAGAATAGTCGCATCTCCATCAAGATTTGATCATTTCAAAACTGCACTTGAAGCAAGACTCTTGAGCATTTCAAAATAAGTCGCATTGAGTTTTACCAAAACAAAAAATGCGAATGGAGTTGTAACTAAAACGGTATTAGGGCTAAAAACAAGTGGATACCAGTTTTGAAATGTATAAATCAATTCCCTCATCTCTCATAAATGTTTCCATGTTAGATTTTGTATAAAAGTAAACCAACTGTCAGAGCATCCAAGTGTCGATCGAGTTATGAATACACAAAGAAGTTGATTGCTACGATCCCATCGTTTTAGTCTAGAATGACCTTTGCTGCGTTTCCTTGAGCAACTGTGGAAATGGACCTAAAGATATGTATCATAGTGATATAAGTAATATTAGTATCATACTAATGCCACTCTTCGGCCATAAATACTAACCTTTAAGGTACAAAGTTAATATTCCTACTTTAGAGTCCATTAAGGAAAAGTCAAAATGAAATGAAGAAAACTTTTAATACAATTTAGCTATCAACCAACATTGAATACTAGAATAAACAACTGATAACTTAAAAGAACTAAAGCATCTTAAAGATGGAGAAAAAACTTAGAGAAGTGATGTATCACCATCCAACTTACAAAACTCTACTAGGATGTGAAGCATTGCATATTTCAGTCAACTATTCAAATAAGATGGAGAAAAAACTTCGACCATGTTTGTCATCTTAAAGGAACTACATGATTAAATCAAAGTAACTTTAACTACGTACCGCGAACTCATTCCATAATAAATTTTGATAATGGTCAGACACCCTGGTCCATGAAGTCCACGACTCATGAAAGAAACTTTTAAGCATAACGGTCATGGTGTGGGCGACATCATCCTACTCAAATCTACAACTCAAGTATAATAACATTATAAGTAACAATTAATTATCAACGATTACAATAAAATAAATTACTTTACTTACTTTAAATCATTCAGCGATATCCACCGACGCTGGTCGGATGATGAAGGTGCATCACCCCCCCCCCCCCCCCCCCGATTAGGCCCACGAGGCCTACGACGACCTCGAGCTGGTGGTAGTACAACATCTACCATGGCTGGTGCAAGTGGTGGTGGTCCAACATCCGCCACGACTAGTGGTGGTGGTGGTGCTGTCGCGGGCGGCGGCGGTGGCCGAGCTAAACCTGTGCGATGAACCCTAGAACGAGCACGCGATATCTACATATATAAATGTTGATTAGTGATGTCAACCAATAATATAATATAAATTAATAGAAAAAAGATGAAAAAAATATATATTACACATTAATCATCGATATCATCTGAATAATAATCGATTGAGTCGTTTTCTTCTTCACTTGTCTCTTCATCTTCACAACTATTCTCATCTTCTGCATCATCTGGTTTAACATCAACACTTTCTTCAGCCAGACCTTGTGCAACGACTAAATTTTCATCTTCAAGTGTTTGACCCACAACTTCAACTACTGGAGGATCATCCTCTTGATAAAAATCACCTAATACAAATCTTGTAGTATCATTATCCTCTGCCATTGGATCAATCCTCAATCGTGCCTTAGTCTTACACACTGCCCGTCATTCCGATCTATCTCTTCGTCTGCCTGGATATTTTGCATAATATACTTGTTGCGCTTGTGATGCCAAAATAAAAGGCTCGTTCGACGCTAACTTTGATTTGAAATTAACATCAACAAGCTTATACTTTGGATGAATTTGACTCCCTCGAGATGATGTGTCAAACCAGTGACATTTGAATATCACTATTTTTTTGCACCAAATATATTGAAGCTCAAGGACTTCCTCAAGCAGTGTGTAGAAATTACAATCACAATCAATCCAAGTGGAGCCTTTGACACAAACACCGGCATTCATTGTCTTCTTTGTGGTTGAGTACTCCTTTGTATGAAATTTATATCCATTCATAAAGTATCCATTATAGCATAAGACTAGTCGTGACGGTCCACATGCTAACTCGAGTAGTTTGTTGTCTATTTCTTGAATATGTTCACTCGACCAAGTTTTGAACCAATTTGGAAATTCTGTGCTACGTTTAACTTGTAATTCTTCCTCGGATATATTCGGTGTTTGTGTACGAACTTCCGTGTCAAATTTTTGAATGAAAGGATCAACCTCGGGGCAATTCATCAGTACATATAATTGTGCAAGATGACACTCATCTTCAGTTAAATATCTCGGTGGACGTGAGCCCAAACCACGACCAGGAAAACAAAGTATTGGTAGACAATCTACAACGTTCAGATTTCCCCATCATCATTTCGGGGAAGACGAGTCAACCTTGTGTGCACATTGGACTCGAAATAGAAAGAACAAAAAGTTGATATTTCCTGAATTATATAAGCTTCACTTATTGAACCTTCCACCGCAGCTGTATTTTTTATTTTCCTTTTTAACCTCTGCATATACCTCTCGAATAAATACATCCACCAATACTGAACCGGACCACCAACTCTTGCCTCGTATGCTAAGTGAACCGATACATGCTCCATCGAATCAAAAAATCCAGGTGGAAATATCTGCTCTAATTTGCAAAGAATTTCTACAATGCTTTTTTCTAGTTTTTCCATATCTTCGATACGGAGGGCATTGGCGCAGATATCTCTGAAGAACAAATTAAGCTTGGTTAACGGATCCCAAATTTTGTCTGGTAAAATATCGAGGAATGCAATAGGGAGTAGTCTCTGCATGAACACATGACAGTCATGACTTTTCATTCCTGATATTTTATTTTCGTCTACATTGACGCATTGAGCTAAATTAGATGCATAACCATCTGCTAATTTGAGATCTTTTATCCACTGGAAAATATCTTTTTGTTGTTGCTTATTGAGAACATAAGAGGCTTTCGGTTTCACTTGTTTGTCGTTCACTTGTTGTACATCTAAATCTGGACGTTTACAATATACTTTTAAGTCCATTCTTTCCTTCACATTATCTTTTATTTTTTCTGCAAAATCCATCACTGTATTAAAAATATTCTCAAACACATTCTTTTCAATGTGCATTACATCCAAATTGTGCTGAACTAGTAATGAGCTCCAGTAAAGCAATTCCTAGAATATACTTTTTTTGACTCAATTGTGTCTTTATCCGAAACCACTAATTCTGTCAACCTCTCCGAATGTGATATCTGGTAACACAGAAACCCGAGCTAACATTTGATTACCAGATAAACGCGGAGGTGGTCCGTCTTTTTCCACTCTGCCCCCTCATGAATTTATCTCTATTTCTCCGGTATGGATGATCAAGTGGCAAAAATTGATGATGACAGTCAAAGTATAAAATCTTTCTTCCATGCCGAAGACTGAATGCTTTTGTTCGTTCCATACAATACGGGCAACCAAGCCTCCCGTGTGTGCTCCAACCAGACAACATATCATATGCTGGGAAGTCACTAATTGTCCACAACAATGAGGCCCTTAAGTTGAAATTTCTTTTTTGATGAATATTATAAGTGATGACTCCATCGTCCCACAAGTTCTCTAAATCGTCAATTAACGGTCGAAGGAACACGTCCAATTCTTTTCTTGGTCCCCTTGGTCCTGGGATTACCATACTCAAAAATATGAAATCATCTTTCATGCACATCGACGACGGAAAAATTGTAGACTGTGAGGAGCACCGGCCAAACATAATATGAAGTGGATGATTGACCGAATGGATTGAACCCATCGGTACATAACCCTAGTCTGACATTTCTAGGATCACCTGCAAATGATGGATAACATCGATCAAGATATTTCCATGCTTCACTGTCAGATGGGTGAGTCATAACATACGGATCACTACTCTTAGCATGCCATATCATATGTTGGGCTATTTTTTCAGATATGAACAACCGCTTCAATCTGGGAATTATCGGGAAATACCGAAGAACCTTAAACGGTATATATTTCTGCCTACTCGAAGATTTCTCTTTGTACCATGGATGTTCACATGTTGGACACTGGGTCAAGTCTGTGTATTCACTATCATAGAGAATGCAATTGTTCTGACATGCATGAATTTTTTGATACCCTAGACCAAGTCTCTTCATCATCTTTTTCGTCTTATAGAAACTGCCCTCCAGTTTATTATCTTTAGGCAACGCTTTGTGAAAAAGCTTGAAAAATCGATTATATGCTATTTCAGTTACATTGCAGTCAGACTTAATGTTTAACATTTGAGTCATTATTGACAACTTTGAATATTCATCATAGCTTTCATACAATGGTTCATCTGTAGCTTTTAGTAAATCATAAAACTGTGCTGCTTCTAGATTTGGTAACTCCATTTGAATTTCCGATTCTACTTGTGGCTCACACTCTATATCCATTATCACTTCAGTACTTGACGACTGCCCTCGTAATTCTGTGTGAGGCATTGACAACCTTTGGAATTCATGAGCGCCCAGAGCATCCAAGACCATATTTCGATACGGCTACTCAACGGATCTTGTATGAGTTGCAGACAAAGATCCAATATTAGACGACTGGCCTCCTAATTCATACGATGACATGCCTATAAATGACTCCCCGTGTGAAATCCATCGATAGTAACGATTCATGAAACCATTTCTATATAGGTGCAATGTCAATGCCTATTGGTCTAGGAAAAACAAGTTGACACTCTGACGACACGAACATCTGATTTTGTCAACACTGACAAATTGCGGATTTGAATATGCTTCAAAAATTCCTGAACACCGCTATTGAATTCTTCAAGTAACCCTCCACGGTACATCCGATGGTACATCCAACTATGGTCTTCCATTATGATTCTGTACGTGATATATCACAACAATTACTTCTTTAGAAATATTCATAGGTGGGGTGGTCCTATTCCATTCGGGAATCAAATTATTCTACTTGCATTTAAATATTTTTTTAACATTCAATTTCAGTGGAAATTTCGGCAGCATTTCCCTACAGTTCTCCAAGTATGCATATCATCTAGGCGCATACTTGGAGAACAAGGGATATCTGCTAGAATTTCAAACTAAAATGAATGTTAAAAAAATATTTAACTGCAAGTAAAATAATTTTGATCCCAAACTGTCCGATCAAGGATAATTCAGAAATCGTAAAGAATCTATAAGTTTTGTACTTCTTATAGATGACGATACGATCTCCGAACGGATCTAAGGTATTGAAAAAAAAATTATGATCCAACGGTCGATAAGTTCATGTCACTTTATCAACTCGCGAATCATAATATTATTTTTAATTTCAATCCTAAAACTATACTGACAAAATGATGTCAAACTGATACTGAATTCAATGTCTAGAAAATTCCAACAAACATAAACAAGCTTCCATGCTTAGTAGCCTAATTATTTGAATATTTCCATGCTTCAAGAACAACATAAACAAACTTTTATAGCCCAGCTCATACATGATTCAAAAACATTAAAAACATGCAAAATTAAGAAATTCATTAAACGTATAGTAGCACTGAAAAAAAATCCTCAAATAGATAATAACATTCAAGTTGTGCACTTCAATTGTCAATCTAGTATAAATGAGAACATCCAATGAACAAGATTGAAATATGTAGGAATTTTTTTGTACCTTGATAGTGGCAACAAGAACCAACCTGCAAAAGAAATAGCACAATCATCAAAACTTGGCTTTGATAGATATTTAGTGATGAATTAACCACAACTGATTAATTGTAGAAAAAATTTAATGAATACTAGATTATGACCAGAATAGAACAGTGAGTTTATACTCATTTGGGCAAACAATATTCAAAATCAATATTTTAGGTAAAGTGACCTATATTTTTAGGATAGAATAAACTATGTTTTAAATATTACAAGCCACATTCTAGATCAATATTTTAGGTAAAGTGACCTATATTTTTAGGTCACTTTACCTAAAATAATTTGTTGTGGATTCGGCAAAAGTAAAGAAAGCAAAGTATCTTGCATGATGCCATGAAATAGTAAGTGAATTGGAATATACTTAGAGCATAGCAAAGTGAAACTAATAGATGAATCAATGTACATTGGTACAGTTAAAAAATTAAACCACCTAGAGGAACTATCCCTTTGTAGCATTTCAATTCATAATTATTAAGTTAATATCAATGTCCTCCATAACAGCCATAAAAAATGGACCTTTACCGTTACCAGTAACTACTGGTGGCATCTAACAAGCTTACCAAATTTAGTCTCTCAAGTATTTTAGAGTCTACTTCTATGCACTGTGTTACTGTCATTTCTCTGTTCTTGGTGGCTTCAGAGTTTTTCGTCCTCCAGGATGTGTAAGAGTGGCTGGTCTCAAGTAGACTTCTTTTCATTTTAATGATTAATTCATTCATTTCTTTGTATCATTGTGCTTTGTTGAGAATTTTCATGTAAATATATTGAAAGAATACTAGATTAACTGTCTATGCAGTCTACTGAAGGAAAGAGTGGAGGAAGAAGCTCCTCATGGAAGCTAAATGCTTTTCCTGATGTGCCTCTAATGGCTGTGATGGTAGAGCATGTTGCAAATCAGAGGGACTATGTGGTCCACAAGTCAATTTGGCATCTCAGTGATGAAACTATGAAAAACATCTGTGAGTGCAAACAGCTTAAGAATTTCTCCTCTATGTATGCTTAATATTAGTGCAAATGAGTATATCTTGTTCTCTATTCATACATGTGTTGGCTGTTGCAGATACCATGTACATCATGTTCACTTGCTGGGGTTGTTGTTTCTTTGGATCCACAAAAGTAAGACTGCTGCAGTCTCTATTAAATAGCTTCACGCCTTCACCATTTCCTGTAATTCTTTGATTACAGAACATGATTGTGTAGGATCCTTTCTACGATGGTGAGGAGTACCGCAAAGATGAGGAGATGGAACAGTGCACTGGGTATATGAAAAGGTATTAACTTGAAATTTAAATTCTTGGATTAGGGACTTAGGTTATGAATACACCTTGGCAAGATTATGTACCTCAATTGGGTTAGGAGCAGGTTTAGGTAGAGGGGTTACTAGATCTATCATGTAGGTTTATATATCCATTAACCCTTGAGTCTGGATGTGAGTGAAATTCTGTGCATCTATACCATCCAACAATGTAACAATAGGCTTAATTGATTTGCAGCAAGAAGATATTGAAGAAGCTGCAACAGCAGAGTTGTGGAGACAAGAGTTGCTTGAAGAAATTGAGCAAAAAGTTGGTGGGCTGAGGGAGCTAGAGGAAGCCAGTAAGGAAGAACTTGTAAAGTAAAAGGCTACAGGCTCCATTTCTCTTTTAATCTTTCTTGGATTTGTGTGAGATATGGAAGTTAAATTCTATGTTACAGAAGCTGAAAAGTGTTAGAAAATAGCCTTGGACCTAACTCCACCCCAAAAGCTAGCTCAAAGGGGAGGATTGCCCAATCTATTTAAAGGCCATCTAGACCACAACCTCAAGCAATGTGGAACTTTAACACACCCCCTCACGCCAAGGATCCATATCTGGAGCATGAAGTTCTGTAGGTGGCCCACTCTCAACCATAACCTTACTCTGATACCATGTTAGAAAATAGCCTTGGACCTAACTCCACCCCAAAAGCTAGCTCAAATGGGGAGGATTGCTCAATCTATTTAAAGGCCATCTAGACCACAACCTCAAGCAATGTGAGATTTTAACAAAAAGACCAGGGCATTTGATGCAAGCAGTGGATTATAGCTCTGCAAGGACAAAAACAATAGCAACTGGACCATTCTTCAAAGCATACTTAAACCAAAGAATGAATGCAAGAGGTGAAGACTCTAAATGCTAAACCAAAGCATACTTAAACCAAAGCATACTTAAAATGTAGAATAGCATCTTGACAAGAGGTGAAGATTCTAAATGCTAAACCAATTATACCGACAAATTTTGCCAATTATAATCCTAAAGAAGTATTAACCAATTCAAAGCATACTTAAACTACCAAAGAATGAATGCAAGACTACTGCCAATACTTAAATTTCATAAGAAAAGAGAGAACACATGTGATCAAATAATTTAGAGGACACTGATAGGCATTCGAGAAAATGAGTCAGCCAACATGCAGTGGCCACTCCTTTAAAGGTCAAACAAGGGAGGCACCTTTTCAAAGCTCTTGACCAATTTGAAGGGCATGTTGTGCCAAAGAGATGAGTTGGTGGAACCATCACCCATCCCCTTTTGGATAAGCATGAGCCAAAGCATTCATGGCGAAAATCAGTGCTGTGCTTTTGGTGTGCAATGCTCATCATGCTTCATGTTCAAGTTAAAAGCTTCTTGGACAAACCCTTATGCTCACCATGTGATGCCTTCAACCATAATGTGAATAGGCTCTTCGATGATAAGCTAGCATTTGGTGTGATGACAATTAAGTAGAGAGCAATATCGTACTTTGTAATTAATGTGAAGCGAAGAAAAGGGGTGTGATTACTTGTGAACAGTCCAAATGCAACCCTACATAGCTTAGGATTTGATTGCAAATTAGTTCAGGATTTGATTACTTGTGATTACTTTGTAATAAAGCTAACTATTTTGATTGCAAATTAGTTCAGGATTCGATTGAAGTTATGGTGAAAAATAGCAATGTCAAAATTTCATTAATATTCAATTGAATAAGATGAAAAGAGCACTTAAGGGAGCTCTTTTCTTATGAAATCACAATCAAGTAATGAAGTAAGGTTAGAAATGTACAAATAGACTAATTAGGTTTCAAGTATAAACCCTAGCCATCAGCTAGGGTTTCGGACGAGAGAGAGAGAGAGAGAGAGAGAGAGAGAGAGAGGAGGAGGAGGAGGATATCGGCGGTTGAACAGTCGAGCAGCGGCGAGGCCTGCTTGCGACGAGTGACGAGCAGTGGGCGGCGGTCCGTGCGGCGGCAGAGAGAATGAGTGAGGCGGTAGAGAGGGAGGGAGATCGGGTTGAGCAGGGGATCAAAGAGAAAAAAAAGGGTTTGGGCGCGCGGGAAATTTAATAACATTTTGTGACGGCAATAACGGTTGCAAATAAGCGATCGTAACTAACGGTCGCAAATATTCACCAAACCCGTTGCCATATTGCGACGACACTACAGGTGGTCGCCAAACCCATCGCTATTTTGCGATGGCACTCAATGTGGTCGCAAAATCTGTCGCCCCCTTGCCAGTCTGCGACCCCAATGGACGGCCATCGCAGACCTGTCGCATCTGCGACCGCATCCTTTGCCATCGCAAAAGACCATTTTTTTAGTAGTATATGCTTTCTCTTACCGAAAGGTATATATATAAAAGATAAAGTATGAGGACTGACAATGAAAGTAGCATTATTATTGTTGGATCATTTTGAGTGCTATTTTCATGCTACATTCCACATCAATGACAATTGTCAGCAATGTCGGTGTTATTCATGACCATGGATAAGTCTTATATCAGTAAATGACGTGATGGCTGCTATGATCTAATATTATTGGTTTGTTGATAGGTGTCGTAATAAGTGTTGCATATTAGATCATATTTTTCTTGTGATCATATTTTTGTGATTAACTCGAGAGTCATTTTTAAATGAATATTTTCAAAATTATAGTTATGCAATTGACCTTGCCCAAGTGGGAGAATGTTAGAATATTTTTTATTAAAATATATTTTTCTTTATTTTTAAAATATTCTTTATTTTTTTGTGGCCTACGGTCAATTTTGATTTTTGATTTATACGGGTTAATCTTATGATCTTATTTGAGATGCATATTGGCTCATTTAATTTGATCTATGTGACTTGAGCTCGAAACATTTAATCTTGATTGGTGTGATTAATCAAGTGTAGGCCCGATTAGTGAAGCCCGTGATGGACGGGTCCATTTGATCAATTATAAATAGAGACTAGGTCCCCTCCACACACATGAGATAAGATGACAGAATATGGGATGAGAAAACCCTAGCTCTTGTTGCTTTCTCCATCAAAGCAGAGCCTATTGAGAAAGTATTGTAGAGGAAGATCGATATAGTTTTTTTTGTAGATTCAGAAAATTACTTTCGCTGTAATTATAATATCTTTAACTCAGATCTTTTCTTTATCTATTTAATTTTGATGTTTTTAAATTCATGTAATTCTCTGACATTAATTTTTTCTCTCAATTTTAGGTTGAGTTGTTGCAAACAGATTCAACGAAAAGGAAAGCTTGTGAACAATGAATGCATGTGAAGGAGGCCGGGAGGCATGTGAAGGAGGCCAGGAGGAGTTGTAGTTGATAATGGACACAGGATTTGATGACAATGGAGGAGAAGGAATTGTTAAAAACAAAGTTCTGGCGGTGAAGGAGAAAGACAAGAGTTGCCTGCATGCAATGAAGGCGATGAGCGAGAAAGATGAAAGAGTTGTTGGAAATGGATCCGAGTACGGACTTGCCTATATAGCTAAAATGAAGGTCGTGGTAGAGGACGGGGATAGATGGAAAAAAAATTATATAGTGTATGAAAAAAAAAAATATAGGATAGACAAGTATGAGGTTATTCTTCGGAATATATAATTGCATCCCTACTTTAGTTGGCAAGTGGGTTTTTACTCACTTTTCACAGGAGTGCATTCCAGTCCAACATGCTCAGTGTATTGTAGTTCTAGGTAGAGTAGTTGTCTGAATTATCAAGTATATATAGGGTGGTAGGTAAATGTAAATTATCTAAGATATCAGTGCATTGCATATACATACTTGTTGCAGTCCATTTTTCCTACTCTTTTGTGGAGGAGTATAGTCAAGGTGAAGCCTTGGATCCCGGGCTACATAACATCCTCAGCAAGTGAGGTCTTAGTGATGAAAAAATATAGCTCTGACGATGATAAAGGCTCTAAGAATATCGAATAATCTCTTCAAGATTAATTGTTGTTGCCATAGTTTGAGGCACAATTAGAGTTTCAAGATTAATTAGCGCAATAGATACAAAAAACGGTAGGCCTTTGTGCACACAGGTTGCTACTTAGAAAGATCCTTTGGGCATATTGGTGTGCCATTAAAAAGGAGACTTGAAAGTTCATTTTGGCAACTATATTTGTTCTGAACTGTCATGACCCAACTCGGGGTCGCGTGACCGGCCAGGGTAAGTGTCAATATCCTGAAGCCTACCACAAGCACTTATCCAATCATAAAAAAACAATATTGAACCATCAAAAAATCAAGAAATAAACGGCGACCAAACTTTATTAATTTCAAATAGTTTTAAGTCTAAAGAAACAACTCAGTTTTTCAAATAACAGTTCAAGTTTAAAATCGTAAATGTTTCTACAAACAACTACTTAGTGCATGACCATCAATCCTAACTAACACGACTACGACTCTATGGACGCCTGCTACGAGATATGTGCCTCCACTTGCACTCCAGCTACGCCATGCCACCAGGCCGTACCTCACAGGTCGGGCTCTACAAAACAACAATAAATAAACAGTGAGTCCACGAGGAACTCAGTGAGCGGTTCTCTCGAACCTCCACTTAAATCTCGGTTAAGATAACATATACAACAATATGGTACAGTAAAGGAATTTAAGCTAAACAACATGTCAAGTCACCAAAATGATTGAACCGGCCTCCTTGACCCTTACCAACTCATACCATTCGGCCACTATGGGCCTATTCATGTGTAGGGGGGGGGGGGTGGTTCGGTGGTGCCAAACTTCCCAACCCTATCAAACTAGGCCGAACCAGCCTTCTCAACTAGCCTAACGAGGCGTATAATGGACAAAACAATCAATCACGGGTCCGTCGACTAGGATGTCCACTAGTCTTTGGAACCCTCCGGGTTAGGGATAGCTAGTCCCACCCGACTCGTGTCTACCGTCAGCATGGCCCACTGACGGAATCTCAAGACCTCCGCCACACGGGTCTAACACCTAGCAGGCCCGTTGGTGCAATCTCAAGACCCTATCATCGCTGAGACGTGTGGTAGCCGTTCGACTCATGACACGCCTCAGTAGACCATCTCAATCATAGTACACAATCAATGTCTCAGTAATAATTCCATCAGGTTTATTTGGAAAGTGCCCTTATCCGAGACTTCCCGAATCGTACCAGCTGAACGCTAAGGTCCGTTGTCTATCCCTAGGTGTGACACCTAGTATATGTATTTTGTTTCTCCAAGTAACTACCATTCATGGGTATAGAAATCCTTCCTACTTGATTTAGTTGAGTAAACGAAATATAGCAAAGAATGTGGCCTACTCTTATCAACAATAATTACTAGCAATAGTTACCAACAATAATCACCAAAATTAAATACCAACAATGGTAACTAAATGAATGCTAGAGCAAGAGATTAATTTCAGCGATTTAAATTCGTAGTAAGAAAACAAGTAGTATAACATGGTATGATGGGTCACTAGAATTAGAATATAATCGTAACCTTTCCATGATTCGCATGCTATACTAAATCCAAACCTTGTATGCAATAACAAGAATATTTTCTTAAACATGATAATCTAGATCTATCGCCACTAACAATTCATATGATGAGCGAGAAATCTCATAACATAAATACAATTTAACACCAAGCATGTAAGCATGAATCAAAACAACCCAACATGAAATCTAGCATGAATAATTTAATCAATCTTTCAGTTCCACCCTTACCCTTGCTTGCACGAAACTTGAGCAGGGTAACACCATGCTCGGCCGAGCCTTCTAGGCAGGAAGGGCATGCTTCCGACAACAATTCTCATCCATCAATCTAAGGATCTGATATTTTCCAAAAAGAAGATGATCCATGAGTTATAAGCCACTCGAGAAAATTAGGAAAAATTTCGGCATGACCTTCCCCCTTTTTCCTCTATGCGGCCAACCCCTAAATCACATAAACATGATCAAAACAAAACATAATTACAGCTATGTGCATCATCCGAAGTCCAAACCCGAGAAACCACATCAGTCGGCAAGAAACATCGCGTAAAACTCGATTACAAGACCTCCAAGGTTCGGCCACCCGCCTCCCCTTGCTAATAAACCTACCACTCACCTCAATCAGACGCAAAGGTGGACTCGATGAAGATGAATCCTGGCTTCTCTAACGACGACACGAGATCGGCGCCATCCATAAGATCTCCCTCCCTTTCCCTCGGGCTGCGTGTGGCTCTCTCTCCTTGAGCCGCATGGCGGCTTGAGGTCAAGGGTTTTATTCCCCCCTCCTTTGGCTTTTGACCAAAGTGCCCTCGAGACTTAAGTCTCATTACTCAACGCAACCCAAGTCCGAATCGGACCCCGACTCAACCCGTAACCCAATTCCATCCCAATTTAAATCAATCTAACACATAAGTCATACAACATGCTTCACGAGTCAACCAATTAAGTTATACTTGCCATTAGTGTCAATTCTCGTGACTCAACCCGGCTATTCCCCGATCCCGTGTGCTGCACCACATAAAACTTATATGTTAGGAGATCCCGGGTATTACAACCTTCCCCCCTTAAGGGAAATTCGTCCTCGAATTTAGTAAAGCATAGGGACTCACCATATCCTGGAACAGGGAGGGGTAGTGCTCCCTCATATCCCTCTCTACTTCCCATGTAGCCTCTTGTCCGGTGTGATGCTCCCACCTAACCTTCACCTAGAGAATTTCCTTAGATCTCAGCTTCCTGATATGTCGGTCAAGTACCTCTGCTGGCCTCTCCTTATACGAGACCGTCATGTCGACCTCAATCGCAGTCGGCTCGATCACATGGGATTCATCCCTCACATATCTCCAGAGCATTGACACATGAAAAACTGGGTGAACTCTGCTCAGGCTAGGAGGCAAAGCCAGCTCGTAAGCCACCGCGCCTCTTTGCTTGAGAATAGGAAAAGTCCCAATGAACCTAGGGCTCAACTTCCCCTTCTTCCCAAACCGGACTACCCCTTTCATGGGGGAAACCTTCAGGAACACCAAGTCACCTTCCGCGATCTCCATCTCTCTGGCCTTCTTATCAGCATACATTTTCTAGCGACTCTGAGCCGCCAACAACCTTTCTTTTATTAGCTGCACCTTCTTCACTGCCTCCTTGATCAAGTCAGGACCTACCATGAGAGTCTCTCCTATCTCAAACCAATCCAGAGGAGATCTACACCGCCACCCATATAAGGCCTCGAAAGGGGCCATGCCAATGCTACTGTGATAGCTATTGTTGTAGGTGAACTCAATCAACGGTAGGTGTTTCTCCCAACCGCTTGTCAGGTCCAGAACGCAGGTTCTCAGCATATCTTCCAAAGTTTGGATGGTTCTGTCAGACTGTTCGTCTGTCTGCGGATGGAAAGCCGTGCTGAACCGTACTTGAGTACCCAAGGCTTCTTGGAAGGACTGCCAAAATTGGACTGTGAACTGGGTACCTTGATCTGATATGATCATCACTGGGGTACCATGATAAGCCACAATCCTGTCTAAAAATAGTCCGACGTACTGCTCCGTAGAAAAAGTCATTTTCACCGAAATGAAGTGTGCGGTCTTAGTTAACCGATCTACTACCAACCAAATGGAATCAAAACCTCCTCTTGACCTAGGCAGCCCAATCACTAGGTCCATGGTGATCTTCTCCCACTTCCACTCGGGTACCTCGAGGTTCTGTAGCAGCCCCGCGAGCTTCAGGTGTTCGGCCTTCACCTGTTGGCAGACTAAACACTTGGATACAAACTCTGCTACCTCTCTCTCCATGCCCTTCCACCAGTAGTGTTGCCTTAAGTCTCGGTACATTTTGGCGGCTCCTGGTTGCATCGTGTAAGTGGAACGGTGACCCATTTCCAAAACCTGTCGGCGTACCTCTGCCATATCAGTCTCTGAACCTTAGAACACCCTCTGAGTCGACCCTGAACCCGTCATCTGCATCACCTCTTTGGACGAGTTCCCTTGTCAGAGAACAAAATGCGTCCTCCTCCTGCGCGGCACGCAATATGTCCACCAAGGTGGACTGTACCCGTAGGTGTGCCACCAGGGTACTCGAAGCTAACATAGTCAGGGTTGCTCCCCCATCCAGGCACAGCGCTAGCTCTCGAGCTAGGGGCCTTCTCCTGATTTCCAAATGAGCCAAACTGCCCTTGGATTTTCTGCTTAAAGCATCCGCTACCACATTTGCTTTCCCCGGATGATCTATAATAGTGCACTGATAGTCCTTTAGGAGCTCCAGCCACCTCTTCTGCCTGAGATTTAGTTCTCTTTAGGTAAGCAAGTATTGGAGGCTCTTGTGATCTGTAAAAATCTCAAAAGACTCCCCGTACAGGTAATGACGCCAGAGCTTTAATGCAAAAATCACTGCTGCCAGCTCTAGATCATGCGTCGGGTAGTTCTGTTCATGAACCTTCAGCTGGCGAGACGCATAGGCTATGACTCTGCCAAACTGCATCAGAACACAGCCTAGGCCAATCCGAGAGGTATCACAGTAGACCAGAAATCCTCCTGAACCGGAAGGTACGGCTAACACGGGTGCCGACGTTAAGCATTCCTTGAGCTTCTGAAAGCTCACCTCGCACTTGTCGTCCCAAACAAATTTGACCCTTTTCTGAGTCAACCGAGTCAAAGGGGCTTCAATCCTAGAGAAAATTTTCTACAAACGTTCAGTAATACCTGGCCAACCCAAGAAAGCTATGGATCTCAATCACGCTGGTTGGTCGTCTCCAGTTCTACACAACCTCCACCTTTGTAGGATCCACCCTTATTCCTTCCTTGGACACTACATGGCCCAGGAACCCTACACTTTCCAACCAGAATTCACACTTAGAGAATTTAGCGAACAACCGGTGCTCTCTGAGGGTTTCTAGAACCATCCGCAAGTATTCAGAGTGCTCCTCCTCACTCTTGGAGTACACTAAGATGTCATCAATGAAGGCGATCACAAAACTATCCAGGTACTCCTTAAACACTCGGTTCATCAAGTCCATGAAAGCCGCAAGTGCATTGGTTAAACCAAAAGACATCACTAGGAACTCGTAGTGGCCATAGTGAGTCCTGAAGGCAGTATTAGGCACATCACAGTCCTGGATTCTCAGTTGATGGTATCCGGACCTCAATTCGATCTTAGAAAACCATCGTGCCCCCTGCAGTTGGTCAAACAAATCGTCTATCCTCTGCAGTGGGTAACGATTCTTTATCGTCACTTTATTCAGCTGCCTATTGTCAATGCACATGCGCATAGACCCATCCTTCTTCTTCATGAAGAGTACCGGAGCACCCCATGGTGACATGCTCGACCGGATGAAGCCCATGTCCAGCATCTCTTGCAATTGCACTTTAAACTCCCTGAGTTCGGCTAGTGCCATCCTATAGGGTGGGATGGAGACCGGCTTCATCCCAGGCTTCAAATTAATGCAGAAATCAACCTCTCTCTTGGGCGGCAATCTCAGCAACTCCTCGGGAAACACATCGGGGAATTTGCAAACTACCTGAGTTCTACTGACATCCCCTGCCGCACCCCCTTTTTCATCGACCATAGATACGAAGGCCAGGAAGGACTGGCAGCCTCCCTGAAGTAGTTTACGAGTTTTAAGGGTTCAGATGACCCCAATCGGCTCGCTACTTCCTTCTCCTTGGAAGGTGAACTGCGCCAACCCGGGCTTGCTGAACATGACTGCCTTAGTCCTACAATCCAGTATCCCAAAGTGCTCCATCATCCAATCCATGATGAGAATGACATCGAGTTCAAGCATGGGTAGGAGTGTCAAATCTGCCCTCAATGCATGGCTGCAGATGAGCACTTCGCAGTCTTGAAAAATTGATTTAGCTATAATTGCATCGTCCGTAGGTGTTGATACCACAAATGGTTCATCAAGTAAGGAAGGTGTCATAGGTAACTCAGCAACAAATTTGGTAGATACAAACGAGTGCGTGGCACTGGATCAAACAGAACATAAGCAGCAAATGAACATACTAAAATAGTACCTGCTACCACTGCTCTAGATGCCTCTGTCCCATCATGGTTCATGGCGTAAACTCGGGCAGACGGTTTCTTAGAGTGACTAGCTTGCGGCCCTCTACTCTGCATCTAACCCTTCTATGTCACTAACCCTACTAACATCGGCGCTTTTCCTTTTGATAGCTCAGATCTCTGGCCACCTCTGTCCAAGCAATCCTTCCTAAAGTGCCCAACCTACTCACATCTGAAGCATGCATCTGTGCAGCCATAGCAAGTCCCCTAGTGCTTCTGGTTACAACGACCACACTGCGGCATGTCTGTCTTCTGAGTAGCACCCCCTATCTCTGTTTGCCTCGCCGCCCCTGACCCTGAGCCTCCGCGGCCCCGACTACTATTGTGCCCACGACTCTGCTAGTGATCTGCGGTGGTCACAGTCCCCTCTGAATGCCACGGCCGACCTCCAGATCCTTGAGGCCAAAATTTCTTCTTGGGCGACCCATCATTTCTCTCGGACGGCACCAATGCTTCCTCCCGAAGGGCCTCATCCACCATCCGAGCAAATGTGGAGTCCTCGGTGTAATGGATAAGCCTGTCTATCTGAGGTCTTAGACCCTCCATGAATCTTTTCACCCTGGCAGTCTCAGTAGCCACTAGAGTTGGGTGGTACTTAGAAAGCCGAGTAAACTCCATTTCGTAGTCTGCTACTAACATGCCTCCCGACTAACGCAATATCTCAAAATCTCGTGCCAACTTATCACAGACACTCATCGGCAGGTACTGCTCCTCTACAGCTGCCCTAAATTCTTCCCAGGTGGGAGGTGGTGCGTGTGCTGCCCTTCGACCCCTCCAGTTATGCAACCAGTACTTGGCAGGTCCCCTTAGTTGTAGGCCAACCATGCGAGCCGCTGCCTCTGACGATCACCCCAGTTCTATACACAGCTCGTAACAGTCCCCCAGGAACTCAATGACTTCCACTTGCCGGTCTGTACTGGTGAATACTGGCGACCTGAACTTGACGAAGTCTGCGTACGTAGGTGCCCCTGGGACCCTGACCTGCGATGCTACCTGCTCAGCCACCTTCGGTACCATAGGGGCCACGGGTACCGACTGGGGCGGCTGTTGTTGCTGCAGCTGCATCTTCTGTCTCAACTTTTGCTCCCTGCAGAGCGCTTCTATTAACTGAGCTACCTGAGCTTGTAGCTGAACACCTGTAGAATATTGTCCCTCTTCCTCTGACTGTTCTCTTCCACGGCCCCAGCCCCGGCCCCGACCTCGGCCTCGGCCCCGACGTTCGGTGGAATTGCTACTGCTTCCACTCAGAGCAATGTTACAGGTCTCCATCACACTAACATAAAAATGATTTCACCAATAATATCAAACAACTCATTCAATTATAATTTAAGTTACTAACCACATGGTGCGCTGAGTGCAGTCGTGGTTGCTTGATCTTGTAGCATAACTATACTGTATGTAGACATGCTAGCATATGCCTCATTCAGTACCCAATTCCTAATCGTAGTCAAGACCTAACCAAAAGCTCTGATACCAACTTTGTCACGCCCCAACTCGGGGTCATGTGATCAGCCAGGGTAAGCGTCAATACCCCGAAGCCTACCACATGCACTTATCCAATCACAAAAGAACAATACTTAACCATCGAAAAACCATGAAATAAATGGCGACCAAACTTTATTAATTTCAAATAGTTTTAAGTCTAAAGAAACAACTCAATTTTTTAAATAACAGTCCAAGTTTAAAACAATAAATGTTTTTACAAACGACTACTCAGTGCATGACCATCAACCCTAACTAACACGAGTACAACTCTATGGACGTCTGCTACGAGATTTGTGCCTCCACCTATACTCCAGCTGCGCCATGCCACTAGGCCGTACCTCACGGGTCGGGCTCTGCAAAACAACAATAAACCAACCGTGAGTCCACGAGGAACTCAGTGAGCGGTTCTCTCAAACCTTCACTTATATCCCAGTTAAGATAACATATACAACAATATGGTACAATCAAGGAATTTAAGCTAAACAATATGTCAAGTCACCAAAATGATTGAACCGGCCTCCTTGGCCCTTACCAACTCATACCATTCGGCCACTATGAGCCTATTCATGTGTAGGGGGGGTTCGGCCATACCAGGCTTCCCAACCCTTTCAAACCAGGCCGAACCGACCTTCTCAACCAGCTTAACAAGGCGTATAATGTACAAAATAATCAATCCCGGGTCCGTCGACTAGGATGTCCACTAGTCTCTAGAACCCCCCGGATTAGGGATAGCTAGTCCCACCCGACTTAGGTCTACCGACAGCATGGCCCACTGACGGAATCGCAAGACCCTCCGCCACCCGGCACTAGCATTAGAATATAATCGTAACCTTTCCATGATTAGCATGCTATACTAAATCTCAACCATGTATGCAATAACAAGAACATTTCTTTAAACATGATGATCTAGATCTATCGCTACTAACATTCATATGATGAGCGAGAAATCTCATAACATAAATACAATTTAACACCAAGCATATAAGCACGAATCAAAACAACCCAACATGAAATCTAGCATGAATAATTTAATCATTCTTTCACTTCCACCCTTACCCTTGCTCGGCCGAAACTTGAGCAGGGTAACACCTTGCTCGGCCGAGCCTTCTAGGTAGGAAGGGCATGCTTTCGACAACAATTCTCATGCATCAATCTAAGGATCTAATATTTACCAAAAAGAAGACGATCCATGGGTTATAAGCCACTCGAGGAAATTGGGGAAAATTTCGGCATGACCTTCCCCCTTTTTCCTCTATGCGGCCAACCCCTAAATCACATAAACACGATCAAAACAAAACATAATCATAGCTATGCGCATCATCCGAAGTCCAAACCCGAGAAACCACATCAATCGACAAGAAACAACGCGTAAAACTCGATTACAAGACCTCCAAGGTTCGGCCACCCGCCTCCCCTTGCTAATAAACCAACCACTCACCTCAATCAGACGCAAAGGTGGACTCGATGAAGATGAACCCCGGCTTCTCTAATGATGACGCGAGATCGGCGCCGTCCACAAGATCTCCTTCCCATTCCCTTGGGCTACGTGTGGCTCTCTCTCCTTGAGCCGCACGGTGGCTTGAGGTCAAGGGTTTTATTCCCCCCTCCTTTGGCTTTTGACCAAAGTGCCCTCGAGACTTAAGTCTCATTACTCAACGCAACGCGAGTCTGAATCGTTCCCCGACTCAACCCGTAACCGGATTCCATCCCAACTTAAATCAATCTAACACATAAGTCATACAACATGCTTCATGAGTCAACCAATTAAGTTATACCTACCATTAGTGTCGATTCTCGCGACTCAACCTAGCTATTCCCCGATCCCATGCGCTGCACCACATAAAACTTATATGTTAGGAGATCCCTGGTATTACATGAACTTAGCCGGTTTAGACACCAACATGACATAGGCT
Organism: Canna indica; assembly: GCA_034359265.1. Classification (NCBI taxonomy): domain Eukaryota; kingdom Viridiplantae; phylum Streptophyta; class Magnoliopsida; order Zingiberales; family Cannaceae; genus Canna; species Canna indica. The sequence continues at coordinate 43,837,794 of CP136893.1, forward strand.
ATATGGGACCAATAGAAATGGAGCAAAAGGAGAAAAATGAAAATATAAAAGAGAGCAACATGTGCCCAAATTTTCATCCATATTTTCGTCCAGGCTCAATTGAGGTAAACTATATTTGATTGTAGATGAACCATCAAATTGAAGCTCGAATCGCTCTTGCTCTTGAGTTGCCAACACACCTGATTCTCTAGTGCCAATGGAGATTTGCCTTGAATTGCCATATGGACATGCCAATATATATGAATATGCAATGATGGATTTATTTCAGGTGGGCAAATCATTGTTATTCTATCTTTTCCACATAAAATTCAAGCATGATGTTGTACTTTGTGGCAACTTCTCACTGCACGACTATATATAGCGAACCTTGTGGACAACTAACTTAAAATTTGAGTATATATTTTAGTTGTTCTCATCCGTTGATAGGTTGATTTGTAGAGGTAATCGCGCGACTAGAGTAGACTAACGTGTTGAAGTTTCATCTGAGAAGAAAGGAGCCAAGAACAAAAACTCAAACAGAAAAGGGGGAGAAGGAGCGCATTAATCACATATTATTCAAAAATTAAGAAACAAGTTTATTACACAGGTTCTATTTATATCATGACTCATTCACTTGACCTGTTACTATTAAGGTAGGATCCAATACCAATTGACTAACAACTAATGAATGCAAAATACTCTTTTATCCTAAAATTAAGAATATGCTATGTGTTACACAGAATCTACTATATATTGTCTTTTATTCCTTCATTTTAGTTTTCCGCAACCAATAGCAGATCTACTGCTCTTGTAAGACCCGAGGTTTCCTAATATAAAATTTATTTTTGGTGCAGTCCATCGGATCGGAGTTAGTTGGGTCGAGTCGCGAAATCGCCGTGAGTAGAAGGTATAATTTAAGCTTTAAGAAATTTTATTAGTTAAACATTCCTTCCTTTTTAAACATAAGATGCCTTAGTATGAGTCGAGTTCAAATCGTGTATGTGGATTTAATTGGGGCTCGAATCAAACTCGGACTGAGTCGAGTAAGGGCTTAAGTGAGGAAGGGCTTTTTAGCCATATATATATTAAACCCCTCACCCCAGCCGCCGTACGACTCAAGAAGGAGCCGCACGCAGCCCATGGTGAAGGGAGAGAAGAGGATTCCGAGTGGTGGCACGAGAAATTGGTGTCGTCGCCGGAGATCGAAGTCGTCGTCACCTAGATCGTCTTCCTTTTTGATGAAGGTGAGTGGTCGAACTTAGTTTAGTAGGGTAGGCGTGTGGCCGACCCTTAGAGATGATGAAACATTGTTTTTCTCGCGTCGGATCTTGTGGATCTGAAGTTTCTCGAGGTTTATGGTTTGCTGATGCAAGTTGTAACCGTGCGATGAATATTTCCGCATCGTTTTCTTGGTTTTAGGGGCCGACCAACTGAGGGAGAAAGGGGAAAGGTCATGCCAAAATTTTCCCCAAATCCCTCGACTGGCTTAAACCCCTTGGGTCAATCCCTTTTTATGTGTAGATAATTCGTGAAGTTAGATCTTATGATCTCATGGTCAAATTGTCCTTCCTTTCCCCTTCAAGAAGGTTCAGCCGAACAAGTACCCTTGTTTAAGGATCGGCCGAGTGGAGAGGAGAGTAGATTTGATACAATGTGTTGATTTCATCTCTTGGAAATTATGTTCGTCGATTGAAATTGTCGATTTAGCGATTGATGAATGGATTGTTGATGCTAGTAGATGAGATTTAAAATTGTAGGAGAATATCTTCTTGAATGCGCATATATGACTAAGATTATGTATGGTATATGATTTGTAGAATTTCCTTCATCAAATTATTAATGCTAGTATTGAAACTACCATGATAGATTAATTGTTACCTTGCTAGAATTTATTGAATAAATGCAAAATTTAATTATTTTATTGTTGCAATTATGCGATTATTCATGGTAGTAGAGGTGGGTTAATTTCCTTATAACTTATGGGTTGTGACATGTATGTATTCGGACATTTCTATACTTATGACATGTAGTTCACACTTGAAATGTGACATATGACACTAGAGGACTATTAGGAAACTCTAGGGTGCTTGTTATTTAGAGAAACTCGAATGTAGACAAGCTAGGTCTCACACCTAGGGAACAACCAACGAGCAATAGTGTGCGAATGGTAAGGCCCGGAGAAAAGGGCTGAGCACGGGTGAATGCCCAGGATTTTTAAGAAGGAAATTTTAGGATACTTTGCTTGTGTGATGTGATTGGGATAGTCAGCCAAGAAGCATGGATAGTCGGAATGACTAATGCTTGACTCGGCTAGTGATTTGGGTCTTGAGATTGCACCAACAGGCCCGCTAGGTGTTAGATCCCAGTTGGGTGGGACTAGCTATCCCTAACCCGGTAGGTGTCCGGAGACTAGTAGACCATCCTAGTCGACGGCCCGATGTTTGCTCTGATTTACTTATGTGTTATGTAGGCCGTGCGGCCAGAATACTTCTGTCATTGTGTGGTAAGGCTAGTTAGAGCCGAACCATTGGTTCATGAGCAGGCCCTAGTGGTCGGGTGCTATTCTATTTAGTTGGGTTGTTATGGCTGGTTATATGACTGTATAGTCTATACAGGACAGCTCTTGGGGTCGGTTGTCATATCAGGACTAGATTAGATCCCTAACTTTATATTTTTCTGACTTATATATATGTGATTATCGAGGATTTATATGGATGTTCAGAAGAACCGCTCACTGAGTCCCATGTGGACTCATGGTTTATTTCTCTTCTTTTGCAGAGCCCGACCAGTGAGGTGAGGCTTGGAGTCATGGTGCAGTTGGAGGGCAGGCAGTGGCGTAGATCTCGTAGCAGCATCCAGTAGTTCTAGTCGTGATGTCTAGGATTGTTTTCTATACATACACTGGGAGTTGTTTATTTGAAAACATGTATTCAACTTTAACTCAAGCTGTTTTATTTTGTAGTTGATGTTTCACAGCTCTTTTTAAAATTTTGAACCTTCTTTAAAAATTAAATAAAAGCTACATCGTTGCTTTTTATTTATATGCTTTCGATTTCTTGTCAGTCAGTGTATGTGGTAGGCTTCAGGGTAGGACATAGACCCTGGCCGGTCACACGACCCTAAGTTGGGGCGTGACAGCTCTTCTTCTTCATCACACTGTATTACATTCACCTCTTTCATCTCCTATACTCCAACACTCCCCCCTCAAGTTGAGAGGTGAGAAAAGGTTTCTTAGCTTCAACTTGCTTACGAGGAGGTTATGTAGTGCAGGTGGTAAAACTTTGGTTAAAATGTCTGCCGGCTGATGACTACCACTTATATACACTGGCTATATCACTTTTTGTAAGTATTTCTCCCTCACAAAATAACAATCAACCTCGAGATGTTTTATTCACTCATGGAACACTGGGTTGGCAGTGATGTGCATAGCGCTCTGGTTTTCACAATACGATGATATTGGCTCTTCCACTTTGACTCCTAAATCCTTGAGTAAGCTAATCACCCAGATTACCTCTGTTGTAGCACTGGACATTGCTTGTAATTCACTTTATGCACTTGATCTACTCACCGTTGCTTGTTTTTTACATTTCCAGGTGATTAATGAACCACCCAATTTAACCATGTAACCTGTCACTAATTTTTCGCTGTAGCTTACCAAGGAAACATCTAAACTTGTAGCATAAAACAATACCATACCTGGAGCCCCTTTCAGGTATCTTAGAATTTTCATTGCTACCATGGAATGTGTTTGTGTGGGATTATGCACAACTTGGCTTAGAGTATGTACTACAAATAATACATCTGGTCTAGTAATTGTCGCATATAAAAGTTTACCAATCAATCTTCTATATTTGTTTATGTCCTCAGTTGAAAATTTCATTTCATCCTCTTTACCGTCAAACTTTGTTTTATATTGCATAGGTGTTTTTGAAGGTTTACAGTCTTCAAAATTCATTTCCTTTAACATGTCAACAACATATTTTCTTTGACAGACATGTATTCCAGTTGTAGTTCTATGCATCTCAAGTCCTAGGAAATAAGTTAAATTGCCTAAGTCTCTAATTTTGAACTCAGCTCTAAGGAATTTCTTCAATCCATCAATTTTCTTTTTATTTGTACCAGTCAAAACTATGTCATCAACATAGACTGATACAACTACTGAATCTCCATCTTCATGTTAGACAAACAGACATTGCTTGAAACCTTGAGACAAAATACTAGAAGACAATCTAGCATACCACTGTCTACCTGCCTGCTTAAGGCCGTATATTGACTTCCATAATCTGCATACCCTGGTATCTTTAGGGTCTCCATAACCTTGAGGTTTAGTCATATATACCTTCTCATCTAAATTCTCATGTAAGTAAGCATTACTTACATCCAATTGATATAAAGGCCAATTTTTGGCAGCTGCTAGGGCAATTACTGTTCTAATTGTTCCTATTTTGGAGACTAGTGCGAATGTTTTTTGGTAGTCCACCCCCTCTATTTGGTTGAATCCCTTAGCAACATGCCAAGACTTGTGTTTTTTAATACTCCCATTAGGTCTAAACTTTGTTTTGTACACCCATCTACAGCCTATAGCTGTTTTTCCTGGTGGCAGATCAACTAATGACCAAGTGTTGTTAGCCTCTAAAGTTGACAGTTCAAGTTGCATGGACTTTACCCAAGCTGAATCCTTACTAGCTGAAGCATAGGAGTTAGGTTCAAGGTGTGAATCTATAACTGTTAACAAGCATTGATGTTCTCTGGGTATTTGTGTAAGCTTACAAAATTGGATAATGGTAAGGGGAAGTTCTATGGACCTGTTTACTCTAAGAATTGGTAGCAATAGTAGAGAGGAGGTTACACTGATAGTCATTAAGCTTCACAGGTCTTTTAATGACTCTCTGGCTTTTGATGAACTCTCTTTTGATGTATCTCTTTCAGTGATGGAATTTGTGTGAGATGATATATCAAGAATTGGAATTTTAATGTCAAAAGGTGAAGTTGATGTAGAGTTAGATGGTTGTCCATCTTCTAATTCTTTGATTGATGATAGCACATGGTCATTGACCTTTTCAATAGGTTGTGTGGTGGAGCTGGGAATGAATGTCTCTGTGCTAATGATATCTACTTTAGTTGCAGATATAGGAAAGATGGTTTTTTGTCCTTCTTCACTTCTGAAAGGGAAAATGTTTTCAGCAAAGGCAATATCTCTAGTGATGGTAATGGATTGGGTCTGAAGATTGTATATTTTGTATCCTTTTTGCCAAATGGATAACCAATGAATACACTTTCTTCAACCCTTGGATCAAACTTGGTTCTATTTTGCTTGAGAGTCTCGTGAAAACAAAGACATCCGAAAGCTTTTAGGTGAGAAAGTTGGGTTCTTTTTGGTAAAGTAGCTCATAGGGGCTCTTGTTTTTAAGAAGAGGGCTAGGCAATCTGTTAATGAGGTAGGTAGCTGTTAGTATGCAGTCTCCCCAAAATTTCAGTAGTAATTTAGACTTAAACTTGAGTGCTCGAGCTACTTGTAACAAATGTCTATGTTTCCTCTCAACAATGACATTTTGTTGAGGTGTTTCAACACAGGTATTTTGGTGAACAATGCCCTTGTTTGCCAAGTAATTTCCCATGGTAGTGTTGAAGAATTCACTACCATTATCAGTTCTAACTATTTTCACATTTTTGGAGAATTGATTTTGAACCATCTGGATGAAATTGATAAGGAGCTTAGGTACTTGGCTTTTGTGTGCAAATAGAAAAAGTCCAACAACTCCTAGTACAGTCATCAACTATGGTTAGAAAATAAGAACAATCATCATATGTGGGTACCCTATGAGGGCTCCAAACATCACAATGAATCATTTCAAAGGAAGAAACTGTTTTATTCAAACTATGCATGAAAGGGAGTTTACATTATTTTGCAAGAGGACAAACATTACAAAACAATTTAGGAGTCCTAGCTAATTCAGAAATATTTTTTGATAACAGCTTCATTCTTGACACAGACATGTGTCCAAGTCTAAGATGCCATAAAGTGTGAATATCAAAGGAAACAGATAAAGCTTTTGAATTAACTCTGGAGTTGCATGTGACCTTACAAGCTCCATCCATCAGATATAAATCTCCTTCCTCTCTACCAGTCCCCAAAACTCTCTTCGTAACTAGATCCTGAATAACAAAAGTTTTGGGATTAAAAATTACTGAGCAATTCAAGTCTTTGGTCAATTTACTTATGGATAGTAAGTTGAATTGAAAGCTTGGCACGGCTAAAACATTACTCAATGTATTGTGTTTATTCAGGTAGGTTGTTCCTAGGTGTGTCACAAGTGTTGTTTCACCATTAGGTAATGAAATTCTATCATGGTTTTCAAGGTTAGATAGGTTTTCTAGGGTAATTGAACTTGTGGCAATGTGGTCCGTGGCTCCACCATCTAGGATCCAATGCTTGGGTAATGTGCATGCATTTGAACAAATAGCTGAAACTTTACAAGCACTAGTACATAAACTTATACCTGCCATGTTTGCATAATGAGATCCAGGGTTCTTTTTGCTAATAAGTTCAGCAAGGTCTTGTATTGTTCTTCTGTGAACCCACCATGCTTGTTATTAGCACCATATCATTGCAACGCTTCCATAACCAGTATCTAGGATCATCTTCCTCAAGGGGTGTGATCACGCCATTAATGAGCTTGATCTTATTCTTGGTCGTTAATGACATCATCATCGATTCTTTCGAAGTAAGATAATTCTCATGTCCAGTCAATTGAACTGAGACGAGATTCATACTTGGGTTGTCATTCCCAGCTAACAAAAGTGGATCGCCTTCTATCTCTGTGTTTCTGATGGCCGAGCTTTCTCCTTGATGGATCTTAGATTCTCCAACGATTGATCTCGCCGTATTCGATGATCTCCGATTCCTAGCCATATTTGAATCTAATCAAGGATCCATAAGTCGATTCGAGTGCTCAGCTCACACAGATCAAAGAAGCCGCTCTATACCACGTTGAAGTTTCATCTGAGAAGAAAGGCACCAAGAACAAGAACTCGGATATAAAAGGGGAAAAGGAGCGCATTAATTGCATATTATTCAAAAATTAAGAAACAAGTTTATTACACATATCATGACTCATTCACTTTACCCGTTACTATTAAGGTAGGATCCAATACCAATTGACTAACAACTAATGAATGCAAAAGAACCTACTATTGTCTTTTATTCCTTCATTTCAGTTTCCCGCAACCGGTAGTAGAGCTACTGCTCTTCTTCTTCATCACGCTGTATTACATTCACCTCTTTCATCTCCTATACTCCAACATAGCGTCAAACTAAAGAAAATTTGATGGGAGAAGACGCTAAGTAATGGTGTAGGGGCAGCTAGGTCTCATCTTTCCTTTCGTCTCCAAACATCCCCAATTAAGTATATCGGAAGTGAGTTAGATGGCGCGTTCCTTTCCCTCCCCCTCTGACTCCCATCCCGAGTGAAGTTAGATGGATCTTATACTCGATCAGGAGAACACGCCATGGATCGCTCCAAACTTATACTCGATTGCTTTAATTATACTCACTTTCGAGGGAAAGGAACATGCCACCTAACTTTACTTCACTTCCTCTGCATGTTGGTGCCTGGCTTGTAAACTTGTGATCTCCCAATGGTGCAGGGTCAGCTATGCTTCCCAGGTTTCCCTGCTTCCGTCACTTTTTTGGCATTTTTGGGCTGGCGTTTGGACGAAGGTGCAGTTTCGCTGGCCACTCGACTACTTTCGATCAACACCGTGCCGAATATTCCGCAGGCCATTTCTTTCTCTGCTTCATTATCACTCGCACAACTTCGAAAGGTACTTCCATGCCTTCCACTTTTATGGGGTTTGGACGTCCGCGCCTATAGAATTTTGCCACATTATCGGGCCATACTGGTTCTTTCTTTAGTTGCTTGTCTGCCTTCGGGTTGGATCGAGCGTTGTTCTCCTCAGGTTGAAGTCAGATCTGATACCGGTTGTGGTGAACAGCTTTTGGGTCTTCTTGTGCTGAGCCGAGCGAACTAGGCTTGGCTGACTGGGCTTTTAAAACTGAGCTTGAGTTCCATATGCTGCATTTAGGTCGGGTTGACAGATTGGAGCATGAGCCCTTCTCGAGGTCCAGGGAATCACCTTCTGAGCCTCTTGGCCCAACCATGATTGAGACAGAGACTGGGCTTCATGGATCCTCGACCTGTTTTACCTATTCTACTGGGCCGACTAGATCTCCTCTTGGTCATAGGCCTTCCGCGACCGCTAGTATCAGATGCAACACTCGGCTCTCTTCCAAATTTGATGTTCGACCCAATTTGAAAGTGGAACCATGCAAAGCTGCAATGTTTGAAGCTGCTACTATAGTGCTTGGTTCTACTGTTTCCGGCATGGCCAACTCACTCAACACCAAAGCTATTCAACTTATCATGGACATGGGATTTGCGATTAAGGGAGATGCTTCAGAATTGGTTAGGGCCGTCTCGACAGCCTGATGATACCTATTTTGTATGTAGGTTTCTCTGTATTCTTTTTAGAAGTATTTTGTGTCGTTAATGTCTTATATGACTCTTAGTATTTGTAATTTATTGTTTTAGAATGTGTGAGGCCTCAACTGTTTGTCCAAACGATATATGGTCAAGCAAGTAATACGTGATCTACAATGTAGTGTACTTTTTCTATTTTAAAACAAAGTTAGCTCATGTCTCCCTTTGCACTATTAGACAACTCTCGGGATTCAATCGATCTCTGCATCCGTCACTACTAGAATTATCACCTCCACCGATGGCCCAGTCCGTTGGAAAGCCATTGGTGAAGACCATCACCAACGGCGAGCGATTGCCCGACCCATTGCGACAAAGCCGTGGTAGATAATAGTGTCGCTGATAACTTAGAAACAACGACACCCGATCGTTGTTGTTAACATATCAGCAATGGCCTTGTCGGCCATTGCTGATATCGTTATCAGCCACGGCTATGCAACGGCCCAAATGTTGTTGCTGATGTTGTTATCAGCGATAACTGGTAGCCGAGGTAAAGTCGTTGTTGAAGGGTTGTTGTTGAGCCGTTGGTGATGACCTACAGCAACGACTTTAAGGTTGTGGCCCAGGAATCACGATAAGCTTTCAACGACGACTTTCAAATGGATGATCGTGGGTAAGCCGTTGCTGATGTTGTTAACCTGTAACTGAAAAAATTAAAAATTAGAAATTCCCATTGATACATTTATTTAACCTGATACATAACTCACACACCCACACACACATTCATTCACATACACATACATTCACAACATGGACTCGATCCAGTACCCCATTATTAACAAGATATTATTCCAACGCCAGAGTCTAGTGGACTCTGGTGCCGGCGGCTAGTGGACTTCGGCGCCAACGTCCAATGTCCCATGTCGGACACTAGACGGGTGATGGGGGTTCGACGGTCGGCCCGAATCACAACGACGTCGGCAGGGTAACTGAAAGGGGTTAAAGGAGGAGGGAGGCGGAGGGTTACCTGGATGCGACGACGGATCCGAATCCGGGAGAAGGAGCGATGGAGACCGGCGGCAACAGAGATAGCAAAGTCAGTGGTAGCAGGGCGATTCAGCGCGGAGGAGAAGGAAGAAGGAAGAAAGAAAGGGGCGGGCGTAAACGAAAATAAAAACATCTATCACCAACGGTTGAGTCAGTCATTTGTGAGCCGTTGCAAATAAATAATAACATGACCAACGGCCGACGCGGCCCTCGCGAAGCTGTTGGTGATAAGTATTTAATTTTCACACCGCGAGCGCACCATCGACTCATGAGCGACGGATACAAAAGCCGTACTCAAGCCATTGTTAATGTATTAATAACATCACCAATGGACAACTTATAAGCAATGGCCCGAGCGGCCATAAACAAGCCGTTGCAGATGATGGTATAACTGCAATGGCCCAAGTGGTCGTAAGAAAGCCGTGGGTCATTTCGACGACTGAGGCGACCATGGGTGATGGCCGTCAGTGATTTTGACATTTCTAGTAGTGCGTTCTTTCATGTCATTTATGTTGTTGGTCTTTCTTGGGGGCTTATTGGAATCTAGAACCCCCATTGCGTATCTGCTATATCTATTGATATCACCATTCAAGTGGAGCTTGTGCACATTCGTCCAAATCGAAAATTTTGAATAATTGGCGTTTATGGGCCTCCTGCAAGGGCCTGATGGTTGGATTTCACTCAGGAGCTAAGCACAATTAAGTAGCAAAAGAAAATGATAATAAACAATCAAGAACACACAATTAAGTAAGCAATGCAAACACCAAGGTTTATAGTGGTCCGGCAACTCCGTCTACTCCACTACCTAACCACCCCACTTAGGATTTCAATCCAAACTTTACTAAGTTATCAAATTCCTTACAATGAGGAATTTTCACCGAAAAGTCTCCGCATTTTCCCCGAAGGCACCTTCCCACCTCACTTTCCTAAGGACACTATAAACCTTGTTTACAATGGTGGACTTGTGCCTCTACACCAAGGCAACCACCCAAACTCAAACCTAGCAACCTTGGTTTTCACACACTTTGTTGGTGTTTGGCTTATCTTGTGTTGGTTGTATTTGGCAAAAGTATTCTAGGTTATTCTCAGTTAAATGGACAGTCACAACTATGAGGAGTTTTGCTTATGTTAGAGGTAGTTACAACTGTGTGAGGATAATTTTAATTGCTCATGTAGTCTATGTTTTTCTGAATGGGAATGTTGTGCAAATGTTGACCTTTGGTTACCAGTATTAATGATGATTCTCTTTTATATCTCTCATATTTTTAATCATCTTTAATTACCTATTTATTGCTTGGGTAGTGGAATGATCTTCATTGATGTTTCCAAGTGTTACTCTTTGTGGTTAATGGTCAATACTTTATGGTAATTTAGAGCAGCCTGTTTGGTTTGAACTGTTGTTGTTAATGATCAATGTTTACGTCAGTATTAATTCAGATCTGGCAGTTATCTTGAAGCTTTTATGACCAAAGAAAATTATGGAAGAAATGAAGTGGTCTTCATTAATAGGCTGACGGTTTTTCTTAAAGCTCTTATGGCGATAATTTTTTTAAAAGCTTTTATGGCCGAATCATTATGATATATTATGGATGACCTTTGAGTTTGAAGCTGATGTAATTAAGGTCTTATGCTTAATGGTTATTATGCGAGTGGTTTTGACTTTCAACGTGGAAAGAGAAGATACGGATCTACAAGTCTCCTATGTCAACACAGTCAGTTGCAACTGCTCTTTGTGCCATGGAGATTATGCTGCTGTTAGTCAATTGTTAGTAAGTTATAACTACTCTTGTGGCTCTAAAAATTGTCAGTCATTTGTCAGTTATAACTGCTCTTGTTGCTTTAGAAATTATCGGTCAGTTGCAACTACTCATTGGCCAGTCTCAACTGCTCTTGCAGTGGTGAAGTTTATGTTGCTGCGATGTTTGTCCTGCTGCAATATTGCTTGAATATTTGTTGCTGAGATTATTAATAATATATATATATATATATAGTGGAGTTAATCTTGATTGATTATTTATGGTGACTTTTGGGCTTGGTCTTCTATGATGCTTAAATGCGTATTGGTCATCATGGAGCTACTACTTTATGACATTGGTCTTTCATTGGTGGAGTTAATGGTCATTAATGGTCATCATGAAATTAGGAGTTTCTCCTATGGAGTAATGGTTATGTCTTTTGGGTTGCCTACTCTACTTATAAAAGGTGAGAGAGAATATTTGAGAAGGTTGATCCTCTCTAATGGATCCACTCATATCCACTCCAATGCGGATCCTCTCCTATTGATCTACTTCTATGGATCTACTTCTATCAACTCTTATCACTACAAGAGATTATTTCTTTAGTGACAATTAATTTGTAGCAAGAAGATAATTGCTACTAAATAACTTAGAGGTACATCATTTAGTAACTATTATTAAAAACTCTACAAAAAAGTTATAAAATTTCACTATATATGTATACATTTAGTGGTGATTATTTTTATCTTTACCAGCAATTGTATAAATTTCTTCTAAAGCCTTTAATGACAATGGATCTAGTGAGAATTCATTAATTGCTAGTAAAGGTTTTTACAGTATTTATAATTGCTAGCAGACGTCATAACAATCACCGCTAAAAGACCAAATTGTAGTAGTGTATGTGCTTAAATTGTGTTTCCAGTTATTTAAGGAGTTGAGACTATTGAGTGCAGACGGCAACAATCTATCTTTCTTATATTCTGTGTGAAGATGGTTTTGGGCTGTTAACTTGCTATAACACAGGGACTGTGTGAAAGACAAAACTCTATGGCTGGGATGTCATAGAGAGGCTAGTTGGTATGTATTTGTAATAGCAAATAGATTTTTATTATTTCTAATTCACTGTAGTACTGATAGTCGGATTTCGGGTGTGAAATCCTGAGGACTTATATTGTACTTATAGAGAGTGAATTAGGCATCTGTCCGGTGAGTGCCCCGCAGATTAGGTGACTGGTTTTGTCACTGAATTGGGTAAACAAACTTTTGTGTTTGCGTGTGGTTTTTCACTTTGGTTCTTACTTTGCTACTAGTAGTAGTTGCAACTTCTTATTCAACTGTCCTTAATAGAAGTTACCTGAGAGACCTATACTTTACTGTCAATTGGTATCAGAGCAGTTGTGTTAACCTTACTTACTTATGAAACCATGTCTCTGCCTCAACAACATCTTATTTTTATTGAGAAGAAAGTCATTAAGCACTTCACTGCTATTTCAACAGGTCTTGTTTCTCCCTCCTCTGGTAGTCTTTTAAATTTTTCAAAGCTCTTATTGATCTTGGTACTCTCACTACTTCTCTTTTGGCTTATTATGCCAAAAGGGGGGAGAAATGGTACATACAGGTGCAACCTTATTTATCTTGTCTATTCTTTGGTTGCAACTTATTCTGGTTTAACTATTGTGACTATTTGTTTGTCTGTGTGACTTTGCTGGTTGTAATATTTTGTCTATGGCTATGGATGAGTGGATGACTGTTGTGTTATGCCAAATAAGACAAAGGGGGAGATTGTTAGTATTTGGCTTATGTGTATTGACTATATTTGGCAAAAGTATTCCCAGATTGTTCTCAGTTGAAAAGATAGTTACAACTGCTTTTGCCTTTGAGGAGTTCTGTTAAGTTCTCAGTTGTAAAGACAATCACAACTACTCTGTTTGCTGAGCAATTCATGCTGAAGCTTATGATACTGTTTGTGATATCTATTAACTCAGTTACAACTCGTCTTGCCTAACAAGTTGCTTAAATGTTGTGATTGTGATATACTCTAGATATTCTCTTGACAACTTGTGTTTTGCCAAATAAGCCAAAAGGGGATATTGTTGGTGTTTAGCTTATGTTGTGTTGGTTGTATTTGACAAAAGTATTTCATGTTATTGTCAATTAAATGGACAGTCACAACTATGAGGAGTTCTGCTTATGTTGAAGGCAATTACAACTGTGTGAGGACAATTTTAACTGCTCCTACAGTCTATGATTTTCTGAATGGGAATGTTGTGCAAATGTTGAGCTTTGGTTACCAGTATTAATGATGATTCTCTTTTATATCTCTGATATTTTAATCTTCTTTAATTACATGTTTATTGCCTGGGTAGTGGAATGATCTTCATTGATGTTTCCGGGTGTTACTCTTTGTGGTTAATGGTCGATACTTTGTTGTAATTTAGAGCTGCATGTTTGGCTTGAACCGTTGTTGTTAATGATCAGTGTTTACGTCAATATTAATTCAGATCTGGCGGTTATCTTGAAGCTTTTATGACCTCAGACAATTATCAAAGAAATGAAGTGGTCTTTATTAATGAGCCGGTTTTTAAAAAAAGCTCTTATGGCTGCAGTTTTTCTTGAGGCTTTTATGGCCGAATCACTAAGATATATTATGGATGACCTTTGAGTTTGAAGCTGATGTAATTAAGGTCTTATGCCTAATAGTTGTTATGCGAGTGGTTTTGACTTTCTACGAGGGAAGAGAAGATATGGATCTGCAAGTTTCCTATGTCAACGCAGTTAGTTGCAACTGCTCTTTGTGCCGTGGAGATTATGTTGTTGTTAGTTAATTGTTAGTAAGTTATAACTACTCTTGTTGCTCTGGAAATTGTCAGTCGTTAGTCAGTTATAACTACTCTTGTAGCTCTGGAAATTGTCAATCAATTGCAACTGCTCGTTGGCCTGTCTCAACTGCTCCTGCTGCAGTGAAGTTTATGTTGCTGCAATGTTGCTTGAATGTTGCTGAGATTATTAATTAATTATATATATATATAGAGTTAATCTTGATTGATCATTTATGGTGACTTTTGGACTTTGTCTTTTGTTATGCTTAAAGGAGTTTTGGTCATCATGGAGCCACTACTTTATGGCTTTGGTCGTTCAATTTGGTGGAGTTATGATCATCATGAAGCTTTATGGCCTTGGTCATTCATTGGTGGAGTTAATGGTCATTATGGAATTAGGAGTTTTTCTTATGGAGTAATGACTATGTCTTTTGAGTTGCCTAATGCCTACTCTGCTTATAAAAAGTGTGAGAGAATATTTGAGAAGATCGATCCTCTTTGATGGATCCACTCCTATCCACTCCAAGGTTGATCCTCTCCTAATGATCTACTTCTATGGATCCACTTCTATCAACTCCTATGTGCTTAAACTGTGTTGTCGGTTATTTAAGGAGTTGAGACTGCTGAGTGCAGATTCCTGAGTGCAATTCTGTTGAGTACAGATGATAATAATCTATCTTTCTTATCTTCTGTGTGAATATGGTTTTGGGATGTTAACTCGCTACAACACAAGGACTGTGTGGAGGACGAACTCTATGGTTGTGATGTCATAGAGAGGCAAGTTGGTATGTACTTGTAATAACAAATAGGTTTTTGTTATTTCCAATTCACTGTAGTACTAGTAGTCGAATTTCGGTTGTGAAATCCGGATGTCTTATATTGTACTTATAGATAGTGAATTGTGCATCTATCCGATGAGTGCCCCGCAGATTAGGTGACTGGTTTTGTCACTGGATTGCATAAACAAACCTTTGTGTTTCCGTATGCTTTTTCATTTTGGTTCATACTTTGCTACTAGTAGCAATTGCAATAGTAGTTTCAACTTCTTATTCAACTGTCCTTAACAGATGTTCCCTGGGAGACCTATACTTTACTGTCGCACTTTAAACACAAGTAAATAACTACAAAATACATTGTAAATGGAGGAAATAAATACAACAATAAACACTTCACTCCAAAAGATGCAACCTAGTCCTCTTGATGTCTTTTGATGATAAATTTTTGAAGGGCAAAGGGAAAGATCAAGTTTTCTAGCTCAACTAGGTCAAGGATCAAATAATGGCTCTTTCAAGGCTCACACAAGATCAAATGATGGCTCAATAGTTTCTAAGAGTTCATAGGATGGTTTTGAGGGTGTTTATATAGGAAGATAACACTCCAAGGCTCAGGATCAATGGATTGAAAGAGCCAAAAAAAGAGCTGTTGGGTTATTTGGTCGATCTTCAGTCGTTCAAGGTTTGACCAACATTCGGCCGATATTCAGTTTAAAGGCTGATTTTTTCGATATTTGTTTTCTAGGGTTTCGGATTTTGGGGTTCATTAACATCATATAGGGGATATACATCAACTCTAGACACCCTAAACCTAGATACAAGCTTTTCACCGACGTTCGCGCACCAACCAACGTCCATTCGATTTTACGATATCGTGTATGTTAGTAGTATGCCCTAGGTCAATGAAATAATATTATCATTGTAGTTTTTCTTTTGAATTAATGGAACACTTATTTTATCTTGTTATTTATAATGAGCATATTTAACTTGATAATAGACTCATTGAATAGTTGATTCTGCCTAATAGTCATCAAATACGAGACTTGATAGTAAAATCCTAAGGTAGATGAAATCATATTCAAAACAGTCCCTAGTCGATCATTGTCTTGGAATGATAATGAATGAAGACGACTATGTAGTCTGTACTGGTCATGGATATGTGATATCAAAGTCAGATCATAGACACGTGTTGGAGAACATGGTATTGGACAGATCCATCGTGAGAATACTAAGTGGATTAATATCATTAGTATCTCATAACGGTAGTGATACGTCGGTCCTCCGACCTGATGTCACCATGGATTCCTACATGAGGAATTTTGTGTTTTGGGCTAGTCTAACACCATATTTAACCAGGTGGTAATAAGGACTATAGTTGGACGTGGAATGAATCATGCAGAGGAATATGTGTAGTCGTGAAGGAATTTGTCCCTCTCGTATATGAGAGATATCTCTAGGCCCTTTGATGAATTGGACTGAGGAAATGCATGACCATGCTCAAATGAATTGATAGGAGTATTAATGTCATTTTTTAAGTGAGTTTATTCAGGAATCAAGAAACCAAATTGAGCAATATAAGGATAATGTAATCCATGCCTTATGCTCGATCCAAATATCGCATGACAAAAGGACATAGTATCATACTATGAGTTAGGTTGCTCGGATCACCGACCTCACTTGACTTGGGTAGTCATAATATCTCGCTAGAGGCCCCTTATTACTTGAGGATTGTAAATGTGATTTGAACCCACTGCCAACGTTAAGTGAACCTACAGGGTTGCACACATAGGACAAACCGAATTGGGCTTAAGGTTATGACTCATCGGATTGGATCTGGATGACCATTAACCCACTAATTCTCTCTTGTTAATTTTGGAAATTAATTTCTAATTTGAAAAGAAGTTTTCAAATATGAATTAATTATTTAAAATTTTAAATGAGATTTAAAATTAAAATTACGTTGATTATAATTTAGGTAATGTATCTTTGATAATCGTTATTAAAGGATACATTATAATAGACATATTGAATTTAGGAAATTCATCCTTGATAAATGTTATTAAGGATATATTTTATTTGGGTATAAAAATCGTTTTAAGATTTCAAATATAGCTTTGAATTAATCAACGGATGAGAAGACTTGATCAATATGATTGGCGTGTCTATAAATACCTGCCTATGGTTTAGATGGGTAGATGATTAACTCCTGGTGGCTGCCGACCTCTTCATGAAAGGAAGCCAACCTCCTTTTTGAAGGAATCCGAGCTCCCTTTGTAGCAGCCGGCCTCCACCAAAGAGAGACAAAGAGAGAAGAGCTCGGAAGGAGCTTCATGCTCGTCCAGATAGGAAGGAATTCTGATAGAGCCGAGCTAGCACTCGAAAGCCGCCCAATTCATCGCGTTCGTCTGTGTGTTAACCGTAGAGGATGTTTGTCGCTCGGCAACACCTTGGACCTTAAGCAAGATCGTGTTTTTGGACTTGCGGAGTAGAAGACAAAATTTGGTCTTTAAATGTATAACTTATGACATAGTATTGATTTGACCGAGGTGCATGGATCCGCTTGGGTAAAGGATTGATTTATTATTGCACTGCATGTAAAAATTTTGTTGCTTACTCGGTCCTCGCTGACCCAATAGCGTTGATCTTCCAATCACGGATATTGTGCGCTACTCGACTTGGAATCTGGAATTATTTCTCAATGAAATATTAGTTCTGAGTTTGTTATCATCAAAATCGAGATTAAGACCAAGGTTGAAAATCTTAGGCGAACAATCTCCCCATTTTTTATGATGACAAACACTTATAAAAAAATAATTTCATTCAAGCATAAAGAGTATCACTAATGAGATTTCTCCCTCTATCAACATGCATATGTAAATAATAATACTTCCCCTAACTATATGTATGACTTTCATCAATTAGTCTAACCCTTATTCTATATTTTTCTTTCCCTTTTGGCATCAATCAAAAAGGGCAAGAAAACCAATCAAGTATCTAAGTAGAAACTCTAGATGATTTTCAAAATATTGAAAGTCTCAACCCAAGGGTTACCAATCATGATATCAAATGGGATAAAAGTACTCACATTCAAAGCTCAAAAACTAAGTATCGATAAGAATGATATTTTCTAAGTATCAATCAAAGTGCCAAAATTATTTTTTAAGATGATTTCATTTGGAACCTGAAATTATTTTTCAATAAAATGTTAGTCCGAGTTTATTATCATCAAAATCAAGATTAAGATCAAGGTATAAAACCTTAGACCAACAATTCTTTTATTAAAACTTTAGGGATTGATGTTTAGTGCATGTTAAAACAAGAATACACTCAATTTTGAGAGCCACACCAAAAAACTTGGTATGAAGCTAGTAAGTGTACTAGTTCGTACAAGTAATAAAGTGATGAGAAAAGTATCGTTCCCACTAGGATAGAATAAGTATCGAAATTGACTAATATGGAGTGTTATTTGTGTTGGCCGAGGGTTTCTCCCTTGTGTTCTACTCTCTTCATGATTATTTTGATGATAACAAACCAAGTCTACCTAACTAAGTTCTTGAAGCATGAAGGTCGCAGGTTCGATAAAGATGGAAGTTGGTTACGTAGTTCGCGACATCGGTCTCGATACGACGCATACTTATGACGACTAAATAGAAGTTTGACGTGTGCACCGGAGAGGACATGGGTGAATCTAGAGAACACATGGAAAGCTCTTCAAATTGACGCATGCTGAAAGTAGGAACCCGAAAATTTTGAAGCGCGCAAGAAGAAAGCTAGAAAATACAAGCTCAGCCCAGGTTCGGTCGACCAAATGTTGGCAAAAATTAGCAGTAGCCAATTTGATCAATCGAATGTTGCTAGAAAGTGGCAGTATGTTGGCCTAAGGCTTTCAACCTTGATCTTAATCTCGATTTTGATGATAACAAATATAGAACTAATGTTTCATTGAGAAATACTTTCAGGTTCCAAGTTGGTTAGCGCACGACGTCTGTGATTGGAAAAATCGACAAGGACGCTCGTCGACGCTCGGGATTCTTCAGGAAGTTAAAGTTTAGGTCTAGGGTGTCTAGTTTATGTTGTAAATCCTCATGATGATGCATAAGAACCCAAAAACTTAATTCGAACCCCAAAACATGAAAAACCGGCAAATTAGAAAATGACCCTAAAATTCACTAAGCCTAGGGAGCTCCTTGGAGGGCTATATAACCTAGACATTTTCTTGACCCAAAAAATATCGGTAATTGTTCCTTAGGTAAAAACTAGAAAATGAAGTATTTTAAAGGATTTTTTGGAAGCCTTTAGCCTACCCATACTTAACCCAAAAAAGTAGAAAATTTCTGTTTTTCGGAAATTTGTACTAGATCCGAAAAGATAGATTTTGATTCTTAAGGATTTTGATTTTTTAGATATTTTTTTTTAATCCAAATAGGGGGTAATCGTTATATAACATTTATGTTTTAAAGTTATTATCTTAAAGTTAGTAAATGTTATATAAGTAGACTTAGCGAAGACAGAACCCAAAAACGAGCAAACAAGCAAAAAAATTAGCCTAACCAAGCAGTCTGCCCTGCCCAGGTTCGGTCGATCGACTGATCGACCAGCACACGAAGAAGGCATTTCGGTCGACCGACCAATCGATCGAATGATGCCCGAAATGGGTAGTAGGCCTTCGATGGCTCGGTCGGTCGATCGACGATCGACCGGCAAGCGACCGAGCGTTGTCAACGGGCAGAAAAATGCCCGTTGATGAGCCTTTGTGTTTGGGGGGTTATAAATACCCATCCCAAACTCATTGCTAGCCTACCATTGATGCTTCCTAGCATCAAAGTGTGATCCTAAGCATCTCTACAAGCTTTCATTGAGCCATCCTTGCAAGAACCCTAGTTTAGATCTCCACACATTGATTTAGCCTTCAAGCTTCACCGATTCATCATCTCAAGGCATCAAGAGGACTAGGAAGTTTCTTCTAGAGCTAACTACTAATTGTTTGATTTATTGCTCCAATTGTTATTGTATTTTGTTGTTTATTTTCATTGTATATCTTTTGTGTAAACCTAGGTTGCTCGGTTTGATTGAGTTGGTGGTTGCCTTGGTGTTTAGGCTTAAATCCACCATTGTAAACTTAGTTTACTGGGATTAGTTGAGTTGTCCCTTAGGTTGAGGTGGGAGAGTGCTCTCGGTAGAAATGCGGGATACTTCCGAGTGTGGAAGTGCCTTCGGTTTGAGAGCAGAGACTTTCTGATGTAAAGTCATCTATGTAAGGGAAACGATATTATCTAGTAAACCTAGTTTGGAAATCCTAAGTGGGGTGCATAGATAGTGGAGTAGGCATTGGGGCCGAACCACTATAAACAATTGTGTTAGCATTGTTTTCTTTGTGTATCGCATTGTTTATCTTCATTACTCGCTTCCGCATTACTCTAATGATGCTTCTAAGCCATAAAGAGTGATCTTTAGCATCTCTAGGCTCTCTCTTGATCAAATCCATTTAACCTAGCTCTTGATCCCTCAATCTCAAGTGTTCTTCATTGGAGGGCTCATCAAGGGTGCTAGGCTCAAGAAGAAGATGTGCTCTCATTGTGATAAGTTCTCTTCACCTTCTCCTTGTAATAGATTTGTTTTTGATTTGTTTTTACTTTAATTTACTTGAGCTTGTAAGAAGGCCGAGTGTCGGGTCATGTGATTGAGTGGTATCCTTAGCAAAGAAGGTGTAAACCCACTTGTGTAAACTAAGTTAGGAGTAGGCCTTAAGAATTGAGGTGGGAAAGCTCATTCGGTAGGAAAGCGGTATACTTCCGGGTGTGGAAGTGCCTTCAAGGTGAGTGTTGTGTCTTTCCGGTGTAAAGTCCTCAATTGTAAGCTACTCGTAATTTAGTGGATTTGGGTGTGAAATCCTAAGCGCAGTGCTTAGGTAGTGGAGTAGGCATTGGGGCCGAACCACTAAAAATAATTATGTTAGCATTGCTATTTTTGCTTGTGTTTAAATTGTTTTATTATTGCTTCCACATTTAGTCAATAAATTACAATTTGCTTGAGTAGTTTAAAGAAAATATTAAAACTGGAATTAGGCGATAAGATTAGAAAACACACTATTCAGCTCCCCTCTAGTGTGGCCATTTCACCAATATTTGGTATTAGAGCGGGTCGTAGATTGAGATTTTACCATCTCCTCTACATCTAGTCACGATCCCAATATGGCACTAGAGTTGGTAGCATTTATACCACCTAGGTTTGATGAGTCAAACCTTGGTCTTTGGAAAAGAAGAATGTACACATTCTTAAAAACTCAAGGTATAGATGTGTTCAATATGGTAAAGACAAAATACATTGAACCTAAGAAAAATATGGATGCATGGACCCAATAACAAATAGATATATTTAAATCGAATGCAAAAGCCATAAATTTTTTTTTTTGTTCTTTGGAAAATGCTAACTTTGAAAAAGTCATGGATTGCATTTCCGCATTCGATATTTGGTCATGCTTAAATATGCTCTATGATTATGCTAAAACTGAAGAACTTATCACCTTAAATGAAGGAGTCGATGACAATTGTCACACCCCTATTTCTAATGAAGTTCTTAAAGCTCATACTGTATCCAGTCAAAGAAGCACAAAAGGTCGGAGGAGAAAGGTGATTTGTCACATATGCAATGAAAAAGAGCATATCAAGAAAAATTGCCCTACTAAGAGGAACAAGACAAAAAGGAGGTCAAAGGCTTCCACTAACTCATGTGCATCAAGTAAAGCATCATCTCAACATGTTTATGAAGCTAATGTCAAAGGCTAATATCAACATGATAAGTTCTCTTCACCTTCTTCTTGTAATAGATTTGTTTTTGATTTATTTTTAGGGAAAATTAATGAAAATGTCCCGAACTATTAAGTTTTAACAAATATGACCCATACTTTTATTTGTAACTAATTTATACTCGAACTTTCATTTTGGTATCAATTGTATACTCCCGTCAGTTAGGTGTTAAAGTAGCTGTTATATGCAGACTGGACTGCACAATCAGCATAAATAAATAAATTTTTTATTCAAAGTTGTCTCATCATCAAATGATCCACGTCAGCAATATCAGTTTAAAAAAATATTAAAAAACTCTTCAATGCCACGTAAGTCATACCTTAAAAAAAGAGGGAAAAAAATAATTGAAGAGTTTTTAATATTTTTTTAAAACTGGTCTTGCTGATGTGGATCATTTGATGACGAGGTAACTTTGAATAAAAAATTAAATTATTTATGCTGACTGTGTAGTCCACATCAGCATATAACGGCTGCTTTAACGCCTAGTTGACGGGAGTATACATTTGACACTAAAATGAAAGTTTGAGTATAAATTAGTTACAAATAAAAGTATGTGTCATATTTATTAAAAACTCAATAGTTCGGGATATTTTCATTAATTTTCCCTTGTTTTTACTTTAATTTACTTGTGGTTGTAAGAAGACCGAGTGTTGGTTCTTATGATTGAATGGTATCCTTAGCAAAGTAGCTGTAAACCCACTTATGTAAACTAAGGTCTCGTTTGGTTGACATGGGAAGTAACTCTCTGCATAAAGTTATAATTCACATGAATTAAGTTTCTATATGTATTTCCCGAGAAGTATCCAAAAAGTGTTTGGTTGACAAGAAGTTAATTAATAGGAAATGCAACTTTCCCCCTAGAATATGTTTGGTTCATATAAGTACTTCCTATGAAGTATATATCAAATGACCAATATACCCTTTCTTAAATATCTTTATAAAATAATATTTTAATTTATATGCCTTAGTATATATATGAAAAAAATAAATTTATCTATAAATTAATATATATATATATAATTTTTGCATATATAATTAATATAATATATACTTTATTATATATGAAAAATTAATTTTTATTTATAGTTAATATGAAAAAATTACATATTTTTATTAAAGTTAAATTAAATTAAATTAAATATGTAAATAATTTAAGGATTATCTAATTTATAATGTTGGGAATATAAATTATAAATTATGTACTAAATGCAAATGTGAGGGTAAAATTTACTTTTTCTTTTAAATACAATGCAGAAAGTGCAACTTACCTAAGGGGGTCTAGGTAAATTACTTCCTGCATTTTGCAGAAAGTTGCACTTACTTAGAAAGTTGTACTTCCTGCAAAATGCAGGAAGTGTGTCCAAATATGAGCTCTTTTTGCTACTTCCTAGGAAGTACAACTTCTTGCAGAAAGTAGTGTCAACCAAATGAGGCCTAAGTTAGAAGTAAGTCTTAGGAATTGAGGTGGGAAAGCTCACTCGGTAGGAAGACGGTATACTTTTGAGTATGGAAGTTCCTTCAAGGTGAAATCCTAAGCGCGGTGCTTAGGTAGTGGAGTAGGCATTGGGGCCAAACCACTATAAATAATTGTGTTAGCATTGCTATCTTTGCTTGTGTTTAAATTATTTTATCATTGCTTCTGCATTTAGTTGATAAATTATAATTTGCCTAAGTAGTTTAAAGAAAAGATTAAAACCGAAATTAGGTGATAAGATTTGTAAACACACTATTCAACCCCCCCTAGTGTTGTCATTTCACCAATAATTTGGACAATCAAATTGGAGTGAACTGAATGCAAAACTTAAAACTAAAAATTGAGTAGATTAATTGCAAGAAGATTAGTAAAAGAGTTCAAGATAATGAGATGGATGCTAGGGCTAATTGATTTCACCTAACTATTGATTAAGATACCTTGGATCTATTTAATTAGCCTTTACCTTAATTAATTAATGATCGAATTCTCTAAATTAATTCCAAGCCTTTCTCAAGGTCAAGTAATTTTTTTCTACTCAAATTGAATGACTAATCTCTTAGTTACAAACTAATTTAAGAGAAGGGTTAAGTTCTATGGAATTCTTGCAATGACCACATAAATCGTGTTTGTCTATCTCTAGTTTTCGCTCAATTCATGGTGTTTATAATGAGAAGCAATGTTTACAAATTCTTTCTCAAATTATTGCAAACCAACAAATCAATTGAATGGTGATCAAGCACTCAACAACATTAAGAACAATTATAAACACTTAATCATAAAGTAAAAGCATGAATAACGTTAATTCATAGCATCAAAACCAAATATTCGGCTACATCAACGCCCTAGCTAAGGAATTTAGTTAATAATGGTATGAAGTTAAACAACTAAAATATATGAAAGATGAAACAAAAGAGAAGTCATGAAAACAATGAGAAAATGCAACTAGCTTGACTCGTTGATGAAGAAGGACTTCTCTAACTTGCCGAACACCTTGGAGATCCCTCCCTTGATTACCCACGGTCTTCGCCTTTCTCTTGCCGTCTTCCTCTTGTGTGAAGCCCCCTCCCTAAATTAGGATCGACCCCCTCCTGCTTTGTGTGCAGCAATCAATAAAATTTCAGCCTTCATATCTTGTTTTCATCCTTCCTATCTTGTGTGCTGCATTCCTTTTTTTTTCTTTTTGATGGCAGATCTATTCTTATTGAATCCAAATCCTCTTCCGAGTGAGATAAAGGCAGGTACAATAATCATTTAAGTGGATCTGACTCCCATCAACCCATTAACTTATAGGATCATCTCTCATTCAAGTACTGGACCAAAATATGATGTAACTTGGAATGCAGTTCCGAGGCGTTCAACGCACAGATTGGCTCAAGCGATCAACATGAAAGTTTTATATATTTTCCTTAGCTTTCTAACACATCAAACAGCGTGTCATTCTGACCTCTGAAGACAAAGTTATACCCAATTTAAGTCATAGTACTCTAGCTGAGCAAAAAGATAGGCAAACGAAATTTGCTTTCCATAAATACTCCATCAATCCCATTTCCATCAATAATTAACCACATAAGCAATATAATTAGTGTATAATCTATGCTAAATCTATATATAAAATTTATCTTATCAAAAACCTTAGGCCATGTTTAGTGTCATGTTAAAACAAGAATACACTCAACCCATCAATGATATGAATTCTTAGACCCAAGAAGAAATTAGATTGTTTGATTTAATTGCTAAGGCAATGAATTGCTTGTATTGTTCTTTCTCAAATGAAAATTTTGAGAAAATTATGCATTGTTCATCCGCATTCGATATATGAGCTATCTTGAATGTATTGTATGATTATGCTAAGACCGAAGAGATTACTAATTATTTTTTGTTCAATCTTAAACCAGTTCAACTTAGCTTGAACTCATTTTTTGCATGAGGTGTATAGGTTATGTGTTGGTGACGTTTGAAATGCATTGTATCCGCAAGTTTGAGACTGAAGCGAATATGAAAAAAACTAAAACCGATTTGAGATTGAACCAAAATAAAAAAAAATTAACTGATTTGAGATCGAACCAGAAAATGAAAAAAAAATGGCTTCTCAATGAACCGGTTTGTTGGGTGAACCGGTTGGCTTATGAAATTTGAGGGGTAATTTGGAGACTTCATAAACAATGTTAAGGTTTTCCTAATTTATCAAATCTACTTATGGTTGTGAAAATTTTGGAAAAACTTTTTATGTGCAGTAGGGCACCCTAGTATTTGTTGATCCTCTTAGGATCTTTGAGGCTACGCACAGGTATCAGCGGGGCCCTCACCGGGGGAGCTCATAAGCGGGAGCCCGAAGATGATTTGGTAAGTAAATTAAGTTATTATTTTAATATTTACTTCGAGTTATAGTAGGTAATTAATTAAATTAAATTTATTTTAAAGTCCATATATACCGAGTTGGTGACCCAGCGAGGGAGGTGATCCTGCGCAGCATCAGCTCGATGCTGACACATGGATGCATGTGGCTGGCTTCGACTATGATCGTGTATTTGGAATTGGCACAATGGCCTATGCACAGGCGTTGCTGCAACCACACAGTGCAGGGCCGTCTGCCTCCACCTCCACTATTGGTCCATCAACTCATCTGCGCGTTGACTGATTAAGGATCGATTATCGAATGTCGAGACTAGTCAAGCATGCATATGTCGGCCTATGGTTTTCAACCTTGGTCTTAATCGGTTTTGTTGATAACAAATATGGAACTCATGTTTTCATTAAGTAATATATTCCAAGTTGGGTTGTGCGTGACGTCCACGATGGGAAGCACGATAAAATCGGCAAAAAATTGGAAGGGCGCTCGATGAAGCTCAGAATTCGTCAGGTAGTTAGAGTTTATGTATAGGATGTCTAGAATGAATGTATAATCCTTATTATGATGCAAAGAACCTTAAACAAATGATCCTGAAATCCAAAACTCAAAAAATCAAAAATCAGCCATGATACTGAATTTCGGCCAATCTTTGATCAACCGACGATCCATGATATGTAAGGCAGGACCGCGCTTGGGGTCAAGCCAAGCTCGCGTGGAGCGTAAGACAAGACCACGCTTGGGATCATTGTGGTCTTCAAGGGTTCCGAGGCCGTAATTAATGGCGCTTGGAATCGTTGAGGTCTTCAAGGGTGCTGAGGTTGTAAGTAATGACACTGAGGTCGAGGACCACACTTGGGGTCAAGCCGAGCTTGCGGGGAACATAAGGTAGGACCGCACCTAGGGTTGTTCTCTTTTAGAGCGAGATGGTCTTATTTAGAGCTGGAGGCCACATTTAGGGTCGAGGAGAATTCCGAGAACGCCAAGGTTGAGGAAGTCTTCAAGGACATTGAGGCCTGGGACCACTCATAGGGTCGAGCTGAGCTCACGGGGGGCGTAATGCAGGACCGTGCTTGGGGCCAAGATGGATAGAGGTTGCTACTGTCATGGGGTGGCGTTCTTATCGCGAGATCGTAGGAATTCCTTCATTGTGTGCTTCGAGATAGCTGTGAATAGTCTAAACACAAATAGGCATGGAAAAAGGGAGAATAATATTATCAAATGAATGTCGAATGATAGTACATCAAGTACCACCGAGCAGTGCACTCGGCCTACCCATGGTTATGCCTCGTTAAAACCTCCAAAGGGAAAATCCTATAGGGAAACCCGCAATAAAAGAAAAAGAGTGCACTGACCATTTGAAGTTTAAGGGGATTTCTTAGCTGTAGTAGGCCCGTAAGGAGACCGTGTTCCATATTCGTGGGAGTTCTCGTCCGGAGAGCTAAACAATTTTGTAGGCTCCCTTTCCTATGTCTTTCGTGACCCTGTATGGACCTTCCCAGTTCGAGGTGAGTTTTCCTTCCCTGATTAGCTTCCTCTGGAGTTTGATCTTTCTCAACACGAGATCTCCCTCCTTGAAATTCCTCGGTCTTACATGTTTGTCGTATTTCCAAGCTATTCCGAGCTTCATGGCTTCTTGTCTGACCCTGGCGAACTCTCGTTCTTCTTCGACGAGATCGATCTTGGCTTGTTGGGCTTCCGAGATGCTTTGCTCATCAAATGTTGTTCTTCGAAGGCTGAGTTCTGCCATCTCAATTGAGATCATGGCCTCTGTTCCGAAGACGAGTCTATAAGAAGTTTCCTAGTCGAATGACTAGGCGGTTGTATTGTAACCCCATAGCACCACGAGCAGCTCTTCAACCCAATGCCCCTTGACTTTATCAAGCATATTTTTTAGTCATGTCAGGATGACCTTGTTGGCTGCCGCAGCTAAGCCATTGGTTTGTGGATGCTCCACTAAGGAGAAGAACTGTTGGATGTTGAGATCCGAGTAGAATTCCCTAAACCACTCGATGGTGCTGCAAACTGGGGTGTTGCAAGCCTCCGCATCTCCTAGTCTAGCGCGGCTCCGGTGGTGACCTGTAAAGATATTCTGACGCTCAAGTGAGAGAGAATCCAATATGATGATATGGAATTGGAATAGAGAGTCGGCATGATGTGCGTTGTGTCGGTTTTATGAGGCAAGTCCGGATGTTCTTGGAGGATATCTCATGAAATTCTGGGGGGATATGCCCTGAATGGGTCAATGGTTATCCCTTAGCTTGCAAGCTCATTAATTACTGCCGCATCCTTGGTGATAAATGTAGGATGTTGATATCCTTATTCGATCGGATGGAGTCCTCGGGCTGAGTTATAGTTGGTTCCTACCTGAGTTTGAATTATTAGTAGAGGTGCTTTCGAGCCCAATTTGACTGGGCCCAAAGAGCTAGTCCAGCCAAAGATAGAACTTTATAACCTTTTTAATACTTTTTCATTTATATTCTATCAATATAAGTTTATATTAAAAATATGATATATATATATAAAGTGATGAATAGATAGTAATCCACATCTTCGAATCACTCTATCTTCGAGCTATCACGCCATGTGCTACTGCCTCATCCTGTCATGATGAGAAAGAAATGAATATATCCCATATTATAAAAGTAATAGCTTAGGGCTTGTTTGAATTGTGGAAATAATTAAAATATTTTAATATCATCAAAAATATTATTTTGCCCTCCATGAAATTAAAAAATTTCTCCTCTTTTTTTAATAATTTAATTTATATAGTTATCTTTCACTAAAGCTGGTAATTTTTTACCCGACCCGATAGCCTGACCTGGCCTAATAGCCCGGCCCAACATGATAAAATTGGGCTCGGGTCGATTCTTACCATACTTGGGCTATTATCGGGCCGACCCGATAAGGCTAGAACAAATATCATGTTGGGTCGAGGCCAAGAGATGTAGGCTTGGCCTGGCCCGATAGTTTGATAAGAATTCTTTTCATTATCTGAATATCATGCTTTCGGGCCCAAATCGGCCCGATAGCCAAATTTGGGCCCCAATAGTTCGATTCTGATAGCTCGATTCGGGTCTGAATACGTCTCAATAAAATGGTTCGGGCTCGATAGTCTGATTCTGAATTTTTGTTACTGTGCTAACGGGCTGGGCCGACCCATTTATTGTTCATGTTGTAATATCCTAGATATTTAATTTATTATTTTGTTGCGTGTGTTTGCCAGCCTAGCGGACTAGTTAGTGGTCGAGCCGAGTCGACTCATGGTCCGGAGCAAGCTTGCGAGCTCGGGTAAGAAAAATATAAATTTATGAAATTATGAAATTAGGTTTGAGTGATTGGAATTATTTTTAATTATTGTGGTGTTTGGATAATTATGAATTATGCCTATGTTGGTGCATTTAATTAGATGCTTATGATTTATTAAGTTATCGGGTTAGCGGGTTGGTCTTGGCTTAAGTGGATGAGGGTTGGGCTTAGGTTAGAAGGGTTAGGGTTGAGGAGGAATTATAAAACCCCCTCCCCTAGGTTGTGGCTCCAAATTTTGAAGCCACACATTTGTGAGAGGAGGTGCCACCGCCCCTCCTTCCTTCCTCTTCTTGGAGCCGTCGGCTTGAGTGGAGCTGCCGCCCCTCTTTCTCCTATGTTGAGTCGAGCCGCCCCCTTTGAGGCCGGATTTGGATATCGCCGCATGGAAGTTCTTATCTAAATCATTTTTCTAATCAAGGTTAGTGGTTTATCCCTCCTATTCGGATTTTCTTTGAATTTTCTTGAAGCCGCCTTGAAGATTCTTGATTTCGATATGTAATTTTGTGTTCTTGAGATTTTTTGGGTTTCGATGCCATGCTTAGATCTCAAATTTTGATCTCATATCATGAAATTTATGTTTAAGGGAAGATTTGTGATTTTACAATTAAATCTTGTGAATCTTGGGTGTAAACCTCATCTTGGAGTTCTAGATGTTCTTAATGCTAAAGAATTAATCTAATTTCCTTGATTCTTGGTTTAGGGATTCTTGATATATATATATATATACTAGTTTTTATTGAATAAAAATTATGAGATTGTATGCATGATTGGCTTGATGACATGAATATGTGATGTTAGAAATTTAGGAATTTAATTATGCAAAATTCGGATTTTATTTCATGTTGTGCCGGAAGTTTCAGCTTTCTGAAATTTATGTGTTGTTGATTGAATTTGGGCTGATTTTTTATTTCTCTGTTATTATGTGATTAGATCTCTGATTATAGTCATGTAACCTATTGTTTTGACCAAAAAATATAGTTCGGAAACATAGGACACACTTTGGAGAGTAGATTCGGGGTATACACTGTACTTCTAGGCAGAACAAACCCTAATTGAGATGATCTAGATTTTAATTCTATAATGAAAATTGGGTCTAAGGGTGAGCATAATCTGTTATGAACCAACTTACAATGTATGCATGAAATAAAACTACACGGGTTCATGACGTTGCGGGTCTAAGGGGTAAGGGTCGGGTTTGAAGTGTTGAGAATCTTGACTTAGGTCTTGATGCGTCATATCCTTGGGAATGGCGGAGCAGCTCATTTAGGAGCTAGGTTACAGACTGTGCCCGTGTGGTTGGATATAAATTCCCAACCTGCAGGATAAGTTCGGAGGGTCTTTCTCGATTATCTTGAAATGTGCGCGATTACCTTTAGGCATGGTAGGGATTCGACCCGATGCACCTCTTGAAGGTGATGTTGCCTTTGGGCATGGTAGGGATTCGACTCGATGCACCTCTTGATGGTGATGTTGCCTTTGGGCATGGTAGGGATTCGACCCGATGCACCTCTTGACGGTGATGTTGCCTTTAGGTATGGTAGGGATTCGACCCGATGCACCTCATTTATGGTGATGTTGCCTTCGGGAATGGTAGGGCTTCGGCCTGATGCACCTTTTTGATGGTGATGTTGCCTTCAGGCATGGTAGGGCTTCGACCTGATGCATATTTTTTAGATGACGTTGCCTTCAGGCATGGTAGGGCTTCGGCCTAATGCACCTCTTTGAAGATATAGATGTCGTGGGCATGGATGGCCTTCGGGCATGGTAGCTAGTCATGTTTTTGTGATGTGACCTTTTTAGAGATAGAATTTATATATGTTATCTCTGTGTTTTTTTGTGATGACGAATAAAGCCACTCGCTGAGTTCTTTGAACTCACCCGTTGTCGTGTGATTTCAGTTTTGCAGAGTCTGACCGGTGAGGTGGGTTGGATGCACTTGGCATCACTGGAGGGCAGAGGAGCCGTTGGATCTCATAGTAGTCCTAGTTAGGGTCGTAGTCGAGTTTTTCTTTTGGTAGTGTCATGCACTTGTATTAGCTTGTTTTGGCATTGTAGCCTGAGGGCATTTATGTTATTATTTCAGGTTTTATTTGACTGAACTTTTGAACTGTTGAACCTAATAGTATTTCTGCATTTTCTTTACTTCTGAGTTATTAATCTAAACTTGTTATTGATTCACTTTTTCTTTAAAATAAAAATTATTATTTTCTTTCCGCTACACTATTTGTTTTGGCATGTGCATCGGTTAGTCTTCAGAGTATAGGCATGTATACACTGGCCGGTCACGGGACCCTGAGTTGGAGCGTGGCAGTTCGGTTGAGCACGATTTTTGTTCGGGTCGGCCCGGGTCGAGTCGAGCACGATTTTTGTTCGGTTTGGGCCGGGCCGACCCGATAATTCCAGCCCAACATGAATTGTCAAGTCTTTAACATTTATTTTAAATTTTAATGTTTTTTTGAATTTTTTAAGTTTGGTTATTAAAATTTATATTTTTTATTTTAATTAATTTTTAAAACAAATTATTAAAAGATATAAAAAAGTCAACTTTTATTTTATATGTAATTCTGTATGGATGTCTAAAAGTATCTTTTTATTAAATTTATTCTTCCCCACCCAACATTTAAATTTTCTACCAAAAAAAAGGGGTATATTATCCCACCTTTCTCCTCCCACCTTTAAATACCCTATCCAAATATGGAATTAACTATCATTTCGTATTCTTCCCTTCCCCACCTCTACTTATCCTTTCCCTTCTCATCCTTTCCAACCCTCATCCTCTTTATATCCAAATAAGCCCTTGAGTTGAAGTTAATGATAGTGTACCATATTAAGATTTATCAACCAAAATAGCTCCAATCGTTCTCTCTTAAGTCTTGGCCTTCAAATGCAAGTCAATACTATGTGAGATCTAGTTTACTAGTAGCTTCACTTTAGTCAAGCAATTATTTCTTACATAGACTCTCTTATTATACCTAAGATTTTTTCATACTAAGATACTAATTGTTACACTCCGTTTAATAGAATAATCTTAATCAACTAAGATACTAATTTTTTCAAATTAAGATACAAAATGTCATGATGAGAAAGAAGTGAATATATCCCATATTATAAAAGTAATAGCTTAGAGCTTGTTTGGATTATGGAGTTAATTGAAATATTTTAATATCATCAAAAATATCATTTTGCCCTTCATGAAATTAAAAAATTTCTCCTCTTTTTTAATTATTTAATTTGTATAGTTATCTTTCACTAGAGCTGGTAATTTTTTACCTGACGCGATAGCCGGACCTAGCCTAATAGCCCAGCCCGACACGATAAAATTGGGCTCGGGTTGATTCTTACCATACTTGGGTTATTATCGGGCCAACCCGATAAGGCTAGAATAAATATCAGGTTGGGTCGAGGCCAGGCGATGTAGGCTTGGCCCGGCCCGATAGTTGATAAGAATTTTTTTCATTATCTGAATATCATGCTAACGGGCCCAAATCGATCCGATAGCCCAATTTGGGCCCCAATAGTCCGATTCTGATATCTCGATTCGGGCTTGAATACGTCTCAATAAAATGGTTCAGGCTCGATAGTCTGATTTCGAATTTTTGTTATTGTACTAATTGGCTGGGCCGACCCATTTATTGTTCATGTTGTGTCGAGCCTGGTACAACTTTTATTGGGTTGGGTTGACCATGATTTTTGTTCGGGTCGGCCCGGGTCGGGTCAAGCACGACTTTTGTTCAGTTTGGGCTAGGCCGACTCAATAATTCCAGCCCAACATGAATTGTCAATTCTATCTTTCACATTTTTTTCAAATTTTAATATTTTTTTTTTTTAAAGTTTGGTTATTAAAATATATATTTTTTATTTTAATTAATTTTTTAAACAAATTATTAAAGGATATAAAAAAGTTAATTTTCATTTTATATGTAAATCTATATGAATGACTAAAAATATCTTTTCATTAAAATTATTCTTCCCCACCCACCATCTAAATTTTCTACCCAACAAAAGGGGGTATATTATCCCACCCTTCTCCGCCCACCTTTAAATACCCTATCCAAATATGGAATTAACTATCTTTCGTATCCTTCCCTTCCCCACCTCTACTTATCCTTCCCCTTCTCTTCCTTCCCAACCCTCATCCTCTTTGTATCCAAATAAGCCCATAAGTTGAAGTTAATGATAGTGTACCATATTAAGATTTATCAACCAAAATAGCTCTAATCGTTCTCTCTTAAGTCTTGGCGTTCAAATGCAAGTCAATACTATGTGAGATCTAGTTTACTAGTAGCTTCACTTTAGTCAAGCAATTATTTCTTACATAGACTCTCTTATTATACCTAAGATTTTTTCACACTAAGATACTAATTGTTACAATCCGTTTAATAGAATAATATTAATCAACTAAGATACTAAATTTTTCATACTAAGATACTAATTGTCTTGACGAGAAAGAAGTGAATATATCCCATATTATAAAAGTAATAGCTTAGGGTTTGTTTGGATTATAAAATTAATTGAAATATTTTAATATCACCAAAAATATCTTTTTGCCCTCCATGAAATTAAAAAATTTCTCCTCTTTTCTAATTATTTAATTTGTATAGTTATCTTTCACTAGAGCTGATAATTTTTGACCCGACCCGATAGCCTGACCTGGCCTAATAGCCCGGCCCGACACGATAAAATTGGGCTCGAGTTAATTCTTACCGTACTTGGGCTATTATCGGGTCGGCCCGACAAGGCTAGAACAAATATCATGTTGGGCTGAGGCCAGGCGATGTAGGCTTGGCCCGACCCGATAGTTTGATAAGAATTTTTTTCATTTTCTGAATATCATGCTATCGAGCCCAAATCGGTCCGATAGCCTAATTTGGGTCCCGATAGTCCAATTCTGATAGCTCAATTTGGGCCTGAATACGTCTCAATAACATGGTTCGGGCTCGATAGTCTGACTTCGAATTTTTGTTATTGTGCTAACGGACTGAGCCGGCCCATTTATTGTTCATGTTGTGTCGAGCCTGGTACAACTTTTATTGGGTTGGGTTGAGCACGATTTTTGTTCGAGTCAGCCCAGGTCGGGTCGGGCACGATTTTTGTTCAGTTTGGGCCGGGCCGACCCGATAATTCCAGCCCAACATGAATTGTCAAGTCTATCTTTCACTTCTTTTTTTTTCAAATTTTAATATTTTTTTGAATTTTTTAAGTTTTGTTACTAAAATTAATATTTTTTATTTTAATTAATTTTTAGACAAATTATTAAAGGATATAAAAAAGTTAACTTTCATTTTATATGTAAATATGTATAGATGACTAAAAGTATCTTTTCATTAAAATTATTCTTCCCCACCCACCATTTAAATTTTCTACCAAAAAAAAAGGGTATATTATGCCACCCTTCTCCTTCCACCTTTAAATACCTTATCCAAATATGGAATTAACTATCCTTTCGTATCCTTCCCTTCCCCACCTCTACTTATCCTTCCCCTTCTCATCCTTCCCAACCCTCATCCTCTTTGTATCCAAATAAGCCCTTAAGTTGAAGTTAATGATAATGTACCATATTAAGATTTATCAACCAAAATAGCTACAATCATTCTCTCTTAAGTCTTGGCGTTCACGTGCAAGTCAATACTATGTGAGATCTAGTTTACTAGTCGCTTCACTTTAGTCGGGCAATCATTTCTTACATAGACTTTCTTATTATACCTAAGATTTTTTCATACTAAGATACTAATTGTTACGATCCGTTTAATAGAATAATCATAGTCAACTAAGATACTAATTTTTTCATACTAATATACTAATTGTCGAGAAAGAAGTGAATATATCCCATATTATAAAAGTAATAGTTTAGGGCTTGTTTGGATTATGGAATTAATTAAAATATTTTAATATCATTAAAAATATCATTTTGCCCTCCATAAAATTTAAAAAAAAATTCTTTTTTTTAATTATTTAATTTGTATAGTTATCTTTCATTAGAGCTGGCAATTTTTGACCCGACCCGATAGCCTGACCCGGCCTAATAGCCTGGCCTGGCACGATAAAATTAGGCTCGGGTCGATTCTTACTGTACTTGGGCTATTATCGGGCCAACCCGATAAGGCTAGAACAAATATCATGTTGGGCCGAGGCCAGGCGATGTAGGCTTGGCCTGGCCCGATAGTTTGATAAGAATTTTTTTCATTATCTGAATATCATGCTCTCGGGCCCAAATCGGTCTGATAGCCCAATTTGGGCCCCGATAGTTCGATTCTGATTGCTCGTTACGGGCCTGAATACGTCTCAATAACATGGTTCAAGCTCGATAGTCTGATTCCGAATTTTTGTTATTGTGTTAACGAGCTGGGCCGACCCATTTATTGTTCATGTTGTGTCAAGCCTAGTACAACTTTTATTGGGTTGGGTTGAGCACGATTTTTGTTTGGGTCTAGCACGATTTTTGTTCGGTTTGGACTAGGTCGACCCGATAATTCCAGCCCAACATGAATTGTCAAGTCTATCTGTCACAAAAAAATGTCAAATTTTAATATTTTTTTGAATTTTTTAAGTTTGGTTATTAAAATTTATATTTTTTAAATAAATTATTAAAGGATATAAAAAAGTTAAGTTTCATTTTATATGTAAATTTGTATGGATGACTAAAAGTATCTTTTCATTAAAATTATTTTTCCCCGCCCACCATTTAAATTTTTTACCCAAAAAAAAGGGGTATATTATCCCATCCTTCTCCTCTCACCTTTAAATACCCTATCCAAATATGAAATTAATTATTCTTTCGTATCCTTCCCTTCCCCACCTCTACTTATCTTTCCCCTTCTCATCTTTCCCAACCCTCATCCTCTTTGTATCCAAATAAGCTCTTAAGTTGAAGTTAATGATAGTATACCATAGTAAAATTTATCAACCAAAATAGCTCCAATCATTCTCTCATTCTCTCTTAAGTCTTGGCGTTCACATCAATACCATGTGAGATCTAGTTTACTAGTAGTTTCACTTTAGTCCAGCGATCATTTCTTTACATAGACTCTCTTATTATACCTAAAACTTTTTCATACTAAGATATTTATTGTTACGATCGGTTTAATAGAATAATCGTTAGTCAACTTAGAAGATGGAATTATTAGTTTAATACTTAATTTAAAATTGATTATAATACACACGTCAAATATTATTAACTGAGATAAATTTCAATAATCAGTATTCCCACTTAAATAAAATCCATTTGCAGAAAAGTTGTTTGGCTTATTTACTTTGATTTTTTTTACTTTATGAATTTAATTTTAAACTCCATTTTTTCCATTTTTTATTGTTAACTGTATACTTCATGTTCATAATCAGTATTCTCTCCCTTAAATAAGATCCATTCTTGGGAAAATAATTTAACTTATCTACTATGTAAAATTTGATTCTAAATCTCTTGCTTTTATACCATTTAAAGCTAGATAGTTCGTAATCAAAAGTTATCTTCCAATACCATGCTCGTTCTCAAATGTGAATATCAATTAAGAATTTGTATCAATATATTTTATCAAATAATATAATATTGTTAAATATAAGAATAACTACTAGATTATAATAAAAATATTAAATAATCTCAAATAAGAATATTTTCAACTTTAGACACATTTTAATTTTATTCTTTTTTGCAACATTATACTAAAATAAGAATTAATTAAAAAACAAAAGTCATCATTTCATTTAGTTAATTTCAGACTATACCAAATATGGGATATGAAATGACTTTAAATTCATTTCCGTATAGAGCTCATTCCAATAAAGTGACGACTCCATTATAACATACCAAATAGGCCATAAGTTAACAAAGTTGCAAAAGTGAAGGACAATGTCCATTTTCATCCATAGCAGTATTACATGCCCAAAGAATAAGATTTTTTTTCAAGACATGAAGGAAAAATATAATTTTTTATTCAGCTAGAACCAAAGTTTAAAAACTCAATTTTGGTACCGGTACCGATCAACTTGACTGGTACCGGTACCAGTATCGTACTATACCAACACTCAGTACAGTCTGGTATCAAAAACGGTATCGGGTGATTTTTTTTAAAAAAAAATTGTTAAATACCACTTTGAACTTTGCTAAGTTTTAAATATCACTTTGATGATCAAATTTGAAGTCTAAAATCTTATTTAAAACTAGAAAACATCGTAATTGAAAAACAAAGGTATGAAGACAAGGATTCGAACACAATTTAAAATGCGAACGTATGACGCCCGTCGTAAAAATTAGCCATCTTTTGAGGACCAACACGACTAAGGCCGATTCCAAAGGTCTCAATTGCCCACATTTGGAAATTTTTTCAAGTCATTGATATGAGAGATTCTTTAATGGAAACCCAAGCATTAGTCTCTATATCCGCAAAGTCATGTGAGTAGGTACTAAATACAAAGTAGGTTGAGTCTGAAACCTCTTACAAGCTACTCAACATATCGTGATGGTAATCAAGGCTGTTGGTCCCCCTCCTGGTTTTGGTTGATGGTGATATTTGACTCTCTTCTCATATACTTTTGTTGTTCCTCTCCTCCAACCACCATGATCAGTATCTTGCGTGCAGTGTTCGAAGTAGAGTTCATTCGTCCAAAAATCAGCAGGTGCTGGTGTTGATGGTACAACGATGTCTTCTCCACCAGCTCCATCATCATCATCATCTCCTCCATCTTGTGTGCTACTACTGCTATGGATGGAGGCTTCAATTGCATCCAAAAGATCCACCACTGATCATTTTCCTTTGCCTTTCCCCTTTGATGGCAAAGGTGTGTGGCTTTCTTTCCATTTGGTTGTGATTGGGAAGATGAGGAGTCATATTCAGATCGTCGTCTTGCTTGAGAACGCGTTCGTTGAGAGGAATTAAGAAAGGCCCATGTTCCTCTCAAAAGCTTGGCTATCCTTGTCTTGTTAGCTCTTTGACTCTAGTGCATCAAATACAATCAGTGAAGGCCGAGGTGGATCGCGTGGTTCTTCAAGAAGAGACTGGTCTATCTCCATTGCGCTCCACCAATTCATCATCTGGTCCAAATCGCTTTGGACGAACTCAACATCAAAAGAATCTATATGTGCATTGTTGTCTCTCTCTTCATTTTGTATCGCTCGCAATCAAAGTTGCATGTTGTAATGAACATACGCCAGCTTCTCTAATCGGGTGTATGAGAGGCGGTTGCGCGGCTTCGTATGTATGAGCGAGAAGGTTGACCAATTTCTCTCGCATCCACTTGATAATGTTGTTTGTGAGAGGATCCGTACGACAATCCTCCAAAGATTTGGAGCATCACATGCACATTGTAGCCACCATTCAACTCCAATATATTGAAATTGAATATTAGAAATGACATTTTGTATTTAATAAATAACTTTAAAAAATGATTTTTATTTACCTGGATCCATCTTGTCTCGACAAGAAATTCTAAAAGGATCACTATAATTGCCACTTTGCGAGGGCAATTTAGATGATAACCTATAAAAAACCAAAAATTCAATAAGTATAATAATTTAAAATTAAATAATTTCAAAATATTAAAATAAATAAATACTTGTTAAATGTATATCACACCCTATTTAATTATCTCATCTCTTGGAGATATTGTCGATGAAGAATTTATATTTGCTTGGAGCAGTCAAAACCCTCTTTATTTCTTTTTGTGCTTGGTGAATATAACGGTAGATATGACCCGTTTGGGGCGTCTTTTCCATGTCCACCTGTCTTAGAATCATTGATCTACAACGACGATGATTTTCACGATGCAATCCCAAAAGCACGTGTTAAGCACGTTCTTCTCGGTTTCCATTCCATCCAGTCTCGTAGCATATCTGGATGAAGACTAATCTTGGCTTCTAAACATTGTTCTCAAGCCAACCTTTTTTTGTTGGAGCGACCTTAATGAGATGAAATTTGTTGCAAAACGAGTCGTTCCTGGTCAAAGAATTTCACCTAAAGACGAATTAATCATTATTTCATTGGTAATTATTAATGATGAACTAATTAGTAAATACTAAATACAAAATATATATATTTTTTAAATACCTTATGTAAATTGCTTCGTATGGGCATGTACTTATGTGTGATTGTAAATGAAACGCGTGATCTGTTGCGCCTCTTTAATTGTCGACTTCACCAACGACATATCACCGATATTTTTTATCATGAGATCTATACAATGAGTTGCACATGGAGTCCAACAAATGCGAGGATAATCTTATTCAATTATCTCATCCGACCTTTTGAAATTTGCCCTATTGTCAGTTACAACTCGCACGATGTTTTGTGGACTAATCTCCTTGAGCATGTATCATCAGCTTGGCGATGTAGATTGCGTCATGGTGCTCATTCGAAGAGTTCATAGACTTGTTATATACCACCTTCCTATTGCAATAAATGAGGAAGTTAATGATGCTCATCCGGGTTGGCCCGATCCAACCACCGCACATCAAAGTGTAGTTGTAATCCTTCCATTATCTTTTGAATCCATTGATCCATTGGTTAATCTCGTCGACCTCTACTTCAAGAAAAGGTCCTGAAATTTCGTAGGGAGTTGGAGGGGCAATACCTGAGCCGACCTTTTGGATTGTAGAGACCATAGTTCGGTAGTATGAATTATCAGCAGTATTTGCTGGAATCCGACTGAAGTGGAACTATTTTGAGATTGCTCTCCCCAACTCCCACTTTTTGGTCTTGCCCCAAACATCGTCGATGTGTGGTTGCTTGGATGATTGAGAAGGAAATGTCTCAGGATCAAGGTCAATTAAATCAACAAAAGATTTCCCTACCGCCAGTTTGTCCGATGTTTGAGAAGAAGCTTCGGATGCCTCCTCCTTTGCTACCTCCGCCTCTGCTCTAGGTTTGAGAAGGTACTAATGCCGGAACTCCGACCAATCTGAGGACCGGAGGAAATTGAACCACTTTGATTCATTGCTCCCACAGCCGAAGTTGAGCCGACGCTGCTGGTGCCACCGCTTCCACTGCTTCAACCATACTCAAATTGAGATCTGGGATAATACTTTCGATCACGTTTGAAGGCTTGTTGCTCCAATAAAGCACGAAAGGTGACTTCAAACTCTGGATCCTC
The DNA here is from genome assembly GCA_034359265.1 of Canna indica. Classification (NCBI taxonomy): domain Eukaryota; kingdom Viridiplantae; phylum Streptophyta; class Magnoliopsida; order Zingiberales; family Cannaceae; genus Canna; species Canna indica. Next base: position 43,877,640 of record CP136893.1, read on the forward strand.
GTCGGCATTACCACCACGACCCTCATATTGGCGACCCTCGTATTGGCGAACGTCTTCGCTAGCTCTTCGATCGAACTTGTCTTTGTTTGGTATCTTGAACACGCTACTCTCACTTGTTGGCGAGCAATTCTTTGAAGAGCTTTCGAACTTCTGCCGGTGCTTTGCCGCATTTGGCCATGTCGGAATATCCTCCAGTCAAATGTTGCTTCAACCGAGTGATGCCTCCATCACAGAAAATAAAATCATAGTTGAGGCATTGCTAGTGATGCTTCTTCTCCAGTTGACTGGCGTGCTGTCGTGCAATGTCGGATTGAGATTTCGGCACCATTTCAGCAGCATTTCGAGGTGGATATAAAGAAGAGTTTGAGAGATTGTGAGATAGATTGAGATAGATTGAGATAGATTGAGAGAGTTTGAGAGAGTTAATGGGTGAGTTGGGATGAAATGGGACTTTTGGGGTGTTTATATAGCCCCAAAACCGGTCCCAAGCGATTGAGCAGTACTGATCGGTATCATATAAATACCGCTCGATATGGGCGGTATGGGGTAAATACCGCCTGGTACGGGCGGTATTGAGTAAATACCACCTGGTACGGGCGGTATATATCGGTACTAGGTGTACCGGGTTTACTAAATACTGAAAATCTCATATACCGGTGCGTACCACCTGTACTCGGCAATATGATATTTGGAATCATGGCTGGAACAACCTCACTTCAAGATCAAACAAGATGAGATAAAAATCAGTACTTATTGAGCACCATTTTCTGAAAAAGAAAAAAACTATTGGATACCCAGAAATAAACAACATGAAAGTGAAAGCAAAATTTAGACCTGAAATCACCAAATACAGGTGCATTTTGAGAGGAGCTCCTACAGCAGACTAAATCACAGATGCAGAAGATATTACTGGAGATATGATCACATTTTCTACATATGATAAAAAAAAAATGCTAAATACTTCAAGTGACTGGAATTCAGATTAAGCAATCATCAAATTCTTATTCATTTACATTTAGTTGCAAGCGATGAATATGCAGAGCAGCATGCAAGAATTAGCAAGCAACACTCATCTCACAAGCGCCTTGAATATCCAGAACCGCCGCATCTTTTGCAGAATACAAGCCCTACATCAATTCATCAATTTCTAATAAGCCTTGGATGCCAAAAGGAGGGAAAGGACTAGCTGAACTGAAAAATAGAAGTACTATTAACAAAGGGGATAAGTAGCAAACAACCTGTATTTTAACAGGACACTACTGATACTTAAGTCTTGTCTCAGCACATTTTACAAAAGGGACCATGTTATATAAGCAAGTGCTATTCATGTCAGATAATGCAAATAATTATGTCTTTGAGAATTAAGTTTTTGATGCATCATATCATTGTGGTAAGTTGCCTAAATACCATATTTTAAGTAACAGCCTTGAGATTGTACCAACTATGTCATCCAATGATAAGGTTGACACCTATTCACTTGTACAATTTGAGCTTCACAGAACAAGTAAATCAGTTAGTTGCCAATTTTCCTTCCTTCTTTAAGATGCAAAAAGAAGTTACGAAACAGACAAGTATATGTTCAATCAAGAAAAGGTTAAGCCTAAAGAAAGAAACAAATGATTTCATCATCTCTATTATATTGATATTAGGCACCAATTCAGAAATTGAGAAAATACCTGCACCCTTGCACACCTTACAATCAATCAGACCAGTTTCCTGTTGCATTTTACCGTTGTCACAGAAAACACACTTTGTGCCACCTAAGCAGAACCAACGAAAGTTTTAGATGCATTTGTCCACATACAACTTGTTTACTGTAAGTAGCTAGAAGTTCTTGGAATATGTTGTATAACTTCAAAACTGTTGTTTTGGGTTAAAGCAGTGAAATATCATATAGACTATTGATTTGAGTGCCTTATCAAAGAATATTTTCAAAAAATTACTTCATCACAATTTATACTTCTGAATGACCCTTCATATGTCACTAGGAAAACTTTTGTTAAACTTGCTGCTATTATATATGAATCATGCGAGATTTTATCACTGATCTTTTACTACTATTGCAAGTTACATTGACTAGACATAATTGAGGAAGCCAATCCAGTGGAAATTCTATATGGGAATATGCATGAAAGGTACACAATAATGACTTTGAACAAGCATATAGCTTAGAACAATCACCTGGATGATCCTTTTTCCATGGATGAACTCTGGGGAGTAGTTCGAAGCTTAAAGAATCACAAATCACCTGGCGGTATTTCTATGGAGTTCTTTAAGAAATATTGGGATTCCTTAAAGGTTGGTCTTCTCCACATTCTCAACAATCTTCAAAATTTGCCTTCGGATCTTTCAAGAATCAACACTGCTTACATCACTCTCATCGCGAAAACTGCCGGAGCCTCCCTCCCAAGAAATTATAGGCCTATCAGTCTGGAGAATAGCCTAGTTAAGTTGTTCTCTAAGCTAATGGCTAATAGATTGGCGGCTGTTCTTCCAAGCTTGGTGGATCTCACCCAAGGGGCGTTCATTTCAGGGTGTAGTAGCATTGACTGCTATATGACCATCTACGAAGCATTATGGGCTTGTAAGAAATATCAAGATAATTCTTGGTTCATCAAAGTCGATTTTGAAAAAGCCTTCGACTCAGTCAATTGGGATTTTATCACTGATCTTTTGTCGGCCAGAGGCTTCCCTCCTCACTGGATCAGATGGGTCTCATTCCTCCTTAATAGTGCGGCTTCTTCTCTTCTTATTAATGGATCAGTGGGTCGCCCTTTCTCACACAAAAGAGGACTCCGACAAGGTAACCCACTCTCTCTGCTCATTTTTAATCTAGTTACTGATTGTTTATCCAAACTGCTTCAAAGGGCGGCAAATAGAGGCCTCACCGAAGGTTCTTAGATGGGAGTAATTACTGAATGGATTACTCAAGTTTCTTTTGCGGATGATTTAATTATCTTCAGTAGCTCTATACCGCTCATCTCGAACAAATGAAATTACTGCTGAAATGCTTTGAGCTTTGTTCCGGGCTGAAACTTAATAGAGATAAAACTAGGGTTATTCATACTTCTGGGTCGGTAAGTGATAGCAATGATGCAGACAATATCCTCAATTACACTCCCGGTGCCTTTCCCATCTCATACCTGGGCCTCCCACTTAGGCTGGGTTGTCTGCTAAAGGAAGATTGGATCACAATTATCTCAAAGTTTGATAAAGTCCTTGCTTCCTGACAAGGCTCTCACCTCTCTAGGGCGGCTCGCATAACTCTCATCAATAGTGTCCTAACTAGTCAGGCCTCGTATATTTTCTCTATTTTTCGGGCCCCTAGTTGGGTTATCAGGCTTATCGACAAAAGGAGAAAGACCTTTTTATGGACGGGAGGCCGAAGCTCTAATCTCCAAGGTAAATGCCATATCAATTGGGATAAGGTAACTTCTGCAAAATCGAAGGAGGGCTAGGGTTATTAAATTTGAAGCTCCATAACAAAGCCTGGTTAGTCAAGTGGTGTGGAAAGTTTATCAGAAATAAAGAGATGGCCTGGCGCAACATTATTTCGATATATTATCCTTGTTGGTCTTCTCTTGTGAATTCGGTGAATCCTTCTATGTCTCCAGTGTGGAAGGGCATTCTCAAAGATAGAGATATTCTAAGAGCTGTTTTCCAATTCCAAGTCGGCAGCGGTGCGGATACTCGACTTTGGTTAGACCCGTGGCTTAATGACTCCTCTCTATGTGATTTCCCAGCAATTTGCGGCGGCATCCTCTCTTCAAGCTACTATTTCCGATTCTAATGCTTTGATACCAATGGTTCGGTCATCGGATGGAATATTCCTTTCTCTATTTTGGTTCCTCTCAACTCCGTCATTAGACTTTTATTTGTGATTAATCCGGTCCTTCACTCTGAGGGCGAGGACACAATTATCTGGAAATGGTCCTCAGACGGCATCTTCTCCACCAACTCGCTCTATAAATATCTGAACCTTCGAATATCAGATCCCTCTACGGACTTCATTTGGTTCAAGTCTTGTCCTGAAGCTGTCTCTATCATGAACTGGCTCGCCATCTACAAGAGACTACCCACTAAAGATCGACTTACGGCTCGTGGCATTCAAACTAACACTCAATGTCCACTCTATGAATTGGAAGACGAGACAATTAACCATATTCTCTATGATTGTGCTTACACTTTGAATGACTGGAAAACACTCCTATCTCTGTGTTCTTCTAGCTTCTTCCATTTGACCTTCCGTCCTTGGTCCTGTTCTGATCCTGGGGGATCCCGCAATGACAAGAAGATAAAGTTCGGACATATCATGATTTGGCATTGGAAAATTTGGTTCAAACGTAATACCCGCTCTTTCGATGGAAAAAAGAAATCCTTCTCCAAGCTTGCCGTTGAAGGGGCAAATTTTGCTAATCTTTGTTTTGGTTGAGCTTATATTTTTCCTTTCTTCCTTTTTTAGTTTCCGTACTCATTTCTCTGTATATATTGCTTTTATTTTCTCTCTATCCTCCCCTCAGCTTGTATATATCAAACTTCTTGATTAATACAAGTATTCTTTCTTTTTAAAAAAGCTTAGAACGATTGACCTTTCGGTTATCCCTCTTCATATGCTACTCTATAGGAGTTAAGATTATATGCAAAAACAATGACTTACACTTACAGTTGAAGTAAGCATGAGGTATGCAATATAGTCCAGAATAATATAATTAAGTACCATAGTTAAGAAGATAGCATGTGAATGTAGAATTGAGATTGCTTGCATCCTTCCTCCGTCGCACCAGCAGTTGGCATGACTTGATCATAATGCTGTGAGATGGACGTGTATAGATTTTATGTAAATGAATCTTGAAATTCTTGAACAACTAACGGACCAAATTGACCTACCATCTATAATTTGAAGCTAGAGAAGGTTAAAGTCCTTCCCTCAGCTCCAAATTCCAGAACACATCTCCATGCAGATCAAACAATAGATATTTCCGCTAGAGATTGTAAAGAATCCTTTTGAACAAAATATTGCATAGAAGAGTGATTTCTCAAGACAGTCCAATGCTAACTCATGACTAGTTAAATGATTCGACCAGAAAAAAAGAGTAAACTTACGGACCAAATATCAACAATAGTTAGAAGAATATTGGTGGCGGAGAATGAGAAGAAAATTTGGTGGGACTAGAGCAAATCTTACCATTTCCACCACATATCTCGCAGGGAACCGGCTCGCCCTAAAAGAAGGTGGAAAAGAAAGACATAATCACGCGCTTGCCTCAAAAAATCGAATCTTTGTACGAGGAAAAAGGGCCGCGGTGGAGGAGTGACCTTGAGACCGAGAAAGAGGGATAGGGAGACAGCGGAAAGAACGGCGGCGGTGACGATGAGCGTCTGCGTGTCGATCGGCCTTCCGCCGCCGTAAAGGAACGCGGAGGGGCGAACGCGCTTCCTCGTGGGCCTCCGGAAGGGAGAGGAGGAAGAAAGCCTTGCGCAATGAGAAGATCTGTCGAGGAGAACTGGGAGGAGAGAGGGGGATGGGAGAGGAGGGAAATGGAGAGAGGAAGGAAATGGAGAAGGGGAAGTGGAGGAGGAGGATAAGTGGTGGTGCGGAGAAGAGAGACCCGCCATGGATAGAGAGAAGGGGAATCACGTAAATAACGAACCGTGGAGTTTTTTCTACTTAGGAGAGTGTAAACGTAACGGATCAACCGGATTTGGTACCGACTGCCGACCCGATATTTTTAGATTGTTATAAAAACCCGAATCCGAAATTCAATTCGAATTCGATACGAAGAAATCAAACTGAATCGAGTTTTTTTTAAGTTCTGTTGGGCTGGGACAATGTTTTAGAATGTTTTTTTACTTTCGATTTTCTTTTCATTTATAAATCTCTTTTAGAGATATGGAAATAACAAATTTTACCATTACAAATTTGATGCTTTGTATTATCTTTAAATGACAATATAATTAGAATTTAAGGTCAACTTCAAAATTTGTTTTGAGTGAATAGTAAGACCTAGGCCACACCATGCATTTCATAAAATTTGAAATGTACTGGGAAATCGGTGGGAAGCAATCCCCACCCGCTAATCCCCCGACCAAGACAAAAAAAATAAATTGAATGACCCAAAATACGTTAAGACAATATAAATAAAATAAGTTTTCCTTTGATCTCAGAAAATAAATTTCGAGAAAAATTAAGTTTATTGGATGTGCCACCAGAAACTAGCTCCTAGCCGTATCACGTCCGCACCCATTTGCATGACCATCCTTGAAAATTGAAAATTTTCACACAGTCCAAAGGCTCCAACACCAAATCATTGAGAGCGAAACACGCTTCAAAGTTCAGACATCCAAGGTCAATCTCAGTTTAGTTCTCCAAATTTGATGCAAATTAACCTCTAATTTTTTTATTAAAAAAATAATTTAAATTTAACTTCAATCTATTCCGATAAATTGACTATATGTTTTTTTTTCTTATCAAAATGAGTTTTACAAAATTGACTATTTCGATAAGTAGGTTACATGTTGAAATGAGTGACCTACTCTTATATAATTTATTGGGAAAAGAGCCAAATTTATCCCCAAAGTATTGAAAAATGTACAAATTTGTCCATCAATTATGTTTTTGACCAAAATTGCTCTCGACGTTACCTAATTATATGATTTTTGCCCTTCTCGTTAACGGAAGTCCACGTCAGCAAACGAAATTTCACGTGGCAAGTGTAGCATGACCACATAAGATGCCACAATGGAAAATGACACACAGCAATTATGTACTACCAATGGTAATTTTGGCTCAAAACATATTTAAGGGGCAAATTTGCACATTTTTCAATACTTTAGGGGTAAATTTATAAATTTTTAATACTTCAGTGCAAATTTGGTCATTTTCCCTTGAATAAAATCTATATGGTGTTCATACAACGTGTTTTATGTCCATTGCACGATTTTTGCAAGTTTGGCTTCTATATTGGAATTTAAACAAATACTTTAGTAAATTTCTTGAGAAATATAAATTTTAAAGATGAAATAAAAATAATATTCAAAAAGATATATCTTGATTACTAAAATAAAAAATTGATTAAATTTAATTATTAGTAACTGGTTTGGCCCGACCCGAAAGTTCGGGGATAATCCCGTCCAATTTAAAATCAGGACGAGACCGGGACAAAATCACGATGCTTCATATTTGGGACTGAGACTAGGACACATATTTACGTCCCGACTCAAAATTGGGATGAGATCGAGACATACCAAATCTCGACCCATCCCAACCCGAACTCAGCTTTACTATGTTGGTTGGTTTCTAATTACAATAACAAGTGACTAAAGTTGATAATTTATATCTTTGAGTAAACAATTCAGTTACAACACAAAGTATAATTGTCAAACTTATATTTTCTTGATTTTGGTAAAGATGATGTCAACATCATTCTTATAGTGTTAATTAAACCACATTAATGATAATAATATATAAAAGAAAAAATGATTAAATTTTTTCCCGAAGTATTGAAAATAGTGAAAATTTGCCCCTTAACTTTGTTTTTGACCAACATTGCCCTCGACGTTACATAATTAGATTATTTTTGCCCTTCTCGTTAACGGAAGTGCACGTCAGCAAACGGAATCCCACGTGGCAAGTGTAACTCGGCCACATAAGATGCCATGATGAAAAATGACATATGATAATTATGTACTAACAAGGACAATTTTGGCCCAAAATATATTTAAGGGGCAAATTTGCATCTTTTTTAATACTTCGGGAGCAAATTTGACATTTTTCCCTAATTTATTTCCTTCATTGTCTCTATTTAGTGTTTCACGCACCTTATGCTACATTTAAACGACATTAACATATACAAGATGAAACAAGCACAATTCTTTAAAGAAATCAAACACAATACAGTGGTTTTGCTATGAAAAATATAAATACTTAATTTATACCTTTACTGAGCTAGAAGATAAGTCAGATTATAAATGGGAGAAGTGCAAATATAGTCCTATAAGTTTTCAATTTTTTAGAGTTTAGTCTTATAAAATTCATTTAGGTATTTTCAGTCCTATAAGTTTGCTCCGTATTACAAATTTAGTCCTATCCGTGACGGTCCGCTAACTCTCCGTCAATGTGGACTAACGCCGTTCATACATGTTGACAGGTTTGGTCCTATAAGTTTCATTTTGAAAATTTCAGTGCTATATGTTTGTCCCGTAGCACAGATTTGGTCATATATTTGTCTCGTAGCACAAATTTGGTCCAATATATTTGCCGCATAGCACAAATTTGATCATATCTATGATGGTTCGTTAACTCTTTATGCACGAAAAAATAAATGACGTTATATCCATGTTGACGGAGTTAACGGACCGTCATGAATAGGACCAAATCTATGTTACGAAGCAAATCTATGTTACGGAATTAACATACCAACTTGTCTATATGCTGGTCCGTCATATAGATTTGATCATATCCACGATTGTCTATTAACTTCATCAATACGGACATAACGTTGTTTATTTTTTCGTGGACGAAGAGTTAATGGACTATCGTGGATATGACCAAATCTGTGCTACAGGACAAACATATAAGACTAAAATGTTGTAATACCCGTGGTTTCCTAATATAAAATTTCATGGTGCAGCCCATCGAGTCAGGAGCTAGTCGGGCCGAGTCGTGAGATCGCCACGAATAGCAGGTATAATTAATTTAAATTATAGCCTATTGTTGGCAATTGGGTGGATGAGTATATTAGTTGACTCAAGTTGGGTTGAGATTGGGTTCGCGGATCGAGTCAGGACTCGATCCGAGTTGGGTGGAGTTGGATAAGGAGGCTTAAGTGAGTAGATGGGGGTATTCTAGTCAAAAGATGAGGGGAATAAAACCCCTCACCCAAGCCACCGTGCGGCTCAAAAGGGGAGAGCCGCACGCAGCCTAAGGGAGGGGAAGGAGATCGTGATCGGTGCCCAGCTTGCGATAACGTCGGGGAAATCGGAGTTCGTCTTCATCGAGCCCATTTTATGATCCAATCGAGGTAAGTGGTTGGGTTGTTTGTAAGGGGAGGTGAGTGGCCGAACCTCGGAGGCTTTAAAATCGAGTTTTTATGCGAGTTTCTTGTCGATCGATGTGATTTTGACATGTTTGGGTTTTTAATGGTTCGTATAGCTGTGATCTGGTTGTTCGGTTCATATTTTTTTAATGTTTTAGGGGTTGGCCGAAGAGAGGAAAAAGGGGAAAGGTCATGCCGAAATTTTTCCAAATTTCCTCGATTGTCTTTAAACTCATGGATCGTTTTATTTTTGTTAAATGTTAGATCTCTAGATTGATGCTTAAGTTTGGTTGTCGCAAGCATGCCCATCCTCCCTAAAGGGCTCGACCGAGCAAGGTGTTACCCTGCTCAAGTCAGCCGAGCAAGGGTAAGGGTGGAATTTCAAGTTTGAACGAATTATTCATGCGAGGTTTCATGTTTGGGTTGTCTCGATTCATACTTACTTGCGTGGTGTGAGATTTTAATTATGTTATGAGATTGGTGCTCATCATAGAATTTGTTAAAGGAAATGTTCTTGCTAGTACATACATGGATAGGATCTTAGTATTTAAAAGGAAATGTTCTTGGTAGTACATACATGGATAAGATCTTGGTATGGCATGTGAATCATGGGAATGTTTCATTTATTTTTAATAGATATGCTTAATTGTTAACTTGTGAGATAATTGCTTACCTTACTAGAATTTCTTTATAAATGCAGAATTTAATCATGTTATTGTAGAAATCGTGTGGATAATTATGGTAGTAGTTGTAGAATGATTCCCTTATAATTTATGTGTTGTGACAATTGTATTCAGACATTTCTACACTCATGACCTGTAATTTACACATAAGGAATCTAGCGATTGACGCTAGATGACTAAGGAAACTCTAGGGTGCTTAATTATTTGGAGAACTTGAATTTAGACAAGCTAGGTTTCACACCTAGGGAATAATCAACGGGCACTAGTGTGCAGCTGGTGAGGCCCGGAATAAAGGGGCCGAGCACGGGTGAATGTTCGGGATTTTAAATAAGGAAACTTTAGGACACCTTGTTTGTGTAATGTGATTGTGGGTCCGCTGAGAAATATGGGTAGTCAGAATGACTAATGTTTAACTCGACCAGTGATTGGGTCTTGAGATTGCACCAGCGGGCCCGTTAGGTGTTAGACCCCAGTTGGGTGGGACTAGCTATCCCTACCCCAGTCGGTGTCCAGAGACTAGCATACCATCCTAGTCGACGACCCGAAGATTTCTTTGATTAACTTATATGCTATGTGGCCCGAATGGCCAGTATGTTACTATCCTTGTGTGGTAGGGCTGGTTATAGCCGAATCACTAGATCAGGAGTAGGCCCTAAGGGCCGGGTACCATTTGGCTTAGTTAGGCCGTTATGGCTGGTTACATGAATGTATGGTCTAGGCAAGACGACCCTTGTGGTCGGTTGTCATATCTGAAGCAAATTATATCCCTGACTTTATATTATGCTACCTTATATATATATATATATATGATATTGGGGATTTACATGGAGGTTTGTAAGAACCACTCACTGAGTCTCATATGGACTCACGGTTTATTTTTCTTATTTTGCAGAGCCCGATGAGTGAGTTGAGGCTTGGAGTCATGGTGCAGCTGGAGGGCAGGCAGTGGCATCGATCTCGTAGCGGCATCCAAAAGTCATAGTCTAGATGTCTAGATTTGTTATTTTCATACACTGAGAGTTGTTTGTTTTTAAGCATGTATTCGACTTTGAACTCGAATTGTTTCATTTTGTGCTTGATGTTAGCAACTTTCCCTTTTATTAAAAATTGTGAACTTTCTTGAAATTCAAATAAAGCTGCATCGTTGTTTTCTATTTATTTGTTTCGATTTCTTGTTAGTCAGTGTATGTAGTAGGCTTCAGGGTAGAATCTAGACCTTGGCTGGTCACGCGACCCTGAGTTGGGGCGTGACATATGTGCTACGAGGCAAACATATAGGACTGAATATTTCGAAATAAAACTTATAAGACCAAATTTGTCAGTGTGTATGAACGACGTTAGTCCACATTGACGGAGAGTTAACAGACCATCACGGATATGACCAAATCTATGCTATGGAGCAAACTTATAAGACTGAAAATACCAAAATAAAACTTATAGGACCATGTCCAAAAAATTAAAAGCTTATAAGACCAAATCTGCACTTCTCCCTATTATAAAGCAAACACTAACACACCCATCATTAAACTAATATAAAATAAATTAACAATCTAATTCTCAATAAGAGAGATTTCATCATTTATGACTTCACTATTACCATTAGGTTTATGGTGGACTCTGTACCTAGAGGCGAAGTTACCTCAGCTTGAGGTTCTCCTACGCGGTTGGAAGTCTTGTTTAGTTTGATCGGACGAATCGGAGATAGAAGAAAAGAGGGATCTAAGGAGAAAAAGGAGGGAAGATAGGGGAGATAGAAATAGAGAAAGAACTAATTTGTATTCAACTTCACATATCCCGCTTTGATATATTATTTTCCTATTTATAGTTTCTCAATTACATGTTTCATTAACATGCATAGTCGCAGCCCCAGTGGGGTCTCTCTCTCACGCGGTTTCTCCTACGTGGCATTGCACCGTGCTCCTCTTGATCACACGCAGCTGTCGTTGCTCGAGCTGGCGTGTCAAGATCCTCACCCTCTACCTCTTCATTCAGTGTGATTTTACCACGTACTTGTTGGTGAAATGGTCACAGTAGAGGGGGGGGTGAATAGTATGTTTACTAATCTTTTTGTCTAATCCAATTTTAATCGTTTCTTTGGTTACTTAGGCAAATTACAAGTTGAGTAGCAAGCGGAAGCAAAGTAAATACGATAATGAATTAAACACAAGTGGCAATACAAACACAACTATTTATAGTGGTTCGGCCCAATGCCTACTCCACTATCTAAGCACCCCGCTTAGGATTTCCAAACTAAATTTTACTAAATTAATCTTGTTTCCCTTACAACGAGGACTTTGACTCGAAGAGTCTCGCTCTCAACCTAAGGCACTTCCACACCCGGAAGTCTCCGTCTTCTTACCGAGAGCACTCTTCTATTGGCTTTAGGTTTTCAACCTTAGCCTTAATCTCGGTTTTGAGGATAACAAACATGGAACTAATATTTTCATTGAGAATATCTTTTAGGTTCCATATCAATTAGCATTCGATGTCCTCGATCGGAAATATCGGAGAAATTGGATATCAGAAGGACATTGATCGTCGCGCTCGGGTTCGTCGAGAAAAGTTTCTCGAAGATCGACAGGCTCAAAGTTCACATGAGAGCTCTCCAAGATGATGCGCATTGAAAGCCAGAACCCGAAAATGAAGCGTGGAAGAAATCGGCTGAAAAATAAACTCAGCCTAAGTTCGGTCGACCGAATAGGGTAAGGTATCAGGCAGTAGCCTTATCGGTCGACCGAACACTGCCTAAAATAGGTAGTGGCTACTTCGGTCGACCGACAAAGGCCTAAAATAGGCAGTAAGGCTGGCGGTCGATCGATCGGTCGACTGACCTAAGGATAACCAATGACGCAAAATGCGTCGGTCGACCGAAAGTCGCGGATCGAGAAATTTGTGTCAAGCGGTCGACCGACCATTTGACTGACCATTCGATCGGTGGTCTGCAACGGATAGTTTTCTATCCGTTGAGCAGTCATTTCTTCATGAGGGTTTAAATACACCATCATATACTTCATTTAATATTCTTCCTTCATTCTTATAGAGTTTACTGAGCCATTAATAGGAAGAATTAAGCCTTCCAAAAGATTATTGATTGCGCTCTGTTCTTCCGCCAAATTCTTCAAGCGCAAGCTCTGCTGCCTCAACTCAGAAATTGACCCAAGCTCCACCACTCGGCGAGTTGGAGGTTCCAAAGGCTTGGAAAAGAGTAGATAATATTGTTTTACTTCAAGCTCTTTTCCCTTGTAATTTTAACTGTTCTTTTAACTATTTTTGATTTAAGCGTGTAAGAAGACCTAGGTTGTTAGATCTTGAATTGGGTGAAGTGGTATCCTTGGTATAGAAGGAGTAAAGCCACTTGTGTAAACTTAGTGTTTACTAGGATTAGTTTAGTTGTCCCTTAGGGTTGAGGTGGAAGAGGACTCTCGATAAGAAGGCGGTGACTTCCGGGTGTGGAAGTGCCTTAGGTCGAGAGTGCGTCTCTTCAGTGAAAAGTCCTCGTGCGTAAGGGAAACGTAAATTAATCTTGTAAAACTAATTTGGAAATCCTAAGCGGGGTGCTTAGGTAGTGGAGTAGGCATTGGGGCCGAACCACTATAAATCTTGTGTTTCATTATTTCATTTTGTTGTGCTTTAATTGCTTAATCATTTATGAGCTTCCGCATCTAATCTCATTCAATTGGAAATTGCCTAACTAATCTAAGAAAATGATTAAAAGTGAATTTAGGTTAATCGAATTAGTAAACACACTATTCACCCCTCTCTAGTGTCGCCATTTTTCCAACAATTGGTATCAGAGAGGGTCGTAGATTGTGATTTCACCATCCCTTCTACAATTCGTCTCGATCTAGAAATGGCTCTATAGAGTGTAGCGTCTTCACCCCCTAGGTTCGATGAATCAAACTTTGGTCTATGGAAATCTAGGATGTACACATTTTTAAAGACTCAAGGTTTAGGTGTATTCAACATGGTAAAGATAAAATACGTAGAACCTAAGGAGAAAATGGATGCATGGACATAAGAACAAATTAATAGGTTTGAACTAAATGCTAAGGCAACAAATTGCTTATATTGTTCCTTAGAAAATAACATCTTTGAAAAGTCATGCATTGCACTTCGGCTTTCGATATTTGGGCAACTCTAAACATGGTATATGATTATGCCAAGACTGAAGAGATTACTACTTTTGATGAAGGTGGTGATGACAATGGTCACTCACCTACTACTAATCTCAATTTTGATGCCCATAGTGCTTCCAGACAAAGAAGCAAATCTAAAAGCCGGAAGAGAAAGGTAATTTACCACTTGTGCCAAGAGAAAGGGCATGTAAGAAAGAATTGCCCTTCCATGAAGAACAAGGCAAAGAGGAGGTCAAATGCTTCCACATCATCCTACTCAAGTGAAGCATCCTCTCTTCATGACTATGAAGCCATCTCAAAAGAATGCCTCAGGAATGATAACAATGAGGTACAATCTTCCACTTCTAGTCATGTTAAAAATCGTGATAGTGATAGTGATGATAATAGCTCTAATTCTTTAGGAATGTCTTATGATGATCTATTAGATGAATCTAAAAAGATGTATGCCATGCTCATGAAATCAAATAAGGAAAATAGAAAAATCAAGAAAGAAAACTTGAATCTTGTCAATCATGTGCATGAGTTGAATAGTGAAAATTAAAAATTGAAAACTAGCATGATTGATCCATGCCATGATACATTAACTCTAGAAGTTAATGATTTGAAACATAAAAATGAAACTTTAAAAAATGAAAATAGCATGTTAAAAACTCAAATACATGCTATTCAAAGATCAATGAATGATTTGAAAAGTGAAGTTATTTTATTAAATAAGAAAGTAAATAATCTATCTAGCAATTCATCTTCTAAGAATTCTAGAAATACAAATGTATCTTTCAAGAATGCTTATGCTCATCATGCTTCTCATATCAAGCATTCTAACATCAAACCTCATGCTCAAAAGAAAAATGTTTCGCATAAGAATTCTTATTCTCTTCATAGCTCACATATCAAGCATTCTAGTGATAAATCACATGTCCATAGAGAAAATAAAAAGTTTCATGGACATTGTTTTTGTTGTGGTGTATTTGATCATGCTATATATGATTGCGCATTCAAAATGAACCCAAGTGTTGTGAAGACACTTTGGGTACCTAAGCCCACTAACCCCCTAGGACCCAAAGCCATTTGGGTACCAAAAGTCTCATCTTCTCTTGTAGGGGAAGCTACCACACAAGGGTGAGATGAAGGTGGTTGATTGAAGTTGCTTGAGGATTCAAAGAGTGAACCATTTCAAAGTTGCAACTTCGAGTCATCTAGATGTCTATGATAAAGTTGGCATCAAAAGCATTTTGGTATCATCTCCTTACTTTAGCTTATTTTATTTTAGTTGGAGACTATGATACATGTCTAATTTGAGTTGTTTTCCCCGCTCTTGTAAAAGAGTTCTTTTGAAAATGATTTTTTGATCTTCGGTCTCTTCGGAGACACCGGTGGCCTGTAATGGGCCTAAACGACCTTGCGGTTCTAAATCGTAGGCACATTGTGGCCTTTCGGTTTTCAACCAATAGGAAGGGTTGGAGATCATATTTTTCAAATATTATTTTTGTGATATGTAAAAATTCATTTTGGTTTCATGATAATTCTCTTGAAACGAATTTATCGCTATCTAGCTTAGGTTGAAATTCTCAAATGAAAATTTCTATTTCACCTTTGCTATTTAGTATGCTAACTTGCTAGTTATTGTATCATTGTGCTACTAATGTTTTTTGGTTTGCAAGTTATTGTAATAGGTGCTTTAAATAATTAATCTTGTATCTTTTGAAAGTTTGAATGAAATCAAAAATGTTACATGAGAACATACATGATTTAATCTTAAATTCAATACTTAGTTTTTGAACATATCATGTATGACTTTGTTTTCATATTAAACTTGTTTTTCCATCCCTTTGGTTGAGATGTTTTTGGTTCATGAAAATACCTTTAGAGTCTCAACTAAATCTTTGTTTTTCGTCCCTTTGTTTATATAGACCTTTATTGCCCTTTTTTATTGATGTCAAAAGGGGAGAAAAGTATTAGAAAATATATAATCATTCTAGGTAAAGGGGAGGAAACTATAGGAAATCTATGCATATAGATAGGGGGAGTTCTATTCCATAAATATGCATGTTGATAGGGGGAGAAATAATCCCTTAGTTGATATCCTTATATGTTTTAATGAATATATTTTCTTAAGGAAGTTTGTCATCATCAAAAAGGGGGAGATTGTTGGCTTTAAGTTTTCAACCTTAATCTTAATATTGGTTTTGATGGTTTTGATGATAACAAATATGAAACTAATGATTTCATTGAGAATATCTTTCAGGTTCCATATCAATTAGCATTCGATGTCCTCGATCGGAAATATCGGAGAAATCGGATATCCGAAGGACATTGATCGTCGTGCTCGAGTTCGTCGTGGAAAGTTTATCGAAGATCGACGTGTGCGCCAAAGTCACATTGGACGGGCTCAAAGTTCACATGAGAGCTCTCGAAGTTGATGCACGTTGAAAGCTAGAACCCGAAAATGAAGTGCGGAAGAAATCAGCTAAAAAATAAACTCAGCCTAAGTTCGGTCGACCGGTCGGTCGATCGAATAGGGTAAGGTATCAGGCAGTAGCCTTATCGGTCGATCGATCGGTCAATCGAACACTGCCTAAAATAGGCAGTGGCTACTTCGATCGACCGGTCGGTCGACTGACAGAGGCCTAAAATAGGCAGTAAGCCTGGTGGTCAACCGATCGGTAGACCGACCTAAGGATAGCCAAAGATGCAAAACGCGTCGATCGACTGATGGGTCGATCGAAAGTCACGAATCGAGAAATTTGCGTCAAGCCACAGGGAGAGGAGCAGTGGTCGAATAACCGATCGACCGACCATTCGACCGACGGTTTGCAACAGATAGTTTTCTATCCATTGAGCAGCCGTTTCTTCATGAGGGTATAAATACACCCTCATATACTTCATTTAATATTCTTCCTTCATTCTTACAGAGTTTATTGAGTCATTAAGAGGAAGAATTAAGCCTTTCAAAAGATTAGTGATTGCGCTATGTTCTTCCACCAAATTCTTCAAGCGCAAGCTCTGCTGCCTCAACTCGGAAATTGACTCGAGTTCCACCACTCGGCGAGTTGGAGGTTCCAAAGGCTTGGAAAAGAGTAGATAATATTGTTTTACTTCAAGCTCTTTTCCCGTAATTTTAACTGTTCTTTAAACTGTATTTGATTTAAGCGTGTAAGAAGACCTAGGTTGTTAGGTCTTGAATTGGGTGAAGTGGTATCCTTGGTATAGAAGGAGTAAAGTCACTTGTGTAAACTTAGTGTTTACTAGGATTAGTTTAGTTGTCCCTTAGGGTTGAGGTAGAAAAGGACTCTCGATAAGAAGGCGGTGACTTCCTGGTGTGGAAGTGCCTTAGGTCGAGAGTGCGTCTCTTCGGTGAAAAGTCCTAGTGTGTAAGGGAAACGTAAATTAATCTAGTAAAACTAATTTGGAAATCCTAAGCGGGGTGCTTAGGTAGTGGAGTAGGCATTGGAGCCGAACCACTATAAATCTTGTGTTTGCATTATTTTATTTTGTTGTGCTTTAATTGGATAATCATTTATAAGCTTCCGCATCTAATCGCATTCAATTGTAAATTGCCTAACTAATCTAAGAAAACGATTAAAAGTGAATTTAGGCTAATCGAATTAGTAAACTATTCACCCCCCCTCTAGTGTCGCAATTTTTCCAACATCTTCCACCTCAGTCCTAAGGGACAACTCAATTAATCCTAGTAAACTATGTTTACACTGGTGGAATTAAGCCTCAAGCACAAAGGCAACTACCCAATTTCAAGCCCTAACAACCTAGGTCTTTACAAGCTTAAATACAATGAAATAAATCACAAAAATACACAAATAATAGAGCAAATAAATAATACAATAAATAGTTAGATCCAAACACGAGTCCTAGTTCCTCTTGATGCCTCAATGATGAATCGTTCAAAGCTTGAAGGCAAGATCAAGGATGTATCATAGAAACTAGGGTTATCAAAGGGATGGATCAAGAAATACTTTGTGAATGATCAAGAATGGCTCAATAGAATAATAGATCATAGAGGAAAGACTCCCATGGCTTGGTATTTATAAGCCAAGAAGAGTTGGCATGAGACACCCAACTCAACGGTTAGGAAACTAGTCGTTTCCGCCGTCCGATTGTAGGTCCGGTCGATTGTCAGTCGACCGATCGAGCGACTAGAGGCATACTACTGCTTTTTGGCACACTTCGGTCGATCGTTCGGTCGATCGACTTGCCTACTGCCAATTTTTGGCAGCATTCGGTCGACTGAAACTGGGCAGACTGCACGGCTTGGTTTGACTGAGTTTTTGGGTTCTGTCTTCACTAAGTCTACTTATATAACATTTCTTAACTTTAAGTTTATAACTTTAAAATATTTGGATTCAATAAAAATATCTAAAAAATCAAAATCCTTAAGAATCAAAATTTAACTTTTGGGGTCTAGTACAAATTTTTGAAAATTGAAATTTTTTTAATCTTTCGGGTCAAGTATGGGTAGGCTAAAGGCTTCCAAAAAATCCTTAAAAATATCTCGTTATCTTGTTTTTACCTAAGGAACAATTATCGGTATTATTTGTGTCAAGAAAATGTCTAGGTCATATAGCCCTCCAAGGAGCTCCCTAGGCTTAGTGAATTCCAGGATCATTTTCTAATTTGTCGATTTTTTATGTTTTGGGGTTCGGGTTTGGTTTTTGGGTTCTTATGCATCATCATGAGGATTTACAACATAAACTAGACACCCTAGACCTAAACTTTAAGTTCTCGAAGAATCCCGAGCGTCGACGAGCGTTCTTGCCGATTTCTCTGATTTCTTTGATTTTTCCGATCGCGGACATCGTGCGTTAACTGACTTGTAACCTGAAAGTATTTCTCAATGAAACTTTAGTTCCATGTTTGTTATCATCAAAATCGAGATTAAGACTAAGGTTGAAAACCTTAGGCCAACAGTACTCCTACGTCATCGTCCATAACAATACTCTGCGGCTCACATTGAACCTTGTCCTCAAGGTTCTGAGATTAGTCGCTGGCATTGTTCGTAGCTTGTCCACCTGAGTTTTCATTAGTAGCTGTGCCTTCAATAGGTTAGTCTTTAATTCTGCCAAGATTTTGTCTCTTGTTTCCAGTTCCTGATCAACCCCTGAATGCTTTGGGATCCCTCCCAAGTAACGAATGAGAGTCGGTGGTTGTCGCCCATACAGAGCTCGAAAAGGTGTCATGCCTACCGAGTTTTGAAAAGAAGTGTTGTACCAGTACTCAGCCCATGGGAGAAATCTCACCCACTTTGAAGGTTCTTCACAGACGAAGCTCCTTAAATACATTTTGAGACACCGATTTAGAGCCTCCATCTGACCGTTCGTCTGCGGATGGTAAGCTGAACTGAATCCCAGTGTTGATCCCTGTAGTCTCGACAATTCACGCCATAATGCTCCAGTAAAATATCTATCTCGATCGCTGATGATCGAACGTGGTAACCCATGGAGCTTGATGATGCCATTGAGGAAAACCTTTGTGACCTTCTCCATCCTATACTTCTGTGGTAATGGAAAGAAATGACCATATTTGGTCAATCTATCAATTACCACTAAGATTGCATATTGCCCTCTTGAAATTAGCAAACCCATGATAAAATCCATGGAAATATCTTCAAAAACTTTGTCAGGAGTGGGTAATGGCTAAAGCAATCTTGTCGGAGATAGTTGCTCATTCTTCATTTGTTGATAGATTTGGCAGTCGCCAATAAATCGTTGCACATCCTTCCTCATGCCTTTCCAAACAAAGTTTGCTGAGAGGCGATGAAATGTCATGCTGATACCCGAGTGTCCCCCCCAAACGGAGCAATGAAATTCTTTCAATAACAAGGCTTTAATGTGACTGTCACCAGGAATAAAAATTCGACCTTTGAGCAAGAGGATCCCATTTCGATCTTCAAACTTCTCACTAAGTTCACTTTGTCCATGCAGTTGTTGTTGGAGGGATTGCAGTTCCGCATTTTCCTAGTTGAGTTTCCTTACCAGTTCTAAAATGTCAAATAAAGGTCAAGATAAGGACATCAGAGTAAACTCCGGCTCCCTGGATAAGGCGTCTGCTACTGTATTCATCTTCCCCACCCTATATTTAATTTCAAAGTCATAGCCCATAAGCTTGGACACCCATTTTTGTTGCTCTGGCGTCTGAATGACTTGGTGTTGCATCTCCTTGAGCAGTCCATGGTTAGTTACAATTGTAAACTTTCTCCCCAGCAAATATTGGTGCCACTTATGTACTACTCGGACCATGGCATACAACTCTCGATGGTAAGTTGAAGTGGCTTGTAGTCATGGCGATAGCTTCTGACTAAAGAATGCAATGGGCTGCTTCGATTGAGTTAGAATGGCACCAATCCCGACTCCGGAAGCATCCGACTCAATGGCAAACTCTTTACTAAAATCTGGTAGCTTCAGTACAGGTGCTCAACTTAATTCTTCTTTAAGGCTATCAAAGGCTTGCTGAGCCGCACTCAACCATTTTAAAGCCTCCTTCTTCAGGAGGTCTATCAAAGGTGTTGCTATATGTGCAAACCCCCGTATAAACCTTCTGTAGTAACCAACAAGACCCAAGAGTCCCCGGAGGCCTTTTATGTTGCACGACACTAGCCAATTCCGAACAGCATCCACCTTGGAAGGATCCATCTGCAAGCCATCCGCTGAAAAAGATGACCCAAATACTCAATCATTGTGCAACCGAATGAACACTTAGATCTCTTGGCCACAAAATTATTGTCTCGCAATATTTGTAGAGCTATCCGGAGATGCTCCCTATGCTCATTCAAGGACCCACTATTGTAATATCCTAGATATTTAATTATATTATTTTCCTTTATGCTTGTATTTGCCAGCCTAGCGGGCTAGATCGAGGTCGAGCCGAGTCGACTCATGGTCCGGTGCCAGCCTACGAGCTCGGGTAAGTAGGATTATGAATATGAAATTTTGCTTGTGTAGATTAATTTATTTAATTTTATGTTGTGTATGCATGATGGGTGTGCATGTATTGGATGGTTACGTGGAGAGTAGGATTAATTAAATTAATTTAAATTAGCGGGTTTGGGTTGGGTTTGAGATGGATGCAGGTTGGATAAATGGTTTGGAAGGATTAGGATTGAGGAATGGATATAAAATCCCCTCCCCTTGGCCTATGGCTCCCTATTTGGAGCCACACAAGCTTTTGAGAAGATGAGCTAGCCCCTCTCCTCTCTCCCCTTGGAGCTGCCGCCATCAAGAGCCGAATCGCCTAAGCTCCTTCCCTCTCCTTCTCTCTTCCTTCTTTGGAGCCGAGAAGAGAGGAGCCGCCCAACCAAGCTGAGCCGCCCCTCTCTCTTCCCTCTCCTCCCCTCTTCCTCTCCTCAAGACGACGGCTTGAGGTGAGCCACCACCCCCTCTCTTCTCCTTCTTGAGTCGAGCCGCCATCTTTTGAAGCCGGATTCGAGGGCCATCGTCCGAGATTTCTTCTTGATCATCCTTCATATTTAGGTGAGTGGTTTTACCCTCCTTCTTCGGGATTTCTTCAAGTTTCTTGAAGCTGTTCTTGGAGGCTTGATGTTCTTGATTTGTTTTTCGATGTTTCTCTCAAATTCTCGTCATCCTTTGTGTGCTATGTTTGAGGAGGCCCTAAACCCTCCCCTATGTGTGCTGGTGATTCCAGATCGATGAAGGCTTTTGATTCCACAAGGAGCGTTAGTGACAACAACTCTACTGAGCACCGAGGCCGAGGCTGAGGTCGGGGTCAGAAGAGACCACCGCAGGCCCGAGAGGATGTGGGATAGGATCCCATGGTTGTTCAGTTGCAGGACGACGTGGTTGAGCTGACTGAGGCGCTCCGCAGGGAGCAGGAGCTTAGGCAGCAGCCATAAACCAGTAGAGGCAGTACTCGTAACACCAGAGGTGGTCCAGCCAGTAGCACCGGTGGTCAGAGCCCCCAGAGCACCTTCATATGCAGATTTTGTGGCATTGAGGCCACCATAGTATACATGGACAGATCAGCGGTTGGAGTTCACCAGTTTCCTAGGAGATTGCTATGAGTTGTGCAGGGAGCTTGGTTGTTCTCCTGAGACGACCGCTCGAATGATCGGGTTACAACTGAGAGGTCTAGCCAAGGATTGGCTTCACACCTGGAGGGACCGTAGAGCAGTAGATGCACCACTCCCTACCTGGGAGGAGTTTAGAGCTGCTATGGTGGAGAAGTACCTACTGATGAGCATCCGAGATAGGCGGGCAAAAGAGTTCGAGCTACTGCATCAGACCGACAACATGTCGGTAACAGATTATGAGATGGAGTTCACTTGGCTCTCGAAGTACCATCCCACTTTGATAGCCACAGAGACTGCTAGGGTCAAGAGATTTGTTGAGGGGTTGAGGCCGCAGATCACCAGACTGATCCATTACACCGAGGACACTTCCTTTGCTCGGGTTGTAGATGAGGCACTCTGAAAGGAGGCGCTGGTACCGACAGACAGACATGATGGTCCCCAGAAGAAAAAGTTTCGGCCCCAGTCTTCGGGGGGTCAGCCAGCTCACTCAGAGGGGACTTTCAGGACAATAGATCGACCGCAGGGCGGAGGTCATAACAGTTCCAGATGCCACATGGGTTCAGGACTAAGGACGTCATCTGGAGGTTCACAGCGGAGATCTGGACCGCAGTAGTGTAACCGATGTCACAGGAGGCACTGGGGGGCTTGCTGGGGACGTTTGGAGGTATGTTTAAGTTGTGGGCAGACTGGGCATTACAAAAAGGATTGTCCTAGCAAGGGCAGTCAGCAGCCTGATCAGACCAGATGAAAGGTACCGATGTCAGTGGGTTCCATAGCTTAGAGAGGTCAGACTTAGGGAGGAGGCCAGTGAGCTGGTGGTTCAGAGAGACCCGCTGCACGGGTTTTGTTATGAACCAAGAGGGCGCTGAGGCATCCAGGGCATTGGTGTCAGGTAATATTATTGTTGGGTCTGCCATTGCATATGTTTTATTCAATCCGTGTGCTACGCACACTTTTGTATCTGCTTTGTTTGCTGCTAAGTTGTCAGGGATATCTTCTATGCTTGAATTGCCTCTTCTGGTGTCTACGCCTACGGGCGTTTCTATGATGGCAAAGATAGTCTTTTGAGGCTGTGAGGTTGTCATTTGCTGGCATGTGTTGATAGCCGACTTGACACTCCTGCCGATGCTTGAGCTTGATGTAATTTTGGGCATGGACTGGTTGGCGAATCATTTCGCCTCAGTGGATTGCAGGGCTAAGATTGTGACCTTCATTAAGCCCGGATTGCTCCAGTTTACCTTCCAGGGAGAGGGAAGGGGAGAGCCGTTGATAGCGATTTCAGCTCTTAGGGCTCGGAAGCTACTTCTGGGTGGTTGCCAGTCTTTCTTGGCCTTTGTGTCTATGGCAGAGAAGGGCGAAGGTGCGGCTAGGGACATTGGGGGGACGCCATGGTGTGTGGGTTCCCTGATGTGTTCCCGAAGGAGTTGTCAGGGTTGCCTCCAGAGAGGGAGATTTAGTTCTGCATTGATTTGCAGCCTGGGGTGAAGCCAATCTCCATTCAGTCGTATAGGATGGCACCAGCTGAGTTGAGGGAGTTGAAGTCCCAGTTGCAGGAGTTGCTTGAGTTGGGTTTCATTCGCCCAAGTATTTCGCCTTGGGGTGCTCCAGTGCTCTTTGTGGAAAAGAAAGATGGATCCATGCAGATGTGCATTAATTATCGGCAGATTAATTAGGTAACGGTGAAGAATCGGTACCCGCTGCCCAAGATTAATGACTTATTTGATCAGCTTTAGGAAGCTCAGTGGTTTTCTAAGATTGACATGCGGTCAGGGTATCACCAGTTGAGGATCCGGGATAGTGACGTCCCTAAGACTTCTTTCAAGTCAAGGTATGGGCACTTTGAGTTCATGGTGATGTCCTTCGGGCTGACTAATGCACCTGCAGTATTTATGGATCTGATGAACCGAGTGTTCAGAGAATACTTAGATAAATTTGTAATTGTGTTTATTGGTGATATCTTGATTTATTCCAAGAGCAGGGAGGAGCATGCTGAGCATTTGAGGGTGGTTCTAGAAACTCTCAAGGAGCATGGGTTGTATGCTAAATTCTCCGAGTGCAAGTTCTGGTTGGAGAGTGTTGGGTTCCTTGACCATGTGGTTTCTAGGGAAGGGGTAAAGGTGGACCCCGCAAAGATAGAAGTAGTTCAGAACTGGAAGAGGCCGACTAATATCATTGAGGTCTGTAGTTTCCTGGGTTTGGCAAGTTATTATAGAAAATTTATGGAGAATTTCTCCAGGATTGCAACGCCGTTGACCCGCCTGACTCAGAAGAAGGCCAAGTTCGAATGGGACAATAAGTGCGAGGAGAGCTTTTTGAAGCTCAAGGACCGCTTGACGTCGGCACCAGTTCTAGAAGTACCCTCGGGCTCGGGAGGATTTGTTGTTTACTATGATGCCTCCCGGGTCGGCTTGGGTTGTGTGTTCATGCAGAATGGCATGGTGATAACTTATGCCTCCATGCAGTTGAAGGTTCACAAGAATAATTACCCAACTCATGATCTTGAGCTGGTAGCAGCGGTGTTCGCATTGAAGCTGTGGTGTCACTACCTTTATGGCGAGGCTTGTGAGATATACACAAATCATAAGAGCCATAAATGCCTTGTGTCACGAACCAAAACAGACTTTATTTCAAGTAACTTAAATGAAATGTAAAGTGCGGAAATAACAACTTAAGTTCAACATTTTAAAAGTCCAGCTACAATAAAGTCTAAAATAAATGCCATAAATGCCTTCAGGGCTACACCTCCAAATCAAACTAATAAAAGTTCATGACTACTACAAAAAGACTCGACTACGACCCTAACTAGGATTACTATGAGATCATGCGGCTCCTCTGCCTTCCAGCGGTGCCAACTGCATCCAACCCACTTCACTGGTCAGGCTCTGCAAAATAGAAAATCAAACGACAATGGGTGAGTTCAAAGAACTCAGCGAGAGGTTCTACCAACCCTCACAAATAAATATCACAGAGATAATAAGAATGAAAATCTATCTCTACAGAAGGTATAGTCACGAAGGTGTGACTAGCTAGCAAGCGAACAAGCCACACATGCCTCAAGGCATCTAACCCTCCAAGAGTGGAGAACATCAGGCCGAAGCCTACCATGCCCGAAGGCAACATCACATACTAGGATAATCAGGAAGGCCCTCCGAACTTATCCTAGTATAAGGAAACTCGGGAGCAATCGGGAAAGGCCCTCCGAACTTGCTCCGCGAGATGTGATATCACAAGAGTAATCGGGCAGGCCCTCCGAACTTACTCTTTTAAGACATCTCAAGAATAATTGGGAAAGGCCCTACAAACTTATTCCTCTTTAAATATAAATCACCTCGGGGATAATCGGGTAGGCCCTCCGAACATATCCCACGAGGCCAAACTGGAACAATCGGAAAAGGCCCTCCAAACTTATTCCACGGGTTGGGAATTTATCGTCCAACCTTCCGGGCTTAGCCCACAATCTGGCTCCTAATCGAGCCGCTTCGCCATTCGTAAGGATATGGCGCATCATGACCTAAGTCAAGACTCTCCTACGGTGTCCTAATTAGGAAGCGTTTCAACACTCCACACCCGACCCCTATCTCTTAGACCCGTAATGTCATGAACCTGTGTGGTTTTATTTCATGCATACTTTATAAGTTGGTTCATAACAGATTATGCTCACCCTTAATCCAATTTTAATTATGCAATTAAAATTTAGATCACCAAGATTAGGGTTTTGTTTTAGGGTTTTGTTTTAGCTTACTATTCTGCCGTAATGTATCTAACCTGAATCTAGTCTCCAAAGTGTGTCCTATATTTCCAAACTATATTTTCTGGTCGAAACAATTGGTTACACGACTATATTCATAGAAATACACACCACAACAAGCAATCTAAAAATAGCACAGATTCATCATCTCAGCATAAAATTCCAGCAACATACAATTTTCAACATAACATGAAATTAAATCTGAAAATGAACAAAAATTAACTCCTTAATTGTCATTATTACATAATACTAATCTCGAGATTAATTTCACAGAATTCATGCTTTTTAATCAAGATTAAAAAGAATCTACAACACTTCTCAAGAATCCCCATGGCATAAATTACAAGATCATGATCTTAATCATGATTTCTACCCAAAAATCACAGATTTAATCCTAAGCATACAATCCACAAATCAATAACCCAAATTAGGTAAAGAGATCAAGATTTACACATCAAGGAGACAAGAAGGCTCATTCGATCTTTTCATCGAACACCTTGAGGGCGACCCCGATTTCCCCCTTGGCCGAGCACCCCTAGGTTTACCCTAGGGCTGCCGAGCCCCATAGGGGAGAGGTTAGGGCCTCCTCAAGCACAAACTACAAGAAATCACAACAAGAACTCGAAAGAACATCGAAACAATTCAAGAATGAAACAAGAAACGCCAAGCTGCCAAGAATGGCTTCAAGAATTCGAAGAAAACCCGAAAGAGAGAGGGTAAACCACTCACCTAATTTAGAAAGAGGATTGAAGAAGAAAATCCAATCGACAACCTCCGATTATAGCTTCGAAATTTGGCGGCTCAACACCCAAAGAAGAAGGGGCAAGCGGTAGCTCCTCCCATGCCGTCGGCTCCAAGGGGAAGGAAAGAAGCAAGGGGGGGGGGAGGGGGAGGGGGGGAGGGGCTCGACTCAAGGCGGTGGCTCCCTCGGCTCGGCTCCACAGGGAAGAGAAGAGGAAGAGGAGAAGGAAAGGCTAGCGGCGGCTCGGCTTTGGGTGGCGGTGGCTCCAAGGGGAAAGAGAGAAGGGGGCCGGCTGTTGGCTTGGCTAGCGGCTAGCTCCCTCTCTTCAAAACTTTGGGTGGCTCCAAAAATAGGAGCCAGAAGCCAAGAGGAGGGGGTTTTATACTCCCTCCTCAACCCTAACCCCTCTAAATCCTTTATCGAACCTGCATCCACCTTAAACCGAACTTGAACCCGTTAATTTAAATTAACTTAATTAAACTTATTCAAATCCTAAAATAAATCATAAGCAATTAAATAGACACATAAACATAATTAAACAATTATGCATACACAACATCAAATTGAATAATTTTAACTACTCAAGCCAAATAATTTCATATACTACTTACCTGAGCTCGCAAGCTCGCACCGGACCATGAGTCAGCTCGGCTCGACCTCGAGCTAGTCCGCTAGGCTGGCAACACAAGCATAAGAGGAAAAATAAAATTAAAATATCTAGGATATTACATGACTGCACGATCATGTACCATCCGGGGAAGGCAAATGTGGTAGCCGATGCTTTGAACAGGAAGTCCATGGGCAGTCTGGAGCATTTGGCAGTCAAGAGAAGGCCGTTGGCTCAAGATTTGGCCCAATGTTTGGATGGCGGGGCAATCTTGTCAGTATCAGCTTCTGGTGCATTGGTGGCTCACCTGAGGGTTCAGTCCATGTTGGTTGACATGCTGTGGGCAACGCAGGAGGAGGATGTTGGCTTAAGGGTTTCTTTTAAGCCTCGATCTTTATTTTGATGATAACAAACAAGTATTTAATCCATATGTGAAGTTTTGAGTTTAGGATGAGGTTGCCAAACGCATGCCAAGTTCGTTCAAACAAATCGAAAGAAAAGACCGTCAAAGAAATGGAAGAAGAAAACATCAAAGAAAGTCTCAGGCATAAATCAAATAGATATCTTGTAATATACCCCTAGGACGATCTTATCCCAAGCCTAATTGTATAGTTATCCAAGTTATAACTTGGTAACTAAATCCATAAAAAAGGCATGTAAAAATTACAAGTAGAAATCAGCCTCAGCCTGCATTCGGTCGACCGGTCGATCGACCGAACAAGGCAGTATCGTTGGCAGCAGCCAATTAGGTCGACCGAATGTGGGATCGATAGATTTGCGATAGTTGGTTGACCCGTCGGTCGACCGAGCACTCACATAAGCCAGTGGTCTCATTGGCGGTCGACAAGTCAATCGACCAACGATCGACTGACAAGCGACCGAATGGCGTCAACGACTATTTTTTTGCCCGTTGAACGTTCCATTCGGCTGAGGGGTTATAAATACCCCTCACCTAACTTCTTTAAAGTTTCTTAGAAATTTTATTGAGCATTAAAGAAGTCATTTGAGCCTTCATAAGAATTGATTTGTTGCGCGCCCTTCGCCTTCGTTGACAACATTCCTCAAGCGCCTGCTTCCCCGCTTCCCTCAACTCAACTGCAACTCAAAGAGTCATATGCTTTCAAGTTGGAGGCCTAAAGGATTGGGAAAGGAGCTTTGGTTCATCCTTGAATTCTTAAGCTCTTTCCATTGTATTTGAAGTTTATTTCAATCTTGTTTTCCATTTGTAATAGCTGCTAGGTGTGGTAGCGAAACAATTAGGGAAAACTTTATAGGATTGTGTTTTGCCTAGGTGAATAGAATTGAGGGGTTCTCAGAGTGATGAGAAGAGTGTCCTCATTGCATTCAAAGAAAAACACAAACTCTATAAAGTAGTTTTTAGAAATCCTTGGTGAGGAGGCAAGGTAGTGGAGTAGGCAGTTGGCCGAACCACTACAATTAATCTTGTCTGCATTGCTTTATTGATTGTCTTTCATTGTTATTAATATTTGATCACATCTATTGTCAAGAAACACTTGCACCTAAGTGAAGTTAAAATTGAGTAAAAAAGAAAAATATAAGAGATAAGGGGACAGATACTATTCAACCCCCCCTTCTAGTGTCGGGTTTCACACAATAATTGGTATCAGAGCAAGGTCGTAGATCAAGATTTAACCATCTTCCCTACATAGATGTCTAGTGAAATCCAATTAGCTCAAGGGTCCTCTACTCATACTCCACCACTATTCGATGGAAACAACTATGCCTACTGGAAGATCCGCATGAATGGCTTCCTACAATCTCTATGCATAGATGTTTGGAGGATGATTTTAGTAGAGTATAAGCAACCCAATGAGGATATGGATAAATGGGACCAAAAAGATATTAGACTCTTCAATGCAAATGCAAAGGCCGTCAATGCTTTATATTGTGGCCTATCAATTAATGAATTCAATAGGATTTCTACATGTAAGTCCGCATATGAAGTATGGAAGGTCCTAGAGACCACCCATGAAGGGACTTCACAAGTAAAGGAATCCAAAATAAACTTGCTCATGCATGATTATGAAATGTTTAAGATGCTATCACATGAGTCCATTGATGCCATGCATGCTAGATTCCAAAATATTACAAATGGCTTAGTTAACCTTGGCAGAGAAATAAGGGAAGAGGAGAAGGTAAGGAAACTCCTCCCTTCCCTTCCAAAATCTTGGGAGCCGAAAGACACAACCATACTTCATGAGCACCTTGAAGATTACCGAGCTCGTTGGGTCTCTCATGACACATGAGACCCACATGAAGTAATACCAAGAGGAAGATGCCCCCAAAGGCAAGACCATCGCCTAAAAAGCATCACATCGAGCAGAAGAGTCGTCACCATCCGAGGAAGAGACAGATGATCTTGAAGAAATGGCGATGCTACCAAGAAGATTCATGAGTTTCATGAGGGGAGGCATGAGGAAGGGAAGAGGAGGCTACACATGCTACAATTGCAACAAGACCGGGCATCTAAGCAAAGATTGCCCACTTCTCAAGATGGACTCCACCTCCAACCCTCACAAAAAGGAAAAGTACAAGAAGAAGAAGAAGGCAATGATGGCCACGTGGGATGAAAGCGAGGCCTCATCGAGTGAAGAAGAAGCAAAGAGTGAAAAGGCAAACCTTTGCTTGATGGCCAAGGATGATGAGGTAACATTTATTTTTGGTGAAGCTTCATTTACTCAAGAAGAGCTAGAAAATGAATTTGAGCAAATGTATGATGAATTCAATGCAATTAGGAGAAAACTTAAAGATCTCAAAAAGGACAATAGATCTTTAGAGCTTGAGAATGATAGTCTGTTACTTTCATGCAATGCCTTAAGGAAAGAAGTAGACACCCTTAAGGAAGAGACAAGCACCCTAGAGAAAGCTAAGAATGACTTAGAGATTGACAATAAAAAATTAGAGAATGAAAACAAGTATTTAAGTGATCAAGTCGAGCATTTGAATGATAGGATGCTAACATTAAAAAAGGAACTTTGCATGCTTAATGAAAAAATGACAATCATCCAAAATGTCATGCCAAAGGTTGTCCATAAAAAGAAATCATCATACTTTCATGCTCACACACACACTAGAAGAAAATTTAATGGAAATTGCTTTTCTTGTGGCATATTTGACCATATGGCCAAGGATTGTGCATTAAGAAGGAACCCACATGCAAGATTTAAATGGGTTCCTAAACTGACTAACACTCAAGGACCCAAGAAAATTTGGGTACCTAAAGTGGTCTCTTCTCCTTTTGTAGATGGAGAAGCATCCTCAAGCAAGTAGGAGCACTTGGATATTGGATAGCGGTGGCTCAAAGCACATGACGGGTGACATTAATTTATTTGCAATCCTATCAAGTAAAGATGGTGGACATGTCACATTTGGAGACAATGCTAAAGGTAAGATTGTTGGCATTGGTGACATAGGTTTACTCCCTTACCCATGCATTAAGAATATTTTATTAGTTGATAGGTTAAAACATAATTTGATTAGCATATCACAATTATGTGATAATGGATACATAATAGTTTTTGAAGCATCTAAATGTATTATTAGAAGTGCACCATCAAATGATATCTTGTTTATTGGAAATAGGCAAGAAAATATATACACCTTAGAATTAAATGTCTTGCCAAATCCTTAGGTTAGATGCTTATCTGATTCATATCCGCAAGTAAAAATAGATATGGATATGGATACAGATTTAGAAAACTTATATCCGCGTGAATATAGTGCGGATACGGATACGACTATGGATCCACACCGTATCCACACCGCCTATCCGCGTCTCTGAATTACTATTTTGCCCATATAAGTTATTAATATATATAAGAGCTTTATGGTAATTTCATGTCAAGATGAATTTTGAAATATATTATATATTTATTTTGGATCAATGAATTGATAATTTATTGATTTTTTAATTAAATATATTATTTTAATATATTTTTTATTAAATACGGATGCGGTGCGGATATCCATATTTGAAGCGGTGCGGATATGGATATCCATATTCACATCCGTAGCGGATACGATGCAGATACGGATGGGTGGATATGTGGTGCGATGTGGATATAGATAATCCAGTATCCGCACCGTATCCGTTCCGTTGCCAGCCCTAAGCATGAGCCTCATCCAAGAGATATCTATGAAAGAATTAGTTAAATGCTTACCCAAGATAAAATTTGACAAAGACAAACTTTGTGATGCATGTCAACTAGGTAAGCAAGTCAAGATTTGGCCCAATGTTTGGATGGCGGGGCAGTCTTGTCAGTATCAGCTTCTGGTGCATTGGTGGCTCACCTGAGGGTTCAGTCCACGTTGGTTGACATGCTGTGGGCAACGCAGGAGGAGGATGTTGGCTTAAGGGTTTCTTTTAAGTCTCGATCTTTATTTTGATGATAACAAACAAGTATTTAATCCATATGTGAAGTTTTGAGTTCAGAATGAGGTTGCCAAAAGCATGCTAAGTTCGTTCAAATGAATCGGAAGAAAAGACCGTCAAAGAAATGGAAGAAGAAAATGTCAAAGAAATGCTCGGGCATAAATCAAATGGATATCTTGTAATATACCCTTAGGACAATCTTATCCCAAGCCTAATTGTATAGTTATCCAAGTTAGAACTTGGTAACTAAATCCATAAAAAAGGAATATAAAAATTTCAAGTAGAAATCAGCCTCAGCCTGCATTCAGTCGAATGATCGGTCGACCGAACAAGGTAGTATCGTTGGCAACAGCCAATTCAGTTGACTGAATGATGCGAAAAAGTGGCAGTAGCTGCAGAAGGCTGCGTCGGTCGACCGATCGAAGCAAAATGGGCAGAATGTTCATCGGTCGATCGGATTGGAGATCACAAGTCGCGCGACCCTGGCTCTACTGATTCGGTCGACCGACTGGTCGACCAAATGTGGGATTGGTAGATTTGCGATAGTCGGTCGACCCGTCGGTCGACTGAGCACTCACATAAGCCAACAGTCGCATTGGCGGTCGATCAGTCGATCGACCGATGATCGACTGGCAAGCGACCGAACGACGTCAACGACTATTTTTTTGCCCGTTGAATGTTTCGTTCAGCCGAGGGGTTATAAATACCCCTCAACTAACTTCTTTAAAGTTTCTTAGAAATTTTATTGAGAATTAAAGAAGTCATTTGAGCCTTCCTAAGAATTGATTTGTTGCGCGCCCTTCGCCTTCGTTGACAATATTCCTCGAGCGTCTGCTTCCCTGCTTCCCTCAACCCTGCTGCAACTCAAAGAGTTATCTGCTTGCAAGTTGGAGGCCTGAAGGCTTGGGAAAGGAGTTTTGGTTCATCCTTAAATTCTTAAGCTCTTTCCACTGTATTTGAAATTTATTTCAAACATGTTTTCCATTTGTAATAGCAGCTAGGTGTGCTAGGGAAACACTTAGGGAAAACTTTATAGGATAGTGTTTTGCCTAGGTGAATAGGATTGAGGGGTTCTCAGAGTGGTGAGAAGAGTGTCCTCATTGTATTCAAAGGGAAACACTAACTCTATAAAGTAGTGGTTAGAAATCCTTGGTGAGGAGCCAAGGTAGTGGAGTAGGCAGTTGGCCGAACCACTATAATTAATCTTGTCTTTATTGCTTTCTTGATTGCCTTTCATTGTTATTAATATTTGATCACATCTATTGTCAACAAACACTTGCACCTAAGTGAAGTTAAAATTGAGTAAAAAAGAAAAATATAAGAAATAAGGGGACATACACTATTCAACTCCCCATTCTAGTGTTGGGTTTCACACAACAGAGGATGCTTTCTGCGCACTCACTAAGGATCTGGCTAGGAGAGGAAATGCAGACCATGGGTTTAGTGTTGACTCGGAGGGCGTTCTGAGGTTTAAGATTAGGAAAGTGGTTCCAGATATGGCCGAGATTCGCAGGCAGGTGCTAAAGATGGCTCATCGGTCCACATACACGAGGCATCTAGGAGCCACAAATATGTACCGAGACATAAGGCAGAATTATTGGTGGAAAGGCATGAAAAGAGAGGTGGTCGAGTTCGTATCTAAGTGTTTGGTGTGTCAGCAGGTTGAGGCTGAGCATTTGAAGCTGATAGGGTTACTCTAGAACCTAGAAGTACCAGAGTGGAAATGTGAGAAGGTAACCATTGATTTTGTGACGGAATTGTCAAAGTCTAGGAAGGGCAATGATTCTATCTAGGTAGTGGTGGATCGCCTAACCAAGACTTCGCATTTTTTACCAGTCAGGATGATCTTTTTCAGCCGAGCAGTATGCAAGGTTGTTCTTGGATCGAATCATCGCTTATCATGGTGTTCCTGTTATGATCATCTCAGATCGGGGTACTCAGTTTATAACTCAATTCTTGCATTCTTTTTAGGAGGCATTGGGCACTCAGGTTTGGTTCAGTACTGCATTTCATCCCCAGATAGATGGTCAGTCAGAGCGGACTATTCAGACGCTGGAGGATATGTTGAGATCATGTGTCCTAGATCTGGAGGGCAGTTGGGAGAGGCACTTACCTCTGATTGAGTTTGCCTATAATAACAGCTACCACAGCAGCACCGGAATGGCCCCATTTGAGGCATTGTATGGGCGGAGATGCAGGTCGCCTACAGGTTGGTTTGAGGCAGGAGATTCCCTTATGATGGGACCTGACCTAGTGGAGGAGATAGTAGAAAAGGTGAAGCTAATCAAAGAGAGGCTGTTAGCAGCTCAAAGTCATCAGAATATGTAGGCTGATGAAAGGCCAGGGAGGTAGAGTTTGCTGAGGGGGACATGGTGTTCCTCAAGGTATCCCCTATGAAAGGGGTGGTGAGATTTGGTAAGAAGGGAAAGCTAAGCCAGGTTCATTGGATCGTTTCCTATTCTCAGGCGCAGGGGAGCTGTGGCCTATGAGTTGGCCTTACCTCCAAGTATGGACTGAGTACATCCACTGTTCCATGTGTCTAAGCTGAAGAAGTAGATTCGGGATGAGTCCCATATGATTGAGACTACCGCAGTGAAGGTGGATTCAGCAATCTCCTATGAGGAGCGGCCGGTTGAGGTGCTAGATCGTCAGATCAGAAAATCGAGGTCCAAGGAGATCCCCTTGGTTAAGGTCAGGTGGGAGCACCATTCTAGGCAGGAGGCCACTTGGGAGGTGGAGCAAGATACGAGGGAGCGTTATTCTTCATTGTTTGATGATTTGATGAGTCCTTAATTTTCTTTTTCTAAAATTCGAGGACGAATTTTCTTTAAGGAGGGAGGATTATTTAATTATATTATTTTTCTTTATGCTTGTATTTGCCAGCCTAGCAGACTAGATCAAGGTTGAGCCGAGTCGACTCATGGTCCGGTGTGAGCCTACGAGCTCGGGTAAGTAGGATTATGAATATGAAATTTTGCTTGTGTAGATAAATTTATTTAATTTTATATTGTGTATGCATGATGGGTGTGCATGTATTGGATGGTTATGTGGGGAGTAGGATTAATTTATTTGGCTTGAGGTGGATGTGGGTTGGATAAAGGGTTTAGAAGGGTTAGGGTTGAGGAAGGGATATAAAACCCCCTCCTCTTGGCTTGTGGCTCCCTATTTGGAGCCACACAAGCTTTTGAGAAGAGGAGCCAGCCGCCAGCCAGCACCTCTCCTCTCTCCCCTTGGAGTTGCCGCCATCAAGAGCTGAGCCACCTAAGTTCCTTCCCTCTCTTTCTCTCTTCCTTCCTTTGAGCCGAGCAGAGAGGAACCGCCCAGCCAAGCCTAGCCGGCCCTCTCTCTTCCCTCTCTTCCCCTCTTCCTCTCCTCAAGTCGGCGGCTTGAGGTGAGTCGCCGCTCTCTCTCTTCCCCTTCTTGACTCGAGCCACTATCTTTTGAAGCCAAATTCGAGGGCCATCATCCGAGATTTTTTCTTGATCATCCTTCATTTTTAGGTGAGTGGTTTTACCCTTCTTCTTCAGGATTTCTTCGAGTTTCTTGAAGCCGTTCTTGGAGGCTTGATGTTCTTGATTTGTTTTTTGACATTTCTCTCAAATTCTCATCATCCTTTTGTGTGTCATGTTTGAGGAGGCCCTAAACCCTCCCCTATGGGGCTCGGCAACCCTAGGGTAACTGTAGGGGTGCTCGGCCAAGGGTGGAGCAAGGGTGCCCTCAAGGTGTTCGATGAAATGTCCAAGTGAGAGTTTGTTGGTTATCTTGTAGTTTATGTTTTGAATCGGTGCTTAAAATGAGTTCTTATATGTTCAAGCATGCTTAATATTTAATTTGTGATTTTTAGAGAAATTCATGTTTTGTGAAAATTAGGATCTTGATGTTGATACCATGAGGGTTCTTGCAAGATGGGTTCTTGATTTAAATGCTTGATCTTAAGGATGGTTCTTGATTAAAGATGATGGTAGTGCTTGATAATCTTGTTTAAAAATATGGTTTCTCTGAGATTTATCTGAATATTATAATACTGATATGTTGGTAAATTAAGGATGTAATTTCAGTGAATTTTCGGATTTATTTTTCATGATATGCTGAAAATTCAATATTGTTGGAATTTGATGCTAAGATGATGAATCTGTGCTATTTTTGTAATGCTTGCTGTGGTGTTTGTATTTCTCTGAACATAGTCGTGTAACCTATCATTTTGACCAAAAACCAAAGTTTGGAAACATAGGACACACTCTGGAGACTAGATTCGAATTAGATACATCGGTTTTGGGCAGAACAGTAAGCTAAAATAAAACCCTAAAATAAAACCCTAATTGTGGTGAACTAAATTTTAATTGCAGAATTAAAATTGAGTAAAAGGGTTGGCATAATCTGTTATGAACCAGCATGAGAAGTTTATGCATGAAATAAAATCACACTAGTTTATGGCATTACGGGTCTAGGAGTTGGGATCAGGTATTGGAGTGTTGAAATACTTTGTAATAGGAACACCCCTAAGACACCGTAGGAGAGTCATGACTTAGATCATGGTGCGCCATATCTTTATGAATGACGAAGAGATTCGTTGAGGAGCCGGATTGCGGGCTAGGCCCAGGAGGTTGGATGATTAATTCCCATCTTGTGGAACAAGTTCGGAGGGCCTTTCCCGATTGTTCTAATTTGGCCTCTTGAGATAAGTTCGGAGGGCCTACCCGATTATCCTCGAGGTGGTTTTTAAGGAATAAGTTCGGAGGGCCTACCCGATTATTCCTGAGATATCTTAGATGAGTAAGTTCGGAGGGCCTACCCGATTACTCCTGTGATTTCTTAAAAGGGGCAAGTTTGGATGGGCGAATCCTGATTGTCCCTACGCGTCTCGTCGAGCAAGTTCGGAGGGCCTTCCCGATTGCTCCCGAGTTTCTTTATACTAGGATAAGTTCGGAGGGCCTTCCCGATTGCTCCCGAGTTTCTTTATACTAGGATAAGTTCGGAGGGCCTTCCCGATTATCCTAGTATGTGTTGTTGCCTTAGGACATGGTAGGCTTAGGCATGTTGTTCTTCACTGTCTGGGTGTTGACTGCCTTCAGGCAGGTGGTGGCCGGATGGCCTGGTAGCTGGTCATTCCCTTGTGACCTTTTCTTGCTTGAGTCAGGAGTTTTACCTTATGCATCTTATGTGTGATGTTTGTTTTTGTGAGGGTTGGTAGAACCGCTCATTGAGTTCTTTGAACTCACCCGTTGTCATTGTTTTTGTTTTGTAGAGCCTGACCGGTGAGGTGGGTTGGAGCACTTGGCACAGCTGGAGGGCAGAGGAGCCACATGATCTCATATCAGTCCTAGTTAGGGGTTGTAGTCGAGTCTGTAGTAGTTTGTCATGCACTTTTGTTTTGATATTTGGAGTTGTAGTCCCGTGGGGACATTCATGTTTTATTCAGACTTTTATTTGTTAAAGAATTGTTGCTCTTCGATTTATTTATTTCCGCACTTGAGATATTTATTAAAAACTTTGATGTTTTGAAATAAAAAATCTATTTTGGTTCTTTTTATTAATAAAATATGTTGTTTATTCTACTATTTTTATGAGTTGGCATGAGCATGAGTTAGGCTGCGGGGTATAGGCATGTATACTATGGTCAGTCACGTGACCCTGAACTTGGGGTGTGACAACGGTAAACCAAAATATCATCGAAGAAAACCTGTATAAACTTCCTCAGAAATGGCCAAAAGATTTGGTTTATTGTAGCTTGAAATGTCGATGGCACATTGGACAAACCAAATTGCATTACGAGGAACTCGTAATGGCCATCATGTGTGCGAAAAGCAGTCTTAAAGATATCCTTTGAATGCACGCGAATTTGATGGTACCCAGCCAACAAATCAAGTTTACAAAAGAGGCGAGCATTACCCAGTTCATCAAATAACTCATCTACTGTCGGAATGAGAAATCGATCTTTGATCGTAACGGCGTTCAAAGCTCTGTAATCTACACAGAACCTCCAAGTCCCATATTTTTTCTTCACCAGCAGTACCGGAGAAGAAAATGGGTTGTTACTTGGCCGAATTAGTCCTTCATCAAGTATTTGCTTCACTTGACGCTCGATCTCTTCTTCCAGTAATGTGGGTATCGGTAAGGTTTTACATTGACAAGCATTTGTTTCTCGGGCAAATGAATCCTATGATCAGTGTCCCTTGTCGGCGATAATCCACGAGGAGGAGTAAATACATCTTTATACTCTAAAAGCAATTGTTGAATTCCAACATCCTGACATTCCTCGGATTGTCTTTCATGTTATATCAGTTCAAGATGTTACATCTCCATTACTGATTGAGTCCCACATAGTTTACGAAAAACGTTACACTGGATCTGTTCAGGCTGCATCGAAGCTTCGCCTACCCAAGAACAGGTTGTGCCGTGTAGCTGAAACTCAAAACGCCTTTGGGCGAAATCCATTATGACCGGCCCTAATGTGGCCATCCAAGCGACACCCAACACGATGTTTGAACCTTTAATTGGCAAGGAATGAAAATCTAAAGTAACTCTAGTCCCTTGTATAACCAATGGCAACTTCCTGATGATGCCTTCACTTTTAATGCATGCGCCACTCCCGACCATGACCCTGGCGCAGTTGGTTCCACTGCAAGTCCTAAATACTTAATCGCTCGTGTCTGTATGAAATTGTGAGTGCTGCAGCCGTCAACAAGTACCTATACCTCCTTGCCATGAATTGAGCCTTTAAATCTTAAAGTGGTAGGCGAAAAACACCCAGAAAATGCATTGAAGGAAATCAGCGAATGTTCCGCGCCTTCTTCCTCGGGCAATTCCGGTTGTATAAGTCCTGATTCATCATCTTCTTCCTTGGTCTGACCATCATCCATCATAAACATTTGGGGCGCCTTGCACTTATGACCCCAAGAATATTTTTCGTTGCAATAAAAACATAGACCTTGCTCACGCCGTTTTTGAGCTTCACTCGAAGAGATGTGACGAGGCATTTGCCGAGTGCCAGTGGAAGACGATGACGATGCCGTTGAGGACGCCGTCATTTTTGTAGATGACGCTACAATATTTGCGCCTTTAGAATATGAATATGGGCTCCCTGATGTGCCCTTCTGAGGTGTTGGTAAGAGACGCTGAGATTTTTGACCAATCGGCCAGGCCGAGAACCTGTGCGCAGCTGATACCTTTGCCTAGCAGCGCTTGGCCAAAGTAATGGCTTCGTGCATTGTAGTAACCTGAGTCGCTAGTACATCTAATTTAATATCCGGTCGTAACCCAAAAATGAAAATATTCAGCAAGAAAGACTGTGGCAAATCTGTTGTTCTTAGAGCTAATTCTTCAAATTTGGTCTCGTAATCTTCCACAGTGGTATGCTGCACAAGCTTTGTAAGTTGCCCTTCCAGTGGCTGCAGATCCGTCAGTTCAAAGCGCCGGCAGATGGCATCCACCAAATATCTCCACCAAACCAACTGTTTGCGCCATTGCATCCAACAGAACCACTTTCTGGAGATCCCCTCCATGCAGAAAGATGTCATGGTGACCCGATGCTGATCTTCCATTGAGTAGAAATCAAAGAAATCTTCAGCCGCTGCAATCCAGTCCTCTGCGTCAATGCCATTAAAGAGAGGGAGTTCAATTTGTAGGGGTTTGGGAGGAAACGGAAACTCATCCTCCCCACCACCTTCCCCCCGTGGATTATTCCTCCAACATGATGATTGCATACCCACACCACTGGAAGCAGGTTGCTCTGGTTTACATCTTGACCACTGTACCATATATATGATTATTTAACAAGGCGATCTGGGATGAGATCGTCTGTAAAAGTTTCTGCTGGCCTTCAATCGCCTACTGCTACGATTCCATATTCGATTGCAGCGATCCCAGTAATTGATCATGGTGATCCATTGATTCCTGTAATGCTTTGACTACCTCGGCCAACGCATGAGAACGCGTCTCGATGCTATGCAATCGATGATTGAACAAGAGATTTCCAGGTAGTAGGCTCAATGAAAGCACCAATGGTATGGACTTTGTACCTAGAGGCGAAGTTACATTAGCTTGAGGTTCTCCTATGTGGCTGGAAGTCTTGTTCAGTTCGATCGGACGAATCAAAGATAGAAGAAAAGAGGGATCCGAGGAGGAAAAGGAGGGAAGATAGGGGAGATAGAAACAGAGAAAGAAGTCATTTGTATTCAACTTCACATATCCCGTTTCGATCTATTATTTTCCTATTTATAGTTTCTCATTTACATGCTTCATTAAAATGCATAGTCGCAGCCCCAGTGGGGTCTCTCTCACGCGGTTGCTCCTACGTGGCTTTGCGTCGTGCTCCTCTTGATCACACGCAACTGCCGTTGCTCGGGCTAATGTGTCAAGATCCTCACCCTCGCCTTTTCATGCAGTGTGATTTGATCATGTACTCTTACGTCATTGTCCATAACAGTTTATCGTCAACTAACGTGAAATTATTTAATTCAAAGTCCAACTAAAACAACTGGGAATTGAGGATGTGATGTTTTTTAGTTCTTTCTTTTGTTTTTTTAATGACCACAAGATCCACATACGAGATGATGTGGGATGCGAAAGAATTGATGTTTATGAATTCTTGTTCGTGACCACAAGATCCGAATACAAGAAGATGAGAGACGCGAAAGGATTGTGTGGGTTTAACAGTGTTATATGGATAACTAATAGGAGAATCTTTCTAAAAGGTAGGTTTTTTTATTTTGATGTTTTTCATATATATATATATATATATATATATATATATATATATAATATAGTATCACATTTTTTTGTTTTAAATTCTTTATTTTGAAATGTTTATTCGTGTTCAAGTCGATACCCTTGGCGGTAGGGATGAGCATGGGTCGGGACGTCTCGGCCATCCCGGTTCAGCCCGACCCAAAAATTTGGAAAAAATCCCGTCCCAATTCAAAATCGGGGTGGGATTGGAACAAACATGTTTGTCCCGAGTAAAAACCAGGATGGGACCAAGACGACATAAAACAATCGAGATTGACCTGACTCGACCCGATTTATAATATAAGTAATATTAATTATTTAATGTAGATAATATTTTTATTTTATAGGAAAAATAATATTAACAAATTCAGGACGTCCCGGTCCCATTCCAAAAAATTCGAGACGAGATAAAATTAGAATGCTTCATATTCGGGCCCGAAATAGAACCGGAACATATCAAATCCCACCCTTCTCGACCCAAAATCAACCTTACTTGGCGGTGCTTGAGAGGAGTGCACAATGGTCCGAGGAAGGAGATGGGAGACGGGTAAAAGATGGGAGATGATAGAGATAATAAGGAGGTCAATTTCTAATTAAATAGTAGTTTAGTATTTGCTTAATAAGGAGAATTGATATAATTTTTAAATGCCTGTTTTAAAATATTACTTGTTTAGTTATTTTTTATTAATTTTATATAATAGAGAGATTTATTGTAAATTGTCATTTAATTTTTGAATATTAACAATAGTATATAATATTTAATTTCATGTTGGATAAAACATATAGGAAATTTTAATGCCTTATCTCCCTATAAATTAATGAAATAAAATATAATTAACTATATTAAAAATATAATATAAAATAACATTTAAAACATATTTAGTACATTCCTCTAATATGCATTTTATTTTTCGTTAGGGGACAGTTTGGCCGTGATATAATAAAAATATTTTTCGTTTATATATACAAAAATATCCATTAAATATTTCAATACATAAAATCATAATTAATTTTTGGATTAATTAATGTATCTAGACCCTTTTCACAAATCTAGCCTGATCTTTATTTTGTATCAATTACATTTCGAACTATCAGATTGATGTCAATTCTAGCTCGACGTCAGATATCCGTTAATTCAACCGTTAGGTGTTGATGTGGCATTTGACTCAGCAAATAAAAAAATATTTTTTTATTATCACTTGTCACTACTGGAATAACAAGCATCAGCAATGGTTCCAACCGTTGTTGAGCCGTTGCTGAGAGCCATCAGCAACGGCGTGCAACGGCCCGACCCGTTGCAAAGCAACCGTGGCAGAAAATGCGTTGCTGATAACTTAGCAACGGATCAGCAATGGCCGCAGCAGCTGTTGCTAATAACATTATCAACAATGATTCTGCCATAGCTGTAGGGCCATTGTAGATATGTACATCAGCAACGGCCCGGTTGTCGTGGCAAGGCCACTAGTGAAAGCCCGTTGCTAAGCCGTTGTTGTAGGTCATCTCAGCAAGGCCATTGATAATGTTATTAGTGGCCGTTGCTAATAACATTATCAACAATGATTCTGCCACAGCTGTAGGGCCATTGTAGATATGTACATCAGCAACGGCCCGGTTGTCGTGGCAAGGCCATTAGTGAAAGCCCGTTGCTAAGCCATTGTTGTAGGTCATCTCAGCAATGGCTTTGAGGTTGCGGCCCAAAAAATACGATACACTTTCAGTAACGGCTTTCCCACGGACAACTGTGGGAAAGCCGTTGCTGATGATGTTAACCTGTAACTAAAAAGTTTTAGAATTTCTAATTTCCATTAATACATTGATACATTTAAACTGATACATAAATCACACACCTATTAATATATTAATACACCCATACATAACATACACATCACAGATACACCCAGATATACATCAAAATAATTATACTTATATTTATAATTATCCACAATCATATAAAAACTATTCAAATTCAAAACTATCGTATCAATATCCAAATAAAATAAGTCAATCAAGTAGTATCCAAATAACAAAGTCAATTTCCAAATAAAACAATAAACCTCACGATGACGGTGGAGGAAGGTTTGGATCAAAATATGGCGGGGTCTGGAGTGCTTCGGTGTACACCGGCAGTGGACTGACTCGAGGACGATGGATCTGATGATGCCGAAGGGATGCCTACTTCGGTATGAGCTGAGATGTTGCATGTGTAGCATAGCATGCATCTCCGCCATCATCTGACTCTGACGCTCCATCATCTCACTTTAATGCGCGACCGTCTCCTCCAGTGTCCTTATCCTACTGCTCTGATCATAATTAGTCCTGGAGGTGGACGGCCGCTCACCAGCAACCGAAGGGGTTGGTGCCCCAAGTGGCCCGAGCATAGCTCGCGCATGACCACTATCTGCAAAGCCATATACGTGGCTATGGTCCCAGCCACTTGCAGCCTCGACCCACGTTCCTACGTCAAGGTCCTCGGGGGTGCCCCCGCGCTGCATCACCGTTTGTGTGTAGGTCTCCTACTCGAGTTTAATTTTTTGTTTCATATTTTTCCTAAAACTTAAATTATAAATGAATAATGAATAATTTAAACAAATATACTTACCATAATGATTGCAGCGCAGGTGTCGATGTACTCCCCCGTCCCATGCCCTCGACGGTGAGTCCGCTCAAACACCTCCATCGGGGAGGGTCGCTGGATAGTCCCGTCGTCCATCACTGTCGTCTA
The DNA here is from genome assembly GCA_034359265.1 of Canna indica. Classification (NCBI taxonomy): domain Eukaryota; kingdom Viridiplantae; phylum Streptophyta; class Magnoliopsida; order Zingiberales; family Cannaceae; genus Canna; species Canna indica. The sequence goes on from CP136893.1 coordinate 43,920,471, forward strand.
TATTTACAAAATAAATATATTATTTATGACACAAAGTAACAAATAAAATATATAATTGAATTTAAGGTATAATACTTACCATATGATGACCGTGCACTATAAATGATATTGAGCAGCCAATGTGACGCGCTCCTCCCCAGGACATGCAGTTTCTAGCCGTAGTCCTAGAAACCTCCTGCCATCGATCCATCGACCATAACGCCACGAGCTGGTCCCATATATCTTGAGTAACCCAATCGGGGCTGTATCCCCTAGTCTCCATGATGTTTGTGGTCCGAGCTCGGGCCATCGCCTGAGATCGGGCCGACCCCAGCTAGCCGTTGTACCTCTACCGGGAAATAGCCTCCCAGGCAGTGTAAATGAAGGACCTCTGGTCCTCAGCCCATGTATAGCGAGCATGCAAAATAATAATATCAGTACCAATATTAATCATCATGTATATAAAAAAAATTAATACGTGCCTCAAACTCGCGCCATAGCATGTCGACGTGCTCACGGGGCACGTGAGACCACGTGGGCCATGCCCCATGCATTTATCGGTGGATCATAGAAGATATGGTCCTCGGCACATTGTCACGCCCCAACTCAGGGTCGCGTGACCGGCCAGGATACGTGTCAGTACCCCGAAGCCTACCACTTGCACTGACCAATCATACAAAGAAACAACACTAGACCAATAAGAGAGTCATGAAATAAAACGGTGACCAAACTTTATTAAAGTCAAAACAGTTTTAAGTTTAAAGAAAGCAACGTAACTTTTCAAGGAAACATTTCAAGTTTGAAAGTAGTAAATGTTTTACAAAGATCACTCAGTGCATGACCAACAACTCAAACGACAAGACTACGACTACATGGACGCTTGCTACGAGACCTGTGCCACCAGGCCGTACCTCACTGGTCGGGCTCTACAAAAACAACATAATAAATCGTGAGTTCACGAGGAACTCAGTGAGCGGTTCTTCCGAACCTCCACTTAAATCCCCGTTAGGTAACACATATGACAATATAATTCAGTGAGGAGTTTAATCTAACCAATTTTGCCAAGTCAACTTAGTAATTACACTGGCCGCATTGGCCATTAACAACTTTATGTCATTCGGCCGCTATAGGCCTAAGCACATGCAAAAGGGGGGTTCGGCCATGCCAAGCTTCCCCTCTCTGCAAACCAGGCCAGACCGGCCTCCATAAACCAGTTCAATGAGTCATAAAATGTGTAAAACAATCAAATCACCGAGTCCATCGACTAGGATGGCCACTAGTCTCAGGAAACACTCCGGGTTAGGGATAGTTAGTCCCACCCAACTCGGGTCTACCATCAGCGTGGCCCACCAATGAAATCTCAAGACCCTCCGCCACCCGAGTCTAACACCTAGTGGGCCCGTTGGTGCAATCTCAAGACCCTAGTCACCGCTGAGTCGCGTGGTAGCCGCTCGGCTAATAACACTCCTCAGTAGACCATCTCAAACACAATACACAATCAAGGTTTCTATAAAAATACCATATGTGTTTTCCAAGCATTGCCCATATCCGACCCTTTTTCCCGGGTCGCACTATCCGAACACTAATGTCCATCATCTGTCCCTTGGTGTAAACCTATGCACTTTGTTCCTCTAGGGTAATTACCATTCATAGGTACAAAAATTCTTACTTCTTGATTTATTTTAGCAATGATACATAGAAAAGAAAATGTGTATACCATTACCAATAATAGTTACCAACAATATTTACTAACAATAATTACTAACAATAATTACCAACAATAAAAATAAACGATAATAACATGGGAATGCCGAAATAAGGAGGTTAATACAGCAATTAAATTCTAATTTTTAGTAAGGAAACAAGTGGTATAAGAAGGTAAAGAATGAACTCTAACATAGAAAATAATTAAACATTTCCATGCTCTACACCTCATACTAAATCCTAACCATGTATGTACTATCAAGAACAATTCCTTATAGCATGATACTACCAATCTAACACTACTAGCAATTCATCCATTGAGTGATTAATCTATAACATAAGTTAACGAGTAAATCTCTAGATGTAAGTATGAATCAACTCGAGTTCTTCTCCCCCTTTACCCGCTCGGCCGAACCCAATATGGGCTTAACATGCTCGGCCGAGACTAACCCGGGTGAAAAGGGAGGACCTTTGGCCATGATCAAGGAAGATCAAGTCACCAATCATGAAAAGAACTCGGTCCAAGAGGGTTCGGCCACTCTAGGAATTTGGAGAAAATTCAGCATGACCTTGCCCCTTTTTCCTTCATGCGGCCGACCCTTAAAATCACGAAAAACTTCGAGAAACGTCATCGATAAATGACATGCACATACTAAGATCAAGCCTCGAAAGAAATTCGGTGAATTGACGGAAATCATTACGAGAAAATGATAAATCCACAATAACTTGGGTCGGCTACCCGCCTACCCTAGAGATCTTGATTCAACCACTCACCTCGACTAGAGAAGAGGATGGATGGGATGAAGACGATCTCGATTTCATCGACGACAATGCAGATCCGGTGCTGCCCCAAAAGCTTCCCTTCTCCTCCCCACCTCCCTCGCCCCTCGGGCTGCATGCGGCTCAACTTGTCTCGAGCTGCACGGCGGCTTGGGGTGAGGGATTTTATTCCCCCTTTTTTTCTTTTTTTGACAACAATGCCCCTCCTCACTTAAATCCTCTCACTCGACTCACCTAAACCTGGATTGAACCCCGATTAAATCCGTGAAACAGATTTTAATCCAACTTGAGTCAAACAACACATACATTCCAAAAACGCATTAACCAATGGGCTAAAATTTAAATTATACCTCTTACTCGCGGCGATTTCACGACTCAGCCCGGCTAGTTCCTGATCTAATGGGCTGCACCAAGGAAAATTTTATATTAGGAAACCGCAGGTCTTACACACATCCGCCTACTCAAACCTGCACAACAAAAATAAAGTTCAATATTATATTATGATATAATGAATTTATAATAATTCGTAATTCATGATACATTACCCTCCCCAATCACACTAATGAGTCTACGTGACTCTATGGCTGGCAGAGGCTGCCACCTGTTCAGTCCGTATGGCCGCCTGCGTCTCGATGAACTAGCCTCGGTGGCATGAGGATCAGCGATAGGAGTATCATCGGCAAGAGGATCAGCAGTAGGAGGAAGTGCTGAAGTCTGACCGATCGGAGACTTCAAAGCTCTCATCCGACGATAACCACGACTAACATATCTGTCGAATAAGCATATAATTAGATTATATATATAGTAGAGATAAATTTAATATGAGATATACTTTACAATTATTCCTCATCATTTAAGTAATAGTCTTCGAATTCTTCTTCTTCTTCATCATCTTCTTCATCTTCTTCATCTCCAGCTTCCTCAACTTCATGATCATCATCATCAACATAGTCAACTTCTAATTGAACTAACGTTGTGTCTGCATCATCGAGTATTGGAATAATATGGTCTACTGCGGGAGGATCCTCTTCTTGATAAAAATCATCTGTCACATCAGGTATCGGCTCATTTCTCCTGCTATCGGATCAATTCTTCCTCTAGCTTTAGTCTTACAGACGCCAATCTGCTTTATCTTTATTTCTAGCCAGATACTTGACGTAATATACTTGTTCGGCTTATGATGCCAATATAAAAGGCCCATTTGCGGCCAATTTCAATTTGTAATCAACCTCAACAAGTTTGTATTTTGGATGAACTTTCATGCCCCTTTCTGTTGTATCGAACCAATGATATCTAAATAGGATAACTGATTTCAAGCCGAAGTAGTGCAATTCTAACACTTCTTCTACCAGTCCATAAAAATCCATATCACATTCAACATATGTTGTCCATTTCACGCAGACCCCGACATTCATCGTTTTCTTTGTAAATGCATATTCACCCGTGTGAAATTTATACCCATTAACAAACTATCCGCTATAACACGACACTAGTTGCAACGGTCCACTAACAAACTCAAATATTATTTTATCTATTTCAGCTCTGTGATCTTTGCTGTAAGCCCGAATTCAAGTAGGGAAATCATGATTCCGTAATCTCTCCAATTCTTTATCATTGTGAATAGAGTATTTTTGCACCATCTTAATGTCAAATATTTCAATGAATTGTTCAATCTATGGACAATTGAGTAATACGTACAATTGTGGCAAATGAAACTCTTCGTCGCTTAAGTTTCGAGAAGGACGAGAACCAAAAGCACAACCAGAGTGACAAAATATATTTAAACGTCCATCTGAATGTCGAACTCCCCTATCGTCGTTACGTGGAAGACGATCAAATCTTGTATGTACTGTCGATTCAAAGTATGCCTATCCAACTCGTGCCTCGTATGCCAAGTGTATAGGTAGATGCTCCATCGAGTCAAAGAAGGCAGGAGGGAAAAACTGCTCCAGCTTACATATAATTTCAACAATATTACTTTCAAGTGCTGACATATCTTCGACCCGAAGGACATTTGCACAAATGTTTCTAAAAAACACACTTAATTCAGTCAACGGACCCCAAATATTATCAGGTAGATTATCTTGAAATGCGATTGAAAGCAATCTCTACATGAATACATGGCAATCGTGGCTCTTCATCCTTGATATTTTGCAATCATCGACGTTCACAGATCGAGATAAGTTTGAGGCCTATCCATCGGGTAATCTGAGTTCTTTTATCCATTGACAAACATCTTTGATTTGTTGTTTATTTAACACATATGGGGCCTTCGATTTCAGATATCGTCCGTTGACCTCTTGTAACTCTAACTTCGGCCTCTTACAAAGTATTTTTATATCATGTCGGGCCTTGACATTATCTTTAGTTTTTCTAGAAACATCCATCAAAGTGTTGAAAATATTATCAAACACATTTTTTTCAATGTGCATGACATCCAAATTATGTTGAATCAATAATGAACTCCAATACAGCAATTCCCAAAAGATACTTTTTTTCACACAGTTATGTGTTTGACCAAAGCCCGACACTCTTTCATTCCGACCAAACACTATCTCTCGAAGTGCTGAAACACGTGCTAACATTTGTTCACCAGACAACATCGGTGGTGGCTCATCTCTTTAAACTCTGCCCTTAGTAAATTTATTATGATTCCTTCGATATTATTGGTTAACCGGTAGGAATCGACGATGACATTCAAAGAATGAGATTTTTCGTCCGTTCTAAAGACTGAATGATTTAGAGTATTCCATACAATACGGACAAGAGAGTCGGCCGTGAGTACTCCAACCAGACAACATGCCGTAGGCCGAGAAATTATTGATTGTCCACAAGACCGCAGCCTTTAAATTGAAAATTTGCTTCTGGTGACAATCATAAGTGACAGCTCCCTTAGTCCACAATGTTTTCAATTCATCTATCAAGGGTCTGAGAAACACGTCAATTTCTTTTCGCGGACCCTTAGGACCCGGAATAATCATCAAAAGCTAAATAAATTCATCTTTCATACACATTGACGATGGCAAATTTTAAACTGTTAGCAACACTGGCCAAATTGAATAAGAAGTTGCAAAATGACCAAACGGAATAAAACCATCCGTGCAAAATCCCCATCTGATATTTCTAGTATCCCTAGCAAATGAAGGATAACATCTATCTAAATATTTCCATCCTTCACTATCGGATGGATGAGTCATTACTGTATCGTCACGACTTCTTGCATGCCAACTCATATAGGGGGCGTATTTCCCGACATGAATAATATTTGAAGCCTCGGTGTCAGTGAAAAATACCGAAGCACCTTAAACGGGATATTTTTATGTCGGACCGATTTCTTCTCCTTATAACGAGGATGTTCACATACAGGGCATTTATCCAACTGCACTTTTTCTTTATAATATAAAATGCAGTTATTTTGGCACACGCGTATTTTTTTGTACCCAAGCCCTAATTTTCTCATCAACTTTTTAGTCTTATAAAAAATTGGCTCAAACTTGTTATCAGCATTCCATTAATTTTCTCACTAATTTTCGGTAATTCAATCTCTACCGCAGGTTGTACTTCTGAAGGCAATTCTGTGATATCAACACTTGTAGTATCTGGTGGCACTGACGTCTCAGTAACTAGCTGATGGACATTATCATTTAATTGGAATTGACCCCCAAGACTATCAAGTATCATAGTTTTATACGGATTAGATGGATTAGATAAAGAAATACCATGTGTCTGAACGACAAGATTGCTCGACTTCCTGACTTCATGTAACTCCCCGTGACAAGTCCATATAAAATATCTTGGTGCAAATCCTTTGCTATACAGATGCAGAGTGACAGTTTCACTATCCAAAAATCATGCATTCAAGTAAATGCAGCACAGACTTCAGATTTTATCATCGACGCTAACGAATTTTTGATTCGAATAGGCAAAATTTAGGAAGTAAGTTACGCCTAATCGAAACTCATTCGTTAAAGCTCTACGATCAAGACGTCGGTACATCCAACTTCGATCAGCCGACATGATTCTGTCAATCAATGGCAATTTCTTCAGTTAATGTCTTTAGGTGAGATGGTCCTATTCTATTTGGGATTCATGTTATTCATATTGCACTAAGTATTTCTTTTAACCACTAACTTCATTCTAAATTTCAGCAGCATCTCCCTACAGTTCTTCGAATACGCATATCATCTGGGCGTGTATCAGAGAATAAGAGAGACACAATAGTCAAAATTTAAGAATTAACGAGTTAACAGTTAAAAGAAAAAACTAAGTGCAATACAAATAACTATGTTCCCAAATTGTCCAATCAGGAAGAATTCAAGGGTTGTACATCGTATAAAAGATATTCTACTTCTTTTACACAAACATACAACCCCTGAATGGATCTAAGGTTTTGCTAAATCATATTCGACTCGTCGATGCATACGTGAAACGTATCAACTCGGCGGATAGATGATTATTTTCTAAATGTTTCGATGCCGGTTCGAGTCCACAGTGGACGATTCCGGCACGAGTCCAAAGTGGACAATTCCAACGCGAGTCCAAAGTGGATGATTCCGGCGCGAGTCCGAAGTGGACGATTCTAATTAATCTAAACCTAAAGATTAACAATAAAATTAATCTAAATTAATATAATTTAAATTAATCTAATCTAAACATTTATCTAAATTAATCTAAAGATTAACATTAATCTAAAGATTAACATTAATCTAAAGATTAACATTAATCTAAATTAATCTAATATAATCTAAACATCTAAATTAACCTAAATATTTAATTAATCTAAACATCTAAGATTTAATTAATCTAAACATGTAAATTTACCATAAAAATATTTAATTAATCTAGAATTAGAATTTAATTTTAAAAAATAGGGTTTAAAAAAAACCCTATTTCTCCGGCGTCCAGTGTTCGACATTTGTCGGACACTGGACAATGCTTCGGCCGATTCTACAATAAATAGAGAGGGGGCGAGTTACCTGGAGCGGGCGACGATGGCAGGTGACGGCGAGTGGCGATGGTGGGCGACGACGGTGGGCGACAATGGCGGGCAGGCGGAGATCGGCAGCGGCAGAAGAAAGGAAGAAGAAGGAGGAAGGGGCGTGCTCGATTGGTCGACTTAAATAAACTTATCAGCAACGGCTCACTCATTCGTTAGAAAGCCGTTGCTGATAAGTAACATCATCAGTATTTTATCAGCAATGGCTCACTCGTTTGTTAGAACGTCGTTATTAATAAGTATTTTATTTTCGCACCGCGAGCACGCGATCGGCTAAAGAGTGACGGATGTCGTCGCCGTAACTAAGTCGTTGCTAATGTGATAATATATCTGCAACGGCTCGAGCGACCGTAACAAAGTCGTTGTAGATATATCACATATATAATGGCCCGAGTAGCCGTAAGAACACCGTTAGAAATTGCAACGGCTTGCACCGCCGTTGCTGATAGCCGTTGCTGATCATGATATTTCTAGTAGTGTGTTCCGTGTCAGCATGTAATAAAAAATATTATAATGTTATATAAATATGGAAAATTAATGTATTTATCCCACACTTTAGTCCTTGTAACAAATCTATCATAATCTTTAATATTTCTCCCTAATCTATCCCAAACTTTGGGATTTACAACAATTGTCTCAGTTGAAATTGAATTTGAAATTTATATTACATTACAATTCTAATCAATCCAAAAGTTTGAATTACATTTCTCCCTATTTTTTTACTAAATTCGATTATTACATTAAAAAAATTAAAATTTGGAATAAAACTCATATCTTTTTCATATATCCTTATTATTTATTAAATTTTTATAATTTTGAAAATAATTTCATAATTATCTATTGAAATTGTATTATAAAAAAATTGAATCAAAATTTGATTTTCTTATTAATTTTTTATTTAATTATATTATTGTATTTTAGAGAAAATCGAAATAACTAAATTAAACCAATAACTTTCTATATAGTATTATTATTTGCCAAAAATTTATTTTTTATTTTTTATTTTTTATTCAATATAGCTATTGCATTTTATAAAAAAAATTCAAAACTTTAAATGAAATCAAGATCTTTTTTATTATATTATTATTTATTAAATATTTAACATTATAATTATATGTTATTTAGTGTCTAACAGACTTTGGCATTTTAAATTTGATTTTTTAATTTTGTGTTGATTTTTTTATTCAATTCGATTATAGCATTTTAGAAAAAAATTAAAAATTTGAACCAAATCAATATATTTTACTGATAGTATCACTATATATCGTACATTTAATATTATTTATATTGTATTTAATTTGGCTTAGTATTTAATTTTCTTCATAAAATTTCTTTATTTTACTATAAATTTTTATTTTAAAAAATACAAAATTTAAAATAAAATTTATATATAAAGACTATAAATTAATTTGGTGAAATTAGACGTGGGATTCTTCGAGGTATTAAGGTTTTTCGTGTATTTTTTTAAAGAAAAAAAAATGGTGAAATAGGATATAGAATTATCACATAAAGTGTAAGTTTTGATATATTTTAAGAAATCATTTATCTTCAAAAATTGTAATTGCTGTCAATCCCAAATTTTGGGATAGATTAGGGAGAAAGATTAAAGTTTGGGATAAATTAGAAAGAAAGATTAAAGATTGTGATAGATTTGTTACAAGGACGAAAGTTTTGGATAGATACATTAATTTTTCCTATTTATATAATTTTATAATATTTTTTATTACGTGCTAATGTGGCACAAGTGATAATAGAAAAATATTTTTTTATTTGCTGAGTCAGATGCCATGTCAGCACCTAACGGTTGCATTGACGGGCATCTGACGTTGGGCTAGAATTGATATCAATCTAATAGTTCAGGATGTAATTGATACAAATTAAAGATTATGTTAAATTTGTGAAAAATGTCATAGTTTGGGCTAGATACATTAATTAACCATTAATTTCTTTGTAGAAAATAAAAACTATATTAAAGTTTTAGTCAACGGCCAAAAAGTCGTGATACAAAATATTCTCGAGCTCTTGTGGTAGATTTGATGTCCATGTCATGGATAATTTACTACCATGAGATGAGTTTGCCGCGCAATGGGCGGCTTTGTTTGCATCTCTTTGAGTGTATGCGACAAATACATGTGAGAAGTTAGACATTAAGGATTTGATGTCTATAAATAAAGAGCCTACACTAGGAGGTTGACATGGATTGCTATTGATGATATCCACCAATTCCTTGCCGTCCATGTCAAGAATAATATGATTCAATTTCCTACCAAAAGCATAAGAAAGCGCAAAATAAATTGCAATAGCTTCTGAATAAAAAGCGAAATAAGAGGTAAAATAGTAACATGAGGCATAGATACACTCGCTTGCTCCTCCTTCATTATTTGCAAAGGATACATCATAATTAAATTTGAGGCAAGGATTAGGGGGAGGGGACCAATCACAAGCATTAATTATAGAATACAAATTACCCTCAAGAGTGTACATATTTGTAAATTGGCCTGAGAAAGCCAATATTCAGGTCATTGCCTTAAGCATGGAAGGCCTCGGTTCATCATGCATAATAGCATTTCTAAAGTACCAAATAAACAAGATAGCATTAGTAATAATGGTTTTGGAATCATGATTTAAATTTAAACCAGAATTCAACAAGAACCAACTACCAAAATGCCAACTGTGTCTATAGGTAAATCCAAATTAAGATAAGAACCCAAAGCATTCCATAAATCACAAGAAAACTTACATTCAAAAATAACTGCTTGAAGGTTTCCGCGGAGTTTAGACAGAAGCAAAAATACCCATCGAAAACAAACGAGCTATAGTAGGAAGTTTCGCATGAAAAAATTTCCATAAGATCGTCTTAACTTTAGGAGCAATATTCAATTTCCAAATTAAACTCCAAACATGATTAATACCCACAAAAAGTTCATTTGAATACTTTAAAAAACTATATGCAGAAGAAGAGGAGGCAATTTCGTTATTATTAGGCATCCAAACCAGTTTATCATCATCAAGTTGTACCAAATCAATGCTTGTGATCTCATTCCACAATAAATTGTCGTACATAGTAAGCCGAATGAAATTGGACCAGCTTTGATCCTGAAGCAAATGTTGCACATCTGTAACTTGATTAACCAGGTTAATGTTAAAGTAAGTAGGCTTGATAGTAAGAGGCATGTCTAGTACCTAGTTGTCATTTAAAAAGGAGGTTCTGCTACCCGAGCCAATGATATGCTTAAAGCCTAAATGAAGACCGTTAAAGGCTAAAGTGAAGAGCTAACAAGCATGAGAAGATTTCTTAAGACTGTTATTATGGGAGGAATTTAAGGAAGGGTATTTGGTCTTAACCAAATTAACCCAAATAGAGTTATGGTTGCTCATATAGTTTTGAATTCTCCCAGCTTGAAGGGAGAGACTCTTAGCTAGTCTTAATGTCCTGAATGCCAAGACCACCTCTGCTTTTTGGTAAAGTGATGGTGCCCCGATTTATATGATGAAGTCCCCTCTTATCAGAAGAGTTACTCCAAAGAAAGGTCTTGATTCTAGATTCAATACTAGTGGAAAGCTCAGAGTTAATCCAAGTGACGGAGACAGAGTAAGTAGGATTTGAATTGAGAACAGATTTAATCAAGACAAGCTTTCCGACTTGAGAAAGTAAATTTGCTTTCCAATTACTCAATTTAGAATCAATGAAATCAAGGATATGCTTATGAGTATTAGGGGGAGGCCTTCTAGGAGAAATCATAACACCTAGGTGTTTAAAAGGAAAGTTATCTTTTTTCATGCCTAATTGATTGCAAATTCTATGCATAGTAGAGTTTGAAGTGGATCTAGGAAAGTAAATGTTAGATTTGGAGTAATTAACTCTTTGACCAGTTAACTTTTCATAATTGGAGAAAATATTTTTTACAAAGTTAAGACTTTTTTTGTTTGCTCTAAGAATGAGAATAAGGTCATTAGCAAACATCAGGTTGAAAACAATGAACTTATTTTTCAATTTGAAGGGTGAATATTGGCCATTTTCAATAGCTTTGTTTATAAGCTAGGGTTAAGGTTTGGGCCACCAAGATAAAAAGAAAGGGGGAGAGAGGATCTCCCTGTCTGGTTCCTCTATTAGAAGGAAAAAATTTGGAAAGATGGAGTTGATAAGGCAAGCAGAGGTAGGGGTATTAAAGCAGGCCTTAATCCAAGTTATGAATTGGGAAGGAAAATTGTAAATGTTGAGAACCTTAATGATAGCATCTCTACTAACAAGGTCAAAAGCCTTTTCTATATCAATTTTGATGATAATATTAAGGGTTTTTACCCTTAGTATCAAAAAAAGAATGAACAAGCTCTTGGACAATAATGATGTTATCCTGAATATGCCTGCCTTTGATAAAAGCAAATTGCTCATTGAAAATGAGCAAATGGAGGCAAGACTTTAATCTATTTGCAAGGATCTTAGAAAGGATACTGTAGGAAAGGTTGCAGAGAGCTATAGGTCTGAACTCTTTAACCAATTTAGGGTGATTAATTTTTGGAACGAAGGTAAGTATTGTTTGGTTCCAACCAGGAGGAACAGTGGAGTTTTGTTAGAAGGAATTAAGGTCCTGAATAAAAGAAGATGAAATGATGTCCCAGTAACTTTTGAAAAAATCCACCGCAAATCCATCATGGCCAGGACTCTTCCCATTGCCAAGAGAATTAATAGTGGATTTTATTTCAATCTCTGTAAATTGTTTAGTAAGGGACTCCATAAGATGGGAGGGTAGGGTGGGGAGATTGGGCCAAGAAATAGAGCGATCAACAGGAGGAATATTGGTATTCCAAAGATTGTAATAGTGAGAAACAAATTCCTCAAGAATAAGGTTGCTATCAGTGATGGTATCCTGGTTTGCATTATGGAAGGAATTAATAAAATTAATATGTCTTCTCATTGTGACAATATGATGATAGAAGGCAGTATTCTTTTCCCCATCTATGATCCATCTTGATTTAGACTTGGTCCACCATTTAAGGGAAATTTGCCTTTGCAGGGTCAGCTGTTTGTTGTATAAGGATCTAAGCTTAAGGCGCAAATCATTAAGGGCAGAGGAAAGGTGTTCAAGGGATTCCAGCATGTGAATGTCATCATTGATGTTATTAAGAATAGATTCAAGATTTCCAAGAGAGTTCTTATTCCAATAAGCAAGGACAGACCTGGTATTTTTAAGCTTGGAAGTAATGATGGAGTTATGAATAAGAGTAGAAGGATGATGCCAGGCATTGTTAATGACATTTCTACTTTCACTATGTTCAATCCAATAATTTTGAAACCAAAATAACTTATTTCTTGGTTGCTTATAAGAAGGAATGGAGAAAATTAAAGGCCTATGGTCAGATGTGATTCTAGGCAAATGTTCGACAGGAGAATGACCATAAAAAAGTAACCCGACAGCGTTAGCAAAGACCCTATCAAGATGAATAAGGATTTTAGCTAAACCCTGTCTGTTATTGGTCCAAGTGTATTTGCATCCTTTATATCCTAGAACATTGAAACCACAGTGAATAATGAAAGATTTAAACTCAACAATATGTTTATGAAGCTTAAAAGAGAGGCCACCTAATTTATCCTCAGGGTTTAGAATACAATTAAAGTCACCTAGTATAATCCAATGATAAGAATTTAAATAATGGAGCATTAAAGAAGATCATAAAGTAGCTCTAATAGTTTGGATCAATGCTTGCATAAATAGAACACCTAAGAAATGGTTCACAATTGTCAAATTGAAGAATAACATGCATAACATGCATAACTTGAGGATTAATAAAAATCACTTGAGCATTAACAACATTAGTATTCCAAGCAATTAAAATACCCCCTGAGGCCCCATTATCGGGCTGAATAGTAGCTCTCCAAGTACGGCCGAAGGAAGCAACAAGTTTATTAGAAAGCAAAAGATTCAAATGAGTTTCTTGTAAAGTAATAATATGAACATGCAAAGTTTTAATTTGTGCAGTAATGAAATCACGCATAGGCCTTCTCCATGCCCCCCTCACATTCCAATTAAGAATCTTCATATAAAATATTAAAGGGGTTAGGGGAATGCAAATCCATGGAGGAGTTGGAAGGTTTAGGTACGGGAGGTTTACGAATAGAAATAGGTTTCTGTTTCTTATGCTTAAACATACCATTAGCTAAAGGGGATTTATAAGTAGGAGACTTAGGAGGTTTAGGGCATGTTTGGTTAGCGAAACCAAGTCTGTTTTCATGATTTCAGTTTCACTGAAACCAAAACTGCTTACGAAAACGTGTTTGGTTTAGTGTTTTCGTGAAACTGAATCGAAACCAGAATGAAAACGAAACCAGTTTTTTTAATAAAAATGAAAACAACAGAATGTTGTTTTCTGTGGTTTCGAGACTGTCGGTTTCGTTATCAAAATGCTGTGACAACTTTGTAATTATAAATATTTTTTTATAAAATTAATTAATTTAAAAATAAATCAAACTATATCGAATTTTTAAAAATAAAAATAAAAATCATCATTTTTAACTCAAACTTTTATCTTAAATTTATAAAATAATTAAACCAATTTATATCTAATTGACTCAAACCCAAATTTTAAATAACTCAATTTTCTTAAAGTTGGTCTATTTATAATTTAATCAAACCTAATTTTAGATCATTGGACTTGTTTTTTTTGAAATTTTATAATAACTATTAATTAATTTTTATATCTAATTGAACAAAAAAATCTTAAATTACCAATAACTTAATTAATTAAATAATTTAAATATTTTGTAACCATATTAACAAATATTTAATTTTGTAAACTAACTAAACATTTAATTACTACTAAAGATGTTCAAGAAAAATTAATATTATTTTTTATAATCAAATAAATATTTACTGGTTTCAACTAACTAAAACTGATGTTGTTTTTATTAACCAAACGCGTTTTCGGAAAACTGACCCTAGATATAATTTAAGTTGAAGGTTCAGGGTTAGGAGAATTGAACAAAGATATAATTTAAGTGACTAACCCTAGATATAATTTAAGTTGAAGGTTCAGGGTTAGGAGAATTGAACAAAGAAGATAGCTCAGCAGCCATACCCTCTAAGGTTTTTAAAGAAGGGGGAGCAAAGGTGAAGGTGTTAGGAGCCTCGGAATGAGCATCCTTAAGAGATTGCGCAGGGGAGGGAGGCTGGGGGCTCTCAGGAGAGAGCCGAGGGTAGGTTGTGATGGGATCAGGGATGGGGTTGACTAGAGAGGGGGTATTAGAAGACCCATGAGGATTTAAACTGCTTGAATTACCATCCGAAGGAGAGGGGGGAACACTTGATGGGGAAATGAGTTTAATTTTGTTCGAGGTCACCCGAGCACGATCACTTCCCAAGATTTGGGTCGTAATCGCGTTTCTAGGGTTCTGTTGACGATTCTGCCGGCATTGAACTTGAACCCACGGCCCATAAGAGGGCTCCAGAGGGGGAGAAGCGGAAGAACCATTCACTTCAACATCAACAGATTTAATAGAAGAGTCATCCATTAAAACATTAGAACTCATATTAATAGGAACATTCAAATCAATATCAGTAGATCCCGACACAGGAGCAGTAGAAATATTACTACATTTAGAGACTCGGACAAGAAGAATCCAAGTGGCCAATGACGCCATAGTGAAAATAAAGAATCAGGATATTCTCATATACCACCGGCTGAGAAAAATCGAAACCTTCACTAGAAAACCACATGCCTTACCGGACCGGAACATCAAGATTAATTTTGATACAAACTCGAATATGACGACTATTGGGTGAAATGGCACACTAGAGGGGGGGTGAATAGTGTGTTAATTAAACAATTAGCCTAAATTCGATTTTAATCGTTTCTTAGATTACTTAGGCAATTCACGAATCGAGAAGTAAGAGGAAGCAAGATATATAAATGATTAGCAATAAGAAATCTAAGGAACACAATGCCAACAAAATTATTTATAATGGTTCGGCCCCAATGCCTACTCCACTACCTAAGTACCCCGCTTAGGATTTCCAAACTAGTTTTACTAGATTATCTTGTTTCCATTACAACGAGGACGTTTTCACCGGAGAGTTTCCACTCTCGCACCGAAGGCACTTCCACACCCGGAAGTCTCCGTCTTCCTACCGAGAGCACTCTCCCACCTCAATCCTAAGGACAACAAGAACTAATCCTAGTAAACTAAGTTTACACCAGTCGAATTAAGCCTTAACACCAAGGCAACCACCAACTCAATCAACCTAGCATTTTAGGTTTACACAAGTTCAATTATAATGAAATAAACAACAAAATACAATAACAATTGGAGCAACAAATCAAACAACAAGTACTTAGCTCCAAAAGATACTCCCTAGTCCTTTTGATGCCTTGAGATGATGAATCGTTAAATCTTAAAGGCTAAATCAAGGTGTGTAGATCAAAACTAGGGTTTATGCAAGAATGTCTCAATGAAGGCTTGTGGAGATGCTAGGAATTGCTCTTTGAGGCTTAGAAGCATCAATTTTTGGCTAGAGGCAGGATTGGGATGGGTATTTATAATCCCCCATGAGAAATAGCGCGTCAACGGGCGTATTTTTGCCCGTTGGCGACGCTCGATCGATTGTTCGATCGATCATCGGTCGATTGTTCGATCGATCATCGGTCGACCGGTCGATCGACCGAAAGCGAACTACTGCTTTTTGGCACACTTCGGTCGACTAAATTGGCTACTGCCAATTTTCGACCAACTTCGGTCGACCGAATTGACTACTGCCAAATTTTGGCATCGTTCGGTCGATCGATCGGTCGACCGATCGGTCGACCGAAATGCCTTCTTCTTCGATCGGTCGACCAATCGGTAGACCGAACCTGGGCAGAGCAGATTTCTTTGCTTGGCTTGTTCTTTTTCTAGTTCCGTCTTTGCTAAGTCTACTTATATAACATTTATTAACTTTAAGTTACTAACTTTAAAACTTAAATGTTATATAAGGATTACCCCCCATTTGGATTCAATAAAAATATCTAAAAAATTAAAATCCTTAAGAATCAAAATCTAATTTTTGGGGTCTAGTACAAATTTTCCGAAAACAAAAATTTCCTAATCTTTCTGGTCAAATATGGGTAGGCTAAAGGCTTCCAATTTTTTTTAAAAAATACCTCGTTATCTAGTTTTTACCTAATGAACAATTACCGTCATTTTTTATGTCAATAAAATATCTAGGTGATATAGCCCTCCAAGAATTTCAGGGCGATTTTCGGGTTTTTATGTTTTGGGGTTCGGGATTGGTTTTTAGGTTTCTTTGCATCATCATGAGGATTTACAATTTATCTAGACACCCTAAACCTAAACTCTAATTTCCCGAAGAATCCAAGCGTCGACGAGCGTCCTTGCCGATTTCTCTGATTTTTTCGATTTTTTCGATTTTTTCGATCAGGGACGTCGTGAGCTAACCGATATAGAACCTGAAAATAACTCTCCATGAAATCATTAGTTCCATGTTTGTTATCATCAAAATCGAGATTAAGACCAAGGTAGAAAACCTTAGGCTAACAACGACCCCTTTTCAAATGAGATAGAACGTTTATCAATCTTAATGAAACGACCAAAATAACTAGCAATTAGGGCTATATAATCGGGGTTCCAAAACTCAATCGGTAACGATTGCAGACAAATCCACACAAGGGCGGTCTTAAAGGATTCTTCCCAAGGCCTGAATAGTGGTTTCCAAGGGATGAGACAAAGAACGTCTCCCCATAGAGTCCACGGACCAGAGGAAAGAACAAGATTCGCATAATCAAGGGAATCCAAACGGAAAATAAAAAAATGATCGTCTAAATCCAAAGGGAATGCCCATCATTTTATCACATCAAAGGGTGGGAGGTTTACCCAGAAATTTTCCGATGAGAGATCGCTGCCAGGGGTGTCGCTAGGCCATCATTTGTTCAGGGGAGAAGGAGATCCTATTCGATGTAGAGGACTGGATCCTTGCAAGAGTAGGAGACGGTACACTGCTCTTGGAATGAGGGTTCACACCCTTTAGAATTTTGACCCAAGACACCGGCTTTGGAGCGAGATTAGGAGGCAACACCGAGGAGCGAGGGGCAAGAGATGGCGGAACACTTCCATGGGAAGCCGGAGGAGAGTAAACGGGGGTGGAATGAGCGTTAGGAGGGTCGGGAGGAGAGGGGAGAGGGGGAGAAGGGGAGTCATTGCCAGCATCACCCATCTAGGGTTTCGCTGGAGATGAGAGAGACTAGTTGTTTGAATGTTACTATTTTTTTTTAAAAAAAAATCATAATTAAATTGAATATCTTGTAATTCCCTTGGAAGAATAGAATATTGATTTCGATGTAAATACTCGTAAATAGAATGAAGTCAATCATATATTAATTCTCTTGAAATATAGGTGGATGAATTGTGTAAAAAATGATTTGCACTATGGCTTCGCCATTGAATCAGTTCTGTTAAAGATTGCCCTTTTTTCTTCTTCATTCTCATCATGGATGCTTTGACTAAAGTTCTTAGCTGCAAGAAGCAAAATGGTTTAATCTGTGCCATATCTTTATTGGATGGCTTCTCATTATCAATATAGAAGGGATTACAAACTTGCGGAGGAAAAATAAAAGACAAACTTGTGCTTCAATTCAGCTTTGGTTCTATATGAATTCAGTAGCTAGTCTGCCGTATATATAATAGATCATATGGATAAATGGATGTCACTCAATAACATCTAATGGCTTGAAGTACTTCCCATCTATGAGATATGTTCCAATTGCCAGACGAATTGCCCATACATCTTTCGGCTTCCTCGCTATAATTCTGCATGCAGTATGATGGCATCCACATGTTAACACCAGCTCGATCAGTTAATTGTTTTACCACTTAATTTACATCCCTAACCAGCTCAGTTAATCAAGCAATTGAGAATGATGAGGTTAATTTCGTTAACGTACCTTCCGACATCGCCATGCTTGACTAGTCCAGAGTTGATCCTAAGCGAAGGCATGGCGGTGGCGGTCTTGAGCATCGGCGGCGCCTCCACGACGACGACGGGAGATCCGACTCTCAGGTCGCTCTTGTCGCCGCTGCCCTCGGAATCCAATTGGCATCGACCTGGCGCTTTGTGCAGTGGAAGGGAGAAAGCAATCCCGAGCACTGTGGGCATGGTGGTGGCTTTCAGTGGACGATAGTTAAGGAGAAGATAGGAGATAGACCCAGGTGAAGAGATGTTGTTTATTGTGTGGTTCGGTCATGCATCAATTGTTTGGTTAATTTGATGGGACCATGTTTTATTAAGCAAGCAAAAGTTATTGTGTTAGAGGCTTAGAGCTTGATAAAGACTCCCTCCCTGGAAGTTTTCCTGCTCCTTGTCCCCCATCCATTTCCACCATCACACCTTGCTCATTTGGTTTCCCATCAACTCTCCGATAACATCACCATATTGGAATCCTTCCCAGAGGTACAGTAACTCCCTTGTGGTTTCCATCATCACCCCCTTGCCCTAACAATCTCATCATATGTAGTTTATTCCATGTGAAATCTAAACATAGAATATATAGAACAAGGAAAGTGAATATCGTTGAAACTGGTTGAATTTGCGTGTGAATTTCTAAGTTGAAACACATTGAAAATTAATGACAAGAGAGTGATTGAATATAAAAATAAACTTTGATTATTTTTTTAAAAAAATTATTGTTTACATTGGCTTGGGTTTACTTCATTAATATTTCAGGTAATATAGTATGGGCCGGGGTTTACTTAATGGGATTCGTATTGATGAAAGTTAAGTTAACTACTATTTGTTTTGGTTAAAATTAAACTTAATAGTTTCGATACAACATTAACTAATTAATACGGGGGTTTGTTAGTTAAACGAGCATGACACCTAAATATATTATATAGGTTAATATATAATTGACTGGGTGTGTATGAAATTCAATAGTAAGGACATGATACGACAAAAACACATATAGTGGACTAGACTAGTACTTTGGACTCGACCAGATACCTACATTCATGAACCAAACTTAAGTCGAACCAAACACTACCTAATCCGGGGGCTCCACCCAACCATACAAGGACACCCACGTTATTCATTAATTGCCAACGATTTAGCAGTAATGAGCTAGCCCGACATCTTCGAGATAGACTTCAACCCATTTTTGGCATATCCAAGCGAGATTTAGGAAGACATCATCGTTCGAGACATCCCTAATCCAGCACTATAAACAGACACGAGGCACATTAGGTATACTCTCAATTCTAATTTCATACCCACCACTTGGAATTCCTTCTTACTTGAGTGTCTGATTGTCATTGCAGGTCCCTCGCCAAAGTCGCACCAGATCAGGAGAAGCGAAAGACCACATCATCCCGACTTCAGGAAAGAACATTTGACACATGTCACATCCCAACTTAGGGTCGTGTGACCGGCCAAGGTCTATGTTGTACCCTGAAGCCTACTACATACACTGACTAATAGAAATCAAAAACACATAACAAAAACAACGATATAGCTTTATTCAAATTTTTAAAGAAGGTTCACAATTTTTATAAAAATGAAAAGTTTCAAAACATCAACCACAATATGAAACAACTCAAGTTTAAAGTCGAATACATATTTTCAAATAGACACTCTCAGTGTATGAAAATCAACAGTCCTAGACCTCTAGACTATGACTAATGGATGCTGCTACGAGATCTACGCCACCGCCCACCCTCCAGCTGCACCATGACTGCAAGGCTCAACTCACTGATCGGGCTCTGCAAAACAAGGAAATAAACTATGAGTCCACATGGGACTCAGAGAGCGGTTCTTCCGAACCTCCACATAAATTCCCAATAATCACACACACACACATATATATATATATATATAAGGCAACAAAATATAAATTTAGGGATATAATTTGCTTCTGATATGACAACCAACTATAAGAGCCCAACTAAGCCACATGGCACTCGGCCCTTAGGGCCTGCTCATGATCTGGTGGTTCGGCCCTAACCAGGGCCTACCACACAAAGATAGTAACATACTAGCCGTACGACCTTCATAACACACAAGTAAATCAGGGAAATCTTCGGGCCGTCGACTAGGATGGTCTGCTAGTCTCCGGACACCTACCGGGTTAGGGATAGCTAGTCCCACCCAACTGGGGTCACTACTAAAAAAATGGCTTTTTCTGACGGCACATTTGCGATGGCACAGGATGCGGTTGCAGATGCGACGGGTCTGCGACTGCCGTCCATTGGGGTCGCGGACTGGCCAGGGTTGCGACGGCATTGCGATCGCCTTCAGTGTCGTCGCAAAATAGCGACGACACTGCGACCGCCTAGATAGCCGTCGCAATATGGCGATCGTTGGCGACCATTTGCGACCGTCACGTTGCGGCCGTGATTGCCGTTGAAAAATGTTATTAAATTCCCTGCCCAAACCCGTTTTTTTCTCTTCCCCTACTCGCGTGATCGATCAACCCTAGCCTCTCGATCTTTGTTGTCACACGCCGACCACCACACGCAGACCACCGCACGCCGACCGCCGCACGCCGCACACTGGCCGTCGCCCGCTGCTCGCCGCCCGCCGCAAGCAGGCCACCCGTCGAACCCTAGCCGACGGTATTCTCCTCTCCTCTCTCTCTCTCTCTCTCTCTGTGTAATCCGACGGGATCTTTTTCAATTGTCTCTCATCTCCTCTGTCCTACTACTTTTTGATCTGCTCGAGAAGGATTCAGGTCATTGAACGAGAGATTTTACCTGGAGAGATTGATCTAAGATAAGGCTTAGATCATTGATTTTATTTTACCTACTTAGGATTACACATTATGATAACCCATAGAAGTATAGAACAAGCCTAAATGTCTAACCATCAAACCATAAATAAATTGATAAAGTATGTATATATTATAAAACAAATAAAAATTTCCTATTCATTTTTGGAAGTCGATTCCTAAGAAGAAATTAATTTGTTTGTGTTAACGTGATTTGGTTTGAAGTGGAACAAGTTATAGAATTTGTTCTTGAGTGTAGGTGCTAATGCTAATTATTGTATTAGTTAGCATACTCAGATGGCGCTTGATTAGTTTGAAAACAAAATATATTTTATTTTTTGTAGTAAATTCAAAAAAAAAAAGAGAACAAAATATGAAAATTAAGATAATTAGTTTTTATTTTAAATTGGAAGCTACAAAAGCTGAGCAACTGAGTTCCCCCAAGAGCACAAAAATAATTATACTACTATTTACACAATAGCTCAAAACAAATCTACAATCTTTCCCCATCAAGAAAAATATAGACTCCATTTCTCTTCTTCAGTCGGGGACTTTTGAAGAGATAAGACAGATAAGGATTCCTGAACCCCGATGTCATACTACTGTTGAATTCCTGCAGCTTCCAATTTAATTAGGCAGCATCAGTGCATCACTAGAAATTCCACTGGTTATAGACTCCATTAACAATGCTCAATTTCACATAATAGGCATAAATCTCCAAGCTAATAGATTTTATTTTTAGAAAAAAAAAGAAAGAAAGAAAAGAAGACTGCATCATGAAGATTTCAAACTCAGCTGACATTAAATGTTCAAGTGTATCAGTATATGTCATCTTGCATACTTAACACATCAATGAATTTGTGTTGAGGTTTAACAAGTAGAGTAGGTGACTAATTACTCTTAAACAGCACCCCGAGTGATGAGATTTGACAACAGAAACAAAGTACATGCTAAGATGCACGTTGCAGGAATAATATGAACAAACCTAGAAAAGCCCGATCAAATAAAATCATTCAGCATAATGAAGACAAACCCGGAAAACAATGAGCCTTATCTTAGATCGATCTCTCAAGGAAGACTTGAAGAAAAGATTCGATTAAAATGGGGATGAGATAAGGCTTAGGTAAAACATTATGATCTCTCAAGGTCATAATGTTTAACCTACTTACGAGAATTAAGCATAAGATTGATACTGGGTTAGAAATCAGGGTGAGGCTTAGAGAACCAGATGGCCTTCTCATATCCTCTATTTTGTTTTACCTGCTGCATTTTTCATCTACCAAAATGTAGCATTATTAATTACATATAATAATCCATGGATGAATTAGATTAAGCTTTAACCAATCTAGTGCTTTTCCTAATCAGTATTACACATTAATGAGCATCTGTTGTTTTGTTCAAAAGTAAATGGTCTTTAGCAAATGATCATAATAGGGTTGGTTAATTAATTCAGCTGCTACAAATTCTTGACTAAATTGATTGAGTATTAGCTTTGATTGAATCTGGGACTAGTTCTTATTGAATTATTCTTTTCATTTGAATGCCTAGTATCTCCTCAACTTAAATGAATGCCTAGTTGTTTCTATGATTGCTAGCTAGTTGTGGTCACTGGAGATCAATTGATCAATTTAACTCTGATTTCAGTCTGCACCCCCAAATGAGCTCTCTCAGTTTGTGGCTCAAAATGGAGGTCAGTGTGCTCTGTTTGTATGTGTTCTAACTTTTAAGCACACAAAACACTGGAATTATATGCAGCTAGATGGTGATGGATCACAATCAGCAAAGGCATAGTAAGTTAATAGGGGTTTGCTGCTTGTTGTTGGGATGTTGGCTTCCATTTCCTGAAGTTGAACATATGATGCATGAAGCATTATGTGCTTCACATGGGAAGGACTTGCTTTACGCCTTTACCTCAAACTTTTCTTTACTCACGATGAGATGCTTTGTTGAGTGTTTGACAGTTGAATTTGAATTTTTGTTCTTGCGGTGGAAATGCTTTGTTGAGTCTCCAGAGCGATGGGAATTTTTGTTCTTGTTTGTTGTCTAGCAGTTGACAACTTCACATAAGCAAATCCACCAACAACATTGTCCTCTTGTATGTGGAAGATACTACTTATTTTTCTTATTTCTTAGAGTGTTTTTATCTGTTCATTTCAGCTTACTTTTTGTTGAAGAAATTTTATATGTTGTAAATTTCTTAATTTATAAATATATAATTTGAGGTTAGTACTATACATATGTAGATGTCGCGAGCACCAGCAACTGCGGCATCAGGACCTTTGACGTCCGCCACGGTGTCACCACCACCACCACCACCGGGCCCGGAGGCTCGATATCGTCGTAGGCCTCGCGGGTCTAATGGGGGGGGCTCATGTACCATCATCGGCCGACCAGCGTCAGCTCATATCGCTACACAGTCTAAAGTAAGTATAAAATTTTATTTATTATGATTGTTAATTAATTAATTGCTACTTATGTTGTTATACTTGAGTTGTAGATTCAAGCAGGATGCTGCTGCTCGCAGCATCACTGCTATTATCAAGAGTTTCTTTCGGGAGCCATGGCGTTCATGGACCCATATGCTGGACCAATCTCGATCTTTACTATGGTCTGAGTTCGAGGTACGTAGTTTATTAATTTTTTAGTTAATTGTATTAATATTTAAAATGATTGTATTACATAATTTATTTTCTTTTTGTAGGCTCGCTATACTTGGGATCCCTCCATTCAGGCACAGGTGAATGATGCTTGGGAAGGTTACTGCAAGAGGCTTTTCAAGGATATCCTCCATCGGGCGTGGGATGAGGCGTGGGCGAGTATAGGCGGTAACAGAGATACGCCTATGGATGCGCTCAAGGGACACGGGCCAGCCTGGATGCATGTCGACGTATGGGATCAGCTATGCGGCATGTGGGCGTTGGAGGGATGGCAGGGTGCCTCCCGGACGGCGCACCAAAACAGGATGACATTGGTCGAGGGATCCGTCGCTCGGTATACCGGTGGGTTCATCTCATTTATAAGCCACGAGCGTTGATTGGTAAGTAATTTAATGATCATTTATTATTATTATAGAAAAACTAATTATATTTATTTTATTGCAGGGGACGCATGACGAGCATGGGACGCTCATCCCCACTGACCCTCTAGGGTCTTCGAGGAGACGCATAGATATCAGTGTGGCCCTCGTCGGGGAGAGTTTATGAGCGGGAGGCCAGAGACGATATTGGTAAGTTAATATTTAATTATTTTTATCTAGTTCTATTATGTATAATTAATTTAATTAATCCATTTAATTTTCACTAAAGGCTACGTACAGTGAGTTGGTGACCCAGCGAGGAGGTGATCCTACGCAGCATCAGATTGATGCTGACGCATGGATGCAGGTGACAGGCGTAGACCACGGTCGTGTATATGTCATTGGCACAACGGCCCACACACGGGTGTTGTTGCAGCCATATGATGCGGGGTCATCTGCCTTCACCACCTCCTCCGCTGGTCCATCAACATCACGTGCGGATCAGGACCGATTAGCGGCCATCGAGATTGCTCAGGCACGCCTCAGCACCGACATGGCCACTATAAGGGATACTATAACACATGTGACCGAGTACTTGGCGTATATAGCTTCTTTCATACCTGGTGCTCGTGCCCCTCTGCCTCCTCGGTCATTTGACGCGACGACATCAATATCAGATCCATCATCATCGTCGACGCCTACTGATGCCATCCCCACGTCGTTGGTGCAACCTCAAGACCCAAATCACTGGCCGAGTCAAGCATTATTCATTCCGACTATCCATTCTTCTCGGCAGACCATCACAATCACATCACACAATCAAAGTGTCCTAGAGTTTCCTTATTTAACATCCCGGGCGTCCACCCGTGTTCAGCCCTTTATTTCGGGCCTTACCATCCGCACACTACTAGTCATATAGCGTCAATTGCTACTTTTGCTAGTGTGAGCTACATGTCATAAGTGTAGAATGTCCAAGTATATACGTGTCACAACCCTTAGGTTATAAGGAAGTTAATCTACCACTCTTATCATGAATAACCACATGATTACAATATGAAATAATTAAATTCTGCATTTAATCATAAAATTCCAGCAAGGTAACAATAAATCTATCATGGCAATTCATTACTAGCATTAGTAATTGATAAGGAAAAATCTTGGATATATTTGCTACCTCTTATTGTCGCTAAGTGTATGTATACATATATGCACTAGGGTGGTGGTTTCCTTAATTGGTGTCTTTCCTATTTTTCATCTTAATTCTACTTGTCGATTGAGGTGACCCTCATTCCCTAATGTTTCCAATGTTTCCAAGTGTGAAGGTTAGTCCCCTCCGATCACCTTTCCTCCTACTTGGCTCGGCCGAGCCTACAAGGGTAGGAGAAGAGGGCTTTTTTTTTTTGACCACGAACCCTAGCATTTAAGCTTGTGACCTGCCATAGATAAAATCTAGATCAAGTTCTCTCCCCCATCTTGCTCGGCCGAACCTTGAACAAGATTCCCCTTGTTCGGCCGAGCACTCAAGGCATTAGGGAGAAGGAATCTTGATCAACTACTACCTCAATTGAATCCCAAATCTACATGAATTTAAATTTAAACAATCTAAAGGGGGTTTAAACCAAGTGAGGGAATTGGGAAAAATTTCGGCATGACCTTTCCTCTTTTTCCTCTACTCGGCCGGTCCCTAGAACACCAAAATCCGAACATTTAAATCAAATCTAATACATCCATGAATAAAACAACGAAGAGATCAAAGAAATACCACGAACCGGCATGAACAACGAGAAAAATCCTTCGATCTAGCACCTAGTTGGTTCGGCCACCCGCCTCACCATGCGATTCGAAATCTAACCACTCACCTTGATTAAGGAAGAAAAAGGGATGGAGGATGGCGATCTCAATCCTTCCGATGATGACACGATTTCCGACGCCGACCCAAGATCTCCCCTCCTCCCTCTCTTGCTCGGGCTGCGTGCGGCTCATGGATGAGGGTTTTTATTCCCTCATCTTACATTTACCTAAATGCCCTTCCTCATAACTTAGCCCCTACTTGACTCGATCCGCATACACGATTCGAATTCGATTCTAATAAGACATCTAATGCTAAAAAAAAGAATGCTCATTTAACCAATTAAGCTTCATAAGTCGAGTTATACCTTCTACTCGAGGCGATTCTACGGCTCGACCCAACTAATCCCTGATCCGATGCGCTGTACCAAAAAAAATAGATTTTTATATTAGGAAACTTCGGGTCTTACAACCTTTCCACCTTAAGGGAAATTCGTCCTTGAATTTGATGAATTATAAAGGCTTACCGGCTCTCCAAACAAGGAAGGGTAGCGCTCTCTCATGTCTCGCTCTACCTCCCAAGTGGCTTCTTGTCTGGAGTGGTGCTCCCATCTAACTTTCACCAAGGAAATTTCCTTGGACCTCAGCTTCTTGATCTGTCGGTTAAGTATCTCCACTGGCTTCTCCTCATACGAGACTGCCGTGCCCACCTCAATCACAGTCAGCTCGATCACGTGGGACTCATCCCTCACATATCCCCGAAGCATTGACACATGAAAAACTAGGTGTACTTTGCTCAGGCTAGGAGGTAAAGCCAGTTCGTAAGCCACCGCGCCTCTTCGCTTGAGAATAGGGAAAGGCCCAATGAACCTAGGGTTCAACTTCTCCTTCTTCCCAAACCAGACTACCCCTTTCATGGGGGAAACCTTCAGGAACACCAAGTCGCCCTCAGCGAACTCCAACTCTCTAGCCTTCTTATTGGCATACATTTTCTGACGACTCTAGGCCGCCAGCAATATTTCCATTATAATTTTCACCATCTCTACCGCTTTCTCAACCAGATCAGGACCAACCATGAGTGATTCTTCGGACTCAAACCAACCCACAGGAGACCTACACTGCCGCCCATACAAGGCCTCGGAAGGAGCCATGCCAATGCTACTGTGATAGCTATTATTGTAGGTGAACTCAATCAATAGTAGGTGTTTCTCCCAACCGCCGGCCATATCAAGGACACACGCCCTCAGCATATCTTCCAAGGTTTGGATGGTTCTCTCAGACTGGCCGTCTGTCTGCGGATGGAAAGCCGTGCCGAAACGTACTTGAGTACCCAAGGTTTCTTGGAAGGACTGCCAAAATCGGGTTGTGAACTGGGTACCTCGATCTGATATGATCATCACTGGGGTACCATGATAAGCCACAATCTTGTCTAAATAAAGTTTGGTATACTGCACCGCAGAAAAGGTTGTTCTCACCGAAATGAAGTATGCGGTCTGGTTAATCGATCCACTATCACCCAAATGGAGTCAAAACCTCCTTCTGACTTAGGCAACCCGATCACCAGGTCCATGGTGATTTTCTCCCACTTTCACTCGGGCACCTCGAGATTCTGGAGTAGCCTGGTGGGCTTCAAGTGTTCAGCCTTCACCTGCTGGCAGACCAGATATTTGGATACAAACTCTGCTATCTCTCTCTTCATGCCCTTCTACCAGTAGTGTTGCCTTAAGTCTAGGTACATTTTGGTGGTTCCCAAGTGCATCATGTAAGTGGAACGGTGACCCATTTCCAAAACCTGCCAATGTACCTCTGCCATGTCAGGCACCACGATTCGGTCTCTGAACCTTAGAACACCCTCTGAGTCGACCCTGAACCCATCATCTGCATCACCTCTCCGGACCAGATCCCTTGTCAGAGAACAAAATGCGTCCTCCTCCTGCGCGGCCCGCAACATGTCCACCAAGGTGGACTGTACCCACAGGTGTGCCACCAAGGTACCTGAAGGTGACACAGTTAGGGTTGCACCCCCATCCAGGCACAACGCTAGCTCTTGAGCTAGGGGCCTTCGCCTGATTTCCAAATGAGCCAAACTGCCCATGGATTTTCTGCTTAAAGCATCTGCTACCAGATTGGCTTTCCCCGGATGATACATAATAGTGCAATCATAATCCTTTAGGAGCTCCAGCCACCTCCTCTGCCTGAGGTTTGGCTCTTTTTGGGTAAGCAAGTACTGTAGGCTCTTGTGATCCGTATAGATCTCGCAGGCCTCTCCGTACAGATAATGTCGCTAGAGCTTTAGTGCAAAAACCACCGCCGCTAGCTCTAGGTTGTGTGTCGGGTAGTTCTTCTCATAACTTTCAGCTAGCAGGACGCATAGGCTATGACTCTGCCAAACTGCATCAGAACGCAGCCTAGGCCAACCCGAGAGACATCACAGTAGACTACAAACCCTCCTGAGCTGGAAGGTAGGGACTACAAACCATTCTTCTCGGCAGACCATCACAATCACATCACACAATCAAAGTGTCCTAGAGTTTCCTTATTTAACATCCCGGACGTCCACCCATGTTCAGCCCTCTATTTCGGGCCTTACCATCCGCACACTACTAATCATATAGCGTCAATTGCTACTTTTGCTAGTGTGAGCTACATGTCATAAGTGTAGAATCTCCAAGTATATACGTGTCACAACCCTTAGGTTATAAGGAAGTTAATCTACCACTATTATCATGAATAACCACATGATTACAACATGAAATAATTAAATTCTGCATTTAATAATAAAATTCCAGCAAGGTAACAATAAATCTATCATGGCAATTCATTACTAGCATTAGTAATTGATAAGGAAAAATCTTGGATATATTTGCTACCTCTTAATATCGCTAAGTGTATGTATACATATATGCACTAGGGTGATGGTTTCCTTAATTGGTGTCTTTCTTATTTCTCATCTTAATTCTACTTGTCGATCGAGGTGACCCTCGTTCCCTAATGTTTCCAATGTTTCCAAGTGTGAAGGTTAGTCCCCTCCGATCAACTTTCCCCCTACTTGGCTCGGCCGAACCTTGAGCAAGGCATGACTTGCTCCGCCGAGCCTACAAGGGTTGGAGAAGAGGGTTTTTTTTTTTTACCACGAACCTTAGCATTTAAGCTCTTGACATGCCATAGATAAACTTTAGATCAAGTTCTCTCCCCCATCTTGCTCGGCCGAACCTTGAACAAGGTTCCCCTTGTTCGGCCGAGCACTCAAGGCATTAGGGAGAAGGAATCTTGATCAACTACTACATCGATTGAATCCCAAATCTACATGAATTTAAATTTAAACGATCTAATGGGGGTTTAAACCAAGTGAGGGAATTGGGAAAAATTTTGGCATGACCTTTCCACTTTTCCCTCTACTCGGCCGGCCCCTAGAACACCAAAATCCAAACATTTAAAACAAATCTAATACATCCATGAATAAAACAGCGAAGAGATCGAAGAAATACCATGAATCGACATGAACAACAAGAAAAATCCTTCGATCTAGCACCTAGTTGGTTCGGTCACTAGCCTCACCATGCGATTCGTAATCTAACCATTCACCTTGATTAAGAAAGAAGAAGGGATGGACGATGGTGATCTCAATCCTTTCGACGATGATACTATTTCCGACGCCGACCCAAGATCTCCCCTCCTCCCTCTCTTGCTCGGGCTGCTTGCGGCTCAATGATGTGCCGCACGACTATAGATGAGGGGTTTTATTCCCTAATCTTCCATTTACCTAAATGCCCTTCCTCATAACTTAGCCCCTACTCGACTCAATCCGAGTCCGATTCGGGCTCCGATTCGATCTGCATACATGATTCGAATTTGATTCTAATAAGACATCTAATGCAAAAAAAAAAGAATGCTCATTTAACCAATTAAGCTTCATAAGTCGAGTTATACCTTCTACTCGAGGCTATTCTACGGCTCGACCCGACTAACCCCAGATCCGGTGTGCTGCACCAAAAAAAATAGATTTTTACATTATGAAACTTCGGGTCTTACAACACACCACTGAGGAGTATGAGGTGTTAAGAGATCCTCGGCCGACCCTCGATTGACCCACAGCCGAATCTCGGCCGATCGAGGGTTGACCGGCGGTCGATCGAAATTGTCAACGGATCTATTTAGTGTTGGCCTAAGGTTTTCAACCTAGGTCTTAATCTTAGTTTTGATGATAACAAACATGGAACTAATATTTTAATGGAGAAATATTTTCAGCTTACATGTTAGTTAGCGCACGACTTCCCCGATCGAAAAAATAGGAGAAATCAGCAAGGACGCTCGTCGACGCTCAAAATTCATCAGGAAGTTCAAGTCTAGGTTTAGGGTGTCTAGATCAATTGTAAAATCCTCATTGTGATGCAAAGAAATCCAAAACCTGAAATCCAATCCCCAAAACATGAAAACTGGGAAAATTGAAAAACGGCCTAGAAATTTTTGAAGTCTAGGGAGCTCCTTGTTGGCCTATGGTTTTCTACCTTGGTCTTAATCTCGGTTTTGATGATAACAAACAAGGAACTAATGTTTCATTGAGAAATCTTTCAGGTTCCAAGTCGGTTAGCGCACGACGTCCCCGATCGGAAAAATTAGAGAAATCGGTAAAGACGCTCGTCGACGCGCTCGGATTCGTCGAGTAGTTAGAGTTTAGGATTAGAGTTTCTAGAATGAATATGTAAACCTCTTTTATGATGCAAAGAACCCTAAAACCAAACTTGAAATCCAGAAATGAAGAACGAGATAAGAAATCAGCAAAAAAGCTGATATCTCATGTTCGATCGCAGGGGCAGTCGATCGAACCGAGCTTGAAATGCACAGAGTGCTCCGGTCGCTCGAGCGGTCACTTGGTCGATCGACCGACGTTTGATCGAACCAGCGACTGATAGTATAACGGCTT
Organism: Canna indica; assembly: GCA_034359265.1. Lineage (NCBI taxonomy): Eukaryota > Viridiplantae > Streptophyta > Magnoliopsida > Zingiberales > Cannaceae > Canna > Canna indica. Next base: position 43,951,401 of record CP136893.1, read on the forward strand.
GAAAAATAGCCGTTTATACCCATTGTGGCCGACCACCACTTGGTGGTTTGCCAATTTAAAGGCCATCTAAGCCTTCCTAAGACCCTCCAATGCTTCATGAGACATCCTTTGATACCTACAAGCTTTGATTGAGACATCTTTGTTGAAACCATAGCTTTCTACCTTTTTTTTCTTGAGTTTGCCTTCAAGCTTGATTTGATTCTTCATCAAGACATCAAGAGGAGCTAGGATTCATTGTGTTGGAGCTAAGTATTTGTGTTATTGTATTTTTGCTCCATTACTTGTATATTTTCTTATTTATTTTATTGTATTTGGACGTGTGTAAACCTAGGTTGCTAGGTTTGATAGATTGGGTGGTTGCCTTTGTGTTAGAATTCCACCGGTGTAAACGTAGTTTACTAGGATTAGTTGAGTTGTCCCTTAGGGTTGAGGTGAAAGAGTGCTCTCGGTAAGAAGGCGGAGACTTCCGGATGTGGAAGTGCCTTAGGTTGAGAGTGAGACTCTTTGGGTCAATGTCCTCATTGTAAGGGAAACAAGATTAATCTAGTAAAACTTAGTTTGGAAAACCTAAGCGGGGTGCTTAGGTAGTGGAGTAGGCATTGGGGCCGAACCACTATAAATAATTGTGTTAGCATTGTTCTCTCTGTGTATCACATTGTTTATCTTCATTACTCGCTTCCACATTTAGTCGTTGAATTGTAAATTGCCTAAGTAGTTTAAGAAAAGTTTAAAACCAGAATTAGGTGATAAGATTAGTTAACATACTATTCACTCCCCCTCTAGTGTGGTCATTTCACCAACATTTGGTATCAGAGCGGGTCCGTTGCTTCGATCCGGAAATGACACTAGGGTCGGTTCCTAGGTTCGATGAATTAAACTTTGGTCTTTGGAAGTCTAGGATGTACACTTACTTAAAGACTAGAGGTTTTGATGTTTATAACATGATTAAATTAGAATACATTGAACCTAAGGTTGACATGCATGATTGGAGTGAACTTGACAAGAAAATATTTCAATCTAATGGAGATACTATGTATTCCATATTTTGTACCTTACCTAATAGCATCCTTGAAAAAGTCATGCATTGTACTTCGGCTTTTGAAATTTGGGCTACATTAAATATGTTATATGATTATGCTAAAACAGAAGAGCTTAATACATTTGTTGAGGGTGGTGATGACAATGGTCATCCTCCTAGTAATAATCTCGGTTTTGATGATCTTAATGCTTTTAGTCAAAGAAGCAAATCAAAAAGCCGAAAAAAAAAGGTTATATGCTACTTGTTCAAGAAAAAAGGTCACATTAAGAGGAATTGCCCTTCATCAAAGAAGATTGCCAAGAAGAGGACAAGTGCTTCAACATCCACCTCCGAATTAGAAGAAGCATCCTTTTGTCATGACTATGAAGGCACATCCAAGGTTTGCCTCATGGGTATCCATGATGAGGTACCATACTCTACTTTTAGTCATGATAAAGAATTAGTAGAGGAATTAGTATCCATGATGCTAGTTCTTCACATTCAGTCAAAATGTCAAATGAAGAATTAGTAGAGGAATGTCAAAATATGTGTGCCATGCTTTTGAAAAAGAATAAAGAAATCAATAAAATTAAAAATGATAACTCTAGGCTTACTAAGGATTTGCATGCTCTAGAGTTAGAAAATAAAAATTTAAAGGCAAATCTATGTTCCTCAAGTGTTGATTGTCATGATAGTATTGATGTTTTGAAAACTAGTAATTCACAATTAACAATTGAAATTGAGGACTTAAAAAGTGAGAATATTGATTTGAAAAATGAAAATGATGATTTGAAAATTGAATTGAAAAATATCTCAAAAGTTGAGATTGGGAATTTGAAAGTAGAAAATATGAAAATCAAAAATGAAAATACTATGATGAAATCTCAAATGCAAGCCTTACATAAATCAATTAATGATTTGAAAAATGAGGTTGTTTTCTTGAGTAGGAAAACTAGTAGTTTATCACATGCTTCATCTTTTAGAAATCCTAGGAAGAAAAATGTTTCATCTAAGAATGATCATGCTCATCATTCTTCTCATGCCAAGCGTTCTAATATTAGACCTCATGTTCATATGAATGGTAAAAAGAAAGAATTTCAAGGACATTGCTTTTGTTGTGGAATATATGGTCATGCTATTTATGATTGTGCATTCAAGAAAAATCCAACTGTTGCTAGGACACTTTGGATTTCTAGGCCATCTAACCCCCAAGGACCCAAAGCCATTTGGGTACCAAAAGTTTCATGCTCTTTTGTAGCGGGAGCCACCACACAAGTGTAATGGAAATTGAAGAGTTGAAGTTGACCAAGGAGTTGAAGGAATAATCCTTACATGGTTGCAACCTCAAAGTCTTCACCTAGACTAGATGCCTTAGGGTTAAGAATTGGCATCTAAATCACTTGGTATCATCACCTTTTCTCTACATGTATATTTGAAGTTGGTGTTTATGATACATGCTTAAAATTGATTGATTTTCCCCACTCTTAATATATTTCAAATGATTTTTTATTTTTGATTTTCGGTCTCTTCGGAGACCTATGTAGCCTATAACGGGCTCATGCGACCTTGCGGTTCCAAATCGTAAGCTCATTGTGGCCTTTCGGTTTTCAACCAATAAGAAGGGTTGGAGATCATGTTTTCATATTTATTATTTTTGTGATCTCTTAAAATTCATTTTCGTATCACTTCATTTCATTTAAAATGAATTTCAAACTATCTAGCAAAGATGCATTTTGAAAATGATATTTGAATCTCTCTTTACTATTTGGTTTGGTTAGCTTGCTAGTAGCCTTAATTTCATTATCTACTAATGAAGTCTACTTGCAAGTTGAAAATGTTAATAGAAGGCTATGCTATCTAAAAGAAAATGGTAAATGAAATGAAAAGTTTGGGAAAATTTTTAGGAATGAGGTATGAGTTTGATTTTGCAAAAAACTTAGTATAATACTTGAATACTTGTAATGTAATGACATTTCTATACTCATGATTGTTTTTGCATGATAAATATATGAAATTTCATGAGTAGGTAACATTTTGATAACTTAGGAAATTTCATGATATCTTGATTGAATATACTCATGTTAAGTGTCCATGTGTTTAAATTTGAAAAACCATGAGTAAAGGTTAAAACTTGATACTTAGCAATTTCATGATACAATGCTTGTTTATGAATGAAATCATGATAAGGTAAAATTTTGACCAAATGATATTATTTTTATCTCAAACTTAATATACATGCTTTAAATGATCATACTTTGGTATCTAGAAAGTTTGGATGAAATCTGAAAACGTATGGAAAAAATGACTTATATTTAAAAAATGCCACTGGAACTCAATAAATTTTAGAAAAATGCAGAAAAATTATTTTTATTAATTCTTGAATCTACATATTCTTTGAAAAATCCAGTTTATGGCATGAAAATTTCGAAAATCTTGAGTATGCATGTGATTTGATTTGGATTTTTGAAATTAGATTTTGAAACATTAAAGTATCGTTCTTCGCAAGTGCTCATTTTTCGATACTTTGGATTTTCGTCGAAATCTTTGATCGAGACTTGAAGTATGATATATCAAATTCACTTATGGTATCGTTCTACTCATTTGATGAGAAAAATTATTTCTAAAGTGATTTTCGACTATTTGACCGATACTTGAAAATATCGATACTTAAGTTACTACATAATTCTTGGTTTTGAATTTCATTTATCATTTCACGATATCATGTATGACTTAGTCTCTTATTCGATGTTTGGCTTTCATCCCTTGAGTTGAGACTTTCGCGGTTTTAAAAAAATCTTTTAGAGTTTCAACTTTGACTTTTGATTGACTTTTCTTGCTCTTTTTGATTGATGTCAAAAGGGCGATAAAAATATAGGTAAAAGGAAAAAAAATATAGAAAATCCATGCATATAGATAGGGGGAGTTTATTTCTATAGATATGCATGTTGATAGGGGGAGAAATCCCATGGTTGATATCCTTTGTGCTTTAATATATATATTTTCTTAATATAGGACCCATGCATATCGATAGGGAGAGTTTATTTCGATAGATATGCGTGTTGATAGAGGGGGAAAAATCCCATGGTTGATATCTTTTGTGCTTTAATATATATATTTTCTTAAGGATGTTTGTCATCATGAAAAAGGGGGAGATTGTTGGCCTAAGGTTTTCTACCTAGGTCTTAATCTCGGTTTTGATGATAACAAACATGAAACTAATGTTTCATTGAGAAATCTTTCAAGTTCCAAGTCGGTTAGCGCACGACGTCCCCGATCGAAAAAATCGGAGAAATCGGCAAGGACGCTCGTTGACGCAATCGGATTCATCGGGGTAGTTAGAGTTTAGGATTAGAGTGTCTAGAATGAATATATAATCCTCTTTTATGATGCAAAGAACCCAAAAACCAAACCCGAAATCCAGAAATGAAGAACGCGACAAGAAATTAGCAAAAGAGTTGATTTCTTAGGTTCGTTCGCAAGGGCGGTCGACCGAACCAAACCTGGAATGCACAGAGTGCTCCGGTCGCTCACGTGGCCACTTGGTCGGTCGACCCATGTTCGACTGGACCAGCGATCGATGGTATAACGGCTTGAAAAATAGTCGTTTATACCCATTGTGCCCGAACACCACTTGGTGGTCTGCCTATTTAAAGGCCATCTAAGCCTTCCTATGACCCTCCAATGCTTCATGAGACATCCTTTGACATCTACAAGCTTTGATTGAGCCATCTTTGTTGAAACCCTAGCTTTCTACCTTGTTTTTCTTGAGTTTGCGTTCAAGCTTGATTTGATTCATCATCAAGGCATCAAGAGGATGTAAGACCCGAGGTTTTCTAATATAAAATTTATTTTTGGTGCAGCGCAACGAATCGCGAGTTAGTCGGGTCGAGTCGCGGAATCGCCGCGAGTAGAAGGTATAATTTAAACCTTATGAAATTTTATTTGATAAATGTTCCTTCCTTCTTAATCATAAGATGTTTTAGTAGAGTCGAGTATGAAATCCTATTCGCGGATCGAGTCGGGGCTCGAATCGGGCTCGGATTGAGTCGAGTAGGGGCTAAGTGAATGGGAGGGGCATAATGGTCAAGGGAAGATGAGGGAATAAATCCCTCATCACCCTAGCAGTCGTGCGGCTCATTATTCGAGCCGCACACAGCCTGAGAAAGGAGAGGGAGGAGGAGAAAGTTTGGAGACGGCGCCGGATTCGTGCCGCCATCAGAAAGATCGAGATCATCGTCACTCGTCCATTCTTCTTCCTTGATCAAGGTGGGTGGTCAAATCTCAGCTTGTAGGTGAGGCGTGTGGCCTAACCGAATAGATGTGATAAATCGAGGTTATTGCACATCGTTCTTGTCGATTGATGACGTTTCTCGAATTCTCAAGTCATGTTCTTCATCATTGTATGGATTTTGTTGTTAGACGATCATTTTGTGGTGATTCAAGGGCCGGCCGACTAGAGGAAAAAGGGGAAAGGTAATGCTGAAATTTTCCCCAATTCCATCGAGTGGTTTAAACCCCTGGATCGATTCCTTTTTGATGTAGACAATTTTGTGCAACTAGATCCTGTGATTTCGTGGTCAAATTAACCTTTCTTCTTGAAGAATGCTCGGCCGACCATGTACCCTTGCTTAGGGTTCGGCCGAATGGAAAGGAGGGTAAATTCGATCGAGCATCTTGATTACATCTTTTAGGGATGATGTTCGTTGATTGAAATTGTAGATTTAGTGATTGACGAATGTATTGTAATTTTGAGTAGATACATATTTAAGATTTCCAGAAGAACACCTCCTTCAATGCACATATGACTAAATATGAGGTATGGTATATGATTTATGACGTTTCCTTCATCGAAATCCTAATGCCATTATTGAAATTACCATGTTAGATCAATTGCTACCTTGTTGGAATTTATTGATTAAATGCATAATTTAATTTCTTTATTGTTGAAAGCATGTTGTTAATTATGGTAGTAGTTGTAGAATAATTTCCTTATAGTTTATGTGTTTTGGCATAAATGTATTTGGACATTTCTACACTTATGACATGTAATCTACATTAAAAGAATATGGCAATGATGCTAGATGACTATAAGGAAATTATAGGGTGCTTAAATTATCGAAAACAATTTGAATGTAGACAAACTAGGTTTCACACCTAGGGAATAATCAACGGGTGCTAGTGTGCGGTTGATGTGGCCTGGGATAAGGGGGCCAGATACGGGTGAATGCTCGGGGTTTTAAATAAGGAAACTTTAGAACACTTTGCTTGTGTATTGTGATTGTGATGGTCGGCTAAGAAGCATGAACGGTCGAAATGACTAATGCTTGACTCGTCGGGTGATTAGGGTCTTGAGATTGCACCAGCGGGCCCGCTAGGTGTTAGACCCGGGTGGCAAAGGGTCTTGATATTCCGTCAGTGGGTCACGCTGACGGTAGACCCGAGTTGGGTGGGACTAGTTATCCCTAACCCGGTGGGTTCCTGAGATTAGTTGACCATCCTAGTCGACAGCCTGGTAATTGTTTGACTTTCCTGATATGATGTGTGGGTCGTGCGGCCGGATTATTATCTTGTGCTATAGGCCGGACGAAGCCAAGCCACTAGTCCTTGAACAAGTTCTAGTGGCCGAGTCTAGTGGGGCCAGTTTGGCCGGTCGTATGGTTGATAGGTTGGCCTTTGGGCCGGTCGTCACATCATGACTAGATTAGATCCCTATATTTATAACTGCTGACTTATATGCATGATGTTATTAGGGATTTATGTGGAGGTTCGGAAGGACCGCTCACTGGGTCCCATGTGGACTCACGGTCTATTTCTCTTGTTTTTGCTGAGCCCGACCAGTGAGGTGAGGGTTGGAGTCATGGTGCAATTGGAGGGCAGGCAGTGGCGTATATCTCGTAGCAGCTTCCAGTAGTCTTAGTCGTGATGTCTAGGGTTGTGTTTTTTATACACTTAGAGGTGTTAATTTGAAAAACATGTATTTGACTTTAACTCGAGTCATTCTTAATAGTTGGTTTGTTTTGCAACTCTTTTAAAATTGTTGAACCTCCTATAAAATTAAATAAAAGTTTGCATCATTGTTCTTTTACTCGTATGTTTTCTGGTTAGCATGTATTCTCAATATTTTGTTATTCAGTGTATGTAGTAGGCTTCAGGGTAGGACATAGACCCTGGCCGGTCACGCGACCCTGAGTTAGGGCGTGACAAAGTTGGTATCAGAGCTTTTGGTTAGGTTTTGACTATGACTAGGAGTTGAGTACCGTATGAGGCATATGCTAGCGTGTCGACATACGGTATAGGTATGCTACGAGATCTGGCAACCATGACTGCACTTAGCACACCATGCGGTTAGTAATTTAAATTATAGTTGAATAAATTGTTTATGTTAACGGGAGAATTGTTTCTCTTTTTCTCTCTATTTTAGTGTGATGGAGACACATAATGCTGCACTGAGCGATAGTGGCAGTAATTCGGTAGAGCGCTGGGGTCGAGGTCGGGGCCAGGGTCGGGGCAGGGAAAGAGAGCAGTACGAATAGCAGGGACAAAACTCTACAGTTGCAGGTAGAAGTCACTGAGTTTCTGGGGGACTGCTACGAACTGTGCATGGAACTGAGGTGCTCATCGGAAGCAGCGGCTCTATAGCCGGGCTACAGATGAGGGGACCGGCAAAGGTCTGGTTGCACACTTGTAGGGCTCGCAGGGCAGCAGGCGCACCGCCACCCACATGGGAAGAGTTTAGGGTGGTTGTGGTAGAACAGTACTTGCCAATGAGTGTTCGCGACAAGCGAGCACGGGACTTTGAGTTGTTGCACCAGTCTGGTGGCATGTTAGTGTCAGAGTATGAGATGGAATTTAACCGGCTTTCTAAATATCATCCGACCCTAGTGGGATCTAAGACCGCCAGGGTCAACAGGTTTGTTGGGGGCTTGAGGCCTCAGATAGGCAGGCTCATCCACTACACCGAGGATTCCACTCTCGCCCGGATGGTGGATGAGGCCCTTCGAAAGGAAGCTTTGGTGCCGTTAGAGAGGAACGATGGACCGGCCAAGAAGAAATTTTGGCCACAGGGATCTGGAGGCCGACCGGGTCACTCTGAGGGGACTGTAGCTACTGCATATCATAAGCAGAGCCGAGAGGAGGGTGGTATCCGGGGCCGTGTGTTGTATGAAATCCGACACTAGAAGGGGGGTTGAATAGTGTCTGTCCTATCTTGCTGGTTCAATCAATTTTTCTTTTACTCAATTTAACTTCAATCAAATGCAAATGTATCTTAGCAATGGATGTGATCAAATATCAAGAACAATAATGAGCACATATCGAAAGCAATGCAAACACGATCAATTACAGTAGTTTGGCTAACTGCCTACTCCACTACCTTGGCTCATTACCAAGGATTTCTAACCAACTACTTTATAGATCTTGTGTTTCCCTTTGAATACAACTGAGGACACTCTTCTCACTCTTTGAGAACTCCTCAAACCTATTCACCTAGGCAAAACACGAATCAACAAAGTGTACCCTAAGTGTTTCTCTAGCACACCTAGCAGGCTATTACAAATGAAGAACCAGAAATAAATCTTCAAATACAATGAAAAAAGAGCTCTAGAATTGAAAGAAGGAACCAATGCTCTTTTCCCAAGCCTTCAAGCCTCCAACTTGCCAGAAGATCAGCTCGAGTCAAAGCAGAGTTGAGGAGCAGTGGGCGCTTGAAGAAGAACGTTAAAGGAAGAGCAGAGCGTGCAGCAATCGATCTCTTTAAAGGCTTAAATCACTTCTTGAATGCTCAATTAAATTTCTAAGAAACTTTAAAGAAGTTAGGTGAGGGGTATTTATAACCCCTCAGCTGAACGAGCGGTTCAACGGGTTGAAATGTAGTCGTTACAACTGTTTGATCGCTTATCGATCGATTGTCGATCGACCAACCGATCGACCGCTACCCTTTCTGTGCTTTACTTGCGCTGCTCGATCGACCGACGGGTCGACCAAATGAGTCGCAACTTTATTAATCCCAGATCCGATCGACTGATTGCTCGACCGATGCAGTGAAGCCAGAAGCGCGATCTGCAATCTTCAATCCAGTCGACCGATGTAGCCTACTGCCAAATTTTCATCAACTTCGGTCGACTGACAGGTCGACCGAATGGCTACTACCATTTTGTGGCATCATTCGGTCGACCGAATGGCTACTACCATTTTGCGGCTTCATTCGATCGACCGATTGATCGACCGAATAGTCTACTGCCTGTATGAAATGCTATGAAATGTACTAACTTGATTAATGCTATGAAATGAAGATTTGACTTGCTTACCTAGTTGACATGCATCACAAAGTTTATCTTTTTCAAATTTTATCTTGGGTAATCCTTTAACCAATTTTTTCCAAGATATTTCTTAGATGAGGCTCATGCTAGCATGTCCTAGCCTTCTATGCCACAACCAAGATTCATTCTCCATGACAACTAAGCATCTAACATGGGGATTTGGCAAGACATTTAAATCTAAGGTGTAGTCATTTTCTTGCCTATTTCCAATAAACATGATATCATTTGATGGTGCACTCCTAATAATACATTTAGATGCTTCAAAAATAAATACCCCTCACCTGAACGAGCGGTTCAACGAGTAGAAAACTAGCCGTTACAGTCGTTCGGTCACTTGTCGATCGACCGACCGATCGAGCGCTACCCTTTCTGTGCTTTACTTGCGCTGCTCGGTCGATCGACGGGTCGACCGAATGAGTCGCAGCTTCATTAATCCCAGATCCGGTCGACCAGTTGGTCGACCGATGCAGTGAAGCCAGAAGCACAATCTGCAATCTTTAATCTGGTCGATCGATCGGTCGACCGACGTAGCCTACTGCCAAATTTTCACCAACTTCAGTCGATCGGTAGGTCGACCGAATGGCTACTGCCGTTTTGCGGCATCATTCGGTCGACCGAATAGACTACTGCCTGTATTCTGCTTGTATGCTGAGGCTGATTTTTACTTTGAATTTGTTACATGTTTTTTCATGGGTTTAGTTACCAAGTTTCAACTTGGATAACTTTACAATTTGGCTTGGGATAAAATCATCTTAGGGGTATATTACATGATTTCTACTTGATCTAAACCTGAGCCATTCTTTAACATTTTCTTCTTCCGTTTCTTTGACGATCTTTTCTTTCGTTTCGTTTGAACGAACTTCGTATGCTTATCGCAACCTCAACCTGAACTCAAGACTTCACTCATAGATTAAATACATGTTTGTTATCATCAAAATGAAGATCGAAGCTTGAGAGAGACCCTTAAGCCAACATCGTGGGGTTCCAGGATCCAGGATAGGGAGGCCGATAGGGTCAGGGGGTGTTTCTCAAAAGTCAGATATGTCATAGTGTGGTCGCTGTAATCGGAGGCACTGTGGGGCTTGTTTTGGCCGCTTGAATGCTTGCTTTAAATGCGGTCAGGTTGGGCACTTTAAGAATGACTGTCCGAACAAAGTTGGCCAGAGATCTGAGCAGTCAAAAGGAAAGACACCTATGTCAGTAGGGTCAGTGGCTCAGAGAGGTCAGATGCAGAGCTGGGGACCGCAGGCTAGCCATTCAGAGAGACCGTCTGCCAAGATTTTTGCCATGAACCGCGATGGGGCAGAGGCATCAAAGGCAGTGGTGACAGGTATTGTTTATGTTCCGTGATCTGGGTGCCACACACTCGTTTGTATCTACCAAAATTGCTGTCGGATTTCCTATGGCACCTTCCATGCTTGTTGTGTCGTATGTGGTGTCAACGCCTACGAGCGATGCATTGATAGCAGAATCAATCTTCTGTGACTGCGCAATGCTAATCTGTGGTCATGTGTTGAAGGCAGAATTGACACTTCTGCCTATGCTTGAAATTGATGTCATCCTCAGCATGGATTGGCTGGCGGAGCACTTTGCGTTGGTTAACTGTAGGGCTAAGACTGTCACGTTCAATAAACCACGGATGCCGCAGTTCACCTTCCGTGGAGAAGGAAGGGATGAGCCAATGGGCGTTATTTCAGCCCTTAAGGCTCATAAATTGCTAGTAGGCGGCTGCTAGTCCTTCTTAGCCTTCGTATCTGTGGCCGAGGAAAAATGGGGCACGGCTCAAGAAGTTATTGGAACTCAGATGATCTGTGAAATCCCCGATGTCTTCCCAGAAGAATTGCCAGAATTGCCGCCTAGAAGAGAAATCAAATTCTGCATTAAATTGCCGCACGGGGCGGCACCGATCTCCATCCCACCCTATAGGATGGCGCCGGCCGAACATCAGGAGTTAAAGGCGTAGTTGTAAGTGTTGCTGGACTTGGGCTTCATTCGCCCAAGTGTGTCCCCGTGGCGTGCTCCGGTCCTATTTATGAAGTAAAAGGATGGGTCCATGCGCATGTGCATCGACTATAGGCAGCTCAATAAGGTGACAATAAAAAATCGTTACCCGCTGCCCAGAATTGACAACTTGTTCGACCAGTTGTAGGGGGCACAAGGGTTTTCAAAATTTAATTTGAGGTTTGGATATCATCAGTTGAGAATCCGAGACTGTAACGTGCCCAAGACTGCCTTCAGGACTCGCTATGGCCATTATGAGTTCTCGGTGATGTCGTTTGGATTGACTAACACACCGGCGGTCTTTATGGACCTCATGAACAGAGTGTTCAAAGAATACCTGGGTAGATTTGTGATCGTCTTTATTGATGACATCCTAGTGTATTCCAAGAGCAAGGAGGAGCACTCCGAGCATTTGAAGATGGTCCTAGAAACCCTCAAAAAACATCAGTTGTATGCCAAATTCACCAAGTGTGAGTTTTGGTTAGAAAGTGTGGGATTCCTAGGTCATGATTTGGAACTAGCAACGGTAGTGTTTGCCCTGAAACTATGGCGCCACTACTTGTACGGTGAGGCTTGTGTGATTTATACTGACCACAAAAGCCTCCAGTACTTGCTCACCCAAAAGTAGCTCAATTTAAGGTAGAGAAGATGGATGAAACTTCTGAAAGATTATGATTGTACCATCTTATATCACCCTGGGAAGACTAATGTGATGGCGGACGCGCGGAGCAGGACGTCCATGGGCAGCCTGTCCCATTTGGCAGCCCGGGAGGAGATCGCTAGCGCGAGAATTGGCAATGTGCTTGGATTGGGGAGAAGTTCTAGCAATGTCAGCTTCGGGTGCTCTGGTGACGCATCTGCGGGTACAATCCACAATGGTTGATATATTGCGTACTGCACAGGGGGAGGACGTCTTCTGTGCCCTGACAAAGGACTTAGTGCAGAGAGGCAATGCAGAGAATGGCTTCAGGTTGGACTCAGAGGGTGTATTAAGGTTCAGAGATCGGATAGTGGTGCCTGATATGGCAGAGGTGCGCAGGCAGGTCCTGGAGCTGGGGTATCGATCTACTTATACAATGCATCCCGGAGTCACCAAAATGTACCGAGACTTAAGGCAGCATTACTGGTGGAAGGACATGAAAATGGAGGTAGCAAAGTTCGTATCCAAGTGTTTGGTCTGCTGCAAAACCGCTCATTTCAATGGGAAAAGATTCCTATGGATCTAGTGACAGGGCTACCTAAGTCAAGGGGCGGATTTGATTCTATTTGGGTGGTGGTAGATCGATTGACAAAGATCGCTCATTTCATTCCTGTCAAGACAATCTTTTCTGCTGAGCAGTACGCCAGATTATTCTTGGACAGGATTGTGGCATACCATGGTATCCTAGTGATGATTATATCAGATCGAGGTACCCAGTTCACAGCCCGGTTTTGGCAATCCTTCCAGGAAGCCTTGGGTACTCAAGTGCGCTTCAGCACAGCTTTCCATCCGCAAACGGACAGACAATCAGAGAGAACCATCCAAACCTTGGAAGATATGCTGAGGGCCTGCATTCTGGACCTGACTGACGGTTGGGAGAAACACCTACCATTGATTGAGTTCGCCTACAACAATAGCTATCACAGTAGCATTGGCATGGCTCCTTTTGAGGCCTTGTATGGGCCGCAGTGTAGATCTCTAGTGGGCTGGTTTGAAGCTGGAGAATCTCTCATGGTGGGTCCTGATCTAGTTGAGGAAGCGGTGGACAAGGTGAAGATCATAAAGGAAAGATTGTTGGCAGCCCAGAGTCGCCAAAAGATGTATGGTGACAAGATTGCCAAAGAGCTGGAGTTCGTGGAAGGCGACCTAGTGTTCCTGAAGGTCTCCCCCAGCCCATGAAGGGGGATAGTTCGATTTGGGAAGAAAGGAAAGCTGAGCCCCCGGTTTGTTGGGCCTTTCCCGTTCTCCGACGGAGGGGTGTTGTAGCGTATGAACTGGCCTTGCCCCCTAGCATGAGCAGGGTACACCCGGTTTTTCATGTATCAATGCTCAGACGATATGTGATAGACGATTCTCATGTGATTGAACATCCTGTGGTTGAGGTGGATTCGACTGTCTCATTTGAGGAAAGGCCGATGGAGATCCTCGACTGCTAAATTAGAAAGTTGAGGTCCAAAGAAATCCCCCTAGTAAAGGTTAGATGGGAGCACCACTACGGGCAAGAAACTACTTGGGAGGTGACGTGAGAGAGCGCTACCCTTCCTTGTTTGAAGAACTGGTAAGTACTTATAATTCAGCAAAATTCGAGGACAAATTTCCCTTAAGGGAGGGAGCTTGTAAGACTCGAGGTTTCCTAATATAAACTTTATTTTTGGTGTAGCCCACCGGATCATGAGTTAGTCGGGTCGAGTCGAGGAATCGCCGCGAGTAGAAGGTATAATTTAAGCCTTATAAAATTTTATTTGATAAATGTTCCTTCCTTCTTAATCATAAGATATTTTCATAGAGTCGAGTCCGAAATCGTGTTTGCGGATTGAGTCGGGGCTCAAATCGGGCTCGTATTGAATCGAGTAGGGGCTAAGTGAATGGGAGGGGCATAATGGTCAAGGGAAGATGAGGGAATAAATCCCTCATCCCCCTAGCAGTCGTGCGGCTCATTATTCGAGCCGCACACAGCCTGAGAAAGGAGAGGGAGGAGGAGAAAGTTTGGAGACGGCGCCGGATTCGTGCCGCCGTCAGAAAGATCGAGATCATCGTCACTCGTCCATTCTTCTTCCTTGATCAAGGTGGGTGGTCAAATCTCAGCTTGTAGGTGAGGCGTGTGGCCTAACCGAATAGATGTGATAAATCGAGGTTATTGCACATCGTTCTTGTCGATTGATGACGTTTCTCGAATTCTCAAGTCATGTTCTTCATCATTGTATGGATTTTGTTGTTAGACGATCATTTTGTGGTGATTCAAGGGCCGGCCGACTAGAGGAAAAAGGGGAAAGGTCATGCTGAAATTTTCCTCAATTCCCTCGAGTGGTTTAAACCCTTGGATCGATTCCTTTTTGATGTAGACAATTTTGTGCAACTAGATCTTGTGATTTCATGGTCGAATTAACCTTTCTTCCCCTTCAAGAAGGCTCGGCCAACCATGTACCCTTGCTTAGGGTTCGGCCGAATGGAAAGGAGGGTAAATTCGATTGAGCATCTTGATTACATCTTTTAGGGATGATGTTCGCTAGTTGAAATTGTAGATTTAGTGATTGACGAATGTATTGTAATTTTGAGTAGATACATTTTTAAGATTTGTAGAAGAACACCTCCTTTAAAGCGCATGTATGACTAAATACTAGGTATGGTATAGGATTTATGACGTTTCCTTCATTGAAATTCTAATGCCATTATTGAAATTACCATGCTAGATCAATTGCTACCTTGCTGGAATTTATTGATTAAATGCATAATTTAATTTCTTTATTGTTGAAAGCATGTTGTTAATTATGGTAGTAGTTGTAGAATAATTTCCTTATAGTTTATGTGTTTTGGCATAAATGTATTTGGACATTTCTACACTTATGACATGTAATCTACATTTAAAGAATATGGCAATGGTGCTAGATGACTATAAGGAAATTATGGGGTGCTTAAATTGTCGGAAAAACTTGAATGTAGACAAGCTAGGTTTCACACCTAGGGAATAATCAGCGGGTTCTAGTGTGCGGCTGATGTGGCCCGGAATAAGGGGGCCGTATACGGGTGAATGCCCGGGGTTTTAAATAAGGAAACTTTAGAATACTTTGCTTATGTATTGTGATTGCGATGGTCGGCTGAGAATCATGGACGATCGAAACGTCTAATGCTTGACTCGGCAGGTGATTAGGGTCTTGAGATTACACCAGTAGGCCCGCTAGGTGTTAGACCCGGGTGGCAGAGGGTCTTGAGATTCCGTCAGTGGGCCACGCTGACGGTAGACCCGAGTTGGGTGGGACTAGCTATCCCTAATTCGGTGGGTTCCTGAGTCTAGTTGACTATCCTAGTCGACGGCCCAATAATTGTTTGACTTTCCTTATATGATATGTGGGCCGTGCGGCCGGATTATTATCTTATGGTATAGGCTGGGCGGAGCTGAGCCATCAGTCCTTGAACAAGTTCTAGTGGCCGAGTGTTGCCCAGTCTTGTGGGGCCAGTTTGGTCGGTCGTATGGTTTACATAGGTTGGCCTTTGGGTCGGTCATCATATCATGACTAGATTAGATCCCTATATTTAAAACTGCTGACTTATATGCATGATGTTATTGGGGATTTATGTGGAGGTTCGGAAGGACCACTCACTAAGTCCCATGTGGACTCACGGTCTATTTCTCTTATTTTTGCAAAGCCCAACCAGTAAGGTGAGGCTTGGAGTCATGGTGTAGTTGGAGGGCAGGCAGTGGCGTAGATCTCGTAGCAGTATCCAGTAGTCTTAGTCGTGATGTCTAGGGTTGTTTTTTTTATACACTAAGAGATGTTAATTTGAAAAACATGTATTTGACTTTAACTCGAGTCGTTCTTAATAGTTGGTTTGTTTTGCAACTCTTTTAAAATTATTCAACCTCCTATAAAATCAAATAAAAGTTTGCATCATTGTTCTTTTACTCGTATGTTTTCTAGTTAGTGTGTATTCTCAATATTTTGTTATTCAGTGTATATGGTAGGCTTCAGGGTAGGACATAGACCTTGGCCGGTCACGCGATCCTGAGTTGGGGCATGACAGAGGAGCTAGGATTCATTGTGTTGGGGCTAAGTATTTGTGTTGTTGTATTTTTTCTCCATTACTTGTATATTTTCTTGTTTATTTCATTGTATTTGACCATGTGTAAACCTAGGTTGCTAGGTTTGATAGATTGGGTGGTTTCTTTTGTGTTTGAGGCTTAATTCCACAGGTGTAAACGTAGTTTACTATGATTAGTTGAGTTATCCCTTAGGGTTGAGGTGGAAGAGTGCTCTCGGTAAGAAGACAGAGACTTTCGGGTGTGAAGGTGTCTTAGGTTTTGGTTGAGAGTGGGACTCTTCGGGTCAGAGTCCTCGTTGTAAGGGCAACAAGATTAATCTAGTAAAACTTAGTTTGGAAATCCTAAGTGGGGTGCTTAGGTAGTGGAGTAAGCATTGAGGCCGAACCACTATAAATAATTATGTTAGCATTGTTCTCTCTGTGTATCGCATTGTTTATCTTCATTACTCACTTCCGCATTTAGTAGTTGAATTGTAAATTGCCTAAGTAGTTTAAGAAAAGTTTAAAACCGGAATTAGACGATAAGATTAGTTAACACACTGTTTACCCCCCCTCTTGTGTGGTCATTTCACCAACACTCCTTGGAGTGCTATATAATTTAGACATCTCCTTAGCATCAAAAGTCATGGTAATTGTTCCTTGGGTAGAAACAAGTTGAAGACCTATTTTTAAAGAATTTTTGGAAACTTAACCTATCCATATTTGACCTAGGAGACTTTAAAATTTCCGATTTTCTCAAATTAGTACTAGACCACAAAATTTAGATTCTAATTCTTAAGGATTTTAATTTTTTAGATATTTTTATTTAATCCAAATGGGGGGTATTCCTTATTTAACATTTATGTTTTAAAGTTAATTATCTTAAAGTTAAGAAAGGTAAATAAGGCTTGTGAAGAATCAGCAAACCAAAAAAATCAACAACCTGCCAAAACTACATAGGTTATTGGTCGAATCTCGACTGACCCTCGGCTGAATCTCGGCCGCCCAACAGTCGCCCGACGGTTGACCGAAAGTCCCAACGGATCTTTTTAGATCTGTTGAACGGATCTTTTTGAGCGCCTACCCTTGCGATCTCTATATAAGCTCCCAAGAGAGCCTTCCTTACATCCTTAACACTTGATTGAGCCATTCTAATATTATTTCCAAGCTTTCTTGAGCCATTTCATTACAAACACTAGTTTCTATGTTTACACCTTGATCTTGACTTTGAAACTTCAAGATTCATCTTCTCACGGCATCAAGAGGGTTAGGGATTCGGTATTGGAGCTAAGTATACTTTGTTTGATTTATTGCTCCAATTACTTGTGTATTTTTGAGGTTTATGTTGTTCAAATACCCACACTAGAAGGGGGGGCTGAATAATATTGGGTTAATTTTAACTTCTATTCAATTTCTTTTAAATCAATTCCAACTTCAACCCAAATTAAGTGCGACTAAATGATATGCAATAGCAAGTATGAAAAGCAATTATAAGCACTAAAAACAAGGGAATGCAAAGTCGAAAGATTATAGTGGTTCGGCCAACCGCCTACTCCACTACCTTAGCTCTACACCAAGGATTTCTAACCAATCCTTTATAGACAATGTGTTTCCCTTTAAATACAACCGAGGACTCACTTCTCAACCCTTTGAGAATGCCTCAAACCTATTCACCTAGGCAAAACACAATTCTACAAAGAAAACCCTAAAGTGTTTAACTAGCACACCCACCAAGCTTACAATGAGAATCAAGTTTAATAACAAATAAAACAATTACAAAAGGAGCTAAACCACATAAATGAGCTCCTTGCAAACCCTTCAATGCGTCCAACTCTTCAAGTCGTTGTGTTCGAATTGTAGCCGGAGTTGACGCGAGAAGAACGCTTGAGGAGGATGAGCAATCGGTGAAGCAAGCGCGAAGAAATCAAGCTTTGAAGGCACAAATCTCACTTAGGAAGCTTTAATGATTGGTTAGAAAGTTTTACGAGAGGTTGGTGAGCAGCATTTATAACCCCTCACTTGGCAGATCCACCCAACGGGCATTTTTTTGCCCGTTGGGGATGCCCAGTCCCTTGCTAGTTGATCGTCAGTCGACCGACTGATCGACCTCCCAAGCGACTGCAGCGCTCTGCCAGTGTTGTGCACCATTCGGTTGACCGAATACCCTACTGACCTTTTACGGCTTCTGTCGGTCGATTGAATTAGGCGTTGTCAATTTTTGGCTTCTGTCGATCAACCGAATCTGGGCTGAGGCTGGATTTTGAAGTTTACTTCTTACGCACGCTTCGTTTCTGGGTTTTGTTACCAAGGTTTGACTTGGATATTGTTACAATTAGGCTTGAGATATATTCCTAGAGTCATATTACATAAAATCTAATCCTAACTCTAGATTTTCTACTTGCTCGTTTTTGGAGCCATTTTTGCCGATTTTTGGTATTTCTCCGAACGAACTTCGCGCACGTATCGTAACCTCAACTTGAACTCAAAACTTCACAAATGTATTAGTTTCATGTTTGTTATCATCAAAATAGAGATCGAAGCCTAGGGGCAACCCTTGGGCCAACAGTTTATTCTTTGTATTTCAAGTTGTATCAACCTAGGTTGCTAGGTTTGTTTGATTGGGTGCTAGCCTTGGTGTAGAGGCTTAAATCCACTAGTGCAAAATTACTTTGCTAGGATTAGTGATTGTTGTCCTTTAGGGTTCGAGGTGGAAGAGTACTCTCGGTAATAAGGCAGAGACTTCTGGGTGTGGAAGTACATTAGGTGTGAGAGTGAAGACTCTTCGGGTAAAAGATCCTCACTATAAGGGAAACATTCATAATCTAGTAAAGTTAAGTTTATAAATTCTAAGCGGGGGTGCTTAGGTAGTAGAGTAGGCATTGGAGCCGAACCACTATAAATTTATCTTGTTAGCATTGTCATTGATTGTGTGTGATTAGCTTGTTTCTTACTTTGATTATGTTTTTGCTAGAGCACCAATTTAACCTAACTTGATAAATTCATCTAGTATAAAAGAGTAGATAAATACTTGTGTTTGCAACGGTATTACTTGTGCTTGTTTAATTTCTATCCGCTCGCTTTCGCATTCATCTAATTGAATTGAACACTTGCCTATGTAATCAAGAAATGGTTAAAACCGAATTTAGGCTAAAGTTCTAAATAATACACTATTCACTTCCCCTCAAGTGTAGGCCATTCGACTTACATTTAGATACGGTGAACGACACTTTACACTCCCATACCTCAACCACCTCCGTAAATACTCATGGTTTCAACTATTTAAGGCTCTCTACTGTTCCATTGAGCTATCAAGCAATTCCTTGAACCTTAAAGAGTGATTTTAAAGTGTTAAATGTTGGCTAAGGTTTTCATCCTCACACTCAAGTATTTTCAATAAATGTTTTGATGATAACAAACCATGTCTAACAAAGTTTTAAGCAGCTGTAGTAGGACCGTAGGGAGGGCTGCGTTCCAGGACCGTGGGAGTTCCCGTCCAGCGAGTTCAGCAATTCTATAAGCGCCTCTTCCGAGGACCTCTGTGATTCGATAGCGGCCTTCCTAGGGAGCAAGCTTGCCTTCTCCGGTTGATTTCCTTTGTGGTTTGATCTTTCGGAGAACGATGTCTCCTTCTAGAAAGTTCTTGAGCATAACACATTTGTCGTACTTCTGGGCAATCTTAAGTTTCATTGCCTCTTCTCTGATTTTGGCGAGCTCTCGTTCTTCTTCAATAAGATCGAGCTCGGCGACTCAGGTTTCACTTTCATGCTTGGCCAGAAGTAGCCAGTCCGGAGGATCTTGGCCGCCAGTAACCTTCCTCCAATGTGGTTGCTATAGATGTTGTCGTGGACTTCCGCCATTACGGGGGTATTCGGGGTTGGGCGACGCACTTCAGGAGCGGTCGGAAATACCCCCTCTTATAAAGTTGGTTATAATAGAGTGTGGGGTAACTTTCCATTCTTTTAAATGTACCTGGATTGGAGATATGCTCCAGAATCTCACCTCATTTGAGGTAATTGATGTAGGGAGCTCTCCAATCTGTGCCTTGTTCGACTGTTTGCACCTCGGCCGAGGTGTCGACCGGTTGGATGCTTGGATGTTCGAGAACTTGCTGAATGACTGGCAATATCTTTATAGTCAATACCTTCCTTTTGACTGTATCCCTTTACCACAAGCCGAGTTTTATAGATACTGCATTCTTTGAGTTTGTAGATCCACTTGCACCCAACAAGTTTCTTGTGTGGTGGAAGCTTGACAAGTTCCCAAGTATTATTTTTCTATAAGGACATGAATTCTTCTGTTATAGCTTCATGCCACTTTCTTGAATCTGTCTGATTTAGGACTTCTTTATAGGAGGTTGGTTCTTCAGTGCATGGTGTTTCTTCAACCACTGCTAGAGCATAAGTAGTAACATTTGCATACCTAGGATTAGGACGTGATGCTCTCCTAGGTCGGTTTAGGGTGATGGAATAAAGATGCTCCTCCTCAACTTGATATTGCTCCTCCTCGACCCGGTGTGACTCCTCTAGGACCTCAACATGTTCTTTAGTGGTCTACTCTGATGAAGCAGTGTCATTTGCTTCGGTGGAAGGTGATCGAGGCGCGGGTGTAAGGAACCAGAATTCTTGGGTGGCAGGCTGAGGTGGTGTTTCTTCTTGTGGCACTGGAGATGTAGGTTCCTTAAAGTCCTCCTCTTCTTGGTCTTCATTTTTCATTTTCAAGAGTATATGTTCATCAAATATTACATCTCTAAGAATTTCTGCTTTACAATTATTTAGACACCACACTTTATAGCCTTTTACTCCGCTAGGGTATCATAAGAAAATACATTTCTTTGATCTAGGTTCTAATTTTCCTTCATTCACCCTAACATAAACAATGCTCCTAAAAATTTTGAGGTGATCACAAGAAGCTGGCGACCCGGTCCATTTTTCCTCAGCATCTTGAATTCAATTGATGAAGACAGAGATCAATTTATCAGGTAGTAAGTAGTGGATGCAGCCTCTGCCCAAAAACTTTAGAAAGATTAGCATTAGAAAGCATACATCGTACCCTTTCAATGATGGTGCAGTTCATCCTTTCTGCTACTCTGTTCTGCTGAGGTGTATGGGGTACTGTGTGATGTCATATGATCCCTTCCCTAGAGCAAAAGTCTTTAAATTCTCAATTGCAAAATTCTAGACCATTGTCGGTTCGTAGAGTCTGAACATATCTACCGGTTTGCTTCTCAATCATTGTCTTCCAAGACTGAAATTTAGAGAAGACATTAGATTTATTTTTAATAAAATATGCCCATACTTTCCTGGAGTAATCATCAATAAATGTGAGCATGTATCGAACTACTCCTTGAGATTCAACCGGTGAAGGCCCCAAGAGGTCAGAGTGGATGTAGTCTAATTTTTCTTTAGCATAGTGCTGCCCTGTGAAGAATGAAACTTTTCTGTTTGCCATGTATGCAATGTTCACAAAAATCAAGTTTAGCCAACTTCTGCTTTCCAAGTAGTCCCCTTTGTTCAAGTATTAACATACTCATTTCATTAATATGCCCTAATCTCATATATCATAATTTAGCAAGATCATCATCAGAGTGTTCAGAGGTTACCATAGCTGCACAAGTAAAGCTTTCATTACTATTAAGGACCCCTTTGTGACTCTGAAAACTCTGTCTTGGCCTGAATACTTGTATCCAAGTGCATCTAGGGAAGATAAATAAATTAAATTTCTTTTAAGACCTAAAACATGCCATACCGGAGTTAGGTCCTTGTAATGCCATCGTGCATTTTAATATTTACTGTGCCGATTCCTACTACTTGACATGACAAGTTATTTCCCATTAGCACTTCTTTTCCATTAGCATGTTCATATGTGGTAAACCAATCTCGGTGTGACGTCATATGAAAAGAGCAACTTGAATCTAATATTCATTCATCTTGAGATCTAGCATAACAAGCAAAAAGATAAAGTACCTCTACTTTTTCATCCTCATCAGCATAGGATGCTTCCCCGTTTTGATTTTGTTCCTCATGTTGTCTCCATTTTAGCTTACGGTATTCTGATTTGATGTGTCTCATCTTTTGCAATAATAGCATTGTACGTTTTTGGACTTGGACTTAGATCTAAACTTATCTCGGCTTTTGTCCCGTGACTTACTTCATCCTCTAGTGTTCAGGGCCTCTCCATGGCTTCTAGAGGATCATGTGGTAAGTTGAGAGTCAACAACCTCTTTGGACACTAGCATTGTTGTCATCTCATCCAGAGTAATTATTTTCTTGCCATACAATAAACTTTTATGAAAATTTTTAAAAGAAGCAAAAAGAGTAATTAAAAGTATAAAAATCTTATCTTATTACTCAAAAGTAACTCTCATATCTTCAAGATCAGCAAGAATAGAACGAAAAGTGCTAATATGATTTTTAACAGAAGTGACATTAGTCATGCGTAAAAAATATAATTTTTGTCTAAGTGTCATCTTACTTCTCAAAGTTTTATCCTAGTAGATTATAGCAAGTTTTTTCCATACATCTGCAGTTGTCTTTTCATATGCGACTTCCCGTAGTACTTCATCGCAGACGCTCATGTACAGGATTGCTTTAGCACTTTTGTCAGTCAGATCCTTTTCCCTTTCAATGCCTTTCATCACGCCCCGTCCATGAATAGTATCTTGTAGGTTCTCCTTAACCAGTATTGCTTTCATCTTCAAGGCCCATAATGAATAGTTGGTGTTATGGTCTAGCTTCCGAATTTCCTACTTTGCCCTTGATAGTATGGATTGTTGGTTCTACTACCAAAACTATTAGTAAGAAAACGGGTCTTCCTGTATGAATCCAAAAATCTAAATTCCAAAGACAAAATAGCCAAAACGAATAAATTCAGAAAAAATAAAAAATACCAAGAATTTACGTGGTTCGGCCCGGCGAGGTACCGGTCCTACATCCACGGGGAGAAAAGGGTAGTGTTCTTTATTAATGAGAGAGGGAATCTTTATTAATCAGAATAAAGAACTCATAACTAAACAGTAAAAGAAAAATACTGTCTGAAATCGGATATTTTTTTGCACCCCGAAATCTAAATTTTTGCATGTACCTTATAATTACGAAAAAAAATTGTGGATGCCACCTCTTGCTCTTTGATCTTTTTACTTTTGCTTGAGACGGTGTGAAAGAGATAAGAGTTGTCGGAAAGGGACGTTGCTCGAGAAACAGGGCTTTCGAGATGAGATCTGGGACCTTGATATCGTGTCTCTTTTTATAGTGCAAAGGAACCGACGTTTGTTCAATTTGATGAGAACTCTTCCAACTATGACCAAGGAAATAGGGTGTTGCCCGAAGCAATAGGCAAGTGGCGGCAATAATTTATTTCATGCCAGAAACATGTACGACCAGCAAAAATTGGAGTGCAACTGTATTTTAATATGTTCCTCAAATTGGGCACGCTAAAAAAAATGACTCCTGCATATTTATCTTTAGACCGATCAACTGCAGGAACTTTAAATATTCAACATTAATTTAATTGCATGTGCGTATCAATTTTGTTGGCATGGCTTCATGCGAAATCTTCAAATGCACATGCAACTTTGGCTCCATGTGCTTTGTGCCATTTGAGAATAGTGGGCTCAGCCCACTTGGGCCAGGCCAAGCCCATAAGAAGGCAACCTCTTTTTTTTTTCTTCTTTTTTGATCCATTATAATATCCGAAGATTTTTTAAAAATATTTATTTAATTATTTCAGCAGGATAATTTAGTCGCGCGTCAGGATGGGCCGGATGAAACGCCGGAGGGCGTAAATTGAAGATTGGCCTTTGTGTGTAAGGTAATTAATTTATCAAAGTTGATTAGTCCATAGATAGGTAGTTGGGCTCGAGATGAGTTCGGAGGTTCATGCGAAACTTGAATCAGACTTATATTGATCGACTTATGATTTGTTTTAGACTTGACTTAAGTTAAAGAGCACTTTGGTCATCTGATGATTGGGATTTTTGTATTTATACCTCATCCCTCAGGGGCAGCGACTCAATGCAGCAGCTGTACACCCCCTTGGGCGTCCATAGGAAGAGGCACATGCATGGAGAGTGAAGAAGGGAATCTCAGTAGACTGCTCCTTGCAGTGTCGGACGGCATCAAACTTCGCAATCGACGGAGCGTTCGTGGTTGGATCGTAATGAAATTTGGACAGTAAGTTTTATACTTCATGATTTACATTTTGATCGGTGGAGATTGGCTTTTGACGGCTGGATCTGTCGCTGTCATGGAATTACCGAAGCTCTATTTTTGGTTTTCTTCTCCAGGATTCTGCTACGTCAAGTTTCGCCAAATCGGGCTATCAAGACCCTATCCTAGGGCTGATTGGACTGAAATTAGGGGAGCATGTCTGATACCCCTTTCCCCTGGATGTGAACGATGGAGATTTAATTTGGATGACTAGATTTTGGGATACACGAGAGGGAAGGAGAATGCGTGGGAAGACTTAAAATTGGGCAGCACACCCAGACTTGTGGGAGCGTGGAGGACCATCTTCCTTTCTAATTCCCTTCTCCCGTGAGTGGAACTGGACCTCTTTCTCCCATATTCATCACCCTTGCCGCTGCCCCTATGAAAGGTAATTTTATCTGGTTTTGTATGGTTTTCCTCATGTTGAATTCGGGTGGTAAAATGATAGATTTACGTTTTATCGTCGTGGACTTTTGGTTTGGGTTTTGAGATCTTGGCCGGATGGTTCATGGCAAAACTTGAAGGAGCCGCGCCTTCCTCCTCGATTTCTTGATGAGGATTCTTGTGTTCTTGATGTTTATCTTGGTTTCTTGATAGAAGGGAGGGCATAGAGGTTAAAGGTGTGACATAATGGTGGAGGTGGAGTTGGTGGTTGCCTTGGTGTTAAGGTTTAATTCCACCGGTGTAAACGTAGTTTACTAGGATTAGTGATTGTTGTCCCTTAGGGTTGAGGTGGAAGAGTTCTCTCAGTAAGAAAACAGTGACTTTCGGGTGTGGAAGTGCCTTAGGTTGAGAGCAAGACTCTTCAGGTAAAAGTCCTCTTTGTAAGGGAAACGATATAATCTAGTAAAGCTAAGTTTAGAAATCCTAAGTGAGGTACTTAAGTAGTGGAGTAGGCATTGGGGCCGAACCACTATAAATAATTATGTTAGCATTGTTTTCTTTGTGTATCGCATTGCTTATCTTTATTACTCGCTTCCGCATTTAGTCATTGAATTGTGAATTGCCTAAGTAGTCTACGAAAAGATTAAATTTGAATTTAGGCAAAAAATTTAGTTAACACACGATTCACCCCCCCCCCCTCTAGTGTGGAAATTTCACCAATATTTGGTATCATAGCGGATCGTAGATTGAGATTTCACCATCTCCTCTACATCGTTTCTCGATCTGGAAAATGGCACTAGAGAGTGTAGCGCTCATGCCTCCTAGGTTCAATGACTCGAACTTTGCTCTATGGAAATATAGGATGTACATATACTTAAAGACTAGAGGGTTTTGATGTTTATAACATGTTAAAATTGGAATATATTAAACCTAAGGTTGACATGCATGATTGGACTGAACTTGACAAGAAATTATTTCAATCTAATGGAGATGCTATGTATTGCATATTTTCTACCTTACCTAATAGCATCCTTGAAAAAGTCATGCATTGTATCTCGGCTTTTGATTTATGGGCTTGTTTGAACATGTTTTATGATTTTGCAAAAACCGAGGAACTTATTACCTTAGATGAAGGAGGTGATGATAATTGTCATATGAGATATTCTAGATATTAATTTTTTTTTCTATTATTAATTGTGATTGTCAGCCTAGTGGGCTAGTCCGAGGTCGAGCCGAGTCGACTCATGGTCTGGTGCGAGCTTACGAGCTCGGGTAAGTAGGAATATGAATTATGCAATTTCTTTTCCTGCGTAGATAAATTTATTTAATTATGTTATTGTTTGTACTTGATTATTAAATTATGTTGCATATTGGGTTGATGATGGTATTTAGCATGGGGTTATCTTGAGCAAGTGGAATTAGTTGGATTAGCGGGTTGCGGATCCGAGTTGATGAGAGTGCAGATTTTAGGGTGTGGATAGGAGGAAATAGGTGGGATTATAAAATCCCCCCAGGGTTAGGCGGCTCCCTATTGGAGCCGCACCAGCCGAATAGGAGAGAGGAGCCGCCCAGCCAAGCCGAGCCGCCCCTCTCCCCTCTCCCCTTTCCCTTCTCTTGGAGCCGCCGAGTGGAGGCAAGCCAAGAGCCTAGCCGCCTTCCTTCCCTTCTCATCCTTCCTCTTCCTTGGAAGCGAAGCCAGCGGCTTGGTAGAGCCGCCGCCCTCCCCCTTTCTTGGAGTCCCCCCCCCCTTTTTTTCGTTGTCTTGGAGCCAAGTGCTTGAAGGCCAGATTCGGAGGTGTAATTTCATGCTGAAAACTTCATGCTGAATTGTTGATTTAGGACTAATTTTGAAATCTTTGTTGTTTACTGAACATAGTCGTGTAACCTATCATTCTGATCTGAAAACATAGTCTGGATCCATAGGACACACTTTGGGAGTCAGATTCGACTCGGGTGCACCTGTTTGGGGCTCAATAGTAAACTTAAAATAAAATTCTAATCTTGGCAAATAGAAATTTTAATTGAATAATTAAAATTTAAGGGCAGCATAATCTGTTAAGAGCCAACAAATTAAATGATATGCATGAAATAAAACCTCATAAGTTTATGGCATTACGAGCCTAGGAGTTGGGGTCGGACATTGAAGTGTTGAGACGCTTCCCAATAAGGACACCCCTAAGACACCATTAGAGACACTTGATTTAGGTCTTGTTATCATCATGTCTTTATGAATGGCGGAGAGGCTCAGATAGGAGCCGGATTGCTGGCCTAGCCCGGAAGGTTGGATGATTAATTCCCAACCTGTGGAACAAGTTCGAATGGGCAAATCCTGATTGTTCCTATGTTTCTTGTGGAACAAGTTCGGACGAGCAAATCTCGATTGTTCCCAAGATTTTATATTTAAAGGAATAAGTTTGGATGGGCGAATCCCAATTGTTCCTACGTTTCTCGTGGAGTAAGTTCGGACGGGCCAATCCTGATTGCTCCCGAGTGTCATTTAAGGAATAAGTTCGGACGAGCAAATCCCGATTATTCTTGCATTTTGTCTAGGGTTCTATTTTAGAATAAGTTCAGATGGGCCAATCCCGATTATCCTCATAACCCTTGAGTGAGTTATGTGTGCTTCGGGCACGGGTAGGCTGAGTCCTGTTGCATTTCACTACTTAGTGGAGTGGTTTGCCTTTGGGCATGTGTTGGCCAGTTGGCATGTTGCTTAGTTTTACCGCTTGATGTGTTACCCTGTATGAGACAGTAGTATTCTTTATGTTGTTATGTGTATGGTTTATTTTTATGGTGGGGGTTGGTAGAATCATTCACTAAGTTCTTTGAACTCACACGTTGACATTTTTGTTTTGTTTTGCAGAGCCTGACCGGTGAGGTGGGCTGGAGTACTTGGCGCGGCTGGAGGGGCAGAGGAGCGACATTGATCTCATAGCAGTCCTAGTTAGGGGTCGTAGTCGAGTTTTTGGTAGTTAGTCATGCACCTTTGTTTTAGTATTTTGGAGTTGTAGTCCCTTGGGGACATTCATGTCTTTTGTTATAGATTTCACTTGTAAATGAACTTTGATTTATTTCCGCGGTTTACTATTTTGTTTAAGCTTACTTCTAATGAAAACTGGTTTGGCTTTTCATTTTTTAAAAAAACTCTAGCTTTTCATTCTTTCCGCTATGTTTTATTGTTATGAGTTGCCATGTACATGAGTTAGGCTGTGGGGTATAGGCACGTATACCATGGACGGTCACATGACCTTGAGTTGGGCATGACAATGTGGTATCGGAGCATGTGGTTCGGTCTGACTACGACCTAGGGTTTGTTTACCGTATAGGGCATTGCTAGCGTGTCTATATACGGTAGGATTGTGTTATGAGATCAATGGGCTAAGTCTGCACCTCAGCGCGACTTGTGGTTAAGTTTGCAAAAATTTGTTTTGGGCGAATTAAATAGTCTAATTGTGATGTTTTTTCTTCCTGGTGATTCCAGATTGATGGAGGCCTTTAATGCCGCATGGAGCGATAGTGGTAGCAACTCCACAGAGCATCGAGGCCGGGGTCGTGTGAGACCGTCGCAGGCTCAGGAGGAGGTGGGACAAGATCCCATGGTTATGCAGTTGTAGGTCTGGGTGGCTGAGCTAACAGAGGCACTACGTAGGGAGCAATAACTGAGGCAGCAGCCACAGTCGGTACCGACAGCACCCTCAGTACCAGAGGTGGTCCAGCCGGTGGCACTGATGGTCAGAGCACCTTCATATGCAGATTTTGTCACATTCAGACCACCGGAGTATACAGGGACAGATCAGTGGGTGGAGGTCACCAATTTCCTAGGGGATTGCTATGAGCTGTGCAGGGAGCTCGGTTGTTCTTCTGAGACAACCGCTCAATTGATCGGGTTAGAGGACTAGCCATGGATTGACATCACACCTGGAGGGACCGCAGAGCAACAGATGCAGCACCCCCTACCCGAGAGGAGTTAAGAGCTGCTATGGTGGAGAAGTACCTGCCGTTGAGAGTCCGGGACAGGCGGGTGAAAGAATTCGAGTTACTGCGTCAGACCGGCAGCATGTCAGTGATGGCCTATGAGATGTAGTTCACCTGACTCTCGAAGTACTATCCTACCTTGATAGCCACATAGACCGCCAGCGTCAAGAGGTTTGTCAAGGGGCTGAGGCCGCAGATCGCCAAAGTTATCCATTACATGGAGTACACTTCTTTTGCTCAGCTAGTAGATGAGGCTCTCCGGAAGGAGGCATTGGTACCGACAGATAGACATGATGGACCCCAGAAGAAAAAGTTTCGGCCCCAACACTCGGGGGGTCGGCCAGCTCACTCTAAAGGTACTCACAGGACAGCGGATCCACAACAGGGCGGAGGTCATAACAGTTCCAGAGGCCACATGGATTCAGGACTATGGGTGTCATTTGGAGGCCCGCAGCGGAGACCTAGGCTGTAGTCGTGTAACCGATGTCATCGGAAACACTGGGGAGCTTGCTGGGGACGGTCAGAGGTATGTTTTAGATGTGGACAGACTGGGCACTATAGAAAGGATTGTCCTGGTAAGGGCAGTCAGCAGTTTGATCAGACCAGAGAAAAGACACCGATGTTAGTAGGTTCCGTGGCTCAGAGGGGTCAGACTCAGGGAGGAGGCCAACGAGCTGGTGATTTAGAAAGGCCCATTGCACGAGTATTTGCTTTGAACCAAGAGGGCACTGAGGCATCCAGGGCAGTAGTGTCAGGTAACCTTGTTGTTGGTTCTGCTATTGCATATGTCTTGTTTGATCCGGGTGTTACGCACTCTTTTGTCTCTGCATTGTTTGCTGCTAAGTTGATAGGGAAATCCTCTATTCTTGATTTGCCTCTTGTGGTGTCTACGCCTACAGGCGATTCTGTGCTAGCAGAGACAGTCTTTCGGGGCTACGATGTGGTCATTTGTGGGCACGTGCTGATGGCCGAATTGACACTCATGCCGATGCTAGAACTTGATGTGATTTTGGGCATGAACTGGTTGGCGGACCATTTCGCCTCAATTGACTATAGGGCTAAGACTGTGACATTTAGTAAGCCCGGGTTGCCCTAGTTTACCTTCCAGGGTGAGGGAAGGGGAGATTCATTGGTGGCAATTTTAGCTCTCATGGCTCGGAAGCTACTTCTAGGCCGTTGCCAATCCTTCTTGGCCTTTGTGTTTGTGGCAGAGGGGAGCGGGGCCATGGCTAAGGGCATTAAGGGAACGCCTGTGGTATGCGAGTTCTCTAATGTGTTTCAAGATAAGGAGATCAAATTCTGTATTGATTTGCAGTCGGGGGTGAAGCTGATCTCTATTCTGCCGTATCGGATGGCACCAGCTGAGTTGAGGGAGTTGAAGTCCCAGTTGTAGGAGCTGCTTGAGTTGGGCTTCATCCGCCCAAGTGTTTCGCCTTGGGGTGCTCCAGTGCTCTTTGTGAAAAATAAGGATAGGTTCATGCGGATGTGCATTGATTACCAGCAGCATAACAAGGTAATGGTGAAGAATTGGTACCCCGTTGCCCAGGATTGATGATTTATTTGACTAGCTTCAGTGGGGCTCAGTGGTTTTCTAAGATTGACCTGTGGTCAGGGTAGCATCAGTTGAGGATCCGGGATAGTGACATCTCGAAGATGGCTTTCAGATCGAGGTATGGTCACTATGAGTTTCTGGTTATGTCATTCGGGCTGACTAATGCACCTGCAGCATTTATGGATCTGGTGAACCGAGTGTTCAAGGAATACTTGGGTAAATTTATGATAATGTTCATTGATGACATCTTGATATATTCCAGAAGCAAGGAGGAGCATGATGAGCACTTGAAGGTAGTTCTAGAGACTCTCCAGGAGCACAGATTGTATGCCAAATTCTCCAAGTGCGAGTTTTGGTTGGAGAGTGTAGGGTTCCTTGACCATGTGGTGTCCAGGGAAGGAGTAAAGTTGGACCCCGCGAATATAAAAGCAGTTCAGAATTGGAAGATGCCGACTAATGTCACTGAGATTCGCAGTTTCCTGGGGTTGGCAAGTTATTACAAAAAGTTCGTGAAGAATTTCTCCCGGATTGCAGCGCCATTGACCCGCCTGACTCAAAAGAAGGTCAAGTTCGATTGGGATAGTAAGTGCGAGGATAGCTTTCAGAAGCTCAATGACCGATTGACATCGGCGCCAGTTCCAGCTGTACCCTCGGGCTCGGGAGGGTTTGTTGTTTATTGTGATGCCTCCCGAGTCGACATGAGTTGTGTGTTGATGCAGAATGGCAGGGTGATAGCTTACGCCTCTTGGTTGTTGAAAGTCCACGAGATAAATTACTCGACTCATGATCTTAAGCTAGCAGCAATGGTGTTCGCATTGAAGCTATTGCGTCACTACCTTTATGGTGAGGCTTGTGAGATATACACTGATCATAAGAGCCTCTAGTATTTGCTCACCCAGAAGGAGTTGAACCTGAGACATAGAAGATGGCTTGAACTTTTGAAGGACTATGACTGCACGATCATGTACCATCCGGGGAAGGCTAATGTGGTGGCAAATGCTTTGAGCAGGAAGTCTGCGGGCACCTTTTGAAGGACTATGACTGCACGATCATGTATCATCTTCTGGCGCGTTGGTGGCTCACCTGAGGGTGCAGTCCACGTAAGTAGACATACTGCGGGCAGCGCAGGAAGAGGATGCTTTCTGTGCACTCACTAAGGATCTGGCCAGGAGGGGCGATGCCGATAATGGTTTTGCTCTTGACTCGGAGGGCGTTTTGAGGTTTAAGAACAAGATAGTGGTGCCATATATGGCTAAGATTTGCAGACAGGTGCTAGAGATGGCTCATTGATCCACATACACCATGCATCCGTGAGCCACAAAAATGTATCATGATCGAGGCAAAATTATTGGTGGAAAGACATGAAAAGAGAGGTGGCCGAGTTCATGTCTAAGTGTCTGGTGTGTCAGCAGATTAAGGCTGAGCATTTAAAGCCGGCAGGGTTGCTCCAGAACCTAGAAGCACCAGAGTAAAAATGGGAGAAGATAACCATAGATTTTATGACAGTGTATCCAAAGTCTAGGAAGGGCAATGATTCTATCTGGGTAGTGGTGGATCGCCTAACCAAGACGTCACATTTCATACTAGTCAGGACGACCTTTTCAGTCGAGCAGTATGCGAGGTTGCTCTTGGATCGGATCGTCGCATATCATGGTGTTCTTGTTATGATCATCTCATATCGGGGTACTCAGTTCATATCTCGATTCTGGCAGTCGTTCCAGGAGGCGTTGGGCACTCAGGTTCGGTTCAGCACCGCATTTCACCTTCATACTGATGGTCAGTCGGAGCAGACTATTCAGACATTGGAGGACATGCTGAGAGCATGTGTCCTAGATTTGGAGGGCAGTTGGGAGAGGCACTTACCCCTGATTGAGTTTGCCTACAATAACAGCTATCATAGCAGCATTGGGATGACTCCTTCTGAGGCATTGTATGGGCGGCGATGCAGGTCGCCTGTAGGCTAGTTTGAGGCAGGGGATTCCCTTATGGTGGGACCCGACCTGGTTGAGGAGGCAGTAGAAAAAGTGAAGCTAATCAGGGAGAGGTTATTAGCAGCTCAGAGTCTCCAAAAGATGTATGCCAATGGGAAGGCCAAAGAGGTAGATTTTGCTAAGGGGGACATGGTGTTCCTCAAGATATCCCCTATGAAAGGGGTGATGAGATTTGGCAAGAGAGGGAAGCTAAGCCCTAGGTTCATCGGGTCGTTACCTATTCTTAGGCACAGGGGAGCTGTGGCATATGAGTTGGCTTTACCACCCAGTATGAACCGGGTGCATCCGGTGTTCTATGTATCTATGCTGAAGAAGTATGTTCGGGACGAGTTCCATGTGATTGAGCCTACCGCAGTGGAGGTGGATTCAGCAGTCTCCTATGAGGAGTGACCAGTTGAGGTGCTAGATCGTCAGATCAGAAAATTGAGGTCCAAGGAGATCCCCTTGGTTAAGGTCAGGTGAGAGCATCATTCCAGACAAGAGGCCACTTGGGAGGTGGAGCAGGATATGAAAGGATGCATGGTTTACCCCAGCCCATATATATTGATACAGTGCTAAAAGAGTTTTAGCATCAAAGGAAGTAAAAGATATTACTTGCCTAAGAGTGATTGCATCAGTCTTTCTAAGATGATGTCTGCTAAGACACCTGAGGAGAGATAAAAGATGAGTGAAATCCATTATGCTTCGGCAGTGGGATCCATCATGCGATGCTTTGCAGTTAGCTTGATATTGCTTATACCTTAGAGATATCTAATAGATTTAATGGTATGAGGATATCTTTAATGGTGGTTCAATAAGCTGGAAAGTGTTCCTAGCTGGGTACTATAACCGGTAAGGTGACTAAGGCTTGTGCTTTGCTACTTACTCTGCCGCTTAGGATAGCATCGGATAAAGTAGTTTATCATTCAGTGGGAGTTGTTCCTGAAGTTGCAAGTTCAGCACCGGTATTGTATGATAATACTAGGACTGTTGCTCAAAGTTAAGGAACTAAGATCCCATGAAGATTATTGCTTTTCTTAAAAGGCGGTATCAGCTCGTTGTTGGAAAGAGGTGATGACTGAAAGACATTGATATAGATTAAATTGATTACCACAACAGCAAATTCTATCACCACTGAAATTTGGTAGACAAATACTAGGATGATTGGCTAAAGTGCAAATGGGAGATTGAAAAAAATAGTGCTCTTGAGCCAATCACATGACAATGTGTTTAGGGATTATTCAAGGGTAATCAACTTAATAAGACAACTTTTTCATCATGTGTTGCATCTTTATTCATAAAGATTGTGATGAACTCCATAAACCCGGGCAAATGATTCCGAGGCCATGATGAGATCATGCCAGTGAGACTTGGAATCCAGATGCCCATATTTTAAATGTTCCTAGTAGTAGGATCACCAATTAGGGGATTAGTGATTTCGGATAGAATAGTGCACTTGGTACATGCCCTATACGATAAGGGGTAGTTGATCTCACAGATACCTATGAGCCGTCATTAATGTACAAGTGCAGGTGCTTATTAGGGAATGAGTTCATTGAACGGACCTACTCGAGGAGCACAAAATGGAATCCTTACATGAGTGTCAATAGGATGTTCCTCGGGTGATAGTAGGTGGAAGGAGTCCTTGGACCAGAGGTTGTCATGGTTACCTTGTGATTGACGACCCATTGCTTTGGTTCTATCCCTACGTGGCCCTCAGCGTCATGTACCGGGTATTACTAGGCATGGGGAAGCATTTATAGAGGTAGGTGAGCAACCAACATGTAATCGGTTACTCCTAGTGAGAGGAGATAATGTCCTATGTATCCCTACAAATGTCGTTTCGGGAATCTCTAGCCATAGTAGATATGAAAGTCGGGAAGATGTTTCTGGCATTTCATTATTGAGACGACATCTTGGCAGGTGGAATACATATGAATCGGTATTAGGGTTTGACACTTCTTTCGTACCCTTGCCGACTTTGGCACATTGTAATCAAGGGATTTAGTTGCACGGTAACTAATCACCGAAGGGCGTTCAATCCTGTGGATTGAACCTCACACTATCCGGGTAGTCATGACATGTTGCTAGACGTCAATCTTGACTTGTGAGTGGAGTCTCTCACGACCACACTAAAGGGTTTTAGTGGAGGCTCGTGAGATTCGAATAGAAGTTATTCTATTTGATCTAACTCTCCGTTATTCACAACTCACTGTTGGCTTGGTGTGGGGCCCAATGGGTCACACACAACTGGCTAACCTCATAACGGGCTTTATGAGATAGAGTCTGAATGCGGCATTATATGTCTACTAGCATGGACATGCTGCAACTCGATCACGGATCTCGTTTACGGACATAATAGGAAAGGCGTTTCCTATATGAATGAATGTGCAATGAACGAGTTCCTCGGTAACCCTAATTTGTAGGGCATCCCTAAATTATATGGATTGGTGCATAATAATATTTTATGTGGTTGATTAAATTTAATTATGAATTAAATATTTAATTAACCACTTGACGGGGATTGTATTTAGTTATGAATTAAATACAATTTGATTTTGAATCAAATATACATGGTAGGAAAATTAGTGGTTGATTAAATTTAATTATGAATTAAATATTTAATTAACCACTTGACGGGGATTGTATTTAGTTATGAATTAAATACAATTTGATTTTGAATCAAATATACATGGTGGAAAAATTAGTCTTTAACCATGAGTCTAACCAATTAATTAGGAATTAATTAATTTGGATAAATCCTAATTAATAGAAATTTGATTTATGGAGATAAATTATAAAATTAATAGATATATGATTTATGAGGATAAATCATAATTCTATTAATTAATAGAAATTTAAATTATTTAGATAAATCTCTTTCTAATTGTTTAGGGGATTGGTTTATTTAGATAATTATCATTCATGTTAATAGGCTCTTAATTTATGGAGATAAATTAAAATTTATATTTATTTGGATTTAATTAATTTCGAATTAATTATAAATCCATTAAATATAAATCATTGCGTTGGAGGCAAATCCTGAAATTTTGAATTCTGATGAGAGGTTTTAAAAAGGGGCTGGGTTTACCTTGGTAGCCGCGTATGCCTCTTATAAATAGGTGGCCTAATCTCCTTCAAATGGTCAAGAAAATTGGTTATTCATCTTGGAGAAGATTAAGGTTTGGGTTCTTGTGAGGCTTCTTAAAGAGAAAGACTCCTAAGAACTCCTCTTCATCTCCTTGGGTGACCGGCCATCAAGATCCTCCATCCCCGATTTTGCGAAGCCAAATCGAATGTGTTTTCTTCTTGGGTGTGCCGCCTACTTCACCTTCTTGGAGGAGTCTATGAAGGACAGCGATGTAATCCTTCATCTACCTTCTCGTTCCGTTGTTTTCTCATCCCCTTTTCCTCCCTTTTGGTGCTCGGTTCTTGGTGGAAGGGCTGGCTTAACCACTACTAAAAAATGGCTTTTTGCGACGGCTAATTTGCGACAGCACAGGATGCGGTCGCAGATGCGACGGGTCTGCGACCGCCGTCCATTGGGGTCGCGGACTGGCCAGTGTTGCCATGGCATTGCAACTGCCTCCTGTGCCGTCGCAAAATAGCGACGATACAGATACCGCCTAGAGTGACGTCGCAATATGGCAACGGTTTGGCGACCATTTGCGACCGCTCATTGGCGACCGTTTAGGCCGTCGCAACATGTTATTAAATTCCCCGCCCAACCCATTTTTTCACATCCCCTGCTCGATCAACCCTCTCACTCGTTCTTGATCTCTGCCGCCGCACGTTGTTCGTTGCCTGCCGCCCGCCGCCCGCCGCCTGCTGCTCGTCGCCCACCACAAGCAGACCACCCGTCGAACCCTAGCCGACGGTATTCTCCTCTCCTCTCCTCTCTCTCTCTCTCTCGCGTTCGAAACCCTAGCCGACGGCTAGGTCATTCTTATATGATATCATAACCTAGCCGACGGCTAGGGTTTCGGGTTTCGGACCTTTAATTTATAATTTGGCAATACATTAACTTCATGATTTCCTTAATGATTAGTTTCGGACCTGATGAATCTTATCACTATACGAATAATTAATTCCATGCTATACTTGTTATTCTATCTACATTTTTTTGTCCATGGAGACTGTTATTAAGACTGTTATTGTCACTATATTAAGAAAGGACATCTTTAATGATGATGGAATATGTCCATGGAAACTGTTATTGTTCAAGTGCAAGAATTCAAACCTTTCCAAGTTTATTTTTTGCTAGATTAATATTTCCACGGAGATTATTGTTTGCTAGATTAATAAATACTTTGTTACATGCTGATAACACTGGGGGATTTCTCCTGATAGTTGATTGTTTATTTGATAGATCAAGAGCAACAAGTTGCTTCAAATTGCAGATGTAGAATGAAATGTTGTCACTAAAAAAATTACGTGAGAGAAAAAGGGAAAAGCAACTTCGTTGACAAGGTTGCTGAAAGTGTTCCTGATAAAGAATTGTTTGATTTATCCAGAGCATGTAGATTAGGCGGCAATGAAGGCCAATTTTGGTCTGCTAAGATGACTATGGAGTTTAAGGAACCAATAAGTTAATTGTAATCAAGGCTTAGCAGCTTTAGACTTGTCATATTCTCAATTTGGGAAGGAATAATGGGACCAGCAAGTGAATTACCACGGAGGTGTAGCTCTGTTAGACTGGTTAAATACCCAATCTCAGCTAGGATGGGATCTGTAAGTGAACAATATTAACGATGTATAGCAGTGATAAGCTAGTCAAATACCCAATCTCACCTGAAATAGTGCCTCTTAAGCAAATTAATGCTAAGAGCAATCCTCTAAGCAGTGGCAAGCAGTGGCAAGCAGTGGCAAGCAGTGTGCGTTTCTCCCGTCGGCCATGTGGTTTCATTTAAGTAGTGGTTGCAAAAGTTATGCAAGCGTGTGGTTTCATTTAAGTAGTTCATATTATGGATATGAAACTTATTTTATTTGTTCATATTCCATTGATTGTGCCACTTATTAAATTTTGACTTTAAAAGTATATCCTAAAAGATTTTTTTGTTTTTGTTTCCTTGCTTAGAAGTATTTTTTGGCCATGTTGGTTGCTCAATCATTGTCGTCTTGCCCTCGAATTATTCGATGAGATAATTGGAGGTGCTTAGAACTTGTAAATGATTATGCTCAATCATTTGAAAGCATACAATAAAATATGAATACATCAAAGGTAAATAGATTGTTCCACCGTCGGCCAGTGGACATCTATACAGTTCTTCCAGCTTTTCTCTTGTCTCTAGTCTTCATAGTCTTCTATAAGTTTTTAATTTGTATGAGCCACTAATATGAAAATGTCCTATTCTTGACTGTTGCTATTTTTCTTCTAATAAGTGTATTGTTGTAACTTCAGAATAGTAATTAGATGCACTTTTATTAGATCATAATGTGATTCTTTTCTCCATTACTCTGCATATAAGCTAGCTAGATTAATCATCAATCTAGTTAGTAGGATTATTATTGTTTCAGGATTTGCTAGATTATTTTTTATTGTCAGAGAATTTCCATGGCCTGGCTTTGAGCTGGTCATCCTTCTGAAGCAAAGTGGAGTGAATTTCCTATGGCATTAATATTACAACCTTGTGATAAATCAACTTTCTTCCTTATTTGTAACTTGTCTCTCTTGGGTTATTTCTTCTCTCAAGTTACTCTCATGCTTTATTTATGTTGCTTCTTTGTTATTTTGCTTCGGCATTTGGACTGACATGTATGCTACAAGAAATAATATTTTTTATAAATGTCGGCATTTTCTTCTTTGTTATTTTGCTTCCTGATTGTGCTATGAACCTCCACATAATCTTACGAGATAAGTGAAGATGTCGGGACCATCCACACCTGCCACAGTGCCGCCGCCACCACCAGCACCACAACCACCGGCCCCGGAGGCTCGAGGTCGTCATAGGCCTCGTGGCCCTAATCAGGGGGCTCGTGCACCTTCATCGACCGACCAACGTCAGCGGATATCGCTGCACGATCTAAAGTAAGTATCAAAGTTTATTTTCTATAATTATTAATAAATTAATTTCTATTTATGTTATTATACTTGAGTTGTAGATTCGAGCAGGACAATGTTGCTCGCAACATCACCTCTATTATCAAGAGGTTCTTTCGGGAGTCGTGGCGTTCATGGACCCACGTGTCGCAGCATAATCGAGATTCATTATGGTCCGAGTTCGAGGTACGTAGTTTATTCATTATGATTCAATTTTGTGAACTTGTATTAATGTTTTCTTTTTGTAGGCCCGATATACCTGGGATCCCGCCATTGAGGCTCATGTGAAGGATGCATGGGAAACTTACAATAAGAATCTTTTCAAGGATATCCTCCATCGGGCGAGGGATGAGGCGCGCGCGAGTATAGGCGGTAACAGAGATACACCTATGGATGCGCTCAAGGGACACGGGCCAATCTAGATGGAGGTCGACATATGGGATCAGTTATGCGATATCTGGGCGTCGGAGGGATGGCAAGGTTCCTCCCGAACGGCGCACCAGAATCGGATGACGCTGGTCGAAGGATCCGTCGCTCGACATACCGGTGGGTCTATCCCTTTTATCAGTCATGAGCGTCAATTGGTAAATAATTTAGTCACTATTTTTATTATTCATTTATTATTATAGAAAAATTAATTATATTTATTTTATTGTAGGGGACGCTAGATGAGCAGGGGAACGCTCATCCCTGCTAATCCTCTAAGGGTCTTCGAGGAGACACATAAATACCAGCGTGGTCCTCGCCGGGGTGAGTTCATCAGCAAGAGGCCGGAGACGGTACTGGTAAGATAATATATTTTAAAAAATATCTTGTTCTATTATGTATAATTAATTTAATTAATTAATTTACTTTTATTTAAAGGCCATGTATAGTGAGTTGGTGACCCAGCGGGGAGGTGATCCTGCGTAGCATCAGCTTGATGTTGATGCATGGATCGATGCAGGTGACAGGCGTCGGCCATGGCTGTGTAAATGGCATTGGCACAACGACCCACGCACGGGCGTTGTTGCAACCACATGGTGCAAGGCAGTCTGCTTTCACCTCCTTCGTCGTTGGTCCATCAACATCACGTGCGAATCAAGACCGATTAGCAGCCATCGAGACTGCTCAGGCACGCCTCAGTGCCGACATGGCCACTATGAGAGATACTGTGACGCAAATGGCTCAGCATATGACGCAGATGACCTAGTACTTGACACATATATCTTCTCTCATACTTGGTGCTCCGGCTCCTCCACCTCCCCCATCATTCGGTGTGATGACATCAACATCGGATCCATCATCATCATCGATGCCGACTGATGTGCTCCCCACCCAGCCCCTCTCCCCGTCGCCTGATGCGCTTGATCATTGATGTATTTTTTTGATATAATGTAAACATTATTGTTTTGATACGATGTAAATAATATTAAATATTAGAACAAGAATTAATATATTTTTAATTTTAAAAATATATATATATTTATCTGCGACGGTTTTGCGACAGTAATTGCTGTCGCAGATGCTCACCACATGGTCGCGTGAAGCGGTCGCAAAAAACTATACGACGGCTATTGCGACTGCCAAATCCAATCACAAAAACAATGTGATGGCATTGGCGACGCAAGCTCGCGGTCGCAATTTATGTATCTTTGGCGACGGTAACGTGGCGGCCGCGTAGAGTCTGCGACGAACTATTTGCGACAACGTCTGTCGTCGCAATTGTTCCTCTGTGACGGCTTTGCGACCGCTTTGGCCGTCGCAGATGATGAAGTTTTTAGTAGTGCACCTTGGTGTGTTTCGAGGTTGAGATTGCCTCTCCGTTGAGCCACAACGAGTCCCGGTGTTCGCTGCCCCTTTGTTGCGAGGTGCCTAGTGTGGACTTACGTTGGAGGACGTGCGCGTGTGCGTCTTGAAATGGGGATAGGAGCAGTCATACCATCCGCAGTATAAGGTATATCTTCTCCTTCTACTCGTCGATTGAATTCCTTAAAGATTGCTAAAGTAGATCACTGATTTCGGGATAGTTTGAATTTTTTAAATTGCTTTTTCCGTTGTGTTTTCGATTCCTATCCCAACACCTCACACTATCCGGGTGGTCATGACATGTTGCTAGACGTTAATCATGACTTATGAGTAGAGTCTCACATGACCACACTAAAGAGGTTTAGTAAAGGCTCGTGGAAATTTGAATAGAAGGTGCTCTATTGAATTCAACTCTACATTATGCACAACTTGCTGCTGGCTTAGTGTGGGGTCCAATGGGCCACACACAACAAGCTATCCTCGTAACAAACTTTATAAGATAGAGCTCGGATGCGGCACTTGATGTCTACTAGCATGGACATGCCGCAACACGATCACGGTTCTCGTTCACAGGCAAAATAGGAAAGATACTTCCTATTCAGACGAATTATTAGTACTTGAGGAAGGGGTTCCTCGTAACCCTAATTTGTAAGGTACGACACGCGATGAAGTCAACCTGAGTCTTGGGAGGTTAGTTTTTGAATCCCTAACTAATAGGGAGATGAATTAATTTGATTAATTCAAGTCCCTATTAGATAGGGAAGTGATTGGAGATAGACCCCGAAATT
Source organism: Canna indica (assembly GCA_034359265.1). NCBI lineage: Eukaryota > Viridiplantae > Streptophyta > Magnoliopsida > Zingiberales > Cannaceae > Canna > Canna indica. The sequence goes on from CP136893.1 coordinate 43,992,156, forward strand.
TTGAATTCCGGGGGCAATTTGAATTTCAACAGAAGATTAATAATATTTAATAAATTAAAAGCCGCCCCTTGGAGATTAAATATGTAATACCCGCTAAAAAATTTAATAATATTTTTTTGCGTGTATTGGTTTCAGCGGGTTGATGTGGCGTGTAACGGCGCGTGCGGAGTTGAGCAATAGTGCCTAACTTGAGGTGAGATCCTTGCACTTTGGAATTATTCTCAATTATGAGTTTATTTATGTGCTAAACTTAATTTGGGTTCGAGCCGAGTCTGACAGCGCAATCGGAGCTCGAATCGGACTCGTTTTGAGCGGTTTGGGTCGACTTAAGGGGGAGGGGCAAACTTGTAAATTAGTGTATATATATATATATAATAAAGGCACCTGGGACCGTACGGCTAAAGTAGCCGCATGGAACCCAAGGCGCCTTGGAGACGAGGGATGGCGAACAAAGCAAGGGAGGTGAGGGATTTAACCGATCGGAGTTCGTGAGTTCGTCAGAATCGAGTACCGTGAGGCCCTCAAGACTCTTCTTCCGCTTCGATCTTCTTCTCATGTTAGTGGATCCTCCCTAAAATCCCTAGAAATCATGAATAGGGGTTGTCAAGTGTGGATTTTTGAAATCGGGTCGAGTTCTTATTGTTTCTTGCGAGTTGTATGACGTACCATGATTATATGCATCATTGAGGATTGTAGGGAACCCCTTGGGGTTTGGGAGGGTGCGGCAGCCCTAGGGCATGCCCCCAAACCCTAGGGAGGGTCGGCCCTAGTAGGGAAACTCAAATTTTGATGTTGTTAATTGTTTCTATTTTTATTACTGATTAATTTCGAGAATTACATGTGATATAACATGCTTAAATCTCTTAATGTTGTGGCCGAGTATGGCCGAGTGACCCCAAGGGTGTAGGGTACCCTTAAGGGCAAATAGAGACGCTTTTGTTTCATGTTATGTTGCCATGATTATGTAAATTAGATGATAAGTATAGCTACTTGACATATGCTAAAATTTTTCATGTGTTGTTGGAAATTTTGTTTAATGTATGCTGAAATTATTTATTTTGATTGAGATAGTATTTCAGATTGTAAAATACTGATATGACCTATCGATCTTTATGTACACTATGTTCTACGAATTTAAAAATTATTATTGCGACCTGAACAGTAGTGTACGAGTAGGAAACAGATGGGCTCGGTAGGCTGGAATTGTTGTTGTACCTATCAACGAGTTGGGTTGCGAGCCTGATGCGACATTCCCTAGCTTGCTGTAAATATTAGGAATTCAACCATGTGAACAGTAGAAAAGTGGAACTCTTACATGTCGACATGAGGGTATAGCCCTCGAGTAAATAATTTAGAAAGTTGGTCGTAGAAGGGCTAAAATTTCGGATGTGGACCGACTTTCCGCGAGACATGGGAAGGAAAGGAAATTTAAGAGTTTGGTGGTTCTCTTAGTCGAAATCCTTAGGAAGATTAGAAATTTTTTCATTGTCCGCAAAACTCATAAACTTGGACGAGATATTATTGGGCCGAAAAGGCCGAGTGGTGCGCATCACGCACAAGATGATATTGGGCCATATGGGGCCGAGTGGTGCGCATCGCGCACAAGATGATATTGGGTCATATTGGGCCGAGTGGTGTGCATAGCATACGAGTGATTGTGGGTTGAGGTATACATCGAGGAGCCACGCCGAACGGATTTTGGGAACTGATGCTAGAGGGCCTTACTAGCTCAGTGAGCCCGAGTTGGGAGTTTTGCTAGGGGCGGTCGGCCTGGCAAGTACTCCGTGAGTTGTGGACGGGTGTCCAAGGGGTAGTTTCAACTAAGCTGGATCAGACTATGTGGTGTGCCTAGTGCACTAGTTTTTATTGAAATCTGTTCATGTTCTTTTATTTACTATTTGAACTCAAAGTTAATTATTGATTTGTTTAGCTATTATAATATGGCTTAGTGATGGTTGAGGCAGCCACTCATTGTTCTTTGAACTCACCCTCTTTTTATGTATATTATGATGCAGAGTGTGATCACTGAGGTATGGCGCGGCTAGTGACAGTCGACTCCGGTGGCGGTCTCATGAAACTAGTTGGTGTAGTCGAGTCTTGTTTGAGTCATGTAGTTTATTTTAAGCATGTAAACTTGTGTAGTATTAACAATTGAACTTTGGACGTATGCTTCATACATTTGGTTTGGTTGTGGATTGCCGCTTTTAGTAATTGAATATCGTGTTGTGTTAATGTGAGTTATTGTTTTGCATGCATGATGTTGTTATGTATTATATAGACTTCGGGGTGCTTGTCCGCATCCTGGCCGGTCATGTGATCTGGTTTCGAGGCGTGACAAAGTAGTATCAGAGCATGTGGTTAGGTCCAGACTACAACATTAGGGCATAGAGTACCGTATAGGCATTTGTTAGTATGTTGATATACGGTGTGTCCTCTTTCATGAGACTGAGCTACGGAGCCTGCGCTCATCAGCAGTGGTATGTATGACCACTGCATAAGATTAGAATTATACTTAATACAGTATTCTTTTATGTTTTTCCTTATAGTGATGGAGGCTCAAGGTGAGGCAGTGATGAGCGATAGCGGTAGTAATTCCGCAGGCCAAAGGGGTCGGGGCCGAGGTCGAGGTAGGGGCCGCACTGGGGGTCGAGGCCGTGGACGCCTAGCCTAGGAGAGGGCAGAGCATGACCCCCGAGTGGCTCATTTAGAGGGCAAGGTGGCCGAGTTGATAGAGATGAGGCAGCAGCAGCCTCAACCCGAGCAAGTTGCACCAGCGACTCGAGAGACTGAGGAGCCAGTGCCACCAGTAACCAGGGCAGTAGATCGTCATGAAACCATAGGGCACGAGGTTCCGTACCTAAAGTTTGTCAGGTTGAGACCCCTAGAGTTTACTGGCACCGATCCATCAGTGGAGATCACCAACTTCCTGAGTGACTACTACAAGCTCTGTGAGGTACTGGGATGTTCATTTTAGGCAGCAGCACATATGGTGGGACTACATATGAGAGGACCGGCAAAGGAGTAGCTTCATTCCTGAAGGGCCCGTAGGGGGGTACTTACACCATCTCCTACTTGGGACGAGTTTAAGGCCGCAGTGACAGAGTGGTGCCTGCCCAAGACTGTCCGCGAGAGGCGGGCAAGGGAGTTTGAGCAGCTCCGCCAGATATTCGGTATGATAGTCCAGCAGTACGAGATGGAGTTCATTCGGTTGTCCCACTACCACCCTACAATGGTAGCTACAGAGACGGCCAGGGTCAAGAGGTTTGTCGAGGGACTGCGGTCGCAGATTTACCGTTTGATTCATTACACAGAGAGCACATCGTTTGCCGAGGCTGTTGACGAGGCTATGTAGAAGGAAGCTCTAGTACCTTTAGAGCGACCCGAGGGACACTCAAGGAAAAGGTCCAGATCTCACGGACTAGGAGAGCGACGGGCCTATTCTAAGGGCTCTATCGCAAGGCCAGGCTAGCAGGCGAGTAGAGGGCAGAGTATGGTCAGGGGCCGCTTAGGGCCGAGTCCAGCGCAGAGGGCAGTGACAGGGGAGACATCTATGCAGAAGAAATCTGAGGCACCGTCGTCTTGTGGTCAGTGTGGCAGATGGCATTGGTGTGTGTGCTTCGGCCGTACGAACGTATGTTTCGGATGCAGCCAGCTTGGGCACTACAAGAAGGATTGTCCGGTCAATGGAGGTCAGAAGGCAGCCCAGTCTCAGGGGAAGGCACTAGTGTCCGCAATTTCAGTGGCTCAAGGGGGTGAGGCATAGGGAAGGGGCCAGCGGCCGAGTAGTTCTGGGAAGGTTGATTCCAAGACAATCCCCTTCGACTAGAAGAGGGAAAAGAACACAAAGAGGCTTGGCTTGATTCCAAGACAATCATTAGGATCTCAAAGCAACGAACGAATGCCTAGCTATTCAAATACAGCTGAGTTGGGGTGATGTTGGCCAGATTCAAGACCTCATGCTCGAACACGGTGAATGGGAGACGAACCCCAAAGTCCTAAAAAAGGGTCGGCTACATGAAAATAAATTCAAGCACTCCTTGACATTCCCTATCCGCTAGGGAATAGGGAAGGCAATCGTAATCCTCATCAGCACCCTCACGGGCAAACGACACACCTTCCCAAAAAAGATAAAATGCTATTCATGTCGATCATTACCGAACCCTGCAATTTTATCTCTTCATGGACCCACGAATAAGGGTCCGGGTTCTCTCCTGATGGCCCTACCTCCAACTTAACAACACCACCTCTTCTTGCCATCAACCCGGCGAAGATTACAAAACACTAACAAATGGGGACAAGTCAGTACAAGCCTACCGACCTAAGGCTAATCCCGACAGCATAAAACCTAAAGCAAGAACCAAAAGACTCGCTGAATCATAAATGACGACGGACGAAGAAAATGATCAACGAAGGTGCCGCCGACAAAGACCTTTCGAAGATAGACATTGGACACCAAGAAATGCGAGAAAAGTTTGAAATGAAGGAAGAAACATCCGCTTTATAGGCCAAAGGGTAGAAGCCTCCCCATTGAACGATTGACGATTACATTGTGATCAAATCTCAACTGACCAGCTCAGCAGTAATGGTTCCCTAGGACCCGCTCAAGACACGAACATACATTCTCTCTATCATAATTACTCTTCGAACAAAGTTTAATGCCGAAGAGACAGGCGCCAATCAGGGCGTAGGGGAAAAATTCCACCACTATGTAGTTGTCGCATTAGGAGCGGAAATCAAAGGAGTATAAAGCGAAAAGGCAAAGATATGCCAACCTAATTCGCCCTTACTGAATAAAGACCATGGCAGGAACACGCCCTACACGATTCGCCCAAAGTCAGAGCTCAATCTTCACAACAGCACGACACTCAAGACAACTTGGCAAGAAGCTAATATACTCCTAGAATTCAACCGACGTCTATGAATCTGATCGAGGTTGAAAACCAGCACTACTTAGAGCTCGACACGAAGTCCTCCAGACTCCAACTAAGCTCAAAGGTTGTGGACTGGACTAATACTTTTGAGCTAGGCCGGATTAGACCAAAAAACGCCCACTCATAAACCAGACTCAAGTCAAGCCAGACGACCAGGCCCGGGGGCTCCACCCGACCACACAAGGACATCCACGTCCTCATTAATTGCAAGGGATTCGTCAATACAAGCCCGACATCTCCGGGATCAGCCTCAACCCATTCTGAGCAACATCCCTACGAGATTGCTAAGCAGCATCATCGTCAATCACCCGTCACCATGCAATATATACACGCACGACATGCCTCAAGTACCCTAGATTTCAATTTCTAATACCTCCACCTCGAACATATTCTGACTTGAGCGTCGGAGTGCCTATTGCAGCCCCCCCCCCCCCCACCACACCCCCCTCATCAGAGTTGCACCTGACCAGGAGACACACCGAATTAGACTGCATCGCTTCGACTTCAGGCATGAACACCTATATATTTATCCTTCTTGCCTTGCTATGTCTCCCTTGAACTTATTGAGAAATTCTAAATGATTTGTGAGCATTTTATTGATTTATCTTTGTAGGAAACACTAGTTTAACATCTTCATTCTTGATTGAACATTGATAGTCAAAGACATCAAAAGAAGCTATGATTTGAATGAGTTAAGTATTTTTTGTTACATTTAATGTTCTATTTTGTGTTGTTCTGGTTTGAAGTTAAAGATTATTTCTAGATCTATAGTGTAGTTCTTAAGATTAGAGTGGTTATCTTGATGTAGGGGTATAAATTCTGTTTGCTAGCTTAATTTTTTTTTCCTTGGAGCTTAAATGTTAAAGGTCATCAATGCATGAATTCTCAAATACAGTTTAATCTAGTAAATTCATATAAATCTTAAGCTAGAGCTTGAGTTGTAAATATAAACTTGACTCAGAATTGAATCACTAGCATTAAAATTACTAATATATACTTATTAGCTTATTAGTTGCATTGCTTTTCACTTTCATATTGAAACCAAAAAAGGTCGATCAATAGAAATATATTCATTATAACTTATAATATTTGCCAAAGTAAAGATTATGATCAATGTGTATATTTAGAATTGAAAAGCTAAAAGATCAAATAAATTATGTTCGTTGTAAATTTTAAACAACTATATGCGTGAATTTTCTTATAGAAAACAATTTATTTCAGTAAATCCATAGAAATCTTAAACTAGGGCTTGAGTTGTAAATGTAAACTTGTCTAAGCTAAAAAATCACATAAATTATCTTCTTTGCTCACTCCGAGAATTCAAAAAACTTGTGTATTTGGAGTACAAATGAATCATAAGGAGGAAATAAGGCAGCAAAAACATTTGCAGAACATAGAGAAAGTCAACCAAAATATTAAAATAACGTAAATCACCCGTCTCTAAAACAAAGTTGATCGAAGGTTCAAATAGACAGTCTTGATACAGAGCGCTGTGACACCTATTTTTTTACTGCTTAATGAACAAAATTCTAGATACTAAAACAGACTATCCGACTTTCAAATCACCTATCGTCTAAAACAGGTTAGAACACTCGGTATGGTTTACCCATTGTGCTCTTCAGGTACAGGCACCTCACCTGAAAAGAGAACGTAGAGTAAGCACTGAAACAGATAAGAAAACTTGGATATGAGATAATGATAATGATTGAATTATTGCTTGCTCTACTTGATACTCCAAAAAGTGAAATCATAACGAAAACAAAATATTTTACTTAACCAGATACAATATGTTAAATCTCAGCATGAGTAAAAAGGATAACATGATTAATTCTAATACAAAAAATGAGCAAGAATTTGAATCATAAACCATCAACTAATTTTAAATAGCATTAAGGAAGAGAAGAAACCCACATTCTGCCAGTTCTTCTTGAGCAAAGAAACGAGGAAATTCACACTGAGTTGCACATTCTGGAAGATCTGTTTGTCCTCCATTGCGCAGTTACCGACTGCAACGCCCATGCAAAGAACTTTCTTTAGCTGAAATTTCACCATAGCTTTTGTCTCGTTAACTTTGGATTCTAATGATTCCTGGTGAGTAACCAATGTAGGAAATTTCCCTGCATATAAACATCTAATACAAAGATGTAAGCCATTGAGCAAAAAAAAAAATTAACACAAGAATATCATCACAAGGCATATACAAGAACATTGCTCAAGCAAAGAGCTTTTCAACACAAAAGACATTCATTCTATAAAAAGAATAAAACAATGTTGTGGTTTCATATTAAACTAAATAGGCTTTCAACATATAGTGGAACCTAACAATGTAAAAGTTCATACTTTTAACTCATTGGTGAAGACACAACATAAACATCATTATTCTATAAAAATTTTATTAATAGGGGCCACACATTTTCAGTTTCTCTGCAGTAGAGCCGACACTACTATCGCCAAAGACGATAAGAGTTTTCATAATGATGAATGAGAAATGAAACCTATCAGTATTAGTTAGGTTTCAAATTAACACAGTTTCGTAATGGTACACCAAAGCTACCATATCAAGAAATATGTTAATCAAAATTAATGAATTTCCATAAGTACCAGAAAACAACCATGGGATTCAAATAGATAAAAGTGACACGACAAATACTACTAGTTCTGGTGGACATATTTTCTAATGTTAGATTTATGATAAATTTCATTGAAGCCAGGTTAACTCAAGTGAAAAGGTATAGACAAATCACCATTACTATAATTTTAGTGATGAGACAAATCTCCAACAAGAACATAACAAAAGAATCATTGAAACTGAAAACATTGATTTCATTGTTTAACTACCTACAAGAAAGTGACTATCTAGGGGTGAGCATGGATAGGTTAACCGGTCATTAATAATGTTTTAAATCGGTCCATTAAAATCGGTTTTTCAAAATAATTAACCATAAACCGATCAATTAACTTCGGTTAATTGGTACTTCAGTTTAGGTTTTTGCAATTCGATTAAATCAATAATTTTCAGTTAACCAATAAAATTTTAACATATAAAATTAATAGAATTATACAAATTGCAAACTCCATTTCAAATGTTATAAGTTCTCCAAAATAAAAAATACAAACAAAACATAATATTTATAAATCAAAAATCAAAAGAAGGATAACATCCTCACCAACAATTGCAAGAAGGATATGTTGAATTGCAAGAATTGGATATGTTCATGAAATCATGAAATTCAAATCTTTGTCTAGTAAAAATATGTATTATGATATTTTAGAAACTTATGTATCATAATATAATTGGTCAAATTTTGGAGAACAAAATATACTTTAAATATACTTCAATGTATTACATTATACGAGTGATAGAGAGAAAAATATAAAAAAAAATTGGGGGTGTAAAAATTAATATATTAACTAGCAGTTAACCGATACTCAAAAATCAAAACCGAAATTCAAAAATCAAAAAGTTTAAAAATTAAAAACCGAAACCGTCGGATCATTAATCAAAAATTTGATTCGATTTCGGAACGGTTTTTCGGTTAACTGAATTTTTTGTTTTCTTTTTGCTCACTCTTAGCAATATCATGGGGTTTAAACATGCGACAAAACTACAAAACAATATTACTTGCCTGCCTTGTTAAGACCAGGGCCAAGTAGACGAGGAATTTGTTTGATGATAGCCTCTGATGCTAGGAAAGCATGATACTTTTTAGCAAGCTTTTTGACAAGCTTCTTGTTCTTGTTCATTTTTTTCAGGCCTTCAACATCCATATAATCAAGACCAATCTTCTCTGACTGAAGGTAACAAAACCAAGCATCAGTATAACATGCTGCAAGAAATGTGGATGAATACTCGATAATCATAATTGTACAAGCATCCTAATCAGATTCAGCAAACAAAATTATAATAGTTCACATAAGAGCCTATTCTTAATAAACGATGTCTTTTTATTGAGATAATCAATGATGTAGTTTAATCATATTGAGCATACAACAAAATTATAGAAGTTCACAGATGAGGCTATTCTAAATAAAGAATGTCTTGTTACTGATCCATTCTTATATATGACCAAAAGATGTTTAATCCACAAACCATCAAGTATATACGATGGTCCAAGTAGCAGTATTGTCCAATTATTTTGACAGTGGATCGAATAATCATACTATATACATAGTTGTCATCCAGGACACAAATATATGATGAACAGTTAAGTGCTTGAATGATTTGCAAAGAATCAGTGAGTCTATATATAAGCAGATTAATATAAAACATTAACTTCATTAGATCACAAAGGACAATTCATATCTTTCCTACATAAATTAAATTGTAAAGCAAGCCTAGAAATATATTATTTACCTCCTCCACATGTTGAGCATCTCCAAGCATACATACTTTCATTTTGGGGCGTGGAATATGAGGCAACCTCACAGACCCACTGAAACGCTTGTCCGAGGGTCATAATTTTTAAGCCCAATTTGCAACTCAATTGTTTCTGTAAATTTACGTTTCTTCTCCCGTGCATCACCATCAACTTGTGTGATTGCTTCCCTTAAGAAACAGAAACACAAAAGCCATATGAGATCATCCACGCCACTGACAAAAAATAACTAAAATGAACATAAATAAACGCAAATCTTGGCGCCCGAGCAAAACTATAAAGCGGAAGACAAGGAAGATAGAAGCCAAAGAGGGAGACGAGAAAGATAGAGCCGAGGGAAATCACCTAGGGTTGCTGCCGAAAGACGGCTCGAGAGACGGAGCAGAGGAGGCGGCTGAACAAGAAGCCCTTTAATAAATCGGAAATGTGCTGCCGTCATCTACCGCTCGATATAAATCCGACGGTTTCGATGTGGTGAAACCTTTCTCTGAGTCGACATGTTATTTGGACTTTTGGTCGATTTAATCAGGCGTAACCGCGTAAGGCGAAAAACAAATCCGAGTTAGGCTTGTTTTAGTTGGGCTGTCTTATTATTGTATTTTTTTATTTTTCATACAATTATCTCTTTTTTGCAAAAATGCAGTATATACCTAATAAATTTATGCGGTTTACATATTAATTATGCATAAAATAATTTTTTACGAACTTTATATTCTATGGAGCTTTAAAATATTTACTTATTTCATTGCATCTAATATTAGTTGATATTTTAAAAATAAAATTTTAATTTCAACTAACATAAATGTTCTTGCAATCAAACAAGATAATAATTAGTATTTGTTTATATTATAAAAAAAGGTATATAATTTTTAAAATAATTGTATTATTAGCAACTATGTTTAGCCATTATTAACTTGTTCCATATTTGATTTTAGTAGTTAGAGGACATCCCTTTGATCGTGCACAATTCAAGCCAATATGCTCTTCTTCCTCGGTTGAATACTCTGGTTGACTCATGTCTATTGCCCCTCGTCTTTCTCTTCTCTGCCCTCGGCTCTCTGAAGTCTTCTCCACTAGATGATTCACCTTCTAGTGACGCGTTGTCTCCTTATCCTCTCAATAGGGTGGTTTCACATAGCCCTCGTTGTGGATCGTAGCCCCTTGCTCCCGAGCGACGATCCACCTCCCGGCACCCTGATGGGGAAGCCTCCTATCTCATGAGCTCAACTTCTGCGCGTGGATCCGATCTCTAGATCTAAGGTTTGTTCTTAGCATACGCTATAAAGTTTTCAATCTTCTACTTCTGATACCATCATTTTTTCGTCGGAACAACTCCGGTCCTAGTGTGAGCCATGGGAACATAGCCTCATTGGTAAGTTCTTTGGTAAAAACCCTCCTCTGGTCGTAGTTAATTCGTGGTCCAAACGTGTTTGAGTTGTTTCTCATTTTGTGTCGATGTTGGATTTGCAAGATGATTTCTTTGTTTTCCGATTTCGCGATGTTGTGTCCTCTATGCAGGTACTCACTGTGGTGCTTACTCCCTTCAGGGTAATGTCCTCAGACTCATCCCCTGACATCCCTTATTCTGGTCATGGTGTGAGTCTTTCACTGCCACCCCCATCTAGGTCCCTTTTTTGGGCTTACCTCTCGAATTGTGAAATCTGGATTCAATTTCACCGTGTGGTCAGTCGTTGGGAAAGGTTATTGCTATTGATAAGCATTCTCTTGATTTTGTTCGTAGTCGATATATGTGGGTTTATGTTGAACTAGATTTAAAACTCCCTCTCTGGCAAGGACTTTGGATTGGCAAGCACGACAAAGAGTTCTTCCAACCTCTGTCTTATGAAAATCTCCCTTCGATTTGTTTTCTTTGTGGATTGATTGACCATTGAGAAATTGATTGTATTCGTAATGGTTCTAATGATGATATGCCATCGATTCGGTCTTCTGCTTCTGTGAAGGATTCTGAGCCCTTGGCTCCGTCAACTATTTCATAGCTAAAACTTTACTCTCCCTATATATATGCATCGTTAAACAAACAAATGCGATCAAGTCTTTTCTCACCCTTTTAGCATCAATCAAAAATGGCAAGAATGCAAGGTTCAATTAATGATAATGCGGTCATAAAAACCGAAAACTTAATAAAACCAAGTATATCGAACACTATCGTCCTTCCTATTGACGTGTCTCTATAGAAGGCAAACATCGAAAAGTTGCAAAGCCCCATCAAAAGGCATATACTTTAGTGTGGATGATAGCGAATAGTACAAATACCCAATTGCATTCTCAAATTTATAAAACTTTATGTCATTTAAGAGTTTTGTAAAGATATCTGCAAGTTGCTTATCCGTGGGCACAAAATCAACCAAAATATTTTTCTAGCTACATTATCTCTAAGAAAATGATGCCTTAAATTTATATGTTTGGTCCTAGAGTGCAAAACTGTATTTTTTGTCAAATTTATAGCATTGGTGTTATCACAATAAATGGGTATATAGGAATAATTTAATCCAAAATCAAGTAGGGTTTGTTTCATCCAAAGGGCTTGTGCACAACAACTAGTCACCTCGATATACTCTGCTTCAGTAGTTGAAAGTGCCACTGAGTTTTACTTCTTGAAAAAATAAGAAACTAAACTCATACCTAGGAATTGACAACACTCACTAGTGCTTTCTCTATCAATCTTACAACTAACAAAATTCACATCATAAAATCCAATCAATTCAAAAGATGTGTTATTAGGGTACCAAAGACCTAAGTCAAACATGCCCTTGAGATATCTCAATATGTATTTGACCACACTCAAATGATACATCATAGGGCAAGATTGAAATCTAGCACATCAATATACACGGAACATTATATCAGGTATACTTACGGTTAAATAAAGTAAGCTGCCAATCATACTTTGATATTTTTTTTCATCAACTTTGATATCTTCCTCATCCTTATCAAGCTTGGTGGATGGACTCATGGGGTTGATGCAATCTTTGCTTCATCCATCCCAAACCTTTTGATTAACTCCTTCGTGTACTTAGCTTGATTGATGAAGATCCCCTTCTTGGTTTGCTTGATTTGAAGTCTAAGCATGAATGAGAGCTCTCCATCATGCTAATCTCAAACTCATCTTGCATACATTTAGCAAACCACTCAAAAATGATTTTATTAGGAGCTCCAAATATTATATCATCAACACATATTTGAACAAGTAAAGTGTCATTTTCATCGTGTTTAATAAAGAGTGAAACATCAACATTTCCAACAAATAAATTTTATTCAATTAAAAAGTTTGAGAGTCTTTCATACCAAACCTAGGAGCTTGTTTTAGTCCATATAATATAGATGAAACATTGGCTTTTTCGATGTATTTCTTGTGTTCTAATATCCATGTAATATCTTGGGTTTTTGCTTACATTTGGTATCAATGCCTATTACATGGATTTAGAACCTTCATTCTTGATGAAACATGATTATTTCGCATGTTTCACATAATGTTCTTATTTGAAAAATAGATCAGTCATGCTAAAATGTTCGGTCGGGGTGTATTTCCCATACCAGGCATTCAGTCGGGGTGTATTTCTCATACTGGGTATTCGATCGGGGGTGGCGACTTTGCCCTTTTATTGTTTTCACATTCATGGCGATCTCGATCTTCACCTTTCTTGTCAGTTTTCTTGGGTTTCTTGTCTTTAGTGGCATCTTTGGTGTTCTGCCTGTAGGCCGTTCTGGCCCCTCGGAGACGGAGTTCTTCCATCTCTATGTGGTTCATGGCCTTCTCTCGGAACTCGACCATGTCCTTCAACTTCGTCAGGGGGATCTGGTCCACAAAGTGTCCGGGCTTCAGATTGTGCTTGATAGAGAATAGCTCGATGTCGGGTTGAAGTTCAGAATTTATGTGTTGAATGTAGATTAATTTTAGATTAATTATTTGTTAATTGTAGATTAATTAAGTTATTTTTGTTGTTAGATTAATTAAATTTAGGTTAGTTTTAATGTTAGGTTTAGTTAATCAAGGGTAGAATAAATGCTAGGATTAATTTTAGTTGGGTGTAATTACAATTTTAAAATCATCTACTTTGGACTCGCGCGTGCTAAAATCGTCCACTTTGGACTCGCGTACTGCTGTGGACCCGCACCGGCATCCACAAATTTAAAAAATAATCTAGATGAGTTGATATGTTTCACGTACGCATCGACGAGTCATAACGAGTCAAGTTTTAATTTTGCAAAACCTTAGATCCGTTCGGGGATTTTATGTTCGTGTAAACGAAGTAAATGATCTTTTATACGACGTACAACCCGTGAATTGTCCCTAATTGGACAATTTAATAACATAGTTATTTATATTGCACTTAGTTTATTTCTTTTAGTCATTATTCATTTTTAAATTTTTGCTTGTATCTCCCTTGTTCTCCAATACGCGCCCAGATGATATGCGTATTCGGAGAACTGTAGGGAGATGCTGCCGAAATTTAGAATAAAGTTAATGACAAAAAGAAATTCTAAGTGCAATATAAATAACATGAATTTCGAATGAAATAGGACCATTCCACCTAAAGACATTACCTAAAACTATTGCCAACTTTTGACAGAACATGTTGGGCGATCGAAGTTGGATGTACCGATGAATTCATCGTGGAGCTATAACGGACGAATTTCGAGTAGGCGTAACTTACTTCTTAAATTTCGCCTACTCGAATAAAAAATTCCTTAGTGGTGATAAAATCTGATGTCCGTGCCAAAAATGTTCGAACATAAGATTTTTGGACTGAGAAACTGTCACAATGCATCTGTATACAAAAGGATTCACATCAAGATATTTTCTATGGAATTGTCACGGGGAGTCACGTCAAGTCGGGACGTCGAGCAATCCTATTGTCGAAACTCATGGTGAATCTTCTTCTACTAGTATTTTTTCTTCCAATCCACCTAATCCTTATAGAACAATGATTCTGGATAGTTTTGGAGGACAATTTCATTTAAATGATAATATTGAGTTAGTTATTGAGACAGTAGTGCCACTAGATACTACGACAGTTGAAGTCACTGAAGAACAACCTGCGATACATATTGAATTGCCTAATAAGGAGGCTGCAGAATTTTACGAGATGTTGAAAGCTGCTGATGAACCTTTGTATGAGAGTTGTCCTAATTATACAAGATTTTCGACAATGACGCAACTCCTGAACATCAAGTCTGATTGTAATATCAGCTGGGTTACGTTTGATCGGATTGCAGGCTTTATCAATGGTATGCTACCTCCAAATAACAAGTTTGAGCCAATTTTTATAAGACAAAAAAGTTGATGAGGAAATTAGGGCTTGGGTATGAAAAGATATACGTGTGCCCAAATAACTGCATTTTATATTATAAAGAAAATGCACAGTTAGAGCAATGCCCGGTATGTGAACATCCTCGTTACAAGGAGAAGAAATCAGTCAGACAAAAAATATCCCCTTTAAGGTGCTTCGGTATTTTCCACTGACACCGAGGCTTCAAAGGTTATTCATGTCGGAAAAGACTGCCCCTATATGAGTTGGCATGCAAGAAGTCGCGATGATACAATAATGACTCATCCATCCGACAGTGAAGCATAGAAACATTTGGATAGGTGTTATCCTTCATTTGCTAGGGAGACTAGAAATATCAGGTTGGGATTGTGCACAGATGGTTTTAATCCGTTTGATAATTCGGCAACTCCGTATTCAGTATGACCAGTGTTGTTAACAATTTATTATTTGTTGCCCTCAATGTTTATGAAAGATGAATTTATCTATCTTTCGATGATTATTCCGGGTTCTAGGAGTCCTCGCAAAGAAATTGACGTGTTTCTCCGACCCTTAATTGATGAACTGAAAACATTATGGGTTGAGGGAGCTATTACTTATGATTGTCACTGGAAGCAAAACTTCACTTTACGAGTTGCTATATTGTGGACAATCAATGATTTATCGGCCTATGGCATGTTGTCTGGTTGGTGCATGCATGGGCGACTCTCTTGCCCGTATTGCATGAACACTCAAAATCCTTCAGTCTTGAGAATGGTCGAAAAATTTTCTTCTTTGATTGTCATCGTCGGTTCCTACCGTCTAACCATCAATATCGAAGGAATCGTGACAAATTTACTAAGGGTGGAGTCGAAAGAGATGAGCCACCACTGATGTTGTCTGATGAACAAATGTTAGCACGTGTTCAATTGCTTCTAGAGATTACTTTTGGTCGGAATGTAAGAATTTCAGGCTTTGGTCAAACACATAACTGGGTGAAAAAAAGTATCTTTTGGGAATTGCCGTATTGGAGTTCATTACTGATTCGACATAATTTGGACGTCATGCACATTGAAAAAAATGTGTTTGATAATATTTTTGACACTGTTATGGATATTTTCGACAAAACTAAAGATAATGTGAAGCCCCGACATGATGTGAAAATACTTTGTAAGAGGCCTGAGTTAGAGTTGCAAGAGGTCAATGGACGACTTCATAAGCCAAAGGCGCCGTATGTGTTAAATAAACAATAGATGAAAGATGTGTATCAATGGATCAAAGAACTCAGATTACCCGATGGATATGCCTCAAACTTATCTCGATGTGTAAATGTCGATGAATGAAAAATATCAGGGATGAAGAGCCACGATTGTCATATATTCATGTAGAGATTGCTTCTGGTCGCGTTTCAGATCATCTACATGATAAGCTTTAAGTATGTTTTTCAAAAACATTTGTGCAAATGTACTTCGAGTCGAAGATATGTCAGCATTTGAAAATAATATTATTGAAATCATATGCAAGCTGGAGCAGTTTTTCCCTCCTACATTTTTTGACTCGTTGGAGCATCTACCGATACACTTGGCATACGAGGCACGAGTTGGTGGCCCCGTTCAATACCGGTGGATGTTCTTATTTGAAAGATACATGAATCGTTTGAAGAAAAAAAGTAAAGAACACCGTGGCAGTTGAAGGTTCCATATCAAAAGCATATATAATTCAAGAAATTTCAACATTCTACTCATTTTATTTTGAATCAACCATCAAGACAAGACTTAATCATCTTCCACGGAACGACGACGGGGGAGCTCGACTATCAGATGATTGTTTAAATATCTTTTGTTACCTCGGTCGTGCTTTGAGTTCTCGTCCGTCTCGATTCTTAAACGACGAAGAGTACCATTTGGTCTACTTGTACGTTTTACTAAACTGTCCAGAGATTGAGAAGTTCATTGAAAAATTTGACATTCAGATGGTGACAAAATACTCAATTCACAGCGATGAGGAATTAGAAAGATTACGGAATCACGAGTTCCCTAATTGGTTTCAAGCTTATAGCACAAAATACAGAGGTGAAATAGATAATCAAATATTTGGGTTTGCTAGCGGACCGACATGACTTGTACAATATTATAATGGTTATTTTGTTAATGGATATAAATTTCACACACTTGAATATTCATCTACAAAAAAGACTATGAATGACGGGGTCTGCATCAAAGGGACAACGTATGCTGAATGTGATGTTGACTTTTACAGACTATTGGAAGAAGCCATAGAATTGCAATTTTTCGGATGTAAATTAGTTGCCATTTTTAAATGTCATTGGTTCAATACAAGCGATAGGGGCATGAGAGTTCATCCAAAGTATAAACATCTAGTCGAGGTCAATTACAAATCAAAATTAGCTTCAAATGAGCCATTTGTATTGGCATCTCAAGCTGAACAAGTATATTATATGCAGTATTTATCTTGAAAGAAAGATATGATAGATTGACGTGTAGTCTGTAACATTAAAGCCAGAGGAAAAATTGACCCGGTACTTGGAGAGAATGAGCCAGTAGATGATTTCTATCAAGAAGAAGATCATTCCGAAGTGGAACTTGTTAGTTTAATACTCGAGGATGATGACACAAAGTTAGTTCAATTGGAAATAGAATACGTTGATGACGACGATAATGAAGTTGAGGAAGGACAGAATGATGGTGAGGGAGAAGAAGAAGAATTTCAAGATTTCGATACAGAAGAACAAGAAGAGGAGTATTACACGAATGATGATAATGATGATGATGAATAATTGTATATGTGAAGTATATATTCAATTATTAAATATATCTATTAATCTATTATATATAATCTAATTATATTAAATTTTTACAACTATGGTTCGAGATATCAGTTCCCGAGGAGGCATTCCTCGTAGGACCCCCCGACGATTACCACCCGTCCAACATGTACCCACTGACCCTTCGCCTTCCACCACCATCCCCCCACCTCCGGCTACCATCCCCCCACCTGATCCGTCCACCGTTCCCTCACTTGATCTAGCCACCATCCCCTCACCTCCGGCTACCATCCCTCCACCACCCTCCGCAGATCTAGGACCGTTGTCTTCGAGACGTAGGCAACGAGGGCCTAACAGAATTCTCCCTCCGCCACCCGAGGGAGAACTGCGCATAGTAGTTAGTGTGCGCGGAAGATGGTTAGTATATGCATCAATTATTTCTTATAATTTATTTATAATTCAAAATATCATAATATGAATTTATATTTGGTGCATATTTGAGCAGGAGGATGTCCCCCGCACGATAGCGGGGACGATTCAGAAGTATTGTACGGGGCATGGCCTACATGGTCTCACGTGCCCCGTGAGCATATAACGGGCTACTTCAGCAAGCCCGTCAGACCGTGATGAGACGGCTGGAGGCCACATAGATAGGGCAAACTCGGGGACATGCCCCCGAATGAATTCCTGGCCCTGTGTGGGTCTAGCTCGTTGAGCGGTGGGATACGCCTGAGTGGCAGGAGGTCTCCCGGACTACGTCGAGAAACTGCATGTCGGGGGGGGGGGGCGGCGGCACGGGGGCACGCCACATTGATGGCTCCATCTCTTTTGCGGTTCATGAGCGTCGTATGGTATGTATAATTTAATTATTTTTAATTAAATTATATATTATGTATAATGATACTAATGTATTTATTTTCTAATGTAAGATGCGCGTGGCAGAGGACGGCACCGTCCAATGCCCGTCGATAATGGAGGTGTTTGATTGCACCCACCGTCGTCGACGAGGAGTGGGGAACTACGTTGATAGCAGAGCCTCCATCATAATGGTAAGTATTTATATATGTCTATTTGATTTACATAATTTTTATTTATAGTTTATATATATTTAAAATATAAACATGTGTAGGAAACTTACACGAGGACTGTGATCGAGCGTGGAGGCACACCAGACGAGTTCGGTGCAGGAGCTTGGGTGGAGGCCACAGGTGGCTGGGAGCACGGCCGTCTTTATGGCTTTGTAGATAGTGGCTATGCATGCGCTGTGCTCGGGCCACTTGGGGTACCGACCCCTCCGGCTGCGGGTGAGCAGCCCTCGACATCCCGGGTGCAGGACCAGAGCCGGATAGCGGCCTTGGAGTCGGAGCTCACCCAGCATGGATAGGCGATGGAGGAGCAGAGGCTGGCGATGGAGGGGAAGAGACAGACGAATGAAGAGTTGAGACAGACGATGCACAACATACAGACACTCCTCACTAAGATTGCATCTCACTCTGGCCTTCTACCGATGATGTCTCGGCCGTCATCCTCCTCGACCCAGTCAACGCTCCCGATCTAGTCACTGTCGACTCCACCGCCTCCATCGCAGTCGTGAGATTTTGATTTATTGTATTTTGTTTATATTTTGATACTTGTTTGTATACAAATAGTTGTTTATATACTTATGGTTGTATATATATATATATATATATATATATAATATTTAGATAATTTTTTGCCTCCGGTTTGAGGCTTAGATTGATGATATTTATGTAAAACTTGTATGTTTGGTTTCAAATGCATGTGTATGATGTTTTTTGATTGTAATATGTAATTGAAAATAGATTGAAAACCGAAAGACCAGAATGTGCCTACTATTTAGAACCGCAAGGTCGATTAGGCCAATTACAGGCCACTGGGGTCTCCGAAGAGATCGAAAAATCAAAAATCAAAAACGTTTTTGAAATATATTAAGAGCGGGGAAAATCAATCAATTTTAAGCATGTATCATAACTCCAACTTAGATAAAGCAAAGGGATATAGGAGAAGATACCAGAATAGTTTTGATGCCAACTTTTCCTAAGACATCAAGGTGATTTGAAGTTGCAACCTCTTGGAGATTTCTCATTAAGATCCAAGATCAACTTCAATCCTTCAATTTCTTTACCCTTGTGTGGTTCCTCCCCCTACAAAAGAACATGATACCTTTGGTACCCAAATAGCTTCCAAAGACCAAAGTTCGAGTCATCGAACCTAGGAGGAGAAGACGCTACACTCTCTAGAACCATTTCTAGATCGAGACTAGGTGTAGACGAGACGGTGAAATCTCAAGCTACGAACCCGCTCTGATACCAATTATTGGCGAAATGGCGACACTAGAGGGGGGTGGGGTGAATAGTGTGTTTACTAAATACTTAGCCTAAATTCAATTTTAATCTTTTACTTAGATTGGTTTAGGCAATTTGCAATTCGATGATTGAATACGGAAGCGATAAATAATTAAACAATTAAAAACAAACAATCAATCAATGCAAACACAGGTATTTATAGTGGTTCGGCCCCAATGCCTACTCCACTACCTAAGCACCCCGCTTAGGATTTCCAAACTAGTTTTACTAGATTAATTTACATTTCCCTTACACACGAGGACTTTTCACCGAAGAGACGCACTCTTGACCTAAGACACTTCCACACCCGGAAGTCATCGCCTTCTTATCGAGAGTCCTCTTCCACCTCAACCCTAAGGGACAACTAAACTAATCCTAATAAACACTCAGTTTACACAAGTGGCTTTACACCTAACACTAGGTAACCACTTTCACACTCAAGACCAAACACCTGGTCTTCACACGCACAAATAAAAATAGTTCAAATAATAGATAAAATTACAATTAAAAAGAGCTTAAAATAAACCAAGAGTTCATGCTCTTTTGCAATCCTTCAATCCTTCAATTCGTCAAGTAGTAGAGCTTAAATCAACACCTGAGTTGATGAGCAGAGCTTGTGCGCTTGTAGAAGAACTCGATGGAAAGCAGAGCACGCTCCAATCAATCTCTTTGAAGGCTTTAATCTCCTTTTAAATGCTCAATAATTTCTGTAGGAGTCAAGGAAGTACGTTAAACGAATCATATGAGGGTATATTTATACCAAGGTGAAGAAATAGCTGCTCAACGGATAAATTTCTATATGTTGCAGGTCGATCGGTTGACTGACTATTCGACCGCCAGCATAGACCGCTCCTTTTACTCTCTGGTCGGCCGATCGACAGGTCAACCACCCAGACACAAAAATCATGATTTCTTCTTCGATCGACCAGTCGATCGACCGACGTGATTGCGCCTTCGGCTTATACGCAGGACGGTCGACCGACGGGTCGATCGCCCGAGGTATTGCCTATTTTGGGCTTCCATTGGTCGACCGAAGTAGCTCCTGTGGCATTTTTACCTTCAGTCAGTCGACCGAACCTAGGCTGAATGTTATTTCTTCGGCCTATTTCTTCTGCGCTTCATTTTCGGGTTCCAGCTTTCTACGAGCATCATCTTGGAGAGCTTTTGACATGATCTTTGGACTCGTCCAAGCGACTTTGGTGCACTCATCGATCTTCGAGAAACTTTCGCGACGAACCCGAGCACGACGATCAATGTCCTTCCGATTTATCGATCGAGGACATCGAACGCTAATTGAAATGGAACCTGAAACATATACTCAATGAAATCATTAGTCCCATGTTTGTTATCATCAAAACCATCAAAACCGAGATTAAGGCTAAGGTTGATAACCTAAAGCCAACAATCTCCCCCTTTTTGATGATGACAAACATCCTTAAGAAAATATATCATTAAAGCATAAGGATATCAACTTAGGGATTTCTCCCCCTATCAACATGCATATCTATGAAATAAACTCCCCCTATCTATATGCATGGATTTCCTAAATTTTCCTCCCTATTTACCTATACTTTTCTCTCCCTTTTTCTTATACACTTCTCCCCCTTTTTCTTATACTTCTCCCCCCATTTTGACATCAATTAAAAAGGGCAAGAAAGGTCTATCTATTCAATGGGATGAAAAACAATACATACATGAGGTTGAGACTCTAAGGAGTATTTTTCATGAAACATGAAAATCTCAACCAAGGGATGGAAAACAAATATCTAATGAAAAACAAAATCATACATGAAAAAATAGATACAATTCAAAGCTAAATCATGTATGCACTCAAGTATTATAAACTTAGCATGATTTCTTTCAAAGTATACTTGAAACCATGGAAATGCTAAGTATCAAGTTTTGCTATCTACTCATGTTTTATCATAACTTAGTCATTAAGAAATCAAACATGAGATAATATAAGTGCATGCATCAAGTTTGGGCTTAAGATAAATTTTTTAAGTCACTTTGTTGACTTAAGTCAACCTATACTTCTAGTTTTCAAAAATCAAACTTTTAAATCCAAAAAAAAAACATCATATCTTTAACAAATTTTTGAAAATAATTTTTGGATGAAAATTTTGATACCAAATATTGAATGATCATTTGAGATGCATGTATCAAGTTTGAACTCAAAAGAATTTAAAAATCAAAGTTCATTTTTCATCCTATATTGATTCTAATCAAAAGCTTATTTCTAGGTATCATTCAAGATATCAAAATTATTCTTAGAAATGATTTTACTTAAGAAATTGTGTAAATGATATTAGAAATGGGATTCAAATGGTATTCATGAGTTTTCATTTGAAGTTTTTGAGGAAAGATCAAAGTATAGAAAAGATTGATATCTCAAATAACTGATACTTTGAGTTTTTTAAAATCCAACTTTAAAATTCCATTATGAATTAGATTCTTGATGAAACTTCTTAAAATTTTTACACACCATGCTAGATTTTTCAATGACGGTGTAGCTTCAAGAATCATCTCAAAATTAACTTTCTATATTTTTCTAGAAATAACCAAAAATAATACCAAATGTAGGTTGAAATGATATTTTTGTAATTTTCAGTTATTTTCAAAACTTCTTCAATTTTCATTCAAACTTTCATGACACCATATGATGGTCATGTAAGGAGTATATGTCAAGTTTTAAATGAAAATTATGTTCTTAAGTCCAGATATCAACCTAGCATGGTTTCTTTCAAAACTAAACTAGTTTTTATGAAACTTGCAAAGTTTCAATCTTAACATTTACTCATGATTTTTCAAACTTAAACCTATGGATACCTAACATGAGTAAATCTAAACATGTTCCACAAATATGGATTGAAAATGAGACCTTTAAGTCAACAAGACTTGGGTCAACTTGGTTCAAAAGAGATTTTCATGAAATGACATCTATTGTCATTTTATCCATATCCATATGAACTTTTCATTCTAAATGCATGGAAACATGTCATACCTATTCCTAAATATGTTTATTAAGTTTTGGACTTAAAATGAATTTTCCAAGTCGATTTGTTGACTTGGGTCAAACTTGTCAAACTTAAGTCCTCTCAATTGAGATATTGAGATACCAATTGTATTTGATCATCTAGATATGAATTTTCAAGTTTTAAATATCTAGACTCATGTGATATGTGTATCTAAACATGTTCATTTCATTTTTAACTTAAAATGAAGTCTCTAACGAAGAATTTTAACCTAGTTCAATTTCATAATTATCATGATATCATGAAATGAACTAAGTTATCAAAAATTTTCCTACTCATGAACATTCAAATGTTTATCATGCAACATCACTCATGAGTATAGAGACATCATTAAACATGAAAATTCAATTATTTTTCAAAGATTTTTGTAAAATAAAATCCATACCTTATCTTTTAGAAAATTTGCCTAACTTTTTCATTTCCTTTGTCATTTTCTCTTAGATAGCATAGTCTTCAATGTTTGCCACTTTCTTAACTTGCAAGTAGGCTCTATTAGTATCAAAATGAAATCATATACTGACTTAGCAAGCTAATATACTAAATAGAAGGGGTTTAATGCAATGTTTCATTTAAGAACCTTAACCTATGCTAGATAGTTAAGATTCATTTTAAGATGGATACCATGATTTCAAAATGAATCGAAGGGATCTTAAGATGTGAACCATTTAAGTAATAAGGTCCCTAAATATGTTTAACTAGTTTGGACTTAAAGGAATATCTCTAATAATAGATATTTACCTAGAACAAGTTTCATTCAATGAAATTTGCCTAAGTGCTAAAATTCTACCCACTCATGAAAATTCAAGGAGTTATCATGCAATTCTAATCATGAGTATAGAGACATGATTTAAGCTTAAACATTTAGGTATAACACTAAGATTTTGAATTTATCTAAGTTATACCTCATTCATGATAATTTGGCCAAACTAATCTTTTTATTCCTATTTAGCCTTCCTAAAAACTTATAACTTGCAAGTAAGCTATACTAATATTTTTAGAGAAAATATAACTACTTAGCAAGCTAACTCAACTAAAAAGCAAAGAGAAGCATCAAGTATCATTATCAAATTTCACTTTGCTAAATGATTTCAAATTCGTTTCAAAATGAAATCGAATGAAATCGAGTGAAATCAAAATGAATTTTAAGAGATCACAAAGATAATGAATGAAGAATATGATCTCAACCCTTCCTATTGGTTGAAAACTGAAAGACCACAATATGCCTACGATTTAAAATCGCAAGATCGCTTAGGCCCATTACAGGCCACCGGGGTCTCCGAAGAGATTGGGAAATCAAAAATCAAAAACGTTTTTGAAATATATTAAGAGCGGGGAAAATCAATCAATTTTAAGCATGTATCATAACTCCAACTTAGATAAAGCAAAGGGATATAGGAGATGATACCAGAATAGTTTTGATGCCAACTTACCTAAGGCATCAAGGTGATTTGAAGTTGCAACCTCTTGAAGATTTCTCATTAAGATCCAAGGTCAACTTCAATCCTTCAATTTCTTTACCCTTGTGTGGTTCCTCCCCCTACAAAAGAACATGATACCTTTGGTATCCAAATAACTTTGGGTCCTTGGGGGTTAGAGGGCTTAGGAATCCAAAGTGTCCTAGCAACACACTACTAGAAAAATGGGCATCAGCAACGGCTGATGCCGTTGCTAAGCCGTTGCTGAAGGGCATCAGCAACGGCCCAGCCGTTGCAATAGAGCCATGACAGAAACTCGCGTTGCTGATAACTTAGCGACGGTGCAGCAACAACCGCTCGGGCCGTCGCTCAAAACATTATCAGCAATGGTTTTGCCACAGACCCAGAGCCGTTGCTGATAACATTAATAGCAACGGCCGTTGAGTCCGTAGCAACGCCGTTAGTGAAATCCCGTCGCTAAGCCGTTGCTGTAGGTCATCAGCAACGGCTTTCGATACACTTTTAGCAACGGCTTTCCCACGGACGGCCGTGGGAAAGCCGTTGTTGATGATGTGTACCTGGTAACAGAAAAATTAAAAATTTCAAATTTCCATTGATACATTGATACATTATCTGATACATAACTCACACACCCATACCCTCATACACACATTCATTCACACATCACAAACACACCAAGATATACATCAAAACAATTATATTTATATTGATAATTATCCACGATAGTATAAAAACAATTCAAATGCAAAATTGAAGTATCAATATCCAAACAAAATAAGTTAAACAAGTTCAATATCTCAGTAACAAGTTCAATATCCAAACAAAAAATCTCACGATCACGATGGAGGATGGTCTGGATCATATGGCGGGGTCTGGAGTGCTTGAGTGTACACCGGCGTGGACTGACTCGAGGACGATGGATTAGATGATGCCGAAGAGATGCCTGCTTCGGGATGACCTGACATGTTGCGTAGCATAGATTGTATATCCGCCATCATCTGACTCTGGCGCTCCTTTATCTCAGTCTGACGCGCGACCGTCTCCTCTAGTGTCCTTATCCTATTACTATGATTATAACTGGATCTGGAGGTGGATGATCGCTCACCAGCGACTGGAGGGGTCGGTGCCCCAAGTGGCCCTAGTACGGCTCGCGCATGACCACTATCTGCGAAGCCATATACGCGGCCATGGTCCCAGCCACCTGCGGCCTCGACCCACGATGCTGCGTCAAAGTCCTCGGGGGTACCCTCGCGCTGCACCACCGTCTGGCTGTAGGTCTCCTACTCGAGTTTGATTTTTTGTTTAATATTTATCATAAAACTTAAATTATAAATATATAATGAATAATTTAAACAAATATATAATTACCATAATGTATGCAGCGCGGTTGTCGATGTACTCCCCCGTCCCATGTGCTCGACGGTGAGTCCGCTCAAACACCGCCATCGGGGAGGGTCGCTGGACAGTCCCGTCATCTGACACCGTCGTCTACATTTACAAAACAAATACATTAATTAGTACACATAGTAACAAATAAAATATATAATTAAAAGATATACTTACCATACGGTTCGCGTGCACTGCAAATGCAACAGAGCCGCCGGTGTGACGCGCTGTTCCCCCCGACATGCGATTTCTAGCCGCATTTTGAGAAACCTCCTGCCATCGTATCGTTGACCATATTCCCACGAGCTGGTCCCATATATCCGGAGTAATCCAACCGAGGCCGTATCCCTGAGTCTCCGCGATGTTAGTGGTCCCAGCTCGGGCCATCGCCTGGGACCGAGCCTGCCCCAGCTGCCCATTGTACCTTGCCCGGGAAATAGCCTCCCAGGCAGCGTAAATGAAGGGCCTCTGGTCCTCGGCCCATGTATAGCGAGCCTGCAAAACATTAATATAAGTACCAATATTAATATATCATCATGCATGTAAAAAAAAAAAAAATACGTGCCTCAAACTTGCGCCATAACATGTCGACGTGCTCGCTAGGCACGTGAGACCACGTAGGCCATGCCCCGTGCATGTATCGTCGAATAGTAGAAGAAATGCTCCTCGGCACTTCTTCTTGCTCGAACCTGCATAACAAAAATAAATTTTAATATTATATTATGATATAATGAATTTATAATGATTCATAATTCATGATATATTACCGCTCCCCAATCACGCTAATCAATCTACGTGACTCTGTGGCTGGTGGAGGCTGCCACCTGTTCGGCCCGCGTGGCCGCCTGCGTCTGGATGTACTAGCCTCGGCAGTATCATCCTCATGAGGATCAGCAAGAGGAGGATCAGCAGCATGAGTAAGTGTTGGAGTCTCACCGATCGGAGACTCCGAAGCTCTCCTGCGTCGATAACCACGACCAGACATATCTGTCGAACAGACATATAATCAGATTATTATATAAATAGTAGAGATATATTTAATAAAATATATACTTTACAATTATTCTTCATCATCTGAATAATAGTCTTCGAATTCTTCTTCTTCTTCCTCTTCTTCCTCTTCTTCATCTTCTTCATCTCCAGCTTCCTCAATTTCATGATCGTCATCATCAGCATATTCAACTTCTAATTGAATTGACGTTGTGTCTGCATCCTCGAGTATTGGAATAATACGATCCACAGCAGGAGGATCATCTTCTTGATAAAAACCATATGTCATATCAGGTATTAGCTCATTTTCTCCTACTATCGGATCAATTTTTCCTCTACCTTTTATCTTACAGACTACACGCCAATCTGCTATATCTTTATTTCGAGCCGGATACTTTGCGTAATATACTTGTTTGGCTTGTGATGCCAATATAAAAGGCTCAT
Organism: Canna indica; assembly: GCA_034359265.1. Classification (NCBI taxonomy): domain Eukaryota; kingdom Viridiplantae; phylum Streptophyta; class Magnoliopsida; order Zingiberales; family Cannaceae; genus Canna; species Canna indica. Next base: position 44,019,172 of record CP136893.1, read on the forward strand.
TTGCTGCCAATTTCGATTTGTAATTAACCTCAATAAGTTTGTATTTTGGATGAACTTTCATGCTCCTTTCTGTTGTATCGAACCAATGACATCTAAATAGGATCACTGATTTCAAGCCGAAGTAGTGTAACTCTATCACTTCTTCCACCAGTCCATAAAAATCCATATCACATTCAACATAGGTTGTCCCTTTCACGCAGACCCTAGCATTCATCGTCTTCTTTGTAAATGAATATTCAACCGTGTGAAATTTATACCCGTTAACAAAATATCCGCTATAGCACGACACAAGTCGCGACGGTCCACTAACAAACTCATATATTCTTTCATCTATTTCAGCTCTGTGATCTTTGCTGTAAGTTTGAATCCAAGTAGGGAAATCACGATTCCGTAATCTCTCCAATTCTTGATCGTTGTGAATAGAGTATTTTTGCACCATCTCAATGTCAAATATTTCAATGAATTGTTCAATCTCTGGACAATTGAGTAATACATACAAGTGTGCCAAATGATACTCTTCATCGCTTAAGTGTCGAGATGGACGAGAACCAAAAGCACGACCAAAGTGACAAAATATATTTAAACGTCAATCTAAACGTCGAACACCCCCGTCGTCGTTACGTGGAAGACGATCAAATCTTGTCTGTACTGTCGATTCAAAGTAAAATGAGCAGAATGTTGAAATTTCTTGGATGATATAGGATTCAGATATTGATCCTTCAACAGCTGCAGTGTTCTTTACTTTTTTCTTCAAACGATTCATGTATCTTTCAAATAAGTACATCCACCGATATTGAACGGGGCCACCAACTCGTGCCTCGTATGCCAAGTGTATCGGTAGATGCTCCATTGAGTCAAAAAATGCAGGAGGGAAAAACTGCTCCAGCTTGCATATGATTTCAACAATATTATTTTCAAGTGTTGACATATCTTCGACTCGAAGGACATTTGCACAGATGTTTCTAAAACACATACTTAATTCAGTCAACGGACCCCAAATATTATCAGGTAGAAGATCTCGAAATGCGATCGGAAGTAATCTCTGCATGAATACATGACAATCATGGCTCTTCATCCCTGATATTTTGCAATCATCGACGTTCACACATCGAGATAAGTTTGAAGCATATCCATCGGGTAATCTGAGTTCTTTTACCCATTGACAAACATCTTTGATCTGTTGTTTATTTAACACATATAGGGCCTTCGGTTTCAGATATCGTCCGTTGACCTCTTGTAACTCCAACTCTGGTCTTTTACAAAGTATTTTCAGATCATGTCGGGCTTTGACATTATCTTTAGTTTTTCCAGAAATATCCATCAAAGTGTTGAAAATATTATCAAACATATTTTTTTCAATGTGCATGACATCTAAATTATGTCAAATCAATAATGAACTCCAATAGGGCAATTCCCTAAAGATACTTTTTTTGACCCAATTGTGTGTTTGGCCAAAACCTGACACTCTTTCATTGCGACCAAATACTATATCTGGAAGTGCTGAAACACATGCTAACATTTGTTCACCAGACAACATCGGTGGTGGCCCATCTCTTTCGACTCTGCCCTTAGTAAATTTATTATGATTCCTTCGATACTAATGATTAACCAGTAGGAATCGATGATGACAATCAAAGAATGAGATTTTTCGTCCGTTCTGAAGACTGATTGATTTAGAGTGTTCCATACAATACGGACAAGAGAGTCGGCCGTGAGTGCTCCAACCCGATAACATGCCGTACGCGGGGAAATCATTGATTGTCCACAAGACCGCGGCCTTTAAATTTAAGTTTTGCTTCCGATGACAATCATAAGTGACAGCTCCCTCAGTCCACAATGTTTTCAATTCATCTATCAAGGGTCTGAGAAATATGTTAATTTCTTTTCGCGGACCCTTAGGACCCGGAATAATCATCGAAAGATAAATAAATTCATCTTTCATGCACATTGACGGTGGCAAATTATAAACTGTCAGCGGCACTGGCCAAACTGAATAAGGAGTTGCAGAATGTCCAAACGGATTAAAACCATCTGTGCACAATCCCAATATGATATTTCTAGTATCCCTAGCAAATGAAGGATAACATGTATCCAAATGTTTCCATGCTTCACTGTCAGATGGATGAGTCATTACTGTATCATCATGACTTCTTGCATGCCAACTCATGTAGGGGGCTGTCTTTTCCGACATGAATAATCTTTGAAGCCTCGGTGTTAGTGGAAAATACCGAAGCACCTTAAACGGGATATTTTTCTGTCGGACCGATTTCTTCTCCTTGTAACGAGGGTGTTGACATACAGGGCATTTATCCAACTGCACATTTTCTTTATAATATAAAATGCAGTTATTTTGGCACACGTGTATTTTTTCGTACCCAAGCCCCAATTTTCTCATTAGCTTTTTAGTCTTATAAAAAGTTGGCTCAAACTTGTTATCAGTAGGCAGCATTCCATTAATCAATCCAACAATCCGATCATACGCAACTCCGCTGATATTACAATCGGCCTTGATGTTTAAGAGCTGTGTCATTGCTGAAAACCTAGTGTATTTAGGACAATTCTCATACAAAGGTTCATCGGCAGCTTTCAACATCTCGTAAAATTCTGCAGCTTCTTTATTCGGTAATTCAATCTCTACCGCAGCCCCTACTTCTGTGATATCAACCGCTGTAGTATCTGGTGGGACTGATGTCTGAAGAACTGGCCGATCAACATTATCATTCAGGTGGAATTGACCCCCAAGACTATCAAGTATCATAGTTCTATAGGGATTACATTGACTGGATGAAGAAGCACCAGCAGAGGAAGATTCACCATATGTCTGAACGACAGGATTGCTCGACGTCCCGACTTCGCGTGACTCCCCGTGACAAGTCCATAGAAAATATCTTGGTGCAAATCCTTTGGTATATAGATGCAGTGTGACAGTCTCCCGATCCAAAAATCGTCCATTTGAACAAATGCGGCACGGACATCGAATTTGATCACCCATGCTAACGAAATTCTGATTCGAATAGGCGAAATTTAGGAAGTACGTTACGCCTAATCGAAACTCATTCGTTAAAGCTCCACAATCAAGACGTCGGTACATCCAACTTTGATCAGCCGACATGATTCTGTCAATCAATGACAATTTCTTTGGTTAATGTCTTTAGGTGAGAAAGGCTCTATTCCATTCAGGATTTATGTTATTTGAACTGCACTTACGTTTTTATTTTAACTGTTAACTAATTATTCTAAATTTCGGCAGCATCTCCCTATAGTTCTCCGAATACGCATATCATCTGGGCGCGTATCGGAGAACAAGAGAGATGTTGTCGAAATTTAGAATAATTAGTTAACAGTTAAAATAAAAACGTAAGTGCAGTACAAATAACTATATTCCCAAATTGTCCAATCAGGGACAATTCAAGAATTGTACATCGTATAAAAGATCATCTACTTCTTTTACACGAACATACAATCCCCGAACGGATCTAAGGTTTTGCTAAATCATATCCGACTCGTCGATGCGTACGTGGAACATATGAACTCGTCGGATGCATGGTTATTTTCTAAATGTTTCGAGATCGTTCGAGTCCATATTGGACGATTGCGGCGCGCGTCCGAAGTGGACGATTTCGGCGCGCGTCTGAAGTGGACGATTGCGGCGCGCGTCCGAAGTGGACGATTTCGGCGCGCGTCTGAAGTGGACGATACCGGCGCGCGTCCGAAGTGGACGATTCCGGCGCGCGTCCGAAATTAATCTAAACCCTAATAATTAATCTAACATATTAAACAATTAATCTAAATAATTAATTAACAATTAATTAACAATTATAAAACAATAAAATATTATATATAAATTTATAAATTCCAGCACCGGAGTCAGGTGGACTCCGGCGCCGGTGTACAGTGGCCGGACACACTGTCCGGCCACTGTACAAGGTCCGGCGGCGGCCATCGGCCGACTGCCATCGGCGGAAACCCTAGAAATAGGGTTTCGATCGGATTAATTCCTGTCGGCCGCAACGGGAAGAGACGGCCGGTCGGCGAGGCATACCTGAACAAGTCGGCATCAGCGGGAGGAGGAAGAGGCGTCGTCGGCGTCGGCAGCAGCGGCAGCGGCGACAAGAGGAGAGAGCAGGAGCGGCGGCGGCAGCAGCGGGAGGAAGAAGGGTCGGGCGCGACTGGTGCCCTATATAAACTTATTAGCAACGGCTCACTCGCCCGTTAGAAAGCCGTTGCTAATAAGTTATCATCAGCGACAACTCACTTGTCCATTAGAAAGCCGTTTCTGATAATTATAATATCAGCAATGGCTCGCGTGTCCGTCCGAAAGCCGTTGCTGATAATTAAAATAGTCCGCAACGGCTTGCGTATCTGTTAGAACGTCGTTGCAGATACAACCTATCTGCAACGGCTCTGGCGGCCGTAAGAAGGCCGTTGCAAATAGCAACGGCTTGAGCGGTCGTTGCTGATAGCCGTTGCTGAAGACCTAATTTCTAGTAGTGACACTTGGATTTCTCTTTAATGCGCAATCATGGATGGCATGCCCAAATACACCACAACAAAAGCAATGTCCACTAAATTTCTTTTTGTTTTTGTTATGGACATGAGATTTATCCTTAGAATGCTTGACATGAAAAGGATGATGGTCATGAGCATTCTTAAGTGAAATATTTTTCTTTTGAATTTGAGGTTTAAAAGTGCAATGCCTAACATGAGATTTTGCATTATGATGCATAGCATGAGATTTTGCATTAGAATGCATAGCATGAGATTTATGATGATCATAGGCATTTTTGAAGGAAACATTTTTCTTTCCATTTTTCTTGAAGGAAGTTGAGTTTCTCAAATTATGTACTTCCGTTCAAAACCAAAATCTCATCTTTCAAAACTTCAATTGACTTATGCATGGCATATAGTTGAGATTTCAATATATTGTTCTCACTTACTATTTTTGAATTATCAAATTATAAATTTTTATTTTCAAGCTTTAAGTCCTTAAGCTCAAAATTCAATCTATCGTGACGTAAATCAAATGAGTTAGACTTCAATTTCTCATTTTCTAGCTTTAATTCATGCACATGAGAATTAAGCATTACATTTTCTTTCTTTAGCATCTTATTTTCCTTATCCTTTTTAGTAAGCAAGGTGTATATTATCTTATATTCGCTTACTAACTCATCATATTGCATATCATGAGAATTAGAAGAGCTAGTACTAACATTTTTATTATTATGACTAGAAGGGAGAGAGTATACCTCATCATTGGTACTCATGAGGCAAACTTTTGAGGTAGCTTCATAGTCATTGCTAGAGGGTGCTTCAAATGTGTGAGAGGTGGAGGTGGAAGCACTTGACCTCTTCCTTGCCTTGTTCTTCATGCTTGGGCAATTTTTCTTCACATGCCCCTTCTCTTTGCAAGCAAGACAGATTACTCTTCTTTTTCGGCTCTTGCTGCTACTTCTTTGACGAGAAGAGCTATGGGCATGAAAACCAAGATTAGTAGTAGGTGTGTGACCATTGTCATCACCACCTTCATCAAAAGTGCCAATTTCTTCGGTTTTGACATAATCATATAAAACATTTAACGAGACCCAAAAATCAAAAGCCGAAGAACAATGCATGACTTTTTCTAAGATGCCATTTGGTAATGTGCAAAGAATACAATTCATGGCATCTCCATTATACTTAAACATTTTTTTATCTAATTCACTCCAAGCATGCATGTCAACCTTAGGTTCAATGAATTCCCAATGTAGCATGTTAAAGACTCCAAAATCATTAGTCTTTAAATAATTGTACATCCTATACTTCCAAAGACCAAAGTTCGAGTCATCGAACCTAGGAGGAGAAGACGCTACACTCTCTAGAGCCATTTCTAGATCGAGACAAGGAGTAGACGAGATGGTGAAATCTCAAGCTACGAACCCGCTCTGATACCAATTGTTGGCGAAATGGTGACACTAGAGGGGGGGGGGTGAATAGTGTGTTTACTAAATACTTAGCCTAAATTCAATTTTAATCATTTACTTAGATTGGTTTAGACAATTTGCAATTCAATGATTGAATACGAAAGTGATAAATAATTAAGCAATTAAAAACAAACAATCAATCAATGCAAACACAAGTATTTATAGTGGTTCGGCCCCAATGCCTACTCTACTACCTAAGCACCCCGCTTAGGATTTCCAAACTAATTTTACTAGATTAATTTACATTTCCCTTACAACGAGGACTTTTCACCGAAGAGACGCACTCTTGACCTAAGGCACTTCCACACCCGGAAGTCATCGCCTTCTTATCGAGAGTCCTCTTCCACCTCAACCCTAAGAGACAACTAAACTAATCCTAGTAAACACTCAGTTTACACAAATGGCTTTACACCTAACACTAGGTAACCACTTTCACACTCAAGACCAAACACCTGGTCTTCACACTCACAAATAAAAATAGTTCAAAATTACAATTGAAAAGAGCTTAAAATAAACCAAGAGTTCGTGCTCTTTTGCAATCCTTCAATCCTTTAACTCGTCAAGTAGTAGAGCTTGAATCAACACCCGAGTTGAGGAGCAGAGCTTGTGCGCTTGTAGAAGAACTCGACGGAAAGCAGAGCACGCTCCAATCAATCTCTTTGAAGGCTTTAATCTCCTTTTAAATGTTCAATAATTTTTGCAGTAGTCAAGGAAGTACGTTAAAAGAATCATATGAGGGTATATTTATACCCAGGTGAAGAAATAGCTGCTCAACGGATAAATTTCTATTCGTTGCAGGCCACCGGTTGAACGGTCGGTCGACCGACTGTTCGACCGCCAGCATCGATCGCTCCTTTTACTCTCTGGTCGGTCGACCGACAGGTTAATCGCCTAGACGCAAGAATTGCGATTTCTTCTTCGGTCGACTAGTCGGTCGATCGACGTGATTGCATCTTCGGCTTATACGCAGGACGGTCTACCGATGGGTCGACCGCTCGAGCTACTACCCATTTTGGGCTTCCATTGGTCGTCCGCCCGGTCGACCGAAGTAGCTCTTGCGGCATTTTTACCTTCCATCAGTGATGGCTTTTGCCACGGCTATTATCGTCCATGGTAGTTATCACCGATGGTTCAACCACGGTTTCAGCCTTCGGTGATGACGACAATTCTAGTAGTATTGGAATCTCTCCAAGTAGTCTCTCAGTGACTCGTGTTGCCCCTACTTGATGTAGTGGAGGGCATCCTCGGTCTTGTAATGAATCTGCGATGAGGATAACTAATTGGTGAAGGTGCGGGAGAGCTCCTCAAAGGTGTGTATGAACCATGGTGAAAGGTTAGAGAACCATAATAGAGGCGCCTTCTCCGAAAAAGGTTAGAAAGGCTCGGCAAATGATGGGATCGATTGCTCCATTAAGGAGCATCATGGATCTGAATATCGTCAGGTGCGTGGCTAGGTCGCCTGTGCCGTCGCAGGGCTGGAGTGTGGTTGGCAGTTTTAAATTATGTGGAAGATAAACTACCATGATGCATTCGGGGTGGGGGGAGGGACCTACAAAAGACACTCCGATGCTCAAGTATGAATGAGTTTCCAGGTGAGGTAATAGAAATAAGAATCTTTTTTACATGGGGAGAGTTGTGTCTGTTGGCTTAAGGTTTTCAACCTTGTTCTTAATATCAGTTTTGATGATAACAAACATGGAACTAATGTATTCATGAAGAAATATTTTCAGGTTCCATATCGGTTAGCGCACGATGTCCACGATCGGAAATATCGGAGAAATCGGAAAATCGGAAGGACGTTGGTCGACACGCTCGGATTCTTAGGGACAATAGAGTTTAGGTTTAGGGTATCTAGTTTATGTTGTAAATTCTCATGATGACGCATAAGAACCCAAAAACCAAATCCGAACCCCAAAACATAAAAAACTAGCAAATTAGAAAATGACCCTGGAGTTCACTAAGCCTAGGGAGCTCCTTGGAGGGCTATATGACCTAGACATTTTATTGGCACCAAAAATGCTGGTAATTGTTACATAGGTAAAAACTAGTAAATGAGATATTTTTAAGGATTTTTTGGAAGCCTTTAGCCTACCCATACTTGACCCGAAAGATTAGAAAATTTTTGTTTTTCGAAAATTTGTACTAGACCCCAAAAGTTAGATTTTGATTCTTAAGGATTTTGATCTTTTAGATATTTTTATTGAATCCAAATGGGGGGTAATCCTTATATAAAGTTAAGAAATATTATATAAGTAGACTTAGCGAAGATCGAACCTAGAAAACGAGCAGAAAATAGCAAACTGGGTAGAAGCCATTCGGTCGCTCAGTGGTCGCTCGATTGGTCGATTGACGATCGACCGGCCTACGACCGGACGGCTGAAATAGTTAGTTTTCCAACTGTTGAGTTGGCTATTTCATGCCAACTCCTCAAGGCTTATAAACAGAAGCCTTAGCAAGCCTTCCACCCTTCATCTAACATACCTTGAGCCATATTTTGATGATCCTTGAGCTTGATTGAGCCACCATTCTTGAAAACCCTAACTTTGATCTCTCAACTCCTTGAGTAAGTCTTGACTTCATTGATTCACCATCAAAGGCATCAAGAGGAAGCTATGAAACTTTGTTTGGAGCTAAGTATAAGTTGTTTGATTTATTGCTCCATTAAGTTGTGTATTTTCTTATTTATTTCATTGTATTTGAGCTTGTGAAGACTTAGGTTGTTAGATCTTGTAAGGGTGGTTGCCTTTGTGTTTGAGGCTTAATTCCACCGGTGTAAACATAGTTTACTAGGATTAGTTGAGTTATCCCTTAGGGTTGAGGTGGAAGAGTGCTCTCGGTAAGAAGGCGGAAACTTCCGGGTGTGGAAGTGCCTTAGGTTGAGAGCGAGACTCTTTGGGTCAAAGTCCTCGTTGTAAGGGAAACAAGATTAATCTAGTAAAGTTTAGTTTGGAAATCCTAAGCGGGGTGCTTAGGTACTGGAGTAGGCATTAGGGCCGAACCATTATAAATCTCATTGTGTTAGCATTGCTATCTTTGTTTGTGTTTAACTGTTTTATTATCGCTTCCGCATTTAGTCGATAAATTACAATTTGCCTAAGTAGTTCAAGAAACGATTAAATCAAAATTTAGGCAAAATGATTTAGATAATACACTATTCACCCCCCTCTAGTGTGACCATTTCTCCAACAGTGTCTGTGTATAGTGCAGGATGATGGGGTTTTGGCAAGGATGTTGCCTAGTAATCTCATAGGGATATTGCTCAGTATGGGTCGGGGCTGATCCCGGAGATGTCGGGCTCGTGAATGACGAACCCCTCATAATTAATGTGGATAGAAGTATCATTGTATGGTCAGGTGGAGCCCCTGGGCTAAGCCGTCTGGCTCGATTTGAGTCTGGTTCATGTGTGTGGGCACTTTTGAGCCTAATTCGATCAGACCTAAAGGTGCTAGTCCAGTCCAAGTACTAATACTAAGTACAAAAATGCATACATACCGATGGACGTGCAAGCTTAGTTTCCCCATTCCCATAGGACAAGACACGCCGTATGACAACAAGTTAGCAATGCCCCGTACGATGCCCACAACCTACTGTCGCAGTCAGGACCTAAAGCATGCTTTGATACTACTTTCTCACGCCCCAAACTCTGGGTCGCCTGATCGGCCGTGAATACTACGTCGTACCCTGAAGCCTAACCAACACCGTACATCACAACGATATGAAAAGATACATCATGTATACACACGTACATCTACTCAGATCCTACACACATAAAAACAAGAGGGTGTGGGTTCTAAGACTCACTGAGTGGATTTACCCGAGCCCTCTCAAAACAAAATAATATCATATCCATAACATTAGGCAAGTAAGGTTGTAAGTAGCATGTCATCTCAAACAATAAATATAGCATCACATGCAATTTAGTGTACGCATATAACATCAACAACAATGCAACTGAAATAACTCATAAGTGTGCCAATAAATCCATCCCATGCCAATATCATCAAACATGACAGGTCAGTCGCTAGGATGGCCTTCTAGCGAGCTTCCTACCCTCGGGTGCATGCGCACTAGCCGCTTCCTACTCCTCTAGCCGTTGTCCGATGTGGTTGGTGTTGACCGAGGCTTTCATCCTCGTGCTCTAATATTCTCAATAAATATTTTGATGATAACAAACCATGTCTAACAAAGTTTTAAGCATGAAAGTCGTAGGTTGAAGTTGATGATGTTCATGCGGCATCGTCTCGGAAACTCAAGTGTTTTGGAGCTTTTCAAATCTGCAATGAATTCATTAAGAAAATTAGAAGTTTTAATTTAAGATTGTCTATAGAGTGATTGTAATTTCCTTGGGCAAGTCTCCAGGGTGTGCGCACATCAAATCTCAAATCCCGTGAACCGAAATCCAAATGACAGAAAAAATCAGCCTATAAACTAACTATTGGTCGAATGTCAGTCGTATGGTCGATTGACCGAATGATCGACCGGATGTTGTCGAAAACATCTAGTAGCCATTCGGTCGATCGTCGATCGAATGGTCGATCGACTGACCCATCGACCAACAGATCGACTGACGCTATAACAGATAGAAAAATAGAGTCGTCGAATCGATTTTCACTCTATACTATCCCTTCTAAAAGCTATATAAATTTCCCCAAGAGCTTTCCTCAGCCACGATTGATGCCCTAAGCCTATCTTGAGTTAATCTTTGCATCCTCAAAGATTTCATTGTGTATTTCTCTCATACCTAGCCCCTTGAACCCTCACCTTGAGGTGCATCATCATTGGAGGGTTGTTCAAGCTTGCTAGGCACAAGAAAAGGAGTTGATTTTAATGTGATAAGTATTCTATCCTCTTTTCCTGTGATAAATAATTGGTTTTGTTTTAGTTATTGATTGTAATTCAAGTGTGTATAAAGACCTAGTGTTTGGTCTTGTAGTTTGGTGGTCACTTTGGTGTTGAGGTTTAAATCCACTAGCGTAAGATTGGTTTGTTAGGATTAGTTGTGTAGTCCTCGGGAAAAGAGGTGTTGGAGGTACTCTTGGTTGTGAGAGTAACCCTCGAGTGTGAGCGTCGGAGCATTGGCTTGTAAATTCTCTTGTAGGATACAATTAATCTAGTAAACTAGAGTTTGAAAATCCTAAGCGGGGTGCTTAGGTAGTGGAGTAGGCATTGAGGCCGAACTACTATAAATCCTGTTGTGTTAGCATTGATTAATTGTGTGCTTAATTACCTATTACTCATACACTACTAATTCATCTAATCAAATTTACATATTAACTCGAAAACTTTAGAATACGATTAAAAGTGAATTTAGGGTTAAGAATTAGACAACACACTATTCACCCCCCTTTAGTGTGCCCATTTCATTTATAATTGGTATCAGAGCAAATCATAGCTGGAGATTTCACCATCTCTACTACAATTTGCTTGGATCGAGAAATGGCAGTAGAGACAATTGTTTTTACACCCCCTAGGTTTGATGAGTCTAGCTTTGTTCTTTGAAAGGATGGAATGTACACTTTCCTAAAAACTCAAGGTTTAAATGTTTTTAACATGATAAAAATCAAATATGTTGAACCTATGAATGAAATGCATGTCTGGAATGAAAATGAGATTGAGATGATTTAGTTAAACACACAAGCTATGAATCTCATATATTGCACCTTGCCAAATGAGATTTTTGAAAAAGTCATGAATAGTACTTCGGCTTTTGATGTATGGGCTAGCTTGAATGTTTTATATGATTATGCCAAGACCGAAGAGATTGACACTTGTAATGAAGGTAGTGATGACAATGGTCATTCACCTATCCCTAATTTTGGTTTTGATGCCCATAGCTCTTCAAGTCAAAGGAGTAGCTCCAAGAGCCGAAAAAGAAAGGTAGTATGCCGTGCATGCAAGGAAAAGGGGCATGTGAAGAAAAATTACCCTACTATAAAGAATAAACCAAGAAAGAATTCAAATGATTACACCTCCACTTCTCACTCACTCGAAGCACCATCTACCCATGACTATAAAGTCACTTCCAATGTCAATCTCAAACGTGATGAGGTACTCTCTACCTATTCTTCTAGTCATGTTAATAGTGTTAGCCCATCAAATTCACATAATATGTCATATGATGAATTAGAAAATGAATGTAGAAAAGTGTATGAACTACTCATGAGAAGAAATAAGGAAAACTCAAAACTTAGTAGTACATTGCATAATCTAAGAGTAGAAAATGAAGAATTGAGACTTGAGAATTCAAAAATCAAAAGTGACAACAATATTTTGAACTCTCAACTACATGGCATGCATAACTCAATAGAACTCTTGAAAGATGAAATTAATGCTTTGAATGGAAGAATAAATGAAGTCAAGAATACCACTCATGATAAGAAATTTGATAGGAAAAATATCTCATTCAAGGACACTTATGATCATACATATGTTAAGCATGCTACTCATAAGTATCGTAACCATAGAAGGAAAGAAAGTAAAAAAAATTCATGGATATTATTTTTGTTGTGGTACATATGGACATGCTATTTATGATTGTGCTTTCAAGATGAACCCAAGTAGAGCTAAAATATTATGGGTACTTAAGTCTACTCATCATCATGGACCCAAAGCTATCTGGGTACCAAAAATATCACGTTCTTTTGTAGGAGAAGATACCACGCAAGAATGAGAAATGTAAGAAATATTGAAGTTGACCTTGGATACAAATTTAGAAATCTCCTTGAGGTATCAACTTCAAATAATGATACCGTAGGTATGGAAAATATGATTTGTATACTTCATATTACTGTTTTATGTTTCTTTGGTTGGAATGCATAACACATGAAAAATTAAGTTATCATACTTACAAGAGTTAGTTTGGAAATAATATTGTTCGAATTTCTGGTCTCCAAGAAGACCTCATGACATATAATGGGTCTTTGCAACTTTTGATTTTGTAGGCTAAGTGTGGCCATTGAGGTTCTCAACCATAGGAAGGATTTGAGGTCTTGACCTATTTTTTTTTTTAATTCCCACTACTTGGCAAAGTTGATCTTTTGGGAAATTAACCTAAATTCTTTATTTACTCAAGTCTATAAAATTGCTAGTAATAATATTTTCTTGCTACATACAACGAAATTGTTTGCAAGCTTGAATTCATGTTACGAAGAAATCTATCAATTTCAAGAACATATGCAAAATTGAAAAATGCGTCAAAATGAAGCATGTGTTGCACATGATGAATAAATTCATTAGAACGTAGACTCACTTATTATTTTGCTCATGTTGATTATATAGATGTATTTAAATGAGAATTCATGAGTATGTAGAAGAATACAAATTAGAAAAGTCCTTAGTAACATGTTGACCCCTTGACCAAAATTGTGCACAATCCTTGTTGGAAATTTAGTTTGACTCAAAACTTCTTACAATTGCTTGAAATAATCATATATCGATTTTACAAAAAAAGCATCACCAAATTTTGAGAATGTTCGTGGAAATTTAGAAATTTACAAGAATGCCACTACATATTATGGGATTTTTAGAAAAATCTAGAAACCTCCTTTTTGAGTGATTCTTGAGTCCATATAATCCTCATCAAATATAGTTTACATGGAAAATGTTTTATAAAATTTTGATAAATATACAATTTACCATCAATTTTTTAAACCACCCTCTATAAAACAACAAGATTTAACCAAATATATAAATTCCAGTCGCTCGATCTATGATCGACGTAGCGACCAACGTACGAAAACTCATCTGGGCCATCCACTTGGCTAAGTCTTTTCATCTCAATCCCTTACCTAATCTTCCTAAGACCAAAACTAGGGCTCCTCCACCCTTATCCGCCGACCTTGCGACTAGTTTTGGAGTCTCCTTGGTCTTCTAGGGGTGAGTTCTTCATACCCTAGCAAGTTCTTCAAGGTTTCTCCTTGTTATTTGTGTAGATACCTCATTTTTTATTTGTTGGTAGTCTCATTCCCATATATTTCATGCATTCATCAAGCTTTTCTTGTGTTTTCACGATTTTTTTTATTCATATGGGTATCTAGAAAAAAGCTAAAATCCATATTTCATCAATTTAGGAGCCTCATTCCAAAATACTTTCATAAAACCCCTTCTTTGAAAATATTCGAAGTATTCTACTTAGATTTGGGCATCATGTTTATTGCAGGGAAATAAAAAAGGGGAAGGAAATTTTTTAAAAAGAAAGAAACGAAATTTCTAAAATATTTTTTAAATTTTCTTTGATTTTTTTATTATGTTTTCATATTATCTTGTAATATCATTTAGAAACGAAAACATTTGAAGTTTTTTTTAGAAAAAAGGTAATTATTATTTTTGGTTCGAAAAGAGAAGAAAGATATTTCTTTTCTTTTTTTTAAAAAAGAGGCTTGCACTGATTTTGTTTATCATGATGCATTCTCATTTAATTATTGGTTGCATGCATCATTATGTCTATGATTAGTCATTTATTGTCACGCCCCAACTCAGGGTACGTGTGACCGACTAGGGTACGTGCCAATACCCCGAAGCCTACCCTATGCACTAACCACTGACTCATAAAACACAACCATACCGACATGGGAATCATAAACAAAAGCAATAGTACCAAACTTTATTAGTTATTGAAAACAGTTCAACCAAACCAAGTTTGAAAACATCACAAGGTTTTTAAATAAACATCTAAAGGTTTGCAAAGAAACATCTCCATGTTTTACAAAACCAACTCAGTGCATACACAAGACTCTACTCAACCACGACTACGACTATAAAGCTGCCAACTACGTGATCTGCACCCACGTCTGCCCTCATGCGCACCATACCACCATGTCATACCTCACTGGTCGGGCTCTACAAAACAACAATAAATAAACCGTGAGTTCACGAGGAACTCAGTGAGTGGTTCTTTTGAACCTCCACTTAAAACCTCGGCAAGATAACATATACAAGGTATGATACGAATAAGGAATTAAAATATGATCACACCACAGAAGTTAATCAGTTTGCCAAGATAGAAGAATGGATGAACCGACCTCTTGAGCCCTTATCCATTTCACTAGCTCGACCGCTAATGGCCTAAAAATATATATGGAAGGTTCGGTTCTTCCTTCTACATAACCAGGCCGGTCGGCCTACCGAAAACCAGCCCATAAGGGCCTCTCAATATGAACTTTCATGTCTCAGATCCGTCGACTAGGATGGCCACTAGCCTCAGGAATCCTCCGGGTTAGGGATAACTAGTCCCACCCAACTCAGGTCTGTAATATCCTAGATATTTAATTTATTATTATTATTATTATTATTATTATTATTATTTTTTGTTGCGTGTGTTTGCTAGTCTAGCGGACTAGTTCGTGGTCGAGCCAAGTTGACTCATGGTCCGGAGCGAGCTTGCGAGCTCGGGTGAGTATAATATAAATTTATGAAATTATGTTTGAGTGATTGGAATTATTTTTAATTATTGTGGTGTTTGGATAATTATGAATTATGCCTATGTGGGTGCATTTAATTAGATGTTTATGATTTAATTGTGTGTTTAATCAAGCTTAAAATAATTTAATTAAGTTATCGGGTTAGCGGGTTGGTCTTGGCTTAAGTGGATGCGGGTTGGGCTTAGGTTAGAAGGGATAGGGTTGAGGAGGAATTATAAAACCCCCTCCCCTAGGTTGTGGCTCCAAATTTTGGAGCCACACAATTGTGAGAGGAGGAGCTAGCCAACAGCCCAAGTCGCTAAGCGCCCCTCCTCTTCTTCCCTTGGAGCCACCGCCACCTGCAGTCGAGCCACCCTCTTTCCATCTCTCTCTCTCTCTCTTTCTCGCCAAGCCGGCAGCTTGGAGTGAGCCGCCGCCTCATCTTCTCCTTTCTTTGGGTTGAGCCGCCGGGGTTTGGAGTCGGAATCGGAGGCCGTTGATTGGAAATCTTTCTTGGATCTTTTTCCCTTTTCATGTGAGTGGTTTTATCCCTCCTATTCGGGTTTTCTTTGAATTTTCTTGAAGCCGCCTTGAGGATTCTTGATTTTGATAATGTCCTTTTATGTTCTTGAGATTTTCTGGGTTTCTATGCCATGCTTAGATCTTAAATTTTGATCTCATATCATGGAATTTATGTTTAAGCGAAGATTTGTGATTTTATAATGAAATCTTGTGAATCTTGAGTGCAAACATCATCTTGGAGTTCTAGATGTTCTTGATGCTAAAGAATTTATTTAATTTCCTTGATTCTTGGTTTAGGGATTCTTGATATATATGCTAGTTTTTATTGATTAAAAATTATGAGATTGTATGCATGATTGACATGATGACATGAATATGTGATGTTAGAAATTTAGGAATTTAATTCTGCAAAATTCGGATTTTATTTCATGTTGTGATGAAAATTTAGTTTTCTAAAATTTATGTGATGTTTATTGAATCTAGGCTAATTTTTTATTTCTCTGTTATTATGTGATTAGATATCTGATTATAGTTGTGTAAACTATCGTTTTGACCAGAAAATATAGTTTGGAAACATAGAACACACTTTGAATAGTAGATTCGGAGTATACACAGTGCATATCTGCTAATGTCCGGGTGTTGCCCATGTCCGACCCTCCCCCTCTGGTCGCACTACTAGGATATTGATATCTGCTAACTATCCCTAGGTGTAGAACCTAGTAAGTGTACTTTGTCTCTAGGTTAAATGTCACCGCTAGGTATCGAAACTATTCTTTCTAGAGTTGTTAGAATTTACCGACTATAGATAAATGCTCGATCTACTATTGTCAACGACACTTGCCAAAAATAATTATGAACAACAATTACCATGTGGAAGCCAAATTAAAGAGAATAAATTCCATTAATTAAACCGATAAGGAACATGCAATATACATAGCAACGATTGAACATAATATCTGAAAATTTATGAAACTTTTCCTTTAATTCATATGCAATAACAAACCTATCCATGTATGCATTAGTAAGAACATTTCCATAACCAAGAGAATATAGATCTATAGTTACTAACCACTCCTAAGATGAACAACAATCATATAATATAATTTCAACCTAATACTAAGCATGTAAGTGTGGATCAAGACAACATAACATGAAACCTAGCATATTAATCTGAACAGTCCTGACTTTTCCACCCTTGCCCTTGCTCGGCTGACTCAAGCAAGGTAATACCTTTCTCGGCCGAGCCCTCTAGGAAAAGTGGGCATGTTTGCGACAACAACGCAAGCATCAATCCAAAGATCTAAAATATAACGAACATAAACGATCCATAAGTTGCAAGACGATCGAGGAAATTGAGAAAAATTTTGGCATGACCTTTCCCCTTTTTCCTCTTCTCGGCTAGCCCATAAAACATAAATAAACCATGATTTAAAACATGAGATCATAGGTACATCAATCATTTAGAGTTCCAACACGAGAAAACACGACGATCGACAATAAACTTGTGAAAGAACCCGATTTCAAAACTCCTAGGGTCGGCCACCCGCCTCCCTTCACAATCACACTAACCACTCACCTTGATCGGATCACAAGGTAACCTCGGTGAAGACGAGCTCTGATTTCCTCAAGCATCGACGCGAACTCAGCACCGACAAGATCCTTCTCGCTCCCGCTTCCTCTTGGGCTGCGTGCGGCTCTTTTCTTGAGCCGCACGGATGGCTCGGGTGAGGGGTTTTATTCCCCTCATCACTTGACTAAAATGCCCCCTACCACTTACTTACCTCCTCATCCGACTCCACCTAACCCAGATCAAGTTCCGACTCGATCCGCGAACCCAATCTCAACCCAACTTGAGTCAACCAATTCCCATCCACCCAACTACCAACAATTGGTTATGATTTAAATTAATTTTTCCTACTATTCGAGGCGATCACGTGACTCGACCCGGCTAGCTCCCGACTCGATGGGCTGCACCACGAAAAAAATTTATATTATGAAACACTAGGATTATTGGACCGGCAGGTCCCTGGATATTGGATCGATGGGTCCCTAGACCAGGAAGCTTGTCAGCATCGCCACACTAACAACCGACCCGGGTGGCTTGATTGGATAGTTGGTTAATTACACGAGGTTTATATTCATTATGATATTGGATATATGCATTTCGGTTGTCATTAATACTCATGGATGGTTACACTTGATGAATGTTATATCTTGTTGGATTATTGGATATGCTCATTATGATTATTATTTATTTGGGTGGATGGTTATGCTTGGTGATATTTATATCTCATGTAAATGATGATTATTGTTGATTATTCCTATTGTGGTTATTGCTATTGTTCAGGTTAGGCTTCAGGGTTCGTGGCGTATCCTGGCCGATCATACCGGATTTGGGGTGTGACATTAGAGTTTGAGGTGGGAGAGTACTCTCGGTTAGAAGGCAGACTTTCGGGTGTGGAAGTGTCTTCGGTATGAGAGCGTAGACTCTCCGGTGAAAAGGTCATCATTATGAGAAAACAAATTAATCTAATAAATCTAAGTTTGGAAATCCTAAGCGGGGTTGCTTAGGTAGTGGAGTAGGCATTGGGGCCGAACCACTATAAATCATTTTGTTTGCGTTGTCTTTACTTGTGTTTGCTCAATTACCATATTTACTTTGCTTCCGTATTCATCTGGTTCATTTGAGCACTTGCCTAAGTAATCAAGAATTGATTAAAATCATATTTAGGTTAAAATTTAGCAAACATACTATTCACCACCCCTCTAGTGTAAGCCGTTCGACTTACATTTGGTATCAGAGCGAGTTGTAGTTTGAGATTTTACCATCTCTACTACCTCTAGCTTGGATCCGAAAATGGCACTAGAGAGTCTAGCATTTGTGTTGGTGAAATGGCCACACTAGAGGGGGGTGAATAGGGTGTTGTCTAATCTATTTGCCTAAATTCCGTTGTAATCGTTTCTTGAACTACTTAGGCAAATTGCAATTTATTGACTAAATGCGGAAGCAATAATAAAACAGTTAAACACAAACAAAGATAGCAATGCTAACATAATGAGATTTATAGTGGTTCGGCCCCAATGCCTACTCCACTACCTAAACACCCCGCTTAGGATTTCCAAACCAAACTTTACTAGATTAATTTTGTTTCCCTTACAACGAGGACTTTGACCCGAAGAGTCTCGTTCTCAACCTAAGGCACTTCCACACCCGGAAGTCTTCGCCTTCTTATCGAGAGCACTCTTCCACCTCAACCTAAGGGACAACTCAAGTAATCCTAGTAAACTAAGTTTACAATGGTGGGTTTAAGCCTCAACACCAAGGCAACCACCAAGGCACTCTAGGTTTACACAAATTCAAATACAATGAAATAAACACCAAAATACAACAATAATGAGAGCAAATAATAAACAATATAAACTTAGCTCTCAAACAAGATGTCCTAGCTCCTCTTGATGATTTGAAGATGAATCAAGGTAAGCTCAAAGTCAATCTCAAGGTTTCTAGGCTCAAAGCTAGTGTTCTTTGCAAAGATGGCTCAAGAATTCTTGTAGAGATGCAAGGAGTGGTTCTTTGAGGCTTAGAAGCATCATTGAAGGCTTGGAAGAGAAGCTTGCAAAATACAACAATAGAGACCGCCGAGCGACCGAAGGCATTCTGCCCGTTCTGGCTAACGTTCGATCGATCAGTCGGTCGACCGAAATGCCTTCTCGTTTGGCTGATCGACCAGTCGATCGACCGAACTTGGGCAGGGCAGACTGCTTAGGCTGGTTTTTTCTGCTTGTTTGCTCATTTTTGAGTTTCGTCTTCGCTAAGTCTATTTATATAACATTTCTTAACTTTAAAACATAAATGTTATATAAGGATTACCCCCTATTTGGATTCAATAAAAATATCTAAAAAATTAAAATCCTTAAGAATCAAAATCTAGTTTTTGGGGTCTAGTACAAATTTTTGAAAAATGGAAATTTTCTAATCTCCCGGGTCGAATATGGGTATGCTAAAGGCTTCCAAAAATTTCTTAAAAATACCTCGTTATCTAGTTTTTTTCCAAGGAAGAATTATCATCAAAACCGAGATTAAGACCATGGTTGAAAACCTTAGGCCAACAGTCGTGTGCTTGGATGTCGGAGCAATTCTATTTGTGTCAGACTCCGGAACCTTGGTGGCGCATTTGCGGGTGCAATGCACATTGGTAGACATGTTGTGGGCAGTGCAGGCAGAGGATGCCTTTTGCTCACTTATCGTGGATCTGGTCAGTAGGGGGGATGCTGATAACGGGTACAGATTGGATTCAGAGGGTGTCCTAAGATTCAAGGATAGAATTATAGTACCAGACATGGCAAAGGTCCGTAGGCGGGTACTAGAGGTGGCCCACCGTTCCACTTACACTATGCACCAGGGGCCACAAAGATGTACTGGGATCTAAGGCAACACTACTGGTGGATAGGGATGAAATGGGAAATGGCAGAGTTCGTATCTAAATATTTGGTCTGCCAGCAAGTAAAGGCCTAACACTTGAGACCCGCAGGGTTGTTACAGAGCCTTGAGGTGCTAGAATGGAAATGGGAGAAAATTACTATAGACTTTGTTACAAGTTTACCGAGGTCAGGGAAAGGGAACGACTCTATCTAGGTAGTGGTGGACTGCCTAACCAAATCATCGCATTTCATTTCGGAGAAAATTACTTCGGGTTTGGTTTTTGGGTTCTTATGCATCATCATGAGGATTTACAACATAAACTAGACACCCTAGACCTAAACTTTAACTTCCCAAAGAATCCCGAGCGTCGACAAGCGTACTTTCCGATTTCTCCGATTTCTTTGATTTTTCCGATTGGGGACATCGTGCGCTAACCGATATGGAACCTGAAAATAACTCTCCAAGAAATCATTAGTTCCATGTTTGTTATCATCAAAACCGAGATTAATACCAAGGTTGAAAACCTTAGGCCAATAATTTGGACCACCTATTTTTGATGAGTCCAATTTCGGTGTTTGGAAGAGAAGAATGTATGCATTCTTAAAAACTAAAGTCATTGATGTTTGGTGCATGCTTAAAAATGAATAAATTCAACTCACCTTAGATATTATTGCTAAAATGATGCATTACTTGTATTGTTCATTCTCTAATAATATACTTGAAAAAGTTAAATATATCCTGAACTTTACACTTTTTCTCAAATTTATCGAAAACATTCATTTCACCAAATTGTATCATGTACTATTGGATTTGTATTAATTTTATCCTCCCGTTAATTTTCCATCACCTGCCCCGTTAAACGTGTGATGTGGCTTGCATACATGGATCAAAAAATTATTTTTTGTTTCAACCTTTTTTTTTCACATGTGCTTGACCTTTACCCCACAGGGATCCGACTGCCCTCTACATCCTCGATCAAGCAGCCAAATCCCTAAATCCCTAACAACTCCCCATAGCCCTAAATCCCCGACGAAGCAGTTACCCAAACACTAAATCCCCAATGAAGCAGCTCCCCAAGCCCTAAATCCTTAACGAACTAGCTCCCCAAAGCCCCAATTCCCCGACAAAGCGTATCCTCAAATCCCTAAATCGCCGACAGCTTGGTTTGGTGCTCTGGTCCTCTATCACCGGTAGCTTGGTTTGGTGCTCTTGTAAGATCCTTTCTTTTGTGTCTCTCTTATTTAGGAGTGGTCTTAGGTGTTGTAAGATCCTTTCCTTTCTATTGGTCACTGATAATAGTCCAACCATATCCGTGTGTAATTTGAAGCTTCTTGGCCCAAGGGTTTTATTGGTGAAATGGCCACACTAGAAGGGGGGTGAGTAGTTTGTTATCTAAATCTTTCGCCTAATTCTGATTTTAATCATTTACTTGCTTACTTAGGCAAGTTGCAATTTATCAACTAAATGCGGAAGCAATAATAAAGCAATTTAGCACGCACAAAGATACCAATGCTAACACAATGATTTATAGTGGTTTGGCCCCAATCCCTACTCCACTACCTAAGCACCCCACTTAGGATTTCCAAACTAGTTTAACTAGATTAATTAGTTTCCTTACAATAAGGACTTTACACTGGAAAGTCTCTACTCTCAAACCGGAGGTACTTCCACACCCGGAAGTATCCCGCCTTTCTACTAAGAGCACTCTCCCACCTCAACCTAAGGACAACTCAACTAATCCTAGTAAACTACATTTACAATGGTAGGTTTAAGCCTCAACACCAAGGCAACCACCAACTCAATCAACCTAGCACTCTAGGTTTACACAAATTCAAATACAATGAAAATAACCAAGAAAATACAATAACAATTGGAGCAATAAACAAATCAAACTATACTTAGCTCCAAAAGAAACTCCCTAGTCCTCTTGATGCCTTGAGAAGATGAATCTTTAAGGTTCAAAGGCAAGATCAAGGTTTTATCATGGAAACTAGGGATTGCAAAGAGATGGCTCAAGAAATCCTTTAGAGATGATCAAATATGGCTCAATGGAAGCTTGGATGCATCATGGAAGGCTTGGAAGAGAGTTTGGGGTGGGTATTTATAACCCCCAAATGAAATGGCTCGTCAACGGGCGTATTTTTGCCCGTTGCCGACGCCCGATCGCTCGCTGGTCGATCGTTGGTCTATCGATGGATCGACTGCCCAAGCGATCGCGACATGCTGCCGCTTTTGGGTGCACTTCGGTCGATCGATCGGTTGACTGAATTGGCTACTGCCAATTTTTTGTCGCATTCGGTCGACCGAATTACCTTCTGCTCGATTTCCTCTTTTGTCGGTCGACCAGTCAGTCGATTGAATCTGGGCAGGGTAATTTTCTTGTGTATTATTTCTTGCGCTCTTCATTTTCGGGTTCCGGCGTCCAACGTGCGTCAACTTGGAGAGCTTTCCATATGTTCTTTAGACTCGTCCAAGGCATCTTTCGTGCACATGTTGAACTTCGAGAGTTTTCCACGATGAACCTGAACGCGTCTATCAATGTCCTTCCCATTTTCTGATTTCTCTGATATTTCCGATCGAGGATATCGAGCGCTAACCGATATGGAACCTAAAAGAATTTCTTAATGAAACATTATTTCCATGTATGTTATCATCAAAATCGAGATTAAGACCAAGGTTAAAAACCTTAAGCCAACAATCTCCCCCTTTTTGATGATGACAAACATCCTTAAGTTAAAATATTCATTAGAGCACAAAGGATATCAAACATTCGATTTCTACCCCTATCAACATGCATATCTATGAAAATAAACTCCCCCTATCTATTTTCATGGTTTTCCTATATTTTCTTTCCTTTTACTTATATTTTTCTCCCCCGTTTGACATCAATCAAAAAAAGGGCTAGAAAAGTCAATCTAGTCAAAGTTGAGACTCTAAAATTATTTTTCATGAAACATGAAAATCTCAACCAAAGGGATGAAAAATAAATATTTGATATGAGACTAATCAATACATGATATCAAAGAATGATAGATAGAATCCAAAACTAAGAGTCGTGTATGTACTCAAGTATGGATATTTTCGTGAATATCATATCTTTTTCATGACATTTTTAAATTTCATTCAAACTTCCAAAATACCAAGATATAGTCATTTAAAGCATGTATATCAAGTTTGTGGTGAAACTAATGTCATTTGATCAAAATTTCAACTTAGCACGGTTTCAATTGAAATAAGCATGAAAATATGCAAATGGCTAAGTATCAAATTTTGCTATCTACTCATGTATTCTCAAATTTAGGTACCTAAATATCTAACATGAGTGAATCTAAGTATATTGATCAAGTTTGGACTTAAAAGGAAATTTCTAAGTTCATTTTTCATTATATCTTGATTTCAACAAAAAACTCATTTTTAGGATATCGCTCAAGATATCAAAATCATTTTTAGAAATGATTTCACTCAAAGAATAATGAGAACGATATTAGAAATGGAATCAAAATAGTATGCACAAAGTTTCATTTGAAGTTTTCAACGAAAAATCAAAGTATCGGAAAGATTGATATTTCAAGAGGATGATACTTTGCATTTTTTAAATCCAACTTCAAAATTCCACTATAAATCAGATTCTTGATGAAACTTTTTGAAATTTTTACTAAAGAAACTAGATCTTTTAGTGAAGGTGTAGTTTCAAGAACCAGTTAAAAAGGATTTTTCTAATTTTTTCTAGAAAAAACTGAAAATACAGAATTTTTAATAGTATTTCTGTAATTTTGAGTTATTTTCAAAACATGCTTAGTTTTTATTCAAACTTTTATGACACCACATAATGCTCATATAAAGAGTGTATGTCAAGTTTGGAATGAAAATTGTGTTCTTAAGTCAAGATATCAACCTAGCATTGTTTCATTCTTATGTGTCAATCTTATCATTTACTCATAGTTTTTCAAATTTAAACCTATGGATACCTAACATGAGTAAATCTAAACATGTTTCTCAAATATTTGATTGAAAATGAGACCTCTAAGTCAATTTGTTGACTTAGGTCAACTTGGTTCAAAAGAGGTTATCATGAAATGGCCTCTATGTCATTTTATCCATATCCATATGAATTTCTCATTCTAAGAGCATAGAAACATGTCATTACCTATTTCTAAACATGTTTATGAAGTTTGGACTTAAAATGAAGTGTCCAAGTCGATTTGTTGTCTTGGGTCAAACCTTTCTAAGCTCAAGTCCCCTAAAGTGATCTAGTTATCACCTTGTTCATCTACTCATGAATTTTCAAGTTTAAACACCTAGAATCATGTCATGTGTGTATCTAAATATGTTTTCCAACTACTAACTCAAAATGAGGTCTCTAATATAAATTTCAACCTAGAGCAAATTTCATTCAATCAAGATATCATGAAATTTCCTAAGTTATAAAAATTTTACCTACTCATGAACTTTCAAATATTTATCATGCAAAATTGATCATGAGTATAGAGAATAGAGACATCATTAATGCATGAATATTCGTTCACTATACTAAGATTTTTGCAAAAACGAACTCATACCTCATTCTTAGAATTTCTCAAACTTTTCATTTCCTTTACAAATTCAATCTACTAGCCTTCTATCACATTTTTGATAACTTGCAAGCGATATTCATTAGTAGCATAATGGAAATGCGACTACTAACAAGTTATCGAACTAGATAGCAAAGAGGGAATAAAGTATCTATTTCAAAATTTACTTTGCTAAATAGTTTGAAATTAGTTTCAAAATAAATTATCATGAATTCGAAACGAATCGAGAGATCTCAAAATATGAAATATTTGAAAGATTGATCTCCAACCCTTCCTATTGGTTGAAAACCGAAAGGCCACAATGAGCCTACGATTTAGAACTGCAAGGTCGCATTTGCCCGTTATAGGCTACATAGGTCTCCGAAGAGACCGAAAATCAAAAATCAAAAACATTTTTGAAAGCATATCATGAGCGGGAAAAAATAATCAATTTAAGCAAGTATCATGAACTCCAACTATTAATGGATTAATTGAAGTTAAGAGATGATACCAAACCTTTTAGATGCCAACTTTCATTTCCATAGGCATCTAGGTGGAAATCTTGAAGTTGCAACCATGTAAGGATCTTTCATTGAATTCTTGGCCAACTTCAACACATCACTTTCCCTTATCCTTGTGTGGTAGCTCCCCCTACAAAAGAGCATGAAACTTTTGGTACCCAAATGGCTTTGGGTCCTTGGGGGTTAGTTGGCCTAGGAATCCAAAGTGTTCTAGCCACACCTAGATTTCTCTTCAATGCACAATCATGGATAGCATGACCATATGTACCACAACAAAAATAATGTCCATGAAACTTTTTCTTTTCATTTTTAACATGGACATGAGATTTAATGTTAGAATGTTTGACATAAGAAGGATGATGGGCATGAGCATTCTTAATTAAAATATTTTTCTTCCTAGAATTTCTAGAGGATAAAACATTGGATAAATTATGTGTTTTCTTACTCAAGAGAACAACCTCATTTTTCAAATCATTAATGGACTTATACAATGCATGAGATTGAGATCTCAACAAACAATTTTCATTTTTCAAACTCTCATTTTCCATTTTGAAATTATTTGAAAAATCATTACCCTTAAGTTTTAAACTATTTTTCAAGCTCTCATTTTCATTTATAATTTTGGAAGTATTATTTAATAATTCATCATTTTCACTCTCTTACTTTTCATTTCTATGTTTTAAGTTCTTAATTTCAAGCTTCAAATCATCATGGCATGTATCAAGCATACTAGTGTTCAATTTTTCATTTTCAACTTCTAAGGCATGAAAGTGACTAGTAAGCTTAGAATTCTCCTATTTAATTTTCTTTATTTCCTTGTTCTTTTTCATGAGCAATCCATACATTTTTCTACATTCATCAACTAGGTCATCATAAGACATGTTAAATGAGCTTGAATTGCTAGAATCACTATTATGACAAGAAGCGGAAGACTTTACCTCATCGTTAAGACCCATGAGGCACAATTTTGAGGTGACTTCATTGTCATCAAATGAGGATGCTGCACTTGATTCCGAAGTGAAATTGGAGACATTCTTCTCCTTCTTGGATTTCTTTCTCATCAAGGGATAATTTTTCTTAATATGTCCCTTCTCTTGGCAAATGAAGCACTTGACTTTTCTTTTCCTACTTTTAAGCGTGCTTCTTTGACCGGAAATGCTATGGGCATCACAAGATACGTTAGTAGTGGATGGATGACCATTGACATCACCACCTTCAACATAAGTATATCATTTGAAAATGTGCAATATAGAAGATGCGTTGTTTTACCATTTAATTCAAACAATTTAACTTGATCTTGGGTCCATGCATTCATGTTTCCTTAGGTTCAATATATTTTGTCTTTACCATGTCAAATACACCTAAACCTTGAGTCTTTAGGAAAGTATACATTCTACTCTTCCAAAGACCAAAATTAGACTCATTGAACCTAGGTGGTAGATGTTACACTCTCTAGTGTCATTTTCGGATCAAGACTAGATGTAGACGAGATGGTGAAATCTCAATCGACAACCCGCTCTGATACCAACTGTTGGTGAAATGGCCACACTAGAGGGGGGGGGAGTGAATAGTGTGTTATCTAAATCTTTCGCCTAATTCCGATTTTAATCATTTACTTGATTACTTAGGTAGGTTGCAATTTATGAACTAAATGCGGAAGCAATAATAAAGAAATTTAGAACACGCAAAGATACCAATGCTAACAAAATGATTTATAGTGGTTTGGCCCCAATGCCTACTCCACTACCTAAGCACCCCGCTTAGGATTTCCAAACTAGTTTAACTAGATTAATTAGTTTCCTTACAACGAGGACTTTACACCGGAAAGTCTCCGCTCTCAAACCGAAGGCACTTCCACACCCGGAAGTATCCCGCCTTCCTACCGAGAGCACTCTCCCACCTCAACCTAAGGACAACTCAACTAATCCTAGTAAACTACGTTTACAACGGTGGGTTTAAGCCTCAACACCAAGGAAACCACCAACTCAATCAACCTAGCACTCTAGGTTTACACAAGTTCAAATACAATGAAAATAATCAAAAAAATACAATAACAATTGAAGCAATAAATAAATCAAACTATACTTAGCTCCAAAAGAAACTCTCTAGTCCTCTTGATGCCTTGAGAAGATGAATCTTTAAGGTTCAAAGGCTAGATCAAGGTTTTATCATGGAAACTAGGGATTGCAAAGAGATGGCTCAAGAAATCCTTTAGAGATGATCAAATATGGCTCAATGGAAGCTTGGATGCTTCATGGAAGACTTGGAAGAGAGTTTAGGGTGGGTATTTATAACCCCCAAATGAAATGGCTCGTCAACAAGCGTATTTTTGCACGTTGCCGACGCCCGGTCGCTTGCCAGTCGATCGTCGATCGACCGATGGATCGACCACCCAAGCAACCACGGAATTCTGCCGCTTCTGGGCACACTTCGGTCGACCGAATTGGCTACTGCCAATTTTTCGCCATATTCGGTCGATCGAATTACCTTATGCTCGATTTTCTCTTCTGTCGATCGATTGGTCGATCGATCGAATCTGGGCGGGGCAATTTTCTTGTGTATTATTTCTTGCGCGCTTCATTTTTGGGTTCCAGCCTTCAACGTGCGTTAACTTGGAGAGCTTCCCATGTGTTCTTTAGACTTGTCCAAGATGTCTTTGGTGCACACATCGAACTTCAAGAGATTTCCACGACGAACCCGAACGCGTCGATCAATGTCCTTCCCATTTTCTAATTTCTCCGATATTTCCGATCGAGGACATCGAGCGCTAACCGATATGGAACCTGAAAGAATTTCTCAATGAAACATTAGTTCCATGTTTGTTATCGTCAAATCGAGATTAAGACCAAGGTTGAAAACCTTAAGCCAACAGGTTTAACCTTGGCAACACTCTTAGTTTTGATGATAACAAACATGATTCTAATAGTTTCATTAAGGTTTGGTCTCAGGTAGGACATACAATACACATCCGATGTTCATTGAAAAATCACGAAAAAACAAGAATAGGAGGCTTCGGAGTTGAGCATGTCAAAATTGTATGTCAAATGGTCTTCACTAGAGGGCTGGAGGGGGGGTGGTGAATAGTGTGTTTGTGAAAAGCTTTAGCCTACTTCCGATTTTAATTTGTTTACTTGATTACTTAGGCAATTCAAAAATCAAATAACAAGTGGAAGCAATAAAGATAAGTAGCAAGCAAGAACAAGGTAATCATGCACGAATCAATTCAATGCTAACACTTTGATTTATAGTGATTCGGCCCTAATGCGTACTCCACTACCTAAGTACTAAGTACCCCCACTTAGGATTTCCAAACTTAACTTTACTAGATTATATCGTTTCCCTTACAATGAGGACCTTTTACCCGAAGAGTCTCCGCTCTCACACCGAAGGTACTTCCATACTCGAAAGTCTTTGCTTGTCCTATCAAGATTAGCACTCTTTCACCTCAACCCTAAGGAACAACAATCACTAATCCTAGCAAACTAAGTTTACATTAGTGGACTTATGTCTCAAACACAAAGGCTACCACCCAATCTAACAAACCTAGCAACCTAGGTTTACACTCTTGACATACAAGGAAACTAACAACAATATACAACAATAAATGGAGCAAAAATATAAATAATAAAATACTTAGCTCCAACACAAGATCCTACCTGTCTCTTGATGCCTTTAATGATGAAACTTAAGGTTGAAGGCTCAATCAAGGAGGTATAGGCTTGACAGGATAGTCTTTAAGGGAGCTTTATGTTAATAGTCAGTTGCACAAGAAGTTGCAACTGTTATGGTAACTGCTTTAAAATATAGTAAGAAACAGATATAAAATAACCACATAGAAACACGCAAACACACACGGATTCGATTACGCAATTTATTGACAAACTTGACACCTAATCTACGGGGTCCTCATCGGACAAATGCCCAATCCACTATCAACAAAGTACAATATAAGTTCTAGAATTTCACACTCTGAAATCCAACTATCAGTACTAAAGCGAACTGAAAATAAAAAACCAACTATTTGCTATTACAAGTACAAACCACTTGCATCTCTATGACAACTCAATCATAGAGTTCTATCATCCACACAATCTCTGTGTTGTAGTGAGTTCAACAACCCAACTCCACCTTAACTTGAAGATGAATGAAATAGTTTGTTGCCATCGATACACTCAACAGTCTAATCCATATATTCTCTTTCCTCATATATAGAGAAAGCCAACCAACTCCCATAAAAGTCATTTAACACATGACTTTAACTTCATTAGCTTCAAATTCAAAAGACAACCATACTATATCATAATGCTTCGATCATAAAAGCCTCAAGAAATACCGCACAACCCATTAATAAAAACCACATCATTTCTTCCATAATTGACCAAGTGATTAAAGATGAATATTTAAATCAATAATAACTACTCATGATGCATCAATAATTTCTGCAAACAAAAAGACATCATTGCAGTAGTATTAATCAGAGCTATTTTGCCAAGAACTACTGTCCTTCTTATAGTATAACCAGAGCTATCATCTGAACTACTACTACTATCCAAAGCAACCTAAAACTCAAAATGTATATTGAATAACACAAATAGAGCAATTCGGGTAAAATGTCAATAGACATGGGACTAATTCATAGATCAATCAGTTTTGCAAAGTTTAGTACTAAAACATTGGGATAAATTAGGGTAAAATGTCAATAGACATGGGATTACTTTTATACAAATGAACCTTATTGCAATAGACTAAGTTATTAAATTACAAGTAAAAGATATCTTAAGTATTTTTTGTGTGCTTTGGATTCTATTTTGTGCTAACCAATAACGGTCCTATTAAGCAATTTGTGCTTTGCATTCTATTTTTGGTTGCAGACTGCACTAGTTACAGGATTACAAGAAATTGTTACAAGAAACCCAAAAAACTATCACTAAAACTATTTTACAAGAAATGGGATTACAGACTGCACTGGTTACCTTCCATTTTACTAAAACTATTACATCCCTAACAACCGATTACAAGAAACCCAAGAAAACCCTAACTTTGATTTGAATACGTACATGACAAATCAAACACAGGTGAAAACAAAAAAACAATGAACTTACAGGATTTTCCGCAGAGGATTTGTCACCCTTTGGAGGAATGATGGTCTTGCGACGACAAGTAGAACATCGCAGGGGTTGTTTCCCATGAACCACCACGCTGCGACTAGCCGAGTGTTGTTGTCCGGGATTCCTCACCGCTGGAGCTGGAGAAGTCCATGTAATGCCGATCGTCGATCGCCAATCCCTGAGCGCGGTTGTCCACTAGTGGGGCAATCGAGGAATGAGTGAGGTAGTCAGGGTCAGGGTAAAGGTTAACATATAAGACAAAGGAGCCATTGACGTGTGAAACACACATGGAAAAAAGGTTGAAAAATAACTATTTTTTTAATCCATGTATGCAAGCCACGTCATACATTTAATGGGGCAGGTGACAGAAAATTAATGAGGGGATAAAATTGATACAAATCCAATAGTACATGATACAATTTGGTGAATTAAAAGTTTTGGATAAATTTGAGAAAAAAAGTGCAAAGTTTAAGATATATTTAGGTAATTACCCAAAAAATTATGCCTTGTTCTTGCGCATTTGATATATGGGCAACACTAAATATTTTATATAATTATGCAAAAACGGAAGAGTTGACTACTTTTGTTGAGGGTGGTGATGACAATGGTCATCCCCCTAGTACTAATGAAGTTTTTGACGCCCATAGCACTTCTAGCCAAAGAAGCACAAGCAAGAACCAAAGAAGAAAATTAAGGTGCTTTCTTTGTCAAGAAAAGGGATACAAAAAGAAAAATTGTCCTTTCTTGAAGAAGTAGTCCAAAAAGAGTAAGAGCTCATCCAAATTCACTTTGGAAACTAGTGGAGCTCTCTCTTGTGATGACTATGAAGACACATCCAAGATTTACCTCTTGGGTATCCATAATGAAGTACACTTCTCTACTTCTAGTCATGATAGAAATATAGGTAGTTATACTAGTTCCTCAAATTCACTTAACATGTCATATGAGGAATTGGTAGAAGAATGTCGAAAGATGTATGTCATGCTTTTGAAGAAAAATAAGGAAATCAAAAAGATAAAAAGGAAAACTCCAAGCTTACTTCTCATGTGCATGCTTTAGAATTAGAAAATAAGAAATTGAATACTAGCTAATTTGATCCTTGCCATGATGATTTGAAACTAGAAACTAAAGAGTTGAAAAGCCAAAATAATGATTTGGAAATTGAGAATGATGAATTACTAATTAAGAATTAAAAATTTAGAAATGAAAATAAAAATTTGAGAACTAAAAATAATGAGTTGGAAAATAGATTAAAGCATGAAAAGATTGATTCCAAAAGTGATTTTAAGATTGAGAATGACAACTTGAAATTTGAAAATGTGAAAATCAAAAATGAAAATAATATGTTGAAATCTCAATTGCATGTTATTCACAAATCCATGAATGATTTTAGAAATGAGGTTGTGATCCTAAGCAAGAAAGTTAATGTTTCTTCGTTTAGAAATATTGAAAAGAAAAATGGTTCCTATAAGAATGCTTATGCTTAATTATTCTAATTCACATGTTAGGCATTCTAGCACTAAACCTCATGTCCAAAATAAAAAATCTCATGGACATTAATTTTTGATGTGGTATTTTTTGCCATGCTATTTATGATTGTGCATTCAAGAGAAATCCAAGTGTTACTAGGACACTTTGGATTCCTAGGCCAACTAACCCCCAAGGACCCAATGCCATTTGGGTACCAAAGGTCTCATGCTCTCTTGTAGGGAGAACCACCACACAAGGGTGAGTTGATGGTTGATTGAAGTTGCTTGAGGTCTTGAAGGATACATCACCTCTAGGTTGCAACTTCAAGTCATCATGATGCCTTAGGTATGAAAATTAGCATCTAAGTAAACTTGCTATCATCTCCTTTACTTTACTTAAATTCATTTGAGTTGGAGATTTATTATACTTGATTGATTTGAATTCAATTTATCTGCTCTTGATATGGTTTTAGATAATGACATTGATTTTTGATTTTTGATATATTCGGAGACCCTTGCAGCCTATAAAGGGTTCATGCGACCTTGTGGTTCTAAATTGTAGGCTAATTGTGTGTAATACCCGATATTTCCTAATATATATATTTTTTAATTGGTACAATGCACCGGATCGGGAACTAGTTGGGTCGAGTCGCGAGATCGTCGCGAGTAGAAGGTATAATTTAAATTGTTGGACTCATGATTAATGTTTTCTCTATGATTTATAAGTTGGATCGACTCAAGCCAAGTTGAAACCAGGTTCGCGAGTCGAGTCGGGGCTCAATTCGTTCTCAGGTTGAGTCGAATGAGAGAACTTAAGTCTTGAGGGCGAAATTGTCAAAAAAAAATGGGGGGGGGGGGGATAAAACCCTCACCCATTTGCTGTCGTACGGCTCAAGGAGAGCCGCACAGAACCTGAGAAGGGCGAGAGCAGGAGAGGGAGAGACGATCAAGGGGAGGGTGGCGCGCGGAGTTTGGTGTCGTCGTCGGAGATCGGGAACATCATCGTTTCATTCTTCTTTTTCTTCAAATCGAGGTGAGTGGTGCAAATCTTCGTTTCTTGGGTTGTATGTTTGGCCGAATACCTGTAAGACCCGAAATTTTTTTTTCCTAATATAAAATTCTATTTTGATGCAGCACGTCGGACCCGGGGTTAGTCGAGTCGAGCCTCGGGATCGCCTCGAGTAGAAGGTATGACTCGACTAATGATATATGTAATTAAATTGGGTGAATGAATCTTTCCTTTTATGCATTGATGCTTTAGTTAAGTTAAGATCGATTCGTGTTGCGGTTAGAGTCGGAACCCAAGTCGGACTCGGACTGAGTCGAGTCAAGGTTATGTCGTGTAAGTGGGGCATTTAAGTCATTGTTGATGAGGGAATAAAATCCCTCATCATTGAGCCGTGTGGCTCATCTAGGAGCCGCACAAAGCCCGAGCAAGGGAGAAAGGAGAGAGGGGAAGAGAGATCTTGGTCGACCGAAGATCGCGTCGTCGCCGGAGGATTCGAGATCGCCAGCGTCCAATCCTTCTTTTTCGTCAAGCAAAGGCGAGTGGTTAGAGTTTTATGAGGGGAGGCGGGTAGCCGACCCTAGCAGTTTTTGATCGGGTTCTTTTCACGAGTTTCTTGCCGATCTACACATCTTCTCATGTTAGAACCTTAATAGATATGTATACCTGCGATTTGATGGTTTAAATCGGATTTATTTCATTTTGTTGTGGGCTGGCCGAGTGGAGGAAAAAGGGAAAAGATCATGCCGAAATTTTCCCTAATTTCCTCGCTCATCTAGCGACTCCTGGATCGTCTTGTGCTCGATATGTTTTAGACTTTTGGATTGATGCTCGTGTTGTTGCCGTAACCATGTTTATCACCCCTAGAGGGCTCGACCGAGCTGGTTATTACCTTGCTTGAGTTGGCCGAGCAGTGGATAGGGGAGGGAAATTGGGGCTATTCAGATCGATACGCCGGATCTCATGTTATGTCATCTTAATTCCTGCTTTCATGCTTAATGTTAGGTTCAAATTATAATACATGATTACTGTTCATCTTAGTAATTGATAACAAATGTAAATCTACATTCTCATGAATATGGAAATGTTCTTGCTAATGCTCACATGGACATGATGGTTATGGTACATGCATCAAAGGAAAGGTTTCATTAAATTTCAGATATCATATTTAATTGTTGTTATGTTTATTGCATGTTACTTATTGGTGTAATCAATTGATTATTTACCTCTTTAATTCGGCTTCCTCATGATGTTTGTTGCTCATGATTAAATTTGGTAAGTGTCGTTGGGATATTTTTACCATGCTAGATAGTATATTCCTTGTGGGAATTATTTGATATATTACCATGCTAGATACGATGTTTCATATTGAAATAAATTCTATATGCAGTATATATTTTTTTATTGTTGAATCTCGTAGTTATGAATGGTAGTTGTTGTGAATTATAATTACATTTCTTTAATATATATATGCTGTCCGAAAATATTAAAGGGCGAAATTCCAAGTTCAGTACACAGAATTCTTCACCCAAGATAGCGTATGACGCTAGATAACATGTAGGACTTTGCAAGGTATATATTAGATATGGAAACATAACTAGGAATGACTCAACTTCTAAGACTTATTGTATTCATTTTTGGAAACCTAGAAATATTAGGTGTACACATTTTTCGGAAGGGTGACATTGGATTGTTGACCCTATAGGCCGAGTGAGGGCCGGATGCGGGCAACTGCCCGCGTTGTATATAAGGAAACTCTAGGATATTTTAATTGTGTGATGTGCTTACGATGGTCTGCCAAGAAGCATGGGCGGTTGGAAATGACCAATGCTTGACACGACCAGTGATTGGGTCTTGAGATGCACCAGCGGGCCCGCTAGGTGTCAGACCCTAGTTGGGTGGGACTAGCTATCCCTACCCCAGACGGTGTCCGGGGACTAGTAGACCATCCTAGTCAATGGACCGGGATTTCCTTTTTACATCTTGATATGATGTGGCTGAATGGCCAGTGTGATTCTACCTTAATTGTATGGTAGGGCCAGTTGTAGCCGGGATTCTTATACCATAAGTAGGCCTTATGGGTCGGATGCCAGGTGGAAAAGTTAGGCCATTATGGCAGGTCTCTCCTATATGGTCTATACAGAATGACCCATGGGGTACGTCTATAGTCACACTAAAAAGTAGCTTACCTCCCTGATTATATTCTATGCTGCTTTATATGTTATGCTTGACTAATTATGGATTATGTGGAGGTTCGGAAGAACCGCTCACTCTTTGTTTTTGCAGAGAATGATCAATGATCGAGGCTTGTCATCATGATGCAGCTGGAGGGCAGGTAGTGGTGTAATATCTCGTAGCGGCGTCCTTTGGTCATAGTCCAGTGTTTTGTAGTAGTTATTTTCCTTTTCTACACTGACAGTTGTGTATTGAAAAGTTTGTAATAACTTTGATACTTGAGATGTTCTATTTGTGACGATGTTGGTTTTCTTCTTTGGGGTGAAAAACATATATTTGTGAATTTCAAAAACTTTAAGTAAAGATTATGTTGTGGTTTCCTTTCTCGATATGTTCGATTTTATTGTCAGTCAGTGTAGACAGTAGACTACAGGGCAGGATGTAGGTCTTGGCCGGTCAAACTACCCTCAGTTGGGTGTGACAATACCCCATGAAGGGGGAAATGTTTTCTTGATCGTTCTTGATCGATTTTTGTGTCACTTGATCCTAAACTTTTTCTCCTTTCTCGATGAGGAGATTTTTGCGAATTTATGATGGTGTTTTTGTCGGGTTTGGGGTCAGCTGAATGAGGGGTTCTAAGGGGAGGTCATGCTAAAATTTCTTTAATTTGTATTTGATAGAAATTGATGATTTCTTGAGTTATGGCTTCAAGATCTTTGATGAAATATCTTGGGTGGATCACCTTTGATAGAAAGTATGTGTTAGAACCCTATGAGAAGGGCCGACCATGGTGATTAAGGAAGGCTTGGTTCTTGAAAATTTTCTTTAGTTCTTGTTGTTGGCTTTAGATTTTCAACCTTGGTCTTAATCTCTTAATCTCGGTTTTGATGATAATAAACATGGAACTAATATTTTACTAAGAAATCTTTCAGGTTCTAAATCAGTTAGCGTTCGATGTCCTTGATCGGATAAATCGGAGAAATCGATAATCGGAAGGACATTGATCGTTGCGCTCGGGTTCATCGCGGAAATTTCTCGAAGATCGATGAGTGCACCAAAGTCGCATTGGATGAGTCCAAAGATCATATAGAAAGCTCTCCAAGTTGATGCTCGTTGTAAGCCGGAACACGAAAATGAAGCGCGGAAGAAAAAGGCTGAAGAAATCAAACTCAGCCTAGGTTCGGTCGATCGGGCAGTCGACCGAATAGTGTAAGTAATTGGCAGTGGCCAATTCGATCGACCGAACATGGCCAATAACAAGCAGTGGCTACTTCGGTCGACCGGTTGGTCAACCGATATAGGCCTAAAAGGGCAATAGCCCTAGCGGTCGACCGATCGGTCGACCGGATTAAAAATCACGCGGCGCGCGATCTTGGCATCCCTACGTCGGTCGACCGATGGGTCGACCGGATTGCGGGAACATGATTTTGTGTCTGGGCAGTCGACCCATCGGTCGATCGACCACAGAGAGAAAGCAGCGATCGATGTGAGCAGTCGATCGGTCGGTCGACCGACCAATCGATCGGCGGCCTGCAACGGATAGAAAACTATCGGTTGAGCTATCGTTTCTTCAGAAGGGTATAATACCCTCATATAATTCATTTAACTTCCTTCCCTGTCAATTACAGATATTATTGAGCATTCTAAAAGGAAATTTGAGCCTTCCAAAGATTGATCAACGGCGCTCTGTTCATCCGCGAACATTCTCGCATGCGCCCAGTCTTCTTCCTCAACTCAGGATTTAATTCAAGCTCACCCCCTTGAAGAGTTGAAGGCGTGAAAAGAGCATTGATTTTTTGTTACATTCCTTAGCTCTTTTCATTGTAATCTTTATTGTTTATTTGAACGTATTTTCTTTGATTTGGGTTTGTGTGAAGACCTAGGTTGTTAGGTCTTGCTGTGTGAGTGGTATCCTTGGTGTAGGAGTAAAGACACTTGTGCAAACTTAGTTTTTACTAGGATTAGTTTAGTTGTCCCTTAGGGTTGAGGTGGAAGAGTGCTCTCGGTAAGAAGGCGGAGACTTCCGGGTGTGGAAGTGCCTTAGGTCAAGAGTGCGACTCTTTGAGTCAAAGTCCTCTGTGTAAGAGAAACCGAATTAATCTAGTAAACCTAGTTTGGAAATCCTAAGCAGGGTGCTTAGGTAGTGGAGTAGGCATTGGGGTCGAACCACTATAAATCCTGTGTTTGCATTGCGTTATCATTTATTTTTAATTGCTTAATTATTTATCGCTTCCGCATCCAATCATTAAATTACAAATTGCCTAAACTAATCAAGAAACGATTAAAATTGGAATTTAGGCTAATCAATTTAGTAAACACACTATTCACCCCCCATCTAGTGTCGTCATTTCGTCTACATTTGGTATCAGAGTGGGTCGTAGATTGAGATTTCACCGTCTCCTCTACATCTAGTCTCGATCTTGAAATGACACTTTTGTTGAAGGTGGTGATGACAATGGTCACTCACCTACTACTAATCTTGGTTTTGATGCCCATAGCTCTTCCAGTCATAGGAGCACTAAAAGCCGGAAGAGAAAGATGATTTGCCATGTGTGCCAAGAGAAAGGGCATGTAAGGAAAAATTGTTCTACCATAAAAAACAAGGCAAAGAAGAGGTCAAAAGCTTCTACGTTATCATCCCATTCGAATGAAGCATCCTCTTGCAATGACTTTGAAGCTACTTCAAAAGTTTGTCTCATGAGTACCAATGATGAGGTACACTCTTTCCCTTCTAGTCATAATATTGATAATGATAGTACTAGCTCTTCTAGTTCATTCAATATGCCATATGAAGAACTAGTTGAGAAATGTCAAAAAATGTATGTCTTGCTTGTTAGAAAAGATAAGGAAAATAAAATGTTGAAAAAGGAAAATAAGATGCTTAATTCTCATTTGCATGAATCCAAACTAGAAAATTAAAAATTGAAATCTAGGTCATTTGATTCACGCCATGATAATGTAGAACTTGAGCTTAAGGATTTGAAGCTTAAAATAACAATTTAGAAAATGAGAATTTCATGTTAAAATCTCAATTACATGCATTGCACAAATCCATGAATGAATTGAAAGGTGAGATTAGTTTCTTGAATAAGAAAGTAAATGAATTAAAAAATGCTTCATCTCCTAATAACACTAGAATAAAAAATGCCTATGTAAAGAATGCCAATGTTGATCATCATTCTCATGTTAGGCATTCCACATTTAAACCTCATGCTCAAAATAAAAAAATTTCATCTAAGAATGCTCATGCTCATCATGCTTCACATGATAAGCATTCTAAAAATAGATCTAATGTCCATAGCACAAATAAAAATAAATTCAATGGACATTATTTTTGTTGTGGTGCTTATGGCCATGCTATCCATGAGTGTGCATTTAAAAGAAATCCAAGTGTTGCTAGGACACTTTGGATTCCTAGGCCATCTAACCCCCAAGGACCCAAAGCCATTTGGGTACCAAAAGTTTCATGCTCTTTTATAGGGGGAGCCACCACACAAGGGTAATGGAAATTGAAGAGTTTAAGTTGACCAAGAAATTGAAGGAAAGATACTTACATGGTTGCAACTTCAAGATTCCCACCTAGATGCCTATGGAAATGAAAGTTGGCATCTAAAAAGTTTTGGTATCATCTCTTAACTTTAATTGATCCATTAATAGTTGGAGTTCATGATACATGCTTAAAATTGATTGATTTTCCCCGCTCTTAATATATTTCAAATGATATTTGATTTTTTGATTTCCCGGTCTCCTCGGAGACCTATGTAGCCTGTAATGGGCTCATGCGACCTTGCGGTTCAAAATCGTAGGCTAATTGTGGCCTTTCAGTTTTCAACCAATAGGAAGGGTTGGAGATCTATGTTTCAAAATTTTACATTTTGAGATCTTTCGATTCGTTTTGGTTTTATGACGATTTTACTTAAAACGAACTTGTTCACTATCTAGCTTAGGTTGAAATACCCAAATGAAGATTTCTAATTCACCTTGCTATTTAGTATGATAACTTGCTAGTAGATAAGATTTGATTAACATTAATAAAGTATACTTGCAATTTATTGAAAATGTAAGACTTATTAGAAGAAAAAGATTAGTTTGGCTAAATCATCATGAATAAGGTATAACTTTGATAAATTCAAATCTTAATGTTATACCTCAATGCTTAAGCTTATATAATGTCTCAATACTCATGATTAGAATTGCATGGTAAACCCTTGAATTTTCATGAGTAGGTAGAATATTAGCACTTAGGCAAATTTCATAAAATGAAACTTGCTCTAGGTTGATACTTACTATTAGAGACATTCCTTTAAGTCCAAACTAGTTAAACATGTTTAGAGATCTTATTCTTCAAATATTTCACATCTTAAGATCTCCTTGATTCATTTTGATAACATGTTAATTCTTTAAAATGAATCTTTACTATCTAGCATAGGTTAAGGTTTTAAGTGAAACTTTGCATTAAACCTTGCTATATAGTAAGTTAGCTTGCTAGTGGGCATATTATGTCATTATGATTCCAATGAAGTCTACTTGCAAGTGAAGAATTGGAAAGCTATGCTATCTAAAAGAAAATGAAAAAAGAAATAAAAAGTTGGGCAAATTTCTAAGACTAAGGTATGAAATTAATTTTTGCAAAAATCTTAGTATAATAATTGAATTTTCATGTTTAATGATGTCTCTATGCTCATGATTGATGTTGCATGATAAATATTTGAATCTTCATGAATAGGAAAATTTTTGATAACTTAGCTCATTTCATGATATCATGATATTTATGAAATCGAACTAGGTTAAAATTCTTCATTAGAGACTTCATTTTAAGTTAAAAATTTGATGAACATGTTTAGGTGTGTTAATAATTAGTTGTCTTAGTATTTAAAATTGAAAATTCATGTCTAGATGAAAAATGAGATAACTAGATCACATTAGAGGACTTAAGCTTGAGAAGTTTGTTAAAGTCAATAAATCGACTTGGACACTTCATTTTAAGTCCAAACTTCATAAACATGTTTAGGAATAAGTATGACATGTTTCCAAGCACTTAGAATGAAAAATTCATATGGATATGGATAAAATGACATTGAGGTGGTTTCATGAAAACCTCTTTTGAACCTAGTTGACCCAAGTCAACAAGTTGACTTAAAGGTCTTATTTTCAATCCATATTTAAGAAACATGTTTAGATTTAATCATGTTAGGTATCCATAGGTTTAAGTTGGAAAAATCATGAGTAAATGTTAAGATTGAAACTTAGCAAGTTTAATAAAAACTAGTTTAGTTTTGAATGAAACCATGCTAGGTTGATATCTTGACTTAAGGACATAATTTTTATTTCAAACTTGACGTATGTTCTTTACATGACCATCATGTGGTGTCATGAAAGTTTGAATAAAAATTGAATAAGTTTTAAAAATAACTGAAAATTACAAAAATACCATTTCGACCTACAATTGGTATCAATTTCAGTTATTTCTAGAGAAATATAGAAAATTCTTTTTAAATGATTCTTGAAACTACACTTTTACTTAAAAATCTAGTTTCTTCAGTAAAAATTTCAAAAAATTTCATCAAGAATCGGATTTAAAGTGAATATTTGAAGTTGGTTTTCGAAAACTCAAAGTATCACTTATTTGAAATATCAATCTTTCCGGTACTTTGATTCTTCTTCAAAAACTTCAAATGAAAACTCATGTATACCATTTGGATTCCATTTCTAATATCATTCACACAATTTCTTGAGTAAAATCATTCCTAGAAATGATTTTGATATCTTGAACGATACCTAGAAATAAGCTTTTGATTAAAAACAATATAGAATGAAAGATGAACTTAGAAAATCCATTTGGAAGTTCAAACTTGATACATGCATTTCAAATGACCATTCAACAATTGGTATTTCAAAACTTGATGTATAGGTTGACCTAAGTCAACAACATAACTTAAAAATTTCACCTTAAGCCCAAACATGATTCATAGACTTACATTATCTCATGTTTGATGTCTAGATGCCTAAGTTTGAGAAAACATGAGTAGATAGCAAAAAACTTGATACTTAGCATTTTCATATTTTCATGCTTATTTCAAATGAAAATGTGCTAAGTTCATATTTGGATCAAATGACATTAGTTTCACTTCAAACTTGATACACATGATTTAAATGACCATATCTTGATATTTTGAAAGTTTGAATGAAATCTAAGAATGTCATGAAAAAGATATAAGAACATACATTATTTAATTTTGAATTCAAATATCTAGTTTTTGAACATATCATGTATAAATTAGGTTTCATATTAAATATTTTGTTTTCCATCCCTTTGGTTGAGATTTTTATGTTTCATGAAAAATAATCTTTACAGTCTCAACTTCATGAAAAAATATTTGTTCTTCATCCCTTTGACTAGATTGACCTTCTTGCCCTTTTTGATTGATGTCAAAAGGGGGAGAAGAGTATAGGTATAAAGGGGGAGAAAAGTATAGGAAAATTGGGGAGAAAATTATAGGTAAAGGGGAGGAAAATATAAGAAATCCATGCATATAGATAGGGGGAGTTTATTTTCATAGATATGCATGTTGATAGGGGGAGAAATCCCTTAGTTGATATCCTATATGCTTTAATGAATATATTTTCTTAAGGATATTTGTCATCATCAAAAAGGGGGAGATTGTTGGCTTTAAGTTTTCAACCTTGGTCTTAATCTCTTAATCTCGGTTTTGATGATAACAAACATGGAACTAATATTTTACTAAGAAATCTTTTAGGTTCCATATCAGTTAGCGTTCAATATCCTCGATCGGATAGATCAGAAGGACATTGATCGTCGCGCTCGGATTCGTCGCAGAAATTTATCGAAGATCGATGAGTGCACCAAAGTCTCATTGGATGAGTCCAAAGATCATATAGAAAGCTCTCCAAGTTGATACTCGTTGAAAGCTGGAACACGAAAACGAAGCACGGAAGAAAAAGGCTGAAGAAATCAAACTCAGCCTAGGTTCGATCGACCGGGCGGTCGATCGAACACGGCCGATAACAGGCAGTGGCTACTTCGATCGACCGGTCGGTCGACCGACAAAGGCCTTAAAAGGGTAGTATCCCTAGCGGTCGATCGATCGGTCGACTGGAATAAAAATCACGCGGCGCGCGATCTTGGCATCCCTGCGTCGGTCGACCGATGGGTCAACCGAATTGTGGGAACACGATTTTGGGTCTGGGCGGTCGAC
The DNA here is from genome assembly GCA_034359265.1 of Canna indica. NCBI lineage: Eukaryota > Viridiplantae > Streptophyta > Magnoliopsida > Zingiberales > Cannaceae > Canna > Canna indica. The sequence goes on from CP136893.1 coordinate 44,061,521, forward strand.
CCATCGGTCGATCGACCACAGAGAGAAAGCAACGGTCGATGTGAGCGGTCGATCGGTCGGTCGACCGACCAATCGATCGACGTCCTGCAACGGATAGAAAACTAGTTTGGAAATCCTAAGCGGGGTGCTTAGGTAGTGGAGTACGAATTGGGGCCGAACCACTATAAATCTTGTGTTTCCATTGCATTATCGTTTGTTTTTAATTGCTTAATTATTTATTGCTTCCGCATCCAATCATTAAATTGCAAATTGCCTAAACTAATCAGGAAACGATTAAAATTGGAATTTAGGCTAATCAATTTAGTAAACACACTATTCACCCCCCCTCTAGTGTCGTCATTTCGTCTACACTTGTATCATGGAGATTCCAAGCTTTGAAGCTATTTTGTGGTACTTATAGTTAATCGATCATTATCTAATTGTTAGAGCCTTGTGGTATCTCTTTTATGTTTTCTTTTTACGTTGCAAGTGTGTTGAGCATGTATTTTATGTGATGAGGTAGCTGTTATTAGGCTCTACAAGTTAGTATATACATGCTGGGAATTTATTTATTATTCTGTAATTAATTTATTCAGTGCAGAATTTATATTCTTATTGCTGGAATTATGTACCCAGGTGCTGTAATTAAATTGTTAGGTGCAGAAATTACATGCTTAAATGCGGGAAATTAATGTTAATTGCTGATATTGGGTAGATAAGTATGGTGATTTAATTGCAGAATTATTTCATTAATTACCTGGTGTAATTTATTAATTTTTGCAATTTTAGAGGAAAATTAGATGAAGTTGTAGTTGACGGGCATTAGTGCTCGATTAATGGAACCTTGAGGGAGGGGTCGGATATGGGCGATGCCCATAAGGCTAAATGGAAATATTTAGAGAAACCTTGATTGTGTATTGTGATTGAGATGGTCTACTGAGGAGTATTATTAGCCGAACGGCTACTAATCGACTCAGCGGTGATTAGGGTCTTGAGATTGCACTAGTGGGCCCGCTAGGTGTTAGACCCGAGTGGCGGAGGGTCTTGAGATTTTGTCAGTGGGTCATGCTGATGGTAGACCCGAGTTAGGTGGGACTAGCTATCCCTAACCCGGAGGGTTCCTAAGATTGGTTGACCATCCTAGTCGATGAACCCGGTGATTTGATTGTTTTAAATAATATATGCATCATTGGTGTGATTGTGGAGGTCGGACTGGCCTGGTTTTGTAGAGAGGGGAAGTTCGGCCTGGCCGAACCTCCTACATAGGTTAAGGCCTATAGTGGTCGAGTAATACTGAACTGGTTAAGGGCAGAAGAGGCCGGTTTACTTACTTATATGACATGGCAAACTATTCGGTTATCTTGGTGTGATCAGCCTAAATTCCTTATTTGTATCATATCGTTATATATGTTACCTTGCCGAGGATTTAAGTCGGGGTTCAGAAGAACCGCTCACTGAGTTCCTCGTGAACTCATGGTTTTGTTTGTTGTTGTTTTGCAGAGCCCGACCAATGAGGTACGACTTGGTTGCATGGTGCTGCTAGGGGGCAGGCGTTGGCGCAGATCTCGTAGCAGGCAGTTGTGCAGTCGTAGTCGTGTCAATTAGGGTTGTTGGACATGCACTAAGTAGTTTTATTTTCGATAAACTTGTAACTGTTTGGGACTTTGAAATTTGAGTTGTTTCCTTTGAAATTGAAACATGTTACAACTATTTTGATTTTAAATAAAGATTTGTGCCGCTGTTCTTTTAATCATGTTGCTGTGATGTACGGTGTTTTCTTGTGTATTATTGTGTAGTGCATGTTGTAGGCTTCGGGTACCGACACATACCCTAGCCGGTCACACGACCCTGAGTTGGGGCGTGACAAAGTTGGTATCAGAGCTTCTAGTTAGGTCTTGACTACGACTAGGAATTGAGTACCGTATGAGGCATATGCTAGCATGTCGACATACGGTATGGTTATGCTACGAGATCGGGTGGCCACAGCTGCACCTAAGAGTACCATGCGGTTAGTACTTTAAAATTCAGCTATAAGTTGTTGGTATTAATGAAAAAAAAAACCTTTATGCTAGTGTGATGGAGCCTCACAATGTTGTGTTGAGCGGCAGCGGTAGTAATTCCACCGAACGCCAGGGCCAAGGCCGGGGACGAGGCCGAGGTCAGGGCCGGGGGCGGGGAAGGGAACAGTCAGAGGAGGGGGTCAAGGACCCCATAGTCTCTCACCTACCGGTGCCCGTGGTACCCGCAGGGAGCAAGAGTTGAGGCAGCAGCAATAGCAACCACAACAGGTGCCCGTGGTACCCGTAGTGCCAAAAGTGACTGAGCCAGTAGTGCCGGTGGTCAGAGTTCCAGGGGCGCCCACCTACGCAGACTTCGTTAAGCTGAGGTCGCCGGTGTTCACCGGGACTGATAGGCAGGTAGATGTCACTGATTTTCTGGGTGACTGCTACAAGCTGTGTATGGAGCTTGTGTTCTCATCCGAGTCAGTGGTTCGCATGGTAAGCTTACAGCTCAGGGGACTGGCAAAGAACTGGCTACACACGTGGAGGGACTGCAGGACAATAGATGCACCACCTCCTACGTGGGAGGAATTCAGGGTGGCCATAGTGGAGCAGTACTTACCACTGAGTGTCCGCGATAAGCGGGCAAGGGAGTTTGAGATGCTACGTCATATGGGTGATATGATCGTGTTAGTCTACGAGATGGAGTTCACCAGACTCTCTAAGTACCATGCCACCCTAGTGGCTACTGAGACCGTCAGGGTCAAGAGGATCATCGGGGGGTTGAGACCCCAGATCAGCAGGCTCATCCATTATACCGAGGACACCATATTTAATCGGGTAGTGGGTGAGGCACTCAGGAAGGAAGCATTGGTGCCGTTCGAGAAAATTGACAAACCCGCAAAGAAGAAGTTCCGACCTAAGGGGGCAGAGGGTCGGCCTTGGCACTCTAATGGGACTGTTGCCGCTGTAGACCACTAGCTGAGCCAGGGACATAGTAGTAGCTAGGGTCGGGGAGGCCCAGGGTTAGGGGCAGCGCGACAGGCAAAGTCCGGGGATGCCACTCAGAAGTCAGAAATGCCATAGTGTGGTCGCTGTAATAAAAAGCACTAGGGGACTTGCTATGGCCGCACAGATGCATGCTTCAGATATGGGCAGGTTGGATATTTTAGGAAAGATTGTCCGGACAGAGGTGGCCAGAGAATTGAGTAGTCGAAAGGAAAAACACCAATGTCAGTTGGGTCAGTAGCCTAGAAGGGTCTGATGTAGAGCAGGGGGCCGTAGGCTAGCCACTCTGAGAGACCGTCTGCTCGAGTTTACGCCATGAACCGCGATGGAGCAGAGGCATCTAAGGCAGTGGTGACAGGTACAATTTTAGTCAGTTCATCCGTAGCTTATGTATTATTTGATTCAGGTGTCACGCACTCGTTTGTATCTGCTAAGTTTGCTGCTAAGCTACCTGTAGTACCTTCTTTGCTTGATGTGTCGTATGTCGTGTCATATGCGGTCACACATTAAGGGCAGAGTTGACACTTCACGATTGCTTGAATTAGATGTCATACTCGGCATGGATTGGCTGACGGATCACTTTGCATCAGTGGATTGTAGGGCTAAGATTGTTATTTTCAGTAAGCCCGGATTGTTGTAGTTCATCTTCCAAGGAGATTGAAGGGGTGAGCCTATGGGAGTCATTTCAGCCCTGAAGGCTCATAAGCTACTCATGGGTGGCTATCAGTCCTTCTTGGCCTTCGTATCAGTGGCCGAGGAGAATAGAAACCCGGCAGGGAACGTCGAAGAAGCATCGGTGGTTTGCGAGTTCCCTAATGTCTTTACCAAAGAGCTACCCGGTCTGCCGAGGGAAATAGAATTTTGCATTGATTCGCAGCCCGGGGTGAAGTCGATCTCCATCCCACCCTATAGGATGGTGCCAGCCGAACTCAGTGATTTAAAAATGCAGATGCAAGAGTTGCTGGACTTGGGCTTCATTCGGCCGAGCATATCACTGTGGAGTGCTCCAGTGCTCTTCGTGAAGAAGAAGGATGGGTCCATGCGCATGTGTATTGACTATAGGTAGCTTAACAAGGTGACGATCAAGAATCGTTACCCACTGCTAAGGATAGATGACCTGTTTGACCAACTACAGGGGGCGCAATGGTTTCCAAAGATTGATTTGAGGTCTAGATACCATCAGTTGAGAATTCGGGACTGCGATGTGCCTAAGACTACCTTTAGGACTCGCTATGGCCACTTCGAGATCCTAGTGATGTCCTTTGTTCTAACCAATGCACCTGCGACTTTCATGGATCTGATGAACTGGGTGTTCTTGGAGTACTTGGACAAGTTTGTCATCGTCTTCATTGACAATATCCTGGTCTACTCTAGGAGTAGGGAGGAGCACTCCGAGCATTTGAGGATGGTCCTGGAGACCCTCAGGGAGCACAGGGTTGCTGGGCCATGTTGTGTCCAATGAAGGGATAATGGTGGATCCCGCAAAGGCGGAGGTTGTGCAGAATTGGAGGAGGCCGACTAGCGTGATTGAGATCTGTAGTTTCTTGGGGTTGGCCAGGTATTATAGGAAATTTGTTGAAAATTTTTGCAGGATTGTGGCTCCTTTGACTCGGTTGACCCAGAAAAAGGTTAAATTTATTTGGGATGACAAGTGTGAGAAGAGCTTCCTCAAGGAATGCTTGACGTCAGCACCAGTGTTGGTCATAACTTCAGGCTCGGAAGGATTCGTGGTCTACTGTGATGCCTCTTGGGTTGGCCTGGGCTGTGTTCTGATGTAGTTTGGCAGGATAATAGCCTATGCGTCCCACCAGTTAAAGGTTCATGAGAAGAACTACCCGACACATGACCTAGAACTGGCAGTAGTGGTTTTGTACTTTCGCTTTGGCGCCACTACTTGTACGGGGAGGCATGTGATATTTACACTGATCACAAGAGCCTCTAGTACTTCCTTACTCATAAAGAGTTGAATCTAAGGTAGAGAAGGTGGTTTGAGCTTTTGAAGGACTATGATTGCACAATTATGTACCATCCCGGGAAGGCCAATGGGGTGGCAGATGCCTTGAGCAAAAAATCCATGGGCAGCTTAGCCCACTAGGTAGTCAGGAGGAGGTCGCTAGCTAGAGAATTAGCCTTGTGCTTAAACGGTGGGATAGTTCTCACAGTATCAGATCCTGGTACCCTGGTGGCACACCTGCGGGTACATTCCACCTTGGTGGACATGTTGCGTACCGCACAGGAGGAGGATGCCTTTTGTTCCCTGACTAAGGATCCGGTTAGAAGAGGGGACGTGGATTACGGCTATAGAGTCACTCTGAGGGTGTCTTGAGGTTCCTAGACCAGATTGTGGAATACCATGGTATCCCTGTTACGATCACATCAGATCGGGGTACCCAGTTTATAGCCAAATTTTGGCAGTCCTTCCAGGGGGCCTTGGGTACTCAAGTGCGGTTCAACACCGCGTCCATCCGCAAACTGGAGGGCAGTAAGAAAGGACGATCCAGACTTTAGAGGATATGCTAAGAGTGTGTGTCTTGGACCTAGCTGACGGTTGGGAGAAGCACCTACCGCTGACTGAGTTTGCTTACATCAGTAGCTATCAGAGTAGCATTGATATGGCCTCTTTCGAGGCCTTGTATGGGCGGAGATGCAGGTCACCAGTGGGCTCGCTTGAGGTAGGATAGACTCTCATGGTGAGTCCTGTCTTGGTTGAGAAGGTGAAATTGACAAAGAAAAGGTTGTTGGCGGTTCAGAGTCGCCAGAAAATGTATGCTGATAAGAAGGCCAGAGAGTTGGAGTTCGATGAAGGCGACTTGGTGTTCTTGAAGGTTTCCCCCATGAAAGGGGTAGTCCGATTTGGGGAAGAAGGGAAAGTTGAGCCCTAGGTTCATTGGGCCTTTTTCTATTCTCAAGCGGAGGGGCGCTGTAACTTAACAATGTATGTTATCAAATATCAAGAACAATAATGAGCAAACATTCAAAGCAATGCAAACACGATGAAATATAGTGGTTCGGCCAACCGCCTATTCCACTACCTTGGCTCCTCACTAAGGATTTCTAACCAACTACTTTATAGAACTTGTGTTTTCCTTTAAATACAACTGAGGACACAATTCTCACCTCTTTGAGAACTCCTCAAACCTATTCACCTAGGCAAAACAAAAATATACAAAGTCTAACCCTAAGTGTTTCTCTAGCACACCTAGCAAGCTATTACAGATAAAACAGGTTTGAAATAAATCTTAAAATACAATGAAAAAGAGCTAGGAATTTAAGAGAGAAACCAATGCTCTTTTCCCTAGCCTTCAAGCCTTCAACTTGCAAGTAGATGAGCTTGAGTGGTAGCAGAGTTCAGGAGCACCAGGCGCTTGAAGAAGAACGTTAAAAAGGAAGAGCAGAGTGTGCAACAATCGATCTCTTTAAAGGCTTGAATTACTTCTTAAAGATGCTCAATAATATTTTCCAAGAAGAATTTAAGAAGGTAGGTGAGGGGTATTTATAACCCCTCAGCTGAATGACGACTCAACGGGTAGAAAAATAGCCATTACAGTCGTTTGGTCGCATGTCGGTCGATCGTCGGTTGATCGACCAATCGACCGCTGGCTTTCTATCTATTTTTTGCACTGTTCGGTCGACCGACGGGTCGATCCAATGTATCGCAGTTTAGTCAATCCCAAATTCGGTCGACCGATGCAGTGAAGCCAGAAATGCGACCTGTGATTTTTTATCCGATCGATCGATCGATCGACCGATGTAGTGAAGGCTAGTCGTGCAATCTGTGATTTGTGATCCGGTTGACCGATCGGTCGACTGGTGAGCCTTCTATCTATTTTTCGCTTCAGTCGGTCGACCGATGTAGTGAAGTTGTTTAGCTTGTCGATGTAAATTTAAGAGGCGAGGCCTCTCTAGTTGACGGGCATTAGTGCTCGGTTAATGGAACCCCGAGGGAGGGGTCGGATATGGGTGATGCCCGTAAGGCTAAATGGAAATATTTAGAGAAACCCTGATTGTGTATTGTGATTGAGAAGGTCAATTGAGGATTATTATTAGCCGAATGGCTACTACTCATGTAAGACCCAAAATTTTCCTAGTATAAAAATCTATTTGGTGCAGCGCACCGGACCAAGGGTTAGTCGGGTCGAGCCTCAAAAATCGCCTCGAGTAGAAGGTAAAAGTCGACCTATGCAGTTTATTTGGTTAAATGGACATTTCCTTTTATGAATTAGATGTCTTAGTAAAGTCGAGTTCCACTCGTGTATGCGGATCGCATCGGAGCCCGAATCGGACTTGGATTGAGTCGAGGAAGGTCTAAGTCATGATGAAGGGCTTAGAGGTCTTTTGTAGATGAGGGAATAAAACCCCTCATCTATAGCTGTGTGGCTCATCTTGGAGCCGCACGCAGCCCGAGCAAGAGAGGGAGGAGGGGAGATCTTGGGTCGGCGCAGGAAATCGTGTCACCGTCGGAAGAATCGAGATCACCAACGTCCATCTTTTCTTCTTCCTTAATCAAGGTGAGTGGTTGTTTTCCGTTGATTGGGGGAGGCGGGTAGCTGAACCCCTAGGACTGCTAGGTGACAATTTTCTCGCTAGTTTTCGTCGATTCATGGTACCTTGACCTTCTTACCACTATTTTAATTGTTATTACGTCGGATCTCTACAAATTTTTTTCTAGATTCTTGATGTTCTAGGGGCTGCCGAGTCAAGGGAAAAGGGGTAAGGTCATACCGAAATTTTCCCCAATTCCCTTAACGGATGTAAACCCCCTTTGAATGATCTTAAATCCATATCGAGTGGATTTACAAATTACTTACTGAAAGTGATGATTGAAACTCCTCGTCTAAAGCCTAGTAGGCTCGGCCAAGCAAAGGGAAAACTCCATGTTCATGGTTTGGCCGAGCAAGGGGTGTGCGGCTTGATCAATGTCTTGATTAGGATAGATTGGAAACAAGATATTAGGGTTTGGGGTTAGTCCTTCCCCCTTGTTCCTATCCTTGAAGGCTCGGCTGAGCAAGGCATGCCTTGCTCAAGTCTCGACCGAGCAAGGATGGGGGAAATGGTGACCTCTAGAAACTAAACTTCATGTTTAGGATTACTCAAAACAATAGGAGATGAAGGTTGCCTAGATTGGCAAGTAGAATTAAGAAGAGAATCAGGAAAGACATCAATTAAGGAAAACTACCATCCTAGTGCATGTATGTACACATACACTTAGCGACATTAGAAGGTAGCAATTACTTCCAAGACTTTTTCCTTATCAATTACTAATATTAGTAATGAATTGCCATGATAGAATTAATGTTACCTTGCTAGAATTTTATGATTAAATGTAGAATTTAATTATTTATTTGTTGCAATCATGTGGTTACTCATGGTAATAGTGCTAGGTTAACTTCCTTATAACCTAAGGGTTGTGACACATATATACTTGAACATTCTACACTTATGACATGTAGCTCACACTAGCAAAAGTAGAAATTGACGCTAGATGACTAGTAGAAAACTCTAAAGTACGTGTTACTTATGGAAACTCGAATGTAGACGAGCTAGGTTACACACACAAGGAACCACCAGTGTGTAGTGGTGTGCGGATGGTGAGGCCCGAAATAAAGGGCTGAACACGGGTGGATGCTCGGGATTTTATATAAGGAAACTCTAGACACTTTGCTTGGGTGATGTGATTGTGATGGTCTGCCGAGAAGCATGGATAGTCAAAATGACTAATGCTTGACTCGGCTAGTGATTTGGGCCTTGAGGATGCACCAGCGGGCCCGCTAGGTGTCAGACCCCAGTTGGGTGGGACTAGCTATCCCTAACCCGGTAGGTGTCCGGAGACTAGCAGACCATCCTAGTCGACGGCCCGGAGATTGCCCTAATTCACTTGTGTGTTATGGGGCCGAACGGCCAGTATGTTACTATCTTTGTGTGGTAGTGCTGGTTATAGCTGAACCACTAGATCATGAGCAGCCCTAAGGGCCGGGTGCCATGTGGCTTAGTTGGGCTGTTATAGTCGGTTGAATGTATGTATGGTCTATACAGAACGACCCTTGAGGTCGGTTGTCATATCAGAAGTAATTCATACCCCTAACTTTATATTATGCTGCCATATATATGTGTGTGTGTGTGTGTGTGTGTGTGTGTGATTATTGGGGATTTACGTGGAGGTTCGAAAGAACCGCTTACTGAGTCCCATGTGGACTCACGGTTTATTTTTCTTGTTTTATAGAGCCCGATCAGTGAGATGAGGCTTGGAGTCATGGTGTAGCTGGAGGGTAGGCAGTGGCATCGATCTCGTAGCAGCGTCCAGTAGTCATAGTCTAGATGTCTAGGACTGTTGTTTTCATACACTAAGAGTTGTTTGTTTTAAAAGCATGTATTCGACTTTGATCTCGAGTTGTTTCATATTGTGCTGATGTTAGCAACTTTTCTTTTTATAAAAATTGTGGACTTTCTTGAAATTCAAATAAAGCTGCATCGTTGTTTCTATTTATGTGTTTCCGATTTCTTGTTAGTCAGTGTATGTAGTAGGCTTTAGGGTAGGACATAGACCCTGGCCGGTCACACGACCCTGAGTTGGGGTGTGATAACTCAACTCAGCGGTGATTAGGGTCTTGAGATTGCACCAGCGGACCCGCTAGGTGTTAGACCCAAGTGACGGAGGGTCTTGAGATTTCGTTAGTGGGCTACACTGACGGTAGACCCGAGTTGGGTGGGACTAGCTATCCCTAACCCGGAGGGTTCTTGAGACTGGTTGACCATCCTAGTCGACGAACCTAGTGATTTGATTGTTTTAAATAATATATGCATCATTGGTATGATTGTGGAGGCCGATCTGGCCTGGTTTTGTAGAGAGGGGAAGTCCGGCCTAGCCAATCTGGCCAGTGAGGTACGACTTGGTGGCATGGTGCTGCTGGAGGACAGGCGTTGATGCAGATCTCGTAGCAAGCAATTGAGTAGTCATAGTCGTGTCAATTAGGGTTGTTGGACATGCACTAAGTAGTTTTGTTTTCGAAAAACTTGTAACTGTTTTAGACTTTGAAACTCAAGTTATTTCTTTCAAAATTGAAACCTGTTACAGCTATTTTGACTTTAAACAAAGATTTGCGTCGTTGTTCTTTTAATCATGTTGCTGTGATGTACAATGTTTTCTTGTGTATCATTGTCTAGTACATGTGGTAGGCTTCGGGGTACCGACACATACCCTGGCCGGTCACGCGACCCTGAGTTGGGGTGTGACATTGTGACCTTTCCATTTTCAACCAATGGGAAGAGTTGGAGATCTATTTTTTAAAATTTCACATCTTGAGATCTCTTAGATTCATTTTGTTATCTCTTTGACTTCTTTAAATGAGTCTCCACTACTTAGCAAAGTAGGCTTTTGAAAATGTTACTTGAAATTTCCTCTTTGCTATCTAGTCTAGTTATCTTGCTTGTTATAAGTTCATTATGATGCTAATGACGCTTGCTTGCAAGATAAACTTAATTCTAATGGAAGACTAAAGAAAATTAAAAAAATGAAAATTCTCAAGAAATAAGGTGAGTTTCACTTTAGCAAAATTCTTGCGTAACACCTCAATATTCTTGATGAAATGATTTCTCTATGCTCATAATCAGTTATGCTTTATAAATGATTGAAGTCTCATGAGTAGATAAAATTTTGACACTTAGACAATTTTATGTCAACTTGATTGAATGAAATATGCACTAGGTTGAAACTGTAAACCAAATAAACATACAAGAGGGGGGTGATTAGTGTGTAGCCTAAATACGCACTAAGTTCAATTTTGATTTTTTTTTTTCAAGTTGACCTTAGTATGGATTTTTGCTATTTTGAGTTATATGCTTTCAAGATCCAAATATAAATGAGTAATGATTAATACCAAGCAAAATTAAATAGATAAGCAATGGTAACATGTGAAATTTAGAGTGGTTCGGCCACACTGCCTACACCACCACCTTGGCTCCATACCAAGGATTTCTAACCTTAAATCTTTACAACTTGAATGTTTCCTAAAGAATACAAAGAGGACTTATCCCTCAAACTTAGAGGATGCCTCAACTACTATTCCAAAGGAAAATACTCAAAAATAAAGAAACCTAGGTGTAACACTACACCACACTTAACAACTTGAAATGAGAAGCAAATAAGAAAGAAAATACAAGTGAAGGAGCTATAAATAAAACAAACTCAAATGAGCTCCTCCAAGTTGTCTCCTAATACTCCAAGGCCTCAAGATGATGTAGAAATTCGGATTGAAGACTTAAAATGGAGTTTTGAAGACTTTGAGAATGAGAAGTTGAGGTTTGCACTTTGAATAACTCTTTAAGGCTCAATAAAATGATTTGGAAGCTCAATGGAATTGTTGGGAGCCTTAGGAAGAGAGTTTTGGGTGTATTTATAGAGTTGTTATTAGATTATGGAAGCAAAGAGCTGTTCTAACCTTATCTAATTTGAAAAAGAGCCATTTAGGAGCATTCTAGGAATTATGTATAGTTATTTTAAAAAACTGGCTGGGGGCATTCTGGGAGTTCTAGGTAGTTTGGAGGTTTCTAGCCTTTTAAGCCTTATTTTTTAGGTTAACGGTTTCCAAAAATTCTTTAAAAATATCTATAATTTTTTTTAACTAAGGAACAATTATTGGGACTTTTGATGGCAAGAAAATATCTAAATTATGTAGCCCTACAAGGAGCCCCCTTCCTAGGACTTCTCAAGACCATTTTCTGATTTTTCTAGTTTTTAAGTTTTTGGGGTTCGGGTTTTAGTTTTTTGGTTATGAACTCAAAGAGAACATTAAACTAATGCTTAGGAGCATACGCAATAAAAGAAACTAAGTCCTAAACTAATTTAGACATGCTCGACTCCAAAGCCTCCGATTCTTGATTTTTCGTGATTTTTCCAACGAGCTTCAGATGTGTATTGTATGTCCAGCCTGAAATAACCAAACCTTGATGAAACTATTACAACCATGCTTGTTATCATCAAAACTAAGAGTGTTGTCAAGGTTGAACCATTGGGCCAACATTCTCCTCCTTTTTGATGATGGCAAACATTTCATTAAAAACACTACACCAAAGGTTCATTTTAATCATCCAATTTTTGATTTTAATGAACTTGGTATTGAAAGCTAGCTTAAGCTCCCCCTATCTATATGCATCATTAACACCAAGTGTGACCAAGTCTTCTCTCCCCCTTTTGACATCAATCAAAAAGGCAAGAATGCAAGGTTTTATTAATGATATGATCATGAAAACCAAAATCTCACTTTAACCAAGTAACATCAAACACTATAGTCCTTCCTACTGATGGATGACTATAGTAGGCAAACACCAATAAGTTGCAAAACCCCATTACAAGGCATATACACAAGTGTGAGGATACCATGAAAATCAAATTTTCAAGAAAGCTCAATATTACATGTAATTTTCCAAAATTCAAATATCCGGAAGAGTACAAATTTCTAATTGCATTCTTAAGTTTATAAAGCTTTCTTCATTTAAAGGTTTAGTAAATATATCTGCCAGTTGCTTATCGGTAGGCACAGAATTAACAAAGATGTTTTTCTTAGCTACATTATCTCTAAGAAAATGGTGCCTTAAGTCTATATGTTTTGTCCTAGGGTGCAAGATGGGATTTTTTTGTCAAATTTAGGGCACTAGTGTTATCACAATAAATGGGTATACATAAATAGTTCAATCCAAAATCATGTAGGATTTGTTTCATCCAAATGACTTGTGCATAACAACTAGCCGCCGCGATATACTCCACTTCGGTAGTTGAAAGTGCAACTGAGTTTTGCTTCTTGGAAAAACAAGAAACCAAACTCATCCGTAGGAATTGACAACACCCACTAGTGCTTTTTCTATCAACAACCGGCAAAATCCGCATCGGAAAAACCAATCAATTCAAAGGATGCACTACTAGGGTAACAAAGGCCTAAGTCAAAAGTGCCCTTTAAATATCTCAATATGTGTTTGAGTGCACTCAAATGAGACATCTTAGGACAAGATTGAAACCTAGCATATTGACATACACTAAACATTATATCGGGTCTACTTGCGGTTAAATAAAGTAAGCTACCAATCATACCTCGGTATCATTTTTCATCTACTTTGATACCTTCCTCATCCTTATCAAGCTTGGTGGATGGACTCATGGGGGTTGATGCAATCTTTGCTCCATCCATCCCAAATATTTTGATTAGCTCCTTTGTGTACTTAGCTTGATTGATGAAGATCCCCTTCTTGGTTTGCTTGATTTGAAGTCTAAGCATGAAAGAAAGCTCTCCCATCATGCTCATCTCAAATTCATCTTGCATACACTTAGCAAACCACTCACAAAGGGTTTCATTAGTAGCACCAAAAATTATGTCATCAACATATATTTGAACTAATAAAGTGTCATTATCATCATGTTTAATGAAGAGTGAATCATCTGGTTTTCCAACATTAAAACATTGTTCAATTAAAAAATTTGAAAGTCTTTCATACCAAGCCCTAGGGTCTTGTTTTAAACCATATAATGTTTTTTTCAATTTGTAAACATGATTTGGAAAATCAAAGTTTTCAAAACCGGGGGTTGTTCAACATAAACCTCTTCCATAATAAAACCATTTAAAAAGGCGCGCTTTTAACATCCATTTGAAATAGTTTGAAACCTTTAAAACTTGTAAAAGCTAAAAGCATGCAAATAGCCTCTAATCTAGCTACGGGAGCATATGTTTCATTGTAATCAATACCCTCTTGGTTGAAACCTTGGGCCACTAACCTAGCTTTGTATCTAACAACTAAGTCATTTTCATCTAACTTATTCCTAAAGACTCACTTAGTTCCAATTACCATTTGTTCACTAGGCCCAGGTACTAAATCCCAAATATTATTCCTAACAAATTGATTTAGTTCATCTTGAATGGCCATAACCCAAAATTCATCATCTATAGCTTCCTTAATATTTTTAGGCTCTACTTGAGAAATAAAAGTAACATGTTGACAAATGTTTTTGAGTTTAAAACATGTTACCACTCCTGTTGAGGGTTCTCTAGTGACTTATTCAACGAGATGATCTCTTATGACTCGGTTAGCTTTAGGAAAGGGTGTTAAAGCTTGTTCTTCAACTTGAGGTAGGGAGGTTGAGGATGAAGGTTCTTCATTATGAGGTACTTCATTAGGCTCGTCTTCAACTTCTTCTTCATTGAAAGTTAAAGCCTCAAATTCTTCATCTACATTTGCTATCTTAACATTTCTAGAAGAATCATTAGTTTCATCAAAAGTTACATACATGGATTCTTCAATAATCATAGTTTTACGATTATAAACTCTATAGGCTTTAGAACTAGATGAGTATCCTAGGAAAATGCCTTTATCAGATTTTGAGTCAAATTTTCCTAGATGATCCTTAGTGTTCAAAATAAAGCACTTACAACCAAAAACCCTAAAGTATCCCACATTTGGAATTCTATCATGCCAAAGTTCAAAAGTAGTTTTCTTTATTTTAGTTCTCAATAAAACACGATTTAAAACATAACATGAGGTATTTATGCCTTCGGCCCAAAAATACTTAGGTAAATTGTTTTCACAAAGCATAGTCCTAGTCATTTCTTGCATGGTCTTATTCTTCCCCTCAACCATCCCATTTTGTTGAAGGGTTCTAGGGGAAGAAAAGATATGTTAAATTCTAAAATTTTCACAAAATTCAGAAAACTTTTCATTTTTAAATTCACCGCCATTATCACTGTCACACCCCAACCGAGGGTAGTGTGACCGGCCAGGGCCTACCTCCTGCTCTATAGCCTACTGTCTACACTGACACCAATAAAGCCAAGACACATCGAGTAAAAGAAATCTCATCATACTTTTAAAAAAGTTTGCAAAGTCACAATCCATATGTTTTCCAAAACCAATAGAAACATCAACATCGAAGAAACCGAAGGTTCAAGAAACAAGATTCTACAATACTTTTTCAATTACAACTGTCAGTGCAGAAACAAAACTCAACACTACTAAGCACTAGTCTAAGACTCATGGACGCCGCTACAAGATATGGCACCGCCTCCCGGCCACCAGCTGCACCATGTCAACATACCAAGTCACTGCTCATGCTCTGCAAAAATAAGAGTAAACTGTGAGTCCACTTGGGACTCAGTGAGTGGCTCAAATGAACCTCCACATAAGCCTCAATCATGCATATATCATATAAGGCATTAAAGAAATGTTCAAGGAGGTAAAGTTTACTTCTAATGCGATTATCGACCCCAACGGGTCCATTTGTACCAACTGAATATGATAACTTGCCATCTCGGCTTATCAAGCCTTCAGCATCCAGCCCTTAGGCCTATTCATAGAATAATCTCCCGGCTACAGCCGTCCCTACCATATCCGGTAGTATCATATTGGCCATTGGCCACATCATCTCAAGAAGTAAGCAAACAATCCCGGGTCGCCGACTAGGATGGTTCACTAGTCTTCAGACACCGTCTGGGGTAAGGATAGCTAGTCCCACCCAACTGGGATCTGGCACCTAGCGGGCCCGCTTGCGTACCTCTAGACCCAATACTGGCCGAGCTGAGCATTGGTCATTTCTGACCTCCTCGCTCCTCGGCGGATCATCTCAAACACATCGCACAATCAATATCCTAGAGTTTCCATATATATACACTTCGGGCCTTTGCCTGTATCTGGCCTAAGTTCGGCTACTGGGTCAATAATTTATGCCGCCCTTTCAATATATGAACACCTACGAGTTCTAAATTTCCAAAAGTATATAATGAGTCATATAAGTGTTATCGTCTCCTAACTAAGTTTTCATATATGTGCTATGAACGTTTAGTGATACCTTACATGTTACCCATCCTTCTACACTGCCTTAGGTGAGAATTTCCATGTGTCGACCTTGGAATACCACCCAAGAACATTTAGGGCAGCATGTATAATCCAAAGGAAAATATTCAAATATTGCAACCTTCATCATATATGACCACAATGTATATACACAACAATTTTTATACTACCTTAGGAATATTAGCACATTAATGAGCAAATATCTAGCATGGCAAGGTAGTAATGAATTTAAATAACATATATGAAATTCAAAACATGGTAACAATGTCAACATCCAAAGTTTAAGGATCAAATGCTAAGAATGGTTATAAAACTAGCATTTCTACTATTCAAAACCAATCAAGCTACTTGCTAAGTTTGGTGTTCTTCCTAAGTATTGTCATATCTCTATGTATGATCCTTATAATCATGCAATTTCCATCTAAAGCTAATCTCTCCTCCTCTCCCTAACCTTGGCCGAACCATGAGCAAGGAAGACCTTGCTCGGCCATGGCCCTTGTGGTTGGAAAAGAGAGAGGGGACTCTAGCTATACCTTTACCTCTTCAATTCCGCATACAACTCAAATACTAATGAACTAATTTACCTTTTCCTCACCCTTGGCCGAACCCTCTTCATGAGTTGTAGGGTTCGTTCGGCCACTTCAATGGATTTCTAGGGAGAGCATACTTCATAATACGCGAGATGTACAAAGGAAACTACATCAAACAGTGATATAAGGTCATCTAAGGGCCTTCTTACCGTCAAGGGAATCGGGGAAAATTTCGGCATGACCTTTCCCCTTTTCCCATGACTCGGCAGCCCCAAGATCTTGCAAAATGACGAAGAAAATAGTGAGTTCCGATAAGAAACCTCATAAAATAGTGAACATACATCGTTGGAAATCAAGATTCATCGGAAGGATCGCAAGAACTCAACCTATTCCATTTAGGGTTCAGCTACCCGCCTCCCCCAAGCATCAAAAACATAACCACTCACCTAGATTGCAGAGCAACAAGGATCAGGTGACGACGACTTGAAATTTTTTCGGCAACGAGGCGAATCCCGGATCGATCCAAGCCCCAAGCCTCCTCCTTGCTCCTTCTCCTCTTCTCCCTAGGCGGCCTTGTGCGACTCAAAGGGTGAGTCACACGGCTGCAATAAGAGGGTTTTATTCCCTCATCCATCTTTCCAAAGATGGCCTCAAGACTCACTTAATTCATACCCGGAACTCGACTAAACCCGAACTCAACTTGGGTTCCGACTCAACCCATAACATGACTCAAGTTAACTTAATTTAAGGTATGATTTCATAAAAGGAAAGTTAATCATCTACATAGGTTTCATGAATCATTAGCCGAGTCATACCTTTTCACTCGAGATGATCCTGAGGCTCGACTTGATTGCCCCCGGGTCTGGCGTGCTGCACTAAAACAGATTTTTATATTAAGAAACTTTTTCGGGTCTTACAATCACTCATAATTTTTAAAATTGAAATCCTTTTTTCATTGACAACTCTTTTAGCAAACTTTTTAAAGAAATCAAATGTTTCATTCTTCTTTGCTAAAAAGAAGACCCATGTAAATCGAGAGTAGTCATCAATCAAAACATAACAATATAGTTTACCACCTAAGATAGCAACAACACAATGACCAAAAAGATCCATGTGAACAAGTTCAAGAATCCTAGAGGTGGTAACTTGATTAATACTATGAAAAGATGATTTGACTTGTTTGCCATGTTGACATGCATCACAAAGTCTATCTTTTTCAAATTTTATTTTAGAGATTCCTTTAACTAGGTCTTTTTTGGTGATTTCTTGAATGGGGCCCATGCTAGCATGTCCTAGCCTACGGTGCCAGAACCAATAATCACTGTCCATTACTACTAAGCATCTAGCATTAGGATTAGGCAAGACATTTAAACTCAAAGTGTAAACATTCTCATGTCTATTTCCAATGAATACTATATCACTAGATGATGCATTTCTAATGAGACATTTAGATGCTTCAAAAATCACCATATATCCATTATCATATAATTGATAAAAACTAATCATGTTATGTTTCAAGCCATCAACTAGTAAGACATTCTTAATGCAAGGGAATGGAAGTATACCTATATCACCAATGTCAATGATCTTACCTTTGGCATTATCTCCAAAAGTAACATACCCTCCATCTTTGCATGATAGGGTTGCAAATAATTTGATATCTCCGGTCATGTGTGAGCAACAACTATCCAACACCCATGTGCTCCTATGTGCTTGAGGATGACTCTCCACCTACAAGTGGAGAAGAAACAACCTTAGGTACCCAAATATTTTTGGGTCCTTGAGTGTTAGTCATTTTAGGAACCCAAGTAGATCTAGCATGAGGGTTCCTCTTGAGTGCACAATCCCTAACCATGTGTCCATAAATTCCACAACAAAAGCAATAACCATGAAACTTAGTGGAATAATGAGTATGAACATGAGTATGGGAGTGAGGATGTGATGGTTTTCTAGTATTTCTAGCATGTGATACATGATCATTTTTAGTATTTTGTAAGCCATGCATTTTTTCATTCAAAGTACATAAGTTCTTCTTCAATGAGAGCATGCTATCATTCAAGTGCTCAACTTGTGAACTCAAAAATTTGTTTTCCTTTTCTAACACATCATTTGAATCTTGTAAATCATTTTTTGCCTTTTCTAAAACGAGTTTTTCATCCTGAAGAGTTCATACTTCCTTTTTCAAAGCATTGCATGAAACAAGTAGTTCCTCATTTATTGCTTCTAAAGACTTATTTTCCTTTCTAAGTTCTTTAAACCTCTTTCTAATAGCATTAAACTCAACATGCATTTGTTCAAACTCACACTCTAATTCTTCTTGAGTAAATGTAAATTCACCAAATCTAAAGGTTACCTCATCATCATTTGCCATGATGCAAAGGTTGGCTCTTTCATCCTTGGAGTCTTCCTCACTTGATGAAGATTCACTTTCATCTCAAGAAGCCATCAATGCCTTCTTCTTCTTCTTCTTCTTCTTCTTGAGCTTGTCCTTGTTTGTGGATGAGGTGGGGGTGAGCTTCAATTGTGGGCAATCATTCCTCAAGTGCCCAGGTTTGTTGCAATTGAAACAAATGTACCTTTTGCCACCCTTTATGAACATCATGAAGCATTTTGCAAGCATGGCCATCTCCTCATAGTCATCAAGCTCTCCTCTTCGGACGAAGAAGTGTCATCATTCCTATGTGATGCTTTTTAAGGCAATACTCTTGCCTCTGGGGGCATCTTCATCCTTGTGTGCCCTCATATGAATCTCATGTGTCATGAAGGATCCAATGAGTACGGTGAGCTTCATGGTACCAAGATCCTTAGCTTCCATGATAGCTATCACCTTTGGTTCCCAAGCTTTGGGAAGTGATCGAAGTAGCTTTCTCACCTTTTCTTCTTCCCTAATGGTATGTTTTCTTCATTGGATAGGATAGAGTTCGATTGGCTAATAAATGAAGAATAATTGGATATGACTTGTATAAATCCGGTGTGCATCGGATATAATACCAATTTTATATTCATTTATTTCTATTTTCTTCTAATCTATGTCCTAAACAAACAATGGAATATTTTACCTCTTATCATATCCTCCCTTATCCTATGAAGTAAACATGAGCTAATATCTCTTCCAAGATTGCATAAGCCATTAGTAATGTTATGGAATCTTGCATACATTTCATCAATAGTCTCATGAGATAGCATTTTAAACAATTCATAATCATGCATGAGAAGATTGATTTTCGGCTCCTTTACTTGGGAGGTCCCTTCATGAGTAGTTTCAAGAACTTGCCAAACTTCAAATGCGGATTTACATGTAGAAATTCTAACTCATTAATTAATAATCCACATTGTAATGCATTCATGGCTTTAGCATTGGAATTAAAGAATTTAACTTCCTCTTGGGTCCAATCATCCATGTTCTTAGTTGGTTGCTTATAATCATTTTGAATCATCCTCCAAACCTCTAGACCTTGTGATTGAAGGAAAATATTCATTCTAATTTTCCAATAACCATAGTTATTTGTAATGCCCAAAAACCTAAAAATAATATTTTATTCTTAAGTAGGGGACTGTGGGCTCGAGTTAGCGCAGGTTGGTGTAGAGCTGCAGAATTGAACCCGAAAAAGCTTTAAATATAGAAAAAAATTTAGGAAAAATCCATTAATTTGTTTCTGTGATTTAGCATGCTAATATGATAGAGGGTCCCGAGACGAGTCTATAGGTTCAAGCCAAACTCGAATTGGAGTTAGATTGAATTAATTATGGATTTTAGAAGTCGGGACGAATAAGTGAGGGCATTTTGGTAATTTGGGCCAACCAGGGCCCATAAATTACCTAACGGGGGCGCACGGCTGCTGTTTAGCCGCACACCACCCAATACAGAGAGAGAGAGGAAGTGACACCAAGAGGAGGAGGTGCCGCCGGAGCTAGAATTCCACGAGTTCGTCGGCGCCGATTGAAGGAGGATCCCTATCGTCTTCTTCCTTCTCGTTTTCTCCAAAGAGGTGAGTGGATTAGCCTTCCTTTTCCCTATTTTTCATCAGCCATGCTGCCACCCCTATGTCATGGGGTTTTGTCGATTTTTTATTCGATTTCTTTGTATTGGTTTGAGTTTTCGTATCAAGGGTTTTCCTATCGCCGTTGTGATTTCATCGGATCGAGTTTTGGGCGATTTGGCCGCCCCTACCCCTTCTGTGCCACCCCCTTATTCTTCAAATTCTTGATGGTTTCTTGAGGATTCTTGATGGTTGTCGAGGTTTCTTGGTGTTTTCTTGAGATCTTGAGGAAAGGAGGGGTTTCGGGGAAGTTTAAGGGTATGCCTCAAAGAACTGCTCCATGTCCCCAAACTGATGGGCAGACGGAGCGACGTGGCGCACCTATTCTGTTCCAACAGAAGCAAGACGGCACACTGCGTCTCTACGTTGATTACCGCGGGCTGAACAAGGTGACGATCAAAAATAAGTACCCAGTGCCTCTGATTGCAGACCTCTTTGATCGCCTCAGTGGAGCCTCTTTCTTTACAAAGCTAGACTTGCGCTCGGGATATTGGCAAGTCCGCATTGCCGAAGGGGATGAACCAAAGACTACGATGGTGACTCGTTATGGTTCTTATGAATTCCTGGTCATGCCGTTTGGCTTGACCAATGCTCCGGCAACCTTCTGTAATCTTATGAACAATGTTTTTCATGATATAATAGACAAGTATGTTGTGGTGTATCTTGATGACATTGTTATTTACAGTGCATCTTTGAGTGAGCACTTAAAACATTTGAGTGTGGTGTTGCAAAAGTTAAGAGAACACCAGCTGTATGTAAAGAAAGAAAAGTGTGAGTTTTGTGTCCAGGAAATCAAGTTTCTAGGCCACATTGTGGGCAAAGGGATCGTCCAAATGGATCCCCGGAAGGTGAAAGCTATTGAAGACTGTCCGGCGCCTACTTCAGTCACCGAACTCCGGAGCTTTCTTGGGTTATCAAACTACTACAGAAAGTTCCTCAAGGGCTACTCGAGGGAGGTAGCACCCTTGACAGATCTGTTGAAGAAAGATCAGTGCTGGGACTAGTCTGAAGCTTGCCAAGAAGCCTTCAGCATAATCAAACGAAAGATCATCTCTGAACCTGTGCTGAAATTACCAGATTTTGGCAAACCATTTGAAGTACATACAGATGCTTTAGATAAGGCAGTAGGAGGAGTCCTTGTACAAGAGGGACATCCTGTTGCATTTGAAAGTTGGAAATTGAAGCCAGCAGAACAGAAGTATTCTGCTCATGAGAAGGAAATGCTCGCTGTTGTGCATTGCCTGCGGGTATGGAGGGTGTACCTACTCGGGACAGTGTTCGTAGTGAAGACGGACAATGTTGCAAACACCTTCTTCAAGACACAGAAGAAGTTGAGTCCGAGATAGGCAAGATGGCAGGAATTCCTGGCGGAATATGAGTTTGAGTGGGAGCATAAACCTGGGCGACATAACCAGTTAGCAGACGCTCTTAGCCGGAAGGTGACGGACACCATAGCGGCTGTGACTCAGTTGGAGGCTGGTTTCACTGAAACACTCAAAGAACTTGCTGTCCATGACACTGCATACCAGAAGCTCATCTCCCAAGTTCAAGAGGGGATTGTGCGAAGGTATTGGGTTCAAGATGGGCTGCTCTATGCCAAGGGTAGTCGAGTATACGTCCCTAGCGGAGGGGGACTGCGGAGTCAGCTCCTGCGTGAATGTCATGACACGCAGTGGGCTGGGCATCCGGGACAAGATAGGATGAAGGCGTTGCTCGCGCGGTCCTATTTCTGGCCTAAGATGGATGCGGACATAGAGCTTTATGTTCGCACATGCCTTGTGTGTCAACAAGACAAGGTGGAGCGGAGAGCGGAGGCGGGACTGCTTCAGCCACTGCCCATTCCAGAAAAGTCGTGGACTTCAGTCTCCATGGATTTCATCACTGGCTTCCCGGAAGTGCAAGGATATGATGCTATCATGGTGATCGTTGATCGGTTTTCCAAGTATGCTGTCTTCAGACCGGTGAAGAAAGCATGCACTGCAGAAATGGCTGCAGAAGAGTTCTATAAGAACATTGTAAAATTCTTTGGGTTACCTACTGATATTGTGAGTGACAGGGATGGAAGGTTCACAGGGAAGTTTTGGACTTACCTGTTCAAGCTGATAGGAACAGAGCTAAAATTCTCCACTGCCAATCACCCCCAAACTGATGGGCAGACGGAGCGAGTAAACCAGATGCTTGAAGAGTATCTCAGGCACTTTGCCACTGCAAGTCAGCGGAATTGGCTGGAGTTGCTTGATACAGCCCAGTTCTGCTACAACCTGCATCGTTCCTCATCCACTGGTTTCAGCCCCTTTGAGTTGGCGATGGGCTACCAGCCCCTCACTCCCCATGAAATAGCATTAACCAAGAAAGAAGGACCTTGTCCTGCTGCTTACCGATATGCAAGGAGTAAGCAGGAACTGCTTGAAGAGGCACGAGACAGCCTTGATAAAGCTGCCCGGCGCATGAAGAAATATGCGGATAAAGGGCGTCGTCCATTGGAGTTCAATGTAGGCGACAAAGTGTTGCTAAAGCTAACACCACAAATCTGGAAGAAGGTGACCAATAAGAGATGGCACAAAGGCTTGATTCAGCGGTATGATGGGCCGTTTGAAGTGGTTAAGCGCGTAGGTGTTGTTGCCTATCGCTTAGCACTGTCTGAGCGGATGAAGATTCACCCTACCATTCACATAAGTTACTTGAAGCCTTTCCATGAAGATCATTCCAACCCAGAGCGCGCGACGGGCAAGCGTGCACCACTCACTGTGAACAGGGAGCTGGGCAGGGAAGTCGATCGTATTCTGGACCACAGGACGCTGGGGTACAGTAAAATGCATAGGCGGACAGAATACTTGGTGTCTTGGAAGGGACATCCAGAATCTGAGAATTCCTGGCAGAAGGCTGCAGAGTTGTGGGAGTTTGAAGACAAAATCAAAGACTACCACCGATCTGTTCCGACGAGGGCGTCGACTTCTTCTGGTGGGGGTGGTCTGTTACACCCCTAGATTTGATGGCATTTTGACTCGGCGCGGGGCGTGCCTCAGGCCTGCGCTGAGCTGCGGAGTTGCAACTGAGGAGCAACAAGTGTGTTCACACTTGGCGACGGATATTGCCCGCCATGGAGAGGGATTTGACCGCCCGGGCGAGTGCCCAGCTGAGCGGTGGACTGCTCACGCGCCCCTGGGCGTGGGCGCGACTTGGCGGGGATTTGGGCCGTCCGTGGGCGCGGAGACACGGAGCGCTGGCCTTGCGGAGCAATCTGTCCCGTGTGCGCAATGGCGCGGGACTTGACATTTGCATTGCCCGCCCGGGCTGGAGCGTGGCGAGGAAAACTCTCGCCATGACGTGGCCCTGGCGGGGCAAACATTGCGGACTGCCTGTGTGCGCGGGGGCACAGGCTTGGCGCATGGAGCACATGATTGATGCGGAGCGGCACATCCTGCTGTGATGAGTCCGCGAGCTGGGACGAACATTGTGCGTGGTGGACGCTGAGCAGACTGCCAAATGCAACATCATGTGAGCGGGCAGACGGCAGCCGTGCAGGCACCATTTGGGCTGCAGCGTGCACTGCCGCATTCTGCCCCGCGCATTGGCCTCAGGGCCATGGACTAAGCGGTGCACTTAGTTCCTTGGGAGACTTGGGCTCGACCAGATGGACCAGGCGCCTCCCTACTCGACTTGAGTCAGCAGTTGGTGGAAGTTGGGCAGTTTGGGGCGAGCCAAACTGCCACCCCTTGGACTGGCTGGCTGAGATGATGCTTGGCCTTAGTTGTATGGCCAAGATGGAAGGCTTGGGCGACCAGCAGCTCTATGAAAGAGGATGGTCGACCACTTGAGAAGGTTGCTAGATATTTTGAGAGATCTGGAGTCTTTACTTGGTGTTTTACACTTGTGTTGAGAGACCACTGTGTGAGTGTGTGTGTACAAAGTGTAAACTGGGTTTTGTAACTTGTAACATTCGGTATAATGAAGCAAGTGATTTCCCTTTGAGATGCCTTGTGTTTGCTCCATCATCATCTAGTGTGTTGCTGTGATCTTGTGTGCTCGTTTCGTTGAGACGTTGCAAACGACCCGTTGGTGCGGAAGAAGGCTGGCTGATAGTTCGGTGCACTGATCAGCGCCATCACGTGGTTGCAAGGTGAAAAATTTTGAAGCCTCGGTTCTAACCCCGTGACAATTGGTATCAGAGCCAGGTTGGGCTCATTCGACAGTAAAGGTTGGTGAATTTACTGCATTCGAGTTACATTTGGTGGCAGTCGGCACTGCTGCTTGTTCTTTCCTTCGGAGATCAAAATCACAGCAAACAACTCACTGTTCTATGCTGAGGATGGATGCGTTGAGAGAACGCGTCACGACCCTTGAGGCAGTGGTCGGAGATGGCTCCGACCTTGATGGAACGCTGGTGGAACTCTACGGGTCGCTAGCCAATGATGTGACGGACCAAAAAGCACTGCTCTCGGATGTGCTGAATGGTCACGTCGCACTGAAGGCGCAGATGGCAAAAACGCTGGCCATGGTGACAAAGATGGAGGCCATCATCACCGAACAGCGGGCGAAATTGGTGCTGCTGCGCACCAAAGAGGGCAAGACGGAGACGGACCACTCCAAAAGCAGATTGAAGTATCCGGAACCTGTGCCTTTCTCGGGAGTCCGGGATTCCCGGGAACTTGAGAACTTCATCTACGACATCGAGCACTATTTTGATGCTGCGAATGCCGACGGCGGCGAACAACTCAAAGTTGCCACTATGTACTTGGCCGGGGATGCCAAACTATGGTGGCGAACCTATGAAGCGGAGATCAAGGCAGGCGGCCATTCCAAACTTGAAGATTGGAACACACTGAAGGCCGAATTGAGGAAGCAGTTCCTGCCCGGAAACTCTTCCTGGATGGCTCGAGATGCACTGACTCGTCTGAGGCAAACGGGCTCTGTGCGAGCCTATGTGACGGAATTCCGTTCGCTGCTGCTATAACTTGAAGACATGTCGGATTCCGACAAGATCTACAACTTCTTGCGCGGGCTTCAGCCCTGGGCGCAATTGGAGTTGCACCGACAGGGCCCGGCGGACCTGTCCACTGCCATGGCGCGTGCGGAGGCACTGCTGGACCTCCGTACCACGCCACGGGAGGATGCTGCGGTGCGGAAGGGGCGACCTGCTGACAAGCCCCAGAAGTTTGCAAAACCTACACCGAAGGCGGCCAAGAGATTCCCAACTCGTGCAGAGAAGGGGAAGGCCAAGGCTGCTGACAAGCAGCCCCGGAAGGATCCAAAGATGCAAGCAGGCTGCTTCATTTGCAATGGACCGCACCATGCCCGCGACTGTCCAAAGCGGGAGAAACTCACGGCGCTGGTGAACGGGGAGGACTCCGCCGCCAATGGGAGTCCCACCCGAGTGGCACCATTGCAGGCTCTTGGTGCGCTGTGCACTGGGAGGAAAACACAGAATGATGGACTGTGCTATGTCCGGGTCCTGCTGAACGGACAACCGGTGGACGCGATGATCGACACCGGAGCCACACACAACTTCCTCGCAGAACGGATGGAGGACTGCTTGAACATGAAGTTGCAGCCCCACTCAACCCAGATTAAGGCGGTGAATTCTGTCAGCCGCCCTGTGGTTGGCATTGCCAAAAACTGTGTTGTAAAAGTTGGACTGTGGACTGGACATGTTGATGTGCTTGCTATTCCTTTAGATGATTTCGATTTTATATTGGGCAACAACTTTTTAGTTGCTGCAGGTGCCTCTATAATCCCTCATCTGGCAGGAATGATGATCTCGGATCCTAACCAGCCTTGTTATGTTCAAGGCTACAGAAGACGCAGCAAGGCGAGTGGTGCGCCTGCAGAATGTGTCTCAGCCATGCAGATGGCTAAGGGCTGGAAGAAGGGCCAGCCGACCTTCCTCGCTGCCATCTTTGAGGCAGAGATGGAGGAACCCAACACCAAAGTTGCTGCTGCTGTTCCAGACGCTGTTCTGGAGATCTTGGAGTCTTTCCAAGACGTGATGCCTGCTAATCTGCCGGCAGGCCTTCCACCGAGACGGGCGGTGGATCATCAAATTGAGTTGCTGCCGGGGACGCGACCTCCTGCTAAGGCCCCCTACCGGATGTCCCCGCGAGAGTTGGAGGAACTCCGTAAGCAACTTGCGGAGCTCCTGGATGGCGGAAAAATTCAGCCCTCAAAGGCTCCTTTCGGCGCACCTGTTCTGTTCCAACAGAAGCAAGACGACACACTGCGTCTCTGCGTCGATTACCGCAGGCTGAACAAGGTGACGATCAAAAATAAGTACCCAGTGCCTCTGATTGCAGACCTCTTTGATCGCCTCAGTGGAGCCTCTTTCTTTACAAAGCTAGACTTGCGCTCGGGATATTGGCAAGTCCGCATTGCAGAAGGGGATGAACCAAAGACTACGATGGTGACTCGTTATGGTTCTTATGAATTCCTGGTCATGCCGTTTGGCTTGACCAATGCTCCGACGGTTAAGTCAGCGGAATTGGCAGCCTCAAAGAACTGCTCCATGTCCCACAAGAAGTTCTCAAGTTCGAGGGAACTCCTTGTTCCATTGAAGGCTTTTGGCTCCGGAATTCTCAGTTGGGTTCTGGGTCTTCCTGCCGTCTCCCGCAAACACCGCAGGATTGTCAAATCAGCCCTCAACTCGGCCACTGTAGCCGTCAACTTGGCTACGAGGACCTTCAAATCTGTCACTTCAGCCTTCTGTTCTGCCACTGAAGTGAACAGCGACTCTAGTGCCTCCGCCATCGATCCGTCGAGGTTGGAGACGTCCCCCGTGGACTGTTCTAGAGTCTTGATGCGTTCCCGCAACGCATCCATGTGCAGCACTCAAGCGAAGTCCACTGCACAGGCTGTGAGGATCTTCAAAATGTGGGAGAGTGACAGTCCCGACTGTCACAGAAGATGCACCAAACAGAACAGTAAGTGCACCAACCTTCACCGTCGATTTTGAGCGACTTGGTTGCCGATTGAAGGGAACCTGGCTCTGATACCAATTGTCAACCTTTAGGGTTCTTTAGAAACCCTAGGGTGGCCGGCCACCCAAAGGAGGGGTTTTTAGGATTTTAAATATATTTGTCACACTTAGAAATTAAACTTTAGGGTATGTTGCATTTATTCCTAATGGTATAAACATTGTAGGAACCTATACTTAGGAAGTAATGACCTTAGGGACACTAGAGACATTAGGAACCTAAATTAACTTTTAGGAGGGCTGACCCTAAGAACACCTAGGGGGGGGGGGGAGGGCAGGGGGGTGAACCTTCCTTGCCCTAAGGTCACTAGTGCAGGTCAAATTGCCTCAGATTGCTAGGTGGTGATACCCTATTTTTAGGGCTTTCTATATGTGCTATTCGTCCTCTTTTCCCTATGGTTTTGGATGTGTTGTAACTTTATTTATGAGCTGTACATTTCATGTCATATTTTTATATATACCTGCGTGGTTGTGATTTATGACTTGAGAAGGTGGAGGTTGAGGTATGTCCTTAACCTAGCTTATCGTTATAGGTAGCAAATTTATACTAACCTTTATAACTGCGTGTGTGATATGCTTGTGCATTTCCTAGTAGGCTCGCTGGTCAGGGGAGGCTACACCCCAAAGAGACAGCGTTGGCCTTATTCCGGAAGTCTGATTGCTTAGGGCAGATCATACCCCAAAGAGATAGTCCGGAGACCCATTCGATGAGGGGACCATATGACCCAAAGACACGGTTCAGAAGAGTCAGTGCCGGTGAGGGGAGTGCATGCCCCAAAGAATTTCGCGAAAGAGTGGCACGAGTCATGGAGGGCGCGTAGGGCGACTCATGCACCAGCCCCTACGTGGGGACAATTCCGGACTGCTATCATTGAAAAGTACCTACCCAAGAATGTTTGCGAAAGGCGGGCAAGGGAGTTCGCGCAGCTTCGCTAGACCGACACCATGACGGTGTCAGAGTATGAGATCGAGTTCACACGGTTGTCCCGTTATGAACTGGGTGAGGCGGTTCGTAGAGGGTCTGAGGGTACAGATTGGCAAACTGATACACTACACCGAGGACACTACCTTTGTTCAGGTAGTGGACGAGGCATTGCGAAAGGAGGACATGGTACCTATCGACCGACAGGATGGACCAGCCTGAAAGAGGTTCAAGTAGCACCGTCGGGAGGATCGACGCACCCAGTCTGAGGGTGCCGGCAGTGGGACAACGCACTCGCAGGACGAAGGACAAGGAAATTTTAGAGGTCGTATGCGGACGGAACCACCAATGGCTACTCAGAGCGCCAAAGTACCAGGAGGCCAGAGAGACAATGTGCCAGAGTGTGGACAGTGCGGGAGGAGGCACAAATGAGCTTGCTATGGTCCGAGTACCTATTTTGTGTTGGCCTAAGGTTTTCTACCATGGTCTTAATCTCGGTTTTGATGATAACAAACAAGGAACTAATGTTTCATTGAGAAACCTTTCAGGTTCCAAGTCAGTTAGCGCACGTCGTCCCCGATCGGAAAAATTGAAGAAATTGGATAAATCGACAAGGATGCTCGTCAATGCTCGGGATTCTACAGGAAGTTAGAGTTTAGATTTAGGGTGTCTAGAATGTAATGTAATCCTCTTAATGATGCAAAGAACCCAAAAACCAAACCCGAACTCCAAAACATGAAAACTCAGAAACTGCCCTGAAATCACTAAGCCTAGGGAGCTCCTTGGAGGACTACATGACCTAGACATTTTCTTGACACAAAAAATGGCGGTAATTTTTACTTGGGTAGAAACTAAATAACGAGGTATTTTTAAGGATTTTTTGGAAGCCTTTAGCCTACCCATATTTGACCCGGGAGATTAGAAAATTTCTGTTTTCCGAAAATTTGTACTAGACCCCAAAAACTAGATTTTGATTTAATGATTTTGATATTTTAGATATTTTTATTGAATCCAAATGTTGGGTAAACCTTATATAACATTTATGTTTTAACTTAAAGTTAAGAAATATTATATAAGTAGACTTAGCGAAGACGGAACCAGAAACGAGCAAACGAGCAAAAAAATCAGCAAACTGGGCTGATTTTTCCAGTTTTGGTCGACTAGTCGGTCGATCAAATAGGGTTGAAAATTGGCAGTAGCCAATTAGGTCGACCGAAGTGTGCTAGAAAGTGGCAGTTTGCTCTCCGACGATCGACCGGACGGCGAAAACGACTAGTTTTCCGCCCGTTGAGCCAGATGTTTCATTCCATCTCCTCAAGGGTTATAAATAGAAGTCTTAGCAAGCCTTCCACCCTTGATCCAAGCTTCCATTGAGCCATATTTGATCATCTCTAAAGGATTTCTTGAGCCATCTCTTTGCAATCCCTAGTTTCCATGATAAAAACTTTGATCTAGCCTTTGAACCTTCAAGATTCATCTTCTCATGGCATCAAGAGGACTAGGGAGTTTCTTTTGGAGCTAAGTATAGTTTGATTTGTTTATTGCTCCAATTGTTATTGTATTTTCTTGGTTATTTTCATTGTATACCATTTATGTAAACCTAGGTTGCTAGGTTTGATTGAGTTGGTGGTTGCCTTGGTGTTAAGGCTTAAACCCACCATCGTAAACATAGTTTACTAGGATTAGTCGAGTTGTCCTTAGGTTGAGGTGGGAGAGTGCTCTCGGTAGGAAGGCGGGATACTTTCAGGTGTGAAAGTATCTTCGGTTTGAGAGCAGAGACTTTCCGGTGTAATGTCCTCATTGTAAGGAAACTAATTAATCTAGTTAAACTAGTTTGGAAATCCTAAACGGGGTGCTTAGGTAGTGGAGTAGGCATTGGGGCCGAACCACTATAAATAATTATGTTAACATTGATATATTTCTTTTTTATTAATTGCTTTATCATTTATCGCTTCCGCATTTAATCATTTAATTGTGAATTGCCTAAGTAATCTAAGAAATATTTAAAATCAGAATTAGGCGATAAGATTAGTTAACACACTATTCACCCCCCTCTAGTATGGTAATTTTCCCAACAATTGGTATCAGAGCAGGTCATAGATTGAGATTTCACCATCTCCTTTACATCGTCTCTCAATTCGAAAATGGCACTAGAGTGTTTAGCGTCTTCACCTCCTAGGTTCGATGCCTCGAACTTTGGTCTTTGAAAATACAGGATATACACATATTTAAAGACTAAAGGTTTTGTTGTCCTTAACATGCTAAGACTAGAATTTATTGAGCCTAAGGTTCACATGCATGCATGGAGTGAATTAGATAAGAAAATGTTTAAGCATAATGGAGATGCCATGAATTGTATTCTTTGCACCTTACCAAATGGCATTTTTGAATAAGTCATGCATTTCGCTACGGCTTTTGATTTATGGGCTAGTTTGAATGTTTTATACGATCATGCTAAAACCAAAGAAATTGGTACATTTAATGAAGGTAGTGATGACAATGGTCATTCACCTGTCCCTAATCTTGGTTTTGATGCCCATAGCTCTCCTAGTGAAAGAAGTAGCTCCAAGAGCTGAAAAAGAAAGGTAATTTATCATACTTGCAAAGAAAAGGGGTGTAAGACCTGAAAAATTTACGAATATAAAAATCTATTTTGGTGCAGCGCGTCGGACCCGGGGTTAGTCGAGTCGAGCCTCGGAATCGCCTCGAGTAGAAGGTATAACTCGACTAATGTAGTATGAAGTTTAAATTTGGTTAAATGACCATTTCCTTTTATGCATTGATGCTTTAATTGAGTTAAGATCGACTCGTGTTGCGAATAGAATCGAAACCCAAGTCAGACTCGGACTGAGTCGAGTCAAGGTTAAGTCGTAAGGGGAAAATAATGCATTTTAGATGAGGGAATAAAATCCCTCATCATTGAGCCGTGCAGCTCATCTAGGAGCCGCACAAATCCCGAGCAAGAGAGAGGGGAGAAAGAGGGAGGAGGGATCTTGGTCGGTCCGGAAATCACGTTGACGCCGGAAGATTCGAGATCGCCAACGTCCGATTCTTCTTCTTCCTCAATCAAAGGTGAGTGGTCGATCCTAGTTAGATGGGTAGGCATGTGGCCGACCCTTAGAATGGTGAATTGTGGGTTTTCTCTCGTCGGATCTTGTGAATCTGAGGTTTCCTCGATGATTATAGTTTTTATTGCATGTTGTAATCACGCGATGAATGTTTCCACATTGTTTTTCTTAGATCTAGGGGTCGACTAGATGAGGGAAAAGGGGAAAGGTCATGCTGAATTTTTCACCAACTCCCTCGCTTGGCCTAAACCCCCCCTATAGTTCGTGTATATTTAAATTTGTATGATTCACGATTCAATTGATGCCATAGTTGTTTGAGATTCTTTCTCCCTAGGAGTTTTTAGTGTTCGGTCGATCAAGGAAAGCCTTGATCAAGGTCTGGCCGAACAATGAGGGGGGGAGGATTGGTCTACAATTCATCTAGGGTAGTTCATAAGGTTAAATGCTAGAGGTTGTGATCAAACAACAAGGATCAATCACCTTCTCCTACCCTTGTAGGCTCGGCCGAGTAAGGCATGCCTTGCTCAAGGTTCGGCCGAGCCAAGTAGGGGAAAGGTAATCGGAGAGGATTAGTTTACATACTTAGAAACATTTGAACATTAGAAAGCGAGGGTCACCTCGAAGTCAAGTCGAATTGAGAGGAGAAATAGGAAAGACACCAACTAAGGAAAACACCACCCAATTGCATATGTACATCTACACTTAGCGACATTAAGAAGTAGTAATTGCTTTCAATATTTTTCCTTATTAATTGCTATTTCTAGTAGAGCATTGCCATGATAGCTTTAATGTTACCTTGCTGGAAATTTTTGTTAAATGCAGAATTTACTTACTTATTTGATGCACTTTTATGTTTATTTATGGTAGTAGTGCTAGGTTAACTTTCCTATCACCTTAGGGCTATGCCACAACCATATATGGCCATTCTACACTTGTGACAGGTAGCCCATGCTAGTGTAATGTAGCAAATGACACTAGACAAATAGTAGGAAAACTTTAAAGTGCGTGTTAATTATGGAAACTCGAATGTATATGAGTTAGAATGCTTTCGCATGGTTTGATTAGAGTATAGTAATGTACGGATGATACTGGCCCAGAATCAAGGGCCAAGTATGGGTAGACACCCGAGATTTTATATAAGGGAACTCTAGACACTTGCTTGTGTGATGTGATTGTGATAGTCTGCCGAGATGCTTGAGTAGTCAGAATGACAAATACATGACTCGGCCAGTGATTGGGTCTTGAGATATCACCAGCAGGCCCGCTAGGTGTCAGACTTCAATTGGTTGGGACTAGCTATCCCTACCCCAGAAGGTGTTCGGAGACTAGCAGACCATCCTAGTCGATGGCCCGAGAACATCTTGATTTCACCTTGGTACTGTGTGGTCCGACTGGCCAGTGTATTATTACGATGTATTGTAGGGCTGGTTATGGCCGGAATTCCTAGACCATGAGTAGGCCCTAAGGGCCGGATGCCAAGTGGCTAAATTAGGCCGTTATGGCGGGTTTCTATTTCTAATATATGGTCTATATAGGACGACCCCTGGGGTCGGTTGTCATATCAAAAGTAACTTACCTCTCTGACTTTATACTATGCTGCCTTATATATATTTATGCACGCTTACAGGGGATTATGTGGAGGTTCGGAAGAACCGCTCACTGTGTCCCAAGTGGACTCACGGTTTATTTCTTTTTGTGTTGCAGAGCATGATCAGTGAGTTGAGGCTTGACGTAATGGTGTAGCTGGAGGGCAGGCGATGGTGTCAATCTCGTAGCGGCGTCCTTTAGTCATAGTCTAGTGGTCTAGATGTTTTCATTTTCCTACACTGATAGTTGTTGTCTTTTAAGCTTGTACTCAACTTTGAACTTGAGATGTTTCAGTTTGTGATGATGTTAGTTACTCTTCTCTTTTCAAAAATAATGTGAACTTTTGAAACTTTAAATAAAACTGTATTGTGGTTTCTTTTTATTCGATGTGTTTCTGGTTTCTCGTTGGTTAGTGTAGGTAGTAAGCTTCAGGGTAGTATGTAGACCCTGGCCGATCACACGACCCTGAGTTGTGGTGTGACAAAGTTGGTATCAGAGCTTCTGGTTAGCTCTTGACTATGACTAAGAGTTGGGTACCGCATGAGACATATGCTAGCATGTCGATATATGGTATTGTTATGCTACGAGATCGGGCAACCACGACTGCACTGAGTGCACCATGCGATTATTAAATTTTAAAAGCTTATGTTAGAAATTTAATATGTGACAGGAAACTTTTTCTTTTCTGTGATAGTGTAATGGAGGCTCCTAATGCTACACTGAGCGGTAGTGGCAGTAACTCGACAGAACGTCGAGGCCGGGGGTGAGGCCGAGGCTGGGCCCGGGGCAGAGATAGGGAGCAGTCTGAGGGTTAGGGGCAAGAGTCAGCAGTTGCTCAATTGCAGGTTCGGGTAACTCAGCTAACTGAGGTGCTCCTTAGGGAGCAAGAACTAAGGCAACAGATGCAGCAGCAGTAGCAGCCGCAGTAGCCACCGCTGCAACCAGTACCTGTAGTTCCGTTGGTACCGATAATGGTCGAGACTGTAACACCAATGG
This sequence comes from Canna indica, assembly GCA_034359265.1. Classification (NCBI taxonomy): domain Eukaryota; kingdom Viridiplantae; phylum Streptophyta; class Magnoliopsida; order Zingiberales; family Cannaceae; genus Canna; species Canna indica. The sequence continues at coordinate 44,095,446 of CP136893.1, forward strand.
TCAGGACTTCGGGAGCCCCAACCTATGCAAACTTCGTCATGCTAAAGCCACCATAGTTCACCGAAACAGATCGGCAGGTGGAAGTGACTGAGTTTTTGGGGGATTGCTATGAATTATGCATGGAGCTGGGGTGCTCATCGGAGGCAGCGGCTCGTATGGTCAAACTTCAAATGAGGGGACCGGCAAAGGTCTGGCTGCACACTAGGAGGGCTCGCAGGGCTGCAGGCGCACCACCTCCCACATGGGAGGAATTCAGGGCGGTTGTGGAGGAGCAGTATCTGCCAATGAGTGTTCGCGACAAGCGAGCCCGAGACTTTGAGATGTTGCCTCAGTCTGGAGGCATGTCATTATCAGAATATGAGATGGAGTTCAACAATCTTTCCAAATATCATCTGACCCTAGTGGCATCTGAGACCGCCAGGGTCAAGAGGTTTGTGGCAGGCCTGAGGCCACAGATCGGCAGGCTCATCCACTACACTAAGGATTCCACTCTTGCTCGGGTAGTGGATGAAGCCCTTCGGAAGAAAGCCATGGTGCCGTTTGAAAGGAATGACGGGTCATTGGTAGTATCAATGCCTACGGGCGATGCAATCATAGCCAAATCAATTTACCAAGGCTGCGAAGTGCTCATTTGCGGTCATGTATTGAGTGAAGATCTGACACTCTTACCCACACTTGAACTCGATGTCATCCTTGGGATGGATTGGTTGGTAGAGCACTTTTCATTGCTGGATTGTAGGGTTAAAACTATTATGTTCAGCAAGCCCGGACTGCCGCAGTTCACCCTCGAAGGAGAGAGAGGAAGCAAGCCGATAGGGGTCATCTCAGCCCTAAAGGCTCGTAAGCTGCTTCAGGGCAGTTGCCAATCTTTCCTGGCCTTCGTATCCATGGCCGAGGAAGAAGGGGGTGAGTCAAGAGATCCCAGTGGAACCCCGGTAGTTTGTGAGTTCCCCGATGTGTTTCCCGAGGAATTTCTGGGATTGCCGCCCATAAGGGAAGTTGATTTTTGCATTGATCTGCAGCCCGAGGCAAAGCCGATTTCTATCCCACCTTATAGGATGGCACTGGCCAAACTCAGGGAGTTAAAAGTGCAATTGCAAGAAATGCTAGACCTGGGTTTCATACGGCCAAGCGTGTCACCGTGGGGTGCCCCGGTACTCTTCGTGAAAATAAGGATGGGTCAATGCGCATGTGCATCGACTATATGTAGCTAAACAAAGTGACAGTCAAGAATCGTTACCCACTGCCGAGGATAGACGATTTGTTTGACAAGTTCCAGGGGGCACAATAGTTTTCGAAGATAGACTTAAGGTCCGAATACCATCAGCTGAGAATCCGGGACTGTTATGTGCCTAAGACGGCCTTTAGGACTCGCTATGGTCACTACGAGTTCCTAGTGATGTCCTTTGGTCAAACCAATGCACCTGCTGCCTTCATGGACCTGATGAACAGGATATTTAAGGAGTACCTGGACAGCTTTGTGATCGTCTTCATTGATGACATCTTGGTATACTCCAAGAGTGAAGAGGAAAACTCTGAGCACTTGAGGATGGTCCTGAAAACCCTCAGAGAGCACCGGTTGTTTGCTAAATTTTCCAAGTGTGAATTCTGGTTGGAAAGTCACCGTAGGGTTTCTGGGCCATGTAGTTTCCAAGGAGGGGATAAGGGTAGATCCTGCAAAGGTGGAGGTGGTGCAGAACTGGAGGCGGCCAACCAGCGTGACTGAGATTCGTAGTTTTCTTGGTTTGGTTGGGTACTACCAAAAGTTCGTAGAGAACTTCTCTAGGATTGCAGCCCCTTTGACTTGATTGACTCAGAAAAAGGTCAAATTCATTTGGGATGACAAGTGTGAGGCGAGCTTCCAGAAGCTAAAGGAATGTTTGACATCTGCACCCGTGTTGGTTGTACCTTCCGGCTCATGAGGGTTTGTAGTCTTCTGTAATACCTCTCGTGTTGGCCTAGGCTACGTTCTGATGCAGTTTGGCAGAGTCATAGCCAATGCGTCCCGCCGGTTGAAAGTTCATGAAAAGAACTATCCGACGCACGACCTAGAGCTAGCAGCGGTAGTTTTTGCACTGAAGCTCTAGCGGCACTATCTGTATAGGGAGACTTGCGAGATCTATACGAATCACAAGAGCCTCCAGTACTTGCTTACCCAAAAGGAGCTGAACCTCAGACAGAGGAGGTGGCTGGAGCTCCTAAAGGATTATGACTGCACCATTATGTATCATCCGAGGAAAGCAAATGTGGTAGCAGATGCTCTAAGAAGAAAATCCATGGGCAGTTTGGCTCATTTGAAAATCAAGCGGAAGCCTCTAGCTCGAGAGTTGGCGTTGTGCCTAGATGGGGGTACAACCTTAACAATGTCAGCTTCAGGTGCCTTGCTGGCATACCTGCGGGTACAATCCACACTAGTGGACATGTTGCGTGTCGCGCAGGGACAGGATGTCTTTTGTGCGCTGACCAAGGACTTAGTGCAGAGAGGCGATGCAGAGAATGGATTCAGGTTGGACTCAGAGGGTGTTCTGAGGTTCAAAGACCGAATTGTGGTGCCGGATATGGCAGAGGTGTGCAGGCAAGTCCTGGAGTTGGGTCATCGTTCCACTTATACGATGCATCCAGGGGACACGATTCAATTGATGCCATAGTTGTTTGAGATTCTTTCTCCCTAGGAGTTTTTAGTGTTCGGTCGATCAAGGGAAGCCTTGATCAAGGTCTGGCCAAACAATGAGGGGGAGAGGATTGGTCTACAATTCATCAAGAGTAGTTCATAAGGTTAAATGCTAGAGGTTGTGATCAAACAACAAGGATCAATCACCTTCTCCTACCCTTGTAGGCTCGGCCGAGTAAGGCATGCCTTGCTCAAGGTTCGGCCGAGCCAAGTAGGGGAAAGGTAATCGGAGAGGATTAGTTTTCATACATAGAAATATTTGAACATTAGAAAGCGAGGGTCACCTCGATCGTCAAGTTGAATTGAGAGGAGAAATAGGAAAGACACCAACTAAGGAAAACACCACCCAATTGCATATGTACATCTACACTTAGCGACATTAAGAAGTAGTAATTGCTTTCAATATTTTTCCTTATTAATTGCTATTTCTAGTAGAGCATTGCCATGATAGCTCTAATGTTACCTTGCTGGAAATTTTTGTTAAATGCAGAATTTACTTACTTATTTGATGCACTTTTATATTTATTTATGGTAGTAGTGGTAGGTTAACTTTCCTATCACCTGAGGCTATGGCACATCCATATATAGCCATTCTACACTTGTGACAGGTAGGCCACGCTAGTGTAATGTAGCAAATGACACTAGACGAATAGTAGGAAAACTTTAAAGTGTGTGTTAATTATGGAAACTCGAATGTAGATGAGTTAGAATGCTTTCTCATGGTTCAATTAGAGTATAGTAATGTACGAATGATACTGGCCTAGAATCGAGGGTCAAGTATGGGTAGACACTCGAGATTTTATATAAGGGAACTCTAGACACTTGCTTGTGTGATGTGATTATGATGGTCTGCCGAGATGTTTGAGTAGTCAGAATGATGAATGCATGACTCGGCCAGTGATTGGGTCTTGAGATATCACCAGCGGGCCCGCTAGGTGTCAGACTCCAGTTGGTTGGGACTAGCTATCCCTACCCCAGACGTTGTTCGGAGACTAGCAGACCATCCTAGTCGATGGCCCGAGAACTTCTTGATTTCACCTTGGTACTATGTGGCCCGAGTGGCCAGTGTATTATTACCATGTATGGTAGGGCTGGTATGGCCGAAATTCCTAGACCATGAGTAGGCCCTAAGGGTTGGATGCCAAGTGGCTAAATTAGGCCATTATGGCGGGATTCTGTTTCTAATATATGGTCTATACAGGACGACCCTTGGGGTCGATTGTCATATCAAAAGTAACTTACCTCCCTGACTTTATACTATGCTGCCTTATATATATTTATGCATGGTTACAGGGGATTATGTGGAGGTTCGGTAGAATCGCTCACTAAGTCCCAAGTGGACTCACAGTTTATTTCTTTTTGTGTTGCAGAGCATGATCAGTGAGTTGAGGCTTGACATCATGGTGCAGCTGGAGGGCAGGCGGTGGTGTCAATCTCGTAGCGGCGTCCTTTAGTCATAGTCTAGTGGTCTAGATGTTTTCATTTTCCTACACTGATAGTTGTTGTCTTTTAAGCTTGTACTCAACTTTGAACTTGAGATATTTCAGTTTGTGATGATGTTAGTTACTCTTCTCTTTTCAAAAAAATTGTGAACTTTTGAAACTTTAATTAAAACTGCATTGTGGTTTCTTTTTATTCGATGTGTTTCTAGTTTCTCGTTGGTCAGTGTAGGTAGTAGGCTTCAGGGTAGTATGTAGACCGTGGCCGATCACACGACCCTGAGTTGGGGTGTGACAAGGGGGCATGTGAAGAAAAATTGCCCAATCATGAAGAATAAAGCAAGGAAGAGGTCAAGTGCTTCCACCTCCAACTCTCACTCAGTTGAAGCACCCTCTAACCATGACTATGAAGCCACGTCCAAACTTAGCCTCATGGATGCTAATGATGAGGTACACTCTCCTTCACCTAGTCATGATAATGTTAATGACATTGCTAGTTCTACTAGTTCTCATGACATGCCATATGATGAGTTAGTAGATGAGTGTAGAAAGATGTATGCCTTGCTTGTTAGAAAAGATAAGGAAAATAAGATGCTAAAGAAAGAAAATGTGATGCTTAATTCTCATGTGCATGAATTAAAGCTAGAAAATGAGAAATTGAAATTTAGTTCATTTGATTTATGTCATGATAGATTGAAGCTTGAGCTTAAGGACTTAAATCTTGAAAATGAAATTTTAAAATTTGAGAATTCAAAAATCGTAAGTGAGAACAATATTTAGAAATCCCAACTATATGTCATGCAAAAGTCAATTGAAGTTTCAAAAGATGAGATTTTGTTCTTGAACAAAGAAGTACATAATTTGAGAAACTCAACTTCCTTCAAGAAAATTGGAAAGAAAAATGTTTCTTTCAAAAATGCATTTGTTCATCATAAATCTCATGCTAAGAAAAATGATAACAAAAAGTTTCATGATCATTGTTTTTGTTGCGGTGTCTATGGGCATGCTATATATGATTGTGCATTTAAGATGAACCCAAGTGGAGTTAAAACACTTTGGGTAGCTAAGCCCTCTAACCCCTAAGGACCCAAAGTCATTTGGTACCAAAGGTCTCATGCTCTTTTGTAGGGGGAGCCACCACACAAGGGTAATGGAAATTGAAGAGTTGGAGTTGACCAAGAAATTGAAGGAAGGATCCTTGAATGGTTGCAACTTCAAAGTCTTCACCTAGACTAGATGCCTTAGGTTTAAGAATTGGCATCTAAATCACTTGGTATCATCACCTTTTCTCTACTTGTATGTTTGAAGTTGGTGTTTATGCTACATGCTTAAAATTGATTGATTTTCCCCGCTCTTAATATATTTCAAATGATTTTTGATTTTTTGATTTCCGGTCTCTTCGGAGACCTATGTAGCCTATAACGAGTTCATGCGACCTTGCGGTTTTAAATCGTAGGCTCATTGTGGCCTTTCGGTTTTCAACCAATAGGAAGGGTTGGAGATCATGTTTTCATTTATATTTCACTTGTGATCTCTTAAAATTCGTTTTGATATCATTCGATTTCATTTTGAAACGAATTTGAAACTATTTAGCAAAGTAGATATTAATATCGATAATTGATCCCTCTCTTTGCTACTTAGTTTGATAACTTGCTAGTAATTATATTCTCATTATCCTACTAATAAATATTGCTTGCAAGTTATGATAAAATGGAAGACTTAAGAAATTGGAAAGAAAAAGACAAGTTTGGCAAAATTTCCAAGAATGAGGTATGAGTTTGAGTTTGAGTTTGGCAAAAATCTTTGTATAATAGTTGAATATTCATGCTTTAATGATGTCTCTATACTCATGATTGATTTTGCATGACAAGACTATGAAATTTCTTGAGTAGGTAAAATTTTGATAACTTAGGAAATTTCATGATATCTTGATTGAATGAAATTTGCTCTAGGTTGAAATTCATATTAGAGACCTCATTTTGAGTTAGTAGTTGGAAAACATGTTTAGTTACACACATGACATGATTGTAGGTGTTCAAACTTGAAAATTCATGTGTAGATGAACAAGGTGATAACTAGATCACTTTAGGGGACTTAAGCTTAGAAAAGTTTGACCTAAGTCAACAAATCGACTTGGACACTTCATTTTAAGTTCAAACTTAATAAACATGTTTAGGAATAGGTATGACATGTTTCCATGCACTTAGAATGAGAAATTCATATGGATATGGATAAAATGACATAGAGGCCATTTCATGATAACCTCTTTTGAACCATGTTGACTCAAGTCAACAAATTGACTTAGAGGTCTCATTTCCAATCTATATTTGAGGAACATGTTTAGATTACTCATGTTAGGTGTCCATAGGTTTAAGTTCGAAAAATCATGAATAAATGATAAGATTGAAACTTAGCAAGTTTCATGATAACTAGCTTAGTTTTGAATGAAACCATGCTAGGTTGATATCTTGACTTAAGGACATAATTTTCATCATACACTCTTTACATGACCATTATGTGGTGTCATAAAGTTTGAATGAAAACTGAACACGTTTTGAAAAATAACTAAAAATTACGGAAATTCCATTTAAACTTTAGCATTTTCAGTTATTTTTAGAAAAATATAGAAAAATCATTTTTAACTGATTCTTGAAACTGTACCTTCACTGAAAAATGTAGTTTCTTGAGTAAAAATTTCAGAAATTTTCATCAAAAATCAGATTTATAGTGGAATTTTGAAGTTGAATTTCAAAAATACAAAAGTATCACCTCTCGAAATATCAATCTTTCCGATACTTTGATTTTTCGTCAAAAACTTCAAATGAAACTTTGTGCATACAATTTTGATTCCATTTCTAACATCATTCACACCATTACTTGAGTAAAATCATTTCTAGGAATGATTTTGATATCTTGAATGATAGCTAGAAATATCCATTTTTTCATTGAAATCAATATAGGATGAAAAATGAACTTAGACAATTTATTTTCAGCTCAAACTTGACACACACATCTTAAATGATCATTCAGCGATGTCTGGAAAGTTTGAAGCAAAAATGATAATTTTTGGGAAAACACCTAAAATTAACGAAAATGCCCCTAGACTTTCAAGAATTTTATGAATTTATAGGAAACTGATTTTTGACTGATTCTTGAACCTGTAGATTCCTTGAAAAATGTAGTTTGTCCAGTTAAAGTTTCAAAAAATTTCATCAAAAATATGATTTTGTATAGATTTAAAAGTTTGATTTTTGAAGACTTAAAGTATACGTTGACCTATGTCAAAAAGTGAGTTAGAAACCTCATTTTAAGCCCAAACTTGATCAATATACTTAGACTCACTCATGTTAGATATCTAGGTACCTAAATATGAGAATACATAAGTAGATAGCAAAATTTGATACTTAGTCATTTTCATGTTTTCGTGCTAAGTTCATATTTTGATCAAATGACATTCTTTTCACTTCAAACTTGATATACATGTTTTACATGACCATATCTTTGTATTTTGAAAGTTTGAATGATTTCTGGAAATGTCATAAAAATCTCATTTATTTACGAAAATGCCACTAAAGTATCTTTCTTCTCAAGTTGCTCATTTTTCCGATACTTTAAATTTTCATTAGATTTTCAAATGAGACTTGAAGTATGATATTTTAAATTCACTTATAGTATCGTTCTACTCATTTGATGAGAAAAATCATTTCTAAAATGATTTTTGACTCCTTGATCGATACACAAAAATATCAATACTTAAGCCTATACATGATTTCTAGACTTGGAATGTATTTATCATCTAATGTTATCATGTATGATTTAGTCTCATATTAGATATTTGATTTTTCATCCCTTTAGTTCAGATTTTCATGTTTCATGGAAAAAAAATTTAGAGTCTCAACTTTGACTATAGGTTGACCTTTCTTGCCCTTTTTGATTGATATCAAAAGGGGGAGAAAAATATAGGTAAATGGGAAGAAAATATAGGAAAACCATTTATATAGATAGGGGGAGTTCTATTATATAGATATGCATATTGATAGGGGGAGAAATCCCATGTTTGATATCCTCTATGCTTAAATATAGATATTTTCTTAAAGATGTTTGTTATCATCAAAAAGGGGGAGATTGTTGGCCTAAGATTTTCTACCTTGGTTTTAATCTCGGTTTTGATGATAACAAACATGGAACTAATGTTTCATTGAGAAATCTTTCAGGTTCCAAGTCGGTTAGCGCACGTCGTCCCCGATCATAAAATTTGAAGAAATCGAAGAAATCGGCAAGGACTCTCGTCGACGCTCAGGATTCTTCGAGAAGTTAGAGTTTAGGTTTAGGGTGTCTAGAATGTAATGTAATCCTCTTTATGATGGAAAGAACCCAAAACATGAAAACCCGAGAACCGCCCTGAAATTCACTAAGCCTAGGGAGCTCCTTGGAGGGCTATACCGCTATATGACCTAGACATTTTCTTGACATAAAAAATGGCAATAATTATTCCTTGGGTAGAAACTAGATAATGAGATATTTTTAAGGATTTTTTGGAAGCCTTTAGCCTACCCATATTTGACCAGGGAGATAAGAAAATTTCCGTTTTCTGAAAATTTGTACTAGACTCCAAAAACTAGATTTTGATTCTTAAGGATTTTAATTTTTTAGATATTTTTATTGAATCCAAATGGGGGGTAATCCTTACATAACATTAAAGTTAAGAAATGTTATATAAGTAGACTTAGTGAAGACAGAACCAGAAATGAGCAAACGAGCAAAAAAATCAGCAAATTGGGCTGATTTTTCCAGTTTTGGTCGATCGGTCGGTCGACCGAATAGAGTTGAAAATTGGTAGTAGCCAATTTAGTTGACCGTTCGATCGACCGAATGTGGCGGAAAATTGGTAGTAGCCAATTCGGTCGACCGGTCGATTGATCGACCGAAGTGTGCTAGAAAGTGGCAGTTTGCTTTCGGTCGATCAACCGGCCATCGACAGGACGGCAGAAATGGCTAGTTTTCCGCCCATTGAGCTGGCTATTTTATTCCATCTCCTCAATGCTTATAAATAGAAGCCTTAGCAAGCTTTCCACCATTGATCCAAGCTTCCATTGAACCATATTTGATCATCTCTAAAGGATTTCTTGAGCCATCTCTTTGCAATCCCTAGTTTCCATGATAAAAACCTTGATCTAGCCTTTGAACCTTCAAGATTCATCTTCTCAAAGCATCAAGAGGACTAGGGAGTTTCTTTTGGAGATAAGTATAGTTTGATTTGTTTATTGCTCCAATTGTTATTGTATTTTCTTGGTTATTTTCATTGTATACCATTTATGTAAACCTAGGTTGCTAGGTTTGATTGAGTTGGTGGTTGCCTTGGTGTTAAGGCTTAAACCCACCATCGTAAACATAGTTTACTAGGATTAGTCGAGTTGTCCTTAGGTTGAGGTGGGAGAGTGCTCTCGGTAGGAAGCCGGGATACTTCCGGGTGTGGAAGTGCCTTCGGTTTGAGACCGGAGACTTTTTGGTGTAAAGTCCTGATTGTAAGGAAACTAATTAATCTAGTTAAACTAGTTTGGAAATCCTAAGCGGGGTACTTAGGTAGTGGAGTAGGCATTGGGGCCGAACCACTATAAATAATTGTGTTAGCATTGATATATTGTTTTGTATTAATTGCTTTATCATTTATCGCTTCCGCATTTAATCATTTAATCATTAATTGCCTAAGTAATCTAAGAAACGTTTAAAATCGGAATTAGGCGATAAGATTAGTTAACACACTATTCAACCCCCCCCCCCCTCTAGTGTGGTCATTTCCCCAACATTTTGCGTTTGGCTAGCCAGGCCATATCAGGAGGGACTACCCTGCAAGCAGTCAAGCAGCAGTACCACCCGGAGGGAGAGCTCCTATAATAGCTTTAGTGGTGCAGTGGACTCAGACTCAGGGGACAGGGCAGTAGCGCAAGGCGGGTCTAGGGAGGCCCCCTGCTCTTGTCTTTGCATTGACTCCTGAGGGCGCGGAGGCGTCCAATACAGTGGTAACAGGTATCATTTCAGTTAGTATATTACCTTGCTATGCACTATTTGATCCATGTGCTACTCATTCATTTCTATCTGAGTTGCTGGCATCGAGGTTGGGGAAGGATATATTACCTGATGGATGGTTTCCAGAGTGTGTTCTATGCTTCCAAACTATTTTTCTGGTCGAAACGATAGGTTACATGACTATGTTCAGCAAACTATGCACATTACAAATAGGATTTCAAAATCAACCCTAAAATAAACAATTCAGCATGCAGTTTTCCGCCTAATTGAGTTTCAACACATTAGAGATGATTTAATCCGAAAATTACATAATTAAATTCCTTAATTATCAACACACCTGAATTATATCATGGAGACAAAATTCACAAGAATTAAATCATGTTTGTTTAGCCAAGATTTACAAGCATCAAGATAATCTTTAAACAAGATCTCAACTTCATGATCAAGAACCCATATTAAGCACACCCATGGCTTAAGATCAAAATCATATTTTTATAAACATGATTAAATTCCAAAAAATCATAGATTTAAATCTAAGGCATGCAACCACAATTTAAGAACCTAATTAAGCAAACAATTCAAGTTTTACACTTCAAGATAAACAAGATCGCTCACTTGGGCATTTCACCGAACACCTTGAGGGCGCCCCTAATTCTTCCTTGGCCGAGCACCCCTAGGATCATCCTAGGGCTGTCGAGCCTCATAGGGGAGGGTTTAGGGCCTCCTCAAGCATGACACAAAAAAAGAACGGCGAGCATCCGAGAGATCATCGAAAATAAATCAAGAACATCAAGCCTCCAAGAACGGCTTCAAGAAACTCTAAGAAATCCCGAAGAAGAAGGGTAAAACCACTCACCTAATTTGGAAAGATGATTAGAAAAAATCCTGGACGATGGCCCTCGAATCCAACTTCAAAAGATGGTGGCTCGACTCAAGAAAGGGGAAGAGAGGGGGGCGGCAGGTCACTTCAAGCCGTCGGCTTGAGGAGAGGAAAAGGGGAAGAGAGGGAAGAGAGAGGGGCGGCTCGGCTTGGCTGGGCGGCTCCTCTCTGCTCGACTCCAAGGAAGGAAGAAGAAAGGGAAAAAGAGGGAGAGGGCGGCTGGCTCGGCGGTGGCTAGCTTGGCGGCTCCAAGCAGGAAAGGGGAAGGGCGGCTGGCTCCTCCCTTCAAACCTTTGTGCGGCTCCAACGGGGAGCCGCATGCCAATGGGGGAGGGTTTTTATACCCTCTTCCTTAGACCTAAACCCACTAACCCCCTTACCAAACCCGAATCCGCCTTGAGCCAAATCTAAACCCGCTAACCCGAACAAGCTTAATTAATACAATCTAAACCCATAGATGAAAACAAGCAACCAACACATTCAATCTAATTAAATAAATTAGCTATATATAATTAAAAATTATAATTCAACTCACCCGAGCTCGCAGGCTCGCACCGGACCATGAGTTGACTCGGCTCCACCTCGAACTAGTCCAGTAGGCTGGAAAACATAAACCATAGGAGGAAAAATATAATTAAGATATCTAGGATATTACACTCATGCACAAGCCAACTCACAAAAGATAGCGGAAAGAAACAACAATTTTATTTATAAGAGAAACAAAAACAGATTTTTATTAAATAATATAGTTTTTGTCAAAACATGAATGTCCCCATGGGACTACAACTCCAAAATACCAAAACAAAGGTGCATGACAAACTACTACAGACTCGACTACGACCCCTAACTAGGACTGCTATGAGATCATGTGGCTCCTCTGCCCTCCAGCTGCACCAAGTGCTCCAGCACACCTCACCAGTCAACCTCTGCAAAACAAAACAACGACAACGAGTGAGTTCAAAGAACTCAGTGAGCGGTTCTACCAACCCCCACGATAAAACATCACAGAGATAAGATGCGCAAAGTAAAACTCCTAACTCAAGCAAGAAAAGGTCACAAGGGAGTGACCAGGTAACAGACCATCTGGCCACCACGCTCTCGAAAGCAGCCAACACCCAAATGGTGAAGATCAACAAGCCTAAGCCCACCATGCCCTAAGGCAACAACACATACTAGGATAATCTGGAAGGCCCTCCGAATTTATCCTAGCATAAAGAAACTCAGGAGCAATCGGGAAGGCCCTCCGAACTTACCCCTTTAAGATATCACAGGAATAATCGGGTAGGCCCTCCGAACTTATCCCACGAGGCTAACCAGAACAGTCGGGATTTGCTCAACCAAACTTGTTCCACATATTGGGAATTAGCCATCTAATCTCCTAGGCCTAGCTCGTAATCCGGCTCCTCAACGAGCCTCTCTGCCATTCAGAAAGATATGGCGCAACATGACCTAAGTCAAGTCTCTCCTACAGTGTCTTAGGGGTGTTCTTATTGGAAAGCGTCTCAACACTCCAATACCCGACCCCAACTCCTAGACCCGTAATGTCATAACCTGTGTGGTTTTATTTCATGTATAAACATCACTTGTTGGTTTATAACAGATTATGCTGACCCTTTTTCCCCAATTTTAATTATGCAATTAAAATTTATATCACCAAGATTAGGGTTTTATTTTAGCTTACTGTTGAGCCCCAAACTGGTGCACCCGAGTCGAATCTGACTCCCAAAGTGTATCCTCTGAATCCCGACTATGTTTGCTGGTCAAAATGATAGGTTACACGACTATGCTCAGTAAACTATACACACAACAACATGAATTTCAAAATCAGCCCTAAATCAATAATTCAGCATATAGTTTTCAGCGAAAGAATTCCAGCACATCAAGGGAATAAACCCATAATTTATAGAAATTAAATCATTAATGACTCTCAAAACAGAATTATAACATTGAGACAAAATTCACAAGAATTAAATCATGTTTGTTTAGCCAAGATTAGCAAGCATCAAGATAATCTTTAAACAAGATTCCAACTTCATGTTCAAGAACCCATATCAAACACACCCATGGCTACATGATCAAATTCTATTTTTATAAACATGATTGAATTCCAAAAAACACAGATGTAATTTTAAAGCATGCATCAACATTACAAGAACCTAAATTGGTAAGCAATTCAAGGTATAGATCTTATGATAAACAAAAACCCTCACTTAGGCATTTCATCGAACACCTTGAGGGCACCCTCTTCTTCCACCTTGGCCGAGCACCCCTAGGGTATTCCTAGGGCTGTCGAGCCACAAAAGGGGAATCCTCGAGTTCCCTTCCACAAGTTGGCACAAGATTTAGCGATCAAAACCCACGATTTGACGAAAAACAACCTGGATCCAAACCTTCGTTTACCCGCAACCGCCTCAACCCGGATCCAAACCCACTAACCTCTCAACCCGCTAACCGAACTAAGCTTAATTAATCCTATTCTAATCCCATGGAAAATTACAAGCAACAACCACATGCACATCCACACATCACATAATTAAACAATCGTGCATTAAACTTAAATAAATTCATCCAATCAAGGAAAGAAACTACAAAATCAAATTCCTACTCACCCGACTCGGCTCGACCTCGAACTAGTCCGCTAGGCTGGCAAACACCCACAATAATTAGAAATTAGAATTAATAACTAGGATATTACAATTTTGGTCGATCGACTGACGCCCAACATGGGCAGAATGCCTTCGGTCGCTCGCTCGGTCGCCGACGATCGATCGGCAAGCGACTGGGCGTCGCTAACGGGCAAAAGAATGCCTGTTGACGAGCCCTCTTGTTTGGGGGGTTATAAATATTCATCCCAAACTCACTCCTAAGTAGTTATTGATGCTTCCAAGCCTCAAAGAGTGATCCTAAGCATTTCTACAACCTTCCTTTGAGCCATCCTTGCAAAATCCCTAGTTTTGATCTCCACTTGTTGATTTAGCCTTCAATCTTCATAGATTCATCTTCTCAAGACATCAAGAGGACTAGGGAGTTTCTTTTAGAGCTAAGTACTTGTTTGATTTATTGCTCCAATTGTTATTGTATTTTGTTGTTTATTTTGATTGTATATTAAGTGTATAAACCTAGGTTGCTACGTTTGATTGAGTTGGTGGTTGCCTTGGTGTTAAGGCTTAAATCCACCATTGTAAACTTTCTTGGTGAAATGGCCACACTAGAGGGGAGGTGAATAGTGTGTTAACTAAACTTGTCGCCTAAATTCGATTTTACACGTTTTCTTAAAATACTTGGGCAATTCACAATTTAACGATTAAATGCGGAAGCGATTAATGATAAAGCAATTAACACAAAATAATATATTAATGCTAACACAATTATTTATAGTGGTTCGGCCCCAATGCTTACTCCACTACCTAAGCACCCCTCTTAGGATTTCCAAACTAACTTTACTAGATTAATCTTGTTTAACTTACAATGAGGACTTTGACCCGAAGAGTCTCGCTCTCAACCTAAGGCACTTCCACACCCGAAAGTCTCCGCCTTCTTACCGAGAGCACTCTTCCACCTCAACCCTAAGGGACAACTCAACTAATCCTAGTAAACTATATTTACACCGGTGGAATTAAGCCTTGAACACAAAGGCAACCACCCAATCTATCAAACCTAGCAACCTAGGTTTGCACAAGTTCAAATACAATGAAATAAATACCAAAATACAAGTAATGGAGCAAAAATACAACAACACAAATACTTAGCTCACTACAAAAAAAAAATAGAATTAGTGGCAAGCTATTTTTGCCACAGTAGTGACCTACAAATGCAAAATGATGATTCAATGGCAAAAAAGTGCTTGTCAACTGTTTGCCACATTAGGTATGCCGCTAAAGGTCATTTTTGGCTTTTGTGACGAACTTTAGTGGATTGCCACAAATTGCAATTTCTTAGTGGCAAATGAAAAAGTCAAACTACCTCCACTCTATTGTGGCAAACGAGACTTGTTAACGCCACATATCATTTATTGCAAAAACTTTTGCCACTTATTAATAAATATTTGCCATTATTCTACCCTTTTCGTGGCAAAAATATATACATTTTGCCATTAAATATCTAATTTGCTATAAAAATTTTTGCCATTGTATGTTTGATCCTTTGTCATTAATCGCTAAAATGAATTTGCCACTAACACGATTTTAAATTTGGATTATTGCCATAATATTAGTGATGATTTTGCCACAATATGTAATGTGTTTGCCACAACTTTGAGAATCTATGATGAATAAATTTGCCACAAACACACAAAATTTAACAATTAATCATTCATTAATATAATAATCCACCTGCTAATTACAAAACCAACCACCTATATATCCAACCATCAATAAATCCAAAATAAGTTCAATATTAATCCAAATACATCAAAACAACATTGTCTACCAACACGAAATAGTCTAAACTATCTAATATCTATTAAAAAGAAGTTACAATAGGTACGCACAATAGTTTGTGCGCCAAAAAAAACCAAACAACACTGCCCCAATAAAAAGAAGTTACAGTACATCTACTAGGTTCGCCTCATTTATTCTTCTTTTTCTCCTGCAAAAGAAGGGAAGTAAGAACACCACCTCATTAGTTCCAACTAGAAAATTGCAAATAGAAAATTGCAATATATTATAACCTAATGATGTAAATATGCAAGCATTGTGTATACTCAGAAATTGCAAACAGTACACAATAATAAAGTCTTATTTAGCTATTCGGGTTAATGTTAGTGAACTCTTAATGTGAAACTAAATAGCATATTACAATAGTGATTACAATAAATCTATCCAAAATTAAATAGAATAACAATTTATGCATGAGTCCTGAACTTGAGCACGAATACCAATCCATTAATTTCACATTCTTCTTTTATCATGTGTTGGCTTTAGGTTTTCAACCTTTGTCTTAATCTCTTAATCTCAATTTTGATGATAACAAACATGGAACTAATATTTCGTCGAGAAATCTTTCAGGTTCCATATCGATCAGTGCGGACATTGATCGTCGCACTCGGGTTCATCGCAGAAATTTCTCGAAGCTCGACGAGTGCACCAAAGTCGCATTGGACGAGTCCAAAGATCAAATGAAAAGCTCTCCAAGTTGATGCTCATTGAAAGCCGGAACTCGAAAATGAAGCACGCAAGAAAAAGGGCTGAAAAATCAATATCAACCTTTATTCGGTCGATCGAACAGTGTAAGAAATTGGTAGTAGCCAATTCGGTCGACCGAACACTGCCAAAAATTTGCATTGGCTACTTCGGTCGACTGACATAAGCCAAAAATGGGTAGTAGCCCTAGCGGTTGACCGATCAGTCGACAGGAATGAGGAACGCGTAGTCGTGCGACCCTGGCTTCCTTGCGTCTGTCGACCGATGGGTCGACCGAATGTGGGATCGCCAATTTTGTGTCTGGGCGGTCAACTTGTAAGTCGACCACACAAAGAGGGAAGGCAGCGGTCGTTGGAGCGGCCGATCGGTCGATCGATTGATCAATTGACCGAGCGTCTGCAACGGATAGTTTTCTATCCGTTGAGCTGTCGTTTCCTTGAGAGGCTATAAATATCATTCATCTAACCTCTTTAAATTTATTCTCCCACTCTTACAAACTTGATTGAGCATTCTAAAGGGAGATTTGAGCCTTCAAAGGATTTATCAATGGTGCTTTGTTCTTTCATGAAGAAAATCTGAAGCGCCTACCTTTCTTCCTCAACTCGGTTTTCGATTCGAGCCCTACTACTCGACGAGTTGGAGGTTCCAAGGCTTGGAAAAGAGCTTTTACTCTTGGTTTTATTCTTAGCTCTTTTGATTGTAATTTTTATCTGTTATTTAAAATGTTGTCTCTTGGATTTGGGTTTGTACGAAGACCGCGTGTTAGGTCTTCTTGTGTGAAAGTGGTTACCTTGTTTGTGAAGGTGTAAAGCCACTTGTGTAAACTTAGTGTTTACTAGGATTAGTTTAGTTATCCCTTAGGGTTGAGGTGGAAGAGTGCTCTCGGTAAGAAGGCGGAGACTTCTGGGTGTGGAAGTGCCTTAGGTTGAGAGTGCAACTCTTCGAGTCAAAGTCCTCTGTGTAAGGGAAACCGAATTAATCTAGTAAACCTAGTTTGGAAATCCTAAGCGGGGTGCTTAGGTAGTGGAGTAGGCATTGGGGCCAAACCACTATAAATTCTCATGTTTGCATTGATTTACTGATTGTTTTACTTGCTTAATTATCTATCGATTCCGCATCAAATCATTCAATCGAAAATTTCCTAAACGATCTAAGAAAATGATTAAAATCAAATTTAGGCTAATCAATTTAGTAAACACACTATTAACCCCCCCCCCCCCCCCCCTCTAGTGTTGCCATTTCGCCTACATCATGTTCATCATTCCTACTATATATAGCCATAAAAAAGAACCAATCAGATGACCTTCCCAAAGACAATATACTCCGATGCAAAGATAATTTGATAATCAAATTCATGCCAAACATATTCGATCATTGGGAGTAAAATTTGCAAATCCTCCAAGCAAGCCCTACCAAGTACTATATAGCACCAATCATTAACAAAAATAAAAATGACTAACATTGCTCTTTTCCAAATCTAGAAACATAGAAAAATATGAACTTTTAATTCACAGAAAAAATGTTGACATCAATCTAGAAACATAGAAAAATGTCATTCACAGGAAGTTACTTACTTGGCTTGAACATTGGAAGGAAGTGAATATAAAATACTCAGAATGTTGACCATCACCAAATACTCAGAGTTTTGTTTGCAAACTATGTATTTAAACCAACTAATCATACTAGTGTGTTGAGCTGGAACATATGGAAGAAATTCTTACCTTAGGGGCATTTTGCAATTTCGATAATATCATCACAATTGCTTTAATCTGAGCCAACATCTCTTCTTGTCATTTTTTCATGTCATCCTCAACTCTAATGTTTGCAAGGGCTGCCTCTTTTCGTGCTTCCTCGGCTTCCATTTTTCCTTTCTCAGCTTGTTCCTTCAATGCCTGAACCACTTTTCCTGCTTGTTCCTTTAATGCCTCAACTTCTTTTTCTGTTGATTCTTTCACTACAAGTACTTCTTTCTTCGCAAGTTGAAGTTCTTTCTCCAACAGCGCCTTCTCTCGCTCAGCCAATTCTTTCTCCCTCGCAGCTAATTGTTGGACTCTCAACCCGTCAGGCTTAGGTCGCGGCCCACGATCACGTATATAATTTTTCTTTTGTCCAAGAACCTCGGAGTACATCTTATCTTCATCAACTTCCTCGCCGACTTCTTTTAGAGATTCAATTCTTGCCTTCACTTCCTCCTAAAAAACAAAAAATTAATGGATTACAACTAAAACCTATTGCAACTAATATTTTACTATATAAGGAGAATTATATATCAACTAAACTTACATAATTTGTCCTAGCCTGCTCATTGATCCAATCATTCTTCTTCTTACTCCAGTGAGTTTCATAATACAATTTGGACATGGAAGGCCACTCCATTGTATCTTTATTGGTCTGACATAAAAATAGCATGAGCCAAAAATACATTAAAGATAAATGTTTACTTGTTTCTTCTGATTTGTCCTCGACGGGTTTAGAACAGTTCTAGGAAAAGTAAAAAATTGAACAGACCAATAAATTAGAACAGTTCTAATTTTTGAATAGTTCTGAAATCTGTTCTGAAATCAGAACAGTTCATAGACAAATTTTGAAAGACAAAGCTTTACTTTTACAAAAAAGAAAATTCATAAGCCCATTAGAACTTCTGAAAAAGTCATTTCTTTGTTCAACCTCGACTGCTAGTGAGTAGTGACTTAATTACTTCTCAAAACAATTCTATATAAAACATGACATGTAGTAAATTCTACTCAAACAAGGGCATTTGGAGTTTGGAGTATTAGAACATTGCACATCAATTAATAAAAACATAATAAAGAAATACAAAAGAAAAAAAATGTCACTCTAAAATCTAAATCATATGTGGTTCAATCAAAATAGTAAATAGACCAAACTCTAAACTATGGTTGCTGATTGTAACAAGATGTTTTCTTTTACAAACAATCCAACCCTCTCATCCACCAAACTAGGAGAGATAGAGGATCGCCAATCAAAGGGTCAATCCGGGTTGAACCACTAATCAACCAAGATTTAATCAAAAAATATATAACTATTACTAACAAATATATGCATATATGCATTAAAAAGATTCAAATATCCATTACGCAGACACATCCATTAGAATTACATGTTAATTTACCAAACTTTACAGAATAATAGTATGATCAAAATATTCAATAAAATATATTTTTTACAGCATCAATATCGAATGTTCTAACTTCATAATGTTTGCTACTTAACTCTTGATCCTCTACTTAACTCCTAATTTCAGAACAGTTCTGAAATATCAGAAATCAGAACATATCTGAAATATCAGAACTACTCTGATTTCAAAATAGTTCTGATTTCGAAACAATTCATAACTGTTCTGATTTCAGAACATTTCTGATTCTGTTATGAGATCAGAACAATTTTGAAATCAGAACTATTCTGATTTCTGAACAGAATTTTGCAGTTCTGATTTCTGAAATCAGAACTGAATCAGAATAGTTCTGATTTTTGAAAAGAAATAAAAATCAGCAACAGTTTTGATTTATCCTCAACGAGTTCAAAACAGCTCTAGAAATAAAAATCAGAACAGTTCTGGAAATAGTATATAATATTTGACTTTTTTTACCAATTTAAGTTCTCGATGAGCAAAACCCCATATTGAAGCATAACAACATCTCTTCAATCACAACATAATAAATCGAAAAATGGTAGCAACATTTGCTTAAAGAAGAAATAGTCCTAAACAAATCACATCGAGAAGAAGAACAAAGATGAATAAAGAGTTTGGTGAAAATGATTTTTCACTCACCTTGATGTTGAGAGGTAGTAGAAATTAGCCGTCCAAGACAATGTAGGACCCAAAAGCTTCAACCAATTTGTCTTCATTGAGAAACTCTTCGAAAAAAATGATAGTGAAGTTTTAGGCATTTTATAACCTAAAAAGTGTTAGATCCATTTCCTAGAACATCGTACACACAAAAACTAACTCACCCTAAATCAAAAAACTTGTGATTAGGGAAACCAAAGCATTGGAGTTCTTGGTGAACAACAATCAAACTCAAGAAGTAAAAAAAAAGACTAAATTTCTACAAAAAAGGGAAAAGAGAGCAGAGCATAAACAATGATCTATAACCTGTTGATAGTGAATCTCGTTGAGCAAAGATGTAAAACCACACAGCCCAAAACTAAAAACATGAACTTTTCGCGAAGAGGAATGCAAGATCACATTATCCAGGTTTAAGAGCATCAAATTAATGTCAATGAGAGTCCATACATGAGGATCATTGTCAAAAAAAAAATTAGTCTACTGACTTTGCAAGACCATAATCCTTAACTGGATTACAGGAACTTTATGTAGGGTTTCCTATTGTAACAAAGTCCTAAAATTCAAATTAAATGTAGGGTTTGCAAAAGCAGATATGTGAAACAAATATGTGAAGAAATTGGCAATAAGTTAGCTCTTCCAAAGCATGCTTCTTCAAGATTCTATTTCAAAATTCATAAGTACCACATTCATTACTACTATACTCTGCCAAGTATCGACCAGTGCCATTATTGCCTGTCTATGTTTCCTAGTGGAACTTGACACCTAATTGTGGAATCCAACAGCAATTAAAGAAAGTTCAAGCATTTCTATACTAACTCAGATCTTCATCAAGATAATAATACATGATATTTTCTTAACTCAGAACTTTAAATGTGACACTAATCAACTGGGTATTTGCTATGAAGATATTATGTTAAGTCCAAGCTTGAGTTCCTTACCTAGAATTTTGGCGCCAAGAGCAAGAGACGAGCAGCGAGGCTACAAAAACATGGTTTGCATTAAACTCAAGAAGACATGAAGAACAAAATCAATGTTTGCACTGATGTTGAGAAACTAAATTTAACTATGTTTTGACCCTCTTTTACATATTAAACCATTATTAAGTACCTGAACAGAATTCAAACAAAAAGCCCTGTCACTTAACCTGAAATGAATTTGCTTGATGATAGATATCACATACTTGATGATAGAAAAAGGGGCTTCGAGTTGTATGTTTTTGACATCAAACCAACACATGAATGCCTTTGATAGAGCAATGAATTTGTGTGCTGAGAAGCCCCTTTTTCCTCTAATAATTATTTTTGGACGTTGTATGTTGACTTGTGTTTTTGATGATGTTGTCATCATATTCAACTTCTAGCAAATGTTAACTTGAAGAAAACTTATGTTGAATTGGTGGATGATAACAAGGTTCATGATGTGCTTTCCACATCAAACCAGCACATGAATGCCTATGATGATAGAAGAAGGAAGCGGCTAAACTCTAAACCCTAAGCAACTAAGCAACTAAACCCTAAACCTTACATTACCCATTTCAAAGCAAGGATCAAAGCCAGCCAAATGATAAAGTAGGAGTATAAACAAAATAACCTCATGCATGAAACAACATAGATCAAGAAAGATCAGTCAATGGCAAAAATCTAGATTTAAATCACCTTGTCCTAAACAAGCACAATCACCGAACTTTTACCATTTGAACCAAAGATAAAAATTTTGAGATCCTTACCTTTCCACTCACAGAAATATCAAGCAAGATCAAGCGAGCATGGGAAGATCAGATGAGATCAAGAGTGGTGGGTTCGGTGAAATGGAGGCGTCGTCGGGGGTCGGAAACGAGCAGTGGTGGGTTAGTCGCCGGGAGCGGGAGATGAGAAGTGAGGAGGGGAAGGGCATGGCGTGGGATCAAGCCGAGAGCAACTTCGAGTTTGCTAGAAGCTGAGGCGTCGCCGGGGGCAGGAGAGGAGCAGTGGTGTTGGGTATGTTGAAATGGGAAGCGTCGCTGGGGGTAGAAGACGAGCAGTGGTGGGTTCGTCGCCGGGAGCGGGAGACGAGAAGTGAGGAAGGGAAGGGCATGGCGTCAGATCAAGGAGAGCAATGTTGGGTTTGCTGGAAGGGGAGGCGTCGCCGGGGGCGAGAGAGGAGTAGTGGTGGGTTCGTCGATGGGAGCACAAGATGAGTAGCAAGGGCATGGGCAAGGGAGGCGGGGAAGAAAATTTTAGGCTAAGTGTTGAACTTATACTTTTAACCACAAAAATGATTTTGCCATAAATTTCATCGCAGATTTCACCTTTTGTGGCCAATTGTTGTTGGCCACTCCAAAATTTTGCCACAAATTCTTTTTTTTTTGTAGTGGCTCCAACACAATGAATCCTAGCTCCTCTTGATACATTGATGATGAATCAAATGAAGCTTCAAGGCAAACTCAAGAAAGAATGGTTCAAGGCAATGGTTTTTGCAAATGATGGAACAATCAAAGCTTAGATGGTGTAAGGAGTGTGTCAATAGGCTCAACAAAACTTGAGGAAGGCTCTCTTGGCTTCTATTTATAAGCCATGAAGAGTTGGCATGAAACAGCCAACTCAACGGCTAGAAAACTAGCCATTTCCACCTTCTGGTCGCAGGCCAGTCGGTCATCGGTCGACCGACCGAGCGACTGCATGCCTACTGCCAATTTTTGGCAACATTCGGTCGACCGACTGGTCAATCGAAACTGGGCAGACAGCTTGGTTTGGCTGATATTATGCTCGTTTGTTCATTTCTGGATTCAGTCTTCGCTAGGTCCTCTTATATAAGGATTACCCCCCATTTGGATTCAATAAAAATATCTAAAAAATCAAAATCCTTAATAATCAAAATCTAATTTTTGGGATCTAGTACAAATTTCCGAAAAATGGAAATTTTATAATCTCTCGGGTCTAACATGGGTAGGCTAAAGGCTTCCAAAAATTCCTTTAAAATACCTCGTTATCTAATTTTTACCCAAGGAATAATTATTGGCACTTTTGGTGCTAAGAAAATGTCTAGGTCATATAGCCCTCCAAGGAGCTCCCTAGGCTTAGTGAATTTCAGGGTCATTTCTAATTTTTCGGGTTTTTATGTTTTGGGGTTTGGGTTTGGTTTTTGGATTTCTTTGCATCACCATGAGGATTTACAACACATTATAGACACCCTAGACCTAAACTTTAACTTCCCGAAGAATCCCGAGCGTTGATGAGCGTCCTTGCTGATTTCTTCGATTTCTCCAATTTTTCCGATCGCGGACGTCGTGCGCTAACCGACTTGGAACCTGAAAGTATTTCTCAATAAAAACCATCAGTTCTATGTTTGTTATCATCAAAACCAAGATTAAGACCAAGGTTGAAAACCTTAGGCTAACAAACTTAGTTTACTAGGATTAGTTGAGTTGTCCCTTAGATTGAGGTGGGAGAGTGCTCTTGGTAGGAAGGTGGGATACTTCCAGGTATGGAAGTGCCTTCGGTTTGAGAGCGGAGACTTTCCGGTGTAAAGTCCTCTTTGTAAGGGAAACGATATAATCTAGTAAACCTAGTTTGGAAATTCTAAGCGGGGTGCTTAACTAGTGGAGTAGGCATTGGGGCCGAACCACTATAAATAATTATGTTAGCATTGTTTACCTTGCGTTTTTTATTGCTTATCATTTATATCTTGCTTCCGCTTACTACTCGATTTGTGAATTGTCTAAGTAATCAAGTAAATGATTAAAACCGGAATTGGGCAAAAAGATTTATATAACACACTATTCACCCCACCCCGCCCTTTCTAGTGTGGGCTTCACCAACAACTCGAACCGAAGAAAAAACCGAAAAGTACTGGTACTTTTTAGCATCAACCGACGAGCGACCAACGAGCGACTAGCGAGAGGCTGAAACCCACAGTGAGCTTACAGTCGATTGTTCAATCGACTGACGATCGACCAGCGAGCGATCGGCGGTTGATAACGGCTCTCTTTTTTAACCATTGTGTTGCTTCATCCAAAACTCACTTCTTTGGCTCCCTATAAATAAGCCTCCCCAGCCTTCCTTCCACCTTCTAACTATTATTGAGCCATTATATGTTATCCTAAGCCACTTACATGAGAATTTATCATGAGTATTGAGGTAAAGCGTGAATATTGAGGTATTATGGTATTTATCATGCAATTCTAATCATGAGTATAGAGACACTAGTAAAGCGTGAATATTGAGGTATTATGGTAAGATTTTTACGAAATTCAAAGACATACCTCTTACATGAGAATTTTGACAAACTTATCCTTTTTCTCCTAATTATTAGTCTTCCATTTTCATAAATGTTAACTTGCAAGCCAAAATCATTAGTAGCACAATAATATAACAACTAGCAAGTTAGCATACTAAATAACAAAGGTAAAATAGAAATCTTCATTTGAGAATTTCAACCTAAGCTAGATAGTGATAAATTCGTTTCAAGTAGAATCATCATGAAACCAGAACGAATCGAGAGATCTCAAAATATGAAATTTTGGAAAAGTAAAGATCTCCAACCCTTCCCATTGGTTGAAAACCGAAAGGCCACAATGAGCCTATGATTTAGAACCGCAAGGTCGCATGAGCCCGTTATAGGCTACATAGGTCTCCGAATAGACCAAAAATCAAAAATAAAAAATCATTTGATAAAACCATATCAAGAGCGGTAAGAATCAACTCGAATTAAATGAAGGAAGCATAGCAAAGTAAGGAGATGATACCAAATTAACTAGATGCAGATTCTTCATACCGAAGGCATCCATACGATGCAAAGTTGCAACTTGGATTTGGTGAAGCTTTTAGTCTTCATGCAACTCCCACCAACCATCATCAACTCATCCTTGTGTGGTTGCTCCCCCTACAAGAGAAGATGAGATCTTTGGTACCCAAATTGCTTTGGGTCCTTAGGGGTTAGATGGCCTAGGAATCCAAAGTGTCCTAGCTACACTTGGATTTTTCTTGAATGCACAATCATATATAGAGTGGCCATAGATACCACGACAAAAACAATTTCCATGAAACTTTTTGTTTTCATTTATCCTTTTAACATGAGGTTTAAAGGTAGAATGCCTAACATGAGATTTAACATGAGCATGAACATTCTTTTTTGAAAAATCATTTCTACTAAAATTCTTAAGTGAGGAAGTGTTTTTCATTTCATTCACTTTCTTGTTTAGGTTTAGAACCTCATTTTTCAAATCAATCATGGAGTTATGTAAACCATGCATTTGAGATTTCAACATATAATTTTCCTTTTTGATTTTTGAGTTTTCATTTTTCAAAATCTCATTCTTAATTTTGAAATCAATTTTCAAATTTTCATTTTCAAGCTTTAAGTCCTTAAGCTCAAGTTTTAATGTATCATGACATTAAATGAAATCAATTTTAATGTCATGATACATTAAAGCTTTAAGTCCTTAAGTCCTTAAGCTTTAATGACATAAGTCCTTAAGCTTTAATGACATTAGTTTTAATGACATAAGTCCTTAAGCTTTAAGTCCTTAAGCTCAAGTTTTAATGAAATCAATTTTAATGTTTCAAGCTTTAAGTCCTTAAGTTGTAAGTCCTCAAGCTCAAGTCCTTAAGCTCAAATTTTCATTTTCAAGATTTAAGTCCTTAAGATCAAATGAGCTAGATTTCAAATTCTCATTTTCTAATTCTAGAGCATGCAAATGTGAACTGATTCTAGAACTCTCCTCTTTAATCTTCTTATTTTCCTTATCCTTTTTCAAGAGCAAGACATAATTTTGACTTTCTTCTAATAATTCTTCATATGACATTTTAAGAGAACATGAAGAACTATTATCACTATTACTAACAAAATCTTTAATATGACTAGAAGGGGAAGAGTGTACCTCATCATTGGTACTCATGAGGTAAACTATTGAAGTGACTTCATAGTCATTGCAAGAGGATGCTTCATTTGAATGGGATGATGATGTAGAAGATTTTGACCTCTTCTTTGCCTTGTTCATTAATGAAGGGCAATTCTTCTTAATGTGGCCCTTTTCTTTGCACAAATAGCAAATGACTTTCCTCTTTCAACTTTTAGTGCTTCTTTGACTAGAAACACTTTGGGCTTCAAAAACCAAGTTAGCATTGGAGGGATGACGATTGTCATCACCACCTTCATGAAAAATAGTTAACTCCTCGGTTTTGGCATAATCAAAAAGCATGTTTAAAGTTGCCCAAATATCAAAGGCCGAAGTACAATGCATGACTTTTTCAAAAATATTATTTTCCAAAGAATAATATATGCAATTTGTTGCCTTAGCATTTAATTCAAACCTATTAATTTGTTCTTAGGTCCATGCATCCATATTTTCCTTAGGTTCTATGTATTTTGACTTTACCATATTAAACACACCTATACCTTGAGTGTTTAAGAATGTATACATTCTTCCTTTCCAAAGACCAAAGTGGAGAGACGATGTAGAGGAGATGGTGAAATCTCAATCTACGACCCGCTCTTATACCAATTGTTGGTTAAATGGCCTACACTAGAGGGGGGAGTGAATAGTGTGTTTACTAATCTTTTAGCCTAATTTTGGTTTTAATCGTTTACTTGGTTACTTAGGCAATTTAACAAATCCAATAACAAGCGGAAGCAAAGTGAATATGCTAATTAAGCAAACACAAGTAGAAGCAATGCAAACACGATGATTTATAGTGGTTCGGCCCCAATGCCTACTCCACTACCTAAGCACCCCGCTTAGGATTTCCAAACTTAGCTTTACTAGATTAATCTTGTTTCCTTACAACGAGGACTTTGACTCAAAGAGTCTCACTCTCAACCTAAGGCACTTTCACCCCCGGAAGTCTCCGTCTTCTTACTGAGAGCACTCTTCCACCTCAACCCTAAGGGACAACTCAACTAATCCTAGTAAACTATGTTTGCACTGGTGGATTTAAGCCTCAAACACCAAGGCTACCACCAACTCAATCAAACCTAGCTACCTAGGTTTACACAAGTTCAAATATAATGAAATAAACAAGAAAATATACAAGTAATGGAGCAAAAATACAACAACACAAATACTTAGCTCCAACACAATGAATCCTAGCTCCTCTTGATGCCTTGATGATGAATGAAATGAAGCTTGAAGGCAAGATCAAAGATTGGAGAATAAAACCAGAGTTCTTGCAAGAATGGCTCAAGAGAATCTTGTAGAGATGCAAGAAGATCACTCTCTTAGGCTTAGAAGCATCATTGAAGGCTTGGAAGAGAGTTTGGGGTGGGTATTTATAACCCCCCAAATGAAATGGCCCATCAACAGGCTGATTTATGCCCGTTGGCGACGCTCGGTCGATCGTCGATCAACCGACCGAGCAATCGCCAAGCGACCAAAGGCATTCTGCCCATTCTGGGCAATGTTAGATCGATCGATTGGTCGACCGAAATACCGCCGATCGACCAGTCGGTCGACCGAACCTGGGCAGGGCAGACTGCTTAGGCTAGTTTTTCTGCTTGTTTGCTCATTTCTGAGTTCAGTCTTCACTAAGTCTACTTATAACTTTAAAACATAAATGTTATATAAGGATTACCCCCATTTGGATTCAATAAAAATATCTAAAAAATTAAAATCCTTAAGAATCAAAATCTAGTTTTTGGGGTCTAGTACAAATTTTTGAAAAACATAAATTTTCTAATCTCCCAGTCAAATATGGATATGCTAAAGGCTTCCAAAAATTCTTTTTAAATACCTCATTATCTAGTTTTTACCTAAGGAATAATTACCGGCATTTTTTGTGTCAAGAAAATATCTAGGTCATATAGCCCTCCAAGGAGCTCCCAGGCTTATTGAATTCCAGGGTCATTTTCTAATTTCCTGGTTTTTCATGTTTTGGGGTTTGGGTTTGGTTTTTGGGTTCTTATGCATCATCATGAGTATTTACAACATAAACTAGACACCCTAGACCTAAACTTTAACTTCCAGAAGAATCCCGAGCATCGACGAGCGTCCTTGCCAATTTCTTTGATTTCTTCAATTTTTCCGATCGCGGACGTCATGCGCTAACCGACTTGGAACCTAAAAGTATTTCTCAATGAAATATTAGTTCCATATTTTTTATCATCAAAACCAAGATTAAGACCAAGGTTAAAAACCTTAGGCCAATATAAACAACTTTATCTCATAAGGTCTGTTACAAGATTAGCTTGTTGTGTGTGACCCATTGGGCCCCACACTAAGCTAGCAGTGAGTTGTGCATAACGGAGAGTCGAATCCGATAGAATGACTTCTATTCGAATCTTACGAGCCACCACTAAACCCCTTTGGTGTGGTCGTGAGAGACTCCACTCACAAGTCAACATTGATGTCTAGCAACGTGTCATGACTACCCGGATAGTGTGAGGTTCAATCTACAGGGATCGAACGCCCTTCGGTGATTAGTTACCGTGCAACTAAGGCTCTCAATTACAATGTCCCGAATATGGCTGGGGTATGGAAGAAGTGTCAAACCCTAATACCAAATCATATGTATTCTGCCTGCCAAGTCGTCATCTCAATAATGACATGTCAGAAAACCTTTTTCCGACATTCATATCTACTCTGGCAAAGATTCCTAAGTTGGCACTTGCGTGGACACATAGGACATTATCTCCTCTTACTATGAGTAACTAATTCCATATTGGTTGCTCACATACCTCCATGGGTGCTTTCTCATGCCCAGAGGTATCCGGCATATGTTTACACTGAAGGCCACATAAGGATAAATCGAAAGCAATGGGTCGACAATCACAAGGTAACCATGACAACCTCTAGTCCAACGACTGCTTGCACATACTATCACCCGAGGAACATCCTATCAATACTCATGTAAGGATTCCATTATGTGTTTCTCCTGTAGGTTCGTTCAGTGAACTCATTCCCTAATGAGCATCTGCACTTGTACATTAAATGACGGTTCATAGGTAATAGTGAGATCAGCTACCCCTTATCATATAAGGCATGTACCAAGTGCACCAGTCTATCCGGAATTACCAATCTCCTTATTAGTGATCCTACGACTGGAAATATTTAGAACAGGGGCATCTGGATTCTAAGTCTCACTGGCATGATCTCATCATGGCCTTGGAATCAATTGCTCATGTCCATGGGGTTCATCACAATCTAATATATACAAAATATAGATGCATCATATGATGGAAAGTTGTCTCATATTATTCATTAACCAAAAATAGTTCCCTACACATCAACATGTGATTGGCTCAAGGGCACTATTTCTTTCAATCTCCCACTTGCACTTGTAACCAATCATTGTGGTATTTAACACCCATACAACTAAAGTGGCGATCGAACTGCTGATGTGGTAATGGCTTTATGAATGGATCTACTATAATGTCTTTCGTGTCGACACGTTCGACATTTATATCACCATGTCTAATGATCTCTCGAATCAGGTGATACCGCCTTTGATTTGTGATCTCTCCAAACTCCGTCCTTGACGGCTTCGCTTGCAACGATGTACTCAGCTTCTGTCACCGAGTTGGCCACAGTACCTTGTTTGGAACTTTTCAAGCATATTGTGCCACCATTCAGAGTAAATACAAACCCAAAAATGTATTTACTGTCATCCTGATTCGATTGGAAGCTAGAATCTATGTAGTCATCCAGTTTAAAATCTGACCCACCATAAATTAGGAGAACATCGTTAGTTCTTCTCATGTACTTAAGAATGTTCTTTACAGCTTTCCAATGTTCCTCTCTAGGATCCGTCTGAAATTTGCTAGTTTCCCCTAGGGCATAAGCGACATCAGGCCGAGTACAGAGCATTGCATACATGATGGATCCTACTGTCGAAGCATACGGGATCTCGCTCATCCTTTTTCTCTCCTCAGGTGTCTTAGGAGATATTTTCTTGGAAAGAGTGATGTCGTGACTCATAGGTTGTCACTATATATAGGTCTCTTGTGGAACTTATATAAAGGATAGTTGCTTAGAAAGTTGCAACTGCTCTAATACTAGCCTATTGTATCAAAGTAAAAAATCAAAACAAAAAGGCAATGCAAACTCAGGAGATTTATTTACGAAGTTCAATGACAAATCAGTCACCTAATCTGCGGAGCAATCACCGGACAGATGCCCAATTCCCTCTCTATAAGTACACTTACAAGTCCTCTAGATTTCACACCCGAAATCCGACTATAGTACTACAGTGAATCTGAAATAACAAAAACATATTTGCTATTACAAGTAAATACCAACTTGTCTCTCTATGACGTCACAACCATAGAGTTCCGTCCCCCACATAGCCTCGTGTTGTAGCAAGTTATCCGCCCGATAACCAATCTTCTTCTAGAAGATAAAAGGGTTGTTGCCTCTTCTGCACTCGGCAGTTTGCACTTAGCAGTTTCAACTCCACTATATGTGGCAATAGCATTTCCGCGCAATGGAGTTGTCGACAATAGATCTCTACTCCGGTATTTATAGGTGACACTGGAAGATTACTGGAAGATCTAAATAAATGCTTACTTCAATCATATTTGATCACCTCTGTCTTCAATAGAAACCGTCAGCATAACTTAGGCATTTTTACAAAAGATCATTTATGTAATAAGAAACGCCTAAGAAATAAGTGAAGAAAAAAACTCTTCAAAACTAAACTGTTTAGAAAAAATAGTGATGATTTAAATGTCCAGAATCAGTTAAACAAAACCATCATTAAACCAAATGTCCATCAGTCATCAAGATCGTCTCAAAGAGTCCATCAAAAATCCTTTAAGACTATAAGCAGTTAAGACTGCATCTTCATAGTTGAAACCTTCAACATTCTCAGAAATAGCGCTTTTACCTTGATGATCGGAATCTTCCTTTTGCCAAATATAGCCAACAAGAAAAGACCAAATACTAACATAGGCAAGTAACCTCTTTTACTGCCTTCCATGCTAAACCTTTTTAGCACAGTATCAATATACCGAGACTAGGACAAACAAAGCATCCTTCTAGACCTATCCCTATAGATCTTAATGGCGAGTACATAGGATGCTTCACCCAAGTCTTTCATGGAGAAGTTTTGGATAATCATGCTTTCACTGACTGGAGCAGAGGAACATCATTCCCCATGATCAGTATGTCATCTACATACAGCACAATAAACACAACGGTGCTCCCACTAACCCTTTTGTAGACACAAAGTTCGTCTACATTTTTGATAAAGCCAAACTCTTTGACTATCTCATCAAAATGGATGTTCCAACTCCTCGAGGTTTGCTTGAGTCCATAAATGGACCTTTGCAATTTGCATACCTTCTCCGGTCCTACTGGTGACATGAATCCTTCTAGATGGGTCATATAGACCTCTTCCTCAAGTTCATCATTGAGGAATGCAGTCTTGACATCCATCTGCCAAATATCGTAGTCATGATATGCAGCAATGGCTAGCATTATCCTAATGGACTTGAGCATGGCTACAGGAGAAAAGATTTCATCATAGTCAACACCTTGCCTTTGGGTGAAACCTTTTGCAATAGGTCTCTACCTTGCCATCTGCTCTGATCTTTCTTTTAAAGATGCACTTACACCCTATAGGAGTGACTCCTTTAGGTAAGTCAACCAAAGTCCAAACTTGGTTGGTGAACATCGAGTCCATTTTAAATTTCATTGCTTTCTGCCATTGTTTGCAATCAACATCCTTGATTACTTGATCATAGGATTGTGGATCAATGTCTTCCTGGTCATTTTCAATGGTTAGGAAGAATCTCTCAGGTTGTCGATGCAATCTCCCTGATCTACGAAGAGTGTTAGGAGGTAGTGATTCTATGACTGGTTCAACCTGTGGACTATCCACCAATTGTTATGATTCAGTCTATGGTTGTTGATCTTCATCAAGTTCAACATTTCTTCCACTCTCACTTTCCTCGATAAATTCTTTTTCGAAAAAAGTGGCATGCCTACTGACAAACACCTTTTGTTCAGTTGGTGAGTAGAAGTAATACCCTAAACTCTCTTTAGGGTATCACACAAACCTGCACCTAGTTGATTTAGCATAAAGTTCATCTGACTCCAACTTTTTTACATACGCAGGACAACCCCAAATCTTGAGATGCCTCAGACTTGGTTTCTTGCCACTCTATATCTTATATGGTGTACTAGAGACATATTTTATGGGAACCTTATTAAGAAGGTAGATAGCAGTTTCTACCGCATATCCCCAAAAAGAAATCGAGAGATCAGTAAAGCAAAGCCTGGATAGCATCATATCTAGAGATGTGTGATTCCTCCTTTCAAACACTCCATTATGTTGTGGTGTGCCAAGAGGGGTCCATTCGGAGACAATCCCATTGTCCTTGAGATAACTTAGGAACTCAGTGGATAAGTACTCACCACCTCGATCTGATCGAAGGGTTTTAATGCTTCTCCCTATTTGTTTCTCAACATCAGCCCTATACTCTTTGAATCTTTCAAAAGCATCAAACTTATGTCTCAACTAGTGGACATATCCAAACCTCGATGCATCGTCTGTAAACGTGATGAAGTAGGAATACCCACCTCTGGCTTGAGTTGTCATCGGTCCGCACACATCTGTGTCAACCAACTCTAACAACTCAGCGACCCTCTCACTATGACCAGTGAAGGGGGACTTGGTCATTTTTCTCTTGAGACATGATTCACAAGTTGGGATCGATTCAAAATCAAATGGGTCAAATAACCCGTCTTTGTACAACTTGTTGATCTGATTCTCATTAATATGACCGAGTCTCAAATGCCAAAGATAGGTGAGGTTCAAATTCTCTCTTTTTCTTTAGTGCATTTCAATATAAAAAATATTATCAGTTACATCTAAGACCATTAAACCATTCAAAATGCGTCCAGTTCTATATAACTCATCAGAATGATATATGTGACAACAATTGCTTTTTAAAGACATTTCATAACTTTGTTCAAGTAGTAAGGAAACATAAATAATATTATTTATTAAAATCGGAATGTAATAACAATCATTTAATTCAATGGACTTGCCAGAAGGCAGACATAAACAATAGGTTCCTACGGCTAAAGCTGCAACTCTTGCGCCATTGCCTACCCGGAGGTCGTAGTTGCCCTTGTTCAGCATTCTACTTTTTCTCAACCCCTACAACGAGTTACAAATGTGAGAACCACAACTGGTATCCAATACCCATGTAGTAGAATTATGTAACGATAAATTTATTTCAATAACAAACACACCTGCGGAGGGGGCTTCAGAAGCCCTCTTTTGCCTTACTTCTACAATGTACTCCTTGCAGTTGCTCTTCTAGTGGCCATCTTTACCACAATGGAAATAGGTACCTTTAGAAGTAGTCTTTTCCTTTTTCTTGATTTCCTTTTTAGGTTTCACAGTTATGTTTTTTGCTTTGTTCTTAATAGAGCATTTCGTCGCCTTTTTCGGGGTACTACCTACTTACAAGATTTTGTCCTTTTCCTTTGGAAGGTGGG
Organism: Canna indica; assembly: GCA_034359265.1. Taxonomy (NCBI): domain Eukaryota; kingdom Viridiplantae; phylum Streptophyta; class Magnoliopsida; order Zingiberales; family Cannaceae; genus Canna; species Canna indica. The sequence goes on from CP136893.1 coordinate 44,128,835, forward strand.
ACTCAGCAGTCTTCAGCATATTAGGGAGCTCGAGAAGCGAGGCAACCAGCTTGTTCATGTGTTAGTTTATTATAAATTGTTAAAATGACCTTAAGAGTGATTGGAGTATTATATCCTAACTTAGCCCCTTTTCAATGCTTAGGCCTAATTTCTCTAACCTCTCGATCAAATCGATTAGTTTGAGGACATGGGTTTCAGCAAGGGTCCCTGCCGTCATCTTGGCCTGGAAGAGTTACTTTGATAGCTCAAACCTAGCAGTCCATCTCTCTTCACCAAACAGCTCCTTGAGGTGAGAGAGGGTGGCCCTAGCATCCATCTTTTCATGTAGTTGTTGCAACACATCGGACATAGAGGCGAGCATAATGCATTGAACAGTCGTGCTATCATCTTGCCACTTCTTGTAAGTGATCCTTACTTCCTCAATATCCCTTTGGGTAGGCGCATTCGATGGCCGGTCATCAAGGACATAGGAGAGACACTCCTGGGTGAGGATAATCCTCAAATTTCGCAACCAATCGATGTAGTTTGTTCCAGTGAGTTTATTAGCATCAAGAATGCTACGTAATGACAGTGTGTTTGACATGATGACAATGATATGCTACAAGCAAAAGGAAAGACAAGTATAAGCTATTATTTACATGCATGATCAATGAGGTATTTTAAATTTATCATGTCTCCCACAAATTTTCGCGGTTCCATAATACCCTCCGGTTTGGAAGCAGGAAGCCCTCGTTGGTAGAGTTCCTTAGGGGAAAAATGGAACCCCACTTCTCCTACTCGGGTATAGCATGTAACACGACAAACCCTAATAAGTCTGGGTAGGTAACTCTTTACCGATCACATCACTATGTGACTTCCATATGGTTTTTTTTTCCCTCTAAGGCAACCAAGGCCTTGTGTGTGCACAACAAACCAAGGAGCCCTAGTTGAGTCGGACCCACCGTTCATATGCCCGAGCGAGAAAACAACCACCCATGAGTGTAGCTCAACAAGGTAAGTCATGTTCAAGCCGGTAGCAGGGACACAAAAGGGATATGTGTCATATGAGGTGCAACATGTCTAATAGCACAAAAGGCCTTGTGTATGCACAACAAACCCGTTGTGACAATAGACACACTTGACCCTCATAATGATGAAAGGCGTGACCGATATTCACAATATCTTAGCCATTCGGACTCAATATTATTGGAGGGTTTCTTCATGCAATTATAATTATCCAAGCTATCAACAATTGAAGCAAAAATAATAAATAAAAGCATAAAGTAAATAAGGATGATTATGGATGTTCTAAGGGTTCCACCCGAGCCATTGGGTGAACCAAGGCCATCATCCTAGGGTTTTTAAGGAGCTCTGTCTCTCCAAGGGGCTGCCCCAAACCATCTTGTAGGTTTCCGGTTCCATCAGTGCCTTCCTGGGGTTCTAGTCGTCATCAACATGGCGCCAAACACCTCCTCTCCGCGCGCGCACCAAAATGGGGCAGCAAGCGTGCTTGTCACGAATCTGCCCCTAAATTTCTAATTTTACAAAACTAAAAGAAGAAGACCCCAAACAACCCTTGGGCAAAGGTTTAAGGAGAGGGAGAAGTGAATTATAATCAGAATTCTCAAGTGAATTATATGCAGGCCCTATTTAAAAATTACAATGCTGAAATTTCATAAACTTACAAGCAATCATCGCAACCACATTTTACACATACTCACATGCACATAGGACTCATCCATAATCATCCTTTCATGCATCACATCATATATGAAAAAGAAAGGAACAAACAAAATCCGAAATTGCGTAAATCCGATCACGTTTCCACCCAAAACGGTCCAAACAACACATACTAAAATTTTTTAGTTCTCGGGGTTGTTCAACCATGAACCCACAGGATTTTTGAGTTTAAATTCTATCCAAAATCAATATGGATAGTAGGCTTCCACCTCGATTCATCATAAAAACCGTGGAGCTAAGAAAATGACTAAAAAACTCCCGAAAACCAAAACCAAGCAGCATGACGTTTAGGGAGCGAACATTTCGTAAACGTGACCAAAATATGAAATAAAAATTGCAAAATTTTGCTAAAGGTGACTCTGATACCACTGTTGGGATGGAAATGTGAAACGTAGCAGAAATAGCAATTTGAAAAATTCAAAACATCCCAAAATAGCGATCAAGTTTAGCAACACTTAAGGAATTCAATCTACAAGTAGAATGAGAAGGTATACCTTATATTGTAGTTGGCATGTTTTCTCCTATCCCCGTCTTGAGACGCACACGTGCACATCCTCCAATGATAGTCCTCACCATGCGCCTCACAACAAAGGGGCGGCGAACAATCGGACTCGTCGTGGCTCAACGGAGATGCTTTCTCAAACCCCGAAACCTCAAGAGCTAGGCCGGCCTTTCCACCAAGAATCGGGCTCCAAAACGAGAGGAAGAGGAGATGAGAAAACAACAGAACGAGGAGGTAGATCAAATAATACCTTGCTATCCTTTTTCAGAATCCTCCAAGTGGATGAAGTAGGCGGCACACCCAAGTAGAAGACACCTCCAATTTGGCTTCGTAAAAGACCGGAAAGGAGAAAGTTAATAGCCGGCCACCAATGGAGAGGAGGAGGAATTCTTTGGAGCCATTCTCTTCAAGAAGACTCTAAAGAATCGAGTCCTTGATCTTCTCCAAGAAGATGACCAACCCCTCCTATGGGGTGTTCGGCCACAATATATAGAGAGGGGCGGCGGCTACAAACGTAGACCCGACCCCCTAAAAAACTCTGTCCCCAGAATTCAAAATTTCGAGGTTTACCTCCAAATATAATTTATATTTTAATGGCTTCTTAATTAATTCAAAATTAATTAAATCCAATAAAATATAAACTTTAATTTATCTCCATAAATTAAGAGCCTATAAACAAGAATGATAATTATCTAAATAAACAAATTTCCTAAACAATAGAAAAGAGGTTTATCTAAATAATTCAATTTCTTATTAATTAATAGAATTATTATTTATCCTCATAAATCATACATCTATTAATTTTATGATTTATCTCCATAAATAAAATTCTTATTAATTAGGATATATCCAAATAAAATAATTCTTAATTAATTGGTTAGGCTCATGGTTAGAAACTAATTTTCCCACCATATATATTTAATTCAAAATCAAATTATATTCATAATTAAATATATTCCTGGTCAAGTAGTTAATTAAATATTTAATTCATAATAAAATTTAATCAACTACATGAAATATTATCATGTGTCAATCCCTACAATTCAGGAAAGTCCTACAAATTAGGGTTACCAAGGAACTCCTTCCTCGCGCATTCGTTCCTATAGGAAAACTTTCATATCATGTCCGTAAACGAGATCCGTGATCGAGTTGCAGCATGTCCATGCTAGTAGACATATAGGGCCGCATTCAGACTTTATCTCATAAGGTCCGTTATTAGGTTAGCCTATTGTGTGTGACCTATTGGGCCCCACACTAAGCCAGTAGTGAGTTGTGCATAACGGAGAGTCGGATCCGATAGAATGACTTCTATTCAAATCTTACGAGCTACCACTAAACCCCTTTAGTGTGGTCGTGAGAGACTCCACCACAAGTCAAGATTGACGTCTAGCAATGTGTCATGACTACCCGGATAGCGTAAGATTCAATCTACAGGGATCGAATGCCCTTCGATAATTAGTTATCGTGCAACTAAGTCCCTCAGTTACAATGTCCCAAATACGGCTGGGATATGGAAGAAGTGTCAAACCCTAATATTGAATCATATGTATCCTACCTGCCAAGTCGTCGTCTCAATAATGACATGTCAGAAAACCATTTTCCGACATTCATATCTACTCTGGCCAGAGATTCCTGAGTTGACACTTGCAGGGACACATAGGACATTATCTCCTCTTACTAGGAGTAACTAATTCCATATTGGTTGCTCACATACCTCCATGGGTGCTTTCCTATGCCCAGTGGTATCCGGTACATGACACTGAAGGCCATGTAAGGATAAGTCCAAAGCAATAGGTCAACACTCACAAGGTAACCATGACAACCTCAAGTCCATGGACTGCTTGCACCTATTGATCAAATACCCACACTAGAGGGGGGGTTGAAAAGTGTTGCATGAGTTTCAACTTCTATTCGATTTCTTTCGAGTTCGATTTATAATGCAATCAAATTAACGTGCTACTAGATAGAGATACTTGATGAATAATAAATATCAAATAAGCACAATCAAACAAGCAATGCAAAGACTAGTAATTATAGTGGTTCGACCAACCACCTACTCCACTACCTTGGCTCCACACCAAGAATTTCTAACCAACACTTTATAGACTATGTGTTTCCCTTTTAATACAACCGAGGCCTTCCTTCTCAACCCTTTGAGAATTCCTCGAACCTATTCACCTAGGCAAAACACAATTCTACAAAGCAAATCCTAAGTGTTTAGACTAGCACACCTAGCAAGCTAACAATGAAGAAACAAGTTAAAATAACAAGTAAAATTACAATGAAAAGAGCTAAAGAGTAAACCACAACTAAAAGCTCTTTTCCAAGCCTTCAACGCCTCCAACTCCACAAGATGTTCGGGTCGAATCGAAGCCGAAGTCGAGAGAAGATGAGCACTTGAGAGAAATCATCGATCGGAGAAGCAAGCACGAGCAAATCAAGCTTACAAGGCACAAATCTCACTTAGGAAGCTTTTATGACTGGTTAAGAAGAATTAATGGAGGTTGGTGAGGGGTATTTATAACCCCTCACTCGGCAGTTGGACGCTGCCCGTTAGACACAGTCCGGTCGCTTGTCGGTCATATTTGATCGACTGCCCAGCGACTGCTAGGCTACTGCCCTTTCCTGGCCATATTTGATCGACCGACTGGTTGACCAAATTGGTTACTGCCAATTTTCCTCTTTGTCCGGTCAACCGAATTGGCAACTACCAATTTTTGGCTTTGTTCGGTCGACCGAATTAGCTACTGCAAATTTTTTGCCTCGTTCGATCGATCGAACCTCGGCTAAGGCTATTTTTTACACTTATTTTATTGTGCGCTTTATTTTCGGGTTCTGTTACCAAGTTTTGACTTGGATAACATTACAAATAGGCTTGGGATACATTCCTAGAGATATATTACATAGAATCTACTTGGTGATCTATGAACTCTACTCAATTTACGTCAGAGCCCTTTTTTGCCGATTTTTGCATTTCTCCAAGCGAATTTCGCGGGCATCTCGTAACCTCAACCTGAACTCAAAACTTCACAAATATATTAAATACATGTTTGTTACCATCAAAATAGAGATCAAAGTATAGGGGGAACCCTTGGGCCAACAGAACCTACTATCACCCGAGGAATATTATCCTATCAACGCTCATGTAAGGATTTCATTCTATGTTCCTTGTGTAGGTTCGTTCAATGAAATCATTCTCTAATGAGTACCTGCACTTGTACATTAAATGACGGCTTATAGGTAACTGTGAGATCAACTACCCCTTATCGTATAAGGCATATACCAAGTGCACCAGTCTATCCAGAATCACCAATCCCCTAATTGGTGATCCTACGACTAGAAACATTTGGAATAGGGGCATTTGGATTCCAAGTCTCACTAGTATGATCTCATAATGGCCTTAGAATCAATTGCCCGGGTCCATGGGGATCACCACAATCTAATAGGGAAATTAGACAAAAAAATATCACAAGATTTGCAAAAAATTTACGTTCTACCCAGGATTTTAAAATTCACCTGTAAATGCACAACGTTTACATCCGTTTATGTCATCTACCAAATTGTCAAGCGTCATCTCAACTTAGCTGACGTGGAGGAAAACGGCACTTGTGTGGCTGACAGCTTCATATGTGGCCTACTTAGTTGTGGGCCCGTTATTAAAAAAGAAATATATATATATATATATATATATATATATATGGTCTCACCTTATTTTCTCTCTCTTCTCTTCTTCTTCCCTACTTCTTCTTCTTCTGCCACCGCCACTACCACCTTGTACCGCTACCTCCTCTTTGATCGGGGAAGACTTTCGGTCATGAAAGGATGAACCATGAGACGGCCAACGTCACCAACGAACTTGCTCCGCCCATGCCGACAAACCTGCTCTGCCCAGGCGGCGCGGTGTGCAAAGGGCTACACGCCCAAGAGCTGTCCTCAATCCTCAAACTTGTTCTTGGGCTCCAAGCCCTCAGTTCAGTTTGTTATCGATGTTTGCCAACGGCGATGAGAGCGCACTGGAGAACATGTTGAGCCCACTAGAACGAGGAGTCAAAGTGTGCAGTCAAAGCCCCAACCGAGCCAAGGGTTGGAAACCGAGCATGGCCCTCAGTAGTCTGCAGTGAGTGTAATCTTGCCCCTTTATTATCTATTATTAGGCTCCAGCAGGGTGAGGAGGTAGTTCCACACTACCCACGACCCCCCGTTCATCCTCAAAAGGGTTCCTTAACCCCCACCCGACGTTGGTTTCTCAATTGACGCCGACGTCAAGCTCGAGCACGTGGAAATGGCGTTGTCGCGCCAGTTCCAGCGATCGAACAGTAATACCCTGATCAGGGAGTTCAGAAACCTCAAGAGTAGATCAGCTCCGGCGAGGATCTTGTTCTTCCGAAATGGGTCATGGATTGACTTCACGCCTATGGTATTTGACGCCCTATGCAGCGAATTCATCGCTAGGAATACCGCCTTCGAACTCCCCATCACCGCCTACTCCTATGTCTTCGACTTTCTCACGATGTCGCAGGTCAACATGGAAATTGGGATATTGAATTACATTGCCTGGATTGATGCCCACGACTGGTGTTTCTTCCCAGCCTTGGTCGTCGATGAGCACAGAAACTTGCTCCGGTTCCATAAGGGCGCTTCGCCAGCGGCGTCGTTCGAGTGTGATTCTATCGAGTGTCATCGAGAGGCGCGGATCAGCACGGACAGCCGCAAGTCATCCGCAGTGATGAGTTTGGACCAACCATGATGGCCTGGAATGCAAGCTCTGGGAGATGGCGACAGGTACTTCAAGGAACTAACATGACCAACCAAGTGGACGTCGTCATCGCCCATGGCTTTGGGCAGCTTAACAACGAGCGCCTGGGTTCGGATGCTTGCGACGTCGGCGTACACCTCTCTGGGTTCGGTAGTGGCGGTGGAAGAAGAAGAAGAAGTAGGGAAGAAGAAGAGAAGAAAGAAGAAGAAGAGAAGAGAGACAAAATAAGGTGGGACTATATATATATATATTAATAACGGGCCAACAACTAAGTAGGCCACATATGAAGCCGTCAGCCACACAAGCGTCGTTTTCCTCCACGTCAGCTAAATTGAGACGGCACTTGACGATTTGGTAGATGGCATAAACGGATGTAAACGTTGTGCATTTACAGGCGAATTTTGAAATCTTGGGTATAACGTAAAATTTCTACAAACCTTGTGATTTTTTTGTCTAATTTCCCCAAATCTAATATTATATACAAAATTTAGATGCGGCATAGGTTGAAAAGTTGTCTCATATTATTCATTAACCAATACTAGTTCCCTACACATCAACTTGTGATTGAATCAAATGATCAGCGAGTTATCCTTCACCTTTTCTGCCCCCCCTGCCGGCCTCCCACCCCTCCTCGCTCTTCTCCTCGTCCTCGTGCCCCTAAACCTCCCCAGGCCCCCTCCTCCTCTTCTCCCCCTTGTGCACTCCAGAACTCTAAGCGTTCTCGGGCTTCTAATGATGTGGGTTTTGATCATGTGTCTATTCCTGCTGCTCCTTCAGCAATTGATCTGAACCTTCTTGCTATTGTCCCTCGATGATGTTCCTTTGTTGGAATACCTGGGGTGTCTGGCAACACCCGATAAGAGATCAATTACTTGTTATGATTATTAATTTTTCCATTCAGGTAATTGCTTTACAAGACACACACATCGATGAAGCTCGTGCCTTTTGTATTGTTAAGTCCTTGGGACGAAACTAGCGAGGCATTTCTTACCCTTCTAATGGAGTATCAAGTGGGCTAATTCTTGCCTGGAATTCCTCCTTAATAAATTTTGAGGTAATATCTGTCCAACCTCAGTGCATTTATGTTGTCATTGGAGTTGAAAAGCTAGAGCCATTTATTCTCTCTAATATTTATGCAAGAACAAATCTGAACATTAGAAATGATTTTTGGTCAAGTTTTGATATTTTGATTTATCCAGATTTTTGTGGATTTTATGTGGAGATTTTAATTGTCATCTAAATGCTTCTGAAAAACATGATGGTTTACCTTTCTGTTTGAACAAATTTGATATGGCTTTCTGTGAATTTGTCCAAAATCAAGGCCTTATAGACTTAGGTTTTGCGGGTGTCCCTTTTACGTGGACTAATAATAGACAAGCTCATTAACAAATTCAAATTTGTTTGGATCGTTTCTTTTGTAATGCTGCATGGTTGCCCTGGGGGTTTCTGATCATTGCCCTCTGATATTTGAGTTTGATTGTACTTCAAAGAAAAATAAATTGTTTAAGTTCCAAAACTTTTGGGTTGAGTATCCTGAGTCTACCAATGTGGTAAGTATTACTTGGAATGAAACTCTAATGCAATTGGAACCTTATGGTAAATATTCTACTACTATAAAATTTACAAGGTTTGCACTATCTCAATGGAATCGTAATACTTTGGGTATGATTGAAAACCTCCTTGATGATACACGTACTGAAATAGCTCATCTTGAACACCTTGATGCTTCTCGTGGCCTAAATTCCTAGGAGGATTTAGGCCTTAAATCCATCTATAATAAAGCCACTACTCTTAGATGCCAAATTATCTTGAAATGGTGGTGTAAGGCGAAGTTAAAATGGATTACTGGTGGTGATTCTAATACTGCATTTTGCCATAGAATTGTCACCACTTGTCGTAGGATTAATAAGATAACTCATCTATCTCTTGCCACTGGTAGTGTTGCTGAAACTGATTATGATATTTTAGCCACTTTCTCTGATTTTTACAAAGAATTATGGACATCATCTACTGTTGTGATTTTTTATGCTTCTGCTTATGATTCTTTTGCTAAGTTAGATGAAAATATCTCTTCTACTTGCTCCTTTTCTACTGCTGAGGCTTGGAATGTTATCAAGACATTACCCAATGACAAGAGCCCTGGAATTGATGGATTAACTGGTGAACTTTTTAAACATTATTGGCATATTATTTCTATTTGGATGTGTTTTTTAACACTACTGTTTTGCCCCTTGAGTGGAACAAAATTATCCTTTCCTTCATCCCTAAAACAAACAACCCTAGCACTGTCAATGAATTTCGGCCTATAGCCTTATGTAATCTCGGCTATATAATTTTAGCCAAGGTTCTGGCCAATAGATTAAAGCATGCTATCCCCACTTTGGTGTCTCATGAACAATCGGCTTTCATTAATGGTAGGAACATTCATGATAACATCCTCCTTGCTAAGGAGGTTGCCCACTCTATGTTTAGCTCTAAATATAAAAATCCTTACATTATAGTTAAAATTGATTTGGCAAAAGCCTATGATAAAGTCAGCTAGTATGCTATTTTAGCAGTTCTGAATATCTATAATTTTCCACAAAAATTTATGGACTGAATTTATTCCTGCTTGACCACTGTGAATTTTGCTTGCTTAATCAATAATCAGTTGTCCCCATTCTTTAAATCTCATAGAGGGCTTAGGCAGGGTAAATCCTAACAAACATGATAAATAAAGTTGTCCAAAATAAGCACCTCTCCCCATTCAAAATTAGGAAGGATTTTCATATTAGTCACTTGATGTTTGTTAGGAAGCTGTCCAAATAAAATTAGGAAGCTGTCCAAAATTAGGAAGCATGTCCTCAATTAAATTGATTTTTAATCAATATACCAAACTCACTAGTCAGGCCATTAACTTCAGTAAATCTGAAGTCTACTTTCCCAAGGCTATTCCTAGGGACATAATAGAAATATTTGCTCAACTCTTAACATGAGGGAGGATTCTTTCCCATTTAAATATCTTGGAACTCTGTTTGCTCCTAGGCGCCCCCCTTCGCATGCCTTCAACGTGATCATTGACCAAATTAAAGCTAAATTTAGCTCTTGGCAATCAAATTACTTGTCCCAAGCTGGTAGAGTTGTACTTATAAACTCTGTTCAAAACTCCATCCCTCTTCACTCAATGGCAGTATCGTGGATGTCCTCGTCTCAAATAGATAAAATTGAAAGTCTCATAAAAAAATTTCTTCTGGTCTAACTCCCCATAAAAAAAATCTGTTCATTTGATAAGTTGGGATATTGTGACCCTGCCAAAACAGCTAGGTGGTCTTGGCATTCATGATTTACACTCAAAATGTTCTGCCCTTCACACTAGCGTGTGATTACATATCTCAATTGCCCAAACTCCCCCTGGGTTCACTTAGCCTCTACTAAATACAAAGACTTAAGATTCTTTTTGGATCCATTGATAAGAAGTGTTCTTGGAGTTGCCGCCTTTTTCGATTTTCTTTTAATGCTCTATTTCCTGAATGGCTGAGGATAATCAACTCTGGTATTAATACTTTTGTGCTCCTTCATAATTGGATTTTTCAAATGCCTTTATGTCGCAAGCCTACTTGTTGGCCTAAGATTTTCAACCTTGGTCTTAATCTCAATTTTGATGATAACAAATATGGAACTGATTAATTATTTCATGGAGAGTTATTTTCAGGTTCCATATCGGTTAGTGCTCGACGTCCCTGATTGGAAAAATCAGATAAATCTGAGAAATCGGCAAGGACGCTCGTCGAAACTCGGGATTCTTCGGGAAGATAGAGTTTAGGTTTAGGGTATCTAGAATGTATTGTAAATCCTAATGATGGTGCAAGGAAACCTAAAAACTAAACTCGAACCTCAAAACATGAAAACCCAGAAAATTAGAAAAGGCCCTGAAATTCACTAAGCCTAGGGAGCTCCTTGGAGGGCTATATGACCTAGATATTTTCATGCCACCAAAAGTCTCGGTAATTGTTCCTTAGGTAAAAACTAGATAACGATATATTTTTAAGGATTTTTTGGAAGTCTTTAGCCTACCCATATTTGACCCGGGATATTATAAAATTTTCGATTTTCGAAAATTTGTACTAGACCCTAAAAGATAGATTTTGATTCTTAAGGATTTTGTTTTTTTAGATATTTTTATTGAATCCAAATGGGGGGTAGTCCTTATATAACATTTATGTCTTAAGAAATATTATATAAGTAGACTTAGCGAAGACGGAACCCAGAAACGAACAAACAAACAGAAAAAATAGCCAAATCGAACCTATTTTTCCAGGTTCGGTCGACCGAATGCTGCCCAAAAGTGGCAAAATGCATTCGATCAATCGACGGTCGGTCGATCGACGATCAACCAGCCTGCATTCGGATGGCGGAAAACGGCTCAATTTCGAGCCGTTGAGTATTGTTTTGGCTCTCTACCTTCATGGCTTATAAATAGAAGCCTTAGCAAGCCTTCCACCCCTTATCTAACATACCTTAAGCCAAATTTTGATTATCCATGAGCTTGATTGAGCCACCATTCTAGAAAACCCTAGCTTTGATCTCTCAACTACTTGAGTAAGCCTTGACTTCATTGATTCACCATCATAGTAGGCATCAAGAGGAAGCTAAGAAACTTTGTTTAGACCTAAGTATTTGTTGTATAATTTATTTGCTTCATTATTTGTGTATTTTATTATTTATTTCATTGTATTAAAGCTTGTGTAAACCTAGGTTGCTAGGTTTGATTGAGTTGGTGGTTGCTTTGATGTTAAGGCTTAAATCCACCATTGTAAACCTAGTTTGTTAGGATTAGTTGAGTTTTCCTTAGGTTAAGGTGGGAGAGTACTCTCAGTAGGAAGGCAGGATACTTCTGGATGTGAAAGTGTCTTTGGTTTGAGAGTAGAGACTTTCCGGTGTAAAGTCCTCATTGTAAGGAAACTAATTAATCAAGTTAAACTAGTATGAAAATCCTAAGCATGGTGCTTAGGTAGTGGAGTAGGCATTGAGGCCGAACCACTATAAATCATTGTGTTTGCATTGCTTACTTTTGCGTATCGATTACTTGACTTATTTTATTCACTTCCGCATTCATTTAGTAGTCGAATAGTGCATTAACATAAGTAATCAAGAAACTGATTGAAATCAAAATTAAGTTTAAGATTAGCAAATATACTATTCACCCTCCCCCCCCCTCTCCCTCTCTAGTGTGGTCATTTCACCAACACTACTTTTATTGATGTATATATATGTGATGTTGTTGGCTTTGTGAATTGTTTTATTACAAATCAAAATTGGGATGCCTCTTTATGCTTGAATGCTTTCAGACCGATGATGATTGTAACACGCCTAACCCAGTCAACCTTAAGTCCAAGTCAGGAGACGCTACATCCTGTGCTAAGAGCACCTAAATCCTATCTCAATAATTACCTTTTATGTATTATCCTAATTTAGCTTGCATATTCTATTCAATTTAAAAAGAACAAAAAAAAATTGCAAAAGTTTTCCCTAAAACCTTTATTACATCCTGTTAACACAAAACAAATTTACACATCTAATCCACTCTAGAAACTAAGGTGTATATTATTAATTCACATAATCATTTCACACCTAATTAATAATACACACATCATAAAACAGTGCTCCATACACAAAAATAAATCTTAAGCACAACTTACATATACAAGTCATCATTTAACATCACTTTCTAGCTAAAGTGTACATGCCAAAAATTCTCAAGAGTCAAACTACAACATAACCAAAAGATCTTGATGCATCCATCGCAATGTCTGTGAAGTGACTCTAACTTTTCAGCAGATCCACCAAGGTCCACCTGTTCGTCAAAAGCTATCTACCTACGCGTGGAAAAACCAACACACTAAGCATGGAAGCTTAGTGGTGCTCATACAAGTTTTAATTTTTCTAGATATCACATTTGTCATTGCCAATACCTGCTGACACATCGGGCACGCAAGGAACATTGTAATGCATAAGGATGGTACTTGTATTCATGCAGCTAGCATTTATATGACAAGCTCTTTTGCTGTCCTTAAGCAATGGCCATTAAACAATATCTCATCTTCGCCATTGAGCATTCCTTACCCCTTTTATTGTGGAAATGGACTCTAAAGTTTGGTTGATGCGAGTACAAATAAGATTACTACTCCTTGGTAGATCTCTTTTGTAATATCTAGTATTTTATATTTGTAATCCCAATGTAACTATAAGGATTTCTTTTTTGTTATCAGGAGATGAACAAAACTATCCATTAGGCAACAAACAAAACTAGGCTTGCAAAAGATTTATTAGTTTGGTCTTCCATTCGCCCTACTGACCTAGAGGCAATATTGTATGCTGACCATTTTGACCCAGCTTCAGCCGGTTAATAAGATACGTTTTTCTTTTTAGGTAAAAAAAAAAATTGATCTCGAAAATAAAACGACTTAGAAAGGAGAGAGTGGTGTGCAGATTTAATCATGTAAAAAGAGATAACAATAAGGGCTTTAAATGACTGAAAGAGAAGAGAGAGGTGCGCAGGTTTAATCATTTAAAAAGAGATAACAATAAGGAAGCCGATGTATTAGCAAGAATAGGGTTCACAAAGAATGTTAATGAGATATGAGAGTGCAGCGAGGAAAAGGGGAACAATGTAGGTGGTGTATGTAAAGACCTGTATGAGACTTTTCAGAATTAATAATAAGTGGCTGAACAATGAAGGTGGAACCAGGAAGCATATATTCATGGATTGTAGCATGAATAGATCTGAACTGGGTGAAACCTGAAGTTGTTCAGTTTTTCCTTTTAAATCACATATTCAAAACAATTTTAAAATATAACATTTGAAAAAGTAAAAAATTACGCACAATATGTATATACATAATTGAAATACTAAAAATCAAATAAATCATCTCCATTGTAAATTTTAAACTATATTAACACAAATGTTGCCACCGGAATTTTAAATTTTGTTCAAACTTGTTTATTTGGAATACCAAAAAGACAATAGAATTTACACAGCTAATAGCAAATTAACATTCTCAAGACGTCCATGTATTGAAATGAATCATGAGGAAATAAGAAAGCAGCAAAAACGCTACCAGAACATAGAGAAAGTCAACCAAAATATTAAAAGAACATCAATCATCCCCATCGCTTTAAAACAAAATTGATCCAAGGTTCAAATAGACAGTCATGATACACACTTCTTTCACTGTTAAATAAACAAAAATCTAGATGCTAAAACGGACCATCCGACTTTCAATTCACCTTTCGTCTAAAGCAAGTTAGAACACTCGGTATGGTTTACCCATTGTGCTCTTCAGGTACAAGCACCTCACCTGAAAAGAGAATGTACAGTAAGCACTGGAACAGATAAGAACACTTGGAACATGATATAATGATAACGAGTGAATTGTTGCCTGCTCTACTTGATACTCCAACAAGTGAAATCATAACAAAAAATAAAAATTACTTACCAGAGACAATAATGTCAATCTCAGCATAAGAGTAAATAGGATAACATGATTAATCTAATAAAAAGATGAGCAAGAATCTGAATCATAAAACATCAACTAATATTAATAACATTAAGAGAAGAAACCCACATTTTGCCAGTTCTTCTTGAGCAAAGACACGAGGAAATTCACACTGAGTTGCACGTTCTGGAAGATCTGTTTGTCCTCCATTGCGCAGTTGCCGACTGCAACGCCCATGCAAAGAACTTTCTTTAGCTGAAATTTCACCATAGCTTTAGTCTCGTTAACTTTGGATTCCAATGATTCCTGGTGAGTAACCAAGGTAGGAAATTTCCCTGCATATAAACATCTAAAACAAAGATGTAAGTCATAAGGAAAAAAATTAACACAAGAATATCATCACAAGGCATATACAAGAATGTTGCTCAAGCAAAGAGCTTTTCAACACAAAAAAGACATCCATTCTGTAAAAAAATCAAAACAATGTTGTGGTTTAATGTTAAACTAAATACGCCTTGAACATATAGAGGAATCTAACAATGTAGAGGCTTAATACTTTTAACTCATTGGTGAAGACAACGAAAGCAACATTATTCAGCTAAAATGTTTTTTATTAGGGGCCGCACATTTTCGGTTTTCATAATGATACACCACAACTACCATATCAAGAAATATGTGAATCAAAATTTATAAATTTTCAAAAGTACCAGAAAACTACCATGGGATTCTGTTACGAGCCTTGGTGTAAGCTCATGTTGCTGGTCGCGGATGGTTGATACTTTCACCTATCTTGATAGGAGGGGAGAGGTGGAAGAGAGAAAAGAGAGAGGAGAGGGAAAAGAGAGAGAGAGAGAGTGGGAGAGATTGGAGTCAAGTCATGCCTATCTTTGTATTCATCTCATCTCTCTTTAAATAGAGATTACAAGGATAATAGCATTGATTACAATTCTTAATGGTCTAATAAATAGAAATGCAATAGCATTGATTACAATGCTTAATGGCCTAATAAATAGAAATGCAATAGCATTGATTACAATGCTTTATGGTCTAATAAATAGAAATGCAATAGCATTGATTACAATGCTTAATGGTCTAATAAATAGAAATACAATAGCATTGATTACAATGCTTTATTCCAATGGTCTAATAATTTATGGTGACATTTATTGCCTGCCACTTGGTAATTAAGGTGTTGGTGTTTGATGATTACGACGCTGATATTTAATCTTGTAACGCGCGTCGTGAGTGAGCTAGTTGGTGTTGGTATCATTTCCCCCGTCCTGAGATTTATGCTTGACCACAAACATGAAATCAGGATAAGATGATTGTAGCAAGCTGGTTGATTCCCAAGTAGCTTCAAATATTGGAAGGCTTGCCCACTGGACAAGACCTTCATCGGTGCCTTTGCTGGAGCATTGAGCCAAAATTTCCACAGGAATTGAGTTTATGGCAGCATGTGGCAATGGAGGAAGACATGGTGGTGTTGATGGCAAGGGCCCATGGAAGCGCTTAAGGAAGGAGATATGGAAGACATTGTGAAGCTTGGACTCCTTAGGCAATTCAAGAGCGTAAGCAACACTACCAATGCGGCGGAGGATACGAAAGGGACCGTAAAAGCGAGGGGCCAACTTGTTAGAAGTCCGCCGAGCGAGTGAACTTTGGCGATAGGGCTGTAACTTGAGAAGTACGAGATCATGGGGCTGAAATTGGAGATCGCAATGTTTGCGATTATAGTTCCTTTTCATGAGTTGCCGAGCTTGAAGTAGTCGGGCCCTGATAAGTTGGATGTGCTGGTCACGTTCTTAGAGGGAATGGTCAACCGCCTCAAGGTGGGAGACGCCCGCTGTGTAGGAGAGAAGGCGGGGTGGTGGCCGGGCCATAAACTACTTCAAAGGGGCTGGTTTTGAGGGCTGAATGGAATGCAATGTTGTAACAAAACTCCACCCATGGACGCCACTTAAGCCAAGTTTTGGGGCGGTCACTAGTAAAACACCGAAGGTAGACTTCGAGGCTGCGGTTGACAACTTCGGTTTGACCGTCCACTTGAGGATGGTAGGCAGATGTGATTGAGATTGGTGCCCGAAAGTGAAAATAGTTCATGCCAAAAGCGACTAGTGAAGGTGACATCGCGGTCGGAGACGATGGACTCAGGTATCCCGTGGAAGCGAACTATATTGTCGAAGAAGACACGAGCTACCGACGATGCTGTATAAGGATGTTGGAGGCCAATGAAGTATCCATACTTGGAGAGACGATCCACAACCACCAAGATCACAGATTTGCTGCTAGAGATAGGGAGGCCTTCAATAAAATCGATGGAGATGTCTGCCCAGATTTGTTGTGGAATGGGCAATGGTTGGAGAAGGCCAGCAGGGAGTAATATCTCAGTTTTGTTGCGTTGGCAAATGATACACCGTTGGACGTGTTCACGAACATCACGGCGGAGGTGATCCTAATGGAATTCTGCGCGCACCCTTTGGAGAGTGCGTTGATACCCCTCATGGGTTGAATCATGAAGGGCGCTTACAATGGTGCGGCGGAGAGGAGATGTGGTTGGTATGACGATCCTGTTTTTGAAGAAAATGACACCGTCTTTGAGCGCCCATAGTGAAGGTTGAGGCATAAGAGGAATATCCAGCAATAGTGTTTTCAGTTGAGGTCATTTTGGAGCTCCTATTGCAGCTGTAAGATAAAAGCAGAATGAGGAAAGGAGAGGGCAGCAAGGTGACCTGTAGTGCCTGGTCAGCGTGACAGAGCGTCGGCAGCGGAATTCAGTCGATCGGCTTTATATTCGATGGAAAAATCATAGCCCAAGAGCTTAGAAACCCAACGATGTTGTGGTGAGGTGGCCAAACGTTATTCCAAGAGATATTTTAAGCTGAAATGGTCTGTGCGGACCACAAATTTATGCCCCCATAAATAACGGGTCCAATGCTTGATGGCCTTAACCAACCCAATGAGTTCTTTTTCATATGCCACTAGTTGATGCATGTGAGAAGCAAATGGACGACTGAAGTAAGCGATAGGATGGTTATTTTGATGGAGAACTGCTCCAATCCCATTGCTTGCCGCATCACATTCAATGATGAAAGGTTGAGTGAAGTCAGGAAGTGCTAAGGTAGGTGTTGTTGTGAGAGCAGTTTTGAGATTTGCAAATGAAGTTGAGGCCTCAGCGGTCCATAAGAAGCTGTTTTTGCGCAGTAGGGAGGTGAGGGGTGTAGCTAAAACTCCATAGTTTTGGATGAATTTCCAATAGTAACCGGCAAGCCCAAGAAAGCTGCGTAGTTCATGGTGGAGGTGGGCTGCGGCCAGGATGAAATCGCTGAAATTTTCTGAGGATCAGTGCAGACCTCATCGGCAGAAATGACATGGCCGAGGTAGGCCACGGAAGCGGAGGCAAATGTGCATTTGGACTCCTTGAGGAAGAGATGGTGTTGCCGTAAAGTGGAGAGAACGCGATCACGGTGGCTGAGATGATCCTCCAAGGAAGGGCCGTAGATTAGGATGTCATCAAAGAAAATGAGGACATACTTATGTAGCAATGGTTGAAAAATGTGGTTCATAAGTGCTTGAAATGTGAATGGGGCATTAGTCAATCCAAATGGCATGACAAGGAATTCAAAATGGCCATGGTGGGTGCGGAAGGCTGTCTTTTCCACATCGTCTTCATGCATCCAAATTTGATGGTAGCCGGAGCGCAGGTCAAGTTTAGAGAAGACACAGGCGCCATGGAGTTCATCAAGGAGCTCGTCGATGGTGGGAATAGGAAATTTGTCCTTGATTGTGATGGAGTTCAAGGTGTGGTAATCAACGCAAAGCCGCCAAGATGCATCCTTTTTCTTGACTAGGAGAACAGGTGCTGAAAATGGAGAAGTGCTAGGTTGAATGATACCTTGTTGTAGCATTTGTTGGCATTGCTTCTCAAGTTCATCTTTTTGGTGAAATGGGTATCGGTAGGGGCGTACCGAGACTGGTTGGGAGGGCTGTTGGAGGCGGATGCGATGGTCATGGAACCTGAATGGCGGAAGGCCTGTTGGTTCTTGAAAAATGCTGCTAAATTTGAGCATGACAGCATTGATCAAAGGCTGGACAGAAACTGCAGCCGAACAGATTGGTAGGGGTTGTTGACAGTGAAGGTCATGCAATGTTACGACCCCGGTTGGGGTGGAGTACTCAAGGAGTAGCTTTTCAAAGTCCCATGTAATGGGGCCAAGTGTTTGTAGCCATTGGACTCCGAGTACGGCGTCAAAACCGCTGAGTGTGATGACATAGAAGGAGGTCGAGATGGTTGCACAGCCAAGTTGAAGAGCTGAGGTGGCAAATTGTCCTTTGCATTGGAGACGGCTGCCATTAACCACAACCACCGACAGATCAGGGCTTGGTTTCAATGGCAATCTGAGTTTGTCAGCCACCGTTGAGTTGAGGAAGTTGTGGGTGCTGCATGAATCAAGCAACACTCGAATTGCAAGGCCATGAAGTTGTCCAGCCACTTGCATGGTTTGCGCAACAAGTGTTCCTTGTAGCGCCATCAAGGAGACATGCGGTTCCTCGCTATTGGCCGGGTATAAGAAGTGATCGTCAGCCATGGTAGGTAAAAGTGCAGCATCTTTTTCGAGCTCAGCGGTTGCTGGAATATCATCGTCAGGAGCGATTTCCAGCATGTAAAGCTGGCGGCAGCGATGGTCAGGCGACCATGCCTCCTCACAGTTGAAGCAGAGGCCTTGGCGACGGTGCCTTGCAGCCTCGGTATGTGATAGTCGGCGCCTGGGCGGCTGGTTTGTTCCACCCCTATTCGGTGTACCCGACACAAGGGAAGTGACCGCTGGTCTAGGTGGCCCTTTTGGGGCAGCGAGAGGTTGCTGGTAGGAATGGCGGTTGTACTGTCCAAATTGGGGCGGATTGGAAGCCAACCTCTCGTAAAGGCGGGAGAGGCGCATGGCTTCTGTTAGATCTGCTGGTTTTAGAGCCTCTACCAGCACCTGAAGATTGGGATGAAGACCACGCAGGTAGAGTTCTACCTCTTGTTCGGCATTTAGTTGACCCGCACGAGCGAGGAGACATTGGAATCCGTCGATAGTCGGCCACCGAGCGAGTATGTTGGAGACTTGCAAATTCTCCAAGTTTGTTGCCGCGAGTTGGAGGACCAAAACGGAGATGGCAATGGTCTTGGAACGCCATCCAAGACAAGCGAGGTATATCCTTCATTAGTTTAAGCACCCAAAATTGAGCATCTTCCATCATGTGATATGCTGCGATTGGCACCTTAGCTTCTTCTTGTATTTGATGAAAGAAAAAATATTGTTTGCATCTCGCTAGCCAAGGAAGCGGGTCTGCTGTCCCGTCATAACAAGGGAACTCGAAGCATGGTGCACGATGGTGGGCGGGTGCCCACGTGTTGTTCTCCTGAACATGGTTTTGCTGGAAATTCCTAGGTACTTGCCCTAGAATACCGAGGACAACGGGTGCTTGCAGGGGCTGATCGGCACCTGCAGCTTGAGGAAAATCATGTCTTGCTTGTGTGGATGTGCTACCAGCATCCACAACAGGTGCAGTGCGTATGGCCTAGACTTCTTTGGCGAGAGCAGTGATTTGGTTCAGGATGTGTGCTCTTTCAACTCGTTCTTGCTCGCGCTCCTTAGCTTGAGTCTCACGCTCCTTAGCTTGGGCAGCGGTCATATCTCGCATGAAGACAGCGAGTTGATCCTGAAATGAGTCGCCCATCTCCTGCTCTGATACCAAATTGTTACGAGCCTTGGTGTAAGCTCGTGTTGCTGGTCGCCGATGGTTGATACTTTCACCTATCTTGATAGGAGGGGAGAGGTGGAAGAGAGAAAAGAGAGGAGAGGGAAAAGAGAGAGAGAGAGTGGGAGAGATTGGAGTCTAGTCATGTCTATCTTTGTATTCATCTCATCTCTCTTTAAATAGATATTACAAGGATAATAGCATTGATTACAATTCTTAATGGTCTAATAAATAGAAATGCAATAGCATTGATTACAATGCTTAATGGTCTAATAAATAGAAATGCAATAGCATTGATTACAATGTTTTATTCCAATGGTCTAATAATTTATGGTGACATTTATTGCCTGCCACTTGGTAATTAAGGTGTTGGTGTTTGATAATTACGACGCTGATATTTAATCTTGTAACGCGCGTCGTGAGTGAGCTGGTTGGTGTTGGTATCAAATTCAAATAGATAAAAGTGACAGTGTGACACAGACAAACTTCTAGTGGATATATTTTCTAATGTTAGATTTATAATATATTTCATTGTAGCCAGGTTAGCTCAAGTGAAAAGGTATAGACAAATCACCATTACTATAATATAGTAATGAGACAAATCTCCAACAAGAACATAACAAAAGAATCATTGAAACTGAAAACATTAATGTCATTGTTTAACTACCTACATGAAAGTGACTGCAGTATCATGGGGTTTAAACATGCGACAAGAGTAAAAATCAATATTACTTGCCTGCTTTGTTAAGACCAGGGCCAAGTAGACGAGGAATTTGTTTGATGATAGCCTCTGATGCTAGGAAAGCATGATACTTTTTAGCAAGCTTTTTGACAAGTTTCTTATTCTTGTTCATTTTTTTCAGCCCTTCAACATCCATATAATCAAGACCAATCTTCTCTGCCTGAAGGTAACAACAGCAAGCATCAGTATAAAATGCTGCAAGCAATGTGGATGAATACTCGATAATCATAATTGTACAAGCATCCTAATCAGATTCAGCATACAACAACAAAATTATAACAGCTCACATAAGAGTATTCTTAACAATGTCTTGATATCGACACAATCTATGATGTACGTTAGTCAGATTCAGCATACAACAACAAAACTATAACAGCTCACAGAAGAGCCTATTCTTAATAAACAATGTCTTGTTATTGAGTCATTCTTATATATGACAGAAAGATGCTTAGTCCACAAATCACCAAGCATATATGAAGGTCCAAGTAGCACTACTGTATGCTTATTTTGTCAGTGGATCGAATAATCATACTATATACATAGTTGTCATCTAGGATACAAATATATGATGAACAGTTAATTGCTTGAATGATTTGAAAAGAATCATTTCTGGCAGTGAGTCTATATATATAAGCAGATTAATATAAAACATTAACTTCATTAGATCACAAAGGATAATTCATATCTTTCCTACATAAATTAAATTGTAAAGCAAGCCTAGAAATCTGATATTATTTACCTCCTCCACATGTTGAGCATCTCCAAGCATACAGACTTTCATTTTAGGGCGTGGAATATGAGGCAATTTCACAGACCCACTGAAACGCTTGTCCTTCTGAGGGTCATAATTTTTAAGGCCAATTTGCAACTCAATTGTTTCTGTAAATTTCCGTTTTTTCTCATGTGCATCACCAGCAACTTGGGTGATTGCTTCCCTCAGAACATCACTTTGTAATTTGCTGTGGAGGTAATAGTATATCAGAAAATTTTTGAATATGCACACACCAAAACAAAGATAAAATGAAATGTAGAATGATCAATATATAAACAGAATGTTTAGAAGCCATTTATGCAAACTCGATTTAGAAATTTGAAGAAAAAATGACAAAAAATAGCAGTAAAGATATTCATATAACCAAAGACTTCTCATAATGAAAGATATACATCACACGTTAATGCAACTTAAGTCTTGAATAGCTAACAAAAAAGACATAACAAGCTAGAAGGGATCTCGTCAAAGGAGCTACAAAAAAAAAGAAAAAAAAATGGAAACAGAATATAATATGATTAATCAAGACATTCAAACCAGTTCAATTGTTCAATGTTCTCTTTTCTGATTGGAATTAACGGCCAGTAACATGGCATAACCATAGAAAGGTCGAATCTTATGCTTGTATTTATATGGTAAGCAAATATAATGTTAGCTCAATGGGATTGATGCATTCTTTCATATAATATAAACTCTATTTCATTCTAGAAATAGCATATGTTGACTCATTCATGACAACTAAGCTCTATACCTAAGTGATCAGTATATAATATGTTGCATCATTACAGTATATACATACAAGAAAGGCAAACCAAAATAGCATGGATCTCAAGTCATGCCAAAAACTGCTGGTACATATAGACAAAAAAACTGGAGGATATTCTCTGGAGACTCAAAGACACCAGCAGAACTATTTGACTACTTAATCAAATGGTTGGCTTCACAGGAGTTCATCTCGTGGTAATGGATAACTGATAGCTAGTTGTTTCAGTGACACTAGTGACACTGAAGATGTCAATACTTGGATGCAAGATAACTACCGCTGCCTACAACTTTTCCATTGTACCCTTAAAATCTAGCTCTTGGTAGTCATTGAATCGAATAACGGATGTTGCCTAATACTTTTCCATTGTACCCTTAATGCTCTATGGCCCTATGGTATTTGGGTTCTAGACCCTCTTAACCTTTGGCGAAGCTGCAGGCAGGGAAATCCTAGTCTCCTAGAAGTGGGTGTGGGATGGCTAATGGGCAAGGGAACTAGAGAAGGCATTATTATGGGGTTCGGAGACAGCTACCTTTCCCTAGCATCCCGGTTTCCGTTCCAGCACTCCCTTTCTAATAAAATTTCCTGGTGAGAATTCCCACTAGCTCGCTCAAAAAAAAAAAGAACACAGATCCGCTAGATTAGACTAGAATGAAAAAAAATTGCAATAGAATGTCTTTCACTCTGTATTGCTCAGAAGATTCTCTACAGCAACGTATAGTATGATATTGATCCATGTTAACAGTATTATCATAAGCCATATATACTCAGAAATAACAGCATCACAGTCATGCAAAAGTAAAACTTGATAACTCAATACCTCATTGTTCAAAAGAGTATATGTTCCCTCCTTCAAACCTTTAGGAAACTGAAACAGAAAATCCATATGAGATCAACCACGGAAAACAAAGCCACTGACAAAAAATAACTACACTGAACACAAACAAATGCAAATCTTGGCGATGGAGCAAAAACTATAAAGCGGAAGACAAGGAAGACAGAAGTCGAAGAGGGAGACGAGAAAGACAGAAGCCGACGAAAATAACCTAAGGTTGCTGCTGCTTGATTGCTCGAGAGACGGAGCGGCGGAGGCGGGTGAACAAGAAGCCCTTCTGATAAATCGGAAGTGTGCTGTCGTCATATGCCGTTCGATATAAATCCGACGGTTTCCATGTACTGACGACACCTTTTTCTGGGTCGACATGTTATTTGGGCTTTTGGTCGATTTGATGAGGCGTGAGGCGAAAAACAAATCCGAGCTAGGCTTGTTTTAGTTGGACTGCCTTATTATTGTATTTTATCTCATTTTGCATAAATGCACTGTATATTCCTAATTAAGTTATATTGTTTACATATTTATTTATAAAATAATTTTATGGACATATATATTTTTTCGAACTTTAAAAGGTTTACTGATTTCATTTTATTTAATATTAATTATTTTAAAAATACCATTTTAATTTCAACTCACATAAATATTTTTGCAATCAAATGTGATAATTATTGGTTTTAGTGAATATTATAAGTTTATTGTAAATATAACATAAGATGCCTTATGTATGTAATTTTTAACAACTTTATAATATTACTTTATAAGATTATGTATGAAACAAGATGCCTTATGTATGCCTTATGGTTTGATAAAGAGTTTAGAAGGGTTAGGATTAAGGAAGGAGTATAAAACTCCATCCCCTTGGCTTGTGGCTCCCTATTTGGAGCCACCCAAGCAATAGGAGAAAGGGTAGCCGCAAGAGCTAGCCAGCCACCCCTTCCTCTCTCTCTCGCAAGTCGCCGCCCCCGAGCATCTCCCATCTCCTTCTCTTCTTCCTCCCCTTTGGAGCCGAGTCGAGAGGAGCCAGCCGAAGTCAGCCCCTCTCTCTTCCTCTATCCCTCTCTCCAAGCCGGCGGCTTGTAGTGAGTCGTCGCCCCTCTTGTCCCCTCCCTTGACTCGAGCCACCATCTTTTGAAGCCGAGTTCGAGGGCTGTCATCCAGGATTTATCCTTTATTCATCCTTCCTATTTAGATAAGTGGTTTTACCCTCCTTTCCGATTTCTCCGTCTTCTTGAACCGTTCTTGAAAACAAAGTATTCTTATTGGATTTTACTATTGGTTTTCGAGTTCTCGTCGTTTCTTGTGATTGTCATACGAGAGGAGACCCGAACCCTTCCCCTTTGGGGCTCGGCAGCCCTAGGAGAATCCTAGGTGTGCTCGGCCAAGGGTGGAGCAAGGGTGTTCAATAAAATGCTCAAGTGAGAGATCTTGATTATTTTATAGTTTATATCTTGATTTGTGCATTTAAATGAGTTCTTATATGATCAAGCATGCCTTGGATGTAATCTGTGATTTTTTTTTTAAATCATGTTTTAAAAAAATATGGATTTTGATATTGATGCCAAGAAAGTTCTTGAAGAAAGTTTTCTTGATCATTATGCTTGATTCTTATTTATAGTACTTGTTGATGTTTGTTAGCCTTGTTGTTAAGCATAGGAATTGAGAAACTTGTCTTAAGATTTATATTCTGTTTAAATGATAATTAAGGGCTTAATTTTTGGAAATTTTGGATTTATTTTTAGTCTATGCTGAAATTTGATGTTGCTGAAATTGCATGTTGAAATGATGAATTTGTGCTATTTTTAAATTGCTTATTGCGATGTGTGTATTTGTCTGAACATAGTCATGTAACCTATCATTTCGACTAAAAAATATAGTTTGGAAACATTAGACAAACTCTAGATACCAGATTCGGATTAGATACATTGGTTTCGGGCAGAATAGTAAGCTAAAACAAAACTCTAAAACAAAACTCTAATTGTGATGAACTAAATTTTAATTGCAAAATTAAAATTGGGTAAAAAGGTCAGCATAATCTCTTATGAACCAACATGAGAAGTTTATGCATGAAATAAAACCACATGGGTTTATGACATTACGAGTCTAGGAGTTGGGGTCATATATTGAAGTGTTGAGACACTTTTCAATAAGAACACGCCTAAGACACTGTAGGAAAGATTTGACTTAGGTCATGGTGCATCATATCTTTATGAATGGCGGAGAGGCTCATTGAGGAGATGGATTGCGAGCTAGACCCGAGAGGTTGGACGGCTAATTTCCAACCTGCAGAACAAGTTTGGAGGGTCTTTCCCGATTGTTCTGGTTAACCTCGTGGGATAAGTTCGGAGGGTCTACCGATTATCCCCGAGGTGGTTTTAAGCAATAAGTTCGGAGGGTCTTTCCCGATTATTCCTGTGATATCTTTAAAGAGTAAGCACAGAGGGTCTACCCGATTACTCCTATGATATCTTAAAAGGGCAAGTTCGGATGGGCGAATCCCGATTGTCCCTACGCGTCTTGTGGAGCAAGTTCGGATGGACTTTCCATATTACTCCTACGTTTCTTTATACTAGGATAAGTTCGGAGGGTCGTCTCGATTATCCTAGTATGTGTTGTTGCATTAGGGCATGGTAGGCTTAGGCCTGTTGTTCTTCACCGTCTGGGTGTTGGCTGCCTTCGGATAGGTGGTGGTCAGATGGCCTGATAGCTGGTCACTTTTATGTGACCTTTTCCTACTTGAGTCAGTACATCGGGCCGAAGCCCACCATGCTCGAAGGCAACAGCACATACTAGGATAATCGGGAAGGCCTTCCGAACTTATCCTAGTATAGAAAAACTCGGGAGCAATCGGGAAAAACCCTCCGAACTTGCTTGACGAGACGCGTAGGGACAATCGGAATTTGCCCATCCAAACTTGCCCCTTTAAGATATCATAGGAGTAATCGGGAAAGGCCCTCCGAACTTACTCCTAAAGGATATCACAGGAATAATTGGGAAAGGTCCTCCGAACTTATTCCTTAACACCACCTCGGGTATAATCAGGTAGGCCCTCCGAACTTGTTATGCAGGTTGCGAATTTGGCGTCCAACCACCCGTGCGTAGCCCGTAACCCAGCTCCTAATTGAGTCACTCCGCCATGCTTAAGGATATAACACATCTAGACCTAAGTCAGGATTCTCCTACGGTGTCCTGTCCTATGGGTGTCCTCATTATGAAGCGTCTCAACACTCCAACCTGAACCCTATCCCTTATACCTATGATGTTATGGACCCGTGTGATTTTATTTCATGAATATCTTATAAGTTGGTTCATAACAGATTATGCTCATCCTTAACCCAATTTTAATTATATAATTAAAATTTAGACCATCTCAATTAGGGTTTTGTTTTAGAATTTTGTTTTAGGTTACTGTTTTACCCAGAACTGTTGTGTCTAACCCGAATCTAGTCTTCAAAGTGTATCCTATATTTCCAAACTATGTTTTCTGGTCGAAACGATAGGTGACACGACTATATTCACACATATACAGACATCATAGCAAATAAATTAAAATCAGTACATATTCATCTTCTCATCATACAATTCCAGCAACATGCAATTTCAACATACTTATAGAATTAATTCCGAAATTAACAGAAATAAACCCCTAAATTATCATTACGACAGAATTCAAATCTCAAGAATTAATTCTCAGAAATCATGCTTTTTATCAAGATTAACAAGAACCCATACACTCAAATCAAAAGTCAAGCATTAAGATCAAGAACCCCCTTCTCAAGAACCCCTAAGGCATCAATATTAAGATCGTAATCATACCGCATGATTTCTACCCAAAATCACAAATTTAATCCTAAGCATGCAATCCATAATCAAGAAACCAAATTGGATGAATAAATCAAGATTTACACATCAAGAAACTCATTCGGGCTTTTCATCGAACACCTTGAGGGCGACCCGAGTTTCTCCCTTGGCCGAGCACCCCTAGGATTACCCTAGGGCTGCCAAACCCCATGGAGGGGAGATTAGGGTCTCCTCAAGCATAACTTCAAGAAAACATGACAAGAACTCGAAGAAAATCCAAGAACAAGACATAAATACTAAGTCGTCAAGAACGGCTCAAGAATCCGATTAAAATCCCGAAGAGAGGGTAAACCACTCACCTTAAATAGAAGAAAGATTAAGGAAGAAATCCCGGACGACGGCCCACAAATCCGGCTTCAAAAAGGTGGTGGCTCAACTCAAGAAAAGGGGACAAGGGGCAGCGGCTCACTCCAAGCTGCCAGCTTGGAGAGAGGGAGAGAGGAAGGGAGAGGGGCTAGCTTTGGCTGGCTCCTCTCGGCTCGGCTCCAGGGCTGAGGAAGAGGAAGAGGAAGGAGAAAGGGGAAGGCGACTAGTTCAAGCGACTCAGTTGGCTTGGTGGCTCCAAGCAGGAAGAAGAGAAGGGGCAGGTGGCTTTGGCGGCTTGCAGTACTAGAAAAATTGGCTGCTCCTCTCAAAATCTTGTGTGGCTCCAAATAGGGTGCCACAAGCCAAGAGGAGGGGATTTTATACTCCCTCCTCAACCCTAACCCTCCTAACTCTTATCAAATCTGCATCTACCTAAAGCCAAATCCAACCCCGTTAACCTGATTAGACTTAATTAAGCTTATTCTAATCATAAGCAACTAATAAAGCACACACCCATATAAACATAATTAAACAATTATGCGGACACAACATCAAATTAAATAATTTAACTACTCAAGCCTAAATCCATAAATTTCATATCCTACTTACCTGAGATCGCAAGCTAGCACCGGACCATGAGTCGACTCGGCTCAACCACGAACTAGTCCGCTAGGCTGGCAAACACACATAAGAGGAAGAAATAAATAATTTAAATATCTAGGATATTACAATTTTGCAGAGCCTGACCGGGGAGGTGGGTTGGAGCACTTGGCGCAATTGGAGGGCAAAGGAGCCACATGATCTCATAGAAGTCCTAGTTAGGGTCGTAGTCGAGTCTTTGGTAGTGTGTCATGCACTTTTGTTGGTCTTTTTGAGTTGTAGTCCTTGAGGGTATTTATGTCATTTTATTCAGATTTTATTGTATTTGGTCTGTTGGACTTGATGTATTATTTCCGCATTTTATTCGTTTGTTAAAACTTATTTTATGATGAACTTTGTTTTGATTCTAGATGAAATAACAACTCGTTGATTTCGTTCCGCTATTGTTTATTCTTATGATGTTGGCATGTGCATGAGTTAGGCTGTGGGGTATAGGCACGTATACCCTGGCCGGTCACATGACCCTGTATTTAGGGTGTGACAATGTGGTATCAGAACATGTGGTTCGATCTAACTACGACCTAGAGTTGTCACCGTATAGGGCATTGCTAGCGTGTTAGTATACAGTAGGGGTATGTTATAAGATTAATGGGCTAAGTCTACACCTCAGCGCGACTTATGGTTTAATTATTTAACGACTTAAGGTGAATTGAATTGTTCAAATTTTGATATTTTCTTTCTGGTGGTTCCAGATCGATGGAGGCTTTTGATGCCGCGAGGAGCGATAGTGACAACAACTCTACTGAGCGCCGAGGTCGAGGCTGGGGCCGAGGTAGTGGAAGACCACCGCAGGCCCGAGAGGATGTGGGACAGGATCCCATGGTTGTTCAGTTGCAGGCCCGAGTGGCTGAGCTGACTGAGGCACTCCACAAGGAGCAAGAGCTGAGGCAGCAGCCACAACTAGTATTGTTAGTACTCGCAACACTAGAGGTGGTTCGGCCAGTAGCACCGGTGGTCAGAGCCCCTAGAGCACCTTCATATGCAGATTTTGTTGCATTCAGGCCACCGGAGTATACATGGATAGATCAGCGGATGGAGGTCACCAGTTTCTTGGGACATTGCTATGAGCTGTGCAGGGAGCTCGATTGTTCTTCTGAGATGACCACTCGACTGATCGGGCTACAGCTGAGAGGTCCAGCCCAGTATTGGCTTCACACCTGAAGGGACCGCAGAGTAGCAGATGCACCACGCCCTACTTGGGAGGAGTTTAGAGCTGCTATGGTGGAGAAGTACCTATCGATGAGCGTCCGGGATAGGCGGGCGAAAGAGTTCGAGCTACTGCATCAGACGGGCAGTATGTCAGTGACAAATTGTGAGATGGAGTTCACTCGACTCTCGAAGTACCATCCCACCTTGATAGCCACAGAAACCGCCAGGGTCAACAGGTTTGTTGAGGGGTTGAGGCCGCAGATTGCCAGACTAATCCACCGAGGACACTTCCTTTGCTCGGGTTGTAGATGAGGCGCTCCAAAAGGAGGCACTGGTACCGATAAACAAGCATGATGGTCCCCAAAAGAAAAAATTTCGGCCCCAGTCTTCGGGGGGTCGGCCAGCTCACTCATAAGGGACTTTCAGGATAGCAGATCCACTGCAAGGCGGAGGTCATAACAGTTCCAGAGGCCACATGGGTTCAGGACCAGGGGCTTTATGTGGAGGTTTGCAGTGGAGATCTGGGCCGCAGTAGTGTAATCGATGTCACAGGAGGCACTGGGGGCTTGTTGGGGACGTTCGGAGGTATGTTTTAGCTGTGGGCAGACTGGGCATTACAAAAAGGATTGTCCTAGCAAGGGCAATCAGCAGCCTGATCAGACCAAAGGAAAGACATTGATGTTAGTGGGTTTCGTAGCTCAGAGGGGTCAGACCTAGGGAGGAGGCCAGCGAGCTGGTGGTTCGAATAGGCCTATTGTACGGGTGTTTGCTAAGAACCAAGAGGGCGCTGAGGCGTCCAAGGGAGTGGTGTCAGGTAATATTGTTGCTGTGTCTGCCATTGCATATGTTTTGTTTGATCCGGGTACTACGCACTCTTTTGTATCTACTTTATTTGCTACTAAATTGTCAGGGGTACCTTCTGTGCTTGAGTTACCTCTTGTGGTGTCTACGCCTACGGGCGTTTCTATGATGGTAGAGACAATCTTTTAGGGCTGCGAGGTTGTCATTTGTGGATATATATTGATAGCCGACTTGACACTTCTGCCGATGCTAGAGCTTGACGTAATTTTGGGCATGGACTGGTTGGCGGATCATTTCACCTTAGTGGATTGCAAGGCTAAGTCTGTGACCTTCAGTAAGCCTGGATTACCCTAGTTTACCTTCTAGGGTAAGAGAAGGGGAGAGTCATTGATGGCGATTTCAGCTCTTAAGACTCAGAAGCTACTTCTAGGTGATTGTCAGTCCTTCTTGGTCTTTGTGTCTGTGGCAGAGGAAGGCGGAGGTGCAACTAGGGACATCGTAGGGACGCTCGTGGTGTGCAGGATCTCTGATGTGTTTTCGGAGGAGTTGCCAGGGTTCCCTCCAGTTAAAGAGATCGAGTTCTGCATTGATTTGCATCTAGGGGTGAAGCTGATCTCCATTCCACCATAACTGATGACACCAGCTGAGTTGAGGGAGTAGAAGTTCCAGTTGTAGGAGCTGCTTGAGTTGGGTTTTATTCGCCCAAGTGTTTCTCCTTGGGGTACTCTAGTGCTTTTTCTGAAAAAGAAAGATGGGTCCATGCGAATGTGCATTGATTACCGGCAGCTTAATAAGGTAATGGTGAAGAATCGGTACTCGCTGCCCAGGATTGATAATTTATTTGATCAGCTTCAGGGAGCTCAGTGGCTTTCTAAGATTGGCCTGCGATCAGGATATCATCAGTTGAGGATCTGGGACAATGACGTCCCTAAGACTTCTTTCAGGTCGAGGTATGAGCACTTTGAGTTCCCAGTGATGTCCTTCGGACTGACTAATGCACCTGCAGCATTTATGGATCTAATGAATCGAGTGTTCAGGGAATTCTTGGATAAATTTGTAATTTTGTTCATTGATGATATTTTGATTTATTCCAGGAACAGGGAGGAGCATGCTGAGCACTTAAGGGTAGTTCTGGAAACTCTCAGGGAGCACAGATTGTATGCCAAATTCTGCAAGTGCGAATTCTGGTTGGAGAGTGTGGGATTCCTTGGCCATGTGGTGTCCAGGGAAGGGGTAAAAGTGGACCCCGCAAAGATGGCTTGAGCTGTTGAAGGATTATGACTGCACTATCATGTACCATCCGGGGAAGGACAATGTAGTGGCGGATGCTTTGAGCATGAAGTCTATGGGCAGCCTGGTGCATTTGGTAATTAGGAGGAGGCTATTGGCTCAGGATTTGGCCCTACGTTTGGATGGCGAGGCAGGCTTGTCAGTATCATCTTCTGGTGCGTTGATGGCTCGGTTTAGGGTGCAGTCCACATTGGTTGACATGCTATGGGTAGCGCAGGAGGAGGATATTTTTTGTGCTCTCACTAAGGATGTGGCCAGGAGAGGCGATGCCGATAATGGTTTCAGTGTTGACTCGAAGGGCATTTTGAGGTTTAAGAACATGATAGTGGTGCCAGATATGGCTGAGGTTCGCACGCAAGTTCTAGAGATGGCTCATCGGTCCACATACACTATGCATCTGAGAGCCATGAAGATGTACCGTGACCTAAGGCACAATTATTAGTGAAAATGCATGAAAAGAGAAGTGGTTGAGTTCGTGGCTAAGTGCTTGGTGTGTCAGCAGGTTAAGGTTGAGCATTTGAAGCCGGCAGGGTTGCTCTAGAACCTAGAAGTACTAGAGTGGAAATGAGAGAAGATAACCATGGATTTTGTGATGAGGTTGCCAAAGTCTGGGAAGGGCAATGATTCTATCTGGGTAGTGGTGGATTGCCTAACCAAGACGTCACATTTTATATTGGTCAGGATAATCTTTTCAGCTGAGTAGTATGCGAGGTTGTTGTTGGATCGGATCGTTACATATCGTGGTGTTCCTGTTATGATCATCTCAGATCGGGGTACTCAGTTCACAACTTATTTTTGATAGTCGTTCCACGAGGCTTTGGGCACTCAGGTTTGGTTCAGTACTGCGTTTCACCCTCAGACAAATGGTCAGTCAGAGCGAACTATTCAGATGCTGGAGGATATGCTGAGAGCATGTGTCCTGGATTTGGAGGGCAGTTGGGAGAGACACTTACCTCTGATTAAGTTTACCTATAATAACAGCTACCACAACAGCATCGGGATGGTCCTATTTGAGGCATTGTATGAGCGGAGATACAGGTCGCCTGTAGGTTGGTTTGAGGCAGAGGATTCCCTTATGATGGGACTTGACCTGGTGGAGGAGATAGTGGAAAAGATGAAGCTAATCAGGGAGAGACTATTGGCAGCTCAGAGTCGCTAGAAGATGTATGCGGATGAAAAGGCCAGGGAGGTAGAGTTTACTGAGGGGGACATGGTGTTCATCAAGGTGTCCCCTATGAAAAGGGTGGTGAGATTTAGTATGAAAGGGAAGCTAAGCCCTAGGTTCATTGGGTCATTTCCTATTCTCAAGCGCAAGGGAGCTATGGTCTATGAGTTGGCCACTTGGCCTTACCTCATAGTTTGGACCGAGTACATCCAGTGTTCCATGTGTCTATGCTGAAGAAGTATATTCGAGATGAGTCCCATGTGATTGAGCCTACCGCGGTAGAGGTGGATTCAGTAGTCTCCTATGAGGAGCGACCAGTTGAGGTGCTAGACCGGCATATCTGGAAATTGAGATCCAAGGAGATTCCCTTGGTTAAGGTCAGGTGGGAGCACCATTCCAAGCAGGAGGCCACCTAGGAGGTGGACGGGATATGAGGGAGTATAAAATCCTCACTACAGCGGATTCGGGTTCGGCTTGAGGTGGATGCGGGTTGGATAAAGGGTTTAAATGGGTTAGGGTTGAGGAAGGAGTATAAAACCCCCTCCAATTGACTTGTGGCTCCCTATTTAGAGCCACCTAAGCAATAAGAGAAAGGGCAGCCGTCAGCCGTAGGAGCCAGCTAGCCGCCCCTTCCTCTCTCTCTTGCAAGTCGCCGCCCCCAAGCCAGCCAGTCACCGAGCATCTCCCATCTCCTTCTCTTCTTCCTCCTCTTTGGAGCCAAGCCGAGAGGAGCTAGCCGAAGCTAGCCCCTCTCTCTTCCTCTCTCCCTCTCTCCAAGCCGGTGGCTTGTAGTGAGCCGTCGCCCCTCTTGTCCCCTCCCTTGACTCGAACCGCCATCTTTTGAAGCCGAATTCGAGGGCTGTCATCCGGGATTTCTCCTTTATTCATCATTCTTATTTATGTGAGTGGTTTTACCCTCCTTTCGGGTTTCTTCGTCTTCTTAAGCTGTTCTTGGATTTTACCGTTGGTTTTCGAGTTCTCGTCATTTCTTGTGATTGCCATGCAAGAGGAGGCCTGAACCCTTCCCCTTTGGGGCTCGGCAGCCCTAGGAGAATCCTAGGTGTGCTCGGCCAAGGGTGGAGCAAGGGTGCCCTCAAGGTGTTCAATAAAATGCTCAAGTGAGAGATCTTGGTTATTTTGTAGTTTATATCTTGATTTGTGCATTTAAATGAGTTCTTATATGATCAAGCATGTCTTGGATGTAATCTGTAATTTTTTTTAAAATCATGTTTCAAAAAAATGGATCTTGATATTGATGCCAAGAAGGTTCTTAAAGAAAGTTTTCTTGATCATTATGCTTGATTCTTGTTTATAGTACTTGTTGATGCTTGTTAGCCTTGTTGTTAAGCATGGGAATTGAGAAACTTGTCTCAAGATTTATATTCCGTTTAAATGATAATTAAGGGCTTAATTTTTGGAAATTTCGGATTTATTTTTAGGCTATGCTGAAATTTGATGTTACTGAAATTGCATGCTGAAATGATGAATCTGTGCTGTTTTTAAATTACTTGTTGTGATGTGTGCATTTGTCTGAACATAGTCATGTAACCTATCATTTCGACCAGAAAATATAGTTTGGAAACATATGACATACTCTGGAGACCAAATTCGAATTAGATATATTGGTTTCGGTTAGAACAGTAAGCTAAAACAAAACCCTAATAGTGGTGAACTAAATTTTAATTGCAAAATTAAAATTGGGTAAAAGGGTCAGCATAATCTGTTTTGAACCAACATGAGAAGTTTATACATGAAATAAAATCACATGAGTTTATGACATTATGGGTCTAGGAGTTGGGATCGGGGATTGGAGTGTTGAGACACTTTCCAATATGAACACTCCTAAGACATCGTAGGAAAGATTTGACTTAGGTCATGGTGCGTCATATCTTTATGAATGGTGGAGAGGCTCGTCTAGGAGACGGATTGCGGGCTAGGCCCGGGAGGTTGGATGGCTAATTCCCAACATGTAGAATAAGATCAGAGGGCCTTTCCCGATTGTCCTGGTTGGCCTTGTGGGATAAGTTCGGAGGGTCTTTCCTGATTATTCCTGTGATATTTTTAAAGAGCAAGTTCGGACGGCCTACCCGATTACTCCTATGATATCTTAAAGGGGTAAGTTTGGATGGGCGAATCCCGATTGTCCCTATGTGTCTCGTGGAGCAAGTTCGGATGGCCTTTCCCGATTGCTCCCGAGTTTCTTTATACTAGGATAAGTTCGGAGGGTCTTCCCGATTATCCTAGTATGTGTTGTTGCCTTAGGGCATGATAGGCTTAGGCCTATTGTTCTTCACCGTCTGGGTGTTGGCTGCCTTCAGGTAGGTGCTGGTCAGATGGCTTGATAGTTGGTCACTTCTATGTGACTTTTTCCTGCTTGAGTCAAGAGTTTTATCTTATGCATCTTATTTGTGATGTTTGTTTTTGTGAAGGTTGGTAGAACCGCTCACTGAGTTCTTTGAACTCACACATTGTCGTTGTTTTGTTTTGCAGAGCCTAACCGATGAGGTGGGCTGGAGCACTTGGCGCAGCTGGAGGGCAGATGAGCCACATGATCTTATAGTAGTCCTAGTTAGGGTCGTAGTCGAGTCTTTTGGTAGTGTGTCATACACTTTTGTTGGTGTTTTTGAGTTGTAGCCCTTGAGGGTATTTATGTTATTTATTCAAATTTTATTGTATTTGATTTGTTGGACTTTATGTATTATTTACGCATTTTATTCGTTTGTTAAAACGTATTTTATGATGAACTCTATTTTGATTCTAGATGAAATAACAACTCGTTGATTTCGTCCCACTATTGTTTATTTTTCCTGATGTTGTCATGTGCATGAGTTAGGCTGCGGGGTATAGGCACGTATACCCTGGCCGGTCACGTGACCCTGTATTTGGGGGGTGATAGTATTGAATTATACATCAACATATTAGGTATTAAATTATTTGCTAAAGAAAATTTGACATTTTATTTTAAATTAAAATATAACTAAAAATAAAATATACACTATGGAAGACTTTCTTGTAAACTAACCTCTCAAAAAGATGAAAATAAATTATTTATTATGCATTATGAAAGACTTCCTTTGAACAACATTTGATAGTGCTATTTTTTTCATTGTCATCGTTGTCATATATAAGAAATTTCAAACCACGACTGTTGGTTACTCTAAAAATACCAACATATAATTGACCATGAGAGGACATATGTTTCTAGATTTACTCCAACGTGCTCATCAAGTGGTGTGGCATCCCTAAGATTTCATCTAAGGGTGGTTAACCATGGAGGAAGGGAGGGGGGTGCTCATAAGGTGTTTGTGAAAATGTTTGAATGAAAATAATATTTGATTGATGGCTTCCTTGTATTATAAATATGATAGTATGAAATTCTATAAAATTTATGATATAATTGATGCATGAATAGGATTTTATATCTCGATTTGATATATGTAAATACCTTGAATTTGGTGATGAAATTTAGGTGTGGTTTATGTTTCTAAATCTTGATGATAGTAGTACATAGTTTCTTGAAGATTCTTGAAAGAATTTGATGCATGATTTATATTTTATAATTCGATATAATCTAATGTTAAATGTTAATTTTGTCATTAGAATTGTATAATGAACATTGCTAAAATTTCCTATAATAGCATACTGAAATTTTAATGTGTAAGCGCTGGAATTGCATTCTAGAAACTATGTAGTGATGCTAAGATTTGATTTCTCTGTTGTATTGCTGAGTTGTTGTTAAAATATAGCGATATGACCTATCGATTTGACTGAAAACTATAGTTTGAAATCATAGGACACATTTTGAGAATCAGATTCGGGGTGTACGGACTAGAAACAAACATATACAGTAGGTTAGAAATCCTAATTTCAAAATTAAGATTTTAAATGCAGCAATTAATTTTTAATTGCATAATTAAATTTCTAAGTGTAGAAATAAAATGGTTAAATGTTGTAAATTAATGATTTCATGGTAAAATACATTAGTAGGGTTGCTTTGAGTCTAGAACGTTGGGAATGGAAATATGCATGTTGGGATTATTCCCATAAAGAACGTTCTCAGGACATTGCCTCTACACTTTTGACATTTAATAAACCAAGCGATTTATAGAGATATTTTGACGGGTAGGACTTGTCATGGCGCAATATCTCCTCCTGAATGGTAGGAAGGCTCGAGAAGGAGTTGGTTGCGGGCATATGCCCGGAAGGTCGGATGGGCGAATCCCGACTCGATTAGATGGGCGAATCCTAACCTTAGAATAATTGAATAGGTCGAATGGGCGAATTCTGACCTGGTTGGATGGGCGCACGAATCCTAGCCTTTAGAATAATTGAATAGGTCGAATGGGCGAACCCCAACCCGGTTGGATGGGTGAAACCCAATTGATATATTTATGTCTATGTGATGGAATGCCTACGGGCAAGTGGTGGCCGAACGGCCTGATATAATGTCAAACCGCTGATTTTATTTTCCTGCATAAGGATGCCATCCTAGCTGAAGGTCCCGAGGTTTTGCTTATGCAGGTCGAGTTGATTTGTGCACATTGTGGAAATGAAATTTCATGCTTGTATGACCAATTTTGGCCGAGTATTATTCATGCCTGTGAGGCCAGTTGTGGCCAAGTATTATTTATACATGTGAGCCAAAGATATGTCCAAATATTCCTTATGTGGTACGGGGCCAGATATGGCCGAATACTCTTGTTTATGCAGGTTGGCCAATCGGCTAGATGTTGTATTAATTTCTGAAGTTTATCTGAGAATGTATTTCTTGTTATATACTTATAATTTGGAATTTAGGTGGAGGTTCAATAGAACCACTCACTGAGTTCCTTATGGACTCACGTTTGTTTGATTTTTTATTTTGTAGAGCCTGACCAGTGAGGTAATGGCTAGAGTATATGGCGTAGCTGGAGGGGCAAACAACATCGTTGATCTCGTAGCAGACTGAGTTTAGGGAGTCGTAGTCGAGTCTTGGTTTTCTTTCATGCATAGTGATGTATTTTGAGATGTTGGAGTCTGTAACTTCCTTTGAACATATATTTATTTCATATCAGAACTCTTACTTTATTTCATGATTAGCTTTCATTTTGTCTTTATATCTATGTGGTTGTATGCATGAGTTAGGCTTCGAGGTATTGAAATATATACCTTGGCCGGTCACGTGACCCTGAGTTGGGGTGTGATAAAAATAATAGATAAATGACATTCACAATTGCAGCAAGTGGATCACCAATTTCTTCTATGAGCAAATCATCAAGAATCTTTATGTTGGCATCCCCATCATTAGCATCACCAAGTGTCTCATTTCCAATGCTTGATACGGTGAATTTCCTGAGTGCAACCTCATATATCTTGTTAATGTTAGCATCTCACGTAGTATCTTCACAAATAAAATGAATTAATGGTAGCATGCACAATATCTTGTCTTGATCCTTTGGGTACAACAGACAGAATCTCTTTGAAATCACCCCCCTAAAAATATTCATTTTCCTTCAAAGGTTGCTCAAAGCTTGATTATATCCCTCAAGGTTCGATCAACAGCTTCAAAATAATACTTCTTCATCATTTGAGTTTCATCATATATAATAAGTTTCGCTTTTATTATCAAGTCAGCCAATGGACTATCTTGATTCATATAACAGGTGGAGTCTTCGTCAATATTTATGAAAATTACAAATCTTGGATGTATTGTACTCCCACTTTGAATGAGCAAAACCACTATTCCACTCGAAGCAACTGTTAAAATAATTTTACCTTTGGATCTCAAAGTTGCCGAAAGAGTTCTCTAAATGAATGTTTTTCCTAGTGCCACTAAATCCATATAGAAAGAATAATCCTCCATGATTTTCAGCGATTCTAAGCATAATCCATTTAAGAATTTTGTGAATTAACATTACAAAAATGTTCATGAAATAATTAAAAAATCTTAGTTAGTGATATTTAGGAATAAATTTCTATATTTATCTTTATAATAAAATCAGCAAGTTGTCTATAAATATCTTGATTATTGATATTTATAAGTTAATATACAATGTTGCCATATAAAAAAAATTACCTTCAAAATCTTAAAAATATTAGGGCATGTTTGGTTAGCGAAACCAAGTTTGTTTTCATGGTTTCAGTTTCACTGAAACCAAAACTGCTTACGAAAACGTGTTTGGTTTAGTGTTTTCGTGAAACTGAATCGAAACCAGAATGAAAATGAAACCAGTTTTCTTAATAAAAATGAAAACAACAGAATGTTGTTTTCTGTGGTTTCGAGACTGTCGGTTTCGTTATCAAAATGCTGTGACAACTTTGTAATTATAAATTTTTTTTTATAAAATTAATTAATTTAAAAATAAATCAAACTATATCGAATTTTTAAAAATAAAAATAAAAATCATCATTTTAACTCAAATTTTTATCTTAAATTTATAAAATAATTAAACCAATTTATATCTAATTGACTCAAACCCAAATTTTAAATAATTCAATTTTCTTAAAGTTGGTCTATTTATAATTTAATCAAACCTAATTTTATATCATTGGATTTGTTTTTTTTTTGAAATTTTATAATAACTATTAATTAATTTTTATATCTAATTGAACAAAAAAATCTTAAATTACCAATAACTTAATTAATTAAATCATTTAAATATTTTGTAACCATATTAACAAATATTTAATTTTGTAAACTAACTAAACATTTAATTACTACTAAAAATGTTCAAGAAAAATTAATATCATTTTTTATAATCAAATAAATATTTACTGGTTTCAACTAACTAAAATTGATGTTGTTTTTATTAACCAAATGCGTTTTCAGAAAACTGAAAACTAGAAACCAAAATTAAGTTTTCGAAATCAAGTTTTCAATTTCACTGAAACCAAACCAGAAAATAATTTTCGCTAACCAAACAGCACTTTAAAGTTGATAATCCTATTAAGCCTGTGGACTGTATGTATGG
This sequence comes from Canna indica, assembly GCA_034359265.1. Lineage (NCBI taxonomy): Eukaryota > Viridiplantae > Streptophyta > Magnoliopsida > Zingiberales > Cannaceae > Canna > Canna indica. Next base: position 44,168,317 of record CP136893.1, read on the forward strand.
TCCTTGAGTCAAAGTGATCCGAAGGTCTAGAAAGAAAAAAATTTCTCAAAATTTTATGGATGACAATAACGCTTATATTGATGTTGAAAAAATGGATAACAGAAGAAAGGATAAGGATCTTCCTAAGGAAGCTCCTTTGGTTCCCCTAACCCTGGTCTTTCTGTTCCTATTTTTTCCTTTCCTATTGAGCATGTGGATAATAGTGCTTCGGTTCAGGTTCCTATTAATGTTAGTTCTGATTTCTCTTTAAGTACCGCTCATGGTATTGAATGATAATATGGGTATTAAAGATAATTTGAATTTTGAATATTTAGTTGATAAAGTTTCCCCTGCTCTTAATTCCTTTAGCTTTAATCAGGATCCGGAATTGAATGATAATATGGGTAAAGCTAAAGTAAATCAGGTTAGGAAAGCTTCTAGAAATGTCAACACGAGTAGGATTGGGATTAATAGAAATCTTGAACACAGTGAAAGCTTGACAAAAATTAGGAAGAAGAAAGGGAAAACACCGGTAGAGAAATTCAAAATGGATGTTGAAGCTTTTATGAATACTGAGAGCTCCCCTTTGAATTTAGATATTCCTAGTACTAGTAGGGGTGTTTTTAATACTGAAAATATAGATGTGGGGCATGTGGTTATTGGCCCTGAAAACACAGCCATTGTCCCCCAATTTGATGTTTAATTATGAAAATTTTAGCTGAAATATTAGAGGTCTAAGGAGGAGGAGAGCTCAGGATTTTCTCCGGATTTGTTTAGCTAATGAAAATGTTGATCTTGTGTTTCTTCGTGAAACTCACTAAGTGCTAATGATAGTTTAAGTTTTGTTAACTCTCTTGGGAATAATTGAAATGGTGTCGTGGTCAATTCTGATGGGGCCTCATTCTTTGTTGGAATATGTTTTCTAATGCTGTTCACATTATTTCTAAGTCAAAGTTTATGATTAATGATGTTGTTAAGTTTTATGATAATCCTCCTTGGTTGTTTTCAGGAATTTATGCTGATACTAATCTGCGATTAGGAATGCTTTTTGGAATAATATTGGCAATTTGAATTTTTATGATATTCCTTGGTTTATGATTGGGGATTTCAATTGTATAACTGATCAAAAAGATAAGTTGGGTGGTGTGTCTTTTTCTCTTAACAATAATGTTTTGTCCTTAAGAAATTGTATTTCTAATTATGGCTTCATTGATCTTGGCATTATTGGTCCTAATTACACTTGGTGTAACAATAGAAAAGGCCGTCATAGAATTTTAATTAGACTAGATAGAGCTTATGCTAATGCTAGTTGACTTTCTTTTTTAGAAATTCTAAAATCAAACATCTTTCTAGAATTGCTTCTAAGCATTGTCCCATTGTTATTGATATTAATCTGTCTTTTAATTCTAGGAATATGAATTTTAATTTTCAAAATTTTTGGATAGATTACCCCCAAGTTAAGGAAATTATTAAGAATAATTGGAAAAAGTTCTCTGATGGCTCTCCTTTGGATTTAATTACCAATAATTAGGCTATCTTAGAGGGAAATTTTCTTACTGGAATAGACATCAGCTTGGTAAAATTGAGGAGAATATGGCTAAGAACAGTGATATGATTAAAAATTTAGAAATAAAAAAAGTAGTATTAATTTGAGTGATGCTGAGACTATTCAGTTGGCCTATTTTTACAATAGGGCCTCTGCTCTCAATAGACAACTGAACATTAAATGGTGGAGCTTAGCCAAAACTAAATGAATTCAGGAGGGAGATAAGAATACCAAATACTATCAGAATTTAGTCAAACTTAGGAGAAGGAAAAATATCATTTCTTGTATTTTTGAAGGTAGCGGTTGTTATGTTATTAATGATGATATTTGTCTTTGTTTTGTTAAGTATTACTCTAATTTATGGTCTTACTGTGATCCCAATTTTTTTGAGATTATGGCTTGTCTTAATATGAACAGCTCATGATACTTTAATTGATCAGTTTACTGGTGATGAAATTTTTTGTGCTGTTAAGTCTTTAGGCTTAGGTAAGAGCCTAGGGCCGGATGGTTACACTGCTGAGTTTTTAAAAGCTTACTGAGATATTATCTCTGCTACTTTTGTCTCTACTTTTAACCATTTTTATTCTTCTACTGCTATTCCCTCTAATTGGAATGATACTAGTCTTGTTTTCATTCCTAAAAATGATAATCCTAGGACTGTTAATGTAATATCCTAGATATTTAAATTTATTATTTTTTCTCTTATGTGTGTTTGCCAGCCTAGCGGACTAGTTCGTGGTCGAGCCGAGTCGACTCATGGTCCAGAGCGAGCTTGCGAGCTCGGGTAAGTAGGATATGAATTTATGAATTTTAGGCTTGGGTAGTTGAAATTATTTAGATTTGATGTTGTGTGTGCATAATAAGGGTTTAAGGGGTTAGGGTTGAGGAGGGAGTATAAAACCTATTTTGGAGCCACCCAAAGGTTGAGAAAGGGAGCTAGCCACCGCATGTGAGCCAAGCCACCAGTCCCCTTTCCCTTTTCCCCTTGGAGCCGCCGCTTGTGAGCCAAGCCGCTGAGCCACCTGCTTCCCTTCCTCCCCTCTCTCTCTTCCTTCCCTTTGGAGCCGAGCCGAGAGGAGCCAGCCAAGCCAGCCCCTCTCCTTCTCCTCTCTCTCCCTCTCTCCAAGCCGACGGCTTGGAGTGAGCCGCCGCCCCTTGGAGCCTTTTCTTGGGTTGAGCTGTCGATCTTTTGAAGCTGGATTTGAGGGCCGTCATTCAGGATTTCTTCCTTAGTTCTTCTTCCAATTAAGGTGAGTGGTTTACTCTTTCTCTTTAAGATTTCAATCGGATTCTTGAAGCCGTTCTTGACGGCTTGGTATTTGTCTTTCGTTTCTTGATTGTTCTTCGCGTTCTTGCCATGTTTCCTTGAGATTGTGCTTGAGGAGACCCTAATCTCCCCTCTATGGGGCTCGGCAGCCCTAGGGTAACCCTAGGGGTGCTCGGCCAAGGGGGAAACTCGGGTCGCCCTCAAGGTGTCCGATGAAAAGCCCGAATGAGTTCTTGTTTCGAAATCTTGATCTATTTTCCTAATTTGAGATTCTTGATTATGAGTTTCTTGTTTACAATTAAATCTGCGATTTTTGGGTAAAAATCATGTGGTAGGATTAAGATCTTGATAATGACTTATTAGGGATTCTTGAGAAGGGGGTTCTTGATCTTAATGCTTGATTCTTGGTTTAAGTGTGTGGGTTCTTGTTAATCTTGATGAAAAGCATGATTTCTGTGAATTAATTCCTGAGATTAGTATTATATCCTAATGGTAATTTAGGGGTTAATTTTTGTTAATTTTTGGATTTAATTCTATAAGTATGCTGAAATTGCATGTTGCTGGAATTGTATGCTGAGATGATAAATCTATGCTGATTTTAATTTGTTGTTGTGATGTGTGTATATGTGTGAATATAGTCGTGTAACATATCATTTCGACCAGAAAATATAGTTTGGAAACACAAGATACACTTTAGAGACTAGATTCGGATTAGACACAGCAGTTATGGGCATAACAATAACCTAAAACAAAACCCTAAAACAAAATCCTAATTGAGATGATCTAATATAATTAAAATTTGGGTTAAGGGTGAGCATAATTGTAAGACCTGGAATTTTTTTTTTCTTAATATAAAAATCTATTTTGGTGCAGCGCGCCGGACCTGGGGTTAGTCAAGTCGAGCCTCAGAATCGCCTCGAGTAGAAGGTATGACTCGACTAATGATGTATGAAGTTAAATTGGTTAAATGACTCTTTCCTTTTATGCATTTATACCTAAATCGAGTTTAGATCAACTCGTGTTACGGATAGAGTCGGAACCCAAGTCGAACTCGGACTGAGTCGAGTCAGTATTAAGTTGTAGGGGAAATTAAGGCATGTTAGATGAGGGAATAAAATCCCTCATCATAGCTGCCGTACGACTCATCTAGGAGCCGCACAAGGCAGCGCATAGGGAGAGGGGGAGAAGGAGCAAGGAGGAGAGATCTTGGTCGATCCAGGATTCGTGTCGCCGCCGAAAGGTTCGAGGTCGTCAACGTTCGATCCTTCATCTTCATCAAGCAAAGGTGAGTGGTTGAATTCGGTGGATTGGGGGAGGCAGGAAGCCGAATCCCTAGAATTGCTAGGCTTCATTTTCTCACGAGTTTCTATCGATCCTTGGTATCGGGATTGTTTATTCGCTATTTTTCATTGACTATTGTCGGATCGTTGTGGTTTCTCGTCGATTCTTTGAGTAATAGGGCTGCCGAACCAAGGGAAAAGGGGAAAGGTCATGCCAAAATTTTCTCCAATTCCCTTGACAGAAGTAGAGCCCTCCGATGATCTTAATTTCATGAATAGTGTGTTCATAGTTGTTGTTTGCAAGTGTTGATGGAACCCATCTTTCCTAAGGCCTATAAGTTCGGCCGAGCAACCTCAAAGTTCCATGATCAAGGCTCGACCGAGTATAGGGGGAGGGGTAAATGGGTCAATGTGTAACTAGGATATAGTGGAGACAATGAATTAGGTTGGGGCTAATCCTCCTCTTCCCTTTCTACCCTAAGAGGCACAGCCGAGCAAGGTTCACCTTGCTCAAGTCTCGGCCGAGCCTAGGGGGAGGGAGAGGGTGAGCTTTAGATGGTAAATTCCATAGTTAGAGTACTCAAACAATAGAGACATGATGACACAAAGGAAAGACTCTAACTATAGAAAGCTATTTTATTGATGCATGTGATTATAGGAATGATAGTATAGCGACCATCCTTAGATCATTCCTCCTTAAATTTTTGAAATGATGTGATATTTTTACCATGCTTAATAGTACATGCCTTGTTGAATTCATTGTTATCCTACCCTGCTAGATAAGCTGTTTCATATTGAATTTAATTCTAAATGCAGTATATAAATGTTTATTGTTGAATCTCGTAGTTATACATGGTAGTTGTTGTGAATTATATTTACATTTCTTTTATATATATATGCTATCCGGAAATGTTAATGGGTGAAATTCCAAGTCCGGTTCACAAAATTCTGTTGTATGAAATTCGACACTAGAAGGGAGGGTTGAATAGTATATGTTCTTTTTTCTATTTAATCAATTTTTTTCTTTATACTCAAATTTAACTTCAATTAAGTGCAAGTGTTTCTTAACAATGGATGTGATCAAGTATTAAGAACAATAATAGGCAAATAAGAAAACAATGTAGACAAGAGTAATTATAGTGTTTCGGCCAACTGCCTACTCCACTACCTTGGCTCCTCACCAAGGATTTCTAACCACTCCTTTATAGAACTTGTGTTTTCCTTTGAATACAATTGAGGACACTCTTCTCACCTCCTTGAGAACCCCTCAAACCTATTCACTTAGGCAAAACACAACTCTACAAAGTTTCCCCTAAGTATTTCTCTAGTTCACCTAGCAGCTATTACATATTGAAAACAAGTTTGAAATAAAACTTCAAATACAATGCAAAAGAGCTTAAGAATAGAGAGAGGAACCACAGCTCTTTTCCCAAGCCTTCACGCCTTCAACTTGCCAGAAGATAGACTCGAGTTGCAGCAGAGTTGAGGGAAGCAGGCGCTTGAAGAGGATTTTGACGGAAGATTAGGGCGCAGCAAATCGATCACTTGCAAGGCTTTTAATCACTTATTGAATGCTCAATTAATTCTTTAAGAAGATTTAAAGAAATTAGGTGAGGGCTATTTATAACCCCTCAGCTGAATGGGCAGTTCAACGGCTAGAAAACTAGCCGTTATCGTCGTTCGGTCGCTTGTCGGTCGATCGTCGGTCGACCGACCGATCGACCGCTGGCTTTTTGTGTATTTTTTGCACTGTTCGGTCGACCGACGGGTCGACCGAAGGAGTCGCAACTCCATCCATCCCGAATCCGGTAGATCGATCGGTCGACCAATGTAGTTAAGCCAAAGACGCGACTTTGCGATCTGCCATCCGGTTGACCGATCGGTCAACTGATGAACCTTCTGCCAAATTTTATCTTCGGTCAGTTGACCGACGTAGCCTTCCACCAATGCTTCACCAACTTCGGCCGACCGACAGGTCGACCGAATGGCTTCTGCCAATTTGAGGCATGATTCGGTCGACTGTCTGGTCGATCGACAAGGCTACAATCAATTCTTCTGCCTTGTTCGGTCGACCGAACTCAGGCCGAGGCTGATTTTTTACTTTGAATTTTTTACATGCTTTTTTATGGGTTTAGTTACCGAGTTTCAACTTAGATAACTTTACAATTTGGCTAGGGATAAAATCATCCTAGGGGTATATTACATGATTTCTACTTCATATTATCCCGAGCCTTTCTTGACGTTTTCTTCTTCCGTTTCCTTGACGGTCTATCTTTTTGTTTTGTTTGAACGAACTTCGCATGTATATTACAACCTCAACCTAAACTCAAAACTTCACACATAGATTAAATACTTGTTTGTTATCATCAGAATAAAGATCGAGGCTTAAGATAAACCCTTAAGCCAACAAATTCTTCACCCAATGTAGCGAATGATGCTAGATAACATGTAGGACATTGCAAGGTACATATTAGATATGGAAACTTAACTAGGAAATGACACAACTTCTAGGACTTCTTGTATTCATAATTGGAAACCTAGAATTATTAGGTGCACACGTTTTCGGAAGGGTAACATTGAATTATTGACCCCGCAGGCCGGATTAGGGCCGGTTACGGGCAACTGCCCGAAGTGTATATAAGAAAACTCTAGGACATTTTGATTGTATGATGTGCTTGCGATGGTTTGCCGAGAAGTATGGGCAGTCGGAAATGACCAATGCTTGAATCGGCCAGTGATTGGGTCTTGAGATGGACCAGTGGGCCCGCTAGGTGTCAGACTCCAGTTGGGTGGGACTAGCTATCCCTACCCTAGACGGTGTGTGGAGACTAGTAGACCATCCTAGTCGATGGCTTGGGATATTTTGACTTCATCTTGATATATTGTGGCCCGAGCGGCCAGTGTGATTCTACCTTGTATGGTAGGGCTGGGTATATTCGGAATTTCGAGACCATAAGTAAGCCTTAAGGGCCGGATGCCAAGTGGCTTAATTAGGCCGTTATGACAGGTTTGTCTCATATATGGTCTATACAGAACGACCCATGAAGTCGGTAGTCATATCAAAAGTAACTTACCTCCCTGTCTATATACTATGTTGCCTTATATGTTTATGCATGTCTAATTGAGGATTATGTGGAGGTTCGGAAGAACCGCTCACTGAGTCCCAAGTGGACTCACGATTGTTTCTTTTTGTTTTGCAGAGCATGATTAGTGATTTGAGGCTTCTTGTCATGGTGCAGCTGGAGGGCAGACGGTGGTGCAAAATATCGTAGCGGCATCCTTTAGTCATAGTCCAATTGTTGTGTTGTCATTTTTCCTACACTGACAGTTATTGTTTTTTTAAAAAACTTGTAATAAACTTTGAACTTGAGATGTTCCAGTTTGTGACGATGTTAGCTTTTCTTCTTTTATTTGAAAAACATATTTGTGAACTTTGAAAACTTAAATAAAATTGCATTGTGGTTTCTTTTATCCGAGGTGTTATGGTTTTCTTGATGGTCATTATAGGTTGGCTACAGGGTAGTGTGTAGACCCTGGCCGGTCACACGACCCTCAGTTGGGGTGTGACAATAATCTGTTATGAACCAACTTATAAAGTATGATTGAAATAAAACCACATGGGTTCATGACATTACGAGTCTAAGGGATAGAGGTCGGGTTTGGAGTGTTGAGACGCTTCATAATGAGAACAACCCTAGGACACCGTAGGAGAATCTTGACTTAGGTCTTGATGCACCATATTCTTGAGAATGACGGAGCGGCTCAATTAGGAGCCGGATTTTGGGCTACCCCCGGGTGGTTGGACCTGAAATTCCCAACCCGTAAAACAAGTTCGGAGGGCCTTTCCCAATTATTCTGATCTTGGCCTCATGGGATAAGTTCGGAGGGCCTTTCCCAATTATCCCCGAGGTGATTTTTAGAGGAATAAGTTTGGAGGCTCTTTCCTGATTATTCCTGTGATGTCTTAAAAGAGTAAGTTCGAAGGGCCTTCCCGATTACTCTTGTGATATCACGTCTCGTGGAGCAAGTTCGGAGGGTCTTTCCCGATTGCTCCCGAGGTTCCTTATACTAGGATAAGTTCGGAGGGCCTTTCCCGATTATCCTAGTATGTGTTGTTACCTTCAGGCATGGTGGGCTTCGGCCCGATGCACTTCTTTAGTATGTGCTGTTGCCTTCGGGCATGGTGGGCTTCGGCCTGATGCATTTCTTTGGAGGGTTAGATGCCTTAGGGCATGTGTGGCCTGTTAGCTAGTCACACAGTCGTGACCTTGCCTTCTATTGAGATAGATTTCATTATTGTTATCTCTATGATTTTTATTTATGAGGATTGGTAAAACCGCTCGCTGAGTTCTTTGAACTCACCCATTGTCATTTGATTTCTGTTTTGCAGAGCCTGACCGGTGAGATGGGTCGGATGCACTTGGCGCCGCTGGAGGGCAGAGGAGCCGCATGATCTTATAGCAGTCATAGTTAGGGTTGTAGTCGAGTCCTTTGGTAGTAGTCATGCACTTGTATTAGCTTGATTTGGAGTTGTAGCCCTAAGGGCATTTATGTCATTTATTTTAAGTTTTATTGTATCTGAACTTTTGAACTGCTGAACTTAAAATGTTATTCCGCACTTTTTGTTTCATTTGAGCTACTTGAATTGAACTTCATTTTGGTTCACTTTTCATTAAAATAAAACTTGTTATTTCTTCCTGCTGTATTATTTGTTGAGTTGGCATGTGCATGGTTTAGGCTGCGGGGTATAGGCACATATACCCTGGCTGGTCACGTGATCCTGAGTTGGAGCGTGACAATGTTGGTATCATAGCATGTGGTTCGGTCTGACTACAACCTAGAGTTGTCACCGTATAGGGCATTGCTAGCGTGTCAATATACCGTAGGGGTATGCTATGAGATCAATGGGCTAAGTCTGCACCTCAGTGCGACTTGTGGTTAAGTTATTTAACGACTTAGGGTGAATTCAATTGCCTAATTCTTGATATTTTCTTTCTGGTGATTTTAGATTGATGGAGGCCTTTGATGCCGCAACGAACGGTAGTGATAGCAACTCCACCGAGCGCTAGGGCCGGGGTCGTGGGAGACCATCGCAAGGGACGAGAGGAGGTAGGATAGGATCCCTTGGATGTACAGCTGCAGGCCCGAGTGGTTGAGCTGACAAGGGCACTCCGCAAAGAGTATGAGCTAAGGCAGCAGCCACCGCTAGTACTGATAGCACTCGCAGTACCAGAGGTGGTTCAGCTAGTGGCACTAGTGGTCAGAGCCCCCAAAGCACCTTCTTATGCAGATTTTATTGCATTCAGGCCACCAGAGTATACGGGGACAGATCAACGGGTGGATGTCACCAGTTTCCTAGGAGATTGCTATGAGCAATGCAGGGAGCTTGGTTGTTCTTCTGAGATGACTGCTCGACTGATCGGGTTACAGCTGAGAGGACCAGCTAAGGATTGGCTCCATACCTAGAGGGACCGCCGAGCAGCAGATGCACTACCCCCTACTTGGGAGGAGTTTAGAGCTGCTATGGTGGAGAAGTATCTACCGATGAGCGTCCGGGATAGGCGGGCGAAGGAGTTCGAGCTACTACGTCAGACGGGTAGCATGTTAGTGACAGACTATGAGATGGAGTTCACATGCCTATCGAAGTACCATCCCATTTTGATAGCCATAGAGACCGCCATGGTCAAGAGATTTGTTGAGGGACTGAGGCCGTAGTTTGCTAGATTGATCCATTACACGGAGGAGACTTCATTTGCCCGGATCGTTGATGAGGCACTTCGGAAGGAGGCATTGGTACTGACAGACAGGCTTGATGGACCTCAGAAGAAGTAGTTTCGGCCTCAACAATCAGGGGGTCGGCCAGCTCATTCTGAGGGTATTCCCAGGGTAGCGAATCCTCCGCAGGGCAAAGATCATAACAGTTCTAGAGGTTCAAGACCAGGAGCGTCATCTGGAGGTCCGCAGCGGAGATTTGGGCCACAGTAGTGTAACCGATGTCACCGGAAGCATTGGGGGGCTTGTTGTGGACGATTTAAGGGATGTTTCAACTATGGGCAGACTGGGCATTATAAAAAGGATTGCCCTAATAAGGGCAGTCAGTAGCCTGGTCAGACTAGAGGAAAGGCACCGATGTTAGTGGGTTCTGTAGCTCAAAGGGGTCAGACTTAGAGAGGAGGCCAGCGAGCTGGTGGTTCAGAGAGACCCGCTGCACGAGTGTTTGCTATTGACCAAGAGGGCGCTATGGCGTCCAGGGCAGTGGTGTCAGGTAATATTATTGTTGGATCTACCATTGCATATGTCTTGTTTGATCCGAGTGCTACACACTCTTTTGTGTTTGCTTTGTTTGATGCTAAGTTATCAGGGGTATCTTCTGTGCTTGATTTGCCCCTTGTGGTATCTACACCTACATGTGTTTCTGTGATGGCAGAGACAGTATTTTGAGGCTGCGAGGTTGTCATTTGTGGGTATGTGCTGATGGCTGATTTGATACTTCTACCGATGTTAGAGCTTGATGTGATATTGGGCATGGACTGGTTGACGGACCATTTCTCCTTAGTGGATTGCAGAGCTAAGAGTGTGACCTTCAGTAAGCCCGGGTTGCCCTAGTTTACCTTCTAGGGTGAGGGAAGGGGTGAACCGTTGATGGCGATATCAGGTATTAAGGCCCGAAAGTTACTCTTTGGTGGGTGTCAATCATTTTTTGGCCTTTGTGTTAGTGGCAAAGGAAGGCAGAGGTGCGACCAGAGACATCGGGTGGACGCTCGTAGTATGCGGGTTCTTTGATGTGTTTCCGGAGGAGTTGCCAGGGTTACACCACAAGAAATCTGGTTTTTAGTGACGAGATTTGATGGGGGTCGCACATCGACTCTCACTAAATCAACCTATTTATAGGGGTCACTAGTCGACCCTCACGAAAACCTGTCACTAAAAGAATACTTTTGTGAGGGTCGGATATGACTCTCACTAAAAGTATATATTGTGATGACAACATTGTGACCCTCATGAAATCCTACATTTTGTGAGGGTCGAATATGACCCTCACTAAAAAGTATATTTTGTGAGGACATCGTGACCCTCACGAAATCTTGCATTTTGTTGGGATCGAATATGACCCTCACTAAAAAATATATATTATGAGGACAACATCGTGACCCTCATGAAATCCTATATTTTGTTAGGGTCGAGTATGACCCCCACTAAAAAGTATATTTTGTGAGGACATGTGACCCTCACAAAATTCTGCATTTAGTGAGGGTCTAATATGACCCTCACTAAAAAGTATATATTATGAGGACAGCATAATGACCCTCACTAAATCCTACATTTTGTGATGGTAAAAAATGACCCTCATCATTTTCTACCTCTCGGTTCTAAATATGAAAATAAATAAAAATTAATTTTAAAAATTAATTTTAAACAATTAAATAATTGGTTAAATATATTTTAAAAATCTAAAATATTATTAAGTAAAAAATAAAATAATTAAAATTCTCACCCATCACCTCTCAAAATTATTTACTTAATAATAAATTATTAAAATTATTAAATAATAATTTTATAATAAAATTGATTAAAATATTATTAATAAATTTAAAAATTATTTAATAATAATTTTAATAATAACATTATTAAGAATCTAAAATAATAATATTTGATTAAATATATTTTAATCAATTATATATTTAAAAATAAATATATTTCAACCCCTTCATCCATCGTCCCCGAAATCCCTCGTTAGTCGTCCCCGAAGCCCTCACCCCGAAAGCCCTGATCCCCAAAGCCCTCATCATTTGAGTTCTCCGACTCGAGGTTAACCCTCGTCCTTGAAGTCGTCGTAGGCCCTCGTCCCCGAAGCCCTCATCATCCGAGTTCTCCGGCTCCAGGTTCTTCTTCTTCTTCTTCTTGCTACTGCAAATTAGAGGCTCATGGATTTAGTTGAGTTGCTCTGCTAAAATTACTTCTTCTTCTTCGCATGATCTCATTAATTATGATGATTACATGAATTTCTATTGCAAATTACAGGCTACAATTAGAGGCTCCTGGATTTAGTTGAGTTGCTCCACCGCAGTTAAAGGCTCCTGGATTTAGTTGAGTTACTTCTCGAGTTGCTTTAGGGCATTGACGTTACTTTAGTTGCTTTTAGGGCATTGACGGTACATTAGTTGCTTTTAGGGCATTTACAGTAATTTAGTTGAAACTTCTCAATCAAACTTCAGTGTTGATGAATTTTAATCAATCTTCAACATTATAACATTTAAGTGTTCCTTCCCTTATGCTTCTCTAGCGAATAGATGAAGTCTACAATCTTGATGAAGTCTATTCTTAATTAAACTTGATGAAACTTCATTGTTGATGAAGTCTATATAGATGAAACTTCTTAATCAAACTTCAGTGTCGATGAAGCTTATTAATGTTCGTGAGACAATTAGTGATGTGGAACTTGATCTCCTATATATTAATTGTATAGTTATTATTGCAGCCATCTGAAGTTGTTTGCTTTCTGATTTTCTTGTTTTATCTCAGATCAAATTTTGGAATTGAGAATCATTAGATAAGGCTTCTTCTAAGAAATAAAATTTCAATTCATTTAGCATACGAAGCAGCTGAATAACATCTTTTGTTTGTTCCTATAAAGCAAGTTTGAAGTGTATGCTAATTCTACAATAATGTACAAGCTTATTATTTTCTGGTATAGAAGAAACTATTCTTTGGAGAATGTGGTTTGTGAAGATGTGAAGGTTGATAAAATGCATTGAGATGTACAATCACTTATGCAAAAATTGCCTTCTTTTTTAACAAGCCAGATTACATAGAAATGACTCTCTTTTAATAGTTTATTCTCGTAACTTGCCAACTAAATGGAATTAAGTATTTCTCAATGGACAATGATATTTATCTTCATCATGACAAAAGTTTGATGCCACAAAATCCATCATCATGGAGTGCTTGGAACTTTCTTGGGACCACACAACATGGTGTGTGCGTTACATATTGGTTAAATGTGTTATAGGTTTGTTGTGCATTTCCTGCAAGATATCATTAGTCTAATATAATATTTTCATTAAACTTGATTTTTTCAAAATAAAATATAAATGAAGTTTCGGTTGAAAGTTAGCAGTGTTTTCTCTTCAACAAATATTGATGGTGTAGATATGGCTATGCAGAATCTAGGTTCTACCAAACTTCCTTTCCTTGTAACTCTAAATCCTCCTCATATCCCAAAGCAAACATTACTTAAGTGGCGCACTAGCCATCCTTTCCCATCGGTTGCAGCCTCAAAAGCTTCAGCATAACTAAATAAAGTACAAGGGAAAAGAGCAATATGATTTCCTGGAGCATACCAAGGTAAGCTACCTTTATTTAAAGCAATGTATTTATTCAAAGAATTCATGTCTAATTTTATTTTCATTTATCCTACATGAAGGAACCAGTGTCTAGCATGTACTTATGATTATGGGTATAGACATGAACAAGCACAAATTATTAATATCTTTATACCTATACATATAAATGAAAATGTGCACTTCTAAGATCAAAATAACAAGAAAAAATTGTTAGTCGATTTTCATGATTAATTTTGTTAGTGTTAGGAGGGAAAAAGTGAGAAACTCCTCGTTTGTAGCCCTCCTCTACCATGCATATATAAATGAATTAAAAATATAAGTTTACAACTCTCGGAATAAAATATATTTACAAGTAGGTCCTCAATAATTGGCATTCTTAAAAGAGCTTGCATTGTAACTCTTTAATGAGGAGGATAAGGGGATAAGTGAATTACAGGATTAGAGGGAGAACTTACCCTCTATTTTCCTTCCCCTCCCATAAATTAACTTCTCAAACAAGGGAAACCATAACTCTCCACTCCACTTCCTTTCCCTCATATTCTTCAATTACAATAAGCCTTAATTAGTGCCCTTCTTCTTGTATGCAAGCATACTGCTTCAAGCATTTCTTTCAAAAAAGTTTTGAAGCATTTCATTCTTATTATCTCTGTGATTTTTATTTGTAAAGGTTGGTAAAGCCGCTCGTTGAGTTCTTTGAACACACCCGTTGTCGTTTGATTTTTGTTTTGCAGAGCCTGACCGGTGAGATGGGTCGGATGCACTTGGCGCTGCTGGAGGGCAGAGGAGCCGCATGATCTCATAGCAGTCCTAGTTAGGATCGTAGTCGAGTCCTTTGGTAGTAGTCATGCACTTGTTTTAGCTTGATTTGGAGTTGTAGCCTTAAGGGTACTTATGTCATTTATTTCAGATTTTATTGTATCTGAATTTTTGAACTGCTGAACTTAAAATGTTATTCCGCACTTTTTGTTTCATTTGATCTACTTGAATTAAACTTCGTTTTGGTTCGATTTTCATTAAAATAAAACTTGTTATTTCTTCCCGCTGTATTATTTGTTGAGTTGACATATGCATGGTTTAGGCTGCGAGGTATAGACACGTATACCCTGGCCGGTCACGTGACCCTGAGTTGGAGCGTGACAGTTAAGGAATTTGGGTCCATTGTCTTGTGTAATGTTGCTTATAAGATTCTTTCTAAAGTCCTCGCTAATAGAATGAAATTGTATCTGAATGATTTAATATCCCCTAATCAGTCGGCTTTCATTGGTGGTCGTTCCATTCATGATAACGTTTTGATAGCTCAGGAGGTTATTCATTCCATTAATAAATCTAAAGGCAAGAATCCTATAATTCTGATTAAAATTGATTTAGAAAAATCATATTGTAGAATTTCTTGGATCTCTATTGTTAACATGATGTATTTACTTAATTTTCCTGGGAAGTTTGTAAATTGGATTTACAGTTGTGTTTCTTCTAATAATTTTTCTTGTAAGGTTAGTGGTGTTTCTTTTAGTACCTTTAAAAATAGTTGTGGTATTAGACAGGGAGATCCCATCTCTCCTTATACATTATTGTTAGTCACTTGCTTTCTGTGATGCTTAATCAGGCTAGTTCTAGTGGTAAAATTACTTCTGTGAATTTTAAGCATTCTTTGTTTATTAATCATTTAATGTATGCGGATGACATTCTTTTTTTTTCTCGAGCTAATGATAAGTCAATAAAGCATGTTTTAGAGATTTTTGATTTGTACGAGAAATTTTTTAATCAAAGGATTAATTTTGCCTAATCTGAAATTTTGTTCCTCATGCTACTTGTGGTACTATTAAAAATAGAATTGCTAGAAAATTTAATATAAAAATTGGCAGTTTTCCTTTTAAATACTTAGGTACTTTAATTAGTCCTAAGTTTCTTCTTACTAGTAGCTACAATTATTTGATTGATCGGATAAACTATAAGCTTAATGGTTAAAAGAGATCCTGTCTTTCTCAGGCCGGAAGAATTGTACTTATTAGGTCTGTTTTAAATTTTGTTTCTCTTCATTCCATCTGCATTAATTGGATGCCTAGTACTATTATAAATAAAATCAAATTCTATTTTAAAAAAATTTCTTTGGAGTTCTTCTGCTGATAAAAAAAGGCATTCATTTTATTTCTTGGGAGAAAGTCACTTCTCCTAGGTCTATTGGGGGCTTAGGTATTAGGGAGCTAGAAAATATGAGAATTGCTTTGGTTGGTAAGAGAATCAACCTTTTGCTCACTAATTATAAGTATCTTTGGATTCATGTGCATAAGGCTAAATATTCTAAT
This sequence comes from Canna indica, assembly GCA_034359265.1. NCBI lineage: Eukaryota > Viridiplantae > Streptophyta > Magnoliopsida > Zingiberales > Cannaceae > Canna > Canna indica. Next base: position 44,184,036 of record CP136893.1, read on the forward strand.
CTGGATGTTTGGAATCCTAATCAGATTAGGAACTATAGTGGTTTTTGGAAACTTTTAATGCATGCTGTTAAGAAAATTAGAATTGGTTTCATTAAATTCATTGCTTCTGGTAATAACACTAATATTTTTTTGGATGCTTGGATTTTTGATACTCCTGTGATGTTCAAACCTACCTTTATTAATATGGATTTGGTTGATCTTAGTTGGAACGTGTGTTCTTTTATTATTAATAATGCTTGGAACTTGAATGCCCTCACTGATGTCTTTGGTCCTATTACTGTGGAAATCATTGCAAGAATAGTTTTGCCTAGATATCCTGAGGATGATAACTGGATTTGGTGGTATGATAAAATAGGGCTTGCTAATTCAAAATCAGTCTATAATTTCATCACTAGAATTGATTATACCAACCCTTCTAATCCTCCAAGGTGAGATTTGATTTGGAAAGCTAAGGTTACTCCTAGAGTTAAAAATTTTATTTGGAAATTTTTTCATAAAAAACTTCCCACCGCGGATAGATTATATTGCTTTGGTATTATTGATTCCCCTGGGTGTGTCCTTTGCGGCAGCCTTCCGGAAAATATTTTACATATTTTTCTGGAGTGTGAGGTAGCTCGGACCCTCTGGGATTTAATGGACGCTAAGTTTATTAGTATTAGGGCTCTGGCTTGAAATATTAGTATGAACTCTGTGCCTTCTAAATTCACATCTACGCTACCTATAGATGTTTTGATGGCACTCTGTTTCAATACTTTTTATTTCATTTGGTGGGCTAGAAATCAAGTTGTTTTTGAATATGCAAGACCTTCAATTTTAGTGATTTTTGCCAAGGTTCTTGCTTTGGTTACGGATGCTATTCCCATTCTAGATACTGAGGGCAAGTCTTTGCTTAATAATTCTGGTAATAAATGGTTCGCCTAGTAATGGAATTTTTAAATGAAATGTGGATGCTTCTGTTGATAGTAGTAATATAAATGGAGCTATAGCTATAGCTGTAATTTGAAGGGATCATGTTGGTAATTTAGTTTATTCTTCTACTTTGACTAATAAGCATCTCTCTGTTCTTATCAATGAAACTTTAGCTGTTAAACATGTTGTTGAGAAGTCCAAGGAGATGCAGTTTAAAAGACTCATTATAGAGGCTGATGCTAAAATGGTTATTGACATGTGTAATGGGCTTTTAACCCCTTCTTGGAAAGTCAAGAATTTAATTAAAGACACTATATTGGATGCAGGTTTTTTCGAGTACATTGCTTTCCAATTTATTGGTCGGGAAGGTAACAAGACGACAGATTGGCTAGCTCATTATGCTAGGAAGATGGAGCGTAATTTCTAATGGAATCATGATTGGCCATTTGATTTATAGTTTTGCTTTGAAGGATGTTTGCTCGATTTAGTCTGGTGTACTAATTTTTTTTTTGTTTGCTTTTTGTAAAAAAAAAACTAACTAAATTTATTATAAAGACAATAGGCAAGTTTATCTAATTCGATTATAATTTGATATAACGATGTAATATCCATATAATCAAATTTCAAATTTCAAATTTATTTACAATGATTTTTTTTAAAAAAATAGCAAAAGCATAATTAATTTAATTGGATATCAATTTGATATAATTAACTATTTATATTGGTTAATAAATTTCAATAAGCAAATTAATTTGATATGTCAATTTGAAATTATATATGTCACGCCCCAACTCAGGGTCACGTGACCGGCCAATGTATACGTGTCTATACCCTGTAGCCTACTCCATGCACACAACCACGCAGATATAAATAACATAATGGTAACCAACATGATATGAAATAAAATGGAAGTCCTGTCATAAATAAATAAATGTCCAAGAAGGTTATAAACTTTAATAACTCAAACTACATCAATATGCATCAAAAGGAAAAACATGACTCAACTACGACTTCCTAAACTTAGTTAGATATGAGACCAATGGTGTTGTTTACTCCTCCGGCCGCGCCATGTGCTTGCCAGTACCTCTCTGGTCAGGCTCTGTAAAATAAAATTTAAATAAACAAACGCGAGTCCAAAAGAAACTTAGTGAATGGTTCAAACGAACCTCCACCTAAATCTCAAACATAAGTATAAAACATAAAGCGTTCTAACATACTCATAATCACAAGGATTTATTACATCAGACGACCGATTGGCACGTCTACAAGGTAACTATTCGGTCAGGTGAAATACCCAACTACAATTTTCATTAGGCCTCAACTGGCTGTACTCTCATGAGGTTTATGTTATCATGCCCAAGCGATTGACCTGCATGAAGCAATACCGGGTTGGGATTCGCTCATCCAACCTTAACTAGAGAACTTTCCACTAGTTGGGATTCGCCCATCCAACCCAAACCTTAAGTATGCTTATGGTTGGGATTCACCCATCCAACCCACATACACACAATACTAGCACTACAATATTTTTGATCTGTTGGAATCGTCGAAAACTGTTCCCGAAACATAAAAAATCGTGGCTATAGACATATGAGAATGATTTCCCCATGTGTACTAAAATCCACCGTTCCGCTAGGCTATAGGAACAATTTTCCTAACTATGGCCACGTTGCCAAAAAAATCATTCCCATAGGCCAAGCTTATAGGAACGGTTCCAAAATTGTTCCTATAGCTTGAGCCGATGAGAACAATTCCAAAACCGTTCCTATAGAGCCTATGGGAACGGTTCCAAAACCATTCCTATAGCTTGAGCCTATGGGAATCGTCCAAAATCGTTCCTATAGCTTGAGCCTATGGGAATCGTCCAAAATCGGGCCTATAGCGTGTTCTATAGGAATGGTCCCAAAATCGCTTCTATAACTTGAGTCTATGAGAACGATTCGAAAACCATTCCTATAACTTATGTTTAGGAATAGATTTAAGTATTCCTGTATTATTTTTATTTTAGAAACAATTTTAGTGTATTCCTGCATGTAAAAAGGTTTCATAAGACTGGTTTGAGATCAACTTTTCTAAAACATAATATTAACTAATTCTAAAACAATTTTCATTCATAAACGTTCCATGTGAAATTAATCCATTTAAAAATCGTAAATGTTCACAATTAAGGTATTACTATTACATGTGAAATTAATCTATATCTTCCCCTTTCAAATTAGCCAAGTCCTCTTGATAATCATCTACTCCGTGAAGTTCATCTTTCATCTCCGAAATCATCATTTTCCTGCACAAATTAATTAATAATTAAAAATTATCAAAAGACTTCATAATCATATTGTGTCATATCAACTCAAAACTCTGCTCATGTGCAAAGAAAATATATCATTCTAAGCGGTACGTATAAATATTTGATCCATGTAGAGATCCCTAGACTAATGTAATACAAAATGGTAGTTTCAGACATAAATTTATTGTGGAACCAAAGAATGAAAATAACTAATTCAATCATCCAATGAGCAACTTGGGATGACTATCATACATGAAGTAGAAATGGAAAGACATCAAATACACTTGTAACTTGTAACGAGCTATATGCAACTATATGCTGAAACATAGTGTATAATCTCTTTTCTTGAATGATCCAATGAATATCTAGTGCTCTTTATATGTAGTTAAATAATCAACTAAAGTCACTGAATCTAATACAGAGCATGGAAGTACTCAATCTGCAATTGCACTAAATAGCCTTGCAATTTTCAGTAATATTATGAAGCATTTGCTCTTAATCTCCAATCAGAATTCAAACATTAATAACAAAGTAACTATGTAAGCCTTCAGATACTACTACTGAGTTTTGCATTATACTTGTTTGCTGAAGACATTTGTCTCAGTAAAGCTGCTTCAAGCATTTATTAAGACAGTTATCTGTGATAATCACAAAACCTTACCTTAAGTTTTTTGTTATTTTTGGTCTGAGTGTACATTTGAATCTCGATGGCATAGACCTCCAGAAGTTGTGTGCCTTTCTTTTGATCAGTGTCATCTTCTCGTTGGCAAGACTTGTGGAGTTCTTTTAATATCTGGATGCACCAATGGAACTTGAAGGGGGCGTTCGGTTACCCGCAAGTGTAAATGCTGCAAAATCTATTTGCATGCAAAAGCAAATGCCCGCAAATAAATTTTGCAGCCTACCGTTTGGTTGCCCGCAAGTAGAGTTGCAACTTCTATTTGCAAGCATTTGGTTGGCCGCAAATGGAAGTTGTAATTACACTTGCAACTTGCAACGTGCAACTTGCATCTTACGAAATTTATCGGATCGGGTCGGACACGAATTTTCTCAAGTCGGGCTGAGCCGGGCCGGGATGGGATGGGCCGAGCATGCACGAATTTATCCGGGCCGGGTACAAACTTTTTCGGGCAGGGCCGGGCACGAACTTTTCGGGTCGGGTCGTGCACAAATCTTTTTGGGCCGGGCCGGACACGAATTTTTTCGAGTCGGCCCGAGCCGGACCGGGACAGGTTGGGCAGTGCACAAATTTTTTCGGGCAAGGCTGGGCCGAACACAATTTTTTTTTCGGGCTGAGCACGAATTTTTTTTTCTGGTCAGGCCGGGCCGGGCATGAATTCTTTTTGAGCTGGGCCAGGAAACGAATTTTTTCAGGCCGGGTCGGGCAGGAATTTTTTCGGGCCGGACCGAGCACAAATTTTTTTTGGTCGGGAACGAATTTTCTCATGCGGGGTTAGGCATAAATTTTTTGAGCCGAGCCGAGTCAAGATGGGCAGTGCACGAATTTTTTCGGGCAAGGTTGGGCCCGATGCGAATATTTCGGACTGGGCATGAATTTCTTTTCGTGTTAGGTCGGGCTGGGCATAAAATTTTTTGGGTCGGGTCGGGACACGAATTTTTTTGGGCAGGGCTGACCATGAATTTTTTCGGGCAGGGCCAGGCAAGAATTTTTTCAGTCCAGACCAGGCACGAATTTTTTTGGGGCGGGCCGAGCACAAAATATTTTGGGCCGGGTTGGGCATGAATTTTTTGGGGTTGGGCCGTGCACGAATAATTTTGGGCCGGGCAATGCACGAATTTTTTCGGGTCGGCAAGAGTCGGGCAGTGCATAAATTTTTTCGGGCAGGGCTGGGTTGGGCATGAATTTTTTCGGGCCGGGCCGGGGTACGAATTTTTTTTGGGCAGGGCCGGGCCGACAGTGAATTTTTTCGAGCCAGACTGAGCATGAATTTTTTCGGGCTAGGCCAGGCACGAAATTTTTGAGTCGGGCTGGGCACGAAATTTTTCAGGCCGGGTTGGGCACGAATTTTTTCGGTCCGAGCCGGGCTGGGACGGGCCGTGCAGTGCACGAATTTTTTGGGTCGGGTCGGACACAAATTTTTTCGGGGCGGGACGGACACGAATTTTTTCGGGCCGGGCCGGGCACAAATTTTTTCGGGCTAGGCTGGACACGAACTTTTTTGGGCCGGGTCGGGCATAAATTTTTTGGGTCGGGCCTGGGACAAATTTTTTCGGGCCAGGCTAAAAACTTAGGCCCGACATGATTTGTCTGACAAATTAATAATTTTTAATTTTTGTATAATACTGAAAATATATTAAAAAATCTATCAAATGACATCAGATGTAAAATCTGACACTACCATCAGGTTCAGCACGCAAAAACCTACAACTTTGATATTTATCTCGTCTTCATCCGACGACTCTACGTCGCCAAAATTAATTATTTTTCAATACTTAAATTATTGCATTTGCAGCCCGCAATCTTGTATTGCGGGCTTTTTGGGCTGCAATTCCACTTGCGGCCCGCAAATGATATTTGAAATACAAGTTGCAACTAGTAAATGCTGCAAAATGATTTTGCAGCCAACCAAACAAATTTGTTATCTAAATGCTGCAACTAGAGTTGCAGCATTTGTACTTGCGGGCAACCAAACGCCCCCGAAGTTTTGAAACAATTAGCTCAGATTAATAAGGCTGAGCTTGGGAAACAATGAGCTGGGATTACATTGTTAACAATGACCATGGAAACAATGACTTGTGCAAGAAATACAAGAAATACAAGAAATACATGTTAATAATTTGCTCTGCTTACAAATGAACACCTCATATTGATATCTCAGAAATCCATGAATTGTGCAAGAAAGCAAGATGGCATAAGGATTAACTTACAAGAGTAACAACTAAATAGCTATCCACCTCATATGATAATTCTACTGCGAAGTCTTTGTTCTCGAACTAAACCAAAACAACATTTTTTTAATTTCCCCATATTTTGTTCCATGTAATTAGGGCTAGCTAGAAAGTCTAGTAGAAGAAGCAACTGAAAAAGACAAGCACATTTAAGATATGATGTACCTATCTACTAGAAGAACTAGAATATAGAACAAAAACAAGCTTCCAATGTTTATTAACGTCACTAGTATAAGATTCTGTTGAGCAATCATCCTACATGAAAAAGGATTATCCAACAGGAATTGGTAAACAGTTCTCATTTGTAGTGTGTATAATCAGGTGATCAGAATCATGATTTATGAAAGCTAATAAATGTAGATATCACCCATCAAAAACTTTCAGAAAAAAGATTAAGTTAGTGATTTAAAAGAATGACAAATTACCGGAGCCACCTCCAAAGGCAAAAAGATCTCTTTCTCTTCTTGTATCTGGTTTACAGAAAATGCTGAGTATGTGACTAAAAGAAACACAAAAGGAAGGGTAAATTTGCAGTATCATACGTTGGGATTAGCGGATCTGGAATTGTCTCCACATACTCATCAACCCTGAGAAGTGAACGATAATGATGATTTGCTCTAGATATTAGGGAATTAATAAAACAGAAAAAGTGACATTTTATTAACTCTTGTGGGCTGAGTTTACCAAGAAATTAAACTTTGTGCATACCACTGGAAGCTACAAAAGGGGAATCCCAGTGCATGGCAAGTCCAGCCAATGCAGGATTACATTTACAATCTTTTCCCACTCGACCATGGACATTCGTCCATTAATCTGAGCTCAGCCATGGAAACAATGACCAGGATTTTATTAACAATGCAGGATCTCAAAACATTTATTTCATCTCCCTTTAGAAATGCTCCTTTTTCTCTTATCTTGTCATCTACACCTTCTTCAATTTCACTAGATAAAAAAAACTCATGAAATAAGCAACTTAGTAATGCTTCAGCTTCCTCATCCCCAGCAGTTTTCCCATCTAAAGCCATTCTCTGTCTATCTCCAGAGCGCCATGCTTCAGACATTTTGCCTCCTAGAAATAGCGTTGCCTCCAACTGTTTGAGTTCTTTTCTCTTCATCTGCAACCCTTTCGTTTGAACACCCCTTCCTAGACAAACTCGGATCAGGTGGTTCTACCCCACCAAGTAAAATAGCCTTTTCAGGTATTGCCCAAATTCCTGCCTTTTCAGTTAAGACCACCCAGACCCCTTCCTCACTGTCCACTGCAGATGGGAAAACAGAAGCATCAAGAACTTTTCCCCCATCCCATGGTAGATCAAACTGATAGAGCTTAGTGGAACCTAGCCAATAGCTGCTAACTATTGCAGTTCCATCTCCAGATAATATTTATCACTGAACAAGATGGTTTGCCACCAACACGTATCCTCGTAGAAAATAAATAGCCTTCATCTTCAACACGTGCTTTGGGAATTACTACCTGAAGAGGAGCTTTTTTCTCAAGAACTCTATCATTAATAGACCAACTAGTCTTTGTAGCAAAACCTGGTTTATATTGCATTGACAAAAGAGAATATTGTATGTCGCTTGAACTTCTTACTCGATCTTTACAGGAGGTAGCAACAAGTATAATAAATTCTTTCCCACCATCAGCTACCTGCATATCCAATAGTCAAATCTGCTTTTGCCCTGCTAGATCTTTCCCACCATCAGCTACCTGCATATCCTCGCGTACAATTCATTCATGGGAGAGTGGGGGAAAATGGATCTCGAATTCGTTCCCCGCCACCCATTCAACCCGATTGAATGCTCGCCCTTCAAGTCCACCTTAAATGTTTCATCCATATCCTCGCCATGTAGGGCTGGTGGCAGACGGAAGGGAGGGCCTGCAGTCGCCGGGCGAACCCCTAGCACGGCGGCGGCTAGGGTTTTGACCGGAGAGAGAGGAATACCGGCGATGGGCGGCGCAGGCGGTGGCAGAGATGAGAGAGAGGGGGGAGAGATCAAGTGAGCGGGGGAAAGATCGCGCGAGAGATGGGGAGTGATCGAGTGAACATGGGGAAGACAAAGAGATAGCTAGGGGTGAGCAAAAAAAACCGGTTTTTCGGTTAATCGGAAAACCGGTCCGAAACCGAACCGGTTTTTGCGGTTAACCGAACCGGTTTTTCCGGTTTCGGATTTTTTTTTTAAATTTTCGGTTTTCGGGTTCGTGTTCGGGTTCGGGTCGGGGTATAAAAAGTCCACCGGTTTCGGTTAACCGACCGGTGGATATATATTTTGTATTATATATATTATAAAATAGTATTATATAATAAGTTATTAATTTTTAGTAGAAAACTAGAAAGTAGAAACCCTAACTTTTAATCCCGTGCCCAGCCGCCCACTCTCGAGTCTCGCCTCTCGCCCCGACGCGGCGACGCCCTCTCGGAGTCTCGGCTCTCGGCTCTCGCCTCTCGCCCCGAGTCCCCGACTGCTCTCGAGTCTCGCCTCTCGGCTCTCGCAGTCTCGCCCCGACGGCCGACGCCCTCTCGGCTCTCGCCTCTCGCCCCGACTACTGTCGCCTCTCGCAGTCTCGCCCCGACGGCTGACACACTCTCGGCTCTCGGTGACTCGCCCTCTCGCCCTGACGGCTGACGCCCCGACGGCCGACGCCCCGACGCCCGAGCCCTCTTCAGTCTTCTATTCTCTCTCTCGCCCTCTCCGCGACTCGTCGTCTCCGACTCTCCGCCCCTCCGCGACTCGCCGTCTCCGCCTCTCCGCAGCTCGTCTCAGTCTTCCGATCAGTGCCGCATAGTTAACAGGTATGAATTTTTTGGTTTTGCTTACTGGAAATGTGAAATTGCTTACTGGAATTGCATGAATTGCTTCCTGTGATGTTGATGTTGATGTTGATTTGAATCATAAATTTGAATCAATATTAATCTGCAATTCTTCATTTCTTCATACCAGTGTGATGTTGATGTTGCCAGTGTTATTTTGGATAGTATTTTATTTTGAACATTAGCTTCATGTGATGGTATTTTTATTTTGAAGTAGCTTGTTATTTGTAGTAGTTTAAAGTAGTTATTTATGTGTGTTTGAAGTATGATGAATTGATGATAGTTTGAACTCTATGATGGTATTTTTATGTTTGAAGTAGCTTGTTATTTGAAGTATCAAGTATGTGTGTTTGGTAGGGTTCCCGAAAAGAGTTTCCATGCAAAATTATTATATTCCTACCATATTGATTCTTGTCATACTTCCAAGCATGATAGCTTTTAAGTGACCTTCAAGAGTCTAAGGTATTTGAGGCACTATTTCCTTCCAAATGAATTTTTGCTATACACAAAATTGATTGGAGGTTTAAAATTCTTTTAGAAATTGATAGGTTAAAAATTTTTATTGGTTAACTGAAAATTATCGGTTAACCGAATCGAAAAAACCGAAATCGAAATACCGGTTAACCGAAGTTAATGGACCGGTTTACGGTTAATGATTTTGAAAAACCGAAGTTAATGGACCGGTTTTTTTTTTTGCTAATGGACCGGTTAACCGGTCCATGCTCACCCCTAGAGATAGCGCGTGTTAAGTATTGAATCAGTGTTTAGGAACAGTTTTGGGAAAAAATATAAATAGCTCAGGGAGGGAAAATGAAAATTAAATGAAAATTTGAGAGAGAAATTAATGGTAGGTTTTTTTAGATGCACGAATGTATGTAGATACAAGATTTAGGAATGGTTTTTTTATTGTTCCGTTTTTAATATATAAGAACGGTTTTAAAGTTTGTAAAAGGGAATGGTTTTTTTGTGTTCCTACGGTATATTGACTATGGGAACGATTTCCAAAATCGTTCTCATATATTGGGTAAGGGAACGATTTTTTTTGTGTTCCCATAGTATATTGGTTAAGGGAATAGTTTCCAAAACCCATTCCTGTAAGTGATGTATAGGAATACTTTTTTGACCGTTCCCAAAAGTGGTGAGGCCACAGAGCCAAAATGTAGTAGTGTGGTTGAGATTCGCCCATCCAACCACTCAAGCATGCGCTTGCACCTAGCCCCTTCCCGGGCTCCTTTAGTCAAGCTTTTAGGTGCCTTCCTTTCCTAAGAGGTGTAAGGAAAATTTTAGTATCTCTAGAGCATGACTCGTTGTCTCTACCGTAATGTTTCTAGGGATAATAGACTAAAAAATCACAAGGTTGCAGAAAATTTACGTTCTATCTGTGTTTCCAAATTTCGCTTGTAAATGCACAACCTTTACTTCTGTTTATGCCATCTACCAAATAGTCACGCGCCGTCTCAACTTAGCTGACATGGAGGAAAACGGCACTTGCGTGGCCAATGCCTTCCTATGTGGCCACGCCTAGTTGTGAGAGGTCCATTATTAAAAAGAAATATATATATACATATATGACTCCATCTTTTTCTCTCTTTCTTCTATTTTTTCTCCCACCTACTGCCGCCGCCTCCTCCTCCTCCTCCTCCATCCCAAAGATCTGCAAGCGGAACCACCTCCCTCTCCGACAAGCCGACATCCTCCCCCTCCCACCGCTCCTCCTCCTCCATCCCAAAGATCTGCAAGCGAAACCACCTCCCCCTCCGACAAGCCAACATCCTCCCCCTCCCACCGCCACTAGTTCTCCCACACCCTCCGCTCCTCCCCTGCCACGGCGGGCAGCCCGTCGCTCACCTCCTCTACGATTATTCCCGCGCCGCCTCCGATTTCGCCCGCCTCACCCCTGCCGCGCCAGCTTCGATGACTCCTCTCTTCCCCTCCCCCTTCCTCTTGGCGTGGCTCGTGCGAAAACGGGATGGCATCAGAGAAGAAGGTGAGGCAATCGGACAACGACTCAAGGTGGTCTTCAATGAGAAACATCATCACGTTCCTCTACCAGCCTTCCCACCTCGCCAACCTCATCCCCACCATGCAGTGCTATATCAACTCCTTCTTCGACACCATCACCAAACTCCAACAGGAAAACAACGACGACATCGCCTTCTCCGAGCTCAGCCTTCGCCTTGCCATCGACGTCATCGGCAAGACCGCCTTTGGCATCGGGTTCAGCCTCAACGAGTCCAGCTCCTCCAAAGACCACCTCAACAACATCGAGAATGGCAGCAATGACAACGCTTCCGCTTTCCTCAAGCAGCATATGTACTCTGTGACGTCCCTCAAGATGGACCTCTCCAGCTCCTTCTCCACCGTCCTGGGCCTTATCACTCCGGTGCTCCAGAAGCCGTGCCGCGAGATCCTTAGGCGAGTTCCCGGCACCGCCGACCACAAGCTTCAGCATAGCAATAGTGTATAGCCTAGGCTTTTTGAATATCAATCAACATACTACAGACTACAGTATGGAATACAATATATTTATCAATAGATAGATTCTTTTAATGACTAAGCTCCTCTAAGAAAGAGTTCCTTATTTCTCTCTATACCAATAGAAAGAAGTCTAAGTCTTTGTCTTCCTAGATTCCGTCTTTCTATTTTTAGAAGTTCTCTTACTAGCCGTCACAGAAAAAGTGAAAATAGACCAAGTAGAAGTGGGTCTTTCGGTTCCTTTCTCAGGCAAGCTACTTGATCTTCTTTTCCTTACCTTAATTTGTAGGATAAAGTAATCTAGTTCTAGTTCTAGCAAGGGCTAGAGCAAAGATCAAAAGGCTAGATAGGTCAAGGGCGGCAGGAGGCGGGATATCCATCAAGTCATCGAGAAGCTCTGCGACATGATCGACACCATCATCTCGAAGCGATCCACAAAGATGACGCGAGAGTCGAAGGATCTTTTAGCAGCTATAATGCTCCCTTCTTCCACGTAGGTGAGGCAATCGAACAGGCGCAGCAAAGCAGAAGAGCAATCCACAACAGGCGTCGGGGCTGTCGCTTAATGATGAACCTCGACTACCCCATCCACAGCCGGGGCCGGCATGATCGAAGGGGATGACCATCCACCAGCCCTGTAGCGAGGTGTTCGAGCTATTCCATGGAGAGGGGACTTTGCCTTCTCGCCTATGAAGAAGCAATAGAGGAGGCTTCATTCGTGACCGTCGAGGGAGGTGGACGACTTTGACGACGACATGAACACCAACGAAGTGTGGACGACATGAACGTCGAGGCTTCATTCTATAGAAGCGTCCAATCTAAACCGCTTTTCTGTTTCAACCTCATCCGTGAAATAATTGCAACTTGGAAGCACCACTGGCGCCTATCCCGTCCAAGTATCCAACGCATGCTTTCCTCGCACATATGAGACACGTGGACGTCATAACACCCTTATTGCTTCTACGGATACCTGTTGCGACAGCGTATCGATAGAACTACCACTATAAAATGCCACATAGAACGATCTCCGCGTGGCACATATTGGTTTCCGAGCTCCCTGTTTTGTGTTTTGGGGTTTTCCTTTCATCACATTTTATTTCAGGGCAATCGGGACCATATCTTGTGGCTGATCGGGCTAACATTTGGGCAGCATATTCGAGACCCCTTTCTCCTTCATGTGAACGGTGGAGATAGGATTTGGACGGCTAAATCTTGGGTTACACGGGAGGAAAGGAGAAGGCATGGGAAGGACTCGAATCTGGGCAGCGCACCCAGACTCGTCGGAGCGCAGAGGACTGTCTTCCTTTTTAATATCCTTCTCCGATGAGTGGTTTTTTCCTTCCTCCTCTTTTCCTTCTCCCCCTATGAGCCACCCCTCACCCCCCTTGAGATTCTTGAAGTTGTATTGTAATTTCATGTGAACTTGTTGTTTGTTGATCGACTTGGATGCATTAGCATGGAAGGGGAGGCCTAAAATTTCTCCTTGGTGGTGCGACAGCCCTAAAATTTCACCTAGAGGTGGCCGGCCATGGAGGAAGAAGGGGGGGTGGGGGGTGGGGGGTGGGGGGGTGGTGGTGGTGCTCATAAGGTGTTTGTGAAAATAATGTTTCGTTGGTGGCTTTCTTATATCATAAATATGACAGTATGAAATTTCATGAAATTTATGATGTAATTGATGCATTATTAGGATTTGATATCTTGGTTTGATATATGTAAATACCTTGAATTTGGTGATGAAATTTAGGTGTGGTTTATATTTCTAAATCTTGATGATGGTAGTACATAGTTTCTTGAAGATTCTTGAAAGAATTGATGCATGATTTATGCTTTATAATTTGATATAATCTGATGTTAAATGCTGATTTTGTCATTAGAATTGTATAATGAACGTTGCCGAAATTTCCTATAATAGCATGCTGAAATTTTAATATATAAGTGTTGGAATTGCATTGTAGAAACTATGTAGTGATGTTGAGATTTGATTTCTCTGTTGTATTGTAAGCTGTTATTAAAATATAGCGATGTGACCTATCAATTTGACTGGAAATTATAGTTTGAAATCATAGGACATATTCTGGGAATCAGATTCGGGGTGTATGGGCTAGAAACAGACATGTACAGTAGGTGGAAATCCTAATTTCAGAATTAAGATTTTTAATGTAGAAATTAATTCCTAATTGCAGAATTAAATTTTTAAGTGCAGAAATAAAAACTATTAAATGTTGTAAATTAATGGTTTCATGCTAAAACACATTAGTAGGGTTGCTCTGAGTCTAGAACATTGGGAATGAAAATATGCATGTTGGGATTATTCCCAGAAAGAACATTCTCAGGACATCGCCTCTACACTTTTGACATTTAATAAACTAAGTGATTTATAAAGACATTTTGACGGGTAAGACTTGTCATGGCGCCATATCTCCTCCTAAATGGTGGGAAGGCTCGGAAAGGAGCCGGTTGCGGCATATGCCCGGAAGGGAGCCGGTTGCGGGCATATGCCCAGAAAGTCGGATGGGCGAATCCCGACCCGGTTGGATGGGTGAATCCCAACCGATATATTTATGTCTATGTGATGAAATGCCTACGGGCAAGTGGTAGCCGAACGACCTGATATAATGCCAGAGCACTGATGTTCTTTTCTTGCATAAGGATGACATCCTAGCTGAAGGTCCCGAGGTTTTGCTAATGGAGATCGAGTTGATATGTGCACATTGTGGAAATGAAATTTCATGCTTGTATGACCAATTATGGCCGAGTATAATAACATGCCTGTGAGGCCGGTTGTGGCCAAGTATTATTTACACATGTGGGCCAGAGATATGGCCAAATATTCCTTCTATGGTACGGGGCCAGATATGGTCGAATACTCTTATTTATGCAGATTGGCCAATCGGCTACTATTCATGCTTGAGGATCGGAGTAGTCTAGTCCAGTTCAGTGTCTCTCCTGGTCAAGTGCAACTCCGGCGGGGGGACCTGCAAAAGATACTATGATGCTCAAGTTAGTGGGACTTCAAGGTGGAGGTAATAAAATATGGCACTTAGGTTACCTGAGGTGTGTCGTGTATTTATTGCATGTGGAGGTGACGACGACGCCCAATAATCTCGCGAGGATATTGCTTAAAATGGGTTGAGACTGATCCTAGAGATGACCGACTTATAATGGTGTAACCCTTGTGATAAGGAAGGACGTGGATGTCCATGTATGGCCGGGTAGAGCCCCCGGGCTGAGCCATCTGATTTGGCTCGAGTTGGATTGTGGGTCGCTACTGGATCTAATATGATCGGACCCAATAGTTCTAGTCCAGTCCATAGCCCCCTAGCTCGATCAGAGTCTGGAGGACTGCATGTCGAGCTCTTAAGTAGAGTTAACTTTCCTATCCCTGGCGTCTCTATGGCTTTAGGGACTTCCGAAAATATTTACCATGTTGTGTTAAGTGGCTAGTGAGGCCATTACACTTATGTTCCGGAGGAAATAGGATTCGAACCCATGATACAATCTTCTTGTATGTCCATTTAGTAAACCAATGCCTTAAGCCACTCAGCCATACCTCCAAGTTGTTGATTGGATGCGTGGGTTGGTTGCCCGAAGATTCGATCCACTGCCTAAGCCGTAGCGCGCATACTCTTCTTTACTGAGCGAGATAGACTTTATCCAGATCTATGGAACTCCCCAGCATCCAAGCGAGACTCCATGTGCCACTCACTCGTTGGGCGATGCTTTGCTTTCTATGAACACCTCACCACTGAATGATGAACTTAGCCAGTCTTCGCCTCCGACTTGACCGAGAGAGAACACATGGTCAAGCCAGGCTGCCCTTCCTCACCTGCCTGAATGGAATTCATATCTCAATCGTCTAGTCGAGAAGGGAAAAAGCCCTGTGGGGAATCGGACTGGGACTCTTCTAAACTGTTACATTACGAGGCCAAGATGGTGCGTGGGTCGAATTGGAGTGGTCGGCTATAGAGGTTGAGCTAGTGCGAGCGGTCATGAAGGCTGAGTTGGAGCGAGCAGCCATGAAGGCCGAGCTTGAGCGAGTAGTCGTGAAGGTTGAGCTGGAGTGAGAGGTTGTGAAGGCCGAGCTAGAATGAGCGGCTGTGAAGGCCGAGCTGGAATGAGCGATCGTGAAGGCCGAGATGGAATAACTGGTCGTAAAGGCCAAACTGGAGTAATCATGATAGGAAAGTGTTTCCTTTCGTGGCGCTTCTTGGCTTTTGCCTTTTTAGTTCAGTGAAGTAATCATGATAGGAAAGTGTTCCCATAAACTATCGCGGTTTTCTAGGAAACCGCCGTTTGGTGGGTTTGATTGGTTGAGATTTGTCTTGTGGTATAGTTTTTGACCATTCGATGGGGGGTTTATTATCTTTAAGGCAATATCTTTATCCTCGTTCTCTGAACTTTTCGCGCTTTTGGTGCCTTGGTGCTTTGAGGTTTTCTTCGGCGATGGGTGATCCTTTTGGTTTTTAGCTTCCTTTGCTTACCGCGGGTGACTGAAGTTTTCGCTCAGGCCAATGGTGAAAGAAAAGTTGGAACCGTGCCGAAGGCAAGGTTGTTAAAGAGGATTCCCGATCCCTACTCATGGGTTTTTCACAGGATACGACGGGAGAGCTCAGTGATGACTGCCATAAGCAACATCTAGCGTTTTTGGGACAGGGTAAAGATCTCTTGTTGTGACGATGAAGATTCCTTCATTTGTCTTCCCTGTTCCTCCTATGATAAGATTTTTCATCGCAGAGAGTTTGGATCTGTCTTCATATATCAGATTCTGTTTGAAGATCTTGGAGTTCGCCTACCCTTCGCGGACTTTGAGTGTGAGATATTGAATCAGGCGAATGTAGCTCCTTCGCAACTGCACCCAAATAGTTGGGCGGCTATCCGTTGTTCTGAGATCTTGATGCAATGTCTCAGCATTGAGCCAAGCTTTCATGTGTTCTTCTCCTTTTTTCAGATAAATGGTTCTCAAAAGGGAGTTCTGGTGTCGCTTAGCAGTGTGCTAGGGAAGAAACTCTTCAACTCTTTCCAGAGTTCTCGTTAGAACTTTAAAAGAGTGCTTCATCAAGGTTAAATCGAAACCGTCCCTGTGTCCATTTTATTTGGACCCTAATTCCCAAAAGGAGATGTTTCCTTTGTTCTGGACCGAGGAACCTATGCCGATTGGGCAAGTAACGCCCCGAAAATGCCAATTTGTGAATAGTAACCTAATATATTACTAAGAGTTTCCTAGTCATAAACAACATCACGGATGGAATGTTGCGACATTTCGGAATACCCCGGATGGAATGTTGTGATATTTTAGAATACCCTGGATGAAATGTGGTGACATTCCGGAGTAACCCCAGATGGAATGTTGTAACATTCCGAAACATCTCGGGATACCCCGAACAGGATGTTGTAACATTTTAGAATGGTTCGGATGAAATATCGTAACATTTCGAAACATCTCGAAACAACCCGAAATATCCTAGAATATCTAGGAATATCCCATGGACATCCCGGTATAGTCCGGAACATCCCGGATGGAACATCCCGAAATAGCCCGTAGAGTACTAGTCTACAGATCAAACTGGCCAAAATATCCCGGAACATCCCGGAATAACCCGGAATATCCCAAAATATCTCAAAATATCCCGGATCATCCCATGTGACACCCTGAAAACTTCAATTTCCAAATTGTACTATCCGGGACTTGAGGATTAAAACTGAGATGGAAATGAATGTGTTCTTTTGGTGGGGATAACCATAGCCATTGGATCGTGAGATCTAATCCTAGCCATCCAAAAGAGATATGGATAGGGATGCTTCTAGAGAAAGCCATCAATCTTTATCTTCTTCTTTCTCCTCCCACTACCGTATCATCCTCATTTCTCTCTCCACCTCAATTCCTTTTCTTCCATCCTACCAAATCTCCACGAAATCACCAAAGATCCCGCCAATTACACATACAAACCTTCAATTGAGCTCTCAAGAAACAATATCCAAACATTTACTTTAAGAAAGGTTGGGGATTTATGAGATGAATTGGAACACCATTAATAAGTGAGGTAAGTGATTTAGATACACCCATCAATCTTCATCTTAGGATTAGAAAAGCATCATCCATGCATTAGTTTGAGTTTTTATTGAGAGTATGTGTTGGTTCTTGAAGGTAAAGAGGAGGAATGGATGACGAGTAAGGGGAAAGAGAAATAAGTAGTTTAAAGTGTATTTTTAAATCTTGATAAATCATTTTGGCATCAAGAGGTTTGTGTTCATGAAAATTTTAAATTTCCTATAATTTTCTTGAATATGCCTAATCTAGGGTTTTTGTTGTGTGGTAGCTTTGAAAAATTTAATGGAAATACTTAACTTATGTGTGAAACAATGATGTTTGGTATGAGTAAATGCATGAAAAATCAATTGCTTGTATGAAATATTGTCGAAGCTTAAACATAGAGATGATGAACATAATGTAGACAGCTTGCACAATAGATACATTTAGGACTGTAACTTACATTCCAGAAGTCCAATTGATTTGAATCTTGTGCCAAATGAAAGATAAGAGATATACCTAGAACTTTCATGAAAAATCCTGCCTAAAATTTGAGTGTAAGTATCTCTAAAATTTGATAGAAATAAGAGTATGAATTCTGAAAACTGTCGGCCCTATTTTGGACCAGTCTGGAATTAAATGGCTATAACTCAGTCTAGAAAACTCCAAAATGAGTGATTCTTGCACCTTTAGAAAGTTAAGATCTAGAGGTACAACTTTTATGAAGACCAAAATTATAAATTCTATTTGCATCCGAACGTAAATTGGACTCCAAGTTAGTCTGAAACTATGCTCTGCAAATTGAGAACTGAAATTTGAGTTTTGGACAGCTGGAATCAAATGGCGATAACTTTCGATGCATAAATCCAAATTAAGTGAGTCAAAGTTCTTTTTAATCCTAAGACATCGATCTAGAAGTCTCATGCAGAAGGCAATGTTTAATTCATGCATTTGCTAAGTCAAAATGCAATAGCAAATAGACACATCAAATCTGTTTTAGTGTGAAAATTTATAATGCTTATCACTATGTAAATTCTTGTATGTGTGTATATGCTATAATGCATGGAAAATGAAATTATATGTATGTGGATGTTATTATGCATTATGTATAATTCAAGTGATGAAGCGATCATGAAATTATATGTATGTTGATGTTATTACGCATTATATATAATGCTGCAAGACCCGAGGTTTCCTAATATAAAATTTATTTTGGTGCAACGCACCGGATCGGGAGTTAGTCGGGTCGAGTCGCAAAATCGCCGCGAGTAGAAGGTATAATTTAAGTCTTATGAAATTTTATTTGATAAATGTTCCTTCCTTCTTAATCATAAAGTGATTTAGTAGAGTCGAGTCCAAAATCGTGTTTGCGGATCGAGTTGGGGCTCGAATCGGGCTCGGATTGAGTCGAGTAGGGGTTAAGTGTGTGGTCGAACCTAGTTGTGTAGGGTAGGCGTGTGGCCGACCCTTAGAGATGTTGAAATCGTGGTTTTCTTGCGTCGAATCTTGTTGGTCTGAAGTTTCTCGAGATTGATGACCTCCTTATGCAATTTGTATTGTGCGTTGAATGTTTCCGTATCGTTTTCTTAATTTTAGGGACCGACCAATTGAGGGAAAAAGGGGAAAGGTCATGTCGAAATTTTTCTCAAATCCCCTCGAGTGGTTTAAACCCCTTGGATCAATTCCTTTCAGGTGTAGATAATTTGTGCAATTAAATCTTGTGATTTCATGGTCAAATTTTCCTTCCTCTCCCCTTCAAGAAGGCTCAGCTGATCATGCTACCCTTGCTTAGGGTTCGGCCAAGTGGAGAGGAGGGTGGATTCGATTGAGTATGTTGATTTTATCTTTTAGGAACTATGTTCGTCGATTGAAATTGTAGATTAAGCGATTGACGAGTGTATTGTAATATTAGTAGATACATTTTAAAATTTTAGAAAGATATATTATTTAATGCGCATGTATGGTTAAAACTATGTATGGTACATGATTTATGAAATTTCCTTCATCGAATTTCTAATGCTAGTATTGAATTTACCATGCTGGATCAATTATTACCTTGCAGAAATTTATTGATTAAATGCAGAATTTAATTACTTTATTGTTGAAAGCATGTTGTATTTATGGTAGTTGTTGTAGAATAATTCCTTTATAACTTATGTGCTGTGACATATTTGTATTCGGACATTTCTACGCTTATTACAGGCAATTTACACTTAAGGAATCTGGCGAATGACGTTGGATGATTATAAGGAAGTTATAGGTTGCTTAAATTATCAAGAAAACTTGAATGTAGATAAGCTAGGTTTCAAACCTAGGAAATAATCAGCGGGCACTAGTGTGCGGCTGGTATGGCCCGGAATAAGGGGGCTGGATACGAGCGAATGCCCAGGATTTAAATAAGGAAACATTAGAATAGTTTGCTTGTGTATTGTGATTGTGATGGTTGGCTGAGAAGCATGAACGGTCGGAACGACTAATGCTTGACTCGGCGGGTGATTAGGGTCTTGAAATTGCATCAGCAGGGCTCGCTAGGTGTTAGACCCGGGTGGCAGAGGGTCTTGAGATTCCGTTAGTGGGCCATGCTGACGGTAGACTCGAGTTGGGTGGGACTAGCTATCCCTAACTCGGTGGGTTCCTGAGACTAGTTGACCATCCTAGTCGACGGCCCGGTGATTGCTTGACTTTCCTTATATGATATGTGGGCCGAGCGATCGGATTATTATTATTATTATTTTTTGATACAGGGCGGGCAGGACCGAGCCACCAGTTCTTCAGTAGGTTCTAGTGGCCGAGTGTTGCCCAGTTTAGTAGGGTCGTTATGGTCGACAGTCTGGTTTATACAGGATGGCCTTTGGGCCGATTGTCATATCATGACTAGAATAAATCCCTAAATTTATAAATTGCTGACTTATATGCATGTTGTTATTGGGGATTTATGTGGAGGTTCGGAAGGACCGCTCACTAAGTCCCATGTGGACTCACGGTTTATTTCTTTTGTTTTTGTAGAGCCCGACTAGTGAGATGAGGCTTAGAGTCATGGTACAGCTGGAGGGCGGGCAGTGGCATAGATCTCGTAGCAGCATCCAGTAGTCGTAGTCGTGATGTCTAGGGTTGTCTTTTTTATATACACTGAGTGATGTTTAATTGGAAAACATGTATTTGACTTTTAACTCGAGTTGTTCTTATTAGTTGGTTTGTTTTTACAACTCTTTTAAAATTGTTCGAAACCTTATTTTTATTTAATAAAAGTTTGCGGCGTTGTCCTCCTTCTTGTTTGTTTTATGGTTGGTGTGCGTTCTTGGTATTTTGTCGTGCAGTGTATGTGGTAGGCTTCAGGGTAGGACATAAACCCTGGCCAATCACGTGACCCTGAGTTGGGGCGTGACAAATACAAGTGATGAAGTGATCAAGATGAATGTCATTGAAATTAATTGTGTGTAAATAAGTATTGCCCCTAGTAAATCAGATGAGAATCAGAGGTTGAGGATATATTGGCATGCCAAGGGGGGACTCTAGCAGTACTGCACCATTCATTTGATTAGGACCACTAGAGGCACTAAGTGTCTGGTCCCTATTCACTTGATATGGGCCATTAGAGGCACCGAGTGTCCGACCCCTGTTTATTTGATTTGGATCATTAGAGGCACCGAGTGTCCGGTCCCATGATTTGATCTACTAGGCATTTTATGCTACCGTTCAGGCACTACGTGCCACTGTTCTGTTATCCGACTTATTGATTCCGCCATAGTTAACTGTAGGGCTAAGACTGTCACATTCAGTACGCCCGGGATACCGTAATTCACCTTCCGTGGAGAAGGAAAGGATGAGCCAATGGGCGTTATTTCAACCCTTAAGGCTCGTAAATTGCTGTTAGGAGGCTGCCAATTTTTCTTGGCCTTCGTATATGTGGTCGAGGAAAAAGGGGGCACGGCTCGGGAGGTTAGTGGAACTCTGATGATCTGTGAGTTCCCCGATGTCTTCTCAAAAAATTGTCAGGATTGCCGCCTATAAGAGAAATCGAATTCTGCATTGAATTGCAGCCCAGGGCAGCACCGATCTCCATCCCACCCTATAGGATGGTATCGGTCGAACTTCGGGAGTTAAACGCGCAGCTGTAGGAATTGTTGGACTTGGGTTTCATTCGCCCAAGTGTGTCTCCGTAGGGTGCTCCAGACCTATTTGTGAAGAAAAAGGACGGGTCCATGCGCATGTGCATAGACTATAGGCAACTCAATAAGGTGACAATAAAAAATCATTACCCGCTACCTAGAATCGATGACTTGTTCGACCAGTTGCAGGGGGCACAATGGTTTTCAAAGATTGATTTTTGGTCTGGATATCATCAGCTGAGAATACGAGACTGTGACGTGCCCAAGACTGCCTTCAGGACTCGTTATGACCATTATGAGTTCCTGGTAATGTCGTTCGGTTTGACTAATGCACCTGCGGCCTTTATGGACCTCATGAACAGAGTGTTCAAAGAATACCTGGACAGATTTGTGATCGTCTTTATTGACAACATCCTAGTGTATTCCAAGAGCAAAGAGGAGCACTTCGAGCATTTGACGATGGTCCTGGAAACCCTCAGAAAACACCAGTTGTATGCCAAATTCACCAAATGTGAGTTTTGGTTAGAAAGTGTGGGATTCCTAGGTCGTATAGTGTCCAAGGAAGGAATCAGTGTGGATCCCGCCAAGATAGAGGTAGTAAAGGACTGGAAGCGGTTGACCAGTGTGACTGAAGTCCGCAATTTCTTGGGGTTAGCTGGGTATTACAGAAAGTTTGTAGAAAATTTCTCCAGGATTGCTGCTACTCTGACTCGGTTAACCCAGAAGAAGGTCAAATTTTATTGGGACAGAAAGTGTGAGGATAGTTTCCTGAAGCTCAAAGAATGTTTGACGTCAGCACCAATTCTAGCCGTATCTTTAGGCTAGGGAGGATTTATGGTATATTGCGATGCCTCTCGGGTTGGTCTGGGTTGTGTTTTGATGCAGTATGGCAGAGTGATCGCCTATGCGTCTCACTAGTTGAAAGTCCATGAAAAGAATTACTCAACACATGATTTGGAACTGACGGCAGTAGTGTTTGCTCTGAAGCTATGGCACCACTACTTGTACGATGATGCTTGTGAGATTTATACCGACCACAAAAGCCTCCAGTACTTGCTCACCCAAAAGGAGCTCAATTTAATGCAGAGAAGATGGCTTGAACTTCTGAAAGATTATGATTGTACAATCTTGTATCACCTTGGAAAGGCCAATGTGGTGGCGGACGTGTTGAGCAAGAAATCCATGGGCAGCTTGGCCCATTTGGCAGTTGAGAAGAGGCCGCTAGCGCGAGAGTTGGCATTGTGCCTAGATGGGGGAGCAGTTCTGGTAGTATCAACTTCGGGTGCCTTGGTGGCGCATCTGCGGGTATAATTCACCCCGGTGGATATGATGTGTACCGTGCAGGGGGAGGACGCCTTCTGTGCCCTGACAAAGGACTTAGTGCAGAGGGGTGATGCAGAGAATGGTTTCAGGTTGGACTTAGAGGGTGTCTTAAGGTTCAGAGATCGGATAGTGGTGCCTGATATGACAGAGGTGCTTAGGTAGGTTTTGGAGCTGGGGCATCGATCCACTTATTCGATGCATCTGGGAGCTACCAAAATATACCGAGACTTAAGACATCATTACTGGTGGAAGGGCATGAAAAGGGAGGTAGCATAGTTCGTATCCAAATGTTTGGTCTGCCAGCAAGTGAAGGCCGAACACCTGAAGTCTGCAGGGCTACTGCAAAACCTCGAAGTTCCCGAGTGGAAGTGGTAAAAGATTACTATGGATCTAGTGACAAGATTGCCTAAGTCAAGGGGCGGATTTGATTCCGTTTGGGTGGTGGTGGATCGATTAACAAAGACCGCTCATTTCATTCCTGCCAAGACAATGTTTTCTGTTAAGCAGTACGCCAGACTGTTCTTGGACAGGATTGTGGCATACCATGGTACCCGAACGATGATTATATGAGATCGAAGTACCTAATTCACAGCTCGATTTTGGCAGTCCTTCCAGGAAGCCATGGATACTCAAGTGCGCTTCAACATAGCTTTTCATCCACAGACAGACGGACAGTCAGAGAGAACCATCTAAACCTTAGAAGATATGTTGAGGGCCTACGTTCTGGACCTGGCTAGTGGTTGGGAGAAACACCTGCCGTTGATTAAGTTTGCCTACAACAATAACCATCACAGTAGCATTGGCATGGCTCCTTTTGAGCCATTGTTTGGGCGGCGGTGTAGATCACTAGTGGGCTGGTTTGAGGCCTGGGAATATCTCATGGTGGGTCCTGATCTTGTTGAGGAGGCGATGGAGAAGGTGAAAACCATAAAGGAAAGATTGTTGGCAGCTTAGAGTCACCAGAAGATGTATACTGATAAGAAGGCCAGAGAGTTGGAGTTCATGGAGGGCGACCTAGTGTTCCTAAAGGTCTCCCCCATGAAAGGAGTGGTTCGATTTGGTAAGAAAGGAAAGATGAGTCCCAGGTTCGTTGGGCCTTTTCCCGTTCTCCGACAGAGGGGTCCTGTAGCTTATGAGCTGGCCTTGCCCCCAAGCATGAGCAGGGTACACCCAGTTTTTCATGTATCATTGCTCAGGTGATATGTGAGGGACGATTCACATATGATTGAACCTTCTGTGGTTGAGGTGGATTCAGTTGTTCCATTCGAGGAAAGGCCGGTGGAGATCCTCGACTGCCAAATTGGAAAGTTGTGGTCCAAAGAAATCCCCTTGGTAAAGGTTAGATGGGAGCACCACTCCGGGCAGGAAGCTACTTGGGAGGTAGAGCGAGACATGAGAGAGCGCTACCCTTCCTTGTTTGAAGAACCGGTAAGTCCTTATAATTCAACAAAATTCGAGGATGAATTTCCCTTAAGGGGGGAAGGTTGTAAGACCCGAGGTTTCCTAATATAAAATTTATTTTGGAGCAACGCATCGGATCGGGAGTTAGTCGGGTCGAGTCGCGAAATTGCCACGAGTAGAAGGTACAATTTAAGCCTTATGAAATTTTATTTGATAAATGTTCCTTTCTTCTTAATCATAAGGTGATTTAGTAGAGTCGAGTCCGAAATCGTGTTTGCGGATTGAGTCGGGGCTCGAATCGGGCTCGGATTGAGTCGAGTAGGGGCTAGGTGAGTGGTTGAACCTAGTTGTGTAGGGTAGGTGTGTGGCCGACCCTTAGAGATGTTGAGATCATGGTTTTCTTGCGTCGAATCTTGTCGATCTGAAGTTTCTCGAGATTGATGACCTCCTTATGTGATTTGTATCGTGCGATGAAAGTTTTCGCATCATTTTCTTAATTTTAGGGGCTGACCAATTGAGGGAAAAAGGGAAAAGGTCATGCTGAAATTTTCCCCAAATTCCCTCGAGTGGTTTAAGCCCCTTGGATCGATTCCTTTCAAGTGTAGATAATTTGTGCAATTAAATATTGTGATTTCATGGTCGAATTTTCTTTCCTGCTCCCTTCAAGAAGGCTCGGCCGATCATGTTACCCTTGCTTAGGGTTCGGTTGAGTGGAGAGGAGGGTGGATACGATCGAGTATGTTGATTACATCTTTTAGGGACTATGTTCGTCGATTGAAATTGTAGATTAAACGATTGACGAGTGTATTGTAATATTAGTAGATACATTTTAAAATTTTAGAAAGATATCTTCTTTAATGCGCATGTATGGCTAAAACTATGTATGGTATATGATTTATGAAATTTTCTTTATCGAATTTCTAATGCTAGTATTGAATTTACCATGCTGGATCAATTATTACCTTGCTGGAATTTATTGATTAAATGCAAAATTTAATTACTTTATTGTTGAAAGCATGTTGTTATTTATGGTAGTAGCTATAGAATAATTCTCTTATAACTTATGTGCTGTGATATATTTGTATTCGGACATTTCTACGCTTATGACATGTAATTTATACTTAAGGAATCTGGCGAATGATGTTGGATGATTATAAGGAAGTTATAGGGTGCTTAAATTGTCGGAAAAACTTGAATGTAGAGAAGCTAGGTTTCACACCTATGAAACAATCAGCGGGCACTAGTGTGCCGCTGGTATGGCCCAGAATAATGGGGCCGGATACGGGTGAATGCCCGGGATTTAAATAAGGAAATTTTAGAACACTTTGCTTGTGTATTGTGATTATGATGGTCGGTTGAGAAGCATGGACGGTCAGAACGTCTAATGCTTGACTCGACAGGTGATTAGGATCTTGAGATTGCACCTGCGGGCCCGCTAGGTGTTAGATCCGGGTCGATCAGTGGGCAACTCCGACGGTAGACCCGAGTTGGGTGGGACTAGCTATCCCTAACTCGGTGGATTCCTGAAACTAGTTGACCATCCTAGTCGACGGCCCGGTGATTGTTTGACTTTCCTTATATGATATGTGGGCAGTGCGACCAGATTATTATTATTATTATTATTATTATTATTATTATTATTATTATTATTATTATTATTATTATTATTATTATTATTATTATTATTATTATTATTATTATTATTATTATTATTATTATTATTATTTTATGGTACAGGGCGGGCAGGATCGAGCCACCAGTTCTAGAGCAGGTTCTAGTGGCCGAGTGTTGCCCAGTTTAGTAGGGTCGTTATGGTCGACAGTATGGTTTATACAGGATGGCCTCTGGGCCGGTTGTCATATCATGATTAGAATAGATCCCTAAATATATAAATTGCTGACTTATATGCATGTTGTTATTGGGGATCTATGTGGATGTTCGGAAGGACTGCTCACTGAGTCCCATGTGGTCTCACGGTTTATTTCTTTTGTTTTTGTAGAGCCCGCCCAGTGAGATGAGGCTTAGAGTCATGGTGCAACTGGAAGGCAAGCAGTGGTGTAGATCTCGTAGCAGTGTCCAGTAGTCATAGTCGTGATGTCTAGGGTTGTTTTTTTTATATACACTGAGTGATGTTTAATTGGAAAATATGTATTTAACTTTTAACTCGAGTTGTTCTTATTAGTTGGTTTATTTTTACAATTGTTTTAAAATTGTTCGAAACCTTACTTTTATTTAATAAAAGTTTGCGCCGTTGTCCTCCTACTTGTTTGTTTTCTGCTTGGTGTGCGTTCTCGGTATTTTGTCATTCAGTGTATGTGGTAGGCTTCATGGTAGGACATAAATCCTGGTCGGTCACGCGACCCTGAGTTGGGGCGTGACAAATGCAAGTGATGAAGTGATCAAGATGAATGCCATTGAAATTAATTGTGTGTAAATAAGTATTGCCCCTAGTAAATCGGATGGGAATCAGAGGTTGAGGATATATTGGCATGCCAAGGGGGTTTCTAGCAGTACTGCACCGTTCATTTGATGAGGACCACTAGAGGCACTGAATGTCTGGTCCCTATTCAGTTGATATGGGCCATTAGAGGCACCGAGTGTCCGACCCCTGTTTATTTGATTTGGATCATTAGAGGCATCGAGTGTCCGATCCCATGATTTGATCTATTTGGACCATTAGAGGCACCGAGTGTCCGGTCCCATGATTTGATCTACTTGGCATTTTATGCTACCGTTCAGGCACTACGTGCCACCGTCCCGTTATCCGACTTATTGATTCCGCCATAGCTTACTTTGGGCAATTGAAAGAATATATTTGAAATGAATCTGCATCACAATCTGATTAAGAAAATAGATATTTGAATAAGTAAATTAATGAAAATGTATTATGATATGTATTTAGTTTATTTGAGATTAGATGCATGTTTCCCATGAGTTGGTAAATTGTTTCTAAATGCTTGTTTCAACTTTTAATTCATTGTTATTGTATTTACAGTTTCTTTTATATTATAATGACTAATGTGATATTTGGAAAAGTTAAAACTTGTATGATCAACCACTAATTAATCTTCCATGCTTAGCGCGTTGGTTTTTCCACGCGCAGGTAGATAGCTTTTGACGGACATGTGGACCTTGGTGGATCTGCTGAAAAGTTGGAGTCATATCACATACATTGTGGTAGATGCTTCAAGATCTTTTGGTTATGTCATAGTTTTGGACTCTTGAGCGCGCATTTTGGCATGTACACCTTAGCTAGAAAGTGATGTTAAATGATGACTTGTATATGTAAGTTTTGCTTAAGATTTATTTTTGTGTATGGAGCATTGTCTAATGATGTGTGTATTATTAAGTGTGAGATGATTATATGAATGAATAATATGCACCTTAGTTTCAAGAGAGTATTAGATGTGTAAACTTATTTTGTGTTAACAGGATATGATAAAGGTTTTAGGGAAAACTCTTGTAGTTTTTTTTGGAATAGAATATGCAAGCTAGAGATTGGGAT
Organism: Canna indica; assembly: GCA_034359265.1. NCBI lineage: Eukaryota > Viridiplantae > Streptophyta > Magnoliopsida > Zingiberales > Cannaceae > Canna > Canna indica. The sequence continues at coordinate 44,211,796 of CP136893.1, forward strand.
AATTCATGAAAGGAAATTTAATGTGATATATTTTAGGTGCTTTTAGCAAAGGATGTAGCGTCTCCTGACTCGGTTATACGGTTGACTGGGTTGGGGGTGTTATCGGGCATATTGAAGAGGGAGTTCTTTCTACTAAGGAGAGCCACATTGTGGATTTTTTAATCAAATGTGGTCCTTCTGTGCCTTTTTCCTATAAGAAAATGCTGAAGGGAGATCTGGAGGGGCCGCCGGTTTCAGCCTATATAGGTAGGTGTTTTTTAAGGGCATTCGATCGGCAACCCTCATCATCCCCTATCTGCCGAGAGTTTTCTTTCGTTGTAGGAAATGTGTCGTCTATGCTGGACAAAATGATTTTCCGTGGCTACTTTAGGAGTAAGAGGTGTGGTACCCCTGTCATCGGTAGAGGGAATAATTTGCTAGTAGATAAATCTCCATCACCTGTTGTCATTGTTGGCCTTGGAGTTCCCAGTACTAGGGGACTCGAAGGTCCTAGGTGTAGGAGTCCCAAGTCCTCAGTTGTCGGGTGTAGTGGAGTTATCTAGTTCTTTTGACTCAACTATTTTTGTTCCTTTCTTACGGTTGGAGGAGCAAGTTGGGAATTCTATTTTTAATAGAGATTCATCACCCTGCGAAGGTATGGCTTCAACGGGGAATGATGCTTCAACGTCGAGCATGGAGATTGTAGGAAATTCCCCATTGCTGGCTCAGTGGCTGGCCATGGTTCCATGTACGGGTGTTTCTTTTTATCTAGGGAACCTAGCATTTTCAACAGAGGAATTAGAGATGTGGACCCAACTTTTGGCTTTGGCTGGTAGGCTGAGGCAGCTTGGGTCAAATAAATCTGAGTCTTATATGCGAGAAGTGGAGCTTTTGAAGCTTGAATTGGCCAAAGTCAAGAGAGTGAAGAGCCGTAAGATTGAGTGTTTGAATCTTACTGTTGCGAAATTGGTTGCTCGGCTGAAGGATGTGGAGGATGAGTCCATGAGGAACCTTGAGGTGTCTGAGGCGGAGAATTCTCGCATGCGAGCCGAAGTGGCGGAATGCAGACAGATGGCAAAGAATTTTGAGGATGAGATGAACCGTTGGAAGGATGTCGATTTAATTTTGTATAATGAGGGTTTCAACAAGGCGATTGAACATGCTCAATTTTTTGCTCCTGAAGCTAATTTTTCTGGAGTTGACAGTTTTAAAGAGATACATGATAAGGCTTTAGTGGATCCCGACCCTGAGGAGGTTCTTGTTTCCCTGGAGGAAGAGTTGCCATCTGTTGTTTCTGAGCCGCATGTTGTTCCCTTCGAGGTGTTCTGGAGAAGGAAACTGTAATGGAGTTAGTCAATGCCGAGGTGTTTCCTCCTTTATAAATATTGACATTTTTAAATTGCCCTCGTATGGGCCACGAATTGTCTGTAATGGATTGTCGCCTCTTGTGGGTTGTATGAAGTGCTTGACTATTGCCCCTTCGTGGGTGTTATTTATGCATACAATGGTTTTTGTTTTGCTTCATGTTTTTTGCTGTTGGTAATGCTTGGTTCCCTATGAAGGGAGAATCTTTATTTGAGGCTGAACCTTATGCAATAGCTACGCAGTTGTTTCGTAGGTGAAGCAGTAACAACGGATTGTGGTGCCAAGCTAGGTTGGTTGCCTATTGATGATAAAGTCAGGAATTGTGGCTCTAGGACCGAACACTGCATTCGAGTGTCCAAGCGGAGCTTTGCTGAGGGGAGTAAGATAGGACCGTGTGAGAGGGAAAGTAGCGGCTCTAGCGGCCGAGGACTACACTCGGGGGTTCAAGTCGAGCTCGTTGAGGTGTGTGGGAGGAGTCGAGTAAGGGCTTTGAGGCCGAAAATAGTGGCGTGATAGCCAGCGAGCCAAGTTGGTGAAAACCCCAATCCTAGTCATGTAAAAGCGCTGAGGCTGGAAGTAGTGGTGTGATAGCTAGGGAGCTAGGCTAGTGAAAAGCAAGTCCTGGTTGTGTAAGGTCGCTGAGGTCGAAAGTAGTGGCGTGATAGCCAACAAGCCACGCTGGTGAAAACCAAGCCCTGATCTTGTAAGGGCGTTGAGGCCGAAAGTAGCGGCTCTGGGGCCGAGGACTGTACTCGGGGGTTCAAGTTGAGCTCGCTGAGGAGCGTAAGGCGGGACTGTGCGCGAAGAGTCGTGTAAAGGCTCTGAGACCGGAAGTAGCGACTCTAGTGCCTAGGACTATACTCGGGGGTTCAAATTGAGCTTGCCGAGGAGCGTAAGGCAAGACCTCACTAGAGGAGTCAAGTAAGGGCTCTGAGGCCAGAAGTAGTGGTGTGATAGCCAATAAGCTAGGATGGTGAAAACTAAGTCCTAGTCGTGTAAGGGCACTAAGGCCAAAAGTAATGGCTCTAGGGGCCGAGGACTAGACTCGATGAAAACCAAGCTCGTGAGAGGCGCGCTTAGGGTTGTGTTGCTCATTCAGACCATGCCGGGTTGAGCCAGAGGCCACATTTAGGGTCTAGGACCAAACTCGGTGAAAACCGAGATCACGAGAAGTGCACTTGGGGTCGGTGGGGGCGTGGGAGCTCGTAATAAGCACCAAGGCCGACGAGCTAGACTGGTGTAAATCGAATTTTGGTCGCCAAGTGGAGCATTGGGCTCTAGTGTCAAAAGTAACGGCTCTGAAGGTGAAAAGCCGATGTTGGAGGGTTCGTGCGCAAGGTTTCAAGTATATTTTGAATAGTGAAATATTCGTTAAAGCGACGAGATGGCCGTAGAGTTCCCTAGTCATGCACATAGAAAGATGTGAGCATTGCAATTTTATTAAGTAATAAAAATAAATTGTGCGTACAGGGAAGAGCTCGGTTTGAGCTTTATTTGTGCTGATTGTGACTATTTGATCATGGCTTGAGTTCTTTGAAGGATTGAGTAGTCAGGGTTGTTTTCGCATGTCTCGTCTTGGGTTTGGCTCGAAACTTTTGCCAACTGTTTGCCTTCGACTGTGGAAAGTGCTTGTGGACCTGTTTGGTTAGCGAAACGAAGTCTGTTTTCATGGTTTCAGTTTCACTGAAACCAAAACTGCTTACGAAACGTGTTTGGTTTAGTGTTTTCGTGAAACTGAATCGAAACCAGAATGAAAACGAAACCAATTTTCTTAATAAAAATGAAAACAACAGAATGTTGTTTTCTGTGGTTTCGAGACTGTCGATTTCGTTATCAAAATGCTGTGACAACTTTGTAATTATAAATATTTTTTTATAAAATTAATTAATTTAAAAATAAATCAAACTATATCGAATTTTTAAAAATAAAAATAAAAATCTTCATTTTTAACTCAAACTTTTATTTTAAATTTATAAAATATTTAAACCAATTTATATCTAATTGACTCAAACCTAAATTTTAAATAACTCAATTTTCTTAAAGTTGGTCTATTTATAATTTAATCAAACCTAATTTTAGATCATTGGACTTGTTTTTTTTTTTGAAATTTTATAATAACTATTAATTAATTTTTATATCTAATTGAACAAAAAAATCTTAAATTACCAATAACTTAATTAATTAAATCATTTAAATATTTTGTAACCATATTAACAAATATTTAATTTTGTAAACTAACTAAACATTTAATTATTACTAAAAATGTTCAAGAAAAATTAATATTATTTTTTATAATCAAATAAATATTTATTGGTTTCAACTAACTAAAACTGATGTTGTTTTTATTAACCAAACGCGTTTTCAAAAAACTGAAAACTAAAAACCAAAACCAAGTTTTCGAAACCAAGTTTTCAGTTTCACTGAAACCAAACTAGAAAATAATTTTCGCTAACCAAACAGCACCTTAGGCTCTTTCTTTGGTTCAGCCATACTTGGCTTGAGGCATTGATTGTATATAGCACCATTGCGCTTCTTTCTAGTCCACGTGCAGCACACCTACTTATGTTTCTGAAATCGATCCCAGTTGAATGGCCTACACTAGAGAGGGGTGGGGGGGTGGGGTGAATAGTGTGTTCGCTAAACTTTAGCCTAAATTCGGTTTTAATCGTTTCTTGATTAATTAGGAAAGAGATCAATAAAACTAGATGAATGCGGAAGCGAGTAAATAGCAATTAAGCAAGAACAAGTAATACTGATACAAACACATGTATCTATCTACTTTATGATAATAGATGAGTTTATCAAGTTAGGAGAAATTAGTGATTTATCAACAAGATAATCAAAGTAAGAAACAAGCTAATCACACTCAACCAATGATAATGCTAACAAGATAGATTTATAGTGGTTTGACCCCAATGCCTACTCCACTACCTAAGCACCACACTTAAGATTTCTAACTCTACTTTACTAGATTAAAGTGTTTCCTTACAATAAGTTTCACCGAAAAGTCTCCGCTCTCACACCGAATGCACTTCCAGACTCGAAATTCTTCGTCTTCTTACCGAGAGCACTCTCCCACCTCAAACCTAAGGACAACACAACTAATCCTAGTGAACTAAGTTTACACCGGTGGATTTACGTCTCAACACCAAGGCAACCACCAAACTCAAGATCTACACACTAGATCTTTACACACTCGTATTACAATGAAACTAACAACAAAATACAACAATAATGGAGCAATAAATCAAACAATAAAGTACTTAGCTCCAACCAAAGTTTCCTAGTTTCCTCTTGATGTCTTTGATGGTGAATCAATGAAGACAAGGCTCAATTAAGGGTTTAGGCTCCAAGCTAGGGTTTTGCACAAAGATTGACTCAATGAATGCTCTTGGGTGTCAAAAAATGTCTCATGAAGTGTTAGATACTTTGGAAGGCAAGTTTGGGGTCTTATATAGAGTTCTCAAGAGTAGGAGCTCGGTTTCCAACATAGAAATTCAAAATAGAGCCATTTGAGGCATTTTGAGAATTCTGGATAGTTTGACTAGTTGATTCTGGGAATACTTGGAAAGTACCGGTATTTTCCAGGCTATTTCGGAATGTCCATCCAGGTTGTTCCGGGCTATTCTGGGATGTCCATTCGGGATGTTGTTTATGACTTGGAAACTTTTGGTAATAGATTAGGCTCATGTACTAGGGATATTTGCATCATTATGAGGATTAATACAATCATTCTAGACACCCTAAACCTAAACTCTGTTCTTCTCGGTTAATCCAAGTGCGTCGACCATCGTCATTCTAATTCACCGATTTTTCCGATATTTCTGATCACGGACGGCGTGCGCTAACCAACTTGGAACTTGAAAATATTTATCCATGAAAATATTAGTTCCATGTTTGTTATCATCAAAACCAAGATTAAGACCAAGGTTGAAAACCTTAGACCAACAATCTCCTCCTTTTTGATGATGACAAACAACCTTAAGAAAATATTTTTATTTAAGCATAAAAGAAGTCTATTGGCCCAAGGGTTCTCCCTAGGCCTTGATCTCTATTTTGATGATAACAAACATGCATTTAATATATTTGTGAAGTTTTGAGTTCAGGTTGAGGCTACGATACGAGCGGAAAGTTCGTTAAGAGAAATACAAAAATCGGCAAAAATGGCTTCGAAAACAAGCGAGTACAAAAATCTAGAGTTAGGATTAGATTTTATGTAATATGTCTCTAGGAATTTTATCCCAAGCTAATTTGTAATGTTATTCAAGTCAAAACTTGGTAACGAAACTTGGAGACGAAGCATGCAAGAAGATGGATGAAAAAAACAACCTCAACCCAGGTTCGGTCGGCCGAACAAGGACAAAAATTGGTAGTGGCCAATTCGAACGATCGGTCAGTCGATTGGACAAAATAAAAAATTAGTAGTGGCCAATTCGGTCGACCGGACAAAGCAAGAAATTATCAGTAGCCAATTTGGTCGACCAGTCGGTCGACCGAATGTTGCCAGAAAGTGGCAGTAGCCCTGTGATCACTGGATGGTCAATCAGCTGGTCGATCGACGATCGACCGGCAAGCGACCGGACGACGTCCAACGAGTAGAAAAATGCCCGTTGGAGTGAACTGCCGAGTGAGGGGTTATGAATACCCCTCGCCAACCTTCATTAAGATTTCTTAACAAGTCTTAAAAGCTTCCTTAGTGTGATTTGAGCCTTCAAAAGTCGATTTGCTCGCGCTTGCTTCTCCGATCGACGATTTCTCTCAAGTGCTTATCTTCCCTCGACTCCGGCTTTGATTCGAACTCAACATCTTGTGAAGTTGGAGGCATTGAAGGCTTGGAAAAGAGCTCTTAGGATTCGACCTCAACATCTTGTGAAGTTGGAGTGCTAGTGTAAACACTTAGGGTTTGCTTTGTAGAATTGTATTTTTGCCTAGGTGAATAGGTTCGAGGCATTCTCAAAGGGTTGAGAAGGAAGGCCTCAGTTGTATTCAAAGGGAAGCACATAGTCTATAAAGTGTTGGTTAGAAATCCTTAGTGTGGAGTAGGCGGTTGGCCGAACCACTCTAATTGCTTGTGTTTGCATTGTGTTGCTCATTTGATATACCTTGCTATTTGTATTTGTCAAGCATCGTAATTTAGTTGCACGATTGATTTGGTTGCATTAGAAATCGAACTCGAAAGAAATCGAATATTGTTAAAACTCACCCAACACTATTCAATCCCCCCTTCTAGTGTGGGTATTTGTTCAACAAAGTCAAGAATGGGATTTCTCCCCCTATCAACATGCATATCTATGCAAATAAACCCCCCCTATCTATATGCATGGATTTCTTATATTTTCTTCCATTTTACCTATATTTTTCTCCCCTTTTGACAACAATAAAAAAGGGCAAGAAAAGTCAATCATATAGTAACTTAAGTATTGATATTTTCAAGTATCGGTCAAAGAGTCAAAAATTACTTTCGAAATGATTTTTCTCATCAAATGGGTAGAACGATACCACACGTGACTTCAAAAAATCATACTTCAAGTATCATTTGAAAATCTAATGAAAATTCAAAGTATCGGGAAAAAAAAAGAGCCATTTGAGAAGAGTGATACTTTAGTGGCATTTTCGTAAATGAGTTAGATTTTTATGATATTTCCAGAAATCATTCAAACTTTCAAAATACTAAGATATGATCATGTAAAGCATGTATATCAAGTTTGAACTGACGATAATGTCATTTGATCAAAATATGAACTTAGCACGATTTCATTAAAAGTATGCATGAAAACACGAAAAATGCTAAGTGTCAAATTTCTCGATCTACTCATGTTTTCTCTAACTTAGGTACACAGACATCTAACATGAGTGAATCTAAGTGTGTCAATCAAACTTGGGCTTAAAATAAAATTTCTAAGTCACTTTGTTGACTTAAGTCAAAGGGATACTTCAAGTATACATAAATCAAACTCTTAAATCCCTATCAAATCATATTATTTATGAAATTTTTTAAAACTTTAATTAGATAAACTAGAATTGCAAGGAATCTACATATTCAAGAATCAGTAAAAAATTAGTTTTCTAGAAATTCCTAAAATTTCTGAAAGTCTAGTGGCATTTTTGTAATTATCATGTATTTTTAAAAAAAGTTATCAGTTTTGATTCAAACTTTCCAGATATAGCTGAATGATCATTTGAGATGCATTTGTCAAGTTTGAACTCAAATTGAATTCTCTAAGTTCATTTTTCAACCTATCTTGATTTTAATCAAAAATCGATATTTCAAGTTATCGTTCAAGTTATCAAAGTCATTCATAGAGATGATTTAACTCAAATAATGGTTTGAACGATAGTAGAAATAGAATCAAAACGACATGCACAAACTTTCATTTGAAGTTTTTGACAAAAAATCAAAATATTGAAAAATCACCATTTCAATAGAATGATAGTTTGCATTTGTCACGCCCCAACTTAGGGTCGCGTGATCGGCCAGGGTCTATGTCCTACCCTAAAGCCTACCACATACACTGACTGACAAGAAACCAGAAGCATGTAAATAAAAACAACGATGCAGCTTTTATTTAATTTTTAAAGAAGGTTCACAATTTTAAAAAGAGTTGCGAAACATCAACAAGAAAATAAAACAGCTCGAGTTAAAGTCGAATACATGTCTTCAAATAAACAACTCCCAGTGTATGTAAAGAAAACAATCCTAGACATCACGACTACGACTATTGGACGATGCTACGAGATCTACGCCACTTCTTGCCCTCCAACTGCACCATGACTCGAAGCCTCACCTCACTGGTCAGGCTCTGCAAAACAAGAGAAATAAATCGTGAGTCCACATGGGACTCAGTGAGCGGTTCTTCCGAACCTCCACATAAATCCCCGATAATCACATATATATAAGTCAGAAAAAATATAAAGTTAGGGATCTAATCTAGTCCTGATATGACAACCGACCCCAAGAGCCATCTTGTATAGACCATACAGTCATATAACCAACCATAACAGCTCGACTAAACAGAATAACACCCGGCCACTACACTACTAAAAACTTCATCATCTACGACGACTAAAGCGGTCGCAACACCATCACAAAATGTCAATTGCGACGACATCAGTAGACACAAAATGTCCATCGCGGATAGGCTTGCCGCATATTCTACGCGACCGCGCACGTCACCGTCGCCAAAGATGCACATATTGCGACCGCTGACGAGCGTCGCAAAGGTCGTCGCAGAGTTGTTGCGACCGTTATGGCGACCGCACATGACCGTCACAAATTCTGTCGCACAGTTTTTGCGACCGTTTCATGCGACCATGTAGATAGGAACTGCGACGGCGGTGGCGGTCGCAAAATCGTCGCATATAAATATATATATTTTTAAAAAATAAAAAATATATAAATTCATGTTCTAATATTTAATTAAAATACAGACAAAAGACAGGAAATTACAATATATAGATATCAAAATATTATTTAGATCGTATCAAAACCATAATGTTTACATCATATCAAAAAAAATACATCAATGATCAGGCGGCGGGGGAGGCGGCGTGGAGAGGGGTTGCGTGGGGAGCACATCAGTTGGCGTCGATGAAGATGATGGATCCGATGCTGATGTCATCATGCCGATTGATGGGGGAGGCAGAGGAGCCGGAGCACCAGGTATGATAGAAGATATATGTGTCATGTACTGGGTCATCTGCGCCATATACTGAGCCATCTTCGTCATATGCTGAGCCATGTGCGTCACAATATCTCTCATAGCGGCCATGTCGACGATGAAGCGTGCCTGAGCAGTCTCGACGGCCGTTAATCGGTCTTGATCCGCACATGATGTTGATGGACCAACGACGGAGGAGGTGAAAGCAAACGACCCTACACCATGTGGCTACAACAACGCCCATGTGTGGGCCATTGTGCCAATGCCATATACACGGCCGTGGCTGACACCTACCACCTGCATCCATGTGTTAGCATCAAGCTGATGCTGTGCAGGATCACCTCCCCGCTGGGTCACCAACTCACTATACATGGCCTTTAAAATAAAAGTAAATTAATTATGCATAATAGAACTAGATAATTTTTTTTAAAATATTATCTTACTAGTACCGTCTCCGGCCTCCTGCTGATGAACTCACCCCGGCGAGGACCACACTGGTATCTATGTGTCTCCTCGAAGACCCTCAGAGGATCAACAAGGATGAGCGTCCCCTACAATAAAATAAATATAATTAGTTTTTCTATAATAATAAATGAATGATAAAAATAATTATTAAATTACTTACCAATCGATGCTTGTGGCTGATAAATGGGATGGACCAACCGGTATGTCGGGCGACGAATCCTTTGACCAGCGTCATCCAATTTTGGTGCGCTATCCAGGAGGCACCCTGCCATCCCTCCGATGCCCAGATGTCGCATAGCCGATCTCATATGTCGACCTCCATCCAGATTGGTCCATGTCCCTTGAGCGCATCCATAGGTGTATCTCTGTTACCGCCTATACTCGCGCGCACCTCATCCCGCGCCCGATGGAGGATATCCTTGAAAAGCTTCTTATTGTAAGCTTCCCAAGAATCCTTCACATGAGCCTCAATGGCGGGATCCCAGGTATATCGGGCCTACAAAAAAAAAACATTAGCTTGAAAAATTATATCCAGTATAGCTTTAGAATGCTAAACATAAAGCATGATAACTACTTACTTTAATATCTTAATAAAAGTTGTTTCATAAATCCTAACCGCTACAACTCAAATGAAACCAACACGTGTCCATAAATATATCACTGAGTTATCAAAATTCAGAGAATGTACAACTCAAATGAAACAAAGGAAGAAGTAAATAAACAGTCATCCCTAATGGCAAGACTAAATAAAGCAAGAAGTAATATTCCGAGTAAAAAAAAAAACTTAGGGGAATTTTATAAGTAAAAAGACTTGCATATTCGACACTCCCATTACCAATCTTATTCTTAAATCTCCAGAATTTTATATGGCACATGAAACTGTTACGTTTTGGTATACTGGTAAAGGAAGTCCACCCATCTTCTATTAAATCATGTTGGTAATGGACCACCAGAAGGTCCAGAACAGGTTATAATTGTTGTCATTTATCAAGCTAATATTGTATTATAACATGGGGAATAATGAATTTGTGCAATAGCAATCATCCTTGAACAATACTTGATCATAACCATGTGAAAACGATTCAATTCTAAGTGCTGCTACTTTCCACCAAAGCAATTTCACAATGGAAGGTGATATTATATATTTTTACTGATTTACACAAGGATAAAATTGATAGCATGGAAACTGGTATATATAAGCATTACAATCTCAAACTCTAAGAGACAAAAAAAAGCTAGAAAATCCATGTACTCTCAATTTTTCACTGATTAAACCCCAATAGGCATTCTCATTAGTTTGTCATCCCTGTTAATGGGGATGATGCTTGTGAGTGTCAAAAACATAACAAGAAACTGTCCACCAAAACTTAAGTAGAAGTTTTGGTGAAGTGGGAGTGTTGATGAACCATTTGAAGAGCGAAGTTTCTAAGTAAATAAATGTTGAGTGAAGTGGGAGTGTTGATGAACCATTTGAAGAGCGATGAAGAGGCCACGGAGCCGTGGAACAGCATGACGAGATCAGTGAGGCTCACTAGGGTTGCAAATTTGGACAGGGTCATTGAGGATGTGAATGATTTCTACAACAGTAGATGGAGAGTGAAGATGAGAAGGTTGATGAAGAATTATATGACTGCTTCATGGGAGTGCCTTGTGTTTTCAGTTGTTGCTCTTTTTTTGTTCCTCATATGCATTCAAGCTTTTTGTGTCCTATATGGATGCAATATGAGAGGTCATGTTAGAAGTGGAGACTAGCTTCATGCCTTCATCAATTTATGTGTGTCCAACCTACCTTAGAATACTCAGAATTCAGGGACTATTTTATAAAGGTGCATGGCAAAATTACATCAACAATTTACAATTCAAGATAAGTAAGATACATAATCAAATAAGCATAACACATCAAAGCAATGCTAAAGTACAATAATTAACTATAGTGGTTTGGCTTCAATTAAGTTTACATTAATTACCTAATATATTAGTACACTGCTTAGAATTTTAACCAAATCTCCAAAATAACATTTTCCTCTAAGAAGACAAAAAAAAACATTTTCCTCCAAGAAGACTTATAATATTTCAAGGCTTCTTCCCCCTCGACATGGAGGGTACCAACTGGAACACCTCAAGATCAAGAAAAAACAAATATCTATGCAACATGCATCTCTTTTAAGTTCTTTATTGATTGATAATTGATATCAATAGTTTTAGCAAACAAATAAGATGGTTCAAATGCAATCTAAGACATCTAAAAGATATCAAATAAACATACTTTGGTAATAAACTACGTACCTCGAACTCGGACCATAATGAATCTCGATTATGCTGCGGTACGTGGGTCCATAAATGCCACGGCTCTCGAAAGAACCTCTCGATAATAGAGGTGATGTTGCGAGCAACATCGTCCTGCTCGAATCTACAACTCAAGTATAACAACATAAGTAGTAATTAATTAATTAATGATTATAAAAAATAAAATTTGATACTTACTTTAGACCGTGCAGCGATATCCGCTGATGTTGGTCGGTCATGAAAGTGCACGAGCATCCCGATTAGGCCCACGAGGGCTACAACGACCTCGAGCCTCCGGGGCCGATGGTTGCGGTGGTGGTGGCAATGGCACTGCGACGGGCGTGGAAGGTCCTGACATCTTCACCTGTCTCGTAAGATTATGACACTATATATTAAACTTGAAATAAAAAAATAAAACTATATAGATTGAATGAAATTGAATGAAATTTAAGATTATGACAACATTAAACTATATAAACAAACATATGAATTGGGAAGTAAAACTCAACATTCACATGAAGATAATATCAAGTTTCAACCCTAATCTATGCCTTTCAATTACGGTAGGACAATGATGGCAAAGCAAAGCAATATTTATACCAGCTTTCTAATTAAATTAGATAGACTTAAATTCATTAATCACCTATAACTAGTCATTACATTTAACTGATAATTAAAGTGAACCTAGAATTGAAGATAATGAGATTCCACTGAAATCGGTTGATGCTGTAGGCTTCTTTGGATCAAACACTTCACATGACTGTCTGGTGGAAGTAGAAGAAGAGGAGGAACTCCAAGTACAAGCAATATAATGAATGGGTCAGATGTTTCCTACTTGTAATGGGAGTAGCAGTGCAGCCACTGCTTACTTCTTAGCTTTCCTCTTCATTTGCTCACTCATATATATAATTTATGGCTGTTGAAATGACAATATAAATTAATTTTGACAGCAATTTTGAATGGGACCAGACATCATGGCAACATAAATTAAGCCTATGAAGCTGTACAGCTAGTTTGCATCCTACTAAACTTCAAGTCTATTGTTTCATTCATTTTAGATTATATATATAGCAATGTGTACCAGCTGCCCACTAGAATGTAATTACCGTGAAAGACTGGATGCAAATTCTCTGCAGTTTTGGTCTGTCTTCTTTAAATAACAGGGTTTTTTTTTGTTTGACAGAGTGAAAGCTCGAGCTTAACTTGCTGGCACATATTAATTACCGTGAAAGACTGGATGCAAATTCTCTGCAGTTTTGGTCTGTTTCTTTAAATAATAGGGTCTTTTTTAGGGGTGTTCACGGGTCGGGTCGGGTCGGATTTAGGGGAAAAATCGATTCGACCCGACCAAATATAATCGGGTCGGGTCGGGTCGGGTCGGGTAGTCGGGTTTACCCGTTTAGGTAAAAAATAAATTTTTAGTAATAATTTTTTTTAAAAAAATTAAAAAAATAATAAAATAAATATTTTTTAATATAAATATTTTAAAAATAATTTAAAAATATATAAAATTTGGGTTATCGAGTCGGGTCTCGGGTCATCGGGTTTTGAAGATTGAAACCCGGACCCGACCCGATTATAATCGGGTTTCAAAAATTTAAACCCGACCCGACCCGATTGGTTCGGGTCGGGTCGGGTTCTCGGGTTCATTGGGTCGGGTTTGACCCATGAACAACCCTAGTCTTTTTTTTTTTGTTTGACAGAGTGAAATCTCGAGCTTAACTTGCTGGCACAAATCAATTAAGCATGAACTTAACTTGAATTTAACATCATTGATCAGTAATAACATCACACCATAAATAAGACGAGCTTTCACTTTGTCAAACAAAAAAAAAGACCTTGTGTTTTAAAGAAGACAGACCAAAAGTGCAGAGAATTTGCATCCAGTCTCACCAACATGTTCCCCATACAACACACACTCTTCAACACTCTTTTGATGTAGAATGTATCAAAAGAGCTTTTGATACATTCGCAATGTAGTAGTAACCAATCAATTAATCGCATAACCTAGCCGTCGGCTAGGTTATGATATCATATAAGAATGACCTAGCCATCGGCTAGGGTTTCAGACGAGAGAGAGAGAGAGAGAGAGAGAGAGAGAGAGAGAGAGAGAGAGAGAGAGAAGAAGAATACCGTCAGCTAGGGTTCGACGGGTGGCCTGCTTGCGGCGGGCGACGAGCAGCGGGCGGCAGCCAATGAACAGCGGGCGACGGTCGGCGTGCGACGACAGAGACCGAGCAGGGGAAGTGAAAAAAAAAGGGATTGGGCGGGGAATTTAATAACATTTTGCGATGGTCTTAATGGTCGCAAATAAGTGGTCGCAAAATGACGGTCGCAAATGGTCGCCAAACTGTCGCCATATTACGACGACACTCTATGCAGTCGTAGTGACGTCGCTATTTTTTGCGACGATACTAAAGCGGTTGCAATGCCGTCGCAATCCTGGCCAGTCCGCGACCCCAATTGACGACGGTCGCAGACCCGTCGCATCTGCGACCGCATTCTGTGCCGTTGCAAATGAGCCATCGCAAAAAGCCATTTTTTTATTAGTGCTAGGGCCTGCTCATGAACCAATGGTTCAGCTCTAACTAGCCTTAGCACACAATGACAAAAGTATTCTGGCCACACGGCCTACATAACACATAAGTAAATCAGAGCAAACACTGGGCCGTCGACTAGGATGGTCTACTAGTCTCCGGACACCTACCGGGTTAGGGATAGCTAGTCCCACCCAACTGGGGTCTAACACCTAGCGGGTCCGCTGGTGCAATCTCAAGACCCAAATCACTGGCCGAGTCAAGCATTAGTCATTCCGACTATCCATGCTTCTTGGCTGACCATCCCAATCACATCACACAAGCAAAGTGTCCTAAAGTTTTCTTATTTAAAATCCTGGGAATTCACTCATGCTCAGCCCTTTTCTCCGGGCCTTACCAATCGCACACTATTGCTCGTTGGTTTTACCCTAGGTGTGAGACCTAGCTTGTCTACATTTGAGTTTCTCTAAATAACAAGCACACTAGAGTTTTCTAATTGTCCTCTAGCGTCATATGCCACATTTCAAGTGTGAACTACATATCATAAATGTAGAAATGTCCAAATACATACATGTCATAACCCATAAGTTATAAGTAAATTAACCTACCTCTTCTACCATGAATAACCGCATAATTGCAACAATAAAAAAATTAAAATTTGCATTTATTCAATAAATTACAGCAAGGTAACAATTAATCTATCATGGTAGTTTCAATACTAGCATTAATAATTTGATGAAGGAAATTATACAAATCATATACCATACGTAATCTTAGCCATATATGCGCATTCAAGAAGATATTCTCCTACAATTTTAAATCTCATCTACTAGCATCAACAATCCATTCATCAATCGCTAAATCGACAATTTTATCGACGAACATAATTTCCAAGAGATGAAATCAACACGTTGTACTAAATCTACTCTCCTCTCCACTCGACCGATCCCTAAACAAGGGTACTTGTTCGGCCGAACCTTTTTGAAGGGGAAAGGAAGGATAATTTGACCATGAGTTCGTAAGATCTAACTTCACGAATTATCTACACATGAAAAGGGATCGACCCAAGGGGTTTAAGCCACTCGAGGGATTTAGAAAAATTTCGGCATGACCTTTCCCCTTTCTCCCTCAGTTGGTCGGCCCCTAAAACCAAGAAAATGATGCGGAAACATTCATCGCACGATTACAACTTGCATCAGAAAACCATAACCCCGAGAAACTTCAGATCCACAAGATCCGACGTGAGAAAAACAATGTTTCATCATTTCTAAGGGTCGGCCACACGCCTATCGTACTAAACTAAGTTCGACCACTCACATTGATAAAAAAGGAAGACGTTCTAGGCGATGGCGACTCTGATCTCCGGCGACAACACCAATTTCTCGCGCCACCACTCAGAATCCTCTTCTCTCCCTTCACCTCGGGCTGCGTGCAGCTCCTCCTTGAGCCGTATGATGACTGGGGTGAGGGTTTTATATTTATTTATTTTTTTGACTAAAAAGCCCTTCCTCACTTTAGCCCTTACTCGACTCAGTCCAAGTCTGATTCGAGCCCCGATTAAATCCACATACACGATTTGAACTCGACTCATACTAAGGCATGTTATGTTTAAAAAAGAAGGAACGTTTAACTAATAAAATTTCATGAAGCTTAAATTATACCTTCTACCCGTGGTGATTTCAGGACTTGATCCGACTAACTTTGATACGATGGACTGCACCAAAAATAAATTTTATATTAGGAAACCTCGGGTCTTACAACATTTCTGAAATCCAACTTCAAAATTCCATTATAAATCAGATTTTTGATGAAAGTTTTTGAAATTTTTACACAACAAACTATATTTTTCAATAAAGATGTAGCTTCAAGAATCATCTCAAAATCAAATTTCTACATTTTTCTAAGATTCATTGAGTATACCTATTTTAAAATTGAAATTTTCATGTTCAGTTATAATCAATGAGTTTGCCATACCAGTAGACATCAAAAAGCTTGAAATTTTGAGTAAATATTCATAAACCAATCAAGATTCCACATATTCAAGAATAATTGAAAAATGATATGTCTACAATTTTCTAAAAATACTTGAGTGAAGGTATATCAAACTAGTATAATCAAGCTTATCGTCCTAACAATGATTAAATATCATTTCATCACTTATGAATTTCCAAATCTAGAACATAGAAACCTAACATGAGTAAATCTAAACATGTTACTTAAATATGTATTGAAAATGAGACCTCTAAGTCAATTTGTTCACTTGGGTCAATTTGGTTCAAAAGAGGTTATCATGAAATGACCTCTATATCATTTTATCCATATCCATATGAATTTTTCATTCTAAATGCATAGAAACATGTCATACCTATTCCTAAACATGTTTATGAAGTTTGGACTTAAAATGAAGTGTCCAAGTCAATTTGTTGACTTGGGTCAAACCTTTTCAAGTTTAAGTCCCCTAAAGTGGATTTGTAAGACCCGAAAAAATTTCCTAATATAAAAATCTATTTTGGTGTAGCGCGCCGAACTCTGGGTTAGTCGAGTCAAGCCTCGGAATCATCTCTAGTAGAAGGTATGAATCGACTAATGATGTATGAAGTTAAATTGGTTTAATGGCTCTTTCCTTTTATGTATTTGTACCTTAATTGAATTAAGATCGACTCGTGTTACGGATAGAGTCGGAACCCAAGTCGAACTCGGACTGAGTCGAGTCAGTGTTAAGTTGTAAGGGCAATTAAGGCATGTTAGATGAGGGAATAAAATCCCTCATCATAGCTGTCGTGCGGCTCATCTAGGAGCCGCACAAAGCAGTGCATAGGGAGAGGGGGAGAAGGAGCAAGGAGGAGAGATCTTGGTCGATCCAGAGATCGCGTCGTCGCGAGAAGATTCGAGATCGCCAACGTTCGATCCTTCATCTTCCTCAAGCAAAGGTGAGTGGTTAACATGTTTTTGAAGGGAGGCGGGTGGCCGACCCTATGGATCTTGAAATTGGGTTCCTCCGCGAGTTGTTTTGCTGATCGACGTGTTCTTTCATATTGGAACTTAATCGATTTGTGTACCTACGAATTCGTACTTTCAAATCGTGATTTTCTTGCTTCTATATGGGCTGTTCGAGTTGAGGAAAAAGGGGAAAGGTCATGACAAAAATTTCCCCAATTTCCTCGCTCGTCTTGCAACTTGTAGATCGCTTTATGTTCGTTATATGTTGGATCTTTGTATTGATACTTGTGTTATTGTCGCAACATGTTCACCTCCCTTAGAGGGCTCGGCCGAGCAGGATGTTACCTTGCTTGAGTCGACCGAGCAATGGAGAGGGGTGGAAAACTTGGGGCCGTCGGATCTATACGCTGGATTTCATGTTACGTCGTTTGAATTCCTACTTACATGCTTAGTGTTAGGTTTAAATTATATTATATAATTGTTGTCCATCTTGAGAATTGATAGCAACTGTAGATCTATATTCTGACGATTATGGAAATGTTCTTGCTAGTGCATATATGGACATGATGGTTATGGTACATGTATCAAAGGAAAGGTTTCATTGAATTTCAGATATCATGTTTAATTGTTGCTATGTTTATTACATGTTCCTTATTGGTTTAATCTATGAAATGTTTCATTAATTGTTTAAATTCTTTATTTTTGAATCATGTGGCTATACATAGTATGTGACGTGAAGTAATTCATCTATGGCTTATATGCTATCCCGTTTTGTTATTGGGTACATTTTCAAGTTTATGACATGTATTTCACATTAGCAAGGATAGTATATGAAGCTAGATGATTAACATGAAAAATCTGAGGTGTGTGCTATTTATGGAAACTCAAAGGTAGACTAGTTAGGTTTTACACCTAAGAAATAATTAGCGAGCAATAGTGCACACATGTTTTGATCCAGAAATAAAGGGCTGAACATGGGTGGACGCTCGAGATTTTAAACAAGGAAGCTCTAGGACACTTGCTTGAGTGATGTGTTTGTGATGGTCTGTCGAGATGCCTGAGTAGTCGGAATGACGAATGCATGACTCGGCCAATGATTGGGTCTTGAGATATCACCAGCGGGCCCGCCAGGTGTCAGACCCTAGTTGGGTGGACTAGCTTTCCCTATCCCAGATGGTGTCCGGAGACTTGTAGACCATCCTAGTCGATGGCCCGAGATTTCTTGACTTCATCTTGATATGGTGTGGACCGAGCGGCCAGTGTGATTCTACCTTGTATGGTAGGGCCAAGTATAGCTGGAATTCCTAGACCATAAGTAGGCTCTAAGGGTCGAATGCCAAGTGGCTTAATTAGGCCATTATGGCGGGTTTTGCTATTATATGGTCTATATAGAACGACCCATGGGGTCGGTAATCCTATCAAAAGTAACTTACCTCCCTAACTATATGCTATGCTGTCTTATATGTTTATGCATGCCTATTTGAGGATTATGTGGAGGTTCGGAAGAACCGCTCACTGAGTCCCAAGTGGACACACGGTTTGTTTCTTTTTGTTTTGCAGAGCATGATCATTGAGTTGAGGCTTGTCGTCATGGTGCAGCTGGAGGGCAGACGGTGGTGCCAATCTTGTAGTGGCGTCCTTTAGTCATAGTCTAGTTGTTGTGTTGTCGTTTTCCTACACTGACAGTTGTGGTTTTTAAAGCTTGTAATAAACTTTGAACTTGAGATGTTCCGGTTTGTGACGATGTCAGCTTTTCTTCTTTGGTTTTGAAAAATATATTTGTGAACTTCTAGAATTTAAATAAAATTTGCATTGTGGTTTCGTTTATTTGATGTGTTCTGGTTTTCTCGACGGTCGATGTAGATAGTAGGCTACAGGGTAGTATGTAGACCCTGGCCGGTCACGACCCTCAGTTGGGGTGTGACAGGATTTATTAACACTTTGTTCATTTACCCATAATTTTTTAATTTTAAATGCATGACAATAAATCATTAACACTTCTAAACATATTCATCAAAATTTTAACTTAAAATGAAGTTTCTAATAAAGGATTTTAACCTAGTCCTATTTCATTCAATATCAACATGAAATGGCTTAAGTTATCAAAATTTTTTCTACTCATGAAACTTCAAACATTTATCATTCGTAATCAGTCATGAGCATAGATAAATCATTCACGCATAATTATTGAGGTAACTAAACTATATTTTAATAAAAGTCAAGGTCATACCTCATTTGAGATAAATTTTGCCAAACTTGTCAACTCTCATTCCAATTCCAATTTATTAGCCTTCCATCAATTTAAATTAACTTGCAAGCAATACTCATTAGTAGTATAATTAAAACATGATCACTAGCAAGCTATTAAACTAAACAGTGAAGTGAGAAATCAAGTAGCATTTTTCAAATCCAACTTCACTATATAGCAATGATTCATTTTCAAAAGAAGTCATTCATTATACCAAAATGAATCGAGAGATTTCAAGATATAAAAATATTAAAAAGTAAGATCTCCAACTCTTCCTATTGGTTGAAAACCGAAAGACCACAATGATCCTATGATTTAGAACCGCAAGGTCGCATTTGCTCGTTATAGGCTTCAAAGGTCTCCGAAGAGACCGAAAATCAAAATCAAAAAATGTTTTCAAAATACAATAGAAGATGAGCATTTTGGTACCCAAATGACTTTTGGTCCTTAGGGGTGAGTTGGCTTAGGACTCCAAAGTGTCCTAGCTACACTTGGATTTCTCTTGAAAGCACAATCATGGATAGCATGACCATATATACCACAACAAAAATAATGTCCATGAAACTTCTTATTTTGGACATGAGGCTTATAGGTAAAATGCCTAACATGTGAAATAGAATGAGCACAAGCATTCTTAGATGAAACATGTCTATTTCTAGAATTTTTAGAAGAGTAAACATTAGTAAATTCATTAACTCTTCTACTCAAGAATAAAACCTCACTTTTTAAATCATTCACAGATTTATGTAAAGCATGCATTTGATATTTTAACATATAATTTTCCTTTTTGATTTTTGAGTTTTCATTTTTCAAAATCTCATTCTCAATTTTGAAACCATTTTTCAAAATTTCATTTTTAAGCTTTAAGTCCTTAAGCTCAAGTTTTAATGTATCATGGCTAGGATCAAATGAGCTAGATCTCAATTTCTCAATTTCTAATTCTAAAGCATGCAAATGTGAACTAAGTCTAGAATTCTCTTTTTTAATCTTCTTTTTTCCTTATCCTTTGTCAAAAGCAAGACATATAATTTTTGACTTTCTTCTAATAATTCTTCATATGACATTTCAAGAGAACATGAAGAACTATTATCACTGTTACTATCAAAATCTTTAACATGACTAGAAGGGGAAGAGTGTACCTCATCATTGATACCCATGAGGCAAACTTTTGAATTGGCTTTGTAGTCATTGGAAGAGGATGCTTCATTTGAATGGGATGATGATGTGGAAGCCTTTGACCTCTTCTTTACCTTGTTCATTAATGAAGGGCAATTCTTCTTAATGTGACCATTCTCTTTGCACAAGTAGCAAATGACCTTCCTCTTTTGACTTTTGGTGCTCCTTTGACTAGAGACACTATGGGCTTCAAAAACCTCATTAGAACTAGTAGTATGTCAATTGTCATCAACTCCCTCATTCAAAGTAATAAGCTCCTCGGTTTTTGCATAATCATATAGCATGTTTAAATAAGCCAAAATATCGAATGCGGAAGTACAATGCATGACATTTTCAAAGATATCATTTTCCAAAGATCAAAATATGCAATTCATAGCTTTAGCATTTAACTCAAACATATCAATTTGTTCTTGGGTCCATGCATTTATACTATCTACCTTAGGTTTGATATAATGTATTTTCAACATTTCATTAACCCCTAAACCTTGAGTTTTCAAAAACAAATACATCGTATGTTTCTATCTCCAAAGTTTAGCTTATCAAACCTAGGGGGTGTAGACACCAACTCTAGTGCCATTCTCGAATCGAGACAAGGTGTAGAAGAGATGGTGATATCTCAAGCTACGAACCCGCTCTGATACCAAATGTAAGTCAAACGGCCTACACTGGAGGTGGGTGAATAGTGTGTTCGCTAAACTTTATCCTAAATTAGGTTTCAACTATTTCTTGATTAATTAGGCAAGAGCTCAATTAAACTAGATGAATGTGGAAGTGAGTAAATAGAAATTAAGAAAGCACAAGTAATACCGATACAAACACAAGTATCTACCAACTTAGTCATTTAGCAACAAGATAACCAAAGTAAGAAACAAGCTAATCACACTCAACCAATGGGAATGCTAACAAGATAAAATTATAGTGGTTCGGCCCCAATGCCTACTCCACTACCTAAGCACTCCACTTAGGATTTCTAACTCTAGTTTACTAGATTAAAGTGTTAATTCCTTACAATGAGTTTCACCAGAAAGTCTCCGCTCTCACACCGAATGCACTACCAAACCCGAAAGTCTTCGCTTTCTTACCGAGAGCAGTCTCCCACCTCAAACCTAAGGACAACACAACTATCCCAGTGAACTAAGTTTACATCGGTAGATTTACGCCTCAACACCAAGGCAACCACCAAACTCAAGATCTACACACTAGATCTTTACACACTTGTATTACAATGAAACTAACAACAAAATACAACAATAATGGAGCAATAAATCAAACAATAAAGTACTTAGATCCAACCAAAGTTTCATAACTTCTGGCCTCTTGATGCCTTTGATGGTGAATCAATGAAGACAAGGCTCAATCAATGGTTTAGGTTACAATCTAGGGTTTTGCACAAAGTTTGACTCAATGAAGACTCTTGGATGTCAAAAGATGTCTCATGAAGTTTTAGATACCTTGGAAGGCGAGTTTGGGGTCTTATATAGAGATCCCAAGGTAGGAGCTCGGTTTCCAATAAGCTCAACGGGTAAGAATTCAAAATAGAGCCGTTGGGGGCATTTTGGGAATTCTGGATAGCTTGACTAGCTGATTCTGGGAATACTTAGAAAGTATCGATACTTTCCAGGCTATTTCAGAATATCCATCCGGGTTGTTCCGGGTTGTCCATTCGGGTTATTCCGGGCTATTCTGGGATGTCCACCCGGGATGTTGTTTTTGACTTGGAAATTCTTGGTAATAGATTAGGCTCATGTATTAGGGATATTTGTCATTATGAGGATTAATACAATCATTCTAGACACCCTAAACATAAACTCTATTCTTCCTGACGAATCCAAGCGCGTCGACCAACGTTCTTTCGATTCATCGATTTTTATGATATTTTCGATCACAAACGTCGTGCGCCAACCAACTTGGAATTTGAAAATATTTCTCCATGAAAACATTAGTTCCATGTTTGTTATCATCAAAACTGAGATTGAGACCAAGGTTGAATACCTTAGGCCAATAGGCAGTCCCGGCCTTTCTGGCCTTGGAATCTTCCTCTTTTTCTTCATGGAGACCTCGTTGTGATGGAGACCTCGTCGTGAAGGACGGGAACTGGTCTCCTCCTCTCTAAGTGATTGCTTTCTTCATGCTCTGAGCGGTAGCGCTCGTGGTCAGTTGGGAGTGGTCCTCGGAACCGTGTCAGCATCTCAATTTGGGTTGTTAATCGTTGGTTTTTTGCCTCCAAATTGTTTATTTGACGCTGGGGCTCTTCGGGGGGAGGGTGGGTTGGTGCCGGAGCATCGCTCCTCACTGTTTTAGCATCACTAGGCTTTGGTAGATTGTCGTCGTCGGGTCATTGCCGTTGGCATGCGGCGGTGGTCGCTTGGCTCCGGATTCCAACCATTGTGGGGGAGGTAAGATTTACTCGGCCCCACGGTGGGTGCTAAATGTTCACGCCTGAGGATTGGAGTAGTCTGGTCTGGTTCGGTATCTCTCCTGGTCAGGTGGAACTCCGGCGCGGGGGTGGGGGGGGGGCGAGGGCTACAAAAAACACTCTGGTGCTCAATTTAGTGGGACTCCAAGGTGGAAGTAACGTAATATGAAACTTAGGTTACTTGAGGCATGTCGTGTCTGTATTTATTACAGGTGGAGGTGATGAAGCTGCCCGATAATCTCGTGGGGATATTGTTTAGAATGGGTGGAGCCTGATCTCGGAGATGGTGGGCTTGTAGTGGCGTATCCATTAGAATAAAATATTCCTTATCTGTTAATGTGTCTTTTAAAACTTATTTTTAGTAATATTTTATATCTAAACTTTATTAGTATACGATTAATTATTTTTAGGATTAATTACACTATATATCCTGAATTTTAAGGGTATTCCCAATTTTGATTCAAACTTTCGGTTGTATCAATTTTATACTCCAATTTTTAATTTGTTTTAATAATATCTCATCGTCAAGTCACTGTGAATCTTGTCGTTTGATTGCTGATGTGGCTTTGCATACGTGTACAAGAAAACATTAAATATAAAAAAAAATCTATCCATTGCCACGTGAACATGCCACATCAGAAACAAATCTAAACTTGAATAAATAATGTTAAAAAATACACATCAGTATTACACTATGTATCCCGAACTTTAGGGGTATTCCCAATTTTGACCCGAGCTTTTAGTTGTATCAATTTTATACCCCAATTTTCAATTCGTTTCAATTATATCTCATCATTTCTGCATCAACTTATTAAGTTACCTGAATTTCTGCATCAAACCATTCAATTTATTTCTAGAACCTCATGTATAATATTGTTAACTGCACATGATATTATGATATGATGCTTATTTCTACATCAGTATATAGTATACCAAGTGCAGTAAACATCAAAAATTGCATCAACATCAAACACTGCATCATTTCTGAATGTTACCTGCTACAGTTACCTGCAGTATATGCATGTAAATGTTTACATAGCATCCACTGACGTGGCAGTGGATAGATTCTTTTTCTTCATATTTTATGTTTTCTAGTACACGTATGCAAAGTCACGTTAGCAATCAAACAATAAGATTCACGGTGACTTGACGATGAGATATTATTAAAATGAATTAAAAATTGGGGTATAAAATTGATATAATAAAAAGTTTGGGTCAGAATTGGGAATACTCCTAAAGTTTAGGATATATAGTGTAATGCTGGCGTGTATTTTTAAATATTATTTATTCAGGTTTAGATTTGTTGTTGACATGGCACGTCGACATGGCAATGGATAGATTTTTTTTCTTCATATTTTATGTTTTCCGGTACACGTATGCAAAGCCACGTCAGCAATCAAACAACAAGATTCATAGTGACTTGACGATAAGATATTATTGAAATGAATTGAAAATTGGAGTATAAAATTGATACAACCGAAAGTTTGGTCAAAATTGGGAATACCCCTAAAGTTCAGGATATATAGTGTAATTATCCCTTATTTTAATAATGAAATTATAAAATAATAATTTTAAAATATGTTTTAAAAGTTTATTAAGCCACATTAGCGAGTAAGACTTAGTTGATAGTAATTAGGGCAAACTACACTAGACCATACTAAAACTATTGGGCTCGGTCACATTAGACCCATGCCCACAAATCATTCGCCCAGGGGTCACGCCCGACTATATTCTTGGATTTGACTCGAGCCAGATCAAACGGCTTCGCCCGAGGGCTCCATCCGGCAAAACAAGGACATCCACGTCCTCCCTTATCACAAGCGATATGCCATTACGAGCCCACCATCTCCACGATCATCCTTGACTCATCTTGGGCAACATCCCTGCGAGATTACCAGGGCGGCATCATCACCTCCACCTGCAATAAATACAAACATGCATGCCTTAGATAACCCTAAGTTCCAATTTCATTACCTTCACATTGGAGTCCCCCTAACTCAGGTGCCCCCCCCCGGCGTTGAACTAGACAAGGAGAGACACCGAACCGGATCAGAGTACTCCTATCTACAGGAAGGAACATTTGGCGCCAATCGTGGGGCCGAGTAAAGCTTACCTTTTCCCACAATGATTGGAACCCGAAGCCAAGCCATCGTCACCGCACACCAATGACCCGACGACGATGATCGACCGCAGCTTGGTGCCGCTAAAACATCGAGGAGCGATGCTTCGGTGCCAACCCATCTTCCCCTTAAAGAGCCCCATCAGCAGATAAACGTCCCAGAAGCAACGAACCAACGTCTAGTAGCCCAAGTTGAGATACTGACACGACTCCAGGAATAGCCCCCGGCTGACCATGAGCATTGTCACTCAGAGCATGGGGAGAGCAATCACTCAGAAAGAAGGAGGCTAGTTTTTGTCCTCCGTGACAAGGTCTCCAACACTCGCAGCCCAAAAAAAGACGAAGATCCCAAATCTAGAAAATCCAGGACTGCACTCCCTCTTGACGCGGGATCCTTTGCCGAGCGCATCATGAAAACTCGCCTCCCACCAAGGAGTGAGTTGCCAACCACCCTGATACCCTACAACAGTACATGCAACCCCGCACTACACCTGACGACATTATGGACTACAATGCTCTATCACAGAGCAATATATCCAGCACTCTACAGAGCCTTTCCAACTTTCCAAATAAAAATCATTTTGTTGTGGTTTTCCTCCCTCCTATCGAGATCTATTCATTCCTCTGAAGACTTCTTCCACGTCTTCCTCAATTGGTTCACCGCATCACGGGTATATCA
Organism: Canna indica; assembly: GCA_034359265.1. Classification (NCBI taxonomy): domain Eukaryota; kingdom Viridiplantae; phylum Streptophyta; class Magnoliopsida; order Zingiberales; family Cannaceae; genus Canna; species Canna indica. The sequence continues at coordinate 44,237,664 of CP136893.1, forward strand.
TAAGACGACGCCTGCCCTCCATTATGTCAAGCAAGGGCAACATGTGTTGGAGAAATGGCCATGTTGGGTGAAATGGTCACACTAGAGGGGGGGGGGGGGGTGAATAGTGTGTTAACTAAATCTTATCGCTTAATTTCATTTTTAATCGTTTCTTGCAACTTAGGCAATTCACAATTCTAATATTCAATGCGTAAGCAATAAGTAAGGAAATTAAGCAAACTCAAAAGAGACAATGCAAACACAATTATTTATAGTGCTTCGGCCCCAATGCCTACTCCACTACCTAAGCACCGTGCTTAGGATTTCACATCTAAATTTACTAAATTATGAGTAGCTTACAATTGAGGACTTTACACCGGAAAGACCCTACACTCACCTCGAAGGCACTTCCACACCCGAAAGTATCCCGTCTTCCTACCGAGTGAGCTTTCCCACCTCAATTCCTAAGACCTACTCCTAACTTAGGTCACAAGTGGCTTTACACCTTATACACCAAGGCAACCACTTACACACAAGACCACACACAAGGTCTTCTTACGAGCTCAAGTAAATTTAAGTAAAAACAAATAAAAAACAATTCTATTACAAGAGGAGGAAGAAGAGAACTTATCACAATGAAAACACCTAACATGAGTAAATCTAAACATGTTTGTGAAGTTTGAACTCAAAAAGAAATTTCTAAGTTAAATTATTGACTTAGGTCAAACTTTTTCAATTTTGAGTCTCCTAAGGTGATCTCATTATCACCTAGTTCATTTACACACGAATTTTTAAGTTTAATCATCTAGAATAATTTCATGTGTGTATCTAAATATGTTTTCAAACTACTAACTCAAAATGATGGTCTCTAATATGGATTTCAACCTAGAGCAATTTCATTCAATATCAATATCATGAAATTTCCTAAGTTATAAAAATTTTACCTACTCATGAACTTTCAAATATTTATCATGCAAAATTGATCATGAGTATAGAGACATCATTAATGCATGTATATTCAATTATTATACAAAGATTTTTGCAAAATTAAACTCATACCTCTTTCAATAGAATTTTGCCGAACTTGTCATTTACTTCTCAATTTCTAAAGCCTTCCCTTTTATCATAACCTTGAAAGCAATATTCATTAGTAGGATAATGAGAATATAATTACTAGCAAGTTATCATACTAAATAGCAAGGTGAAATAGAAATCTTCATTTGAGAATTTCAACATAAGCTAGATAGTGAAAAATTTGTTTCAAGAAAAATCGTCATGAAACCAACATGAATCGAGAGATCTCAATATATGAAATTTTGAAACATAAGATCTCCAATCCTTCCTATTGGTTGAAAACCGAAAGGCCACAATGAGCCTATGGTTTAAAACTGCAAGGTCGCTTAAGCCCGTCATAGGCCACATAGGTCTCCGAAGAGATCGGAAATCAAAAATCAAAAATATTTTTGAAAGCATATCATGAGTGAAAAAAAATCAATTTAAGCAAGTATCATGAACTCCAACTATTAATGGATCAATTAAAGTTAAGAGATGATACCAAACCTTTTAGATGCCAACTTTCATTTCCTAGGCATCTAGGTGAGAATCTTGAAGTTGCAACCATGAAAGGATCTTTCATTGAATTCTAGGCCAACTTCAACACATCACTTTCCCTTATCCTTGTGTGGTCTCTCCCCCTACAAAAGAGCATGAAACTTTTGGTACCCAAATGACTTTGGGTCCTTGGGGGTTAAAGAGCTTAGGAACCTAAAGTGTCTTTGCCACACTTGGATTCATTTTAAAAGCGCAGTCATAAATGGCATGCCCGTAGACACCACAACAAAAATAATGCCCATTAAATCTCTTCTTTTCATTTTTCTTATGAACATGAGCTATAATGTTAGAATGCTTAGCATGAAAAACATGTTGAGCATGAGCATTCTTAGAGGAAACATTTTTCGTTTGAGGCTTCCTAAATGAGACATTTTAATTTTTTGAATTAAGAGAAGAAGTATTAGCTTTTCTACTCAAAATCAACATCTCATTTTTCAAATCATTTATAGATTTATGCAAAGCATGCAATTGGGTTTTCAATATGTTATTTTCATTCTTTAACATGTCATTTTTGTTTTTCAAATCCTTAGTGTCAATACTTAAAGCATCATGACATGGATTAGAGACACTAATTTTTAGCTTCTCATTTTCTAGTTTAGCATCATGTAAATGAGAGCTAAGAGTCAAGTTTTTCTTCTTTAATTTTTTGTTTTCTTTATCCTTTTTAACCATCGAGACATACATGATTTTATATTCATCCATTAATTCATCATAAGGCATGTCATGAGAACTAGATGAATTAATACTATCCTTTTTGTTTTCATGACTAAAAGAAGAAGGGTGTACCTCATCATTAGTATTCATGAGGCAATCTTTTGAATTAGCATCATAGTCATGGTAAGAGGATGCTTCATTCGAACAAGATGATGATGTGGAAGCATTTGACCTCTTCTTGGCCTTGTTCTTCATGGAAGGGCAATTTTTCTTCACATGCTGCTTTTCCTTGCATGCATGCCACACTACCTTCCTTTTTCGGCTCTTGGAGCTACTCCTTTGACTAGAAGAGATATGGGCATCAAAATCAAGATTAGTGGTAGGTGAATGACCATTGTCATCACTACCTTCATTAGAAGTGCCAATCTCTTCGGTCTTGGCATAATCATATAGCATGTTTAAAGTTGTCTAAATATTGAAAGCCGAAGTACAATGCATGACTTTTTCAAATATGTTATTTTCCAAAGAACAATATAAGCAATTTGTTGCCTTAGCATTTAGTTCAAACCTATTAATTTGTTCTTGGGACCATGCATCCATATTTTCCTTAGGTTTTATGTATTTTGACTTTACCATATTAAAAACACCTAAACCTTGAGTCTTTAGGAAAGTGTACATTCTACTCTTCCAAAGACCAAAGTTAGACTCATCGAACCTAGGAGGTGTAGACGCTACCAACTCTAGTGCCATTTTCGGATCGAGACTAGATGTAGACGAGATGGAGTAATCTCAAACTATGACCTGCTCTGATACCAATTGTTGGATAAAATGGTCACAATAGAAGGGGGGTGAATAGTGTGTTAACTAAATCTTATCGCTTAATTCCATTTTTAATCGTTTCTTGCAACTTAGGCAATTCACAATTCTAATATTCAATGCGTAAGCAATAAGCAAGGAAATTAAGCAAACTCAAAAGAGACAATGCAAATACAATTATTTATAGTGGTTCAGCCCCAATGCCTACTCCACTACCTAAGCACCGTGCTTAGGATTTCACACCCAAATTTACTAAATTATGAGTAGCTTACAATTGAGGACTTTACATCGGAAAGACCCTACACTCACCTCGAAGGCACTTCCACACCCGGAAGTATCCCGCCTTCTTACTGAGTGAGCTTTCCCACCTCAATTCCTAAGACCTACTCCTAACTTAGATTACACAAGTGGCTTTCCACCTTATACACCAAGGTAACCACTAACACACAAGACAACACACAAGGTCTTCTTACAAGCTCAAGTAAATTTAAGTAAAAACAAATAAAAAACAATTCTATTATAAGAGGAGGAAGAAGAGAACTTATCACAATGAAAACACCTCTTCTTTTTGAGCCTAGCACCCTTGATGAACACTTTAATGAAGAACACTTGAAGATGAGGGATCAAGAGCTTGGTTTGAAGAATTTGATCAAATGAGAAGCTTTGAGGATGCTAAAGATCACTCTTTGAAGGTTATTGGCATCAATAGTTACCTAGGAGAGAGAGAGAGATAAGAGTATTTATAATCCTCTAATCAAACGGTTCGTCAACGAGCACATTTTTGCCCATTCCCAATGCCTGATCACTTGTCAGTCGATCATCGATTGACCGACTGGTCGACCGCCCAGTGACCGTTGGTATTCTGCCCTTCTGTCGCTCTATTCGGTCGACCAGAGGGTCGACCAACTCTATCGCAATTTTGATGCTCTACTGATTGATCTACCGATCGATCGATTGAAGTGGACACCGCCAGTTTTTGGCCTTGTTCGGTCGACCGACCGATCGCCCAAAGTAGCCCATTGCCAATTTTTTGCATTGTTCAATCGACAGAAGTGGCTACTGCCATTTTATAACATAATTCATTCGACCGACCGGTCGACCGGTCGACCGAACTTGGACTGTAAAATTTCTTTTTAGATCTTCTCATTGCGCGCTTTGTTTTTTGGTTCCGTTCTTCAGCGTGCTCAAACTCGAAAGACTTTCCATGTATTATTTTGATTTGACCAAGCCATCTCTGGTGCACGCATTGGTTTGTTTCAAGATCGATGTCGCAAGACGTGAAACTTGACTTGTCATTTATCAATCATGCGAGCTTCATACTTCAAGAACTTGGTTAAATAGATTTAGTTTGTTATCATCAAAATAGTCATGAAGAGAATAGAGCATGAAGGAAAAAACCTTCAGCCGATAGGCCACACTAGAGAGGGGGGGAGAGTGAATAGTGTGTTATCTAAATCTTTTTGCCTAATTCCAGTTTTTTATTTTAATCGTTCTCTTACAACTTAGGCAATTCACAATTAGATGATTAAATACAGAAGTAAAAAAATAAAGCAATTAAGCAAATGCAAGAAGAACAATGTTAACACAAAGGAATTTATAGTGGTTTGGCTAACCGCCTACTCCACTATCTAAGACCCGTCCTTAGGATTTCACACACAAATGCACTAGTATAAGAGTGGCTTACAATTGAGAACTTTACACCAAAAAGACCATACACTCCCTTTGAAGGCACTTCCACACCTGAAAGTATCACCTTCACACCGAGTGAGCTTTCCCACCTCAATTCCTAAGAACAACTCCTAATCTAGTTTTACACAAGTGGCTTTACACCTTAAACACCAAGGTTACCACAAACTCGCTAGACCATACAATGAAAAATAAACTAAAAACACTTTAATCACAAGAAGAGAGAAATGAGGACTTATCACAATATGATCACATCTTCTTGTTGAGCCTAGCAAACTAGAAGGACCCTCCAAAAATGAACACTTGAGATTGAGGGATCAAGGGCTAGGTTTTGAAGATTTGATCAAGAGAGAGCTTAGAAGATGCTTGGATCACTCTTTGAGGCTTAGAGGCATCAACAACAACGTGGGAGAGTGTTTTTGGTGGGTATTTATAATCCCCTAAACTTAAGGTGTTGTTTGTTGGTGAAATGGCCACACTATAAGGGGGGGTGAATAGTATGTTAACTAAATCTTATCGTCTAATTCTAGTTTTAAACATTTTCTTACAATTTAGGCAAAATGCAATTTATCGGCTAAATGTGGAAGCAATAATAAAACAATTTAAACACAAGTAATATATCAACAATAACACAAAGATTTATAGTGGTTGGGCCCCAATGCCTACTCCACTACCTAAGCACCGTACTTAGGATTTTACACCCAAATCCACTAAATTATGAGTAGCTTATAATTGAGGACTTTACACCGTAAAGACCCTACACTCACCTCAAAGGCACTTCAACACCCGGAAGTATCCTGCCTTCCTACTGAGTGAGATTTCCCACCTAAATTCTAAAGACCTACCCCTAACTTAGTTTACACAAGTGGTTTTACACCTTCTACGCCAAGGATATCACTCAATCACAAGACCTAACACTAGGTCTTCTTACACGCTCAAGTAAATCAATTCAAAACAAAATAAAAACACTTTAATCACAAGAAGAGAGTAAAGAGGACTTATCACAATAAGAACACCTCTTCTTCTTGAGCCCTCCAATGAAGAACACTTGAAGATGAGGGATCAAGAGCTAGGTTTGAATGATTTGATCAATGAGGAGCTTAGAGGATGCTAAATATCACTCTTTGAGACTTGGAAGCATCAACATTAGACTAGGAATGAGTTTGAGATGAGTATTTATAACCCCCGAAACACCAAGGCTCGTCAACGGGTATTTTTCTGCACGTTGGCGACGCCCGGTCGCTTGCCGATCGATTGATGGATCGACTGCCCAAGCGACCGCCGCATTCTGCCACTTTTGGGCGCACTTCGATCGACCGATTGGTCGACCAAATTGTCTACTGCCAATGTTTTGCCATATTCGATCGACCGATCGGTCGATCGAATTGGCTACTACCAATTCTTCACCACATTCGGTCGACCGAACCTAGGCTGAACTTGATTTTTTTCAGCCTTCTTCTTGCACTTCGTTTTTGGGTTCCGGCCTTTGACGAGCGTCAACTTGGAGAGCTTTCCACATGTTCTTTAGACTCATCCAAGACATCTTTAGTGCACGCGTCGAACTTCTAGAGATTTCCGCGACGAACCCGAACACATTGATCAATGTCCTTCTAATTTTCTGATTTCTTCGATATTTCTAATCGAGGACATCGAGTGCTAATCAATATGGAACTTGAAAGAAATTCTTCATAAAACATTAGTTCCAAACATTAGTTCCATGTTTGTTATCATCAAAACCGAGATTAAGACCAAGGTAGAAAACCTTAGGCCAATAATCTCCCCCTTTTTGATGATGACAAACATCCTTAAGAAAATATATTCATTAAAGCACAAAGGATATCAATCATGGGATTTCTCCCCCTATCAACATGCATATCTATGTAATAGAACTCCCGCTATCTATATGCATGGTTTTCCTATATTTTCTTCCATTTTACCTATATTTTTCTCCCCCTTTTGACATATATCAAAAAGGATGAGAAAAGTCAACCTATGGTCAAAGTTGGGACTTGAAAACTAGTATTCATAAAAACGAAGTCAACCAACTCAAGGGATGAAAACAACATATCGAATGAGAGACTAAGTAATACATGATATCATGAAAAGATAATCAAAATCCAAAACTAGGAATCATGTACTAACTCAAGTATCGATATTTCCAAGTATCGGTCAAGGAGTCAAAAATTATTTTAGAAATGATTTTTCTCTCTAAAATATTAGAACGATACCAAAAGTGAATTCAAAATATCATACTTGAAGTCTCATTCGAAGATTAGACTAAAAATCAAAGTATCGGAGAAATGAATATTTGGGAAGAAGGATACTTTAAAGTTTTGAAATCTAATTTCAAAAATCCATATCAAATCATATTCTTACTGAAATTTTTGAAATTTTTACTGAAGAAACTAGATTTTTCAAAGAGCATGCAATTTCAAGAATCATCAAAAAAATCAATTTTCTACATTTTTCTAAAAATAACTGAAGTCTAGTGGTATTTTCGTAAATATTAGCTATTTTTTCAAAAGTTTTCAGTTTTCATTCAAACGTTCCAGATATCAAGATATAATCATTTAAAGCATGTTTATCAAGTTTGAAATAAAAATGATGTCATTTGGTCAAAATTTTACTTTAGCATGATTTCATTCAAAAACAAGCATGATATCATGAAATTGCTAAGTATCAAGCTTTAACATTTACTCATGGTTTTTCAAATTTAAACACATGGACACCTAATATGAGTAAATCTAAAAATATCTATGAAGTTTGAGATCAAAAAGAAATTTCTAAGTTAAATTGTTGACTTAGGTCAAACTTTTTCAATTTTGAGTCTCCTAAGGTGAGATAGTTGTCATTTTATCCATTTACATATGATTTTTCAATTTTAACCACATGGATGTAAATCATGAGTATGCTCAAGCATGTTTATCAAATTTCAACTCAAAATGTAGTCTCCAAGATGAAGTTCTACCTAGAGCTCATTTCATTCAAACAAGGTTTCATGAAATTGCCTAAGTATCAAAATTTTATCTACTCATCAGATTTCAATCAATTATCATGCAAGATCATTCATGAGCATAGAGAAATCATTTAATCAATAGAATTGAGGTGTTATGCAAGAACTTTACCAAAATGAAACTCATACCTCATTTCTTGAGAGATTCCAAAATTTTCACTTTCTTTCCATTTTCCTTTAGCCTTCCAAGTTTACCACTTTCTCAACTTGCAAGTAGGCTTCATTAGTATCAGTATGAAATCATATACCAACTAGCAAGCTAACTTACTAAATAGCAAAGGTTTAGTGCAAAGTTTCATTTAAAAGTCTTAACCTATGCTAGATAGTAGAGATTCATTTTAAAGGAGTTATCATGATATCAAAATGAATCAAAGAGATCTTAAGATATGAAATATTTGAAGAATAAGATCTCTAAACATGTTTAACTAGTTTGGACTTAAAAGAAGTTCTCTAATAATAGATATTCACCTAGAGCAAGTTTCATTCAATAAAATTTGTCTAAGTACTAAAATTCTACCTACTCATGAGAATTCAAGGATTTAACATGTGATTACCATCATGAGTAAAGAGACACCGATAAAGCATTAATATTGAGGTATTATACTAGGATTTTATGAAAATCGAAACCATACCTCATACTTGAAAATTTAGCCAAACTAATCTTTTTCATTCTAATTAGCCTTCCATTTAGCCTTAGATTTAACTTGCATGAGGAAATCATTGGTAACATAATGGCATAATTATTTCAAGCAAGTTAATCATTCTAGACAGCAAAGTAAGCATCAAAGATTTCATTCAAAATCCAACTTTGCTAAATAGTTCGAAATCCGTTTTAAATGAAATCAAGTCATATCAAAATGAATTTTAAAAGATCACAAGAGTAATAAATATGAAAACTTGATCTCCAACCCTACCTATTGGTTGAAAACCGAAAGGCCACAATGAGCCTACGATTTAGAACCGCAAGGTCGCCTGAGCCCGTTATAGGCTACATAGGTCTCCGAAGAGACCGGAAATCAAAAGTCAAAAACATTTTTGAAACTTATCAAGAGTGGAAAATCTACTAATATTAAGCATATATCAAACTGCAACTATAATTTAAGCAAGAGGGTATAGGAGATGATACCAAAGTACTTTTGATGCCAACCTTACTAAGGCATCAAGATGACTTGAAATTGCAACTTTGAGATGGTATAATCTTTGAATCCTCAAGCAACTTCAATCAACCAACTTCATCTCACCCTTGTGTGGTAGCTCCCCTTACAATAGAGCAAGAAACCTTTGGTACCCGAATGACTTTGGGTCCTTGGGGGTTAGTTGGCCTAGGTATCCAAAGTGTCTTAGCAACACTTGGATTCTTCTTAAATGCACAATCATAGATTGCATGGCCATATGTACCACAACAAAAATAATGTCCATGAAACTTTTTATTTTCTCTATGGACATGTGATTTATCACTAGAATGCTTGACATGTGAGCTATGATGAACATGAGCATTCTTAAATGAAACATTTTTCTTTTGAACATGAGATTTAATGGTAGAATGCTTAGCATGGGAATAATGATGAACTTTGGCATTGTTTACATAAGCATTTCTCATTCTAGTGTTCTTAGTAGATGAAGCATTTTTAAATTCATTTACTTTCTTATTCAAGAAAATAATCTCACTTTTCAAATCATTCATGAATTTTTGAATAGCATGCAATTGAGTTTTTAACATGTTATTTTCGTTCTTTAAATTATCATTTTTATGTTTCAAGTCCTTAATCTCAAGTTTCATATCATCATGACATGAATCAAATGACCTAGATTTCAATTTTTCATTTTCCAATTTGAACTCATGCAAGCAAGAATTAAGCGTCACAATTTCTTTCTTTAACATTTTATTTTCCTTATGCTTTTTAATTAGCAAGGCATACATGTTTTTGTACTCATCCATTAATTCATCATAAAGCAAATCATGAGATCTAGATGAGTTAGTGCTATCATTTTCATTAATACGACTAGAAGGAGAATGGTGTACCTCATTGTTATTATTCATGAGGCAATCTTTTGAGATGGTTTCATAGTCATGACAAGAGGATGCTTCACTTGAATAAGATGATGATGTTGGTTGAAATGACCACACTAGAGGGGCGGTGAATAGTGTGTTTACTAATTCTTATTAGCCTAAATCCGATTTTAATCGTTTCTTTGGTTACTTAGGCAAATTATAAGTTGAGTGACTAAATGCGGAAGCAATAATAAAACAATTAAGCACAAACAGAATATCAATGCAAACACAAGAATTTATAGTGGTTTGGCCCCAATGCCTACTCCACTACCTAAGCACCCTGCTTAGGATTTCCAAATTTAGTTTTACTAAATTAACGATGTTTCCCTTACATAGAGGACTTTGACTCGAAGATTCTCACTCTCGACCTAAGGCACTTCCACACCCGGGAGTCTCTGCCTTCTTTCAGAGAGCACTCTTCCACCTCAACCTAAGGGACAACTCAACTAATCCTAGTAAACTATGTTTACACAAGTGGCTTTACACCTTCTACACCAAGGATACCACTTACATAGAAGACCTAATACTAGGTCTTCTTACAAGCTTGAATACAATGAAAGAAATCACAAAAATATACAAGTAATGGAGCAAATAAATAGTACATCAATTACTTAGCTCCAAACACGAGTCCTAGTTCCCCTTGATGCCTTGAGATGATGAATCGATAAATCTTGAAGGCTAAATCAAGGTGTGTATCTTGGAAACTAGGTTTATCAAAAGGATGGTGCAAGAAAATCTTTAGAATGATCAAGAATGGCTCAATGAAGTTTTTAGAGTGATCAAAAGTTATTTACGGAAGGCTGGGTTTGGGTATTTATAACCCTGCAACAGAAATAACACGTCAACGGGCGGAAAACTAGTCATTTCCGCCGTTTGGTTGCATGTCGGTCGATCATCGGTCGACCGACCAATCGACCGCTTGACCGACCGCTGGCTCAATCTCTCTGTGTGGTCGACCGATGGGTTGATCGCCTGACGCAATTCCTGTGATCTGCAATTTTTTCACCGAATGGCTACTGCCATTTTTTGGCATCAGTCGGTCGACTATCCGGTCGACCGAAGTGGCCTTTTGTCACTTTTTAACACCATTCGGTCGACCGACCGATCGATTGAAACTAGGCTGAGCAATTTGGTTTGCTTTGTTTCACTGCTCGTTTGGGTTTCGTTTTCACTAAGCCTACTTATATAATATTTATTAACTTTAAAACATCTAAAAATATAAATGTTATATAAGGATTACCCCCCATTTGGATTCAATAAAAATATCTAAAACATCAAAATCCTTAAGAATCAAAATCTAGTTTTTGGGGTCTAGTACAAATTTTCAGAAAACAGAACTTTTCTAATTTTCCGGATCAAATAAGGTTAGGCTAAAGGCTTCCAAAAATTCCTAAAAAATACATCGTTATCTAATTTTAACTCAAGGAACAATTACCACTATTTTTTATGTCAAGAAACTATCTAGGTCATATAGCCCTCCAAGGAGCTCCCCAGGCTTAGTGAATTCAGGGCGATTTCCGAGTTTTCATGTTTTGGGTTTTGAGTTTGGTTTTAGGGTTCTTTGCATCATAAAGAGGATATGCAACATATCTAGACACCCTAAACCTAAACTCTAACTTCTTGAAGAATCCCGAGCGCCGACGAGCATCCTTGCCGATTTCTCCGATTTCTTTGATTTTTCCGATCGGGGATGTCGAGCGCTAACCGATTTGGAACCTGAAAGATTTCTCAATGAAACATTAGTTCCATGTTTGTTATCATCAAAACCAAGATTAAGACCAAGGTTGAAAACCTTAAGCCAACAAATGATGTGGAAGCACTTGACCTCTTCTTCGCCTTGTTCTTCATGGAAGGACAATTTTTCTTCACATGCCCATTTTCCTTGCATGTATGACACACTACCTTCCTTTTTCGGCTCTTGGAGTTATTCCTTTGACTAGAAGAGATATGGGCATCAAAACCAAGGTTAGGGGGAGATGAATGACCATTGTCATCACTACCTTCATTAGAAGTGTCAATCTCTTCGGTTTTGGCATAATCATATAAAACATTTAAAGTGGCCCATAAATCAAAAGCCGTAGAATAATGCATGATTTTTTCAAGGATGTTATTTGGTATGGCACAAAATATGCAATTCATCGCTTCTCCATTAAATTAAAACATTTTGTTGTCAAGTTCACTCCAATCATGCATGACAACCTTAGGATAAGTGTATTTAAATTTCAACATGTTATAAACACCAAAACTTCTAGTCTTTAAGAAGGAATACATACTAGACTTCCAAAGACCAAAGTTTGATTCATCGAACCTAGGAGGTGAAGATGCTAAACTCTCTAGTGCCATTTTTTGGATCGAGAGACGATGTAGAAGAGATGGTGAAATCTCAACCTATGACCCGCTCTGATACCAATTGTTGGTGAAATGGCCACGCTAGAGGGGGGGGGGGTGAATAGTGTGTTAACTAAATCTTATCGCTAATTTCGGTTTTAAACATTTTCTTACAATTTAGGCAAAATGCAATTTATCGACTAAATGCGGAAGCAATAATAAAACAATTTAAACACAAGCAATATATCAACGCTAACACAAAGATTTATAGTGGTTTGGCTCCAATGCCTACTCCACTACCTAAGCACCGTGCTTAGGATTTCACACCCAAATCCACTAAATTATGAGTAGCTTACAATCGAGGACTTTATACCGAAAAGACCCTACACTCACCTCGAAGGCACTTCCACACCCAAAAGTATCCCGCCTTCCTACCGAGTGAGCTTTCCCACCTCAATTCTTAAGACCTACACTTAACTTAGTTTACACAAGTGGCTTTACACCTTCTACACCAAGGATACCACTCAATCACAAGACCTAACACTAGGTCTTGTTACACGCTCAAGTAAATCAATTCAAAACAAAATAAAAATACTTTAATCACAAGAAGAGAGTAAAGAGGACTTATCACAATAAGAACACCTCTTCTTCTTGAGCCTAGCACCCTTGATGAGTCCTTTAATGAAGAACACTTGAAGATGAGGGATCAAGAACTAGGTTTGAAGGATTTGATCAATGAGGAGCTTAGAGGATGCTAAAGATCACTCTTTGAGACTTAGAAGCATCAACATTATACTAGGAATGAGTTGGGATGGGTATTTATAACCCCGGCCCCAAACACCAAGGCTCGTCAATGGGCATTTTTCTACCCGTTGGCGATGCCCGGTCGTTTGCCGATCGATCATCGGTCGACCGATGGATCGACCGCCCAAGCGACCGCAGCATTTTGCCACTTCTGGGCGCACTTCGGTCGATCGAATGGTCAACCGAATTGGCTACTGCCAATTTTTCACCGCATTTGGTCGACCGAATTGGCTACTGCCAATTCTTGACCACATTTGGTCGACTGATCGGTCGACCGAACCTAGGCTGAACTTGATTTTTTTTTTTCAGCCTTCTTCTTGGACTTCGTTTTCAGGTTCCGACCTTCAACGAGCGTCAACTTGGAGAGCTTTCCATGTGTTCTTTAGACTCGTCCAAGACATCTTTGGTGCACGCGTCGAACTTCTAGTGATTTTTGCAATGAACCCGAACGCGTCGATCAATGTCCTTCCGATTTTTTGATTTCTTTGATATTTCTGATCGAGGACATCGAGTGCTAATTAATATGGAACCTAAAAGAAATTCTCCATAAAACATTAGTTCCAAACATTAGTTCCATATTTGTTATAATCAAAACCAAGATTAAGACCAAGGTAGAAAACCTTAGGCCAACATCGTCAACAGGGATTTTTTTGCCCGTTAGCGACGCCCGGTCGCTTGCCGGTCGATCGTCGGTCGATCGACTGATCGAACGCCCAATCGACCACGGCAATCTGCCACTTTTGGGCACACTTCGGTCGATCGACTTGCCTACTGCTAGTTTTTGCTAGCATTCGGTCGACTGAACCTAGGCTAGAAACTACATCTTTGAATCTTCTTGTTGCGCTCTTTATTTCCGGGTTTCGGCCTTCAGCGTGCTTCAACTTGGAGGTGTAATATCCCAGATATTTAAATTTATTATTTTTTCCTTTTATGTGTATTTGCCAGCTTAGCGTACTAGTTCGTGGTTGAGTCGAGTCGACTCATGGTCCGGAGCGAGCTTGCGAGCTTGGGTAAGTAAAATATAAATTTATAAATTTATGAATTTTTAGGCTTGGGTGGTTGAGAGTATTTAATTTAGTGTTGTGTGTATATAATTGCTAATTATGTTCATATGGGTATTTAATTAATTGTTTGTGATTTATTAGAATGAGATTAATTAAATTATTTAAGTCTATTGGGTTAGCGGGTTTTAGTTTTGGCTTAAGGTGGATGCGGGTTGTGAATTAATGGTTTAAGGGCTTAGGGTTGAGGAGGGTGTACAAAACCCCCCCTAATGGCTTGTGGCTCCTATTTTGGCGCCACCTAAAAAGTTGAGAAAGGGAGCCAGCCGCCAAGCCAAGCCAAGCCGCCAGCCCCCTTTCCCTTTCTCCTTGGAGCCGCCACCCAGAGCCAAGCCGAGCCACTATTTTTTCTTCCTCTTCTTCTCTTCCTTCTTTCTCTTTGGAGCCGAGCCGCCTGCTTCCTCTCCCTCTCTTCTTTCCCTTTGGAGCCAAGCCGAGAGGAGCCAGCCAAGCCAGTCCCTCTCCTTCCCCTCTCTCCCTCTCTCCAAGCCGGCGGTTTGGAGTGAAGCCGAATTCGAGGGTCGTCATCCGGGATTTCTTTCCTAATATTTTTCCAAATTAAGGTGAGTGGTTTACCCTCTCTCTTCAGGATTTTAATCGAATTTTTGAAGCCGTTCGTGACGGCTCGGTATTTATGCCTTGTTCTTGGATTTTTTTTGAGTTCTTGCCATATTTTCTTGATGTGCAAATCATGATTTATTCTTCCAAATTTGGCTTCTTGATTTGTGGATTAAATATGTGATTTTGGGTAGAAATCATATGGTAGGAGTAAGATCTTGATAATAACTAATTAATGGTTCTTGAGAAGGGGATTCTTGATCCTAATGTTTGACTCTTGATTTAAGTGTATGAGTTATTGTTAATCTTGATTAAAAGCATGATTTCTATGAATTAGTTCCTGAGATTAGTATTCTGTCATAATGGTAATTTAGGAATTATTTTTTTGTTAATTTTCGGATTTAATTCTATAAATATGCTGAAATGGCATGTTTGCTGAAATTGTATGCTGAGATGATGAATCTGTGCTAATTTTAATTTATTTGCTTTGATGTGTGTGCATGTGTGAATATAGTTGTGTAACCTATCGTTTCGACCAGAAAACATAGTTTGGAAACATAGGACAAACTTTGGAGACTAGATTCGGGTCAGACACAGCAGCTCTGGGAAGAACAGTAACCTAAAACAAAATCCTAATTGAGATAATCTAAATTTTAATTCTATAATTAAAATTGAGGTTAAGGGTGAGCATAATCTGTTATCAACCAACTTACAAGGTGTTCATGAAATAAAACCACACGGGTTCATGATATTACAAGTCTAAGGGATAGGGGTCGGGTTTGGAGTGTTGAGACACTTCATAATGTGGACACCCCTAGGACACCGCAGGGGGATCTTGACTTAGGTCTTGATGTGCCATATCCTTGGGAATGGCGGAGCGGCTCGATTAGGAGCTGGGGTTCTGGCTACGCCCGGGTGGTTGGACGCCAAAATTCCCAACCTTCAGGATAAGTTCGGAGGGCCTTTCCTGATTATCCTAGTATGTGAGGTTGCCTCTAGGCATGGTAGGAATTCGACCCGATGCACCTCTTGATGGTGATGTTTCCCTTGGGCATGGTAGGGATTCGACCCGATGCACCTCTTGACGGTGATGTTGCCTCTAGGCACGGTAGGGCATCGACCTGATGCACCTCTTTGATGGTGATGTTGCCTTCGGGCATGGTAGGGCTTCGGCCTTATGCACCTCTTTGATGGTGATGTTGCCTTCGGGCATGGTAGGGCTTCGACCAGATGCACATTTTATGGCTGATGTTGCCTTCGGGCATGGTAGGGCTTCGGCCTGATGCACCTCTTTGAGAACTAGATGCCGTGGGCATGGGTGGTCTGTTGGCCTGGTAGCTAGTCACACCTTTGTGACATTGCCTCTATAGAGATAGATATATTTTTGTTATCTCTGTGGTGTTGATTTGTGGGGGTTGGTAAAACTGCTCATTGAGTTCTTTGAACTCACTCGTTGTTGTTGTTTGTTTTTTTTGGCAGAGGACCGTGAGGTGGGCTGGAGCACTTGGTGCAGCTGGAGGGCAGAGGAGCCACATAATCTCATAGCAGTCCTACTTAGGGGTCGTAGTCGAGTCTGTAGTAGGCTGTCATGCACTTTTATTTTGGTATTTGGAGTTGTAGTCCCATGGGGACATTCACGTTTTATTCAGTTTTATTTATTAAAAGAATTATTGCTCTTCGATTTATTTCCGCACTTGAAATATATATTTCAAACGTTGTTGTTTTGAAATGAAAATCTGTTTTGGTTCTTTTATTATTAAAAGCTATTATTTACTTGTTGTTTATGATGTTGGCATGTGCATTAGTTAGGCTGCGGGGTATAGGTATGTATACCCTGGCCGGTCATGTGACCCTACAAGTGGGGCGTGATAGGAGGCCTTCTCTAGACTCGTCCATGACGTCTTTGGTGTACACATCAAACTTCTAGAATTTTCGCGACGAACATGAACACGTTGACTTATGTCCTTCCGATTTTCTGATTTCTCCGATATTTCAGATCGAGGACTTTGAGCGTTAACAGATATGGAGCCTGAAAATATTCCTCAATGAAACATTAGTTATTTAGTTCCATGTTTGTTATCATCAAAACCGTGATTATGACCAAGGTAGAAAACCTTAGGCCAACAATCTCTCCCTTTTTGATGATGACAAACATCCTTAAGAAAATATATTCGTTAAAGCACAAAGGATATCAATCATGGGATTTCCCCCCAATCAACATGCATATCTTTATAATAGAACTCCTCCTATCTATATGCATTATTTTCCTATATTTTCTTCCCATTTTAATTAAATTTTTCTTCCCCTTTTGACATCACTCAAAAAGGGCAATAAAAGTCAATCAAAAGTCAAAGTAGGGACTCCAAAAGTTTGTTTTTCATGAAAGTCAAAGCCAACCAATTCAAGTGATGAAAACAAGACATCGAATAAGAGACTAAGTCATACATGATAGCAATATATGATAAATAAATTCAAAGTCTAGAAATCATTTATAAGCGTAAGTATAGATATTTTCATGTATCGATCAAATATTTAAAAATTATTTTAGAAATGATTTTTCACTTAAAATGAGTAGAACGATACCATAAGTGAATTTGAAATATCATACTTCAAGTCTCGATCGAAGATTTCGACGGAAATCCGAAGTATCGAAAAATGAGTAGTTGGGAAGAACGATACTTTAAAGTTTCAAAATCCAATTTCAAAAATCCAAATCAAATCACATTCATACTCAAGATTTTCAAAAATTTTATGCCATAAACTAGATTTTTCAAGGAAGATGTAGATTCAAGAATTAACAAAAAATAATTTTTTTTTGCATTTTTCTAAAATTCACTAATTTCTAGTGGCATTTTCGTAAATAATTGGAATTATCAAAATTTTTCCATATTTCATTCAAACTTTCCAGATACTAAGATATGGTCATCTAAAGCTTGTGTATCAAGTTTGAAGCGAAAATAATATCGTTTGATCAAAATTTCAACTTAGCACGGTTTCATTCGAAGTTGGCATGAAAACATGAAAATGCTAAGTACCAAATTTTGCTATCTACTCATGTTTTCTCTAACTTAGACACCTGAACATCTAACATGAGTGAATCTAATTATATTGATCAAGTTTGGGCTGAAAAGGAGGTTTCTAAGTCACTTTGTTGACTTAGATCAAAGAGATACTTATGTATACATAAATCAAATTCTTAAATCCCTATCAAATCATATTCTTGATGAAATTTTTTGAAACTTTAACTGTAGAAACTAAATTTTGCAAGGAATATACAGGTTCATGAATCAGTAAAAAATTAGTTTTCTAGAAATTCCTAAAATTCTTGAAAGTCCAGGGGCATTTTCATAAATTCTAGGTATTTTTTTTCAAAAGTTGTCAATTTTGCTTCAAACTTTTCGGACATTGCTGAATAATCATTTAAGATGCGCGTGTCAAGTTGGAGCTCAAAATGAAATTTCTAAGTCTATTTTTGAACCGATCTCAATTGCAACCCAAAACTCATTTTTAAGATATCGCTCAAGGTATCAATTTTTTTTTGGAAATGATTTCACTCAAAGAATAGTGAGAACGATATTAGAAATGGAATCAAAATAGTATACACCGAGTTTCATTTGCAGTTTTCGATGAAAAATCAAAGTATCGAAAAGATTGATATTTCAAGAGGGTGATACTTTGCATTTTTGAAATCCAACTTCAAAATTCCACTATAAATTCGATTCTTAATGAAAATTGATGAAATTTTTACTCAAGAAACTATATTTTTCAATTAATATGCAGTTTCAAGAATTATTTAAAAATGATTTTTCTATATTTTTCTAAAAATAACTGAAAATTCTAAAATTTCAATGACATTTTTGTAATTTTCAGTTATTTTTCAACATGTGCTCAATTTTTATTCAAACTTTTATGACACCACAAAATGGTCATGTAAAGAGTGTATGTCAAGTTTGAAAAGAAAATTATGTCCTTAAGTCAAGATATCAACCTAGCATGGTTTCATTCAAAACTAAACTAGTTATCATGAAACTTGCTAAGTGTCAATCTTATCATTTACTCATGGTTTTTCAAATTTAAACCAATGGGCACCTAACATGAGAAATTCTAAACTAGTTCCCCAAATATGGATTGAAAATGAGACATCTAAGTCAATTTGTTGACTTGAGTCAACTTGATCCAAAAGAGGTTATCTTGAAATGACCTCTATGTCATTTTATCCATATGAATTTCTCATTCTAAATGCATGGAAACATGTTATACCTATTCTTAAACATGTTTATGAAGTTTGAACTCAAAAAGAAATGTCCAAGTCGATTTGTTGACTTGGGTCAAACTTTTCCAAGTTTAAGTCCTATAAAGTGAGTTATCATTTGCTCAATTTCTCATGAATTTTTAATTTTAAGCACATGGCAACTAAACATTAACACACCTAAACATGTTCATCTAATTTTTAACTTAAAATGAAGTCTCTAAAGAAAAATTTCAAGCTAGTCCGATTTCATAAGTATCATGATATCATGAAATGAGCTAAGTTATCAAGATTTTTCTTACTCATGAAAATTCAAACAATTATCATGCATAATCAATCTTGAGCATAGAGAAATCATTTAAGCATAATTATTAAGGTAATTAAGCAATGTTTTAACAAAAGTAAAACTCACCTCTTTCGAGAGAATTTTGTCAAACTTGTCAATTACTTTTCAATTTTCTTCATGATAGCATAGTCTTCTATTAACATTCTCAACTTGCAAGTAGACTTCATTAGTAGATTTAATGAAACTAAAACTACGTAATATCCTATATAATTAAATTTATTATTTTTTCTCTTGTGTGTGTGTTTTCCAGCCTAGTGGACTAGTTGTGGTCGAGTCGAGTTGAATCATGGTCCGGAGCGAGCTTGCGAGCTCGGGTAAGTAGGATATGAATTTATGAATTTTAGGCTTGGGTATTTCAAATTATTTAATTTGATGTTGTGTGTGCATAATTATTAATTATGTTCATGTGGGTGTATTTAATGGATTGCTTATGATTTATCTTGTATTAATATTAAATTAATTAAGTCTATCAGGTTAGTGGGTTTTGGTTTTGGCTTAAGGTGGATGTAGGTTGTGGATTAAGGATTTAAGGGGTTAGGGTTGAGGAGGGAGTATAAAACCCTTCCTCATGGCTTGTGGTTCCTATTTTGGAGCCACCTAAAAAGTTTAGAAAGGGAGCCAGCCGCCAAGCCAAGCCAAGCCACCAGCCCCTTTCCCTTTCTCCTTGGAGCCGCGGCTACCTAGAGCCGAGCTGAGCCGCCTGCTTCCTCTTCCTCTCTTCCTTCCTTCCCTTCGGAGCCGAGCCGAGAGGAGCCGAGCCAAGCCGCCTGCTTCCTCCCCTCTTCCTCTCTTCTTTCCCTTTGGAGCCAAGCCAAGGGGAGTCGAGCCGCCCTCTTCTTCCCCTCTCTCTTCGGGATTTTAATCTGATTTTTGAAGCCGTTCGTGATGGCTCGGTATTTATGCCTTGTTCTTGGATTTTCTTCGAGTTCTTGCCATATTTTCTTGAAGTGCAGATCATGATTTATTCTTCCAAATTTGGTTTCTTGATTTATGGATTGCATGCTTAGGATTAAATCTGTGATTTTGGGTAGAAATCATGTGGTAGGATTATGATCTTGATAATGACTAATTAAGCGTTCTTGAGAAGGGGGTTCTTCATCCTAATGCTTGACTCTTGATTTAAGTGTACGGGTTCTTGTTAATCTTGATTAAAAGCATGATTTTTGTGAAATAATTCCTGAGATTAGTATTATGTCCTAATGGTAATTTAGGGATTTAATTTATGTTAATTTTCGGATTTAATTATATAAGTTTGTTGAAATTGCATGTTTGCTGGAATTTTATGCTGAGATGATGAATCTGTACATGTTGAAATTTCATAGGGCTTCGACCTGATGCACATTTTGTTGGTGATGTTGCCTTCGGGCATGGTAGGGCTTCGGCCTGATGCACCTCTTTGAAGAGTTAGATGTCGTGGGCAAGGATGGCTTGTTGGCCTGGTAGCTAGTCACACATTTGTGACATTGCCTCTATAGAGATTGATATATTCTTGTTATCTTTGTGATGTTGATTTGTGGGGGTTGGTAAAACTGCTCACGGAGTTCTTTGAACTCACCAGTTGTCATTGTTTTGTTTTGTTTTGCAGAGCCTAACCTGTGAGGTGGGCTAGAGCACTTGGCGTAGCTGGAGGGCAGAGGAGCCACATGATCTCATAGCAGTCCTAGTTAGGGGTCGTAGTCGAGTTTGTAGTAGGTTGTCATGCATTTTTATTTTGGTATTTGGAGTTGTAGTCCTATGGGGACATTCACATTTTATTCAGTTTTATTTATTAAAAGAACTGTTGCTCTTCGATTTATTTCCGCACTTGAGATATGTATTTAAAACCTTGTTGTTTTGAAATAAAAATCTGTTTTGGTTCTTTTATTATTAAAAACTGTTATTTATGATGTTGGCATGTGCATAAGTTAGGCTGCGGGGTATAAGTATGTATACCCTAGCCGGTCACGTGACCCTACAATTGGATTGTGACAAGCTACTAGCAAGCAACCCAAACCAAATAACAAAGAGAAAAATGAAGTATCTTTTTCAAAATCCATTTTGCTAAATAGTTTGAAATCTGTTTCAAAACATGTTATCATGAATTCGAAATGAATTTTAAGATATCACAAATTTTATATTAATGAAAAATTGATCTCCAACCCTTTCTATAGGTTGAAAACCGAAAGACCACAATGAGCCTATGATTTAGAACCGAAAGGTCGCTTAGGTTCATTATAGGCAACTAAGGTCTCCAAAGAGACCGGGAAATCAAAAATAAAAAGTGTTTTTTCGAGAAATATAACGAGAGCACGGAAATCAACCAAAGTAATTTATGTATCAAAATTCCAACTATAATATAGGAATTAAGTGATAGGAATGATACCGATGTATTTTTTATTTCAACTTTACTAAGGCATCATGATGACTTGAAGTTGCAACCTCATGAAGATTTTTTTCAACCGAATCCGAGGTCAAGTTCAATATTTCATTTGTCATTCATCCTTGCGTGGTAACTCCCCCTACAAAAGAACAAGAAACTTTTGGTACCCAAATGACTTTTGTTCATTGGGGGTTAGATGGTCAAGGAATCCAAACTTTCCTAGCTACACTTGGATTTTTCTTGAAAGCACAATCATTAATGGCATGGCAAAAAATACCACAACAAAAACAAAGGTAGTGACACCACAGCTTCAATGGGAACACCAGTGCTGCTAGCTCAAGATCATGAGTCGAGTAATTCTTCTCGTGGACCTTCAGCTGCCAAGAGGCATAAGCTATCACCCTGCCATTCTGCATCAACACACAACCCAAGCTGACCCGGGAGGCAACACAATAAACAACAAATCCTCTCGAGCCTGAGGGTACTGCTAGAACTGGTGCCGACGTCAAGCAGTCTTGAGCTTCAAAAAACTCTCCTCATACTTACTGTCCTATTCAAACTTGACCTACTTCTGAGTTAAGCGGGTCAATGACGCTGCAATCCTGGAGAAATTCTCCACGAATTTTCTATAATAACCTGCCAACCCCAGGAAACTGTGAATCTCAGTGACATTAGTCGACATTTTCTAATTCTGAACTGCTTCTATCTTCGCGGGGTCTACTTTTACTCCTTCCCTGGACACCACATGGCCAAAGAATTCTACACTCTCCAGCCAGAACTCGCACTTGGTTAGTTTTGCATACAATCTGTGGTCCCTGAGAATCTCCAAAACTACCCTTAATTGATGATACCCTGACCGTAGGTCAATCTTGGAAAACCCCTAAGCCCCCTGAAGTTGATCAAATAAATCATCGATCCTGGGAAGCGGGTACTGGTTCTTCACCATCACCTTATTAAGTTATCGATAGTATATGCACATCCACATGGATCCATCCTTTTTTTTCACAAAGAGCACTAGAGCACCCCAAGGCGTAACACTTGGGCGAATGAAGCCCAACTTAAGAAGCTCATGCAATTGGGATTTCAACTCCCTCAACTCAGCTGGTGCCATCTGATACGGCGGAATGGAGATCGGCTTCACCCCAGGCTGCAAGTCAATACAGAACTCAATATCTCTCGCTGGAGGCAACCCTGGCAACTCCTCTAGAAACACATCAGAGAACCTACATACCACAGGCGTTGCCTCCATACTCCGGGCCACGGCTCCGCTGTTCTCAGCCATAGATACAAAGGCCAAGAATGATTGCCAACCGCCTAGAAGTAGCTTCCGAGCCTTGAGAGCTGAAATCGACACCAACGAATCTCGCCTTCCCCCAAACCAGAAGGTAAACTAGGGCAACTCGGGCTTACTGATGGTCACAGTCTTAGCCCTGCAGTCCACTGAGGCGAAATGGTCCGCCAACTAGTTCATGCACAAAATCACATCAAGCTCCAACATCGGCAGGAGTGTCAATTCGGCCATCAGGACGTGCCCACAAATGACCACCTTGCAGCCTCAAAAGACTGTCTCTGCCAGCACAAAAACACCCATAGGTGTAGACACCACAAGAGGCAACTCAAGAACAGAGGGTTTCTTTGTCAACTTAGCAGCAAACAAAGGATATACAAAAGAGTGCATAGCACCCAGATCAAACAAGACATATGCAATGGCAGAACCAACAACAAGGTTACCTGACACTACTACCCTGGACGCCTCAGTGCCCTCTTGGTTCATAGCAAACACCCGAGCAACGGGCCTCTTTGATCCAGCAGCTTGTTGGCCTCCACCCTGAGTCTGACCCCTCTGAACCATGGAACCCACTGACATTGGTGCCTTTCCTCTGGTCTGATCAGGCTGCTGACTGCCCTTGCCAGGACAATCCTTTAAGTAGTACCCAACCTGTTCGCACCCAAAACATGCCTCAGAGCGAAACCGCTCTGGGTCCTGCTCAACTCCGGTCGCACATAATCATGGCCTTTAAGCATAAGGTCGCTTTACACCCATAATTTATATTTCCCGAAATCTAGGGGAAAGATCCTCCCATCAATCCAAAATTTCGGCTATAGGGGAAATTTACCGTAAGCCAACCCCTATAGATCCCTTATGCAGAACTCTATCAACCAGCCCTCCTAGGATACCTAGGGCTGCCCTAACCAGACTGCACCATAAATATTTAAACTATATGACTAGACCCAATGAATCATTCAAGATACTAAGCAAACAAAGGTAGCCCCCAAAAATGATGCACTCTCTAGCACATGGCCATTCACGGCCTCAAGTTGTGCCACCCTGGGACTATTCAAATTCCTCCTCAACTGGTCGTCTACTTTTATGACCCCGGCCCCGCCATCAGCCTCCGCTCTGGCCTCGACCCTGGCCCCGCGTGGAGTTACTTCCACTGCCGCTCTATATGGCACTAAAAGGCCTCCATCAATATGAAAACACTAGAAAGAAAACATCACAATAAGACAATTTAATTCACCCTAAACAAAATTTTGCAACTTAACCACAAGTCGCGCTGAGGTGCAGACTTAGCCCATTAATATCATAACATACCCTCTAACGTATACTGAGACGCTAGCAATGCCCTATACGGTAACAACTATAGGTCGTAGTAAGACAAAACCACATGCTCTAATACCACATTGTCACGCCCCAACTCAGGGTCACGTGATTGGCCAGGGTATACGTGCCTATACCCCACAGCCTAACCCATGGACATGCCAACTCAACAACAAAACATAACAGAAAGAAATAATGAGTTTTATTTCAAATGGAAAACCAAACCAGAATTTATTATAAGTAAGTTTAGCAAAATAATAAAGTGCGGAAATAATAAATTAAGTTCAACTGTTCATTTACAAATGAAATCTGACATAAAGACATGAATGTCCCAAGGACTACAACTCCAAAATACTAAAACACAAGTGTATGCCAAAACTACTACAAACTCGACTACGACCCCTAACTAGGAATGCCAAGAGATCAATGTAGCTCTGCTGCCCTCCAGCCGCGCCAAGTGCTCCATTCCTCCTCACCGGTCAGGCTCTATAAAATAAAAACAACGACAACATATGAGTTCAAAGAATTCAGTGAGCGGTTCTACCAACCCCCATGAGAAAACCAAACAAAGATAATAAGTATGGAGATGAAACATCTATCTCAAGCAGGAAAAGTCACAGGGATGTGACTAGCTAACACGCCACTTGGCCACACATGCCCAAAGGCATCCAACACCCCAAACGGTGAAGAACAACTGGCCTAAGCCAACCATGCCCTAAGGCAACAAAACCTACTAGGATAATCGGGATTGGCCCATCCGAACTTGCTCCAAGAGACGCGAAGGAACAATCAGGATTCGCCTGTCCGAACTTGCCCCTTTAAGATATCTCAGGAATAATTGGGATTTGTCCGTCCAAACTTATTCCTTAAAAGCAACTCTGGAATAATTGGGATTTGCCCGTCCGAACTTATCCCACAAGGCCACACAAGAATAATCGGGATTTGCCCATCCGAACTTACTCCACAAGATAATGTAGGAATAATCGGGATTCGCTCATCCGAACTTATTCCTTTAATTATAGAATTTTGGGAACAATCGGGATTTGCCCATCCGAACTTGTTCCACACGATACGCAGGAACAATCGAGATTTGCCCATCCGAACTTGTTCCACAGGTTGGGAATTAGCCATCCAAGCTTCCGGGCCTAGCCCGTAATCTGGCTCCTAACAGAGCCTCTCCGCCATACAATAAGATATGACATAACATGACCTAAGTTAAGTGCCTCCTACAGTGTCTTAAGGACGTCTCTATTGGTAAAACTCCAAAACACCCAATGCCCGATTCCAACTCTTAGACCCGTAATGTCATAAACCCGTGAGTTTTTATTTCATGCATAAGCTTTACTTGTTGGTTCATAACATATTATGCTGCTGTAATATCCTAGATATTTAATTCATTTTATTTTTTTTCTGTTGCGTGTGTTTACCAGCCTAGCGGACTAGTTCGTGGTCGAGCCGAGTCAACTCATGTTCTAGAGTGAGCTTCCGAGCTCAGGTAAGTAGAATATAAATATATGAATTTATGAAATAAGGTTTGAGTGATTGGAATTATTTTTAATTATTGTGGTGTTTGGATAATTATGAATTATGCCTATATGAGTGCATTTAATTAGATGCTTATGATTTAATTGTGTGTTTAATCAGGCCTAAATTAATTTAATTAAGTTTATCGGGTTAGCGGGTTGGTCTTGGCTTAAGTGGATGCGGGTTGGGGTTAAGTTAGAAGTGTTAGGGTTGAGGAGGAATTATAAAACCCTCTCCCCTAGGTTGTGGCTCCAATTTTTGGAGCCACACAATTATGAGAGGAGGAGCCAGCCGACAGCCCAAGCCGCCCCCTCCTCTTCTTCCCTTGGAGCTGCCGCCACCTAGAGTCGAGCCGCCAGAACCACTCCTTCTCCTTCCCTCTCTCTTCCTCCCCTTGGAGCCAAGCTAAGAGCAGCAGCCGAGCTGCCCTCTTTTCCGTCTCTCTCTCTCTCCAAGCCGGCGGCATGGAGTGAGCCGCCGCCTCATCTTCTCCTTCCTTTGGGTCGAGCCGTCGGGGTTTGGAGTCGGAACCAGAGGTTGTCGATTGGAAATCCTTCTCGAATCATTTTCCCTTTTCATGTGAGTGGTTTACCCTCTCTCTTTGGGATTTTAATCAGATTTTTGAAGCCGTTCGTGACGGCTCGGTATTTATGCCTTGTTCTTGGATTTTCTACGAGTTCTTGCCATGTTTTCTTGATGTGCAAATCATGATTTATTCTCCCAATTTGGTTTCTTGATTTGTGGATTGCATGCTTAGGATTAAATCTATAATTTTGGGTAGAAATCATGTGGTAGGATTAAGATCTTGATAATGACTAATTAAGGGTTCTTGAGAAAGGGGTTATTGATCTTAATGCTTGATTCTTGATTAAGGAATTCTTGTTATATATGCTAGATTTTATTTAGTAAAAATTATGAGATTGTATGCATGATTGGCATGATGAGTTGAATATGTGATGTTAGAAATTTGGGGATTTAATACTGCAAAATTCGAATTTTATTCCTTGATATGTTGGAAATTTCAGCTTTCTGAAATTTATGTGATGTTTGTTGAATCTGGACTGATTTTTGATTTCTCTGTTATTACGTGCTTAGATCTCTGAACATAGTCATGTAACCTATCGTTTCGACTAGAAAACATAGTTTGGAAATATAGGACATACTTTGAAGAGTCGATTCGGGGTATACATAGCACTTCTGGGCAGAACAAAACCCTAAAACAAAACCTTAATTAAGATGATCTAAATTTTAATTCTATAATTAAAATTGGGTCTAAGGGTAAGCATAATCTGTTATGAACTAAATTACAAGGTATTCATGAAATAAAACCACATGGGTTCATGACGTTATAGGTCTAAGGGGTAGGGGTCGAATTTGGAGTGTTTAGATGCTTCATAATGAAGACACCCTTAGGACATCGTAGGGGAATCTTGACTTAGGTCTTGATGCACCATATCCTTGGGAATGATGGAGCGGCTAGATTAGGAGCCAGGGTTCGGGCTACGCCCGGGTGGTTGTACGCAAAAATTCCCAACATACAGGATAAGTTCGGAGGGCCTTTCCTGATTATCCTAGTATGTGCGGTTGCTTCTAGGCATGGTAGGGATTCAACTCGATGCACCTCTTGATGGTGATGTTGCCTTTGAGCATGGTAGGGATTCGACCCGATGCACCTCTTGATGGTGATGTTGCCTTTGGGCTTGGTAAGGATTCAACCCGATGCACCTCTTGATGGTGATGTTGCCTTTGGGCATGGAAGGGATTCGACCCGATGCACCTCTTGACTGTGATGTTGCCTCTAGGCTTGGTAGGCCATCAACCTGATGCACCTCTTTGATGGTGATGTTGCCTATGGGCATGGTAGGGCTTCGTCCCGATGCACCTCTTTGATGGTGATGTTGCCTTTGTGCATGATAGGGCTTCGACCTGATGCATATTTTGTTGGTGATGTTGCCTTCGGGCATGGTAGGGCTTCGGCCTAATGCACCTTTTTGAAGAGTTAGATGCCGTGGGCAAGGATGGCTTGTTGGCCTGGTAGCTAGTCACACATTCGTGACATTGCCTCTATAGAGATTGATATATTCTTGTTATCTTTGTGATGTTGATTTGTGGGGGTTGGTAAAACTGCTCACAGAGTTCTTTGAACTCACCAGTTGTCATTGTTTTGTTTTGTTTTGCAGAGCCTGACCGGTGAGGTGGGCTAGAGCACTTGGCGTAGCTGGAGGGCAGAGGAGCCACATGATCTCATAGCAATCCTAGTTAGGGGTCATAGTCGAGTCTGTAGTAGATTGTCATGCATTTTTGTTTTGGTATTTGGAGTTGTATTCCCGTGGGGACATTCACATTTTATTTAGTTTTATTTATTAAAAGAATTGTTGCTCTTCAATTTATTTCCGCACTTGAGATATGTATTTAAAACCTTGTTGTTTTGAAATAAAAATCTATTTTGGTTCTTTTATTATTAAAAACTGTTATTTATGATGTTGGCATGTGCATGAGTTAGGCTGCGGGGTATAAGTACGTATACCCTGACCGGTCACGTGACCCTGCAATTGGATTGTGACAAGCTACTAGCAAGCAACCCAAACCAAATAGCAAAGAGAAAAATGAAGTATCTTTTTCAAAATCCATTTTGCTAAATAGTTTGAAATCCATTTCAAAACATGTTATCATGAATTTGAAATGAATTTTAAGATATCACAAATTTTATATTAATGAAAAATTGATCTCCAACCCTTACTATAGGTTGAAAACCGAAAGACCACAATGAGCCTATGATTTAGAACCGAAAGGTCGCTTAGGTCCATTATAGGCAACTAAGGTCTCCGAAGAGACCGGGAAATCAAAAATAAAAAGTATTTTTTCGAGAAATATAACGAGAGCACGGAAATCAACCAAAGTAATTTATGTATCAAAATTCCAACTATAATATAGGAATTAAGTGATAGGAATGATACCGATGTATTTTTGATTCCAACTTTACTAAGGCATCATGATGACTTGAAGTTGCAACCTCATGAAGATTTTTTTCAACCGAATCTGAGGTCAAGTTCAATATTTCATTTGTCATTCATCCTTGCGTGGTAACTCCCCCTACAAAAGAACAAGAAACTTTTGGTACCCAAATGACTTTGGTTTATTGGGGGTTAGATGGTCTAGGAATCCAAACTTTCCTAGCTACACTTGGATTTTTCTTGAAAGCACAATCATTAATGGCATGGCCAAAAATACCGCAACAAAAACAATGTCCATTAAATTTCTTTTTATTTATACTATGGACATGAGATCTAGTATAGGAATGCTTAACATGTGAATTATAATGAACATGAGCATTCTTAGAAAAGACATTTTTGTTTTGGGGTTTCCTAGATGAATCATTTCGATTTCCAGAACTTTTAATAGAGGAAGTATTAATCTTTCAATTCAAAATCAACATCTCATTTTTTAAATCATTCATAGATTTATGCAATGCATGCAATTGAGTTTTTAACAAGTTATTTTCCTTTTTCAAAATGTCATTTTTGTTTTTCAGATCCTCAGTGTCAATGTCTAAGATATCATGACATGAATTAGTGACACTAATTTTTAGTTTCTCATTTTCTAGTTTTACTTCATGTAAATGAGAACTAAGTGTCAAATTTTCTTGTTTTAATTTTTTATTTTCTTTATCCTTTTTAACGATCAAGGCATACATACTTTTATATTCGTCCAATAATTCATCATAAAGATGATCCGAGGAACTAGATGAATTAGATCTATGATTATGATTATCATGGCTAGAAGAAGAGCATAATTCCTCATAGATGTTCACGATGTTAGCTTTGTTATCATGGTGTGAGGATGCTTTACTTGATGCACGTGAGTGAGTGGAAGCATTTGACCTCTGTTTTGCCTTATTCTTCATACTAGGGCAATTCTTCTTCACATGCCCTTTTCTCATTGCATATGTGACATATCACCTTTCTCTTCCGACTCTTTGTACTTCTTTGGCTAGATGCACTATTAGCTTCAAGAACTTCATTAGATATAGGAGTATGACAATTGTCATCGTCTCTTTCACTTAGGGTAATAAGTTCTTTAGTTTTAGCATAATCATAAAGCATGTTCAAAGTAACCCAAATATCATATGCCGAAGTACAATGCATGATTTTTTCAAAAATATTATTTTTGAAAAACATTATTTTCCAAAGAACAATATATATAATTTATTGCCTTAGCATTTAACTCAAACCTATTAATTTGTTCTTGGGTCCATGCATCCATATTTTCCTTAGGTTCTATGTATTTTGACTTTACCATATTAAACACACCTATACCTTGAGTCTTTAAGAATGTATACATATTTCCTTTCCAAAGACCAAAGTTTGACTCATCAAACTTAGGTGGTACAGATGCTACCAACTCTAGTGCCATTTTTTGGATCGAAACTAGATGTAGAGGAAACAGTGAAATCTCAATCTACGACATGCTCTGATACCAAATGTTGGAGAAATGGTTACACTAGAAGGGGGGGTGAATAGTATGTTATCTAAATCATGTTGCCTAATTTCGGTTTTTTCGATTTTAATCATTTTCTTACAACTTAGGCAATTCAGAATTAGATGATTAAATACAGAAGCGATAAAATAAAGCAGTTAAGAAAATGCAAGAAGAACAATGCTAACACAAAGGAATTTATAGTGGTTCAGCTAACCACCTACTCCACTACCTAAGACCCGTGCTTAGGATTTCACACAAAAATGCACTAAATTAAGAGTGACTTACAATTGAGGACTTTACACCAGAAAGACACTACAATTCCTTCGAAGGCACTTCCACACCCGGAAGTATCCACCTTCACACCGAGTGAGCTTTCCCACCTCAATTCCTAAGAACAACTCCTAATCTAGTTTTACACAAGTGGCTTTACACCTTAAACACTAAGGTTACTACAAACTCGCTAGACCCTACACAAAGTCTATTATGCAATTAAGTTAATACAATGAAAAACAAACTAAAAACACTTTAATCACAAGAAGAGAGAAATGAGGACTTATCACAATATGATCACCTCTTCTTGTTGAGCCTAGAAAACTTGAAGGACCCTCCAATGATGAACACTTGAGATTGAGGGATCAAGGGCTAGGTTTTGAAGATTTGATCAAGAGAGAGCTTAGAAGATGCTTATGATCACTCTTTGAGGCTTAGATGCATCAATAACCAGGACTTTTACCTAAGGAACAATTACCGGGACTTTTGGTGCCAAAAAGATGTCTAGGTCATATTGTTGGCCCAAGGGTTGCCCCTAGTCTTCGATCTCTATTTTGATGATAACAAACATGAAGCTAATGTATTTGTGAAGTTTTGAGTCCATGTTGGGGTTACGATACGCGCGCAAAGTTCGCTTTGAGATAAACAAAAATCAGCAAAAATGGCTTCGAAAACGAGCTTGTAGATAATATAGAGCTAGGATTAGATTCTCTGTAATATGACTCTAGGAATCTATCCCAAGCCAATTTATAATGATATCCAAGTCATAACTTTGTAACGGAACCCGAAAACGAAGCGCGCAAGAAACAAACTTCAAATTCCAGCCATCAGCCCAAATTCGGTCAAATGCCTGGTCGGTCGGCGGAAGAAAAAAATTGGTAGTAGGCTTCAGCTCAGCATTCGGTCGACCGCCCGAAGCCAAAAAACAACAAAGTATTCGGTCGACCATCTGATCGATTGAATGTGGCCAAAAAGTGGTAGTAGTCATTCAGTCGCTGGGCGACCGATCAATAAGTCGACCGACGATCAACTGGCAAGCGACTGAATGGCGTCCAACGAGTAGAAAAATGTCCGTTGGAGTGAACTGTCGAGTGAGGGGTTATAAATACCCCTCACCAACCTTCATTAAGGCTCCTGAACAACTCTCTAAAGCTTCCTAAGTGTGATTTAAGCCTTCCAAAGTTGATTTGCTCGTGCTTGTTTCTTCGATTGACGATTTCTCTCAAGCGCTCATCTTCCATCGACTCCGACTTCAATTCGACCTCAACATCTTATGGAGTTAGAGGCGTTGAAGGCTTGGAAAGGAGCTCTTAGTTGTGGTTTACTCTTTAGCTCTTTTCATTATAATTTTACTTGTTATTTGGATTTGATTTTTCATTGTAAGCTTGTTAGGTGTGCTAGGTTAAACACCTTAGGGTTTTCTTTGTAGAATTGTGTTTTGCCTAGGTGAATAGGTTTGAGGCATTCTCAAAGGGTTGAGAAGCGAGTCCTCGGTTGTATTCGAAGGGAAACACAAAGTATATAAAAGATTTGGTTAGAAATCCTTGGTGTGGAGTCAAGGTAGTGGAGTAGGCGGTTGGCTGAACCACTAAAATTACTCGTCTTTGCCTTGTTTGTTTGGTTGTGCTTATTTGATAACTATTACTCGTCAAGCATCGTAATCTAGTGGAACGTTAGCTTGGGTCCATTCGAATCAAATCAAAATGAAATCGAATTTAACTTAGATTTAACCCAACACTATTCAACCCCCCCTTCTACGTTGGGTATTTGTTCAACACATATAGCCCTCTAAGGAGCTCCCTAGGTTTACTGACTTTCAAGACCGTTTTTTGATTTTCCGATTTTTCATGTTTTGGAGTTCGGGTTTGGTTTTTGGGTCTCTTCGGATTATCATGAGGTTTTACGACACGTGCTAGACACCCTAAACCTAAACTCTAACTTCCCAAAGAATCTCTAGCATCCTTGCCGATTTCTCCGATTTCTCGGATTTTTCCGATCGGGGACGTCGAGTGCTAACCGATTGGGAACCTGAAAATAATTCTCCAAGAATACAATAGTTCCATGTTTGTTATCATCAAAACCGAGATTAAGACCCAGGTTGAAAATCTTAGGCCAATAATCTCCCCCTTTTTGATGATGACAAACATCCTTAAGAAAATATCTACAATTAAGCATAAAGGATATCAAACATGGGATTTCTCCCCCTATCAACATGCATATCTATGAAAATAAACTCATTTTATCTATATGCATGGTTTTCCTATATTTTCTTCCCTTTTTACCTATATTTTTCTCACCTTTTGACATCAATCAAAAAGGACGAGAAAAATCAACTTATAGTCAAAGTTGAGACGAAAATATTTTTTTTATGAAAGCATGTAGATCTCAACACAAGGGATGAAAACCAAATATCTAATATGAGACTAAATCATACAAGATAGCAAAGAATGATAACTAAAATCCAAATTCGGAAATCATATATAAATTCAAGTATCGGTCAAAATATCAAAAACCATTTTAGAAATGAGTTTACTCAGGTAATTATCACGCACCAACTCAGGGTCACGTGACCAGCTAGGGTATACGTGCCTATACCCCGCAACCTAACCCATGCACATGCCAACTCAACAACAAAATATAACGGAAAGAAATAACAAGTTTTATTTCAAATTGAAAACCAAACTAGAATTTATTATTAGTAAGTTTAGCAAAATAATAAAGTGCGAAAATAATAAATCAAGTTCAACTGTTCATTTACAAATGAAATCTGACATAAAGACATGAATGTCCCCAAGGGACTACAACTCCAAAATACTAAAACACAAGTGCATGCCAAAACTACTACACACTCGACTACGACCCCTAACTAGGACTATCATGAGATAAATGTAGCTCCTCTGTCCTCCAGCCGCACCAAGTGGTCCAGCCCACCTCACCAGTCAGGCTCTGCAAAACAAAAACAACGACAACGGGTGAGTTCAAGGAACTCAGTGAGCGATTCTACAAACCCCCACGAGAGAACCAAACACAGATAACAAGCATGGATATGAAACATCTATCTCAACCAGGAAAAGTCACAAGGGTGTGACTAGCTAACACGCCACGTGACCACTCATGCCCAATGGCATCCAACACCCTAAACGGTGAAGAACAACAGGCCTAAGCCTACCATGACCTAAGGCAACTAAACATATTAGGATAATTGGGATTGGCCCATTCGAACTTATCCTAATATAAAGAAACTAGGGAATAATCGGGATTTGTTCATCCGAACTTATTCCTTAAAAGCAACTCGGGAATAATCGGGATTTGCTCGTCCGAACTTATCCCACGAGGCCACACAGGAACAATCGAGATTTGCCCAACCGAACTGGCTCCAAAAGATAACGTAAGAATAATTGGGATTCGTCCATCCGAACTTATTCCTTTAATTATAGAATCTTGGGAACAATCGGGATTTGCCCATCTGAACTTGTTTCACAAGATATGCAGGAACAATCGGGATTTGCCCATCTGAACTTGTTCCACAGGTTGGGAATTAGCCATCCAACCTTCCGGGCCTAGCCCGCAATTCGTCTCGTAACCGAGCCTCTTTGCCATACAATAAGATGTAGAACAACATGACTCTAGTTAAGTGCCTCCTACGGTGTCTTAGGGACGTCTCTATTGGAAAAACTCCACAACACCCAATGCTCGATCTCAACTTTTAGACCCATAGGGACCGTTTGGTACCCTGTATAAGCCTCCTGTAAAGTATTAGGATAATACTATATAGTATTTGGGAAAGGTATTAACTAATACTTGCACTAAAAATAGTACCTCATAAGCTGTCATAAGGTGTATTAGTAACACACTCTCAAAGTTCTTCATTAGCCTGCACTATAACATTCAATATTTTGGATACTCATTTTACTTTTGGTCAAAAATTAGAAAATATAAAAAAAATATTTAAATAAATAATTTTAATTTTTGAAATATTTTTAATGATAAAATATAATATATAATATATAATATATATTATATATTATATTACATTATATTATTATAATATATTACATATAATATAATATTATAATGTATATTATTATTATATTATATTATACAGGTTAGTCAATACATACTAGTACTACACAGGCTAGTACATATGTGCACCAAACACTGTATAGTAATAGTATAATACAGGCTAGTACTATATAGATTAATCAATACAGACTAGTAATATACGATGTACCAAACGAGCCCATATATAATTTCATAAACCCGTGAGGTTTTATTTCATGCATAAGCTTTACTTGTTGGTTCATAGCAGATTATGATGCCCCTTTGCTCAATTTTAATTAGGCAATTAAAATTATAGTCACCAAGATTACAGTTTTGTTTTATCTTACTGTTGTGCCCGAAACTGATGTATATAATCCGAATCTGGTATTCAGAGTATGTCTTTTGCTTCCAAACTATGTTTTCTGGTCAAAACGATAGGTTACACAACTATATTCAGTAAACTATGCACAACAAAAATAAGATCTCAAAAATCAGCCCTGATTCATCAACTCAGCATGAAGTTTTCAGCATAATGAAGTTTCAGCATAATAAGGAATAAAATCCGAAAATTCACAGAATATAAATCCCTAATTTACCATCACATCATATTTATAATCATTAAGATAAATCTCATAAAATAATATTTGTTAAACAAGATTAACAAGCATCACAACCATATTTAATCAAGAACCAACTTTTATGATCAAGAATTTATATCAAGAATCCCCATGCCATATATCAAGATCAAATCCCATCTTTGAAAACCAAGATAAATTTCCAAAAAATCACAGAATTAATATCAACGCATGCATTAATATTATAAGCATCCAAATTGATAAACAAATTGAATCATAGATAGCAAGATAAACAATACCCTTGAATTAGGCATTTCATCGAACACCATGAGGGCACCCTCTTCTTCCACCTTGGCCGAGCACCCCTAGGGACAGCGGCTCCACCTCAAGCCGGCCGCTCCAAGAGAAGGGGAAAAGAGAGGGGAAGAGGGGAGGATGGCTCGACGGCTGGGCTTGAGGGCGGCGGCTCCAAGGAAGAGGAAGAGGGGAGAGGGGCGGCTCAGCTTGGCTGGACGGCTCCTCTGTCCACGCGGCTTGTGCGGCTCCAATGGGGAACCGCAAGCCAGGGGGGGATTTTATAATCCCCTCCTCAAACCTTATCCACTAACCCTCATAGCAAACCCGCATCCGCCTCGAGTCGAATCATGAGTCGACTCGGCTGAACCTCAAACTAGCCTGCTAGGCTGGCTAACACAAACAATAAGGGAAAAATAAATACAAAAATATCTAGGATATTACAATCCTCCATCGTTAAAGAAAATTCGAGAAGAATTTAGGAAAAAGAAACTTAAGGACTCACCAAATCATCGAACAACGAAGGATAACGCTCCCTCATATCCTGATCCACCTCCCAGGTGGCCTCCTGCCCGGAATGGTGCTCCTAAGTGACCTTAACCTATGAAATTTTCTTGGACCTCAATTTTCTAATCTGACAGTCTAGCACCTCAACTGGTCACTCCTCATAGGAGACTGCTGAATTCACCACTACTATGGTAGGCTCAATCACATGGGGCTCATCCCGAACATACTTCTTCAGCATAGATACATGGAGCACTGGATGCACCCGGTCCATACTGGGAGGTAAGGCCAACTCATTTGCCACAGCTCCCCTACGCTTGAGAATAGGAAACGACCCAATGAACCTAGGGCTTAGCTTTCCTTTCTTACCAAATCTCACCACCTCTTTCATAGGGAACACCTTGAGGAACACTATGTCCCACTCAGCAAACTCTACCTCCCTGGCCTTTCCATCCACATACATCTTCTGGCGACTCTGAGCTGCCAATAACCTCTCCCTGATTAGCTTCACCTTTTCCTTTGCCTCCTCAACCAGGTTAGGTCCCATCATAAGGGAATCCCCTACCTCAAACCAGCCTAGAGGCGACTTGCATCTCCGCCCATACAATGACTTAAAAGGGGCCATCTCGATGCTGCTATGGTAGCTGTTATTGTAAGCAAACTCAATCTGGGGTAAGTGCCTTTCCCAACTACCCTCCAAATCTAGGACACATGCTCTCAGCATATCCTCCAACGTTTGAATGGTCCGCTCTGACTGGCCATCTATCCAAGGGTGAAACGCAGTGCTGAATCGAACCTGCGTATCCCACGCCTCCTGGAAAGACTACCAGAATCGAACTGTGAACTAAGTAGCTCAATCCGAATGATCATAATAGGAACACCATGATACACGATGATTTGATCCAAGAACAACCTCGCATACAGCTCGGCTGAAAAGGTCATCCTGACCGGTATGAAATGAGATGTCTTGGTTAGGCGATCCACCACTACCCAGATAAAATCATTGCCCGTCCCAAACTTTGGCAACCCCGTCACAAAATCCATGGTTATCTTCTCCCATTTTCTCTTTGGTACTTCTAGGTTCTGGAGCAACCCTGCCGGCTTTAAATGCTCAGCCTTAACCTGCTGACACACTAGGTACTTAGACACGAACTCGGCCACCTCTATTTTCATGCCTTTCCACCAATAATTTTGTCTTAGATCTCGGTATATCTTTGTGGCTCCCGGATGCATAGTGTATGTGGATCGATGACCCACCTCCAGTACCTACCTGCGAACCTCAGCCATATCTGGCACCACTAACCTGTTCTTAAATCTCATAACGTCTTCTGAGTCAATACCAAAACCATTATCGGCATCGCCTCTTCTAGCCAGATCCTTAGTGAGTGCACAGAAAGCATCCTCCTCCTGCGTTGCCGCAACATGTCAACCAATATGGACTGCACCCTCAGGTGAGCTACCAGCGCACCAGAAGCTGACACTGACAAGACTGCCCCGTCATCCAAACACATGGCCAAATCCTGAGCCAACGACATCCTTCTAACTATCAAATGCTCCAAACTGCCCACAGACTTCCTGCTCAAAGCATCAGCCACCACATTAGCCTTCCCTGGATGGTATATGATCGTGTAGTCATAATCCTTCAAGAGCTCAAGCCATTATCTCTATCTCAGATTAAACTCCTTCTGGGTAAGCAAACACTGGAGGCTCTTATGATCAATGAATATCTCACAAGCCTCGCCATAAAGGAAGTGACACCACAGCTTCAATGGGAACACCAGTGCTGCTAGCTCAAGATCATGAGTCGAGTAATTCTTCTCATGGACCTTCAGCTGCCAAGAGGCATAAGCTATCACCCTGACATTCTGCATCAACACACAACCCAAGCTGACCCGGGAGGCAACACAATAAACAATAAATCCTCTCGAGCCTGAGGGTACTGCTAGAACTGGTGCCGACGTCAAGCAGTCTTGAGCTTCAAAAAACTCTCCTCATACTTACTGTCCTATTCAAACTTGACCTACTTCTGAGTTAAGCGGGTCAATGGCGCTGCAATCATGGAGAAATTCTCCACGAATTTTCTATAATAACCTGCCAACCCCAGGAAACTGTGAATCTCAGTGACATTAGTCGACATTTTCTAATTCTGAACTGCTTCTATCTTCGCGGGGTCTACTTTTACTCCTTCCCTGGACACCACATGGCCAAAGAATTCTACACCCTCCATCCAGAACTCGTACTTGGTGAGTTTTGCATACAATCTGTGCTCCCTGAGAGTCTCCAAAACTACCCTTAAATGCTCAGCATGCTCCTCCCAGCTCCTGGAATAAATCAAGATGTCATCAATAAACACTATCACAAATTTATCCAAGTATTCCCTAAACACTCAGTTCATCAGGTCCATAAATGCTACAGGTGCATTAGTCAGCCCGAAGGACATCACTAGGAACTCAAAGTGCCCATACCTCAACCTGAAAGCAGTCTTAGGAACGTCACTGTTCTGAATCCTTAATTGATGATACCCTGACCGTAGGTCAATCTTGGAAAACCCCTAAGCCCCCTGAAGCTGGTCAAATAAATCATCGATCCTGGGAAGCGGGTACTGGTTCTTCACCATCACCTTATTAAGTTGTCGATAGTATATGCACATCCGCATGGATCCATCCTTTTTTTTTCACAAAGAGCACTAGAGCACCCCAAGGCGAAACACTTGGGCGAATGAAGCCCAACTTAAGAAGCTCATGCAATTAGGATTTCAACTCCCTCAACTCAGCTGGTGCCATCTGATACGGTGGAATGGAGATCGGCTTCACCCCAGGCTGCAAGTCAATACAGAACTCAATCTCTCTCGCTGGAGGCAACCCTGGCATGGCAACTCATCTGGAAACACATCAGAGAACCTGCATACCACAGGGGTTCCCTCCATACTCCGGGCCATGGCTCCGCTGTTCTCAGCCACAGATACAAAGGCCAAGAAGGATTGTCAACCGCCT
Organism: Canna indica; assembly: GCA_034359265.1. Classification (NCBI taxonomy): domain Eukaryota; kingdom Viridiplantae; phylum Streptophyta; class Magnoliopsida; order Zingiberales; family Cannaceae; genus Canna; species Canna indica. The sequence continues at coordinate 44,276,463 of CP136893.1, forward strand.
AGAAGTAGCTTCCGAGCCTTGAGAGCTGAAATCGACACCAACGAATCTCCCCTTCCCTCAAACCAGAAGGTAAACTAGGGCAATCCGGGCTTACTAAAGGTCACAGTGTTAGCCCTGCAGTCCACTGAGGCGAAATGGTCCGCCAACTAGTTTATGCACAAAATCACATCAAGCTCCAGCATCGAAAGGAGTGTCAATTCGGCCATCAGGACGTGCCCAGAAATGACCACCTCGCAGCCTCAAAAGACTGTCTCTACCAGCACAAAAACACCCATAGGTGTAGACACCACAAGAGGCAACTCAAGAACAGAGGGTTTCTTTGTCAACTTAGCAGCAAACAAAGGATATACAAAAGAGTGCATAGCACCCAGATCAAACAAGACATATGCAATGGCAGAACCAACAACAAGGTTACCTGACACTACTACCCTGGACGCCTCAGTGCCCTCTTGGTTCATAGCAAACACCCGAGCAACGGGCCTCTTTGAACCAGCAGCTTGTTGGCCTCCACCCTGAGTCTGACCCCTCTGAACCATGGAACCCACTGACATTGGTGCCTTTCCTCTAGTCTGATCAGGCTGCTGACTGCCCTTACCAGGACAATCCTTTAAGTAGTACCCAACCTGTTCGCACCCAAAACGTGCCTCAGAGCGAAACCTCTCTAGGTCCTGCTCAACTCCGGTCGCACATAATCATGGCCCTTAAGCATAAGGTCGCTTTACACCCATAATTTATATTTCCCGAAATCTAGGGGAAAGATCCTCCCATCAATCCAAAATTTCGACTATAGGGGAAATTTACTGTAAGCCAACCCCTATAGATCCCTATGCAGAACTCTATCAACCGGCCCTCCTAGGATACCTAGGGCTGCCCTAACCAGACTGCACCATAAATATTTAAACTATATGACGAGACTCAATGAATCATTCAAGATACTAAGAAAACATTGCAAGGATCTCTAATCCAGGCACCCATACAAAGGTAGCCCCCAAAAATGATGCACACTCTAGCACATGGCCATTCACAGCCTCAAGTTGTGCCACCCTGGGACTATTCCAGTTCCTCCTCAACAGGTCATCTACTTTTATGACCCCGGCCCCGCCATTAGCCTCCGCTCTGGCCTCGACCCTGGCCCCGTGTGGAGTTACTTCCACTGCTACTCTATATGGCACTAAAAGGCCTCCATCAATATGAAAACACTAGAAAGAAAACATCACAATTAGACAATTTAATTGACCCTAATCAAAATTTTGCAACTTAACCACAAGTCGCGCTGAGGTGCAGACTTAGCCCATTAATATCATAACATACCCTCTAACGTATACTGACATGCTAGCAATGCCCTATACGGTAACAACTATAGGTCGTTTTAAGACAAAACCACATGCTCTGATACCACATTGTCACGCCCCAACTCAGGGTCACGTGACTGGCCAGGGTATACGTGCCTATACCCCGCAGCCTAACCCATGGACATGCCAACTCAACAAAAAAATATAACAGAAAGAAATAATGAGTTTTATTTCAAATGGAAAACCAAACCAGAATTTATTATAAGGGAGTTTAGCAAAATAATAAAGTGCGGAAATAATAAATTAAGTTCAACTGTTCATTTACAAATGAAATCTGACACAAAGACATGAATGTCCCCAAGGGACTACAACTCCAAAATACTAAAACACAAGTGCATCCCAAAACTACTACAAACTCGACTACGACCCCTAACTAGGACTGCCATGAGATCAATGTAGCTCCACTACCCTCCAGCCACGCCAAGTGCTCCAGCCCACCTCACTGGTCAGGCTCTATAAAATAAAAACAACAACAACATATGAGTTCAAAGAACTCAGTGAGCGGTTCTACCAACCCCCATGAGAAAACCAAACAAAGATAATAAGCATGGAGATGAAACATCTATCTCAAGCAGGAAAAGTCACAAGGGTGTAACTAGCTAACACGCCACCTCGCCACACATGCCCAAAGGCATCCAACACCCCAAACGATGAAGAACAACTGGCCTAAGCCAACCATGCCCTAAGGCAACAAAACCTACTAGGATAATCGGGATTGGCCCATCCGAACTTATCCTAATCTAAAGAAACTCGAGAGCATCGGGACTGGCCCATCCGAACTTGCTCCACGAGACGCGAAGGAACAATCGAGATTCGCCTGTCCGAACTTGCCCCTTTAAGATATCTCAGGAATAATCGGGATTTGTCCGTCCAAACTTATTCCTTAAAAGCAACTCTGGAATAATCGGGATTTGCCCGTTCGAACTTATCCCACAAGGCCACACAAGAATAATCGGGATTTGCCCATCCGAACTTGCTCCACAATATAACGTAGGAATAATCGGGATTCGCCCATCCGAACTTATTCCTTTAATTATAGAATTTTGGGAACAATCAGGATTTGTCCATCCGAACTTGTTCCACAAGATACGCGGGAACAATCAGGATTTGCCCATCCGAACTTATTCCACAGGTTGGGAATAAGCCATCCAAGCTTCCGGGCCTAGCCCGTAATCTGGCTCCTAACAGGGCCTCTCAGCCATATAATAAGATATGACACAACATGACCTAAGTTAAGTGTCTCCTACAGTGTCTTAAGGACGTCTCTATTGGTAAAACTCCAAAACACCCAATGCCCGATTCCAACTCTTAGACCCGTAATGTCATAAACCCGTGAGGTTTTATTTCATGCATAAGCTTTACTTGTTGGTTCATAACAGATTATGTTGCTGTAATATCCTAGATATTTAATTCATTATTTTTTTTTTGTTGCGTGTGTTTACCAGTCTAGCGTACTAGATCGTGGTCGAGCCGAGTCAACTCATGGTCCGGAGTGAGCTTGCGAGCTCGGGTAAGTAGAATATAAATTTATGAATTTATGAAATTAGGTTTGAGTGATTGGAATTATTTTTAATTATTGTGGTGTTTGGATAATTATGAATTATGCCTATATGAGTGCATTTAATTAGATGCTTATGATTTAATTGTGTGTTTAATCAGGCCTAAATTAATTTAATTAAGTTTATCGGGTTAGCGGGTTGGTCTTGGCTTAAGTGGATGCGGGTTGGAGTAAAGTTAGAAGGGTTTGGATTGAGGATGAATTATAAAACCCTCTTCCCTAGGTTGTGGCTCCAATTTTTGGAGCCACACAATTATGAGAGGAGGAGCCAGCCGACAGCCCAAGCCGCCCCCTCCTCTTCTTCCCTTGGAGTTGCCGCCACATAGAGCCGAGCCGCCAGAACCTCTCCTTCTCCTTCCCTCTCTCTTCCTCCCCTTGGAGCCAAGCTAAGAGGAGCAGCCGAGCCGCCCTCTTTTCCGTCTCTCTCTCTCTCCAAGCCGGCGGCATGGAGTGAGCCGCTGCCTCATCTTCTCCTTCCTTTGGGTCGAGCCGCCGAGGTTTGGAGTCGAAACCAGAGGTCGTCGATTGGAAATCCTTCTCGAATCGTTTTCCCTTTTCATGTGAGTGGTTTACCCTCTCTCTTCGGGATTTTAATCAGATTTTTGAAGCCGTTCGTGACGGCTCGGTATTTATGCCTTGTTCTTGGATTTTCTTCGAGTTCTTGCCATGCTTTCTTGATGTGCAAATCATGATTTATTCTCCCAATTTGGTTTCTTGATTTGTGGATTGCATGCTTAGGATTAAATCTATAATTTTGGGTAGAAATCATGTGGTAGGATTAAGATATTGATAATGACTAATTAAGGGTTCTTGATCTTAATGCTTGATTCTTGATTAAGAAATTCTTGTTATATATGCTAGATTTTATTTAGTAAAAATTATGAGATTGTATGCATGATTGGCATGATGACTTGAATCTGTGATGTTAGAAATTTGGGGATTTAATACTGCAAAATTCGAATTTTATTCCTTGATATGCTGGAAATTTCAGCTTTCTGAAATTTATGTGATGTTTGTTGAATCTGGGCTGATTTTTGATTTCTCTGTTATTACGTAATTAGATCTCTGAACATAGTCATGTAACCTATCGTTTCGACCAGGAAAAAATAGTTTGGAAATATAGGACATACTTTTAAGAGTAGATTCGGGGTATACATAGCACTTCTGGGCAGAACAAAACCCTAAAACAAAACCCTAATAAAGATGATCTAAATTTTAATTCTATAATTAAAATTGGGTCTAAGGGTAAGCATAATCTGTTATGAACTAAATTACAAGGTATTCATGAAATAAAACCACACGGGTTCATGACATTACAGGTCTAAGGGGTAGGGGACGAGTTTGGAGTGTTGACATGCTTCATAATGAAGACACCCTTAGGACATCGTAGGGGAATCTTGACTTAGGTCTTGATGCGCCATATCCTTGGGAATGATGGAGCGGCTAGATTAGGAGCTAGGGTTCGGGCTACGCTCGGGTGGTTGGGCGCAAAAATTCCCAACATACAGGATAAGTTCGGAGGGCCTTTCCCGACCTAGTATGTGCGGTAGCTTCTAGGCATGGTAGGGATTCGACCCGATGCACCTCTTGATGGTGGTGTTGCCTTTGAGCATGGTAGGGATTTGACCCGATGCACCTTTTGATGGTGATGTTGCCTTTGGGCACGGTAGGGATTTGACTCGATGCACCTCTTGATGGTGATGTTGCCTTTGGGCATGGTAGGGATTTGACCCGATGCACCTCTTGACGGTGATGTTGCGTCTAGGCATGGTAGGGCATCAACCCGATGCACCTCTTTGATGGTGATGTTGTCTTCGGGCATGGTAGGGCTTCGGCCTAATGCACCTCTTTGATGGTGATGTTGCCTTCAGGCATGGTAGGACTTCGACCCAATGCACATTTTGTGGGTGATGTTGCCTTCGGGCATGATAGGGCTTCATCTTGATGCATCTCTTTGAGAACTAGCTGTCGTGGGCATGGGTGGCCTGTTGGCCACGTAGCTAGTCACACCTTTGTGACATTGCCTCTGTAGAGATAGATATATTCTTGTTATCTCTGTGGTGTTGATTTGTGGGGGTTGGTAAAATTGCTCACTGAGTTCTTTGAACTCACCCGTTGTCATTGTTTTGTTTTGTTTTGCAAAACCTGACTGGTGAAGTGGGCTGGAGCACTTGGCGCAGCTGGAGGGCAGAGGAGCCACATGATCTCATAGCAGACCAAGTTAGGGGTCATAGTCGAGTCTGTAGTAGGTTGTCATGCACTTTTATTTTGGTATTTGGAGTTGTAGCCCCGTGGAGACATTCATGTTTTATTTAGTTTTATTTATTAAAAAACTGTTGCACTTCGATTTATTTCCGCACTTAAGATATGTATTTAAAACTTAGTTTTTGAAATGAAAATCTGTTTTGGTTCTTTTATTATTAAAAGCTGTTATTTACTTGTTGATTATGATGTTAGCATGTTCATTAGTTAGGCTGCGGGGTATATGTACATATACGCTGGCCGGTCACATGACCCTGCAATTGGGGCGTGACAGCTGCTCCTTTGCTCAATTTTAATTAGGCAATTAAAATTATAGTCACTAAGATTAGGGTTTTATTTTAGCTTACTGTTGTGCCCGAAACTGATGTATCTAACACTAATTTGGTCTCCAGAGTGTATCCTATGCTTCCAAACTATGTTTTCTGGTCAAAATGATAGCTTACATGACTATATTTAGTAAACTATGCACATCATAAATAAGATCTCAAAAAACAGCCTTGATTCATCAACTCAGCATGAAGTTTTCAGCATAATGAAGATTCAGCATAATAAGGAATAAAATCCGAAAATTCATATAATATATATCCCTAATTTACCATCACATCATATTTATAATCATTAAGATAAATCTCATAAAACCATATTTGTTAAACAAGATTAACAAGCATCACAACCATCTTTAATCAAGAACCAACTTTTATGATCAAGAATTTATATCAAGAACCCCCATGCCATATATCAAGATCAAATCCCAACTTTGAAACCCAAGATAAATTTCCAAAAAATCACAGAATTAATATCAACGCTTGCATTAATATTATAAGCATCCTAATTGATAAAGAAATCAAATCATAGATAGCAAGATAAACTATACCCTTCACTTAGGCATTTCATCGAACTCCTTGAGGGTACCCTCTTCTTCCACCTTGGCCGAGCACCCCTAGGGTATTCCTAGGGCTGCCAAGACACAAAGGGGAATCATCGGGTTCCCTCCCACTAGTTGACCCAAGATTCGGCGATCAAATCCCACGATTTGATGAAAACCACAAGAAACAAGAACGTCGCCCAAACCGGTTCAAGAACACGAGCAAACCTGAGAAAAGAGGGGTAAAACCACTCACCTTGATTAAGAAAATAATTTAGAGAAGAACTTCCAAGCGGCGATATCCAAATCCGGCCTCAACGGGGGCGGCTCAGCTCAACAAGGGGGCGGCGGCTCCACCTCAAGCCGGCGGCTCCAAGAGAAGGGGAAGAGAGAGGGGAAGAGGGGAGGATGGCATGGCTGCTGGGCTTGGGGGCAGCGGCTCCAAGAAAGAGGAAGAGGGGAGAGGAGCATCTCAGCTTGGCTGGGCGACTCCTCTCTCCACGCGGCTTCTACGGCTCCAATGGGGAGCCGCAAGCCAAAGGCGGGGGGGAATTTATAATCCCCTCCTCAAACCTAATCCACTAACCCTCGTAGCAAACCCATGGGGACCTCGAAGCAGCCTGCTAGGCTGGCTAATACAAACAATAAGGGAAAAATAAATACAAAAATATCAAGGATAATACAGTAATAGTGAGAATGATATCAAAAATTGAGTTATGATATCATATTTGAAGTTTCATTTGAAAATTTCAACGAAAATCCGAAGAATCAAAAAATGAGTACCTTGAGAAGAGTGATACTTTAGTAGCATTTTCGTAAATAAATGAGATTTTTTACGACATTTTCAAATATCATTCAAACTTTCAAAATATAAAGATATGGTCATCTAAAACATGTATATCAAGTTTGAGGTGAAAAGAATATCATTTGATCGAAATATGAACTTAGTACGGTTTCATTCGAAATAGACATGAAAATATAAAAATGCTAAGAATCAAATTTTGCAATCTACTCATGTTTTCTCTAGCTTAGACACTTGGACATCTAACATGAGTGAATCTATATATCAATCAAGTTTGAGCTCAAAAAGAGGTTGCCAAGTCACTTTATTGACTTAGGTCAAAATACACTTCAAGTTTACAAAAATCAAGCTTTTTAATCCTTATAAAATCATATTCTCGATAAATTTTTTTGAAACTTTAACTAGACAAACTAAATTTTTGAAGGAATCTACGGGTTCAAGAATTAGTCAAAAATTAATTGTTTATAAATTCAAAAATTAATTTTCTATAAATTCATAAAATTCATAAGTTATTCATAAAATTCTATAAATTCAAAAGTCCATAGGCATTTTCATAAATTTGAGGTATTTTTTTTTCAAAAGTTATCAGGTGTTGTTTTCAAAAGTTATCATTTTTCAAATGATCATTTCAGATGCATGTGTCAAGTTTGAACTCAAAATGAATTTTCTAACTCTATTTTTAAATCTATCTCGAATCTAACCAAAAACTCATTTTCAAGATATCGCTCAAGTTATCAATATCATTTTTAGAAATGATTTTACTCAAAGAATAGTGAAAACGATATTATAAATGGAATCAAAATAGTATACAAAAAATTTCATTGAAAATTTTCGACGAAAAATCAAAGTATCGAAAAAATTGATAATTCAATAGGATGAAACTTTGCATTTCTGAAATCCAACTTCAAAATTCTACAATAAATTAGATTCTGGATGAAACTTTTTGAAATTTTTAACGGAGAAACTAGACTATTCATTGAAGATGTTGTTTTAATAATCGGTTAGAAAGGAGTTCTCTACATTTTTCTAGAAAAAACCGAAAATGCTAAAATTTCAATGGTATTTTCATAATTTTCGGTTATTTTTCAAAACATGTTTAGTTTCCATTCAAACTTTTATGACACCATATAATGGTCATGTAAGGAGTGTATGTCAAGTTTGAAATGAAAATTATATCCTTAAGTCAAGATATTAATCTAGCATGGTTTCATTCGAAACTAAGCTAATTATCATGACACTTGCTAAGTGTCAATCTTATCATTTACTCATGGTTTTTCAAATTTTAACCCTATGGACACCTAATATGAGTAAATCTAAATATGTTCCTCAAATATGGATTGAAAATGAGACCTCTAAGTCAATTTGTTGACTTCGGTCAACTTGGTTCAAAAGAGATTATCATGAAATCGCCTCTATGTCATTTTATCCATATCCAAAATAATTTATCATTCTAAATGCATGGAAATATGTCATATCTATTCCTAAATATGTTTATGAAGTTTGGACTTAAAATGAAGTGTCCAAGTTGATAGGTTACATGACTATATTCAGTAAACTATGCACATTATAAACAAGATCACAAAAATCAATCTTGATTCATCAACTCAGCATGAAGTTTTCAGCATAATAAGGAATAAAATCCGGAAATTCATAGAATACAAATCCCTAATTTACCATCACATCAGATTTATAATCATTAAGATAAATCTCATAAAACCATATTTGTTAAACAAGGTTAACAAGCATCACAACCATCTTTAATCAAGAACCAACTTTTACGATCAAGAATTTATATCAAGAACCCCAATGCCATCAAGATCAAATCCCATCTATGAAACCCATGATAAATTTCCAAAAAATCACATAATTAATATCAAAGCATGCATTAATATTATAAGCATCCAAATTGATAAACAAATTGAATCATGGATAGCAAGATAAACTATATACACCCTTCACTTAGGCATTTCATCGAACACCTTGAGGGCACGCTCTTCTTCCACCTTTGCTGAGCACCCCTAGGGTATTCCTAGGGTTGTCGAGCCACAAAGGGGAATCCTCGGGTTCCCTCCCACAAGTTGACACAAGATTCGGCGATCAAAACCCACGAGTTGACGAAAAACACAAGAAACAAGAACGTCACCCAAATCGGCTCAAGAACACGAGGAAACTCGAGAAAGGAGGGGTTAAACCACTCACCATGATTAACAAAACAATTTAAAGAAGAACTTCCAAGCGGCAATATCAAAATCCGGCCTCGAAGGGGGCGGCTTGGCTCAACAAGGGGGCGGTGGCTCCACATCAAGCCGGCTGCTCAAAGAGAAGGGGGAAGAGAGAAGGGAAGAGGGGTGGATGGCTCGGCGGCTCCAAGGAAGAGGAAAAGGGGACAATGGCGGCTCAGCTTGGCTAGGCGGCTCCTCTCTCCACGCGGCTTGTGCGGCGACAATGGGAAGCCGCAAGCCAAAGGAAGGGGGGGAGTATATAATCCCCTCCTCAAACCGAATCCACTAACCCTCATAGAAAACCCACATCCGCCTCGAGTCGAATCCAAAACCCGCTAACCTGACTAACTTAATTAACTCAATCTAACCCCATGCCCCAAATGCAAATTAGACACATGCACACCCATGCAATACAATTTACTAATCATCTACGCAAGCAAGAATTTATTGAATTTATATTCCTACTTACCCGAGCTCACAAGCTCGCACCGGACAATGAGTCGACATTGCTCGACTTCGAACAAGCTTGCTATGCTGGCTAACACAAACAATAAGGAAAAAATAAATACAAAAATATCTAGGATATTACAGTAACAGTGAGAACGATATCATAAATTGAGTTATGATATCATATTTGAAGTCTCATTTGAAAATTTCAAAAAAAAATTCCAAAGAATCAAAAAATGAGCACCTTGAGAAGAGTGATACTTTAGTAGCATTTTCGTAAATAAATGAGATCTTTTATGACATTTTCAGATATCATTCAAAGTTTCAAAATACAAAGATATGGTCATGTAAAATATGTATATCAAGTTTGAAGTGAAATGAATGTCATTTGATCAAAATATGAATTTAGCACGGTTTCATTCGAAATAGGCATTAAAATATAAAAATGGTAAGTATCAAATTTCGCTATCTACTAACATTTTTGCCTAGCTTAGACACTTGGACGTCTAACATAAGTGAATCTAAGTATATCAATCATGTTTGGGCTCAAAAAGTGGTTGCTAAGTCACTTTGTTGACTTAGGTCAAAGTACACTTCAAGTTTACAAAAATCAAGCTTTTTAATCCTCTTAAAATCATATTCTTGACGAAAATTTTTGAAACTTTAACTGGACAAACTAAAATTTTGAAGGAATCTATAGGTTCAAAAATTAGTCAAAAATCAGTTTTCTATAAAGTCATAAAAATTTTGAAAGTCCAGGGGTATTTTTGTAAATTTGAGGTATTTTTTTTCAAAAGTTATCATTTTTCAAATGATCATTTGAGATGCATGTGTCAAGTTTGAACTCAAAATGAATTTTCTAACTCTATTTTTAAACAAATCTTGAATCTAATCAAAAATTCATTTTCAAGATATCGCTCAAGTTATCAAAATCGTTTTCATAAACAATTTTACTCAAAGAATAGTGAGAACGATATTATAAATGGAATCAAAAGAGTATACACAAAATTTCATTGGAAGTTTTCGACGAAAAATCAAAGTATCGAAAAAATTGATATTTCAATAGGGTGATACTTTATATTTCTGAAATCCAACTTCAAAATTTCACTATAAATTAGATTCTTGATGAAACTTTTTGAAACTTTTTGATATTTTTACTAGAGAAACTAGATTTTTCTATGAAGATGCAGTTTCAAGAATCGGTTAAAAAGGATTTTTTTATATTTTTCCAGAAATAACCAAAATGCTGAAATTTCAATGGCATTTTCATAATTTTCAGTTATTTTTCAAAACATGTTCAGTTTTTATGCAAACTTTTATGACACCATATAATGGTCATGTAAGGAGTGTATGTCAAGTGTGAAATGAAAATTATGTCCCTAAGTCAAGATATCAACCTAGCATGATTTCATTCTAAACTAAGCTAGTTATCATGAAACTTGCTAAGTGTTAATCTTATCATTTACTCATGGTTTTTCAAATTTAACCCTATGGAAACCTAATATGATTAAATCTAAACATGTTCCTCAAATATGGATTGAAAATGAGACCTCTAAGTCAATTTGTTGACTTGGGTCAACTTGGTTCAAAAGCGATCATCATGAAATCGCCTCTATTTCATATTATCCATATCCAAAATAATTTATCATTCTATGTAATATCCGGGGTTTCCTAATATAAAATTTTTCATGGTGCAGCCCATCGAGTCAGGACCTAGCCGGGCCGAGTCACGTGATCACCACGAATAGCAGGTATAATTAATATAAGTTATATCCCAATGTTGGTAATTGGGTGGATGAGTATATTGGTTGACTCAAGTTGGGTTGAGATTGGGTTCGCGGATCGAGTCGGGACTCGATCCGGGTTAGGTGGAGTCGGATGAGGAGGTAAGTAAGTGATTGGGGGCATTTAAGGAAATAGATGAGGGGAATAAAACCCCTCACCCAAGCCAGCCGTGCAGCTCAAGGGGAGAGCCGCACACAGCCCAAGAGGAAGAGGGAGCGAGAGGGATTTTGTTCTGCATCGACGCTCAAGGAAATCAGAGCTCGTCTTCATCGAGGTTACCTTGTGATCCGATCAAGGTGAGTCGTTAGGGTGATTGTAAAGGGAGGCGGGTAGCCGACCCTCGGCTAGAAGTCTTTGGAATCGGGTTTCTTTCGCGAGTTTCTTGTCGATCGACGTGTTTTCTCGTGTTGGAACTCTAAACGATTTGTGTACATGTGATCTTATGTTTTATATCGTATTTATTTTGCATTTTATGGGTTGGCCGAGTGGAGGAAAAAGGGGAAAGGTCATGCCAAAATTTTCCCCAAATTCCTCGATCGTCTTTCAACTCGTGGATCATTTTATGTTCGTTAAATGTATATATTTGGGTTGATGCTTACGTAGTTGTTGCAAACATGCCCACCTTTCCCTAGATGGCTCGGCCAAGCAAGGTATTACCTTGCTTGAGTCGGCCGAGCAAGGGCAAGGGCGGAAATTTTAAGACTGTTCGAATTATTATGCTAGGTTTCATGTTGTGTTGTCTTCATTCATACTTATATGCTAGTGTTAGATTTTAGTTATGTTATATTAACGCCGTTCATCCTAGGAATTGTTAGTAACTACAGATCTATATTCTCATGTTTATGGAAATGTTCTTGCTAATGCATACATGGATAGGATTGTTATGGCATATGAATCAAAGGAAAGGTTTCATAAATTTCCAGATATTATGTTCAATCATTGCTATGTATGTTGCATGTTCCTTATCGGTTTATTTAGTAGAAATTATCCTCTTTAATTCGGTTTTGACATGATAATTGTGCTGATGAGTATTTTTGGCGAGTGTTGTTGATAATGGTAGACTGCGTACTCATTTATATTCGGTACCTAGTTATGACATCTAACTTAGAGACAAAGTACCCTTGCTAGGTTCTACACCTAGGGGTAGTTAGTGGACATCAATATCCTTCTAGTGTGACCGGAGGAGGTAGGGTCGAATATGGACAATGCCCGGAAAGCAAAACATAGGGGAATTTGCACAACCTGGTTTTGGTTGTGGTTGAGATGGTCTACTAAGGAGTGTCATTAGCCGAGCTGCTACCACACGACTCAGCGGTTTTATTGGGTCTTGAGATTGCACCAGCGGGCCCGCTAGGTGTTAGACCCGAGTGGCGGAGGGTCTTGAGATTCCGTCAGTGGGCCACGCTGGCGATAGACCCGAGTTGGGTGGGACTATATATCCCTAACTCGGAGGATATCTGAGGCTAGTGGCCATCCTAGCCGACGGATCTGTAACACAAATGTTTAGCATGAAGTGCCCATAAGGGCTGGTTTTGGTGGCCGACCGGCCTAGTTATGCAGAGGGAAGAATAGAACCTTCCATATATATTTTTAGGCCATTAGTGGCCAAGCTGTAGTGAAATGGATAAGGGCCGAGAGGACGGTTCATCCATTCTTCTATTTTGGCAAACTGGTTAACTTCTGTGGTGTGATCATATTTTAATTCCTTATCTGCATCATACTTTGTATATGTTATCTTGCCGAGGTTTTAAGTGGAGGTTCGAAAGAACCGCTCACTGAGTTCCTCGCGAACTCACGATTTGATTATTGTTGTTTTGCAGAGCCCGACCAGTGAAGTACGGCTTGGTGGCATGGTGCGATTGGAGGGCAGACGTGCGTACAGATGTTGTAGCTGGCAGCATTATAGTCGTAGTCGTGTTTGAGTAGAGTTGTGTGTATGCACTGTGTTGGTTCTATAAAGCATTGAGATGTTTCTTTTAAAACCTTTAGATGTTTATTTTAAAACTTGTGTTGTTAGACCCGAGTGGCGGAGGGTCTTGAGATTCCGTCAGTGGGCCACGCTGGCAGTAGACCCGAGTTGGGTGGGACTATATATCCCTAACTCGGAGGATATCTGAGGCTAGTGGCCATCCTAGCCGACGGATCCGTAACACAAATGTTTAGCATGAAGTGCCCATAAGGGCTGGTTTTTGGTGGCCGACCGGCCTAGTTATGTAGAGGGAAGAACTGAACCTTCCATACATATTTTTAGGCCATTAGTGGCCAAGCTGTAGTGAAATGGATAAGGGCCCGAGAGGACGGTTCATCCATTCTTCTGTTTTGGCAAATTGGTTAACTTCTGTGGTGTGATCATATTTTAATTCCTTATCTGCATCATACTTTGTATATGTTATCTTGCAAAGGTTTTAACTGGAGGCTCGAAAGAACTGCTCACTGAGTTCCTCGCGAACTCACGATTTGATTATTGTTGTTTTGTAGAGCCCGACCAGTGAAGTACGGCTTGGTGGCATGGTGCGATTGGAGGGCGAACGTGCGTGCAGATGTTGTAGTTGGCAGCATTATAGTCGTAGTCGTGTTTGAGTAGAGTCGTGTGTATGCACTGTGTTGGTTCTGTAAATTATTGAGATGTTTCTTTTAAAACCTTTAGATGTTTATTTTCAAACTTGTGTTGTTTTCGAACTTGGTTTGGTTAAATTGTTTTCAAATAGCTAATACAATTTGGTACTATTGCTTTTGTTATGATTTCGATGTCAGTCTGGTTGTGTTTGATGAGTTGTTGGTCAATGCATAGGGTAGGCTTCGGGGTACCAACACGTACCCTGAGTTGGGGCGTGACATTCTAAATGCATGGAAACATGTCATATCTATTCCTAAAGATGTTTATAAAGTTTGGACTTAAAATGAAGTGTCCAAGTCGATAGATTACACGACTATATTCAGTAAACTCTGCACATCATAAATAAGTAGGGGTGGCAAAACGGGCCGGCCCGCAGTTAACGGGCCAGGCCGGCCCGGCACGATAAGGTGGCGTGCCGGCCCGGCCCGGCCCGCTAACTCAGTGGGCCAGAAATTCTCGGCCCGGCCCGGCCCGCAATATTTTGCGGGCCGCCCGGCCCGGCCGGCGAGCCCTCTTATTAACTAAAAAATTTCTAAAAAAATTGTAAAAAAAATAATTTAAAATATTTAAGAGACTAAATAAGCATCAAATATGACATTTCACATGGAAAACTCCATAGATTAACTTCACATTCAATTTTAAAGCACTAAACAAGCCCTAATCTAGACTCTTTTTTTTATATGTTTAGCGGGCCAAACGGGCCGGGCCGGGCCGATAAGAGCCGGCCCGCGTCGATGTTATCGGGCCGGGCTGGCCTGGCCCGATAAGCTTATCGGGCCGAATTTTTTGGCCCGGCCCGCAGTTATCGTGTCGTGCTCGTGCCGTGTTATCGTGTCGTGCCTATTTTTGCCGCCCCTATAAATAAGATCTCAGAAATCAATACTGATTCATCAACTCGGCCTAAAGTTTTCAGCATAATGAAGTTTCAGCATAATAAGTAATAATATCCAAAAATTCATAGAATATAAATCCCTAATTTACCATCACATCAGATTTATAATCATTAAGATAAATCTCATAAAACCAAAATTTTAAACAATATTAATAAGCATCACAACCATCTTTAATCAAGAACCAACTTTTATGATCAAGAATTTATATCAAGAAGCCCCATGCCATCAAGATCAAATCCCATCTTTGAAACCCATGAAAAATTTCCAAAAAATCACAGAATTAATATCAAAGCATGAATAATATTATAAGCATCCAAATTGATAAACAAAATGAATTATAGATAGCAAGATAAACTATACCCTTCACTTAGGCATTTCATCGAACACTTTGAGGGCACATTTTTCTTCAACCTTGGCCGAGCACCCCTAGGGTATTCCTAGTGCTGCCAAGCCACAAATGGGAATCCTCGGGTTCCCTCCCACAAGTTGACACAAGATTCGGCGATCAAAACCCACGAGTTGACGAAAAACACAAGAAACAAGAATGTCGCCCAAACCGGCTCAAGAACACGACGAAACTCGAGAAAGGAGGGGTAAAACCACTCACCTTGATTAAGAAAACAATTTAGAGAAGAACTTCCAAGCGGCGATATCCAAATCCGGCCACAAAGGGGGCGGCTCGGCTCAACAAGGGGGCGGCGGCTCCACCTTAAGCCGGCTGCCCCAAGAGAGAGGCGAAGAGGGGAGGATGGCTCGGCGGCTGGGCATGAGGGCGGCGGCTCCAAGGAAGAGGAAGAGGGGACAGGGGCAGCTCAGCTTGGCTGAGTGGCTCCTCTCTCCATGCAGCTTGTGCGGCTCCAATGGGGAGCCGCAAGCCAAAGGGGGGGGGGGGATTTTATAATCCCCTCCTCAAGAATCAAAAAATGAGCACCTTGAGAAGAGTGATACTTTAGTAGTATTTTCGTAAATAAATGAGATTTTTTATGACCTTTCCAGATAACATTCAAACTTTCAAAATACAAAGATCTGGTCATGTAAAACATGTATATCAAGTTTGGAGTGAAAAAATGTCATTTGATCTAAATATGAACATAGGCATGAAAATATAAAAATGCTAAGTATCAAATTTTGCTATCTACTCATGTTTTCTCTAGCTTAGACACTTGGGCATCTAACATGAGTGAATCTAAGTATATCAATCATGTTTGGGCTCAAAAAGAGGTTGCTAAGTCACTTTGTTGACTTAGGTCAAAATACACTTCAAGTTTACAAAAATCAAGCTTTTTAATCCTTATAAAATCATATTCTTGACGAAAATTTTTGAAACTAATTTAACTGGACAGACTAAATTTTTGAAGGAATCTATAGGTTCATGAATCAGTCAAAATTTGTTTTCTATAAATTCATAAAATTCTTGAAAGTCCAGGGGTATTTTTGTAAATTTGAGGGTTTTTTTTTCAAAAGTTATCAATTTTCAAATGATCATTTGAGATACATGTGTCAAGTTTGAACTCAAAATGAATTTTCTAAACTCTATTTTTAAACCTATCTCGAATCTAACCAAAAAATCATTTTCAAGATATTGCTCGAGTTATCAAAATCGTTTTCAGAAATGATTTTGCTCAAAGAATAGTGAGAACAATATTGTAAATGGAATCAAAAGAGTATACACAAAATTTCATTGGAAGTTTTCGATGAAAAATCAAAGTATCAAAAAAATTAATATTTCAATAGAGTGATACTTTGCATTTCTGAAATCCAACTTCAAAATTCCACTATAAATCAGATTCTTGATGAAACTTTTTGAAATTTTTACTGGAGAAACTAGATTTTTCTGTGAAGATGAAATTTCAAGAATCGGTTACAAAGGATTTTTTTTATATTTTTCTAGAAATAACCGAAATGCTAAAATTTCAATGGCATTTTCGTAATTTTCAGTTATTTTTCAAAATGTGTTCAGTTTTATTCAAACTTTAATGACACTATATAATGGTCATGTAAGGAGTGTATGTCAAGTTTGAAATGAAAATTATGTCCTTAAGTCAATATATCAACCTAGCATGGTTTCATTCGAAACTAAGCTAGTTGTCATCAAACATGCTAAGTGTCAATCTTATCATTTACTCATGGTTTTTCAAATTTAACCCTAAGGACACCTAATATGAGTAAATCTAAACATGTTCCTCAAATATGGATTGAAAATGAGACCTCTAAGTCAATTTGTTGACTTCGGTCAACTTGGTTCAAAAGAGATCATCATGAAATTGCCTCTCTGTCATTTTATCCATATCCAAAATAATTTATCATTCTAAATGCATGGAAACATGTCATATCTATTCCTAAACATGTTTATGATGTTTGGACTTAAAATGAAGTGTCCAAGTCGATTTGTTAACTTGGGTCAAACTTTTCCAAGTTTAATCCCCTAAAGTGATCTAATTATCACCTTGTTCATCTCATGAATTTTTAAGTTTAAACACCTAGAATCATGTCATGTATGTATCTAAACATGTTTATTGGATGTAGACTTAAAAATGAAGTCTCTAATAGATTATTTCAACCTAGTTCAAATTGCATTCAATCAAAATATCATGAAATTGCCTAAGTTATGAATTTTTTCTTACTCAAGAAATCCTAAGCATTTATCATGCACAATCCGTCATGACTCATAGAGAAATCATTGAAGCATAATTATTGAAGTGTTACACTAAGATTTTCGCAAAATCAAACTCGTACCTCATTCTTGGAAATTTTACCAAAATTATCTTTTTCTTTTAACTTCTATATAGCCTTCCATTTTATCATAACTTGCAAGCATTATTCATTAGTAGGATAATGAAAATGTAATTACTAGCAAGTTATCAAACAAAGTAGCAAAGAGAGGGATCAATTATCGATATCAAAGTCTACTTTGCTAAATAGTTTCAAATTCGTTTCAAAATGAAATCGAGTGATATCAAAACAAATTTTAAGAGATCACAAGTGAAATACAAATGAAAACATGATCTTCAGCCCTTCCTATTCGTTGAAAACTGAAAGACCACTATTAGCCTATGATTTAGAACCGCAAGGTCGCTTAGGCCTGTTATAGGCCACATAGGTCACCCAAGAGATTGGAAATCAAAAATCAAAAACATTTTTGAAACTTAATTATGAAGAGCGGAAAATCTATTAATATTAAGCATATATCAAAACTCCAACTATAATTTAAGCAATATGGTGTAAGATATGATACCAAAGTCTTTGATGCCAATTTCCATACTTGTTGTAAGACCCGAAAAATTTCCTAATATAAAATCTATTTTGGTGATCGAGTTTAGATCGACTCGTGTTGCGGATAGAGTCGGAACCCAAGTCGAACTCGAACTAAGTCGAGTCAGTAGTAAGTGGCAAGTGCAAGTATGGCATGTTAGATGAGGGATTAAAATCCCTCATCCTAGCTGTCGTGCGACTCGTCTAGAAGGAGAGATATTAATCGATTCGGGTTTCGCGTCATCGCCGGAAGATTCGAGGTTGTCAACGATCCTTCATCTTCCTCAAGCAAAGGTGAGTGGTTGGATTTGATGGATTGGGGGAGGCGGGTAGCCGAACCCCTAGGATTGCTAGGCTTGGTTTTCTCGCGAGTTTCCGATGATTCGTGGTTTCGGGATTGTTTATTCGCAGTTTTGCATTGATTATTGTCGGATCATCATGATTTCTCATCGATTCTTGAGTATTAGGGCTGCCAACCCAAGGGAAAAGTGAAAAGGTCATGCTAAAATTTTCCCCAATTCCCTTGACGAAAGTAGAGCCCTCGGATGATCTCAATTTTATGAATAGTATGTTCATAGTTGTTGATTTCAAGTGTTGATGGAACTCATCTTCCCTAAGGCCCAAAGGTTCGGCAGAGCAACCCCAAAGTTCCATGATCAAGGCTCGATCGAGTATAGGGGGAGAGGCAAATTGGTAAATATGTAACTAGAATATAGCGGAGACAATGAATTAGGGTTGGAGTTAATCCTCCTCTTCCCTTTCTACCCTAAGAGGCATGGCCGAGCAAGGTTCACCTTGCTCAAGGCTTGGCCAAGCCTAGGGGGAGGGAGAGAGTGAGTTTTAGATGGTAAATTTCATAGTTAGAGTGCTCAAACAATAGAGACATGATGACACTTAGGAAAGACTCTAAATATAGCAAGCTATTTTATTGATGCATGTGATTATAGGAATGAACGCATAGTGACCATTCTTAGATCATTCCTCCTTAAATTTTTGAAATGATGTGATATTTTTACCATGCTTATTAGTACATGCCTTGTTGAATTCATTTCTATCTTACCATTCTAGATAAGTTGTTTCATATTGAATTTAATTCTAAATGCAGTATATAAATGTTTATCGTTGAATATCATAGTTGTACATGGTAGTTGTGTGAATTATATTTACCTTTCTTTATTTTATATATGCTGTCCGGAAATGTTCATGGGTGGAATTCCAAGTTCGGTTCACAAAATTCTTCACCCAAGGTAGCGTATGACGCTAGATAACATGTAGAACATCACAAGGTACATATTAGATATGGAAACTTAACTAGGAAATGATACAACTTCTAGGACTTCTTGTATTCATTTTGGAAACCTAGAATTATTAGGTGTACACATTTTCGGAGGAGTAACATTAAATTATTGACCCTGCAGGCCGGATTAGGACCGGATACGGGCAACTGCCCGAAGTGTATATAAGGAAACCCTATGACATTTTGATTATGTGATGTGCTTGAAATGGTCTGTTGAGAAGCATGGGCGATCGGAAATGACCAATGCTTGACTCGGCCAGTGATTGGGTCTTGAGATACACCAGCAGGACCGCTAGGTGTCAGACCCCAATTGGGTGGGACTAGCTATCCCTACCCCAGACGGTGTCTGAAGACTAGTAGACCATCCTAGTCGATGGCCCGGGATTTCTTGACTTCATCTTGATATGATGTGGCCGAGCGGCCAGTGTGATTCTACCTTGTATGGTAGGGTTGGGTATAGCCGGGATTCTTATACCATAAGTAGGCCCTAAGGGCCGGATGCCAGGTGGCTTAATTAGGCTGTTACAATAGGTTTTTCTCATGTATGGTCTATACAGAATGACCCATGGGGTCGATATTCATATTAAAAAGTAGTTTATCTCCCTGACTATATACTATGATGCCTTATATGTTATGCATGCCTAATTGAGGATTATGTGGAGGTTCGGAAGAACCACTCATTGAGTCCCAAGTGGACTCACAGTTTGTTTCTTTGTTTTGCAAAGCATGATCAGTGATTGAGGCTTGTCATCATGGTGCAGCTGGAGGGCAGGTGGTGGTGCCAAATCTCGTAGCGACGTCCTTTAGTCATAGTCCAGTGTCATGTTATCGTTTCTTTTTCTGCACTGACAATTATTGTTTTTAAAAGCTTGTATTAAACTTTGATACTCGAGATGTTCCAGTTGTGACGATGTTAGTTTCCTCCTTTGGTTTTGAAAAATATATAATTGTGAACTTTGAAAATTTAAATAAAGATTGCATTGTGGTTTCTTTTATTCGATATGTTCTGGTTTTCTTGACGGTCAGTGTAGACAGTAGGCTACAGGGTAGAACGTAGACCCTGGCCGGTCACACTACCCTCAAATGGGGTGTGACACCTATGGCATCATGATGGCTTGAAGTTGCAACCTCTTGGAGATTTCTCGTTTGGATCCAAGGTCAACTTCAACATTTATGTTCTCTTTACCCTTGTGTGGTAACTCCCCCTACAAGAGAGCATAAAACTTTTGGTACCCAAATGTCTTTGGGTCCTTAGGGATTAGATTTTGCCTAGGAATCCAAAGTGTCCTAGCAACACTTGGATTTCTCTTCAATGTGCAATCATGGATAGCATGGTCAAAAATACCACAACAAAAGCAATGTTTGTCCATTAAACTTCTTTTCATTTTTGCCATGGACATGAGATCTATTATTAGAATGCTTAACATGTGAACTATGATGAGCATGAGCATTAGTAAAGGAGACATTCTTGTTTTGACGTTTTCTAAATTAGACATTTTGATTTCTAGAATTCTTAAAAGAGGAAGAATTAACTTTCCTACTCAAAACCAACATCTCATTCTTTAACTCATTCATAGATTTATGCAATGCATATAGTTGAGATTTTAACATGCAATTCTCAACTCTCAATTTTTCATTCTCGAGTTTGAAATATTTTTTCAAATCATTACTCCTAAGTTTCATTTTTTATTTCAAATCTTCATTTTCATTTGTCAAATCTTTTACCACACTTTTTAAATTCTCAATTTCAAGCTTAAAATCATCATGGCAAGAAACAAGTGTACTTGTATTCAATTTTTCATTTTCTAGTTCATGCACATGAGAACTAAGCCTTAAATTTTCCTTCTTTAGTTTTCTATTTTCCTTGTTCTTTTTCATAAGCAAAGCATACATCTTTTTGTATTCTTCTAGTAGTTCTTCATAAGACATGTCAAGGGATTTAGAGCTACTAGAATCACTATTTTGATCATCACTAGAAGATGGTAAATATACCTCATTCCGAAGACCCATGAGGCAAAAGTTAGATGTAGCTTCATCGTCATGTCTAGAAGAGGCTTCACTTGATTGAGATGTGGATGGAGAAGCACACTTCTTTTTTTTGGATTTCTTCTTCAAGAGAGGATAATTCATCTTCTTGTGTCCCATCTCATGGCAAAGGAAGCACCTAAATTTCCGTTTTCCAATTCTTGCTTGTGCTCCTTTGGGCATCAAAACCAAGGTTAGTACTAGGGGGATGGCCATCGTCATCACCACCTTCATTAGAAGTGTCAATCTCTTCGGTCTTGGCATAATCACATAACATATTTAAAGTTACCCAAATATCAAAAGCGAAAAAATAATGCATAATCTTTTCAAGTATATCATTTGAAAATGAGCAATATAGGAGATGCGTTGTTTTAGCATTCAATTCAAACAATTTAACTTGTTCTTGAGTCCAATTATTTATGTCAATGTTGGGCTCAACATATTCATTCTTTAGCATGCACCATAGATCTAAACTTTGTGTTTTAAGGAAAGTATACATCCTACTCTTCCAAACACCAAAATTTATCTCACCAAACCTAGGTGGTGCAAATGCTATACTCTCTAGTGTCATTTTCTGGATTGAGAGAAGATGTAGAGAAGATGGTGAAATCTTAGTCTATGACCCGCTCTGATACCAAATGTTGGTGAAATGGACACACTTGAGGGGGGTGAATAGTGTGTTAACTAAGACTTTAACCTAATTCTGGTTTTAATCGTTTCTTGATTAGTTAGGCTAAGCACAATATTAATAGCAAGCGGAAGCAATAAATATGAGGTAATTCACAAATTGAGTAGCAAGCGGAAGCAAGATATAAATGATAAGCAATACGAAACGCAAAATAATAATACTAACACAATTATTTATAGTGGTTCAGCCCCAATGCCTAGTCCACTACCTAAGTACCTCAGTTAGGATTTCCAAAGTTAGCTTTACTAGATTATATCGTTTCCCTTACAAAGATGACTTTTACCCGAAGAGTCTCACTCTCAACCTAAGGCACTTCCACACCCGGAAGTCTCCGCCTTCTTATCGAGAGCAATCTTCCACCTCAAACCTAAAGGACAACAATACTAATCCTAGTGAACTACGTTTGCATCGGTGGAATTAAGCCTTAACACCAAGGCAACCACCAACTCAATCAACCTAGCACTCTAGGTTTACACAAACTCAAATACAATGAAATAACAACAAAATACAACACTAAATGGAGCAATAAATCAAATAATAAAATACTTAGCTCCACGACAAGATTCCTAGCTTCCCCTTCATGCCCTTGACGATGAAACAATGAAGTAAAGGCTCAATCAAGGAGATGAAAGGTCCAAGCTAGGGTTTTCACAAGATTGGCTCAATGAGGGCTTAGGATTGATCAAAAGATGGCTCAAGGAGGTTAGAAGTGATCAACATCAAGGAGGAAGGCTCTCATGGCTTCCTATTTATAAGCCATGAAGAGAAGAGGCAACACACCTCTTTTCAACGGGCAAAAATCTGCCTATTATCGTTTGTCGGTCGCTGGTCCGATCGAAGGTCGGTCGGCCGACTCTGCGACCAAACCTAGGAAATCAGCCTTGGTTTGGCTGAGTTTTCTGCTCGTTTGCTCATTTTTGGGTTTCGTCTTCGCTAAGTCATCTTATATAACATTTCTTAACTTTAAATAATTTTAAAACATAAATGTTATATATAAGAATCAAAATCTAACTTTTGGGATCTAGTACAAATTTCTTAAAAATCAAAAATTTTATAATCTCCCGGGTGAAATATGCATAGGTAAAAGGCTTCCAAAAAATCTTTACAAATATGTCGTTTACTAGTTTTTATCTAAAGAACAATTACCTGGACTTTTGGTGCCATGAAAATGTCTAGGTCATATAGCCCTCCAAGGAGCTCCCTAGACATAGTGAATTTCATGGCTATTATCTGATTTTCCGATTTTTGATATTTTGGGGTTCGAGTTTGGTTTTTGGGTTTCTTTGGATCATCATGAGGATTTACAACAAATGCTAGACACCCTAAATCTAAACTCTAACTTCCCGAAGAATCCCGGGCGTCCTTGCCGATTTCTTTGATTTTTCTGATCAGGGACATCGAGCGCTAACCGACTTGGAACCTGAAAATAATTCTCCATGAATACATTAGTTCCATGTTTGTTATCATGAAAACCGAGATTAAGGCCAAGGTTGAAAATATCTATCAACATGCATATCTATGAAAATAAACTCCTATTATCTATATGCATGGTTTTCCTATATTTTCTTCCCTTTTTACCTATATTTTTCTCCCCCTTTTAACATCAATAAAAAATGACGAGAAAAGTCAACTTATAGTCAAAGTTGAGACAAAAATATTTTTTCATGAAAGCATGTACATCTCAACACAAGGGATGAAAACCAAATATCTAATATGAGACTAAATCATACATGATAACTAAAATCCAAATTCGAAAATCATGTATAAATTCAAGTATCGATAATTTCAAGTATCAATCAAAATATCAAAACCATTTTAGAAATGATTTTTCTCGAATAATAGTGAGAAAGATATCAAAAATAGAGTTATGATATCATACTTGAAGTCTCATTTGAAAATTTCAATGAAAATCCAAAGTATCGAAAACTGAGCACCTTGAGAAGAGTGATACTTTAGTGGTATTTTCGTAAATAAATGAGATTTTTTATGACATTTCCAGAAATCATTCAAACTTTCAAAATACAAAGATATGGTCATGTAAAATATGTATATCAAGTTTGCAGTGAAAAGAATGTCATCTGTTCAAAATATGAACATAGCACGATTTCATTCGAAATAGGCATGAAAATATAAAAATGCTAAGTATCAAATTTTGTTGTCTACTCGTGTTTTCTCTACCTTAGATACTTGGACATTTAACATGAATGAATCGAAGTATATCAATTAAGTTTGGGCTTAAAAAGATATTTCTAGGTCACTTTGTTGACTTAGGTCAAAGTACACTTCAAGTTTACAAAAATCAAGCTTTTTAATCCTTATAAAATCATATTCTTGACGAATATTTTTGAAACTTTAACTAAACAAACTAGATTTTTGAAGGAATCTACAGGTTTAAGAATTAGTCAAAAATTAGTTTTCCATAAATTCACAAAATTCCTGAAAGTCCAGGGGCATTTTCATAAATTTTAGGTATTTTTTTCGAAAGTTATCATTTTTTATTCAAATTTTTCAAATATTGTTGAATGATCATTTGATATGCATGTGTCAAGTTTGAACTCAAAATGAATTTTCTAACTCTAGTTTTAAATCTATCTCAATTCTATCTAAAAACTCATTTCCTAGATATCGCTCATGCCGATATAATAACATGTGTTATTTTTAATCTAATCCTGAACTTTTGAATTTTCTAGGATAAAGCACGGAAAGCAATGGGATTCCAGATTGATGCTACAGAAGATAGTTATTTTGATAAAGAATTGTTCTCTCTTTCTGTTATCAAGGTCTGCCATCTATGGGTTATCATTTCCTCATTAACAACTAGCACTGATATGGATTAATTTGTGCATTGTATTTTATAGATCATATAATAAACTCCTACTGCCCTTACCTAGTTTCAGTAAAAAGATATCAAAGGTTGGAAAGTCTTGAGTTCCACATTGAAACTTATATGTTGGTTCTGCTTTCTTCAGGGAAAGAAAGAGCTGCTCGCAAATGATTCCGCATATCTTAATGATGAATACAGCAAGGGTGATTTAGTAGACAGTGAAGAAACTGAGAGAGCCAAGGAGGATTCTTCTAGTGATATGGATTCTGATGAGGAACAAAAGAGGTAATTATTTTCTTCTGCATTATGTGACATATTCTTGTAGGGGTGAGCATGGACCAGTTAACCGGTCCATTAGCAATTTTATTAACCAGTTCATTAACTTCGGTTTTTCAAAATTATTATCTGTAAACCTGTCAATTAACTTCGGTTAATCGTCATTTAGATTTTGGTTTTTTTGGTTCGGTTAACCGATAATTTTCGGTTGACCAATAAAAAGTTTTAACCTACAAATATTATAATATTATACAAATCACATATGGACAAATTTCTAAACAAATATCGAATTCTCATTGAGAAAAAAGAAAAAAAAAGTGAAACCACTTGAACCAAGATAATGTGATGCAAAAACTATTTTTTTTATTTTTTAAATCTTTTTTATATTTTTTAATAAATTTCTATAATTTTTGTAATTTTTTTTGTAATTTTTAGACTTTTTATAATTTTTTATAAATTTTATGATTTTTTATTATTTATATATAATTTTTTAGTTTTTTATAATTAATAAATCATTATTTAATATATATAATATTAAAAATTAATAAATTATGTTGAACCGGTCGGTTAACCAAAACCGGTGGACTTTTTAAACCATGGACCGAACCCAAAACCAAAAACTGAATTTTTAAAAAATAAAACCCGTAATCGAAAAAACCGGTTCGGTTAACCGAAAAAACTGTTTCAATTTCAAACCGGTTTTACGATTAACCGAAAAACCGGTTTTTTTTTTTGCTCACCCCTACATTCTTGTATGCATTTCTTTTCTTAATTTTTTATTTTGTTTTACTTGATGGAAATCAATAATAGGGATTAAACCCCTAAGCCAAAATCTGCATGTAAATCATTAAGGAATTCTGGAAGCGGAAGCGTACCTAAATCCATCACCGGTGTTTTAGAGATTGGGGGGGCGGCCTTCCAAGTCAATGTACCGACCATATGATGTCTCTGACTAATAGGGCTTTTGAGACTGGAACCAAATGCATGGCCCGGGGACCATAACCCCTCTATTTATAGCAAAAACTAAGGTAATGGTAATTCCAATTTCGTCCATCATAAAATCAAAAATTACCCTTAATGCTATCTGTAGAATTAATTCCCTTATATTATTGAGATGTCATGGGTCCATAAATAAATAACAATTAGATCACTTAGAATCTGAACCATTAATTTCGATAGCGATGGATGCACGCCTACTGATATGTGTTGGCCCACATGAGGTTATTAAAAATAATCTAACATTACGATCCGCCCTCATGGAAGTTGTATCTATGTGCTCTATGGCCACTCTGAATTCTTTCTTTAACAACAAAGAACTTCATGTCGATTTGCTTAGATTTCGAAGAGTTCCTTTTGTTAATGGAATATAACACTACCGATTTATTGTCACAGAATAACTTTAGTGGTCTTTCAATTTTATCTACAATGCGCAGCCCAATGACAAAGTTTCTTAGTCACATTCCAATATTGGATACCTCAAAATAAGTTTTGAACTCTGCTTCCATATTTGAAGCTGCAGTGAGTGTCTCCTTAGCACTCCTCCAATGTACAACTCTGTTGATAAACAGATAAACATAACCAGAAGTGGATCTTCAACTATTTAGGCATCCAATGATTTCCTAATGATATGATTTTCTATATTATTCTCTGTAGATACCACATATCCTATTTGGCTGCCTTTTAATGATCCATTACGGGATTACTTAGATATCTGTCTAACATCCCTACAATGCACGCAATATCCGGACGCGTACACTCTTGAGCATACATTAGGCTCCCTGTAGCAAATGCAAATGGAATCTTCTGCATTTCCTTCTGCTCAAACTTATCCTTGGGGCATGGATTGAGACTAAATTTACCTCCTTTAGCAATAGGGGTATTTAGGAAAATGTACATGCTCCCACTGAACTGATGGTATATGCATTCATCATTCGCATTTATCTCTAAACCAAATGAGATAAGAACTTGATAAATTTATGATACCAATAACGAGAAGCATCTGTTCTTGAGGTCATTGAGTTTGTACTTCATGGGTAGATTACTTAGGAGTGAACTCTTGAGGTTCAATGGGGAGTATTTCAGTGTTGTCTGGTGGTTCCAAATTTGTTATCTGCTCAGAAACAGGAACAACAACTGTAGGAAGAGAAATAAATTCCTCTTCAAAGACAACTCCCTCAACCTTATCTCCCCCCCCCCCCCCCCCCGAAACTCAATATCCTCAAAGAACAAAGAACCGGACATTTCCTATATCAAAGAATGTCCTATTCAAGGAATTAAATTTTGTACCCCATAGACCTATCAAAGTACCCAACAAAGTAGCAGGACTACTTTGTAGTCCAGTGATTTTTCTTTTGACCGATATGGCCTAGGCTCAGCTGGACAACCCCAAATATGCAATACCTTAGTCTAGGCTTCTTGCCCATCCATAATACATAAGGGGTTTTATGCACTGCTTTAGTTGGTACAATATTTAGAATGTAAGGTGCAGTCTTAAAATTAATCATATCCAGTGATTGAGACTTCTCACTAATTAGATATAGGTACTCGTATATATGGAGTAATCGAGTATGAACATAATATAGTATAGTTTGACCATTCCAAGAAGCCAAAAGGTCCAAAAACATCCGTATAATTATGTTCTAAGACGTTTGAACTCTTATTAGTACTTGACCCCTAATGTTTGTTTGTTTCCCTTTAATGCACTCAATATAGATCTCAAAGTCCGTAGCATCAGGGATACAAGAATCCCGTCAGACACAAGCCTATGTATCCTATGCTTGGATATATATGAAGCTTAAGCGCTTGTGCCATAACATGGCGGAATTCTTATCAGTTAATTTTTGTTTTGTACCATGTGAACTGGTATGCAAGGTTTCATTAAATAAAGTAATTACATCAAGCATATAAAGGTTATCATCGCAGGATAAAGACCCAGTACCAATAATATTTGGACCAAAAGATAAAGTGAATTTTCCATTTCCTAATGAACAAAAATAATTGGATTTGTCCAATATGAAAATAGAAATCAAATTTCGTCTAAAAGACAGTACTACAAAAGTCTTTTTTAAGTCCAAATAACATCCGGTCCTTAATAATAACCTAAAAGTGCCTATAGTTTCAAGTTCAACTAATTTTCCATCGCCCACATAGATGAATCTTTCAGCATCATTTGACGTTTGGCAATTTAGACAACCTTGCATAGACACACTTAAGTGAGTGGAACCAGCAGAATCTATCCACCAAGTGTCTATAGGTACAGAATTTAAATTAACTTCAGAACAAACCAAAGTGAGAAATGTACCTTTCTTAGCAGTAATATCCTAGATATTTGATATTATTCTCTTCCTTTATGATTGTGTTTATCAGCCTAGTGGACTAATTCGAGGTCGAGCCGAGTCGACTCATGGTCCAGTGCAAGTTTACGAACTCAGGTAAGTAAAAATATGAGTTATGTAATTTTTGCTTGTGTAGATTAATTTGTTTAATTTCTATGTTGTGTGCATGTATTGGATGGTTATGTGGAAAATAGGATTAATTAAGTTAAATTAAGTTAGCAGGTTCGGGTTTAGCTTGAAGCGGATGCGAGTTGTATAAAAGGTTTAGAGGGGTTAGGGTTGAGGAGGGAGTATAAAACCCCCTCCCCTTGGCTTGTGGCTCCCTATTGTGGAGCCACCCAAGCTTTAGGAAAGAGGGCAGCCGCCAGCCGCAAGATCCAGCCAGTTGCTCTCTCTCTCTCTCTCTCTCTCTCTCTCTCTCTCTCTCTCTCTCGAGTTGCCAGCCACCCTCAAGCCAGCCAGCTGCCCCCTCCCTCTCCTCTCTCCCCTTGGATCCGTCCTGCTGTAAGACCCGGAATTTTTGCTAATATAAAAATCTATTTTTGGTGCAGCGCGCCGGAATCAGGGGTTAGTCGAGTCGAGCCGCAAAAATCACCTCGAGTAAAAGGTATAACTTGGCTTATGAAGTTTAAATTGGTTAGATAAGTATTTCCTTATTAAGCATTAGATGTCCTATTTGAGTCGAGTTCAATCGTGTATGCGGATCGAATCGGGGCCTGAATCGGACTCGGATCGAGTCGAGTAGAGGCTAAGTCGTTTAGAGGGGCATATGGGTCATTGGGGGATGAGAGAATAAAATCCCTCATCATGAGCCGTATGGCTCATCTTGGAGCCGCACGCAGCCGTGCAAGAGAGAGGGAGGGGAGAGCTTGGTCGGCGCCGGAGATCGTGCCGTCGTCTAAAAGTTCGAGATCGCCAACGTCCAAACCCTTCTTCCTCCTTAAGCAAGGTGAGTGGTTGTTTTTCCATGGTTGATTTGGGGGAGGCGAGTGGCCGAACCCCTTAGGACTGCTAGGTAGAGATTTTGTCGCAAGGTTACATCAATTTAAGGTACTTTGATTTCCGAATCACTGTTTAAGTGTTATTACATCGGATCTACCTTGGTTTTTCTCAGATTTTGATGTTATAGGGGTTGTCGAGTAGAGGGAAAAGGGGAGAGGTCATGCCAAAATTTTCCCCAATTCCCTCGACGAGTATTAACCCCTTTTCAATCGATCTTGAATTTATACCGAGTAGATGTATAGTTTATTTACTATAAATGAAGATTGAAACCCCTTTTCTAGGCCTTGTAGGGTTCAGCCAACCAAAAGGACAGCCCATGTCCATGGTTCGGCCGAGCAAAAGGATGTGCACAATGATCAAGGTCTTGGTTAGGCTAGATTGGAACCAAGATACTAAGATTGGGGTTGGTTCTTCTTCCTTGTTCTTACCCGTGAGGACTTGGCCGAGCAAGGCAAGACTTGCTCAAATCTCGGCCGAGCAGGAAGGAGGAGGTGGTGACCTCTAGAAGCTAAACTTCATGTTTAGGAATAATCAAACAATAGGAAATGAAAAGTTGCCTAGATTGACAATTAGAATTAAGATGACATTTAGGCAACACTATAACTAAAGAAGGCTACTACGTTGGTGCATAAAATTTGTAGTATGGTAGTATAGTAACCATTCTTGATTCTTCCCTCTTTAAATTCTGAAATTTGGTTATGCTTTTACCATGTTAGATAATCTCTTTCCTTGTTGAATTTATTGTAAATGCAGAATTTGAATTCATTATCATTGAATCGAGTGGCTATACTTAGTAGGTGACATGAGTAATTCATTTATAGCTTATATGCTGTCCGGTATTATTGTTGGGTGTATTTCCAAGTTTATGACATATAGTTTACATTAGTGAAAGGTAGCATATGACGCTAGATGATTTGCATGAAATTAAAAAGTGTGTGATAGATATGGAAAAACAAAAGTAGACGAGTTAGGTCTCACACCTAAGAACCATTCTGCGAACAATAGTGTGCGCATGATACGGCTGAAGCAAAAGGCCGAACACGGGTGGACGCCCGGGATTTTAAATAAGGAAACCCTAGGACACTTGATTGTGTGATGTGATTGTGATGGTCTGCCGAGAAGCATGGATAGTCGGAATGACTAATGCTTGACTCGGTCAGTGATTTGGGTCTTGAGGTTGCACCAGCGAGCCCGCTAGGTTCCAGACCTCAGTTGGGCGGGACTAGCTATCCCTAAGCCGGTAGGTGTCCGGAGACTAGCAGACCATCCTAGTCGACGGCCTGGAGACTTTCCTGATGTACTTGTGTGTTATGTATGTCGTAAGGCCAGTATGTTACTATCTTTGTGTGGTAGGGTTGGTTAGAGCCGAACCACTAGAGCATGAGCAGGCCCTAGGGGCCGGGTGCCATGTGGCATAGTTGGGCTGTTATAGCCGGTGGTATGTATGTATGGTCTATACAGGACGACCCTAGGGGTCAATTGTCATATCAGAAATAAACTAGATCCCTAACTCTATATTTTGTTGACTTACATATATGCTTATTGGGGATTATGTGGAGGTTCGGAAGAACCGCTCACTAAGTCCCATGTGGACTCATGGTTTATTTTTCTTATTTTACAGAGCCCGATCAGTAAGTTGAGGCTTGGAGTCATGGTGCAGCTGGAGGGCAGGCAGTGGCGTCGATCTCGTAGCGGCGTCCAATAATCATAGTCTAGATGTCTAGATTTGTTATTTTCATACACTGAGAGTTGTTCGTTTTTAAGCATGTATTGGACATTGAACTCGAGTTGTTTCATTTTGTGCTTGATGTTAGCAACTTTCCCTTTTATTAAAAATTGTGAACTTTCTTAAAATTCAAATAAAGCTGCATCGTTGTTTTCTATTTATGTGTTCTGATTTCTCGTTAGTCAGTGTATGTAGTCGGCTTCAGGATAGGACATAGACCCTGGCCGATCACACGACCCTGAGTTGGGGTGTGACACCTGCGCCCTTGGAGCCGCCTAAGCCGCCAACTCTCTTCTCTTTCCCTTCCCTGCGGAGCCGAGCCGAGGGAGCCGCCAATAAACCAGCTGCCCCCTCTTGCTCTCTTTTCTTTTCCCCTTGGAACCGGCGGCTTGGGAGGAGTCGCCGCCTGCCCTTCCTCTCCTTTGGGTTGAGCCACCGAATTTTGGAGCCGAAATCGAAAGCCGTCGATTGGATCTTCTTATCCAATCCCTTCCTTATTTAGGTGAGTGGTTTTACCCCTCCTTCTCGGGTTTCTTCATCGTGTTTTTTAGCCGATTCGGTTCATGTCCTTCTTGGATTGTTTTTCCATTGAAACTCGCGTTTTAGTTGTCGAATCTTGCATGGATTTGTGAGAGGAAACCCTGGGAACTCCCCTAGGTAGCTCGGCAACCCTAGAACTCTCCTAGGGGTGCTCGGCCAAGGTGGAGATTAAAGTGCCCTCAAGGTGTTCGATGAAATGCCTATGTGATGATTTCAGGGTTTTTCTTGATTTCCATGTCATGCTTAGATTATTAATTTAGATCTTATATCGTGGGGCATGTGTTTAATGTAAGATCTGTGATTTTTAGATTTAGTCTTGTGGAATCTTGGTTGTAATATCATCTTGAAATTTTAGATGTTCTTGATGGTATAATTTAGTTGTTACCTTGATTCTTGATTAAGGAAACCTTGATATGTATGCTAGCTTTTAATTAGTAAAAATTGTGAGATTATATGCGTGATGGGCATGATGACATGAATATGTGATGTTAGGAATTTCGGGGTTTAATTCTGTAAAATTCGGATTTTATTTCATGTTGTGTTGAAAATTCCAGCTTGCTGAGATTTATATGTTGTTTGTTAAATCTGGACTGATTTTTGTTTTCACTATTATGATATAATTAGATCTCTGATTATAGTCATATAACCTATCGTTTCGATCAGAAAATATAGTTTAAAAACATAGGACACACTCTGGAGATCAGATTCGGATTAGATACATTGGTTTTGGGAATAACAGTAAGCTAAAACAAAACTCTAAAATAAAACCCTAATTGTGGTGAACTAAATTTTAATTACATAATTAAAATTGGACAAAGGGGTCAGCATAATCTGTTATGAACCAACATGAGAAGTTTATGCATGAAATAAAATCACACGGGTTTATGACATTACGGGTCTATGAGTTGGGGTCGGGTTTTGGAATGTTGAGACACTTTCCAATAGGGACACCCCTAAGACACCGTAGGAAGAATTTTGACTTAGGTCATGGTGCGTTATATCTTTATGAATGGCGGAGAGGCTCGTTGAGGAGCCGGATTGCGGGCAATGCCCGGGAGGTTGGATGGCTAATTCCCAACCTGTAGAATAAGTTCGGTGGGCATTTCCCGATTGTTCTGGTTTGGCCTCGTAGGATAAGTTCGGAGGGCCTACCCGATTATCCCCAAGGTGGTTTTAAGGAATAAGTTCGGAGGGCCTTTCTCGATTATTCCTGTGATATCTTTTAGGAGTAAGCTCGGAGAGCCTTCCCGATTACTCCTGTGATATCTTAAAGGGGCAAGTTCAGATAGGCGAATCCCGATTATCCCAACACATCTCGTGGAGCATGTTCGGAGGGCCTTTCCCGATTGCTCCCGAGTTTCTTTATACTAGGATAAGTTCGGAGGGCCTTCCCGATTATCCTAGTATTTGTTGTTGCCTTAGGGCATGGTAGGCTTAGGCTTGTTGAGCTTCACCGTTTGGGTGTTGGCTGCCTTCGGGCAGGTGGTGGCCAGATGGCCTGATAGATAGTCACACTTTCGTGACCTTATTCCTGTAGAGTGGATGTTATGTTATTGCTTATCTCTGTGTTGTTTTATTGTGGGGGTCGGTAGAACCGCTCACTGAGTTCTTTGAACCCACCCATTGTCGTTGTTTCGTTTTGTAGAGCCTGACTGATGAGGTGGGCTGGAGCACTTGGCACAGCTAGAGGGCAGAGGAGCCGCATGATCTCATAGCAGTCCTAGATAGGGGCATAGTCGATTCTTTTGGTAGTATGTCATGCACTTTTGTTGGTCTTTCTGAGTTGTAGCCCTTGAGGGCATTTATGTCATTTTATTCAGATTTTATTGTATTTGGTCTATTGGACTTAATGTATTATTTTTGCTTTTATTTCGTTTGTTAAATTTGGTTTATGATGAACTCTGTTTTTGATTGTAGATGAAATAAAAACTTGTTGATTTCTTTTCGCTATTGTTTATTCTTATGATGTTGGCATGTGCATGAGTTAGACTGCGGGGTATAGGCATATATACCCTGGCTGGTCACGCAACCCTGTATTTGGGGCATGACATTAGCACGCCAAGCGTGATACTTGGTACAATATTTTTTAACGTGCCCACTTTTTTGCAGAAGAAACATATAGAAACCTTAGTCCCTTTTGCTTCTTTTTTTTGTGGAGCACCTGCAACTTTTGTAATCTTAGGTATTTTCTTGTCCTTATCTTTAGAGGCTACAAGCAAATGAGCACTTTCAATCTTTATCTTGCTTTAGTCTCTTCTTCTTGCATACAATGAGAGATTAACTCATTAAGAGTCCACTTCTCTTTCAGGCAGTTATAACTGATTTTAAAATGATTGAATTGTGTAGGAAGAGAGATCAAACTCAAATGCACCAATAAGTGCTCAGGGAGGTCTAATTTTAGTGCCATTAACCTAGAAACAAGATTTGATATTTCCATAGTGTACTCCTGAAACAGTCTGAAATTGTTCGTCTCATGATCATCAGACTTAGTTGGTTGGATTTTTCTTACTGCTCATATTTTCTCTTATCATCAAGAGAACTCTCATCTATAAGAGGAGCAAGCTCGGTTATCCTAAGTGCCAAGTCTAGATCTACGCAACCGAGCACTATCATAATGTTCTCTTTCCAAGCTTTGAAATTCGTGTCAATCAGCACAGGGATGGAGTTTAATATGGCAGTTATATTTGATGAAGCAAAAATATTAATTGAATAGAGAACAAAATAAAACATTAATATAATAATCAGCTCAATAATTTAATCAAGCAAAAGAGAAATAAATAATAGCGGGTCTCATTACAAGATACCAAGTACAACATTGACATTTCATCTTTGGACAAAAATATTAACTTGTAAACGGTATTCTTAATTGTCACGCCCCAACTCAGGGTCAGGGTATACGTGCCTATACCCCGCAGCCTAACCCATGCACATGCCAACTCATAACAACAAAACATAGCGGAAAGAATGAAACGAGTTTTATTTTAAATGGAAAAAACCAAACCAGATTTCATTAGAAGTAATTTTAATAAAATAGTAAAGTGCAGAATAATAAATCAATGTTCAACTGTTCGTTTACAAATGAAAATTTGAAATAAAGACATGAATGTCCCCAAGGGACTACAACTCTAAAATACCAAAACACAGGTGCATGACAAACTACCAAAAGAAAACTCGACTACGACCCCTAACTAGGACTGCTATGAGATCAATGTGGCTCATCTGCCCTCCAGCTACGCCAAGTGCTCCAGCCCAACTCACCGGTCAAGCTCTGTAAAATAAAACAAAAATGACAACGGGTGAGTTCAAAAGAAATCAGTGAGCGTTTCTACCAACCTCCACGAGAAATCAACATAGATATATAGCATAATGCAAACACCTGACTCAAACAGGAAAGGGTCACAAGGGAGTGACTAGCTAACAGGCCATCTAGCCACCACATGCCCGAAGGCATCCAACACTCTAACAGAGAAGTATAACGGGCCTAAGCCTACCATGCCCAAAGGCAATATGACATACACAAGGGTTATTAGGATAATCGGGATTGGCCCGTCTGAACTTATCCTATAACCAAGAAACTCGGGAGCAATCATGATTTGCCAGTCTGAACTTGCTCCACGAGATGCGAAGGAGCAATCGAGATTCGCCCATCCAAACTTGCCCCTTTAAGATGTCATAGGAATAATCGGGATTTGCCCGTCCGAACTCATTCTTTAAAGAATCTCTGAAACAATCGGGATTTGTCCATCCGAACTTGTTCCACGAAAAAATACAGGAACATTCAGGATTTGCCCATCCGAACTTGTTCCAAAATGATAACGTAGGAATAATCTGGATTCGTCCATCCGAACTTATTCCTTTAAATATAGAATCTTGGGAAAATCGAGATTTGCCCATCCGAACTTGTTCCATGGGTTAGGAATTAGTCATCCAACCTTCGGGGCCTAGCCCGTAATTCGGCTCCTAACCGAGCCTCTCCGCCATTCAATAAGATATGATACAATATGTCCTAAGTCAAATGACTCCTACGATGTCTTAGGGACGTCTCTATTGGGAAAACTCCACAACACCCAATGTCTGATCCCAACTCCTAGACCCGTAATGTCATAAACCCGTGAGATTTTATTTCATGCATAACATTTATTTGTTGGTTCATAACAGATTATGCTGACCCTTGTATTTTAATTATGCAATTAAAATTTATCATCACCAAAATTAGGATTTTATTTTAGGGTTTTATTCTCAGTTTATTGTTGAGCCCTAAACTGGTGCACCCGAGTCGAATCTGACTCCAAAAGTGTGTCTTATGGATCCAGACTATGTTTTCTGGTCAAAATGATAGGTTATATGACTATGTTAAGTAAATTACACACACCACAACATGGATTTCAAAATTAGCTGTAAATCAATAATTCAGCGTATAGTTTTCAACAAAAGTGAATTTCCAGCACATCAAGGAAATAAATCCGAAATTTACAGAAATTAAATCCTTAATCACTCTAAAAATAGAATTATAACATTGAGACAAAATTCACAAAAATTAAATCATGTTTGTTTAGCTAAGATTAGCGAGCATCAAGATAATCTTTAAACAAGAATCCAACTACATGATCAAGAACCCATATCAAGCACACCCATGGCTTCAAGATCAAATCCTATTTTTTTATAAACATGATTAAATTTCAAAAATCACAGATTAAATTTTAAAGCATGCATCAACATTACAAGAACCTAAATTGGTAAGTAATTCAAGGTATAGATCTTATGATAAACAAAAAACCCTCTCTTAGGCATTTCATTGAACATCTCGAGGGCACCCTTTCTTCCACATTGGCCAAGCACCCTTAGGGTAAACCTGGGGCTGCCGAGCCACAAAGGGGAAGTCTCGGGCCCTCCTCCCACAAACC
The DNA here is from genome assembly GCA_034359265.1 of Canna indica. NCBI lineage: Eukaryota > Viridiplantae > Streptophyta > Magnoliopsida > Zingiberales > Cannaceae > Canna > Canna indica. Next base: position 44,313,135 of record CP136893.1, read on the forward strand.
GATATAAGAACTCGGCGATCAAAACCCACAAATCGACGAAAAACCACAAGAATCAATACTATGCCCATATCGGCTCAAGAACACGAGAAAAACCCGAGAAAGGAGGGGTAAAACCACTCACCTTGATTAGGAAGAAGAAATATAGAAAGACTTTCAAGCGGCGGCCTCCGAATTTGGCCTCCGAATTTTATAATCCCCTCCTCAAACCTAAATCCACTAACCCCCTTAGCAAATCCGCATCCGCCTCGAGCCAAATCCAAACTCGCTAACCCAACCTAACTTAATTAACTCAATCTAACCTCATGCCCCACATAAACATCAAACACATGCATACCCATACAATACAATTTAATAATCAAGTACACGCAATGATATAATTAAATAAATTTACCGAACCAAGAAAAGAAATTGCATAATTCAAATTTTTACTTACCCGAGCTCGCAAGCTCACACCAGATCATGAGTTGACTCAGCTCGACCTCGAACTAGCCCGCTAGGCTGACAATCACAAATAATGACAGAAATAAATATTAATATCTAGGATATCATCAATGCAGTAATCAAATACTGACCTGTCAAATAAGAAGTCTTTCTTTGGACCGACTCTTGTCCACATGAAAAACCTTATGATCGTCACGTATTTATTAGCGTAGGCACGTAAGGAATTCGGCCAAGTAGTATCCTTTCTTTGGACTGATCACTACCTACATGAATTTCAAACATGCAAACATTTTTTATGTTCTAAAACATGCTAATTCTAGACAAGAGAGCTCGCTTTGGCGAGATGTTATTTCAAATCAACATATTTCAAAATATTAGATATGATTGGCTATTATTTTATTTCAAGTTAAATTGGTCAAACTACAATGAAGCGATCAAAATTGTATTGAATCAATATTAATTGAGCTGAACCAAGGCTAAATTAGGTTGAACCTAATGCTAATTTTATTGAACCGATTTAAATTATGCTAAACCAAATGCTAATTTTAGTGAACCGGTTAAGAAACCTAATGAACCGCTTATCAATTGCACTGAACCGATCTAAATTAACCTGAACCAGTGTTGAACCGATGAAATAAGACCTAAATCAGTGCTGAACCAGACCCAATTACACTGAACCGGACCTAATTTCAATGAACCGGATCTAATTTCAGTGAACCAAACCCAAAACAATTAAACCATATCCTAATTTCAGTGAACCAGACCCTTTATCATTAAACCAGAATCAGAATAAACCATATGATGAAAGCATGAACCAATTTTAAAATTGGTCTTGTTCTAATTCAATTAAATGGGTCCGGTCCAGCTAAATCAAATGAAGCGAATCGGGTTTAAGTTCTATTGGATCCGGACCTGAACTTATAGAAAGTCGGGTTGGGTTTAAACTAGATTGGGCGGGTTTCTAATTTAATGGACGGTTAAGTTTATGGGTTTAGGCATAATGGATTCAAATTTTAACTTAAAAGAATTCGGATCCGACCCACTAAAAAACCCTTCTACCCTTAACTTAATAAACCCTAACTCTCTAACTTCTCATCCAGTCGCCACCTACACCACGTCTCCCACGCCGAACCATGCACTTCATCTAGCCGTCGCCGACTACTGCTCCCACACCGGCCATCTTTAGTCGCCGACCGCCATGATGCGTCGGAGTCGGCTGGTGAGGGGGGAACAGAGGCGGAACAAGGAACGCCAGATGAGAGGAGGAGTCGGACGTCGCCGATCCCATCTCCACGTCGACAATGTCGACAAACCTGGACGCCGGCGACAAAGAAGTTGAAGAGGTGCAGAGGAAAAGCGACACGACTGCCGAATAGTCGCTAGGATCCACCGAACAGGGCGCCAACCTCGACGCCATGTTCGCATTGAACCGGTGATCCCTATGGCCGAGCGCCACACCCCTTTTCCTTTACGCATGGGTGCATGAACCCCGGCAAGAGAAGGAGAAAGGATGCACGAGGGAAAGGGATGTTTCCTTCGGCAGACATTGTCGCATCCCTTTTTTTTTATTTGATGTATGAACATTGCATGTCATCAAGGTGTAAAAGAAACATGTAAACATGAATCATTTTAATCAAGAGAATGTCAACATCAAGAACAGCATGCATTCATGATGTAGAAATATATAATAAACAGAAACATGTAACGAGCATGCAAAAGACTATAGGCTTGATGACGAATAAAAAATAGAATACTGTAATTACTTTAATGATTCAACGTGTAATTACAGACAACAAAAAGAATCTTAATTGCAAAGCAAGATTTGTAATTCCTAACAATTCAACGTGCATAAGGCTATGATACCAATGGATGGAAATCAATAACAGGAATTAAACTCCTAAGCCAAGATCTACATGTAAATCATTAAGTAATTTTAGAAACGAAAGCGTACCTAAATCAATCATCGGTGTTTTAGAGATTGGAACGGCCTTCCAAATCAATGCACCGACCATATAATGTCTTTAAATAATGAAGCTTCTGAGACTGAAATCAAGTGCATGACTTGAGGATCATAACCTCTCTATTTATAGCAAAAATTGAGGTAATGGTAATTCCAATTTCGTCCATCATAAAATTAGAAATTGTCCCTAATGGTATCTGCAAAATTAATTTTCATATATTATTGAAATATCACAGGTCCATAAATAAATAATAATTAGATCACTTAAGATCTGGACTGTTAATTTCGATAGCGATGGATGCACGCCTACAGATATGTGTTGGCCCACGTGAAGTTATTAAAAATAATCTAACATTACCTGCATGCTATTCTTATTGTACACACTTTTAAAAATAGATATGATGAACAACTTTAGGAAATGCTTGATCAAGCATGTGAACGATACGTGACTAGAACGGGAGGCAAAACCACACAATGAAAACATGCGAAAAAGGCATCTTCGAATGGTGATATTGCTTTGGTAGAGGTAAGATTGGATACTTAATATTCAGAATAAATGTTTTGTTTTTGTCCATGAGCCTAGATGCTTGAGGGGGTTGTCTTATATGTCATTTTTTACTTACTTTTACTTGTTAGTTTTGCATTTTTTTGCTTCCTTTATGACGGTGAAATGTAAATCATCCTACTGACTGAGCCTACGGGCCTTTAGTTTCTACAAAAGCAGAATTTGTTAGATAACCTAAATCCAGCAGATTTTCTGTAATTTGTTGGTTGACGAGGTAATGTGTTCAGATAATTCTAAACTTTGTGAGAACTATATTTTTGTTATTGCTCCAATTAAATCCTAATAGATCTGAAATATGACTAGTTGAAATGGAATATGTAAGTTTACTCTGAAAGAAATCTAGGCTTTTTCGTAAGAATTGGAGTTCTACATTATTTCAAACCTACTGGCAATATTTGCTCAGTTAACTTTCCTTTGGAAGTACACATGAGAATCACATTTAATTGCTTCCTCGGAATGCAAGAAGTCACCCCAAAAGACTTTCTAATCAAAATGAAATCCTTAATAGAAGTCACAGGATGCGCCTACGAAGTTCATCCGAAAAATACAAAGAATCGAGTAAAAAAATGGCTCCGGTGGCGATCGAGTTGTAATCGAGTCGAACCCTAGGTTTAGGTTTAGAATTGATTGTAATATATCCCTAAGACATGAACTAAATCCATTACAAAGATTTCCCAACTCAAAATCCAAGGAGAAATCCGGAAAAAACATGTACGCTGAAAAATCATCATGGAATCAGTTTCAGGAAACTGATATGGGTTTCAACCGATACGCGGCCGATCCTCGATCGATCGATTGTTGCCCGAGGATCGACCGAATGCTCTCTGGAAATTTTCTAGAAGCCAGTCGGCCGAACCTCCATCGACCAAGAATCGACCGACGATCGACCAGATTGCCCAACAAATCTAAATAGATCCGTTGAACGGCTAGTTGGCTCCGACTACCTTCATCCCCTCTATAAATACACCTAGTTTTAGCCATTAAAGATTCCTAACTGTTCATTGAGTAAATCAAGTGTTTGAGCCTTCAAAGAGTTATTTAACGCCCTAATTCTCACTTCTACTCTCTCAAGCGGTGGTCCTCATTCTTCAACCTTCTCAAGGCAAAGCTCTCCATCTTCTTGAAGCGTTGGAAGTCTAGGAGGCCAGTGAAGGGAGCACATCAAGTTTGTTTTATATTTATTGCTCCTTTTATCGTGTTTATCATCTTGTTACGTTGATTCGATAAGTTAGCTTGCAAGGTGTGCTTGTGAAACACCTTGGTTTGTGTAGAGATTTGTTTTGCTAGAGAATAGGTGTTAAGGTCTTCTCAAAGGGTTGAGAATTAAATCCTCATTGTATTTTTAGGAAAATATTTTGTCTATAAAGTGTTAAGGTTAGAAATCTTTGGTGAGGAGCCAAGGTAGTGGAGTAGGCGATTTGGCCGAACCACTATATGTTGTTCTTGTTTGCATTGATCTCTACTTGCTTGTTTACTTTATTATTCTGCTTAGTTTATCATCCATAGCGTTCATATTCAATGAACTCAATATTAAGTGGTAAGTTGCTTAAAATCGAAAACACTAAAATTGAGACTAGAATTTGATCACACACTATTCAACCCCCGCTTCTAGTGTGGGTATTTGAACCATGGTTTAAAAAATCGGCCGAAACGGTACGGTAAGCCCAATATTTACCGATTTTTAAGGATTCCGGTATTCGATATACCCGGTATTTGAAAATACCGGGTATATATGGTATACCGGGCGATATATGTATCATACCGCCTAGTATGACGCGATATCGGGTTGTTTTTTTTTTTTTTTAGAATTAGATATAACTCTGATAATACATAATTGATGAATAAATGCTTAAAATTAATATTCAAATGTCAAATACATGAATACAATGTTTAAAAGCTATTTGGTACTGTATTAGGATTTTTCACATATACAAGAGAATTACATTATAATTAATATAGGGCGATACAATCCCACAACCCAAAGGGTCTAAAAATCCCATGTGTCGAAGACTCTAATCCACCCCCACACCCCTGGCAGGGGGCACTGCCCCCTTGACCCCTGTCGAAGACTCTGCGTAGCACAACATCAACTAAGATGATGAATACCATGTGTCGTCCTATATTAATTCTAATGTAATTCTCTTGTATCTGTGAAAAATCCTAATACAGTACCAAATAGCTTTTAAACATTGTATTCATGTATTTGACATTTGAATATTAATTTTAAGCATTTATTCATCAATTATGTATTATTAGAGTTATATCTAACTCTAAAAAAAATGGTATGCTATTTTCCGCACCGGACCGTACCGTGTGTCGGTACGGTACGGTATCGATTTCGGCCGGTGACCGAAATCGGTACCGGTACCGAGATTTAAACCTTGATTTGAACAACAACATATAGGTAGGGGGAGTTAAGTTTAGATGTGCATGTTGATAGGGGTAGCTTAGGTTAGCATTTGATACCATGTTCACACAAAATCTTTCGGTCTCTTCGGAGATCTACGTGACCTATAACAGGTCTAGGCAACCTTTGCGATTTTAAACCCTAGGCTAATCGTTGGCCTTTTAGTTTTCAACCGATACGAAGAGTGGGAAAAAATCAAAATATTTTATATTTTGAAATCTCTTTAAATTTGTTTTGGTATCGTATTGTATCATTGTCAAACGAATTTTAAACTACTTACCAAAGATGGATTTTAAAAATGATTTGTGTTTCTCTTTGCTATTTAGTTTGGTAACTTACAGGTACTTATATTTTTATTGTACTACTAATGAATATTGCTTGCAAGTTATGAAAAAATTAATGGAAGACTATCATGAAAAAAATTGAAGAAAAATCGATCATCTTGAAAAATTGTTAAAATTAAGGTAAGAGTTTCATTTTTTGCAAAATTATTTTTGTTTATTCAAGAAATATGCAAACAAGTTTAGATTTGCTCATGATATGCATCCATATGTTTAAAATTGAAAATTCATGAGTAAATGCACAAATTGATACTTATGCAATTTCATCCTACATAACTTGTTTCAAATGAAATCGTCCTAGGTTGATAAATCGGTTTAGAGATTTTTTTTTCAGTTCAAACTTGATATACATGCTTTAAATTGATATTTACTCATATTGTGTAAGTTTGATTAAATCTCTAAAAATATTGTGAAAATTTCAAAATATTTACAAAAATTCAACTGAAATTTTAGCAAAATTTATAAAATTTCAAAAAAGTGGTTTTCAGACAATTCTTTAACCTGCACGTGTTATGAAAAAATCTAATTTATGCAGTAAAAATTTCAAAAATTCTTGTCAAGAATATGAAATTCTATGAAATTCTTAGTCAAGTTTTTGAAAACTTAAAGCTATTCATGTATTCAAAATGTGATACTTTAGTTTATCGTATGAATCTTTGGTTTTGATGTTAATTTAAATTAATTCCATACTAGGTATCGTTCTTATCGTTACATGAGTTGAATCATTTAGAAAAATGGTTTTGACACTTTGTTCGATTCTTTGAATATTTCCTAAATGTATGATAATTTGATAAAATTGAGCTTTTACTAGTTCATTAATGTTACTTGAGACGTATAATGGGGATTTGCAATTCGATAGATGAGATCATGTCTTGATTTCATTCCAAAGAAGAGTGTCTAAGTTTTTATGAAAAATTATTTTTGGATTCCTATTTTAATACTTTAATGTTTGCTTTCTTACCCTTTTTGATTGATGCCAAAAGGGGAGAAAGATACTTGTAAAATGGGTTAGATAATTTTGAAAATTCATGCATATAATTAGGGGGAGAAATATTATTTAGATATGCATGTAGATAGGAGGACAAATCTCATGATTCATACTCTTTGTGCTTAATGAAATTATTTTTTATAAGAATGTTTGTCGTCATCCAAAAGGGAAAGATTGTTGGCCTAAGATTCTCAACCTTGATCTTAATCTCGATTTTGATGATAACAAACTCAGAACCAATGCTTTATTAAAAAATAACTTCATGTTCCAAGATGAGTAGCATGCGACGTCTGTGATTAGAAGATCGACGCGAAATAGAAGAAAATTCTCAAGGATGAGAATCGACGCTCGAAAAGCGATGAAAACACAGAGTGTAGGTTTAATGTCTTTGGAATTGGTTTATATTCCTCTTTTTGATGTATTATGATGATGAAAACCTAACCCGAAACCTGAAACCGAGAATTGAAACCCGAAAAAAAAATTGAGCCTCAAATTGAGTTTCGCCCAAATGTCAGCCAATCCTCGATCAACTGAAGTTCGGCCGACGAACAATCAAAGCTTACTGCATTTTCGAGATCGGTCGATCCTAGTCGATCGAACGTCGATCGAAGATTGACCAGCAAGCCCAACAATTATTTTTTCGATCATTGCATGTCGTTGGACCCGAGCCCTTTATGTTGTTTGACTATAGAAAGGTCATAATGGCCTCCCCTTGACCTCTTAGAATCTATTGAGCCATCTTGTGATAATCTTTAAGTGTTTCTTGAGCCATTTTGTTGGTGCAATGGCCTACACTAGAGTTATCTAAACTTTTCGCCTAATTTTGATTTTAAACGTTTCTTACAACACTTAGGCAAGTTATCAATTTAACGACTAAATGCGGAAGCGATTAATAAAGCAATTAACACAAACAAGATAAGCAATGCTAACACAATAATTTATAGTGGTTCGGCCCCAATGCCTACTCCACAACCTAAGCACCCCACTTAGGATTTCCAAACCAGTTTGACTAGATTATATCATTTCCCTTACAAAGAGAACCCTTTACCCGAAGAGTCTCTGCTCTCAACCTAAGCTCCAAACACGAATCCTAGCTCCCCTTGATGCCTTGAAGATGAATTGATGAAAGCTTGAAGGCAAGATCAAGGATGTGAAGATCAAAACTAGGGTTCTTGCAAATATCGCTCAATGGAATCTTAGGATTGATCAAAGATAGCTCAAGGAAGTGTAGAATCAATGAGGAAGACTTCTCATGGCTGGTATTTATAAGCCATGAGGAGAGATGACTTCAACAGCCATTCCAACGGGCAAAAAATTGCTCGTTGGCGCCACCCGGTCGGTGGCCGGTCGAAGGTCGATCGACCGCCTGAGCAATCGACCATCGACCGGATCCTTCTGCCCAGTTTGGGCCAAGGCCGGTCGATGGTTGGTTGATGGTCCAATCGACCGGCCTATCGATCACCCATCGGCTGGCACCCGGGAAACAAGGATTTTCGCGGATTTTTCTCGCGATGTTCGTTTCTAGGTTTCGAGTTTCGAAGTTTTGGGTTCATAAGCATCAGTTTGAGGATTTACAATATGTGCAAGACACCCTAACCCTAAACTCTATTTTTCGGCGAGAATTCGAGCATGTCAACTGTAAGATCCAAAAAATTTCCTAATATAAAAATCTATTTTGGTGCAGCGCATCGGATCGGGGGTTAGCCGGGTCGAGCCGCGGAACTGTCTCGAGTAGAAGGTATAACTCGACCCATGGAAATATAAAGTTTAAATTATCTCAATGGTTATTTCCTTTCTTGCTTATGATGTCTTAATAAAGTCGAGTTCGACTCATGAGTGCGGATAGGATCGGAGCCCGAATCAGACTCGGATCAAATCGAATGGAAGTTAAGTCAAATGAGGGGTAAATAGGTCATTGGATGAGCGGAATAAAACCCCTCACCCATGCCATCCGTGCGGCTCAAAGAGAGAGCCACACATAGCCCGAGCAAGAGGGAGAAAGGGAGAGAAGGATCGAGGAGGAGATATTGTCGGCGCCGCGTTCGCGTCGACGCTTGAGGAGATTGGAATCTCATTTTCATCAAGGCTTCTTCCTGATCCAATCAAGGTGAGTGGTTAGAGTAGATTTGAGGGGAGGCGGGTGGCCGGCCCCAAAGGTTTTGAAATCGGGGTTTTTCTTCGCGAGTTTTGCCGATTGAGGTGTTTCTCCATACTAGATCTTTAAATCGTTGTTCGTACTATGATCTCGTGTTTGTAATCGTGTCGATTTCTCATTTTTAAGGGCTGGCCAAGTTGAAGAAAAAGGGGAAAGGTCATGCCCAAAATTTCCCCAATTTCCTCGCTCGTTTCGCAACTCGTGTATCGTCTTGTATTCGTCTTGTTTTGACTTTTGGATTGATACTCGTGTTGACGCCGCAACCAAGTCCACCACCCCTAGATGGTTCGGCCGAGCATGGTTCTCACCCTGCTCGAGTTGGCTGAGCAGTAGAAAGGGGGGGAAAAGATGGCTGTTTGTATTGAATTATTGGATCCCTTGTTATATCACCTTAACTTACACTCTCATGCTTAATGTTAGATTAAACTTAAATTTTATGTTTATTGTTAAACTTGTTAGAATGCAAAATTTCCAACCCCTTCCCACCTAGATGGTTCGGCCGAGCAAGGGTTACCTTGCTCAAGCTTCGGCTGATCAAGGGTAAAGAGGGGAGAACAAATGATTTCGAGTAGTTGTTCATATCTTTCCGTTCGATGTTAATTCATATTCATGCTATGAATTGTTGATGATAGATCTACATTATCATTTTGGAAATTTTCTTACCAATGCTCATATGGTATATGTATTCAAGAAAGGTTTCATTTAATTGCTCATATCATGTTTAAATTGTTACTATGCTTAGTGTATGTTCCATATTGGTTTAATCACTGAATTGTTGCCTCTTTAAATTCGGTTTCTTTATGATGTTGCTACCCATGACTATTTTGGTAAGTGATGTGACAATGGTAGGCCGAGTGCCTTCACCGTCGGCAAGTTCGCTCATTCTAGGAAGAATGGTTTAGATGACTAGTAGTAACATTTAACCTAGATACAAGATATACTCACTAGGTTCTTCATTTAAGAAAATAGTGAGACCCTAGGGTAAGGGGTCGGATATGGGCAATGCCTGGAAAGCAAAATAATATACTTGCGCAACCTGGTTTTGGGTTGTGGTTGATGGTCTACTGAGAAGTGTCACTAGCCGAATGGCAACCACACGACTCAGCGGTTTATAGGGTCTTGAGATTGCACCAGCGGGCCCGCTAGGTGTTAGACCCGAGTGGCGGAGGGTCTTGAGATTTCGTCAGTAGGCCACGCTGACGGTAGACCCGAGTGGGTGGGACTAGCTATCCCTAACTCGGAGGATCTCTGAAACTAGTGGCCATCCTATTTGATGGATCAGAAGTATAATAGTTGCTAAAGGAGTAGCCCGTAGGGGCTGGTTTGAGTAGGCCGACCGACCGAGTTAAGTAGAGGATGGACCGAACCTTCCATATATACTTTAGGCCATTATTGGCCGAGCTTCCATCATGGATATGGGCCCGACAGGCCAGTTCATCCATTCATCCGTTCTGACACACTGATTACTTATGGAATGTGATTTTACATTGATTCCTTATATATGTAATTTCCGAGGTTTTAAGTGGAGGTTCGAAAGAACCGCTCACTGAGTTCCTCGTGAACTCACGATTTTCTTTTATTATTGTTTTGCAGAGCCCGACCGGTGAGGTATGGCTTGGTGGCATGGCGCGCAGCAAAGCAAGCGTGGGTGCAGATCTCATAGCTGGTAGTAACTAGTCATAGTCGTATATGTTAGAGTCTGATGTATGCATTGGGTTAATTTTGTAAAAACTGTGAAATTTTTTATTTGGAAAAACTTTCGGATGTTTATTTGAAACTTGTGGTGTTTTAGAATTTGGTGTGATCAAAGTGGTTTTGAACTTTTAATAAAGTTGTTATTGTTTCTTTTGGTCATTACTTGATGTGTTTTGTTTATGTTATTCCGAGTTGTTAGTCAGTGCATAGAATAGGCTTCGGGGTACCGACTCGTACCCTGGTCGGTCACGCGCACCCTGAGTTGGGGCGTGACATCAACCAACATCCTTCTGATTTCTTCGATTTTTCTGATCGCGGACGTCGAGCGCAAATCGACTTGGAACCTGAAAATAGTTCTTTATAAAATCATTAGTTCCATATTTGTTATCATCAAAATCGAGATTAAGACCAAGCTTGAAAACCTTGGGCCAACAATCTTCCCATTTTTGATGATGACAAACATCCTTAAGAAAATATCTTCAATTTAACATAAAGGATATCAATCATGGGATTTCTCTCCCTATCTATATGCATGATTTTTTTATATTTTCTTCCTTTTTACCTATATTTTTCTTCCCCTTTTGACATCAATAAAAAAGAACAAGAAAAGTTAACTATAGTCAAAGTTGAGACTCTAAATGCTATTTTTCATGAAACATGATAATCTCAACCAAATGGATGAAAATCAAATATTTAATATGAGACTAAATCATACATGATAACAAGAAATGATAGCTAACATCCAAATCCGCAAATCATGTATAAACTCAAGTAAAGATATTTTTACGTATCGATCAAAATATCAAAAATCATTTTAGACATGAGTTTTTTAAAATAGTAATGAGAACGATACCAAACATAGAATTACGTTATCATACTGACGTCTCATTTGAAAATTGGACCAAAAATCAAAGTATTCGAAAATTGAACATTTGAATAGTTTCAAAATCAACTTCAAAAATCCATATAAATTCATATTTTTGCTAAAAAAATTTGAAAATTTTATACAATAAACTCGATTTTCCAGTGAACATGCAGTTTCAAGAATCATCTAAAAATTAATTTTTTGCATTTTTCTAAGAATAACTGAAATCTAGTGGTATTTTCGTAAAGCTATTTTTCAAAAGTTTTTAGTTTTCATTCAAACTTTTCAGATAATAAGATATAATCATTTAAAGCATGTTTATCAAGTTTTAAATGAAAATAATATCATTTGGTCAAAATTTTACCTTAGCATAATTTCATTTAAAAACAAGCATGATAATATGAAATTGCTAAGTATCAAATTTTATCCTTTACTCGTGGTTTTTCAAACATAGACACATAGACACCTTACATGAGTAAATCTAAACATGTTTGTGAAGTTTGCACTCAAAATGAGATTTCTAAGTCAAATTATTGAGTTAGGTCAAATCTTTTCAAGTTTGAGTCCCCTAAGGTGAGCTAATCATTTTTCTCATTTACACATGATTTTCAATTTTAGCCACATGGAAGTAAATCATGAGTAAGCTCAAACATGTTTATCAAGTTTCAACTTAAAATGAAATCGCTAAGATGGAATTCTACCTAGAGCACATTTCATTCAAATATTTTATCAAAATTTTATCTACTCGTGAGATTTTAATCATTTATCATGCATAACCAATCATGAGCATAGAGAAATCATTATATCAAGAATATATAGGTGTTATGTAAGAAAATGAAACTCATAGCTCATTTCTTGAGAAATTCCATAATTTTCATTTTCTTTCCCAATTTTCTTTAGCCTTTCATTAAAAATAAGTTTATCTTGCAAGCAAGCATCATTAGTATCATAATGAACTTATGGCTATAAGCAAGATAACTAGACTAGATAACAAAGATGAAAAATTTAAGTAGTAAAGATTCACTTTAAAGGAGTAAACATGATATTAAATGAATCAAGAGATCTCAAAATATGAAAATTTGATGTCACACCCCAACTGAGGGTAGTGTGATCGGCTAGGGCCTACATCCTGCCCTGTAGCCTACTGTCTACACTGACACAAGAAAACCAAGACATATCGAATAACAGAAATCTCAACACACTTTATTAAAAGCTTTCAAAGTCACAATTTTTATGTTTGTCAAAACGAGCAAGAACATCAACGTCAAAATAACTGAATGTTCAAGAAACAAGTTTTACAACTCTTTTTCAAGTACAACTGTCAGTGCAGAAACAAAACAAACACTACTAGACTCTGATCTAAGACTCATGGATGTCGCTACGAGATATGGCACCACCTCCCACCCACCAGCTGCACCATGTCGACAAGCCAAGTCATTGATCATGCTCTGCAAAATTAAAGAATAAACTGTGAGTCCGCTTGGGACTCAGTTAGTGACTCTAGTGAACCTCCACATAAGCCTCAGTCCTGCATATATATCATATAAGGCAACAAAATGAATGAACAATGAGGTAAAATACTTCTAATACAGCTACCGACCCCAATGGGTCAATCTGTACAACTGAATATGATAACCTGCCATCTCGGCCTATCAAGCCTCCGGCATCCGGCCCTTAGGCCTACTTATGGAATAATATCTCGGCTATAGTCGTCCCTACCATATCAAGTAGTATCATACTCGCCATCGACCACGTCACCTCAAGGTGTAAGCAAACAATCCCGGGCCGTCATCTAGGATGGTCCACTAGTCTTCGGACACTGTCTGGGATAAGGATAGCTAGTCCCACCCAACTGGGGTCTGGCACCTAGTAGGCCCGCCGGCGCACCTCAAGACCCAATACTGGCCGAGCTGAGCATTGGTCATTCCCGACCTCCACGCTCCTCGGCGGACCATCTCAAACACACCACACAATCAATATCCTAGGGTTTCCATATATACCCTTCGGGCCATTGCCCGTATCTGGCCTTAATCCGGCTACATGATCAACAATTTATGCCGCCCTTTCAAATTGTGTACACCTACAAGTTCTAGGTTTCCAAAAATATACAATAAGTCATAGAAGTGTTATCATCTCCTAGCTAAGTTTCCATATAAGTATGATGAACGTCTAGCGACGCATTACACGTTATCTAACCTTCTACACTACCCTGGGTGAGGAATTCCTTGCGTCGACTTGGGAATTCCACCCATAAACATTTTTGGGCAGCATGTATAATCTCAAGAAAATTTTCAAGTATTGTAACGTCTACTATATATGGTCACAATATATATATGCGTAACTTTACACTACCTTAGGAATTTAGCACAATAAGAAGCAATTATCTAGCGTGGCACAGTAATAATAAATTCAAAAAAAGAGTAGGAATTACTAAGCATGGTAAATAATTTCAACATTTCAAAGTTAAATATCTAATGCTAAGGATGGTCATAAGGCTAGCATTCCTACAATTCCAATTCAATCAATCTACTTGCTATGTTCGATATTCTTCCTAAGTATTGTCATTCCTTTATATGTGAATCTCATAATCATGTAAGTTTCCATCTAAAGCTACTATCTTCTCCCCTCCCTAGTCTTGGCCGAGCCATGAACAAGAAGAACCTTGCTCGGCCATGGCCCTTAAGGTAAGAAAGGGAAAGGAGACTCTAGTTATACCTCTAATTCTTCGATTCCGAGTATAACTTAAAATCAATGGATTGTTTTACCCCTTCCCTTACCCTTGGTCGAACCCTCTTCATGAGGTGTGGGGTTCATTCGGCCACATCAAGAGAGATCTAGGGAAGATATGTATCATGACGCGTGAAACCTACGATTTGAACTACATCAATCATGAACATGAGATCATCTAAGGGCCTTCTTGCCATCAAGGGAATTGGGAAAAAAATTGGCATAACCTTTCCCCTTTTCCCATGACTCAGCAGCCCTAACAATTGAAAATCGATGAAGAAACAAGGTACTCCGGCAAGAAATCATACAAAACAGCGATTACACGTCGATAAAACCAAGATCCGACTGAAAGATCGCGAGAAACTCATCGTATCACAACTAGGGGTTAGGCTACCCGCCTCACCCATGCTTCTAACTCTAACCACTCACCTAGATTGTGGAGAACGAAAGATCGGGCGACTACGACTTGAAATTTTCCGACGACGACGTGAAATCCCGGATCGATCCAAGTCCTCCAAGCTTTCCCTTGCTCTTCTTCCTCTCTCCCCCTAGGCAGTCTTGTGCGACTCAAGGGATGAGTCACACGGTTGCAAGATGAGGGTTTTAATCCCTCATCTAGCTTTCCAAAGATAGCTCCATGACTCACTTAACTCATACTCGAACCTCGACTAAACCCGAACTCAACTTGTTCTGACTCAACCCATAATATGAATCGATTTAACTTGATTTAAGGAATGAATTCATAAAAGGAAAGTTAATCACCCACATAGATTCCATGAATCATTAGTCGAGTCATACATTTTCACTCGAGGCGATCCTGAGGCTCGACTCGACTACCCCCGGGTCCGGCGCGATGCACCAAAACAGATTTTTATACTAGGAAAAAAATTTCCGGGTCTTACATTTGAAGGGTAAGATCTATAAACATGTTTAACTAGTTTGGACTTAAAAAAATGTCTCTAATAATGAATATCAACTTAAATCAAGTTTCATTCAATGAAATTTGCCTAAGTACTAAAATTCTACCTACTCATGAGAATTCAAGGGTTTAACATGCAATTCAAATCATGAGTATAGAGACATAATTTAAGCTTAAACATTGAGGTATAACACTAAGATTTTGAAAAAATCAAAGTTATACCTTATTCATGATAATTTGCCAAACCTATCCTTTTCCTCCTAATTATTAGTCTTCCTAAAATACTCATAACTTGCAAGTAAGCTACACAAATATTTTAGAGAGAATATAGCTACTTAGCAAGCTAACCAAACCAATAAGCAAAGAGAAGCATCAAGTATCATTATCAAAGTTCACTTTGCTAAATAGTTTGAAATCTGTTTTAAATGAAATCAAGTAAAACCAAAACGAATTTTAAGAGATCACAAGTGAAATATAAATGAAAACATGATCTCCAACCATTCCAATTGGTTGAAAACCGAAAGGCCACAATTAGCCTACGATTTTGAATCGCAAGGTCGCATGAGCCTGTTATAGGCAACAAAGGTCTTCGAAGATACCAGAAATCAAAAATCAAAAACATTTTTGAATACATATCGTAAGCGGGAAAAATAATCAATCTAAGCAAGTATCATGAACTCTAACTATTAATGGATCAATTTGAAGTTAAGAGATGATACCAAACCTTTTAGATGCCAACTTTCATTTCGAAAGGCATCTAGGTGAAAAACTTGAAGTTGCAACCATATAAGGATCTTTCATTCAATTCTTGGCCAACTTCAACACATCACTTTCGCTTATCCTTGTGTGGTAGCTCCCCTTACAAAAGAACAATAAACCTTTGGTATCCAAATGGCTTTGGGTCCTTGGGGATTAGATGGCCCGAAATCCAAAGTGTTCTAGCTATACTTGGATTTTTCATGAATACACAATCATAAATAGCATGACCAAACATACCACAACAAAAGCAATACTCATTAAACTTCTTTTCATTTTTGCTATGGACATGAGATTTATCATTAGAATGCTTGACATGTGAACTATGATGAGCATGAGCATTCTTAAAGGAAATATTTTTCTTTTGAGGTTTCCTAAATGAGACATTTTGATTTTTAGAATTAAAAGAGAAAGTATTAACTTTCCTACTCAAAATCAATATCTCATTTTTCAAATCATTCATAGATTTATACAATGCATGCAATTGAGATTTCAACATACCATTTTCAATTTTCAATTTTTCATTCTTAATTTTGAAATCATTTTTCAATTCATTACTTCTAAGTTTCATTTTTGATTTCAAATTCTCATTTTCAAGTTTCAAGACTCTAAGCTCAGTTTCTAAATTATCATGACATGAATCAAAAGAGCAAAATTTTAATTTATCATTTTCACTCTTCAACTCGTACAAATGACTAACAAGCTTTAGGTTTTCTTTCTTGATTTTTCTATTTTACTTATTTGATTTCATGAGCATGGCATATATCTTCTTAGATTCTTCAAAAAGTTCATCATAAGTCATACCTAAAAAATTAGAGCTACTATCATCATTATCAAGATTTTTATCATGACTAGAAGTAGAAGGTTTTACCTCATTATTAGCATCCATGAGGCAAGCTTTTGAAATAACTTCATAATTATGGCAAAATGGTGCTTCAGTTGAATAAGATGATGATGATGTTGAAGCATATGACCTCTTCTTTGCCTTGTTCTTCATGGAAGGGCAATTTTTCTTCACATGCCTCTTTTCCTTGCATGCATGACAGACTACATTCTTTTTTCGGCTCTTGGAGCTACTCCTTTGACTAGAAGAGCTATGGGCATCAAAACCAAGATTAGAGGTAGGTGAATGACCATTGTCATCACTACCTTCATTAGAAGTGTTAATCTCTTCGGTCTTGGCATAATCATATACTATGCTTAAAGTTGCCCAAATATCAAAATTTGAAATACAATGCATGACATTTTCAAATATATTATTTTTCAAAGAACAAAATATGTAATTTGTAGCTTTAGCATTTAATTCAAATATATCAATTTGTTCTTGGGTCCATGTATTCATGTTTTCCTTAGGTTCAATATATTGAATTTTTACCATGTTAAAAACACCTAAATCTTGAGTCTTTAGGAAGGTGTACATCCTAGACTTCCAAATATCAAAGTTCGATTCATCGAACCTAGGAGGTATGAAAACAACTGACTCTAATCTCATTTTCGGATCGAAACAAAGTGTAGGCAAGATGGTAAAATCTCAAGCTACGATCAGCTTTGATACCAAATGTTGGTGCAATGGCCTACACTAGAGGGGGGGTGAATATTGTATTATCTAAACTTTTCACCTAATTTCGATTTTAAACGTTTCTTATAGCACTTAGGCAAGTTGCCAATTTAATGACTAAATGAGGAAGCGATTAATAAAGCAATTAACACAAACAAGATAAGCAATGCTAATACAATGATTTATAGTAGTTCAGGTTTAATGCCTACTCCACTACCTAAGCATCCTACTTAGGATCTCCAAACTAGTTTACTAGATTATATCATTTCTCTTACAAAGAGGACATTTTATCCGAAGAGTCTTCATTCTCAACCTAAAGCACTTCCACACCTGAAAGTCTCCGCCTTCTTACCAACAGCACTCTTCTACCTCAACCCTAAGGGACAAAAAATCACTAATCATAGTAAACTAAGTTTATACCGGTGGATTTAAGCCTTAACACCAAGGCAACCAATAACTCAATCAACCTAGCACTCTAAGTTTACAAAAGAGTTTCTAGATTAAGTCATACTGATCAAAGAATAGAAACCAAGAGATATTTATATGGTCTAAGTTATAGGGTTTAACATGAGTGCACGGTAAATATGATCATTGGTTCATCGAAATATTCTAATTGAAGCATTCGTCACTACTTGGGTGATAATGACATGTTGTGTTAGGCATTGTCCACGACTTATGAGAGCCAAGGGTATGTTGGAAATTTTACTCTACGTGCGGAAAAGAATTTCTAACAATATTAAAGAGTTGATATTCTAGTCTCATTGCTAATTAGTGATGAACCTAGTTAGTCACACACAATAGACCACGTTCTAGCTAAGAATGAATTGTTTCTAATTAAGGTAGTTAATTAGGAATCAATTACCTGGTTAATTTGGCTTGCAATACGATTGCAATGATGCTAGCATATCTTGAAGTCAAATCGAGAACTAGGTGAATCTTCACGAGGAATTTTTATATGAGATACAGATGAAGAGTTTCTTATTTGGAGAGTAACCATTTATAGAATGTTTACACGTAGAAACTTATGTCAAGGGCTTTAGGCTTGCAAGGGCTTTAGGCTTGAGAGTTGGCAAGGGCTAAAAGGAATTTGATTCCTTCTTTATATATGGAGGAGGTGTGGCATACTTGAGGAAATGAAGAGTTGATTCATTGTAGCTACCTCCTCCTAAGAGAAAACCAAAAGCAATCACCCCCTTCTCAAGGAGAAGAGCAGCGGCCCCCTCTCATGGAGAAGGATAGCTGCCTCCTTTTGGCCAGCCATGAAAGCTACCTAGAAATCTATACAGCGCCTCCCTCAAGCACATGACAAAGGAAGCGCCTCTAGTGTAAGCCTGGCGGTGCGAACTCACGGTTGGCATCTCACCTCCTACCTTCTTCTTAAGCCCAGCGGTACAAACCCACGATGATCTATGAAACATTCACCCCCAGCTCACGGCTGGCTCTTGGAGGAATGGTAATCTTCGACACTTTCCATTCCATGGTAACTAATGCATGCAAAACACAAGATGCAAGGGGCTATTTATAGACCAGTAGTAGGAACCATCTCCCTAACGGACGAAACTACCTTCCCACTTAAGGAGCCACGCCCGTCAACCCACAACTGACACTTAATGCCTCGAAAATTGCTGACCGAATCTTTATCCATAATTACTTTCTTGTCAGCAATATTGACTAAATAGGTGGCAAGCATGCAGAAAGGCATTTTCCCTTTCCACGCAATCGTAACATTCACTCTAGATAACAAAGAGTCACATGGTGATAGCCCCAACTCTCGCTCAAAGCCTTGTAATCAGCGCGCGGTAAAGATCTAGCTGATGTCTCTCTATCTGACCGGGGTTAGAAGTCGACATTACTTAGAGCTCGACACGAAGTCCTTCAGACTCTGATCAAGCTCGAGGGCTGTGGACTGGACTAGAACTTTGGGTCCCGCCTAATTAAGCCCAAAAGTGTCCACACTCGTAAACCAGACTCAATTCAAGCCAAACGACTTAGCCCGGGGCTCCACCCGGCCATACAAGGACATGTGTGTCCTCATTAATTAAGAGGGATTCATCATTACGAGCCAAACATCTTCGAGATCAGCCTCGACCCATTTTGGTAACATTCCTACGAGATTATCGGACGACATCATCGCCAATCATCGCTCATCCTGCAATATATACATACACGACAGGCATCAGGTACATGAGATTTTTAGTTTCTATTACCTCCACCTCGATCATATTCTGACTTCTGACTTGAGAGTCAGAGTGTCTTTTGCAAGTCCCAACCCCCCCTCCCCCCTGCCGAAGTTGCACTTGGCCAAGAGATGCACTGGGTCGGACTGTATCTCTCCAACCTTCAAGCACGAACATAGCTCAAGTGTATCAAAGTTTAGGTCTTGGTATTGGTTTTTGATGTAATTGACTTTATTGGCATCAAATCAATATTTCCCATGTTTTCACAAAGAATCAAACCCAAACCGAAATCCAAAATCCAATCATTGGGCCAAAATCAGCTTTCAAGCACTTGTATCAATTTCGATCTAAGTTCGAGTGAAGGTTCAATTTACTGTAGCTTCGATCGACCTGCGGCCTAACTGTGTCTAAAACTTCTAGTAGCCTCAGCACCGCTACTTTCAATCTCAGGGCCTTACTACTTTCGGCCTTAGAGCCCTTAACGACCCCGAGCGCAGTCCCCAGCTTGACCAAAGCACGGTCCTCAGCCTCAGCGCAGTTACTTCCTACCTCAGAGCCTTTAACGACCCTGAGTGCGGTCCTGCTTTACGCTCCTCGGCGAGCTCAGTTTGACCCCAAGCACGGTCCTCGGCCTCAGTGTCGCTACTTTTATACTCAGTGCCACTAATTTCGGCCTTAGAGCCTAACCGACAAACACGATGCCAATGTTGTTCGACATATTGGCCGAAAAATGGCCAAACAACTCGGTAGACTATTCGGTCAAGGAGGACCGAGCAAGATACAAAAGTTTTATACGCAGCGGAAGAATAAACCGATTCTCTACCCAAGTGGATCCATGCACCTCGGTTAAATCAATACTACGTCAAAAGTTATACCTTTGAAGACCGAACTTTGTCTTCTGCTCTGCAAGTTTAATAACTCGATCTTGCTTTAGATTCAAGGTGCTGCCAAGCGACGAACACCCTCTACGGTTAGCACACAGACGAACGCGACGAACTGGGCGGCTCTTGAGTGCTAGCTCGGCTCTCTCAGAATTTCCTTTCGATCTGGGCGAGCACGGAACACCTTCCTCTCTCTCTCTCTCTCTCTCTCTCTCTCTCTCTCTCTCTCTCTCTCTCTCTTTGTTTGGTGGAGGTCGGCTGCAAGAAAGGGAGCTCGGCTTCCTTCCAAAGAAGGTCGGCTTCTTTTTAGGAAGAGGTCAGCAGGCACGAGGAGAAGATCCACTACCCATATAAACCATAGGCGGGTATTTATAAACACGTTAATCATATTAATCGAGTCATCACAATCGTTGATCAATTCAAAGTCATATCCAAAATCTTAAAATGATCTTAATGCCCAAATAAGATATGTCCTTAATAACAATTATCAATGATGAATTTCCTGAATTCGTGATGTCTATTATAATGTATCATTTAATAGCAATTATTAAAGATACATTACCTAAATTGTAATCAACATAATCCTAATTTTAAATCTCAATTAAAATTTGAAACAATTAATTCTGATTTGAAAACTTCTTTTCAAATTCGAACTTAATCTCCAAAATTATCAAGAGTTTATTAGTGGGTTAATGGTCATGCCGGATCCAATCTGATGATTCATAACCCTAAGTCCAATTCAGTTCGCCCTATGTGTGCGACCTTGTAGGTTCACTTAAGTTGGTAGTGGGTCTAAAACTCATTTGCAACCCACAAGTCATAAGCGGTCTCTAGCAAGACATTATGACTATCCAAGTCAAGTGAGTTCGCTCATCCGAGCAACCTAACTCACTCTATGATACTATGTCCTTTTGTTACACGATATCTGAATCGAGCATAAGGCATGAATTACATCATCCATATATTGCTCAATTTGGTTTCTTGATTCCTAACTTGACTGACTTAACAAATGACATCGAGATACTCCTATCAATTCATTTGAGCACAACCATGCATTTCCTCAATCACACTCATCAAGGGGCCCAAAGATCTCTCTCGTATAAGAGAGACAAATTCCTTCACGATCACACATTCCTCTACATGATTCATTTCATGTCCAATAGTAGTCTTTATTACCATCTGGTTAAAGATGATGTTAGACTAGGTCAAAACACAGAATTCCTCATGTAATAAGTCATGGTCACATCAGGTTAGAGGACGTATCACTACCGTTGGAGAGATACTAATGATATAATCTGCATAGTATTCTCGCGATGGGTCTGTCCAACACCAAGTTCTCAAACATGTGTCTATAATCTAACTTTAGTATCACCACCGACCGGGCGGTGCCAACGAACAATTTTTTCCCCGTTGGGATGGCTGTTGAAGCAATCTCTCCTCATGACTTTTAAATACCAAGCATGAGAAGCCTTCCTCATTAATTCTACACTTCCTTTAGCCATCTTTGATCAATTCTAAGATTTCATTGAACCATCTTTGCAAGAACCCTAGTTTTGATCTTCACATCCTTGATCTTGTCTTCAAGTTTTCATCGATTCATCTTCAAGACATCAAGAGGAGTTAGGATTCGTGTTTGGAGCTAAGTATTTGTTGTAGTGTTTATTTGCTCCATTATTTATATATTTTATTATTTATTTCATTGTATTTCTCAAGTGTGTAAACCTAAAGTGCTAGGTTAATTGAGTTGATGATTACCTTAGTGTTAAGGCTTAAATCAATCGGTGTAAACTTAGTTTACTAGGATTAACCAAAACCGTTCGATTTCAAAAACTAGTATACGAAACTAAAATCGATTCATTATCGATTATCCAATCCGTCGGATAACTAAAATCAATAAATTTGGTTCAAATACTAATCAGTTATTCATTTATTAACCGATTAGTAAATTTTAAAAAATATATAATTATTAATATATTTCAATTACCGATTAATCGCAAATAATCAATAATCAAAATCGAAACATATAATCGATTTTGATTACCAATTATCTACGATCCGATAACCAAAACTGATTCAATTTTAATCGATTTTTAAATTTTACTAACCGAAAACAAACCATAAATCCACTATCAAGTTAAACAATTTCAATTGTCACCCCTAAAATTGAATCAGATTTGAATTGCCACCCCTAGAACTAAATCACTATAAATCTTGTGCTACCATTAGAATTACTATTGAAGCTAAAAAAGGTCGATTGAAAAAGTTATTGACATTTAAGCTAGTATATTTGCATTATAAGGACTATAAATCCTAGGCTCTATAAATATTGTTGTCCACTGGGTTTGATCTCTAGGCTCACATTATATTTGCATTAACATTACTAATAAGCTAATTGTCCTTGAACCACTAACTAGCTTATTAGTTGCTTTGCTTTGCACTTTAATATTGAAACTAGAAAAGGTCGATTGAAAAAGTTAAAGCGCCATTACTCAGCCAGCAATTGCCTGATCTGCTATGATTAGCTTAACAACCATTTTCATATAATAATTTAGAAAAATCAAACTAATTAATCATATATATGCCTACGCCAAAGACGTTAATAGAAATATAATAACTTATACTATTTGCCAAAGTATATTGACACATTGTTGTTCCCAGAATTCAACAAACTTGTTTATTTGGGTACCAAACAAACACAGATAAGAATTTACAAAGCTAACAGGAAATTAACATTCTCAAGACGTCCATAAGGAAGAAAATAAAAGGCAGCAAAAACGTTTAAAGAACATAGACAAAGTCAACCAAAATATTAAAAGAACATAAATCACCCCCATCGCTTTAAAACAAAATTGATCGAAGGTTCAAATACAGTCTTGATAGAGAGCGCTATGACGCCCAGCAGTTTTGGACTGCTTAATGAACAAAAATCTAGATACTAAAGCGTACCAACCGACTTCCAAATCACCTATCGTCTAAAGCAGGTTAGAACACTCGGTATGGTTTACCCATTGTGCTCTTCAGGTACAAGCACCTCACCTGAAAAGAGAATATAGAGTAAGCACTGAAACAGATAAGAAAAGTTAGATATGAGATAATGATAACATTTGAATTATTGCTTGCTCTACTTGATACTCCAAAAAGTGATATCATTATGAAAAAAAAAAAATTTACTCAACCAGATGTTAATCTCAGCATGTGAGTAAAAAGGATAACATGATTAATTCTAATACAAAAGATGAGCAAGAATCTGAATCATAAAGCATCAACAAATTTAAATAGCATCAAGGAAGAGAAGAAACCCACATTTTGCCAGTTTTTCTTGAGCAAAGAGACAAGGAAATTCACACTGAGTTGCACATTCTGGAAGATCTGTTTGTCCTCCATTGCACAGTTACCAACTGCAACGCCCATGCAAAGAACTTTCTTTAGCTGAAATTTCACCATAGCTTTTGTTTCATTAACTTTGGATTCCAATGATTCCTGGTGAGTAACCAACGTAGGAAATTTCCCTGCATATAAACAACTAATACAAAGATGTAAGCCATAAGGAAAAAAAATTAACACAAGAATATCATCACAAGGCATATACAAGAATATTCCTCAAGCTAAGAGCTTTTCAACATAAAAAAGACAATCATTCTATAAAGAAATTAAAACAATGTTGTGGTTTCATATTAAACTAAATAGGCTTTCAACATATAGTGGAATCTAGCAATGTAGAAGTTAATACTTTTAACTCATTGGTGAAGACACAACATAAACATCATTATTCTGCTAAAATGTTTATTAATATGGGCCGCACATTTTCAGAGCCCAAACTACTATCACCAAAGACAATTAAGAGTTTTTATGATGATGAATGAGAAATGAAACAACCTATCAGTATTAGTTATGTTGCAAATTAACACCGTTTCGTAATGGTACACCACAGTTACCATATCAAGAAATATGTTAATCAAAATTAATAAATTTCCAGAAGTACCAGAAAACAATCATGGGATTCAGATAGATAAAAGTGACATGACAAAAACTTCTAGTTCTAGTGGACAGATTTTCTAATGTTTGATTTATAATATATTTAATTGAAGCAAGGTTAACTCAAGTGAAATGGTATAGACAAATCACCATTACTATAATATAGTGATGAGACATATCTCCAACAAGAACATAACAAAAGAATCATTGAAACTGAAAACATTGATCTCATTGTTTAACTGACTACAAGAAAGTGACTGAAGTATCATAGGGTTTAAACATGCGACAAGAGTACAGAACAATGTTACTTGCCTGCCTTGTTAAGACCAGGGCCAAGTAGACGAGGAATCTGTTTGATGATAGCCTCAGATGCTAGGAAAGCATGATACTTTTTAGCAAGCTTTTTGACAAGCTTTTTATTCTTGTTCATTTTTTTCAGCCCTTCAACATCCATGTAATCAAGACCAATCTTCTCTGCCTGAAGGTAACAACAGCAAGCATTAGTATAACATGCTGCAAGCAATGTGGATGAATACTCGATAATCATAATTGTACAAGCATGCTAATCAGATTCCGCATACATCAACAAAATTATAACAGCTCACATAAGAGCCTATTCTTAATAAACAATGCCTTTTTATTGAGACAATCAATGATGTAGTTTAATCATATTGAGCATACAACAAAGTTATATAAGTTCACAGATGAGGCTATTCTAAATAAAGAATGTCTTGTTACTGATCCATTCTTATATATGACCAAAAGATGCTTAATCCACAAACAATCAAGTAGATAAGATGGTCCATGTAGCAGTACTGTCCAATTACTTTGACGGTGGATCATGTAATCATACTATATAATAGTTGCCTTCGAGGCTATAAATACATCATGAACAGTGAAGTGCTTGAATGATTTGCAAAGAATAAGTTTCATATATAAACAGATTAATTTAAAATATTAACTTCATTAGATCACAAAGGACAATTCATATCCTTCTTGTATAAATTAAATTGTAATGTGAGCCTAGATCTGATATTATTTACCTCCTCTACATGCTGAGCATCTCCAAGCATACAGACTTTCATTTTGGGGCGTGGAATATGAGGCAACTTCACAGACCCACTGAAACGCTTGTCCTTCTGAGGGTCATAATTTTTAAGCCCAATTTGCAGCTCAATTGTTTCTGTAAATTTACGTTTCTTCTCCCGAGCATCACCAGCAACTTGTGTGATTGCTTCCCTTAGAACATCACTTTGTAATTTGCTGTGGTGGTAACAGTATATTAAAAAATGTTTGAATATATACACCAAAACAAAGAAATAAAAAGAAATGTAGAATGATCAGCAATAAACAGAATGGTAATTTGAAACCATTTATGCAAACTGGAATTTATAAGTTTAAAGAAAAAATGACCAATAGCAGGAAAGATATTCTTATAATCATAGACTTCTTAAAATGAAAGAAAAAACATCACACATCATGCAACTTAAGTCCATAGACTTCTTAAAATGAAAAAAAAATACATCACACGTCATGCAACTTAAGTCTTGAATAACTAACAAAAAAGGCACAACAAGCTAGAAGGGATGTATTCAAAGGAGGAGCTACAAAAAAATGAAAAATGGAAACATAATTTTGATATGATTAATCAAGACATGCGAATCAGGTCAATTATCCAATGTTCTCTTTTCTAAATGGAAGTAAATATAATGTTAGTTCAATGGGATTGATGCAGTCTTTGATATAGTATAAACTGTTTCATTCTAGAAATAGCATGTGGACTGACTCATGACAATTAAGCTCCATACCTATGTGATCAGTATATAATATCTTGCATCCTTACAATATATACATACCAAGAAAGGCAAACCAAAATAGCATAGATCTCAAGTCAAGCCAAAAAATGCTGATACATATTGACAATAGAAACTGGAGGATATTCTCTGGAGACTCAAAGACACCAGCATAACTATTAGATCAGTTCATCACATGGTTGGATACAGGGGAGTACAACACATGGTAATGGATAACTAGTCGTTACAGTGACACTGAATATGCCAAAACTTGGATGCAAGATAACTTCTGCTGCCTAATACTTTTCCGTTGTAGCCTTAAAATCTAGCTCTTTCTAATAAAATTTCCTGGCGGGAATTCCCTCCAGGACACTCAAAAGAAAAAAAGAACAGAGATCAGTTAATTCGACTAAGTAGAATTACAAAGGAAATATTGCAATAGAATGTATTTTACTCTGTATTGCTCATAAGATTCTTCAGTGCAGCATATAGTATGATATTGATCCATGTTAAGAGTAATATTATATCAGAAATAACAGCATCACAATCATGCAAAAGAAAATACCTCATTGTAAAAAAGAGTATCTCTTCCCTCCTTCAAACCTTTAAGAAACAGAAACACAAAAGCCATATGAGATCATCCACGCCACTGACAAAAAACAACTAAAATGGACATAAACAAACGCAAATCCTGGTGCCCAAGCAACACATAAAGCGGGAGACAAGGAAGACAGAAGCCAAAGAGGGAGACGAGAAAGATAAAGCCGAGGGAAATCACCTAGGGTTGCTGCCGCAAGACGGCTCGAGAGACGGAGCAGAGGAGGCGGCTGAACATGAAGCCCTTTAATAAATCGGAAGTCTGCTGCCGTCATCTACCGTTTGATATAAATCCGACGGTTTGATGTAGTTAAACCTTTCTTTGAGTCGACATGTTATTTGGGCTTTTGGTCGATTTAATGAAGCGTAAGACGGGAAAAAAAAGCCGAGTTAGATTGTTTTAGTTGGGCTGTCTTATTATTGTATTTTTTTTATTTTCATATAATTATCTCATTTTTGCAAAAATGCAGTATATACCTAATAAAGTTATGCGGTTTACATATTTATGCATAAAATATTTTTTATGAAATCTATATTCTATGAAACTTTAAAAGATTTACTTATTCCATTGCATTTAATACTAATTGACATTTAAAAAATAAAATTTAAATTTCAACTAACATAAATGTTCTTGCAATCAAACAAGATAAAAATTAGTGTTAGTTTATATTATAAGTTTATTGTAAAATGTATATAAAGAGGCCTGCAAAAGATACTCTGGCAATTAAATTAGTGGGACTCCAAGGTGGAGATAATAGCAAATGGAACTTAGGGTACTTGAGGGGTGTCGTGTCTCTATTTATTGCAGGTGGAGATGATGATGCTGCTTGATAATCTCGCGGGGATTTTACCCAAAATGGTTCGATGTTGATCTCGGGGATGGTGGGTCTGTAATGGCATATCCCTCGTGATAAAGAAGAACGTGGTTGTCCTTGGGTGGAGCCGTCTGGTCTGGCTCGAGTTAGGTTTCGAGAATGCAGCCGGGTGGAGCCCCCCGGAAGAGTCATCTAGTTTTAGCTCGAATTTAGTTGTAGGGCACTGTTGGGTCTAACCCGACCGAGCTCAATAGTTCTAGTTCAGTCTACAGCTCTCGAGCTCAGTCAGAGTCTTGAGTCGTGTGCCGAGCTCTAACTAACTGATGTCGACTTTTGACCTCGACTAGTCACATGTAGGGTGCGTGGCTTTTCATGTGACTCTTTGCTATCTGGGCTGGATGTGATATTTGTGTGAGAGGGGAAGGAGCTTTTTTGGATATTTGTCATTTGTACGGTAGATATAGTTTGATAGGAAAGTAATTATAAGCAAAGATCTAGTATGCGGTTTTCAAGGTGTTCGAGTGCCAACTGTGATGGGACGTGATTCCGCCTGTGAAAGAACTGTCAATTGGAGATGCAGTTTTTGTTTCGGGTCTATAAATAGCCCCCTTTGTGTTGTGTGCATTGTCAAGCATGGGGTGGGAGATTTCAAATATCATCATCCCTTCGGCGATTACTTTTGTTTTGTTGGTGAATGGTTCGTCGCTCACCATGGGTTTGTACGATCGGGCTTAAATACGAAGGCAAGAAATGGGGTTCCGAACGTGGGTCCGTACCATCGGGCTTACAACAAAGCCGTCTCCGTGGTTTAAGCGTCGAGCGAGGCGTCGTGCTCTTTGGTTGGCTACGACCTTGTCCATAGTTCTAAGTTTGTCATGTCGAGGCTTTGACTCCTCTCCTTTTCCTTCAACTCCCGGGTTGTAGGAGGTTCCCCGTCAACAGGACGGTATGTGGGGTTAAATCCTGATAACAGACACTGCTGGTCGATATACTTGCAAGGTTCCAGAGAGAAATACCTGGGGGTTAAATCTCTTTTGTTGTGCTCTCTGGGAGTTGTACCTTTATGGCTTATTTTCTTTTGTAAACTACCCTCCATGGGTTTTGTAAGTGTAAATATCCCTTTGCGAGACTTAATGAATAAAGAGGGCGTCCTCTGTGTTTTTCCTTGCTATGTTCTCATCGAGTTTGATCGGCTCTTCAATTTGTAGGGCTGCCGAGCCACTAAGGGGAATCCTCGGGTTCCCTCCCACAAGTTGACACAAGATTCAACGATCAAAACCCACGATTCGACGAAAAATACAAGAAATAATAACGTCGCTCAAACTGGCTCAAGATCAAGATCACAAGGAAACCCCAAAAAAAAGAGGGGTAAAACCACGCACTCGGCTCCGAATTCGACCTTCACGCACTCGGCTCCAAGGCAAAGAGAAAAGAGGTGGGGGGTTGGGGGGGTGGGGGGGGGGGGGCACCACCTTAAGCCGGCGGCTCCAAGAAAAGGGAAGAAGGGTGCGGCGGCTCCACCAAGACAATGGCTTGGCTTCCAAGGGAGAGGAAGGGAGAGAGAGAGGAAGGAAGGCCGGCTCCTCGGCTTGGCTCTACCCGGCGGCTCCAAGAGAGAGGAAGGGAGCGGCGACTGGCTCAGCTTGGCTCCTCTCTCCTCTCACGGCTTGTGTGGCTCCAATAGGGAGCCGCAAGCCATAGGGGGGGTTTATAATCCCCTCCCACCTCTTCAACCTAATCTCCTTTAACCCGCATCCACTCAACTTGGATCTGCAACCCGCTAACCCAAAATACCCCATACTAATACATGTATCAACCACATGCACACTCATATGTAACATGATTTAATAATCATGCACATGCAACAATATAATTAAATAAATTCATCTACGCAAGCAAGAAATTACATAATTCATATTCCTACTTACCCGAGCTCGCAAGCTCGCACCGGACCATGAGTCGACTCGGCTCGACCTCGGACTAGCTCGCTAGGCTGACAAACACAAACATGAATGGAAAATTAATATTAATATCTAGGATATTACAACTTCATCGAGTTGATTGTAGACTGGATATATTTACCCCTTCAAATCGTTCCCTTAATTGTTAAGAAATTTCATTCCCTTAATTTAAACTCGTTCGCTGCTTTCAGTAGTAACATTTATTGGAAATGTAGATATGGATGCGTTTATCTTTGAATTTTCTTGCGCTTTGATTCTTTGATGTAGGAATTGAATGCCAATAGTATCTTTGGTTCTTCCACTTCCACACATCATCCACAAGATCAGACAATTTTTGTATAATATATGATTATAAAGTTTTTTGATCGTTTTTAATTATTAATTGATTTATGCAAGAAAATGATGATTGATAGATGAAAGATGAACTTCACGGAGGAGATGATCATCAAGAGGACTTAGCTAATTTGGAAGGGGAAGGAAGATATAGATTAATTTCACATGAAATAGTAATACCTTAATTGTGAATATTTTTTATTTTTTAATGCATTAATTTCACATGAAACATTTATGAATGAAAATTGTTTTAGAATTAATTAATATTATGTTTTAGGAGATTTGATCTCAAATTGTAGTCTTATGAAATATTTTTAAATGCACTGACATGGACACACTAAAACTGTTCCTAAAATAAAAATAATACAAGAATGCTTAAAATTATTCCTAAACATGAATTATAGGGTCTATAGGAACGGTTTTGGAACTGTTCCCATAGGCTCAAGCTATAGGAATGGTTCTGGAATTGTTCCCATAGGCTCAAGCTATTGGAACGGTTCTGGAATCGTTCCCATAGGCCAAGCATTATGGGAACGGTTCACAAACCGTTCCTATAGGCCGAGTAGTATAGGAACGGTTCCCGAACCGTTCCTATAGCTTGAGCCTATGGGAACGATTCCAAAACCAATTCAATAGCTTGAACCTATGGGAACGATTTTTTGGGCAGCGTGGCCATTGTTAGGAAAATCGTTCCTATAGCCTAGCGGAATGACGAATTTTAGTACACAGGGGAAAATTGTTCCCATAGGTCTATGGCCACGGTTTTTCATTTTTTAGGAATAGTTTTTGACCATTCCAACGGATCAAAAATGTTGTAGTGTTGCAGACACTACCCCACGAGCCTTGGGAAGTCCCAACTCGGCCAAGTGCAGTCGATCGAAAGGAGGCGTGCGCGTCGACAAGGCGGAGTAGGTCGTCGAGGAGGCGGGAGGAGAGGCTTCGGCATCAGAGAAGAGGCTAAGACCTTCTTGTGCAGAACCCTCGATGTCGCCCTCTCTCTCCACCTGAGCACCGCGGAGGCCCATGAGAATCGCGACAGCGACGTCGCACTCATCGCGACAGCGACCTCGCACTCATCGCGACTACACAAATCTCTGCGACGCCTAGGAACTTCGTTGTTGACGCCTCCACCACCAAGGTTGCGGTTGCTTCTTCATCTTGCGGACGATCACCACCAGCTTGCTCAACTACTTCCCCACGTCGTGCTACGCGCTGAGGTAGGACGCGACTCCTCCAGGTGGTAGAGCACGACCTGGGAGGCGGCGAGGAGCTACTAGCCTACTGCAGGGCGAGGGCCACGAAGGATTCATGGGCGTCAGCCAGGCGGAGGAAGTTGTCAAGGAGACGATCGGCGAGGACGGGAGGACAGTTGGCTTAATTGGATTTCACAGCTTCATGGTTAAAAAGTGGTGGGGAAGAATGAAGTGGCAGAAATTTCATTTATGTGCAGCCCACAGTTTTGAAATTTCATCCACATTTTATTTCATTTATATGGAGCCCACAATCGTAGTTGCACGTGGCAGGCCACATATGAAGCCGTCAGGCCACGCAAGCGCCATTTTCCTCCACATCAGCTAAGTTGAGACGACGCTTGACAATTTAGTAGATGACATAAACGGATGTAAAGATTGTGCATTTACATGTGAATTTTGAAAACGCGAGTAGGACATAAAATTTTTGCAAACCTTGTGATTTTTTACTCTATTATCTCTTAGCAAATTAGGTGTTTGAAAATGATACGTGAATTTCCTCTTTGCCATCTAGTCTAGTTATCTTGCTTAGCCATAGGTTCATTATGATACTAATGATGCTTGCTTGCAAGATAAACTTGATTTTAATGGAAGTCTAAAGAAAATTGGGAAAGAAAAAGAAATTTGTGGAATTTCTCAAGAAATGAGGTATGAGTTTCTTCTTGGCAAAATTCTTGCATAACACCTCAATTTTTTTGACAAAATAATTTCTCTATCCTCATGAATGATTATGCATGAAAATTGTTTAAAATCTCATGAGTAGATAAAATTTTGATATTTAGGCAATTTCATGATAACTTGATTGAATGAAACTTGCTCTAAGTAGAAATTCATCTTAGAGACCTCATTTTAAGTTAAAACTTGATGAACATGTTTAAGTTTAGTCATGATTTACCTCCATGTGTTTAAAATTGAAAAATCATGTAAAAATGGATAAATTGATAACAACTTCACTTTAGGAGACCTAAAGTTGAGTAGAGTTGACCTAAGTCAATAAATTGACTTAGAGACTTCATTTTAGGTGTAAACTTCACAAATATGTTTAGATTTACTCATGTTAGGTGTTCTTGTGCTTAAACTTGAAAAATCATGAGTAATTGACAAAATTTGATACTTAGCAAATTTCATGATAACTTGGCTATTTTGAACGAAATCATGCTAAGTTGAAATTTTTATAAAAAGACATTATTTTCAATTCAAACTTAATACACATGCTTTAGATGACCATACCTTGGTATCTAGAAAGTTTGAATGATATCGGGAAACGTTTGTAAAAATTATAATTATTTACGAAAATACCACTAAAACTCGATGAATTTTAAAAAATGTAGAAAAATAATTTTTGGTTGATTATTGAATCTGCATCTTCCTTTGAAAATCTAGTTTATAGCATAAAAATTTCAAAAATCTTGAGTATAAATATGATTTGTTACGGATTTTTTAAATTGAAATTCGAAACTTTAAAGCATCGTTCTTTCCAAGTGCTCACTTTTTGATACTTTGAATTTTCGTTGAAATTTTCAAATGAGACTTAAAGTATGATATCATAACTCTATTTTTGGTATCATTCTCATCATTATTTGAGAAAAAATATTTTTAAACTAATTTTTGATCGATACGTGAAAATATCAATACTTGAGTTTATACATGATTTCCGAATTTGGATTTTAGTTATCATTCCTTGCAATCATGTATAATTTGGTCTCATATGAGATATTTGGTTTTCATCCCTTTGGTTGAGATCTTCATGCTTCATGAAAAATACTTTAGAGTCTCAACTTTGACTATATGTTGACTTCTCTTGCCCTTTAATTTTGATTGATGTTAAAAGGGAGAAAAAAATATAGATAAAGGGGAAGAAAATATTGAAAAATCTTGCATATAGATAGGGGGAGTTTATTTTTATAGATATGCATGTTGATAGGGGGAGAAATTCCATGATTGATATCCTTTTATGCTTAAATGATATATTTTCTTAATGATATTTGTCATCATCAAAAATAGGAGATTCTTGGCCTAAGGTTCTCAATCTCGGTGTCAGTTTTAATGATAACAAACATTGAACTAATGATTTCATTGAGAAATACTTTTAGGTTCCAAGTCGGTTAGCGCTTAACGTCCGCGGTCGAAAATATAGGAGAAATTAGAAAATCGGAAAGACGTTGGTCAACACGCTCGGACTTCTCGAAAAAGATAGAGTCTAGGTTTTGGGGCGTCTAGATAATATGTAAAATTCTCAACACGATGCTTGGATCCCTAAAGAACCAAAATTCAAAGACAAAATCTGAAGAAAAAAAAATGACGAGCTTAAAAATCAACTGAAAATGGGTTGGTTTCAACTTGTCGGCCGATGGGTGATCGACGGCCAGTCGACCGACCATCAACCGGCCACCGATCGGCCCGAAATGGGCAGTGGGCTCCGGTCGGTGGTCGGTCGCTCGGTCGGTCTACCGGCCATCAGCGGGCCACCGACCGAGCGGCGCCAACGGGAAAAAATTTGCCTGTTGGGTGAGCTATTTTGGTTTCCTTCCTTCATGGCTTATAAATATAAGCCATGAGAAGCCTTCCTACATGATCTTGATCACTCCTACTACCTTCCAGACATCCTTTGATCAATCCTATGTTTCATTGTGCCACTTCTTTGGTGAAACCCTAGTTTGATCCCTCCACTCCTTGACATAGCCTTCATGCTTCATCAATTCATCATCTTGAGGCATCAAGAGGACTAGAGAGTTTTTTTGAAGCTAAGTATTTGTTGTTTGATTTATTGCTCCATTTAGTTTTGTATTTTATTATTTATTTTATTGTATTTCTCAAGTGTGTAAATCAGAGTGCTAGGTTGATTGAGTTGGTGGTTGCCTCAGTTTTAAGGCTTAAATCCATCGGTGCAAACGTAGTTTACTAAGATTAGTGATTGTTGTCCCTTAGGGTTGAGATGAAAGAGTGCTCACGGTAAGAAGACGGAGACTTCCGGATGCGGAAGTGCCTTAGGTTGAGAGCGAAGACTCTTCGGGTAAAAGGTCTTCTTTGTAAGGCAAACGATATAATCTAGTAAAACTAATTTGGAAATCCTAAGCGGGATGCTTAGGTAGTGGAGTAGGCATTGGGGCCGAACAACTATAAATTACCGTGTTTGCATTGCTTGACTTGTGTTGTTTTAATTAGCATATCTAATTTGCTTTCGCTTGCTACTTGATTTGTAAATTGCCTAAGTAATCAAGTAACGATTAAAATCAAAATTAGGCAAAAAGATTAGCATACATACTATTCAACCCCCTCCCCCCCCACCCCCACCCACCCCCTCTAGTGTAGGCCATTTCACCAACACAAACTACCAGCAATCGCGTCACATACAGATCCCAGTCGGCCAACCCCGCTAAATGGCGATTTCTTAGAAAACAACGAGGCACGTGCAAATACTTTCTCCACCATGATCGCTTCTCAAAACGAAAAGACAAGTATCAATCAAGAACCGCCACCAAGGAAGAAAAACCCCATCACTAAGCCGCCATAATAGGCGTAGAAGTTGAGGAGACACAAAACAACATGTCAAAGATACGTTGATCCGATTCACCTAAAACCAAAGCAAGGTCGCCACGCGCCGACCCGAGGGCCGAGCTCGGCCTCTACGATAACTTGATACAGCTCGACAAACATATTTCTAGAAATTCCTCAAGCCGCAAGAAGACTGAAGTCATGAGCCAACTTTACTTAGAGCTCGACACATAGTCCTCCAGCCTCCGATCGAGCTTGGGGGATGTGAACTTGACTAGTACTTTTGGGTCCGAGCAAATTGGGCCCATTAGCGTCTGCACTTTTGAACCCGATTCAAGCCATACTGAATGGCTTCGCCCGAGGGCTCCACTCGGTCATACAAGAATACTCACGTCCTCCCTAATTACAAGGGATACGCCATTACAAGCTCGACATCTCCGGGATCAGCCTTGACCTATTCCAAACAATATCCTCGCGAGATTACCGGGCGGCGTCATTACCTCCTCCTGCAATAAATACATACATGACATGTCTCAAGTAACCTAAGTTCAATTTAATTACCTCCATCTCAAATCCCTACTGACTTGAGCGTCAGAGTGTCTTTGGCAACCCCCCCTGCCGGAGTTGCACCTGATCAAAAGAGACACCGAACCGGACCAGACTCTCTAATCCTCAAGCAGGAACACTTACTTACAACTACTATCATATGAAATCGCCAATTGACATACATGCAATGTTTCCATTAGGCATTCCTCGAGTAGGTCTGTTTAGTGAACTCACTCTCCAGTGAGCACCTACACTTTTATATTAATGACCCCTCATAAGTAATTGTGAGATCAATTACCCTCTATCATAGAGCATGTAACAATTGTACTAGTCTTATCGATAACATTGATGTACTACTCAGTGCACCTACGACTCAGAACCTTTTAAACTAGGGCTTTCTGATTCTATATCGCATTGTCATGATCTTATCATTACCCTAAAATCATTGCTCTGTTTATGTGCCTCATCAAAATCTATTTATTATTTATAGATACAACTGATGAAAATAAATGCTTCATTTATTTGTTACCATAGAATAGTCCATTATTCTATCAATATTTGATTGGCTTGATGGTACTATTCTTTCAACATCTTTCTTAATATTGTATAAGTATTTATTGGAACGCTATGGCTGCAGTTGGACCAAAAAGTTAGGATACCTACTGAGAAAGAGCTCGCTATGTTCCATCCAGAATGAACGTGTCAGCTTCTTTAAACATGCATCGTTAGTAGAATATGACTGTTTAG
Source organism: Canna indica (assembly GCA_034359265.1). Lineage (NCBI taxonomy): Eukaryota > Viridiplantae > Streptophyta > Magnoliopsida > Zingiberales > Cannaceae > Canna > Canna indica. The sequence goes on from CP136893.1 coordinate 44,349,082, forward strand.
TTTGAGAAATTTCATTTTTTTTGTCAACACTTTTATTTAGAGGTACGTAGTCAGTTATAATTTTTAAAATTTTCGAGCAAGCCCTGTGCACATGTGGCGTATACTGCTTTATTATGGAGAGAAAAGGATGTAAGCTACCTGCTACTATATATATATAGCAGAGAAAAATAGAAAGAGACCGTTTCCAATCAAATTGTGTGAAGATAGGGCGGCGTTCTACCATACGGAGGGTGCCGCGAAGCCACGATCCTAAACAATATGGCAAAACATTTTTCCAAAGAACTGGTGCTTCAATGGTCTTTCTAGGCTTTTTGAGCTTGGAAAAGCTAGTCTCTGTTCAAGGATTTATTTTACTATTCAATATACCGCTAGATGCGTTACCTGACAACCTTGGATCAACTAGTTTTGTTCGATGTGAACACCGTTGGTGGCCGATGGCGTTGTCTCCAGCGATGAAGCAGTCTTCGTATTCCAAATCGTGGGAAGAAGTAGTGGGGAGAGAGAGAGAGAGAGAGAGAGAGAGAGAGAGAGAGAGAGAGAGAGAGAACAAAGAGGGAAAGAGAGAGATGTTTATTGATCAAGCCTTTCTTTATTCATGCCTCAATTCCTATTTATATGCCTATTACATTCGCCTAATTACATTCGTAATCATCCAAGTGCTTGGGTTTCCTGCGCACGCGCCCCGCACGCTTCACTAACGACCCTACCTCGTCATTATTGATTGATGCTATGCTACGTGTGTGATTCGCTGATCCCGAGCTCGTGACATTACTCCCCATCTCAAAAAGAACCTCGTCCACGAGGTTCTGTTCGGCTGCATCGTCTCCTCCAATCGCTTGAGAAGTCGGTTCAGTAGTGGTATCCGGGGTTGGCTCCGATTCCTTTGGTGCGCTCCTGGAAGAACTTTCGTTCGATGCCCCCTCCAACAATGGCAGAGGTGTTATCTGCAGGTTTGGGCTCCCTCGACAGAGTTTAAGCACCGATAAGTGAAACACCGAATGTAGTTTAGCGATAGCGGGCAACTCCAACTTGTAGGCTACTTTTCCCACCTTGTCGACAATCCTGAAGGGCCCAAAGAAGCATGGCCCTAGCTTCTGTTGCTTCTACAGTCGGACAGAGAGTTGACGGTACGGTTGGAGCTTCACAAATACCCAGTCTCCTTCGCTAAACTCCACGTCTCTTCTCTTCCTGTCCGCCTGCGATTTCATACGATGTTGCGATCTGGTCAAATTATCTTTCAATGTCTTGAGTATTTCTTCTCTTTTGATCAACACTCGATAGGCTACCGAGTTGGAACTGACTCCTCCGACGTAACAGATCAACTACAGAGGTTCCCGACCATTTAAGGCCTTGAAGGGCGTCATACCCATCGAAGATTGGTATGAAGTATTATACCAATACTCCGCCCAGGCCATATAATTTTCCCACTAAGACGGCTCCTCATATACAAAGCTTCGTAGATACATCTCCAAGCATCGATTTAGAGCCTCTATCTGCTCGTCAGTCTGTGGATGATAAGATTAACTGAAGCTGAGTTTTGTTCCTTGCATTCGAGATAGCTCTCGCCAAAGTTCGCTGATGAAGTGGCTGTCTCGGTTGCTAACAATTGAGCGGGGCAACCCATGAAGCTTTACGATTCCCTTAAGGAAGGCTTCAGCCACCTTCTCGGTCGAGTAGTGTCACGGCAGCGACAGGAAATGACCATACTTCGTAAGCTGGTTGATCACCACCATAATAGTGGCCTTTCCCTTGGAAATGGGAAGATTGGTGATGAAGTCCATCGACACATCCTCAAATAGTTCTACCTTCAGTCGCTGACAAACTAGGCAGCTGCTCACAAACTCTTTTACTTCCCGCCGCATGGACTTCCAATAAAAGTTTGCGGCTAGTCGATGATGCGTTCTGTTGACGCCCGCGTGTCACCCGATCGTCGAACTATGGAACTCTCGTAACAGAATGGACTTGAGAGTCTGATCGTCGGGAACAACGATTCCTGAACATGAGTATTCCGTCCCTGAGTTCATATCCTTCCTTTGGCTTCTCTTTAGCGAGCTACTACAAGGTCAATAACTCCTTACTCTCTTTATTCAATCTCCTGACTTCTTCCAATATGTCGAAGATGGGCTGCGACACAGTGAGCAAGGAATAAGTTGGCTCCCTTGACAAAGCATCCGCGGCCCCATTCAGTTTCCCTGCGCGATATTGGATATCAAAGTCATACCCCATGAGCTTGGCCAACCATTTTTGTTGCTCAGGGGTCTGTATGACTTGGGTAGTAAGCTCCCTTAGCAAACACTGGCCTGTTATGATGAAGAATCTCCTTCCAAGTAAATATTGACGCCACTTCTTCACTGGTTGGATTATCGCGAACATTTCCCATTGGTATGTGGGTGCAGCCTGCATTCGCAATGACAATTTTTGGCTAAAATACGACATTGGCTTCTTTTCTTGGCTGAGAACCGCCCCGATCCCACTGTCTGAGGCACCTGTCTCTAGTGTAAAGGTCTTATTGAAGTTGGGTAATGTCAGCACGGGCGCGCTGCTCAAGACTAGCTTGAGTTGCTCGAATGCTGCCTACATTCGATCATTCCATGTGAAGGCCTCCTTCCTCAACAAATAAGTAAGAGGTGCTGCTTGTTGAGCGAAATTTTTGATGAAGCGCCGATAGTATCCGACAAGGCCTGGGAATCCCCTTAACTCCTTGGTGTTGCGGGGTGGCGGCCAAGCTTTTATTGCGGCTATCTTACCAGGGTCGACTCTCAAGCCCCCTGCTGAGATTAAGTGCCCCAAGTATTCGATAGAGTCGCTGCCAAAAGAGCATTTGGATCGCTTGGCTACCGGCTGATGATCCTTGAGAACTTGCAACAACTTTCATAGATGCTCCTTGTGCTCTTCAGCAGTCCTACTATATATTAAGGTATCATCAAAGAAAACCAACAAGAACTTACATAAATAAGGTTTGAAGATTTCGTTCATAGTGGCCTGAAAGGTCGACGGAGCGTTGGTGAGGCCGAAAGGCATCACCAAGGATTCATAGTGACCTTCGTGCGTCCGGAATGCTATTTTGTGAACATCTTCCTTATTTACTCTGATCTGGTGGTATCCTGCCAACAAATCGAGCTTGGAAAAAAAGGAAGCTCCGCCAAGTTCATCGAACAATTCGTCCGTCGTTGGAATTGGGAAGCGGTCTTTGATTGTCGCCGCGTTGAGCGCGCGATAGTCCACACAGAATCGCCAGGTACTGTCTTTTTTTTTGCAAGGACGGGTGACGAGAATGAGCTACTGCTAGCTCGAATCAAGCCTTCATTGAGCATCTGTTGAACCTGCCGTTCCAACTCTTCCTTTTGGAAATGTGGATATCGGTAAGGTTTCACATTTATGGCCGATTGATTCACCTATAGGGGAATTCGATGGTCAGTACTTCGGCTGGGTGGCAATCCCTGCGTCAGTTGGAATACCTCCGAAAATTGATCTAAGACTTGTTGCAGCTTGCTGCTTGGCCCTAGTATCGGCTCATCCCCTGTGCCTACCAATTCGAGTTGATACATCTCCATTACCGACTGGTTGCCACACATCTTCCTGAGTGACTGGTAATTAACTTGTTCTGGTTGCTGACTACTCAACCCCTTCCATGAATGAGCCTGACCTCCGAATTTAAATTCAAATGTCTGGCTGGCGATGTCCATCACAACCGGCCCTAGAGTGGCCATCCATGCCAACCCCAGCACTACCTCCAAGCCCTTAATAGGTAGGATATAAAAGTCAGTAGTTACAGTACTCCCTTGGATGATGATCTCTTGGTTGCGAAGGACTCCCTCATTCTGAATGCGGGCACCACTACCCACCATCACCCCAAAAGCTGATGTAGGCTCTATCGACAGTCCCAAGTGTTTAGTGACTCTAGACTGAATGAAATTGTGCGTGCTGCCTCCATCTAGCAGTATATGCACCTCCCTTCCACGAATGGTACCTTGAAAACGCAGGGTCATCGGAGAGAAACACCTTGACATCGCATTATAGGAGATCAATGTCGGCTCGGATGTCTCTACCTCAGTTACCTCCGGTGGCAGTTCACCCTTCTATTTGCCTTCTTCTGCCAACAACCCATCGTCAAGCATAAACAGTTGAGGTGATCGACACTTGTGCCCCCACGAGTATTTATCGTCACAGTAGAAACATAGCCCTACTCTTTGCGCCTTTGAGCTTTTGCCGACAATATTCTTCTCGGGTTAGATTTCTGAAAGGTGAAAGTCGAACTGACCGACAACCGCGTTGGTGACGGCGTCGCCCAAGCTGGTCGACCATTGGATCCCACTGTTGTGGCCGGATTGATTCCTCGCCCCATAGTTGGTAGTAGGGTTGACCCCTTGCTGCCCACAAATGGCATTGGATTCCTTCGAGCGCCGTTGATCTTGGCATCGTACCACTTGGCCAAGGTTACCGCCTCATGCATGGATGCAGGCAACTGAGTCAATACCTCCGTCTTTACATCTGCTCATAAGCCAGATACAAAGCAGATAATCAAAAAGGATTCCGGAAGGTTACTCGTTCGCAAGGCTAATTCCTCGAACCTGCCCTCATATTCGGCCACAGTTGTCGCTTGCATTAGCTTGGTCAGCTGCCCCTCTGGTGGCTCCAAGTTTGTGGGTTCAAACCACCGCCGAATGGCTTCGACCAGGTGGTTCCACTCGGACAGTTGCTTCCAACATTGCATCCACCTAAACCATTTCTTCGTCAAGCCTTCCATCCGAAACGAGGCCATCGTCACCCTGTGCTAGTCCTTAGTCGAGTAAAACTCAAAGAAATCCTCCGCCGAGGCTATCCAATCCTCGGCATCATATCCGTTGATAATTGGTAGCTCAACTTGCGGCGGTTTCGGTGGAAAGGGAAACTCGTCTTCATATGTGGCCTCTCCCCGCAGAGAGGATCTCCACCGGCTCGGAGCGGGGTTGGCATTTCCCCCAGATCCAGATGGCTCGGCCTTGATCTTGGCCATCTAAACCATCTGAGTGTTCAAAAGAGCAATCTACGAGGAGGCAATTTGAAGCAGCTTCTGTTGGGCGTCCATTGCCCGCTATTGGTTCTCCAAATTAACTTGAATCACTCCCAACATCTACTCATGTCTCAAATTTGTCTCTTGCAAGGTTTTAACTGACTTGACAATGGTTTGAGATCGCGTCTCAATGATCGCCTTATCCAAAATATCCAATCCAAGGAACAAGGAAAGACCGCTCTCAATGAAAGCACCAATGTCAGATGCCGCTCTCAATGACAACCTTGGATCGACTAATTTTGTTCGATGTGAACACCGCTGATGGCCGATGGCCGATGGCGTTGTCTCCAGCAATGAAGCGGTCTTCATATTCCAAATCACAGGAAGAAGTAGCGGGGAAAAAGAGATAGAGGAAGGAGAGAGAAAAAAAAGAGAACCGAGAGGGAAAGAAAGATGAAGAGTTTAATGATCAAGCCTTTCTTTATTCATGCCACAATGCCTATTTACATGCCTCTTACATTCGTAATCATCCAAGTGCTGGTTTCCTGCACGCGCCCCGAACGCTTCACTAACGACCCTGCCTCATCATCATTGACTGACGCCATGCTACGTGTGGCTCGCTGATCCCGAGCCCGTGACATATACAAAATTGAAAAAGTCAACCAACGCTAGTCTCTATTCGAAAAGCTAGGCTTTTGAGCAGCAATAACGTTTCCAGAACATAGACAAAATCAACCAAATTATTAAAAGAAAATCAACCAAATTCTATAAAAAAATTGATCCAAAGTTCAAATACAGTCTTGATACACTAAGACACTTCGTTCACTATTTAATAAACAAAAATCTAGATGCTAAAACGGACCATCCGACTTTCAATTCACCTTTCGTATAAAGCAGGTTAGAACACTCGGTATGGTTTACCCATTGTGCTCTTCAGGTACAAGCACCTCACCTGAAAGGAGAATGTACAGTAAGCACTGGAACAGATAAGAACACTTGGAACATGATATAATGATAACGAGTGAATTGTTGCCTGCTCTACTTGATACTCCAATAAGTGAAATCATAACGAAAAATAAAAATTATTTAACCAGAGACAATAATGTCAATCTCAGCATAAGAGTAAAAAGGATAACATGATTAATCTAATAAAAAGATGAGCAAGAATCTGAATCATAAAACATCAACTAATATTAATAGCATTAAGGAAGAGAAGAAACCCACATTTTGCCAGTTCTTCTTGAGCAAAGACACAAGGAAATTCACACTGAGTTGCACATTCTGGAAGATCTGTTTGTCCTCCATTGCGCAGTTACCGACTGCAACGCCCATGCAAAGAACTTTCTTTAGCTGAAATTTCACCATAGCTTTTGTCTCGTTAACTTTTGATTCCAATGATTCCTGGTGAGTAACCAACGTAGGGAATTTCCCTGCATATAAACATCTAATACAAAGATATAAGTCATAAGGAAAAAAATTAACACAAGAATATCATCAAATACAATAGTTTAGCTCGAGCAAAGAGCTTTTCACCCGAAAAAAGGCATTCATTCTATAAAAAAATTAAAAATAATGTTGTGGTTTAATGTTAAACTCAATATGCTTTGAACATATAAAGGAATCTAACAATGTAGAAGTTAACACTTTTAACTCATTCGTGAAGACACAACAAAAACAACATTATTCTGCTAAAATGTTTATTATTAGGGGACACACATCTTCAGTTTTCATAACGACACACCACAACTACCATATAAAGGAATATGTGAATCACAATTAATAAATTTTCAAAAGTACCAGAAAACTACCATGGGAATCAGATAGATAAAAGTGACACGACAAAAAATTTTAGGACATATTTTTTAATGTTAGATTTATAATATATTTCATTGTAGACAGGTTAGCTCAAGTGAAAAGGTATAGACAAATCATCATTACTATATTAAATTGATGGGACAAATCACCAACAAGAACACAACAAAAGAATCACTGAAATGAAAACATTAATGACATTATTTAACTACCTACAAGAAAGTGTCTGCAGTATTATGGGGTTTAAACATGTAACAAGTGTACAAAACAATATTACTTGCCTGCCTTGTTAAGACCAGGGCCAAGTAGACGAGGAATCTGTTTGATGATAGCTTCTGATGCTAGGAAAGCATGATACTTTTTAGCAAGCTTTTTGACAAGCTTCTTATTCTTGTTCATTTTTTTCAGCCCTTCCACATCCATATAATCAAGACCAATCTTCTCTGCCTGAAGGTAATAACAGCAAGCATCAGTATAACATACTACACGCAATGTGGATAATACTCGCTAATCATAATTGGCCAAGCATCCTAATCAGGTTCAGCATACGACAACAAAAATTATAACAGCTCACATAAGAGCCTATTCTTGACAATGTCTTATTATTGAGACAATTTATGATGTAGGTTAATCAGATTCAGCATACAACAAAATTTAACAGCTCACAGAAGAGCCTTTTCTTAATAAACAATGTCTTGTTATTGAGTCATTCTTATATATGACCAAGTATTTCTTACTCCACAAATCACCAAGTATATATATGAATCATATGATGGTCCATGAAGTACTACTGTCCAATTATTTTGACAGTGGATCAAATAATCATACTATATACATAGTTGTCATACAGGACACAAATATATGATGAACAGTTAAGTGCTTGAATGATTTGCAAAGAATCGGTTCTTGCAATGAGTCTATATATAAGCAGGTTAATATAAAACAAACTTCATTAGATCACAAAGGATAATTCATATCTTTCCTACATAAATTAAATTGTAAAGCAAGCCTAGAAATCTGATATTATTTACCTCCTCTACATGTTGAGCATCTCCAAGCATACAAACTTTCATTTTAGGGCGTGGGATATGGGGCAACTTCACAGACCCACTAAAACGCTTGTCCTTCTGAGGGTCATAATTTTTAAGCCCAATTTGCAACTCAATTGTTTCTGTAAATTTCCGTTTCTTCTCCCGTGCATCACCAGCAACTTGGGTGATTGCTTCCCTCAGAACATCACTTTGTAATTTGCTGTGGAGGTGGCAGTTTATTAAAAAATGTTTGAATATATGCACACCAAACAAAGATAAAAAAAATGTAGAATAATCAATATATAAACAGAAGGTTTAGAAACCATTTATGCAAACTCGACTTTAGAAATTTGAAGAAAAAAATGACAAAAAATAGCAGAAAAGGTATTCATATAACCAAAGACTTCTCAAGACGTCCGAATCAGTTCAATTATCCAATGTTATCTTTTCTAATTGGAAGTAACGGCCAGTAGTAACATGACATAACTTGATAGCTAGTTTCAATGACACTGAAGATGTCAAAACTTGGATGGAAGATAACTACCACTGCCTAATACTTTACCATTGTACCCTTAAAATCTAGCTCTTGGTAACCATTGAATCAAAATTCATAACAGACGATGCGTTCAGAGATAATGGACCCCCTCAATTCCCTCACACTCCCTAGATCTTCATGGGACCACCCTATCCCCAATATGTAAATGTGTGTCTTAGTTCCAATGAAAAATGTTCTATGGCCCTATGGAATTCGGGTTCTAGACCCTCTAACCTTTGGCTAAGTCCCAGGCAGCGAAGTCCTAGAGCTAGGTATGGGATGGCTGCTGGGCAAGGGAAGGCGTTGCTATGCAGTTTAGAGACAACTACCTTTCCCTAGCAACCCGGTTTCCATTCCAGCACTCCCTTTCTAATAAAATTTCCTGGTGGGAATTCCCACTAGCTCGCTCAGAAAAAAGAACACAGATAAGCTAGATTCGACTAAGTAGAATGACAAAAAAAAAAACATTGCAATAGAATGTCTTTCACTCTGTATTGCTCAGAAGATTCTCTAGAGCAACGTATAGTATGATATTGATCCATGTTAAAAGTAACATTATATCTATATATACGCAGAAACAACAGCATCCCAATAATGCAAAAAAAGAAAAAAAGAAAAAACTTGATAACTCAATACCTCATTGTTCAAAAGAATATCTCTTCCCTCCTTCAAACCTTTAAGAAACAGAAATAGAAAAGCAATATGAGATCAACCACCGAAAACAAAGCCACTGTCAAAAAAATAACAACAATGAGCACAAACTATAAAGCGGAAGACAAGGAAAAGGAAGACAGAAGTCAAAGAGGGAGACGAGAAAGACAGATGCCGACGAAAATCACCTAGGGTTGCTGCTGCTTGAGAGTTCGAGAGACGGAGCGGCGGAGTGGGTGTTCAAGGAACCCTTTTAATAAATCGGAAGTGTGCTGCCGTCATCTACCGTTCGATATAAATCTTACGGTTTCCATGTAGTGAAACATTTTTCTGGGCCGACATGTTATTTGGGCTTTTGGTCGATTTGATGAGGCGCAAGGCGAAAAAAAATCCGAGCTAGGCTTGTTTTAGTTGGACTGCCTTATTATTGTATTTTATGCTTATATAATTATCTCATTTTTGCATAAATGCATTATATATTCCTAATAAAATTATAGAGTTTACATATTTATTTATAAAATAGTTTTTTTATGGATATCTATTTTCTCAAATTTTAAAGGCATGTTTGATGAGGGATAAATTAATATTTATTATTTGTTTAATTCATGAATTAAAAGAAAATGTGAATAGAAGAATATAAATTTAATATTATATTTGATGTACACCAGATTTAAAATTTTTATATTTAATTCTTCCTCATTTATTATCAATTCAATTTTATCATATCCAATAAAACAAATATATCATAAAAAAATTATTGATTTCATTTTATTTAATATTAATTATTTTAAAAATAAAATTTTAATTTCAACTAACATAAATGTTCTTGCAATCAAACATGATAATTATGACAACATCTTGTTATGTTGTAGGTCTAAAGTTCAAATCTTAGTATGATCATCTATTGATTTTCTATCTTTATTATAAAAATCAAACATAATAATTATTGGTTTTAGTGAATATCATAATTTTATTGTAAATATAACATAAGATGCCTTACGTGTGTAATTTTTAAAATAATTTTACTATTAGCAACCTTGGTTAACTATTACTAACTTGTTTCATGTTTGATTTTTTGAGTGGGATAATATTGAATTTATGCACGATTACTATCTTATAATTATTTTTGAAATTCTTCTTAATAAATATATTATGTAATTCAAGTTTTCCTTTTAAGTAATAAATATACATATGATAATAAGTATGTAAATACTTGAATATACTTATGGGACCAAAAGGGTAATCAGTGCAAGAAACAATCATAATTCGGGTTTTGGGAAAGATTGATGTACATGTAGCCTTCCTTTACATAGAGGTTGTTGCCATGGCTCAAACTCATAACATTCAGATCATAAGTGGATAATTTTACCGTCACAAATGTCCTCCAAGTCACTTATGAGAGCAATTTATATATTTATTTTCAAATAAAACTTTAGTAATATCTAGGCTCCATCCATTAAGGAGCGTTTGTTATACAATAATCCATCTGCATTATCGATAATGTGACTTTTAAATTCTCACGGCCCACACATTATCATGTTTGGTTTGGACATTTTACCTGTAATCTAGATTGTCCGATAATCAAAATTGTTAATATGAATAGCTCCCATGGGAGGTGAGTATGTGGATTATCACTCAATGATAATACTAAATTTTAATATTGTCATTCTCTTCCATACATTCTTCTCCATGCGAGGCACCACCATATATGTCGTCACTAACATCTTAGGCCTTGTTTGGATGAGGTGTAGCATAGTTTAGTAATGTATGGTATAGTATAGTATTATATGGTATGGTATTGTAATTATTGTTATCATGTTTGGAAAGATAGTATGGTATGGTATGGTTAAATAGTATATTTATGTTTGGTTTGATGGTATGGTATGGTTCCTCAAATGATAAAATGATAAGAATGCCCTCAAATATAAAAATTCATGTAACATTATATTAAATTCATTTTTTGTCAAAATATTAGATTTAATTAAATACATAATTTTTTTACAAAAGAAAGAAATCAGAAGAAATGGAAGCATAATAAGGACCGATGGATAAAAAAAGAAATGGAAGCATAATAAGGACCGACGAATAAAAAAAATATATGAAAAGTTGATGGGTATTTTAGGTATTAAAATTTGGTAACCATAGGAAACCACCGAATTGGTAAAAGTTTTTCCAAACATAAAATCATACCATACCATACCATGGTAAATCATACTCTACCATGAAACAAACAAGGCCTTAGTTGTCACAACCGCCAGACTCAACCATCACCGCCACCGCGCGCCAACTGCCACCATCACACACTCATATTTTTCCTTCTCTCTAAGTAACCCAAAATTAAAAAAGCATAAATATCTCAATGCTTCAAAATCGAAGCACAACTTTCACTACAAGAAAATAGGGTATTACCGACGGACCAAATCCGTCGGTAATACCCAAAAATCCGTCGGTAATATTGTTACCGACGGAGTGACTGTCGGTAAAATCCGTCGATAAAAGGCTCCTCGGTAATACCGACAGATTTTAATTAATCTGTCGGTATTACCAACAGATATTTTAGTTTGTTGGTAATACCAATGGATACATATATTCGTTGGTATTACCAACGGATATTTGTCCGTTGGTATTACCAATGCATACCGTTGGTATTACCAACGGATATTTTGTCGTTGGTATTACCAACAAAATAAAATATCTGTTGGTAATACCAACGAAACCTATCTGTTGGTAATACCAACATATATATGTATCTGTTGGTAAATTCGTTGGAATTAGAATCTACCAATTTTGATCAACAGATATTTTATTTTGTTATATGTGTACTTGATCAATCCTCAAATAATGAAATCACATATAAATTTGATCACACGAAATCTGAAAAATAATTTTTGAATCACACATTAAAATCCACACACATAAGAAACCATTGTATACCAGTAATTTCGAAATACATTGTGTTATTCAAATATTTATAAAGTTTCAAAGTTTCAAATACATAAGATAAGTTTTTCCAAAAAGCTGATCCTTGCACTTCATCCTTTTACCTGCATGTAGAAACAAAAAAAATAATGAGGCAATGAAATGAGGAATACGATGTTTGTAACTCAATGCAAAATAATAAACTGACACTCTGAAGTTGTAAATAAAGTTTGTAACTCAATGAAATGAGAAATACCTAACAATGCAGCATGCTGAATTATATCAATAGCATGCTGAGAATTCACACATGCTGAGAATTCACGCATGCTGAGAATTGACTCAGCATGCTGAATTCACAGCTGAGAATTGGAATTCACTCAGCATGCTGAGAATTGAATTCAGCATGCTGAGAATTGAATTCAGCATGCTGAGATTCTGAGAATGAATTCCCAACATATTCATTCTCAGCAAGTTTAATTTACCAAGTTTAATGTGCATAAAAGCAACAAGTTCAAGTTTAATTTTAATGCAGCATGCTGAATTATAACAACAGCATGATGAGAATTGATGTTTTCCATAGCTTCCTTATTCATACTTCAGTTTTTTGTTCATGAATCTGTTAAGAGTAGGCATAAAGTAATGATATGTCATATTTCAGAACTGAATGCTTATTTTTGCTTGGCTTATATATAATCTTTGGCACTTTTATTATGGCTTTCATTCTTTATGCTGTGATTCTTCAGGTAATCCCCCAGGATGCAGTTCAGGCACTATTTGGAGCTTGCAAGTCTGGGGATTTTGATGTTCCAAACAAAGAGGTTAACAATATAATAGCAGAGGGATACCCAGTTTCCCAAATGCTCTCTATCAGGTTATTTTTACCATTAGTAACACCATGCAATCACCATTTCTCATTATTTCAGGTGTTAATTCAAGTTTGTATACCAGTTGTTAGAGGTGATAGTGAATACTGATGACATATCAGATGAACAGAAGGCACAGATCTGCAAGAAATTGGGTGCTGCAGATAAGGTTAGTCTGAATGTTGTGATATCATTTTAGCTATTACGTTGTATATGTAAACATCTCGCATAGGAATTGTGAATTCCTTGATAGTAGTACACAAGCATCAGGTATTCAGGTGTTTCCTTATATAAACCCCGTTGCATATCTGGAACATTATTTTTGGCAATGCCTACCCTATCTTGGCCAATCATCACGCTATTGCTACTAGTTGTTTACATTTTGCAGATGCACTGTCTATTTCATGCATTTTATTCTTTCCTATATTGATGATAATTGATGTTTTCCATAGCTTCCTTATTTATACTTCAGTATGTGAGAGCATGCTGAGAATTATTCTCAGCATGCTGAGAGAGCTGAGAATTCACTCAGGCTGTGAGAGCATGCTGACAGTAGCTCATTGTGATGCAGAGCATGCTGAGAATTCACTCAGCATGCTGTGAGAGCATGCTGAGAATTATTCTCAGCATGCTGAGAGAGCTGAGAATTCACTCAGGCTATGAGAGCATGCTGAGAGAGCTGAGATAGCATGTTGAATTCTCAGCATGCTGAGAATTCACTCAGGCTGTGAGAGCATGCTGACAGTAGCTCATTGTGATGCAGAGCATGCTGAGAATTCACTCAGCATGCTGAGATTTCACTCAACATGCTGTGAGAGCATGCTGAGAATTATTCTCAGCATGCTGAGAGAGCTGAGAATTCACTCAGGCTGTGAGAGCATGCTGAGAGAGCTGAGATAGCATGCTGAGAATTCACTCAGGCTGTGAGAGCATGCTGACAGTAGCTCATTGTGATGCAGAGCATGCTGAGAATTCACTCAGCATGCTGAGATTTCACTCAGCATGCTGTGAGAGCATGCTATTCTCAGCATGTTGAGAGAGCTGAGAATTCACTCAGGCTGTGAGAGCATGCTGAGAGAGCTGAGATAGGATGTAAATATGTTGCAGTGTTTGTGGATGATTGGAGCAGGATGGTGTGGGTGTATTTCTTGAAGGATAAATCCGAAACTCTGAATCTGTTCAAGAAGTTCAAATATATTAGCAGTTGAGAATGAAGTTAACTCAAGGATAAAAGTCTTGAGAACAGATAGAGGTGGAGAATTCACCTCAAAGTCTTTTGATGAATTCTGCACTGAGACAGGAATTAAACATCAGCTAACAGCCAGCTACACACCCCAACAGAATGGAGTAGCTGAGAGGAAGAACAGGGTTTCAGTGGAAATGACTAGATGCTTGCTGAGGGGGAGCAGTTTACCTAAGAACTTGTGGGCTGAAGCATTGAATACCTCAGCATATATCATCAACAGATGTACCGAATGAAAGTCCATGATTTAGAAGCTGAAGAAGAGAACTTATTGAGTGATGAGCCGAATGAAAACTGTGTCTGAACACACTATAAATGAAAATGTTCAGAGTGAGAGCAATAATGATTCTTCACCACTACCCAGAGGCTTTAGAAGTGTAGCTGACATCTTACAAGGCAAAGATTGAATAAAAGGGAGAAAGAGGGAAATGGAAATAAGAATGAATAACTAGGGTTCAAGTTAGGAGAGAGCACCATCTCCTTGAACTCATTGGGGGAAGTGAGCTGAACACCTTGTAGAGAGAATGGAGGAAAGAAAATTGATTTCATTTCTTGATCCCCATCATTCGTTACATTCTCTTTTTGTAGATGTACAAGATAAAAGCAAAAGGCAACACCCTTAAGATGACTCTAGAAGATAACAATGAACAAACCATTAGAACTCATGATCTCAACTAACAATCTAAACAGCCCACTAACAACCCATTATAAAACTAATTAAGAACATAAATCCCTTGATGATAATGATATGGATGATGTGGCATGTTAGGTCCATATTAAGTCCCCTACCCTTGAAAAAATACTTGTTCTCAAGCACGAATGCCAGAATTGTTGAAGTAGTCCTAAGTTGCTTGAAGAAATGGGGGTGGAGATCTCTATTTATTGTAGAAGTAGGTGCATACATAAGGGAGGATGTGGTGCATATAAGCTAGGTAGGTAAGCTAGGTAGGTAATTTTGGCTGATCTTGCTAATCATGCTTGATCAATGTCTTGCTAATTAGCCTTAAGAGTTTCATCTCCATCATAAATAAATAATATATAGTATTAGAAAAAAAGTATTAGGTATTTAATGATTTAATATGTTTAAGCAACCCAAATCATCTACGGGTAACCATGGTTTGTTAGGATTAATTATTTGGCATATATGAAAAAATGTTGTATTTAAAAGAATACATGCACTATTACATTTTGTAGAGGTAAATATTCTATTTCCAAATATATGAAACATATTGCAGAATAAGCTAGTTACCCAAATAGTAACTGAAATAATATAATGCAAAATATAACGATCTACCTTTTCTTATCAATAATTAATAGACGTCTATCATCTGCTGTCTCTGACGGTTGTGAAGGTTGATTTGGTCCTCTTCGACGTGAAGTATCATCACTGTGTGTAGCAACAGATGTAGATGGCACAAGAGGAGCTGATGGCATCAAATGCAAATGGACTGAAGGTGGTGAGGGTGTTAGTGTTGGTGTTGGTGTTGGTGCTGGTGCTGGTGCTGGTGCTGGTGCTGATGACGTCAAAGGTGTAGGAGTAGAAGGTGTTTCTAGTGGAACAGTAACAGGTACAACAGGAGTACAAGGTGTAGAGGTCGTGGCTCCAACTATAGCTTCAGATGATGATGAGGTCGCAAAAGGTATTTCAATCAAAGGAGGACGCCATCGACCTCGTCCTCGCCCTCGTCCTCGCCCTCGTGACACCATTATTTACTAAAAGTGCATTAAAAATAGTTAATAATTCAAGACACATGAATTTTTTTAAAAAAAATCAATTACAAATAAATGAGAGTTTGTCATCATGTTCACAATGATTTTATAAGTGATCATCAAAAGTAAACTTATACAAAAAAAGTTTCAATCATCATTCTCCTCATTTGACAAATACTCGTCAACTTCATCATCTTCACTATCTTCCATGTCTATAGTGTCCGCTTCTTCTTCATCCTCCTCAATGGCTTGTCTTCGAGTTCTTAAGAAAAATTCTTCATGTTGATCTACTTCATCAACTACACCATCGTTATCAACTAATACATTTAACAAATCCAACTCAGTTGTAGGCATAATAGGTTGTATTGTTTCAACCTCATCCTCTTGAAAAATATCATCGGTCCGTGGAGGGATATTATTGTCTGTTTCTTCAACCTCTAAAACATCAAATCTATTTCTTGCTTTAATTTTGCATACAGACCACCAATCACTTCTTCTTTTTTTCTTTGAGGGATAACTAGTGTAATAAACTTGTTGAACTTGCTCTGCCAACACAAAAGGAGCGTCATGATAAAGTCTCAACTTGTGATTGATTTCAACAAGTCCATGGCGAGGATGTACTCTAGCTCCTTTTTCGGTATCAAACCACTCACATTTAAATAACACCACATTATTTCCACCAAAGTATTCTACCTCCACAATATCAATCAAAATGCCATAGTAATCAGATTCAAAGTCATTGTAGCAACTACCCTTGACACAAACACCACTGTTAATTGTTTTCTTTCCATGTGAAAATTCTTTGGTGTGAAACTTGTATCCATTCACAAAATAACCCTTCATGGAACGAACCAATCTTTGTGGGCCTTGTGCAATGGCAAGTATTCGATTATCAACCATGTCAATGTTATGATTAACCTATCAAAAAAAAGAAATATGAAATAATCAGGATTATTCACATTGACATTGACACAAGAATAATTGTTCAACTTACATAATCTCTCAACCATTTTGGAAATTCTCTGTCTCGTAACTTCTCTAGTTCTGCGTCAGTTAAGTGTGGTTCTCTTTGCCTAACGATATCATTAAACTCACTAAAAACAATAAGGTTTACATTAACATAATTTGAATATATGAAATAATTAACGAAAAGTTGATGTTAATACTACTACGTACTTAATAAAAGGAGAGATTTCTTGACAATTTATAAGTACGTAAAGCTCCATTGCTTTATACTCAGCTTCGTCGACAACCATCCTATAACGTCCAACGGCCCCACAAGGTCGACCAGGATAGGTAAAGATAGATAGGCGTCCCATGGTAGTTGGAACTCCACCATCATCATTTCGAGGCACTTGATTCAACCTTGTGTTTACCTTTGGTTCAAAGTAGAAAGAACAAAAAGTAGAAATTTCTTGTATGATATATGCTTCACAAATTGATCCTTCAACATATGCTCGATTCTTCACTTTTTTCTTCAATTGAAGCATATACCTGAAATATTCTTATAAATTAAGACGTTTAAAAAAATTAAAAATTTGAATGAAGAATCAAAAGGCATATGTGTTACCTTTCGAATCTGTACATCCATCTATATTGTACAGGACCGCCAACTTTAGCCTCATAAGGTAAATGAACAGGGAGATGCTCCATAGAGTCGAAAAAACTTGGTGGAAATATTTTCTCAAGCTTGCATAGTATCTCAACAATATTTAACTCAAGTCTTTTGACCTCCTCAATTCGCAACACACTTGAACACAAGTCCCGAAAGAATAAACTCAACTCAGTTAATGTATCCCATACTGGATCAGGTAACAAATCACGAAATGCAATTGGAATAAGCCTTTGCATGAAAATATGACAATCATGACTTTTCATTCCATAAAATTTGCAATCATCTATATTTACACATCGACTTATGTTTGAAGCATAACCATTAGGAAATTTCAATTCTTTGACCCAATGACATACTGCTTTGATTTGTTCTTTGTTCAACACAAATGAGGCTCTCGACTTCAACAGTTTTTCATTGACATTTTGTAATTCTAATTCAGGGCGCTTGCAATACTTATGCAAATCAGCTCTAGCCTTGACATTGTCTTTTGTTTTTCCCTTGATGTCCATTACCGTATTGAATATATTTTCAAAAACATTTCGTTCAATATGCATCACATCTAAGTTGTGTCGAATTAAATTTGTATGCCAATACGGTAAAGTCCAAAAGATACTTTTTTTAACCCAATTGTGTTGTTGCCCAAATCCTAAAATTCTAGCAACACATTGATTTCCAAATTGAATACTAGGTAATTTATCAACGCGTGCCTTCATTTCATCGCTCGATAATCGTGGAGGTGGAACATCTCTTTCAATTCGGCCCTTCATAAATTTATCTCTTTGCCTTCGATATGGATGATCAAGAGGGAGAAACTGACGATGGCAATCGAAAAATGATGTCTTTCTTCCATTTTCAAGAATAAAAGATTTGCTATGCTCTAAACAATATGGACAAGCTAACCTCCCGTGTGTGCTCCATCCTGATAACATAGCATATGCAGGGGTATCGCTGATAGTCCACATAAGTGCTGCTCTCATTTGAAAATTTTGTTTTCTAAACACATCATATGTCATAATCCCATCAGACCATAACATGTTCAGTTCATCAATCAATGGCCTCAAAAATATGTCAAGTTCTTTACGTGGGCTCTTTGGTCCAGGAATTATCAAACTTAAGAATATAAATTGATCTTTCAAACACATAGATGACGGCAAATTGTATACAGTAATGAGCACAAGCCAAACTGAATATGGAATAGAAGAATGCCCAAATGGATTAAAGCCATCGGTGCACAATCCTAATCTGACATTCCTTGGATCAGAAGCAAATGAAGGATGGTGAACATCAAACTGTTTTCATGCTTCACTATCTGCAGGATGTGCAATAACATCTGAACTACGATTCTTTACATGCCAAATCATATACTCAGCAGTTTTTTCAGACATAAAAAGCCTTTGAAGTCTTGGTGTTATCGGAAGATATCGTAAGACCTTATACGGTATTTTTTTTCTCCTACCATTATTTAATGGTGTTGGCTTATATCTAGGATGTCCACACACTGAGCACTGCATGAAATTTGTTGTTTCTTCATAAAACAACATGCAATTATTCTGACATGCATCTATCTTTTCGTATCCAAGTCCTAGTTTCTTCATCATCTTCTTTGTTTTATAAAAATTTTCTTCCAACTTCGCATCTTCTGGTAACATATCTTTGATTATTGACATCAGCCGGTCATAGCAAGCTTCACTCATGTTAAACTCAGATTTGCAATTGAGTAACTGTGACATGGCTGATAACCTACTTTGACTCTTACAACCACTCCATAATGGCTCATCTGCGTAATTCAATAATTCAAAAAATTTGGCAGCTTCTTCATTTGGTCTTTCTTCTACATTTGATGAGCCAATACCAATTGCATCCACCACCATAGTTCTATAGGGATTTTGAGTGGTGCTTTCTGATTGAGGAATGGTTGAGGATTCACCAACTTCTTCACTTGTCAACTCCCCATGTGCAATCCAATGTGTGTAGCGAGGCATAAATCCCTTCGAACATAAGTGATATGCCACATCATCTCGATAATGATAATGATGATTAATACATTGTCGACATGGGCACCTAATTTTATCACCAAAAACATATTGAGTTTTGGAGTATGCAAAATTAAGAAATCCCTCGACTCCTTGAATAAATTCATCAGTCAAAACTCCTCTAATTATTCGATATTTCATCCAACTACGATCCGTAGATATTTTGATTAACTTTTTCAACCTAGAAACAATATTAAGCACATTAATTAGAACACAATTTAAAAAAAAATCAGCTATCATGTTATTTAGATGATATTTTAAAAAATTAGCTATTAAAGTGGTACCTTGGTTTGTTTGGGAGTTGAGTTAAGCAAAAGAAGGGGTGGGAAGAGAAAGGGGGACGAAGGAAAAAGATGGTTAACAAATTCCTAGTTATCTAGGTGACAAGAGTATTTAAATATAGCTTCTACTTGGAATTGTTTTCAATTAAACTTTTAACTACCTTGTTTTTCTTTCGGTACTAGGCAATTTAAAAAAATTGGTAAAAATACCGACCGTACTAGACGGTACAGTATTTGAAATCATGCTTCAAACTATCTCTGAAAACGAATATAATGTAAGCACCATAGTTCAACAACTAGCTGTTATGTTAATTGGGTATTTGATAGTGACACACAACAATATGTGGAATAGCAATGGATGTTGACAGACACAATAATTATCAGTAATTATTACCACATAGATACTCTCTAAACCACTGGTGAAAGTTTGATCATATGACTACAAACCACTGGTGAATAGAGAGGAGATTATCGGTCTTCTCAAGATTCATTGCTCATGTCTCTGTTCTCAAGGGTTTTAACTTTTTAAGCTCAAGGTGACGGAGTATGAGCCCAGGGACTGTGGCCGTGTACTATGGAGGTGGAAAGCTGCGAGTCCTGGACAGGAGGATGAAGATGATTGAGGTCGTCCTGAGGTGTGCCATTTGTGCATTTGGGGTTCTTGCTGCTGCTCTTATAGGGTTTGACTCCCAGGTCAGGAAGTTCTTCTCATTGGAGAAGAAGGCAAGGTTCACTGATATGAAAGCTCTGGTGTAAGCCTCTTCGATCTCTTCATTATTGTTCCTCTTGTCTCTTCTGCTATTTTTATCTCATTATTTATGTTTTGATTGAATCTGTGCATTCATACCCAATTCTCTTCACCACACAAGATTATGCAATCTTGCTCTATTTAAGACAATCCTGAGGTCCTAAGTATCTAAATTAGGTCATTTTCTAACAGCTTAAGCATTTGAGACAAGTGACCACCTACCCAAATCTCTTCATCACACAAGATTCTGAGCTGTGGCTTGTTTATGACATTTTTATGCACTCTTTTCCTTGTGGTAAGTAGGGTATATATGGTCAAGAGTTTAATCCAAGTTCAACTTGCTCCCGAGAAGATCATAAATATATAAACTGAGCTTAAATTTTTTGGTGTTTCTTATATTTTTTCTCTCCTTATCTCTTCAACACAAGATTATTGCTTGGGACATCTTTCTATTTATTCTTTTCTTGTGATAGTATAAGTTTGAGATCGTCTTTGGTATGATTTGCAGGTTCTTGGTGATAGCTAATGGGATGGCTGCAGCATATAGCCTGATCCAGGGGGTGAGGTGTGTGGTGAGCATGGTCAATGGGGCTGTGCTCTTGGACAAGGCCATGGCTTGGGCAATCTTCTCTTGTGATTAGGTGACTGATTCACCTACAACTCAGTGACTCTCTTTAAGAAGAAGCAACATGAATGTGAGATTTGGTCATTGTTTTCCAAAGTGTAAGGCATGGTTTTTCATAAGATAGGATATATAGCATTAAATAGCAATGGACTGGAAGGCTATTTAATTGCTAAATAAAATTAATCTTCCAGCTTCTAATATTGTAGGCAATTATTAATGAAGTAGTCATTCTCAAGACAATTTATATGTGTGCAATCACTCACTAGTGTGCATGTGGAAACTTTCATGGGAGTACACAGGCATCTCCCCGAAATATGCCGAGATGGGAGCTTGTTTAAGTAGGAGTAGTACTAGGAAGAAGGTCCCTCTTGTTAATTGCACTAGCTAGTTGATGAAGCAATTAAAAGCACATGATAAAATAATTGGAGGAAACAAAAAGAGAGACAAGGCCTCATGGGAAAACCTTGTCTTCTTTTAGATGTTCCAGTAGCTCTTTATGGGAGTGAGGGAGGGAGCTGATGAGCTTTTACATGCTATCACTAAGGAAAGAAGCTCTAAAAATACCATTTTCATTAGATATGGTTTCTATCTTATGGCCATTTTCATTATTTGTTTGCTGGAAAATGAGAAAAGAAAAGAAAAGAAAAGAAAAGAAAAGATGGATTGAAGTTTTGGGCTGAGGTAGTAGTAGTGGCAGTGGATGTAATGTACAGTTTAGGTTAAAAATGTGTAGTGGCAGTGGATGTAATGTGCAACTTAGGTAGTAGTAGTAATGGCAGTGGCAGTGGATGTAATGTGCAACTTAGGTAGTAGTAGTAATGGCAGTGGCAGTGGATTGAAGTTTTGCATCCCCAGTCAATGAGACCTGCTAGAGAAGGTGATATACCAGTGAGGGTGAAGAATTCTTACAATCCTCAAGCTCCAAGTACTGTCATCACTAGAGAAAGAGATATGAGTAAGGCATAACCATAAGTCACCAATTTCTATTGTTTCTTCTAGAATTGAGGCCATTTATTCTTATTATTTGGACTCATTATTTTATTGTGTATAGTTCAGGCTATACAAACTAGTATTGTTTTGAAATCAAATTTTACCATGTTGGACATTAGAGGAGCTGCTAAGGAAGAGGCAGTGGAGTATTTGGGAAGCCTAATAAGAATTCATAGATCAGATTTAATATTGTTGCAGGAAACTCATCTGGAAGATGATGATGCAAAGTTATTTATTAACATATTCCTTTTAAGATTAGAGATGGTTTCTAGGCTCCTAGATGCCTTCCCATTAAATCAACATCATATTTTATTGCTTATAATCCTCTTCAATCATTTATTGGATGCAAATAATTGAGTTAAATAGAAAAAAAACATAAAGAATAACAAAATGCTAAAGGAAACAAGCTAAACAAGATGAGATATGAGCTTGGATGTAGGACTGTTTAGTCCTATAGAGGTTGAGTACCATCTGAACTATCTTTGCTAGTTTTGATATCACTTTCATAAAGAAATACACCATTGCTTTTAGTCTCTATCCCATAATGATTGATATTCCGAAGTCCAAACTGGTGTTTGGACAATTTGGTTTCCTAGCAAAGGTGATTTTTGATACACTAATAGCTTATAATGATCCTTAACTTGAGGTCATCCTCCTCCCTCGAAAGGGGCATCCCCCTCACAAGATTCTTAACTCAAATAGGTGTCTACCCTAACTTGAGGTCAGTGGTGAACTTTCACTTCACCAAAATGGAGGGCAAGAACAGAGATAAATATGAAATGCAAATTAAACACACTAATGAGACAACAACAATTTGATTATGCACTGGATTGACATGCTATAGATAATGTTGGTCGTGACAAGGCAAGGGGTTGCTTGGGAAGGTTCCTTGGAAGTGAAATGATGGGGGTAATCAAGAAGTTCCTTAAGTTGAAGAATGAATAGTTTAGCGAGAGAGCTAGTCTGAACTGTGAGAGCCAAATGATTTATATACTAGAGACTAACATGCAAATGATTGAGAGTTCCTTAAGTTGAAGAATGAATGGTTTAGTTGAAGAAGCTCCTTAAGTTTCAGGGTTGAGAGTTCATAAGCTAATGCCTCAGCTTAAGAAATTAGAGGAGGAGAAGTTGCAAGCACTTGACAAGGTCAAGTTTGCTGCTTCATATATTGATGAACTGTCCGAGGAGAAGAACAAACTCATTGATGAACTTAAGACCAGCAAAGATGAATTGCAAAAAGTTAAAGAAACAATGGAAGGTTTAGCTTCAGCATTAAATGAAATGTCTACTGAGTCAAGAGAAAATCAAGAAAGGCTTTTAGAAAAGCAAGCTAAAATTGAAGATGCTCGATCGCAGATAGAGCAATTGGATTCAACTCTTAAGAACACTGAAGAGAGGTATGAGGTCATGCTTGATGAAGCAAGATATGAGATAGTTTGCCTCAAGAAAATTGTTGAAAAATTGGAAGCTAAAACTGATAATTCAAGCACTGAGTGGGATACAAAGGAGCTTCACTTAATTAATGCTATCAAAAATTCAGAAGATGAACTAGCTCCTCTCAAAGGCGAAATGGCTAAGGTTGTTGATTCACTCAAATTAGCAGAACAAGAAGCACATGAAGCAAAGGCGAATGGAGCTGAGATGTCAAACAAGTTGAAACAAGCTGAATATGCAGCAGCAGCTGCTTATGAAGCGGCTGAAGATGCAAAGTCTGAGACTCATGGTAGCATCAGAGAATAAGAAAGGAGTTCACAATGACGAAGAGGAAGATCCTATAGGTATTGTGTCCAAGGATTTAGCATCAGAGAAGGACGATGAGGATGAATCTGGAGATGACAATGCATATTCGAAGATTCATGGTGCTATCTTTGAACAGACAAATAGTATGACAGAGAGCACAGAAATCTTCCCCACCATGAACCAACAGCAAAAGAAGAAAAAGCACAGAAATTTACATGCAGTAAAACAAATAAATGCATAAATCAATAACAAGAACATGGCTTTCTAAGAAATCAATAACAACTCTCTAAGAATAATCTATGAAATCTGGAAAATTTTTAATTAGATTAAAGAAATTTACCTCAAATCAGCACAAATCTAGAGAAATCGGAATAAAGGGGCTTGCGATAGTGTTGGATGGGGGAAGAATCGTGGGTGGCAGGGGGGAGCTAGCTTGGCGATGGGCCTCCGCGAGAGCTTGTTGCGGGTGGAAGGGGAGATCACGGGTGGTAGGGAAGAAGCGTCGGATGAAGTCGCCGCGGTTGGAGAAGAATCCCATGATAAACGAGCCTCTGCGAGAGCAGGTGGCAGGGGAGATCGCGGGTGGCAGTCAGATGAAGAAGGATGAAGAAGCGTCGCGGGAGAAGAATCGCACGACAAAAGGGGGAGAGGGAAACTTTTGTCGCGCGCCTGCAAATTTTTGTCGGGTTGAAAAAAATAAGTAAGGGCGCGAGTTTTTGTCGGCTGGGAGAGAGGGAAAGGCTGGTCGGCTGAAAAATAAGATGGGATGAAAAGAAATAAGGATTTTCTAAAATTTACCAACAGATATATGTATCTGTTGGTAATTTTGTTGGTAATACCAACAAAACATATCGGTTGGTAACACATCCGTCGGTGAAACCTTCTTTTCTTGTAGTGTTTGATTGAAGTAGATGGTCTTCACCTGAAACTGATCTGCCTCGATTTCGAAGCACAACCACTACGGTGAAAGCACAAGGAAACTGGGAGGAAGAAGAAGAATCGAGAGGTGGCAGAAGACAAGAGCGACGAGGATGATTTGACAGGAATAACAGTAGAGAGGGGATGACGATAGTAGCGATGGACGCATGCTGATGGCAAGGGTGGTGGTTAGGGTCTATAGAGGAAGAAGGAAGGACGAAAGAAGATTTTGAAAAGAGTTTTTTGATAATTTTTTGTGAAATCAAAAACTACAAAATTGGATTGCCATATATGTTAACAAAACATGTCAAACGGGTGTAATGTTATATTATCGGTAAGTTGAAGATGACAATCTATCTTAATAATATGGATTATCATTATAATATTATCAAGCAATTTAATAGAAAACAACCTTATGGTGCAAATTATGCCCATCTTACAAATTGACAAATAGTAAATCTAAAAACTTTTTTTATTTTTTCTCCCTTCCATACGAATCAAGTTTGCACACTTCCTAGTTAGATTTTTATTATTTGTTGATCAAATTCAATCACTTCTGGACTAGGTTCACACACTTTTTTTAGTCAAATTCACCCATTTTTCTAGGTAGGTTCATCAAATCTATGAAAAATCGATTTAAGTGAAATAAAACATAAAGAAACTTTAATATCTAGAATTTATCATTTTGTAGGTAACGGGCATTTTATAGGTGATCGGCATGGACTGTAACAAAAAATAAATGCAGTTTAGACTTTACCAAAATTTTATTTTTTTATCCGACAATAATTTTTTTACTCCTAGAGCATGTTTGGTTCGCAAGCTGTTTGTCACAAGACACCAGACAAGGACAAGGACAAGACACCAGGTGTTCTGTGACAACAATTATACCATGTTTGTTTCGTCAAGAACAAGACACAATATCCAGTTCAGTCATGTGTTTGTTTTGCTATAACGCAGTATTGTATCAGTCAAAATGACAAAAATACCCTTTTATATTTTTAATATTCAAATTGAATTTTATATATTTCTTAATACAGAATTATATTAAATACTAGCATTTTAGATTCCCCGCACTTGTAAAATTGCAGCAATGCAATATAGATCTATCTTGTCATAAAAAGCTCTGAAATGAAGGCAATAATGATATACATTTTCTCGAGAAACTTCATGATTATTGTTTAATTAATCTCAATCCATGCAGTCATGTTAGTTATACAAAGATAAGATTTTGAATTAAGGTATAGTTAGTCATATCACCCTTGAGATCAAAAAACACAACAAAAAATCAAAAAATTATCATCTTTCCATGTATTAAATCAGCATCTTCACATAGTTAGTCATATTACATAATGCATGTGACTAGAGAGGCTGAAATATGACCATCTATCTGAAGTTAGCTATATTCTTAACTACTTTTTGCCGGTTAAAACAGTCACTTGCAAGTTAACTTTGGAATATTTTTATTGGTGTTCTTTAATTGGTATATATCTGAAGTTAGCTCGATCCTTGGTTCATGGAACCTTGGAAGGTTTAAAGGCTAAATCTTAATAATCCAAGCAGAAGTCACGCTCTCTTCATTGCATAGTTTAGTTAGAAGATTCTATTAAGCATTCGAACAATAATTACAACAATGGCTGCCCACCAAAATGAATGTTCGTAGTATCTGACTGTTACTTACATAAGGATCTCAAGTTGTTAACCTGCAACCAGGTTGTAGGAAAAGGTCCACAAAATTGGGGCAGCCTGAATACCTAAAAAAAATAATCAATGTCTGTAGATATCCTCAAGCCTGCACAAGTTTGCTAGGCAAATATTAGCTTAATATACAACAATAGAAGCAAAGGTAACAAATACCTATATCATCTGCTACTGACCTCCTCAGAGCATGAGTCCTCTGTGAATGGTCTCTCAGATCCCTCAATTGCTGTCTTTGCTTTATCATTGCACAGTAATAGTTCACTGACTCAAACATGCTGGCCAAGCCGATCTTCAATCCATTTAGGGTGACTTCCTGGGTCTCCTGCATGCAATCATGAAGTTTTGCTCTCTCAATTTCCAGTTTCTTCCTGAACACAGCTCTTTCCGGTTGTCTAAATACTCAACCCTATGGCAGACAGCAGGTTCAAAATTATTTCCGGAGAGATTCAGATCCAAGATCTTGGTCTTGACACAGGCGAAATTAGCAAAGCAGATGGGGCAAGGGGAGCTGGTGTGGACTCCCTACTGGCGTTGGCAGTGGGAGGTAGAGGCAGAGGTAGAGATGGAGGCAAAGAAGGGTTTGGAGGGGGCAGATGACCAGAGGCGAGAAGCAGCGACAGAGACCCAGCAAAGCCCGCGTAGGTCGATCACCGACACACTTGAGGACCTGGTAGCACTCCACCTCCTTGCACAAGAATCACCCCCCGATAGAGCGGGCAAGTGGAGTTGGAGAGAGAGAGAGAGAGAGAGAGAGAGAGAGAGAGAGAGAGAGAGAGAGCTAGAGAGAGAGAGAGGCGACTGATCGCGAGGGGCCGCCTCATTTCGGTGTACCAAGAAATTTTTCGGTACACCAAAATGGATAGTTATCATGTCTCGAACTCAGTTGGTATCCTGTCCCAGGGCCTATTTTGCAAAATAAACAGGGAACATTAGCCGGTGTCATGTCTAGTCCCTCATCTTTTTGCAAAACAAACGGACCCCTAATTTGTTTTCCAACTAGTGTAAAAAGTTTCATCTAAACCTAATTTATAATTTTGGCAAAATTAAATTACACATTAGGTATGAACTAATTTTTGCTACATAATTTAAAATATATATGATTATCACCTCAGTAGTTTACTAGGTAAGTTAAGTATGAAATAGAACATTTCTTATGGGTTAATGTGCCTTTTTAAACTTATTTTTAATAATACTTTATATCTAAACTTTATTAGTATACTATTAATTATTTTAATAATGAAATTAAAAAGAGTAAAATACTAAAAAAAAAATGAACTTTGAATATTTTTCTATTTTTAACACAAACTTTTTCTGTTAGCAAGGAAATACACCAACTTTCATTCTGTTACCCCGTTTAGCACGCACCATCATTTTTGACGATTTTGGCTAATGTGTCACTTAATGAAGAATACATGGCAAATATTTGTCCTACATGATAAATATTTAATCTAAAAAGGACAAATTGATAATTTTACATGATAATGATGACGTGGTCATTCTTCTCAAAGACGGTAGTTGAGGAGCTCGTCGTCGCCACCGGGGAGGAGCTCGTTGTCGTCACCATTGGGTAGGAGCTCATTGTCGTCACCGGAGGAGCTCATTGTTGTCGTCGCCGAGTAGGAGCTCATCGTTGTTTCTGGGGAGGAGCTCGCCGTCGTCGTCGCCGGGGAGGAGCTATTTGTTGTCGTGGTAGTTGAAGTACTTGATCCTACTATTAGTCTTGTGCGTGCTCTGGCCACCGATGTTTTGCGACATGTGCACCCCCATCGCGAAGGCATGCCGCGGCTCGATCGCGTACTTCTAGTCCCGCATTATGCCTCTCTTCACATCCCTGTACACCAGCTTCTCGATGCCCCACATCTTGAGATTGTCATTGAGAAGCCGAGTCATTTGGTCGAACAATTAGTGTGCAATTGAAATGATCAAACATTCCACATGAAACAAACAATTCGAATCGACCTTTAATTTTGTTTGTTTGTTCATATCTTGAATGATAAGAACTGTGGATTGAACAATGTAGATATCTTCTACAACTATGGTAGCTCAATCAAGGTACACTGGAAGCTAAAGAACAGAGCTAGAGAAAGCTTACCTTGGAGTCTTGCCGTAATCGATGGATCGATAGAGCTTGCTCGACATTGGCATCTGCTCGATGGTGAACTATGAGAAGACGGAGAGCAAGGCGAGCACCGAATTGAGGTAGATGAACTCGTCAACATCTAATAAGAAGATCCACTTGGCCATGAACTTGTACCTGTGCAGGCAATCATTCACCACCAAGAACTGGTTATGGTAGTACTTGTCGAACCTTTCTTGCTCCCTGTAATATCCTAGATATTATTCTAATTTCCTATTATTTGTTTTGTGTTGCCAGCCTAGTGGGCTAGTTCAAGGTCGAGCCGAGTTGACTCATGGTCCAGTGCGAGCTTGAGAGCTCGGGTAAGTTGATCCGTGGATTTTATATTTTATGTGCTTAATTTATTAAATTGTATTGCATGTGTGTGCATTTGATTGATGCTTGTATTTAGCATGGGGATAGTTTGGGTTGAGGAGTTAGCGGGTTGGATCCGTGCTTGAGGCAGATGCGGGTTAGAAAGGGGTTAGGGTTTGGATGAGGTTTGGGAGGGGATTATAAATTCCCCACCCTAGGCCTAGGCGGCTCCTTGTTGGAGCCGCACAAGCCGCCGAGAGAGAGAGAGAGAGGAGCTGCCAAGTCGCCGCCCCTCTCCCCCTCTCTCTTGGGAGCCAAGCCGCCAGAAGCCGATTCATTCCCCCCCTCCTTCCTTTGTGAAGCCGAGCCGAGGGAGAGAGAGGAGCCGCAAGCCGCCGCCCCTCTTCCCCCCCTCTTCCTTCCTTTCCCTTGGAAGCCAAGCCGCCGCCCCTCTTCCCCCCCTCTTCCTTCCTTTCCCTTGGAAGCCAAGCCGCTGCCCCCTTTCCTTTAACGAGCTGAGCCACCGCCGCCGCTTGATTGAGGCCGGATTCGGAAGATGCCGATCGGAAAAATTCTCTTTTTCTTCTTCCAAATCAGGTGAGTGGTTTACCTCTCCTTGTCTTGGGTTTCTTTCATGTTTCTTGAGCCGATCTTGAAGATTGGCGCGTTTCTTGTCAGGTTTTCCTTCGATTCTCAAGTTCTTGTTGATTTCTCTTGTTGCCGTGAAAGAGGGGGCCGAATACCTCCCCCCTAAGGGGCTCGGCAGCCCTAGGACTACCCTAGGGTCACTCTCAAGGTGTTCGATGAAATGCCTAAGAGAAGTTCTTGATGGTTTTTGAGATATAGGCTTTAGATTAATTATTTTAATTAAGTTCCTATGATGCCAATGCATGATTGTTATCTAGATATAAAATTTCAGCATATGAATCTATGTTTTGCATGTGAAAAGATTAAATCTTGATGTCATGTATGTTCATGTTAATTTGGGGTTCTTGGTTTTGAAGCTTGAATCTTAATTTAAAGATGATGTGGATGTATGCTAAATCTTGATTAGGAATTATGATTTAATTTTTGTATGATTTATCTTGATGTTATAAATCTGGTGTGGTGGTAATTTAAGATTTAATTACTGTAATATTCAGATTAATTACCTTGACATGCTGAAAACTCAAACTTGCTGAAATTTCATGATGAAATTGTTAACTCAAGGCTGATTTATAATCTCTGTTGTGATGCGTATAGTTTACTGAACATAGTTGTGTAACCTTTCATTTTAATCAGAAAATATAGTCTGGAACCATATGACACACTTTGGAAATCGGATTCGGCTTGGGTGCACCAGTTTTGGCGCAACAGTAAACTAAAAATAAAACCCTTAAAACAAAACCCTAATTTCGGCAATGGAAATTTTAATTATAGAATTAAAATTCAAGGGGCAGCATAATCTGTTAAGAACCAACAAAATAATTTATCTCCATAGAATAAAACCTTATGGGTTGACGATATTACGGGTCTAGGGCATCGAGATCGGGCATAGAGTGTTGCGGCGTTTTTCATTAAAGACACCCCTAAGACATCGTAGGATACACTTGACTTAGGTCATGTGATTTATTGCCTTAGGGCATGGATGGGTTGAGGCCTGTTGTTCTTCACTGCTAAGTGAATAAGTTTGCCTTTGAGCATGGGATGGCCAGATGGCTTGTTAGCTATCCATATCACTTGTTGCATTATCCCTATGTGAGACAAGTGCATTTATTCATATATCATTGTGATTAGTTTTTATAGTGGGGATTGATAGAACCGCTCACTGAGTTCCTTTGAACTCACCCGTTGTTTATTTCTATTTTTTTTGCAGAGCCTAACCAGTGAGGTGGGTTGGAGCACTTGGCGCGACTGGAGGGCGGAGGAGCCACATTGATCTCATAGCAGTCCTAGTTAAAGGGCGTAGTCAAGTGTTTGGTAGATTCGTCATGCACTTGTGTTTTAGTATTTTGGAATTGTAGTCTCTTGGGGATATTCATGTCTTTCATTCAGATTTCATTTGTTAAAGTAAACTGTTAAACTTTGATTCAGTATAGGTAGTCGTATTTGGGCGGCGCCGTGAACATCAACGCGTTCACGCTCCCAGGCTCCTCCTCGAGGGCCACAAATTGCTCCACCGCCTGCACCTCCCGATCGACGCCACCGCCCGTATTCCCATGGATCACAAGTCGTCCACCGGAGCCGTCAAGGCCGATGGCGGCCAGGAAGGTGCAATTAACCATGACAATGGTGTAGACGCGGCCGTACAATCGCCGCCATGAGGGATCTTGTACCCAGTCGGGAAGGATCTTGTACCCGGAGGCGAGCCCGACGATGGCGAAGTTGTTGGGCCCCCGCGGTAGGCTCCCTAGTGATAATCAATATTTTAGTCAATAATAGAGTGTACGTGGCATTATTTATCCTTCATGGCTTCATTCAAGGATAAATATTTGCCACATATTCTCCGTTAAGTGGCACATCATCCAAAATCGTCAAAAATGACGGTTCGTGCTAAACGGGGTAACGGAAGTTGGTGTATTTCCTTACTAACGAAAAAAGTTTGGGTTAAAAATAAGAAAATGTCTAAAGTGGCTCTTGAGATTTTTTTTTTTAAATTTTTTTTTTTAGTCTATTGGAAATTCTTGTAATGGACTTGTAATCTATAATCTAGCCTTCAATTCTTGTAATATAGCCTCCAAATCTTGTAGTGGCCGCCTACTGGAAATTTTTATTTCCTTTTTCAAGTGGTTGGTCGATCACTGCGGTCCTCATGTTAAGTTTGCCGTGGTGCAGGTCCATTGTAATTGAATGAAGTTTGATGCAAAAATAAAATTTGGTGTTGTAATTGAATGAATTTGATGCTGCCTGCTACTAAGAGGGAAGGGTTGGAAAACTTTGCTTAATTATATAGAATATAGATATGTATATTTTTAGTTAATTGAATGGTAAATAGCCTTGATAAATGGATCTTACGCTTGTGTTAGTTAGATGTGGCTTAGCTGTAGAATATAGATATATATATGTTTAAGTTAATTGGATGGTAAATTGCCTTGAAGTTAAATCAGAATGTTAGTAGTTAATACTTTATGTTATCAAATATATGGGTGAACTTTAATTTGATTTAAGGAGAAAGAAGTTTAGATGGCAGCCTTAAAGTCAATTAAGATAGTTTCTTATTAAATGTAAACTTATGGTGGCTTATGCAATTATTTTCAACTGCTGTTATGCATTTACATATTGTGCTAGTATGAATTGGGATGTTTGCAGATATGTTTAACTACAGTATCTAGAATACTTGTGTAGCTATGTTCTATTACTAAATCTGTATTTGGTACCATTTAATTTGAACGAACTGGCTGGATTTAGTGTGTGTATACATTGTTGGTGTGTTCAACATATGTAATGTACCTATGTTTTTGGATGGAATGGGGGTGTGGTTGGGCGGATTGGTGGAGGAGGTGTGGGCCGGGAAGCTCGTCAGCAAGCCATACTGACGACCGACCCGAAGTGGCACTGGTTGGAGGGTTTTCCCAACCAATTGGGGTTATCGAGGCTAGAGGGCTTGCCTAGCTCGGGAACCATGGGCGGGAAGCTCACTGGGCATGTTCTAGTGACCGACTCGTATTAACTGAAATATGCTTGCGTGAATATGTGATTTTTGTTCTATAATGGGTTATATATGGACTGCTTTGGTTTTACATAGACAAAAGATTCAATTCTGAATTAAGAACTTATTCATTGTACTGCAGAAGTTATATTTTATGTGGTCATTATACTGTTGTATAACTGTTAACTGTGGATAGGGGTGGGCTCAGGATCGAACCACTCATTAAGTCCAATGTGGACTTACCTTTTGTATTCTTGTTTTTTTTTTACAGCACCAGGTCAGAACCAATAGTAACACTGGAGTGTTTGAGTAGCGCAGCTGGGAGCAGCAGGTTCAGGGTTGACCTCGTGACAAGTCGAAGTTAGAGTTAGGGTAGTGGTCAGGTTTAAAGAGAGTCCTCTACCGAGACTTATTGTTTCTTTATTCCATTTATTGTTTCAAACATTCTTTAAACCTTGTTTCGGTTGAACATTCATGTTTTCGTGTTTTATTTAACAAATGATGAAATTGTTTTGTTTTACAACCTTTTGTTAGTGGTTGGAGTTTGAAGTAAAAAGTTTGATTTATTTCTGTGGTTTGTGAGTAGATTGTTTTATCTCTGTGGTTTGTTATTTGAGTTAGGCTTCGGGGTATGCTTGTATACCCTGGCCGATCACACCATTGTGGAATTGAGGTGTGACAAAAATGTACTATATTCATATAAATTTTTTACTTATCAATTTATATTTTGTAAGGACCTATTTTTGATGTTTTTAATTTTATAATTATTATTCTTTTGAATAATTAATGAAAATAATTTTTAATGTGTGTAATAATTTTATATTAGTTTTTTTGAGTTTTTGAAATATCAATTTTCAGGTTTGTTTTTAATAGTATTTCAAATCTAAAGAAATTTATGAAGTTTAAAATAATATTCTAATTTATCTCAATTAGTTATTTTATATCTATATTATATATTATTATTTTGAAACTTTATATATATATATAATTTAATTTTTGAAACTATAGAATTTACCTAACTTTGATGTTTTTAATTTTATATTTATTATATTTCGAATGCTAATTGAAAATAGTTTTTAATATGTTGAATTATTTTTTATATTAATTTTTGAGTTTCTGAAATATCAATTTGTAAAGTTGTTTTTAATAGTATTTCAAGTTCAAAGAAATTAACGTTGATTCTAGATTTATATTTTATTAATATTTTCACTCCCCTTTAAAAATATTAGTATTTATTTTATATTTATATTTTTATCAATAATTCACTATCTTATTATTATAAATTTTAATTTATTTTTATATTTTCTATATTTATTATTTGAACTTTTACTTTTTATGGTGATAATTATAAAATTTATTATAATTGTTTTAAATTTTTCATGTAAAATATCATTACTATAAAAATTTTAATTATAAAAATAGTCTATAAAATAAATACATTTTAAAATGAATTTATACCATTATATATAAATATTATTTATTTTTTGAAGTAAAAAAAAATTACTTCAAAAATATTAGTATTGATTCTAGATTTAGATTTTATTAATATTTCATTCTTTTATAATTACAAGTTTTAACTTATTTTTATATATTTATTTTTTGAACCTTTATTTTTTTATGTTGACAACTATGGATTTACTAAATAATGATTGGAAATAGTTTTTATTGTTAGAATTATGTTTTATATTATTTTTGTGCTTTTAAAATATGATTTTCCTTTTATTTTTTTAATAAAAATCATGTAATTTAAATTCTATTTTATTTTTGAATTAGTTATCTATACTAATGCAATTTTAGTTGGTATAATTTACTTTATATTTACATCATATTTGAATTTATAGTTTAAGATATATTTTTCAATTTTATTTGTTTAAAATAGTTTTGATATTTTTAATCAAAAGCATATTATTATTATTATTATTATTATTATTATTATTATTATTATTATTATTATTATTATTATTATTATTATTATTATTATTATTATTATTATTATTATTATTATTATCATCATCATCATCATCATCATCATCATCTTCATCATCATCATCATTATTATTATTATTATTATTATTATTTTAAAAATACTCTGAATATGACAAAAATAATTTTAGCGTGTCCAAAGTGATTGTGTCCATAATTAAAATTTATCATATTATTTCTTACCATCTATGTTAATTATTGTAATTTAATTTTCATTAACTCTCTCTCTTCTCCCTCATCTTTCTCTTCCGCATGAAATAAATTGTAATTAATTAGAAGTTTAATTAATTTGACAATTAATATGTTTAGTAATATTTTTTATTTATTTTGTTTTTGTGACACGTTGTCATGCCCCAACTCGGGGTCGCGTGACCGGCCAGGGTAAGTGTCAATACTCCGAAGCTTACCACATGCACTTAACCAATCATAAACAAACAACACTGAACCATCGAAAAATCCTGAAATAAACAGCGACCAAACTTTATTAATTTCAAATAGTTTTAAGTTTGTAGAAACAAATCAGTTTTTCAAATAATAGTTCAAGTTTAAAACCGTAAATGTTTTTACAAACGACCACTCAGTGTATGACCATCAAACCTAAATAACACGACTATGACTATATGGACGCCTGCTACGAGATCTGTGCCTCCACTTGCACTCCAACTGCGCCATGCCACCAGGCCGTACCTCACGGGTCGGGCTTCGCAAAACAATAATAAACAAATCGTGAGTCCACGAGGAACTCAGTGAGCAATTCTCTCGAATCTCCACTTAAATTCCGGTTAAGGTAACATATACAACAGTATGGTACAGTCAAGGAATTTAAGCTAAACAACATGTCAAGTCACCAAAGTGATTGAACCGGCCTCCATGGCCCTTACCAACTCATACCATTCGGCCACTATGGGCCTATTCATGTGGGGGGGGGGGGTGTCACGCCCCAAAATCCAGGGTCACGTGACCGGCCAGAATACATGTCCGTACTCCGAAGCCTACCAACCCATGCATACCAATGCAGAATAGAAATGATAACCATGCAAACACTAAATGAATCAAGTGAATGTATAGTTCTAACAGAACGTCACAACGAGTACAACTTCAAGTCTACAACCAAAATGAAAGACAATGCATAATAATTCCTGGGACTCGACTATGACTACTCGCCACAAGACCTGCTGCCTGAGCTTGTCACCCTCAGCCGCGCCACGTAGGTACATCAATACCTCTACTGATCTGCAATGGTAAGAAAACACAAACAGAAGAGTGTGAGTTCATAAGAACTCAGTGAGTGACTCATCCCCGAGCCCTCTCTAAGTCATCACATATAATCATAATCGGGTTATAATCCATATTAACATAACAACCCAGATAAATAATTTATCTGTAACATATACTCATGAGCAGTAGTAAATAAGTATAACCATTAGTTCACAGGAGATATGAATACTAATATGCATAACCAACCATTTCAAACAAGCCACCCTGATCAGTCGTCAGTGTGGCTGGCTGACTAGCTTCCTGGTCCAAGGACCGTCGGTCCAATACCCAGGGACCCATCGGTCCAATAATCCAGGGACCCGTCGGTCCTACGAGTCGGTCACTGAGCACTACTCTGTCTCAGCGAGCTTCCCGCCCATGCCACTCCGGGTCAGTCATCAGTGTGGTGGCTGACGAGCTTCCCGGTCCAGAATAATCCAACAAGCACAACCATGCCCCAAGAAAATTTCTAGGACTATTAGAGTATTTGCCAACAACCTCAGGTATGCGCGTGTGCACCCCCATCCCGACCCTTCCTCGGGCTCCAATCTCTCGACTATATACTCTACCATCTCGATCATTTTTGACCAACCATTGATACCTTATTTAGCACAACAATAAGAGTTGGGCAAATTCCAGATTTTAACTTGGCGGCTACTATTCGAAATTTCAGCATACTAGGATAAAATTTCAAAATATAAAAGTAGCTCTAGTAGGCTACATTTTTAGCATGCAATATAACTATTATTCTACTTTTCCCACACTACATTAAGGTCCAAGAAGTATGCCTTAAAATCATTCTTAAGGTTTCTAACATGTTGCAGAAGTTAGTGGGAATAGAGGCAACCTAGCAAGTCAAATAGTTGAAATATAATTTATGTGGCCCCACTTTCTATGACATAGATGATAGAAAAATATAGACAGAATGAGAGAACAAGGTGGTTCATTCTTTCTGTTGCTGGATGAATATCCATTATATTGTCATGAAATTTAATTGAAGAGCAAGGTTAACTTAGATTGCAAAAAAAATAGGAATTTGAATTAAATGGAGAACAGTTCCCTTATATAGAAGAACCCTTATAATTAATGGGACAAACATGATCCTCAATGTATTCTGCAACATCAAATTTATTGAAAAGTCTTCTAAGTACTATAACTTAACATGGTGCCAAAGTCACTGTATAAGGATGTTAAAGCAAAATATCCTTGCATGAGATAAAGATCTTTATATAGGAGAAAATGTTAGGATATTGGAAGGTCTTTGTTCCATGTGAACACGATCAGTACAGCAACAACCAAAAAGAGCTCGTCAAGCATGGAGGGAGCATCTACTTCAGTCGATGTGTAAATTATTTCTCACCTCTCAAGCAAGAAAATTTTGATGATGAAGAGATTACCATAAAGAGGATTTCTTAAGGACAGTTTCAAAAGGTACATCCAACTACATATGCATATAGAGATTTAAACAACATCTCACATATAATATATAGTTGCAATAGAAATATGTTGATATGGACACAACATAAGGAATTACTCCTTTAATTACTCTTATCTAGTTACCTATCCAGTAAGCGTAGGAATAGGTAAGAAAGTTATATATGTTTAGAGTTTAAAAGAAATAACCTAAAAGGATATAAATGTAAGAGAGAATACATCAAATAGAATAACCTAATTTATTTCCAGTTACATATATCTTCTTTATTTTCCTATTTGTTTCTTCCTTTTTTTCTCAATCACTCTATCTCTATCTAAGTCTATGTACCTTTTCTTCCTCTATATCATTCTATCTACTATAGTGTCTAAGGTTGTGCACAATCTGTGCTCATAACATATGCAGAGCGACTTCCTAAATCATTTAGAAGAGCACACAGCCTAAATATTGACCATATAATCATTATGGACAAACCATAAGTCCAGGAGATTAATGAAATTTTGCATTAATCAATAAGTCAATTCCAACCATCCTGCTTCTCTCAACGTTCCTCCCCAAACTCTAGGAAATATGAACACATATCACTTGGCTTTGGAAAAAATGAGAAAACTCACAAGGAAATAAAATGATCAACTGTAAATAAACAATGCAAAGTTGAAAACACAATCTTTTTTTGAGAAGAGCAAACATGTAGAAACGGTACAAAAATTACACTAATGCGCATAGAGACACACCAAATCTCATCACCACTACACCAAGCAGGAAGATTTCAACATCAATTTCATGCTGGAAAGAAACAATTCAGAATTTAACTGGGGCTGAGATTTGGGAAAATCCTATAGGAAAGGTTTCAAGTCACTCACTTTAGGAAGAAGACGAGGAGGAAGATAACGCTCTACAGCCTCGCGGCGATAATCCCCGACGGCATCGATCACCGGCCACCACCAAGCATCAACTCTTTTTTTCCCACCCATCGCCTAGGGATTGTGCGGTTCCTGGTTGGACCCGTACAGTCCCTAGTTTAATATCTATTTTTATTTCACATTACCTTTTTGCCCCTCTTGACTTAAGTGAGCCAAAACCAACCTATACTCGTCCGGATCAAGTTTTGTTTGAACCTACGAATTCGGCTCGAACTCTACTTGAACCCAACCTTTCAACTCGACTTAAATAAAATAATTTTCCTCACGCATAAGGGTCATCCTTTTAGTCGCGCCCTCCCACTATTTACTTGGCCCGCTCCGACGCAGATCCCGACTTTCTCGCTGAAGCCAAAATAAAATTAATAAATTTATTTTTTGCGGGTATTACAGGGGGGTTCGGCCATACCAGGCTTCCCAACCCTATCAAACCAGGTCGAATCGGCCTTCTCAACCAGCCTAATGAGGCATATAATGTACAAAACAATCAATCCCGGGTCCGTCGACTAGGATGACCACTAGTCTCTGGAATCCTCCGGGTTAGGGATAGCTAGTTCCACCCGACTCGGGTCTACCGTCAGCATGGCCCACTGACGAAATCTCAAGACCCTCCGCCACCCGGGTCTAACACCTAGTGGGCCCGCTGGTGCAATCTCAAGACCCTATCACCGCTGAGACGTGTGGTAGCCTTTCGGCTGATGACACACCTTAGTAGACCATCTCAATCACAGTACACAATCAATGTTTCAGTAATAATTTCTTCTAGGTTTATCCGGGCAGTGCCCCCATTCTCCCTCGGATTGTACCAGCCGAACGCTAAGGTTCGCTGTCTATCCCTAGGTGTGACACCTAGTGTATGTATTTTGTTTCTCGGGGTAACTACCATTCATGGGTATAGAAATCCTTCCTACTTTATTTAGTTAAGTAAACGAAATATAGTGAAGAATGTGGCCTACCCTTATCACAATAATTAATAGCAATAGTTACCAACAATAATCACCAAAATTAAATACCATCAATGGTAACTAAATGAATGTCTAGAGCAAGAGATTAATTTCAGTAATTAAAGCTAAATTCGTAGTAAGGAAACAAGTAGTACAACATGGCATGATGGGGCACTAGCATTAGACTATAATCGTAACCTTTTCATGATTCGCATGCTATACTAAATCCTAACCATGTATGCAATAACAAGAAATCTCATAATCTAGATCTATCGCTACTAACAATTCATATGATGATCTAGATCTATCGCTACTAACAATTCATATGATGAGCGAGAAATCTCATAACATAAATTCAATTTAACGCCAAGCATGTAAGCATGAATCAAAACAACCCAACATGAAATATAGCATGAATGATTTAATCAATCTTTCAGTTCCACCCTTACCCTTGCTCGACCGAGACTTCTAGGTAGGAAGGGCATGCTTTCGATAACAATTCTCATGCATCTATCTAAGTATCTGATATTTACCAAAAAGAAGATGATCCATGGGTTATAAGCCACTCGAGGAAATTGGGGAAAATTTCGGCATGACCTTCCCCCTTTTTCCTCTATGCGGCCAACCCTTAAATCACATAAACACGATCAAAACAAAACATAATCACATCTATGCGTAAAACTTGCGTAAAACTCGATTACAAGATCTCCAAGGTTCGGCCACCCGCCTCCCCTTGCTAATAAACCAACCACTCACCTCAATCAAATGCAAAGGCGGACTCGACGAAGATGAATCCAGGCTTCTCTAACGATGACGCGAGATCGGTGCCGTCCACAAGATCCCCCTCCCCTTCCCTCGGGCTACGTGCAGCTCTCTGTCCTTGAGCCGCACGATAGCTTGAGGTCAAGGGTTTTATTCCCCCCTCCTTTAGCTTTTGACCAAAGTGCCCTCGAGACTTAAGTCTCATTAACTCAACGCAACCCGAGTCCGAATCAGACCCCGACTCAACCCGTAACCCGATTACATCCCAACTTAAATCAATCTAACACATAAGTCATACAACATGCTTCACAAGTTGACCAATTAAGTTATACCTGCCATTAGTGTCGATTATCATGACTCATCCCGGCTATTCCCAATCCCGTGTGCTGCACCACATAAAACTTATATGTTAGAAAAATCCCAGGTATTACAACCATCATCTCTTAAGGGAAATTCGTCCTCGAATTTAGTAAAGCGTAGGGACTCACCATATCCTGGAACAGGGAGGGGTAGTGCTCCCTCATGTCCCTCTCTACTTCCCAGGTAGCCTCTTGCCCAGTGTGATGCTCCCACCTAACTTTCACCAAGGGAATTTCCTTAGATCTCAACTTCCTGATTTATCGGTCAAGTACCTCTACTGGCCTCTCCTCATACGAGACAGCCGTTTCCACCTCAACTACAGTCGGCTCGATCACGTGGAATTCATCCCTCACATATCTCTGGAGCATTGACACATGAAAAACTGGGTGAACTCTGCTCAGGCTAGGAGGCAAAGCTAGCTCGTAAGCTACTGAGCCTCTCCGCTTGAGAATAGGGATAGGCTCAATGAACCTAGGGCTCAACTTCCCCTTCTTCCCAAACCGGACTACCCCTTTCATGGGGGAAACCTTCAGGAACATCAAGTCACCTTTCGCAAACTCTAACTCTTTGGCCTTCTTATCAGCATACATTTTCTGGCGACTTTGAGCCTCCACCAGCCTTTCTTTTATTAGCTGCACCTTTTTCACTGCCTCCTCGATCAAGTCAGGACCTACCATGAGAGTCTCTTATGTCTCAAACCAGACCACAGAAGATCTACACCGCCGCCCATATAAGGCTTCGAAAGAGGTCATGCCAATTCTACTGTGATAGTTATTATTGTAGGCAAACTCAATTAATGGTAGGTGTTCCTCCCAATCGCCTGCCAGGTCCAAAATGCAGGCCCTCAACATATCTTCCAAAGTTTGGATGGTTCTTATTATATTCTATTTTTTTTTTAAAAAAAAAGGCTTTGTTGTAAATTTATGAGGTGTGGGGGGTTATTTGAAAATTTATCTCCCCACCGCCTCATAGCCCGCTCTCCTACGAGTTGGCTCAATCGTGTGAGAAAAGGGGGGAGAAGAAGCGGTGAAGTCGGCGCCGGAGAGCGAGGGATCGGAGGTCGGATCGTCGTCGGTGTCGTCGTTGGAGCCGGAGTCGAGGTAGGAGTCTTACCTTCCTCCTTTCCTTCTGTCAAATACCCTCACTTCATCGACCGTAGTAGAGGGAATCAGGGACGAGGGAGGAGGTCGGGTGTGGTCGAAGCTCATCGGAGCACGGCCCGACGCCGTTGTGCGTTGGCGCCGCTGCGCGCTGCGGTGGCCAGGCCGCAGCGTGCAGTGTGCGCAGCTCGCGTAGCACGCACAGCGCGCTGTGACTGCGCCTTTCGGCGTTGTCCGGAGCTTCGCCGGGGGTTGTAGGCCGGCGTAAGAGGCAGCGAGTCTGCCGTGGTGGGTCGCCGGTGGCAATGGGGCCGGTCGGCGACGGATTGAGGTGGCAGAAGAGGGAGTTGGGTGTGAAGCAGAGGAAGGGGAGGAAGAGGGTGACGGGGATTCGGTGCAAGGGATTTAGTGCAATAAGAAGAGAATTGTATTGTATAAAATGGGGTGAATTTAGAAATTATTAGGGTATTTTTATAGTTGATCGTAGGATCGTCGGATCGAGTCGAGATTAATACCAAAGTTGCATGTTTTCGCATGCTGAACACGATGGTGGTGTCAGATTTCTGATCGGAGGCCGTTTGGTAGGTCTTTTCTATATATTTTAGTGTTTTTCGATGATTAATATTTATTAATTTAATTTGATAAATAATTAAATAATATAAAAATATTATATTGCTTTAAAGGGGTGAGTTAGGGGTAATTGGTTGGTGTGAGCTTGAGTTTGATTCCCGTTGTAGCCGATGAATTGCTGTCGGGTGAAATGATGGATTTACCCTTTTGCCTCGATCTACTTGATATTGCTTCTAATTCCGTTGAACTCATGTTGCATATTATTGTTGGACATGCCATG
Organism: Canna indica; assembly: GCA_034359265.1. Lineage (NCBI taxonomy): Eukaryota > Viridiplantae > Streptophyta > Magnoliopsida > Zingiberales > Cannaceae > Canna > Canna indica. Next base: position 44,391,154 of record CP136893.1, read on the forward strand.
TAGATAATTGCATGTGTTATTGTTGATCATGGTGATATACATTATTGATGTTGATATTTGATCATGATATGCCATGCATGATATTATGTTGTTGCTTATGGTGTTATTCTTTTGATCATATCATCATCATTTGGAGTTGTTATATTGTTGATATCGGTGATGTTATTTGTTATCTATTGATCATGATGATACACCTTGTTGCATTGTTGGAGTTGAGTTGTCGACCTGGAGGCTACGGCCTCGGAGAGGACTTCGGTCCAGGACCATTTTATTGCGGTACCCTCCAGACATGGGTGAGGGTATGGATATTGACTAGTCACTTTGGGCACCTTCCCGCCGTTGGAGCGGACGGTTGATGCCACTCTACGGGTGGTAAAGTACGGGGTTTTTACCCAACGGTCCATACGCTCGATGATTTTGTCGGCGTTGTTTAGGAGTAGGTGTGGAGCATTTGTTGTATATATATTGCCTTTGACTGCATCTTAGGTCATATTGTTATTTATTGTTGAGTTGACATCTTATTTATGTTGTTGATCATATTGTGATTCTCCTACTCAGCATCCGCTGACTCCTATTGTTATTGCTTTAGACTTGCAGGGGTGAGCTGTTGATCTATATATCGAGGTGTAGATAGTTGATAGACATCATGTAGATCTGGATCTTTGATATGGCGACAACTTTTGTATTTTATCCTACCTTATCTTCTTTTTATACTGATTTTGATATTGATGATTTTGGAGTTTTATAAATATATATTATTAAATATGCTTGATTATGATTTATTATTCGGATTCGTGGCTTTTCCTTCCGCTGCGCGGTGTTCGGGTCACCGTCGCGTCTCAGGCCGAGGGCCGGGGCGCGACAGTTCTCTCAGATTGTCCGTCTGTCTGAGGATGGAAAGCCATGTTGAACCGTACTTGAGTACCCAAGGCTTCTTGGAAGAACTGCCAAAATCGGGCTGTGAACTGGGTACCTCGATCGATCTGATATGATCATCATTGGGATACCATGGTAAGCCACAATCTTGTCTAAAAATAGTCTGGCGTACTACTCCGCAAAAAAGGTCATTTTCATCAGAATGAAGTGTGCGGTCTTAGTTAACCGATCCACTACCACCCAAATGGAATCCAAACCTCCTCTTGACCTAGGCAACCCGGTCACTAGGTCCATGGTGATCTTCTCCCACTTCCACTCGGGGACCTCGAGGTTCTGTAGCAGCCCTGCGAGCTTCAGGTGTTTAGCCTTCACATGTTGGCAGACCAAACACTTGGACATAAACTCTACTACCTCTCTCTCTTCATGCCTTTCCACCAGTAGTGTTGCCTTAAGTCTCGGTACATTTTGGTGGCTCCCGGGTGCATCGTGTAAGTGGAACGGTGATCCATTTCCAAAACCTGACGATGCACCTCTGTCATATCAGGCACCACGATCCGGTCTCTGAACCTTAGAACACCCTCTGAGTCGACCCTGAACCCGTCATCTGCATCACCTCTTTGGACCAGATCCCTTGCCAGAGAACAAAATGTGTCCTCCTCCTACGCGGCACGCAACATGTCTACCAAGGTGGACTATACCCGTAGGTGTGCCATCAGGGTACCCAAAGTTGACACAATCAGGGTTACTCCCCCATCCAGGCACAGTGCTAGCTCTCGAGCTAGGGGACTTCTCCTAATTTCCAAATGAGCCAAACTGCCCATGGATTTTCTACTTAAAGCATTCGCTAGCACATTCACTTTCCCCGGATGATACATAATAGTGTAGGCATAGTCCTTTAGGAGCTCTAGCCACCTCCTCTGCCTGAGGTTCATCTCTCTTTGGGTAAGCAAGTACTGGAGGCTCTTGTGATCCGTATAAATCTCACAAGTCTCCCCGTATAGGTAATGACGCCAAAGCTTTAGTGCAAAAACCACTGTTGTCAGCTCTAGATCGTGCGTCGGGTAGTTCTGTTCATGAACCTTCAGCTAGCGAGACACATAGGCTATGACTCTGCCAAACTGCATCAGAACATAGCCTAGGCCAACCTGAGAGGCATCACAGTAGACCATAAATCCTCTTGAACCGAAAGGTAAGGACAACACGGGTGCTGACGTCAAGCATTCCTTGAGCTTCTGAAAGCTCGCTTTGCACTTGTCGTCCCAAACAAATTTAACCCTTTCCAGAGTCAACTGAGTCAAAGGGGTTGCAATCTTGGAGAAATTTTCTATAAAATTTTGGTAATACCTGACCAACCCAAGAAAGCTACGAATCTCAGTTACGCTGGTTAGCCATCTCCAGTTCTACACAGCCTCCACCTTTGCAGGATCCACCCTTATCCCTTCCTTGGACACTACATGGCCCAAGAACCCTATACTTTCCAACCAAAATTCACACTTGGAGAATTTAGCGAACAATCGGTGCTCTCTGAGGGTTTTCAGAACCATCCGCAAGTGTTCGGAGTGCTCCTCCTCACTCTTGGAGTACACTAAGATGTCATCAATGAAGACGATCACAAAACTGTCCAGGTACTCCTTAAACACCCGATTCATCAAGTCCATCAAAGCTGCAGGTGCATTGGTCAGACCAAAAGACATCACTAGGAACTCGTAGTGGTCATAGCGAGTCCTAATGGCAGTCTTAGGCACATCACAATCTCAGATTCTCTGCTGATGGTATTCGAACCTCAAGTCGATCTTAGAAAACCATTGTGCCCCCTGCAGTTGGTCAAACAAATCGTCTATCCTTTGTAGTGGTAATGATTCTTGATCGTCACTTTATTCAGCTGTCTATAGTCAATGCACATGCGTATAGACCCACCCATCCTTCTCCTTCATGAAGAGTACCAGAGCACCCCATGGTGACATGCTCGGCCGGATGAATCCTAGGTCCAGCATCTCTTGCAATTTCACTTTTAACTCCCTGAGTTCGGCCGATGCCATCCTATAGGGTGGGATGGAGATCGGCTTAACCCCGGGCTGCAAATCAATGCAGAAATCAACCTCTCTCATGGGCGGCAATCCCGGCAACTCCTCGGGAAACACATCGGGGAATTAGCAGACTACCTGAGTTCCATCGACATCCATTGCCGCATACCCTTTTTCCTCGGGCATATATACGAAGGCCAGGAAGGACTGGCAGCCTCCCTGAAGCAGTTTACGAGCTTTAAGGGTTGAGATGACCCCAATCGGCTCGCTCCTTCCTTCTCCTTGGAAGGTGAACTGCGACAACCCGGGCTTGCTGTACATGATTGCCTTAGCCCTACAATCCAACATCGCAAAGTGCTCCATCAGCCAATCCATGCCAAGAATGACATCGAGTTCAAACATGGGCAGGAGTGTCAAATCTGCCCTCAATGCATGGCCGCAAATGAGCACGTCGCAGTCTTAGAAAATTAATTTAGCTACAATTGCATCGCTCGTAGGCGTTGATACCACAAATGGCTTGTCAAGCAGGGAAGGTGCCAAAGGTAACTAAGCAGCAAATTTGGCAGATACAAATGAGTGCATGGCACCCGGATCAAATAGAACATAAGCAGTAGATGAACAGACTAAAATAGTACTTGTTACCACTGCTTTAGATGCCTATGCCCCATCACGGTTCATAGCGTAAACTCGAGCAGACGGTCTCTGAAAGTGACTAGCTTGCGGCCCTCTGCTCTGCATCTAACCCTTTTGTGCCACTGACCCCACTGACATCGATGCTTTTCCTTTTGACAGCTCAGATCTCTGGCCACCTCTGTCCGGGCATGCATCTGTGCGGCCATAGAAAGTCCCCGGTGCTTCTGGTTACAACGACCATACTGCGGCATATCTGTCTTTTGAGTAACGCCCCCTGTCTTTGTTTGCCTCGCCGCCCCTGACCCTGAGCCTCTGCAGCCCCGGCTACTGTTGTGCCCACGACTCTACTGGTGATCTGCGGTGGTCACAGTCCCATTTGAATGCCACGGCCGACCTCTAGATCCTTGAGGCCAAAATTTCTTCTTGGGCAACCCATCATTTCTCTCGAACGACACCACTGCTTCCTTCTGAAGGGCCTCTTCCACCACCCGAGCAAATGTGGAGTCCTCGATGTAATGGATAAGCCTGCCTATCTGAGGTCTCAGACCCTCCACGAATCTTTTCACCCTGGCAGTCTCAGTAGCCACTAGAGTTGGGTGGTACTTAGAAAGCCGGGTAAACTCCATTTTGTAGTTTGCTACTGACATGCCTCCCGACTGATGCAGCAACTCAAAATCTCGTGCCCGCTTATCGCGGACACTCATCGACGGGTACTGCTCCTCTACAGCTGCCCTAAATTCTTCCCAGGTGGAGGTGGTGCGTGTGGTGCCATTCGACCCCTCCAAGTATGCAACTAGTACTTGGCAGGTCTCCTTAGTTACATGCCAACCATGCGAGCCGCTCCCTCTGACGAACACCCCAGTTCTATACACAACTCGTAACAGTCCCCAAGGAACTCGGTGACTTCCACTTGCCGGTTTGTTTCGATGAATACTGGTGGCCTGAACTTGACGAAGTCTGTGTACGTAGGTGCCCCTGGGACCTTGACCTCGGTGCTACCTGCTTAGCCACCTCTGGTACCATAGGGGCCACGGGTACCGGCTGGGGCGGCTATTGTTGCTGCTGCTGCATATGCTGTCTCAACTCCTGCTCCCTGCGAAGCGCTTTTGTTAACTGAGCTACCTGAGCTTGTAGGTGAACAACTGCAGAATCATGTCCCTCTTCCTCTGATTGTTCTCTTCCACGGCCCTGGCCCCGACCTCGGCCTCGGCCCCAGCATTCGGTGGAATTGCTACCGCTTCCACTCAGAGCAGCGTTACGGGTCTCCATCACACTAACATAAAAATAATTTCACCATTAATATCAAACAACTCATTCAATTATAATTTAAGTTACATACCGCATGGTGCGCTGAGTGCAGTCGTGGTTGCCTGATCTCGTAGCATAACTATACCGTATGTAGACATGCTAGCATATGCCTCATTCGGTACCCAATTCCTAGTCGTAGTCAAGACCTAACCAAAAGCTCTGATATCAACTTTGTCACACCTCAACTCAGGGTCGCGTGACCGACTAGGGTAAGTGTCAATACCCCGAAGCCTACCACATGCACTTAACCAATCATAAAAGAACAACACTGAACCATCAAAAAACCACGAAATAAACGGTGACCAAACTTTATTAATTTCAAATAGTTTAAAGTTTAAAGAAACAAGTCAATTTTTCAAATAACAGTTCAAGTTTAAAACCGTAAATATTTTACAAACGACCACTCAATGCATGACCATCAACCCTAAATAACACGACTACAACTCTATGGACGCCTGCTATGAGATTTGTGCCTCCACCTGCACTCCAAGTGCGCCATGCCACCAGGTAGGGCTGTCCAGTATTCGGTTCAACCCGAACTGAACCGAAAAACCGAACTGAATTTTTCGGTCGGTTCGGTTTCAACTTTGTAGGTTCGGTTCTTTGACCCGAACCGAACCGAAATTTATATTTCAATTCGGATTCCGTTCTCGGAATTCGGGAACTGACCCGAACCGAAAACCGAATTAATTAAAAAATAATATATATTTTAAAATTTTTAATATAGATAAGTAAATGAGTATTATAAAATAATTTTTAATTTTTAATTTTTAATCGAATTAATTAAAATTTCGGTATTCGGGTTGAAAATCGAACCGAACCGAGTAATTTCGGTTCGGGTTAGATCGGTTTAGGTATAGTTCGGTTCGGATTCGGGTTGGAATTCGGGTATAAAAAAAATTTCGGTTTGGTAAATTTTGGTTCGGTTCGGTTCGGGTTGAACCGAATGGACAACCCTACCACCAGGCCGTACCTCACGGGTCGCGCTTTGCAAAATAACAATAAACAAACCGTGAGTCCACGAAGAACTCAGTGAACGGTTCTCTCGAACCTCCACTTAAATCCTAGTTAAGGTAACATATACAACAATATGGTATAGTCAAGGAGTTTAAGCTAAACAACATGTCAAGTCACCAAAGTGATTGAACCGGCCTCATTGGCCCTTACCAACTCATACCATTCGGCCACTATGGGCCTATTCGTGTGTGTGGGGGGGGGGGGATCCGGCCTTCTCAACCAGCCTAACGAGGCATATAATGTACAAAACAAACAATCTCGGGTCCATCGACTAGGATGACCACTAGTCTCTGGAGCCCTCCAAGTTAGGGATAGCTAGTCCCACCCGACTCGGGTCTACCGTCAGCGTGGCCCACTAACGGAATCTCAAGACCCTCTGCCATCCGGGTCTAACACCTAGTGGGCCCGCTGGTGCAATCTCAAGACCCTATCACCACTGAGACGTGTGGTAGCCTTTCGGCTGATGACATGCCTCAGTAGACCATCTCAATCACAGTACACAATCAATATTTTCGTAATAATTTCATCTAGGTTTATCTGGGCAGTGCCCCCATTCGAGACTTCCCTCGGATCGTACCAACCGACGCTAAGGTTCACTGTCTATCCCTAGGTGTGATACCTAGGTAGTGTTTAGTTGAAGGGAATAGAGAGGGAATGGAATAGTATTCCATTCCCCCTCTTTATTCCTTTATTTGGTTACACCATTTCAGTTGGAATAAGTGCCCCCCCCCCCCCCCCGGAATTGAAGGGGAATAGTATTACTGATGGAGAGGGAATACTATTCCCGGGGTGAAGGCAAGGAATGCTATTACTTGTCTATTTCGAATACCTTTTTACAATTTTACCCTCTCCTTTCTTCCTCGTCTTTCGTCTGTTGGATGCTGCATTTTCTCCGTCGCCCTCATTTACCGGAGAGAGGAGCGACCTCTCTCTGCGCCGGCAGAGAGGTCGCCACCTCTCTGTGCCAGAGAGAGGTTGAGCGAGACCTCTCTCTGGCGACCTCTCTGCCGGCGCAGAGAGAGGTCGAGCGAGCGACCTCTCTCTCTCTGGCGCAGAGAGGTCGAGGTCGCCGACCGACCTCTTTCGACGCAGAGAGGTGGTCGAACGAGAGAGGGGACCTCTCTCTGGTCATTTTAAAAATTATAATTTTTAATAAATAATTTTATATTAATGTCAGATTTTAAAGATTATTTTATATTATTTTTTCAGAATTTTATTATTTTAAAATAAATATATCAAATTTTATTAAGTAGGATATTTTGGTAATTTATCTTTGTATTCCTTATCTATTTCTTATGCTAACCAAATAAAGTAATCATATTCTTGGCCTATTTATAATGTCAACCAAACAAGGTACTACTATTCCTTGTCTATTTCATTCCTTGTCTATGTCTATTCCAATTCCTTGTCTATTCCTATTCCTTATGAATTTACTTCATCCAACCGAATGCACCACTAGTGTATGTAATTTGTTTCTCGGGGTAACTACCATTCATGGGTATAGAAATCCTTCCTACTTTATTTAGTTAAGTAAACGAATATAGCGAAGAATGTGGCCTACCCTTATCACAATAATTAATAGCAATAGTTACCAACAATAATCACCAAAATTAAATACCAACAATGGTAACTAAATGAATGCTAGAGCAAGACATTAATTTCAGCGATTAAAGCTAAATTCGTAGTAAGGAAACAAGTAGTACAACATGGTATGATGGGTCACTAGCATTAGAATATAATCGTAACCTTTCCATGATTCGCATGTTATACTAAATCCTAACCATGTATGCAATAACAAGAACGTTTCCTTAAACATGATAATCTAGATCTATCGCTACTAACAATTCATAAGATGAGCAAGAAATCTCATAACATAAATACAATTTAACGCCAAGCCTGTAAGCATGAATCAAAACATCCCAACATGAAATATAGCATGAATAATTTAGCAATCTTTCAGTTCCACCCTTACCCTTGCTCGGCCGAAACTTGAGCAGGGTAACACCATGCTCGACTGAGACTTCTAGGTAGAAGGGCATGCTTTCGACAACAATTCTCATGCATCAATCTAAGGATATGATATTTACCTAAAGGAAGACGATCCATGGGTTATAAGCCACTCGAGAAAATTGGGGAAAATTTCAGCATGACCTTCCCCATTTTTCCTCTATGCGGCCAACCCCTAAATCACATAAACACAATCAAAACAAAATATAATCACAGCTATGCACATCATCCAGAGTCCAAACCCGAGAAACCACATCAATCAGCAAGAAATATCGTGTAAAACTCGATTACAAGATCTCCAAGGTTCAGCCACCCGCCCCCCCTTGCTAATAAACCAACCACTCACCTCAATTAGACGCAAAGGTGGACTCGTTGGAGATGAATCCCGGCTTCTCTAACGACGACGCGAGATCGGCGCCGTCCACAAGATCTCCCTCCCCTTCCCTCGAGCTGCGTGTGGCTGTCTCTCCTTGAGCCACACGGCGGCTTGAGGTCAAGGGTTTTATTCCCCCCTCCTTTGGCTTTTGACCAAAGTGACCTCGAGACTTAAGTCTCATTACTCAACGCAACCCGAGTCCGAATCGGACCCCGACTCAATCCGTAACCCAATTCCATCCCAACTTATATCAATCTAACACATAAGTCATACAACATGCTTCACGAGTCGACCAATTAAGTTATACCTGCCATTAGTGTCGATTCTCGCAACTCAATCCGGCTATTCTCGATCCCGTGCGCTGCACCACATAAAACTTATATGTTAGGAAAATCCATGGTATTACACACGTATGGAATGCCCTCCCAAATAATATGTCAAATGATTGTGGATCACATTAATTAAAATTCATAAATATTAAAATTTTAATTATTTTAATGCACCCCACTAATTGAAATTATAATTGTCACGTGTTAAAGTACGTTGCCTACTAAATTGTATAAATACGTGGTTCCTAAAACCACTCCAATATAGAAATAAATAACAATCACTTTTGACTTTTGAAACTTCATGACATGCATAATGAAATTTTGAGGTAAATAACAGTCACTTTTTTAATTTTACTATTCGTTTCATATTCTTCATGTTTTAGTTTTGAGTATTAAAATTTTAATTATTTAATGCACCGTACTAATTAAAATAGTAATGTACGATACTTATTGTAATTGTAATAAATTAATTAATTATCACGTTAAATAAGTCTTTCTAATTCACCTCACTAAAAAATTATATGGTTTGTAGAAATTTTACGTTCTACCCGTATTTTTAAATTTCGCCTATAAATGCACAATCTTTACTTCCGTTTATGTCATCTATCAAATTATCACGCGCCGTCTCAACTTAGCTGACGTAGAGATAAACGACACTTGCTTGACCTGACGGCATCATAAGTGGTCTGCCACGTACAACTAAAATAACGGGCTCCAAGTAAATGAAGTAGGGATGAAATTCTAAGACTTTGGGCCCAGCGGGTGAAGAAGAAGTATATCATTTTCGGTGGCCCCACAGCCCGTACACGGTGAAGTCTTCTCTCTAGTACCGCCCGAGCTGCCACCTTCGCCGGCTGCGGTACGCTTCTGCTTCCTCTTCTCTCCGTTTACAAAAAAGCGGCGTCCACACACTCGTCACACAGAGCCATCTTCTCCCTCATCGCACCGCCGGTCGCCGTTAAGCTCCGCGAGACTCTATGGTATACGCTCATGGCTCCGATCGAGCTGAAGATCTACGACCAGTGGATGTCGGGCGGGCAGCGAAGGCTGTCGAAGGTGGCGAATCCTTCAAACCATGGAACATAAGATCGGACGAGATTGGTGGTTGCTGCTCGAAAGAATACTTCGAAACCCCCGAAACCCCCAACGAAGGTGGGGCAAGTAAAGTCGAAGCTGTTAGAGGGGAAGAAGGGCTCAACTTATCCTGCAGATTCGTGACTTCCGTCGGCATCTCTTAATGCCGTTACAACTTTAAGGAGGTACGAAATGCTTCTGCGATCAAACTTTTCGCTTAATGCTTCCTACTTCTCCGATGCTTCCATGGACTCATTCTGCAGCGGGGCGTCTACCGGGAGGATCGGGAGTTCGAGCTTCATGAGGCGGCCAAGGAGAAGCGTTACGAAGCCAGACAAGATCAGCGTGAAACTAGAAATGATAGTTCCTGATAATACTACAGTGATACTACCTGAGTTCTTGGATGGAAAGGGGAGGTGCGCCTGGGTGACTCCAAATACTAGTGCATTCCCTATCTCCAATGAATCTCATTCTCCTCACACTTGTTCTCAACTGGAATATATGTCGCGGTGAAAGGTAAGGGCAAGGAATCAAACACCATGTAAGCATTTGGAGAGGCGACGGCTCTCCTACTCATTCTTGCATAGCGGTGTCGTTGTTGGGGGCGGTGGAGTTGAGGCAGCCACGGCGGAGGTGAAGGTGTAGGAGAAGGAGAGAAAAATAGGTGGGGTCATTGGGAGAAAAGAAGAAGAAGAAGAGAGAGAAAAAGATAGGGTCATGTAGGAGAAAGAAGTGAAGAGAGAAAAAAAATATGGGGCCATCAATCACGTACAACGTCGACAAGCCAAACAAACGTCGTTTATCTTCACGTCAGCTAAGTTGAGACGACGCGTGACGATTTGGTAGTTGTCATAAACGAAAGTAAATGTTGTGCATTTACAGGCGAAATTTGAAAACGCAGGTAAAACGTAAAATTTTTACAAACCTTATGACTTTTTTATCTATTATCGCTTGATTTTATCTCTTATTTGTTTTTATCCACGATTTTATATAATAATTAAGATTTATATTTCATAATTTAAACGAATTCATAATAGATTAAGTTTTTTTACTATTTTTTAAAAATTCTTTTTACTTTTCAAATATTTTTTAGTTAAATAAAATAATATTGCGCCGGTAGAGTTTGTTCAATGCTATTTTTTTCTAAAAATATGTAATTTTAATATTTTTTATTTTAAAAAACAATTACAAGTACACTCATATATGATAATTATTTTCATATATAATAATTATAGCCAATTATTTATTTCATAATCCACTCAAATTATAATTTTTGATTACTTTATTCATTAATATTAAGTAAACACTTTCTATTTATATATTGGACTAATTGATTTCTATTTCACCATTTATTAATCTATTGAAGTGAACTTTGTTATCTTAAAAATATGAATATTAATGTTGGTTCCATATTTACATCTTTAGTATTTTACTCTTTTATTATTTAAATTTAACTATATATATCTTTTTGATGGTAATATATTATAGACATATCGAATAATCGTTGAAAATAATTTTTAATTATAAATTTTTTATATTAGCTTCGTAATTTTTAAATATCAATTTTTGATTATTTTAAAGAAAATTTATATAATTTAAATTTTCATATTTAATTTAATTATTTACATATATAAAATTTAATTTAATTTTTATTTTTTTGACATTTTATTTTATTTTATTTTATATATTATATAAAACGCATCTTCATGTGGACATGTGTTGCTTCTACTTGAAACTGTATTCCATCCAAAATAATTTTCATATCTAATTTATTAATTAAATTAATTTTTAATATTATTAAAATTGAAAATAATTAATTTCAGTGTGACTAAAGTCCGCAGTTTCTTGGGGTTAGCAAGGTATTACAGAAAGTTAGTAGAAAATTTCTCAAAAATTGCAGCTCCTTTGACTCGATTAACCCAGAAAAATGTCAAATTTGAGTGGGACGAGAAGTGTGAGGAGAGCTTCCTGAAGCTCAAAGAATGCCTGACGTCAGCACCAATTCTGGCTCGGGGGGATTTGTGGTATATTGTGATGCCTCTCGGGTTGGCCTGGGTTGTGTTCTGATGCAGTATGATAGGGTGATCGCCTATGTGTCTCGTTAGTTGAAAGTGCATGAAAAGAATTACCCAGCTCATGATTTGGAACTGGCGGCGGTAGTGTTTGCTCTCAAGCTATGGCGCCACTACTTGTACGGTGAGGCTTGTGAGATTTATACTGACCACAAAAGCTTCCAGTACTTACTCACCCAGAAGGAGTTCAATTTAAGGCAGAGAAGATGGCTCGAACTTCTGAAAGATTATGATTGTATCATCTTGTACCACCCCGGGAAGGCCAATTTGGTGGCAGACGCGCTGAGCAGGGAGTCCATGGGCAGCTTGGCCCATTTGGCAACTGAGAGAAGGTCGTTAGCGCAAGACTTGATACTATGCTTGGATAGGGGAGCAGTTTTAGCAATGGCAGCATCGGGTGCCCTAGTGGCGCACCTACGGGTACAATCCACACTGGTGGATATGTTGTGTACCGCACAGGGAGAGGACGTCTTCTGTGCCCTGACGAAGGACTTAGTGCAGAGAGGTGATGCAGAGAATGGGTTCAGGTTGGACTCAGAGGGTGTACTGAGGTTCAGAGATCGAATCGTTGTGCCTGATATGGCAAAAGTGTGCAGGCAGGTCCTGGAGCTGAGTCATCGTTCCACTTATACAATGCATCCGGGAGCCACCAAAATGTACCAAGACTTAAGGCAGCATTATTGGTGGAAGGGCATGAAAAGGGAGGTTGCAGAATTCGTATCCAAGTGTTTGGTCTGCCAGCAAGTAAAGGCCGAACATCGAAAGCCCGCGGGGCTGTTGCAAAAACCTAGAGGTTCCCGAGTGGAAGTGGGAGAAGATCACCATAGATCTAGTGACAGGGCTGCCTAAGTCAAGAGGTGGATTTGATTCTATATAGGTGGTGGTTGACAGATTGACAAAGATCGCCCATTTCATACCCGTTAAGACAACCTTTTCTGCAGAGCAGTACGCCAGACTATTCTTTGAAGGATTGTGGCATACCATGGTACCCCAGTGATGATCATATCAGATCGTAGTATCCAGTTCACAGCCCGATTCTGGTGGTCCTTCCAGGAAGCCTTGGGTACTCAGGTGCGCTTCAGCACAGCTTTCCATTTGCAGACGGACGGACAGTCTGAGAGGACCCTCCAAACCTTGGAAGATATGCTGAGAGCATGCGTTCCAGATATGACCGACGGTTGGGAGAAACACCTACCATTGATCGAGTTCACCTACAATAATAGATATCACAGTAGCATTGGCATGGCTCCTTTCGAGGCCTTGTTTGGGCGGCGGTGTAGGTCTCCAGTGGGATGGTTTGAGGCCGGAGAATCACTCATGGTGGGTCCTGATCTGATTGAGGAAATGGTAGAGAAGGTGAAAATTATAAAGGAAAGATTGTTGGTGGCTCAGAGTCGTCAGAAAATGTATGCTGACAAGAAGGCCAGGGAGCTGGAGTTTATAGAAGGCAACCTGGTGTTTCTGAAAGTCTCCCCCACAAAGGGGGTAGTTCGGTTTGGGAAGAAAGGATAGCTGAGCCGAAGGTTTGTTGGGCCTTTCCCCATCCTCCAGCGGGGGGTGCCGTAGCTTATGAGTTGGCCTTGCCTCCTAGCATGAGCAGAGTTGTCACGCCCTAACTCAGGGTACGCGTGACCGGCCAGGGTATGTGTCGGTACCCTGAAGCCTACCCTATGCACTGACCAACAACTCATAAAATACAACCAGACTGACATGGAAATATAAGCAAATGCAACAATACCAACTTTATTAATTGTTTGAAAACAGTTTAACCAAACCAAGTTCGAAAACAACACATGTTTTGAAATAAACATCCAAAGGTCTTCAAAGGAATATCTCAATGTTTACAGAGCAACACAGTGCATACGCTCAACTCTACTCAAACATGACTATGACTAAGAAACTGCTAGCTACGAGATCTGCACCCACGTCTGCCCTCCTGCACGCCAGGCCACCAAGTTGTACCTCACTGGTCGGGCTCTGCAAAACAACAATAAATAAACCGTGAGTTCATGAGGAACTCGGTGAGGGGTTCTTTTGAACCTCCACTTAAAACCTCGGCAAGATAACATATATAAGGAATTAATATAAGATCACACCACAGAAGTTAATCAGTTGCCAGAAGAATGGATGAGCCGGCCTCTCGGGCCCTTATCCATTTCACTAGCTCGGCCACTAATGGCCTAAAATACATATGGAAGGTTCGATTCTTCCCTCTACGTAACCAGGCCGATCGGCCTACCAAAAACTAGTCCCTAAGGGCATCCCAATTATGAACTTTCATGATTCAGATCTGTTGACTAGGATGGCCACTAGCCTCAGGAATCCTCCGGGTTAGGGATAGCTAGTCCCACCCAACTCGGGTCTACCGTCAGTGTGGCCCACTGACGAAATCTCAAGACCCTCCGCCACTCGGGTCTAACACCTAGTGGGCCCGCTCGTGCAATCTCAAGACCCTATCAACCGTTGAGTCGTGTCGTAGCCATTCGACCAATGACACTCCTCAGTAGACCATCTCAACCACAACCAGAACTAGGTTGTGCAAGTTTTCCTGTGTTTTTCTTTTCGGGCGTTGCCCATGTCCGACCCTTCCCCTCGGGTCACACTACTAGGATATTGACATCCGCTAACTATCCCTAGGTGTGGAACCTAGTAAGTGAACCTTGTCTCTAGGTTGAATGTCATCGCTAGGTACTGAAACCATTCTTTCTAGATTGTTAGAACTTGCTGACTATAGATGAGTACTCGGCCTACCATTGTCAACGACACTTACCAAAATTAATCATGAGCAACAATTATCACATGAGAGCCGAATAAAAGAAGCTGAATTCCATTAATTAAACCGATAAGGAACATGCAATGTATACATAGTAACGATTGAATATAATATCTGACAATTAATGAAACCTTTCCTATGATTCATATACCATAACAATCCTACCCCTGTATGCATTAACAAGAACATTTCCATAACCATGAAAATGTAGATCTATAGTTGCAACAATCTCTAAGATGAACAAGAATCATGTAATATGATTTCAACCTATCTATAAGCATGTAAGTATGAATCAAGACAACATAATCCGAAACAAAGCAAATTGATTCGAGTAGTGCACATCTTCCACCCTTGCCCTTGCTCGGCCGACTCAAGCAGGGTAACCCCCTGTTCGGCCGAGGCCTCAAGTAAGGTGGACAGGGTTACAGCAACTATGCAAACATCAAATCAAGAATCGACATTTAATGAACATGGATCGTATCATGAGTTGCAAGACGAGCGAGGAAATTGGGAAAATTTTTGGCATGATCTTTCCCCTTTTTCCTCCACTCGGCCAGCCCATAAAAATGCAGAATACATACGATTAAAACATAAAATCCTAGGTATACACCATCAATTAAAGTTCTAACATGAGGAAACGCGTCGATCGACAAGAAACTCACGAAAGAAACCCGATTTCAAAACTTCTAGGGTCGGCCAGCCGCCTCCCTTCATAAACACATTAACCACTCACCTTGATCGGATCCCAAGGTGACCTCGATGAAGACGAGCTCCGATTTCCTCAAGTGTCGACGCGAACTCGGGGCCGATAAGATCCCTCTCGCTCCCCCTTCCTCTTGGGCTACGTGCGGCTCTCTCCTTGAGCTGCACAGCTGGCTTGGGTGAGGGGTTTTATTCCCCTCATCCAATGACTCAATTACCCCCGATCACTTACTTACCCCCTCATTCGACTCCACCTAACTCGATTCGAGTCCCGACTCGATCCGCGAACCAAAATTCAAACCAAACTTGAGCCAACCAATATGCCCATCCATTCAATCACCAACATTTAGTTATGATTTAAATTATTTTTTACCTGCTATTCGAGGCAATCACGCGACTCGACCCGGCTAGCTCCCGACTCGATGGGCTGCACCACGAAAAAATTTTATATTAGGAAACCCCGAGTATTACCATTTTGTCCTCGGCTTTGCTGATGGTCTGCCGCGGTCACTGCCCCCTCAGAATGCCAAGGCCAACTGCTAGAACCCTGCGGTTGAAACTTCTTCTTAGCTGGCCTGTCATTCCTTTCAAACGACACCAAGGCTTCTTTCCGAAGGGCTTCATCCACTACCCGAGCCAGAGTAGAATCCTCAATGTAGTGGATGAGCCTGCCAATCAGTGGCCTCAGACCTGCCACGAACCTCTTGACCCTGGCGGTCTCAGATGCCTATAGGGTTGGATGATACTTCGAGAGACGGTTGAACTGTCACGCCCAAACTCAGGGTCACATGACCAGCCAGGGTATACGTGCCTATACCCCGAAGCCTAACCCATGCACATGCCAACATCATAAACAATAAATAAATAACAGCTTTTATTAATAAAAGAACCAAAACAGATTTTCATTTCAAAACAACAAGGTTTTAAATACATATCTCAAGTGTGGAAATAAATCGAAGAGCAACAGTTCTTTTAATAAATAAAACTGAATAAAACGTGGATGTCCCCACGGGACTACAACTCCAAATACCAAAATAAAAGTGCATGACAACCTACTACAGACTCGACTACGACCTCTAACTAGGACTGCTATGAGATCATGTGCCAAAGCTGACACTGATAAGGTCGTACCCCCATCTAGGCACAATGTCAACTCTCAAGCTAGAGGCCTCCGCTTAACTTCCACATGAGCCAAACTGCCCATGGACTTTCTGCTCAGAGCATTTGCTACCACCTTTGCTTTCCCCGGATGATACATAATGGTGCAATCATAATCCTTTAGGAGCTCTAGCCACCTCGTCTGTCTGAGGTTCAACTCCTTTTGGGTAAGCAAGTACTGGAGGCTCTTGTGATCCGTGTAGATCTCGCAAGTCTCCCCATACAGGTAGTGCCACCAAAAGCTTTAGTGCAAAGACCACTGCCGCTAGTTATAGGTCATGCGTCGGATAGTTCTTCTCATGAACTTTTAGCTGGCAGGACGCATAAGCTATGACTCTGCCAAACTGCATCAGGACGCAGCCTAGGCCAACCCGAGAGACATCACAGAAGACTACAAACCCTCCTGAGCTGGAAGGTACAGCCAACACGGTTGGAGATGTCAAACATGGCTTGAGCTTCTGAAAGCTTGCCTTGCATTTGTCATCCAAAATGAACCTGACCTTCTTCTGGGTCAACCGAGTCAAAGGGGCTGCAATTTTGGAAAAGTTCTCCACGAACTTTTGATAGTACCCAGCCAAACCAAGGATACTGCAGACCTCAGTCACGCTAGTCAGTCGTTTCCAGTTATGCACCGCTTCTATCTTGACAGGATCTACCCTTATCCCTTCCTTGGACACTACATGGCCCAAGAATCCTACACTTTCCAACCAAAATTCACACTTGGAAAATTTTGCAAACAAGTGGTGCTCTCTCAGGGTTTCCAGGACCATTCTCAGGTGCTCAGAGTGCTCTTCCTCACTCTTGGAGTAAACCAGAATGTCGTCAATGAAGATGATCACAAAGTGACCATAGCGAGTGCTCTTACTCCTTAAATACCCTATTTATTAGGTCCATGAAGACAGCAGGTGCATTTGTTAGGCTAAAGGACATCACTAGGAACTCATAGTGACCGTAGCGAGTCCTAAAGGCCGTCTTAGGCACATCGCAGTCCGGATCCTCAGCTGATGGTACCCGAACTTTAGATCTATCTTTGAAAATCACTATGCCCCCTGCAGTTGGTCAAATAGATCGTCTATCCTCGGTAGTGGGTAGCGATTCTTGACGGACACCTTGTTCAACTGCCTATAGTCGATGCGCATGCGCATCGACCCATCCTTCTTCTTCACGAAGAGAATTGGGGCACCCCAGGGTGACACGCTCGGCCGGATGAAACCCAGGTCTAGCATTTCCTGCAATTGCACCTTTAACTCCCCGAGTTCGGCCGGTGCCATCCTATATGGTGGAATGGAAATTGGTTTCACCCCGGGCTGCAGGTCAATGCAAAAATCAACTTCCCTTCTAGGCGGTAATCCCGGCAATTCCTCGGGAAACACATCAGGGAATTCACAGACCACTAGGGTTCTGCTGACATTCCTTACCTCACCCCTTTCCTCCTCGGCCACAGATACGAAGGCCAAGAAGGATTGACAGCCGCCTCGAAGCATGTATTTTTATACATAGATTGGAGGGTTTATAGAGTAAGACAGAATGAATAAAGAAAAATTAGCAAGCCGATAGGGAGGTAGCAAACAGTGATGTATTTTTACGAGCCTTTAGGGCCGAGATGATCCCTATCGGCTTGCTACCTCCCTCCCCTTGAAAGGTGAACTGTGGCAGCCCAGGCTTATTAAACATCACTGTTTTAGCTCTGCAATCCAACACTGCAAAGTGCTCTACCAACCAGTCCATGCCAAGGATGACATCAAGCTCAAGAGTGGGTAGGAGTGTCAAATCCGCACTCAACACATGGTCGCATATGAGCACCTCAAAGTCTTGGTATATTGAATTTGCTAAGATTGCATCGCTCGTAGGAGTTGATACTATCAATGGCCCATCGAGCATGGAGGGTGCCATTGGCAATTTCGCAGCAAATATGGCAGACACAAATGAGTGCGTGGCACCCGAATCAAATAAAACATATGCAGTAGACGAACATACTAAAATAGTACCTGCCACCACTGCTTTGGACGCCTCTGCCCCATCACAATTCATAGCATATACCCAAGCAAGCGGCCTCTCTGAATGACTGGTCTGCGGCCCCTTATTCTGTGCCTGTCCCCTCTTAGCTACTGACCCCACTGACATAGGTGTCTTTCCCCTAGACTGCTCAGGCTTCTGCCAGTTTCCTCGGGACAGTCCTTCTTGAAGTGCTCGACTCGGCCGCACCTGAAGCAAGTGTTTGCACGACGAAGGTAGGCCTCCCAGTGCCTCCGGCTGCTGCTGCCACATTGCAGCACCTCAACCTTCCGAGAGGCACCTCCTAGCACTGACATGCCACCAGACTTGCGCGGCATCTCAAAGTCTCGTGCCCGCTTATTGCGAACACTCATTAATACATCTCATGCTCATGAATGCCAAGATCACTCGGCCCATGCCGGCCCAACAGAAAACAATACATTCACACGACCCAAACTGGCCCAAACCTAGCAATCATACTAGTCGGTCGCTAGAATCTATCTAGCGAGCCTTCTACCCGGGCCCTCTCTAGTTGGGAATAGCCCACCCAACCAAATCCACTCAGGTCTAATGTCAGCATGGCCCCCCCTCGGGTATAACGTCAATGTGGCTCACTAACGCAGTATCAAGATCCAAAATCCACTCGCCGAGTCGGGACCAACTTGCCAAATTGGCACGCTTCTCGGCCCGGCTATTGCTCATCCACGAGCACAAACACAATCAACATCCATGCACAGTACACACAAGTACATTAAGAATATTTTCTGCCGACAACCGGCGTACGCATCTACGCGCCCCCACTCGACCCTCTCTGGGGTCCAACCTCTTGACTCTATATTTTATCACCCAAATTACTGTCACTGCCGCTTAGTGCAGCATTGTGAGTCTCCATCACACTATCATAGAGAGAACAAGGAAACAATTATCTTGCTAACATAAATAATTCATTCAACTGTAATTTAAATTACTAACCGCATGGTGCGTTGAGTGCAGGAGTGGTCGCCCAATCTCGTAGCATAACTATACCGTATGTCGACACGCTAGCATATGTCTCATACGGTACCCAACACTGAGTCATGGACAAGACCTAACCTAGTGCTCTGATACCAACTTTGTCACACCCCAACTGAGGGTAGTGTGACTGGCCAGGGCCTACATCCTGCCCTGTAGCCTACTGTTTACACTGACATAAGGAAAACTAAATCGTATCTATAAAAGAAATCTCAACACATTTTATTAAAAGTTTTCAAAGTCACAATTTTATGTTTTCCAAAACAAGTAAGAACACCAACATCAAAATAACTGAAACTAAAAGTTTATTATTAGACATCAAGTAGTCACAAGTTTATTATTAAATACAACTGTCAGTGCACAAACTAAAAGCAACTACTAGGCACTGGTCTAAGACTCATGAACGCCGCTACGAGATATGGCACCGCCTCCCGCCCACCAATCGCACCATGTCGACATGCCAAAGTCACTGCTCATGCTCTGCAAAAATAAAGAATAAACTGTGAGTCCACTTGGGACTCAGTGAGTGGCTCTAGCGAACCTCCACCTAAGCCTCAGTTATGCATGCATATCATATAAGGCAACAAAATGAATGTACAAGGAGGTAAACTACTTCTAATGCAACTACCGACCCCAATGGGTCAATCTGTACAAACTGAACATGTGATAACCTGCCATCTCGGCCTATCAAGACTCCGGCATCCGGCCCTTGGGCCTACTTATGGAATAAATATTTCGGCTACAACCGTCCCTTTCATATCAGGTAGTATCATACTGGTCATCGACCACATCATCTCAAGATGTAAGCAAACAATCCCGAGCCGTCGACTAGGATGGTCCACTAGTCTTCGGACACCGTCTGGGGTAAGGATAGCTAGTCCCACCCAACTGGGGTCTGGCACCTAGCGGGCCCACTAGCGCACCTCAAGACCCAACACACTGGCCGACCTGAGCATTGGTCATTCGCGACCTCCATGCTCCTCGGCGGACCATCTCAAGCACATCACACAATCAATGTCCAAGGATTTCCATATATACACTTCGGGCCATTGCCCGTATCTGGCCCTAATCCGGGATACATGGTCAACAATTTATGCCGCCCTTTCAAAATGTGTACACCTAAGAGTTCTAGATTTCTAAATGTTTACAAGAAGTCCTAGAAGTGATATCATCTCCTAGCTATGTTTTCATATAAGTACGATGAACGTCTCGCGACGCCTTACATGTTATCTAACCTTCCACACTACCTGGGGTGAGGAATTCCTTGTATCAACTTTGGAATTTCCGCCCATGAACATTTTTGGACAGCATGTATAATCTATAGAAAAATATTCAAATGTTACAACATCTACTATATATAACCATAATATTCATGCATAACAACTTTACACTACCTTAGGAATTAAGCTCAATAAGAAACAATTATCTAGCATGGCAAGGTAGCAATGAATTCAAAAAAATGTAGGAAATACTAAGCATGGTAAACAATTGCAACATTAAAGATCTAATGCTAAGGATGGTCATAAAGCTAGCATTCCTACAATCTCATAATCAATCAATTTACTTGCTATGATTGGTGTTCTTCATAAGTATCGTCATACCTCTATTGTCGAACCTTATAACCATGAAAGTTTCCATCTAAAGCTACCCTCTTTCCCCCTCCCTAGTCTTGGCCGAGCCATGATCAAGGAAAACATTGCTCGGCCACGGCCCTTAAGGTAGAAAAGGGAAAGGGGACTCTAACTATGCCTCTAATTCTTCGATTTCGATATAACTTAATATCAAGTGGACTGTTTTACCCCTTCCCTTACCCTTGGCCGAACCCTCTTCATGAGGTGTAGGGTTCATGCGGCCACATCAAAGGTTTCTAGGGAAGACCTGCTTCAAAACACGTAAAATTGACGATTAAGACTACATCATTCATGAACATGAGATCGTCCAAGGGCTTTCTTTTCGCCAAGGGATTTGGGGAAAATTTTGGCATGACCTTTCCCCTTTTCCCATGACTTGGCAGTCCTAGTACTTAAGAAATTGGCGAAGAAACAAGATGATCAGACAAAAACTCGTACAAAATAGTGAATACACATTGATGAAACCAAGATATGTCGGAAAGATCGCGAGAAAACTCATCCTATCACATCTAGGGGTTCGGCTACCCACCTCCCCCAAGCTTTCAAATTCTAACCACTCACCTTGATTGCGAAGAATGAAAGATCGGATGACGATGACCGGCGACGGCACAAAATCCAGGATCGATCCAAGTCCCCCTTCTCCTTGCTCTTCTCCCTCTCCCCCTAGGCTGCCTTGTGCGACTCCAAGGATGAGTCGCACGACACAAAGATGAGGGGTTTTAATCCCTCATCTAGTCTTCCATATAGGATCTTGACTCACCTAACTCATACTCAAAACTCAACTAAACCCGAACTCAACTTGGGTTCCGACTCAACCCACAACATGAGTCAATTTAAACTTGATTTAAGGTATGATTGCATAAAAGGAAAGTCAATCACCCAATAAAATTCCATGCATCATTAGTCGAGTCATACCTTTTCACTCGAGGCAATCCTGAGGCTCGACCCGACTATCCCCGGGTTCGACGTGCTACACCAAAAATAGATTTTTATATTAGAAAATTTTCTCGGGTCTTACAATCGGGTCGAATCCCTACCATACCTAGAGGCAACATCACCATCAAGAGCTGCATCGGGTCGAATCCCTACCATGCCTAAAGGCAACATCACCATCAAGAGGTGCATCGGGTCGAATCCCTACCATGCCTAAAGTTAACCGCACACATATCAGGATAATCGGGGGCCCTCCGAACTTATCCTGCAGGTTGGGAATTTACATCCAACCACACGGGCGTAGCCCGTAACCCGGCTCCTAAATGAGCCGCTCCGCCATTCCCAAGGATATGACGCATCAAGAACTAAGTCAAAATTCTTCTACGGTGTCCTAAGGGTGTCCTCACTATGAAACGTCTCAACACTCCAAACCCGACCCTTACCCCTTAGACTCTCAACGTCATGAACCCGTGTGGTTTTATTTCATGAATATCTTGTAAGTTGGTTCATAACATATTATGCTCACCCTTAGACCCAATTTTAATTATAGAATTAAAATCTAGATCATCTCAATTAGGGTTTTGTTTTAGAGTTTTGTTTTAGGGTTTTGTTCTGCCCAGAAGTGCTGTGTATACCCCGAATATACTCTTCAAAGTGTGTCCTATGTTTTCAAACTATATTTTCTGGTCAAAACGATAGATTACACGACTATAATCAGAGATCAAATCACATAATAACAGAGAAATAAAAAATCAGCCCAGATTCAATAAACAACACATAAATTTCAGAAAGCCAAAATTTCCAGCACAACATGAAATAAAATCCGAATTTTGCATAATTAAATTCCTAAATTTCTAACATCACATATTCAAGTTATCATACCAATCATGCATACAATCTCATAATTTTTACTAAATAAAAACTAGCATATATAACAAGAATTCCTTAATCAAGAATCAAGAACTCCTTCTCAAGAACCCTTAATTAGTCATTATCAAGATCTTAATCCTACCACATGATTTCTACCAAAATCACAGATTTAATCCTAAGCATAGAATCCACAAATCAAGAAACCAAATTGGGAGAATAAATCATGATTTGCACATCAAGAAAATATGGCAAGAACTCGAAGAAAAGCCAAGAATAAGGCATAAATACCGAGCCGTCACTAACAGCTTCAAAAAATTCGATTAAAATCCCGAAGAGATCACCTTAATTTGGAAAAATATTAGGAAAGAAATCCCGGACGACGGCCTCGAATTCGGCTTCAAAAGGTCGACGACTCAACCAAAAAAAAATAGCTCCAAGGGGAAAGAAGAGAGGGAGAGGAAGCAGGCGGCTCAGCTCGGCTCCTCTCGGCTCGGCTCCAAAGAGAAAGAAGGAAGAGAGGAAGAGGAAGAAGAATCTGGCGGCTCGGCTCGGCTCGGCTCGGCTCGGCTCTGGGTGGCTGTGGCTCCAAGGAGAAAAGGGAAAGGGGGCTGGCGGCTTGAATTGGCTTGGCGGCTAGCTCCCTTTCTCAACTTTTTAGGTGGCTCCAAAATAGGAGCCACAAGCCATGAGGGGGGATTTTTGTACACCCTCCTCAACCCTAAGCCCTTACACCCTTAATTCACAACCCGCATCCACCTTAAGCAAAAATCAAAACCTTTTAACCCGATAGACTTAAATAATTTAATTAATCTCATTCTAATAAATCATGAATAATTAATTAAATACTCGTATATACATAATTAGCAATTATGCGCACACAACACCAAATTAAATACTCTCAACTACCCAAGCCTAAAAAATTATAAATTTATATTCTACTTACCCGAGCTCGCAAGCTCGCTCCGGACCATGAGTCGACTCGACTCGACCACGAACTAGTCTACTAGACTGGCTAATATACATAAAAGAAAAAATAATAAATTTAAATTTCTGGGATATTACAATCCTCTCTCCTTAAAGAAAATTCGTCCTCGAACTTCAGAAAAGAAAATAAGGACTCACTACAACATCAAACAATGAAGGATAACGCTCCCTCATATGAGACTGCTGAATCCACCTCTACTGCCGTAGGCTCGATCACATGGGACTCATCCCGAATATACCTCTTCAGCATGGATACATGGAATACTGGATGTACTCGGTCCATACTAGGAGGTAGGGCCAACTCATAGGCCACGACTCCCTTGTGCCTGAGAATAGGAAATAGCCTAATGAACCTACGGCTTAGCTTTCCCTATCTTACCAAACCTCATTACCCCTTTCATAGGGGACACCTTGAGGAACATCATGTCCCCCTCAACAAACTCTACCTCCCTGGCCTTTCCATCTGCATACATCTTTTGGCGACTCTGAACTGCCAACAGCCTCTCTCTGATTTGCTTCACTTTTTTCATAGCCTCCTCCACCAGATCAGGTCCCATCATAAGGAAATCTCCTGCCTCAAATTAGCCTACAGGCGACCTGCACCTCCGTCCGTACAATGCCTCAAAGGGGGTCATCCCAATGCTAGTGTGGTAGCTGTTATTATAAGCAAACTCAATCAAAGGTAGGTGTCTCTCCCAACTCCCCTCCAGGTCTAAGACACATGCCCTCAACATATCCTCCAGTGTCTAAATAGTCCACTCTGACTTACCATCCGTCTGAGGGTGAAATGCGCTACTGAACCGAACCTGAGTGCCCAACGCCTCCTGGAAGGACTACCAAAATCGAGTCGTGAACTGAGTGCCCCGATTTGATAATCATAACTGGAACTCCATGATAAGCAACGATTCGACCCAAAAACAACCTCGCATACTGCTCGACTGAAAAGGTCATCCTGTTTGGTATGAAGTGCAATGACTTGGTTAGGCGATCCACCACTACCCAAGTAGAGTCATTGCCTTTCCCGGACTTTGGCAACCTAGTCACGAAATCCATGGTTTTCTTCTCTCATTTCCACTCCGGTACCCTTAAGTTCTGGAGTAACCCTGTCGGCTTCAAATGCTCAGCTTTCACCAGTTGACACACTAAGCACCTAGACACAAACTCGGCCACTTCTCTTTTTATGTCTTTCCACCAATAGTTCTACCTTAGGTCCTGGTACATCTTCGTGGCTCCCAAATGCATAGTATAGGTGGATCGATGAGTCATCTCCAGCACCTGTCTGCGAACCTCAGCCATATCTGGTACCACAACCCGGTTCATAAACCTTAGGACGCCCTCTGAGTCCACATTGAACCCATTATTTGCATCTCCTCTCCTAGCCAGATCCTTAGTGAGTGCACAAAAGACATCCTCCTCTTGTGCTGCCCGTAGCATATTAACCAATGTGGACTGCACTCTCAAGTGAGCCACCAGCGTACCAGAATTTAATACTGACAAGACTGCTCTGCCATCCAAACATAGGGCCAAATCCTGAGCCAACGGCCTCCTCCTGACTGCCAAATGCGTCGGACTGCCAATAGACTTCTTGCTCAGAGCATCAGCTACCACATTAGCCTTTCCTGGATGGTACATGATCATACAGTCATAGTCTTTCAACAACTCAAGCCATCTTCTCTGCCATTTTGCATCAGCACACAACCCAAGCTGACTCGGAAGGCATCACAATAAACAATAAAACCTCCTGAACCCGAGGGTACTGCTAGAACTGGCGTCGACGTCAAGCGGTCTTTGAGCTTCAGAAAGCTCTCCTCGCACCTACTGTGACATTTGAACTTGACCTTCTTCTAGATCAGGTGGGTCAATGGCGCTGCAATCCTGGAGAAATTCTCCACAAACTTTCTGAAGTAACCTGTCAACCCCAGAAAATTGCGAATCTCCGAGACATTGGTCGGCCTCTTCTAGTTCTGAACTGCCTCTATCTTTGCAGGGTTCACCTTTATTCCTTCCTTGGACACCACATGACCAAGAAACCCTACGCTCTCCGGCCAGAACTCGCACTTGAAGAATTTGGCATACAACCTGTGCTCCATGAGAGTTTCCAGAACTACCCTCATGTGCTCAGCATGCTCCTCCCTGCTCTTAGAATAAATTAAAATATCATCAATGAATACAATCACAAACTTATCCAGGTATTCCTTGAACACTCGGTTCATCAGGTCCATAAATTCTGCAGGTGCATTAGTCAGCCCAAATAACATCACCAGAAACTCAAAATGCCCATAGCATGACCTAAAAACAGTCTTAGGGACGTCACTATCCCGAATCCTCAACTGATGATACTCTGATCGCAGGTCAATCTTAGAAAACCACTGCGCTCCCTGAAGCTGATCAAACAAATCATCAATCTCGGGCAACGGGTACTGATTCTTCACTGTTACCTTGTTAAGCTGTCGGTAATTAATGTATATTCGCATGGATCCATCCTTCTTCTTTACAAAGAGCACTAGAGCACCCCAAGATGAAACACTGGGGCGAATGAAACCCAGATCAAGCAGCTCCTGCAACTGGGACTTCAACTCCCTCAACTCAGTTGGTGCCATCCGATACAGAGGAATGGAGTTCAGCTTCACCCCCGATTGTAAATTAATACAGAATTCGATCTCTCTCTCTGGAGGTAACCCTGACAACTCCTCCGGAAGTACATCAGAGAACCCGTATACTACAGGCGTCCTCCCGATGTCTTTGGCCACATCTCCACCTTCCGCTGCCACCGACACAAAGGCAAAAAAAAATGACTGACACCCGCCGAACAATAACTTTTGGGCCTTAAGAGTTGATATCGTCATCAACGACTAACCTCTTGCCTCACCCTGGAAGGTAAACTAGGGCATCCCGGGCTTACTGAAGGTCACAGTCTTAGCCCTGCAATCAACTAATGTGAAATGGTCCGCGCGCCAACCAGTCTATGCCCAATATCACATTAAGCTCCAACATCGGCAGGAGTGTCAAATCGGCCATCAGCACATGCTCACAAATGACAACCTTGCAACCTCGAAAGACTGTCTCTGCCATCACAGAAACGCCCGTAGGTGTAGACACCATAAGGGGCAATTCAAGCACAGAAGATATCCCTGACAACTTAGCAGCAACCAAGGCAGACACAAAAGAGTGCATAGCACCTGAACCGAAGAAGACATATGCAATAGCTGAACCTACAACAAGGTTACCTTATACTACTGCCCTGGATGCCGCAGCGCCCTCTTGGTTCATAGCGAACACCCGTGCAACGGGCCTCTCTGAACCACCAGCTCGCTGGCCTCTTCCCTGAGTCTGACCCCTCTGAGCTACAGAACCCACAGACATTAGTGCCTTTCCTCTAGTTTGATCAAGCTACTAGCTACCTCTTCCAAGACAATCCCTCCTGAAGTACCCAACCTGTCCGCACCCAAAACATGCCTCAGAACGAAACCGCTCTTTAGTCGCACACAACCATGACCCTTAAGCATAAGGTCGCTCTACACCCATAATTTATATTTCCTGAAATCTAAGAGAAAGATCCTCCAATCAATCCAAAATTTCATCTATAGGGAAAATTTACTCTCAGCCAACCCCTACAGATCCCTTCTGCAGAACTCTATCAACCGCCCCCCCTAGGATCTATAGGGCCACCCTAATCATACTGCACCATAAATATTTAACTATATGACGAGACCCACTGAATCATTCAAGATACTCAACAATCATTACAAGGATCTCTAATCCAGGCACCCATACAAAGGTAGCCCCTCCCCCAGAAATGGTGCACTCTCTAGAACAGGGCCATTCACGGCCTCAAGTTGTGCTACCCTGGGACTATCCCAGTTCCTCCTCCCTGCGGAGTGCGTCAGCCAGCTTAGCCACTCGGGCCTGCAGCTACACAACCATGGGATCCTATCCCACCTCCTCCTGGGCCTGCGGTGGTCTCCCTCGACCCCGGCCCCAGCCTCGGCCTCGGCACTCAATGGAGTTGCTATCACAACCGCTCCTTGCGGCATCAAAGGCCTCCATCGATATGGAAACACCAGAAAAGAAATAATTTAAGATTAAGCAATTAAATTCACCCAATGTTTTGCAAACTAAACCACAAGTCGCGCTGAGGTGCAGACTTAGCCCATTGATGTCATAGCATACCCCTACCGTATACTAACACGCTAGCAATGCCCTATACGGTGACAACTCTAGGTCGTAGTCAGACCGAACCACATGCTCTGATACCAACTTTGTCACGCCCCAACTCAGGGTCACGTGACCGGCCAGGGTATACGTGCCTATACCCGGAAGCCTAACCCATGCACATTCCAACATCATAAACAACAAGTAAATAACAACTTTTAATAATAAAAGAACCAAAATAGATTTTCATTTCAAAACAACAAGATTTTAAATACATATCTCAAGTGCAGAAATAAATCGAAGAGTAACAGTTCTTTTAATAAATAAAACTGAAAAAAACGTGAATGTCCCCACGGGACTACAACTCCAAATACCAAAATAAAAGTGCATAACAACCTACTACAGACTCGACTACAACCCCTAACTAGGACTGCTATGAGATCATGTGGCTCCTCTACCCTCCAACTACGCCAAGTGCTCCAGCCCACTTCAACGGTCAGGCTCTGCAAAACAAAACAAAACAACGACAACGGGTGAGTTCAAAGAACTCAGTGAGCAGTGTTACCAACCCTCACAAATCAACATCACAGAGATAACAAGAATATGTCTATCTCTACAGAGGCAATATCACAAAGGTGTGACTAGCTACCAGGCCAACAGGCCACCCATGCCCATGATATCTAGTTCTTCAAAGAGGTGCATCAGTCCGAAGCCCTACCATGCCCGAAGGCAACGTCACCTAAAAATGTGCATCAGGTCGAGCACTACCATGCCCAAAGGCAACATCACCATCACAGAGGTGCATCGGGTCAAAGCCCTACCACACCTAGAGGTAACATCACCATCAATGAGGTGCATCAGGTCGAATCCTTACCACATCTAGAGGCAACATAACCATCAAGAGGTGCATCGGGTCGAATCCCTACCATGCCCAAAGGCAACATCACCATCAAGAGGTGCATCAGGTCAAATCCCTACCATGCCCAAAGGCAACATCACCATCAAGAGGTGCATCGGGTCGAATCCCTACCATGCCTAAAGGTAACCGCACACATATCAGGATAATCGGGGGCCCTCCGAACTTATCCTGCAGGTTGGGAATTTACATCCAACCACACGGGCATAGCCCATAACCCGGCTCCTAAATGAGCCGCTCCGCCATTCCCAAGAATATGACGCATCAAAACCTAAGTCAAGATTCTCCTACGGTGGCCTAAGGGTGTCCTCACTATGAAGCGTCTCAACACTTCAAACCGACCCTTACCCCTTAGACCTGCAACGTCATGAACCAGTGTGATTTTATTTCATGAATATCTTGTAAGTTGGTTCATAACAGATTATGCTCACCCTTAGACCCAATTTTAATTATAGAATTAAAATCTAGATCATCTTAATTAGGATTTTGTTTTAGGGTTTTGTTCTACCCAAAAGTGCTGTGTATACCCCGAATCTACTCTTCAAAGTGTGTCCTATATTTTCAAACTATATTTTCTAGTCAAAACGATAGGTTACACGACTATAATCAGAGATCAAATCACATAATAACAGAGAAATAAAAAATCAGCCCAGATTCAATAAACATCACATAAATTTCAGAAAGCTGAAATTTTCAGCACAACATAAAATAAAATCCGAATTTTACAGAATTAAATTCATAAATGTCTAACATCAGAGATTCAAGTCATCATGCCAATCATGCATACAATCTCATAATTTTTACTAAATAAAAACTAGCACATATAAAAAGAATTCCTTAATCAAGAATCAAGCATTAAGATCAAGAACCCCTTCTCAAGAACCCTTAATTAGTCATTATCAAGATCTTAATCCTACCACATGATTTCTACCAAAATCATAGATTTAATCCTAAGTATGGAATCCACAAATCAAGAAACCAAATTGGAAGAATAAATCATGATTTGCACATCAAGAAAACATGGCAAGAACTCGAAGAAAATCCAAGAACAAGGCATAAATACTGACCCGTCACAAACGGCTTCAAAAAATTCGATTAATATCCCGAAGAGAGAGGGTAAACCACTCACCTTAATTTGGAAAAATATTAGGAAAGAAATCCCGGACAACGGCCTCGAATCCGGATTCAAAAGGCCGATGGCTCAACCCAAAAAAAATAGCTCCAAGGGGAAAGAAGAGAGGGAGAGGAAGCAGGCGGCTTGGCTCGGCTCCTCTCGGCTCGGCTCCAAAGAGAAAGAAGGAAGAGAGGAAGAGGAAGAAGAATCTGGTGGCTCGGCTCGGCTCTGGGTGGCTGCGGCTCCAAGGAGAAAAGGAAAAGGGGGCTGGCGGCTTAGCTTGACTTGGCGGCTAGCTCCCTTTCTCAACTTTTTAGGTGGCTCCAAAATAGGAGCCACAAGCCATGAGGGGGGGTTTTTATACACCCTCCTCAACCCTAAGCCCTTACACCCTTAATTCACAACCCGCATCCACCTTAAGCCAAAACCAAAATCCGCTAACCCGATAGACTTAAATAATTTAATTAATCTCATTCTAATAAATCATGAATAATTAATTAAATACTCATATGAACATAATTAGCAATTATACGCACACAACACCAAATTAAATACTCTCAACTACCCAAGCCTAAAAATTTATAAATTTATATTCTACTTATCTAAGCTCGCAAGCTCGCTCCGGACCATGAGTCGACTCGACTCAACCACAAACTAGTCTGCTAGGCTGGCAAATATACATAAAAGGAAAAATAATAAATTTAAATATTTGGGATGTTACATGAACTCCGTCTCATATTCTGATATAGACATGCCTCCGGACTAGCGCAGCATCTCGTAGTCACGGGCGCGCTTGTCGCTAACACTCATTGGTAGGTACTCCTCCTGCACAGCCGCCCTGAATTCCTCCCACGTGGGAGATGGTGCACCAGCTGCCCTGCGGGCCCTCCAGGTGTGTAGCTAGACCTTTGCCAGTCCCCTCATCTGAAGTCCGACCATATGAGTCGTAGCCTCCGATGAGCACCCCAGCTCCATGCATAACTTGTAGCAATCGCCCAAAAACTCGATCACTTCCACCTGACGGTCTATTTCGGTGAACTCTAGTGGCTTCACCGTGATGAAATTTGCATAGGTTGGGGCCCTTGGAGTTCTGACCATGGGTGCTACAGTCTCTACCACCTCCGGTACCACTGGAACTACAGGTACTGGCTGTGGCGGTGGCTGCTGCGGCTGCTGCTGCTGCATCTGTTGTCTCAGTTCTTGCTCCCTGAGGAGCGCCTCAGTTAACTGATTTACTTGAGCCTGCAATTGAGCAATTGCTGACTCTTGCCCCTGACCCTCAGACTGCTCCCTATCTCTACCCCGGGCCCGGCCTAGGCCTCGGCCTCGCCGTCGGCCTCGACGCTCTGTCGAGTTACTGCCGCTGCCGCTTAGTGCAGCATTAAGAGCCTCCATTGCACTATCACAGAAAAGAAAAAGAGATTGCCTGTCACATAATAAATTATTAACATAAGCTTTTAAAATTTACAAACCGCATGGTGCGTTAAGTGCAGTAGTGGTCGCCCGATCTCGTAGCATAACTATACCGTATGTCGGCACGCTAGCATATGTCTCATACAGTACCCAACACTTAGTCATAGTCAAGACCTAACCTAGTGCTCTGATACCAACTTTGTCACACCCCAACTAAGGGTAGTGTGACTGGCCAGGGCCTACATCCTGCCCTGTAGCCTACTGTCTACACTGACTGACAAGAAACCAGAACATTTCGAGAAAGAGAAATCACAACACAATCTTTATTTAAAGTTTTCGAAGTTCACAAATATATGTTTTTCAACCCAAAGAAGAAAAACCAACATCGTCACAAATAGAACATCTCAAGTATCAAAGTTATTACAAACTTTTCATATCACTAACTGTCAGTACAGAAAAGGAAAATAAATTACTACGTGACAATGGACTATGACCCAAGGACGCAGCTATGAGATATGGCACCACCGCCTGCCCTCCAGCTGCACCATGACGATGAGCCTCAATCACTGATCATGCTTTGCAAACAAAGGAAACAAACTGTGAGTCCACTTGGGACTTAGTGAGCGGTTCTTTTGAACCTCCATATAAACCACAATTAGTCATGCATAACATATAAAGCAGCATAGAATATAGTGAAGTAGGTAAGCTACTTTTTAGTGTGACTATCGACCCCATGGGTCATTCTGAATAGACCATATAGGAGAAACCTACCATAATGGCTTAATTAAGCCACCTGGCATCCGGCCCTTAAGGCCTACTTATGGTATAAGAATCCCGGCTACAACTGGCCCTACCATACAAGGTAGAATCACACTGGCCATTCGGCCACATCATATCAAGATGTAAACAAGAAATCTCGGGCCATCGACTAGGATGGTCTACTAGTCTCCGGATATCGTCTGGGGTAGGGATACCTAGTCCCACCCAACCTGGGTTTGACATCTAGCGGGCTTGCTGGTGAATCTCAAGACCCAATCACTGGCCGAGCCAAGCATTGCTCATTTTCGACCGCCATGCTTCTCGGCAGACCATCTCAAGCACATCACACAATCAAATGCCCTAGGGTTTCCTTATATACACTTCAGGCAGTTGTCCGTATTCGACCCTAATCCGGCCTACAGGGTCAACAAATTAATGTTGCCCTTCCAAAAATATGTACACCCAATAGTTCTAGGTTTCCAAAAATGATACTAGAAGTCCTAGAAGTTGTGTCATTTCCTAGCTAAGTTTCCATATATAATATGCATCTTGCAATGTCCTACATGTTATCTAGCGTTATACGCTACCCTGGGTGAGAAATTTTGTGAACCGATCTTGGAATTCCACCCATGAACATTTCAGGATAGCATATGTAATTTAAAGAAAGGTAAGTATAATTTACAACAACTACTATATATATAACTACGAGATTCTTAAATAAACATTTATACACTGCATTTAGAATTAAATTCAATAAGAAACAGTTTATCTAGCATGGTAAGATAACAAAAAATTCAACAATGCTTGAAATACTAAGCATGGTAAAAATATTACATCATTTCAAAAATTAAAGATGAATGAGCTAAGGATGGTCACTATGCTATCATTTCCACAATTACATGAATCAATAAATTAGCTTGCTATAGTTAGAGTTCTTTCTAAGTGTCACCATGCCTCTATTGTTTTAGCACTCTAACTATGGAAATTGCCATCTAAAGCTCACCCTCTCCCTCCCCTAGGCTTGGCCGAGCCTTGAGCAAGGTGAACCTTGCTCGGCCATGCCTCTTAGGGTAGGAAAGGAAGAGGAGGATTAATCCCCGACCCTAATTCATTGTCCCCGCTTTATCTTAATTGCATAATGACTAGTTTGCCCCTCCCCCTATACTCCGCCGAACCCTTCTCATGAACTTTAGGGTTTGCTCGGCCAATCCTATGAGTTTTAGGGAAGTCGAGTTCCTTAACACGTGAAATCGATGATTAAGAACACACTATTCATGAAATTGAGATCATCTGAGGGCTCTACTTCCGTCAAGGGAATTGGGGAAAATTTTGGCATGACCTTTCCCCTTTTCCCATGGTTCGGTAGCCCTAAAACATGAGAAATCAATGAGAAATCTTGATGATCCAACAAAAATTGATGCAAAATAGCGAATACAAAATTTTGAAATCAAGAATCGACGAAAACTCGCGAGAAAACACATCCTAACATTTCTAGGGGTTCGGCTACCCGCCTCCCCCAATCCTTCAAATCTAACCACTCACCTTTGCTAGAGGAAGATGAAGGATCGAGCGTTGATGACCTTGAATCTTCCGATGATGACATGAAACCCGGATCGACCAAGATCTATCTCCCTTGCTCCTTCTCCCCCTCTCCCTATGCGCTGCCTTGTGCGACTCCAAGATGAGTTGCACGACAGCTTGGATGAGGGATTTTAATCCCTCATCTAACCTTCCATTCTTGTATTTGACTCTTACTACTGACTCGACTAAGCTCGAGCTCGACTTGGGTTCCGACTCTACCCGTAACACGAGTCGATTTAAACTCGATTAAGGTATAAATGCATAAAAGGAAAGAGTCATTTGCCCAATTTAATTGCATACATCATTAGTCGAGTCTTACCTTTTACTTGAGGCGATACTGAGGCTCAACTCGACTAACCCCGGGTCCAGCGCGCTGCACAAAAATAGATTTTTATATTAGGAAATTTTTTCGGGTCTTATAACCTTCCCCCCTTAAGGGAAATTTGTCCTCGAATTTACTTGAATGACAGGGACTTATCAGCTCTTCAAATAAGGAAGGGTAGCGCTCTCGCATGTCCTGCTCTACCTCCCAAGTGGCCTCTTGCCCGGAATGGTGCTCCCATCTGACCTTTACTAGGGGAATTTTTTTGGATCTTAGCTTCTTGACTTGGTGATCAAGGATCTCTATCGGCCTTTCCTCGAATGATACGACTGAATCTACCTCAATAGAAGAAGGTTCAATCATATGCGAATCATCTTTTACATATCTCTAAAGCATGGATACATGGAAGACTGAGTGTACTTTGCTTAGGCTAGGAGGTAAAGCCAACTCATAAGCCACCTCGCCCCTCCGCTTAAGAATAGGGAAAGGCCCAATGAACCTAGGGCTCAGCTTTCCCTTCTTCCCAAATCGGACCACCCCTTTCATAGGGGAGACCTTCAGAAAGACTAAATCACCCTTGGCGAATTTCAATTCCCTGGCCTTCTTGTCGGCATACATTTTCTGTCGACTCTGGGCCGCCAGCAATCTTTCCCTTATGGCTTTCACCTTCTCTACTGCCTCCTCAACCAGATCAGGACCCACCATGAGTGATTCCTTGGCCTCAAACCAGCCTACCGGAGACCTACACCGCCGCCCATACAAGGCCTCAAAGGGAGCCATGCCAATGCTACTGTGATAGCTATTATTGTAGGCGAACTCTATCAGTGGTAGGTGCTTTTCCCAACCACCGGCCATATCTAGGACGCATGTTCTCAGCATATCCTCCAAAGTTTGGATGGTCCTCTCTGATTGCCCGTCAATTTGCGGATGGAAAGCTGTGTTGAAGCGCACTTGGGTACTCAAAGCTTCCTGGAAGGACTGCCAAAACTGGGCTGTGAACTAGGTACTGCGATCGGATATAATCATCACCGGGGTACCATGGTATGCCACAATCCTGTCCAAGAATAGTCGGGCGTACTGTTCCACAGAGAAGGTAGTCTTCACTGGAATGAAGTGTGTGGTCTTGGTTAACTGGTCCACTACCACCCAAATGGAGTCTTGGCGTACTGTACCATGGTATTCACGTTTTATTCAATTTTATTTATCAAAAGAACTGTTGCTCTTTGATTTATTTATCAAAAGAGCTGTTGCTCTTCGATTTATTTCTGCACTTGAGATATGTATTTAAAACCTTGTTGTTTTGAAATGAAAATCTATTTTGGTTCTTTTATTATTAAAAGTTGTTATTTACTTGTTGTTTATGATTTTGGCTTGTGCATGAGTTAGGCTGCGGGATATAGGTACGTATACCTTGGTCAGTCATGTGACCCTGCAATTGGGGCGTGACAATAGTCGGAATGACTAATGCTTGACTCGGCCAGTGATTTGAGTCTTGAGATTGTACCAACGGGCGCACTAGGTGTTAGACCCAAGTTGGGTGGGACTAGCTATCCCTAACCCGGTAGGTGTTCGGAGACTAGTAGACCATCCTAGTCGACGGCCTGGTGTTTGCTCTGATTTACTCATGTGTTATGTAGGCCGTGCGGCCAGAATATTACTATCATTGTGTGGTAAGGCTGTTTAGAGCCGAACCATTGGTTCATGAGCAGGCCCTAGTGGTTGGGTGCTATTCTGTTTAGTTGGGCTGTTATGACTAGTTATATGACTGTATGGTCTATACAGGACGACTCTTGGGGTCGGTTGTCATATGAGGACTAGATTAGATCCCTAACTTTATATTTTTCTGACTTATATACATGTGATTATCGGGGATTTATGTGGAGGTTCAAAAGAACCACTCATTGAGTCCCATGTGGAATCACGGTTTATTTCTCTTGTCTTGCAGAGCCCGACCAGTAAGGTGAGGCTTGGAGTCATGGTGCAGCTGGAGGGCAGGCAGTGGCGTAGATCTCGTAGTTGCATCCAGTAGTCGCAGTCGTGATGTCTAGGATTATTTTCTTTACATACATTGGGAGTTGCTTATTTGAAAACATGTATTCGACTTTAAATCGAGCTGTTTGATTTTGTAGTTGATGTTTCGCAACTTTTTTTAAAATTGTGAACCTTCTTTAAAAATTAAATAAAAGCTGCATCGTTGTTTTTATTTACATGTTTCCGGTTTCTTGTCAGTCAGTGTATGAGGTAGGCTTCAGGGTAGGATATAGACCCTAACCGGTCACGCGACCCTAAGTTGGGGCGTGATATTTTTATTTTTAAAAACAATTACAAGTACACTCATATATGATAATTATTTTCATATATAATAATTATAGCCAATTATTTATTTCATAATCCACTCAAATTATAATTTTGGATTACTTTATTCATTAATATTAATTAATATTAATTAAACACTTTGTATTTATATATTGCACTATTTCACCATTTATTAATCTATTGAAGTGAACTTTGTTATCTTAAAAATATGAATATTAATGTTGGTTCCATATTTTTATCTTTAGTATTTACTCTTTTATTATTTTAAATTTAACTATATATATCTTTTTGATGGTAATATTGTCACACCCCAACTGAGGGTAGTGTGACCGGCCAGAGCCTACATCCTACCCTGTAGCCTATTGTCTACACTAACTGACCATAAAACAGAACATATCGAGAAAGGAAACCACAACACAATCTTTATTTAAAGTTTTCGAAATTCACAAATATATGTTTTTCAACCCAATGAAGAAAATCAACATCGTCGCAAATAGAACATCTCAAGTATCAAAGTTATTACAAACTTTTTAAAACACAACTATCAGTGTAGAAAAGGAAAATAACTACTACAAGACACTGGACTATGACCAAAGGACGCCGGTACGAGATATGACACCACCACTTGCCCTCTAGCTGCACCATGACGACAAGCCTCGATCACTAACCATGCTCTACAAAAACAAAGGAAACAAACCGTGAGTCCACTTGGGACTCAGTGAGCGATTCTTCCGAACCTCCACATAATCCATAATTAGTCATACATAACATATAAAGCATGCATAGAATATAATCATGGAGGTAAGCTACTTTTTAGTGTGACTATCGACCCCATGGGTCATTCTATATAGACCATATAGGAGAGACCTACCATAACGGCCTAACTTTACCACCTGGCATTCGGCCCTTAAGGCCTACTTATGGTATAACAATCCTGGCTACAACCGGCCCTACCATACAAGGTAGAATCACACTGGTCGTTCGGCCACATCATATCAAGATGTAAACAAGAAATCCCGGGCCATTGACTAGGATGGTCTACTAGTCTCTGGACACCGTCTAGGGTAGGGATAGCTAGTCCCACCCAAGTGGGGTATGACACCTAGTGGGGCCGCTGGTGCATCTCAAGACCCAATCACTGGCCGAGCCAAGCCTTGATCATTTCCGACCTCCATGCTTCTCGACGGACCATCTCAAGAACATCACACAATCAAATGTCCTAGGTTTCCTTATATACACTTCGGACGGTTGCCCGTATCAAATCCTAATTCGATCTGTAGGGTCAACAAATTAATGTTGTGCTACCCAAAAATGTGTACACCTAACAGTTCTAGGTTTTAAAAAAATGAATACTAGAAGTCCTAGAAGTTGTGTCATCTCCTAGCTAGGTTTCCATATATACTATGCATCTTGCAATGTCCAACGTGTTATCTAGCATTATACGCTACCTTGGGTCAGGAATTCTATGAACCGACCTTGGAATTCCACCCATGAACACTTCAGGACAGCATATGTAATTTAAAGAAAGGTAAGTATAATTTACAACAACTACTATATATAACTACGAGATTCATCAATAATTATTTATACACTGCATTTGGAATTAAATTCAATAAGAAACAATTTATCTAGCATGGTAAGATAACAATAAATTCAACAACGCATGAAATACTAAGCATGGTAAAAAGATTACATCATTTCAAAAATTAAAGAGGAATGAGCTAAAGATAGTCACTACGCTATCATTCCTTCAATTACCTGAATCAATAAATTAACTTGCTATAGTTAGAATTCTTCCTAAATGTCATCATGTCTCTATTGTTTTAGCACTAACTATGGAAATTACCATCTAAAGCTCACCCTCTCCCTCCCCTAGGCTTGGCCGAGCCTTGAGCAAGGTAAACCTTACTCGGCCATGCCTCATAGGGTAGGAAAGGAAGAGGAGAATTAATCCCCGACCCTAATTCATTGTCTCCGCTATATCTTAATTGCATATTGACTAGTCTGCCCCTCCCCCTACACTCGGCCGAACCCTTCTCATGAAGTTTTTGGGTTCACTCGTCCAATCCTATGAGTTTTAGGGAAGATGAGTTTCTTAAAACGTGAAATCGACGATTAAGAATCCACTATTCATGAACTTGAGATCATCCGAGGGCTCTACTTCCGTCAAGGGAATTGGGGAAAATTTTGGAATGACCTTTTCCCATTTTCCCATGATTCGGCAGCCTTAGAACTCGATAAATCGACGAGAAAACAAGACGATCCGACAAGAATTGATACAAAACAATGAATACACAACTCCGAAACCAAGATTCGTCGGAAACTCGCGAGAAAACACATCCGAGCACTTCTAGGGGTTCGGCTACCCGCCTCCCCCAATCCTTCAAATCTAACCACTCACCTTTGCTAGAGGAAGATGAAGGATCGAGCATTGACGACCTTGAATCTTCCGACGACGACTCGAAACCCGGATCGACCAAGACCTATCTCCATTGCTCTTTCTCCCCCTCTCCCTATGCGCTGCCTTGTGTGACTCCAGGATGAGTCACACGGCAGCTTGGATGAGGGATTTTAATCCCTCATCTAACCTTCCATTTTGGCCTTTGACTCTTACTCCTGACTCGACTAAGCCCGAGCTCGACAACACGAGTCAATTTTAACTCGATTAAGGTATAAATGCAGAAAAGGAAAGAGTCATTTCCCAATTTAATTGCATACATCATTAGTCGAGTCATACCTTTTACTCGAGGCGATCCTAAGGCCCGACTCGACTATCAGCGGGTCCGACGCGCTGCACCAAAATAGATTTTTATATTAGGATTTTTTTTTCGGGTCTTACAAATATATTATAGACTTATTGAATAATCGTTGAAAATAATTTTTAATTATAAATTTTTTATATTAGCTTCGTAATTTTTAAATATCAAATTTTGATTATTTTAAAGAAAATTTATATAATTTAAAATTTCATTTTTAATTTAATTATCTACATATATATAATTTAATTTAATTTTCATTTTTTTCACATTTTATTTTATTTTATTTTATCTTATATATTATATAAAACACATCTTCATGTGGACATGCGTTGCTTCAACTTGAAACTGTATTCCATCCACAACAATTTTTATATCTAATTTATTAATTAAATTAATTTCTAATATTATTAAAATTGAAAATAATTAATTTCAATTTTTTTTAAATTAATATCATTATGTTTAATTTCTAAATTTCCAAATCTATTTAATTAACTATGATTACGTTTCAAATAAAGTCGGTTTAAATTCCAATTAATTACTCTTAATTTCTAATTTATGACTCTATTTTTAATCATGCATATCAATTTTTCTAATTTTCAACAATAATCTTAACTTATCTTTATATAATAAAAATAACTAAGTCTGGAATAAATAAGGTAGTAATTTTCTGCTCTTTTTTTGTCTTTCCTACTCATCTTTATATAATAAAAGTAACTAAGTATGGAATAAATAAGATAGTAATTTCTCGCTTTTTCTTTCTCTTTCCCACTCATTTAATAAAAAAAAGTTTTTTCCCGCTCATTTTGGACTATTTTCGCTCATTTAATAAAAAAGAAATTTTTATGGACATTTCTATAAAATCATTAAATGGACATTTATGTAATTTAAAGAATTTTTAAACAAGTTTTGAGATTTTTTTATGAATGGATCTTTTTTAAAGAATTTCACAAAAATATTCATGAAATAAGCGAAAAATAATCCTTAAATGCGTGAGAAAATATGTTACATTTTGTACAAAAGTGTGTAAAACGTCACAAACTTTTTCAAAAAATATATAAAAAAAAGTAAAAAAAATCTTAAAAAATATATGAATTGTATTTATTATAATAAAAATATATTTTAGAGGTATAAAAAATATGGCCTGAAAATATCGGAAATATTATTTTTGAAAAGTTTGGATCATAATTTAAAAACTATTTTTAAAATTTTGGTTTAATAAAATTATATTTTTAATTTAATAGGAAAAAGTGAAATTTTATGTCATTTTAATATAAATTCATGTCGGGGGGAATGTGATTGGAGCATAAAAGAATATGATTTTAATAAGCATGATTGAAATTTAATTTACATTTACATATAAATATAAATATAGATTATATAGTTTACATTTTATATAATATACAAAACACATCTTTATGTGGACACGTGTCGCTTCCGCATGAAATTGTATTCCCTCTAAAACAATTTTTCATATTTAATTTATCAATTTACCAATTAAATTAATTTTTATTTTTTAAAATTAATATTATTATGCTTAATTTCATCATTTTCAAATCCATTTAATTAACTATGATTATTTTCCAAATAAAACCGGTTTAAATTCCAATTAATTACTCTTAATTTCTTCATTTCTGACTTTATTTTTAATTATGCATCTCAAATTTTCTAATTTTCAACTCAAATCTTATCTTATATTTATCTTTATATAATAAAAGTAACAAAGTCTTGAGTAAATAAGGAAGTATTTTCCCGCTATTTGTTGAATCATTCCCGCTCATTTAATTTAAACAGAAGTTTTTTCCGCTCATTTTGGGCTATTCTCGCTCTTTTAATAAAAAAAAAAAGAAGTTTTGATGGATATTTCTATAAAATTATTAAATGGAAATTTATGTAAATTAGGAAATTTGAAAAATAGAAAAAGTAAAAAATTCTGAAAAAAAATATGAAATGTATTTATTATAATAAAAATATTTTTTAGATATATAAAAAAATGTTGTTTGAAAATATAGGAAATATTATTTTTGAAAAATTTGGATCGTAAGTTAAAAATCATTTTTAAAATTTTGATTTAATAAAACTATATTTTTAATTTAATAGGAAAAAGAGAAATTTTATGTCATCTTAATATAAATTCATGTTAGTATAAAAAGAAATGTGATAGAAGAATAAGGAATATGATTTTAATAAGTATGGTTAAAATTTAATTTACATTTACATATAAATATAGACAATATAGTTGACATTTTAATAATTAATTTTGAAATTTTTTAAATTAATATTATTATGCTTATTTTTTTCAATTTTCAAATCCATTTAATTAACTATGGTTATTTTTCAAATCCATTTAATTAACTATGGTTATTTTTCAAATAAAAATGATTTAAATTCCCATTAATTACTCTTAATTTCATAATTTCCGACTCTACTTTTAATTATGTATGTTAAAATTTCTAATTTCCAACTCTAATATTATCTTATCTTTATATAATAAAACTAAGAAATTCTAGAGTAAATAAGAAAGTATTTTTCCGCTCATTTAATTTAAAAAGAAGTTTTTTCGGCCCATATTGGGCTATTCTCGCTCATTTAATAAAATAAAAAAAGTTTTGATTGATATTTCTATAAAATTATTCAATGGACGTTTATGTAAATTAGGAAATATTTTTTAAAAAAAAAAAGTAAAAAAATTCTGAAAAAGATATATTAAATATATTTATTATAATAAAAATATATTTTAGATGTATAAAAAAATGTGGTATGAAAATATAGGAAATATTATGTTTAAAAATTTTAGATCGTAAATTAAAAATGATTTAATATTATGTTCAAAAGTTTAAAAATGATTGGGTGACCATGCTAGAGGCTCGGGTGATCAAGTTGGCTGAGGAGCTCTGTAGGGAGCGAGAGTTGAGGCAGCAGCAGTGTCAGCCTGTGCCGCCAGTGGCACCTGTGGCACAGGGGGCAGCGGAGTCGGTGCCCCAGTTGTTAGGGAGGCAGTGTCAGGCAGCGTTGCATACAAAGATTTTGTTCAATTAAGACTGTCGTAGTTTACAGGCACAGACCTTGGTGTGGAGGTGACGACTTTTCTAAACTACTGTCACCAGTTGTGCGAGGTGTTGGGATGCTCTTCAGTAGCCATGGAGCAAATGGTGGGTTTGCAGCTGAGGAGACTTGCTAAGGAGTGGCTCCATGTGTGGAGGTCCCGTAGGGGGGTTGATGAACCACCCCCTGTATATATGGGAGGAGTTGTACGAGAGATGAAGGATCGAGAAATGGGCGAAATGGGCGGCTATGGTGGAGAAATATCTACCCAGGAGTGTACGAGAGAAGAGAGCAAGGGAATTCGAACAACTCAAGCAGACCAGCGGTATGTCAGTGGCAGAGTACGAGGTGGAGTTCACACGCTTATCACGGTACCATCCCGTGCTAGTGGCGACTAAGACGGACAGGGTCAGGCGAGTCGTGGAGGGACTGAGAGTTCAGATTGGCAAACTAATTCACTTTACTGAGGACTCTACCTTCACCCAGGTGGTGGATGAGGCAATACGAAAGGAGTCGATGGTATCAACTGATCTACAGGAGGGGTCAGCTAGGAAGAGATTCAGGCCGTAGGGATTTGGCAAGCGATAGAGTTTTTCTGAGGGCATGGTGTCTGGAGCAACTCGTCCGTTCGGATGGGGGCAAGGCAGTTTCAGATGTCACCCAGGTACCGGGTCGGGGGCCACTCAGAGGACAATGGGGTCTGAGGTGCAGAGAAGGGCTGAG
Organism: Canna indica; assembly: GCA_034359265.1. Lineage (NCBI taxonomy): Eukaryota > Viridiplantae > Streptophyta > Magnoliopsida > Zingiberales > Cannaceae > Canna > Canna indica. The sequence goes on from CP136893.1 coordinate 44,434,024, forward strand.
ATACCGCAGTGTGGGCAGTGTAGGCGGAGACACACCGGGATATGCTTTGGTCGTACAAATGCCTACTTCGGGTGTGGACAGCCGGGTCACATCAAGAGGGACTGTCTAGTCAGAGGTGGTTCTAGTGCAGCACAGTCCAGAGGGAAAGCACCGGTGTTCGCAGCTTCTGTTGCACAAAGAGGTCAGCCTCAGGGTTCAGGGTAGCAGCATGCCAGTGGATCTGGGAGAGCTCCTGCACGAGTATTCACTATGACTCGAGATGGTGCTGAGGCGTCTAAGACCGTGGTGACAGATATCCTTGCAGTTTGTTCCATACCTCCATTTATTCTATTTGATCCTAGAGCTACTCATTCCTTTATTTTTGATAACTTTGCTATAAAGCTTGATAAAGAAAAAGATTTTCTTGTGATACCCTTTGTTGTATCAACGCCGACAGGACATTCTGTCCATGTTGAGATAGTTTTCAAGGACTGTGAGGTGTCCATTGGTGGGCATGCTTTGGAAGCAGAATTGGTAATTCTACCCACCTTAGAGTTGGATGTGATATTGGGCATGGACTGACTATCCTCTCACTATGCCTCTATGGATTGTAGAACGAAGGCTATTACTTTTAATAAGCCAGGCATGCCGTTGTTCACTTTTCAGGGTGAAGGTAGAGAGGAATCTTTCGGGGTTATTTCAGCCCTTAAGGCCCGGAAGTTGCTCGTGAATGGCTGTCAGTCATTTATAGCTTTTGTGTCTGTGGCTGAGGAAGGTGAAATTTCGGTCAAAAAGGTAGAGGAGACACCGGTGGTTAGTGAATATTCAGATGTTTTTCCAGAAGAGCTTCCGGGTTTGCCGCCGGTTCGAGAGGTTGAGTTCTGCATTGATTTACAGCCAGAGGTGAAGCCAATCTCAATTCCCCCATATCGTATGGCACCAGCTGAGTTGAGAGAGCTGAAGGCTCAATTGCAAGAATTGATGGATTTGGGTTTTATTCGCCCTAGTGTGTCACCCTGGGGAGCGCTGGTACTTTTTATTAAAAAGGAGGATGGATCCATACAGATGTGTGTTGATTACCAGTAGCTAAATAAAGTGACGATCAAGAACCGCTCCCCACTCCCGAGGGTTGACGATCTCTTTGATTAGTTGCAGGGAGCACAGTGGTTCTCTAAGATCGACCTAAGATCAGGGTATCACCAGTTGAGGATCCGAGATCAGAATGTTCAAAAGACAGCCTTTAGGACGAGATATGATCATTACGAGTTTTTGGTCATGTTCTTCGGGTTGATATAGCAAAATGATTTAGTTATTGAAATTTATTAACCAGTATAGTTAATTCATTGTATCAAATTGATTTACCCAATTAAATTAATTATATTTTTGCTAAAATTTACAAAAAAAAATCATTGTAAATAAATTTAAAATTTAAAATTTGATTAGATGAATATTGCATTACCTCTCCACATTTATAAGTTAATCTAGCATCTTCATATATAAAAATATTGGCTCCAAAATTTTATTAAATTAGGTTTTTGAAAATTTTGAATTCTATATTAAAATAATTGTGAAATATGGCCTAAAATTTCCAAAAAAAATGTCAAAAAAACTTCGTTCATACATAAGTTCATATTAGAATTTTTGTTATTTTTGGAGAATTTTAGGATTTGTTTTAAAGTTTCAAATACTAAATCAAAAACGATTTTGATACCGTATCATAAAATCTCGAAATGTCCTTTCTAGATATCTCTTTTTTTTCTCAATGCAGAAATAGAGTTATTTAGGATGAGCTTAACTATGATAAACGATCATTAGCTATAGAACATGCCCGACTCCTTTCTAATTTTACAATTGAACAAAGAAATATATACAATAAGATCATGCTTAGAATCGCTTAAAATCGTGGAGGATTCTGTGTGAGATGTTGTGCATGTTAAGATCATACGATAATATATTGTGTATGCTGCCATTAATTCATCTTATTTATGGAGATACTATGTGAGATGCTAACATTAACAAGACATATGAGGTTGCACTCAGGAAATTCATTGTATGAAACTCAATAACTGAAAGATCTCTCCAATTGGATATTAAGCATTGGAAATGAGACCCTTGGTGATGCTAATGATGAGGATATCAATATAAAGATTCATGATGATTTGCTCATATAAGAAACTGCTGATCCATTTGTTGCAATTGCGAATGTCATTTATCTATCGATTTTAGACAACATGAGCGATCTCAATTACTTGTAGCACAAAGCTATCTTAGTACCTACCAATAAATTAGTTCAAATGGTGAATAATTTTATACTGTCTTTGGTTCTTGGTGAAATGAAGATTTATCTCAGCTTTGACAGCCCCTGTTCATCCGATGGTGGCTGTGATTCAATTAATGACATTCATACGCTCGAACTTTTGAACATCATTTCATGTTACAGTCTTCCAAACCATGAATTGAAGCTCAAATTCAGTGTTCCTGTCATGCTTTTGAGAAACATAGATCAATGTTCAAGTCTATGCAATGAGACTCAACTTGAGATAATTCGAATGGGTAAACATGTGTTGAAATGAAAAATAATATCAAGAACCAATATAGGGGATACAATTTTTATTCGAAGATAGATATTGACGCCATCAGATATAAAAATTCCTTTTAAATTTCAAGGGAGACAATTTTCAATATATATTTGTTTTGCTATGATCATAAATATGAGCCAAGGTCAAAGTCTTAAACATGTTGGAGTATATCTAGAAACATGTGTCCTCTCATTATCAACTGTTGGTATTTCTAGAGTAATCAACAGTTGTGGTTTGAAATTTCTTATACATGACAACGATGACAATGAAATAAATAGCACTACAAATGTTGTTAAAAGAAAGTCTTTCATAATATATAATAAATAAATTATTTTATTTTTTAAAGGTTAGTTTACAAGAAAATCTTCCATAGTGTGTATTTTATATTCATTTATAATTTAATTTAAAATAAAATGTTAATTTTTCTTTTGTAAGTAATTTAATACCTAATATGTTGATATATAATTCAATATTATTGTTATAAAAAATTATTTAAAATATTTTTCTTTTATTTATTTTTAAAAATTTAAATTTTACACTCCAAAATATATTTTCCATAACTTATTACATTTCCAAATATCTATGTATGCAATAAATGGTGATATCTAATTCAATATTGTTTTAGTATATATAATTTCTATTCAAAAAATAGATACAATTGTTTTAACTCAACAATTAAATTTATAAATGCATATCGCTAATTGATTTATCTTTATTCAAATAATTTTTATAGCATAATTAAATCGTGCATAGCACGGGTGTCATACTAGTATATAATAAAAGTAACTAAGTCTGGAATAAATAAGTTAGTAATTTCCTGCTTTTTTTTCTCTTTCCTGCTCATTTAATAAAAAAAAAAATTTTATGAACATTTCTATAAAAATCATTAAATCGACATTTATGTAATGTGGATGCACAAAAATTCTTTTTGGATTTTCTTATGAATGAATCTTTTTTAAAAAATTTTACAAAAATATCCATGAAATAAGCGGAAGCAGGAAATAGTCCTAAAATGAGCAAAAACAAATGTTTCATTTTACGCAAAAGTGCGTAACACGTCACAAACTTTTTTCAAAAAAAATAATATAAAATATAAAATTCTGAAAAAAAAATATGAATTGTATTTATTATAATAAAAATATATTTTAAAGGTATAAAAAATGTGGCCTGAAAATATCAGAAATATTATTTATGAAAATTTTGGATCATAAATTAAAATCCATTTTAAAATTTCGGTTTAATAAAATTATATTTTTAATTTAATAGGAAAAAGATAAATTTTATGTCATTTTAATATAAATTCATGTTGGTATAGAAATTAATGTGATTGGAGCGTAAGGAATATGATTTTAATAAGCATGGTTGAAATTTAATTTACATTTACATATAAATATAAATATAGACTATATAGTTGACATTTTATTTTATTTTATCTTATATTATCTTATATATTATATAAAATACATTTTCATGTGACAATTTTAAAATTAGAAATTTAGGAAATAAATATAAATTACAGAATTAATATAATTTTACTTAATAATTTTAATTTAAAAAAACACATCTCTATTAGACAAGTGTCGCTCCAACATTAACCATTTTAATTTTCCACATATGTAAATGTTAAAATTCTAATTAAATATTTATAATTTCTAAATTCATGCATTTGTTTGATAAATCTATTTAAATAAATTTTAAACTCAGCTACATTTGAAAATAAATAAAAAATTTAAAATTAATATAATTTTACTTAGTAAATCTAATCATTCTAATTCAAAAAAAAATACATCTTCGTGTATAGACATGTTGGTTTCACATTAATATGTGTTCCATTAAAATTCTAATTAAATATTCATAATTTTCTAATTCACTTATTTATTTAATAAAATTAAATAAATAAATTTTTTGTAATACCCGCTAAATTATTTTGTGTATATTTATTTCAGCGGGTTGCGTGTGACGCGAGATGGCGCGCGCGGGTTTGAGCATTGATGCTTAGCTTAAGGTGAGACCCGATTACTCTAAAAATTTTCTTGATTAAAATAGAAGAGGTAAAATATTTTATGTGTCACATAGTTAAAGAGGACTTCGAGGGGAATCCATCGGTTCAACCGGATCCGAATTTGGACTTAGTTCGGGTGACATAGAGAATGTTTAGTGAACCACTTAAGTTAGGGGTAGATTTGTAATTTCAGCCCAAGTTATTGGAAAAAATATATATAATAAAATCCCTGTCACCTAAGGGGGGCGTATGGCACTGTAGCCGCACGCAACCCGAGGCGCTTGGGAGAGAAGGGGCAGCGACCAAGGTTTTGAGCGGGGTGTCCGATCCGGTCGGAAACTCGCGAATCGTCGGCGTCGAGCATCAATAGGCCTTCCCTACTACTTGTTTTCTCCAATTTCTTCCCGGTGAGTGGTTCTTGCACCTCTTGTTTTGGATTCTTCCATTCCACTGGTACCCGCCCACTGTCTCTCAAGAACTTGGGAATTTTGGATCAATTTCCTAATTGATTTAGATGAATGGCCTATCATGTAATTGTAATCCTCCTTGGTTTGATAAAAGCATGTTTGGCTGTGGAATTGTGAACCCTAGATTTAGGAATTCCTCCTCATCATTGACCGCACACCTCCAGGAAGCAACCTGAAATCTTTAGGTATTATATGGATTATTTTCTTTAATTCGGTGTGAGAGAATGAGTGCTTGATTGCTAAATTAAACACCAAACTAAGGTTACTAGGATTGGTTGCACATCCTTCTCGTGACCGCTTGCTTTGGGTGTATGAAATTTGAGAATTTGGATTTGCTTTCTTATTGTGATTGGCTGAAAGTTATAGTTGCTGAAATTAAGTTTGGCTGAAATTATAGTTGTTGAAATTGTGATTTGTTGAATGTATATTTTGCTGAAATTATAGTTTGATGAAATTATATGCTATAAATTTTATAGTAATATTGTTGAAATCCTTTGTAATTGAGACTTAGATTTCATATAATGAAATGCTGAAATTTCATTTGGCATGGTGCTGAAATGGTACACATAATAGAAGCTGAAATATGTTGTGCTGAAAATTTAGTCAAATTTATGCTCATTTGATTTAGTAGTTTGATCAGTCAATTTAATGCGAAAGGTACTGGTGTAACCTATCAATTTGCATGTAAGGTATACTTTGGGAACATAGGAAGTACTTAAGTGACTTGAACAGTAACGTGGGGGTAGGAAATGGATGATTTCAGTAAGCTAAAATTTTCGTAGTGCATGTTAATCGGGTCGGGATACGGTCTCGGTGTGACGTTCCTAATCCATCATAAACAATTGGGGTTTTAGTTGATACTTGGGATAAGTGAACCTTGGGTGTGTTGACACGAGGATGTGACCCTCGGGTAGTGGTCCGGGGCATATTAGGCCGAGTGGTGCGTTCCACGCACGAGATACATGGGGCCGGTGGGCCGAGTAGTGCGCGTAGCGCACGTGATGACTATGGGCCGCATGCAGGCCGAGTGGTACGCACAGCGTACGAGCGATCATGGGTCGGAGGGCCTTCCTGACCGAGCGGGTGTTGGATCTAGAGGGCCTTCCTAGACCAGTGAACCCGAGCAGAAAAATAGTTGGGTACTGAGTCTAGAGGGCCTTCCTAGACCAGTGACCCGAGTAGAGATAAAGTATGCACTGGTGCTAGAGGGCCTTCCTAGACCAGTGACCTGAGTAGAGATACAATGGTATTGGTTCTAGAGGGCCTTCCTAGACCAGTGTACCCGAGGGGGAGAGGCAGTTGGACACTGAGTCTAGCGGGCCTTCCTAGATCAGTGAAACTGAGGAAAGTAACTAATTGGGATTCAGAACTTAGAAAGTGCTTCCCGTAGAGTCAGATGGAATTGTTTTCCTTACATGTATAACTTGATATATTGTATGCACTGCCATTATTGAATTCCATTTCCTAAGGATTGGGAGACCATTCACTGAGTTTTATACTCACTTTTACTCACATGTTTGTTTTGCAGAGCGTGACCCTGAGGTATGGCGCAGCTGATGAGGACGGACTCCAGTAGCGATCTCGTGAGCTGGTTGGCGTAGTCGAGTCTAGTTGAGTCGAGTCCTATTTGCTAACTAAGACATTATAGTCTTTAGAGTGTCATGGAGTTGTTTAAACTTTTGTTGAATCATTTTTGTGAGATATCTAGTATGTGGATTGTCTTTATCACTGATGTTGCTATTGATTATTTCCTAGTTATGTTATAGACACCTGGTTTTCAAGTTGTACCTATTTAAATGTTTGTATAATGGGTTAGGCTTCGGGGTGCTTGACTGCACTCTGGCCGGTCACGTGACTAAATTTTGGGGCGTGACATTTTTGAAATTAGAAAATTAGGAAATAAATAAACATTTCGAAATTAATATAATTTAAATTAGTAATTTCCTAATTCACACATTTATTTGATAAAATTTGAAATTAGAAACTTAAGAAATAAATAAAAATTTCGAAATTACTATAATTTTTCTTAAAATTCTAATAATTCTAATTCAACAAAAACATATTTTTGAGTAATTATAACCAAAATCAAAAGCTTAATAATCTTATTAATTGTTGTGAAATTTCCATGTCACACCTCAACTCAGGGTCACGTGACCGGCTAGGGTTTTTGTCTTACCCTAAAGTCTACCATGTACACTGAATAGCAAAATACTGTGGATACACATCAACCAGAAAACATAAAAGTAGAAGAACACGACACAAACTTTTATTTGATTTAAAAGAAAGTTTCGAACAATTTTTAAAACAGTTGTAAGAACAAACCAAATTAAGAACAACTCGAGTTAAAAGTCAAATCTATGTTTTCAAATTAAACATCACTTAGTGTATATAAAGAAACAACCTTAAACATCACGACTATGACTACTGGGCGCTGCTACGAGATCTATGCCACTGTCTGCCCTCCAGCTGCACCATGACTCCAAGCCTCACCTCACTGGTTGGGCTATGCAAAAACAAGAGAAATAAATCGTGAGTCCACATGAGACTCAGTGAGCGGTCCTTCCGAACCTCCACATAAATCCCCATTAACAACATGCATATAAGTCAGCAAATTTATAAATTTAGGGATCTAATCTAGTCATGATATGACAATCGATCGTCCTGCATAAATGTGTTTTGATTTTGGTTACAACCGGCCAAAACGGCCCTACCAAACTGGGCAACACTCGGCCACTAGAACCTGTTCTAGAACTAGTGGCTCAGCTCTGCCCAGCCTTTACCACAAAATAATGATTCGGCCATACGGCCCACATGTCACATAAGGAAAGTCAGAGCAATCATCGGGCCGTCGACTAGGATGGTCAACTAATCTCAGGAACCCACCAGGTTAGGGATAGCTAGTCCCACCCATCTCGGGTCTACCGTTAGCGTGGTCCACTGACGAAATCTCAAGACCCACTACCACCCGAGTCTAACACCTAGCAAGCCCGCTGGTGTAATCTCAAGACCTTAACCACCCACCGAGTCAAGCATTAGTCATTTCGACCGTCCATGCTTCTCAGCCGACCATCACAATCATAATACACAAGCAAAGTGTTCTAAAGTTTCCTTAATTAACCCCGGGCATTCACCTGTATCCAGCCCCCTCATTCCGGGCCATACTAGCCGCACGCTAATGCCCGCTGATTGTTTCCTAGGTGGAAAACATAACTTGTCTGCATTCAAGTTTTCCCGATAATGTAAGCACCTTATAATTTTCTTATAAGTATCTAGCGTCATTCGACAGATTCCTTAAGTGTAAATTACATGTCATAAGCATAGAAATGTCCAAATACAAATATGTCACAGCACATAAGTTATAAGGGAAGTATTCTACAACTACTACCATAAATAATAACATGCTTTCAACAATAAGGTAATTAAATTCTGCATTTAATCAATAAATTCCAGCAAGGTAATAATTGGACTAACATAGTAAGAATTCAATAATAGTAAAATTAATGGAGGAAATTTCTTAAGATGATATGCCATACGAAATTCTAACCATATGTACACTATCAAGAATATTTCCTTATAGCATGATGTTCTCAATCTATCAATACTAACATTTCATATAATAATTGAGTGATCCATATGAAATCAAGGATTTAATACCCTATATGTGAATGTGAAACAAATCGAACCATTTTCCCCTCCTCACACGTACTCGATCGAGGCTACCCAAGGTTGCTCATGCTTGGCCGAGAGCAACCAGGGTAGGGACAAAGGTCCTCGGCCATGGTTGGGAGGAGTCAAGTCATCAATCATGAGAAAAACTCGATCCAAGGGCTTCCGACCACTCTAAGAAATTGGGAAAAAAAATCGGCATGACCTTTCCCCCTTTTCCTCAATGTGGCCGGCCCTAATCATCAAAATGACGCACAAAATCTCTATTCATCGCTTCTACTGTTCTACATGGTTCGGCCACATGCCTCACCCTACCAACCGAGGTTCGGCCACTCACCTTGATCAAGGAAGAAGGATGGATGAGCGACGACGATCTCGATCTTTCCGACGGTGGTCCGAATCCGGCGCCGACCCTAAGTTTTCCCCTCCTCCCTCTCGCTTATCGGGTTGCGTGCAGCTCCAATGATGAGCCACACGATTGCTAGGGGGATGAGGGATTTATTCCCTCATTTTCCCTTGACTATTTTGCCCCTTCCAGTCACTTAGCCCCTACTCGACTCAATCCGGGCCCGATTTGAGCCCCGACTCAATCCGCAAACACGATTTTGAACTCGACTCTACTAAATCATCTTATGACTAAGAAGGATGGAACATTTATCAAATAAAATTTTATAAGGCTTAAATTATACCTTCTACTCGTGGCAATTTCGTGACTCGACTCGACTAACTCCTGATCCAGTGTGCTGCACCAAAATAAATTTTATATTAGGAAACCTCGGGTCTTACATTCCAAATTTCAAATTTCCTAATTCCAAATTCTTAATTAATTTTGAAATTTAAAATTAATAATCTTATTAATTATTGCATATTAATTACCAAATTTACAAATTTTTCAAAATTTCAAGTGTAGTGTAGGATATCAATTGTTCTCTTTTCTCTTTTCTTCTTTTATTTTCGTACTAAAATAATGACCCACTATTATTTAGTTAGGATCAATACAGTTGTGGAGATTGCCCAATTTCAATAATTCTAATTTCAAGGAATTTATCGAAAGGGTTCTTATCGATGGAAATGTAAGGTTTTTATTTTCGTGTTTTTAAAACAATTTAATAAATTTTAAAATAATTATTCATTTTATTGATTATTGATGTAGGGTGCTCAATTTTATTGATTTTTGTTTTTATTCATTATATTCTTATTTTCATTTTATTACTACTTACTTGCAAATCATACTCTTTTATGATTATAAAATGTACTATATTCATATAAATTTTTTACTTTTCAATTTATATTTTGTAAGGACCTATTTTTGATGTTTTTAATTTTATAATTATTATTCTTTTGAATAATTAATGAAAATAGTTTTTAATTAATGAAAATAGTTTTTTGAGTTTTTGAAATATCAATTTTCAGGTTTGTTTTTAATAGTATTTCAAATCTAAAGAAATTTACGAAGTTTAAAATAATATTCTAATTTATCTCAATTTGTTATTTTGAAACTTTTTGTTTTTTTATATAATTTAATTTTTGAAACTATAGAATTTACCTAATTTTGATGTTTTTAATTTTATAATTATTATATTTCAAATGCTAATTGAAAATAGTTTTTAATGTGTTGAATTATTTTTTATATTAGTTTTTTAGTTTCTGAAATATCAATTTGTAAAGTTGTTTTTAATAGTATTTCAAATTCAAAGAAATTAATGTTGATTCTAGATTTATATTTTATTAATATTTTCACTCCCCTTTAAAAATATTAGTATTTATTTTATATTTATATTTTATCAATAATTCAATATCTTATTATTATAAATTTTAATTTATTTTTATATTTTCTATATTTATTATTTGAACATTTACTTTTTATGGTGATAATTATAAAATTTATTCTAATTATTTTAAATTTTTCATGTAAAATATCATTACTATAAAAATTTTAATTATAAAAATTGTCTATAAAATAAATACATTTTAAAATGAATGTATACCATTATATATAAATATTATTTATTTTTTGAAGTAAAAAAAATTACTTGAAAGTTATTAGTATTGATTCTAGATTTAAATTTTATTTTTTAAAAAAGAAAGACTAGATTTAGATTTTATTAACATTTCATTCTTTTATGATTACAAGTTTTAACTTATCTTTATATATTTATTTTTTGAACCTTTATTTTTTATGTTGACAACTATGGATTTACTAAATAATTGTTGGAAATAGTTTTTATTGTTAGAATTATTTTTTATATTATTTTTATGCTCTTAAAATATGATTTTCCTTTTATTTTTTTGAATAAAAATTATGTAATTTAGATTCTATTTTATTTTTGAATTAGTTATCTATACTAATGCAATTTTAGTTTTACTTTATATTTACATTATATTTGAATTTATAGTTTAAGATATATATTTCAGTTTTATTTGTTTGAAATAGTTTTGATATTTTTAATCAAAAATAAATTACTATATTATTTTTATTATTATTATTTTTTAAAAATACTCTGAATATGACAAAAAAAATTTTAGTGTGTCCAAAGCGATTGTGTCCATAATTAAAATTTATCATATTATCCCTTACAATCTACGTTAATTGTTGTAGTTTAATTTTCATTATCTCTCTCTCTCTCTCTCTCTCTCTCTCTCTCTCTCATCTTTCTCTTCCGCATGAAATAAATTGGAATTAATTAGAAGTTTAATTAATTTGATAATTAATATGTTTAGTAATATTTTTTATTTATTTTGTATTTGTGACACCTATGGAATGCCCTCCCAAATAAAAGGTCAAATGAATGTGGATCCCATTAATTAAAATTCATAAATATTAAAATTTTAATTATTTTAATGCACCGTCTACTAAATTGTATTAATATGTGGTTCCTAAAACCACTCCAATATAGAAATAAATAACAGTCACTTTTGACTTTTGAAACTTCATGACATGCATAATGAAATTTTGAGGTAAATAATTAATTAATGTGATTTTACTATTCATTTCATATTCTTCGAGTTTTAATTTTGAGTATTAAAATTTTAATTATTTAATGCACCGTACTAATTAAAATTGTAATGTATGATACTTATTGTAATTGTAATAAATTAATTAATTGTCACGTTAAATAAGTGTCTCTAATTCACCCCACTAATTGATTCTTTCATCTCTTATTTGTTTTTATCCATGATTTTATATAGTAATTAAGATTTATATTTCATAATTTAAACGGATTCATAATGGATTAAGTTTTTTACTAAATTTTTAAATTCTTTTTACTTTTCATATATTTTTTAGTTAAATAAAATAATATTGCGCTGGTAGAGTTTGTTCAATGCTATTTTTTTTCTAAAAATATGAAATTTTAATATTTTTTATTTTTAAAAACAATTACAAGTGCACTCATATATGATAATTATTTTCATATATAATAATTATAGCCAATTATTTATTCCATAATCCACTCAAATTATAATTTTTGATTACTTTATTCATTAATTAATTAAACACTTTCTATTTATATATTGCACTAATTGATATCTATTTCACCATTTATTAATCTATTGGAGTGAACTTTGTTATCTTAAAAATATGAATATTAATGTTGGTTCCATATTTGAATCTTTAGAATTTTACTCTTTTATTATTTTAAATTTAACTATATATATCTTTTTGACGGTAATATATTATAGACTTATCGAATAATCGTTGAAAATAATTTTTAATTATAAATTTTGTCACACCCCAAAACCCAGGCATGACCGCCCAGAGTCATGTACTTCGAAGCCTAACTCAATCATAAAAACCAATAATTACGAAACCTTGCACAATTCATAAAGAAAACCAGTTTTCATTCAATAAACATAATGGATCAAGATTCCAAAACCGATCAATAATTAATCCGAAGATTTCAAATATGTATGATTTATATAGAACAAATCCAGTAATCATAGACAAAGTTTTGACTTTCAAAACACGAAAACAAAGTTTAGACACCCATCCAACTAAGAAGAAGTATAAGTGACCCTACGGACTCAATATATTCCCCGACCACGACGTGTCATGAGACGCGCTGCTCCTGCCGCCACCAGCTGCGCTACGACAATCTAGTACCTCTCTGATCTTGCTCAATGGTTGAAAACAACAACAATATAAACCGTAAGTCTGCTAGGACTTAGTGAGTAATTATCCCTCAATCCACCATGTACATTAACAACAAGCAACAATGAATGATTATTTAGAATATAATTTAACGAATGCATGTGTTATTCCTCATGCAAATTAAATTCAGCAGTATACATATAGCCCTGCATCCAAGCATACAATGTGTATAATGTACATCAGTATTAACCATAATAAGAATTAAACATCTATAGCACCATCAACCAATCAAACAAGCCACCCGAGTCGGTCGTCAGTGTGGCAATGCTGACGAGCTTCCCAGTCCAAGGCCCCGTCGGTCCAATATCCAGGGACCCGTCGGTCCCACTACTAGAAACTTGGTCTTCAGCAACGGCTATCAGCAACGGCCTCTCAAGCCGTTGCTATTTGCAACGGCATTCTTACGGCTGCTTGAGCCGTTGCAGATATGTTGTATCTGCAACGGCTTTCTAACGGACATGCGAGCCGTTGCTGATGATGTTAATTATCAGCAACGGCTTTCTAACGGATGAGTGGGCTGTTGCAGATGATAACTTATTAGCAACGGCTTGCTAACGGACAAGTGAGCCGTTGCTGATGATAACTTATCAGCAACGGCTTTCTAACGGGCGAGTGAGCCGTTGCTGATAAGTTTATATAGGTCGTAGATCGCGCCCGCCCCCCTTCTTCCTCCCGCTGCTACCGCCGCCGCCTCCTCTCCTGCCTCTCGCCGCCGACGCCGACGACACCTCCTGCTGCTGCCGACACTGTCAGGTATGTGCCCTCCGGTCGGCCGTCTCTTCCCGTTGCGGCCGGTAGAAAATCCGACCGAAACCCAAAAAATAGGGTTTCGGCCGGCGGCGATCGGCCGATGGCCGCCGCCGGACCTTGTACATTGGCCAGACAGTGTGTCCGGCCACTATACGCCGGCGCCGGAGTCCGGAATTTGTAGTTTAATAATATTTTTTTATTGTTTTTTAATTGTTAATTAATTGTTAATTAATTATTTAGATTAATTATTTAGATTAATTATTTAGATTAATTGTTTAGATTAATTGTTTAATTTGTTAGAATAATTTTTAGGGTTTAGATTAATTTCGGAATTATCTAATTCGGACGCGCGCCGGAATCGTCCACTTCGGACGCGCGCCGGAATCGTCCACTTCGGATGCGCGCCGGAATCGTCCAATATGGACTCGAACTGTCTCGAAACATTTAGAAAATAATTATCCATCCGACGAGTTGATATGTTTCACGTACGCATCGACGAGTCGGATATGATTTAGCAAACCCTTAGATCCGTTCGGGGATTGTATGTTCGTGTAAAAGAAGTAGATGATCTTTTATACGATGTACAATTCTTGAATTGTCCCTGATTGAACAATTTGGGAATATAGTTATTTGTACTGCACTTACATTTTTATTTTAACTGTTAACTAATTATTCTAAATTTTGGCAACATCTCTCTTGTTCTCCGATACGCGCCCAGATGATATACGTATTCGGAGAACTGTAGGGAGATACTGCCGAAATTTAGAATAATTAGTTAACAGTTAAAATAAAAACGTAAGTGCAGTACGAATAACATAAATCCCGAATGGAATAGGACAATCTCACCTAAAGACATTAACCAAAGAAATTGTCATTGATTGACAGAATCATGTCGGCTGATCGAAGTTGGATGTACCGACGTCTTGATCGTGGAGCTTTAACAAATGAGTTTCGATTAGGCGTAACGTACTTCCTAAATTTTGCCTATTCGAATCGGAATTTCGTTAGCATGGGTGATCAAATTCGATGTCCGTGTCGCATTTGTTCGAATGGACGATTTTTGGATCGGGAGACTGTCACTCTGCATCTATATACCAAAGGATTTGCACCAAGATATTTTCTATGGACTTGTCACGCGGAGTCACGCGAAGTCGGGACGTCGAGCAATCCTGTCATTCAGACATATGGTGAATCTTCCTCTGCTGGTGCTTCTTCATCCGGTCAATGTAATCCCTATAGAACTATGATACTTGATAGTCTTGGGGGTCAATTCCACCTGAATGATAATGTTGATCGGCCAGTTCTTCAGACATCAGTCCCACGAGATACTACAGCGGTTGATATCACAGAAGTACAAACTGCGGTAGAGATTGAATTACCGAATAAAGAAGCTGCAGAATTTTACGAGATGTTGAAAGCTGCCGATGTACCTTTGTATGAGAATTGTCCTAAATACACTAGGTTTTAAGCAATGACACGGCTCTTAAACATCAAGGCCGATTGTAATATCAGCGGAGTTGCGTATGATCGAATTGCTGGATTGATTAATGGAATGCTGCCTACTGATAACAAGTTTGAGCCAACTTTTTATAAGACTAAAAAGCTAATGAGAAAATTGGGGCTTGGGTACGAAAAAATACACGCGTGCCAAAATAACTGCATTTTATATTATAAAGAAAATGTGCAGTTGGATAAATGCCCTGTATGTCAACACCCTCGTTACAAGGAGAAGAAATCGGTCCGACAGAAAAATATCCCGTTTAAGGTGCTTCGGTATTTTCCACTAACACCGAGGCTTCAAAGATTATTCATGTCGGAAAAGACAGCCCCCTACATGAGTTGGCATGCAAGAAGTCGTGATGATACAGTAATGACTCATCCATCTGATAGTGAAGCATGGAAACATTTGGATACATGTTATCCTTCATTTGCTAGGGATACTAGAAATATCAGATTGGGATTGTGCACAGATGGTTTTAATCCGTTTGGACATTCTGCAACTCCTTATTCAGTTTGGCCAGTGCTGCTGACAGTTTATAATTTGCCACCGTCAATGTGCATGAAAGATGAATTTATTTATCTTTCGATGATTATTCCGGGTCCTAAGGGTCCGCAAAAAGAAATTATCATATTTCTCAGACCCTGATAGATGAATTGAAAACATTGTGGACTGAGGGAGCTGTCACTTATGATTGTCATCGGAAGCAAAACTTCAATTTAAAGGCCGCGGTCTTGTGGACAATTAATGATTTCCCCGCGTACGGCATGTTGTCGGGTTGGAGCACTCACGACCGACTCTCTTGTCCGTATTGTATGGAACACTCTAAATCAATCAGTCTTCAGAACGGACGAAAAATCTCATTCTTTGATTGTCAACGTCGATTCCTACCGATTAATCATCAGTATCGAAGGAATCGTAATAAATTTACTAAGGGCAGAGTCGAAAGAGATGGGCCACCACCGATGTTGTCTGGTGAACAAATGTTAGCACGTGTTTCAGCACTTCCAGATATAGTATTTGGTCGCAATGAAAGAGTGTCAGGTTTTGGCCAAACACACAACTGGGTGAAAAAAAGTATCTTTTGGGAATTGCCCTATTGGAGTTCATTATTGATTCGACATAATTTAGATGTCATGCACATTGAAAAAAATGTGTTTGATAATATTTTCAACACTTTGATGGATATTTCTGGAAAAACTAAAGATAATGTCAAAGCCCGACATGATCTGAAAATACTTTGTAAAAGACCAGAGTTGGAGTTACACGAGGTCAACGGACGATATCTGAAACCGAAGGCCCTATATGTGTTAAATAAACAACAGATCAAAGATGTTTGTCAATGGGTAAAAGAACTCAGATTACTCGATGGATATGCTTCAAACTTATCTCGATGTGTGAACGTCGATGATTGCAAAATATCAGGGATGAAGAGCCATGATTGTCATGTATTCATGCAGAGATTACTTCCGATCGTATTTCAAGATCTTCTACCTGATAATATTTGGGGTCCATTGACTGAATTAAGTATGTTTTTTAGAAACATCTGTGCAAATGTCCTTCGAGTCGAAGATATGTCAACACTTGAAAATAATATTATTGAAATCATATGCAAGCTGGAGCAGTTTTTCCCTCCTGCATTTTTTGACTCGATGGAGCATCTACCGATACACTTGGCATACGAGGCACGAGTTGGTGGCCCCGTTCAATATCGGTGGATGTACTTATTTGAAAGATACATGAATCGTCTGAAGAAAAAAGTAAAGAACACCGCAGCTGTTGAAGGATCAATATCTGAATCGTATATCATCCAAGAAATTTCAACATTCTGCTCATTTTACTTTGAATTGACAGTACATACAAGATTTGATCGTCTTCCACGTAACGACGACGGGGGTGTTCGACATTCAGATGGACATTTAAATATATTTTGTCACTCTGGTCGTGCTTTTGGTTCTCGTCCATCTCGACACTTAAGCGATGAAGAGTATCATTTGGCACACTTGTATGTATTACTCAATTGTCCAGAGATTGAACAATTCATTGAAATATTTGACATTGAGATGGTGCAAAAATACTCTATTCACAACGATCAAGAATTGGAGAGATTACGGAATCATGATTTCCCTACTTGGATTCAGACTTACAGCAAAGATTACAGAGCTGAAATAGATGAAAGAATATTTGAGTTTGTTAGTGGACCGTCGCGACTTGTGTCGTGCTATAGCGGATATTTTGTTAACGGGTATAAATTTCACACGGTTGAATATTCATTTACAAAGAAGACGATGAATGCTGGGGTCTGCGTGAAAGGGACAACCTATGTTGAATGTGATATGGATTTTTATGGACTGGTGGAAGAAGTGATAGAGTTGCACTACTTCGGCTTGAAATCAGTGATCCTATTTAGATGTCATTGGTTCGATACAACAGAAAGGGGCATGAAAGTTCATCCAAAATACAAACTTATTGAGGTTAATTACAAATCGAAATTGGCAGCAAATGAGCCTTTTATATTGGCATCACAAGCCGAACAAGTATATTACGCGAAGTATCCGGCTCAAAATAAAGATAGAGCAGATTGGCGTGTAGTCTGTAAGACAAAAGGTAGAGGAAAAATTGATCCGATAGTAGGAGAAAATGAGTTGATACCTGATATGACACATGGTTTCTATCAAGAAGATGATCCTCCTGCTGTGGATCGTATTATTCCAATACTCGAGGATGCAGACACAACGTTAATTCAATTAGAAGTTGAATATGCTGATGATGACGATCATGAAATTGAGGAAGCTGGAGATGAAGAAGATGAAGAAGAGGAAGAAGAAGAAGAATTTGAAGACTATTATTCAGATGATGAGGAATAATTGTAAAGTATATATTTTATTAAATATATCTCTACTATTTATACAATAATCTGATTATATGTCTGTTCGACAGATATGTCTGGTCGTGGTTATCGACGCAGGAGAGCTTCGGAGTCTCCGATCGGTGAGACTCCATCACTTACTCATGCTGCTGATCCTCCTGTTGTTGATCCTCATGAGGATGATACTGTCGAGGCTAGTACATCCAGACGCAGGCGGCCACGCGGGCCGAACAGGTGGCAGCCTCCACCAGCCACAGAGTCACGTAGATTGATTAGCGTGATTGGGGAGCGGTAATATATAATGAATTATGAATCATTACAAATTCATTATATCATAATATAATATTAAAATTTATTTTTGTTGTGCAGGTTCGAGCAAGAAGAAGTGCCGAGGAGCATTTCTTCTACTATTTGACGATACATGCACAGGGCATGGCCTACGTGGTCTCACGTGCCTAGCGAGCACGTCGACATGTTATGGCGCGAGTTTGAGGCACGTATTATTATTATTTTTACATGCATGATGATATATTAATATTGGTACTGATATTATTATTTTGCAGGCTCGCTATACATGAGCCGAGGACCAGAGGCCCTTCATTTACGCTGCCTGGGAGGCTATTTCCCGGGCAAGGTACAACGGGCAGCTGGGGCAGGCTCGGTCCCAGGCGATGGCCCGAGCTGGGACCACTAACATCGCGGAGACTCAGGGATACGGCCCCGGTTGGATTACTCCGGATATATGGGACCAGCTCGTGGGAATATGGTCGACGGATCGATGGCAGGAGGTTTCTCGGAATGCGGCTAGAAATCGCATGTCGGGGGGAGCAGCGCGTCACACCGGCGGCTCTGTTGCATTTGCAGTGCACGTGAACCGTATGGTAAGTATATCTTTTAATTATATATTTTATTTGTTACTATGTGTACTAATTAATGTATTTGTTTTGTAAATATAGACGACGGTGTCGGATGACGGGACTGTCCAGCGACCCTCCCCGATGGCGGTGTTTGAGCGGACTCACCGTCGAGCACATGAGACGGGGGAGTACATCGACAACCGCGCTGCATACATTATGGTAATTATATATTTATTTAAATTATTCATTATATATTTATAATTTAAGTTTTATGATAAATATTAAACAAAAAATCAAACTCGAGTAGGAGACCTACAGCCAGACGGTGGTGTAGCGCAGGGGTACCCCCGAGGACTTTGATGCAGCATCGTGGGTCGAGGCCGCAGGTGGCTGGGACCATGGCCGCGTATATGGCTTCGCAGATAGTGGTCATGCGCGAGCCGTACTAGGGCCACTTGGGGCACCGACCCCTCCGGTCGCTGGTGAGTGGCCGTCCACCTCTAGATCCAGTTATGATCATAGTAGCAGAATAAGGACTCTAGAGGACACGGTCGCGCATCAGACTGAGATAATGGAGCGCCAGAGTCAGATGATGGCGGATATACAAGCTATGCTACGCAACATGTCAGGTCATCCCGAAGCAGGCATCTCTTCGGCATCATCTAATCCATCGTCCGCGAGTCAGTCCACGCCGGTGTACACTCAAGCACTCCAGACCCCGCCATATGATCCAGACCATCCTCCATCGTCATCGTGAGATTTTGTTTATATTGACTTTGTTACTGAGATATTAAACTTGTTTAACTTATTTTGTTTGGATATTGATACTTCAATTTTGCATTTGAATTGTTTTTATACTATCGTGGATAATTATCAATATAAATATAATTGTTTTGATGTATATCTTGGTGTGTTTGTGATGTGAGAATGAATGTGTGTATGAGTGTATGGGTGTGTGAGTTATGTATCAGATAATGTATCAATGTATCAATGGAAATTTTAAATTTTAAATTTTTTCATTACCAGGTTCACATCATCAGCAACGGCTTTCCCACAGCCGTCCGTGGGAAAGCCGTTGCTAAAAGTGTATCAAAAGCCGTTGCTGATGACCTACAGCAACGGCTTAGCGACGGGCTTTTACTAACGGCGTTGCTACGGACTCAGCGGCCGTTGCTATTAATGTTATCAGCAACGACTCCGAGTCCGTGGCAAAACCGTTGCTGATAATATTTTTAGCAACGGCCCGAGCGGCCGTTGCTGAGCCGTTGCTAAGTTATCAGCAACGCGACTTTCTGTCACGGCTCTATTGCAACGGCTCGGCCGTTGCTGATGCTCTTCAGCAACGGCATCAGCCGTTGCTGATGCCCATTTTTCTAGTAGTGTCCTACAAGTCGAGTGCTGATCACCTTTGTCTCAGCATCCTTCCCGCTTTTGCCACCCGAGTCGATCGTCGATGTGGCGGTCGACGAGCTTCCTGGTCCACAACCACAAGTACATCAAATTAACCATATAGTAAGTAGTAATTGACCCAACAATGGACATAGCATTTCAATAAGACAGTACATATCTTGGGGCCCAAAGGCCTCTAAGGTCCACATGATACACATATACCGCACCCATAGCCGTACATTAGCCCATGCCACAACACATAACATCATAATCCACTCAATTATAAAGCAATTAAATATATCATGTAACAAGGAAATGAACAACAGTAACTACTAAAAATGAATGTCATGGGAACTTCATGATATCACTCGCTCGTCACCCCAACCTCTCTTCACAAGGCCGGCAATATGTCCCTAGAAACTTTCTCAAGAACCCAGCCCCTTACTAAGTTTTCCTCCCCTATAGTTTGGTGACTCAAGGGTGTCAAGTTAGGGAAACATGATCTATGTGTAACTAGGTCCATAAGCTTTCTACTTCACGTTCTACATCAAGGAACATCTAAAGATGTTATATTCTCTATAGGGACAGCTTGTTTACACCAAAATTAAGTAAATTACTTAGTAGGGCAGCATGTGTGTAAAAAAAAATGATTCATACATGAATCGTATGGTTATACACCTAAGGTGGTATATTTGCACTTAAAAGTATATGTCCCTAACCTTTATAGGCAAGCAACCAAATCTCTTAGTCTCCCCACAAATCCCGGCCAGTTCACTCAAGATCAAAGCTAATAAGAATTTAAGCACATGTACAAGAAGCCGACGGCAACCCAATTCATGGTGCTTGAGCGGCAATTTAAATAAAGGAGGATAGTTTTCATACAAGAATTAACTCATAATGACGGGGGATAAAAATGAATTAATTTATAAGAGATTTCTGTCAACAACTCATAAGGTAAATGAATTAATTTCATGAAGAAAATTTATGGCACAGAGGGCCGGCGGCAGTCCACAAATCCAGCGGAAAAACTTGTAGCCACACCATCAAATCCATGCAAACAAATCGGAATTAAAAGAGGTATCAAAGAAATCCTAGATTGAATCAACAACCAGACGATCCACAAGAATTTCGGCGGTGAATCCATCAAGAAACGGTGGTTGTTTGTGGTTAATGAACAAGGGGAAAGGGGGTTTCATTACTCACCTTTTGTAGGGAAGGGAAAGGAAAAGATGCCACTAGAGTCTCCCAATGCTCGCCTCCGACGAACTCGGCCACATGGGTCGTGTTATATTCGTAAATTTTATTTAATTTTATTTAATTATTTTCAGCCGGACGATGTGGATGCGCATCAGAGCGGGTCGGAAGAAGTGCCGGATAATGTGAATTAAGGTGAGGCCTTTACGCGTGTTTAGTGTTTTATTTTATTTATTTTATTTTAGATTTTGGATTATTAGCTGAGTCGAGTCCCACGACTTGATCGGAACCTAATTTGGGCAAGTGTGGGTCGAGTTGGGTAGAAGCCGCAATTGGGTTAAGTGAGGGGTGGAATCGTAAAAATAAAAATATATATGTATATATATATAAAGGGTAAGTTTGAGTGAGAGGTAGAATTGTAAAAAAAAAGAAAAAAAAGGGTTTATTTGGTGTGTGCGGTTGCTACAGCCGCACACACCCAAAATTTTAAAAAAAAAGGGAGAAAAGAGGCAGCGATAGAGGGCGACGGAGGAGACGTTGGAAGAAGGGTTGCCGCCGGTGGTGTTGCCGTCGCCGGTGATCATCGACTCAAGGACTTTGGAGAGTGTCTTTCACTTCGATTTCCCTTACCGGTGAGTGGTTAAATCATTGCCCAAACCCATGCTTTCTTCCTCAACTTGCTGCCCCTTGTCTTCCTCACCTTGCCGCCTCTTGTCATGAAGAAGTGGGGATTTCCTTGAGGATGATGTTAAATGTTCTTTCAATTGGGTTGATGGGGGATTTCTGTATCGATTCTTAATGAAATTTTGGATTTATTGCATCCAATTGCTATGCGTTGTGGAACCTAGAATGGGTAGCCGTTCACTGCCAAAGGTGCTTTGAAGTTTTCTTGATAAATAAATTTCTTGTTGTTTGTATGATTACTACTCTTGACAAGTAGATTGAATTGGCTATTTGTAGCAATTGAGTGTTGTGGAAATTGTGGAATGGCAGCAAGCCACGTTCTTCTTGTAGCCGAATGAGATAGGAAGGAGTAGAAGGAAATGCTAATCATTAATCTAAGTTGATTAAGTTTGAACAGTAGCTGTATTGGTGAATTAGGTGTTGTAAATGGTTCTTTTAGATAGTGCCGACGGTTAAGAAGAACACATTGAAACTTTGTTTAGTTAAGCATACATATACTTCTTTGCTAATTGATTGTTAATTAGTCTTGATAAGTAAGTTCTATACTTTGGTTAAATTAGAATGATGGAGTAGTGCTTTAATCTTGTGATTATGTGGGTGAATCTTGGTTTTGATTTTAGTAGAAATATCAGTAGGTAAAGCCTTAAAGTTAATTAGTGTAGTTTCTTATTAAATGTAAATTTCATGGTGGTTTATGCAAATGTTTTCATCTGTTGTTATGCATTTACATGTTGTGCTAGTATGAACTAGGGTGTTTACAGATACGTTTAATTATAGTATCTAGAATACTTGTGTAGTTATGTTCTATTACTAAGCCTTCTCTTGGTAACATTTAATTTGAACGAACTGGTTGGATTTGGTGTGTATACATTGTTGGTGTATTCATTATACGTAATGTACTCACATTTATGGATGGAATGGGGGTGTGGTTGGGTGGATCGGTGGAGGAAGTGTGGACTGGGAGGCTCGTCGGTGAGCCATACTGATGACCGACCAGGAGTGGCACTGGTTGGAGGGTTTTCCCAATCAATTGAGGTTGCCGACACTAGAGGGCCTGCCTAGCTCGGGAACCATGGGCGGGAAGCTCACTGGGCATGTTCTAGTGACCAACTCGTATTAATTGAATTATGCTTTGGATTTACATAGACAAAATATTCAATTCTGAGTTAAGAACTTGTTCATGGTACTATGGAAGTTATATATCATGCGGTCATTATATTATTATATAACTGTTAACTGTGGACAGGGATGGGCTCAGGACCGAGCCACTCACTAAGTCTAATGTGGACTTACTTTTGTATTCTTGTTTTCTTTCAGCACCAGGTCAGGACCAGTAGTAGCACTGGAGTGTCGGAGTAGCGCAGTTGGGAGCAGCAGGTTCAGGACTGATCTCGTGACAAGTCGAAGTTAGAGTTAGGGTAATGGTCGAGTTTAACTAGAGTCATGTATCGAGACTTATTGTACTTTATTTCATTTATGGATTCTTTATTTCATTTATTGTTTCAAACATTGTTTAAAGTTTATTCCAGTTGAACATTCATGTTTCCGCGATTTCTTTATCAAAGGATGAATTTGTCTTGTTCTATAACCTTTTGTTAGTGGTTGGAGTTTGAAATATAAAGTTTGTTTTATCTATGTGGTTGATTAGTTTGTTTTATTTCTGTGGTTGTGATTTGAGTAGGCTTCGGGGTATGCTTGTATACCCTGGCCGGTCACACCATTGTGGAATTGGAATGGTATCAGAGCATTTGGTTTAAGTCCTGACTTCGATTTTAGAGACATTGGGGTATTGTATGGGCACTGCTAGCGTCTCGGCATACAGTGTATTCTAGTCACGAGATCGGGGAACTGAGCCTGTGCACGAGCGGCGGTACGTATCATTTTTATTTATTGTTATTGTTAGATTAATTTACCTGTTCTTGGTTGATATTCTTATTAGTGATGGAGGCCTTTAATGATGTTGTGGTGAGCAGTAGTGGGATCAATTCCTCAGGTAGACGTGGACATGGATGTAGTCGTGGTTGCGGTCGTGGACGGGGCCGGGGCCTGGGCGGTAGACAGTCGGCGCAGGAAGAGGCTGGTCAAGATCCTAGGGTGGCCATGCTAGAGGCCCGGGTGGTCGAGTTGACTGAGGAGCTCCGTAAGGAGTGAGAGTTGAGGCAGCAACAGCCTCAGCATGTGCCGCCAGTGTCACCTGTGGCACAGGGGGCAGCGGAGTCGGTACCCCCAGTTGTTAGGGAGGCAGACATGTTGGAGGCAATGTCAGGCAACGTTGCATACAAGCATTTTGTTCAATTGAGACCACCGCAGTTCACAGGCACAAACCCTAGTGTAGAGGTGACGACTTTTCTAAATGACTGCTAGGAGTTGTGCGAGGTGTTGGGATGCTCCTCAGTAGCCATGGTGCAGATGGTGGGTTTGCAGTTGAGGGGACCTGCTAAGGAATTACTCCATGTATGGAGGTCCCGTAGGGGGGTTGATGCACCACCCCCTGTATGGGAGGAGTTTCGGGCGGCTATGGTAGATAAATATCTTCCCAAGAGTGTACAGGAGAAGAGGGCAATGGAATTTGAATAGCTCAAGCAAAGCCGGCAATATGTCAGTGGCAGAGTACGAGGTGGAGTTCACCCGCTTATCATGGTACCATCCCCTGCTAGTGGCGACTGGGGCACATAGGGTCAAGCGATTTGTGGATGGGCTGAGAGTTCAGATTGGCAGACTGATTCACTTTACTAAGGACTCTACTTTCACCCAGGTGGTGGATGAGGCAATGCGGAAGGAGTCGATGGTACCGACCGATTGACTGGAGGGGCCAGCCAAGAAGAGATTCAGGCTGCAGGGATTTGGCGAGCGACAGGGTTTTTCTGAGGGCATAGTGTCTGGAGAAGCCCATCCGCTCGGACGGGGACAGAGCAGTTTCAGAGGTCGCCCAGGTGCCGGGCTTGGGGCTACTCAGAGGACAGTGGGGTCTGAGGTGTAGAGAAGGGACAAGGTGCCGTAGTGTGGGCAGTGTGGGAGGAGACACACTAGGATATGCTTTGGTCGTACGGATGCTTGCTTTGGGTGTGGACAGCCGGGTCACATCAGGAGGGACTATCTAGTCAGAGGTGGTTCTAGTGCAGCGCATGGTTCTAGGGTAGTGCAGTCCAGAGAGAAAGCACTGGTATCCGCAACTTCTGTTACACAGAGAGGTCAGCCTCAAGGTTCAGGGCAGCAGCATGTCAGTGGGTCTGGGAGAGCTCCTGCGCGGGTGTTCACTATGACCCGAGATAATGCTGAGGTGTCTAAGACCGTGGTAATAGGTATCCTTGCAGTTTGTTCCATACCTGCATTTGTTCTATTTGATCCTGGAGCTACTCATTCCTTTATTTCTGATAACTTTACCATAAAGCTTGATAAAGAAAAAGATTTTCTTGTGGTACCCTTGGTTGTATCAACTCCGACAGGACATTCTGTCGATGTTGAGATAGTTTTCAAGGGCTGTGAGGAGTCCATTTGTGGGCATGCTTTGGAAGCAGAATTGGCAATTCTACCCACCTTAGAGCTGGATGTGGTATTGGGCATGGACTGGCTATCCTCTCACTATGCCTCTATGGATTGTAGAACGAAGGCTATTACTTTTAATAAGCCAGACATATCGTTGTTCACTTTCTTGGGTGAAGGTATGGGGGAATCTTTCGGGGTTATTTCAGCCCTTAAGGCTCGAAAATTGCTCGTGAGTGGCTGCCAGTCATTTTAGCTTTTGTGTCCATGGCTGAGGAAGGTGAAATTTTGGTCAGAAAGGTAGAGGAGACACCGGTGGTTAGTGAATATTCGGATATTTTTCCAGATGGACTTCTAGGATTATCGCCGGTTCGAGAGATTGAGTTTTGCATTGATTTGCAGCCAGAGGTGAAGCCGATCTCAATTCCCCCATATCGTATGGCACCAGCTAAGTTGAGAGAGCTTAAGGCTCAGTTGCAAGAATTGACGGATCTGGGTTTCATTCGCCCGAGTGTGTCACCCTGGGGAGCGCCAGTACTTTTTGTTAAAAAGAATGATGGATCCATGCGGATGTGTGTTGATTACCGGCAGCTAAATAAAGTGACGATCAAGAACCGCTACCCACTCCCGAGGATTGATGATCTCTTTGATCAGTTGCAGGGAGCACAGTGGTTCTCTAAGATCGACCTAAGATCAGGGTATCACCAGTTGAGGATCCGGGATCAGAATGTTCAGAAAACAACCTTTATGATGAGATATGGTCACTACGAGTTTTTGGTCATGTCTTTTGGGTTGACTAATGCACCGGCTGCATTTATGGATTTGATGAACCGAGTGTTCAAGGAATTTCTGGATAGGTTTGTCATTGTGTTCATAGATGACATCCTGGTTTACTCCCAAAGTGAGGTTGAACATTGTGAGAATTTGAGGGTAGTTTTAGAGGCTCTCAGGAAGCATCAATTATTTGCTAAATTTTTCAAGTGTGAATTCTGCCTGAGCAGTGTGAGATTATTGGGGCATGTGGTGAAGGTAGACCCCACTAAGATTGAGGCAGTGCAGATATGGGAAAGACCGACCTGTGTGGCTGAGATCCGAAGCTTCTTGGGCTTGGCCGAGTATTATAGGAAGTTTGTAGAGAACTTTTCTAGAATTGCAGCTCCTTTAACCCGGTTGACTCAAAAAAAAGTTAAATTTGAGTGGGATAGAAAGTGCGAGGAGAGCTTTCAGGAGCTCAAGGACCGGTTGACTTCAGCTCCAGTTTTGGCCCTACCATCAGGTTCTGGAGGTTTTGTAGTGTACTGTGATGCTTCTATGGTAGGTTTGGGAAATTAATTTTAAATTTTTTAAAATTAATATCATTATGTTTAATTTCTAAATTTCCAAATCTATTTAATTAACTATGATTACTTTTAAAATAAAGTCGACTTAAATTCCAATTAATTACTCTTAATTTCTTAATTTCTGACTATTTTTAATTATGCACAGGGGTGGACCCACACTAAGGCCAAGGGGTCACTGGCCCCCCTGAAATTTTCCAAAATATTAAATATTAAATAAAATTTGATAATTTAAAAAAAAATATGGTAAAATTACATTATTTTTATTAATTTCAACTCTTTTTACTAATGTATTCATAGCGTAGTGGTTAGTCTTCTATATTCATTATTTATATTTTTTTCGTAATGGCTAAATATAAAATCTAATTTTTTAATTTAAAAAATTCTAAAATTTTCTCTATTAATTTCTCACTTAACTCCAAAATTTTCTCTATTAGTTTATAAGCTAAATTCAAAATTTTCTCCAATAGTTTTTTACATCTAAAGCTCTCATGTTTTTTTAATTTATTTCTAATATTTTTTTCTATGCTATTATCCATGCTCATATGGTAAAGTTGTGTGAACTTTTGTGTATGAATTATTCAATATATGATTGAATAATTAATTTTCTCATGAAGCATGCAAGAAAATGAATAAAAATTATATTATATTTCATCCATGATTGTGAAATTTATTTAATTGAGAATCCAAATCTAAAATACATCTATATTAATTATATAATATATTTTCACGGTGTCAAGTTAATTTTTACTTTTAATGTAATATTAAGTACTATTAATGTAACAAAAAATAATTATTTTTCTGTATGTATTTGTAATTTTATTAATCTCTTACTAATTTTTATGTTTTCTTCATATAGCTTCTTCATAAAGTTGACACTCGAGATGAGTAAGACGACGACCACATCATAGTAGAGTTTGCTTTGAATAATTTAGATGAAAGAATTTTTATAGGAGCTTTAATTATTTTTAATTTAAATATTTTAACAATATTTTCAAAATATAAAAATAGAAAAAGAAATTTGTACTATTATAAATAGAGATTTTAATTAAAAAATTTGAAAATGAAGAGTTAAAATAATATTTATTAAATTTTTATATCCTAAATTGAACTCCCTCTCATTGAAATTTCTGCGTCCGCCACTGATTATGCATGTCAAATTTTCTAATTTTCAACTCTAATCTTAACTTATCTTTATATAATAAAGATAACTAAGTCTGGAATAAATAAGATAGTAATTTTTCGCTCTTTTTTTCTCTTTCCTACTCATCTTTATATAATAAAAGTAACTAAGTCTGTAAATAAGATAGTAATTTCTCGCACTCTTTTTTTTTTCTCTTTCCCACTCATCTATATAAATATAAAAACAAAAAACGGCTCCTTCCCGCCTAAATTCCTCCACTCTCTAAAATTTTTATCTTTATTTTTATCTCACTTATCTTTTTGTTTTAATCCCTCTCCTCAAATTTTTTCCACTTTCCTCATCTAAATTTTCTCTCCCAAATTTTTATCCCACTTAAATTCCTAATAAAAAAATTTACACAACTCATTTTCTCTATATACACCTATTTTTATGGTTAAAAATCAAATATAATATAAGTATAATATAATAAGTTGAAAAAAAAATAGAAAATAAGATATTCATTATGTTATCTTATATTTATATTATATTTCATTTCTTACATAAAAATATTATTGTTGTTGTATTTTTTATTTTTTGATCATTGAAGTCTATATAAATTAATTTTTAATGTATATAATTATTTTTTATATTACTTTTGTATTTATGAAATACTATTTTTCCTTTATTTTTAAAAAACTTAAATTATTTCAAATTTCATAATTTTGAATTAATTATCTTCACTTATAAATTTTTAATTGATATACTTTATTTTATATTTGCATTATATTTGATATTTACCCTTAAAATTACCACATGCCCTAAGAATCCCATACTGCTATGTCAGAACTCACACTTAGAAAATTTAGCAAATACTTGATGATTCCTGAGAGTCTCCAAAACTACCCTCAAATGCTCACAATGTTCAGCCTCACTTTGGGAGTAAACTAGGATGTCATCTATGAACACAATGACAAACCTATCCAGAAACTCCTTGAACACTCGGTTCATCAAATCCATAAATGCAGCCGGTGCATTAGTCAACCCGAAGGACATGGCCAAAAACTCGTAGTGACCATATCTCGTCCTAAAGGCTGTATTCTGAACATCTTGATCTCGGATCCTCAACTGGTGATACATTGACCTTAGGTCGATCTTAGAGAACCACTATGTTCCATGCAACTGATCAAAGAGATCATCAATCATCGGGAGTGGGTAGCGGTTCTTGATCGTCACATTATTTAGCTGCCGGTAATCAACACACATCCGCATGGATCCATCTTTCTTTTTAACAAAAAGTACCGGCGCTCCCCAAGGTGACACACTCGGGCGAATGAAACCCAGATCCATCAATTCTTGCAACTGAGCCTTAAGCTCTCTCAACTCAGCTGGTGTCATACGATATGGGGGAATTGAGATTGGCTTCACCTCTGGCTGTAAATCAATGCAGAACTCAATCTCTTAAATCGGCGGCAAACCCGAAAGCTCTTCTGGAAAAATATCCGAATATTCACTAACCACCGGTGTCTCCTCTACCTTTCTGACCGAAATTTAATCGTCCTCGGCAACAGACACAAAAGCTAGAAATGACTCGCAGCCACTCACGAGCAACTTCGGGCCTTAAGGGCTGAAATAACCCCGAAAGATTCCCCTCTACCTTCACGCTGGAAAGTGAACGACGGCATGCCTGGCTGATTAAAAGTAATAGCCTTCGTTCTACAATCCATAAAGGCATAGTGAGAGGATAGCCAATCCAAGCCCAATACCACGTCCAACTCTAAGGTGGGTAGAATTACCAATTCTGCTTCCAAAGCATGCCCACAAATGGACACCTCACATCCCTTGAAAACTATCTCAACATGGACAGAATAACATGTCGGCGTTGATACAACCAAGGGTACCACAAGAAAATCTTTTTCTTTATCAAGCTTTATAGCAAATTTATCAGAAATAAAGGAATGAGTAGCTCCAGGATCAAATAGAACAAATGCAGGTATGGAAAAAACTGCAAGGATACTTGTCACCACGGTCTTAGACACCTCAACATCATCTCGGGTCATAGTGAATACCTGCGCAGGAGCTCTCCCAGATCCACCGGCACGCTGCTGCCCTGAACCCTGAGGCTGACCTCTTAGTGCAACAGATCGAATACCGGTGCTTTCCCTTTGGACTGCGCTGCACTAGGACCATGCGCTGCACTAGAACCACCTCTGACTGGACAGTCCCTCCTGATGTGACCCGACTACCCACACCCGAAGCAGGCATTTGTACGACCAAATAATATCCCGATGTGTCTCCGCCCACACTGCCCACACTGTGGCACCTCAGCCCTTCTCTACACCTCAAACTCCACTGTCCTTTGAGTGGCCCCCGGCCCGGCACCTGGGCAACCTCTGAAACTGCCCTGCACCCCTCCAAGCGGATGGGTTGCTCCAAACACCATGCCCTCAGAAAAACCCTGTCGCTCGGGAAATCCCTGCAGCCTGAATCTCTTCCTGGCTGGCCCCTCTTGTCGATCAGTCGGTACCATCAACTCCTTCCGCATTGCCTCATCCACCACCTGGGTGAAAGTAGAGTCCTCAATAAAGTGAATCAGTCTGCCAATCTAAACTCTTAGTCCCTCCACGAACCGCCTGACCATGTTCGTCTCAGTCGCCACTAACAGGGGATGGTACCGTGATAAGTGGGTGAACTCCACCTCGTACTCTGCTACTACATACTGTTGGTCTACTTGAGCTGTTCGAATTCCCTTGCTCTCTTCCCCCGTACACTCCTGGGAAGATATTTCTCCACCATAGCCGCCCGGAACTCCTCCCATGCACGGGGTGGTGCATCAACTCCCCTACGGGACCTCCATATATGGAGCCACTCCTTAGCAGGTTCCCTCAGCTGCAAACCCACCATCTGCACCATGGTTACGGAAGACCATCCCAACACCTCGCACAACTCCTGACAGTCGTTTAGAAAAGTCGTCACCTCCACACTAGGGTATATGCCTGTGAACTGCGGCGGTCTCAATTGAATAAAATCTTTGTATGCAACACTGCCTGATACTGCCTCCCGCCTGTTTGTCTCCCTAACAACTGGGGGTACCGACTCTGCTGCCCCCTGTGCCACAGGTGCCACTAGCGGCACAGGCTGAGACTGCTGCTGCCTCAACTCTCGCTCCCTACGGAACTCCTCAATCAACTCGGCCACACGAGCCTCCAGCATGGCCACCCTAAGATCTTGAGCCGGCTGCCTACCACCACGGCCCCGGCCCCATCCACGACCGCACCCACGTCCACATCCACTTGAGGAATTACTCCCACTACCACTCACCACAGCATCATTAAATGCCTCCATCACTAATAAGAATAACAACCAAGAACAGGTAAATTAATCTAACAAGAACAATGAATAAAAATAATACGTACCGCCGCTGGTGCGCAGGCTCAGTTCCCCGATCTCGTGACTAGGACACACTGTATGCCGACACGCTAGCAATGCCCATACAGTACCCCAATGTCCCTGAAATCGAAGTCAGGACCTAAACCACATGCTCTGATACCACTTTGTCACACCCCAATTCCACAATAGTGTGATCGTCCAGGGTATGCAAGCATACCCTGAAGCCTAACTCAAATCACAACCACAGAAACAAAACAAACTAACCACATACCACATAGACAAAACAAAGTTTATATTTTAAACTCCAACCACTAACAAAGGTTATAAAACAAAACAAATTTATCCTTTGTTAAAGAAATCGTGGAAACATGAATGTTCAACCGAAACAAACTTTAAATAATGTTTGAAACAATAAATGAAATAAAGAATCCATGAATGAAATAAAGTACAATAAATCTCGATACAGGACTCTCGTTAAACCTGACCACTACCCTAACTCTAACTTCGACTTGTCACGAGGTCAGCCCTGAACCTGCCGCACCCAGCTGCGCTACTCAGACACTCCAGTGCTACTACTGGTTCTGACCTGGTGCTACAAAAGACAACAAACAAAAAGAGAAGATAAGTCCATATTGGACTTAG
The DNA here is from genome assembly GCA_034359265.1 of Canna indica. Lineage (NCBI taxonomy): Eukaryota > Viridiplantae > Streptophyta > Magnoliopsida > Zingiberales > Cannaceae > Canna > Canna indica. The sequence goes on from CP136893.1 coordinate 44,466,080, forward strand.
TGAGTAGCTCGGTCCTGAGCCTACCACAGTCCACGGTCAATAGTTATATGGAAAGCATAATAACCACATAATAATTAATTTCACAACACAATGAACAATACTTAAATCCAGGATTAAATTCTTTATCTATGTAACCCAAAGCAATCTGCACATAACCCATACAGAAAAAAACCACATATTCGCACAAGTATATTTCCAAACAATATGAGTCGGTCACTAGGACATGCCCAGTGAGCTTCCCGCCCATGATTCCTGAGGGCATACCATCTAGCCTCAGTAATCTCCAAATGGTTGGGAAAACCCTCCAACCAGTGCCACTCCGGGTCGGTCGTCAGTGTGGCTCGCTAACGAGCTTCCCGGTCCACACCTCACCCGCTGATCAGCCCAACCAAACCCCGATCTCATCCACACACACAAACATGTACAATAAGAAAATAAATGCATCAACCCATAGCATTTAATGTAAACCAATATTTCTACACCATATATTTCAAGTACATATTTCCTTACAAGAGCACACTTTAAAGATTTTCAACTGATGAAACATCTGAATTTAAAGATAATACCCGTGACACAACCCTCCCGCACAAGTAATCCCATGGTATTCTAATTCTTTGAAACTTTACTTAACACAAGAAAAAGACCGTACAAGATAACACAGAATTATTAAACTGTAAGTGTATCCTAGAGCTTAATGTGTACTTTAATCTTTTCCGTACTAATACAATATATCAACGGTAGATGCTAATCGAAAATGACAGAGGGAAGAAAGAGAAAGAAATAAAAATAAATAAGAATAAAGAGATCTAGGAGTAACTTATCAACTCCTTGATGGCTACTGCACAATCTTTTTTTTTATCCATCTTAATCTTCCAATTGCTACTGCTACAATCCAATTAAACCAATGCTTAATTGGTTTCATACCCCAATTACCATTTACCTGCACACTGTAGCACAAGGGAAGAAGTCAAACATATATAACTTCTTATCATCATCATGCGGCTACAAGGGAAACCAAAAATAAACCAATTCCTTCACCCAAAGCTTAATTTTTCATTCACCCAACATTACCACCTACCACACTAAGCTTCTCTACATCCACATCCTACGTACTACCTACCTACAGGTTGCAGCCACCAGGAAAAAAAAAAAAACTGCAGCATGCCACTTCAAAATTCCAAGGTGTTCTAATATTAATACATCCACACAACACACTACTCATACAATTAACATTTAATCACCAAGAATACTATCCACACAACCAAAAAAACAATTCAATTAATATAACTCAAAATAAAATACACTCAATTGCCGCAGGCGATCACTGTGAAGAGGAAAATTTCAAAATTTCCAATGCTTGGTAATGCACACAAAGAATCCCAAATTTATTATAGGAAGGACATACTAAACCACCATCAAACTCAATTGAGAGTAGGGATCAAAATCGTCAAGAAATTTTAGATTTCTTCAAAATATGGATCGGCAAGATGAGAGGAGAAATTAGGAATCTTGGGGAATATTTCACCACTCACTGGTAAAGGAGAATAGAATGGGTGACGCTCTCCAATGTCCTTGAGCCGATGATCACCGGCGTCAGCAACACCACCGGCGAGAAATCCCTCTTACGCCGCCTCCTCCGTCGCCTCCTCTATCGCCCTCTCAAGTATCGCCGCCTCTTCTTTTTTTTTTGACTTGGATGGGTGCAGCTGTAGCAATCGCACCATCCAATAATTCTTTTTTTTTCTTTTTTTTTACTATTCTACCCCTCACTTAACCCAACCGCGACTTCTACCTAACTCGACCCACACTCATCCAATTTAGGTTTCGATCGAGTCGTCGGACTCGACTCAACTAATAACCCAAAACCTAAAATAAATAAAATAAAATAAAATACTAAACATGCGTAAAGGCCTCACCTTAATTCATATTATCCGGCACTTCTTCCGACCCGCTCCGATACGCATCCACATCGTCCGACTGAAAATAATTGAATTAAATTATATAAAAATTTACGGATATAACATAAATTCATGTCGATATAGCAATATATGAATGTGATTGGAGCATAAGGAATATGATTTTAATAAGCATTTACATTTACATATAAATAAAAATATAGACCGTATAGTTGACATTTTATTAAAGGGATAAGGGCAATAGAAGTCCTATAAGTTTTTTGTTTTTTGGACTGTAGTCCTATAAGTTCCATTTCGGTATTTTCAGCCGTATATGTTTGCTCTATAACACATATTTGGTCCTATCTTTAATGGTCTGTTAACTTTGTCAATATGGATATAACGTCGTTTATTTTTCGTGGACGAAGAATTAACGAACCGTCACAAATAGGACTAAATCTATGCTACAAAATAAACATATATGACTGAAAATTTTGAAATAAAACTTATAGGACCAAATTTGTCGACGTGTATGAACAACATTATATCCACGTGGACGGAGAGTTAACGGGTCATCATGGATAAGACAAAATTTGTGCTACGTAGCAACCATATAGGACTGAAAATACCGAAATGAAACTTATAGGACTTATGTTCAAAAACTTAAAACTTATAGAACTTCCGTTGCACTTCTATATAATTTCAAATTGGCATATCAAATTATTTGAAATTAATTAACCAATATAGTTAATTAATTATATCAAATTGATTTACCCAATTAAATTAATTATGCTTTTGCTAAAATTTACAAAAAAAATCATTATAAATAAATTTAAAATTTGATTAGATGGATATTACATAATTATATCAAATTATAATCAAATTAGATAAATTGGTCTATTATCTTTATAATAAATTTAGTTAGTTACTTATTCAAATTTATAACTTAACGTAGCATGTTCACATATAAAAAAATTGGCTCCAAAATTTCATTAAATTAGGATTTTGAAAATTTTGAATTCCATATTAATAATAATTGTGAAACGTATCGTAAAATCTTTAGAGCATTTTTAGAGCATTTTAGGATTTTTTTAAAAGTTTCATATACTAAAGTAAAAACAATTTTGAAAATATATCATAAAATATTCAAAAAAAAAACTACACAAAAATTTCAATTGTAAAAAAACCAATTTTTTTTGTGATTTTTTTTAGATTTTAGGATACATTTTCAATGTAGCTTTTAGTTTAGGAAAAATGTAAATTACACTGACCTCCCCTTAGGTTTAGTAAAATTACACTGACCTCCCTTCTATTTGTCCAGGTTACAATCACATTCCCTGAGTAATCTTTGAGTAATTTTTTTAGGAAAGATTTGTGTAATATTTTACAAAACTCATGGGAGGTTTGTGTAATCTTATTTCGTAATAGGGGAGGTTTGTTAAATAAATGAGGCCGTGTAATCACCTCCCCTACGAAAAATGAATGATTCATGTTAAATAAAATTATACTTTTACTTTAATAGGAAAAAGAGAAATTTTATGCAAAGATAATTAATAAGAATAATATAATAATTTATTTTTATTAAAAATATTAATTTAAAATTATTAAATGTACTAATCAATTTAGAATATAATTTACCATGAATTTTTTTTTAAAATTCATTAAATGAACATAAAAACTACACAAATATATCCTGAAAGGGTGATATCTTATTTTTTTTGTTAAATAATTTTACAAAAATATTTTTGAAATAAGTGGGAAATAACTCTAAAATGAGTGGGAAAAAATGTTTCATTTTGTACAAAAGTGTGTAACACATTACAAATTTTGTTTTATAAAAATAAAAAATAGTAAAAATATTTCAAAAAAACTGAAATATATTTATTATAATAAATATAGATTTTAGTGGTTTTAAAATAAAATTAGTTAGAAAATCTCAAAAAAAATCCTAAAATATATTTTAAAATCTCCAAAATTCACAAAAAATAAAAATTATTTTTAATTTAAGATTCAAAATTTTCAAAACCATAATATTTTTAAGATTTTGAAGGCAATTTTTTATATGGTAATATGTTTAAGTGTTAAAAAAATGCAAAAGCAATCCCAGCATGCAGATCACACCTATATCACTTCTACGGACGACAAATGATCGAGAAGACAAGGAAGCAAAGGAGGAGGACGTCAGCTTAGGTAACCTCGTGGACGAGGTTTCTTTCGAACCAAGGGGTAATGTAACGAGTTGTGGACCCCCTGAGTTGATTGGGGACGGTAACGTGGCAGCGATAGGTGGCTACGTTGAGGTGAGCAACAGAGCGGTGACAGGTGGCGACGTTGAGGTGACGGGACACTACAACAGATTTGTTAAATATCGACTTTGTAATTTTGACGTCTGTAAAGACGTCGAAATGTAAAATTATTTAAAAAAATTAATACAATAAATTTTGACGTTTTTAATAGACGTCGAAATTTTTTCGACACTTGCCAAACATTTCGACGCCTGTCAACAAGCGTCGAAATATTTCGACGCTTGACAACAGGCGTCGAAATATTTCGACGCTTCACAACAGTTGACGGGCGTCGAAATATTTGACTTATCGACGTCGCATATAGGCGTTAGCAGACGTCGATACATTTAACGTTTCGACGGCCGTTCAGCCGTCAAAAAAAATTTTAAAAAAATATTTTTAACATATCGACGCCGGTCAGAGGCGTCGATATTTTTTTTAAAATTTTTTTTAAAAAAATTTATTCCGCCGCGCGTCGGAAATCCAGCGGCAGCTGATTCGCTGCCGATCGATTTCCGCCGCGTGGCGGAAATTGAGCGGCAGCGAATCCGCTGCTGCTAAATTTATTCTGCGTTCGGCGGAAATCGAGCGGCAGCGGATTCGCTGCCGCTCAATTTCCGCCGCGCGTCGGAAATCCAGCGGCAGCTGATTAAATCCGCTGCTGCTAAATTTATTCCGTGTTCGACGGAAATTGAGCGGCAGCGAATCCGCTGCTGCTAAATTTATTCCGCGTTCAGCGGAAATCGAGCGGCAGCGAATCCGCTGCTGCTAAATTTATTCCGCGTTCGGCGGAAATCTAGCGGCAGCGGATTCGCTGCCGCTCGATTTCCGCCGCGCGTTGGAAATCCAGCGGCAGCTGATTCGCTGCCGCTCGATTTCCGCCACGCGGCGGGTAACGGACGGGCGAGCGCAATCACACGCGCTCGCCGAGGCAGGAGGCGGGAGATTTCCCGCCTCCTTAAATTTTTTTTAATAAACTTATAATTTTTTTTTAAAACATATTTTATTTATTTATATTCTTTTATATTGTTCTCTTCTTCCTTATTCTTCTTCTTTCTTCTATCAGCCCCGATAGAAGGCGCGTAATGGAGGCCTCTCGCAGCCCCGATGCAGACCTCCAGCCGCTGCTTCCATGAGAGCGGAGGGTGGCCGGCGCTGCCGTCCGAACCGATTCCTCGAGCCCCCCTTGCTGCAGCTGCTGCTCATGCAGCTGGACTAGCTCACGTGTAGAGGCCTCTTCTCCCACTCTGGCCGCTGCCTCCTTCGGCAGAACATCGTCACCGCTGCTGCCAACGTCAAGGCCCCACTTGGAGCCGGCACGGGGGAAATCGGGCAGGCGGAAATCGAGCAGGAGCCGGCACGACGGAAATATAAAACGTGGTCGTCTCCTTCAAGATCGGCCTGTGGTTCTGGATGAACAACTGCCACTCGCTCATCACCTCCGGCCAAGGGTTCGGGGCGACGATTCGGGCGATCAACGGAGCTCTCGAGTGCGACGGCAAGAATCCGACGACGGTGAACGCTCGCGTTGGGTACTGCCTACTGCAGCCAGTTTGGCGTTGACCCTGGGAATGATCTCATTTGTTGACTTTTTTTAGTTAGTGCAGCCAGTATAATAAGTGAGATTGTTGAATATTTAATTTATCGAATAAAAAGTTTGCCCGAGAAATTAATTCATATTTAGTGCTTTTCTTAATTTTTTTAAAAATATATATATATACATACCGACGCCTGTTAGAGGCGTCGGTATGTTTAAAAAATATTTTTTAAAAAATAAATTTTTTTGACGACGGAGCAGACGTCGAAATGTTAAACATTTCGACGCCTGCTGATGCCAATATGCAGGCGTCGATATGGCGGACATTTCGACGCCTGCTGACGCCAATATGCAGGCGTCGATATGTTGGACATTTCGACGCCGGCTGACGCCAATATGCAGGTGTCGATATGTCGAACATTTCGACGCCTTTTTGGACGTCGAAACGTACATTTAAGCGGCCGTCGCGTTCCACTCAATTTCGTCGTCTTTGTTGACGTCAATATGTTAATTTCGACGGTTGTTGACGTCGAAATATTAACTTGTTCTGACGTCGAAATACCACTGGTTTGTTGTAGTGGGAGGAGGCGAAGAAGTTGATAATGGTATCAGCGGATGCCATGCACACAACGTATCATCCGCTGAGAACGATGCAACAAATTCACAACGTAGAGGTGGACGGGTACGTCGCATGCCACGATGGCTCGAAGGTTATGAGTTGTATTTGGCCATTATAAAAGGGCCCAGTTAAGATGTAAATACTAGGCTGATAATAAATCAAATTCCTCGCTAATCCACTCTCTATCTATTCTTTTCCTTCTCGTCTGCTACTTCTCTGTTTCTTCCTCCTTCGTCTCGACATCATCGACTGATGTTACTAGCAAGCGTGTAACAGATTGTGAGAGAGAAGAATTAAGTTGCATGTGAGATGAACCGCATGGGAGAGAGAGAAGTAGTAAATTACTTTACATGCGTGGGAGAGAGTGGGAGAGAGAAAATTACTTACATGTGTGGGATTAAATTTTGGAGGAAGTTAGGAGACGTGGACTTCTGATGAGAGATCATATTTAAATATATTTAAAATAAATAAATATGAAAATATGCAGTCAAACGGAGGTAGGATTTAATTATGGAGGAAGTTGAGGGACGTGTACTTGTAAGATGTATTAAACCATATTTAAATATATTTAAAATAAATAAATATGAAAACTAATTTAAATTTCGAATTAAATTTAAATTGACCGTTACAATTAGAATTAATAATAATATAATAATGCAAAATGATTCATTGTTGCATTTAAAAATTCACAAAATTACAAAATATTAAAAAAATATTTAGAAAATCACAAATTTTGTAAAGTAGCCATGTCATCGAACTTTCAATATGAATGTTACTTTTATATATACTAGTCGAGAATCCGCGTGTTGCGCAAATATATTTAAATAACTATAATTTTAATAAAATAATGAAAAAATAGTGATAAGAAAAGATTGATGACGTTAACATGAATTAATATACAAAAGCAAATATATTTAATAGCAAACCTGTAAAATTGAGAATTTGAACATATATATTACAACCAGTTGTCTATACCACATAAAAATTTTACAATATTCACATATACATGGCAATTGTCCAAAGTTTAAGGAAAGTTAATTTTGTTTGATAACTCTTAAATATCATCATCTTCATTTTCTTCATTCTCATATATCATAGTAATTTTCTTTTTTTCTAATTTTTTTGTAACATGAACTTCATCTTGAGATTTATCTTCAACTTCTTGTTGTGATTCATTGGCCAATCCTGTCTTCATTTTGAGTTTTTTGTTTTCCTGTTAAAAAAAATGAGAACAAAGAAGTTATAGAATATAAAATGTAAAGTAAATGTATATAAAAAGATTGATTTATACATATTTACCTGCTTAGTTGGACTGTTAATGTTTTGAAAATTTGGATCAACCTTTGTATCATTTTGTTGTATGCCTTCAACATGGTCATTAACCTTCAAAACAGTGAAGATTTCTTTTTGTTGTTTGAAATAATAATAATAATAATAAATAGTAGTAGTACATGGAGATGTTGTGCATGGAAGGAAAAAAACATAAAATTACACACCTGATTGACGAATGCACCGAAGAAGACAATAGAACACAGTAGAACACTTGTTTCAAGGTAGAAGACATTACATTATTGATAGTAAATTTGCAAAAATAAAAAAGAAGCTAAATAGCACAAACATGCAAAAAAGGAGAGAAAATGGCATGCAAGGAAGAAGAAGAAGAGGGAGTTGTGCTAAATTTGCATTCGAATGAAATATTGCAAATGAACTGGAAAAGTAAAAAAGAAGCTAAAAGGAATAAACCTGCAGAAAAGAGAGACAATGCCAAGGGAAAAAAGAAATCTATTTGCACCGAAGAAGACGGTAGAACACCTGTTTCAAGGTAGAAGACATTATATTATTGATAGTAAATTTGCATAGAACACATGTTTGAAGGTAAAAGACATTACATTATTGATAGTAAATTTGCATTCGGATGAAAGGGTGAAAATGAAGAGGAAAAATAAAAAAGAAGCTAAAAAGTACAAACAGCCTAATAATTAATTAGTTGTTCTCCCATTCACCATTTTAAATGCTAATTAAGATTAATTTCTTGTAGTAACAGTTCACTGAGAAAGGCTTTTCCTAACTCGTCTTCTTTCTGCTAACTTAAATTAATTCACTCTTCAATTCATATGTATGTTATTATATTGGCCGCTCGGGGCTCGATGAGTTCTTTTTCTTTCATTTGATGGCATGGCCGGCGCCACATGACAACAACACTACCAACCTCTTTTTCCTCATCTCCTGTTCGTCGCCTTGCTCCTCGTCGGCGCCTCCCGTCATCTCTACTTCTTCTTCATATGTTATTATATCTCCTCCAAGAAGCAGCCTTCCGATAAAAATAGCGGAGCGTGGATCGTCAACGTCGCTCAACGCCACGGCAAGTATATATTTAATTATCTATTTTTATTTTTGTCTTGGAAAAATAATTAGATATTATAGGATTCAAAACCAAATGGTAAAAATTGTAGAAAAGTACGACTTATTTACGGGGGAATGGATTCCAAATACTTCGAATCCAGCCTACGACACCAATTGTCCCTTGATAGGAATGGCGCAGAATTGTCTGGTGAATGGACGACGACATACAGACTATTTGCCGAGTGGATGAAGGCAATCGAGCGAGCGCATCCAAGATGCAAACACATGCAAACTAAGGGGATGAGGATGATCTACTGAAATTTTGTTTGAGCACAGCAAAGAATAAGAAAGAGAATAAAGGCAAAGAAATAGAAGAAAGAGAAAGAAAGAGGAGAGAAGATTCAAGCCCAAGTTGTGCAGCTATCTAATTCTAACATATCTAAATCATGTGGTGCAATGCCAAGAAGAAGAAGAAGAAGTCATAGAAGCTTGAGAAATTACCTCAGAAAGACACAAACATCAATTCCAGCAATTCCAGGAAGCACTGTTGCGGAAGGAAATTTGCAGGGTGAAGAGGGAAGTAAATTAAAATATAGAAAACTCCCATGTAAATTAAAACATGCAAACCCACTTTCTCCACGTAAATTAAAATCTACAAACCCACTTTCTCCGCTTCATCCTTATCTTTGGAAAATCTTGAAAATATAAAATATAATTTTTTTTGAAAATTGTGAATGTGCCGTGTCAACACAATGGCCTTTTGAAGGTGCCGCATCTCTTCTTTGTATGTTGCTTATATATATACAAGTAGACTAGTCGAAAACCCACGTGTGTAATAATATGTACATAATTTAAATTTTAATAATTTTAATAAATACGATAATAAATTATTAAAGTTAGTTTAAATTAAATTATATTTTAAATGATAATATTTATATTTGAATAATTAAGAATAATAATAAATATCTTGTTTAACTACAATTTATTTTTTTACTTTAAATTTGAAATCAAAATATAATCAAATACATTAATATACATAAAATATAAAAAATACAAAAAATAAATTCATTATAATTAATTACTAAATTTGAATGTCATAATACTCTTGTTGGTAACCAAATTACTTTTTATTTCAATTTTTTCAACTAAACATATTCATTTTTTTATTGTATAAAATTTAGTGAACTATTCATTTATTTATTAATCACAATGTATTATAATATTTGATTCATATTTTTTGTTTACCTACTATTAAAAAGACTTAAATTAAAATTAAAACTTATGACCTAATAGGTAATTTAAAAAACAAAATAATGAGACTATTTATGGCATATTATACAAAGATTCAATTAACTAATTTAGAAATTTAAAATAATATCTTTTAAAAATCCAATTGCAAAAATTTGTTGGAATAAATTAATTATAAGATATAAATTAGTAAAATGATTTTTGACAAATTAAAGAATTATTTTTAGCTAATATTTTTAATTAATATCATTTGATCATAATGATAAGCTTTTACATTACAAATTTACTAAAAATATAATTAATTTGAACAATTTTAAAAATAAAATTATTGTATATTACTTTAATTTTAAAAATAATATTATTCAAATAGAATTTATTTGAATATTCGATATTTTCATGATTGAATAAATCTATTTAATTGATTTAATTATAGAAAAATGCAACGTGACCTATCATATATTTTCAATAAATAAGAATATATACTTGTCATTAAATGACTTAATATTACTATTTATTTTAATGATAATTTAATTTGGACGGGATAAAATTACTCAACTTATTTTTATTTACAATAACATATTAAATCTATGTATAAATATTAAATATATCGAATGCAACATATATAACAATATAATACATAAATAACAGAATAGATCTTTTTAAAATATATATAATAAAGTTTACCTTTTAATTATATTAATGTTCATCCTGTGAATAGATCTAGCTTGAAATTAATTTATATTATGCATGATGAAAAGTTGCTATGTCTAAAAATTATATAATGGGATAATTTTGAACCGCCTATTAGTAAAAGATACTATAAAAAATTAAAAATATAAAATTTCATATCAAATTACTATTATAAAATTAATTTTATTATTACTTTACTAAAACTAAAAATGTGATTGTTAAAGTTAATAAGCATCATCCTGATATCAGTATAGTAGATGGAATAAATTGAATGACTAATATTTCAACTTACACTTGAAGTTCTCATCTTTAAATGTGACGATATATGCTTTTACCACCCGTTCACTGAAATTTAAAAAATAAATTTTCCAATTTTTTTTTTTTTCCATTTGACATCTACCAAAAACATCTTAGCAACACATGACTACTACATCAAAATAGTGAAGAAGACAAATGCAATAAACTAAAACTCCATGGATCCAGCTTCGTATTTATAATATTTTACAATGTTATTCACTAAACAGAGCTAGATACGGACACCAGCAACATGATATGCAAGGACTTCCATATTATGTTGCTGAAAACATGAAAAGGTAATATCATATCTCATCATGAAAATTTAGATTATAACACCTTTCACATTGTCAAACATACAGTAAGGGGTGTGACAATAATATGATGCTTTAAAACATACAGTAATTAACTTAGGAGTCAAAGGTTTCCCATGAAAGAATGCTTTTCACGATGGTGCCTCAGTTTTGTATCTTTATTTTATAGCAACCTAGGAGTTCACGCTCTTTATTTTATAAAAATGTAAAATTTCAAAACCTTACCTAAGTTGCACATCCCTGCAATTTATCTTAATTTTTTAAGGCTAAACTGAATGGTGAACTAAGTTTTCCCAAAATGTCAAACAGTAAATCTCTACACATGTTCCAGAATAGAACCTATAGACAAATCATGGAAAGCAAGGAAGACAGCATACATTTTCCGCATCGAAGTCTGCCCCTTAAATCATGAAATCTTTGATGACACGATGAAATGAAGAACCCTTGTACCCGAAGCTTTTCTCACCTGATCAGAAGAACAACGTCAAGAGAAGTAAATACCTCAATCCCGAGAAATTTTGACTTAGAAATATTTTTCTTAAATGAATAATAATAATAATAACAAAAGAGTTTACCTGTGCAAAGAGCACGAAAATAGCCCTATCACAATTAAGTACACTTTTCAGGAGACGAAGTTAGGGTGGGGGATGGAGTCAAAGAGAGTGTGGGCCACTCGAAGAGGCCGGAGAGCATAGCTTTGTAGGAGACGGCGTCGCGTTGGGTTATTCGATCATAAAGGTGGCGGGCACGGTGAGGGAGATGGTTGAGGAAGAGAGATGAGTTAAAAGAGAGAGAGAGAGGAAGAGGAGGAGACGTGATTAGGGTTGACAACGGATCGGATATGGTACGAATACTAGATTATTTGTATCCGCACGCATTCCATATCCGCAAATCTGTATCCGCATCGTATCCGTCATGGATATGAATATGGATATCCATATTCGCACCGCTTCAAATGTGGATATCCGCACCACATCCGTATCCGCACCGTTTTTAATAAAAAATATTAAAAATAATATATTTTATTAAAAAATCAATAAATTACTAATCTATTAATCCAAAACAAATATATAATATACTTCAAAATTCATCTTGACATGAAATTACCATAAAGCTCTTATATATATTAATAACTTATATATGTAAAATAGTAATTCAAATATGCGGATGGGCGGTGCGGATACGGTGTGGATTCACAATCATATCTGTATCCGCACCATATCCGTGCGGATATAAAATTTTTAAATTCGTATCCATATCCATATTCATTTTTACTTACAGATATAGATCAGATACAGTGCAGATGTGATTTTTAGTTAGCGGAAAGAGATATGATTGAGAGAAAAAAAAAAAAATTAAATCAATGACATTAATTAGTATGCGTAACGAAACGTAATTGAAGAGGAGTGAGAAGAAACTTGATAGAGAGGGAGAGGAAACGTGAGAGAGAGAGAGAGAGAGGAAAGAGAGAGAGGAAGGAAATGGGACGTGACTTGAAGAGGTGGGGTTTAATAAAGAGAGAGAAGAGATGTCATTTAAAGAGATGTGAGATTTAACGAGGATAAAGAATTAAATTTAGATAACCTTTGGAATAATTATAAGAAAGAGAAAATAATTTGAAAATAAAAATTTGCCAAAAATGTGTAAGCTTGCCACATCAGCGATAGCAGATTGTGAAAGTGCCATGTGGCACTTATGAATCATGTTTTTATATATACTAGTCGAGAATCCGCGCGTTGCGCAAAAATATATAAATATATTTTTATTATTAATAATTAAATAAAAAATATATTATTTTTATAATAAAAAATTAATCATATTATTATTAATTGATGGAGTCATTATCTCATAATAAATATTACAAAAATTTATAAAAAGTAAATAATTATTTTACAAACAAAAATTTATAATTGTATTTGAATCTTATAATGACTCTTTACTATTGTAATGATATTTTTTATAGACATTAACAATAAATACAAAAGTTCATAGTAATATAATAAATTAAAAAAATGGGCAAATTTCGGTCTTCATCTCAATGTGGATTTTAATTGTAGACATAATCGGCACTTGGATTCTTGATTTTTAATAAACTCGGGTTTGAATTTAAGCTCGGATTTCAAAATCATTGTGGCTACTGCTTTATGGTTTATTTGGTACTTTAGAAATTCTATCATGCATGGTGGGTTGAGGCCACCCACTAGGTTAGCAATGACCTAAATACTGGCTTTCTCAAGTTAGTTTACAGATACTCACAATCCTAAGGACAATATGTACTGTTTAAACTATGCTTGCAATTTGTTCCCCCCCTATCCATTGGCTTAAAATTAATTGTGATGGTTCATTTGCTAATAACGAAGGAGGAGCAGGAGTCATTCTTCGTAACTTCAAAGGCGAGTGCATTTTTGCCTCTTATCATTTCTTCTCTTCTGATTCAGCATTCAATTCAGAAGCTACTGCTATTTATTTTGCTCTTTCTTATGCTGTTGGTAGAAAATTGGATCACATTATTATGAAATCAGACTGCAAGGAATTGGTGGAACTCATAAACAGTAATTCTGATCATCCACTACGAGAAAAATGGTCATCAGCAACGGCTGATGCCGTTGCTGAAGAGCATCAGCAACGGCTGAGCCGTTGCAATAGCGCTGTGACAGAAAGTCGCGTTGCTGATGACTTCGCAACGGATCAGCAACGGCCGCTCGGGCCGTCGCTAAAACTATTATCAGCAACGGGTTTGCAACAGACCCGGAGCCGTTGCTGATAACATTAATAGCAACGGCCGCTGAGTCCGTAGCAACGTCGTTAGTAAACTCCGTCGCTAAGCCGTTGCTGTAGGTCATCAGCAACGGCTTTCGATACACTTTTAGCAACGGCTTTCCCACGGACGCCCGTGGGAAAGCCGTTGCTGATGACGTATACCTGCAACCAGAAAATTTGAAAATTTCAAATTTCCATTGATACATTGATACATTTATCTGATACATAACTCACACACCCATACCCTCATACACACATTCATTCACACATCACAAACACCTCATACACATTCATTCACACATCACAAACACACCAACATATATACATCAAAACAATTATACTTATATTGATAATTATCCACGATAGTATAAAAACAATTCAAATGCAAAATTGAAGTATCAATATCCAAACAAAATAAGTTAAACAAGTTCAATATCCAAACAAAAAATCTCACGATCAAGATGGAGGATGGTCTGGATTATATGGCGGGGTCTGGAGCGCTTGAGTGTACACCGGCGTAGACTGACTCGAGGACGACGGATTAGATGATGCCGAAGAGATGCCTGCTTCGGGATGACCTGACATGTTGCGTAGCATAGATTGTATATCTGTCATCATCTGACTCTGGCGCTCCATCATCTCAGTCTGACGCGCGACCGTCTCCTCTAGAGTCCTTATTCTGTTACTATGATCATAACTGGATCTAGAGGTGAACGGCCGCTCACCAGCGACCGGAGGGGTCGGTGCCCCAAGTGGCCCTAGTACGGCTCGCGCATGACCACTATCTGCGAAGCCATATACGCGGCCATGGTCCCAGCCACCTGCGGCCTCGACCCACGATGCTGCGTCAAAGTCCTCGGGGGTACCCCCGCGCTGCACCACCGTCTGGCTGTAGGTCTCCTACTCGAGTTTGATTTTTTGTTTAATATTTATCATAAAACTTAAATTATAAATATATAATGAATAATTTAAATAAATATATAATTACCATAATGTATGTAGCGCGGTTGTGGATGTACTCCCCCGTCCCATGTGCTCGACGGTGAGTCCGCTCAAACACCGCCATCGGGGAGGGTCGCTGGACACTCCCGTCATCCGACACCGTCGTCTACATTTACAAAACAAAAACATTAATTAGTACACATAATAACAAATAAAATATATAATTAAAAGATATACTTACCATACGGTTTGCGTGCACTGCAAATGTAACAGAGCCGCCGGTGTGACGCGCTGCTCCTCCCGACATGCGATTTCTAGCCGCATTCCGAGAAACCTCCTGCCATCGATCCGTCGACCATATCCCCACGAGCTGGTCCCATATATCCGGAGTAATCCAACTGGGGCCGTATCCCCGAGTCTCCGCGATGTTAGTGGTCCCAGCTCGGGCCATCGCTTGGGACCGAGCCTGCCCCAGCTGCCCGTTGTACCTTGCCCGGGAAATAGCCTCCCAGGCAGCGTAAATGAAGGGCCTCTGGTCCTCGGCCCATGTATAGCGAGCCTGCAAAATAATAATATCAGAACCAATATTAATATATCATCATGCATGTAAAAAATAATAATAATACGTGCCTCAAACTCGCGCCATAACATGTCGACGTGCTCGCTAGGCACGTGAGACCACGTAGGCCATGCCCCGTGCATGTATCGTCGAATAGTAGAAGAAATGCTCCTCGGCACTTCTTCTTGCTCGAACCTGCACAACAAAAATAAATTTTAATATTATATTATGATATAATGAATTTGTAATGATTCATAATTCATGATATATTACCGCTCCCCAATCACGCTAATCAATCTACGTGACTCTGTGGCTGGTGGAGGCTGCCACCTGTTCGGCCCGCGTGGCCGCCTACGTCTAGATGTACTAGCCTCGGCAGTATCATCGGAATAAGGATCAGCAACAGGTGGATCAGCAGCATGAGTAAGTGCTGGAGTCTCACCGATCGGAGACTCCGAAACTCTCCTGCGTCGATAACCACGACCAGACATATCTGTCGAACAGACATATAATCAGATATATTTAATAAAATATATACTTTACAATTATTCTTCATCATCTGAATAATAGTCTTCGAATTCTTCTTCTTCTTCCTCTTCTTCATCTTCTTCATCTCCAGCTTCCTCAATTTCATGATCGTCATCATCAGCATATTCAACTTCTAATTGAATTGACGTTGTGTCTGCATCCTCGAGTATTGGAATAATACGATCCACAACAGGAAGATCATCTTCTTGATAGAAACCAGGAGGATCATTTTCTCCTACTATCGGATCAATTTTTCCTCTACCTTTTGTCTTACAGACTACACGCCAATCTGCTCTATCTTTATTTCGAGCCGGATACTTCGCGTAATATACTTGTTCGGCTTGTGATGCCAATATAAAAGGCTCATTTGCTGCCAATTTCGATTTGTAATTAACCTCAACAAGTTTGTATTTTGGATGAACTTTCATGCCCCTTTCTGTTGTATCGAACCAATGACATCTAAATAGGATCACTGATTTCAAGCCGAAGTAGTGCAACTCTATCACTTCTTCCACCAGTCCATAGAAATCCATATCACATTCAACATAGGTTGTCCCTTTCACGCAGACCCCAGCATTCATCGTCTTTTTTGTAGATGAATATTCAAGTGTGTGAAATTTATACCCGTTAACAAAATATCCGCTATAGCACAACACAAGTCGCGACGGTCCACTAACAAACTCAAATATTCTTTCATCTATTTCAGCTCTGTGATCTTTGCTGTAAGTCTGAATCCAAGTAGGGAAATCACGATTCCGTAATCTCTCCAATTCTTGATCGTTGTGAATAGAGTATTTTTGCACCATCTCAATGTCAAATATTTCAATGAATTGTTCAATCTCTGGACAATTGAGTAATATATACAAGTGTGCCAAATGATACTCTTCATCGCTTAAGTGTCGAGATGGACGAGAACCAAAAGCACGACCAGAGTGACAAAATATATTTAAACGTCCATCTGAATGTCGAACACCCCCGTCGTCGTTACGTGGAAGACGATCAAATCTTGTATGTACTGTCAATTCAAAGTAAAATGAGCAGAATGTTGAAATTTCTTGGATGATATACGATTCAGATATTGATCCTTCAACAGCTGCGGTGTTCTTTACTTTTTTCTTCAGACGATTCATGTATCTTTCAAATAAGTACATCCAACGATATTGAACGGGGCCACCAACTCGTGCCTCGTATGCCAAGTGTATCGGTAGATGCTCCATCGAGTCAAAAAATGCAGGAGGGAAAAACTGCTCCAGCTTGCATATGATTTCAACAATATTATTTTCAAGTGTTGACATATCTTCGACTCGAAGGACATTTGCACAGATGCTTCTAAAAAACATACTTAATTCAGTCAACGGACCCCAAATATTATCAGGTAGAAGATCTCGAAATGCGATCGGAAGTAATCTCTGCATGAATACATGACAATCATGGCTCTTCATCCCTGATATTTTGCAATCATCGACGTTCACACATCGAGATAAGTTTGAAGCATATCCATCGGGTAATCTGAGTTCTTTTACCCATTGACAAACATCTTTGATCTGTTGTTTATTTAACACATATAGGGCCTTCGGTTTCAGATATCGTCCGTTGACCTCTTGTAACTCCAACTCTGGTCTTTTATAAAGTATTTTCAGATCATGTCGGGCTTTGACATTATCTTTTGTTTTTCCAGAAATATCCATCACAGTGTTGAAAATATTATCAAACACATTTTTTTCAATGTGCATGACATCTAAATTATGTCGAATCAATAATGAACTCCAATAGGGCAATTCCCAAAAGATACTTTTTTTCACCCAGTTGTGTGTTTGGCCAAAACCTGACACTCTTTCATTGCGACCAAATACTATATCTGGAAGTGCTGAAACACGTGCTAACATTTGTTCACCAGACAATATCGGTGGTGGCCCATCTCTTTCGACTCTGCCCTTAGTAAATTTTTTACGATTCCTTCGATGCTGGTGATTAACCGGTAGGAATCGACGATGACAATCAAAGAATGAGATTTTTCGTCCGTTCTGAAGACTGATTGATTTAGAGTGTTCCATACAATACGGACAAGAGAGTCGGCCGTGAGTGCTCCAACCCGACAACATGCCGTACGCCGGGAAATCATTGATTGTCCATAAGACCGCGGCCTTTAAATTGAAGTTTTGCTTCCGATGACAATCATAAGTGACAGCTCCCTCAGTCCACAATGTTTTCAATTCATCTATCAAGGGTCTGAGAAATATGTCAATTTCTTTTCGCGGACCCTTAGGACCCGGAATAATCATCGAAAGATAAATAAATTCATCTTTCATGGACATTGACGGTGGCAAATTATAAACTGTCAGCAGCACTGGCCAAACTGAATAAGGAGTTGCAGAATGTCCAAACGGATTAAAACCATCTGTGTACAATCCCAATCTGATATTTCTAGTATCCCTAGCAAATGAAGGATAACATGTATCCAAATGTTTTCATGCTTCACTGTCAGATGGATGAGTCATTACTGTATCATCACGACTTCTTGCATGCCAACTCATGTAGGGGGCTGTCTTTTCCGACATGAATAACCTTTGAAGCCTCGGTGTTAGTGGAAAATACCGAAGCACCTTAAACGAGATATTTTTCTATCGGACCGATTTCTTCTCCTTGTAACGAGGGTGTTGACATACAGGGCATTTATCCAACTGCACATTTTCTTTATAATATAAAATGCAGTTATTTTGGCACGCGCGTATTTTTTCGTACCCAAGCCCCAATTTTCTCATTAGCTTTTTAGTCTTATAAAAAGTAGGCTCAAACTTGTTATCAGTAGGCAGCATTCCATTAATCAATCCAGCAATCCGATCATACGCAACTCCGCTGATATTATAATCGGCCTTGATGCTTAAGAGCTGTGTCATTGCTGAAAACCTAGTGTATTTAGAACAATTCTCATACAAAGGTTCATCGGCAGCTTTCAACATCTCGTAAAATTCTGCAGCTTCTTTATTCGGTAATTCAATCTCTACCGCAGCCCCTACTTCTGTGATATCAACCGCTGTAGTATCTGGTGGGACTGATGTCTGAAGATCTGGCCGATCAACATTATCATTCAGGTGAAATTGACCCCCAAGACTATCAAGTATCATAGTTCTATAGGGATTTGACCCCCTACATTGACTGGATGAAGAAGCACCAGCAGAGGAAGATTCATCATATGTCTGAACGACAGGATTGCTCGACGTCCCGACTTCGCGTGACTCCCCGTGACAAATCCATAGAAAATATCTTGGTGCAAATCCTTTGGTATATAGATGCAGAGTGACAGTCTCCCGATCGAAAAATCGTCCATTTGAACAAATGCGGCACGGACATCGGATTTGATCACCCATGCTAACGAAATTTCGATTCGAATAGGCGAAATTGAGGAAGTACGTTACGCCTAATCGAAACTCATTCGTTAAAGCTCCACGATCAAGACGTCGGTACATCCAACTTCGATCAGCCGACATGATTCTGTCAATCAATGACAATTTCTTTGGTTAATGTCTTTAGGTGAGATTGTCCTATTCCATTCGGGATTTATGTTATTCGTACTGCACTTACGTTTTTATTTTAACTGTTAACTAATTATTCTAAATTTCGATAGCATCTCCCTACAGTTCTCTGAATACGCATATCATCTGGGCGCGTATCGGAGAACAAGAGAGATGTTGCCGAAATTTAGAATAATTAGTTAACAGTTAAAATAAAAACGTAAGTGCAGTACAAATAACTATATTCCCAAATTGTCCAATCAGGGACAATTCAAGAATTGTACGTCGTATAAAAGATCATCTACTTCTTTTACACGAACATACAATTTCCGAACGGATCTAAGGTTTTGCTAAATCATATCCGATCGTCGATGCGTACGTGAAACATATCAACTCGTCGGAGGATGATTATTTTCTAAATGTTTCGAGACAGTTCGAGTCCATATTGGACGATTTCGGGGCGCGTCCGAAGTGGATGATTCCGGCGCGAGTCCGAAGTGGACGATTCCGGCACGAGTCCGAATTGCACGATTCCGGCGCGCGTCCGAAGTGGACGATTCCGGCGCGAGTCCGAATTGGACGATACCGGCGCGCGTCGGAAGTGGACGATTCCGGCGCGCGTCCGAAGTGGACGATTCCGGCGTGAGTCCGAATTGGACGATACCGGCGCGCGTCCGAAGTGGATGATTCCGGCGCGCGTCCAAAGTGGACGATTCCGGCGCGCGTCCGAAGTGGATGATTCCGGCGCGCGTCCGAAATTAATCTAAACCGTAATAATTAATCTAACAAATTAAATAATTAATCTAAACAATTAATTAACAATTATAAAATAATTAATTAACAATTATAACATAATATAAATTATATATATAAATTATAAATTCCGGCGCCGGAGTCCACCCTCCGGCGCCGGCGTACAGTGGCCGGACACACTGTCCGGCCACTGTAGAAGGTCCGGCGGCGGCCATCGGCCGACCGCCGCCGGCCGAAACCCTAGAAATAGGGTTTCGGTCGGGTGATTCCTGTCGGCCGCAGGGAAGAGACGGCCGCAGGGAGGAGACATACCTGAACAAGTCGGAAGCAGCGGTCGACGTCGTCGGCGTCGGCAGCAGCGGCAGCAGCGGCGGCGAGTGGCGTCGGCAGGAGCGGCGGCGGCAGCAGCGGGAGGAAGAAGGGTCGGGCGCGAGAGCGTGCCCTATATAAACTTATCAGCAACGGCTCACTCGCCCGTTAGAACGCCGTTGCTGATAAGTTATCATCAGCAACGGCTCACTTATCCGTTAGAAAGCCGTTGCTGATAATTAAAATATCAGCAACGGCTCACCTTTCCGTCCGAAAGCCGTTGCTGATAATTAAAATAATCAGTAACGGCTCGGTTTTCCGTTAGAAAGACGTTGCAGATATAATTTTTTGCAACGGCTCGAGCGGCCGTAAGAATGCCGTTGCAAATAGCAACGGCTTGAGCGGCCGTCGCTGATAGCCGTTGCTGAAGACGAAGTTTCTAGTAGTGATCCTTCATGTTTGGGATCCCTGCTTGGAGACATTAAAGAACTAATGTTAAAGTTCTCTCATATTAATGTATCGTTTGTAAATAGAAATGTAAACAAAGCAGCCCACTGGACGACAAACTCGGCTCGAGCTAGAAATCTGTCCACCTCGTGGACGTCCGATCTTCCTCAAGAGCTCGAACAAATCTTGTATCATGACTCCTTAGCCGTAGGCTAAAGTATTAATATAAATTGTTTCTTCCGTAAAAAAAAAAAGGCAAATTCATAATTTGTAAGCATACATAATTATACATTTCTTAATTGAACATTATTTAATTAATATTTATAAACATATATAAGTATGACACATTTAAAATATCAAACAATAATAATACGTTGAATAAAGAGAATTATTAATTCTATAACTAATTAATCATATACAATAAATAAGATGAAAAATAAGAAAAAAAATGCATATGAAATTGAAGAATATTTTCAAATTAGATCTATTTTCCAATTGAATATAGTCAAATCTAGATGTAAATTTTAGGAGCTAAGAAGTAACAAAATTTCATGAGATTATAAGAAAGATTCAAAATAAAATAATTTATTAAATTGACATAGACTTCTAAATTGATTCGGCTATCAATTTAAATAATAATTATTATGAAAATATTTTCTTAAAGCATTATTTATAAAAGTTCAGTATTATCTATTAAAGTATAATTATTTATTAGATATTGTAATTTTTCATCATAAAAATATAAATTATTAAATTATTAATATATCAACAATTAAAATAATAATCATTATAATTTTTATGTGAATTAATAATTTTTTAGACATATAAGTATTAAATATTTGAAGATTTTTTAAAAAAACATTAACAATAAAGACAAATTTTTAATGTAATTCGAGAAAAAAAGTAAATGAGCTAATTCATAATTTATGTCACATAAATAATAATATAATTCATAACATAAATATTATTATTATTTATACATATAAGTATTGCCATTTAAAGAAAATTAAGCATTAACAATACGTTGAATTGAGAAATTTATTAATTAAATAATAAATTAAGCAAAAAACAAAAATAAGATTTTAGAAAATGATAATGGAAAAGTACTAAAGAATACTTGTGAATTAACAAAATCTTCCAAATTGGATGTATTTGGAGCAATTTTTTAAATAAAAAAATTAAAATACTAATGAATTTTTAAATAAATAAAGTCAAAATCATTTCAAAGTAAATAATACTATATAATAAAAATATACAAATATATATATATATTTGAAGAGCCAATAAGTTTTGGTAACCCAACTAAATTCGAGGACGAATTTCCTTTAAGGTGGGAAGGTTGTAAGACCCGAAATTTTTTTCTTAATATAAAAATCTATTTTTTTGGTGCAGCACACTGGATCGGAGGTTAGCCGGGTCGAGCCGCGGAAATCGCCTTGAGTAGAAGGTATAACCCGATCCATGGAAATAAGAAGTTGAATTAGTTCAATGGTTATTTTCTTTCTTGCTTATGATGTGTCATTAAAGTCGAGTTCGACTCATGAGTGCGGATAGGATCAAAGTTCGAATCAGAATCAGATCGAACCAAGAAGAAGTCAAGTCAAGTGAGGGGCAAATAGGTCATTGGATGAGGGGAATAAAACCCCTCACCCAAGCCACCCGTGCGGCTCAAAGAGAGAGCCGCACGCAGCCCATCAAGAGGGAGAAAGGGAGAGAGGAGGAGGAGATCTTGTCGGCGCCGAGTTCGCGACGACGCTCGAGGAGATCAGAATCTCATTTCATCAAGATTTCTTCATGATCCAATTCAAGGTGAGTGGTTAGAGTAGATGTTAATGGGAGGCGGGTGGCCGACCCCGTATATTTTGAAATCGAGATTTTCTCCGCGAGTTTTGCCGATCGGGTTGTTTCCCCATGTTAGATTTTTAAATTATTGTACATACTATGATTTCATGTTTGAAAACGTGTTGATTTCTTGCTTTAAGGGGCTGGTCGAGTCGAGGAAAAAGTGGAAAGGTTATGCCGAAATTTTCCCCAATTTCCTCGCTCGTCTTGCAACTTGTGTATCGACTTGTATTCGTTTTGTTTTTGATTTTGGATTGATGCTCGAGTGGACGCCGCAGCCAAGTCCACCACCTCTAGAGGGTTCGGCCGAGCATGGTCATCATCCTACTCGAGTTGGCCAAGCAGTAGATGGGGGAAAAGTTGGGCTGTTTATATTGGATTGTTGGATCTCTTATTTTATCACATTAACTCACAGCTTCATGTTTAAATGTTAGATTAAATTTGAAGTTTATGTTTACTATTCTACTAGTTAATATGAATAAATTCCAGCCCCTTCACACATGGATGGTTCGGCCGAGCAAGATTTACCTTGCTCGAGCTTCGGCCGATCAAGGGAAAGGGGGAGGAAACAAACGATTTGTGTAGTTGTTCATATCCCTCCGCTTAATGTTTATTCATATTCATGTTAATGTTAATCCATATTCATGTTGTGATTTGTTGGGGTAGATCTATATTATCATTTTGGAAATGTTCTTGCCAATGCTTATATGGTATATGTAGTCAAGAAATGTTTCATTTAATTGCTCATATTATGTTTAATTGTTGTTATGCTTAGTGTATGTTCCATATTGGTTTAACCTCTACATTACTTATCTTTTATTTCGGTTCTTCATGATGTTACTATCCGTAATTAATTTGGTAAGTGATGTGGAAATGGTAGGTTGAGTGCCTACATAGTTGGCGAGTTCGCTCGTTCTAGGAAGAATGGGTTAGATAACATGTAGGATGTTGCAAGATGCATAGTACATATGGAAACCTTGCTAGGAAATGACACAACTTATAGGACTTCTAGTATTCATTTTTGAAAACCTAAAACTATTAGGTGTACACATTTTTGGAAGAGCAGCACTAATTTGTTGACCTTGTAGACCGGATTAGGGCCGGATACGAGCAACCGCCCGAAGTGTATATAAGAAAACCCTAGGACATTTGACTGTGTGATGTGCTTGAGATGGTCCGCCGGGAAGCGTGGAGGTCGAAAATGACCAATGCTGAGCTCGGCCAGTGATTAGGTCTTGAGATGCACCAGTGGGCCCGCTAGGTGTCAGACCCCAATTGGGTGGGACTAGCTATCCCTATCCCAGACGGTGTTCGGAGACTAGTAGACCATCCTAGTCGATGGCCCGACATTCCATGTTTATATTTTGATATGATGTGGCCGAACGACCAGTGTGATTCTACCTTGTATAGTAAGGCCGATTGTAGCCAGGATTCTTATACCATAAGTTGGCCTTAAGGGCCGAATGCCAGGCGGCAAGGTTAGGCCGTTATGGTAAGTTCCTCATATATGGTTTATACAAAATGACCCACGGGGTCAATAGTCACATCAAAAAGTAGTTTACCTCCTTGATTATATTCTATGTTGTTTATATATTATGCATGACTAACTGCAGATTATGTGGAGGTTCGAAAGAACCGCTCACTGAGTCCCAAGTGGACTCACGGTTTATTCCTTTGTTTTTGCAGAGCATGATCAGTGATCGAGGCTTGTCGTCATGGTGCAGCTGGAGGGCAGGTGGTGGTGCCATATCTCGTAGCAGCGTCCTTTGGTCATAGTCTAGTGTCTTGTAGTAGTTATTTTCTGTTTCTACACTGACAGTTGTGTTTTGAAAAGTTTGTAATAACTTTGATACTTGAGACGTTCTATTTGTGACGACGTTCGTTTTCTTCTTTGGGTTGAAAAATATATATTTGTGAATTTCGAAAACTTTAAATAAAGATTGTGTTGCGATTTCCTTTCTCGATATGTTCTGTTTTATTGTCAGTTAGTGTAGACAGTAGGTTACAGGGCAGGATGTTGGCCTTAGCCGGTCACACTACCCTCAGTTGGGGTGTGACAATATATATATATATATATAATTGAAAAATATTAATATTTCCCAGAGTAAACATAAAATATAACATGATATAAACTACATTAATTATACCAATTAAAATTGCATAAGTATAAAAAATTAATTCAAAAATAAGAAAAAAATATAAATTATATGATTTTATTTAAAAAAATAAATGGGAAAAATGATATTTTAAAAACACAAAATTAATAAAAAAATAATTGTGACATTAAAAAATATTTTAAATAATTATTCAATAAATATGTAATTATTACCAAAAATATAGGTTCAAATAATATATATATATATATATATATATAATCATAAATGAGAAAAATATCAATAAAATATAAATTTAGAATCAACAATAATATTTTTTAAGGGCAAATAATTTGAATGTTAGACTGAATCCATGCAAAACCTATCAAACTTAGATGCCAATAACGTATGTTAACCCTTGTCAAATAGTAAAATATTAGATGAAAACCTTCTACTGAGTATTGACTAATAGTATCATACCCAGAGCTGCGTTAATTAATACAAATAGAATTATTTTGGAATCATGAAATTACCATATTTAAGAATAGTTCTGATGAGGCTGATGAGCATACCGTCTTGAGCTTGGCGAGGTGGTCGCAGGAAGGGAGGTCACGTGCAGCCCACACAGAGGACCTCCGCCCCCGCGCAGTCTGGTACGAGGTTAATCGTACCGAACCAGATCTGAGAGGAGGAGAGAAGGAATAGCAGAGAGAAAGAATGCGAGAGAAGCAGATTAAGGAGATGGTTTCATATTAAGCTAATCATTCCCCCTCCTGTTTACATCTCTCTCCTTATTTATATCACTGTACAAAGTAAGCTTTAGTAGGTAATATAATCCTGGAGGTGTCGTGGCCACTTCCTCTCACGCGCTTGGGTCCCGCGAACTGACTCAGCTGCCACCGTTGGGATGTGACTTGCGTTAACGTCCTCATCGTGTTTGGTTAACGCTTCTCGTGCGTCACTTGGGATGATGCGACGGGCGTTTACGTCGTCTCCTTTTACTGCCGCTGTCTCAGGTGCTGCGCTCGTGACAACACCTCCTCCTGCCAAACTAACCTTGTCCTCAAGGTTATTAGAAGAGTCTCCCGCCAACAGGGCAATTGGAGTGACCTGAATCTCCGGCTGACCTCTGCAAGTCTTGAGCTTGGAGACGTGAAATACCGGGTGTAAAATGGACGAAGCCGGCAGGTCGACTTTGTAGGCAACCTCTCCGATCTTCTTCAAAACCCTGAAGGGTCCAAAGTATCTCGGACTCAGCTTGTGCTGTTTCTGAAGCCGCAACGATAACTGTCTATATGGTTGAAGCTTTATATATACCCAGTCGCCGATCTTGTAATTAACATCCCTCCGATGCTGATCCGCCTGAGATTTCATACGTTGTTGTGAGCGTTTTAAATTGGTCTTCAACTGCGCCAATATCTCCTCTCGTTTCTCTATTTCTTGTGCTACCACTTCATTAGTAGTCGATCCCGTGGCATAACGCAGCAAGGTGGGAGGATCTCGCCCATACACTGCTTTGAAAGGAGTCATTCCCGCTGCCGACTGATACGCAGTGTTGTACCAGTACTCAGCCCACGGTAAGTACTTTCTCCAGGCCTTTGGTTCGTCCGCGACAAAGCTACGGAGGTACATCTCTACACATTTGTTTAGGACCTCTGTTTGACCATCCGTCTGCGGATGGTATGCCGAACTAAATTTGAGTTCGGTCCCTTGCAAGCGTGCTAATTCCTTCCAAACCTCCCCGACAAAGTGACAATCTCGGTCACTAATGATCGAGCGAGGAATGCCGTGATGTTTAATCACTCCTTCCACCAAAGTCTCTGCTACCTTCACACTGGTGTAGCTCTTCGGTAAGGCCATGAAGTGGCCATATTTTGTAAGTCTATCCACAACCACTAATATATCCGTTTTCCCTTCCGATGGTGGCAGGTGAGTGATGAAATCCATGGCAATATCTTCGAAGATTGCTTCAGGAATTGGCAGTGGTTGTAGTAGTCCTGCTGGAGATAATTGTTCGGTCTTCATTCTCTGGCAGACTTGGCATTCTTTAATGAATGCCTCGACATCTCGACGCATACCTTTCCAGTAGAAACTAGACGCTATCCTCCGGTATGTCCTGTTGATTCCGGAGTGTCCCCCGAACACCGAATCATGGTATTCTTTCAGGATGGTGGTTCGTATTGCTTTATCTCCAGGTACCAATGCCTTCTTTTTAAACAACACCAGTCCGTTATGTAGAGTGTAATGTCCACTCGTCTCTTTTCCTTCTTTAATATCCTTCTGCAACCGTAGTAATTGCAGATCCTGTAGGTTCGCCTGCTTAATCATCTCCATTACTCCGGATATGGGCTGCAGCAACACCATATATTGGCTGACAAATTTGCGGGACAAGGCATCCGCCACCGTATTCAATTTTCTAGCTCGGTATTTTACTTCGAAGTCGTAGCCAAGCAATTTGCTCAGCCACTTCTGTTGCTCCGGTGTTTGGATGACTTGAGAAGTCATCTCCCTCAAGGCCTGTTGGTCAGTGATAATAGTAAACCTCCGACCAAGCAGGTATTGCCGCCATTTGCCGACAGCCTGAGTGATAGCATACATCTCACGGTGGTATGCTGACGCCCCTTGCATACGCGGAGATAGTTTCTGGCTAAAGTAAGCAATTGGCTTACCCTTTTGCGTTAGGACAGCTCCGATCCCTACTCCTGACGCGTCTGTCTCTACCTCAAAGCTTCTACTGAAGTCGGGTAGCGTCAAGATAGGAGCTTTACTCAGTAACTCTTTGAGACATTCAAAAGCCTGCTGTGCCGCTGCTGTCCACGAGAAGTTTCCCCGACGTAATAGATCCGAGAGGGGTGACGCAATGCTGGCAAAGTTTTTTATGAAGCGTCGGTAGTATCCTGCCAAGCCGAGGAAGCCCCTAACTCCTCGGATATCCACGGGCGGCGGCCATGCTTGAATTGCCGCTACTTTGCCCGGGTCCACCTGCAGCCCTTCTGAGGATAAGAAATGTCCCAAATACTCAATCTTCGCACACCCAAACGAGCACTTGTCGCAGTTTGCTACTAACTTGTGTTGTCGAAGCGTCTGCAATACCACCTCGACATGTTTGAGATGTTCTTTATAAGAACCACTGTAGATGAGTATATCGTCGAAGAAGATCAATACAAATATGCGCAGGTAGGGTTGAAATATGCGGTTCATGGTAGCTTGAAAGGTTGATGGCGCGTTTGTTAACCCGAAGGGCATTACTAAGAACTCGTAATGACCCTCGTGAGTTCTGAATGCCGTCTTGGATACATCACCGGGGGCGACTCGTATCTGATGATACCCTGAAAGGAGATCGAGCTTAGTGAACACTGTGGCCTTTCCCAACTCATCGAAGAGTTCGTCGGCGGTGGGAATGGGAAACCGATCCTTCACAGTCACGGCATTGAGTGCCCGGTAATCCACATAGAAGCGCCACGTGCCGTTCTTTTTTTTCACTAAGAGCACCGACGACGAATACGGACTGCTGCTATGTCGAATTATGCCTTCCTTTAACATTTGCTGCACCTGCCGTTCAATTTCAGCCTTTTGGTAGTGCGGGTACCGATAGGGACGCACATTGATAGGCACTTGTTGTGAGGGTAAATGGATTTGATGGTCAGTAATTCTGGTCGGGGGTAGTCCCTGCGGTTTCCTGAATACTTCCGGATACTGCTCCAGTACTTTGCACATTTCTTCATCTGCGTTGCCCTTCCTTGGTGGTTCCATCGGTTGTAGTTCTAAACGATACATCTCAGTTATTGATTGAGTCCCCAATAACCTCCTTAATGCTTGATAGGCTATTGGTTCTACTGATGGACTCTGTTCTCCTTTCCAAATGTGTCTCTGTCCATGCAATTGAAACTCAAATTGAAGCTGAGCATAATCCATCAATACGGGTCCCAGCGTAGCCATCCAGGCTACTCCCAGTACCACTTCAGACCCTTGGATTGGTAAAATGTAGAAGTCGGCTTCCACTGCAGTGTCTTGTATCACCAACTTTAGTCGACGGGTGGCTCCTTCGCACTGCACCCGAGCCCCATTGCCCACCATGACCCCGAAATTTGCTGCAGGCTCCACTTGCAACCCCAAGTATTTTGCGACGCGGGTTTGGACGAAGTTATGGGTACTTCCCCCGTCTAAAAGAATGTGAACCTCTCTTCCCGCCACCACACCCCGAAAGCGTAATGTGGTCGGCAAGAAACATCCGGATAAGGCGTTGAATGATATCAGTGATTGTTCTGACGAATCAACATCACCACCCTCCTCAACTGGGTTCAACTGCGTTCTTTCTTCCACAGGGTCGGAACTAGAACCGTCGTCCAACATAAACAACTGGGGAGACTGACATTTGTGTCCCCACGTATACTTCTCATCACAGTAGAAGCACAACCCTTGTTCTTTTCTCTTCTGGGCCTCCGCCGATGTAAGTCGTCGCAATCCGGATCGAGAATGTTTTTCTGAATCACCGGATGGTGTTCGGTTCGCATGCTGTGCTGTTGGTGATGCTTTACTGAAAGATGTAGATGGAGAGAAACTTCGGGTTGGGGTAGGCAAAATACCTGCCGCTCTTGAAGGCGAGTTCATTGTCTGAAGCCGACGGGTCGCTAGTATCTTTGCCTCATGCCTTTTTGCCGAAGTTACTGCCTCATGCATGGACTCAGGCTGGCGGGTCAGCACCTCCGCTTTAATGTCCGCTCGTAAGCCGGAGACAAAGCAATTGGTCAAAAAGGACTCCGGCAACTGAGTGGTGCGGAGTGCCATGTCCTCAAACCGACCTTCATACTCTTCCACCGTCGTAATCTGAACCAGCTTAGTGAGTTGTCCCTCTGGTGGCTCCAGATCCGTCGGTTCGAATCACCGACGAATTGATTCTACCAGGTGCTGCCAGCCGGCAAGCTGCTTCCGGCGTTGCATCCACCGGAACCATTTTTTTGCCGTTCCTTCCATACGAAAGGATGACATCGTCACGCGGTGTTGATCCTCCGTGGGGTAGAATGCAAAAAAATCTTCGGCAGAGGCGATCCAATCCTCTGCATCGCACCCATTAAACATTGGCAGTTCAACCTGGGGTGGTCTCGGGGGAAATGGAAATTCATCCCCATCATCATCACCTCGGATCCCTTTTCCCCGATTTGTGAATCCACCACCGGATCTCGTTGCCTCACTCTTGGGTTTCGTCAGATGAACTATTTGCGAATTCAGTAATGAAATCTGTGACGTTACATTTTGTAGGAGCTTCTGTTGTGACTCCATGGATTGACGTTGAAGCTCCAAAGTCTGCTGTTGCGCCTCCAAGCTGGTTTGCAGACTTCCCAGCACTTGATCATGCCTCGAACTTGCCTCATGAAGAACCTTCAGAGACTCGCCCATCGCTTGTCCACGAATTTCCATCGCCTTCGTCGTCGCGCGTCGATCAGATCCGATCGACACCTTCGACGCTCTCAATGAAAGCACCAATGGTACGAGGTTAATCGTACCGAACCAGATCTGAGAGGAGGAGAGAAGGAATAGCAGAGAGAAAGAATGCGAGAGAAGCAGATTAAGGAGATGGTTTCACATTAAGCTAATCATTCCCCCTCCTGTTTACATCTCTCTCCTTATTTATATCACTGTACAAAGTAAGCTTTAGTAGGTAATATAATCCTGGAGGTGTCGTGGCCACTTCCTCTCACGCGCTTGGGTCCCGCGAACTGACTCAGCTGCCACCGTTGGGATGTGACTTGCGTTAACGTCCTCATCGTGTTTGGTTAACGCTTCTCGTGCGTCACTTGGGATGATGCGACGGGCGTTTACGTCGTCTCCTTTTACTGCCGCTGTCTCAGGTGCTGCGCTCGTGACACAGTCCTGCCACTCCTGGTGCAAGGTGCATGGCGAGGACCACCATTGTCCACGTCAGAAGGTTCGACGTCGTTTGCTTTCCGACGAAGAATGTTTTGCAATCCTCGACGATGTCCCGCCGGCCCCCGCTTCGCCGCACTGGCGTCGATAATGAGGCCGAGCAGATCCTTCACGCCGCCGTCGGCCTTCTCCTCCTCTTTTCTCTCTTTTCACAGCCCGATCAGCCTTACCAAACTCTTCTTGATCTCCTTCTCCAACTTCCACGAGTTGGTGTTCTTCTTCGTCGGCAAGAATTTGGTAACATACAGTCATCAATACAAGCTTTAGAGAAAAGCTATACATATATAGGGAGTCAATCCCCGTGCACAAAAAAACATGCATCCTAAATCTTACCATTCCATGCTAACATCATTTTCATGTGGATTAATTAAAATCTGAAGATAGCTGAAGAGACAATAGGAGAACGTATACCTTAATTAGAGATGCACGTAGACCTGCAACTTAGATATATGTGTATCCTCCATTCCTCCTCCTCCTCTCTCTCTCTCTCTCTCTCTCTCTCTCTCTCTCTCTATATATATATATATATATATATATATATATATATATATATATATATATATATATACACACACCAATCTGCTCTTTGACCCACCTGCATCTGTTTTGTTGGAGGGTCGAGAAGGCAGAAGGCATTTGCAGGGGATTCTGAATTGAGAAGAAGCAACGTAAGATACGTTAATTTACCTATATTTTGAGTAACTTGGAGTCTTCTTCTAATTTGCTCATCCTTTGCAGAATCTAGTAGAAGGAGAGGAAGCGCAGAAAAAAAATGTTTGTGATGTCGAGGAAGCAAATGATGAAGAGAGAGAGGGGAGGAGAAAGAGGTGATGTGTGAGACAGAAGTAATTGACGTGAGAGTGAGGGAGAGAGACGAAACGTGTGTGAGATTGAGAGAGAGAGGATACGTGTGTGAGAGAATGAGAAGTTACTCAAATAATTAAGAAAACAGATTTAAAAAAATAAAAAAAATTTAAAAAATTAAGAGTCAACCAACAAAGCTTTTGAACTTGTCAAATGACTTCTTTGCATTTTTGCTTTTAATGTATATATTCATAGAATATATATATATATAGATTAGTCGAAAACGTTGTCCAATTATATAAGTATATAATTAAATTCAAATAAATTTATAAAATATGAAGAAACAAAATTATCAAAATTAATTTAAATTAAATTATACTTTTAAATAATAATATTCATACTCAAATAATTAAGAATAATAATAAATATAGAGAAAAGAGTAATAATAAATATTATATATATATATATATATGAAATTTTATAAGTGTAAAAAAAATAGTAAATATTAATTCAATTTAATTTATATAATAGTAAAAAATAATATACATATCACTTTTTAAATATAATTTTTGTTTATGGCTTAGAATTCATCAAACACACTAATAACGGAATCTATATATATATATAAATAAGAAACAACTTATTTCCGCCTAAATTCTCTCAACTCCCTCAATTATTTATATTTATTTTTATCACATTTATATTTTCATTTTTATATGCCTTAATTTTTAAATATTCGACTTTAATTTTCACATGAAACTACTCTAATATATATATATATATATATATATATATATATATATAAACAAGAACAACTCCTTCCCGCCTAAATTCTCTCCACTTCCTCAATTATTTATATTTGTTTTTACCCCACTTATATTTTTATTTTTATATCTCATAATTTTTAAATCTTCGACTTTAATTTTCACATTAAACTACTCTAATTTTTCTCTAATTTAATTTTTAAAATTAATTTTCATATTAAATTAAATTCTAATTTTATTAATGGTGAATTTTATTTCCCTTCAATTAATCATGCTTAAATTTTAAAATTTTGAATTAAATTAATTACAATTTTAAAATTAATTTCCATATTAAATTAATTTTGAATTTTATTAATGGTGAATTTTATTTTCCCTTCAATTAATAATGCTTAATTTTTAAAATTTTTGAATTTAATTAATTACAAATGTTGTGAATTATTTATGAAATTTTGATTTAAAAAAACAAATTAAATCTTTGTTTCGAATTATATTATGTTTGCTCAATTAAACATGCATAATTTTAAATTTTATTAATTTCTATTTGGTTATAATCGAATTGATTATATCTACTTAATTTTCAAAATTTATATATTATATTATGCATATTTAATTTTAAATTTTATTTTCCTTCCGTATATATGCATGATTAATTAGAAATTTTTCGAATCCATTAAATTAAACAGGTTTCACTTTCAATTAAGTATCGACTTTTATTCTTAAAAATATAATTCTTTTATAATATGATACTAATATGGTAACCTATTTCTATAACTCTAGGTATACAAATATTTAAATTTAAAATTTTAATTTAATTTATTAAGAATATTAAATTATAGTTACAAATTTAATTTAACATTTAAATTAAAAATTAATTTACAATTTAAGTTTAAAATAATTATTTTTCTAAAATTTTAAAAATTTATTGTAAATCTAAATTTATATAATTTCAAATTGAAATCATGTTAGAAAATATGAAAAATATCAAAAAAAAATCGATAGACTCTTCTATTTATATATAAAAATATATTAAAATATAAAAAAATAATTTAAACTTTTTTATTTATAAAAACACAAAATATATAATAATATATTAAAATATAAAATTCAATTTTAAAATATTTTATTTTTAAAATCACATTTTAACCGTGCAAAGCACGGGTATTATAGCTAGTTGAAAAAATAAATAGTGAAATCGAAATAAATGAGTACTATATGTCTATATATGGAGAGAGAGAAATTGCTTAATAATATTAATAAATGAAAATAATTAAATATTATAATTTGAGTAGACTATGAAATAAATAATTCGTTATAATTATTTGAATATATAGATATTTGATGTAATTATCAGTACAAATAGTTAGAATTATTAAAATAATATATTATAGAAAAAAATAGCATTAAACCAACTCAGACAACATAATATTATTTCATTTCACTTAAAAATATCTAAAATCAAAAAAATAAAAAATAAAATAAAAACACAATCAAATGTTATTAATTTCATTCAAATTATAGAATATAAAACTTAATTATCATGTAAATGATGAATACAAACAAATGTACGAGATGAAAAAATTATTAAAAATAAAAATATCAAATCATTAATATTACAGTTATTGCAGCATGTGTTATTAATCTTGTATCAAAATTGTCGTTGTCGCCATCTTTATCATCGGCGATTATCATGAGCTCTTGCAATAACCTAATAAAAACGGTATAAGAATAATATTAAAAATCATCATAACACTTGGAAAACTCAAATAAAATTAATCATAAATCTCAAACCACTATCATATAAAATATAATAGAAAAAAATAATATAGAAGAAACTCTAGTAAAAATTTTACCCTAATTATCAACAAAAGCAAGAGTAAAGAGATGAAAAAACTTGTAGGAGGTATAAAAGAAACAAAAAAATATATAAAGGATACAAAATTTAGATCTATATTGATAATTAAATTGAGAAATAAATATTAAATCGCACTAAATGTTACCGTTAAAGATTTTATTTTTTTGTTTAGAAATTGCACATTTCTGCATAATAAAAAAGAAATTTGTAATTAATATTTAATTAATATAAAATTTAAGGACACATATTAATGAAATGAAATTAATTGGATAGGAAAAGAAACAAAAAATATATGTATATATGAGGATTACAAATTGTGGATCTAAATTGATAATTAAATTGAGAAATAAGTACTAAAAATACACTTAATGTTGTCATTAAATATATAAAAAATTTATGTTTAGAAACCGCACATTTTTTACAATAAAAAAGAAAAAATTAATTAATGTTTGATATATAAATTTAATGACACGAAATAATGAAATGGAATTAAAATTGGCTTCATGATGCGACATTCATCGGAATTCTGAAACTGCATATTTTTCTACAGTAAAAAAAGGAAAAGTAGAATTAAAAATAAATTCTTAATGTAAAAAGTGAAAATTTTTGCATAATAAGCATTATTTAAAAGAAAACCTAGATAATAAGCATTATTCTAGCCATCAAACTTCATAGTCTGCACAACATCAAGGAAAACAATTAATTCCCATAAGAATTAATGCAAGTCAATCTCAATAGTGCAAGAAAATACTCTGATAAAACCATACAATTTAGCAAATTGAACTATACATTAATGCATTGAATAATGTACATGCCACAGAAAAGACATGAACAATGGAGGTTATCAGAAAGATAATGACACAACCTCATCGTCAAAATTGGCAAAGATTTCCTTTATCCCCGTAACCACTGCAACCCTTTGGTTCTTCTCTTTGAGTTCCTCTATGGGTGCCTCATCATAGCTATTGTACTTGCTCACAATCCGGTTATCTCCTTCCTCCCCTCTGCCACCTGATCACAACAGTAGCAACGCAGCAGCAGCAAAGTAAACATCTTTCTCCACAATATGATCCTTTCGGCTTCAGAATTCCTCCCAGAAGTCCAATGCCGGCACGAAAACAACATGTTCCATCACTACGAAAAAAACAGAATTAGCTTTGCGGAAGAAAGATCAATGATGGAAACGGGGCATACTAGTTCTAAATCAGGGGTTGCCCCAAGATTGAACCTTGACCAAAGATTTTGAGCCTGCGACCGGGACATGGCTCGTTGTCGTTCTGGAGGATTATAGGAACTAGATGACCTTGGTCTTGTACAGGGCCTCCTCTACCGTTCTGCAGTTCCATTCTGTTGTTCCTTCGCCACCATGGGCTCCATCAACACCCCAGATTTCTTCAGCGGTCTCATTCCACTATTTCTCAGCAGATCATGAGGCCGAGCAGATCCTTCACGATGTCATCGTCGGCCTTCTCCTCCTCTTTCCTCTCCTTTAGCAACCCGATCAACCTTACCAAACTCTTCTTGATCTCCTTCTCCAATTTCCATGAGTTGGTGTTCTTCTTCGTCGGCAAGAACCTAGTAACATACCCACATGGAAGATTAGTAGGCCATGAGAGGCAGAGTGCGATCGTACCTGTTGCCAGGGATGAAGACCTTCCAAAAGGCCTCGTCGCCGAAGGCCTTCTGCTGGTTCTGCAGCTGGAACAAGGCCTGGTCATTATCATATCTCCTGCAAAGGCGGTCCGAGTGATGGCGTCTTTTGTCACCATCTGAAACCACTCCGACATGTCGATCTCCACCTCCTCGTCGGAGTCGAGTAACTTCTCACCATGCCCAACATCGTCTTCCCGATGAAATATATCAGCAGTTGAAATGGAAACTTCTTGCACCGGAGAGAGAGAGAGGAACATTTACTCTTCTAATAAAGGATGAGAAAGAGAGAGTGATTAAAAAGTAACTGTAGGATTCTCCTGTAATAAAGTTTGAGGGAGAAAGAGGGATGGAAAAATAATTGGACCATTTACTCTTATGTAACCGCATGGAAACTCCCCCACGTTTTAAGTTGAAAAATAACTGTAGAGAGAGAAATTGAAAATTGGTCATGTAATTAAGGCAAATGAACAGAAAAATAACTGCAGAGAGAGAAATTGAAAATTGGTCACGTAATTAAGGCAAATGAACAGGCGTGATTAAAAGTTGGTAACCTGATTTAGGCAAATAAATATACTCAATTAAGACAAATTAATGTATAAAGCAAAAAAATTCAAAAAATTCAGAAATTGCCACGTCAGCGAACTTTCTTTGAGAAAGTGCCACGTGATAGTTCTAAATCTTACTTATATATATATATAATTTTATAAGTACCCATGTACTTATAAAATCTAAACCCGAATATATAGGACTCAAAGAGAAAAATAAAGAAAAAGACTTTTAACATGCGTACACATCCCCACGACCACGACACATCACGAGACCCGTTGTCCCTGCCGCCACCAGCTGCGCTACTCTGATCATGCTCAAGGGCTGAAAAAACAACAATAATATAAAGGGTAAGTCCAACTAGGTCTTAGTGACTAACATAATTTCCTGCAACCATGCTCAAAAATCCAAACCAGCAGATATACATATGAATGTTATAAACCTAATGTTTCATAAGCAGAATTAGGTATGCCAAGGAATATAGATATACTCAGTGTAACCATGCATCCATTTAAGCAACAACTAGCAAAAGCATATTAATAATCTTAACATGAGATAAATAACAATAAAATTATTAAACCATTCACACAAGCCACCCGAGTCGGTCGTCAGCGTGGTAGTACTGACGAGCTTCCTAGTCCAAGGACCCGTCGGTCCGATCATCTAGAGACCCGTCGGTCTATGAGTCGGGTGCTGATCACCTTTGTCTCAGCGTACTCCCCGCTCTTTCCCATCGGGGTCGGTCATCAGTGTGGCGGCTGACGAGCTTCCTGGTCCACATCCACAAGCACACTCAATCATCAATAAAGACAGCAGCAACCGAACCAAAGGAAAACATAACCATAGCCGTACATCGGCCCATATCACATCATATTCAATCTCAAGTATATATTCCAACAGGAATAAATTTTCATTAGTATCAAGTTATTCCCTATTATACACTATGTCAATATGAGCAAATGAAACGTTAAAACGAGCAATGTAATTTAATAGTAGAAAGGTACTATGCTTGACGTCTTATATTTATGTATGTAACCATTTTTCTCATTGTCATAATCATCTACTCATGGAGCCAATTAATTGACTTAAAGAATAGCCCTAATGGAAACTCGGTTCTTTTCTCAATTTCCCTTATCTAAATCGCGATGTCCCAGGTTGTAAAATTAAAGGAATCGGTAAGTTCTAGAGGAATCTAAGCTCATAAATTTTCCCATCTATGTATCTACACCCCTCCACTCCCAACCGGGCCAAGTGACCCTTAGGACAGCTAAGGACACTCGGATACAACATCTTTCCTATAGGGGCAGCAAGTGTACGCCCAAGTGTTGTATAATTTCTCTATTATACACTATGTCAATATGAGCAAATGAAACGTTAAAACGAGCAATGTAATTTAATAGTAGAAAGGTACTATGCTTGACGTCTTATATTTATGTATGTAACCATTTTTCTCATTGTCATAATCATCTACTCATGGAGCCAATTAATTGACTTAAAGAATCGCCCTAATGGAAACTCGGTTCTTTTCTCAATTTCCCTTATCTAAATCGCGATGTCCTAGGTTGTAAAATTAAAGGAATTGGTAAGTTCTAGAGGAATCTAAGCTCATAAATTTTCCCATCTATGTATCTACACCCCTCCACTCCCAACCAGGCCAAGTGACCCTTAGGACAGCTAAGGACACTCGGATACAATATCTTTCCTATAGGGGCAGCAAGTGTACACCCAAGTGTTGTATAATTTCTCTAAGGCAACATGGAAATC
This sequence comes from Canna indica, assembly GCA_034359265.1. Taxonomy (NCBI): domain Eukaryota; kingdom Viridiplantae; phylum Streptophyta; class Magnoliopsida; order Zingiberales; family Cannaceae; genus Canna; species Canna indica. The sequence continues at coordinate 44,504,358 of CP136893.1, forward strand.
TATACATATTAGGATGTATCTAAGAGGACAACAAGTATAGTTCCATATAATAATTATATTTCCTAAGTAAACTGTCAAGGATACAAGAAATTATCAAGATCTTCAACAATAGAGGGATGAGGGCAGCGGCACCCAGAAACAAGGTTGATACATGCGGCAATAAGAATCAAGGCAAAAAGGAACATAGATTTTCTTATAAATACATCCTGTAATGTAATATTCAAGACTCATCATCATCAAGGAGGATCCTCAACAGTTTATAGAAAAGAAAATCTTCAAAGGAGGGAGGTGGCGCACACCCAGTCGAGCAGACTGGATCATGCAGCTCCTCATTCAATCAAGCTTTTTGGCAACAAATTATTGACGATGATAATAACCCATACTTCCCGATTCAAGGTCAAAAAGATTCGTCAAGGAGACACACGGAGAATCAAGAACACGGGGGAAGCGGCGGCGTGAATCGAAGAGCAAGAAAGGAAGGTTAAATCACTCACAGTTTTTGCAGGAAAGGGAAAGGGGAGGATGCTATTGTGGTTCCTCGACTCTTGATTCTGATGAAATCGACAACTCCGGCCACCAACTGCCCTCTTCCTCACGTGTCGTCGCTGCCCTTCTCGCCAAGTCGAGCGCTGTGCGGTTTCCCCCAGCCACATAGCTCACTTTAATAGATTGGGGTTTATTTTAAACCCCAATTTACACTTTTACCACCCGACTTTTTAGACCCGCTTAAAATCTATTTTAAGTCCGATTCGGATTCCGATTGAACCGTTGAGTTCGTCTCAAGGTCTAGTCTCATCATGACATGCCAATTTGCAGAAATAATAATTAAAATAAAATTCTTGATTTTTCCTAAATTAAAACTTACCAAATTCTGCCCCGAAACTCCGCTAACTCGCTCAATTTAAGTCATCGCTTTCCTGCTATGCAACCGAATAAATTTAATCAAATTTTGGTTATCACAATCTTCCCCCTTTAAAGAAAATTCATCCTCGAATTTTGAGGTAAACTATAGGCTCAACAAATCATGGAACTTGAATGAGCATTAGCTATGCATAAATGCACCAAGGAGACTACTCGAGTGGTTAGGCATTTTGCCAACCCGCACAGGTGTACATGCTGCCATAACTAGGCCCGACATATACCTGGTCTCAATTCTGTGCCACACACCATACCACCCCAAAACCATCGCAAAATAACCAAACATGCTTACAAAAAATTTTCCCACATCAACGCCCAATGAACAGATAAATTTCAGTATTTCATGGTGCCTCAAACATAAGTTTCAGCACTCAATATAAGCTCGGAAACATAAATTTCAGCCTAGTAATATGCACACTTCACTGCTTCTTTCATACTCATAGTTTGGTATTCCTCAACACAGTCAAAATACTCATCGCAAGAAATAATTTCAGCATGCTATTTCTGCATGAACACTAAAAATTCAGCATGTAAGTTTACTCTTAGCATATTGAAATTTTGGCATGCATAAACTACATAACCATGCATACACAAAACTGAAATTTAAACACCCAATTAGAGAAATAAAAGTTGGAAACAAATACTACATCGGCTCATAATTCAATCCTGATCCCTACATCAAAGCTCCATCAAATGGAAGATGGGCAATAGTTCAATAACCACACAACAGTACAACATAAAAAAAAAATATCAAAGACATTAGTTATTCTGCCTAACAAAATAGAGTCTATAAAATAAGCTCTTCCGCCACCTCCAAAAATGGGTCACATTGTCCATTGAACATACAATATCCCATCTACTGCATTAAAATATTGATTGTCCATGACGATGACCTACATCACCGAGATGAGATACTAAAGATTGAGCGACTCTAAAATAGATAACATTTTTCACTACTAAAACCAATAACATGAGTTGCCTTCTCGAAGAAACCTACCAACTCACATAATTCCTTAGACTCAACACAATGAATTTGATTGAATGCAAACTTGTGAGCTACACAAGGTCACAAATAATGGTGTAAGGTGAAATCTGATTCCTATACAACTATTCTACTTTGACATTTTGGTGATTGTAGGAACTTCATCAAAAAAAACCACCTGAGTAATCTGCTACACCTCACCCAACAGTTAACTAACTTTTTTTTTTTTTTTTTCTTTACCTTAGTTGTAAGTGCTTCACTACCACTCATCCGGCAGTACCACACATATCATAATGTTTAACTTGCATAACACAAACATTAATCAAGGACATTGCAACTCCTAAAGGTCCGAAAGGTTTTACCTCAGATAATCCAAGAAACCTCCATCTAACTTAAATATTGAGAAGAAAAATGAGTTATTTCTATGTTGGCACTAACAATATAGGAATCTTTGCAATAACAATAAACATAATGCAACCTGCTGCAAAAGAAAAACTAGTAGTGATGCTATAGTTTTATGAATGTGCCCAACTTGCACAGAAGATACAGATCCATAACGCATGTGGAATCCTTGTGTGAACTGCGTGTATTGCCGAGTATTTGCATTGAATTGGACTGTAGGAAGGGTAGGAAAATTAGCGGCAACCGTTGAGGATGCGCCACTAATGTTAGCTCCTTACAACTATCACTAGCAGCACTATTCTTTTATACTGAATCATACTACAACCAATATGAATCTGATTTAAACTGGCTTTTGCTAATGCAGTTATGCAGTTATTTGTGATCATCTACCTTATGTGAACCAGCACATCTACAGGTAAGAAGGTAATTACTAGAGGATCATAAATTCATTTACCCACATATTTTCTTTATGCTTTATCATGAAAGATTTTACTGAAATGAACACACTAGTCTCTCTTCTACACAACCAAAACTGTGTGGCAATTTCTATATATTAAACCGCAAAACCTTAATGCATTCACCAATGGAAGTTGAAGTAAGAAATTTAACTTACATTTGTTATGCAAGCAAATTTGAAGATATCTTTGCATTAATAATGACTATAGCTAGTGAAGCTAGTCAATATAATGACAGATTTGTTTAATAATCCTTCAAGTGCATATCATGCCATGTCAAACAAACATAGGCTTTGTGGTTAGCAACACAGCTTCTTTATAAATTCCATAATCAAAATCTCCATCTTAGTACATGCCCTTTAATATTCCACATCTATCTCAAACAGTAATTTCATCTCGATCTTTGGCCTATATATATGTCAGTTTATTATCTAGGTATTCATCTTAGAATAACCATATGTAGGTAAGGTTTCAGGAGCTTATTATACCTGATTATTAGGGGTGCAACTTTAATAGAAATCAGGTTTGCTAAGGACTTCCTGTTTTTGAAAAAAAAAAAAACAATACCCGACCAAATGAATTCAGGTTATGAAAAAAAATATAAAAAGCAAAACCGACCAAAATTCAGCACACCTCAAGAAACTCAACACTACTACTCATTATTGGGCGTTCTGGTTCCGGAAGCAGTGCTAGATGATCAAACCAATTATCAAGATTCAAGAAGAATATGAGCTTTATCAACTATCAATTGCATCCAGGCTTCTCATTTGTTTCTCATCCTGACAATTTACAGCATAAATTTTTTCCTGTTGGAATATCTAATTTTATGCATGTAAAGGATTAGAAGATCTTTGCAAGTGATGATGTCATTGATGTCATTGGAATGTCTAATATTCTCAAAGTGGTCCTTTTGATGGTTCATGGAATATGCAGAATATTGGACTCCAATTGGCCTGGATCCTGCTTTTTTGTGGTATGCACCAATGGACAGTTGAACCAACATACTCAACAATGATTGAATAAATACACATGCCGACCAAAAGATGAATGAAACAACATTGATGTACCTCTTACAACTTTATAATTTAGTTCCTATGCAAGCAGCCATGTTCAAAGGGGAAATCATCCTCCTATAGAAGCCATATAGGATGTTTCCTCAAACTGATTACATGACCTTAGTGGACCTTAGTGGGATCTAAAATGCTTGCAAGTGTTGTCGTCCTTGAAGGGAAAGGACAATGGAAGCATGTTGGTGCAGTAATACAAATTATATAGGACGTGTTTCTTATGCCCCCTAATGGCCGATCAACATCACATAAGGTCATGGGGCTGCCCCCCCCTAATGGCCGATCACCCTAGGAGGCTTCTCCTCCGAAAGAATTTGGGATTCGAATTTAGCATGAAATTCTAGAGTTGACATATCCTTTACTTGATTAACTTAAACTAAGGAAATAACCATATTAGAACCACTCACATAGCATCATCATGTGCCTTCATATCTAAAAGTAAGAAGAACGACATCCACACAATTTAATATATAATTAACCAAGATTTGTAACTTAAATACGTACCGTCGCTAGTGCACAGGTTTAGCCGTCGATCTCGTGACCAGGACATACCATATTTAGACACGCTAGCAATGCCCTATATGATACCTAAAGTCCTATTGTCGTACCCGCTCTGATACCACATTGTCACACCCCAAACCCGGTATGACCGGCTAGAGTACAACAAGTACCCCGAAGCCTAACCCAACCAAATAACCAGATAAGACATCAACCTAAACAGTTTATAAAACCCGACACGATTGCGGAAAACATAAATCGAGTAAGATTGAGTTTTCAAACCATATAGTTGAATAATAACGAATGTTCAAATTCTTTTTCAAGATCAAGTTAAAAATGAATATTTCTCTCAACATCAACAATGCGGAAATAAATCTAAACCCGAATCTACATGACTCAAAGAGAAAAATAAAGAAAAAGACTCTGAACATGGGTATACATCCCCACGACCACGACACATCACGAGACCCGCTGTCCCTGCCGCCACCAGCTGCGCTACTCCGATCATGCTCAAGGGCTGAAAAAAATAACAATAATATAAAGGGTAAGTCCAACTAGGACTTAGTGAGTGACATAATCTCCTGCAACCATGCTCAAAAATCCAAACCAGCAGATATACATATGAATGTTATAAACCTAATTTTCATAAGCAGAATTAGGTATGCCAAGGAATATAGATATACTCAGTGTAACCATGCATCTATTTAAGCAACAACTCGCAAGAGCATATTACTAATCCTGACATGAGATAAATAACAATAAAATTATTAAACCATTCACACAAGCCACCCGAATCGGTCGTCAGCGTGGCAGTAATGACGAGCTTCTCGGTCCAAGGACGCGTCGGTCAGGGACCCTTCGGTCCGATCATCTAGAGACCCGTCGATCTATGAGTCGGGCGCTGATCACCTTTGTCTCAGCGTACTCCCCGCTCTTTGCCATCGGGGTCGGTCGTCAGTGTGGCGGCTGACGAGCTTCCCGGTCCACATCCACAAGCACACTCAATTATCAATAAAGTGAGCAGCAACCAAAGCAAAGGAAAACATAACCATAGCCATACATCGGCCCATATCACATCATATTCAATCTCAAGTATATAATCCAGCAGGAATAAATTTTCATTAGTATCAAGTTATTCCCTATTATACACTATGTCAATATGAGCAAATAAAACGTTAAAACAAGCAATGTAATTTAATAGTAGAAAGGTACTATGCTTGACGTCTTATATTTATGCATGTAACCATTTTTCTCATCGCCATAATCATCTACTCATGGAGCCAATTAAATGACTTAAAGAATCGCCCTAATGGAAACTCGGTTCTTTTCTCAATTTCCCTTATCTAAATCGCGATGTCCCAGGTTGTAAAATTAAAGGAATTGGTAAGTTCTAGAGGAATCTAAGCTCATAAATTTTCCCATCTATGTATCTACACCCCTCCACTCCCAACTGGGCCAAGTGACCCTTAGGACAGCTAAGGACACTCGGATACAACATCTTTCCTATAGGGGCAGCAAGTGTACACCCAAGTGTTGTATAATTTCTCTAAGGCAACATGGAAATCTATACATATTAGGATGTATCTAAGAGGAAAACAAGTATAGTTCATATTAGGATGTATCTAAGAGGAAAACAAGTATAGTTCCATATAATAATTATATTTTTCTAAATAAACTGTCAAGGATACAAGAAATTATCAAGATCTTCAACAATAGAGGGATGAGGGCAGCGGCACCCAAAAACAAGGTTGATACATGCGGCAATACGAATCAAGGCAAAAAGGAACAAAGATTTCCTTATAAATACATCCTGTAATGTAAGATTCAAGACTCATCATCATCAAGGAGGATCCTCAATAGTTTATAGAGAAGAAAATCTTCAAAGCAGGGAGGTGGCGCACACCCAGTCGAGCAGACTGGACCATGCGGCTCCTCCTTCAATCAAGCTTTTTGGCAACAAATTATTGACGACGGTAATAACCCATACTTCCCGATTCAAGGTCCAAAAGATTCATCAAGGAGACACACGGAGAATCAAGAACAGGGGGAGGCGGCGGCGTGAATCGAAGAGCAAGGAAGGAAGGTTAAATCACTCACAATTTTTGTAGGAAAGGGAAAGGGGAGGAGAATGCGATGAGGGAGACGTATCCTTATAGTTTTGATTCCTTGGTGAGTTTTTCTACCCTAAATTTGAGGACGAATTTTCATTAAGGGAGGAGGATTGTTATATCCGTAAATTTTATATAATTTAATTTAATCATTTTCAGCCGGACGATGTGGACGCGCATTGGAAGAAGTGCCGGATAATGTGAATTAAGGTGGGGCCTTAAACGTGTTTAGTGTTTTATTTTATTTATTTTAGGTTTTGAATTATTAGATGAGTCGAGTCCGACGACTCGATCGAAACCTAATTTGGTTAAGTGTGGGTCGAGTTGGGTTGAATCGTAAAACTAAATAAATAAATATATATATATAGGGAGTAAGTTTGAGTGAGGGGTAGAATTGTATTTTTTTTAAAAAGGGTTTATTTGCACTACTAGAAATTAGGTCTTCAGCAACGGCCGCTCGAGCCGTTGCTATTTGCAACGGCATTCTTACGGCCGCCCGAGCCGTTGCAGATATTTGTATCTGCAATGGCGTTCTAACGGAAACCCGAGCCGTTGCTGATTATTTTAATTATCAGCAACGGCTTTCTGACGGAAAGGCGAGCCGTTGCTGATATTTTAATTATCAGCAACGGCTTGCTAACGGACAAGTGAGCCGTTGCTGATGATAACTTATTAGCAACGGCTTTCTAACGGGCGAGTGAGCCGTTGCTGATAAGTTTATATAGGGCACACTCTCGCGCCCGGCCCTTCTTCCTCCCGCTGCTGCCGCTCCTGCCGACGCCTCTCGCCGTCGCTGCTGCCGACGCCGACGAAGCCGACGAAGCCGACGACGCCTCTTCCTCCTCCCGCTGCTGCCGACTTGTTCAGGTATGTTGATCGGCCGGCCGTCTCTTCCCTGCGGCCGGCGAGAATCAATCCGACCAAAACCCTATTTCTAGGGTTTCGGCCGGCGGCGGGCGGCCGATGGCCACCGCCGGACCTTCTACAGTGGCCGGACAGTGTGTCCGGCCACTGTACGCCGGCGCCGGAGGGTGGACTCCGGCGCCGGAATTTATAATTATATATATATATTTTATTTTGTTTGATAATTGTTAATTAATTGTTTAGATTAATTATTTAGTTTGTTAGATTAATTATTAGGGTTTAGATTAATTTCGGACGCGCGCCGGAATCGTCCACTTCGGACGCGCGCCGGTTTGTCCACTTCGGACGCGCGCCGGAATCGTCCACTTCGGACGCACGCCGGAATCGTCCAATTCGGACTCGCGCCGGAATCGTCCACTTCGGACGTGCGCCGGAATCGTCCAATTCGGACTCGTGCCGGAATCGTCCACTTCGGACGCGCGCCGGAATCATCCAATTCGGACTCGCGCCGGAATCGTCCAATTCGGACTCGCGCCGGAATCGTCCACTTCGGACGCGTGCCGAAATCGTCCAATATGGACTCGAACTGTCTCGAAACATTTAGAAAATAATCATCCATCCGACGAGTTGATATGTTTCACGTACGCATCGACGAATCGGATATGATTTAGCAAAACCTTAGATCCGTTCGGGAATTGTATGTTCGTGTAAAAGAAGTAGATGATCTTTTATACGACGTACAATTCTTGAATTGTCTCTGATTGGAGAATTTGGGAATATAGTTATTTGTACTGCACTTACATTTTTATTTTAACTGTTAACTAATTATTCTAAAATTCGGCAACATCTCTCTTGTTCTCCGATACGCGCCCAGATGATATGCGTATTCGGAGAACTGTAGGGAGATGCTGTCGAAATTTAGAATAATTAGTTAACAGTTAAAATAAAAACGTAAGTGCAGTACGAATAACATAAATCCCGAATGGAATAGGACAATCTCACCTAAAGACATTAACCAAAGAAATTGTCATTGATTGACAGAATCATGTCGGCTGATCGAAGTTGGATGTACCGACGTCTTGCTCGTGGAGCTTTAACGAATGAGTTTCGATTAGGCGTAATGTACTTCCTAAATTTCGCCTATTCGAATCGGAATTTCGTTAGCATGGGTGATCAAATCCGATGTCCGTGCCGCATTTGTTCAAATGGACGATATTTGGATCGGGAGACTGTCACTCTGCATCTATATACCAAAGGATTTGCACCAAGATATTTTCTATGGACTTGTCACGGGGAGTCACGCGAAGTCGGGACGTCGAGCAATCCTGTCGTTCAGACATATGGTGAATCTTCCTCTGCTGGTGCTTCTTCATCCAGTCAATGTAATCCCTATAGAACTATGATACTTGATAGTCTTGGGGGTCAATTCCACCTGAATGATAATGTTGATCGGCCAGATCTTCAGACATCAGTCCCACCAGATACTACAGCGGTTGATATCACAGAAGTACAAACTGCAGTAGAGATTGAATTACCGAATAAAGAAGCTGCAGAATTTTACGAGATGTTGAAAGCTGCCGATGAACCTTTGTATGAGAATTGTCCTAAATACACTAGGTTTTCAGCAATGACACAGCTCTTAAACATCAAGGCCGATTGTAATATCAGCGGAGTTGCGTATGATCGGATTGCTGGATTGATTAATGGAATGCTGCCTACTGATAACAAGTTTGAGCCTACTTTTTATAAGACTAAAAAGCTAATGAGAAAATTGGGGCTTGGGTACGAAAAAATGCACGTGTGCCAAAATAACTGCATTTTATATTATAAAGAAAATGTGCAGTTGGATAAATGCCCTGTATGTCAACACCCTTGTTACAAGGAGAAGAAATCGGTCCGACAGAAAAATATCCCGTTTAAGGTGCTTCGGTATTTTCCACTAACACCGAGGCTTCAAAGATTATTCATGTCGGAAAAGACAGCCCCCTACATGAGTTGGCATGCAAGAAGTCGTGATGATACAGTAATGACTCATCCATCTGACAGTGAAGCATGGAAACATTTGGATACATGTTATCCTTCATTTGCTATGGATACTAGAAATATCAGATTGGGATTGTGCACAGATGGTTTTAATCCGTTTGGACATTCTGCAACTCCTTATTCAGTTTGGCCAGTGCTGCTGATAGTTTATAATTTGCCACCGTCAATGTGCATGAAAGATGAATTTATTTATCTTTCGATGATTATTCTGGGTCCTAAGGGTCCGCGAAAAGAAATTGACATATTTCTCAGACCCTTGATAGATGAATTGAAAACATTGTGGACTGAGGGAGCTGTCACTTATGATTGTCATCGGAAGCAAAACTTCAATTTAAAGGACGCGGTCTTGTGGACAATCAATGATTTCCCCGCGTACGGCATGTTGTCGGGTTGGAGCACTCACGGCCGACTCTCTTGCCCGTATTGCATGGAACACTCTAAATCAATCAGTCTTCAGAACTGACAAAAAATCTCATTCTTTGATTGTCATCGTCGATTCCTACCGGTTAATCACCAGTATCGAAGGAATCGTAATAAATTTACTAAGGGCAGAGTCGAAAGAGATGGCCCACCACCGATGTTGTCTGGTGAACAAATGTTAGCACGTGTTTCAGCACTTTCAGATATAGTATTTGGTCGCAATGAAAGAGTGTCAGGTTTTGGCCAAACACACAACTGGGTGAAAAAAAGTATCTTTTGGGAATTGCCCTATTGGAGTTCATTATTGATTCGACATAATTTAGATGTCATGCACATTGAAAAAAATGTGTTTGATAATATTTTCAACACTGTGATGGATATTTCTGGAAAAACTAAAGATAATGTCAAAGCCCGACATGATCTGAAAATACTTTGTAAAAGACCAGAGTTGGAGTTACAAGAGGTCAACGGACGATATCTGAAACCGAAGGCCCTATATGTGTTAAATAAACAACAGATCAAAGATGTTTGTCAATGGGTAAAAGAACTCAGATTACCCGATGGATATGCTTCAAACTTATCTCGATGTGTGAACGTCGATGATTGCAAAATATCAGGGATGAAGAGCCATGATTGTCATGTATTCATGCAGAGATTACTTCCGATCGCATTTCGAGATCTTCTACCTGATAATATTTGGGGTCCGTTGACTGAATTAAGTATGTTTTTTAGAAGCATCTGTGCAAATGTCCTTCGAGTCGAAGATATGTCAACATTTGAAAATAATATTGTTGAAATCATATGCAAGCTGGAGCAGTTTTTCCCTCCTGCATTTTTTGACTCGATGGAGCATCTACCAATACACTTGGCATACGAGGCACGAGTTGGTGGCCCCGTTCAATATCGTTGGATGTACTTATTTGAAAGATACATGAATCGTCTGAAGAAAAAAGTAAAGAACACCACAGCTGTTGAAGGATCAATATCTGAATCGTATATCATCCAAGAAATTTCAACATTCTGCTCATTTTACTTTGAATCGACAGTACAGACAAGATTTGATCGTCTTCCACGTAACGATGACGGGGGTGTTCGACATTCAGATGGACGTTTAAATATATTTTGTCACTCTGGTCGTGCTTTTGGTTCTCGTCCATCTCGACACTTAAGCGATGAAGAGTATCATTTGGCACACTTGTATGTATTACTCAATTGTTCAGAGATTGAACAATTCATTGAAATATTTGACATTGAGATGGTGCAAAAATACTCTATTCACAACGATCAAGAATTGGAGAGATTACGAAATCATGATTTCCCTACTTGGATTCAGACTTACAGCAAAGATCACAGAGCTGAAATAGATGAAAGAATATTTGAGTTTGTTAGTGGACCGTCGCGACTTGTGTCGTGCTATAGCGGATATTTTGTTAACGGGTATAAATTTCACACGGTTGAATATTCATTTGCAAAGAAGACGATGAATGCTGGGGTCTGCGTGAAAGGGACAACCTATGTTGAATGTGATATGGATTTTTATGGACTGGTGGAAGAAGTGATAGAGTTGCACTACTTCGGCTTGAAATCAGTGATCCTATTTAGATGTCATTGGTTCGATACAACAGAAAGGGGCATGAAAGTTCATCCAAAATACAAACTTGTTGAGGTTAATTACAAATCGAAATTGGCAGCAAATGAGCCTTTTATATTGGCATCACAAGCCGAACAAGTATATTACGCGAAGTATCCGACTCATAATAAAGATAGAGCAGATTGGCGTGTAGTCTGTAAGACAAAAGGTAGAGGAAAAATTGATCCGATAGTAGGAGAAAATGATCCTCCTGGTTTCTTTCAAGAAGATGATCTTCCTGCTGTGGATCGTATTATTCCAATACTCGAGGATGCAGACACAACGTCAATTCAATTAGAAGTTGAATATGCTGATGATGACGATCATGAAATTGAGGAAGCTGGAGTTGAAGAAGAGGAAGAAGAGGAAGAAGAAGAAGAATTCGAAGACTATTATTCAGATGATGAAGAATAATTGTAAAGTATATATTTTATTAAATATATCTCTACTATTTATACAATAATCTGATTATATGTCTGTTCGACAGATATGTCTGGTCGTGGTTATCGACGCAGGAGAGTTTCGGAGTCTCCGATCGGTGAGACTCCAGCATTTACTCATGCTGCTGATCCTCCTGTAGCTGATCCTCATGAGGATGATACTGCCGAGGCTAGTACATCCAGACGTAGGCGGCCACGCGGGCCGAACAGGTGGCAGCCTCCACCAGCTACAGAGTCACGTAGATTGATTAGCGTGATTGGGGAGCGGTAATATATAATGAATTATGAATCATTACAAATTCATTATATCATAATATAATATTAAAATTTATTTTTGTTGTGCAGGTTCGAGCAAGAAGAAGTGCCGAGGAGCATTTCTTCTACTATTCGACGATACATGCACGGGGCATGGCCTACGTGGTCTCACGTGCCTAGCGAGCACGTCGACATGTTATGGCGCGAGTTTGAGGCACGTATTATTATTATTTTTTACATGCATGATGATATATTAATATTGGTACTGATATTATTATTTTGCAGGCTCGCTATACATGGGCCGAGGACCAGAGGCCCTTCATTTACGCTGCCTGGGAGGCTATTTCCCGGGCAAGGTACAACGGGTAGCTGGGGCAGGCTCGGTCCCAAGCGATGGCCCGAGCTGGGACCACTAACATCGCGGAGACTCGGGGATACGACCCCGGTTGGATTACTCCGGATATATGGGACCAGCTCGTGGAGATATGGTCAACGGATCGATGGCAGGAGGTTTCTCGGAATGCGGCTAGAAATCGCATGTCGGGGGGAGCAGCGCGTCACACCGGCGGCTCTGTTGCATTTGCAGTGCACGCAAACCGTATGATAAGTATATCTTTTAATTATATATTTTATTTGTTACTATGTGTACTAATTAATGTATTTGTTTTGTAAATGTAGACGACGGTGTCGGATGACGGGACTGTCCAGCGACCCTCCCCGATGGCGGTGTTTGAGCGGACTCACCGTCGAGCACATGGGACGGGGGAGTACATCCACAACCGCGCTGCATACATTATGGTAATTATATATTTGTTTAAATTATTCATTATATATTTATAATTTAAGTTTTATGATAAATATTAAACAAAAAATCAAACTCGAGTAGGAGACCTACATCCAGACGGTGGTGCAGCGCGGGGGTACCCCCGAGGACTTTGACGCACCATCGTGGGTCGAGGCCGCAGGTGGCTGGGACCATGGCCGCGTATATGGCTTCGCAGATAGTGGTCATGCGCGAGCCGTACTAGGGCCACTTGGGGCACCGACCCCTCCGGTCGCTGGTGAGCGGCCGTCCACCTCTAGATCCAGTTATGATCATAGTACCAGAATAAGGACTCTAGAGGACACGGTCGCGCGTCAGACTGAGATAATGGCGCGCCAGAGTCAGATGATGGCGGATATACAAGCTATGCTACGTAACATGTCAGGTCATCCCGAAGCAGGCATCTCTTCGGCATCATCTAATCCATCGTCTTCGAGTCAGTCCACGCCGGTGTACACTCAAGCACTCCAGACCCCGCCATATGATCCAGGCCATCCTCCATCGTCATCGTGAGATTTTTTTTATATTGACTTTGTTACTGAGATATTGAACTTGTTTAACTTATTTTGTTTGGATATTGATACTTCAATTTTTCATTTGAATTGTTTTTATACTATCGTGGATAATTATCAATAGAAATATAATTATTTTGATGTATATCTTGGTGTGTTTGTGATGTGTGAATGAATGTGTGTATGAGGATATGGGTGTGTGAGTTATGTATCAGATAATGTATCGATGTATCAATGGAAATTGGGGAAATTGGAAATATAAAATTTTCCTGTTTCCCAGTTGGCATCATCAGCAACGGCGTTCCCACGGCCGTCCATGGGAACGCCGTTGCTAAAAGTGTATCGAAAGTCGTTGCTGATGACCTACAGCAACGGCTTAGCGACGGGGTTTTACTAAAGGCGTTGCTACGGACTCATTGGCCGTTGCTATTAATGTTATCAGCAACGGCTCCGGGTCTGTGGCAAAATCGTTGCTGATAATAGTTTTAGCGACGGCCCGAGCGGCCGTTGCAGAACCGTTGCTAAGTTATCAGCAACGCGACTTTCTGTCACGGCGCTATTGCAACGGCGCAGCCGTTGCTGATGCGCTTCAGCAACGGCTCAGCAACGGCATCAGCCGTTGCTGATGCCCATTTTTCTAGTAGTGTTGGTGTGTGCGGTTGCTATAGCCGCACACACCCAAACTTAAAAAAAATAGAAGGGGGGAGAAAAGAAGGCAGCGACAGAGGGCGACAGAGGAGGCGTTGGAAGAAGGATTTGCCGCCGGTGGTGTTGCCGTCATCGGTGATCATCGACTCAAGAACTTTGGAGAGCGTCTTCCAAATATATGGGTGAACTTTAGTTTGGTTTAATACTTTGTTAATACTTTAATACTAGTAGTTAATACTTTGTGTTATCAAATATATGGGTGAACTTTATTTTGGTTTAAGGAGAAAGAAGTTTAGACGGCAACCTTAAAGTTAATTAAGATAGTTTCTTATTAGATGTAAACTTTATGGTGGTTTATGCAATTGTTTTCGGTCACTGTTATACATTTACATGTTGTGCTAGTATGAATTGAGGTGTTTGCAAATATGTTTAATTACAATGTTAGAATACTTCTGTAGCTATATTTTATTGTTAAACCTGTACTTGTTAACATTTGATTTAAATGAACTGGCTGTATTTAGTGTGTGTATACATTGTGAGTGTATCCATCATATGTAATGTACCTGTCTGTGTGGACGGAATGGGGGTTGGTTGGGCAAATTAGCGGAGGGGAGTGTGGACCGGGAAGCTCGTCAGCGAGCCACAATGACGACCGACCCGGAGTGGCACTAGTTGGAGGGTTTTCCCAACCATTTGGGGTCACTAAGGCTAGAGGGTCTGCCTAGCTCAGGAACCATGGGCGGGAAGCTCACTGGGCATGTCCTAGTGACCGACCCGTATTGTTTTGATGTATACCTGCGTGTATATGTGGTTTCTTTTCTGTATGGGTTACATGTGGACTGCTTTGGTTTCACATAGATACAAGATTTAATTCTGGATTTAAGCAAGTATTCATTATGTTGTGAAATTAACTAATGTCTGATTATTAGGCTTTTCATATAACTATTAGCCGTGGACTGTAGTAGGCTTAGGACCGAGCCGCTCAATAAGTCCTATATGGACTTACTCTCTTTTTGTTGTTGTTATTTTTTTTAGCACCAGGTCAGAACCAATAGTAGCACTGGAGTGTCTGAGTAGCGCAGCTGGGAGCGGCAGGTTCAACGCTGATCTTGTGACAAGTCGAAGTTAGAGTTAGGGTAGTGGTCAGGTTTAACGAGAGTCCTGTATCGAGACTTATTGCACTTTATTTCATTTATGGATTCTTTATTTCATTTATTGTTTCAAACATTGTTTAAAGTTTATTCCGGTTGAACATTCATGTTTCCGCGAATTCTTTAAGAAAGGAATGAATTTGTTTTGTTCTATAACCTTTTGTTAGTGGTTGGAGTTTGAAACATAAAGTTTGTTTTATCTATGTGGTCTGTGATTAGTTTGTTTTATTTTTGTGGTTGTGATATGAGTTAGGCTTCGGAGTATGCTTGCGTACCCTGGCCGATCACACCATTGTTGAATTAGGGTGTGACAAATAATAATTAAAATAAAATTCTAGATTTTTCCTAAATTAAAACTTACCAAATTCTGCCCTAAAAGTCCGCTAACTCGCTCAATTTAAGTCATCGCTTTCCTGCTATGCAACCGAATAAATTTAATCAAATTTTGGTTATCACAAAAGGTAGATATAATTTTTTTTAATAAAGATACAACAATAAATACACATTTATAATAAAATTAACATTAAACATAAGCACTCAAAATAATGTATTCGATAAATTTAAAAGGAACATAATTTTAGTGAATTATAATTCTGATAAAGGTTTAAAAAATAAAAGTATAAGAATAAGAGAGAGATACTTAAAAAAATGATTAAGATGTCTCACTTGTCACGTATCACTTGATTATATTAATAATCTCACTACACTATCTAAAATGAAAGTAAAAGGTAAAAAACTCAAACTAAACAATTTAATAAAAATAAAAAAAATCAAATTTAATGAACAAATAATATTTTCTTCACTTAAAAAATAGAGAAATAACAAAAATATAAATTCTTAAAAGTAATAATATAGAAAATATAAAATACTTAAGAAAAATAAAATAAAGATTTAAAATATATAATTATACTTAATTTGTTTTAGAATTTTGAAATAATTTTGGAAAATACAAATCATCAAACTAAATAATAAATTCTACTGAAAATCTTTAAAATTTGAACGAAATTAACTAATTAAGGATAATGAGACTAAATGCCTACGTATTTTTAAATAGTAAAATAAAAATAGATTATATAAGTAATAATCAGTATAATATCAATCAAAATTTTGATCACATTTACTACAAAAATATCCTTACTTGTCATATACCACTTTTCATATACTACTTGATTAGCATATCATTTATTCTTCTACAACATCCATTAGTTATATATATTAGATATTTATAGTTTTTTGCTTCAAATTTTTAAGCTCCCTCAGAAATTTGAAACCTTAAACTAATTTAAAAATCAGTAAAAGAACATGACAATGAAATCAAGTTAATGGTAAATAATATTTTCTTAGTAAATAATATATAATAAAATAAAATATAAAATAATGATAGTAATAATAAATAATATAAAATATACAGTTTATAAGAAGAAAAATAAAAGAAGAATTTTAAAAATATATAAGTATGTATAATTAGCCTATTTTAAAGTTTGAATTTTAGAAAAAAAGTGATACACCAATCCAAATTAAAAAAAAAATACTCAAAAATTATAAAATTTGAATTAAATTAAGTTAAAATAAAAGTAAAAGATTAGATCTTTAATAAACTATAACAAACAATAAGAATAACAAAAATAATTAATATAATAAATAAATATTGTATATGTCACACCCCAAAACTCAGGCATGACCGGCCAGAGTACTATATGTACTTTGAAGCCTAACTCAATCATAAAGAAAACCAATTTTCATAAAGAATCAATAATTACGAATCCTTGCACAATTCATAAACAAAACCAATTTTCATTCAATAAACATAATGGATCAAGATTCCAAAACCAATCAATAAATTATTCGAAGATTTCAAATGTGTATGATTCATATAGAATAAATCTAGTGATCATAGACGAAGTTTTGACTTTCAAAACGCGGAAACAAAGTTTAGACACCCATATATCCAAGAAGAAATATAAGTGACCCTACGGACTCAACATATCCCCCGACCACAACGTGTCATGAGACGTGCTGCTCCAGCCGCCACCAGCTGCGCTATGGCAATCTAGTACCTCTCTGATCTCGCTCAGGGGCTGAAAACAATAACAATATAAACCGTAAGTCCGCTAGGACTTAGTGAGCAATTATCCCTCAATCCACCATGTACATTAACAACAAGCAACAATGCATGATTATTTAGAATATAATTTAACGAATGCATCTATTATTCCTCATGCGAATTAAATTCAACAGTATACATATAGCCCTACATCCAAGCATACAATGTGTATAATGTACATCAGTATTAACCATAATAAGAATTAAACATCTATAGCACCATCAAATAATCAAACAAGGCACCCGGGTCGGTCGTTAGTGTGGCGGTGCTGACGAGCTTCCCGGTCCAAGGACCCATTGGTCCGATATCATGGGACTCGTTGGTCCTACAAGTCGGGTGCTGATCAGCTTTGTCTCAGCATTCTTCCCGCTTTTTGCCACCCGAGTCGGTCGTCAATGGCAGTCGACGAGCTTCCCGGTCCACAAGCACAGACACAATCAATCAACCATAATGTCAGCAGTAAGTATCTCAACAACGAACCTAATATCTCAAAAGGCGAGTGTATATGTCCTAGGATCCAGGGTCCACACAATACTCATATATTATTCCCAAAGCCGTACATTGGCCCGTACCACAATACATGATATCACAATTCACACAATTATAAAATAATTATGATATATAGCATGTAGCAATAAAATGAGCAACAGTAAAATACTAAAATAAATACCAAGACACTTTATGAATCACCTGCTCGTCACCCCTAATGGGACAGCTAGTTTATCCCTAAAATAAGATAGTTCAAATAGGGTAACATGTATAAGGCTTAATAGAAGGTATTTTCCATATGTACAGTATAATTATGTGCCTAATGTATCACCTACACCATGTGGACAGTGTGTTAAATCCATTATGCCGCCTCACCTTCCTAAGAAATGAGTGAAATTCCTAAGGTTTCATATCCCTAGTTGTGTAGGTAATTATCAATACCCCTTCCCTCTTCTTATTCCCATCATACCCGATTCATGCAGGAAATAAAATTACTACCTAGAATCAAAGAATGAAGGGCGACAGCAGCCCCTTCCCAAGTCGCACAAGAAGTGAGTCTAATTAAGAGGGAAACATGTTTGCATAATAATCTAGGCCAAATTGTTGTAGGTTTAAACGACTATGAAGAAATTCCATGCAGGAAACAAGATTTCCACCTGGAAATTAGAGGATAAAGGGCGGCAGCAGCCCCTCCTCACAATCACACAAGCAGAGAATCAATTTAAGAAGGGAAACATGCTTGCAATAGGAACCTAAATCAAATTGATGCAGAATTAATCTACAGTGAAGAAATTCTATTAACTCTTGATGAATAGAAACTCAAGGAGAGGTGGTGCATGCCCAAGAACTCGGCTGGGATTACAACCGCACCTCCTAATTCCATGAGAGCGCACAGAAAACAACACTGCCTGTAGGAGCCATAAATCGATCCTAATCTATTCGATCCACAAGGAAGATGACAAGGAAATCCTCAAGAACAGGATGCGGCGGAAATCCTTAAGAAAAAGATGCGGCTGCTTGAGGTTAAGGAACAAGGGAAAAAAAGGGGTTGATTACTCACTTTTTGCAGGGAAGGGAAAGGAAAATATGCCACTAGAGTCTCCCAACGCTCGCCTCCAACGAACTCGGCTACATGGGTCGCCGGCCGTTCTCTTCCCCTCACGGCCTCACGTGCCGCCGCTACCTCTCGTCAAGATCGGGAGCCATGCGGCTTCTTCCAGCCGCATAGCCCTTTTAAATAGATTGGGGTTTATTTTAAACCCCAATGTACTTTTTTTTTTACCCCTCATTTACCATCCGGCTAGCTAGACCCGCTAAGGATAAATTTTAAGCCCAATTCAGATTCCGATCGAACCGTTGAGTTCGTCTCGAAACCTACTCTCATGATGACATGATAAATTACAGAAATAATAATTATAGAATTTTATCTAATTTTTTTCCTAAGTTAAAGCTTACCAAATTTTGGCCCTGAAATTGCGCTAACTCGCTTAATTTAAATCCTCATTTTCCTACTGCGAAACTAATTAAATATAATCATTTGTTTTTAAATTTTTTTGGTTATAACAGTATATAATATATATTCAATATATAACTATATTATAAAATATACTACTAATATATAATTGTTTCAATCAGATTTGCTAAGGAAATATGAAATATAAACAAAATTAAAAATTTCAATAAAGGGAATAAATTTTTTTTATTATAAAATAGATAAAAAATTGACAAAAGAACTTGGGAGACTGACACTAGTTTTCACGCCAATTTCTCAATAATCATCCTATATAAAAAATATTGGCATTTAATTCCACATCGAAAACGTAATTTTTTGGACTTAATCACCTATATAAGTATAATGCCATATGATATCAATACATAAGTAAGATTTCGATAAAAATTAAAAATAATTAATATTTTTTCTTAATCAATAATATTTAATGCTGCATTGAAAAGTTTCAACTTGAATGACTCTTATCAAATTTGTAATACCGGCACCTCTACTTATGACTCGATTTTTAATGAAATAAAAAGGAATATCAGCGCATCTGATTATCGAATATATAAATTTGATATTTTTTATTTGAATAGGTATTGAAATTTCAGAGATATTTGGAATTACATCTTTTATTCGAGTTTGAGATTTTTGAAAATTTTGAATTAATTTAGAAATTCAATTCAATTTGAGTAAAATTTATTTAAATTTTTTGAATTGATTGGGTATTAGTTTCCATGTATTATATTTGTAAATATTACATAAAACAAATTTATTCAAATCGACTGAACTATATTCATTCGAGATTTTAATTTTTTATTATAGAATGCAAACTTTATAACTAAAAAATTTAATGAAAATGTATTAATCAAAGTTGAAGGGAAAAATTAAAATTAAAATAATATAATAAAAATATATTGGTTTGATTTGAAGTATCAATTTTTTTTCTAAAATATATATATGAACTTGATTAAAAAATTAAAAAAAAACAAATTTTGAAAAGATAATAATAAATATACTAAAAGATAATATGAACTAATACTAACAAAATAAAAACTTAAATTAAATTAAATTATAGATAGTATTATAAATTTAAAAAATAATTTCTCAAGTAGAAAGTAAAAAAAGGAAAAAAAATGATATATAATATATAATTGGAAAATGTGTATATTTATAAAATATATTTTATATAAAGAAAAATGTATATTAAAAGGTGTGAAAATTTTGGAATGATAAAATCATGCAATTATTTTTGTTGACAATAGTTTGAAAAAATTTAAATCAATTTAAAAATTTGATTACGTTTAAATCAAATCTATTTAAAGATTTAGATAACCTTCTGTATTTTAAAATTCAAAGTTTTAAATTTTTTAATGTAATAAGTCAAATTGAATAAAATTCTGAATAAATTAATCAAATTATAAAAGTTCAAATTTTAATAGACAATAAATAAAATATAATAATATTGTAAATATTTATAAAAATAATGTAATTTAATACTATCAAAATAAAAAATAAATTAAAATTTAAAATCATAATTTTGATATATAAAATATAATAAGAATTAAAAATATAAGAAAAAGTAAAATAATTTTAAAACAAAAATCCTCCTTTCATAAATAAAAAATAAAAAATAAAAAATAAAAAATAAAAAATAAAAAATAAAAAATAAAAAATAAAGGTAGAATAAAAAATATATAAAATTAAAAAAGAAAAATAATTTGAATAAGAAAAACAAATAAAATAGTTAATATTAAAAAAAAGAAAAAGTAGAAGAAGAAATATAACCCAATGCTACCCTTTTTAGGGATAGCACTGGGTAGGGTTTGCGACGGCGAAGCCAATCCTATCCTAAACCTTGCACCATTTTCAATAGCCGAGGGTCAAATTTAATCATTTTCCCTTAAATAAAATCTATATGGTGTCCAAACAATGTGTTTTATGTTCATTGCACGATTTCTGCAAGTTTGACTTCTACCTTAGAATTTAAACAAATACTTTAGTAAATTTCATGACAAATATAAATTTTAAAGACGAAACAAAAATAATATTCAAAAAGATATATCTTGATTACTAAAATAAAAACTTGATTAAATTTAATTATTAGTAACCGGTCCGGCCCGACCCGAAAGTTTGGGGAGAATCCCGTCCCAGTTCAAAATTGGGATGGGACTGGGTGTCACACCCCAACTGAGGGTAGTGTGACCGGCCAGGGCCTACATCCTGCCCTGTAGCCTACTGTCTACACTGACTGATAATAAAACAGAACATATCGAGAAAGGAAACCACAACACAATCTTTATTTAAAGTTTTCGAAATTCACTAATATATATTTTTCAATCCAAAGAAGAAAACCAACATCGTCACAAATAGAACGTCTCAAGTATCAAAGTTATTACAAACTTTTCAAAATACAACTGTCAGTGTAGAAACGGAAAATAACCACTACAAGACACTGGACTATGACCAAAGGACGCCGCTACGAGATATGGCACCACCACCTGCCCTCCAGTTGCACCATGACGACAAGCCTCAATCACTGATCATGCTATGCAAAAACAAAGGAATCAAACCGTGAGTCCACTTGGGACTCAGTGAGCGGTTCTTTCGAACCTCCACATAATCCGCAGTTAGTCATGCATAACATATAAACAACATAGAATATAATCAGGGAGGTAAGCTACTTTTTGATGTGACTATCGACCCCGTGGGTCATTCTGAATAAACCATATAAGAGAAACTTGCCATAACGGCCTAACCTTGCCACCTGGCATCCGACCCTTAAGGCCTACTTATGGTGCAAGAATCCCGGCTACAACCAGCCCTACCGTACAAGATAGAATCACACTGGCCGTTCGGCCACATCATATCAATAAATAAACATGGAATCCTGGGCCATCGACTAGGATTGTCTACTAGTCTCCGAACACCGTTTGGGGTAGGGATAGCTAGTCCCACTCAACTGGGGTCTGACACCTAGCGGGCCCGCTGGTGCATCTTAAGACCCAATCACTGGCTGAGTTAAGCATTGGTCATTTTCGACCTACACGCTTCTCGACGGACCATCTCAAGCACATCACATAGTCAAATGTCCTAGGGTTTCCTTATATACACTTCGGGCGATTGCCCGTATCCAACCCTAATCCGGTTTGCAGGGTCAATAAATTAGTGCTGCCTTTCCAAAAACGTGTACACCTAATAGTTCTAGGTTTCCAAAAATGAATACTAGAAGTCTTAGAAGTTGTGTCATTTCCTAGCTAGGTTTCCATATTTACTATGCATCTTGTAACGTCCTATATGTGATCTAACCCATTCTTCCTAGAACGAGCGAACTCGCCGACTATGTAGGCACTCGACCTACCATTTCCACATCACTTACCAAATTAATTACGGATAGTAACATCATGGAGAACCGAAATAAAAAATTAAGTTATGTAGAGATTAAACCAATATGGAACATACACTAAGCATAGCAACAATTAAACATGATATGAGCAATTAAATGAAACCTTTCTTGACTACATATACCATATAAGCATTGGCAAGAACATTTCCAAAATGATAATATAGATCTACCCCAACAAGTCACAACATGAATATGGATTAACATTAACATGAATATGAATAAACATTAAGCGGAGGGATATGAACAACTACACAAATCGTTCGTTTCCTCCCCCTTTCCCTTGATCGGCCGAAGCTCGAGCAAGGTAAATCTTGCTCGACCGAACCATCCATGTGTGAAGGGGCTGGAATTTATTCATATTAACCAGTAGAATAGTAAACATAAACTTCAAATTTAATCTAACATTTAAACATGAAGCTGTGAGTTAATGTGATAAAATAAGAGATCCAACAATCCAATATAAACAGCCCAACTTTTCCCCCTTCTACTGCTCGGCCATCTCGAGCAGGATGATGACCATGCTCGGTTGAACCCTCTAGAGGTGGTGGACTTGGCCGCGGCGTCCACTCAAGCATCAATCCAAAGCCGAAAATAAAATGAATACAAGTCTTTACGCGAGTTGCGAGACGAGCGAGGAAATTGGGGAAAATTTTGGCATGACCTACCCCCTTTTTCCTCGATTCGACTAGCCCCTTAAAGTGAGAAATCGACACGTTTTCAAACATGAAATCATAGTATGTACAATGATTCAAAAATCTAACATGGGGAAACAACCCGATCGGCAAAACTCGCGGAGAAAACCTCAATTTCAAAATTTATGGGGCCGGCCACCCGCCTCCCCTTAACATCTACTCTAACCACTCACCTTGAATTGAATCACGAAGAAATCTTAATGAAACGAGATTCCGATCTCCTCGAGCGTCGTCACGAACTCGACGCTGACAAGATCTCCTC
Source organism: Canna indica (assembly GCA_034359265.1). Classification (NCBI taxonomy): domain Eukaryota; kingdom Viridiplantae; phylum Streptophyta; class Magnoliopsida; order Zingiberales; family Cannaceae; genus Canna; species Canna indica. Next base: position 44,528,019 of record CP136893.1, read on the forward strand.
CTCCTCTGTCCCTTTCTCCCTCTTGGTGGGTTGTGTGCGGCTCTCTCTTTGAGCCGCACGGGTGGCTTGGGTGAGGGGTTTTATTCCCCTCATCCAATGACCCATTTGCCCCTCACTTGACTTGACTTCTTCTCGGTTCAATCCGAGTTTGATTCGGACTCTGATCCTATCCGCACTCAAGAGTCGAACTCGAATTTAATAAGACATCATAAGCAAGAAAGGAAATAACCATTGAACTAATTCAACTTTATATTTCCATGGGTCGGGTTATACCTTCTACTCGAGGCGATTTCCGCGGCTCTACTCGGCTAACCTCCGATCCGGTGCGCTGCACCAAAAAAAAAGAGATTTTTATATTAGGGAAATTTTTTTTTGGGTCTTATACTGGGACAAAATCGGGATGCTTCATATCCAGAACCGAGACTAGGACACATATTTGCATCCCGGCTCAAAATTGGGACGGGGCCGAGACATACCAAATCTCGACCCATCGTGACCCAAACTCACCCCTACTATGTTGGTTGGTTTCTTATTACAATGGCAAGTGACTAAAGCTGATAATTCATATCTTTGACTAAACAATTCAGTTCCAACACAAAGTATAATTGTCAAGTTTATATTTTGTTAATTTTGGTAAAGATGATATCAACATCATTCTTATAGTGTTAATTCGAACCACATTAATGATAATAATGTAATACCCGAGGTTTCCTAATATAAATATTTTATTTGGTCCAGCGCACGGGATCAGGGAATAGCAAGGTTGAGTTGCGAAAATCGACACGAATAGAAGGTATAATTCAATTTGATTGACTCGTGAGTTATGTTTATATGATTTATGTGCTAGATCGATTCAAGTCGGGTTGAAATCGGGTTTGCGGGTCGAGTCGTGGCTAAATTCGGACTCGAGTTGAGTTGAGTGAGGGAACTTAAGTTATGAGGGCATTTTTGTCAAAAAAAAGGGGGATTAAAACCCTCTCACGCCAAGCCGTCGTGCTGCTCAAGGCAAGAGGGAGCCGCATGCAACCCGAGGGAAGAGGAAAGGGGAGAGGAGCTTGTGGACGGCGCCGGTCTCGTGTCGTCGTCCCTCATCTAGTCCATCTCCTTCATCCGATCAAGGTGAGTGGTCTAATCGAGATCCATAGGGTAGGCGGGTAGCCGACCCAAGGTATTGGGGATTTTGTCGATTTCTCGTTATATTTTTGTCGTCTCGTCAAAATTTTTATCGAGATCTAATCCTCTTGTGTATATGTTGTTTAATGATGAAGTTTCACGGAGTTTTCCTCGGATTTAGGGGTCGGCCGCATGAAGGAAAAAGGGGAAAGGTCATGCCAAATTTTCCCCCAATTTCCTAGAGTGGTCGTAACCTCTTGGATCGAGTTCTTTTCATGATTTGTGGATCGATTATTCTTGATCACGGCCAAAAACCCTCTTCTTCCATCCTGATCAATCTTGGTCGAGCATGAGTAACCTAGGTTAGGTTCGGCCGAGTGGGTGTGAGGAGGGGAAAGGGGTGTGTAGTCTAAATGACAAAACTAGAGAGGGGGGAGGGGGAGGGGGTGAATAGTGTGTTATCGAATTAATTAGCCTAAATTCGATTTTACTCGTTTCTCAAATCGTTTAGGCACGTTGCAATTTTACGATTGGATGCGGAAGCAAGATATACTAATTAAGCACAAACAACAACAGATAACAATGCTAACACACGAATTTATAGTGGTTCGGCCCCAATGCCTACCCCACTACCTAAGCACCCCGCTTAGGATTTCCAAACTAGATTTACTAGATTAATTCTTGTTTCCCTTACAATTAGGACTTTGATTCGAAGAGTCGCACTCTCAACCTAAGGCACTTCCACACTCGGAAGTCTCCGCCTTCTTATCAAGAGCACTCTTCCACCTCAACCCTAAGGGATACCTCAACTAATCCTAGTAAGTTATGCTTACACAAGTGGCTTTACACCTTCACACCAAGGTAACCACTTAATTTCAAGACCTAACAATCCTAGGTATTAGCTCGATCCCCTCTTCTCTTCTCCTTTACTAGGGCCGGCCGAAACCCTAAATATTAGGGTTTCGACCGGCCACTAGACGCCGAACCAATTTCTAGGGTCCAATGTCGGACACTGGACAACGATGCTGGAACACTGTTGTAGATTATTTTTTCATGTTTTAGGTTAATTTTTCATGTTTAGATTAATCTTGGTTAAATGTTTAATATTTAAATTTATTTTAATGTTAATTAGATTTAGATTTAATTTTTGATTATATCTGTTAATTAATTTTAGTTTAGATTAATTTTAATATTAATATTTAGATTTAGATTAATTAGAATCGTCCACTTTGGACTCGCGCTCGAATCGTCCACTTTGGACTCGTGTTGGAATCGTCCACCGTGGACTCGAAGCGGCATCAAAAAATTTAGAAAATAATCATCCATCCGACGAGTTGATACGTTTCACACATGCATCGACGAGTCGGATATGATTTAGCAAAATCTTAGATCCATTTGGGGGTTGTATGTTTGTGTAAAAGAAGTAGATGATCTTTTATACGACATACAACCCTTGAATTATCCCTAATTGGACAATTTGGGAACATAGTTATTTGTATTGCACTTAGTTTTTTCTTTTAACTGCTAACTCATTCTAAATTTCGGTAGCATCTCTCTTGTTCTCCGATACGCACCCAGATGATATGCGTATTCGAAGAACTGTAGGGAGATGCTGCTAAATTTAGAATGAAGTTAGCAATTAAAAGAAAAACTTAGTGCAATATGAATAACATGAATCCCAAATGGAATAGGACCATCTCACCTATAAAGACATTGACTGAAGATATTGTCATTGATTGACAGAATCATGTCGGGTGATCGAAGTTGGATGTACCGACATTTTGATCGTGGAGCTTTAACGAATGAGTTTTGCTTAGGCGTTGTTGGCTTAAGGTTTTCAACCTTGGTTTTAATCTCAGTTTTGATGATAACAAACATGGAACTAATGATTTAATTGAGCAATACTTTCAGGTTCCATATCGATTAGCGCACGACGTCCTCGATCAGAAATATCGAAGAAATCGAGTAATCGATGGGACGTTGGTCGACATGCTCGGATTTGTCGGGAAGATAGAGTCTAGGTGTAGGGTGTCTAGTTTATATTGTAAAATCCTCATGATGATGCATAAGAACCCAAAAACCATCCCCGAATCCCAAAACATGAAAACCCGGAAACTGTCCGGAAATACCTTAGGGAGCTCATTGGAGGGCTATATGACCTAGATAGTTTCTTAACATAAAAAATGGTGGTAATTGTTCCTTGGGTTAAAATTAGATAATGATGTATTTTAAAGGATTTTTTGGAAGCCTTTAGCCCCATATTTGACCCAAAAGATTAGAAAATTTCCATATTCTGAAAATTTGTACTAGACCCCAAAAACTAGATTTTGATTCTTAAGGATTTTGATTTTTTAGATTTTTTTTTGAATCCAAATGGGGGGTAATCCTTATATAACATTTATGTTTTAAAGTTATTAACTTAAATGTTATATAAGTGGACTTAGTGAAGACAGAACCAGAAAACGAACAAACAAAACCAAACTACCCAGTGCAGTCCAGGTTCGATCGATCAATCGGTCGACTGAATGCTGCCAAAAACTGGCAGTAGGCAATTCGATCGATCGGTCGATCGACCGAAATGTGCCAAAATTTGGCAGTGCGTGCGTCGGTCGACCGGATTACGGATCGCTGAAGTCGCGACTCATTGTCACACCCCAATTTCACAATGGTGTGACCGGCCAAGGTATACAAGCATATCCCGAAGCCTAACTCAAATCACAACCAAAGAAATAAAACAACTAATCACATACCACATAGATAAAACAAACTTTATGTTTCAAACTCCAACCACTAACAAAAGGTTATAGAGCAAAACAAATTCATCTTTTTCTTAAAGAATTCGCGGAAACATGAATGTTCAACCGGAATAAACTTTAAACAATGTTTGAAACAATAAATGAAATAAAGAATCCATAAATGAAATAAAGTGCACTAGGTCTCAATACAGGACTCTCGTTAAACCTGACCACTACCCTAATTCTAACTTCGACTTGTCACGAGATCGGCGCTGAACCTGTCGCTCCCAGCTGCGCTACTCAGACACTCTAGTGCTACTATTGGTTCTAACCTGGTGCTAAAAAACAACAACAACAAAAAGAGAGTAAGTCCATATTGGACTTAGTGAGCGGCTCGATCCTGAGCCTACCACAGTCCATGGTTAACAATTATATGGAAAGCATAATAATCACATATTAGTTAATTTCACAATATAATGAATACTTGCTTAAATCCATAATTAAATCCTGTATCTATGTGAAACCCAAGCAGTCCACATGTAACCCATACAGAAAAGAAACCGCATTTACACACAGGTATACTTCCAAACAATACGAGTCGGTCATTAGGACATGCCCAGTGAGCTTCCCGACCATGGTTCCTGAGCTAGGCAGACCCTCTAGCCACAATGACCCCAAATGGTTGGGAAAACCCTCTAACCAATGCTACTCCGAGTCGGTCGTCAGTGTGGCTCGCTGACGAGCTTCCCAGTCCACACCCCCCCCTCCGCTAATCCACCCAACCAACCCCCATTCTGTCGACACACACAAGCACATTACATATGATGGATACACCCACAATGTATACACACAGTAAATACAGTCAGTTCGTTCAATTTAAATGTTACCAAGTATAGGTTTAACAATAAAATATAACTACATAAGTATTCTAACACTGTAATTAAATATATTTGTAAACACCCCAATTCATACTAGCACAATATATAAATGCATAATAGTAGATAAAAATATTTGCATAAACCACCGTGAAATTATTATTTAATAAGAACCACACTAATGGACTTAAAGCTGCCACCTAAATCTCTTTCTCCTTAGATCAAAACCAAAATTCATCGTATGTAAAGGAATTTACTACCAACATTATGATTTAATATTCAATGATCCAATTCCTCCCATGGTTGCAATAGGTAGCCACATGAGGTCAATGCCTCATGCGGCCACACTACCCCTCCATGCTTTTTATTCTTCTGCTAACCTTTCTCCAACTAACACATATATAAAAGCTATTTACCAAGGTAAATTACCATTCAATGAACCAAAGAATGTTTATATATATTTACACAACTAAATAAAATTCTCAAGCTTCTGTTCGTCCGACCACTTGAAGAAGGAAATATAAAGTTTCCAACAAGCAGCCATTACAAGAATTGAGGCTGGATTACATGAATTAAAAATTAGATTACAAGCCATTATAATAAATTTTCGGTAGATTGAAGAATAGAAGTCTCAGGAACTCCTCTTGACAGTATGCGGTCATGACAAATTCCAAGTTTCCATTACTTAAAATTTTATGCATCAAGTCCCAAATTTAACACATAAATCAATACCAGAACCACAACTAAATTCAAATGGGAGAAGGAATTTAAATATTTAAAGAAATTCTTTCATATTTATTCAAATGAGGGGCGGCAAGGTGAGCGGATGAATCATGGGTTTTGGCAAGAACTTAACCACTCACCGGTAAGGGAAATCGAAGTGAAAGATGCTCTCCAAAGTTCTTGAGTCGATGATCACTGGCGACGGCAACACCACTGGTGGCAAATCCTTCTTCCAACGCCTCCTCCGTCGCCCTCTGTCGTTGCCTTCTTTTCTCCCCCTTCTATTTTTTTTTTTTTTGGTGTGTGCGGCTGTAGCAACGGCACACAGCAAATAAATCCTTTTTTTTAAAAAAAAATACAATTCTACCCTCACTCAAACTTACTCCCTATGTATATATATATATTTACGATTCTACCCCTCACTTAATCCAATCGCGGCTTCTACCCAACTCGACCCACACTTAACCAAATTAGGTTCCGATTGAGTCATCGGACTCGACTCAACTAATAATCCAAAACCTAAAATAAATAAAATAAAACACTAAACACGTGTAAAGGCCTCACCTTAATTCATATTATCCGGCACTTCTTCCGACCCGCTCCGATGCGCGTCCACATCGTCCGGTTGAAAATGATTAAATTAAATTATATAAAATTTACGGATATAACAATCCGCCTCCTTTAAAGAAAATTTGTCCTCGAATTTAGGGTAGAAAAACTCACCAAGGAATAAAAAAGATAAGGATACTTCCCCCTTATCGCACTCTCCACCTCCTAGGTAGCTTCCCGACCAGTATGGTGTTCCCAACGAACCTTCACCAGCGAAACTTCCTTAGACCTCAGCTTCCTAATCTGGCGATCCAAAATCTCTACTGGTTTCTCCTCATATGAGATTGTCGAATCAACCTCTACCACCAACGGCTCAAGCACATGAAACTCGTCCCTGACATACCGCTACAGCATAGAAACATGAAACACTGGATGCACCCTATCTAGGCTAGGCGATAAGGCCAACTCATAAGCTACGGCTCCTCTCCGCCTCAAGATAGGAAAAGGTTCTATAAACCTAGGACTTAACTTTCCCTTCTTTCCAAACCTCACTACTCCCTTCATAGGAGACACCTTCAGAAACACCAACTCTCCCTTTGCGAACTCAATATCTCGGGCCCTCCCATCTGCATACATCTTCTGACGATTTTGGGCTGCCAGTAATCGATCCTTAATCAGTTTTACTTTTTCCACGGCATCCTGTACCAGATCGGACCCCAACAACTGAGACTCCCCAGCCTCGAACCACCCCACTGGGGATCTACACCGCCGCCCGTACAGGGCCTCAAAAGGCGCCATACCAATACTGGTCTGGAAACCATTATTATAGGCGAACTCTACTAGGGGTAGGTGCTTCTCCCAGCCATCCTCTAAATCCAAAACACAAGCTCTTAACATGTCCTCCAAAGTCTAAATAGTCCTCTCAGACTGCTCGTCCGTCTGCGGATGGAAAGCGGTACTGAATCTGACCTGAGTACCTAAAGTCTCCTGAAAAGACTGCCAATACCGAGTAGTGAACTGAGTACCTCGATCAGAGATGATCATCACTAGGATACTATGATACGCCACAATCCGATCCAAAAATAATCGGACATACTGCTCTGCGGTGAAAGTCGACTTTACCGGAATAAAGTGCGCCGACTTAGTTAGCCGATCCACCACCACCCAGATGGAATCATTTCCCTTCTTCGACCTGGGCAGTCCAGTAACAAAATCCATGGTGATCTTTTCCCATTTCCACTCCGGCACCTCAAGATTCTGAAGCAGCCCTGCAGGTCTCAAATGCTCGACCTTAACCTGCTGACAGACCAAACACTTAGACACAAACTCAGCTATCTCTCTCTTCATCCCTCTCCACCAGTAATGCTGCCGCAAATCACGATACATCTTGGTGGTTCCTGGATGCATAGTATAAGTGGAACCATGAGCCATTTCAAGTAGCTGTCGGCGGACTTTTGCCATATCAGGTACCACAATCCTATCCCTGAACCTTAACACACCCTCTGCATCAATCTTAAATCCATTGTCTGCATCTCCCCTCTCAACCAGATCTCGGGTTAGAGCACAAAATGCATCCTCACCCTGGGCTGTTCGGAGCATATCCACCAAAGTGGACTGGACGCGAAGATGCGCCACCATACCACCCGAGTTAAACACCGATAACATCGTTCCATTTCCCAGACACTCAGCAAGCTCCCTTGCCAATGGCCTCCTACTCACAGTCAAGTGTGCTAGACTGCCCATAGATTTTTTGCTCAATGCATCAGCCACTACATTAGCTTTCCCAGGATGGTATAGAATGGTGCAGTCATAGTCTTTCAACAATTCCAGCCACCTTCTTTGCCTCAAATTCAGTTCCTTTTGAGTAAGCAAGTATTGAAGACTTTTATGGTCAGTATAAATCTCACAAGCTTTCCCATACAGATAATGGCGTCATAACTTCAATGCAAACACTATAGCTGCCAACTCTAAATCATGGGTTGGGTAGTTCTTCTCATGAGGTTTCAACTTCCTAAACGCATACGCAATCACCCTACCATGCTGCATCAAAACACAACCCAAACTTACCATAGAAGCATCACAGTACACTACAAAACCTCCAGAACCCGACGGTAGGGCCAAAACTGGGGCTGAAGTCAACCGGTCATTGAGCTCCTGAAAGCTCTCCTCGCACTTGCTATCCCACTCAAATTTAACTTTCTTATCAGTCAACCGGGTTAAAGGAGCTGCAATTCTAGAAAAGTTTTCCACAAACTTCCTATAGTACCCGGCCAAGCCCAAGAAACTTTAGATCTCAGCCACACAGGTCGGTCTTTCCCATCTCTGCACTGCCTCAATCTTCGCGGGGTCTACCTTCACCCCGTCCCTCGACACCACATGCCCCAAGAATCCCACACTGCTCAGCCAGAATTCACACTTGGAAAATTTAGCAAATAATTGATGCTTCCTGAGAGTCTCCAAAACTACCCTCAAATGCTCACAATGTTCAGCCTCACTTCGGGAGTAAACCAGGATATCATCTATGAACACAATGACAAACCTATCCAGAAACTCCTTGAACACTCGGTTCATCAAATCCATAAATGCAGCTGGTGCATTAGTCAACCCGAAAGACATGACCAGAAACTCGTAGTGACCATATCTCGTCCTAAAGGCTGTCTTCTGAACATCCTGATCCCGGATCCTCAACTGGTGATATCTTGACCTCAGGTCGATCTTAGAGAACCACTGAGCTCCCTGCAACTGATCGAAGAGATCATCAATCCTCGAAAGTGGATAGCGGTTCTTGATTGTCACTTTATTTAGCTGCCAGTAATCCACACACATCTGCATGGATCCATCCTTCTTTTTAACAAAAAGTACCGGAGCTCCCCAGGGTGACACACTCGGGCAAATAAAACCCAGATTCATCAACTCTTGCAACTGAGCCTTAAGCTCTCTCAACTCAGCTGGAGCCATAGGATATGGGGGAATTGAGATCGGCTTCACCTCTGGCTGCAAATCAATGCAGAATTCAATCTCTCGAATCGACGGTAATCCCGGAAGTTCATCTGAAAAAACATCCAAATATTCACTAACCACCGGTGTGTCATCTACCTTTCTGACCGAAATTTTACCTTCCTCAACCACAGACACAAAAGCTAGAAATGACTGGCAGCCACTCACGAGCAACTTCCAGGCCTTCAGGGCTCAAATAACCCTAAAATATTCCCCCCTACCTTCACCCTAGAAAGTGAACGACGGCATGCCTGGCTTATTAAAAGTAATAGTCTTCGTTCTACAATCCATAGAGGCATAGTGAGAGGATAGCCAGTCCATGCCCAATACCACATCCAGCTCTAAGGTGGGTAGAATTACCAATTCTGCTTTCAAAGCATGCCCACAAATGGACACCTCACAATCCTTGAAAACTATCTCAACATGGACAGAATGTCTTGTCGGCGTTGATACAACCAAGGGTACCACAAGGAAATCTTTTTCTTTATCAAGCTTAATAGCAAAGTTATTAGAAATAAAGGAATGAGTAGCTCCAGGATCAAATAGAACAAATGCAGGTATGGAACAAACTGCAAGGATACCTGTTACCACGATCTTAGATGCCTCAGCATCATCTCGGGTCATAGTGAACACCCGCGCAGGAGCTCTCCCAGACCCACTGGCACGATGCTGCCTTGAACCCTGAGGCTGACCTCTCTGTGCAACAGAAGCTGCGGATACCGATGCTTTCCCTCTGGACTGTGCTGCCCTAGAACCATGCGCTGCACTAGAACCACCTCTGATTGGACAGTCCCTCCTGATGTGACCCGGCTGTCCACAACCGAAGCAAGCATCCGTACGGCCAAAGCATATCCCAGTGTGTCTCTGCCCACACTGCCCACACTGCGGCACCTCAGCCCTTCTCTGCACCTCAGACCCCACTGTCCTCTGAGTAGCCCCCGGCTCGGCACCTGGGCGACCTCTGAAACTGCTCTGTCCCTGTCCGAGCGGACGGGCTGCACCAGATACCATGCCCTCAGAAAAACCCTATCGCTCGCCAAATCCCTGCGGCCTGAATCTCTTCCTGGCTAGCCCCTCATGTCAATCGGTCGGTACCATCGACTCCTTCCACATTGCCTCATCACCACCTGGGTGAAAGTAGAGTCCTTAGTAAAGTGAATCAGTTTGCCAATCTGAACTCTAAGCCCCTCCACGAACCGCCTGATCCTATCCGACTCAATCGCCACTAGTAGGGGATGGTACCGTGATAAGCGGGTGAACTCCACCTCGTACTCTGCCACTGACATACTGCTGGTCTGCTTGAGCTGTTCAAATTCCCTTGCCCTCTTCTCCCGTACACTCCTGGGAAGATATTTCTCTACCATAGCTGCCCAGAACTCCTCCCATACAGGGGGTGGGGCATCAACCCCTCTACGGGACCTCCATACGTGGAGCCATTCCTTAGCAGGTCCCCTCAACTACAAACCCACCAACTGCACCATGGCTACTGAGGAGCATCCCAATACCTCGCACAACTCCTGACAGTCATTTAGAAAAGTCGTCACCTCCACACCAGGGTCTGTGCCTGTGAACTGCGGTGGTCTCAATTGAACAAAATCCTTGTATGCAACGCTGCCTGACACTGCCTCCCACCTGTCTGCCTCCCTAACAACTGGGGGTACCGACTCTGCTGCCTCCTGTGCCATAGGTGCCACTGGCGGCACAGGTTGAGGCTGTTGCTGCCATAACTCTCACTCCTTACGGAGCTCCTCAGTCAACTCGACCACCCGGGCCTCTAGCATGGCCACCCTAGGATCTTGACTAGCCTCTTTTTGAGCCGGTTGTCTACCGCCACGGCCCCAGCCCCGTCCACGGCCGCGACCACGACCGCGTCCACGTCCACGTCCACCTGAGGAATTGCTCCCACTACCGCTCACCACATCATCATTAAAAGCGTCCATCACTAAAAAGAATAGCAACCAAGAATAGGTAAATTAATCTAACAATAACAATGAATAAAACAATACGTACCGCCGCTGGTGCGCAGGCTCAGTTCCACGATCTCGTGACTAGGACACACTGTATGCCGACATGCTAGCAATGCTCATACAGTACCCCAATGTCCCTAAAATTAAAGTCAGGACCTAAACCAAATGCTCTGATACCACTTTGTCATACCCCAATTCCACAATGGTGTGACCGGCCAGGGTATACAAGCATACCCCGAAGCCTAATTCAAATCACAACCACAGAAATAAAACAACTAATCACAGACCACATAGATAAAACAAACTTTATATTTCAAACACCAACCACTAACAAAAGGTTATAGAACAAAACAAATTAATCTTTTTCTTAAAGAATTCACGGAAACATGAATGTTCAACTGGAATAAACTTTAAACAATGTTTGAAATAATAAATGAAATAAAGAATCCACAAATGAAATAAAGTGCAATAAGTCTCAATACAGGACTCTCTTTAAACCCGACCGCTCCCAGCTGCGCTACTCAGACACTCCAGTGCTACTATTGGTTCTGACCTGGTGCTAAAAAAACAACAACAACAAAAAGAGAGTAAGTCCATATTGGACTTAGTGAGCGGCTCGGTCCTGAGCCTACCACAGTCCACGGTTAACAGTTATATGAAAAGCATAATAATCACATATTAGTTAATTTCACAATATAATGAATACTTGCTTAAATCAATAATTAAATCCCATATCTATGTGAAACCCAAGCAGTCCACATGTAACCCATATAGAAAAGAAACCGCATGTACACACAGGTATACTTCCAAACAATACGAGTCGGTCACTAGGACATGCCCAGTGAGCTTCCCGTCCATAGTTCGTGAGCTAGGCAGACCCTCTAACCACAGTGACCCCAAATGGTTGGGAAAATCGTCTTCCCGCCCATAGTTCCTGAGCTTCCCGGTCGACACCCCCCCCTCCGCTAATCCACCCAACCAACCCCCATTCCATCCACACACACAGGCACATTACTTATGATGGATACACCCACAATGTATACACACACACTAAATACAGTCAGTTCGTTCAATTTAAATGTTACCAAGTACAGGTTTAACAATAAAATATAACTACATAAGTATTCTAACACTGTAATTAAATATATTTGCAAACACCCTAATTCATACTAGCACAATATGTAAATGCATAATAGTAGATAAAAATATTTGAATAAACCACCGCGAAATTATTATTTAATAAGAACCACACTAATGGACTTAAAGCTGCCACCTAAACCTCTTTCTCCTTAAATCAAAACCAAAATTCACCATATGTATTTGTTTGCATAAGGAATTTACTACCAACATTATGATTTATTATTCAATAATCCAATTCTTCCCATGGTTGCAGCAGGTAGCCACATGAGGTCAATGCCTCATGCAGCCACACTACCCCTCCATGCTTTTTATTCTTCTGCTAACCTTTCTCCAACTAACACATATATAAAAGCTATTTACCAAGGTAAATTACCATTCAATGAACCAAAGAATGTTTATATATATTTACACAACTAAATAAAATTCTCAAGCTTCTGTTCGTCCGACCACTTGAAGAAGGAAATATAAAGTTTCCAACAAGCAGCCATTACAAGAATTGAGGCTGGATTACATGAATTAAAAACTAGATTACAAGCCATTATATTATAATAAATTTTCGGTAGACTTGAAGAATAGAAGTCTCAAGAACTCCTCTCGATAGTAAGCGGTCATAACAAATTCCAAGTTTCCATTGCTTAAAATTTTATGCATCAAGTCCCAAATTTAACACATAAATCAGTACTAGAACCACAACTAAATCCAAATGGGAGAAGGAATTTAAATCTTCAAAGAAATTCTTCCATATTTTTTCAAATGAGGGGCGGCAAGGTGAGCGGATGAATCATGGGTTTTGGCAAGAACTGTACCACTCACCGGTAAGGGAAATCGAAGTGGAAGACGCTCTCCAAAGTTCTTGAGTCGATGATCACCGGCGACGATAACACCACCGGCGGCAAATCCTTCTTCCAACGCCTCCTCTATCGCCCTCTGTCGCTGCCTTCTTTTCTCCCCCTTCTATTTTTTTTTTTTGGGTGTGTGCGGTTGTAGCAACCTCACACACCAAATAAACCCATTTTTTTTAAAAAAATACAATTCTACCATCACTCAAACTTACTGCCTATATATATATATATATATATATTTATTTATTTTTACGATTCTACCCCTCACTTAATCCAACCGCAGCTTCTACCCAACTCGACCCACACTTAACCAAATTAGGTTCCGATCGAGTCGTCGGACTCGACTCAACTAATAATCCAAAACCTAAAATAAATAAAATAAAACACTAAACACGTGTAAAGGCCTCACCTTAATTCACATTATCCGGCACTTCTTCGGACTCGCTCCGATGCGGGTCCACATCGTCCGACTGAAAATGATTAAATTAAATTATATAAAATTTATGGATATAACACTCATTCGGTCGACTGAACAGTGTGATTAATTCATAGAGAGCCAGCGGTCGCTGGGCGGTTGATCGGTTGGTCGACCGACAATCGATCGGCAAGCAACCGAACGACGGAAACGACTAGTTTTTCGCCCGTTGAGCTGCCTATTTCATTTCGTTTCCTCTTGGCTCTATAAATACCAAAACCTAAGTCTTCCTATGACACTTTTGATCACTCCAAAACTTCATTGTGTGATCCTTGATCAATTCCAAAGCTTTCATTGAGCCATTTTTAGAGAAACCCTAACTTTGATATCTCATCCCTTTGATTGAGTCTTATTTTCATTATTTCATCATCAAAGGCATTAAGAGGAAGCTCGGAATCTTATTGTGGAGCTAAGTACTTAATTGGTTGATTTATTGCTCCATTTATTTGTGTATTTTATTGTTTATTTCTTTGTAAATGAACTTGTGTAAACCTAGGTTGCTAGGTTTGATTGAGTTGGTGGTTGCCTTGGTATTAAGGCTTAAACCCACCATTGTAAACGTAGTTTACTAGGATTAGTTGAGTTGTCCCTTAAGTTGAGGTGGAAGAGTGCTCTCGGTAAGAAGGCAGAGACTTCCGGGTGTGGAAGTGCCTTAGGTTGAGAGCGAGACTCTTCGGGTCAAATTCCTCATTGTAAGGGAAATAAAATTAATTTAGTTAAAATAGTTTGGAAATCCTAAGCGGTGTGCTTAGGTAGTGGAGTAGGCATTGGGGCCGAACCACTATAAACAATTGTGTTAGCATTGTTCTCTTTGTACTTTCGTTGTTTATCTTCATTACTCGCTTCCGCATTTAGTCGTTGAATTATAAATTGCCTAAGTAGTTTAAGAAAATAATTAAAACCGAATCTAGGCTAATTATTTAGTTAACACACTATTCACCCCCCCTTTAGTGTGGCCATTTCACTCAATAGGCGTAACTTACTTACTAAATTTTACCTATTTGAATCAGAAATTTGTTAGCGCCAGTGATAAAATCTGATGTCCGTACCGCATTTTCATGAATGCACCATTTTTGGATTGGGAAACTATCACTCTGCATCTGTATAACAAAGGATTTGCACCAAGATATTTTATATGGACTTGTCACGGGGAGTCACGTGAAGTCGGGACGTCGAGCAATCCTGTCGTTCAAACACATGGTGAATGTTCCTCTGCTGGTGTTTCTTTATCCAGTCCATGTAATCCGTATAGAACTATGATACTTGATAGTCTTGGGGGTCAATTCCAATTGAATGATAATGTCCATCAGCCAGTTACTGAGATTGAATTGCCACCAGATACTACAGGTGTTGATGTCATAGAATTGCCATGTGAAGTACAACCTGCGATAGAGATTGAATTGTCGAATAAAGAAGCCGCAAAATTTTACGAGATGTTGAAAGCTGCCGATGAACCTTTGTATGAGAATTGTCCTAAATACACTAGGTTTTCGGCAATGACGCAACTCCTGGACATCAAGGCCGATTGTAATATCAACGGGGTTGCGTTTGATCGGATTGCGGGATTGATTAATGGAATGCTGCCTACTGATAACAAGTTTGAGCCAACTTTTTATAAGACTAAAAAGTTGATGAGAAAATTAGGGCTTGGGTATGAAAAAATACATGCGTGCCAAAATAACTGCATTTTATATTATAAAAAAATATGCAGTTGGATAAATGCCCTGTATGTGAACATCCTCGTTATAAGGAGAAGAAATCGGTCCGATAGAAAAATATCCCATTTAAGGTGCTTCGGTATTTTCCACTAACACCGAGGCTTCAAAGATTATTCATGTCGAAAAAGACGGCCTCCTACATGAGTTGGCATGCTAGAAGTCGTGATGATATAGTAATGACTCATCCATCCGACAGTGAAGCATGGAAATATTTGGATAGATCTTATCCTTCATTTGCTAGGGATACTAGAAGTATCAGATTGGGATTATGCATGGATGGTTTTAATCCGTTTGGTCATTCTGCAACTCCTTATTCAATTTGGCCAGTGCTGCTAACGGTTTATAATTTGCCACCGTCAATGTGTATGAAAGATAAATTTATTTATCTTTCGATGATTATTCCGAGTCCTAAGGGTCCGCGAAAAGAAATTGACGTGTTTCTCATACCCCTAATAGATGAATTGAAAATATTCTAGACTGAGGGAGCTGTCACTTATGATTGTCATCGGAAGCAAAACTTCAATTTAAAGGTCGCGGTCTTGTGGACAATCAATGATTTCCCAGCCTTCGGCATGTTGTCTGGTTGAGGAATAATTGTAAAGTATATCTTCTATTAAATATATCTCTACTATATATATAATTTAATTATATGCTTATTCAACAAATATGTCGGGTCGTGGGTATCGTCGGATGAGAGCTTCGGAGTCTCCGATCGGTCAGACTCCAGCACTTCCTCCTCCTGCTGATCCTCTTGCCGATAATACTCCTGTCGTTGATCCTCATGCCACCGAGGCTAGTTCATCGAGATGCAGGCGACCATGCGGGCCGAACAGATGGCAGCCTCCGCCAGCTACAGAGTCACATAGACTCATTAGTGTGATTGGGGAGCGGTAATATATCATGAATTATTACAAATTCATTTTATCATAATATAATATTAAACTTTATTTTTGTTGTGCAGGTTCGAGCAAGAGGATGTGCCGAGGACCATATCTTCTACTATCCGACGATACATGCATGGGGCATGGCCCACGTGGTCTCACGTGCCCAGTGAGCATGTCGACATGCTATGGCGCGAGTTTGAGGCACGTATTAATTTTTTTTTTATACATGATGGTTAATATTGGTACTAATATTATTGTTTTGCAGGCTCGCTATATATGGGTTGAGGACCAGAGGTCTTTCATTTACACTATCTAGGAGGCTATTTCCCGGCAGAGGTACAATGGCCAGCTAGGGCAGGCCCTGTCCCAGGCAATGGCCCGAGCTGGGACCACCAACACCGCGAAGACTCGGGGATACGGCCCCGATTGGATTAATATCATTTGTAGTGCACGGTCGTCGTATGGTAAGTATTATATCTTAAATTCAATATATATTTTATTTGTTACTCTGTGTAATAATTAATGTATTTGTTTTGTAAATATAGACGACGATGATGGACGATGGGACTGTCCAGCGACCCTCCCCGATGGAGGTGTTTGAGCGGACTCACCGTCGAGGACATGGGATGAGGGAGTACATCGACACCCTCGCTGCAATCATTATGATAAGTATATTTGTTTAAATTATTTATTATTTATTATTTATTTATAATTTAAGTTTTAGGAAAAATATGAAATAAAAAATCAAACTTGAGTAGGAGACCTACACTCAGACGGTGATGCAGCGCGGGGGCACCCCCGAGGACTTTCACGCAGGAGCGTGGGTCGAGGCTGCAGGTGGCTGGGACCACGGCCGCGTATATGGCTTTGTAGACAGTGGTCATGCCCAAGCCGTGCTCGGGCCACTTGGGGCACCGACCCCTCCGGTCGCTGGTGAACGGCCGTCCACCTCCAGGACTAAATATGATCAGAGCAGGATAAGGACACTGGAGGAGACAGTCGCGCGTCAGAGTGAGATGACGGAGCGTCAGAGTCAGATGATGGCGGAGATGCATGCTATATATCGTAGCTCATATATACCAGAGTAGGCATCCCTTCTGCTTCATATATACCGGAGTAGGCATCCCTTCAGCATCATCAGATCCATCGTCCTCGAGCCAGTCCACGCCGGTGTACACCCAAGCACTCTATACCCCACCATATTATGATCCAGACCTTCCTCCACCGTCGTCGTGAGGTTTATTGTTTTGTTTGGATATTGACTTTGTTATTTGGATACTACTTGATTGACTTGTTTGGTTTAGATGTTGATACGATAGTTTTGAATTTGAATAATTTTTATATGATTGTGGATAATTATAAACATAAGTATAATTATTTTGATGTATATCTGGGTATTTCTGTGATGTGTATGTTATGTATGGGTGTATTAATGTATTAATGTATGTGTGAGTTATGTATCAGGTTAAATGTTTCAATGTATTAATGGAAATTAGAAATTTTAAAACTTTTCAGTTTCAGGTTAACATCATCAGCAACGGCATTCCCACGGTTGTCCGTGGAAAAACCGTTACTGAAAGTGTATTGTATTTTCTGGGTCGTAACCTCAAAGTCGTTGTTGATGACCAACAACAACGACTTAGCAACGCGATTTTCTGCCATGGTTGCGTTGCAACGGGCCGGGCCATTACAGGCCGTTGCTGATGGCTTTCAGCAACGGATGGAGCTGTTGCTGATGCTTGTTATTCCAATAGTCGCATCTACATCGCACCTTCGACTATCAAGCGATAGGAGGGGCGGCGGGTCGCGAGACATGAGTGAATAGATGTGTTATCATGTTAGAGTATATGTAATTAAAATAGTGTAGTGTATTGTTATATTATTATAATATAAATGTGTTAGGGTATAAGTATTTAAATATGTTATTGTTGTATAATATATAGTTAGCTTTAATTAAAAAAATAAATTATATTGAACTCTAATAAAAAAGACATAATTACCCTATATACATGGATAACATGAGGTGTATTTTAGTAATTTTATACCTAACGAGTTTGGGACGAATTTTAGACTAAAATCCTGAACCCGTTCCAAATCCTACAAAATTTTTTTAGCTCAAAATTTTATATTCATCCCATGATTTAACGAACAAAACCCGCTAATAAACTATTAAGATTTGAAATAGATAAAATACCCATTTACCCAATTTCATTGTCACCCTAGCTCTTCTTTTATAAACTACAACTTTGAGAGAGCTGTTGTACTTTTCTACTCTATAGTAATTTTGAAAAAGTGGGAGAAATGTACGGACGTGGTCTGTACGACCGCGTTGAGCTCGCGCTGCTTTTTCTATATATAATAAAAAAATTTCAGAGCGGTCATTTGCAACTTTTTTTAAACATTGAGAAGGGGCAGCACTGAGTCAGCACTGCCCTTTTCGTTTTCCTTTTTTTTAATTACATTACAAAAGCAGCGCACTTGTGCCAGTTGTGCGCTGCTTTATACGTGTTTTTGTTTTTTGTTTTTTCCAATTTTTGTTTTTTTTTTCTAATTTTTATATTTAATATTTTGTTTGACTTTTGTTCTTATATATCAAAACTTTCTTTTTAATTTTATTTAAGTATAATTTTTAAATTTTGTATTATTAAATTATCTGATTTTAATAAATATTATTATATTTTATTTATAATCTATAAACTTTTAGATTCTTAAAATATGCATAGATTTATGAATTTTTTAATTAAATTAGCCAATGACACTTAGAGGAATTTAAAATTTTGAATTGAATCAATATTTAATGATATTATTATATGATAAATATTTAATGATATGATTAAATACTTAAGATATTTTATTTATTACACAAAAAAATTTAACTTTTATAATTTAATTAAATTTGAGATTTTTATTTGATTCAACCTATTCCATTTCAAAAAGATCCAAAATTTCAAAACGTGCATTTTCAAATTTGATTTATTTTTTAGGTTTGTTTATTTATTTATTTTAGCTATGCATTAAAAATTATGAGACTTCCAATAGAAATTCAAAATTCTAAAGTGGCATTCTCAAAATTAATCTAATTATTAAAGTTTTATTTATTTTAGCCGTTGTGTTAAAAAATTTAAAACTCCAAATCAAACTTATATATTTTGTGTTTATTAATTTTTTATATTTCAAAGAAAATTTCAAGCTTGGATCTAAACTGTTATCTTTTACTTATATTATTATTTATCAAACATTTATTTTTCTTAATTTTTTCATGAATATTTTCCTTAGTTCTGCATTTTCCAACATAAATAGAAAACTTCAAGTTGAATTGAATAATAAATTATATGTATATATAATTTTAAGTTAAAAGATATTTGTAATATCCTAGATATTTAAATTTATTATTTTTTCTCTTACGTGTGTTTGCCAGCCTAGCGGACTAGTTCGTGGTCGAGTCGAGTCGACTCATGGTCCGGAGCGAGCTTGCGAGCTCAGGTAAGTAGGATATAAATTTATGAATTTTAGGCTTGGGTAGTTGAAATTATTTAATTTGATGTTGTGTGTGCATAATTGTTAATTATGTTCATGTGGATGTATTTAATTAATTGCTCGTGATTAATTAGAATAAGTTTAATTAAATTTATTAAGTCTATCGGTTTAGCGGGTTTTTTTTTTGGCTTAAGGTGGATGCGGGTTTTAGATTAAGGTGTTTAAAGGGTTAGGATTGAGGAGGGAGTATAAAACCCCCTCCCCATAGATTGTGGCTCCTATTTTTGGAGCCACCTAAAGAATTGAGAAAGGGAGCCAGCTGCCAAGCCACCAGCCACCAGCCCCCTTTCCCTCTTCCCCTTGGAGCCACCGCCACCCAGAGCCGAGCCGAGCCAAGCCGTCTGCTTTCTGTAATACCTGAGGATTTTTTTTTATTTAATTTATTTTGGCTTCAGCGAAAAAGTTCGGATGCGCGTCGGAGCGGGCCGAGTAAGTCACCGGAGGGCGTGATTAATGATATGGCCCTTACGCGTGAGGAAAACTTATTTTATTTAACTTGGGATGGAAGGTTGGGTTCAAGTCGAGTTTGTAGGTCCGAACGGAACTTGATTTGGATGACTATAGGTCGAGTCTGGTTCACTTAAGTTAAGAGGCGCATATGAGGAATTTTGAAAAAAAAATGAAAAAATAAATAAATACGTTTGGGGATACCGTACGACCCCAAAATAGGAGCCGCACGCATGCCCCATGCGAGAGGAGGAGAGGCGCAAGGCTTGGACGCTGGAATCTTGCGGACGCCGAAATCTGATCATTTCGAGGCTTCGGGGTGATCTTCTTCTTCCTCTCGTCTTCTTCCTAAGGTGAGTGACTTGAAACATTGCCCATAGGTTCTTCCCAAATTCCAGCCGCCCCTCCTTGTTGAGGATTTAAATTCTGAATTATTTTCTTTCCGTCATGAAATCGATGTTGAAATATTCTTGATTGGTGTGATTGTGATATGATTTGGCATTTTTCTTTTTGGTGATCATGGTACGGCAGCCCTAGGGCATGCCCTTGTTCCTTAGGGCCGGCCAAACCTTGTAGTAGAGGAGGGGGAATGAGAACTTTGGTTTCCTTGAGGAGGGACAAGGTTGGCTTGTTCTTTTCCCTTGACCACACGAAAACTTCCAAACAAAATTGGCAGCAAAGAATTCGCCCACCACCGCCTTGATGTCAATGTATCATATACCAAAGGATTGGATTAGTTTAAGTTTCACTTGATTTCAGTATTGAATGGTCGGTATGTAACATGCTAATATCCTCAGCATGCTAAGATTAATTTATTAGGTGAACTTTTGTACTATGTGATCCTTGAAAAAAAAAAAAAAAAACTCTTGTGGTGCTTGGTAGTTGGACTGAATCAGCATAACGTAATATGGAAAGGAAAATAAACAAGGTTATATATATATATATATATATTTGATATAGACATTGGATCGAGTAAGGAAAAATATATAGGCTTCTTTCTAAGTAGTTTATTGTTATTCTTTGATTTAAAGTCTATCGTTGCTATTTGTAATTTATGCTTCCCACTGAGTATGAAATGTTATCACATGTTAGCATCTTAGATAGAAACCATTTCAGTTTTATGGATACTAAATTTCATTTTTTTTTTAGTGATAGATTTCATATTTAATCATGCTAAGGTTCGTGCTTGTATCGAGTACATATCATATGAAATCTACAGCTTGATTGTGATTATTATATTATGGTGAAAGAGCTTGACCGTAATTACTATCTATGTGCTAAAATTGATGTAAGAAGAGCCGAATTAATTATGTTATTGATAGGAAACTCTCGCAGAAGTATTCATGTGTAAATGCTGAGTTTATTTTTAGTTTCGGAACTAGAATGCATGTGTTTTTTAAAGCTGGAAATTTATGTGTACATGTCAGGCTGGGTATGTTGAAATGTTGAATAGAAAAATTAGAGTGGTGGGTATGTTGACATGCTAAGATTGAAAAGTTAGGTTGTGGTGGATTTATGCATGCCGAATTTAGCATCTACATAGCAATACGTGCATGTTTATCTGTACTGGGAATTATTGTTTATATATCATATTTGTATGTTGAAAAATACTGAATTATAAGTATGAAAGAGTAGCATGGTGGAGATAATGCCATGCTGAAATTTCTTGAAGTAGAGGCTGAAATTTACGTTTACCGGCTTATAATAGGTGATGAAATCGAAATTGAGACACCATAGGTTGTACATATTTTATGTTAGAATAATCTACTTCATTATGCTCAGTGGATATACCTAGGACTGGATTTGCTTGGGTTGAAATGGTAGAGTACACCGTCGAGGGGTTAGAGCCCGAGGAAGGACCGGGTTAAGAGCGCGTGTACGCATTCCTGAGAAATGTCGACAATCACTCTAATTGTCCTAGAAATTATTTATTTATATATTGTTGTGTCTATTTACATTATCTTTGGGCATGGTTGTGCTTGCTGGATTATTCTGAATCGGGAAGCTCGTCAACCGCCACACCGACGATCGACTCGGAGTGGCATGGGTGGGAAGCTCGCTGAGACAGAGCAGTGCTCAGTGACTGACTCGTAGGACCGACGGGTTCCTGGATTATTGGATTGACGGGTCTCTAGACCGGGAAGCTCGTCAGCCGGCCACACTGACGACCAACCTGGGTGGCTTGTTTGGAATGGTTGGTTATGCATATTGGTATATGTTTATTTACTACTGATGGTTATGGTTATTTACTACTGCTCATTAGTATATGTTACAGATAAATTATTTATCTGGGTTGTTATGTTAATATGGATTATAACCCGATTATGATTATATGTGATGACTTAGAGAGGGCTCGGGGATGAGCCACTCACTGAGTTCTAATGAACACACACTATCTTCTGTTTGTGTTTTCTTACAGTTGCATATAATCAATGGAGGTATTGATGTACCTACGTGGCGCGGTTGGGGGTGACGAGCTCAAGCAGCAGGTCCCGTGATGATTGGTTGTAGACTTGAAGTTGTACTCATCATGACGTTTTGTTAAAATTATACATTCACTTTTTTCATTTGGTGTCTGCATGGTTATCATTTTTATTCCGCATTGGTATGCATGGGTTGGTTGGCTTTAGAGTACAAACATGTACACTGGCCGGTCACGTGACCCTGGATTTTGGGGCGTGACACTTTCTCTTCCTCTTCCTCTTCTCCTTCCTTTCCTTTGGAGCCGAGCCGAGAGGAGTCGAGCCGAGCCGCCTGCTTTCTCTTTCTCTTATCTCTTCCTTCCCTTTGGAGCCGAGCCGAGAGGAGCCAGTCGAGCCAGCCCCTCTCCTTCTCCTCTCTCTCCCTCTCTCCAAGCCGGCGGCTTGGAGTGAGCCGCTGCCCCTTGGAGCCTTTCCTTGGGTTAAGCCGCCGGCCATTTGAAGCCAGATTTGAGGGCCGTCGTCTGGGATTTCTTCCTTAGTTCTTCTTCCAATTAAGGTGAGTGGTTTACTCTCTCTCTTCGGGATTGCAATCGGATTCTTGAAGCCATTCTTGACGGCTTGGTATTTGTGTTTCGTTTCTTGATTATTTTTCGCGTTCTTGCTATGTTTCATTTGATATAAAATCTTGATATATTCTCCTAGTTTGAGATTCTTGATTATAAGTTTTTCGTTTAGAATTAAATCTGTGATTTTTGGGTAGAAACCATGTAGTAGGATTAAGATCTTGATAATGACTAATTAGGAGTTCTTGAGAAGGGGGTTCTTGATCTTAATGCTTGATTCTTGGTTTAAGTGTATGAGTTCTTGTTAATCTTGATGAAAAGCATGATTTCTGTGAATTAATTCTTGAGATTAGTATTCTGTCCTAATGATAATTTAAGGGTTTATTTCTATTAATTTTCGGATTTAATTCTATAATTATGCTGAAATTGCATGTTGCTGGAATTGTATGCTGAGATGATGAATCTGTGCTGATGTTAATTTGTTTGCTGTGATGTGTGTATATGTGTGAATATAATCATGTAACCTATCGTTTCGACCATAAAATATAGTTTGGAAACATAGGACATATTTTGGAGACTAGATTCGGATTAGACACAGTAGTTTTGGGCAGAACAGTAACTTAAAATAAAACCCTAAAATAAAACCTTAATTGAGATGATCTAAATTTTTATCATATAATTAAAATTGGGTTAGGAGTGAGCATAATCTGTTATGAACCAACTTATAAAGTATACATGAAATAAAACCACACGGGTTCATGACATTACGGGTCTAAGGGATAGGGGTCGGGTTTAGAGCGTTGAGACGCTTCATAATGAGGACACCCCTAGGACACCGTAGGAGAATCTTGACTTAGGTTTTGATGCGTCATATCCTTGAGAATGGCGGAGTGGCTCAATTAGGAGCCAAATTTCGGACTACGCCCCGGTGGTTGGACGTCAAATTTCCAACCTGTAGAACAAGTTCGGAGGGCCTTCCCAATTATTCTTGTGATATCACATCTCGTGGAGCAAGTTCGGAGGGCCTTTCCTGATTGCTCCAGAGGTTCCTTATACTAGGAATAGCTCGGAGGGTCTTTCCCGATTATCCTAGTATGTATTGTTGCCTTTGGGCATGGTGGGCTTCGGCCCAATGCACTTCTTTAGTATGTGTTGCTGTCTTCGGGCATGGTGGGCTTTGGCCTGATGCACTTCTTTGGATGGTTAGATGCCTTGGGGCATGTGTGGCCTATTGGCCTGTTAGCTAGCTAGTCACACCTTCGTGACCTTGCCTTCTGTAGAGATAGATTTCATTCTTGTTATCTCTGTGATTTTTATTTGCGAGGGGTGGTAAAACCGCTCGTTGAGTTCTTTGAACTCACCCATTGTCGTGTGATTTCTATTTTGCAGAGCTTGACCGGTGAGATGGGTTGGATGCACTTGGCGTCGCTGGAGGGCAGAGGAGCCGCATGATCTCATAGCAGTCCTAGTTAGGGTCGTAGTCGAGTCTTTTGGTAGTAGTCATGCACTTGTATCAGTTTGATTTGGAGTTGTAGCCCAGAGGGCATTCATGTCATTTATTTCAGACTTTATTTGTATATGAACTTTTGAATTGTTGAACTTAAATTATTATTTCCGCACTTTATGTTTCATTGAGCTTCTTGAAATAAAACTATATTTTGGTTCGCTTTTCATTTTTTAAAAAAACTTGTTATTTCTTTATGATGTATTATTTATTGAGTTAGCATGTGCATGGTTTAGGCAGCGGGGTATAGGCACGTATACCCTGGTCGGTCACGTGACCCTGAGTTGGAGCGTGTGTCACACCCCAAATCTAAGGTCACGTGATCGGCCTGAGTACACATCCGTACTCCAAAGCCTACCAACACATACATACCAAAATGCGGAATAAATGATACAACATGTGAAAACCAATGAATAAGTGAAGGAATGTTATTTAGAAAAATATAAACAATCGAATGTGAGTAAGGTCCATGTCTACAACCATCACATGACCATATGCATAAGTAATTCCTACTACTCGACTACGACTCGACACGTCACGAGATCTATTGCCTAAGCTTGCAACTCCAATCGTGCTACATAGGTATCATCGTACCTCTATTAGTTAGGATCAACAAAACAATAACAAAAGATATGTGAGTTCCAACGAACTCAGTGAGTGGCTTGAACCGAGCCCTCGCCAAGCTATCCCGAGCATCAAGCATAACAAACATAAATCATATTTATAGAATTTCTAAAGTGTAAAAGCATGTAAAGTAAAAGATACATTCACAAAACTCGTGCTCAGATGCACCATAGTCATTCGGCCCATAATGGCCCAAATATCAAGTACCATATTCACTCGACCCATAATGGCCCAAATATCAAGTACCATCACAAGAATAAGAAATACACAAGAATATACACCGATGATATTACTCGAGTGGTTTAGGCAATCTACCGATATCAGGGATGCACGCGTGGCCGCACCGAGTCCGGCCTATTCCCGACCTCATCCCCTCGATCGACCGTCGTGCACCCCACCACTCAAATCAATGAAACCAACCCACATGCATATGCGCTTAACCATTCACTACCCAACCCTCCCAGAAGGGAATTCTAGCAACTCATTATTACTTAACGGGTTTGAGATCTCAGCACTAGTATAAGTGCCTCCAACTTGGAATTTGTTGACGCTACACTACGCGTCACCACCCACTGGTTGAATAACAAAAGTGCATATCACAATTTATCATAGGCACACAACATAAACATCAAAGTAATTCGACCCTCAAGTGGAGTCAAGGCAGTCCTCCCATACTTAGCCAAATTCGGCACTTCTCGAATCTTATCAGGTTCACTTTTGCTACCACCGCTAAACCCTTAGTTGTTAGTGAAATGTCTACCAAAAACACAAGATAAGCAAGATTTTGTGTCACACTAACTGTCCTCAAAGTTTCAGGTCATTTGGGCGATGGATCGATCACTACATGTCATAACAAATAAGTCATCCCAGAATTTCTGCAATTCACTAGCAAATTTTCCTGTTTGAGTTGCTATCTTAGAAAATTTATAACTAAGTTAACTCTTATTCTTTTTCCTTCAAACCAGATTCGAATGGTTGTCCATATACCCCACAAGGATTTCCCAAAGCTTTACTGTCATAGGACGATGATTCAATCTCCGAATATCGTGTCAAACTTTCAACTTATCACAAATTCTGCTATGTGCAGAAATTGGCGGTTTTGAGTTGTCCTCAAACAAATTTTATAAACCTAGTTCCTCCAACTCGGAATTTGCTAAAATTTGGTGTCAAAGCTATCAGAGTACCCTACTATCTATCCCCAAGAGTTTATACCAAACGGACGACTTTTAAGCCTCCGAACTAGGTGTCAAACATGCCGATTTATATTTCTCGACAGATTTGATTGCCCTTAGGCCATCCACTCCATAATGTCTTAAACATGGTATTCCGACCCTTATAGTCGGCCAATTCAACTACCATTGGTTGGGGCACACATACTCCATACTGATATGAAGTTTTACTAAAGAGAAATGAGGGTATAAGCATAATCATGTAGGTGTGGCATTTCACCAAACACTTGGTGGGCATGCTTAAGCCGCACCATGCTTCGCCTCATACAACCATCTATAAGGGGGATTTCTGCCATCAAATGCAAGCTCCCTCCATCTCCGAGTACCACCCTTATTCTGCACTCTTAATGACCCAACAAAAGAGGGTTTACCCTCCAATATTAGGGCCGCCTACATCAAGGGAAGGCAATGTGATTTCTCTCCCAATCCCAATCAAAATTCATGTTTACAAGCATCATTTCAAAGAGGAAAAACTATAATTTTGAGTAGACCATCAAAACAGTCCCAAAAGCCCACAAGTAGGGCTCTACAATCAGCCCTAGCCTCTCAAGTGCTGCCCTACACTATACGCACCTCAAGACTCCAATCAACGCCCAGTGAAAGACCATCAATCGTCCATAAATCCACAAAAACTTGAGAGATTTCGATTTACAATAATCTATACAAGGCCTCCTCTTCCTCTTGCCTAGGGGTGGGCGTGCGTATCCTCCTTGGAGCCGTATGCTCTTCCCAGGTTTATATGTATATATATATATTTGAAATTACTATTTTACCCCTAAACTTAAGTGAATTCATGAACCCACTTATATCGGTCTATACTCGATCGAACCCCCGGTCTCGACTCGACCCAACCTTCCATCCCGACTCGAATAAACTAATTTTTCTCATGCATAAGGGTCATATCACCGATCGCGCCCTCCGACGATTTCTCAGCCCGCCCCGGCGCGCATCTCGGCTTTCCCGTTGAAGCCAAAATAAATAAATTAATTTTTTAATATATTTTTCACGGGTATTACAACGTGACAATGTTATATTATATTATACATATACCTGCAAAATAGAGTTATCTATTTAGTTTGGTTTAAACAAAAAAAAATATATTATTTGAATCGATCTGAAATGTAATCAAATTTTATTTAAATTAATTCAAATTTTTAGGAACCTTCGTTGGAAGTAAACGAAAAATAATTTCAGCATTACAATTTCTTCCCACTTTTTTAATATACATTTTTCAATATGCATTTTTTCACTTAACATATTATATATTATTTTTATTAGCTACTTTTAGTTTTAGTTTTTATATTATTGTTGATATTGTTGTAGTTGTCACCCTCGTCATCCATTGTTAATATAATTTTAATTTTGAAAGTATTAGCTTATTTTATATTTTTAATATATAATTTTATTATCTTCTTTAGTCAGATTATTTTTTAAATTTTTTTTATTGAGTTCGATTATAGGTTTGAGCGGAATTTTTTCATTAAAGTTTTTTTTTTGGTTCCAAATAGATAGCTTTATATAGTAGGTAGGTATATCATATATGAAAAGTAATATTTAACTTTATTTGATCAGTATATATATTACAATTAATTCAAAATTTCAATAGTTTCTATTAAAAAATTTAAAAACCTTGATTTTCAAAACAAAAGTTATTTCAAACATCTCCAATATTTGAATCCTTATTCAAATAAAAAATATATTATTCACCAATCAACTACAATTTATCAAAAATATATGAATCTGATGAAAAGTTTAAAATATGCATCGATTAATCATAATCCACAAATATACTAAAAATTTCAAGGATTTGTATATATGTTTGCTTTAAAATAATTATTTTAGAATATTTCAAATTTTCGTTCCCGGGTTGGGTCATGGGAACATCCGAGCGATTGCCTTCGTAGATCCAAACGTGCTCACAAGGCGCACAATAAGTGTCACGCCCCAACTCAGGGTTTGTGTGACCGGCCAGGGTACGTGCCAGTACCTCGAAGCTTACCATATGCACTGACCAGTGACTCATAAAACACAATCATACCGACATGAAAATCGTAAACAAAAGCAACAGTACCAAACTTTTTTAGTTATTGAAAATAGTCCAACCAAACCAAGTTCGAAAACATCATAAGGTTTTTAATAAACATCTAAAGGTTTGCAAAGAAATATCTCCATGTTTTACAAAACTAACTCAGTGCATACACAAGACTCTTCTCAACCACGACTACGACTATAAAGCTGTCAGCTATGAGATCTGCACCCACGTCTGCCCTCCTGCGCGCCATGCCACCATGTCGTATATTTTACTATTTGAAATTACTCTTTTACCCCTAAACTTAAGTGAATTCATGAACCCACTTATATTGGCCTATACTCGTCTGAATCAAGTTCCGATCGAACCCCCGGACTCGACTTGACCCAACCTTCCATCCCGACTCGAATAAAATACTTTTTCTCATGCATAAGGGTCATATCACCGATTGCGCCTTCCGACGATTTCTCAGCCCGCCCCGGCACGCATCTCGGCATTTCCGTTGAAGCCAAAATAAATAAATAATTTTTTTAAATTTTTTTTTGCGGGTATTACAATCTTCCCCCCTTAAAGAAAATTCGTCCTCGAATTTTGGGGTAAGCTATAGGTTCACCAATCCACGGAGCCTGAACGAGCGCAAGCTTCGCATACTGCGTGATACCTAACATCTGCCATATTTGGCACCACAATTCGACCTCTGTATCCTTGGACAATCCTCCTTGTCCGCTTTTCTCCCATGGTCCCGAAACAATCCAAACATGCTGGCCCAACATGCACAATCTCAACAACTCGGGTGCATTCAAGGGTACACACCACACGACCCTTACCTTGGCCCCAAAATGCCCGACCATACCGACCCAAGACTTCGTTTACTAACCATACACTTACACCTATCCTCGGGCGATTAGGGTGCCTCGACAATGACCCCGAGTGCGCATATGGGCACCCCCCAACCCTCGGACCCTCTCACGGGCCGTAACTTGTGGTCGCGCCTCGCCAGCCCAATCCACATATAAATGCAATAAAGTAAATCAATAAATCATCATTGAAGTGATAATAACATGTGAGGGTCTAATAATTCATCTCATGCACGTTGCGCATCCTCTGGCCCAACTCGGCCCAAACAAGACATCCTAAACCATCACAAAATACAACTCGCAAGTCGCTCACTAGGTTGGCCACCCTAGTGAACTCCCCGCCCTGGGCTCACTGAGCTAGGAAGGTCCTCTAGTCTGAGTGCCCTAAATGTGGGCGAAATGGCAACACTAGAGGGGGGGGGTGAATAGTGTATTTACTAATTCGATTAGCCTAAATCCAATTTTTAATCTTTTTCTTAGATTGTTTTAGACAATTCACAATTGAATGCGGAAGCAAGATAAATCATAAAACAATTGAGCACAAAATTAAAAAATCAATGCAAACACTGAGATTTTATAGTGGTTCGGCTCCAATGCCTACTCCACTACCCCAATGCCTCCAGTTTTTCCAACTCGCCAAGTGGTAGAGCTTGAGTTGAAGCCCGAGTAGAGGAGCAGGCGTCGCTTGATGAAGAACTCAACAGAGGAACGGAGCGCACTTCGATTACTCCTTGGAAGGCTTTGATCTCTCTTTTGGATGCTCAATAATTTTTGTAAACGTCAGAGAGAAAGAGAGTTAAAAGATGTGTACGAGGTGTATTTATACCCTTAGCTGAAATAGGGCATCAACGAGATTATTTATGACCGTTACAGACGCTCGGTCGATCGTCCGATCAAATCATTGGTCGACCGATCATTCGACCGCTGTAATTTTCTCTCTGGTCGATCGACCGACGGGTCGATCGCCAGATGCAAATCACATGATCCGCGATCTTCAGTCGACCCGTCGATCGATCGACGCAATCTGCATCTTCGGCTATTCGCAGGTCGGTCGATCGACTGGTCGACCGCCAAGCCTACTACCCTTTCTGGGCTTCGTTCGATCGACCGGGCGGATCGATCGACAGAAGCAAGAAGCTTGCGATTTCTCTTTCAGTCGACCGATCGATCGACCGACGCAAGCTGCATCTGCAGCTAGCCTCAGTCCAGTCGACCGCTAGGGCTACTGCCCATTTCTTACCCTATTCGGTCGACCGCTCGGTCGACCAAATTTAGGCTGAGATTGTTTTCCTCAGCCTTTTTCTTTCGCGCTTCGTTTTCGGGTTCCAGCTTTCAGTGAGCATCATGACAGAGAGCTTTCTATGTGATCTTTGAGCTTGTCCGATGCGACTTTGGTGCACCTGTCGATCTTCGGGAAGTTTCACGACGAACCCGAGCGCGACGATCAATGTCCTTCCAATTTTGCGATTTCTCCAATTTATCTGATCGAGGACATCGAACGTTAGTTGATATGGAACCTGAAAGATATTCTCAATGAAATCATTAGTTCCATGTTAGTTATCATCAAAACCATCAAAACCGAGATTAAGACTAAGGTTGAAAACCTAAAGCCAATAATCTCCCATTTTTTGATGATGACAAACATCCTTAAAAAAATATATATTCATTAAAGCATTAAAGATATCAACTAAGGGATTTCTCCCCCTATCAACATGCATATGTATATAATTAAACTCCCCCTATCTATATGCATGGATATCCTATATTTTCCTCCCCTTTCTTATACTTTTCTCCCCATTTTAACTATGCATTTCTCCCCCTTTTGACATCAATAAAAAAGGGTAAGAAAGGTCTATCTATTCAAAGGGATGAAACATAATTAATACATCAAGTTGAAACTCTAAGGAGTATTATTCATAAAACATGGAAAACTAAACCAAAGTGATGGAAAAAACAAATATATGATATGAAACAAGGTTCATACAGGATATGTTCAAAAAACCAAGTATTTGAATTCAAAAATAAATCATGTATGTTATCAAAATGAATATTGTTTCTTTTTCTTGATATTTTTAGATTTCATTCAATCTTTCAACATACAAAGATATAGGCATTTAAAATATGTATATCAAGTTTGAAGTGAAACTAATGTCATTAAATCCAATTATGAACTTAGCATGTTTTCATTTGACATAAGCAAGAAAACTATGAAAATGCTAAGTCTCAAGTTTTGCTATCTACTCATGTTTTCTCATATTTAGGCATCTACACATCGAACATGAGGAACTCTAAGTCCATGAATCAAGTTTGGGCTTAAGGTGAAATTTTTAATTCACTTTGTTGACTTAGGTCAACCTATACTTCAAGATTTGAAATACTAATTTGTTGGATGAAAATTTTTGATACCAATTATTGAATGAAAATTTTGATACCAATTGTTGAATTGAAATTTTGATACCAATTGTTGAATGATCATTTGAAATGCATGTATCAAGATTCAACTCAAAATGAAATTTTAAAAATTAAAGTGCATTTTTCATCCTATATTGATTTTAATCAAAGAATAGATCCTAGCTATCATCCAAAATATCAAAATCATTTTTAGGAATGATTTTACTCAAGAAATTATGTGAATGATATTAGAAATAGAATCCAAATGGTGTATATGAATTTTTATTAAAGTTTTTGAAGAAGGATCAAAGTATCGAAAAGATTGATATTTCAAATAAGTGATACTTTGAGTTTTCAAAATTCAACTTCAAAAATTCATTTTAAATTTGATTCTTGATGAAACTTTTTGAAATTTTTTTTTACCTATAAAACTAGATTTTCCAGTGAATGTGTGATCTCAAGAATCATCTAAAAATAATTTTTCTATAATTTTCTAGAAATAACTGAAATTAACACCAATTGTAGTTTGAAATTGTATTTTTGAAATTTTTAGTTATTCTTAAAACTTCTTCAATTTTCATTCAAACTTTCATGACACCACATGATGGTCATGTAAAGAGTATATGTCAAATTTGAAATGAAAATTAAGTCCTTAAGTCAAGATATCAACCTAGCAATGTTTCATTTAAAACTAAACTAGTTTTTATGAAACTTGCTATGTTTCAATCTTAACATTTACTCATGATTTTTCAAATTTAACCTATGTATATCTAACATGAGTAAATCTAAACATGTTCCACAAATATGAATTGAAAATGAGATTTTTAAGTCAACTTGTTGACTTGGGTCAACATGGTTAAAAAAAAAAGGTTTGCATGAATTAACCTCAATTGTCACTTTATCTATATCCATAAGAATTTTTCACTCTAAGTGCATGAAAACATGTCATACCTACTTTTAAACATGTTTATGAAGTTTGGACTTAAAATAAGTGTCCAAGTCAATTTGTTGACTTGTGTCAAACATTTTCAAGTTTAAATCCCCTAAAGTGATATAGATATCACATTGTTCATCTAGACATGATTTTTCAATTTTAGATACCTAGACTCATGTGATATGTGTATCTAAACATGTTCATATCATTTTTAGCTTAAAATGAGGTCTCTAAAAAGAAATTTTAAACTAATCCAATTTCATTCAATATTAATATCATGAAATTGCCTACTCATGAAAATTAAATATTTATCATTCAAAAACAATCATGAGTATATAGAGACATCATTAAACATGAAAATTCAATTATTTTTCAAAAAAAATTTGCATAATAAAATCATACCTTATTTCTTAGAAATTTGCCCAACTTTTTCATGTCCTTTTTCATTTTCTCTTAGATAGTATTGCCTTTCATTAGCATACACAACTTGCAAGTAGATTTCATTAGTAAACAATGAAATTAAGGCTACTAGCAAGCTAACAAACTAACTAGCAATGGTTCAATACAAATTTTCATTTAAAACCTTAACCTATGCTAGATAGTTAAGATTCATTTTACGATGGATACCATGGTTTCAAAATGAATCTAAGAGATCCTAAGATATGAAACATTTGAGGAATAAGATCTCTACCTATGTTAAACTAGTTTGGACTTACAGGAATGTCTCTAATAGCAAGTATCAACCTAGAGCAAGTTTCATTTAATGAAATTTGTCTAAGTACTAAAATTCTACCTACTCATGAGAATTCAAAGATTTAGCATGTGATTACCATCATAAGTATAGAGACATAATTTAAGCTTAAGTATTTAGGTATAACACTAAGATTTTGAATTTATCTACGTTATACCTTATTCATGATAATTTGCCAAACTAAACTTTTTCCATTCTTGTTAGCCTTCCATTTTATCATAACTTGCAGGTATACTTTATAAATAGAACATGAAATCAAATCTACATGCAAGCTATCAAACTAAATTATGAAGAGAAAAAACCAAGTATCATTTATCAACTTCAACTTCACTAAATAGCATGAATTCATTTTCAAATAAATTATTCATGATAATAAAATGAATCAAGAGATCTCAAAATATGAAATTTTGAAAAATAAGATCTCCAACCCTTCCTATTTGTTGAAAACCGAAAGGCCACAATGTGCTTACGATTTAGAACCGCAAGATCGCTTAGGCCCATTACAGGCCACCGGGGTCTCCGTGGAGACCGGGAAATCAAAATTAAAAAAGTTTTTAAAACTTATCAAGAGCGGGCAAAATCAATCAATTTTAAGCATGTATCATAACTCCAACTTAGATAAAGCAAAAGGATATAGGAGATGATACTGGAATAGTTTTGATGCCAATTTTACCTAAGGCATCAAGGTGATTTGAAGTTGCAACCTCTTGGAGATTTCTCATTAAGATCTAAGGTCAACTTCATTCCTTCAATTTCTTTACCCTTGTGTGGTTCCCCCCCTACAAAAGTGCATGATACCTTTGGTACCCAAATAGTTTTGGGTCCTTGGGGGTTAGAGGGCTTAGGAATCTAAAGTGTCCTAGCAACACTTGGATTTCTTTTTAATGCGCAATCATGGATGACATGCCCAAATATACCACAACAAAAGCAATGTCTATTAAATTTCTTTTTGTTTTTGTTAATTATGGACATGAGATTTATCTTTAGAATGCTTGTCATTTGAACTAAATTGAGCATGGGCATTCTTAAAAGATAGATTCTTCTTTTGAATATGAGGTTTAGGTGTAGAATGCTTAGTATGAGAATAATGATGAACCTTAGCATTCTTTACATGAGCATTTTTATTTTTTGAGTTCTTAAATGAGACATTTTGATTCTTAGAATTATAAGAGGAAGTGTTAACTTTCCTACTCAAGGTCAACATCTCATTTTTCATATCATTCATGGATTTATGGATAGCATGCAATTGAGTTTTCAACATGCTATTTTCATTCTTCAGTATGTCATTTTTATTTTTGAACTCCTTAGTGTTAATATTTAAAGTATCATGGCATGGATTGGGGACACTAATTCTTAGCTTCTCATTTTCTAATTTTACATCATGTAATTGAGAGCTAAGAGTTGATTTTTCTTTCTTCAATTTTTTGTTTTCCTTGTTCTTTTTCATAAGCAAGGCATGCAATTTTTGACATTCCTCAACTAGTTTTTCATATGACATATTGAATGAACTAGAAGAGTTAGTACTATTATTATCATTATTATGACTAGAAGCGAAAGAGTGTACCTCATCATTAGCAATTTTGAGGCTCACTTTGGAAGTAGCTTCGTAGTCATGAATAGAGGATGCTTCGAATGAATGAGACGTGGTGGTGGAAGCACTTGACCTCTTCCTTGCTTTGTTCATCATGCTTGGACAATTTTTCTTCATATGCTCCTTTTCTTTGCAAGCATGACAAATTACTTTTCTTTTTCAGCTCTTGGTGCTACTTCTTTGACTAGAAGAGCTATGGACATCAAAACCAATATTAGTAGTAGGTGAGTGACCATTGTCATCACCACCTTCATTAAAAGTGCCAATCTCTTCGATTTTGGCATTATCGTATAAAACATTTAAACTAACCAATAAATCATGAGCCGAAGAACAATGCATGACTTTTTCTAGTATGCTATTTGGTAATGTGCAAAGTATGCAATTCATGGCATCTCCATTATGCTTAAACATTTTCTTATACATTTCACTCCATTCATGCATATCAACCTTAGGTTCAATAAATTCCCCATGTAACATGTTAAATACACTAAAACCTTTAGTCTTCAGAAATGTGTATATCCTAGATTTCCATAGACCAAAGTTGGATTCATCGAACCTAGGGGGTGAAGACACTACACTCTCTAGAGTCATTTCTAGATCGAGACGAATTGTAGAAAGGATGGTGAAATCACAATCAACGACCCACTCTGATACCAAATGTGGGCGAAATGTCAACACTAGAGGGGGGGGGTGAATAGTGTGTTTACTAATTCGATTAGCATAAATCCAATTTTTAATCATTTTCTTAGATTGTTTTAGGCAATTCACAATTGAATACGGAAGCAAGATAAATGATAAAACAATTGAACATGAAATAAAAAAATCAATGCAAACACTGAGATTTTATAGTGGTTCGGCCCCAATGCCTACTCCACTACCTAAGCACCCCACTTAGAATTTTCAAACTAGTTTTGCTAGATTAATTTGAGTTTCCCTTACAACGAGGACTTTTCCTCGAAAAGACTCCGCTCTCCAACCGAAGGCACTTCCACACCAGGAAGTATCCCGCCTCTTTCCCACCTCAACCTAAGGGACAACTAAACTAATCCTAGTAAACACTACGTTTAATTACACGAGTGGCTTTACTCCTTTTTCACCAAGGATACAACTTCACCCGACAAGACCAAACACCTAGTCTTACAAACTCAAATCCAAATAAAAATAGTTCAAATAAAGATATAAAATACAATCAAAAGAGCTACAATATAAAACAAGATTAAAAGCTCTTTTTAATCCTTCAAAAACCTCCAACTCGCCAAGTGGTAGAGCTTGAGTTGAAGCCCGAGTTGAGGAGCAGGCGTCGCTTGATGAAGAACTCAACAGAGGAACGGAGCGCGATGAGATTACTCCTTGGAAGGCTTTGATCTCTCATTTGGATGCTCAATAATTTCTTTAAACGTCAGAGAGAGAGAGTTAAAAGATGTGTATGAGGTGTATTTATACCCTCAGCTGAAACGGGGCGTCAACAGGATTATTTCCGACCGTTATAGATGCCCGGTCGATGGTCTGGTCGAATCATCGGTCGATCGGTCATTCGATTGCTGCAATTTTCTCTCTGGTCGGTCGACCGACGAGTCGACCGCCAGACGTAAATTGGTGATCCGTGATCTTAGATCGACCTGTCGGTCGATCGACGTGATCTGCGTCTTTGGCTACTCGCAGGTCGGTCGACCGCCAAGCCTATTGCCCTTTTTCGGCTTTGACGCAAGAAGCTTGCAATTTCTCTTTTGGTCGATTGACGCAAGCTGCGTCTGCAACTAGCCTCAGTCCGGTCGACCGATCGGTTGACCGCTAGGGCTACTGCCCATTTCTTACCCTATTCGGTCGATCAAATTTAGGCTGAGATTATTTTCTTCAGCCTTTTTCTTCCGCACTTCATTTCCGGGTTCCGACTTTTAACGAGCATCATGATGGAGAGCTTTCCACGTGATCTTTGAGCTCGTCCGATGCGACTTTGGTGCACCCGTCGATCTTCGGGAATTAAGTTTCGCGACGAACCCGAGCGTGACGATCAATGTCCTTCCAATTTTGCAATTTCTTCGATTTATCCGATCGAGGACATCGAACGTTAGTTGATATGGAACTTGAAAGATATTCTCAATAAAATAATTAATTCCATGTTTGTTATCATCAAAACCATCAAAACCGAGATTAAGGTTAAGATTGAAAACCTAAAGTCAGCACTAAATACTCGGTTGGGAAAGACCCTCTAACCAATGCCACTCGGGTCATTCATAGGTGTGGCTCATCGACAAATATCTCGACCCAATATCAACTCGCTGGGTCGGGCATTAGCTTCACATGCTAACATGCTTCCTAGCCCGACCATCACACACACATCCACAAGCACATCCTTTAAATAGACGGAAATACACACTATAAAATTAGGAGGTTAGCTCGGGTGGGTACATCCATAATCATATTTCTCGATAGTGTGCACAACCGCACCCCACTCGGCCGCAACTGGGCCCCAAATTCTTGTTTACTCGCCGTACCACCCACCATTATACACTCTGAAGCTTATCTTCTGATTTCTTATCCAAATAATAGTATATCTATGGGAGGTCGTCATGCAGCAAAATTTTAACATTCTACCGAACCATTTCAGCATGATGTACCTTCCTGCCATCAACCATTCCATGTTCGAAATCTTATCCGAACACCCAGAAATTTCTTGGACAATCCATTCCATATCTACCTGAAGGTTTCAGATTTCAGTATAACCAAATATAGGAAATTCAAATTTCCTAACTTACCAACCCTGCCTTAAAAATTTCAGCGTAGGACCGAAAATTCAGCCTTATGAAGGGTAAATTCTGCACTTGTTTATTTAGTGTCTAAAACCCTTCTTGAGTGTAGAACAATATAAGGGATATGATAATTTCATGCTTAGGTTTGACCTCAGCATACTATGAGGTGAAATTTCAGTCTACACAAATCGAATTTTTCAGCTCATATAACATGAAATTCCAGCATACATAAACATGAAATTTTCAGCAGGAAACTTCACCATTTCAGCACACCAATATATAGAAAGTTCAGCATATGAAGTAAAATTCAGTAAACATCCTCATTGAATTTCAACATGCTTAAAAATGTAATTTCAGCATACCCTACAAACAATTTCAGCATGCTTATAACTAGATTTCATCATACTTACAATGAAATCTCAGCATACTAAAAAGGGTTTCAATTTAGGAAATCTCTACATGAAGTCACACCATTGGTACCCTACTGATTAAGGGTTATTCGGCCCACCCTTAAGCCACAAACTTTAAATTCTTACTTGGGTTTTAGCATGCTTTTAGTAAGCAAAATTAGGAATTAAATCAATGAAAATTTTCTAATCAAATACATGCACATAACCTTGCTTCTATTACCATGGTCGACCAACCCTAGGATTTAAGGGCATGCCCTAGGGCTGTCGCCCACCCTAAACCCAAGGAAAATGTCGATCTTTCAACATCAAAGCCTCAACCACGAAAGATAACACATATATGAAAACCAATCGTGGAAAATACATCACCCGATCCTTCCTACAAGAATCGGCAGTACTATTCCTAAATTTAGTGATTTTGGAGAGAAATCACTCACCAGCCACCCAGCTTCGATATAACCAACCACAACCTTAGATTTGACGAGTCTGACCTTTCAACGTCTAGCTATCGAACTGGTCATCTACAAGGTATCTAGGTTCAACCATGCCATATACATTATGAAAGCGATTTCGCAAGCAAGGCTACTCGGGTGGGTGCGGTTTCTATCAAGTACTCCGAGTGCGAGCGTAGACAGACCCCAGCTCGGCCTCTTCTCGACTCCAAGCCCTCGGCCACCCACCGCACCACCTTACATCAAGAACAATAAAAGTTCATATTTAATATCCCATCCGAAATGGTGAGGTACGACAAATTTCCGTGCTCACGAAAATTTCAGTCCAACGCTGAAAATTTCAGCAACCTACACCACATTTCAAGAGCAAAAATTGACTATAGAAAGCCCACAAAACCTCACCATCACGTGTCCTGGAGTGGCCCTGGTATTGTCCTAAAACTTTAAGGCACAAGGACACACCCACTTCCTACAATTGACCACCTCGGGAGGGGGAGGGGGGGGGGGGGGGGGGGGGGTGGTGGTTAAGTATGAAAATCGAGTAGGGAATATAAATTTCAGCACACTTGCTTCCCTTCCACGACACAATCCATTAAGCCATCAAAGCCCCATGAAGAGACCTTCCCTAATAGGTACCTCCTTCGTCTAGGAACCCATATTCTAATGGCACCAAGCCAAAACCTCCGAACATCGAGCGTACACCAATTTGTCGCTTTTCCCTAACTCGGCCAAACCAAGACAGTAGGGTCAAAGATCCTTATAGACTTGCTGCTCTATAACACTAGAGTTGTCCTAAGGTCATCCAACACCTCAAATCCCTCATGG
Source organism: Canna indica (assembly GCA_034359265.1). Taxonomy (NCBI): domain Eukaryota; kingdom Viridiplantae; phylum Streptophyta; class Magnoliopsida; order Zingiberales; family Cannaceae; genus Canna; species Canna indica. The sequence continues at coordinate 44,567,351 of CP136893.1, forward strand.
TTTTCCTTTCCTTTTATTTCACACATCAATCAAAGAAACATACGGGGGTATACAAAGCCATCAAGATTTCAACCTCTCTTTAGCAATCCCAACTTTGTCCGGTTAAGGACTCCCCCACACCCAAAGACCGACCACTTCTTGGATTACAAGGCTACCCTACAGTGGCCAATCAATCTAAGAGGCACTCCCTCCGAAAGGATGATGCTTTAGGATCAAATAAGATCATACAAGGTTTTTCAAAGAAATTTCAGGATATTCAATTTCCTACACATGATTACCCTAGGGTAAGGGAAAATCACAACCCAACCAGTTCCCGAACCAAAACCTCGAGCTGTCTCACTCTGGGTCGTGCTCAACCCTGGCTGCTCATGATTACAGTCTGACCTCGGCCTCGGCCCAATTAAAAACAATCTTCTAGTTACCCGCCTACAACTCCCGGGGTGCTCGCTAGGCCGACCACCCCCAGTAAACTTCTCTACTCAGGCTCACTGAGATAGGAAGACCCTCTAGCCTCAGTGCCCACAACTCGGTTGGGAAAGGCCCTCTAGTCTCAATGCCCATAAATCGATCGGGAAAGGCCCTCCGACCCATATCACTCGGGCTCACTGAGCTAGGAATGCCCTCTAGCCTCAGTGCCCATAACTCGATCGGGAAAGGCTCTCCGACCCAAAGTCATCCCATGCGCTAAGCGCACTACTCGGCCTATCCGATCCAATGTCACCTTGGGCGCAGAGCGCACCACTCGGCCTACCCGGCCCTATACCATCTCATGCGTGGAGCACATCACTCAGTCCAATAAGGTCCACTTAATATCAATTTTAAGAACCACCAAACCCCTAAGCCTGCTTGCTTTCCTGTATCTTGCGGAACGTCGGTTCGCTTCCGAACCTCAAACCCTCTACGTTTAACTTCTCATATATTCACTCGAGGGCTAAACCCTCAAGCTTGCTTTACTACTGATATCAAACCAAGGTTTCAAGTGTTTACAGCGTATCAAGAACGATGTACCGAGTCCGCAACCCGGCTCGCATTACACGCACATAATAATTCCAGCCTATTGTAAGTATCTATTTCCTACCCGTACACATCTGTTCAGGATACCAAAATATTCCCTATGTTTCCAAATTATAGTTTACACGAAGATCGATAGGTTATTTCGATATATTACACCACAAACTCACAACACTACAACAATATTAATCTCAGCATGTACTTAACAAATTTTCAGCAAATCAGCATGCATTAAACAAAAATTTTCAGCAAACCAAAGTAGATAAATTAAAAACTATAATTTACAAATATCCACTGACCATACATATCGCCACTGGTGTGCAGACTCAGTCACCCGATCACGTGACTAGGACACATTGTATGCCGACACGCTAGCACTGTCCATACAACACTCTACGTCCTATGGTCGTAGTCAGGACCAAACCATGCTCTGATACCACTTTGTCACGCCCCAAATCTATGGTCATGTTACCAGCCAGAGTACACATCCGTACTCTGAAGCATACCAACACATACATACCAAAATGCGGAATAAATGATATAACATGTGAAAACCAATGAACATGTGAAGGAATGTTATTATGAAAATATAAACAATCGAATGTGAGTAAGGTCCATGTCTACAACCATCACATGACCATATGCATAAGTAATTCCTACTACTCGACTACGACTCGACACGTCACGAGATTCATTGCCTGAGCCTACAACTCCAGTCCTGCTACATGGGTACCACCGTACCTCTATTAGTTAGGAGCTACAAAACAACAACAAAAGAGATGTGAGTTCCAACGAACTCAGTGAGTGGCTTGAACCAAGCCCTCGCCAAGCTATCCCGAGCATCAAGCACAACAAACATAAATCATACTTATAGAATTTCTAAAGTGTAATAGCATGTAAAGTAAAAGATACATTCACAAAACTCGTGCACAGACGCACCATAGTCATTCAGCCCATAATGGCCCAAATATCAAGTATCATATTCACTCGGCCCGTAATGACCCAAATATCAAGTACCATCACAAGAATAAGAAATACACAAGAATATACACCGATGATATTACTCGAGTGGTTTAGGCAATCTGCCGATATGGGTGCACGCATGGCCGCACCGAGTCCGGCCTATTCCTGGCCTCAACCCCTCGATCGACCGTCATGCACCCCACCACTCAAATCAATGAAACCAACCCACGTGCATATGCGCTTCACCTTTCACTATCCAACCGTACCAGAAGGGAATTCTAGCAACTCATTATTACTGAACGAGTTTGAGATCTCAGCACTAGTATAAGTGCCTCCAACTTGGAATTTGTTGATGCTACACTACGCGTCACCACCCACAAGTTGAATAACAAAAGTGCATATCACAATTTATCATAGGCACACAACATAAACATCAAAGTAATTCGACCCTCAAGTGGAGTCAAGGCAGTCCTCCCATACTTAGCCAAATTTCGGCACTTCTCGATCTTATCAGGTTCACTTTTGCTACTACCGCTAAACCCTTAGTTGTTAGTGAAATGTCTACCAAAAATACAAGATAAGCAAGCTTTTGTGTCACACTAACTATCCTCAAAGTTTCAGGTCATTTGGGCGATGGATCGATCACGACATGGCATAACGAACAAGTCATACCAGAATTTCTGCAATTCACTAGCAGATTTTCTTGTTTGAGTTGCTATCTTAGAAAATTCATAACTAAGTCCACTCTTATTCTTTTTCCCTCAAACCAGATTCGAATGGTTGTCCATATACCCCACAATGATTTCCCAATGCTTCACTGTCATAGGACGATGATTCAATCTCCGAATATCGTGTCAAACTTTCAACTTATCACAAATTCTGCTATGTGCAGAAATTGGCTGTTTTAAATTGTCCTCAAACAAATTTTATAAACCTAGTTCCTCCAACTCGGAATTTGCTAAAATTTGGTGTCAAAGCTATCAGAGTACCCTACTATCTATCCCCAAGAGTTTACTATGCTCATCCCACGTTTATATTTATATATATATATATATATATATATTTGAAATTATTATTTTACCCCTAAACTTAAGTGTATTTGTCACATCCCAAATTTCACAATGGTGTGACCGGCCAGGGTATACAAGCATACCCCGAAGCCTACTCCAATCACTAATAACCACAGACACAAATAAAGTAGTCACAGACCATAAGGATAAAACAACTTCATATTTCAAACTCCAACCACTAAGAAATGTTTATAGAACCAAAACAAACTCATCTTTTGATAAAAATCACGGAAACATGAATGTTCAACCAGAATAAACTTTTAACAATGTTTGAACCCATAAATGAAATAAAGAACAATAAGTTTCAAATACATGGCTCTCTCTAAACTTGACTACCATCCTAACTCTAACTTCGACTTGTCACGAGATCAGTCCTGAACCTGCCGCTCCCAGCTGCGCTACTCCAACACCTCAGTGCTACTACTTGTCCTGACCTGGTGCTAAAAAAAACAATAAAACAAAATGGTAAGTCCATATTGGACTTAGTGAGTGGCTCGGTCCTGAGCCCACCACGGTCCACAACTATACAGTTGTATAAGATGCATAATAATAACATAATAGGTAATTTCCATACCATAATCCAACCAGTATCAAAGTACATGGATAATTTCTTAAATCCAGAATTAAACCATTTTATCTATGTAATTCTAAACCAATCCATACATATCCCACAAAGAAAAGAAACCACACATTTATACAAGTATGTTTTCAACCAATACGAGTCGGTCACTAGGACATACCCAGTGAGCTTCCCGCCCATGGTTCCTGAGCTAGGCAGGCCCTCTAGCCTCAGTAACCCCAATTAGTTGGGAATACCCTCCAACCAGTGCCACTCCAGGTCCGTCGTCAGCGTGGCTCACTGACGAGGTTCCCGGTCCACACCTCCCCCGCTGATCAGTTCAACCAAACCCCCATCTCGTCCACAAACACAAGCACGTTACAAAGAAAAATAATGAATGCACTAATACCACAAACATTTAATATAAGACAGTATCCCTACACCATTTAATACCAAGTGCTTGTATCCTACAAGAGTGTAGTTTAAGATTTCCAAACTGAATGAAATATCTAAATTAAGAGATTTCTACATAGAAGTCTAAAGTTTATAGATAACACCTAAGTTTAAGCAACTAAATTAGCAAACACCCAAATAATTCCAGCCCACAATAAATATGAGTATAATATGTAATTTCAGCACATATATAAAAATCAGCATCTAACTAGGCAATTTCAGCATGTATAACCAGCATCATACACATCATTTCAGCATCATTTCTATATGAAATTTTCAGCACTATTATACGGTACTTCCAGCAATTATATTTTCAGCCAATAGAAATTTCAGCAATCATATATATATAAATCCAACAAACCATCTAAGTGGACTAATCACTCTTCTTTAACCTTTGATATGTGAACCAGCCTCTAGTAAAAGGAAAAGAAATTTACAATTTCCAAATTTTGAACACAACTCAAAGCTCACTGTTTCAAACTCTCCTCAATTAAATTTCATTGACTGCACATTACAGTCAACCTCCATTACATCATGCGGCCACAAAAGGAAAAGTGGCACAGGCGGCCATTGTTCGCCTAGGTTTCCCAATTCCATCTTCACCCATACCACCCATTTAATTCCAAAGAAGCTTGCTTGTAGATGATACTTCTTATTACAATCAAAAGGCAATTCATCAATCGTAAAATCTCATCCAAAGTTTTATATGGCAGTGGGCGGCCACCAAGAAGAAAAATAATTTCCATGGCCTAGATTTCATGTTTTTAGTCTCTAATTTCGAGAAGAAATTGGCACAAGCACGCGACTCAAACCCATAGGAAGAAGAATCAAAATTTGTAGAGAAAAAATCCAATTTTCTTTCTCATGACAAGGGGCTGCTAAGAAAGAAAGAAAGACCTTAAATTTTTACAAGAGTAAACCACTCACTGGTAAAGGAAAATAGAGTGGATGACGCTCTCCGACGTCCTTGAGCCGATGATCACCGGCGTCGGCAATACCACCGGCGGCAAATCCCTCTTCCACCGCCTCCTCCGTCGTCTCCTCTGTCGCCCTCTCCGTTTCCCCCTTTTTTTTTAATTATTTTTTTGGGTGTGTGCGGCTGTAGCAACCGCACACACCAATTAACCCTTTTTTTTTTTTTTTTAATTATTATTTTTTTTTTTTTTTACACCTATACATATATATATATATATATATATATATATATATATATATATATATAATCTTATTTTAATTTATTTTATTTTTATGATTCTACCCCTCACTTAATCCAACTGCGGCTTCTATCGAACTCAACCCACACTTGCCCAAATCAGATTCCGATCGAGTCGTCGGACTCGACTCAACAAATAATCCAAAACCGAAAATAAAAATAAATAAAACAAATCACTAAACACGCGCAAAGGCCTCACCTTAATTCACATTTCCGACACTTCTTCCGACCCGCTTCGATGCGCATCCACATCGTCCGGCTAAAAATAACTAAATTAAATTATATAAAAATTTACGGATATAACAATCTTCCCCCCTTAAAAAAATTCGACCCCGAATTTAGGGTAGAAAAGAACTCACCAAGGAATCAAAAAGATAGGGATACTTCTCCCGCATCGCACTCTCCACCTCCCAGGTAGCTTCTTGACCAGTATGGTGTTCCCAATGGACCTTCACCAGCAGAACTTCCTTAGACCTCAGTTTCCTAATCTGGCGATCCAAAATCTCTACAGGTTTCTCCTCATATGAGATTGTCGAATCAACCTCCACCACTGACGGCTCAAGTACATGAGTCTCATCCCTAACATACCGCTTCAACATCGAAACATGAAACACTGGATGCACCCTATCTAGGCTAGGCGGTAAGGCCAACTCATAAGCTACGGCTCCTCTTCGCCGTAAGATAGGAAAAGGTCCTATAAACCTAGGACTTAATTTCCCCTTCTTTCCAAACCTCACCACTCCCTTCATAGGAGACACTTTCAAAAACACTAACTCCCCCTCTGCGAACTCAATTTCTCGGGCCTTTCCATCTGCATACATCTTCTGACGACTTTGGGCTGCCAGCAATCGATCCTTAATCAGTTTTACTTTTTCCATGGCATCCTGCACCAAATCGGGCCCCAACAACTGAGACTCCCCAGCCTCGAACCACCCCACTGGAGATCTACATCGCCGTCCATACAGAGCCTCAAAAGGTGCCATACCAATACTGGTCTGGAAACTATTATTATAGGCGAACTCTACTAAGGGCAGGTGCTTCTCCCAACCATCCTTTAAATCCAAAATACAAGCTCTTAACATATCCTCCAAAGTCTGAATGGTCCTCTCAGACTGCCCGTCCGTCTGCGGATGGAAAGCGGTACTGAATCTGACCTGAGTGCCCAAAGCCTCCTGGAAAGACTGCCAATACCGAGCAGTGAACTGAGTACCCCGATCAGAGATGATCATCACTGGGATACCATGATATGCCACAATCCGATCCAAAAATAATCGGGCATACTGCTCTGCGGTGAAAGTCGTCTTCACCGGAATAAAGTGGGCCGACTTAGTTAGCCGATCCACCACCACCCAGATGGAATCATTTCCCTTCTTCGACCTGGGTAGTCCATTAACAAAATCCATAGTGATCTTTTCCCATTTCCACTCCGGCACCTCTAGATTCTGAAGCAGCCCTGCAGGTCTCAAATGCTCAGCCTTAACCTGCTGACAGACCAAACACTTAGACACAAACTCAGCTACCTCCCTCTTCATCCCTCTCCACCAGTAATGCTGCCGCAAATCACGGTACATCTTGGTGGCTCCTGGATGCATAGTATAAGTGGAACTATGAGCCATCTCAAGTACCTGACGGCGAACTTCTGCCATATCCGGTACCACAATCCTATCCTTGAACCTTAACACACCCTCGGCATCAATCCTAAACCCATCATTCGCATCTCCCCTCTCAACCAGACCTTGAGTTATAGCACAAAATGCATCCTCACCCTGAGCTGTTCGGAGCATATCCACCAAGGTAGACTGGACGCGAAGATGCGCCACCATACCACCCGAGTTAAACACTGATAACACCGCTCCATTCCCCAGACACTCAGCAAGCTCCCTCGCCATTAGCCTTCTTCTCAAAGTCAAGTGTGCTAGACTACCCATAGATTTTCTGCTCAATGCATCAGCTACTACATTAGCTTTCCCAGGATGGTAGAGAATGGTGCAGTCATAGTCTTTCAACAACTCCAACCACCTTCTTTGCCTCAAGTTTAGTTCCTTCTGAGTAAGCAAGTACTGAAGACTTTTATGGTCAGTATAAATCTCACTAGCTTCCCCATATAAATAATGGCGCCATAATTTTAGTGCAAATACTATAGCTGCCAACTCTAAATCATGGGTCGGGTAGTTCTTCTCATGAGGTTTCAACTGCCTAGATGCATAAGCAATCACCCTACCATGCTGCATCAAAACATAACCCAAACCTACCATAGAAGCATCACAGTACACTACAAAACCTCCAGAACCTGACGGTAGAGCCAATACTGGAGCTGAAGTCAACCGGTCCTTGAGCTCCTGAAAGCTCTCCTCGCACTTGCTATCCCACTCAAATTTGATGTTCTTCTGTGTCAACCGGGTTAAAGGAGCTGCAATTCTAGAAAAGTTTTCTACAAACTTCCTATAGTACCCGGCCAAGCCCAAGAAGCTCCGAATCTCAGCCACACAAGTCGGATTTTTCCACCTCTGCACTGCTTCAATTTTCGCGGGGTCTACCTCCACCCCGTCCCTCGATACCACATGTCCTAAAAATCCCACACTGTTCAGCCAGAACTCACACTTGGAAAATTTAGCAAATAATTGATGCTTCCTGAGGGTCTCCAAAACTACCCTCAAATGCTCACAATGCTCAGCCTCACTTCGGGAGTAAACCAGGATGTCATCTATGAACACAATGACAAACCTATCCAGAAACTCCTTGAACACACGGTTCATCAAATCCATAAATGCAGCAGGTGCATTAGTCAACCCGAAGGACATGACCAAAAATTCGTAGTGACCATATCTCGTCCTAAAGGCTGTCTTCTGAACATCCTGATCCCGGATCCTCAACTGGTGATACCCTGACCTTAGGTCGATCTTAGAGAACCACTGCGCTCCCTGCAATTGATCAAAAAGATCATCAATCCTCGGGAGTGGGTAGCGGTTCTTGATCGTCACTTTATTTAGCTGCCGGTAATCAACACACATCCGCATAGATCCATCTTTCTTTTTAACAAAAAGTACCGGCGCTCCCCAAGGTGACACACTCGGGCGAATGAAACCCAGATCCATCAATTCCTGCAACTGAGCCTTAAGCTCTCTCAACTCAGCCGGTGCCATACGATATGGAGGAATTGAGATTGGCTTCACCTCTGGCTGTAAATCAATGCAGAACTCAATCTCTCGAACCGGCGGCAAACCCGGAAGCTCTTTCGGAAAGACATCCGAATATTCACTAACCACCGGTGTCTCCTCTACCTTTCTGACCGAAATTTCACCTTCCTTAGCCACGGACACAAAAGCTAGAAATGACTGGCAGCCATTCACGAGCAACTTCCGGGCCTTAAGGGCTGAAATAACCCCGAAAGATTCCCCTCTACCTTCACCCTGGAAAGTGAACGACGGCATGCCTGGCTTATTAAAAGTAATAGCCTTCGTTCTACAATCTATAGAGGCATAGTGAGAGGATAGCCCGTCCATGCCCAATACCACATCTATCTCTAAGGTGGGTAGAATTACCAATTCTGCTTCCAAAACATGCCCACCAATGGATACCTCACAGCCCTTGAAAACTATCTCAGCATGGACAGAATGTCCTGTCGGCGTTGATACAACCAAGGGTACCTCAAGGAACTCTCTTTCTTTATCAAGCTTAATAGCAAAGTCATCAAAAATAAAGGAATGAGTAGCTCCAGGATCAAATAGAATAAATGCAGGTATGGAACAAACTGCAAGGATACCTGTTACCACGGTCTTAGACACCTCAGCACCATCTCGAGTCATAGTGAACACTCGCGCAGGAGCTCTCCCAGATCCACTGGCACGCGGCTGCCCTGAACCCTAAGGCTGACCTCTTTGTGCAACAGAAGCTGCGGACACCGGTGCTTTCCCTCTAAACTGTGCTGCACTAGAACCAGCTCTGACAGGACAGTCCCTCCTGATGTGACCCGGTTGTCCACACCCGAAGCAGGCATTTGTACGACCAAAGCACATCCCGGTGTGCCTCCGCCCACACTGCCCACACTGCGGTACCTCAACCCTTCTCTGCACCTCAGACCCCACTGTCCTTTGAGTGGCCCCCGGCCCGGTACCTGGGCGACCTCTGAAACTGCCTTGCCCCCGTCCGAACGAACGGGCTGCTCCAGACACCATGCCCTCAGAAAAACCTTGTCGCTCGCCAAATCCCTGTGGCCTGAATCTCTTCCTAGCTGGCTCCTCTTGTCGATCAGTCTGTACCATCGACTCCTTCCTCATTGCCTCATCCACCACCTGGGTGAAAGTAGTGTCCTCAGTAAAGTGGATTAGTCTGCCAATCTGAACTTTCAGTCCTTCTACGAACCGCCTGACCCTGTCCGTCTCAGTCGCCACTAGCAGGGGATGGTACCGTGACAAGCGTGTAAACTCCACCTCGTACTCTACCACTGACATATTGCCGGTCTGCTTGAGCTGTTCGAATTCCCTTGCTCTCTTCTCCCGCACACTCCTGGGAAGATATTTCTCCACCATAGCTGCTCGGAACTCCTCCCATTCAGGGGGTGGTGCATCAACCCCCCGACGGGACCTCCATACTTGGAGCCACTCCTTAGCAGGTCCCCTCAGCTGCAAACCCACCATCTGCACCATGGCTACTGAAGAGCATCCCAACACCTCGCACAACTCCTGACAGTCGTTTAGAAAAGTCGTCACCTCCACACTAGGGTCTGTGCCGGTGAACTGCGGCGGTCTCAATTGAACAAAATCCTTGTATGCAACGCTGCCTGACACTGCTTCCCTAACGACTGGGGGTACCAATTCTGTTGCCCCCTGTGCCACAGGTGCCACTGGCGGCACAGGTTGAGACTGCTGCTGCCTCAGCTCTCGCTCCCTACGAAGCTCCTCAGTCAACTCGGTCACCCGAGCCTCTAGCATGGTCACCCGAGGATCCTGACCAACCTCTTCCTGAGCCGTCTGCCTACCGCCACGGCCCCGGCCCCGTCCACGGCCGCGACCACGACCGCGCCCACGTCCACGTCCACGTCCACTTGAGGAGTTACTCCCACTACCACTCGCCACAGCATCATTAAATGCCTCCATCACTAATAAGAATAGCAACCAAGAACAGGTAAAATTAATCTAACAGGAACAATGAATAAAAATGATACATACCGCCGCTGGTGCGCAGGCTCAGTTCCCCGATCTCGTGACTAGGACACACTGTATGTCGACATGCTAACAATACCGATACAGCACCCCAATATCCCTAAAATCGAAGTCAAGACCTAAACCTGGCTCTGATACCACTTTGTCACACCCCAAATTTCACAATGGTGTGACCGGCCAGGGTATACAAGCATACCCCGAAGCCTACTCCAATCACTAATAACCACAGACACAAATAAAGTAGTCACAGACCATAAGGATAAAACAACTTCATATTTCAAACTCCAACCACTAAGAAATGTTTATAGAACCAAAACAAACTCATCTTTTGATAAAAATCACGGAAACATGAATGTTCAACCAGAATAAACTTTTAACAATGTTTGAACCCATAAATGAAATAAAGAACAATAAGTTTCAAATACATGGCTCTCTCTAAACTTGACTACCATCCTAACTCTAACTTCGACTTGTCACGAGATCAGTCCTGAACCTGCCGCTCCCAGCTGCGCTACTCCAACACCTCAGTGCTACTACTTGTCCTGACCTGGTGCTAAAAAAAACAATAAAACAAAATGGTAAGTCCATATTGGACTTAGTGAGTGGCTCGGTCCTGAGCCCACCACGGTCCACAACTATACAGTTGTATAAGATGCATAATAATAACATAATAGGTAATTTCCATACCATAATCCAACCAGTATCAAAGTACATGGATAATTTCTTAAATCCAGAATTAAACCATTTTATCTATGTAATTCTAAACCAATCCATACATATCCCACAAAGAAAAGAAACCACACATTTATACAAGTATGTTTTCAACCAATACGAGTCGGTCACTAGGACATACCCAGTGAGCTTCCCGCCCATGGTTCCTGAGCTAGGCAGGCCCTCTAGCCTCAGTAACCCCAATTAGTTGGGAATACCCTCCAACCAGTGCCACTCCAGGTCCGTCGTCAGCGTGGCTCACTGACGAGGTTCCCGGTCCACACCTCCCCCGCTGATCAGTTCAACCGAACCCCCATCTCGTCCACAAACACAAGCACGTTACAAAGAAAAATAATGAATGCACTAATACCACAAACATTTAATATAAGACAGTATCCCTACACCATTTAATACCAAGTGCTTGTATCCTACAAGAGTGTAGTTTAAGATTTCCAAACTGAATGAAATATCTAAATTAAGAGATTTCTACATAGAAGTCTAAAGTTTATAGATAACACCTAAGTTTAAGCAACTAAATTAGCAAACACCCAAATAATTCCAGCCCACAATAAATATGAGTATAATATGTAATTTCAGCACATATATAAAAATCAGCATCTAACTAGGCAATTTCAGCATGTATAACCAGCATCATACACATCATTTCAGCATCATTTCTATATGAAATTTTCAGCACTATTATACGGTACTTCCAGCAATTATATTTTCAGCCAATAGAAATTTCAGCAATCATATATATATATAAATCCAACAAACCATCTAAGTGGACTAATCACTCTTCTTTAACCTTTGATATGTGAACCAGCCTCTAGTAAAAGGAAAAGAAATTTACAATTTCCAAATTTTGAACACAACTCAAAGCTCACTGTTTCAAACTCTCCTCAATTAAATTTCATTGACTGCACATCAGTCAACCTCCATTACATCATGCGGCCACAAAAGGAAAAGTGGCACAGGCGGCCATTGTTCGCCTAGGTTTCCCAATTCCATCTTCACCCATACCACCCATTTAATTCCAAAGAAGCTTGCTTGTAGATGATACTTCTTATTACAATCAAAAGGCAATTCATCAATCGTAAAATCTCATCCAAAGTTTTATATGGCAGTGGGCGGCCACCAAGAAGAAAAATAATTTCCATGGCCTAGATTTCATGTTTTTAGTCTCTAATTTCGAGAAGAAATTGGCACAAGCACGCGACTCAAACCCATAGGAAGAAGAATCAAAATTTGTAGAGAAAAAATCCAATTTTCTTTCTCATGACAAGGGGCTGCTAAGAAAGAAAGAAAGACCTTAAATTTTTACAAGAGTAAACCACTCACCGGTAAAGGAAAATAGAGTGGATGACGCTCTCCGACGTCCTTGAGCCGATGATCACCGGCGTCGGCAATACCACCGGCGGCAAATCCCTCTTCCACCGCCTCCTCCGTCGTCTCCTCTGTCGCCCTCTCCGTTTCCCCCTTTTTTTTTAATTATTTTTTTGGGTGTGTGCGGCTGTAGCAACCGCACACACCAATTAACCCTTTTTTTTTTTTTAATTATTATTATTTTTTTTTTTTACACCTATACATATATATATATATATATATAATCTTATTTTAATTTATTTTATTTTTATGATTCTACCCCTCACTTAATCCAACTGCGGCTTCTATCGAACTCAACCCACACTTGCCCAAATCAGATTCCGATCGAGTCGTCGGACTCGACTCAACAAATAATCCAAAACCGAAAATAAAAATAAATAAAACAAATCACTAAACACGCGCAAAGGCCTCACCTTAATTCACATTTCCGACACTTCTTCCGACCCGCTTCGATGCGCATCCACATCGTCCGGCTGAAAATAACTAAATTAAATTATATAAAAATTTACGGATATAACAGTATTCATGAACCCACTTATATCGGTCTAAACTCGTACGAATCGAGTTCCGATCGAACCCCCTGTCTCGACTCGACCCAACCTTCCATCCCTACTCGAATAAAATAATTTTTCTCATGCATAAAGGTCATATCACCGATTGCGCCCTCCGACGATTTCTCAGCCCGTCCCGGCGCGCATCTCGGCTTTCTCGTTGAAGTCAAAATAAATAAATTAATTTTTTAATATATTTTTTGCGGGTATTTCAGCGTGACAATATTATATTATATTATACATATACCTGCAAAATAGACTTATCTATTTAGTTTGGTTTAAACAAAAAATATATATCATTTGAATCGATCTGAAATATAATCAAATTTTATTTAAATTAATTCAAATTTTTAGGAACCTTCATTGGAAGCAAATGAAAAATAATGCATTACAATTTCTTCCCAATTTTTTAATATACATTTTTCAATATGCATTTTTTCACCTAACATATTATATATTATTTTTATTAGCTACTTTTAGTTTTAGTTTTTATATTATTGTTGATATTGTTGTAGTTGTCATCCTCGTCATCCATTATTAATATAATTTTAATTTTGATAGTATTAGCTTATATTATATTTTAATATATAATTTTATTATCTTCTTTAGTCAGATTTTTTTTTTTTTTTTTTTTTTATTGAGTTCGATTATGGGTTTGAGCGGAATTTTTTCATTGAAGTGTTTTTTTGGTTCCAAATAGATAGCTTTATATAGTAGGTAGGTATATCATATATGAAAAGTAATATTTAACTTGAATTTGATCGGTATATATATATATATACTAATTATATACGTATATATTACAATTAATTCAAAATTTCAATACTTTTGATTAAAAAATTTAAAAACCTTGATTTTCAAAAAAAAAGTTATTTCAAACATCTCCCATATTTGAATCCTTATTCAAATAAAAAATATATTATTCACCAATCAACTACAATTTATCAAAAATATATGAATCCGATGAAAAATTTAAAATATGCATCGATTAATCATAATCCACGAATATACTAAAAATTTCAAGGATTTGTATATATGTTTGCTTTAAAATAATTATTTTAGAACATTTCAAATTTTCGTTCCCGGGTTGGGTTATGGGAACATCCGAGCGATTACCTTCGTAGATCCAAACGTGCTCACAAGGCGCACAATAAGTGTCACGCTCTAACTCAGGGTATGTGTGACAGGCCAGGGTACGTGCCAGTACTCCAAAGCCTACAATATGCACTGACCAATGACTCATAAAACTCAACTATACCGACATGGAAATCATAAACAAAAGCAACAGTACCAAACTTTATTAGTTATTGAAAATAGTCCAACCAAACCATGTTCGAAAACATCACAAGGTTTTTAATAAACATCTAAAGGTTTGCAAAGAAACATCTCCATGTTTTACAAAACTAACACAGTGCATACACAAGACTCTACTCCACCACGACTACGACTATAAAGCTGTCAGCTATGAGATCTGTACCCACGTCTGCCTTCCTGCGCGCCATGCCACCAAGTCGTACCTCACTGGTCGAGCCCTTCAAAACAACAATAAATAAACTGTGAGTTCATGAGGAACTCAGTGAGCAATATGCGTATCCTCCTTGGAGCTGTATGCTCATCCCAGGTTTATATATATATATATATTTGAAATTACTATTTTACCCTTAAACTTAAGTGAATTCAAGAACCCACTTATATCGGTCTATACTCGTCCGAATCGAGTTCCGATCGAACCCCCGGACTCGACTCGACCCAACCTTCCATCTCGACTCGAATAAAATAATTTTTCTCATGCATAAGGGTCATATCACCGATCGCGCCCTCCGTCGATTTCTCAGCCCGCCCCAGCGCACATCTCGGCTTTCCCTTTGAAGCCAAAATAAATAAATTAATATTTTTTTAAAATTTTTTGCGGGTATTACAATCTTTCCCCCTTAAAGAAAATTCGTCCTCGAATTTTGGAGTAAGCTATAGGTTCACCAATCCACGGAGCCCGAATGAGCGCAATCTGCGCGATACCTAACATCTGCCATATTTGGCACCATAATTCGACCTCTGTATCCTTGGACAATCCTCCTTGTCCACTTTTCTCCCATGGTCCCTGAACGATCTAAACACGTTGGCCCGACATGCACAATCTCAACAATGAACAGATACAAGCTTACTCTCCACCATCATACTCAGGTGGGTGTGGTCTCCCATCAACAACTCGAGTGCTTTCAAGGGTACACACCACACGACCCTTACCCTGGCCCCAAAATGCCCGACCATACCGACCCAAGACTTTGTTTACCATAGAAATCATCAGGTTGAAAACTTTTATATGCATACACTTACACCTATCCTCGGGCGGTTAGGGTGCCTCGCCAATGACCGCGGGTGCGCATATGGGCACCCCCCAACCCTCGGACCCTCTCACAGACCCTAACTTGCGGTCGCGCCTCGCCAACCCAATCCACATATAAATGCAATAAAGTAAATCAATAAATCATCATTGAAGTGATAATAACATGTGAGGATCTAATAATTCATCTCATGCACGCTGCGCATCCTCCGACCCAACTCGACCCAAACAAGACATCCTAAACCATCACAAAATACAACTCGCACAATAAGTGTCACGCCCCAACTCAGGGTGCGTGTGACCGGCCAGGGTACGTGCCAGTACCCCGAAGCCTACCATATGCACTGACCAATGACTCATAAAACACAACCATACCGACATGAAAATCGTAAATAAAAGCAACAGTACCAAACTTTATTAGTTATTGAAAATAGTCCAACCAAACCATGTTCGAAAATATCATAAGGTTTTTAATAAACATCTAAAGGTTTGCCAAGATAGAAGAATGGATGAATTGGCCTGTTGGGCCCTTATCCATTTCACTAGCTCAGCCGCTAATGGCCTAAAAATTATAGATGGAAGGTTCGATTCTTCCTTCTACATAACCAGGCTGGTCGGCCTACCCAAAACCAGCCCTTAAGGGCATCTAAATATGAACTTTCATGTCTCGGATTCATTGACTAGGATGGCCACTAGGCTCAGGAATCCCCCGGGTTAGGGATAGCTAGTCCCACCCAACTCGGGTCTACTGTCAGCGTGGCCCACTAACAGAATATCAAGACCCTCTGCCACTCGGGTCTAACAACTAGCGGGCCCGCTGGTGCAATCTCAAGACCTTATAAATCGTTGAGTCGTGTGGTAGCCGTTCGGCTAATGATACTCCTCAGTAGACCATCTCAACCACAACCAGAACTAGGTTGTGCAAGTTTTCCTGTGTTTTGCTTTTCGGGTGTTGCCCATGTCAGACCCTCCCCCTCGGGTCGCACTACTAGGATATTGATATCAGCTAACTATCCCTTGGTGTAGAACCTAGTAAGTGTACTTTGTCTATGGGTTAAATGTCACCGCTAGTTACCGAAACCATTCTTTCTAGAGTTGTTAGAATTTACTGACTATAGATAAATGCTCGATCTACTATTGTTAACGACACTTGCCAAAAATAATCATGAACAACAATTACCATGTGAAAGCCGAATTAAAGAGAATAAATTGCATTAATTAAACCGATAAGGAACATGCATTATACATAGCAATGATTGAACACAATATCTGAAAATTAATGAAATCTTTCCTTTAATTCATATGCCATAACAAACCTATCCATGTATGCATTAGTAAGAACATTTCCATAACCATGAGAATATAGATCTATAGTTACTACCAGTCCTAAGATGAACAACAATCATATAATATAATTTCAACCTAATACTAAGCATGTAAGTGTGAATCAAGACAACATAACATGAAACCTAGCATATTAATCCAAACAGTCCTGACCTTTCCACGTAATACCTTGCTTGGCCGAGCCCTCTAGGAAAAGTGGGCATGTTTGCAACAGCAACGCAAGCATCAATCCAAAGATCTAAAATATAACGAACATAAACGGTCCATGAGTTGCAAGACGATCGAGGAAATTGAGGAAAATTTCGGCATGACCTTTCCCCTTTTTCCTCTTCTTGTCCAGCCCATAAAACACAAAGAAATCATGATTTAAAACATGAGATCATAGGTACATCAATCGTTTAGAGTCCAACACGAGAAAACACGACGATCGATAAGAAACTCGCGAAGGAACCCGATTTCAAAACACCTAGGGTCGGCCACCCGCCTCCCTTCACAATCACACTAACCACTCACCTTGATCGGATCACAAGGTAACCTCGATGAAGACGAGCTCTGATTTCCTCAAGCGTTAACGCGAACTCGGCGCCGACAAGATCCCTCTCGCTCCCCCCTTCCTCTTGGGCTGCGTGTGGCTCTCTTCTTGAGCCGCACAACTGGCTTGGGTGAGGGGTTTTATTCCCCTCATCACTTGACTATAATGCCCCCTACCACTTACTTACCTCCTCATCCGACTCCACCTAACCCAGATCGAGTTTCGACTCGATCCGCGAACCCAATCTCAACCCAACTTGAGTCAACCAATTCCCATCCACCCAACTACCAATTATTGGTTATGATTTAAATTAATTTTACCTGCTATTCGAGGTGATCACGCGACTCGACCCGGCTAGCTCCCGACTCGATGGGCTGCACAACGAAAAAAAATTTATATTAGGAAACCCCGGGTATTATAATAAGAATAAGACCATTTGAGCTACAGATCGTAATGCTCCTAGAAAGGCATATTTCGAATATAGAGGACGTTCCCAACAATCCACGAGAATATCATACTCAACCATGAACCGTACGAGTACATTATATCCTCTCTCACCCACCACCGCGCTTACGGCTCTATACCCCAATCCAACTTGCTCCAGCTCGAACTCAATTTATGACTTTTAGCTAATTTTATTCATTCATAAATTTATATTAAATACAAAACATTATATTATATAAGATAAATGATATATCTATCTCCATCCATTTGAAAATTTATTAATTTGCGATTGACACATTCTAACTAAGAGCTCCCCAATAATCACTTTGTAGTTTTTCCATTTTATATAGTTCATTATAATTTACTAAAATATTTTCCCTATTTATTTGGTTGGTTTTTAAGATTATAATTAATTTGTCAAGAAAATTTTTAAGATTAGAAATTTTTTGGCTTTTAAGATCATTAAAATTTGTCAAGAAAATTTTGAAATTATGAATAGTATTCGATTATTTATTATTAGTAAATATTAATTGTAAAATTATATATTATAACTTTCTTTTTTATATTTTTTGTTACATATTATTGTGATTTTATTACGTAAAATATTATCATTTTGATTCCATTATTTATTAAAAAATAAATTTGATTGTTTTCTATTTTGACGCACTACAACACATCGTTGGAATTTTGACGGCAAATTATAAAGAAATTCTGACGTCGAAGGAAGTAAATATTTGCATACTGACGGCAGTAAATTCGTCGAAAACGAGTGTCGAATAACCTCCGCTTAATTTTAAATATTGACGTCTATGCAGCCGTCAATATTTAAAATTCGACGTCTATTACCGTCAAAAAAGAAGCGTCAATATTTAAATTTCGACGCCGCGTACGGTCTAAACGAGACGTCAATATTCAAAATTTCTACGCCAACATATTGACACCTTTGACGTCAATATGAGACGTCAATATGCTAAGCATATTGACGCCCGTGAAGGCGTCAATATGCTAAGCATATTGACGCCTCCTCAGGCGTCAATATGTCATTTATTTATTTTTTAAATAAAATTTCGCGCTGTCCCCCGTCAACGCGTCAGCTTCATCAGCACCTCCTCAGGCGTCAATTTCGCCCGCGTCAGCTTCATCAGCACCCCCGTCAACGCTGCCCACGCTGCCGCCGCCGCCGGCGCCCGCGCAGGCGTCTCCATCGACTTGGTCGAGCTCCCCTTCCCCTGCGCTGCCGTAGGACTCCCTGACGGGTGCGAGAACCTCGACCTCCTCCCGTCTTTGGAATCGCACCATATTGAACTCTTCTTCTCCGCCACCATCCTCCTCCGCGACCCCCTCAAGCAATACCTCCTCGCCCAGCCGCCGTCCCCGGCTTGCATGATCGCCGACGCCTGCAACCCTTGGACCAGGTTCATCGCCGGGGAGCTCCGGATGCCGCGGCTCCTCTTCTATCGCCGACGCCTGCTTGTACACCCTGTGCACGCGCATGATCAAACATCACGTAATCTGGGATCGTTACAGGGACGACCCATTCGAGCCCTTCGTCGGCGGCGAGAGGTAATGGAGTGAGCATCGTCGGTGGCGAAGAGCTGTTCGTTGGCTCGACGAGAAGCCAGCGAGATCTGTCATCTACCTCAGTGGAAGCGTCGTCGCAAGAGGTGGAGATCGAAGTGGCTGTCGGCCGAAGGGCTCGCGGGCGCACTAACCCGCGCGGGCTTCGAAGAGAGAACTACAGGGATCGAGGGGGATCGTCGTCAAAAAGAAATCGGAGGCGGGAAAAATCCCGCCTCGATTTCCCGCTCGGCAAAGCCCCTCGGCGAGCGCGCCGAGGGGCGCTTCTTGCGCATCCGCTAACCCGCGCAGGCGGGCGTGGGTTAGTGCGCCTGCGAGCCCGCGCGGGTGGAAATTGACGCGGGCTCGCACACCCACGAGCTCGCGTCATATTTCGACGCCGGACGGTCTGGCGTCGAAACATTTCGACGTCGGGCAGTCGGGCGTCGAAATACTATGTTTCGACGCCGAGCAGTCCGGCGTCGAAATACGAAATATTTCGACGTCGGACTGCCTAGCGTCGAAACGTAGAAATATTTCGACGTTGGACCGTCGACGTCGAAAATATGGCGTCGAAATATTTCTACGCCGGACGGTTTGGCGTCGAAACATTTCGACGTTTGCTGTCAGCCGTCAAAAAAATTTCGACGCCTACAACAGACGTCAAAAATTTTAATATTATAATTTTTTTGATAAAAATTATTTCGACGTCGAAATTTATACGTCGATATATTAAAATTTTCTTGTAGTGACGTAACTGAAATTTTTAATTAAAAATTGAATTTATCTTATATAAACCAAGATGATTGTGTGTTATTAGTAAATATTAAATATATAATGATAAATTTTAACTTTAATTATTCTTATCCTTACTATTTATTATGACTAATATTGTTATTTCACATTTTTTATCTATAAGGTATATGTTAAAAATTTGATGATTTTTTAATTAGGTTTATTGAGTTTCATTATTAAGATTTTTAATTAGTTCATATTTCACATTTTTTAGTATCTTCGATGGAAGAAACTATAGATGATTAGTATCTTTTAATATATCATTAATTATATGTTTAATGTATATTATATACAATAGTTATATATCATATTAATTATAACTACTATTATCATTGTATTTTATTGTTTATTAAACATATAAATATTTACTTTTGTTGCTTTTAGTTTCATTCGAGTCTTTAAATTCAAAGTATAAACAAACTAATTATATATTGTTATATATACTTTAATTTCTTCATTTATTTTTATTATATTTTACATAGTTCTATACTTCTATTATATTTACTATACATGAAAGAAATATTATCTTCCTTTTATATGATTATATTTTTATATTTTTACTAATTTTTAAATTAATTTAAACTTTCACATTTTAAAAAAATAAAAAAAATATGATCGAACCAATTAAAAATACCTAATATATGAAAATCTAATAATTGTTGTATGAAGATCAAGTAAAACGCTAGGAGTTGGACATTTTAAACTTTGATAAATACTACATTTATTATTATTTGTATTATCTGTTTACATCGTATTATTTACTGAACATTTAAACATTTAGTTTTATTATCCTAAATATTTTTCAAGTTAAAAGAAAAATAGTAAAATTATTCATTTAGTTTGGTATTAATTTATTATTTCCTAAATTAATTCAAAACTCTAAAACAAATTCTATATAAATATATGTTTTATATTAATATTTGTCTATTTATATTTTATTTATTCATCTATTATTTAGTGTGCATGACGCAAATAATATTTTCTTTATTAATTTGATTTTAAAACTTTTTGTTGAATTTTTATTTATATTAAGCATTTACGTTGTATTTTTATTTTATATATTATCGTGAGATTAATAATATGATCAAGTGATATGTGAGAAATACGACCTCTTAGTTTTTTTAAATTTTTATTATTATTATTATTATTTACTCTCATTTTTTAACCTTTATCAAGTATGTAATTTTCTTAAACTATAATCTTTTATATTTATGGAGTAAGTTAATTTGAGTGTTTATGTTTAATGTTATTTTTTTATTATCATTTTTTTCCTAAAAAAATGTATTAACCTGTATTAAATAATTGTTAATATTTTATTGAGTGTATTAAAATTTACTATTATTTTTGAATTTAAGTTTCATCATCGTAGGATAGTGTTTTATTTTTAGATCTATTAATATATATTTTTATATTTATGTCATACTGTTTAGTTATAGTTTATTCATTATATGTTTTAATATTATACAATACATTTCCTAATTTTTTATTATGCTTTCTTCAACTATGATTATTTTAATTAACAAGTAAATTTTTGAGCGGTTTTGCTTACAATTATTCACTTCTTTTGATTTTTATTATTGTATTTGTTTTAAAAAATTAAATTATTTTCATCTTTATTATATTTTCACTAATTTTTCTCTCTAAAATATTGTGAATTTACTATCATCATTATATTTGAGTTTGATTATTGTAAGATTAATCTTTGTTAATATGTGACACTATTTTTCTATCTTTACATGTAATTATATTTTATTCATTTTATGTATTGATATATAATCAATATAGTTATCCTTAATAATTAAAAATTTTATAATTTTTTATCCCGTAGCGAAGCGCGGGGTTTGTCCAATTTTTAATAATAAAAAAAGAAAAAATGGACAGCGCCTCAGCGCTGCCCTTTTCATATAAAAAAGAAAAGATCAAAAGAAAACGTGGAAAGTGCAGAGACCATTCTCTTTGGGACTAATTATGATGACGTGGAAATCCGAACCCAAACCGTCAAAACCAAAATTGAAGTTGAGCACCCGCGCTAGATTATACACAGTATAATTTCGACCGAAGGTTTAGTCGACCAACCTACCATCAGTCTTCTACTGGCAGATGATTGGCATACTGCCATTGGTTCACTATAAATACCACCCACCAATCTTACTTAAGCCCTATTGAAACGATTGAGCCAACATTTGATCCATTGTGTGCCTCGTTGAGCCATTCATTGTAAAACCCTAGCTTTGAAGCACTTTCATCTTGATTGAGCCTAGCTTGGTCCCTTGTAGATCTATCATTGAAAGCATCAAGATGATCTAGGAGTTTAATTTGGCAGCTAAGTAATATTTTGTTATATTTATTGCACCATTTGTTTTGTAATTTTAGTTTGTTTTCTCAATTTAAAGCTTGCTAAATTCGACTTAGGGTGTTAGGTCAAGGTATGAATGGTTGCCTTGGTAGAGAGATATAAATCCACTTGTGTAACTAAGTTAAATGAGAATAATTTGGAGCTTGAGGTAGTTAAAGTGCCTTCGGGGAGGTCGTAATCTTCGGATGTAAATCCGCTTGTAGGAATCATTTAATTTAGGGGCTATTTGGTTGCCTGCAATTGGACTTACAGACAACTGTATTTGCAGCATTTACAATCAATAGTTGCTTGGTTACTTGCATTTACTCTATTTGCAGGATTTACATTTTGCAGCCTGCAAATGCAGGCTGCAAAACAGGTTGCAGGCCCAAAAGCCTGCATCTTTTAATTGCAGGCTGCAATTAAAGGCTCCACTATGCCCCGATACCCCGACTCCTTACTCCCCCGACACCCCGACTCCTACACTCTGACGCCCTACTCCACCGACGCCTCTATTGCTCGACGTTCTACTCCTCCGACGCTTCTACCGTCCGTCGCCTCTACTCCTCGACGCCTCTGCCCGTCGCCCATCTTTTAATTGAAGAAAATCAAACACTCAGAGGATTTTCTACTGGCTGCCGCCGCCGTCGGGATACCTCTCCTCAGGCAGAAATGGATGCCGCCGGCTTGGACTCAGAAGGGCGGGGTTTTACGAGCGCAAGCGAGATGTGGAGGGAGCATATTGGCACCAGAGACGAAGGTTTGGAAGCGGCGCTCGCCATCTTGTGGCACTTGGTAAACCTTTTTTCGCTTTGCACATAAGGTGTTATGGATTATTCCCATGAGGGAAAAATTTGATCTTTTCGGATTGATGGTTCAATATCTTCAATGTTATTTCATTTCCTGTTCGGATTTGATGCCCAAGTCAAAGAATGGATCAATATCTCCACTATTGCATTTCTATTGATGCTCTGCCACATAAAGTTTGGCATCTTCTATTTCATTGGTTGGTGGGTGGTCATCATGACCATCTTCGTTGCCCTCTTCCTTCCTGAGACCAAGAATATTTCCATTGAAGAGATGATCCTAGTGTGGTAGTCCCACTGGTTATGGGGCAAATTCATTGCAGAGGAGGATATCCATGTAGGCAATGTTGAGTTGGGCAATAACAATTCCAAAGCAGCTGCCATATGACTCATCTAATTAACCAAAGATAGAAACAATAATGTTTTATTGTCTTGTTTATCGTAAATAAATGTGTTTTGTGATTATAAATTGTCAAATAGAATTTGTAAGTGTACTTGCAACTTGTATTTGCGGCCAACCAAACGCCCGCAAATAAAAGTTGCAACTCTACTTGCGGGCAACCAAACGGTAGGCTGCAAAATTTATTTGCAGGCATTTGCTTTTGCATGCAAATAAATTTTGCATACAAATAAATTTTATAGCATTTGCACTTGCGGGCAACCAAACGCCCCTTAGTGAATTAATTGGAAATCCTAAATAGGAAACTTAAGTAGTGGAGGTAAGATTTGTTAAAAGCCGAACTACTATAAGTAGTGCATAAGTATTATATTTGCTTCCGCATGATAAATTAAATTTTTTATTTGCACCATTTCAAAAATTGATAAATTGTTATTAAGTTTAATTTGTAGCTTACACACGGTTCAAACCCCCTAGTGTTATTAATAATTAATTTATTATATTAATAGTTGATTTATTAACTACATTTAAACAAATTTATTTTTAGAAAATTTAAATTAATTAAATTAACAAATTAATAGTCAATTTAAAATAATTAATGGTAATAGTTAATTAAATTAAATTAACATAAAAAAATATTATGGGGCATTGCTGAGCAGCGATGGCCTAGCCAAAATTCTGTAATTTAGGATTTTGGTCGGGCTTAATAAAACTAATAAAAATTTACCATCAAAATGTTGATGACATGGAAGGCAGTGATGGCACAACAAGCAAAAATGATAGTGACAATAGTTCAACTATGCTGGTGGCAACAATAGATAGAGTGTAATATTCTAGATATTGATATTAGTTTTCATTTATTGTGCGTGTTTGTTAGCCTAGCGAACTAGTTTGAGATCGAGCCGAGTCGACTCATGGTCCGGTGCGAGCTTGCGAACTTGGATAAGTAAGAATGTGAAATATGCAATTTCTTTTCTACAATGATGAATTTAATTATTTAATTATTTAATTATTCTATTGCGTGTGCTTGAGTTATTTTTTCATTATGTTGTTATGACATGCATATGATTGGTGCTTGTGGTAGCATGGGATTGGAATAGGATTAATTAAGTTAAATCGGATTAGCGGGTTCGGCTTCGGCTTGAAACGGATGCGGGTTTGATAAGGGGTTTAGTGGAGTTAGGGTTGTGGAGGGAGTATAAAATCCCCTCCCCTTGGCTTACGACTCTCTATTGGAGCCGCACAAGCCAATTGAAGAAGAGGAGCTGCCAGCCAGCCGCCCCTCTTCTCTCTCTTCTTGGATCCGCCGAGCCTAGCCGCCAAAGCTAAGCCTCTTCTTCTTCTTCTTCTTCTTCTTCTTCTTCTTCTTCTTCTTCTTTTACTTCTTCTTCCTCCTCCTCCTCTCCCTTGGAAGCCGAGTCGTGGCTTGACGAGGAGCCGCTGCCCTCTTCTTCCTCTTGTTGGAGCTGGCGGCTTGAGGAGGAGCCGTTGCCCCATTCTTTTCCTTGGTGGAGCCAAGCCGCCGATTCTTGAAGCTGAAATTGAGGGCCATCGTCTGGGATTTCTCCTCTAATCATCCTCCCTATTCATGTGAGTGGTTTTACCGCTCCTTTTCCGGGTTCTCTTGTAATCTTGAGCCAATTTGGGCATCTTCTTGTTTCTTGTGATTTTTGCCGAATTGTGAGTTTGATCGTCGTGTTCTTGTGCCGATTTGTGTGAGGAGGGCCCGAGATCCTCCCTTTGTGGCTCAGCAGCCCTAGGTTTACCCTAGGGGTGCTCGGCCAAGGGAGAAGCAAGGGTGCCCTCAAGGTGTTTGATGAAATGTCCAAGTGAGAGATTTTGTTTATCTTGAAGTTTATATCTTGATTTGCTTGCCTATTTAGGTTCTTGAATTGTGGTTGTATGCCTTAGATTTAAATATGTGATTTTGGATATGGAGCATGTTCTACAATAAAATAAGGTTTGATGTTGAAGCTATGAGTGTTCTTGATATGAGATTCTTGATCATGTAATTTGATTCTTGCTTGAAGATTGTTTTGATTCATGCAATCATGACTTGATTCTTGAGAAGTTTTGCCTCAATGATATAATTATGTTGTGTTGATAATTAAGGAATTTAATTTTGTAAGTTTTGGATTTAATTACCTTTATTATGCTGAAACTCAATTAGGCTGAAAACTGCATGCTGAATTATTTGTTTTAGGGCTGATTTTGAAATCCTGTTGTAATGTGCATAGTTTGCTGAATATAGTCATGTAACCTATCGTTTCGACCAGAAAATATAGTTTGAAAACATAGGTCATACTCTGGAGACCAGATTCGGGTTAGATATATCAGTTTCGAGCATAACAGTAAGCTAAAACAAAACCCTAAAACAAAACCCTAATCTTGGTGATCTAAATTTTAATTGCATAATTAAAATTGAGCAAGGGGTCAGAATAATCTGTTATGAACCAACAAATAAAGTTATGTATGAAATAAAACCTCACGAGTTTATGACATTACGAGTCTAGGAGTTGGGGTCGGGTATTGGAGCATTGAGATGCTTCCCAATCAGGACACCCCTAAGACACCGTATGAGAGACTTGACTTAGGTCATGATGTGTCATATCTTTATGAATGACGGAGAGGCTCATTGAGGAGCCGGATTGCGGGCTAGGCCCGGAAGGTTGAATGACTAATTCCCGACCTATGGAACAAATTCGGATGGGCAAATCCCGATTGTTCCTGCGTATCTTGTGTAACAAGTTCGGATGGTCAAATCCCAATTGTTCCCAAGATTCTTTATTTAAAGGGGTAAATTCGGATAGACAAATCTCGATTGTTTCGGTTTGGCCTCGTGGAATAAGTTCGGAGGGCCTACCTGATTATTTTCGCGGTGCTTTTAAGGAATAAGTTTGGACGGGCAAATCCCGATTATTCCTGTGATATCATGAAGGGGCAAGTTCGGATGGGCGATTCCCGATTGTTCCTATGTGTCTCGTGGAGCAAGTTCGGATGGGCCAATCCCGATTGCTCCCGAGTTTCTTTATATTAAGATAAGTTCGGAGGACCTTTCCGATTATCCTAGTATGTTTTGTTGCCTTAGGGCATGATAGGCTTAGGCCTGTTGATCTTCACCATTTGGGTGTTGGCTGCCTTCGGGCAGGTAGTGGCTAGATGGCCTGTTAGCTGGTCACTCCCTTATGATATTTCCTGCTTGAGTCAGGAGTTTTTGCTTTATGCTTCATATCTGTGTTTGGTTTTTTATGGGGTTTGGTAGAACTGCTCACTGAGTTCTTTTGAACTCACCCATTGTCGTTTTGTTTTTGTTTTGCAGAGCCTGACTGGTGAGGTGAGCTGGAGCACTTGGCGTGGCTGGAGGGCAGGGGAGCCACATGATCTCATAGCAGTCCTAGTTAAGGATCGTAGTTGAGTTTTGGTAGTTAGTCATGCACTTGTGTTTCGGTGTTTTGAAGTTGTAGTCCCTTGGGGACATTCATGTCTTTATTTCAAATTTCATTGTAATTGAACAGTTGGACCTATTTATTATTTTTGCACTTTATACTTTTGCTGAACTTACTTACAATAAATTCTGTTTGGTTTTCCATTTGAAATAAAACTTATTTAGTTCTTTCCGTTATGTTTTATTGTTGAGTGGGCATGTGCATGATTTAGGCTGCGGGGTATAGGCACATATACCCTGGCCGATCACGTGACCCCTGAGTTGGGGCGTGATATAGTGGAGAGGAGGAGAAGAGATAGAATGTTGGATTTGTCGGCGGCAACAATCTTGCCTAAATTTACTATCTAAACACCACCACTTAGGATTTTTAACTAGGTTTACTAAATAGAATAGCTTCCTTGACAAGCTAAGGTTACAACACTAAATCCTGATGGCACTTCCAACACCTCAAGCTTCAAGACGACTACTTTAAACTAGAAAATTAAGTGAACTTATGCCTCAACACCAAGGCAACCATTCAATCCTAAGACCTAGTCCATGTAAGTTGAATGACCTACAGTTGGACGAGGTGAATAGTATGTTTGCTAACAAAAATTAACCTAAATCCATTTTTAATCGGATACTTGATTACTTAGGTTAATTCTCAATTTTAACTTGATGAACGCGGAAGCAAGGTAAATATGACAATTAAGCTAACATAAGTAGATTGGACTAGAACTATTGGGCTCATATGGATTAGACCCGACAGCGCCCCACTACTTGTATCAGTCAGAATCAAACGACTTCGTCCAGGGGACTTCACCTGATAGCCAGACCAGGCAGCTCTGCCCAGGGACCCCACCTAGCTATACAAGGATATCCACATCCTTCCTTATCAGGAGGGATACGCCATTACAAGACTATCATCTCCGCGATCAGCCTCGACCCATTCTGAGCAATATCATCACGAGATTTCTGGGCGGTGTCATCACCTCCACCTACAATAAATATATATACGACACGCCTCAGGTAACCCTAATTCCAATTTCATTACCTCCATCGTGGAGTCTCCCTAACTTGAGCGTCGGAGTATCTTTTGCAGGTCCCCCCGCCGACATTGAACATGACCAAGAGAGACATTGAATCAGACAAGAGTACTCTGATCCTCAGGTAAGAACATTTGACGCCCACTGTAGGGCCGAGTAAAGCTTACCTCCCCCACAATGGTTGGAACCCAGAGGAAAGCGACCGACGCCGCACGCCAATGGGAATGACCCGATGGCGACGCTCCCCCTGGTGATGCTGAAACAACGAGGATCGATGCTCCGGTACCAACCCATCTTCCTTCTGAAGAGCCCCTGTAGCGAATAAACGATTTGGAGATGAAAAACCAATGTTTGACAGCTCAAATTGAGATGTTGACACGATCTCGTGGACAACCCTCGGTTGACTACGAGCGTTGTCGCTCAAAGCCCGAAGAAAACTACCACTCTGGAAAGAGGAGACCGGTTCCCGCCCTTCAAGACAAAGTCTCCAGCACTCTCCCATAATGTGGCGTATTGAATTTAAAAATCAATTTTTTAATGCTGACATGACGTTCCACGTTAGCATATAACGAGTAAACAAATATTTAGCTAACGGGAGGCTACAATTGTTACAAATTCAACACTGTTTCAAATAAAAGTATGAGACATATTTGTTAAAAACGCTAAAGTTCAGAACATTTTCATTAATTTTTTTTATATTCATTTTATGCCAACATGACTTTTGATGATGTGGCATATTGAATTAAAAAATTAATTTTTATGCTGATCTGCCGTTCTATGCCAGCATATAATGGGTAGACAAACAGTCATCTAACGAGAGAGTATAATTGTTACAAATTCGAAAGTTAGAATACCCAACTGTTTTAATTAAAAGTATGTGACATATTTATTAAAAATGCTAAAGTTCATGATATTTTCATTAATTTTCTCTAAAATTAATTGTGGTGCTTCTTTTCTGTATAATGCATGTGTCATTGGAATAATTTTACGTAAGTGGGAAGGAACATGTATCATAGCTATGAGTAAATTCTATGTTGGATCATCGGTTCTTAATATGTGGGTGCTTGCCGTTAAAAAAGGCTTTTTTTAGCCATTCGACATCAGCTTTCTCATGAAATCGACTCCCAAATTCTCATTGATGTCATTCAGCATAAAAAACAACCATCTTGGAAGATTCCATCAATCGCCTCTAATATCTATCATTAATAATCATTGTGTAATGTAATTAAATTTTAATTTTGTTATCGAGAGACCAACAAAACTATCATTTGACGGCAAATTATACAAGGGTTTGTAAGAATTCTTGAGTTTGGACATCATTTTGATCTCTAGACTTTGAATCTATTTTGGACAATGATGTTCTTGATTCTGACACAAGCAGATTGATAAAAAAGTAATTTTATTGTTTTCTTGGAAAAATAGATCTTATCACAAAAATATTAATACATTAATTAATACTCAATATACAAAATAATCTGTATGTTGATCTGTTGTACATAATTAATATATTTACATAATATACACGTCAATTCCAATATATTTACATATTTGATAGGTTGTACAAAATAATCGGTATGTTGATAATTATTTAATGTTTTTCCAGTGATAATTAATGATATTAATTAGTGATAATTAATTAATAAATTAGTGAATGGTATAATTGATCGGTTGATATATATAATTTAACAAAAGCTAAAATGTGCATGTGTCAAAAAAGACCAATTTTTTAATTCTCATAAGTACAATAATTACAAGCAATTAATATATTTATAATTAATTACTGTATTTCCTTCGTGCATATTCTGGTGCTCAACTTGCTCATGTCAAACCAATTTCATTTATTATCCGAAAAAGGCCCTTCGCGATGATTGATGAATTAATTATATGGACATAATGCATAAAGTATATAATTAAATATAAAATGATCAGTGAATGAAGCATCGTCCTGTTCATTACATTAATTGCAGAAAGGTCCACCACTATAATTTTTTCTCACTGTTTTCTTCAACCACCTTTTGGTTAGTGCACTACCCACATATCCAACCCATGAAAACAAAAAACAAAAAATAGATTCATTGGAAATAATTTTGACTAAGTTTTGGCCCATTTTTTGATCAGTAGAATTCATGACTGAACCAACATTGTAGTTCATTTTTTCCTCTATGAAATGAGCATATCGTCTATCAACAAATTAAAGATAATAAATTATATAAATACATGGCTGGCCAAACCCCTTCAATCTTGAACCGACAGGCAAATTTAATCAAGCCTGATTCGACTTCCCATGTCAAACCCTCACTTTGGGAAATCAGGAAAAAAAAGAAGAAAAAAAAAACATATTTCAGAATCTCTCCATATATATTGTTACCATATACATATACACAAACAACTCATCTATGTCATTAGAGTCTTCTGGTAGTCCAATTTGAACTTTGTAGATTTAAGATGACGACACTGTAGACGTTGTCGTCATTGTAGTGAACGTCGTCGCTGTTGTCGCCGACGATGTTCTCGGCGACATCACTTGTTTCAGCACCACAGTAGGAATTGAGTTCTTCTTTCTCTTTTTTTCCTCCTTAATGAGCTCTTCGGCGAACCGTTCGAGCTTCTCGGCGTTGGTTTGCTCGGAGATCTTCTTTCCCCTGAACAGCAATGACTCCACATTTCTATGTGACAACAATACGTTCTCTATTCCTTCCATTAATTTGCTGCAATTGGTCATCTTCGGGGTGCAATTTCCAGACATAAATCCATTTGCCTGAAAAATAAAATCATAATTAATATTTAATCAATTTATATTCATAAGCAAGATCATTTTTATTTACAGGAATTTGATTTTGATTTTGATTTTGAAATTGAAATTTACCTGGATGCGAATGTAATTGTTGGCTCTGTTGTGTCCAAATGCCATTGACACTGCTTGATCTACCTGATAAGAATAGAAGAAATTTTGATTTAATACAAATTTAACTCGTATATACTAATTGATATGTGCAGTACGAGCATGCGATATATTCATATATCGGAGTATGTCGTAGTGGTATTTAGGTTAAAATGTAACTAATCCTTGATCGTCCAATTATATGATTACCGATAATTAGACGGTGAGGATTAGATATCGATCGGCCATTTTAATAGGGTTCACAGGTAAAAAGACTATTGGCGGGAAAATGGAGATCAAAGAGAGGGGTTCGCGTCCGTACCATATCGGAGGCGCCTTCGCCCGCAATCCTAACTAGCTCCGCCGTCCCAGAGGCGGCCTTGCAGCCGGAAGTGCCGAGTGATACCACCATTAGATCCTCCACTCCGACTGCGAAGGGGAACTCCTGCTTGTTGTTGAGCACGTGTGTGATGGCCGCCGCCGCGGGGTTTGCCAGAGCCACCCCGCCGCCTACTGCGGCCACTCGAGTCCGTCCGTCCAACGACCGCAGTTCTACTGCCGCCCCCGCGTTGGCGCACGTGGCTGCGCACACTTCCCGGATGAGAAAATCGTACGCGTCCGCCTCCACAGCGTCCGCCCGTGAGAAGACGAAGGACGCCCCCGTCGTGAGATCAAAGCAAGGGATTAGGACCGGCTTTAAGGTATCCCTCAGCGTCGAGTCCCCAAATAGACGCCGGAATAAACCCCCCGATCGGCGGAACATACCCCGGAGGATGGTCCTTCCGTCGGAGGCAAAGCCCCCTCCGCGTCGGCGGCGGCTCTCCGCGAGTAAGAGACGCAGGGCGTCGTCGGCGGAGAATAGGGGGCGCCCGTCGTGGCCTCTGGTGAAGAGCATCGCCGCGAGGACGCCGCCGACACCAGACCCAGCGGCGACGTCGAAAAAGTCGGCGACGCAGGCAGAGGGGTCGCCGGCGCCGCGGCGGAGGGCAGATTCCATGCGCGCAAGGGCGGCCGCGGCGAGGAGGCCTTCAGAAGGGCTGCCGCCACCGTCGATGGACAGGATACGGACCCTGCCGGCGGACGCGGGGGGCAGCGGCGCAGGCGGAGTGCAGGGGGAAGTGGAGCCAGAGGTATAAAGGGGAAAGAGGAACTTGCTCTCGAGGATTGAGAAGATCTCGTAGCTCAGCTTGTCGCCGTCGAGGAACGCCATTGTTTCGAGCAAGACTGAAGCGACCGAGAAAGAACGGACCAAACACGGAGCCAAATGAACCGAACCGGACGGCTTTAGCGAAGAAGATGGAAGACTTCTAGAGCACGATGGTGGCGGAGACACGACTCGGTTTGCTTAAATAAGCCGAGTGGAGCGGCGTACGTTAGCAACGCCTCGTGGGCCTAGTCCCCGTGCGCAGTGGGCGCGAGATGCGTCGGTGATCCTTGGATGTGAAACGAACGGCACGAGATGCCCAAGAGGGGAGATGCGCTGGAGGAAGGCGGGCGGAAATGGGCTTCGGCCTCGGGTCGGTGGAGGCGGGTGGGGGCCAGGAATCGGCGATGAATTAGGATGTGGATCTCACGTGCGGAAGGACCCGGCCGTGCGGCTACCGACGGCCTCGGTAATCGGACTCCGTGATCGAACGGCAAAGATTGGAGGTATCCGAGCCGTTTGTCGGAGGAAAGGAGACATTGCGGTAGATTTTGACGCCACGTGGCATCGAGTCATGCTCTTGTTCCAGCCCATCGGAAAACGACAAAACACCGAGAAAAGATGGAGGTGAGCTAAACTTCATATATGTTTAATTAATTTGTTCGTGCTAGTACACCCTGTGCTTGGTTTAGTAATTAATTATTTGAATTAAATTTAACCAGCGGGCTTACATAGTAATAACCCTGAGCTAAATATCATCTTTGTTAGATAAACTAGAGTCATGCTATTTCAATTTAATTGCCTATTATATTCTTTTTATTAATTTCTAAATTTGTGCATATTACTGGAATACTTTAGTCTTGTGCTGTTGTGCATGATGAATGTGTTGGGCAATAATCATGCGATTTGGTGTTAGGCTTTAATCTGATTAGTTAATATAGATGGGAAGCAGCGTAGAGTCTTCATTTCTTGGATGGTTGACGGGGAGCAAAAGAACAAGAATTTTAATGTAAATGTTGTCCCATCGCTCACAATCCTCTTATCCAAAATGATAATAAAAATGAACAAAGTTTGTTTGGTAAATGATCCAGACTGTAATGCAGTGTAGATAGACAACCTATTTGAGGTTCGAGTCCCCAACAACTGCTATATCTCCAAAATCTTGTACGAATTTTGTTATGCAGGAAATGGCCAACTTGTAAGGTACTTCAAATTATCAACATTCAAAAACATTTGTTGGTTTTATATCTTAACATAAGAACAAGCTTTGGGCATAATGTTGACCATTAATTGTCTATTTCTTGAGATGCATATGAAGCATGTGATTCAGGTTTAAGTTCATTAATTTAAGGTGAAAGGTGGCCTCTTTGTAGATGAATGAAGGGTTGGTGCAAAGCATACTGTGATACAAAAATGATGGGCCGGAAAAGTTTGCCGGAGCCAACCACTTTATTCCCAACAAGTTTTTAGTTTAAGAACCTCCCCTACCACTACACGCTACAAAGTGGCATATATATAATGAACTTGTTAATTAGCTCTGAACTAATATTCCAAGAAAGATATGAAAAATTTGTCATAAAGTAGTTGTGAGGTAAAGTTCAGATTTTAATTGTGGTAAATAATTATTTTTTTGTCAATTAACTCTGTCCTTAATTATAGGGAGGGAGAATGTTTACTACTAGAATTATAGGCATCGCCGACGGCTCGCACCGTTGTTTGGTCTCTGGTGATGCTTATCATCAAGGGCAAATGCCATTGCAAAGAACCGTGGCTGAACTCCCATCGCTAATAAGTTGCAACGATGACAGCGATCGTCGATAACAAGCGGAAGCAAGTTATTAAATAAACACAAAAAAAAAATCAATGCAAACACAATGATTTAGAATGGTTCAACAACACCACTTACTTCATTACCTAAGCACCCCACTTACTAGAGGATTTATAAGAATCGAATTTAATAGAATTAAATTATTTTCTACAAAAAAATTTACAAGCTAATGCTCCGATCCTCTCCCCAAGGGTTACTCTCTTCTCGAGAGTACCAATAATAACAATCCTAGCAAATCGACCAAGGCTACTACTCAAACCTAGACCTACACCCTAGGTCTACAAGCAAACTTTAAATACAATAATCGAACACACAAAAAACAAGTAAATGAGAGCAAAAACTAAAATAATTGCAAACTTAGCTCTCAACCAAGAAGTCCTTGATGATGATGAATTAATTTAAGCTCAAAGACAAGATCAAGAAAATGAGACTCAAAACTAGCATTTGGAAAGAATTTCTCAATCAAAATTTAGTTTAAGATCAAATGATGGCTCAATGGGTTCTAGAAGCTCAAAGGAAGACATGAGAGGTGATTAAATAGGTAGACAACACCAAGGATCTTGAATTCAATGTTGTTTAGATACTCACACTAGAAGGGGGGGTGAATAGTGTTGGGTTAGCACTGAATTCAATTCGATTTTTTTAAAATCAATTTCAACTTCAACTCAAACTAAGTGCGACTAAATGATTGCATTAGCAAGTATGAAAAATAATTATAAGCAATCAAACAAGGTAATGCAAACACGAGATATTATAGTGGTTCGGCCAACCGGCTACTCTACTACCTTGGCTCCACACCAAGGATTTTTAACCAATCCTTTATAGACAATGTGTTTCCCTTTGAATACAATCGAGGACTCGCTTCTTAACCCTTTGAGAATGCCTCAAACCTATTCACTTAGGCAAAACATAATTCTACAAAGGAAACACTAAGGTGTTTAACCTAGCACACTTAACATGCTAACAATGAGAATCAAGTTTAATAACAAGTAAAACAACAACAAAAGGAGCTAAAGATGTCACACCTCAAATCTAGGGTCACGTGACCGGCCAGAGTACACATTTGTACTCCGAAGCCTACCAACACATACATACTAAAATGCGGAATAAATGATACAGCATGTGAAAACCAATGAACATGCGAAGGAATGTTATTATGAAAATATAAACAATCGAATGTGAGTAAGGTCCATGTCTACAACCATCACATGACCATATGCATAAGTAATTCCTACTAGTCGACTATGACTCGACACGTCACGAGATCTATTGCCCGAGCCTGCAACTCTAGCCATGCTACATGGGTACCACCGTACCTCTATTAGTCAGGATCTACAAAACATCAACAAAAGAGAGGTGAGTTCTAACGAACTTAGTGAGTGGCTTGAACCAAGCCCTCGCCAAGCTATCCCGAGCATCAAGCATAACAAACATAAATCATACTTATAAATTTTTTAAAGTGTAATAGCATGTAAAGTAAAAGATACATTCACAAAACTCTTGCTTAGACACACCATAGTCTTTCGGCCCATAATGGCCCAAATATCAAGTACCATATTCACTCGGCCCGTAATGACCCAAATATCAAGTGCCATATTCACTCGGCCCACAATGACCCAAATATCAAGTACTATCACAAGAATAAGGAATACACAAGAATATACACCGATGATATTACTCAAATGGTTTAGGCAATCTGTCGATATCATGGGTGCGCGTGTAACCGCACCGAGTCCGACCTATTCCCAGCCTCAAACCCTCGATCGATCGTCGTGCACCCCACCACTCAAATCAAATGAAACCAACCCACATGCATATGCGCTTAACCATTCACTACCCAACCATCCCAGAAGGGAATTCTAGCAACTCATTATTTCTGAACGAGTTTGAGATCTCAGCACTAGTATAAGTGCCTCCAACTTGGAATTTGTTGATGCTACACTATGCGTCACCACCCACGAGTTGAATAACAAAAGTGGATATCACAATTGATCATAGACACACAACATAAACATCAAAGTAATTTGACCCTAAAGTGGAATCAAGGCAATTCGACCCTAAATTTCGGCACTTCTCGAACCTTATCAGGTTCACTTTTGCTACCACTGCTAAACCCTTAGTTGTTAGTGAAATGTCTACCAAAAACACAAGATAAGCAAGCTTTTGTGTCACACTAACTATCCTCAAAGTTTCAGGTCATTTGGGCGATGGATAGATCACGACATGCCATAACGAACATGTCATCCTAGAATTTCTGCAATTCACTAGCAGATTTTCCTGTTTAAGTTGCTATCTTAGAAAATTCATAACTAAGCCAACTCTTATTCTTTTTCCCTCAAACCAGATTCGAATGGTTGTCCATATACCCTACAAGGATTTCCCAAAGCTTCACTGTCATAGGATAATGATTCGATTTCCGAATATCGTGTCAAACTTCCTCCCGCTGCTGCCGCCGCCTCCTCCTCCTGCCTCTCGCCGCCGCTGCCGACGCCGACGACGCCGACGATGCCTCTTCCTCCTCCCGCTGCTGCCGACACTGTCAGGTAAACTCCGGCCAGCCGTCTCTTCCCGTTGCGGCCGGCGGAAAATCTGACCGAAACCCTAAAAATAGGGTTTTGGCCGGCGGCGATCGGCCGATGGCCGCCGCCGGACCTTGTACATTGGTCGGACAGTGTGTCCGGCCACTGTACGTCGGCGCCGGAGTCCACCTGACTCCGGCGTCGGAATTTGTAGATTAATATTATTTTTTAATTGTTTTTTAATTGTTAATTAATTATTTAGATTAATTATTTAGATTAATTGTTTAATTTGTTAGATTAATTTTTAGGGTTTAGATTAATTTCGGAATTATCCACTTCGGATGCGCGCCAGAATCGTCCACTTTGGACGCGCGCCGGAATCGTCCACTTCGGACGCGCGCCGGAATCATCCACTTCGGACTCCTGCCGGAATCGTCCAATATGGACTCGAACTGTCTCAAAACATTTAGAAAATAATCATCCATCCGACGAGTTGATATGTTTCACGTACGCATCGACGAGTCGGATATGATTTAGCAAAACCTTAGATCCGTTCGGGGATTGTATGTTCGTGTAAAAGAAGTAGATGATCTTTTATACGACGTATAATTCTTGAATTGTCCCTGATTGGACAATTTGGGAATATAGTTATTTGTACTGCACTTACGTTTTTCTTTTAACTGTTAACTAATTAATTATTCTAAATTTTGGCAACATCTCTCTTGTTCTCCGATATGCGCCCAGATGATATGCGTATTCGGAGAACTGTAGAGAGATGCTGCCGAAATTTAGAATGAAGTTAGCGGTTAAAAGAAGTACTTAGTGCAATATGAATAACATAAATCCTGAATGGAATAGGACAATCTCACCTAAAGACATTAACCAAAGAAATTGTCATTGATTGACAGAATCATGTCGGCTGATCGAAGTTGGATGTACCGACGTCTTCTTCGTGGAGCTTTAATGAATGAGTTTCGATTAGGCGTAACGTACTTCCTAAATTTTGCCCATTCGAACCGGAATTTCGTTAGCATCGGTGATCAAATCCGATGTCCGTGCAGCATTTGTTCGAATGGACGATTTTTGGATCGGGAGACTGTCACTCTGCATCTATATAGCAAAGGATTTGCACCAAGATATTTTCTATGGACTTGTCACGGGGAGTCACGCGAAGTCGGGACGTCGAGCAATCCTGTCGTTCAGACATATGGTGAATCTTCCTCTGCTGGTGCTTCTTCATCCAGTCAATGTAATCCCTATAGAACTATGATACTTGATAGTCTTGGGGGTCAATTCCACCTGAATGATAATGTTGATCGGCCAGTTCTTCAGACATCAGTCCCACCAGATACTACAGCGGTTGATATCACAGAAGTACAAACTGCGGTAGAGATTGAATTACCGAATAAAGAAGCTGCAGAATTTTACGAGATGTTGGAAGCTGTCGATGAACTTTTGTATGAGAATTGTCCTAAATACACTAGGTTTTCAGCAATGACACAGCTCTTAAACATCAAGGCCGATTGTAATATCAGCGGAGTTGCGTATGATCGGATTGCTGGATTGATTAATGGAATGCTGCCTACTGATAACAAGTTTGAGCCAACTTTTTATAAGACTAAAAAGCTAATGAGAAAATTGGGGCTTGGGTACGAAAAAATACACGCGTGCCAAAATAACTGCATTTTATATTATAAAGAAAATGTGTAGTTGGATAAATGCCCTGTATGTCAACACCCTCGTTACAAGGAGAAGAAATCGGTCCGATAGAAAAATATCCCGTTTAAGGTGCTTCGGTATTTTCCACTAACACCGAGGCTTCAAAGATTATTCATGTCGGAAAAGACAGCCCCCTACATGAGTTGGCATGCAAGAAGTCGTGATGATACAGTAATGACTCATCCATCTGATAGTGAAGCATGGAAATATTTGGATACTTGTTATCCTTCATTTGCTAGGGATACTAGAAATATCAGATTGGGATTGTGCACAGATGGTTTTAATCCGTTTGGACATTCTGCAACTCCTTATTCAGTTTGGCCAGTGCTGCTGATAGTTTATAATTTGCCACCGTCAATGTGCATGAAAGATGAATTTATTTATCTTTCAATGATTGTTTTGGGTCCTAAGGGTCCGCGAAAAGAAATTGACATATTTCTCAGACCCTTGATAGATGAATTGAAAACATTGTGGACTGAGGGAGCTGTCACTTATGATTGTCATCGGAAGCAAAACTTCAACTTAAAGGCCGCGGTCCTGTGGACAATCAATGATTTCCCGGCGTACGGCATGTTGTCGGGTTGGAGCACTCACGGCCGACTCTCTTGTCCGTATTGTATGGAACATTCTAAATCAATCAGTCTTCAGAACGGACGAAAAATCTCATTCTTTGATTGTCATCGTCGATTCCTACCGGTTAATCATCAGTATCGAAGGAATCGTAATAAATTTACTAAGGGCAGAGTCGAAAGAGATGGGCCACCACCGATGTTGTCTGGTGAACAAATGTTAGCACGTGTTTCAGCACTTCCAGATATAGTATTTGGTCGCAATGAAAGAGTGTCAAGTTTTGGCCAAACACATAACTGGGTGAAAAAAAGTATCTTTTGGGAATTGCCCTATTGGAGTTCATTATTGATTCGACATAATTTAGATGTCATGCACATTGAAAAAAATGTGTTTGAAACCGAAGGCCCCATATGTGTTAAATAAACAACAGATCAAAGATGTTTGTCAATGGGTAAAAGAACTCAGATTACCCGATGGATATGCTTCAAACTTATCTCGATGCGTGAACATCGATGATTGCAAAATATCAGGGATGAAGAGCCATGATTGTCATGTATTCATGCAGAGATTACTTCCGATCGCATTTCGAGATCTTCTACCTGATAATATTTGGGGTCTGTT
Source organism: Canna indica (assembly GCA_034359265.1). NCBI lineage: Eukaryota > Viridiplantae > Streptophyta > Magnoliopsida > Zingiberales > Cannaceae > Canna > Canna indica. The sequence continues at coordinate 44,606,733 of CP136893.1, forward strand.
GACTGAATTAAGTATGTTTTTTAGAAACATCTGTTCAAATGTCCTTCGAGTCGAAGATATGTCAACACTTGAAAATAATATTGTTGAAATCATATGCAAGCTGGAGCAGTTTTTCCCTCCTGTATTTTTTGACTCGATGGAGCATCTACCGATACACTTGGCATACGAGGCACGAGTTGGTGGCCCCGTTCAATATCGGTGGATGTACTTATTTGAAAGATACATGAATCGTCTGAAGAAAAAAGTAAAGAACACCGCAGCTGTTGAAGGATCAATATCTGAATCGTATATCATCCAAGAAATTTCAATATTCTGCTCATTTTACTTTGAATCGACAGTACAGACAAAATTTGATCGTCTTCCACGTAACGACGACGGGGGTGTTTGACATTCAGATGGACGTTTAAATATATTTTGTCACTCTGGTCGTGCTTTTGGTTCTCGTCCATCTCGACACTTAAGCGATGAAGAGTATCATTTGGCACACTTGTATGTATTATTCAATTGTCCAGAGATTGAACAATTCATTGAAATATTTGACATTGAGATGGTGCAAAAATATTCTATTCACAACGATGAAGAATTGTAGAGATTATGGAATCGTGATTTCCCTACTTGGATTCAGACTTACAGCAAAGATCACAGAGCTGAAATAGATGAAAGAATATTTAAGTTTGTTAGTGCTATAGCGGATATTTTGTTAATGGGTATAAATTTCACACGGTTGAATATTCATTTACAAAGAAGACGATGAATGCTGGGGTCTGCGTGAAAGGGACAACCTATGTTAAATGTGATATGGATTTTTATGGACTGGTGGAAGAAGTGATAGAGTTGCACTACTTCGGCTTAAAATCAGTGATCCTATTTAGATGTCATTGGTTCGATACAACAGAAAGGGGCATGAAAGTTCATCCAAAATACAAACTTGTTGAGGTTAATTACAAATCGAAATTGACAGCAAATGAGCCTTTTATATTGGCATCCCAAGCCAGACAAGTATATTACGCGAAGTATCCGGCTCGAAATAAAGATAGAGCAGATTGGCGTGTAGTCTGTAAGACAAAAGGTAGAGGAAAAATTGATCCGATAGTAGGAGAAAATGAGCTGATACCTGATATGACACATGGTTTCTATCAAGAAGATGATCCTCCTGCTGTAGATCGTATTATTCCAATACTCGAGGATGCAGACACAACGTCAATTCAATTAGAAGTTGAATATGCTGATGATGACGATCATGAAATTGAGGAAGCTGGAGATGAAGAAGATGAAGAAGAGGAAGAATTCGAAGACTATTATTCAGATGATGAGGAATAATTGTAAAGTATATATTTTATTAAATATATCTCTACTATTTATACAATAATTTGATTATATGTCTGTTCGACAAATATGTCTGGTCGTGGTTATAGACGCAGGAGAGCCTCGGAGTCTCTGATCGGTGAGACTCCAGCACTTACTCATGCTGCTGATCCTCTTGTTGCTGATCCTCATGCGGATGATACTGCCGAGGCTAGTACATCCAAACGCAGGCGGCCACGCGGGCCGAACAGGTGGCAGCCTCCACCAGCCACAGAGTCACGTAGATTGATTAGCGTGATTGGGGAGCGGTAATATATCATGAATTATGAATCATTACAAATTCATTATATCATAATATAATATTAAAATTTATTTTTGTTGTGCAGGTTCGAGCAAGAAGAAGTGCCGAGGAGCATTTCTTCTACTATTCGACGATACATGCACGGGGCATGGCCTACGTGGTCTCACGTGCCTAGCGAGCACGTCGACATGTTATGGCGCGAGTTTGAGGCACGTATTATTTTTTTTTTTACATGCATGATGATTAATATTGGTACTGATATTATTATTTTGCAGGCTCGCTATACATGGGCCGAGGACCAAAGGCCCTTCATTTACACTGCCTGGGAGGTTATTTCTCGGGCAAGGTACAACGAGCAGCTGGGGCAAGCTCGGTCCCAGGCGATGGCCCGAGCTGGGACCACTAACATCGCAGAGACTCGGGGATACGGCCCCGATTGGATTACTCCGGATATATGGGACCAGCTCATGGGAATATGGTCGACGGATCGATGGCAGGAGGTTTCTCGGAATGCGGCTAGAAATCGCATGTCGGGGGGAGCAGCGCGTCACACCGGCGGCTCTGTTGCATTTGCAGTGCACGCGAACCGTATGGTAAGTATATCTTTTAATTATATATTTTATTTGTTACTATGTGTACTAATTAATGTATTTGTTTTGTAAATGTAGACGACGATGTCGGATGACGGGACTGTCCAGCGACCCTCCCCGATGGCGGTGTTTGAGCATACTCACCGTCGAGCACATGGGACGGGGGAGTACATCGACAACCGCGCTGCATACATTATGGTAACTATATATTTGTTTAAATTATTCATTATATATTTATAATTTAAGTTTTATGATCAATATTAAAAAAAAATCAAACTCGAGTAGGAGACCTACAGCCAGATGGTGGTGCAGCGCAGGGGTACCCCGAGGACTTTGACGCAACAACGTGGGTCGAGGCCGCAGGTGGCTGGGACCATGGCCACGTATATGGCTTCGCAGATAGTGGTCATGCGCGAGCCATACTAGGGCCACTTGGGGCACCGACCCCTCCGGTCGCTGGTGAGCGGCCGTCCACCTCTAGATCCAGTTATGATCATAGTAGCAGAATAAGGACTCTAGAGGACACGGTCGCGCGTCAGACTGAGATAATGGAGCGCTAGAGTCAGATGATGGCGGATATACAAGCTATGCTACGCAACATGTCGGGTTATCCCGAAGCAGGCATCTCTTCGGCATCATCTAATCCATCGTCATCGAGTCAGTTCACGCCGGTGTACACTCAAGCACTCCAGACCCCGCCATATGATCCAGACCATCCTCCATCGTCATCGTGAGATTTTTATATATTGACTTTGTTACTGAGATATTGGACTTGTTTAATTTATTTTGTTTGGATATTGATACTTCAATTTTGCATTTGAATAGTTTTTATACTATCGTGGATAATTATCAATATAAATATAATTATTTTGATGTATATCTTGGTGTATTTGTGATGTGTGAATGAATGTGTGTATGAGTGTATGGGTGTGTGAGTTATGTATCAGATAATGTATCAATGTATCAATGTATCAATGGAAATTTGAAATTTGAAATTTTTTCGTTACCAGGTTCACATCATTAGCAACGGCTTTCCCACGGCTGTCCGTGGGAAAGCCGTTGCTAAAAGTGTATCGAAAGCCGTTGTTGATGACCTACAGCAACGGCTTAGCGACGGGGTTTTACTAACGGCGTTGCTATGGACTCAGCGACCGTTGCTATTAATGTTATCAGCAACGGCTCCGGGTCCGTGGTAAAACCGTTGCTGATAATATTTTTAGCAACGGCCCGAGCGGCCGTTGCTGAGCCGTTGCTAAGTTATCAACAACGCGACTTTCTGCCACAGCTCCATTGCAACGGCTCGGCCGTTGCTGATGCTCTTCAGCAACGGCATCAGCCGTTGCTGATGACCATTTTTCTAGTAGTGTTTGCTATGTGCAGAAATTGACAATTTTGAGTTGTCCTCAAATAAATTTTATAAACCTAGTCCCTCCAACTCGGAATTCGCTAAAATTTGGTGTCAAAGCTATCAGAGTACCCTATTATCTATCCCCAAGAGATTATACTAAACAGACGACTTTTAAGCCTCCAAACTAGATGTCAAACATGCCTATTTAAATTTCTGGACAGATTTGAATGCCCTTAGGCCATCCACTCCATAATGTCTTAAACATGGGATTCCGACCCTTAAAGTTGGCCAATTCAGTTACCATTGGTTGGGGCACACATACTCCATACTGATATGAAGTTTTACTAAAGAGAAATGAGGATATAAGCATAATCATGTGGGTGTGGCATTTCACCAAACACTTGGTGGGCATGCTCAAGCCACACCATGCTTCATCTCATGCAGCCATTTATAAGGGGGATTTCTGCCATCAAATGCAAGCTCCCACCATCCCCGACTACCACCCTTATTCTCCACTCTTAATGACCCAACAAAAGAGGGTTTACCCTCCAATCTTAGGGCCGCCTACATCAAGGGAAGATAATGTGATTTCTCTCCCAATCCCAATCAAAATTCATGTTTACAAGCATCATCTCAAAGAGAAAAACCTGCAATTTTGAGTAGACCATCAAAATAGTCCCAAAACCCCACAATTAGGGCTCTACAATTAGCCCTAGCCTCTCAAGGGCTGCCCTACACCATACACACCTCAAGACTCCAATCAATGCCCAATGAAAGACCACCAATCGTCTATAAATCCACAAAAAACTTGAGAGATTTCGATTTACAATCATCTACACAAGGGGGCTGCCCTAGAGGTGGGCAAGTCCCTAAAGCTTAAGGCCACTCACCTTGAGAAGAAGGAGAACGAGGAGGAAGAAGATCCTCAACCTCGCGACGAGGCGATTCTGGCGACGGCAAAGGTCCGACCTCTCAAGCTTGCGCCTCCTCTTTCTCTTGCATAGGGGTGGGCGTGCGTATCCTCCTTGGAGCCGTATGCTCATCCCAGGTTTATATGTATCTATATATATTTTTTGAAATTACTATTTTACCCCTTAACTTAAGTGAATTTATGAACCAACTTATATCGATCTATACTTGTCCGAATCGAGTTTCGATCGAACCCCCGGACTCAACTCGACCCAACCTTCCATCCCGACTTGAATAAAATAATTTTCCTCATGCATAAGGGTCATATCACCGATCGCGCCCTTCGACGATTTCTCAGCCCGCCCCGGCGCGCATCTCGGCTTTTCCGCTGAAGCCAAAATAAATAAATAATTTTTTTTTTCCGCGAGTATTACAAAAGATTCAACCACACAAATGAGCTCCTTGCAAAGCCTTAAATGCCTCAAACTCTTCAAGTCGTTGAGTTCAAATCGAAGCCAAAGTCATGGCGAGAAGAACGCTTGAGAAGGATGAGTGATCGGTGAAGCAAGAGTGTAGAAATCAAGCTTGGAAGACACAAATCTCTCTTACAAAGCTTCAATGAATGGTGAAGAGAGGTTAAGAGAGGTTGGTGAGGGTTATTTATAACCCCTCACTCGGCAGATCCACCCAACATGCATTTTTCTGACTGTTGGGGATGCCCGGTTGCTTGTCGGTCGATCGTTGGTCGACCGAACGCCCTAGCGACCAAAACGTTCTACCACTTTTGGGCATTGTTTGGTCGACCGAATACCCTTCTGCCAATTTTTGGCTTAATTCGGTCGATCTGACAGTCGACCGAACTTGGGCTGAGGCTAATTTTTCAAGTCTTAATCTCCCGCACTTCGTTTTTGGGTTTTGTTATCAAGTTTTGACTTGGATAATATTACAATTTGGCTTGAGATATATTCCTACAGTCAAATTACATGAAATCTATTGTAACTCTAGATTTTCTACTCGATTGTCATTGGAGCCATTTTTTTGCCGATTTTTGATATATCTCTGAGCGAAGTTCGCGCACGGATTGTAACCTCAACATGAACTCAAAACTACATGAATGCATTAAATTCATGTTTGTTATCATCAAAACAGATATCGTAACCCGTGGGCCAACAATCTTCCCTTTTTTTATGATGACAAACAAAACATGAAATTCTATAAAAATCTAAGTCTCATTTGTGAGTTTTAGTTAAGCCATGCATTAACTTATAGCTCTCCCTATCTATATGCATCATAAAACAAATGTGATCAAGTCTTTTCTCCCCCTTTTAACATCAATCAAAAAGGGCAAGAACCAAGGTACTATTAATGAGTTTCATCTAAGAAAATCGAGAAAACCATAAAATCGTGTAAATCTACTACTATAGTCCTCCCTATCAATGTGAGTCTATGAAAGGAAAACACCGATAAGTCGCAAAGCCCCACTACAAAGCATTACATAGGTGTGATGGTACCATATAAAATATAATTTTTCAAAAGACATGCAAATTTTGTAAACTTAAGCATTTGGCAAAATACAAATTCCTAATTGCATCCTTAGGTTTGTGAAACTCTCTTCATTCAAAGGTTTTGTAAATATATCCGCAAATTATTTATTGGTGGATACGAATTCTATGGATGTATTACCCTTTGCTACATTATCTCTAAAAAATTGGTGCCTTAGATCAATGTGTTTGGTCCTAGAGTGTAAAATCAAATTTTTTGTCAAGTTGATTGCACTAGTATTATCACAATGTATAGATATATATAAATATCTAAGTCCATAATTTAAAAGAGTTTGCTTCATCCAAAGGACTTGTGCACAACAACTAGCCGCGGCGGTGTATTCCTCTTCGGTAGTTGAAAGCGCAACTGAGTTTTATTTTTTGGAAAACCAAGAAACACGACTCATCCATAGGAATTGACAACACACACTAGTACTTTTTCTATCTACTTTACACCCGGCAAAATCGGCATTCGAAAAACCAATTAAATTGAAATATGTATCACATGGATACCATAGTCTTAATTCAACCGTGCCTTTCAAATATCTCAATATGCGTTTGACCGCACTTAAGTGAGATATTTTAGGACATGATTGAAACCTAGCACATGCGCAAATACTAAACATGACATTGGGTCTACTTGCTGTTAAATAAAGACGACTACCAATCATACATCGATATCATTTTTTATCTACCTTTACACACTATCTTCAACTTTATCAAGCTTAATGGATGTTCTCATTGGTGTAGAAGCTATCTTGGCTTCATTCATGCCAAATCTTTTGATGAGTTTCTTTGTGTACTTGGCATGATTTATGAAGATTCTTTTGTTGGTTTGTTTGATTTGGAGACCAAGCATAAAAGAGAGTTCTCCCATCAGGCTCATCTCAAACTCCTCTTGCATGCAGTTTGCAAACCACTCATAAATCAATTTATTAGTAGCACCAAATATAATGTCATCCACATAAATTTACACAAGCAAAATATCATTTTCATCATTTTTAATAAAAAGAGAGACATCGGCTTTTCCAATGCTAAAACCTTAATCAATCAAAAAAGTGGAAAACCTTTCATACCAAGCCCTAGGGGCTGTTTTTAAACTATACAAAGCCTTTTTAAGTTTAAAAATATGGTTTGGAAACTCAAAACTTCAAAACCGGGGGTTGTTCAACATAAAATTCTTCATCAATAAAACCATTCAAAAATGCACTTTTGACATCCATTTGAAAAAGTTTAAATTCTTTAAAAGTTGCATAAGCTAAAAGCATGCGAATTGCATCTAATCTAGCTACAAGAGCATAAGTTTCATTATAATCTATTCATTTCTCTTGATTAGACCCTTGGGCCACTAACCTACCTTTGTTTCTAATGACTAAACCTCTTTCATCTAACTTATTTCTAAACACACATTTAGTCCCAATTACAATTTGTCCACTAGGTCTAGATACTAAATCCCAAACATCATTCCTAACAAATTGATTTAGTTCCTCCTGCATGGTAATTACCCAAAATTCATCTTCTATGGCTTCCTTGATGTTTTTAGGCTCTACTTGGGATATGAAAGCTATATATTCACAAACATTTTTGAGTTTAGAACGCGTTACCACTCCCATTAATGGTTCTCCAATGACTTGCTCAATTGGATGATCTCTTAGCAACCGATATCCTTTGAGGAGAGATGGTAGAGCTTCTTCTTCTTCTTCTTCAACTTGAGGTAATGTTGAGGATGAGGGCTCTTCATGATGAGTTTCCTCATCGTTTTCATCTTCAACCTCCTTGTCATGTAATGTAAATTCCTCAAGTTCCTCACCTACATTCACAATCTTAATATTTCTAGAAGAATAATTAGTTTCATCAAAAGTGGCATGCATAGATTATTCAACTATCATAGTTCTACGATTATAAACTCTATAATTAAGTTTTAGAACTATTAGAATAACCTAGGAAAATACCCTCATTGGATTTAGAGTCAAATTTTCCTACATGTTCCTTAGTGTTTAAGATAAAATATTTGCATCCAAAAATTCGAAAATATCCCACACTTGGGATTCTATCATTCCAAAGCTCAAAAGATGTTTTCTTAATTTTAGGTCTTAACAAAATACGATTAAGCATATAACAAGAAGTATTTATGGCTTCGGTCCAAAAATACTTAGACAAATTATTTTCACAAATCATGATCCTAGCCATTTCTTGTAAGATTCTATTGTTTCTCTCAACCACATATCCCATTTTGTTGAGAGGTTCTAGGGGAAGAAAATGTATGTTCATTACCAAATTCATCACAAAATTCGGAAACTTTTAATTTTTAAATTCTCCTCCTTCAACACTTTTAATTTTCAAAATTGAAATTACTTTTTTATTTATAACTCTTATAGAAAACTTATTAAAGAAATCGAAAGTTTTATTTTTCTTAGCTAGGAAGAAAACCCATGTAAATCTCGAAAAATCATCAACCAATACATAACAATATAATTTACCACCTAGACTAGCAACATCACAAAGACCAAAAAGATCCATGTGCACAAGTTCAAGTGTTCTATATGTAGTGAGTTGATTAATAGAATGAAATGAGGACTTGTTTTCTATGTTGACATGGATCACAAAGTTTATCTTTTTCAAATATTATCTTTGATATTCCTTTAACTAAGTCTTTTTTAGTTATCTTTTGGATGAGGCTCATACTAGCATGTCGTAGCCTTCTATCACTACTAAAAAATGGCTTATTTGCGACGGATAATACCGTCGTAAAATGGTCGCTAAAGCCCTTTTGCGATAGACATAAGCGGTCGCAAAGAGCGGTAGCAAAAGACATCGTCGCAGAAAAACTACGACGACACAAGCAGCGGTCGCAAAAGATAACATTCTACGACCGTAGAGCGACGATAAACTGCGGTCGCAGAATGTGGTCGCGTAATATCTGTGACCTTATTTGACCATCGCAGAAATTTACAAAGGCGACGGTACGACAACCGCTTTTTCCATCGCAAAATATTATATTTGCGACTGTGATGCGATCGCGCTTGCCGTCGTAGACACTACAATTTCGACCGCTTTGGTGACTAGTTCGATATAATTTTTGCGACGGTAATAGCGGTCGTAGATCCGTCACAAATTTGTATTTTTTTAAAAAATAATAATTTATAATAATATATATATATATTTAAATGCATGTTTACATTTAACATCAACATCAAATTATATCAAAATGTTGCCACAACGAGAGAATATTCAAGACATACATCAAATTATAATGTTTATACATATTTATGTCAAAATGTAATATTTACATCGTATCAAAATATGTTTACATCAAAATAGAAAATAAAATACATCAATCATGAAGCACATCATGTGGCGGCGACAGATGCGGCGAGGAGAGGGGCTGCATCAGGACGGCATCAGCTGGCGTCGCGTCAAATGACGGGGGAGGCGGAGGGGCCGGAGCACCAGGCATGGAAGAAGCAATACGTGCCATGTACTCCCTCATAGCGGCCACCTCACTGATGAGGCGTGCATTAGAAGCCTGTAATTCTACGTGCGAAGCGTCTAAAGCTTCAAATCGATCCTGGCTCGCATGTGAAGTTGATGGACCAGCGGTGGAAGAGGTGAAGGCAGACGACCCTGCACCATGTGGCTGCAACAACGTCCGTGCATGGGCCGTTGTGCCAATGCCATATACACGGCCGTGGTCGACTCCTGTCACCTGCATCCATGTGTCAACATCAAGCTGATGCTGCGCAGGATCACCTCCTCGCTGGGTCACCAACTTAGAATACGTGGCCTTTAAATATTGATTAATTAAATTAATTTTGCATAATTGAACTAATATAATTTTTTTAAAATATAAACTTTATTAAATATTAACTTACCAGGATCGTCTCCGGCCTCCCGCTGATGAACTCACCCCGATGAGGACCATGTTTATATCTATGTGTCTCCTCGAAGACCCTCAAAGGATTAGCCGGAATGAGCGTCCCCTGCTCGTCTCGCGTCCCCTACAATAAAATAAATATAATTAGTTTTTCTATGATAAGTAATAAAAATTATTATTAAATTACTTACCATGCGACTCTCGTGACTAGTAAATGGGATGGACCCACCGGTATGTCGGGCCACGGATCTCTCAACTAGCGTCATTCGATTCCAGTGCGCCGTTCGGGAGGCACCCTGCCACTCCTCGGATGCCCAGATGTTGCATAGTCGATCTCATACGTGGCTCGTTATCCAGTTGGGCCCATTTCCCTCCAGCGCATCCATAGGCGTATCCCGATTACCGCTTACATTTGCCCACGCCTCATCCCGCGCACGGTGGAGGATATCCTTGAAAAGCTTCTTATTGTAAGCTTCCCAAGCATCCTCTACCTGAACCTGAATGGTAGGATCCCAGGTGTATCGGGCCTACAAAAAGAAATCATTAATACAATCATTTTAATAAACACATGATTAAAATTGACTTGTATCAATAAGCATTCAATTGAATATAAAAGTATTGAGATAAATAAACACATGATTTTGACATGAAATCAGATTGAACATATATATGAATTAGTGCCCTAATCACATGGCTTGTGGTGAATAATGTAGAAGAAGGTGGACCCAGAAAAGACCTCCCCAGTTTCACTTGATCACCTAAAGAGAGGATCTGAGGATGGATTCCAATGTAATAGGATTTTGACAGCTGATGCATTTTAGTTTTAACTCGTTGTTAGTAGAGGAGGTGTTATATAAAGGAAAGAAGGATAAGCTAAATGGATTGAGGAGCTATACATATTTAAAAGAACTATGAATGAAACAATGCGATAGAATGTTGAGAGACTTGTTTGGTATCATTTGATTCTATTAGTATATAATTTGAGCTATACATATTTGATTCTATTAGTATTCAAATTGACTTGCACCAATGTATCATTGTCGTTGCTGTTGGTATCAGTATCAGTATTGTATCAGTATTGTATCAGTATGATACTGATACTGATATAGTTGAGGTACTGATCAATATCAGTACCTAGTTGAGGTTTCCAACCTAGAAAGCTTGGAAACTATATATGAGAAGGTTCTATACTCGATTTATTATGTAGGAGTGGATGAGTGGTGGTTACTGCAAGCCGTCCATGGCTTACTGCTCCAAATAAATCATTCATAAAGTGATATTGATATGAAAATATAAAATAGTGATATAGAATCATAAGGACTGCTCAGCTGGGATGGCATTTATGTTGAATCCTGTAACGTAACCTAAGTTTTGTGCATCATGGAATACTGAAGGATCCAAATGATTGGATTGGCAATACTTAGTATTGATGCAAATCTTATCTAAACCTAATTCTTCCCTTGATCTACCAAAGTCATCAATCTTGTGCAAACCATCAATACTTAGTATAAGATGCATTAGTATGATACTGATATCAGTATCATACATATCAGTATGATATCAGTATCAACTCCCTTAGTATATTTACATCCATCCATATCCTATTAGATTTTTAGAATTGCACAATCTTAAGATCCATCTTTTAATACAGGAACAGTAGGTAAAGCCTAACAACACATCATTAATTGACAATATCCATCTTTTGGCACATTCCTCACCATCCATCTCTGCATGTTCATACTTTATGCGCCTAGTGTTCAATGAGAGAAGGGTCACAGCCGCTAGATACTGATATGTATTTCTAAACTCAGTATGATACATATTTGCATCACTACACCAACAACTTCAACATTTGTTGGTACAAGTCTATACTATCGCGACTTCTACCAACGGGTGCATATGCTCTTGGTATAAGATATACTAACGGTTTTAGGGGTTATAATAATGAAAATAATCCATTAGTAAATGGTATTTTTCTTGTAGTGATGCATTGAAGGAACAAGCCGAGAAAGGAAAAATGGAAGCCGAGGAAGCACGGAAAGAGGCAGCCCTTGCAAACAGTAGAGTTGAGGAGATGAAAAAAAGTCAAGGTGAGATGTCGGTTCAGATAAAAACAATGATGATGTTATCGAAACTACAAAAAACCCCTATTGGGTTGAGATTCTATATCCATGAAGAGAGACCTTGGTTTTTTCTTATAATATGTAGGCCCAACCCAAGCACCTTATTTTCCAAGGAAAAAAACTGCTCACTTCCAAAAAGAAGTATCACAGGAGCCAATTGCATCAGACGTCAATTTTTTCTATATCTTTCTAGGCCACAAGTCATGTCAATCAGAATTCGCGTAGACCCTATTTATTTTGTAGTACAGAAAAAGTTAAACAAATTCATGTTTGCAAGTCTATCCACATATCTGTTCTAACATATTTGGGTTTAACTTATAAAGAGGATATCAATGTTTTGCATAATTTAATTATTTTTAAAAAATTATCACAATCTTTTTTAAACCCATTGGGTCAATAAAAAAACTAGTTGGGTTGGCAGCTCACAAAAACCCAACTGAGTTGACTGCATCAAATCCAATTTTATTGAATTTTCAACTGTTGATACAAATGACCCACCTGAGAATTCCATTCCTTGATTGATGGTCTAGTAGGGATTTGAACTATGGTTCATATTCAATAAGTATAAATGAAGCATTGTTTTGGTAGGGATTTTTTCGATACGTGGTCTGTTCATGTATTTATATAGTTCGGTGGGTCTCCATATGGTCTGTTAGGTTGATTCTATGTCTCCATATGGTTGGATGTTCAACATTGTTTTGGAAGTTTCAAACTTGTCTCAGCAAATACCAATAGACAAACTTAGAACCTACCCAGGCTCAGGACTTAAATTTGGAACAATAGTGAGGGTATTAACTGTGTTATAAGGTGGACTGTGCAAATATAGGTATTGATTGTGTTATAAGGTGGACTATGCTAGCATGTAAACCATAGTTAACTGATACTTCAATGCTTAGTTTAAGGTCACATATGCTGAACAGGTATCCATGTAGACAATTTTTGTATTTTGTCTATTGGCAAGCCAACTGTTATCTTTTCCAATTATGGTTTGGTTTTGACCAATTGTTTATATTTTGCTACTAATTTATATGTCCTTAACTATTTTATATATTTAATTTATGTAAATTATTCAATCCTGCAAGCATATGTCCATTTACTCGAATCCTACTACCATCTCCAGCATCATATAATTGTGTTTTTCTATTTTCATTTATCCTTTAGTTTTATGCTATCTATAAAAAAACTAATTAGCTATAGTATGTAGGACAATTTCTAAGCTCAGCAATAGATATTCTTCAGTCTGGCTATCATCTCAAAGTTCACATTGTGCTTCTAACTAGCATTTTCAAGTCAATTGACCCCGAGAATAATATTCCCTTTCCATCGGTAATACTATTCCCCTTCAATTTCGGGGGTCCCACCTATTCCAACTTAAGTTGGTGCAACCAAACAAAGGAATAAAGAGAGGGAATGGAATACTATTCCATTCCCCCTCTATTCCCTTCATCCAAACACAACCTCAAGGTTTAGGGGTTTATGAAATGTTGAAAACCCACTATATCGAACCTAAGGTGGATAGCATAAATGCATGGACCCAAGAACAAATTGATCGACATGTTTAATTTGAATGGTAAAGCAATGATTGAATCTTTTGTTCTTTGGAAGATGACGTCTTTGAAAAGGTCATGCATTGCACTTCCGCATTCGGTGTTTGGGCTAGCTTAAATGTCTTAGATGATTATGTTAAAACCGAGGAGCTAGCAACTTTTATTGAAGGTGGTGATCACAATGGTCATCCCTCCAGTACTAACAAGATTTTTGAAGCCCGAAGTGTTATCGAAAGAGGAAGGTGATTTGCTATTTATGCAAGGAAAAAAGGCATATCAAGAAGAATTGTCCGTCATTGGAAAACAAGACAAGGAAGAAGTCAAATACTTTTACATCATTCTTCGATTCACAAGAAGTATCCTCTCATCATGACAATGAAGCTACTTATCGCAATGGGCCGTGCTCGGGGCACGGCACGACACTTCTGTGGGTAGGCCAAACCCGGGCCTAAGCCCGCCCCTTCGGGCTCGGGCCGGCCTAAAATTTTAAAGTGTTAAAATTAAATTTAAAGGCTATGGGTGAGTTTTAAACTTCAAACCTCTAGCTTAACCATTGTACTAAGCTTTATTATCTATTTTCTAACACATTTTTTATATGTAAAGTAGTACAAATTAATAAAAGGATTTAAAAAAATATCAAATTATAATTAAATTTTTATTTATCTTGAATACAGAAATATTCATGAAATGATAAAACAATTTTTTTAATATTATAATAGACCGCACCTTAAAAGGTTGCTTACGTACCTTCTATAGTTAAACTTGTACTCCCCAATGATTAAACTATAGAAGGATCAGGTCTACGTAGTTCTTTTTACATTTTTAATCACTCGTAGTCCCCGATGATTTAACTTGTACTTGGACCAGCAGCACCAGCTCACTTGTTTGAGCTTCCTCCTCTCCCGATGATGAAGTATCGTGTCCTCCCTTTTCTTGTAATCTATCTTCAGCATACAACCAGTCTTTTAGGCAAATGCACATTTCAACTGTTTCTGCACTCATTCGGCTCCTTTATTCGTCGAGAATTCTATTTCATGCACTAAAACAAGACTCGGAAGCTACTGTAGACACATGAACAGTTAGTATATCGCATGCCATGATGGAAACAATAAGATACACATTTTCTTATTTTTTTCACCATGCTAAAATCTCATTATCATCTATTACTTCAAAATTATTATGATCTAGAAAAAAAGTCAATTCATTAAAATTAGTAGATTTAGGTTTTTTTTATCCTACGACCAAGTTGAGAATTAATACTATTTTCACTATCATCTCTTAATCTAGAAGAAGAAGATGTTGACTTATTAATAATTGTATCACCAAATTTTAAAGCATAAAATACAAACATAGAATTCAATAAATTCAAATTTCTAGATTTTTTTTCTTCAACATTATTAATTCCATATTGTTATAACAATCATCTAACAACATATTTAAACCATCAATTTTCATTCTAGGGTCTAAACATATTGCTAAACAAAATAAACTAGGTATATCTGACCAATACTTTTTAAATTTAGATTCCATTAAAGAAATAATTTGTGCAAATAAAGGATGATGTCTATATGAAGAAAATACTTCACTAATACAAACTATATATGAAAGAGTTAAATTACATGTCGGATAATAAACACCGGAAAGTTGTTCGGTAGCTTTATTAAAAAGTATAAAATTTTTGAGTAATATGCCCAACAACTAACCAATCATTATCATTAATTGGATCACCAGACATATTTTCATTGTAAAACATTGTAAGGATCTCTTGCTATTTTTTAGAAGACCTAAGCATATGATATGTTGAATTTCATCTAGGAATAACATCACCATTAAATTTTTTAAATGGTTTATTAAAAGATTGACATAATTTTTTTAGATTCTTGTGTTCTTGTTGTTGAAGAATGCATATATCTAATAACATCTCTTATTTTTTTTACATGTATATTTACTAGTTTTAAACCATCTTGTACACATATATTAAGAACATGACAAACACAATGAACATGAAATAATTCACCTTCTAATATTGGCTTAAATAATTGTATAAGGGGAGAAATAACAGCATCATTATTACTAGTATTATCAAAACTAATCGAATTTTTTTTTATCATTTATGTTATAGAAAGATGTTACAAATCTAATAGCAGAAAAAATGACAACAGAAGTGTGTGGATATTCAAAAACTTTAAAACTAATTATTCTTTTTTGCAAAATAAAATTTTTATCAATCCAATGTGTAGTAACACAAATGTAAGAATTAGTAGTACGTTGACTACACCAAACATCAGATGTAAAGAAATTTTTGATTTATTATTTTGAAAACTATTTATTATATTTTCTCTATATATAAAAAATAATTTTAAAGCATCACTTTTCATTGTATTTCGAGTAATTTTTTTATATTTCGTTGTAAAGTATTTTGAATCTAAGTAGAAAATATTGATTGATCAACAAAACTAAAAGGAGATTCACTTTGAACAATTAATTTTGCAAGTTCTTGACATTGAAAATCATGATCATACGAAAAAGTTATTAAACTAGAAGAAGAAAATTTAAGAATTTGTTGAGCTTGTATAACCTTAGTGTCATGACCTCTTGTATGACGTAAAAGATGACTAGTTCCTCCTGTTGTTGAAGCTGAAAGAATTTTTTGACATTTTTTGCACCGGGCTTTTGTGATGGTGCCATCAGCTTCAATAATTTTCTCAAAATATTCCCATACCACACTTCTTTTTCTACCTGATGGACATAAATTATCTCTATGTCTTGGTTTTGTTGAGTGGTAGGAGTACCAGGAGACATTTCTCCTAATATATTTGATCCAGCTTGTGGAGAATAATCTAAAAAGTCTCTATTCGCCATTAGTAAAAAGTAAATATAAAAGTATACATATTATACTAATGTAAGACCCCAAGTTTCCTAATATAAAATTTATTTTTGGTGCAGCGCACTGGATCGGGAGGTAGTCGGGTCGAGTCACGGAATCACCGCGACGTAGAAGGTATAATTTAAACCTTTTGAAATTTTATTTGGCAAATGTTCCTTCCTTCTTAATCATAAGATGTTTGAGTAGAGTCGAGTCTGAAATCATGTTCGCGGATCAAGTCGGGGCTCGAATCAGGCTCGGATTGAGTCGAGTAGGGGCTAAGCGAATGGGAGGGGCATGATGGTCAAGGGAAAATGAGGGAATTAATCCCTCATCCCCATAGCAGCCATGCGGCTCATTATTGGAGCCACACATAGCCCGAGAAAGGAGAGGGAGGAGGGGAAAGTTTGGAGACGGCGTCGGATTTGTGCCGCCGTCGGAAAGATCAAAATCATTGTCGCTCGTCCATTCTTCTTCCTTGATCAAGGTGAGTGGTCAAATCTCGGCTTGTAGGTGAGGCGTGTGTCCTAATCGAATAGATGTGATAAATCGAGGTTTTTGCACGTCGTTTCTTATCGATTGATGATGTTTCTTGAATTCTCTAGTCATGTTCTTCATCGTTGTATGGATTTTGTTGTTAGACGATCATTTTGTGGTGATTCAAGGGCTGGCCGACTACAGAAAAAAGGGGAAAGGTCATGCCAAAATTTTCCCCAATTCCCTCGAGTGGTTTAAACCCTTGGATTGATTCCTTTTTGATGTAGACAATTTTGTGCAACTAGATCTTGTGATTTCATGGTCGAATTAACTTTTCTTTCTCCTTCATGAAGGCTCGGCCGACCATGTACCCTTGCTTGGGGTTCGACCGAGTGGAGAGGAGTGTGAATTGGATCGAGTACCTTGATTACATCTTTTAGGGGCGATGTTCATCGATTGAAATAGTAGATTTAGCGATTGATTATTATTTTTTTAATTTCGAGTAGATACATTTTTAAGATTTGTAGAAGAACACCTCCTTTAATGCGCATGTATGACAAAATACTAGGTATGGTATATGATTTATGATGTTTCCTTCATCGAAATCCTAATGCTATTATTGAAATTTCCATGCTAGATCAATTGCTATCTTGCTGGAATTTATTGATTAAATGCAAAATTTAATTACTTTATTGTTGAAAGCATGTTGTTAATTATGGTAGTGGTTGTAGAATAATTCCCTTGTAACTTATGTGTTGTGGCATAATGTAAGACCCGAGGTTTCCTAATATAAAAATTTCCTTTGTGCAGCCCATCGAATTGGGAACTAGCCGGGCCGAGTCGCGAAATCGCCGCGAGTAAGAGGTATAATTTAAATTTTAGCTCATTGGTTAATGCATTTTGGAATGTATAGGTTATTTGACACAAGTTGGATTAAAATCGGGTTCACGGATTGAATTGGGGTTCAATCCGGGTTTAGGTGAGTCGAGTGAGAGAGTTTAAGTGAGGAGGGGCATTGTTGTCAAAAAAAGGGTGGTGGGGGGGGGGAATAAAACCCCTCACCCCAAGCTGCCGTGCGGCTCAAGACAAGTTGAGCCGCATGTAGCCCGAGGAGCGAGGGAGGAGGGGAGGAGAAAGGAAGCTTTTGGGGCAGCGCCGGATCTACGTCGTAGTTAGTGAAATCGAGATCGTCTTCATCCCATCCATCCTCTTCTCTAGTCGAGGTGAGTGGTTGAATCAAGATCTCTAGGGTAGGCGGGTAGCCGACCCAAGTTATTGTGGATTTATTGATTTCTCATAATGATTTTCGTCGATTCACCGAATTTCTTCCGAATTTCCGCGATTTTAAGGGTCGGCCGCATGAAGGAAAAAGGGGCGAGGTTATGCCGAATTTTCCCCAAATTCCTAGAGTGGTCGAACCCTCTTGGACCGAGTTCTTTTCATGATTGGTGACTTGATCTTCCTTGATCATGGCCAAAGGTCCTCCCTTTCCACCCGGGTTAGTCTCGGCCGAGCATGTTAAGCCCATATTGGGTTCGGCCGAGCGGGTAAGAGGGGGAGAAGAACTCGAGTTGATTCATACTTACATCTAGAGATTTCCTCGTTAACTTATGTTATAGATTAATCACTCAATGGATGAATTGCTAATAGTGGTAGATTGGAAGTATCATGCTATAAGGAAATGTTCTTGATAGTACATACATGGTTAGGATTTAGTATGAGGTGTAGAGGATGGAAATGTATAATTATTTTCTATGTTCGAGCTCATTCTTTACCTTGTTATACCACTTGTTTCCTTATAAAAAATTAGAATTTAATTGCTGAATTAACCTCCTTATTTCTGCATTCCCATGTTATTATCGTTAATTTTTATTGTTGGTAATTATTGTTAGTAAATATTGTTGGTAACTATTGTTGGAAATGGTATACACATTTTCTTTTCTATGCATCATTGCTAAAATAAATCAAGAAGTAAGAATTTCTATACCTACGAATGGTAGTTACCCTAGAGGAACAAAGTGCATAGGTTTACACCTAGGGACAAATGATGGACATTAGTGTTCGGATAGTGCGACCCGAGAAAAAGGGTCGGATATGGGCAATGCCCGGAAAACACATATGGTATTTTTATAGAAACCTTGATTGTGTATTGTGTTTGAGATGGTCTACTGAGGAGTATTATTAGCCGAGCGGCTACCACACGACTCAATGGTGACTAGGGTCTTGAGATTGCACCAGTGGGTCCGCTAGGTGTTAGACCGGGGTGGGGAAGGGTCTTGAGATTTCGTCAGTGGACCACACTGACAGTAGACCCGAGTTGGGTGAGACTAGCTATCCCTAACCCGAAGGGTTTCCTGAGACTAGTGGCCATCCTAGTCGACGGACCCGGTGATTTGATTGTTTTACACATCGTATGACTCATTGAACTAGTTTCTGGAGGCCGATCTAGCCTGGTTTGCAAAGAGGGGAAGCTCGGCATGGCTGAGCCCCCCTTTTGCATGTGCTTAGGCCTATAGCGGCCGACTGGCATAAAGTCATAATTTTGGCATTTCTATTAGGAATTTAGTGTTTTTAAATTTAATATGATCTGTACATTTTATATTTTCTTGATCTTTATAATTGATCAACATCAACAAATCCAAAAGAAAGATTTGTTGTTAGTTCCCCGTTTTAATGGGGTCGTGCAGTGTAATTCAATTGATTTTAAATTTCGATCGTATCCATATATCCTTTTTTTTTTGTTATTCGATTTGGGTTGCTAACTCAATGGTAGAGTACTCGGCTTTTAAGTGCGACTATGATCTTTTACACATTTGGATGAAGCACCAAATTCGTCCAGACTATTGGTAGAGTCTATAAGACCACGACTGATCCTCAAAGGTAATGAATGGAAAAAGCAGCATGTCGTAATATCGTAATTCAAATATAAGAAAAATATAATAAAAAAAGAATTTCATTATATTTAATATAAATTTATATTAAAATTAAAAAATTACAAATTCAAATAAAAGTGGAACTTTGAGTTTATCTTACCGGATCGTTCCAAATTTTTTTGGATTTGGAAGGGAAGGGGACAAAACAAATTCACATTTACAGTTGAATTGGGTCTAGTAAATAAATGGATAGAGCCCTATGGCTCCAATTCTGGCCAATGTGGCCGGTGTAATTACTAAGTTGACTTGGCAAAATTGGTTAGCTTAAATTCCGCACTGAATTATATTGTCATATGTGTTACCTAACAGGGATTTAAGTGAAGGTTCAGAAGAACTGCTAACTGAGTTCCTCGTGAACTCACAATTTATTATGTTATTTTTGCAGAGCCCGACTAGTGAGGTACGGTCAGGTGGCATGGTGCAACTACAGGGCAAGTGGTGGCATAGGTCTTGTAGCAGGCGTCCATGTAGTCGTAGTCATGTCGTTTGAGTTGTTGGTCATGCACTGGGTGATCTTTGTAAAACATTTACTGCTTTCAAACTTGAAATGTTTTCTTGAAAAGTTGAGTTGCTTTCTTTAAACTTAAAACTATTTTGACTTTAATAAAGTTTGGTCGCCGTTTTATTTCATGACTCTCTTGTTGGTCCAGTGTTGTTTATGTGTATGATTTGTCAGTGCATGTAGTAGGCATCGGGGTACTGACACGTATCCTGGCCGGTCACGCGACCCTGAGTTGGGGTGTGACACATAATTGTATTCAGACATTTCTACACTTATGATATGTAATCTACATTTAAGGAATATGGCAATGATGCTAGATGACTATAAGGAATTTATAGGGTGCTTAGATTGTCGAAAAAAAACTAGAATGTAGACAAGCTAGGTTTCACACCTAGGGAATAATCAGCGGGCGCTAGTGTGCGGCTGATGTGGCCCGGAATAAGGGGGCCGGATATGGGTGGATGCTCGAGTTTTTAAATAAGGAAACTTTATAACACTTTGCTTGTGTATTGTGATTGCGATGGTTGGCTGAGAAGCAAGGACGGTCGGAAGGACTAATGCTTGACTCATCAGGTGATTAGGGCTTTGAGATTGCACCAGTGGGCCCGCAAAGTGTTAGACCCGGGTGGCAGAGGGTCTTGAGATTCCGTTAGTGGGCCACGCTGACGGTAGACCCGAGTTTGGTGGGACTACCTTTCCTTATATGATATGTGGGCCGTGCGGCCGAATTATTATCTTGTGGTATAGGCCGGCAGAGTAGAGCCACCAGTCCTTGAACAAGTTCTAGTGGCCGAGTGTTGCCCGGTCTGGTGGGGCCAGTTTGGCCGGTTGTATGGTTTATATAGGTTGGCCTTTGGGCTGGTCGTCATATCATGACTAGATTAGATCCCTATATTTATAATTGCTGACTTATATGCATGATGTTATTAGGGATTTATGTGGAGGTTAGGAAGGACCGCTCACTGAGTCGCATGTGGACTCATGGTTTATTTCTCTTGTTTTTGCAGAGCTCGACCAGTGATGTGAGGCTTGGAGTCATGGTGTAGCTAGAGGGCAGGCAGTGGCGTAGATCTCATAGCATCGTCTAGTAGTCGTAGTCGTGATGTCTAGGGTTGTGTTTTTTATATACATTGAGAAATGTTAATTTGAAAAATATGTATTTGACTTTAACTCGAGTTGTTCTTAATTGTTGGTTTGTTTAGCAAATCTTGTAAAAATTGTTGAATCTTCTTTAAAATTAAATGAAAGTTTGCATCGTTGTTCTTTTACTTGTATGTTTTCTGGTTAGCGTGTACTCTTAGTATCTTGTTATTCAATGTATGTGGTAGGCTTCAGGGTATGACATAGACCCTGGCCGGTCACGCGACCCTGAGTTGGGGAGTGACAAAGTTGGTCTCAGAGCTTTTGGTTAGGTCTTGACTATGACTAGGAGTTGGGTACCGTATGAGACATATGCTAGAGTGTCGACATACGGTATAGGTATGCTACGAGTTCTGGCAACCATGATTGCACTCAGCGCACCATGCGGTTAGTAATTTAAATTATAGTTGAATGAATTTTATATGTTAATGGGAGAATTGTTTCTCTTTTTCTCTTTATGTTAGTGTGATGGAGACTCATAATGCTGCACTGAGTGGTAGTGGAATTAATTCGGTAGAGCACCGAGGCTGAGGCAGGGAAAGAGAGCAATTCGAAGAGCAGGGACAAAACTCTATGGTTGCTCAACTGCAAGCTCAGGTGGCTTAGTTAACAGAGGCGCTCCTTAGAGAGTAGGAGTTGAGACATCAGATGTAGCAGCAATAGTAGCAGCAACCGCCGCCACAGCCTGTATATGTGGTTCCGGTGGTATCGAAGGTAGCCGAGATAGTAGCACCGATGATTAGAGTTCTAGGAGCCCCATCTTATGCAAACTTCGTCACGCTGAAGCCGCCAGAATTCACCGAAATAGACCGGCAGGTGGAAGTCACTGAGTTTCTGAGGGACTGCTATGAATTGTGCATGGAACTGGGGTGCTCATCAGAAGTAGTGGCTCGTGTGGGCGAAATGGCGACACTAGAGGGGGGGTGAATAGTGTGTTTACTATATTAATCGCCTAATTTCCAATTTAATCATTTTCTTAAATCGTTAGACAATTTGCAATTCGATGATTGATTGCGGAAGCGATAAATAATTAATCAATTAAAAACGAACAATCAATCAATGAAAACATAGAGATTTTATAGTGGTTCGGCCCCAATGCCTACTCCACTACCTAATCACCCCGCTTAGGATTTCCAAACTAGTTTTACTAAATTAGTTTACGTTTCCCTTATACACGAGGACTTTTCACCGAAGAGACGCACTCTCGACCTAAGGCACTTCCACACCCGGAAGTCACCGTCTTCTTATCGAGAGTCCTCTTCCACCTCAACCCTAAGGGACAACTAAACTAATCATAGTAACAACTACGTTTACACACACAAGTGGCTTTACAGCTTGCAAGGTAACCACTTACACAACAAGACCTAACACAAGGTCTTCACACACAAATTCAAATAAAATGTTAAATAACAGGTAAAAATTACAATCCAAGGAGCTTAGAATAAAACCAATAGTACAAGCTCCTTAGCAAGCCTTTGGCACCTTCAACTCTTCAGGAGGTAGAACTTGATCGAAACCCGAGTTGAGCCAAGCTTGTGCGCTTGAAGAAGATATTCGCAGAAGAAGCAGAGCGCGCTTTAGATCTTTTGGAAGGCTTCAAATCTTCCTCTTAGAATGCTCAATGAAGGCTGTAGAAGATGAGGAATCATATGAGGGTATATTTATACCCTCGTGAAGAAACGACTATTCAACGGATAGAAAACTATTCGTTACAGCCGCCAGTAGGAGCATCGGTCGAAGCATCGATCGATCGGTCATTCGACCGCTGCGATTTTCTCTGTGGTCGGTCGATCGACGGGTCGACCACTGAGACGCAAATCGCGAATCCGTGATCTTCGATCGACCCATCGGTCGATCGATGCATTTTGCATCTTCGGCTATTCGCAGATCGATCGACCGACTGGTCGACAGCCAAGCCTACTGCCCTTTTTGGGCTTCGATCGATCGATCAGGCCGGTCGACCGATAGACGCAAGAAGCTTGTGATTTCTCTTTCAGTCGACTGACACAAGCTGCGTCTGTAGCTAGCCTCAGTCTGGTCGACTGATCGGTCAACCGCTAGGGCTACTGCCCATTTTTTACCCTATTCGGTCGACTGCTCGGTCGACCGAATTTAGGCTGAGATTGTTTTCTTTAGCCTTTTTCTTCTGTGCTTCGTTTTCGGGTTCCGGCTTTCAACGAACATCATGACGGAGAGCTTTCCATGTGATCTTTGAGCTCGTCCGATGCGACTTTGGTGCACTCATCGATCTTCGGGAACTTTCGTGACAAACCCGGGCGCGACGATCAATGTCCTTTCAATTTTTGATTTCTTCCGATATTTTCGATCTAGGACATCAGACACTAATTGATATGGAACCTAAAAGATATTCTCAATGAAATTATTAGTCCCATGTTTGTTATCATCAATACCAAGATTAAGGCTAAGGTTGAAAACCTAAAGCCAACAATCTCCCCCTTTTTGATGATGACAAACATCCTTAAGAAAATATATCATTAAAGCATTAAGGATATCAACTAAGGGATTTCTCCCCCTATCAACATGCATATCTATATAATTAAACTCCCCCTATCTATATGCATGGATATCCTATATTTTCCTCCCCTTTTTAACTATACATTTCTCCCTCTTTTGACATATATTTTCTCTATAGACTTTTCCTAATTTTCTCCCCCTTTTGACATCAATCAAAAAGGGCAAGTAAGGTCTATCTATTCAAAGGGATAAAAAACAAGGATTTAGTTGAGACTCTAAAGGTATTTTCATGAAACAAAAACATCTCAACCAAAGGGATGGAAAAACTATTTTAATATGAAAACAAAGTCATACATGATATGTTCAAAAACTAAGTATTTGAATTCAAAATTAAATCATGTATGTTCTCATATAACATTTTTGATTTCATTCAAACTTTCAACGGACACAAGATCTAATCATTTAAAGCATGTTTGAGAAGTTTGAAATGAAAATGAAATGATTTGATCCAAATATGAACTTAGCATGTTTTCATTTGAAATAAGCATGAAAACTATGAAAATGCTAAGTCTCAAGATTTGCTATCTACTCATGTTTTTCTCATATTTAGGCATCTAGACATCAAACATGAGAAAATCTAAGTCCATGAATCAAGTTTGGGCTGAAGGTGAAATTTTTAATTCACTTTGTTGACTTAGGTCAACCTATACTTCAAGATTTGAAATACTAATTTGTTGGATGAAATTTTTTGATACCGATTATTGAATGAAATTTTTTGATACCAATTGTTGGATGAAAATTTTGATACCAATTGTTGAATGATCATTTGAAATGCATGTATCAAAATTCAACTCAAAATGAATTGAAAAATCAAAGTCCATTTTTCATCCTATATTGATTTTAATCAAAAAATGGATACTAGCTATCATCCAAAATATCAAAATCATTTCTAGGAATGATTTTACTCAAGAAATTGTGTGAATGATATTAGAAATAGAATCCAAATGGTGTATATGAGTTTTTATTGATGTTTTTGAAGAAGGATCGAAGTATCGGAAAGATTGATATTTCAAATAAGTGATACTTTAAGTTTTCGAAATCCAACTTCAAAAATTCATTTTAAATTTGATTCTTGATGAAACTTTTTGAAATTTTTACTTATAAAACTAGATTTTTCAGTGAATGTGTGGTTTCAAGAATCACCTGAGAATGATTTTTCTATAATTTTCTAGAAATAACTGAAATTAACACCAATTGTAGTTTGAAATTGTATTTATGAAATTTTCAGTTATTCTTAAAACTTCTTCAATTTTCATTCAAACTTTCATGACACCACATGATGGTCATGTAAAGAGTATATGTTAAGTTTGAAATGAAAATTAAGACCTTAAGTCACGATATCAACCTAGCATGGTTTCATTCAAAACTAAACTAGTTTTTATGAAACTTGTTAAGTTTCAATCCTAACATTTACTCATGGTTTTTCAAATTTAAACATTTGGGTACCTAACATGAGTAAACCTAAACATGTTCCACAAATATGGATTTAAAATGAGACCTTTAAGTCAACTTGTTGACTTGGGTCAACTTGGTTCAAAAAGAGGTATTCATAAAATTGACCTCTATTGTCATTTTATTCATATCCATATGAATTTTCCATTCTAAGAGCTTGGAAACATGTCATACCTATTTTTAAACATGTTTATGAAGTTTTAGACTTAAAATGAAATGACCAAGTCGATTTGTTGACTTGGGTCAAAGCTTTTTCAACCTTAAGTCCTCTAAAGTGATATTTATATCACATTTTTTATCTACACATGAATTTTTAAGACTGAACACCTAGAATCATATCATGTGTGTCTAAACATGTTTGTTTCATTTTTACCTTAACATGAAGTCTCTAAAGAAGAATTTTAACCTAGCTCAATTTCATAGATATCATGATATCATGAAATGAGCTAAGTTATCCAAATTTTTCTTACTCATGGAAAATCAAATATTTATCATGCATAATGAATCATGAGCATATAGAGACATTATTAAAGCATAAATATTCAAGTATTTTTCAAAGATTTTTTCAAAATAAAATCATACCTTATTTATTAGAAATTTGCCCAACCTTTCATTTCCTTTTTCATTTTCTCTTAGATAGCATTGCCTTTCATTAGCATACACAACTTGCAAGTAGACTTCATTAGTAAACTATGAAATTAAGGCTACTAGCAAGCTAACAAACTAACTAGCAAGGGTTCAATACAAAGTTTCATTTAAAACCTTAACATATGCTAGATAGTTAAGATTCATTTTAAGATGGATACCATGGTTTCAAAATGAATCTAAGAGATCCTAAGATATGAAACATTTGAGGAATAAGATCTCTACCTATGTTAAACTAGTTTGGACTTACAAGAATGTCTCTAATACCAAGTATCAACCTAGAGCAAGTTTCATTCAATGAAATTTGCCTCAGCACTAAAATTCTACCTACTCATGAGAATTCAAAGATTTAGCATGTGATTACCATCATGAGTATAGAGACATAATTTAATCTTAAGCAATGAGGTATAACACTAAGATTTTGAATTTACCAAGGTTATACCTTATTCATGATGATTTAGCCAAACTAATCTTTTTCTTCCTAATTAGCCTTCCTAAAATACTTATAACTTGCAAGTAAGCTACACTAATATTTTTAGAGAAAAAATAGCTACTTAGCAAGCTAACTCAACCAAAAAGCAAAGGGATGCATCAAGTATCATTATCAAATATCACTTTGCTTAAATGGTTTCAAATTTGTTTCAAAACGAAATCGAGTGATATCAAAATGAATTTTAAGAGATCACAATAATAATAAATGAAAAATATGATCTCCAACCCTTCCTATTGGTTGAAAACCGAAAGGCCACAATGTGCCTACGATTTAGAACCGCAAGGTCGCTTAGGCCCATTACAGGCCATCGGGGTCTCCGAAGAGACCGGAAAATCAAAATCAAAAATGTTTTTGAAATATATTAAGAGCGGGGAAAATCAATCAATTTTAAGCATGTATCATAACTCCAACTTAGATAAAGAAAAGGGATATAGGAGATGATACCGGAATAGTTTTGATGCCAACTTTACCTAAGGCATCATGGTGATTTGAAGTTGCAACCTCTTGGAGATTTCTCATTAAGATCTAAGGTCAACTTCAATCCTTCAATTTCTTTACCCTTGTGTGGTTCCTCCCCCTACTAAAGAGCATGATACCTTTGGTACCCAAATAGCTTTGGGTCCTTGGGGGTTAGAGGGCTTAGGAATCCAAAGTATCCTAGCAACACTTGGATTTCTCTTTAATGCGCAATCATAGATGGCATGCCCAAATACACCACAACAAAAGCAATGTCCATTAAATTTCTTTTTATTTTTGTTATGGACATGAGATTTATTCTTAGAATGCTTGACATGGAAAGGATGATGGTCATGAGCATTCTTAAGGGAAATATTTTTCTTTTGGATTTCAGGTTCAAAAGTGCATTGCCTAACATGAGATTTTGCATTAGAATGCATAGCATGAGATTTATGATGATCATAGGCATTTTTGAAGGAAATATTTTTCTTTTCATTTTTCTTGAAGGAAGTTGAGTTTCTCAAATTATGTGCTTCCTTGTTCAAAACCAAAATCTCATCTTTCAAAACTTCAATTGACTTAGGCATGGCATATAGTTGAGATTTCAATATATTGTTCACACTTACTATTTTTGAATTCTCAAATTTTAAATTTTTATTTTCAAGCTTTAGGTCCTTAAGCTCAAAATTCAACCTATCATGACATAAATCAAATGAGTTAGACTTCAATTTCTCATTTTCTAGCTTTAATTCATGCACATGAGAATTAAGCATTACATTTTCTTTTTTCAATCTTTTATTTTCGTTATCTTTTCTAACAAGCAAGACATACATTTTTTGACATTCATCCACTAGTTCCTCATATGGCATATTGAATGAACTAGACGAGCTAGTACTAACATTATTATTATGACTAGAAGGAGAAGAGTGTACCTCATCTTTGGTACTTATGAGGCAAACTTTTGAAGTAGCTTCATTGTCATTGCTAGAGGGTGCTTCAACTGTATGAGAGGTGGAGGTGGAAGCACTTGACCTCTTCCTTGCTTTGTTCTTCATGCTTGGGCAATTTTTCGTCACATGCCTCTTCTCTTTGCAAGCATGACAGATTACTCTTCTTTTATGGCTCTTGGTGCTACTTCTTTGACTAGAGGAGCTATGGGCATCAGAACCACGATTAGTAGTAGGTGTGTGACCATTGTCATCACCACATTCGTTAAAAGTGCCAATTTCTTCGTTTTGGCATAATCATATAAAACATTTAACGAGGCCCATAAATCAAAAGCCGAAGAACAATGCATGACATTTTCTAAGATGCCATTTGGTAATGTGCAAAGAATATAATTCATGGCACCTCCATTATGCTTAAATATTTTTTTATCTAATTCACTCCAATCAAGCAAGTCAACCTTAGGTTCAATGAATTCCAAATGTAGCATGTTAAAGACTCCAAAACCTTTAGTCTTTAAATAATTCTACATCTTATACTTCCAAAGACCAAAGTTAGAGTCATCGAACCTAGGGGGTGAAGACGCTACCGACTCTAGAGCCATTTCGAGATCGAGACAAGGTGTAGAATGGATGGTGAAATCTCAATCTACAAATCCGCTCTGATACCAATTGTGGGCGAAACGGCGACAATAGAGGGGGGGTGAATAGTGTGTTTACTATATTAATCCCCTAATTTATAATTTAATCATTTTCTTAAATCGTTAGACAATTTGCAATTCGATGATTGATTGCGGAAGCGATAAATAATTAATTAATTAAAAATGAACAATCAATCAATGCAAACACAGAGATTTTATAGTGGTTTAGCCCCAATGTCTACTCCACTACCTAAGCACCCCGGTTTTACTAAATTAGTTTACGTTTCCCTTATACACGAGGACTTTTCAACGAAGAGACGCACTCTCGACCTAAGGCACTTCCACACCCAGAAGTCACCGCCTTCTTATCGAGAGTCCTCTTCCACCTCAACCCTAAGGGACAACTAAACTAATCCTAGTAACAACTACGTTTACACACACAAGTGCCTTTACAGCTTGCAAGGTAACCACTTACACAACAAGACCTAACACACGGTCTTCACACACAAATCCAAATAAAATGTTAAATAATAGATAAAAATTACAATCCAAGGAGCTTAGAATAAAACCAATAGTACAAGCTCCTTAGCAAGCCTTTGGCACCTTCAACTCTTCAGGAGGTAGAACTCGATCGAAACCCGAGTTGAGCCAAGTTTGTGCGCTTGAAGAAGATGTTCACGGAAGAAGCAGAGCGCGCTTTAGATCTTTTGGAAGGCTTCAAATCTTCCTCTTAGAATGCTCAATAAAGGCTGTAGAAGATGAGGAATCATATTAAAAGAATCATATGAGGGTATATTAATACCCTCATGAAGAAATGGCTATTCAACGGATAGAAAACTATCCGTTACAGTCGCCGATCGAAGCGTCGGTCGAAGCATCGGTCGATCGGTCATTCTATCGCTGCAATTTTCCCTATGGTCGGTCGATCGACGGGTCGACCACCCAGACGCAAATCGCAAATCCGTGATCTTCGGTTGACCCATCAGTCGATCGACGCATTTTGCGTCTTCAGCTATTCGTAGGTCGGTTGAGCGACTGGTCGACCGCAAAGCCTACTGCCCTTTTTGGGCTTCGGTCGGTCGACTGGGCCGGTCGACCGACAGACGCAAGAATCTTGCGATTTCTCTTTCGATCGATCGATGCAAGCTGCGTCTGCAACTAGTCTGAGTTCGATCGACCGATCGGTCGACCGCTAGGGCTACTGCCCATTTCTTACCATATTCGGTCGATCGCTCTGTCGATCAAATTTAGGTTGAGATTATTTTCTTCAGCCTTTTTCTTTCATGCTTTGTTTTTGGGTTCTGGGTTTCAATGAGCATCATGATGGAGAGCTTTCCATTTGATCTTTGAGCTCGTCTGATGGGACTTTGGTGCACTCGTCGATCTTCGGGAAGTTTCGCGACGAACCCGAGCGCGACGATCAATGTCCTTTCGATTTCCTATTTCTTCTGATATTTTTGATCTAGGACATCAAACGCTAATTGATATGGAACCTGAAAGATATTCTCAATGAAATTATTAGTCCCATGTTTGTTATCATCAAAACCATCAAAACTGAGATTATGGTTAAGGTTGAAAACCTAAAGCCAACAGCTCGTATGGTCGGACTACAGATGAGGGGACTGACAAAGCTCTGGTAGCACACTTGGAGGGCTCGCAGGGTAGCAGGTGCGCCGCCTCCCACATGGGAAGAGTTTAGGGTGGCTGTGGTAGAACAGTACTTGCCAATGTGTATTCGCGACAAGCGGGCACAGGACTTTGAGATGCTGCGTCAGTCTGGTGGCATGTTAGTGTCAAAGTATGAAATGAATTTAATTGCTTTCCAAATATCATCCAACCCTAGTAGCATCTGAGACTGCCAGGGTCAAGAGGTTCATTGGGGGCTTGATGCCTTAGATAGGCTGGCTCATCCACTACACTGAGGATTTCATTCTTGCCCGGGTGGTGGATGAGGCCTTTCGGAAGGAAGCTTTGGTGCCGTTTGAGAGGAACGATTGATCGGCCAAGAAGAAATTTCATTCGCAGGGATCTGCAGGTCGATCAGGTCACTCTGAGGGGATTGTAGCTACCGCAGATCACTAGTAGAGCTGAGAGCAGGGTGGTAGCCAGGTCCGTGGGGGCCCAGGGTCTGGGACAGGGAGGCCGGCAGGGTCAGGGGGTGTTTCTTAGAAGTCAGATATGCTACAGTGTGGTCACTGTAACCGGATGCAATGGGGGGCTTGTTTTGGCTGCTCGTATGCCTGCTTTAAATGTGGTCAGGTTGGGCACTTTATGAAGGACTGACCGGACAGAGTTGGCTAGAGATCTGAGCAGTCAAAAGAAAAGGCGCCTATGTCAGTAGGGTCAATGGCTTAGAGAGGTCAGATGCAGAGCAGGGGACCGTAGGCTAGCCATTTAGAGAGATTGTCTGCCAGGGTTTTCGCCATCAACTGGGATGGGGCAGAGGCATCAAATGCATTGGTGACAAGTGTTGTACGAAATTGTAATTTTACGATTAAATACGGAAGCAATATAAACCAATTAAGCACAATCAAAAGATTACAATGCTAACACACAAATTTATAGTGGTTCGGCCCCAATGCCTACTCCATTACCAAAGCACCCCACTTAGGATTTCCAAACTAAGTTTACTAGATTAAATTGGTTTCCTTACAAGAGGATTTTGACCTGAAGAGACCCACTCTCAATCTAAGGCACTTCCACACCCGGAAGTCTCCGCCTTCTTACCGAGAGTACTCTTCCATCTCAACCCTAAGGAATACCTCAACTAATCCTAGTAAGCTATGTTTACACAAGTTGTTTTGCACCTTCTATACTCAGGTAACCACTTAGATCCAAGACCCGACACAAGGTCTTCTTACAAATTTAAATACACATAGTTAAGAAACAAAATAAAACCAATTTTATTACAAAAAGTGGAATAAAAACTTATCACTAATAAAATCCTCTTCTTTCCGAGCCTATCACCCTTGATGAACCCTTTGAAGAAGAACTCCTTGATGGCGAGGGATCAAGAGGTAGGTCTGATGAATTTTTCACTTTGAAGCTTTGAAATTTGGGAATGCTAAGAATCACTCTTTGAAAGCACTTTTTTCATCAAAAATCGTCTGGTTAGAGGGAGCAAAAGAAAGTTAGAGGAAGGTATTTATAGTCCCTAATGAAACAGTGGATCAACGGGCAAAAAACTAGTTGTTTCCGCCGTTCGATCACTTGCCGATCGATCGTCGATCGACCGCCCGCGACCACTGCGCCGTCTGTGGATAAATCGCGTTGTTCGATCGACTGAATGAATAGCGGACTCATCAATCCCCAATTCGGTCGACTGATTGGTCGACCGAAGCCGTTATGCTAGAGTCACGATTCTACGATCCTCAATTCGGTCGACCAAATTGGTCGACCGATGCAGTGAAGCTAGAAGCGCGACCTGTGATTTTCAATCCGGTCGATCGATCGGTCGACCGACGCACCTTCTACAAATTTTGGCTTCGATTGGTCGATCGACATAGTCTTCCGTGAATTCTTCACCAACTTCGATCGATCGACAGGTCAACCAAATGGCTACTGCCATTTTTTGGCATCATTTCGTCGACCGAATTGGCTACTGCCAAAATAAAACACCATTCGATCGACCGACCGGTCGACCGAACTTGATATGGAAGATTATATCTTGGCTTCCTCGTTTCGCGCTTTGTTTTCTGGCTTCGTTCTTCAGCGTGCTTTAACATTAAAGGATTCTCCATGCTGTCCAAGTTATTTTTGGTGTACGTATTAGTCTGTCTTGGAGATTGATCGAAAGACGTGAGGCTTGACGTATCTTTCATCGATCCTGCAATTTTCATACTTCAAGCATTTGTTAAATTGGTTTGTTATCATCAAAATAGTCATGAGGAGAATAGAGCATGAAGGAACAAGCCTTCAGCTAACAATCTCCCTCTTTTTTATGATGACAAAGAATTGACGATAAATATCAAGATGAAGTAATGTATGATGAAGTAATGTATCCGTTAATTATTATGAATCATAAATTGTTAAATGGATACATGGGAGCATCAAAGGAAATTAAGTATTCATTTAGAGCTCTCTCTATTGATATGCATATATTTTATAATTCTCCCCCTATCATCATGCCATACTATATATAATACCTGAAATGAAGTATTCATTTTAGTGCTCCTCCTATCTTTATGCATATATTTTCTAATTCTCCCCCTTTTGTCATCCATCAAAAATATCAAACACAGTAAGCATACATAAAGAAAATATCACTTACATCACTAATTATCAACCATAGTCAACCAAATACATATAAAGTCAATTATAAAACACATGTTCATAAGATAAATAGCATCAATACATCAAAGATGACTATTCGCCCTCAGGTGGTGGAGGAGGTGGTAGATGTGTCTGATAATATTGCCACATCTCATCCACTCTCCCATACATTTCATCAACTTGACAACCATACTCATCGATGCGCCAACCATGGTCACCGATCATGATACCATACTCGTCCATCTGACGATCGTACCCATCTATGCGCTCTGTTGTTTGTTTGTTCCATTCCAGCTGATCAATGTAAAACTGAGCAAAGCGATGCTCCAGATCTCCTCGTCGCCCAATGGGAGTGTTGGATGATGAACTCCCACCAGCATCGTTGTCGTCCATGCCTATGTCCTGCTCGGTCTCCTCCATGGGTTCTCCTCGCAATCTTTTGCCGCGCTAATTTTCAATGATCTTCATGCGACTCAGAGAGGAAGAATCTATGGTTTTGGGTATGGGCTCAATTTCAAATCTAGACCTATTTACCCCAGCTTCATATATGAAGTGAGAGATTACTGAGGCATATGGTAAGACTTATTTTTTCAAGGTATGAACTTCAGCTATATACCTAAGTATGAGATCAGGGACATCTATAGGAATGCGAGACATGACAAAGAAGAGTACCCTAGAACTCATAGTAGTGACCTCATCATAATGACCTGCTCTAGGAAGGATATTATACGAAATGATGAAATGCATAATCCTGATAGTGGTTGACAGTTTGATGCTTTGGGTAGGGATCATTCCCTGATAACCCTCAGGACAAATGGCTGATACAACTTCATGAGTAGGAAAATCCTCTTGAAAATGATGTGTGGACATCTTATAAACTGGTCTTCCTAATAGAGGAAACCCAAATGCATCTTTAATGTGGGATTCAGTTATTACTATGGATTTTCCTAGGATTTCAGACCGAATAATTAATTCATCACCATACCTTGCCTTTTCTATCACAAGGTTGGAGAAAAAGACTTTTATCAGGATGTGGCATACAGGTACTTGCTTTTCTAGAAATTCTACCCATCCCATGCTAACAAGTTTGCTTCTAATGTCAAATTGTTCTAAGTCACCTAAATTGACTGGACGTGTCTGCAAGATAGCTCTATCTACAAACTTAGCAGCTTGTTTCTTGCCTAAAGTGGTCAATAGGTTATCGAGTAAGGTTGGGAGTTTAGTCTTGGGTGCCATTCTGCAAGACAATTATGATGATGGTGTAGATGATTAGCTTTAGATGAGAGATGCATGCTTTTAACGCAAATAGAAGAAAACAATTTTTTTTTTTTAAAGATCGACATAGATTCATGCAAGGCGAAAAAGATTTTATCATTAGATTTCAAAATAAAGAATAAACAAAACAAAAAAAATAAAAATAAAAAGTAAGATTAAATTAAATGATCCATAAATGAAAAGAGCATACATTTTTAAAAAAAACTTGTTTTGGATAGATGAGGATGAGAAACATTTTTCTATTTGACCAATACAAAATTATTTTTAGAAGGGCAAAATGAATGTTGAGAAAAGCTCATGAAAGAAAGCAAGAGAGAACTAGTTCTTGACGATTTTTTTTATTAAAAAGTAAATGTTGAATCATTTGAAGAAGACATGAGATATTTTGATTTTTCTTAAAAAAAAACTTGTTTTTGTAGTAAACATGCCAAAGAGAAATTATCATCCAAGTAAAGTAAGCATGAATCACATTTTTATGTATGAATCAAGACACATTGAGAGAATAAGAGATAAAGAAACCACGTTTTTGAGTATAACCTCATGAATGATGGATACGGATCAAGCTTTTTACCTTGGAGAGGAAGTAAAAAGCCTAGAAGATGAGAAGAGAGGTTTTGGCAGCCGGTCGAATGGGCAAGGAAGCCCTAGTTTCGGGCTTAAAAACTTGATTTGAACGGTCAAGATTTAATCTGGCAAAAAAATAGGCGTACCAGATCGATTTATGCCCACTAGTCGATCGGGCGATCGCAAGCCGATCGATCGCTCGATTTGCCATGGGTTTTTAACTCTTTACAAAAAATTATTTTTGAGAGGTGTGAGCTTTTAAATTTTGTGATTTTTTTTACATGGACTAAACTTTATGAGGATTCCAAAAAATCAAGAATCACTCAAAAAGGATATCTCTACAATGTTCTAGAAATTTTACAAGATCTCAGTGGCATTTTTGAAAATATGAGTCATTTATCCACCGATTTCAAATTTTGTTCAAACTTTCTAGATATCAAGATATAATCATTTAAAACATGTTTATTAAGTTTGAAGTGAAACTAATGTCGTTTAATCAAGATATGAACTTAGCACAATTTCATTGAAAGTATGCTTGAAACCATAAAAGTGCTAAGTATCAAATTTTGCTATCTACTCATGTTTTCTCTAACTTAGGCACTTGGACATGTAACATGAGTGAATCTAAACATGTTTGTGAAGATTTAAACTCAAAAAGAGATTTCTAAGTCAAATTATTGACTTAGGTCAAGCATTTTCAATTTTGAGTCTCCTAAGGTGAGCTAGTTGTCATTTTATCCATTTACATATGATTTTTCAATTTTAACCACATGGATATAAATCATGAATAAGTTTAAATATGTTTATCAAGTTTCAACTTAAAATGAAGTCTCTAAGAAAAAGTTTTACCTAGGACACATTTCTTTCAAACAAACTTTCATGAAATTTTCTAAGTATCAAAATTTTATCTACTCATGATATTTCAATCAATTTTCATGAAAGATTATTCGTGTGCATAGAGAAATCATTTAATCAGGAAAATAGAGGTGTTATGCAAGAATTTAACCAAAATGAAACTCATACCTCATTTCTTGAGACATTCCAAAATTTCTACTTTCTTTCATTTTCCTTTAGCTTTCCAAATTTTAACACTTTCTCAACTTGTATGTTGGCTTCATTAGTATCATAATGAAATTATATACCAACTAGCAAGCTAACATACTAAATAGCAAAGGTTTAATACAAAGTTTCATTTAACGATTTTAACCTATGCTAGATAGTAGAGATTCAATTTAAAAAGTTGTCAAAAAATGAATCAAAGAGATCTCAAAATATAAAAAATTTGAAGAATAAGATCTCTAACCCTTCATATTGGTTGAAAACCGAAAGGCCACAATGAGCCTACAATTTAGAACCGCAAGGTCGCATGAGCCCATTACAGGCTACCTAGGTCTCCGAAGAGACCGGGAAATCAAAATTAAAAAATCATTTGATAAAACCATATCAAGAGCAGTAAGAATCAACTCGAATAAAGCAAGTATCATACACTCCAATTTGAATGAAGCATAGCAAAGTAAGGAGATGATACCAAATTAATTAGATGCTGATTTCTCATACCGAAGGCATCCATACGATGTGATGTTGCAACTTGGATTTGGTGAAGCTTTAAGTCTTCATGCAACTCCCACCGACCATCATCAACTCATCCTTGTGTGGTTGCTCCCCCTACAAGAGAAAATGAGATCTTTGGTACCCAAATGGCTTTGGGTCCTTGGGGTGAGTTGGCCTAGGAATCCAAAGTGTCTTAGCAACACTTGGATTTCTTTTAAATGCACAATTATGAATGGCATTGCCATATATACCACAACAAAAATAATTTTTATGAAACTTTTTCTTTTGAACATGAGATTTAAATGAAGAATGCTTGACATTTGAACTAAGATGAGCATAAGCATTCTTGAGAGGAACATTCATCTTCTTATGATCATGAGGTCTAGAGATAGAATACTTAACATGATAAGCATGAGGTGCAGGAGTGTTATCAAAAGTGTTATTTCTCCTTTTTGGATTCTTAAATGTAGAAGCTTTTGAAAATCCATTTACCTTTTTACTCAATACTAAAACCTCATCTTTTAGGTCATTCATGGATTTATATAAAGCATGCATTTGAGATTTTAACATTTGATTTTCCTTATTGATTTTTGAGTTTTCATTTTTCAAAATCTCATTCTCAATTTTGAAACCATTTTTCAAGTTTTCATTTGCAAGCTTTAAGTCCTTAAGCTCAAGTTTCAACATATCATGACAAGGATCAGATGAGCTAGATTTTAATTTCTCATTTTCTAATTCTAGAGCCTGCATGTGTGAACTAAGTCTAGAATTTTCATTTTTAATCCTTTTGTTTTGCTTATCCTTTTTCAAGAGCAAGGCATACATATTTTTATACTCATCCATCAATTCATCAAAATCATGAGAGGTAGATGAGTTAATACTATCATTATTATTATTAACACGACTAGAAGGAGAGGAGAGTACCTCATCATTATCATTCATGGGGCAAGCTTTTGAAGTAGCTTCATAGTCATTGCAAGAGGACGTTTCATTTGAATGGGATGATGATGTGGAGGCATTTGACCTCTTCTTTACCTTGTTCTTCATAGTAGGACAGTTCTTCCTTACATGCCCTTTTTCTTGGCATGTATGGCAAATCACCTTCCTTTTTTGATTTCTTGTGCTCTTATGACTAGAGGCACTATGGGCTTCAAAAACCATATTAGTATTGGGTGGATGACAATTGTCATCACTCCCCTCATGAAAAGTATTGAGCTCTTCGGTTATTGCATAATTATAAAGCATGTTTAAAGTAGCCCAAATATCGAATGCGGAAGTACAATGCATGATTTTCTCAAACACATTATTTTCCAAAGAGCAAAATATGCAATTTGTAGCTTTAG
The DNA here is from genome assembly GCA_034359265.1 of Canna indica. NCBI lineage: Eukaryota > Viridiplantae > Streptophyta > Magnoliopsida > Zingiberales > Cannaceae > Canna > Canna indica. The sequence continues at coordinate 44,644,360 of CP136893.1, forward strand.
CATTTAACTCAAACATGCTAATTTGTTCTTGGGTCCATGCATTCATGTCTTCCTTAGGTTCACTATATCTAATTTTTACCATGTTGAAAACACCTAAACCTTGAGTCTTTAAGAAGATATATATCCTTGACTTCCAAAGACCAAAGTTTGACTCATCGAACCTAGGAGGTGAAGATGCTACCGACTCTGGTGCCATTTTTCGGATCGAGAGAAAGTGTAGGAGAGATGGTGAAATCTCAAACTACGACCTGCTCTTATACCAATTGTTGTACGAAATGGCACACTAGAGAGGGGGTGAATAGTGTGTTATCTAAATCTATTTGCCTAATTTTGGTTTTAATCGTTTCTTATATTATTTAGGCAAATTGCAATTTTATGATTAAATGCGGAAGCGAGATAAACAAATTAAGCACAATCAAAATATTACAATGCTAACACACAAATTTATAGGGGTTTGGCCCCAATGCCTACTCCACTACCTAAGCACCCCGCTTAGGATTTCCAAACTAAGTTTACTAGATTAAATTGGTTTCTTACAAGAGGACTTTGACCTAAAGAGACTCACTCTCAATCTACGACACTTCCACACCCGGAAGTCTCCGCCTTCTTACCGAGAGTACTCTTCCACCTCAACCCTAAGGAATACCTCAACTAATCCTAGTAAGCTATGTTTACACAAGTGACTTTACACCTTCTATACTCAGGTAACCACTTAGATCCAAGACCTGACACTAGGTCTTCTTACAAATTTAAATACACAGAGTTGAGAAACAAAATAAAACAAATTTTATTACAAGAAGAGGACTAAAAACTTATCACAAATAAAATCCTCTTCTTTCTGAGCCTATCACCCTTGATGAACCCTTTGAAGAAGAACTCCTTGATGGCGAGGGATCAAGAGGTAGGTCTGTTGAATTTTTCACTTTGAAGCTTTGAAACTTGGGGATGTTAAGAATCACTCTTTGAAAGCGCTTTTTGAATGAGAAATCGTCTGGTCAAAGGGAGCAAAAGAAAGTTAGAGGAAGGTATTTATAATCCTTAATGAAATGGCGGCTCAACGGGCGAAAAACTAGCCATTTCCGCCTTTCGATCACTTGCCGGTCGATCGATCGCCCGCGATCGTTGCGCCTTATGTGGATAAATCGCATTGTTCGATCGACCGACGGGTCAACCGAATGAATCGCGGACTCCTCAATCCCAATTCAGTCAATCGAAGCTGTTATGCCTGAGTTGCGATTCTACGATCCTCAATTCGATCGACTGAATCAGTCGATCGATGGAGTGAAGCCAGAAGCATGACCTGCGATTTTTAATCTGGTTGACCGATCGATCAACTAACGCGCCTTTTGCCAAATTTTAGCTTCGATCAATCGACCGATCGGCCAACCGACGTAGCCTTCCGCGAATTCTTCACCAATTTTGATCGACCGACAGGTCGACCGAATGGCTACTGCCATTTTTTGGCATCATTCTTTAGCGTGCTTTGTTTTGCGGCTTCGTTCTTTAGTGTGCTTTAACATTAAAGGATTCTCCATGCTGTCCTAGTTGTTTTAGGTGTACGCATTGGTCTGTCTTGGAGATTGATCGAAAGACGTGAGGCTTGACGTGTCTTTCATCGATCCTGCAATTTTCATACTTCAGGTACTATTTTAATTAGTTCTTCTACTGCTTATGTTCTATTTGATCAGGGTGCCACGTACTCGTTTGTATTTGCCAAATTTGCTGCCGGATTGCCTATGGCACCTTCCTTGTTTGTTGTGTCGTATTTGGTGTCAACGCCAACGGGCGATGTATTGATAGCAGAATCAATCTTCCGTGACTGCGAAGTGCTAATCTGTGGTCATGTGTTGAAGGCAGAATTGACACTTCTGCCAATGCTTGAAATTGATGTCATCCTCGGCATGGATTGGCAGGCGAAGCACTTTGCGTCAGTTAACTGTAGGGCTAAGACTGTCCCGTTCAGTAAGCCCGGGTTGCCATAGTTCACCTTTTATGGATAAGGAAAGGATGAGCCAATGGGTGTCATTTCAGTTCTTAAGGCTCGTAAATTGCTGGTAGGTGGCTGCCAATCTTGTTGGCTTAAGGTTTTCAACCTTGGTCTTAATCTCGGTTTTGATGATAACAAACATGGAACTAATGTTTTATTGAGAAATCTTTCATGTTCCATATCGGTTAGCGCACGACATCCGCGATCGGAAAAATTTGAGAAATCAAAAAATCAGAAGGACGTTGGTCGACACGCTCGAACTCTTCAAGAAGTTAGAGTTTAGGTTTACGGTGTCTAGATATGTTGTAAATCCTCTTTATGATGCAAAGAACCCTAAAACTAATCCCGAATCCTAAAACATGAAAACCCGGAAACCTCCCTGAATTCACTAAGCCTAGGGAGCTCCTTGGAGGGCTATATGCCTAGATAGTTTCTTGACATAAATGGTGGTAATTGTTCCTTGGGTTAAAATTAGATAACGAGGTATTTTTAGGGATTTTTTGGAAGCCTTTAGCCTACCCTTATTTGACCCAAAAAATTAGAAAAGTTTTGTTTTCGGTAAATTTGTACTAGACCCCAAAAACTAGATTTTGATTCTTAAGGATTTTGATTTTTTAGATATTTTTATTGAATCCAAATGCGGACCGCTGAACTTGCAACTTGCGTCGGTCGACCGATCGGTCGATCGGATTGCGGATCGCAGGAATCGTGTCTGGCGGTCGACCCATCGGTCGATCGCACAGAGAGATTAAGCCAGTGGTCGCTCGAGCGGTCGATCGGTCGGTCGGCCGACGATCGACCGACATGTGACTGAACGGCGGTAACGGCTAGTTTTCCGCCCGTTTTCCGCTCGTTGAGTTGCCGTTTCTTTGAGAGGTTATAAATATCCCTCATCTAACTCCTTTAACTCCTCTTACAAATTTTATTATGCATTAAAAAGAAAGTTTTGAGCCATTTAAAGATCGATTAATAGCGCTCTGTTATTCCGTCAACATTTTCTCAAGCGCCCAGTTTTCTCCTCAACTCGGCTTCAATTCAAGCTCAACAACTTGGCGAGTTGGAGGCTTGAAGGTTTGGAAAAGAGCATCGATTCTTGGTTTTATTCTTTAGCTCTTTTCATTGTAATCTTTATTGTTATTTGAACGTGTTTACTTATTGAAGTTTAGTTTGTGTAAGACATAGTGTCAAGTCTTGGATCTAAGTGGTTACCTGAGTACAAAAGGTGTAAAGCCACTTGTGTAAACATAGCTTACTAGGATTAGTTGAGCTATCCCTTAGGGTTGAGGTGGAAGAGAACTCTTGATAAGAAGACGGAGACTTCCAGGTGTGGAAGTGCCTTAGATTGAGAGTGAGTCTCTTCAGGTCAAAGTCCTCGTATAAGGGAACCGATTTAATCTATTAAACCTAGTTTGGAAATTGTAAGTTTGGAAAGTGCTTAGGTAGTGGAGTAGGCATTGGGCCGAACCACTATAAACAATTGTGTTAGCATTGTTATTTTTGTGTATTATCTGTTTATCTTTATTACTCGCTTCCGCACTTAGTCATTCATTCGTAAATTGCCTAAGTAATCTAAGAAACGTCTAAAATTGAATTTAGGCTAATTAATTTAGTTAACACACTATTCACCCCCCCTCTAGTGTGCCATTTCACCCAACAAGTCTTTCTTGGCCTTCGTATCTATGGCTGAGGAAAAATGGGTCACGACTCATGAGGGTAGTGGAACTCCGGTGATCTGTGAGTTCCCTGATGTTTTCCCAAAAGAATTGCCAGGATTGTCGTCTAGAAGAGAAATTGAATTCTGCATTGAATTGTAGTCTGGGGCGGCACCGATCTCTATCCCACCCTACTGGATGGCGCCGGCCGAACTTCAGGAGCTAAAGGCGCAGTTGCAAGAGTTACTAGACTTGGGCTTCATTAGCCCAAGTGTGTCCCCGTGGGGTACTCCGGTCCTATTTGTGAAGAAAAAGGATGGGTCAATGCGCATGTGCATCGACTATAGGCAGCTCAATAAGGTGACAATTAAAAATCGTTACCCGCTGCCCAGAATCAATGACTTGTTCGACCAGTTGCAAGGGGCACATTGGTTTTCAAAGATTGATTTGAGGTCTGGATATCATCAGTTGAGAATCCGAGACTGTGACGTGCCCAAGACTGCCTTTAGGACTCGCTATGGCCATTATGAGTTCTTGGTGATGTCGTTTGGGTTGACTAATGCCCTTGTGGCCTTTATGGACCTCATGAACAGAGTGTTCAAAGAATACCTGGACAGATTTGTGATCGTCTTTATTGACGACATCCTAGTGTATTCCAAGAGCAAGGAGGAGCACTCCGAGCATTTGATGATGGTCCTGGAAAACCTCAGAGAACATCAGTTGTATGCCAAATTCACCAAATGTGAGTTTTGGTTAGAAAGTGTGGGATTCCTAGGTCATATAGTGTCCAAGGAGGGAATCAATGTGGATCCCGCCAAGATAGAGGCGGTAAAGGAGTGGAAGCGGCCGACCAGTGTGACTGAAGTTCGCAGTTTCTTGGGGTTAGCCGGGTATTACAGAAAGTTTGTACAAAATTTAAATAGGATTGCAGCTCCTCTGACTCGGTTAACCCAGAAGAAGGTTAAATTTGATTGGGACGGAAAGTGTGAGGAGAGCCTCTTGAAGCTCAAAGAATGTTTGACGTCAACACCAATTCTGGTCGTACCTTCAGGCTCGGGAGGATTTGTGGTATACTGTAATGCCTCTCGAGTTGGCCTGGGCTGTGTTCTGATGCAGTATGGCAGAGTGATTGCCTATGCGTCTCGCCAGCTGAAAGTTCATGAAAAGAATTACCCAGCACATGATTTGGAACTGGCGGTGGTAGTGTTTGCTCTGAAGCTATGGCGCCACTGTTAGCTGAAGGGTTCTTCCTTCATGCTTTATTCTCCTCATGATTATTTTGATGATAACAAACCTATTTAACAAGTGCTTGAAGTATGAAAATTGCAGGATCGATGAAAGATACATCAAGCCTTACGTCTCTCGATCAAATCCCCAAAACAGATAAATGCGTGCATCAAAAATGTATTGGATAGCATGGAGAATCCTTTAAAGTTAAAGCACGATGAAGAACGAAGCCGAAAACCAAGCGCGAAATGAGAAATCAAAAGATAAAATTTTCCAGCTTTAATTCGGTCGACCATCTGATCGACCGAATGGTGTTAACCATTGGCAGTAGCCAATTCGATCGATCGGTCAATCGACCGAATGATGCACAAAAGAGGCAGTAGCCGTAGAAGGCTGCGTCGGTCGACCGACCGAAGCCAAAACATGGCAGAACGCTTATCGGTCGACCGATCGGTCGACCGGATGGCAAAGCGCGAGTCAATGATGAATCATCCCTTGGTTGCAACTTCAAACTACCTTAATGCCTCGGGTAAAGTTGGCATCAAAACTATTCCGGTATCATCTTCTAACTTGCATTGTTTTATCTTAGTTGAAGATTATGATATTATGCTTAATTCTAGTTGATCTTCGTGCTCTCAATTCGTTTCATGAAATGATTTTTTATTTTGATTTCCCGGTCTCTTCGGAGACCTGTGTAGCCTGTAATGGGCTCATGCGACCTTGCGGTTCTAAATCGTAGGCTCATTGTGGCCTTTCGGTTTTCAACCAATAGGAAGGGTTGGAGATCATACTTTTCAAATTTTCATATTTTGAGATCTCTCGATTCGTTTTGGTTTCATGACGATTTTACTTGAAATGGATTTTTCACTAACTAGTTTAGGTTGAAATACCCAAATGAAGATTTCTATTTCACCTTGCTATTTAGTATGATAACTTGCTAGTAGATATGGTTTGATTACTATTAATGATGTATACTTGCAAGTTATTGTAAATGGAAGGCTACTTGCTAGTACATCTCATCAATGTGATTGCCATAATGGTCTATATGTCGACCATACTCATCCATATGTGCAATCGCATCATTATTCCAATCCAGTTGATCAGTGTGGAATTGGGCGAACTGATGCTCTAATATGTCCAACCGCTCATTCGTAGGAGGGTGTGATGAGCTGCCCTCGGCATCATCCTCGTCCTGATCATCATCATCACCATCACCGTGATTTGAAGGACCTCCCTGAGCGCGGTTACCACTCTGGTCACCAATAATTTTGATGTGGGTAAGGGTTAGGGTATCTATGGTTCTTGAGATAGGCTCTATCTCAAATCTAGATCGATCTACCCCGGCAAGGTAAATGAAATGGGAAATCATAGAAGCATAGGGTAGGGCTTTTTTTTAGAGGTGTGGACTTCAGCTATGTAGTGAAGCATAAGATCAAGTACATTTATCGGTCTACGGGTCATGACATAAAATAGAACTCTGGTGCTCATGCTGGTAATCTCATCATAATGTCCTGCCCTAAGCAAGATATTATATGCAATGATGAGGTGCATGATCCTAGCAGTGGTGGACAATTTGATGCTTTGCATAGGAAGGATCCCATGATATCCCTCTGGACAGATGGCTGAAAGTACTTGATGAAGTGGGAAGTCTTACTGAAAGGCTTGTGTAGTCATGTTATAGACCGAGGTGCCTAGAAGAGGAAAGCCAAATGCCTCCCTAATGTCTATGTCAGTGATAACTATAGGCTTCCCTAATATTTTGGACCTAAGGACAAGAGAGTTACCAAGTCAAAAAATTTCTATGACTAGGTTTGAGAAGAAGGCCTTAACTAGAATGGGACATACTGGGATATATTTCCCAAGATATTCCACCCAACCTATGGCAGCTAAGTGGCTTCTTATATCATACCGCTCTAGATCCCCTAGGTTCACTAGTCAAGTTTGCAAAATAGTGTGATTTGCAAACCGCGGGCTTGGGTCTTTCCTACTGCAATTAGGAGACGTTCTGGAAGAGTTGGTAACTTTGTTTTAGGCGTCATATGCAAGATAATCAAGAAAATACATAGAAGATTATTATCTTAAAAGTAGATGCATGCAGGTTAAGGTCTAATGTGGGAATGAAAAGAAATGAAAACCAGATTTTTAAATACAAAAAAAAAAGTAGAGATATTCAAATTAAGATAAAATGAATGCAACTCTTTTCTTATCTTCTTTTAAAACATCAAAAATCCGAACCAAAAGAACCATGTTTTTGAAAGCATATGTCAAATAAATCCGAAAAATTAAAGAACTTTTTCATCACAATTTCAATTTTTCATATATCAAATAATAAATCCAGAATTTCAATTTCTTCTTTGTTACATCTTTGTAGTAATTTTCTTTCTTCTTCATCAAACAAAAAGTGAGAGTGTGCATGATAAAAATTCCTTTTCCTTTTAAAATAGAAGGTTGAATGTCTAGTAGAAGCATTAATAAAGAATTTAATCCAATTTCTACAAACAAATACCAAGCAACAAACAAAACAAAAAAATGAAACATCAAGTCTAATACTTGTACTTCAACATTTTGAAAGAGAACCTCATAAAATGACACATTTTTAAACATCGAACACCAAGAATCCCAAAAGTATGTGATTCATGAAGAAATTTCAAAATAAAACCATAAAACATGAATTTTTACTTTTCTTGCTACAAATCTTGAAACAAAAACCATAAATCATCATCCATCATGCATAAAACACGAAATTACTCCTTTTAGATGTAGATCAAGTCATGGAGATGAGGGTAATGAAGAATCTACACTAACATGATGATCGAACTAACTTAAAGAAGAGAGCTAGGGCCTGGATTTTTACCTTAGGAGTGGAAGAAAAGCTTCAAAATCAAAGCAAGATGGAGAGGTGGCAGATTGAAATAAGCATAGGAACCCTAGTTTCGGTCTTAAGAAGCTAGGGTGAAGGGTGGGGATTAAAACTCTAGGCCAAATGGATGGACATGATCTTTTCTGTTCGGCGGTCGATCGGGCGGTCGCTTGTCAAGCGACCGATCAAGACTAATTGTGTTTTCTAGCTCATACAAAAAAAAATTCCCGGGAGAGATCTATACATCATAATTTTGTGAAACTTTTACCACATGAACGGGACTTCATGAGGATTCCATAAAATCAAGAATCACTCAAAACAGACCTCTCTATATGTAATATCCTAGATATTATTATTGATTTTCCACTATTGTTTGTGTTTGTCGACTCTTGGTCCGGTGCGAGCTTGCGAGCTCGGTAAGTAGGAATATGAATTATGCGATTTCTTTTTATGCGTAGATAATTTATTTAATTATTCTATTGCGTGCACTTGATTTACTAAATTATGTGGCATATGGATGTGCATGTGATTAATGCTTGTATTTAGCATAAGGTTAGTTTAGTTAGTGGGTTTGGATCCGGGTTGAGGCGGATGCGGGTTAAAGGAGGTTAGGGTTGGAAGAGATGGGGAAGCGATTATAAACCCCCCTCCCCCCCTAGGGCTATGCGGTTCCCTATTGGAGCCGCACAAGCCGTTTAGACAGAAGAGAGGAGCCGCCCAAGCCGCCGCCCCTCCCTTCCCTCTCTTGGAGCCGCCGAGCAAGGCAGCCGCCGCCCCTCCCTTTTCTCTCTCTTGGAGCCGCTGAGTCTCTCTCCTTTCCCCCTCTTTTGGAAGCCAAGCCGCCGGATTGGTGGGAGAGCCGCTGCCCCTTCCCTTGGATTGGAGCCGCCCCCTTTGGGGTCTTGGAGCCGCCTCCCTTCCCCACCTTGGTTGAGCCAAGCCGCCGCACCTTTGAGGCCGGATTCGGAGGCCGCTGGTCATAGAATTCTCTATTTCCTTCTTCCTAATCGGATGAATGGTTTTACCCCTCCTTTTCTCAGGTTTTCACTTGTGTTCTTGAGCCAATTTGGGCATTGTGAGTTCTTGATCATTTCCCGTTGATTTTGTGTTTTGATCGCCAAAATCCTGTGTACACTTGTGGGAGGGAACCCGGGGTTTCCCCTTTTTGGCTCGGCAACCCTAGGAATACCCTAGGGGTGCTCGGCCAAGGTGGAAGATGGGGTGCCCTCAAGGTATTTGATGAAATGCCTAAGAGAGGACCCTCGTGTATTTTTGAGATCTATGCGTTGAATTGCTTATCAATTTAGGTTTTTCTATGTTAATGCATGCTTCGCTATTAATCTATGATTTTTGGATAGTAATCATGTTTTACAAAGATAGGGTTTGATCTTAGTGTCATGTGTGTTCTTGATGTGGGTTCTTGATCATGAAGCTTGATTCTTGTTTAAAGATGATATTGGTTCTTGCTAGTCTTGTTTAATAAAGATGTATGTTGGAGATTTATCTCAAATTTTATAATTCTGTTTTGATGGTAATTAAAGATTTAATTTCTGAGAATTTCGGATTAATTACCATGGTATACTGAAAACTTAACCTTGCTGAAATTTCATGCGGAGTTGTTGATTCTAGGCTAATTTTGAAAACGTTGTTGTGATGTGTATAGTTTACTGAACATAGTTGTGTAACCTATCATTTCGACCAAAAAACATAGTTTGGATCCATAGGTCATACTTTGGAAGTTAGATTCGACTTGGGTGCACCGGTTGCGGGCTTGACAGTAAATTGAAAACAAAACCCTAAAATAAAATCCTAATCTTGGTGATGATAATTTTAATTGCATAATTAAATTCAAGAGGCAGCATAATCTGTTATGAATCAACAAATAAAGTTTATGCAGGAAATAAAACCTCATGGGTTTATGATGTTACGGATCTAGGGGTTTGGATCAGGTATTGGGTGTTGTAGATTTTCCCAATAAAGACATCCCCAAGACACTGTAGGAGACACTTGACTTAGTTTATAGTGCGCTAGATCTTTATGAATGGCGGAGAGGCTTGGCTTGGAGCCGGATTGCGGTCTTGGCCCAGAAGGTTGGATGGTTAATTCCCAACCTGTGTTTTAAAGGAATAAGTTCGAATGGGCGAATCCCGATTATTCCTACGTTATCTCTTTAGAACAAGTTCGGATGGGCAAATCTCGATTGTTCCTATGTTTCCTCATGGAACAAGTTCGGACGAGCAAATCCCGATTGTTCCCGAGTTTCTTTTAAGGAATAAGTTCAAATGAGCAAATCCCGATTATTCCTGTGATATCTTAAAGGGACAAGTTCGGACGGGTGAATCTCGATTGTTCCTTCGCGTCTCGTGGAGCAAGTTTGGACGGGCAAATCCCGATTGCTCCCGAGTTTCTTTGTTATAGGAAAAGCTTGGATGGGCCAATCTCGATTATCCTAGTAAACCTTGAGCATGAATTGTTGCCTTAGGGCAACGTAGGTTGAGGCCTATTGTACTTCACTACTAGAGTGTTGGATGCCTTCAAGCATGTGGTGGCCAGATGGCCTAATAGGTAGTCACTCCCTTGTGATTTCATTCCTGTTTGAGACAAGTGTTTTATTTTTTACTATATCTCTGTGTTTGGTTTCTTGTGGGGGTTGGTAGAGCCGCTCACTGAGTTCTTTTGAACTCACCCGTTGTCGTTTTTTGTTTCTTTTATAGAGCCTGACCGGTGAGGTGGGCTGGAGCACTTGGAGCGACTGGAGAGCAGAGGAGCCACATTGATCTCATAGCAGTCTTAGTCAGGGGTCGTAGCCAAGTTTTTTGGTAGTTTGTCATGCACCTGTGTGTTGATATTTTGGAGTTGTAGTCCCTTGGGGACATTCATGTCTTTTATTTCAGATTTTCATTTGTAAACGAACAGTTGAATGTTGATTTATTATTTTCACACTTTACTATTTTGCAAAATTGTCTCTAATGAAATCTGATTTGGTTTTTTCCTTTCATTTAAAATAAAACTCATTTTATTCTTTCCGCTATATTTTATTATTATGAGTTGGCATGTGCATGGGTTAGGCTACGGGGTATAGGCACGTATACCCTGGCCAGTCACGTGACCCTGAGTTAGGGCGTGACACTATAATTTTCTAAAAATCCTAGAGTTTGTAGTTGCATTTTTGTAAATATTTGGACTTTATGCAAATTCTTAAATTTTTATCGTAGTATCCACAAATTTGACAGGATATTGTTCGACCTCTCATAATAGGGTTTTTAAGCATATGAAATTTTATACTGAAATTTTGCGCAATTTTAATCATGTTTTTCAATATATCGACCCGACACATTTTTATTTACTCGAAATTATAAAATTTCCAAGTATCTTTCTAATCAAGATTTTGGAATTTTCTTATCAACAAATTCTTTCTAATCATGCTATTCCACTCAATTTACATGCAATTTTCACATATACTCAATTTCATCATCTAATCAAGAAGTAGAGGTGTAAAATGAATATTTTGCTAGATTGACGTTCATACCTCATTTCTTGAGAGACCCTAGATTTTCATCTCCCTTTCCCATTTCTTCTTACTTTTCTTACATTTGGAAACAAATAACTTGCAAGTAATTGTTATGAGTATCATAGTAAAATTTGTAGTATTAACAAGTTATTGTACTAGATAGCAAAGAGGGAATCAAGTATCGATTTTAAAACCTACTTTGCTAAGTAGTAGAGATTCATTTACAAAAAAGTCAAGATGATACTGAAATGAATCAAAGAGATCTCAAAATGTGAAATTTAGAAAAATAAGATCTCCAATCCTTCCTCTTGATTGAAAATCGAAAAGCCACAGTTCGCCTATGATTTAGAACCGCAAGGTTGCATTAGCACTTTATAGGCTACATTGGTCTCCTTAGAGACCAAAAATCAAAATCAAAAATATTTTTAAAATCATAATGAGAGTGAACAAAGACTCAACCGAATCATGCGTAGTATCATAAACTTCAACTAAAATTGGTCAAGGTTAGATAGAAGATGATACCAAAATATTTGATGTCAATTTACTTAAGGCATCTAGATGAAAGCTTGAAGTTGTAACTATATAAAGATCTTTCATTCAACTCTTTGGTCAACTTCAACACTCCATCAATCTTTCACCCTCGTGTGGTAGCTCCCCCTAAAAAAGAATGAAAAACCTTTGGTACCCAAATGACTTTGGGTCCATAGGGGTGAGTTGGCCTAGAAATCTAAAGTGTTTTAGCAACACTTGGATTTCTTTTAAATGCACAATCATAAATTGCATGACCAAAGATACCACAACAAAAGTAATGTCCATTAATTTTTTTCTTTTCATGAGGTTTACTATTAGAATGCTTGACATGAAGATGATGATAAATGCTAGCATTCTTACTTGAACCAATTGTATTTCTAGAGTTCTTAGAGGATGAATTGCTAGATTATAACTTTCTTGTTTAAAAAAATAACCTCATTTTTCAAGTCGTTCATGCATTTATGAATATCATGCAATTGAGTTTTCAACATGCTATTTTCATTTTTGAAAATGTCATTTTTGTTTTTCAAATCCTTAGTGTCAATACTTAAAACATCATGGCATGGTTAGAGACACTAATTTTTAGTTTCTCATTTTCTAATTTTACCTCATGCAAATGAGAACTGAGAGTCAAGTTTTCTTCCTTTAATTTCTTATTTGCTTTATCCTTTTTAACAATCAAGGCATACATGATTTTACATTCATCCATTAATTCATCATAAAGAATATCATAAGAACTAGATGAATTAAAACTAAGATTATGATTATCATGGCTAGAGGAAGACTATACCTCCTCATTGGCATTCATGATGCTAGCTTCGTAGTCATGATGAGAGGATGCTTCACTTGATGCAGATGAGTGATTGGAAGCATTCGATCTACTTTTTACCTTGTTCTTCATGGTAGGACAATTTTTCTTCACATGCCCTTTTTCATTGCATAGGTGACAAATCGCCTATCTCTTCCGATTCTTTGTACTTCTTTGGCTAGATACACTATGAGCTTCAAGAAATTCATTAGAATTAGGAGTATGACAATTGTCATCGACTCCTTCACTTAAGGTAATATGTTCTTCGGTTTTAGCATAATCACAAAGCATGTTTAAGCATCACCTAATATCAAACGTGGAAGTGCAATGCATGACTTTTTCAAATATAGCATTTTCCAAAGAACAAAAAATACAATTCATGGCTTTTGCATTTGACTCAAATCTATCTATTTGTTCTTGGGTCCATGCATTCATATTTTCCTTAGGTTCTTGGTATTTGGTCTTTACCGTATTGAATACACATATACCTTGTGTCTTTAGGAATGTGTACATTCTCCATTTCCAAAGACCAAAGTTTGACTCGTCGAACCTAGGTGGTACAGACGCAACCAACTGTAGTGTCATTTTTCGGATCGAGTCTAGATGTAGAGGAGATGGTGAAGTCTCTATCTACGACCCGTTCTGATACCAAATATTGGAGAAATGGTCACACTAGAAGGGGGGTGAATAGTATGTTAGCTAATCAAATAGTCTAAATTCTATTTTAATTGCTCTTGAACAACTTAGGCAATTTATGCCTTTGAAGCAATATGATGAAGCAAGTGATATAGCGATTAAATACAAACACCGTGCTTAGGATTTCACACAAGTGAATACAAGTGAATAGTGGTTCGGCAATACCGCCTACTCCACTACCTAAGCACCGTGCTTAGGATTTCACACACAAATCCACTAAATTACGAGTAGCTTACAATCAATGACTTTACACCGGAAAGACCCTAGACTCACTCTGGAGGCACTTCTACAACCGGAAGTATCCACCTTCACACCGAGTGAACTTTGCCACCTCAATTCCTAAGAACTACTCCTAACCTAGTTTACACAAGTGAGTTTACACCTTATACACCAAGGTAACCACTAACTTACAAGACCATACACTAGGTCTATTACACACTCAAATGAATCAATGTAAAACAAACCAAAAACAATTCTTTCAAGACAAGAGAGTGAAGAGGACTTATCACAATGAGAACACCTCTTCTTCTTGAGCCTAGCACCCTTGAAGAACTCTCCAATGAAGATACACTTGAGAATGAGGGATCAAGAGCTAGGTTTGAAAGATTTTTCAAGGGAGCTTTTAGAGAAGCAAGGAGTGACTCTTTTTAGTTTTAGGGCATCAACAACTTTTTTGGAGAGAGTTTGGAGAGGGTATTTATAAACCCCCAAACTCACCAACTCGTCAACGGGTGTTTTACTGCCAGTTGGCGACGTCGGGTCAAAGGCCGGTCGACCAACCAAGCGATCGCCCCAATGATCGGAGCCCTCTGTTGATTCTGGGCTCCGTTCGGTCGACCGCCCCTGCGACCAAACCTGGGAAATCAGCCTTTTTGTTGATTTCTTATTGTCTTCTTCATTTTCGAGATTTGGTTTTCGAAGTTCATCAACTTGGAGATATTCCTAAGAGTTTTACATGTGATCTAACTCTTCCAAAGCATCTTTGGTGCACTCGTCGAACTTCTAGAGATTTCTGCGCTGATTTGTCGTATTGAGACGATGCCACGTGCGATGATACCAATTTCATCCTTTATGAAAACCTACGACTTTCATGCTTTAAAAACTTTGTTAGGCTTGGTTTGTTATCATCAAAATAATCATAGAGAGAAAAGAACACAAGGGAGAAACTCTCAGCCAACAGTTGTGGCATATATGGGCATGTAATTTATGATTGTGCTTTCAAAATGAACTCTAGTGTTGTTAAGACACTTTGGGTACCTAAGCTCATTGACCCGCAAGGACCCAAAGCCATTTGGGTACCAAAATCATCATGTTCTCTTGTAGGGGGAGCTACCTCAGAAGGGTAAAGAGAAATGGAATATTGAAGTTGACCTTGGATTCAAACGAAAAATCTCCAAGAGGTTGCAACTTCAAGTCATCATGATGCCATAGGTATGGAATTTGGCATCTAGGTATATTTCGTATAATCTCCTAACTTTTCTTGGTTTCATTTTAGTTGGAGTATATGATACATGTCTAATTTGAGTTGTTTCCTCCGCTCTTGATAAGAGTCTTTTGAAAAATGATTTTTGTTTTTGATTTCCGGTCTCTTCGGAGACCTATGTAACCTATAACGGGCATATACGACCTTGCGGTTTTGAATCGTAGGCTCATTGTGACTTTTCAGTTTTCAACAAATAGGAAGGGTTGGAGATCTTAATTTTCAAATATTTCATATTTTGAGATCTCTGATTCATTTTGGTATCGTATCAAACTTCTTGAAATGAATCTTTTACTAGTTAGCAAAGTTGGATTTTGAATGAACTTGCTTGAAATGATTATGTCACTGTGTTACCAATGATTTTCTCATGCAACTTAAATCTAAGGTTAAATGGAAGGCTAATTAGAATGAAAAACATTAGTTTTGCTAAATTTTCAAGTATGAGGTATGATTTCAATCTTCACAAAATCCTAGTATAATACCTCAACATCTATGCTTCAATTATGTCTCTATATATGCTTATGATTAGAATTGCATATTAAATCCTTGAATTCTCATGAGTGAGTAGAATTTTAGTACTTAGGCAAATTTCAGTGAATGAAAATTGCTCTAGGGTGAATTTTTTTGTCATTAGGGACATTCTTTTAAGTCCAAACTTTATAAACATGTTTAGATATACACATGACATGTTTCTAGGTGTTTAAACTTAAAAAATCATGTCTAGATGGACAGAGTGATAACTAGATCACTTTAGGAGACTCACTATTGAAAAGTTTGACCTAAGTCAACAAATTGACTTAGAAATTTCATTTTGAGTCCAAACTTCACAAACATGTTTAGATTTACTCATGTTAGGTGTATATGTGTCTAAGTTTGGAAACCCATGAGTAAAAGTTAAAATTTGATAGTTAGCAATTTCATGATATCATCCTTGTTTTTGATTGAAATCATGCTAAGTTAAAATCTTAGGTAAATTACATTATTTTCATCTCAAAATTGACATACATGCTTTAAATGATCATATATTGGTGTAATGAAAGTTTGAATGAAAACTGAACATGATTTGAAAAATGACTAAAAATTACGAAAATGTGATTGAATTTTTGCAATATTCAGTTATTTTTAGAAAAATGCAAAAAATTAATTTTTAACTGATTCTTAAAATTGCATCTTCGTTGAAAAATCTAGTTTCTACAGTAAAAATTTCAAATTTTTTGATGAAGATTATGATTTGTTATGAATTTTGGAAATTGAATATCGAATCTTTAAAGTATCGTTCTTCAAGTACTTTATTTTTCCGATACTTTGAATTTTCATCCTATCTTCGAATGAGACTTCAAGTACGATATTTTGAATTCATGTAGGGTATCGTTCTACTCATTTGATGTAATACCCAAGATTTCCTAATATAAAATTTTATTTGGTTCAGCTCAGCGAGCCAGTTCGGGGACTAGCCGAGTTGAGTCACGAGATCGCCGCGAGTAGAAGGTATAATTTAATTTGTTGGTTATGTAATCAATGCTTTTATATTTTATAAGTTGAATTGAGACTCAAGTCGGTTTGGAACCGGGTTCGCGAGTCGAGTCGGGGCTCAATTTGAGCTCAGGTTGAGTCGAGTAGAGGATTAAATGAGTAATGGTTTAAAAAAGAAAAATATAAAAAGGGCCCCATCAGCTGTCGTGCAGCTCAAGAAGAGCCGCATGGAAACCGAGAGGGTGAGAGGAGAGAGAAGCGATCAAGGGGGAGGCGGTGCCAGAGTTCGTGGTCGTCGCCGAAAGTCGGAACGTCATCGATCTTCTTTCCCTTCTTTCCTTTAATGCTAAGGTGAGTGGTAGAACCTAGGATTTAAGGGAAGGCCCTAGCCGACCCATGTGATGTTGATTTTTGCCGATTGACGTGTGTTTCTTGTCGGATTATTGATGATTCTTGAATCTTGTTGGTCCTTCTTGTGATCTATGTGGCATATTGGTTACTTTTACGCGTCATTTTTGTGGTGTTAGGGTGCCGGAGGAATAGAGGAAAAGAGAGGAGGTCATGCCGAAATTTTCTCCAATTTCCTCAGGTCGTTAAAGCTTATAGATCCGAGTTTCTTATTTGATTAATTATTGTAGAGAACAATGAACTCTTAGAACTCGGTAGAAATTTCCTCTTCTCCACTCCTAAGGGATCGGCTGAGCATGATGTACCCATGAGTAGGGTTCGGCCGAGTGGGGAGAAGAGGGGAATTGGGTTAGAAATTATGTTTTCCCTTGAAGATCTTTAATTAGGTGCTTGTCATATGGATTATTTACATGATTAATACTTGTAGGGTAGTTTTTCTATGATTTCTCAATTAGTGGGAGATTTAATGTCATGATGGCTTGATTGTAGCATAATTATTTTGTATAGAACATCTTCTTTGAGACTTCCTACATTGATTTAATGAGGCTAAAATTTATTTTAATTATGTTGGAATTACATGTTTAATTGCAGAAATTACTTATTTAATGGCTGAAATCATGTGGATAATTATGGTAAATTTATTGTAGAATTATCTCATGATTTATACGCTGTGATTTATTTATTTCTAGCCATTCTCATGCCTATGACGTGCTGATTTACATTAAGGTATGTTATAGGAGACACTAGGAATTTATAAATGGAAATTTAACAAGGTTGTCTAATCTTTACATGGATCTTGGACGTAGAAACACTAGGTATTACACCTAGTGAAATTGAGCACTAAAGTATGGTTTGTCAAGGCCAGGGGTAGAGGCCGGATGCGGGTAAAAGCCCGGGAAGTGTGTAGAAAAATTTCAGAATACCTTGTATGTGTATTATGCTTGAGATGGTCGGGTTGAGGGGTGCCTTTAGCCGGCGCGGCTATTACCCGACTCAGCGGATGGTTTTAGGGTCTTGAGATTGCACCAGTAGGCCACGCTAGGTGTTAGACCCAAGTAGCGGGGGTCTTGAGAGTCCATCTATGGGCCACGCTGACTTTAGACCCGAGTGTTGAGTGGGACTAGCTATCCCTAACCCGTTGGGGGCACAAGAAACTAGTTGACCATCCTAGTTGATGGACCCGGTAATTGAATCGCTCTACGCAAATTCATGTGAAATATAACTTGTAGTGGTTGTTTGTCATTGCTTGATCATGTGGGCCGATTGGCCGAGTACTACCATGATATGAGGGCCAGTATGGCCGAGACCATTCCACAGGGTAAGGCCCATATGGGCCAAGTGGTACCTGTAGAGTAAAGCCATGATTGGCTGAGATAGTGCTTTAGTAGGATGCGATCGATTGGCCAGTTGTGGGATAAAAGCCAATATGTTTATTCCGCATATTATAATGCTTATCATTTTTATTATAATGGGGATTTAAGTGAAATTTCGGAAGAACCACTCACTGAGTTCCTCGCGGACTCACGGTTTTATTTACTTTTGTTTTGTAGAGCCCGACTAGTGAGGTACGGCTTGATAGCAAGGCACGGCTGGAGGGCAGGTGGTGTCGCAGATCTCGTAGCAGGCTGTTAGAGAGTCGTAGTCGTGTAGAGAGTTATTTTCATGCATTTGAGTCATGTTGCTATGTCATTTGGAAGTTTTAAACTTTGATTTCAAAATATCATTCATAATCAAGTGGATTTCTTTTGCTCTCATGTCAGTTTCGTTGCATTCATATTTTGTGATGTTAGATGCATGTGTTAGGCTTCGGGGTACATACACCTACCATGGTCAGTCACGCGACCCCGAGTTTGGGGCGTGACATTTGATGAGAAAAATCATTTCTAAAATGATTTTTGTTTCCTTGATCGATACACGAAAATATCAATACTTAAGCTTATACATGATTTGTAGACTTGAAATTTATTTATCATCTAATACTATCATGTATGACTTAGTCTCTTATTCAATGTTCTGTTTTAATCCCTTGGGTTGGTTGACTTCGTTTTCATGAAAACTAGTTTTAAAGTCCCAACTTTGACTTTTGATTGACTTTTCTTGCCCTTCTTGATTGATGTCAAAAGGGGGAGAAGAATGTAGGTAAAATGGAAGAAAATATAGAAAAACCATGCATATAGATTGGGGGAGTATAATTATTTAGATATGCATGTTGATAGGGGGAGAAATCTCATAATTGACTTCCTTTGTGTTTATATGAAAATATTTTCTTAAGGTTGTTTGTCATCATCAAAAAGGAGGAGATTATTGGCCTAAAGTTTTCAACCTTGGTCTTAATCTCGGTTTTGATGATAACAAACATGGAACTAACGTTTTCATGGAGAAATATTTTCAGGTTCCAAGTCTGTGAGAACCCAAAACATGAAAACCCGAAAAATAAAAAAACGGCCCTGAAATTCACTAAGCCTACGGAGCTCCTTGTTACTTAGGTAAAAACTAGTTAACGACATATTTTTAAAGAATTTTTAGAAGCTTTTAACGGATTCATATTTGACACGGGCGATTATAAAATTTCCGATTTTCAAAAATTTGTACTAGACATCAAAAGTTAGATTTTGATTCTTAAGGATTTTGATTTTCTAGATATATTTATTGAATCCAAATGGGGGGCAATCCTTATATAACATTTATGTTTTAAAATTATTGACTTGAAGTTAAGAATTGTTATATAAGACTTAGGGAAGACTAGACCTCTTAGGAAAGACTAGACCTTGCAGAAACTGCTCTTATAGAAGTTTCGATCGATAGTCCGATTGATGGTTGATCGACCAACCATTGACTGACGAGTGATCGGCGGAGGCTCAAAATCGACAAAGGCCTCTCGGTCGAAGACTGATCGCTCGAGCGGTAATGGCTCTTTTTTGAGCTGTTATGGTGTTTCATCCGAGCCTCACTTCCTTAGCTCTCTATAAATATATCTCCCCAACCTTCCTTATGTTCTCTAACAGTCATTGAGACATATTTTGATCACCATTGAGCTTGAGTGAGCCATCCTTTGTGTAAACCATTGCTTAGAGACAAAAACCATTGATCTCACCTTCAACCTTTAATTGTTTCATCATCAAGGCATCAAGAGGAGCTAGGACTTCTTGGTTGAGAGCTAAGTTTGTATTTTTTATTAATTGCTCTCATTTATTTGTATTTTTAGTGTTTATTTGATTGTATATCAAGTCTGTAAAGATCTAGTGTGTAGATCTTGAGTTTGGTGGTTGCCTTGCTGTAGAGGTCTAAATCCACCAGTGTGATTAGTTTACTAGGATTAGTTATGTTGTCTTTAGGGTTTAGGGTGGGAGAGTGCTCAGCTCTCGGTAGAAAGGCGGAGATTTACGGGTGTGGAGTGAGACACAATCTGAGTGAGGAGTGTTTGCATGTTCTGCATCGTCTGTCTCAACTCTTCATTGGTCCATCTCTACACCTCCATCGCCAGCCTCTGCTCCTCCATCGCTCGTCTCTACTGGGTGAGCTCCGACTCCAAGGCCGCTATCCAGCTTTGGACTTGCGCCCAGAATGTCGAGGGCCGCTCACCTGCAGCCGGAGGGGTTGGTGCCCCAAGTGGTCCGAGCACGGCGCGTGCATGGCCATTGTCTGTAAAGCCATCAACACGACCGTGCTCCCAGCCACCTGCAGCCTCCACCCAAGCTCCTGCGTCGAACTCCTCCAGTGTGCTTCCATGCTCGATCACAATCCTCGTGTATGTTTCCTACACGTGTTTATATTTTAAATATATATATAAACTATAAATAAAAATTATGTAAATCAAATAGACATAAATACTTACCATTATGATCGAAGCTCTGCTATCAACGTAGTCCCCCACTCCTCGTCGACGACGGTGAGTGCGCTCAAACACCTCCATCATCGACGAGCGATGGACGGCGCCGTCGTGGACACTAAATGATATTTTGTGATATTTTGAATTATAAATAAATTATAAGAAATAATTAATGCATATACTTACCGTCTTCCACGCACACTAACTACTCTACGCGGTTCTCCCTCGGGTGGTGGAGGGAGAATTTTGTTAGACCCTCGTGGCCTACATTTGGAAGACGATGGTCCTGGATCTGCGCGGTTCTCCCTCGGGTGACGGTGGGATAATTCTGTTAGGCCCTCGTAGCCTACGCAGGTTGTTCTTTAGTGACTTCAACTGTCATAGTATTTGGTGGAACTACCGTCTCAGTAACTGACTCAACATTATCATTTAAATGGAATTGTCCTCCAAGACTATCCAGAATCATTGTTCTATAAGGATTAGGTGGATTGGAAGAAAAAACATCAGTAGAAGAAGATTCACCATGAGTTTGGACAACATGATTGCTCGACATCCTGAGTTGACGTGACTCCCCGTGACAATTCCATAGAAAATATCTTGGTGTGAATCCTTTTGTATACAGATGCATTGTGATAGTTTCTCGATCCAAAAATCTTATGTTCGAACATTTCCGATACGGACATCAGATTTTATCACCACTAAGGAATTTTTTATTCGAGTAGGTGAAATTTAAGAAGTAAGTTACGCCTACTCAAAATTCGTCCGTTATAGCTCCACGATGAATTCGTTGGTACATCCAACTTCGATCTCCCGACATGTTCTGTCAAAAAGTTGGCAATATCTTTAGGTAATGTCTTTAGGTGGGATGGTCCTATTCTATTCAGGATTCATGTTATTTATATTGCACTTAGAATTTCTTTTAGTGATTAACTTCATTCAAAATTTTGGCAGCATCTCCCTACAGTTTTTCGAATATGCATATCATCTGGGCGCGTATCGGAGAACAAGGGAGATACAAGCCAAAATTTAAAAATGAATAATGACTAAAAGAAATAGACTAAGTGCAATATAAATAACTATGTTCCCAAATTGTCCAATTAGGGACAATTCAAGGATTGTTCGTCGTATAAAAGATCATTTTCTTCATTTACACGAACATACATCCCTCGAACGGATCTAAGGTTTTGCAAAATTAAAACTTGACTCGTCGATGCGTACGTGAAACGTATCAACTCATCGGTGCAAGTCCACAGCAGATGATTCTGCGCGAGTTCAAAGTGGACGATTCCGGCATGAGTCCAAAGTGGACGATTGCGGCGCGAGTCCACCATGGATGATTTGGTGGCGAGTCCAAAGAGGTCGATTCCGCACGAGTCCACCATGGACGATCTGGCCGCGAGTCCACAATGGACTATTCCGTACTACCTAACCTTTCAAATAATTATTCTAAATTACTCTAAAAAATTAATATAACATTAATATATCTAACAATTAATATAACAATTAATCTACAAAAGTAATCAACATTAATAATCAAAATTAACACTAATATAAAAATTAACCTAACAATCCACAACAATTAATCAACAAATTAAAAAACCTACACTAATCAACAATTAATCTAACTTAATTAAAAAATTAAAAAAAAACCTACACTAGAACCGACTGGCAGTGGCCTAAACCTAGGGTTTCGACCATTGCCGACCGGAGGGGGGAAGAAGAATGACCTGAATGGCGAGGAGGCACCGACGAGCGGAGAAGCAGCGGCCGGCGATGGCGATCAAGCGGAGAAGCGCGCATAGCAGGCGTCGGGCGGCTAACCAACAGACGACGGTGGAGGCGTCGGGGTTTGAGGGTTCAATCTAAGTCGAAGGCAGCGAGAGGTGGCAAAGTTCGACGGCGATGGAGGCGGCGAGGGTTCGAGCGCAGAAAGAAAGCGAGAGAAGAAGAGGGGTCGGGCGCGAACGCAAATAAAAACCTTCTTCACCGACGGCTCGGTAGCTGTCGGTAAATCGTAGATCTTCATTTACTATATCGTCGATGGCCAAAGCGGCCCTCTCTGAGCCATGATGATTTGTTTTTATTTTTACGCCGAGTGCGCGCCATCACTTTATCACTAATTGCCTCTCCTGGCCATTGCTAATTACTAAATAATATCACTGACGGCTCCAATAACCCTATCTAAGCCATGGCTGATAAGGTTTTTCATTTCGCGCGCCATGCACGCCATCGGATATGATCGACGGTCGGAGGCGGCTGTTTGAGAGCTGTGGCTGATGGTGTTATATTAGACATGGCTTGTGCGACCGTCGAAGAACTGTGGATTCTTCTGACTGCCGAGGCGGCCGTCGATGAGCCCCATAGCTGATAGCCAATATTCTAGTAGTGAAATGACATTGATACTCCTATCAATTCATTTGAGCATGGCCATGCATTTCTTTAGTCACACTCATCAAGGGGCCCAGAGATATCTCTCTCATATACGAGAGGGACAAATTTCTTCACGACACACATATTCCACTGCATGATTTATTCCTTGTCCAATTGTAGTCCATATAACCACCCGGTTAAAGGTGATGTTAGATTAGGTCAAAACACATCATTCCTCATGTAGGAATCCATGGTGACATAGGTCGGAGGACTGATATAGTCCACGCAGTATTCTCACGGTGGGTCTATCCGACACCATGTTCTCTAACATATGTCTATGGTCTGACTTTGATATCACATATCCATGACCAGTAAAACATGATCATCGTCAGTCACACTACATACTAGTCTTCATTCTTTATCGTTCCAAGATAATGACCGACTAGGGACTATTTAGAATAGGATTCCAACCGCCTTAGAGTTTTACTATCAAGACTCCTACTTGATGACCATTAGGCGGAGTCAACTATTTAGGAAATCTTTTATCAAGTCAAACAGGCTCATAATGAATAACAAGATAAAGTAAATGTTCCATTTAAAACAAATAGAAAACTGCAATGATAATATAGCTCCATTGGCCTAAGGCACACTACTAACAGATCATTCCCCATTGTGCTCCACCAGTCCATCATCCAGTCCATTGTGCTACACACTGTCTTATCTCTCTTCGGTTTGTATCGCCCGCATACGAAGCCGCAAGTTGTAAATCCGTTTACACTAAGATACACCAATATATGACTATGTTGTCCACGGTTATTGATAAAATAAATTAACACACTAACTCAATCTTATTTAAAGACATTATTATGTTTGCCACATCAAGTTCAGGGGAAGATTTAACCTACATCAAAACAAATCATATTATTGTTCATATATTACAAGTTTAAGAAACTGAATTTGCTTTAGTAGATAAAAATACCTTCGAAATTATTTGAGTCTGTTTACCATTGTTTTCTTTCACCATCAATTCATTCCTCTTTTCAATTGTTATTTTTTGGTGTTCTTCTCTTTGTTTGTCCTCTATAGTCAAATCTTCAAGTACTTGCTTTTCTTGCTTTGAAGGTTTGGCACATCTTGTTCTTCTTTTCTTGTAAGTTGCCAGTGGCTCATAATCTTTTCAAATGTAAGGGCGAGGGTCCTTCTTTTTCATTGTCCTTCTCTTGTAAGGGTTGGGATCCTTCTTTTATTTTCTCCTTTTCCACTTTTTTCTTGGGCTTTTTCTATTTCTTTTTCTTCTTTTTCTCTCCCTGCTGTGAATGTCCTCCTTCCTCCTTGGTGACTTTTTCTTGCATTTTCTCTTTCTTTTTCTTGTTCTTCATATAAACCTTCACCCACAAAGGAGTACTTATTCGGTCCCTTAGTGCATAGCTGTGGGTAGGTTTCTTAACAACACAATTCCTTACATTTGAAAGAGAGGATCTCACAATACTTCTCACCATACTCCTAAGAATAGGAGGTGAAAATTAATTTACAACAGGGATAGGGGAAGGACAATATTCCTAGTATATAGGAGTAGAGTGATTCAAAGGGGAACATTGTTTCCTTCTTACAGAAGTCTCCAAAGGATGACAATACTGTTGGTATATTGGAGTAGAGACATTCACATGGGGGAGTCATCTTCCTAAAGTGCCATTTTAATACATTCTTCTACATGTTTACTAACATATACAACAACAAAATCATCAAGAACTATAAAAATATCAAATTTATCCTGAAGACAAGGTAAATAAATCTTAGTTGACTAACATTGTATAATCAATTACAAACCTTTGCAAGATCATTTCTAGGGTCATCTTGATTTAACTCCTCTTCATCCTCTAGGGGCTCTAAATTTTTTATAACCTACAAAACAATATTATATGTATTGAGAATCAATATACTACCATGTATATTGAATAATTAATACAAGTCTACTTACAGAGTTTTGGTCGAGGGTTTCCAAAGAGCTTGGAGGGTCTTGTTCTGCCAAATTTTTAACTCTCATATAAGGACTCGAGGGAGAGTTTCTCGATTTTTAGGTTCCATAATATGCACATGTTCAAAGAACTACCCCTACAAATTATGAAGTATAAAATCCAATAAAATATTTTAAATTTAAAACATACACTTAATTTGATAGTATAATACTTACAATGAGTACAATGATGCAACCTCTCATGTAGGTTGTTGAGTGAATTGCTCCTGGATTCTTCTTAGCAGCTCTCATTTTCTCCCCAACTAAGAGGAGTTGCGCAGAGAAGTAACAAAAAAAAAATGGAACACAAACAATGGAACTGTGTAAGCTGAGGTACAAAACAAAATACAACAAAAAATATACAATATGAATAATCTACAAAAGTTGTCACGCCCCAACTCAGGGTCGCGTGACCGGCCAGGGTTTATATTCTACCCTGAAGCCTACCACATACATTGAATAGCAAAATACCGAGAATACACACCCACCGAAAAACATACAAGTAGGAGAACAACGGCGCAAACTTTTATTTTAAAAAAAGTTTCGAACAATTTTAAAAGAGTTGTAAAAACAAACCAACTAATAAGAACAACTCGAGTTAAAAATCAAATACATGTTTTCAAATTAAACATCACTCAGTGTATATAAAAAAAACAACCCTAGACATCACGACTATGACTACTGGACGCTGCTACGAGATCTACGCCACGACCAGCCCTCCAGCTGCACCATGACTCTAAGCCTCACCTCACCGATCGGGCTCTGCAAAAACAAGAGAAATAAACCATGAGTCCACATGGGACTCAGTGAGCGGTTCTTCCGAACCTCCACATAAATCCCCAATAATAACATGCATATAAGTCAGCAATTTATACATTTAGGGATCTAATCTAGTCATGATATGACAATCGGCCCAAGGACCATCCTGTATAAACCATACAACCGGCCATAACTGCCCTACCAGGCTGGGTAACACTCGGCCACTAGAACCTACTCAAGAATTGGTGGCTCGGCTCTACCCGGCCTTTACCACAAAATTATAATCCAGCCGCACAACCTACATATCACATAAGGTTAGTCAGAGCAATCACCGGGCCGTCGACTAGGATGGTCAACTAGTCTCAGGAACCCACCGGATTAAGGATAGCTAATCCTACCCAACTCGGGTCTACCGTCAGCGTGGCCCACTTACGGAATCTCAAGACCCTCTGCTACCCGGGTCTAACACCTAGCGGGTCCGGTGGTGCAATCTCAAGACCCAAATCACCCGCCGAGTCAAGCATTAGTCGTTCTGACCATCCATGCTTCTCAGCTGACCATCATAATCACAATACACAAACAGTGCATCCTAAAGTTCCCTTATAAAATTTTTTCGGGCATCAGCTCGTGTCCGGCCCCTCACACAGGGCTCTACTAGCGACACATTAGTGCCCGCTGTCCATTCTCTAGATGTGAAGTTAACCAATCAATGTTCGTGGTTTTTCCCAACCATATAAGTCACTAAACATTTCCTTAAGTGCAAGATACATGTCATAAACTTAGGAATGTTACAATACCGATAAATTTCAGCATATAACTATAAGGAACTCATGCTACGCAGTCTACTATCAATAGACACTTGATTCATATAATATGAAATTTAAATTATGCATTAAATCTACGAATCTCAGCAATTAGAAATAAAATTCCAGCACTATAAAATCAATGTAGGAGATCTCAAAGTAGGCATTCTATGCAAAATAATCATGCTACAATTATGCTTTCATATGAATAATTCCTTACAATTTGGTAATCATAGAAAAACTGCCCTATAAGTATTATAGCATGGTAATCAACCATAAATCAAGCCCCTAGTCATCGATTCTAATGAAAGTTTTATTCCTAATCTAACTCCTCTCCTTTCCCTCTCACTCCGTCAAACCCTATCTATGGGTTTCACCCACTCGGCCGAGCACATGGAGAAGAAGGAGGATCATGCTTTCAATCATCAATGATTCTCTACAATCCTATCTTCCTGGAACAAAAAAACATAGATTGCAAGCATTCATGACTCGAGGAATTTGGGGAAAATTTTGGCATGACTTCCCCAATTTTTCCTTGATTCGGCTGGCCTCTACAACAAGCAAATCCACACAACAAAATCAATAGGAACAACAAGAACTCAAAGAATCGGCCACGGATCAATTAATCATACGATTACGATGAGAATGGATCTCAAACGGTGGAAAACTCCAATCATAAGGGTCGGCTAGGGCCTTCCCTCCATCCATGGTTCTACCACTCACTTGATCAAGGAAGAAGAATGGATGAGCGACGACGATCTCGATCTTTTCGACGGCGGCACGAATCCGGCGCTCACTCCAAAGCTTTCCCATCCTCCCTCTCACTTCTCGGGCTACGTGCGGCTCCAATCATGAGCCGCACGGCTGCTAGGGGGATGAGGGATTAATTCCCTCATTTTCCCTTGACCATTTTGCCCCTTCCACTCACTTAGCCCCTACCCGACTCAATCTGAGCCCGATTCGAGCCCCGACTCGATCCATGAACATGATTTCGGACTCGACTCTACTAAATCACCATATGATTAAGAAGGAAAGGAACATTTATCAAATAAAATTTCATAAGGTATAAATTATACCTTCTACCCGCGGCGACTCCGTGACTCAACCCGACTAACTCCCGATCTGGTGCACTGCACCAAAATAAATTTTAAATTAGGAAACCTCGAGTCTTACAAAAGTCCATTGTGTCCTCCGGATCAGTTGAATTGTGTAACAGCAACATATGGTCTTCAATTGATGATCGGGTGCATGGAGAACCATCATAAATTTTTTTTTGACTTCATATATCCTTCTCCACTTGGTTTAACTAAAGATGAGGGCATTGGTATAATAATTCCTTTATCCAGAATCTCAATCAGAAGCGAAACATCGCTTGGCATAAAATTGACCCTAACACCTTTGAACCTGAAATTGGTCTCCCTAACTTGATGATTCATTATCAAGTAGATCACATTTCGTAGTGCAGAGAAGTCTTGGATTCTGAGGAATACTCCAAAGGGAGTTTTTTCAATTATCTCCCTTTGGTTGTCTTGTATGTGAACAGATTGTAAGAACCCACCCCAAGTTTTATCTACTCCAATTGATATGAACTTGCGGAAGCGATGGACAAAACATGTCCATTGAACCAATTGGGATTTGTCTTCTTTAGAGGATTTTTTCTCCTGTTGAGCTGGCTTCGTTGCAATATATATAAATAAATAAATTATTCCATTTAACATCCAAAAAATGGAAAGCAAATGCATAAAATATACAAATCAAACTTGCCCGCTTCCTTTTTCTACCCATGAGTAATATATCTCAAGCTTTCACACTGCAAAATCAATTTTAATGTTTCAATCACCAAGATACAATATATGATAACAACAATCATGATAAAGAATCACATTAAATAGGTATCAAATAAAGAACTAGAGAGTTTTGATAAAGTCTCTAACTCATTAGAGACTTTTCCAAAAAGTCTCCAACACAAAACTTACTATGCATCCGGGAGCCACGAAGATGTTCCGGGACCTAAGGCAGAATTATTGGAGGAAAGACATGAAAAGAGAAGTGGCCGAGTTTGTGTCTAAGTGCCTGGTGTGTCAACAAGTTAAGGCTGAGCATTTGAAGCCGGTAGGGTTTATCCAGAACCTAGAAGTACTACAGTGGAAATCGGAGAAGATAACCATGGATTTTGTGACAAGATTGCCAAAGTCTGGGAAGGGCAATGATTCTATCTGGGTAGTGGTGGATCGCCTAACCAATACTTCGCATTTTATACCGGTCAGGACGATCTTTTCAGCCGAGCAGTATGCGAGGTTGTTCTTGGATCGGATCGTCGCTTATCATGGTGTTCCGATTATGATCATCTCAGATCGGGGTACTCAGTTTACATCTCGATTCTGGCAGTCTTTTCAGGAGGCATTGGGCACTCAGGTTTGGTTCAATACCACATTTCACCCTCAGACAGATGGTCAATCGGAGTGAACTATTCAGACATTGGAGGATATGCTGAGAGCATGCGTCCTGGATTTAGAGGGCAGTAGAGAGAGGCACTTACCTCTGATTGAGTTTGCCTATAATATCAGCTTCCACAGCAGCATCGGGATGGCCCCATTTGAGGCATTGTATGGGCGGAGATGCAGGTCGCTTGTAGGATGGTTTGAGACAGGAGATTCCCTTATGATGGGGCATGACCTGGTGGAGGAGGCAGTAGAAAAGGAAAAGCTAATCAGAGAGAGGCTGTTAGCAGCTCACAGTCACCAGAAGATGTATGCTAATGGAAAGGCCAGGGAGGTAGAGTTTGTTGAGGGGGACATGGTGTACCTCAAGGTATCCCCTATGAAAGGGGAGGTGAGATTTGGTAAGAAAGGAAAGCTAAGCCCTAGGTTCATTGGGTCATTTCCTATTCTCAGACGCAGGGGAGCTGTGGCCTATGAGTTGGCCTTACCTCTTAGCATGGACCGAGTACATCCAGTGTTCCATGTGTCTATGCTGAAGAAGTATATTAGGAATGAGTGCCATGTGATTGAACCTACCGCAGTGGAGGTGGATGCAACAGTCTCCTATGAGGAGCGGCCATTTGAGGTGCTAGACTGTCAGATCATAAAGTTGAGGTCCAAGGAAATCCCCTTGGTTAAGGTTAGATGGGAGCACCATTCCGGCCAGGAGGCCACCTGAGAGGTGGAGCAGGATATGAGGGAGCGTTATCCTTCATTGTTGATGATTGGGTGAGTCCTTAATTTTCTTTTTTTGAAATTCGAGGACGAGTTTTATTTAAGGATGGAGGATTGTAATATCCTAGATATTTTAATTATATTTTCCTCTTATGGTTTGTGTTAGCCAGCCTAGCGGACTAGGCCGAGGTCGAGCCGAGTCGACTCATGGTCCGGAGCGAGCCTGCGAGCTCGGGTAAGTAGGATTTTGGATATGAAATTTTACTTGAGTAGTTAAATTTATTTAGCAAATGGTGTATTGATTTATTATGTCGCATGTGGGCGTGTGTGTATTGGATGGTTATGTGGAGAATATGATTAATTAAGTTAATTTAAGTTAGCGAGTTCGGGTTCGGGTTCGGCTTGGGGTGGATGCGGGTTGGATAAAGGGTTTAGAGGGGTTAGGGTTGAGGAGGGAGTATAAACCCCCCTCCCCTTGGCTTGTGGCTCCCTCTTTGGAGCCACGCAAGATTTTGAGAAGAGGAGCAAGCCGACAGACAAGCCGCCCCCTTCCTCTCTCTCTCTCTCAAGCCGCCGCCCTCAAGCCAGCCAACCGCCGAGTCCTTCCCTCTCCTTTCCTCCTTCTTCCTTTCTTTTGGAGCCAAGCTGAGAGGAGCCAAGCCAGCCCCTCTCTCTTCCTCTCTCCCTCTCTCCAAGCCGGCGGCTTGGAGTGAGCCACTGCCTTGTTCCATCCCTTGAGTCGAGCCGCCATCTTTTGAAGCTAGATTCGAGGGCCGGCATCCGAGATTTCTCCTTTGTTCATCCTTTCTATTTAGGTGAGTGGTTTTACCTCTCCTTTCTCGGGTTCTTGCTTGGTTTTGAGCCAATTTGGGCTTAAGGGTGCCCTCAAGATGTTTGGTGAAATGCTTAAGCGAAAGTTTTCGGTGTTCTAGAGGTCCATGTTTTGTATTGCTTATGAAATCGAGTTCCTATATGTTCAACCAAACCTTGTGTTTAATATGTGATTTTTAGATAAAATCATGTTTAATAGAAAAATTGAATCTTGATGTTGATACCATGAGGGTTCTTGAAAGAGGGGTTCTTGATCATAGTGCTTGTTCTTGTTCATGATGTTGTTAGTGCTTGTTAGCCTTGTTGTTAAACATGGAAATTGAGAAATTTATCTCAAGATTTATATTCTGTTTAAATGATAATTGTGGGCTTAATTTCTGGGAATTTTGGATTTATTTTTATGCTATGCTGAAAATTTGATGTTGCTGAAATTGCTTGCTGAAATGATGAATCTGTGTTATTTTTAAATTGCTTGTTATGATGTGTGTATTTATCTAAACATAGTCATGTAACCTATCGTTTCGACCAGTAAACATAGGACACACTTTGGAGACCAGATTCGGATTAGATACATCAGTTTCGGGCAGAACAGTAAACTAAAACAAAACCCTAATTGTGGTGAACTAAATTTTAATTGCATAATTAAAATTGGGCAAAAGGGTCAGCATAATCTGTTATGCCAACATGAGAAGTTTCTTCATGAAATAAAAGCACATGAGTTTATGACATTACGGGTCTAGGAGTTGGAGTCGGGTATTGGAGTGTTGAGACACTTCCCAATAGGAGCACCCGTAAGACACCGTAGGAAGAATTTTGACTTAGGTCATGGTGCACCATATTTTATGAATGGCGGAGAGGCTCATTGAGGAGCAGGATTGCGGGCTATGCCCGGGAGGTTGGATGGCTAATTCCAAACCAACAGAACAAGTTAGGAGGGTCTTTCTTGATTGTTCTGGTTTGGCCTCGTGGGATAAGTTCGGAGGGCCTACCCGATTATCCCTGAGGTGGTTTTAAGGAATAAGTTCCAAGGGCCTTTCCCGATTACTCATGTGATATCTTTTAAGAGTAAGCTCGGAGGGCCTACCCGATTACTCCTATGATATCTTAACGGGGCAAGTTCGGATAGGTGAATCCTGATTGTCCCTACGCATCTCGTGGAGCAAGTTCGGAGGGCCTTTCCCGATTGCTCCCGAGTTTCTATATACTAGGATAAGTTCGGAGGGTCTTCCCGATTATCCTAGTATGTGTTGTGACTTAGGGCATGGTAGGCTTAGGCTTGTTGTTCTTCACCGTCAGGGGGTTGGCTGCCTTCGAGCAGGTAGTGGCCAGATGGCCTGTTAGCTGGTCACTCCCTTGTGACCTTTTCCTGCTCGAGTCAGGAGTTTTACCATATGCATCTTATCTGTGATGTTTGTTTTTGTGAGTGTTGGTAGAACCGCTCATTGAGTTCTTAGCACTCACCCGTTGTCATTGTTTTGTTTTGCAGAGCTTGATCGATGATGTGGGCTGGAGCACTTGACGCGGCGAGAGGGCAGAGGAGCCGCATTATCTCATAGCAGTCCTAGATAGGGTCGTAGTCGAGTCTTTGGTAGTGTGTCTTGCACTTTTGTTGATATTTTTGAGTTGTAGCCCTTGAGGGCATTTATGTCATTTTACTCAGATTTTATTGTATTTGGTCTGTTGGACTTGATGTATTATTTATGTATTTTTATTCTTTTGTTAAAATTGATTTATGATGAACTCTGTTTTGATTCTAGATGAAATAAAAACTTGTTGACTTCTTTCCGCTATTGTTTATTCTTATGATGTTGGCATGTGCATGAGTTAGGCTGCGGGGTATAGGCACGTATATCCTAGCAGGTCACGTGACTCTATATTTAGGACGTGACAGCTTCACCTTTTCTAGTGCCTCCTCCACCAGGTCAGGTCCCATCATAAGGTAATCCCCTGTCTCAAACCAGCCTACGGGCGATCTGCTTCTCTGCCCATACAATGCCTCAAATGGGGTCATCCCGATACTGCTATGATAGCTGTTATTGTAGGCAAACTCAATCAGGGGTAAGTGCCTCTCCCAACTACTCTCCAGATCTACAACACAACCTCTCAGCGTATCCTCCAACGTCTGAATGGTCCGCTTCGTGTGACCATCTGTTTGAGGGTGAAATGCGGTGCTGAACCGAACCTGAGTGCCCAATGCCTCCTGAAAAGACTGCCAAAATCGAGCCGTGAACTGAGTACCCAGATCTATGATGATCATAACCGGAACACCATGATAAGCGACGATCCGATCCAAGAACAACCTTGCATACTGCTTGGCTAAAAAAGTTGTTTGACTAGTATAAAATGTGACGTCTTGGTTAGGCGATCCACCACTACCCAGATAGAATCATTGCCCTTCCGGACTTTGGCAATCCTGTCACAAAATCCTTGGTTATCTTCTCCCATTTCCTCTTTGGTACTTCTAGGTTCTGGAGCAACCCTGTCAGCTTCAAATGCTCAGCCTTAACCTGCTGACACACCAGGCACTTAGACACGAACTTAGCCACCTCTCTTTTCATGCCTTTCCACTAATAATTCTGTCTTAGATCTCGGTACATCTTCGTGGCTCCCAGATGCAAAGTGTATGTGGACCAATGAGCCATCTCTAGCACCTGTCTGCGAACCTCGGCCATATTTGGCACCACTATTCGATTCTTAAACCTCCATACGCCCTCCGAGTCAACACCGAACCCATTATCTGCATCTCCCCTACTGGCCAGATCCTTAGTGAGAGCATAGAAAGCATCCTCCTCTTGCGCTGCTCGCAACATATATACCAACGTGGACTGCACCCTCAAGTGAGCCATCAGTGCACCAGAAGCTGAAACTGACAAGTTTGCCCCGCCATCCAAACATGTAGCCAAATCCTGGGCCAACGGCCTCCTCCTGACTGCCAAATTCGCTAGACTGCCCATAGACTTCCTGCTCAAAGCATCAACTACCACGTTAGCTTTCCCCAGATGGTAAATGATAGTGCAGTCATAGTCTTTCAAGAGCTCAAGCCATCTTCTCTGCATCAGGTTCAAGTCCATCTGGATAAGCAAATACTAGAGGCTCCTATGATCAGTGAATATCTCACAAGCCTTGCCACAAAGTTAGTGACGCCATAGCTTCAATGCGAACACCACTGCTGCTAGCTCAAGATCATGAGTCGGGTAATTCTTCTCGTGAACCTTTAACTGCCTGGAGGCCTAAGCTATCACCCTACCATTCTGCATCAACACACAAATCAAGTCGACCCGGGAGGCATCATACTAAACAACAAATCCGCCTAAGCCCGAGGGTACTGCTAGAACTGGTGCCGACGTCAAGCGATCCTTGAGCTTCAGAAAGCTCTCCTCGCACTTACTGTTCCATTTGAACTTGACCTTCTTCTAAGTCAGGCGGGTCAATGGCGCTGCAATCCTGGAGAAATTCTCAACAAATTTTCTGTAATAGGCTACCAACCCCAGGAAACTACAGATCTCGGTGACATTAGTCGGCCTCTTCCAATTCTGAACTACTTCTATCTTTGTGGGGTCGACCTTTACCCCTTCCCTGGACACCACATGGCCAAGGAACCACACACTCTCTAGCCAGAATTCACACTTAGAGAATTTGGCATAGAAACGGTGCTCCCGGAGAGTCTCTAGAACCATCTGCAAATGCTCAACATGCTCCTCCCTGCTCCTGGAATATATCAAGATATCATCAATGAACACTATCACAAATTTATCCTAGTATTCCCTGAACACTCGGTTCATCAGGTCCATAAATGCTGCAGGTGTATTAGTTAGCCCAAAGGACATCACCAGGAACTCAAAGTGCCCATACCTCGACCTAAAAGCAGTCTTGGGGACGTCACTGCCCCGGATCCTCAACTGATGGTACCCTGACTGCAGGTGAATCTTAGAAAACCACTGAGCTCCCTGAAACTGATCAAATGAATCATCAATCCTGGGTAGCGGGTACCGGTTCTTCACCCCCATGTTAAGCTGTCGGTAATCAATGCACATCTGTATGGACCCATCTTACTTTTTCACAAAGAGCACTAGAGCACCCCAAGGTGAAACACTTGGGTGAATGAAACCCAACTCAAGCAACTAGGACTTCAACTCCCTCAACTCAACTGGTGTCATCCGATATGGTGGAATGGAGATCAGCTTCACCCCTAGCTGCAAATCAATACAAAATTCGATCTCCCTCTCTGGAGGCAACATTGGCAACTCCTCTGGGAACACATCAGAGAACGCACACACCACAGGCGTCCCCCCGATGTCCCTACCTACACCTCCGTCGCCCTCTACCACAGACACAAAGGCCAAGAAGGACTAGCATCCACCCAGAAGTAGCTTTCGAGCCTTGAGAGCTAAAATTGCCATCAACAAATCTCCCCTTCCCTCACCCTGGAAGGTAAATTAGGGCAATCCAGGCTTACTAAAGGTCATAGTCTTAGCCCTACAATAGCAGAACCTACAACAAGATTACCTGATACTACTGCCCCGAACGCCTCAGCGCCCTCTTGGTTCATAGCAAACACCCATGCAGCGAGCCTCTCTGAACCACCAGCTCGCTGGCCTCCTCCCAGAGTCTGACCCCTCTAAGCTACGGAACCCACTGACATCAGTGTCTTTCCTTTAGTCTGATCAGGCTGCTAACTGCCCTTGCTAGGACAATCCTTTTTGTAATGCCCAGTCTGCCCACAGCTGAAACATACCTCTGAATGTCCCCAGCAAGCTCCCCAGTGCTTCTTTTGACATCGATTACACTGCTGCAGCCTAGGTCTCCACTGCGAACCTCCAGATGATACCCCTGGTCCTGAACCCATGTGGCCTCTGGAATTGTTATGACCTATGCCATGCAATGGATCTATTGTCCTGAAAGTCCCCTTTCAGTGAGCTGGCCGACCCCCCGAAGGCTGGGGCTGAAACTTTTTCTTCTGGGGACCATCATGCCTGTCTGTCGGTACTAGTGCCTCCTTTCGGAGCGCCTCATCTACAACCCGAGCAAAGGAAATGTCCTCTGTGTAATGGATGAATCTGGCGATCTGCGACCTCAATCCCTCAACAAACCTCTTGACCCTGGAGGTCTCTGTGGCTATCAAGGTGGGATGGTACTTCGAGAGTCGGGTGAACTTCATCTCATAATCTGTCACCGACATACTGCCCATTTGACACAGTAGCTCGAATTCTTTAGCCCGCCTGTCTCAAATGCTCATCAACATGTACTTCTCTATCATAGCAGCTCTAAACTCCTCCCAGATCGGCGGTGGTGCAACTGCAGCTCTGTGGTCCCTCCAAGTGTGAAGCCAATCTTTGGCTGGACCTCTCAGCTGTGACCTGATCAGTCGAGCGGTCGTCTCAGAAGAACAACCAAGCTCCCTGAAGAGCTCATAGCAATCTCCCGGAAAACTGGTAACCTCCACCCGCTGATCTGTCTATGTAAACTCCGGTGTCCTGCAAAATCTACATATGAAGGTGTTCTGGGGGCTCTAACCACAGATGCTACTGGCTAGACCACCTCTAGTACTGCAGGTGCACCCGGTACTGGTTATGGCTGCTGCTTCAGCTCCTGCTTCCCGCAGAATGCCTCAGTCAGCTCAGCCATGGGATCCTATCCCACATCCTCTCGGGCCTGCGGTGGTCTCCCTCGACCCTGGCCCTGGCCTTGGCCTCGGCCTTGGCGCTCATTAGAGTTGTTGTCACTACCGTTCCTTGGAGCATCAAAGGCCTCCATCAATCTGGAATCACTAGAAAGCAAATATCAAAATTAGACAATTTAATTCACCCTAAGTCGTTAAGTAACTTAATCACAATTCGCGCTGAGGTGCATACCTAGCCCATTAATCTCATAGCATACCCCTATCGTATACAGACATGCTAGCAATGCCCTATAAGGTGACAACTCTAGGTCGTAGTCAGACCGAACCACATGCTCTGATACCACATTGTCACGCCCCAACTCAGGGTCACATGATCGACCAGGGTATATGTGCTTATACCCCGCAGCCTAACCCATGCACATGCCAACTCATAAAGAAAGCAGAAGAACAACAACTTTTATCAATAAAAAAAACTAAAATAGATATTTATTTCAAAACATCAAAGTTTTAATAAATAGTTCAAGTGTGGAAATAAATGAACCAAAAAGTAACAGTTCTTTTAAGAAATAAAAACTGAATAAAAAATATGAATGTCCCCACGGGACTACAACTCCAACATCAAATCACAAGTGCATGACAAAACAACTACAGACTCGACTACGACCCCTAACTAGGACTTCTATAAGATTATGTGGCTCCTCTGCCCTCCAGCCGCGCCAAGTTCTCCAGCCCACCTCACCGGCCAAGCTTTGCAAAACAAAAGCAAAACGACAACAGGTGAGTTCAAAGAACTCAATGAGCGGTTCTACCAACCCCCACAAAAAACCAAACACAGATATAATGCATAAACCAAATTTCTTGACTCAAGCAGGAGAAGCCATAAGGGAGTGACTAGCTAATAGGCCATCTGGCCACCAATTGCCCGAAGGCAGCCAACACCCAAACGGTGAAGATCAACAGGCCTAAGCCTACCATGCCTTAAGGCAACAAAACATACTAGGATCATCGGGTAGGCCCTCCGAACTTATCCTAATACAAAGAAACTCGGGAGCAATCGGGATTGGCCCGTCCGAACTTGCTCCACGAGATGCGTAGGAACAATCGGGAATCGCCCTTCCGAACTTGCCCCTTTAAAATAACACAGGAATAATCAGGATTTTCCCGTCCAAACTTATTCCTTAAAAACACATCAGGAATAATCGGGATAGGCCCTCTGAACTTATTCCACGAGGTCAAATCGGAACAATCAGGATTTTCCCATCCGAAATTGTTCCAAAAATAACGTAGGAATAATCAGGATTTGCCCATCCGAACTTGTTCCAAAAATAACGTAGGAATAATCAGGATTTGCCCATCCGAACTTGTTCCAAAAATATCATAGGAACAATCAGGATTCGCCCATCCGAATTTATTCCTTTAAATATAGAATCTTGGGAACAATCAGGATTTGCCTATCCGAACTTATTCCACAAAATACGCAAGAACAATCAGGATTTGCCCATCCGAACTTGTTCCACAGGTTGGGAATTAGCCATCAAACCTTCCAAGCCTAGCCTACGATCCGGCTCCTCAACGAGCCTCTCCACCATTCATAAAGATATGGTGCAACATGATCTAAGTCAAGTCTCTCCTACGGTGTCTTAGGGGTATCCTTATGGAGAAGCGTCTCAACACTCTAATACCCGACCCCAACTCCTAGACCCGTAATGTCATAACCCGTGAGGTTTTATTTCATGCATAACTTATTTGTTGGTTCATAATAGATCATGCTGACCCCTTGCTCAATTTTAATTATGCAATTAAAATTTAGATCACCAAGATTAGGATTTTGTTTTAGCTTTCTATTAAACTCAAAATTGATGTATCTAACCCGAATTTGGTCTCCAGAGTGTATCCTATGCTTTGGTCAAAACGATAGGTGACACGACTATATTCAGTAAAATATGCACATCATAAACAAGATTTCAAAATCAGCCTTGATTCATCAACACAGCATGAAGTTTTCAGCATAATAAGGTAATTAAATCCGAAAAATTTTAGAATATAACTCCCAAAATTTCCATCACATCAGATTCATAATCCTTGAAATAATTCTCACAAAACCATATTTATTAAGCAAGAACAACAAGTATCACAACCCTCTTTAACCAATAACCAACCTTTATGTTCAAGAATTTAAATCAAGAACCCTCATGCCTTCAAGATCAAATCCATCTTTGAAACACATGATACATTTCCAAAAATCACATATTTAATATCAAGCATGAATTTAAATTATAAGCATCAAAATTGATGAACAAATTGAATCATAGAAAGCAAGATAATCTACACCCTTCACTTAGGCATTTCATCGAACACTTGGAGGGCACCCCCTTTCTCCACCTTGGTCGGGCACAACTAGGATCATCCTAGGGCTGCTGAGCCCCATAGGGGAAGGTTTAGGGCCTCCTCAAACACGGCACACAAAAAGATCAGTGATAATTCGAGAGATCATCTAAAAATAAATCAAAATCATCATAGCCTTCAAGAACGACTTCAAGAACTCGAAGAAACCCAAGAATTAAGAAGGAGGGTAAAACCACTCACCTAAATAGGAAAGATGATTAGAGGAGAAATCCCGATCGACGGCCTCCAAATCTGGCTCCAAGAGGTGGCGGTTCGGCTCCACCAAGGGGAAAGAGGGGGCGGCGGCTCCTCCTCAAGCCGACAACTTGGCTTCCAAGGGAGAAGAAGGGAGAGAGAGAGAGAAGAGGCTTGGCTCGGTGACTGCAAGAAAGAGGAAGGGAGGGGCGGCTGGCGGCTCCAATAGGGAGCCGCAAGCCCTAGGGGGATAATTTATAACCCTTCCCACCTCTTTTAACCCGCATCCGCCTCAACCTAGATCCATACCCACTAACTTCTCGACCCGCTAACCCACTAAACTTAATTAAACCCAAATTAATCCCATGCTCCACATAAACATCCAACACATGCACACCCACATGCGACATAATTAAACAATCATGCATACCCAACATAAAATTAATTAAATTTATCTACGCAAGCAAAATTTGCATAACTCATATTCCTACTTACCCGAGCTCGCAAGCTCGCACCGGACCATGAGTCGACTCGGCTCGACCTCGAACTAGCCCGCTAGGCTGACAAGAACAAACAACAAAGGAGAGATAAATAACAATATATAGGATATTACAGTGGCGTACCCAGGCCGGTCACACGAGTTTTGAGATGTGACATTTAGGGACTATTCATGGGTAATCAACTTAATGAGGCAACTTTTTCTTCATATGTTGCATATTTTCTCATAAAGATTGTGATGAACCCCATGAACCCAAGCAAATGATTCCGAGGCCATGATGGGATCATGCCAGTGAGACTTGAAATTCAGATATCCATGTTCTAAATGTTCCTACTCGTAGGATCACCAATGAGGGGATTGGTGATTTCGTATAGACTAGTGCACTTGGTACATGCCCTATACGATAAGGGATAGCTGATCTCATAGTTACCTATGAACCATTATTAATGTACAAGAACAGGTGCTTATTAGGGAATCAGTTCACTGAACGGACTTGCACGAGAAACACAAAATGGAATCCTTACATGAGTGTCAATAGGATATTCCTTGGACCTGAGATTGTCATGGTTCCCTTGTGAGTGACGACCTATTGCTTTGGTGCTATCCCTACATGGACCTCAACGTCATGTGCTGGGTATTATTGGGCATGGAGAAGCATTCATGGAGGTAGGTGAGAAACCAACATGGAATCGGTTACTCCTACTAAGAGGAGATAATGTCCTAGATGTCCTTACAAGTGTCAACTTGGAAATCTCTGGCCATAGTAGACTTGAAGTCAGGAAGATGTTTTTGATGTGACACGCCCCGACTCAGGGTACCCGTGACCGGCCAGGGTATGAGTCAGTACCCCGAAGCCTACCCTATGCACTAACCAACAACTCACAAAACGATAACTAGAAGATATCAAGTAATAACCAAAACAACAATACCAACTTTATTAAATGTTCGAAATTAGTTTGATTACACCAAGTTCTAAAACATCACAAGTTTCAAGTAAGCATTCGAAGGTTTTTTTCCAAATAAAACATTTCAAAGTTTTACAGAAAATAACACAGTGCATACATCAGACTCTAATAGACACGACTACAACTAACAACTGCCAACTATGAGATCTGCACCCACGCCTGCTCTCCTGCACGCCATGCCACCAAGACGTACCTCACTGGTCGGGCACTACAAAACAACAATAAAGAAAAATCGTGGATTCACGAGGAACTCAGTGAGCGGTTCTTTCGAACCTCCACTTAAAACCTCGGCAATCACATATATAAGGAATTAATATAAAATCACATTCCATAAATAATCAGTGTGCCAGTACGGTTGAGTGGATGAACCGGCCGCTCGGGCCCATATCCATGATGAACGCTTGGCCAATAATGGCCTAAAGTATATATAGAAGTTTCGGTTCTTCCTTCTACTTAACCCGACCGGTCGGCCTACTCAAACCAGCCCCTATGGGCTCCTCAATTAGAAACTTTTATGCTTCGAATCCGTCAACTAGGATGGCCACTAGTTTCAGAGATCCTCCGGGTTAGGGATAGCTAGTCCCACCCACTCAGGTCTACCGTCAGCGTGGCCCACTGACAAAATCTCAAGACCCTCCACCACTCAGGTCTAACACCTAGCAGGCCCGCTAGTGCAATCTCAAGACCCTATAAATTGCTGAGTCGTGTGGTAGCCATTCGGCTAATGACACTTCTCAGTAGACCATCAACCACAACCCAAAACTAGGTTGTGCAAGTATATTGTGTTTTGATTTTCGGGCATTGCCCATATCCGACCCCTTACCCCAGGGTCACATTGTTTCCTTAAAGGAAGAGCCTAGTAAGTATATCTTGTATCTAGGTTAAATGGAACCACTAGTCACCTAAACCATTCTCCCTAGATTGAGCGAACTTGCCGACTATGAAGGCACTCGCCCTACCATTGTCACGTCACTTACCAAATTAATCATGGGTTGCAACATCATGAAAAAACTGAATTAAAGAGGTAAATAATTCAGTGATTAAACCAATAAGGAACATACACTAAGCATAGCAATAATTAAACACGATATGAGGAATTAAATGAAACCTTTCTTTGAATACATATACCATAACCATCATATCCATATAAGCATTAGCAAGAACATTTCCAAAATGTGATGATGTAGATCTATCACTAAACAATTCACATGACAAGTGAGAAATTTTGTAACATGAATATGAATTAGCATCGAACGTGAAGGTATGAACAACTACTCAAAATCATTCGGTTCCCCCCTTTACCCTTGCTCGGCCGAACCCTATAGATGGGAAGGGGCTAAAATTTCATCCATAA
This sequence comes from Canna indica, assembly GCA_034359265.1. Classification (NCBI taxonomy): domain Eukaryota; kingdom Viridiplantae; phylum Streptophyta; class Magnoliopsida; order Zingiberales; family Cannaceae; genus Canna; species Canna indica. Next base: position 44,685,772 of record CP136893.1, read on the forward strand.
TTTATATGCATTGGTCTACCGATCTAATGTTTAACAAGAAAACACAACTCGAAACCATGCATTTTAACTCAAGCAGTCCACACTCCCCACTCATACCACTGCCCGGCCGACTCAAGCAGGGTAAACCCTTGTTCGGTTGAGTTCTCAAATTGAAGGGGCATGGCTGCAACAAGAACACAAAATAAATCCATCAATCTAACATATCATGAACACCAAAGCGATCTACGGGCTGCGAAACGAGCGAGGAAATTTTTGGGGAAAATTTCAGGATGACCTTTCCCCTATTTTCTCAACTCGGCAGCCCACAAAATGCGAGAAAACATGATCTAATACATAAAATCACTGATACATACATTGATTTAAAACTCTACTCAAAGAAACACATCAATCAGCAAGAACTCGTGAAGAAAAATCAAATTTCAAATCTCTTAGGGCCGACCACTAGCCTCCCTTCAAAAGCTACACTAACCACTCACCTCGATTTGATCTAAAGACAAGATCGAAGAAGACGAACTCTGAGATCCCGGCGTCGACGCGAGTTCGGCACTGATCTCCCTCACCTCCTTGGGCTGTGAGCGGCTCCTCCCTTGAGTCGCACGACTACAAAGATGAGGGGTTTTATTCCCCTCATCACTTGACCCTTTTTCCCCTACACAATGACTTAAACCCCTCTCATATGACTCCACCTAACCCGGTCCGAGTCCCGACTCAATCCGCGGACTAAACTCAACCCAAACTTGAGTCAACAATATGATCATCCACTCAACCACTAACACTTGAACCCAAAGATATTTCCTATAAGAACGAATGCGTGAGGAAGGAGTTTCTTAATAACCCTAATTTGCAAGACATCCCTAAATTGTAGGGATTAGAAAATAATAATATTTTATGTGATTGATTAAATTTAATTATGAATTAAATATTTAATTAACCACTTGACAGGGATTTATGGAGATAAATCATAAAATTAATAGATATATGATTTATGAGGATAAATCATAATTCTATTAATTAATAGAAATTCAAATTATTTAGATAAACAACTTTCCTATTGTTTAGGGGATTGGTTTATTTGGATAATTATCATTTTTGTTTATAGACTCTTAATTTATGGAGATAAATTAAAGTTTATATTTAATTGAATTTAATTAATTTTGAATTAATTATGAAGTCATTAAAAAATAAATTATTTTTGGAGGTAAACCCCGGAATTTTAAATTCCGCAGAGAGATTTTTTTGGGGTCAGGTCTACTCTTGTAGCCCCCCCCCCCCTCCCCTAGAAGGGGGTTGGTTAATTGGTTCTTCATTTTCTTGGAGAAGATTATGAACTTGATTCTTTAGAAGTTTCTTGAAGAAAAGGCCTCCAAAGAACTCCTCCTCCTCTCCATTGGTGGCCGGCAATCTACAACCTCCTTCCCTGGTTTTTGCGAAGCCAATTGAAGGTGTCTTTTTCTTTGGTGTGCCGCAATCTTCATCTTCTTGGAGGAGTCCAAGAAGATAGCGATGTATCTTCACCTCTTCTCTTTCGTTGCGATGTTTTCTCATCCTCTCTCCTTCCCTCTTTGGTGCACGGTTCTTGGTGGAAGGGCTAACCTTGCCTTGGTGGATTTCGGGATTGAGAAAGCTTCTCCGTTGATCCACAATGAGCCCCGGTGTTCACAGCCTCTTTTGTTGCGAGGTGCTTGGTGTGGACTTACTTTAGAGGATGTGCGAGTGTGCATCTCAAAACGGGGATAGGAGCAGCCATACCAACCGCGAGTTGAGGTATATCTTCTCATTCTCCTATGTTGAATTTCATAATATTGCAAAAGAATATCAATGTTTTGGGCAGAGTCTCAAACTGATTAGAGACTTTCATAAAGGGTATAACTTTTTACCCAAAATTATTATTGGCGACTTTGAGACTTATATTTTGTCGTATGAAATAGATATCATGGATCATCTTTGCACTTAATTACCTATTCAAAATATTTCGGCAAAGTCTCTAACCGGTTAGAGACTTTCACATAAAGTGATTTTTTTTACCAACAATTACTTTTTTGGGGACCCTACAACCTCTTTTTAATCGTATAATATACATATCATGGCTCTAATACAATTTTTCACACTAATGTACACCTCAATACTTTCAGTCAAAAGTCTATAACAGCGTAGAGACTTTTATCCAAACTCTATTAACCTGGGATTTTTTGACCAACGTCCATGTAAGGATAACTTAGTACAATTTTTGTGACGTACAAATTTCACTTCATGAATCAAATACAATGATTATAGGATTTTGTACAAACTCTATATTGGATTAGAGACTTCGGCAAAATCTCTACTAATGCTTACTACACCGACTCTAATGGTTCCTTTCTTAGCCATACATATCAACCACATTTTTTTACACTATCAAAAAAATAAAATAAAATGAGTTTACAAGATAAAACTCAAACATTACCTCTCGCAAGCATGCAAATGACTCGCGCCGGAGGAGGAAGAGTAAGATGGGGTTGTAGAGGGCTTCTAATCTGATCAGAACCACGATAGATTCTGGAACTTTCACTATTGATCACCAAGAAATTGGGGCGATCACCAGCAAGACGTCGAAGATGGGAAGTCGAAGAGTGCGGATGACGAAGAGAGAAGGTGGAGAAATATTACGTGATTTTTGGTGATCGGGTTACCGGGTTCCCTGATTTCATTATTTTTTACAACCTATTGCTTACCGGTGTAAGTTGAGGGTATTTTCAAGTTTTGGAAAAAGTCATTCCGGATCTAGGAATTTTGCATTCCCTTATCCGAAATCAAGAATTTTTCATGAGAAAAATCCGATTCTGGGAAATCGCCGTTGTAATTAAACTAAAATAAGACATATAATAGTCGAGTGTAAACGGAATCAATTGACTGAAAGCTCTTATGGTATGTTTGCTTCATTGGATATGATAGGATAAGATAGGATTGGATAATAAATAATGGTGGATTGAATATAACTTTTTAAAATCTGATATACACCGGATATAATATCAATTTTATACTTATTTTTTTCTAATCCATGCACTAAACAAATAATTGATACTAATACATCCCTTATCCTATGAAGCAAATATGCACTTAGATCATGTTTGCTTTGCATGATATAATTTGAATGAGATATGATTTAAGATGGATAAAGGTGGGATAAAAATCTAAGATGATTTCTTAAAATCTTATCCTATGTTTATTTTGGCATAGGATAAGAAACATGGATAGAATATAAAAATACATATCCTATGGATTTGGGCTCTAAACTCATCCCCTCTCTAGAATTTCTAAATCAGGCCAGCGATGAATTTGGGCGAAAATAAATCCATCCAATATTCGGCTCAATTCATATTCAATACTGCAGCAAATAATAAATTAAATTTTAAATTTTAATTCATCTCGTTGATCCATCAAAATAAACGAGGCTTTATAATTTCTTCATGCACGACTGTACTACATCTTATCCGATGAGTATTAATATACTATATTGTTTTCAGTTGAAAATGATATGATATGTTATCAATTTAATTATAACACAAATGTGCAAGTAAAGTTGATAAAATTAGATGGAAGCGACGTATCAGTCTAATTAATGTTTGCTGTCAATTCTTACTGAATTTTCGCAGAATGTGTGTTCGATATATAATTCAATTAATAATAAAGGAACGTGCACGGACGTGAAGCAGTATACAGTTAATCCATCACTTCGTTCTATTCAATGATCTTGATGACAACCCTCCAACAAATTTAGGTGCTTTGCATCAAGCATGCCACTCTAGTCTCTATATTTTCTTGAGAGAAAAAGATGAAGTGATTAGTACTTGCTCTGAACATAGCATCAGACAAGCAACTCTAATCATTACAATTGATTGGATTCAGAGAGTTGGAGAAGGCAAAGAAAAAATCTTTTGGAAAGAAAATTTTAGAGTATTTTTAAAAAATTGAATTAACTTTATAGAAAAATTTCAAATTCTAATGAAGAATTCGTTATTTTTTAAAATCAGAACTAAATATTCAAAATTTTAATTTATCCTCTCATATTTTTAAACCAAAGTCTTTAATCAAATTTCTTAAAAACTTTTGCTCGAAAACTTTTAAAATTAGATATTTTTATTTATTTCTAAAAATAGTTTTTCAAAAATTATAACATGAAATTTCTTTATTTACTTAAAATTATATTTTTTATAAAATTTTGAGACTCTTAAAGTCTTTCGGACCCACGTCTTTGAGAAGCTCAACGATATTTTTTTTACCAATATACAAAACTTATATTACTCATCGGTTAATGCTAGGGCCAAAACTATCATCAAACAAAGTGGACTCCAGAGGTTGAATGGATGACCAAATCAAAATATCCTTACAGATTCTTGCCCTATTTGCTGCCCAAGGAGCTGCTTTGTTTGCCTCTCTAAAACCAAAATAGAAGCTGACAACAATATTAAAAAAAGATTTTAAATGTAAAATGTTAGCAATAATAGAGGAAATTGACCAAGGAACTGGCATCTGGTCGTTTAGGACATCCACCAAGGTCTTGGAGTCAGTTTCCAGGAAAAAGGGACTCACGAACCATCATTCTGCCTGATGATCAGACTGATATCACCTGCCAAGTCCAAAAAGGAAGTGTCACAATTGAGTTTAAGAAAATCCAGGGCCCGGGGGATCCATTTTACGTAGGTGGAATTGCATATGGGCGAGCACTCAGACCTTTGATTATGAGAGTAATCACTGGTGAATAACAAGATTTTATTCACTAGACAGACAAGGGGTACGCTGCCTAATCTCATGGCAATAATGTTCCTTGTGCGCCATTTGAACCAGCAAGCATTGGCAATAAGCACCATACTAAGTAAGACACCCAGCGTTCTGTGGTGAGAGGAATAGCCAATCCCTGGATGCCCTTGAAGCTCGGGTGGAAAAATGGAAACTAGATCTAAGGCCTAACCCAAACTTGATTCGCATAAGTATACTAAAAAAAGAGAAGTTCCAAATATTCACGAGAATTTGAGCAAAAATGGCAAAGATGTGAAGTTATGATGCCACCTTTGGGCTTGGAAGGTGCATGTGGAAAAGTTTTCAAAAAAAAATTAACCTTTGGAGCAATTTTGAGTTTCCACAAAGGATTCCAAGGGAATTAATTGGGAGATGCAGACTGGTCATGGCTTCTAAGGAACCAGTAGACCGATTTGGTGGTAATTAACACTACACTCGACTCATTCATCCAAATATATTTATCATCATTGGGAAGCAGAGACAAGAGCAACCTATAACTAGATTCACATAGCACTTGATAAAAATAATCATCACCGAGAGAAACATTCCATTGTTGATAATAAATGAAAGCTTCCACAGACAACGAGCAATTGATGGCCATATTAATAAAAGTGTGCTTCGCAAATGGGTAAATCAAGAACTCAATTATCAAAATAAACAGAGGAAGAGCCACAATAATTAATAAGTCTAAAACAACCATGAAAGAGAGGAGAAAAAACATATTTAGGTTGATAGAATGATATGCCTACGAAGTTCGTCCGGAAAATCGCATAAAATCAAGTCGAGACGGTTCTAGACGTGATCAAGTCAAAATTTAGGTCTAGGCTTATAAATGAATGTAATATGCCCTGGCCCTAGGACCTTAAACAAACCTATCTTAGTTGATTCCTAAACCAAAATCTAAAATAAGACCCAAAAACGAGCCCCGAGCGAAAAATCGGCATAAAAATCAAAACCAACTTTCGATCATGTTACCGGTCGAATCTCAGCTGATTGAATAAATTTGCAGAATACTTTCCGCCGATGCTCGGCTGAATCTCAATCAACTGAGAGTCGATCGGTGGTAGACTAAAAGTGCTAACAAATCTTTTTATATCCGATGAACGGTTTTTTTCACTTCCATACCTCCATGGCCTATATATATGGTCTTGTTTTTAGCCTCCTAACCCTTAGTATTGTTCATTGAGTTAATACCTAAGTATTTGAGCTTCAAAGAGTTCTTCCAGAGCCCTAGTTCTCAATCTCACTCTCAAGCATTGGTCTTCACTCTTCAACCCTCTCAACCCAAAGTTCTTCATCTAATTGAGGCGTTGGAATTAAGTCTAGAAGGCTGTTGAAAGGAGCTCTTGCAAGTTTGATTTCATTTCATTACTCCTTTACTTGTTTTTGTTGTTGTTTGATTGAATTCTAAAGTGTAACTTGTTTTTGCTGTTGAAACACCTTGTTGGATTGTAGACTTTTGTTTTTGCTTTAGAATAGGTGTTTAGGCTTCCTCTAGGGTTGAGGGATAAGTCACCATTGTATTCTTTAGCAAAACAAGTAAGCTATAAAGTGTTAAGGTTAGAAATTCCTGGTGAGAAGCCAAGGTAGTGGAGTAGGCGATTTTGGCCGAAACACTATATATTGAATTGTTAGAATTGCTTGTTTGGAGTTCATTTATCTTTACTTGTGCTTAATTCAATAATAGTTGCATATTTCTACACCTTAGCATCAAGAAAATTGACATTGCCTTGTTGTTTGCCTTAAACTGAAAAGAATTCAAATAGAACTTAGAATTAGCCTACACACTATTCAACCCCCCCCCCCCCCCCCCCCCTCTTTTAGTATAGATATTTGAATCATAGTAATGTCGTCGGATTCACACCGGAGGGGGAAGATTCCACAGTGTGGGCAGTGTCGGAGGAGGCATTGGGAGTGTTCTACGATTGCACAGATGCATGTTTCGGTTGCGGTCAGAAGGAGCAATTCAAGAAGGATTGTCTGGCTAGTGGCAGCCAGAGGGCAGCACATTCTTAAGGGAAAGCACCTGTTTCGGCAGCTTCTATGGCACAGAGGAATCGGTCTCAGGGAAAGGGGCAGCACACTACTGGTTCAGGGAAGGTCCCAGCTCAGGTGTTCGTACTAACACGGGACGACGCTAATGCATCGAAGGCCGTAGTGATACGTACACTAGCTGTGTGTTCAATTATAGAATTTTTGTTGTTTGATCTGAGTGCTACACACTCCTTTGTTTTTATTGCTTTTGCATCACGAATGGCTAAGAAGGAAAGCTTACTGAAAGCACCCTTAGTGGTGTCGATGCCTACGGGCGATGTCCTCCTAGCAGAGACGAACTTCCTTGACTGTGAAGTGCTAGTGTGTGGGCATGTGTTAGAGGCTGAACTGGTGTTGTTACCATCACTGGAGCTAGACTCAATCTTGGGGATGGATAGGTTGTCCACTCACTATACACTGGTGGATTGTAGAGCAAAGGTCGTTATCTTTAGTAAGCCTGAGCTACCACAGTTTACCTTCCAGAGTGAGGGAAAAGGAAAGCCACTAAGGATTGTTTTAGTCCTTAAAGTCCAATAGCTACTTGTCAGGAGCTACCACTCATTTTTGGCTTTTGTATATGTGGATGTGGGGGCAGCAAGAAAAGTAGAGGAGACACCGATTGTTAGTGAGTTTCCCGATGTCTTTTCGGATGAGCTTTCGGGGCTAGCTACTACCGGAGTGGGAGATAGAATTCTGCATTGATTTGCAGTCGAGGGTGAAGCCAATTTTGATTCCCCCTATCGGATGGCACTGGCTGAATTAAGAGAGATTAAGGCTCAACGTCATGAGTTAATGGACTTGGGTTTCATTCACCCGAGTGTGTCTCCGCGGGGAGCACCAGTTCTGTTCATAAAGAAGAAGGATGGATCCATGTGCATGTGCATTAACTACAGGAAGTTGAGCAATGTGACTATGAGGAACCGTTACCCACTGCAGAAGATTGACGGTCTATTTGATTGGTTGCAAGGGGCTCAGTGGTTCTCCAAGATTGACTTGTTTTGCATATACCATTAGTTGAGGATCCGGGACTAGGATGTGCCCATGACAAGATTCAAGACGAGATATGGCCACTATGAGTTCTTGGTCATGTCTTTCGGGTTGACGAATTCATCGGCAGCTTTCATGGATCTGATGAATGGGGTGTTCAAGAAATACCTGGATAAATTTATCATCATATTCATGGATGACATTTTGGTGTATTCCAAGAGCAAGGACGAGCATAGTGAGCACTTGAGGATGGTCTTGGAGACCCTTAGAGAACATCAGTTTTATGCCAAGTTTTCCAAGTGTAAGTTCTGGCTGGACAGTGTGAGATTATTGGAGAACATTGTGTAGCGAGAAGGGGTGAAGGTAGTCCCTGCTAAGGTGGAGCCAGTCCAGAAATGAGAATGGTCGACCAGTGTGACAGAGGTCCACAGTTTCTTGGGTTTCGACGGTTACTATAGAAAATTCATGAAAAAAAATTCAAGGATTGCAGCTTCCCTAACTTAGCTAACACATAAGAAGGTCAAGTTTGTTTGTGATGACAGTTGCGAGAAGAGCCTCCATACGCTTTAGGATTTCTTGACTTTGGCACCAGTGCTAGCATTGATGCCGGGTTCTAGACGATTTGTGGTATACCGTGATACTTTGCGGGTTGGCCTGGGATGCTTATTGACACAACATTGCAAGGTGATAGCCTACGCGTCCAGGCAATTGCAAAAGCACGAGAAGAACTACCTTGCGCATTATCTGGATGTTGGTGAAATGGCCTACACTAGAGGGGGTGAATAGTATGTTTAATAAAACTTTACGTCTAATTTCGTTTAAATGTTTCTTTGATTACTTAGGCAATAACCAATTTAGTAGCAAGCAGAAGCAATATAAATATGCTAATTAAACAAACACAAATAGAAGCAATGCAAACACGGTGATTTATAGTGGTTCGGCCCTAATGCCTACTCCACCACCTAAGCACCCTGCTTAGGATTTCTAAACTAGTTTTTCTAGATTATATCGTTTCCCTTACAGAGAGGACTTTTTACCTAAAGCGTCTTCGCTCTCAACCTAAGACACATTCACATCCGGAAGTCTTCGTCTTCTTACCGAGAGCAATCTTCGACCTCAACCCTAAGGGACAACAATCACTAATCCTAGTAAACTACTTTACACCAGAGGATTTAAACCTCAAACACTAAGGCTACTACCCAATTTCAAGACCTAACAACCTAGGTCTTCACAAGCTCAAATACAATGAAATAAACAAGAAAATACATCACTTAATGGAGTAATAAATCAAACAACAAATACTTAGCTCCAAAAGAAACTCCCTAGCTAGTCCTCTTGATGTCTTGAGAAATGAATCTTGAAGGTTCAAAGGCAAGATCAAGGATTTATCATTGAAACTAGGGTTTGCAAAGAGATGGCTCAAGAAAAGCTTTAGAAATGATCAAAGATGACTCAATGGAGTAGTAGATCATCAAGGAAGGCTTCTCATGATTGGTATTTATAAGCCACGAGGAGAGATGGCTTCAACAACCATCCCAAGAGGCAAAAAACTGCCCATTGGCACCGCCCAATCGATGGTTGATCGAAAGTCGATTGACTGCTCGAGCGATCGGCCATCGACCAGAGCCTTTTGCCGAGTTTGGGCGAAGGCCGTTCGATAGTCGGTTGATCGGCCCGTAGACCGCCCATTGGCCGGCACTCGGGAAACGAGGATTTTTGCGGTTTTATCTCGCGACGTTCATTTCCAGGTTTTGGGTTTCAAAGTTTTGGGTTCATAAGAATCAATTTGAGGATTTACAATATATGCTAAACACCTTAACCCTAAACTCTATCTTCCGACAAAAACCCAAGCCTCATCAAAATCAAGATTAAGATCAAGGTTGAAAAATCTTAGACCAACAAACTCCCCCTTTTTGATGATGACAAACATAGAAGAGAGGAGCCAGCCGCCTGAGCCACCGCCCCTCCCTTCCCCCTTCTTGGAGCCGCCGGGCAGCCGAGCCATCCAAGCCACCGCCTCCCTTCTTCCCCTCTCCCATCCGTGGAGCCGAGTAGAGAGGAGTCGCCCAGCCAAGCTGAGCCAGCCCCTCTCTCTTCCCCTTTCCCTTTCTTCAAGCCGGCGGCTTGAAGTGAGCCGCCGCCCCCTCTTCCCCCCTTCTTGAGTCGAGCCACCATCTTTTGAAGCCTGATTCGAGGGCCATCATCAGGGATTTCTCCTCTAATCATCCATCCTATTTGGGTGAGTGGTTTTACCCCATCTTCTCGGGTTTTCTTCGAATTCTTCAAGTCTTTCTAGAAGGCAAAGATGTTTTGATTTGTTTTCCGCCGATCTCTCGAGTTCTCACCATTCCTTTTTGATTGTCGTGTTGCAAGAGGCCCTAAAATCTCTCCTATGGGGTTCGGCAGCCATAAGATGACCCTAGGGGTGCTCGGCCAAGGTGGAGATGAGGGTGCCCTCAAGGTGTTCGGTGAAATGCCTAAGTGAAAGTTTTTTGTGTTCTTGATATCCGTGTCTTGAATTGCTTATTAAATTGAGTTCCTATATGTTCAAGCATGCCTTGTATTTAATCTATGATTTTTAAATAGAATCATGTTTTTACAAAATTTGGATCTTGATGTTGATGCCATGAAGGTTCTTGAAAGATGGGTTCTTGATCATGATGCTTGTTCTTGTTTATGGTGTTGTTGGTGCTTGTTAGCCTTATTTAATAAATGTGAAATTTGAGAGATTTATGTCAAGATTAAGTATTCTATTTTGATAATAATTAAGGGTTTAAATTCTGTAAATTTTGGATTTATTTTCATGCTATACTGAAAATTTAATATGGCTGGAATTTCATGATGAGATGATGAATCTGTGCTGTTTTTGAAATACTTATTGTGGTGTTTGTAATTTGCTGAACATAGTCATGTAACCTATCGTTTCTACCAGAAAACATAGTTTAGAAACATAGGATATACTCTGGGAACCGAATTCGGGTTAGATATATCAGTATTAGGCACAACAGTAAGTTATAACAAAATCCTAAAATAAAACCCTAATCTTGGTGATCTAAATTTTAATTGTATAATCAAAATTGGGAAAAGGGTCAGCGTAATCTGTTATAAACCAACAAGTAAAGTTTATGTATGAAATAAAACCACATGGGTATATGACATTACGGGTCTAGGAGTTGGGGTCGGGTATTGGAGTGTTGAAACGCTTCCCAATAAGGTTGACACCCCTAAGACACCGTAGGAGAGACTTGACTTAGGTCATATTGCTCCATATCTTTACGAATTGCAGAGAGGCTCGTTGAGGAACTGGATTGCGGGCTAGGCCCGGGAGGTTGGATGGCTAATTCTGAACCTGTGGAACAAGTTCGGAGGACTTTCCTGATTGTTTTGATTTGGCCTCGTGGAATAAGTTCGGAGGGCCTACCCGATTATTCCCAAGGGGCTTTTAAGAATAAGTTTGGAGGGCCTACCCGATTACTCTTGTGATATCTTAAAAGGGATATGTTCGAAGGTACTACCCGATTATCCCTATGATATCTTAAAGGGGCAAGTGCGGATGGGCGAATCCCGATTGTTCCTTCGCGTCTCGTGGAGCAAGTTCGGAGGGTCTTCCCGATTGCTCCCGAGTTTCTTTATACTAGGATAAGTTCGAGGGCCTTCCCGATTATCCTAGTATATTTCGTTGCCTTAGGGCATGGTAGGCTTAGGCTTATCTGTGTTGGCTGCATTCGAGCAGCTAGTGGACTAACGGCCTGTTAGCTGGTCACTCCCTTGTGACTTTTTCTTGCTTGAGTCAAGAGTTTTGCTTTATGCATCTTATCTGTGTTGTTTTTCGTGGGGGTTGGTAGAACCACTTACTGTGTTCTTTTTGAACTCACCCGTTGTCGTTGTTTTTATTTTGCAGAGCCTGACCGGTGAGGTGGGGTGGAGCACTAGGCGCGGCTGGAGGGCAAAGGAGCCGCATGATCTCATAACAGTCCTAGTCAGGGGTCGTAGTCGAGTCTGTAGTAGTTTATCATGCACTTGTGTTTTGGTATTTTGGAGTTGTAGTCTCATGAGGACGTTCATGTTTTCATTCAGATTTTATTTAATTACTAGAACTGTTGCTCTTTGATTCATTTTACTCCGCACTCGAGCTTTTTGATAAAAACTATATTGTTTAATGAAATCTGTTTATGTTTCTCTTTATAATAAAAATTGTTGTTCTTTCGGCTATCTTTTGTGAGTTGGCATGTGCATGAGTTAGGCTACGGGATATAGGTACGTATATCCTGAGTTTGGGGCGTGACATTACCTATATTTTTATCCCCCTTTTGACATCAATAAAAAGGGGCAAGAAAAGTCAACTATCATCAAAGTTAAGACTTGAAAACTAATTTTCATGAAAATGAAGTCAACTAACCCATGGGACGAAAACAACATATCCTTTATGAGACAAATCAATACATTATATCAAAGAATTCTAAGTCTAGTATTCATGAATCAAGCTCAAGTGTATCGGTCAACATATCAAAAACCCTTTTAGAAATGATTTTTCACGCGTCAAAAGGAGAATGATACCAAAAACATGAATCTAACATCATACTTGAAGTATCATTCGAAGATTTCGGCGAAAATCTAAAATATCAAGAAATGAGCACTTCGAAAGAACGATACTTTAAAGTATCGAAATTCAACAAATCTATAAGAAATCATATTTATACACAAGATTTTTGAAATTTTTATGCCATAAACTATATTTTTTAAGGAAGATACAGATTCAAGAATCAACAAAAAATTATTTTTCTGCATTTTTCTAAAATTCATTGAAACCCAGTGGCATTTTCGTAAATATTAGCTATTTTTCAAAAGTTTCCGGATTTCATCCAAACTTTCCAGTTACCAAGATATGATCATTTAAAACATGTGTGTCAAATTTTAAATGAAAATAATATTGTTTGATTAAAATTTCAACTTAGCACGGTTTCATTCAAAATAGGTACGAAAATATGAAAATGACTAAGTATCAAATTTTATTATCTACTCATGTTTTCTCTGGCTTAGGCATCTGGGCATATATCATGAGTGAATCTAATTGTGTGAGTCAAGTTTGGACTTAAAATGAGATTTCTAAGTTCATTTTTCATCCTATCTTGATTACAATGAAATATTGATATTTCTAACTATCATTCAAGTTATCAAAATCATTCGTAGAAATGATTTTACTCAAGCAATGATGTGAATGATATTAAACATTAAATCAAAGTGGTTTACATGAGTGTTTGAAAAAAAATCAAAGTATCCAAAAAATGGATATTTCAAGCAAATGATACTTTGTTTTTTCTGAAATCCAACTTTAAAATTCCATTATAAATCATATTCTTGATGAAAATTTTTGAAATTTTTACAACAAACTAGATTTTTCAATGAAAGTGTAGTTTCAATAATCAATTAAAAATGATTTTTCTATATTTTTCTAAAAGTAACTGAACATACTGAAATTTCCAATGATATTTTCGTAAATTTCAATTATTTTTTAAAACATGCTCAGTTTTCATTCAAACTTTTATGATACCACATAAAGGTCATGTAAGGAGTGTATGTCAAGTTTGGAATAAAAATTATGTCCTTAAGCCAAGATATCAACCTAGCATTGTTTCATTCAAAACTAAGCTAGTTATCATGAAACTTGCTAAGTGTTAATCTTATTATTTACTCATGGTTTTACAAATTTAAACCTATGGACACCTAACATGAGTAAATCTAAACATGTTCCTCAAATATGGATTGAAAATGGGACCTCTAAGCCAATTTGTTAACTTGTGTCAACTTGGTTCAAAAGAGGTAATCATGAAATCGCCTCCCTCTATGTTATTTAATCCATATACATATGAATTTTTCATTCTAAATGCATGGAAATATATCATACCTATTCCTAAACATGCTTATGAAGTTTGGGCTTAAAATGAAGTGTCCAAATCGATTTGTTGACTTGGGTCAAACTTTTCCAACTTTAAATCCTCTAAAGTGATCTAGTTATCATCTTGTTCATCTACACATAAACTTTCAAGTATAAATACCTAGAATCATGTGATATGTGTATCTACATATGTTTGTCAACCACTAACTCAAAATGATGTCTCTAATATGAATTTTAACTTAGAGCAATTTCATTAATATCATGATATCATGAAATGACCTAAGTTATCAAAAAATTTCCTACTCATGAAAATTCAAACATTTATCATGCATAATCAATCATGAGCATAGAGAAATCATTCAAGCATAATTATTGAGGTAATTAAGTAAGATTTTAGCAAAAGTCAAACTCATACCTATTTCAAGAGAATTTTGTCAAACTTGTCATTTACTTTTCAAATTTCTTCATGATAGCAGTCTTCCATTAACATTATTAACTTGCAAAAAATACTTCATTAATAGATTTAATGAAAAATAAAGCTACTAACAAGCAACCCAAACCAAATAGCAAAGAGAAGTATCATTTTCAAAGTCTACTTTGCTAAATAATTTGAAATCTGTTTCAAAATAAATTATCATGAATCCGAAACGAATCAAGAGATCTCAAAATATGAAATATTTGGAAATTAAGATATCTAATCCTTCCTAATGGTTGAAAACCGAAAGGCCACAATTAGCCTATGATTTATAACCGCAAGGTCGCATGAGGCCGTTATAGGCTACATAGGTCTCCAAAGAGACCGGAAATTAAAAATCAAAAATCATTTGAAATATATTAAGAGCAGGGAAAATCAATCAATTTTAAGCATGTATCATAAACACCACTTCAAAAATACAAGTAGAGAAAAGGTGGTGATACCAAAATGATTTAGATGCCAATTCTTATACCTAAGGCATCTAGTCTAGGTGAAGACTTTGAAGTTGCAACCATGCAAGGATCCTTCCTTCAATTTCTTGGTCAACTTCAACTCTTCAATTTCCATTACCCTTGTGGGGTAGCTCCCCCTACAAAAGAGCATGAAACTTTATTACCCAAATGGCTTTGGGTACATGGGGGTTAGATGGCTAGGAATCCAAAGTGTCCTAGCTACACTTGGATTTTTCTAGAATGCATAATCATAAATAGCAAGTCCAAAAATACCACAACATTAAAAATAATGTCCATTAAACTTCTTTCCATTTTTGCTATGGACATGAGGTTTATCATTAGAATGTTTGACATGTTGTCACGACCCAACTCAGGGTCGCGTGACTGGCCAGGGTTTATGTCCTACCCTGAAGCCTACCACATACACTGAATAGCAAAATACTGAGAATACACACCAACCATAAAACAAACAAGTAGAAGAACACGATGCAAACTTTTCTTTGATTCAAAAGAAAGTTTCAAACAATTTTTAAA
Organism: Canna indica; assembly: GCA_034359265.1. Taxonomy (NCBI): domain Eukaryota; kingdom Viridiplantae; phylum Streptophyta; class Magnoliopsida; order Zingiberales; family Cannaceae; genus Canna; species Canna indica. Next base: position 44,700,926 of record CP136893.1, read on the forward strand.
AGAGTTGTAAGAACAAACCAACTAATAAGAATAACTCGAGTTAAAAGTCAAATACATGTTTTCAAATTAAACATCACTAAGTGTATATAAAGAAACAACCCTAGACATCACGACTACGACTACAGGGCGCTGCTACGAGATCTACGCCACTGCCTGCCCTCCAACTGCACCATGACTCCAAGCCTCACCTTACTCGTCGAGCTCTACAAAAACAAGAGAAATAAAACGTGAGTCCACATGGGACTCAGTGAACGGTCCTTCCGAACCTCCACATAAATCCCCATTAACAACATACATATAAGTCAGCAATTTACAAATTTAGGGATCTAATCTAGTCATGATATAACAACCGGCCCAAAGGCCATCCTACATAAACCATACAACCGGCCAAAAAGGCCCTACCAGAATGGGCAACACTCGACCACTAGAACTTGTTCAAGAACTGGTGGCTCGGCTTTGCCCGGCCTTTACCACCAAATAATGATCCGGCCGCACGGCCCACATGTCACATAAGGAAAGTCAGAGCAATCACTGGGCCGTCGACTAGGATGGTCAACTATTCTTAGGAACCCACCGGGATAGGGATAGCTAGTCCCACCCATCTCGGGTCTACCGTCAGCGTGGCCCACTGACAGAATCTCAAGATCCTCTGCCACTTGGGTCTAACACCTAGCGGGTCCGCTGGTGTAATCTCAAGACCCTAATCACCCGTTGAGTCAAACATTAGTCATTTCGACCGTCCATGCCTCTCAGCCGAGCATCACAATCACAATACACAAGCAAAGTGTTCTAAAGTTTCCTTATTTAACCTCATGTATTCACTAGTATCCAGCCCCCTTGTTCCGAGCCATACCAGCCCCCGCTAATGCCCGCTGATTGTTTCCTAGGTGGAAAACCTAGCTTGTCTGCATTCAAGTTTTCCCGATAATGTAAGCACCCTATAGGGTGGGATGGAGATCGGTGCCGCCCCGGGTTCAATCCAGAATTCGATTTCTCTTCTAGGCGGCAATCATGGCAATTCTTCTGGGAAGACATCGGGGAACTCACAGATCACCGGAGTTCCATTAACCTCCTGAGCCGTGCCCCCTTTTTCCTTGGCCACAAATACGGAGGCCAAGAAAGACTAGCAGCCGCCTACCAGCAATTTACAAGTCTTAAGGGTTGAAATGACGCCTATTGGTTCATCCTTTCCATCTCAACGGAAGGTAAACAACGGCAACCCGGGCTTACTGAACGTGATAGTCTTAGCCCAACAGTTAACTGACGCAAAGTGCTCCGCTAGCCAATCTATGCCGATGATGACATCAATTTCAAGCATAGGCAGAAGTGTCATTTCTGCCTTCAACACATGACCACAGATCAGCACTTCGTAGGCGTTGACACCACATACGGCTCAACAAGCAAGTAAGGTGCCATAGGCAATCTGGTTGCAAATTTGGCATATACAAATGAGTGTGTGGCCCCCTGATCAAACAGAACATAAGCAGCAAAAGAACTGACTAAAATAGTACCTGTCACCACTGCCTTTGATGCCTCTGCCCCATCAGGGTTCATGTCAAAAACCCTGGCAGACGGTCTCTTTGAATGGCTAGCTTGCACTCCCCTGCTCTGCATCTGACTTCTCTGAGCCACTGACCCTACTCACATAGGCGCATTTCCTTTTGACTACTTAGATCTCTGGCCAACTCTATCCAGATAGTCCTTCTTAAAGTGCCCAACCTGACCGCATTTGAAGCAGGCATCGGAGTGGCCAAAACAAGCCCCCCAGTGCCTCCGGTTATAGACCACACTACGGGAGAAACACCCCCTAACCTTGCCAGCCTCCTTGTCCCAAACCCTCGGCCCCCACGGCCCCAACTATCACCTTGCTCTCGGTTCTGCTAGTGATCTGCGATTGCTACAGTCCCCTCAGAATGACCCAGTCGGCCTCCAGATCCCTGTGGCCAAAATTTCTTCTTGGTCGGTCTGTCGTTCCTCTCGCACGACACCAAAGCTTTCTTCCGAAGGGCCTCATCCACCACCCGAGCAAGAGTGGAATCCTCAGTGTATTGGATGAGCCTGACTATCTGAGGCCTCAAGCCCTCAAAGATGCCACTAGGGTCGGATGATATTTGGAAGGCCGATTAAATTCCATCTCATACTCTGACAATGACATGCCACCAGACTGGCGCAGCATCTCAATGTCTCGTGCCCGCTTGTCGCGAACACTCATTGGCAAGTACTGTTCTACCACAACCGCCCTAAACTCTTCCCAGGTGGGAGGCGGCACGCCAGTTGCCCTGCGAGCCCTCCAAGTTTGCAGCCAAACCTTTGCCAATCCCCTCATCTGTAGCCCGACCATACGAGTTGTTGCTTTCGATGATCACCCCAGTTCCAGGCACAGTTCGTAGCAGTCCCCTAGAAACTCAGTGACTTCCACATGCCGATCTATTCCGGTGAATTCTGGCGGCTTCAACTTGACGAAGTCTGCATAAGATGGGGCTCCTCGAACCCTGATCACCAGTGCTACTATCTTGGCTACCTCCAAAACCACCGGAACCATAAGTACAGGCTGTGGCGGTGGGCTGTTGCTACATATGATGTCTCAACTCCTGCTCTCTAAGGAGCGCTTGTGTTAACTGAACCACCTGAGCTTGCAGTTGATCAATCATGAAATTTTGTCCCTGCTCTTCGCACTGCTCTCTTTCTTGACCCTGGCCTCGGCCTCGGCCCCGGCGTTCTGTCGAATTACTGCCACTACAGCTCAGTGCAGCATTATGAGTCTCCATCACACAAACATAGAGAAAAAGAAACAATTCTCCTATTAACATAAATAATTCATTCAACTGTAATTTAAATTACTAACCGCATGGTACGCTGAGTGCAGTCATGTTTGCAATATCTCGTAGCATACCTATACCATATGTCGACACGCAAGAATATGTCTCATACGGTGCCCAACTCCAAGTCGTAGTCAAGACCTAACCAAAAGCTCTAATACTAACTTTCTCACGCCCCAACTCAGGGTCACGTGACCGGCCAAGGTTTATGTCCTATCCTGAAGCCTACCACATACAATGAATAGCAAAATACTGAGAATACACACCAACCAGAAAACATACAAGAAGAAGAACACGACGCAAACTTTTATTTGATTTAAAAGAAAGTTTTGAACAATTTTTAAAAGAGATGTAAGAACAAACCAACTATTTAGAACAACTCGAGTTAAAAGTCAAATACATGTTTTCAAATTAAACATCACTCCGTCATTGTCGGCCCTCCAGCTGCACCATGACTCCAAGCCTCACCTCACTGGTTGGGCTCGGCAAAAATAAGAGAAATAAACCGTGAGTCCACATGGGACTCAATGAGCGGTCCTTCAGAACCTCCACATAAATCCCCATTAACAACATGCATATAAGTCAGCAATTTATAAATTTAGGGATCTAATCTTGTCATGATATGACAACTGGCCCAAAGGTCATCCTACATAAACCATACAACCGGCCAAAATGGCCCTACCAGACTAGGCAACATTCGGCCACTAGAACCTGTTCAAGAACTGGTGGCTCGGCTCTGCCCGACCTTTACCACCAAATAATGATCCGGCCGCATGGCCCACATGTCACATAAGGAAAGTCAGAGCAATCATTCGGCCGTCGATTAGGATGGTCAACTAGTCTCAGGAACCCACCGGGATAGGGATAGCTAGTCCCACCCATCTCGGGTCTACCGTCAGCGTGGCCTACTGATGGAATCTCAAGATCCTCTGCCACCCGGGTCTAACACCTAGCGGATCCGCTGGTGTAATCTCAAGACCCTAATCACCCGCCGAGTCAAGCATTAGTCGTTTCGACCGTCCATGCCTCTCAACCAAGCATCACAATCACAATACACAAGCAAAGTGTTCTAAAGTTTCCTTATTTAACCTCGTGTATTCACTCATATCCGGCCCCCTTGTTTCGAGCCATACCAGCCCCACGCTAATGCCCGCTGATTGTTTCCTAGGTGGGAAATCTAGCTTGTCTGCATTCAAGTTTTCCCGACAATGTAAGCACCCTATAATTCCCATATAAGTATCTAGCGTCATTCGCCAGATTCCTTAAGTGTAAATTACATGTCATAAGCGTAGAAATGTCCGAATACAAATATGTCACAGCACATAAGTTATAAGGGAAGTATTCTACAGCTACTACCATATATAATAACATGCTTTCAACAATAAGGTAATTAAATTCTGCATTTAATCAATAAATATTAGCAAGGTAATAATTGGACTAACATAGTAAGAATTCAATACTAGTAAAATTAATGGAGGAAATTTCTTAAGATGATATGCCATACGAAATTCTAACCATATGTACACTATCAAGAACATTTCCTTATAGCATGATGTTCTCAATCTATCAATACTAACATTTCATATAATAATTGAGTGATCCATATGAAATCAAGGATTTAATACCCTATATGTGAATGTGAAACAACTCGAACCCTTTTCCCCTCCTCACACCTACTCGGCCGAGCCTACCCAAGGTTGCTCATGCTCGGCCGAGAACAACCAGGGTAGGGACAAAGGTCCTCGGCCATGGTTGGGAGGAGTCAAGTCATAAATTGCGAGAAAAACTCGATCCGAGGGCTTCCAACCACTCTAAGAAATTGGAAAAAAATCGGCATGACCTTTCCACTTTTTCCTTCATGTGGCCGGCCTTAACCATCAAGAAAAACGAGCATCTAAAACGAGAATCCAAACATCGTTGAAGAACATGATTTAGGAATTCAAGAAACGCCATCGATCGACAAGAAACAACGCACAAAATCTAGATTTATCGCTTCTACATGGTTCGGCCACATGCCTCACCCTACCAACCGAGGTTCGACCACTCACCTTGATCAAGGAAGAAGGATGGATGAGCGATGATGATCTCGATCTTTCCGATGGCGGCCCGAATCTGGCACCGACCCCAAGTTTTCCCCTCCTCCCTCTCGCTTCTTGGGCTGCGTGCGGCTGCAATGATGAGCCGCACAGTTGCTAGGGCGATGAGGGATTTATTCCCTCATTTTCCCTTGACCATTTTGCCCCTTCCACTCACTTAGCCCCTACTCAACTCGATCCGAGCCCGATTCGAGCCTCGACTCGATCTAAGAACACGATTTCGGACTCAACTCTACTAAATCATCTTATGACTAAGAAGGAAGGAACATTTATCAAATAAAATTTTATAAGGCTTAAATTATACCTTCTACTCGCGGTGATTTCGCGACTCGACCCGACTAACTCCCGATCCGATGTCCTGCACCAAAATAAATTTTATATTAGGAAACCTCGGGTCTCACACATGTGGACTATGATAAGCATGAGCATTCTTAAGTGAAACATTTCTAATTCTAGAGTTCTTAAAATTAAGGGAAATTATTTAGTAAATTATTTATTTTCCTACTCAAGAAAATAACCCCACTTTTCAAATCATTCATGGCTTTTTGAATAGCACGTAATGTCTACTCCACTACCTAAGCACCCCGCTTAGAATTTCCAAACTAGCTTTACTAGATTATATCGTTTCCCTTACAAAGAGGACTTTACACAGGAAAGTCTCCGCTCTCAAACTGAATGCACTTTCACACCCGGAAGTATCCCGCCTTCCTACCGAGAGCACTTTCCCACCTCAACCTAAGTGACAACTCAACTAATCCTAGTAAACTAAGTTTACAATGATGGATTTAAGCCTTAACACCAAGGCAACCACTAACTCAATCAAACGTAGCAACCTAGGTTTACACAAATTCAAATACAATGAAATAAACACCAAAATACAATAATAAGGAGAGCAAATAATAAACAATATAAACTTAGTTCCCAAACAAGATGTCCTAGCTCCTCTTGATGACTTGAAGATGAATCGAAGCAAGCTCAAAGTCAATTTCACGGTTTCTAGGCTCAAAGCTAGGACATGAAACTAAGGTTGGCCTAAGGTTTTCTACCTTGGTCTTAATCTCGGTTTTGATGATAACAAACATGAAACTAATGTTTCATTGAGAAATATTTTCAGGTTCCATATTGGTTAGCACTCAATGTCCTCGATCGAAAATATAAAAAAAAATCATAAAATCGGAAGGACATTGATCGACGCGTTCGGCTTCGTCGTGGAAATCTCTAGAAGTTCGACGTGTGCACCAAGGATATCTTTGACGAGTCTAAAGAACACATGGAAATCTCTCCAAGTTGATGCACGCTGAAGGCCGAAATGCAAAAACGAAGCGCGCAAGAAAAATACACAAGAAAATTGCTCTGCCCATATTCGGTCGACCGACAGAAGAGTAAATCAGGCAAAAGGCAATTTGGTCGACCAAATGTTGTCAAAAATTGGCAGTAGCCAATTAGGTCGACTAGTCGGTCAATCGAAGGTTACTAGGAAGCAGCAAAAAGCTCGGTTGGTCGACCGACGATCGATCGGCAAGCAATCGATGGTCGGTAACGCGCAAAAATCCACCCGTTGAGAAGAGGGGAGCTTTATCTTCTCTTCATGGCTTATAAATAGGAAGCCATGAGAGCCTTCCTCCTAGTTGTTGATCACTTCTAGCCTCCTTGAGCCATCTTTTGATCAATTCTAAGCCTTCATTTAATCAATCTTGTGAAAACCCTAGCTTGAGCCAAAAACCTTGATCTTGCCTTCATTCCTTCATTGATTAACCATTAAAGGCATCAAGAGGAAGCTAGGAATCTTGTTTTGGAGCTAAGTATTTTATTGTTTGATTTATTGCTTCATTTTCTATTGTATTTTCTTGTTTATTTCTTTGTATTTGAGTTTGTGTTAGACCTAGAGTGTAGGTCTTGAAATTGGGTGGTAGCCTTGCTGTTTGGTGTTTAAATCCTCCGGTGTAAACGAAGTTTACTAGGATCAGTTGAGTTATCCTTAGGGTTGAGGTGGAAGAATGCTCTCGGTAAGAAGACGGAGACTTCCGGGTGTGAAAGTGCCTTAGGTTGAGAGCGAGACTCTTCAGGTCAAATTCTTCATTGTAAGGGAAACAAGATTAATCTAGTAAAGATTAGTTTAAAAATCCTAAGCGGGGTGCTAAGGTAGGGGAGTAGGCATTGGGGTCGAACCACTATAAATAATTGTGTTAGCATTTTTTACCTTAAGTTTCTTATTGCTTATCTTTTATATCTTGCTTCCGCATACTACTCAATTTGTTAATTGCCTAATTAATCAAGTAAATGATTAAAACTGGAAATAGGCAAAGTGATTTAGATAACACACTATTCACCCTCCCCTCCCCCCTCTAGTGTGGCCATTTCATCAACATTTGGTATCAGAGCGGGCCCGTAGCTTGAGATTTCACCATCTCTTCTACACCTTGTCTCGATCCGAGAATGGCACTAGAGTGTGTAGCGTCTATACCTCCTAGGTTAGATGCCTCTAACTTTGGTCTTCGAAAATTTAGGATGTACACATATTTAAAGACTAAGGGTTTTGTTGTCCTTAACATGTTAAGACTAGAATTCATTGAGCCTAAGGTTGACATGCATGCTTGGAGTGAATTAGATAAGAAAATGTTTGAGTATAATGGAGATGTCATGAATTGCATACTTTGCACCTTACCAAATGACATTCTTGAAAAAGTCATGCATTGCTCTACGGCTTTTGATTTATGGGCTAGTTTCAATGTTTTATACGATCATGCTAAAACCGAAGAAATTGGTACATTTAATGAAGGTAGTGATGACAATGGTCATTCACAGACAATGGTCATTCACCTACCCCTAATCTTGGTTTTGATGCCCATAGCTCTTCTAGTAAAAGAAGCAACTCCAAGAGCCGAAAAAGAAAGGTAATTTGCCATGCATGTAAAGAAAAAGGGCATGTGAAGAAAAATTGTCCTAACGTGAAGAACAAAGCAAGGAAGAGGTCAAGTGCTTCCATCTCTACATCTCATTCACATGAAACATCCTCTACACATGACTATGAAGCCACTTCCAAAGTGAGCCTCAAAATTGCAAATAATAAGGTACTTTCTTCTTCATCTAGTCATAATAATGATAATGATAGTACTAACTCTTCTAGTTCATTTAATATGCCATATGAAGAACTAGTAGAGGAATATGAAAAAATGTATGCCTTGCATATGAAGAAGAATAAGGAAAATAGAAATCTAAAGAAGGAAAACTCTAAGCTTAGTTCACATGTGCATGCCCTAGAATTAGAAAATGAAAAATTAAATACTAGGCCTTTTGATTCATGCCATAATAATCTAGAACTTCAGCTTAAAGCTTTGAAACTTGAAAATGATGATTTGAAATCTAAAATGAAATCTAGATATAATGATTTTAAATTTGAGAATGAGACTTTGAAAAAAAAAAATTGTATGACGAAATCTCAAATGCAAGCTTTAAACAAATCTATTAATGTCTTTAAAAATGAGATTGTTTTCTTCAGTAGAAATGCAAATAATTTATCATAGAAATAAAGATGTATCTTCTAAGAATGGCAATGTTCATCATCATTCTCATGCTATGCACTCTACCATTACACCTTATGATCATAAGAAGAAGAGTGATTTTCTAAGAATGCTCATACTCATCATGTTTCACATGTCAAGCATTCTAATGATAGATCTAATGTCCATAGCAAAAATGAAAAGAAATTCAATGGACATTATTTTTGTTGTGGTATTTTTGGCCATGCTATTTATGATTGTGCATTCAAGAAAAATCCAAGTGTAGCTAGGACACTTTGAATTCCTAGGCCATCTAACCCCCAATGACCCAAAGTCATTTGGGTACCAAAAGTTTCATGCTCTTTTGTAGGAGGAGCCACCACACAAGGGTAATGGAAATTGAAGAGCTGAATGTCACGCCCCAACTCAGGGTCGCGTGACTGGCCAGGGTCTATGTCTTACCCTGAAGCCTACCACATACACTGAATATCAACATACTGATACAACAAATTATCCAAAAAAAAAAATATCCGAGTAAGAGAACAACGGTGCAAACTTTTATTAAGTTTTAAAGAAGGTTCACAATTTTCAAAGAGTTACAAACAAATCAACTATAAAAACAAATAGTTTGTGTTAAAGTCGAATACAAGATTTTCAAAACAACATCTCTCAGTGTAAGTAAAGAAAAAAAGACAAATCTAGACGCCACGAGTACGACTACTGGACGTTGCTACGAGATCTATGCCACGGCCTGCACTCCAGTTGCACCATGACTCCAAGCCTCACCTCATTGGTCGAGCTCTGCAAAACAAAAGAAATAAATCATTATTCCACATGGGACTCGATGAATGGTCCTTCTGAATTACCTCCACATAAATCCTCAATAACAACATGCATAAAAGTCAGCAATTTGTAATTTTAGGGATCTAATCTAATCAAGATGTAACAACCGGTCTGACGGCCATCCTGTATAAACCATACGCCCGGCCCAAAACGGCCCCATACCACAAAATACAACCCGGCCGCACAGCCCACATCTCATATAAGGAAAGTCAAACAAACACTGGGTCGTCGACTAGAATGGTCAACTAGTCTCAGGAACCCACCGGGTTAGGGATAGCTAGTCTCACCCAACTCGGGTCTACCATCAGCGTGGCCCATTGACAGAATCTCAAGACCCTCTGCCACCCGGGTCTAACACCTAGCGGGCCCGCTGGTGCAATCTCAAGACCCAAATCACATGCCGAGTCAAGAATTAGTCGTTTCGACCGTTCATGCTTCTCAGTCGACCATCACAATCACAGTACACATACAAAGTGTTCTAAAGTTTCCTTATTTAAAAATCCCAAGCATTCACCCGTACTCGGCCCCCTTATTCCGGGCCATACCAACCGCACACTATTGTCCACTAGTTGTTCCCTAGGTGTGAAGTCTAGCTTGTCTACATTTAAGTTTCTCCGAATAATTAAACACCCTAGAATTTCCATATATTCATCTAGCGTCATTCGCCGATTTCTTAAGTGTAAATTACAGGTCATGATTATAGAAATGTCTGAATACAATTATGTCACAGCACATAACTTAATAGGGAATTATTCTACAACTACTACCATAATTATACACATGATTTCTACAACAACATGATTAAATTCTGCATTTATGAAGAAATTCCAGCAAGGTAAGCAACTATCTCACAAGGTAACAATTGAACATATATATTAGAAATTAATGAAACATTCCCATGATTCCATGCCATACAAAGATCCTAACCATGTAGGCACTACCAAGAACATTTCCTTATAATATACTAATCTCAATCCATCACTACCAAGTTTCATATATCATGTTAATGATCTACAACATAAAAAAATGATATAGTATCCTACATGTAAGCATAAAACATAACAAGCCCTTTTCTCCCTCTGATAACCACTCCGCCGAGCCTACCCAAGGCTGTTCATGCTCGGCCGAGAGCAAGCAAGGTAGGAGAGCATGGTTTCGGCCATGATCGAGAAGAATCAAGTCGTCAATCGCACGAGAAGCTCAATCCGAGGGCTTCCGACCACTCTAGGAAATTGGGGCAAAATTCGGCATGACCTTCCCCCTTTCTCCTTCATGTGGCCGGCCCCAAACATCGATAAAAATGATGAAAAACTTCATACAAAAAGCATGTACATCACATTCAAATCAAATCTTTGAAGAACATCGATGAATCGACGGAATTTTTTGAGAAATCGGAGAAAACCCCTAAACCTTGGGTCGGCTACCCGCCTACCCTTCAAAGCAAGGTACGGTCACTCACCTTGATCAAGGAAGAAGAAGGGATGAGCAACGGCGATCTCGATCTTTCTGACGGCAGCACGAATCCAGTGCCGACTCCAAAGCATATATCCCCTCCTCCCTCTCTCTTCTCGGGTTGTGTGCGGCTCCAATGGTGAGCCGCACGACTAGGGAGGAGGGATTTATTCCCTCATCTTCACTTGACCATTCTACCCCTCCTATTCACTTGGCCCCTACTCGACTCAATCCGAGTCCAACTCGAGCCACGATTCAATCCGCACACATGATTTGAACTCGACTTTACTAAGACATCTTATGCTTCAGAAGGAAGGAACAATTTAACAAATAAAATTTCAAATGGCTTGAATTTTACCTTCTACTCGCGGCGATTCCGTGACTCGACCCGACTAACTCCTGATCCGGTGCGTTGCACCAAAAATAAATTTTATATTAGGAAACCCCGGGTCTTACAATGAAGCTTACCAAGAAATTGAATGAAGCATCCTTACATGGTTGCAACTTCAAAGTCTTCACCTAAACTAGATGCCTTAGGTTTAAGAATTGGCATCTAAATCACTTGGTATCATCACCTTTTCTCTACTTGTATGTTTGAAGTTGATGTTTATGATACATGCTTAAAATTGATTGATTTTCCTTGCTCCTAATATATTTCAAATGATTTTTGATTTTCTGATTTCCAGTCTCTTCAGAGACCTATGTAGCCTATAACGGGCTCATGCGACCTTGCGGTTCCAAATCGTAGGCTCATTGTGGCCTTTCGGTTTTCAACCAATAGGAAGGGTTGGAGATCAATGTTTCATTAATATTACATTTGTGATCTCTTAAAATTCGTTTCGGATTCATGATAACATATTTTGAAATGGATTTCAAACTATTTAGCAAAGTGGATTTTGAAAATGATACTTGATTTTTCTCTTTTCTATTTGGTTTGGGTTGCTTGCTAGTAGCTTTAGTTTCATTAAATCTACTAATGAAGTCTACTTGCAAGTTTAGAATATTAATGGAAGGCTATGCTATCATGAAGAAAATTGAAAAGTAAAAAGACAAGTTCGGCAAAATTCCAAGAATGATGTATGAGTTCAATTTTGCAAAAATCTTAGTATAATAGTTAAAAACTTGTGGTATAATGACATCTCTATACTCATGATTGTTTTTACGTGATAAATATATAAAATTTCATGAGTAGGTAAAATTTTGATAACTTAGGGAATTTCATGATATCTTGATTGAATGAAACTTGCTCTAAGTTGAATTTCATATTAGAGACCTCATTTTGAGTTAGTAGTCGGTAAACATGTTTAGATACACATATGACATGATTCTAGGTAGTTAAACTAGAAAATTTATATATATGTAGATGAACAAAGCGATAACTATATCACTTTAGGGGACTTAAACTTGGACACTTCATTTTAAATCCAAACTTCATAAACATGTTTAGGAATAGGTATGGCATGTTTCCATGCATTTAGAATGAAAAAATCATATGGATATGGATAAAATGACATTGAGACCATTTCATGAGAACCTCTTCTGAACCAAGTTGACCCAAGTCAACAAATTGACTTAGATGTCTCATTTTCAATCCATATTTAAGGACCATATTTATATATACTCATGTTAGGTGTCCATAGGTTTAAATTTGAAAAACCATGAGTAAATGATAAGATTGACACTTAGCAAGTTTCATGATAACTAGCTTAGTTTTGAATGAAATCATGCTAGGTTGATATCTTGACTTCAGAACATAATTTTCATTCCAAACTTGACATACACTCTTTACAAGACCATTATGTGGTGTCATAAAAGTTTGAATGAAAACTGAGCACGTTTTGAAAATAACTAAAAATTACGGAAATGCCATTGAAATTTTAGCATTTTCAGTTATTTCTAGAAAAATATTGAAAAATCATTTTTAACTGATTCTTGAAACTGCACCTTACTAAAAAATCTAGTTTCTTCAGTAAAATTTCAAAATGTTTCATCATGAATATGATTTGTAGTGGAATTTTGAAGTTGGATTTCAAATAAGCAAGTATCATCCTCATGAAATATCAATCTTTTCGATACTTCAATTTTTCGTCGAAAACTTCAAATGAAACTTTGTGCATACTATTTTGATTCCATTTCTAATATTGTTCTCACTATTCCTTGAGTGAAATCATTTCTAAAAATGATTTTGATATCTTGAGCGATATTCTAAAAATGAGTATTTGGTTGAAATAAAGATTGGATGAAAAATGAACTTAGAGAATTCATTTTGAACTCAAACTTGACATACGCATCTTAAATGATCATTCAGCGATGTTTGAAAAGTTCGAAGCAAAATTGACAACTTTTGAAAAAAAATACTAGAAATTTACGAAAATGCCCTTGGAATTTCAAGAATTTTATGAATTTATAGGAAACTGATTTTTGACTGATTCTTAAACCTATAGATTCCTTGAAAAATCTAGTTTGTCTAGTTAAAGTTTCAAAAAAATTGTCAAGAATATGATTTTATATGGATTTAAAAGTTTGGTTTTTGTAAACTTAAAGTATACTTTCACCTAAGTCAACAATGTGACTTAGAAACCTCATTTTCAGCCCAAACTTGACTCATATACTTAGATTCACTCATGTTAGATGTCTAGATGCCTAAGTTAGAGAAAATATGAGTAGATAGAAAAATTTGATACTTAGTCTTTTTCATGTTTTCATGCCTATTTCAAATGAAACTGTGCTAAGTTCATATTTTGATCAAATGACATTCTTTTCACTTCAAACATGATATACATGCTTTACATGACCATATCTTGATACTTTGAAAGTTTGAACGAAATCTAAAAATGTCATGAAAAAGAACTGATATTTACGAAAATATCCATACTTGAGTGTATACATGATTCCAGGTTTTGGATTCTATCTATCATTCTTTGATATCATGTATTGATTAGTCTCATATCAAATATATGTTTTTCATCCCTTTGGATGAGACTTTCATGTTTCATGAAAAATAATTTTAGAGTCTCAAGTTTGACTAGATTGACTTTTTTTGCCCTTTTTGATTGATGTCAAAAGGTGAGAAAAATATAGGTAAAATGGAAGAAAATATAGGAAAACTATGCATATAGATAGGGGGAGTTCCACTATGTAGATATGCATGTTGATAGGGGGAGAAAAACCATGTTTGATATCCTTTGTGCTTAATTGAATATATTTTTTAAGGATGTTTGTCACATCAAAAAGGGGGAGATTGTTGGCCTAAGGTTTTCTACCTTGCTCTTAATCTCGATTTTGATGATAACAAACATGGAACTAATGTTTCATTGATAAATATTTTCAGGTTCCACATCGGTTAGCACTCGATGTCCTCGATCGGAAATATCAAAAGAAATCATAAAATCGGAAGGATATTGATCGACGCGTTCGGGTTCATCGTGGAAATCTCTAGAAGTTCGACGTGTGCACCAAAGATTTATACAAACTCGTAGCATAACTATACCGTATGTCGACACACTAGCATATGTCTCATACGGTACCCAACAATGAGTTAAAGACAAGACCTAACCTAGTGCCCTGATACCAACTTTGTCACACCCCAACTGAGGGTAGTGTGACCGGCCAGGGCCTGCATCCTACCCTGTAGCCTACTGTCTACACTGACATAAAAAAACCAAAATATGTCGACAAAAAGAAATCTCATCACAACCTTTATTTAAAAGTTTTCAAAGTTCACAATTTTAAGTTTTCAAACCAAAGAAGAAAACCAATATCAGAACAACTGAACGTCTCAAGTATCAAAGTTTTACAAACTTTTTATAAATACAACTGTCAGTGTAGAAAAGAAAATAACTACTAAACACTGGACTATGACTCATGGATGCCGCTACGAGATATGGCACCACCTCCCGCCACCCGCTGCACCATGTCGACAGGTCACAATCCTGCTCATGCTCTGCAAAAACAAGGAAACAAACTGTGAGTCCACTTGGGACTCAGTGAGTGGTTCTAGCGAACCTCCACATAATCCTTAGTTATTCATGCATATCATATAAGGCAACAAACTGAATATACAAGGAGGTAAGCTACTTCTAATGTGACTACTGACCCCATGGGTCATTCTATGTAAACTGAATATGTGAAAACCTGTCATCTCGGCCTATCAAGCCTCCGGCATCCGGCCCTTGGGCCTACTTATGGAATAAAAATCTCGGCTACAACCAGTCCTACCATAGAAGGTAGAATCATACTGGCCATCGGCCACATCATATCAAGATGTAAACAAACAATCTCGGGCCATCGACTAGGATGGTCCACTAGTCTCTGGTCACCGTCTGGGGTAAGGATAGCTAGTCCCACCCAATTGGGGTCTGGCACCTAGCGGGCCCGCTGGCTCACCTCAATACCCAACACTGGCCGAGCTGAGCATTGGTCATTCTCGACCTCTACGCTCCTTGCCGGACCATCTCAAGCACATCACACAATCAATGTCCTAGGGCTTCCTTATATACACATCAGGCCATTGCCCGTATCTGGCCCAAATCCGAGCTACTGGGTCAACAATTAATGCTTTTCTTTCAAAATGTGTACACCTAAGAGTTCTAAGTTTCCAAAATGTTTACTAGAAGTCCTAGAAGTGATAACATCTCCTAGCTAAGTTTCCATATATATACGCTGAGCGTCTCTCGACGTCCTATATGTTATCTAACCTTCTACACTACCTTGGGTGAGAAATTCCTTGTACTGACCTTGGAATTCAGCCCATAAACATTTTTGGACAGCATGCAATCTAAAGAGAAATAAGCATTCTTTACAACATATACCATATATAGCTATGATATTCATACATAACAATTATACACTACCTTTAAAATTAAGCTCAATAAGAAACAATTTATCTAGCATGGCAAGGTAGCAAGGAATTCAATAACGCATGAAATACAAAACATGGTAAACTAATACATCATTTCGAAATTTAAAGATTGAATGGGCTAAAGATGGTCGTTAAGCTAGCATACCTACAATCTCCTAAATCAATCAATTTACTTACTATGGTTAGTATTCTTCCTAAGTATCATGATGTCTCTATAACTCGAACTTTATAACCATGGAAGTTTCCATCTAAAGTCACCCTCTTTCCCCCTCCCTAGGCTTGGCCGAGCCTTGAGCAAGGGAAACATTGCTCGGCCATGGCCCTTAGAGTAGGAAAGGGAAGGAAGACTTTAACTACACTCCAAACTCTTCGTGTCCGGTATATAATAATGTCATCTGGACTAATTTACCCATTTCCCTTACCCTTGGCCGAACCCTCTTCATGAGTTGTGGGGTTCATTCAGCTACACCTAGGAGTTCTAGGGAAATCAAACTGTTTCATATGTGAAATCAACGACAGAGAGTGCTTCAGTGGGAGATTTATGATCATCTAAGCGCTCTACTTCCGTCAAGGGGATTGGGGAAAATTTTGGCATGACATTTCCCCTTTCCCCATGATTCGACAGCCCTAGATCTGAGAAATAAACGAGGAAGCAAAACAATCCGACAAGATTTCTTACAAAATAGTGAATACACAACAATGAAACCAAGATCCGCCGGAAAGATCGCGAGAAACACACCCTAACACATCTAGGGGTTCGGCTACCCGCCTCCCCCAATCATTCAAATTCTAACCACTCACCTTGATTGAAGAGAACGAAAATTGGATGACGACGACTTTGAATCTTCCGGCGACGGCGCGAAATCCCGGATCGATCCAAGTCCCCCTTCTCCATGCGCTTCCCCCTCTCTCCCTAGGCTGCCTTGTGCTATTCAAAGGATGAGTCGCACGGCACAAGGATGAGGGGTTTTAATCCCTCATCTAGCCTTCCATATAGGCTCTTGACTCATTTGACTCATACTCAAGACTCGAGTAAACCCGAACTCAACTTGGGTTCTGACTCAACCCACAACATCAGTCGATTTAAACTTGATTTAAGGTATAATTGCATAAAAGGAAAGTCAATCACCCAATAAAATTTCATGCATCATTAGTCGAGTCATACCTTTTCACACGAGGCGATCCTGAGGCTCGTCTCGACTATCCTCAAGTCTGGCGCGCTGCACCTAGAACAGATTTTTATATTAGGAAATTTTCCCAGGTCTTACAACCTTCCCCCCTTAAGGAAAGTCGTCCTCGAATTTACTTGATTAACAAGGACTTACCGGCTCCTCGAACAAGGAAGGGTAGCGCTCTCTCATGTCCTGCTCTACCTCCCAAGTGGCCTCTTGCCCGGAATGGTGCTCCCATCTGACCTTGACTAGGGGAATTTCTTTGGATCTCAGCTTCCTAATTTGGCAGTCAAGGATTTCTACCGGCCTTTCCTCAAACGAGATGGCTGAATCTACCTCAATAGAGGAGGGCTCGATCACATGCGAATCATCTTTTACATATTTCCGCAACATGGATACATGGAAGACCGGGTGTACTCTGCTCAGGCTAGGATGTAATGCTAGCTCATAGGCCACCTCGCCCCTCGGCTTGAGAATGGGAAAAGGCCCAATGTACCTAGGGCTCAGCTTTCCCTTCTTCCCAAATCGGTCCACCCCTTTCATAGGAGAGACCTTCAGAAAGACTAAACTACCCTCAGCGAATTCCAATTCCCTGGCCTTCTTGTCGGCATACATTTTTTGTCGACTCTGGGCCGCCAGCAATCTTTCCTTTATGGCCTTCACTTTCTCTACCGCTACCTCAACCAGGTCAGGGCCCACAAATGAGTGATTCTCCGGCCTCAAACCAGCCCACCGGAGACCTACACCGTCGCCCATACAAAGCCTCAAAAGGAGCCATGTCAATGCTACCGTGATAGCTATTGTGGTAGGTGAACTCTATTAGCGGTAAGTGTCTTTCCCAGCCGTCGGCCATATCTAGGATGCATGCTCTTAGCATGTCCTCCAAACTTTGGATGGTCCTCTTTGACTGTCCGTCAGTCTGCGGATGGAAAGCTGTGCTGAAATGCACCTGGGTAACAAAGGCTTCCTGGAAGGACTGCCAAAACCAGGCTATAAATTGGGTACCGCAGTCGGATATAATCATCACCAGGGTTCCATGGTATGCCACAATCCTATCCAAGAATAATCGGGCGTACTACTCCGCCGAGAAGGTAGTCTTCACTAGCATGAAGTGTGCGGTCCTTTTTACCCGGTCCACTACCACCCAAATAGAATTAAAACCGTCTTTTGACTTAGGCAACCCAGTCACTAGATCCATGGCGATTTTCTCCCACTTCCACTCGGGCACCTCAAGGTTTTGCAATAGTCCCGCAGGCTTGAGATGCTCAGCCTTCACCTGCTGGAAGACCAGACATTTGGAGACAAACTCTGCTACCTCTCTTTTCATACCCTTCCACCAGTAATGCTGCCTTAAATCCCGGTACATCTTGGTGGCCCCCGGATGCATCATATAAGTGGAACGATGACCCAGTTTCAGGACTTGCCTGCGCACCTCAGCCATATCTGGTACTACGATCTGGTCTTTGAACCTCAGTACACCCTCTGAGTCCAGCCTGAATCCGTTCTCTAAATCGCCTCTTTGCACCAGATCCTTGGTCAGTGCACAAAAGGCATCCTCCCCCTGCGCGGCACGCAGCATGTCCACCAGCGTGGATTGTATCGGCAGGTGTGCCACCAGGGCACCTTAAGCTGACACTAATAAGGTTGTACCCCCATCCAGGCACAATGCTAACTCTCAAGCTAGAGGCCTCCGCTTAACTTCCAAATGAGCTAAACTGCCCATGGACTTTCTACTCAGAGCATCTGCTACCACATTTGCGTTCACCGGATGATACATAATGGTGCAATCATAATCCTTTAAGAGCTCTAGCCACCTCCTCTGCCTGAGGCTCAGGTCCTTTTGGGTAAGCAAGTACTAGAGGCTCTTGTGATCCGTGTAAATCTCGCAAGTCTCCCCATACAAGTAGTGTCGCCAGAGCTTCAGTGTAAAGACCACTACCGCTAGCTCTAGGTCGTGCGTCGAATAGTTCTTCTCATGAACTTTCAGCAGGCGGGACGCATAAGCTGTGGCTCTGCCAAATTGCATCAGGACGCAGCCCAGGCCAACCCGAGAGGCATCACAAAACACTACAAACCCTCTTGAGCCGGAAGGTACAACCAACACAGGTGCAGATGTCAAACATGCCTTGAGCTTCAGAGATCTCGCCTCGCATTTGTCATCCCAAATGAACCTGACCTTTTTTTGGGTCAACCGAGTGAAATGGGCTACAATTCTGGAGAAGTTCTCCACAAACTTCTGATAGTACCCGGCCAAACAAAGAAAACTGCGGATCTTAGCCACGCTAGCCGGTCGTTTCCAGTTCTGCACCACTTCTATCTTGGCGGGATCTACCCTTATCCCTTCCTTGGGCACTACATGGCCCAAGAACCCTACACTTTCCAACCAAAATTCACACTTGGAAATTTTGCAAACAAGCGGTGCTTTCGGAGGGTTTCTAAGACCATTCTTAGGTGCTTAGAGTGCTCTTGCCCACTCTTGGAGTAAACCAGAATGTCGTCAATGAAGACGATCACAAAGTTGTTCAGGTACTCCTTAAATACCCTGTTCATTAGGTCCATGAAGGCAGTAGGTGCATTGGTTAGGCCAAAGGACATCACTAGGAACTCATAGTGACCGTAGCGAGTCCTAAAGGCCGTCTTAGGCACATCGCAGTCCCGGATTCTCAACTGATGGTGCCCGGACCTTAGATCTATCTTTGAAAACCATTGCGCCCCCTACAGCTGGTCAAATAGATCATCTATCCTCGGTAGTGGGTAGCGATTCTTGATGATCACTTTGTTCAACTGCCTATAGTCAATGCACATGCGCATCGACCCATCCTTTTCTTCACGAAGAGAACCAGGGCACCCCAGGGTGACACGCTCGGCCAGACGAACCCCAGGTCTAGCATTTCCTGCAATTGCACCTTTAACTCTCTGAGTTCGGCCGGTGCCATCCTATAAAGTGGAATGGAAATTGGTTTCCCCCCGGGCTACAGGTCAATGCAAAAATCAACCTCCCTTCTAGGCAGCAATCCCGGCAATTCCTTGCGAAACACATCAGGGAATTCACAGACCACTGGGGTTCCGCTGACATTCCTTGCTTCACCCATTTCCTCATCGGTCATAGATACAAAGGCCAGGAAGGATTGGCAGCCGCCCTGAAGCAACTTACAAGCCCTTAGGGCTGAGATGACCCCTATCGGCTTGCTACCTCCCTCCCCTTGGAAGGTGAACTGTGGCAGCCCAGGCTTAATAAACATCACTGTTTTAGCTCTGTAATCCAACATCGTAAAGTGCTCTGCCAACCAGACCATGCCAAGGATGACATCAAGCTCAAGAGTGGGTAGGAGTGTCAAATCTGCACTCAACACATGGTCGCAGATGAGCACCTCACAATCTTGATATATTGAATTTGTTAAGATTGCATCGCCTGTAGGCGTTGATACTATCAATGGCCCATCGAGCATGGAGGGTGCCATTGGCAATTTCACAGTAAATATGGCAGACACAAACGAGTGTGTGGCACCCAGATCAAATAGAATATAAGCAGCGGATGAACATACTAGAATAGTACATGTTACCACTGCCTTAGACGCCTCTGCCCCATCACGGTTCATAGCAAATACCCTGGCACATGTCTCTCTAAATGGCTCACTTGCGGCCCCCTTTGAATGCCACGGTTGACCCCCAGATCCCTGCAGCCGAAATTTCTTCTTGATCGGCCCGTCATTCCTCCCGAACGACACCAAGGCTTCCTTCCGAAGGGCCTCATCCACCACCCGTGCAAGAGTGGAATCCTTGGTGTAGTGGATGAGCCTGCCTATCTAAGGCCTAAATCCCCCAACAAACCTCTTGACCCTGGCAATCTCAGATGCCACTGAGGTCTGATGATATTTGGAAAGTCGGTGAACTTCCATCTCATACTCTGACACTGACATGCCACCGGACTTGAGCAGCATCTCAAAGTCTCGTGCCCGCTTATCGCGAACACTCATTAATACATGACATGCTCATGAATGCCAAAATCACTCAGCCCATGCCGGCCCCACAGAAAACAATACATTTATACGACCCAAACCGGCCAAAACCTAGCAATCAGACAAGTCGGTCACTAGAATCTATCTAGCGAGCCTTCTACCCGGGCCCTCTTTGGTTGGGTATGGCACACCCAACCAAATCCACTCGGGTCTAAAGTTAGTGTGGCTCCCCTGGGGTCTAACGTCAGCATGGCTTACTCACGCAGTATCAAGACGTAAAATCCACTTGCCGAGTCGGGACCAACTTGCCAAGTCGGTAAGCTTCTCGGCTCGGCCATCGCACATCCACAAGCACAAACACAATCAATATCCATGCATAGTACTCACAAGTACATAAAGAATATTTTCTATCGACAACTGGGGTACGCGTCTACGCGCCCCAACTCGACCCTCTCTTGGATCTAACCTCTTGGCTCTATGTTCCATCACCCAATTTACTACCACTACCGCTTAGTGCAGCATTGGGAGCCACTACTACACAATCACATAAAAGAAAAAAAAAATTCTTGTCACATAATAAATTTTTAACACAAGCTTTTAACATTTACTAACCGCATGGTGTGCTAAGTGCAGGAGTGGTCGCCTGATCTCGTAGCATAACTATACCGTATGTCGACACGCTAGCATATGTCTCATACGGTACCCAACAATGAGTCAAAGACAAGACCTAACCTAGTGCTCTGATACCAACTTTGTCACACTCCAACTAAGGGTAGTGTGACCGGCCAGGGCCTGCATCCTACCCTGTAGCCTACTGTCTACACTGACATGAAGAAACCAAAACATGTCGACAAAAAGAAATCTCATCACAAACTTTATTTAAAAGTTTTCAAAGTTCACAATTTTAAGTTTTCAAACCAAAGAAGAAAACCAATATCAGAACAACTGAACATCTCAAGTATCAAAGTTTTACAAACTTTTTATAAATACAACTGTCAGTGCAGAAAAGAAAATAACTACAAAACACTGGACTATGACTCATGGACGCCGCTACGAGATATGGCACCACCTCCCGCCACCCGCTGCACCATGTCGATAGGTCACAATCCTGCTCATGCTCTGCAAAAATAAGGAAACAAATTGTGAGTCCACTTGGGACTCAGTGAGTGGTTCTAGTGAACCTCCACATAATCCTCAATTATTCATGCATATCATATAAGGCAACAAACTGAATATACATGGAGGTAAGCTACTTCTAATGTGACTATTGACCCCATGGGTCATTCTATGTAAACTGAATATGTGAAAACCTGCCATCTCGGCCTATCAAGCCTCCGGCATCCGGCCCTTGGGCCTACTTATGGAATAAAAATCCCGGCTACAACCAGCCCTACCATACAAGGTAGAATCATACTGGCCGTCGGCCACATCATATCAAGATGTAAACAAACAATCTTGGGCCATCGACTAGGATGGTCCACTAGTCTCCGATCACCGTCTGGGGTACGGATAGCTAGTCCCACCCAACTGGGGTTTGGCACCTAGCGGGCCCGCTGGTGCATCTCAAGACCCAACACTGGCCGAGCTGAGCATTGGTCATTCTTGACCTCCACGCTCCTCGGCAGACCATCTCAAGCACATCACACAATCAATGTCCTAGGGTTTCCTTATATATACTTCGGGCCATTGCCTGTATCTGGCCCAAATTCGGGCTACCGGGTCAACAATTAATGCTGCCCTTTCAAAATGTGTACACCTAAGAGTTCTATGTTTTCAAAATGTTTACTAGAAGTCCTAGAAGTGATAACATCTCCTAGCTAAGTTTCCATATATATACATTGAGCGTCTCGCGACGTCCTACATGTTATCTAACCTTCTACACTACCTTGGGTGAGAAATTCCTTGTACTGACCTTGGAATTCAGCCCATAAACATTTTTGGACAGCATGCAATCTAAAGAGAAATAAGCATTCTTTACAACATATACCATATATAACTATGATATTCATACATAACAATTATACACTACCTTTAAAATTAAACTCAATAAGAAACAATTTATCTAGCATGGCAAGGTAGCAAGGAATTCAATAACGCGTGAAATACTAAACATGGTAAACTAATACATCATTTCGAAATTCAAAGATTGAATGGGCTAAAGATGGTCGTTAAGCTAGCATTCCTACAATCTCCTAAATCAATCAATTTACTTACTATGGTTAGTATTCTTCCTAAGTATCATGATGTCTCTATAACTCGAACTTTATAACCATGGAAGTTTCGATCTAAAGTCACCCTCTTTCCCCTTCCCTAGGCTTGGCCGAGCCTTGAGCAAGGGAAACCTTGCTCGGCCATGGCCCTTAGAGTAGGAAAGGGAAGGAAGACTTTAACTACACTCCTAACTCTTCGTCTCCGATATATCATAATGTCATGTGAACTAATTTACCCATTTCCCTTACCCTTGGCCGAACCCTCTTCATGAGGTGTGGGGTTCATTCGGCCACACCTAGGAGTTCTAGGGAAATCAAACTGTTTCATATGTGAAATCAATGACGGAGAGTGCTTTAGTGGGAGATTTATGATCATCTAAGGGCTCTACTTCCGTCAAGGGGATTGGGAAAAATTTTGGCATGACCTTTCCCCTTTTCCCATGATTCAGTAGCCCTATATCTGAGAAATCAATGAGGAAGCAAGATGATCTGACAAGATTTCATACAAAATAGTGAATACAGAACAATGAAACCAAGATCCGCCGGAAAGATCGCGAGAAACACACCCAAACACATCAAGGGGTTCGGCTACCCGCCTCCCCCAATCTTTCAAATTCTAACCACTCACCTTGATTGCGGAGAATGAAAGATCGGATGACGATGAATTTGAATCTTCCGGCGACGGCGCAAAATCCCGGATCAATCCAAGTTCCCCTTCTCCTTGCTCTTCCCCCTCTCTCCCTAGGCTGCCTTGTGTGACTCAAAGTAAGAGTCATACGGCACAAGGATGAGGGGTTTTAATCCCTCATCTAGCCTTCCATATAGGCTCTTGACTCACTTGACTCAAAGGATGAGTCGCACGGCACAAGGATGAGGGGTTTTAATCCCTCATCTAGCCTTCCATATAGGCTCTTGACTCACTTGACTCATACTCAAGACTCGATTAAACCCAAACTCAACTTGGGTTCCGACCCAACCCACAACATGAGTCGATTTATACTTGATTTAAGGTATGATTGCATAAAAGGATATTCAATGACCCAATAAAATTCCATGCATCATTATTCGAGTCATACCTTTTCACTCGAGGCGATCCTGAGGCTCGACTCGACTATCCCCGGGTCTGGCGCACTGCACCAAGAACATATTTTTATATTAGGAAATTTTCCCGTGTCTTACAGCGCAGGTGTCCCTACGGCTACCTTGTTATGAACGATGAAGAGAGGAATTCCAAAACACTCCTAAGAAAGAGATTACGCGTACAACTTCATCGAGACTACTTAATATAAAGTAAGTGCGCATTGATGAATGTGGAACGTCTTCTATGAGCCGAGGGCCTGAAAGGCTCCCACTCGGGTCAATCAAGTTTAGCCTCCACCATCGCACTACGAAAGTACGAGTTGATTGAGCAAAGTTGGTCAGAGCTTCGCTTCGGGTAAGCGTCTTATGATCGGCATGTTGTACCCTTCAAACATTGGAAGACCCTAGCCGGCGGGTCTTCGTGCAAGGCCTCAAAAGCTTGTTTGAGACAAATCCGCTAATTCTTGATGGAGTGTAGTTCAGCTAATTCCTCAAGTGAAGGAACTGATTGTTCTTTATAAAAAACCAAAAAGGCCGACTCCTTTTGTTTGGGATTTCTTTCCTTTTGTAGGAACAAAATCTACTACTGCTAGAGAATACGCCGCTACTTTTACATAATCCACTTGACATTCAAAAAAGCGCTATAAGTAGGCCGTTTGCTATTGCTATAAGGGTTGCTCGCCTTTATACGACTTGGCTTTGCTATCGCTCAATTGTAGTGGTCGACCAAGAAAGGAGTCTTCCTACCGTATTATAATGCCTATGTTATAGTGTGTTACGCTTCGCCAGAAGCAAGCAAGATGAGGAAGTGAAGCTTCATAGACAAGGCTCGTTCCGAACTTACGAGCTCGTGTAGTAAGGCCTCTCCCTACTTCAATAAGGGCTTATGCACTCCACTCGTAAATGAGCATTAGAGTGAATTGAGCGAACGAGCGAAGCCTTCCTGGAGCTTCCCCCTTCCCTCACCCTACAATTTCATTTCCGCTTCCTCGGTTTAGTTGGTTTGCTGGATGAATTGATTGGATACCCAAGAACCATAATCTTTCAAAGAAACAGCTTCTACGACGATAGGCGTCAAGGCATGATTAGTTCCACGAATCTCACTGCACTGACCATAGTAAACTCCTTCTAGTTGTACCGAAATGGAAGTCTGATTTGAATGACCAGGTACAACATCACATTTGACACCTATGGAAGGTACAACCCAACTATGAAGTACATCAGCAGGTGTTACAATCATACGTAGATGAGTTTTGGCCGGTACAACCACTCTATTGTCAACTTCTAATAAATGTGATTGACCCAATTATGGATCATCTTCTGGAATCGTATAACTGTCAAAAGTGAGTGACTATTCATCGGAACTGTTATAGTCCAAATACTCTGGAATCGCCCGCCTCCCCCAAAACTTGACTTGCAAGTTTCCCCGCAAAAAGCTCTCCACGCCTACTCAACTAAAGAGCGCTATTCTTCTTTAGTTAGTTAGTTCTCCAGATCGTAAGACCCCGGTGGAATCGAAGGCCAGCTTACTAACTAATAGGCAAGAGGGGACCCTTTCTCTCCCTAGGTTGGTTTGACTACTTCAGTTAAGCTGGAACCGAAAAAGACGATGTTCAACACAAATGTGACAGGCATAAGGTATGGGACGACCAGTTCACCACGGAAAGCGAATTTGATCCTATAGTCGTCTTCTTTGTTCGAAAAATGAGTAGTGGAAAGGGATGCTAGTCGGCTCGGCGAAGTTGTAGGCCCCAATAGATTAGATCAGATTAAGAGTGATTCCTCACCTATCCAGTCAGGAGCGAAGTCAAACGCTCGAGTATAGATTCCCTATGCTCATGTGGCCCATAGATCTAAAAGGATCCATCCATAGGCCTGATCGAAAAGTTTGTCCACGAAAAAAAAGTAGTTCATGAGACCTCGAATTCCCACGTTCCTGTGTGCATTATGAATAGGTCTATATCCTTATTTATAGATAAGGACGGTCTATGAATAGGTCATAGGATCACTCTATGAATAGGTCAATTCTCTTTCTTTGACCTCCCACCGTTCACGACATCCCTTGCTTCTCGCAGTGAATGGCTCATCGTGGAGGAGTAGAAGCATTGGTCCCCTTCGGTCAAGTGCTTGTGCATGTTCTTACCTACCATACGACCTCCGTCCCTGAAGTGAAGAAAGAGGAGCAGGAACAACAGGTTGTCCTCTCTTGGCCCAGTAGTTCCGCAACTACTACCGTGGTTGTTACCAACAGGGATCCCCCATTCCAAAAGGTAACGGGGCCGGTCGTTAGGTCTAAAGTTGTATGCCACTGTTGTGGTGCCGATAGATTCACTACTTCAGCGTCGCTATCGGACATTGCAAGCTTAGCATCTATTTTTCGTATATCGCTCCACACCACACCGAGAAGAGGTATGTGTACCTCCAGCAACAAAAAGAATGGAACCATAGGTTCCTATGCTGGGAGCATTTCGGGGTATAGGTCTAACCACCTCAACTCTCCATTTATGGCATTCTATAGTTCAACTACTCTCTCGACGATGGGAATGGGAGATTACCGGTAAGCCAGATGCTTCACGAACCATCGGTACATTCCATTGCACTTAAATCACCCTTGTGTTGAGGCGCACTCCGATACCATTGATGTCCAATAGCTTTTATAGTCATGGCTGGATCTACTACTACCTCATCCATTGAGTATAACAGAGCAAACGATGCTATAGAAAAGAACACCGGGATGATACTTGGAAATATGGTCTGAATAATCTCGATAGTAGTTCCATGAACAATCCTTTGCGGGATTGGATTAGTTTGCTCGTGGAAATGCCATAAGACGCGAACCAAGATCCGTGATACGAAAACCAAAATTTGAATGAAGAAGAAAAAGATATCGTGATGTAAGTCAATGATTCCTTGCATAATAGGTGTTGTTGTGTCTTGAGATCCTAATTGCCATGGTTCCGCGGCATCACAAGGAGCGATTGTGAGGAATCGCCATGATAATTCATTCAGAATCATATGAATTTCCATTCTTTGACTGCTCTGCTCCCGAGGAGACAACTATTTTCTTGGCCGTGGTTTTTCCAACAAGAAAGACATGGGAATAGTGAAGCTTTTTCATTTAGCGCAATGCAGAAGACACTACCCTCTTTGATAAGCACTGCGGTTCGGGTCACAGCGTTGATGTTACTATACGTCATTTTGCTGGTCAAGTGCGAGATGAGGGACAACTTTCATCCCGACTTGGTATGCGGGCATTCCATTCTTTTTGATCTTGTACCCATGGTAGACTTCACACCCACCCAATCTCGACATCAACTACATCAACAAAACCATTGCCTGACATGAACAGACGCTTTCTCAAGCACAGGAAAAAGGGAACCCTCTTTCTATTCAAGAAAGAGCCAATCTTGTTAAAGGCAATGCACCTACGAAAAAGCATAGTACAAGAAATCCTATTGGTAGGTCCTCAAACAACTCTAGGGGATACCAACTAAACTCAGTGTCTAGGACGTCTTCTTATTGGGAAGAGAGCTCCGAGAAGCTCTGGTAATAGCCCTCCAGGACCCTGAAGCCTATGAAGCTTTTCTTTCTGAGCTTTAAGACAAAGTCTATGAAGCCTATATGGCTACAATATCATTCACAAAGGAGGACATCGCTATGCACCTCATGCCAATCACAATCGGCCCTTATACATGAAAGGACACTTGAATAGCCACCCGGTGCGGTGAACCGCATATTTGTTGATGTTGGCGCTGCAGTGAATCTTTTGCCCTACAAGACATCCGCACGGCTTCATCGTCATCCTGCACAACTGGAGGAAGCGCAGGGACTCGAGCTTCCATCCAAATTCTGACGCAATGGGGCTTGTTTGTCAAGTTGGAACTTGCTCTAGAGGATTTTGTGACTAAAGTAACTGCTTCATGGGCTTCTATGTGAAACATGCTGATACAACAACTAAAGCAATGCTGGGAAGACCCTGGTTGCATGAGAACTAGGTCGTGCCCTCTACATTACATCAATGTCTAAAGTATACTCTGGGCGGGAAGAAGAACGGGAAAATGACACGGTTCCCGATTTATTGATGATCCGGCGAGGCACTTTCACATACGTTAGGTCCAAATGTCGGATAGAAAAACCCGCTCAAAGTGACGAGATCTTGTATGACTGAGTTTGGCAAGGACCCTATAACCTCCACCACTTATCCTTACTAAGGTAGAGAACCTTCATAATGAATAAAGATTTTTGACATATAGCCATCAGACCATATGGATGATGGTAAGCAAGCAAACAACGAGCAGACATGGCAGATAAATCCACATCCCCTCCCTTGACGCAAAAGGGCTTAGCAAACTATATAGGTACGAGGTTACTCGACTTAATAGAAGAGGGACTAGGTTCCATCTCGAAAATAGGTTTTTTCTGTTTTGGATCCCTAGGTACAGGTCTCTTTCCTTCCAGCCAAAAAGCCAACTAGAGTCATAAGAGTTTCTCCTGCTTTTATGAAAGCAACTATATTCAATATCTCCTATATTTCGAGTGCTAAACCATTTTAGGCGGTATTATTGAAGCCCTGCTGCCCTTATGTAAACCAGTTCTCCCTTTCTAAAGAGAGAATCCCTTTAGGAATTGAATGCCTTCCTAAGCCCTTCAATTTCAATTCCTTTCCTTCTTCTTTCTCGTTACCAGTGCGTTAATCACTTGTGTAATCTAATCTCTTTGATATTCTTACGTGCAAGACTCTTCCATTCCAATGCTTGAAGTTTTCGTTTGCCACTGGCAGTTGCCAGTCATATAGTTGGAGTCCTTCTTCCTGTGAGACAATTTCAAAGCAAAGGTAAGCTTATCCAATTGAAGTGCTTCTGTATTCTAGGCATTCTCTTCGTTCACTACAACAAAAGTCTTCATTAAAGACAAATTCTCATAAACCATTAATTTTTTGTCTCTAAATCTTATATCTAGAGGCAAACAAAGGAAATTGCCTCTAACATTATATTTATAATAAATGTTTGGTCTCTAAATTTTTTATATGGTTAAAACTAATTAAGTATCTTAAAATTAAAAAAAAAGTAAGTATTCCTCAATTCCCTCGTGCTTTTCCCTAATCTCGCGCCTCTCCATGTTCTTTTTCCTAATCCTGCACCTCTCCCACCTCTCTACGCCTCTTCTGCAATCACCTTCTCTCCCGAGCCGCTTCCCATCTCTGTCCGTGGTAATGGCGCTCTACACTCCATTGCTAAGCCATTCTACCAAGCATACCATATAACGTTTCTTCCTTTTCTTTTCTTGTTTCTTTATAGATCTCTCAACTTTTTCATTTCTCTGAGCGGTTCTTGGTGTCTTAGTGCTACCAATTTTTCATTTTTCCAATTAGTTCCAGCACAATGTTGATCTTCATTTGTTTTGCGATTTCTTGAACTATTCCTGGGTCCATTCATGAACATGTGAAATGGATCAGCATTCTTGGAATCTGGAATGTCAATTCACTTCTCAGAATTAAATTTATCACCTTGATGTGTTACCTACAATCATTCATTAGACAGAAATGTGATCGTAATAGAAACATCTTCAATGAGGCATAAAAGATAAAAGGTTCTTTTATTTGGCATGATGGTTATTTAAGGATCTCACTGTTTTCTATAAACTATTTTATCAAATTGATCAATTCTCTCATTCTTGTTTCTCATGGCATTCAGTAATTTAGGGGTTAACCTAGTGTCTACTTAAAATCCTATTAGCATTAGCCATTAGTTGAATTTTAATTTTGCAACCAGGTACCTAGTCTATGGAAAATTCTTATAATGTTGATGAACAAAATCAAACTACATTTAACAAATCCATACCAGAATGAACACTTCATGATCTTCCAAGCAATCACAATGGTTCTATTTCAACAAAATTTACCAATCCTTATAGATGTTGATAAGTATTTGACTTCAAGTGATTTTTTTTAGTATGTGATTTCATAGACTGATAGAGGTGCTACATACAACATGATATTTTGGTGTTTCTTTTCTGGTTACATGTGTATTCTGCTTATATGCATGGTGTGCGGCAACAGATCCGGGTGACCCTGATATTTTTAAATCTTAGAAGTATCTTAACGTGGAGGTTTACAAAAACCAAATTCTTTCCAAAGAGCCTAAGCTAGAAGGTTCAACTAAGGAACTAAATGTTGAAGCAACTGCCACAAAGCAAGTTGAAAAGGAGTATGAATTCATAGCTTCCATCCTCGTCAGTTTTAGATATTTTACTGGGTGGTAAAGTATTTGAATTGTAAATTACTTAGTTATTAGTAGATCTAATGTTAGGTTACTGGAAAACAAACAGCCTAACTTTTTGCTGGGTTCAAGGATGAATAATTGGGTTCAAGGATGGTAAAGTATTTCAATTGGGTTCAAGGATGAATAATTGCTTATCTTTCAAGAAGATATTGCAATAGTAACAAAATAAATCTAAGAAAGGAAGTTTGGGAAAACACCAAATTAGATTATTCTTCTAGTGCATTGGAGTTGGAAAAATTGTTGGAAAAATTAGGATGGTTTAAGATGAATGTATAACCATGAATGGTGAGTCAAAATGATGGTTATCTGGAAAAAACAGATATGTCCATAATAAGTAGTCACACACACCCCTTCCAAGAAAAAAAAAATCTAATGTACTTTTTGCTGCCTTAATCTTCTCTTATATGACCGTGGGCTGCAAATTTTGCAGGTATTGAAATATAGTAAGCATTATTGTAGAGTCTGACAAATGTGTTGACGGCTTTGATCATAACTGCAGGGTGAGCCTTCTTATGAGCTTAAACTTTCTCTTCTCTTTCTTTTAATGATATGCAATTCTAAATATCTTTCCTTCATCCTGTAGTGGATCAATAACTGTATAGGAAGGAAAAATAAAAAAAGGTTCTTCATCCTCATGGTAGCTCTTCTCTTGGTAAGCACATGTCCTTTCCACTCCTCTGATATATAGCTATGTACATAAGGATTGATTCAAAGTGCCATTTTCTCTAGACATGTGATACCCTTGTTACTATGCCTATTGTCACCGACAAAGACCATAACTTAATACTAGACCATGAACCTAATATGTAGCATGCATTTTACTTGAGGTTCTTTTCATTCTAATTGACTATTGACAGGTCTGATCCATGCTTTGTGCACCTTGGACCAGCTTATTCTGCAGTGGGCGATTGGGATGCTTGTGTTGATACTTTGTTTCCTCAATCGAAAGCGATTCTCTGCAGAAGTTGTCTCAAAGCTCGGAAGCAGTTTCTCGTTGGCACCGTTCGTGGTGGTGGTGGTGGTGGTGGTGGTGGTGGTGGTGATGATGATGATGATGATGAGTACTTGAGTTTGAGTCCATATTGAATACATATATCCCAATGTATAGTGATAAATTTGAGTCTTTTAGATTATGCTTGCTATTTAATATTGGACTACATTTTCAGGCTACATGTACTTTATTAGCCATGGTTGCTACTCTCCCTGTTGCGAACTTTTCTTCTTCCACATTCTTCTAATAAAAAAGGTATATTGTTTCCAATATTTTCTCTTTCCTTTTTTTCTGTTAGAGACATAGCAAAGTTCAAAGTTATATTGTTTTCAGAGAGATATCTATCATGGAATGTTTGTTTCATCATATAGGATAAGAGGATTATAGTCAGCTCACACTGTCATAGATCAAAAATATCAGGATGAAAAATCCTCTATGGCCAAGCACACACAAAATTGGCATCCAAGTTGACTCCTTGTTGCCACACTTGTAGCTACAAACCACCACCCACCTCCTCTACACTTTGCTACACACAATAAGACTCATTTGATGGACAAACAACCATACTACCTCATGTCCATCAAATGAGTATTGTTTATATATTAGGAGATATCAAAATAAACTTAACATTCTAGTCTTGTTTATATAATTTTTTTTTTCATTTCATGTAATATTTATAATTTTATTTTGACAGCAAGCAAAAAATGGTAAAGAGACAACTCGAGCTCAAATGTTTATTGCAACACATAAAAGAAATGAAAAACCTATGGATGATTTCTCGAGAAAAGCACTTGCGAGTTAGAAAATTAGTCATTATAACATGATATTATTTATCAATTAGTTTTACTTTAATATTCATTTTTTATTAATTCCTATTGAAGAAGAATGGTATGAGGTACATATTGAAGAAATATTGATTTAGAATGAACCACTATTACGGCCTTTTGGATCTATCAAGACCACAATTGGGCAAAGTGTTGCATGACCACATAATTTGGTATGTGTTGAAATATTTATATATAATTTATTTAAAATATTATTGTATCAATCTTCTAATAATTGTTTTCTTTATTTTTTGCAGGTTGAAGGTGTCTCGGATGATAGTTGATTGAACAACCATCCATCTTTGAATGAACCACTATTACGGCCTTTTGGATCTATCAAGACCACAATTGGGCAAAGTGTTGCATGACCACATAATTTGGTATGTGTTGAAATATTTATATATAATTTATTTAAAATATTATTGTATCAATCTTCTAATAATTGTTTTCTTTATTTTTTGCAGGTTGAAGGTGTCTCGGATGATAGTTGATTGAACAACCATCCATCTTTATATTTTTAGTGAACTTTAGAAGTTTGAGATTTAAGTAAACTTTAGAAGTTTGTGATTTAAGATATTTATTTATCAATAATAGTTTTAGAACATACATGTCTATCTTTTTAATACAATGTTTACTTTTATCTTTGCAAAGTTATGTTTGAGTACAAACCTATACATATGTGAAATGTGGTTGTTTAAGTTGTAACTATATTTTTCTTATTAATTATAATATTTTTAGTTAAAAATATATTATCTCTAATCCTAATCAATTTTCTGAGTAAAATTAATTGCATCTACTTAATTGTTATAGGAAATTAAGTATTTAAATTATCTATTAATTAAATATAATGCGAAAAAATTAGCTCAATTTTTAATTTAGAGTCAATTTATTAAAGACAAATATATATGTCTCTATTAATATTTTTAGAGACAATTATTTATATGCCTCTGCAAATATGATATATGCTCCTAACGATGTTTGTATATTAAAGACAAATATAAATGTCTCAATTAATATTTTTAGAAGCAAATATAAATTCCTCCACTAATGTTTTTAGAGACAAATATATATGCCTCTATTAATATTTTTAGAGACAAATATATCATGTGCCTCTAATAGTATTTATATATTAGAGGCAAATATATATGCATGTATTAATATTTATAGAGACAAATACATTATAGGTCCCTAATACTTTTAGGGACGGGAGCTCTAGAGACGAATGATTTTATTTGTCTCTATAAGTTTTAGAGACAAATATTTAACTTTTAGAGACAAATTTGATTGTTTCTAATTGTCACTTTTGTTGTAGTGTTTCTCTCCCTACCGAGCTTGTTGGAGTGCCATTGCCAAGATCTATTGTCATTTTATTCCTTTTCACCTAAAGCCTGCCTTAGTCCCACTAGTGCTAGTATCAATAGGAACATCTTTCTTGCTTAGGATATTGATTACCTGTAGTGTAAAAGTATTTGGCATAAAGAGCCCTCAATAACTGGCTTGTCCTGGACGCAATAACTAGGGCTGTTCAAAATTCGGGTTACACCGAATCGAACCAAAAAACCGAACCGAATTATTCGGTTTGGTTCGGTTTGAACAGTATCAGGTTTGGTTCTTGAACCAAACCAAACCCGAATATTGTGTTCGGTTCGGATCCGGTTTCCGAATTCTGGGAACCTACCCAAACCGAAAATTGAACTAATTTTAAATAATAAATGTTTTAATACATTGCAAAGGATTCCTTGGCCCAATTGATAAGGTGTTCGTTTAGGGAATCATAGGTTTTGGGTTCGATCCCCAATTGAGTCAAATTGTATTTGTTATTTTCTTTTATAGATTTTCAAGGAATCAAATTGCACATCAATTCTTAATTAATTTTAGCAGTAAATGTATTTTTTAAAAAATAAGAAAAATGGAAAAAAAAATCAAAATTTTGGTTTTTTCGAGTTGGAATCAGAATCGAACCAAATAATTTCGGTTCGGGTTAAATCGGTTTAGGAACAATTCGGTTCGGGTTCAAGTTGGAATTTTAGTAGGAAAAAAATTTTGATTTGGTTTAATACGGTTTGGTTCAGTTCGATTTGAACCGAATGGACAGCCCTAGCAATAACTGAGGATAAAGTGAGTTCCTCACTCAACTCAATACCCGGGCCTTCTACTAAGAGTGTAGCAAATTCCCTTTCTTCTCCCTTCTAGTTGAAGCCTTTCCTGCCTATGGGTGTGCCTTATTTTTTTCTATGTTCTTTCGTGCTAAGCCTCTAAATTCTTCCATGTCGATATCCAGCCAAGGGGGGGATGACAAAAAGAAAAGCAAAAAATAAAACCGAAAGCAATGATTGACTAACTAATATTTAGTCGATGGTTGTTGTTTCCATGTGAGAGATTTCTCCTTTTGATTACGCATATTGGTATTCCCCCTTCCTTCTCTAGTTTCAATGTTTCCATTTATATTGCCGATCCAATTGCGATCTGAAGGCCAGTTGCCCACCATGTCAGTTCAGGCGAGCTTCCATTCCTAAGGCCTTTCATTCCTTATATGTTGCGAGTGTTAAGGTAAGCTCTAAGCTCTGTAAGTCATTGGGAGTTGCCTGCTGCCCCGAAGTAATACCTTGTGTCAGGCCTTTTTTCTAATCACGTACCTAATTCCCTTCTCGCGAGTGAAAGCAAGGGCAGGTTCCAAAGAGCTAATCATATTGAGTGTCTTTTGAATCCATAGCAACAGTAATTAGTAAGACTTGAAGTTCTACCAATATCAATAATACCAACCAGGGCATACCTTTAATAGAACTAACGCCAATAGATATCAATCATATCATATCTTGATTACCCTCAAGTTTTCCTTAGGGGTTGTAGTTTGAGGTCCAGTTGGAGTGTAAGAATCTTCGAGCCATCCAATTACAATGCAACATTTCATCTGGTAAGCTAAGCCCTTGCATTTCAATAAAGGCATCTACTTTCTTCATTTCGCCCCTCTAGTCCATTATTTCTCGTCTTGCTGGGAGTTTTTTTTACATCTCGTTCCACTCCTTTTCCCCTGGGCATTCTGTTCCATTCATTTTTAGGTCCTTAGTAGGTCAAATAGGGCCAGGAGGCAAGCAAGTCAAGCCATCAAGGTAAAGGGTTGGGTAGGTAAAAGCCATAGAGCTAGTTGCAATCCCCAACGGGGGATGTTTATATAGCTGCTTTGACATTTTCATGTTCTAGGGCAAATGCCAGCTATCCTCATCCAGTTAGAAAGCCTTTTTATTTGAAGGCGGTGAAAGAACGTTCTTTTATCTCATATGAGAAAGCGGCGGGATAGATATAAAGCTTAGACCACTAGGCATCTTAGGCCAGTAGGGATGGGATTTTAGGAAAGTTGGCGCAAGGTCGCAGGAGTCTTGAAATTGGACAATCAGGCGATGCAATTGTTTCATTTGAAAATATCTATTAAACTAAGCCAGCCCTTCGCTCACTTCTCTGGTATTGTATTGGTCTTATCCTAAGGAGTATTCAAGAGCGAGAAGGAAAAGAGCTAGTTGAAGCCAGTAAGCTTAAGCTCTCATGGCAATTTGTTTGAAAGGAGGAAGTCAAATGAGAAAACTTCTTTCCCAACGTAGGAATGGAAGAACTCTTTTTTCTTCAAGGACTGGAGTCTAAGTTAGCTAGTTTAAGCAGGTGCGACTGGGGCGAAACAATCATTCCTTTTCTTGTATGTAATATACCCCACACCATGCTCATTCATTACTTCAAGTGGGAGTGGCACTGGTACCGTTCATGCCCTGTAATCACTTTGATGAATTGCACATTGGTGAGCCAAGTTTACACGATATTCTGATCATCTCGTAAACTAGGGAAATGAATCCTATATCAAATATAGTCGCTCTATAACTATAACATAAGTAGGAGATGACAACCACCATGAAGTAGGTGGGGAGGGAAATGGATTTGTAAGTACATGCAGGAGGTGAAGATTTCTGGTGAATGATGATTTGGAATAGCCAACTGGAGTAGTAGGCAGAACAGGGTCGGTGGTTGAGTTAGGCGCTTTCGCTTCTTCGGTTTCCGTCACTTTCAAATAATCGTTCTTCTGCTAGTACATGCATCGCTTTCTGGTATGTCCTTTGAGTTCTTTTTAGTTTAGAGAAGACATTTTATTAATATCAATCTCCCTGCCATCAGTCGCATCTGCCCTATCTCAATCAGTCGAGCTGTCGTAGTAGAAAGTCTATCAATCGGTCTGGTCTGATCTTCCCATTCCCGCTCGCATCTGGTCAATCAGTACACTCGATATCTATCTATAAATAAGTCCATCTCTTTTTCATTTTAAGTAGTATTGTTTATTAGAGAGGGACTGAGGGACTGAAAGACTATCTCTGGGCTAGCTCGACGGAACCCCTACCAAGTCCTAAGCCCTTGGGGTGGAGGTGAGCGTTATAAAGCAATTAACTATGAAATAAAGATGAGTAATAACAATAAGTATACAGCAGGTATAACAAGTATGCAACAAGAAATAAGCAAAAAAAAAATGAGAATGAAATAGATAAGAAAGCAATAAGTAAGTTGATGCTAAAATACTCTAGATAAGGAAATAGGTATATGGCAAGCATATCGGTAAGCCAATCAAGAAAGGTATATGGTCTTCCTTGTATAGTTAAGGCCAAGCCAATCAAAGAGTTACGGTATAAGCCAAGCAAGCGGAGGCTCAAAAGCCTACACGCGCTAGTGCGCTTCCCGTTTGCTCGCTTGGTAGTTAACGGATATGGGCTTTGGTAAGCATTCCTGGTAGGCGTCAATCCCTTGTTTGGTCTGTCGGAAAGGGTATCGGTTCTATCAGGCAAGGGGTCGTTCCTGGATCAATCAGTCTGAGGTCTTCGGTCATCCTTCCAATTATTGTATTTATTTTTTCTTGCCTGGTAGGGAAAAGCTTTTCTTAACCCAGTTGCATTCTGGTCTTAGGGAGAGTGACGCAAGGGCTCTAATTGATCTTCCCGCTCTTCTGAGCTCGACTTGTTGGATGCTTTTATTTCTGCAAGTACTTTCCTAAGTCAGTCCTAGAGTGAATGAGTGAATCTTGATCTCAAGGTATGCCCCTTTCCACTTTTGTTATAATAGATACTTCGGTTAAGTTGATAAGGGCTGGTTAGCGAAGTCAATCCTTGGCTTGGTGCCTAGGAGGTTGGAGATCAGAGCGCACTCACATCCCTTACAGTCACTGATCTTCGACCACCCTACGTTTGCTTCGTCTTGCTTAGAGGTCAAACAAAACCTTCTCCATGGCAATGTGAATTGGTCAAAAACTGGAGTTAGGGACTGCGATAAGCCAGTCGGTAGATTGGTTTTTCATGAAAATGCATTAGTATGTACGGGCCTTCGCTTTTAGATCTGATTTGTCGACTTCATCTGCCCTTCTTATTTAATGGAATGAGGCATCCCTTGTTCCTTCTTTCGAAAGACTTCGTCTTTTCGGGTTTGGCTTTCAATCTCTTGCTTGCTTTGGTGCTTGGTCCAAGGAAAGGAGTCCATGTCTGCCTTCGAATAAGCAATCATTTGGGCTAGTCGGTCGGTCATAGGCTCAGCCCTTGTTTTAGATCTTCTACCTCTAGAATTGGCTAGCGAAGAAATAGTGCAGAGGTCTAGCTGGTAAGCTAGCTCATAGGACTGGCTGTCGGATGCGCATTAGCTGCTTATTCTTTCGCGCGTTGAGCAGTATGCAAGTGTTGAGCCTTTCCTAGGTTGTGAGGCGATAGTGCTTGTTGTCGATAGGTCGCTCATCCCTTGCTTGTTCCCATGCTTCCATTCAATATCTCCCCTCTGCACTCTTTGAGTTCGCATTAACATTTCCTATAGCTCTGTCAAGACGCCCAACAATTCCACTAATGCTCGCAGACTGGTTACATCAAGACCAGGTGTAGCCAGTAGCTTTTAGATCTTCAAAGCAACAAGAAGAGATACAATCGTGAAATTCATAAATAACCCTTGTCCTTCTACTCCCTACCCTTTCTTCAACAAATCTTACCAATTTGGAAGTATCCTGCTATCCGCCAAGGTCCTTGGACATTATCAAAGCAAATCGAACTGCACAAGATCAGCCCACAGCCTTCTCCTATCAATCTGACTATTAGATGCATACACTAATGTGAAAAGAAAATCTTTATTCAGTTTCATACTTTCTATAGCAGCCAAGAGTTGACATCTGGTCAGTCTTTTCGATCACTTTGACTGTTGTTAAGATATTGGGATCCCACAGCACTCAGATTCTCCCTTGCTTGGTGTTGTCATTCTTAGTCTCATAGTGACAATCTCTCCAGATTCTTTGAATGATTCTCTTACTTTTGTCTCAAAAGCTCCCATTTTGGAAATTCCCTGGGTAGGAGAAGGTCCTTTCCTCAATTCTTTATATTTCTCTTTCATGTATAACCCCCTTCCATTCCAGACTACAACCTTCATGAGACAGTCTTAGTGATGGAATCTTGATTCGCCCTTTTGGCATTCCCTAGTAGCTTTGGCCGGACCACCATCAGTAGGTTTTTATTTGCCTTTTCCTTTGCTTCCCCTACTAATCAAAGGCTCCCCCTTTGATTCATGGATAGAGCAACTATTTTCTCTTTCGACTCCTAAATTTTTGTCACTAAAACTGCCCTCCTCACACTTATTGAGTGAACTTTCTCTAAAATATCTCTGGACTGATTATGCAAATTTTCCTCTGCATCAACTACCTTGGGAGAAGCCTTAGTCAATGAACCATAAGGTCTTTCCTTTACAATCTAGTTCATGGGCTAGGTTCCCTTAGCCTGTTGCAGTAATTCTTCACCCGGTTCGTCCACTTCATGAATATCTTCCTCTATCTGCAGAGAAGCAAATCCATTAGAAGCTAAAGGAAAGCCTATAGTCTCCATCGAAAACTGGACTCCAGTATCTTGCTTTGGGTCATTCTTGTCAGTGGTTTTTATTGATCTCTTGCCACTGCTAGAACGACTGGGCTCTTCTAATGTTTGGCTTTCTTCACCCCTAACATCAGTGCAAAATTTGGTGCTCCCCTTGGGCTTGTTCTCATCAGTTTTCTTCAGTGAGTCATTTCTGCAAACACCTTATCCTCTGTCAGATTCTATGCTCGATGGTTGACCTCTTCCCCTAGCCAAAATCAAGATAGGAAGCCCCGAAAGACTCCATCTATGTTCGTACCGCCACTCCAATCAAAAATGGGAAGACCTTCACTTGAGCTGATCTCCTCGATGAGTGACTGACTCTTGTAGTTCACTTAGGCGAGAAGCTTCTTCTTCTTCTCTCTCGACTAGCCTGCTCACGAGGCTCGAAAACTAGAGTGGGGTTTGAAAGCTCACTAGCTCTATATACGTACCGCGCTTGAAAGGCAAACTGTCGTTTTCTTTGTAGACTCGCCCACCCGAAATCCAGAAAGCCCTCTCTGTCCTTGGTCTTCGTAACCGAACTCATCAAACAACAGTCTGAGCAATGATGTCAATCCCGTCTTCTTGTGTGGTTTCACTGATCATTTGAATTGAACCCTTGGTCCTCTTGGTCACGAAAGCTCTTCTTTTCCTCAAGAGAGGGGGCACGGGTCTTCGTCAAAGATCGATAGTTGACACTCTCTTTAGAAAGCGTCAGATAGAACACAATCAAAAAAAAGGAAAGGGTATTGAGGGCTCAGAAACAAGAGGAGCGTAGGCCAGTCAGCGATAGGAAAGCAATAGCTAAAGCTCGTCCCAATAGGGAAAAGGGAGCCCTTTCCAAGATCTCCAAAGCATACTCAAAGAGTGTAGGAGCCAACTCTATTGGAAGAGGTTAAGGGGGAAAGGAGTGGGGAATCTCTATGTGTGAGGGCTGCCTTGAAAAAGGATGAGAGGTGGGAACTCCTTCTCTATCCTACATATCTGAAGCTCACAACGTATCAATGCGTTGAAAAAATGGTCAGACGGGCCAGTTGATCCTGAGTGGGTGCCTTTCTTGGATGCAATCTCAATAGAGAGTCTTTCAATCCGCCGGAAGCTGTCAACAATGGGATCCTTCCATTAGGGAAGGAACCACCAAACAAAAGAGTCAATCGTCAAAGGGGAAGGGAGCGATTGTTGAGGCATACAAGTGGATGCTTGCTCGGATTGCTCCACCCGCTGACTGACTTTCTTTCCATAGGGGATCTGGTTGCTTCCCAATACGAGTGACGAATGCATGCACCTCTTTTCAAGCCTTGCTTGGGCCCTCAAAGAAATTTGGGATGAAACTCTTTACTCCACCTTTTCTTCCTTTGATGAATCGCCTATAGTAGGTAGTGGACAAGTCCTAAGAAGGACCTCACCTCCGCCACTTTTTTGAGGGGGTTCCCACTCCTTTATAGCCCTCACTTTCTCCCCATCCATCCTAATTAAGCCATCACCTATCCAATGAATGCCCCCTAGGAATTGGATCTCCATCTATCCAAAGGAGTCTTTTTCTTTCTTTACATAGAGGTTCTTCTTCCTTAATACCTTAAAGTTAAGGTCCGGAGGTGGCTAACGTGGTCGTTTAATGAATGGCTATAGCCCACGATCAAAGTATACCACCAGTCATTTAAGTATGGGTAGAATAGCTCATTGTTGAGGGTGCAGAACGTGGCAGGTGTGAGTCCAAGCAAAAAAAAATTCAAAGGCACCGTACCTTGTTTGTCATTCTGGTCGTCTTTTGCTCGTCTCCTTCTGCGATACACACCTGGTAGTAGCCGGACCGAACAAAAAGTATAAAGCGCTCAGTCAAACAACAATCAAAGTGGATACTTGTTCTTGATGGTTAGGTTACCTAGTTAAGCGCCCGAGTTTCCATGCAAAATTGAATCCCGCTTCTTCTGGAAGAAAATAGGGGAGCCGTCGGAGGCAACAATAGTTCTGGCCGATATGACTTCCAGAAATTCTTTCCTAACCTAAACCAAAAATGGGGGGCCATCAGCCAATGTTGGGGGTTTGGC
Organism: Canna indica; assembly: GCA_034359265.1. Lineage (NCBI taxonomy): Eukaryota > Viridiplantae > Streptophyta > Magnoliopsida > Zingiberales > Cannaceae > Canna > Canna indica. The sequence continues at coordinate 44,741,946 of CP136893.1, forward strand.
TTCAGGCTCAAACTCAATCTTGTGGTAGACTGTCCTCCTAGAGAGCACTTGGGAAACTAACTTGTAGGGCATGACATCCCAAAATTCCTCAAGTACTTGCTACATTTTCTTAGAAAAAAGTCTTATGTGTATTGGATCCGCTCTTCTATTAGCATGAACACATGAATTAGATTCTCTTCCTCTTCCTTATTCTTAAGGAATAGGAGGCCCTACCCTTACCTTTCTTAAGACTAGCAAGCCCTCTCAAATTAGTTATACAATGGAAGCTTTCAAGGTGTTTCCTTGGCTAAATCTTTCACTCAGTGAGAAGTGAAAACCTGTGACTATATCGTCCTGAAGATGGATGCGACGTGAAGAAGTGGCATTTAGAAGTGTTGCTGACTTTCCATTTAGGTTTTGTCATAACAAAGCTTGCTCTGTCTTTTTGCACTTAGGCGCACAGCGTGCCGTTGGTAATGATTCTACTACATTTTCTTAGAAAAAAGTCTTATGTGTATTGGATCCGCTCTTCTATTAGCATGAACACATGAATTAGATTCTCTTCCTCTTCCTTATTCTTAAGGAATAGGAGGCCCTACCCTTACCTTTCTTAAGACTAGCAAGCCCTCTCAAATTAGTTATACAATGGAAGCTTTCAAGGTGTTTCCTTGGCTAAATCTTTCACTCAGTGAGAAGTGAAAACCTGTGACTATATCGTCCTGAAGATGGATGCGACGTGAAGAAGTGGCATTTAGAAGTGTTGCTGACTTTCCATTTAGGTTTTGTCATAACAAAGCTTGCTCTGTCTTTTTGCACTTAGGCGCACAGCGTGCCGTTGGTAATGATTCTACTACGGTGCCGCAAATTCGCAAGCTGATCCTAAGTAATCGTTGTTGTTCATTGGATTCCAGAGGAATGACTTCGTTAGGATTGGAGAATTGAAGCAATTCTTCCTGAATAGACTCGATTCTCCCGTCGAGAGTGGCTTTGAAAGTCTTACCTAAACTCTTCCGACTGAATATGACAATGCCTATAAAACAAAAAGCGACTATCATTTCTTCATTATAGATTGAGATCTTCTTTGAACTTGATGTACAAATAGATGGAATAGCAGTAAATAGCATATTTCTATCCTGCATATCCATTGAACTAAATCTCATTGGGAAAGGTTATCTGTAACTGTATCTATCTTTTTGCAACAGAACGGGAAGTTAGTTGGACACCCGGCGGCCAAGTCCAAAAAGAAAAAGAAAAGAAAGAAGAGAACGAAAGGAAAAGAGCACTTTGTATTTTCTCACTCAAATGTATGTTTAACCTTGAATGCAATTTATAGATTCGACAGCAATAGTCCCTCGGACTCGAAAAGTAATAATGAAAATGGCTGATCCAATAGCAGATTCCGCAGCTGCCACTGTTGGAACTAATGAAGCAAATGATTGACCCATCATATCATCCAAAGAAATGGAAAATACCAAAAAGTTTGAATTGATAGCTAATAACATTGATTTAATTGGAATTGATATAATAAGAATATTTCGTCTATTAAGGAGGATTCCCTGAATACCTAAAATAGAGATAATTATGGAAAATGTGAAATATTTCATTTTAATAGGATCTGTTTCGGAAACGTGGAATGTTAGAGAAATTCCAATTATGTGAGACTTAGAAAGAAGTCCTGCGTCATAGAGTCCAGGGGACTTTTCTTCTTATTCTTTGTCAGGTCGTTCTCAAACAAAGCGTTCCTTCTTTATCACTTAGTATAAGGAATTCCATCTTTCTTCCTGATCGAGAGAGTCCAAGAACTCCAAGGCATCTTGGAGTCTTTCCTCCGAGGGCCGGGGAATCCCACTCCATCACATCTTCCATCACCCAATTGGTGACGGCCAGAATTTGGTCCAGCGAAGGATGGAGCCCTTCCTGCGACAATAGAACTTCAAGACGCCCCCACAATATTCTGAATCATCGCGACCAGAACGTCATTCACTGGAGGCTAAATCACTTCGTGGTGAGGGACATTTAGGGGGGCAAGAGGGTTCATCGGGGTCATACTCCAACCATTATTTTCAGATAAAGAATCGGACAACACAATATCATAGTGGTTATGAAAGCTTCACATATGATTATGGAAAGTCTCTTTTTCTTCTTCATCTTACCCATTTTGATAGAGTCAAGAATCTGAGGAGAAATCCTAAAGAAAAGGATGGTGTGGATCGAACCGCAACGTAAAGTAAAGTTAACGAGTTGTCTAAATAGCGGAGTAAATGAGCTTCTGTTCTAAATGTGGTCTTTCCTTAGTGATTCTTTCAGGGTCTTTTGGCTCGCAATCAAGCTAGGGTCCTAATCGAGTAAGACCTAGTCCTATCTATCTACATCTCTAGACACAATATCTTGAGTACCTATGATGGTGACTACATCTGCTGGCATGTGATGTTTGGACATAGAATCGAGTCCTTGTGAATGGGCAGAGCTAGGTGCTCTTATTTTACAACGGTAGGGACGATTGCTTCCATTACTGACAAGAAAGACACCAAATTCTCCTTTAGGTGCTTCAACTATGGTATATGTAGAAGGAGCTGATACGAAAAAACCTTCTGTATAAGGTTCGAAATGGTGAATTGAGGTAGAGTAGACCGATGATCTTGTAGTCATTTGGCTGGATATGGAAAGAAAAAGCTTGCATCTGCTCCCCCTAAACTATAACAGGTCCCATCTCTCTCCAAACCTAACGTGGTAGTTTCCCATCATAGGGCTTTCTATCTATAGATTGAGCCCCACCAAGGATCCCATCATTCAGAACTCAGTTGACTGCTTCTATAGATAAGGTGGAGCGTTCTTGGTTTAGCATTATAGCACATAGGCTGCTTCGGTGCTACTATAGCGCTTCGCTAACTCGAAGTGCCTCGCTATGAGAATGAGACTTCGCTAACGCATTGCATTGTCAGCTTTGCTATTGACGCTTCATCTTATCTTAAGTGCTTCACTACTGAGGCTCAGCATAAAGGACGCTCTGCCTTATCTACTGATCGTTCACTTTCTCAAGAGCGAAAGCGCTTCTCTTTGCCCCAACACTTAAGTAGAAGGACAAGAAAGGGATTATTGGTTTTCTTGCTCCCGCTTCCTCACCTGCGCTCGTCAAGCCAACTTCGCTTTTTGGGAGGTGAAACTGTGGTTGAAGCGGACATTTCAAAATGACAACATCGAAGATATTAATAGTTGGTCATGTCGGACTGTGTTCCGAAAAAAGTAGCCTACTTGACAGAAAGGGCAAGCACTCTCGGCTCGGAGGTGGGTGTTGGCTTTAGGTTTTCAACCTTAGCCTTAATCTCGATTTTGATGGTTTTGATGATAACAAACATGGGACTGATGATTTCATTGTGAATATATTTCAGGTTCCATATCAATTAGTGTTCGATGTCCTCCATCAAAAAAATCAGAGAAATCAGAAATCGAAAGGACATTGATCGTCGCGCTCGAGTTCGTCGCGGAAGTTTATCGAAGATCGATGAGTGCACCAAAGTCACTTGGATAAGTCCAAAGATCAAGTCAAAAGCTCTCCAAGATGATGCTCGTTGAAAGCCGAAACCCGGAAACCAAGCGTGGAAGAAAAAGGCTGAAGAAAACAATCTCAGCCTAAATTCGGTCGACCGAGCGATCGACCGAATAGGGTAAGAAATGGGAAGTAGCCCTAGCGGTCGACCGATCGGTCGACTGGACTAAGGCTAGCTATAGACGCAGCTTGCGTCGGTCGACCGAAAGAGAAATCGCAAGCTTCTTGCGTATGTCGGTCGACCGGCCCGGTCAACCGACCAAAGCCCAAAAAGGGCAGTAGGCTTGGCGGTCGACCGACCTGCGAATAGCCGAAGATGCAGATCGCGTCGGTAGATCGGCGGGTCGACCAAAGATCGCGGATCACGCAATTTGCATCTAGTGGTTGACCCGTCAGTCGACCGACCAGAGAGAAAATTGTAGCGGTCGAATGACCAGTCGACCAACGATTCAACCGAACCATCGACCGGGCGTCTGTAACTATCGAAAATAATCTCGTTGATGCCCCGTTTCAGCTGGGGGTATAAATACACCTCATACACATCTTTTAATCTCTCTCTCTGACGTTTACAGAAATTATTGAGCATCCAAAAGAGAGATCAAAGCCTTCCAAGGAGTAATCACAGTGCGCTCCATTCCTCTGTTGAGTTCTTCATCAAGCGACGCCAGCTCCTCAACTCGGGCTTCAACTCAAGCTCTACCACTTGGCGAGTTGGAGGTTCTTGAAGGATTAAATAGAGCTTTTAATCTTGTTTTATATTGTAGCTCTTTTGATTGTATTTCATATCTTTATTTGAACTGTTTTATTTGGATTTGAGTGTGAAGACCTTGTGTTAGGTCTTGTTGTGTAAGTGGTTACCTTGCAAGGTGGAAAGCCACTTGTGTGTGTAAACGTAGTTGTTACTAGGATTAGTTTAGTTGTCCCTTCGGGTTGAGGTGGAAGAGGACTCTCGATAAGAAGGCGGTAACTTCCGGGTGTGGAAGTGCCTTAGGTCGAGAGTGCGTCTCTTCGGTGAAAAGTCCTCGTGTATAAGGGAAACGAAAACTAATTTAGTAAAACTAGTTTAGAAATCCTAAGCGGGGTGCTTAGGTAGTGGAGTAGGCATTGGGGCCGAACCACTATAAAATTCTTGTGTTTGCATTGTTACATTTGATTGTGCGAAATTATTTTTATCTTGCTTTTTAATCGTATAATTGAAACGCGCCTAAACATTCTAAGTAAACGATTAAATTGTAACTTAGGCGAATAAATTAGTAAACACACTATTCACCCCCCCGCCCTCTAGTGTCACCATTTCACCAACAATTGGTATCAGAGCGGGTCGTAGATTGTGATTTCACCATCCCTTCTACAATTCGTCTCGATCTTGAAATGGCTCTAGAGTCAGTAGCATCTATACCCCCTAGGTTCGATGACTCAAACTTTGGTCTTTGGAAACATAGGATGTACAATTATTTAAAGACTAAAGGTTTTGGAGTCTTTAACATGTTACATTGGGAATTCATTGAACCTAAGGTTGACATGCATGCTTGGAGTGAATTAGATAAGAAAATGTTTAAATATAATGGAGATGCCATGAATTGTATTCTTTGCGCATTACCAAATGGCATCCTAGATAAAGTTATGCACTACTCCTCGGCTAGGTAGTGTGTCATGCATGCAAGGAAAAAGGGCATGTGAAGAAGAATTGCCCTACCATGAAGAACAAAGCAAGGAAGAGGTCAAGTGCTTCCACCTCCACATCTTACTCAAGTGAAGCATCCTCTTTTCATGACCATGAAGTCAATTCTAAAGTTTGCCTCATGGATGCTAATGATGAGGTACACTCTTCTCCTTCTAGTTATGTTAATAATAATGCTAGCTCTACTAGTTCTCTTGACATATCATATAATGAGTTAGTAGATGAATACAAGAAAATATATGTCTTGTTTGTTAAAAAGGATAATGAGAATAAAATATTGAAAGAAGATAATATAAGGCTTAACTCTCATGTGAATGAATTAAAACTAGAAAATGAGAAAATGAAATCTTGTTCTTTCGATTTCTCCCATGATAGGCTAAAACTTGAGCTTAAGGACATAAAGCTTAAGAATAAAAGTTTGGAACTTGAGAATTCAAAAATTATAAGTCAAAACAATAATTTGAAATCTCAATCTAAAGCCTTATATCAATCTCCTGATTTATTAAAAAAGGAGGTTGTGTCATTAAATAAGAAAGTAAATGAATTGAAAAATGTTTCATTTCATAAGAACACTAGAATAAAGAATGTCAATGCTCATAATCATTCTCATGTTAGGCATTCCACATTTAAACCTCATGTTCAAAATAAAAATATTTCATCTAAGAATGCCCATGCTCATCATGCCTCTCATGCCATGCATTTTACCATTAGACCTCATAATTATAAGAAGATGAATGAGGTTTCTAAGAATGCTCATACTCATCATGTTTCACATGATAAGCATTCTAAAAATAAATCTCATGTCCATGTTAAAAATGAAAAGAAAAAGTTTCATGGACATTATTTTTATTGTGGTGTTTATGGCCACGCAATCCATGATTGTGCATTTAAAAAGAATCCAAGTGTTGCTAAGACACTTTGGATACCTAGGCCAACTAACCCCCAAGGACCCAAAGCCATTTGGATACCAAAAATTTCATGTTCTATTGGAGGGGAAGCTACCACACATGGTTGAAGAAATGATGTGTTAAAGTTGACCATGAAATTGAATGATGAATCCTCCCTTGGTTGCAACTTCAAGTCATCTTGATGCCTTAGTAAGGTCGGCATCAAAAAGTCTTTGGTATCATCTCCTATACCCTCTTGTTTACATTATAGTTGGAGTTTGATATATTTTTAATTTGAGTTATTTTTCCCGCTCTTGCAAAAGAGTTCTTTTGAAAACGTTTTTTATTTTGATTTCCCGGTCTCTTCGGAGACCCCGGTGGCCTGTAATGGGCCTAAGCGACCTTACGGTTATAAATCGTAGGCACATTATGGCCTTTCGGTTTTCAACCAATAGGAAGGGTTGGAGATTATGTTTTCATTTATATTTCTTTTGTGATCTCTTAAAATTCGTTTTGATATCACTCGATTTTATTTTTGAAACGAATTTGAAACTATTTAGCAAAGTAGATTTTGATATTGATATTTGATCCTCATCTTTGCTATCTAGTATGATATCTTGCTAGTAGATATGATTTGATTACCATTCATAAAGTATATTTGCAAGTTATAAATATGTTAGGAAGGCTAATTAGGAAGAAAAAAATTAGTTTGGCTAAACCATTATGAAAAGGGTATAACCATGGTAAATTCAAAATCTTAGTGTTATACCTCAATGCTTAGGCTTAAATTATGTCTTTATACTCATGATTAGGATTGCATACTATAACCATTGAATTTTCATGAGTACGTAGAATATTAGCACTTAGGCAAATTTCATCAAATGAAACTTACTCTAGGTTGACACTTACGATAAGAGACATTCCTTTAAGACCAAACTAGTTAAACTTGTTTAGGGACCTTATTCCTTAAATATTTCACATCCTAAGATCCCTTAGATTCATTATGATATCATGACACCTTATTTAAAAATGAATCTCTACTATTTAACATAGGTTAAGTTATTTTAATAAAAATTTGCATTGAACCTTGCTATTTAGTATGTTAGCTTGCTAGTAGTCATATTATTTCATTATGATACTAATGAAGTCTACTTGCAAGTTAAAAATTTGAAAGGCTATGCTATCTAAAAGAAAATAAAAAAGAAAATAAAAAGTTGGGCAAATTTTCAAGAAATAAGGTATGAATTTAATTTTGCAAAAATCTTTGTAAAATAATTGAATACTCATGCTTAAATGATTTCTCTATGCTCATGATTGATTATGCATGATAAACATTTGAATCTTCATGAGTAAGAAAAATTTTGTTAACTTAGCTCAATTTCATGATATCTTGATTGAATGAAATTTGAACTAGGTTAAAAATTTTCTTTAGAGACTTCATGTTAAGTTAAACTTGAAATGAAATTAAATTTCTAAAAATAAGGTATGAATTTAACTTTACAAAAATCTTAGTATGGTGATTGAATATTAATGCTTTAATGATGTCTCTATATACTCATGATTGATTTTGCATGATAAATGTTTGAATTTTCATGAGTAAGAAAAATTTGGATAACTTAGGCAATTTCATGATATCCAAATTGAATGAAACTTGCTCTAGGTTAAAATTTCTTATTAGAGATCTCATTTTGAGTAAACACCAAATGAACATGTTTACATACACATATCACATAAGTCTAGATATTTAAAACTTGATAATTTCATGTTCATTACTAACTTTCTTAAGCATATTAAATCTAAAATTTATTTTGCTTGGTATGGGGTGGTGTGGTGTCTGGTCGAGTGGTTGGGGCCCGAGGAGAGGTCGGGTTGGGTGTATAGACAAGTGCACCCGTAGTGTTCGATAGAATGCCACACCCACCTGAGTTGGTTTAATTATGAGCATACATATATATATTTACTTTATCATGATTGTGCTTGTGATTTGATTGATGGTCGGGTCGAGAATCGTATTAGTAGGCTAAGCTAATGCTCGACTCAGTGAGTATGGTTTATGGGTCGGTAAGCTCGTCAGAGAGCCACACCGATGACCGACCTGGAGTAGCATTGGTTGGAGGGGTATTCCCAACCATAGGGGGCACCGAGTCTAGTTGGTCATCGTAGCTCATGGGGCCTGAGGCGGAAAGCTCGCTAAAAGCCCATCCTAGCGACTGACCCGTGCAATTGCTTACTCCGTGCTTACTATGCTATAGTGGACATTGGCTTTACATGCATGTTGGATTGTTTACTAGGCTTATTTAGGGGTGGCAATTCATGTCGGGTCACCCGAAAAATATTGTGTTTGGCCCAATAAAAATTCAGGTATGGAGTCGCCAACACGGCATGAAAAATAACGGGCCGGCCCGTTTAGCCCGATAAGATGAAAATAAAATAAAATTGGGTTCTCAAGCCTGAATCGTGCTATCGGGCCCGAATCGGGCCATTAGAACTGGGCTATCGAGCCGATTCAGGCCTGATAGCCTGATATTTTTGATAATGAATAAAGTTCTTATCGAACTATCGGGCTGAGTTAGGCATATACCGCCTAGCCCGCCCGACTCGATAATTTTTCGGGCATTATCGGGCTGGACCGGTAACGGCCCAAGCACGATAAGGACCGACCCGAACCCGATTTTTTTTGGGGCTATCTGGTCGGGCTATTGGTTCGGGCCATATATTGCCAACTCTAGGATTATTGACATGCATGCTCTTTTATATTTTTCTCAAATCTATTTTTATTTGTTGCATGCTATGATTAGTAGTGGTACGCTAGTACCTGGAGTGTGCGACTGTGGAAGTGCGAGCTCGCCAATCCATTTCCCGTGTCGTTGTCATAGGAGTGTAGAGAGTTTGATAGTTGTCCTTTATTGATCATATTGTACACGAACCCTTTGGGGAGTTGTCTTTCATTATATATCTTATTGTTACAATATTGGATATCAGGCATGTCTTTGTTTTACATTGCATCTTTTCATTTTATCATGCATAGTGTTTGGTAGGCTTCGGGGTATGGGTATGTACTCCCGGTCGGTCACTGGACCCTTGATTTTGAGGCGTGACATAGGAACTCTAAACTATTAGTGAATTTAGGTTGAAATCCTAAGGGGTGCTTAGGTAGTGGAGTAGGCAATGTTGTCGAACCACTATAAATCTATTATGTTAGCATTGCTTCTTGATTGTGTATGCTTACTTTATTATCTCTTGCTTTCACTTGTTGTTTAATTCTTTGAGTTTAGCCTAAGTTTGTAAGAATCAGTTAAAATCGAATTAGGTGTTAGGTGTAATTTTTTTCTCAATGAAACATCAGTACCTAGTTAATTTGTTATCATCAAAACCAAGATTGATACCAAGGTTAAAAACCTTAGACCAACAGAGGGAGGATGGTGCGAGAGGTGAGTAGTGTGTATGCTACTAAATTAAACTCTAATTGGATTTTATCGATTTTGATCCCAACACAAGCTAAGTATCGAGGAAATGAAATAAATGTCTCGATAATAATACAAGGAGGAAAACATAATATTACATGAGTGTTTATAGTGGCTCGATTTCCACTAATCAAAGTGTTCCTACTCATTTGGATTTATGTCTCATCACCTAAGCTTTCAAGCAACTAACCACAAGACCAACCTAGGCCTCAACACAATAACAAATTTCAAAAAATAGAACAAATACTAAAAAACGTAAATGACAAACAAAGAGGCAAGAATTCTTATCCAATGAAGAACAACTCTTTCATTTGTTGCCTAGCAAGCTTGAATAGCCCTGCAAGGAAAGTGCACTTCAAGTTTGAGGATTTCAAGAAGCTACAATTCAAAAAATGCTCAAAAGAGACTCATGTAAGTCGAATAGCCTATACTAGAGGGAGGTCAATAGTGTGTTTACTAAAAGCTTTAGCCAATTCAAATTTAATCGTTTCTTAAACTACTTAGGCAAAATACAATATGAGTTAATTACGTGCGAAAATAAATGATAAGCAATTTAAGCAAACACAAATAATAGAGCAATGAAAATACTATAATTTATAGTGGTTCGGTCCTAATACCTAAACACACCGTTTAGGATTTCCAACTTAACTTTACTAATATAAATATAAAAATAAACATCAATAAACATCATCAAATAAGCATACAGACATATATGTCTCTTCATACTAAATTCCCAAATAATAGTCAAACATCTAAACCCAAACATAGTCATAGGTGTTAAATACAAGTCCAGTAGTTAACTTCATGCATGCCACATAGTGAAGGTACAAGTTCAAATCAAAGACAAGCTAGTGAAACATCATTAAGTATCGAATTCACTAGTCCGGTGGACCATAATAACGCCACATCATCATGTCGAACTACTCATACATATCATCAACATGCAAATCTTCATAGTCTCAAATTGATCAACTAAGGTATCATGACCAAGGCAAAGCTGCATCATCTCGGACTCTTTGGAGAAGAAGATCATCAAACTGTGAATATGAAGAGCTACCCACCAATGCCACCATCATCGTCATCTATCTAAAAGCTCGACTACCCTAGCTCTCTTTTTTCACCTTTTAACCCCCTCAACCCCCCCCCCCCCCCCCCCACCCCCCACCCAAAACTCAACCCAACCCAACCCAACCCACCCATATCTAGGAGAACCTTCATGTGTGTATAAGAATGCTGGCCTAAGATTTTGAATCTTGATCTCAATCTTAATATTTATGATAACAAATTTGGAATTAATAGTTAATTGAGAAATAATATCTAGTTCCAAGTTGAGTAGCATGTGACGTCCGCGATTGGAAGATCGGCATGTAATCGGGAAAATCCAAAAGGATGTTGATCGTTGCTCGAAAAACAAAGAAGAATTAAGTCTATGTTTAGAATCTTTAGATTTATTGTGTTATCATTAAGATGCTTGATGATAGAGTTGTAAACTCAAGTTGAAATCTTGAATTTGGAGAACTCAAAAATCGCCCTGAACCTAAGTTTCACCTGATCGCCTATTGAACTTCGGTCAACCGAAGTTCGACTGAATTTCGACCGACGGGTATTGAAATTATCCATTACGATTCAACTGAAGCTTAGCTTATCCTTAGTCAACCAACATTAGACCGGCGATTGACCAACACTATAATAACTAGTTTAATTTTTTAATTGTTGAGAGCCGTTGAACCCGATCCTTACTTCGTTATTTCCTTATATATTTAGGTTATATGCCTTCCTTTTAAGCCCTTGATGCACCTTGATCGATCCTATATACTTAGGTTTCCTGCAACCACATGCAATGGTTGCTAATCATTGCACATGACTTTTGACGAGGGTCAACTACGGCCACTCAACAATTCATATACTAATTAAAACAGTTCACATTATTTTCATTAATTGAACTATCATCTATACCTATGTATTCTTGTACTATTACTAGGTCCAAGTATATATTACTCCCATTCGTTGTCTTTTTCTAAAATCTCCGCACTGTTGTTCTGTGTTAACATGTGCCCTACCTTCTATCACCATAAGAAGATATTATTAAAGACTGTCTTTATGATTTGAGTTTCGTGATATGAATATATTTATGAAAAGGGTCAAATTTGAGATAACTCCGTCACTAGTTGACATATTAAATTCGTGAATTATTTTCTGATGGGACCTTCGTGCACTGAAGAAATTTTTTAATATAAATTTTCTCTCGTGATAGATTAGTGAATTAATTGTTTTTAACATCAGAACCAGTGGCCACTTAATTTAACTTAATATATGATATCTTATCATTTATCTACGAAAAAGACACAAATTTGAACATTAAATAACCAATTTATCTACTACACAGTGTGGATAGTATATTCTGCCTAGGATTCACTACTAGCGTAATGGTTTTCACCAAAGGGGCTCATCGATGGCCGCAGCGATCGTAGCTGATGTAACAAATTCAACCACAGCTCACATATGGCCGCCTAAACTCGTCGCTCATAACCGATGGCACGCACGGGACGCGAAATAAAATAAGTTAGTAGTCACGGCTTAGCGAGGGCCCACAAGTTGTTGATGATATAAATAAGTCATTAGCCACGGCCCTTCCACCAAGAATCGGACTCCAAAACGGAAGGAAGAGAGGATGAGAAAACCTCAGAACGAGAGGAAGAACAAGAAGATATATATCTTGTTGTCCTCTTAGGACTCCCCCAAAGGAAGTAAGGGGCGGCATACCAAGGTGAAAAGAAACGTCTCTCCGACTTGTGGGAAAAATCAGGGAAGGGGAGAAAAGTGGCCGGCCACCCTAGGAAGAAGAAATTTTTCTTCTTTTCGGCTCCTCAAGATGATGCAAATTTCTCTTAACCTACAAGAAGAGGTTCGGCCACTATATAAAGAAGGGGAGAGGCGGCTACAAGCAAAGACTTGGCCCCTCCCCTTAATTCTCTCTCGGATTTCCAAAAAAAATATGTTTGTCTCTAAAAGATAATTTATATTTAATGGCTTCATAATTAATTCAAAATTAATTAAATTTAATTAAATATAAATTTTAATTTATCTTCATAAATTAAAAGTCTATCAATAGGAATGAGAATTATCTAAATAAATTAGTTTTCTATCATACATGAATTATATTCATATAGATAAATTACATTATTATTTCATAGAATCGTGATTTATCTAAATAAATCAATTATCTATAAATCTATTATTTATCTAAATAAATTAATTTCCTATTAATTATGATTTATCTAAATAAATAAATTCCTAAATTAATAGGTGTAGGCACATGGGAAAAATCAAATTTTCCTCCATGAATTTTTTATTTTAAAAATCAAATTAATTGTGTTTAATTCTTAATTAAACATATCCCCGATTTATGGTTAATTAATTTCTTAGTTCATAATTAAGATTTAATCAACCATATAAAATAATAATGTGTGCCAAACCCTACGTACGACTTTAGGGTTACCCTACAAAATAGAGGGTACCCTACAAATTAGGGTTTTCGAGGAACACCTTCCTCGTACATACGTTCTTATAGAAAATATCTTTCCTATCTTATCCGTAAACGAGATCTGTGATCGAGTTGCAACATGTCGATGCTATTAGACATATAGTGTCCCATGCAAGCGCTATCTCATAAAGCTCGCTACGAGGTTAGTCTGTTGTGTTTGACCCATTGGACCCCGCACTAAGCCAGCGGTGAGTTGTGCAAAACAGATAGTTGAATCCAATAGAACATCTTCTATTCGAATCCCATGAACTCACTAAACCTCCTTTAGTGTGATCATGTGTGACTCCACTCACAAGTCAAGATTGACATCTAGCAACGTGTCAGGACTGCCCGGATAGTGTGAGGTTCAATCGACAAGGATCGAACGCCCTTCGGTGATTAGTTACTGTGCAACTAAGTCTCTCAACTATAATGTCCCGAATACGACTAGGGTTCGGAAGAAGTGTCAAACCCTAATACCCATTCATATGTATTTTGTCTGCCAAGTCGTCGTCTCAATAATGACATGTCAAAAATCCTTTTCCGACATTCATATCTACTAAGGCCAGAGATTCCTGAGTCGACATTTGCAAGGACACATAGGACATTATCTCCTCTCACTGTGAGTTATTGATTCCATATTGGTTGCTCACACACCTCCATGGATGTTTTCCCATGCCCAGAGGTATCCGCACATGACACTGATGGCCATGTAAGGATAAGTCCAAAGCAATGGGTCGATACTCACAAGGTAACCATGATAACCTCAGGTCCAATGACGGCTTGCACCTACTATCACCTGAGGAACATCCTATCAACACTCATGTAAGGATTCCATTTTGTGTTCCTCGTGTAGGTTCGTTCAGTGAACTCATTCCCACCTGCACTTGTACATTAAATGACGGATCATAGATAACTGTGAGATTAGCTACCCCTTATCATATAAGGTATGTATCAATTGCACTAGTCTATCCGGAATCATCAATCCCCTAATCGGTGATCCTATGACTAGGAATATTTAGAACAGAGGCATCTGAATTCCAAGTCTCACTGGCATGATCTCATCATGGCCTTGGAATCAATTATCCGGGTTCATGGGTTCATACAACCTAATATATACAAAATATAGTTATAGCATATGATGAAAAGTTGCCTCATATTATTCATTAACCAAAAAAAGTTCCCTACACATCAACATGTGATTGGCTCAAGGGCACTATTTTTTCAATTCTAGCTTGTACGAATAATTCCAGCATGTATAAAAATAATTCCAACATGTATAAAGATAATTCCAGCATTTGTTATCATACCACAACATCAAATTTCAGCCTACTTTATCATGCTATAAAAATTCCAGATTTAAACATACCAGATTACTCTATAAAATTTTAGATTTTACTATGCATAATAATACTACAAAAATTTCAGATTTTATCACCTACAAATCTATACATTTCTGTCCAAGTTTCTCCACTACAACAATAGTTTTTAGCGTCCATTACTTAACTATAAAGAAAATTAATCGGAGAACGTTAAGTCCTAAGGGAAGCCGGCCCTATTAGCTCTATTCCCGCTCATGAGGGTATGGCTGGATAGGTTCTAAATCTCCATTCTCCGACTCAAAATTTTAATCAAACACCGTCTACTAAGCCTCTTTACAAACCCGAGTATATAAGTCATAGAACAACCCTCTTTACCTAGTTGGCCTAGGGTTACCCTAGGGCTGCCCTAGTCCAACCGCACCTAGGGATGTTGTGCACTTCACGAAAGTTTCGATACGAAGAGATACAATCCTACGGCCATGGGGAAAAGATAAACAATATAAAAATTGGGTCTATTTCCTACTCCCTAACCCTATATCCGGTCGACCCCTTAGTTTATAGGGGCTGCCCTAACCTAAATACCCACAACCGAGCATCACATCTCAATCGACCAATACCAATCGCTAGATAATCACATTCTCAGCCAATAAGAAGATAAAAATTTTGGCATGACATTTCCGCTTGAACACCCTAACCGATCAGCCCCAATTCCTATAGAAAACCCTACAAATCTTCCTAAATAAAATGAAATGCCTCAAATCAAACAATCTATAAATCGAACACATCAACGATTCATAGAAACAATGTGAGAAAAATCCGGATTCACCCTATAGTAAGGATTCGCCACAACAAGGTATATTCAAAACCTAGAAAGCAAAAACCCACTAACCTAGATGAAGAAGAAGGAAATGAGATGGTGGAAGTGAGGCCTCGCGACTCCGATCTCCGGCGACAGCGGGGAGAACTCTGGTCACATGGAAGAAAGATCGCCTCCCCCAAACACCTCGACATCTGTGCGACTCTACATGAGTAATACGTAGGGTCGGCTGGGTATATATTTTTTTTCAAAAGACCCATTTGCCCCATTAACTGAAGTTGGACCCAATTGCATCAATACTCATCCAAATTGGGTTCCGGTTGAACCCTTGGACTCGACTCGAACCCGACTCGAACCCAACGTCATAAGCAACAAAATTAAATCAGTTCCTCATGCGCGATCGGGTCGTACCTTAAGTTGCACCTTTCGGCGATTTGGTTAGCCCGCTCTGACACGTCTCCGAATCCTCCCGCTAACGCATATATAAAATAGAATTCTACTAAAAAATGTGGGATTACAAAAACTCGCCTTCATCTCCCTTTGGCCGCACCGCCATCTTCCCGCGGGTGGCATTGACTCCCTATTTGATCCATACGTCTTAGTCTTGCATGAACTAATTGTGAGTTTAGTAGAGAGATTTGAGAAGTTACATGTTGTAGCATTTTTTGTTGTGCCTCCATGCTCTAGTGTTGCAAATCAAGAGCTTGTTGTTGCACTTCGAGAGTTGTCTGTAGCGATCCAATAATTTGATCGTGGCAATTACTAGCCTCATATAGGAGCTCCAGATATTCGGAGAGAGCTTGTCCTCGGGTCTCCATATCGTCGGGTAATATCGATCTCAATGAAAGCACCAATGTTAGAACTGCGGTTGTAACCAGGGCTCAACGCCGGCGACTAGCAGGAATCGAGTAGACTTTGGAGGAAAAGAAGGAAAAAGATGCAGAGGGAAGAAGAAATTAACTAGACGAGATAGGGAAAATATCTTGATTTATTTATCGATAAAACCCAACATTTGATACATGACTATTTAAAGTATACCTCGCACGAATCTGTTTACCGAAGGTACCTGTTACATAACGAAGACTCGATATTTGAGGGGTTTGGCAACCGCACGAAGTTTTCATTGAGTTGGTTGCATGGGAATGCTCGTGTCTCCTTCCTCCACGTGTGCCTTTTCTTCACGTAGATGCGAAGTGTGGACGATGGAAGTATGAGCAGAGAGAGTAATAAAGAAAAAGGATTTATTCTCATTTAGCAATGTATAGTACAGGGCCCCTATTTATATAGAGTCATTAGTAAAGTAACTAATGCAGAAACAGTAAATAATATACTACTTCCTAATACACCCCCTCAAACTCATCGTCGATGTATTAGTGACGATGAGTTTGTCCCTAAAAGGAAGAAACATCTTGCCAATACAGCCTTAGTCAAGAGATCTGCAATTTGAGCTTGAGCTGAAACATGTTGTACATATACTTGTTTCTGTGCAACTTTCTTCCTCACAAAGTATAGGTCCAATTCAAAATGCTTGGTTCAATTGTGGAGAAATGGATTTGCACTCAATAATACTGCTGAGAGGTTATCACACAGAATAATAGGGACATAAACAAACACTCTGAGTTTAGAAAGGAGAGACTGCATCCACAAAATATCAGCTAGAGTAGCTGCCATACTGCGAAATTTTGCTTCTGTGCTTGATCTTGAAACAACATATTGTTTCTTAGAGGACCAAGTTACCAAATTAGACGCCAAAAATATACAAAATCCACTTGTAGATCTCCTATTATCTAAGTCGGTCCCCCAATCCGAGTCACAATAAGCAGTAATGGATAGATGAGGAGATCGCTTAAATACTAGGCCATGATCCAAAGTTCCATTCAAGTACCTAAGGATGTGTTTGACAGCATTCCAATGCGGCTCACGAGGATCATGCATATATTGACACACCTTATTAACACTGAAGGCAATCTCAGGTCTAGTGATGGTGGCATATTGTAGTGCACCAACAACAAACCTACAAAGTGAGGGGTCGGAGACAGGATTACCTTCAAATGTAGATAATTTGAGACTAGCGGTCAAAGGAGTAGTCATTGGCCGAGCTTGAGACATCTTTGCTTTCTCCAACACTTGCTTAATTATTTAGACTGAGTCAGCAACATGTCTCCAAATGCAGTTTGTTGTGCTTCAATACCTAGGAAATAGTTAAGAGGACCCAAATCTTTCAAGGCAAATCTGGAATAAAGCTAAGATATCAAATCAGATATAGCAGACTTAGAATTGCTTGTAATAAGTATGTCATCAACGTAAACAATAACATAGATTGTCTCTTGATGAGTGAATTTGATGAACAGACTTGTGTCACTTTTAGCTTGATGAAAACCCAATGCTGAAAAAGTCACACCTAACTTGTCAAACTAGGCCCTAGGGGCTTGTTTCAAGCCATAGAGAGCCTTATGGAGTTTACATACAAGTTTTCCATCTCCTTGAACAAATCCAGGAGGCTGAATCATATATAATTCTTCTTGAATCTCACCATTCAAAAAAGTATTATTGAAATCTAATTGGTGAATAGGCCATCCTCTTGCTAGAGCAACAGACAAAACAATATAAATAGTAAAGGGCTTGACAACAGGACTAAATACCTTAGTGAAGTCAAAACCTGGTTGTTGATCAAATCCCTTTGCCATCAATCTGGCTTTATGCCTCAAAACATTACGATGTTGATATGTTTTCTCCTTGGATAATCATTTACAGCCAATTGCTTTTCTTCCATAAGGTAACTCAACAAGAGACCAAGTGTGGTTTTTCATTAGTGCATTATACTCATCAATCATAGCACATTTCCATTCTTGTTGTGCAAGAGCTTCATCAATAGTATCAGGCTCTTTCACAACTTGAAAAGCTTTGGGTTTAAAAATTCCTGATTTGCCCCTTGTCTGCATTGGATGAGCATTCTGCACTCTCCTGGTTAGGGATGTCAACAGGGCGGGGCGGGTACGGGGGGTGCCTACCCACTACTCGCCCCGCGAAATAAATGGGTACCCGCTACTCGTTTATTCCCCGCGGATATTAAAAATGAGTACCCATTTAATTACCCGCGGGGGGACGGATACCCACGGGTATTGACGGGTACCCATGACAGTTTTAAAAAATATAAACTTTGACATTTTGATAAGAATTTCAAATATAAACTCTCTTCAAATAAACACACAATATTTTAATGACAACTTCAAATATAAACAATTAAACACACTCCAATGGGTAGGTAGTGGATAATGGGTATTGACTATTGAATTAGGTTAGGAACTTATGATTTTTTAGTATATGTATTGAGGGTAAAATAATAATTTATTAATTCTCACAGGTAATGGGTACCCACGGGTACGGGTATCATAATACCCATACCCGCCCCGTTTAATAAACGGGTATGAAAAATTACCCGCGAAATACCCGCGGGTAGAAAACTACCCCCCATACCCGTCATAAATGGGTAAATATCCGCGGGTACCCACCTAAATGGGTTTTTTTGCCATCCCTACTCCTGGTATTATCATAGTCCTGCACATTAGACAAATCTCCTCTAGAATGCACAAAATTATTAGCAAGAATAGGTGAACCATTTGGATGCACTACATCAAGTTTAGACTGAAAATTCTCATATTGGACAATAGGAGTAGCAAAGGTAGGAAGCTGGGAAGTAATAGACTGAGAGACTAGAGGGATTTTAGGCACATGATTAGGAACTGCAATTGAGTTATTAGAACTTAGATTTGGTGAAGATAAGAAGTTGGGATTATGTCTGAAAGGAAATAAGGTTTCATCAAACGTTACATATATGTCTTGAAATATATATTTTGCCGCTAGGAGCCAAGCACTTGTAACCTTTATATCTATCACTATATCCAACAAAAACACATAACTCTGATCTATAATCAATTTTATGCTGATAATAAGGTCTGAGATATGGAAAGCAAGCACAGCCAAATGATTTTAAGAATAAATATTCAGGTTGTTTGTTGGTGAGACCTCTAAAGGAGTCTTGTTGCTTAATATAGGTGTTGGAAGTCTATTAATGATGTACACAGCTGAGATGAAGGCATGACTCCAAAAAGAAAGAGGTAAAGATGAGGCTGCCAATAATGACAGACCTACTTCTGTGATGTGATGATGTTTCCTTTCAGCAGAGCCATTCTGCTCATGAGTATGATGGCAACTTACTAAATGTCGGATGCCACTTTCAATGAAGTAGTTGGTAAAGTTTGTGGAGTTATACTCACCCCCTCCATCAGTTTTCAAAGTTTTAATTCTACAACCCAATTGCAATTCAACCATAGCCTTGAATTTAAGAAAGATATTAAAAGCTTGAGACTTAGTTTGAAGTGGATAAATCCAAGTGAATCTTGAGAATGCATCAATGAAATGAATATAATATCTATGACCCTCCATCGATAAGGAAGGTGATGGACCCCATATGTCAGAATATACAAGTTCCAAGGGATAGTTATAAGTAGACGTGGAGTCGGAAAAGGAAAACTTGTGTGCCTTAGCCATACAACAAAATTGGCAAACAGAAGAATTTTTATTGACAGATATTGGAATGTTACACTTCTTGAGTACAATATTGGCAACATTATTTGAACAATGGCCTAAGCGATGATGCCATATTCGGCTATTATCAACAGAAGCAACAAAAGTGGAAGATTGCAAAGAAAAAACAACATTAACAGAAGATGAAGATGATGGATTATCCTGATGAATAATTCTGGGTTTATGCTGAAGTTGTATGTCCTCAAAAACATACAATCCATTCTTACCCTTCCCTTGCAGGATAAGCTTCTTGGTACCCTGACATTTGACCAGGATGGAATTTTAAAAAAACTCCATTATCACTAGCAAATTTGGAGACACTAAGAAAAATTTTTGTTATACCAGGCACATGAAGAAGATTTTTTATTGCTAGAGAATGATCACAAATAAGTGAACAAAAGGAAGAGTGTCCAATATTTTGAATTGACATACCGATACCATCAACCGTTATCACTTCTTCTGGTCCACTATAGGCAGCTTTGGTTTGAATATTTCTGGCATCATAGGTGATGTGATTAGGGGCTCCGGAATCTGGATACCATCTTGGATCAAGGAACACATCAAGAGAAGCAATCATAGCATGGGCAGGTTATGGTATATTGCTACCATATTGGCATTATTTTGTAGGTTGGGGACACTACAAGAAAATAGGGTATCACCAACAGACCAAATCCGTCGGTAATACTATTACCGACGGAGTATCTATCGATAAAATCCGTCGATAAATGGCTCCTCGATAATAACGACGGATTTTAATTAATCCGTCGAT
Organism: Canna indica; assembly: GCA_034359265.1. Taxonomy (NCBI): domain Eukaryota; kingdom Viridiplantae; phylum Streptophyta; class Magnoliopsida; order Zingiberales; family Cannaceae; genus Canna; species Canna indica. Next base: position 44,762,522 of record CP136893.1, read on the forward strand.
AATACCAACAATTTTTTTCTTTTGTTGGTATTACCAACAATTATATATATCCGTCGATAATACCAACGGATACATATTTGTTGGTAATACCAACAATGTCCGTTAGTGTTGGTATTACCAACAAATAATTTTTGGTGGTATATTCATTGGAATTACCAACAGAATCTATCAGTTGCTTATTATTGTGTACCTGAATCAATCCTCAAACAATGATAATTCACATGAAATCATAAAAATAATTTTTGAAATCACACATGAACCATTGTATTTCTAAATCCACACATAAACTTAAGAAAATCATTGTATATAACTAATTTCGAAATATATTGTGCTAGTCAAATATTGAATGCATTAAAATTGTTTCAAAAATACATATAAGATAATTTTTTCCAAGAAGTAGATCCTTGCACTTCATCCTTTTTACCTGCATGTAAAAACAAAAAAAACAATGAGGCAATAAAATGACAGGACCTACACCTTTTGAATTCATTGAAATAGTGGAATATTCATGAAACCTACACCAATTACCTTTCTATGAGTGCTTGATTTGGAAATTTCCTTTTCTGCATGTGATGGAGTGAGTAGGAACATGAGGAGGTTCTACAACAAGATTGTCGTGAGCTTGATTTGCTTCTCCGTTCATCGCATCAGATTCAATTGCTTGTTCATGAAGGCTTGTTTTGAAACTAAACTTCTCTGCATCTGATGAAGTAGAAACATTGACAGGCTCTATCACAAGACTGCCATGAGGTTGATCTTCCTCTATATTCACAGTTTCAAAATAAGCAACCACTAAATTCATTGAAATAGTGAAGTCTTCGTAGGATCATTTACTTGTTCAGTGCTTGTTCTAGAACTATTTTTTTCTATCTCTCATTTTGTGATACCTCTTCCCCTTTTATGGCCATTGGTAACTTGTAAGTACTCCATTGTCACCAACTTAAACGAACAAAAATATCCACCTTTTGAATCTCTTTCCTCAACCCTACAAAGTCTAAATACAATGTTAGAATCCAATGACTAGGATTAGAAACCAATTAAAGCACTTTGAAAAGCATCATGAATTAAAAAAATATCATGGGGAGACTAATGACTGCATTTAAAATTTATTAAACATTGTACAATGATGCAGGCTTTAATGTTGCTTGAAACAAACTTGTATTTGATACATTCAAACCTCGTGGGTATGATAATCATTCACAACTCTTGACAATTGTAATCTATATAAAGCAAGAGAATAAGAATATAAGTTGATTTTAACCCCAATTACATCTCTTCATTCTCTCTTTCATTTCTTTTAGCCGACCATACTACCTCCCCCATCCAACTAGGTATCCTGCAATGCAAACATCACAATCAATGTAACTATAGAATAAACTTCTGAAAATACTCAAACACAATTACTGAATTGTATACTTTGGAGCATATAATATCCTAACATATAATAAAATACACAAACGAAGGAGTGGTGATTAATACAATTAGCAACATGTAATGGAACCCAAGAACCTTTGCCAACGTTTACCTCATTTATGAAATCCCAATTAGATCTTTAATGGATACAAAAATTTAGTGTCGTTTTGGGTATAATACACCATTAGCTTTTTCAGCAAATCCAAAAGCAAAACCAGTTACCAAGTATTGACAAGATAGATACTGATGTTTCATTATTTAATTATCTACATCAGAAGCAAAATTCACATGCTGAAACTAGGTCCATGGATATTACTTCTACTACTCTATTGAACCAAGACCTCCAGACCATAAACAAGTAGAAAAAAATAACAAATGGACAATGAAAAAAAACAAGTGTTTCATTGTTTACTGAACCTTAAGTCATCATAGTATACAAAGGTTCACCCAATAACAATGATGTTGATATTCCTAAAGTTTACGAGAGACCTATTTACAAGAAGGAAACAGGCCACTGCTTTTTTCCTTTAGGGCTAAACTTCTAATTGAAAGTGAGGTAAAAATAATTAGGTGGCACGTGAGGAGTGCCTAGGAGCCACCGGAGGAGGAGAAGCCTTTGAGTACAGTGTACTCTTATTGATGCTACCTCACTTTCTTCCTCTTTTTTGAATTTTAACTTGGGCACAAATGCTATTCAGCTATTGCTCCTCCTACTGCTTGGTCAGTAGCTGCCTTTGTATATGTTAGAGTTTCTTTTTCATATAGTTGCTCTTTATGGGAAGCTTGGGATACAAGCCTTCTTAATCATGGTACTCTCCCACTGTTCAATACTCTTCAAAATATTTATAACAAGATTGAAATCTAATGGCTAATAAAGAAGCCAATGTATTTATCCAGTACTCCATCTATTCATTTTGGTGGAAGACCTTTCTTCAATGCAACTTGATCAGAGTTACAAAACTAAATTTAACTGAGCTCTGATGGTGGAACAGCTTGTCCCTTTTTCTTCTGGCAGGAAGGGAAGTAAAAAACTAAGGTATATGGTTCAGTGTATTAACTCTGCCCAGTCTACCTATTTGGTCATCAACATATAACCTTGATTGATAGCAGCTAAAGTATGTGCTCCAATGAAGACTTTAGGACATGAAACTAGAACAATTATCAACCTATGGTACTGTAGAACAAAACAGGGTAAATGAACTGTTGGGGTTTCCTTGGACATCCTAATTCCAAAGGCATCTTCTCAACAATGTATCGTACTCTATAGGAAAGAGAGGTTATTAGCATCACTGGCTCCAAAATGTGGAAGGTCAAATGCCCACTAAAATTGAGATTGCACATGTGGATTATACTTAAAAGGATAGGCTTGAGAGGCAAGACAAACACATGGTTAACACTCTTTGCTTCTTTTGCAGACAAGTTTTGAAAACTCAAACCCACCTTCTTCGGGATTGCACTAATATAATGGAGGGTTGGCACACGCTCACAAACCGATGTTGAGGCTTGCAGACAAGTTTTGAAAATTCAAATTGAACACTAAAATTAAACAATGTTTAACAGCAGAAACCACATTGAGGCTTAACACTAGAAATCTGCAGATACCAAGTTAATACAAAGTAGTTTCAAAGCTGAAACATCAAAATAACCAAAACTAATGAAAGCTGCTCATACCAATAAAAGCTGAGACATTAAAGCTGAAATAGATTGAAATTGATAATACTGTATGAACCAAAGCAATACATCAAAGCTACTGAACACTAATACTAATGCTATTAAAGCTGAAACTGAACAATTCTAAGAATGTTGAGCTATTAAAGAAGTATTAAAGCTAAAACTGAACACTTATAATGCAGTTGAACTATTAAAGCAGTATTAAACTTACCAAATGAATGAGTCCATATGTCAATTTTGATATTGTTCCAACCAACCAGATGAAGGTCAGGATGATGCCCTATGAAAGAAAATGTTCTCAATCAGTATACATCTAATTAAAAGGATTAGACTTCAAAAAATCCTCGACTCTCAATCAACATTAATTCTTTTATGAGATTTAACCTGAAAACTATATTGAAATGGGGGTCATTGTCCTCCTGTCCATGATGTATACCTGAGATTTTGGAATTAAAAATATCATTACCACAAAAATATTGATCCAATATTTCCTGGTGGTTCATTATTTTTGGATGAGGCAATAATTAAGATTAATCAGAACATAATTAATCAGAACATAGATAATCAAAACATAGTTAATTAATCAGAACATAGCTAATGTAGAAGGAAAAATAAACAAACCTGTACTGCCAAAAATAGTTGCAGCTGAGTTTATCAGAAATAGTTAACCAAAGATATGCGAGGATTGCAAAAAAATGTTCATGAAGCAAGGTGCCTACAGAAACATTCAAGAGTGTCTTCTGTTGCAGCATGCAGATATATTATAATAGACTTAAAAAGTAAGAAAACAATATGTTCTAATATGAAAATCAAACAAGAAACCAGATTGATGAATTCCAACTAAACACGAGTTTGAAACATTATATTTAGGAAGCAATGTTGACATAAGAGACACTATCTGACATAAGAGAGTTCATGCTATTGTGCTCCAGGCATTATCTGACATAAGAGACGACAAGGTGATTGGCAAGTCTCTCAAAGCACTAGTTGGATCTGCAATCAGAAGTAGCATATACATAATCTAATTTATTTAAAACGCACTCCTTTCTTTATAATTATCTGTTTAAAATTCACAAAGAAAACTTCTAACAGTTTAGTGCTAGAAACCTACATGTAGTGCAGTTTTTAATTTTAAACTCCAAAATAGCAACGAATGCAAGGGATGGCTGACAGAAATTTTTAGCAGGACTGGGTTAGTAGATTTTAATTTTTTGAATTGCTCAGCTGTGTGGTTTCCCAATGTATCTATCTATCAGGCAGTAGAATGAGGGGAAGTTTGCGATGAACAAAGTAGCTCACCAACTAAACGTCAATTGGGCATAATGACTGCAACTTCACTGACAAGCTACATGGATGCTTGTCTCTTCTCGTCTCATTTTTATGTACTGTCATCAATTCTGAACTGTTGGTGCCCTGTTTATCTGACCCAAAAAATAAAGAAAAGAATCCTCCCTTGACTGTGTAGTTAGATCTTTATAATGAGATGGGAAAGTACAATAAAGTTAAAGGTATAAGACCTACTATTTGGTGTAATCAAATTTCCAACACCCTGGACCACAACATAAATCATGCACCCCCTCTATTTAGATCAAGGATTTAGCCTAGACTAGGTTTATTTGATAGAGCTACAAAAGATATTTATAATTGTTATTCCAATATGGCATAAAGGTCTTATGTTGAAGATTATTGCTGTGCAAAATCTAATGTTGGGTAACTATGCCTTTTCTCAAACAATTTTATCATCTTGTAAACTGTACCAATTAATAGTGCTGCTATACTCACATCCCATGAATCAAATACATTTCCTGTAGCCTGTAGGCTTCAAGTCACTCAATTGACAAACTATTTATATATATATATATATATATATATATATATATGCCTAGCTAGCTAACTAACAAGAGTAGGAATTATAGCAATGCTCGGATGCTAGGGGTGGGTGGTAATGTCAAGAGTAGGGTTAATTTGTCTTAGGATAGAATTTGTGTATAAAATGATGCAGAGTAGAAATCAAATATATTACTAATTTTTTTCACCAAAAGTCCCAACTAGTTCGACCATCATCATAAGCAAAAGAGGATGAGCTTAATGATTGATCAAATCAAATTGTAAGGTATTTAACAAAGTTGAATAATATGATTCTCATGACGAAAATTTGATAGCTATTATTGATAGTTGAAGAATCTTGCTTTCTCAAGTATTCATATCATATATCTTTTGCTTGCTGTTTTCAACTGAATCGCAGGAGCAATACATTGGAAGAGTATGATACTTATGTGTTAGTTAGTCTAGCAATGTATTACTGATGCTTATTGATCAACAATCGAGCAATGTATTAAACAGCTGATCAACAATCTGCTGTTTACCGATGATTGCTGTTAATCTAGCAATGTATTGTTGGAGCAATACATTGGAAGAGTATGTTTGTTAGTCTTTTATGTGTACTGTAGATCAATGGTGACTTGCACATTTAAAAGAGAGTTCTTTTTCTTTGTTTTATATATTAAAAAAATTAACTTCTATGTCTATCATTTAATAAGCTTACCATAGGATTCAAAAACCACAATGAAACTAGATTCTCAACCTACAGGTTGTCTGAAGACTAAAGACTCTGAATTTACTATTCAAGTCTTGCATTTAATAAGTTATAGATATTCCTTAAAATGTACTTACATAGAACAGGAAACCATAGATATTAAAATTAGATTGGGCTGACGCGTCCAACTCAAAAACCAAGGAATGAGAACCTTGGTGGTCTCATTCACTTTGATTAGAAATGCAAATGCACAGACTCTTGCATGATAGGGACACAGATATGGGCATTTATAATATAATGTGGTATGGGCAATGTAAATATAGCAATGCAGCAAACAATCTCAGGATGACTTGGGGACGATACTAGGCATGACAATCCTTGCTTCAATAAACACATGTGAATTTAATTTCTTCTGCTAACATCTTTCAATTTACACTCAATACATCAGCATACGAGCAGAATGAAGAATAGAAAATATCCTTAGAAGTTAGAAGAATAGGAAATACACTCAATGACATACATGCCATGCTTAGAAGTTAGAACCAAATACCCTTACAAATTGCAACATGAAGAATCGCAGAATGAAGAATAGGAAAGAGAATTGCATAATGAAGAACAACTACCCTGACATGAGCTACATAAGACCATTGCTATCAAGAGAAAATACCCTTACAAGAGCAGAATGAAGAATGAAGAGGCGCTCATAGATGGCATCAGCTATGAAGAATTGCTCATAGAATCGCAGAATGAGGCGCTCATAGACCGCATCGACCGAAGACAGCAACAAAGATAGAAGAATCGCAGAATGAATCACGGAGAACGTGAAGCGATAAAGAAATCGCAGACTGAATCGACGAAGAAATCGTGGTATCAGAGAAGAAATCATAGAAAAAGAAGAACCTCGAAAGAGAGAGAGGCAAACCTAGGCGGGTTCATGGCAAGGGAGGTGTCACCTCTAAGGAGGCGAGCACCATCAGATTCGTCGCAAGGGGATGTGTCAGCGTCGCGAGGCGAGGAGAGGCGTCGCAGGGGAGGCAAGGCATCGACGTCGGCATCGCGAGAAGGGGAAGGGTTCATCGAGGGAGAGGATCACAGGGGAGGCAAGGCGTCGGCGTCGGCGTCGGCGTCGGCGTCGGCGTCGGCGTCTCAAGGGAGGCAAGGCATCGGCGTCGGCGTCGCGAGAAGGGGAAGGGTTCATCGGCGGAGAGGATCACAGGGGAGGCAAGGCATCGGCATCGGCATCGGCATCGCAAGAAGGGGAAGGGTTAATCAGGGCAGAGGATCATAGTGAAGAGGTTAGAGACACGAGGAGTACTTTGTCGGCTGGGAAATGGGAAATAGGCGCGTTTGAGGAAAAAAGAGTGCGGATTTTAGTTGAGTTAGAGGGGGAAAAAATGTTGAACGGCTAAAATAAAGGAGGGAAATAAAAAATAAATAAATTTATAAATTTGTAGGCTAAATTACCAACGGATTAATTATCCGTCGGTAATTTTGTTGGAAATAACAATAAAATAACTCTGTCGGTAATAGATCGTCAATGAAAGCATGTTTTCTTGTAGTGGGATAAGCAACCATGGCCACAGGAGCTGACCCTTGAGGCCTATATTGATTCCCTGTACCTTGAAAATCTTGTGTACCTTGAAAACCTTGAGGCCCTGGAAAATTTTGATCATATCGAAAATAGCAATTCCATGCATAGTGTCCAATTTTTCCACAAAGTTGGCACTGGGGCCTGTTACCTTGCCTACCACCTGCTCTTCCTGTCCTTCCTCTAATAGACAGTCCACCTCTGCCTCAATTATTACGACCTCCTCTGTTATAACCATTTCCTCTTTGAGCATGCCTAGAGATTTGTTGTGACTGAACTAAATTGATTTGTGCATTAACAGTTTCATTAGCAGACCTCCTATATTTCTCAATTCTTTCTTCTTGTGCCATTAACAAGGCCTCAATTTCTCATATAGTATAGGGATCCGATCTAGACATCACAGATGTTATAAATCCATCATAGTCCATCAAATATTGCCTCTATATGATCACTAGTATCTATAGGAGAACCAATTGCAGCAAGAGTATCTACAGTCTTCTTAATCTCTAAAAGATAGGTACTGAGAGAGTTACCTTTCTTTATGCTCCTTTACTGTGACTTCAACTGTTTGACTTTAGTTTTTGTTTGAGAAGAAAAAAACTCCTCCAAACGTTGCCATACCTGGTATGAATACTCACATCCCACCATTCGAGTTGTGAGAGGATCTGACATTGATGATAAGAGCCATGACATAAGAAGTTGGTCTTGTTGCTCCCAATTTAGGTATTCTTCATTGTAATTACACTGTGCTTCGTCTTCACTTGAATCGAATTTTGCAGGGATTCCATGAGAACCAGCAATGTACCGCTGAAGTTTAAAACCTCTAATTGTAGCTAGGGTTTGTTGCTTCCATGGCAAAAAATTATTCTCATCCAATCTAATAGAGACAGGATTTGAGAATGTTTGTAGCACAAATCTTGTTGAAGACTGAGATGAAACATTGCTTGTATTCTCTATTGACATTGTCAAAAATCCTTTATCACAATATAGAGACGAGACTTAAAGAAAAAAAAACTTATCTCGGCAGTAATATGTGATGATCAATGCATGGCAGTAGGAGGCATTCATGAGATCTGGCAGGAAGAGAATGAGAAGTAGCAAGATCCGGCTAGAATTGATGAAGAACCGGTAAGATGCAGTGAGGAGCAGTAGATCTAGCATGAGGCAGCAAGATCCGGTGAACGACGACGAAGAGAACTGAAATCCGTCAAGATCTTGTAGCAAGATCCGGCTAGAATTGATGAAGAACCGGTAAGATGCAGTGAGGAGCAGCAGATCTAGCAAGAGGCAGCAAGATCCGGTGAACGACGACGAAGAGAACTGAAATTCGTCAAGATCCGGTGAAGAGGACTGAGATCCGGCGAAATCCAGTGAACGGCGACGAAGAGGACTGAAATCCGTCAAGATCCGGTGAATGGCGATGAAGAGGACTGAGATCCGTCAAGAAACGAGATGTAGAGAGGAGCAGCGGATTGTTGTCGTGCTCTAATAAAGAAAAAGGATTTATTCTCATTTAGCAATGTACAATACTGGGCCCCTGTTTATATAGAATCATCAGTAAAGTAACTAATGCAGAAACAGTAAATAATATACTACTTCCTATTAGGAAGTGCCCGTGTCCCTTTCTGCCACGTGTGACCTTTCTCTCCGTTGATGCAAAGCATATATTTTGTTCGTGACAGGAGGAGGATTTGGATGCATAGCAGTCGAGACAAACACGTCACCGAATAGTGCTATTGCAGTTTGGAAACATAAAAGAGCAATTTATCATAATCGAATTTTGAGAATGATATTCTCAAAATAGGATTCAACTTTAAAGAATTTTTCAAATCAAAATTAAGTGGATCCAATATCCATTTTATTTCTGATCAAAATCTTAAAAATATATTAAAAAATATATTTAAAAAATAATTTTAATTTATAAAAATGAGGTATAATAAAAATGAGGTGTTAGAGTCTAAAAAATATATTTTCAAACTCTCTAATGATATAGAAATAAAGTGTTAGAGTCTAAAAAATATTTTTTCAAACTCTCTAAATCATTAGAGAGTTTTGCACGAATTCTATAAATCCAAATTTAAATTAAAAATTATGAAATATTTTTGTTATTGTAGACTTTTGGCAAAAGTCTCTAATACATCAGAATTTTTTGTTCAAAGTCTATAAAACTAATTTATTTGCAAGATGGAACACCCGTTGATATGGTCTTCAACCCATTAGGAGTACCATCACGAATAAATGTGGGACAGATATTTGAATGCTCGCTCGGGTTAGCGAGGGATCTGCTAAAGAGACATTATAAAATAGCACCTTTTGATGAGAGATATAAGCAAGAGGTTTCGAGAAAACTAGTGTTTTTCGAATTATATGAAGCCAGTAAGCAAACAAAAAATCCATGGGCATTTGAACCCGAATATCCGGGAAAAAGCAGAATATTTGATGGAAGAACAGGAAATCCTTTTGAACAACCTGTTCTAATAGGAAAGTCCTATATTTTAAAATTAATTCATTAGTGAAATATTTTTTGTCCAAAATATTTTGATAGACTCTAGCACATCTTTTATATCACATATATATATTTCGTGAATTAAATTTTATTTTTATAATTATAAAATTACTATAAATAAAAGTCTCTAACTCATTAGAGATTTTTGTGCAAAGTCTATAATAACTTTATATTTTTTAAAAAAAATATTTGAATTTATAAAATAATTTTTTAATGATACAAAAGAAGTATAATGATTTAGAAAAATATTTTACATCAAAATATTTCATAATTTTTAATTTAAATTTAAATTTATAGACTTTGTACAAAAGTTTTTAATACATTAGAGAGTTTGAAATATATATTTATTATTCTTTAATATATCATTTTTATCGTAAAAATATTTTATAAATTAATTTATTTATTTTTTTAACCAAAGTCTTTAACTGGTTAAAAATTTTGGGCATGAATAAAATGAATATTAGATCCGCTCAATTTCAATTTGAGAAATTCTCCAAAGTTGAATTCGATTTTAGAATTTTTTATTCTCAAATTTCAATTTTGATAAATTGCTCCACATAAAATTTACATAGCCATAATGGCAGTGGATTAGACAGCTCAATTTTAACTGCAATTCAGACTCGGCCCTTTCAATAAGACCACCACAAGTTCTTCATTCAGTGGGAGAACAACACTTTCATTCTCAATTTTGGTTTGTGGGTGGCAATGGCTCTTCAAGTAGCCAATAATTGTTTAATTAGATGCATTGACTGGTTGTCAAACATCAAAGATAATTTCTTATATTGCCTTACAATTGATGAAGGGTCTACATTTAATAAAATAATAGGAATGCATTCATGATAAATGATTGAGTGGTTGTCAGATTTGTACAGAAAGGGGGTATTGGTAAACCTTGTTTGATTGAATATTCTTGCATGAACTCTTCTTTCACGTTGTTGTTGATTGTCAGAGAGATTGTGACAGTAAAAAGGTCAAATGGAGCCCATGCTTAGATTTGTTTTAGGGTTTGATATTTCACGCAATGAAATGGTTTGAATTGTGAAAAAAAATCAAATTTATAATTTATTTCAATTTCGATTTCGGTTTTTTTTTTAAAAATGAAATGCTTACAATATATTAGAGTGTTTTTACACTGAACTATCCCCCTTTTGGTATTGTTACAAAATGTTTGAGGCATTTTAAAATTTTAAAACATGTTTGTTTCATTGGATAAAGAGTCCATTAATATTTATTATTTATTTAATGCATGAATTAGAAGAAAATATGAATAGAAGAATCTAAAATTAATATTATATCTGATGTACACCGATTTTAAAAAGATAATTTACAATCCTTCCTCGTTTATTATTCAATTCTATCCAATAAAACAAACATACCGCTATTGTCATAATCATCAAAAGTGATCGATTTGATTGAGTTGGACTAAACTCAAACAATATATTCAATTTGAAGTTCAAAAATGCAATTGGACTAGACTAGAATAATTGGGCCCGGTCGGACTAATCCTAGTAACGCCCCATATATCATTCATTCTAAACCAAACCGTGCGATCCCATCCAGGGGGCTCCGCCCAACTACACCCCTAAGCCATACCAGAGTCAGACTAAACAGCTCAACCCTACTTGGCCGCATAAGAATATCTACATCCTACCTTATCAGAAGATATACTCCCGCCGCCATCTTCGGGATCGACCTCAACCCATTCTAGGCAACCTCACAGCGATATTTTTGGGCGGCAACATCGTCCTCACCAACAATAAATATAGACATGGTACACCTTAGGTAACTCTAATTCCAATTTGCATTGCCTCCACCTTAGAGTCCCAACTGAACCAGAAGGCCCCAACTCTCAAGCAGATTTGGCGCCCACCGTGGAGACGAGTAAAGCTTACCTCCCCCACAATGGTTGGAACTCTGAGCCAAGCGACTACCGCCGCACGCCAACAGCAATGACCCGACGACGACGATCGACCGCATCCTGGTGACGCTGAAATAGCAAGGAGCGATGCTCTAGTACCAGCCCACCATCCCCATAAAGAGTCTCGGCAGCAAATAAATGAGTTAGAAGCACAAAACCATCAACTGGCAGCCTAAGTTGAGATACCAGCACGATCTTAGGGACAACCCCCGGCTGATCGTGAACATTGCCGCTCAAGCATGGGGAGAGAAACCTCTTAGATAGAAGAAGGCCAGTCTTTGTCCTTCGAGACGTGGTTATTGGCTTAAGGTTTTCAACATTGGTCTTAATCTCGATTTTGATGATAACAAATATGGAACTAATATTTTATTGAGAAATCTTTCAGGTTCCAAGTCGGTTAGCGCACGGCGTCCCCGGTCGGAAAAATCGAAGAAATCGGCAAGGACGCTCGTCGACGCTCGGGATTCTTCGAGAAGTTAGAGTTTAGGTTTAAGATGTCTAGTTTATATTGTAAATCATCATGATGAAGCATAAGAACCTAAAAACCAAACTCGAACCCCAAATCATGAAAACCCAAAAACCGTCCTGAAATTCACTTAAGCCTAGGGAGCTCCTTGGAGGGCTATATGACCTAGACATTTTTTTGACACAAAAAATGGCGATAATTGTTCCTTGGGTAGAAATTAGATAACAAGGTATTTTAAAGGATTTTTTAGAAGCCTTTAGCCTACCCATATTTGACCCGAGAGATTAGAAAATTTTCGTTTTCCGAAAATTTATACTTGACACCAAAAACTAGATTTTGATTCTTAATGATTTTGATCTTTTAGATATTTTTATTGAATCCAAATGGGACATAATCCTTATATAATATTTATGTTTTAAAGTTATTTAACTTAAAGTTAGTAAATATTATATAAGTAGACTTAGCGAAGACGGAACCCAAACAAGCAAAAAAACTCAGCCAAACCAAGCAGTCTGCCTAGTTTCGGTCGACCGGCTACTACCAAAAACTGGCAGTAGGCAAGTCGATCAACTGAAGTGTACCAGAAAATGGCAGATTGCCTTCAGCCGCTCGGTCGGTTGACCGACGATCGACCGGACAAGCGATCGGCGGTCTGTAATGGGCAAAAAATCGCCCGTTGAGAAGAGAGAACTCTATCATCTCTTCATGGCTTATAAATAAGAAGCCATGAGAGCTTTCCTTCATACTTTTTGATCACTCCTAACCTTCTTGAGCCATCCTTTAATTAATTCTAAGCCTTCATTGAGTTAATCTTGTGAAAACCCTAGCTTGAACCTTTCATCTCCTTGATTAAGTCTTTACTTCATTGCTTCATCATCAAAGACATCAAGAGGAAGCTAGGAATCATGTTGTTGAGCTAAGTAATTTATTATTTGATTTATTACTTTTATTATTGTATTTTGTTGTTTATTTCCTCGTATTTGAGCTTGTAAGAAGACCTAGTGTTACGTCTTGTGATTGAGTGGTATCCTTGGTGTAGAAGGTTTAAATCCATTTGTGTAAATATAGTTTGCTAGGATTAGTTGAGTTGTCCTTAGGGTTGAGGTGGGAGAGTGCTCTCGGTCGGAAAGCAGGATGCTTTCGGGTGTGGAAGTACATTCGGTTTGAGAGCGGAGACTTTCCGGTGAAAAGTCCTCATTGTAAGGAAACTAATTAATCTAGTTAAACTAGTTTGGAAATCCTAAGTGGGGTGCTTAGGTAGTGGAGTAGGCATTGGGGCCGAACCATTATAAACATTTGTGTTAGCATTGACTCTTTTGTGTTTGCTTAATTGGCTTACTTATTGCTTTCACTTGTTACTCAACTTGTAATTTGCCTAAGCAACCAAATAAACGATTAAAACTAAATTTAGGCGAATCGATTAGTAAACACACTATTCACCCCCCCCTCTAGTGTGGCTATTTCACCCAACAGAGGTCTCCAGCACCCCTCGGCCGGAAAAGGGCGAAGATCGAAAGGCTCAAGAAATTGGGATTGCCTCACATCTTGACACAGGGCCCTTCACCAAGCACATCATAGCAACTCGTCTCCCACCGAGAAGTGAGCTACCTACCATCTTGACATCCTACAACGGTACAAGCGACCCCTCGCTACACCCTTTCTACACCTAAAGGGTGTTTCGAACCACGATGCTCTATCACGGAGCAACTGACTCCGCACTTTGTAGAGTCTTCCCGACCTTCCTGGGGAAAACCGTCCTATTATGGTTCGCATCCCTCTCGTCAGGATCAATTCACTCTTTCGACGACCTTTCTTGTGTCTTCCCCAGCCAATTCACCACATCGCGAGTATATCACAAGATAGGAGCAGTCCTACACTATATTAAGCAGGGGCAATATGAGCCCTTAAGAGAATACCTGAAGATGTTTTAGGCCATAGCGGCCGACATCCCCAACCTCGACCCACAGATCGAGCTCTTCTGCATCCAACACGGGCTAAAGCCCGGGCTTTTCGCTAACCAAATCACCTTAACTGAGCCTAAAGATATGGCCGAATTATAGGAAAAAGCGGCAAGTTTTATAAAAATTGAAGATCTCCAAGAAGCAAAGAAGATCGACAAGAAGAACCTCAAAGCTGCGATCGAGGACAAAAGGTCCAAAAAGGAAGATAGAAGAACTGAAGACCGCTCGTAGTCGGCACAAGCGAGGTAATATCAGGCAACCGAGGTCATGCACCACCCCGGCCAAGTGCCTATTTCAAAAGGCACATCCATCTCAACACCAAGAAGGAAACCATCCTCTGAGACATCTACCACCTGAAGCTTACCAAGTACCCCGCCAATGTTGGAAAGCAAAAGTTGCCGCCCAACACCGACATGAGCAAGAAGTGTGCATACCATAACACTTATAGACACACTATCGAGGAGTGTGTAATGCTTGGAGACCAGCTCGAAGATTTAGTCCGCACGGGACAACTTGATAAAGATCTTCAATAGATGAAAGAGAGAGGTCGCGACCCTCGACGGTGAAGCCGAATACCCTCGAGGTCCCAAAAAGGAGCGCAGCCAAGCAAATGAGCCCCGAGGGGTCATCGACTACATCGTCGGTGGATTCACAAGAGGTGGAGAGTCAAGCTCGGCCACGAAAAGGTATCTTCAGGCGATCATAGTAGTTGACAACGTTACTCGCCCACGCTGACCTATCCCCAAAACCCCGGTAATATCGTTCTACGAATCCAACTTTCAAGGAACTGATCAGAACCTACATTACCCGATTGTAATTTATATGATTGTAGGAAATTTCATCGTTAAAAAGGTTCTTGTCGACCAAGGGAGTTCGGCTGACATCCTTTTCTACTCTACCTTTGAGAAAATGCAATTAATAGAAGCCTCGCTCACACTGTGCAAAGGAGACCTGGTAGGCTTCTAACGAGAGAGGGTTGATGTCCGCGGAGCCATATGGCTGAGGATGACATTCAACTCATAGCCAAAAGCAAAGACAATCGATGTGTAGTATCTTGTCATCAACATTCCCAGCCCATATCTTATGATCTTAGGACGACCGTCCTTAAATACTCTGGGGGTAATCATATCTACTCCTCATCTAGCAGTAAAATTTCCTATCTATGAGACAAAGGTAGCAGTGTTGCATGTCGATTAGAAGGAAGCTGATGGTGCTACAACGAATGCCTCAAACCAAAGGCGGCCAAACCAAGGAATGTGCTTATTGGCCCGCAAGCACTTCCCAAGGACAACAACAAATAGTCGGTCGAAACCTCCGAACCAAACTCGGGACAAGACATGCGAAAGCAACCCCGGCTCAACCCTTGAGAAGAAGTCCAAGCACGATCAAATTAGCAACAAAGCTCAGAAAAGATCACTTCCTCTGTACACACAATTTCTTTATCACTCAAATAAAGTTATATTTCTCGCATTTCTCTCTATGAATGATTAGGAAGTCATTAAAGCAATCTCGCTGCTTTAACAAATACACTACTCGAAATTGGCTCGAGTCTCCACATACGAGCTCGACCCGAGCCCCTAAACACGAATTTTCACTTGTGGGCCCGTGGTATTCGGCTCCAAAAGCCTAACACCTCATGCAACGACTAGGACTTGGTCTTCACCGGTTTGGCTCAACAGCCTCAGTGCCTATCTAGGACTAATACGCCCACAACGACCCCAAGCACGTTCCTCGCGAGCTCGGTTTTCACCGAGTCTGATCCTTTGCTACCACGCCACTACTTCCGGTCTCAACGCCCTTACAAGACTCCTTGTGCGCGGTTCCGTCAAATGCTCCTCAGCAAGCTCGGCCTAAACCCCCTAGTGCAGTCCTTGGCTATCATGCCACTATTTCCGGCCTCAGCGCCCTTACATGACTCTTCACGTGCGGTTCCGTCTTACGCTCCTCGGCGAGCTCGACCTTAACCTCCGAGTGTAGTTCTTGACTACCACGCCACTACTTTCGGCCTCAGCACCCTTACATGACTCCTCGTGCGCAGTTTTACCTTGTGCTCCTGGGCAAGCTCGGCCTGAACCCTCAAGTGCAGTTCTTGGCTACCACGCCACTACTTCCGGCCTCAGCGCCCTTACATGACTCCTCGTGCACGATTCCGCCTTACGCTCCTCGGCGAGCTCGGCCTGAACCTCCGAGTGCAATTCTCTACCACACAACTACTTTCAGCCTTAACGCCCTTACATGACTCCTCGCGCACGGTTTCGCCTTACGCTCCTCGACGAGCTCACCTTAACCCCCTAGTGCAATTTTTGGCTACTACACCACTACTTCTGACCTTAGAGCCCTTATTCGACTCCTCACGCGCGGTTCCGACGTACGCTCCTTGGCGAGCTCGGTCTAAACTCTCAAGTATAAATTGTTAACTACTACACCATTACTCACATGTAATTTTACATTAGCAGAGCTCGGTCCAGACCAAATTTCAGATAATTCAACCTTGAACCAAATTTCAAATGGTTCAACTTTGAACTAGATTTCAGAAGGTTCAACCTCGAAACCATATTTCAGAAGATTCAATATCAAACTAGATTTCAGATAGTTCAACCTTAAATGAAGATCCCAAAAAATCAGACACGGACATTCCCCTCATAAAGAAAATTGGACAGGGACATTCCCCTCTTAAAAAATAAGGTAAAAAGATTTATGTGCATAAAACAAAACAAAATATGCTCACAAAGAATCAATAATTGTCATAAAAGGATATCCAACAAAATAAGCTCACGCAGGGACGATTGTCAACCAAAAAAGAGGGGCAAATAGCAACCCCCAAAGAGTTCCCAGAGCCAGCAAGAAAAAAGTTTAAAGAAACTGCTAAGAAGAAACCGCACCTGCCTTAGTGCACTCAGCAGCAGCATCCCTCTTCGGAGCAAGAAATCCTCATGAAGAAAATGATCATTGGGCCGGAGTCGTAGCCGAAGGGTCTCCTCTAAGTGACTAAGTAAAGTCTTCCTCGGCCTCAGGGTTTACCAAAACACCATCCTTGACTGGTCCATTCCTGAAAGGTCAACGCTCGGAGCCAGAAGCTTAGCCTGCTCTGCCGCCCTCTCAAAACCTACCACATACATGGTAAGAGCGCTATCTCGGAGGCATTTCACCTCTTCCTCGAGGGACTCCCTGGCCAAGTTGCACCTCATAGCCTCGGTCGTGCCTCAGTCTCGGCCTTCAAACGAGACTTTTCTGCCACCGCCATAGAGTGATCCAAGTAAACCATCTCCAGCTCTATCTTGGCCTTGCCTTCCATCTCTACTATCCAGATGGTGGACTCAGAAACAACCACATTCAAACGAGTGACCTCTTCAACCTTCGCCACCATTCGCTTCAGCAAGAAGATTCTCCTTTGAATGCCTAGCACTTTTTCGATGCCCCGCCAGCGAACCAAGGAGGACTGGAGAGTCCGAAGAAGCTGATGAGCCAACCGCCTCTACTCTTGCTCTCGAAACCCTTGGCTTCTGAGACTATGAAGCTCTTATAGGCCTCAACTACTCATCCACCAATGGGTTCTTCCCCCTGTCTCCTACAGGTCTCTCCCGCATCTCTACCAAGCGGGAACACATGCATGGAACGTTCAGAAATAGGGCACGTATGCCTGAAAGACAAGAAAGGGATAAACAATTCATGGCGATGAATCGTAAAACCTAAAGCCAACAACGACACTGAGGCTCGGGGCTAAGGAGACTTACTGACGAGAACTAGAAATGCAGGAAGAAAGGAACCAGTTGAGAAAAGCACCACTGGAGCTTGTTAAAGACGAAGGCCAAAGAACACAAAGAAAATTCGTAAATGGGGAAGAAAGAGCCTTTTTATAGGCTCAACTTCCCCATCGAACGGCCTACAGCAAAGACGAAACTAAATCTTCACTAGCCAACTCAACGATCGACGACTCCCGAGAAACTCCCTCCATGACACGAACAAACGCCTTTTCCCCATCAGTAACCACTACCTAAGGGCGGAAGCCGAGAGGACATATGTTAAACACGACAAAAATATCGATTTGACTCACTTCAAAGTGACGCGTAGAGCCGCCATGTACCAACTAAAAATGATGCATGGCCACTCACCTCAGCTGCCTTCTCCATCTCGGTCATTCCCTTCAGTTCAACCCCTGCAGTTGCCAACCTCGACGTTACCTCCCTCACCGCCCCACGGCCTGGCAAACTTATCCAAGATCTCCCTAAAAACGCCCGAAACAGAAAAAAGCTCACTCAACTCAAGAGCTCAGCACGCAGTCCTCCAAACTCCGATCAAGCTCGGGGGCTATGGAGTTGACTAGAACTATTAAGCCCGGTCGAACTAGATCTAAAAACACCACATCATTCATTCCGAACCAAATTGTGCAACCCCATCCAGGGGGCTGTGCCCAACTACACCCCTGAGCTAGACTCGAGTCAGACTAAACAACTCTACCCCACTTGGTCGCATAAGGATATCCACATCCTACCTTATCAAAAGATATACGCCCACCATCTCTGGGACCTCGACCCATTCTGGGCAACCTCACCGCGAGATTTTCGGGTGGCAACACCATCCTCACCTATAAAATTATAGATACGATGTACCTCAGATAACCCTAATTCTAATTTTCATTGCTTTCACCTTAAAGTCCCACTAATTTGAGCATCTGAGTATCTTTAGCAAGTCCCTCCCCCGCCGACGTCAAACCAAACAAGGAGAGACACCGAACCGAACTGAAAAACCACAACTCTCAAGCAAGAACAGCAATCAAATCGACTAGGTCAATATGAATCAATGGATCTAAGGGTGAGCAGGTCCGGGTACCCTGTGTTTTCATGATACCCGGACCCTACCCTGTATAGGACTGATTCCTAAGTTTTGGAATCGGACCCTACTATGTTGGAACCTGGAACCAAACCCTACCAGTAACCACGGGTTCCGATTCTGATTTCGGGTACCCTGTTGGAACCTGTTCATATACAAATTTCAAGGTACAAGTTCCAGGTACCCTGTTGGAACTTGTCTTGGAATATGTAAATGAATATGTTCCAACAAGGTACCCTGTTAGAACCTGTTCTAGAACATGTAAATGTATAGATTCCAATAGGATACCCTGTTGGAATATGTACCTTGGAACATATAAATGAACAAGTTCCATAGTACAGATTTCGAGTACCAATTCCGATTTCGATTCCGGGCACCCGATATGTTGGACCCGAAATTGAAATCGATTCCTAAATTTTTGTCTTAAACCATCCGGAATTTAATTTGGATATATCCAGAACCTATCCAATCGAATCGATTCCAACCGGTTCTATATCTACCCGGTATCCATGCACACCCCTAGATTTTTCTATTGAACCAACTAGTCCACTTAATCCGGTTCGACATATTATTGTAGAGTTTTTAATGAAAATCTGTAAATATGATTACATGACCCAAATATCCTATCACGAAGGATAGAATTCTACAACTAACTAAGCTACTGTTACTTTTCAGATATTAATTAATCATTATAATATAATAAATTAGAAAATCAATATGGGATTTTAGAATGAGAAATTATTTATTTATTTATTTATTTATTTTCTATTATAATTATCAAAAACTGAAATAAAATTTCACAATAGAATTGCAAATTTAGAAATTAAAACATCTGCACCTCACATCATAAACCAAACGTTTTTTTTTACAATCCTCAACGTCGTTAGATGGACCAAATATCAATCAGAAGTTAGATAAATACATCAATCAATATTCAACATGCTCAGTGTTGATAATCAACTTACTGAAACAACAATAAGCAAGTCGACCATCGTAATAACTTAGACGAGATTAAGAACACCCTTACAATGCCTTACAACCCTACATCGATCCCTAAGGAATGAACAAAAGGAGCAAAACGTGCTAGTTTCCCATCATGTGGTCCAGTCCTCCGGCTTGAAGGGACGCCACAAGGTTTCCACCAGCCACATTATGCAGCAGTTGTTGAAGCCATCGGCGGGTTGCTGGGTCGTCCTACAACAAAGATAGATAACAGATTAAGTTCTTAGAGTGCCAATGGTCATTGTTCAAAAGTAGCACTTACGCGAAGACAATTGTTGAAGGTCCCATCTTTTAGCATCTCCGGGAGACAAGTGCGTAGAGCTCCACATGCCCTGCAAGATGCAAAGATAAAAAGGGCAAGTTGCAATAAAAATAAAGGAAATTGTAATATCTACTGCCTTAATGACTTGCTAGGCAAACCTTGGATTATCTGACAGCCTAAGGTAGCATCTGATGATGTGCTTCAACAACCTGGTAGAAGGTTGTTCAGCAAGTGATACAACCATGTTAGCTAGGACACTGCCAACAGCAAAGAACCGTTCTGCAGTGGCACAAATATACCGAAGCCCCACATCATCCAACAAGATCTTCTGAACAATAAATGTAGCCACCTAATAAAGTACAGATGTAGATGTTAGCGATCAACTAGAGAATCATCCACCTATTTCAAATATGCCTTTCACAGAAAGAACAGAGACATCATGCGGAAAATGTGAAATCCCACCAAATTTTTCTACTACGATTTGAAATTAGGACTGTTTCTCTGTTATCTTGTTAGATTGAGATGATAGAAAAGATGCCAGCATGGGCCAGACAGAACAATGTCCCACAAGTAGGTGAAGCAAAAATATCACAAGACACAACACCCCCCCAACTAGAAGGTGAAATAAAAATAGTACATCCATATTAATTAGGACTGTTTCTCTGTTATCTTGTTAAATTGAGATAATATAAAAGATGCCAACATGGGCCAGACAGAACAATCTCCTACAAGTAGGTGAAGCAAAAATATCACAGAGCACAACACCCTCCCAAGTAGAAGGTGAAATAAAAATAGTACATCCATATTAGGTTCCAATTATAAACATTACAATCAGAAAATATTGCCAAGAGAGAAAAATAGAAATCTACGAAATTCAAAATAAAGAACATATTTATATTACGCACTGTTTTTGAGAGTTCACTTCCCATCTCCATGGTGCGTAGACATAGTGGAATTATTTCTGTCTGAAGAAGAAAACTGATGACCTCTGTATCATCAACCTGCGCAGGTAAAAGATTTGTGCTCGTACTTGGATATTTAAATATCTAAAAGAATTCTAGGATCATAAAACAGTTGAAAATAACCACTATCAAAATTGAACATTGGAGTATCCCATAAATAATCAACGAAGATTGAAAATAGATATGGAGATTGAAACTGAAGCCTATTATTCTCTTGTCCATCTGTCCAAAAATCATGAATCCCTCGATTCGATCACTTGAAAGCAAGGATTGATGTCTCAGATCATACCTGGACCATACCAAAAAGGTCCACCATAGAACTAGTTCACGATACAAGCAAGTTCAGTCGACACCCTTTGTTTTTTATATTTTATTATGTCAACATCAAATAAAGCCTTTCAATTTAATGTTTTACACATCAATTGTCCAAACACTTTTTTTCCCTTGTTCTCTATTTTTTTCCTTTCTTTTGTGTAGAGACCTCTGATACAGTACATGGGTCTGAGTTGGATGCTGAGACCAAAAGTAATAGTTTCCTTTCTTTTGTGTAGAGACCTCTGATACAGTACATGGGTCTGAGTTGGATGCTGATACCAAAACTAATACCTATTACTTTCAGGACAATTAAGGATCAGCATAAGACCAATATACTATGACAAATATTAAAGGGTAAATTACACTGACCTTCCCTCTATTTGCAACTTTATCTTATGACCCCCCAAGTTTTATAAAAGATTACACAAACATCCCTCCCCTGCTAACGGAAATGATTAGTGGAGTGTCTATCATGTGCATTGCATATGTTTACTAATGACATTTTTGAAATATTTAAGGCTTCTATTTATTTTAAATGATAAAAATGCTCTTATATCATTTAACTATCATTCCCTCATATTTTCACTCCATGAGTGCTTAACATTTTAATATTCACATTCAACTAACATTAATTCCGTGAAGAATATTAAATAATAAAATAATTTCTATCAAATTTTTATTTTAAAATTTTTATTTAATTATTTTATGCATGTCTTTTAATGATTTATGAGCAAAGGGTATAAGAGAGAAATCACATTACTAACGGACTTCGTCTAACACTGTAGCGTTAGCTGTCGGGGAGGTGAGTGTCACCTGAACAAATAGAGGGGAGGTCAGTGTAATTTACCCAAAAATCAGTTTAGCAGTTCCAATTAGTTGTAAATCTTTGTCATCCTTGCTAGCTAAATATGAAAAGTGGGGAGTGCTATTTATCAAGTAGATTGCTTTGTCATGAGAGCTCAGTTTGATAAGACACATGAAATACATGAACATTTCTTTGGAATAGAAAATTGAAGATAGAACACCTAGGGAAATGAGGTTTGGTTCATCGGTATCATAACAAGATAAATAATTGCCCCCTTCGACTTCATCATAACATATGCAAATAAAACTCAAAATGGATTTGTTAAGAAATTAGTAGGCCTAACTCACTCTAAAAGCTAGCTCATGAGGAGAGGATTGCCCAAACTATTTAAAAACTATATTAACCATATATTTAACCAATGTGGGACTTTAACACCCCCTCACGCCTAGGATTGGACATCTGGAGCGTGGAGTTTGCATGACTGAACATCTGCGGGTGGCACAATATCAACCACGAGATAGACTCTGATACCATGTTAAGAAATTAGTAAGTCTAACTCACCCCAAAAGCTAGCTCATGAGGAGAGGATTG
This sequence comes from Canna indica, assembly GCA_034359265.1. Taxonomy (NCBI): domain Eukaryota; kingdom Viridiplantae; phylum Streptophyta; class Magnoliopsida; order Zingiberales; family Cannaceae; genus Canna; species Canna indica. The sequence continues at coordinate 44,785,348 of CP136893.1, forward strand.
CCCAAATTATTTAAAGGCTATATTGACCATAATTTTTAACCAATATGGGACTTTAACGGGATTGAATTAGTTAATCATTTTTGCACAACAGCATAAGTACTTCATCCTCAAACCATATTGACATGTTGACCAACAACAAACTCTAATGTTCCATCTCCATTCAAATAGAGAATATCAACGGATAGAGAATATAAATCACCTATGTATCAGTTGTTTACTTTTCCTTTAACTCAATTCTGGAGGACCAATTTTCATCCTAGAAAATGCATCAAAAAATCTTAGTGTTCAGGATCCCCTCCACTACATTAGTTGTTCCAATAACCCCCCCCTTCACTAGCCCTCCGTTAGCTCTCCGTCAAAACAATGTCACGTGGCAGCAATCTCCACCCTCCATCTCATCTGACGCTCATCACTTCTTCTTCTACCCATCCCTCATCTACCTACACTCCTCCCCTTGCCTTAGACTCCACCGCCGCCACTGTCGCCTTCATTGTTTACTTTTCCTTTAACTCAATTCTGGTGGACCAATTTTCATCCTAGAAAATGCATCAAAAAACCTTAGTGTACTATTTATAAAAGGATAAATTACACGAAACCCTCCTCGACTATAGTTGATGTGTGCAAGACCTACATAAACTACCAAGTGTGCACAGAACCCCCTCCGCTACATTAGTTGTTCCAATAACCCCCCTTCACTAGCCCTCCGTTAGCTCTCCGTCAAAACAATGTCACGTGGCAGCAATCTCCACCCTCCATCTCATCTGACGCTCATCACTTCTTCTACCCATCCCTCATCTACCTACACTCCTCCCCTTGCCTTAGACTCCACCGCCGCCACTGTCGCCTTCATTGTCGTCACCGCAGCCACTATCGTCGCCGTCGCCGTCACCTCCTCCACTCCAGAAGAATCCTCCTCCTATATAAGAAGAGGAGGAGGTGGAGGTGGAGGGAGCAACGGCGACGATGACCTCCTCCAGAAGAATCCTCCTCTTTAAAAGAAGAGAAGGAGGAGGCAGCGACGGCGACGACGGGACCAATTTAAATGCATCAAAAAAATTTAGTGTACTATTTATAAAAGGTAAATTACACGGAACACCCCTCGACTATAGTCGATGTGCGCAATACCCATCTAAACTACCAAGTGTGCACAGAACCCCACTACATTAGTTGTTCCAATAACCCCCTTCGCTAGCCCTCCGTTAGCTCTCCGTCAAAACAATGCCACGTGGCAGCAATCTCCACCCTCCATCTCATCTGACGCCATCACTTCTTCTACCCATCCCTCACCTACCTACACTCCTCCCCTTGCCTTAGACTCCGCCGCCGCCTCCTCCTTTTCCTCTTCTTTTAAAGAGGAGGATTCTTCTGGAGGAGAAGGCCGAGCACTTTATGTTTATTAAACCTTTTATAGTTTCAGGTTGGAAAGCGATGTCCAACCCATGGTTTCAAATATTGTACCGTATCGTCCGGTAAGGCCAGTATTTACCGATTTTTTGAAAAACCGGTATACGAGATACCTGGGCGATACCGGGTATCTCGGTAAATACCGCCCGGTATGGGCGGTATTTGATGTCATACCGAGCGGTACCGCCTGGTATGATACAACGATTCTTAAAAAGAGTCATTGCTACAGTGCCGATAGGGTGATATAGCAATTTAGGGTCGGGTTTGACTTGTTTTGGGGTCTATATAAACCCCCCAAAACACACATTTCACCCCCACTCACTCCTCTACTCATTTAAACTCTCTAAACTCTCAATTTCTCTCGATCTTTCTCAATCTTTCTCAAATCTCTTTTTTCTTAATTTCCACGCCGAAATCAAACGATGACCCCCATAGCAACACGGTGTTCGGTTGGAGAAGGCTAACCACTGGTAATGCATCCACTGTAATATGATTTGTCGTGGTGGAGGCATCACTCGATTGAAGGCACACTTGGCCGGAACATCGAGCGACGTCGTCAAATGCACCAAAGCACCGCCAGAAGTCCGATAGATTTTCAAAGATATGTTTACCAATATGGAGCAGCGTCTTAAGAATGCAGCTCAACAAGCCGAGCTCGACCGACGAGCTACCCAAGAAGTCGGCGGTGGCCATTACGAGGCTCGGGGTGGCAATTACGAGGCTCGGGGTGGCAGTAACGACGAGGATCCGGAACTTGAAGCCGACATCTGAGCTTCATTGGAGCACGCTGCATTCGAACGAGATACAGATGTACTATCTCGAATCTCATTTTGAGTATGGCAGCGGTAGTGGCAACAACAGTGGCATAAGCAGTGCTGGCTCGACTTCGACTGCCGGATCAATGGACCGAAGTGGTTCAATTCCCTTCGGTCCTCAAATTGGCCGGAGTTCTAGCATGAGGGTACCTCAAAGCAGAGGAGGCATTCGTGGATTCTTCACAAACCTTGGAGCAAGTGGTAGGAAAATTAATATTAATGTTTCTGATCTTGATCACAGGGCATTTCCTCCTCCATCAGCAAAGCAACCGCGCATAGACGATGCTTGGGGCAAGACAAAGAAGTGGGAGTTGGGGAGAGCCATCTCCAAATGGTTCCACTTCAGCCAGATTCCCGCAAATGCAGCCAACAATCCATACTATCGAACCATGGTGTCTACCATCAAAAAGGTTGGCCTAGGTATTGCCCTCCAACTCCCTATGAAATTTCAGGTCTTTACCTTGAAGCGGAGGTCGATGAAATAAAGCAATGGATCGACGAAATCAAGCGGCAATGGGGGAGTACGAAAGCAGTTTGATGTGCGATAGCTAGGCCGGGCCAACCCAAATGAGCATCATCAACTTCCTCATCTATTGCAACAGGAAGGTTGTTTATCACAAGTCGGTGAACTCGTCCGATGAAATCCATGACGCTTACTACATGTCGAAGCTGATGACGAAGGTGATCGAGAAGATTGGACCCCAGATTGTTGTTCAAGTTATAATCGATAACGATGTCAATTTCAAAAGAGCATGTGAGATAATTGAACAGGATTATCCTCACATATGTTGGACACCATGTGCAGCCCATTGTATAAACCTAATGATGAAAGATATCGGTGATATACCGATGGTGAAGTCGACAGTAAAGAAGGCGCAATAAATTAACCGCTTCATCTGCAACCACACATGGGTGCATGCCCTAATGAAAAAAATTACAGAAGGTAATTTATTAATTTTAAAATAATTTACAGTATTTATTTATTAATTAGTTTATCATAAATAATTACTAATGATAATTTCATATTTTAGGTGAAATTCTTCGACTGAGAGCAACTCGTTTTGCAACCAACTTCATCGCATTAAGGTCACTCCAACAAAAAATGCGGCCCTTAGAACCATGTTTACAAGTGAGGAATGGACTTCATCAAGATATGCCGGAAAAACCGATGGAAAACAAACAGAGAAGTGCATCCTTAACACTACGCTTCTGGGATTGCATCGTCGAAATAATCGTCGCCGTAGAACCTTTGTACAAGGTTGTACAAGATTTTATGACAGGCGGATATGGAAAAGACGCCTCAAATGGATTATCTCTACCACTACATCCACCAAGCACAAGAAGAAATCAAGAGTGTTATGATTTCTCCTGCTAAGTATGAGCACATCATTGAAATTATGTCCAGGATATGGGATAATCAAATGGGTCGTGACATACACATCGCAGGTATTTTTTATTTAATATTCGAAAATTATTTAAATTTAATTCATTATGCTTAATTTTTTATAGAGTATTATTTAAATCTCACATACCAATACAAATATGATTTTGGAACGATCGATAGTTTGTTATATCCCCTCCGCAAGGTTACACAGCGAATGTCGGGATCCCACCGAGAAGCGGCACAAGCTCTCAATGAATCAAAATGGTTCCGAGATGCAAGTGGCAATTTCGGAGATTCATTTGTAATATTCATCTGAGATACTAAGGATCCATGTAGTAAGGTTTAAAATACTGATACCGGGTGGTGTGGTCAAAGTATTGCTCATTCGTCCACAGATCGATAGGTGCCGGTGTTGATTGTACGACGGTCTCTCCCCCAGCTCCATCATCATCATCATCTCCTCCGTCTTCTGTGCTGCTACTGCTATGAACCGAGGGCTCGCCTTCTTCGTCCTCTTCTGCTTCTGCAATCGCGTCCAAAGGATCAATTGGTCGTTTCGCTTTGCTTTTGCCTTTGTCTTTTGCCTTTGAAGGTGAAGGTGAAGGTGAAGGTGCCTTCTTTCCCTTTGATTGTGAAGATGGAGAGTCGGACGTGGATCGTCGTCTTACTTGTCGAACTCGTTGAGAGTCCAAGGGAGCAAAGATCATGTCCCTCTCAAGAGCTTGACTGTCTGTGTCTTCTAGTTGGCTCTCGAACTCAATAGCATCAGATATAATTGGTGAAGGCCGAGATGGTTCACGTGGTTCATCAAGAAGAGGCAGGCCAGTCTCCATTGCACTCCACCAATCAATTATTGGGACCGCATCGCCTTGGACGAACTCGACATCGAACAGATCTACATGTAGAATATTTCTATCTTCGTTCAGTAACACCCGCATTCGAAGTCGCATGTTGTAATGAACATATACGAGCTTCTCTAATCGGGCGTACGAAAGGCGGTTGCGTGGCTTCGTATGAATCAAGGCGAAGGTCGACCAATTCCTCTCGCATCCACTTGATGATGTGGTTCGCGAGAGGATACGTGTTGCAATCTTTCGAAGAGTTGGAATTTTGATTCCAAATTGCAACCACCATTCGACTGCAACAAATTTAAAATAATATTAGTAACGGGATTTTATCTTTGATAAATAAATTGGCAAAAAAATTCTATCTTCCTGGATCCATAGTATCTCAGATGGAGATTGCAAATGAATCTCCGAAATTGCCAGTTGCATCTCAAAACCATTTTAATTCATTGAGAACTTGTGTCGCTTCTCGGTTGGATCCCGACATTCATTGTATGACATTGCGGAGGGGATATAACAAACTATCGACCATTCCAATATTATACCGGTATTGGTACGAAGGATTTAAATAATACCCTATAAAAAATTAAGCATAATGAATAAGTAATTAAGCATAATGAATTAAATTTAAATAATTTTCGAATATTAAATAAAAAATACCTGCGATGTGTATGTCACGGCCCATTTGATTATCCCATCTCTTGGAGATAATTTAGATGAATGGCTCATACTTGGCAGGAGAAATCATAACCCTCTTGATTTCTTCTTGTGCTTGGTGGATGTAGTGGTAGAGATGACTCATTTGAGGCATCTTTTCTATATTCACCTGTCGTAGAACCTTGTACAAAGGTTCTACAGCGACGATTATTTCTGCAATGCAATCCCAGAAGCACGTGTTGAGGATGTACTTCTTTGTTTGTTTTCCATCGCTTTTTCCGACATATATTGATGAAGTTCATTCCTCACTTGTAAACATGGTTCTAAGTGCCACCTTTTTTTGTTAGAGCGACCTTAATGCGATGAAGTTGGTTGCAAAACGAATCGCTCCCGGTCGAAGAATTTCACCTAAAATATAGAATTATCATTAGTAATTATTTATAAAAAAACTAATTAATAAATAAATATTATAAATTACTTAAAAATTAATAAATTACCTTCTGTAAATTTTTTCATTAGGGCATGTACCCATGTGTGGTTGTAGATGAAGCGGGTAATTTGTTGCGCCTTCTTTACCGTCGACTTCACCATCGGTATATCACCGATATCTTTCATCATTAGGTCTACACAATGGGCTGCACATGGAGTCCAATATATGTGAGGATAATCCTGTTCAATTATCTCACCTGCCCTTTTGAAATTGGCATCGTTGTCGGTTATAACTTGAACAAGATTCTGGGGTCCAATTTCCTCGATCACCTCCGTCATCAGCTTCGAGATGTAGAGAACGTCATGGATTTCATCGGAGTTCACCGACTTGTGATAAACAACCCTCCTGTTGCAATAGATGAGGAAGTTGATGATGCTCATTCAGGTTGGCCCGGTCCAACTATCGCACATCAAACTGCATCTGTACTCCCCCCATTGCCGCTTGATTTCGTCAATCCATTGCTTTATTTCATCGACCTCCGCTTCAAGGTAAGGACCTGAAATTTCATAGGGAGTTGGAGGGCAATACATGGGCCTACCTTTTGGATGGTAGACACCATGGTTCGATAGTATGGATTGTTGGCTGCATTTGCGGGAATCCGGTTGAAGTGGAACCATTTGGAGATGGCTCTCCCCAACTCCCACTTCTTCGTCTTGCCCCAAGCATCGTCTATGCGCGGTTGCTTTGCTGATGGAGGAGGAAATGCCCTGGGATCAAGATCAGAAACATTAATATTAGTTTTCCTACCACTTGCTCCAAGGTTTGTGAAGAATCCACGAATGCCTCCTCTGCTTTGAGGTACCCTCATGCTAGAACTCCAGCCAATTTGAGGACCGAAGGGAATTGAACCACTTCGGTCCATTGATCCGGCAGTCGAAGTCGAGCCGGCACTGCTTATGCCACTGCTGCTGCCACTACCGCCGCCATACTCAAAATGAGATCCGAGATAGTACATCTGTATCTCGTTCGAATGCAGCGTGCTCCAATGAAGCTCAGATGTCGGCTTCAAGTTCCGGATCCTCGTCGTTACTGCCACCCCGAGCCTCGTAATTGCCACCCCGAGCCTCGTAATGGCCACCGCCGACTTCTTGGGTAGCTCGTCGGTCGAGCTCGGCTTGTTGAGCTGCATTCTTAAGACGCTGCTCCTTATTGGTAAGCATATCTTTGAAAATCTATCGGACTTCTGGCGGTGCTTTGGTGCATTTGACGACGTCGCTCGATGTTCCGGCCAAGTGTGCCTTCAATCGAGTGATGCCTCCACCACGATAAATCATATTACAGTGGATGCATTACCAGTGGTTAGCCTTCTCCAACCGAACACCGTGTTGCCATGGGGGTCAGCGTTTGATTTCGGCGTGGAAATTAAGAAAAAAGAGATTTGAGAAAGATTGAGAAAGATTGAGAAAGATTGAGAGAAATTGAGAGTTTAGAGAGTTTAAATGAGTAGAGGAGTGAGTGGGGGTGAAATGTGTGTTTTGGGGGGTTTATATAGACCCCAAAACAAGTCAAACCCGGCCCTAAACTGCTATATCACTGTGTTGCCATGCGGGGTCGGCTTGAGATTTCGACACCATTTCAGCAGAATTTCAATGTAGAAATTAAGAAAGTAGAGATTAGAGAGAGAGATTGAGAAAGATTGAGAGAGATTGAGAAAGATTGAGAGTTTAGAGAAGTGGAGAGGGTGAGTGAGAGTAAAAGAGGTGTTTTGGGGGCTTTATATAGCCCCCAAAACATCCAAAAAAAGACCCCAAATGGCTCTATAGCCGTTTGGGGTGTCGGCACTGTAGCAACCCAACGACTCTTTCTAAGAGCCGTTGGGTCGGGTCATACCGGGCAGTATCGCCCGGTATGATAGCAAATACCGCTCGGTATTTGCTAAATACCGAGGCATACTGGGCGGTATTTACCGGTATACCGGTATTTTCCAATACCTGTTATTTTGCTACAGTACACAAAGTCATACCGGCGGTATAGCCCAGTATGATAGCAAATACCGCCCGGTATTTGATAAATATCGGGCATATCGGGCGCTATTTACCGAGATTACCGATATCTCCCCATATCGAGTATCTCGTATACCGATTTTTTCAAAAACCGGTAAATACCAGGCTTACTGCCCGGTACTGTACGAGATTTAAAACCTTACCAGGTAGATAGAATTTTTTTGCCAATTTATTTATCATAGACAAAATCCCGTTACTAATATTAATTTTAAATTTGTTGCAGTCGAATGGTGGTTGCAATTTGGAACCGAAACTCCAACTCTTCGAAAGATTGCAACACGCATCCTCTCGCAAACCACATCAAGTGGATGCGAGAGGAATTGGTCGACCTTCGCCTTGATTCATACGAAGCCGTGTAACCGCCTTTCATACGCCCGATTAGAGAAGCTCGTTTATGTTCATTACAACATGCGACTTCGAATGCGGGCGTTAAAGAACGAAGATAGAGATATTCCACATGTAAATCCGTTCGATGTCAAGTTCGTCGAAGGCGATGCGGACCCGATAATTGATTGGTGGAGTGCAATGGAGATTGACCTATCTCTTCTTGATGAACCAAGCGAACCATCTCGGCCTTCACCAATTATATCTGATGTTGTTGAGTCTAAGAGCCAACCAGAAGACACGGACAGCCAAGCTCTTGAGAGGGACATGACCCTTGCTCCCTTGGACTCTCAACGAGTTCGACAAGTAAGACAATGATCCACGTCTGACTCTCCATCTTCACAATCAAAGGGAAAGAAGACGGCAGCACCTTCACCTTCAAAGGCAAAAGGCAAAAGGCAAAGGCAAAGGGAAACGACCAATTGATCCTTTGGACGCGATTGCAGAAGCGGAAGAGGACGAAAAAGACGAGCCATCGGTTCATAACAGTAGCAGCACAGAAGACGGAGGAGATGATGATGATGATGATGGAGCTGGGGGAGAAGACATCGTCGTGCCATCAACACCGGCACCTACCGATTTGTGGACGAATGAGCAATACTTCGACCACTGCACCCAAGATGTGCTAGAACCGAAGGAACAACTCGGGTGTACGAGAAGAGAGGCCAACGTCGAGGTGGACCGACAGCTTTGCAAGATTACCACCACGATAGGATGAGTAGCTTGCAAGAGATTTCTAAATCAACCTACTTTGTATCAAGTACCTACTCAACTGATGATACAGGGACTAGTTCTTGGACTGCCAACAAAGAAACACCTATGGGTATGTGGTATAATGGATATCAAGGCATGATGACATGGGATCATTTTCAGATATGGGCATTGGAGACTTACGGTGTTGACCTTAGTCGTGTATGTCCCCAAGATATGTATGAGTACGACGGACGTCATTCGTCCGCATTTTAAATATTGTATTCATGTATTTGACATTTGAATCTTAAATTTAAGTATTTCTTGATCAATTATGTATTATTAGAGTTATTTTTAGCAGCAAAATCAAAAAAAAAAGCCCAGTATGCATTTTTCGTACCGGACCGTACCGTGTGTCGGTACGGTACGATACCGGTATATTTTTCGGATTGCATTTTTCGTACCGGGCCGGTCAAAGATCGAGATCAGCACCGGAACCAATATTTGAAACCATGGTCCAACCTAACAGCCCCTATACTTAGCCCACATCATATGGTCAAAATTGAATTCTATGGGCCTAAGGGTCTGTTTTCCACGAGGAAAATAAATAAGAGGGAGAGAAATCAAAGGAAAAGAAGAGTGCACAAAAAGGAAATTAAAACATTTTCCTTCACTTTGTTTACCAAGATGCGTAGGAAGACTCTCTTTTTTGTTTCCCTTTCCATTATTTACTAGGAAGGAAATAGAGAAAAATAGAAAGATTGATAACTTCTAGAAAAAAATTATATTATTATTCTTATGTTACTTGTTATAGTTTAGAGCCAGGGTATTTTTTAGAATGAAATGTTTAAGTTATCCTTTTCATCCTTGTCCGTGCAATTTGGGCAAAAGCCATAAGAAGAAAAGATAGGCTATTTTTTCCTTCCTCTTTTCACCTCCACCCTTCTTTTCCTTTCTCATATACAAAGTTAAGAAAAAAAATTATGATCCTTTCTCTCATTTTTTCCTCTGCTAAACACACTCTAAATCTTAGCTGAATATTTACAGAGTAGTTTCGATATTAGATTAGGTGAATATAATGTAGCTAATAGTTCCTTGCAAGCTTAATCCAAAAAGGGCCACTCTTAGCAAACATGGTAGTGCGGTCAGGAAAGATTCCACCACAATACCTTACACTGTAAGAACAAGTTCTGCCAATAACGATTTCACTTATATGAAACAGGAAGGAGCGATCAGAGATTATGATTAAATCATGTCAACAAACCAACTCAGTAAGTGGATGGTAAAAATTAAATGAGTAACAATTTTACCTTTACAAGAGCTCCAATTACTCCCAAGCTGGTAAGCCTCAAGTATTCGAACGGCCTTGTTTTACTTGTGGTATTTAAAAACGGGTACAGATACAAAGGAATATGTGCTGTAAAGGTGGAATATATGAAAACACAAAAAAAATGATCAGCGAATAAACTTATGGTAGTATGAACAACGACCAAATTTGGCAGAATGCCTAACCATGTATCACTTAAATCAAAAGTTTTGACAGCATATAACTTATTGCTTACCATTTAGAAAAAGAATACGTGTATCTGGATGTGATGCAACACACTGTAGAAATATTATGACCAGAAAGAATTAGACTACAATAACAACAAAATAACAAAGCATTGAAACATCTTCCTACAAGATAACAATAACCAATTCCAAGAAAACAAAAAGCAAAATAACTAGTGACTCAAACTGCACAGTTAATACCTAACTTTGTCACTGCAGAGTGTACAAAGTAAAGATGATAAAAGTATTTGAAAGGCCCACCCTTAGGTTTGCGTAGGTTGCAACCTATCTGTGAAAGATGATCTCAATGTTATACATGCAAAAACTATTTACTCTGGTAAAAAACAATCCATGTGTCCATTTGGTGGATGTAGGAAAAACTTTGTTAACAGCTTAGTGGGTTGTCTCAACTATGAATGATTCTTTTAATCACTCTCTGCAAATATTATTTTGGGGTTTATGGAAAACAAAATACAGTGCCCCAATTGCAGCTCTATAAACATTTATTTAGGTACCAAGCTTAAACTGAACCTGCCAAGATTATGTTGTGGTGTTTAATCTTCAAAAAAAAAAAAAATCAACAATGTCATGTTCCTAGTTATCCATGATTGCAATTGCACCAGTACGCTTTGCGTAGTTCTTAGTTTCTTACCACTCAACAGAAAGTACATTTTGCAGATACATCTATCAGACTACCACCTGGTTTTGGGTGTTTGTGAAAAAAACTCAAGTTTTGATCAAACAATATGCAACCACATGGGTCAGACAAATAACAGGCAATGGGCTGTACATTCCTTGGGGCTCAAGCACATGCACCATATTCTCATGTTTATTTGAAAAATGTGATGGAAGAGAAGTAGAATCCTTCATCAAAATGAAGAAGAATATGAGAATAATCAGAATATTATGAATGCAATTTCTATTTCAGATGTTCCAAAATGTGCATAGAACAAGCAGCATCCTCCCAGACCTTGCCTATGCATTTCAAGATCTCAAACTTAATGTCTTGGAAAATTTCCCTCGAGAAGCCTATGCATTTTTTGAAGTAAAGAAAGATGAAAAGATCTAGTAGGTAGAAAATTAAACTTTTGATCCTTCACTATCTGTTAACAGACATTTTGAACTATCACCATCTACTACAACACTTTCAAAATCTTCAGTCCTAAAAAATAAAAATGTGAGGTCAAGGTCTCAATTTGTTAGCAATTGGAATATTATTAACTTTTATTTTGCTTGTGAGATATATCTGGTAGGGAGGAGAACCAATTGAACTATAGAAATGCAAAATTTCTTTCCTTTAAAGTTGTTGTCTCTAAGAGACTATGACTTAAACCCTTGTCACCCAAGTTGCAAATGAGCAGCATAGTACACTGGAGGCTCTCTAAAAATGAGTTGTGCTAAAATAGGCATGTGCATTTATTAGAAAGGGGGTTGTACAATAGATTCCTTGATAATTGATACATCAACATCTTATATAAGTGGAAGAAAAAGATGGGGAGATTATTGGAAGTAGACTAGCATTTTATGTTTATCAAGTTTTGATCAACTTAATTCCAACAAAAAGCTTAAGCTGTTAGATGAGACAAACTACTAATTGGTGAACACCTCCTCAACTATGGAGGGCTAGGATTGGCCCATTCCCAATATATGGAACTTGAATTAATTAGAGATATTCTTCAATGGGTAGACTAAACAAGATTCAAGTACAAAACCTTATGCTCTATTAGAGCTGTAATCGAGCCGAGCTGAGCTTGATTACAAGCAAGCTCGGCTCAGCTCGTTAAAAAAATGATGAGCTCGAACTTGAGCTCAAGCACAGTCAAGCTTTGATCTCCACACTCGAGCTCGGCTCGTTAGGCTTATTTATTTTTTTCAAGCTTGAGTGAGCTCGTGAACGAGCTCGATTAAGCTCGGCTTAAGATTGAGTTCCGTGGGCTCAAATTGTATCGAGCTCAATTGAGCTTGTGAATGAGCTAGAACTTAAGCTCACATGTAAAGCTCCATTAGGCTCGCGAGCTCCTCAAGCCTAGTAATGATATAGCTCGAGCTCGGCTCCCTCACATGTAAAGCTTAGCTTGAGCTCAACAAGTTTTCATCGAATCAAACGTGAGTAGCTCGCGAGCAGCTCAGCTCACTTGCACCCTTATGCTCTACCACTCAGCTCGGCTCACTTGCACCCTTATGCTCTAAGAGATGTGATAAATAATATATTAGCATGTATTATTAACGCTCCTCTCACATATGGATGGAGCAAGACCAGCCATAAATCTAGTGATGAAGAAAACAAGAATGAAGTTGATCTCATTGCAAATTTTGATGATTAGATATTTACTTTCAGATGTTCTTTTTATTTTTGGATTCGAATACAAACTTTGAATTGCCACTCTAGAACTAATGCTTGATATTTTGGTTTACAAGTGATGTTTGGGTTTAGAACTCAAATATAATTTGATGATAATTTATTTTCTATATGTAGTGATGCTATTTATAGGTTTCAATATATTATATTATGAATAATAATATATTTTTAAACATTAGATCCTGGCTTCGAGCACCTGCACCTCAAGCAATAAGTCACCTTGGCACCTTAGAGTGTGTGCCTAATACCCCGTGACAACACTGTTCCCATATATATATGGAACTTGAATTAATTAGTGAGTGTGGCCTAGACAAGATTCAAGCACAGGTTCTCCTAATCTTATATGATCTTAACTTTTTAATCATATCTTACCATCTAAAAGCTCAAATTGCTATATTTGACATGAGCTATTAACATTGTATTCTTAGAAATATATATGGAACTTGAATAAATTAGTGAGTGTGGCCTAGACAAGATTCAAGCACAGGTTCTCCCAATCTTATATGATCTTAACTTTTTAATAATATCTTACCATCTAAAAGCTCAAATTGCTATATTTGACATGAGCTATTAACATTGTATTCTTAGAAATATAAATTTAATAGCACCATCACAAACACATGACAAATATCCAAATAATAATTTAGAATATAATTTATGATTATCATGTAAAAACATAATAAATAAGCAAAAAGAAATTATGTGAGTAGTTTTTTCCAAAAGAACTTCAAATTTTAGGAATTTATTAGAGAGAAAGTTGACCTGAAGAAGTGCAAGGGCATTGCAAACTCGATTTGATGCACCTGGAGACAATGTTGGGGGTGAAAGAGCCGGATATATTGAAACTATCTCCTGACAAAAATATGATTATGAACATAAATAGGAAATTCATTTTCCAATGATATCTTGCAATCAAATCAAACTATTTAGAAAAACCAGTCAACTTAACTACATAGTATTTAAGCTTTATGGATAGGAGTGTTCAAAAAACCTATTGACCCAATAGCCCAACCCAACTCAACCGAAAGATCAAATAGTTTTATTGAGATTTTGGTTTTCCGATCTATGGTCTAATACAAACAAGTTATCCATCATATTTATTTTTTTTATACTTTCTATTCATGGCATAAAAGGATAATGATCCCTTACAAGTTTCTAGTAAGTAGTTCTTATTTAATGAAGCAATTACAGATTGCATTCCTTCGACTCAACTAAGGACAAGGTAGTAAGAAGATGGAGTAATAAGAACATAACATGAAGCCTCACATTACATGTCAGCTAAACTAGTTTTACCAGTGTCAAAAAGAAACCTACTCAAAAGAAATTATACATTTATAAGATAGTAAAATTCGAGTTTAGTACACACCTGAAGGAGTACTGCTATAGTGCCATAAGAATACCACAATAGTGGAGCCAAATCTTGAAATATATCCCTTTTCTGCAAGAATAAGAGCTTATATATTCATCATGAATATCCTAAACACAAGACAGATTTTTTTTATGAGAAGAGTCTCAAATAGAAAGGAAAAATCATGTTTGGATGCTCATGTATTTGTATCTACAATACTCTTTAAGGCTGCCTGTATAGCTTAAAAAAACAAAAAATCCTCAAAGCTCCACAACTAAATCAATGCAATTTTAATTCCCAATGAAGTATAGTCTATCTTTCTATGTAAGAAACCTAAGGACAGACAGTCCAATAGGGATAATCTCAATGTTTTGTTCCGATCAGGATTGCAACCATTTATATTCTACCGTGACTTAAAGAATAAGCCCATTCTAGTTGTTTTAAGTGGGTCCAAAGGTTTCCTAACCCCATTTGGGACCTTTGATGAATAAAAAAGTAAAATACTGAATTTTACAACTTCTAACACACTCTTAAGGTTTCCTAATCCAATCTCCATGTGGCACAATTCTCTTTCAAATCTAATAAACCATATATGAAAATAAAGTCTCATGTTCCTGGAATAACAGTGTTCATCCAAGAAGTTTTTGAGAGGAGAATCTCTTTTCTATCAAATCTCATAACCCTGTATTGAGAATCTTTTTTCTATCAAATCCCATAACCCTATATTCCTTTTATATATTGTAGGTCCCATTAGCTAAAAAATGCAAAAGCTAAAAGGTTTTAATGCACTCTCAAGTACCTATGAGGCTATGACTATAAACTTCACACATGGTGGAATCAAAATAGTAAAAGAATTAAATGGAAAAATGAACAAATATCTAACTAGGAAGGTTTTGAAGCATCATACATTCCATATTAGTAGAAATAGTATTACTGAGAAAAAAAATAATGCATGTGCTCTAAGAATACATGTGGGCATGAATGTACATGCTGGAAATTATGAAAGAACCATTATAATTCATAGTTGCATTGTTGGTACTAATGAAAAAGAAGATAGTGTACTTGATATCAGAATGTTAGACATGGACACTAGGTATTCCAGTAAAGATAGCACAACTTTTGCTTTTGTGATTATTCTTGTAAGATGGAATGAAAGGAGTCATATTTGTAATGTATTAGAACAGTGAGTAAGAAAATTGTGGAAGACTACCAAAAATGTTCATTTATGTCAAATGAAGACCATATAACCAGTATTGTCACCAGGCGCTTGCCTAGGCGCCTAGGCGAGGTGAGATGAGACCAGAGCGCCTCTTAACACTTTGAGGCAGGCGCCTTCAATGAGGTACCACCTATGCAGGGCTTTATTTAGGCGTCGTGCAGTTCCCAAGCAGCGCCCAGTATGAAAAAAAACTTTTCAACGGGATTTGAACTTTGGCCTTTTGGTGGACAAATAAAGGTCCCACTACTAGGCTAAGGTTATTTTTTGTTAATTCTTGCCATTACGTATAATAGGATTCTCCTTATAAATACTTTTACACAAAAGAAATAAAGCTGGGACCAAAAAATCCCATCTTTCTCTGTCGCACCCTTTCACAAACCCTCGAATTTTTTTTACAAAAGACCAAATCATAACAAATAAGTCTATCCTAATTTCTCCTTACTCCTTCATAGTTTGTCTTCACTATTTTTTTTTATTTCTCTTAAAATCAACATAGCAGAATGGACCAACCAGATAATTTTGGATATGTGTCCTATGAAATACTCAGTTCAGAAGTTTGCTGTAGTTAGCACAACTGGTTTCCAAGAATCATTAACAAAAATGACAACTAAAGGTAGATGGGTTTTCTAATAACAAAATTGGGAGGTATCTATGATTATCGAATCTAACAATCATGGAGCTGCTATGTTTTGAACGGGAAACTTCTGAAAACATTCCCATGGGAGTCTTTGAACGTGGCCTTCAGTCAATTATGTCTTAGACCGCCTCATTCTTCCTAAATTTACCTATTTTATCTTTTTAGTAATTCTTAACAGTTTCTTCAATTTCCTGGAATATATTTTTAGTAAATCATTTATCACAAAGAAATAGTGGAAGGCTGTGATGACACAGTAGCGTGAGAATTCGCAGCAAGTTTCTTCCAATCAAACAAGAAAAGGAGACATTCTACGGATCAGACACCTACTTTCGAGACCTAACGAACAAATTACTTACGACGAAGATTATCCAATCGACTTACATATTAAAAAAACCAGATTTTTCTAGGTAAGCTTGACCTAAGGGTTCATGAGAAACCGAAGGGGAAAAGAGAGAAAGAGGGGATCGGAGGGAGGACGACCTTCGACAGATCAAGGAGAGCGTTCTCTCTGAGCTCGGGATCGCAGAGGTCCAGCACGAGCTGCTCCGCCGACGCCATCTTCCGGTCTTTGCCGGGCTGGCCGGCACCGCCGGCGGCGGCAGCGACGGGGGAGGGGGGAGCGGGGCCTCCGCCGAAGGACGCGCTGCTTATGGAGAGAGAAGGGGGGAGATTCGCCATTCCTCCTTTCCAACACGCGAAGAGGAAATTGAAGAGACAGAGCAAATGTTGGTCTTGGGATCTTTTTTCCTCGTTAGAAAAATGTTTCCTTTTAGATGGTATTACTGGTTAAAAGCTTTAGCATATTAGCTTGTTTATTTTACGTTAGAGTATGTTTTATCATCAAATGATATAATTTAATTTTATATTTGAATTTTTTTTTAATAAATGATCACGATATAATAGAATAATCTCATGATTTAAAAATTATAATTTTGATCAAATTTTTAAATCATGAATTTAATAATTTCTTATGATTTCATGAAACTAGTACGACACCCGTGCTACGCACGGCTTAATTATGCTATAAAAATTATTTGAATAAGAATAA
Source organism: Canna indica (assembly GCA_034359265.1). NCBI lineage: Eukaryota > Viridiplantae > Streptophyta > Magnoliopsida > Zingiberales > Cannaceae > Canna > Canna indica. Next base: position 44,802,182 of record CP136893.1, read on the forward strand.
ATTAATTAGTTGTATACATTTATAAATTTAACCGTAGAGTAAAAGCAATTATATCTATTTTTTTGAATGAAAATTATATATACTAAAATGATATTGAATTAGATATTATCATTTATTGCATAGGTAGAGATTTAAAAATATAATAAATTATGAAAAATATATTTTGGGTGTAAAATTTATATTTTTTAAAATAAATAAAAGAAAAATACTTTAAATGATTTTTGTAATAATAATATTGAATTATATATCACCATATTATGTATTAAATTATTTACAAAAGAAAAATTGATATTTTATTTTAAATTAAAATATAACTAAAGATAAAAATATACACTATGGAAGAATTTCTTGTAAATTAACCTCTCAAAAAAATGAAAATAACAACTATAGTGTTATAAAAGAATTTCTTGAAAGAATTTATTATAAAAGACTTCCTTTTAACAACATTTGTAGTGCTATTTTTTTAATTATCATCGTTGTCGTGTATAAGAAATTTCAAATCACGACTGTTGATTACTCTAGAAATATCAACATATAGTTGACTATGAGAGGACACATGTTTCTAGATATACTCCAATGTGTTTAAGGTTTTGACATTGGCTCTTATTTATGGTCATAGCAAAACAAACATATATCAAAAACTATCTCCGTTGAAATTTAAAATAAATTTTTATATCTAATGACATCAATATCAATCTTGGAATAAAAATCTTATCCTCTATATTGATTCTTGATATTATTTTTCCTTTCAACACATGTTGGCATATTCGAATTATCTCAAGTCGAGTCTCATTGCAGAGATTTGAAGATTGATCTATGTTTCTCAAAAACAGGATGACAGGAACATCGACTTTGAGCTTTAATTCGTATGAATATCATTAATTGAATCACAGCCACCATCCGATGAACAAGAGTTGTCAAAGCTGAGATAAATCTTCATTTCAACATGAACCAAAGATAATAAAATTATTCACCTTTTAAACTATTCCATTGGTAGGTACTAAGATAGCTACGTGCTCCAAGTAATTGAGATCACCTATGTTGTTCAAAAATAATAAATAAATGACATTCATAATTGTAACAGGTGGATCATCAGTTTCTTATATGAGCAAATCATTATGAATCTTTATGTTGACATCCTCATCATTAGCATCACTAAGTGTCTCATTTTCAATGCTTGATACGGTGAATTTCCTAAGTGCAACCTCATATATGTCTTGTTAATATTAGCATCTCACGCAGTATCTTCACAAATAAGATGAATTAATGGTAGCATGCACGATATCTTGTCTTGACCATTTGGGTACAACAGACAGAATTTCTTTAAAATCACTCCACTAAAAATATTCGTTTTCCTTCAAAAGATTGTTCAAAGCTTGATTATATCCCTCAAGGTTCGATCAACAGCTTCAAAATAATGCTTCTTCATCATCATTGGAGTTTCATCATATATAATAAGATTCACTTTTATTATCAAGTCAGTCAATGGACTACCTAGATTCATATAACATGTGGAGTCTTCGTCAACATTCATGAAAATTGCAAATCTTAAATGTATCGTAGTCCCACTTGGAATGAGCAAAACCACTATTCCACTCGAAGCAACTGTTAAAATAATTTCACTTTTATATCTCAAAGTTGCTAAAAAAGTTCTTTAAATAAATGTTTCTCATGTGCCACTAAATTCATATAGAAATAATAATTCTCCTTGGTTTTCAGCAATTGTAAGCATAATCTTATCGTATATATTTCTTTGTTTAACTATGAGAATAGAAAGGAGTTAGACATGTTCTACCGCTAATGATCGTTAAACTCATCCTAAATAAGCTTATTTCTGCATTGATGAAGGAATGAGATATCTAGAAATGACATTTTGGGCAAATCAGCTATACTTATTTTGTTACTCCTTAACTTATTCTTAATCTTTGCAAGAGCAAAGTTCTTCAACTCATCTTCACTTAGATTAAAACCTCACACAAAAAATTCATTCATAAAAAGTCTAAAAAGTATTTTTTTTTTAAAGAGATTTTAAGATTTGTAACGCGTTGCAGACTTTTGAAAAAAAATAAAATAAAAAATAAAAAATAATGAAAAATATTTATTATAATAAATATAGATTTTAGGGGTCTAAAAAAATGTGACCCGAAAATCTCGAAAATATTATTTTTAAAAATTTTTGATCGTTAATTAAAAATCATTTCTAAAATTTTGGATAATAAAATTATATTTTTACTTTAATAGACAAATAAAAAATTTATGCAAAAATAATTAACGAGAATAGTATAATAAATTACTTTTACCAAAAAAATAATTTGAAAATATTAAATTGTGTGTAGTAATTAAGTTTGAACATAATTTGTCAAGAATATTTCTTTTAAAAAATTAATTAAATGAGTGAAAAACTACACATTTTTCATTAAATGGATGAGATCTAATATTTTTTGTTACATGATTTTATAAAAATGTCCATGAAATAAGCGAAAAATAATATTTCTTTTTACCCATAGACTTTGTAATTTTTACTAAAGCTTTAAAAATTTCGGATCCTAAGTTAAAAAAATTTGACCCGAAAATCTCGATAGTATTAGAATTTTAAAAAATTCAGATCCTAAATTAAAAATGATATTGAAAACTTATCCTAATAAAAGACTTCATTCATACAATGTTGCCATATAAAAAAAATTATCTTCAAAATCTTAAAAATATTAGGGTTTTGAAAATTTTGAATCCTAAATTAAAAATAATTTTGAAAAAAATATACTAAAATATCCAAAAAAATAATTAAACAAAATCATTCATAAAAAAAACCCAGAAAGATTTTTTGGGTGAATTTTGAAGATTTTAAAATATATTTTAGGATTTTTTGAGATTTTCGAACTAATTTTATTTTAAAATCCCTAAAATTTATATTTATCATAATAATTATATTTCATATTTTTCAGAACATTTTTACTATTTTTTATATATTTTAAATAAAATTTGTAATGTGTTACACACTTTTGTACAAAATGAAATATTTTTTCCCACTCATTTTAGAGCTATTTTCTGCTTATTTCAGAGACATATTTATAAAATTCTTTGACAAAAAAATGAGATATCGCTCATTTAAGATATATTTGTGTAGTTTTTTTGTTCATTTAATGAATTTAAAAATATTTTATTCTTGGCAAATTACATTCTAAATTAATTAGTACATATAATTTAATAATTTTAAATTAATATTTTTAATAAAAACAAATTATTATATCATTCGCATTAATTATCTTGGCATAAAAAATTTTATTTTTCATATTAAAGTAAAAGTATAATTTTATTTAACATGAATCTTTTATTTTTCCTACATTAAAAGCCACTTTAAAAATATATCCTAAAATCTTCAAAAATTCACAAAAAAAACTTTTTTAAAGTTTTTTTACAATTGAAATTTTTGTGTAGTTTTTCTTTTGTGTGGATATTTTATGATATATTTTTAAAATTATTTTTAATTTAGTATTCGAAACTTTAAATAAAATCCTAAAATCCTCCAAAAATCACACAAATTCTAATATGAATTTTTTAATGAAGTTTTTTTGATATTTTTTTTGAAGATTTTACTATACATTTCACAATTATTATTAATTATAGAATTCAAAATATTCAAAATCTTAATTTAATAAAATTTTAGAACCAATTTTTTTATACGTGAACATGATATATTAACTTATAAATTTGAATAAGTAACTAACTTAATTTATTATAAAAATAATAGTCAAGTTTATCTAATTTAATTATAATTTGATATAATGATGTAATATTCATCTAATCAAATTTTAAATTTTAAATTTATTTATAATAATTTTTATTTATAAATTTTAGAAAAAACATAATTAATTTAATTAGATAAATTAATTGATATAATTAATTACCTACGTTTGTTAATAAATTTTAATAAACAAATTAATTTGATATGTCAATTTGAAATTATATAGAAGTGTAACGGAAGTCCTATAAGTTTTAAGTTTTTGAACATAAGTCCTATAAGTTTCATTTCGATATTTTTAGTCCTATATATTTGCTACGTAGCACAGATTTGGTCATATCCGTGACGGCTAGTTAACTATTCATCCATGTGAACATAATGTTGTTCATACACGTCGACAAATTTAGTCCTATAAATTATATTTTAAAATTATCAGTCCTATATATTTGCTACGTAGCACATATTTGGCTCTATCCATGACGGGCAGTTAACTCTCCGTCCACGTGGACATAATGTTGTTCATACACATCGACAAATTTGGTCATATAAATTTTATTTTGAAATTTTTAGTCCTAAATGTTTGCTCCATAGCATAGATTTAGTCCCATATGTGACGATTTGTTAATTCTTTGTCCACGAAAAATAAATAACGTTATGTACATATTGACAGAGTTAACAGACCATTAAAGATAGAACCAAATATATGTTAAAGAGCAAATATATAAGGTTGAAAATACTGAAATAAAATTTATAGGACTGAAGTCCAAAAAACTTAAAACTTAAAAGACTTCTATTGCCCTTATCCCTTTAATAAAATGTCAACTATATATTCTATATTTATATTTATATGTAAATGTAAATTAAATTTCAACCATGCTTAATAAAATTATATTGCTTATGCTCCAATTGTTGTGTGAAATCTGACACTAGAAGGGGGGTTGAATAATGTCTGTCCCCTTTTTCAATTCTTTTCTTTTTACTCAATTTTATCTTCACTTAGGTGCAAGTGTTTCTTAACAAGAGATGTGATTAAATATTAATAGCAATGACAAAAGCAAGTAGGCAATGCAGACAAGAGTAATTATAGTGGTTCGGCCAACTACCTAGTCCACTACCTTGGCTCCTCATCAAGGATTTCTAACCACTACTTTATAAAGTTTGTGTTTCCCTTTGAATACAATGAGGATACTCTTCTCACCACTCTGAGAACCCCTCAATCCTATTCACCTAGGCAAAACACAATCCTATAAAGTTTTCCCTAAGTGTTTTCTAGCACACCTAGCAGCTATCTCAAATGGAAAACAAGTTTATAATAAACTTCAAATACAGAGGAAAGAGCTTAAGAATGTAAAAATGAACCAATGCTCCTTTCCCAAGCCTTCAAGCTCTAACTTGCGGGAGGATGACTTTTTGAGTTGCAGCAATGTTGAAGAAAGCAGGGAAGCAACGCTCGAAATGAGTTATTATCACTACCGCTCCTTGCGGTATCAAAGGCCTCCATTGATCTGGAAACACCAGAAAAGAAATAATTCAAGATTAAGCAAATGAATTCACCCACTATTTTGCAAACTAAATCACAGATCGCGTTGAGGTGCAGACTTAGCCCATTGATCTCATAGCATACCCCTACCGTATACTGACACGCTAGCAATGCCCTATACGATGACAACTCTAGGTCGTAGTCGGACCGAACCACATGCTTTAATACCAACTTTGTCACGCCCCAACTCAGGGTCACATGACCGGCCAGGGTATACGTGCCTATACCCCGAAGCCTAACCCATGCACATGCCAACATCATAAACAACAAGTAAATAACAGCTTTTAATAATAAAAGAACCAAAACATATTTTCATTTCAAAACAACAAGGTTTTAAATACATATCTCAAGTGCGGAAATAAATCGAAGAGCAACAGTTCTTTTAATAAATAAAATTGAATAAAACGTGAATGTCCCCACGAGACTACAACTCAAAATACCAAAATAAAAATGCATGACAACCTACTACATACTCGACTACGACCCCTAACTAGGATTGCTACGAGATCATGTGGCTCCTCTGCTCTCCAGCTGCGCCAAGTGCTCCAGCCCACCTCACCGGTCAAGCTCTGCAAAATAAAATAAAATAACGACAATAGGTGAGTTCAAAGAACTCAATGAGCAATTTTACCAATCCTCACAAATCAACATCACAGAGATAACAAGAATATGTCTATCTCTACAGAGGCAATGTCACAAAGGTGTGACTAGCTCTAGAGGTAACATCACCGTCAAAAGGTGCATCGGGTCGAAGCCCTACCATGCCCAAAGGCAACATCACCATCAAGAGGTGCATCGGGTCGAATCCCTACAATGCTCAAAGGCAACATCACCATCAAGAGGTGCATCGAGTCGAATCCCTACCATGCCTAAAGGTAACCGCGCACATATCAGGATAATCGGGGGCCCTCTGAACTTATCCTGCGGGTTGAGAATTTACATCCAACCACACGTGCGTAGCCCATAACCCGGCTCCTAAATGAGCCGCTCTGTCATTCCCAAGGATATGACACATCAAGACCTAAGTCAAGATTCTTCTACGGTGTCCTAAGGGTGTCCTCACTATGAAGCATCTCAACACTTCAAACCTGACCCTTACCCCTTAGACCCGCAACGTCATGAACCCGTGTGGTTTTATTTCATGAATACCTTGTAAGTTGGTTCATAACAGATTATGCTCACCCTTAGACCCAATTTTAATTATATAATTAAAATCTAGATCATCTCAATTAGGGTTTTGTTTTAGAGTTTTATTTTGGGATTTTGTTCTACCCAGAAGTGATGTGTATACCCTGAATCTACTCTTCAAAGTATTTCCTATGTTTCCAAACTATGCTTTCTAGTCAAAACGATTGGTTACATGACTATAATCAGAGATCAAATCACATAATAACAGAGAAATAAAAAATCAGCCCAGATTCAATAAACACCACATAAATTTCAGAAAGCTGAAATTTCCAGCACAACATGAAATAAAATCCGAATTTTGCAGAATTAAATTCCTAAATTTCTAACATCACATATTCAAGTCATCATTCAAATCATGCATACAATCTCATAATTTTTACTAAATAAAAACTAGCACATATAACAAGAATTCCTTAATCAAGAATCAAACATTAAGATCAAGAACCCCTTCTCAAGAACCCTTAATTAGTCATTATCAAGATTTTAATCCTACCACATGATTTTTACCAAAATCATAGATTTAATCCTAAGCATGGAATCCACAATGAAGAAACCAAATTGGGAGAATAAATCATGATTTGCACATCAAGAAAACATGGCAAGAACTCGAAGAAAATCCAAGAACAAGGCATAAATGTCGAGCCGTCACGAACGGCTTCAAAAAATCTGATAAAAATCCTGAAGAGAGGGTAAACCACTCACCTTAATTTGGAAAAATATTAGGAAAGAAATCCCAGACGACGGCCTCGAATCCGGCTTCAAAAGGCCGACGGCTCAACCCAAAAAAAATAGCTCCAAGGGGAAATAAGAGAGGGAGAGGAAGCAGGCGGCTCGACTCGGCTCCAAAGAGAAAGAAGGAAGAGAGGAAGAGGAAGAAGAATCTGGCGGCTCGGCTCGGCTCTGGATGGCTGCGGCTCCAAGGAGAAAAAGGAAAGGGGGCTGGAGACTTAGCTTGGCTTGGCGGCTAGCTCCCTTTCTCAACTTTTTAGGTGGCTCCAAAATAGGAGCCACAAGCCATGAGGGGGGGGGTTTATACACCCTCCTCAACCCTAAGCTCTTACATCCTTAATTCACAACCCGCATCCACTTTAAGCCAAAATCAAAACTCGATAGCCCGATAAACTTAAATAATTTAATTAATCTCATTTTAATAAATCATGAATAATTAATTAAATACTCATATGAACATAATTAGCAATTATGCGCACACAACACCAAATTAAATACTCTCAACTACCCAAGCCTAAAAATTTATAAATTCATAAATTTATATTCTACTTACCCGAGCTCGCAAGCTCGCTCCGGACCTTGAGTCGACTCGACTCGACCATGAACTAGTCCGCTAGGCTGGCAAATATACATAAAATAAATAATAATAAATTTAAATATATGGGATATTACAATTTTCAATTTTAATAATATTCAAAATTAATTTAATTGATAAATTAGATATAAAAATTATTTTGGATGGAACACAGTTTCATGTGGAAGCGACACGTATCCACATGAAGATGAGTTTTATATAATATACTAGTTTAATTACCCGTGCGATGCACGTGTTTTTAGAATGGATATAATATATATTATCAAATTATATAGTACTTTTAGCAGCCATAATTAAATATATTCGAAATTTTGGAAATTAAGTAGATATAATTAATTGGATTCAAAAATTAATAAAATTAGAAATTAACCGAGATAAAAAAACATATAAAAATTTATTTTTATTTTTATTTTTGGATCTTTATAGTATAAACAAAATTATTTACTATCCAACGTATTCATTTATCAATTCAAGTTTAGAATTATTAGATTTTTAAAGTCATTAAAAGTTGAATTCAATTTTGGTCAAATATTGTTCATATTTTTTTCCTAAAGATGTATGAGAATCAATTACATCTTAAAATTGTTCTTCATAAATAGAAATTTAGCTTTTAATTACAACCCCAAACTATATTCAAAAATTCATTTATCAATCTTGATTGAAAATTAAAAGAGTAATTTAAGTGCACATGACAAAATTAGCAATACAACATAAAAGAAGGAATGGACTAAATTCTCACTTACGTTATTAGTAAAAATGTGGGGTACAAAAAAAAACTTGAAAGCCATGAAATATTGGAGTTTACATCACCTGCAAAGTTCAAGTAATATTTCAATTAGGATTTAATTATTGTGATGAATTATTCATATCAAAATGCATTGTACCTATAACAACCCCGGTAGGTTATGGGGGAATCATTAATCCTTTTCATGACCTTGTCATATTATATGTCCTATTTATCTACTTATGTTGCTTTGCTTCCTTCTACTGTCTTAGCTTCATGTAGCACTTCATCTACTATGTCGATAGACTTATCCTACAAAAGCATGCAAAATATAAATATGAAAATCAACATTAATATTTTGTTTCTTATATAATCATTAACATTTATTCTAAATATATTTATTTGCAGAGAGTATTTTTTAATTAAAAATTTTTCATTGTAATGATATAATTTATAATTTTTGAAATAAAAAATCAAAGCAATTATAATAAATCTATATAGTTTTCTATAACCAAAACATATACAAAAATTATAATTTTATGGATACAATCAAATATAATATAAATATTATTAACAAATTGAAATAAATTAGAAAATTAGAAAATAAATTATTTTAAACTACATAAATATATTTGGTTTTTAAATACTACTAAAAACAAACTCGAATGACATTCCAAGAACTCAAAAAGTAATATAAAAAATATTCAGTACACTAAAAAATATTTTTATCTACTAGTATATATAAAAGAAAAAACTACAAAAAAGTAATATTTCAAAATTATAATTTTATGAATAAAATTAAATATAATATAACATATTGAAAAAAAGTTAGAAAATAAAAAATCTAAATTATTGTAAACTACAGAAAATGGAAACAAATTAGAAAATAAAAATTTTAATTAGTTTAAACTACACAAATTTAAAAATATTATTAAAAACAAAATCAAGAAATGAAATTTCAAAAACTCATAAACTAATATGAAAATAATTGAATATATTTAAAAAATAATAAATCCAAAATTATAAATATCAAAAATAGATTAATACAAAGAGAGTGGAGACATGTGACTATATGAGATAGAGAAAGACATGAAAAAAAATAGAGAAAGACGTGTGAGAAAGAGAGGAGAGTGATAGAAGTCAAAAAGAGATAAAATATAAAAAACAAATTTCAAATATTAATGCATACAAAATTCAGTAAAAACCCATAGCAAAATCAAGAAATAAAATTTTAAAAACTCATAAACTAATATTAAAAAATAATGCAATACTTTAAAAAATAATAAATCAAAAAATGAAAATATCAAAAATAGGCTAGTATATTATGTGTGAGAGAGAGAGAAGAGGGAGAATTGAAATAGATAAAAAATATAAAAAACTAATATTAAAAAATAATGCAATACTTTTAAAAAAAAAATCAAAAAATGAAAATATCAAAAATAGGCTAGTATATTATGTGTGAGAGAGAGAGGAGAGGGAGAATTGAAATAGATAAAAAATATAAAAAAAGAAAATTCAGTAGAAACAAACTCAAGAAATGAAATTTCAAAGTTACATAAACTAATATAAAAAATAATTCAATATCTTAAAAAATAATAAATCCAAAACTGTAAATACATAGAGAGAGATAGGAGACATGTGATTATGTGATATAAAGAAAAGATACGTGAAAGATAGGAGAGAGAAATTTAAAAAAAAAAAGAATTTTTTTTTATATAATTCCAAATTCAGTAAAATTCAATAAAAAACATAGGTGATTTCACTTTTAATATATTCAAAACATGATTTTAAATATGAAACTAAATTATATATATTGATTACCTTTTACTTTGAACTGCTACAATTCTTTCTCCTCTCTCCCTTGAGACCCTTACAATCAATCAGTTCAGAAAAAAAAATCATAATTAAGCATCAGTCTTTATTACATCTCATTGTTGCAACACTTAATAATCCTCCTCTTCGTCTCCTCCGCTCTGCATTTGTTGCATGCACTTGAATCAGGTGAGGATAAAAGAAAAACAAAAAGAAATAATACTGACAGAAAATATAGCTATATGATACCTGAAAATATAGATGCCAACTTTGAAGAATAATATTTGAGAAAAATCGTCTGATTGCATATCATTTTCTTCAAGATAAAATGTGAGATGAAAAGGAGAGGAAGAAGAGGAGGTGGTGAGTGTGGTGTGTTTTGATCTATGAAATATAAATAAAATATTTATAAAACTAGTAACTCTTAAATTATTAATTAATTGAGTATTACTACACCTTAATTGCATTGAGAGAGAGTAAGTGACATTAAATTACATGCAACTACACCTTAAATTGCATGAGAGATAACATGAGTTTATTTTTTTTAAAAAAAAAATCAAAATTAATTATTTTCATGTCAAATTGTTTTAAATTTATTTAATTGGTAAATTGGTAATTTACATATGAAAATTATTTTGGAGGGAACACGAATTCATGTGGAAGCGACACGTGTCCACGTGAAGAATATTTTTAAGATTCTTAATTAAATAATTTCTAAATTAATTTAAAATTTGAAGATTAAGTAATTAAATAGAGTGAAAAGTTTAGAATTTTATTCTTATTAATAGAAAATTAAGTGTGTTTAATTTTGGTTTTTGATTTCACAATAATTAATAAGATTATTAAGTTATTGATTCCGAAAATAATTACTAAATGTTAATTATTACTCTTATTTAGTAATTTTGAATTATGTAATTAAACACAATTAATCATAATTTTAGAAATAATTACAGTAATTAAGTAAATTAAATTGTGTAAAAGGAAATTTTTTAAAATTTGAAAATAGAAAATTAGGAAATCAATATAAATTTCAAAATTAGGAAGTTAGGAATTAAAGTTTAATTAATGTAATTAAATAAATACAGAAATTAGAAAAATCAAGGATAATAAATTAGAATTAAATCAACTTTAATTGGAATTTGAAATTTGGATATTTAGAAATAAGATTTGAAATTAGGAATGTTGAAAATTGGATATCTCTCTATAATTAATAAGATTCTTAAGTAATTAATTTAGAAATTAATTACAAAATTTTGATTATTAATAATGTAAATTGATAGAGTGAAAAAGGAAATTTATATAAATTTCGAAATTAGAAAATTTTGAAATCTTATATTTTCAACATTAATAATTTTAGAAATTTACTTAGGAAAATTTGATATTAATTATTTTTAACATTAATAATGTTTGAATAAAAATTTTATTGATAAATTCGAAAATTACATATGGTGATTATTGAGGGGAAACAGATTAATGTGAAAGCGACACGTGTCTACATGAAGATGCATTTTAAAAAAAAATTAGAATGATTAGAATTACTAAGTAAAATTATATTAATTTCTAAATGGATATTTATTTCCTAATTTTATTATTTCAAAATTTATTTAATTAATTTTATTTAATAAATGTGCGAATTAGTAAATTACTAAGTAAAATTATATTAATTTCAAATTTTTTATTTATTTTCTAATTTTCTAATTCCAAAATTTATTTAAATAATTTTATTAAATAAATGCATGAATTAGGGAATTATGAATATGTAATTAGAATTTTAACATTTACATATTTGAAAAATTAAAATAGTTAATGTTAGAGCGACACTTGTCTAATTTAGATGTGTTTTTTTCGAATTAGTATTACTAAATAAAATTATATTAATTTTGAAATTTATCTTATTTCCTAATTTCTTAATTTCAAATTTTATTTAACTAATATAATTAAAAAAATGCATGAGTTAAAAAATTGTGAATAATTAATTAGAATTTAAACCCGATATATTTGGAAAATAACCATAGATAATTAAATGAAAATTTAAATTAGGAAATTAAGCAAAATGAAATTATGTTAAAAAATCAAAATTAATTTATCCAAACAATAATAATGATTAAAATTTATTTAATTAGTAGATTATATATAGAAATTCTTTTTGGAGAAAAAATAAATTCATTTTGATGCGACACGTGTCCTCATGAAGATATATTTTTTTCGAATTAGAATTACTAAGCAAAATTATATTAATTCCTAAATTTACATTTATTTCCAAATTTCTAAATTTATTTAATTAATATATTAAAAAAATGCTTGAATTAGGAAATTATGAATAACAAATTAGAATTTAAACGGGCTATATTTGGAAAATAACCATAGATAATTAAATAAAATTTGAAATTAGGGAATTAAGCAAAATTAAATCATTTTAAAAAATCAAAATTATTTTTTCTGAACATTAATAACGATTGAAATTTATTTAATTAGTAGATTACATATGGAATTTTTTTTGGAGGGAAATCAAATTCATGTGGATGTGACATGTGTCCACGTGAAGATATGTTTTATATAATATTTATTTAAATAATTTTATTAAATAAATGCATGAATTAGGGAATTATGAATATGTAATTAGAATTTTAACATTTACATATTTGAAAAATTAAAATAGTTAATGTTAGAGCATCACTCGTCTAATTTAGATGTATTTTTTTCGAATTAGTATTACTAAATAAAATTATATTAATTTAGAAATTTATATTTATTTCCTAATTTCCTAATTTAAAATTTTATTTAATTAATATAATTAAAAAAATGCATGAATTAAAAAATTATGAATAATTAATTAGAATTTAAACCCGCTATATTTGGAAAATAACCATAGATAATTAAATGAAATTTGAAATTAGGAAATTAAGCAAAATGAAATTATGTTAAAAAAAAAATAATTTTTCTGAAAATTAATAATAATTAAAATTTATTTAATTAGTAGATTACATATAGAAATTCTTTTTGGAGGAAAAATAAATTCATTTTGATGCGACACGTGTCTACATAAAGATGTATTTTTTTCGAATTAGAATTACTAAGCAAAATTATATTAATTCCTAAATTTACATCTATTTCCAAATTTCCAAATTTATTTAATTAATATATTAAAAAAATTCTTGAATTAGGAAATTATGAATAACCAATTAGAATTTAGACCGATTATATTTGGAAAATAACCATAGATAATTAAATGAAATTTGAAATTAGGGAATTAAGCAAAACGAAATCATTTTAAAAAATTAAAATTATTTTTTCTGAACATTAATAATAATTGAAATTTATTTAATTAGTAGATTACATATAAATTTTTTTTTTGAGGGTAAACAAATTCATGTGGATGTGACATGTGTCCACATGAAAATGTGTTTTATATAATACTGGTATGACACTCGTGCTACGCATGGCTTAATTATGCCATAAAATTTATTTGAATAAGGATAAATCAATTAGTTGTATGTATTTATAAATTTAATTGTAGAGTAAAAGCAATTGTATCTATTTTTTTAGTGAAATATATATATACTAAAATAATATTGAATTAGATATCATCATTTATTGCATATATAGAGATTTAGAGATGTAATAAGTTATGAAAAATATATTTTGAGTGTAAAATTTAAAATTTTAAAAATAAAAAATATTTTAAATGATTTTTGTAACAATAATATTGAATTATATATCAACATATTAGGTATTAAATTATTTATATAAAAAATTAATATTTTATTTTAAATTATAATATAACAAAAGATAAAATATACACTATGGAAGACTTTCTTATAAACTAACATCTCAAAAAAATAAAAATAACTTATTTATCATACATTATGAAAGACTTACTTCTAACAACCTTTATAGTGTTATTTTTTTAATTGTCATCGTTATCATGTATAAGAAAGTTCAAATAACGACTGTTGGTTACTTTAGAAATACCAATCTATAGTTGATCATGAGAGGACACATATTTCTAGATATACTCCAACGTGTTTAAGGATTTGACCTTGACTCTTATTTATGGTCATAGCAAAATAAACATATATCGGAGACCGTCTCCGTTGAAATTTAAAACGAACTTTTATATCTGATGGCGTCAATATCAATCTTAGAATAAAAATCTTATCCCCTATATTGATTCTTGATATTATTTTTTCTTTAAACACATGTTGACATATTCGAATTATCTCAAGTCGAGTCCCATTGCATAGACCTAAAGATTGATCTATGTTTCTCAAAAACAGCATGACAGGAACACTGACATTGAGTTTCAATTCGTATGAATGTCATTAATTGAATCACAACCACCATTAGATGAACATGAGTTGTCAAAACTGAGATAAATCTTCATTTCACCAGGAACCAAAGACAACATAAAATTATTCACCTTTTGAACTATTCCATTGGTAGGTAGTAAGATAGCTCTGTGCTGCAAGTAATTGACATCGCCCATGTTGTTCAAAAAATAATAGATAAATGACATTCACAATTACAACAAGTAGATCACCAGTTTCTTCTATGAGCAAATTAGTAGGAATCTTTGTATTTGACATCACCAAGGGCCTCATTTCTAATGCTTGATACGATGAATTTCCTGAGTGCAACCTTATATATGTCTTGTTAATGTTAGCATCTCGCACAATATCTTCACAAATAAGATGAATTAATGGTAGCATGCACAATATCTTGTCTTGATTCTTTGGGTACAACAGACAGAATCTCTTTGTAATCACTCCCCTAAAAATATTTATTTTCCTTTAAAAGGTTGTTTAAAGCTTGATTATATCTCTCAAGGTTTGATCAACAACTTCAAAATAATGCTTCTTCATTATTGGATTTTCATCATATCTAATAAGTCCGCTTTTGTTATCAAGTCAGCCAATGGACTACCTTGATTTATATAACAGGTGGAGTCTTCGTCAACATTTATGGAAATTACAAATATTGGATGTATCGTACTCCCACTTAGAAACAACAAAGCTACTATTTCACTTGAAATAACTGTTAAAATAATTTTACATTTGGATCTCAGAGTTGTAGAAAGAGTTCTCTAAATGAATATTTTTCCAATACCACTATATCCATATAGAAAGAATAATCCTCCATATTTTTCAGCGATTCTAAGCATGATCTTATCGTATATATTTATTTGCTCAACCGTGAGATTAGAAAGGAGTTGGACATGTTCTGCAGCTAATGATCGTTTATCATAGTTAAGCTCATCCTAAATAAGTCTATTTATGCATCGATGAAGGAATGAGATATCTATAAATGACATTTCGGGTAAATCAGCTAGACTCCTATTGTTACTCCTTAACATATTCTCAATCTCTGCAAGAGCAAAATTCTTCAACTCATCTTCACTTAGATTCAATCTTCACACAAAAAATTCAGTCATAAAAAGACCAAAAAATATTTTTTTTTGTATTTTTAGAGATTTTAGGATGTGTAACGCGTTGCAGACTTTTGTAAAAAAAATAAAGGAAAAAAATTTGAAAAAAAATTATTATAATAAATATAGATTTTAGGGGTCCAAAAAAATGTTGTATTTATCCCTTTAATATAATGTCAACTATATAGTCTATATTTATATTAATATGTAAATGTAAATTAAATTTCAACCATGCTTATTAAAATCATATTCCTTATGCAATTTATTAAAATCATATTCCTGATGTAAATTAAAACTCAATGTAACTTATTTTGTATTTAAATGTCATAATTCACCTAACACAATAATATATTCATAAATATTAAAAATTATATAAATTAAAAACTCAATGTAATTTATTTTATATTAAAATGTCATAACTCTAATATTGATAATTGATTTTTTTTATTCCAATACATATTATTGATAATTAATAATATATTATTAAAATAATCATATATCTTTAACTAAATTTTAATATAATATTTTATTGATATTTTTTACATGCTACTAAAAATAAGTAAATTATAAAATTAAAATTCATAACCAAATATTTAGCTAAAATAATAAAATAATATTTCTATTTTTTGGGTATATAAAATAAATTAGATCCAATTATATAATATAACTATAGATATTTGAAATATTTTTTTTTTTAAAATTAAACCATAACTTTTGTTTAACGGCCAAATTAAGAAAATAATCTTAATTATCTAAAATATTTAAAACATATATCACTTGATTAATATCATTTTATCACACTTGAAAACTTTAACCTTGCAAATCTTATAAATATATGATATTTTATTATTACTCTTAATTATTTAAGTATGAATGTTATTATTTAAAACTATAATTTAATTTAACCTATTTTTGATAATTTTATTTTTAATAATATATTACAATTATGATTTTTACCATAAAAATATTACAATTCTCACTTCAAATTATCATTCTATTTTTTAAAATAATAAGTCAAAGCAATTATTTTATATATATATATATATCAACAACCAAAATATATACAAAGAAAAAAATTACAAAAATTGTAAAATTTTTATGAAAAATTTAAATATAATATAAGCATAATATAATAAATTGAAGCAAATTACAAATTAAAAAATAAGTTATTTTAAACTACATAATATATTTTGTTTTGAACTACTATTAAAAATAAACTCGATGAATGATATTTTAAAAACTCAAAAAGTAATATAAAAAATATTCAGTATATTAAAAATATTTTTATCTACCAAAAAATATATATAAACTATAAAAAAGTAATATTTTTATGAATAAAAATCAAATATAATATAGATATAATACAATAAAATGAAACAAATTAGAAATAAAAAATATAAATTATTTTAAACTACATAAATTTATTTGGGTTTGAAATATTATTAAAAATAAACTCAACAAATGAAATTTCAAAAACTCATATACTAACATAAAAAAATTCAATACATTAAAAATAATAAATCTAAAGTTGTAAATTTCAAAAATATACTAATACAAATAAAAAGTAATATTTTTATGAATAAAAATCAAATATAATATTAAAAATAGACTAATTCATAATTTGCAACGCCATTTGTCATATGGGATACACTCTTAAACTTCCATTTAAAGCAGCCAAGAAGCTCAAATTAAAATTCATAACCAAATATTTAGCTAAAATGATAAAATAATATTTCTATTTATTGGGTATATAAAATAAATTAGATCCAATTGTATAATAGATAACTATAGATATTTGAAATATTTTTTTAAAAAAAATTAAACGAAAACTTTTGTTTAACTGTCAAATTAAGGAAATAATCTTAATTATCTAAAATATTTAAAACATATACCATATAAAAAAAAAGGTTTATTTGGTGTGTGCGGTTGCTACAGCAGCACACACCCAAAATTAAAAAAAAAGGGGAGAAGAGAGGCAGCGACAGAGGGCGATGGAGGAGGCGTTGGAAGAAGGATTGCCGCCGGTGGTGTTGCCGTCGTCGGTGATCATCGACTCAAGGACTTTGGAGAGCGTCTTCCACTTCGATTTCCCTTACCGGTGAGTGGTTAAATCCTTGCCCAAACCCATGCCTTATCTTCCTCATCTTGCTGCCCCCTTCTCATGAAGAGGTGTGGAGATTGTTATTGAGGGTGTTAAATCTTTCTTCAATTGGGTTTGGAGGGAGATTTCTAGGTTAATTCTTAATGGAATTTGGGGTTTATTGTGTACCAATGCTGAGCATTGTGGAATTTGGGTTGAAGCAGTCGCCCACTGCCATGGGGGGTTGAAGCTTCTTGATAAATGATTTCCTATTGGTTGTGTTGTTATTGCTCTTGATGTATAATTAAATGGGTTGATGGTAGCAATTGAGTATAGTAGAAAGAAAGAAAAATTGAATGGTAGCAGTAGCAGGTGGTGATTTCCTTGTGTCCGCATCCGCATGATATAGAAAGGGGTTAGAAAGATATAGTAACTCATTAGTCTAGGTTAGACTAAGGTTGAACAATAGGTAATTTGGTGAATTGGGAGATGTAAACATTTTTTTTCTTTTCCCTTGATAGTGTCGGCTGGTAAGAGGATTAGTGGAACTTTGTTTAGTTAAATATATACATATATATGCTTCTTTGCTAATTGACTGGTAACTAGTCTTGATAAGTATGTTTCATGTTTTGATTAGTTGGGTAGTGCCTACTGTTAGGAGAAGTTGGAACATTTGAAGTTAAACTAGAGTGATGGTAGTAGCATTTTAATCTTGTACTTGTATGGATGAACCTTGGTTTTGATTGTAGTAGAAATGTCAATAGATGACAGCCTTTAAGTTAATTAGTATAGTTTCTTATTAAATGTAAAATTTATGGTGGTTCATGCAATCGTTTTCATCTGCTGTTATGCATTTACATGTTGTGCTAGTATGAATTGAGGTGTTTGCAGACATGTTTAATTACAGTATCTATAATACTTGTGTAGCTATGTTTTATTACCAAGCATGTATTTGGCAACATTTACTTTGAACGAATTGGTTGGATTTAGTGTGTGTATACATGATTGCTGCATTCTTCATATGTAATGTACTTGTGTTTATGGATGGTATGGGGGTTTTGGTTGGGCGGATGGGTGGAGGAGGTGTGGACCGGGAAGCTCGTTAGCGAGCCACACTGACGACCGACCCGGAGTGGCACTGGTTGGAGGGTTTTCCCAACCAATTGGGGTTATCGAGGCTAGAGGGCCTGCCTAGCTCGGGAACCATGGGCGGGAAGCTCACTGGACGTGTTCTAGTGACCGACTCGTATTAATTGGAAGTATGCTTGCGGGAAAAAGTGGTTTTGTTCTGCAATGGGTTACATATGGATTGCTTTGGATTTTACACAGATAAAAGATTCAATTTTGAGTTAAGAATTTGTTCATTGTACTGTGGAAACTATATATATTATGTGGCCATTATATTATTATATAACTGTCAACTGTGGACAGTGGTGGGCTCAGGATCGAGCCACTCACTAAGTCTAATGTGGACTTACTTTTGTATTCTTGTTTTCTTTCAGCACCAGGTCAGGACAAGTAGTAGCACTGAAGTGTTGGAGTAGCGCAGCTGGGAGCAGCAGGTTCAGGACTGATCTCGTGATAAGTCGAAGTTAGAGTTAGGATAGTGGTTGGATTTAACGAGAGTCGTGTATCAAAACTTATTGTACTTCATTTCATCTAGGGATTCTTTATTTTATTCATTGTTTCAAACATTGTTTAAAGTTTATTCCGGTTGAACATTCATGTTTCCGCGATTTCTTTATCAAAGGATGAATTTGTTTTATTCTATAACCGTTTGTTAGTGGTTGGAGTTTGAAATATAAAGTTTGTTTTATCTATATGGTCTGTGATTAGTTCGTTTTATGTCCGTGGTTGTGATTTGAGTAGGCTTCGGGGTATGCTTGTATACCCTGGCCGGTCACACCATTGTGGAATTGGGGTGTGACAAAGTGGTATCAGAGCAAGGTTTAGGTCTTGACTTCGATTTTAGGGACATTGGGGTGCTGTATCGTTATTGCTAGCATGTCGGCATACAGTGTGTCCTAGTCACGAGATCGGGGAATTGAGCCTGCGCACCAGCGGCGGTACGTATCGTTTTTATTCATTGTTCTTGTTAGATTAATTTACCTGTTCTTGGTTGCTATTCTTATTAGTGATGGAGGCATTTAATGATGTTGTGGTGAGTGGGAGTGGGAGTAATTCCTCAAGTGGACGTGGACGTGGGCGCGGTCGTGGTCGTGGCCGTGGACGGGGCCGGGGCCGTGGCGGTAGGCAGCCGGCTCAGGAAGAGGCTAGTCAGGATCCTCGGGTGACCATGCTAGAGGCTCGGGTGACCGAGTTGATTGAGGAGCTCCGTAGGGAGCGAGAGTTGAGGCAGTAGCAGTCTCAACCTGTGCCGCCAGTGGCACCTGTGGCACAGGGGGCAGCGGAGTTGGTACCCAGGAGTGTGCGGGAGAAGAGAGCAAGGGAATTCGAACAGCTCAAGCAGACCGGCAGTATGTCAGTGGTAGAGTACGAGATGGAGTTTACACGCTTATCACGGTACCATCCCCTGCTAGTGGCGACTGAGACGGACAGGGTCAGGCGGTTCGTGGAGGGACTGAGAGTTCAGATTGGCAGACTAATTCACTTTACTGAGGACTCTACTTTCACCCAGGTGGTGGATGAGGCAATGCGGAAGGAGTCGATGGTACCGACTGATCGACAGGAGGAGCCAGCTAGGAAGAGATTCAGGCCGCAGGGATTTGGCGAGCGACAGGGTTTTTCTGAGGGCATGGTGTCTGGAGCAGCCCGTTCGTTCGGACGGGGGCAAGGTAGTTTCAGAGGTCGCCCAGGTACCGGGCAGGGGGCCACTCAAAGGACAGTGGGGTCTGAGATGCAGAGAAGGGTTGAGGTACCGCAGTGTGGGCGGAGGCACACCGGGATGTGCTTTGGTCGTACAAATGCCTGCTTCGGGTGTGGACAGCCGGGTCACATCAGGAGGGACTGTCCTGTCAGAGGTGGTTCTAGTGCAGCACAGTCCAGAGGGAAAGCACCAGTGTCCGCAGCTTCTGTTGCACAAAGAGGTCAGCCTCAGGGTTCAGGGTAGCCGCGTGCCAGTGGATCTGGGAGAGCTCCTGCACGAGTATTCAGTATGACCCGAGATGGTGCTGAGGTGTCTAAGACCGTGGTGACAGGTATCCTTGCAGTTTGTTCCATACCTGCATTTATTCTATTTGATCCTGGAGCTACTCATTCCTTTATTTCTGATAACTTTGCTATTAAGCTTGATAAAGAAAAAGATTTCCTTGTGGTACCCTTGGTTGTATCAACGCCGACAGGACATTCTGTCCATGTTGAGATAGTTTTCAAGGGCTGTGAGGTGTCCATTGGTGGGCATGCTTTGGAAGCAGAATTGATAATTCTACCCACCTTAGAGTTAGATGTGGTATTGGGCATGGACTGGCTATCCTCTCACTATGCCTCTATGGATTGTAGAACGAAGGCTATTACTTTTAATAATCCAGGCATGCCGTCGTTCACTTTCCAGGGTGAGGGTAGAGGGGAATCTTTCGGGGTTATTTCAGCCCTTAAGGCCCAAAAGTTGCTCGTGAATGGCTGCCAGTCATTTCTAGCTTTTGTGTCTGTGGCTAAGAAAGGTGAAATTTCGGTCAGAAAGGTATAGGAGACACCGGTGGTTAGTGAATATTCAGATGTTTTTTCGGAAGAGCTTCCGGGTTTGCCGCCGGTTCGAGAGATTGAGTTCTGCATTGATTTACAGCCAGAGGTGAAGCCAATCTCAATTCCCCAATATCGTATGGCACCGGCTGAGTTGAGAGAGCTTAAGGCTCAGTTGCAAGAATTGATGGATCTGGGTTTCATTCGCCCGAGGGTGTCACCCTGGGGAGCGCCGGTACTTTTTGTTAAAAAGAAAGATGGATCCATGCGGATGTGTGTTGATTACCGGCAGCTAAATAAAGTGACGATCAAGAACCGCTACCCACTCCCGAGGATTGATGATCTTTTTGATCAGTTACAGGGAGCGCAGTGGTTCTCTAAGATCGACCTAAGGTCAGGGTATCACCAGTTGAGGATCCGGGATCAGGATGTTCAGAAGACAGCCTTTAAGACGAGATATGGTCACTACGAATTTTTGGTCATGTCCTTCGGGTTGACTAATGCACCGGCTGCATTTATGGATTTGATGAACCGTGTGTTCAAGGAGTTTCTGGATAGGTTTGTCATTGTGTTCATAGATGACATCCTGGTTTACTCCCGAAGTGAGGCTGAGCATTGTGAGCATTTGAGGGTAGTTTTGGAGACCCTCAGGAAGCATCAATTATTTGCTAAATTTTCCAAGTGTGAGTTCTGGCTGAACAGTGTGGGATTTTTAGGACATGTGGTATCGAGGGACGGGGTGAAGGTAGACCCCGCGAAGATTGAAGCAGTGCAGAGATGGAAAAATCCGACTTGTGTGGCTAAGATCCGGAGCTTCTTGAGCTTGGCCGGATACTATAGGAAGTTTGTAGAAAACTTTTCTAGAATTGCAGCTCCTTTAACTCGGTTGACTCAGAAGAAAATCAAATTTGAGTGGGATAGCAAGTGCGAGGAGAGCTTTCAAGAGCTCAAGGACCAGTTGACTTCAGCTCCAGTATTGGCTCTACCGTTAGGTTCTGGAGGTTTTGTAGTGTACTGTGATGCTTCTATGGTAGGTTTGGGTTGTGTTTTGATGCAACATGGTAGGGTGATTGCTTATGCATCTAGGCAGTTGAAACCTCATGAGAAGAACTACCCGACCCTTGATTTAGAGTTGGCAGCTATAGTATTTGCACTAAAGTTATGGTGTCATTATTTGTATGGGGAAGCTTGTGAGATTTATACTGACCATAAAAGTCTTCAGTACTTGCTTACTCAGAAGGAACTGAACTTGAGGCAAAGAAGGTGGTTGGAGTTGTTGAAAGACTATGACTGCACCATTCTATACCATCCTGGGAAAGCTAATGTAGTGGCTGATGCATTGAGCAGAAAATCTATGGGTAGTCTAGCACACTTGACTTTGATAAGAAGGCTATTGGCGAGGGAGCTTGCTGAGTGTCTGGGGAATGGAGAGGTGTTATCGGTGTTTAACTCAGGTGGTATGGTGGCGCATCTTCGCGTCCAGTCTACTTTGGTGGATATGCTCCGAACAGCCCAGGGCGAGGATGCATTTTGTGCTATAACTCGAGGTCTGGTTGAGAGGGGAGATGCGAACGATGGGTTTAGGATTGATGCCGAGGGTGTGTTAAGGTTCAAGGATAGGATTGTGGTACCTGATATGGCAGAAGTCCGCCGACAGGTACTTGAGATGGCTCATAATTCCACTTATACTATGCATCCAGGAGCCACCAAGATGTACCATGATTTGCGGCAGCATTACTGGTGGAGAGGGATGAAGAGGGAGGTAGCTGAGTTTGTGTCTAAGTGTTTGGTTTGTCAACAAGTTAAGGCTGAGCATTTGAGACCTGCAGGGCTGCTTTAGAATCTTGAGGTGCCGGAGTGGAAATGGGAAAAGATCACTATGGATTTTGTTACTGGACTACCCAGGTCGAAGAAGGGAAATGATTCCATCTGGGTGGTGGTGGATCGGCTAACTAAGTCGACGCACTTTATTCCGGTGAAGACGACTTTCACCGCAGAGCAGTATGCCCGATTATTTTTGGATCGGATTGTGGCGTATCATGGTATCCCAGTGATGATCATCTCTGATCGGGGTACTCAGTTCACTGCTCGGTATTGACAGTCTTTCCAGGAGGCTTTGGGCACTCAGGTCAGATTCAGTACCGCTTTCCATCCGCAGACGAACGGGCAGTCTGAGAGGACCATTCAGACTTTGGAGGATATGTTAAGAGCTTGTGTTTTGGATTTAGAGGATGGTTGGGAGAAGCACCTGCCCTTAGTAGAGTTCGCTTATAATAATAATTTCCAGACCAGTATTGGTATGGCGCCTTTTGAGGCCCTGTATGGACGGCGATGTAGATCCTCAGTGGGGTGGTTCGAGGCTGGGGAGTCTCAGTTGTTGGGGCCCGATTTGGTGCAGGATGCCGTGGAAAAAGTAAAGCTGATTAAGGATCGATTGTTGGCAGCCCAAAGTCGTCAGAAGATGTATGCAGATGGAAAGGCCCGAGATATTGAGTTCGCAGAGGGGGAGTTAGTGTTTTCGAAGGTGTCTCCTATGAAGGGAGTGGTGAGGTTTGGAAAGAAGGGGAAATTAAGTCCTAGGTTTATAGGACCTTTTCCTATCTTACGGCGAAGAGGAGCCGTAGCTTATGAGTTGGCCTTACCGCCTAGCCTAGATAGGGTGCATCCAGTGTTTCATGTTTCGATGTTGAAGCGGTATGTTAGGGATGAGACTCATGTACTTGAGCCGTCAGTGGTGGAGGTTGATTCGACAATCTCATATGAGGAGAAACCTGTAGAGATTTTGGATCGCCAGATTAGGAAGCTGAGGTCTAAGGAAGTTCCGCTGGTGAAGGTCCGTTGGGAACACCATTCTAGTCAAGAAGCTACCTGGGAGGTGGAGAGTGCGATGAGGGAGAAGTATCCCTATCTTTTTGATTCCTTGGTGAGTTCTTTTCTACCCTAAATTCGAGATCGAATTTTCTTTAAGGGGGAAAGATTGTTATATCCGTAAATTTTATATAATTTAATTTAGTTATTTTCAGCCGAACGATGTGGATGCGCATCGAAGCGGGTCGGAAGAAGTGTCGGATAATGTGAATTAAGGTGAGGCCTTTGTGCGTGTTTAGTGTTTTGTTTTATTTATTTTATTTTTGGTTTTGGATTATTAGTTGAGTCGAGTCCGACGACTCGATCGGAATCTAATTTGGGCAAGTGTGGGTCGAGTTGGGTAGAAGCCGCAGTTGGGTTAAGTGAGGGGTAGAATCGTAAAAATAAAATAATAAAAAAAATTTATATATATATATATGTGTGTGTGTGTGTGTGTATAAAAAATAAAAAAAGAGGGGTAGAATTGTTAAAAAAAAAGGGTTTATTTGGTGCGTGCGGTTGCTACAGCCGCACACACCCAAAATTAAAAAAAAAAGGGGAGAAGAGAGGCAGCGACAGAGGGCGACGGAGGAGGCGTTGGAAGAAGGATTGCCGCCGGTGGTGTTGCCGTCGCCGGTGATCATCGACTCAAGGACTTTGGAGAGCGTCTTCCACTTCGATTTCCCTTACCGGTGAGTGGTTAAATCCTTGCCCAAACCCATGCCTTGTCTTCCTCATCTTGCTGCCCCCTTCTCATGAAGAGGTGTGGAGATTGTTATTGAGGGTGTTAAATCTTTCTTCAATTGGGTTTGGAGGGGGATTTCTAGGTTAATTCTTAATGGAATTTGGGGTTTATTGTGTACCAATACTGAGCATTGTGGAATTTGGGTTGAAGCAGTCGCCCACTGCCATGGGGGGTTGAAGCTTCTTGATAAATGATTTCCTATTGGTTGTGTTGTTATTGCTCTTGATGTATAATTAAATGGGTTGATGGTAGCAATTGAGTATAGTAGAAAGAAAGAAAAATTGAATGGTAGCAGTAGCAGGTGGTGATTTCCTTGTGTCCGCATCCGCATGATATAGAAAGGGGTTAGAAAGATATAG
This sequence comes from Canna indica, assembly GCA_034359265.1. Taxonomy (NCBI): domain Eukaryota; kingdom Viridiplantae; phylum Streptophyta; class Magnoliopsida; order Zingiberales; family Cannaceae; genus Canna; species Canna indica. The sequence goes on from CP136893.1 coordinate 44,827,604, forward strand.
TAACTCATTAGTCTAGGTTAGACTAAGGTTGAACAATAGGTAATTTGGTGAATTGGGAGATGTAAACATTTTTTTTCTTTTCCCTTGATAGTGTCGGCTGGTAAGAGGATTAGTGGAACTTTGTTTAGTTAAATATATACATATATATGCTTCTTTGCTAATTGACTGGTAACTAGTCTTGATAAGTATGTTTCATGTTTTGATTAGTTGGGTAGTGCCTACTGTTAGGAGAAGTTGGAACATTTGAAGTTAAACTAGAGTGATGGTAGTAGCATTTTAATCTTGTACTTGTATGGATGAACCTTGGTTTTGATTGTAGTAGAAATGTCAATAGATGACAGCCTTTAAGTTAATTAGTATAGTTTCTTATTAAATGTAAAATTTATGGTGGTTCATGCAATCGTTTTCATCTGCTGTTATGCATTTACATGTTGTGCTAGTATGAATTGAGGTGTTTGCAGACATGTTTAATTACAGTATCTATAATACTTGTGTAGCTATGTTTTATTACCAAGCATGTATTTGGCAACATTTACTTTGAACGAATAGGTTGGATTTAGTGTGTGTATACATGATTGCTGCATTCTTCATATGTAATGTACTTGTGTTTATGGATGGTATGGGGGTTTTGGTTGGGCGGATGGGTGGAGGAGGTGTGGACCGGGAAGCTCGTTAGCGAGCCACACTGACGACCGACCCGGAGTGGCACTGGTTGGAGGGTTTTCCCAACCAATTGGGGTTATCGAGGCTAGAGGGCCTGCCTAGCTCGGGAACCATGGACGGGAAGCTCACTGGACGTGTTCTAGTGACCGACTCGTATTAATTGGAAGTATGCTTGCGGGAAAAAGTGGTTTTGTTCTGCAATGGGTTACATATGAATTGCTTTGGATTTTACACAGATAAAAGATTCAATTTTGAGTTAAGAATTTGTTCATTGTACTGTGGAAACTATATATATTATGTGGCCATTATATTATTATATAACTGTCAACTGTGGACAGTGGTGGGCTCAGGACCGAGCCACTCACTAAGTCTAATGTGGACTTACTTTTGTATTCTTGTTTTCTTTCAGCATCAGGTCAGGACAAGTAGTAGCACTGAAGTGTTGGAGTAGCGCAGCTGGGAGCAGCAGGTTCAGGACTGATCTCGTGATAAGTCGAAGTTAGAGTTAGGGTAGTGGTTGGATTTAACGAGAGTCGTGTATCAAAACTTATTGTACTTCATTTCATCTAGGGATTCTTTATTTTATTCATTGTTTCAAACATTGTTTAAAGTTTATTCCGGTTGAACATTCATGTTTCCGCGATTTCTTTATCAAAGGATGAATTTGTTTTGTTCTATAACCGTTTGTTAGTGGTTGAAGTTTGAAATATAAAGTTTGTTTTATCTATATGGTCTGTGATTAGTTCGTTTTATGTCCGTGGTTGTGATTTGAGTAGGTTTCGGGGTATCCTTGTATACCCTGGCCGGTCACACCATTGTGGAATTGGGGTGTGACATTATTATAGAGATGATATAAATTAAAAATTAAATTAAGAGAGTACATAGAGATATGATAGTTATAGATAATGACTCATTGGCTTGATTGTCACCTCATCAAAATTTGATTATGAAGGCGCCACATGATAACTTTGAATTGCGCAATTATATATATAATTTTAAAATTATGATAAATAAAATTATCAAAAATTAGTTTTTATTAAATTATAATTTTTAAATAATAATATTCATATCAAAATAATAAGAATAATTTATATGAAATTTTATACGCATAAACAAAATAGTAAATACTTTTTTAATTTAATTTATATAATTGATAAAGTAAAAAAATATAAATATCTCTAAACAAATATTATTTTTAATTATAGATTAAAATTCACAAAATACAATAATATATTTATAAATATTAAAAAAACAATACTCAATGTAAATATTTTTTATATTTAAATGCCACAATTCTAATATTGATATTTGAATTATTTTTTATTCCAATGTTTTGAATTACCCTACTCATTTTTAATTGAAAAAAAAATTACTATAATTAAAATTAACCAAATATAATATATAAATAAGATAGAAAATTTAAAAAAAATAGAAACTAAAAAATTTAAAAAGTTTTAAACTACATAAATATATTTGGTTTTGAAAGACTATTAGAACACAAACTCAAAAACTAATATAAAAATTCAATAAATTAAAAAATATTTTAATGATTTGAAAAATTAAAATAATAGTAAATTAAAAAATAAAAATATCAAAAATAGGTCGATATAAAAAACACTAAAAATGGTATCGAGAGCATTTATAATAAATCCATATAGTATATATATATATACATGAAAAATTACAAATATAGTAATATTTGTATAAATCAAATATAATATAATTACAATATAGAAAAATTGAAATTAATTAGAAAATTAAAAATCTAAATTATTTTAGTCTACTTATGGATATAATATTAAAATAAATTAGTCCAAATAAATTATTTTAAACTTAATTAATTTAAAATATAATATATTAAAAATTTAAAACTTAAAAATATAATAAATAGGTCGATATAAAAAATACTAAATAACCACGTCAATAACAATTGTAGTAAATCTATATATATTTCAACAATTGAAATGCAGTCTAAAAAATTGAAATGAATTAGAAAATAAATAAAATAAATTATTTTAAACTACATAAATTTATTTAGTTTTGAAATATTATTAAAAATAAACTCAAGCAATGAAATTCAAAAACCAATATAAAAAATAATTCAATACATTATTTTTTTAATATTAATTATTAATAGAATAAATCCAAAATTAAAAACATCTCAATAGATTGATATACATTATTTCAACAATTGATATACAAAAGTTAGAAATATGGGAGAAAAACAATCGCAAAAACTATAGAAAAATGCAAGTTGAGGAATGAAAATTTTAATGATCTAAAATAGAGTTAGAAACCAAGCACGATATCTTTTTGGAACACAAAATAAATATGAGAACAACAAATGAATAGAGATATGGGTAAGAAAAAAGGGGGAAGGGAAGGAAACGAAGAAGAAGAAAAGAGGAAAGAGGAAGCACATAGGGGGAGATAGAAAATATTAGTGCAATAGATGTAATATATATATATAAATAGTAATTAATTATGAAAATAAATAATAATTGACAATCATACAGTAAATTAATTTGTGGTAATAATTTAAATAGTAATTATTAAATGAGAGATAAGTAATTTAAATAGTAATTATTGAATGTTGTAATTAATGTTAATTGGAATTAATATTGAATTGGAACTAACCATTGGATTTAATAATTATAATTAATGCAGTTAACAATTGGATTGGAAAATTTGGTAATTAAGTTTTAATAATTAATAAGATAATTAATTAATTGTTTTAATTAGAAATTAGGAAGATTTAGAAATTAATTACTAAAATTTGATTATTAATTAAGTAAATTAATAGAATGAAAAAGGAAATTGTTATAAAATTCGAAATTAAGAAGATATTAATTTAAATTTAATTAATTGAATTAAATAAAAGCTGAAATTAAGGATAATTAATTGAAATTTAAAACATAATTTATTTGAAATTTGTAATTTGGAAATTAGGAAATAAGATTTGAAATTTGAAAATTTGAAAATTGGAAGTCTCCCTATAAGTCAAAAGATTTTTAAGTAATTGATTTTTAAATTAATTACTAAATTTTGATTATAAATTATGTAAATTATTAGAGAGATAAAGAAAATTTTTATAAATTTCAAAATTAGGATATTAAAAAATTAATATAAAATTTGAAATTAGGAAGTTAGGAATTTAGATTTAATTAATATAATTAAATAAATGGGAGATTAGGAAATTAAGGATAATTAATTGAAATTTAAATCAATTTTATTTAAAATTTAAAATGTGGAAATAAAAAAAAAAGATTTGGAATTAAGAAATTTGAAATTTGAAAATATGATGTGTTTTCACCGAAATAAAATTAATAATTAAAATAATAAAGAGAAAAACGAAATTTATATTACTTTCATAATTTTCTAATTTCCTAATTATAAAAATTAGAAAATTAAGAAATTTTTATATTTTCCACTCATTTCATGAATATTTTTGTAAAATTCTTTTTAAAAGATTTATTTATAAAAAATCTCAATTTTGTTTGTAAATAAATATTATATAAATGTCCATTTAATGATTTTATAAAAATATCCATAATTGTTTTTTATTAAATGAGCGGGAATAGTCCAAAATGAGCGGGAAAGAGAAAAAAAGAGCGAAAAAATACTACCTTATTTATTTCAGACTTCCTAATTCCAAAATATATTTAATTAATTATAAAAATTAGAAAATTAAGAAATCTTTATATTTCCCACTTATTTCATGAATATTTTTGTAAAATTATTTTTAAAAGATCCATTCATAAAAAATCTCAATTTTGTTTGTAAATAAATATTACATAAATGTTCATTTAATGATTTTATAAAAATGTCCATAAAAATTTATTTTTTTATTAAATGAGCGGGAAAGAGAAAAAAATAGCGGGAAAATACTACCTTATTTATTTTAGACTTAGTTACTTTTATTATATAAAGATATAAGATAAGATAAGATAAAATAAAATAAAATAAAATGTCAAAAAAATGAAAATTAAATTAAATTATATATGTCAGACGTCTATGAATTTTAAACGTATCCACACGTGTCCAATTGAATTTTAAAAAATAGTAAAAGAAACTTAATCCATTATGAATCCATTTAAATTATAAAATGTAAATCTTAATTATTATATAAAATCATGGTTAAAAATAAATAATAGATGAAAACATCAATTAGTGTGGTGAATTAGAGAGAATTATTTAACGTGACAATCAATTAATTTATTATAATTAGAATAAGTATGGTACATTATAATTTTAATTAGTATGGTGCATTAAATAATTAAAATATGAAGAATATCAAATAAATAGTAAAGTCATATTAATTAATTATTCAGCTCAAAATTTCATTATGCGTGTCACGAAGTCTCAAAAGGCAAAAGTGACTTTGTTATTGATTTCCATATTTAAGTGGTTTTAGGAACCACTTATTAATACAATTTAGTAGGGAATTTTAGCCCGTGACAATTATAATTTAAATTGGTGAGGTGCTTTTATTATTAAAAAATATGTGGATCCCATTAATATATTTAGTAATGTTCTTTAAAGGTCAAATTAAATTAAACTTATTACTAAACATTTACCAGTGTGATAAAAACAAAATAAATAAAAAATATTACTAAACATATTAATTGTCAAATTAATTAAACTTCTAATTAATTGAAATTTATTTCATGCGAAAGAGAAAGATGAGGGAGAAGAGAGAGAGAGAGTTAATGAAAATTAATTTATAACAATTAAGGTAGATTATAAGGGATAATATGATAATTTCAATTATGGACACAATCGCATTGGACACGCTCAAACTATTTTCGTCATATTCAGAGTATTTTCTATAAAAAAAATATTAATTTGTTTTGGATTAAAAATGTCAAAATTATTTCAAACAAATAATACTTTATATTTAAAATATATTAAAATAAAATTGAAAATTATATTTTAAAGGATAAATTCAAATATAATGTAATTATAAAGTAAACTATACCAACAAAAATTGAATTAGTATAGATAACTAATTCAAAAAAAAATCAAAATTATATATTTTTTATTAAAAAAATATAAGAAAAATTATATTTTAAAAGCACAAAACTAATATAAAAAATAATTCTAACAATAAAAACTATTTTCAATTATTATTTAGTAAATATATACTTATCAACATAAAAAATAAAGGTTCAAAAAATAAATACATAAAAATAAGTTAAAACTTGTAGTCATAGAAGAGTGAAATATTAATAAAATCTAAATCTAGAACCAATACTAATATTTTTGAAAGGAATTTTTTTGACTTCAAAATATAAATAATATTTCTATATAATGGTACACATTCATTTTAAATTGTATTTGTTTTCTAGATTCATTTATAGACTATCTTTATATTTATTTCCTAATTTCCCGATTTCAAATTTTATTTAGTTAATTTTATTAAATAAATGTGTGAATTAAAAAATTACTAAGTAAAATTTTATTAATTTCGAAATATATATTTATTTCCTACTTTCCTAATTTTAAAATTTATTTATTTAATTTTATTAAATAACTGCGTGAATTAGAAAATTATGAATATTTAACTAGAATTTTAAGAGATCAGATATTAATGTGGAAGCAACATGTGTATTTACGAAGATGTATTTTTTTAAAATTAAAATAATTAGAATTACTAAGTAAAGTTATATTAATTTCAAAATTTTTATTTATTTCCAAATGTAGCCGATTTCAAAATTTTGTGAATGAACGTTACATAAATGTCTATCTAATGATTTTTTAGAAATGTCCATAAAAACTTATTTTTTTATTAAATGAGCGGGAAAGAAAAAAAAAGAGCGAAAAATTACTATATTATTTATTTCAAACTCAATTACTTTTATTATATAAAGATTTTATTTCTAAACTATCATCAATCAAAATAGACTTTTATTTATCATTTTTCATCGGCTTAGTCAAGACGTCGTTCTCCTCCATAGCTACTGTCTTTTAACCATACCATACTATATCATCCTTTCAAATAAGATAATAATTTTTACAGTACTATATCATACAATACCATACCTTATCATACATTACTAAATCATGTTTCATCTCATCCAAATAAGGCAAGGGGGGGTTGTTTTTTTGGATATTTATCCATTTTCAAATACAAAATAACGAATTTACTCTTACAAACCTTAATATTTTATATACTAACTAATATATAAATTTACCATAAATATAGATGAACACAGGTTAAATTTATCTAATTATAACTACCATAATAGCTTAAATAATTTAAAAACATAATATTATTTAACATGTAAAATATGCTTATAATAATCCATAAAAACTAGGGTTATTAGACGAAAATGACCTCAACTTTTACGAATTTCTCAATTTTGATCAATCCTTTGATTGGTCTCAATTGTATATAAGAACTTTCGAATTGATTTCAATAATGGCATCCCGTCTGCGAACCGTGAGTATAGCCGTTAGTTCACTAACGTGACGATTTATAAATGATTTAAAAAACTCTCACTTACTTAATATTCATCGAGTCCCACTTCTCTCTCTCTCTCTCTCTCTCTCTCTCTCTCTAGTTAACATACACAGCTTATCACCCATTACCTCACCAAGAAAGTTGCTGACGTTGGATTCCACGACGCTGAGTTCTGCGATCGCCAAACTTAAGTTCTATCGCCGCCGTTGGTGTATGCGTCATCGCCAACATAAGTTCCGCCGCCGCCACTTTAGGCATAGGAGGTGGTGGTGCTCCTGCGTCATAGTTTATACGATCTATTATGACGTAATCAAAGTGTTTCTACGCACAGTGAAAAGAACGGATTAAAGAGGGTATAAATAGAATACATGAATGAGTAATCGAGTCTCACGTGAAACTTGATATTTTGAATTATGAGATATGGAAGATGGTGATTTTGCATTGAGCACCACCTAACAAGGAGAAAAATTATAAACCACTAATTTTATCTAATAATAAATTAATAATTTCATTCTCACGCACATAATGAATTATCAAAATAATTTATTAAATGAGTGGTGGTAGCAGATAAACTGCTGCAACACTCCGACGGAGTTGAGGCGAACAGGACCCTCGAACAGGCGGCGGATGGCTCCGGAACTAGAGGCGGCCTAAAAACTATTAAAATTTATTTATTATTATAATTTAGAAAGATAACATAGAAAATTATCTCTATCTCTATTTTTAAACTAACAAATAGTTCCACTCAAGCAACTATATAGTGAACTACTATTATTTTTTAGACTATAAATAAAGTTTTTATTGTTCTAAAAAATCAGATAAATATTTGAATCAATATTCAAGTGATTTCGAAGCAATTCAAATAATAACAACTAATTAGGATGCTCATCCAATTTACATAACGTCACTTGTTTTATAGTTAGGTTTGAAATTTACACAAAACAAAATTTATCCGATTGTTTATAAGGGGTATAGTTGAGAACTTCTTTTAGATTATTTATTTATTTACTTTTTAGAGATTTTTAATAATAATATTGGCATAGTAATTAAAAGAATACACCCTCTGTACTTCTCCCCAATTGGACCCTATTTTGTCCTTTTTAATGACCATGTGTTACTGCATTGCAAAAGAACTAAGGGCCCGTTTGGTTCGCAAACTGCCCATCACAGGACACCAGACTAGGACAAGGACAGGACATCAGGTGTCCTGGGACAACAGCTATACCATGTTTGTTTCGTCAAGAACAGGACACGATATTCAGTCATGTCCCGCGTTTGTTTTGCTATAACATGGTACTATACCAATCAAAATGACAACAATGCCCTTTTATAATTCAAATGCACAAATTAAATTTTATATATTTCTTAATACATTAAAAAATCATTGGAAATTAAAAACCGAGTAAAAATCAAAATTTTTTTTTTGTTTAATTTTCTTTCAACTTAACAAAATTTAAAACTGAGTTAAAGGTTAAAATTTCATTTGAAACCTGAACCAAAACCATGGTTTTTAAGAAAAAAATTAATGAATCCTAATTGAGTTTAAATCTAGTTACTTCAAAGTAAACATTACCTGACAAATAAATTCTTTAAATTAACTAATAATGTACCGATGATGAATATGACAAGAAACAATGTTGAAACACACTAAACATGAGTTCCTTCACATGCAAATGAATTGCACACAAGCCTTACAATGAAAAGGATAAATCTCAAGTTAAAAAGAAAGAGAATAGTGAACACAATAATTAATGAATATTTAACCATTGTTCTATAGGAATTATGAAGATTGCACAAACTGATGATGAACAACTGACAAAAATATATTCACCTGCTGCTCCTTCCACCTCATCAAGCTGTCATCATCTTGCAGAAACCAAAAGCAATCTAAGCAATAAGGAAAAATGAGAACTTGAGAAGGTTTGGCAGTGAGGAGAATGGAAACAGACCTTGTCCTTTTCGATCTCGATTTTGGGGCTGATTAGTGCTCAGGAGGTGGAAGAAGGGACAAATGATTAAAATTAAATGAAGTAGAAAACTGGTATGTTCAACCATCTAAAGAAGAGAACTTGGGAAAGTAGAAGCGTTGAATTGTATCATAGCTTTGATGCTTCCAACAAATGAAGCACCAGACGAAAGGGCAAATATTCCACCTACAAAATTCTGATTCATCCCCAATAAAACATGACCTCAAAACCTACAATCTCAGCTTTTCTGATGAAACCTCACTTTCAATAATAACCGCATCTTAACCTGTAAAATAGCCAAAGAACAGAACGAATAAGCCACTGAATGTTTCTTCTTTGGAATGAATGTATGAACAGCAAAAATCGAAGCGCACTGCAATTTATTACATGGAATTACATGATTCAATTCCACAAGAATAACATGATTCGATTTTCTAAGAATAACCCTAGCTCATCAAACTGATCGCAACTGTCAACATAAGCTCTCGAACACGAGGAAGACCAAGGGGAAAGAGAAAGATATTGACATGATCTTGGGCGTCCATTCACTTCGCGGGGGCAGCAGTAGCATAGGACGGCGGCGTGCCAAGGAGGGTTGACTCCTGCATCTCGAGATCGTTGAGTTGCTGCTCACGGTCCATCTCGCTGAAGAGGTGTATGGCGAGGACGAGGAAGGTGGTGCCGACGATCCAGGCGGCCTTGCCAGTGCTCCGGATGAGCTTCTTCGCCATGGTCCCTGCCTCGACAATGGCCGCCTTGCCCCGAGCAACGACAGGGGCTACGAGATGGAGCTTGACATGCGGGCCAGATCGCCTTGCTCCACACCGCTCCGGGGAAGCGAACCCCTTCGAGATCTTACCTGGATGACGACGACGAAAAGAGAGCACCCCACGCGAAAGAGAAGAGAGCCGCAACAGTGTCACGCGAGAGACCCCTCGGATTTTGTCTTCTTCGAGGGCAAATACGTTATTTCCTAGCTGTGTCCTGCGCCTCACTTCGGTGTACCGAGAAATTTCTCGGTACACCAAAGTGGGTAATTATCCTGTCCCGAACTAGATTATTATCCTGTCCGTGGCCGATTTTGCAAAACAAACGGGGGACACGGGCCGGTGTCCTGTCCAGTCCCCCGTTTCTTTGCAAAACAAAAGGGCCCTAAGGGAGCGTTTGGTTGCCCGCAAGTACAAATGCTGCAACTCTAGTTGCAGCATTTAGATAACAAATTTGTTTGGTTGGCTGCAAAATCATTTTGCAGCATTTACTAGTTGCAACTTGTATTTCAAATATCATTTGCGGGCCGCAAGTGGAATTGCAGCCCAAAAAGCCCGCAATACAAGATTGCGGGGGCTGCAAATGCAATAATTTAAGTATTGAAAAATAATTAATTTTGGCGACGTAGAGTCGTCGGATGAAGACGAGATAAATATCAAAGTTGTAGGTTTTTGCGTGCTGAACCTGATGGTAGTGTCAGATTTTACATATGATGTCATTTGATAAATTTTTTAATATATTTTCAGTATTATACAAAAATTAAAAATTATTAATTTGTCAGACAAATCGTGTCGGGACTAAGTTTTTAGCCTGGCCCGAAAAAATTTGTCCCAGGCTCGACCCAAAAAATTTATGCCCGACCCGACCCAAAAAAGTTCGTGTCCAGCCTGGCCCGAAAAAATTTGTGCCCGGCCCGGCCCGAAAAAATTCGTGTCCGTCCCGCCCCGAAAAAATTTGTGTCCGACCCGACCCAAAAAATTCGTGCACTGCACGGCCCGTCCCAGCCCGGCTCGGTCCGAAAAAATTCGTGCCCAACCCGGCCTGAAAAATTTTGTGCCCAGCCCGACTCAAAAATTTTGTGCCTGGCCTAGCCCGAAAAAATTCGTGCTCAACCTGGCTCGAAAAAATTCACTGTCGGCCCGGCCCTGCCCAAAAAAAATTCGTACCCCGGCCCGGCCCGAAAAAATTCATGCCCGACCCAAAAAAATTCGTGCCCAACCCAGCCCTGCCCGACCCGGCCTGAAAAAATTCCTGCCCGACCCGGCCTGAAAAAAATTCCTGCCCGGCCCGGCCTGACCAGAAAAAAAATTTGTGCCCAGCCCGAAAAAAAAATTGTGTTCGGCCCAGCCTTGCCCGAAAAAATTCGTGCACTGCCCAACCTGTCCCGGTCCGGCTCGGGCCGACTCGAAAAAATTCGTGTCCGGCCCGACCTAAAAAGATTTGTGCACGACCCGACCCGAAAAGTTCGTGCCCGGCCCTGCCCGAAAAAGTTTGTACCCGGCCCGGATAAATTCGTGCATGCTCGGCCCATCCCATCCCGGCCCGGCTCAGCCCGACTTGAGAAAATTCGTGCCCGACCCGACCCGAAAAATTTCGTAAGATGCAAGTTGCACGTTGCAAGTTGCAAGTGTAATTACAACTTCCATTTGCGGCCAACCAAATGCTTGCAAATAGAAGTTGCAACTCTACTTGCGGGCAACCAAACGGTAGGCTACAAAATCTATTTGCGGGCATTTGCTTTTGCATGCAAATAGATTTTGCAGCATTTACACTTGCGGGTAACCAAACGCCTCCTAATTGAAAAACTAGTCGAGAGCCTGCGCATTGCGCAAATATAGTATAAATTTATTAATTTTGTAATATTATATATAATTTTTATTTGAATAGATATACTCGTGCGTCGCACAATTATATATGTATATAATTAAATTATAAAATTATTATAAAAAATAATTTAAATTAAATTGTACTTTTCAATAATAATATTCATACCTAAATAATTAAGAGTAATAATAAATATCACATATATGAAAATTTATAAGTGTTGATAGAATAGTAAATATTAGTTTAATATAATCTATATAATTGTAAAAGTAAAAAAACATACAAATATCTTTTAAAATATGATTTTTCACCCAACACATTAATATATTCATAAATAAAAAATAAATTAAAACTCACTAATTAACTTTTTTATGTTTAAATATTTCATTCGAATATATATACTCATATGTTGTACAATTATATATGTATATAATTAATTTATAAAATTATTATCAAAATTATTTTAAATTAAATCATACTTTTCAATAATAATATTCATACTTAAATAATTAAGAGTAATAATAAATCTCACATATAAGAAAATTTATAAGTGTATACAAATATCTTTTAAATATGATTTTTTTTGTTTATTGCTAAAATTCACCAAACATATTAATATATTCATAAGATGTAAAAATAAATTAAAATTCATTGTAATTAACTTTTATGTTTATATATCATTATTCTAATATTGCTAATTTAATTATTTTTATTCATTTTTTTTTCAATTACACATATTCATCTTTAATAACTAAACCATTCATTTATTTATTATTAATAATTTGATTGATATTTTTATTTAGATATTATTTAATAGTAGTAATATTATATTCATTTTATATAATTTAATAGTAATAATTTTATATAATTTAATTTAATCATTTTCAGCCGGACGATGTGGACGCGCATCGGAGCGGGTTGGAAGAAGTGCCGGATAATATGAATTAAGGTGAGGCCTTTACACGTGTTTAGTGTTTTATTTTATTTATTTTAGGTTTTGGATTATTAGTTGAGTCGAGTCCGACGACTCGATCGGAACCTAATTTGGTTAAGTGTGAGTCGAGTTGGGTAGAAGCCGCGGTTGGGTTAAGTGAGGGGTAGAATCGTAAAAATAAATAAATAAATAAATAAATAAATATAGGGAGTAAGTTTGAGTGAGGGGTAGAATTGTATTAAAAAAATGGGTTTATTTGGTGTATGCGGTTGCTACAGCCGCACACACCCAAAATTAAAAAAAATAGAAGGGGGAGAAAAGAAGGCAGCGACAGAGGGCGACAGAGGAGGAGTTGGAAGAAGGATTTGCCACCGGTGGTGTTGCCGTCGCCGGTGATCATTGACTCAAGAACTTTGGAGAGCATCTTCCACTTCGATTTCCCTTACCAGTGAGTGGTTAAGTTCTTGCTAAACCCACGGTACTCCACTCACCTTGCCGCCCCTTGGTACGAAGGAAACGTGGAAATTTTCTTTGAGGATTTAAATTTCTTCTCTCTGTTAATATGAGACTTAACGTGTTAAAATTAAGCAAGGGAAACTTGGTTTCTTGTGATGGCCGCTTGCTGAGAAGGGGGGGGGGGGGTTCGGTTTCTTGAGATTTTTATTTTTCAATCTATTGGAAATTCTTGTAATGGACTTGTAATCTATAACCTAGCCTTCAATTCTTGTAATCTAGCCTTCAAATTTTGTAGTGGCCACTCACTGGAAATTTTATTTCCTTCTTCAAGTGGTCGGTCGATCACTGCAGTCCTCATGTTAAGTTTGTCATAGTGAAGGTCCACTGTAATTGAAGGAAATTTGATGCAAAAAAAAAAAAATATATGGGTTCGGTGCTGCCAGCTACTAAGGAGGAAGGTTTGGGAAAAAAAAAAACTTTGCTTGGTTATACAGAATAAAGATATATATGTTTTATTGGTTAATTGAATGGTAAATTGCATTGATAAATGGATCTTATGCTTGTATTATATAGATGTGGCTTAGCTGTAGAATATATATATATATATATATATATATATCTTAGTTAATTGTATGGTAAATTGCTTAGAAGTTAAGTCAGAATGCTAGTAGTTAATACTTTGTGTTATCAAATATATGGGTGAACTTTAGTTTGGTTTAAAGAGAAAGAAGTTTAGATGTCAACCTTAAAGTTAATTAAGATAGTTTCTTATTAGATGTAAACTTTATGGTGGCTTATGCAATTGTTTTCGGTCGCTGTTATGCATTTACATGTTGTGCTAGTATGAATTGGGATGTTTGCAAATATGTTTAATTACAGTGTTAGAATACTTATGTAGCTATATTTTATTGTTAAACCTGTACTTGGTAACATTTAATTTAAACGAACTGGCTGTATTTAGTGTGTGTATACATTGTGAGTGTATCCATCATATGTAATGTACCTGTGTGTGTGGACGGAATGGGGGTTGGTTGGGCGGATTAGCGGAGGGGGGTGTGGACCGGGAAGCTCGTCAACGAGCCACACTGAGACCGACTCGGAGTGGCACTGGTTGGAGGGTTTTCCCAATCATTTGGGGTCACTGAGGCTAGAGGGTCTGCCTAGCTCAGGAACCATGGGCGGGAAGCTCACTAGGCATGTCCTAGTGACTGACCCGTATTGTTTGGAAGTATACCTGCGTGTATATGTGGTTTCTTTTCTGTATGAGTTACATGTGGACTGCTTTGGTTTCACATAGATACATGATTTAATTCTAGATTTAAGCAAGTATTCATTATGTTGTGAAATTAACTAATGTCTGATTATTAGGCTTTCCATATAACTATTAGTCATGGACTGTGGTAGACTCAGGACTGAGCCGCTCACTAAGTCCAATATGGACTTACTCTCTTTTTGTTGTTGTTGTTTTTTTTAGCACTAGGTCAGAACCAATAGTAGCACTAGAGTGTCTTAGTAGCGCAGTTGGGAGCGGCAGGTTCAGCGCTGATCTCGTGACAAGTCGAAGTTAGAGTTAGGGTAGTGGTCGGGTTTAACGAGAGTCCTGTATCAAGACTTATTGCACTTTATTTCATTTATGGATTCTTTATTTCATTTATTGTTTCAAACATTGTTTAAAGTTTATTCCGGTTGAACATTCATATTTCTACGAATTTTTTTTAAAATGATGAATTTGTTTTGTTCTATAACCTTTTGTTAATGTTTGGAGTTTGAAACATAAAGTTTGTTTTATCTATGTGGTATGTGATTAGTTTGTTTTATTTCTGTGGTTGTGATTTGAGTTATGCTTCGGGGTATGCTTGTGTACCCTGGCCGATCACACCATTGTGGAATTGGGGTGTGACAAGTAAATTATAAAATTAAAATCTATGGCCAAATATATAATTAAAAATAACAAAATAATAAGTCTATTTTTAGAAAATCTAAAACAAATAAAAACAAAAGATCCAAATATATAGTAAATAATTAACATTAAAAATTTAAAATCGTATATTCTAAAAAATTAATTGTAAACATTTATTTCACTACCAAATCAAAGAATTATTATATATCTAAGATTTTTAAAACATATATTACTTGGTTGATATCATCATTATCATAATTTTTTTTAAAAAATAACATTTCAAATTATATAAATATATGATATTTATTGTTAGTCTTAATTATTTAGGTATGATGATTATTATTTAAAAGTATAATTTAATTTAAACTAATTTTTTGTTATAATTTTTAAAACTTATATAAAAGTAGAAGTAAACTATACCAATAAAATGGAAGATGTAATACCCGCGAAAAAAATTAATTTATTTATTTTGGCTTCAGCGAGAAAGCCGAGATGTGCGCCGGGACGAGTTGAGAAATCGTCGGAGGGCGCGAACGGTGATATGACCCTTATGCATGAGGAAAATTATTTTATTCGAGTCGGGATGGAAGATTGGGTCGAGTCGAGTTCGGGGGTTCGATCGGAACTTGATTCAGACGAGTATAGATCGATATAAGTGGGTTCATAAATTTACTTAAGTTAAGGGGTAAAATAATAATTTCAAAAAATATATATATACATATAAACCTGGGATGAGCATATGGGTCCAAGGAGGATACCCACGCCCACCCCTAGGCAAGAGGAAGAGGAGGCGCAAGCTTGGGAGGCCGGACCTTTGCCGTCGCCAGAATCCCCTCGTCGCGAGGTTGATGATCTTCTTCCTCGTCGTTCTCCTTCTTCTCAAGGTGAGTGGCCTTAAGCTTTAGGGACTTGCCCACCTCTAGGGCAGCCCCCTTGTGTAGATGATTGTAAATCGAAATCTCTCAAGTTTTTGTGGATTTATGGACGATTGGTGGTCTTTCACTGGGCGTTGATTGGGATTGGGAGAGAAATCACATTGCCTCCCCTTGATGTAGGCGGCCCTAAGATTGAAGGGTAAACCCTCTTTTGTTGGGTCATTAAGAGTGGAGAATAAGGGTGGTAGTCGGGGATGGCGGGAGCTTGCATTTGATGGCGGAAATCCCCCTTATAGATGGTGGCTGCATGAGGTGAAGCATGGTGCGGCTTGAGCATGCCCACCAAGTGTTTGGTGAAATGCCACACCTACATGATTATGCTTATATCCTCATTTCTCTTTAGTAAAACTTCATATGAGTATGGAGTATGTGTGCCCCAACCAATGGTAGCTGAATTGGCCGACTTTAAGGGTTGAAATCCCATGTTTAAGACATTATGGAGTGGATGGCCTAAGGGCATTCAAATCTGTCCAAAAATGTAAATAGACATGTTTGACACCTAGTTCGGAGGCTTAAAAGTTGTCCGTTCGGTATAAACTCTTGGGGATAGATAGTAGGGTACACTGATAGCTTTGACACCAAATTTTAGCGAATTCCGAGTTGGAGGGACTAGGTTTATAAAATTTGTTTGAGGATAACTCAAAACTGCCAATTTCTGCTGATAGCAGAATTTGTGATAAGTTGAAAGTTTGACATGATATTCGGAGATCTTATGATAGTGAAGCTTTGGGAAATCCTTGTGGGGTATATGGACAACCATTCAAATTTGTTTTGAGTAAAAAAGAATAAGAATTGGCTTAGTTATGAATTTTCTAAGATAGCAACTCAAACAGGAAAATCTGCTAGTGAATTGCAGAAATTCTGGGATAACATGTTCGTTATGCTATGTCGTGATCGATCCATCGCCCAAATGACCTGAAACTTTGAGGATAGTTAGTGTAACACAAAAGCTTGCTTATATTGTGTTTTTGGTAGACATTTCACTTGCAACTAAGGGTTTAGCAGTGGTAGCAAAAGTGAACCTGATAAGGTTCGAGAAGTGCCAAAATTTGGCTTAGTATGGGAGAACTGCCTTGACTCCACTTGAGGGTCGAATTACCTTGATGTTTATGTTGTGTGCCTATGATAAATTGTGATATGCACTTCTGTTATTCAACTCGTGGGTGGTGACGCGTAGTAAACAAATTCCAAGTTGGAGGCACTTATACTAGTGCTGAGATCTCAAATTCGTTCAGTAATAATGAGTTGCTAGAATTCCCTTCTGGGATGATCGGATAGTGAATGGTTAAGCACATATGCACGTTGGTTGGTTTCATTTTATTTGAGTGGTGGGGTGCACGACGGCCGATCGAGGGGTTGAGACCAGGAATAGGCCGGACTCGGGGCGGCCACGCGTGCACCGTGATATCGGCAGATTGCCTAAACCACTCGAGTAATATCATCGGTGTACATTCTTGTGTATTCCTTATTCTTGTGATGGTACTTGATATTTGGGCCATTATGGGCCGAGTGAATATGGTACTTGATGTTTGGGCCATTATGGGCCGAATGACAATGGTGCGTCTGAGCACGAGTTTTGTGAATGTATCTTTTACTTTACATGCTATTACACTTTAGAAATTCTATAAGTATGATTTATGTTTGTTATGCTTGATGCTCGGGATAGCTTGGCAAGGGCTTGGTTCAAGCCACTCATTGAGTTCTTTGGAACTCATCTCTTTTTTTGTCATGCCCCAACTCAGGGTCACGTGACCGGCCAGGGTATACATGCCTATACCCCGAAGCCTAACCCATGCATATGCCAACATCATAAACAACAAGTAAATACCAACTTTTAATAATAAAAGAACCAAAACAGATTTTCATTTCAAAACAACAAGGTTTTAAATACATATCTCAAGTGTGGAAATAAATCGAAGATCAACAATTCTTTTAATAAATAAAATTGAATAAAATGAGAATGTCCCAATGAGACTATAACTCCAAATACCAAAACAAAAGTGCATGACAACCTACTATGGACTCAACTACGACCCCTAACTAGGACTACTATGAGATCATGTGGCTCATCTGTCCTCAGCTGCGCTAAGTGCTCTAGACCACCTCACCGGCCAGGCTCTGCAAAACAAAACAAAACAACGACAACGGGTGAGTTCAAAGAACTCAGCGAGTGGCTTTATCCGTCCTCACAAATAAACACAGAGATAACATAAATAAATTCTATATCTAAAAAGGCCACATCACCAAAAATATGACTAGCTACCAGGCCCGAAGGCCATTCATGCCCACGACATCTAACTCTTCAAAGAGGTGCATTAGGCCGAAGGCCTACCATGCCCGAAGGCAACGTCATCTAAAAATGTGCATCAGGTCGAGCCCTACCATGCCCAAAGGCAACATCACCATCAATGAGGTGCATCGGGTCGAATCCCTACCATACCTAGAGGCAACATCACCGTCAAGAGGTGCATCGGGTCGAAGCCCTACCATGCCCAAAGACAACATCACCATCAAGAGGTGCATCGGGTCGAATCCCTACCATGCCCAAAGGCAACATTACCATCAAGAAGTGCATCGGGTCGAATCCCTACCATGCATAAAGGTAACTGCACATATATCAGGATAATCGAGAAAGGCCCTCCGAACTTATCTTGCAGGTTGGGAATTGACATCCAACCACACGGGCGTAGCCCGTAACCCGGCTCTTAAATGAGCCGCTTTGCCATTTCCAAGGATATGGCGCATCACATATATCAAGATAATTGGGAAAGGCCCTCCGAACTTATCCTGCAGGTTGGGAATTGACATCCAACCACACAGGCGTAGCCCGTAACCCGGCTCCTAAAAGAGCCGCTCCGCCATTCCCAAGGATATGACACATCACACATATCAGGATAATCGGAAAAGGCCCTCCGAACTTATCCTGCAGGTTGGGAATTGACATCCAACCACACGGGCGTAGTCCTAACCCGGCTCCTAAATGAGCCACTCCGCCATTTCCAAGGATATGGCACATCGCACATACCAGGATAATCGGGAAAGGCTCTCCGAACTTATCCTACAGGTTGGGAATTGACATCCAACCGCACAGGCGTAGCCCGTAACCTGGCTCCTAAATGAGCCGCTCCACCATTCTCAAGGATATGACGCATCAAGACCTAAGTCAAGATTCTCCTACGGTGTCCTAAGGGTGTCCTCACTATTAAGCGTCTCAACACTTCAAATCCGACCTTTACCCCTTAGACCCGCAACGTCATGAACCCGTGTGGTTTTATTTCATGCATACATTGTAAGTTGGTTCATAACAGATTATGCTCACCCTTAGACCTCATTTTAATTATAGAATTAAAATCTAGATCATCTCAATTAGGATTTTGTTTTAGGTTACTTTTCTGCCCAAAGTGATGTGTCTGACCCGAATTTAGTCTCCAAAGTGTGTCATACGTTTCCAAACTATATTTTCTGGTCAAAATGATAGGTTAAATGACTATAATCAGAGATCAAATCACATAATAACAGAGAAATAAAAATCAGCCCTGATTCAATAAACAACACATAAAGTTCAGAAAGCTGAAATTTCCAGCACAACATGAAATAAAAATCCAAATTTTGCAGAATTAAATTCCTAAATTTCTAACATCACAGATTCATATCATCAAACCAATCATGCATATAATCTCATAATTTTTATTTAATAAAAACTAACATATATATCAAGAATCCCTAAACCAAGAATCAAGGAAGTTAAATTAATTCTTTAGCATCAAGAACACCTAGAACTCCAAGATGAGGTTTACACCCAAAATTCTCAATATTTAATTATAAAATCACATATCTTCCCTTAAACATAAATTTCATGATATGAGATCAAAATTTAGGATCTAAGCATGGCATAGAAACCCAAAAAAATCTCAAGAACACAAAAGGACATTATCAAAATCAAGAATCCTCAAGGCGGCTTCAAGAAAACTCGAAGAAGACCCTAATAGGAGGGATAAAACCACTCACCTTGATTAGGTAAATGATTTAAAGAAGAACTTCCAAGCGGCGATATCCAAATCCGGCCTCAAAGGGGGCCGCTCGACTCAACAAGGGAGAAAGAGGGGCGACGGCTCCTTTCTCAACTTTTTAGGTGGCTCCAAAATAGGAGCCACAAGTCATGAGGAGGGGGGGGGGTTATACACCCTCCTAAACCCTAAGCCCTTAAACCATTAATTCACAACCCGCATCCACCTTAAGCCAAAACCAAAACCTGCTAACCCAATAGACTTAAATAATTTAATTAATCTCATTCTAATAAATCACAAATAATTAATTAAATACTCATATGAACATAATTAGCAATTATGCACACACAACACCAAATTAAATACTCTCAATCACCCAAGTCTAAAAATTCATAAATTCATAAATTCATAAATTCATATTCTACTTACCCAAGCTCGCAAGCTTGCTCCGGACCATGAGTCGACTCGACTCGACCATGAATTAGTCCGCTAAGCTGGCAAATACACATAAAAGGAAAAATAATAAATTTAAATATCTGAGATATTACAATCCTCCTTCATTAAAGAAAATTCTTCCTCGAATTTCAGAAAAGAATAAGAACTCATCGCATCAACAAATAATGAAGGATAACGCTCCCTCATATCCTGCTCCACCTCCCAGGTGGCCTCCTGACCAGAATGGTGCTCCCATATGACTTTAACCAAGGGAATCTCCTTGGACCACAATTTTTGGATCTGCCGGTCTAGCACCTCAACTGGTCGCTCCTCATAGGAGGCTGCTGAATCCACCTCTACTGTGGTAGGCTCGATCACATGAGACTTATCCCGAATATACCTCTTCAACATAGACAAATGAAATACTAGATGTACTTGGTCCATACTAGGAGGTAGGGCCAACTCATAGGCCACCGCTCCCTTGCGCCTGAGAATAGGAAATGACCTAATGAACCTAGGGCTTAGATTTTCTTTCTTACCAACCTCACTACCCCTTTCATAGGGGTTACCTTGAGGAACACCATGTCCCCCTCAGCAAATTCTACTTCCCTGGCCTTTCCATCAGCATACATTTCCTAACAACTCTGAGCTGCCAACAACCTCACTCTGATCTGCTTTACTTCCCCCCCCACAACCTCTTCTACCAAATTAGGTCCCATCATAAGGGAATCTCCTACCTTAAACCAGCCTACAGGTGACCCGTATCTCCGCCCATACAACGCCTCAAAGGGGGCCATCCCAATCTTGCTGACACACCAAGAACTTAGACACCACTCGGCCACTTCCCTTCTCATGCTTTTCCACCAATAATTCTATCTGAGATCTTGGTACATCTTCGTGGCTCCTAGATGCATAGTGTAGGTGGATCGATGAGACATCTCCAGTACTTGCCTACGAACCTTGGCCATATATGGTACCACAACCTAGTTTTTAAACCTCAGGACGCCCTCCGAGTCCACATTGAACCCATTATATGCATCTCCTTTCCTGGCCAGATCCTTAGTGAGCACAAAAGGCATCCTCCTCCTGCGCTGCCCGCAATATGTCAACCAATATGGACTGCACTCTCAAGTGAGCCACCAGCGTACCAGAATTTTATACTGACAAGACTGCTCCGCCATCCAAACATAGGGCCAAATCCTGAGCCAACGGTCTCCTCCTGACTGCCAAATGTGTCGGACTGCCAATAGACTTCCTGCTCAGAGCATCAACTACCACATTAGCCTTTCCTGGATGGTACATGATCATGCAGTCATAGTCCTTCAACAACTCAAGCCATCTTCTCTGCCATTATGCATCCACACATAACCCAAGCCGACTGGGGAGGCATCACAATAAACAACAAAACCTCCTGAACCCGAGGGTACTGCTAGAACTAGCGTCGACGTCAAGCGGTCTTTGAGCTTCAGAAAGCTCTCCTCGCACCTACTCTCCTCGCGCTGCAATCCTGGAGAAATTCTCCACAAACTTTTTGTAGTAACCTGCCAACCCCAGAAAATTACGAATCTCCGAGACATTGGTCGGCCTCTTCTAGTTTTGAACTGCTACTATCTTTGCAGGGTTCACCTTTATTCCTTCCTTGGACACCACATGACCAAGAAACCCTACGCTCTCCAGCCAGAACTCGCACTTGGAGAATTTGACATACAACCTGTGCTCAGCATGCTCCTCCCTACTCCTAGAATAAATCAAAATATCATCAATGAACACAATCACAAACTTATCCAGGTATTCCTTGAACACTCGATTCATCAGATCCATAAATGTTGCAGGTGCATTAGTCAGCCCAAATGACATCACTAGAAACTCAAAATGCCCATACCATGAACTGAAAGCAGTCTTAGGGACGTCACTATCCCGAATCCTCAACTGATGATACCCTGACCATAGGTCAATCTTAGAAAACCACTGCGCTCCCTGAAGCTGATCAAATAAATCATCAATTCTGGGCAACGAGTACCAATTCTTCACTGTTACCTTATTAAGCTGTCGGTAATTAATGCATATTCGCATGGACCCATCCTTCTTCTTTACAAAGAGCACTGGAGCACCCCAAGATGAAACACTGGGGCGAATGAAACCCAGATCAAGCAGCTCCTACAACTGGGACTTCAACTCCCTCAACTCAACTGGTGTCATCCGATACGGAGGAATGGAGTTCAGCTTCACCCTCGGCTATAAATTGATACAAAATTCGATCTCTCTCTCTGGAGGTAACCCTGGCAACTCCTCCGAAAATACATCAGAGAACCCGCATACTACAGCCATCCTCCCGATGTCTCTGGTCGCATCTCCACCTTCCTCTGCCACCGACACAAAGTCCAAAAAAATGACTGACACCCGTCGAACAATAACTTCCGGGACTTAAGAGCTGATATTGCTATCAACGACTCACCCCTTCCCTCACCCTGGAAGGTAAACTAGGGCATCCCGGGCTTAGTGAAGGTCACAGTCTTAGCCCTGCAATCAACTAAGGCGAAATGGTCCGCCAACCAGTCCATGCCCAATATCACATTAAGCTCCAACATCGACAGGAGTGTCAAATTGGCCATCAGCACATGCCCACAAATGACAACCTTGCAGCCTCGAAAGACTGTCTTTGCCATCACAGAAATGCCCGTAGGTGTAGACACCACAAGGGGCAATTCAAGCACAGAAGATATCCCTGACAACTTAGCAGCAACCAAGGCAGACACAAAAGAGTGCATAGCACCTGGACTGAACAAGACATATGCAATAGCTGAACCTACAACAAGGTTATCTAATGCTACTGCCCTGGATGCCTCAGTGCCCTCTCGGTTCATAGCGAACACCCGTGCAACGGGCCTCTCTGAACCACCAGCTCGCTGGCCTCCTCCCTCAGTCTGACCCCTCTGAGCTACGAAACCCACTGACATCGGTGTCTTTCCTCTGGTCTGATCAGGCTACTGGCTACCTCTTCCAAGACAATCCCTCATGAAGTGCCCAACCTGTCCGCACCCAAAACATGCCTCAGAACGAAACTGCTCTTTGGTCGCACATAACCATGAACCTTAAGCATAAGGTCGCTCTACACCCATAATTTATATTTCCTGAAATCTAAGAGAAAGATCCTCCAATCAATCCAAAATTTCATCTATAGGGGAAATGTACTCTCAGCCAACCCCTGTAGATCCCTTCTGCAGAACTCTATCAACCGACTCCCCTAGGATCCCTAGGGCCACCCCAACCATACTGCACCATAAATATTTAACTCTATGACGAGACCCAGTGAATCATTCAAGATACTAAACAATCAGTGCAAGGATCTCTAATCCAGGCACCCATACAAAGGTAGGCCCCCCCAAAATGGTGCACTCTCTAGCACAGGGCCATTCACGGCCTCATGCTGTGCTACCCTGGGACTTTCCCAGTTCCTCCTCCCTACGGAGTGCCTCAACCAGCTTAGCCACTCGGGCCTGCAGTTGCACAACTATGGGATCTGGTCCCACCTCCTCCCGGGCCTGCGGTGGTCTCCCTCGACCCCTGCCCCGGCCTCGGTCTCGGCGCTCAGCTCTCAGTGGAGTTGCTATCACAACCGCTCCTTGCGGCATCCAAGGCCTCCGTCGATATGGAAATACCAGAAAAGAAATAATTCAAGATTAAGCAATTAAATTCACCCAATGTTTTGCAAACTAAACCACAAGTCGCGCTGAGGTGCAGACTTAGCCCATGGATCTCATAGCATACCCCTACCGTATACTAACACGCTAGCAATGCCCGATACGGTGACAACTCTAGGTCGTAGTCAGACCGAACCACATGCTCTGATACCAATTTTGTCACGCCCCAACTCAGGGTCACGTGATCGGCCAGGGTATACGTGCCTATACCCCGAAGCCTAACCCATGCACATGCCAACATCATAAACAACAAGTAAATAACAGCTTTTAATAATAAAAGAACCAAAACAGATTTTCATTACGAAACAACAAGGTTTTAAATACATATCTCAAGTGCGGAAATAAATCAAAGAGCAACAGTTCTTTCAATAAATAAAACTCAATGAAACGAGAATGTCCCCACGAGACTACAACTCCAAATACCAAAACAAAAGTGCATGACAACTTAATACAGACTCGACTATGACCCCTAACTAGGACTACTATGAGATCATGTGGCTCCTCTGCCCTCCAGCTGCGCCAAGTGCTCCAGCCCACCTCACCGGTCAGGCTCTGCAAAGTAAAACAAAACAACGATAATGGGTGAGTTCAAAGAACTCAGCGAGTGACTTTATCCACCATCACAAATAAACACAGAGATAACATAAATAAATTCTAACTCTAAAAAGGCCACATCACCAAAAATGTGACTAGCTACCAGGCCCGAAGGCCATCCATGCCCATGACATCTAACTCTTCAAAGAGGTGCATCAGGCCGAAGCCCTACCATGCCCGAAGGCAACGTCACCTAAAAATGTGCATCAGGTCGAGCCCTACCATGCCCAAAGGCAACATCACCATCAATGAGGTGCATCGGGTCGAATCCCTACCATACCTAGAGGCAACATCACCATCAAGAGGTGCATCGGGTCGAAGCCCTACCATGCCCAAAGGCAACATCACCATCAAGAGGTGCATCGGGTCGAATCCCTACCATGCCCAAATACAACATCACCATCAAGAGGTGCATTGGGTCGAATCCCTACCATGCCTAAAGGTAACTGCGCACATATCAAGATAATCGAGAAAGACCCTCCGAACTTATCCTGTAGGTTGGGAATTGACATCCAACCACACGGGAGTAGCCCGTAACCCGGCTCCTAAATGAGCCGCTCCACCATTCCCAAGGATATGGCGCATCGCACATACTAGGATAATTCGAAAAGGCCCTCCGAACTTATCCTGCAGTTTGGGAATTGACATCCAACCACACGGGCGTAGCCCATAACCCGGCTCATAAATGAGCTGCTTTGCCATTCCCAAGGATATGGCACATCGCACATATCAGGATAATCGGGAAAGGCCCTCCAAACTTATCCTGCAGGTTGGGAATTGACATCCAACCACACGGGCGTAGCCCATAACGCGGCTCCTAAATGAGCCGCTCTGCCATTCCCAAGAAGATGACACATTGCACATATCAGTATAATCGGGAAAGACCCTCTGAACTTATCCTGCAGGTTGGGAATTGACATCCAACCACACGGGAGTAGCCTATAACCCGGCTCCTAAATGAGCCGCTCCGCCATTCCCAAGGATATGGCGCATCAAGACCTAAGTCAAGATTATCCTATGGTGTCCTAAGGGTGTCCTCACTATGAAGCGTCTCAACACTTCAAACCCAACCTTTACGCCTTAGACCCGCAACATCATGAACCCGTGCGGTTTTATTTCATGCATACATTGTAAGTTGGTTCATAACAGATTATGCTCACCCTTAGACCCCATTTTAATTATAGAATTAAAATATATATCATCTCAATTAGGGTTTTATTTTAGGTTACTGTTATGCCCATAAGTTCTGTGTCTGACCCGAATCTAGTCTCCAAAGTATGTCCTACGTTTTCAAACTATGTTTTCTGGTCAAAACGATAGGTTACGCGACTATAATCAGAGATCAAATCACATAATAACAGAGAAATAAAAAATCAGCCCTGATTCAATAAACAACACATAAATTTCAAAAAGCTGAAATTTCCAGCACAACATCAAATAAAAATTCTAACATCACAGATTCATATCATCAAACCAATCATGCATATAATCTCATAATTTTTATTTAATAAAAACTAACATATATATCAAGAATCCCTAAACCAAGAATCAAGGAAGTTAAATTAATTCTTTAGCATCAAGAACTCCAAGATGAGGTTTACACACGAAATTCTCAATATTTAATTATAAAATCACATATCTTCCCTTAAACATAAATTCCATGATATGAGATCAAAATTTAGGATCTAAGCATGACATAGAAATCCAGAAAAAATCTCAAGAACACAAAAAGACATTATCAAAATCAAGAATCCTCAAGGCGGCTTCAAGAAAACTCGAAGAAAACCCGAATAGGAGGGATAAAACCACTCACCTTGATTAGGTAAATGATTTAAAGAAGAACTTCCAAGCGGTGATATCCAAATCCGGCCTCAAAGGGGGCGGCTTGACTCAACAAGGGAGAAAGAGGGGCAGCGGCTCCTTTCTCAACTTTTTAGGTGGCTCCAAAATAGGAGCCACAAGCCATGATGGGGGGGGGTTTGTACACCCTTCTCAACCCTAACCCCTTAAACCATTAATTCACAACCCGCATCCACCTTAAGCTAAAATCAAAACCCGCTAACCCAATAGACTTAAATAATTTAATTAATCTCATTCTAATAAATCACAAATAATTAATTAAATACTCATATGAACATAATTAGCAATTATGCACACACAACACCAAATTAAATACTCTCAACCACCCAAGCCTAAAAATTCATAAATTCATAAATTTATATTCTACTTATTCGAGCTCGCAAGCTCACTCCGGACCATGAGTCGACTCGACACGACCATGAACTAGTCCGCTAAGCTGGCAAATACACATAAAAGGAAAAATAATAAATTTAAATATCTGAGATATTACATTTTTGTTGTTATTTTGTAGATCATGACTAATAGAGGTACAATCGTACCCATGTAGCGCTGTTGGAGTTGCAGGCTCAGGCAATAGATCTCGTGACGTATCGAGTCGTAGTCGAGTAGTAGGAATTACTTATTCATATGATCATGTGATGGTTGTAGACATGGACCTTACTCACATTCGATTGTTTATATTTTCAAAATACCATTCCTTCACATGTTCATTGGTTTTCACATGTTGTATAATTTATTCCACATTTTGGCATGTATGTGTTGGTAGGCTTCGGAGTACGCATGTGTACTCTACCCGGTCACGTGACCCTAGATTTGGGGCGTGATAGAATAAGTGTAGATAACTAAATTAAAAATAATATATTTTAAATTATATATATTTTTCTTCAAAATTAAAAAAAAACTAATATAAAAAACAAAATTTTTACATTAGAAAATATTTTCAACAATAATTTAGTAAATATATAATTATTAGCAACAAATAAATAAAGAAAATATATAAAAATAGTGTAAAATTATAATCATAAAAGAATAAAATGTTAATAAGATGTAAATATAGAACCAATGTTAGTATTCTTTAGAGATTTTTTTTTAGTTCAATACATAATAATGCTTCTATATAATTGTACGCAGTTGCTCAAAATATATTTATTTTTTAGATAGTAATTTTTTAATAAAACTTTTTATGGCAATGATATTTTACATGAATATATATATAAATATTCAACAACAAAAATATATAAGAAAATAAAAATAACAAATAGTAACATTTTTATGGATAAAAACCAAATATTACATATATAATATAACAAATTGAAGTAAATAAGAAGAAAAAAATTAAAAAATTAAAAAATCAAATATTATATATATATATATATAATATAATATAATATAAAAAAATTAAAACAAATTAGAAACTAAAAAAATTAAATTATTTTAAACTAAATAAATTTTAGGTAAAAATAGATTAAAACCTAGATCGATGATAAAGAAAATATCTTCGTCAACACGAAGCTAATATTAAAAAATCAATTTTTTACATTTAGAAACTAAAAAATTATTTTTTTTTGAACTAAATAAATTTTAGGTAAAAATAGATTAAAATCTAGATTAGTAATAAAAGAAATATCTTCACAAACATAATATAAAAAATATTTTCTTACATTTAAAAATATTTTCAACAATAATTTAGCAAATCTATAATTATTTGCACAAAAAGATAATAGGTCTAAGAATACATAAAGAAAAATATATAAAAATAGTGTAAAATTATAATCATAAAAGAATAAAATATTAAGAAATTTCGACAACAAAAATATATAAGAAAATAAAAATTACGAATAGTAATAATATAACAAAATGAAATAAATTAGAAATTAAAAAATTAAATTAAACCTGTATCGATGAGAAAGTAAATATCATAGTCAGTGTTCAACTAAACTATGCGAAAAAGGAAATATCATTGTTAGTGTTCGACTCAACTATTGTAAGACCCAAATTTTTTTTCCTAATATAAAAATCTATCTTTGGTGCAGCGCACCAGATCGGAGGTTAGGCAGGTCGAGTCGCGAGAATCGCCTAGAGTAGAAGGGTATAACCCGACCCATGGAAATATGAAGTTAAATTGGTTCAATGGTTATTTCCTTTCTTGCTTATGATGTCTTATTAAGTCAAGTTCGACTCATGAGTGCGGATTGGATCGGAGTCCGAATCGGACTCGGATCGAACCGAGTAGAAGTCAAGTCAAGTGAGGGGCATTTGGATCATTGGATGAGGGTAATAAAACCCCTCACCCAAGCCACCCATGCGGCTCAAAGAGAGAGCCACACACAGCCCATCAAGAGGGAGAAAGGGAGAGAGGAGGTGGAGATCTTGTCGGCGCCGAGTTCACGACAACGCTCGAGGAGATCGACAGCCCGTTTTCTTCAAGATTTCTTCGTGATCCAATCTAAGTGAGTGGTTATCATGCTTTTGAAGGGAGGCGGGTGGCCGACCCTATGAGATTTGAAATCGGATTTTTCTTCACGAGTTTTCGCCGATCGACGAGTTTCTTTGAGTAGAGTTTTAAATCGATGTATGTGCATGTGATCTTAAGTATTAGATCGTGGTTTTCTTTGCATTTTTGTGGACTGCTGAGTTGACGAAATAGTTGAAAGGTTATGCTAAAATTTTCCCCAAATTTTCCTCGCTCGTTTCGCAGCCCGTAGATCGCTTGGTGTTCATGAGATGCTAGATCTATGGCTTCATATGGTGTTGTCGCTGCAGCCATGCCCCCTTCAATTTGAGGACTCGGCCGAGCAAGGGTTTACCCTTCTTTAGTTGGCTGATCAGTGGTATGAATGGGGAGTGTGGACTGTTTGAGTTAAGATGCATGATTTCGAGTTTTGTTTCTTGTTAAACATTAGATTCATAGTCTGATGCATATAAATTATGGATGAAATGTCAACCCCTTCCCATCCATAGGGTTCGACCGAGCAAGAATTACCTTGCTCAAGCTTCGGTCGAGCAAGGGAAAAAAAGGGGCAACCGAATGATATGAGTACTTGTTCGTACCTTTCCTTTCGATGCTAATTCATATTCATGTTACATAATTTCTCGCTTATCATATGAATTGTTAGTGATAGACCTTCATTATCATATTTCGGAAATGTTCTTGCTAATGCTCTTATGGATATGATGGTTATGGTATATGTATTCAAAGAAAGGTTATATTTAATCCCTTATATCATGTTAAATTCTTGCTATGCTTAATGTATGTTCCTTATTGTTTTAATCACTGAATTAATTGCCTCTTTATTTTGGGTTCTTCATGATGTTGCTACCCATGATTAATTTGGTAAGTGCCATTGGGATATTTTTACTATGCTAGATACGATGTTCCATATTGAATTTAATTCTATATGCAGCATATAAATTTTTATCATTGAAACTCGTAGTTATACATGGTAGTTGTTGTGAATTATGTTTACCGTTCTTTATTTCATTCATGCTGTCCAAAAATGTTCAGGGGTGGAATTCTAAGTTCGGTTCACAAAATTCCTCACCCAAGGTAGCGTATAACGCTAGATAACATGTAGGACATCGTAAGGTGTATAATAGATATGGAATCTGAACTAGGAAATGATACAACTTCTAGGACTTCCAGTATTCATCTTTAGAAACCTAGTATTATTAGGTATACATGTTTTTGGAAGGGCATCATTGAATTGTTGACCCTACAAGCCGGATTAGGGCCGGATACGGGCAACGGCCCGAAATGTATATAAGGAAACCCTAGGACACTTGATTGTGTGATGTGCTTGAGATGGTCCACCGAGAAGCGTGGAGGTCGGAAATGACCAATGCTAAGCTCGGCCAGTGATTGAGTCTTGAGATGCACCAGCGGGCCCACTAGGTGTCAGACTCCAGTTGGGTGGGACTAGCTATCCCTACCCCAGATTGTGTCCGGAGACTAGTAGACCATCCTAGTTGATGGCTTGGGATTTATTGTTTATATTTTGATATGATGTGGCCGAACGACCAGTGTGATTCTATCTTGTATGGTAGGGCCGGTTATAGTCGGGATTCTTATACCATGATTAGGCCCAAGGGTCGGATGCTAGAGGCCTGATAAGCCGTTATGGCAGGTTTTACCTACATAGTTTATACAGCATGACCTATAGGGTCAGTAGTCACATTTTAAAAAAAGTAACTTACCTCCCTGATTATATACAATGTTGCCTTATATGTTATGCATGACTAACTGAGGATTATGTGGAGGTTCGGAAGAATGGCTTCTGCCCATTTCGGGCGTCATTCGGTCAACCGACTAGTCGATCGAAACTGAAAAAAATTGCCTAGTTTGCTATTTTTAGCTCATTTTCTGGGTTTGGTCTTCTCTAAGTCTACTTATATAACATTTCTTAACTTTTAATAACTTTAAAACATAAATGTTATATAAGGATTACCCCCCATTTGGATTCAATAAAAATATCTAAAAAATCAAAATTCTTAAGAATCAAAATCTAACTTTTGGGGTTTAGTACAAATTTTTGAAAAATAAAAAGTTTCTAATCTTTCGGGTCAACTATGGGTAGACTAAATGCTTCCAAAAAATCCTTTAAAATACCTCGTTGTCTAGATTTTACCCAAGGAACAATTACCGGGACTTTTCATGCCAATAAAATATCTAGGTCATATAGCCCTCCAAGGAGCTCCCTAGGCTTAGTGATTATAGGGTCATTTTCTAATTTGTCGGTTTTTCATGCTTTGGAATTCGGATTTGGTTTTTGGGTTCTTATGCATCATCATGAGGATTTACAACATAAACTAGACACCCTAGACCTAAACTTTAATTTCTCGAAGAATCCCGAGCGTCGACGAGCGTCCTTGCCGATTTCTCCAATTTCTTCCGATATTTCCAATCGAGAACATCGAGTGCTAACCTGATATGGAACCTAAAATTATTTCTCAATGAAACATTAGTTGCATGTTTGTTATCATCAAAACCGAGATTAAGACCAAGATAGAAAACCTTAGGCCAACAACGGCGTCTCACTTCAAGCCGCCGGCTTAAAGAGAGGGAGAGAGGAAGAGAGAAGGGCTAGCTTGGCTTGGCTCCTCACGGCTCGGCTCCAAAGGGGAGGAAGAAGGAGAGGAAGGAGAAGGGAAGAAGCTCGGCAGCTCGGCTCTTGATGGCGGCGGCTCCAAGGGGAGAGAGGAGAGGGGCCGGCTGACGGCTTGGTGGCTGACTGGCTCCTTTTCTCAATAGTTTGTGTGGCTCTAATGGGGAGCCGCAAGCCAAGGGGAGGGGGTTTTATACTCCCTCCTCAACCCTAACTCATCGAAACCCTTTATCCAACCCGCATCTGCCTCAAGTCGAACCCGAACTCGCTAACTTAAATTAACTTAATTAATCATATTCTCCACATAACCATCCAATACATGCTCACCCACATGCGACATAATTAAACAATTATGCATACGCAACATAAAAATTAAATAAATTAATCTACACAAGCAAAATTACATAACTCATGTTCTTACTTACCCAAGCTCGCAAACTCACACTGGACCATGAGTCGACTCAGCTCGACCTCGAGCTAGTCTGCTAGGCTGGCAAACACACACAATAAATGGAAATTAGAATTAATATCTAGGATATTACATGTGTTTGGTTGGATGGAGTGAATTCATAAGGAATAGGAATAGACAAGGAATATGAATAGACAAGGAATGAAATAGATGAGAAATAGTATTACCTTATTTGGTTGACATTGTAAAATTGGCCAAGAATAGAATTACTTTATTTGGTTAGCATAATGAATAGACAACGAATAGAAAGTTAAATAACCAAAATATTCTTCTTAATAAAACTGAATATATTTACTTTGTGTACTTAACACGAAGAATATATAATAAATTGAGAGGATATGACTAAAATGCCCTCATAAAAATATAATAAATTATATTCTAATTTATTCTAATTAATAATGATTTAATAAAAATATGGATCAATATGAAATAATTTATTAACTTAAAATAATAAAACACTATTATTTATTTTATTTTCATAAAAAACAATTGAATCTTCAAAAAATAAAATAAAATAAAATATTATTTAATAATAAAATAATGATTATCTATTAAATATATGTAATTATTAAAAATAATTTAACAATTTAATTTTTATATTCATATTATAAATATTGAATGATAATATAGAAAATGACCAAAATGCCCTTCCAAAAATATAATAAATTATATTATAATTTATTTTAACTAATAACAGCATAATAAAAATATGGATCAATATAAAATAATATATTAATTTAAGATAATAAAACTATGCCGTTTGGTAATTGGATGGAATAATAGCATGCAAAGAAGGTTGGCTTAGGTGGGTATTTAAAGAGGATTTCTAAGATTGGATTTCAAGTAGAGAATTAATTGAGAGATGGAGAAAAAATTAATTAATTAATTAATTAATTGAGAGATGAAAGGTTGAAGGGGAAATAATTTTCACCTTCCATGTGGAAAGAATTAATTGAAAGAGTTGGGAGAAAAAGGGAGGACATTAATTGTGAGAGAGAGGACGATAAGCATTAAAAAAAAAAATAGTCATTCTTAAAAGATGTGTGAAATCATTAATGGAATTTCAATAGGCATAATAATAAATTTTGATAGTATAAAAAAATTAAAAGTCAGCAATAAATTTTAATAAATTTCGACAGCATAAAAACACATTTGTATTAAAGGGGTAAAAAAATAAAACAAAATTAGAAAATTTCAAAAAACTCAGAAAATGCCACATCGGCCAAATTGCTCTATAACAGATGAATTTACATCAATAAATTTCAATAAATTTAAATTGCTCTGTAACACTAATAATATATACATAAAAGATGAATTTACATCACTTTATACTTTAATAAAAGGGTTATTTGACTAAAGAATCACAAGATTTGGTAAGATTTTACGTTCTACCTGCATTTTCAAAATTCGTCTGTAAATACATAACCTTTATATCCGTTGATGTCATCTACCAAATCGTCAAACGTCGTCTCAACTAAGCTGACATGGAGAAAAACGACGCTCGCGTGGCCGACTACCTCATACATGGCTGATGACCCCATCTTCTCTCTCTCTCTCTCTCTCTCTCTCTCTCTCTCTCTCTCCCAGTTGTTGTCACCTTTTTCTCATTTCACCTCCTCCTCCTCTTTCTTCACCATCCCAAAGATCTACTGCCCATCCGGGTGCCGACGGGTCTTGAGCATGTACTGGAAGCTCCGAGGCAGTCAATGGAGCAGAGAGCACTGTGTCAATGGAGCTCCCGAGGAAAGCTCAAAGTGGGAGAGGGTATGATTATAGAATGAGGGAACCGAAAGAAAGATTCGAGTATTTACCGAGCTTGAGTCGGGCACTTAGTATCGGCGAGATGGAGAACATATTTAGTAGGAGAAGAAAGATTAAGGCGCATAAGAAGAAGCATATTGTTCCACTAATTGGGGATATTTTTCCTGCATATTTAGTAGGAGAAGAAAGATTAAGGCGCAGAAGAAGAAGCATATTGTTCCACTAATTGGGGATATTTTTTCCAGGAAAAAGAAGTCCACTAATCTATGCAGCTCTGTCTATAGCTTTAATTAGCTAAATCTTCTCCAACTCACTTGATTGCTTGCATTTTCTTCAGTGTGTGCTGTGAAATCTATTTGTAATTTCTATCTGATAAGATATGTTGCTACTTTTTATGTTATGAGATGTAACTAATACTCTGTTTTACCCGCTTGAGCATAAGTAAATACTCTATAACTAATATGCTGCTTCAACCATTGCCCTCTTCCAAGGAAGCCAACCCTTCTCTCCATGGAGATGACAACGGCCAACAAGAGAGGACGTTGATGCAGATATGACCAAACTGCATCCATAAACCAAAGAGATGCTGCCCAGCGAGGGAAGAGGTAGCGATGTCTGCATCTAGTGCATCACTTTCCTCTTCTTCCTCGTACTCCTCGCTTGTGGGGCTTTCCTCGTGCTCTAGATCGCCCTACCGGAGTCTAAAGAGATGACATGGTTCCCGGTCGTGGGGATTTTCCTCGTCGTCATTCCGTGGGCCTTCTAGATCTTGACCTACTTCTACCAGCTCCTTACAACGAGAGGCGGAGGAGGAGCCCGGATACCGTCGGCGAAAGGAGCCACGATGCTCGGCAATGCTCGACAAGGAGCCGCTGGGCTCTAAGATCGTCAACACCTGGATGGGCAGCAGATCTTTGAGATGGAGGAAGAGGAGGAGGAGAAATTAGAAAAAGGTGGTAGCGGTTGGGAGAAAGAAGAGAAGAGAGAGAGATAAAAAAGGTGGGGCCATTAGCCACGTATGAGGTCGTCAGCCACGCGAGCACCATTTTCCTCCACGTCAGCTTAGTTGAGACAACGCTTGATGATTTGGTAGATGACATCAACGGATGTAAAGGTTGTGCATTTACATGCGAAATTTAAAAACGCGGTTAGAATGTAAATTTTTTCCAAACCTTATGATTTTTTAGTCAAATAACCCTTTAATAAAAATGCTTAGAGCATATTTGCTTTGCATGATAAAGGGATCAATAAAAATGAATTTATATTCATTATTTATTTAGTACATAAATTAAAAAAATATAAAATTAATATTATATATGATATGCACTGGACTAAAAATAATCTTATACAATACTTAGGGCTATTCACGGGTCGGATCAGGTTGGGTTTAGGAAAAACCGACCCAACCCAACCAAGTGTAATCGGGCCAGGTCGGGTTAAAAATTTGTTACCTCTCAAACCCGACCTAGTTTAGGTCGAGTCGGGTCAGGTAGTTGATTTATCCGATTAGGTAAAAATGAGTTTTTAAAATAAATTTTATTTTTTTAAAAAAACTAATTAAAAATATAAATAATCGGGTCAACTCAGATCATCTCAAATCATGGAGTTTCAAATTCTAAAATCTAAGACCCGGTACGACTATGATCGGGTTTGGTTGGATCAAGGTTGTTAAACTCGAGAGTTTAAGTAAACTCGTGGAGTCTCCGTAAACTCGAGTTTACCATGATAGTATATGTCTCTAAGGGAACTTCTGTTAAGAGCAGTTGAATTGAAAGTTGCAACTGTTACAAGTAGCAAAGTAAGAACCAAAATAAAAACACATGCAAATGCAAGATGTTTGTTAACGCAGTTTAGTGATAAAACTGTTGGCCCAAGGGTTGCCCCCTGGGCTTTGATCTCTATTTTGATGATAACAAACATGAAACTAATGCATTTGTGAAGTTTGAGTTCATGTTGACTTTGTGATACCTGTGCAAACTTCGTTCGGAGAAATATCAAAAACGTCAAAAATGACTTCGAGGATGATCTTATAGAAAATCTAGGGTTAGATTTAGAAATCATGTAATATGACCCTAGGAATATATCCCAAACTTGATTGTAACATTATCCAAGTCAAATCTCGGAAACAGAACTCGGAAATGAAGTTTGCGAGAAGAAATCAGCACAAAAGGCTGATTCCCAAGTTTGGTCGCGGAGTCGGTCGATCGAACTAAGCCTGAAATCCACAAAAGGCTGGTCAGTCGCAGAGTCGGTCGACCGAATTGAGCTCGATCGTAGAGGCAGTCGACCGAATTGAACCCAGAAGTGGTAGAGGGCTTCGATCGCTTGGGCGGTCGATCGTTCAGTCGACCTTCGACTGGCCAAGCAACCGGGCGGCCTCAACAGGCAGAAAAGCACACATTGAGTGCCACAACCGAGTGAGGGGTTATAAATACCCCTCACCAACCCTCTTTAAACTCTCTCAACTATTCATTGATCATCTCTAAGAGTGTTCTAAGCCTTCTAAGCTTGATTTTGACGTGCTTGCTTCACCGATCGTTCATCTAACTGAAGCGCTCTTCTCGCCTTGACTCCGGCTTCGATTCGATCTCAACGACTTGAGGAGTTGGTGGCATTGAAGGCTTTGCATGGAGCTCATTTGTGTGGTTTACTCTTTAGCTCCTTTTGTTGTTGTTTTCCTTGTTATTAAACTAGTCTCTTATTGTTACCTTACTAGGTGTGCTAGGTCAAACACCTTGTGGTTTTCTTTGTAGACTTGTGTTTTGCCTAGGTGAATAGGGTTGAGAAGTGAGTCCTCATTTTTATTCAAAGGGAAACACATTATCTATAAAGGAGTTGGTTAGAAATCCTTAATGTGGAACCAAGTTAGTGGAGTAGGCGATTGGCCAAATCACTATACTTATCTGTGTTTGTATTGCCTTGTTTGATTGCTATCACAACCCGATTTTGGCAGTCCTTTGAAGAAGCCTTGGGCACTCAAGTGCGTTTCAGCACAGCTTTCATCCGAAGCCAGACGGACAGTCTGAGAGAACCATCCAAACTTTGGAAGATATGCTGAGGGCCTACGTTTTGGACCTAGTAGGCGGTTGGGAGAAACACCTGCCATTGATTGAGTTCGCCTACAACAATAGCTATCACAATAGCATTGGCATGGCTCCCTTCGAGGCATTATGCGGGCGGCAGTGTAGGTCTCTTGTGGGCTGGTTTGAGACTGGACAAACTCTCATGGAAGGTCCTTACTTGATCGAAGAGGCAGTGAAGAAGGTACAACTGATTAAGGAAAGGCTATTGGCAGCTCAGAGTCGCCAAAAAATGTATGCCGATCAGAAAGCCAGAGAGTTGGAGTTCGCTGAGGGCGACTTGGTGTTCCTAAAGGTTTCCCCTATGAAAGGGGTAGTCCGGTTTGGGAAGAAGGGAAAGTTGAAATCTAGGTTCATTGGGCCTTTCCCTATTCTCAAGCGGAGGGGTGCGGTGGCTTATGAGCTGGCTTTGCCTCCTAGCCTGTGCAGAGTTCATCCAGTTTTCCATGTGTCAATTCTCCGGGATGAGTCCTATGTGATCGAGCCGACTGCGGTTGAGGTGGACACGACGGTCTCGTATGAAGAGAGGCCAGTGGAGGTACATGACCGACAGATCAGGAAGCTGACATCCAAGGAAATTCCCTTGGTAAAAGTTAGGTGGGAGCATCACACCGGGCTGGAAGCTACCTGGGAAGTAGAGAAGGACATGAGGGAACATTACCCTTCCCTGTTCGAAGAACTGGTAAGTCCGTATGAATCTACAAAATTCGAGGACGAATTTCCCTTAAGGGGGGGAGGTTGTAATACCCGGGGGTTTCCTAATATAATTTTTTTTTGTGGTGCATCCCATTGACTCGGGAGCTAGCCGGGTTGAGTCGCGTGCTCGCCTCGAATAGCAGGTAAAATTAATTTAAATCATAACCTATTGTTAGTAGTTGGATGGAAGGGAATTGGTTGACTCAAGTTGGGTTGAGATTGGGTTCGCGGATCGAGTCGGCAACTTGATCTGGGTTAGATGGAGTCAGATGAGGAGATAAGTAAGTGGTAGGTGGCATTTTAATCAAGTGATGAGGGGAATAAAACCCCTCACCCAAGCCAGCCGTGCGGCTCAAGAAGAGAGCCGCATGTAGCCCAAGAGGAAGGGGGAGCGAGAGGGATCTTGTCGGCGCCGAGTTCGCATTGACGCTTGAGGAAATCGGAGTTCGTCTTCATCGAGGTTACCTTGTGATCCGATCAATGCGAGTGGGTAGTGTGATCGTGAAGGGAGGTGGGTGGCCGACCCTAGGAGTTTTGAAATCAGGTTCTTTTGCGAGTTTCTTGTCGATCGTCATGTTTTCTCATGTTGGAACTCTAAACGATTGATGTACCTATGATCTCATGTTTTAAATCGTGGTTTCTTTGTGTTTTATGGGCTGGCCGATAAGAGGAAAAAGAGGAAATGTCATGTCGAAAATTTCCCCAATTTCCCCGATCGTTTGCAACTCATGGATCATTTATGATCGTTATATTTTAGATCTTTGGATTGATGCTTGCGTTGTTGTCGCAATCATGCCCACTTTTCCTAGAGGGCTCGGCCGAGCAAGGGCAAGGGTGGAAAAGTCAGGACTGTTTGGATTCATGTTATGTTGTCTTGATTCACACTTACATGCTAGTATTAGGTTGAAATTATATTATATGAGTGTTGTTCATCTTAGGACTGGTTAGTAACAATAGATCTATATTCTCATGGTTATGAAAATGTTATTACTAATGCATACATGGATATGTTTGTTATGGCATATGAATTAAAGGAAAGGATTCATTAATTTTCAGATATTATGTTCAATCGTTGCTATGTATATTGCATGTTCCTTATCGGTTTAATTAATGGAATTTATTCTCTTTAATTCGGCTTTCACATGGTAATTATTGTTCATGATTATTTTTGGCAAGTGTTGTTGACAATAGTAGATTGAGCATTTATCTATATATAGTCGATAAATTCTAACAACTCTAGAAAGAATGGTTTCGGTACCTACCGGTGACACTTAACCTAGAGACAAAGTACACTTACTAGGTTCTACACCTAGGGATAGTTAGCAGATATCAATATCCTAGTAGTGCGACCCGAGGGGGAGGGTCGGACACGGGCAACGCCCGCAAAGCAAAACACATGAAAACTTGCACAACCTGGTTCTAGTTGTGGTTAAGATGGTCTACTGATGAGTGTCATTAGCCGAACGACTACCACATGACTCAGCGGTTTATAGGATCTTGAGATTGCACCAGCGGGCCCGCTAGGTGTTAGACCCGAGTGGCGGAGGGTCTTGAGATTCCGTCAGTGGGCCACACTGACGGTAAACCCGAGTTGGGTGGGACTAGCTATCCCTAACCCGGAGGATTCCTGAGGCTAGTGGCCATCCTAGTCGACGGATCCGAGACATGAAAGTTCATATCGAGATGCCCTTATGGGCTGGTTTTGGGTAGACCGACCGGCCTGGTTATGTAGAAGGAAGAACTGAACCTTCCATATACATTTTAGGCCATTAGCGGCCGAGCTAGTGCAATGGATAAGGGCCCGAGAGGCCGGTTCATCCATTCTTCTGTCTTGGCAAACTAATTAACTTCTGTGGTGTGATCATATTTTAATTCCTTATTCGTATCATACCATGTATATGTTATCTTGCCGAGGTTTTAAGTGGAGGTTCGAAAGAACCGCTCATTGAGTTTCTCGTGAACTCACGGTTTATTTATTATTGTTTTGCAGAGCCCGACCAGTGAGGTATGGCTTGGTGGCATGGCGCGCAGGAGGGCAGACGTGGGTGCAGATCTCGTATCTGGCAGCTTTATAGTCGTAGTCGTGGTTGAGTAGAGTCTTGTGTATGCACTGAGTTGGTTTTATAAAACATGGAGACGTGTTCTTTGCAAACCTTTAGATGTTTATTTAAAAACCTTGCAATGTTTTCAAACTTGGTTTGGTTGAACTATTTTCAATAACTAATAAAGTTTGGTATTGTTGCTTTTGTTTATGATTTCCATGTCGGTATGGTTGTGTTTTATGAGTCATTGGTCAGTGCATATGGTTGGCTTCGGGGTACTGGCACGTACCCTGGCCGATCACGCGTACCCTGAGTTGGGGCGTGACATTTCTTTGATCTTCCATCATTTTTATTCGTTGATATGCCGGATTTGTTTTAGACGAACTATTTTGATGATCTAGGGCCAGCCAATCGGAGGGAAAAAGGGGAAAGGTCATGCCAAATTTTTTTCCCAATTCCCTCGAGTGATTTAAATCCCCCTTAGATCAATTTTTAGTTAGAAATATGTAGATCTGCGGTTTAAATCATTGAAGTTGATGATCGAGATCCCTTTTCCTCTACCTATGGGAGCTTGGCCGAGCAAGGTGAGCCTTGCTCATGGTCTGGCCGATCAGGGAGGAAAGGGGTTGGATCTAGGGATCAACTAGGGTAGATTACTAGTCTAACCTTTTAAATTCATGGTCAAAGCTTCTCTCCTCCTACCATTGTAGGCTCGGCCGAGCAAGGCATGCCTGCTCAAGGTCCGACCGAGCATGAAGAGAGAGGATGGTGACCGAAAGGAATCAACCTTCACACTTAGAAATATTAGAGACATTTGGAAACGTAGATAATCTTGAATGACAAGTAGCGCTATGATGAACATCAGGTAAGAACACAATTAGGGAAAACTATAATCTTGGTGCATATGGTTAGTGACATTATTCGGTAGCAATTATTCCTAAATCCCCTTATTGAATTTCTGAGGTTAATTCAATTTTTACCATGCTAGATAATTTCTTTCCTTGCGGAAATTTATTGCCTTATAGCAGAATTTAATTTCCTTTACTCTTGCTTTCATACAGTTAAATAGAGCATTTGCTATAGAATAAGGTTAATTATAAATTGTATTAATGATACATGGTATACGGACTCTTGTGGCATGTAGTTTACGTGTTGAATGGAATTACAAAATACCTGATTGTGTATTGTGATTGAGGTGGTCTACTGGGAAGGGTAGAGGGCCGGAACTGCTACTTCTCGACTCAGCGGTGATTAGGGTCTTGAGATTGCACCAGCGGGCACGCTAGGTGTTAGACCCGAGTGGCGGAGGGTCTTGAGATTCCGTCAGTGGGCCACATTGACGGTAGACCTGAGTTGTGTGGGATTAGCTATCCCTAACCCGGTGGGTTCCTAAAACTAGATGACCACCTTAGTTGACGAGCCCGGTGATTGACTTGCTATGTGCAAAAATATTTGATGTGATTATGACTGGTTATTTCATTGTTGTTCAATAAGGCTGAACGACTAAGTAAGGCATGTCATCCAATATATATATACTTATGTATTTGCTTAGTGTTATACATGATCATATACTGGGATTTGAGTGGATGGTCGGAAGGACCACTCACTGAGTTCCTCGTGAAGTCACGGTTTGTTTATTGTTGTTTTGCAGAGCCCGACCAATGAGGTACGTCTTGGTGGCATAGTGCGACTGGAGAGCAGACATTGGTGCGGATCTCGTAGCAGGCAGTCATGTAGTCGTAGTCGAGTCGATAGGGTTGTTAGACATGCACTGAGTAGTTTTGTCTTTGAAAAACTTGTATCTGTTTTAGACTTTAAAACTTGAGTTGTTTTCCTTTGAATTTGAAACTACTAAAACTGTTTGATCTTCTTTTAAATAAAGATTTGCGCCGCTGTCTTTTTTGTTCATGTTACATGGATGGCCCTGGATGCATCGAAAGTGGAACGATGACCTAGTTCCAGGACTTGCCTACGCACCTCAGCCATATATGGCACCACGATTCGGTCTTTGAACCTCAGTACACCCTCTGAGTCCAACCTGAATCCGTTCTCTACATCGCCTCTTTGCACCAGATCCTTGGTCAGCGCACAAAAGGCATCCTCTCCCTGCACGGCACGCAACATGTCCACCAGTGTGGATTGTACTCGCAGGTGTGCCACCAAGGCACTTGAAGCTGACACTGACAAGATTGTACCCCCATCTAGGCACAACGCCAACTCTCGAGCTAGAGGCCTCTGCTTAATTTCTAAATGAGCCAAACTGCCCATGGATTTTCTGCTCAGAGTATCTGCTACCACATTTGCTTTCCCCGGATGATACATAATGGTGCAGTCATAATCCTAGTTTGTTTTTAGTCATAATGGTACATAATGGTTCAGTAATAACGCCAACTCTTGTGATAAGTCATCTTAATTTGCTCTCTTCTTGCGATTAAAGTGTTTTTAGTTTGTTTTTCATTGTATTAACTTGATTGCATAATAGACCTTGTGTAGGGTCTAGCTAGTTTGTGATAACTTTGGTGTTTAAGGTGTAAAGCCATTTGTATAAAACTAGATTAGGAGTTGTTCTTAGGAATTGAGGTGGGAAAGCGCACTCGGTGTGAAGGTGGATACTTTTAGGTGTGGAAGTACCTTCGAAGAGAGTGTAGGGTCTTTCCGGTGTAAAGTCCTCAATTCTATGCCACTTTTAATTTAGTGCATTTGTGTGTGAAATCCTAAGCACAGGTCTTAGGTAGTGGAGTAGGCGGTTAGCCGAACCACTATAAATTCCTTTGTGTTAGCATTGTTCTTTTTGTGTTTGCTTAACTTTTTTATTTTATCGCTTCCTCACTTAATCATATAATTGTGAATTGCCTAAGTTGTAAGAAAACGACTAAACTCGAAAAACCAAAATTAGACAAAAAGATTTAGCTAACATACTATTCACCCCCCTCTAGTGTGGCCATTTCTCCAACAATGAGGCGCTTGGTGTGGACTATCATT
The DNA here is from genome assembly GCA_034359265.1 of Canna indica. Taxonomy (NCBI): domain Eukaryota; kingdom Viridiplantae; phylum Streptophyta; class Magnoliopsida; order Zingiberales; family Cannaceae; genus Canna; species Canna indica. The sequence continues at coordinate 44,870,243 of CP136893.1, forward strand.
AGAGGGCGTGCACGTGTGCATCTCGGATTCGGGAAAGGAGCAGCCCCTTTACCCTGTGGCTTAAGGTATAAATTCTGCTCCTTCGTCTCTTGTTGAATTCCTTAATATTGCTAAAATAGATCATTATTTTCAGGATGTTTTGAATTTTTAAAATCACTATTTTCCGTTGTGTTTCCTTTCAGCATCCCAACATTCATCCATTTTGTTGAGATCTTCATGTTTCATGATAAATAGTTTTAGAGTCTCAACTTTGACTATAGGTTGACTTTTTTGGTCCTTTTTTATTGATGCCAAAAGGAGGAGAAAAATTTAGGATAAAAGGGAAGAAAATATAGGAAAATCATGCATATAGATAGGGAGAGTTCTATTATGTATATATGCAAATTTATAGGGGGAATTTTATTGTGGTTGATAACCTTTATGATTAAATGAAAATATTTTCTTAAGGATCTTTGTCATCATCAAAAAGTGAGAGATTGTTGGCCTAAAGTTTTCAACATTAGTCTTATCTCGGTTTTGATGATAACAAACATGCAACTAATATTTGAGCAAGAAATATTTTCTGATTCCATATCGATTTTCGTGGGACGTCCGATCGAAAAAATCAAAAGGACAATCATCGATGCTTGGATTTCATTGGGAAGATAGAGTTTAGGTTTAGGGTGTCTAGTATACTTGTATAATCCTCTTTATGATGCAAAAAGACCCCAAAACCCAAAAACCAAAACGCAAACCCCGATAACCTAAAAACCAGAAAAATCAAAAAATAGACTAAAAATTTTCAAAATCTAGGGAGCTACATGGAAGGCTACATGATTTAAATATTTTCTCGGCACCAAAAGTTTCAGTAATTTGATCCTTGGGTAGAAACAAGTTAAAGATCAATTTTCAAGGAATTTTTAGAAACCTTTAACCTATCCATATTTGATCCGTGAGATTTTAAATTTTTTGGTTTTCGCAAATTTACACTAGAACCCAAAATTTGAATTTTGATCCTTAAGGATTTTGATTTTTCTAATATTTTTGATGAATCCAAATGTGGGGTATTTTCTTACTTACATTTATGTTTTAAAGTTAATGGAGAATAAAAATAAATAGAGACATTAACTAAGAAATGTACATAAGAATTGAAACCCAAAATACAGAAACTAGCAAACTACATTCTGTGCATATTTCGGCCGAAGGTTCGGTTGACCGATCGATAGCCCCAACGGCTCTATTTTGAGCCGTTGAGCTTGGTTGAACCTCTATATGTAGACCTCGCCTGCCTTCCATAAGTCATCTTACACTCCTTGAGATATCATTTGATCGCCTTTGAGCTTACTTGAGCCATCTTGTTGAAGAAACCCTAGTTTGAGCCTCTACTTCCATGATTGGGCCCTAACTTCATTGTCTCACCATCAAAGGCATCAAATGAAAGTTAGAAAACTTTGGTTGGAGCTAAGTATCTTATTGTTTGATTTATTGCTTCATTATTATTATTTTTATTGTTATTTTCATTGTATATCGAGTCTTTAAACCTAGGTTGCTAGGTTGTTTGATTGGGTGGTTGCCTTGGTTGTAAGGCTTAAGTCCACCGATTTAGTTAGTTTACTAGGATTGAATTTATTGTCATTTAGGTATTGAGGTTTGAGAGTGCTTTTGGTAGGAATACGAAGACTTCTGGGTGTGGAAGTGCCTTTGGATTCAGAGTGGAGATTCTCTAGTGTAAATTACTCATTGTAAGGAAATAAAATAATCTAGTAAAGCTAAGTTTAGAAATCCTAAGCGGGGTACTTAGGTAGTGGAGTAGGCATTGGGGCCAAACCACTATAAATTATAATGTTTGCATTGCTATATTAATTGTTTGTGCTTGCTTAAATAGTTTATCATTACTTCCGCACGTAATTAACTCATATATATTGTGTTTTGCCTAAGTAATCTAGAATTGATTAAAATCGAAATTAGGCTAAAATTTAAATAAACATACTATTCACCCCCGCTCTAATGTAGGTCATTCGACTTACACTAAGAAGACACTTCAAGGGTGACTGTTAGTTCAAAGCACGAAGGGGCATATGGTTGTATGTCAAATGACAAGTTGTTAGAAATGCTTCTCCCCATAGGTAATTTGTTTTATGAGTAATACCATGCTCTACTATGTAGTCTTAAAATCCCATGTGGATTTATGGTACTGAATGGAGGACTTTAACTTTTGCATTCAATTGCGTACTAACCATCTTGTGGAATTCTTTGAAGCATTGAAAAATCTTCATCCTTATATATAAGGTAGTATACCCAAGTTGTACGACTAAAACAATAAATAAATATAATGGTGTCCATAGTAGCAATAGCCCGACAAGGACCACAAACATCACCGTGAATAATATGAAATGATTTATTACTCTAATTATCATAATAATGATAAACATTCCGAGTATGTTTAACAAAACCACATGCATCACAGACAGGTTGATCTTTATTACACATGTGATATTGAGGAGGAAACAATTTGACTAAAATTGGAAAAAGATAGATTTAATGTAGTTGTAGCTCATCTACTTTATTTGAGAAAGAAGACATCAATCATATATGTCTTATTATGCGTAATCGCCTTGCACTTTAGGTGATAAAGATCATCATGCATTCTACCAGCTCATCTTCCCTGTCGTCGATAACTCCTGAAAAAGACAATAAATAGTATCACTTTGTAGTTAAGTGATTTAATGATAAAGCTAGTAGAGTATAGATTCATAGGAAAGCTAAGGACATGTAACACAGATGAAAGATATAGAGAATGTGAAATGCCAACTGCGCGCACCTCTATCGAAGACGAAAGCAAATGATCGAGTCATCAGCAATGTGAACCTTATTTTTACTTGATCATAAAAAATAAGACACAAAAATATTTGATGACCCAGTCATATAAGTAGAGGTTCCCGAGTCAATCAACCAAGAAGAGACATGAATATTTTTATAATCAAATGCATACTTTCTAATGTACTATAAAGAATACTTAACCAAGCAAAGTTGGAATGGTAAATGAAAGATTGACTGGGGGTAGCTGTAGGTGATGAAGAGTCTTCAACGAAAGTATATTCTAATTTTGCCGGGATGTCCTGTATGAAGTAATTAGCAAATCCCTAACTATTAATTAAATGTTTGACTTGGCTTGCTAACTAACTATTAAATGTTTGACTTGGCTTGCTACGTAGTGATAACTATCTAGTGTTTGAGTCCATTACGTATAAAAATCTCGAGTGCCGGCATTCAAGAAAAGTAGGGGGAACTTAATTTCCTTTCTTGAGATCAGAAATATAATATAATTGCCACGTGTACTCGGAAACATATCGTTCGTGCATGCATTTAATGTATATCTTAACGGTTTATATTATTTGATACCACAGGTCAAAATCAACCACAGTACGTCGATCGATAACAAGCTGGAAAAAATTTAGTTAAATATAGTTAAATTAGTTGGCAGACATATCTTCTCCACGTTAGTTGGCAGACATTTGCGTGTAGACAAAGTAAATATAATTACCGAGGTCTCATATGAAATTATTTCGCAACTTATTTTTTACGTTTAACTATTTAAAATTAAATTAAATTTAGTTAAATAAGATGATCAATTTAAGCTGATGCGTTGAAATATTACAACCATAAGTATATTTTCCTCTGAAAAAAAATAAGTATATTTTTCTCTGAAAAAAAAGTATATTTTTCTAAAAGGTAAGAAAAATATTTTTAATATATAAAAAGTTATCTAATTATATATTTGTATAATTACAAAATTTGTATATAAGAAAACTTTGAAGTACATATATATTTGTATGAATCTATGATATAGGCATTCTAAGACAAATGTTTGACCTGGTTCAGTATAAGTCTTTTATTTATATATAAGATAAATTAATTAATTAGACTCTAAAAAGGAAAATTAATTATCAATTCTAGCTAATATGAAATTTGGAATTAATACAAATTATATCCCGTTGTCAATATTGTTGTTAATGAAATTATTAGTTGCTGACGTAACATCCTAGTTAACCACTAAAATATTGATTTTTAATACGTAATAGTAGTTGAAAATTAAAAAAAACACACAAAATCCTAATTCGACATATTAGTACCCATTTAGTAATATGAATCAACAACCAGTTATAGTTGTTGACTAGGATGTCACGTCATATTGTCAAGTCATATTAATAAGTAGGTAGTAAGAGAGTTCGAGTAAGATGAATGTCAAGTTAGAATTTTGTGTATTTTTTAAAATTTTCGCAGCTAACTTGTGTATATGAGTATTAAAAATTAATATATTAGTTGTTGATTGAGATATCACGTCAGCAACTAACAGTTTCATTAACACCAACTTGAAGGTGAGATATAATTGATGTTAATTTAAAACTTCAAGTTAAATTTGATGCAAATTAAAAATTATGTTAGATTTATTAATTTCATCATAGTTTGGATTAGATTAATTAATTTTTCCAAATTGAAAGATGGCATACATAAAAATGACTAGAAATTGTTATTAATCTTGTAGAGTTGAGCCAGTGTTATATTGATTTCTTGTAATCGCTTTCCTATTAGATTGCGTTTGGTATATTGATTGGTAATATTATAATAATAATCCATAATACCATAAGATAGATGATCACATTTAATTTATCGATAATATAATATTATTCATTTGACATGTTTGGTCAACATAGATGACAATTTAATTTTGTATTTTTTGACTTCACAAAAATATTATCAAAAAACTTGTCAATATTTGGTGGTGTCTTGCAAGAAGAAAAATGTATGAAAAATAATAATAATAATAGAGTTTAAGATTATTATTGGGTACGTGATCCACGTACTCATCTCATGAGGGCTATCAATGTTATCATTTGACGATAATATATTAATATGAATTATAGACAGATAGTTTGTTAAGAAAAGCTCCCTCAGCAAATTGTATGAAAAAATCATTACGTCTTTTAATTTCATGCACGTGCTTTAATTATTTAAAGTTTTTTTGTGAAAATTATTTTATAATTATTTTTTAAGCTTAATTTCCTCAACATATAAATAAGCACGTACGCATTTCATTGCCACAACACTGCACGAACATCTTCCATCTCCCATGGCGATTCCTCTTTCATTCTCGTTTTTGTCTCTCCTCGTCGTCCTCGCAGTACTCCTCTCCCCCCTACTTCTCCTCGCAGCTGCCGGCCGAAAAGCAAGAGGCAACACGGCGGCAGGAGCTAGACAACTTCCCACGGGCCCTGCCAAGCTCCCCATCATCGGCAACATTCACCTCCTGTTTACCGGCAACCCGCTGCACCAAACCCTGCGTGAACTCTCCAAAAAGCACGGCCCCCTCATGCACTTGCAACTCGGATGCACCCCCACCGTCGTCGTCTCCTCCGCGGAGTTGGCCGAGGAAGTCCTCAAGACCCACGACCTCAAGTGCTGTTCCCGCCCGCTTCTCGTCGCCTTCGCGAAGCTCTCCTACGGCTACTCCGACATCGCTACCACGCCGTACAGCGACCGGTGGAGGAAGCTGCGCAAGTTCAGCACCGTCGAGCTCTTCAGCCACAAGATGATTGGTTCTTCCCGGTCCATAAGAGAACAAGAAATCGAGAGAGTGATGGAGGTGATACGCGCTCGCTCCATCGTCGACTTGAGAGAGCTGTTGATGTCGTTCTCCTGCAACGCGACTTGCAGAAGCGCCTTCGGCCGTGGGTACGACGAGGCGGGCAGTGGCAAACTCCATGAGCTCGTGGAGGAAGCACAGGCCGTGATTAGTACCGTCTTCGTGGCCGACTACTTCCCGGCGATGGGGTGGGTCGATGTGCTGAGCGGCGCGCGGAGAAGGCTTCACAGGGTCCACCTTAAGCTCGACCGCGCCTACCAGGGAATCATCGATGAGCATCTCGACCGAAGCGGAGGGCAAAACGGCGAGAGAGAAGACATAGTGGATGCTTTGCTCCGCTTGAAGGAGACTGAGGAGATAACAGACGACCAGATCAAAGGAGTTTTCATGGTACGTCTATGCATTGACAGGTATATATATATAATGACATGGTTTGACTGACATAATTTCCTAGAGTAAATTGTATTCTTTAGCCAAAATAATTGTAATTGACATAATAACAGAAAAATTGTACTTCCGGTCAAACTTCTTGCAAAATATAAAAAATAATTGACTTAGAGAAATTTAGGTAAGTTGCACTTTCTATATTATAATTGAAAGAAAAAGTTAATATTAATATCATATTTGTATTTAATGCAAAATTTATAAGTTATATGGTCAACGTTATGAGATTAAATAATCTTTAAATTTTTCATATATTTATTTTATTTTAAGTAAAATATGTAATTTTTTATATTAACTATGAATAAAAATTATTTTTTCTATATAATAAAATATATATTATATTAATTATATATGAAAATATTATATTAAATTTTACATATATATATTATAATATTTATTTACAAATAAAATTTATTTTTTATATATACTAATACATATAAATTAAAATATTAATTTATAAAAAAAATATATTAGTCATTTCATATGTACTTCCTAGGAAGTACTCATATCAACCAAACATATTGTAGGTGAGAAGTTACACTTCTTATGAATTAATTTTTTGTCAACAAAATATTTTTTAGGTGCTTCATGAGAAATACGTACACGTGGGAAGTTAATTCATGAGAATTATAATTTTCTGTAAAAAGTTACTTCTCATGTCAACCAAACGAGACATATATTACCAAACGAGACCTATATTTGGTATGTAAAATTTAAATTCAAAATTAATACCAATTAAAATAATCATGCTTCATTTAATTTCTACACTGCATGGTTTTTATGCTTTTTATTTTTTATTTTCAATAATTTTGAACTTACATTAATTATCTATATATTTTAACGTTATTAGTAAATAACAAATCAATATAAGATTATCTATTGTTAAACTGGTCATGTTAGAGCATGAACTAGTCATCTAATCAAATCTTCAGTTAACATATATATAGCAATATAAATACACTAAATATAATATTAATTTTATATTTTTTAATATTATTTTTTTTATAATTCATGAAATAAATAAATAAGAAATTAAAATATATTCCTTATCTTATCCCATGAAACAAATATTTGTTTTGCGGGATAAATAAGGATAGGATAAAAAATAGATTTTAATCTCTTATTTATTTGATGTTTGGATTATAAAAAATTAATAAGACTGAATAATATAAAATTTAATAATTTATGATATATTCGATATATATACATCAAATAAAAAATTACTGCAAACTCTCTCTCTCTCTCATTTTTTATTCTATGCTACCCTATTCTATCAAATGAAACAAATGACCCATAATATAATTTGATGTTCCCGTATATATAAAAAATTTCATATATAATTAGGATTTTTTTTAGGTTAATGCAGTTGAAGCCTAATCCATTTAGCGCATATATATATAAGAGGGTAATTAGGATATTTGTTTGAAATTTAACATGACTTATAATCGCTTCTGGAGTGAGATATTATATATAAAATTAATCGCCCTAGAGAAATTAGTCAACTTTGTAAGGTTTTAGTTGTAATATTACTACCATATGTCCTAAAAAATAATGTTGTAGAAATGAAAAATAAAAATGAACATGTAAATATAATCTAATGATATATATAGAATTTATAAAGTTCATGTATTCTCTTAAGAGGATGAAAAATACATTTCCTTCCAAATTTTCAACTTGATATTCGTTTTTAATATTTGTGCATGATAATTATTGATGATAATATTTGATGCTGAAATATAAAAATAGTGATGATGCCTGATTTTGATACTAAAATATATCTTGCATGAATCTTAAAAATATTGAATGGAAGATTAAAAAAATAATATAAATATAATTTTATCTACTTAAGAGGATATGATCTTACATTATGTTACATTATATTATACTATATTATATTATTAATACCATGCTATAATATATAATACTGAATTATATTATTTAATATAAATACAGTTATTAACTTACAAGTGCACTAGGAGTGTTGTAGTAATTATGCCAACCTTCATGTTGGATTTCTACATGTATTTCTGAAAAAAATTGGTATTGTTTCTTCCATTAATAGTTTTTCAGATATTACTTTTTCCTGTAGAACAACTGTCTTGTGATTTTAAATTTATATACTAAAGAAAAATTTATATTTATGGTAAAGAAACCAAAACTAGCTAATCTCAAATCTTTTGATGCATTTCATAGAATATCTTGATTGGTGGGACTGATACATCTGCAATAGTTGTGGAGTGGGCGATGTCAGAACTAATGAGACAGCCAAAAATCATGAAAATAGCACAAGACGAAGTAAGAGGGTACGTTGGAAGAAAAGGCAAGGTAGAAGAGAGCGACCTTCACCAGCTTTTATACCTCAAGTGCATTGTTAAGGAAACCCTAAGGTTGCATCCTCCTGCTCCATTGATTCCAAGGGAGACAATGCAATATGTTGAGCTCAAAGGACATATCATTCCACCAAAATCTTCAATGTACATAAATGCATGGGCGATAGGAAGGGACCCAAACTCTTGGGAGAATCCCGATATATTTGATCCAAAGAGGTTCATGCATTCATACATAGAGGACTTTAAGGGGCATGATCACTTGAAGCTCATACCATTTGGGGAAGGTCGAAGGATTTGCCCAGGAAAGAACCTTGGGTTGGTTACTGTGGAGATTATTCTTGCCAATTTCTTGTACTCTTTTGATTGGCATTTACCAAGTGGGATGAAGACGGAGGAGATCAATATGGAGGAAGCTGCCGGTCTTGCTATACATCGGAAGTATCCTCTACTTCTTAAAGCCACCAAATATATATCTGGTTTAATTATTAAAACATATAATCGTTAGGTGTGAAGTATATATATATATACACATGATGTCTAAATAAATGATGATTGCGTGTCATGTACCTCTTTAATCATTGTTATATATCATCATGAAAATTATTTACTTACAATTAATAAAAACTAGGATTGTCCGTTGTGTTGGGTATACCCAATGAATCCAAGAACCCAACCCAACTCAAATAGTTTGAATTAGATTGGGTCGGGTAATCGGGTCTGTTCGGATAAAACCCGACCATAATTGGATTGGGTCTCATGTTCCACATCTTGGAACTCGATGACCCAACACCCGACCTGATGACCCGACTATTTGTATTATATATATATATATATATATATATATATATATATATATATATATATATATATATATATATATTAAAATTACTAATCGGACTTATTACTTAATCCGCTAAAACTATTAAACCCATGTTTGGCGTTCCCCACTTCGGCCTTCCCCTCGACTCACGCACACAGTCGACAATCCCCTTCCCCGCGCTGCTGTAGTGGTCGCAACCCATCGGCCACCGGCGCAACCCCCGAGCTTCGCTGCTATGCAACACTGACGCTCCGCCTCCCTGCTCCACAACACCGGTGCTCCTTCATTTTCAAAACCGGCGCCTACCCCTCGTTGCTCCTTCATTATATACAACGTTGATATTAAACAAATGAGAAATTTACTAATATAGACATTATATTGCAAAGCTATTACTTTGTAAGTGAAAAAGGTCAGCTTAGTCATTTTATATCTGATTGTTAATTATTATCACTTAGTTAGATAATTAAGTAGCAGTAGCTTTTCATTATGTATTTTTTGAATTATCTTCTTCCCTCGTTTTGTATCCACATTTGTTCTAGCAAAACATGATCCAATAAATGGAATGAATCATCTTGATTCCTTTTGATCCAAGTGAGCTCTGTCCTCTGTCATTACATTTCCAACATGGTATCAGAGCGAGCGTAATTGATCCACGAAAAGAAGGGATTCAAAGATTGAGTCGGCGATCTGATTCCTCTTTTGACGATGGCAAGTAATCAAAGAAATTTCGCCACCGCGCGATCAGTAATGGATGAATTACTGAGCGATCAACAAGATGAAGCGACATCAAACACTGATGAAGATGAAGACAATCCCTACCTTCCTAAAGGAAATGATCACCATGGTATGTCAATCATTTCATTCCAGCTAAAAGGACACGAGAACTATCTTCGATGGAAAAGATCCATAATTATCTCTTTATTAGATAAAAACAAACTAGAGTTTGTAAATGGATATGGGGAAGAACCGAAGGAAATGATCACCCAAACACAAACTATGGCGTAGGTGCGATGATATGGTAAAATCATGGATATTGCAATCAATCACACTTATGCAATCAATCACAAACTATTTTGTTGATGAACCCACTGCCAAAAATAACACAAGTTTACTCTACGCTGGAGTAGGAAGAATCTCAGAGGCAAGTGGGTACATGAACAAGAGGAAATGCTATTGAAAGTGTAGCTCTAAATGCTTCTTATCAAAACCAGAATTATGGCACCCATACCATATGGAAAGGTGAAGCAACAAAATGAAAACAAAAAGTACGGTGAATACTGTCAAAGGGCAGGGTACACTAAGGAAATATGTTATAAACTCCATGGTACGTTTTCCCCTAGGACATAGGTTCTATAAAGGGAAACAAAAAAGCAATGACTCGACTGCAATTAATTCAACCAAGGAAAATTTGACAAACAATGTGTAGAAAACACTAGAGACACCATCAAACCAGAGAAAGAAATGTTGGGGGCTTCACTAAGGAGTAGCACAAGACATTAGTCAGCTTGCTGGGCCAAAACACAACATCAATCCTCAAGTCAACACGGCAGGTATACATCTTTGCTCAACTGCTTGTACTAAATCCAAATCTTGGATTATGGATAGTGGAGCTACTGACCATGTAGCCTCCTCTTAAATAGCCCCAAACAATGCCACCAAACAAACCATTTAAAAAGATTTCATTACCAGATGGATCAACAATTAATGGAATATTAGAAATAGGAATTGCTTACATAAATAGACACATAAAGCTTGAAAACACACTTGATATATGTTCCATCATTCAAATTCAACTTGCTTTGAGTTATGTCACACCCCAAGTTCAGGGTCACGTGACCGGCCAGGGTATACGTGTCTATACTCCAACTCATAAAATAACATAATAAACAATAGTTTTTATTAATAAAAAGAACCAAAATAGATTTTTATTTCAAAACATCAAAGTTTTTAATAAATAGTTCAAGTGCGGAAATAAATAAATCAAAGAACAACAGTTCTTTTATCAAATAAAAGATTGACTAAAATATGAATGTCACCATTGGACTACAGTTCTAAAATATCAAATCACTAGTGCATGATTAAACTACTACAGACTCGACTACGACCCCTAACTAGGACAGCTATGAGATCAATGTATCTCCTTCGCCCTCCAGCCGCGCCAAGTGCTCCAGCCCACCTCACCGGTCAGGCTCTGTAAAATAAAATAATAACAACGGGTGAGTTCAAATGAACTCACTGAGCGATTCTACCAACCCCCATAAAAAAAAAATCATAAATAGGATGCATAAAGCAAAACCCCTAACTCAAGTAGGAAAAATGTCACATGGAAATGACCAGCTAACAGGCCATCTAGCCACCATTTGCCCGAAGGCAGCCAACACCCAAACAGTGAAGATTAACAAGCCTAAGCCTACTATGCCCTAAGGCAACAACACATACTAGGATAATCGGGAAGGCTCTCCGAACTTATCCTAGTAAAGAAACACAGGAGCAATCGGGAAGGCCCTCCGAACTTGCTCTACGAGACACGAAGGGACAATCGGGATTCACCCATCCGAACTTGCCCTTTTAAGATATCAAAGGAGTAATTGGGTCGGCCCTCCAAACTTATTCATTAAAACCACCTCAGGGATAATCGGGAAGGCCCTCCGAACTTATCCCACGAGGCCAAACCAGAATAATCGGGATTTGCTCAACAAAACTTGTTCCATAGGTTGGGAATTAGCCATCCAATCTCCCGGGCCTAGCCCGCAATTCGGCTCCTCAATGAGCCTCTCTGTCATTCATAAAGATACGACGCAATATGACCTAAGTCAAGTCTCTCCTTCGGTGTCTTAGGGGTGTTCTTATTGGGAAGCGTCTCAATACTCAAATACCCGACCCCAACTTCTAGACCCATAATGTTATAAACTCGTGTGGTTTTATTTCATGCATAAACTTTAATTGTTATTTCATAATAGATTATACTGATCCTTTTGCCCAATTTTAATTATGCAATTAAAATTAAGTTCACCAAGATTAGGGTTTTATTTTAGCTTACTATTGTGCCCGATACTGATGTGTATAACCTGAATCTGGTCTTTAGAGTGTGTCCTATGTTTCCAAATTATATTTTATGGTCAAAACGATAGGTTGCATGACTATTTTCAGATAAATACATACACCACAACAAACATTTTAAAAAATAGCACAGATTCATCATTCCCAGCATGAGATTCCAGCAACATTAAATTTTCATCATAGTATGAAAAAAAATCCGAAATTTATAGAAAATATATCCTTAATTATCAACAAAACAAAATATTAATCTTGAGGTAATTCTCTCAAATTTCACAACTTTTAAATAAGGCTAACAAGCATCAACAACACCACAAACAAGAACAAACACCATGATCAAGAACCCATCTTTCAAGAACCTTCATGGCATCAACATCAAAATCCATATTTTGTAAAAACATGATTTTTCCAAAAATCACAGATTAAATACTAAGCATGCTTGAACATATAAGAACTCATTTTAATCAACAATTCAAGACATAAACTACAAGATAACCAAAATCTCTCACTTGGGCATTTCATCGAACACCTTGAGGGCACCCTTGCTCCACCCTTGGCCGAGCACCCCTAGGGTCATGCTAGGGCTGCCGAACCCCATAGGGAAGGGTTTAGGATCTCCTCAAACATGACAATCAAAAGAACGACGGAAACTTGACAGATCAATGGAAAATATTCAGGAATATCCAAGCCTTCAAGACCGGCTTCAAGAACCCGAAGAAACTCGAAAAGGAGGGTAAAACCACTCACCTAATTAGGAAGGATGATGAGAGGAGAAAGCCCGGACAACGGCCCTCGAATCGGCTTCAAGAATCGATGGCTTGATTCAAAGAAAGGAGAATAGTGTGTTAACTAATCTTATCACCTAATTTCGGTTTTAATCGTTTCTTGATTAGTTAGACTAAGCATGATATTAATAGCAAGCGAAAGCAGTAAATATGAAGCAGTTAACACAAAATAATATATCAATGCTAACACAATTATTTATAGTGGTTCGGCCCCAATGCCTACTCCACTACCTAAGCACCCCGCTTAGGATTTCCAAACTAAGTTTACTAGATTATATCGTTTCCCTTACAAAGAGGATTTTACAATCGGAAAGTCTCCGCTCTCAAATTGAAGGCACTTCCACACCCGGAAGTATCCCGCCTTCCTACCGAGAGCACTCTCCCACCTCAACCTAAGGGACAACTCAACTAATCCTAGTAAACTACGTTTACACCGGTGGATTTAAACCTCAAACACCAAGGCTACCACCCAATTTCAAGACCTACACTCTAGGTCTTACACTAACTCAAATACAAAGAAATAAACAAGAAAATACACAACTTAATGGAGCAATAAATCAAACAATAAATACTTAGCTCCAAAAGAAACTCCCCAGTCCTCTTGATGCCTCAAATTGATGAATCAATGAAGCTTGAAGGCTATGTTAAGGAGATGAGAGATCAAACTAGGGTTTAACCAAAGAGTGGCTCAATGAGGCTTAATGATCATCAAAATATGGCTCTAGGAATGTTGGATGAGGGGTGGAAGGCTTGCTAAGGCTTCTATTTATAAGCCTTGAGGAGTTGGGATGAAACAGCCAACTCAACGGTCGGAAAACTAGTCATTTTCGTCGTCCGATCGCAGGTCGGTCGATCATCGATCGACCGACCGACCGACCGAATGACTTCTGCCCATTTCGGGCGCCATTCGGTCGACCGACTAGTCGATCGAAACTGAAAAAATTTGCCTAGTTTGCTATTTTCTGCTCATTTTTTGGGTTCGATCTTCTCTAAGTCTACTTATATAACATTTCTTAACTTTTAATAACTTTAAAACATAAATATTATATAAGTATTACCCTCCATTTGGATTCAATAAAAATATCTAAAAAATCAAAATCCTTAAGAATCAAAATCTAACTTTTGGGGTTTAGTACAAATTTTTGAAAAATAAAAAGTTTCTAATCTTTCGGGTCAACTATGGGTAGACTAAATGCTTCCAAAAAATCCTTAAAAATACATTGTTGTCTAGATTTTACCCAAGGAACAATTACCGGGACTTTTCATGCCAAGAAAATATCTAGGTCATATAGCCCTCCAAGGAGCTCCCTAGGCTTAGTGAATTACAGGGTCATTTTCTAATTTGTCGATTTTTCATGTTTTGGAATTCAGGTTTGGTTTTTGGGTTCTTATGCATCATCATAAGGATTTACAACATAAACTAGATACCCTAGACCTAAACTTTAATTTCTCGAAGAATCCTGAGCGTCGACGAGCGTCCTTGCCGATTTCTCCAATTTCTTCCGATATTTCCAATCGAGGACATCGAGTGCTAACCTGATATGGAACCTAAAATTATTTCTCAATGAAACATTAGTTGCATGTTTGTTATCATCAAAACCGAGATTAAGACCAAGGTAGAAAACCTTAGGCCAACAACGACGTCTCACTTCAAGCCGCCGGCTTAAAGAGAGGGAGAGAGGAAGAGAGAAGGACTGGCTTGGCTTGGCTCCTCATGACTCGGCTCCAAAGGGGAGGAAGAAGGAGAGGAAGGAGAAGGGATGAAGCTCGGCAGCTCGGCTCTTGATGGCGGCGGCTCCAAGGGGAGAGAGGAGAGGGGCCGGCTGGCGGATGGCTGGCTCCTCTTCTCAATAGTTTGTGTGGCTCCAATGGGGAGCCGCAAGCCAAGGGGAGGGGGTTTTATACTCCCTCCTCAACCCTAACTCATCTAAACCCTTTATCCAACCCGCATCCGCATCAAGTCGAACCCGAACCCGCTAACTTAAATTAACTTAATTAATCTTATTCTCCACATAACCATCCAATACATGCTCACCCACATGCGACATAATTAAACAATTATGCATACGCAACATAAAAATTAAATAAATTAATCTACACAAGCAAAATTACATAACTCATGTTCTTACTTACCCAAGTTCGCAAACTCACACTGGACCATGAGTCGACTCAGCTCGACCTCGAGCTAGTCCGCTAGGCTGGCAAACACACACAATAAATGGAAATTAGAATTAATATCTATATATTCATAAGGAATAGGAATAGACAAGGAATATGAATAGACAAGAAATGAAATAGATGAGAAATAATATTACATTGTTTGGTTGACATTGTAAAATTGGCCAAGAATAGTATTACTTTATTTGGTTAGCACAATGAATAGACAACAAATAGAAAGTTAATTAACCAAAATATTCTTCTTAATAAAACTGAATATATTTACTTTGTGTACTTAACACGAAGAATATATAATAAATTGAGAGGATATGACTAAAATGCCCTCATAAAAATATAATAAATTATATTCTAATTTATTCTAATTAATAATGACATAATAAAAATATGGATCGAAATAATTTATTAACTTAAAATAATAAAACACTATTATTTATTTTATTTTCATAAAAAACAATTGAATCTTCAAAAAATAAAATAAAATATTTATTTAATAATAAAATAATGATTATCTATTTAAGATATGTAATTATTAAAAAAAATTTAACAATTTAATTTTTATATTCATATTATAAATATTGAATGATAATATAGAAAATGACCAAAATGCCCTTCCAAAAATATAATAAATTATATTATAATTTATTTTAACTAATAACAGCATAATAAAAATATGGATTAATGTAAAATAATAAAACTATTATTTATAAATTTTCATAAAAAACTAAATCTTAAAAAATTAATTATTAAAATAATATTTAATAATAATATAATAATTTTCTATTTAAGATAAACAATTATTAAAATTAATTTAATAATTTAATTTTTTATATTATTATGTAATATTATAAATATTGAAGGATAATATAGGAAAATATCATAAGGAATAGACAAATTAATACTATTCCTTGGGTTGAGGTAAGGAATAGTATTCACCATGCATAGAGAATATTATACCTTATCTATTCCTTATGGCCCACCTATTCCTTGTCTATAAGTTGCAACCAAACAAGGGAATAAGTGAGACATAGGGAATAGTATTTGTAATACCCTAGATATTATTCTGATTTTCTGTTATTTATTTTGTGTTGCTAGCCTAGTGGGCTAGTTCGATGTCGAGCCGAGTTGACTTGTGGCCCGGTGCGAGCTTGAGAGCTCAGGTAAGTTGATCCATGGATTTTATATTTTATGTGCTTAATTTATTAAATTATATTGCATGGGTGTACATGTGATTGATGCTTGTATTTAGCATGATGTTAGTTTGGGTTGACGAGTTAGCGGGTTGGATCCGGGCTTGAGGCGGATACGGGTTAGAAAGGGGTTAGGGTTTGGATGAGGTTTGGGAGGGGATTATAAAATCCCTCCTAGGGCTAGCGGCTCCTTATTGGAGCCGCACAAGCCGCTGAGAAAGAGAAAGGATGCACCGCCCCTCTCCCCCTCTCTCTTGGGAGCCAAGCCGCTAGCAGCCGATTCATTCCCCCCCTCCCTTGTGAAGTCGAGTCGAGAGAGAGAGAGAGAGAGAGGAGCCTCAAGCCGCCGCCCCTCCCCCCCCTCCTTCCTTCCTTTCCCTTGGAAGCCAAGCCGCCGACTTGGTGGGAGCCGCCGCCCCCTTTCCTTTGAGGAGCCGAGCTGCTGCCGCTTGATTGAGGCCGAATTCGGAAGTTGTCGATCAGAAAAATTCTCTTTTTCTTTTTCCAAATCAGGTGAGTGGTTTACCTCTCCTTGTCTTGGGTTTCTTTCATGTTTCTTGAGCCGATCTTGAAGATTGGCGGGTTTCTTATCGGGTTTTCCATCGATTCTTGAGTTCTTGCCAATTTCTCTTGTTGCCGTGAAAGAGGGAGCCGAAGATCTCCCCCGTAAGGGGCTCGACAGTCCTAGGACTACCCTAGGGGTGCTCAGCCAAGGTGAAAATAGGGTCGCTCTCAAGGTGTTCGATGAAATGCCTAAAAGAAGTTCTTGATGGTTTTTGAAATCTAGGCTTTGGATTAATTATTTTAATTAAGTTCCTATGATACCAATGCATGATTTGTATCTATGTATAAAATTTCAGCGTATGAATCTATGTTTTGCATGTGAAAAGATTAAATCTTGATGCCATGTATGTTCATGTTTGGGGTTCTTGGTTTTGAATCTTGAGTCTTGATTTAAAGATGATGTGGATGCATGCTAAATTAGGATTAGGAATTATGATTTAATTTTTGTATGATTTATCTTGATGTTATAAATCTGTTGTGGTGGTAATTTAGGATTTATTTACTGTGATTTTTGGATTAATTACTTTGACATGCTAAAAACTCAAACTTGCTGAAAATTCATGCCAAAATTGTTAATTCAAGGATGATTTTGTAATATCTGTTGTGATGCGTATAGTTTACTGAACATAGTCGTGTAACCTATAATTTTAACCAGAAAATATAGTCTGGAATCATATGACACACTTTGAAAATTAGATTCGTCTTGGGTGCACCAGTTTTGGTGCAACATTAAACTGAAAATAAAATCTCTAAAACAAAACCCTAATTTCAGCAATGGAAATTTTAATTATAGAATTAAAATTCAAGGGGCAGCATAATCTGTTAAGAACCAATAAGATAATTTATCTGCATGAAACAAAACCTCATGGGTTGATGATATTACGGGCCTCCCGTCGGGATCGAGCATAGAGTGTTGCGGTGTTTCCCATTAAAGACACCCCTAAAACACCATAGGATACAGTTGACTTAGGTCTTGTTAGCGCCATATTTTTATGAATGGCGGAGAGGCTCGGATAGGAGCCGGATTGCGGGCTTGGCCTGGAAGGTTGGATCATTAATTCCCAACCTGTGTTTAAGGAATAAGTTCGGATGGGTGAATCCTGATTATTCCTGTGATTATTTATGGAACAAGTTCGGATGGGCAAATCCCGATTGTTCATGCGTTTCTTATGGAACAAGTTCAGATGGGCGAATACCGATTGTTCCCAAGTTTTCTTTTGAAATAAATTCGGATGAGCGAATCTCGATTATTCCTGCGCTATCTTTAAAGGTATGATTATATGATAAGCTTGGATGGGTCAATCCTGATTATCCTCATAACCCTTAAGTGTGATTTATTGCCTTAGGGCATGGATGGGCTGAGGCCTATTGTTCTTCACTGCCAAGTGAATATGTTTGCCTTTGAGCATGGGATGGCCAGATGGCTTGTTAGCTATCCATACCACTTATTGCATTATCCCTGTATGAGACAGGTGCATTTATTCATATGATTTATTATGAGCTGACATGTGCATGGAATAGGCTGCGGGGGTATAGGCACGTATACCCTGGCCGGTCATGTGACCCTAAGTTGGGGCATGACAGTATTCCATCCCCCCTCTATTCCATCCCCCCTCTATTCCATCTAACCAAATAATACCTTAGCTTCGAACAATGAATCCTAGCTCCTCTTGATGCCTTGGTGATGAATCAAATTAAGCTTGAAGGCAAACTCAAGAAAGACAAGTTGGAAAGCTAGGGTTTCTCTAAGTAATGACTCAATGAAAGCTTGGGAATGATCAAAGATGACTCAATGAAGTTTAGGAGTGATCAAAAAGTGCAAAGGAAGGCCGGGACATCAGTATTTATAGAGCCATGAAGTGTGCCCGGGTGAAACATTACTCAACGGCTAAAAATAGAGCCGTTTCCGCCTGTCGGTCGTAGGTCCAATCAATCGTCGGTCGACCGATCGAGTGACCGAAGGCATTCTGCCCATTCTGGGCATCGTTCGGTTGACCGAAATGCCTTCTGCCTATTTTCACTTTCTGTTGGTCGACTGAATCCGGGCAGGGCTAAATTCTTGTGTATTTTTTTGAACAGGGTTGATTTTTGGGTTAATAACTTTAAAGCATAAATGTTATATAAGGATTACCCCTCATTTGGATTCAATAAAAATATCTAAAAAATCAAAATTCTTAAGAATCAAAATCTAACTTTTGGGGTCTAGTACAAATTTCCGAAAACCGAAACTTTTATAATCTCCCGGGTCAACTATGGGTAGGTTAAAAGCTTCCAAAAAGCCTTAAAAATATCTCGTTATCTAGTTTTTACCTAAGGAACAATTACCGGGACTTTTGGTGCCAAGAAAATGTCTAGGTCATATAGCCCTCCAATGAGCTCCCTAGGCTTAGTGAATTTCAGGGCCATTTTTTGATTTTCCGATTTTTCATGTTTTGGGGTTCAGGATTGATTTTTGGGCTTCTTTGCATCATCATGAGTATTTACAATTTATCTAGACACCCTAAACCTAAACTCTATCTTCTCGACGAAATTCAAGCGACGACGAGCGTTCTTATTGATTTCTCCGATTCCTTTGATGTTTTCGATCGGGGACGTCGAGCGCTAACCGATATGGAACCTGAAAATAATTCTCCATGAAACATTAGTTCCATGTTTGTTATCATCAAAACCGAGATTAAGACCAATGTTGAAAACCTTAGGGCAACAGTGTACAATTATACTAATGAATTTATTTTCTAATGTTAGACGCGGGTGGAGGATGGAACCGTCCATCGCCCCTCACTGATGGAGATGTTTGAGCGCACTCACCATCGGTGACATGGGGTGGGGGAGTACGTCGATAAGAGGGCCGCGGTCATCGTGGTGAGTATATATATTTGTTTTATGCAATTTTTATTTATAGTAGTTTATATATATGTAGTACTTCAAAAATAAACAAAAAATAAACTCATGTAGGAAACATTCACGAGGACCATGCTCGAGCGCGGAGGAACACCGCAAGGTGACTTTGACCCTGTAGCGTGGGTTGAGGCTACAGGTGGCTGGGACACGGTCGTGTTTATGGCTTTGCGGACAGTGGCCATGCACGAGCCGTGTTAGTGCCACTTGGGGCACCGACCTCTCCCGTTGCGGGTGAGCGGCCCTCAACATCCCGGATGCAGGACCAGAGCAGGATAGTAGCCTTGGAGTCCGAGCTTACACGACAGGACATGCGATGGAGGAGCAGAGACGATCGATGGAGGGGCAGAGACAAATGAATGAAGAGTTGAGACGAGCGATGAAGGAGCAGAGACAGACAATGGATGTGCAGAGACAGATGATGGGAACATGCAGACGCTCCTAACTCAGATTGAATCTCACTCCAGCATTCATATATCTCAGATGTCCAAGTTGTCCTCCTCGTCCCAGTCGCTCGAGACTCCATTGTCTCATCTTCCACCACCTCCACCGTAGCCATGAGATTTTTATTTTAGTGTATTTTGATTACATTTTGATACTTGTTACACTTTGCCTCCATTTGAGGCTTACATTTTGATATTTGTATATATAGCCTCCGTTTGAGATTTATATTGAATCCTAAATTGTGTGGTTGCTTGTATATTGTGTGTTGTGATTGTAATTTGGTTGTTTTAGTGTATTTTGTGTTGTGGTTCTAAATTGTATCGTGTGAAAATTGATGTATACAGGAATGGCCAAAATTTTAATTTTTTTTCAGTTACAGAATATAACATCAGTAACGTCGTACCAACGGTTGACCGTCACTAGGCCGTCATTAAAAGCCTATCGTAACTATCTGATGGCAAGTTATCAAAGTTGTTAATAATATCAACGATGGCTCTGAGCCGTTGCTGATAACTAAATTTCAGCGATAGCTCCAATGATTGTCGCTAATAATTACTTGTGACGGTTGTCTCGTACCATCACTAGTTATCTGAGATGCGCACATACGCGACGACCATTTGCAACAGCGCGCGCCGTCCGTGATAGTCGTTATCGATGACTGAGCAATGTTATTAGTCTGTCGATGAAGCTTATATTTTTAGTAGTGATGATGAAAGAGGGAAACTTCAAAACTTTAATTCAATTAATTTTTTGTGTTTTCTTTAAGACTGTAACTACTGTTTTTTTTGAGGTGTTGATAGGAGTTTAAGTGAGATTGACTACAACAAGGGATTTTAGCTAATAATCTATTCCTTTTCACCATGATTTATTGATAATGGACCACTAGCTTGGTCAAAACCAGCGTCATCATCCAAGATTGACATCTAAACAGTTTGAATGAGCTATTAGCAGATTAAATAATAACCTCTCAATTAAGCTAACAATAATAGACAGGGGTGACCTTTTGACCATCATCAATTTTAGAAGCAATACAAAAACTAGGCAAAACTTGAGAGCATACTTAATTCAAGTATTTATTATATTTGAAGCATTATCATGGACTAATTATTCTGGTGTAGAATATTTTTTTTCCCATTCTTACTTTTACAAGCAATACAAAAACTAGGCAAAACCTGAGAGGTTCTCTGCTATGATTTGAAATAAATTAGGTAGAATAAGGACGGACTAATTATTCTATATATATTATATAATCTACTCTATTTGATTCTTTCTTTTTCTTGATTTTATCTTTCATTCTTTTCAGCAAAATAATTGAGTATTGACTATTTTTTAGGCTATTTGAGACCAATAAATGACAAAAGGAAATGAAATTCAAACTAGTGAAACTCAAAACATTAGTAGTAGCGGAACTCAAGTTGAAAGTGCTCCCACTCTCACAAGTAGGGACATGCAACCAAAGACTCCATCATTAGCTCCACTGCAAGTTCCACCAGAGACTCCATCACTAGCTCCACCACAAGATATGCGCATGATATGTGCGAGAAATATTCATTTATGTTTGATGTTTTGGTAAGTATCTTAGCCTATCTTAAGATTCGAGGATGATTTTTTTTTAAGGGTGGAAGATTGTAATACCCGTGTCCGTATTTTTGATTTCAAGTTGAGACTCAATTTGCGCATCAGAGTGAGTCGGAGAGATCACCAGATACTGCGGTTTGAAGTATGACTTACGCGCTTTCCAAATTGAATTTGTGAGTCAATTATGAGCTTTTTGAAATGAGTAGAGTGTTACAAGCCGGTCAGTGCGATTTGACCAAATTTTAGACTCGTTTGGGTACAAACTCAAGTGTTGGGGCAAATTGATCATTTGACACTTAATTAGATATAATTATAAAATGTTGATTTTTATTTGTGGGAATAGCGGGCGGACAATAGCTTGTGCATGCACCCCAAGAAGGGCCGCGGGCAAACCAAGGAGAAGCAAGGAGGGGTGGTCGGTGGTGCTTGGAGGATTTTGGCGCAATTTTGTCAGTGTCGCGTGGGGATCTTCGTCCAAGGTGAGTGGCCCTAAACATTTAGGGTTTTGCCCTCTTTAGGGTAGCCCCTTGGAGTAAATGAGTTGTTTTGAAGGAACCGAATTCTTGAGTTGATTCTCTTGTTTTTCCAAAGTAAATTGGTTATATGTATGCTTCTTGAGATGCGGTTGGTTTAGGGCAGCCTTGGGTGGTTTGGCCGATTGGAAATCCTTGTTGAAGAGGGTTTTAAGGGCTGTTTTGGTTGTGGGATCGTTCCCCTTAGATGAATTCGTAGAATTTTTCTTGCTCTTGGTGCTTGAAGCCTAGGCTAGTTGAGAATTTAGGGAAGTTAAACCCCATTTTTCTCGTAGGGCATGCGGCCCTAGTAGGGAGGCAAGGCTGCCAATATTCTGAGACCTTAAGTTTAAGGGCTGTGGGTAATAGACGGGAGTACCGAAAATTGTATTCAAGAGCCGGAATCCCTCTTGTAGATGGCAGCATGGAGCAATGTATGATGTGACGTGAGCATGCTCACCAAGTGTTTGGTGAAATATCACACCCACACAATTATGTTTAAATCAAAATCTTTTTTTTAGCTAAAACATTATGATGGTGTGGGGTATATGATTAGAAACCAAGTGTGGTTGTTTTGGCTGAGTTTAAGGGCCGGAGACTCTACAATTATATGGTTGTAAGGAGAAAGACTAAGGGTATGCAAATCTGCCCATAAATCTAAGTAGGCATGTTTGACATGTGTTAAGGAGGCTGAGATGTCATCCGACTTGAGTGAAATGTGGGGATTAGTTCGTAGGATATATGTACAACACCAATACCAAATTTCAGCGGATTCTGAGCCGGGGTTGAGGGTTTAGGAAATTTCTAAAAGACCTTGGTGAATTTGTCCATTCCTGCACTTAGCAGTTTTTATATTAAGTTGATGAGTTTGACGTGACATACAAGGAGCGAGTCGTCGTTCTACGCCAATGATACTTTGGGAAAAGTTGGTAGGACATATGGACAAGCTTACGAATCAAATCTGAGATAATTGGGTGTCACGCCCCAACTTAGGGTCACGTGCCCTGCCAGGGTATATGTGCCCGACCAGGGTATACGTGCCTATAACCCACAGCCTAACCCATGCACATGCCAACTCATAAAGATAACAAAAGAATATCAGCTTTTATCAATAAAAAGAACCAAAATAGATTTTTATTTCAAAACATCAAAGTTTTTAAGTAATAGTTCAAGTGCAGAAATAAATGAACGAACGAGTAACGGTTCTTTTAACAAATAAAAACTGAATAAAATACATGAATGTCCCCACGGGACTACAACTCCAATATCAAATCACAAGTGCATGACCAACTACTACAGACTCGACTATGACCCCTAACTAGGACTGCTATGAGATCATGTGGCTCCTCTGCCCTCCAGCTGCGCCAAGTGCTCCAGCCCACCTCACCGGTCATGCTCTACAAAATAAAAATAAAACGACAACGGGTGAGTTCAAACGAACTTAGTGAGCGGTTCTACCAACCCCACAAAAAATCAAATACAGATATGATGCATAAAGCAAAACTGCCAACTCAAGCAGGAGAGGTCACAATGGAGTGACTAGCTAACAGGCCATCTGGCCACCACCTGCCTGAAGGTAGCCAACACCCAAACGGTAAACACCAACATGCCTAAGCGTACCATGCTCGAAGGCAACAAAACATACTAGGATAATCGGGTAGGCCCTCCTAACTTATCATAATATAAAGAAACTTGACAAAACATACAAGGATAATCAGGTAGGCCTTCCGAACTTTTCCTAATATAAAGAAACTTAGGAAAACATACTAGGATAATCGGGCAGGCCCTCCGAACTTATCCTAAAAAGCACATCGGGAATAATCGGGTAGGCCCTCCGAACTTATTCCACGAGGCCAAATCGGAATAATCGAGATTTGTCCATCCGAACTTTTTCCAATAAATAACGTAGGAGTAATTGGGATTCGTCCATCCGAACTTACCCTTTTAAATATAGAATCTTGGGAACAATCATGATTTGCCCGTCCGAACTTGTTCCACAAGATACGCAGGATCAATCAGGATTTGCCCATCCGAACTTGTTCCACAGGTTGGGAATTAGTCATCTAACCTTCCGGGCCTAGCCCGCAATCCGGCTCCTCAACGAGCCTCTCCGCCATTCATAAAGATATGACGCATCATGACCTAAGTCAAGTCTCTCCTACGGTGTCTTAGGGGTGTCCTTATTGGGAAGCGTCTCAACACTCCAATCCCCGACCCCAACTCCCATACCCGTAATATCATAACCCGTGAGGTTTTATTTCATGCATAACTTTATTTATTGGTTCATAATAGATTATGCTGACCCCTTGCTCAATTTTAATTATGCAATTAAAATTTAGATCACCAAGATTAAGATTTTGTTTTAGGGTTTTGTTAAAGCTTACTGTTGTGCCCAATACTGATGTATCTAATCTGAATTTGGTTTCCAGTGTGTGACCTATGTTTCCAAACTATGTTTTCTGGTCAAAACGATAGGTTACACGACTATGTTCAACAAACTATGCATGTTACAAATAGGATTTCAAAATCAGTCCTAAAACAAATAATTCAGCATGCAGTTTTCAGCCTAATTGAGTTTCAGCATAATAAAGGTAATTAAATCCGAAAATTACAGAATTAAATTCCTTAATTATCAACACAATAGAATTATATCGTTGAGGCAAAACTTCTCAAGAATCAAGTCATGATTGCATGAATCAAAACAATCTTCAAGCAAGAATCAATTCATATGATCAAGAATCTCATATCAAGAACACTCATAGCTTCAAGATCAAATCTTAATTTTTGTAGAACATGCTCCATATCATAAAATCACAGATTTAAATCTAAGGCATGCAACCACAATTCAAGATCCTGAATAGGCAAGCAACTCAAGATATAAACTTCAAGATAAATAAGATCTCTCACTTGAGCATTTCATCGAACACCTTGAGGGTACCCTTGCTTCACCCTTGGCCAAGCACCCCTAGGGTAAACCTAGGGCTGCTAAGCCACAAAGGGAGAGTCTTGGCCCTCGTCCCATGAATCGGCACAAGAACACGGCAATCAAAACCCATGATTCGGTGAGATATCACAAGAATCAAGAAAACGCTCAAATCGGCTCAAAACCATGAAAGAACCCGAGAAAGGAGAGGTAAAACCACTCACATGAATAGGGAGGATTATTAGAGGAGAAATCCTGGACGACGACCCTCAAATTCGGCTTCAAGAGATGGTGGCTCGGCTCCACCATGGAAAAGAAGGGGGCAGCCCTCAAGCCACGGCTCGGCTTCCAAAGGAGAGAAAGAGGAAGAAGAAGAAGAAGGAGGATGAGCTTGGCTTTGGCGGCTATGCTCGGCTGCTCCAAGAGGAGAGAGAAGAGGGACAGCTGGCTGGCGACTCCTCTTCTTCAATTAGTTTGTGTGGCTCCAATAGGGAGCCGTAAGCCAAGGGGAGGGGGTTTTATATGTTGGTGAAATGGCCACACTAGAGCGGGGGTGAGTAGTGTGTTAATTAATCTTATCGCCTAATTCCGATTTTAATCGATTCTTGATTAGTTAGGCTAAGCATGATATTAATAGCAAGCGGAAGCAATAAACACAAACAAAATATCAATGCTACACAATGATTTATAGTGGTTCGGCCCCAATGCCTACTCCACTACCTAAGCACCCCGCTTAGGATTTCCAAACTAGCTTTACTAGATTATATCGTTTCCCTTACAAAGAGGACTTTACACCGAAAAGTCTCCGCTCTCAAACCGAAGGCACTTCCACACCCGGAAGTATCCCACCTTCCTACCGAGAGCACTCTTCCACCTCAACCTAAGGGACAACTCAACTAATTCTAGTAAACTAATTTTACAATGGTGGATTTAAGCCTTAACACCAAGGCAACACCAATTCAATCAACCTAGCACTCTAGGTTTACACAAACTCAAATACAAAGAAATAAACAAAAAAATACACAACTTAATTGAGCAATAAATCTAACAACTTATACTTAGCTCCAAAGAATGAATCCTAGCTCCTCTTGATGCCTTGATGATGAATCAAATCAAGCTTGAAGGCAAACTCAAGAAAAACAAGGTAGAAAGCTGGAGTTTTCAAGAATGGTGGCTCTATCAAGCTCAAGGATCATCAAAATATGGCTCAAAGTATGTTGGATAAGGGGTGGAAGGCTGGCTAAGGCTTCTATTTATAAGCCTTGAGGAGATGGCATGAAACAGTCAACTCAACAGGCGGAAAACTAGCCGTTTCCGTCGTCCGATCGCAGGTCCGATCGATCGTCGGTCGACCGATTAAGCGACCGAAGGCATACTGCCATTTTCTGGCACATTTCAGTCGACCGTTCGTTTGATCGACTTGCCTACTGCCAATTTTTGGTAGCATTTGGTCGACCAAAACTGGGCAGATTGCATTGCTTGTTTTTTTTTTTGCTTGTTTGCTCGATTCTGGGTTCCGTCTTCGCTAAGTCTACTTATATAACATTTCTTAACATTAAAACATAAATGTTATATAAGGATTACCCCCCATTTGGATTCAATAAAAATATCTAAAAAATCAAAATCCTTATGAATCAAAATATAGTTTTTGGGGTCTAGTACAAATTTTTGGAAAACAATTTTTTTTAATCTCCCGGGTCAAATATGGGTCTGCTAAAGGCTTTCAAAAATTCCTTAAAAATACCTCGTTATCTAGTTTTTACCCAAGGAACAATTACCGTCATTTTTTGTGTCAAGAAAATATCTAGGTCATATAGCCCTCAAAGGAGCTCCTTAGGCTTAGTGAATTTCAGGGTGGTTTTCGGGTTTTCATATTTCAGGGTTCGGGTTTGGTTTTTGGGTTCTTTGCATCATAAAGAGAATTACATCACATTCTAGACACCCTAGACCTAAACTTTATTTTCTTGAAGAATCCCGAGCGTCGATGAGCGTCCTTGTTGATTTCACTAATTTTTTCGATCACGAACGTCGTGCGCTAACCGACTTGGAACCTGAAAGTATTTCTCAATGAAACATTAGTTCCATGTTTGTTATCATCAAAACCGAGATTAACACCAAGGTACATAACCTTAGGCCAACATTATACTCCCCCTCAACCCTAACTCCACTAACCCCTTATCAAACCCGCATCCGCCTCGAGCCGAACCCGAACCTGCTAACCCGATTTAACTTAATTAATCCTGCTCCAATTCCATGCTACCATAAGCACCAATCATATGCATATCATAAGAACATAATGAAAAAAAATAACTCAAGCACACGCAATAGGATAATTAAATAAATTCATCATTGTAGAAAAGAAATTGCATATTTCACATTCTTACTTACCCGAGCTTGCAAGCTCGCACGGGACCATGAGTCGACTCGGCTCGACCTCAAACTAGCCCGCTAGGCTGACAAACACGCACAATAAATGGAAACTAATATTAATATCTAGGATATTACAATCCTCCCTCCTTAAAGAAAATTCATCCTTGAATCTCAGCAAAAGAAACTTAAGGACTCACCTGATCGACAAACAACGAAGGATAACACTCCCTCATATCCTGCTCCACCTCCCAGGTGGCCTCCTGCCCGAAATGGTGCTCCCACCTGACCTTAACCAATGGGATCTCCTTGGACCTCAATTTCCTGATCTGTCGATCTAGCACTTCAATTGGCCGCTCCTCATAAGAGACTGCTGAATCTACCTCCACTGCGGTAGGCTCAATTACATGGGACTCATCTCGAATGTACTTCTTTAGCATAGATACATGGAACACCCCTCCGCCTGAGAATAGGAAACGACACAATGAATCTAGGGCTTAGCTTTCATTTTTTACCAAATCTCACCACCCATTTCATAGGGGACACCTTGAGGAACACCATGTCCCCCTTAGCAAACTCTACCTCCCTTTCCTTTCCATCATCATTCATCTTCTGGCGACTCTGAGTTGCCAACAACCTCTCTCTGATTAGCTTCACCTTTTCTACCGCCTCCTCCACTAGGTCAGGTCCCATCATAAGGGAATCCCCTACCTCAAACCAACCTATAGGCGACCTACATCTCCGCCCACACAATGCCTCAAATGGGGCTATCCCGATGCTACTATGATAGTTGTTAGGCAAACTTAATCAGAGGTAAGTGCCTCTTTCAACTGCCCTCCAAATCTATGATACATGCTCTCAACATATACTCCAGCGTCTGAATAGTCTGCTCTGACTGACCATCTGTCTAAGGGTGAAATGCAGTGCTGAACCGAACCTGAGTCCCCAATGCCACTTGGAAAGACTGCCAAAACTCGAGTCGTGAACTCAGTACCTCGATCTGAGAAAGTCATCCTGACCGGTATAAAATGCGACATCTTGGTTAGGTGATCTACCATTACCCAGATAGAATCATTGCTCTTCCCAGACTTTGGCAACCTCGACACAAAATCAATGGTTATCTTCTCCCAGTTCCACTCTGGTACTTCTAGGTTCTAGAGCAACCCTGCCGGCTTCAAATGCTCAGCCTTAACCTGCTGACGCACCAGGCACTTAGATACGAACTCGGCCACCTCTCTTTTCATGTCTTTCCACCAATAATTCTGCCTTAGATCACGGTACATCTTCGTGGCTCCCGGATGCATGGTGTATGTGGACTTGTGAGCTATCTGTAGCACCTGCCTGCGGACCTTGGCCATATCTGGCACCCCTATCCGGTTCTTAAACCTCAGAATGCCCTCTGAGTCAATACCGAACCCATTATCGGCATCGCCCCTCCTAGCCAGATCCTTAGTGAGAGCACTAAAAGCATCCTCCTCCCGCGCTGCTCGTAACATGTCAACCAACATGGAAAGCACCCTCAAGTGAGCCACCAGCGCACCAGAAGCTAAAACTAACAAGACTGCCCCGCCATCCAAACACATGGCCAAATCTTGAGCCAACGACCTCCTCCTGACTGCCAAATGCGCCAGACTGCCCATAGACTTCATGCTCAAAGCATCAGGCACCACATTATCCTTCCTCGGATGGTACATAAAGGTGCAATCATAGTCCTTCAAAAGCTCAAGCCATCTTCTCTGCCTCAGGTTCAACTCCTTCTGGGTGAGCAAATACTGGAGGCTCTTATGATCAGTGTATATCTCACAAGCCTCACCATAAAGGTAGTGACGCCAAAGCTTCAATGCGAACACCACTGCTGCTAGCTCAAGATCATGGGTCAGGTAATTCTTCTCGTGAACCTTCAACTACCTGGAGGCATAAGCTATCACCGTGCCATTCTGCATCAACACACAACCCAAGCCGACTTGGGAGGCATCATAATAAACAACCAACCCTCCCGAGCCCGAGGGTACTGCTAGAATTGGTGCCAATGTCAAGCGGTCCTTGAGCTTTAGGAAGCTCTCCTCGTATAGTCTCTAGAACCATCTACAAGTGCTCAGCATGCTCCTCTATGCTCCTGGAATATATCAAGATATCATTAATGAATACTGTCACAAATTTATCTAAGTATTCCCTGAACACTCGGTTCATTAGGTCCATAAATGCTGCAGGTGCATTAGTCAGCCCAAAAGACATCTCCAGGAACTTAAAGTGCCCATACCTCAACCTGAAAGTAGTCTTGGGGACGTCACTATCTTGAATCCTCAACTGATGGTACCCTGATCGCAAGTCAATCTTAGAAAATCGCTGAGCCTCCTGAAGCTAATCAAATAAATCATCAATCTTGGGCAGCGAGTACCGATTCTTCACCATTACCTTGTTAAGCTGTCGATAATCAATGCACATCCGCATATACCCATCTTTCTTTTTCACAAAGAGCACTGGAACACCCCAAGGCGAAATACTTGGACGAATGAAGCCCAACTCGAGTAGCTCCTGCAACTGGGATTTTAACTCCCTCAACTCAGCTGGTGCCATCCGATACGACGGAATGGAGAGCGGCTTCACCCATGGCTGCAAATCAATGCAGAACTCGATCTCCCTCTCTGGAGGCAACCCTGGCAATTCTTCTGGGAACACATCGGAGAACCCGCATACCACAGGTGTCCCCTCGACGTCCTTGGCCACACCCCCGTCTCTCTCTACCACCGACACAAAGGCCAAGAAGGACTGGCATCCACCCAGAAGTAGCTTCCGAGCCTTGAGGGCTGAAATTGCCATCAATGGATCTCCATTCCTTCACCTTGGAAGGTAAACTGGGGCAATCCGGGCCTACTGAAGGTCACAGTCTTAGCCCTGCAATCCACTGAGGCAAAATGGTCTGCCAACCAGTCCATGCCCAAAATTACATCAAGCTCTAACATCAGCAGGAGTGTCAATTCGGCTATCAACACATGCCCACAAATGACAACCTTGCAGCCCTAAAAGACTATCTCTGCCATCATAGAAACGCCCGTAGGTGTAGACACCTCAAGTGGAGAATCAAGCACAGAAGGTTCCCCTGCCAACTTAGCAGCAAACAAAGCAAATACAAAAGAGTGCGTAGCAGCCGGATCGTACAAGACATATGCAATAGCAGAACCAACAAAATGGTTACCTGACACTACTGCCTTGGACGTTGAGGCTGATCCATCTGAGCTACGGAACCCTCTGACATGGGTGCCTTTCATCTTGTCTGATCAGGCTACTGACTGCCCTTACTTGGACAATCCTTTTTGTAATGCCCAGTCTGCCCACAGCCGAAATATAGCTACGAACATCCCCAGCAAGCCCCCTAGTGCTTCCTGTGACATCGGTTACACTGTTGCGGCCAAGGTCTCCACTGTGAACCTCCAGATGACGCCCCTGGTCCTGAACCCATGTCACCTCTGGAATCGTTATTACCTCTGCCCTGCGGTGGATCTACTATCTTGAAAGTCTCCTCTGAGTGAGCTGGCTGACCCCCCGAAGGCTAAGGCTGAAACTTTTTCTTCTAGGGACCATCATGCCTGTCTGTCGGTACTAGTGCCTCCTTTCGAAGCGCCTCATCTACGACTCGAGCAAATGAAGTGTCCTCCGTGTAATGGATCAGTCTGGCAATCTATAGCCTCAACCCCTCAACAAACCTCTTGACCCTGGCAGTCTCTATGGCCATCAAGGTGGGATGGTACTTCGAGAGTCAAGTGAACTCCATCTCATAATCTGTCACCGATATACTGCCCGTATGACGCAGCAGCTCAAACTCTTTCGCCTGCCTGTCCCGGACGCTCATCGGTAGGTACTTCTCCACCATAGTAGTTCTAAACTCCTCCAAGGTAGGGGGTGGTGCATCTGATGTTCTACGGTCCATCCAGGTGTGAAGCCAATCCTTGGCTGGACCTCTCAGTTGTAACTCGATCAGTCGAGCAATCGTCTCAGAAGAACAACCAAGCTCCCTGCACAGCTCATAGCAATCTCCCAGGAAACTGGTGACCTCCATCCACTGGTCTGTCCCTGTATACTCTGGTGGCCTGAATGCAACAAAATCTACATATGAAGGTGCTCTGGGGCTCTGACCACCGGTGCCACTGGCTGGGCCACCTCTGGTGCTGCCGGTACTAGTTGTGGCTGTTGCCTCAACTCCTGCTCCCTACGGAGCACCTCAGTCAGTTCAGCCACTCGGGTCTGCAACTGAACAACCATAAGATCCTGTCCCACATACTCTCGGGCCTGCGGTGGTCTCCCGCGACCCCGTCCCTGGCCTCGGCGCTCAGTAGAGTTGTTGTCACTACCGCTCCTTGCGGCATCAAAGGCCTCCATCAATCTAGAATCACTTGAAAGCAAATATCAAAATTTAGACAATTTAATTCACCCTAAGTCGTTAAGTAACTTAACCACAAGTCGCGCTGAGGTGCAGACTGAGCCCATTGATCTCATAGCATACCCCTACCGTATACTGACATGCTAGTAATACCCCATACGGTGACAACTCTAGGTCGTAGTCAGACCGAACCACATGCTCTGATACCAACTTTGTCACGCCCCAACTCAGGGTCACGTGATCGGCTAGGGTATACGTGCCTATACCCCGTAGCCTAACTCATGCACATGCCAACTCATAAAGATAATAGAAGAATATCAGCTTTTATCAATAAAAAGAACCAAAATATATTTTTATTTCAAAACATCAAAGTTTTTAAGAAATAGTTCAAGTGAGGAAATAAATGAACGAACGAGTAACAGTTCTTTTAACAAATAAAAACTAAATAAAAGACATGAATGTCCCCACGGGACTACAACTCCAATATCAAATCACAAGTGCATGACTAACTACTTCAGACTCGACTACGACCCCTAACTAGGACTGCTATGAGATCATGTGGCTCCCTGCCCTCCAGCTGCACCAAGTTCTCCAGCCCACCACACCTATCAGGCTCTGCAAAACAAAAACAAAAGCAAAACGACAACGGGCGAGTTTAAAAGAACTCAGCGAGCGGTTCTACCAACTACCACGAAAAACCAAATGCAGATATGATGCACAAAACAAAACTCCTGACTCAAGCAGGAGAGGTCACAATGGAGTGACCAGGTAACAGGCCATCTGGCCACCACCGGCCTAAAGGCAACCAACACCCAAATGGTGAAGATCAATAGGCCTACGCGTACCATGCCCGAAGACAAGAAAACATACTAGGATAATTGGGTAGGCCCTCCGAACTTATCCGAATATAAAGAAACTCCACAAAACATACTAGGATAATCGGATAGACCCTCTGAACTTATCCTTATATAAAGAAACTCAGGAAAATATAGTAGGATAATCGGGTAGGCCCTCTGAACTTATCCTAAAAAGCACATCGTGAATAATCGGGTAGGCCCTCCGAACTTATTCCACGAGGCCAAACCGGAACAATCGAGATTTGCCCATCCGAACTTGTTCCAATAAATAACATAGGAGTAATCGAGATTTGCCCATCCAAACTTACCCCTTTAAATATAGAATCTTGGGAACAATCAGGATTTGCCCGTCCGAACTTGTTCCACAAATACGTAGGAACAATCGGGATTTGCCCATCCGAACTTGTTCCATAGGTTGGGAATTAGCCATCCAACCTTCCGGGCCTAGCCCGTAGTCCAGCTCCTCAACGTGCCTCTCCGCCATTCATACAGATATGATGCATCATGACCTAAGTTAAGTCTCTCTTACGGTGTCTTAGGGGTGTCCTTATTGGGAAGCTTGTCAACACTCCAATCCTCGACCCCAACTCCCAAACTCGTAATGTCATAACCCGTGAGATTTTATTTCATGCATGACTTTATTTGTTGGTTCATAACAGATTATGCTGGGCCCTTGCTCAATTTTAATTATGCAATTAAAATTTAGATCACAAAGATTTGGATTTTGTTAAAGCTTACTGTTGTGCCCGATACTGATGTATCTAACTGGAATCTGGACTCCAGAGTATGACTTATGTTTCCACACTATATTTTCTGGTCGAAATGATAGGTTACACGACTATGTTCAGCAAACTATACACGTTACAAACAGGATTTCAAAATCAGCACTAAAATAAATAATTCAGTATGTAGTTTTCAGCCTAATTAAGTTTCAGCATAATAAAGGTAATTAAATCCGAAAATTACAGAATTAAATTCCATAATTATCAACACAATAGAATTATATCGTTGAGGTAAAACTTCTCAAGAATCAATTCGTGATTGCATGAATCAAAACAATCTTCAAGCAAGAATCAATTCACATGATCAAGAATCTCATATCAAGCACTCATAGCTTCAAGATCAAATCTTAATTTTTGTAGAACATGCTCCATATAAAAAAATCACAGATTTAAATCTAAGTCATGCAGCCACAATACAAGATCCTAAATAGGCAAGCAACTCAAGATATAAACTTCAAGATAAACAAAATGTCTCACTTGGGCATTTCATCGAACACCTTGAGGGAACCCTTGCTTCACCCTTGGCCGAGCACCCCTAGGGTAAACCTAGGGCTGCAGAGCCACAAAGGGAGAGTCTTGGCCCTCCTCCCACGAATTGGCACAAGAACACGACAATCAAAATCGATGATTCGGCGAGATATCACAAGAATCAAGAAAATGACCAAATCGGCTCAAAACCACGAAAGAACCCGAGAAAGGAGAGGTAAAACAACTCACATGAATAGGGAGGATGATTAAAAAAAGAAATTTCGGACGACGACCCTAGAATTCAGTTTCAAGAGATGGTGGTTCGGCTCCACCAAGGAAAAGAAGGGGGCGGGGGGTGGGAGGGTGGCTCCTCCTCAAGCCACGACTCGGCTTCCAAAGGAGAGGAAGAAGAAGAAGAAGGAGGAGGAGGAGATTGGCTTTGGCGGCTAGGCTCGGTGGCTCCAAGAGGAGAGAGAAGAGGGGTGGCTGGCTGGCGGCTCCTCTTCTTCAACTAGCTTGTGCGGCTTCAATAGGGAGCCGCAAGCCAAGGGAAAGGGGTTTTATACTCTCCGTCAACCCTAACTCCACCTCAAGCCGAACCCGAACCCGCTAACCCGATTCAACATAATTAATGCTATTCCAATCCCATGCTACCAAAAGCACCAATCATATGCATATCATAACAACATAATGAAAAAAAATAACTCAAGCACATGCAATAGGATAATTAAATAAATCCATCATTGCAGAAAAGAAATGGCAAATTTCACATTCTTACTTACACGAGCTTGCAAGCTCACACCGGACCATGAGTCGATTCGACTCGACCTCAAACTAGCCCGCTAGGCTGACAAACACGCACAATAAATGGAAACTAACATTAATATCTAGGATATTACAATCCTCCCTCCTTAAAGAAAATTCATCCTTGAATTTCAGCAAAAGAAACTTAAGGACTCACCTGATCGACAAACAACGAAGGATAACACTCCCTCATATCCTGCTCCACCTCCCAGGTGGCCTCCTGCCCGAAATGGTGCTCCCACCTGACCTTAACCAAGGGGATCTCCTTGGACCTCAATTTCCTGATCTCGATTAGCTACTCCTCATAATAGACCGCTGAATCCACCTCCACTGCGGTAGGCTCAATTTCATGGGACTCATCTCGAATGTATTTCTTTAGCATAAATACATGGAACACTGGATGCACTCGGTCCATACTGCGAAGTAAAGCCAACTCATAGGCCACAACTCCCCTGTGCCTGAGAATAGGAAACGACCCAATGAATCTAGGGCTTAGCTTTCCTTTCTTACCAAATCTCACCACCTCTTTCATAGGGGATACCTTGAGGAACACCATGTCCCCCATAGCAAACTCTACCTCCCTGGCCTTTCCATCAGCATACATCTTCTGGCGACTCTAAGCTGCCAACAATCTCTGTCTGATTAGCTTCATCTTTTCTACCACCTCCTCCACCAGGTCAGGTCCCATCATAAGGGAATCCCCTGCCTCAAACCAACCTACAGGTGACCTGCATCTCCGCCCATATAATGCCTCAAATGGTGCCATCCCGATGCTGCCGTGATAGCTATTATTGTAGGCAAACTCAATCAGAGGTAAGTGCCTCTCCCAACTGCCCTCCAAATCTAGGATACATACTCTTAGCATATCCTCCAGCGTCTAAATAGTCTGCTATGACTGACCATTTGTCTGAGGGTGATGTCTGAGGGTGAAATGCAGTGCTGAACCGAACCTGAGTCCCCAATGCCTCCTGGAAAAACTGCCAAAATTGAGCCGTGAACTAAGTACCCTGATCTGAGATGATCATAACATGAATACCATGATATGCAATGATCCGATCCAAGAACAACCTCGCATACTGCTCAGCTGAAAAGATCATCTTGACCGGTATAAAATGCGACGTCTTGGTTAAAGAGGGTTGTGATGCTTGTTGTTCTTGCTTAATAAATATAGTTTTGTGAGATTTATTTCATGGATTATGAATATGATGTGATGGAAATTTTGGGTGTTATATTCTATAAATTTTTGGATTTAATTTCCTTATTATGCTGAAAACTTCATGCTGTGTTGATGAATCAGGGTTGATTTTAAAATCTTGTTTATGATGTGCATAATTTACTGAATATAGTCGTGTAACCTATCGTTTTGACCAGAATACATAGTTTGGAAACATAGGACACACTTTGGAGTTATATACATCAGTTTCGGGCTTAATAGAAAGCTAAAACAAAACCCTAAAACAAAACCCTAATCTTGGTGATCTAAATTTTAATTGCATAATGAAAATTTAGCAAGTGGTCAGCATAATCTGTTATGAACCAACAAATAAGTTATGTATGAAATAAATCCTCATGGATTATGACATTACATGTCTAGGAGTTGGGGTTGGGTATTGGAGTGTTGAGACGCTTCCCCATTAGGACACCCCTAAGACACCGTAGGAGAGACTTGTTCCCAACCTGTGGAACAAGTTCGACTGGGCAAATCCCGATTGTTCCTGCGTATCTTGTGGAATAAGTTCAGATGGACAACTCTTGATTGTTCCTAAGATTCTATATTTAAAGGAATAAGTTCAGATGGGCGAATCCCGATTATTCCTACGTTATTTTTGGAATGAGTTCGGATGGGCAAATCCCGATTGTTCCGGTTTGACCTCGTGGAATAAGTTTGGAGAGCCTATCTCGATTATTCCCGAGGTATTTTTAAGGAATAAGTTCAGATGGGAAAATCTCGATTATTCCTGTGATATTTTAAAGGGGCAAGTTCGGATGGGCGATTCTCGATTGTTCCTACGCGTCTCGTGGAGCAAGTTCAGACGGGCCTATCCCGATTGCTCCCGAGTTTCTTTATATTAGGATAAGTTCGGAGGGCCTACCTGATTATCCTGCCCGTTTGGGTAGGCTTAGGCCTGTTGATCTTCATTG
Source organism: Canna indica (assembly GCA_034359265.1). NCBI lineage: Eukaryota > Viridiplantae > Streptophyta > Magnoliopsida > Zingiberales > Cannaceae > Canna > Canna indica. The sequence goes on from CP136893.1 coordinate 44,907,384, forward strand.
TTTGGGTGTTGGCTGCCTTTGGGTAGGTGGTGGCCAGATGGCCTGTTAGCTGGTCACTCCCTTGTGATCTCTTCTACTTGAGTCAGGAGTTTTGCTTTATGCATCATATTTGTGTTTGGTTTTTTGTGGGGATTGGTAGAACCGCTCTCTGAGTTCTTTGAACCCACCCGTTGTCGTTTTGCTTTTGTTTTGCAGAGCCTGACCTGTGAGGTGGGCTGGAGCACTTGGCGCGGCTGGAGGGCAGATGAACCATATGATCTCATAGCAATCCTAGATGGGGGTCGTAGTCGAGTCTGTAGTAGTTTTGTCATGCACTTGTGATTTGATGTTGGAGTTGTAGTCCCGTGGGGACATTCATGTCTTTCATTCATTTTTTATTTGTTAAAAGAACTGTTACTCTTTGGTTCATTTATTTCCGCACTTGAACTATTTATTAAAACTTTGATGTTTTGAAATAAAAATCTATTTTACTTCTTTTTATTGATAAAAGCTGTTGTTCTTCTGCTTTCTTTATGAGTTGGCATGTGCATGGGTTAGGCCGCGGGGTATAGACACATATATCCTGGCCGGTCACGTGACCCTGAGTTGGGGCGTGACATTTAACCTTAACTAATTCAAGTTCCAACCTAGCTCAAGGTACTTATAGTGAATGTAAGAAGGAAATATGCTAAGATGCTAACGAAGCAAGTAAGCAATATGGCAAAGCAATTCAAGACTCCAATTAAACAATGCTAATAAGGGATTTAGAGTGGTCCGGGAACCTTCCCTACTTCACTATCTTGGTTCACCACCAAGGATTTCACAACCACTTTGTACTAACTTATTTTTTCCTATAAATGAGGATGAACCAAGACCTTATCACTACAACAAAAGCTTGAATTAGAGACAAATTTTTAGAAACAATTAATTGTTTATTTCTAAATATAAGATTTAGAGGCAAACAAAAAAAATGCCTTTAATACTTGTAGTTAATTTTTTATAATAAATCTTTAGATTCTAAATGTGTTATGTAATTAAAAAGTTAATTAAATATCTTAAAATTTTAGAAAAAAGACAACTAATGGTGGGCCCATCTCCTTAATTATTTCTCCGGCTCCTCCCTCCTCTTTTCCCAATCCCGCTTCTTCTTCCCAGTCTCATTTTTTTGGCACCACACGCCACTCCTCCAGTCCCTTTTCCCAATCCCTTTGCTTTTGCTTCTTCTTCCCAATCTCATTTTTTCTTCTGCTTCTTGTGATTCCAATGTTGGTTCTCTCCCTTCTTGTGATTCTTGTGATCCCATCGATTCTCATCTCCTGCTTCTTTTGAATCTGAATCGTTCCATCTTTAACGCCTTCCCATCTCTTCCCCATCCTAGCTGTCGGTTCCCTATCACTAATGCTATTGGGATGTGATTTGAAATAGCGTAATGGAAATAGCAATTAAAAATTCAAACCATCCCGAAACAATGATCTACTTTAGCAATATTTAACAAAATCAATCTACGAGTAGAAGGAGAAGGTATACCTTATACCATGGTTGGATTGAGTGCTCCTATTCCCGTTTCAAGACACACACACGCACGTCCTCCAATGAAAGTCCATACCAGGCATCTCGCGACAAGGGGGCAGTGAACAATCAGACTCATAGTGGCTCAACGAAGATGCTTTCTCAAATCCCGAAACCTCAAGAGCTAGGCTGACCCTTCCACCAAGAATCGGGTTCCAAAATGAGAGGAAGAGGAGATGAGAAAGCCACGGAATGAGAAGGTAGATGAAAGAATACCATGGAACGAGGATGAAGTAGGTGACACACCCAAGTAGAAGACACCTTCAATTTGGCTTCGCAAAAGACCGGGAAGGAGGAAGTAGATGGCCGGCCACCAAGGGAGAGGAGGAGCGATTCCTTAGAACTTTTCCACTCAAGAACCCTATCAAGAATCAGGTTCTTAGTCCCCTCCAAAATGAAAAGCTAATTTGCTTAACCCCTCAAGAAGGTTTGGCCACCAAGGATTTATAGGGGGCATGGGCGGCTACAAGAGTAGACCCGGCCCCCCTAAAAACTCTCTCCCCGGAATTCAAAAATAATTTATATTTAATGGCTTCTTAATTAATTCAAAATTAATTAAATCCAATTAAATATAAACTTTAATTTATCTCCATAAATTAAGAGCCTATAAACAATTATCTAGATAAACCAATCCCCTAAACAATAGGAACGAGATTTATCTAAATAATTCGAATTCCTATTAATTAATAGAATTATGATTTATCCTCATAAATCATATATGTATTAATTTTATGATTTATCTTCATAAATCAAATTCCTATTAATTATGATTTATCCAAATACATTAATTCCTAATTAATTGGTTAGGCTCATGGTTAGAAACTAATTTTCTCACCATGTATTTTTTATTCAAAATCAAATTATATTTAATTCATAATTAAATACATTCCTGGTCAAGTAGTTAATTAAATATTTAATTCATAATTAAATTTAGTCAACTACATAAAATATTATCATGTGACAATCCCTACAATTTAGGGATGCCCTACAAATTGGAGTTGCCGAGGAACTCCTTCCTTGCGCATTTGTTCCTATAGGAAATATCTTTCCTATCATATTCGTAAACAAGATCCTTGATCGAGTTGCAGCATGTCTATGCTAGTAGACATATAGGGCCGCATTCGGACTTTATCTTATAAGGTCCATTACGAGGTTAGCCTGTTATGTGTGACCCATTGGGCCTCACACTAAGCCAGTAGTGAGTTGTGCATAACGGAGAGTCGGATCCGGTAGAACAACATCTATTCGAAACTTACGAGCCTCCACTAAAACCCCTTTAGTGTGGTCATGAGAGACTTCACTCACAAGTCAAGATTGACGTCTAGCAACGTGTCATGACTACCCGGATAGTGTGAGGTTCAATCTACGGGGATCGAATGCCTTTCGGTGATTAGTTATCAAGAAACTAAGTCCCTCAGTTACAATGTCCCGAATATGGCTAGGGTACAGAAGAAGTGTCAAACCCTAATACCGATTCATATATATTTTGCCTGCCAAGTCGTCATCTCAATAATGACATGTTAGAAACCTTTTTTCGACATTCATATCTATTATGGCAAGAGATTCCTGAGTCGACACTTGCAGGGACACATAGGACATTATCTCCTCTCACTAGGAGTAACTAATTCCATATTGGTTGCTCACAAACCTTCATGGGCGTTGTCCTATGCCAGAGGTATCCGACTCATGACATTGAAGGCCTCGTAAGGATAAGTCAAAAGCAATGGGTCGACACTCTCAAGGTAACCATGACAACCTTAGGTCCAAGGACTACTTGCACCTACTATCACCCAAGGAACATCCCATCGACACTCATATAAGGATTCTATTCTGTGTTCCTCGTGTAGGTCCGTTCAGTGGACTCATTCGCTAATGAACACTTGCACTTGTACATTAAATGATGGCTCATAGGTAACTGTGAGATCAGCTACCCCTTATCGTATAAGGCATGTACCAAGTGCGAGGCATGGACCGCATCATATCTAGCAATGTGCGATTCCTCCTTTCAAACACTCCATTATGCTGTGGTGTGCCAGGAAGGGTCCATTTGGAGACAATCCCATTGTCCTTGAGATAACTTAGGAACTCAATGGATAAGTATGAAAGGAATAATGCCCTTGAGCCAATCATATATCGATATGTTTAGGGACTATTCAAGGGTAATCGACTTAATGCGGCAACTTTTTCATCATATGCTGCATCTTTATTCATAAAGATTTTGATGAACCCCATGAACCCGAGCAAATGATTCTTAGGCCATGATGAGAATATTCCAATGAGACTTGGAATCCAAATGCCCATGTTCTATATGTTCCTAGTCGCAGGATCACCAATTAGGGGATTGGTGATTCCGGATGGACTAGTGCACTTGGTACATCCCCTATACGATAAGGGGTAGCTGATCTCACTATGAACCGTCATTAATGTACAAGTGCAGGTGCTCATTAGGGAATGAGTTAACTGAATGGACTTTCACAAGGAACACAAAATGGAATCATTACATTAGTGTCGATAGGATGTTCCTCGGGTGATAGGATGTGCAAGTAGTCCTTTGACCTGAGGTGTCATGGTTATCTTGTGAGTGACAACCCATTGCTTTGGTTCTATCCCTACGTGGCCCTCAGTGTCATGTGCCAGGTATTATTGGGCCTTGAGAAGCATTCATGGAGGTAGGTGAGCAACCAACATGGAATCGGTTACTCCGAGTGAGAGGAGATAATGTCCTATGTGTCCGAGCAAGTGTCGACACGGGAATCTCTGGCCAGAGTAGACATGAAAGTCAGGAAGATGTTTTTGATGTTTCATTATTGAGATGACATCTTGGTGGGTGAAATACATATAAATCATTTTTAGGGTTTAACACTTCTTCCGTACCCAAGCCGACTTCGGGACATTGTAACCGAAGGACTTAGTTTCATGGTAACTAATAACCAAAGGGCGTTCGATCCCTATAGATTGAACCTCACACTATCCGGGTAGTCATGACACGTTGCTAGACGTCAATCTCGACTTGCTAGTTGAGTCTCTCACGACCACACTAAAGGGGTTTAAGTGAAGGCTCGTAAGTTTTGAATAGAAGCCTTTCTATCGGATCTGACTCTCCGTTATGCACAACTCACTACTAGCTTAATGTGGAGCCCAATGGATCACACACAACAATCTAACCTCGTAACAGACTTTATGAGATAGAGTCCGAATGCGGCACTATATGTCTATAATATCCTAGATATTATTATTTAATTCTATTACTGTTGTGATTGTTGTGCGAAATCCAACACTAGAAGGGGGGGTTGAATAGTGTCAGTCCCCTTTTACAATTTTCTTTTACTCAATTTTATCTTCTTAATGCAATTGTTCTTTGATGGTTGATATGATCTCAATTCAATGTGAATGATAAAAGCAAGTAAATAAACAATGCAAACAACAATATTTATAGTAGTTCGGCCAACCGCCTACTCCACTACCTTGGCTCCTTACCAAGGATTTCTAAACACTACTTTATAGAATTTATGTTTCCCTTTGAATACACTTGAGAGGACACCCTTCTCCGTCACTTGGAGAACATCTCAATCCTATTCACCTAGGCAAAACACAATTCTACATAGTTTACCCTAAGTGTTTCCTAGCAAACCTAACAAGCTATCTCAAACTAGAAAACAAGATACAATAAGGATCAAATACAAGGTAAGAGCTAAGAAATCAAAGATTAAACCAAGCTTCTTTCCACCGCCTTCTTGTCTTCAACTCGCAAGATGATGACTCCAAGGATTGCAACCAAGTTGAAGTAGAAAGAAGCAGCGCCTGGATTTGCAATTGAGGATGGAAGCAGAGGGCGTGTGCAGGTGAAGGTCTTTGAAGGCTTTAAAGAACTCTTTTAATGCTCAAGTAAGATTGCAAAAAGTGTTTAATGAAGTTTGGTGAGGGGTATTTATAACCCCTCACCCGAACGGATCGTTCAACGGGCAAAAAGTCGACCGTTGAGCCCGTTCGGTCGAGGCTGGTCGATCTGTCGGTCGATCGACGGATCGACCGCCTAGTGCGACTGCTCGTAGCTGAGAGAGGTCGGTCGACCATCGGGTCGACCGCCAACAAATCTTCTGACATTTGGTCAACCCATTGGTCGATCGAATTACTGCACCGAATCACGAGAATGAGGCCATCTTTAGGTCGGTCGACCGCTACCTTTCTGCCAATTTTTCGCCTCTGTCGGTCGACCAACTGGTCGACAGATGCAGCCCTGTTGTTTAGCCTTCGCCACATTCGGTCGATCGATTTGTCGACCCGATGGCTTTTGCCAGATTTTTGCGATCTTCGGTCGACCAGTCGGTCGACCGAATGGGCTGCAATGCTATATTGCCTTGTTCGATCGACCGAAGCCAGGCTAAGGATGACTTCTTCCTTGTATTTTTGCATACCTTTTCTATGGGTTTGGTTACCAAGTTTCAACTTGGATAACCTTACATTTTAGGCTTGGGATAAACTATCCTAGGGACGTATTACATTAAATCTACTTGACTTAATCCCGAGCCTTTCTCCAATGATTTCTTTTTCCGTTTCTTTGACGATCTTTTCCGTCGTCCCGTTTGAACGGATTTGGCATGCGTATTGCAACCTCAATTTGAACTCAAAACTTCACACTTGGATTAAATACGTGTTTGTTATCATCAAAATAAAGATGGAGGCTTAAGAGAGACCCTTAAGCCAACAATCTCCCCCTTTTTGATGATGACAAACATAACATAATTTTTTTTAAAAAAAATATAAGCATTTGTGAGTTTGAGTTCAAGAGTTAGGGTATGCAAGATAAATACTTTGGCCTATTCATTCAACTTTCTAACTTAGCATATACATCCAACTTCTTATGACTCAACCTATGCTCCCCCTATCAATGTGCATATACAATTATCTATAGCTTGACCTATGCTCCCCCCTACCATTGTGCATGTCATTTAAACAAAATTAACTCCCCCTAACTATATCTCTTCTCCTTAACTATAAAATCACACTATCTATATGCATCATGAAAACCAAGTGTGACCTTACTTTTTCTCCCCCTTTTGACATCAATCAAAAAGGGTAAGAATTAAGGTAGAATTAATGAAACTTCATCATAAAACCAAAAAAAAAAAACCCGAGAAAGCCACATAAAAAAAAAAACCAAGTATCATCTATCACTATAGTCCTTCCCATTAATGTAAGCCTATAGAAGACAAACACCAATAGATCGCAAAGCCCCACTACAGAGCAATACAGATGATACTTTTTATAGAATGCAAGTTTTGAAACGATGTAAATTTTGAAGAAAATACTCTTTAATCACAAGGTGAAGCACAAATTCCTAGTTGCATCGTTAAAGTTGTGAAACTTTCTTCAACTAAGGGTTTTGTAAATATATCGGCAAGTCGTTTATCGGTGGATACAAATTCTACCGTTATATTTCCCTTAGCTACATTATCCCTAAGAAAATGATGTCTTAAATCAATATGCTTAGTTCTAGAATGTAAAATGGGATTTTTGGTTAAATTAATTGCACTAGAATTATGACAATGTATAGGTATGCAAGAATACCTAAGTCCATAGTCTAAAAGGGTTTGTTTCATCCAAAGGACTTGCGCACAACAACTAGCCGCGGCGATGTATTCCGCTTCAGTAGTTGAAAGCGCAATCGAGTTTTGTTTCTTTGAGAACTAAGAAACAAGACTTGCTCCTAAGAATTGACAACACCCACTAGTGCTTTTCCTATCTACCTTACATCCGATAAAATCAGCGTCCGAAAAACCGATTAAATCAAATGATGCATGACATGGATACTATAATCCTAAGTCAACCGTGCCCTTTAGATATCTCAATATACGTTTTACCGCACTTAAATGAGACATCTTGGGGCAAGATTGAAACCTAGCACATACACATACGCTAAACACGATATCGGGTCTACTTGCGGTTAAATAGAGGAGATTATCGATCATACCTCGATATTGTTTTTCGTCCACTTTAATGCCCTCTTCATCTTTGTCAAGCTTGATGGATGCGCTCATAGGTGTAGAAGCTATCTTGGCTTCATTCATCCTAAACCTTTTGATGAGCTCCTTTGTGTACTTAGCTTGATTGATGAAGATCCCTTTGTTGGTTTGCTTGATTTGGAGACCAAGCATGAAGGAGAGCTCTCCCATCATACTCATCTCAAATTCATCCTGCATATACTTAGCAAACCACTCACAAAGCATTTCATTAGTGGCACCAAAAATTATATCATCAACATAGATTTGAACTAGTAGCATGTCATTTTCATGGTGCTTAATGAAAAGTGAAACATCCGCTTTTCCTATATCAAAACCTTGTTCAATTAAGAAAATAGAAAGTCTTTCGTACCAAGCCCCAGGGGCTTGTTTTAAACCATATAAAGCCTTTTTGATTTTGAAAACATGATTTGGAAACTCAAAACTTTCAAACCTGGGGGGTTGTTCAACATAAACTTCTTCATTTATAAAACCATTTAAAAAAGCACTTTTTACATCCATTTGAAAGAGTTTAAAACCTTAAAGCTAGCATATGCTAAAAGCATCCTAATTGCTTCTAATCTAGCTACGGGAGCATATGTTTCATTATAGTCTATTCCTTCTTGTTTGTTGTACCCTTGTGCCACTAGCCTAGCTTTGTTTCTAATAACTAGTCCTTCTTCATCTAGCTTATTACTAAATACCCACTTGGTTCCAATAATGGTTTGATCACTAGGTCTAGGCACTAAGTCCCATACATCATTTCTATCAAATTGGTTGAGTTCTTGCATAGCTAATACCCAACACTCATCTTCTATAGCTTCCTTAACATTCTTAGGCTCTACTTGAGAAACAAAAGCTACATATTGGCATAAATTTTTATGTTTAGAATGTGTTACCACTCCCGTTGAAGGCTCTCCAATGACTTTGTCTATTGGATGATCTCTTACCAATCGGTATCCCTTAGGGAGAGGTGGTAGAGCTTCTTCTTCTTCTTCATCTTCAACTTGAGGTTGACTTCAGGATGAAGGTTCTTCATGTTGGGTTTCCTCATTATCTTCATCCTCCACTTCCTTATCATGAAGTGTGAGATCCTCAAGCTCCTCACCTACATTCACAATCTTGATATTTCTTGAAGAATCATTAGTTTCATTGAAAGTAACATGCATGGATTCTTCAACAATCATTGTCCTACGGTTATAAACTCTATAAGCCTTAGAGTTAGTAGAGTAACCTAGGAAAATTCTTTCATCGGATTTAGAATCAAATTTTCCTAAATTCTTTTTAGTATTTAAAATGAAAATATCCCACATTTGGGATTTTACCATTCCAAAGCAAAAAAGGTGTTTTCTTTATTTTTGGTCTTAATAAAACTCGATTAAGAACATAACACGAAGTATTTATAGCTTCGGCCCAAAAATATTTAGGCAAATTATTTTCGCATAACATAGTCCTAGCCATTTCTTGTAAAGTTCTATTCTTCCTCTCAACCACCTCATTTTGTTGAGGGGTCCTAGGGGAAGAAAAGGTATGTTGAATACCTAGATCATCACAAAATTCGGAAAATTTTTCATTTTTAAACTCCCCTCCATTGTCACTCCTAATTTTCAAAATAGAAACTCCTTTTTTATTTGAAACTTTCTTTGCACATTTTTTGAAAAACTCAAAAGCTTCATTTTTCTTAGCCAAAAAGAAAACTCAAGTAAATCTAGAAAAGTCATCAACCAATACATAACAATAAAGCTTTCCACCTAGACTAGCTACATCACATGGACCAAAGAGATCCATTTGCACAAGCTCAAGAATTCTAGATGTACTAACTTGATTAATACTATGGAATGATTATTTTACTTGCTTACTAAGTTAACATGCATCACAAAGTTTATCTTTTTCAAACTTTATCTTTGGTAATCCTTTTACTAGGTCTTTCCTAGATATCTCTTGGATGAGGCTCATGCTAGCATGTCCTAGCCTTCTATGCCACAACCAAGAGTCATTTTCCATGGCAACTAAGCATCTAATATGAGGATTAGCCAAGACATTTAATTCTAGGGTGTATACATTTTCTTGCCTATTTCCTATGAACATGATATCATTTGAGGGTGTACTTCTAATAATGCATTTAGATGCCTCAAAGATAATTATGTACCCATTATCACATAATTGGGATATGCTAATCAAATTATGCTTTAAACCATCAACTAACAAAACATTTTTGATACATGGGTAAGGGAGTATACCTATGTCACCAATGCCAACAATCTTACCTTTGGCATTGTCTCTACATGTGACATGTCCACCATCTTTACTTGATAGGGTTGCAAACAAATTGATGTCTCCCATCATGTGCTTGGAGCAATCGCTATCCAATATCCAAGTACTCCTACTTGGTTGAGGATGCTTCTCCATCTATAAAAGGAGAAAAAACTTCCTTAGGTACCCAAATTTTCTTGGGTCCTTGGGTGTTAGTCAATTTTGAAACCCATGTGAATCTTGCATATGAGTTCCTTCTTAATGCACAATCTTTTGCCATGTGGCCAAAAATACCACAAGAAAAATAATTTCCATAAAATTTTCTTTGTGTGTGTGTGAGAGCATGGGAGTGTGATGATTTCTTTTTATTGATAACTTTTGGCATGGCATTTTGAATAGTTGTCATCTTTTCATTGAGCATGCAAAGTTCCCTTTTTAATGTAAGCATGCTAACATTTAAATGCTCTATTGTATCACATAAATACTTATTTTCTTTTTCTAGTTTTTCATTGTCAATCTCTAGGTCTTTCTTAGCCTTTGGTGCAATTTTCTTCCTTAAGATTGTCTATTTCTTTCCTAAGATCTTTACATGAAAGTAATAAGCTATCATTTTTAATTTCTAAGGATCTATTGTCCTATTTGAGATCTCTAAAGTTTCTCCTAATTGTAACGAACTCATCATGCATTTGCTCAAATTCAATTTGTAATTCTTCTTGAGTAAATGAATTTTCACCAAAATTAAATTTTACCTCATCATCCGTTGCCATCAAGCAAAGGTTTGCTTTTTCACTCCTTTCCTCTTCTTCACTTGATGAGGCCTCGCTTTCGTCCCATGTAGCCATCATTGTCTTCTTCTTCTTGTTGTACTTTTTTCTCTTGTGAGGGTTGGAGGTAGTGGCCATCTTTAGAAGTGGGCAATCCTTCCTTAGGTGCCCCGTCTCGTTGCAATTGTAGCAAGTGTAGCCACTTCTTTCTTTCCTCATGCCTCCCCTCATGAAGCTCATGAACCTTCTGGCAAGCATTGCCATTTCTTCAAGGTCATCCATCTCTTCTTCGGATGATGATGACTCTTCAGCCTGATGTGATGCTTTTAAGGCAATGGTCTTGCCTTTAGAAGCATCTTCTTCTTGATATTGCTTCATGTGGGTCTCATGTGTCATGAGATACCCAATGAGCTCGGTGATCTTTAGCGTGCTCAAATCCTTGGCTTCCATGATGGTCGTCACTTTGGATTCCCAAGATTTTGGAAGGGAACGAAGGAGTTTCCTTACCTTATCCTCTTCCCTTATCTCCCGGCCAAGGTTAGCTAAGCCATTCATAATATTTTGAAACCTAGCATGCATGGCATCAATAGACTCATGTGAAAGCATTTTAAACATTTCATAGTCATGCATGAGTAAATTGATTTTGGATTCCTTTACTTGTGAAGTCCCTTCATGGGTGGTCTCTAGGACCTTCCACACTTCGTATGCGGACTTGCATGTAGAGATCCTATTAAATTCATTAATTGATAGGCCGCAATATAGAGCATTGACGGCCTTGGCATTACCATTAAAGAGCCTAACTTCCTCTTGGTCCCATTTATCCATGTCCTTATCGGGTTGTTTATACGCTACTAGGATCATCCTCCATACATCCATGCCTAAGGATTGAAGGAAGCCATACATGCGAATCTTCCAATAGTCATAGTTGTTCCCATCGAATAGTGGTGGAGTGTTAGTAGAGGAACCTTGAGCTAATTGGATTTCACTAGACATCTTGACTTGTAGGGAAGATGGTTAAATCTTAACCTACGACCTAGCTCTGATACCAATTGTTGTGTGAAATCCGACACTAGAATAGGGGCTTGAATAGTATCAGTCCACTTTTACAATTTTCTTTTACTCAATTTTATCTTAGCTTAATGCAATTGTTCTTTGATGGTTGATATGATCTCAATTCAATGTCAATGATAAAAGCAAGTAAACAAACAATGCAAACAACAATATTTATAGTGGTTCGGCCAACCGCCTACTCCACTACCTTGGCTCCTTACCAAGGATTTCTAAACACTACTTTATAGAATTTATGTTTCACTTTGAATACACTTGAATTGCACTTGAATTGGCCTTCGCCACATTCGGTCGACCGGATGGCTTCTGCCAGATTTTTGCGATCATCGGTCGACCGAATGGGCTGCAATGCTATACTATTGCCTTGTTCGGTCGACTGAACCCAGGCTGAGGATGACTTCTTCCTTGTATTTTTACATGCCTTTTCTATGGGTTTGGTTACCAAGTTTCAACTTGGATAACCTTACATTTTAGGCTTGGGATAAATTATCCTAGGGACGTATTACATTAAATCTACTTGACTTAATCCCGAGCCTTTCTTCAATGATTTCTTTTTCCATTTCTTTGACGATCTTTTTCATCGTCCCATTTGAACGGATTTGGCATGCGTATCGCAACCTCAACCTGAACTCAAAACTTCACACCTGGATTAAATATGTGTTTGTTATCATCAAAATAAAGATGGAGGCTTAAGAGAGTCCCTTAAGCCAACAATTGTCAGCCTAGAGGGCTAGTCCGAGGTCGAGCCAAGTCTATCCATGGTTCGGTGCGAGCTTGAGAGCTCGGATAAGTGAAACCGTAGATTTTATGCTTTATGTGTTTGATTGATTAAGTTGAATTGATTGGGTGTGCTTGTGTTGTTTTGCTTGTATGGAGCATGAGTTTAATTAAGCTAAGGCGGGTTAGCGGATTGGATTCGGGCTCGAGGCGGATACGGGTTTGATAAGGGTTGAGGGTTGGGGAGGGAATTATAACCCCCCCCCCCCCCCCCCCCCCATAGGCATGCGGCTCTCCATTGGAGCAAGACAAGATTCTTGAAGAGTGAGAGAGGAGCCCCCCCTCCCCCGAGCTGCCCCTCTCCCCCTCTTGGAGCCGCCGCATTTGAAGGCCAACCGCCGGGTGGGAGAGGAGCCATCGCCCCTCTCCCTCTTCTTTGAAGCCATCCACCGAGGAGAAGAGCCGAGCCGAGCCCTTCTCGCCCCCCCCCCCCCCCTCTCTCTTGTTCTGTCCTTTGGAAGCCAAGCCATCGGCTTGATAGAGCCGCCGCCCCCTTTGAGGCCAGATTCGAAGGTCGGCAGTTGGGAATTTCTCTGATTTCTCTTCCTAATCAGGTGAGTGGTTTTACCGCTCCTTTTCTTGGGTTTTCTCTCATGTTCTTGAGCCGAGTTGGGCGTTGTGTCGTTCTTGGTTATTTCCCGTTGATTCTTGTGATTTGATTGCCAAAATTTCATGTTGACTTGTGGAGGGAACCAGAGGTTTCCCCCTTGTGGCTCGACAGCCATAGGACTACCCTAGGGGTGCTCGGCCAAGGTGGGAGAAGGGGTGCCCTCAAGGTGTTTGATGAAATGACTAAAAGAGGATTCTTGTTTATTTTGAGATCTATGCCTTGGATTGCTTACCAATTTAGGTTCTTATAATGTTAATGCATGCCTTGAAATTAAATCTGTGATTTCTGGATATTAATCTTGTTTTACAAATATAGGATTTGATCTTGATGTCATGGGTGTTCTTGATATGCATAGGTTCTTGATCATGAAGCTTGATTCTTGTTTAAAGATGACATTGATGCTTGCTATTCTTGTTTAACAAATATGATTTTTGTGAAATTTATCTCAATGTTATAAATATGTTTTGATAGTGATTAAGGATTTAATTTTTGTGAATTTCGGATTAATTACCATGATGTGCTGAAAATTCAATTTTGCTGAAAACTCCATGTTGAATTGTTGATTCTGGTTTGGTTTTGAAAACTTTTTTGTAATGTGTATAGTTTACTGAACATAGTCATGTAACCTATCATTTTGACCAGAAAACATAGTCTGAATCTATAGGACACATGTTGGAAGTCAGACTTGACTTGGGTGCACCAGTTATGGGCTCAACAATAAACTGAAAACAAAATCCTAAAACAAAACCCTAATTTTGGCAAGTGGAAATTTTAATTGAAAAATTAAAATTTAAGGGGCAGCATAATCTGTTAAGAGCCAACAAATTAAATCATATACATGAAATAAAAACTCATGGGTTATGAGTGTCATTTAAGGAATAAGTTCGGATGGGCGAATCCCGATTATTCCTGTGCTATCTTTAAGGAACAAGCTCAGATGGGCGAATCCCGATTGTTCCTGCATTTTCTCATGGAGCAAGTTCGGACGGGCAAATCCCGATTGCTCCCGAGTGTCATTAAGGAATAATCTCGGATGGGCCAATCCCGATTATCCTCATAACCCTTGAGTCTGATGTGTGCCTCAGGGCACGGGTAGGCTGAGGCATGTGATGGCCAGTTGGCCTGTTAGTTAGTTATACCACTTGATGCATTGCCCCTGTATGAGGCAGGGCATTTTATTTCTATTATCTTGTGGTTGATTTTGTGGTAGGGGTTGGTAGAACCGCTCACTGAGTTCTTTAAACTCACCCGTTGTCGTTTTTGTTATTTTTGCAAAGCCTGACCGATGAGGTGGGTTGGAGCACTTGGTGTGGCTGGAGGACAGAAGAGCCACATTGATCTTATTGCAGTCCTAGTTAGGGGTCGTAGTCAAGTTTTGGGTAGTTTGTCATGCACTTGTATTTTTGCATTTTGGAGTTGTAGTCCCTTGGGGACATTCATGTCTTTCATTTTAGATTTCACTTGTAACTTTGATTTATTGTTTTCACACTTTACTATTTTGCTAAACTTATTTCTAAAGAAATCTGGTTTGTTTTTTCATTTAAAATAAAACTCGTTTCATTCTTTCTGCTATGTTTTATTGTTATGAGTTGACATGTGCATGGGTTAGGCTGCGGAGTATAGACACGTATACCCTGGCCGATCAAGTGACCCTGAGTTGGGGCGTGACAATGTCTACTAGCATGGACGTGCAACTCGATCACGGATCTCGTTTACGGACATAATAGGAAAGGTATTTCCTATAGGTTAACAAATGCGTGTGGAAGGTGTTTCTTGGTAACCCTAATTTGTAGGGCATCCCTAAATTGTAGGGATTGACACATAATAATATTTTATGTAGTTGATTAAATTTAATTATGAATTAAATATTTAATTAACTACTTGACCAGGAATGTATTTAATTATGAATTAAATATAATTTGATTTTGAATCAAATATACATGGTGGGAAAATCAGTTTCTAACCATGAGCCAAACCAATTAATTAGGACTTAATTTATTAGGATAAACCCTAATTAATAGGAATTTGATTTATGAAGATAAATCATAAAATTAATAGATATATGATTCCTAAGGATAAATCATAATTCTATTAATTAATAGGAAATTGAATTATTTAGATAAACCTCTTTCCTATTATTTAGGTGATTGGTTTATTTAGATAATTATCATTCTTGTTTATAGGCTCTTAATTTATGGAGGTAAATTAAAGTTTATATTTAATTGGATTTGATTAATTTCGAATTAATTATAAATATATTAAAATATAAATTATTTTTGAAGGCAAACCCTAGAATTTTGAATTCCAGAGAGAGGGTTTTTGTGGGGCCAGGTCTACTCTTGTAGTCGCCTTCCCTCTCTATATATAGTGGCCAAATACCCCCTAGGGAGGAGTTGGTTAATTAATTTCTTCATCTTATTGGAGAAGATTAAGGACTTGATTCTTTAGAGGCTTCTTGTAGAGAAAGCCTCCAAAGAACTCCTCTCTATTGGTGGCCGGCCATCAACATCCTCCTTCCCTGGTTTTCGCGAAGCCAAATTGAAGGTGTTCTCTTATTGGGTGTGTCGCAATCTTCATCTACTTGGAGGAGTTCAAGAGGACAACGAGGATTGAGAAAGGTTCTTTGTTGAGCCCCGGTGTTCGCTGCCCGCCCCTATTGTTGCGAGGTGCTTGGTATGGACTATCGTTGGAGGACGTGCACGTGTGCATCTCAAGATAGGGATAGGATCAGCCATACCAACTGCGGTTTGAGGTATATCTTCTCCTTCTTCTCCGATATTGATTTCCTTAATATTTCTAAAGTAGATCATTGTTTTCGGGATGGTTTGAATTTTTAAAATTGCTACTTCCGTTGCATTTCTTATTCGCACCCCAACAAAGTATTCACCACCTCGATCTAATCAAAGGGTTTTAATACTTTTCCCTACTTGTTTCTCAACCTCATCCCTATACTCTTTGAACCTTTCAAAAGCATCAGACTTATGTCTCAACAAGTAGACATATCCAAACCTCAATGCATTGTCTGTAAACGTGATGAAGTAGGAATACCCACCTCTAGCTTAAGTTGTATCGGTCCGCAAACATCTGTGTGTACCAACTCTAATAACTCAGCGGCCCTCTCACTAAGTCCAGTGAAGGCTTGGTCATTTTTCCCTTGAGATAGGATTCACAAGTTGGCATCGATTCAAAATTGAATCGATCAAATAACTCGTCTTTATACAACCTATTGATCCGATTCTCATTAATATGACCATGTCTCAAATGCCAAAGTTTGCTAAGGTTCAAATTATCTCTTTTTCTTTTATGCGTTTGAACATGAAAAATATTATAAGCTACATCTAAGACCATTAAACCATTTGAAATGCGTCCAGTTCCATATAACTCATCAGAATGATATATGTGGCAACAATTGCCCTTTAAAGACATTTCGTAACCTTGTTCAAGTAACAAGGGAACAAAAATAATAATTATTTAATTCAATAGTCTTGCCAGAAGGCAGACATAAACAATAGGTTCCTACGACTAAAGTTGCGACTCTTACGTCATTGCCTACCCGAAGGTCGTAGTCGCCCTTGTTCAGCATTCTTTTTCTCAACCCCTACAATGAGTTGCAAATGTTAGAACCACAACCGGTATCCAATATCCGTATAGTAGAATTATGTAATGATAAATGTATTTTAATAACAAACGCATCTACGAAGGGGGCTTCAGAAGCCCTCTTTTGCCTTACTTCTGCAATGTACTCCTTATAGTTGTGCTTCAGTGGCCATCTTTACCACAATGAAAATAGGTGCCCTTAGAAGCAGTCTTTTCCTTTTTCTTGATTTCCTTCTTAGGTTTCACAATTTTGTTTTTCGCTTTGTTCTTAACAAAGCGCTTCTTCGCCTTTTTCGAGGCACTACCCACTAACAAGACTTTGTCCTTTTCCTTCGGAAGGTGGTGTTGGCCCATGGGTTTCCATTTGGCTTTGATCTTTATTTTGATGATAACAAACATGAAACTAATGTATTTGTATAGTTTTGAGTTCAAGTTGATGTTGCGATATATGTGCAAACTTTGTTCGAGAAAATACCAAGAAACGTCAAAAACGACTTTGACGATGATCGCGTAGAAAATCTAGGATTAGAAATACAAATCATGTAATATAACCCTAGGAATACGTACATCCCAAACTTAATTGTAATATTATCCAAGTCAAAACTCGAAAACGAAACCCAAAATGAAGTTTGTGAGAAGAAATCAACAAGAAAAGGCTGATTCCCAGATTCGGTTGATCGGCCGGTCGACTGAATGGAGCCCAGAAGGTACAAAGGGCTCCAACCACTGGGCGATCGATCGATCGGTCGATCGAACTTCGACCAGACCAACGATCGGGGGATGCAATGGATAGAAAAATGCTCGTTGGGTGCCCTAGCCGAGTGAGGGGTTATAAATACCCCTCACCAACCTTCATTTAATCTTCTTAATCATTCACTAAGCATTTTCAAGAGAGATTTGAGCCTTCCTAAGTGGATTTCAACGTGCAATCTTTGACGATCGTTCATCTACTCGAAGTGTTCTTCCCTCCTCGACTCCGGCTTCAATTCACACTCTACGACTGGAGGTGTTAGAGGATTTGAAGGCTAAGCAAGGAGCACTCTTGTTTGGTTTATTCTTTTGTTCCTTTAGAACTTGTTTTCTTTGTTGTTAAACAAGGTTTTCATTGATAGCTTGTAAGTTGTGCTTGGTAAACATCTTAGGTTTCACTTTGTATATTTGTGTTTTGTCTAGGTGAATAGGATTGAGGCTTTCTAAAAGGGTTGAGAAGTGAGTCCACATTTGTATTCAAAGGGAAATACTTAATCTTTAAAGGAGTTGGTTAGAAATCCTTGGCGTGGATCCAAGGTAGTGGAGTAGGCGGTTGGCTGAACCACTATAATTACTTGTGTTTGTATTGTCTTGATTGCTTGCTCTTATTTGATATTCATACTTGCTAAAGCATCTAAATTAGTCACACGTAGATTTGGTTGCATTCAGGTTTAAATTAAAAAGGAATTGAATTGAACATAGTTTTAACCCAACACTATTCAACCCCCCCTTCTAGTGTGGATATTTGAACAACATTTGGTATCAGAGCTTGGTCGTAGGATTAGATTTAACCATCTACCCTACAATTTAGAATGTCTAGCGAAATTCAACTAGCTCAGGGGTCCTCTACTCACACTCCACCACTTTTTGATGGAAACAACTATGCCTATTGGAAGATACGGATGAATAGCTTCCTCCAATCACTAGGCATGGATGTAGAGAGAATGATCCAATTAGAGTATAAGCAACCCACCAAGAACATGGATGAGTGGAACCCGGAAGAAATTAGACTCTTTAATGCAAAAGGCAAGGCCATTAATGCACTATATTATGGCCTATCTTTTAATGAGTTTAATCGGATTTCTACTTGTAAGCCCGCCTTTAAACTTTGGAATGTCCTAGAGTCTACACATGAAGGCACTTCCCAAGTTAAGGAATTTAAGATAAACCTTCTCATGCATGATTATGAAATGTTTAAAATGCTTTCGCATGAAACTATTGATGCCATGTATGCTCGTTTCCAAAATATTACTAATGCTTTATCTAATCTTGGAAAAGACATAAAAGAAGAGGAGAAGGTAAGAAAGTTCCTATTCGATCCCTTCCGAAATCTTGGGAGCCAAAGGTAATTGCGGTCATGAAAGCCAAGCAATTGGCAACCTTGAAGCTTACCGAACTCATTGGATCTCTTATGACCCATGAGATCCACACGAGGGCACAAAAGGACGAAGATGCCCCCAAAAGCAAGACCATTGCTTTAAAAGCATCACACCGGGTTGAAGAACCTTCATCATTCGAGGAAGAAATGGATGACTTTGAAGAAATGGCGATGATGGCAAGAAGGTTCATGAACTTCATGAGGGGCGGCATGAGAAGAGGCAAGGGAGGCTACACTTGCTACAATTGCAACAAGACCGGGCACCTAAAGAAGGATTGCCCACTTCTCAAGATGGCCTCTACCTCCAACCCTCACAAAGGACAAGTACAAGAAGAAGAAGAAGGCAATGATGGCTTCTTGGCATGAGAGTGAATCTTCATCAAGTGAAGAGGAGACCAAAAGTGAGAAGGCAAATCTTTGCCTTATGGTAACTGACAATGAGGTAAAATTTACCTTTGGTGAACTTTCATTTACGCAAGAAGAATTAGAAATTGAGTTTGATCAAATGCATTATGAATTCAATGCCATTAGAAAGAAGTTTAAAGAACTCAAAAAGGACAACAAATCCTTAGAAGTAGAGAATGATAACTTGTTACTTTCATGCAATGCTTTAAGGAAAGAAGTTGATAGCCTTAAGGAAGAAAAGCATGCCTTTGAGAATGTTAAGAAAAATTTAGTAAATAAGAATGAAAAACTAGAAAATGAGAATAAGTTCTTGAGTGATCAAATAGAACACTTGATTGATAGCATGCTTAACTTAAAAAAGGTATTATGCATGCTAAATGAGAAAATGAATACTTTGCAAAATGTCATGCCTAAAGTTGCAAATGTTAGAAAATCCACAAATGGTTAAGTTCATGCACACTTCCATGCTCACACACATAGCACTAGAAAATTTAATGGAAGTTGCTTTTCATGTGGTATTTTTTGACATATGGCTGGATATTGTGCAATAAAGAGGAACCCCCATGCTAGATTTACTCGGGTTGCTAAGATGGCTAGCAATCAAGGATACAATAAGATTTGGGTACCTAAAGTTGCCTCCTCTCCTTTTGTAGATGAAGAACCATCCTCAAGCAAGTAGGAGCACTTGGATATTGGATAGCGGTTGCTCAAAGCATATGACGGGCGATATCAATCTATTTGCAACCCTATCAAGTAAGGATGGTGGCCATTTGACTTTTGGAGACAATGTCAAAGGTAAGATTGTTGGCATTGTAGATATAGGTATACTTCCTTACCCATGCATTAAGAATGTATTATTAGTTGATGGGTTAAAGCACAATTTGATAAGTATATCTCAATTGTGTGATAATGGATATGTTATCATTTTTGAAGCATCTAAGTGTATCATTAGGAGTTCACCATCTAATGATATTGTCTTTATTGGAAATAGGCATGAAAACATATACACACTAGTCTTGAATGTTTTGCCTAATCCCCATGTTAGATGCTTAGTTGCTATGGAAAATGATTCTTGGTTGTGATATAGAAGGCTAGGACATGCTAGCATGAGCCTCATCCAAGAAATAACTAAAAAGGACTTTGTGATGCATGTCAACATGAAAAACAAGTTAAGTCCTCATTCCATAACATAAATCAAGTCACTACATCTAGAACACTTGAACTTGTGCACATGGATCTTTTCGGTCCTTGTGATGTTGTTAGTCTAGGTGGTAAGTTATATTGCTATGTTTTGGTTGATGATCGATTTTTCGAGATTTACGTGGGTTTTCTTCCTAGCTAAGAAAAATAAAACTTTTGATTTCTTCAAAAATTTTGCTAGGAGAGTTATAAATGAAAAATGAATTTCAATTTTGAAAATTAGGAGCGATAATGGAGGTGAATTTAAAAATGAAAAGTTTTCTAAATTTTATGATGAAATGGGCATTGAGCATACCTTTTCTTCCCCTAGAACCCCTCAACAAAATGGGGTGGTTGAGAGGAAGAATAGAACATTACAAGAAATGGCTAGGACCATACTTTGTGAAAATAATTTGCCTAAGTACTTTTGAGCCGAAGCCATAAATACTTCTTGTTATGTGCTTGATCATGTTTTATTAAGACCTAAAATTAAGAATATATACTTCTTTTGAGCTTTGGAATGATAGAATCCCAAGTGTGGGATATTTTAGAGTTTTTGGATGTAAATGCTTTATCTTGAACACTAAAGAACAACTAGGAAAATTTGATGTTAAATCCGATGAAGGTATTTTCCTAGGTTACTCTAATAGTTCTAAGGCTTATAGAGTATATAATCGTAGAACTATGATAGTTGAAAAATCCATGCATGTTACTTTTGATGAAACTAATGATTCTTCAAGAAATGTTAAGATTGTGAATGTAGGTGAGGAACTTGAGGAATTGACTTTTCATGACAAAGAGGTTGAAGATGAACTCAATGAGGAAACACATCATGAAGATCTTTCATCCTCATCCTTACCTCAAGTTGGAGAAGAAGAAGAGGAAGGTCTACCAACTCTCCCTAAAGGATACCGGTTGATAAGAGACCATCCAATTGATCAAGTCATTGGAGAGCCATCAACAGGAGTGGTAACTCGTTCTAGACTCAAAAATGTTTGTCAATATGTAGCTTTTATATCTGAAGTAGAGCCTAAAAACATTAAGGAACCATAGAAGATGAATTTTGGGTAATTGCCATGCAAGATGAACTAAATTAATTTGTAAGGAATGATTTTTGGGATTTAGTACCTAGACCTAGTGAACAATCCGTAATTGGGAGTAAATGGGACTATAGAAACAAATTAGATGAAGATGGTTAAGTAGAAACAAAGTTAGGTTAGTGTCCCAAGGGTATAATCAAGAGGAAGGAATAGATTATAATGAAACTTATGCTCCCGTAGCTAGATTAGAAGCAATTCGCATGCTTTTAGCTTATGCAAGTTTTAAAGGTTTTAAACTTTTTCAAATGGATGTCAAAAGTGCATTTTTGAATGGTTTTATAGATGAAGAAGTTTGTGTTGAACAACGCCCCGCTTTTAAAAGTTTATGTTTTCAAACTTAAAAATGCTTTATATGGTTTAAAAGAAGCCCTTAGGGCTTGGTATGAAAGGCTTCCCAATTTTTTGATTGAACATGGTTTTAGCGTTGGAAAAGCCGGTGTATATCTTTTCATTAAAAATGATGGAAATGATATTTTACTTGGGCAAATTTATGTGGATGACATTATATTTGGTGCTACTAATGAATTACTTTGTGAGTTATTTGCCAAATGCATGCAAGAGGAGTTTGAGATGAGTATGATGGGAAAACTCTCCTTCATGCTTGGTCTCCAAATCAAGCAAACCAACAAAGGAATCTTCATCAATCAAGCCAAATACACAAAGGGGCTTATTAAGAGATTTGGGATGAATGAAGGCAAGATAGATTCTACACCAATGAGCACATCCATCAAGCTTGATAAAGATGAAGACGGTGTAAAGGTAGATGAAAAATGATATCGATGTATGATTGGTAGTCTTCTTTATTTAATCGCAAGTAGACCTGATATCATGTTTAGTGTATTTGCATGTGCTAGATTTCAATCATGCCCTGAAATGTCTCACTTAAGTGCGGTTAAATGCATTTTGAGATATTTGAAAGGCACGATTGAATTAGCATTATGGTATCCCTGTGATGCATCTTATGATTTAATTGATTTTTCGGATACAGTTTTTGCCGGATGCAAAAGTAGATAGAAAAAGCACTAGTGGCTGTTGTCAATTCCTAGGAATGGGTCTTGTTTCTTGGTTTTCCAAGAAATAAAACTCCGTTGCACTCACTACTAGAAACTTCGTCTTCAGCAACGGCTATCAGCGACGGCCGCTCAAGCCGTTGCTATTTGCAACGGCATTCTTACGGCCGCTCGAGCCGTTGCAGAAAACTGTATCTGCAACGGCTTTCTAACGGAAAACTGAGCCGTTGCTGATTATTTTAATTATCAGCAACGACTTTCGGACGGAACGGTGAGCCGTTGCTGATATTTTAATTATCAGCAACGGCTTTCTAACGGATAAGTGAGCCGTTGCTGATGATAACTTATCAGCAACGGCGTTCTAACGGGCGAGTGCGCCGTTGCTGATAAGTTTATATAGGGCACGCTCTCGCGCCCGACCCTTCTTCCTCCCGCTGCTGCCGCCGCCGCTCCTGCCGACGCCACTCACCGCCGCTGCTGCCGCTGCTTCCGACTTGTTCACGTATGTCTCCTCCCTACGGCCGTCTCTTCCCTGCGGCCGGCAGGAATCACCCAACCGAAACCCTATTTCTAGGGTTTCGGCCGGCGGCGGTCGGCCGATGGCCGCCGCCGGACCTTCTGCAGTGGCCGGACAGTGTGTCCGGCCACTGTACATCGGCGCCGGAGGGTGGACTCCGGCGCCGGAATATATATATATATATTATTGTTTTGAAATTGTTAATTAATTATTTTATAATTGTTAATTAATTGTTTAGATTAATTATTACGGTTTAGATTAATTTCGGACGCGCGCCGGAATCGTCCACTTCGGACGCGCGTCGGAATCGTCCACTTCGGACGCGCGCCGGTATCGTCCAATTCGGACTCGCGCCGGAATCGTCCACTTCGGACGCGCGCCGGTATCGTCCAATTCGGACTCGCGCCGGAATCGTCCACTTCGGACGCGCGCCGGAATCGTGCAATTCGGACTCGTGCCGGAATCGTCCACTTCGGACTCGCGCCGGAATCGTCCACTTCGGACGCGCCCCGAAATCGTCCAATATGGACTCGAACTGTCTCGAAACATTTAGAAAATAATCATCCTCCGACAAGTTGATATGTTTCACGTACGCATCGACGATCGTGGTTAAATATATCTCTACTATTTATACAATAATCTGATTATATGTCTGTTCGACAGATATGTCTGGTCGTGGTTATCGACGCAGGAGAGTTTCAGAGTCTCCGATCGGTGAGACTCCAGCACTTACTCATACTGCTGATCCACCTGTTGCTGATCCTCATTCCGATGATACTGCCGAGGCTAGTACATCCAGACGTAGGCGGCCACGCGGGTCGAACAGGTGGTAGCCTCCACCAGCCACAGAGTCACGTAGATTGATTAGCGTGATTGGGGAGCGGTAATATATCATGAATTATGAATCATTACAAATTCATTATATCATAATATAATATTAAAATTTATTTTTGTTGTGCAGGTTCGAGCAAGAAGAAGTGCCGAGGAGCATTTCTTCTACTATTCGACGATACATGCACGGGGCATGGCCTACGTGGTCTCACGTGCCTAGCGAGCACGTCGACATGTTATGGCGCGAGTTTGAGGCACGTATTATTATTATTTTTTACATGCATGATGATATATTAATATTGGTTCTGATATTATTATTTTGCAGGCTCGCTATACATGGGCCGAGGACCAGAGGCCCTTCATTTACGCTGCCTGGGAGGCTATTTCCCGGGCAAGGTACAACGGGCAGCTGGGGCAGGCTCGGTCCCAAGCGATGGCCCGAGCTGGGACCACTAACATCGCGGAGACTCGGGGATACGGCCCCAGTTGGATTACTCCGGATATATGGGACCAGCTCGTGGGGATATGGTCGACGGATCGATGGCAGGAGCTTTCTCGGAATGCAGCTAGAAATCGCATGTCGGGAGGAGCAGCGCGTCACACCGACGGCTCTGTTGCATTTGCAGTGCACGCAAACCGTATGGTAAGTATATCTTTTAATTATATATTTTATTTGTTATTATGTGTACTAATTAATGTATTTGTTTTGTAAATGTAGACGACGGTGTCGGATGACGGGAGTGTCCAGCGACCCTCCCCGATGGCGGTGTTTGAGCGGACTCACCGTCGAGCACATGGGACGGGGGAGTACATCCACAACCGCGCTGCATACATTATGGTAATTATATATTTGTTTAAATTATTCATTATATATTTATAATTTAAGTTTTATGATAAATATTAAACAAAAAATCAAACTCGAGTAGGAGACCTACAGCCAGACGGTGGTGCAGCGCGGGGGTACCCCCGAGGACTTTGACGCAGCATCGTGGGTCGAGGCCGCAGGTGGCTGGGACCATGGCCGCGTATATGGCTTCGCAGATAGTGGTCATGCGCGAGCCATACTAGGGCCACTTGGGGCACCGACCCCTCCGGTCGCTGGTGAGCGGCCGTCCACCTCTAGATCCAGTTATGATCATAGTAATAGGATAAGGACACTAGAGGAGACGGTCGCGCGTCAGACTGAGATGATGGAGCGTCAGAGTCAGACGATGGCGAATATAGAAGCTATGCTACGCAACTTGTCAGGTCATCCCGAACCAGTCATCTCTTCGGCATCATCTAATCCATCGTCCTCGAGTCAGTCCACGCCGGTGTACACTCAAGCGCTCCAGACCCCGCCATATAATCCAGACCATCCTCCATCTTGATCGTGAGATTTTTTGTTTGGATATTGAACTTGTTTAACTTATTTTGTTTGGATATTGATACTTCAATTTTGCATTTGAATTGTTTTTATACTATCGTGGATAATTATCAATATAAGTATAATTGTTTTGATGTATATATGTTGGTGTGTTTGTGATGTGTGAATGAATGTGTATGAGGTGTTTGTGATGTGTGAATGAATGTGTGTATGAGGGTATGGGTGTGTGAGTTATGTATCAGATAAATGTATCAATGTATCAATGGAAATTTGAAATTTTCAAATTTTCTGGTTGCAGGTATACGTTATCAGCAACGGCGTTCCCACGGCCGTCCGTGGGAACGCCGTTGCTAAAAGTGTATCGAAAGCCGTTGCTGATGACCTACAGCAACGGCTTAGCGACGGAGTTTTACTAACGGCGTTGCTACGGACTCAGCGGCCGTTGCTATTAATGTTATCAGCAACGGCTCCGGGTCTGTTGCAAACCCGTTGCTGATAATAGTTTTAGCGACGGCCCGAGCGGCCGTTGCTGATAATGTTTTGAGCGACGGCCCGAGCGGCCGTTGCTGATCCGTTGCGAAATCATCAGCAACGCGACTTTCTGTCACGGCGCTATTACAACGGCTCAGCCGTTGCTGATGCGCTTCAGCAACGGCTCAGCAACGGCATCAGCCGTTGCTGATGACCATTTTTCTAGTAGTGACTTTCAACTACCAAAGCGGAATACAACGCCGCGGCTAGTTGTTGTGCACAAGTTCTTTGGATGAAGCAAACCCTTTTAGATTATGGACTTAGGTATTCATGCATACCTATATATTGTGATAACACTAGTGCAATTAATTTAATCAAAAATCCGGTTCTACACTCTAGGACTAAACATATTGTTCTAAGACATCATTTTGTTAAAGACAATGTAGCTAAGGGTAATATATCCGTAGAATTTATACCCACCAATAAACAATTTGCGGACATATTTACAAAACCCTTGAATAAAGAGAGCTTTACAAACTTAAGGAAGCAATTAAGAATTTGCAATTTGCTATATGCCTAAGTTTTTAAAATTTGCTTGTCTTTTTAAAAATTGGTTTTTATGTCGTATCATCACACTCATGTAATGCCTTGTAGTGAAGCTTTGTGACTTATCGATGTTTGCCTTCTATATGCTTACATTGGTAGGGAGGACTATAGTGGTAGATGATACTTGGTTTTATGGATTCCTCGGTTTTCTAGATGAAACTCATTAATAGTACATTGGTTCTTGCCCTTTTTGATTGATGTCAAAAAGGGGAGAAAAGACTTGGTCATATTTGTTTTATGACACATATAGATAGGGAGAGTCATAAGTTGGATATGCATGTTGATAGGGGGAGCATATGTTAGTTTATGTTAGTTTTCTATATGGCTTATCAAGAACTCACAAATGAATACTTAGAATTGATAAAATTTCATATTTTGTTTGTCATCATCAAAAAGGGGGAGATTGTTGGCCCAAGGATTGCCCTTTGGCTTTGATCTCTACTTTGATGATACCAAACATGAAACTAATGTATTTGTGTAGTTTTGAGTTCAGGTTGATGTTGTGATATGCGTGCAAACTTCATTCGGGAAACTACCAAAAAATGTCAAAAATGGTTCCGATGATGATTGCGTAGAAAATCTAGGATTAGACATAGAAATCATGTAATATGACCCTAGGAATACATCCCAAACTTGATTGTAATATTACCCAAGTCAAAACTCAGAAACGAAACCCGAAAATGAAGTTCACGAGAAGAAATCAGCAAGGAAAGGCTGATTCCCATATTTGGTCGACCATACGGTCGACCGAATGGAGCCCAGAAGGCACAGAGGGCTCTGGTCACTGGGGTGGTCGATCGGTTGGTCGACCGGCCTTTGACCGAACCAACGACCAAGTGGCGCCAATGGACAGAAAAATGCTTGTTGGGTGCCCTAGCCGAGTGAGGGGTTATAAATACCCCTCACCAACCTTCATTTAATCTTCTTAATCATTCACTAAGCATTTTCAAGAGAGATTTGAGCCTTCCTAAGTGGATTTCAACGCGCAAGCTTGATGATCATTCATCTACTCGAAGTGTTCTTCCCGCCTTGATTCCGACTTCGATTCACACTCTACGACTTGAGGAGTTGGAGGATTTGAAGGCTAAGCAAGGAGCACTCTTGTTTGGTTTATTCTTTTGCTCCTTTAGAACTTGTTTTCTTTGTTGGTAAACAAGGTTTTCATTGATAGCTTGTAAGGTGCGCTAGGTAAACATCTTAGGTTTCACTATGTAGATTTGTGTTTTGCCTAGGTGAATAGGGTTGAGGCTTTCTCAAAGGTTTGAGAAGTGAGTCCTCATTTGTATTCAAAGGGAAACACTTAATCTATAAAAGAGTTGGTTAGAAATCCTTGGTGTGGATCCAAGGTAGTAGAGTAGGCGGTTGGCCGAGCCACTATAATTACTTGTGTTTGTATTGTCTTGATTTCTTGCTCTTAATTGATATTCATACTTGCCAAAGCATCTAAATTAGTCGCACGTAGATTTGGTTTCATTCGGGTTTTGAGTTAAAAAGGAATCGAATTGAACATAGTTTTAACCCAACACTATTCAACGCCCCATTATAGTGTGGATATTTGAACAACATGTGGGACTCAACCTTCTTTAGCTTATTAAGGAGCTTGGGAAGTGAGACATCCAGCTTGTTCATGTGGTAGTTGATAATAAACTGTGAAAATGACCCTGGGAAGGATTGAAGTATTAAGTCCTAACTTAGCCCATTATCAATGCTTACGCCCAATTTCTGTAGCGTGTCTTTAGCGTGTTCACATATGGTACATCCTAGTCACGAGATCGAGTTGAACTTGCGCGCCAGTGGCGGTACGTATTTTTATTTTTAGTTGATTATTTATATGATTAATTGTGTGGTTATTGCGTTCTTACTTCTAGAAATGTAGACACGTAATGATGTTTTATTTATTTATTGTATGTTTTCTTGATAGTCAATTGGCAATGTAGTAAGAGTGATTTCGGAATTTAATTTCCTTGGTAGAACATTCTTTTGTTTGGCCGACCCGTATAAGGGGAAGGCTTGAACAGATATTTTTGTTATCTTTAATTTGAGTGGTTTTCCCTAGTTGAAATTTGTTAAAGGAAAGAAAAAGTGGGAAATTTGGTAGGATAAATGCTTATAGGTATTCTAGCTATCTAGGAATGATTGTTATGCACTTTGACAGAGCTCGGAGATCGAGGTGTCATCTGGTCGGTGCGAACTATCAAGGTTAGTGCATGGTGGGCATGTACAAAATCGATACCAATTTCAGCAAGTTCCGAGTGGATACTAGAGTTGGGTAGTTGGCTTTTGGGCTAACCAAAATTGTCCATTACTGCTCATAGTAGGTTTTTATAACTAGTAGTGGTTTTGGAGCATTGGGTTGTGAATAGGAGGTTGTTGGTGAGGGAACTCGATCACCGGATGGCTGGGCGATGGGGCGGTATTGTTTGTGTTCTACTCGGGTGATTTGGTAGCGCATCCTCGCGTTCAGTCTACCCTGATTGTCATGCTCCGTTCAACCCAGGGAGAAGATGCTTTCGGTGCTTCGACCAGGAATTAGCAGAGAGGGAAGTATAGTACTTGTACCTTTTTGATGCCGAGGTGAACTTCTTTCTTTCATCTCAAAATTCGAGGACGAATTTTCTTTAAGGAGGGAGAGAATTGTAATACCCAAAATCTTAATAATAATATTTTATTCTTGAGCGGGGGATTGTGGACCCTAGTTAGCGCGGATTGGCGGAAAGCTTCGGGATTACACCCGAGTAAACATTTAATGTAGAAAAATTAACCGAAATTTTATTTGCCCTATCTCTGTGAATTAGCATGCTAGGATGATAGAGGGTCTCGAGGCGAATTTAGCGGTGCAATCGGATCTCGAATCGGAGTTAGAACGGGTGAGTTATGGGATGTTTAAGTCGAAAAATATGTGACAAATGTCATAAGATTCTCCGGAGTCTCACAACTACACCACGAGCTGCTACACAGCTCGGACACCAGCTGGTCTTTCTACAAGTGGGGCATCGACCTCCTCGGCCCATTCCCCCAAGCACCAAGCAGATTAAGTTCATGGTCGTGGCGATCAACTACATGTAGGGGTGGCAATTTTATCAGCATCCGCTAACTAATAACCGCATCCGCATCGTATCTGATCCATATCTGTAAGTAAAAACAGATATGGATACAAATACATATTTAGAAAATGTAAGAGCCAAGGTTTCTTAATATGGAACTTATTTTGGTGCAGCGCACCAGATCGGGAGCTAGTCAAGTCGAGTCGCGAAGTCACCGCGAGTAGAAGGAAAAATTTACGTTATATGAATTTTTTGCTAAGTATTCCTTTTCCTCGTGATCATGAAATGATTTAGTAGAGTCGGATCTGAAATCGCGTTCGCGGATCGAGTCGGGATTCAAATCGAGCTCGAATTGAGTCGAGTAGGGGCTAGTTAATTTAGAGGGGCAAATTGGTCAAAGGTAAATGAGGGAATTAAACCCTCACCCCTTTAGCAGCCGTGCGGATCAAGCATTGGAGCCGCACGCAGCCCGAGAAGAAAGGGGAGAGAGGGAGAGATTTGAGGTCGGCGCCGGATTCGTGCCGCCGTCGAAAAAATCGAGATCATCGTCGCTCGTCCAATTTTTCCCTTAGATCAAGGTGAGTGGACCGAACTTGGTCATGTAGGGTAGGCAAGTAGCTGACCCAAGGTTTTAAGGGTTTTCCCGATTTCTCGAGTAATTCCGTCGATTCACCGATGTTTCTTCGAAGATTCGATCGAAATGTTATGTACATTGTTGATATGATGTTTTCTAGTCATTTTCTTGATGACTAGGGCCGACCACATGAAGGGAAAAAGGGGGAAGGTCATGTCAAAATTTTTCCCAATTTCCTAGAGTGGTCGGAAGCCCTCGGATTCAGTTTCTCTCGCGATTGATGACTTGATTCCTCTCGACCATGGCCAAGAACCTTTTTCCCTTACCCTGGTTGCTCTCGACCGAGCATGAGCAGCCTTGGGTAGACTCGACCGAGTAGGTGCGGAATGGGGAAAAGGGCTCGAGATGTTTCACATTTACATATATGGTATTAAATCCTTGATTTCGTATGAATTACTCAATCAATATATGAATTTTTAATAGTGATAGATTGAGTATATCATGTTATAAGGAAATGTTCTTGATAGTGTATACATGGTTAGAATTTCGTATGGCATGAAATTTAGAGAAAGTTCCTCCATTAATTTACTGGTATTGAATTTTTACCATGTTAGTTCAATTATTATCTTGCTAAAATTTATTAATTAAATGCAAAATTAAATTTCTTTATTGTTGCAAACGAGTTGGGTCAGACTAGCTATCCCTATCCGGGTGGGTTCCCGAGACTAGTTGGCCATCCTAGTCGATGGGCTCGGTGATTCTCTCTAACTTTCCTTGTGTGTTTTATGGGTCGTGCGGTCGGTTACTGTTTTGTGGTGAAGGTCGGGCAGAGCCGAACCACTTATTCTTGAGCAAGTTCTAGTGGTCGAGTGATGCCTAGCCTGGGAGGGCCGCTATGGCCGGATATATTGCTTACACAGGTAGCCTATAGGCCGGTTGTCATGTCATGACTAGTTTTAGATCCCTAAACATTATAGATTCCTGACTTATGTGCATGTGTGCATGTTATTATGTTGGGGATTTATGTGGAGGTTCAGAAGAACGGTTCACTAAGTTCCTTATGGACTTACGGTTTATTTCTTTGTTTTTTGCAGAGCCTGACCATTGAGGTATGGCTTGGAGACATGGTGCAGCTGGAGGGCAAGCAATGGCACAAATCTCGTAGCAGCGTCCAGTAGTCATAGTCGTGATGTCTAGAGTTGTTTCTTTTACATATACATCGAGTGACGTTTAATTTGAAAACATGTATTTGACTTTTAACTCGAGTTGTTCTTACTAGTTGGTTTGTTTTTACAACTCTTTTAAAATTGTTCGAAACCTTTTTTTGTAATAAAAGTTTGCGCCGTTGTTCTCCTACTTGTATATTTTCTGGTTGGTGTGTATTCTCGGTATCTTGCTGTTCAGTGTATGTGGTAGGTTTCAGGGTAGGACATAAACCCTGGCCGATCACGTGACCCTGAGTTGGGGCGTGACAAAGTTGGTATCAGAGCTTTTGGTTAGGTCTTGACTACGACTAGGAGATGGGTACCGTTTGAGACATATGCTAGCATGTCGACATACGGTATAGGTATGTTTAGAGATCTGGCAACCACGACTGCACTCACCGCACCATGCGGTTAGTAATTTAAATTATAGTTGAATAAATTGTTTATGTTAACGGGAGAATTGTTTCTTTTTCTCTATGTTAGTGTGGTGGAGACTCATAGTGCTGCACTGAGCGGTAGTGGCTATAATTCGACAGAACGCTGGGGCTGAGGCCGGGGTCGAGGTTGAGGCCGGGGCTAGCGTAGGGAAAGAGAACAGTCCGAAGAGCAGGGACAAAATTCCGCGGTTGCTCAACTTTAAGCTCAGGTGGCTCAGTTAACAAAGGTGCTCCTCAGGGAGCAAGAGTTGAGACATCAGATGTAGCAGCAGCAGCCACCGCCGCAGCATGTACCTATGGTTCCGGTGGTACCGGAGGTGGCCGAGACAGTAGCACCGGTGATCGGGGTTCTAGGAGCCCCATCTTATGCAGACTTCGTCAAGTTTAGGCCGCTAGTATTGACCGGGACAGATCGACAGGTGGAAATCACCGAGTTTCTAGTGAACTCTTACGAGTTGTGTGTGGAACTGGGATGTTCATCAGAGACAGCGGCTCGCATGGTTGGCCTACAGCTAAGGGGACCTGCGAAGAACTGGTTGCATACCTGGAGAGGTCGTAGAGCAGCAAACGCACCACCTCCCACCTGGGAAGAATTTAGGGCAGCGGTAGTAGAGCAGTACCTGCCGATGAGTGTCCACGATAAGCGGGCATGAGATTTTGAGTTGTTGTGTCAGTTTGGAGGCATGTCAGTAGCAGACTATGAAATGGAGTTTACCCGACTTTCTAAGTACCACCCAACACTGGTAGCTATTGAGACCGCCTGGGTGAAGAGGTTCATCGAGGTATTGAGACCTCAAATAGGCTGGCTTATCCATTACACCGAGGACTCCACATTTGCTCGTCTGGTGGATGAGGCCTTGCGGAAGGAAGCACTAGTGCAGTCAAAGAGAAATGACGGCCCGCCCAAGAAGAAATTTCGGCCTCAAGGATCTAGGGGTCGATTGTTGCATTTAGAGGGGACAATAGCTACCGCAGATCACCAGCAGAGCTGAGGACAGGCTGGTAGCCGGGGCAGTGGGGGCCCAGGGTCTGGGACATTAAGGCCGGCAGGGTCAGGGGGTGCTGCTCAAAAGTCAGATATGCCGCAGTGTGGTCGTTGTAACCGGAGGCACTAGGGGGCTTGTTTTGGCCGCGCGGATGCCTACTTTAAATGTGGTCAGTTCGGACACTTTAAGAAAGACTGTCCGGACATAGTGGGCCAGAGATCTGAGCAGTGAAAAGGAAAGGCGCCTATGTCAGTAGGGTCAGTGGACCATAGAGGTCAGATGTAGAGCAGGGGACTGCAGGTTAGCCATTCAGAGAGACCGTCTACCAGGGTTTTTGCCATCAATCGAGATGGGGCAGAGGCATCAAAGGCAGTGGTGACAGGTACTATTTTAGTCAGTTCTTCTGCTGCTTATGTTCTGTTCGATCCGGGTGCTACACACTCATTTATATCTACCAATTTTGCTACCGGATTGCCTATGGCACCTTCCTTGCTTGTTGTGTCGTATGTAGTGTAAACGTCTACGGGCGATGCATTGATAGCAGAATCAATCTTCCATGACTGCGAAGTGCTAATATGTGGTCATGTGTTGAAGGCATAATTGACACTTCTGCCCATGCTTGAAATTGATGTCATCCTCGGCATGGATTGGCTGGAGCACTTCGCGTCAGTTAACTATAGGGCTAAGACTGTCGCATTCAGTAAGCCCGGGTTGCCGCAGTTCACCTTCCGATGAGAAGGAAAGGATGAGACAATGGGTGTCATTTCAGCCCTCAAGGCTCGTAAATTATTGTTAGGCGGTTGCCAGTCTTTCTTGGCCTTCGTATTTGTGGCCGAGGAAAAAGGGACCACGGCTCAGGAGGTTAGCAGAACTCCAATAATTTGTGAGTTCCCTGATGTATTTCCAGAGGATTTGCTGGGATTGCCGCCTAGGAGAGAGATTGAATTCTGCATCGAGGTCCAACTTGGAGTAAAGCCGATCTCCATCCCACCCTATCGGATGGCCCCGGCCGAACTCAGGGAATTAAAGGTGCAGTTGCAGGAGTTGCTAGACTTGGGTTTCATTCACCCGAGTGTGTCTCCGTGGGGAGCTCCGATCCTATTTGTGAAGAAAAAGGATGGGACCTTGTGCATGTGCATCAACTATAGACAGCTTAACAAGGTGACAATCAAGAATCGTTACCCGCTGCCGAGAATCGATGACTCATTCGACCAATTGCAGGGGGCAAAATGGTTTTCAAAGATCGATCTAAGGTTCGAATACCATCAGCTAAGAATCCGAGACTATGATGTGCCCAAGACTGCCTTCAGGGCTCGTTACAGCCACTATGAGTTCCTGGTAATGTCGTTCGGGTTGACTAATGTACCTGCGGCTTTTATGGATCTGATGAACAGAGTATTCGAAGAGTATCTAGACAGATTCATGATCGTCTTTATTGACGATATCCTGGTGTACTCCAAGAGCAAGGAGGATGGTCCTAGAAACCCTCAGAGAACATCAGTTGTATGCCAAATTCACCAAATGTGAGTTTTGGTTAGAAAGTGTGGGATTCCTAGGTCATATAGTGTCCAAGGAAGGAATCAGCGTAGATCCCGCCAAGGTAGAGGCGGTAAAATACTGGAAGCGGCCGACCAGTTTGACTGAAGTCCGCAGTTTCTTGGGGTTAGTCGGGTACTACAAAAAGTTTGTAGAAAACTTCTCTAGGATTGCGGCTCCTCTGACTCGGTTAACCCATAAGAAGGTCATGTTTGATTGGGACAGGAAGTGTGAGGAGAGCTTCCTAAAGCTCAAAGAATGCTTGACGTCAGCCCTAATTTTGGTCGTACCTTCAGGCTCGGGAGGATTTGTGGTATATTGTGATGCCTCTTGGGTTGGCTTGGGTTGGCTTGGGTTGTGTTCTGATGCAGTATGGCAGAGTGATCGCCTATGCGTCTCGCCAATTAAAAGCTCATGAAAAGAATTACCCAGCCCATGACTTGGAACTAGCGGCAGTGATATTTGCGCTGAAGTTGTGGCACTATTACTTGTATGGTGAGGCTTGTGAGATTTATACCGACCACAAAAGCCTCCAATACTTGCTCACCCAAAAGGAGCTCAATTTAAGACAGAGAAGATGGCTCAAACTTTTGAAAGATTATGATTGTACCATCTTGTATCACCCTGGGAAGGCCAATGTGGTGGCAGACGCGCTAAGCAGAAAATCCATGGGCAGCTTGGCCCATTTGGCAGTCGGGAAGAGGTCGTTAACACGAGAATTAGCACTGTGCCTGGATGGGGGAGCAATTTTGGCAGTATCAACTTCGGGTGCCCTGGTGGCGCATCTGCGGGTACAATCCACATTGGTGGATATGTTGCATGTTGCGCAGGGGGAGGACGCCTTCTATGCCCTGACAAAGGACTTAGTGCAAAGGGGCGATGTAGAGAATGACTTCAAGTTGGACTCAGAGGGTGTCTTAAGGTTCAGAGACAGGATAGTGGTGCATGATATGGCAGAGGTGCGCAGGAAAGTTCTGGAGCTGGGGCATCGATCCACTGGTGGAGGGCATGAAAAGGGAGGTAGCAGAGTTCCTATCCAAGTGTTTGGTCTGCCAGCAAGTGAAGGCCGAACACTTGAAGCCCGCAGGGCTGCTGCAAACCCTCGAAGATCCCGAGTGGAAGTGGGAAAAGATTACTATGGGTCTAGTTGTTGGCTGAAGGTTTTTTCCTTCGTGCTCAATTCTCTTCATGACTATTTTGATGATAATAAACCAAATCTATTTAACCAAGTTCTTGAAGTATGAAGCTCGCAGGATTGATAAATGACAAGTCAAGTTTCACATCTTGCGACATCGATCTTGAAACAAACCAATGCGTACACCAGAGATGGCTTGGTCAAATCAAACGAATACATGGAAAGTCGTTCGAGTTAGAGCATGCTGAAGAACGGAACCAGAAAACAAAGTGTGCAACAATAAGATCTAAAAAGAAATTATCTTGTCCAGGTTCGGTCGACCGGTCGGTCGACCGAATGATGTTAAAAAATGGCAGTAGCCACTTCGATCGACCGAACAATGCAGAAAAATGGCAGTGGCTACTTCGGTCGACTGAATGAGGCCAAAACCTGGCAGTTTCCACTTCGGTCGACCAATCGATCGATCGATCGATCGATCGGTCGGCCGGTCAGCAGAGGATCAAAATCGTGATACAGTCGGTCGAACCTCCGGTTGACCGAACAGAGCGGCAGAAGGGCAAAATGCCAGCGGTCACTAGGTGGTCGATCTGTCGATCGACCGACGATCGACCGGCAAGCGATTGGGCGTCGGCAACGGGCAAAAATGTGCGCGTTGACGAGCCGTTTGATTGGAAGATTATAAATACTCTTCTCTCTCTCTCTCATAGGTAACTATTGATGCCAATAACCTTCAAAGAGTGATCTTTAGCATCCTCCAAGCTTCTCAATTGATCAAAATTTTCAAACCTAGCTCTTGATCCCTCATCTTCAAGTGTTGTTCATTAAAGGGTTCATCAAGGGTGCTAGGCTCAAAAAGAAGAGGTATTTTCATTGTGATAAGTTCTCTTCCTCCTCCTCTTGTAATAGAATTGTTTTTGATTTGTTTTTACTTAAATTTACTTGAGCTTGTAAGAAGACCTTGTGTGTGGTCTTGTGTGTAAGTGGTTAACTTGGTGTATAAGGTGTAAAGCCACTTGTGTAATCTAAGTTAGGAGTAGGTCTTAGGAATTGAGGTGGGAAAGCTCACTCGGTAGGAAGGCGGGATACTTCCGGGTATGGAAGTGCCTTCGAGGTGATTGTAGGGTCTTTTTGGTGTAAAGTCCTCAATTGTAAGCTACTCATAATTTAGTAAATTTGGGTGTGAAATCCTAAGCACGGTGCTTAGGTAGTGGAGTAGGCATTGGGGCCAAACCACTATAAATAATTGTGTTTGCATTGTCTCTTTTGAGTTTGCTTAATTTCCTTACTTATTGCTTACGCATTGAATATTAGAACTGTGAATTGCCTAAGTTGCAAGAAATGATTAAAAATGGAATTAAGCGATAAGATTTAGTTCACACACTATTCACCCCCCCTCTAGTGTCACCATTTCAACCAACACTAGTGACAGGGCTGCCTAAGTCAAGGGGTGGATTTGATTCCATTTGGGTGGTGGTAGATCGGTTGACAAAGACCGCTCATTTCATTCCTGTCAAGACAACCTTTTCTGCTGAGCAATACGCCAAACTATTGTTGGACATGATTGTGGCATACCATGGTACCCCAGTGATGATTATATCAGATCGACATACCCAGTTAACAGCCTAATTTTCGCAGTCCTTTCAGGAAGCCTTGGGTACTCAGGTGTGCTTCATCATAGCTTTCCATCCGCAGATGGATGAAAAGTCAGAGAGGATCATCCAAACCTTGGAAGTTATGCTGAGGGCCTACGTTCTCGACCTGGCTGGCGATTGGGAGAAACACCTGCTGTTGATTGAGTTTGCCTACAACAATAGCTACCACAGTAGCATTGGCATGGCTCCTTTCGAGGCCTTGTATGAGTGGCGGTGTAGATCACCAGTGGGCTGGTTTGAGGCCGAAGAATCTCTCCTGGTGGGTCTGGATCTAGTTGAAGAGGCAGTGGAGAAGGTAAAAATCATAAAGGAAAGATTGTTGGCGACTCAGAGTCGCCAGAATATGTATGCGGACAGGAAGGCCAGAGAGTTGGAGTTCACGGAGGGTGACCTAGTGTTCCTGAAGGTCTCCCCCATGAAAGGAGTGGTTCGATTTGCAAAGAAAGGAAAGCTGAGTCCCATGTTCGTTGGGCCTTTTCCCGTTCTCCGGCGGAGGGTTGCTGTAGCTTATGAGTTGGCCTTGCCCCCTAGCATGAGCAGGGTACACCCGGTTTTTCATATATCAATGCTCAGACGATATGTAAGAGATGATTCACATGTAATTGAACCTTCTGTGGTTTAGGTGGATTCAGCTATCTCATTCGAGGAGAGGTCGGTCGAGATCCTTGACCGCCAAATTAGAAAGTTGAGGTCCAAACAAATCCCTCTGGTATAGGTTAGATGGGAACACCACTCTGGGCAGGAAGCTACTTGGGAGGTAGAGCGAGACATGAGAGAGCGCTACCCTTCATTGTTTGAAAAACCGGTAAGTCCTTATAATTCAGCGAAATTTGAGGACGAATTTCTCTTAAGGGGGGAAGGTTGTAAGACCCGAGATTTCCTAATATGGAACTTATTTTGGTGCAGCGCACCGAACCGGGAGCTAGTCGAGTTGAGTCGCGAAATCGCCACGAGTAGAAGGTATAATTTAAGTTTTATGAAATTTTTGCTAAGTATTCCTTTCCCTCATGATCATGAAATGATTTAGTAGAGTCGGATCTGAAATCGTGTTCACGGATCGAGTTCGGGTTCAAATCGGGCTCGGATTGAGTCGAGTAGGGGCTAGTTAAGGGAGACGGGCAAATTGGTCAAAGGTAAATGAGGGAATTAAACCCTCACCCCCTTAGCAGCCGTGCGGCAGAAGCATTGGAGCCACACGCAGCCCGAGAAGAGAAGGGAGAGAGGGAGAGCTTTGAGGTCAGCGCCGGATTCGTGCCGCCGTCGAAAAAATCGAGTTCATCGTCGCTCGTCCAATTTTTCCCTTAGATCATGGTGAGTGGACCGAACTAGGTCATGTACGGTAGGCGGGTAGCTGACCCAAGGTTTTAAGGGTTTTTCCGATTTCTCCAGTAATTTCGTTGATTCACCGATGTTTCTTCGAAGATTCGATCCAAATGTTATGTACGTTGTTCGTATGACATTTTCTCGTCGTTTTCTTGATGACTAGGGCCAGCCACATGAAGGGAAAAAGGGGGAAGGTCATGCCGAAATTTTCCCCAATTTCCTAGAGTGGTCGGAAGCCCTCGGATTGAGTTTCTCTTGCGATTGATGACTTGATTCCTCTCAACCATGGCCGAGAACCTTTTTCCCTTGCACTGGTTGCTCTCAAACATGAGCAGCCTTGGGTAGACTTGGGCGAGTAGGTGGAGAAAGGGGAAAAGGGCTCGAGTTGTTTCACATTTAAATATAGGGTATTAAATCCTTTATTTCGTATGGATTGCTCAATCAATATATGAATTTTTAGTAGTGATAGATTGAGAATATCATGCTATAAGGAAATGTTATTGATAGTGTATACATGGTTAGAATTTCGTATAGCATGAAATTTAGAGAAAGTTCCTCCAATAATTTACTAGTATTGAATATTTACCATGTTAGTTCAGTTATTATGTTGCTGAAAATTATTGATTAAATGCATAATTAAATTTCTTTATTGTTGCAAACATGTGGTCATTTATGGTAGTAAGTGTAGAACAGTTTCCTTATAATTTAGGTGTTGTGATACAACTGTATTGGAACATTTCTATGCTTATGACATGTGATTAATATATAGAATAGCTCAATGATAATTTCATGTCAAGATGAATTTTAAAGTATATTATATATTTGTTTTGGATCAATGAATTGGTAATTTATTGATTTTATAATTAAATAAATTATTTTAATATTTTTTTATTAAATACAGTGCGGATACCGATGCGGTGCGGATATCCGCATTTGAAGTAGTGCGGATATCCGCATTTGAAGTAGTGCGGATATGGATATCCATATTCACATCCGTATCGGATACGGTGCGGATACGGATGTACGAGTATGGGGTGCGGTGCGGATACGGATAATGCAGTATCCGATCTGTTGCCAGCCTTAACAACATCACCAAATGGATAGAGGCTGAACCCCTATCCTCAACTGTGACCGACAAAGTCCAAAAGTTTGTTTGGAAAAATATTATTTACAAGTATGGAATACAACGGAGCTTGTCAGCGACAACGGGACACAGTTCACGGATCGTCGATTTCATGAATTATGCTTAGACCACGGCATTCGACAATTCTTTTTGTCTGTAGAACAGCCATAGACAAATGGCCTAGCTGAAGCAACCAACAAGGTCATTCTAAGAAGATTAAAGAAGAAGCTCAACCGAGTCAAGGGATATTGTTGGTGAAATGGCCACATTAGATGGGAGGTGAAAAGTGTGTTAACTAATCAATTAGCTTAAATTTGATTTTAAATGTTTTCTTAAATTATTTAGGCAATTCACAATTTAACGACTAAATGCGGAAGCGAGTAATAGAGATAAGCAATGCGATACACAAAGAAAACAATGTTAACACAATTATTTATAGTGGTTCGGCCCCAATGCCTACTCTACTACCTAAGCACCGCGCTTAGGATTTCACACCCAAATCCACTAAATTACGAGTAGCTTACAATCGAGGAATTTATACCTGAAAGACCCTACACTCACCTCGAAGGCACTTCCACACCCGAAAGTATCCCGTCTTCCTATCGAGTGAGCTTTCCCACAATCCCACCTCAATTCCTAAGACCTACTCCTAACCTAGTTTACATAAGTGGCTTTATACCTTCTTTACCAAGGATACCACTCAATCATCAAGACCAAACACTAGGTCTTCTTACATGCTCAAGTAAAACAAAACTATCACAAGAAGAGAGTGAAGAGAACTTATCACAATGAGAACATCTTTTCTTCTTGAGCCTAGCACCCTTGGAGAGCCCTCCAATGAAGAACACTTGAAGATAAGGGATTAAGAGCTAGGTTTTAAGGATTTGATGAAGAAAGATCATACAAGATGCTAGGGATCATTCTTTGAGGTTTAGAAGCATCAACAACCAAAAGGGAGAGTTTGGGGTGGGTATTTACAACCCCCCCAACTCACAAGGCTCGTCAACAGGCATTTTTCTGCCTTCTGCCAATTCTAGGCATTATTCAGTCGACCGAATACCCTACTGCCCATATTCAGGTTCTGCTGGTCGACCATTCGGTTGACCGAAACTGGGCAAAGGCTGATTTGTTGTGTATTTTTCTTCGCGCTTCATTTTCGAGTTTCAACCTTCAGCGTGCGTCAACTTGGAGAGCTTTCCAGATGTTCTCTAGACTTGTCCATGATGCCTTCAGTGCACACATCGAACTTCTAAGAGATTCCGCGATGAATCCGAATGCGTCGACCAATGTCCTTTCGATTTTCTGATTTCTTTGATATTTCCGATCGTGGAGATCGAGTGCTAACCGATATTGAACTTGAAAATAATTCTCCATGAAACATTAGTTCCATGTTTGTTATCATCAACTGAGATTAAGACTAAGATTGAAAACCTTAGGCCAACAGATACTGGGTCGAAGAGCTACCCAAAGTGCTATGGAGTTACAACACAACTATCCAGTCCTCTACCTCGGAGACCCCTTACCGGCTCGTCTATGAAGCAGAGACCATGATACCTGTCGAGATCGCAGAACCCAACCTCCACAGAATTACCTTTGAGGAATAGGGCAATGCAGAAGCCTGATTTTTTGAGCTCAATCTTATTGAATAAGAATGAGAGCTCGCTAAAATCACAGAAGAAGCAATGAAGGTTATGATTGCTCAAAAATACGACAAACATGTCAGGCCCAAAAATTTTGCAGAAGGAGACCTCATTCTCTGAAAGATTGAATCGTAGAGAAAACCAACTAGAGAAGGTAAGCTCGCTCTGAACTAGGAAGGCCCCTACCGGATCACAGAGGTCCTCGGAAAGGGTGCCTATAGAATCGTCGAACTCTCTAAACAATAACTCCCACGATCGTGGAACGCGGCCTCTCTACGGGCCTACTGTAGCTAAGTTTCTACCATTAAATTATAACAAGGCTGGAGTACTCTTTTCCCTACTCGGCAGTTTTTCCCACTGGGTTTTCTCCATGAAAGGTTTTAACGAGGCTCCACCATGTGTAGGCCGAGCTTAGATCTAGGTGGGACACGATGTATCATTATGATATTTCACAATAAAATTACTCTCTTCTACACATTTCCTTTGTGTCTTCACTTGCAGCCATTGCATACTTTGTAGGAGAAACTTACACGGTCTCACAAGCGGCCCTTGACCCATGTGACACATCATTCCTCCTCCGCCAACCTCTACTATTCTCCGCGCTACAAGGCCTCCGTAAGCAATTGGGACTCGGTTTGCACCAGCCTAAGCTCATTAGGCTCAACGCCCCATTCAGCAACCAGAACTTGGTTTTCGCTAGTCTGGCTCGTTGGCCTTATTGCCAATTGTTGGGATGGGAATAAGAAACGCATCGAAAAAAATAATTTAAAAATTCAAAACATCCCAAAACAGCAATCTACTTTAGCAACAATTAAGGAATTCAATCTACGAGTAGAAGGGGGAAGGTATACCTTATACAGCGGTTGGATAGGGTGCTCCTAATTCCTGTATCAAGACGCGCACACACACACATCCTCCAATGATAGTCCACACCAGATGCCTCGCGACAAAGGGGCAGCGAACAACCGGACTCGTCGTGGCTCAACGGAGACGCTTTCTCAAAACCCGAAACCTCAATAGCTAGGCTGGGCCTTCCACCAAGAACCGGGCTCCAAAATGAGAGAAAGAGAAGATGAGAAAATGACGGAACAAGGAGGTAGATCAAAGAATACCTCGCTGTTCTTTTTCAGAATCCTCCAAGTGGATGAAGTATGCTGCATACCCAAGTAGAAGACACCTCCAATTTGGCTTCGTAAAAGACCGGGAAGGAGGAAGTATATGGCCGGCCACCAATGGAGAGGAGGAGTTCTTTTGAGCCTTTCTCTTCAAGAAGCCTCTAAAGAATGGAGTCCTTGATCTTCTCAAAGAAGATGAAGAACTAATTCACCAACCTCACCTATGGGGTGTTTGGCTACAAGAGTAGACCCGGCCACCTAAAAACTCTCTCCCCGAAATTCAAAATTCTAGGGTTTGCCTCCAAAAATAATTTATATTTTAATGGATTCATAATTAATTCAAAATTAATTAAATCCAATAAAATATAAACTTTAATTTATCTCCATAAATTAAGAGCCTATAAACAAGAATGATAATTATCTAGATAAACCAATTCCCTAAACAATAGGAAAGAGGTTTATCTAAATAATTCAATTTTTTATTAATTAATAGAATTATGATTTATCCTCATAAATCATATATCTATTAATTTTATGATTTATCTCCATAAATCAAATTCTTATTAATTAGGATTTATCGAAATAAATTAATTCCCAATTAATCAGTTAGGCTCATGGTTAGAAACTAATTTCCGACCATATATATTTGATTCAAAATCAAATTATACTTAATTCATAATTAAATATATTCCCGGTCAAGTAGTTAATTAAATATTTAATTCATAATTAAATTTAATCAACTACATGAAATATTATTATGTGCTAATCCCTACAATTTAGGGATGCCCTACAAATTAAGGTTATCGAGGAACTCCTTTCTCGTGCATTCGTTCCTACAGAAAACAACTTTCCTATCATGTCCGTAAATGAAATCCGTGATCGAGTTGCAGCATATCCATGCTAGTAGACATATAGGGTCGCAATCAGACTTTATCCCATGAGGTCTGTTACGAGGTTAGCCTATTTTGTGTGACCCATTGGGCCCCACACTAAGCCTGTAGTGAGTTGTGCATAATAGAGAGTCGGATCCGATAGGAGTAACTGATTCCATATTGGTTGTTCACATACCTCCATGGGTGCTTTCCCATGCATGCCCAAAGGTATCTGACACATGACACTGAAGGCCACATAAGGATAAGTCCAAAGCAATAGGTCGACACTCACAACGTAACCATGACAACCTCAGGTCCAAGGACTGCTTGCACCTACTATCACCCGAGGAACATCCTATCGACACTCATGTAAGGATTCCATTATGTGTTCCTCGTGTAGGTCCATTCAGTGAACTCATTCCCTAACGAGAATGATGGCTCTGTGAGATCAGCTACCTCTTATCCTATAAGGCATGTATCAAGTGCACCAGTCTATCCAAAATCAACAATCCCCTAATTGGTGATCCCACTACTAGAAACTTGGTCTTCAGCAACGGCTATCAGCAACGGCCGCTCAAGCCGTTGCTATTTGAAACGGTGTTCTTACGGCCGCTCGAGCCATTGCAGATATTTGTATCTGCAACGGCGTTCTAACGGACACCCGAGCCATTGTTGATTATTTTAATTATCAGCAACGGCTTTCTGACGGAAAGGCGAGCCGTTGCTGATATTTTAATTATCAGCAACGGCTTTCTAACGGACAAGTGAGCCGTTGCTGATGATAACTTATCAGCAACGGCTTTCTAACGGGCGAGTGAGCTGTTGCTGATAAGTTTATATAGGGCACCGGGCGCGCCCGACCCTTCTTCCTCTCGATGCTGCCGCCGCCGCTGCTGCCGCCGCCGCTGCTGCTCTCGCCTCTCGCCGCCGCTGCCGCTGCTGCCGACGCCGACGACGCCTCTTCCTCCTCCCGCTGCTGCCGACTTGTTCAGGTATGCCTCGCCAGCCGGCCGTCTCTTCCCGTTGTGGCCGGCGGGAATCAATCCGATTGAAACCCTATTTCTAGGGTTTCGGCCGGCGGCGGTCGGCCGATGGCCGCCGCTGGACCTTGTACAGTGGCCGGACAGTGTGTCCAGCCACTGTACGCCGGCGCCGGAGGGTGGACTCCGGCGCCGGAATTTATAATTATATATATTTTTTATATTGTTTTATAATTGTTAATTAATTGTTTAGATTAATTGTTTAATTTGTTAGATTAATTATTAGGGTTTAGATTAATTTCGGACGCGCGCCAGAATCGTCCACTTCGGACACGCGCCGGTTTGTCCACTTCGGACACGCGCCGGAATCGTCCACTTCGGACGTGCGCCGGAATCGTCCACTTCGGACGCGCGCCAGAATCGTCCAATTCGGACTCGCGCCGGAATCGTCCACTTCGGACGCGCGCCGGAATCGTCCACTTCGGACGCACGCCGGAATCGTCCACTTCGGACGCGCGTCGAAATCATCCAATATGGACTCGAACTATCTCGAAACATTTAGAAAATAATCCGATAGTATATTACGTGAAGTATCCGGCTCGAAATAAAGATAGAGCAGATTGGCGTGTAGTCTGT
Source organism: Canna indica (assembly GCA_034359265.1). Taxonomy (NCBI): domain Eukaryota; kingdom Viridiplantae; phylum Streptophyta; class Magnoliopsida; order Zingiberales; family Cannaceae; genus Canna; species Canna indica. The sequence goes on from CP136893.1 coordinate 44,951,871, forward strand.
AAGACAAAAGGTAGAGAAAAAATTGATCCGATAGTAGGAGAAAATGATCCTCCTGGTTTCTATCAAGAAGATGATCTTCTTGCTGTGGATCGTATTATTCCAATACTCGAGGATGCAGACACAACGTCAATTCAATTAGAAGTTGAATATGCTGATGATGACGATCATGAAATTGAGGAAGCTGGAGATGAAGAAGATGAAGAAGAGGAAGAAGAGGAAGAAGAAGAAGAATTCGAAGACTATTATTCAGATGATGAAGAATAATTGTAAAGTATATATTTTATTAAATATATCTCTACTATTTATACAATAATCTAATTATATGTCTGTTCGACAGATATGTCTGGTCGTGGTTATCGACGCAGGAGAGCTTCGGAGTCTCCGATCGGTGAGACTCCAGCACTTACTCATGCTGCTGATCCTCCTGTTGCTGATCCTCATGAGGATGATACTGTCGAGGCTAGTACATCCAGACGCAGGCGGCCACGCGGGCCGAACAGGTGGCAGCCGCCACCAGCCACAGAGTCACGTAGATTGATTAGCGTGATTGGGGAGCGGTAATATATCATGAATTATGAATCATTACAAATTCATTATATCATAATATAATATTAAAATTTATTTTTATTGTGCAGGTTCGAGCAAGAAGAAGTGCCGAGGAGCATTTCTTCTACTATTCGACGATACATGCACGGGGCATGGCCTACGTGGTCTCACATGCCTAGCGAGCACGTCGACATGTTATGGCGCGAGTTTGAGGCACGTATTATTAATTTTTTTTACATGCATGATGATATATTAATATTGGTACTGATATTATTATTTTGCAGGCTCGCTATACATGGGCCGAGGACCAGAGGCCCTTCATTTACGCTGCCTGGGAGGCTATTTCCCGGGCAAGGTACAACGGGCAGCTGGGGCAGGCTCGGTCCCAAGCGATGGCCCGAGCTGGGACCACTAACATTGCGGAGACTCGGGGATACGGCCCCGGTTGGATTACTCTGGATATATGGGACCAGCTCGTGGGGATATGTTCGACGGATCGATGGCAGGAGGTTTCTCGGAATGCGGCTAGAAATCGCATGTCGGGGGGAGCAGCGCGTCACACCGACGGCTCTGTTGCATTTGCAGTGCACGCAAACCGTATGGTAAGTATATCTTTTAATTATATATTTTATTTGTTATTATGTGTACTAATTAATGTATTTGTTTTGTAAATGTAGACGACGGTGTCGGATGACGGGAGTGTCCAGCGACCCTCCCCGATGGCGGTGTTTGAGCGGACTCACCGTCGAGCACATGGGACGGGGGAGTACATCCACAACCGCGCTGCATACATTATGGTAATTATATATTTGTTTAAATTATTCATTATATATTTATAATTTAAGTTTTATGATAAATATTAAACAAAAAATCAAACTCGAGTAGGAGACCTACAGCCAGACGGTGGTGCAGCGCGGGGGTACCCCTGAGGACTTTGACGCAGCATCGTGGGTCGAGGCCACAGGTGGCTGGGACCATGGCCGCGTATATGGCTTCGCAGATAGTGGTCATGCGCGAGCCGTGCTAGGGCCACTTGGGGCACCGACCCCTCCGGTCGCTGGTGAGCGGCCGTCCACCTCTAGATCCAGTTATGATCATAGTAGCAGAATAAGGACTCTAGAGGAGACGGTCGCGCGTCAGAGTCAGATGATGGAGGAGATGCATGCTATGCTACGCAACATGTCAGGTCATCCCGAAGCATGCATCTCTTCGGCATCATCTAATCCATCGTCCTCGAGTCAGTCCACGCCGATGTACACTCAAGCACTCCAGACCTCGCCATATGATCCAGACCATCCTCCATCGTGATCGTGAGATTTTTTGTTTGGATATTGAACTTGTTACTGAGATATTGAACTTGTTTAACTTATTTTGTTTGGATATTGATACTTCAATTTTGCATTTGAATTGTTTTTATACTATCGTGGATAATTATCAATATAAATATAATTGTTTTGATGTATATCTTGGTGTGTTTGTGATGTGTGAATGAATGTGTGTATGAGGGTATGGGTGTGTGAGTTATGTATCAGATAATGTATCAATGTATCAATGGAAATTTGAAATTTTTATTTTTTTCGTTTCCAGGTTCACATCATCAGCAACGGCTTTCCCACGGCTGTCCGTGGGAAAGCCGTTGCTAAAAGTTTATCGAAAGTCGTTGCTGATGACCTACAGCAACGGCTTAGCGACGGGGTTTTACTAACGGCGTTGCTACGGACTCAGCGGCCGTTGCTATTAATGTTATCAGCAACGGCTCCGTGTCCGTTGCTGATAATATTTTTAGCGACGGCTCGAGCGGCCGTTGCTGATAATGTTTTGAGCGACGGCCCGAGCGGCTGTTGCTGATCCGTTGCTAAGTTATCAACAACGTGACTTTCTGTCACGGCTCTATTGCAACGGCGCGGCCGTTGCTGATGCTCTTCAGCAACGGCTCAGCAATGGCATCAGCCGTTGCCGATGCCCATTATTCTAGTAGTGTCCTACGACTGAGAACATTTAGAATAGGGGCATCTGGATTCCTAGTCTAACTGGAATGATCTCATTATGGCCTTGGAATCAATTGCTCGGGTCCATGGGGTTCGTTACAATCTAATATATACAAAATATAGATGAAGCATATGATGAAAAGTTACTTCATATCATTCATTAAGCAAAAATAGTTCCCTATATATCAACATGTGATTTGCTCAAGGGCACTATTTCTTTCACCTATTACGGGCTCCCACACTAATATAATATTAGCTATCAGCCACGGGGCTCACCGATGGCCACCTGGGCCGTTAGAACCATTCATGACTTTTCGACGGTCGTAAGAGCCGTGGCTGATGCAACCCAATCAGCCACGGCTCGTATATAGTCGCCCAATGCCGTCGCTCAAAGGTGATGGTGCGCACGGGGCGCAAAATGAAATAACCTAGTAGCGACGGCTTAGCGGGGGCCAAAGAGCCGTCAGTGATGTAAGTAAGTAATTAGCCACAGTCAGGAGCGGCCGTCGCTTATTAATTGATGGCGCGAACGCAGCGTGGAAATAAAAAACACATCACCGACGGCTCAGAGAGGGCTACGCGATCGTCGCTGATACTATCATTATTTGTCCATGGTTTACCGATGACCGAGGGGCAGTCGTTGAAAAACCTTTTTATTTGCGTTCGCACCCAACCCTTCCTCTTTCCCCTGCTCTCTTCTCTCTCCGTCGCTGTCGACCGAGATTTCACCTCCGCCGATCGTCCTCTACGTGACCCTTCTCACCGTTGAGACGCCGCCCTCGACCTCACTGTGTCGCCGTCCCCTCTCCCTCGCTCGCACCGCCGCCCCCTCTCCTCCTTTCCCTCACCCGCGTGGCCGCTGGCCGGCCTACTCCCTCGCCCTCACTGCCGATCCCTCTCCCCTCTCTGCTGCCACCAAGTGAGTTCGATCCCCTCTCCCCTCTCCGAGCTGGCGTAGAACATGCAGGCACTCCTCACGCAAATTATGTCTCACTTTGGCCTTCCACCGATGATGTCGCAGTCGTCCTCCTCCTCGACCCAATCACTGTCGACTCCACCGCCTCCACCACCTCCACCACCTCCACCACCTCCACCGCAGCCGTGAGATTACCTCCACCGCAGCCGTGAGATTTTAGTTTATTATATTTTGTTTATATTTTGATACTTGTTTGTATACTAATAGTTGTTTATATACTTATGGTTGTATATATATGATATTTGGTAATTGTTTGCCTCCAGTTTGAGGCTTAGATTGACGATATTTATGTAAAACTTGTATGTTTGGTTTCAAATGCATGTGTATGATATTTTTTGGTTGTAATCTGTGATTGAAAATAGATTGTAATATATAAATATCATTGTATACAAGTATTTACAAAATTTTTATTTTTTTTCAGTTACAGGATATACCTTCAGCCACAGCTTACCTACGGTCGACCGTTACTAAACCGTGGCTGAAAGCTTATCATAAATGGTTGAGGCTGGGCAGCACTAAATATCACGGTTGCTAATAGTATCACCGACGGCCCGAAGATGTGGCTAATGTGTTTGTATCAGTGACAGCCACCTATAGCCGTCACTAATGTGTTTAAGTCAGCGACAACGCTTGTGGCTGTCGCTAATGATTACTTCTGACGATTGGGAGAGGTTGTCACAACTTATTTGAGACGCGCACATAAGTGACGACATTTTGCCATGGCTAACGCCGTTCGTGATAGTTGTCACCGATGATTCATCCACGACTTGAGCCGTCGGTGATAACAACAATTCTAGTAGTGCCACGTCCCCAACAACCCCAAGCTCGCTTCTCGCGAGCTTGGTTCTCACTGAGTCTGCTCCTCGACCCTAAATACGGCCTCCATCTCAGCTCCGCACGCTCTAAACGAATGACACACCTCAAGCTTGATTTTCTCTGGGTTTAGTCCTCGGCCCCCAGAGTCGCTACTTTTGGCCTTAAAGCCCTTACTCGATTCCTTGCGCATGGTCCTTCCCAACGCACCTCGGCGACCTCGGCTTGAACCCCCAAGAGCAGTCCTCAGCCCCCAAATCCACTACTTCTGGCCTTAAATCCCTTACTCAACTCCTCGTGCGTGGTCCTGCCCTAAGCTCCTCGATGAGCTCACGTTGAACCCCCGAGAGCAATCCTCGGCCCCAAAGCCAGTACTTCTAGCCTTAGAGCCCTTACTAGACTCATCGTGTGAAGTCCTACCCTACGCTCCTCGGCGAGCTCGGCTTGAACCCCCAAGAGCAGTCCTCGGCCCCTAGAGCCGCTACTTCTAGCCTAAGAGCCCTTACTCAACCCCTCACGCGCGGCTCAGTCTTATGCTCCTCGACGAGCTCAGCTTGAGCCCCCTAGTGTGGTTCTTGGCCCCCAAAGCCGCTACTTTCGTCCTCAGAGCCCATACTCAACCTCTCGCACGTAGTCCTAGCGCATGCTCCTCAGCGAGCTTGGCTTGAACCCCTGAACGATTCTCGGCCTCCATAGTCGTTACTGTTGGTGAAATGGCCACACTAGAGGGGGGGGGGGGTGAATAGTGTGTTAACTAAATCTATTTGCCTAAATTCCATTTTAAACGTTTTCTTAAACTACTTAGGTAATTCATAATTGAGTGACTAAATGCAGAAGCGATTAATGATAAAGAAATTAACACAAATAAAATATTAATGCTAACACAATGATTTATAATGGTTCGGCCCCAATGCCTACTCCACTACCTAAGCACCCCGCTTAGGATTACCAAACTAATTTAACTAGAATAATTAGTTTCCTTACAATGAGGACTTTACACCAGAAAGTCTCCACTCTCAAATCGAAGGCACTTCCACACCCGGAAGTATCCCGTCTTCCTACCAAGAGCACTCTCCCACCTCAACCTAAGGACAACTCAACTAATCCTAGCAAACTAAGTTTACATTGGTGGATTTAAGCCTTAACACCAAGGAATCCACCAACTCAATCAACCTAGCACTCTAGGTTTACACCAATGGTATACAATGAAAATAAACCACAAAATAGACAAACCATGGAGCAAATAAATAATAAAACAAATACTTAGCTCCAAACAAAACTCCGTAGTCCTCTTGATGCCTTAAGAAGATGAATCGGTGAAGCTTGAAGGCTAAATCAAGGTGTGGAGGTCAAAACTAGGGTTCTTGCAAGGATGGCTCAATGAAAGCTTGTAGAGATGCTTAGGATCACACTTTGAGGCTTGGAAGCATGAATGGTAGGCTAGAAATAAGTTTGGGATGGGAATTTATAACCCCCAAACACCAAGGCTTGTCAATGGGCATTTTTCTACCCGTTGGCGATGCCCGGTCGCTTGACGATCGATCGTCGATCAACCGACCGAGCGACCGCCGAGTGACCGAAGACCTACTGCCCATTTTGGGCATCATTCGGTCGACCGGTCGATCGACCAAAATGCCTTCTCTGTCTGCCGGTCGACCGAAACTGGATAGGGCAGACTGCTTGGTTAGGCTAGTTTTTCTACTTGTTTGCTCATTTTTGGGTTTAGTTTTCGCTAAGTCCTCTTATATAACATTTATGTTTTAAAATATCTAAAAAATCAAAATCCTTAAGAATAAAAATCTAACTTTTGAGGTATAGTACAAATTATCGAAAATTGGAACTTTTATAATCTCCCGGGTCAAATATGGGTAGGCTAAAGGCTTCCAAAAAATCCTTAAAAATATATCGTTATCTAGTTTTTACCTAAGGAACAATTACTGGAACTTTTGGTGCCAAGAAAATGTCTAGGTCATATAGCCCTCCAAGGAGCTCCCTAGGCTTAGTGAATTTCAGGGCAGTTTTCGAATTTTCATGTTTTGGGGTTCGGGTTTAGCTTTTGGGTTCTTTGCATCATAAAAGAGGATTACAACACATGCTAGACACCCTAAACCTAAACTCTATCTTCCTGAAGAAATCCAAGCGTCGACGACCATCCTTGCCGATTTCTCAATTTCTCAAATTTTTTCGATCGGGGACGACGTGCACTAACCGACTTGGAACCTAAAAGTATTTTTAAATTAAACATTAGTTCCATGTTTGTCATCATCAAAACCGAGATTAAGACCAAGGTTGAAAACCTTAGGCCAACAGTTACCTCTGCCCTCAACAAATCGAGGGGCCGGTCAAACTCAGCAAGGACACAACAAGGATAAAAACAAAAGACATCCTTTTTATTCATAAAATCCCAAAAAGGGATATTTACACTTACAAACCCATAAAGTGCAGCCCATCGACAAGATACAAAATGGCCTGCCGGCAAAATAGCTACTTAGAAAGCATCCCAGGAACATTGTCACTGACCAAGCTGCGCGGACAAGAACCTCAGATCTGGGTTCTACTATTAGGATATAACATCATACGAAGACTTGGTCGAAAAATCTCCTGCAACCAAGGGGTTGAAGGGCAAGGAGGAGAGGAGACTTGGAAAAATTAGGACTGTTGATCGAATACCCACACTAGAAATGGGGGGTTGAATAGTGTTGGGTGAATTTTAACTTCTATTCGATTTCTTTAGAGTTCAATTTCTAATGCAACCAAATTGATCACACAAATAAATTACTATGCTTGACAAGTAATATTTAGATAAAAAGCACAATCAAATAAGAAATGCAAAGACAAGTAATTATAGTGGTTCGGCCAACCGCTTACTCGACTACCTTGGCTCCACACCAAGGATTTCTAACCAAATCCTTTATATACTTTGTGTTTCCCTTTGAATACAACCAATGACTCGCTTCTCAACCCATTGAGAACTCCTCAAATCTATTCACCTAGGCAAAACACAATTCTATGAAGGAAACCCTAAGTGTTTACACTAGCACACCTAGCAAGCTAACAATGAAGAAACACGTTCAAATAACAAATAAAATTACGATGAAAAGAGCTAAAGAGTGAAGCACAACTAAAATATCTTTCCCAAGCCTTCAACACCTCCAACTCTACAAGATGTTGAGGTCGAATCAAAGCCGGAGTCGTGGGAAGATGAGTGCTTGAGAGAAATCGTCAATTGGAGAAGCAAGGGCGAACAATTCAAGCTTAGAAGGCACCAATCCCGCTTAGGAAGCTTTTAAGAATGGTTAAGAAGTGTTAATGAAGGTTGGTAAGGGGTATTTATAACCCCTCACTCTGCAGCTCATTCGAATGGGCATTTTTCTGCCCGTTGGACACAGTCTGGTCGCTTGTCGATCGACCGACCGATTGACTGCCTAGCGACCGCTAGGCTACTGCCCTATCCTGGCCACATTGGGTCGACCGACTGGTTGATCGACTTGACTATTGCCCATTTTTGGATTTGTCCGATTGATCGACCGGTCGATCGAATTGGCCACTGCCAGTTTTTGGCTTTGTTCGGTCGATAGACCGGTCGATCGAACGTGGGCTGAGGATCTTTTTTACATTTATTTTGTTGCGCTTTGTTCCTGGATTTCGTTACCAAGTTTTGACTTGAATAACATTACAAATAGGCTTGGGATATGTTCCTAGGGATATATTATATAAAATCTATTTGGTGATCTATGAACTCTACTCAATTTACATTGGAGCCTTTTTGCCAATTTTTGTATTTCTCCGAGCGAAGTTCGCGCGCGTATTGTAACCTCAACCTGAACTCAAAACTTCACCAATATATTAGATACATGTTTGTTATCATCAAAATAGAGATCGAAGCCTAGGGGGAACCCTTGGGCCAACAATCTCTCCTTTCTGATGATGACAAACAAAACATGAAATTCTATAAAACTCTAAGTACCATTTGTGAGTTTGAGTTAAGGCATACACAACCTATATTGAAACTTGACATATGCTCCCCCTATCAATATGCATATCATGCTTATAACTCTTGTTATCTATATGCATCATAAAACACATGTGACCTTGCTTGTTCTCCCCCTTTTGACCTCAATCAAAAAGGGCAAGAACTAAGGTACTATTTATGAGTTTCATCAATAAAACCGAAAAAAATATAAAACCGAGTATCATCTATCACTATAGTCCTTCCTATCAATGTAAGCCTATAGAAGGCAAACATCGATAAGTCGCAAAGCCCCATTACAAGGCAATACATAAGTGTGATGATAGTACATGAAATGCAATTTTTCAAAAGGTATGTAAATTTTGAAAGTTCAAACACTTGGAAAAGCACAAATCCCTAATTGCATTCTTAAATTTGTAAAGCCTTCTTCACTTAGGGGTTTTGTGAATATATCCGCAAGTTACTTGTCGGTGGATACAAATTCCACGGATATATTTCCCCTAGCTACATTATCCCTAAGAAAGTGGTGCCTTAGATCAATGTGCTTGGTCCTAGAGTGTAAAATTGGATTTTTTGTTAAATTAATTGCACTAGTATTATCACAATGTATAGGTATACATGAATACTTATGTCCATAATCTAAAAGGGTTTGTTCCATCCAAATGACTTGTGCACAACAACTAGTCGTAGCGATGTATTCTGCTTCGGTAGTTGAAAGTACAACCGAGTTTTGTTTCTTTGAAAACCAAGAAACAAGACTCATCCCTAGGAATTGACAACACCCACTAGTGCTTTTTCTTTCTACTTTAGACCCGGCAAAATCGGCATCCGAAAAACCAATTAAATGGAAAGATGCATTACATGGATACCATAATCCTAAGTCAACAATGCCTTTCAAATATCTCAATATGTGTTTGACCACACTTAAGTGAGACATTTTAGGACAAGATTGAAACATAGCACATGCACAAACACTAAACATGATATTGGGTCTACTTGTGGTTAAATGAAGAAGGCTACCGATCATACCTCGATATCGTTTTTCATCTACCTTTGCACCATCTTCATCTTTATCAAGCTTAATGGATGTGCTCATTGGTATAGAAGCTATCTTGGCTTCATTCATCCCAAACCTTCTGATGAGCTCCTTTGTGTACTTGGCTTGATTTATGAAGATCTCTTTTTTGGTCTGCTTGATTTGTAGACCAAGCATGAAGGAGAGTTCTCCCATCATGCTCATCTCAAACTCCTCTTTCATACACTTTGCAAACCACTCACAATGCAATTCATTAGTAGCACCAAATATTATATCATCAACATAAATTTGCATGAGTAAAATATCATTTTCATTATTTTTTATAAAAAGATAAACATCGGTTTTTCCAATGCTAAAACCTTGATCAATCAAAAATATAGAAAGCCTTTCATACCAAGCCCTAGGGGCTTGTTTTAAACCATACAAAGCCTTTTTAAGTTTAAAAACATGATTTCAAAACTCAAAACTTTCAAATCTGGGGGGTTGTTTAACATAAAGTTCTTAATCTATAAAACCATTTAAAAATGCACTTTTAACATCCATTTGAAAAAGTTTAAAACCTTTAAAACTTGCATAAGCCAAAAAAATGCGAATTGCCTCTAATCTAGCTACGGGAGCATAAGTTTCATTATAATCTATTCCTTCTTCTTGATTATACCCTAACCTAACTTTGTTTCTAATGACTAAACCTCCTTCATCTAACTTGTTTCTAGATACCCATTTAGTCCCAATTACGGTTTGTCCGCTAGGTCTAGGTACTAAGTCCCAAACTTCATTCCTAACAAATTGATTAAGTTCCTCTTGCATAGCAATTACCTAAAATTCATCTTCTATTTCTTCCTTAATGTTTTTTGGCTCTACTTGATATATGAATGCTACATATTGACAAATATTCTTAAGTTTAGAGCGTGTTACCACTCCCATTGATGGTTCTCCAATGACTTGATCCATTGGATGATCTCTTATCAACCGGTACGCTTTGGGGAGAGGTGGTAGAGCTTCCTCTTCTTTTTCTTCATCTTGAGGTAGAGTTGACGATGAAGGTTCTTCATGGTGAGTTTCCTCATTGTTTTCATCTTCAACCTCTTTGTCATGAAATGTTAGTTCCTCAAGTTCCTCACCTACATTCACAATCTTAACATTTCTAGAAGAATCATTAGTTTCATCAAAAGTAACATGCATAGATTCTTCAACAATCATAGTTCTACGATTATAAACTCTATAGGCCTTAAAACTTTTAGAGTAATCTAGGGAAATGCCTTCATTGGATTTAGAATCAAATTTTCCTAGATGCTCCTTAGTGTTTAAAAAAAAGCATTTACATCCAAAAACACAAAAATATCCCACACTTGGGATTTTATCATTCCAAAGCTCAAAAGGTATTTTCTTAATTTTAGGTCTTAATAAAACATAATTAAGTGTATAACAAGAGGTATTTATGGCTTCGGCCCAAAAATACTTGGGCAAATTATGTTCACAAAGCATGGTCCTAGCCATCTCTTGTAAGGTTCTATTCTTCCTCTCAACCATCCCATTTTGTTGAGGGGTTCTTGGGGAGGAAAAGGTATGCTCAATACCCAATTCATCACAAATACAAAAAACTTTTCATTTTTAAATTCTCCTCCATTATCACTTCGAATTTTTAAAATTGAAATTTCTTTCTCATTTATAACTCTCCTAGCAAATTTTTCAAATAAAATCAAAAGTTTAATTTTTCTTAGCTAGGAAGAAAACCCATGTAAATCTCGAGAAATCATCAACCAAAACATAGTAAATTTTCCACCTAGACTAGCCACATCACAAGGACCAAAAAGATCCATGTGCACAAGTTCAAGTGTTCTAGATGTACTCACTTGATTAATGCTATGAAATAAAGACTTAACTTATTTTCCATGTTGACATGCATCACAAAGTTTGTCTTTTTCAAATTTTATCTTAGGTATTCCTTTAACTAAGTCCTTTTTAGATATTTTTTGGATGAGGCTCATGCTAGCATGTCCTAGCCTTCTATGCCACAACCAAGAATCATTTTCCATGGCAACTAAGCATCTAACTAGAGGATTAGGCAAAACATTTAAAACTAGTGTGTAAATATTTTTTTGCCTATTTCCAATAAACACAATATCATTAGATGGTGAACTTCTAATGATGCATTTAGATGCTTCGAAAATGGCTACATATCCATTATCACATAATTGAGATATGTTAATCAAGTTATGCTTTAACCCATCAACTAGTAAAACATTTTTAACGCTTGAGTAGGGGAGTATACCTATATCACCCATGCCAATAATTTCACCTTTGGCATTGTCTCCAAATGTCACATGTCCATCATCCTTGCTTGATAGGGTTACGAAGAGATTGATATCACCCATCACATGTTTTGAGCAACCGCTATCCAAGATCCATGTGCTTCTACTTGCTTGAGGATGCTTCTCCATCTACAAAAAGAGAAGAGACAATTTTAGGTATCCAAATATTCTTGGGTGCTTGAGTGTTAGTCATCTTAGGAACCCAAGTGAATCTAGCATGAGGGTTCCTCCTTAGTGCACAATCTCTAGCCATATGGCCAAAAATACCACAAGAGAAACAACTTCCATTAAATTTTCTTGTGCTATGTGTGTGAGCATGGAAATGTGCATGAGAATGATTGTTTGACAACTTTCTTGCATGTACAACCTTGGGCATGACATTTTGTAAGGTTGTCATTTTTTTATTTAGCATGCAAAGTTCCTCTTTTTAGTTTAGCATGCTATCATTCAAGTGCTCTACTTGATCACTTAAGAACTTTTTTTCATTCTCCAATTTTTTGTTTTCATTTTCTAAGTTTTTCTTAGCATCATCTAAGGCATGCTTTTCTTCCTTAAGGGTATCTACTTCTTTTCTTAATGCATTACATGAAAGTAGCAGGTTATCATTTCCAAGCTCTAAAGATTTGTTATCTTTTTTAAGCTCTTTAAACTTTTTCCTGATAGCATTAAATTCATTTTCTAGTGCCTCTTGCGTAAATGAAAGCTTGCCAAAAGTAAATCTTACCTCGTTGTCATTTGCCATGGGGCAAAGATTTGCCCTTTCACTTTTGGAGTCTTCTTCAGTTGACGAAAACTCGCTTTCATCCCAAGAAGCTATCATCACCTTCTTCTTCTTGTTGTATTTGTATTTCTTGTGAGGGTTGGAAGTAGAAGCCATCTTGAGAAGTGGGCAATCATTCCTTTGATGCCCGGTTTTGTTGCAATTGAAGCATGTGTAGTCTCTTTTTCCCTTTCTAATGCCTCCTCTCATGAAACTCATGAATCTCCTTACCAACATTACCATTTCTTCAAAATCATCCATCTCTTCCTCGGATGATCAGGGTTCTTCACCCTGGTGTGAAGCTTTTAAGGCAATGGTCTTGCCTTTGTGGGAATCTTCCTCCTTGTATTGCTTCATATGGGTCTCATGTGTCATGAGAGACCCAATGAGCTCAGTGATCTTTAATGTGCTCATATCCTTTGCTTCCAAGATTGCGATGACCTTGGGCTCCCAAGGTTTTGGAAGGGAATGAAGAAGCTTCCTTACCTTCTCCTCTTCCCTTATATCTCTACCAAGGTTAGCTAATCCATTTGTAATATTTTGAAAGCGAGCATACATTACATCAATAGATTCATGCGATAACATTTTGAACATTTCATAATCTTGCAAGAGTAGGTTTATCTTGGATTCCTTAACTTGTTAAGTCCCTTCATGTGTAGTCTGTAAGACTTTCCAAAGTTCATATGCCAACTTACAAGTGGAAATCCTTTTAAACTCATTAATTTATAGGCCACAATATAGTGCATTGATGACCTTTTCATTTGCATTAAAGAGTCTAATTTCTTCTTGACTCCACTCATCCATATCTTTAGTTGGTTGCTTATACTCTACTTGGATCATTCTCCATACATCCATGTCTAGTGATTGAAGGATGTCATTCATGCGTATCTTACAATAGGCATAGTTGTTTACAGGACCCTTGAGCTAGTTGGATTTCACAGACATTTTAGATTATAGGGTAGATGGTTAAATCTAATCCTACGACCTTGCTCTGATACCAATTGTTGATCGAATACCCACACTAGAAGGTGGGATTAAAGAGTGTTGGGTGAATTTTAACTTCTATTCGATTTCTTTAGAGTTCAATTTCTAATGCAACCAAATTGATCACACAACTAAATTACGATGCTTGACAAGTAATAATTAGACAATAAACACAATCAAACAAGCAATGTAAAGATGAGTAATTATAGTGGTTCGACCAACTGCCTACTTCACTACCTTGGCTCCACACCAAGGATTTCTAACCAAATCCTTTATAGACTTTGTGTTTCCCTTTGAATACAACCGAGGACTCGCTTCTCAACCCTTTGAGAACTCCTCAAACTTATTCACCTATGCAAAACACAATTCTATGAAGGAAACCAAGTGTTTACACTAGCACACCTAGCAAGATAACAATGAAGAAACAAGTTCAAATAACAAATAAAATTACAATGAAAAGAGCAAAAGAGTATACCACAACTAAAAGCTCTTTTCCAAGCCTTCAATGACTCCAACTCCACAAGATGATGAGGTCGAATCAAAGCCGGAGTCGTGGGAAGATGAGCGCTTGAGAGAAATGATCAATCGGAGAAGCAAGCGCGAGCAATTCAAGCTTAGAAGGCACAAATCTCACTAAGGAATCTTTTAAGAATGGTTAAGAAATGTTAATGAATGTTGGTGAGGGGTATTTATAACAATTAGATATGTATTTGTTTTCATCAAAATAGATACATGTTTGTTATGATCAAAATAGAGATCGAAGCCTAGGAGGAACCCTTGGGACAACAAGGACCATGGATAAGGTCCCAATCGGCCAAAGAGCACGACGCCTCCCTGGAACTGTACACTTTCGACACCCGTTCGCTTGGAGTCACTAGGGACGAGAGGGGGAGTGACAGGCAAAGGATCGTTAGACTAATTTGGCTTACATTAAATAATCTAGTTTGTTATCATCAAAATAGAGATCGAAGCCTAGGAGGAACCCTTGGGCCAACAAGGACCGTGGATAAGGTCCCAACCGGCCAAAGAGCACGACGCCTCCCTGGAATTGTACACTTTTGGCACCCGTTCGCTTGGAGTCACCAGGGACGAGAGGGGGAGTGACAGGCAAAGGATCGTTAGACTAATTTGGATTACATTAAATAATCTAGTTTAGCTTCTACTTTAATTTTATTAGTTAGATTAATTTGGTTTGAATTAAACAATTTATTTTGTTAGTGTTGGCTTTTGTGTGTTGGCTATATTTGGCAAAAGTATTTCAGGCTGTTCTTGTTGGTGAAATGGCCTACACTAGAGGGGGGGTGAATTGTCTATTATCTAAACTTTTCGCCTAATTCATGTTTTAATTGTTTACTTGATTACTTCGGCAATAACAAATCAAGTAGCAAGAGGAAGCAATGTAAATAAGATAATTAAACAAACACAAGTAGAAGGAATGCAAACACAGTGATTTATAGTGGTTCGGCCCTAATGCCTACTCCACTACCTAAGCACCCCACTAAGGATTTCCAAACTAGTTTTACTATATTATATTGTTTCACTTACAAAGCGGACTTTTTACCCGAAGAGTCTCCGCTCTCAACCTAAGGCACTTCCACACCCGGAAGTCTCCGCTTTTTACCAAGAGCATTCTTCCACCTCAACCCTAAGGGACAACAATGACTAATCCTAGTAAACTACGTTTACACTAGTGAATTTAAACCTCAAACACCAAGGCTACCACTCAACTTCAAGACCTACACTCTAGGTCTAACACAAACTCAAATACAATGAAAGTAACAACAAAATACAACAATAATGAGAGCAAACAATAAACAATATAAACTTAGCTCTCAAAAAAGATGTCCTAGCTCCTCTTGATGACTTGAAGATGAATCAAAGCAAGCTCAAAGTCAATATCAAGGATTTATCATGGAAACTAGGGTTTGCAAAGAGGTGGCTCAAGAAAAGCTTTAGAAGATCAAAGATGGCTTAATGGAGTTGTAGATTATTAAGGAAAGCTTCTCATGGGTGGTATTTATAAGCCATGAGGAGAGATGGCTTCAACAGCCATCCCAACGGGCAAAAAAGTGCGCGTTTGCGCCGCCTGGTCAGTGGCCGGTCGATCGACCGAGCGACCGGCCATCGACCGGAGCCTTCTATCCAGTTTAGGCCAAGGTCAGTCGATAGCCGGCTGATGGTCTGATTGATCGGCCCGTCAATCGGCACACAGAAACTTGCACAATTTTCTATTTTTTCTGTTCGAAGTTGGTTCTTTAGTCTTCCTACGTCTTCTAATATAATATTTCTTAACTTTAAGTCCTGAAGAATATAAGGATTACCCCCCATTTGGATTCAATAAAAATATCTAGAAAGTCAAAATCCTTAAGAATCAAAATCTAACTTTTGGGGCTAGTGCAAATTTCTGAAAAACGAAAATTTTATAATCTCCCGGATTAAATATGAATCAGTTAAAGGCTTCCAAAAATTCTTTAAAAATATGTCATTATCTAGTTTTTACCTAAGTAATAATTACCGGGACTTTTAGTGCCAAGAAAAAGTCTAGGTCATATAGCCCTCTAAGGAGCTCCGTAGGCTTAGTGAATTTCAGGGCCATTTACTGATTTTCTAGTTTTTCATATTTTGGGGTTCGAGTTTGGGTTTTGGGTTCTTATGCATCAAATAGAGGATACAACACATGCTAGACACTTTAAACCTAAACTCTATCTTCCCGACGAAACCCAAGCATTGACGACCGTCGTTGTCGATTTCTCTGATTTTTTCGATTGAGGACAATGCACACAAACCGATATGGAACCTGAAAATATTTATTCATGAATACATTAGTTCCTTGTTTATTTTCATCAAAACCGAGATTAAGACCGAGGTTGAAAACCTTAGGCCAACAGTCCTCACTTGAATTGATAGTTACAACTGCTTTTGTCTATGAGGAGTTCTGCTTAAGTTACTCTGTTCTAAGCCAGTTACAACTGCTCTAGTAATTGTGGATTTCAAGATGGTGTTGCTCTACAATGATGGCTTTTGGTTGCTGAAATTAATGATGATTTTCTTTATTATCTTTCTGATATTTTAATCATCTTTAATTACTTATTTACTGTCTGCTCATTTATGGAATGTGGGAGTGGTCTTCATTGATGAACTAGGCGTTAATCTTGGAGCTATTATTATCGATGATTTATGGTGTTTCATGGCTGCCTGTTCGGTTTGAACTGATGATGTTATGATAATTGATTAGGAAGATATTTATTCAAATTAATTGGTTTTAACATATATATTTTGAAAGAGAATATTTGAATTTATTAAATCTCCTATGTGAGTAAATTATGTTGCCTGTTATATGAGGAGTTGAGACTGCTTAGTGCAATAGAAGGAAACAATCTACTTCAATCATCTTCAAGACAAGATGGAGTTGAGTTGTTAACTCACTACAACATAGAGACTGTGGAGGACAGAACTCTATGATTGTGATGTCGTAGAGAGGTAAGTCGGTTAGTACTTGTGATAGCAAATAGGTTGTTTGTTATTTCAAATTCACTGTAGTATTGATAGTTGGATTTCGGAGTGTGAAATCCTAGAACTAATATTGTACATGTTGGTAATGGATCGGACATTTGTCCGGCGAGGGCCCCACAGATTAGGTGACAAGTTTGTCACTGAACTGCGTAAATAATTCTTTGTGTTTACGTATTTCTTTGTGGTTCTTATTTTGTTACTTGCCCTATTTTTAGGAAGTAGTTGCATAAGTCGTTGCAACTTCTCTAAATGCTATCTTCAGTGGTGTAGATCCTTCTCAATTCAAACTTATCTCGTCCTATACTCTGGCAAAGCAAGCCTGGGAGATTTTAGAAACAAATAATGCAGGATCCCTTACACTTCGGAAATACAAAGTTGAAATCCTCAACACCAGATTTGAAAATCTGAAGATAGGAGAAGATGAAAACATTCAAGACTTCCATGGGCGTATCAAAGACCTTATGAACAATGCTTCCAACCTTGGACAATCATTCTTAGAAGAAAAGGTTGTTAGAAAGGTTCTGAGATCCATGCCTATAAAATTCAACATGAAAGTTGCAGCCATCAACGAAGTTCATGATCCATCAACTATTACTCTTGACACCTTGATAGGAAAACTTGAAATCTGTATGTCAGAACTGTTTGAAAAATATTCTCACAAGAAAAAGAAGAAAAATCTTGCCTTCAGTGCTACTGAAGATGAGATTAAGTCTAAAGACTGTTCTGAAGATGAGATGGATGTTTTCTTTGCCCTTATGAGATTTCTGAGATCCAAGAATAAGCAAAACCAGAACTCGCAGTTGCATTCACAATTCCAACAGCAATTTCAACCGACTAGTCGACCAGTTCTAAATCAAATTTCTCTGCTGGAGAAAACATAAGGAGTCAATCTTTAGGAGTCAAAAATGATTCAAAATAAAAGTTCAAAGGTATCATATGTTTTGAATATGAAGGATATAAACATGTCAGATTAGAATGTCCAAATCTACAGAAGAGATCCAAGAAGTCATTTATTGTCACCTGGAGTGATGAGGATGAAGAAAATGACTCTGAAGAATCTGAAAAAGGAAATTTTATAGCCTTCACAGCTAGTATTGGTGATTTAGTAAGAACCTCAGAAAACTCTGATGCAGAAGATGATCACTGCAAAGTTCAATGAGTTGACAGTCTTGAGGAAGCCTACCGAGAGATGTTCGACAAATGGGTTGAAGTGGAAAAGCTGAACAAGTCTCTCAATAATCAAAACAAGTTGTTGATTGCAGAAAAGAAGAATCTTGAACAGAAAATTCAACATCTTCAAACTCAGATTGCTGATAAGGAAGACAAAGAATCCAAGTTGATTGTTGAATTTGAAAATGTAAAGAAGGGAGTTAGAATGATGAATTTTAGTGGTACTCTTAAAGAAATTTTGAGTGTAGGAAAATTTCCTTCTAATCACAATGGACGAGGGTACACTGGTTCATCCCAGTTGAAACCCCAATCTCAACGGCCTACTTAATTGAGGAACTTTTAGGGAGGTTCTTCAAGTCGACAACAACCTACTAGAAGGAGAAGCCATAGGGTGCCCATATGCTATTATTGCAAATGCAAAGGGCACATTATAGCAAACTGCTTCAAACTCTCCAACAAACTTAGAATGAAGAATCATGAGAAATCCCCAAGGCAGAAAGTTAAGCAAATTTGGGTAAGGAATGCTGATCTTAACTATCATGTTGCTTTTATGTCAAAGACTGTTTCTTCTCTTGGTTCTTGGTATTTCGACAGTGGATGTTCTCAGCATATGACATGGAGTCCATATAATCTAAAAGATATTCAAATACATGGAGGAGCAACTATTACTTTTGGAGATAGAGGACATAGGAATGTTGTAGGAGTTGGAACTCTTAATGTTCTTGGAATTCCGAATTTGGAAAATGTTCTACTTGTTGAAGGTCTCAAGGCTTTGTGATCAAAATTTGAATGTTCAGTTTACCAAGAGCAGTTGCAGAGTTTTTGACGAGGATGGTGACTACATCCTTGAAGGAAACAAATCAAGGACAACTACTACAAAATAGCTTATTCACCTTCTTGTTTCTCTGTTGTTTTATCTGACATCAACCTGTGGCATCGACGGCTTGGCCATATTAATTACAAAGACCTCAAGAACCTTCTAAATGGCAGAGCAGTTAGAGGAATTCCTAAATTGACTAGAGAAGCTGAAGGTGTTTGCAGCCCAAGTCAAGAAGGAAAGCAAATAAGGCAGTCTCATCACCGATTACAACTGGTTGCTACATCAAGACCTCTAGAGCTTCTTCACCTGGACCTGGTTGGTCCTATGCAAGTGGAAACTACTGGAGGTAAAAAATATGTTCTCGTATGTGTTGATGATTTCCAATAGAGAAGCCAAGCGCCTTTAACAATTTCAAATCTCTTTGCTTAAGGCTCCAAAGTGAGTAGGAACTTCCTATTATGAAGGTGATCATAATAAGAAGTGATCATGGAAGGAAATTTGAGAATACTTCATTATCTGAATTCTATGATGAGAACGGTATCCTTCATGAATTCTCAGCTCCTAAGACTCCTCAGCAGAATGGTGTTGTTGAGAGAAAGAACCACAATACCCAGGAGATGGCCCTAATAATGCTTAATTCCAAACACATTCTTGAGAGATTCTGGGCTGAAGCTATCAACACGGCTTGCTACAACATCAATCGAGTGTATCTCAGACCAAAATTGGCTAAAACACCATATGAATTATGGAAGGGAAGAAAGCCTAACCTTTACATATTTTCATATTTTTGGTAGAACGTGTTATGTTCTAAATCATAGGGAGTACCTTGGGAAGATGCAAAGCAAGAGTGATGAAACCGTATTCTTGGGCTACTCTAAGAAAGGCTTATCGTGTCTACAACAAACAGACACAAACTGTGACAAAGTCAGCAAATGTGAAGGTAGATGAATCTCAAATAAGCCAGACTCTGACTGCTGATGAAAAGGGAGTTACAACTGTTAACAAAACTGCCCAGAACACTACCAAGATCTCTAATCAATCAGTTGAAATTGCTGATCCAACTGACACCGAGACTGATACTGAACAAGATGATGGAAGTGATGACTCCAGAACTAGAAAATCTGTAGAAACTCTGAAGAATCATCCCTTGCAAAATGTGATTAGAGATGTAAATGATGGAGTCAAGACCAGGAATCAATCTAAGAAAAATCACCAGGATATGATCAGGTACTCCTGTTACACTTCCTCAGTCGAACAAAAAAATGTGCAGGAAGCCTTGAAAGATGAATTCTGGATTTCTGCTATGCAAGGAGTTACAACAGTTCATCAGAAATGAAGTGTAGGAACTTGTTTCAAGACCTAAAGGGGTCAATGTTGTTGGAACCAAATGGGTTTTCAAGAACAAGACTGACGATGCCGGGAACATTGCAAAAAATAAAGCCAGACTTATTGCTCAAAGCTTTAATCAAATTGAAGGACTGGACTATGATGAAACATTTGCACCAGTTGCAAGACTAGAATCCATCATATTGCGTCTTGTCATATCCTGCTATATGAAGTTCAAACTGTTCCAGATGAATGTTAAAACTAGCTTCCTGAATGGGTTTCTCAATGAAGAAGTCTATATGTTGAACAACCAAAAGGCTTTGAAGATCGTGCTCATCCTGACCATGTATACAGATTGAAGAAATCTCTTTATGGGCTTAAGCAAGCACTTAGAGCATGGTATGAGAGACTCACACAGTTCCTGCTTTTGAAAGGTTACAAAAGAGGATGTGCAAACCAGACACTGTTTATCAAAAGAAAGGAGTCTCGACTAGTAATTGCACAAATTTATGTTGATGATATTATTTCTGGCTCAACTTCTGAATTTTATATAGAACAATTTGTGGAAGATATGATATCTGAGTTCGAGATGAGCATGGTTGGAGAAATGAACTATTTCCTCAATCTCAATGTGAAGCAATCTAAAGAAAGAATATTCATCTCTCAAAGTAAGTATGCCAGAAATCTATGTCATAATATTGGAATGGACAGTTCTAAGGCAGTTAGAAATCCTATCTCAACTCATGGAAAGCTGAGCAAGGATGAAGAAGGCAAGAATATTGATTTGACTCTTTATAGAAGTACGATTGGTAGTCTATTGAATTTAACTGCTAGCAGACCTAATCTAAGTTTCATTGTGGGTTTATGTGCCAAATATCAGGCTAATCCAAAGGAGTCTCATCTTTAGACAATTAAAAGGATTCTAAAATATGTTAGAGGTACTCTGGATTTCGGGCTTTGGTATTCTATTGAATCTAATCCCTATCTAGTAGGATTTTCTGATGAAGATTGGGTTGGAATTATTGATGATAGAAAGAGTACAATAGGTGCATATTATTAATTGGTTCAAATCTAGTGGTGTGGTTGAGTAAAAAATAGAATTATATATCTCTTTCTTCTGTAGAAGCAGAATATTTGGCAGCAGGCAATTGCAGCATTCAGTTAATTTGGATGAGAAATATGTTGTTAGATTATGGTTTCAAACATAAGGAAATGATTTTGTATTGTGACAATACCAGTGCTATCAACATCTCTTATGCATTCTCGCACTAAACACATTGATATTCGATTTCACAATTTCAAATATATTTAATCAATTATTTAATTGTCTAAAAAAATTATTTTTAAATTAATTTTTGTTTATTTTTAGATTTAGAAGTGAGAGGTAGGAATTGGTGAGGGTCATTTCTTCTCATCACAAAATGTAGGATTTAGTGAGAGTCACTATGTTGTTCTCACAATACATATTTTTAAGTGAGGGTCATATTAGACCCTCAATAAATGCAAGATTTCGTGAGGGTCATGATGTCCTCATGAAATATAATTTTTAGTGAGGGTCATATTCGACCCTCACAAAATGAAGGATTTCGTGAGGGTCACAATGTTATCCTCACAAGATATACTTTTTAGTGAGGGTCAAATTGGACTCTCACTAAATGCAGGATTTCGTGAGGGCCACGATATCCTCATAAAATATACTTTTTAGTCAGGGTCATATTTGACCATCACAAAATGTAGGATTTCGTGAGGGTCACAATGTTATCCTCACAAGATATACTTTTTAGTGAGGGTCAAATTGGACCCTCACTAAATGCAGGATTTCGTGAGGGCCACGATGTCCTCATAAAATATACTTTTTAGTCAGGGTCATATTTGACCATCACAAAATGTAGGATTTCGTGAGGGTCACAATGTTATCCTCACAATATATACTTTTTAGTGAGGGTCATATTTGACCATCACAAAATATTTTCTTTTACCGACAAGTTTTCATGAGCGTCATGGTGTTGTCCTCACTATATATACTTTTTAGTGAGGGTCATATCCAACCCTCACAAAAGTATTCATTTACTTATAGGTTTTCGTGACAGGTTTTCGCAAATAGGTTGATTTAGTGAGGGTCGATGTGCGACCCCCGCCAAATCTCGTCACTAAAAACCAGATTTCTTGTAGTGATCAGAGAGTTAATTGAAACGAATGAGTTACAACTGTAATACATTTCTACAGATAAACAAGTTGCAGACATTTTCACAAAAGCTTTGGAGAAAGGGAGATTTGAGCAGTTTCAATATGCTCTGGGACTGTGTGTTATATGACACATTTTTCTTTTACATAAAAAAAGGGGGGGGGGGGATTTGAAAGGTTTTCAGTTATTTTTATTCCATTTATTCCTCCACTTACCACTATTTTGTTGAAGGCTCTTGATGAAAAATCATTTATGGGAGGGAGTTTTGGAATTAATTGGTCACCTTTATGGAGCCTCACACGTACGGCCCCCCTTATTGGAATCCCGAAGATTTTGCCCCCAATTCATTTCTTTCGACGCTTCTACCTTCTCCGATTCTCTGTTGTAATCGAAGGTCATCATCACAATCTCCTTGACCTCTCGACTGCCCTTCTCTTAAATGGAGCAATCGAAGTCTAGTGGAAAAAGGAAGAAGAGTTACGTGAGGAAGGTGTATGCATCGTCGGCTAAGAAAATGTCTTCGTCCAATCCTGATGAAAAGGTAAAATCGCCTCCTCCAGCACACCCTCATGATGAAGTTTCTCCTCCTCCTACCTCTCAAGGGCATAAGTTAAGGAAGAAATTGGGTCGAAGTCCTACTGACCAACCTCTTCAAAGGATTGATCGAGGTATGACATCTATCCTCCCTAAATCCCCACCTAGGGTTTCAGTTCCTGAGGGGGAGAAATTATCAATAGAGGGGGAGTGTTTGTTGGCCTAAGGTTTTCTACCTTAGTCTTAATCTCGGTTTTGATGATAACAAATATAGAACTAATATTTTATTGAGAAACACGTTCAGGTTCCATATCGGTTAGCACTTGATGTCCTCGATCAGAAATATCAGAGAAATCAAAAAATCAAAAAGACATTGGTCGACGCGTTTAGGTTCGTCGCAGAAATTTCTAGAAGTTCGACATGTGCACCAAAGACACCTTGGGCGAATCTAGAGAACATATGGAAAGCTCTCTAAGTTGACGCACTCTGAAGCTCGAAACTCAAAAATGAAGTGCACAAGAAAAATATGCAAAAAATCAGCCCTGCCAAGATTCGGTCGACCGACTGGTCGACGGGCAGAAGGCATTTTAGTCGAGCGAACGATGCCCAAAATGGATATAATACTTTTGATCGCTCGGTGGTCACTCGGTCGGTCGATTGATGATCGACTAGCAAGCGATCGGGCGTCGGCAACGGGCAAAAATATGCTTGTTGACGAGCGTTGAGTGTTGGGAGGTTATAAATACCCATCCCAAACACATTTCTAGCCTATAATTGATGCTTACAAGCCTAAAAGAGTGATCCTAAGCATCTCCTAAGCTTTTCCATGATCAAATCCTCAAGTGTTCTTCATTGAAGGGGTATTCAAGTTTGCTAGGCTCAAGAAGAAGAGGTGTCCTCATTGTGATAAGTCCTCTTCACTCTCTTCTTGTGATTAAGGTGCTTTTTATTTTGTTTTGAATTGATTTACTTGAGTTTGTAAGAAGACCTAGTGTGTGGTCTTGTGTGTGAGTGTTTACCTTGGTGTAGAAGGTGTAAAGCCACTTGTGTAAACTAAGTTAGGAGTAGGTCTTAGGAATTGAGGTGGGAAAGCCCACTTGGTAGGAAGGCGGGATACTTCCGGGTGTGGAAGTCTAATGCCCCGACTCAGGGTACGCGTGACCGGCCAAGGTACGAGTCAGTACCCCAAAGCCTACCCTATGCACTGACCAACAACTCATATAAAAATAACCAGAATAACATCAAGTCATAAACAAAAGTAATAGTACCAACTTTATTAACCGTTCAAAACCAGTTTGATTAAATCAATTACCAAAAACATCACAAGTCTTAAAATAACATCCAAAGGTTTTCCAAATAAAACATCTCAAAGTTTTTACAGAAATGACACAATGCATACACTAGACTCTACTAGACACAACTACGACTAACAATTGCCAGCTATTAGATCTACACCCACGTCCACCCTCTTGCTCACCATGCCACCAAGCCGTACCTCACTGGTCGGGCTCTGCAAAACAACAATAAATAAAATTGTGAGTTCACGAGGAACTCAGTGAGCGGTTCTTCGAACCTTCACTTAAAAACCTCGGCAAGATAACATATATAAGAACTAAAGTAAGATTAGTTTGCCAAGATAGAAGAATGGATGAACCGGCCTCTCGGGCCCTTATCCATTTCACTAGCTCGGCCACTAATGGCCTAATATAATATATGTAAGGTTCGGTTCTTCCCTCTACACAACTAGGCCAGTTGGCCTACCCAAACCAGCCCATAAGGGCTTCTCAAATATGATCTTTCATGTCTCGGATCCGGCAACTAGGATGGCCACTAGTCTCCGAAATCCTCCGGGTAAGGGATAGCTAGTCCCACCCAACTCGGGTCTACCATCAGCGTGGCCCTCTGACGAAATCTCAAGACCCTCCGCCACTTAGGTCTAACACCTAGCGGGCCTGCTGGTGCAATCTCAAGACCCTATAAACCGCTGAGTCGTGTGGTAGCCATTCGGCTAAGGACACTCCTCAGTAGACCATCAACCACAACCCGAACTAGGTCATGCAAGATATTCTTTGTTTTGCTTTCCGGGCATTGCCCACATCCGACCCTACCCCCTCGGGTCACCTTATTTGGATGTTGAAATCTACCGACTATCCCTAGGTGTAGAACCTAGCAACTATACTTGTTCTAAGTTGAATGTCACAACAAGGTACCACGACCTTCCTTTCTAATGTTGTTAGAACGTGTCGAATGTAGTTGAGCACGCGGTCTACCATTAAGCACACCACTTACCAAATATATTATGCACAACCGACTATAATAGGATAATTTCAATAAATTAATTGATATGGAACATGCAATAAACATAGCAACAATTAAGCATAATATTTGAGAATTTATAAAACCTTTCCTTAGCATTATATGCCAAAACAAACATCTCCATGTATGCAATAGTAAGAACATTTCCTTAATATGATAATGTAGATCTATCACCAAGCAATTCATATGACAAGCGAGAAATCTCATAGTATGAATATGAATTAATAACAATGAGAACGTATGAACAACTAATCAAAATCATTCGGTTTCCTCCCTTACCCTTGCTCGGCCAAAGCTTGAGCAAGGTAACACTTGCTCGGCCGAACCTTCTAGGTGGGAAGCGGTGGAATTTCATCAATAATTCACATGCTTCGGGCTACGGATCTAATGTTTAGCAAGAAAAACATAACTCGAAACCATGCATTTTAATTCGAGCAGTCCACACCTTCCACTCATGCTCTTGCTCGGCCGAGTCCTCAAGTTGAAGGGGCATGGTTGCGACAATAACACAATTATAAATCCATAGATCTAACGTATCATGAACACAAAGCGATCTACGGGCAGCGAAACGAGCGAGGAAAATTTGGAGAAAATTTCGGCATGACCTTTCCCCTATTTCCTCAACTCGACAGCCCACAAAAATGTGAAAAAAACACGATCTAATACATAAGATCACACGTATATACATCAATTTAAAATTCTACACAAAGAAATGCGTCGATCGGCAAGAACTCGTGAAGGAAAATCCGATTTCAAAACTCATAGGGCCGGCCATCCGCCTCCCTTCAAAAACTACACTAACCTCTCACCTTGATTAGATCAAAAGAAAAGATTGAAGAAGATGAACTCTGAGATCCCAGCATCGACGCGAGCTCGGCACCTATCACCCTCTCTTCCTTGGGCTGCGTGCGGCTCCTACCTTGAGTCGCACGACTACCAAGATGAGGAGTTTTATTCCCCTCATCACATGACTCTTTTACCCCTATGCAATAACTTAAAACCCCCTCATACTACTCCACCTAACCCGGTTCGAGTCCCGACTCATTCCGCGGACTAAACTCAAACCAAACTTGAGTCAAACAATATGTTCATCCACTCAACCACTAACACTTCAATATGACTTAAATAAATTTTTACCTGCTATACGAGGCGATCACGCGACTCGACCCGGCTTGCTCCCGACTCGATGGGTTGCACCACGAGAAATTTTATATTAGGAAACCCCAGCTATTACAGGAAGTGCCTTCGAAGTGAGTGTAGGGTCTTTCTGGTGTAAAGTCCTCAATTGTAAGCTACTCATAATTTAGTGGATTTGGGTGTGAAATCCTAAGCGCGGTGCTTAGGTAGTGGAGTAGGCATTGGAGCCAAACCACAATAAATCATTGAGTTAGCATTGATATTTTTAGGCGAAAAGTTTAGTTAATACACTATTCACCCCCGCCCCCCTCTAGTGTGGCCATTTCACCAACATTTGGTATCAGAGCGGGTCATGGATTGAGATTTCACCATCTCGTCTACTTCTAGTCTCGATCTGGCAATGACACTAGAGTCGGTTGTTTCCATACCTCCTAGGTTCGATGAATCAAACTTTGGTCTTCGGAAGTCTAGGATGTACACCTTCCTAAAGACTCAAGGTTTAGGTGTTTTTAACATGGTAAAAGTTCAATATATTGAACCTAAGGAAGACATGAATGCATGAACCCAAGAACAAATTGACATGTTTGAATTAAATGCTAAAGCTACAAATTGCATATTTTGTTCTTTGAAAAATAATATCTTTGAAAAGGTCATGCATTGATATATGGGCAACTTTAAACATGTTATATGATTATGCCAAGACCGAAGAGATTGGCACATCTAATGAAGGTAGTGATGACAATGGTTATTCACCTACCACTAATCTTGGTTTTGATGCCCATAGCTCTTCTAGTCAAAGGATCGAGTAGCTCCAAGAGCCGAAAAAGGAAGGTAGTGTTTTCATGCATGCAAGGAAAAGGGGCATGTGAAGAAAAAATGCCCTTCCATGAATAACAAGGCAAAGAAGAGGTCAAATGCTTCCACATCGTCATCTCACTCAAGTGAAACTTGTCATGGCTATGAAGCTATTTCAAAATATTGCCTCACGAATAATAATGATGAGGTACACTCTTCTTCTTCTAGTCATGTTAATAATAATGATAGTATTAACTCATCTAGCTTTCATGATATGTTTTTTGATGAATTGATGGATGAGTATAAAAACATGTATGCCTTGCTTTTGAAAAAGGATAAGGAAAACAAAAAGATTAGAAAGGAGAATTCTAGACTTAGTTCACACATGCATGCTCTAGAATTAGAAATTGAGAAATTAAAATCTAGCTCATGCATTTGATGTAAGATCCTAGATATTGTTATTTATCTCTCATTTGTTGTTTGTGCTTGTCAGCCTAGAGGGCTAGTCTGAGGTCGAGCCGAGTCGACTAATGGTCCGGTGCGAGCTTGCGAGCTCGGGTAAGTAGGAATATGAGTTATGCAAATTTTGCTTGCGTCGATAAATTTAATTAATTTTATGTTGGGTATGCATGATTGTTTAATTATGTCGCATGTGTGTGTGCATGTGTTGGATGTTTATGTGGATCATGGGATTAATTTGAGTTTAATTAAGTTTAGTGAGTTCGCGGGTCGAGAAGTTAGTGGGTATGGATCTGGGTTAAGGCAGATGCGGGTTAAAAGAGGTGGGAAGGGTTATAAATTCTCCCCCCTAGGGCTTGCAGCTCCCTATTAGAGCCGCACAAGCCAATTGAGGAAAAGAGAGGAGACGCCAGCCACGGAAGCCACCAACCGCCCCTCCCTTCCTCTCTCTTGCAGCCGCCGATCCAAGCCTCTTCTCTCTCTCTCACTTCTTCTCCCTTGGAAGCCAAGTCGTTGGCTTGAGGAGGAGCTGCCACCCCCTCTTCCCCCTTGGTGGAGCTGAACTGCCACCTCTTGGAGCCGGATCCGGAGCCACAACTCTTTTCCACGCCTTCAACGCCTTCAACTCATCAAGCGGTAGAGCTCGAATCAAATCTCGAGCTGAGGAAGCAGTTGGCGCTTGAAGAAGATGTTCACGGAAGAACAAAGCGTTGTTGATTGATTCTTTAAAGGCTCAAATCTCCCTTTAGAATGCTCAATTAAATCTGTAGGAGTAAGTGAGAGAGAGGTTAAATGAGTTATTGAATGATATATATAACCTCTCAAAGGAATGACAGCTCAACGGATAAAAAACTATCCATTACATCCGCTCGATCGATTAGTCGGTCGATCGACCGATCGACCGCCCACACCGACCACTGTCTCTTCTCTCTGTGCGATCGACCGATAGGTCAATCGCCAGACGCAAAACACCAAATCCCACATTTGGTCGACCCATGGGTCGACCGACGCAAGGAAGCCAGGGTCGCGCGACTGCGCGATCCTCAATCTGGTCGACCGAAGTAGCTACTGCCGCTTTGTGGCATCCTTCGTTCAATCGACCGGTCGACCGAGATGGCTACTGCCATTTTACAAACCGAATTCAGTCGATCGGGCGATCGACCGAACCTAGGCTGAATTTGATTTCTTCTAATTTCTTCAACCTTCTTCTTCTGCGCTTCATTTCCGAGTTCCGGCTTTCAACAAGCATCAACTTGGAGAGCTTTTCATTTGATCTTTGGACTCGTCCAATGTGACTTTGGTGCACTCGTCGATCTTCGAGATGTTTCGCGATGAACCCGAGCGCGATGATCAATGTCCTTCCAATTTTCTGATTTCTTCTGATTTTTTCAATCGAGGACATCGAACGCTAATCGATATGGAACCTGAAAGATTTCTCGATGAAATGTTAGTTCCATGTTTGTTATCATCAAAACCGAGATTAAGAGATTAAGACCAAGGTTGAAAACCTAAAGCCAACAATCTCCCCCTTTTTGATGATGACAAACATACTTAAGAAAATATATATTCATTAAAGCATATAGGATATCAACTAAGGGATTTCTCCCCCTATCAACATGCATATCTATGAAAATAAACTCCCCCTATCTATATGCATGGATCTCCTATATTTTCCTCCCCTTTGCCTATAATTTTCTCTCCATTTACCCTATACTTTTCTCCCCTTTTATCCTATACTTTTCTCCCCCTTTTGACATCCATCAAAATGGGCAAGAAAGGTCAATCTAGTCAAAGGGATGAAAAACAAATATACTTTTTTTTTATGTAGCTGAGACTCTAAAGAATATTTTTCATGACACATGAAAATCTAAACCAAAGGGATGGAAAACAATATTTGATATGAAACAAAATCATACTTGATAGACAGGAGTGATAGATACAATTCAAAACTAAATCATGTATGCACTCAAGTATGAATATTTTCATGAATATTGTTTCTTTTTCATGACATTTTTGATTTCATTCAAACTTTCAACATACAAATATATAGTCACATGAAACATGTATATCAAGTTTGAAATGAGACTAATGTCATTTGATGAAGCTTTTAACTTAGCACGATTTCATTTGAATTAAGCATGAAAACATGAAAATGCTAAGTATCAAGTGTTTGCTATCTACTCATGTTTTCTCAAATTTAGGCATCTAGACATCAAACATGAGAGAATGTAAGTCTATGAATCAAGTTTGGGCTTAAGATGAAATTTTTAAGTCACTTTGTTGACTTAGGTTAACCTATACTTCAAGATTTGAAAAAATCAAACTTTTAAATCTATACAATATCATTTTTTTGATGAAAATCTTTGGTACAATTTTTGGATGAAAATTTTTCATACCAAATATTGAATGGTCATTTGAAATGCATGTATAAAGTTTGAACTCAAAAGAATTTTCAAAGACCATTTTTCATCCTATATTGATTTTAATAAACAAATCGATATTTCTAGCTATCATCCAAGATATCAAAATCATTTCTAGGAATGATTTTACTCAAGAAATTGTGTGAATGATATTAGAAATGGAATCAAAATGGTACACATGAGTTTTTATTTGAAGTTTTTAAAGAAAAATCAAAGTATCAAAAAGATTGATATTTCAAGAAAGATGATACTTTGTGTTTTCGAAATTTAACTTCAAACTTCAATTATAAATCAGATTCTTGAGGAAACTTTTTAGAATTTTTACTGAAGAACCTAGATTTTTTAGTGAGGGTGCAGTTTCAAGAATCAATTAAAAAGAATTTTTCTATATTTCTCTAGAAATAACTGAAAATGATACCAATTGTAGGTGAAATGGCAATTCTGTAATTTTTCAATTATTTTCAAAGAATGCTCAGTTTTTATTCAAACTTTTATGACATCACATAATGGTCATGTAAAGAGTGTATGTCAAGTTTGAGATAAAAATTATATCCTTATGTCAAGATATCAACTTAGCATGGTTTCATTCAAAACTAAGCTAGTTATCATGAAACTTGCTAAATTTCAATCTTAACATTTACTCATGATTTTTTTTAAAAAAAAACTTAACCTATGGACACCTAACATGAGTAAATCTACACATGTTTCTCAAATATGGATTGAAAATGAGACCTTTAAGTCAACTTGTTGACTTGGGTCAACTTGGTTCAAGAGAGGTTTTCATGAAACCATCTCTATGTCATTTTTTCTATATCCATATGAATTTTTTACTTTAAGTGCTTTGGAAACATGTCATACCTATTCCTAAACATATTTATGAAGTTTGGACTTAAAATAAAGTGTCCAAGTCGATTTGTTGACTTGGGTCAAAAAAATTTAAGTTTAAGTACCCTAAAGTGATATAGTTGTCACATTGTTCATCTAGACATAAATTTTCAATTTTAAATACCTAGACTTATGTGATATGTGTATCTAAACATGTTTGTTTGATGTTTACTCAAAATGAGGTCTCTAATAAGAAATTTCAAACTAGTCCAATTTCATTCAATATTAATATCATGAAATTGCCTAGTTATCATGAAACTTGCCTACTCATGAAAATTCAATATTTATCATGCATAAACAATCATGAGTATATAGTGACATCATTAAAGCATGAATATTCAAGAATTATATTAAGATTTTGCAAAAAAAATTCATACCTCTTTCAATAGATTTTGCCAAACTTGTCATTTACTTTTCATTTTCTTTTAGATAACATATCCTTCCAATGTTTACCACTTTCTTAACTTGCAAGTAGGCTTCATTAGTATCAAAATAAAATTATATGCCAACTAGCAAGCTAACATACTAAATAGCAAAGGTTCAATGCAATGTTTTATATAAACACCTTAACCTATGCTAGATAGTAAAGATTCATTTTAAGGAGGTTAACATGATATCAAAATGAATTTAAGGGATCTTAAGATGTGAAACATTTGAGGGATAAGGTCCCTAAACATGTTTAACTAGTTTGGACTTAAAGGAATGTCTCTAATAGTAAGTATCAACCTAGAGCAAGTTTCATTTAATGAAATTTGCCTAAGTGCTAAGATTCTACCTACTCATGAAAATTCAAGGGTTTACCATGCAATTCTAATCATGAGTATTGAGACATTATTTAAGCTTAAGCATTGAGGTCTAACATTAAGATTTGAATTTATCAAAGTTATACCTTATTCATGATGATTTAGCCAAATTAATCCCTTTTTTAAAAAAAAATCTAATAAGCCTTCCATTTACAATAACTTGCAAGTATACTTTATTAATAGAAAATGAAACCATATTTACATGCAAGCTATCAAACTAAATAGCGAAGTGAAAAACCAAGTATCATTTTCCAGATTCAACTTCACTAAATAGCATGGATTCATTTTCATATAAATCATTGATGATAACAAAATGAATCAAGAGATCTCAAAATATGAAATTTTGAAAAATAAGATCTCCAGCCCTTCCTATTAGTTGAAAACCGAAAGCCACAATTAGCCTACGATTTAAAACCGCAAGGTTGCATGACCCATTACAGGCTACTTAGGTCTCCGAAGAGACCGAAGATCAAAAAATCAAAAATCATTTGAAGTATATTAAGAGCAGGGAAAATCAATCAATTTTAAGCATGTATCTTGAACTCCAACTATTAATGGATCAATTAAAGTTAAGAGATGATACCAAAACTTTTTAGATGCCAACTTTCATTTCCATAGGCATCTAGGTGGGAATCTTGAAGTTGCAACCATGTAGGATCTTTCATTGAATTCTTGGCCAACCTCAACACATCACTTTCCCTTATCCTTGTGTGGTAGCTCCCCCTACAAAAGAAGATGAGATCTTTGGTACCAAATGGCTTTGGGTCCTTGGGGGTTAGATGGCCTAGGAATCCAAAGTGTCTTAGCAACACTTGGATTTCTTTTGAATGCACATTCATGAATAGCATGACCGTAATACCACAACAAAAACAATTTCCCTAAAACTTTTTCTTTTGGACATGAGGTTTAAAGGAAGAATGCTTGACATGAGAATGATGATGAACCTTAGCATTCTTTACATAAGCATTTTTATTCCTAGGATTTCTAAAGGATGAAGCATGTGATAAATTACTAGTTTTCTTACTCAAGAAAATAACCTCATTTTTTAAGTCATTGATGGATTTGTGTAAAACTTGTATTTGAGATTTCAACAAGCAATTTTCATTTTTCAAAATATCATGCTCAAATTTGAAATCACTTGTACAATATCATTTCTAATTTTTGAAATCTTAGTTAACAACTCATCATTCTCATTTTCTAATTCTTCATTTCTATGTTTCAAGTCCTTAATTTCAAGTTTTAAGGCATCATGGCAAGAATCAAAAGGATTAGTATTCAATTCATGCACATGAGAGCTAAGCCTTAAATTTTTCTTTTTTAATTTTCTATTTTCCTTGTTTTTTTTTATGAGCAATTCATACATTTTTCTACATTCATCAACTAGCTCATCATAAGACATGTTAAATGAGCTTGAATTGCTAGAGTCACTTTTATGACAAGAAGCGGAAGACTTTACATCATCGTCAAAACCCATGAGGCACAATTTTGAGGTGGCTTCATTGTCACCACATGAGGAGGCTCCACTTGATTCCGAAGTAAAGTTGGAGACCTTCTTCTCCTTCTTGGATTTATTTTTCATCAAGGGACAATCTTTCTTAATATGTCCCTTCTCTTGGCAAAGGAAGCACTTGACTTTTCTTTTCCTACTTTTAAGCGTGCTCCTTTGACCGGAAATGCTATGGGCACCACAAGAGACGTTAGTAGCGGATCGATGACCATTGTCATCACCACCTTCAACATAAGTAGTAATCTCTTCGGTTTTTGCAAAATCATATATCATGTTTAATGTTGCCCAAATATCAAATGCGGATGTACAATGCATGACTTTCAAGGATGCTATTAGGTAAGGCACAAAATATGGAATACATAGCATCTCCATTATATTGAAACATTTTTTTGTCATGTTCACTCCAATCATGCATGTCAACCTTAGGTTCAATGTATTATAATTTAATCATGTTATAAACATCAAAATCAAAGTTAGATTCATCGAACCTAGGAGGTGAAGACGCTACCGACTCTAGAGCCATTTCAAGATCGAGACAAATTGTAGAAGGGATGGTGAAATCACAATCTATGACCCGCTCTAATACCAAATGTAGTCAAAATGGCAACACTAGAGGGGGCTAAATAGTGTGTTTACTAATTCAATTAGCCTAAATTCAATTTTAATCATTTACTTAGATTGTTTAGGCAATTTATGATTGAATGATTAGATGCGGAAGCGATAAATGATAAAGCAATAAATACACACAAGTTATCAATGCTAACACGAGAATTTATAGTGGTTCGGCCCCAATGTCTACTCCACTACCTAAGCACCCCACTTAGG
Organism: Canna indica; assembly: GCA_034359265.1. NCBI lineage: Eukaryota > Viridiplantae > Streptophyta > Magnoliopsida > Zingiberales > Cannaceae > Canna > Canna indica. The sequence goes on from CP136893.1 coordinate 44,985,951, forward strand.
ATTTCCAAACTAGTTTAACTAGATTAAATCGGTTTCCCTTACACAGAGGACTTTGACTCGAAGAGTCTCACTCTCGACCTAAGGCACTTCCACACCCGGAAGTCTCCGCCTTTTTATCGAGAGCACTCTTCCACCTCAATCCTAAGGGACAACTCCACTTAATCCTAGCAAACTACGTTTAATTACACCGGTGGATTTAAACCTCAAACACGAAGGCTACCACCAATTTCAAGCCCTAACAACCTAGGTCTTCACACGCACAAATCCAAAGAATACGTTCAAATAACAGTAAAAATACAATCAAAAGAGCTTAAGAAATGAAAGAGAAACCACATTTCCATGCCTTCAATGCCTTCAACTCATCAAGAGGTAGAGATTGAATCAAATCCCGAGCTGAGGAAGCAGTTGGCGCTTGAAGAAGATGTTCACGGAAGAACAGAGCGTTGTTGATCGATTCTTTGAAGGCTCAAATCTCCCTTTATAATGCTCAATTAAATCTGTAGGAGTAAGTGAGAGAGAGGTTAAATGAGTTATATGAATGATATATATAACCTCTCAAAGGAACGATAGCTCAACGGATAAAAAACTATCCGTTACAACCGCTCGGTCGATTGGTCGGTCGACCGACCGATCGACCGCTCACATCGACTGCTGCATCTTCTCTTTGTGCGGTCGATCGACGGGTCGACCGCCAGATGCAAAACACCCAATCCCACATTCGGTCGACCCGTTGGTCGACCAACGCAAGGAAGCCAGGGTCGCACGACTGCGCGATCCTCAATCCGATCGACCGATCGATCAATCGCTCGGGCTACTGCCCATTTCTGGCCTCTGTTGGTTGACCGTTCGATTGACCAAAGTGGCTACTACCATTTTGCGGCATCATTTGGTTGACCGAGATGGCTACTGCCATTTTACAAACCCTATTCGGTCGACCGCCCGGTCGATCGAACCTAGGCTGAATTTGATTTCTTCTGATTTCTTCAGCCTTCTTCTTTCGCGCTTCATTTTTGGGTTTCGGCTTTCATCGAGCATCAACTTGGAGAGCTTTTCATTTGATCTTTGCACTCGTCCAATGCGACTTTGGTGCACTCGTCGAACTTTGAGATGTTTCACGACGAACCCTAGTACGACGATCAATGTCCTTCCAATTTTCCGATTTCTTTCGATTTTTCCGATCGAGGACATCGAATGCTAATTGATATGGAACCTGAAAGATTTCTCAATAAAATGTTAGGTCATGTTATCATCAAAACCAAGATTAAGAGATTAAGACCAAGGTTGAAAACCTAAAGCCAATAGTTCTTGAAGGCTATGATGATTTTGATTTATTTTCCGATGATCTCTTGAATTATCGATGATATTTTTGTATACCATGTTTGAGGAGTCCCTAAACCTTCCCCTATGGGGCTCGGCAGTCCTAGGATGATTCTAGGGGTGTCTGGCCAAGGTGGAGAAAGGGGGTGCCCTCTAAGTGTTCGATGAAATGCCTAAGTGAAGGGTGTAGATTATCTTGCTTTCTATGATTCAATTTGTTCATCAATTTTGATGCTTATAATTTAAATGCATGCTTGATATTAAATTTGTGATTATTGGAAATATATCATGTGTTTCAAAGATGGGTTTGATCTTGAAGGCATGAGGGTTCTTGATTTAAATTCTTGAACATAAAGGTTGCTGCTTAGTTAAAGAGGGTTGTGATGCTTGTTGTTCTTAATAAATATGGTTTTGTGAGATTTATTTCAAGTATTATGAATCTGATGTGATGAAAATTTTGGGAGTTATATTCTGTAAATTTCCGGATTTAATTTCCCTATTATGCTGAAACTCAATTATGCTGAAAACTTTATGCTGTGTTGATGAATCAGGGCTGATTTTGAAATCTTGTTTATGATGTGCATCATTTACTGAATATAGTCGTGTAACCTATCGTTTTGACCAGAACACATAGTTTGGAAACATAGGACACACTTTGGAGACTAGATTCGGGTTAGATATATCTGTTTCGGGCTTAACAGAAAGCTAAAAAAAACCCTAAAAAAACCCTAACTTGGTGATCTAAATTTTAATTTCATAATTAAAATTGAGCAAGGGGTCAGCAAAATCTGTTATGAACCAACAAATAAGTTATGCATAAAATAAAACCTCACGGGTCTAGGAGTTGGGGTCGGGTATTGGAGTGTTGAGACGCTTCCCCATAAGGACACCCCTAAGACACCGTAGGAGAGACTTGACTTAGGTCATGTTGCGCCATATCTTTATGAATGGCGGAGAGGCTCGTTGAGGAGCCGGATCACGGACTAGGCCCGGAAGTTTGGATGGCTAATTCCCAATCTGTGGAACAAGTTCGGATGGGCAAATCCCGATTGTTCCTGCGTATCTTGTGGAATACGTTCGGAGGGGAAAATCCCAATTGTTCCCAAGATTCTATATTTAAATGAATAAGTTCGGATGGGCAAATCCTAATTATTCCTACGTTATTTTTTGAACAAGTTCGGATGAGCAAATTCTGATTGTTCCTGTGTATCTTGTAGAATAAGTTCGGATGGGCAATCCCAATTGTTCCCAAGATTCTATATTTAAAGAAATAAGTTCGGATGGGCGAATCCCGATTATTCCTATGTTATTTTTGGAACAAGTTCGGATGGGCAAATCCCGAATTTTCCGGTTTGACCTCGTGGAATAAGTTCGGAGGGCCTATCCCAATTATTCCTGAGGTGTTTTAAAGGAATAAGTTCGGACAAGCAAATCCCAATTATTCCTGTGATATTTTAAAGGGGCAAGTTCGGATGGGCGATTCCCGATTGTTTCTACGCGTATCATGGAGCAAGTTCGGATGGGACAATCCCGATTGCTCCCGAGTTTCTTTATATTAGGATAAGTTCGGAGGGCCTACCAGATTATCCTAGTATATTTTGTTGCCTTAGGGCATGGTAGGCTTAGGCCTATTGATCTTCACCATTTGGGTGTTGGCGGCCTTCGGGAAGGTGGTGGCCAGATGGCCTGTTAGCTGGTCACTCCCTTGTGACCTCTCCTGCTTGAGTTAGGAGTTTTGCTTTATGCACCATATATGTGTTTGGTTTTTCGTGGGGGTTGGTAGAACCGCTCACTGAGTTCTTTGAACTCACCCGTTGTCGTTTTGCTTTTATTTTCCAGAGCCTGACTAGTGAGGTGGGTTGGAGCACTTGGCATGGCTGGAGGGCAGAGGAGCCACATGATCTCATAGCAGTCCTAGTTAGGGGTCGTAGTCGAGTCTGTAGTTGTTTTGTCACGCACTTTTGATTTGATGTTGGAGTTGTAATCCTATGGGGTCATTCAAGTCTTTTATTCAGTTTTTATTTGTTAAAAGAACTGTTACTCTTTGGTTCATTTATTTCCGCACTTGAACTATTTATTAAAACTTTGATGTTTTGAAATAAAAATCTATTTTAGTTATTTTTATTGATAAAAGTTGTTGTTCTTCTGCTTTCTTTATGAGTTGGCATGTGCATGGGTTAGGCTACGGGATATACGTACATATACCTTGGCCGGTCACGTGACCCTTAGTTGGGGCGTGACATTTGACTCTTGCCATGATACATTAAAACTTGAGCTTAAGGACTTGAAGCTTGAAAATAAAAATTTGAAAAATGGTTTCAAAATTGAGAATGGGATTTTGAAAAATGAAAACTCAAAAATCAAAAAGGAAAATTATATGTTAAAAACTCAAATGCTTGCTTTATATAAATCCATAGATGACTTGAAAAGTGAGGTTTTCATATTAAGTAAAAAGGTTAATGAATTTACAAAAAATTCATCCTTTAAGACTTCTAGAAAGAGAAAAGATACATTGAATACTCATGTTTCTCGTACTTCTCATGCTGAGTATTCAACCTCTAGACCTCATGTTCACAAGAATGATAACATGGACAATGTTTTAGTTGTGGTATATATGGTCATGTTATCCATGATTGTGCATTTAAGCCAACTCACCCCCAGACCTCATGTTCACAAGACACTTTGGATTCCTAAGCCAACTCACTCCCAAGGACCTAAAGTCATTTGGGTACCAAAGGTTTCTTGTTCTCTGGTAAGGGGAGCTACCACACAAGGGTAAAGGGAATTGAAGAATTGAAGTTGACCATGGACTTAAATGAAGAACCCATCCTTTGTTGCAACTTCAAGTCATTATGATGCCTAAGGTATGAAAAATGGCATCTTAAGTAATCCGGTATCATCTCCTTACTTTACTTTGGTTCATCCAAGTTGGAGTATGTATGATACTTGTTTAATTTGAGTTGAATTTATCCGCTCTTGATATGGTTTTATCAAATGATTTTTTAATTTTTGATTTCTGGTCTCTTAGGATACCTATGCGGTTCTAAATTGTAGGCTCTTTGAGGCCTTTCGGTTTCCAACCAATAGGAAGGGTTGGAAATCTTATTTTCATTTATATTTCACTTGTGATCTCTTAAAATTCATTTTGATATCACTCGATTTCATTTTGAAATGAATTTGAAACTATTTAGCAAAGTAGACTTTGATATCGATATTTGATTTTTCCTCTTTGCTTATTAGTATGATAACTAGTATGATAACTTACTTGGTGTATTTTCATTATAGCACTAATGAAGTTCACTTGCAACTTATTAGAATAATTAAGAATGGAAGGCTATGTCAATGAAAAATGAAAAGTTTGGATAAATTTGCATGGATGAGTTATGTCTTTGGTTATTGGAAATATCTAGTCTAATACCTCAATTTTTATGTTTTATTGGTGTCTCTATACTCATGATTGGAATTGCATGTTAAATTCTTGAAATTTCATGAGTAGGAAGAATTTTAGGACTTAGGTAAATTTCATTGAATGAAACTTGCTCTAGGTTGATATTCATTACTAGAGACCTTCTTTTAAGTCCAAACTAGTTAAACATATTTACGGATCTTACTTTTCAAATATTTCATATTTTAAGATCTCTTTGATTCATTTTGATATGATGATAACTCCTTAAAATGAATCTCTATCATCTAGCATAGGTTAAGACTTTTAAATGAAACTTTGCATTGAACCATTGCTATGTGGTAAGTTAGCTTGCTAGTTGGTATATGATTTCATTATGATACTAATGAGGCCTACTTGCAAGTTGAGAAAGTGATAAGTTTGGAAGACTAAAGAAAATTGGGAAAGAAAATGAAAATTGTGGAATTTCTCAAGAAATGAGGTATGAGTTTTATTTTGGCAAAACTCTTGCATAACACCTCAATTTTCTTGATTAAATAATTTCTCTATTCTCATGAATGACTTTGCATGATAATTGATTGAAATCTCATGAGTAGATAAAATTTTGATATTTAGGCTATTTCATGTCATCTAGTTCGAATGGAATGTGCCCTATGTAGAATTTTATCTTAGAGACTTCATTTTAAGTTGAAATTTGATAAACATATTTGAGTTCACTCATGATTTACTTCCATGTGATTAAAGTTGAAAAATCATGTGAAAATGGATAAATTGATAACAAGTTCACTTTAGGATACCTTAAGTTGAGTAGAGTTGACCTAAGTCAACAAATTGACTTAGAAACTTCATCTTAGGGTCCAAACTTCACAAACATGTTTAGATTTACTCATGTTATGTGTCCATGTATTTAAATTTGAAAAATCATAAGTAAAGGTTAAAACATGATACTTAGCAATTTCATGTTAACCAAATGATATTATTTTCATTTCAAACTTGATAAACATATTTTAAATGATTATATCTTGATATTTGGAAAGTTTGGATGAAAACTGAAAACTTTTGAACCATAGCTAATATTTACGTAAATGCCACTAGATTTTAGTTATTTTTTAAAAAATGCAGAAAATTGATTTTTGGATGATTCTTGAAACTACATGTTCTCTGAAAAATCTAATTTCTCCAATAAAAATTTCAAAAAATTTCAGTAAGAATTTGATTTGATATGGATTTTTGAAATTAAATTTCAAAACTTTAAAGTATCGTTCTTCCCAAATGTTCATTTTTTTGATACTTTGATTTTTGGTCCAATCTTTGAATGAAACTTAAAGTATGATAATTTGAATTCATTTTTGGTATCGTTCTCATTTTGACTCGTGAAAAATCATTTCTAAAATGATTTTTGATATTTTGACTGATACTTGAAAATATCAATACTTGAGTTAGTACATGATTCCTAGTTTTGGATTTTGACTATCTTTTCATGATATCGTGTATTAATTAGTCTCACATTCGATATGTTGTTTTCGTCCCTTGGGTTGGTTGATTTCGTTTTCATGAAAACTAATTTTCAAGTCCCAACTTTGACCATAGGTGAACTTTTCTTGTCCTTCTTGATTGATGTCAAAAGGGGGAGAAAAATATAGGTAAACATGGAAGAAAAATATACAAACAGCATGCATATAGATAGGGGGTGTTTATTTTCATAGATATACCAACTTTGGTTGATATCCTTTGTGCTTTAATATATATATTTTCTTAAGAATGCTTGTCAACATAAAAAAAGGGGGAGATTGTTGGCCTAAGGTTTTATATATATACTTTCAGGTTCAATATCGGTTAGCACTCGATGTCCTCGATGCCCACGCCTTAGTGAAAATACATGTGGCAGAATTAGAAATTACCAATTTCAGGGATGGAAATTTATTTCCAACTTCTCATACGATTTTGGACTATTCTTTTGTGTCTAAAACATTAAACCAAGATATTTGGTTGTTAGTTTATTAGCTTGTAGGGTTGATTTGATTTATCTTTCTATTTTAGTTAGGTTTGTGAATTCTCCTATAAGAGGATAAAAGTTGTAATGAACAAGGGATCTCGAGTTTTTTTTAGCTTTAGTTTTTATGCTTTGTTTTTAAGTCTTTTAATTTTAGTTTAAAATTAAGTTTTTCAATAGAGTAGAAATATTTTAAACAGATGTTTGTCTTTGCGATATGTGGCTAATTCTCTTTTATCTAGCTAAAGGATGTTCGACATTTCCGTTCTACTCGAATTGTGAGATCTCTTTATGCTTAATTTTCTCTTAATTTCTAGTATTCATTTATTTCCTACAATAATTTATCTATTTATCCTTTTTAATGGTTGGTCTATTACCGAGTTATTAGGACAATAGTTTGCCTTTCGATATGCCTGTTCCATGCCGAATTTAGAGGTTGTTAGTCGAGGTTGCTGTTCAATCCGTACTAAGGGAATTCTTGAATTAATTTGACATGTGAGATTATTGTTCAATTCATATAGTGTATTAAAATCGGTGATCCCAAGAACTTTAGCTATTGATAGTTCCATAGAGTGTCTCTAGGAATACTAACCAATAAGGGTTTAATCGCAATGCTTGTTTGGATTGGGCATAGATTTAAATAAGATAACGGTTCTTAGCGCTTGTCTACGACCAAACCAATTTTCTAGAAATAATGGAACTCATCCTTTGTGTCTATGATCAATCCTACGAACCGAAATCGAGAACGTACCTTTAGCTAGGCTTTTCTCTCATTGATTTCTCCTCAAATTTTAATTACTATTTTTATTTACGTCTTCTTGCATCTAATCAACCCCCCCCCCCCTCCCCTTTTCCTTTCTTTTAATTCCAAGTTTTGAAAGAATTTGAAACTTCTTTATGGATTTGACCCTACTTGTCACGACTATAAAATCTCAAGAAGTAGGTATTTATTTTTGGTGGATTCGACACTCAGCAAATTTTGGCGCCGTTGCCGGGGATTGGTAATAATCAGTTTCAATTTTTTTGTTAACTAGTTTTGACTGTGCAGGAAAATTCCAGACAGATTAGATGTGAGCAAACCTTAACATTGATGGTCAGATCTGATCACACAGGAAAACTCATATACGATCTTGAGATCAAAAAGATTGTTAGAAGTCCGAGAAACGCGACCCAACAACGAGGCAAACACATTTTAGCACCCTTATCTTCAACAGCAGACGAGAGGTGGGCACGCCTAGCGAATGAGCGGACTAGTTCGAGGTCGAGCCAAGTCGACTCATGGTCCGTTGCGAGCTTGCAAGCTCGGGTAAGTAGCATTATGAGTTATAGAAATTTTGCTTGCATAGATAAATTTATTTAATTCTATGTGGTGTATGCAAGATTGTTTAATTATGTTGCATGTGGATGTGCATATGTTTATTGCTTGTAATTTATCTAGGGATTAGAATAGGATTAATTAAGTTAGCGTGTTTGGGTTCGGCTTGGGGCAGATGCGGGTTTGATATAGGGGTTTAGTGGAGTTAGGGTTGAGGAGGGAGTATAAAACCCCCCTCCCCTTGGCTTGTGGCTCCTTATTGGAGCCGCACAAGCTATTTGGAAAGAGGAGCAGCCAGCCAGCCGCAGGAGCCGCCAACCGCCCACCCTTCCTCTCTCTCTTGCAAGCCGCCATCCTCAAGCCCAGCCGTCCAGCCCCTCCCCATCTTCCTCCCCTCTTCCTTCCTTGGAGTCGAGCAGAGAAGACCCTCCCCTCTCTCTTTCCTCTCTTCCCCTCTCTTTCAAGCCGGCGGCTTGAGGAGGAGCCGCCGCCCGCTTTTCCCTTCTTGAGTTGAGCCACCATCTTTTGTAACCGATTTCGAGGGTCGTTGTCCGGGATTTCCCCTCTCATCATCCTTCCTATTTAGTTGAGTGGTTTTACCTCTCCTTCTCGGGTTTTCTATGGGTTCTTGAAGCCGTTCTTGAAGGCTATGGTAACTTGATTTGTTTTTTGACGATTTCTCAAATTCTCATCATTCTTTTTGTGTGCCATGTTTGAGGAGGCCCTAAACCCTCCCCTATGGGACTCGGCAACCCTAGGGTGATCCTAGGCTTGCTCGACCAAGGTGGAGAAAAGGGGTGCCCTCCAAGTGTTCGATGAAATGCCTAAGTGAAAGGGTGTAGATTTTCTTGCCTTCTATAAATCAATTTGTTCATCAATCTTGATGTTTGTAAATTTAAATGCATGTTATTTATTAAATCTGTGATTTTTGGAAATATATCATGTGTTTCTAAGAAGGGTTTGATTTTGGAGGCATGAGGGTTCTTGGTTTAAATTCTTGAATATAAAGGTGAGTTCTTGATTAAGGAGGGTTGTGATGCTTGTTATTCTTGTTTATTAAGTATGGTTTATGTGAGATTTATATTTATGATTATAAATCTGATGTGATGGTAATTAGAGAGTTATATTCTGTAAATTTTCGGATTTAATTCCTTATTATGCTGAAAACTATATGCTGAATTGTTGATTTAGGGCTGATTTTGAAATTCCGTTTGAGATATGCATAGTTTGCTAAACATAGTCATGTAACCTATTGTTTCGACCAGAAAATATAGTTTGGAAACATAGGACACACTCTGGAGACCAGATTCGGGTTGGACACATCAGTTTCGGTCACAACAGTAAGCCAAAATAAAACCCTAAAATAAAACCCTAATCTTGATTATCTAAATTTTAATTGCATAATTAAAATTGAGCAAGGGGTCAGCATAATCTGTTATGAACCAACAAATAAAGTTTATGCATGAAATAAAACCACACGGGTTCATGACATTACGGGTTTAGGAGTTGGGGTTGGGTATTGGAGTGTTGAGATGCTTTCAAATATGGACACCCCTAAGACACCGTAGGTGAGACTTGATTTAGTTCATGTTACGATATATCTTTATGAATGGCGGAGAGGCTCGTTGAGGAGCCGGATTGCGGGCTAGGCTCGGGAGGTTGGATGGTTAATTCCCAACCTGTGGGACAAGTTCGGAGGGCCTTCCCGATTGTTCCGATTTGGCCTCGTGGAATAAGTTCGGAGGGCCTACCCGATTATTCTTGTGATATTTAAAGGGATAAGTTCAGAGGGCCTAACCGATTATCCCTGTGATATCTTAAAGGGGCAAGTTCGGACGGGCGAATCCCGATTGTCCCTTCGCATCTCGTGGAGCAAGTTCGGAGGGCCTTCCCGATTGCTCCCGAGTTTCTTTATACTATGATAAGTTCGGAGGGTCTTTTCGATTATCCTAGTATGTCTTGTTGCCTTAGTGCATGGTAGGCTTAGGCCTGTTGATCTTCACCGTTTTGCTGTTGGCTGCCTTCGGGCAGGTGGTATCCAGATGGCCTATTAGCTGGTCACTTCATCGTGACCTTTTCCTGCTTGAGTCAAGAGTTTTGCTTGATGAATCCTATTTGTGATGTTATTTTTGGTGGGGGTTGGTAGAACCGCTTACTGAGTTCTTTTGAACTCACTCGTTGTTTTTTTGTTTTGCAGAGCCTGGCCTGTGAGGTGGGATGGAGCACTAGGCGCGGCTGGTGGACAGGGGAGCCACATGATCTCATAACAGTCCTAGCTAGGGATCGTAGTCGAGTCTGTAGTAGATAGTCATGCACATGTATTTTGGTATTTTGGAGTTATAGTCCTGTGGGGACATTCATGTTTTGATTCAGATTTTATTTATATTTCAATATTGTTGCTCTTTGACTCATTTTATTCTGCATTCGAGATTTTTGATAAAATCTATATTGTTAATGAAATCTGTTTCTATTTCTCTTATAAATAAAATTGTTGTTTCATTCCGCTATCTTTTGTGAGTTGGCATGTGCATGAGTTAGGCTGCGGGTTATAGGCACGTATACCCTGGCCGATAACGTGACCCTGAGTTTGGGGCGTGACAATGTGGTATCAGAGCATGTAGTTCGGTCTGACTACGACCTAGAGTTGTCATCGTATAGGGCATTGCTAGTGTGTCAGTATACGGTAGGGGTATGTTATGAGATCAATAGGCTAAGTCTGCACCTCAGCGCGACTTGTGGTTTATTTACTTAACGACTTAAAGTGAATTAAGTTGTTTAAATTTTGATATTTTCTTTCTGGTGATTCCATATCGATGGAGGCTTTTTGAGCACCGAGGCCGGGGTCGGGGTCGTGGGAGACCACCGCAGGCCCAAGAGGATGTGGGACAGGATCCCATGGTTGTTCAGTTGTAGGCCCGTGTGGCTGAACTGACTGAGGTGCTCCGCAGGGAGCAGGATCTGAGGCAGTAGTCACAACCAGTACCGACAGCACCCGTAGCACCAGAAGTGGTCTAGCCAGTAGCACCGGTGGTCAGAGCCCCCAGAGCACCTTCTTATATAGATTTTGTTGCATTCTAGATAGATCAGCAGGTGGAGGTCACCAGTTTCCTGGGAGATTGCTATGAGTTGTGCAGGGAGCTTGGTTGTTCTTCTAAGACGATTGCTCGACTAATCGGGTTACAGCTGAGAGGTCCAGCTAAGGATTGGCTTCATGCTTAGAGAGATCTCAAAGCAACAGATGCACCACCCCCTACCTAGGAGGAGTTTAGAGCTGCTATGGTGGAGAAGTACCTGCCGACGAGCATCTGGGATAGGCGGGCGAAAGAGTTCGAGCTACTGCGTCAGACGAGCAATATGTTGGTGACAGATTATGAGATGGAGTTCACTCGGCTCTCGAAGTACCATCCCACCTTGATAGCCTCAGAGACGGCTAGGGCCAAGAGGTTTGTTGAGGGGTTGAGGTCGCAGATCTCCAGATTGATCCATTACACGAAGGACACTTCCTTTGCTCGGGTTGTAGATGAGGCTCTCCGAAGGGAGGCACTAGTACAAACAAACAGGCATGATGGTTCCTAGAAGAAAAGGTTTCGGCCCCAGCCTTTGGGGGGTCGGCCAACTCCTTGAGAGGGGACTTTCAGGACAACAGATCCATCGCAGGGCGAAGGTCATAATAGCTCTAAAGGCCACATGGGTTCCAGACCAGGGGCGTCATCTAGAGGTTAGTAGTGGATATCTTGGCCACAGTAGTGTAACCGATGTCATAGGAGGCACTGGGGGGCTTGTTGGGGACATTCGGAGGTATGTTTCAGTTGTGGGCAGACTGGGCATTACAAAAAGGATTGTCCTAGCAGGGGCAATCAGAAGCCTGATCAGACCAGAGGAAAGGCACCGATGTTAGTGGGTTCAGTAGCTCAAAGGGGTCAGACTTAGGGAGGAAGCCAGGAAGTTGGTGGTTCAGAGAGGCCCGTTGCATGGGTTTTTGCTATGAACCAAGAGGGCGCGGAGGCATCCAGGACAGTAGTGTCCGGTAATCTTGTTGTTGGTTATGCTGTTGTATATGTCTTGTTTGATCCGGGTGCTACGCACTCATTTGTGTCTTCTTGGTTTGCTGCTAAGTTGTCAGGGAAACCTTCTGTGCTTGATTTGCCTCTTGTGGTGTCTACGCCTACGAGAATTTCTATGATGGCAGAGATAGACTTTCAGGGCTGCGAGGTTGTCATTTGTGGGCATGTGTTGATGGCCGAATTGACACTCCCGCCGATGTTAGAGCTTGATGTAATTTTGGGCATGGACAGGTTGGCAGACCATTTCGCCTCAGTGGATTGCAGGGCTAAGAGTGTGACCTTCAGTAAGCCTAGATTGCCCCAGTTTACCTTCCAATGTGAGGGGAGGGGGGATTCGTTGGTGTCGGTCTCAGCTCTCAAGGATCGAAAGCTACTTTTTGGCGGTTACCAGTCTTTCTTGGCCTTTGTGTCTGTGGTAAAGGAAGGCGAAGGTGCAGCTAGGGACATTAGGGGGACGCCCGTGGTGTGCGGGTTCTCTGATGTGTTTCCGGAGGAGTTACCAGGGTTGCCACCAGAGAGGGAGATTGAGTTATGTATTGACTTACAGCCAGGGGTGAAGCCGATCTCCATTCCGCCGTATCGATGGCACCAGCTGAGTTAAGGAAGTTGAAATCCTAGTTGCAGGAGCTGCTAGAGTTGGGCTTCATTCACCCAAGTGTTTCGCCTTGGGGTGCTCTAGTGCTATTTGTGAAAAAGAAGGATGGGTCCATGCGGATGTGCATTGATTACCGGCAGCTTAACAAGGTAACGGTGAAGAATCGGTACCCGTTGCTCAGGATTGATGACCTATTTGATCAGCTTCAGGGAGTTTAGTAGTTTTCTAAGATTGACCTTTGGTCAGGGTACCATTAGTTGAGGTTCCGGGATAGTGACGTCCCCAAGATTGTTTTCAGGTCGAGGTATAGGCACTTTGAGTTTCTGGTGATGTCCTTTGGACTAACTAATGCACGCGCAGCATTTATGGACCTGATGAACCGAGTGTTTAGGGAATATTTGGATAAATTTGTGATAGTCTTCATGATATCTTGATTTATTCCAGGAGCAGGGAGGCATGCTGAGCACTTGAGGGTAGTTCTAGAAACTCTCAGGGGGCACAAATTATATGCCAAATTCTCCAAGTGCGAGTTCTAGTTGGAGAGTGTTGGGTTCCTTGGCCATGTGGTGTCCAGGGAAGGGGTAAAGGTGGACCCTGCAAAGATAGAAGCAGTTCATAATTGGAAGAGGTCGACTAATGTCACTGAGACCCACAGTTTCTTGGGGTTGGCAAAATATTACAGAAAGTTTATGGAGAATTTCTCCAGGATTGCAGCGCCATTGACCCACCTGACTCAGAAGAAGGTCAAGTTCGATTGGACAGTAAGTGCGAGGAGAGCTTTCTGAAGCTCAGGGACCGCCTGACGTCGGCACTAGTTCTAGTAGTACCCTCGGGCTCGGGAGGATTTGTTGTTTACTGTGATGCCTCCTAGGTCGGCTTGGGTTATGTATTGATGCAGAATGGTAGGGTGATATCTTATGCCTCCAGGCAATTGAAGGTTCACGAGAAGAATTACCCAACCCATGATCTTGAGTTGGCAGCGGTGGTGTTCGTATTGAAGTTGTGGCGTCACTATCATTATGGTGAGGCTTGTGAGATATACACTGATCATAAGAGCCTCCAGTATTTTCTCACCCAGAAAGAGTTGAACGAAAGGTAGAGAAGATGGCTTGAGCTTTTAAAGGACTATGACTGCACGATCATGTACCATCCGGGGAAGGCTAATGTGGTGGTTGATGCTTTGAGCAGGAAGTCGATGGGTAGTCTGGCATATTTGGCTGTCAGGAGGAGGTCGTTGGCTCAAGATTTGGCCATGTGTTTGGATGGTGGGGCAGTCTTATCTGTGTCAGCTTCTGGTGCGCTGGTGGCTCACCTGAGGGTGTAGTCGACTTTGGTTGATATGTTATGAGCAGCGTAGGAGGAGGATGCTTTCTGTGCTCTCACAAAGGATTTGGCTAGGAGAGGCGATGCCGATATTGGTTTTGGTGTTGACTCGGAGGGCGTTCTGAGGTTTAAGAATCAGATAGTGGTGCCATATATGGCCGAGGTTCGTAGGCAGGTGCTGGAGATGGCTCATTGATCCACATACACTATGCATCCGTGAGCCATGAAGATGTACAGTGAACTAAGACAGAATTATTGGTGGAAAGGCATGAAAAGAAAGGTGGCTGAGTTCGTATCTAAGTGCTTGGTGTGTCAGCAGGTTAAGGCTGAGAATTTGAAACCGGTAGGGTTGCTCCAGAACCTAGAAGTACTAGAGTGGAAATGGGAGAAAACAACCATGGATTTTGTGACAAGATTGCCAAAGTCTAGGAAGGGCAATGATTCTATCTGGGTAGTGGTGGATCGCTTAACCAAGACATCACATTTCATACCAGTCAGGATGACCTTTTCAGGCCGAGCAGTATGCAAGATTGTTCTTGGATCAGATCGTCACTTACCATGGTGTTCCTGTTATGATCTTTTCATATCGGGGTACCCAGTTCACAACTCATTTTTGGCAGTCTTTCCAGGAGACTTTGGGCACTTAGGTTCGGTTCAGTACTGCATTTCACCCTCAAATAGATGGTCTGTTAGAGCGAACTATTCAAACGCTGGAGGATATGCTGAGGGCATTGTCCTAGATTTGGAGGGCAGTTGGGAGAAGCACTTACCTCTGATTAAGTTTGCCTATAATAACAGTTATCACAGCAGCATCGGGATGGCCCCATTTGAGGCATTGTATGGGCGGAGATGCAGGTTGCTTGTAGGTTAGTTTGAGACAGGAGATTCCCTTATGATGGGACCTGACCTGGTGGAGGAGGTAGTAGAAAAGGTGAAGCTAATCAGAGAGAGGCTATTAGAAGCTCAGAGTCGCCAGAAAATATATGCTGATGGAAAGGCCAGGGAGATAGAGTTTGCTGAGGGAGACATGGTGTTCCTCAAGGTATTCCCTATGAAAGGGGTGGTGAGATTTGGTAAGAAAGGAAAGCTAAGCCCTAGGTTCATTGGGCCATTTCTTATTCTCAGGCGCAGGGGAGCTGTGGCCTATGAGTTGGCCTTACCTCCTAGAATGGACCGAGTACATCCAGAGTTCCATGACCTGGTGGAGGAGGCAGTAGAAAAGGTGAAGCTAATCAGAGAGAGGCTATTAGAAGCTCAGAGTCGCCTATATGCTGATGGAAAGGCCAGGGAGGTAGAGTTTGCTGAGGGGGACATGGTGTTCCTCAAGGTATTCCCTATGAAAGGGGTGGTGAGATTTGGTAAGAAAGGAAAGCTAAGCCCTAGGTTCATTGGGTCGTTTCTTATTCTCAGGCGCAGGGAAGCTGTGGCCTATGAGTTGGCCTTACCTCCTAGAATGGATCGAGTACATCCAGTGTTCCATGTGTCTTTGTTGAAGAAGTACATTCGGGATGAGTCCCATGTGATTGAGCCTACCGCAGTGGAGGTGGATTCAGCAGTTTCCCATGAGGAGCGACCTGTTGAGGTGCTAGACCGTCAGATCAGGAAATTGAGGTCCAAGGAGATTCCCTTGGTTAAGGTTAGGTGGGAGCACCATTCTGGGCAGGAGGCCACCTGGGAGGTGGAGCAGGATATGAGGGAGCGATATCCTTCATTGTTCGATGATCTAGTGAGTCCTTAATCTTCTTTTTCCGAAATTCGAGAACGAATTTTCTTTAAGGAGGGAGGATTGTAATATCCTAAATATTTAATTATATTCTTTTTCATATTATTGTGTGTGTTTTCCAGACTAGCGGACTAGTTCGAGGTTGAGCCGAGAAGACTCATAGTCCGGTGGGAGCTTGCGAGCTCGG
Source organism: Canna indica (assembly GCA_034359265.1). NCBI lineage: Eukaryota > Viridiplantae > Streptophyta > Magnoliopsida > Zingiberales > Cannaceae > Canna > Canna indica. Next base: position 45,001,871 of record CP136893.1, read on the forward strand.
GTAAGTAGGAATATGAGTTATAGAAATTTTGCTTGCATAGATAAATTTATTTAATTCTATGTGTTGTATGCATGATTGTTTAATTATGTTGCTTGTGGATGTGCATATGTTTATTGCTTGTAATTTATCTTGGGATTAGAATAGGATTAATTAAGTTAGCGGGTTTGGGTTCGGCTCGAGGCGGATGTGGGTTTGATATAGGGGTTTAGTGGAGTTAGGGTTGAGGATGAAGTATAAAAACCCCGTCCCCTTGACTTGCGGCTCCCTATTGGAGCCGCACAAGCTATTTGGAAAGAGGAGCAGCCAGCCAGCCACCGGAGCCGCCCATCCTTCCTCTCTCTCTTGCAAGCCGTCGTCCTCAAACCCAGCCGTCGAGCCCCTCCCCATCTTCCTCTCCTCTTCCTTCCTTGGAGCCGAGTAGAGAGGAGCCGCCCAGCCAAGCCAAGCCGCCCCTCTCTCTTCCCTCTCTTCCCCTCTCTTTCAAGCCGGCAGCTTGAGGAGGAGCCGCCGCCCCCTTTTCCCCTTCTTGAGTCGAGCCGCCATCTTTTGAAGCCGATTTCGAGGGCCGTTGTTCGGGATTTCCCCTCTCATCATCCTTCCTATTTAGGTGAGTGGTTTTACCTCTCCTTCTCGGGTTTTCTTCGGGTTCTTGAAGCCGTTCTTCAAGGCTATGGTAACTTGATTTGTTTTCCGACGATTTCTCGAATTCTCATTGTTCTTTTTGTGTGCCGTGTTTGAGGATGCCCTAAACCCTCCCCTATGGGGCTCGGCAACCCTAGGGTGATCCTAGGTTTGCTCGACCAAGGTGGAGAAAAGGGGTGCCCTCCAAGTGTTCGATGAAATGCCTAAGTGAAAGGGTGTAGATTGTCTTGCCTTCTATAAATCAATTTGTTCATCAATCTTGATGTTTGTAAATTTAAATGCATGCTATTTATTAAATCTGTGATTTTTGGAAATATATCATGTGTTTCTAAGAAGGGTTTGATTTTGGAGGCATGAGGGTTCTTGGTTTAAATTCTTGAATATAAAGGTGGGTTCTTGATTAAGGAGGGTTGTGATGCTTGTTATTCTTGTTTATTAAGTATGGTTTATGTGAGATTTATATTGATGATTATAAATCTGATGTGATGGTAATTAGGATGTTATATTCTGTAAATTTTCGGATTTAATTCCTTATTATGCTGAAAACTCAATTAGGCTGAGAACTGTATGCTGAATTGTTGATTTAAGGCTGATTTTGAAATTTTATTTGTGATATGCATTATTTGCTGAAAATAGGCGTGTAACCTATTGTTTCGACCAGAAAATATAGTTTGGAAACATAGGACACACTCTGGAGACCAGATTCGGGTTAGACACATTAATTTTGGGCACAACAGTAAGCTAAAACAAAACCCTAATCTTGATGATCTAAATTTTAATTGCATAATTAAAATTGAGCAAGGGGTCAGCATACTCTGTTATGAACCAACAAATAAAGTTTATGCATCAAATAAAACCACACGGGTTCATGATATTACGGATCTAGGAGTTGAGGTCAGGTATTGGAGTGTTGAGATACTTTCCAATAAGGACACTCCTAAGACACCGTAGGAGAGGCTTGACTTAGGTCATGTTGCGCCATATCTTTATGAATGGCGGAGAGGCTCATTGAGGAGCCGGATTGCGGCCTAGGCCCTGGAGGTTGGATGGTTAATTCCTAACCTGTGGAACAAGTTCGGAGGGCCTTCCCGATTGTTCCGGTTTGGCCTCGTGGAATAAGTTCGGAGGGCCTATCAGATTATTCCCGATGTGTTTGTTTTTTAAGAATAACTTTGGAGGGCCTACCCGATTATTCTTGTGATATATTAAAGGGATAAGTTCAAAGGGTCTACCTGATTATTCCCGTGATTTCTTAAAGGGGCATGTTCGGACGGGCGAATCCCGATTGTCCCTTCGCGTTTCGTAGAGCAAGTTCGGAGGGCCTTCCCGATTGCTCCTTAGTTTCTTTATACTAGGACAAGTTCGAAGGGCCTTCGCGATTATCCTAGTATGTGTTGTTGCCTTAGTCCATGGTAGGCTGCCTATTGATCTTCACCGTTTTAGTGTTGGTTGCCTTTGAGTAGGTGGTGGCCAGATGGCCTGTTAGCTGGTCACTTCCTCGTGACCTTTTCCTACTTGAGTCAGGAGTTTCGCTTGATGCATCTTATCTGAGATGTTATTTTTGGTGGGGTTGGTAGAATCGCTCAGTATATTCTTTTGAACTCACCGATTGTCGTTGTTTTTTTTATTTGTAAAGCCTGATCGGTGAGGTAGGCTGGAGCACTAGGCGCGGCTGGAGTGCAAAAGAGCCACATGATCTCATAACACTCCTAGTTAGAGGTCGTAGTCGAGTCTGTAGTAGAAAGTCATGCACTTGTATTTTGGTATTTTGGAGTTGTAGTCCCGTGGGGACATTCATATTTTGATTCAGATTTTATTTAAACATCACTACTATTGCTCTTTGATTCATTTTATTCCGCACTCGAGCTTTTCGATAAAATCTATATTGTTAATGAAATTTGTTTCTGTTTCTCTTATAAATAAAACTGTTGTTTCTTTCCGCAATCTTTTGTGAGTTGGCATGTGCATGAGTGAGATTGTTGTTCAATTCATATAGTCTATTAAAATAGATGATCCCAAGAACTTTAGCTATTGATAGTTCCATAGAGTGTCTCTAGGAATACTAATCAATAAGGGTTTAATCGCAACGCTTGTTTGGATTAACCATAGATTTAAAGAAGATGTTCTTAGTGCTTGTCTATGTCCAAACCGATTTGCTAGAAATAAACGAACTCATCCTTTGTGTCTATCATCAATCCTACGAACCAAAATCGAGAACGTACCTTTAGCTAGGCTTTTCTCTCATTGATTTCTCCTCAAATTTTAATTATTATTTTTAATTACTATTTTTATTTATGTCTTCTTGCATCTAATCAAAACTCCCCTTTTTTACATTTCTTTTAATTTTGGGTTTTGAAAGAGTTTGAAACAAACCAGTCTTTGTGGACTCAACCCACTTGTCACGACTACAAATTCTCAAGAAGCAGGTGTTTATCTTTGGTGGATTCGACACTCATCCAAGGAGTGGTTGTTCTACCTTCCTCCTGGATCAATTAATACTTGGACAGATTTGCTAAGGCTATTCTTGGACAAATTCTTCCCAGCCGCTAGAATTCGGAGGGAAATATGTGGAGTTAAACAAAAAGGCACAGAGACTTTACATGAATATTGGGAAAGATTCAAACGGTTATGTGCAAGATGCCTTCAACATGGTATTTCTGAACATTTACTAATCTAATATTTTTATGAAGGTTTTCTACCCAGGGAAAGGAGGGTGATGGATGCAGCAAGTGGTGGGGCTATAGTGAACAAAACTCCTCAAGCCGCTAGAGAATTAATCTCCATCATGGCTGTCAATTCACAATAATTTAAGTCTCGATAGAAATCTTCAAGAGGAGTACATGAGGTAAATGTATCGTCCCTTGAATATAAAATTTTTCATCTAACTACTATGGTCTAGAATTTGGTTGCAGGAAACACATCACATGCTAAAGTTTGCGGAATGTGTGCTCACGCTAGTCATCCTACCGATATGTGTCCTACACTCCAAGATGATACTGAAAAAAAATGTTAATGCTATTGGAGGATTTCCTAGTCCGCCACAAAGGAGATGTTATCCTTATTCGAACACTTACAACCCAGGATGGAGGGATCATCCAAATTTCAGCTATGGAGCGCAACCATCAAATTTCCATCAATTCCACCCTAAGCAACCTGGCCCACCACAACAATTCCCTTCAAACTCAGGTACATCTCTTGAAGAAATTATTAAATCACTTGCAATTAGTACTCAACACTTTCAACATGAAACAAAGGAGAGCATAATGGAAACAAAATCAAGCATTCAAATTTTGGAGAATCAAATGGGCCAATTGGCATCATCTCTAAGCAAGCTGGAATCACAAAGCAAACTGCCCTCACAAATTATCATCAACCCAAAACAAAATGCTTGCGCAATAACTCTGAGAAGTGGGAAAGAGTAAGCACAACCTAGTCTGCCAAGACATGCCCACGCCTTAGCGAAGATACATATGGCAGAATAAAAAATTAGCAATTTCAGTGATGGAAATTTTTTTCCAACTTCCCATACAAATTTGGACTCTCCTTTTGTGTCTAAAATATTAAACCAAGATATTTGGTTGTTAGTTTTTTACCTTGTACTGTTGATTTGGTTTCACTACTAGAATATATCACATCAGCAACGGGGATTAGCGACGGCTGGAAGAACCGTCAGAATAAGTCACGGCTTTGCGTCGGCCCAGTCGGCCGTGGCTGATGTAACTTAATCAGCTGCGACTCGCATACGACCGCACAAAGCTATCGCTCATAGATTATGGCGCGCACGGCGCGCGAATTAAAATGGGTTAGTAGCCATGGTTTAGCGGGGGCCTCGTAGCCGTGGGTGATGAGAGTAGCGGGGGCCTCGGTTTATTATGGTGCACACGACGCGTGAAATAAAATAGTTTAGTAGCGACGGCTCCTCTACGCCGTCGGTGATATGCAAAGTCATTAGCCATGGGTGGCTGCGACCGTCGCTTATTATTTAATGCCACGAACGCAGCGCGAATATATAACTCTCTTAACCGACAGCTCTGCGAGCCATCGGTGATAATAAAGTTACATATCCACGGTGTTTCGACGGCCAGTGCTTCGTTGGTGAAAATCCTTTTTACTTGCGTTCACACCCGACCCTTCCTCTTTCTTCCTCTTCCTTCTCTACTCACCGTTGTCGCCACCATCCGTCGTTGCTGAGTTGCCATGGAGTCATTGCATGTTGCCGTCATTGTCAATCGCCACCAGTGAACCTTCCAATATGCTCGCTTCCTCTCCTCCTCCATTAAATCCCCACAGCGCCGCCGCTGCCCTTTATTTCTGCCCACGCTGCCTCTTCACGCTGGCATCGACCCGACCAGCCCTCTCTACGCCAGCGTCGACCCGATGTTCATCTCAACGCCGGCCTCAACCCGGTCGGCGCCGCATTGGGGCCGATTACCATCGGCCCCAATGCCGACGAGCAGTAGCCAACAGTGATGACGGCTACTGCTTGATTAGGGTTTAATTACCCTAATCAATTACTTGACTAGGGTAATTAACCCCTAATCAAATTGTGATTAGGGTTTAATAACCCTAATCACAGTTTGATTATTTTTTTTTAAATTATTTATTGTTAATTTTTAGAAATTAATTATTAATAATTAGAAATTAATTGTTAATTAGGTTAATTATTAGTTTAATATTAATTAATTAGTTGCGTGGAATCGTCCACTAAGGACTCACACCGGAATCGTCCATTTTGGACTCGCGGTCAAATCATCCTTGGTGGACTCGTGCCGGAATTAGGGGTGTAAGTGAGCCGAGTAGCTCGTGAGCTACTCGAGATCGACTCAATGAAAACTTGATCTCGACTCGATCTTATCGAGCTCGAGCCGAGCTTTACAAGTGAGCGAGTCGAGCTCGAGCTATGTAATATTTCATATGGAGTTGAGCATAAACCCGAGTCGAGCCGAGCTTAATAGAGCTTGAACGAGCTCGATCATGCTTGAGAAAAATAAATGAGCCTAAACGAGCTTAAACGAGCCGAGCTCGAGCCTGGATAATGAAGCTCGATCCAGCTCGAGTTTGAGCTCGAGCTCGACATTTCTTAAACGAGCCAAGCTCGAGCACAAGCAAACTCAGCTCGGCTTGGCTCGATTACAACCCTAGTCGGAATTGTCCACTCTGGACTCGCACAGAATCGACCACTTTAGACTCGCGCGAAATCATCCACAATGGATGGACTCATGCTGAAATCGTCCACTTTGGACTTGTGTGGAATCGTCCACTATGGACTCGCACCGGCATCCATAAAGTTAGAAAAAAATCAAGACGAGTTGATACGTTTCACGTACGATCGATGAGTCACGTTTTAATTTTGCAAAACCTTAGATCCGTTCGGGGGTTGTATGTTCGTGTAAACGAAGTTAATGATCTTTTATACGACGTACAACCCTTGAATTGTCCCTAATTGGACAATTTGGGAGCATAGTTATTTATCTTGCACTTAGTTTATTTTTTTAGTCATTAACTTCATTTTTAAATTTTGGCTTGCATCTCCCTTGTTCTCCAATACGCACCCATATGATATGCCTATTCGGAGAACTATAGGGAGATGCTGCCGAAATTTAGAATGAAGTTAATGACTAAAAAAAATACTAAGTTCAATATGAATAACATGAATCCCGAATGGAATAGGACCATCCCACCTAAAGACATTACCTAAAGATATTGCAAACTTTTTGACAGAACATGTCGGGTGATCGAAGTTGTATGTACCGACGAATTCATCGTGGAGCTATAACGGACAAATTTCGAGTAGGCGTAACTTACTTCTTAAATTTCACCTACTCGAATGAAAAATTCCGTAGTGGTGATAAAATTCGATGTCCGTGCCGAAAATGTTCGAACATAAGATTTTTGGACCGAGAAACTGTCACACTGCATCTGTATACAAAAGGATTCACACCAAGATATTTTATATGGAATTGTCATGGGGAGTCACGTCAAGTCGGGATGTCGAGCAATCCTGTTGTCCAAACTCATGGTGAATCTTCTTCTACTGATGTTTTCTTCTTCCAATCCACCTAATCCTTATAGAACAATGATTCTGGATAGTCTTGGAGGACAATTCCATTTAAATGATAATATTGAGTCAGATACTGAGACGGTAATGCCGCCAGATACTATGACAGTTGAAGTCACTGAAGAACAACCTGAGATACAGATTGAATTGCCAAATAAGGAGCCTGCAGAATTTTACGAGATGTTGAAAGCTGCCGATGAACCTTTGTATGAGAATTGTCCTAATTATACAAGATTTTCGGCAATGACACAACTCATGAACATCAAGTCCGATTGTAATATCAGCGGGGTTGCGTTTGATCAGATTGCAGGATTTATCATTGGTATGCTACCTCCAAATAACAAGTTTGAGCCAACCTTTTATAAGACAAAAAAGTTGATGAGGAAATCAGGGCTTGGGTATGAAAAGATACATGCGTGCCCAAATAACTGCATTTTATATTATAAAGAAAATGCACAGTTAGAATAATGCCCGGTATGTGAACATCCTCGTTACAAGGAGAAGAAATCAGTCCGACAAAAAAATATTCCCTTTAAGGTGCTTCGGTATTTTCCACTAACACCGAGGCTTCAAAGGTTATTCATGTTGGAAAAGACTATCCCCTATATGAGTTGGCATGCAAGAAGTCATGATGATACAGTAATGACTCATCCATCCGACAGTGAAGCATGGAAACATTTGGATATGTGTTATCCATCATTTGCTGGGGAGACTAGAAATATCAGGTTGGGATTGTGCACAGATGGGTTTAATCCGTTTGGTAATTCGGCAACTCTGTATTCAGTATGGCCAGTGCTGTTAACAGTTTATAATTTGCCGCCCTCAATGTATACGAAAGATGAATTTATCTATCTTTCGATGATTATTCCGGGTCCTAGTCATCCTCACAAAGAAATTGACATATTTCTCCGTCCCCTAAATGATGAATTCAAAACATTGTGGGCTGAGGGAGTTGTCACTTATGATTGTTACCGAAAGCAAAACTTCACTTTACGAGCTGCTATACTGTGGACAATCAATGATTTCCCGGTCTAAGGCATGTTGTCTAGTTGGAGCACGCATGGTCGACTCTCCCGTATTGCATGGAACACTCAAAATCCTTAAGTCTTGAGAATGGTCAGAAAATTTCCTTCTTTGATTGTCATCGCCGATTCCTACCGTCTAACCATCAGTATCGAAGGAATCGTGACAAATTTATCAAAGGTAGAGTCGAAAGAGATGAGCCACCACCGATGTTGTCTAGTGAACAGATGTTAGCACATGTTCAATTACTTCCAGATATTACTTTTGGTCAAAATGTAAGAATCTCGGGCTTTGGTCAAGCACATAATTGGATGAAGAAAAGTATTTTTTGGGAATTACCGTATTGGAGTTCATTACTAATTCGGCATTGTTTGGACGTCATGCACATTGAAAAAAATTTGTTTGATAATATTTTTAACACAGTGATGGATATTTCTGGCAAAACTAAAGATGATGTGAAGGCCCGACATGATGTAAAAATACTTTGTAAGAGGCCTGAGTTAGAGTTGCAAGAGGTCAACGGGAGATTTCATAAGCCTAGGGCGTTGTATGTGTTAAATAAACAACAGATGAAAGATGTGTATCAATGGATCAAAGAACTCAAATTACCTGATGGATATGCCTCAAACTTATCTCGATGTGTAAACGTCGATGAATGCAAAATATTGGAGTTGAAGAGCAACGATTGTCATGTATTCATGCAGAGATTGCTTCCGGTTGCGTTTCGAGATCATCTACATGATAAGATTTGGGGTACGTTGACAGAGTTAAGTATGATTTTCAAAAACATTTGTGCAAATGTACTTCGAGTCGAAGATATGACAGCACTTGAAAATAATATTGTTGAAATCATATGCAAGCTGGAGCAGTTTTTCCCTCTTGCATTTTTTGACTCGATGGAGCATCTACCGATACATTTGGCATATGAGGCACGAGTTGGTGGCCGCGTTCAATACCGGTGGATGTACTTATTTGAAAGATACATGAATCATCTGAAGAAAAAAGTAAAGAACACAGCCGTAGTTGAAGGTTCCATATCAGAAGCATATATAATTCAAGAAATTTCAACTTTCTGCTCATTTTATTTTGAATCAACCATCAAGACAAGACTTAATCGTCTTCCATAGAATGACGATGGGGGAGCTCAACCATCAGACGAGGGAGCTGGACCATCAGATGGTTGTTTAAATATCTTTTGTTACCCCGATCGTGCTTTGGGTTCTCGTTCGTCTCGATTCTTAAACGATGAAGAGTACCATTTGGCCTACTTGTACGTTTTACTAAACTGTCCAGAGGTTGAGAAGTTCATTGAAATATTTGACTTTGAGATGGTGACAAGATATTCAATTTACAGCAATGAGGAATTAGAAAAATTACGGAATCGTGAGTTCCCTAATTGGTTTCGAGTTTACAGAAACATAACACATAGGTGAAATAGATAACCAAATCTTTGAGTTTGCTAGCGGACCGGCACGACTTTTACAGTGTTATAATGGTTATTTTGTCAATGGATATAAATTTCACACACTTGAATATTCATCTACAAAAAAGACTATGAATGCCGAGGTCTGCGTCAAAGGGACAACGTATGCTGAATGTGATGTTGACTTTTACGGACTATTAGAAGAAGTCATTGAATTATAATTTTTTGGATGTAAATTAGTTGCCCTTTTTAAATGTCATTGGTTCGATACAAGCGATAGGGCCATGAGAGTTCATCCAAAGTATAAACAGCTGGTCGAGGTCAATTACAAATCAAAATTGGCTTCAAATGAGCCATTTATATTGGCATCTTAAGCTGAACAAGTATATTATATGCAGTATTCGTCTCGAAAGAAAGACAGGGCAGATTGGCATGTAGTCTGTAAGACTAAAGCCAGAGGAAAAATTGACCCAATAGTTGGAGATAATGAGCCAGCATATGACTTCTATCAAGAAGAGGATCCTTCCGAAGTGGAACGGGTTAGTCCAATACTCGAGGATGATGACACAGAGTTAGTTCAATTGGAAATAGAATACGTTGATGAGGACAATAATGAAGTTGAGGAAGGACAGGATGAAGATGAGGGAGACGAAGAAGAATTTCAAGATTCAGATACAGAAGAACAAGAAGAAGAGTATTACACAGATGATGATAATGACGATGATAAATAATTGTAAATGTGAAGTATATATTCAATTATTAAATATATATATCATATATAATCTAATTATATTAAATTTTTATAGCTATGGTTAGAGATATCAGTTCTCGAGGAGGCATTCCTCGTAGGACCCCCCGATGATTATCACCCGCCCCACCTGTACCCACTGATCCTTTGTCTTCCACCACCCTCCCCCCACCTTCGGCCACCATCCCCCCACCTGGTTCGGCCACCATTCCCCCACCTGATCCATCCACTATTCCCCCAGCTGATATGGTCACCATCCCCCCACCTCCAGACACCATCCCTTCAGCCGATCCAGGCCCGTCGACATCGAGACGTAGGCTATGAGGGCCTAACAGAATTCTCCCTCCGCCACCCGAGGGACAACTGCACAGAGCAGTTACTGTGCGCGAAAGAAGGTAAGTATATGCATTAATTATTTCTTATAATTTATTTATAATTCAAAATATCATAATATGAATTTATATATAGTGCATATTTGAGCAGGAGGACGTCCCCCGCACGATAGCGGGGATGATCCGGAAGTTTATGCACAGGGCGTGGCCTACATGGTCTCACTTGCCCCGTGAGCATATATTTATTGTGGCGAGAGTTCACGGTAAGTATATTTATTAAATTAATGTTAATATTAAATATTGATCGGTAATAATAATTTTTTTTTTGCAGGGTCATTATACATGGCCGGAGGACCAGACCACTTTTGTGGAGGCTGCATGGGAGCGTGTTGCCCGTGCTCGCTATAACGGGCTGCTTCAACAGGCCCGTCAGACCATGATGAGACGGTTGGGGGCCACACAGATAGGGCAGACTCGGGGACACGCCCCCAAGTGGATTCCTGACCCTGTGTGGGGCCTTCTCGTTGAGCGGTGGGATACTCCTTAGTGGCAGGAGGTCTCCCACACTGGTGGCTCCATATCTTTTGCGGTGCATGAGCGTCGTATGGTATGTATAATTTCCTTACTTTTAATTAAATTATATATTGTGTATAATGATACTAATGTATTTGTTTTCTAATGCAAGACGCGCGTGACGGAGGACGGCACCATCCGACGCCCGTCGATGATGGAGGTGTTTGAGCTCACCCACCGTCGTCGACGAGGAGCGAGGGACTACGTTGATAGCAGAGCCTCGTATATAATGGTAAGTATTTATTTATGTCTATTTGATTTACACAATTTTTATTTATAGTTTAAATATATTTAAAATATAAACACGTGTAGGAAACTTATTCGAGGACTGTGATCGAGGGTGGAGGGACACCGGAGGTGTTCGACGCAGGAGCTTGGGTGGAGGCAGCAGGTGGCTGGGAGCACGACCGTGTTTATGGCTTTGCAAACAGTGGCCATGCATGCGCCGTGCTCAGGCCACTTGGGGCACCGACCCCTCCAACTGCGGGTGAGCGGCCCTCGTCATCCCGAGCGCAGGACTAGAGTCGGATAGCGGCCATGGAGTTGGAGCTCACCCAACAGAGATAGGTGATGGAGGAGCAGAGACACGCGATAGAGGAGAGGATGTAGGAGCAGAGGCTGATGATGGAGGAGCAGATGCAGGAGCAGAGATGGTCGAATGACGAGTTGAGACAGACGATCCAGAACATGCAGACACTCCTCACTCAGATTGCGTCTCAATCCGACCTTCTACCTATGATGTCGCAGCCATCGTCCTCCTCGACCCAATCGACGCTCCCAACCCAGTCGTTGTCGACTCCACCGCCTCCATCGCCGCCACCGCCGTCGTGAGATTTTGATTAATTATATTTTGTTTATATTTTGATACTTGATTATTTTGATACTTTGATATATTTTGATACTTGGATATATAGATGATATTTTGATAATTGTTTGCCTCCAGCTTGAGGCTGAGATTGATGATATATATGTAAAACTTGTATGTTTGGTTTCAAATGCATGTGTATGATGTTTTCTGATTGTAATATGTGATGGAAAATAGGTTGTAGTCGATATATCATTGTATATAGGAATTTATAAAAAATTTAGTTTTTTCAGTTACAGGATAACATCTTTAGCCACGGTTTACCCACGGTTAACCGTCACAAAGCCGTGGCTGAAAGCCTATCGTAAATGGTTGATGGCCTCGGCAAGACCAAATATCATGGTTGCTAATAGTATCACCGACGGTTGTGAGCCGAGGCTGATGTGTTGGTATTAGTGACAGCGCCCAGAGTCGTCACTGATGGTTTTAAATCAGCGACAGTCCACAAGGCTGTTGCTGATGATTATGTGTGATGGTCGTACGCGACCGTCACAAAACATCTGAGATGCGCACATCAGAGACGGTTTTTTGCCACAGTTGACGCCATCCATGATATTCATCACCGACGGTTCAGCCACTGTATCAGCCGTCGCTGATGACCACAATTCTAGTAGTATTTTTCTTTCTATTTTAGTTAGGTTTGTGAATTCTCCTATAAGAGGAGAAAGGTTGTAATGAACAAGGGATCTCGATATTTTTTTAGCTTTAGTTTTTATGCTTTGTTTTTTAGTCTTTTAATTTCAGTTTAGAATTAAGTTTTTCAATGGAGCAGAAATATTTTAAAGAGATGTTTGTCTTTGCAATGTATGGCTAATTCTCTTTTATCTAGCTAAAAGACGTTCGACGTTTCGGTTCTACTTGAATTGTGAGATCTCTCCATGCTTAATTTTCTCTTGATTTCTAGTATGTATTTATTTCATGCAATAATTTATCTATTGATCATTTTTAATTATGGTCTGTTACTGGGTTATTAGAACAATAGTTTGCCTTTCGGTATAGCTGTTCCATGCTGGATTTAGAGGCAATTAGTCTAGGTTGTTGTTCAATCCGTACTAATGGAATTCTTAAATTAATTTAACATGTGAGATAGTTGTTCAATTCATATAGTCTATTAAAATCGGTGATCCCAAGAACTTTAGTTATTGATAGTTCCATAGAGTGTCTCTAGGAATACTAATCAATAAGGGTTTAATAGCAGCGTTTGTTTGGATTAACCATAGATTTAAAGAAGATCACGGTTCTTAGCGCTTGTCTATGACCAAACCGATTTGCTAGAAATAAAGGAACTCATCCTTTGTGTCTATGATCAATCCTACGAACCCAAATCGAGAACGTACCTTTAGCTAGGCTTTTCTCTCATTGATTTCTCCTCAAATTCTAATTATTGTTTTTAATTACTATTTTTATTTACGTCTTCTTGCATCTAATCAAAACGCCCCCTTTTTTCCTTTCTTTTAATTTTTGGTTTCGAAAGAATTTGAAACTAAGCAGTCTCTGTGGATTCAACCCTACTTGTCAGGACTACAAAATCTCAAGAAGTAAGTATTTATTTTTGGTGGATTCGACACTAATCCAAGGAGTGGTTGTTCTACCTTTCTCCTAGATCAATTAATACTTGGACATATTTGCTAAGGCTATTCTTGGACAAATTCTTCCCAGCCTCACGAGCCGCTGGAATTAGGAGGGAAATTTACGAAGTTAAACAAAAAGACACGGAGACATTACATGAATATTGGGAAAGATTCAAACGGTTATGTGCAAGCTGCCCTCAACATGGTATTTCTTAACAATTACTAATCTAATATTTTTATGAAGGTTTGCTACCCATGGAAAGGAGGATGATGGATGCAACAAGTGGTGGGGCTATAGTGAACAAAACCCCTCAAGATGCTAGAGAATTAATCTCTATCATGGTTGCCAATTCACAACAATTTGGGCTTCGATAGGAACCTTCAAGAGTACATGAGGTAAATGTATTTTTCATCTAACAACTATGGTCCAAAATTTGGTTGTAGGAAACATATCACATGCTAAAGTTTGCAGAATTTGTGCTCACGCTGGTCATCCTTCCGATATGTGTCCTACACTCCAAGATGATACTGAAAAATATATCAATGCTATTGGAGGATTTCCTAGTCCGCCACAAAGGAGATATGATCCTTATTTGAACACTTACAACCCAGGATGGAGGGATCATCCAAATTTCAGCTATGGAGCACAACCATCAAATTTCCAGCAATTCCAACCTAAGCAACCTGGCCTGCCACAACAATTTCCTTCAAACTCAGGTACATCTCTTAAAGAAATTGTTAAATCACTTGCAATTAGTACCCAATAATTTCAACAGGAAACAAAGGCGAGCATAATGGAAACAAAAGCAAGCATTCAAATTTTAGAGAATCAAATGGGCCAATTGGCATCATCTCTAAGCAAGCTGGAATCACAAAGCAAACTACCCTCATAAATTGTCATCAAGCCAAAATAGAATGCTAGCGCAATAACTCTGAGAAGTAGGAAAGAGTTAGTAGAACCCAGTCTGCCAAGACATTGGCACGCCTTAGAAATAGAGCCCAGTCTACCAAGATGTGGGCACGCCTTAGAGACAGAAACTGAAACTGAAGTTACTACTAACCAGAAACAACATTGAACCAGAGCAGCCAAGAACATTGATGATCAAGCCTCCCTTTCTAGAAAGATTGGCCAAGTCTAAGAAGGAAAATGAAGAAAAAGATATTATTGAAACTTTTCGCAAGATTGAAATAAATATTCTCTTACTTGACGCCATTAAGAAAATACCTCGGTATGCTAAATTTCTCGAGGAATTGTGCACCAACAAGAAAAAGCTGACTGGTAATGAAAAGATAACTGTGGGAGGAATGCTTCCATTGTACTTCAAAGAAAATTACCTCCCAAATGTAAAGATCAAGGTATGTTTGCTATTTCTTGCAAGATGGGCAATATTGGTATAAAAAGAGCAATGTGTGATTTAGGAGCATCTATAAATGTCATGTCATTGTCTATTTATTCATCTTTAAAGACAGGTGTTGTCATTCAATTAGCTGACAGGTCAGTTGTTTACCCCGGAGGGGCGCTGAAAGATGTTTTAGTTCAAGTAAATAATTTAGTCTTTCCTGCAGATTTTTTTTTGTGTGCTTAATATGGAGGAAGACACATCTTCCAACTCATCAGATATTTTGCTTGGAAGACCCTTTCTTAGCACAACTAGGACAAAAATAAATGTGTATGATGGCACACTCACTATGGTATTTGATGGGGAAGTCATCAAATTCAATATTTATGATGCCACGAAATTTCCTAGCAAACAATATTGATTTTATTGGCATTTCAGCTCACGAAACATTTAATTTGAATGTTATGGACATGAATATCAATCTGGACAGTATTGAAATTGATTATGTGTAATACCCGGAGGTTTCCTAATATAAAAATTTCCTTGGTGCAGCCCACCGAATCGGGAGCTAGCCGGGTCGAGTCATGAGATCGCCACAAGTAGGAGGTATGAGTTAAATTTAGACCCATGGTTAATGTCTTTCAAATGTATATGTTGGGTTGACTCAAGTCGGGTTGAAATTGGGTTCGAGGGTCGAGTTAGGGTTCAATCCAGGCTTAGGTGGATTCGAGTGAGGGGGTTAAGTGAAGAAGGGTATAGTTTTCAAAAAAAAGAGAGGAATTTAAACTCTCACCCTTAGCCACTGTGCAGCTCAATACAAGTTGAGCCACATGTAACCCGAGGGAAGAGGAAAGGGGAGAGGAGCATGTAGACCGCGCCGATCTAGTGTCGTCGTCAGAGAAATCGTGATCGTCCTCATCTAGTCCATCTCCTTCACCTGATCAAGGTGAGTTGTCTAATCGAGATCCATAGGGTAGGCGGGTAGAGCCGACCCAAGATATTAGGGATTTTTTTGATTTCTCATGATATTTCACTACTAGAAAATGGGATATCTGCGACAGACATTACCATCGCAAAATGGTCGCTAAAGATCTTCTGCGACGGCCAAATGCGGTCGCAGAGATCGGTAGCAAATGATATTATTGCAGAAAAAATACGATGGCAGAAGCAGCGGTCGCAAATGAGAACATTCTGCGACCAAGTTGCGGCGGTATATAGCGGTCACAGAATGTGGTCGTGTAATATTTGTGACCTTCTTTGATCATCGCAAATAATAAATAGGTGACGGTATTGCGACCACAGGATACCGTCGCAAATATTATATCGATGACAGTTTGTGCGACCACGTTAGTAGTCGCATAACGGTCGCAATTGTAACTACGACCGCTTTTGGCGACTAGTTCGATATACCTTTTGCGACGGCAGGCGATCACAGAGCCGTCGCAAATGTGTGTGTTTTTTTGAAAAAAAACAATTTATAATAATATTTATTTTAAAAAATGCATGTTTACATTTAACATCAAATCAAAATGAAATGCCGCAACGAGAGAATATACAAGATATCAAATTATATCAAAATGTTGTCACAACGAGTGAATATTCAAGACGTACATCAAATTATAATGTTTATACATATTTATATCAAAATGTAATATTCTACATTGTATCAAAACATGTTTACATCAAAATAGAAAATAAGGATGGCATCAATCATGAAGGGAATCATGTGGTGGTGACGGATGCGGCGAGGAGAGGGGCTGCATCAGGATGGCATCAGCTGGCATCGCGTCGAATGACGGGGGAGGCGGAGGGGCCGGAGCACTAGGCATGGAAGAAGCAATACGTGCCATGTACTCCCTCATAGCGGCCACCTCACTGATGAGGCGTTCATGAGAAGCTTCTAAGGCTACATGAGAAGCTTCTAAGGCTGCATGAGAAGCTTGTAATTCTGCGTGCGAAGCCTCTAAGGCTGCAAATCGATCCTGGCCCGCATGTGATGTTGATGGACCAGCGGTGGAAGAGGTGAAGGCAGACGACCCCGCACCATGTGGCTACAACAACATTCGTGCGTGGGCCGTTGTGCCAATGCCATATACACGGCTGTGGTCGACTCCTGTCACCTGCATCCATGCATCAACATCAAGCTGATGCTGCGCAGGATCACCTCCCCGTTGGGTCACCAACTCAGTATACGTGGCCTTTAAAGATTGATTAATTAAATTAATTTTACATAATTGAACTAGTATAATTTTTTTTTAAATATAAACTTTATTAAATATTAACTTACCAGGATCGTCTCCGGCCTCCCGCTGATGAACTCACCCCGGCGAGGACCATGTCTATATCTATGTGTCTCCTCGAAGACCCTCAAAGGATCAGCCGGAATGAGCGTCCCCTGCTCATCTCGCGTCGCTTGCGATAAAATAAATATAATTAGTTTTTCTATAATAAATAATAAAAATTATTATTAAATTACTTACCATGCGATGCTCGTAACTAGTAAATGGGATGGACCGACCGGTATGTCGGGCCACGGATCCCTCAACTAACGTCATCCGGTTCCGTTCCGCCATTGGGGAGGCACCCTGCCACTCCTCGGACGCCCAGATGTCGCATAGTCAATCCCACACGTGGCTCTTTATCTAGTTGGGCCCATTTCCCTTCAGCGAATCCATAGGCGTATCCCGATTACCGCCTATATATTTTCGCGCCTCATCCCGCACACGATGGAGGATATCCTTGAAAAGCTTCTTATTGTAAGCTTCCCAAGCATCCTCCACCTGAACCTGAATGGCAGGATCCCATGTGTATCGGGCCTACAAAAAGAAAACATTAATACAATAATTTAAAGTCTAAATTACCATAAGGATCTGAAGCCTATATGTAACCAACTAATAATAAGCATTGAACAATATATAAAACTGGGATATTTCTTTTTGCTAATAATAATACATAGCATGCTATGTTTAACTAATGCAGTTATCTAGGATTCTTTTCTTCATTGTTTATTCCATCCTTCCTTATACAACGATATGATGTCAATGTATTTATTAGTGGTCTTTCATTGAACACTTCCATTCGTGGGATCTAAGAGTTCCTTAGCAATATCCGATTATATACTAGTTTTCGTATTTGGATTTATGCATGATTTGCTTACCTACAACCTCTCTCTTATGACACGAAGCCCAGATCAAAGCCTCGAGTGTCCTAGATTGAAGAATTAGAATGAACTAGCAGAGAAGAATATTTCGGAGAAGAAGAAGAAGAAGAATGAGATCGGGAAGAAGAGAAGATTCTATTTCATATTTCTTGTCCCTTATTAACTATTACAACTGGTTATTTATACTGTAGATCCAGCGGCGGATCCATTGACACATCATCAACTGATTTAGTTATCTAAAACGTAATCGTTAAATCTCGACGGCACGTTTACTTCACGACGCTTGCGCTGAGCTATCTGTATGTTGACGTCAGACTCATATACACGTGTCACATCATCTTCCTCGATGAGAACTCATCCATTTTTCCTACTCGTAACACTGCCCCCATCTGCAGCAGAAACCTTGTCCTCAAGGTTTAAGATCCCCTTTCCTTTAGCATCCTCCAAGTTGTCTCGCTTGCTGAGGTCCTCCAAGGCATTTCCTAACATCAGTATAGGTGTTATCTGCATCTCCGGCGTGCCGCCGCGACAGAGCTTCAATGCGGAAATATGGAATACCGAGTCTAGCCGTGCTGTGGCTGGCAATTCTAATTTATAAGCCACAGTACCTATCTTTTTTTGAATGCGAAAAGGCCCAAAAAACTTGGGACTTAACTTTTGTTGCCTTTGTAAACTAACAGACATCTGCCTGTTTGGTTGTAACTTGATATAAACCCAGTCACCAACGCTAAACTGCACCTCTCGTCTTTTGCGATCGGCCTGCATTTTCATTCTTTGCTGAGCCTTCAAAAGATTCTCTTTTAATTGCCGTAAAATTTCATCCCGAGTTGTTAATTCCAGATCGACGACCGTGTTTCCTGAAGACGCTTTTGCGTATCTGATGAGAGTCGGCGGTTCTCGCCCATAGAGTGCCCAAAATGGAGACATTCCTGCCGATGATTGATAGGTAGTGTTATACCAGTACTCCACCCACGGCAAAAAAATTTCCCAAGTTGATGGCTCTTCTACTGCGAAGCATCTTAAATACATCTCTAAACATCGATTGAGTGCCTCTGTTTGCCTAGTTTGTGGGTGGTAAGCGGAACTAAATTTTAGTTCTGTTCCCTGCAATCGAGCTAGCTCTCGCCATACTTCGTTAACAAAATTATTGCCTCGGTCACTCACAATTGACCGAGGTATACCATGGAGTTTGATTACCCCTCGCAACAAGATAGCAGCTACTGTTTATAGCTCCGTGGTAGTGCCATAAAGTGACCATACTTTGTGAGTCGATCTACCACAACTAAGATGTCCATTTTCCCATTTGATGGAGGCAATCCCGTGATGAAATCCATGGCGACGTCTTTAAAGACTTCCTCTGGAATGGGAAGCGGCTGCAACAAGCCCGCTGGTGAAGATTGATCAACTTTCATGGGTTGACAAACTTGGCAATTGTTGACAAATTTCTTTATATCACACCGCATTCCTCTCCAATAAAAATTGGCTGCCATCCTCTCATAGGTTCTGTGAATTCCTGCATGTCCCCCAGTTACTGAATCATGGTACTCTCGAAGGAGTATCGAACGCAGTGTCTGGTCTTCCGGGAAAACAATCATATTGTTAAACAAAAGGATATCGTCGCAAATTTTGAATATGGAATCAGCTACTATTCCATCTTGCACTTCTTTTCTTAAAGCTATCAGCCCTGCATTCTCATGGTTAAGTCGTCTAATATCATCTACTATTCCATACACTAGTTTTATGAGTGTCATAAATGAGCCTGATGGCATCCGCGACAGTGCATCTGCCGCAATATTTTGCTTACCAGCTCTGTACCAGACATCAATGTCGTATCCAAGCAATTTAATCAGCCATTTTTGTTGCTCTGGTGTTTGAATTGTTTGCTTTGTCAACTCTCTCGATGACTGCTGATCAGTGAAGATGAACTTGCGCCCTAGTAAGTACTGTCGCCATTTAGCAATAGCCTGAGCAATTGCATACATTTCTCGATGATATGTTGACGATGCCTGCATCCTTAGTGACAATTTTTGACTATAGAAGGCAATCGGCCTCCCTCCTAGCGATAGTATTGCTCCAATGCCTTTACCCGAAGCGTCTGTTTTTACTTCAAACACTTGGCTAAAATCTGGTAAAGCTAATATCAGAGCCTGACTTAGAAGCTCCTTGAGCTTGTCAAATGCCTGTTGTGCTTGCGTTGTCCATATAAAGGTGTCATCTTTTTTCAGCAGATCGGTAATTGGTGAAGCGATACTGGCAAAACCTTTGATGAAACGCCGGTAATACCCTGCTAACCCAAGAAATCTCCGCACCTGCTTAATGTTAGCAAGCACTGGCCAAGAAGAAATAGTGTCGACCTTAGCAGGATCGACCTGCAGCCCTTCTACTGATACAAAATGTTCGAGATATTCCACTGTGGTACAAGCAAAGGCACACTTAGATTGCTTTGCTACCAGCTGATTGTCCCTTAGCAGAATTAAAACCAGCTCTAGATGCTTTAAGAGCTCCTCTATTGACGGACTGTAGACTAAAATATCGTCAAAAAAAACCAGTACGAATCTACGAAGGTAAACTCGGAAGACCTGGTTCATCGTCACCTAGAAAGTGGTAGGGGCATTTGTTAACCCGAAAGGCATGACGAGGAACTCGTAATGCCCGTCATGTGTGTGAAATGTCATCTTCGGGACATCTTTAGCAGCCACCTTTATTTGATGATAGCCCAACAGTAGATCAAGCTTGGACAATATTCTAGCTTGGCCGAGTTTGTCGAATAACTCGTCAGCAGTCGGAATCAGAAACCGATCCTTTACTGTGATTGTGTTCAACGCTCGGTAATCTATACAGAATCTCTAGGTTCCGTCCTTTTTTTTTCAGTAGAACCAGAGATGAAAAGGCGTTGTTGCTTGGTTGTATAAGACCCTCGTCGAGCATTTGCTGAACCTGACGTTCAATCTTTGTTTTCTGAAAGTGAGGGTACTTGTATGGTTTTACATTCACAAGCGTATGATTCGGAGATAGGTGTATCTCATGATCGGTTGCTCTTGATGGTGGCAATCCTTGTGGCTTGGAAAAAACTTCAGGATATCGATCTAGCAGGTATTGTATCTCCTTATCTTGCCGTCTGTCAATCGGATTTGATGACGGTATTAACTCTAAATGGTACATTTCAGCAATCACCTGAGTACCACATAATCGACGCAGTGTGTTGCCTTGTATTTGCTGCGCCTGAATACCTTGCTCTCCCCGCCACATTTGTTGTTGATTTTTTAGCTGAAACTTAAATGTCAATTGTGAGTAGTCCATTACAACAGGTCCAAGGGTTGCCATCCACGCAACTCCCAGAACTAAATTCGCTCCTTTGATAGGTAAAACATAAAAATCCGTTGTTATAGTGACTCCTTGTATAATTACAGCCAATTGTTTAACTATACCTTCATTTGAAACTCGATCACCATTCTCTACCATTACATCAAAATAGGCAGATGATTCTATGGTCACTCCCAGGTGTTTAGCAACTCTCAATTGAATGAAATTATGTGTGCTGCCACCATCCAATAATACTTGCACTGGCTGCCCTTCCATCATCCCATTAAATCTCAATGTTAATGGTAAAGAATAACCAGATAAGGCATTAAAGGATACCAAAGAGTGTTCAGCTGATTCTAACTCAAGCTCTTCTTTCTGAAAGCCTACTGTTTCTGTTGGTCCATCATTACCTACTTCAAGCTGTTGATCGTCATCCATCATGAACAGCTGAGGAGACTTACACCGATGTCCCCAGGTGAATTTCTCATCACAGCAAAAACATAATCCTTGTTCCTTTCGTTTTTGTGCTTCAGCTGATTCAGTCGCCTGGGCCGGCCATTGGTCAGAGGAGACACGGACACCGAACTATGATTCTGAACTGATGATGACGAAGCTATTTTGCCAGACAAGGTTGATACTCCCATTGTTGTTCCACTTCTCATAGGCGTGGGCAATAATGGCGGACTTCTCTGCTGAACAAATGGCCTTGACCAACTACGAGTGGCCTCCAACTTGGCTTCCTATCGCTTTGCTTGAACCAAGACCTCATGCATAGTTAATGGTTGTCGTAATAGTATCTCAGATTTGATTTCAGGTTTCAGCCCAGAGATAAAGCAATTAACTAAGAAAGAATCAGGTAATTGAGAAGTTCGCAAAGCTAACTCTTCAAAACGGCCTTCGTATTCTTCCACCGTTGACGTCTTGGTTAGCTTTGTAATCTGACCTTCTGGTGACTCTAAATTCGTAGGTTGAAATCGTCGTCGGACAGCCTCCACCAAATGACTCCATCCCACCAGTTTCTTTCTTTTTTGCATCCATCGAAACCATCTCTTCGCCGTCCCATCCATGCGAAAGGACGCCATGGTCACACGATGATGATCCTCCGTGGCATAAAACTTGAAGAAATCTTCAGCCGATGATATCCAGTCTTCAGCGTCAACTCCGTTCAAAATCGGTAGGTCAATCTAAGGAGGTCTCGGTGGAAAGGGAAACCCGTCCTCATCTCCCATATCTCGTCTATTACCCGGCCGATTTTGCACTGGTGATGCTACAGAACCAGAGATCTCTGCGCGTCCTTTGGACAAATGCACTAGTTGAGAATTTAAAATTGAGATATGAGAAGTTACATTTTGAAAAAATTGTTGCTGCGCTTCCATGGATTTGCGTTGCAGCTCCATCAATTGCTGCTGAGCCTCAAGTCCGTCCTGGAGAGATACCAACAATTGGTCATGTCGCGTACTATTCTCCTGAAGCTGCTTCAGGGAATCGGCGACCGCCTGCGCACGCGTCTCCACGGCGTCAATGAAAGCACCAATGACACGAAGCCCAGATCAGAGCCTCAAGCATCCTAGATCGAAGAATTAGAATGAACTAGCAGAGAAGAAGATTTCAGAGAAGAAGAAGAAGAAGAATGAGATCGGGAAGAAGAGAAGCTTATGTTTCATATTTCTTGTCCCTTATTAACGATTACAACTGGTTATTTATACTATAGATCCAGCGGCGGATTCATTGACACATCATCAGCTGATTTAGTTATCTAAAACGTAATCGTTAAATCTCGACGGCACTTTTACTTCACGACGCTTGCGCTGAGCTGTCTGTATGTTGACGTCAGACTCATATACATGCGTCACATCATCTTCCTCGACGAGAACTCCTCCCTTTTCCCTGCTCGTAACATCTTATTACATTAAACATAGTTCAGTTGTTTAGCTGACAAAACCTTTTGGTTTTTCTGTTCATGTACACAGCTTACTGATTTGATTTAATGATTCAATGAGTATCTATTCAAAAGCATGTTTTTTCAATTCTGATTATCTATATAAACAAAGCAACTCAAGTGATGAACTGAATTCTGAAGGTAAGCTTTAAATATCATTTCCATACTGTGCTAGTGATCTCCATAATCTCCATTGATTCTATGGATGCTTCTATAATCTCTATTTGCGACTATCCTAGAACCGTTGAAGTTAGAATAGGTTCTAGCATATATGCTCTTTGGGAAGTTGAATTTCTTTACCTTATTTCTTATTCTTTGCATTGTATATCCTAGAACCGTTGAAGTTAGAATAGGTTCTAGCAAATATGCTCTTTGAGAAGTTGACTTTCTTTAGCTTATTTCTTATTCTTTGCATTGTATATTTGCATTGTATATTTGCATTGTATATCCTAGAACCGTTGAAGTTAGAATAGGTTCTAGCATATATGCTCTTTGCATGAGTCAAAAATTAAGGAGTCATCATACAGAAAGCAAGCTTTCCATACTAGCATAGTTTTTACCTTCTGCAGGTTCATACCTCTCATCCTTTTTTGTTTTTATTATTGTTGCAGGACATTTTGGACCTTGCTGCCTTTTCTTCTGTACCAGTAACAATTAGGCTTATTATTATACATAGCATGCTACACATTTCTATTTTTATGCTGAAAACATAGCATGCTGAGAATTCAGTATGCTGAATTCTCAGCTGAACTCTCAGCATGCTTGTAGAAGTGATAACTTAATTAAGTACTTAATTAAGTACTTAATTAAGTACTCTCAGCATGCTTGCACATGTTTGCACAGAGTACTTAATTAAGTTATGCTTGCACAGAGTACTTAATTAAGTACTCTCAGCATGCTTGTAGAGTACTTAATTAAGTACTCTGTGCAATAGATGACACATGTTTGATATTTGCTTAGTCAGTAATAATGTATCATGAATCTTGATGCCGAGAGTTATCAATTATACCTAGTGCTTGCTATCATTTCAGTCAAGTATCAGTAAAGATATCTCATCTTTCAGTTCCATAGTGTCAATGGTATGTCAGACTTGCAATTAAATAAAGTGTCCTAATCTTGAAAATACACAGAAGACATAGGTTTTTTCCGAAAAGATGAAATCTAAATTGCCACTTGTAAGTTGTATAAATATGTGTATATTAAAATTGCATGAAGAATATGTTACTGTGTTTTTTGGGCAAAAATGATGGAAAAGAACTAAAGCATTGCATAAATAAGTTGTATAAATATGTCGACCAACATTGAACTACGTACCTCGAACTCATTCCATAATAAATTTTGATAATGGTCCGACACTCTGGTCCATGAAGTCAACGACTCATGAAAGAAACTCTTAAGCATAACGGTCATGGTGCGGGTGACATCATCCTGCTCAAATCTACAACTCAAGTATAATAACATTATAATTAACAATTATAATAAATAAATTAGTTTACTTACTTTAAACCATTCAGCGATATCCGCCGACGTTGGTCGGACGATGAAAGTGCATCACCCCCCACCCCATTAGGCCCACGAGGCCTACGACGACCTCGAGCTGGTGGTGGTACAACATCTACCACGGCTGGTGGTGGTACAGCATCCGCCACGGCTGGTGGTGGTGGTGGAGCTATCGCGGCCGGCGGCGGTGGCGGCGGCCGCCGCCGCCGAGGTAAACCTGTGCGATGAACCCAAGAATGGGCACGCGACATCTACAAATATAAATGTTGATTAGTGATGTCAACCAATAATATAATATAAATTAATAAAAAAAAGATTATATATATATATATATTACACATTAATCATCGATATCATCATAATAATAATCGATTGAGTCGTTTTCTTCTTCACTTGTCTTTTCATCTTCACAACTATTCTCATCTTTTGCATCAACTGGTTCAACATCAACACTTTCTTCAGCCAGACCTTGTGCAACGACTAAATTTTCATCTTCAAGTGTTTGACCCACAACTTCAACTACTGGATGATCATCCTCTTGATAAAAATCACCTAATACAAATCTTGTAGTATCATTATCCTCTGCCATTGGATCAATCCTCAATCATGCCTTAGTCTTACACACTGCCCACCATTCCGATCTATCTCTTCGTTTGCCTAGATATTTTGCGTAATACACTTGTTGTGCTTGTGATGCCAAAATAAAAGGCTCGTTCGACGCTAACTTTGATTTGAAATAAACATCAACAAGCTTATACTTTGGATGAATTTGACTCCCTCGAGATGATGTGTCAAACTAGTGACATTTGAATATCACTATTTTTTTGCACCCAACATATTGAAGCTCAAGTACTTCCTCAAGCAGTGCGTAGAAATCACAATCACAATCAATCCAAGTGGAGCCTTTGACATAAACACCGGCATTCATTGTCTTCTTTGTGGTTGAGTACACGTTGAGTAATTTGTTGTCTATTTCTTGAATATGTTCACTCGACCAAGTTTTGAACCAATTTGAAAATTTTGTGCTACGTTTATCTTGTAATTCTTCCTCGGATATATTCGGTGTTTGTGTACGAACTTTCATGTCAAATTTTTGAATGAAAGGATCAACCTCGGGGCAATTCATCAGTACATATAATTGTGCAAGATGATACTCATCTTCAGTTAAATATCTCGGTGGATATATGAGAGCCCAAACCACGACCAGGAAAATAAAATATTGGTAGATAAACTACAGCGTTCACATTTTCCCCATCATCATTTCGGGGAAGACGAGTCAGCCTTATGTGCACATTGGACTCGAAATAGAAAGAACATAAAGTTGATATCTCTTGAATTATATAAGCTTCAATTATTGAACCTTCCACCGCAGTTGTATTTTTTATTTTCCTTTTCAACCTCTGCATATACCTCTTGAATAAATACATCCGCCAATACTGAATCGGACCACCAACTCTTGCCTCGTATGCTAAGTGAACCGGTAGATGCTCCATCTAATCAAAAAATCCAGGTGAAAATATCTTCTCTAATTTGCAAAGAATTTCTACAATATTTTTTTTCTAGATTTTCCATATCTTCGATACGGAGGGCATTGGGGTAGACATCTATGAAGAACAAACTAAGCTTGGTTAACGGACCCCAAATTTTGTTTGGTA
Organism: Canna indica; assembly: GCA_034359265.1. Classification (NCBI taxonomy): domain Eukaryota; kingdom Viridiplantae; phylum Streptophyta; class Magnoliopsida; order Zingiberales; family Cannaceae; genus Canna; species Canna indica. Next base: position 45,028,003 of record CP136893.1, read on the forward strand.
AAATATCGTGGAATGCAATAGGGAGTAGTCTCCGCATGAACACATGACAGTCATGACTTTTCATTCCTGATATTTTACCTTCATCTACATTGACACATCGAGCTAAATTAGATGCATAGCCATTTGGTAATTTGAGATCTTTTATCCACTGGCAAATATCTTTTTGTTGTTGCTTACTAAGAACATAAGAAGCTTTCGGTTTCACTTGTTTGCTGTTCACCTCCTGTAGATCTAAATCTGGACGTTTGCAATATACTTTTAAGTCTATTCTTGTCTTCACATTATCTTTTGTTTTTCCTGCAAAATCCATCACTGTATTAAAAATGTTCTCAAACACATTCTTTTCAATGTGCATCACATTCAAATTGTGCCGAACTAGTAATGAGCTCCAGTAAGGCAATTCCAGAATATACTTTTTTTAACCCAATTGTGTCTTTCTCCGAAACCACTAATTTTGTCAACCTCTTCGAACGTGATATCCGGTAACACAGCAACCCGAGCTAACATTTGATTACCAGACAAACGCGGAGGTGGTCCATCTTTTTCCACTCTGCCCCTCATGAATTTATCTCTATTTCTCCGGTATGGATGATCAAGTGGCAAAAATTGACAATAACAGTCAAAGTATGAAATCTTTCGTCCATGCCGAAGACTGAATGCTTTTGTTCGTTCCATACAATACGGACAACCAAGCCTCCCGTGTGTGCTCCAACCAGACTACATAGCATATGCCGGAAAGTCACTAATTGTCCACAACAATGCGGTCCTTAAGTTGAAATTCCTTTTTTGATGAATATCATAAGTGATGACGACTCCGTCATCCCACAAGTCCTTTAAATCATCAATTAACAGTCGAAGGAACACATTCAATTCTTTTCTTGGTCCCCTTGGTCCTGGGATTACCATGCTCAAAAATATGAAATCATCTTTCATGCACATCGACGGCGGCAAATTGTAGACTGTGAGGAGCACCGGCCAAACATAATATGAAGTGAATGATTGATCGAATGGATTGAACCCATCGGTACATAACCCTAGTCTGACATTTCTAGGATCACTTGCAAATGATGGATAACACCTATCAAGATGTTTCCATGCTTCACTGTCAGACGGGTGAGTCATAACATTCAGATCACGACTCTTAGCATGCAATATCATATGTTGGGCTATTTTTTCAGACATGAACAACCGCTTCAATCTGGGAATTATAAGAAAATACCAAAGAAGCTTAAACGGTATATCTTTCTGCCTACTCGAAGATTTCTCTTTGTACCGCGGATGTTCACATGTTGGACACTGGGTCAAGTCTGCGTATTCACGGTAATAGAGAATGCAATTGTTCTGACATGCATGAATTTTTTGATACCCTAGACCAAGTCTCTTCATCATCTTTTTCGTCTTATAGAAACTGTCCTCCAGTTTATTATCTTTATGCAATGCTTTGTGAAATAGCTCGAAAAAATGATTATATGCTATCTCAGTTACGTTGCAGTCAGACTTAATGTTTAACATTTGAGTCATTATTGACAACTTTGAATATTCATCACAGCCTTCATACAATGGTTCATCTGCAGCTTTCAGTAAATCATAAAACTGTGCTGCTTCTGGATTTGGTAACTCCATTTGAATTTTCGGTTCTACTTGTGGCTCACACTCCATATCCATTGTCACTTCAGTACTTGATGACTAACCTCCTAATTTTGTGTGAGGCATTGGCAACCTTTGGAATTCATGATCGCCCAGAGCATCCAAGACCATATTTCGATACGGCTGCTCAACAGATGTTGTATGAGTTGCGGACGAAGATCCAATATTAGACGACTGGCCTATGAATGACTCACCATGTGAAATCCATAGATAGTAACGATTCATGAAACCATTTCTGTATAGGTGCAATGTCACTGCCTATCGGTCTAGGAAAAACAAGTTGACACACCGACGACACAGACATCTGATTTTGTCAACACTGACAAATTACGGATTTGAATATGCGGAGTTCAAAAATTCTTGAACACCGCTCTTGAATTCTTCAAGTAAACCTTCACGGTACATCCAACTACGATCTTCCGTCATGATTCTGTACGTGATATATCACAACAATTACTTCTTTAGAAATCTTCATAGGTGGGGTGGTCCTATTCCATTCGGGAATTAAATTATTCTACTCGCATTTAAATATTCTTTTTAACATTCAATTTCAATCAAAATTTCGACAGCATTTCCCTACAGTTCTCCAAGTATGCATATCATCTGGGCGCATACTTGGAGAACAATGGATATCTGCTAGAATTTCAAACTGAAATGAATGTTAAAAAAAATATTTAACTCCAAATAGAATAATTTTGATCCCAAACTGTCCGATCAAGGACAATTCAGAAATCGTAAAGAATCTATAAGTTTTGTACTTCTTATTGACAACGATACGATCTCCGAATGGATCTAAGATATTGTAAAAAAATTATGATTCAACGGTCGATAAGTTCGTGTCACTTTATCAACTTGTGAATCATAATATTATTTTTCAATTTCAAGCTCACCAACATAAAATTATGCACCCATAGATAAATACCATAATAAAGAATAAGTAATAATGATGTGCAAGGGGAAACAAGGAACCATCTCCCTTCATCATGGATCGTTTAATCTATAAATTTAATTTATCCTTTCAACTTTCAAGTTCCTAGTTGATTTTTCTTATAGATATGCTGGTTCTAATGGAATGACTGACATGACATGCAGATGCAAATAGAAAAACGTTACTCTTAATTTGGTGATCCAGACCTGATAGAGCTTAAACTAAATCTAGATTTATGTTTTTTCGATATATATGTTTGTGAAGGCACAGCTTATCATTCTAGTAAGGCTTCATTTTGTGCAAATAGCAAGCCTTAATTACATAGTTTTATTGTATGAGCCAAAGCCACTTTTGATTTTTATTGAGAAGGTGGATTTGGGAGAAATGAAGCAGGGGGATAAATTAGTCTACTGACTAGTATTACTGTTTATTGAGGCTATCAAATCATATATTTAATTATTCGAATTTGAACTGAGCTACAGCTGATACATCGGCAATCCAACATGGAATATATATAAATATATGAAACCTTATTATATTTTCCTGATGCTTGAGTTGGATATACTTGAGATTCTAATGCAAGATTCACATAGCAGATTTCAAGTGTATAAAATTTATAAGACACAGTAATAGTTGCTTAAGTCCATATGTATAAGCTCTTCAAATTACACCATCATGTCATCATATTAATTTGCACGGCGGCACAATCAATTAATGACAATATGCTACAATATGCAGAGTTATTTTTGTTCCTAAGATTTGATCCATCTTGGATCGCCATGCCAACTACCAGCTACGTTGCACTATATATTTTCTCATTCCATTTAATCCTTGTTATCTGTTCTATTCAGTTATTTATCTGTTTTATTCATGTAATGTTATCTATTGTTAATTTTGTTGTTTCTTCTCTCCACGTATTTAATATTTCATGCTATGAACTTGATATCTGGTTCTTACTTTTCAGATGGACACCTTATGGAAATACGAAGTGCATAATATGCAAGCAGCAAGTACATCCAGATGCAAAACATTGTCATACTTGTGCTTACTCTAAAGGCAAGTGATCTGATGCGATTAGTTTAAATGTGTTACTTCATAGGGCTCCTAGGTTAAGGTCCCTTATACCGATGCCGTGCTTTTGTTTTGTGGCCGGCCGTGGCCACAGAGCATTCACATAGACCGGAATTTGACTGTTCAATTTTGATTTCCTTTATATAAAATCAGAGGTAGATCTCATTATCAGACCACATTTCTTTTGTCCATCTTCACCTTGCTATTTCACCTTTCTGACTTATAGTGTCCATTTTATGATTCAGGGGTGTGTGCTATGTGTGGGAAGCAGGTGCTTGATACAAAGTTTTACAAACAAAGCAATGTATGATCACATAACATGGTTCCTCAGGTCACTGGTCACATTGTGATTCCCCAGGCTCTGTATGTGGTATGCAGCACTGTGTAAATGAAATTGCTTATGGCAAAGGCAATGGTGTTAATATGGGCTTCTTCCGGTGATTCCCTAGTAAATCGACCAGTTCCTGTAATCTTCACTTATCTTACTCTTTTTTTTTTTTGTTATTTTAGTGTCCTCTGCTTTTTTGAATCAAAAGCAATATATGACAGTATCATGTATCAATTTTCTACAAGGGCAAATGTCAAGATACCTTCTTGTCCAAGACAGTATATTCTCCACAATTAAGGATTATGGGGGTACTTATTGCCGGGCCTATGCCTGCACGTGGCAAGATATAATAAGAGGAACAACAAGATATTATCCACAATTCTGATCAACAACCAACCACGAACAATAAAGAATAAGAAATTATAATAAGAGGAAGATAATAATTACAAACAAAACAAGCATGGAGACCCGAGAAACGGTGTTGACATGGCAATTTAGGATCGACAAAAGAAGATTCAGAGGCAAACCTGCTCTTTCTGGAAAGCAGCTTGTTCTCGTTGATCCTTCGGCCGCCACTCTCAGTGGTGTTGGTGGCTCCCTCCTTCCACTTGTCCGGAACGATCACCTTCCCCAGTTTCTTCTCACCTGCATAAGGAGAAAATAGACCTATCTATTTGCCAACAAAAGGGATACTAGACATAGATATATCATATTGTGGAGTCAAATTAATGTGCACCAAAAAATTCCCACTGCCAGAACGGAAGGTGTTCAAGTAGTGTGAAAAATTAAAGAAACATGGTCGGCATAAAACAACACATCATTTTCCATATAATTGAAATTAACCATCAAAGTATTTGACATGCCATCTGACAATTGGTTGCTGCAAATATTTTCATTCATTTTATTGTTGTTAAACATATTAAGGAAAAGAATATGTAAAAGAGAACTATGATATGTGACTCAGAGTATTTGACATGCCATCTGACAATTTCAGATTAGAATTTACTATGTAAAAAAGAACTAATATTAAGGAAAAGAATATTATTCTTATGTAACTTTGATATGTGACTCAAAGAAAAGAGAGCAACAAGCATGCATGAATAGCCAAGAATAAACAAACATGATCTGTTATCCATTGAATCTTTTAACTTAAAGTACATAAATGTTGCAAAATGCCATAAAGAAAAACCACCTCATCTCCCTTGAGTCATAATAATTGTTCAATGAACTCATAATGTGAGTTTTCCAACTAACACACAGGGTTAAAAGGTAGTAGGGTTATTAATTAATGTTTCTTCTGCTTGCATTGCATTCTTTTATGCTACAACACTTCCCTAATCCCTGTGCCTGTAGTTTGGCAATCTTTGAATTACAACACTTACCACATGAGCTTGTATTAGTGTATGTGTATGTTGCCCAACCCTCATGAATATGGTCTCTTTCTCACTGCCAGCTTTATTCTTTTGTTGCTTCAGTAATGCACTAATTAATTGCACATTAACCACTCACTTTACTCATCACAAAATCCATCCATGAAAAAGTAAAGAGACATAGCAGACTAATTCAAAGTCTACACATTATTAGGGATGGGAGGAGTGGCATGGCACCAATTAATAATACCAGTGTTTCTAAATTGAATAGGATGCTGGATTACTTTAGTTATGTTACAATCTACTAGCTTCTATGGAAAATGAATGTGTTTTATGCTAAGATTGACCATTGAAGCCTCCACTAGAATCAGATGCATCAAAATGGCATCTACTCTAACAAGATGCCACTCTTATGCTGCTACTTTTGAGGTCCTCCGGAAGCCTTAAATTTTGCCTTGAACCCTCTATGACCTAGCCGTCGGCTAGGGTTTCGAATGAGAGAGAGAGAGAAAGAGAAGATCGGAGAATACCATCGGCTAGGGTTCGACGGGTGGCCTGCTTGCGGTGGGCAACGAGCAGCAGGTGGCGGCCAACGAACAGCGGGCGGTGGTCGGTGTGCGGCGTGCGGCGGTCGGCGTGTGGCGGCAGAGAGTGAGAGGGTTGATCGAGCAGGGGAAGTGAAAAGAAACGGACTGGGCGGGGAATTTAATAACATTTTGCGACGGCCTTAACGGTCGCAAATGGTCGCCAAACCGTCGCCATGTTGCGACGGCACTCGAGGCGGTCACATTGTTGTCGCTATTTTGCGACGGCAATCAAGGCAGTCGCAATGTCGTCGCTCCCCTTGCCAGTCCGCGACCCCAATAGACGGCGGTCGCAGACCCGTCGCATTTGCGACCGCATCCTATTCTGTCGCAAATGCGCCGTCGCAAAAAGCTATTTTTTTAGTAGTGTTTGTTGGTGAAATGGCCACACTAGAGGGGCGTAAATAGTGTGTTAACTAAAATCCTTTTTGCCTAATTCTAATTTTAATCGTTTCTTAGACTACTTAGACAAATTGCAATTTATCGACTAAATGCGAAAGCAATAATAAAACAATTTAAACACAAGGATATCAATGCTAACACAATTATTTATAGTGGTTCGGCCCCAATGCCTACTCCACTACCTACGCACCCCGCTAATGATTTCCAAACTAGTTTTACTAGATTAATTAGTTTCCTTACAATGAGGACTTTACACCGGAAAGTCTCCACTCTCAAATCGAAGGCACTTCCACACCCAGAAGTATCCTGCCTTCCTACTGAGAGCACTCTCCCACCTCAACCCTAAGGACAACTCAACTAATCCTAGCAAACTACATTTACACCGGTGGATTTAAACCTCAAACACCAAGGCTACCACCCAATTTTAAGACCTACACTCTAGGTCTTACTCTAACTCAAATACAAAGAAATAAATAAGAAAATACAACACTAAATGGAGCAATAAATCAAACAATAAGATACTTAGATCCACAACAAACTCCCTAGTCCTCTTGATGCCTCAAGGTGATGAATTGATGAAGATTTGAAGGCTATATCAATGAATGAGATATCAAACTAGGGTTTCTCCAAGTAATGGCTCAATGAAAGTTTGGAAATGATCAAGGATGGGTCAATGAAGTGTAGGAGTGATCAAAAGTGTCAAAAGAAGGCTGGGGCATAAGTATTTATAGAGCCATGAAGGAGGCTCGGGTGAAACATTGCCCAATGGCTCGAAAACTAGCCGTTTTTTGTCTTCCAACCGATTGTCGATCGATCGTCAGTCGACTGACCGAGCGACCGTCGAGCAACCGAAGGCATACTACCGCTTAATGGCATACTTCGGTTGACCGACTTACCTACTGCCAATTTTTGGCAGCATTCGGTTGACCGACCGGTCGACCAAAACTGGGCAAACCGATTTGGCTAAGTTTTTGGGTTCTGTCTTCATTAAATCTACTTATATAATATTTCTTAATTTAAAGTTTATAACTTTAAAACATAAATGTTATATAAGAATTACCCCTCACTTGGATTCAATAAAAATATCTAAATAATCAAAATCCTTAATAATCAAAATCTAACTTTTGGGGTCTACTACAAATTTCCGAAAAACAAAAATTTTCTAATCTTCCGGGTCAAGTATGGGTATGCTAAAGGCTTCCAAAAAATCTTTTAAAATATCTCGTTATCTAGTTTTTACCTAAGGAACAATTACCAGCATTTTTTGTGTTAAGAAAATGTTTAGGTCATATTGCCCTCCAAGGAGCTACCTAGGCTTAGTGAATTTCAGTGCAATTTTTGGGTTTTCATGTTTTGGGATTCTTTGCATCATAAAAGAGGATTACAACACATGCTAGATACCCTAAACCTAAACTCTAACTTCCCGAGCGTTGACGAGCGTCCTTGCCGATTTCTCTGATTTCTTCAATTTTTCTGATCGCGGACGTCGTGCACTAATTGACTTGGAACCTAAAAGATTTCTCAATGAAACATTAGTTCCATGTTTGTTATCATCAAAACCGAGATTAAGACCAAGGTAGAAAACCTTAGGCCAATAATATTTTGTCATCTCGTCGAAATTTTACCGAGATTTGATTCTCTTGTGTATATGTTATTGAATGACAAATTTTCATGAAGTTTTCCTCGAATTTAGGGGTCGGCCAAATGAAGGAAAAAGGGGAAAGGTCATGTCGAATTTTCCCCCAATTTCCTAGAGCGGTTGAAACCTCTTGGATCGAATTCCTTGCAAGACTTGTGACTTAGTTGTTCTTGTTCATGGTCAAAAGAGCCCTAATCTATCCTTGATAGGCTCGGCCGAGCATAGTAAACCTTGTGGAGGGGTTGGCCGAGCGGGTAAGAGGGGCATATCTCGACCTAGTACGCGATTATACTATTAAGTGTTTTATTTGATGCATGGATTGTTGATCGTGGTAGATTGTAATACATTTGATAAAGAATGTTCTTGATTGCACATATATGGTTAGAATCTAGTATGGAATGTGAATCATGGAAATTCTTTATTGTTTACAATGCTATTGTCAAATCTTTGTCATGTTAGACCAATTATTTCCTTGCTGAAATTTTAGTAATTAGAAGCTGAATTTAATCTCCTTATTTTGGAAATCATGTGATTATTCATATGGATAGTTGTAGAACGAATTTCCTATGTTATATATGTTGTGATGAACCCGAAATTAGGCATTTTCATGCTTATGAAATGTGGTTACGCTTAAGAAATATAATGCATAGACTAGGTTTCACACCTAAGGAAAAATAGCAGACATTAGTATTAAACTAGTGCGACCCGAGGAAGGGGTCGGGTACGGGTTGATGCCCGAGGATTAAGATGGAAGTTCTTTTTTTGAAACTCTGATTGTGTATTGTGATTGAGATGGTCTACTAAGGAGTAACGATAATCGGAACGACTACTACTCGACTCAGCGGTGATTAGGGTCTTGAGATTGCACCAATGGGCCCGCTAGGTGTTAGACCCGAGTGGCGGAGGATCTTGAGATTTCGTTAGTAGGCCACGCTGACAGTAGACCCGACTTGGGTGGGACTAACTATTCCTAACCCGGTGGGATCCTGAGACTAGTTGACCATCCTAGTTGATAGGTCCGATGATTTTTATTGACATTCATTGTATGTTGTATAGGCCGGTGCGGCTGAGTACTATATTGTGGTGAAGGCCGGACAGAGCCGAACCATTCATGCAGGATGAGGCCATAGTGGCCGAATGATATTCAGTCTAAAAGAGCCGATATGGCTAGACCTACTTATTTGCATAGGTCGGCCAACTAGCTGATTACCATGATATGACTAGCATAGTCTTCTCATTTATGTGCTTGTGTATATATTTATATGTTATCATACCGGGGATTTAAGTGGAGGTTCGAAAGACTAGCATAAACTTGGGTTGCTTTCCTTCGAATTTGAAACTACTAAAACTGTTTTGATTTTCTTTTAAATAAAGATTGTGCCGCTGTTTTTTTGTTCATGTTACCTGCATGTACAATGTTTTCTTTTGTATTGTGTTGATTGCATGTGGTAGGCTTAGAGTCTGGGTACCATGGCCGATCACGCGACCTTGAGTTGGGACGTGACAAAGTTGGTATCGGAGCGTCAGGTTAGGTCTTGACTACGATTTAGAGTCTGGGTACTGTATGAGGCATAGCTAGCATGTCAACATACGGTGTAATTATGCTACGAGATCAGGCGGCCACGACTGCACCTCAGCGCACCATGCAGTTAGTAATTTAAATTTTCGTTATAAGTTGTTGGTATTGATGGTAAAAAATTTCTTTATGCTAGTGTATGGAGACTCACAATGCTGCGTTGAGCGGCAGCGATAGTAATTCCACCGAATGCTAGGGCCGAGGTTGAGGTCGGGGTCAGGGGTGGGGAAGAGAGCAGTCAGAGAGAGGGGTACAGGACCCCATAGTTTCTCAGCTGCAAACTCAGGTGGCTCAGTTGATAGAGGAGCTCCGCAGAGAGCAAGAGTTGAGGCAACAACCGCAACCGGTACCAGTGTTACCCATAGTACCAGAGGTGACTAAGCCAGTAGCGCGCGGTGGTCAGAGTTCCAGGGGCGCCCACCTACGCAGACTTCGTTAAGCTGAGGCCGTCGGTGTTCACCGGGACAGATAGGCAGTTATAGGTCACCGATTTTCTTGGTGACTGCTACGAGCTGTGTGTGGAGCTTGGGTGCTCATCCGAGTCAGCGGCTTGGATGGTAAGCTTATAGCGCAGGGGACCGGCAAAGAACTGGCTACACACGTGGAGGGACCACAAGGCAGCATATGCACCATCCCCTACGTGGGAAGAGTTCAGGATGGCCATAGTGGAGCAGTACTTACCATTGAGTGTTTGCGATAAGCGGGCAAGGGAGTTTGAGATGATGTGTCAGATGGGTGGTATGACTGTGTCAGACTACGAGATGGAGTTCACTAGGCTCTCTAAGTACCACCCAACCCTAGTGACCACTGAGACCGCCAGGGTCAAGAGGGTCGTTGGGGGGTTGAGACCATAGATCAGCACTACATTTGCTCGAGTAGTGGATGAGGCACTCCAGAAGGAAGCACTGGTGCCGTTTGAGAAATATGATGGACCCGCAAGGAAGAAGTCCCGACCTCAAGGAGCAGGGACCGGCCTTGGCACTCCGAGGGGACTCTTGCCGCTGCAGACCACCAGCCGAGTCGGGGACACAACAGTAGCCGGGGCCTTGGAGGCCCAGGGTCAGGGGCAGCACGACAGGCAGAGTCCGAGGGTGCCACTAAGAAGTCAAAAATGCCACATTGTGGTCGCTGTAACAGAAAGCACTCGAGGATTTGCTATGGCCGCATGGATGCATGTCTTATATGTGGGCAGGTTGGACATTTTAAGAAAGATTGTCCGGATAGAGGTGGCCAGAGAATTGAGCAGTCGAAAGGAAAAGCACCGTTGGCTCAGTAGCTCAGAAGGGTCTGATGCAAAGCAGGGGGCCGCAGGCTAGTCACTCTGAGGGACCGTCTGCCCGAGTTTACGCTATGAACCGTGATGGAGCAGAGGCATCAAAGCTAGTGGTGACAGGTACTATTTTAGTATGTTCATCCATAGCTTATGTATTGTTTGATCCAGGTGCCACACACTCATTTGTATCTGCTAAGTTTGCTGCTATGTTACCTATAGTACCTTCCTTTCTTGATGTGTCGTATGTGGTGTCAATGCCTACGGGCGATGTAATAATAACCGGAACAATTTTCCAAGACTGCGAGGTACTCATATGCAGTCATGCATTGAGGGCAGAGTTGACACTTCTACCAATGCTTGAACTAGATGTCATACTTGGCATGGATTGGCTGGCGGATCACTTTGTGACAGTGGATTATAGGGCTAAGACTATTATTTTTAGTAAGCCCGAATTGTCGCAGTTCATCTTCCAAGAAGATGGAAGAGGTGAGCCTACTGGAGTCATTTCAGCCCTGAAGGCTCGTAAGTTACTTATGGGCGGCTGTTAGTCTTTCTTGGCCTTCGTATCAGTGGTCGAGGAGGATAGAGACACGGCGGGGAACGTCGAAGGAACACTAGTAGTTTGTGAGTTCCCTGATGTCTTTTCCGAAGAGCTACCCGGTCTGTCGCCAAGAAGGGAAATAGAATTTTGCATTGATTTGCAGACCTAGGTGAAGCCGATCTCCATCCCACCCTATAAGATGGCGTCGGCCGAACTCAGGGAGTTAAAAGCGCAGTTGCAAGAGTTGTTGGACTTGGGCTTCATCCAGCCGAGCGTATCACCGTGGGGTGAATAGTGTGTTTACTAATTCAATTAGCCTAAATTCGATTTTAATTATTTTCTTAAACTAATTAGGCGAATTATAATTTTACGATTGGATGCGGAAGCAATAATAAAACAATTAAGCACAACCAAATATAACAATGCAAACACAAGATTTATAGTGGTTTGACCCCAATGCCTACTCCACTACCTAAGCACCCCGCTTAGGATTTTCAAACTAAGTATTACTAGATTAATTAGTTTCCCTTACACAGAGGACTTTGACTCGAAGAGTCGCACTCTCGACCTAAGGCACTTCCACACCCGGAAGTCTCTGTCTTCTTACCAAGAGTACTCTTCCACCTCAACCCTAAGGGACAACTTACTTAATCATAGTAAAACTACATTTACACAAGTGGCTTTACTTCTTCTACACCGAGGATACCAATTCACACAACAAGACCTAACACCCGGTCTTCGTATAATCTCAAATCCAAGAAAAATAGTTCAAATAACATATAAAAATTACAATGGAAAGAGCTTAGAAATAAAACCAAGATTAAATGCTCTTTTCAATCCTTCATAACCTTCAACTCGCCCAGTCGTAGAGCTCGAATTGAAACCCGAGTTGAGGACCAGTTGGTGCTTTGAAGAAGAACTCGACGGAAGAGCAAAGCACGCTGCAATCGATCTTAATCGATCTTTGGAAGGCTCAAATCACTTCTAGATTACTCAATTAAATTTGTGAGAGTGAAGGAAGTGGTTTAGAGGGGTTAGATGAAGTATATTTATACCCTCACTAAGAAACGATAGCTCAACGGGCTAAAATCTAGCCGTTACAGCCGCTCGGTCGATATGTCGGTCAACCGACTGATCGACCGCTCGAATGACCGCTGCCTTCCTCTCTGTGTGCGGTCGACCGATGGGTCGACCGCCTAGATGCAAGAGTGCGTTCCCGCAATCTGGTCGACCCATCGGTTGACCGACACAAGGGAAGCAGGAGCGCGACCGTGCGATCCTCAATCCGGTCAACCGCTCGAGGTACTGCCTCTATTTGGCCTCTGTCGGTCGACCGACCGGTCGACCGAAGTAGCCATTGCCAGTTTTTGGCAGTGTTCGGTCGACTAACTGCTCGACCGAATTGGCTATTGTCAATTTCTTACACTCTTCGGTCGACCGACTGGTCGACCGAACATAGGCTGATATTGATTTTTCAGCCCTTTTTCTTGCGCGCTTCATTTTCGAGTTCCGACTTTCAATGAGCATCAAATTGGAGAGCTTTTCATTTAATCTTTGGACTCATCCAATGTGACTTTGGTGCACTCATCGAGCTTCGAGAAATTCCACGACGAACCCGAGCGCGACGGTCAATGTTCTTCTGATTTATCGATTTCTCCAATTTATCCGATTGAGGACATCGAACGATGATCGATATGGAACCTGAAAGATTTCTTGATGAAATATTAGTTCCATGTTTGTTATCATCAAAACCGAGATTAAGAGATTAAGACCAAGGTTGAAAACCTAAAGCCAACAGTTTTCAAAGATTGATTTGAGGTCCAAATACCATCAGCTTAGAATCCGGGACTGTGATGTGCCTAAGATTGCCTTCAGGACTCGCTATGGCCACTTTGAGTTCCTAGTGACGTCCTTTGGTCTGACCAATGCGCCTGCGGCTTTTATGGATTTGATGAACCGGGTGTTCAAGGAGTACTAGGATAGTTTTGTGATCGTCTTCATTGATGACATCCTAGTATACTCTAAGAGTAAGGAAGAGCACTCCGAACACCTGAGGATGGTCCTGGAAACCCTCAGGGAGCACCGGTTGTTTGCCAAATTCATCAAGTGTAAATTATGGTCGGAGAGTGTAGGGTTCCTAGGCCATGTCGTGTCCAAGGAAGGGATAAGGGTGGATACCACCAAGGTGGAGGCTGTGCAGAACTGGAGGCGGCCAAGCAGCGTGACCGACATTTGCAGTTTTCTGGAGCTTGTAGAAAATTTCTCCAGGATTGTAGCTCCACTGACTCGGTTGACTCAGAAAAAGGTCAAATTTTTTTGGGAAGTCAAGTGTGAGGTGAGCTTTCAGAAGCTTAAAGAATGCTTAACGTCAGCCCCAGTATTGGTTGTACCTTCAAGCTCGGGGGGATTCGTGGTTTATTGTGATGCCTCTCAGGTTGGACTGGTTGTGTTCTGGTGCAGTTTGACAAAGTCATAGCCGATGCGTCCCGCTAGCTAAAGGTTCATGAGAAGAACTACCCGACGCATGACCTAGATCTGGCAGTAGTGGTTTTTGCACTGAAACTCTGGCGCCACTACTTGTATGGGGAGGCCTGTGAGATTTATACTAATCACAAGAGCCTCCAGTACTTGCTTACCCAAAAGGAGCTGAACCTCAAGCAGATGAGGTGGCTGGAGCTCCTAAAGGACTATAACTGCACTATTATGTACCACCTGGGGAAAGCTAGTGTGGTGGCCGATGCTCTGAGCAGAAAGTCCATGGGCAGCTTGGCCCATTTGGCAATCAGGAGAAGGCCACTAGCTCGAGAACTAGATAGCATTGTGCCTGGATGGGGGAGCAGTCCTATTTGTATTATATTCGGGTACCCTGGTGGCTCACCTGCGGGTACAGTCCACCTTGGTGGACATGTTGCGTGCCGCCCAGGAGGAGGACGTATTTTGTTCCCTGACAAGGGATCTGGTCTGGAGAGGTGACGCAGATGATGGTTTTAGGGTCGACTCAGAGGGTTTCCTAAGATTTAGAGACCGGATCATGGTGCCTGTAATGGCAGAGGTGTGCAGACAAGTTTTGGAAATGGGCCCCCGTTCCACTTATACGATGCATCCGGGGGCCACCAAAATGTACCGAGACTTAAGGCAGCACAACTGGTGGACGAGCATGAAAAGAGAGGTAGCAGAGTTTGTATCCAAGTGTTTGGTCTGCCAACAAGTGAAGGCCGAACACCTAAACCCACGGGGCTGCTTCAGAACCTCGAGGTGCCCAAGTGGAAATGGGAGAAGATCACCATGGACCTAGTGACCGGGCTGCCTAAGTCAAGAGGAGGGTTTGATTCCATTTGGGTGGTAGTGGACCGGTTGACTAAGACCGCATACTTAATCCCAGTCAAAATGACCTTTTTCGCTGAGCAGTATGCCAGACTATTTTTAGACAGGATTACGGCATACCTTGGTACCCTAGTCATGATCATATCAGATCGAGGTACCCAGTTCACAGCCCAATTTTGGCAGTCCTTCCAGGAGGCCTTGGGTTGTAAGACCCGAAGTTTTCTAATATAAAAATCTATTTTTAGTGCAGTTCACCGGATCAGGAGTTAGTCGGGTCGAGACATGGAATCGCCTCGAGTAGAAGGTATAACTCGGCTTATGAAGTTTAATTGGTTAAATGAGCATTTCCTTCTTAAGCATTAGATGTCCTATTTGAGTCGAGTAGGGGCTAAGTCATTAAGGAGGGCATATAGGTCATTTGTAGAGGAGGGAATAAAATACCTCATCTGTAGCCGTGCGGCTCATCCTTAGAGCCGCACGCAGCCAAAGAAAGAGAGGGAGGAGGGGAATTCTTGGGTTGGCGCTAGAATCGTGTCGCCGTCGGAAAGATCGAGATCGCCATCGTTCATCCTTTCTTCTTCCTCAATCAAGGTGAGTGGTTAGATTTTGGATTTAATCGTGAGGCGGGTGGCCGAACCAACTAGGGTGCTAGATCGAAGGTTTTTCTCGTTGTTCATGTCGATTCGTGGTATTTCTTCGATCTCTCCGCTGTTTTTAATCATTGATGTATTAGATTTGATTTAAATGTCCGGATTTTGATGTTCTAAGGACTGGCCAAGTAGAGGGAGAAGGGGAAAGGTCATGCCAAAATTTTCCCCAATTCTCTCGCTTTGTTTAAACCCCTTTATATCAGTTAAATTTAAACTCTCTTATATTTGGGATTCAATCGATGTAGTGGATGATCAAGATTCCTTCTCCCTAGTGCCTTGAGGGCTCGACCGAGCAAGATGGGGGAAAAGCTTGATCTAGAATTTAACTATGGTAGGTCACAAGTTTAATTGTTAGGGTTCATGGTAAAAAACCCATCTCCTCCTACCCTTGTAGGCTCGGCCGAGCAAGGCATGCCTTGCTCAAGGTTCGGCCGAGTCAAGAAGGGGGAAAGGTGACCAGAGGGAACTAACCTTCATACATGGAAATATTAGAGACACTAGGAAACGAGGGTCACCTCGATTGACAAGTAGAACTAAGATGAGAATTAGGTAAGACATCAATTAAGGAAAACTACAACCCTTGTGCATATATGTATATATACATATAGCGATATTAAGAGGTAGCAATTATTTCCAAGTTTTTCTCTATCAATTACTAATATTAGTAATGAATTGTCATGATAGATTTAATGTTACCTTGCTGGAATTTTATGATTAAATGCAGAATTTAATTATTTTCTTGTTGCAATCATGCAGTTATTCATGGTAATAGTTGTAGGTTAACTTCCTTATAACCTATGGGTTGTGGCATGTATATACTTGGACATGTAGCTCACACTAGCAAATGTAGCATTTGACGCTAGATGACTAGTAGGAAACTCTAAGGTACGTGTTACTTATGGAAACTCAACTGTAGACAAGCTAGGTCTCACACCTAAGGAACAACCAGTGAGTAATAGTGTGTGAATGGTATGGCCCGGGATAAAGGGCTGAGCACGGGTGGATGCCCAGGATTTTAAATAAGGAAACTCTATGACACTTTGCTTGTGTGATGTGATTGTGATGGTCAGCCGAGAAGCATGGATAGTCGGAATGACTAATGCTTGACTCGACCAGTGATTTGGGTCTTGAGATCTCACCAGCGGGCCCGCTAGGTGTCAAACCCCAGTTGGGTGGGACTAGCTATCCCTAACTCGGTAGGTGTCCGAAGACTAGTAGACCATCGTAGTCGACGGCCCAGAGATTTCTCTGATTTTCTTATGTGTTATGTAGGTCATACGGCCAGAATATTACTGTCATTGTGTGGTAGGGCTGGTTGGAGCCGAACCAATAGTTCATGAGCAGGCCCTAGTGGCCGGGTGCCATTTTGCTTTGTTGGGCTGCTATGACTGGTTACATGACTGTATGGTCTATACAGGATGACCCTTGCAGTCGGTTGTCGTATCAGGACTAGATTAGATCCCTACTTTATATTTGCATATACATATGATTATTGGGGATTTATGTGGAGGTTCGGAAGAACCGCTCACTGAGTCCCATGTGGACTCATGGTTTATTTCTCTTATTTTGCAGAGCCCGATCAGTGAGTTGAGGCTTGGAGTCATGGTGCAGCTGGAGGGCAGGTAGTGGCGTAGATCTCATAGCAGTGTCCAGTAGTCATAGTCTAGATGTCTAGGACTATTGTTTTTCATACACTGAGAGTTGTCTATTTGAAACATGTATTCGACTTTAAATTCGAGTTGTTTCATATTGTGGTTGATGTTTCGCAACTTTTCCTTTTTATAAAAATTGTGAACCTTCTTTAAAATTTAAATAAAGCTGCGTCGTTGTTTTTATTTACGTGCTTCTGGTTTCTCGTCGGTCAGTGTATGTAGTAGGCTTCAGGGTAGGACATAGACCCTGGTCGGTCACACGATCCTAAGTTGGTGTGTGACATGGGTACTCATGTGTGGTTCAGCATAACTTTCCATCTACAGACGGACGTACTGTCAGAGAGAACCATCCAGACCCTGGAGGATATGCTGAAGGCGTGCGTCCTCGATCTAGCTGGCGGTTGGGAGAAACACTTGTCGTTGATTGAATTCGTCTACAACAATAGCTATCACAATAGCATTGGTATGGCCCCTTTCGAAGCCTTGTATGGGCGGAGATGCAGATCACCTGTGGGCTAGTTTGAGGTAGGAGAGACTCTCATGGTAGGTCATGACCTGGTTGATGTCACACCCCAAATCCGGTATGACCGGCCAGGATACGCCATATACCCCCAAAGACTAACCAAACTCAAACACAACGACAATAACTTGAACAGTGGGAGAATTTTTTTTTTTTTGAAAAGAATAGACATGACATAACGAACCAAACCAAACCAAACCAAAACTCAATATGAATACATTGAACAAGTTATTAAAAAGGAGTTTAAATAAATAAATAAGACTCCTAAAATAAATAAAAAATGCGAAAACCACAACCCGGGTCAACATGACTCAACAACTCAAAGAGACACTAAAACGACTCAAGTATCCTCCTCGATCACGACATGTCACGAGACCCGCTGCCCTGCCACCACCAGCCGTGCTACTACACCTCGGTACCTCTTTGATTTAACTCAGGTGCTACAAAACAATAGTAATGAGGGGTAAGTCCAACTAGGACTTAGTGAGTAGATCAATCCTCTATTCACCAAATCAATCATCATGCATAAAAATACAAATAACATATATATAACGTAACAACAACGTCAGGAGAAATCAACAATAATATATCCACTACTCTATGCATGAAACCAGCATTCGTCGCCAAGTATAAAATAT
Source organism: Canna indica (assembly GCA_034359265.1). NCBI lineage: Eukaryota > Viridiplantae > Streptophyta > Magnoliopsida > Zingiberales > Cannaceae > Canna > Canna indica. The sequence continues at coordinate 45,046,146 of CP136893.1, forward strand.
CCAAAATAATGACATAACAAGCATCAGTGACACATCCACCACTCTACTCATGATAACCGCATCCATCAATAAGTATAAGCATGTCCACAACAATAAAATAGGATGAATGCAATACCTCAATCACATGCATGCAATGCAATACCTCAGTCACATGCATGCTCCTTGGACCCGTCGGTCCCACATAGCCACATAGGGTAGGTAGACGGGTGGCCGCCACACTACCACCTAGCTCAGTGCCATATGTTTGGGGCATGCCCTCCCCTCACCGGTACTAGCTCTTTCGAGATAGCCTGTTGGGGCATACGTTCCCCTCACCTGCTCGGGTCTCCAAACTGTCTCTTTGGGGTATGATCTCCCCTCACTAGTCGGACTTCCGGAATAAGGCCAACGTTGTCTCTTTGGGACATACCCTCCCCTCACCAGCAAGGCTTCCAGGAAATGCAACAAGCACATCACAACACCACACACACAGGTATATAAGCATAAATAAGATGTGCTATCAACAGGTAATAAAGGATATGTCAAGTGCATACCTCATCCTACACCTCCTCCTGCCATATATCACAACCACATACAGATATATATGTAGAAATAGTGCTCATAAATCATGAATACTCAGCACAAATAACAATCATGAAATAGAATTATAGCACATCTAATCACAGTAAGAAAAGAAGCACGCGTATCATAAAAATAGTGCAAAAAGGAACTCCAACTGTAAATTAATGGATTGGAACAATAGGATAAATAACTCATCATAGGAATCACTGATCTAGGATAAGATTCACCTAATTAACTACTATATCGATGAATTATCTCATCATGAAAACATGATTAGGTACGCAAAACGAGGTGACGTCCACCTATTGTTTTCAAAATACGAAGGTCTGATAGTGAAATAGACCTCACCAATGAATCTAGAACGTCGATTAGGTAAAAATTCATATATAACATGAATATTTTTGCTAATTTTAAAGTCTCGAAATAATTATTTAGAATAATGAAAGAAATAACATAATTTATTTAATAAATCACTGCTATGAATAAATATAACGGTGCTGTAATTAGAATAAATCTACAATGAAATCTCAGCATTCTATCTAACATGATGCAATCACAACTTTACATCTATCCTGATGCAATCACAGCCTTCCATCTATCATTATGCAATCCCAGCTTTCCATCTATCAAGATGTAATCACAGTCTTACATCTATACTGATGCAATCTTAGCCTTCCATCTATCATGATACAATCTCAACCTTACATCAATCTAGATGCAATTACAACCCTCCATCTACATGAGGCAATCACAGCCTTACATCTAACTAGATGCAATCACAGCCCTCCATCTAACCAGATGCAATAACAACTCTCCATCTACATGATGTAATCACAGCCTTACATCTAACCAGATGCAATCACAACCCTCCATCTAACCAGATGCAATCACAGCCCTCTATCTAACCAGATGCAATCACAGCTCTCCATCTACATGATGTAATCACAGCTCTCCATCTACATGATGTAATCACATCTTTATATCTAACCAGATGCAATCACAGTCCTTCATCTATATGATGCAATCACAGCCTTACATCTAACCCGATGCAATCACAGCCCTCCATCTAACCAAATGCAATCACAGCTCTCCGTCTACATAATACAATCATAGCCTTACATCTAACCAGATGCAATCTCATCCCTCCATCAACACAAGATCAAATCCCTGCCCTTCATCTCAACCAATTCAATCCAGCCCTTCATCTCACCCAAATCAATCTCCTACCAAGGTCATCTTCATCTCCTCCTCCCCTCCACCTGCCACCGCCGCCCCTTCCCCGGTCGCTGCCGGGCCGCCAGCAATGCTACGCCGACGCCTGCCGGTGCACCACCGCCACCACGCGCCGATGGTAGTGCTTCGCGTGGCCGCCCTGCTGCATGGCGCAGTTGCCCTACCGCGTGGCGCAGCTGCCTACGCGGCGTGGCTACCAGTGCGTGGCAGCGATGCCACGTGGGGCGCCACTGCTCGCCAGGCACCGCCTCTCGGCACCGACTGGCAGACTGCACAGTAAGGGAAAAAAGAGAGAAAAAAAAACACTACTAGAATATACCACATCAGCAACGGGGATTATCGACAATTGCCAGAGCCGTCAGAATAAGTCATAGCTTTGCGTCGGCCCAGTCAACCGTAACTGATGTAACTAAATCAGCCGCGGCTTGCATACGGCCGCACAAAGCCATCGCTCATAGATCATGGCACGCATGGCGCGCGAATTAAAATGGGTTAGTAGCCACGATTTAGCGGGGGCCTCGTAGACGTTGGTGATGAGAGTAACCGGGCGCGCAAAATAAAATAGGTTAGTAGCGACGGCTACGCTACACCGTCTGTGATATACGAAAGTCATTAGCCACGACTGGCTGCGACCGTCGCTTATTATTTAATGGCACGAACTCAGCGCGAATATATAACTCTCTTAACCGACGGCTCTGTGAACCGTCGGTGATAATAAAGTTACATATCCACGGTGTTCCGACGGCCAATGCGCCATCGGTGAAAATCCTTTTTATTTGCATTCGCGTCCGACCCTTCCTCTTTCTTCCTCTTCCTTCTCTACTCGTCGCTGTCGCCGCCGTCCGTTGCTGCCGAATTGCCAGCGAGTCATTGCCTGTTGCCACCGTCGTCAATCACTGCCGGTGAACCTTCCGGTATGCTCACTTCCTCTCCTCCTCCATTAAATCCCCACAACGCCGCCCTTTTCGCTCGTGCTGCCTCTTCGTGCCGGCGTCGACCCGGCGTTCATCTCAGCGCCGGCCTCAACCCGACAGGCGTGACATTGGGGCCGATTACCATCGGCCCCAATGCCGATGAGCAGTAGCCGGCAGTGATACCGGCTACTGCTTGATTAGGGTTTAATTACCCTTATCAATTACTTGATTAGGGTAATTAACCCCTAATCAAACTGTGATTAGTGTTTAATAACCCTAAACATAGTTTGATTAGTTTTTTAAATTATTTATTGTTAATTTTTAGAAATTAATTATTAATAATTATAAATTAATTGTTAATTACGTTAATTATTAGTTTAATATTAATTAATTAGTCGCGTGAAATCATCAACTAAGGACTCGCACCGGAATCGTCCACTTTGGACTCGCGATCAAATCGTCCATGGTGGACTCGTGCCGGAATCGTCCACTTTGGACTCTCGCGGAATCGTCCACTTTGGACTCGCGTGGAATCGTCCACGTTGGACTCACGCGAAATCGTCCACAATGGATGGACTCGTGCCGAAATCGTCCACTTTGGATGGACTCGTGCCGAAATCGTCCACTTTGGACTCGTGCGGAATCGTCCACTATGGACTTGAACCGGCATCCATAAAGTTAGAAAAAAATCAAGACGAGTTGATACATTTCATGTACAATCGACGAGTCAAGTTTTAATTTTGCAAAACCTTAGATCCGTTCGCGGGTAGTATGTTCGTGTAAACGAAGTTAATGATCTTTTATACGACGTACAACCCTTGAATTGTCCCTAATTGGACAATTTGGGAGCATAGTTATTTATATTGCACTTAGTTTATTTTTTTTGTCATTAACTTCATTTTTTAAATTTTGGCTTGTATCTCCCGTATTCTCCGATATGCGCCCAGATGATATGCGTATTCGGAGAAATATAGGGAGATGCTGCCGAAATTTAGGATGATGTTAATGACTAAAAAAATATACTAAGTTTAATATGAATAACATGAATCCCGAATGGAATAGGACCATCCCACCTAAAGATATTGCAAACTTTTTGACAGAACATGTCGGGCGATCGAAGTTGGATGTACCGACGAATTCATCATGGAGCTATAACGGACGAATTTTGAGTAGGCGTAACTTACTTCTTAAATTTTGCCTACTCGAATGAAAAATTCCTTAGTGGTGATAAAATCCGATGTCCGTGCCGAAAATGTTCGAACATAAGATTTTTGGACTGAGAAACTATCACACTGCATCTGTATACAAAAGGATTCACACCAAGATATTTTGTATGGAATTGTCACGGGGAGTCACGTCAAGTCGGGACGTCGAGCAATCCTGTTGTCCAAACTCATGGTGAATCTTCTGCTGCTGATGTTTCTTCTTCCAATCCACCGAATCCTTATAGAACAATGATTCTGGATAGTCTTGGAGGACAATTCCATTTAAATGATAATATTGAGTCAGTTACTGAGACAGTAGTGCCACCAGATACTACGACAGTTGAAGTCACTGAAGAACAACCTTAGATACAGATTGAATTGCCAAATAAGGAGGCTGCAGAATTTTACGAGATGTTGAAAGCTGCCGATGAACCTTTGTATGGGAATTATCCTAATTATACAAGATTTTTGGCAATGACACAACTCCTGAACATCAAGTCCGATTGTAATATCAGTGGGAGTTGCATTTGATCAGATTGCAGACCTTATTAGTGGTATGCTACCTCCAAATAACAAGTTTGAGCCAACCTTTTATAAGATAAAAAAGTTGATGAGGAAATTAGAGCTTGGGTACGAAAAGATACACGCGTGCCCAAATAATTGCATTTTATATTATAAAGAAAATGCACAGTTAGAACAATGCACGGTATGTGAACATCCTCGTTACAAGGAGAAAAAATCAGTCCGACAAAAAAAAATTCCCTTTAAGGTGCTTCGGTATTTTCCACTGACACCGATGCTTCAAAGGTTATTCATGTCGGAAAAGACTACCCCCTATTTGAGTTGGCATGCAAGAAGTCGTGATGATACATTAATGACTCATCCATCCGACAATGAAGCATGAAAACATTTGGATAGGTGTTATCCATCATTTGCTGGGGAGACTAGAAATATCAAGTTGGGATTGTGCATAGATGGTTTTAATCTGTTTGGTAATTTGGCAACTCTGTATTCAGTATGGCCAGTGTTGTTAACAGTTTATAATTTGCCGCCCTCAATGTGTATGAAAGATGAATTTATCTATCTTTCGATGATTATTTCGGGTCCTAGGGGTCCTCACAAAGAAATTGACATATTTCTCTGTCCCCTAATTGATGAACTCAAAACATTGTGGGCTGAGGGAGTTGTCACTTATGATTATTACCGGAAGCAAATCTTCACTTTACGAGCTGCTATATTGTGGACAATCAATGATTTCCCGGCATATGATATGTTGTCTGGTTGAAGCACGCATGGTCGACTCGCTTGCCCGTATTGCATGGAACACTCAAAATCCTTCAGTCTTGAGAATGGTCGGAAAATTTCCTTCTTTGATTATCATCGCCGATTCCTACCGTCTAACCATCAGTATTGAAGGAATCATGACAAATTTATCAAATGTAGAGTCGAAAGAGATGAGCCACCACCGATGTTGTTTGGTGAACAGATGTTAGCACGTGTTCAATTACTTCTAGATATTACTTTTGGTCGGAATGTAAGAATCTCAGGCTTTGGTCAAACACATAACTGGGTGAAGAAAAGTATCTTTTGGGAATTGTCGTATTGGAGTTCATTACTGATTCAGCATAATTTGGACGTCATGCGAATTGAAAAAAATGTGTTTGATAATATTTTTAACACAGTGATGGATATTTTTGGCAAAACAAAAGATAATGTGAAGGCCTGACATGATGTAAAAATACTTTGTAAGAGGCCTGAGTTAGAGTTGCAAGAGGTTAACGGACGATTTCATAAGCCAAGTGCGCCGTATGTGTTAAATAAACAATAGATGAAAGATGTGTATCAATGGATCAAAGAACTCAAATTACCCAATGGATATACCTCAAACTTATCTCGATATGTAAACATCGATGAATGCAAAATATTGGGGATGAAGAGCCACGATTGTCATATAATCATGCAGAGATTGCTTCCGGTTGCGTTTCGAGATCATCTACATGATAAGATTTGGGGTCCGTTGACAGAGTTAAGTATGTTTTTCAGAAGCATTTGTGCAAATGTACTTCGAGTCGAAGATATGACAGCACTTGAAAATAATATTGTTGAAATCATATGCAAGCTGGAGCAGTTATTCCCTCCTGCATTTTTTGACTCGATGGAGCATCTACCGATACATTTGGCATACGAGGCACGAGTTGGTGGCCCCGTTCAATATCGGTGGATGTACTTATTTGAAAGATACATGAATCATCTGAAGAAAAAAGTAAAGAACACCGCCGCAGTTGAAGGTTCCATATCAGAAGCATATATAATTAAAAAAAAATCAACTTTCTGCTCTTTTGTTACCCCGGTCGTGCTTTGGGTTCTCGTCATCCTGATTCTTAAACGATGAAGAGTACCATTTGGCCTACTTGTACATTTTGGGTCTTTTCCCATTCTCAAGTAGAGGGGCGTTGTGGCTTATGAGCTGGCCTTATCCCCTAGCCTGGGCAGAGTTCACCCAGTTTTTCATGTGTCAATTCTCAGGAGACATATGAGAGACGAGTCGCATGTAATTGAGCCTTCTACAGTTGAGGTGGATTCAGCAGTCTCGTATGAGGAGAGGCCGACAGAAGTACTTGATCGTCGAATCAGAAAGTCAGGTGGGAGCACCACTCCGGGCAGGAAGCTACTTGGGAGGTGGAGCAGGACATGAGAGAATGCTACCCGTCCTTGTTTGAAGATCTGGTGAGTCCTTATAATTCAAAAAATTCGAGGATGAATTTCCTTTAAGGGGGGAAGGTTGTAATACCCGGAGGTTTCCTAATATAAAAATTTTCTTGGTGCAGCCCAACGGATCGGGAGCTAGTCGGGCCGAGTCGCAAGATCGCCATGAGTAGGAGGTATGAATTAAATTTAGACCCATGGTTAATGTCTTTGAAATGTATATGTTGGGTTGACTCAAGTCGGGTTGAAATCAGGTTCGCGGTTCGAGTCGGGGTCTAATCCGGGCTTAGGTGGAGTCGAGTGAGGGGGTTAAGTGAAGAAGGGTATAGTTGTCAAAAAGAGAGAGAGGAATTTAACCTCTTACCCTAAGCCGCCGTGCAGCTCAAGACAAGTTGAGCCACACGCAGCCTAAGGGAAGAGGAGCTTATGGACGGCGCTGGTCTCTTGTCGTCGTTGTAGAAATTGGGATCGCCCTCATCTAGTCCATCTCCTTCATGTGATCAAGGTGAGTGATCTAACCGAGATCCATAGGGTAGGCGGGTAGCCGACCCAAGATATTAAGTATTTTGTCGATTTCTCATGATATTAATCCATCGTCTCATCAAAATTTTACCGAGATTTGATTCTCTTGTGTATATGTTGTTGAATGACGAAGTTTCACGGAGTTTTCCTCGGATTTAGGGGTCAGCCGAATGAAGGAAAAAGGGAAAAGGTCATGCCGAATTTTCCCCCAATTTCCTAGAGCGGTTGAAACCTCTTGGGTCAAATTCCTTGCAAGACTTGTGACTTAGTTGTTCTTTTTGATGGTCGAAAGAGCCCTAATCTCACCTTGATAGGCTCGGCCGAGCATAGTAACCCTTGTGGAGGGGTCGGCCGAGCGGGTAAGAGGGGAATATCTCGATCTAGTACGCGATTATACTATTAAGTATTTTATTTGATGCATGGATTGTTGATCGTGGTACATAGTAATTAACATTTGATAAGAAAATGTTCTTGATTGCACATATATGGATAGAATCTAGTATGGAATGTGAATCATGGAAATTATTTATTGTTTACAATGCTATTGTCAAATCTTTGTCATGTTCGACCAATTGTTTCCTTGCTGAAATTTTAGTAATTAAAAGCTGAATTCAATCTCTTTATTTTGGAAATCATGTGATTATTCATATGGATAGTTGTAGAATGAATTTCCTATGTTATATATGCTGTGATGAACCCGAAATTAGGCATTTTCATACTTATGAAATGTGGTTACACTTATGGGGAAGCGTTTTAGGGATGTCCTTATGGGGAACCGTCTCAACACTCCAATACCCGACCCCAACTCCTAAACTCGTAATGTCATAACCCGTGAGGTTTTATTTCATGCATAACTTATTTGTTGGTTCATAACAGATTATGCTGACCCCTTCCTCAATTTTAATTATGCAATTAAATTTAGATCACCAAGATTAGGGTTTTGTTTTAGCTTTCTGTTAAGCCCAAAACTAATGTATCTAACCCGAATTTCATCTCCAGAGTGTGTCCTATGCTCTGGTAAAAAAGATAGCTTACACGACTATATTCAATAAACTATGCACATCATAAACAAAATTTCAAAATCAGCCCTGATTCATCAACATAGCATGAAGTTTTTAGCATAATAAGGAAATTAAATCCAAAAATTTACAGAATATAACTCCCAAAATTTCCATCACATTAGATTCATAATCCTTGAAATAAATCTCACAAAACCATATTTATTAAGCAAGAACAACAAGCATCACAACCCTCTTTAACCAAGAACCAACCTTTATGTTCAAGAATTTAAATCAAAAACCCTCATGCCTTCAAGATTAAACCCATCTTTGAAACACATGATATATTTCCAAAAATCACAGATTTAATATCAAGCATGCTTTTAAATTATAAGCATCAAAATTGATGAACAAATTGAATCATAGAAAGCAAGACAATCTACACCCTTCACTTAGGTATTTCATCAAACACTTGGAGGGCATCCCCTTTCTCCACCTTGGCTGGGCACCCCTAGGATCATTCTAGGGCTGCCGAGCCCCATAGGGGAAGGTTTAGGGTCTCCTCAAACACAGCACACAAAAAGATCGACGATAATTTGAGAGAACATCGGAAAACAAATCAAAATCATCATAGCCTTCAAGAATGGCTTCAAGAACTCGAAAAAACCTGAGAATAAGGAGGGTAAAACCACTCACCTAAATAGGAAGGATGATTAGAGGAGAAATCCTGATCGACAGCCTTTGAATCTAGCTCCAAGAGGTGGAGGTTTGGCTCCACCAAGGGGGAAGAGGGGGCAGCGGCTCCTCATCAAGCCAACGGCTCCAAGAAGAAAACAAGGAGGGGCGGTGGCTCTTCCTCAAGCCAACGACTTGGCTTCCAAGGGAGAAGAAGGGAGAGAGAGAGAAGAGGCTTGGCTCAGCGGCTGATTGTCTTGGCTCGACGACGGCAAGAGAGAGGAAGGGAGGGGCGACTGGCGGCTCCTGCGGCTGGCGGCTCCTCTCTTTCCCTCAATTGGCTTGTGCAAGTCCAATAGGGAGTCGCAAGCCCTAGGGGGAGAATTTATAACCCTTCCCACCTCTTTTAACCTGCATCCGCCTCAACCCAGATCCATACCCACTAACTTCTCGACCCGCTAACCCACTAAACTTAATTAAACCCAAATTAATCTCATGCTCCACATAAACATCCAACACATGCACACCCACATGCGACATAATTAAACAATCATGCATATCCAACATAAAATTAATTTAATTCATCTACGCAAGCAAAATTTTCATAACTCAGATTCCTACTTACTCGAGCTCGCAAGCTTGCACCAGACCATGAGTCGACTCGGCTTGACCTCGGACTAGCCCACTAGGCTGACAAGCCCAAACAATAAAGGAGACATAAATAAAAATATCTAGGATATTATATTAAACCAAGATATTTGGTTGTTAGTTTATTACCTTGTAGGGTTGATTTGATTTTTCTTTCTATTTTAGTTAGGTTTGTGAATTCTCCTATAAGAGAAGAAAAGTATAATGAACAAGGGATCTCGAGTTTTTTTTAGCTTTAGTTTTTATGCTTTGTTTTTAAGACTTTTAATTTCAGTTTAGAATTAAGTTTTTCAATGGAGCAAAAATATTTTAAAGAAATGTTTATCTTTGCGATGCGTGGCTAATTCTCTTTTATCTAGCTAAAGGACGTATGACGTTTCAGTTCTACTCAAATTGTGCGATATCTTTGTGCTTAATTTTCTCTTGATTTCTAGTATTCATTTATTTCCTACAATAATTTATCTATTGATCCTTTTTAATTGTTGGTCTATTACCTGGTTATTAGGACAATAGTTTGCCCTTCGGTATGGTTGTTCCGTACCAGAATTAGAGGCAATTAGTCGAGGTTGTTGTTCAATCCGTACTAAGGGAATTCTTGAATTAATTTGACATGTGAGATTATTGTTCAATTCAAAATCGGTGATCCCAAGAACTTTAGCCAATAAGGGTTTAATCGCAACGCTTGTTTGGATTAACCATATATTTAAAGAATATCACGGTTCTTAGTGCTTGTCTACAACCAAACCGATTTTCTAGAAATAAAGAAACTCATCCTTTGTGTCCATGATCAATCCTACGAACCAAAATCGAGAACGTACCTTTAGCTAGGCTTTTCTCTCGTTGATTTCTCCTCAAATTTTAATTACTGTTTTTAATTACTATTTTTATTTACGTCTTCTTGCATCTAATCAAACCCCCCCCCCCTTCCTTTCTTTTAATTTCTGGTTTTGAAAAATTTTGAAACTAACTAGTCTCTGTGAATTCGACCCTACTTGTGATGACTACAAAATCTCAAGAAGTAGATATTTATTTTTGGTGGATTCGACACTCATCAATCGGCAGAAGGCATTTCGGTCGACCGAACGATGCCGACAATGGGTAGAATGCCTTCGGTCGCTCGGTGGTCGCACGGTCGCTCAGTTGGTCGACTGACGATTGATCGGCAAGTGACTGAGCGTCGGCAACGGGCATAAATATGCCCATTGATGAGCGTTGAGTGTTGGGGGGTTATAAATACTCATCCCAAACTAATTTCTAGCCTATAATTGATGCTTCCAAGCCTAAAATAGTGATCCTAAGCTCTTCTATGATCAAATCCTCAAAACCTAGTTCTTGATCCCTAATCCTCAAGTGTTTTTCATTGAAGGGATTTTCAAGCTTGCTAGACTCAAGAAGAAGATGTGTTGTCATTGTGATAAGTCATCTTCACTCTCTTCTTGTGATTAAGGTGCTTTTGATTTTGTTTTGAATTGATTTACTTGAGTTTGTAAAATGACCTAGTGTGGGGTCTTGTTTGTGAGTGGTTACCTTAGTGTAGAAGGTGTAAAGCCACTTGTGTAAACTAAGTTAGGAGTAGGTCTTATGAATTGAGGTGGGAAAGCTCACTCGGTAGGAAGGCCGGATACTTCCGAGTATGGAAGTGCCTTCGAGGTGAGTGTAAGGTCTTTCCGGTGTAAAGTCCTAAATTGTAAGCTACTCATAATTTAGTGGATTTGGGTGTGAAATCCTAAGCGCGGTGCTTAGGTAGTGGAGTATGCATTGAGGTCGAACCACTATAAATCATTGAGTTAGCATTGATATTTTATTTGTGTTAATTGCTTTATCATTAATCGCTTCCGCATTTAGTTGCTAAATTATGAATTGCCTAAGTAGTTCAAGAAAATATTTAAAATCGAATTTAGGTGACAAGTTTAGTTAACACACGCCCCCCCCCCCCCCCCCCCCCGATATTTTATTTGTGTTAATTGCTTTATCATTAATCGCTTCCGCATTTAGTTGCTAAATTATGAATTGCCTAAGTAGTTCAAGAAAATATTTAAAAATCGAATTTAGGTGACAAGTTTAGTTAACACACGCCCCCCCCCCCCCCCCCCCCTTCTAGTGTGGCCATTTCACCAACAGTGTTGTGTTGATGTCAATGTATCTTGTGGTTCTATTGCTCATGATGATCCACATAGAACATCCATTTTTGATGTTAACTTACCAATTTCAACTCCAATGAACACTGGTCCTGCTCATGTTGTTAATGATCCTATTTTCGATAATGTTCTTGACACAATTCCAGTCAAGACTGGTCCTTCTCTACCTTCTAAAGATTCTACTCTTGAGGACCAGCAATAGGATCCTTCTGCTTGTATTCCACCAGTTTCAACTGAGGAAGATCCAATTGAAACCACTTGTACAGTACCTGAGGGTGATCCTACTCTTGTACTAGAGACCACCTCGGTTACAATTGTACCAGAAGCAATTGAAATTGCTACTGATGTTCCTGAAGCAATGTTTGTTCATGTTCTTGAGACTGAAATTGAACACCAAGCTCCATCAGAAACCCAAGCTCTTGTTCCGGAGGAAGCTCTCCAGCAATCTACTAAGAATACTACTAAATTGGAGAAGAATCCAAACCCAACTCCTGCCATGAAAGATTCAAGCAAAGATAAGAGGAAACACTCAAGCCTATCTGAACTAAAGAGAAGTTCCAAGAGGGAGCTTATTGAGAAGTCCAAACAGAAGTCTGGACAAATTGTAACTTTGGATACTGACTCTAATAATGAGCCCTTGCTGGATAGGGCTGTTGAACTGAGGAAAACTAAGAAGAGCAAACTCAATCCTGAAGTTTCTAAGGAGAAAGAAAAAGGTCCCCTACCTACAAAGACTAAGACCAAAAAGAAGCTTTCGAAACCTTACAGGAAGGGGGAAAAGAAAATTATCACCGGCAAGCTTCACAAAGGACTTCTTTTTGATGATCTCTACCCCTATGGAAGGCTCTTCAATCAAGAGGTATTATCTCTCAAAGACCTCTAGATTTAGCTCAATTTTCTTTGAAGTGCAAAGCAATTTTGGACATTCTTGCTAAAACGAATTTATCTAGCTCTTTCATGACTGTTACTCCTTACTACAAATTACCTGTCTTGGAGTTTTATTGCAATCTTGTTGTGGGTATATCTGATCCTGAAAGCAATTACTTTCAAAAAGTATTTGTCAGAGGAAAGTTGTACTCTTTCAGTCCTAGGATCATTAATAAATTTCTCAGCTTTACTCCTTCCTCTTCAACTGATCATCCTAATGAATCTAATACTGATTTTCTGAAAACTATGGGGTGTGAGGTATCTAATGGTGAAATTTCAAACGGGACAAGAGGTCATGATATAAAATCTTCTTCTTTGAACACTTTCTATGCAGTGCTATTTTTAATTGCAAGGAACTACTAGATACCTACTTCTCATATCACATTTCTGAGCAGAGAAATGGTGATGTTGCTATTCAAGATTACAAATGGGATACATTTTGATTTAGGCAGTTTGATTTTTGAACAAATTATATCTCTTAGATCTAGATTGAATTCAAAATCCAGAATGTTTTTGATTTTTCCAAACTTGATCTATGGAATTCTGGAAAAGCAAAGCTTCAAATGCTCATTTGAAGAGTTTCTTGAACCAATTGGTTCATCCCTGAAAATTCATCACAAGCTTTTGACGAGGGTGAGTACTCCTGTGAAGTCCAATTCAAACAATAAATCTTCTACTGCTTCATCTTCCAGTGAACAATCTCTCCTAGAGGAACTCTTTAATGCAAAGGAAACTGTCTCTGCTTCAACAACTCATTTCTATTGAGAAGAAAGTCATTGAGCACTTCACTACTGCATCTGCAGGCCCTGTTTCTCCATCCTTTGATAGTTCTTCTGATTCTTCTAGCTCAAACTAATATTGATTCTATTCTCCTTTAGCTTATTATGCCAAAAAGGGGGAGAAAGATTTGGAGTGATTGTTTGTTTGACTGTGTGTCTACTGGTTATAATATTTTGACTATGGATGGTTGTGACTGTGATGGTTGACTTTGGATATTATTTGTTAATCTCTATCTTGAAAGTTAATGTGTTTCAGTTTAACTGTTCTTGCTCTCTGTCTTGCTGGGTTGTTTTGACAAGTTGAGTTTTGCCAAATAAACCAAAGGAGAAGATTGTTAGTATTGGCTTTTATGTGTTAGCTATATTTAGCAAAAGTATTTTAGACTGTTCTATCTTGAATTGACAGTTACAACGACTTTTGTCTATGAGGAGTTCTACTTAAGTTACTTTGTTGTAAGCTAGTTACAACTGCTCTAGTAACTGTGGATTTCATGATGGAGTTACTCTGCATTGATGGCTTTTGGTTGCTCAAATTAATGATGATTTTCTTTATTATCTCTCTGATATTTTAATCATCTTTAATTACTTGTTTATTGCATGCTCATTTATGGAATGTGGGAGTTGTCTATTATGATCGATGATTTAGGGTGTTTCATGGCTACCTATTTGGTTTGAACTGATGATGTTATGATCATTAATTAAGAAGATATTTATTCAGATTGATTGGTTTTTACATATATATTCTGAAAGAGAAGATCTGAATTTCTTAAGTCTCCTATGTGCGCAAAATTGTGTTGTCTGTTATTTGAAGAGTTGAGACTGTTGAATGCAATAGAAGGCAACAATCTACTTCAATCATCCTCAAGACAAGATGGAGTTGAGTTGTTAATTCACTACAGCACAGAGACTGTGTGGATCACGAAACTCTATGATTGTGATGTCATAGAGAGGAAAGTCGGTTAGTATTTGTAATAGCAAATAAGTTGTTTGTTATTTCCAATTCATAGTTAGATTTTAGAGTATGAAATCCTGGAACTAGTATTGTACTTGTTGATAGTGGATTGGGCATTTTTTCGGTGAAGGCCCCGCAGATTAGGTGACAAGTTTGTCACTGAACTGCGTAAATAATTCTTTGTGTTTACATATTTCTATGTGGCTCTTATTTTGTTACTTACCATATTTCTTGGAAGCAGTTGCATAAGCCGTTGCAATTTCTTGTGTAACTATCATTTTATAGAAGCTCCCTTAGAGACTACTCTGTCAATTTGGTTTGAATCAAACAATTTATTTTATTTTTGTTTAATCAAAATTAAGTTGAACTAAATTAAATAAATTAGTTTAATTTTAATTTAATCAATTTGGTTCAGATTAGTTTGAATTAAAGTAACTTATTTTAAATTTAACATAATTAAATTAGTTAGATTAATGTAGATTAATTAATTAACCTAGTATAATTTTAATTTAATTAAAATATTTAACGTTAATTTTATGTAAATTAAATATCTTAGATAAATTTAAATTTAATTTAGTTAGTTTGATTATTTAGGATTAAATTATATAAATTTATATTATTTTAAATAGTTCTGATTAATTTGAATTGAATTAAATAAATTATAATAACTTAATCAATTTGGGTAAGATTATTTTGAATTGAATAAATTAAATTAAATTAGTTAGGTTGATGTGAATTAAATTAAATAAGTTAGGTTGATGTGATAAGTTAAATAAGTTTTAATTTAATTTTAAATAGTCAGCTTAATTTGAATTAGTTAAGTAATCTTGTTTTAATTTAATAAAAATAGCTAGATTAATGTGGATTAAATAATTTAGTTTATATTTAAAATCCAGGTTAGTTACTTAGATTGTGTTTTGGATTTATTAGTATTTATTATTTTAAAAATAATAATAACTTTAAACTTATTAGTATTTATTATTTTTTAATTACTTAGATGATTGATATTTTGATGATAAATTTTAAAATGTTGTACCCCTAACTTTGGTATCTTGGCTTCCGCCACAGAACTAATAATTTCATGGAGAAATATTTTCAGGTTTCATATCGGTTTGCGCGCGACTTCTCCAATCGGAGAAATTGACAAAGATGCTCGTCGACGCTCGGATTTCGTCGTAAAGATAAAGTTTAAATTTAGGATATCTAGTATACTTGTATAATCCTCTATTTGATGCATAATAACCTACAAAACTCGAAACCCAAACCCCGAAAACTTGAAAACCAATAAATGCATAAAACTATCTTATGTGACCATTCTGCTACGAATCTGCGACGAATCTTCTACTACCGATCTGCTACCGCCCAAAACCTAACAACTCTTTTTGAGCTCCTACCCTTGGGATGTCTATATAAGCTCCCAAACTTACTTTCCTTTGATTCCTAACTATTCTTTGAGTCATTCTAACAATATTTGAAGCTTTTATTGAGCCATTTTTCTAAAACCCTAGCTTTGACATCAACCTTGATTGAGCCTTCAACCTTGAGTTTCATCATCAAAGGCATCAAGAGGAAGTTAGGCTCTTGTGTTGGAGCTAATTGAGTAGTTTATTATTTTGACTATTGCTCTATTATTGTTGTATTTTCTTGTTGTTTCTTGATTACTTATGTTTCTAAGAAGGTATGGGTGACACACCTTGGGTTCACTTGTTTGTAACTTTAGTGTTCCTTAGGTTTGAGGTAAAGACACTCTCTAGTGTGGGAGATAAGACCTTGGTAGACCCTTATTAGATTTTGTGTGTTCTCATTCACTTTTCTTGCTTTCGCGTTTAGAGTAAAATTTAAAGTGATGATAAAATCTAGAGTCACACTATTCACCTCCCCTTTAGTGTGCCTTAACACCTTTCATATACAACTTGTGATTCAAAGAATAAAGCACAAAATATCAAGTAAATGGAGCAAATGAACAGACAATATATACTTAGCTCCAAAATAGAATCTCTAGTCCTCTTTATGCCTTTAGGTGATGAAACAATAAAAATCAAAGGCCAAACCAAGGTTCAGTATCAAATCTAGGGTTTGCTTCTCGACTGGACTAGTAACATTGGGCCCGGTCGGATTAAACTCAGTAGATCCCTACACTCTTAAACCCAATTTCAACCAGACCAGATGGCTCTGCCCGGGGGCTCCACCCGGCCACACTCCAGAATCTAACTTGAGCCAGATCTAATGGCTCCGCCCGGGGGCTTCACCCGACCATACAAGGACATCCACGTCCTCTCTTATCACGAGGGATACGCCATTACAGTCCTGCTATCTCCGTGATCAACCTCGACCCATTCTGAGAAATATCCCCGCAAGATTGTCGGGCAGCGTCATCACCTCTACCTGCAATAAATACAAACACGGCACGCCTAAGGTAACCTAAGTTCCATTTTTCATTACCTTCACCTTGGAGTCTCACTAACTTGAGCGTCGAAGTGTCTTTTGTAGGTATCCCCCGCCGGAGTGGCACCGAGCCAGATCGGACTACTCTATTCCTCAGGCAGGATCATTTGCGCCCACCGTGGGGCCGAGTAAAGCTTACCTCCCCCATAATGGTTGGAACCCGTAGCCAAGTGACCGCCGTTGTACGCCAATAACAACGACCCGATGGCGATGATTATCCGCAACCTAGTGACCTTGAAACAGCGAGGATCGGTGCTCCGGTACCAACCCAACTCCCTCTAAAAGCATCCCAGCGTCGGATAAACTATCTGGAGGTGGAGAACCAGCAATTAGCAGCCCAGATCGAGATGCTGACACGGTCGTAGGAACCACACTCGGTCGATCATGAACGCCGCCGCTCAGAACATGAAGAAAGCAACCACTCAAAAAGGAGGAGATCGGTTTCCATCCTCCAAGACGAGATTTCCAACACACCTCACCTAGGAATAGAGAAAGATTCTAAGGCTGTGGAGGTCATGACTGCCCTCCCTATCGACTCGGGACCCTTCGTCGAGCACATCATGGCAACAAGTCTTCCATCCAAGTGCAAGTTGTCGACCACTCTGACGCCCTACAACAACATGGGTGACCCTACAATACACCTAACGATGTTTAGGACCATGATGCTCTTCAACAGAGCGACCGACCTTGCTCTTTGCAGTGCTTTTTCAAGTTTAGTAGAAAAAATCGCTTTACTGCGGTTTGCTTCCCTCCCACCGAGGTCTATACATTCTTTCACAGATCTCTCCCGTGCCTTCCTCAATCGATTTTCCTCATCTCGGTTCTACTAAAAAATAGAGGACGCTCTCCACTACATCAGGCAATGGCAACATGAGCCCTTAAGGGAATACATAAGTAGGTTTTAGGCTACAACGGCCGAAATTTCGAATCTTGACCCCGAGTCGAGCTCTAGTCCATCAAATACAAGCTGAAGCATGGACACTTCGCCGACCAAATTGCCCTGATAAAGCCTAGGGATATGGCCGAGTTCCAGGAGAAAGCCGCCAGCTTCATAGAGATGAAAGAGCTCCTTGAGGCCAAAAAGGCCGACACGCAGAATATCTAAGATGTTGTCGAAGATAGAAAATACAAAAGGGCGGACAGAAAAAGCGAAGATCACAATCGCCACGAATAGAGTAACGGTAGAGGGCCGAGGTCTCCACCTCGTCCGAACTCCCGATATAAAAGGTACACTCCTTTCAGTACTAGGAAGGAAACCATCCTTTGTGAAATATATGACTTGAAACTCTTCAAGCACCCATGTTGGGAAGCAGAAGCTCCCACCCAACGCCGACATGAGCAAGAGATGTGCCTTGCATGACACCTATGGGCACACCACCGAGGACTGTGTAGTACTCGCCGATCAACTTGAGGACTTGGTCCATGCAAGACACCTCAACAAGTATGTCCATCACCAATTAGAACGAGGTCGGAGCAAGAGCCTAGACCATTGACGACGAAGCCGAAGTCGGGCCAAAGGGAGAACAACCGAGCTGATCACTCGAAAAACGAATTCCGATGAGTCATCGACTACATCGCCAAGGGATCCGCGGGAGGTGGCGAATCAAGCTCGGCCAGAAAGTGATATCTCTATGCAATTATGGCGGTTGACATAACTACTCGCCCACACCAGCCCATCTTTAAAACACTGGTAATATCATTTTATGATTTCGACTTCGAAGGAACTGATCAAAATCTGCACGGCCCGATCGTGATTTCTGTGATTGTAGGAAATTTCATTGTCAAAAAGGTCCTAATAGACCTAAGCAGCTCTGTCGACTTCCTCTTCTATTCCACTTTCGAGAAGATGCAATTGACTGAAGACTCACTCACACCCTGCAAGGGAAACTTGGTAGGCTTCTCGAGAGAAAGAGTCGACGTCCGAGGTGCTATATGGCTAAGGACAACACTCAACTCCCACCCAAAGGTAAAAACGATTGATGTGCAATATCTGGTCACCAACATCCCTAGCCCATACCATATGATTCTGGAGTGACATTCCTTAAACAATCTAGGAGCTATTGTATCGAGTCCCCATCTAGCACTAAAGTTTGTCATTTCAGAGAAGGAAGTAAGCGTGCTCCACGCCAATCAAAAAGAAGCTCGATGGTGCTACAATGAGTGCCTCAAGCAAAGGATGGTCGATCCAAAGAAAGAACCTAACGACCTGCCAAACCAAGCACCTTCCACAACCCCGGGCGAATAGCCGGTAGGAATCTTCGAACAAGGCCCAGGTCAAAAAAATAACCCCTACCTTGTGCTTAAATGACGACTCAAGTCGTTAGCAAATTACCCCAGTAGACAAGAATAATGCTCAAATAGAGCAATTTCCTATACACACAATTTTCTTTTAGTATTCAATAAAATTGCATTTCCTGCATTTTTTGTATGTACTCAAGAACTTTACGGCATCTCACCATTCCAGCAAATATCCTACGACACGAAACTTACTTGACCCCTCACGTCGGTCCTGCTTTACGCTCCTCGGTGAGCTCGGCTTGAACCCCCCGAGCGCGGTCCTCGGCTCCAGGGCCACTACTTCCAGCCTTAGAGCTCTTACATGACCATAACTCAGTTTTCATCAGCCTGGCTCATTGGTCATCGCACCAATACTTCCGGCCTCAGAGCCCTTATATGACCCCTTTTGCGTGGTCCTGCTTTACGCTCCTCGATGAGCCCGACTTGAACCCCCGAGTGCATTCCTCGGCCCGAGAGCCCTTACACGACCAGGACTCAGTTTTCACCAACTTGGCTCGCCACTACTTCCAACCTCAGAGCCCTTACTCGATCCCTCATGTGTGGTCCTACATTACGCTCCTCGGTGAGCTCGGCTTGAATCCCAGAGTGTGGTCCTCGGCCCCCAAAACCACTTCTTTTGATTTCAGAATTCTTATACGACCGGTATAGGCAACCCTTACTTGGCCCAATCAGCACTACACAAACCACTGGGACAACCTCAAATGCCACTATATGAGGCCCGACCTCAAGAAAAGAACTCCTTTTCGAAAAAGATTAAATGCTACTGACATGAGGAATACCCTTCAACAAAGGATCGAGCACAAGTTACCAAGAAAACAAGAGTAAATAAAAGCCCGAAGGCACAAAGTAGACCCAAAAAGGGCTAGCAGTTAAAATGACCCGAAAGCCAATAATTTGTTACAGAAAGTTAGATGGCCCAAACACGGGCAATTTAAAGTCCTAACAATCATGAGACACCTTGGCCCTGGCCGACGCGATGAAAACTCCCCCTCCGAAATGCCACTATCTGGCGAACACCACCGGGAATTGCTGAAGGTGACCTCTCACCAGAAAAATTAAGAGTTTCCTCCTCGACCTCAAGATCCACAAGAACACCACCCTTTACCTCCTCGAAAAGATCAACCCCTGAGAAGTCAACTCCATGAGCGAAAAGTTGGGCCTGCTAGACCTCCCTGTGAAAGCCTTCAAAGTACACCTCAAAGGCAACATCATTGAAGAGGCTCACTTCGCCCACAAAGCCCTGTGCTACAGATAGGGGTGGAAATAGGCTAGGCAGCCTGTCTAGGCCTATGGCCTGGCCTGGTCTGTTTAAAAAAAAAAATGGCCAAGGCTTTGAAATATGTCTGTTTTCCTTATCAGGCCAGGCCCAGGCTCAGTTTAAAGCCTATTAAGCTTGGCAGGCCGGCCTGGGCCTATTAAGGTGGTGTATATATAAATATATAATATATATAATATTATTTTATTACGTATTTATATTAAAATTATTTTAATATAATAACTAATATTATTTTAATTTAATAAAATACAGGCCACATGCCAGGTCAAGCCAAAATTTTGTATTGGAAGTAGGCTTCGTTAACAAGCTACAGGCCATGCCCAGGCCAATTTTTTACCATATAGGCCTGACTTGGCCTGGCCTGTTTCCACCCGTAGCTACAAATCTCCATCTGTCTTACTCAACTCTAGCCACCTCGACCCTCGGCATACAAACGCAAACTCTCCGTCGTGGCCCTATCTAACTTTTGATAGAACTTAACCAACTCCACCTTTGCGGTCGTGGATTGGCCTTCTACCTCCTTTACCTGAGCATTCAAGTGATCAATCTCACCGGTCATGGACTCTAGAGCCCTCTTCAGTGGCTCAACTTCATGAGAATAGGACTATGACGCCCTTGACAAAAACCTCCTTAGTCCGCCCATCGAGGCGAAAAGATTGGTCTGATAAAATTCTCACGGATCCACCCCCTCAAGAAACTCCACCTGAGCACCAAGGCGAACACGCCTACCAACTCCATAAGATACAATTGATTGCAGAGATGTCGGTGGGTGACTTCCCGTCACCACCACAAGTGCAGCATCAATTCCCCCCCACCGGTGTCACTCCCCAACTCAGGATCACGTGACCAACCAGGGTATACGTGCCTATACCCCGCAGCCTAATCGATGCACATGCTAACTCATAAATAATCATAGCGAAAGAATAATATTTTTCATTATGAACGAGAAAACAAAATAGTTTTTCATTTGAGAAGTAAAGTCTTTTAACAAGTGTTTAAAGTGCAGAGATAAATAAATCAAAGTTCAACAGTTTGTTCTTAACAAATGAAATCTGAAGACAAGACATAAATGTCCCCAAGGGACTACAGTTCCAAAATATCAAAATACAAGTGCATGATAAACTACCAAAGACTCGACTACGACCCCTAACTAGGACTGCTATGAGATCAATGCGACTCCTTTGTCGTCCAGCCACGTCAAGTGCTCCAGCCTACCTCACTTGTCAGGCTCTGCAAAAAAATAGAAAGAAACAACGGGTGAGTTCAAAAGAACTCAGTGAGCGATTCTACCAACCCCCACCATAAAAATCAACCACGGAGAGTAAAAATAAAATACCCCTAACTCATACAGGGGTAAATCATCAAGTGGTATAACTAGCTAACAGACCAACTGGCCATCAAATGCCTAAAGGCAAACCATTTCACTAAGCAGTGAAATACAACAAGCCTCAGCCTACTCGTGCCCTAAGGAACACATCACACTCAAGGGTTATGAGGATAATCGGGATTGGCCCATCCGAGCTTATCCTATAATAGAACCCCTAGATAAAGCGCAAGAATAATCGAGATTCGCCCATCCGAACTTATTCCTCAAAACAGGCCACTCAGAAACAATTGGGATTTGCCCGTCCGAACTTGTTCCACGAGAAATGCAGGAACAATAGGGATTCGCCCATCTGAACTTGTTCCTTAAAGATAACGCATGAATAATCGAGATTTGCCCATCTGAACTTATTCCTTAAATAAAGCAACTCGAGAACAATCGAGATTTGCCCGTCCGAACTTATTCCACAAGAAATGCAGAAACAATCAGGATTTGCCCATCTGAACTTATTCCTTAAACATAGGTTGGGAATTAGCCATCCAACCTTTTGGGCCAAGCCCGCAATCCGACTCCTATTCGAGCCTCTTCGCCATTCATAAAGATATGGTGCTAACAAGACCAAAGTCAAGTGTCTCCTACGGTGTCTTAGGGTGT
This sequence comes from Canna indica, assembly GCA_034359265.1. Lineage (NCBI taxonomy): Eukaryota > Viridiplantae > Streptophyta > Magnoliopsida > Zingiberales > Cannaceae > Canna > Canna indica. Next base: position 45,068,401 of record CP136893.1, read on the forward strand.
CTTTATTGAGAAACGCCGCAATACTCAATGCCCAATCCCAACTCCTATACCCATAATATCATAAACCCATGAGGTTTTATTTCATGTATATAATTTAAATTTGTTGGCTCTTAACAGATTATGCTGCCCCTTGAATTTTAATTATCCAATTAAAATTTCCATTTGCCAAAGTTAGGGTTTTATTTTAGGGTTTTATTTTTAGTTTACTGTTGAGCCCAAAACTGGTACACCGAAGTCGAATCTGACTTCCAAAGTGTGTCTTATGAATCCAGACAATGTTTTCTGATCAAAATGATAGGTTACACCACAACAAGAATTTCAAAAATCAGCCCTAAATCAATAATTCAGCATGAAGTTTTCAACAAGATTGAGTTTTCAGCATAACAAGTATTTAATTCGAAATTTACAGAAATTAAATCCTTAATTACTATCATAACAAATTTATAACATTGAGACAAATCTCACCAAGATAGAATCATATTTATTAAACAATGTTAGTAAGCATCAACATCATCTTTAAAACAAAATTTAAGTTTCATGATCAAGAACCCACATCAAGAACACACATGACATTAAGATCAAATTCTTATCTATAAAAAATATGATTAATACCCAAAATAATAGATTTAATTATAAGATATGCATTAACATTATAGGAACCTAAATAGGTAAGCAATTCAAGACAAAGATCACAAAATAAATAAGAATTCTCTCTTAGGCATTTCATCAAACACCTCAAGGGCATCCCTATTTCCACCTTGGTCGAGCACCACTAGGATAGTCCTAGGACTGCCGAGCCACAAAGGGGAAAACTCGGGCCCTCGTCCCACAAATCAACACAAGATTCGATGAAAATCAATAAGAACGTCACAACGCTCAAATCCGCTCAAGAATCCGAGGAAAACCTCAAGAAAAGGAGGGGTAAACACTACAACATTTTAAGCTTTTTATAGCATTTGAAGACAGTGGTCTACATGAATGCTATGGTAATTGCGACTAAATTGAGGCGGTAATATTAGCCTACCAATTCATGAAACCTTCATTTTTTATTTCCCTCCTCTTATTTCAGCCCAACAAATAAGCTCGCCCTTTTTATTTCCTTGTCTCCACCCTTTTCTTCCCATCTCCACGTCGGTTGTCCTTCTTCTCTCTTGCTGTTGTTTTCCGCCCGCTACTGCTGCCAGCCCTTCATCGCTACTGCAGCTCTTCTCAAGGAAGATGCCTCTGTACGTAGATCTGGACCGGAAGATAGAGTAGCTCAGGGAATGCAAGTTCCTATGATCAGGTGCGCACCACCTTAACAATCTTTCTCGGCCGCGCGCTCCTAACCCTAACCCTCACACAGGTAATGATCGATCCTGATTCTCTTCTTTCTTATCATTTCTTTCGCTCTTATCCACCATTTTGGAACTTCATCAGAGGTTAGGCTTCACAAGGTCAAGATTGAGAGCCGTGTCTTCGATTTCTAGGTACTTTTTCACATCTCCTCTCTCACTTCCTTATGCATGTATTTATTTGATTGCCCTTTATTTCGGTTCCGGCATCAAGGATGATGGGCTCGAGATCTGCCGACTTTTGTTAGCCTTCTCGTCTCCACTTTTCATCTTTTTTTTGTTGGCTAGACTGATCGGATTACGTATGAAGAATAGGTCATATTTTTTCGTCTTTTTGTGTGAATATGGCGGAAAAGCTGAAATGAGTTTTTTGGGTGACCTTAAAATTAGGACGATGTTGAGGGTTCTAAGGCAGAAGGTCGAATGCGGAGCCTCCCCGGCAATGGTAATTCCTTGTCCTTTTTTTTCCGCAATGACTCATTTACTCTTCAGCTTGACCTTTGTTTCTCATAATATTTTTCTCTTTTTTTGCGATTATTATTTGTAGATTTTTGGGCAGGCATTGTAGAATGTTCTTCCTATGGGATCGGTTTTGCCCAGAAAGTACTCGAGTGCAGCAAAAGAGGTAAGTTTATTTGCACATATCTTCTTTATTTAAAATTTATGTGATCAGATGGAAAGGGGTGACATGTTAGATGAATTATTAGGGAATGTGAATATTCTTCTGGTTTCTGATCCAATTTATGGCTCCGCCATGTTCGAACCCTTTTAGTTGCATGCAGCTGAGATGGTTTTTTTTTTTTTTTTTTTTTTTTTTGTTTGTTGAATGCTTAATTTCATTTACAACTCACATTTCTGCGTCATTTCATTTACAGCTTGGGACATAATGTTATCCTTCTCCTTTTCACATATGAATGTGCGCGAAGCACTTAACTCTGCTCTATATGAGGAGATGTTAGCTGACCCCAAAGTTTTCTTGGTGGGTGAAGAGGTAGCAGATTGAATGTAATTGATGAAAGTTTTGGTATATGTATTTATCTTGTTCTAATAAATATTCATCAACAATTCTACAGGTTGGGGAATATCAGGGTGCCTATAAGGTTAGAGTTCAATTTGCATTTAAGGCTTTCTCCATCTTATTCATACTTGCAGTTTCTTTTGTTTCAGCTATGTAAAATTCAATACCTTTTGAATTGCCTATGTTTGTAGATATGCAAGGGTCTTCTCGAGAAGTATGGTCCTGATAGAATTCTTGATGCCCAAATCACAGAGGTTCACTTAGCACCCTTTTTCCCCTTGCTTTTTTTTCTCCATTTACAAATTAGATTGTTGTTTCACAAATATCTTTCATGTAGAGTGTATCTTTCTATTAGCAAATTTTTGTTCTTACATCAGAAACTGCTCTGGGCTGCCCTGCTCCATTCCACATATTCATCTGTCTTCTAGTTGTTGATTAAGGCTATACAATTGTATAAATTAATTGCAATATGCAGGAGTATGATGTCGAGGATACTATATTGCCCCTCCAGCCATCTCTAAACTATACTGCTCCTGAGTTGGTTCCAAACAAGGCAACCACATTTGGGTCTTATTGTGACATGTTTAGTTTTGGTTGTCTTGCCTACCTCTTTTGTTTACAGGTAAACAAAAGGTTAACAAGTACACAAATTGTTTATTATTTAGTCCATCACTTAATTGTTTATTATTGCAGTACAACAATAGTCTAACATATTTAAGAAGTGAATCTTTCTCGATTATCCCAACGGAATTGATTATGGACTTGCGAAGGATGTTATCCATGGAGTAGACCTCTCTACTAAGCACATTCGAATTTACTGGTAGAAAATTTTAATAAAGCCCTTGTTTTTCAGTTTTGATTTTTGTTTCATGCGATCATTCATTGTTTATTTACATTTTGTCAATCTTCAGTTTGAAGACTTTGCCAACCATAATGCATTTGAACTTCTTGCCAAATACCGTGCCAACCATAATGCATTTGAACTTCTTGCCCAATACTGCAAAACACATCTTGTCTTCAATGATGATATACAAGTAGTGGATTTGAACTTGTGTGACGCCTAAATTTCTAATAATGGTCAACAGCCCTCATTAAGTTTTCTTTATTTTTACTATTGTTTCTATACTAATAACTAAATTGACAGCTCTATTTGGTTCTTGTAGATGGTAACTAAGTAGATGTTTATTTGTATACAACGATCTTCTTCCAGTTGATATGGCATTCAATCCAAGCCCTAACCATTCATTGGGGTAGTAATATGGATGACTAGCAAATGCTAACTACAAAATATAGCTGCGAATGTGTAGGTGGTACATTTTTAGATAATCTTAGATCTTATAAGCATTTGAAGTTTCATATATTAACTTTATTATCTTCGAAGCTATCTGAGATGAAGGCCATTTCAATTACATTGTCAGTAAATTTGTCCAGCTTCTCAAAACTCTAGACTGATTCCAGGGAAACGGGATAGTTTCATCACACTAAATGAAAAAGAAAAATTAGTAGTTGGATCACATTGACTCATTTGACATCAGAGAGATCTAGTGTGATCATAAATTGCAACACTAGCTTGGACTAATTTTCTAGTGTGATCATAAATTTTTGGGAAAATGGCCAAATTTGCCCCCGAAGTATTGAAAAAAGTGCAAATTTGCCCCTCAATTATGTTTTTTTATCAAAATTGCCCTCGATGTTACATAATTGGATCATTTTTGCCCTTCTCGTTAACGGAAGTCCACGTCAGCAAACGGAATCCCATGTGGCAAGTGTAGCTCGGCCACATAAGATGCCGATGGAAAATGACATGTGGCAATTATGTAGTGACAAGGGCAATTTTGGCCCAAAACATATTTAAAGGGGCAAATATGAATATTTTTCAATACTTTAGGAGTAAATTTGCACCATTTTCAATACTTGAGGGGCAAATTTAATTAGTTTTTTAATATATATTATTATCATTAATGTGATTCTAATTAACACTATAAGAATGATGTTGGTATCATCTTTACCAAAATCAAGAAAATATAAGCTTGACAATTATATTTTGTATTGTAACTGAAGTGTTTACTCAAAGATATGAACAACTTTAGTCACTTATCATTGTAATAAGAAATCAACCAACATAGTAGGGGTTAGTTCAGGTCGGATGGATCGAGATTTGGTATGTCTCGATCCCGTCCCAATTGAGTCGGGACGCAAATATGTGTTCCAGTCTTAGTCCCGAATATGAAGTATCACAATTTTGTCCCGGTCTCGTCCTGATTTTGAATTGGGACAGGATTATTCCCGAACTTTCGGGTCGGGCCGGACCAGTTACTAATAATTAAATTTAATCAAGTTTTTATTTTAGTAATTAAGAAATATCTTTTTGAATATTTTTTTTTTTCATCTTTAAAATTATATTTCTCAAAAAATTTACTAAAGTATTTGTTCAAATTCTAAGAGAGAAACCAAACTTGCAGAAATCGTGCAATGAACATAAAACACGTTGTTTGGGCATCATATATATTTTATTCAAGGGAAACAGGTAAAATTTGCCTCCAAAATATTGAAAAATGTGCAAATTTGCCCCTAAAGTATTGAAAAAGGTTTAGATTTTCCCATTTAAATATGTTTTGGGCCAAAATTGCCACATGTCATTTTCTATCGTGGCATCTTATGTGGCCGAGCTGCACTTGCCACGTGGGATTCCGTTTGCAGACGTGGACTTTCGTTAACGAGAAGGGCAAAAATGATCCAATTATGTAATGTCGATGACAATTTTGGTAAAAAACATAGTTGAGGGGCAAATTTGCACATTTTTCAATACTTCAAGGGCAAATTTGGCTCTTTTCCTTAAATGTTTTTATCATCAATTTTTATTGTTTTGTCTAAGTTTCTTTTTCCGCAAAACACTTTCATGAAGCATCACAATAAGATCTATATGGTGGTATCTATTTGATTATGTCCATATGAGTGTGGAAAGGTTTACCTTAGAACTATAGAGTAAAGGAGCATTTTATCTTGAATTCCTCTTTGGAAACTCATGAAATTATTTTTTTGCAAACAATCAGTATTCCTTTTCTTCCCTTATATACTTATATTCTTTGTCACATAAATGAGAATTTTGGTAGGAAAGATTGTAGCTAATTGGAACAAAAATCAAGAAATATCCTACTATTGCAAACTGATAAAGTATGCTGCTATAATTCATAATATTCTGCCAAAGTATGTTGATATAATTCATCTTTTATTCTGCAGCAAGGGAGACTTTCTCAAGCTGAAATATCTATGAAGAAACTCTATGATAAAGAAAAAGTTGTTGAAGTTATGCATGGCTTAGGAGCAGGGTGGTCAAGGTTCAATTGGAACTTGATGCTAGTTGGAAAATTTTAATTTAAGGATCAGATATCTGGAAGCTATGTTGGAAGATTTCATGATTATAACAAGCTAGCTATTTTTGTTTTAGAAGACAATACTTAATCTACTTTCTTTTTATTATTAGAAAATAATATTGATCTATGTTTAAGTTCATTAGTTGATATTTTACTAAGTTTAAATTAATATTATGTTTTAGTAGTTTGGATTTATGTAATGTACTCTTGATTTAATATAAAAATATTCTTTAAATATTGGTTCTTATATTGTTAATAAATTAGAAAAATAAAAAAATATTTCAATAACAGCAACAAGCTGAGATTAAACTTACTTTTGTATGATAGTTTTAAAATGTTCTCTTTAATGATAGATAACGGTTTGAAAAAGCTATATAAATATATATGATAACTAAATATTATTGCTATTGTAGAAAGAAGTAATAGCAGGTTTTGAATGCTATAACGAACTAATCATAACGGATACAAAATGTTATAAACTAATATTCATATAGCATTCACAATTGCATTTCTGAAACACTATTGTAACTTCCCTATATAAGATAGCGTGCGATTTGACAGCGTTTCATATAATGCTATACACTACCTATGATAGCGTTTATAGCATGCCATTAATGACGATTATTGTTGTAGTGAAAACCACTCACCCGATTAGGAAGAAAGATTAGGGGAGAATTCTCCGATTGGCGGCCTCCAAATTCGGCCCCAAAAGGTGGCGGCGGCTTGGCTCCTCAAGAAAGGGGCGGCGGCTCCAAGGGTTCAAGGAGGCGGGGGCTTCAACCAAGCCAATGGCTTGGCCTCCAAGCAAAGGGGAATAAGAGGGGGGCAGAGGAAGAGGAGCTCGACGGCTGGTTGCTTGAGGGCGGCTCGGCTACTCCTCTCTCCAAACGGCTTGTGCGGAACCCGCATGCCAAAGGGGGGGAGGGGGGGGGGGTGATCATAAATCCCTCCCCAAGCCCTCAACCCCTTGCAACCCGCATCCGCCTCAAGCCCGAATCTAAACCCACTAACCCGCCTTAGCGTAAAATAACTCATGCCCCACACAAGCACACCCAAGCAATGCAACTTATCAAATCAAGCACATAAAATATAAAATCTACGGTTCAACTTACCCGAGCTCTCAAGCTCGCAACGGACCATGAGTCGACTCAGCTCGACCTCAAACTAGCCTGCTAGGCTAACAATCACAAACAATAACAGAATTAAATAATAATATCATGATATTATAGCCGGGAGCACAACTGATTGAGGGCTTGGACCCTCACCAACACTCCTAACCCTGTTTTTCTATCTCAGAGGAGATCCGAAAGGCGTCGGAGAATCTGAAGGCATGAACTACCCAAATGCCTCTGGGGTAGGAGGCATTGAAGACCTCGGAGCCCGAGACTTCACAGACTTCAGTAAACTCTATGCCAAGGGAGTCTTCTCTTTACTGCTCGGATCATTCCCTTTTATCTCTGTCAATAGTATACGAGCGCCTGGAGCCTTCATCATTGAAGACATTCTTCCTCTACGAACCAAAAGAAAGCAACTGAGTATTTTATGAATGAATGAAATGTTGAATACCCCGTACTACAAACCTACCTATGTATTCCACAACCAAGGACTCATCATAACTCTGCTTGAATATCTCTTGCGTAGTGAGAGGGACAGCAGGACAATTCTGTGACTAAAAGGCGACTATAACTTTGTCCTCAAGGTGAACACTTCCTATTAGCACAATGTTTTCAACCTTGGTCTTAATCTCGGTTTTGATGATAACAAACATGGAACTAATGATTTTATGGAGAATTATTTTCAGGTTCCATATCGGTTAGCACTCGATGTCCACGATCGGAAATATCAGAGAAATCAAAAAATCTGGAGGACATTGGTCGACGCGTTTGGATTCGTCGCAAAAATTTCTAGAAGTTTGACGTGTGCATCAAAGATGCCTTGGATGAGTCTAGAGAACATGTAAAACACCTAGAAGGCTCTCTAACTTGACGCACGCTAAAGACCAAAACCTGAAAACGAAGAACACAAAGAAAAATCAGTAAAAAACCTAATTTCCCTGGTTCGGTCGCATATTCGGTCGACTGAACTATGCTCAAAAGTGGCAGAAGGCATTCAGTCGCTCGGTCGATCGACCGATGATCGATCGACAAGTGATTGGGCATCTCCAATAGGCAAAAAAATGCCCGTTGACAAGCCTTGATGTTTGAGGGGTTATAAATACCCATCCCAAACTCATTCATTGGTGGTTGTTGATGCTTCTAAGCCTCAAAGAGTCATCTCTAGCATCTCCTAAGCTCTTCCTAGATCAAATCCTTAAAACCTAGCTCTTGATCCCTCATTCTCAAGTACATCTTCATTGGAAGGTTCTTCAAAGGTGCTAGGCTCAAGAAGAAGAGGTGTGGAGCACTACTAAAAAAATGGTTTTTTGCGACGGCTCAGGATGCGGTCGCAAATGCGACAGGTCTACGACCGCCACCCGTTGGGGTCGCAGACTGGCAAGGGGGTGACGGAAGTTGCGAACGCTTTCAGTGCCGTCACACAATAGCGACGACACTGCGATCGCCTAGAGTTCCGTCGCAATATAGCGACGATTTGGCGACCATTTGCGACTGTCACGTTGCGACCGCTTATTTGCGGCCGTTAGTGCTATCACAAAATGTTATTAAATTCCCCGCCCAAACCCTTTTTTTTCTCTTCCCTTGCTCAACACGATCGTTCTCTTTGTCGTCGTTCTCTCACTCGTTCTCTCTATCGCCGTTCTCTCACCCCACCGTACGCCGACCGCCGCACGCTGCACACTGACCGCCACCCATTGCTCATCGCCCATTGCAAGCAGGCCTCGCCGCTACTCGACTGTTCAACTGCTGGTATTCTCCTCCTCCTCCTCCTCTCTCTCTCTCTCATCTCTCTCGTCTCTCTCATCGACGATCCCCTATTGCCATCAACCACTGTCGTCTCCCGCCGTTAGTTACCAGTAAACCCTCCCCTCATTCTATATTATCCCCATCTCCCCATCATCACCTACCTCGCCCTGCTGGCCGATCTAAAACCCTACTTGATTCTTCTCTTCTTCAACCATGTCGTCTATGCTTTTATATGTTGAGTAGGTTACTATTTGATTCATGAATTGCACATCAATTTAGCCTTTTATATGTTGAGCAGGTTACTATTTGATTCATGACCTGGCTGGCTTGTAATTTGAATGGTTGCTGGCTTGTAATTTGAATGGTTATTGGATGTCTTGAGTCTTCATGATGCTTGTTTGGGTTGACTTTTGGGTTTGAATCATAGATGTTCTCATCTCAAACAATGTTTAGTCTTCTTTTCATTTGTTAAAGTTGGTTACAGTCATGGAAGGCCTTTAATAGTATTGTGAGCGTTGTTGAGCTACTTGTTAATCTGGTGAACATGGTTGTGCAAGAGAAGCTCAACTTGTTCATTTCACTGTGCAACCTAATGAGTTGAATAACCATGTTTGGCCTACTGCAGGGTCTGATTGTTATAACTTATAAAAGACCCTTGTTTGAAGCGGATAATATTCCATCTCATGAAGTGTACCATCAGCCATAAGAGTAGTCATGTGGCTTCTCATAGTTTCTTATCTCTTGCTTATCAACAGTTTGGTCTTTGATAGAGCTTTGTCAGATCTGTGCTAAGGTTATCTCATTGGCATAATTCTCGAACATTTGCACCTGATAAAACTTGCTACATAATTATGCATTTTATTTTCCATATTTTTAGCTTTATTTCTCGCCATCTCAAAGTCTCAATGCTTTATTTGTCTCCCCATTCTTTACAATTTCGATCTGTAGTTGCACGATCCATCTCGTGGTATTGTCTTCAAATCATTATGTAAGCTTTAATAGGCTGTAACATAAACAAGAATGAGGATGCAACCGTGTGTTGGTCTCACTGGGTTAGCTAGGTGTTATTTTGGATGGTGGCAGTGGCACCTTTTCTTTTGCTTATTGTTTCTCTTATCTTAATAGATCCTTTTCACGAGGTTAAAAGAAAAAGAGACCGGTAGAAAGAGGTACGTCCAATTTCATATATACTAAACATTATTATATTCATGATCAGAGTTTATTCTTTTCTTTCATTATCTTCTGCTTTTGATAGTTTTTTTGTTAAATCCCAAGAGTGTGGAATTGTCTACTTTTTTTTTAATATATGTAGATACCAATACATAATTGACCTTCTTAGGTGTAGTATTTTATAATTAGATCTTAGCCAAACATTTAATCTTATTCTGGTTAAGTTAGATATGTTTTATGATGTGAGAAGTAATGACTTTGCTTGAAAAATTAAAGAACCGATTAAAATCGTTATTTGTAATCATTCCAGTTGAGATCTAAGTTAAATATTTTCTTGTGTAAGTGTGTAACACCGAATGAATTAAGATTAATCAACCTCTCCATCCTTAAGTATGATTACTACATAGCTCTTGTGATGAAAGAGAAATCATAGTCTAAAGGTAGATAATTCCAACCAATTGAGACTTAGTTCCATAACCTAGTGGTCATCTCCCATAGTATCTCCTTTTCACTCCTCTCCCCTGCTCTGCTTCCTATGAATAGTCTAAAGATAAATCATAATAGTAATATTATCTTAGGTAAAATTCTCACATGTTAGATTTCCTATAGAAACAAAAACTATCTTCTTCATGGGTTTGCAGTCCCATCCTTATGGGAATACAAATCCCATTACCAAGGAATGCAAATCCAATGGAATTTCATTGAGCATGGATCCCAAATACAAATTTCTAAACCTTCCTTTCAATTCCCATGACATGGGAATTTAAAAACTACATCAAACATTTGTTTAGGGCTTTATTTCAACAAACCATAAAGACCAACCATGTGATTTGAAATAGTAAAATAAATTATTCATGTGGGTCAAAGTCAGTATAATGTTAGCTCTCAAAAACTTTGACGAACTGTTTTGGAGATTTCAACATAAATTTTCTATGTGAAGTTATGAGAAGGAATGCTCCAAGTGATTCAAAATTAGGATTGGTAGCATTTTCTGGACATTCACATTCCTGGTTCAGTTGCACAAATTCACAGACCTAATTAATACCAGATGCCTGCTTCCTGATACTTGCATTAACTAAGCATCAGAAGTAACCGTAAAATAATATTTTAATAGTTCATGATGCATCAGAACTTAAATTATTTTAGGTAATATGGACATATGGAGCAATCAATGAGAGATTCAATTGATGCAATTTGTATACTAATTTGTCGGTATAATTTTAGGATTGAAATTGAAAATAATATTATGATTCGCGAGTTGATAAAGTGACACGAACTTATCGACCATTGGATCATAATTTTTTTTATAATACTTTAGATTCGTTCGGAGATCGTATCGTTGTCTATAAGAAGTACAAAACTTATAGATTCTTTACGATTTCTGAATTGTCCTTGATCAGACAGTTTGGGATCAAAATTATTCTATTTGCAGTTAAATATTTTTTTTAACATTCATTTCAGTTTGAAATTCTAGCAGATATCCCTTGTTCTCCAAGTATACGCCCAGATGATATGCATACTTGGAGAACTGTAGGGAAATGCTACTGGAATTTTGACTGAAATTGAATGTTAAAAAAATATTTAAATGCAAGTAGAATAATTTGATTCCCGAATGGAATAGGACCACCCCACCTATGAAGATTTCTAAAGAAGTAATTGTTGTGATATATCACGTACAGAATCATGATGGAAGATCGTAGTTGGATGTACCGTCAGATGTACCGTGGAGGTTTACTTGAAGAATTCAATAGCGGTGTTCAGGAATTTTTGAACTTCGCATATTCAAATCCGCAATTTGTCAGTGTTGACAAAATCAGATGTCCATGTCGTCGGTGTGTCAACTTGTTTTTCCTAGACCAACAGGTAGTGACATTGCACCTATATAGAAATGGTTTCATGAATCATTACTATCGATGGATTTCACATGGGGAGTCATTCATAGGCATGCCATCATATGAATTAGGAGGCCAGTCATCTAATATTGGATCTTCGTTCGCAACTCATACAACATTCGTTGAGCAGCCGTATTGAAATATGGTCTTGGATGCTCTGGGCGGTCGTGAATTCCAAAGGTTGCCAATGCCTCACACAGAATTAGGAGGTCAGTCGTCAAGTACTGAAGTGACAATGGATATGGAGTGTGAGCCACAAGTAGAACTAGAAATTCAAATTGAGTTACCAAATCCAGAAGCAACACAATTTTATGATTTACTGAAAGCTGCAGATGAACCATTGTATGAAGGCTGTGATGAATATTCAAAGTTGTCAATAATGACTCAAATGTTAAACATTAAGTCTGACTGCAACGTAACTGAGATAGTATATAATCGGTTTTCTGAGCTTTTTCACAAAGCGTTGCCTAAAGATAACAAACTAGAGGACAGTTTCTATAAGACAAAAAAGATGATAAAGAGACTTTTCTAGGGTATCAAAAAATTCATGCATGTCAAAACAATTGCATTCTCTATTACCGTGAATACGCAGACTTGACCCAGTGTCAAACATGTGAACATCCACGGTACAAAGAGAAATCATCTTCGAGTAGGCAGAAAGATATACCATTTAAGGTTCTTCGGTATTTCCCGATTATTCCCATATTGAAGCAGTTGTTCATGTCTGAAAAAATAGCCCAATATATGATATGACATGCTAAGAGTCGTGATCCGAATGTTATGACTCCTCCGTCTGATAGTGAAGCATGGAAACATCTTGATCGATGTTATCCATTATTTGCAAGTGATCCTAGAAATGTCAGACTAGGGTTATGTATTGATGGGTTCAATCCATTCGGTCAATCATCCACTTCATATTCTGTTTGGCCGGTGCTCCTCATAGTCTACAATTTGCCGCCGTCGATGTGCATGAAAGATGATTTCATATTTTTGAGTATGGTAATCCCAGGACCAAAGGGACCAAGAAAAGAATTGGATATGTTCCTTTGACCGTTAATTGACGATTTAAAGAACGTGTGGGATGACGGAGTCATCACTTAATTATGATATTCATCAAAAAAGGAATTTCAACTTAAGGGCTGCATTGTTGTGGACAATTAGTGAATTCCCGGCATATGCTATGTTGTATGGTTGGAGCACACACGGGAGGCTTGGTTGTCCATATTGTATGGAACGAATAAAAGCATTCAGTCTTCGGCATGGACGAAAGATTTCATACTTTGACTGTCATCGTCAATTTTTGCCACTTGATCATCCATACCGGAGAAATAGAGATAAATTCATGAGGGGCATAGTGGAAAAAGACGGACCACCTCCGTGTTTGTCTGGTAATCAAGTGTTAGCTCGGGGTTTCTATGTTACTGGATATCACATTCGGAGAGGTTGACAGAATTAGTGGTTTCGGAGAAAGACACAATTGGGTCAAAAAAGTATATTCTGGGAACTACCTTATTGGAGCTCATTACTAGTTCGGCATAATTTGGATGTGATGCACATTGAAAAGAATGTGTTTGAGAACATTTTTAATATAGTGAGGGATTTTGCAGGAAAAACAAAAGATAATTGCAAACGTCAAGATTTAGATCTACAGAAGGTGATAGGCAAACAAGTGAAACCGAAAGTCTCTTATGTTCTCATTAAGCAACAACAAAAAGATATTTTCCCGTGGATAAAAGATCTCAAATTACCAGATAGCTATGCATCTAATTTAGCTCGATGCGTCAATGTAGACGAAGGTAAAATATCAGGAATGAAAAGTCATGACTGTCATGTGTTCATGCAGAGACTACTCTCTATTGCATTCCGTGATATTTTACCAGACAAAATTTGGGGTCCGTTAACCGAGCTTAGTTTGTTCTTCAAAGATATCTGCGCTAATGCCCTCCGTATTGAAGATATGGAAAAGCTAGAAAAAAATATTGTAGAAATTCTTTGCAAATTAAAGCAGATATTTCCACCTGGATTTTTTGATTCGATGGAGCATCTACCGGTTCACTTAGCATACGAGGCAAGAGTTGGGGGTCCGGTTTAGTATCGGTGGATGTATTTATTCGAGAGGTATATGCAGAGGTTAAAAAGGAAAATAAAAAATACAGCTGCGGTGGAAGGTTCAATAAGTGAAGCTTCTATAATTCAAGAGATATCAACTTTCTGTTCTTTCTATTTCGAGTCCAATGTGCACACAAGGCTGACTCGTCTTCCCCGAAATGATGATGGGGGAAATGTGAACGCTGTAGATTGTCTACCAATATTTTGTTTTCCTGGTCATGGTTTGGGCTCACGTCCACCGAGATATTTAACTGAAGATGAGTACCATCTTGTACAATTATATGTACTGATGAATTGCCCCGAGGTTGATCCTTTCATTCAAAAATTTGACACGGAAGTTCGTACACAAACACCGAATATATCCGAGGAAGAATTATAAGATAAACGTAGCACATAATTTCCAAATTGGTTCAAAACTTGGTCGAGTGAACATATTCAGGAAATAGACAACAAATTACTCGAGTTAGCATGTGGACCGTCACGACTAGTCTTATGCTATAACGGGTACTTTGTGAATGAATATAAATTTCATACAAAGGAGTACTCAATCACAAAGAAGACAATGAATGATGGTGTTTGTGTCAAAGGCTCCACTTGAATTGATTGTGATTGTGATTTCTACGCACTGCTTGAGGAAGTACTTGAGCTTCAATATGTTGGGTGCAAAAAAATAGTGATATTCAAATGTCACTGGTTTGACACATCCTCTCGAGGGAGTCAAATTCATCCAAAGTATAAGTTTGTTGATGTTAATTTCAAATCATAGTTAGCGTCAAACGAGCCTTTTATTTTGGCATCACAAGCACAACAAGTATATTATGCAAAATATCCAAGCAGACGAAGAGATAGATCAGAAAGACGGGCAGTGTGTAAGACTAAGGCACGATTGAGGATTGATCCAATGGCAGAGGATAATGATACTACAAGATTTGTATTAGGTGATTTTTATCAGGAGGATGATCCGCCAGTAGTCGAAGTTGTGGGTCAAACACTTAAAGATGAAAATTTAGTTGTTGCACAAGGTATAGCTGAAGAAAGTGTTGATGTTGAACCAGATGATGCAGAAGATGAGAGTAGTTGTGAAGATGAAGAGACAAGTGAAGAAGAAAATGACTCAATCGATTATTATTCAGATGATATCGATGATTAATGTGTAATATATATATTTTTTTCATCTTTTTTCTATTAATTTATATTATATTATTAGTTGACATCACTAATCAACATTTATATCGGTAGATGTCGCGTGCCCATTCTAGGGTTCATCGCACAGGTTTATCTCGGCTGCCGCCGCCGCCGCCCGCAACAGCACCACCACCACCACCACCACCACCCGTGGCAGATGCTGTACCACCACCACCTGCACCAGCCGTGGTAGATGCTGTATCACCAGCAGCTCGAGGTCGTCGTATTGGGGGTGGGGTGGGGTGATGCACCTTCATCGTCCGACCAGCGTCGATGGATCTCGCTGAATGGTTTAAAGTAAGTAAACTAATTTATTTATTATAATTGTTAATAATTAATTGTTACCTATAATGTTATTATACTTGAATTGTAGATTTGAGCAGGATGATATCGCCTGCACCATGACCGTTATGCTTAAGAGTTTCTTTCATGAGCCGTGGACTTCATGGACTAGGGTGTCGGACCATTATCAAAATTTATTATGGAATGAGTTCGAGGTACGTAGTTCAAGTTCAAATTGGTTTTGTGTGGTTCATCGAAATGATGAAAACAAATTCTGAAGTTTTGCTGAAGCAAACAAATGATTGGACATGATTAGCTGCAGCATGAACAGTTGAAGTTTAATTTTTAATGTTGCTTGTTTGTTTAGTTGTTTTGTTCGGTGTATTGGAGACATTATATCACAAATGCAAGATATGTCCACTGGTCTTAGAAATTGTTATCTTAATTATTAACTAGTAGCAGTAATATTATAGTCCTTTATACTTTGCTGCCTTCATGTTTTTATCTTGAATTATTATCTCTATTATATACTTATGATTAGGCATCTTGTTGGCCTAATCAACAGAGATTAGTTTTATGATCAAGCATGAGTGATGCCTAATTATTTACTGTTCTGTTTTATTAATCAAATCATACTAGTTTTATTATGCTTAAACATGTATTATCTATACTTGTTTCTTCATGCACTATTCTATTGTTGACCATTTTTATAGACAGGATGTAACATGGAATCCAACAAGCTCTTGACTTAAACTTAAGAGTTCAAAAGATTCTTGTTAATGGTTTCTTTAGTGGCTGTTTTCTCAAATGATTCTGCCTTGACCTAATTTACTCAAATGATTGCAGCTGTTTTCTTCTGTGTTGCATCAATAATGGTTTCTTTAGTGGCTTAAGATATCAACATTAATATGAAAGTGGAAAAGTAGTATCATAAGTTATGTTGGAGGCAGGATGCTTGTGAATGTTTCCTTCAAGATATCAACATTGATGATTGTGACTCGTGAAGCATTCACCCTTGCTTAGTCCAAGTTTGGTCGATGGAGGCAGGATGCTTGAGATAACTCTGATTCCAATCTCTCTTGATTAGGTTGTTTGATTGTGAAAGTATATTTCTTAGGAAGTAAAATTACCTATTATTTGATTGATAGGAAGTTGACAAAGTGGAAGAAGTCATACTTCTCAAGGAAGTTCTATTTTACTGTCATACTTCTCAAGGAAGTTGACAGTAACATAAATTACCTATTCTTTTCCTTATCTTGTTAATGATGCATGAACACCCATTAGTAGCCCCATCCCATAGGAAGCATGGCTTAGCTAGCCAGCAATAGCATCATTATGATAACTATGGAAAAGGTTATAATAGGCATCATCTTGAATCTACAAACTGCAAGAGATGAGGTTCAATATCTTATAAATCCTTTTTGAATTGTTCAGTTCCTTCCTAATGTTTCTTTCTAGCATTCATAAGACTATCTAACCTTAACATATTTTTAGTAACATCAGTCTTACCAAACTTCTTACCTGGGTGCATTCTACTAGGCTTCTTGATTAGAGTAGAAGAAGCTTCGTTATTAGCTGGGTTAAGACTTGATCAATTTTACTTGAAGAATTGGAAACCCTGCCCACAAGATTGTCCAAAGACATACTAGGATTAATTTCTCTAACAGAATCCTTCTTTGCAATTTGAGAATCTAAAATTGAGACATTGACCATATTGTTCTCAGAATCCTTATTATGTTCCTCAATATGAAGAATATTCATACTTCCTACTAGATTTTCATCCAAACCACTAAGATCAACTACATCTAAGAAGATTTCCTTCTTGGTAGAAGCTTAATTATCACTAAAATCTTGTTGAATGTTCTCAGCCTTATCAATCCTTGAATTCCTACTATATTTACCCTATGCAAGGTTCGTGAATGGATTCATTAGTCATTACTTTCATATACAGGATTAGGATTCAAATTAGGATTCCCCAATAGTAGGAGTCCAATCTTGTTGGCTTCTTCCAAGCTGAATGGATTAGTGCCAACTATGAGGAATTTATTGCTACTTAGACATTTTTTAGATTTCCAAGCTGATTTTTTTGTGACAAATTAAGGACAAGTCCAGCAATCAGTTCATGTATTAATTCTTATATCTGCTTTGCATTTGATGATTTAGACATTCCATGGTTAGCTTTCTGAATGCTTGTGTTTGATATCCTTCATGGTATAAAAAAATGATTGTATTAATTCAGTGATGGCTTTAAATAATTGTATTAATATTTTTTTTTATAGGCATGATACACCTGGGATCCTGCCATTCAGGTTCAGGTGGAGGATGCTTAGGAAACTTACAATAAAAAGCTTTTCAAGGATATCCTCCACCGTGCGCGGAATGACACTACAAGAGATTACTTATTTAGTGGCAATTAATTAGTAGCAATAAAAAAATTACTGTTAAATAATTTAGAGGGATCAAATATTTTATATTATTTAGCAACTATTATTAAAAAAATCTAAATTTTTTTATAGAATTAATATCAATTTTTAATATAAATCTAAATCAAATTAACTAAATGCCTCTAATTATGACATTTTAGCAGCAATTTTAGCATCAATTACGTGAAATAACATAAAGCTTCAACATTAATTTTAATTTAACTTAATCAAATTAATTTTTAATGATTTAGTTAAATTAAAATTACATCCATTACTATGAACCGTCCATCAAAGATTCAAAGGGCATTTCCTTTTTCTATTAGACATTAAAAAATTAAAAAATAAGGAGCAAATACAAAAATCTTGCATCTTCCCCCACTTCCACTCCCCGTCTTCTCTCCTGCGTCCCCCATTGATCAATGGCAGCAATGGACACCAAGCTCAAATCGCCGTGGTCTCGCCTCCTCTCCCTACGTCCGCCCCCTCGAACCCTTCGAATCCCCTCGATCCACCATCTCCCTCCTCTTTCCGTCACTTCGCCCTTCCCCGCCTGCCCGTACCCTCTGCTCTACATTCCATCCGCCGCTTCTCCGCCAACTCCGTGATGGGTGAACGCATCGTGCAGGAGCTCCTGGCCGAGCTGGAGTGGGAGAAGCAGCTAGCCCGGGAGGCACGGCGGAAGGATGGCCTCGCCCTCGAGGACGTGGATGAGGAAGAGGGAGTACTTGGGCATCACCCCGCTCATCGAAAGGCTTGAGAAGAAGCAGGTTGAAGATTTAGAAAATATCGATCAGTACTAGTTACCCACCACTCCAAGAGTGATGACGACGAGAGATTCTCGCTTGCTGAGGTGAAGAAGCAGTTGGATGAGTTTGAAAAGAAGTGCAAGCGGCACTTAGAGTTGCTCTAGAACTTTACTGAAGCTAGTATGATGCTGGGGCATTCTCCATTTTTGATATGTTATATATACATTGCTATACTTCCTATCACAAATCTTCTTGGGCTTCAGAAGTCAAGTAGGAATGCACCGTTGATTTCGAATGATTATTTGTTGCTTAATTAAAAAATCTAATCTTGTTGGGAGATAGCTAGTTGGAGAAAGAACTACATTGAGTGCAATATTGGCACACCATTATACGAGTGTAATATCTTCTTCTTTTAGATTACTAACAGGCACGTACTGACATCTACAAGAGTAGCTACCCAAAGAAGAGGATGGCTGACGAAAGCTATCGCCGAAATGGCAGCTTTAATTGTCACTGAGAAGATGATGTTGATGATGATCTTGCTTCTTGTCTTCCTCGCCAAACTGATGGCTTTGGGAATCATTCGATATCGATCGTTCCACATGAGGATTATGTAGCTGGTCTCCGTTGCAAAGCCTGATACTCCCATTAAGATCCCCACATCCGCCATGGCCAATGCAGGTGCGTTTTTCATTCCATCTCTGACCATTGCTGTAGATCCTTCTCAGTTCTTGAGGTTTCCAATTAACTTTACCTTGTCTTCTGGTAGAAGCTCTGTATGAACTTCTTCTATGGCTTCATCTAGCTATTGAAAACAGGAAGTAGTTTATGTAATATGCACATATATTACCTGTGTTTGTGCATGCCTTGCTGCTTCTGAGGTATCTCCAGTAAGCATTGCAGTTTTGATGCTTAAAGATTTCAACTCCTTGATAGCTTCTGCAGCTCCCATTCGGCATGTATCAGAGAGAGCAAATGTTCCAATTGGTGCCATGTCCAAGAACACACTCAAAGGTGACTCCCCTCTTCATTTCCTCCATGTTTGGAACTGAAAGTTTCGATATAAATCCATATAAAATTCCAAAACTAAGTACTGTAAATAATTTTTCTACTTTAAGTACTAGTGTTGAATATATAATTGAGGGCATATAATTTACCTGTTCCACATGAGGCCCTTCCTGCCAGTCGTTTGTTCCCAATATAAATACTTCTCCCCTTTATTTCTCCATAGATTCCTTCTTCGGGATAGATTTAGAATTCTTTTACTTCCTCTGGTTTTGGTTCAATGGAGAAAGATCGAGCATGCTCATTTAGTGCTGATGTCATTGTATGGCTTGATTTACTCTTAATGCTTGAAACCCTATAGAGAGCAAAATGTTGAGTCCAATTCCCAAAATGTTGCAGGTTATATGTCTGTAAACTAGAGTTAGAGAAGAAGCATCTTTTTTTTTTGCAAAAACATATTAAATGATAACTGTAATTTTCATATCACAAGATTAAGTATAATATAGATGCAAACAACCATAATTTATTTTTCTTCTCTCCCTCTCTCTCTATATATTCATATTTATCATGGGCATTCTCTTTGAAATATTGAATAATTAGGACAATAATTTTGTTCCTCTTGAATAAGAGGAAATTATTGTTAAAACATGAGTATAAATTCTGCCATTTCGTAATAGCTTATGGTTTTTGAATAAGTAGTTACCCAGTAAAAAAGAAAAAATCTTACTACCAAAGCACAGATCAAGAATTCAAAACATGGTCTTCTTATTCATATTGTTCTACTTAATTTGCACATAAGCATGTTAGTCTTCTACCTGGTTTCTTTAATATAGTGATGTTCTTTTATAATTTGATGTGCGGATCAGGCTTATATAAACTTGGTCGCCCTTAAGGAGCATGTTAGAATTCAAAAGTGGTCACCTAAAATTAAATTTTAATAGTTATATTGGTTTGATACAGAAGAATGATTGATGATTTTCTTAGTTATTTCCTTGTCTACCTTCTATCATTCTTCTATCTCATCTTGTATGCACATAGATCAACGGTACGTAATTGCTTGCAAATTCTACTTCTTCTTACTCTTACCAGTAAAGAAGTGAATGCAGGTTGACAAGTCTACTCAAGGATTGGAACTCCACAAGAGTGAACTCTTCTCTTGTCATCGTTCCTGTCTTGTCAAATGCCACAACTCTAACTTTGGCCAAGGCTTCAAGAACATCCCCTCCTTTTATGAGGAGTCCGATCTTGGCTGCCTTCAATAGTTCACAAAAAATTTCAACATGTGTTGACAGAACCACTGAACAAGGACATGCACTTAGAAGAAAGACTAGTGCCAATTGGAACCAACTTTTTCTATTGTGGATTTTCATTAGCAAAGGAATGGATGCAACTCCTGTCGCTGCAATCACTACAGCTGCATAATGGAAGTGTGAAGATGAGGAAGAAATATTTGATGATTCATCATTGGTGTGTTATTTTTCTTGGAATTATTTTAATTGAATGGGTTAGAGCAGGTTTGATAAGTTTGTAAATGATTTCAGGTAAAAATGACAACCATCTAATATGAAATATGATTAGATGATCATAGTTCCAAATTGACTTATTTAGTAAAAAGAAGAGACCTACTGACCAGGTGTGTAGTACTTTGTGCAGGAATCTATCAATCTCTGTGTCCTTTTGGCAAATGCAGAGTTCTCCTAAAGAGCAGTTGATCTGACAGTAATATAACCTGAAAGGCCTCTTAGAAATTATCATCGTTGTCGTCATCATCATCATCACCATCATCATCATCATCATCATCATGAATTTTTATTCCCTTCAATAACCTGAAAGGCCTCTTATAAATCATTGAAAAAGGTATTGGCTAGAGTTTTTATTCCCTACCATATCGATTAGTTACACAATTCAAGGTAGATAAGGCAATTTCTACAAGTGAAATGCTAGCATTACACATCTAAAGTTTTTATTCCCTTTAATATCAGTTACTTACACAACTCAAACAGTAAGAGATAAGTAGATAAGGCAATTTCCACAAGTGAAATGCTAGCACTATAATGCATCTAAAGGGGCAAGTGAATGATCACTTATATGCTAGCTTTATCTTGTTGACTACCGTAGAAATTATTCACAAAATGACTATAATAAACAAGCACTTAAATGTCATTTAATTTTTGCTTCCAATTCCTCACAGATGTTAAAAGTGCACTAAACTGTCCTTTAAACACTATGATGCTTTAAAGATATCTTTATATTTTAGGTCAAGTCATTTTCTTTCACTGATTCATTTATAGTTTGTAGGTCTTCAAAACTTGGTCTAGCGGAATGAGCTAGTTGTTAGAATGTTCGTAAGATGGTAACTGAAACTATAACTGTGCTTTTATTTTAATATAATGTTTAAAGTTGATTCATGTGTTGATTCTTTTAATGTAATCCGAACTTCGCAGATTTGCAATAAAGGTTCCAGTCGTCCTTGTAGCTTTTATACAATGGCAAGAGATGTATCGAAATTTTTTTGAGATCTATCCAGAGATTTTTTTTTCTATTTATAGGTGAAGGGTGTTTTAATCATTTTGTTGGTCTATTGAAACAATAAGGATATGAAAGATTATAATGGGTGATGATGGGTTAAACTCTCAATTGTGTTTCTTTCAATTTCTCAATTGTAATTCATGTGATAGTTGAAGTTCAAGTATTTCATAATATAATTCTTTGAGTTTTTATTTAATTAATCTTGTGATTTTTTATTTTATTGTAATAGACGTTGTTATGCTATGATTATCAATTTAATGATAATTATAAAAGCCACCAAAGAAGATTAGTTGAATAAGACATTGTAAGATTTAGTAGCAATTGTAATTGCTACAAAAATCGCCATTAAAAATATATACATTTAATGGTGATTATTTTTTTCTTTACCAGCAATTGTATAATTGCTTCTAAAGCTTTTAGCGACAATGGATCTAGCGGGAATTCATTAATTGCCGATAAAAGTTTTTGCAGTATTTACAATTTCTAGTAAACACCATAACAATCGCCGCTAAAAGATTAAATTGTAGTAGAGTGAGGCGCAGGCAAATGTAGGCGGTAATCGGGACACGCCTATGGATGCGCTGAAGGGAAATGGGCCCAACTAGATAATGAGCCACGTATGGGATCGACTATGCAACATCTGGGCGTCTGAGGAGTGGCAGGGTGCCTCCCGAACGGCGCACCGGAATCGGATGATGCTAGTGGAGGGATCCGTGGCCCGACATATCGGTGGGTCCATCCCATTTAGTAGTCACAAGTGTCGCATGGTAAGTAATTTAATAATCATTTTTATTATTTATTATAGAAAAACTAATTATATTTATTTTGTTGCAGGGGACACGAGACGACAAGGGGACGCTCATTCCGGCTTATCCTTTGAGGGTCTTCGAGGAGACACATAGATATAGACATGGTCCTCGCCGGGGTGAGTTCATCAGCGAGAGGCCAGAGACGATCCTGGTAAGTTAATATTTAATAAAGTTTATATTTTAAAAAAATTATATTAGTTCAATTATGTAAAATTAATTTAATTAATCAATTTTTAAAGGCCACGTATACTGAGTTGGTGACCCAGCGGGGAGGTGATCCTGTGTAGCATCAGCTTGATGTTGACGCATGGATGCAGGTGACAAGAGTCGACCACGACCGTGTATATGGCATTGGCACAACGGCCCACACACGGACGTTGTTGCGGCCACATGGTGCGGGGTCGTCTGCCTTCACCTCTTCCATTGCTGGTCCATCAACTTCACATGCGGGTCAGGATCGATTTGCAGCCTTAGAGGCTTCGCACGCAGAATTACAGGCTTCTCATGCAGCCTTAGAAGCTTCTCATGCACACCTCACCAGTGAGGTGGCCGCTATGAGGGAGTACATGGCACGTATTGCTTCATCCATGCCTGGTGCTCCGACCCCTCCGCCTCCCCCGTCATTCGATGCGACGCCAGCTGATGCTGTCCCGACGCAGCCCCTCTCCTCGCCGCATCCGTCGCCACCACATGATGCGCTTCATTATTGATGTACTTTATTTTCTATTTTGATGTAAACATGTTTTGATACGATGAAAATATTACATTTTGATATAAATATGTATAAACATTATAATTTGATGTACGTCTTGAATATTCCCTCGTTGTGGCAGCATTTTGATATAATTTGATATCTTGTATATTCTCTCGTTGTGGTATTGCATTTTGATATAATTTGATGTTAAATGTAAACATGCATTTTTTTTTTAAAAAATATTATTATAAATTATTTTTTTTAAAAAAATACACATTTGCGACGGCTCTGCGATCGATATACCCGTCGCAAAAGGTATATCGAACTAGTCGCCCAAAGCGATCGCAATTATAATTGCGACCGTTATGCAATGGCAAACGCGGTCACACCACCGTCGCAGATATAATATTTTGCGATGGACACAACGGTCGCCATGTCGTCGCCTATATAATATCTGCGACGGTCAAATAAGGTCATAGATATTACGTGATCACATTCTGCGACCGCAGTATATCGTCGAACTGCGGTCGCATAATGTTCTCAGTTGCGACCGCTGCTTCTGCCGTCGTAGGTTTTCTGCGACGATGTCTTTTGCTACTGCTTTTTGCGACTGCGTCCGGCCGTTGCAGAAGGTCTTTAGTGACCATTTTGCGACGGTACTGTCCGTCTCAGATATCCCATTTTTTAGTAGTGGAGTAAGCATTAGGGCTGAACCACTATAAATAATTGTGTTATCATTATTTTCTTTGTGTAACTCATTGCTTATCTTGATTACTTGCTTTCGCATTTAGTCATTGAATTATAAATTACCCAAGTAGTTTAAGAAAAGATTAAAATTGGATTTAGGCAAAAAGATTTAGTAAACACAGTATTCACCCCCCTCCCTCTAGTGTAGGCCATTACACCAACAATTGGTATCAGAGCGGGTCGTGGATTGATATTTCACCATCTCTTCTACACTTTTCATCGATCCGAAAAATGGCACTAGAGTCGGTTGTTTCTACACCTCCTAGGTTCGATAACTCAAACTTTGGTATTTGAAAATATAGGATGTACACATATTTAAAGACTAAAGGTTTTGGTGTCTTTAACATGTTAAGTTTAGAATTCATTGAACCTAAGGTTGACATGCATGCTTGGAGTGAATTAGATAAGAAAATGTAATTTTAAGTTTAATGGAGACGCCATAAATTATATACTTTGCACATTACCAATTGGCATCATAGAAAAAGTCATGCATTGCTCTACGGCCTTTGATTTATGGGCCACTATAAATGTTTTATATAATTATGGCAAAACCGAAGAGATTGGCACTTTTGATGAAGGTGGTGATGATAATGGTCACTCACCTACTACTAATCTTGGTTTTGATGCCCATGGTGCTTCTAGTCAAAGGAGCAGTTCTAAGAGCTGAAAACGAAAGGTAATTTGTCATGCTTGCAACGAAAGAGCGCATGTGAAGAAAAATTGCCCAAGCATGAAGAACAAACCAAGGAAGAGGTCAAGTGCTTCCACCTCCACATCTCACTCATTTGAAGCACCCTCTAGCCATGACTATGAAGCCACATCCAAAGTTTGCCTCATGGTAGCAAATAATGAGGTATTTTCTCCTTCACCTAGTAAGTACTAGCTCTTTTAGTTCACATGATATGTCATATGATGAGTTAGTAAGTGAATATAAGAAAGTGTATACCTTGCTAGTTAAAAAGTACAAGGAAAACAAAAAATTAAAGAAAGAAAATTCAGAGCTTAGTTCACATGTGCATGCCTTAGAATTAGAAAATGAGAAATTAAAGACTAATCCTATTGATTCTTGTCATGATGCATTGAAGTTTAGGAATAATGATCTCAAAAATGAATAATGTGGATTTGAAAGTTAAATTAAAGTTTAGTAAAGTTAATACTTCTTCTTTTAATTCTAAAAATCAAAATATCTCATTTAGGAAATCTCAAAAGAAAAATGTTTCCTTTAAGAATGCTCATGCTCATCATAGTTCACATGTCAAACATTCTAATGATAAATCTCATGTCCATAGCAAAAATGAAAAGAAGTTTAATGGACATTGCTTTTGTTGTGGTATTTTTGGCCATGCTATTTATGATTGTGCATTCAAGAAAAATCCAAATGTAGCTAGGACACTTTGGATTCTAGGCCAACTAACCCCCAAGGACCCAAAGCCATTTGGGTACCAAATGTGTTATGCTCTTTTGTAGGGGGAGCTACCACACAAGGATGAATGAAAAATGAAGTATTGAAGTTGACATTGAATTCAAATGAAAAATCTTCGTGAGGTTGCAACTTCAAGTCATCTCAATGCCTTAGTAAGGTTGGCATCAAAAGTACTTTGGTATCACTCCTATCACTCTAATGTTTATATTAAAGTTGGAATTTATGATTCATGAATGATTTTGGTTGATTTCCTCGTTCTCGATATATATATTCCTTGAAAAACAATTTTTATTTTTGATTTCCGATCTCTTCGGAGACCTATGTAGCCTATAAAGGGCTAATGCGACCTTGCGGTTCTAAATCATAGGTTCACTGTAGCCTTTTGGTTTTCAATCAATAGGAAGGGTTGGAGATCTAATTTTTCAAATATTTCATATTTTAAGATGTCTTTGATTCATTTCGATATCATGTTGACTCCTTTGAAATGAATCTTTACTATCTAGCATAGGTTGAGATTTTTAAATGAAACCTTACATTTAACCTTTGCTATATAGTATGTTAGCTTGCTAGTTGGTATATGATTTTATTATGATACTAATGAAGCCTACTTGCATGTTGTATTAAATGGTAAATTTGGAAGGCTAAAGGAAAATGGAAAGAAAGTAAAAAATTTGGAATTTCTCAAGAAATAAGGTATGAGTTTCATTTTGGCAAAATGCTTGCATAACACATCTATTTTCTTGATTAAATGATTTATCTATGCTCATGAATGACTTTGCATGATAATGGATTGAAATCTCATGAGTAGATAAAATTTTGATACTCAAGCAATTTCATGTCATCTAGTTTGAATGAAATATGCTCTAGGAAGAAGTTTATCTTAGAGAATTCATTTTAAGTTGAAACTTAATGAACATATTTGAATTCACTCATGATTTGCTTCGATATGACTAAAATTGAAAAATCATGTGTAAATGGATAAAATGATAACTAGCTCATCTTACGATACTTAAAATTGATAAAGTTTGACCTAAGTCAACAATTTGACTTAGAAATCTTATTTTGAGTTCAAATTTCACAAACATGTTTAGATGTACGCATGTTAAGTGTTCATGTGTCTATGTTTGAAAAACCATGAGTAAAAGTTAAAATTTGATACTTAGCAATTTCATGATAACATGCTTATTTTTGAATGAAATCAAGCTAAGGTGATATTTTGACCAAATGACTTTATTTTCAGTTCAAACTTGACATACATGTTTTACAAGATCATATCATGATAACTAGAAAGATTGAATGAAAACTGAAAACTTTTGAAAAATAGCTAATATTTATGAAAATGCCACTAGATTTCAGTTATTTTTAAAAAAATGCAAAAAAAATATATTTTTGGATGATTCTTGAAACTACATGTTCTCTGAAAAATCTAGTTTCTTCAGTAAAAATTTCAAAAAGTTTTAGTTAGAATATGATTTGAAATGGATTTTTGAAATTAGATTTCAAAACGTTAAAGTATCGTTCTTCCCAAATGTTCACTTTTTCGATACTTTGATTTTTGGTCCAATCTTCAAATGAGACTTCAAGTATGCTTTTTGAATTCACTTTTGGTATCATTCTAATAATTTAGAGAGAAAAATCATTTCTAAAATGATTTTTGACTCCTTTACCGATACTTGGAAATATAGATACGTGAGTTAGTACATGATTCCTAGTTTTGGATTTTGACTCTCGTTTCATGAGATCATGTACTACTTAGTCTCTCATTCGATATGTTGTTTTCGTCCCTTAAGTTAGTTGACTTTGTTATCATGAAAATTAGTTTTCAAATCTCAACTTAGACTATAAGTTGACTTTTCTTGTCCTTTTTGATTGATGTCAAAAGGGAGAGAAAAATATAGGTAAAAAGAGAAGAAAATATAGGAAAATCATGCATATAGATAGGGGGAGTTCCAGTATGTAGATATGCATATTGATAGAGGGAGAAATCCTATGCTTGGTATTCTTTGTGCTTTAATATATATTTTTTCTTAAGGATGTTGTCAATCTTGGTCTTAATCTTGGTTTTGATGATAACAAACATTGAACTAATGATTTCATGAAGAATTATTTTCAGGTTCGATATCAGTTAGCACTAGATGTCCACGATCGGAAATATCGGAGAAATCGGAAGGACATTGGTCGACGTGTTCGGATTCATTGCGAAAATTTCTAGAAGTTCGATGTGTGCACCGAAGACATCTTGGACGAGTCGAGAGAACATGTAAAACAACTGAAAAGCTCTCTACGTTGACGCACGCTGAAGACCAAAACCTGGAAACGAAGAACACAAAGAAAAATCCGCAAAAAACCTGATTTCCCAAGTTCGGTCACACATTCGGTCGATCGAACTGTGCCCAAAAGTAGCAGAAGGCATTCGGTCGCTCGGTTAGTCGATCGACGATCGACTGGCAAGAGATCGGGCATCGCCAACGGGCAAAAAAATGCCCGTTGACGAGCCTTGATGTTTGGGGGGTTATAAATACCCATCCTATAATACTTGAGTTTCCTAATATAAAAATTTCATGGTGCAACCCATCGAGTTGGGAACTAGCTGGGCCGAGTTGCAAGATCGCCACGAGTAGCAGGTATAATTAATTTAAATTATAACCTATTGCTGGCAATTGGGGGATGAGGGTATTGGTTGACTCAAGTTGGGTTGAGATCAGGTTTGCTGATCGAGTTAGGACTAGATCCGGGTTAGGTGGAGTCGAATGAGGGGACTTAAGCGAGTAGGGGGTATTCTAGTCAAAAGATGATGGGGGATAAAACCCCTCACCCAAGCCACTGTGCGGCTCAAAGAGGAGAGCCACACGCAGCCCAAGGTAAAGGGGAGGGAGATCATGATCGGCGCCGAGCTCGCGTCGACGCCCGAGGGAATCAAGATTCATCTTCATCGAGCCCACCTATTGATCCGATCGAGGTGAGTGGTTGGTTTATTTGTGAGGGGAGGCGGGTGGCCGAACCTAGCAAGCTTTGGAATCGAGTTTTTACGCTAGTTGTCTTGTCGATCGATGTGGTTTTCTCATGTTTGGGTTTTAGATGATTCGTATAATATGTGATCTTGTAGTTTAGATCATATTTTATGTGTTTTATAGGTTGGCCGAATAGAGGAAAAAGGGGAAAGGTCATGCCGAAAATTTCCCCAATTTCCTCGATTGTCTTTTAACTCATGGATTGCCTTATTTTCGTTAAATGTTAGATCTCTAGATTGATGCTTAGGTTTGGTTGTTGCAAGCATGTCCGTCTTCCCTAAAGGGCTCGACCGAGCAAGGTGTTACCCCCGATTGTTCCTGGATAGGATTGTGGCATATCATGGTACCCCGGTGATGATTATATCCGACCGCGGTACCCAGTTCATAACCCGATTTTGGCTGTCCTTCCAAGAAGCCTTGGGTACCCAGGTGCATTTCAGCACAGCTTTCCTTCCGCAGACTGACGGGCAGTCAGAGAGGACCATCCAAACTTTGGAGGACATGCTGAGAGCATGCATCCTGGATATGGCCGACGGCTAGGAGAGGCACCTACCGCTGATAGAGTTCGTCTACAACAATAACTATCACAGTAGCATTGACATGGCTCCTTTTGAGGCTTTGTATGGATGGCGGTGTAGGTCTCCAGTGGGCTAGTTTGAGGCAGGGGAATCACTCATGGTGGGCCCCGATCTGGTTGAGGAAGCGGTAGAGAAAGTAAATGCCAGAAAGGAAAGATTACTAGCAGCTCAGAGTCGACATAAAATGTATGCCGATAAGAAGGCCAGGGAATTCTAATTTGTAGAGGGTGACTTAGTCTTTCTGAAGGTCTCTTCTATGAAAGGGGTGGTCCAGTTTGGGAAGAAGGGGAAGCTGAGCCCTAGATACATTGGGTCTTTTCCCGTTCTCATGCGGAGGGGTGAGGTGGCCTATGAGCTGGCATTGCTTCCTAGCCTGAGCAGAATGCACCCAGTCTTCCATGTATCCATGTTACGGAAGTATGTAAAAGATGATTCGCATGTGATCGAGCCCTCTTCTATCGAGGTAGATTCGGCCATCTCATTCGAGGAAAGGCCGGTAGAGATTCTTGATCGCCAAATCAGGAAGCTAAGGTCCAAAGAAATTCCCCTGGTAAAGGTCTGTTGGGAGCACCATTCCGGGCAAGAGGCCACATGGGAGGTAGAGCAGGACATGAGAGAGCGCTACCCTTCCTTGTTCGAGGAGCCGGTAAGTCTTTATTATTCCAGTAAATTCGAGGACGAATTTCCCTTAAGGGGGGAAGGTTGTAAGACCCGAAAAAATTTCCTAATATAAAAATCTATTTTGGTGTAGCGTACCGGACCCGAGGGTAGTCGAGTCGAGCCTCAGGATCGCCTCGAGTAAAAAGGTATGACTCGACTAATGATTCATGGAATCTATTTGGGTGATTAACTTTCCTTTTATGAAATCATACCTTAAATTAAGTTAACTCGATTCATAATATGGGTTGAGTCGGAACCCAACTTGAGTTTGGGTTTAGTTGAGGATTGAGTGCGAGTTAAGTGAGTCAAGCGGCTTTCTTTGGTAAGCTAGATGAGGGATTAAAACCCTCATCTTGCAGCCGTGCGGCTCATCCCTTGAGTCGCACAAGGCTGCCTAAGGGGAGAGAGGAAGAGGAGCAGGGTGAAAGCTTGGGGGGCTTGGATCGATCCGGGATTTCGTGTCGTCGCCGGGAAATTTCAAGTCGTCGTCGGAAAATTTCAAGACGTTCATAGCACTTATATGGAAACGTAGTTAGGAGACGATAACACTTTTGTGACTTATTGTATATTTTTGGAAACTTAGAACTCGTAGGTGTTCTCATCTTGAAAGGGCGACATAAATTATTGACCCTGTAGCCGGATTAAGGCTAGATACTGGCAAAGGCCCGAAGTGTATATATGGAAACCCTAGGATATTGATTGTGTGATGTGTTTGAGATGGTCCGCCGAGGAGCGTGGAGGTCGGAAATGACCAATGCTCAGCTCGACCAGTATTGGGTCTTGAGGTGCGCCAGCGGGCCCGCTAGGTGCCAGACCCCAGTTGGGTGGGACTAGCTATCCTTACCCCAGACGGTGTCCGAAGACTAGTGGACCATCCTAGTTGAGGGCTCGGGATTGTTTGATTACATGTTGAGATGATGTGGCCGATGGCCAGTATGATACTACCTGATATGGTAGGGATGGCTGTAGCCGGAATATTATTCTATGAGTAGGCCCAAGGGCCAGATGCCGAAGGCTTGATAAGTCGAGATGGCAGGTTATCATATTCGGTTGGTGCAAATGGACCCGTTGGAGGTCTGTAATCGCATTAGAAATAAACTTTACCTCCTTGTACATTTCCTTTGTTGCCTTATATGATATATATGCATGGTTGAGGCTTATGTGGATGTTCATTTGAGCCATTCACTGAGTCACAAGTGGACTCACAATTTATTCTTAATTTTGCAGAGCATGAGCATTGACTTGGCATGTCGACATGGTGCAGCTGGTGGGCGGGAGGCGGTGCCATATCTCGTAGCGGCATCCATGAGTCTTAGACTAGTGCTTTGTAGTGTTTGGTTTTGTTTCTGCACTGACAGTTGCAATTGAAAAAGAATTGTAAAACTTGTTACTTGAACATTAAGTTATTTGATGTTGATGTTTCTACTTGTTTCGGAAAACATATAGATAATGACTTCGAAAACCTTCTATAAAGTATGTTGAGATTTCTTTTACTCGATGTGTCTTGGCTTTCTTGGTGTAAGTGTAGACAGTAGGCTACAGGGTAAGATGTAGGCCCTGGCCGGTCACACTACCCTCAGTTGGGGTGTGACACCTGCTCAAGTCGGCCGAGCAAGGGTAAGGGTGGAATTTCAAGTTTGATCGAATTATTTATGCGATGTTTCATGTTGGGTTGTCTTGATTCAAACTTACATGCGTGGTATTAGAATGTAATTATGTTGTGAGATTGCCCGCTCATCATAGAATTTGTTAGTAGCTATAGATCTAGATCCTCATGTTTAAGGAAATGTTCTGGCTAGTGTATACATGGATAGGATTGGTATGGCATATGGATCAAAATAAATGTTTCATTAATTTTAAGATATTATGCTCAATCGTTACTATGTATACTGCATGTTCCTTATTATTTTGCTTTTGAATTTATCCTCTTAAATTCGGCACTCATATGATATTTATTCTTGGCATGTGTTGTTGATAATGGTAGTCCACGTACTCATCTATGTTTGGCATGTTCTAATAACTTCAGAAAGAAAGGTTTCGGTACCTAGTTGAGACAATTAACTGAGAGACAAAGTACACTTGCTAGGTTCTAGACCTAGGGATAGTTAGTGGACATCAATATCCTAATAGTGTGACCCGAGGGGAGGGTTGAATATGGGCAACGCTCGGAAAGAAAAACACAGGGAAATTTGCAGAACCTGGTTTCAGTTATGGTTGAGATGGTCTATTGAAGAGTGTCATTAGCCGAACGGCTACCACACGACTCAACGGTTTATAGGGTATTGAGATTGCACCAGTGGGCCCTCTAGGTGTTAGACCCGAGTGGCGGAGGGTCTTGAGATTCCGTCAGTGGGCCACACTGACGATAGACCCAAGTTGAGTGGGACTAGCTATCCCTAACCCGGAGGATTTCTGAGGCTAGTGGCCATCCTAGTCGACAGATCTGTGACATGAATGTGTAGCATGAAATGCCCTTATGGGATGGTTTTGGTGGCCGACCGGCCTGGTTTTGTAGAGAGGAGCACCGAACCTTCCACATCTTTTAGGCCATTAGTGGTCGAGCTACAGTGGAATTGTTAAGGGCCGAAGAGGCCGATTTGCTTATCGTTATGACTTGCCAAATTGGTTAACTACTATGGTGTGATCAATTTATAATTCCTTATTTGTATCATATCTTTGCATATGTTATCTTGCCGAGGATATATGTGGAGGTTCGGAAGAATCGTGTCACGCCCCAACTCAGGGTTCGAGTGACCGGCCAGGCTACGTGTCGGTACCCCGAAGCCTATCCTATGCACTGACCATCAACTCATAAAGCACAACCAAATTGACATGGAAATCATAAACAAAAGCAATGGTACCATACTTTATTAGTTGTTTGAAAACAGATTAACCAAACCAAGTTCGAAAACATCACAAGTTTTTAAAGAAACATCTAAAGGTTTTCAAGAAGACATCTCAAGGTTTTACAGAACCAACTCAGTGCATACACACGACTCTACTCAAACACGACTACGACTATAGAGCTGCCAGCTACGAGATCTGCTCCCACGTCTGCCCTCCAATCGCACCATGCCACCAAGCGGTACCTCACTGGTCGAGCTTTGCAAAACAACAATAAATAAACCATGAGTTCACGAGGAACTCAGTGAGCGGTTCTTCCGAACCTCCACTTAAATCCTCGGCAAGATAACATATGCAAAGATACGATACATATAAGGAATTACAAATTGATCACGCCATAGTAGTTAGCCAGTTTGCCAAGTCATAAGGATAAGTAAACTGGCCTCCTCGGCCCTTAACAATTCCACTGTAGCTAAAAGATGTGGAAGGTTTGGTGCTCCCCTCTACAAAACCAGGCCGGTCGGCCACCAAAACCAGCCCATAAGGGAATTTCATACTAGACATTCATGTCACGGATTTGTCGACTAGGATGGCCACTAGCCTCAGAAATCCTCCAGGTTAGGGATAGCTAGTCCCACCCAACTCAGGTCTACCGTCAGTGTGGCCCACTAACGGAATCTCAAGACCCTCCGCCACTCGAGTCTAACACCTAGCGGGCTCGCTGGTGCAATGTCAAGACCCCATAAACTGACTGAGTTGTGTGGTAGCCGTTCGGCAAATGACACTCCTCAGTAGACCATCTTAATCACAACCGAAACCAGGTTGTGGAAATTTCCCTGTGTTTTGCTTTCCGGGCATTGCCCATATCCGACCCTCCCCACGGGTCGCACTATTAGGATATTGATGTCCACTAACTATCCCTAAGTGTAGAACCTAGCAAGTGTA
Source organism: Canna indica (assembly GCA_034359265.1). Classification (NCBI taxonomy): domain Eukaryota; kingdom Viridiplantae; phylum Streptophyta; class Magnoliopsida; order Zingiberales; family Cannaceae; genus Canna; species Canna indica. The sequence continues at coordinate 45,102,040 of CP136893.1, forward strand.
CTTTATCTCTCAGATAATTGTCACAACTAGGTACCGAAAACTTTCTTTCTGAAGTTATTAGAACTTGCCAAACATTGATTTAGCTATAATTGCATCGCACGTAGGCGTTGATACCACAAATGGCGTTGATGAACACTTCGTAGTCTCAAAAAATTGATTTAGCTATAGTTGCATCGCACGTAGGCGTTCATACCACAAATGACCCTTCGAGGAAATTGGGGAAAATTTTGGCATGACCTATAAATGATACCACTAGCAAGAACATTTCCTTAAACATGAGGATCTAGATCTATAGCTACTAACAAATTCTTTGATGAGCGGGCAATCTCACAACATAATTACAATCTAATACCATGCATGTAAGTACAAATCAAGACAATCCAACAAGAAACCTCGCATAAATAATTCGATCAAACTTGAAATTCTACCTTACCCTTGCTCGGCCGACTTGAGCAGGGTAACACTTTGCTCGGCCGAGCCCATTAGGGAAGATGGGCATGCTTGCGACAACCAAACCTAAGCATCAATCTAGAGATCGAACATTTAACGAAAATAAAGCGATCCATGAGTTAAAAGACGATCGAGTAAATTGGGGAAAATTTTGGCATGACCTTTCCCCTTTTTCCTCTATTCGGCCAACCCATAAAACACATAAAATACGATCTAAACTACAAGATCACAGTTATACGAATCATCTAAAACCCAAACACGAGAAAACCACATCGATCGACAAGACAACTCGTGTAAAAACTCGATTTCAAAGCTTACTAGGTTCGGCCACCCGCGTCCCCTCACAAACAAACCAACCACATACCTCGATCGGATTAATAGGTAGGCTCAATGAAGATGAATCCCGATTCCCTTGGGCGTCGATGCGAGCTCATCGCCGAACATGATCTCCCTCCCCTTCACCTTGGGCTGCGTGCGACACTCCTCTTTGAGCCGCACGGTGGCTTGGGTGAGGGGTTTTATCCCCCCTTCATCTCTTGACTAGAATACCCCCTACTCACTTAAGCCCCCTCATTCGACTCCACCTAACCCGGATCGAGTCCTGACTCAATCCGCGAACCCGTTCTCAATCCAACTTGAGTCAATCAATACCCTCATCCCCCAATTGCCAACAATAGGTTATAATTTAAATTAATTATACCTGCTACTCGTGGCGATCTTGCGACTCTGCCTAGCTAGTCCCCGACGCGATGGGCTGCACCACAAAATTTTTATATTAGGAAACCTGGGTATTACAACCTTCCCCCCTTAAGGGAAATTCATCCTCAAATTTTGTAGAATCATACGGACTTACCAGTTCTTCGAATAGAGAAGGGTTGCGTTCCCTCATGTCCTGCTCTACTTCCCAAGTAGCTTTCTGCCCAGTGTGATGTTCCCACCTAACTTTCAACAAGGGAATTTCCTTGGATCTCAGCTTCCTGATCTATCGGTCTAGTATCTCCACTCGCCTCTCCTCATATGAGACCTCAGTGTCCACTTCAACCGCAATCGGCTCGATCACGTGGGACTCATCTCTCACATATCTCCGAAGCATTGACCCATGAAAAACTGGGTGAACTCTGCTAAGGCTAAGAGGTAAAGCCAGCTCGTAAACCACCGCGCCTCTTCGCTTGAGAATAGGGAAAGGCCCAATGAACCTAGGGCTCAATTTTCCTTTCTTCCCATACCGGACTACCCCTTTCATGGGGGAAACCTTTAGGAACACCAAGTCGCCCTCAGCAAACTCCAACTCTCTGGCTTTCTTATCAGCATACATTTTTTGGCGACTATGAGCCGCCAACAACCTTTCCTTTACAGCTGTACCTTCTTCACTGCCTCCTTGATCAAGTCAGGACCTACCATGAGAGTCTGTCCTGCCTCAAACCAGCCCACAAGAGATCTACACTACCGCCCATACAAGGCCTCGAAAGGAGCCATTCCAATGCTACTGTGATAGCTCTTGTTGTAGGCGAACTCAATCAACGGTAGGTGTTTCTCCCAACCGCCTGCTAGGCCCAGAACGCAGGCTCTCAGCATATCCTCCAAAGTTTGGATGGTTCTCTTAGACTGTCCGTCTGTCTGTGGATGGAAAGTCGTACTAAACCGTACTTGAGTACCCAAGGCTTCTTGGAAGGACTGCTAAAATTGGGCTGTGAACTGGGTACCTTGATCTGATATGATCATCACTACGGTACCGTGATAAGACACAATCCTATCTAGAAATAGTCTGGTGTATTGCTCCACAAAAAAAGTCATTTTCACCAGAATGAAGTGTGCGGTCTTAGTTAACCGATCCACCACCACCCAAATGGAATCAATACGTCCTCTTGACCTAGGCAACCCGATCACTAGGTCCATGGTGATTTTCTCCCACTTCCACTCGGTGACCTCGAGGTTCTGCAGCAGCCCTGCGGGCTTCAGGTGTTCGATCTTCACCTGCTGGCAGACCCGACACTTGGATACAAACTCTGTTACCTCTCTCTTCATGTCGTTCCACCAGTAGTGTCGCCTTAAGTCTCGGTACATTTTGGTGGCTCCCTGGTGCATCGTGTAAGTGGAACGGTAAGCCATTTCCAAAACCTGTCGGCGTACCTCTGCCATATCAGGCACCACGATTTGGTCTTTGAACCTTAGAACACCCTCTGAGTCGACCCTGAACCCATCATCAGCGTCACCTCTACGGACCAGATCCCTTGTCAGAGAACAAAATACGTCCTCCTACTACGCGGCACGCAACATGTCCACCAAGGTGGATTGTACCCGCAGGTGTGCCACCAGGGTACCTAAAGCCAACACGATCAGGGTTGCTCCCCCATCCAGGCACAGCGCTAGCTCTCGAGCTAGGGACCTTCTCTTGATTTCCAAATGAGCCAAACTGCCCATGGATTTTCTGCTTAAAGCATCTGCTACTATATTTGCCTTCCCCGGATGATACATAATAGTGCAGTCATAATCCTTTAGGAGCTCCAGCCACCTCCTCTATCTGAGGTTCAGCTCTTTTTGGGTAAGCAAGTACTGGAGACTCTTGTGATCTGTATAGATCTCACAAGTCTCCCCGTACAGGTAATGACGCTAGAGCTTTAGTGCAAAAACCACCGCTGCTAGCTCTAAGTCGTGCGTCGAGTAGTTCTTTTCAAGAACCTTCAGCTGGCAAGACACATAGGCTATGACTCTGCCAAACTGCATCAGAACGCAGCCTAAGCCAACCCGAGAGGCATCACAGTAGACTATAAATCCTCCTGAGCCGGAAGGTACGGCCAACACGGGTGCCGACGTCAAGCATTCCTTGAGCTTCTGAAAGGTCGCCTCGCACTTGTCGTCCCAAACAAATCTGACCTTTTTCTTAGTCAACCGAGTCAAAGGGGCTGCAATCCTGGAGAAGTTTTCTACAAACTTTCGGTAGTACCCGGCCAACCCAAGAAAGCTGCGGATCTCAGTCACGCTGGTTGGCCATCTCCAGTTCTGCACTGCCTCCACCTTTGTAGGATCTACTCTTATCCCTTCCTTGGACATTACATGGCCCAGGAACCCTACACTTTCTAACCAGAATTCAGCGAACAATCGGTGCTCTCTGATGGTTTCTAGGACCATCCTCAAGTGTTCAGAGTGCTCCTCCTCACTCTTGGAGTATACCAAGATGTCATCAATGAAGACGATCACATAATTGTCCAGGTACTCCTTAAACACCCTGTTCATCAGGTCCATGAAAGCAGCAAGTGCATTGGTTAGACCAAAAGACATCTCTAGGAACTCGTAGTGGCCATAGCGAGTCCTGAAGGAAGTCTTAGGCACATCGCAGTCCCGGATTCTTAGCTGTTGGTATCCAGACCTCTAGTCTATCTTGGAAAACCATTGTGCCCCCTGCAGTTGGTTAAACAAATCATCTATCCTCGATAGGGGGTAACAATTTTTGATTGTCACTTTATTCAGCTGCCTATAGTCGATGCACATGCGCATAGACCCATCCTTCTTCTTCACGAAGAGCATTGGAGCACCCCAAGGTGACACGCTGCGCCGGATGAAGCTCAGGTCTAGTATTTCTTGCAATTGCACTTTTAACTCCCTGAGTTCGGCCGGCGCCATCCTGTAGGGTGGGATGGAGATCGGCTTCACCCTGGGGTGCAAATCAATGCAGAAATCAACCTCTCTATTGGGCACCAATCCCAGCAACTGCTCGGGAAACACATCGGAGAACTCGCAGACTACCTGAGTTCCACCGACATCCCCTGCCACGCCCTCCTTTTCCGCAGCCACGGATACGAAGGCCAGGAAGGACTGGCAGCCGCCTTAAAGCAATTTGTGAGCTTTAAGGGTTGAGATGACCCCAATCAGCTCACTCCTTCCTTCTCCTTGGAGGGTGAATTGCGGCAACCCGAGCTTGCTGAACATGACTGTCTTAGCCCTATAATCCAACAACGCAAAGTGCTCAGCCAACCAATCCATGCCGAGAATGACGTCGAGTTCAAGCATTGGCAGGAGTGTCAAATCCGCCCTCAATGCATGGCCGTAGATGAGCACTTCGCAGTCTTGAAAATTTGATTTAGCTATAATTGCATCGCACATAGGCATTGATACCACAAATGGCCCATTGAGGAAATTGGGGAAAATTTTGGCATGACCTATAAATGATACCACTAGCAAGAACATTTCCTTAAACATGAGGATCTAGATCTATAGCTACTAACAAGTTCTTTGATGAGCGGGCAATCTCACAACATAATTACAATCTAATACCATGCATGTAAGTAGGAATCAAGACAATCCAACATGAAACCTCGCATAAATAATTCGATCAAACTTGAAAGTCCACCCTTACCCTTGCTCGGCCGACTTGAGCAGGGTAACACCTTGCTCGGCCGAGCCCATTAGGGAAGATGGGCATGCATCCGACAACCAAACCTAAGCATCAATCTAGAGATCTAACATTTAACGAAAATAAGGCGATCCATGAGTTAAAAGACGATCGAGTAAATTGGGGAAAATTTTGCCATGACCTTTCCCCTTTTTCCACTATTTGGCCAACCCATAAAACACATAAAATACGGTCTAAACTACAAGATCACACTTATACGAATCATCTAAAACCCAAACACGAGAAAACCACATCGATCGACTAGACAACTCACGTAAAAACTTGATTTCAAAGTTTACTAGGTTCGGCCACCCACCTCCCCTCACAAACAAACCAACCACTCACCTTGATCTGATCAATAGGTGGGATCGATGAAGACGAATCCCGATTCCCTCGGGCGTCGACGCGAGCTCGGTGCCAAACACGATCTCCCTCCCCTTCACCTTGGGCTGCGTGCTGCTCTCCTCTTTGAGCTGCACGGTGGCTTGGGTGAGGGGTTTTATCCCCCCTTCATCATTTGACTAGAATACCCCCTACTCACTTAAGTCCCCTCATTTGACTCCACCTAACTCGGATCGAGTCTTGACTCAATCTGCGAACCCGATCTCAACCCAACTTGAGTCGACCAATACCCTCATCCCCCAATTGCTAGCAATAGTTTATAATTTAAATTAATTATACCTGCTACTCATGGCGATCTTGCGACTCAGCTCGGCTAGTTCTCGACTCGATGGGCTGCATCATGAAATTTTTATATTAGGAAACCCGAGTATTACAAATCGCTAACTGAGTTCCTCGCGAACTCATGATTTATTTATTATTATTTTGTAGAGCTCGACCAGTGAGGTACGATTTGGTGGCATGGTGAGATTGGAGGGCAGATGTGGGTGCAGATCTCGTAGCTAGTAGCTCTATAGTCATAGTCGTGTTTGAGTAGAGTCGTGTGTATGCACTAAGTTGGATGTTTCTTTAAAAACAATTCAAATGCAAAATTGAAGTATCAATATCTCAGTAACAAAGTCAATATAAATTAAACAAGTTCAATATCTCAGTAACAAAGTCAATATAAACAAAATCTCACGATGACGATGGAGGATGGCCTGGATCATATGGCGGGGTCTGGAGTGCTTGAGTGTACACCGGCGTGGACTGACTCGAGGATGATGGATTAGATGATGCCGAAGAGATGCCTACTTCGGGATGACCTGACATGTTGCGTAGCATAGCTTGTATATCCGCCATCATCTGACTCTGGCGCTCCATTATCTCAGTCTGACGCGCGACCGTGTCCTCTAGAGTCCTTATTCTGCTACTATGATCATAACTGGATCTAGAGGTGGACGGCCGCTCACCAGCGACCGAAGGGGTCGGTGCCCCAAGTGGCCCTAGTACGGCTCGCGCATGACCATTATCTGCGAAGCCATATACGCGGCCATGGTCCCAGCCACCTGCGGCCTCGACCCACGTTGTTGCGTCAAAGTCCTCGAGGGTACCCCCGCGCTGCACCACCGTCTGGCTGTAGGTCTCCTACTCGAGTTTGATTTTTTGTTTAATATTTATCATAAAACTTAAATTATAAATATATAATGAATAATTTAAACAAATATATAGTTACCATAATGTATGCAGCGCAGTTGTCGATGTACTCCCCCCCGTCCCATGTGCTCGACGGTGAGTCCGCTCAAACACCGCCATCGGGGAGGGTCGCTGGACAGTCCCGTCATCCGACACCGTCGTCTACATTTACAAAACAAATACATTAATTAGTACACATAGTAACAAATAAAATATATAATTAAAAGATATACTTACCATACGGTTCACGTGCACTGCAAATGCAACAGAGCCATCGGTGTGACGCCCTGCTCCCCCCGACATGCGATTTCTAGCCGCATTCCGAGAAACCTCCTGCCATCGATCCGTCGACCATATTCCCACGAGCTGGTCCCATATATCCGGAGTAATCCAATCGGGGCCGTATCCCCGAGTCTCTGCGATGTTAGTGGTCCCAGCTCGGGCCATCGCCTGGGACCGAGCCTGCCCCAGCTGCCCGTTGTACCTTGCCCGGGAAATAGCCTCCCAGGCAGTGTAAATGAAGGGCCTTTGGTCCTCGGCCCATGTATAGCGAGCCTGCAAAATAATAATATCAATACCAATATTAATCATCATGCATGTAAAAAAAATAATAATACGTGCCTCAAACTCGCGCCATAACATGTCGACGTGCTCGCTAGGCACGTGAGACCACGTAGGCCATGCCCCGTGCATGTATCGTCGAATAGTAGAAGAAATGCTCCTCGGCACTTCTTCTTGCTCGAACCTGCACAACAAAAATAAATTTTAATATTATATTATGATATAATGAATTTGTAATGATTCATAATTCATGATATATTACCGCTCCCCAATCACGCTAATCAATCTACGTGACTCTGTGGCTGGTGGAGGCTGCCACCTGTTCGGCCCGCGTGGCCGCCTGCGTCTGGATGTACTAGCCTCGGCAGTATCATCCGCATGAGGATCAGCAACAGGAGGATCAGCAGCATGAGTAAGTGCTGGAGTCTCACAGATCGGAGACTCCGAAGCTCTCCTGCGTCGATAACCACGACCAGACATATTTGTCGAACAGACATATAACCAGATTATTATATAAATAGTAGAGATATATTTAATAAAATATATACTTTACAATTATTCCTCATCATCTGAATAATAGTCTTCGAATTCTTCCTCTTCTTCCTCTTCTTCCTCTTCTTCATCTCCAGCTTCCTCAATTTCATGATCGTCATCATCAGCATATTCAACTTCTAATTGAATTGACGTTGTGTCTGCATCTTCGAGTATTGGAATAATACGATCTACAGCAGGAGGATCATCTTCTTGATAGAAACCATGTGTCATATCAGGTATCAGCTCATTTTCTCCTACTATCAGATCAATTTTTTCTCTACCTTTTGTCTTACAGACTACACGCCAATCTGCTCTATCTTTATTTCGAGCCGGATACTTCGCGTAATATACTTGTTCGGCTTGTGATGCCAATATAAAAGGCTCATTTGCTGCCAATTTCGATTTGTAATTAACCTCAACAAGTTTGTATTTTGGATGAACTTTCATGCCCCTTTCTGTTGTATCGAACCAATGACATCTAAATAGGATCACTGATTTTAAGCCGAAGTAGTGCAACTCTATCACTTCTTCCACCAGTCCATAAAAATTCATATCACATTCAACATAGGTTGTCCCTTTCACGCAGACCCCAGCATTCATCGTCTTCTTTGTAAATGAATATTCAACCGTGTGAAATTTATACCCATTAACAAAATATCCGCTATAGCACGACACAAGTTGCGACGGTCCACTAACAAACTCAAATATTCTTTCATCTATTTCAGCTCTGTGATCTTTGCTGTAAGTCTGAATCCAAATAGGGAAATCACGATTCTGTAATCTCTCCAATTCTTCATCGTTGTGAATAGAGTATTTTTGCACCATCTCAATGTCAAATATTTCAATGAATTGTTCAATCTCTGGACAATTGAGTAATACATACAAGTGTGTCAAATGATACTCTTCATCGCTTAAGTGTCAAGATGGACGAGAACCAAAAGCACGACCAGAGTGACAAAATATATTTAAACGTCCATCTGAATGTCGAACACCCCCGTCGTCGTTACGTGGAAGACGATCAAATCTTGTCTGTACTGTCGATTCAAAGTAAAATGAGCAGAATGTTGAAATTTCTTGGATGATATACGATTCAGATATTGATCCTTCAACAGCTGCGGTGTTCTTTACTTTTTTTTCCAGATGATTCATGTATCTTTCAAATAAGTACATCCACCGATATTGAACGGGGCCACCAACTCGTGCCTCGTATGCCAAGTGTATCGGTAGATGCTCCATCAAGTCAAAAAATGCAGGAGGGAAAAACTGCTCCAGCTTGCATATGATTTTAACAATATTATTTTCAAGTGTTGACATATCTTCGACTCGAAGGACATTTGCACAGATGTTTCTAAAAAACATACTTAATTCAGTCAACGGACCCCAAATATTATCAAGTAGAAGATCTCAAAATGCGATCGGAAGTAATCTCTGCATGAATACATGACAATCATGGCTCTTCATCCCTGATATTCTGCAATCATCGACGTTCACACATCGAGATAAGTTTGAAGCATATCCATCGGGTAATCTGAGTTCTTTTACCCATTGACAAACATCTTTGATCTGTTGTTTATTTAACACATATGGGGCCTTCGGTTTCAGATATCGTCCGTTGACCTCTTGTAACTCCAACTCTGGTCTTTTACAGAGTATTTTTATATCATGTCGGGCTTTGATATTATCTTTAGTTTTTTCGGAAATATCCATCAAAGTGTTGAAAATATTATCAAACACATTTTTCTCAATGTGCATGACATCTAAATTATGTCAAATCAATAATGAACTCCAATAGGGCAATTCCCAAAAGATACTTTTTTTTACCCAGTTGTGTGTTTGGCCAAAACCTGACACTCTTTCATTGCGACCAAATACTATATCTGGAAGTGCTAAAACACGTGCTAACATTTGTTCACCAGACAACATCGGTGGTGACCCATCTCTTTCGACTCTGCCCTTAGTAAATTTATTACGATTCCTTCGACACTGATGATTAACCGGTAGGAATCGACGATGACAATCAAAGAATGAGATTTTTCGTCCGTTCTGAAGACTGATTGATTTAGAGTGTTCCATACAATACAGACAAGAGAGTCGGCCGTGAGTGCTCCAACCCGACAACATGTCGTACGCCGGGAAATCATTGATTGTCCACAAGACCGCGGCCTTTAAATTGAAGTTTTGCTTCCGATGACAATCATAAGTGACAGCTCCCTCAGTCCACAATGTTTTCAATTCATCTATCAAGGGTCTGAGAAATATGTCAATTTCTTTTCGCGGACCCTTAGGACCCGGAATAATCATCGAAAGATTAATAAATTCATCTTTCATGCACATTGACGGTGGCAAATTATAAACTGTCAGCAGCACTGGCCAAACTGAATAAGCAGTTGCAGAATGTCCAAACGGATTAAAACCATCTGTGCACAATCCCAATATGATATTTCTAGTATCCCTAGCAAATGAAGGATAACATGTATCCAAATGTTTCCATGCTTCACTGTCAGATGGATGAGTCATTACTGTATCATCACGACTTCTTGCATGCCAACTCATGTAGGGGGTTGTCTTTTCCGACATGAATAATCTTTGAAGTCTCGGTGTTAGTGGAAAATACCGAAGCACCTTAAACGGGATATTTTTCTGTCGGACCGATTTCTTCTCCTTGTAACGAGGATGTTGACATACAGGGCATTTATCCAACTGCACATTTTCTTTATAATATAAAATGCAGTTATTTTGGCACGCGTGTATTTTTTCGTACCCAAGCCCCAATTTTCTCATTAGCTTTTTAGTCTTATAAAAAGGTGGCTCAAACTTGTTATCAGTAGGCAGCATTCCATTAATCAATCCAGCAATCCCATCATACGCAACTCCGCTGATATTACAATCGGCCTTGATGTTTAAGAGCTGTGTCATTGTTGAAAATCTAGTGTATTTAGGACAATTCTCATACAAAGGTTCATCGGCAGTTTTCAACATCTCGTAAAATTCTGCAGCTTCTTTATTCGGTAATTCAATCTCTACCGCAGTTTGTACTTGTGTGATATCAACCGCTGTAGTATCTGGTGGGATTGATGTCTGAAGAACTGGCCGATCAACATTATCATTCAGGTGGAATTGACCCCCAAGACTATCAAGTATCATAGTTCTATAGGGATTACATTGACTGGATGAAGAAGCACCAGCAGAGGAAGATTCACCATATGTCTGAACGACAGGATTACTCGACGTCCCGACTTCGCGTGACTCCCCGTGACAAGTCCATAGAAAATATCTTGGTGCAAATCCTTTGGTATATAGATGTAGAGTGACAGTCTCCCGATCCAAAAATCGTCCATTTGAACAAATGCGGCACAGACATCGGATTTGATCACCCATGCTAACGAAATTCCGATTCGAATAGGCGAAATTTAGGAAGTACGTTACGCCTAATCGAAACTCATTCGTTAAAGCTCCACGATCAAGACGTCGGTACATCCAACTTCGATCAGCCGACATGATTCTGTCAATCAATGACAATTTCTTTGGTTAATGTCTTTAGGTGAGATTGTCCTATTCCATTCGGGATTTATGTTATTTATATTGCACTAAGTACTTATTTTAACCGTTAACTTCATTCTAAATTTCGGCAGCATCTCCCTATAGTTCTCTGAATACGCAATCATCTGGGCACGTATCGAAGAACAAGAGAGATGTTGCCGAAATTTAGAATAATTAGTTAACAGTTAAAATAAAAACGTAAGTGCAGTACAAATAACTATATTCCCAAATTGTCCAATCAGGGACAATTCAAGAATTGTACGTCGTATAAAAGATCATCTACTTCTTTTACACGAACATACAATCCCCGAACGGGTCTAAGGTTTTGCTAAATCATATCCGACTCGTCGATGCGTACATGAAACATATGAACTCGTCGGATGCATGATTATTTTCTAAATATTTCGAGACAGTTCGAGTCCATATTGGACGATTTCGGCGCGCGTCCGAAGTGGACGATTTCGGCGCGCGTCCGAAGTGGACGATTCCGGTGCGCGTCCGAAGTGGACGATTCCAGCGCGCGTCCGAAGTGGACAATTCTGAAATTAATCTAAACCCTACTAATTAATCTAACAAATTAAACAATTAATTAAATAATTAATTAACAATTAATTAACAATTAAAAAACAATCAAATATTATATATAAATTTATAAATTATGGTGCCGGAGTCAGGTGGACTCCGGCGCCGGCGTACAGTGGCCAGACACACTGTCTGGCCACTGTACAAGGTCCGGTGGCGGCCATCGGCCGACCGCCACCGGTCGAAACCCTAGAAATAGGTTTCGGTCGGATTAATTCCTGCCGGCCGCAACGGGAAGAGACGGCCGGCAGGCGAGGCATACCTGAACAAGTCGGCAGCAGCGGGAGGAGGAAGAAGCGTCGTCGGCATCGGCAGCGGCGGCAGCGGCGGCGAGAGGCGAGAGCAGGAGCGGCGACGGCAGCAGCGGGAGGAAGAAGGGTCGGGCGCGACCGTGTGCCCTATATAAACTTATCAGCAATGACTCACTCGCCCGTTAGAAAGTCGTTGCTAATAAGTTATCATCAGCAACGGCTCACTTGTCCGTTAGCAAGTCGTTGCTAATAAGTTATCATCCGCAACGGCTCACTTGTCTGTTAAAAAGCCATTGCTGATAATTAACATTATCAGCAACGGCTCGCATGTCCGTTAGAAAGCCGTTGCAGATACAACATATCTGCAACAGCTCGAGCGGCCGTAAGAATGCCGTTGCAAATAGCAACGACTTGAGCGGCCGTTGCTGAAGACTCAATTTCTAGTAGTGTGCAGCTCCCTATTGGAGCCGCACAAGTTTGTGGAGAGAGGAGCAGCCGAGCCGCCCCTCTCCCCTTCCTTGAAGCCACCGTCCTCAAGCTGCAGCCGCCGAGCCAAGCCCCCCCCCCCTTCCTCTCCCTCTCCCTTTCTCTTGGAGCCGAGCAGAGAGGAGCCGCCCAGCCAGGCCGAGCTGCCCCTCTCCCTCCTCTTCCCCTTTCTTGAAGCCGACAGCTTGGAGTGGAGCCGCCGCCCCCTTTTCCCCTTGGTTGAGCCGAGCCGCCACCTTTTGGAGCCGGATTCGGAGGCCGCCGATCGGGAATTCTTATATAATCCTTCTTCCTATTATGGTGAGTGGTTTTGCCCCTCCTTTCACGGGTTTCTCATTTTCTTGAGCTATTCTTGGAGGTTGTGAGTTATTGACGAATCTTCCATCATTTCTTCGAGTTTCTCATTGTTTTCACGTGTTGCCTTGAAGGAGAAGGCCCGAACCTAGGATGACCCTAGGGTGCTCGGCCAAGGTGGAGAAAATGGTGCCCTCCAAGTGTTCGATAAAATGCCTAAGAGACATATTTGTTGTCTTCTTTGAAATCTAGGCTTGGATTAATCTTCTTAATTAAATTCCTTTGATGCCAATGCATGAGGTGTGCTTAGATATGAAATTTTCAGTTTATAAATCTAAGTTTGCATGAAAAAAGGTTAATCTTGATGCCATGAATGAATTCTTGATATAAAGCATGAGTCTTGTACTTATGATGATGTGGTTACATGTTAGTTCTTGTTTAGAAAATTTTCGAACTTGTTTTGTATGATAGATTTGATGTTATGGATCTGTGATGACAGTAATTAAAGACTTATATTCTGTAAATTTCGGATTTATTTCCATGTCATGCTGAAAAATCAATCTTGCTGGAATATCATGCTGAATTGTTGAAATTGGGCTGATTTGGAATTCTCTGTTGAGATGGGAATAGTTCTCTGAACATAGTCAAGTAACCTATCGTTTTGACCAGAAAATATAGTTTGGAATCATAGGACACACTCCAGAAACTAGATTCGAGTTGGACACATCAGTTTGGGTCTCAACAGTAAACTGAGAATAAAACCCTCAAACAAAACCCTAATTTTGGTGATGATAAATATTAATTGCATAATTAAAATACAAGGGGCAACATAATCTATTATGAACCAACAAATAAATGTTGTGCATGAAATAAAACCTCACGGGTTTATGACATTACGAGTCTAGGAGTTGGGGTTGGGCATTGGGTGTTATGGAGTTTTCCCAATAGAGACAACCCTAAGATACCGTAGGAGACACTTGACTTAGGTCATGTTGTGCCATATCTTATTGAATGGCGGAGAGGCTCGGTTAGGAGCTGGATTGTGGGCTTGGCCCAGAAGGTTGGATGGCTAATTCCCAACCTATGAAATAAGTTCGGATGGGTAAATCCCGATTGTTCCTGCGTTTCTTGTGGAACAAGTTCGAACGGGCAAATCCCAATTGTTCCCAAGATTCTATATTTAAAGGAATAAGTTCGGATGGGCGAATCCTGATTATTCCCGCGTTATCATTTTGGAACAAGTTTGGATGCTCAAATCCTGATTGTTCCTATGTTTTCTCATGGAACAAGTTCGGACGGGCAAATCCCGATTGTTCCGGAGTTTCTTTAAGGAATAAGTTCGGACAAACAAATCCTGATTATTCCTATGACATCTTAAAGGGGCAAGTTCGGACGGGAGAATCCCGATTGTTCCTTCGCGTTTTGCGGAGCAAGTTCGGACGGGCAAATCCTGATTGCTCCCGAGTTTCTTGGTTATAGGATAATTTCGGACAGGTCAATCCCGATTATCCTAGTAACCCTTGTGTATGTCATGTTGCCTTTGGCCTGTTGTACTTCACCGATGGGGTGTTGGAGGCCTTCGGGCATGTGGTGGCCAGAGAGCCTATTAGCTAGTCACTCCCTTGTGACCTTTCTTACTTGAGTCAGGTGTTTGCATTATGTTATATATCTGTGTTTGCTTTCTTGTGGGGATTGGTAGAATTGCTCACTGAGTTCTTTTGAACTCACCCGTTGTCGTTTATTTTTATTTTGCAGAGCCTGATCGGTGAGGTGGGCTGGAGCACTTGGCCGGTTGGAGGATAGAGGAGCTACATTGATCTCATAGCAGTCCTAGTTAGAGGTTGTAGTCGAGTTTGTAGTAGTTTTGTCATGCACTTGTGGCTTAGTGTTTTGGAGTTGTAGTCCCATGGGGACATTCACGTCTTTGACTCAGATTTTATTTTGTTAAAAGAACTGTTGCTCTTTGATTCATTTTTCTTTCTGTACTTGAACTTTTGATAAAAGCTTTACTGCTTATATGAAATCTGGTTTGGTTTTTCTTTTAAAGTAAAACTGGTTACATTCTTTTTGCTATGTTTATTTATTGAGTTGGCATGTGCATGGTTTAGGCTGCAGGGTATAGGTACGTATATCCTGGCCGGTCACGTGACCCTGAATTGGGGCGTGATAGTAGAGGAGCTACATTGATCTCATAGCAGTCGTAGTTAGGGGTCGTAGTCGAGTTTGTAGTAGTTTTGTCATGCACTTGTGGCTTAGTGTTTTGGAGTTGTAGTCCCGTGGGTACATTCATGTCTTTGACTCATATTTTATTTTGTTAAAAGAATTGTTGCTCTTTGATTCATTTTTCTTTCCGCACTTGAACTTTTGATAAAAGCTTTACTGCTTATATGAAATCTGGTTTGGTTTTTCTTTTAAAGTAAAACTCGTTACATTCTTTCTGCTATGTTTATTTATTGAGTTGGCATGTGCATAGTTTAGGCTACAGAGTACAGGTACGTATATCCTGGCCAGTCACATGGGGAGTGACATCAAGTGTCTCCTACGGTGTCTTAGGGATGTCTCTATCTGAAAAACTCCACAACACCCAATGCCCGATCCCAACTCATAGACTCGTAATGTCATAAACCCGTGAGGTTTTATTTCATGCATAACATTTATTTGTTGGTTCATAACAGATCATGCTGCCCCTTGCTTTTTAATTATGGAATTAAAATTTATTATCACCAAAATTAGGGTTTTGTTTAGGGTTTTATTCTCAGTTTAATGTTGAGCCCCAAACTGGTGCACCCGAGTCGAATCTGACTCTCAATGTGTGTCATATGGTTACAGACTATATTTTCTGGTCAAAATGATAGGTTATACGACTATGTTTAGAAAACTATTCTCTTCTCAACAGAGAATTCAAAATCAGCCCAGAATCTAGCAATTCAACATGAGCAATTCAACATGAATTTCCAGCAAGATTGATTTTTCAGCATGAGATAGAAGTAAATCCGAAATTTACATAATATAGATCCTTAATTACTGTCATCACAGATTCATAACATCAAATCCATCATACAAAACAAGTTTCATAATTTACTAATCAAGAACTAACATGCATCCACATCATCATAGGACAAGACTCGTGCTTTAAATCAAGAATCCATCCATGGCATCAAGATTAACCTTTCTTCATGCAAAAATAGACTCATGAACTGAAAATTTCATATTTAAACAAACCTCATGCATTGACATCAAAGGAATTTAACTAAGAAGGTTAATCCAAGCCTAGATTTTAAAGAACATATCAATATTTCTCTTAGGCATTTTGTCGAACACGTGGAGGGCACCCTTTTTCTCCACCTTTGCCGAGCACCCCTAGGGTCATCCTAGGGCTGTCGAGCCCCATAGGTGGGGTTTTCAGGCCTCTTCCTTCAAGACAACACGTGAAAACAACATGAAACTTCAAGAAATGACAGAAGATTCAACAAGAACTCTCAACCTTCAAGAATGGCTCAAGAAAACGAAAGAAACCCGAGAAAGGAGGGGTAAAACCACTCACCCGATTGGGAAGAAAGAATTTGAGAAGGACTTCCAAGCGGCAGCCTCCAAATCCGACCTCAAAGTGGGCGACTCAGCTCAACAAGGGGGCGGCGGCTCCAAGATCAAGAAGGAAGGGGCGGCTCCTCCACCTCAAGCCGGCTACTCCAAGAGAGGGGAAGAGAGAAGGATGGCTCGGCTGCTAGGGCTTGAGGGCGGCGGCTCCAAGGAAGAGGAAAGGGGAGAGGGCTGGCTCGGCTTGGCTGGGTGGCTCCTCTCTCCACGGGGCTTGTGCGGCTCCAATAGGGAGCCGCAAGCCAAATGGGGGGGGGGGGAGGGGTTATACTCCTCTCCTCAAACCTGATTCCACTAACCCTCTTAGCAAACCCGCATCCACCTCGAGCCAAATCCAAACCCACTAACTCGACTTAGCCTAGTTAAGTCAACCTAACCCTACATAACATCAACACATGCACACCCATGCAATACCATTTAATAATCAAGTACATGCAACAACATAATTAAATAAATTTATCTAATCAAGAAAAGAAACCGCATAATTCAAATTCCCACTTACTTGAGCTCACAAGCTCGCACCGGACCATGAGTCGACTCGGCTCTACCTCGAACTAGCTCGCTAGGCTGACAATCACCAATAAAGACATAAATAAATATTAATATCAAGGATATTACATCCAGGTCCGGCACGTCTCCCTCAGTCCAATGGTTCAGGACGAGAGTTCCTAGCGTCGGTCTTAACCGAAGAGCGAGCTCTTCTTGGTTCAGGATGACGACGAGGAGTATTCCTCCGCTCGACCCTGATCCAAGGACCACAAGCTGGCTCCGACAGGACCGTATCTTTCAGAGGAACATAGTCGGGAATAATATCCGAAGGAGCATTCGAGGGGGCTTCTGAAGGGGCAACCTTAAGAGCAGCGGTATTAGCAGAAACTTTATTAACAGAAACATTTCCAAGCGAAGAAACAACCGATTTAAGAGAAGGACAAGAACTTTCATTATGGCCAAGAATACCGCATTGAAAACAATCCTCCGGAAGATTTTCGTAAATAACAGGCTGAAAAAAGTCATTTCCAGGGTTTTCGATCCAAATACCTTGGCGAATAGGGCTAGCCAAGTCTATTTGGACACAAACCCTAATACAACAACCACGTTCAAACATTGAAAATCTATCATCAATACATAAAACCGAGCCAATAACAAAAGCAATAGCACGAATAGAGTCGTTATTCCAATATTCTAAAGGAAGAGATTGCAATCAGATCCAAACATGAGCAAAAGAAAAATTTTCATTCCAAGGTTTAAAGAGGGGCTTCCAACAAACTAATCTTATGATATCTCCACGAAAGGACCAAGGTCCTCCGGTAAGAACTAGATTTGCTTGCTCCACAAAAACAAAACAAAATACGAAAAAATGCTCATCTAATTCAAGAACCGACTAAAGACCAAAGCAAGACCAACTACACATAGCCCAGGTTTTAATCGCCTCTAATGAAGGAGATTTATTAAGAAATTTCCCGATAAGAGCATTTTCCCAAGGCTGACGCCATAATTGAAGTTGATCATCCAAGCACTACTAGAAAATTGGCTTTTTGCGATGGCCAATTTGCGACGGCGGAGCTGGCGGTCGCAGATGCGACGGTTCTGCGACCGCATGCATTGGGGGGTCGCAAGGGTGCCATTTGTGCGACGGCTTTGCGACCGTTTGAACCACCATCGCTAAATTACGAAGAGAGCGACAGTGTCGCTACCGTATTGCCACCGACTGTTGCAACCACCTTTAGCGGTCGTAAAACCGTTGGAGATCAAATTAATTTAACCCCGTGCCTACCCTTTTCTCTTCCCCGCACGCTCTCTCACTCTCATGACTTCTCTTCCCCGCACGATCTCGATTTGTCTTCCGCCGACTGCCGACCACCAACTGCCGCTTGCACCACTGGTATTCCTCTCTCTCTCTCTTTGGCTGCCGAAACCCTAGCCGCCGTTGGCTACGATTTCAGCTGACGGTAGGTGTAGGTGTAGAGCACTACTCTTTGTCATCTCCTCGTCTGTCGTTGTTGCTGCTGAAACCCTCTTCCCTCTTCCTATTCCCCTAAACCCTAAACTTTTCCCCCTCTCGGTCTCCATTCCCATTCCCATTTCCCAATCTCCCTCATCACGGTTCCAATTTCCTGCATTTCTTCAATTTCGCCGCGTCTCGGTTCCTTCTCAAGCTCGATCACGCTACTGGTTTCTTTCTTCAAACGAACTTAGCTCGATTTCTCCATCTACTGGCTTCTTCGAACAATTTCAGCTCGACTTCACATTTCTTCGATTTCGCTGCATCTCCCGCATCTCTGGTCTCTCCATTTTCAGCTCGATTTCTCCATCTTCGAATGCGCGACAATGTTTCTCCAGCTCTCCTATCTGCAAGCAGGTAAGCCATACAAAAGTCTTGGTTCGTGATTTTTATTTCTCCAGCTAAGTAATAGAAATGTAAGTACTATAGTACTTATCTGCATTTGTTACTTTGTGATGATTGATGCTATGTTAAATACTTATCTACTATTGGTTATTCAGTTCTGCTTTGTTAAATACTTATCTACTATTGATGCTATGACAAAATTTCTCTATCTCTCTCAAAGAGGAAACTGTAACAAAAGGGTAGAGCTGACACTACCCATTCCATTTCCATCCCTCTTTGACTTCTTACACCAACAAGAGATGTTGTTATCCTTCTCTTCTCTTCTCATTTATTTATCTACCTTGGCATTAATTTTATAAGGATTTTTTTGCTTTGGTTTTGGGAATTGAAGGTTGAACTACTGAAAGCATTTTTGAGAAAAACCTAGCAGTAGATGATTGCAGAATCAATGGAAGTACTGTTGGAAAAATAACTAAACTGTCAGTTTTGTTCACTTATATATATATATATATATATATATATGTTGCTGCTATAATTTTTTTGGTTGTAATTTTGAGGAAGGATATTGCCATATTGGAGTAGTATCAATCAGCTGGTCACTGACTCCCAAAACATAATGATGGGCTCCACCATGATGCAATCTGCAAATGCCCTTCCAACACTACTAAAATCATATATCAGTACTTGTCAGAGGATGAATCAGTGACACAAACAATGCCAACTTTCGGTTTACCTAATACTTTCCTTTATTCCAAAAAGAAGAGAGCAAAAGAAGAAAGAAACAAGTTTAGAAACACATAGTACACAACTAACTCAGAATCATAAACTCAGCAATAATAGTACTACAGTAGTAAACAAAGAAACCAATCAAATATACTTTTGAGATAAGAGTCTAAATAGGATAAGAGCTTCTATGGTAGTACCAAGAGAACTCCTCTGAATACCTTCAAAACATTGAAAATTTCTCTCCTGCCATATCATGTAATTTCATTGCATCTTTTTGCTAAAACTAGTCTACATTATCGGGTCTACATTTTGCCATTAATTTATTTATCTACCTTGGCATTAATTTATCTACCTTGGCATTAATTTTCTCATTTATTTATCTACCTTGGCATTAATTTTCTCTTCTTACAACATTAACGGGTCTACATTTTGCCACAACTACACTCAATTTCAGTTGACAATTAGCATGGAAGCACCACCATCACCACCAGTCATGGCACCGGGACCTTCGACGTCCGCCGCAGTTCCACCACCACCACCACCATCCTTAGCATCGGGACCTTCGACGTCCACAGTAGTGCCGCCACCACCACCACTGGCCCCGGAGGCTCGAGGTCATCGCAGGCCTCGTGGGCCTAATCGGGGGGCTTATGCACCTTCATCGACCGACCAACGTCAGCGGATATCGCTGCATGGTCTAAAGTAAGTATCAAACTTTATTTTTTATTATTGTTAATTAATTAATTACTACTTATGTTGTTATACTTGTGTTGTAGATTCGAGCAGGACGATGTTGCCCGCAACATCACCTATATTATCAAGAGGTTCTTTCGGGAGCTGTGTCGTTCATGGACCCACGTGCCGCAGCATAATCGAGATATATTATGGTCCGAGTTCGTGGTACATAGTTTATTAATTTTAGATACTATAACTAATTAATAGTGTAAAATGTTAAGTGTAAAATGTTATCATTTTAGTGTTAAATGATAAGTTTAATTGAAAGGTAAACTATTTTACTATTTGAGAATATTTAGGTTGCAAAAGTGATGACAAACTAATGCTAAAATACTTGAACAAAAAAAATGATGCACACGTCACATTTCCTTCCCCCTGTACTCTGAATTCCTCCATTCAAATACATCTTTCAGAGATAATGCATCTCATATGAAGCTTTTCTTTTGTCTGAATTCCTTCAAGTTCTGTGATGCTATTCATGTTCCTTGGTATTAGCATTAGTTTGCTTGAAAGCATCTTGTAAAGAATATTGATTATCCATGTTGAGTCAAATGGGTTTTACCATTTTATATGCTCCATATTGTATATAAGTATGTCTAGTAACGTTTCAATTGGACAAGAATTGGTAACAAATCAAATTTCATGAGATTGCTATGTCAATATCAGCTTAAGAGGGTGCACTTAAATTGACAGAAAAAAGTACTTACATAATATTCTAAATTTAAAGAAACTTTCACATACCTAAAGAAACTTTTTAGGTATAATTTGATTTAGTAGTTGGTATAAATCACCATATCAAGTTCTCTTGTGTTCAGCATTTTAAGATCCACTCGCATGGCACTGCTTAATTTAGTGTGTTGATGTTTGTTGCTGCACATTGATGTCTATTGCTGAAGATGTTCTCTTGATGCTTGAACTTGATATAATTTAGTGGATAAAGATTCTATCCAACTTTTTGAATTTTATTCCTCCCTTCATGATCAAGAATTGCTTCTCAATTAGTTTCATAATTCATACATGTTACCATGTTTTATAATTCATACATGTTATTTAAATTTATTACTACCTTGCCATGCTAGATAGTTGCTCCTTATTGTGCTAAAATTCGTAAGGTAGTATAAGAATTGCTAGGTATGTGCATTATGATTATATATGATGAATGATGTAATATATGAGCAATTTTCTTTAGATTAAGCATGCTGCCCTAAATGATCTTGGATGGTATTCCAAGGTTGACTCACGGAAATTCTCACCAAAGACAGTGTAAAAGGCTAGGTAACATGTAAGGTGTCACTAGATGTTCATAGCACAATTATAGAAACTTAGATATGAGACGATAACACTTCTATGACTGCTTGTATATTTTTAGAAAATTAGAGATTGTAGGTGCACATATACTAAAAGGGGTGGCATGAATTGTTGACCCAGTAGCCAGACATGGCTAGATACGGGCAAAGGTCTGAAGTATGTATATATGGAAACCCTAGGATATTGGTTGTGTAATGTGCTTGAGATGGTCCGCCGAGGAGCGAGGAGGTCGAAAATGACCAATGCTAAGCTCAGCCAATTGGGTCTAGAGTTCCGCCAGCGGGCCCGCTAGGTGCCAAACCCCAGTTGAGTGGGACTTGCTATCCTTACCCCATACGGTGTTCGAAGACTAGTGGACCATCCTAGTCAACGGCTCGGGATTGTTTGCTTGCATCTTGAGATGATGTGGCTGATGGCCAGGATGGTACTACCTGGTATGGTAGTGACGGTTGTAGCCGAGATATATTTTGATATGAGCAGGCCCAAGGGCCGAATGCTAGAGGCTTGATAAGCCAAGTGGCAGGTGCTCATGTACAGAAAGTACTGATGGATCCGTTGAGGGTCTGTAGTTTGCATTAGAAACACACTTTACGGCCTTGTGCATTCCTTTATTGCCTTGTAATATTATATATGCATGACTGAGGCTTATGTGGAGGTTCAATTGAGCCACTCATTGAGTCCCAAGTGGACTCACAGTTTATTTCTATTTTTTGCAGAGCATGAGCAGTAGCTTGGTGTCGACATGGTGCACCTGGAGGGCAGAGGCAGTGCCAAATCTCGTAGCGGCGTCCATGAGTCTTAGACTAGTCCTAGTTATGTTGGTTTTATTTCTGCACTGACGGTTGTAATTGAAAAGAATTGTAAAAATGTGATATTTGACCATTTGGATTTGATGTTGATGTTTCTTCTTGTTTTGGAAAACTTATAAATTGTGACTTGCAAACTTTGTTTATATAGTATGTTAAGTTTCTTTCAGTCGATGTGTTTTGGATTCTTGATGTCAATGTAGACAGTAGGCTACATGGTAGGATGTGGGCCCTGGCCGGTCACACTACCCTCAGTCGGGGTGTGACAAAGTTGGTATCAGAGCACTAGGTTAGGTCTTGTCTATTACAAAATGTTGGGTCCGTATGGGGCATATGCTAGCGTGCCGACTTACGGTATAGTTATGCTACAAGATTGGGCGACCACTCCTTCACTCAGCGCACCATGCGGTTAGTAGTTTAAAGAGCTTGTGTTAATAATTTCTTATATGTCATGCACCTTCCTTTCTTCCTTGTGATAGTTAAATGGATGCTCAAAATGCTGCTTTGAGCGGTAGTGGCTGTAACTCGACGGAACGTCAAGGCCGGGGGCGAGGCCGAGGCCGAACCCTGGGCAGAGACAGAGAACTATCTAAGGGACAAGGGCAATAGTCAGTGGTTTATCTACTGCAGGCTCTGGTGAACCAATTGACTGAGGCACTCCATAAGGAGCAGGAACTGAGACAGCAATTGCAGCAGCAGTCCCAGCAGCCACTGCCACAGCTAGTGCCCGTGGTTTCAGTAGTACCAGAAGTGGCAGAGGAGGTAGCACCAGTGGTCAGATCCCCAACTTATACAAATTTTGTCACCCTGAAGCCACCAGAGTTCACTGGGACAGATCGTCAGGTGGAAATGGCGGAATTTCTAGGGGATTGCTACGAGCTATGCATGGAACTGGGATGTTCATCAGAGGCGGCTGCTCGTATGGTTGGTCTTCAGATGAGGGGACCGGCAAAGGTCTGGCTGCAAACTTGGAAGGCCCGCAGGGTAGCTGGCACACTACCTCCCACATGGGAGGAATTTCGGGCGGCTGTAGAAGAGCAGTACTTACCCATGAGTGTCCGTAACAAGCGCGCCTGTGATTTTGAGATGCTGCGCCAAGCTGGAGGCATGACAGTGTCGGAGTATGAGATGGAGTTTAATCGTCTCTCCAAGTACCATCCCACCCTAGTGGCGACTGAGACCGCTAGGGTCAAGAGGTTCGTGGTAGGATTGGGGCCACAAATTGGCAGGCTTATTCATTTCACCGAGGAATCTACACTGGCTCGGGTAGTGGATGAAGACCTGGGGAAAGAAGCTTTGGTGCCGTTCGAGAGAAATGACGGGCCAACTAAGAAGAAGTTCCGATCACAGGGTTCTGGTAGTCGACCTTGGCACTCTAAGAGGGCAATGCCCACAGCAGATCAACAGCAAAGCCGGGGGCAGAATAGCAATCGGGGCCGTGGGGCCAAGGTACTGGGTCAGTGAGGTCGGCAGTGTCAGGAGGTGGTTCTCAGAGATCTGAGGCGCCGCAATGTGGCAGCTGCAGTCAGGCACTAGGGGTGCTGCCTTAACCACACTAATGCTTGCTTCAAGTGCGGTCGGGTCGGACATTTCAAGAAGGACTGCCTTGAGGGAACTGGTCAAAAGCTTGAGCAGTCAAGGGGTAAAGCACCTATGTCGGTAGGGTCAGTAGCACCGAGAGGGCATACTCAGAGTAAGGGGTCGTAGACAAGTCATTCAGAGAGGGCGCCTGCGCGAGTTTATGCTATGAACCGTGATGGGGCAGAGGCTTCCAAAGCAGTGGTGACAAGTACTATTTTAGTATGTTCGTCTGCTGCATATGTATTATTTGATCCGGGTGCCACGCACTCATTTGTGTCTGCCATATTTGCTGCAAAGCTGCCAATGCACCCTCTATGCTTGATGGGCCATTGATGGTATCAACGCCTACGGGCGATGCAATCTTAGCAACCTCAATTTATCAAGGGTGTGAACTGCTCATATGCGGCCATGTGCTGAGTGCGGACTTGACACTCCTACCCACTCTTGAGCTTGATGACATGCTTGGCATGGACTGGTTGGCAGAGCATTTCACAATGTTGGACTGTAGAGCCAAAGCAATGATGTTTAATAAGCCTAGGCTGCCGCAGTTCATCTTCCAAGGGGAGGGAGGTAGCAAGCCGATATAGGTCATCTCAACCCTAAATGCTCGCAAATTGCTTAGGGGCGGTTGCCAATCTTTCCTGGCCTTTGTAGTTGTGGTCGAGGAGGAAGAGGGTGAAGCAAAGCATGTCAGCGGAACCCCCATGGTCTGTGAATTCCCTGATGTGTTTCTCGAGGAATTGCCAGGGTTGCCGCCCAGAAGGGAGGTCAATTTTTGCATTGATCTGCAGCCCGGGGTAAAACCAATTTCCATTCCTCCTTACAAGATGGCACTGGCCGAACTCAGAGAGCTAAAGGTGCAATTGCAGGAAATGCTTGACCTGGGGTTCATCCGACCAAGTGTGTCACCCTGGGTGCCCCGGTTCTCTTAGTGAAGAAGAAGGATGGGTTGATGCGCATGTGCATTGGTTATAGGCAGCTGAACAAGGTGACTATTAAGAACCGCTACCCACTGCCGAGGATAGACGATCTATTTGACCAGCTGCAGGGGGCTCAATGGTTCTCAAAGATAGATCTGAGGTCCAGATACCATCAGTTGAGAATTCGGGACTGCGATGTGCCAAAGACGGCCTTTAGGACTCCTATGGTCACTATGAATTCCTATTGATATCCTTTGGCCTAACCAATGCTCCTGTTGCCTCCATGGACTTAATAAACATGGTATTTAAGGAGTACCTGGACAGCTTTGTGATCGTCTTCATTGATGACATTTTGGTTTACTCCAAGTGTGAGGAAGAGCACTCTAAGCACCTGAGAATGGTCCTAGAAACCCTCAAAGAGCACCGCTTGTTTGCCAAATTTTCCAAGTGTGAATTTTGGTTGGAAAGTATAGGGTTCTTGGGCCATGTAGTGTCCAAGGAAGGAATAAGGATAGATCCCGCCAAGATTGAAGTGGTTCGGAACTGGAAGCGGTCGACTAGTGTGACTGAGGTCCGTAGTTTTCTTGGGTTGGCCGACTATTACCGGAAGTTTGTGGAGAATTTCTCTAGAATTGTAGCCCCTCTATCTCGGTTGACCCAGAAGAAGGTCAGATTCGTTTGGGATGACAAATGCGAGGCGAGCTTTCAAAAGCTCAAGGCATGATTGACATCTGCACCCGTGTTGGCTGTACCTTCCGGCTCAGGAGGGTTTGTGGTTTTCTGTGATGCCTTTCGAGTTGGTTTGGACTGCGTCTTGATGCAGTATGGCAGAGTGATTGCTTATGCGTCTCGCCAGTTGAAATTTCATGAGAATAACTATCCGACGCATGACCTAGAATTAGCGGCAGTGGTCTTTGCACTGAAGCTTTGGAGGCACTACTTGTACGGGGAGACTTGCGAAATCTACACAGATCACAAGAGTCTCCAGTACTTTCTTACCCAAAAGGAGCTAAACCTCAAGCAGAGGAGGTGGCTAGAGCTCCTAAAGGACTATGATTGCACCATTATGTATCATCCGAGGAAAGCAAATGTGGTAGCAGATGCGCTGAGCAAAAAAATCCATGGGCAGTTTGGCCCATTTGGAAGCTAAGCGGAGGCCTCTAGCTCGAGAGTTGGCTTTATGCCTAGATGGGGGTGCAACCTTATCGGTGTCAGCTTTAGGTGCCCTGATGGCCCATCTGCGGGTACAGTCCACGCTGGTGGACATGCTGCGTGCCGCGCAGGGGGAAGATGCCTTTTGTGCACTAACCAAGGACCTGGTACAAAGAGGTGATGCAGAGAACAATTTCAGATTGGACTCAAAAGGTGTGTTGAGGTTCAGAGACCGGATAGTAGTACCAAACATGGCTAAGGTGCGCAAGCAAGTACTGGAACTGGGTCATCGTTCCACTTACACGATGCGTCCGGGGGCCACCAAGATGTATCGGGACTTAAGGCAGCATTACTGGTGGAAGGGCATGAAAAGAGAGGTGGCAGAATTTGTTTCAAAATGTCTAGTCTGTCAGCAGGTGAAAGCCGAACACCTTAAGCCTGCGGGGCTCCTGCAAAATCTCGAATTGCCCGAGTGGAAGTGGGAGAAAATCACCATGGATCTAATGACTGGATTGCCTAAGTCAAAAGGCGGTTTTGATTCCATTTGGGTGGTGGTGGACCGGTTAACCCAGACCGCGCACTTTATACCAGTGAAAACTACTTTCTCTACGGAGCAATATGCCCGACTATTTTCGAATAGGATTGTGGCATATCATGGTACCCCGGTGATGATTATATCCGACTGCGGTACCCAGTTCACAGCCCGGTTTTGGCAGACCTTCTAGGAAGCTTTGGCTACTCAGGTGAATTTTAGTACAACCTTCCATCCGTAGAATGACAGGTAATCAGAGAGGACCATCCAAACTTTGGAGGACATGCTGAGGGCGTGCATCCTGGATATGGCAGATGGCTGGGAGAGGCACCTACCGTTGATCGAATTCGCCAATAACAATAGCTATCACAGTAGCATTGGCATGGCTCCTTTTGAGGCCTTGTATGGGCGGCGGTGCAGGTCCCCGGTGGGTTGGTTTGAGGCAGGGGAATCACTCATGGTGGGCCCCGACCTGGTTGAGGAGGCGGTAGAAAAAGTAAAGGTCATTAAGGAAAGATTGCTGGCGGTTCAGAGTCGACAAAAAATGTATGCCGATAGAAAGGCCAGGGAATTGGAATTTGCAGATGGTGACTTAGTATTCCTGAAGGTCTCTCCTATGAAAGGGGTAGTCCGGTTTGGGAAGAAAGGGAAACTGAACCCTAGATACATTGGGCATTTTCCCATTCTCAAGCGGAGGGGCGAAGTGGCCTATGAGCTGGCATTGCCTCCAAGCTTGAGCAGAGTGCACCCTGTCTTCCATGTATCCATGTTGCAGAAGTATGTAAAAGATGATTCGCATGTGATCGAGCCCTCTTCTATCGAGGTAGATTCGGCCATCTCATTTGAGGAAAGACCGGTGGAGATTCTTGACCACCAAATCAGGAAGCTAAGGTCCAAAGAAATTCCCATAGTAAAGGTCAGATGGGAGTACCATTCCGGGCAAGAGGCCACATGGGAGGTAGAGCAGGACATGAGAGAGCGCTACCCTTCCTTGTTCGAGGAGCCGGTAAGTCCTTGTTATTTAATTAAATTCGAGGATGAATTTCCCTTAAGAGGGGAAGGTTGTAAGACCCAGAAAAAGTTTCCTAATATAAAAATCTATTTTGGTGCAGCGCGTCAGACCCGGGGGTAGTCGAGTCGAGCCTCAGGATCGCCTCGAGTGAAAAGGTATGACACGGCTAATGAATCATGAAGTCTAATTGGATAATTTACTTTCCTTTTATAAAATCATACCTTAAATTAAGTTAACTCGAGTCATGTTATGGTTGGGTCGGAGCCCGAGTCGAGTTCGGGTTTAGTCGAGTTTCAGGTATGATTTAAGTGAGCCTTGAAGCCATCTTTGGAAAGATGGTTGAGGGGATAAAACCCCCCATGTGGCAGCCGTGCGACTCAACCATTGAGTCGCACAAGGCCGCAAGGGAGAAAAGAGGAGAAGGAGCAAGGAGGGGGCTTGGAGCTTGGATCGATTCGGAATTCGCGTCGTCGCCGAAGATTCTCAAGTCGTCATCACCCGATCCTTATTTCTTGGCGATCTAGGTGAGTGGTTAAGGCTTTAACAGCTTGGGGGAGGTGAGTGGCTGATCCCTAGATGATAGGTCGAGTTTTCATGATTTTCCCGACGATCCATGATTTCAACGATATGTTCTCACTGTTTATGTTGTTTCTCGTCGGATCTCGCTATTTTAAATCACCATTTTGTGTGTCTTGGGGCTGCTGAGTCATGGGAAAAGGGGAAAGGTCATGCCGAAATTTTTCCCGATTCCCTTGACGACGAGAAGGCCCTTAGATGCCCTTATACCACTGTTTCGATGTAGCCCTTTGAACTCCTCACGTAATATGAAGCATGCCCCTTCTAAATCCCCTTGAAGTGGTCGAATGAACCCTAAGATTTATGAAGAGGGTTCGGCAAAGGATGAGGTGAAGGGTAAGTTGATCATTTCTCTTTAAGAAGTATGTTGAATTGAAGAGACAAAGTATAGCTAAAGTCTCTTCCATCCTTCCCTACCCAAGGACCTTGGCCGAGCAAGGTTTCCCTTGCTCATGGTTCGGCCAAGGTTGGGGAGAGGAGGAGAGACTTGCCTTAGATGGAAATTTCATGATCTTAGGGATCACACATAGGGATATGACAATACTTAGGAAGAACACCAAACTTAGCAAGTAGCTAAATTGATTTGAATTGTAGAAATGCTAGATTGTAACCATACTTAGCACTTGATCCTTAAACTTGGATGTTGACAATGTTACCATGTTTTATAATTCATACATGTTATTTAAATTTATTACTACCTTGCCATGCTAGATAGTTGCTCCTTATTGTGCTAAAATTCGTAAGGTAGTATAAGAATTGTTAGGTATGTGCATTATGATTATATATGATGAATGATGTAATATATGAGCAAGTTTCTTTAGATTAAGCATGCTGCCCGAAATGATCTTGGATGGTATTCCAAGGTTGTCTCACGGAAATTCTCACCTAAGACAGTGTAAAAGGCTACGTAACATGTAAGGTGTCACTAGATGTTCATAGCACAATTTTAGAAACTTAGATATGACACGATAACACTTCTATGACTGCTTGTATATATTTGGAAACTTAGAGATTGTAGGTGCACATATACTAAAAGGGGTGGCATGAATTGTTGACCCAGTAGTCAGACATGGCTAGATACGGGCAAAGGCCCGAAGTATGTATATATGGAAACCCTAGGATATTGGTTGTGTAATGTGCTTGAGATGGT
This sequence comes from Canna indica, assembly GCA_034359265.1. Lineage (NCBI taxonomy): Eukaryota > Viridiplantae > Streptophyta > Magnoliopsida > Zingiberales > Cannaceae > Canna > Canna indica. The sequence continues at coordinate 45,131,145 of CP136893.1, forward strand.
CCGCTGACGAGCGAGGAGGTCGAAAATGACCAATGCTTAGCTCGGCCAGTTGGGTCTAGAGTTGCGCCAACGGGACCGCTAGGTGCCAGACCCCAGTTGGGTGGGATTAGCTATCCTTACCCCAGACGGTGTACGAAGACTAGTGGACTATCCTAGTCGACTGCCCGAGATTGTTTGCTTGCATCTTGAGATGATGTGGCCGATGGCCAGGATGGTACTACCTGGTATGGTAGTGAAGGCTGTAGCCGGGATATATTTTGCTATGAGCAGGGCCAAGGGCCGGATGTTGAAGGCTTGATAAGCCAAGTGGCAGCTGCTCATGTACAAAAAGTACTGATGGATCCGTTGAGGGTCTGTAGTTGCATTAGAAACACACTTTACCTCCTTGTGCATTCCTTTATTGCCTTGTAATATTATATATGCATGACTGAGGCTTATGTGGAGGTTCAATTGAGCCACTCACTGAGTCCCAAGTGGACTCACAATTTATTTCTATTTTTGTAAAGCATGAGCAGTAGCCTGGTGTCGACATGGTGCAGCTGGAGGGCAGAGGCGGTGCCAAATCTCGTAGCGGTGTCCATGAGTCTTAGACTAGTCCTAGTTATGTTGGTTTTATTTCTGCACTGATGGTTGTAATTGAAAAGAATTGCAAAAACGTGATATTTGACCATTTGGATTTGATGTTGATGTTTCTTCTTGTTTTGAAAAACTTATACATTGTGACTTGCAAACTTTGTTTTATAAAGTATGTTAAGTTTCTTTCAGTCGATGTGTTTTGGTTTCTTGATGTCAGTGTAGACAGTAGGCTACAGGGCAGGATGTGGGCCCTGGCCGATCACACTAGCCTCAGTCGGGGTGTGACAAGCAGTCGGAGAAGAAACATGTAATATTTGAGATATTATGGTAATTTTTTAATTTTCTATTTTTGCCAGTCTAGCGGGCTGATTCGAGGTTGAGCTGAGTCGAGTCTTGATCAGGTGCGAGCTTGAAAGCTTAGGTAAGTAGAAATATGAATTATACGTTCTCTTTACTTGCTTAAATAAATTTTTCTTTTTTAATGCATCTGCTTGAGCATAATAATGATGATTGTGTTGAGCTTGGGGTTAGTTTGGGTTGAGGGGTTAGTGGGTTTGGACCCGGGCTTGAGGCGGATGTGGGTTAGCATAACATTAGGGTTAGGAGAGGATTATAAACCCCCCTCCCCCCATGAGGCCATGCGGCTACTAGTTGAGCCGCATAAGCCAAGTGGAGAAAGAGGGGAGCCGCCGCCCCTTTGTTGGAGCCGCCGCCTCTCGTGTGTCGGATTCGGAGGCCGCCTTCAAGAATTTTTTTCCCTCGTATTCTTCCTAATCATGTGAGTAGTTTTTTCACACCCGAACTGAGGGTAGTGTAACCGGCCAGGGCCTACATCCTGCCCTGTAGCTTACTGTCTACACTGACATAAGAAAACCAAGACATATCGAATAACAGAAATCTCAACACACTTTATTAAAAGCTTTCAAAGTCACAATTTTTATGTTTGTCAAAACAAGTAAGAACATCAACGTCAAAATAACTGAACGTTCAAGAAACAAGTTTTACAACTCTTTTTCAAGTACAACTGTCAGTGCAGAAACAAAACAAACACTACTAAACTCTGATCTAAGACTCATGGACGTCGCTACGAGATATGGCACCACCTCCCACCCAGCAACTGCACCATGTCAACAAGCCAAGTCACTGATCATGCTCTGCAAAATTAAAGAATAAACTGTGAGTTCGCTTGGGACTCAGTGAGTGGCTCTAGTGAACCTCCACATAAGCCTCAGTCATGCATATATATCATATAAGGCAACAAAATAAATGAACAACGAGGTAAAATACTTCTAATACAGCTACCGACCCCCAATAGGTCAATTTGTACAACTGAATATGATAACCTGCCATCTCGGCCTATCAAGTCTTTGGCATGCCATTTTACACTGCCAACTAAATCATGAGCTGGAGAACAATGCATGACTTTTTCTAGTATGCCATTTGGTAATGTACAAAGTATGCAATTCATGGCATCTCCATTAAACTTAAACATTTTCTTGCCCATTTCACTCCATGCATGCATGTCAACCTTAGGTTCAATGAATTCCCAATGTAACATATTAAGGACACCAATCCCTTTAGTCTTTAAATAGGTGTACATCCTATATTTCCAAATACCAAAGTTTGAGTCATCAAACCTAGGGGGTGAAGACGCTATCGACTCTAGAGCCATTTCAAGATCGAGACAAGGTGTAGAGGAGATGGTGAAATCTCAAGCTACGAACCCGCTATGATACCAAATGTTGGCGAAATGGCGACACTAGAGGGGGGTGAATAGTGTGTTTACTATATGATTCGCCTAGTTTTGATTTTAATCGATTACATAACTTGTTTAGGTGAATTACAATTATGCGATGCGGATGCAAGATAAATGATAAAGCAATTAACGCAAACAAGAAATCAATGCAAACACAGAATTTATAGTGGTTCGGCCCCAATGCCTACTCCACTACCTAAGCACCCCGCTTAGGATTTCCAAACTAGCTTTACTAGATTAATTCGGTTTCCCCTACACAGAGGACTTTGAACCGGAAAGTCTCACTCTCAACCTAAGGTACTTCCACACCCGGAAGTCTCCGCCTTCTTGTCGAGAGCACTTATCCCACCTCAACCCTAAGGGACAACTAAACTAATCCTAGTAAACACTCAGTTTACACAAGTGACTTTACACCTAACACCAGGTAACCACTTTACACAACCAAGACCTAATCACAAGGTCTTCTACAAACCCAAAACAAATAAACGTTCAAATAACAGTAAAATACACAATGAAAGAGCTAAATGATAAATACAATATTAACTACTCTTTTCAGGCCTTCAAAACCTCCAACTCGTCAAGTAGTTGAGCTTGAACAAAAACCCGAGTTGAGGAAGCAAACGGCGCTTGAAGAAGAACTCGTAGAAGTAGCAGAGCGCGCTTGATCAATCTTTGGAAGGCTTTGATCTTCCTTTTTAATAGCTCAACAAAATCTATAATAGAGAAGGAAGAAGGATCAAATGAATCATACCTGGGTGTATTTATACCCAGGTGAAGAAACGACATTCAACAGATAGAAAACTATCCGTTACAGGCCGCCGGTCAAAGTGCCGGTCGAAGCATCAGGCGACCGGTCATTCGTCCGCTTCTGTTTACCTGTGGTCAATCGACCGACTGGTCGACCGCCAGACGCAGATCATGCGATCCGCGATCTTCGATCAACCCATCGGTCGACCGACACGATATTGCGTCACGGCTCATATTCAAGTCGGTCGACATTGGTCGACCGCTAGCCTTGGTTCGATTCTTTCACCATTCGATCGACCCGTCGGTCGACCGACGCGATCTTGCGTAGCGGTAATCAGCAGGTCGGTCGACCGACGGGTCGACCGCCCGAGCTACTACCCGTTTTGGGCTTCCATCGGTCGACCGCTCGATCGACCGAAGTAGCTCTGAATACTTTCTTTACCTTTGATCGGTCGACCCAATCTTATGTTTCAAAATTCAAACATATATCATGCAACATCAATCATGAGTATATAGAGACATCATTAAACATGAAAATTCAATTTCTTTTTTCAAAGATTTTTGCAAAATAAAAATCATACCTTTTATTCTTGAAAATTTGCCCAACTTTTTCATTTCCTTTTTCATTTACTTTTAGATAGCATTGTCTTCATTTACTTTCATAACTTGCAAGTAGACATCATTAGTATCATGATGAAATAATATGTCAACTAGCAAGCTAACGAACTAAATAGCAAGGTTTAATGCAAATTTTCATTAGAATAACTTAACCTATGCTAGATAGTGAAGATTCATTTTTAAGATGGATACCATGATTTCCAAATGAATCTAAGAGATCTTAAATTGTGAAACATTTAAAGAATAAGATCTCTACCTATGTTAAACTAGTTTGGACTTACAAGAAGGTCTCTAATAATGAATACCAACCTAGAGCAAGTTTCATTTGATGAATTTTGCCTAAGTGCTAAAGTTCTACCTACTCATGAGAAATCAAGGATTTGCATGCAATTCAAATCATGAGCATAGAGACATGATTTTAGCTTAAACAATGAGGTATAACACTATGATTTTGAATTAATTGAAGTTATACCTAATTCATGATAATTTGCCAAACTAATCTTTTTCTTCCTAATTAGCCTTCCTAAAACCTTATAACTTGCAAGTATGCATCTTAAGTAGACAATGAAGTTAAATCTACATGCAAGCTATCAAACTAAATAGTGAAGAGAAAGACCAAGTATCATTTATCAAATTCCACTTCACCAAATAGCATGGATTCATTTTTAAGGAAATTTTCATGATAACAAAATGAATCAAGAGATTTCAAAATATAAAATTTTGAAACATAAGATCTCCAACCCTTCCTATTGGTTTAAAATCGAGAGCCACAAGTAGCCTACTAAGAATGCCCATGCTCATCATGCCTCTCATGCCATGCATCTCTAAGAATGCTCATACTCAATATAAAATTTTCATGATAACCTCATGATCATGCAAGGTCGCTTAGGCCCATTACAGGCCACTTGGGTCTCCGAAGAGACCGGGAAATCAAAAATCAAAATATTTTTAAAATATATTAAGAGCGGGGAAAATCAATCAAATTTAAGCATGTATCATAACTCCAACTTAAATAAAACAAGCCAAAGTAGGAGATGATACCAGAATGTTTGATGCCAATTTTACGTAAGGCATCAAGGTAGCTTGAAGTTGCAACCAAGGGAGGATTCATCATTCAAGTCCATGGTCAACTTCAACTCTTCACTTCTCTTTACCCTTGTGTGGTAGCTCCCCCTACAAGAAAAGATATTTTTGGTACCCAAATAGCTTTGGGTCCTTGGGGGTTAGTTGGCCTAGGAATCCAAAGTGTTTTGACTACACTTGGATTTCTCTTAAATGCACAATCAACAATAGCATGGCCAAATATACCACAATAAAAGCAATATCCATGAAACTTTTTCTTTTCATTTTTAGCATGGACATGAATTTTAATTTTAGAATGCTTATCATGTGAAACATGACGAGTATGAGCATTCTTAGAGATATCATTCCTCTTTTTATGATCATGAGGTTTAAGAGTGGAATGCATGGCATGAGAGGCATGATGAGCATGGGCATTCTTAGATAAAACATTTTTCTTTTGAGATTGAGATTTACTTGTGGAATGCTTAGTATGAGAATGATGATGAACCTTATCATTCTTTATATGAGCATTGTTATTTTTAGAGTTCTTAAATGAGACATTTTGATTCTTAGAATTATGAGAGGAAGTATTAACTTTCCTACTCAAAGTCAACATCTCATTTTTCACATCATTCATGGATTTATGCAATGCATGTAATTGAGATTTTAACATGCAATTCTCTTTTTCTAGATTGTCATTCTTCAGCTTCAAGTCCTTAAGCTCAAGTTCTACATTATCATGGCATGAATCAAATGACCAAGATTTCAATTTTTCATTTCCTAGTTTAGATTCATGCAAATGAGAATTAAGCATTACATTTTCCTTTTTTAACATTTTGTTTTCCTTATCTTTCTTCACAAGCAAGGCATACATTTTCTTACACTCATCTACTAACTCATCATATGACATGTTATATGAACTAGTAGAGCTAGAATCATCATTTTCATTAGTATGACTAGGTGAAGGAAAGTGTACCTCATCATTAGCAATTTTGAGGCAACCTTTTGAAGTAGCTTCATAGTCATTGCTGGAGGGTGCTTCAAATGAGTGAGAAGTGGAGGTAGAAGCACTTGACCTCTTCCTTGCTTTGTTATTCATGATTGGGCAATTTTTCTTCACATGCCCCTTTTCTTTGCAAGCATGACAGATTACTTTTCTTTTTCGGCTCTTGGTGCTACTTCCTTGACTAGAAGAGCTATGGACATCAAAACCAATATTACTAGTAGGTGAGTGACCATTGTCATCACCACCTTCATTAAAAGTGCCAATCTCTTCAGTTTTGGCATGATCGTATAAAACATTTAAACTAGCCCATAAATCATGAGCCGAAAAATAATGCATGACTTTTTTTAGTATGTCATTTGGTAATGTACAAAGTATGCAATTCATGGCATCTTCATTAAACTTAAACATTTTCTTGTCCATTTCACTCCATGCATGCATGTCAACCTTAGGTTCAATGAATTCCCAATGTAACATATTAAGGACACCAAACCCTTTAGTCTTTAAATAGGTGTACATCCTATATTTCCAAAGACCAAAGTTTGAGTCATCAAACCTAGGGGGTGAAGACGCTACCGACTCTAGAGCCATTTCAAGATCGAGACAAGGTGTAGAGGAGATGGTGAAATCTCAAGCTACGAACCCGCTCTGATACCAAATGTTGGCGAAATGGCGACACTAGAGGGGGGGTGAATAGTGTGTTTACTATATGATTCGCCTAATTTCGATTTAATCGATTACTTAACTTGTTTAGGCGAATTACAATTATGCGATGCGGAAGCAAGATAAATGATAAAGCAATCAACGCAAACACAGAATTTATAGTGGTTCGGCCCCAATGCCTACTCCACTACCTAAGCACCCCGCTTAGGATTTCTAAACTAGCTTTACTAAATTAATTCGGTTTCCCTTACATAGAGGACTTTGCACCGGAAAGTCTCACTCTCGACCTAAGGTACTTCCACACCTGGAAGTCTCTACCTTCTTGTCGAGAGCACTTATCCCACCTCAACCCTAAGGGACAACTAAACTAATCCTAGTAAACACTCAGTTTACACAAGTGGCTTTACACCTAACACCAGGTAACCACTTTACACAACCAAGACCTAATCACAAGGTCTTCTATAGACCCAAAACAAATAAACGTTTAAATAACAGTAAAATACACAATGAAAAGAGCTAAATGATAAATACAATATTAACTACTCTTTTCAGGCCTTCATAACCTCCAACTCGTCAAGTCGTTGAGCTTGAACAAAAACCCGAGTTGAGGAGCAAACGACGCTTGAAGAAGAACTCGTAGAAGTAGCAGAGCGCGCTTGATCAATCTTTGGAAGGCTTTGATCTTCCTTTTTAATAGCTCAACAAAATCTGTAATAGAGAAGGAAGAATGATCAAATGAATCATACCTGGGTGTATTTATACCCAGGTGAAGAAACAGCGTTCAACGGATAGAAAACTATCTGTTACAGGCCACCGGTCGAAGCGCTGGTCGAAGCATCGGTCCACCGATCATTCGACCGCTTTTGTTTACCTGTGGTCGATCGACCGACGGGTCGACTGCTAGACGCAGATCATGCGATCTTCGATCAACCTACCGGTCGACCGACGCGGTATTGCATCACGGCTCATATGCATGTCGGTCGACCGATTGGTCGACTGCCAGCCTTGGCTTGATTCTTTCACCATTCGGTTGACCAACGTGATCTTGCGTCGTGGGAATCAGCAGGTCGGTCGACCGGCGGGTCGATCACCCGAGCTACTACCCATTTTGGGCTTCCATTGGTCGACCGCTCGATCGACCGAAGTAGCTCTGCTACTTTCTTTACCTTCGGTCAGTCGATCGATCGGTCGACAGAACCTAGGCTGAAAGTTATTTCTTTAGCCTATTTCTTCCGCGCTTCATTTCCGGGTTCCGACTTTCAACGAGCATCATCTTGGAGAGCTTTTGACTTGATCTTTGGACTCATCCAAGCGACTTGGGTGCACTCATCAATCTTCGAGAAACTTTCGTGACGAACCTGAGCGCGACGATCAATGTCCTTCCGATTTCGCGATTTCTCCAATTTATCCGATCGAGGACATCGAACGCTAGTCGATATGGAACCTGAAAGATATTCTCAATGAAATCATTAGTTCCATATTTGTTATCATCAAAACCATCAAGACCGAGATTAAGGCTAAGGTTGAAAACCTAAAGCCAACAATCTCCCCCTTTTTGATGATGACAAACATCCTTAAGAAAATATAACATTAGAGCATAAGGATATAAATTTAGGGATTTCTCCCCCTATCAACATGCATATCTATGTGATAAACTCCTCCTATCTATTTGCATGGATTTTTTATATTTTTCTCCCCATTTTAACTATGCATTTCTCCCCCTTTTGACATCAATCAAAAAGGGCAAGAAATATCTATCTATTCAAAGGGATGAAACACAAATAGATTTTCATGAAGTTGAGACTCTAAGAATTTTTCATGAAACATGACAATCTCAAAATTCCAGCTATATATATATATATGTTCAGTTAAAATAATTGTTTATGTTAACCATGAATATCATATAAGATAGATTATATGTCTATATTACTAATTAACACATTTGAACCAAGAGTTCTCCAACATTTTTTTTTATATTTCTTACCTCTTATATTTTTATATATAATTTATTAAAATATTCCCCTTTTTATTTGTTTGATTTTTAAATTTTTAATTATTTTTTTGAAAACTATGACATTGAATTTAAGTTTGATTATTGTAAGATAAATCTTTATGTTTATCTTTATTAATACATGATCTTATTTTTTATCTTAATATGTTATTGTGTTTAATTCATTTTATGTAATATAATCAATTTATTTATCATTATTAAATTTTAAAAAAAAATTAAAAAAATTTTTGGTATCCCATTGCGAAGCACAAGAATTCTTCTGGTTTGTTGAATAATATCTGAGTGGATGGAATGACTTGATAGTTTTATGTGCCCTAGAGCTAATGTATGTTTTGAATAATTTCTTTAAATGACACTATTATTCTTTTGAGCATAAAGATGCACATGTTTATTAGAATAAGTCCAGAACATACTTGTTAGAATACTTCATTCTCAAGAGTTGAGAATATGAGTGATAGAGTATTCTAGTACAAGTTGTTAAAATAGTTCACGATCGTAGAAAAAATAACTGGGCATTATTATTCCGGAAGATCGTCACCTCTATCTATTTCCACGATTAGTATGAGATACTAATGTAGATGGAGTAGTGAGTCTCATGCTACATGACATTGGATGTCAAAATAGATATGTGGACACTTATCATATAAGCGGGTCGAACGTGACGTATAGATCATATTAGTGCATATGATCCTTTGACCTGAGATGGAATAGTTATCTCATGCATAGGTGACTAGAGTTTTCTACTGCTTATATGATTGTGCTTTGCATGAGCATCCGGCTCTATGTGGCTCTAATTAGTTATGTATGGAGATAGGTGACCAATCAAGATGGCATTCATTACCCTGGGTAAACAAGGATAAGGTCCTATGGATATGAGGTTGTTCTTGATCAAGAAATCCTTGGCCAAGGTATTGGAGACTTAAATGGAAAAGTGTTTCTAGTTTAAGTCCTTCTAATCAAGAATAGAAACTGAGAGGAATCCATATGGTCTAAGCTATAGGGTTTGACACTAGCTATGACCCTGGCTGGATCGAGACATTGTAATGAAAGGATATGAGTGTACGGTAAGTATGATCATTTGGTTCATCAGAATGTTCTAGTTGAAGCATTCGTCACTAGTTGGGTAATCATGGCATGTTGTGCTAGATGTTACCCATGACTTATGAGAACCAAGGGTATTCAAGAAATTTTACCCTAGGTGCGAAAAAGAGTTTTCCAATAATGTCAAAGTGTTGATATCATAATCTCATTGCCAATTAGTGATGAACCTAGTTAGTCACACAAAATAGAGTCGGTTCTAGTTGAGAATGAATTGATTCCAATTAAGGCAGTTAATTAGGATTCAATTACCCGATTCGGCTTATAATAAGATTGCAAGGATGCTAGCACATCTTGAAGACGAATCGATCAATATATTAGGTAGATCCGAATGAGAAACGTCAATATGAGATATAGACGGAGATTTCCTTATTTGGAGAACTACTATATATATAGAGTCTATATGTGGAAGTTTATGTCAAGGGCGTATTGGAATGAGATTCCTAAATTAGTGGAGAGGCTTATTTTCTATATTAGCATACAAGGAAAGATATCCTGGTGGGCGGCCTACTTGGAATATTTTGGAATATTGTGGCCACCCCTTTCAATTGGGAATGGGGGCAGCTGACCATAAATAGGGTAAGGAGAAGAGGAAACCTAGAGAGTGAATTACCTAGAGCCGTCCCTCCTCCTTGAGTTGTTGCTGCACTTCTTGGAGTTTTGGGACAGCAGTGTTTTCTCTCTTCCACCAGCCCATCAACACCACCTTGAGGCATCTTGTGACCATCCACTAGCTTCTAGTCCAAGTATGGGGCAACGCGATGACTCGATTGGATCGCGAGAAGGTGCATCTCGGCATTGAACATGCTTGTGTGGACAAGCTAGAGGTCAGACGCTTGGACGACTACGCAATTGTGGATCCAAGGATCGTGAGGCAGAGCATTCTTCCACTTTGGGGCTGTGCTACAACAAGTTATAAATCCTTGTCTTACCTTGTAGTTATTTAGTTTTGTGTTATCTAGATCCGAAATAAAGTGATATATACCACGCACATCGCGAAGCCACGTTGTAGATAGGGGTGTCCAATGACACCCCTAAAATTTAGCATTACATTAAATATATCATGTGTGATTTTGGTTGACACCCTTCCATAAATATTATTGCACCTATGTTTAAACTTTTATCAATTTGTTTTAATTTATTTTTAATTTATATATTATTTTAGTTGAATTAATTTAATACTTTAATATTGTATGACTAATAGGCCACAATTGATGGTAGAAAATGTCAAAATTAACAAACCACTTTGTTACCGCTTAATAAATCTTTTGCATTGTTGCATGCATATAGATATGTCACCTAATTCCCTTTATATAATTCAATGTGTATAGGCTTTAATTAAATGATACTTTTTAAATTACCATAGAGTTTAATTAATTAATTAATTATTCTATCTTATTTATCTATTTTGATTGAATTATAATTCATCTATTATTTTATTTAAATTAATTACTTATATTAAATATAGATTAATCAAATAATTTATTTTAATTTTAATTTTATGTTAAATCAAATTATATTAATCTACTTAGATTAAAACTAGATTATAAAGTATGTTAATTAAATTTTATCATAATTAACATGATTATCATATATTTTCATATATACTAACATGTGTTGGTGTTTGGCTTGTGTGTTGTCTATATTTGGCAAAAGTATTTCAGGTTGTTCTCAATTTAAATGGACAGTCACATCTGTGAGGAGTTTTGCTTGTGTTGAAGATTATTACAATTGCGTGAGAACAGTTTCAACTGCTCTTGAAAACTATGGATTTCAGGATAAGGATATTGCGCAAATGATGACCTTGGGTTTCCAGTATTAATGATGATTCTCTTTTATATCTCTGATGTTTTTAATCATTTTTAATTACATGTTTATTGCATGTTTTATGAATGGGTAGTGGAGTGGTCGTCATTGATGCTTCCCGGTGTTACTTTTTGTGCTTAATGGTCAATGCTTTATGGTGATTTATAGTTGCCTGTTTGATTTGAACTGATGTTGTTAATAATCAGTGTTTAAGTCAACATTTATTCAGATTGGGCGATTATCTTGAAGCCTTTATGACCGAAGTCAATTATGGAAGAAATGAAGTGGTCTTCTTTAATGGGCTAGCGGTTTTTCTTTAAACTTTTATGGCGGCGATTTTTCTTGAAGCATTTATGGCCGAAGTATTTGTTGGCCGAGGGTTTCACCCTTGTGTTCGATTATCTCTATGATTATTTTGATGATAACAAACTAAATTTAACAAAGTTTGAAGCATGAAAGTCGTAGACTATAATAAGGGTTGATATCGATATCGTCGCACGCGTCATCGTATCGATACAATAAATCATCGCGGCAATCTCTAGAAGTTCGACGAGTGCACCGAAGATGCTATGGAAGAGTTTAGAGCACATGTAAAACTCTTGGGAAGCTCTCCAAGTTGATGCACTTCGAGAACCAAATCCCGAAAACAAAGAACACGAAAAGAAGTTAGCAAAAAGGTTGATTCCCCAGTTCCGATCGATAGGTCGATCTACTGAATGAACCCCAAAATGCACAGAGGGCTCCGGTCGATGGGCCGGTCGCTCGGTCGATCAACCGATCTTCAACCGTCGACCGACCTTCGACCGGGCCATTGATTGGGCATTGCCAAAGTGCAGAAAAATGCCTATTGACGAGCTAGTGTGTTTGGGGGTTATAAATACCTACCCCAAACTTTGTCCTAGCAGGTGGTTGATGCCCTAAAACCTCAAAGAGTCAATTCTTGTATCTCCAAGGTTCTTTCTTGCTCAAATCTATAAACCCTAGCTCTTGATCCCTTATCCTAAAGTGCATCCTCATTGGAGGGCTCTTGAGTGTAGGGTCTTTCTGGTGAAAAGTCCTCGATTGTAAGCTACTCGTAATTTAGTGGATTTGTGAGTAAAATCCTAAGCACGGTGCTTAGGTAGTGGAGTAGGCGGTGTTGCCAAACCACCATAAATTTTTGTGTTAGCATTGTCTATTGTATTTGCATTTACTTGTTATATCCATTGTTTCATCTTATTGCTTTAAAGCTGTAAATTGCCTAACTAATTGAAGAAATGATTAAAATCAAATTTAGGCTAATTGATTAGATATCACACTATTCAACCCCCCCCCCTCAAGTGTGACCATTTCGCCAATATTTGGTATCAGAGCGGGTCGTAGATTGAGATTTCACCATCTATGTTAGGTGAAATGGTTACACTAGAGGGGGGGTGAATAGTATGTTAACTAAATTAATTAGCCTAAATTCAATTTTAGACATTTCTTAGATTACTTAGGCAAATTACAATTCGACGATTAGATGCGGAAGCATAAATAAATCAATTAGGCACAAACAAATAAAATAATGCTAACATAGAGATTTATAGTGGTTCGGCCACAATGCCTACTCCACTACCTAAGCACCCCGCTTAGGATTTCCAAACTAGCTTTACTAGATTATCTTATTTCCTTTACAACGAGGACGTTTTCACCAGAGAGTCTCCGCTCTCACACTGAAGGTACTTCCACACCCGGAAGTCTCCGTCTTCCTACTGAGAGCACTCTCCCACCTCAATCCTTAGGACAACAAGAACTAATCCTAGCAAACTAAGTTTACAATGGTGGATTTAAGCCTTATCACCAAGGCAACCACCAACTCAATCAAACCTAGCAACCTAGGTTTACACAAGTTCAATTATGAAGAAATAAGCAACAAAATACAATAATAATTGGAGCGGTAAATCAAACTATAAGTACTTAGCTCCAAACAAAGTTTCATAGCTTTCTCTTGATGCCTTTGATGGTGAATCAGTGAAGTCAAGGCTCAATCAAAGGGATGAGATACCAAAGCTAGGGATTCTCCAGGAATTGGCTCAATGAAAGATGGGAGTTGATCAATGATGGTTCAATAAAGGTTAGAAGTGATCAAAAAGTTCTTGAGGAAGGCTTAGGCTTGGGTATTTATAACCCCCATAAGAAACGGTGCGTCAACGGGCGGCTCAACGGGCGAAAAACTAGATGTCGACCGACCGATCGATCGATCGACCGCCCGCGACCGCTGCGCCTTCTGTGAGTTATGCGCATTGTTCGGTCGACCAAATGAATCGCGAGATCAGCGATCTGCAATTCGGTCGACCGATAAATCATAACTTCCCCCATTTGGATTACCCCCTATTTGGATTCAATAAAACATAAATGTTATATTTGGATTCAATAAAACATCAAAGTTAATAACTTTAAAACATAAATGTTATATAAGGATTATCCACCATTTGGATTCAATAAAAATATCTAAAAAATCAAAATTCTTAAAAATCAAAATCCTTAAGAATCAAAATCTAGTTTTTGGGGTCTAGTACAAATTTTCGGAAAACGAAAATTTTCTAACTTCCCGGGTCAAGTATGGGTAGGCTAAAGGCTTTCAAAAAATCTTTAAAAATACCTCGTTATCTAGTTTCTACCTAAGGAATAATTACCGTCATTTTTTATGTCAAGATAATGTCTAGGTCATATAGCCCTCCAAGGAGTTCCCTAGGCTTAGTGATTTTCAGGGCGGTTCTGGGTTTTCATGATTTGGGGTTCGAGATTGGTTTTTGGGTTCTTATGCATCATGATGAGGATTTACAACATATCTAGACACCCTAAACCTAAACTCTAACTTCCCGAAGAATCCCGAGCGACGACGAGCGTCCTTGTCGATTTCTCTGATTTCTTTGATTTTTTCGATCGGGGACGTCGAGCGCTAACCGATATGGAACCAGAAAGATTCCTCAATAAACCATTAGTTACATGTTTGTTATCATCAAAACCGAGATTAAGTCCAAGGTTGAAAACCCTTAAGCAAACAATCTCCTCTACATCGAGTCTCGATTTGAAAAATGGAACTAGAGTTGGTAGTGTCTATACTACCTAGGTTCGACGAGTCAAACTTTGGTCTTTGGAAAGGGAGAATGTACACATTATTAAAGACACAAGGTATAGGTATGTTAAACATGGTAAAGACCATATACCTTGAACCTAAGGAGAACATGAATACATGGACCCAAGAACAAATAGATAGATTTGAATCAAATGCTAAAGCCATGAACGATATCTTTTGTTCTTTTAAAAATAATATATTTGTAAAAGTCATCCATGTTGGCTTAAGGGTTTCTCTTAAGTCTCGATCTTTATTTTGATGATAACAAACAAGTATTTAATCTATGTGTGAAATTTTGAGTTCAGGTTGGGGTTGCGATAAGCATGCGAAGTTTGTTCAAACGAAACGAAAGAAAAGACCGTCGAAGAAATGAAAGAAGAAAATGTCAAAGAAAGGCTCGGGTTTAGATCAAGTAGAAATCATGTAATATACCCTTAGGATGATCTTATCCCAAGCCAAATTGTAAAGTTATCCAAGTTGAAACTTGGTAACTAAACCCATAAAAAAAGCATTTAAAAAATTCAAAGTAAATTTTAGCCTCAGCCCCAGTTCGGTCGACCGGTCGGTCAATCGAACAAGGCAGAATCGTGGCAGTAGCCTATTCAGTCATCCGATTGGTCGACCGAATGATGCCAAAATATGGCAGTAGCCATTCAATCGACCGAAGTTGGTGAAGCATTGGCGCAAGGCTACATCGGTCGATCGATCGAAGCCAAAATTAGGCAGAAGACGCATCGGTCGACCAGATCTGGGATTGAGGAAGCTGTGACTCATTCAATAGACCCATCGATTGACCGAACAGCGCTAAAAACACCTTGAAAGGGTAGCGGTCGATTGGTCGATCGGTCGACCGACGATCGACGACCGACCGACGATCGACCGAACGACTGTAATGACTATTTTTCTATCCGTTGAATCGCATTCAGGTGAGGGGTTATAAATACCCCTCACCTACCTTCTTAAAAACTTCTTACAAAATTAATTGAGCATTCAAGAAGTGATTAAGAGCCTTCAAAGTGATCAAATTTGATGCGCCCTAATCTTCCGTCAAAATCCTCTTCAAGTGCCTGCTTCCCTCAACTCTGCTGCAACTCGAGTCTATCTTCTGGCAAGTTGAAGGCGTGAAGGCCTGGAAAAAGCGATGTGGTTCCTCTCTCTATTCTTAAGCTCTTTTGCATTGTATTTGAAGTTTTATTTCAGACTTGTTTTCAATCTGTAATAGCTGCTATGTGTGCTAGAGAAACACTTAGGAGAAACTTTGTAGAGTTGTGTTTTGCCTAGGTGAATAGGTTTGAGGGGTTCTCAAAGAGGTGAGAGGAGTGTCCTCAATTGTATTCAAAGGAAAACACAAGTTCTACAAAGTAGTGGTTAGAAATCCTTGGTGAGGAGCCAAGGTAGTGGAGTAGGCAATTGGCCGAACCACTATAATTACTCTTGTCTGCATTGCTTTCTTATTTGCCTATTATTGTTCTTAATATTTGATCACATCCATTGTTAAGAAACACTTGCACTTAATTGAAGTTAAATTTGAGTATAAAAAAAATTGATTAAATAGAAAAGCGGACAGACACTATTCAACCCCCCTTCTAGTGTCGGATTTCATACAACAATCCATTGCACTTCCGCATTAGATATTTGGTCATGCTTAAACATGCTCTATGACTATGCTAAAATCGAAGAACTTACTACCTTAAATGAAGGAGTTGATGACAATTGTCATACTTCTAATTCTAAGTTTCTAACGAAGTTTTTGAAGCTCATAGTGTATCTAGCCAAAAAAGTATAAAGTGTTGGAAGATAAAGGTGATTTGTCACCCATGCAATGAGAAATGACATGTGAAGAGGAGTTGCCCTACCATGAAGAACAAGGCGAAAAGGAGGACAAATGCTTCCACTCACTCATCCGCCTCAAGTGAAGCATCCTCTCACCATGACTACGAAGCTAACATCATGAATGCCAATGAGGAGGTATATTCTTCTTCTAGTCATGATAACCATGATTTTAGTATTAATTCATCTAGTTCTCATGATATTCTATATGATGAATTAATGGATGAATGTAAAATCATGTATGCCTTGATTGTTAAAAAGGACAAGGAAAATAAAACATTGAAGAAAGAAAATTCGACACTTAGTTCTTACTTAAATGATGCAAAACTAGAAAATGAGAAGTTAAAAAATTGCTTTACTAATATATGCCATGATAAATTAAGTGTTGATTCAAATGATTTGAAAAACAAAAAAGATATTTTGAAAAATGAAAATAGTTCATTGAAGAACCAAATGCATGCTATTTATAAGTCCATGGATGACTTAAAGAATGAGCTTGTAGCTCTTACTAAAAAAGTAAATAGCTTATCTAGTAACTCACCTTCTAAGAATTCTAGGAATCTAAATAAGAATGCTAATGCTCAACATAATTTCAATATTAAGCATTCACTTTTAAAACCCCAAGTTCAAAACAAAAAGTTTCATGGAAATTATTTTTGTTGTGGTGTTTATAGTCATTCTATTCATGATTGCGCTCTCAAGAAAAATCCAAGTATTGCTAAGACACTTTGGATTCCTAGACCAACTCACCCTCAAGTACCCAAAGCAATTTGGGTACCAAAGATTTCATGTTCTCTTGTAGGGGGAACAAACACACTAGAATGAGTTGATGATGGAAGTTGCATGAGGACTAAAAGCTATACGAATTCATATTGCAACTTCAAAGGTCAACTAGATGTCGTAGGTATGGGACTTGGCATCTAAGTATTTTGGTATAATCTCCTCACTCTCTTTTATTTTTACTTAAGTTGGAGTACATGATACACGCAGAATCTTGAGTTGGTGTCACACCCCAAATCCAAGGTCACGTCCGTACTCCGAAGCCTACCAACATATACATACCAATGCAGAAATAACCGCAACCCCGATTTCTGCTGCAGCCCTCTCCTTAGCTGCAGTTGCCTTTTCCCTAGCCTCTGCAGTTTCCTTTTCCCTTGCTTCTGCAACTGCCTTTTCAGCTCTTTCTCTTGCCTCTGTCGTGGCTCTTTCTCTTGCCTCACCTTCTACAGCTTGTATAAAGGAGTGTGGGCGAGAGATGCGGATAGAGATAAGAGAGAGAGAGCGAGAGAGGAGAGAGCGAGAGAGAGAGAGATCGGAGAGAGGAGAGCGATTGGAGAGTCTGCAAGTGAGGGTGTAGTTTCCTGGATGGAAGAGGAGGAGATAGAGCGTGTAGTTACCCAGACGGAGGCGAGAGACGTAGACGAGCGGCGAGAATCGTATGAGAGAGACACTACTACACGGCGAGAACCCCACCTCTATCCTCCTCATCGACGCGTCCATGTACTGCATCTCCTCCTCCCCCTGCTTGGGGTACGCCCCGACCTTGTCCCACTCCCCCTCGAAGTGCGCCGATGAGAAGGTCGTCAAAACCACCAGCTTGTCGGCGTTGTCGTACCTCCTGCTGACCAAGGAGAGAGGCGAGATCGGGGAGAGAGGCGAGAGGAGGGAGATCAGAGAGAGGGAGGAGGGAGATCGTGGTGAGAATCGTAGGCGAGACTGCGGCGAGAAGCAGGAATCGGAGGCGAGAAAAAAATCGAAGGGAGATGGTTGTGCAGTGAAGTTGTGCCATGTTTCTTAACATCACAATAAAACTCTTTAGCACAATATAAACATTGCCTTTTCAGACACCTTGAACATCATAGATTTCTTCAAAGTGTGTCCACACAACCGACCTTTTAGAACTAGCCCTCTTCTTTGGAAGTGGTGCCTCGGCCTCATCAGCTTTGCTTGATTCACCTTCCTTAGTAGATGGTGCTTCATCTATCCTTTCTTGTTCTACTTCCATATTGTCACACATCTAAGAAAAAAATAAGACATCAACTTAATCACCAATAGCCACAACTTATCCTTAATTCAATTAAATATCAATCAAATAACAGTCTATCCTTAATTAATCATAACTTATCAAGTACCAATCAAGTATACTTAAACCGTTAAACAAGTATCCTATACTTAATCAAGTATCCTATACTTAATCTATATCAATCAAACAACTATATCAAATTATCAATCAAGTATCCTATACTTAATCTATACTTAAATAGTTAAACTAATTATCACGTATCAATCAAATATAATAGTATATCAATCAAAGTATACTTAATCTAAACAATCAAAGTAACTAATCTATAATTCTATACTTAATATATACTTATCAATTATACTTAATCTATATCACTATATCAGTATCTATATATTTAACTATATATGTCTATGTGAATCATATATATCAGTAAATTACAACACTATAAATTATCAATCAAAAATTCAAAATACATATCAAAATTTAAAATACACTGATATATTACAACACTTAATCTATATCAATAAAAAATTATCAAATACATATCAATCAAACATTCACCGATTAGGAATTAGGATGATTTCGGTGGGCAGCAGTTGTTGGCGTCTTGCCGAGGAGCGGAGGGAGGGAGGACTGTCGGGAGGAGGATCACCGGCGGGTAGCCAGTTGTTGGTGTTGGCGAGGAGGACTGTCGGGAGGTCTGGAGGGAGGGGTGGAGAACTGTCGGCCTGTCGGGGACTCGGGCAGGCGGGCAACAGTTGTTGGTGAGTGGCGACTGGCGAGGAGCGAGGAGGACCGTCGGCGAGGGACTAGGGAGGACCAGCGTCGGCGACTCAGCGGGTTAGCGGGGTGGGGCGATAGATTAGGCGGGCGATTAGGGCAGAAGTCACACAGAGAATAGAGTTAGGGGCAAGCAGTGAGGGGCGGGCATCGAGTTTTATTTTTAAGTTAAAATCAAGCGGGTCGGGTTAAATAGGGTTTTCACTCGAACCCGACCCGACCCAAAAACTTATATAAAATTTTGCAAATTGTAACGCAGCTCGATCCGTTATACCTGAATAACCCAACCCGAATTCAATTTTCGGGTCAATTTTGTCGAGTTTGTCGGGTCGGATCGGGTTTTGCTTAGCCCAAGCTCCGGTAGCTTGATTTCCAAGAGAGAGGAAGGCTCGGCGGCTTGGCTTTGCTTGGCAGTGTTAGCTGAAGGGTTCCTCCTTCGTGCTTTATTCTCCTCATGATTATTTTGATGATAACAAACCTATTTAACAAGTGCTTGAAGTATGAAAATTGCAGGATCGATAAAAGATACGCCAAGCCTTACGCCTCTTGATCAATCTCCGAAACAGATCAATGTGTGCATCAAAAATGCTTTGGATAGCATGGAGAATCCTTTAAAGTTAAAGCACGTTGAAGAACGAAGCCGAAAAACCAAGTGCGAAATGAGAAAGCCAAGATAAATTTTTCTAATTCTGGTTCGGTCGACCGGACAGTCGATCGAATGGTGTTAAGAAGGGGCAGCAGCCAATTCGATTGACCGGTCGGTCGACCGAATGATGCACAAAAGAGGCAGTAGTCGCAGAAGGCTACGTCGGTCGACCGATCGAAGCCAAAATATGGCAGAACGCTCATCGATCGACCAATCAGTCAACCGGATGGCAAAGAGTGAGTCACAGATCTTGACATCACTGATTTGATCGACCGATTGGTCAATCGGATTCAGGATCGCTGAATCTCACAACAGTCGGTCGACTGAATGGCGCGTAATAGCTGGCTTCGGCCGATCGATTGGTCAACCGGATTGGAGATCGACAGTTATGCGTCAACCGATCGACCCGTCGGTCGATCGATCAGTGTAAAAATCTCCCAATAAGCCAACGATCGATCAGTCGGTCGACCAACGATCGATCGAACCATCGATCGGGTGTCTGTAATGGTAAAATTTATGCTCGTTGACACCCTGTTTCAGTTGGAATTATAAATACCCTCTTCTAACCTCTTTTGTACAACGTCTCTCAGATTTTTTGGATGAAAAAAGCTTCAAAGAGTGATTCAATAGCATCCTTCAACCTTCAAAGCGTTAAAGTTCATCAGCCTAAGTCTTGATCCCTTGCTGTCAAAAGAGCCTTCCTTCAAAGGGTTCATCAAGCCGGTTAGGCACAGAAAGAAGAAGCGTTTAAGTGTAATAAGCTATCATTCCTCTCCTTGTAACAAGTTTTTGTTTTAATTTTGTTCTTCAACTCTTTGTATTTGAGTTTGAGTAAGACCTAGGTTGTTAGGTCTTGTGTGGAAGTGGTTACCTTGTTGTGAAGGTGTAAAGCCACTTGTGTAAACTTAGTTTTGCTAGGATTAGTTAAGTTGTCCCTTAGGGTTGAGGTGGAAGAGTGCTCTTGGTACGAAGGCGGAGACTTCCAAGTGTGGAAGTGCCTTAGGTCGAGAGCACAACTCTTCGAGTCAAAGTCCTCATTGTAAGGGAAACAAGAATTAATCTAGTAAACCTAGTTTAGAAATCCTAAGCAGGGTGCTTAGGTAGTGGAGTAGACATTGGGGCCGAACCACTATAAACAATTGTGTTAGCATTGCTCTCATTGTGCATTCATTGTTTATTTTCATTACTCGCTTATGCATTTAGTTGTCAAATTATAACTTGCCTAAGTAATTTAAGAAAATGATTAAAATCGAATTAGGCAAAAAGAACTAGTCTAACACACTATTCACACCCCCCCCCCTCTAGTGTGCCATTTTATACAACAATTGGTATCAGAGCGGGTCCGTAGCTTGAGATTTCACCATCGCTTCTACACCTTATCTCGATCCAAAAATGGCACTAGAAAGTATAGCGTCTTCACCTCCTAGGTTCAACATGGTAAAAATTAGGTATAGTGAACCTAAGGAAGACATGAATGCATGGACCCAAGAACAAATTAGCATGTTTGAATTAAATGTTAAAGCTACAAATTGCATATTTTGTTCTTTGGAAAATAATGTACTTGAGAAAATCATGCATTGTACTTCTGCATATGATATTTGGGCTATTTTGAATATGCTTTATAATTATGCTAAAACTGAAGAACTCGTTACTCTAAATGAAGGAGACGGTGACAATTATTATTTACTTCTGCACATCATGCCTCTCATATCAAGCATTCTAACATCAAACCTCATGTTCAAAAGAAAATTATTTCCTTCAAGAATGCTCATGTTCATCATAGCTCCCATGTCAAGCATTCTAGTAATAAATCACATGTCCGTAAGGAAAATAAAAGGTTTCACGGACATTGCTATTGTTGTGGTACATATGGCCATGCAATCTATGATTGCGCATTTAAGAAGAATCCAAGTGTAGCTAATACACTTTGGATACCGATACCAACTAACCCCCAAGGACCCAAAGCCATTTGGGTACCAAAGGTTGTTGGATGGACCTTGACACTAGAGGGGGGTTGAATAATATCAATCCCCTTTTTCAATTTCTTTTAATTTAATTTTGTCTTAGCTTAATGGAATTGTTCTTTAATGAATGATATGATCACAATTCAATCATAATAATGAAAGCAAGTAAAGAGCAATGCAAACAAATCAATTTATAGTGGTTCGGCCAACCGCCTACTCCACTACCTTAGCTCTTTATAGAATGTATGTTTCCCTTTGAATACACTTGAGGACACCCTTCTCCCTCACTTGGAGAACACCTCAATCCTATTCACCTAGGCAAAACACACTTCTAGAAAGTTTACCCTAAGTGTTTCCTAGCACACCTAGCAAGCTATCTTAACAAGAAAACAAGATTCAATAAATTACAAACTTTGGGAAATAGCTAATAAAGAAAGAATTTGACTCAAGCTTCTTTCCACTGCCTTCTCGTCTTCAACTTGCAACTGGAAGAAGAATTCAGTGAACACAGCAAGGTTGAAGAGAAGAGATCAAGCGCCTAATGAAGTCGAAATTGGGAGCAGAGAGGCGCGCGCAGGTGTAGCTCGTGTGAAGGCTTTAAGACTCACTTTTAATGCTCAAATAAGTTTTGCAAAAGTGTTTAATGAAGTTTGGTGAGGGGTATTTATAACCCCTCAGGCGAACGGTCGTTCAACGAATAAAAAATCGACTGTTGAAGTTGTTCAGTCGCAAGGCCGGTCGATCAGTCGGTCGACCGATGGATCAACCGCCGGGTCCGACCGCTGTAGCTGAGAGAGGTCGGTCGATCGATGGGTCGACCGCCAACATTTCTTCCGACATTCGGTCGACCGAATTACTACAGCGGATCACGCGGTAGAGGCCATTTTTAGGTCGGTCGACCGATTGGTCGACCGCTACCTTTCTGCCAAATTTTCGCCTCTATCGGTCGACCAACCGATCGATCGATGCAGCCCAGCTTTTGCCCTTCGCCACATTCGGTCGACCGAATGGCTTCTGCCAATTTCTTACGATCTCCGGTCAACCAGTCGGTCAACCGAATGGGCTGCATCGCCATTTTATTGCCTTGATCGGTAGATCGACCGGTCGGTCCCAGGCTGAGGATGATTAATTCCTTGTATTTTTACATGCCAATTCTAAGGGTATGGTTACCAAGTTTCAACTGGGATAACCTTACATTTTAGGCTTGGGATAAACTATTTTAGGGACATATTACATTAAATCTTCTTGACTTAATCCGGAGCCTTTCTTCAATGATTTCTTCTTCCGTTCTTTTGACGATCTTTTCCGTCGTCTCGTTTGAACGGATTAGGCATGTGTATCACAACCTCAACCTGAACTCAAAACTACATACTTGGATTAAATACATGTTTGTTATCATCAAAATAAAGATCGAGGCTTAAGAAAGACCCTTAAGCCAACAAAGGTTTTTTGCTCTCTTGTAGGGGGAGCTACCACACAAGGATAAAAAGAAGTGAAGTGTTGAAGTTGACCATGGTCTTCAATGAAAAATCTATCTTTTGTTGCAACTTCAAGCCATGATGATGCCATAGGTATGAAAATTGGCATCTAGTATGATAACTTGCTAGTAGATATGATTTGATTACTATTAATGAAGTATACTTGCAAGTTATTGTAAATGGAATGCTACTATGAAGAAAATGAAAAAGACATGAAAAGTCTGGAAAATTCTCAAGAATGAGGTATGAGTTTAATTTTGCAAAATATTTGTATAATAGTTAAATAATCATGTTTCAATGATGTCTCTATATACTCATGATTGATCTTGCATGATAAATATATGAAAAGTTCATGAGTAGGTAAAACTTTGATAACTTAGGCAATTTCATGATATCTTGATTGGATGAAATTTGCTCTAGGTTAGAATTCTCATTAAATACCTCATTTCTTTTATGATTGGCAAACATGTTTAAAATACACATATCACATAAGTCTAGACTCTTAAACTTGAAAATTCATGTCTAGATAACCAATGTGATAATTAACTAGATTACTTTATGAAACTCAAAATTGAAATTGCATGATCTAAGTCAACAATTTGACTTAGAAATCTCTATGTAAGTTCAAATTTTCACAAACATGCTTAGATTCACTCATGTTAGATATTCAAGTGCCTAAGTTAGAGAAAACATGAATAGATAGCTAAATTTGATACGTAGCACTTTTGTAGTTTCAAGGATACTTTGAATGAAACTGTACTAAGTTCATATCTTGATTAAACGACATTAGTTTCACTCCAAACTAGACAAACAAGTCTTAAATGATTATATCTTGATATCTAGAAAGTTTGAACAAAATCTGAAACCAGTGGATAAATGACTTATATTTACAAGAATGCCACTGAGATCTTGTAGAATTTCTAGGAAATTGTAGAGATATCTTTTTGAGTGATTCTTGATTTTTTAGAATCCTCGTAAAGTCTAATTCATGTAAAAAAAAATCATAAAATTTGAACGGTCACATCCTCTCAAAAAATATTTTTATTGAGGCAAAAAAACACAGGGCAGATCGAGCGATTGATCGGCCTGCGATCGCCCGATCGACCGGCGGGCGAAAATTGATCTGGATCGCCCATTTCTTCGGCCAGATTCAATCTTGGTCGTTCAATTAAGCCCGAAACTAGGGCTTCCTTGCCCATTCGACCGGTTGCCCCATTCCAAGACCTCTCCTCTCATCTTCTAGGATTCTACCTCCTCTCCAAGACTCCTCTTCAAGGTAAAAAATCTCTCTTCATCCATCATTCATGAGGCTATTCTCAAAAACATGATTTCTTCATCTCTTACTCTCTCATTGTGTCTTGATTCATTCATGAAAATATGATTCATGCTTATTTTTCTTGAACAAAGACTTCTCCTTAGCATGCTTACTCCAAAAACGAGTTTTTGTCTCTTAACAAAAATCAAATATCTCATGTCTTCTTCAAATGATTCACCATTTACCTTTTAAAGAATTTTACTTTAGTAAAAAATTATTAATCAAGAAATCTCTTGTTTTCTTTCATAAGTTTTTTTTTTAACTTTAACTTTGGCTTTCCTAAAAGAATTTTGTTTTGGTCAAAAAGGAAAAAATGGTTCTTATTCTTCTTGAGCCAAAACATTTTTTTTATCTTTTCATTTATGGATCATTTTGTTTAATCTTACCTTTTATTCTATTTTTATTTATCTTGAAATTTAATGAGAAAATTTTTTTGTTCTTGTATGGATCTATGCCAATCTTTAAACTTTTTGCTTTCTTTTATTTGCATTAAACCATGCATCTCTCATTTAAAAACTAATCATTTTCATCATCCTTATAATTATTTTGCAGAATGGCACCCAAGACTAAACTCCCAACCTTACCTGGCAACCTATTGACTTCCTTAGGCAAGAAACAAGCTTCTAAGTTTGTAGATAGAGCCATCCCACAAACACGTCCTGTCAATCTAGGAGATCTAGAACAATTTGATATTAGAGGCAAACTAGTTAGCATGGGATGGGTAGAGTTTCTAGAAAAACAAGTACCTGTATGCCCCATGCTGATAAAAGTCTTTTTCTCCAACCTAGTGATAGAAAAGGCAAGGTATGGTAATGACTTAGTTCTTCGGTCTGAAATCCTGGGAAAATCCATAGTAATCACCAAATCCCACATTAGAGATGAATTTGGGTTTCCTCTAGTAGGAAGATCATTTTATAAGATGTCCACACATCGTTTTCATGAGGAGTTTCCTTCTCATGAAATTGTGTCAACTATTTGTCCTGAGGATTATCATGGAATGATCCCCACCCAAAGCATCAAACTGTCAACCACTGCCAGGATCATGCATCTCATCATTTCGTATAATATCCTTCCTAGAGTAGGTCACTATGATGAGGACACCACTATGAGTTCTAGAGTACTTTTCTTTGCCATGTCTGACACTCCTATAGATGTTCCTGATCTTATGCTTAGGTATATAGCTGAAGTTCATGCCTCGAAAAAACAAGCCTTACCATATGCCTCAGTAATTTATCATTTCATATATGAAGCTGGGGTAAATAGGTCTAGATTTGAAATAGAGCCCATATCCAAACCCATAGATTCTTCCTCTCTCAGCCGCATGAAGATCAATGAAAATCAGCGCGGCAAAAGAACGCGAGGAGAACCTATGGAACAGCCTGAGCATAACACAAAGATGGAGGAAGACGAAGCTGGTGGAGGTTCATCATCTGGCACTTCCCTTACGCGTCTAAGTGATCTGGAGGATCACTTTGCTCAGTTTCACATCGGTCAGATGGAATGGAACAAAAGCACATCAGAACGTGTTGACCAGTACGGACAGCAAATAGATGAGTATGGTCATCAAGTTGATGAAATGTATGGGAGAGTGGATGAGATGTGGCAATATTATCAGTCGCATCTACCACCTCCTCCACCACCTGAGGACGAGTAGTTCTTTTTTGATGTATTGATGTTATTCGTCTTATGAACATGTATTTCACACCTAACTTTATATGTATTTGGTTGACTATGTTAACTGATGATTAGTAATGTTAGTGTTATTTTTTTGTATGCTTGCTATGTTTGATTTTTTTTTTGATGGATGACAAAAGGGAGAGAATTAGAAAATATATGCATATCGATAGGGGAGCACTAAATGAATACTTCATTTCATTATCCATATAGATAGGGGGAGAATTAAAAAATATATGCATATAAATAGGGGGAGCTCTAATTGAATACAATACTTCATTTCATTATCCATATTGATAGGGGGAGAATTAAAAAATATATGCATATAAATAGGGGGAGCTCTAATTGAATACATTACTTCATTTCCTTGATGCTTCCATGTATTCATTTAACAAGTGCTTTATAATAATTATCAGATACATTACTTCATCTTGATATTTATCGTCAATGGTTTGTCATCATCAAAAAGGGGGAGATTGTTAGCTAAAGGGTTCCTCCTTCATGCTTTATTCTCCTCATGATTATTTTGATGATAACAAACCTATTTAACAAGTGCTTGAAGTATGAAAATTGCAGGATCGATAAAAGACACGTCAAGCCTTATGTCTCTCGATCAATCTCCAAAATAGATCAATGCGTGCATCAAAAATGCTTTGGATAGCATGGAGAATCCTTTAAAGTTAAAGCACACTGAAGAACGAAGCCGGAAAACCAAGCGTGAAATGAGAGAGCCAAGATAAAATTTTCTAATTCTGGTTCGGTCGACCGAATGGTGTTAAGAAGTGGCAGCAGCCAATTCGGTCGATCGACCGAATGATGCGCAAAAGAGACAATAGCCGCAGAAGGCTGCGTCAGTTGACCGACCAAAGCCAAAATATGGCAGAATGCTCATCGGTCGACCGATCGATCGATCGGATGGCAAAGCGCGAGTCGCAGATATTGGCATCACTAATTCAGTCGACCGATTGGTAGACCGGATTCGGGATCGCCGAATCTCGCGACAGTCAGTCGACCGAATGGCGCATAATAGCTCCGATCAACCGATTGGTCGACGAATTGGAGATCGACAGTTTTGCGTCAACCGATCGACCCGTCGGTCGACCGATCAGTGTAAAAATCTCCCAATAAGCTAGCGATCGATTGGTCGATCGACCGGACATCTATAATGGTAAAATTTATGCCCGTTGATGCCTTGTTTCAGCTGGGATTATAAATACCCTCTTCTAACCTCTTTTGTACAACGTCTCTCAAATTTTTTGGATGGAGAAAGCTTCAAAGAGTGATTCAATAGCATCCTTCAACCTTCAAAGCGTTAAAGTTCATCCGCCTAAGTCTTGATCCCTTGCTGTCAAAAGAGTCTTCCTTCAAAGGGTTCATCAAGCCGATTAGGCGTAGAAAGAAGAAGCGTTTAAGTGTGATAAGCTGTCATTCCTCTCCTTGTAACAAGTTTTTGTTTTAATTTTGTTCTTCAACTCTTTGTATTTGAGTTTGAGTAAGACCTAGGTTGTTAGATCTTGTGTGGAAGTGGTTACCTTGTTGTGAAGGTGTAAAGCCACTTGTGTAAACTTAGTTTTGCTATGATTTGTTAAGTTGTCCCTTAGGGTTGAGGTGGAAGAGTGCTCTCGGTAAGAAGGCAGAGACTTCCGGGTGTGGAAGTGCCTTAGGTCGAGAGTGCGACTCTTCAAGTCAAAGTCCTCTTTGTAAGGGAAACAAGAATTAATCTTGTAAACCTAGTTTAGAAATCCTAAGCGGGGTGCTTAGGTAGTGGAGTAGGCATTAGGGCCGAACCACTATAAATAATTGTGTTAGCATTGCTCTCATTGTGCATTCATTTTTTATTTTCATTACTCGCTTTCGCATTTAGTTGTCAAATTATAACTTGCCTAAGTAATTTAAGAAAACAATTAAAATCGAATTAGGCAAAAAGAATTAGTCTAACATACTATTCACTCCCCCCCCCCCCTCTAGTGTGCCATTTTATACAACAGGCGGCTCCAAGAGAGGGAAGGGAGGGGCGGCGGCTCCTCTCTTCAATTATGCATGTCAACCTTAGGTTTAATGTATTTTAGTTTTAACATATTATAAACATCAAAACCTCTAGTCTTAAAGTGGGTGTACATCCTAGACTTCCAAAGACCAAAGTTCAATTCATCGAACCTAGGAGGTGTGGAAAAAAATGACTCTAGTGTCATTTTTAGATCGAAACAAAGTGTAGGAGAGATGGTAAAATCTCATACTATGACCCGCTCTGATACCAAATGTTGGTGAAATGGCCTACACTAGGAGGTGAATAGTGTGTTCGCTAAACTTTACGGTAAATTCGGTTTTAATCATTTTCTTGATTACTTAGGCAAGTGCTCAATTTAACAATATGAATGTGGAAGTGTGTAAATAACATAAGTGATCAAAACACAATATAGGCAATGCAAACAAGATAGATTTATAGTGGCTCGGCCCCAATGCCTACTCCACTACCTAAGCACCCCGCGTAGGATTTCCAAATTTGATTATGAGTGTTTTGATCCTTACAATGAGGAATTTAAATCGAAGAGTCTCCGCTCTCAACCTAAGGCACTTCCACATCCGAAAGTTTCCGTCTTCTTACCGAGAGCACTCTTCCACCTCAAACCCTAAGGTACAACAATCACTAATCCTAGTAAATCAATCTACCCGGTGGACTTATTCCTCAAACACAAAGGCTACCGCCCAATCTAACAAACCTAGCAACGTACCTAGGTTTACACAAGCTCAAATACAATGAAATAAACAATAAAATACAACATTAAATGGAGCAATAAATCAAACAACAAATACTTAGCTCCAAACGAAACTCCCTAGTCCTCTTGATGCCTTGAGGTGATGAATCGATGAAGCTTGAAGGCTATATTAAGGAGTTGAGAGATCAAACTAGGGCTTCACCAAAGAAGTGGCTCAATGAAGGCTTAGAGGGTGTAAAAGATGTCTCAATAGACTCAAAGGTTCCTTAGGAAGGCTCTCATGGCTTGTATTTATAAGCCATGAAGAGAGAGGCCAAGACACCTCATCCCAACGGGCGTATTTTTGCTCGTTGGCACTGCCTGGTCGGTGGCCAGCTGATGGCCGATCGACCAAACAGGCTATCCTCATAACGGGCTTTAATTCTGACATCTTCGGGATCAGTCTTAACCCATTTTGAGCAACATCCCTACGAGATTATCGGGCGGCATCATCACCAATCACCCCATATCCTGCAATATATACATACACGACACACCTCAGGTACAAGAGATTTCAATTTCTATTACCTCCACCTCGAACATATTCTGACTTGAGTGTCGGACTGCCTTCTACATGCCCCCCCTTCCCCCCTCACCGGAGTTGCACTTGACCAGAAGGCGCATCGGATCAGACCGCATCGCTCAAACTGCAGGCAAGAACAACAACATTATATTCTCTGGTCTAATTTATGGTAACTCAAGCTTCTTCCTAAATCCTTACCTTTCTTTGGAAATTACTACATGGTCGGGTACCTACCAGAGCTTATTTACACCATATAGGCCTTATTTCTTTTTTTGAGTGCCCCTTTTATCAAAACTAAACTGAATCCATCAATCATTTATTCTTTTTTTGCCCATACATTTCCTTTATGTGGTCTCTCCTCCAATCTAAAATTGGTCTAACTCTTTGACTTAGAAATCTATGGTTAGTTGGTGGTTGGTTAAAGTTGCCAAAAAAAATCAAATCGGGATGTTTCCTATAAAGATTTTACTTGATGTTATATTTTGGTTCACTTGGCACACAAGGAACGAAAAGGTTTACCTTATTAGGTAGCATTCCCCTAATAGCCTTATGATGAAAATTATTGCTTTCACCGCTCGAATTACTAATGCCCAAGTTCCTAAGGGCTCTTATATATCAATTACTACTTTGGCAGCTCCTTCTAAATGGATTCCTGATGGCTCATGTTGTGATCTGCAGGCAGGTTCTAGTTTCATGGCCAGGGACAAGATGAGAATTTGTTTCTACATTACTAGCACATATCTGAAGAACATCTACTCTCCCGCACTCTCGGAATTGCTCTTGCAATTTTTCATGCTTTACAATTTGCTTCACGCCAGAACTTTACTTAAGTTATCATTGAATCAGACTCTAAGTTGCTTACACAAGCAGCTCAAAACCAATGCCAGATACCTTCAAGATTGAGATCTATTGTTAAACATATTCAGTCTCCTATTAAAGAACTTTCTTATTGTATTATTTTTTTCTATTTTAGTGACTATAACAAAGCAGCCCATTAGGGGCGCTCCTTATAACGAGGCAACAAGTCCTTTATGTAATGGGGGGTGCTCCTTGTAATAAATTAAAACACGGGCACTCTAGTATAATAAATCAACAGAACAATCAATTTTACCATTGCAAAAGAACTCAAATATATTTTATATTTTTCTTAACTGCAGGAACCAAAATAGGAGTGCCGTAACCTAAAATATAATATACATTGCCCCTTTTACTTTAGGGAAAATTAATGAAAATGTCATGAACTATTGAGTTTTTAACAAATCCGGCTCATATTTTTATTTGTAACTAATTTATACTCGAACTTTCATTTTGGTATCAATTGTATACTCCTGTCAGCTAAGTGTTAAAGTGTTTGTTATATGCTGACGTAGACTGCACAGTCAGCATAAATAAATTAATTTTTTATTCAAAATTATCTCGTCATCAAATGATCCACGTCTGCAAGATCAGTTAAAAATATATATTAAAAAACTCTTCAATGTCACGTTAGCCATACCTTAAAAAAAGGAAAAAAAATTGAAGAGATTTTTAATATTTTTTTTAAATTGGTCTTGCTGGCGTGGTTTATTTGATGACGAGACAATTTTGAATAAAAAATTGATTTATTTATGCTGACCGTGCAGTAACTACCGTCCACGTCAGTATATAACAGACACTTTAACACTTAGCTGACGAGAGTATATAATTAATACCAAAATGAAAGTTCGAGTATAAATTAGTTATAAATAAAAGTACGAGCCGGAATTGTTAAAAACCTCAATAGTTCATTATATTTTCTTTAATTTTTTCTTTACTTTGTTGCAGGAATATTTTCAAGCATTGGAAATTAATGAAGAAAAATATTTCAATAATTTAATCATGTTCATTTATTTTTTTCCTTGCCGTGTGGAGAAAAAAATTAAACACAGAAGAGAGAGAGAGAGTTGGGTTTCGCAGGAAGAACTCTCACAAGAGGGTATATTCCGTGCGTTGATCCTCCTCTGCTTACCTCTTTTAAACGCAAACTGCAAAGTAAACGACGCGCAGTCTTTGTTTCTTGCTCCTCTCCTGCGATTTCAGGTATATTCTTCCTCCTAGTTTTGATTTGATTTCGTGCCACGGCACTCGGTGGCTCCAATTGAGCATGATTTGTTGAGATTTCTCTATTTTCTTTCGGGTATTTGTACCAATATATGGTCTTTCTGCTTCATTTTTTCTCTGTGAATGCTAGGGTTTTTTGCGGTGACATTTGTTCTTGAGCCCGATGCGCTGGTTAAAAATCTTACTTTTCGTATGTTTTCCTCCCAAATATGTCATCTTGAAGACTTCTGTTCGGGAAGCTCCTTGATCTTGTAAGGGTTGTCTACTTTGGCGGTGAATTTGGCACTGTCATGGCTATGTTTTCCATCTCGAGAGTTTTTTCTTCCTTTGGACATGCGATGTGAATCCTGAAATTTTCGTGGATTATTGTTTAAATAAATATCAGATTTTGTTTCCTTTTTCCATGTGAAATTTCTGCTTTTGATGACTTCATCAGGGACTTGTGCGTGTTTTCATATACTGCTGGATCTGGAAGTAATGTCCCTTTAGTTTTACATGAAAATGCAGTTTGTTGCAATTATATTGTTATACTACTTTTATTGTAAAAAAAAAGATTGTTAGATGTGCTCTTTCTAAGTAAACTTCATGGGACAGGACAAATCAATAGAATTTCTTTTTTCTAAGTAAACTTCATGGGACTTTTAAATGAAGATGGAAATTAATTTGATGCTGTCTAATTGAGCTTCTTTCTTTTTGATAAAACATTTTTTGTCCTTAAAGGTGAAAAAAAGATTTTTATGTTTTTTTTATTTCTATTTTACAGTAACATCCTTAGGTCTAACCGTCTAATCTTAGTTGCTGATAGATTATAGTATGCTTTCCTCTTAGATGGATTAAGTAATTATCATGAGCATTTTTCCCCTTAAAACTCTAGCTGCTGCACCTTTCTAACTAATTATTTGAACTTTATAAGGAAAATTTATCAATAGTTTTTTTTAATAGATGTTGTTGGTATAATTAGTTTCACTAGACATCTGACTATAATACTTTTTTTGTTGATAATTGCAGAACTACCTTATGCTGTCATTGTTGTTTCATATTCAAGGTTGTTTGTATTGTGTCGCATGGTGTTCAATCATCTTGCTACCCGAAATTCTCTAACAACTGCAAACTAGCTTTGAGGTGGTATCTGCTTTCAGCCTGCAAAATGGATTAGGCTGTACTGTATAGAAGTTGATCTTGTAGAACAGTCTCAGCTCTCCTAGTAATAAACTTTTCCAGCTACTATCAAGCTTATTTGATTAGGACATATAGAAAATTGTATATGGAGAGTCTGGTGCCACATTCAGGCTCAGTAAAGCAGTTGTCTACTCGCAAAATTTCTTCAAATAATTCTCAGAAAGATTTGTGGTTTATATGCAAACAAGGGTCTTTAGCTGAACTCGATTCAGCTTTGTCACTGAAGAAGAATGGGGGAAACATCAATGTGAGAAATGCATTTGGTCTTACTCCTCTTCATATTGCAACGTGGAGGAATCATGTGCCCATTGTGAAGAGGCTTCTTGCTGCTGGTGCTGATCCTAATGCAAGGGTATGCATGTTATCCAGATGCTTTTTTTTTCTAAACATTGCCTCTTCATCTGGTGCTGATCACTTGCTGGGGGGCATGGTAGATTATAATGTTCTTACAAGTAAAATTCTAAAATTCTTGCCATTTGTTGTTCTAAATTTATAGTTTTTGGTCAACAACCAGACTTAAATCTATGCTTTGTTCTTGGGATCTTATATTTGTTTAATATATTCAAATCCCTTAGATAAACCTATTGATTTTCAGGATGGGGAGTCAGGATGGAGCAGTCTCCACAGGGCACTTCATTTTGGTCACCTTGCTATAGCTAGTGTTCTTCTACAGGCTGGTGCATCCCTCACTTTAGAAGACTCTAAATGTCGTACTCCTGTCAATCTTCTTTCTGGACCTGTATCTCTGGCTGTTGGAAATACATTTGATTCAGGTACTTATTTTCCTTCAAGAGTTTAAGATAATTGAACTAATTCTTTTACCTGTAAAATTGGTATTACCTGTTAGCTATCAAATATTTTTTCAGGGAATTCTTATATTCTTTGTCGGGTGAGTTCATGCTTGTTGTGTTGTTTTTTCATACATGCTAAAAAAAAATCATTTTGTCCACTCAACAATTTCTTCCAGTATCATTATTTAATTGTATCTTCATTCTTCTTATTTATGTGTCATTCTAGTTGCCACGGAAGTTTTTAGTTGGGGAAGTGGGACAAACTATCAGCTGGGAACAGGAAATGCTCACATCCAGAAGTTGCCATGTAAAGTTGATGCACTTCAGGGCTCTTATATTAAGAAAATTGCTGCTTCCAAGTTCCACAGTGTAGCAGTTGGTTCTGATGGAAAACTCTATACATGGGGATTTGGAAGGGGGGGTCGGTTAGGCCATCCTGATTTTGATGTTCACAGGTATCTGGTTACTCTACTATTTATTGCCTATTCTGAAATTCATATAACCGGGGGCAAACACAGTCTGTTATGAGTATAACCGGGGGCACTACGGTATGAAAAACCGGTATACAGTATACTGTTGGTACCGGGTGTACCGATACATGCCGGGAGGTATGCCTGGTATTGGGTTTGTACCGCCCGGTATAGGTGGTACCCACCCGATATTAGGTGGTACTGTTCAGTATGCCCATACCTTGATGTATTTGACTACTTAAATTAAGAATTTTATGGATGTTTTTCATCATTTCTTGGTAAAGTATGGTATTTTATAGCTTTAAACTTTATTTTAAACTCCAAATTTGAAGATCAAAGTGAAATTTAACAATATTTGAGTTCAAAACTATCCCGATAAAATATCGTACCCCTTTTCGGTACAAAATCCGAGATTTTGAACCGTGATTTGTGAACATGCTTAAGCAAATAAATTTAGGCTTGTATAAGATTGTTAAAAGAGGACAACTGATGAACTACTTAATATATGTGTATATGTATAATACTAAATGCATAAACAATTCTATAAAATGGATGTTCATTAACTGATCACCACAAGCATTAGTGCTAATCTCTGTTCAAGCTCATCTTGATTGATTCATGCTTGTATATTTATTTATC
The DNA here is from genome assembly GCA_034359265.1 of Canna indica. Taxonomy (NCBI): domain Eukaryota; kingdom Viridiplantae; phylum Streptophyta; class Magnoliopsida; order Zingiberales; family Cannaceae; genus Canna; species Canna indica. The sequence goes on from CP136893.1 coordinate 45,165,732, forward strand.
ATATCGAATGAATATAAGCGGCCTATTACAAAAATGGGTGGTTAACAGCTAACTTGGTTCATTTTCATCCCTAATTCTGGTGTTGTTTACCATTGGAAGGCAATTTTATTTGTTATTTGAAAGTTTGTAGCAATATCAAAAATGTATATATGTAATTTTATTTATTAGTTTCTAGTTGAGCAGTTGAGCGAGAAATGTGTTATGTTGGTGTATAGGATCTTCATTCGGTATTATCCTAAACTATTTTATGTGAAGTTTAAGTATGATGTGTCTTTATTTAGCCTAGAAATGAATTCTTATAATGGTTTCCCATTGCCATGCTTTGTTCTATTGTGAAGTGGTCAGGCTGCTGTGATCACTCCTCGACAAGTCATGTTGGGGTTGGGTTCTCGTCAAGTGAAAGTTGTTGCAGCTGCTAAGCATCATACAGTAATTGCCACAGAGAGTGGGGAGGTCTTTACTTGGGGATCAAACAGAGGTATTCTGTTCTTTCACTTGATTCAGTTTGCTGATATGATAAACATGTGCTTTGGTGCTGATAAAGAACTGTTTCCTTGTTATCATCATACTTAATCTCATTTTTCCCATTTATCTCTTATCTCAGTTATTGCTATATTTTCGCTCTCATCTGATCAGGACCTGAGAGCTAATGCTAGGTTCATGACATTCAGCTTTTAGAATGAGTTCTTATTGGCTCTGGTATAAATATTACACGCAGAGGGTCAGCTTGGCTATACTTCTGTTGATACACAGTCCACACCAAGGCGAGTTGGTTCCCTAAAAGCAAAAGTAATTTCGGTTGCTGCTGCAAGCAAACATTCTGCTGCAGTTGCTGAGTCTGGTGAAGTTTTTACATGGGGCTGCAATAAGGAAGGTCAGCTTGGTTATGGTACCTCCAACTCAGCCTCAAATTCCTTACCAAGAATGGTTGAATACTTGAAAGGGAAAGTCTTCAAAGAAGTTTCTGCAGCAAAGTATCATACAATAGTCCTAGGAGCTGATGGTGAGGTAAGTATCCGTCCAGATGTTTGTAACAAGCTAACAATAACAAGATCAAGTTCGCTAACCCCTAATGGGAACAATGGTAAATAATTATAAGTCAGCTAAGATTGCCAACAAATATTATGGGAAGCAACTACAATGAACATGTAAATAAATTAAATGTTTCATAGTAGTTAGTCTATACTGTTTCCGCTCTTTCCAGCTAGCTTCCTGCAAGTTACAATATATTTTCTTCACCAAATATTTGTCACTTTTAACATCACTTAGCAAACCCTACTTTTCATAGTGATGATTGTTAAGGGTATAGAAGTATAGGTTACACACCTTTCCTAATGGCTGAAGCTTTTCGGATAAAATGATCATCCAATGAAATTTTAATATCATAGCAAGAGGTCTTGTATCTAACTTTTGACAAAATCAGCTTAAAAAGCTATACATGCCAATTAAATTAAAACAACTAATGTCTTGGGCTTGGGCTACTCTAGTCTATCTACTCGCCACACTTGAGGGGAATGTTAACTGTTAAGAAGATAAAAAGTATAGTTTTGATCTTTTCTAGCTTTTGAGGTGGAATGGTATTTACCAAAAAGTTAACATGGTATTTGAGCAAGAGATCCTATCTTCTCAATCATGCTGAAGTCGTGCATAAATATAGATCCCATAGTTTAGTTAAGTCAATCCATGTGTTGGGTTTACTTTAGTCCAACATACCTATCTGCATGTGAAGAAGAGTTTTAGAATATATAAATATAGGTTGCAGCTTTCCTAACAAGTTAAGCTCTTGGGATAAGTAACCCAATCAAATCTTTACATTGTCCAAGCAAGACTGCAAGAGCTCTTGTGTTTCAATCCTTTTGGGTACACATTTATATAATTAAATTAAGGAGTCCACATTTTAGGCTTGGGCTAATCTAGTATAGTCTACATCTCACACATAAGATTGGGTTTCTTTCCTACTGGTTTAAGTTTTTAGATGGAATGACTTGATAAAAAAGTTGCAAGTGGTCACGCTTACATACTTTCCATCTCTAACCTGCCAATGCTTGTTGTCCAATCTGTACATGTGATTCATTCTATATTTTTGAGCAAGGTCTACAAGTGGTCTACTTGTTATATATGCCATGCTACCAATTTCATAGCCTGAGATAAATTTCAGATCATGATGCCCTGTTGCCTATCCTGTTGGTCCAACTTGAAACTAATGCCCATTTCGAACATCTATACAAATGAATTATAGCACCACAGTTTCATTTCAACTAGTGGTGCCTAAATTTTGGAGTTCCGTTGTCATCTTGAACTTACTAAATTATTTCTGTTTGCTTATGATATTGTTGTTTGTTACCTTATTTTCTTGCAGGTGTTTACTTGGGGTCATAGGCTTGTCATCCCAAGACGTGTTATTATTAGCAGAAATATAAAGAAAAGCGGAAATGCACCACTCAAGTTTCACCGAATGGAGCGGCTTCATGTTATCTCAGTTGCTGCTGGAATGGTTCATAGCACAGCCCTTAGTGATGATGGTGCTCTGTTTTATTGGGTTTCCTCGGATCCTGACTTAAGATGCCAACAGGTATGATTATTCATGATTAGCTTGTTCCTGCAATAAAGATGTCAAAATAGGGAATGGAAGCTTGTGATCTTTGCAGTTCTGTGCATCTGTTCATTTCTTTTCTTTTTCTTAACTTCTCTTTTCTTTCACATTTAGCTTTATTCAATGTGTGGAAGGAATATCGCTAGCATTTCAGCAGGAAAGTATTGGACTGCTGCTGTTACTACAACAGGAGATGTGTATATGTGGGATGGGAAGAAATGCAAAGATGAGATTCCCATTCCAAGTCGCTTGAATGGTGTTAAAAGAGCTACTTCAGTTTGTGTTGGTGAGACACATTTGTTAGCTCTTTGTGCTCTTTATCATCCTATTTATCTTCCCTCATCAGAGATCCCTGCATCAAAACCAATAGAAGAGGCCAATGGTGAAGTGGAGCATGTAGATGATATTCCTTTTAATGATATTAATGTTGAGAACCCTAGCACCATTCCGAATGATGATGTTTGTAGCAAGAATAAACCAAGTCTAAAGAGCTTATGTGAGAAAGTAGCAGCAGAATTTTTGGTAGAGCCAAGAAATGCTATACAACTATTGGAAATTGCTGACTCTTTGGAGGCTAATGATCTTAGAAACTATTGCGAGGTACTTTCTTATATCTTTCTCTGCTCACTAAATTGAAATAAGATTTGGTGCTCCCTTTTTCCCATGTTTCATGATCTAAAAGTTAAGTGTCATGCAGGAAATAGCTATACGCAACATTGATTATATCCTCACTGTCTCGGCAACGGCAATTGCATGTGCCTCACCTGATGTTTTGGTAAAGCTTGAAAAACTACTTGATACAAGATCTTCGGAGCCCTGGAGTTATCGATGCCTTCCTACACCAACAGCTACTTTCCCTGCCATTATCAATAGTGATGAGGAGGATAATGAGAATGGATGTTTTAAACTTAGAGACATTGGTGAAAATGTACTTAAAAGGCATGAGGGCTCAAGAGTTGATTTATCCCCCAAAACTGATTGTATTACTGATCAAGCTGCCCTGAAAAAAGTTAGAATGCTTAAGAAAAAATTGCAGCAGATAGAGATCCTTGAGGCTAAGCAATTGAATGGGCATCATCTTGATGACCAACAAATTGCAAAGCTTCAAACCAGGTCTTCACTTGAATATGCACTTGCAGAGCTAGGCTTTCCACTTGAAACAGAGTCTAACTCATCATTTTCTGGCTTATCAGATGCAAAGGGGAACAAGAAGGCAGAGATTTCCAGAAAACAGAGGAGAAATAACAAACAGAAGGCAACAAAATCTGAAGTTCTATCAGCAGATACTGAAATTGAAGTATGTGAAGAACAGAATTCTGTTAAAAAAATTCCAGTTGACAAAACTCTTGAAGTTCCTCAACATGTGGTAATCTCGGATTTCTCTTTGTTATCACCTTTTATTTAATCTCTTTAGTAGTAACTTTATCTTCTCCTCTGTATTGAACCTTGAAAGGTAAGTTCATGTTACAAAACTTATCTTCTGAATGTTTTATCTTGATTTTAAAAATTCTCAGTATGAAGCTCCTTATTTTCTCCCCTTTATTATTATTCTTTTCTTTCTAGATTTACTTCAACTATCAGTTTCATCTACTTAAAACATTTTTTTCTGGAAACACCTAAAACTTGATCCGGGGTTTGATACATCATAGTTTTTGTCAAGTTTCACTTTATTGTTAAACATATCCAAGAATACCCTTTCTGAGTCCTTATGAGAATATTCTGAGATTCCATATTGGATTTGATTGTCCCAGTTGCCAGATGTTTCCAGTCCAGTATTGGATTTTATCATATATATTTGAACCACCTGTAACTGGTGGGTGGGTTTCAGTGGATCCTGTGGTTCAGTACTGATGCTCCCAGAAATAGAGTTGATTGTGGCTCTTGGTTTGCTGACTGCTTGATCAGAATTAATGCATGTGAATTTATTGTCATAAATTTTCTTGGGAGTTGCTTGAATTTGGTTATATTATCAAAAGCCATAGAACAGTGTCTTCTAATGCTTCTTTGAAGGAACTTCAATTTATAACTTTCATATATGCTTATAATTATGACAGAACGTAGCTGTAATGCTCATTATACTTCACTACCAGATATGAGGTTCAGAATGTTAAGATTTAGTACCTCAGCTGTAATCTTTGCTTGTTCATTTTTTTTTTTCTTGAAATAAAATTGGTGTCTATGACAGGAAAATCTTGTAGATGTTGATGCTATCAGTAGAAGAATAGTTATTGAAGATTCTTCGTTCCAGAACCAGAAAACAAGTTGTTTATCTCATGCTAATAAGATTTCCCAGTGCATAACACCAAAGAAAAAGAACAGGAAAGGTGGTCTGTCAATGTTTCTGAGTGGTGCTCTTGATGATGCCCCAAGAAATGCTCCTCCACCAACTCCCAAAAATGAGGGACCAGCGTGGGGTGGTGCTAAATTTATTCAAGGACACACTTCTCTCCGTGATATTCAAAATGAACAGAGAAAAAAAGTGGAAACGGTTCCTATCATCTCTAAGAGTGGACCTGAAGATCTAACAGAGTCTGCAAACAGTGGAAAGGTTCCATTAAGTTCATTCTTGCCTAACATTATAAGCCCAATAACTATCATCCCAGCAGGAGTTCCAGCATCTGAAAGTGAAAAGAGCACGCCTCCTTGGTCATCATCAGCAACTTCACCTAATCTGAATCGGCCATCATTAAGGGATATACAGACACAGCAGGTACACAGTATAAGTAAAGTTGTTACCTTTTTTCTAAAGCCACTATTGTTATTACAATTTTGAATGTTGACTTGTTGACTTGATTACTCTCAATTAGGTTTGTAATTAATTCAGTATTGTATCATAGCACAAGGTTGTTAGATACTTTGGTTTCAACAAGTTAATTAGATGTGTCCACTCTAATGAAGGCCTGTTTGGTTGAGAGCAATTGCCCCCAAATGGCTGCAAATAGGCCCAAAATTGAATTGGCCTTTTGTGGCCACTTGCATCCAACCAAACAGGTCTAGTAAATCTCAACTATCCGGGCACAAAGATGGGCACAAGCAAACAAGCAACCAAGCAATAGTGTCATGAAAGGTGCTAAAAGCAAACAAGTTCCTTACATACATCAGATGGGCACAAAGAGCTGTTTGCTTGTGTGAATGCCTTACATGAAGCTTTGACCCAGTACCTTCTTGCCTGAGGACAAACATGCTGATGCAAAGGCATCGTGGGTTTGCATTGCAAGTGACCACATCTGACTATGATGGCAAGTAAATATGCCTTGCTTCTGCTTATTTTCCCTCTTTCCCCAATTTGTTTCTTCTTTCTACTTTTTACTCTCCCTGCTACTTTTCTTTTCTCCATATTTTTCTTCTCTTATTCCTCTTTCTTTCAACTTCTTCCTCTTTCTACCTCTTACTTCATCCTCTCTTTGATATAGTTGTTTTCTATCCTTGGCAAATCGGACACGCATAATCAAGAACTTCCAAGTTACTAGCTGCTTATCAGTATATTTCTTACATATATGATATATCTCATCTATACATACTATTGGTTAGATATTTATATTTTGAATGTCACAGTAATTTAATCCCAACAAGCACTAGGTGATGTACTAGATTGTTAAATACATGCTTGCAAAAGGTCATGCTTTTGTAAGACAGTAATTGCAATGTTTTTTTGGTCATTATGAATATAATTTAGTACAATATTATGCTAATTATTTTCGTATAAATGAATCTAGTCTATCTAGATTCTTCAACTTGCAACTCATTTTGTACAATGATTCAGCATTCATTTCTCATATGTAATGATCTCAATTAATATTTTAATATAGAACTCAAGTTTGACATATGATTTGACAAATTACCATATCAATAGGGGTATCCGAACTGTTACGACTTGAATGAAATGGATTTTTTTTCAAAGTTTCTGAAACCAAACTGAATTTTGAAATTACTTGGTTTTGTTCCCATTGTTACAAAACTATATCTCATGGGGTAAATTTTCATTTCCACAGGAGAAAAGACACCTGAGTCTCTCACACAGCCCTAAAACCAGAGTATCAGGCTTCTCAGTATCTTCAACAGGCTCACCTTTAGAGGCTGGTGCTTCGAAAGATTCAGTTCCAAACCGCTGGTTCAAACCGGAGACTGATGCTCCATCATCTATCCGCTCTATTCAGATTGAAGAGAGGGCAATAAAGGACCTTAAGCGCTTCTACAGCTCTGTCAAACTGGTGAAACCTCAGCAGCAAAGATTGTGATATATAGGAACTTGAATTTTCTTCCTTCTTTCTAGGTAGACATGTAAATCTGTACAGAAACTGCAATTTCCTTTGCTTCACAAGGTATCATCAAATTGCTAACATAAGTATACTCCCTGCTATTTGTTTTTGGATTAATTACGCTATATATCCTGAACTTTAGGAATTTTCCCAATTTTGATCCGAACTTTTATTTGTATCAATAGTATACTCCAATTTTCAATTTGTCTCAATTATATCCTAACGTTAACTAATCGTGAGTTTTGTCGTTTGATGGATGACGTGGCACGTACCGGCAGCAGAGTCATCACATTAAGTTAGAATAAAAAATGGGACGGATGACGTGGCATTACATACCTTCCCTCCTTCCACCCCATTGGCCTTCTTCTTCGTCTCCACTGGCAATACCGATCGCCGGCGGAGCCAGATACGCTGCCACACTGTTCGCCCTCAGGCCGGTGGACTTCACATCGAACACAATATTCACGTAGTTGGATTGCCTCGGGCTCAAAATTATTGCGATGCCGTTGATGTTCCTCACCATGGAGTAGAAATCTGTGCGATTGAACTTGGAGCCCCTCAGCGTCGGATTCCACGACGACTGCAGGCTGCAACGAGTATATCTACGCGTTCGGCAGGTTCATCAGGCGTGGTGTAATGGAGATGTCACCGGAGTTGAGGCCGTGTGAGTGTCGCGAGAAGACCTCGAATCGGGAGCTCGTCGACTTGCGCACCGTCACATAGAGTTTTCCGTCGTCGTCGAGCTTCGCCTCGGTCTGTAGCGGCTCTATGCTATCGAGCGAGATGATGTAAGAGTCAACCCGGAAGGAGATGATAGAGCAGGCGTTGTCTCGAAAGTACTCCATGATGAGGAGCTTGGCGCCTCTGTACTCGAACAGAAAGAGCATGAGCTTGTACCAGATGATGCACTGGAGCACGACGATCTGCACCATGAGGTTGCTAGAGTCACTGTTCAATGTTGTCTCCTTGTCCACCTAGAGGTCCTTCCTCCTGCATGGCCACAAACCAACTCTATATGATACAAACCAAGTTCACGAGACTCCCTCCCTGCCTCCCCTTCATGCCCACACCACAAGCTTCCTTTAACTAATAGAAAGCCTTGTTTTACTTGCCTCTCTCTCATTCTTCATTAATCTTGATTTAGCTAGATTTCCAAAGATTTGGAGTTGTCTTATTGCATGTTGAGACACGGTCAAGTCAAGAAATACCATGATTGAATATCCAAAGTTGTAAGCTTGAAGGGCGTAATTATAATAAGATTAACAATAGGATTTACATTGAAGACCATGTGGTCCTCCAGAACCTTCACACAAGGGTTCACAAGGTTCCTTTACAATCTTGTGAACTAGGAATCTCTCGTTGCATGTCATGCAACATTCGACCTATTCAAGACAAAACAGAGTCCGAAATCCCGGTCTCTTGTTTGGACGCATAGCAAGACATAGAGGAAAGAGTGCTCTTATTTTCGCTTGAAATTGCTCATGTGAGAAGAAAGACAAGGAAGATATACACTTTAAAGCCGGACAATGATGGTTTAATCCACAAGGAGATGACACATGTCGCCTCATTCTTGGTTTCCTCGCCCACGTCACCGCAGCAACAGCTTAAATAACAGTGGACCTGAGTCTTTTGGCACTCATCCCGCATTTCTTCCATAACCACTCCTTTATTCCTCTTCCCTTCCTTCCTACCTGGATTGGAAGAGAGAAGAAAGAGCACCATCTTGATATGGGAATTCTTTGAGCATTGTTTTCTCTCAGTGTTTTCTCTCAGCGTTGTGAATTTGTGATCTCATTCTTGTCATTGGGTCCTCGTAGTTCTCTTGGAAGAAGCCAATTCCATAAGGGGAAGCAGAGCTCCTCTGCACACAGAGTTAATGGAGGCCGCCGATACACTTCGCGTGCAGCGACACGCTATCGTGCACCAACATGATGTGGGGATGAGGACGCAGGGAGCAAGGCGAGCGCCATGGCTGAGGCAACCCATCATTTTCCCCTGATCCCCTTGATAACCGCTAGGGTTCCTCCATGGTGAGTGCCGGGTCGAAAATTTCTATGGCAGGGAAAAAATTTCTAAGCTCGAGATCTTTAGGCGGCTTCCTTGAGGTTGTGACTGAACAAGAAGACCAGAAGCCAACAACAACCCTAAGACGACGACTGTGGGTCCGTTCAAGTTGTGTCACTTATAAATTTTTTATTCTAACTTAATGTGATGACTCCGCTACCGGCACACGTACGCAATGCCACGTCATCCGTCAAACGGTAAAACTCATGATTAATTAACATTAGGATATAATTGATACAAATTAAAAATTAGAGTATACTATTGATATAAATAAAAGTTTGGGTCAAAATTAGGAAAACTCCTAAAGCTTAGGATATATAATATAATTAACCCTTTAATTTAGGATATATAGTGTAATTAACCCTTTGTTTTTTGTTATGGCAGCAAGGGAGTACCTTTATTTTTTTTAGCATGTCTTTTAAATCCAAATAAAGCATACATTTAAGCAATTTGACGAATGTCTGTTTATAAATTGCTCGCAAGTATTGACAATATATTATATGCTCATTGTTTATTTGTAGCTTTTTATTTTTTCTCAATCTTTTATTGGTATCAGCTGGTTGGTTTGTAGTTCTGCATGAGTGTTTGCATGGTGGGTTTTGATTGGATGAAACCAAATTATATGGAATATGATTAGATAAAGAATAAAACAGATAAATAATATCATTTTCTTGGTTGACATTAGGAACCATGAGTAGCTATTGATTGTTTAGTTAGCATGAGGATAGAAAATTGATCGAAATATTTTTGCTAACAATATTGAATATTTATACTCAAAATAATTAACAGTATAATTTATTATAATTAGTAACAACAAATTAAAAGTATGAGCTACTGTAAAATAAATTTCAAAAATCTGATATTAGTTTCTTTCATTTCACATCATGACCCATTCATCTTATCATCCCATTTCAATTTCTCTACCATCCATCTGTTGTGTTCACTCGTTCCATTTGTTCTCGGGTATTTTTGATGATTTTAGAATTATTTTCAGATTTTTGTGTATGTTATATGTTTGTTTTGCATATGGCACATAGGACAAAGGAGCCCTCATCGCCTGATGGTCTCTTCACTCGCATTGGTCGAATGCACACATCCAATTTCAAACATCGCTATGTGGTGCAAACATGTGTTATCCAAAGTTTCGCAATTACGAGATTCATTACATTCTAAGCGACATGGGTTAGGTCGACTTTGTAGATAGGACTTCTCTAGTATGTCTTGTACTTATTAGAGCATTCTTCACAAACATGATGATCGAGGGCCTAAGATGGCTATCTGACTATAAGGTCCGAAGTTCAAAGCAAACCTGTTGTGATCTCAGGGCATTGTGATCTTAGCTATGCCCTGAGGGGTTTATTCTATGCTAGACTCGTATCTAGTGAACTCACAATCCAATCTGTGTCTATCTATTTCTATCCCTTCATTAAATAAAGAGAGAAAGTTAGAAAGAGATAAACACATGTTGGATGCGATAAAAATCACCCTAGCGTGCTTTTCAACTACTTATTAAAGGCATTCGTACCTATTTAATGAGACCGACTGAATGTCTTTGTCCTCCTAGCTACTCTCTTGATCTCCTTAATGAAGCATGCCATCATTTCTCATAATATTCTACTTCTTACTAGTGATCCTATATCTTATATTCCATCATGACTTGTCATGACCTCCCAAATTATAGACCTACTTGGCATTATTTTGAACTACATGATCGAGTGTCATTGTTTGTCCAGGAAAGCCTTATGCTTTGCTTCTTTGATATTGGTCTTTGTGATCCAGTGCTGCCATGAAACAAGATTTCTTTATTAATATTCTTGATAATACCCATAGGCCTAAGGTTTTTGACCTTAGATATCATCGTTTTAATTATAACAAATAAGGTTCTAACGCTTATAGTGAAAATATTTTTCAGGTGTAGGTACAATAAGCTCGCAATGATATTGAATAATTCAAGAAATCGGTGGAAATAACATTAAAAGAAAATTAAAGAATTAGTATAGAAAGGTTTTGGAGTTTAGAAATTTTTATGTAATTCCTTAGTACCATTTGGTGATGATTCTACTTGATTTCTACTCAAACCAATCATTAAAATCATAGTTTTGGAAAATACCTAATAATTGTCGTCAGAAAGCAATTTGGCTAAAGTCTAGCTAATGCTTGATCAATCAAGCATTGACGATTGATTGCATAAGGGCTAATTTTCTATTTTTATATAGCTTGGCCTATCCGAGTCACATCCCTTCCATATTCTATATAAGGATCTGTTTTCCCTTGTTAGACTCTTCTTAATCACATTGAGTCGTCCTACTAAGTGTTTGGAGTTTCACTTGGGAGATCTCAGTAATAATATCTTTTGAGAACTTTAATTTAAGCGCTGCACCATGATTGAAGCCTTACTAATGCAAGAATCATCATTCTATGATATCGAGGGAGCTAAGAGGAAGTCAAGAAGAGCACTACATTTGTATTTTACACTCCTTATGTTCATCTTTACTTGTTTTTATTTCATTTTGTTGTTTTCATTTGCTTACCACATGAGACATAGGGTTTACATTTTTGTTGAGTGATGTCCTTGGTGATAAGGCATAATTCCACTTATGTAATTCTAATTAGATTTGTGTTTCCTTTTCTTAAGGTGAAAGTTGTAATTCCTCCGGAATCATTCTTACTAGTAGATTTATGTTACTTAAAAATCATAAGGTGAGTGTTTATGTAAGGATTTAGTTAAGGGTTCGTGGAACCATTGTATATCTCGTATTAGCATTGATTCATTGGGTGTGTTTTCATGTTTAACTTATTTGCTTACATTACTTAATTGTCATTTGGGTATACTTGCACTTGCTTGACATTGTCTTTAACAAAAAAATAGTAACTTTATGTTGCAGCAGGTAATTGCAATAACCCAATAGAGTTCTCTAGGTTCAATCATTCACTTAAAAGATGTTGATTGGCAAAAATAAATTAAGAATGGAATAGTATTTCATGTGGTTTATCTTTTTTTATGTTTATTTACATATTTGGATATGGAATTGGTGACATTAGGAATTAGATTAAAAAATTATTTATTTAAAATTTATATACTTTTTAGTGATTCTAAAATTGATATATAAATTGTTATCATTCTAAAATTAATTTATGGTGTCTATTTTGTTTCACACATTTTGCCATATTTGAATTTATTATTATATATATTGTTTTTTCAATACTGTTAATAGAAACGTTTTGACCACTTATCGTATACCTAAACTATAAGGTCAACTTAGAAGCTTCACGAAACTGATTTTGATTTTGAAAAATATTAAAACTATATTGATTTTTTTTAAATAACCCAAAAATATGCTTTTGTATAATTCCTGTAAAATTATCAACCAGATTCAACTGTTAAAAGAGCCATTTTTATTTCCATATTCATGAATTATAACCATTTTCCATTCTGAGTCAACGTAGATGTACATGATATACACTATATTATGTACACAAACAATATATATACGGGTACCCAAAGCTCATGATCCAATGTCCAAGTACTCATAAGAGCCACACAACAGATACAAATAAATTTCTGGAATACAGATTTAAAATAATTAAACCTATATATAAAAATCTGACAGATGGAAATGCCAAGTACTAACAGTATATATTATGAACCAACCCCACTATCTAGCATCTTACAACATCAACTCTTTTGTAAAAAATCATATGATGTAACACTGACCCAAAAACCTAGGAATACAAAACAATTTACGCAACACTTTAATTACATAATGGAGAGGATTCTCACTAAACATAGCCGCAATCATCTGAAAAGATATATACCCTGTGAACAATACTCGTCCAGCAATGCATCCTCACATCTTAAAAAGATCCCATGTGGAACTCCAAAATCAATACAACATCTTGACTCAAGGGGTGTTTGTAAGTACAACCTGCTCCTCAATTGGAATTACTGGAAAAGCTTCCGTGTGGAACAATGCTCAACCAGCCTTGCCAAAAATTCAATACCCTGAAGAAGATACCATGAGAAACTACAATCCGCCTTAGAAACAAAGGGCAACATGACATGTCACAGACGGAACAAGAAGACTGAACCAAGCATGCACCAGCCATTACCAGGCACCATTCCGGAGGGAGGCTTCAAAATGGTAAGAGCAGTAGTATGGCATCTTAGATGCATGAAGCCAATGAAGGAGATGAATTCTCTCTTCTGCCAAATCTAGAGAGCTGTTCACAGTGATACCTGAACTTCTTAAGTCAATATATGGGTTACACTTGCCTGTGACTTCACTACCTTAAACATGTAGGTGCCCACCAATAGCCTACCAGGTGATTAACTAGGATGCACTCTCATCATTTTACACCCCTAGCTTGCAAATCTGTTGACAGATTTGGTAGCGGATTTACATGTAAATGTAGCCCATCTCTTTGTTGAAAAAATTGTAGTAGTACTCATTGTAGTTTAGATGGTCCCAGAAACGACAAAGACTGAATTCGACATGTTTTGGGGACTTCTGATACAAGAGGTACAATTCTTTAAGATATCTCTCAAATGTTGCTTTAATTGTAAGAACCTGCAGTGTTACATGAACATCAGAATACTTGCATCAAAGTCCGGTCGCATGTATGTTTCCACAGAACTATCAGACAAAATATTCCGAAAAATGCCACCTCTTATAGGTAAGGAATTGGAAGAAGCTTTCAAGAAAAAGCATCCAGGCAACCAGATAGGAGTATTGCCCAGAATCCATTTCGCATATCAATACCTGGAAGATTTATGCAAACGAGCAGCATTGAACAGAAGCCTAAAAGATCTCTCGATTTGCAGCAAAATCCCTATCCCTGGTTACTACAACAAAGGAAAGAAGTATAGCCTCAGAAAGGCTAAAAACTACAAAGGGAAACCACACGATACACACATTCGTATCTTCAAGAAAAGACATTCAGATAGGATGAAGAAGTGTAAATGCTTCATCTGTGGTGAAGAAGGTCATTATGCCAGAGACTGTAAGCGAAAACAAGGAAATATTGCTAGGGCAGCAATAATTGAGAATTTAGATCTCCCAGAAGAGTGGGATGTTCTATCTGTAGACCTTGATGAGCCAGATAGTGATGTTATCTGCTCTTTCTCAGAAGGAGAAAACAATTCAACTCAGGCATTCTCACTTGATGACCTACCCTATGAGTCAGCTTTTGTTATCCTAACAGAAGTAAAGGATAACCCTGACGAAGAACTGATCTTAGTAGTAACAAACAGTACATCACCAGCAGCACCAGAGGCATTAAGTTGGAGATCTACTGTAACGCTTCCCGACACAATGAATAAATGTATCTATAAATGGGAAGACAACCAGTTGGAAATTACAGCAGGGTGTGAACGCTGCACCTACTGTAAAGAATTCACTAACCCAAGCATGAGGGCTCATTGTAGGAGCTGCTTGTTGACAACATGTCCTATGTGTTCCCGTTTCTGCCTAGGAAGAAAACTGGAGATAGTCAGATCTGCTTTCCCTATCTATCAAGACAAAGACATTCTGATAAGGGAACTCTTAGATTATACTCAGCATCTAGTGGCAGAAGTAAATTTCTACAAAGAAGAAAACAAGAAGCTAAAGGTTGAAATTGAACAACTAAAGACAGATGCAGAAGTGGACGATTTGGAAGAAGAGTTCCATAATCTCAGCCTTGAACAAAACAGGAAGGGCAAAGGAATAGTCTTCAGAGAAACAGAGGAAACACATAAATTATCAATCATGTCATACACCAAGACACCATGTGAAGAATTTATTTCGATAGCCGATCAGGAAAACCCACTCAGAAGCAAGAAGGTACGTTTGAAAAGCAGTTAAAATTTGCAAATAGAACACCAAAGTAGTCACCTGTTTGAATACAACAACTAATATGAAATTTCAAGTCAACACTGGAGTTCCACCATTCAATCGGAGATAACAAAACCAGAGTACTATCTGTTAACAAAGACTGAAAAAAACAAAATGCAAGATCAAAGAGAAAACAAGTACCTCAGAAAGGTTAACTTGTGGTTGTGACTTATATGTCTCTGCTCCACCTCCCAAATATAAATGGCTTCCAGTGAGGCAGACCTCAAAGTCTAAAACACATTGCAAAATGTTTTTTATGATAACAGCTACTGGCTTTGTCTCATCAGACAGAAAGCATCTGAAAGGCAAAATACACTGGTATGAAAAATTGTTAACCTAATGCAGAATACTCATACTTGACTGCAATGAAGAACATCTGGAATTTTGAGTTAAAATGGACTTAAAAATTACTTTCAAACTTTCAAAGTATGTCATACCATGAAAAATAAGTGCAAAAGATTATTATGGTCAGCCATTTCTTTCTAATTTACTTACATGTGCAAAGCCTCGGCAAGATATGACATGTGCACAGTTTCTAAGTCCATCATGTCTTTAACCTGCACAAACATTACACATCAAAATTTAACCAAACACCTTGAAAAGAAACAAGGTTTTGCAGTCCAACAATTGACAGAAAAACAACGCATTCCACTACCATGAAGCCTAACAGCTAACATTATGCAATGAATGGTACAATAACAATGGTGGTTTCCAGCATACCCAGCCTAAGTTACATTTTTTTTCAGAAAAAACTTTAATGTTACATGGATCATTCGAGAATTGAAGTCAACTTGCTTTATAAAAAAAATATTGTTGACTAATGAAATCAATTATGCTGATTTCTAGGCCCTAATTTATTGTGATTTGATTATGATTTGATTGTGACTTATTGTAATTTATTGTAATTTATTTACTACCTTACTTGTAAACTTTCCTAGATAGGCTATATTTCTTGTCTATAAATTGGGTCTTGTATACTGATTGTATACATGATAGAGAAGAATAAAAATATTCTCTTCTTCAAATTCTTCATGGTATCTTAGGGTTCCAATTGAAAAAATTCCTTTTTTGGGTCTCTTAACCCTAGAAAATCGAATTGGTACTCTCCCATCTAGATCTTTTTTTGTTCTCACCACCACCCCCAGACGAGTTACAGCCCTATTCATGCACGTGGAGCTCACCCATCTGGAGTTTTTCTTCCAATCATTAGCGTTGGCTTCGTTGCTTCGTTTCCGGCCTATCTTTGCTGTCTTTGGCTCTATTTGGTGCTGGTGAGAAAGTCCTTTGTTCTGTTACTTTATTAAAAAATGACGGATGGCAAGAAAATTATGATCTCTAGTTCTAATAACCCTTCACTGCAAATTAGTCCCGTAAAGTTTGATGGTAACAACTATCTTGCATGGTCAAGGTCTTGTTTATTGTTTATCAAAGTTAGAGGATTGCAGGGGTTATAATCTCACCCATGGTTTAAAATTTCGCCCGAAACGGTACGGTAAGCCCGAGATTTACCGGTTTTTCAGGTTTCCGGTATTCGATATACCCGGTATTTGAAAAAATCGGGTATATTGTGTATACCGGGCGGTATATGGCGGTATTTTGCCATATACCGCCCGGTATGGGCGATATATGGCTCGTACCGCCCGGTATGGGCGATACCGGGCGGTATCAAGCGGTAATGTCGTTGGCCGTTGGCAACGGGTGGCCGCCAGCCCTGGGCCACATGTTTCGGAATAATACCGCCCAAACCGAACGGTATTACATGCATACCGGGCGATATACCCCCCGGTATGATCAACAATGACCCCAAACAGCTATAGAGCCGTTTGGGGCCGGGTTTGGGTTGTTTTAGGGGCTATATAAAGCCCCTATTGGGTACTGTTTGATACTGTATTAAGGTTTTAAACATTGTATTCATGTATTCCAACATAAGACGAATTAACCGGCTAGTGGGACCGCCGAAGACTCTGCGTAGCGCAACATAAGACCGTACCAACACATGGTATTCATCATCTCAGTTGATGTTGTGCTACGTCTTATGTTGCGCTACGCAGAGTCTTCGGCGGTCCCACTAGCCGGTTAGCGGGCGGGGGTCAAGAGGGCCCCTTGCCAGGGGCGGAGCCCCCGGAAATTTTTTAGACCCTTTGGGTTGTGGGCATGTGTCGCCCTATATTAATTCTAATATAATGATTCTCTTGTATCCATGAAAAACCCTAATACAATACCAAATGGCTTTTAAACATTGTATTCATGTATTTGACATTTGAATATTGATTTTAAGCATTTCTTCATCAATTATATGGTTATTGGAGATTTGAAGTTATTTCTTTAAAAAAAAAAACCCACCGGTATGCAATTTCCGTACCGGACCGTACAGTGTGTCGCTACGGTACCAATACCGGCCGGTGATCGAAATTTGTACCGGTACCGAGATTTTAAACCATGATCTCACCTATAATCAATGGGAATCAGAAAATTCGCTTGTTATGTCATGACTCATCAACTCTATGCAACCCCAAATTGCTAGAACATATTTATTGCTCAATACTGCAGCAAAGATATGGAATGCAGCCTCCCTCACCTACTCACGAATAGGTAATGATGCTCAAATCTATGAGATTCGGAACAAAGTCCATGGCACAAAGCAAGGTGAGATGACAATTTCTCAATATTTTTCTGAACTAAGTGGCTTGTGGCAGGAGCTTGATTATTATCAAGACTTCCAAGCAGATTGTCCCGGGGACGCAGTCAAATTTCAGAAACTGATTGAAAAGGAGCGGGTCTATGATTTTCTTGCCGGTTTGAACAATGACTATGATCAGATAAGGGTTCAAGTCCTCGGTAAAGATCCTTTTCCATCTCTTGAGCAAGCATATTCTTATGTTCAGCAAGAAGAAAGTAGAAGTGCCATGCTCTACATAACACCAGTTGAAAAAGCTGGGTTGGCTGCTAGTTCGTCACATGAGCAAGTGAAAGCCACTGCTTATACTTCTGATAAAGATCATCTGCGTTGTGATTACTGTGGAAAGCCACGACATACCAAGGAGACTTGCTGGAAGTTACATGGTCGACCTACTAATGGTCGTGGAGGAAAACATGTAAACTCAACAAGGGCTCAAGCAAATTTGTCAAAAACAACGGAACCATCCGAGGAGATAGCTTCCACTGAGGCCGTTTCTAATGATGAAATACAAAATCTAAGGCGTCTTTTGTCCCAGCTTAACTCTTCCTCCGTTGCAACATCCAATTTTATGAAGTCAGGTAATGCTTTTATTGCTAACCTTGACACTAATTCATGGATTATAGATTCTGGAGCAAATAGACACATGACAGACTCTTCTAAAGGCTTTCTTAACTACTCTCCAATCCTTAATAGAGACAGTGTCAGAATAGCAGATGGCTCTTTTACCCCTGTACTTGGAACAGGTTCTATTGATTGTGATCCCAATATTAAGCTATCCTCTGTATTACATGTTCCTCGTTTTCCAGTTAATCTTTTATCTGTTAGTACCATCAGCAAAGCTCTTAACTATAAAATTGATTTTTTTCCAAACCATTGTATTTTCCAGGACCTTCAAATAGGGAAGAGGATTGGCACTGGTAGACTGCAGGATGGCTTATATATGTTAGAAGGGAGTCAAAGTTCAATTCCTAATCAAGCCCTTTTTTGAGGAAATAATGATGTTAAACATGAAATAATTCAATGGCATAGACGATTAGGGCATCCATCTTTTTTTGTCTTAGAAAAATTATATCCCAGTTTGTTTTCAAGGACTCAATCTGATTCTTTGTTTTGTTATGCTTGTGAGTATGCAAAACATACCAGAAACTCTTACCCTTCGAGTAATAATAAAAGTACTGTTCCTTTTATGACTATCCATTCTGATGTTTGGGGACCTACTCAGAATACCTCATTATCTGGTAATCGATGGTTTGTCATGTTTATTGACTGTTGTACTAGGTTAACTTGGGTTTATTTGATGAAAGCAAAGAGTGATGTTTTTTCGTACTTTCAATCTTTTCATAAAATGACTTGTACTCAATTTGATGCTAAGGTAAAAATTTTGAGAACTGATAATGGCACAGAATACATGGATAGTAAGTTTCGTACTTATTTGGAGTCCAATGGGATAATACATCAAACTAGTTGTCCTTACACTAGTGCGCAGAATGGTATTGCTGAGAGAAAATATAGGCATCTATTAGAAGTTGCTAGATCCCTTATGTTTATCATGAATCTCCCAAAACCCTATTGGGGAGATGCAATTCTTGCAGCTGCTTATCTTATCAATAGAATGCCACTCAAAGCTCTCAACTTTAAAAGTACTTTAGAGGTCTTGCAAGGGAAAAATGCTTATACCATTCCCCCTAAAGTGTTTGGGTGTGTTTGTTTTGTTCACACTAGAAATGCTGAGAAACTGGACCCTCAGGCTCTTAGATGTGTGTTTATTGGGTATTCTCCAACACAGAAGGGCTACAAGTGTTACCATCCTCCTTCTAGGAAATACTTTGTTAGTATGGATGTTACTTTTAGAGAAACTGAGCCTTACTCAAGTACACCCCAATCACCTCGGGGAGAATAATAGAAGTGAAGAGATGATACCTTGTTCTGTAACTCTTGATATTCTTACTCCGGGGGAGAATTTTGTTCAGGGGAGAATATTGGGCGTTTGGATAGACCAGATTTAAAGAGATACTCATGGAGAAACAGGACAAAAGAAGTCATCCTGCAGCCTAATCTGTGTCAAGAATCTTCTAGTGAGGTATCTTCAATCCTTGATTCCACTAATGATTTGGATAAACCTATTGCTCAAAGTGAGGTATCTCCAATCTTCAATCCTTGATTCCACTCATGTACCAAGCACCCTATATCTAACTTTGTCTCCTATAACTCATTGTCCTCCTCCTATAGAGCCTTTGTCTTGTCTATTTCCTTTGTGTCTATTCCACAGGATTGGAGAGAAGCTCTAAGAGATCCTAAGTGGGAAGAAGCGATGGTTGACAAAATGAAAGCTCTGGCTAAAAATGAGACTTGGGAGCTTGTCACTCCTCCATTGGGGAAGAAATTGGTCGGCTGCAAGTGGGTGTTCACTGTAAAACACAAGGCTGATGGTTCGATTGAAAGATACAAAGCCAGATTAGTAGCTAAGGGATTCACTCAAACTTATGGAGTGGACTACCAGGAGACATTTGCCCCTATAGCTAAGATGAACACTATCAGAATCTTGCTATCTTGTGCAGTCAACCTTGATTGGGACTTACAACAATTCGATATGAAAAATGCATTCCTCCATGGAGATTTAGAGGAGGAGGTGTATATGGAGATTCCTCCTGGATTTGATGATGAAAGAACACAAGGAAAGGTGTGTAGATTAAAGAAGGCCTTGTACGGATTGAAGCAGTCTCCCAAAGCATGGTTTGACAGATTCAGCAAAGCCATGATCTCTTTTGGCTATCGGTAGTGCAATGCTGATCATACCCTATTTATCAAGCATCACAAGGGTAAGATCACTCTTCTTATAGTTTATGTTGATGACATGGTGATGACATGAGATGATAAAGAAGAGATGGCTCGACTAAAAAGACTTCTAGCACAGGAATTTGAGATCAAGGATCTAGGAAAACTACAATATTTCCTTAGAATTGAAGTTGCCAAATCAAAAAAGGGAATCTTCATTTCACTGGTATGTTGGGTTGTAAACAGGTAGAATCTCCTATTGAGAGCAACCATAAGCTACAAGCAGGGACCGGTGAGTTAGTTGACTTGGGAAGATATCAAAGATTGGTCGGAAGACTGATTTATCTCTCGCACACTAGACCCGACATTGCATATGCAGTCAGCTTGGTAAGCCAATTTATGCATGATCCTCATGAGCCTCATATGCAGGTTGTCTTTCGTATTTTGCGATATTTGAAGTCTGCTCCAGGAAAAGGTATTCTTTTCTCCAAACATGGTCACCTCCAGATAGAAGCATTTACTGATGCAGATTGGGCTGGATCTCCAGATGATAGGAGGTCGACATCTAGTTACTGCATGCTTATGGGAGGAAACTTAGTCACTTGGAAAAGCAAGAAACAAAGTGTGGTTGCTCGATCAAGTTGTGAAGCAGAGTATAGCTCTAGCAGAGTATAGAGCTATGGCTCAAGGTGTTTGTGAGTTATTGTGGTTGCGGAAGTTATTGGAAGAACTGAAGTTGTTAGAAAAGAATAATCTATCCTTGTTTTGTGATAACAAAGCTGCCATCAGTATAGCTCATAATCCTGTTCAACATGACCGAACAAAGCATATAGAGATTGATCGGCACTTCTTAAAGAAAAACTGATAGATGGTTCCTTGAGCATATTCCATGTGACCTCTGACAAGCAGCTAGCTGACGTATTTACAAACGGAGTCAACAATAGGACCTTTCATACATTGATCTGCAAGTTGGGCATATGTGATATCTATGCACCAACTTGAGCGGGAGTGTTGACTAATGAAATCAATTATGCTGATTTCTAGGCCCTAATTTATTGTGATTTGATTATGATTTGATTGTGACTTATTGTAATTTATTGTAATTTATTTACTACCTTACTTGTAAACTTCCCTAGATAGGCTTTATTTCTTGTCTATAAATTGGGTCTTGTATACTTATTGTATACATGATAGAGAAGAATAAAAATATTCTCTTCTTCAAATTCTTCAAATATCAATGAACTTCTACAAAATGGTTTCACAGGATTGACTCAATCATGGAATATCATTGAGAAATTATAATCTAGGTTATCAAAGGATTTCCGGTGATTATTTCTAATATGGAATGAGTTAATCAACCACTTTGCTATCTTTTTGACCAAAATTGAGGATATATGTGGAGAATTTTTAAAGATGTACAAACGAACATTACTTTTAACTTTAACATTTCTCATGGACTAATGGAAAAATTTCTTCCACTAGTGACAACAATTCATAATGAATGAATGTCAAAAAATTGTGAAAGCAAAAGGAAAAGTACATTTGAATGAAGGTGCGTGCAAATAGGATACACTATATTTTCCTCCTTTTTCTTTAGTTTGATTTAAGAAAATTGAAATCATAAAATGTCAATATGCCCACAAACTAATTGAGATAATGATTTTTTTTCACTGCACAGCAGTATCCAGACTGCAGATAGATATAAGAAAAGGAACTCTACAGAAGTATCAGCTTATCAAAATAACCAGAATCAAACAATTGAATATCAAAATATGGTCCATTGTCATTTTAATGTGCACACTAACACTCTGTACATTGTGTTCTATATGAAAAATTACTTGCACTTAAGGGAATGCCTTAGCATCTTTTAAGACACTAAAAAAACTTCTAACTGCACTAACTAAAATCAAACATGATATTTCACTGCCAAAACAACAATCTGAAATGTTCTCAAATTTTTGATCAAGATAAAAGAAAACAACTAAGCATGCAGGTAAGGATCTAACTGTTCCTTTACAAATTCAACATGGTGGAAGTGTTATGAATTTGAGTTCTTTTTCTGAAATATGAATACTTATACCTGATTCTTAAGGGAATGTTGAAAGCGACACCAGGAGACATTTGACAACTGTGAATGAAGATATTGTTGAAGAGCAGACAAAAAGTGATTCATTTGTTGCCTGGAAATTGCAAGAGTAAACAACTGAACAACAACTTCTTATTGTAAATTCATGTAGTAAAAAAATGATGAATGTTCAGTAGTCAAACATGATTTGTAGATTCATATACATGAAATTAACATTATTCCAAATGAAAGACAAAGGAACTTCAAGCCAAAAGGTTCACCGCCTTAATTGTTATCATCATGGTTTAAAATCTCGGTACCGGTACCGATTTCGGTCACCGACCGGTACCGGTATATACTGGTACCGTACCGACACACGGTACGAACTGGTATGAAAATGCATACTGGCCGGTTTTTTTAAAAAAAAAATAATTCCAAGTCTCCAATAACACATAATTGATGAAGAAATGCTTAAAATCAATATTCAAATGTCAAATACATGAATACAATATTTAAAATGCGGACGAATGACGTCCGTCGTACCCATAAATATCTTAGGCTTTGGAACATACACGACTAAGGTCAACACCGTACGTCTCTAATGCTCATATTTGAAAATTTTCCCACGGCATAATACCTTGGTATCCACTATACCACATTGACATTAGCGATTCTTTGTTGGGATTCCAAGAACTAGACCCTGTATCATCAGTTGAGTAGGTACTGGATACAGAGTAGGTTGATTCAGAAACCTCTTGCAAACTACTCATCATATCGTGATGGTAATCTTGCAAAGCTTTCGGTCCACCTCCTCGACGTCGACGTCTCTTCTCGTACACCTGAGTTGTTTGTTCGGTTCTAGCACCGTGATCCTCATCTTGGGTGGTGTAATCGAAGTATTGCTCATTTGTCCACAGATCAACAGGTGTCGGTGTTGATGGCATGACGGTGTCTTCTCCACCAGCTTCATCATCATCATCTCCTCCATCTTCTGTGCTGCTACTGCTATGAACGAAGGGCTCATCTTCTTCGTCCTCTTCTGCTTCTGCAATCGCATCCAAAGGATCAATTGGTCGTTTACCTTTGGCTTTGTCTTTTGCCTTTGAAGATGTTGCCTTCTTTTTTCCTTTTGATTGGGAAGATGGAGAATCCGATTCGGATCGGCGTCTTGCTTGCCGAATTCATTGAGAGTCCAAGGGAGTAATGACCATGTCTTCTGGTTGGCTCTCAGACTCAAGTGCATCAGATATAATTGGTGAAGGCCGAGGTGATTCGCCTGGTTCATCAAGAGGCTGGTCGCTCTCCATTTCACTCCACCAATCAATTATCGGGTCTGCATCGTCTTCGACGAACTCGACATCGAACGGATCTACATGTTGAATATCTTTATCTTCGTTTTGTAATGCCCGCAATCGAAGCCGCATGTTCTAATGAACGTATACTAGCTTCTCTAATCAAGCATATGAAAGCCGGTTGCGCGGCTTGGTTTGAATCAAGGCGAAGGTCGACCAATTCCTCTCGCATCCACTTGATGATGTGGTTTGCGAGAGGATACGTGTTGCAATCTTCTGAAGAGTTGGAGCTTCGGTTCCAAATTGCAATCATCATTCAACTACAATAGATTTAAAATTAATATTAGTAAGAGATTACCAATTTTATCATTAATAAATAAATTTTTAAAAAATTATATCTACCTAGATCCATAGAATCTCGGCATGACATTGCAAATGGATCTCCGAAATTGCCACTTGAATCTCGGAAATATCTTGATTCATTTAGAGCTTGTGTCGCTTCTCTGGTTGATGCCGACATTCGTTGTATGACCTTGCGAAACGGATATAACAAACTATCCATCGTTCCAAGATCATATCAATACTGGTATGTAGGGATTTAAATAATACCCTATAAAAAATTATAAATTTAATAAGTAATTTAGCATAATGAATTTAAAATTAAATAAATTTCAGAAAATTAAATAAAAAATTACCCGTGATGTGTATGTCATGACCCATTTGATTCTCCCACCTCTGGGAGGTAATGTCGATGAAGGGTTTATACTTGGTTGGAGAAATCATAATCATCTTGATTTCTTGTGCTTGGTGGATGTAATGGTAGATATGACTCATTTGAGGCGTCTTTTCCATATCCACCTGTCGTAGAACCTTGTACAATGGTTCTACGACGACGATTATCTCCGCAATGCAATCCCAGAAGCGTGTATTGAGGACGTTCTTCTCGGTTTGCTTTCCATCAGTATTTTCGGCATATCTTGATGTAGACCATTCCTCACTTGTAAACATTGATCGAAGGCCCGCCTTACGTTGTTGGAGCGACCTTAATGCGATGAAGTTTGTTACAAAACGAGTCGCTCCCGGTCGAAGAATTTCACCTAAAATATGGAATTATTATTAGTAATTATCACCTAAATTAATTAATAAATAAATACTATAAATTATTTTAAATAAATACCTTTTGTAAATTTTCTCATAAGGGCGTGTACCCATGTGTGGTTGTATATAAAGCGCGTAATTTGTTGCGTCCTTTTCACCGTCGACTTCACCATCGATATATCACCGATATCTTTCATCATTAGGTCTACACAATGGGCTGCACATGGAGTCCAACATATGTGAGGATAATCTTGTTCAATTATCTCACCTGCCTTTTCAAAATTGGCTCCATTATCGGTTACAACTTGAACAATGTTCTGAGATCCAATCTCCTCGATCACATCCTTCATCAACTTCGAAATGTAGTAGGCGTCATGGATTTCATCAGAAGAGTTAACTGACTTGTGATAAACAACCCTCCTGTTGCAATAAATGAGGAAGTTGTTGATGCTCATCTGGGTTAGCCCGGTCCAACTATCGCACATTAAACTGCATCCGTAGTCCACCCATTGTCGCTTTATTCTGTCGATCCATTGTTTTATTTCCTTGACCTCTTAATCAAAGTAAGGTTCTGAAATTTCATACGGAGTTGGAGGGGCAATAGCTGGGCCTACCTTTTGGATTGTAGACACCATAGTTCGGTAGTATGGGTTGTTGGCTGCATTTGCAGAAATCCGCTTGAAGTAGAACCATTTGAAGATCGCTCTCCTCAACTCCCACTTCTTGTTCTTGGCCCAAACATCGTCTATGCGCGGTTGCTTTGATAATAGAGGAAATGCCCTGCGATCAAGATCAGAAACATCAACATTAGTTTTCCTACCACTTGTTCCGAGGTTTGTGAAGAATCCACGAATGCCTCCTCTGCTGCCTCCTCTGCTCTGAGTTTAAGGTGCTCTCATGCTAGAACTCCGACCAATATAAGGACCGGAGGGAATTGAACCGCTTCGGTCCATTGCTCCGGCAGCCGAAGTTGAGCTGACGCTGCTTATGCCACCGCTGCCACTGCCGCCACCATACTGGAATTGAGATCCGGGATAATACATCCGATCTCGTTCGAATGCAGTATGCTCCAATGAAGCTCGGATGTCGGCTTCAAGTTCCGGATCCTCGTTGTCATCGACACCCCGAGCATCGTAATGCCCACCCCGAGCCTCATAATGGCCACCGCCGACATCTTGGGTAGCTCGTCGGTCGAACTCGGCTTGTTGAGCTGCAATCTTAAGACGTTGCTCCTCCTTGTTGTTGAGTTGCGCTTTGAACATCTTTTGGACTTCGGCCGATACTTTGGGGCAATTGACGACGTCGCCATATCCTCCGGCTAAGTGTTGCTTCAAACGAGTGATGTCTCCACCACATGAAATCATATCACAGTGGAGGCATTACCAGTGATGAGCCTTCTCCAACCGACGACCATGCTTCCATGCGGAGTCGGCTTGAGATTTCGGCGTCATTTCGATAGAATTTCGACGTGGAAATTAATAAAAAAAAGGATAAGAGAGAGAGTTTGAGAAAGATTGAGAGACTGAGAGTTTAGATGGGTAGAGAGGTGAGTGAGGGTGAAAGGAGTGTTTTGGGGGCTTTATATAGCCCCCAAAACAAGCCAAACCCGGCCCCAAACGACTATAGAGCCGTTTAGGGATACTATTCATCATACCGGACGGTATACCGCCCGGTATGCACATAATACTATTCATCATGCATGTCGGGCTGTCGGCCACCCGTTGCCAACGGCCTTGAGCGCCGTTGGGTGGCCCAACGGCTCTAAGGCATCATACCGCCCATACCGGGCGGTGTATGATAAATACCGCCCGGTATGACCGAGATACCCGGCAGTGTTGTCAAATAGCCGCCATGGCGTGGCGGATTTTGACAAATCCGCCGCGCAGAAACCGCTTTGTTGCGGTTTCTGCCAGGCGGTCTGTGGAGCCCGCTTTCGGCCATGGCGGAAACGGCGCCACATCCTGTTTTTTTTTTAACTAAGGGTGTTTTTGTAATTATGTAAGAAGGGTTAAAATTAAAACCCTAGTCATCTAAGCTGGCGGCTGCTGCTTGCTCCCATTTGAAAAGTTCTCCACCACCAGCTGCTCCACTCTGGCGACGAAATCCGGCGACCAGCTCCGGCGACTAGCTCCGGCACTCCGGCGAGGAATTCCGGCGGAAAAAATAGCATTTTTCACTGGTTTTTAAGGTATTTCTCTCCCATTCACTTCTCTTCTTCATATCATTATTTTTTTCTTGTTTTTTTAGGTTATTTCTTGTTTTTCCAGCTTCTTTCGATTTTATTTCTGTTTTCTTTTTCTTTTTTCCTGTTTTTGTTTTCTTGTTTTCCTTTTTTTTCCATTTTCTATTCTGTTTTCTTGTTTTGCCTATTTCTTTTCGTTTTTTTTTTCTTTACTTCTTTTTTTTTCTTGTTTCTTTCTTATTTGCTGCTCTATTTTTTTACTTCTGTTCAGTTTTTTTTTTCTTTTTCTTTCATACTTCTTTTCTTTACTTTTTTTAATGTCTCTATTCTGTTTTTGTTTCTTTTTTTTCATTTTTTCACTTCTATTTTTTTACTTCTATTAATCTGTTTGTTCATTCTTTTTTTTACTTCAGAAAGTATATTTTTTCTCCTTTTTTTTTTCTTTCATTTGATCATTTGATCATTTCAGTTCAGTTTTCTCTTTATGTTTTTATTTTTTTTCCTGTTTCATTCATTTCAATTTTCATTTGATCATTTGAATGAGAACTTCTCATTCAACTTTTTTTAAATTTCTGAAAATGTTGATGTTTAAATTTGTAGGATTTACAAATCAAAACAATGGCAAGCCAAGGATCTTCACAAGGCTCAAGGGCTGCTTCAAGGACAGATCCAGGTTGGAAATATTGCCACTCTTTAGATGAAAATGATACCAATACCATTGTCTGCAATTTTTGTGGGAAAATTACAAGGGGAGGGATCACAAGAGCCAAGCAGCACTTGATGGGAAAGAAGGGAAATGTTTCTGCATGTACTAAATGTCCAAAGGAAGTAAGAGAAGAATCGTGGGATCTTCTAAGAGGGAAAAAGAAGCAAGAGAGTGCAGAAATTGCAAGTGCTAGAAACATCGATCTTGAAAATTTGGGCTATGGTGATAGTGAAAGTGAAGGAGAAATTAATGAGGGATTTGGAGAAGTTGTTGCTAAGGCTAGTCACGCTAGTGGGAGTAAGAAATTGAAAGGCCCGATAGACTTGTTTTGTAGAAAACCTGAAACTGCCATTGAGAAGAGGAAAAAGGAAAGGTTGAGGCAAACAAGTATAAGAGAGACATGTGACAAAGAAACAACAGCTAGGGTCCATCAATATATAGGTCGGTTTTGGTACCAAGCTGGATTGTCATTTAATTGCATCAAATTGAAGAGCTTTCATGATATGCTTGCAGCCATTTCAAGCTTTGGGCCAAATTTGCGAGCTCCAAGCTATCATGAGATACGAGTTCCACTTCTCAAGAAGGAGATGGAGTACACCCAAAGCTTGTTGAAGGGCCATAAGGAGCATTGGGACAAACATGGATGTTCACTTATGTCAGATGCATGGACTGATAGGAAGCAAAGATGCTTGATAAATTTTTTGGTGAACTCTCCCGCCGGAACAATGTTTGTTAGATCTATTGATGGATCTAAATTTGTGAAAACCGGTGAAAAATTGTTTGAGTTCCTTGATTCTCTTGTGGAGGAAATTGGAGAAGACAAAGTTGTTCAAGTAATAACAGATAATGGAAGCAATTATGTCCTAGCAGGTAAGATGTTGGAAGAAAAAAGACCGCATCTTTATTGGACTCCTTGTGCAGCTCATTGCGTGGATTTAATGCTTGAAGACATTGGAAAGATTCCTTCAATAAAGAAGACAATTCAAAGGGCAATATTTCTTGTTGGCTTCATCTACAGCCACTCAAGTACATTGAGTTTGTTAAGACACTTCACAAACAAGAGAGAATTGGTAAGACATGCAGTCACTCGATTTGCGACCTCCTTTTTATCATTGGAAAGACTTTATCGAGAGAAAACAAATATTAGAAGAATGTTTACTTCCAATGAGTGGACAAGAAACAAGTTGTCTAAAGAGGTTAAGGGGAAGCAAGCAACAAAAATTGTGCATATGCCTTCTTTTTGGAATCATGTGGTGTATACAAAAGTTATGGCTCCTCTTGTTTGAGTGCTTCGACTTGCTGATGGTGAGAGAAAACCGACTATAGGTTATATTTATGAAGCAATGGACAAGGCAAAAGAAGCCATTATGAAGTCTTTCAACAACAATGAAAGCAAATACAATGAGGTGTTTGAAATCATTGATAATAGATGGAATTGCCAACTTCATCGCCCTTTACATGCAGCTGGTCATTTTTTGAACCCAGAATTCTATTATGCCAACCCTCTCTTGGAGTTTGATTTGGAGGTTACAAATGGGTTGTATGAATGCATCAAGAGGTTGGTGCCAAGTCGGGAGGTGCAACAAAAGATACTAATTGAGCTGCCAATTTATAAGGCCAGTGGTGGTCTCTTTGGTACGGACTTTGCAATATCACAAAGAAATACCCTTGCACCCGGTGAGAAGAATACAAATTATAGTCTTCTAACTTTTAAATTTTAAGACATTTGCTTAATGCTTATAGAGTTATCTTTGGTTTTGTAGCTCAATGGTGGCGAATGTATGGACATTCAGCTCCAAATTTGCAACAATTAGCTATCAGGATTTTGAGTTTGACGTGTAGTGCTTCTGGATGTGAACGTAATTGGAGTGTGTTTGAGCAAGTAATTATTATTTTTTTTATTTGTTTTAGTCTAGTACTTTGTTATAGTAAGTTTTGTTAACTCTTTACTTGATGTTACAGATCCATTCTAAGTAGAGAAATAGGCTTGAGCATAAAAGGTTGCATGACTTGGTTTTTATGAAATATAACCAAGCACTCAAGCAAAGATATAATGTTAGGGATGAAATTGACCCTATCTCACTCAATGATATTGATGAGTGTAATGAGTGGCTAGTTGGAGAGATGGAAGATGATAACACTGATGATGCTGGAAATGAGTTGGTTTTTGAAGATGATACTTTAAATTGGGAAACTGTTTATAGGGCATCCGGGGCTGGAGAGCTTAGAACGTATTCTAGGCAACAAGCAAGAAAAAGGAAGGAGCCTTCAAGTGGTGCAACTTCAACAACTTCAAAAACTTCCATAAAAGGAAAAGAAATAGTAGTCAACGAAGATGAATTGGAATTTGAAGACCTTGAGGAATCGGAGAAAGAAGAAGAAATTAATTTTGAGGAAACGGAAGGAGAGGAAGAAGAGGGATATGCCTCACTAGATGACAATGAGAATGATGATTACATTGGGGAGGAGGGTGACAACTAGTTGCATGTGGTTAATTTATTCTTGTGCTTTTGACTATTGTCTAATTTGCAAAAACTTGTTATGGTTAATTTTCTAGTGATCGTATGTATGGACTTGTGACTTGTGACTTGTGACTTGTGACTCTTGTGATCTTGTCTAATTATGTATTTATGTTACATTTGATGAATTTTATTTCCTATCATATTTCTAATTTTATTGTTCTTGATATATGCTTACTGCTTAGTTGTAGTTGTGTGTGTATAACTGTGTATATGTCCGCCAACTTATACACAGTTATATATACACATAAAAATTAACAGGTTGGCATTGAGATCAAGACCGTGTGACCATTGATCATCAAGTGGGGAGCCCAAATGTTGGAGCATGAGGGGTATACTTGGTGGCTGTCTTGTTGACAGTGATCTTCAAGTGGGGAGCACAAAGCAATGGAGTGCAAAGTGTATACTTGGAGACTATATTGTTTAAACTAACTCTTTTTTGTCCAGGAACTTGTATGTTGCAAAGTACAAGGAAGGGCTGCCCAAATGGTGAAGCTTGATGGGAGGAGCATCTTCGCTCTATCCCGACGAGGACGTCGGCTTCAATGGGTGGGGGAGGTTTGTTAGACCCCTAAATCCCGGGATGGGCAAAATCAGCCCATGGCGCAGAGATGGCTGAACATGGACTGCCCAAGTGGTGTTCACACTTGGCAGAGGGCTTTGCGGCACAAGGTCAGCTCATGTGCTTGGAGGCATGAGCATGGCTTGGCGGACATCAGCGGGTGATGACTGATGCGGAGCATTAGCCTATGTGCTTGGAGGCATAGGCATGGGGCAGCAGCTGGCCTACTCATCATGAGGCATAGGTGCAGCGAGGACAGCCCCGAGTGCGCAGCAAAGCAACAGCCCGTGTGCTTGGTGGCACGGGCAGCGCATTGGCAAGGCATGGCGGGCAGCAGCCTATGTGCGCGGAGGCATAGGCGCAAGCAAGACTTGGCGTCGCCCGGATGCAAAGCAAAGCAGTCCCGAACGGGGCGGGGCGTGGAGCAGTCCCGCACGGGGCGGGGCGTGGAGCAGTCCCGCACGGGGCGGGGCGTTGCAAAGTCCCGCATGGGGCGGGGCATGGCGCGCTCCCGCCCAGGGCGGGGCGTGGCGAGAGAAAGTCCCGCAACGGGCGGGGCATTTGAAGATGTTGCGGAGCAGCGGAGTCCCGCGTGCACAATGGCGCGGGGCAGTGCGCAACATGGACCATGGCAGGGCGTGGGCGCGCGCAACACCAGCCGTGGCGAGAGATTTCCCCGTGCGCGCCAAGGCACGGGCGGGAGCAGATGCATGGCTGCTCATGACGGACGCTGCAGAGCGCGCGGGTGTGCGCACCGCGCTGGGCGGGCGCTGCACGAGCTGCAGGCGCCCAGCTGAGCTGCTACTTGCAGAAGGCAACCAGATGGACTTGACCGGGTTCAAGTCGCGACCAGACTCGAGTTCGCGGACCCAACATCAGTTGCGGAAGTTCCCAGAAGTTGGGACAGTTGCTGGGCGGTTTCCTGGTGGTTGTAACTGCTGTTTGGATGATGTCTTGATCCAAGGGCTGAGATCCCTTGGGGCTGCTCGAGTTGTACCCTATATGTAGGGGCCTTGGTTGTATGTTTGAGGGTTGGCTGAGTATGTGCTGGTCCTTGGATGTATTAGAGTGTGTGTGTAATACTTATCCTCTTGTAACATTGTGTGTGCGAGAGAGAGTCTTGAGCAGGAAGCATTAGCCCCGGGCTGGTGGGCAAGTCATCTTTGTTTGAGACGCTTGAAGGGTTTTTGCCCGTACTTGTAAGTATTCTATAATGCAAGTAAACGGTTTCCCTTCACCTTGCTGTTCCTACTCTTGTATTGCATGAAACTCTTACATTCAAGTAAAGACGGCTGGCTGAGAGTTGTGCGGATTGCTCAGCGCCGCGCAGGACTGTTTTGGGTTGGAAATTTGTATCCCCAAAATTGACCCTGTGACATACGGCCGCCATGCTTCCGCCATTGGCCGCAACGCCATCCGCCATATCTGTATGGCGGATTTTTGGCTTTCCGCCATGAGCCGCCATCCGCCATTAATAACACTGATACCCGGTATTTATCAAATACTGAATATATCGTATACCGAAAACTCAAAATACCGGTAAATACCGGGCATACCGCTCAGTACGGTACGCAATTTCAAACCATGGTTATCATATTCTGGATTACTTCAGAAATTTGATGAAATTAATTCCTATATTTCTTTATGTCGACAGAAAAGTCTTCAATTTTTTAGAGGATGGCTTGGCGTAACGATAAAGTTACCCACTTGTGACTTGGAGGTCACGGGTTCAAAGCCACGAAAACAACTCAAAAGCAGGGTGAAGGCTGCGTTGTATGTCAACCCTCCCTAGAGCTCAAAAAAATGGAATTGCTTCGTGCAACTGTCACCCTTTCTTTTCATTACACATACATTTGTAATACACCTCAGAAAAGCATGCCTATGGATATTTGTACCAGTGCCCATGATATAGTTGGTTCGTTGAAGTTCATTTACAAACATTGTACAAGGAGCATACATGAATGCATAAAAAAGTTTAGAGGATATTAGTGCAATCAAAACCTATATATATATATATATATATATATATAGGTATCTTTTTAGATATAAGACCAGTCCCCTGTGATCTTGCCATAAAATTTCATTCTAAATCCTGAAACTAAAGCCAACTTTTATGACCCTGCAATAAAAGTTGTCTTTTCTGGATGCGCAGAAATGATGTTTCAAAGATGTAAAATTTTAGTTGTGGAGTGTGGACCAAACATGCTTCGGAAACAAATAGAATACTGATGATATGAACATCAGTAAATATCGACCATCTAATGATGATATATCTCTGGTTATATTGTAAGAATCTAAAATAAGCAATTGTTTCATACAAGGACTAAAATCTCATAGTGGTACAGGTCTCGATCCATAACTGATCGGTACTACCATAAGGAATCACAGTAAAGTTGGACTATAACGGATTGGACCTATACAATTTCTTTTTTTCATTTAGGTCTCGATCCATAACTGATCAGTACTACCATAAGGAATCACAGTAAAGTTGGACTATAACGGATTGGACCTATACAATTTCTTCTTTTCATTTTACACTCTAACAATGTATTTCATAGATTATTTCATTAACATTGTTAAGAGAGAAAGGCCGCAAAATCTAATTCTCATTATCCATCCTCTAAGAAATAATAGAGGATGTGGCAGAGTACAATGTATTTCATCCCCAAGGTAATTCCAAATATGACAAAATGATAATAATTAACTCTAACACTCCCCCTCAAGCTAGCGCATAGATATCAACCATGCCCAGCTAGTCACAAATATTTGATGGAAAATGAGAGTGTACATACTTTCACGAGGGGTTTGAAAGGGTTTTTATAAGGCCTCAAACCCCCCAAAAATGGGAAACGGTCAAATAAATTAGTTGTTGGGTATGTTCTGTGTGTTACAGGCCTTGTACCGAACTGGACCAATTTGGTATGTTTGGCACAAGAGTTGTACTGCCCGGTACACTCAGTATGGCCGGTATTTTATATACCACCCAAAGTCAATAAAGGTTTCTTGAAAAATCAATAAGTACCAATCTTATCAAGCAATACGGTATTTAAAACCATGTTTTCATATAAACATCAGAATTGATGGCAAACAAGAAAAATATATGATTATCCATTTGTGTTGTTAGAAGCATATGAAGAGAAAATGGCATTTTAGTACCTTAATTTCATCAAGATGTTTAGTTCCACTTGTTGGAATTTTGAATCTTGATCATGTAATACTTCATGCATCAATGCCTGTTACAAGAAAATTAATTGTAGTGACTGGTAATCTATATCAAGTTAGATATTATCATAATAGAGTGGTAAAATAAAAGTATTTTGTCAGGTAGTGATTAACAGAATATTTTATATTTCATATTGTCCCATTGAAGGACAGTTTTCTAGTTTTGATGGTCTGCGCCCATTTACCACCTATTGTCAAATATGAAAGTAATTTACACTTAAACAAATCATCAAATAAAACAAAGATGTTTTGCAGTACCATCCCACAATGGTTGAAGGTAATCCTTGGTCTTTTAAGTTTAAAGGAAGAAGACAAAGTTGTAAGTTTATCACTGAATATTAACCTGTTCTGCAGAGACCCATGCAGAGATGATTTTCTAACAAAAAAATTTGAAGCCTGCAGATAGGTAATATGAATGGTAATAATTAAAACCACACCTCACCAACTAAATTAGCAGGTGCACCTGGACTAATATACCTGGTTAGCACTAGAAAATGATATCTTATATTTGGGTCCAAATATTATCTTATGATTTTGAAAACACTTAAATGTAGATACATAATCTTGCCAAACCCAGACACATGGGCATCCCTCTAAACAATAATTAATGTTCAGTCATAGTTAACAACCCTAATGATTATGATTCATGAAAGAAAGACAGCATTGATTTTGTAAACACTAAACAAACATGAACAAAGTCATTGTACCCAACTCTTCAGTGTCAGTAACATGGATCCTTAGCTAGTATTTCTAAAGAGAGGATCACCCCTCCAACATGTAGTGAGATTCAGAAACAAGAGAGAGAATGAAGAAAAAAGAACAAGAGAGAACAAGCAATGATGGGTTGGCAAGGGTATGGCTACTTCAACAGTCGCATAGAATCCCCTATATTTCTTAGAGGTTCATTTGTTTACTTGAAATAAAGAGGATGCAACAGGAATTAGGAAGGCATTCCCTAATTCTGAAATGACTGAACGTAGGATATTATTTGGAGTGGGAATGAAATTGTAATATATTTATATTTCGAGCAGAGGGGGTGGGTTGGAAGTGAGTCAATTAAAAGGAGATATTTTAATTACTAATTCATGATTTCTCATGTATTCTATTAAGAAGGAATAAGTTAGTTATCATTTTCATTCTCATTCTAGATTCTAGATGAGCAACTATCAAACAGAGGAATGGAAATTCCCAATTCTATTCATATTTCCATTCAAATTCCTTTATTTGCTTTCCACTACCTTCATTCCATGTTACCTTGTATGCTTCCTTTAAATATCAGGCAGGAGTCCACGGAAACCATATCTCCTATAGAAAGATAAATTAATACATAAATAGTAATATCTCCCTCAAACATTCTAGTAGGCTTATACCCACATATGGATGAACTCATAAAGTATAATAGTGCTAGAAGACTCTGAAATTGCATGGAAGTACATTTGTAGTGCATGGTGACTTCAAAGCCTTTATTGATCCTTGTATTTCATATTTTAAAACTATTATTTTATTTCCAAGAGAAACATCTTTCACAGTATTCTTTTTAGAGAGCCAGACTTGACTTCAAGACTTTGCTACGGATGATAAAAGATCATACTAGCTAAGCTTGCTAATTCCTTCTCCTTTCATAAATTAGAATAGTTGCATAGAACTATATTTCTAATACCTGATGATAATTTCTATGGAAAGACCTAACAAATGTGTTTCACCAATCCTGACATACATAATTGATGCATCTTAACTAGTTTCCAGGGACCAGGAATGTTAAGTACCGGTTTCTATTGGATTTATTTATAAAAAGTAAAAAAATACAAAAATAAAGAATGAACAGTAAAAAAGGGTTAATTTCAGTTTGGGCCCTGAAGTTTCACAATTTTGGCAATTAGGTCCACAGACTTAAGAAAGTTCTAGAATTTCAAAATCAGCATAAAATTTGGCCCTTCCACTCCCAAATCGTAGATGGCGTACATTTTTCTATCAAAATGTGTCATGTGCCATGAGTGTGTTGTATAAGTGGGAATTTGAACGACTTTTTTGTGGGAATTTGAACGACTTTTTTGGTCTTTTTCCACTTTGATAGATTGTACAACAACAACTAAGGGTGCGTTTGGTTGGATAGAGTAAATTCATAAGGAATAGAATAGACAAGGAATAATATTACCTTGTTTGGTTGACATTATAAATAGGCCAAGAATAGAATTACTTTGTTTGGTTAGCATAAGGAATAGATAAGGAATACAAAGATAAGTTACCAAAATATCTTTCTTAATAAAATTTGATATATTTACTTTAAAATAATGAAATTCTGAAAAATAATATAAAATAATCTTTAAAATCTGAAATTAATATAAAATTAATCTTTAAAATCTGAGATTAATATAAAATCTGGAGATCTTTCACTTGCCTCTGCAACTCCATCACGTACTCGATGGCATCTCCGAGTATCGAAGACTTATCCATCTGCGGGATTAGATTGACCATCACAAACATGCACCAGAATCAGAAAACAAGAATCGAAGAAATTGAAGTGCATAACCTTGGTAATCTTCGGAACCAATGCTCGCAGAGCATACAGTCGATCGTTGAGCTTCTTCCTTCTCCGGCGCTCCGCGTGCAGGTTCTTCGAATGCTTGCTCGGCCTCCTCGTTCCTCCCTGTTCCTGATCGTCATCTTCGCTGCCTTCCGAGGCCGAGTCTACTCGGCCATCGCCCTCCATCTTCATCGACTCCTTGCTGTGGCCGGCAGCCAACTCCCGAGTCACCGACGATTCCGTGCCGAAACTGTACCGGTCGACCATGGACTCCGGCGGCTGCGACATTAATGGAGGATTGCTAGCGAGGAAGACGTCATCGCCCTTTCCTCTACCGAATAGGTTCAGCTGCTGCGGGGCCATGAGGAGGTCACCTCTGCGCTGCAGAGAGGTCAGAGGTCGGCGAGCGATCTCTTTGCGCTAGAGAGAGGTCAAAGAGGTCGATCGGCGACCTCAGGTCGCGACCTCTCTACGCCGGCAGAGAGGTCGCCACCTCTCTGCGCCAGAGAGGGGTCGAGCGGACCTCTATCCGGCAGACGAGGGTGACAGAGAAAACGCAGCCAATAGGAAGAAAGAAGAAGGGTGAAATTGTAAAAAGGCATCCGAAATAGACAAGGAATAGCATTCCTTGCCTTCACCTCGGGAATAGTATTCCCTCTCCATCAGTAATACTATTCCCCATCAATTCCGGGGGTCCCACTTATTCCAACTGAAGTGGTGTAACCAAACAAAGGAATGCTAGTGGTGTAACTCTATTCCCTTCAACCAAACGCTACCTAAACCTTAATCTCATGCTAGATGGGGTCGGCTATATGAATTCTCTGTCTCCAAATATTATGTCCAAGACTAGATCCGTCTCAATATCTAGTAATTGTAGATCTATTCCTCTCCACATGATCCTAAGCCTACCTCTACCCTAAGCCACTCATCCACCATAGCATGCACATTTCTGCCACATTCAATATGTTTATATGTTTAACTTTAGTTGTCCAACACTCGCTACCGTATAACATGGTTGGTCTAACCGTTGTTCTATAAAATTTTCCCTACACTTCGTTAGGTATCTTCTTGTATGGGCTCAAGGCCAAACCCTGTGTAAAATCATTGTTATAGGAAACTCCTCCGTAACTCCTCCCTCTGCTCGTACACTTGATATGCTCCTTCGTACATATCCTTATTGACATTTATATATTTAACCTGAATACCTCTCTTCGTACAGATCCTCGCTTCTCCCGTTTGATAGATTGTAAAAGGGAAAAAAGATCAGATGATAGCCTTCAATTGATTTGAACATTAAAATACATTCAAAGTTTAAAAATAGGGTTTTCCATGTCAATTGCAACATAAAACTTAGAATATATGAGTTTTTTTCCCTTTTACAATCTTGGAACTACATCCAACTACAAAAAGACAAAACCCACTCAAATTCCCACCTATACAACATGTGGATAGCACATAATACGAATATTAATAAAAAAATGTATGTCATATGTGATTTAAGGGTGGAAAGGCCACATTGACATGGATTTTAAAAGTATGAAGGCTAAATTAACATTTTCTTAGGTCCATAGGCCAAATTGCCAAAATCACAAAACTTCATAGCACGGTTTAAAATACCGGTACCGGTACCGATTTCGATGGTCGGCCAATATCGGTATACATTGATACTGTTCCATACTCAGTACGAGCTGGTACAAATAGGCCTATATCGAGTGTCTCGGTATTTTTTTTGTTTTTCATGGTGGAAAACATAGTTTTGAACTTCAAGTAGAGTTTAAAGCTATAAAACATCATAATTTACCAAGAAATGATGAAAAACATCCATAAATTTCTCAAATATTGTCCAATATATACATTTTCTTCAAATTCTCATCTTCAGATTTCAATAGGAAAAATACAAATAGTCAAATACATTTCAAAATGCGGAAGAATAACGTGCATCATAAATATTAGCCATCACGACAAGACCACGACTGAGGTCGATTCCGTAGATCTCCAATGCCCACATCTGGAAATTCTCCTAAGTCATGCTGTTTTGGTATCTAGAATACCACATTGACATCGAGCTTTCTTTAGTGGGAGCCATTGGGAAAAGACCACAACGGCTAGTCCATACCGGACAATACCGCTCGGTATCGGGTAGGTGCCGCATGATACAATCAGTACACCCTGGTACCGACTGGTACTGGGGTGCACCAATACGGTTTTTCCATAAAATCGGTAAAAAACTACCGAACTGGGTGGTACAGTTGGATTTTTGAAACTAACCCTAAAAAGAATGGAGCAATAGTTGGGATACATTTCCCAGTTTTAATGGGGGCATCATTGCATTTGTTTCAAAATTGGGATAATTAATAAAATATTGGGAGGTTTTACGACAAGAAAAAGCAAATTAGGATACCTATAATACCAACAAAAAGGCAAATCTTGATATTGTGTAAACTCTGTCAAATGGCATGTTACACATGTATTATTATAATTCTTTCCAAAGAAAATATGCTTCATAAATAAATAGCTTGAAAGAACTATGACTAGGAAGTTGCTCAAACAAGCCTACCTTTATATGGTACCACACTTCTGTTAATGAAAAAGCAGCAAGCTTTACTTGAATAAGATAACGAAAGATCTCAGCATATATCTTAAGAGCAGCTGGTGTCACAATAATTCTGATGGGCCAGTCAACTCGGTAACCCAATAACATAAAATCAAAGATATGCATACCTGCCATTTGAATTAACAAAATTCATCATAAGAGAAAGAAGTATAAACATTGTTGTTACTAATTCTCGCAGTGATATACTACAGGCAAATAGGCACTAGAAGAAATAAATAAATACCAGATGAACAAGATGACATGGGCACAGTGCTTTCTCTGTTCATGTACACATACAACCTCTCCTTATATTGGTCAGTCTCACATGAAGATCTTTGCAATGCCAACTCAAGGAGCCCTTGGATCTCAGCTATTTTCTTCTCCGGTTCAATAGCAGACCATTTCTTGAAGATAAAACATGATGTTACTAAATCATGAGGTAAATAGAAATGTAACTTCATGGATACTAATAGGAATCCTTTCAGAATGATTTTCTAGCCAATAAAATGTGAACCTTAAGGAGACTACCTGCTTACGAACAGAAATAATGAATGCATCTGCCCAGTCTGCTAGTACCATGAAATGATAGCGTCGTAATGCCAATAAATGTTCATGAAGATCAAAACCTTCCTCAAGCAACTTGATAGTGAAGTTGCTAACATACTTGTATCTACTGTAGTTAAGGAACAATAACTGACATTTTTGCTTAACTTGGTAAACAAATGAAAATAATGCATCTACAGCAAACATCATCTTAAAAAAAATTTGTGGTTTTCTCTACAATGAATGATCAAAAAAGAGGATGAAGATTATACAAAGCTAAGAAAGTAATATTGTATATAATTAGTAAAAATTGAATACAAATTGCTTCAGAAACTTAGCCAAACATATCCTTGAGTCTTGAATATAATCCAAGGGATCAGCTATTGATCAGATCAAGACGCACCTCAATCCTTAAGCTTCAACCTAGTAAATATTTCTTCTGCAATACCAACTGCACTGTAATCATAATGACTGACATATGTATCCAATTGTTTAAGAAAGAACTTACCTGCATGCAAAAATAATTTATGTTTTCTCAAGTTCACATTTTGTAGTTCTCTTCCAAAAGAAGCTTAAGATGTAGATGTCAACAAAAAATCCCCCAGCAGAAGTATCTTCCACTGAGCAAAGAGCTCAAATCACATGGAAACTTTTTGGAGGTTCAGAATGAGTTATCTAAGAAGGTGTAGACATCCTGAATAGGACTATGATATTAACTGTTAAGATTCACCAGGTAACCAAAGTTTCCAAAAGCTTAAGCTGTTAGGTAAGGACCCAATTTACTCTTAACATCCCCCGGAATAGACCTCAAACTGTGGATCGAGAGGTGGGCTGAATTAAACAGCAGAATCCACACAGATAATTAAAAAGAAATTAGATGGAGGTTTTGACCTCTTGGCTCTGATACCATGTTAAAACTCACCAGGTAACCAAGATTCCCAATAGCTTAAGCTGTTAGGAAAGGGCCCGATCTACTCTTGACATTAACGTTGTATTCTAGTTACCTTATAATCAACAAATAACAGACTCAGATATGTATATCTGACGAATCATGAAGCACCACTGATATACTGAAGTTTCTTGCACGAAAATTGAATGGTCAGAAACTCAGAATATGGAAAAACAGTGTTTGTATGTATATCAAGAAGATAGCATCGATACAACAAATAATGTCTAGTGTGAGGACATTAAGCTACCATGGTAAATTAGGACATTCAACAGAACAGAACCTGTTAGCATAACCATGAGAGATGTGAAAGATTCCCCTAAGGTAAATCAGGACTTAGAAGATAGCGTCAATACAACGAATAATGTCTAGTGTGAGGACATTAAGCTACCATGGTAAATTAGGACATTCAACAGAACAGAACCAGTTAGCATAACCAGGCGATGATGTGAAAGATTCCCTCCTAAGGTAAATAAGGACTTCGAACTGTACACAGGAGCAGCTAGCATAAAGATCTCATCCAAAAATTTCTACAACCAAGAATAGCAATAAAGTTACACAGAGGAATTGACTACTTGCAAGAATATAACCTCCACATATACGTTCCATTATGATGGACAGGGGATCTCAAGGATACTGAAGCAAAATCTCTTGCACTATACATTTGTCAATTACAACATCCAGTGGCATCTCAAACTCCATTGCTGAAGCATGGCAATTCTCTTCAGCAGAAATGTTAAAATCTTCACTATAATATTGTAAAGAACCCACCCAAGCTGTTCCCCCAGAAATTTTTGTTGGAAGGTCCCTGGATGTCTGTTGTTCTTCTTTTGATGCATCTGATGAACAAATGGGATAACAATCTGGTTGTTTTTTTATATTAATTTGAACAGTGTCAGTCGAGATTCCATTAGCATCTAGAGCAAGACCAAAATTGACAAGACTGGAAGTTTCAACTTGTAACCCATGATCAGAGGTGGCTAACATGCTTCCTGAATTACAAGGATCAATCACCGAGGAGAAGTCAAAGTATGGATATTGTGGTTGACGTCCTTCATTGGATCTTATATTCTTTGATTTCTCCATTTTACTAAGGCAAGAAATTCTAGTCAAAGTTGGATTGGCATTAAGATCATAGTGGTGATTGGACTTGAATGATGACAGGATATCCCAAGAGTGATGTTCATTTATGGCATCCATGAGTTCCAATCTTTTAACTGTATCTAATTTTGACTGGAATGGGATAAGAACTTTATCAATTGCTGAGGTACTCTCCTGGGATCTTGTGATCTCATCTCTGAGCAGTATGCTGTTTGCAGCCAAGCATGGTATTCTTGAATCTTTGTATTTCATGACACCATAGGAAGAATTTTCTGGAAATCCAACCAGCCACTTATCAGAATTATAATCTTCATTTATAATAAGCATTGGATTGGTTGATTTTCCATCATTACAGGAAATGGAGACTGAACTCCCTTTGATATTTTCATCCATGGGATGAACAGTTAGAGGAGTGCCAGGAACCTGTTGTTTTAATTTGCTATAAGAAGAAATCTTGGAAGAGCACAACCATCCACTTTCAATGGAGTTGGGGGATAGAATTTTACTCTCATAACATGATAATGAATTTAAGTGCAGAAAATAATCTGTTTGAGATGCATTATTCCCTGGGGTAAGAAAACATTCTGACTCCATTTCATCTTCCGAACTATAAGAACTCTCTGAACTGTGTAACAGTTCCATATCGTGTGAAGACTCATCAGATGTAGAAGACGCATCAGTATCTTTTTGAATTGTATCTCTGAAAAAAAATGCATCCGATAATAGAAAGTATTAATTATTTTGAACATAGAAACAAATAACACAAATTACAAGCATCAAATCATGTAATGCCTGTTGTGTGAGGATGGAAGATATTTAATATGCTGATATAAATTATGCAAAAGACCCCCTTACATTTTGGTAGCTTCTAGCTCATCGGCAGTTGTAGAGAAGATATAACTTCTATCAGGGAGCAAAATGATGGGGATGCTAGGACTTGTTCTGCTAAACAAGTTTGGAGCATTACCGATGGGAATCACCTACAAGAAATTAATTCATGATACACATTTTGAGATTGAATTACACGCAGGAACTCTATTCATAACTAACTAAAACTTGTTTCGGTTGAGAATATCAAAGTGTCAACAGCTGGAGAAAAGAAAAGTATAAAAAAATTATTAGCTCCATATAGCAACATCGTAGAGAAGCTACGAAGAAAGATAAAATGGCATAATAACCAAAAGAAAGCAATTGTTGTAATCAAGTTAAGCAAGCACTTGGAATAATAAAGCAATTAACAAGACAAAATGCATAACAATAAAAAAAATAGAGCAGGAATGCACTTACAACAAACATCAGTAATTAAATATTAGCATTTAGCAATACAGATGAATACGCCAGAATATCAAAGATAAAACCATATATCATTATTTGATTTGCGCATGAACAAAAGAACAAAGAATCAATTGTTGGATCAAATTAAGAATACCTTCCACTTCTACCAGGGTATCTCTGCATTCAATGGGTTTCCATCTAACTATTTCCTATCTGTTAAAGTCCTTATTCATTAATGACACTAAGAAGA
This sequence comes from Canna indica, assembly GCA_034359265.1. Classification (NCBI taxonomy): domain Eukaryota; kingdom Viridiplantae; phylum Streptophyta; class Magnoliopsida; order Zingiberales; family Cannaceae; genus Canna; species Canna indica. Next base: position 45,208,854 of record CP136893.1, read on the forward strand.
AGGGTCATTATGTTAGCAATCTTCTTCTCACTTCTCAGCATTATGAATACAAGAGGGGATAACTCCCATTAATTACCTCAATGAACCTACTTGAACTACATTGAAGTAACTGGCCACTTATTTCATAAATGAACATTTGCACAAAGAGGCCAGATGATACGGGTTAGCACATACCAGCAGAAAAACTCCACTTTATACCAAAGGTATCGTGATGCACCTTTGCAATACTTAAGGCCTGTGTCAATCAGCTGGATCCCTGCCAAGCCATGCTCACACATCATTGAAGATCATCTATGAAACTAAGATGCTTACTATTCATTTCCACCATTTTCAGAGATTTTTCCTAGAAATAAGACAAACTAAATTGCTTAATATCCACTAGACTTGCATCGCACTAAGTGTACTGAGCAATCACTAGCCTAAGAAAATTTTATCAGTAAAAACACTAAAATAGTCCCCATAATAAAAAAAAGGTCAAGAGCAAGATTTTTGTTTAAGAATTGGAAAAAAATAAGCAGAAGAATGCAAAACATATTTGAGTGACTAAAAAGGTAGAAATGAAAGGCATATGCTAAAACCGTCAATAGTATACTAGTATGAGTCTATGTGATAGTCAACAAACAGATTAATTTTTTGTAGAATTGGATATACATAAATATTAAGAAAAGGACGAAGCCTGCTATGTTTAATTGGCAACTGCACAAGTTCACCAGTTGTGTTTCACTTACATGCTAAAGTTGGAATTGCTAAATATAACTGCATTCTATGTTTGTTCACACTAAAGCAAGAGCTTTTCAACTTTTTTACCTCTATCACAATTGACCACCATGTCAGAGTGGTGGTATTGGATCAGACAGGTACTGGTATGTATCAGATTATACAACGGTACTTTAAAACCCTCTTATTGGAAATCACTAGTGGAAAAATGTACCATCTACTATAAGGATAAATGTGGAAGCATGGTGGAACTAAGATGATGCCCACCTAGAAATAAGCAATAAATGATGGACAGTGCCCCCGAAATGGAGGGAACTGGAAGATTGACGACAATTCACAGGTGATTAGAAATTTTATGTGCAAAAATCCTCTTACCAAATTTGTTCAAGTTGAGAGACTTTCAGCTTTCATGAGATACATACAGAATAAGTGAATAGTGGATCTAATGCATCTAATAGGGGATGATGAATGGTTGTAGATCAAAAGACTAAGGCCTCGTTTGGTTGCACTACTTTCTGCAGGAAGTTGTACTTCCCAAGAAGTAGCAAAAAGAGCTCATATTTGGTTGATACACTTCCTGAGTAAGTGCAATTTTCTACAAAATGCAGGAAGTAACTTACATAGGCCCCCCTAGGTAAGTTGCACTTCCTGCATTGTATTTGAAAGAAAAAGTCAATTTCACTCTCACATTTGCATTTAGTACAGAATTTATAATTTATATTCCCAACATTATAGATTAGATAATCCTTGAATTTTTTACATATTTATTTTAATTTAATTTGTTTTTAATAAAAATATGTAATTTTTTCATATTAACTATAAATAAAAATTAATTTTTCATATATAACAAAGTATATATTATATTAATTATATATGCAAAAATTATATTATATTTTACATATATATATATATATGTTAGAATATTAATTTATAAATAAATTTATTTTTTTTCATATATATACTAATGCATATAAATTAAAATATTATTTTATAAAGAAATTAAAAAAGGGTATATTGGTCATTTGATATGTACTTCCTAGGAACTACTCATGTCAACCAAACATGTTCTGGGGGGAAGTTGCACTTCCTATGAATTAACTTCTTGTCAACCAAACACTTTTCTGATACTTCTCGGGAAATACATATAGAAAGTTAATTCATATGAATTATAACTTTCTGCAGAAAATTACTTCTCATGTCAACCAAACGAGACCTAAGATTCCCATTACCAGATCTAATGAGCAAAGATCAACTAAAAATAATAAATAATAATAATAAAGCAAAGAAGATGATAAACAAAATAGTCTGAAACTTCAGTACTTTGATAGCTCCATTTACAATGTTATAGTACAAGAAGCCATTCTAACAGAGAAATTAAATAAATAAAATGCCTAAAATAAGTTATAAATTACAATTGGAAAGTGCAACAATCCAGAAGTCTTCATGGAGGGTTAGCCCCTCAAATGCAAGATAAAACATATGTTTAACATATTAAATTCTCTAAATGTAATATTCTTTTATCAAGTATTATGCATTTCAGATATTGCTACTATATGAAGGAAAATAACCATGATAGACACCTCATTGTGCAAAACTACAGCATAACATACTAGATGAACCCAAATTTAGAATAAACCCTGAATTGAGATACACCCACAGGGTCACAGATAATATTTGTCACCTTAAATTATGAATGGTTCTTACCATGTGATTCATCCTCTGGTATCTAACATCAAAATTTGAGAAAAATATTTTCAGCTTTTCAAGCATCATCTGGTACATCATTTGCCTCTGGTAAATTAAGGCTTCAATTCTATGCTTGCAGAATGTCAATAAGTTTGAGAGAAATGCCAAATCAGTTGGCATGCCCGCCCAAAAAGGAAGGATTTCCTCAATATTTGCTAAATTGTAATTGGTTTTAACTCTCTCTCCAACAACAGCAAGATTAAATAAGCTCAGAAACTTAACAAGAACTTGAAGCTGTAGCCCAGCTCTGACGAGGGGACGATGAACATCCTTAAGAAAGCAAGGAACCGAGATACCAACTTGCTCCTGGAATTTCAACCTCAAACAGAAATAAGTAACTAAATCAAAATTGGAACACATGATTATTGTGGAAAATAAATGATGCATAAAAATCTGAACATGACTTTACACATGATGTGGCATATAACAGACCAAGAAAAGATAAATGTGAGAACCTTATATTGAGGCAGAAAAAAGGAACAGGAAGAAGAGGGGAGGAAAGAAAAGAGAAATTACCTTTATCTCTGTAATAAAATTATCATTAATAGATTCAGTTGTCACATTAGACTCTGTCAAGTTGTCCATAAAAAACTCTTTGTAAGGGTCCTCAATGCTTGCTCGAAAAATCCATGATTTGATGAAGCCGCAATATGGTTCACATGAGTCAATGAAGAGAAGCTTGAGAAGTGGCTGATGAATTGGATCAGCATCCTTGTTATCAAAAAGATAAAAGAGAAATGTGGTCAGATTTGCATGAAATTAATTTTGAAAAGGTAGATTCCCTTTAATGAACTTTTAAAGGAGTTAGCTTAGTTTCATGAACTTTTAAATGCTGTGTGCAAAGCTAGAGAGCAAACAGCACCGGAAACTAAATCCCTAACGGCCTAACCCTAAGTGACAAGCCATGTACAAAGATTTTAATTTACATTCAAATAGAACAATGGCCATGAAATATTTTTCATTATCCACTAGGATATATGAAAACACAGCCAAGAAAGCAAATCAGATGAATTATCAACACAGGCACTGAGTTTTAGAGTTCCAGAAACTACTTAAAGTATGCTTCAAAAGCAAAGTTACAAGTTTCTTTGATAGGGGTCTAATATTTAACAGTTGAACTACAAAACTACACATATGACATATATGGTGGTTGAACCATTCAAAGCTACTACCTAAGACAGTTTCAGAGAACGATGAAGTTTGGTGATAATACTAGAGAGTTGGAGGGTTATATGGCCTCCAAACAACTAAAATATTGGCTCCAACAGCTAAAATAGTTATTTGTAGCCATTGGAATAGTATTCTAACAACCGAAAATCTACTTGTTGAAACTACATCAAGCAGTATTATCAGGTACACTATCCGATACAATTCAATATAGGCTATGAGTCTGGTATGCATTGGTATAAGCACCAGCACCCAAAAGCTCTGTGTACCATAAATCTTGAGCATACCATCTAGTACAATCCAAGATTTCAGACAATGTTCAACTCACATTTTCTATATTAATTGTGTACTTGTCTTATCTCATTAAATTGTCACTCCAAATTTGACTTAAAAGTTAATAATCTTTTTTCTATTTTGCAGGTACGAACTCTTGTGGGAATGAAGTAGAGGAGTCAAACTGTCCAAAACCAGTTAACCGACTGTATTGACCTGTATAGTCTATTGGTGGATTAGGACACCAGTACATCTAAGTTCTCTCAACTGTTGTCAATAATGGACAGGCCTTGTTTGGCAACAAGTTTTAGTGAGCTTTAAGTGGTTTGAGGTCATTTTATAGGTTTAACCAAATCAAACCACTAATTTAAGTGTTCGGTAAATAGCTTTGTCAATAAGCAAATTCATCCCAAACCACCAATTTGAAAAAGCTCAACATGTAAGCTTATCGCAAGAGAGGTCTAAGATTTAAGATCAAAAGACATTGTGTCCTTTAAGATGATAAAAAATTACAATCATTACCTAAAATTGAATTTCTATAATAATAATAGAATCAAACAATTGTATAATAATACAATCAAACAATATAATTATCAAATAGGATCAAAATAGATTTTCATTTTACACATTTAATAAGCTAATAGCTAATTTTACCAAACATATTTGTACAAATTAAGGTTTAAAATCATGTACCCAAACAGATCTCGGTGAAGGATCAGTACCAGTATGCATTAGTATTGTACCGTACCGACACATTATACAGTCCAGCACAAATAGGCCTCTACATGCATGTCTTGGATTTTTTTCGGGTTTTTTTTAATGGAAACTCCAAAACATAATTTTAAGTTCCAAATACATTATCTTATCATTAAAATGATGAAAAATAACACATAATCTACATTTAAAAAAATATACCTAATTGAGATGATCTTTAAGAAAGTGAAGAAAATGAAAGAGATTTAAGAGAGAATAAAAAAGATGTGAGAGCGTATGAGTGAGTGAGGGGGTAAATGAGAGATTTAGGGGCTTTATATTGCCCCCAAAATCATAAAAAATCATTAGAGAGTCAAAGTTGACCAGTTAATAGAATTTAAACCCAACTGCATATGCATTAATGGGGCTGCATATACAGCTCTAGTGCATAGACTGCATATTTAAGTATGCAATGCACCAAAGTGCTGCAGCCGCATATGCAGCCACATGAACCAATTTTTAAAACGCTATACATATCGAAGGAAAATCAACTATATAGTAATGAGAGTAACAGTTTTAATAGGCTTACACGAAGCTGAACATACAAATATGAGAGTAAGTCCACTCCTCTAGGGAAGTTATGAAATTGTAAGTTAGTCTCCATCATCAAAGCCTCTCTAGATAGGGAAAGACCAGCAAAGCTTGGAAAGCAGATATTTCCAAGGGATTCAATTTGTGTTCTCAACTCAGTGGTGTGTAGAAGAACTTCCAAGACAGTAATTCCTGAATGAGATGTTTTTGTGAGACTATTTGATCCATCTGATTTCTCAAAACCCATTATTGAACGCCTTAATCTAACTGATCTCTGTAAAGTATTTAAAGCACCAAAATATCCCTGAAGAACTTTTTTGACAGCTACAGCAAATGCCTGGTTAACCAAACTATAAGGAGGGCACATCCAAACTTTATTTGTATTATCAACTTTTCCCTCTGTTGGTGATTTTAGAAGATCCAATAAATTAGTATCTTTTTTATTATTGCCTCCCCCTCCTTTGTCTCCATTTCCTTTTCCATCTCCAGTTGCACAAAGATAAAAGTCAACAAACTTCTGGAGTAAGTATACAACAAAACCTGAGTGACTTGTACATTTAAGAAGCTTCCCCAAAGCATTGGTGCTCAATGATCGACACCATAAAGTGGGAACTCTATGACAAGTTCTATCAGCTGAACTGGAAGAACAAATTTCTGAGATCTTATCAATTTCCATGATGGATGACTTTACACCTAGCAATGCATTTACAACCAGATGGACCAGTTTAGCTTCCTGCAGAGAAAAAAAGAAACCAATGTATGTAGAAGTACTAGATATTTAGGAAATATGAAGGTTCCCTACTTTTGCTTGAAACAGTCATCTATACTCATAAAATCAAAGACATCAAAAAGATTCCATACAAAATTGAAGTTAAATAATGTGTAAAAAATATAAAATGCGCCTTTCCATTGCTATACTTATGACTTTATGAATCTAAGTGATCACTAAATTATAGGCAACAAGTGACCTTAATCAAATCCAAACAAATATCAGCGTCTATTGGTGGTTCTGCAGATGAAAAATAGCCCTGCTATATCAGCATTAACATAAGTTCCACAACAACAAAAATGTGAGTTTCAAAATCAACCTGCTCAAGCTTTTTTACTTCAACACATTCCTGCATAAATTTTTAAATTTTAGTTTGTTCTGTTTTCCTCGAATCTCCCCGAAGGTTCCACAATACCGAATGTGCTTTCTCAGCTGCCAAAGTCCACACTTGGGCCCTTCCATCAACATAATCATGTAGTTTTCTTATAATTATTACTCTTGAACAGGAAAAACACAATCAATCTTATCCTACGTTCCAAAGATAAATTATCAACGAAGCCACAAGTACAGCCCCAAAATCAATTTTGAAAAACCACGTACAATGTATCTCTCTGACAACAAACTATGGACAATGAACGGAAAGAAATTTCATCACAAGTAGAAAAGATACTACAGCCGGCTAAGGATTGACATACCGAAATGGAAGAAGATTGGTATATTGGATCTTGGAACTCGCTACAAGAAGCAGCGAATCGAGCTTCGCCACTCTCGGAGGGGATCGACTCCCACGTCTTGGGAGGGACCAACGGATCTTCCAACTTTAGGGTCCGAAGCAGCGAGGAGAAGTTTGGATCGGTCTCCATGGGAAGAAGCTATTCCCTCAAACCCGAGTGGTTAGGGTTAGGGTTTACAGTTTCTTCTCTTTGGAAAAGTAAGTTCTTTTCCCGCTCCCACCACTGCCCGATGATTATCAGTGAAATCTTTCACAAATCTCAAAGCACGAAATTGTTCCCGGATCGACTCCTAGAACCTATTAAGCTTTCCTTTTTGACCACCCATCTCATCTCCATGTGCAGTCGTTCTTCATTCTTTCCGTATGATCGCCGGCGATCAATCATCCATGAAGACTAGTAGCGACCAAGGCAAATAGATGTGTGGCGCTGCGGTGAGAGGCGCCGATTTGGTGTCCAACAGGATCATAGGTGGCTCGCCTCCGTGGTACAGCACCCACCGCGCTGGCGCTCTGGTCTCCGGCGGCGGGGAAAAGGCTGTGGGAGTGAGCTTTTAACTCTCGCTGCGTGTCCAGAGCTGGTGACAGTGGCGCCTGAGATGACGGCGGGGTCGGCTGCCGGTGCCAGGTTTGAGGTGAGGTTGGACGAAGAGGGGGAGTGCGTCCAAGAAAGAGTGAGATTAGAGCAAGCGGGATTGTAGTAAACGGTCTCGGCAGAAATTTCAAATCCAAAAGTTTTATCTTGCGATAAATTTAGATAAAATTGTATATATTATTATGAGAAATTTAGAAAAAAACTATAAAACTTTATCAAGAATTATCCAAAATCGAATTCAGAGAGAAATTTTAAGATTCAGATTTTAAGATTCAAAATTTTCAAATTCAGAATCTAAAATTCCGAATTCTAGTTTTACCCTCGGATTTTGGGATTCAAAATTTTCAAATCCAAAATTAAGGTACTATTTGGTTAGCGAAAATTATTTTCTGATTTGATTTCAGTGAAACTGAAAATTTGGTTTCGAAAACTTGGTTTTGGTTTCTAGTTTTCAGTTTTCTGAAAACGCGTTTGGTTAATAAAAACAACATCAGTTTTAGTTAGTTGAAATCAGTAAATATTTATTTGATTATAAAAAATAATATTAATTTTTCTTGAACATTTTTAGTAGTAATTAAATGTTTAGTTAGTTTACAAAATTAAATATTTGTTAATATGGTTACAAAATATTTAAATAATTTAATTAATTAAGTTATTGGTAATTTAATTTTTTTTTGTTCAATTAGATATAAAAATTAATTAATAGTTATTATAAAATTTTAAAAAAAAAAACAAGTCCAATGATCTAAAACTAGATTTGATTAAATTATAAATAGACCAATTTTAAAAAAATTGAGTTATTTAAAATTTGGGTTTGAGTCAATTAGATATAAATTGGTTTAATTATTTTATAAATTTAAGATAAAAATTTGAGTTAAAAATGATGATTTTTATTTTTATTTTTAAAAATTCGATATAGTTTGATTTATTTTTAAATTAATTAATTTTATAAAAAAATATTTATAATTACAAAGTTGTCACAGCATTATGATAACGAAACCGACAGTCTCGAAACCACAGAAAACAACATTCTGTTGTTTTCATTTTTATTAAGAAAACTGGTTTCGTTTTCATTCTGGTTTCGATTCAGTTTCACGAAAACACTAAACCAAACGCGTTTTCGTAAGCAGTTTTGGTTTCAGTGAAACTGAAACCATGAAAACAGACTTGGTTTCGCTAACCAAACAGGCCCTAAAGTTTCGGATTCTCGTTTTACCCTCGGCCAAAGTCTCACAGGGACTTTGGTTAAAAAAATTATATATATAATAATTTAAATTTATAAAATATTTTTATGGTAAAAATAAGATATTAGTCTAAAGAAAAATTAATAAAAATATTTCAAACTATTGAATTCTTAACAAATCTAATTTTAAAAAATTCCTAAAACTTAATAGTTTATTAGCAAATTATAAATACTTTATGGTATTTATCAAAACCATATTTTTTAATAATATACTCAAATTTCTCATCAATTCTATTCATTACTTAATTATAACTATATTAGTACTTAGGGACTTTGATCAAAATCACTAACAACTTATATAAATATTTTATGATAAACAAAATTTTAAATTTGGCATGCTTATAAAAATTAATAGATTTTAACCAACTAGAATGAGATGTTAATTGCATTTATATTGTCTGTTAGGAATTTTGGTGAAAAGTCTCTAATCACTTATTTATATATTTTACTACATATATGTCACGCTCCAACTCAGGGTCACGTGACAGGCCAGGGTATATGTGCATATACCCCGTAGCCTAAATCATGCACATGTCAACTCAACAAATAAATATAGCAAAAAAGAAGTAACAAGTTTTATTTCAATGAAAAGCGAACCAAAACAGAGTTTATTTCAAGTAGCTCCAATGAAACGAAAAGTACTGAAATAACATTTTAAGTTCAACAATTCAAAAGTTCAAATATAATAAAGTCTGAAATAAATGACATAAATGCCCTTAGGGCTACAACTTCAAATCAAACTAATACAAGTGCATGACTACTACCAAAAGACTCGACTACGACCATATCTAGGACTGCTATGAGATCATGCGGCTCCCCTGCTCTCCAGCGGCGCCAAGTGCATCCAACCCACCTCACCGATTAGGCTCTGCAAAATAGAAATCAAATGGCAACGGGTGAGTTCAAAGAACTCAGCGAACGCTTCTACCAACCCTCACCAATAAACATCACAGAGATAACAAGAATGTAAATCTATCTCTACATAAAGGTAAAGTCACGAAGGTGTGACTAGCCAACAGGCCACACATGCCTCAAGGCATCTAACCCTCTACGAGTGGAGAAACATCAGGCCAAAGCCTACCATTCCCGAAGGCAACAAGACATACTAGGATAATTGGGAAGGCCCTCCGAACTTATCCTAGTATAAGGAACCTCAACAGCAATCGGAAAAGGCCCTCCGAACTTACTCCGCGATACGTGATATCACAAGAGTAATCGGGCAGGCCCTCTGAACTTACTCTTCTAAGACATCACAAGAATAATTGGGAAAGGCCCTCCGAACTTATTCCTCTAAAAATCACCTCGGGGATAATCGGGTAGGCCCTCCGAACTTATCCGACGAGGCCAAACCAGAATAATCGAGAAAGGCCCTCCGAACTTATTTTGTAGGTTGGGAATTAATCATCCAACCTTCCGGGCTTAGCCCGCAATCCGGCTCCTAATCGAGTCGCTCCGTCATTCGCAAGGATATGACGCATCATGACCTAAGTCAAGACTCTCCTACGATGTCCTACGGTTTCCTCATTAGGAAGCGTCTCAACACTCCATACCCGACCCCTATCTCTTAGATCTGTCATATTATGAACCCGTGTGGTTTTATTTCATGCATACTTTATAAGTTGGTTCATAACAGATTATGTTCACCATTAACTCCATTTTAATTATGTAATTAAAATTTAGTTCACCAAGATTAGAGTTTTATTTTAGGTTACTATTCTGCCCAGAACTGATGTGTCTAACCCGAATATACTCTCCAAAGTGCGTCCTATGTTTCCAAACTATATTTTTTGGTCAAAACGATAGGTTACGTGACTATATTCACAAAAATACACACACCACAGCAAATAATCTAAAAACAGCACAAATTCAACATCTCAGCATAAAATTCCAGCAACATATAATTTCAGCATATCATGAAATTAGATCCAAAAATTTACAGAAATTAGCTCCTTAATTATCTTTAGGACAAAATACTAATCTCAAGATTTATTTAACAGAATTCATGCTTTTTAATCAAGATTAAAAAAAAGAATCTACCATGCCTTAATCAAGAAATAACATCAAGATTAAAAATCCCCCTTCTCAAGAATCCTCATGGCATAATTTACAAGATCTTGACCCTAATCATGATTTCTACCCACAAATCACAGATTTAATCCAAGCATGCAATCCACATATCAAGAACTCAAATTAGGAGAAAAGATCAAAATTTTCATGTCAAGAAAATAAGAAGGCTCATTCGGGCTTTTCATCGAACACCTTGAGGGCGACCCTGGTTTCCCCCATGGTCGAGCACCCCTAGGTTTACCCTAGGGCTTTCGAGCCCCATAAGGGAGAGATTTGGGTATCCTCAAACACGAATTCCGAGAAATATGGCAAGAACTCGAAAAACAAATCAAGAAAAAAACATAAACGTCGAGCCACCAAGAACGGCTTCAAGAATCTGAACAAAAGTTCGAAGAGAGAGGGTAAACCACTCACATAATTTAGAAAGATAATTAGAGAAGAAAATACAATCAACGGCCTCCGATTTCGGCCCCGAAATCCGGCGGCTCAACCTCAAGGAAGAAGGGGGCAGACGACGGCTCCTCCCAAGTCGCTGGCTTGAGGAGAAAGGGAGAGAGGAAGGGAGAGGGGCTGGCTTCGGCTAGCTCCTCTTGGCTCAGCTCAAGAGGGAAGGAAGAGAGAAGGAGAGGGAAAGGGACTTGGCTCAGGCGGCGGCTCGGCTCTAGGGTGGCAGTGGCTCCAAGGGGAAAGAGGGAGAGGGCCGGATGCTGGCTTGACTGGCGGTTGGCTCTCTTCTCTCATAATTTTGGGTGGCTCCAAAAATAAGAGCCACAAGCCAGGGGGGTTTATACTCCCTCCTCAACCCTAATCCCTCTAACCCTTTTATCCAACCCACATCCACCTTAAACCGAACCGAACCCGCTAACTTAAATTTAATTAAACTTATTCTCATGCAAAAGCAATTAATTAAATACACTCACATGAACATAATTAATAATTATGCACGCACAACATCAAATCAAATAATTTTAACTACTCAATCCTAAATTCATAAATTTCACATCCTACTTACCTGAGCTCGCAAGCTCGCACCGGATCATGAGTCGACTCGGCTCAACCATGAACTAGTCTGCTAGGCTGTCAAACACAAACATAAAAGGAAAATAATAAAATTAAGTATCTAGGATATTATAATATAAAAGTTTAAATTTCACATATTTGTGACATTAACAGACCTAAAATTTCAAAAGATAATTTTAATTACAATTATAGTGGTTGTTAGGGAATTGCAGCAATGTTATGGACTTTCATCAAAGTCCCTAACTGCCTATATAACCACGATAAGCATCTTTATTCTTGCTTGAGGATCGGAGTAGTCTGGTTCAATTTGATGTCTCTCCTGGTCAGGTGCAACTCCGGCGGGGTGACCTGCAAAAGAGACTCTGACGCTCAAGTTAGTAGATCTCCAAGGTGGAGGTATGAAGTTGGAACTTAGGTTACTCGAGACGTGTTATGTATGTATTTATTTCATGTGGAGGTGATGGCGCTGCCCAGCAATCTTCCAGGGATATTGCTCATAATGGGTCGAGGCTGATTTCGGAGATAGTATGCTTGTAATGGTGTATCCCTCATGATAAGAAAGGACGTGGATGTCCTTGTATGGCCGGGTGGAGCCCCCTGGCGGAGCCGTCTAATCTGGCTCAATTTGGGTTCAAAAGTGCAGGGCGTTGGTGGGTCTAATTTGACCGGGCTCAATAGTACTAGTCTAGTCCACAGCCCCCGAGCTCGGTCGGAGTTTAGAGGACCGCGTGTCGAGCTCTAAGTGATGCTGGCTTTTCCTACGATCTGAGGGATCTCGCGGAGTGTTCTGCCGAGGTGTATCTGGTTGTCATAGAGACCGAGCGTACTTATGAGCTGGTGCGTGACGACTTGGCTTTGGTTCGAGATGGATCAAATTGGCGTATCTTTGTCGAGTTATCGTGCACTTCTTCGACTTCTGCGCCTAGCATGGTTGTTTAATAATGGGGATCTCTTTCTCTCGCATGGCGGCTTTTGATTGGCGCCCGCCTCCTTGTTTTGGAGGAGTAATGATGGCGGAGAAAGTGTTCACACGTGCCTTGTTGTTTTCTAGGAAACGACCGCTCGATGAGCTAATCGGTTGAGATTTATTTGTGGCGCGATTGACGACCGTCCAATGAGGGGTTTATTGCCTATAAGACAATTTCTTTCCTTTTGTTTTCGGACTTTTTGTCGCGCTTTCGGTACTCAGTGCTCTGGAGATTTTTCTTCGATGATAGCTTTTTTGATTGTCGGTTCATCCGTCGTCGCTCTCTTTTCTTCTCCGGTGAGTCTTACTTCAGCTTTTGTAGGTCTTGACTTAGGGCAGTAGGTTTGTACTGACTCATCCTCATTCTAGAGTTTTTGCAATCTTTGTTTGTCCAATGGTGAGGAGAAGTGTCATCGTAAAATTAGAGTTTGGGATGTCGAGGAAGGACTTGGATTGTTGTTCCTGGATTTAGGAGGATATAAAGTTGCAAGGCTTGGTGGTGACCGACCTGGATAGCATTCTGTCCTTCCAAGAGAGTGTGTCCATTGTCCGTGAGGGTGCCGAGGAGGACTATGAATATCTCCTGTGCTTGTCGTCGGATCGAGTGTATCATTGTACCGACTCAGAGTTCGTCTTTATGTACTGAACTTTCTTTGATGTATTGGGGGTTCGTCTTCCTTTTACTGATTTCGAGCACAGTGTCCTGAATTAGGTGAATGTTGCTCCCACCCAGATGCACCCGAACAATTGGCCATTTGTATGTTGTTTTGAAATTATAATATAGTGTCTCGGGATTAAGCCGAGTTTTTTTGTGTTCTTCTCCCTTTTCCAAGCAAAATGGGGGCAAAAAGGACTGTGGGTGTCGTTTTAGTGCCATCCATGGGAGGAAGCTCTTTGCCTTGTACAAGAGCTCATATAAAGGCTTCAAAACTATAATACCCGCATTATGAGTCGATCTGATCCGTAGGGTAAGGAATTTAGATTTTCTTGTGATGTTTCTTTGAATCTTTGATGTTTCCAATTTATGAGTCGTATGATTTGAGGTATTGCGTAGTTTTGTGAAGAATCATAGGGTTTTCTTTAGGACAAGGGCCCAACCGGTTAGGGCTTGAAAGAGGAGAGGTCATGCCGAAATTTTTATCTTCCTCTTGGCTTGGATCATGATTCCTTAGCGATTGGTATTGTTCGATTGAGTAGAAATGTTCGGATGAAGGCACTCGGGTTAGGGCAACCCCAAATCCTTAAGGCCGATTGGGTAAGGGTAAGGGATGAGGAAATAAACCCAATTTTCTATATTGTTTATATTGTTCCTTGGCAGTAGGATTGTAATTCTCCATATCAGAATTTTGGTGAAGTGTATAGCACCCCTAGGTACTACCGGATAGGGTAGCCCTAGGGTAACCCTAGGCCGGTTAGGATAAAAGGGTTGTCTTATGAATTATATGTTCGGGTTGGGAAAAATGTTTAGTATGTTGGCCTAAGGTTTCAACCTTGGTCACCATCTTGATCTTGATTATAATAAATTTATTCTAATGAGTTTATCAAGTGTTTGACCTCAGGTTGAGCAACCGATGCGTACGCGAAGTTCGTCGGAAAGTTATGGAAAAATAACGAGATTCAAGTATCGACGGTTTCGGAGGCGATCGAGTCGGAAGTTAGGTTTAGAACTTTGAAATGATTGTACAATTCTTCTAAGACATTAAGTCAACCTATTTATAATATGTTCGAACTCAAAACTTGAAGATGAAACTCAGAAACAAACATCGCGCAAAGAAATCAGTAAAAAGTGATTTCCCGGGTTCGGTCGACCGACCGATCGACTGAATGCCAGAAGTGGCAGAGGGCTCCGGTTGTTGGGGCGGTCGATCGGCCTTCGACCGGGCGATGCCAACGGGCAGAAAAACACCCGTTGGGTGCCCTAACCGAGTGAGGGGTTATAAATACCCCTCATAAACCTCCTCCCCAACTGTTGAGAACTTCATTGAGCCCATCCTTAGAGATTACAAGCCTAAAAGAGTTGATCTAAAGTCCTAATTGTAGTCGAAATGGCAACACTAGAGGGGGTTAATAGTGTGTTATCTAAATTAATTAGCATAAATTAATTTTAATCGTTCTCTTAAACTAAATAGGCAATTTATAATTCGATGATTAGATGCAGAAGAGATAAATAATAAAATAATTAATACAAATAATAAATCAATGCAAACACACAAATTTATAGTGGTTCGGCCCCAATGCCTACTCCACTACCTAAGCACCCCGCTTAGGATTTCCAAACTAGTTTAACTAGATTAATTAGTTTCTCTTACACAGAGGATTTTGACTCGAAGAGTCTCACTCTCAACCTAAGGCACTTCCACACCCGGAAAGTCTTCATCTTCTTATCGAGAGCACTCTTCCACCTCAACCCTAAGGGACAACTAGAAATAACTAAGTAAACTATGTTTACACAAGTAGCTTTACACATGCACAACAAGGTAACCACTTCCAGTTAAAAATCAAACAACAGTTAAAAAATACAAGTGAAAACAGCTTAAAATAAAACCAAGAGTTCGTGCTCTTTTACAGGCCTTGAAACCTCCAACTCACCAGAAGATGAATCTTAAGTCGAAGCAGAGTTGAGGAGCAGAAGGCGGTTGAAGAAAAACTTGACGGAAGAGTAGAGCGCGCTGCAATCGATCTTTGGAAGGCTCTAAACTCCCTTTAGAATGCTAAATAATATATGTATTAATCAAGGAAGAAGAATAAAAAGAGTTAGATGAGGCATATTTATACCCTCACGAAGAAACGACAGCTCAACGGATAGAAACCTATCTGTTGTAGACGCTCGGTCGATTGGTCAGTCGACCGACCGATCGACCGCTCGAACGATCGCTGCCTTCCTCTCTGTGTGCGGTTGACCGACGGGTCGACCTCCAGACGCAAAACCCGTGATCCTCAATTCGGTCGACCGACGCAAGTTTGTTGCGTTAGCGAACGTAGTCCTGTTGACCAATCAGTCGATCGACGAAGCTACTGCCATTTTCTGGCCACAATCGGTCGATCACCCGGTCGATCGAAGTAGCTACTGCTGCTTTTCGGCATCCATCGGTCGACCGAGATGGCTACTGCCATTTTTCTAATCCTATTCGATTGACCGACCGATCGATCGAACATAGGCTGATATTGATTTCTTCAGCCTTTTTCTTTTGTCGCTTCATTTGCGGGTTCCGGCTTTCAACAAGCATCAACTTGGAGAGTTTTTCATGTGATCTTTGGACTCGTCCAATGCGACTTTGGTACACTCATCGAGCTTCGAGAAATTTCCGCGACGAACCCGAGCGCGACGATTAATGTCCTTCTGATTTATCGATTTCTCCGATTTATCCGATCGAGGACATCGAATGCTACTCGATATGGAACCTGAAAGATTTCTCAACGAAATATTAGTTCTATGTTTGTTATCATCAAAACCGAGATTAAGACCAAGGTTGAAAACCTAAAGCCAACAATCTCCCCCTTTTTGATGATGACAAATATCCTTAAGAAAATATATCATTAAATTATAGAAGATATCAACAAAGGGATTTCTCCACCTATCAATATGCATATCTATGAAAATAAACTCCCCCTATCTAGATGCATGGATCTTCTATATTTTCCTCCCCTTTACCTATAATTTTCTTCCCCTTTATCCTATACTTTTCTCCCCCTTTTGACATCAATCAAAAAAGGCAAGAAAGGTCAATCTAGTCAAAGGGATGAAAAACAAATATATATTTTTATGTAGTTGAGACTCTAAAGAATATTTTTCATGACACATGAAAATCTCAACCAAAGGGATGAAAAACAAATATTTAATATGAAACTTAAATCATACATGATATGTTCAAAACTAAATATTTGAATTCAAAATTAAATCATGTATGTTATCATATCTTTTTCATGACATTTTTAGATTTCATTCAAACTTTCAAAATATCAGGATATGGTCATTTAAATCATGTATATCAAGTTTGAAGTGAAACTAATGTCATTTGATCCAAATATGAACTTAGCACATTTTCATTTGAAATAAGCATGAAAACATGAAAATGCTAAATATCAAGTGTTTGCTATCTACTCATGTTTTCTCAAACTTAGGCATCTAGACATTAAACATGAGAGAATGTAATTTTATGAATCAAGTTTGGACTTAAGATGAAATTTCTAAGCCCATTTTTCATCCTATGTTATTTTCAATGAAAAAATGAATATTTCTAGTTATCATTCAAATTATCAAAATTATTCCTATGAATGATTTTACTCAAGCAATGGTGTGAATGATATTAGAAATGAAATAAAATAGTATGCATGAGTTTTCATTTGAAGTTTTTGAAGAAAAATCAAAATATCTGAAAGATTGATATTTCAAGAAGGATGATACTTTGTGTTTTCGAAATCTAACTTCAAAATTCTATTTTAAATCAAATTATTGATGAAACTTTTCAAAAATTTTACTGAAGAACCTAGATTTTTCAGTGAGGATGCAGTTTCAAGAATCAATTAAAAAGAAGTTTTCTATATTTCTCTAGAAATAACTGAAAGTGCATACTAATTGTTGATTGAAATTTCATTTTTGTAATTTTTAGTTATTTTCAAAACGTGTTCAATTTTTATTCAAATTTTTATGACACCATAAAGTGATCATGAAAAGAGTGTATGTCAAGTTTGAAATGAAAATTATATCCTTAAGTCAAGATATCAACCTAGCATGATTTCATTCAACACTAAACTAGTTTTCATGAAACTTGCTAAGTTTCAATCTTATCATTTACTCATGATTTTTCAAACTTAAACCTATGGATACCTAACATGAGTAAATTTAAACATGTTTCTTAAATATGGATTGAAAATGAGACCTTTAAGTCAACTTGTTGACTTGGGTCAACTTGGTTCAAAAGAGATAAGCATGAATTGACCTCTATGTCATTTTATTCATATCCATGTGAATTTCTTACTTTAAGTGCTTGGAAATATATCATACCTATTCCTAAACATATTTATGAAGATTGGACTTAAAATGAAGTGACCAAGTCGATTTATTGACTTGGGTCAAACTTTTCAAGCTTAAGTCCTCTAATATGATCTAGTTATCACATTTGTTCATCTAGACATGAATTTTCAAGTTTAACAACCCAGACTCACGTGATATGTGTATCTAAACATGTTCATTTGGTGTTTACTCAAAATGAAGTCTCTAATAAGAAATTTCAAATTAGCCCAATTTCATTCAATATTAATATCATGAAATTTACCTAGTTATCATGAAATTGCCTACAAAAATTCAAATATTTTTCATGCAAAATCAATCATGAGTATAGAGACATCATTAAACAGGGATATTCAATTATTAAACTAAGATTTTTGCACAATTAAATCCATACCTTAGTCTTTAGAGATTTTTGTCAAACTTGTCATTTACTTTTCAATTATCTTCATGATAGCATATCATTCCAATGTTTACCATTTTCTTAACTTGCAAGTAGGCTTCATTAGTATCAAAATGAAATTATATGCCAACTAGCAAGCTAACATACTAAATAGCAAAGGTTCAATGCAAAGTTTCATTTAAACCCCTTAACCTATGCTAGATAGTAAAGATTCATTTTAAGGAGATTAACATGATATCAAAATGAATCTAAGGGATCTTAAGATGTGAAACATTTGAGGGATAAGGTCCCTAAACATGTTTAACTAGTTTGGACTTAAAGGAATGTCTCTAATAGTAAGGATCAACCCAGAGCAAGTTTCATTTAATAAAATTTGCCTAAGAGCTAAGATTCTACCTACTCATGAAAATTCAAGGGTTTACCATGCAATTCTAATCATGAGTATTGAGACATTATTTAAGCTTAAGCATTGAGGTATAACATTGAATTTATCAAAGTTATACCTTATTCATGATGATTTAGCCAAACTAATCTTTTTTATTCTAATAAGTCTTCTATTTACAATAACTTGCAAGTATACTTTATTAATAGAAAACGAAACCAAATTTACATGCAAGCTATTAAACTAAATAGCAAAGTGAAAAACCAAGTATCATTTTCCAAATTCAACTTCACTAAATAACATGGATTCATTTTAATATAAATCATTCATGATAACAAAATGAATCAAGAGATCTCAAAATATAAAATTTTAAAAAATAAAATCTCCAACCCTTCCTATTGGTTGAAAACCGAAAGCCACAATTAGCCTATGATTTAAAATCGCAAGGTCGCATGAGCCCATTACAGGCTACATAGGTCTCCGAAGAGACCGAGAAATTAAAATCAAAAATACTTTTGAAATTCATATCGAGAGCGAAAAATCTACTAATGTTAAGCATGTATCAAAAACTCCAACTCTAATTTAAGCAAGAGAGTATAGGAGATGATACCAGAGAGTTTGATGCCAACAATTTCGTTACCCAAGGCATCAAGATGACTTGAAGTTGCAACTTTGAAATGGTAAAATCTTTGAATCACCAAGCAACTTCAATCAATCAACTTCATCTCACCCTTGTGTGGTGGCTCCCCCTACAAGAGAACAAGAGACCTTTGGTACCCAAATGTCTTTGGGTCCTAGGGGGTTAGTGGGCTTAGGTACCCAAAGTGTCTTCACAACACTTGGGTTCATTTTAAAAGCACAATCATAGATGACATGCCCATACACACCACAACAAAAGCAATGTCCATTAAATTTCTTTTTATTTTTGCTATGGACATGAGATTTATTATTAGAATGCTTGACATGTGAAACATGATAAGTATGAGCATTCTTAGAAACATCATTCTTCTTCTTATGATCATGAGATCTAAAAGTTGAATGTCTAACATGAGATTTAACATTAGCATGAACATTCTTTTTTGAAAAATCATTTCTACTAAAATTCTTAAATGAGAAAATATTTTTCATTTCATTCACTTTCTTGTTTAGGTTTAAAACCTCGTTTTTCAAATCAATCATGGATTTTTGAATAACATGCAATTGAGTTTTTAACATGCTATTTTCATTCATTAAATTATCATTTTTATGTTTCAAGTTCTTAATCTCAAATTTCATATCATTATGATAAGAATCAAAAGTGCTAGTATTCAATTTTTCATTTTCTAATTCATGCACATGAGAGCTAAGCCTTAAATTTTCCTTCTTTAATTCTCTATTTTCCATATTCTTTTTCATAAACAATTCATACATCTTTTTACATTCTTCTAGTAGTTCTTCATATGACATATCAAGAGATTTTGAGCTACTAGAATCATTATCATTAACATTTTGAACATGGCTAGAAGATGGAGAATATACCTCATCTCGAAGACCCATGAGGCAAATGTTTGATGTAGCTTCATCGTCATGTCTAGAAGAGGCTTCACTTGATTTGGATATGGATGGAGAAGCACACTTCTTCTTTTTGGATTTCTTCTTCAAGAGATGATAATTCATCTTCTTGTGTCCCGTCTCTTGGCAAAGGAAGCACCTAAGTTTTTCTTTCCGATTCTTGCTTGTGCTTCTTTGGCTAGAAGTGCTTTAGGCATCAAAACCGAGGTTAGTACTAGGGGGATGACCATTGTCATCACCACCCTCAACAAAAGTATTAAGCTCTTCGGTTTTAGCATAATCATATAACATATTTAATGTTGCCCAAATATCAAAAGCCGAAGTGCAATGCATGACTTTTTCAAAGATGCTATTAGGTAAGGTACAAAAAATGCTATACATAGCATCTCCATTAAATTAAAACATTTTCTTATCATGTTCACTCCAATCATGCATGTCAACCTTAGGTTCAATGTATTCTAGTTTAATCATGTTAAAAACATCAAGACCTCTAGTCTTTAAGTAAGTGTACATCCTAGACTTCCAAAGACCAAAGTTTGATTCATCGAACCTAGGAAGTGAAGATGCTACCGACTCTAGTGTCATTCTAGGATTGAGAGAAATTGTAGAAGGGATGGTGAAATCACAATCTACGACCCGCTCTGATACCAAATATAGTCGAAATGGCAACACTAGAGGGGGGGGGGTGAATAGTGTGTTATCTAAATTAATTAGCCTAAATTAATTTTAATCATTCTCTTAAACTAATTAAGCTATTTATAATTCGATGATTAAATGCGGAAGCGATAAATAATAAAATAATTAATACCGACAATAAATCAATGCAAACACATAAATTTATAGTGGTTCGGCCCCAATGCCTACTCCACTACCTAAGTACTCCGCTTAGGATTTCCAAACTAGTTTAACTAGATTAATTAGTTTCCCTTACACAGAGGACTTTGACTCGAAGAGTCTCACTCTCAACTTAAGGCACTTCCACGCCCGGAAGTCTCTGCCTTCTTATTGAGAGCACTCTTCCACCTCAACCCTAAGGGACAACTAGAACTAACCGAGTAAACTATGTTTACACAAGTGGCTTTACACCTACACAACAAGGTAACCACTTCCAATTTCAAACCTAACAATCCTAGGTCTACCACACGTATAAATCAAACAACAGTTTCAAATAACAGTTAAAAAATATAAGTGAAAAGAGCTTAAAATAAAACCAAGAGTTCGTGCTCTTTCCTAGGCCTTGAAACCTCCAACTCACCAGAAGATGAATCTTGAGTCGAAGCAGAGTTGAGGAGTAGACGGCGCTTGAAGAAGAACTTGACGGAAGAGCAGAGCGTGCTGCAATCGATCTTTGGGAGGCTCTAAACTTCCTTTAGAATGCTCAATAATATATGTATTAATCAAGGAAGAAGATTAAAAAGAGTTAGATGAGGCATATTTATACCCCCACGAAGAAACGACAGCTCAACGGATAGAAAACTATCTGTTGCAGACTCTCGGTCGATTGGTCGATCGATCGACCGCTCGAACGATCGCTGCCTTCTTCTCTGTGTGCGATCGACCGACGGGTCGACCACCAGACGCAAAACCTGCGATCCTCAATTTGGTCAACCCATCAATCGACTGACGCAAGTTTGTTGTGTCAGCGAACGTAGTTCGATCGACCGACTAAGCTACTGCCATTTTCTGGCCTCAGTCGGTCGATCACTCGGTCGACCGAAGTAGCTACTACTGCTTTTCGGCATCCATCGGTCGACCGACATGGCTACTGCCATTTTTCTAACCCTATTCGATCGACCGAACATAGGCTGATATTGATTTCTTCAGCCTTTTTCTTCCGCGCTTCGTTTGCGGGTTCCGGCTTTCAACGAGCATCAACTTGGAGAGCTTTCCATGTGATCTTTGGACTCGTCCAATGTGACTTTGGTGCACTCATTGAGCTTCGAAAAATTTCCGCGACGAACCTGAGCGCGACGATCAATGTCCTTCCAATTTATCAATTTCTTCGATTTATTCGATCGAGGACATCGAACGCTACTCAATATGGAACGTGAAAGATTTCTCAATGAAATATTAGTTTCATGTTTGTTATCATCAAAATCGAGATTAAGACCAAGGTTAAAAACCTAAAGCCAACACTAATATCCATTTTCATACTCTCAATTCCTCCTCACTTCATCAAGCTTGGTCTTCACCGAGAAATCCATACTCGAAGCCTTGAAGTGCTTGGAGGAGACGCGTTGGAGCTTCACCAAGTTTGTTCTTTTTAGAAATTATTAGATGTTTTTTTTTGCATAAATTTCTAATATTGTTAATTATATTTTATAGTTCAATGGATCGACGTCAACTACATTGTTATCATTTGATCAATATGCTAGCTATGTATGCTGCTGCATTTTTTTTATCTGCACTTTATTTGTAGAAGAAATTATGAGAGAAAAACTCTAGATGAAAGAAATATGTCACGAATGGAGACTCGTAAGGATATGCAAGATTCCATAATTAGACACAGTGATACAAATTGTTTATGGGAATTAAGATAGAAATGCTTTTGCAAAACTTTGTGAGCTTCTATCTGTACGAGATGGATTAAAGAGTGATGGGCGGGTATTCGTGGAGGAACAAGTTGCCTTTTTTGTAAATATACTTGCTCATCACACAAAAAATAGGTTAATTCGAGTTAGGTTTAAGAGATCTGGAGATACTATTAGTAGATATTGCCATCGAGTATTAAATGCAATCCTAAGGTTACAAGATGTTTTATTTGTAAAGCCAAAACTTGCGCCGTAGGATTACATAGACGAGAGATGGAAGTGGTTCAAGGTAATTAATATTTCATTAATATAATGAGTGCCCTTAAATTTTTCTTATAATATGCATTATATTTATTATCAAGTATTGTTAATTTTATAGGGTTGTTTAGGAGCATTGGATGGTACATGCATATCAGTGACACCACCTGCAGCTGATAGGCCTAGACACCGAACAAGAAAAAGAAGTCTTGTAACAAATGTATTAGGAGTATGTACACGAGATTTAAAGTTTGTATACACATTATCAGGTTGGGAAGGGTCTGCTTCAGATTCTAGCATGTTGTGTGATGTAGTTACTAGACAAAATAGATTGAATATCCCAGTTGGTATGCATATTCACAGTTCTTGTTACGCCCCGCCTCGGTTCAACCCTAAATAAGGAACACCACCTAAGAGAAGCACAATCGACAATCAATCCAACACAACCAAGCCTTCACGAACAACTTATAATATAAAAGTTACTAGAATTCCAATGGATAACAAACGACAAGAACAACCAACAAATGAAGTATTCTCAACAATAAGGTTCAACAACTAAAATAAGACAACTAGAATATAACTACTAAGCAGCGGATGGTGTCTCATTCTCCAGGACTCTAGCTACCCAACTTCAACTACCGACATACCTACAAATCTGAGGCAACAACAAACAACGTCGGCGGAAAGCTGAGTAGGAGTATCAATATGCCAACAAAAAAGGTAATTAATCATGATGCGATGATATTGCCAAATGCAACAATATACGACTCCCCAATAAAATGCAACATGTCAACAACAACAAGACACATGCTCACCTATCATCTATTGTAACTCATACCAATCAAGAGCGTAGTGGACAATGGGTTTCCCCCGCACTCTCGCACATCGAGAGTGGCACCTCAAGCCCACTCAAGCAGGAGATGCGACTATCCGAAAGATAGCCCACCGACATCTAACACCACGATGCCGCACACACACCCATGTGGATATTTGGTGATCACTGGCATCACTTACCCATACAACTCGGGCAATAAATCAACAGTGTCTAGGGCCTCCGCCCAATAAAAAATCAACAATGCAACATGACAACTAAATCTCACCACATGACAATTCACAACTGATCTACGATGCTAACGCCAATAAATGATTCAATAAACTATCAACAAAAGTTGCAACCAGAATAAGTCATTATAACATATGATATACGACAACAATAGTAATGCAACCAAAATAATTCATGCTAGCAACAAGCAACTTATGACAACGCTAATACTACACTGTGTAGCATGACTAATACAATATCATGATCAAATAATCATTGATAAATGACAATTAAATCAGACTTATGCAATTATCAACATGGCATGTTCAAAAAAATAATGCAACAGGAGATCAACGAATTTCATAAGCAAATCAAGCAAAAAGAGGCAAGGGTAAAAATTGTTATTTTACCCATTCAACATTTATCGGCTACAACAGGAGTCAACTCACACCCAACACAACTATCCATACTCTAAATCACCAACTAATATAGAATACGACTATTCTACATTAGTTAACTATTTACCAAACTGATCTAATTAATCATATTTAACTACCAAATAATACTGAAAAATATAAAATACCTACCAAACGACCACCGATCAGAAATCTAATACCACATTCGCGTTTAGAATGCAAAAACCTACAACTTTGGTATTCACCCTAACTCAATCTGACGATCCTATGATCAACTCTAAAAATACCCCAATAATCTATAAATCTAACCCATTTCATACGATACAACTCTCTTTTTTAATTACTAAATTATAAAAATCTAAAATAACCCTTCTCCACTAGTCTCCAACCCAACGCCCAGCCCGCTCACCTCCTCCTCCTAGATCCACGCCGGACGGCCCTCCAAGCTATCGGCGACCACCCGCCGACTCCTACCGGCCTCTGGCGCCATTGGAGCATCGACTCCAGGCCAGGAGACCGCGGTTGCTCCTCGCTGCCACGACACGGCAGCAGCGACTGCTGCCATGCACTATGGCAGCAGCCGGCATCGCGGGCAGCAGACGGCTGCGGCAATCATCGTCCACTCCATCCAACATCGGCTCTTCCTCCTTTTATCCCTCAATCTCCTCTACTCTGTGCCGCCGATGAACGTAGAAATGGAAAATGACAAAAACAACGAGGGAAGACAACAATGGTGAAGAAAAAAAGACTCCTACCTAAATAGTCCTCCACACTCCAGTCTTCACCGGAGTCTTCTCACTGCCGCCGCCGCATGCCGCTTTGATCACCCGCCTCCTCAGCCGCTGCCAACACCAAGCCCAAGAGATTAAAGGAGGATTAGGGCTGAATATAAATCGTTAGGAATTTTTTGCAAAAATCCCCCTCTAAGAATTTTATTTACAACGAGGTCCCTTTTTTTTAGGTCATAACATTCTCCCCACCTAAAGGAATTTGGTCCCCCAAATTTGAGTACCTATCTTAGTAAAATTGTGCTAGTCAAAATGAACATCACCCTTGGCTCCTGGGTCAGTGCAAATGCTCTGACAGACTGCTGGGTACTCTATTGCGGGCCCCTCTGCCACTGTTATTGAGAGCTTTGACCACCTGCTTGCTGTCTGGTCGAACACTCTCTACTGATGTGGACTGGCAGCTTCCACTTGTAGCAAATGCTCTGATCATATGGGCAATCCCTCACCAAGTGACATGCATCCCCACACTTGAAACAATGCAACTGATATATACTCGATTGGTCCCTCTGCATAGAAGATCCTTGTGTCTGAGTCGACATCATTCTCGCTCTCTTCTGTTGAGGCTGAGAAATCTGAATATCATCCTTGCTGCCACCCTCATCGTATAATGGGTAGAACTCTCCGCCTGCTCATCGTAACCTCCACTCATCCGCTCATGAGTCTGACCCGCCCAACTAGCTGTTGCCTACTGACGATTTGGGTATATCTTAGCATGAGTCACCTCTGCTCGTAGTGCTCACCTCAAAACTCTGTCATACTTTCCTAGCTCATCGCTATCCATCAACCCCTTAATGGAGTTGTTCAGTCCACCGAAGAAGAACTTGTTGGCTTAAGGGTTTCTCTTAAGCCTCGATCTTTATTTTGATGATAACAAACAAGTATTTAATCCATATGTGAAGTTTTGAGTTCAGGATGAGGTTGCCAAAAGCATGCCAAGTTCGTTCAAACGAATCGAAAGAAAAGACTGTCAAAGAAACGGAAGAAGAAAATGTCAAAGAAAGGCTCGGGCATAAATCAAATAGATATCTTGTAATATACCCCTAGGACGATCTTATCCCAAGCCTAATTGTATAGTTATCCAAGTTAGAACTTGGTAACTAAATCCATAAAAAAAGCATGTAAAAATTTCAAGTTGGAATTAGCCTCAGCCTGCATTCGATCGACCGAACAAGGCAGTATCATTGGCAGCAGCAAATTCGGTCGACCGGTCGGTCGACCGAACGATGCGAAGAAGTGACAGTAGCCATTCGGTCAACCTGTCGGTCGACCAAAGTTAGTGAAGAATTTGCAGAAGGGCTGCGTCGGTCGACCGACCGAAGCAAAAAATGGGCAGAATGCTCATCGGTCGACCAACCGGTCGACCGGATTGGAGATCACAAGTCGCGCGACCCTAGCTCCACTGATTCGATCGACCGACTGGTTGACCGAATGTGGGATCAATGGATTTGTGACAGTCGGTCGATCGAGCACTCACATAAGCCAGCGGTCGCATTGGCGATCGATCAGTCGGTTGATCGATGATCGACCAGCAAAGCGACCGATCGGCTTCAACGACTATTTTTTTGCCCGTTGAACATTCCGTTCGGGTGAGGGGTTATAAATACCCCACACCTAACTTCTTCAAAGCTTCTTAGAAATTTTATTGAGCATTAAAGAAGTCATTTGAGCCTTCACAAGAATTGATTTGGTGCGCGCCCTTCGCCTTCGTTGACAATATTCCTCGAGCCCCTGCTTCCCTGCTTCCCTCAACTCTGCTGCAACTCAAAGAGTCATCTACTTGCAAGTTGGAGGCTTGAAGGTTTGGGAAAGGAGCTTTGATTCATCCTTAAATTCTTAAGCTCTTTCCACTGTATTTGAAGTTTATTTCAAACTTGTTTTCCATTTTTAACAGCTGCTAGGTGTGCTAGGGAAACACTTAGGGAAAACTTTATATGATTGTGTTTGGCCTAGGTGAATAGGATTGAGGGGTTCTCAGAGTGGTGAGAAGAGTGTCCTCATTGTATTCAAAGGGAAACACAAACTCTATAAAGTAGTGATTAGAAATTCTTGGTGAGGAGCCAAGGTAGTGGAGTAGACAGTTGGCCGAACAACTATAATTAATCTTGTCTGCATTGCTTTCTTGATTGCCTTTCATTGTTATTAATATGGGATCACATCTATTGTCAAGAAACAATTGCACCTAAGTGAAGTTAAAATTGAGTAAAAAAGAAAAATATAAGAAATAAGGGGACACCTAGCCCACTCACCTCCTCCTCTCGGATCCACGCCGAATGGCCCTCCCAGCCATCGGGGACCACCCGTTGACTCCTATTGGCCTCCCCCACAGCCTCTGGCGTCGACGGAACACCGGCTCCAGGCCGGGAGACCGCAACTACCTCCCTGTAGTAGCCACTGCTTGCTGCCACGACATGGCAGCAACGATTGTTGCCATGCTCTTTGGTAGTAGCCGACATCGCGGGCAGCGGACGGCTGTCGCGATCACCGTCCACTCCGACCAACATCAGTTCTTCCTCCGTTTATCCCTCAATCTCCTTTGTGTTTGCCTAAGGTTTTCAACCTTGGTCTTAATCTTTGTTTTGATGATAACAAACATGGAACTAATAATTTCATGAAGAGTTATTTTCGGGTTCTATATCGATTAGCACACGACGTCCCCGATCGAAAAAATTGGAGAAATCGGAGAAATCGACAAGGACGCTCGTCGACGCTCGGGATGTTTCGAGAAGTTAGAGTTTAGATTTAGGATGTCTAGTTTGTGTTGTAAATCCTCATGATGATGCAAAGAAACCCAAAAATAAAACCCGAACCCCAAAACATGAAAAACTGGCAAATTAGGAAAAGATCCTGAAATTCACTAAGCCTAGGTAGCTCCTTGGAGGGCTATATGACCTAGACATTTTCTTGGCACCAAAAGTATTGGTAATTTTTCTTTAGATAAAAACTAGATAACGAGGTATTTTTAATGATTTTTTGGAAGCATTTAGCCTACCCATATTTGACCTGGAAGATTAGAAAATTTCCGTTCTTCGAAAATTTGTACTACACCCCAAAAGTTAGATTTTGATTCTTAAGGATTTTGATTTTTTAGATATTTTTATTGAATCCAAATGGGAGGTAATCCTTATATAACATTTATATTTAGCCAAACCTGTAGTCGAAATGGCAACACTAGAGGGGGGTGAATAGTGTGTTAACTAAATTAATTAGCCTAAATTCAATTTTAATCGTTTCTTAAATTGTTTAGGCAATTTATGATTGAATGATTTGATGCGAAAGTGATATAAATATTTAAGCACAAGCAACAATAAATAACAATGCTAACACAGTAATTTATAGTGGTTCGGCCCCAATGCCTACTCCACTACCTAAGCACCCCGCTTAGGATTTCCAAACTAGGTTTACTAGATTAATTCTCGTTCCCTTACAATGAGGACTTTGACCCGAAGAGTCGCACTCTCGACCTAAGGCACTTCCACACCCGGAAGTCTCCTCTTTCTTACCAAATACATTTTTCCACCTCAACCCCAAGGGACAACTAAACTAATCCTAGTAAACACTAAGTTTATACAAGTGGCTTTACACCTTCACAAGAAGGTAACCACTTTCATACAAGAAGACCTAACACCCGGTCTTCGTACAAACCCCAATCCAAGAGACAACAGTTCAAATAACAGATAAAAATTACAATCAAAAGAGCTAAGAATAAAACCAAGAGTAAAAGCTCTTTTCCAAGCCTTGGAACCTCCAACTCGCCGAGTAGTAGAGCTCGATTCAATTCCCGAGTTGAGGTAGTAGCTGGCGCTTGAGAAAATGTTCGCGAAAAGAGCAGAGCGCGCTGAATCAATCTCTAGAAGGCTCAAATCTTCCTTTTAATTACTCAAAAAAGTCTGTAGAAGTCAAGGAAGAAACTTAAATGAGTTATATGAGGGTGTATTTATACCCTCACGAAGAAACGACAGCTCAACGGATAGAAAACTATCCGTTGCAGTCGCTCGATTGATTGGTCGGTCGACCGACCGATCAATCGCTCATTCAACCGTTGCCATCTTCTCTTTGGTCGATCGACCGCCAGACGCAACTGAGCGTTCCCTCAATCCGATCATCCCATCGGTCAACCGACGCAGGGGAAGCAGACGTGCGATCGCACGATCCTCACTTCGGTCGACCGATGAGCATTCTGCTCATTTTAGGCCTCTGTCGGTCGATCGACCGGTCGACTGAAGTAGCCACTGCCAGTTTTTGGCAGTGTTCGGTCGACCGACCGATCGACCGAACATAGGTTGATATTGATTTCTTCAGCCTTTTTCTTCCGCGCTTCATTTTCGGGTTCTAGCTTTCAACGAGCATCAACTTGGAGAGCTTTCCATGTGATATTTGAGCTCGTCCAATACGTCTTTGGTGCACACGTCGATCTTCGAGAAGTTTCCGCGATGAACCCGAGCACGGAGATCAATGTCCTTTCAATTTTTTGATTTCTTCCAATTTATCCGATCGAGGATATTGAACGCTAATCGATATGGAAGCTGAAAGATTTCTCAATGAAATATTAGTTCCATGTTTGTTATCATCAAAATCGAGATTAAGAGATTAAGACCAAGATTGAAAACCTAAAGCCAACAAAATCAAGCAGTTTGCCCAGTTTTGATCGACCAGTCAGTCAACCGAATGTTGCCAAATTAATTTGGTTGTAGCCATGCGATTGCTCGATCGGTCGATCGATGATCGACCGAACCTACGATCGGACGACAGAAATGGATAGTTTCCTAGCCGTTGAATTGGTGTTTCATGCCAACTCTCCATGGCTTATAAATAGAAGCCTTAGCAAGCCTTTCACCCTTCGTCCAACATACCTTGAGCCATATTTTGATGATCCTTGAGCTTGATTGAGCCACCATTCTTGAAAACCCTAGCTTTGATCTCTCAACTCCTTGAGTAAGCATTGACTTCATTGATTCACCATCAAAGGCATCAAGAGGAAGCTAGAAAACTTTGTTTGGAGCTAAGTATTTATTGTATTATTTATTTGCTCTATTATTTGTATATTTTATTGTTTATTTCATTGTATAAAAGCTTGAGTAAACCTAGGTTGCTAGGTTTGATTGAGTTGGTGGTTGCCTTGGTGTTAAGGCTTAAATCCACCATTGTAAACTTAGTTTACTAGGATTAGTTGAGTTGTCCCTTAGGTTGAGGTGGGAGAGTGCTCTCGGTAGGAATGCGGGATACTTCCGGGTGTGGAAGTGCCTTTGGTTCGAGAGTGGAGACTTTTCAGTGTAAAGTCCTCTTTGTAAGGGAAACAATTAATCTAGTAAATATTAGTTTGAAAATTCTAAGTGGGGTGCTTAGGTAGTGGAGTCGGCATTGGGGCCGAATCACTATAAATTTCATTGTGTTAGCATTGCTATCTTTGTTTATGTTTGACTGTTTTAGTTGATAAATTGCAATTTGCCTAAGTAGTTCAAGAAATGATTAAAACAGAATTTAGGCTAATTGATTAGATAACATACTATTCACTCCCCCTCTAGTGAGGCCATTTCATCAACACTCTGCTCCGTGCTGTCGATGAACGTAGAAATGGAAAACGACGAAAACAACGAGGGAAGACAACAATGGTGAAGAGAAAAAAACTCTTACCTAAACAGTGCTCCACACTCTGATCTTCACTAGAGTCTTCTCACTGCCGTCGTCGCACGCCACTCCGATCACTTGCCTCCTCAGTCGTTGTCGACACCAAGTCCAAGTGATTAGAGGAGGATTAGGGCTAAATATAAATTATTAGGAATTTTGCAAAAAGCCCCCTCTAAGAATTTTATTTACAACGAGGTCCCTTCTTTTTCAAGTCATAACAATTCTTCTCAATATTTGAGTTTTATAGTGATATTTTTAATAATCTCATAGTTGTACCAATCGGTACATACTATCTTGTGGATGGTGGATACACCAATGAGGAGGGGTTTCTTGCACCGTATAGAGGTAGATGATACCATCTTCAAGAGTGGATCACTGGTCGACGTGCACCTCAAAATTGGGAAGAAAAAACTATAGGCATGCTCGGGCAAGAAATGTTATAGAAAGGTGTTTCGGTCTTTTGAAGAAAAGATGGGTCATTCTTCGATCTCCCTCGTTTTATCCAATGAAGATTGAGTTTCCTATCATTATTGCTTGTTGCATTCTCCATAATTTCATACGAATGAACATGAAGGTTGATTCATTGGACTCTACGATACTATTTGATGATGAAATACCAATCGGAGAAGAGCCTATTAATGTAATAGGCACTATTGAGCCTAGCACTAAATGGACTCTCCAAAGAGATAACTTAGTACAACAAATGTATGATAAATGGAGGCAAAGATGTAGAAGTTATTAGTTTGTGTTATGATACTTTGTTTGTGTTGGAAATACATGATGACATTGTAACTTTTTGTGTTTGATGAATATTTTGTTATTGTGTTTTTTCATCTCTAGCTATGGTGACTTTGAAGTTTTGAATATATTATGATTGATGGATAAGTTAATGTGACTGTGGTACTTGATTGTTTATGGATATGATATGATTGTATTGTTTTAATTATTGTCTTATGTTTTATTTTTATTATAGGTATGGAGAATGAAAATATAGCTACCGCGATGCCACAAAATGAAAAAGGAAAAGGTGTAAAAAGATGTAGGCGTAGTTGGACGACAGAAAATGATGAAATATTGTTGACTATTTTAGAAGAATTAGTTGTTGAAGGAATGAAGGGTGAGAATGGGTCATTTAAACTTGGAACTCATGAAGAAGCATATAAAAGGATGAAAATATGACTTACATGAATTGTTATCACGGTTCAAGAAGTGATAAACAAAATGAAACGATGGTCCTCAAAATTATCTGAAGTGGTGGACATGATGAACACCAGTGGTTTTGGGTGGAATGATATAAAGAAGTGTGTCATAGTGGATAATGATCATATTCTTGTCGAATACCTAGAGGTAATATACAATATATTTATTTTTTTAATTTTGAACTATATTTGCTAAATAATTTACTTATTAGAATGTTGTTTGTCATTTCTAATATTTAACAGAGACATCCTAAGTCTGTGAATCATGCTAATAAGGAATTCAAGGAGTTTGAAAGACTTCAAATAATTTTCGGCAAGGATCGGGCTACTAGTCATGAAGCTAAGATGGGAGGATCGGGCTACTAGTCATGAAGCTAAGATGGGAGGATCGGGCTACTAGTCATAGAGTTGATATGGGAGCATATGCAATTAATGACACCCAACCTAACATTGAAAACAATAAAGGGATAGAACATCCAGTTGAGTTTCCTATGCCAGCGAGCTATATACCTACTTCTCATACTGCTGGCCCTTCAGAAGAGGCATCTATTGGTCCATCTCGCAAGCGAAGTCGTAACACTAACATTGCAAGAGAATTCATTGCAACTTTTGACAAAAATATAGAAGCTACTAAAAAAGAGTTAGCATCAAAGCCCGAGCTTGCTAAGCCAATACTGCAAGAATTAAAAAAAAATAGGTCTCACTCCTATGGAGGAAGTAGACGTGCTTATTAAATTTGCACATACTCCACAATATGAAAAATATTTCTTGGAGATGGAGGATGATTATAGGTTGATGTTTCTGAGGAAGATTTTAGGACCATAGACATTTTATTATGTTTTTGTTATGTTAACTATTATTAGTGACATGTTTTGATGGATTTATAATTTGGTTTACATTTGTTTTGATGAATTTATGATTTGGTTGACATTTTAAAAGATGTTATGAATGATATTTTTGTTATATTTATCAATATTGGAACACATTTATTCATTTACTATTTCTTATTTTTTGTGATATAATAATATATTTTTATCATATTTATCCATTTATTAATTGAATTTATAACTCTTGTGTTAATTAAAATAAATATTTTATTATTATAATAATTTATGATCTTGTCCAGTATGATTTGTATAATGAAACGAACAAGAAATAATACAAATGATATTTTTGACAAATTATCTTATCATGTGTTGTGATAATACCAAACGAACGTAAGACTGTACTAGATTTGATATTCAGTACCATATGAAATGAACATTAGATTATTTATTATGTTGTCTTGTACAAATTTATACTGTAGTGATTAGTCTGTTCTATACTAAATTATTTGCGAAACGAACGAACCTTAAGCGAACTGAGAAATTATCTCAGTTCAATTGCCTTCGAAAAAAACGAACTTGAAGGAATAATTAAAGGATAAGTTTTAGGACGTATTAGTTTAACACGTATACCTCTCAAGAAATTAAACAACTAGCCAAGAAACCTCTCAAGAATTGTCAGAGTGACAATAATATATGAAGAGTGTGATCTAAGGAAGAGATATATCCTCTTGCCCTGTTGACAAGGTAAAGGAAAACCATCGTGCTCAACTCAAGAGAGAATAATCATACTCCATCAGGCAGGACAAACCACCTTCATGCACTAACTATATAAGAGGCCTAACCTTGTCCTCCATCTTCATCTTATAACTTAATTCACCCACCCACCCACCCACCACATATATATAGTTTAACCTCATATATAATTAGAAGATCAAAATCTCCATTTAATGGATGCCAGGTCCGGAACCCGCTCCTACGAGGATTTCGACCCCTCTTCCGAGTGGATTCAAGATGAAGGCTTCATGACTCTTCTCATTTATCTCCCAGGTTAGCAAGCGACGTCGCCATATATATCGTCAATCATTCTTCTTTTACTCGTCCTTTGCGTTGTGTACATATATATATATATGAAGTCATATATATATCAATGTTCTAGGGTTCAAGAAAGATCAACTTAGGGTGCAAGTAGATAGCAGTGACAACCTGAGAACGATTGGGGAACGGCCGCTCGATAGCCGGCGATGGAGCCGGTTCATTAAGCAGTTCAAGATACCAGACAACTGCAACACCAGCGGCGCCCGAGCCAAGTTTGAGAACGAGACTCTGCATGTGAGGTTCCCGATGCAGCCGTCGCAGAAGACCCCAAGGACGACGACCGAGCCACAACCAGTGAGCAGTGCGCCTGACAAGATGCAGAAAGAAGATAAGAAGAGCACGGAAGCAGCAGGTGCAAGACAGGAGAAGGAGAAAGAGGATATCAAGTCCCAAACCAAAGAGAGAGATCAGGCCAGAGGAAAGGGCAGTGAACCAGTAGTAGAGGCAAGAGAGAAGATGGAGAAGGACGAGAAGAAGCTTCAACCCAAGGAAGATAGTACTGATGGTAAACAAAAGGTTGGGGAAGAGAGATCAAATGGTGAAAAGAAACTGGAGCAGCAGAGGAGCTCAAAGAAGAAAACTGATGATAAATCGAGTGATGAAAAGAAAACAGTGTCGACACCGGGGAGTTCGAAGCCTGACGTCGGCGGAGATCGACTTGGCGAGGAGATGGAAAGGTTCGGTGTCGGAAGCTTTTTCACGGGGCTAACTCCGGCGAGGAAGATATTGCTGGTCAATGTGGCTGTGGGAAGTTTGGTTTTACTCGGTCTTGGATTATATTTCAAGTACAAGTACGAGAGAAAATAGATCCTGATGATGAACATCTTCAATTAAGAAACAAATACCTGAATGTAATTTGACCGGATACATATATACTTGAAATTAATAATGACGAACAAGAGCACGTACTGATTCAATATCAAAAGGATGCAAGTATACATGATCAAACCATGGCTTTAGAACATTTAAATTGAAATATATAATTAAACATATAATTAATGTTGGCTTCAATCCCATGCATATTTGATCAAGAAATTAATTAGATTTTGAAATACCACATACATCTATAAATTAATTACATTCACAAAATAAAGAAAATAAAAATGGTCAGGGTACAAAACGCGAGCTTCAAAATGGCTGTTTGCCACACTCTCTCGGTAAATAGAAAATGATCTAAAGATAAGAGTCAGAGTTCGTTGGTTCCCCATCAATGATTTTTGTATAGCCTTTTCTAAGATTCTGTTGACTATGAAATCTCCAAATCCTTGAACCAAACCCAGACAAAAATATAGAACCAAGTCACTGATTTAAAAAAAGGAATCTTAACATCAGAAATCCCAATTTATTTAAGGAGAGTGCGAGAACAGTTATAAAAACCCATCCAATCATGGAACATCCAGAATGCGAAATATAATTATCATTTAATTTGCTCTCGAGGTATATATAAACGGATGCCTGTTCTGTAATGAAAATTATAAGGCATTTGTCCTCTCCCTATTAAGCTCTTAGTAGTAATCTCTCACTGGGTATTCTGGCCACTTTCAAGAAGAGCATCTGCGACTGTGTCCAAGTCATTGGGGAAGAAGACCCTGTTAAAACAAGAAAGTTAGGGAACCTGCTGAAGGTGTTAAATTGAAGTAAGTTAAGAACATTGAGTGACACTATATTTTGCTCATTCATGAATAAAATTCAACAGAAACTGCATAAATGTTACAACATTGGATCATGTCTTCACTTAGGCCCTAATTAGACTTCCAATAATAGAACAGCAAGAATAAGTGTCAGAACTTTAAGGCACTGGTAAAAACAGGACAACGATCTTACTTGGTAGTATGCATGAAACTTTTGCTTGAAGATGATGTCGTTATCATGAACTATTATTAGATGCTTGCACAAGTTGCAACCCAATGAATATCCATATTTCCAAAATAATGAATGGAATGAACCAAACATTTTAATCAACAAAGTATTCCATATTTACGAGGGTGAGTCTTGGCGCGAGAGTAAGATCGCTCCAGGACTATTTGACAGACCAAGGAAACAACCACTTTATTATGCACGGGTAAGGCTTTCGACATTGACTATTCTTAGATCCCATAATGGTAGGAGTCTCCTGCGCTGGGTGGTATCATTTTTATGTACCCCACATTTAAGTAGGACATTTTCTAGTTCAACATATTTGTTCCATGAGAAGTTTTTAAGACGAAGGTAAGGCTTATACATTTCCAGTGATAATATGTACCTGCACGTATTATGATAAAGAACTTTGCTGAGACGATCTATGTCACCAATAGCTTTACAGCCAGCTACCACCTCAAGAACTTGCCTGGAAACAAAGGTTATTTGCATATCATGCACTCAGATAATCAAATGAAAGCTTATATCATGATATCTTGCTGAGCTTACTGTGTAGTTCTTCAATTATAATGATACTTATTCTAACATCAATGTGATGCTTCAAATAGACTGGGACTTCATTTCATCTGATCAAAAAAAGTTCGTATGAAACATGCACATATTTAAAAGAACAATCAAGAAAAAAGACCATTGCTTCGTTAGTAGACAGCATATATCCGTGATTTTTGGAAAATATGAGCATTGACGGTTATTTGCAGCATATGACTATATTAGCTCCTACTAATGAAATTGTGAAGAGTTAATGATTACATGTTGTATTTGGTTTCGGGAGAAATGAAGACATATTTGAGCTCTGATAGTCCTTGCGCAATGGACGAGATAGACCCGATTATATTCATACACTAGAGTTTTTAAACACAATTACAACTTCTAGACTACCAAAACATGAATTGAAGCTCAAAGTTGGCGTTCCAATGATGCTCTTGAGAAATATTGATCAATCTTCATGTTTATGCAATGGGGTACTCAACTGTTAATCACTCAATTGGGTAGTCATGTCTTGGAAGGAAAAATCATATCAGGTACAAATTATGGGCACAAGGTTTTTATCCAGAGGTTGACATTGACGCCGTCAGACAAAACTCTCCCATTTCATTTTCAACATAGACAATTCCCCATGTCTCTTGCTTTTGCTATGACAATAAATAAAAATTAGGAACAATCACTTCAACACGTCTGCATATATCTTCCAAATCCAATGATTTCTCATGGTCAGCTATATGTTGCTGTTTCAAGAGTTACTAACCGACATGGCCTTAAGATATTGATTCATGACGAAGGTCACACATCAAAAAATACTGATAATGTAGTATACAAGGAAGTGTTCCAAAACTTGAAATCAGTAAGTTATTTACTTAGTCTTTTTTATCTGATGGTTATATTATATTTTAATTTATTATCTTAATAAATATTTATTTATATGTATTTGTTGTCTCTTCCATTAACTTTTAATTTTTTTTCTTTGAGGTCAATACACGAGGATTATGAAGAGACAAGTTGTAAGTTTATAGTACTTTTTATTAGCTTGCTAGCTTTGAGTTTCAAATGCCTAAAATGTATGGTGTGCCTGGTAAATTATTAGAATGAAAGAACTTTTACTTTATGGAATTAATCGGGGTCATCTGCTATGTCAAATAGTATGTGAACTTATCTGCTATAAAATTATATATTTATACTATTCTACCTTTTATTATAGCAGTGTCTTTGAGAATGGTTCTGTTTTTTAGAAACAATAATAGGATTTGAAGTTCTTTGTTAGATTTTTGAAAGTCTTGATGTTGTCTTGTGTTAAATCCCAATCTAATTGCTCATCTTCAGACTTATCAGAATATTTTGGATACAATGACACCAAGACAACAGGTAAAACGTGGTTGTTATTTTTTATCCTCATGTGTGACTCTGATATTGACTCTAATGCTAAAAAGTTTGACCGAAGGATATGCTTGGAGTCCTTAAAAGAAAAAGATCTTCTGGAGTAGAATCTGTGTGGAGTAGAACATGGTTCAAAAAATCGTACCGTACCGGGCGGTATGCCCGATTTTTACCGATTTTTGGACTTACCGGTATACGAGATACCCAGTATGGGAGAATACTGGGTATCTCGGTAAATATCGCCTGATATGGGGCGGTATTTATCACATACCGCCCATATCGGGCGGTTTAGTGTCATACCGGGCGATATCGCCCAGTATGATGCAACGGCTATATAGCCGTTGCTACCGTGGCCGATAGCCAGACATGGCTGTCGGCCACATAGCATGTCATGACAATACCGCCTGGTTTCGGCGGTATTGATCAAATACCGCCCATACCGGGCGGTATTGGGTGTCATACCGGGCGGTTTCACCCGGTATGATGTACAGTACCCCCAAATGGCTATAGAGCCGTTTGGGGCCGGGTTTGGCTTGTTTTGGGAGCTATATAATAACCCAAAACACCCCTTTCACCCTCACTCACCCCTCTACCCATCTAAACTCTCAATCTCTCTCAATCTTTCTCAAACTCTTTCTCTCTAATCTTTTTTTTATTAATTTCCACGTCGAAATTCTGTCGAAATGACGCTGAAATCTCAAGCCGACCCCGCATGGCAGCACAGTCGTCAGTTGGAGAAGGCTCATCACTGGCAATGCCTACACTGTGATATAATTTCACGTGGTGGAGGCATCACTCGATTAAAGCAACACTTGGCCGGAGGATATAGCGACGTCGTCAATTGCCCCAAAGTACCGGCTGAAGTCCGAAAGATGTTCAAAGCGCAACTCAACAACAAGAAAGACCAACATCTTAAGAATGCAGCTCAACAAGCCGAGTTCGACCGACGAGCTACCCAAGATGTCGGCGGTGGCCATTACGAGGCTCGGGGTGGCCATTACGATGCTGGGGGTGGCGATGACAACAAGGATCCGGAACTTGAAGGCGACATCCGAGCTTCATTGGAGCATGCTGCATTCGAACGAGATCTGATATATTATCCCGGATCTCAATTAGAGCATGGCTGCGGCAGTGGCAGCGGTGGCACAAGCAGCGTCGGCTCAACTTCGGCTGCCGAAGCGGTTCAATTCCCTCCGGTCCTTATATTGGTCGGAGTTCTAGCTTGAGAGCACCTCAAATTCAGAGCAGAGGATGCAGCAGAGGAGGGCCAGGAGGCATTCGTGGATTCTTCACAAACCTCGGAGCAAGTGGTAGGAAAACTAATATTGATGTTTCTGATCTTGATCCCACGGCATTTCTTCCTCCATCATCAAAGCAACCACGTATAGACGATGCTTGGGCCAAGAACAAGAAGTGGGAGTTGGGGAGAGCGATCTCCAAATGGTTCCACTTCAGTCGGATTCCCGCAAATGCAGCCAACAAGTCATACTACCGAACTATGCCTACAATCCAAAAGGTAGGCCCAGGTATTGCCCCTCCAACTCCGTATGAAATTTCAAGACCTTTCCTTGAAGACTAGGTCAATGAAATAAAACAATGGATCGACGGAATAAAACGACAATTGGTACTATGGATTCAGTTTAATGTGCGATAGTTGGACCGGGCCAACCCGGATGAACATCATCAACTTCCTTATTTATTGCAACAGGAGGGTTGTTTATCACAAGTCGGTTAACTCTTTTGATGAAATCCATGACGGCTACTACATTTCGAAGTTGATGACGGAGGTGATCGAGGAGATTGAATCTCATAACATTGTTCAAGTTGTAACCGACAATGGAGCCAATTTCAAAAAGGCAGGTGAGATAATTGAACATCCTCATATATGTTGGACTCCATGTAAAACCCATTGTGTAGACCTCATGATGAAAGATATCAGTGATATACCGATGGTGAAGTCGACGGTGAAGAGGGCGCAACAAATTACGCGCTTCATATACAACCACACATAGGTACACGCCCTTATGAGAAAATTTACAGAAGGTATTTTAAAAAAATAATTTATAGTATTTATTTATTAATTAGTTTAGGTGATAATTACTAATAATAATTCCATATTTTAGGTGAAATTTTTCAACCGGGAGCGACTCGTTTTGCAACAAACTTCATCGCATTAAGGTCGCTCCAACAACATAAGGCGGGCCTTCGATCAATGTTTACAAGTGAGGAATGGTCTACATCAAGATATGCCGGAATAACTGATGGAAAGCAAACCGAGAAGAATGTCCTCAACACGCGCTTCTGGGATTGCATCGCGGAGATAATCGTCACCGTAGAACCATTGTACAAGGTTCTACGACAGGTGAATATGGAAAAGACGTCTCAAATGGGTCATATCTATCACTACATCCACCAACCACAAGAAGAAATCAAAAGGGTTATGATTTCTCCAACCAAGTATAAATCCTTCATCGACATTATCTCCCAGAGGTGGGAGAATCAAATGGGTCGCGACATACACATCGCGGGTAATTTTTTATTTAATTTTCTGAAATTTATTTAATTTTAATTCATTATGCTAAATTACTTATTAAATTTATAATTTTTATTGGGTATTATTTAAATCCCGCATACCAGTATCGATATGATCTTGGAACGATGGATAGTTTGTTATATCCGCTTCGCAAGGTCATACAACGAATGTCGGCATCAACCAGAGAAGCGGCACAAGCTCTAAATGAATCAAGACATTTTCGAGACTCAAGTGGCAATTTCGGAGATCCATTTGCAATGTCGTGCCGAGATTCTATGTTTCCAGGTAGATATAATTTTTTTTTAATTTATTTATTAATGATAAAATTGGTAATCTCGTTACTAATATTAATTTTAAATCTATTGCAGTTGAATGATGGTTGCAATTTGGAACCGAAGCTCCAACTCTTCGGAAGATTGCAACACGCATCCTCTCGCAAACCACATCATCAAGTGGATGCGAGAGGAATTGGTCGACCTTCGCCTTGATTCATACCAAGCCGCGCAACCGGCTTTCATATGCCCGATTAGAGAAGCTAGTATACGTTCATTACAACATGCGGCTTCGATTGCGGGCATTACAAAACGAAGATAAAGAGATTCAACATGTAGATCCGTTCGATGTCAAGTTCGTCCAAGGCGATGCAGACCCGATAATTGATTGGTGGAGTGCAATGGAGAGCGACCAACTTCTTCTTGATGAACCAGGCGAACCACCTCGGCCTTCACCAATTATATCTGATGCACTTGAGTCTGAGAGCCAACTAGAAGACACGGCCATTACTCCCTTGGACTCTCAACGAATTCGGCAAGCAAGACGCTGATCCGAATCAGACTCTCCATCTTCCCAATCAAAGGGAAAAAAGAAGACAACACCTTCAAAGGCAAAAGGCAAAGCCAAAGGTAAACGACCAATTGATCCTTTGGATGCGATTGCAGAAGCAAAAGAGGACGAAGAAGACGAGCCTCATAGCAGTAGCAGCACACAAGACGGAGGAGATGATGATGATGGAGCTGGTGAAGACACCGTCGTGCCATCAACACCGGCACCTGTTGATCTGTGGACAAATGAGCAATACTTCGATCACACCACCCAAGATGAGGATCACGGTGCTAGAATCGGACGAACAACTCGGGTGTATGAGAAGAGAGGCCGGCGTCGAGGAGGTGGACCGACAACTTTGCAAGATTACCATCACGATATGATGAGTAGTTTGCAAGAGGTTTCTGAATCAACCTACTCTGTATCCAGTACCTACTCAACTAATGATGCAGGGTCTAGTTCTTGGAATCCCAACAAAGAAACGCTAATGTCAATGTGGTATAATGGATACCAACGTATTATGCCATGGGAAAATTTTCAAATATGGGCATTAGAGACCTACGGTGTTGACCTTAGTCGTGTATGTCCCCAAGCCCAAGATATGTATGGGTACGACGGACGTCATTCGTCCGCATTTTAAACATTGTATTCATGTATTTGACATTTGAATATTGATCTTAAGCCTTTCTTCATCAATTATGTGTTATTGGAGACTTGGAGTTATTTCTAACCAAAAAAAAAACCCCGGCCGGTATGCATTTTCATACCGGTCTGTACCGTGTGTCGGTACGGTACGGTACCAGTATACCGGTAAATCTGTGTGTTTGGATTGTGCCTACAACTGCTGAAAGTGGATGGGTTTTGTCGGACTATGATTGTAGCTCAAGTTCAAGATCACTGAACTTGCAATTTAGAGGCCTTGCAACAACCTGAATCTCTAGGCAATTTAGATGATCCACAACCACGAGTATACAGCTCATGTGACTGGTAGTTTTGTGCTTTTAATTACTAATCTACCTTATATGATTTGATGCCATGTCTATTATTCAATTTATGCTTTTCTATATGGAACCATGTGGTATGCTTTGAAACATGATGATTAATTCAAAAGGATCAGAATAAGTTAACTTGAAGTGTGATGATGAAGACTAAAAAAATAGATGATTCTATAAAATCACCGTTGAGGCTAATGCTATTTGTGCTAACTGCATGGTGAACTTCCTGAAAACTTTTTTTTTCAAAAAACTTATGGATAACTTTTGGGTGCATTATTGCGCACTCTAATAGCACATCCTTATATTTTTTATAAGATTACTAATATTTTTTAGTAATATATGATTATTAATATAGAGTCATAATTACTGTGCATCACATAGGTAATGTACTAGTCTTCTAC
Organism: Canna indica; assembly: GCA_034359265.1. Lineage (NCBI taxonomy): Eukaryota > Viridiplantae > Streptophyta > Magnoliopsida > Zingiberales > Cannaceae > Canna > Canna indica. The sequence goes on from CP136893.1 coordinate 45,251,097, forward strand.
AAATAAGAAAGGATCTAAGGACCTAGAAACAATGAAACCATAGGTTGAGGTCTAGTCAATAAATTTTAGAAGAGAGAAAAAGAGTATATATTTTCCATATACAACAAAAAAAGTAGTTTTTTCTGAAAAAAGAGTAGATATTTTCCATATAATATAGCATATCTGATCTTAAAATATTTCCTTACAGTTGAACCAACTTAGGCCCAATGAGATAAATATTACGAAAATTAAAAGCCAGATCATTAAAACGAAGGCCCTACAAGATGATAAAATAAAAAGACAAATAGTGCAAAAATATGGAAATAACAATCACCTGACATAACAAGGTTCATTGCGACCTTTTACTGTAAAATCAGGATCATATTTCTCTTTTTTCTTAGAGGGCCAATCTGACTTTACAAATTGCCTTCCAGCATGAGTACTTCTGATTTCACAGTATGGCGAGTCTGTCTCAATCATCATTCTCTCAATAGGAATACCCCTTAATGCATCAAGGTTGTCATGTGTCTTCAGAGAGCAACCGTTGATGCCTATGATCAACATAAAAAAACTGGTGAAATTACCATTTTGGAGCATGATTTTACTTCAGAAAGAATTTTCTACCGTACTCCAAGTAACATGATGTACATAAAAATTAAATAAGACTAATTTAAACTACAAAATATTTTACATGAGCGAAGCAAATAATCAGGAATGACATACAAATAAAGAAATAAGAACTAGGAAGCTAATAAACTGAGAGCAAATGCAGATTTACTACCTTTAAACAATCAATTAGGGCAAGAACAATTCTTTGCCAGACAAAACCGATAGTTTATTAGATGGTCTCTGAAAAGCTTTTAAGAGTATGCAACAGTGCTAAAACTCATCTTAACTCAGTGGAATGCAGAACAAATAAAATTTAAATGCCACCTATAAACAAGTTTTTAAATGATAAGAATTTGTTGAGATCTTCTGCACTTCCAGTAAATGAATGAGCAACTCCAGCAATGAACCTGTCAAGCAAGCAAACCAACCCATTATATTATGCACATCTCATTCAGTTAAATGTCTAAGAGTGAAAATTTCTTAAAAGGTGTTTTAATTATTGAAGAGTTGAAGCTCACATATACTATTTTTCTATCAATGTAAATTCGAAATGTGGGCATTAAAATATGTGATAACTCGTTTAAATCACAGAAAGGTCATTTGATATGAATGACCCATATTATAGTTAGGAGTCATGGATTAAAATACAGAATAATACTAGTTTTATTAGCAAGTTGAACAGGTATTCAACAGTAATAACATGCAGTATATGGAGCCGTACAACCCCATATCAACTGGAAATGGTAATATATAGGAACTAGAAAGGTTTAAAATACCGATACCGGTACCAATTTTGGTCACCGACCAGTACCGGTATATGGTATATACCGGTATCGTACCGAGTGGAATTTTTTTTTGCTGTTAAAAATAACTCTAATGGCACATAATTAATCAAGAAATGCTTAAATTTAAGATCTTAAATGTCAAATACATGAATACAATGTTTAAAATGCGATGAATAACGTCCATTGTATATCTCTTGGGGACATACACGACTAAGGTCGATACCATAGGTCTGCAATGCCCATATCTGAAAATTTTCCCATGGCATAATGCCTTGATATCGAGTATACCACATTGACATGAGTGTTTCTTTGGTGGGAGTCCAAGAACTATTCCCTATATCTGCATAGTTAGTTGAGTAGATACTGGATACAGAGTAGATTGATTCAAATACTTCTTGCAAGCTACTCATCATATCGTGATGGTAATCTTGCAAAGCTGTCGGTCCACCTCGACGCCGATCTTTGACTCTTTTCTCGTACACCCTAGTTGTTCCTCCGGTCCTAGCACCGTGATCCAAATCTTGGGTGCAGTGGTCGAAGTAATGCTCATTCATCCACAGATCGGTAGGTGCCGATGTTGATGGCACGACAGTGTCTTCTCCACCAACTCCATCATCATCGCCATCTCCTCTGATTTCTGTGTTGCTACTGATATGAACCGAAGGCTCTTCTTCTTCGTCCTCTTCCGCTTTTGCAATCGCATCCAAAGGATCAATCTATCGAAGAGTTGGAGCTTCGGTTTCAAATTGCAACCACCATTCGACTGCAATCGTTTTGAGAAGCATCCCGAACACGTTGCTCTCGCTTGTTTTCGAGCATTTCTTTGAATAGCTTTCGGACTTCCGACGGTGCTTTGGGGCATTTGACGACGTCGGGATATCCTCCGGCCAAGTGTTGCTTCAATCGAGTGACGCCTCCACCACGTAAAATCATATCAAAGTGGAGGCATTGCCAGTGATGAGCCTTCTCCAACCGACAACCGTGTTGTCATGCGATGTCGGCTTGAGATTTTGGTGCCATTTCAACAGAGTTTCGGTATGGAGATGAAGAAAATAGAGAGTTTGAGAGAGAGATTGAGAGAGAATGAGAGTTTGGGTGAGTAGAGGGGTGAAAGAAAGTGTTTGGGGTCTTTATATAGAGTAGAGGGGTGAAAGAAGGTGTTTGGGGTCTTTATATAGACCCCAAACACCCTTAAAATCGGTCCAAAACGGCTATAAAGCCATTTGGGAATGGTCATGAACAACGGGTGGTATCGCCCGGTATTTAATAAATACCGCCCGTATACCAACCTGTGCCGGGTGTATCGGATACCGGTTTTCAAAAAATACCGACCGTACCGCCCAATTCAGTACGGTATTTAAAACCATGTGTACTAGTACTATATCATTGTTCATACACATCAGTATTGTAAAATACCAACTAGTATTCAAATCCTTGGTTTACAGCAACTATAAATAGAACGAGAATAGTAAATCCAATCTTATGGAGAACTTTACTTTTTGTGATCCCATTGTGTACAATGGCTGTCCTGTTGCTATGACATTCAAAAAGAGACGATTCCATATCATGATTTTTGTTAATTGCTCTAGAACCAGACAAACCCCTTAAAATACACATGGTAAAACTTGTCTTATGTGGCCTAATCATTTCACCTGAAGTCAAGAAAATGTCTCCAGAATAAAAACAATTGCACTTTATTAAATAATATAAAATCATAGTCAATTACTCAATCCTACAGTTTGAGAGATCACCTTTCTTTATTTCGAGCAAGAATGTCACATAAGTCTTCAGCAGCAGCACGCATATGCAGAAACATAGGAAGTTTTACAGCTTCTGCTAGTTCAAATTGCTTCTGAAAGTACCTAGGTCGGAAACATTGTAAATACCCATGATTATACATGTGCTCAATATGGAACCATCAGTCTTGCATATCTATTCTGTACATGATGTCTATTGACAACATGGGAGCATAAATAGACTTGAAAATCGCTGAGAGTGAGAATAGTGGAGATGAAAGGATGATTCTGAATTCAAACAACTTGGAGCTTACTGTTGGTAGTTTGGGGGGAAAACAGAACTCTAGAATAGCGTGAGATTTAATCCAAATATTGCTAGAAATGATCAGAGTTGGCAAATTTTGGCACAATGTATGAATGGATATGGAATTAAGTGGGTTTGGGTTTCGTGTAAGCATATTACATGTCATAAGAGGGTGAACTCCTTTACAATGAGATAAAAAAAATTGTGCGCTAAATGGATTGACCCATTTAATTTGCTTATGACACATTTGTTATACAGGCTGATCTTGTTGTCATATTTACACATTATTAAACTTTTCATCAAAAATGTGAAATAAGTTTACTTAAATAATCCTTTTGTGATCCTTAATTTTAATTGAACACATAATATTTATCACAATTTGTGTAAAAAAAATTTTCTGTTCACTCTGTTCCAATACAAATAATCCTTAAATATATAATTACAAGTATTGCATATTATTTTTAAAAGAAATGCTTTAAACAAGTTCATGATATCGTGTCTAGCTATCTCAACTAATAAAGACATTGTGCTCATTATTTCATTTTTAAACAGATTAATTAATTATTCTAGTGTCATATTTTGTGTCAGCTAATAACATGACACAAATATGACTAATCCTAGGGAAGTGAACTTCTTTAATAACTAAATTTCAACTTTGTTTCACCTGGAACTAGAGCATTGTATTCTTCATCTTCAGTAGTTTTATGATGGACCGATGGTATCCTAATTTTATTGTACATGTAGAAGGTTATGTGAATTAAAATTGGAGATGAACACATGCATGTGCTCTTCAGTGCATGTTAGCAGTATTTGGCAAGGAAATGAATAGAATAGTTCATTGAGTTTCCAGCATACTTCTTTTGTACTTCAGCAGGGCAAAACTGTAACCGGTCATAATCAAGCCCACATTCTCCAACAGCCACCACCTATATACAATTGACATTTCAGAAATAAACATCAACATGAACTTAAAGTAGTGCTACATGCCATGTAAAGTTTAGACAACTGATATAAGCCTTTTCTCCGTTTTAGTTGCAAGACACGGGCTGATGCTTTCTATCCACCAACAGGATGTTTAAGATCCAAAAAATAGCAAGAAAATATGTTTTCCGACAGTCATAATCAAGTGCTCTTTCTTCTCAAAGGTTTTCTCCTATCCATACAATAACTACATCTACCAAGTCCAAATGAATTCTGCAATTATGCCTCGAGTCTTGACATTGTATATCTACTAAAAAATGTCAAGCGTATAGATTGTTTTTCGTTGGTATCTCATCCACAATAATTGGTTTATAATAGTAGGAGCAACAAAAAGAATGGGCTAAAAACATCCTTAAGATATTATTTTCATTAAGTTGTTGTATAAAGAATGGCAAGCAAAGAATACATGCCGGATAAAACAACAATAGTCTACAACTAGCACATCATGAAATCTACCTTGCCTCTCTGAATTCCTTCCCGAGCTAAAGCCACAAGCTCCTGGAAATACTGCTCTGGATCCCCGCTCTCTTCAAACTCCTGAACAACAAAGTAGCCATTTACCAAATCAAGAGCTGCCAAAAAAAATCACCGACCACTAACTCTTTCACTAACTGACAACCTTGCATCTAGTAGGATGCACGCCAACCGTACAAAAGAGCCGTCCTGGACAGAATGAGCAGCACTTATTTTAGTTCAAGCATTACATCAAACAACTCATGTGCAATATTGTTCAACCAAAAACAGTAACTGCCATCAAAAGCAAGCGAGATTGAACCAACCATCAGTTTCTGCAATGGCAAGAGCCTCCTTCGATTCATGAAGTGAGCCTCCTGTGACCTATAACCAAACCCAATACATCGTAACCAAAAAACGTTTTTAAGAAATCAAGTTATTAAGTGCTACCAAAGAAGCAGCTTTACGATGATGCGGTCGACGCCGGCACTCCACGCCCGAGCGAGCACAGCAGGGATATCGGCGGCGTGGCACTGCCGGCCGTTGTAGATCCCTTTGAACATGTTATCTGCGGGGGATTCACAAGCCTAAGAACAAAGAAAACAAAGGTGCGATCTTTACCACGTTCAGCATAAGAAAAGAACCTGTGAAGTTGACGGCAATGTCTGCGGTGCGTCTCGATCGATTCAAGAGACAGGAGTTCAAAGGTGTTAGTAGAAACTGGAGGGGGAAATCGAGTGGGATAAAAAGAAGATTAGCAATTTGCACTTGCCTATCATTCTGATGGTGGCGGAAGACATGGCAATGCTGGATTCGGAGTTGAGCAGGATTGTAGAGCGGAAGAAGGCCAGAGGGATGCAGTTGTCAGCTCCGGGAACTGCTCGACAGAAGCCTAAAAGCGTTCGCGGTGGCCTGGTGGTTTAATTTAGGAGACAAATGTTAGCAAGCGAACATCCAATTTCCAATGGATAATGTAGGTGCGGGGTCGGTTCGGTAATTTTCGATTAACCGAACCGACCTTCTATATCCGACCGAATTAATCGAGAAAATTCGATTTGATTCGGTTAATCGATCGAAATTATCGAATAAAATTCAAATAAATATAAATCACTAAAATTCGAACCATAGAACTCTTAATTTTACACCTTAACCACTAAGGCAATAAATATTATATGATAATAATTATTACTAAACTGTCTATATTCTAAGTATAAATTAAAACAACAAATATAAACAACTTGCTAGCAAACGAACATCCAATTTCCAATGGATAATGTAGGTGTGAGCATCGGGGTCGGTTCGGTAATTTTACCGAATCGACCTTCTATATATTTTATTAACCGTTTTTTCGAACCAAAATTTCCGATTAACCGACCGAAATTACCAAATAAAATTCAAATAAATATAAATCACTAAAATTCGAACCATAGACCTCTCAATTACTTTTTTTTACACCTTAACCACTAAGACAATAGATATTATTTAATAATAATTATTACTAAACTATCTATATTCTAAGTATAAATTAAAACAACAAATATAAACAACTTGCTAGCAAGCGAACATCCAATTTCCAATGGATAATGTAGGTGTGAGCATCAGGGTCGGTTCGGTAATTAATCGAACCGACCTTCTATATCTTTTATTAATTGTTTTTCGAACTAAAATTTTCGGTTAACCGATCGAATTAACCGAGAAAATTTGGTCTGGTTCGATTAACCGATCGAAATTATCGAATAAAATTCAAATAAATATAAATCATTAAAATTCGAATCATAGACCTCTCAATTACTTTTTTTTACACATTAACTACTAAGGAAATAAATATTATTTGATAATAATTATTACTAAACTATCTATATTCTAAGTATAAATTAAAACAATAAATATAAACAACTTGTTGGGATTCAAACTTTGGCAACCTATATAATTGCAATCAAACATAACCAGTTTAGCTAATAGCAATATATGATATATTTGTATTTTTGTTATACTTAATATATAATTCGGTTAATTCGGTAATTAATCGAACCGAACCGAAAACCGAAAACTTATATTTTTTTAACCGTTAACCGAACCGAAAATTATTCGAAAAATTTGATTCGGTCGATTAATTGGTTAATTCGGTTAATCGATAAATTTTGCTCACCCATAGGATAATGGTTGTTTAATTTCAATTTAGCCCCGTTTTATAATTTAGATGCAACTTCCAATCCTAATCCTTAACTAAATTCTGAGTTAGATTTCGATTTTATATTATATTAATATATATATATTTGAAAGATGCTCATATATAATTTATTCCACACAATTAATATTTGTATTCTTATTTATCTTTTTCTTTCTTATATTAACAATATATAATTAGAACAAAGAGATTGTGACGCCAATTTTTTTAACCAAATCATTATATGTTAATAAAAATTAAAATTAGTATTAAAAATATTTTCTTGTATTTAAACAATTGTTTTTATTACTAAGATTATAGTCTTAATAGACTAATTTTATAAATGTTTCTTTCGTATCAAATTTTTTTGCAAACTCGTTGCAGACATTGTTGACATTTTCAAAACTACTATGATCAACTCCAATGTTACTAGAGTGAACCAAGCAACACATCTTTTGCACTACTTTCATTGTTGGCTTAAGGTTTTCAATTTTAATCTCAATCTTAGTTTTGATGATAACAAATTAGGAATTAATGGTTTCATTGAAAAATAATTTTAGCTTCCAAGTCAATAAGCACATGATGTTTGCGATCAAAAAGAACAACACGAAAACAAAAAACTCAGGATGTCGACCAATGCTTGGAAGCGAAGAGATTTGAAGATTAGGTTTTGGGTTTTTAGATTGATTGTAAAACCCTTGAGTTGCATGATTATGATGATGAAATTCAAATCCAAAACTCAAAATCCAAACCAAACTCGAACTTGTGCTGAACTGGTTCGATTGATTAGTCGATCGATCGACCAACGACTAGTTTCCGGCCATTGTGAGTCATTTCTCCCCAGCCTTATTTTTTTGCCTCTCTATAAAAGTATAAATAAGCCTCACATGCCTTCCTTGAGCTTCTTAGAACCCTATTAAGCCATATGTTGAGTCTCCTTAATCCATTTTCTAGAGAAATCCTAGCTTAGAGATACCTTTCTCTTATACGAGTCTTATCTTGATTTTTATTCATCATCAAGGGAATCAAGAAGAGCTAGGAGCTTGACTTGTGAACTAAGTTGTATTTGTTGCCTAAGCTTATAAATCCTCTAAATACTTAATAGTAAACTTGGTTGAAATCCTAAGAGAGTAGCTTAGACAGTGGACATAGGCTTGGTTACAAGTCAAACCACTATAAATTCATTGTGTTAGCATTGAAATACTTACTTGTGTGACTACTTTACTTTATATTTGCTTCTGCTTGATAATTTAATTTAATCGACAAATTTGAATTTAGACTTAATTCATATGTATACACTAGACTGGACCGACTCTTTGGGGCCCGATCGAATCGGCCCTAGAGACGACTCGACTCGTGAACCAAACCCAGGTCAAACCCGTTACAATTTAGCTCGGGGGCTCCACTCGGCCATTTAAGAATATCCTCATCCTTCATTTATCATCTGGGATTCAGCCATAATGACACCAGATTTAGAGGGATGGCAATCGACCCATTTAAGTCATACCCCTGCGGCAATCCAAGGCGATCCTCGCTGAATACCCAGACCTGCTCTGTTGGCCTAAGATTTTCAACCTTGGTCTTAATCTCGATTTTGATGATGACAAATATGAAACTAATATATTCACGAAGAAATATTTCCAGATTTTATATCGATTGGCGTGCGTCATCCCCAATCGGAAAAATTAGAGAAATTAGATAAATTGACAAGGACGATTGCCAACACTTGGATTTCGTCGGAAAGATAGAGTGTAGGTTTAGGGCGTCTAGCATGTGTTGTAAATCCTCTATTTGATACATAAGAACCCAAAAACTAAACTCGAACTCCAAAACATGAAAAATCAGAAAATAAAAAAACGGCCCTGAAATTCACTAAGCCTAGGAGCTCCTTGGAGGGCTATATGACCTAGACTTTTTCTTGACACCAAAAGTCCCGGTAATTGTTCCTTAGGTAAAAACTAGATAATAACATATTTTAAAGGAATTTTTGGAAGTCTTTAACCAATTCATATTTAACCTCGGAGATTATAAAATTTTCGATTTTCGAAAATTTGTACTAGACCGCAGAAGTTAGATTTTAATTCTTAAGGGCCTGTTTGGTTGGTGAAACCAAGTCTGTTTTCATGGTTTCGGTTTCACTGAAACCAAAACTGCTTACGAAAACGTGTTTGGTTCAGCGTTTTCATGAAACTGAATCGAAACCAGAATGAAAACGAAACTAGTTTTCCTAATAAAAATGAAAACACCAGAATGTTGTTTTCTGTGGTTTCGAGACTGTCAGTTTCGTTATCAAAATGGAGTGACAACTTTATAATTATAAATATTTTTAAATAAAATTAATTAATTTAAAAATAAATCAAACTATATTATTTTTATAAAAAAAATAAAAATCATCATTTTCAACTCAAACTATTATCTTAAATTTACAAATTAATTAAACCAATTTATATCTAATTGACTCAAACCCAAATTTTAAAATAACTCAATTTTCTTAAAGTTAATATATTTATAATTAATCAAAACTAATTTAGACCACTAGAATTATTATTATTTTGAAATATTAACTATTAATTAATTTTTATATCTAATTGAACAAAAAAATCTCAAACTACCAATAACTTAATTAATTAAATATTACAAATATTTTATAACTATATTAGCAAATATTTAATTTTGTAAACTAACTAAATATTAATTACTACTAAAAATATTCAAAGAAAATTAATATTACTTTTTATAGCCAAATAAATATTCACTAGTTTCAACTAACTAAAACTTATGTTGTTTTCATTAACCAAACGCGTTTTCGGAAAATTGAAAACTAGAAACCAAAATCAAGTTTTCGAAACCAAGTTTTCAGTTTCACTGAAACCAAACCAGAAAATAGCTTTCGCTAACCAAACAACACCTAAGGATTTTAATTTTCGAGATATTTTTATTGAATCCAAATGGGGGTAATCCTTATATAATATTCATGTTTTAAAGTTATTCACTTAAAGTTAAGAAATATTATATAAAACTTAGCGAAGACAAAACCCAACCAACAAGCAAAAAAAATTAGAAAATTGGCCAGTTTTTTATAGTGCCGGCTAATGGTCGGTCGATGGGCCGATCGATCAGACCATCAACCACCCATCGACCAGCCTTGGCCCAAATTGGGCAGAAGGCTCCGATCGATAGTCGGTTGCTCGGGCTGTCAATCGGCCTTCGATTGGCCATCGATCGGGCGATGCCAACTTTGCCCGTTGGGATGGCTGTTGAAGTCATCTCAATCTCCTAATGGCTTATAAATACCAGCCATGAAAAGCCTTCCTTGATGAAAATAGACTTTCTTGAGTCATATTTGATCAATCCTAAGATTTCAGTGAGCTATCTTTGCAAGAATCCTAGTTTTGATCTTCACATCCTTGATCTTGCCTTCGAACCTTCAAGATTCATCTTCTCAATGCATCAAGAGAGTTTCAATTGGAGCTAAGTATTTGTTGTATTATTTATTTGCTCCATTGTTTGTGTATTTTGTTGTTATTTACATTGTATTTGAGTTTGTAAAGACCTAAGCTGTTAGGTCTTGTATGGTTGGTGGTTGCCTTGGCGTTAAGACTTAATTCCACTGGTGTAAATGTAATTTGCTATGATTAGTTCTTGTTGTCCTTAGTTTGAGGTGAGAGAGTGTTCTTGATAGGAAGGCGAAGACTTCCAAGTGTGAAAGTGCCTTCGGTGTGAGAGCGGAGACTCTCCAGTGAAAACATCCTCGTTGTAAAGGAAACAAGATAATCTAGTAAAACTAGTTTGGAAATCCTAAGTGGGGTGCTTAGGTAGTGGAGTAAGCATTGGGGCCGAACTACTATAAATCACCGTGTTTGTATTGCTTCTACTTGTGTTTGTTTAATTATCATATTTATTTTACTTTCACTTGCTACTCGATTTGTTAATTGCCTAAGTAATCAAGTAAACAATTAAAACCAGAATTAGACTAAAGTTTTAGATAACACACTATTCACCCCCTCTAGTATAGGTCATTTCACCAACATTTGGTATCGGAGCGGGTCATGAATTGATATTTCACCATCTCATTTACATCTAGTCTCAATATGGAAAATGACATTAGAGAGTGTAGTGTCTATCGCTTCTAGGTTCGATGCCTCAAACTTTGGTCTTTGGAAATATAGGATGTACACATACTTAAGACTAGAGGTTTTGATGTCTATAACATGTTAAAATTAGAATACATTGAACCTAAGGTTGACATGCATGATTGGATTGAACTTGACAAGAAAATATTTTAATCTAATGGAGATGCTATGTATTGCATATTTTCTACCTTACCTAATAGCATCCTTGAAAAAGTCATGCATTGTACCTCAGCTTTTGATTTATGGGCTTGTTTAAACATGCTTTATAATTTTGCAAAAACCGAGAAGCTTATTACCTTAGATGAAGGAGGTGATGACAATTGTCATACCTCTGGTTCTAATGAAGTTTTTGATGCCCAAAGCTTGCCTAGTCGAAGAAGCACAAAAAATCGAAGAAGAAAACTAAGGTGCTTTCTTTGTCAAGAAAAGGAACATAAGAAGAACATTTATTCCCATTTGAAGAAAGATGGCAAGATGAGGATAAATGCTTCAAAATCTTTGATCAAATCTAGTGAAGCCTCCTCTCATCATGACCAAAAGGCCACTTCGAAATTATGCCTCATGGGTATCCATGATGAGGTACAATACTCGACTCATAGTGATAAGGATATAGCTTATGATAGTGATGCTAGTTCTTCACATTCACTCAAAATGTCATATGAAGAATTAGTAGAAGAATGTCAAAATATGCGTGTCATGCGTTTGAAAAAGAGTAAAGAAATTAAGAAAATTAAAAAAGATAACTCTAGATTTACTAAGGATTTGCATGCTCTAAAGTTAGAAAATGAAAATTTAAAGGCAAATCTAAGTTCCTAAAGTATTGATTGCCATGATAGTATTAATGTCCTAAAAACTAGTAATTCACAATTGATAATTGAAATTGAGGACTTAAAAGTGAGAATATTAATTTAAAAAATGAAAATGATGATTTCAAAAATTGAATTGAAAAATATCTCAAAAGTTGAGATTGAGAATTTGAAAGTAGAAAATATGAACATTCAAAATAAAAATTGTATGATGAAATCTCAAATGCAAGCCCTACAAATCAATTAATGACTTAAAAAATGAGGTTGTTTTCTTAAATAGGAAAGCTAGTAATTTATCACACGCTTAATCTTTTAGAAATCCTAGGAAGAAAAATGTTTCATCTAAGAATGCTCATGCTCATCATGTTTCTCATGTCAAGCATTCTAACATTAGACCTCATGTTCATAAGAATGAGAAAAAGAAAGAATTTCATGATCATTGCTTTTGTTGTGGCATATATGGGCATGCGATTTATGATTTAGCTTTTAAAGTGAACCCTAGTATTGTTATGACACTTTGGGTGTCTAAGCCCACTAACCCCCTAGGATCCAAAGGCATTTGGGTACCAAAGGTCTCTTGTTCTCTTGTAGGGGGAGCTACTACACATGGGTAATAGAAATTGAAGAGTTAAAGTTGACCAAGAAATTGAAGGAATGTTCCTTACATGGTTGAAACTTCAAAGTCTTCACCTTGACTAGATGCCTTAGGTGTAGGAATTGGCATCTAAATCACTTTGGTATCATCACATTTTCTCTACTTGTATTTTTGAAGTTGGTGTTTATGATACATGCTTAAAATTGATTGATTTTCCCCGCTCTTAATATATTTCAAATGATTTTTGATTTTTGATTTTCGGTCACTTCGGAGACCTATGTAGTCTATAATGGGCTCATGCGACCTTGCGGTTATAAATCGAAGGTTCATTGTGGTCTTTCAGTTTTCAACCAATAGGAAGGGTTGGAGATCAATTTTTCATTAATATTACATTTGTGATATCTTAAAATTCATTTTGATATCACTTGATTTCATTGAAAATAGATTTTAAACTATTTAGCAAATTGAACTTTGATAATGATACATGACGGTTCTCTTTGTCTTTTGGTTTGGTTAGCTTGCTAAGTAGCTATATTTTCCCTAAAATATTAGTGTAGCTTACTTGCAAGTTATGAGTATTTTGGGAAGGCTAATAATTATGAGGAAAATGATAAGTTTGGCAAATTATCATGAATAAGGTATAACTTCGATTCTTTGAAAATCTTAGTGTTATACCTCAATGTTTAAGCTTCAATTATGTCTATATACTCATGATTAGAATTGCATGTTAAACCTTTGAATTCTCATGAGTAGGTAGAATTTTAGTACTTAGATAAATTTCATTGAATGAAACTTTCTCTAGGTTGATATTTATTATTAGAAGCATTCTTTTTTACGTCCAAACTAGTTAAACACGTTTAGAGATCTTACTTTTCAAAATTTTCATATTTTGAGATCTCTTGATTCATTTTGATATCATGTTTACTTCTTTAAAATGAATCTTTACTACTTAGCAAAGTAGGTATTTGAATATGATACGTGAATTTTTTTCCTCTTTGCTATCTAATATAGTTATCTTGCTTATAGCCATAAGTTCATTATGATACTAATGATGCTTGAAAATTGGGAATGAAAAGTGAAAATTTTGGAATTTCTCAAGAAATGAGATATGAGTTTCATTTTGGCAAAATTCTTACATAACACCTCAATTCTCTTGATAAAATGATTTCTCTATGCTCATGAATGATTTTGCATGATAGTTGATTGAAATCTTATGAGTAGATAAAATTTTGATACTTAAGCAATTTCATGTCATCTATATTGAATGAAATGTGCTCTAGGTAGAAATTCATCTTAGAGACTTCATTTTAAGTTGAAACTTGATGAACATATTTGAGTTTACTCATGATTTGCTTCCATGTGATTAAAATTGAAAAATCATGTGTAAATGAGTAAAATGATAACTAGATCACTTTAGGGGGACTCATTCTTGAAAAGTTTAACCGAAGTCAACAAATTGACTTAGAAATTTCATTTTGAGTCCAAACTTCACAAACATGTTTAGATTTCCTCATGAAAGGCGTCTTTGTGTCTATGTTTGAAAAATTATGAGTAAATGATAAAATTTGATGCTTAGCAATTTCATGTTATCATGCTTATTTTTGAATAAAATCGTGCTAAGATAAAATTTTGACCAAATGACATTCTTTTCACTATATATGCTTAAATGATTATATCTTAATATCTGAAAAGTTTGAATGAAAACTGATTTTTTTTTAAAAATAGCTAATATTTATGCAAATACCACTATATCTCAATTATTTGTAGAAAAATGCCAAAAGGGGTAGAAAAATATAGATAATGGGGAAAAAAATATAGGAAAATCATGCATATATAGATAGGGGGAGTTCCATTATGTAGATATGCATGATGATAGTGGGAGAAATCACATGTTCGATATCCTTTATGCTTAATTATAGATATTTTATTAAGGATGTTTGTCATCATCAAAAAGGGAGAGATTGTTGGCCTAAGGTTTTCAACCTTGGTCTTAATCTCGGTTTTGATGATAACAAACATGGAACTAATGTATTCATGAAGAAATATTTTCAGGTTCTATATCGGTTTGCATGCGTCATCCTCGATAGGAAAAATCGGAGAAATCAGTAAGGACGTTCGTCAACGCTTGAATTTCGTCGGGAAGATAGAGTGTATGTCTTGGGCGTCTAGCATGTGTTGTAAATCCTCTATTTGATGCATAAAAACCCAAAAATCAAATCCAAACCCCAAAATATGAAAAGAAAGAAAATAAAAAAATGGCCCTGAAATTCACTAAGCCTAGGGAGCTCCTTGGAGGGCTATATAACCTAGACTTTTTCTTGACACCAAAAGTCACAGTAATTGTTCCTTAGGTAAAGAGTAGATAACGACATATTTTTTAAAAAAAATTGGAAGCCTTTAACCAATTCATATTTGACACGGGAGATTATAAAATTTCCGGTTTTGGAAAATTTGTACTAGACCCCAAAAGTTAGATTTTGATTTTCTAGATATTTCTATTGAATCCAAATGGAGGGTAATCCTTATATAACATTCATGTTTTAAAGTTATTCACTTAAAGTTAAGAAATGTTATATAAAACTTAGCGAAGATGAAACCCAACCAACGAGCAGAAAAAATCAGAAAACTAGGCATTTTTTTGAGTGCTAGCCGATGGGCAGTCGACGGGCTGGTCGACCGGACCATTAGCCGGCCATGGCCCAAACTGATCGGGCGACGCCAACGGGCAATTTTTTGCTTGTTGGGATGACTGTTGAAGCCATCTCTCCTCATGGCTTATAAATACCAACCACGAGAAGCCTTCCTTGAGGAAAATAGACTTCCTTGAGCCATATTTGATCAATCCTAAGATTTCATTGAACAATCTTTGCAAGAACCCTAATTTTGATATTCACATCCTCGATCTTGCCTTTGAACCTTCAAGATTCATCTTCTCAAGGCATCAAGAGGACTAGGGAGTTTCTATTGGAGCTAAGTATTTGTTGTATTATTTATTTGCTCCATTGTTTGTGTATTTTGTTGTTATTTACATTGTATTTGAGTTTGTGAAGACCTAGGTTGTTAGGTCTTGTATGGTTGGTGGTTGCCTTAGTGGTAAGGCTTAATTCCACCGGTGTAAACATACTTTGCTAGGATTACTTCTTGTCGTCCTAAGTGGGGTGCTTAAGTAGTCGAGTATGTTGGCTTAAGAGTCTCTCTTAAGCCTCGATCTTTATTTTGATGATAACAAACAAATACTTAATTCATATGTGAAGTTTTGAGTTCAGGTTGAGGTTGCGATAAACATGCCAAATTCGTTCAAACGAATCGAAAGAAAAGACTGTCAAAGAAACGGAAGAAGAAAACGTCAAAGAAAAGCTCGGGCATAAATCAAATAGATATCTTGTAATATACCCCTAGGATGATCTTATCCCAAGTCAAATTATAAAGTTATCCAAGTTAGAACTTGGTAACTAAATCCATAAAAAAGGCATGTAAAAAAAAATCAAGTAGAAATCAACCTCAGCATGAATTCAGTTGACCGGCCGGTCGACCGGACAAGGCAGTATCGTTGGCAGCAGCCAGTTCGATCGACCAGTCGGTCGACCGAATGATGCAAAGAAGTGGCAGTAGTCATTCGGTCGACCTGTTGGTTGACCGAAGTTAGTGAAGGAATCGTAGAAGGCTGCGTCGGTCGACCGATCGAAGCCAAAATTTGGCAGAATGCTCCTCGATCGACCGATCGGTCGATCGGTTTGGGGATCACAAGTCGCGCGACCCTAGCTCCACTGATTCGGTCGACCGGTTGGTCGATCGAATGTGGGATTGATAGATTTGTGACAGTCGGTCGACCGAGCACTCACATAAGCCAGTGGTCGCATTGGCGGTCGATCAGTCGGTCGACTGACGATCGATCGGCAAAGCTACCGAACGGCGTCAACGACTATTTTCTCACCCATTGAACGTTTTGTTCGGGTGAGGGGTTATAAATACCCCACACCTAACTTCTTTACATGTTCTTAGAAATTTTATTAACCATTAAAGAAGTGATTTAAGCCTTCATAAGAATTGATTTGTTGCGCGCCCTTTGCCTCCGTTGACAACATTCTTCGAGCGTCTGCTTCCCTACTTCCCTCAACTCTGCTGCAACTCAAAGAGTCATCTGTTTGCAAGTTAGAGGCCTGAAGGCTTGGGAAAGGAGTTTTGGTTCATCTTTAAATTCTTAAGCTCTTTCCATTGTATTTGAAGTTTATTTCAAACTTGTTTTCCATTTGTAATAGCTGCTAGGTGTGCTAGGGAAACACTTAGGGAAAACTTTATAGGATTGTGTTTTGCCTAAGTGAATATGATTGAGGGGTTCTCCGAGTGGTGAGAATTGAAGAGTGTCCTCATTGTATTCAAAGGGAAACGCAAACTCTATAAAGTAGTGGTTAGAAATCCTTGGTGAGGAGCCAAGGTAGTGGAGTAGGCAGTTGGCCGAACCACTATAATTAATCTTGTCTGCATTACCTTTTTGATTGCCTATCATTGTTATTAATATTTGATCACATCTGTTGTTAAGAAACACTTGCACCTAAGTGAAGTTAAAATTGAGTAAGAAAGAAAAATATAAGAAAAAGGGGATAGACACTATTCAACCCCCCTTCTAGTGTCGAATTTCCTACAACAATTGGTATAAGAGACTGGTTGTAGGTCAAGATTTAACCATCTTCCCTACAAATTAAGATGTCTAGTGAAATCCAGTTAGCTCAAGGGTCCTCTACTCATACTCCACCACTATTCGATGGAAACAACTATGCCTACTGAAAGATCCGCATGAATGGCTTCCTACAATCTCTAAGCATGGATGTATGGAGGATGATTTTAGTATAGTATAAGCAACCCGATAAGGATATGGATAAATAGGACCAAAAAGAGATTAGACTCCTTAATGCAAATGCAAAGGCCGTCAATGCATTATATTGCGGCCTATCAATTAATGAATTCAATAGGATTTCTACCTGTAAGTCCGCATATGAATTATGGAAGGTCCTCGAGACCACACATGAAGGGACTTCACAAGTAAAGGAATCCAAAATAAATCTACTCATGCATGACTATGAAATGTTTAAGATGTTATCACATGAATCCATTGATGTCATGCATGCTAGATTTCAAAATATTACAAATGACTTAGCTAACCTTGGCAGGGAAATAGGGGAAGAGGAGAAGGTAAGGAAGCTCCTCCGTTCCCTTCCAAAATCTTGGGAGCCCAAGGTCACAACAATCATGGAAGCTAAAAACTTGAGTACCTTGAAGATTACCGAGCTCATTGGGTCTCTCATGACACATGAGACCCACATGAAGCAATACCAAGAGGAAGATGCCCCCAAAGGCAAGACCATTGCCTTAAAAGCATCATATCGAGCAGAAGAGTCGTCATCATCCGAGGAAGAGACGGATGATCTTGAAGAAATGGCAATGCTAGCAAGAAGATTCATGAGTTTCATGAGGGGAGGCATGAGGAAGGGAAGAGGAGGCTACACATGCTACAATTGCAATAAGACCGGGCATCTAAGGAGAGATTGCCCATTTCTCAAGATGGCCTCCACCTCCAACCCTCACAAAAAGGAAAAGTACAAGAAGAAGAAGAATACAATAATGGCCACGTGGGATGGAAGCGAGGCCTCATCAAGTGAAGAAGAAGCTAAGAGCGAAAAGGCACATCTTTGCCTGATGGCAAAAGATGATGAGGTAAGATTTATTTTTGGTGAAGTTTCTTTTACTCAAGAAGAGCTAGAAGATGAATTTGAACAAATGCATGATGAGGTTAATGCCATTAGGAGAAAATTCAAGGACCTCAAAAAGGAAAATAAATTTTTAGAGCTTGAGAATGATAGTTTATTACTTTCATGCAATGCCTTAAGAAAAGAAATAGACACTTTTAAGGAAGAGACATGCACTCTAGAGAAAGCTAAGAAGGACTTAGAGATTGACAATAAAAAATTATAGAATGAAAACAAGTATTTAAGTGATCAAGTAGAGCATTTGAATGATAGCATGCTAACATAGAGAAAGGAACATTGCATGCTTAATGAAAAGATGACAACCATCCAAAATGCCATGCCAAAGGTTGTTCATAAAAGAAATCATCACACTTTCATGCTCACACACACACTAGAAGAAAATTTAATGGAAATTACTTTTCTTATGGCATATTTGGCCATATGGCCAAGGATTGTGCTTTGAGAAGGAACCCACATGCAAGATTTACATGGGTTCCCAAAGTGACTAACACTCAAGGACCCAAGAAAATTTGGGTACCTAAAATGATTTCGTCTCCTTTTGTAGATAGAGAAGCATGCTCAACCAAGTAGAAGCACTTGCATATTGGATAGCGGTTGCTCAAAACACATGACCGGTGACATCAACTTATTTGCAACCCTATCAAGCAAAGATGGTGGACATGTCACATTTGCAGACAATGTCAAAGATAAGATTGTTGGCATTGGTGACATAGGTATACTCCCTTACTCATGCATTAAGAATATTTTGTTAATTGATGGGTTAAAACATAACTTGATTAGTATATCACAATTATGTGACAATGGATACATGATTATTTTTAAAGCATCAAAATGTATCATTAGAAGTGCACCTTCAAATGATATCATGTTCATTGGAAATAGGCAAGAAAATGTCTACACTTTAGAATTAAATGTCTTGCCAAATCCCCATGTTAGATGCTTAGTTGCCATGGAGAATGACTCTTGGTTGTGGCCTAGAAGGCTAGGACATGCTTGCATGAGCCTCATCCAAGAAATATCTAGGAAAAAATTAGTTAAAGGCTTACCCAAGATAAAATTTGAAAAAGACAAACTTTGTGATGCATGTCAACTTGGTAAGCAAGTCAAATCTTCATTTCATAGTATTAATCAAGTTAGTACATCTAAAATTCTTGAGCTTGTGCACATGGATCTATTTGGTCCATGTGATGTAGCTAGTCTAGATGGATAGCTATATTGTTATGTATTAGTTGATGATTTTTCTAGATTTACATGAGTTTTCTTTTTAGCTAAGAAAAATAAAACTTTTGAGGTTTACAAAAGATTTTCAAAGAAAGTTACAAATGAAAAAAGAGTTTCAATTCTAAAAATTAGAAGTGATAATGGAGAGGAGTTTAAAAATAAATTTTTTTTCGAGTTTTGTGATGATTTGGGTATTGAACATACATTTTCTTCCCCTAGGACCCCTCAACAAAATGGGTGGTTGAGAGAAAGAATAGAACCTTACAAGAGATGGATAGGACCATGTTATGTGAAAACAATTTGCCTAAGTATTTTTGGGCCGAAGCCATAAATACCTCTTGATATGTTCTTAACAGAGTTTTATTAAGACCCAAAATTAAGAAAACATCATTTGAGCTTTGAAATGGTAAAATCCCAAATGTGGCATATTTTCATGTTTTTGGATGCAAATGTTTCATATTGAATACTAAGGAAAATTTAGGAAAATTTGATTCTAAATCCGATGAAGGGATTTTCCTAGGTTACTCCATGAATTCTAAGGCATATAGAGTTTACAATCGTAGAACCATGATTGTTGAAGAATCTATGCATGTTATGTTTCATGAAACTAATGATTCTTCTAGAAATGTGAAGATTGTAAATGTAGGTGAAGAACTTGAGGATCTCACACTTCATGACAAAGAGGTGGAGGATGAAGATAATGAGGAAACCCAACATGAAGAACCGCCATCCTCGAATCTACCTCAAGTTGAAGATGAAGAAGAAGAAGCTTTACCACCTCTCCCTAAAGGATATCAGTTGGTAAAGGATCATCTAATGGACCAAGTCATTGGAGAACCTTCAACGGGAGTGGTAACGTGTTCCAAACTCAAGAATGTTTGTCAATATGTAGCTTTTGTATCTCAAGTAGAGCCTAAGAACATTAATGAAGCAATAGAAGATGAGTTTTGGGTACTAGCTATGCAAGAAGAACTCAACCAATTTGCTAGAAATGATGTGTGGGACTTAGTGCCTAGACCTAGTGAACAAACTATAATTGGAACTAAATGGGTATTTAGAAATAAGCTAGATGAAGAAGGATTAGTTATTAGAAACAATTCTAGGTTAGTGACACAAGGGTACAATCAACAAGAAGGTATAGATTATAATGAAACGTATGCTCACGTAGCTAGATTAGAAGCAATTAGAATGCTTTTGACATATGTTAGCTTTAAGGGTTTTAAACTTTTTCAAATGGATGTAAAAAGTGCATTTTTGAATGGTTTCATTAACGAAGAAGTCTATGTTGAACAACCCCCGGTTTTGAAAGTTTTGAGTTTCCAAACCATGTTTTCAAACTTAGAAAGACATTATATGGTTTAAAACAAGCCCCTGGGGCTTGGTATGAAAGACTTTCAATATTTTTAATTGAACAAGGTTTTAATGTTGGAAAAGCCGATGTTTCACTTTTCATTAAGCATCATTAAAATGATATGTTATTAGTTCAAATTTATGTTGATGACATAATCTTTGGTGCTACTAATGAAATGCTTTGTAAGTGGTTTGCTAAATGTATGAAAGATGAGTTTGAGATGAGCATGATGAGAGAGCTCTCTTTCATGCTTGGTCTCCAAATCAAGCAAACCAACAAAGAAATCTTCATCAATCAAGCCAAGTACACAAAGGAGCTCATCAAAAGGTTTGGGATGAGTGAAGCCAAGATAGCTTCTACACCTATGAGTGCATCCATCAAGCTTGACAAAGATGAAGAGGGCATTAAAGTTGACGAAAAACGATATCGAGGTATGATTGGTAGTCTTCTTTACTTAACCGCAAGTAGACCCGATATCATGTTTAGTGTATGTGTATGTGCTAGGTTCCAATCTTGCCCTAAAATGTCTCATTTAAGTGCGGTAAAACGCATATTGAGATATTTAAAGGGCACGGTTGACTTAGGACTATGGTATCCATGTCATACATCATTTGATTTAATCGATTTTTTGGATGCGGATTTTGCCGGTGTAAAGTAGATAGAAAAAGCACTTGTGGGTGTTGTCAATTCTTAGGAGCGAGTCTTGGTTCTTGGTTCTCCAAGAAACAAAACTCAGTTGCACTTTCAACTACCGGAGTAGAATACATCACTGCGGCTAGTTGTTGTGCACAAGTCATTTGGATGAAACAAACTCTTTTAGACTATGGACTTGAGTATTCTTACATACCTATTCATTGTGATAACACTAGTGTAATAAACTTAACAAAGAACCCTATTTTACACTCTAGAACCAAGCATATTGACTTAAGGCATCATTTTCTTAGGGATAATGTGACTAAGGAAAATGTATCGGTAGAATTTGTATCCACTGATAAACAACTTGCTGATATATTTACAAAACCCTTGGTTGAAAAAAGCTTTACAAATTTAAGGATGCAATTAGAAATTTGTGCTTTTCCCAGTAATTAAAATGTTTTTTTCAAAATGTATATGTGTTTCAAAACTTGCATTCTAGAAAGTATCATCACACTTATGTATTGCTCTGTAGTGGGGCTTTGTGACTTATTGATGTTTGCCTTCAATAGGCTTACATTAATAGGAAGGACTATAGTGATAGATAATACTTGGTTTTATGGCTTTCTTATTTTTTTATGATGAAACTCATTAATTGTACCTTAATTCTTACCCTTTTTTATTGATGTCAAAAGGGAGAGAAAAAGTAAGGTCACACTTGGTTTTTACGATGCATATAGTTAGGGTGAGTTATATAGTTAGGGGGAGTTACAAAAGTTATAAGTATTTGAATGAATGATATGCACATTGATAGGGGGAGCATAGGTTGAATTATAAGTATTTGTATGCATGTGTTGAGTTTTATATCTCGTATACCTTAGTGTCATGTATGCCTTAACTCAAACTGACAAAAAATATGCATATGCTTTCTTAAAATTCCTTGTTATGTTTGTCATCATCAAAAAGGGGGAGATTGTTGGCTTAAGGGTCTCTCTTAAGCCTCGATCTTTATTTTGATGGTAACATACAAGTACTTAATTCGTATGTGAAGTTTTGAGTTTAGGTTGAGGTTGCGATAAGCATGCCAAATTCGTTCAAACAAATCGAAAGAAAAGATCGTCAAAGAAATGGAAGAAGAAAACGTCAAAGAAAGGCTCGGGCATAAATCAAATAGATATATATTGTAATATACCCCTAGGATGATCTTATCACAAGCCTAATTGTAGAGTTATCCAAGTTAGAACTTGGTAACTAAATTCATAAAAAAGGTATGTAAAAAAAAATTCAAGTAGAAATCAGCCTCAGCCTGAGTTCGGTCGAATGGTCGGTCGACCGAACAAGGCAGTATCATTGGCAGTAGCCAATTTGGTCGACTGAATGATGCGAGGAAGTGACAGTAGACATTCGGTCGACCTGTCGGTCGACTGAAGTTAGTGAAGGAATCATAGAAGGCTGCGCCGGTCGGCTGGATAGTTGACCGACCGAAGCCAAAATTTGGCAGAATGCTCCTCGGACGACCGATTTGGGGATCACAAGTCGCGCGACCCTGGCTCCACTGATTCGGTCGACCGATTGGTCGACCAAATGTGGGATCGATAGATTTGCGACAATCGATTGACCCGTCGGTCGACCGAGCACTCACATAAGCCAGTGGTCGCATTGGTGGTCGATCAGTCGATCGACTGACGATCGACCGGCAAAGCGACCGAACGGCGTCAACGACTACTTTTTTGCCCGTTGAACATTTCGTTCAGGTGAGGGGTTATAAATACCCCACACCTAACTTCTTTAAATGTTCTTAGAAATTTTATTGAGCATTAAAGAAGTGATTTGAGCTTTCATAAGAATTGATTTGCTGCGCGCCCTTTGCCTCCGTTGACAACATTCTTCGAGCGCTTGCTTCCCTGCTTCCCTCAACTCTGCTGCAACTCAAAGAGTCATCTGTCTGCAAGTTGGAGGCCTGAAGGCTTGGGAAAGGAGCTTTGGTTCATCTTTAAATTCTTAAGCTCTTTCCATTGTATTTGAAGTTTATTTCAAACTTGTTTTCCATTTGTAATAGCTGTTAGGTGTGCTAGGGAAACACTTAGGGAAAACTTTATATGATTGCGTTTTGCCTAGGTGAATAGGATTGAGGGGTTCTCAGAGTGGTGAGAATTGAAGAGTGTCCTCATTGTATTCAAAGGGAAACACATACTCTATAAAGTTGTGGCTAGAAATCCTTGGTGAGGAGCCAAGGTAGTGGAGTAGGCAGTTGGCCGAACCACTATAATTAATCTTGTCTGCATTACTTTCTTGATTGCCTATCATTGTTATTAATATTTGATCACATCTGTTGTTAAGAAACACTTGCACCTAAGTGAAGTTAAAATTGAGTAAGAAAGAAAAATATAAGAAAAAAGGATAGACACTATTCAACCCCCCTTTCTAGTGTCGAATTTCCTACAACAGAGTAGGCATTGGGGCCGAACCTCTATAAATCACCGTGTCTATATTGCTTCTACTTGTGTTTGTTTAATTAGCATATTTACTTTATTTCTGTTTGCTACTCGGTTTGTTAATTGTCTAAGTAATCAACTAAACGATTAAAATCGGACGGATACCCACAGATATTGGCGGGTACCAATAACACTTTAAAAAATGTAAATTACAATATTTTGATAACAACTTCAAATATAAAACACACTTCAAGTATATTTTCTAATTTACTAATTTTGTATATGTACCAGAGGTAATTTTGTATATAAACACGATTTTTTTAGTATATGCACCAAGGGTAATTTTGTAATTTACTAATTTCCACGGGTAATGAGTACCCGCGAGTAACGGGAACCCGCGAGTACGGGTACTATAATACCCATACCCGCCCCATATAATAAACGGGTAAGAAAAACTACCCGCGGAATCCCCGCTGGTAGGATACTAATCCTCATACCCGTCATAAATGGGTAAATACCCACGGGTATCGGCTTAAACGGGTATTATTATCATCCCTACATTCATCCCCCCATCGTCGACTCAGGACTATTCACAGAGCTGACAATCTCAAGCTGCCTACTACCCTCCAACCTTACGATGACATGGGTGATCCGACCACCTACTCGATGATGTTTAGGTCAATGATGATTTTGAATGGCGCTATTGACCTATCTTATGTCAAGCTTTTCCCACCTTAGAAAAGACCGCACTGCTATGGTTCTCCACCATCTCGACGAGTTCCGTGCACACTTTCCAAGAACTCTACAAGGCATTCATCAACCAGTTCTCCTTGTCTTGCATTTACTCTAAGACCGAGGACTCCCTCCACTATATTAAGCAGGGACAAAACAAATCACTAAGGGAATACCTTGAGGTTTAACGATGTAGCCATGGTGATTACCAACCTCGACCTTCATGTTGAGTTGTACTCTATCAAGCACGATCTGAAGCTCAGACACATCAAATATCCTTGTCCAAGCCAAGGACCATGGCCGAGTTCCAGAAACGAGCAGTATGCCATATAGAGATGGAAGAGCTCAGAGAATCTAGAAAAGCTGACAGGCAGACCAATAAAGATAGCGTTGAGGATAAGAATGCAAAACGACCCGACAAGAAAGTGGAGGGGCCAGATCGCCGAAGACAAGATGATGGTAAAAGAAAGAGATCGCCTCCCGATCGAATTCTAGATATGTCAAATACACCACGCTGAAACACCTAAAGGGAGACTATTCTCCGAGAAATCTACAACCTGCAGCTGATCAAGTATCCTAGCAACGCTGGGAAGCAGAAGATCCCACCTAACGCTGATAGAAGAAAGAAGTGTGAATTCCATCGCACTTATGGAAACACTATCAAGGAATGCATAGTACTGAAATATCATATCGAGGGCTTGATACGAGAATGTCGTCTTGACTGCTACGTCAACCGCATAAGAAGCCATATTCAAGATCGACATGATTCCCAATGCCGAAGTTGGAGTAGAACACCCCTGAGGGACACCAGAGGCCATCGGGATAGTGACATAAAAGATTAGCCGAACAATGAAATTTGTGATGTCATCGACCACATATCCGGAGGATTCGAGGGAGGATGCGAGACGAGCTTGGCCAGGAAATGGTCCCTTCGAGCCATCATGGCAATTGATGACACAGCTCGCCCGCAGAGGTCTCGCGTCAGAACCCGATAATATCATTATACGAATCCAACTTCGAGGGAATTGACAAAAATTTACATTATCCTATTGTAATCTATGTAATCGCTGACAACTTTATTGTTAGGAAAGTTTTGGTAGACCGGGAGAGCTTGGCCGACATCGTGTTCTACTCAACGTTCATAAAGATGTAGGTGATTGAAGCCTCCTTCCGTCCCTATAATGAAGACTTAGCTTGTTGGATTCTTTGGAGAGCGAGTCAACGTCCGAGGCTATGTATGGCTAAGGATGACGTTTGGCTCCCAACTAAAGACTAAGACAACCGATGCGCAGTACCTAGTCATCGATTACCCTAGCCCCTACCACATTATCTTGGGGTGACCTTCATTAAATAACTTGGGAGTCGTCGTCTCGATGCCCCACCTGGCACTCAAGTTCCCAATCTTGGAGACAGAAGTGGGCGTGATCCACACCGACCAAAAAGAGGCTCGCTTGTTCTATAATGATTGTTTAAAACAGAAGCTGGGGAAAACAAAACATTGGAGCACAACAAGTAATTAAACTCGGTCTTCCACTTAGAACAACTGCTGAAGATACCATAATTGGACCAGAGAGGAGACGTTCAGGAGCGGCCTCAGTTTGTCGATGACTTAGAGCCTATATAGATTGGAGCGTCGCTTGAGCAGGTGACATTCATTGGAGCTCGCCTTCTTGCGGACCTCAAAACCCAACTTGGAATTCTACTCCATAACAATGTTGATCTATTTACGTGGACACCTGCTGACATGCCAGGGATAGACCCCAAAGTTATCTGCTACAAGCTCACCATCGACCCTCGAGTCAACCCGTGGCACAAAAGAGAAGGAAGCTCCGAGCTGAGCGTCAACAAGCGTCTCTTGAATAAACTAAGAAATTGCTAAAGTGGGCTTCATCAGAGAAATACGATTCATGACATGGCTCGCAAACATCTGGTCAAGAAGTGTTCAGGGAAATGGTCGACCTGAACAAAGCCTATCCAAAAGACTCATATTCTCTCCCGAGCATAGACAAGTTAGTCGACGGCTCCTCGGGATAATAGTATTTGAGCTTCATGGATGTTGTTGCTGCTTGAGGATTTGAGTAGTTTGGTCCAACTCAATGTCTCTCCTAGTCAGGTGCAACTCCGGCGAGGGGAGGACCTACAAAAGACACTTTGACGCTTAAATTAATGGGACTCCAAGGTGGAGGTAATAGAAAATGAAACTTAGGGTACTTGAGGCGTGTCATATTTGTTTTTATTGCAGGTGGAGGTGATGACGTCGCCTGGCAACCCCACGGGGATATTGCTCAGAATGGGTCGATGCTGATCCTGGAGATGGCAGGCTTATAATGGCATATCCCTTGTGATAAGGAAGGACGTTGATGTCCTTGAATGGCCGGGGGGAGCTGTCTGGTCTGGCTTGAGTTAGGTTTAGGAATATGGCCGGGTGAAGCCCCCGAGCAAAGCTGTTTGGTCTGGCTCGAGTTGGGTTGTGGGACACTGCTAGGTCCAATCTGACCGGGCCCAATAGTTCTAGTTCAATCCATATGCATATTTAGGTTACAACCAGATCCAAATGCACCATCAGGACGAGGAAAAAATAGCTTTCATCATTGAGCATGCTAACTTTTGCTACAAAGTGATGCCCTTTGGACTAAAATATTTAGGGGTCACGTACTAGCGCTTAATGAACAAAGTCTTCTAATAGCAAATTAGCAGAAATTTGGAGGTATATGTGTTAGACATGGTCACAAAGACACCAGCCGATGGAATTGAGATGACATCATTGAAATATTCAGCCATCTCAGACGCTATAACATGAGGCTCAACCCAGAAAAGTGCACCTTCGGAGTTCATGGCAACAAGTTTCTCGGATTCATGCTCATGAATTGAGAAATCGAGGCTAAACCCGAAAAGTGCCAGGCCATACAAAAGATGCATAGTCCTCGGAATATAGAGGAGGTGCGATAGGTATCAAGGAGAATGATCACGCTGTCGAGATTCCTATCCACTCGGCAGACCGAGTCGTCCCCTTCTTTAAGATACTAAGGAAGAAATAGGACTTCCAATGGAACGAGGAGTGCGAGCTGGCATTCCAAGAACTCAAAAACTTCCTCGTCGATCCCCTGGTCTTGGATAAACCTTAGCAAGGGGAAAGACTCTTCCTCTACGTCATACTAACAGAAAACGCACTCAATTCAGTACTAGTCTGAGGGGAAGCAAAGGATCAGAAGTTCATCTACTTCATCAGCAAAGTACTCCAAGGACCAGAAAACAAGGTACCATAAGCTAGAGAAGGTCACCTTCACCCTGGTCGTCTTAGCAAGAAAGTTGAGGCCTTATTTCTAGAGTCACCACATCGTGGTGCGCAGCAAACAGACAGCCAATCAGACAAGTCCTAGCTAAGCCCGAACTCGCTGGGCAAATGATAGCACGTCAGTGGAGCTCTCTAAATTCAGCATCAAATATTAAGCATGAGGCCCTCTCAAGGTTGAGGAACCGATAGATTTCGTCGTTGAACTCACAGATAGGGAAGACGAAGTCAACCAAACTAAGACATGGATGTTGTTTGTGGACGACACCTCAAATGAAAAAGGAAGTGAAGCCAACATCATCCTTGAGAATGACAAAGGAGTCTCCCTAGAGCGGTCCTTGCAATTCCAATTCAGAGCGAGCAATAACCAGGTGGAATATGAAGCCCTAGTCGCCGGATTAAAGCTCGTTTGTGACATAAGGGCATGATTAGTGATCATGAAAGGAGACTCACAGCTTGTCATAGGATAAGTTAATGAAGCAAATTAAGGATCCTTCCTTGGAAAGATATATGTCCTTAGTACATGCGTTAATGACTAATTTTGATAATTATGTAATTCAGCATATCCCTCAGGAAGAAAACACCCGAGCTAACTTATTATCTAAGCTCACCAGCACCAAAAAGCCACAAACAATAGGTTTGTCATCCAATAGGTCCTTGGCCAACCGAGCATCTAGTCGAACGAGAGCTATGTCGAGGATTGAACAGTTGAGCAAGCAACTGACTGGAGGACCCCCTATGTTACATATCTTAGGAAAGGAAAGATACCAGAACACATCCTAAACAATAGGAAATTTCGAAGGATGGCGAGTTACTATACTCTCCTTGAAGGCCATCTATACAGAAGAGGGAACTCTTAGTAGTTACTCAAATGCATCGGCCAACCTCAAATAGATGCTAGACTGGACTAACACTTTGGGATCGGCCAGATTAGGCCCAGGAGTGCCCACACTCATGAACCAGACTCAAGTTAAGTCAGACGGCTTAGCCTGGGGTCTCCACTCAGCCATACAAGGACATTTGCATCCTCATTAATCACGAAGGATTTGTCATCACACTCAACATCTCCAGGATTAGCCTTGACCCATTCCGGGCAACATCCCAACGAGATTACCGGGCGGCATTATCGCCAACTTCCCCTCATCCTGCAATATATGCATGCATGACACGCCTCATGTAACATAGAGTCTAATTTCTATTGCCTACCATGGTTTTCCTCCCTTCTACCGTGGTCCATACACTCTTTTGTGGAACTCTCTCGCGCCTTTAATAGTCGATTCTCCTCATCTCGGATCTACTCCAAAACAGAGGAAGCCCTCCACTACATCAAGCAAGGGCAACATGAGCCCTTAAGCTTTTTTCTATCAAACACGAGTTGAAGCCCGAACACTTCGCAGACTAGATCGCTTTGGCAAAATCGAAAGACATGATCGAGTTCCAAGAGAAGGCTGTAAGTTACATAGAGATGGAGGAGCTCCGAGAGGCCAAAAGGCCGATAGGCAAACCAACAAAGACACCATCGAGGACAAGAAGGACAAAAAGCCCGACAGAGGGGGTGAAGATAGAAACCATCACGACTGAGGCCACATCAGGAGAGGGAGGTCGCCCTCCAGGCCTGTTCCCAGGTTCGACGAGTACACTCCCCTCAACACTAGACGAGAGACCATCCTCTAGGAGATCTACCACATGCAGTTGCTTAGACCTCCCAATAGCCCAGAAAGGCCGAAACCTTCGTCCAAAGTCGACAAGAGCAAGAGGTACGATTTGCACCGAACTTGCGGACACACCACCGAAGAGTGTGTGGTACTCTGAGTTCAAATCGAGCGCCTGATCAAAGAAGGTCACCTCGACCACTTCGTTTGACGTGAACGAAGCAGCAGTCGAGATCGACAAAATCTCGACCACTAACTTCGAAGTCCAAGCAGGACACTGTCGCCTCGCGGCACAACAAACAATCACGATGACCACGGGACCAAGCGACCCTTCACTGAAACCCGCGGATCATCGAGTACATAGCGGGTGGATTCAGCGGAGGAGGCGAGATGAGCTCAACCAGAGCGGAGTCACTCCAGACCACCATGATAATCAATGATGCAACTCGTCCATGGAGGTCGTTCATGCCTACCCCGGTAATATCTTTCTATGAAAGTGTGTCACACCCCAAATCCGGTATGACTGGCCAGGATACGCCACGTACCCCGAAGTCTAACCCAACTCAAACACAACAACAATAACCTGAACAGTGGGAGATTTTTTTTTTTTTGAAAAGAATAGACATGACATCACGAACCGAATCAAACCAAACCAAAACTCAATATGAACACACTGAACAAGTTATTAAAAAGGAGTTCAAATAAATAAACAAGACTCCCAAAATAAAAATAAAATGTGGAAACAACAACCCGAGTCAACATGACTCAACAACTCAAGAGACAATAAAATGACTCAGGTATCCTCCTCGATTACGACATGTCATGAGACCCACTGCCCTGCCGCCATCAGCCGCACTACTGCACCCACGGTACCTCTCTTATCTAACTCAAGTGCTGCAAAACAACAATAATGAGGGGTAAGTCTAACTAGGACTTAGTGAGCAAATCAGTCCTCAATTCACCAAATCGATATATAATGAACAACAACGTGAGAAGAAATCAGCAATAATATATCCACAACTCTATACAAGAAATCAACATCCGTCAATAAGTATAAAATATCTTTAAAAATGACGGAACAAGCATCGATCAGTAACACATCCACCACTCCACTCATATCCACAATAATAAGTATAATCATCCATCAATAAGTATAAACATATCCATAATAATAAAATAGGATGGATGCAACACTGCAATAATATGCATGCAATGCAACACCTCAATCATATGCATACTCCTTGGACCCGTCGGTCCCACATAGCCACATAGGGTAGGTAGACGGGTGGGCGCCGAACTACCACCTAGCTTAGTGCCGTCTCTTTGGGGCATACCTTCCCCTCACCGGCACTGGTTTTTTTGAGCTAGCCTGTTGGGGCATACGTTCCCCTCACCTGCTCGGGTCTCTGGACTGTCTCTTTGGGGTATGATCTCCCCTCACCAGTCGGACTTTCGAAATAAGGCCAACGCGGTCTCTTTGGGGCATACCCTCCCCTCACCAGCGAGGCTTCCGGGAAATACAACAAGCACATCACAACACCACACACGCAGGAATATAAGCATAAACAAGATGTGCTATCAACATGTAATAAATGGTATGTTAAGTGCATACCTCATCCTCCTCCTCCTCCTGTCATACATCACAACCACATACAAATATATATGTAGAAATAGTGCTCATAAATCATGAATGCTCAGCACAAATAAATAACTACAAAATAGAATTATAACACTATAATAAAGGATGCACGTGTATCATGAAAGTAGTGCAAAAAGATACTCCAACTGCAAATTAATGGACTGGAACAACAGGATAAAATAACTCTACATAGGAATCACTGATCCTCATTAACTACTATATCCATGAATCATCTCATATTGAACTATAAAATACTACAAGAAATATAGTTGTCACACCCCAAGCTCAGGGTCACGTGATCGGCCAGGGTATACGTGCCTATACCCCGCAGCCTAACCCATGCACATGCCAACTCATAAAATAGCGGAATAAACAACAGCTTTTATTAATGAAAAGAACCAAAACAGATTTTCATTTCAAACAGCAATGTTTTAAATAAATAGCTCAAGTGCGAAAATAAATAAATCGAAGAGCAACAGTTCTTTTAACAAATAAAAGTCTGAATAAAAATATGAATGTCCCCACGGGACTACAACTACAAATACCAAAATAACAGAGCATGACAACCTACTACAGACTCGACTACAACGAGATAATGTGGCTCCTCTGCCCTCCAACCGCACCAAGTGCTCCAGCCCACCTCACTGATTAGACTTTGCAAAACAAAACAACAACAACGAGTGAGTTCAAAGAACTCAATGAGCGATTCTACCAATCCTCACATAAACAAACATCACAGATAAGATGCACAAGGTAAAACTCCTGATTCAAGCAGGAAAAGATCACAAGGGAGTGACCAGCTATTAGGCCATCCGGCCACCACCAGCCCGAAGGCAGCCAACACCCAAACGGTGAAGAACATCAGGCCTAAGTCTACCATGCCCTAAGGCAAACAACACATACTAGGATAATCGGGAAGGCCGTCCGAACTTATCCTAGTATAAAGAAACTCGGGAGCAATTGGGAAAGGCCATCCGAACTTGCTCCACGAGACGCGTATGGATAATCGAGATTCGCCCATCCGAACTTACCCCTTTAAGATATCATAAGAGTAATCAGATAGGCCCTCCGAGCTTACTTTTAAAAGATATCACAGGAATAATCGGAAAAGGCCCTTCGAACTTATTCCTTAAAACCACCTCGGGGATAATCGAGTAGGCCCTCTGAACTTATCCCACGAGGCCAAACCAGAATAATCGGGAAAGGCCCTCCGGACTTGTTCTACAGGTTGGGAATTAGCCATCCAACCTCCCGGGCCTAGCCCGCAATCCGGCTCCTCGACGAGCCTCTCTGCCATTCATAAAGATATGGCGCACCATGACCTAAGTCAAGTCCTTCCTACGGTGTATCATGGGTGTTCCTATTGGAAAGTGTCTCAACACTCCAATACCCGACCCCAACTCCTAGACCCGTAATGTCATAAACCCGTGTGATTTTATTTCATGCTTAAACTTCTCATGTTGGTTCATAACAGATTATGCTGACCCTTTTTCCCAATTTTAATTATGCAATTAAAATTTAGTTCACCACAATTAGGGTTTTGTTTTAGCTTACTGTTCTGCCCGAAACTGATGTATCTGATCCGAATCTGGTCTCCAGTGTGTGTCATATGTTTCCAAACTATATTTTATGGTCGAAACGATAGGTTACACGACTATGTTCAGAGAAATACAAATACCAAACATTACAAAAATAGCACAGATTCATCATCTCAGCATAAAATTCCACCAACATTGAATTTTCAGCATGTCATGAAAATAAATCCGAAAATTCACAGAAATTAAATTCTTAATTCACCAACATATCAGAATTATAACATTTAGATAATTCTCACAAAAACCATATTTTAAAACAAGATTATCAAGCACTACCATCATCTTTAATCAAGAACAACCTTTAAGATCAAACATTTAAATCAAGAAACCATCTTGCAAAAACCTTCACGGCATCAACATTAAGATCCTAATTTTCACAACACATGATTTTCTCCAAAAATCACAGATTAAATACTAAGCATGCTTGAACATATAAGAACTCATTTTAATCATCAATTTGAGATATAAACTACAAGATAATTAAGATCCCTCACTTAGGCATTTCATCGAACACCTTGAAGGTACCCTTGCTCCACCCTTGGCCGAGCACCCCTAGGGCCGTCCTAGGGCTGCCGAACCCCATAGGGAAGGATTTAGGGCCTCCTCAAGTACGGCACACAAAAAGAATGTCGAGAATTCGAGAAATCGTCGAAAATAAATCAAGAACATCAAGCCTCCAAGAACGGCTTCAAGAAACTCGAAGAAATCTCGAAAGAAGGAGGGTAAAACCATTCACCTAATTTGGAAAGATGATTAGAAGCAATCCCGGATGATGGCCCTCGAATTCGACTTCAAAAGATGACGGCTCAACTCAAGAAGGGGAAGGGAAGGGGCGGTGGCTCACCTCAAGCCGCCGGCTTGAGGAGAGAGGGAGAAAGGAAGAGAGAGGGGCTGGCTTCAGTTGGCTCCTCTCGGCTCGGCTCCAAAGGGAAGGAAGAGAGAAGGAGAGGGAAGAAAAGAAGCTTGGCTCGACGGCTAAAGAACTCGGCTCGGCGGCTACAAGAGAGAGGAAGGGGGGGGGGGCTAGCGGCTTCTCCTCTTTCCTCAAAAGCTGGTGTGGCTCCAATAGGGAACCACAAGCCAAGGGGAGAAGGTTTTATACTCCCTCCTCAATCCTAACTCCTATAATCCTTTATTTAACCTGCATTCGCCTCAAGCCGAACCCGAACTCGCTAACTTAATTAACTTAATTAATTCCATTCTCCACATAACCATCCAATACATGCACATAATTAAACCATAATGCAACACAACATAAAATTAAATAAATCTATTTATGCAAGCAAAATTCATATAACTCATATCCTACTTACCCGAGCTCGCAAGCTCGCACCGGACAATGAGTCGACTCGGCTCGACCTCGAACTAGTCCGCTAGGCTGACAAACACAACCATAAGAAAAAGAATATAATTAAATATCTAGGATATTATAATAGTGATTTCAGACGACTATTGGAGTCGAAAAGTGGTCGAAATTAAGTTTGTCGGACATATTAATTTACCGACCAAATTTCAATTGATTTCTGAGGCCAAAATTTGGGTCGGTAAAACCTTGGTCGAAACGGGTACCGACAGTTTATCAACAAAAAATATTATCGATAATTATCGACCAAGGTTTTAATCGAAAAGTTGTTGTTAGTTCCTCGGTAACTACCGACAAAAGTTTTGTCGATAGCTCATCGGTAATTACCGACTATAAATACTATCGAGAAAGTGGTCGATAGTTACCGACTACTTTCCTCCCATATTGGATTCGAAAAGTGGTCGGTAATTACTGATGACTTACCGACTAAATTTTGTCAATATTTATCGACATGTCTCAGACAACATGTTCGTCGATAATTTCTGACGACATTTCATCAAAATTTTGTCAAAAATTCTAAGATTTTTTTTAATTTTTTTTTAATAATAAACCGAAATAAAAACATCATTTAGACCTGTAATAGTAATAATTTAATAGCATAGGCTGGATTGATGCCTTCGTCTCGTGTGTGCCCTAGGGCGACAAGTGAGTAAACCCTAGTTTGGCCTCTCTGATGGTCCCTGAGTCGAGTACAACAACTTCTGATGCTTTATCGAAGGATCAACCATTATCAATGAAGGCTCCAGACAATAGGGTAAGCCCTAATATGCATCCATCTTCTCCGCTAGTGGATCCGCTCCGAACAACTACTATTCCCTCCAATATGCAAGAGAAATCATCAAATCTGGGTACAAGTCCTCTCTCCTGCGCCCAAATCCTGCGTGGCTCAAACCCTAAAAGTACCTCTCCAATAACTTGTTCTACCCTCTCTAACATTAAGTCGCATTCTTTCGGTAAAGTATCTTTTTCAGTTGAACAAATCCAGGAGTGGCAGAACCCCTGGCATGCTTCCTTAATCGGTAAATTTTTGGGCAAATCGGCCCCTCTTTTCGTGATTTCTCGTTGGGCTTTTAATCTCTGGTCGGCTTATGGTCTTGCGAATGTTATGGATATTGAAGAGGGTTTTTTTTGTCTTTCGATTTTGATCCCAGGAACAAGTGACTAATGTCCTTACCGGAGAACCCTGGTCCTGCCGCGGGGATGTTATTCGCCTCATCCCATGGAAACATTTTTTTAGACCTTGGATGGAAAATTTCTTCTTTGCTCCTGTATGGATCCATATACATGCGCTTCCTTTGGAACTGTGGAATCCTGACTCTGACAGTTTAATTGTAAATAATATTGGTAGATTAATTACCATAGATAACCGCTCTTTTGAGTTTCAAAGAGGTAGGTATGTTCGAGTTTGCATTGAAATAGATTTATCCCAACCTATTAAACAAGGGATTCTAATTAACCTTTCTGATTCTGAATTCTTTCAACCAATTATTTATGAGAATTTACCCTCTGTATGTTTTAAATGTGGCCACATAGGGCATAGAGAGGTTAGTTGCCCTGAGTACCATATTAAACCTACTGAAGACACTCAACATGCAAATAGCCACCCTACTCATAGGGAAGAAACCTCCCTCAATCAAATGCTAACAAGGATAACCCTTCATATGATACCCATTTAAATGACTCAGATGAGCCAATATTTGGGCCTTGGATACAAGTGAGCAGAAGGCGTAATCGCCAAAGAAATAACAACCAAAATACTAACTCTCAACCAACTGAGAGTTCTCTAAAGACTCAAAGTCTGAACCCTACCCCTTCCCCTAAGGTATCAAATACTCAGGAAAACCCCACCTGGATTAAGAAAAATTCTCAAAAAAGAATTCCCCTTCAAAAAGAGATTCCTAAAGGAAATAGTAGTATGGTGCCAAATTCTAGGAAAGACCCTAAAGGCTCCCATGTTCCTACTGGGAAGGGTATGGGGATACAACATCCAATCATACCTGAACAAAATAGTATGGATACTTTAAGGACTAAGAATTTTGTTGCCCCTCAAAAATCAAATCCAAATATTCATAAATCCTTTGAGAATTTAGTTCAAGAGGTTTCCTTAATCTTTAATTCTCAACCTTCTCCTCCAAAACCAAATCTGGCTAAGAAAGATAAACATTTGAAACCCCCTTAAAAAAATAAAGACAAAAATATCTTCACTATAAAAAAAATAGGGTATCACCAACGGATTAAATCCGTTGGTAATAGTCAAAAATCTATTTGTAATAGTCAAGAATATGTTGGTAATACTAATACCAACAGATTTTCATTGGTAAAATCCATTGGTGATACTCTGCTAGGTATTACCAACGGATATTACAATTGTCCGTTGGTATTATCAACGGATAAAGATATATTTGTTGGTAATTTTGTTGGTAATACCAACAAAATTAGTTTATTGATAATTATTTGTTGGTGAAAGTCTATTTTCCTGTAGTGCTTCTTAAGCCCCCCTTCTTCCTCATCTGCCAATAAAAGGCCTAGAGCTGATTCCATTCCAAAGCAGGATTCTCCGGCTGAGGATATGGATTTCTCTAATACTCTTGCTTTAGTTATTCACGGAAATACTTAATTGGAATGTTAGAGGAATCATGGGAAAGCCTGTTTTAGATACAATTTTCTCTTTAATTAAAGACTGTCATATAAATTTTCTTTCTCTCCAAGAAACTCATGTCTCTGATAATGTTGCTGCTTATTTTATTAAAAAGCTTGGTAGACATTGGCAAGGGGTTTCCATGCATCTGGAGGCACAATTGTTGCATGGAACTCTTATTATATTCAAGCAAAACAAATTTCAATTAAATATGATGCTATTCATATCATTGTTTCCTACAATAATGCTATGCCTTTTATCCTTTCTTCTATTTATGCTAATACCAACCCTCTTTTAAGAAGAACTCTTTGGAATCATCTTTCTAGAATTGACTTATCCTCTTATCTGTGGCTTGTAATGGGTGATTTCAACTGCATCCTTGATTCAAATGACAAAAAAGGTGGATCCTCATTTAAACTTACCCAATATATTAAGGACTTTAGAAATTTCATCAACCACTCAAATCTCATTGACTTAGGGTTTACTGGCCCTAGATACACTTGGTGTAACAATAGAAAAGGAGAAGCTAGAACCTTAATCATATTTGATAGAGCCTTCTCAAACCCTTCTTGGCTAAATTTTTATGGAAAATCTTCTGTTAAACATCTAATTAGAACAACTTCTGACCATAATCCCTTGCACATTAGTATTAAGCATGATTTGACTAGGAAAAACAAGCTATTTAAATTTCAAAACTTTTGGGCTGACTACCTTGAAACTGATGGGGTTATTCTTTAAGCCTGGTCTAAACTCTTTCATACCTCTACCCCTCAAACTAACTTTCCCTTACAACTCTCTGCTACAAGGTAGGCTCTCTCTAATTGGAATAGAAATTCCTTAGGTAACCTTGAATCTAACCTCAAGCTAACTCAAGGTCTTATCTAAACCTAGAACTTAAGGTGCTGTTTGGTTAGCGAAAATTATTTTCTGGTTTGGTTTCAGTGAAACTGAAAACTTGGTTTCGAAAACTTGATTTTGGTTTCTAGTTTTCAGTTTTCTGAAAACGCGTTTGGTTAATAAAAACAACATCAGTTTTAGTTAGTTGAAACCAGTAAATATTTATTTAATTATAAAAAATAATATTAATTTTCCTTGAACATTTTTAGTAGTAATTAAATGTTTAGTTAGTTTACAAAATTAAATATTTGTTAATATGGTTACAAAATATTTAAATAATTTAATTAATTAAGTTATTGGTAATTTAAGATTTTTTTATTCAATTAGATATAAAAATTAATTAATAGTTATTATAAAATTTCAAAAAAAAACAAGTCCAATGATCTAAAATTAGGTTTGATTAAATTATAAATAGATCAACTTTAAGAAAATTGAGTTATTTAAAATTTGGGTTTGAGTCAATTAGATATAAATTGGTTTAATTATTTTATAAATTTAAGATAAAAATTTGAGTTAAAAATGATGATTTTTATTTTTATTTTTAAAAATTCGATATAGTTTGATTTATTTTTAAATTAATTAATTTTATAAAAAAAATATTTATAATTACAAAGTTGTCACAACATTTTGATAACGAAACCGACAGTCTCGAAACCACAGAAAACAACATTCTGTTGTTTTCATTTTTATTAAGAAAACTGGTTTCGTTTTCATTCTGGTTTCGATTCAGTTTCACGAAAACACTAAACCAAACACGTTTTCGTAAGCAGTTTTGGTTTCAGTGAAATTGAAACCATGAAAACAGACTTGGTTTCGCTAACCAAACAGGCCCTAAGGAATCAAATCACACCTTGTCTTCCAATGAGCAAATAAATTTAAACTCCCTTATTAACAAGGCTACTGCCCTCCAAAGATAAATTAGTATTAAATGGTGGGCTAAAGCTAAGTTAAAATGGTATCTTGATGGAGATAAAAACACATCTTATTTCCATCGAATGGTTACGACTCGTAGAAGAATAAACCATATCTCCTCTCTTATCTCTGATGAGGGTATCATTATCACTAATGATAAGGATATCCTTAAAGAATTTTATAACTTCTATGATAAGCTTTGGTCAAACTCCTCCCAAAACACTTTCACTATCCAATTATGGCAAGTTTTCCCCGCTATCTCTCCTAATTTTTGTCATTCTCTCATTGCACATTTTCCGAAAGATGAGATTTGGGAACCCATTAAATCCATGGCTAATGAAAAAAATTCTGGAATTGATGGCTTCACAGTTGAATTCTATAAGAGATACTGGGGCATCATTTCTGATGATATCCTTCAATGCTTTCAAAATTTTCATCAATCAAGCTTCCTTCCCTATCAATGGAACAAAACAATCCTAACTTTTATTCCTAAATGTCAAAATACAAACAAGGTTAAAGACTTCAGACCCATAGCTCATTGTAACCTTTCATATAGGATTCTAACTAAGTTAATTGCCAATAGACTCAACGAATGCCTCCCTCCCTTATCTCTAAGGATCAATCTGCCTTTATCAAGGGTCGTAGCATCCATGACAACATCCTTCTAACTCAGGAAATGGCCCATTCTCTATCTTGAAAAGTAAAAAACCCTTTATCCTTGTAAAGCTAGACCTTAAAAAAACTTATGATTCTCTATCTTGGGATGCTATTTATTCTGTTTTAGAATTCTGTGCTTTCCCCCCATCTTTATTAGCTGGATTAAATCTTGTATCTCCTCCGCTTCCTTTGCATGCATGATAAATGGCAACCTTTTTGGCTTCTTCCAGTCTAAAAGAGAAATTAGACAAGGAGATCCTTTGTCTTCTTTTCTTTACATCATTGTAGTCCAAACTTTATCTCTTATAATAAACAAGGCTGTTAATGAAAATCTTATTACTCCTTTTAAAATAAATGAGGATTTAACCATTAGTCATCTAATGTTTGCCTATGACATCCTTCTAGCCTTTAAAGCCAATAATAGTAGTATTAATAGCTTCAAAATAATTTTTCAGCACTATACTCACCTAACTGGGCAGAAGGTAAATTTTACCAAATCTAATGTTTTCTTTCCCAAGTACACTCCTCATCATATAAAAAACACTATCTGTAATGAACTTTCTATCCAAGAGGGATCCTTCCCTTTTAAATATTTGGGGGCAATTATCTCCCCTTGTAGTCCTCTTGAGAATGCCCATGACTTACTCTTTGATCAATTAAATTCTAAATCAGGATCATGGAAATCTAACTATCTCTCTCAGGCTGGTAAGCTGACCCTTATAAATTCTGTTTTAATATCTATACCCATCCATTCCATGTTTGTTTCTTGGCTTTCTAAAAAGAGCATGAACAAAATGAACTCTCTTATAAATAATTTTCTATGGCAATCCAAGAAAGACAAAGCTGGTATGCATCTAGTTTCTTAGGATACTACCACTCTCCCCAAAACTTTAGGTGGGTTTGGCATTCATGATGTTTATTTGCAAAGCCTTTCACTTCATGCAAAAAGACTTGATGCTTATTTAAATAACCAAAATAGTCCTTGGGTTAACTTGGTTAAAGCTAAATACCCTCTTGTTACTACTATTGAGCACTCCCCTCCTAATCATTGTTCCTGGTCTTGGAGGCTTTTTCTCAAAGCCTATAAGCATCTCCATTCTAGTTTCAAAAAGGTGATCAATTCTGGTATCAATTCCTCCCTTCTGGTTGAAAACTGGTGTTTTGACACCCCCCTTGCTTAAAGCCTACCTTTATCAATTCCTTTAATATAAATTTGGATATCAAGGTTAGCTTGTTGATCTCTAATCAACAGTGGAATCATGTGGTTGGTCTTGAGATATTTGGTAGGATTACTTGGGAACATATTACTACTCTTGACTTGCCTGGGGTTCCCTATGATGATAAATGGGTATGGACTAATAGCATTAGGGGAAATGTTACCACTCCTGCTGCCTACTCATTTCTTCTTAACTCTAAACTGCCTTCTAACCTCCCCTCTTTCAATTGGAATGACATGTGGAGAATAGATATTCCTACCAAGATTAAAAAATTTCTTTGGAAAATCATTCATGGTAAGCTCCTCACCAATTACAGATTTCACTACATTGGCCTTTCTTCAAATGACCATTGTATCTTTTGTAGAAACTATTCTGAAACAGCTGAGCATCTCTTCTGCCATTACAATTACATTACTACTATTTTTAGACTTCTGCAAAATCATCTTCCTTTTACCCTTCCTGATAAATCCATTGGATGCTTGGTAGTAACATCCTACTTTTTAGTGATGATTCAATTCAGCCTTTAAGTAGGAAGTCGATTGACGTATCCTGGTGATTTATCTAATTCTCTAGAAATGATAGGTTGCATCAGGCGAGGCAACTTTCCCCTCAATGCTTAGTGAGGAAAATTCTAGCCTTCCTCAAGGCTATGAATCATACCCAAATTCCTGAGGGCAATGTGGTTAGGAAAACCCCTAAGCTGTGCCAATGGTATCCTCCTCCTCCAAATACTATTAAGATCAACTGTGATGCTTCTGTTGATGGTGACAATATTGGTATAGGTTTGATTGTTAGAAATCACATGCATGAATGTCTTTTTGCAACTGGTACATATTTTTAATGTACTAACTCTATTTTGTGTGCAGAAACCTTAGCTATTAAAGAAGCTGCCTTTGTTGCCATTCAAAAGAATTATATGAATGTTATTTTTGAATCAGATTCTAAGATGCTTATTGAAAGCTTGGCTAAGTGTGCATGCCCAATCTGGAAACTTCAAGCTCTAGTGCTGGATACTTTTGATATCTTATCTGTGTGTAATTTTATTAATTTCAAATTTGTATTTCGTGAGTGTAATCAAGCAGCCCCCTGGGCTGCAAACTTTGCTAGGTCTTCTCGTGCTTTCCAGATTTGGTCATCTATAAGACCACATGAGTTAGAGCAGATCATTGTAAGGGACAGTTCTAGTCCTTGATACTTTAGATTAATATAAGTTTTTCTTATTTTTCTGCAATAATAATAATAATAATTTAATAACGTATCCCACAATTTAAAACATTCCACTTTAATGTTTCAGTAATTAATTAATTAATCTTCAGACAATGTTTTCTATTGTGACATGCAATTAATCCAATTATATAACCGACATATCTTTTCTACGAAGAATGATCGATTTATTAGTGAACCGAGCGTGAACATGTTTGAGATTAAGGGATGAACCGGTTTTTTAAAAAATAGGGTCGGGTTTGGTTATTAATGGATCCAGAACCACATAAAATAGATCTGGATCCAATAACTTAACCCGTCCATTAAATCCCAGCCGTTTATTTCCTTGTTAAATCCCAGCCATCAAAAGAAACATTTAATCTCAACCATTAAAAGGAAAACCCTCTTTACTTAACATTGCATCTTCTTCTCAAATACATGGGTTCCATAGCTGCCGCCTCCTTATTACAGCATGTCTTCCACCTATGCACTGCCAAGCCTCCGTCGCTGACGTCACCGAACAGAGACCAGTTACCATCGTCCGTCGCCGACAAGCCTTCGTCGTGCGTCGACAACAGGCGGCCGGTATACATATAATGCATGCATGAGAATGAAAGTCTAAGTTGTTTAAGGAAAACGTCAAGAACAAGTGTCGAGATGGACGAGAACCAAAAGCACGACCAGAGTGACAAAATATATTTAAACGTCCATTTGAATGTCGAACTCCCCTGTCGTCGTTACGTAGAAGATGATCAAATCTTGTTTGTACTGTCGATTCAAAGTAAAATGAGCAGAATGTTGAAATTTCTTGGACGATTCAGATATTGATCCTTCAACAGCTGCGGTGTTCTTTACTTTTTTCTTCAGACGATTCATATATCTTTCAAATAAGTACATCCACCGGTATTGAGCGGGGCCACCAACTCGTGCCTGGTATACCAAGTGTATCGGTAGATGCTCCAACGAGTCAAAAAAGGCAGGAGGGAAAAACTACTCCAGCTTGCATATAATTTTAACAATATTACTTTCAAGTGTTGACATATCTTCGACTCGAAGGTCATTTGCACAAATGTTTCTAAAAAACATACTTAATTCAATCAACAGACCCCAAATATTATCAGGTAGAAGATCTCGGAATGCGATCGGAAGCAATCTCTGCATGAATACATGACAATCATGGTTCTTCATCCCTGATATTTTGCAATCATCGACGTTCACACATTCGAGATAAGTTTGAAGCATATCCATCGGGTAATCTGAGTTCTTTTATCCATTGACAAACATCTATGATCTGTTGTTTATTTAACACATACGGGGCCTTCGGCTTCAGATATCATCTGTTGACCTCTTGTAACTCTAACTCCGGTCTCTTACAAAGTATTTTCAAATCATGTCGGGCTTTGACATTATCTTTAGTTTTTTCGAAAACATCCATCAAAGTGTTGAAAATATTATCAAACACATTTTTTTTCAATGTGCATGACATCCAAATTATGTCAAATCAGTAATGAACTCCAATAGGGCAATTCCCAAAAGAACTTTTTTTCACCCAGTTATGTGTTTGACCAAAGCCCGACACTCTTTCATTCTGACTAAACACTATCTCTGGAAGTGCTGAAACACGTGCTAACATTTGTTCACCAAACAACATTGGTGGTGGCTCATCTCTTTCGACTTTGCCCTTAGTAAATTTATTGCGATTCCTTCGATACTGATGGTAAGCCGGTAGGAATCGACGATGACAATCATAGAATGCGATTTTCCGTCCATTTTGAATTAAGACTGATTGATTGTCCACAAGACCGCAGTCTTTAAATTAAAGTTTTTCTTCCGATGACAATCATAAGTGACAACTCCCTCAGTCCATAATGTTTTCAATTCATCTATCAAGGGTCTGAGAAACACGTCAATTTCTTTTCGTGGACCCTTAGGACCCAGAATAATCATCGAAAGATAAATAAATTCATCTTTCATACACATTGACGGTGACAAATTATAAACTGTCAGCAGCACTGGCCAAACTGAATAATGAGTTGCAGAATGTCCAAATGGATTAAAATCATCAGTGCACAATCCCAATCTGATATTTCTAGTATCCCTAACAAATGAAGGATAACATGTATCCAAATGTTTCCATGCTTCACTGTCGGATGGATGAGTCATTACTGTATCATCACGACTTCTTGCATGCCAACTCATGTAGGGGGCCGTCTTTTTCGACATCAATAATCTTTGAAGCCTCGGTGTTAGTGGAAAATACCGAAGCACCTTAAATGGGATATTTTTTTGTCGGACCGATTTGTTCTCCTTGTAATGAGGATGTTGACATACAGGGCATTTATCCAACTACACATTTTCTTTATAATATAAAATGCAGTTATTTTAGCACACGTATATTTTTTCATACCCAAGCCCTAATTTTCTCATCAACTTTTTAGTCTTATAAAAAGTTGGCTCAAACTTGTTATCAGTAGGTAGCATTCTATTAATCAATCCTGCAATCCGATCATCCGCAACCCCGCTGATATTACAATTGGCCTTGATGTTTAGGATCTGCATCATTGCCGAAAACCTAGTGTATTTAGGACAATTCTCATACAAAGGTTCATCGGCAGTTTTCAACATCTCGTAAAATTCTGCAGCTTCTTTATTCTATAATTCAATCTCTACCGTAGTTTGTACTTCTGTGATATCAACACCTGTAG
Organism: Canna indica; assembly: GCA_034359265.1. NCBI lineage: Eukaryota > Viridiplantae > Streptophyta > Magnoliopsida > Zingiberales > Cannaceae > Canna > Canna indica. Next base: position 45,295,552 of record CP136893.1, read on the forward strand.
TATCTGGTGGCACTGACGTCTTAGTAACTGGCCGATCGACATTATCATTCAGGTGGAATTGACCCCCAAGACTATAAAGTATCATAGTTCTATAGGGATTAGATTGACTGGATGAAAAAACACTAGCAGAGGAAGATTCACCATGTGTCTGAATGACAGGATTGCTCGACGTCCCGACTTCACGTGACTCTCCGTGACAAGTCCATAGAAAATATCTTGGTGCAAATCCTTTGCTATATAGATGCAGAGTGACAGTTTTTCGATCCAAAAATCATCCATTCATGCAAATGCGGCACAGACATCAGATTTTATCACCGACGCTAATGAATTTTTGATTCGAATAGGAGAAATTTATGAAGTAAGAGAGATATTGCAAAAATTTAGAATAAGTTAACGGTTGATAGAAAAAACTAAGTGCAATACAAATAACTATATTTCCAAATTATCCAATCAGGGATAATTCAAGGGTTGTACATCGTATAAAGGATCATCTACTTTTTTTACACGAACATACAACCCCCGAACGGATCTAAGGTTTTGCTAAATCATATCTGACTCGTTGATGCGTACGTGAGTCGTATCAACTCGTCGGATGGATGATTATTTTCTAAATGTTTCGAGTTAGTTCGAGTCCATAGTGGAAATGTAAGACCCAAAAATTTCCTAATATAAAAATCTATTTTGGTGCAGCGCACCGGATCGGGGGTTAGTTGGGTCGAGCCATGGAATTGCCTCGAGTAGAAGGCATAACTCGACCCATGAAAATATGAAGTTTAAATTAGCCCAATGGTTATTTCCTTATATGCATAAGATGTCTTATTAAAGTCGAGTTCGACTCTTGAGTGCGGATAGAATCGGAGCCCGAATCGAACTTGGATCAAATTGAGTAGAGGTTAAGTCGTATAAGGGGCATTTGAGTCATTATTGGATGAGGGAATATAATCCCTCATCATGAGCCGTGCGGCTCATCTTGTAGCCGCACTCAGCCCGAGCAAGAGGGAGAAGGGAGAGAGGGGAGATCTTGTCGGCGCCGAGTTCGCGTTGACTCTCGAGGAAATCGGAGCTCGTCTTCATCGAGGCTTCCTCGGGATCTAATCAAGGTGAGTGGTTAGAGTGCTTATGAGGGGAAGCGGGTTGTCGACCCTAGTTGTTTGAAATCAGACTCTTTTCTCGAGTTTTTCTTGTCGATCGATGCGTCTTCTAGTACTAGAACTTTAATCAATATGAATACTTGCGATTTTATGTCTCAATCGAATTTATTTCATGTTTTTGAGGGCTGGCCGAGTGGAGGAAAAAGGGGAAAGTTCATGCCAAAAATTTCCCCAAATTTCCTCGCTCATCTAGCGACTCGCGGATCGCCTTATGTTCGATATGATTTAAAATGTGGATTATGCTTGTATTGTTGCCGCAGCCCTGTTCACCACCCCTAGGGGACTCGGCCGAGCAGGTTACTTCCTTGCTTGAGTCGGCCGAGCATGAGAGATGGGTGGAAAGTGGGGACTGTTTGGATCGACGCGTTGTATCTCATGTTGGGTCGTTTTATTTCCTACTTCCATGTTTAGTGTTAAGGTTAAATTTCATTACATGATTTCTGTTCATCTAGTAGTTGATAGCAAATCTTAAAATCTGCATTCTCATGAATATGGTAATGTTCTTGCTAATGCTTATATGGGCAGGGTGGTTATGGTATATGCTTCAAAGGAAAGGTTTATTAAATTCAGATATTATGCCTAATTATTGCTATGTTTAATGCATGTTCTCTATTGGTTATTTAGTGAAATTATCCTCTTTAATTCGGGTTCTTCATGATGTTGTTACCCATGACTAATTTGGCAAGTGATGTGACTATGGTAAGCCGAGTGCCTTCATAGTCGGCGAGTTCGCTCATTCTAGGAAGAATGGTTTAGATGACTAGTGGTATCATTTAACTTAGATACAAGATACACTCACTAGGTGCTTCATTTAAGGAAACAGTGAGACCCTAGGGTAAGGGGTCGGATATGGGCAATGCCCGGGGAGCAAAACACAACATACTTGCGCAACCTGGTTTTGGGTTGTGGTTGATGGTCTACTGAGAAGTGTCACTAGCCGGATGGCAAGCACACGACTCAGTAATTTATAGGGTCTTGAGATTGCACCAGTGGGACCGCACCCAAGTGAAGGAGGGTCTTGAGATTTTGTCATTGGGCCACGCTGACGGTAGACCCAAGTGGGATTGGGACTAGCTATCCCTAACCCGGAGGATCACTGAAACTAGTGGCCATCCTAGTTGACGGATCCGAAGTATAAAAGTTTCTAAAATAGAAGCCTGTAGGGACTAGTTTGAGTAGGCCGACCGACCGAGTTAAGTAGAGGAAGGACTGAACCTTCCATATATACTTTAGGCCATTATTGGCCGAGTTTGCATCATGGATATGGGCCCGAGAGGCCGGTTCATCCACTCATCCATTCTGGCACACTGATTAATTATGGAATGTGATTTGATAACTTTCTTATATATGTGATTGCCGAGGCTTTAAGTGGAGGTTCGAAAGAATCGCTCACTGAGTTCCTCGTGAACTCACGATTTTCCTTTATTGTTGTTTTGCAGAGCCCGACCAGTGAGGTACGGCCTTGTGGCATGGCACGCAGCAGAGCAGGCGTGGGTGCAGATCTCATAGCTGGCAGTAACTAGTCGTAGTTGTGTCTATTAGAGTCTGATGTATGCACTGGGTTTATTTCTGTAAAAATTTGAAATGTTTATTTGGAAAAACTTCCGGATGTTTATTTGAAACTTATGGTGTTTTAGAACTTGGTGTGATCAAACTGGTTTTGAACTTTTAATAAAAGTTGTTATCGTATGTTTTGGTCATTACTTGATGTGTTATGTTTATATTTTTGTGAGTTGTTAGTCAGTGCATAGGGTAGGCTTCGGGGTACTGACTCGTACCCTAGCCAGTCACGTATACCCTGAGTTGGGGTGTGACAAAGTTGGTATCAGAGCCTTAGGTGAGGTCTTGACTACGACTAGGAAGTGGGTACCACATGAGGCATATGCTAGCATATCTATGTGCCGTATAGTTATGCTATGAGATCAGGTAACCACAACTGCACACATCGCATCATGCGGTTAGTAACTTAAATTCAGTTAAATGAGTTGGTTAATATTGATATTATTATTCTTTTCATGATAATGTAATGGAGGCCCGGAATGTTGCTCTGAGTGGTAGTGGTAGCAACTCCACTGAATGCCGGGGCCGAGGCCGGGGTCATGAAAGAGAGCAGTCTGAGATTGAGGGCCAGGACTCTGCAGTTGTACAGCTTCAGGAACAAGTAGCTCAACTAGCAGAAGCGCTCCGTAGGGAGCATGAGTTGAGACAGCAGATGCAGCAGCAACAACCGCCCCAGTTGGTAACCGCAGCCCATGTAGTACCGGAGGTGGTTGAGCAGGTGGCGCCGTAGGTCAGGGACCCGGGAGCACCTTCATGCGCATACTTCATCAAGTTCAGGCCGCCGTATTCACCAGTACGGACCAGCAGGTGGAAGTCACCGAGTTCCTAGGGGACTGTCACGAGCTGTGTATAGAACTGGGGTGTTCGTCAGAAGCGGCGGCTCGCATGGTTGGCCTGCAACTAAGGGGACCAACCAAGTACTGGTTGCACATCTGGAAGGGTCGCAGGGCAGCACACGCACCATCTCCTACCTAGGAGGAATTTAGGGCAGTTGTAGAGGAGCAGTACCTACTGATGAGTGTCCGCGATAAGCAAGCACAAGATTTTGAGTTGCTGCGTCAGTCTGGAGGTACGACGGCAGCAGGCTATGAAATGGAGTTCACCCGGCTCTCTAGGTACTGAGACTACCAGGGTGAAAAGGTTCGTGGAGGGTCTGAGACCTCAGATGGGTAGGCTTATCCATTACACCGAGGACTCTACTTTGGCTCGGGTGGCGGATGAGGCCCTTCGGAAGGAAGCGCTGGTGCCGTACGAGAGGAATGATGGGCTTCCCAAGAAGAAGTTTCGGCCTCAAGGAGCTGGAAGTCGGCCGTGGCATTCAAAGAGAGTGCCTCTTAGATTGATCAGCCACCGTAGGGTAGCCTTGTAACCCAAGAAGTGGTCGGTCTCTAGGTGTGGGGGAGTCCTTAACCGAACAGAGATGGGATAGCTAGAGAGAGGTTGAAACCTCGATGGCTTAGTATACCCCCCTGCATGTTTCTTTGATTGAAGTGTGAAATAAAAGGAAAGGAAGGCCATGAGGGAATCGAGATGTTGGATGACCTTAGGACGGCTCCAGTGTTATAGAGCAGCAAGTCTATAAGGATCTTTGACCCTACTGTCTTGGGTTGGCCTAGTTGGGGAAAAGCGGCAAATTGGTGCCGCCCGATGTTCGGAGGTTTTGGCTTGGTGCCATTAGATTATGGGTTCCTAGGTGAAGGAAGTACCTATTGGGTGATGTCTCTTCATGGGGCTTTGACGGCTAATGGATTGAGTCGTGGAAGGGAAGCGTGTGTGCTGAAATTTATATTTCCTACTCGACTTTCATAATTAAACCCCTCCCCGAGGTGGTCAAATTGTAGGAAGTGGGCGTGTCCTTGTGCCTTAAAGTTTTAGGACAATACCTGGGGCCACTCCAAGACACATGATGGTGAGGTTTTGTGGGCTTTCTGTAGTCAATTTCTGCTCTTGAAATGTGGTGTGTAGCTAGGTTGCTGAAATTTTCAGCGTTGGAAATGAAATTTTTGTGAGCATGGAAATCTGTAGTACCTCACCATTCCGAATGAGATATTAAATCTGAACCTTTATTGTTCTAGATATAAGTGGTGCGGTGGGTGGCCGAGGGCTTGGAGTCGAGAAGAGGCCGAGTTGGGGTGTGTCTACGCCCGCACTCGGAGTACTTGATAGAAACCACACCCACCCGAGTAGCCTTGCTTGTGAAATCACTTTCATAATGTATAGGGTTTGGTTGAACCTAGATACCTTGTAGACAAGCAGTTCAATAGCTAGACATTGAAAGGTCAGACCCGTCAAATCTAAGGTTGTGGTTGGTTATATTGAAGCGGGGTGGCTGGTGAGTGATTTCTCTCCAAAATCACTGAATTTAGGAATAGTGCTGCCGATCCTTGTAGGAAGGATCGGGAGATGCATTTCCGCGATTGATTTTAGTGTATGTGTTATCTTCCTTGGTTGAGGCTTGATGTTGAAAGATCGACATTTTCCTTGGATTTAGGGTGGACGGCAGTCCTAGGGCATTCCCTTAAACCCTAGGGTTGGCCGACTATGGTAATAGAAGCTAAGGTTATGTGTATGTATTTGATTAGGAAATTTCATTGATTTAATTCCAAATTTTGCTTATTAAAAGCATGCTAAAACCCAAGTAAGAATTTAAAGTTGTGACTTAAGGGTGGGCCCAATAACCCTTAATCAGTAAGGTACCTATAGTGTGACTTCTGGTAGAGATTTCCTAAGTTGAAACCCTTTTTAGTATGTTGAGATTTCATGGTAAGTATGATGAGATCTAGTTATAAGCATGCTGAAATTGTTTGTAGGGTATGCTGGAATTATATTTTAAGCATGTTGAATTCAAGGAGGACGTTTATTGATTTTTTCTTCATAGGCTGAACTTTCTATATATTGGTGTGTTGAAATGGCGAAGTTCCTGCTGAAAATTTCATATTTATGTACGCTGGAATTTCATGTTTTATGAGCTGAAAAATTCAGTTCGTGTAGGCTGAAATTTCGCCTCGTATTATGCTGAGATCAAACCTAAGCATGAAATTATCATATCCCTTATATTGTTCTACACTCAAGAAATTTTGGGCGTTCGGAAAAGATTTCGAACATGGAATGGTTAATGGCAGGAAAGTACATCATGCTAAAATGGTTCGAAGGAACGCTAAAAATTTCATTGCATGACGACCTCCCATAGATGTACAATTCTTGGATAAGAATCAGAAGCTAAGTTTCAGAGTGTATAATGGTGGGTGGTACATCGAGTAAATAAGAATTTGGGGCCCAGTTGCGGCCGAGTGGGGTGCGGTTGTGCACGCTCCCGAGGAATGTGATTACTTGGAACAGACGGGGCGGCGACGATGAATACCTGGAACAGACGGGGCGGCGGCGGTCAGAATCGGCGGTCGACAATGGGGCGGCGGCGGCAGCAGAGGAAGAGGAAGAAGAAGGAGGAAGGGGCGGGCGCGTGCCCTATATAATCTTATCGGCAACGGCTCACTTAACTGTTAGAATGTCGTTGCTGATAAGTTAATCATCAGCAACGACTCACATGTCCGTTAGAAAGCCGTTGCTAAGGTAATTAATATCTGCAACGGCTCATATGTCCGTTAGAAAGCCGTTGCAGATATGGCATATCTGCAATGGCTTGAGCGGCCATTGCTGAAGAACCAATTTCAAGTAGTGGTTGATTAGGTGAAATTTCATATATAACATGAATATTTTTGCTAACCTTAAGGCCTCCAAATAATTATTTAGAATAATAGAAGAATTATCTTAAATTTATTTAATAAATCACTGTTACGAACGAATATAACGGTGCTACAATTCAAATAATTCAATAAAGAAATCTCAGCCCTTCATCTAAACAAGATCAAAACACAGCCTTTAATCTATATGATGCAATCACAGCCTCCATCTAATCTGATGAAATCTCAACCTTCCACCTAACATGATGCAATCAAGTCTGTTTTAAAAATTCGACATATCAAGATCAAGATTCAATCCAGATTTGATATCAAGATTCAATCCAGTCTGTTTAAAACAGACTTGATATCAAGTGAAACTGAAATCATAAAAACAGACTTGATTTCGCTAACCAAATAGGCCCTTAGTAACTAGATTTCCAAATATCAAGATCAGAATATTTAGCCTTAAGCACATCAATCCAGGGAGACTTATGATTAGTAAGAAGAAGATTGATCATTTTGCCAACCAAAGCAACCCTCATATTTTCTAACTTCCTAATGCCTAAACCCCCAACTAATCTAGGAGAAGTAACTTTGTCCCAAGAAATAAGATGAAGACCTTTTTTTGTCAACAATAGAACTCTACAAAAAAAAATTTAAGAATGAAATTAATCTTATTGATAACAGAATTAGACATCCAATTGATACGGATGGAGTGTAAAGGAACATAATTAAAAACAGATCTAATAAGTACAATTCTATCCGTCTGAGAAAAGCATGATCTCTTCCAACCATTAAGCTTACAATTAATTCTATCAATCAGATAATTGCACCTACTAGCAGTAAGTAACTTAGGGTTAATTAAAGTACCCAAGTACTTAAAAGGAAAACTACCCATTTTCGTGTTGAACTTCCTAACAATCCTATTTTTAGTAGTAACACAAGTAGCATGATGAAAGAAAATCTCATATTAGCAAGATTAATCTTTTGATTAGTAATTTTCTCATACAAATCAAAAATCTTTAAAATATGCTTCACAGAAAGAGAGTATATCATCAGCCTACATCAAATAATTGATAGACAAAGTATGCTTAATTTTCATAGAAGTAATCTTACCACTAGAATCAGCTTGATTAAGCATCGCAGAAAGTAAATGACTAACAATTATATATAAGTAAGGGGAGATTGGGTCTCTTTGTCTAATGTCATAGCTATTTTTGAAATTAATAGAAGTCACACCGTTGATCTTAAGAAGAAATACAACTATAAATTTAATTAATAAACTCCTCGGGAACACTATAATATTTTGAGATTTTTATAGTATTTTACTATAATATTTTACTATATTAAATAATGGCTAAAATTAAAATGGCAATGGCTAAATTAAGGCAAAACACTTTCCCTCCGATCCCCGCCCGACTCTCCTTTATTTTTTTCTCAGCCGATGAGAACCTGCGCGACTCTCCCTTTTTTTCACCGTTGATCGAAGGGTGTTCGAGCACGACATCGTAGGATCCATCGTGACGCCTACTTTTGCGCTCGCTCTTCCCTTCGACGAAACCCTAGTTCGACGGGCAGTCTCGCCCGATTTCCCCGCCGATCCCATCTGTTGTTGGGCTCGTCATCGATTTGCTGGGATCTCGACTTGGGGCCGGCCGCCGAGCTACGACGCCATGAGTTGCCAGCACTAGGCGGATGGTGCTGAAGATGGCTAAGAGAGAGGAAGAAATGAAGGAGATACGAGAGAAGACGACGGAGGAGATCAACGAGGTGGCGGCTCAAGGGAGAGCTCTTCATGCTCCGCCTCCAGAAATCCGCCTGGAATGAGTTCAAATCCAGCGAGTTTGAACGTATGCGCAAAAGGATAATCTTTACCTCTCTCCCTTGATTCTTGTTCCTGTGGTGGCTAAAATTGGTTTTCTTTTTTCCTCTTTCTGTTGTGACTACATTCTTTATATGTGTATCATCATCATATGTGCATTCGTCGGTGGGTGGATACCGCGCGGTGGTGGCTGACTACATCAGGCGGTTCCACCGCGACGAGCCCGCTGAGAACCAGTGCAGCTCCACTGTCTTCAAGCACATCAAAGCCCCTATCAACCTCGTAAGATGCCTTCTTTACTTCATTTTTTTTGTGACTCGATGGTTTGCACAGATTTTTTTAGTCGAACCTCTTCAACTCCGTCAAAAGTTAATTTTCCCTCATAAAATAGAATTTTGGAGCAATTTAAGCTTGCTAGTCAGTGGTTTCTGTTCGCAGGCGTTGTGTTCCTTTCCGGTGTTTCACTCTAATTCATGATAGCACTAGCTTGGAGATGGATTTTTTTTCTTTCTTTCTTTGTGATGGAAATATTCGCTATGTTTTAGTACAGATTTAGCAAAACTTTTATAAGTAGCAAAAATAGAATGAAGATGTATCGGTTTGTTTGGATTTGGAGTGCTTTTCTAAATTTAAAGGTTGCAATTCCTTCGGTTTGCCTTCCTGCTTTTAACCCATATCCTCTTATAAGAAAGAACAGAAAATGTTTGACAAAAAAGAATCATCTTGCATTTTAGAATAAAAAGAGGAACATGTGTCTTTCATTTTCTTGACAGGGTCTCAAAGGTTTTATATATCTTTAATTTACTGATAATTCCATATTTATAACTTTATTTTGAGAAAATCTGGTGATTGATGGTGGTTTGTAAACAGGTATGGTCTCGGGTGAGGACTCTTGATGAGCCGCAGAAGTACAAGCCCTTTGTAAGCAGGTGTATTGCACAAGGTGATCTTGGCATAGGATAATTCATTATCCTGCATATGTTAGTTGCAATAACAGTGGTTCGAGAGTTTTTTGTAATGGTAAATTTGTAGATGTTAGTTGACATTCAAAATAAATTATATTGATCATAGTTTTATTTTCTGTAAATAGGTAGAAACTCGACCTAGTGTTCTACGGTTAATGGATGATGCCAAGGGTGCGGTAATAAAATTTGTAGACACAAGCCACAGCTAGCTACACATTATTTTATTTCTTAAAGAGAGCTCTTACTCAAGTTAATATGATCTATAATAATATCCTAATTTTGATTTCTATTTGATCACGAGACATCAATTGGAATGTTTATTTCATTTAAAATTATATTATACTTCTTACCTTGTGAAAATGCAGGGTATTAAAGTTGCCGTTTGCTTCGCTGCTACAAAGAGTTCAGTTATTTTTTGCCTGGAAAACCTTCTTGGATTAGTAATCCTTCTTTATCAAAAATTTTAATATGTTTTCATAATTAGATGTGCATTGCCATATATTTAATCTATGTCTCTGCTTCTTTTCTTGTTCTTTCAGGAAAGATTACAAGGTCGTGACTGCTTCCTTGCAGGTATTTTCTATTTGATGTTCTGACCATATGTATGTTGATGTCAAGTAAACAGGAAAGCCTTTCCTAAAAAAAACAGAAAAGCCAAAAACAAACAAACAAAAAAAAAAGCCAAAAAGAGCATGACAACCCAAGCGAAATAGAAAAATAATTTGTGTTAGCTTGAAGACTCATCTAAATTGCTGATTCAGTATCCAACTATCCATGACTATGTCTGCTTCATTTGCTATAGTCTACAATTTCACCACAAACTAAAAATTCTCACTTGTGGTTAATCAATATGAATAACATAATGGTTTTGTTCAAATTATTTTCATGTTTTTTCTAACCAGACTTGTCTGTTGTTGATAGTAGCTACAATTAAATACTATCAAGTATCAACAATTAAACATATATATTATTGACTTCCAGAAACTAGATGTACAACCCAAGAACTGTTTGGTTGTGGAGGATAGTGTTATTGGGCTACAGGCCAAGTTGTCTACCCTATTTAAAGATAACACTTGCTATTGATCTTGACCATAGTTAGTTGAACAGGCATCAACTGGGGCTGAAATGTCATGTAATTACTTATACATCTTCTACGGCTAATCAGGTGACCTTATGCTCCTCAAACACTTTATATCTGTCGGTTGTGGGTGTTTGAGCTTGTAATGATTCAATGCTACACTTTATATCTAGGACTTCGCTGATGCAATTGCAGTATATCCAGATCTGAGCAATGTCAGGCATGTATTTGTATTGTTCACGAATTATCCATACAATACAATCATTTATAACTATTTTGGTCATTGCGGGCTTGAGGACCTCAAATTATTGCTTCAAAATGCTCCAGTTGCTGCTACCTAAATGGATCCCTAGCTCATTCATTCTACAATTTCAGTCAACTACTTCCATAGACAATGAAAGGTAAAATGGCTTATGATTCATTATATAATTTCCAATGGGCCAATATTGGTTTGCCTTTTTCCTACATCTTGTGGTCTTGATTTATCTTCCTAATAGGAAGGAGGTTAATATTTAAAAAGTGAAATATTGTATATCACTCATTGCTATTCAAACATTTATACATTTATTGTAAATGAATCTCCATAGAAACCTTGCAATTTTATTTCATGATTAGTGTATTATGAGAAAAAGGAAGAATTCGAGAATCTTGGTTTCTTGCTTGCTTATGCATGTGGCCTTAATTTTTACACGTTTACTCCATATGCTTCCAGTTGGGTTTGGTTTTCATATTACTGTCAACAGTGGAAAGCATGCAATGGAAAGTAGGGATGACAATTCAAATCGGTTAACCGCGGTTAACCAGTCAACCGAACCGTAAAATCTGATTTTGGATAATGGATTTGCGGTTCAGTTTCGGTTTCGGATAATAAAAATAAAAAACCGTTTAAAATCGGTTCGGTTTCAGTTATCGGGCCGCAGTTAATCGGTAACCGAAACCGATTATATATTCGGTTTTGGTTTTTGATTTTTTACGGTTAATCGGTATCCAAAATCGGTTTTGTTATTAATCTTTGAACCAGTTATTCGGTTTTTTACGGTTAACCCGTATCCGAAACTGGTTTTATTATTATTCTTTGAATCGATTATCCATTTTCTACCGGTTAACCGGTTCTATCCAAATCGAAAAATTCAATTTCAGTTACCCGCGGATAATCGAAACTGAGCCGGTTTCGGTTTCGGATATAGGTTTTTGAAACCGACCGGTTTCGGTTTCGGTTTCGATTAGCGGGTTTGAAAATCAGTTTCGGTTTCGGTTAACCCCAAAAGTGCGGTTAATCGAACTGTTGTCATCTCTAGTGGAAAGCTTTACTATGAATGCACAGACCACTTCAAGCAAATGTCAATAGACAGACTATGAGATGGAGTGTTTGCAAGTAAGCATGTCTATTGTTACTATATAATATATGATCTCCATTCTCCCTTCGTGGATTTTGTTGCTTATATCAATACCCCTAGAGTTCCGTTTCATACCAAGTTTCATTTTATTTTCTTATGCAGTTCTGGAATTTAAAGACTGAAAGCTATGTTGGAAGATTTCATGACTATAACAAGCTAGCTACTTTTGTTTTAGAAGACAATATTTAATCTATTTTTTATTATTAAAAGACAATATTGATCTATGTTTAAGGTCATTAGTTGATATTTACTAAGTTTGGATTAATGTTATGGTTTAGTAGTTTAAATTTATGTAATAGACTCTTGATATGATATAAAAATGTTCTTTAAATATTGATTTATGTAATGTATTCTTATATTGTTAATAAATTACAAAAATAAAAAAATTATTTCAATAGCAGCAACAAGTTGAGATTAAACATACTTTTGTATGACAATTTTAAAATGCTCTCTTTAGTGACAGACAACGATTTGTAAAAGCAATATAAATATATATGATAACTAAATATTATTGTTATTGTATAAAACAAGTAATAGTAGGTTATGAATGCGATAATGAACTAATTATAATGGATACAAAATATTATAAAATAATATTCATATAACATTTGCAATTGCATTCTCAAAAATATTATTGTAATCTCTCTACATAAAATAGCGTGCGATATGATAGCGTTTCAGTGAATGTTATACACTACCTACGATAGTGTTCAACGCATGTTGTTAAAGACGATTATTGATGTAGTGGAAAATTTAGCAAATGCATCATATTAATAATGGAACTTCAAGAAATCCTATCATATGTTTTTTCTAAATCAATTTTAATAATAATTATAGGATTTTTGCCTTTAGATTTGTTGATGAAATGAATGACCTATTCAGCTATCAAGATGTCATCATGAATAGACTGACCCCTAATAAAAATAGACTGTTAGGGGAAATCAAATCATTAAGATACATTTTCATTCTATTAGCAAGAACTTTAGTAATAATTTTGTAAAAAATATTACACAGAGCAATAGGTCTAAATTCCTTAACAATTTTAGGATTATCATTCTTAGGTATGAAAACAAGACTAGTATCATTTCAATTAGAGGGAATAACAATAGAGACATGAAAATAATTGAAAGCAAAAATAAAAAGAGTAGAAATAATCTCCCAAGAAGCTTTAAAAAACTCAGCAGTATACCCATCAGGCAGTGGGCTCTTACCCAAGCCCATAGACTTAACACTGGAAATTTCCTCACTAGTAAACTGAGTAATTAAACTGTCATGGGTAATATTCTCACTTTTGTTCATATTAGGGCAATACATAATCTCAAAAAAATTAGGATGACAGTAATGCCCGGAGACTAGAGTAATATTTAACAAAGTAATCACAAATATCATCATTAGTAACGAAACAATCACTACCATTAAAAATACAAGAAATGAACATTTTCCTCCTTCTAAACCAGACTACATTTTGATAATATTTGATATTTTTATCCCCTTCCTGGATCCATTTTATTTTAGCTAAACTCCACCATTTAATGTTCAACTGCCTATTGAGAGCATAGACCCTATTGTAAAATCAGGCCAACTGGATAGTTTCAGCATCAGTTAACTCAATGTTGCTCTCATTGAGTTCAAACTTATTAATCAGATTACTATTTCCAGCCACGTTCTCCTCAATTTTTCCTAAGTGATGTTTATTCCAATAGGAGAATTTCCCTCTAAGATAGCCTAAATTTTTAGTAATCAAATCCAAAGGAGAACGGTGTGAAAACTGCTTCCAATTACTCCTAACAATTTCTCTAACATGAGGATAATCTATTCAGAAATTTTGAAAATTAAAATTTCTATTTCTAGGCTTAGAGGATAGATTAATATCAGCAACAATAGGACAATGATCAGATGTAATTCTTGAAAGATGCTTAATTCTAGAGTTACCAAAGACAAAAAGCCAACTAGCATTAGCATAAGCTCTATCTAATCTAATCAAGATTCTATGACAACATTTCCTATTATTACACCAAGTGTAAGTAGGACCAATAAAACCAAGATTAATAAAACCACAGTTATAAATACAATTTCTTAAAGACAACATATTATTATTAAGGGAAAAAGACACACCACCTAATTTATCTTTTTGATTAGTAATATAATTAAAATCTCTTGTCATAAGCCAAGGAATGTCAGAAAAAATTAGATGTCCGATATCATTCCAAAAAGCATTCCTAATAGAAGAATTAATATCAGCATATATACCCAAAAATAACCAAGGAGGATTATTATAAAACTTGACAACAACATTAATCATAAACTTAGAACTGGAAATAATCTGAACAGAAGTAGAATACACATTCCAAAAGAGAATAAGGCTCCCTTAAGTCCCATTAGAATTAACCACATAACTATTCCATTTATTACTCAAAGAATTAACAAAACCTAAGCTATCATTAACACTAAGATGAGTCTTCTGAAGAAACACTAAATCAACATTTTCATTAGCCAAACACAAGATATCTTGGTGTGGCCGACCGTCCGACCTCCTGAATTGGATGAAATTTTGTATCTGGACTTTTTTGGCTCTGCCTCCGGCAAACTTTTAATTTAAGCTGCATTTTTCTTCTTGGTAAAAAAAATGTAGACTGCTATCTTTAAATGCTATAAAAAGCCTAAAATATTGTAGTGATTGTACCTATGGGGGTCGAGGATGGTAGCTCGATCGCGGAGAGATGGTTGGCGCTGATGGTGATCTTTGCAGGTGAAGCTCTTTGGATCGGGAAAGATCTGCAAGCTCTTCGGATCAGGGAAGATCTATAGGTGCGAGGGTTAGGGTTTTTGGTGGAGATGAGGAAAATTGTTTGGGTTCCGGAGAAGAGCAGTGTGGGATAAGAAGGTGATGGCGTGATGACGTGTGCAGATTTTTGGAAGAGAAGGAGACGAGAAGGAAGGAGATGGCGCGCATGCAGGTGCGGAAAAGGTGGAAAATGAAGGAGCGGGGGATGAGAAGAAATTAATAACCGGCGTCCTGCATATGCGCCAGTTATTAATCTAATTAAACAGGTTAATAACTGCATATGCAGGGCGCCGATTATAATCCGCCATTAATTACATCTTTTCTTATAGTGATCTATATATTTATATATTTATATATTTATATTATATATAATATATATTATTATTATTTTGACATATATATATATATATATATATATATATATATATATATATATTTAACTAAACATGGTGAGAGGTGAGGGTTGAGGGGTGAGAATTTTAATAATTGTATTATTTCAATTATTTAATTATTTTTTTTTAAAAAAATAATTTTTGTTTATTTTTAGATTTAGAAATGAGAGAAAGAAAATGACGAGGGTCATTTCTTACCATCACAAAATATAAATATAGTATTAAAGACAAATTTTATTTCAGATTTTAAAATATATTTAATCAATTATTATTATTTCATAGTGTTAATAATTTTATTTATTAAATTATTATTTATTTAGTAATAATTTTATTAAGTAAATAATTTTGAGGGGTGAGGTGTGAGAATTTTAATTATTTTATTTTTTACTTAATAATATTTTAGATTTTAAAAATATATTGAATCAATTATTTAATTATCTAAATTTATTTTTATTTTTAAAATAATTTTTATTTATTTTTATATTTAGATGTGAGAGGTAGGAATTGGTGAGAGTCACCATGTTGTCCTCACAAAATATACTTTTTAGTGAGGGTCATATTAGACCCTCACCAAATACAGGATTTCGTGAGGGTCACAATGTCCTCAATAAATATACTTTTTAGTGAGGGTTATGATGTTGTCCTCACAAAATATACTTTTTAGTGCTGATCATATTAGACCCTCACTAAATGCAGAATTTCTTGAGGGTCACGATGTCCTCACAATATATACTTTTTAGTGAGGGTCATATTTGACCCTCACAAAATGCAGAATTTCGTGAGGGCCAAGATGTTATCCTCATAATATATACTTTTTAGTGATGGTCATATCCGACCCTCATAAAATATTTTATTTTTACTGACAGATTTTCGTGAGGGTCATGGTGTTTTCCTCACTATATATACTTTTTAGTGAGGGTCATACTCGACCCTCACAAAAGTGTTCTTTTACTGATAGGTTTTCATGAGGGTCGACTAGCGACCCCCATAAATAGGTGGATTTAGTGATGGTCGATGCGTGACCCCCACCAAATCTCGTTACTAAAAGCCAAATTTGTTGTAGTGTCTCCTCCTCCCAAGGCCTCTAATATTCCAGCTAATGACTTTCATAATTCAACATCATTTTAGGAAATAGTGGCAGTGCTTGCAGGGCCACCAGCCACAAGCCCCTCAATAATATAATCAATACTAAAGTCACCCCTACTGGTGCTAGGTATATCAAGACTCAAAGAAGGATTTTCAGCATTCATAAAAGCTTCAACATCCATCTTAAATTTCTCTACATGTTTTTCCCTTTCCTTTTCCTAATTTTAGTCAAATTTTCTATATGCTCAAGATTTCTATTAATCCCAATCTTGTTCAGGCATTCCTAGAAACCTTCCTAACCTAACTAACTTTAGCTTTAGCCTTATTATTATTGGTGAAATGGTCACATTAGAGAGGGGTGAATAGTGTGTTAACTAATCTTATCGCCTAATTTTGATTTTAATCGTTTCCTAATTAGTTAGGCTAAGCACGATATTAATAGCAAGCGAAAACAATAAATATGAAGCAATTAACACAAAATAATATATCAATGCAAACACAATTATTTATAGTGGTTCGGCCCCAATGCCAACTCCACTACCTAAACACCCTGCTTAGGATTTCTAAACTAAGTTTACTAGATTAAATTGTTTCCCTTACAAAGAGGACTTTATAACTGGAAAGTCTCAGCTCTCAAACCGAAGACACTTCCACACCCAGAAGTATCCCGAATTCCTACCGAGAGCACTCTCCCACCTCAACCTAAGGGGCAACTCAACTAATCCTAGAAAACTAAGTTTATAATGATAGATTTAAGCCTTAACACCAAGGCAACCACCAACTCAATCAAACCTAGCAACCTAGGTTTACACAAGCTTTAATACAATGAAATAAACACCAAAATACAACAACTAATGGAGCAATAAATCAAATAACAAATACTTAGCTACAAAAAAAACTCTCTAGTCCTCTTGATGCCTCAAGATGATAAATCAGTGAAGCTTGAAGGCTAAATCAAGCAATGGAGATAAAAACTAGGGTTCTTGCAAAGATGACTCAAAGAAATCTTTAGGAATGATCAAGAATGGCTCGATGAAGGTCAAGATGATGGAGGAAGGCACTCAAGGGCTAGTATATATAAGCCCCAAAGAGAGAGAGCCAAAATAGCTCTCCCAATGGGCTGATTTTTGCTCGTTGGTGACGCCCGATCGCTTGTCGATCGATCGTCGGACGACCGACAGAGCGATCGTCGAGCGACCGAAGGCATTTTGCCCATTCTGGGCAATGTTCGGTCGACCGATCGATCGACTGAAATGCCGTCGGTCGATCGAACCTGGGCAGGGCAGACTGCTTAGGCTGGTTTTTCTACTTGTTTGCTCGTTTCTGGGTTCTGTCTTCACTAAGTTTGCTTATATAAAATTTTAAAATATAAATGTTATATAAGGATTACCCCCATTTGGATTCAATAAAAATATCTAAAAAATCAAAATCCTTAAGAATCAAAATCTAGTTTTTGGGGTCTAGTACAAATTTCCGGAAAACGAAAATTTTCTAATCTCCCGGGTCAAATATGGGTATGCTAAAGGCTTTCAAAAATTTCTTAAAAATACATCGTTATCTAGTTTTTACCCAAGGAACAATTATCGGTATTTTTTATGTCAAGAAAATATCTAGGTCATATAACCCTCGAAGGAGCTCCCTAGGCTTAGTGAATTCTAGGGTCATTTTCTAATTTACCGATTTTTCATATTTTGGGGTTCGGGTTTGGTTTTGGATTCTTATGCATCATTATGAGGATTTACAACACATGCTAGACAACCTAGACCTAAACTTCAACTTCCCGAAGAATCCCAAGCGTCGACGAGCGTCCTTGCTGATTTTTTCGATCGGGGACGTCGTGCGCTAACCATGGAACCTAAAAATATTTCTCCATGAAATCATTAGTTTCATGTTTGTTATCATCAAAATCGAGATTAAGACCAAGGTTGAAAACCTTAGGCCAACAATTATCATGCACATCCAAATTCTGGTTAAAGCTAAAAGAGTTAAGAGCAGGGGAAACTTTATCAACTAATTGCTCAAAATTCAAATTGTCTTTACTACCCGGATCAAAATTTACAGATAGACCAAAATTAGAGTTAATAGAAACCTGAAACAAATCATTATTTTCCACATGATTAACAGGAAAAGAAAAAATAGGAGCAAAGAGATCAGGATTGGGGTTGTTGGCTTAAGGCTTTCAACCTTGGTTTTAATCTCGATTTTGATGATAACAAACATGGAACTAATGTTTCATTGAGAAAATCTTTCAGGTTCTAAGTCGGTTAGCGCTCGACGTCCCCCGATCGAAAAAATCGAAGAAATCGGCAAGGACGCTCGTCGGCGCTCGGGAATCTTTGAGAAGGAGAGTTTAGGTTTAGGGTGTCTAGATATATTGTAAATCCTCTTTATGATGCAAAGATCCCTAAAACCTATCCCGAACCCCAAAATATGATAACCCAAAAATCGCCCTGAAATCCACTAAGCCTAGGGAGCTCCTTGGAGGGCTATATGTCCTAGACATTTACTTGACATAAAAAATGGCGATAATTATTCCTTGAGTCAAAACTAGATAACGAGGTATTTTTAAGGATTTTTCGGAAGCCTTTAGCATACCCTTATTTGATCCGAAAAATTAGAAAAGTTCTGTTGTCTGAAAATTTGTACTAGACTCCAAAAATTAGATTTTGATTCTTAAGGTTTTTGATTTTTTAGATATTTTTATTGAATCCAAATGAGGTGTAATCCTTATATAACATTTATGTTTTAAAGTTATTGACTTAAAGTTAATAAATGTTATATAAGTAGACTTAGCGAAGACGGAACTAGAAAACGAACCAAGCAAAGAAAACTGCCCTGCTACCCTGCCCAGATTTGGTCGACCGACTGGTCGAACGACCGAAGGAGAAGGCAGTTCGGTCGACTGAACATTGCCAAAATTTGCAGTAGCTCATTCAGTTGACTGGATTGAGGATCGTTGAGTCACGATCTAGCGGTAGCAGCTTCGGTCGATCGATTGGTCGACCGGATTTGGGATCGCTAATCTCGCGATAGTCGGTCGACCCGTTGGTCGATCGAATGACGAGATTAACACACAGAAAGCTGGGCGATTGGTCAACCAACGATCGATCGGACCATCGATCGGGCGTCTGTAACGGTCAAAAATATACCCGTTGACGTGTTTCAGGTGGGGGGTTATAAATACCGTTCACAATCCTTCTTCAAGTCTTCCAACAATTAATCCAAGCTTCCATTGAGCTAATTCTTGATCATTCTAAAGCTTTACTTGAGCCATTCTTTTGATAACCCTAGTTCTCAAGATACACACCTTGATTTAGCCTTCAAGATTGATCGATTCATCATCTCAAGGCATCAAGAGGAACTAGGACTCGTGTTTGGAGCTAAGTATTTGTTGTAGTATTTATTTGCTCCATTACTTGTATATTTTCTTGTTTCTTTCATTGTATTAAAACTTGTGTAAATCTAGGTTGCTAGGTTTGATTTGGTTGGTGGTTGCCTTAGTGTTAAGGCTTAAACCCACCGTTGTAAAAGTAGTTTACTAGGATTAGTTCTAGTTGTCCCTTAGGTTGAGGTGGGAGAGTGCTCTTGGTAGGAAGGCGGGATATTTTCGGGTGTGTAAGTGCCTTCGGTTGGAGAGCGAAGACTTTTCGGTGAGTCCTCATTGTAAGGAAAACTCGATATAATCTAGTAAAGTTAAGTTTGGAAATCCTAAGCGGGGTGCTTAGGTAGTGGAGTAGGCATTGGGGCCGAACCACTATAAATTTGTGTGTTAGCATTGTTATTTCTTGTTCGTGTTTATTGCTTCATATTTATTGCTTCTACTTGTTATAAATATCGTGTTTAGCCTAACTAATCAAAAAATGATTAAAATCGGAATTAGGTGAAAGATTTAGTTAACATACTATTCACCCCCCCTCTAGTGTGCCATTTTGTACAACAAGGGCGACCGAAAGAAGCTTCATTCAGAAGGTTCTGATCATCTCTAATATTAACAATATTATCTAAAACAATGCTAGGATTATTAACTTCAGTAAAATTCTGAAAGAAATTCTTTTTCCTAGGCCTTCGAGTCACTTTGACCCAAGGACCATACCTAAATTCTGAAGGATTAGCAGGATTATCTACTTTAATATTTTCCATATAAGAAATCAAGAATTCCACATTTTTATCCACAACATTATCCACATTCATATTGACATCCACAGAAGGAGCAGTACATTCAATCACTCTGTGACCTATCATGCCACACTTAAAATAAAAATTAGGTAATCTCTCATACCTGATTGCCTGAAATAGACCTTCACCTTGCCCGCCAATCCAAACACCTTGCTTTATAGGTTGCAAGAAATCAATTTCCATACAAATTCTAACAAATTTACCCCTTTCCCAATTAAAGGATTGATTATCCATTTTAATGGGCCTTCCAACCAACGAGGCAATCTTAAACAGAATCTTATTAGACTAGTATTCCATAGGCAAATTAGGAAATTGAACCCATACCGGAGCAGAAGTAACTTTTTCAGTAAGAGCTTGAAAATTAGGTGACCAAGGCCTAAGATTAATAAGATTACCACGATAAGCCCAGGGACCCACCGACAAAACTTTAATTGCATTATCTTCAGAATCAAAACGGAATAAAAAGAAATCATTCTCAAGATCAATCACATTAGCAAGATTAAAAGAAGACCATAAACTAAAAGCCCAATTGCGAAGATGAAAATGAGCAGGGGGCATATGCAAAAATTTGCCAATTAAGGACGCAAAGCAAGGTTTGCAAATTTCGCTAAGCTCTTCCTCATCAAACTCGACAAAATCGACAACCGAATTCTTAAATTTGGAAATCATTTTGAAAGTCAAAAAAATGTTAGAACCGAAAACATTAGGCTTAAACAGATTAGCCCAAGAAGACAGACGAGAAACATCATTAGAAACAGCAGTAATATAAGGCTTAATAATAGCGGGAGTAGCAGTAGAGGATACTTGATTAATCAAGGAGAGATTGCTAACTGTAATATCCTAGATATTTTAATTATATTCTTTTCCTTTACGGTTGTGTTGCCAGCCTAGCAGACTAGTTCGAGGTCGAGCCGAGTCAACTCATGGTCCAGAGAAAGTTTGCGAACTCGGGTAAGTAAGAATATGAGTTATGTAATTTTGCTTGTGTAGATTAATTTATTTAATTTTTATGTTGTGATTGTTTAATTATGTCACATATGGGTGTGTGTATTGGATGGTTATGTGGAGATTAGGATTAATTAAGTTAATTTAAGTTAGCGAGTTCGGGTTCGGCTTGAGGCGGATGCGAGTTTGATAAAGAGCTAGTGGAGTTAGGGTTGATGAGGGAGTATAAAACCCCTTCCCCTAGGCTTGCGGCTCCCCATTGGAGCCGCACAAGTTGTGAAATGAGAGAGGAGCCAAGCCGAGCCAGCCGCCCCTCCCCCTTTCCTTGGAGTCGTCGTTCTCAAGCCGCAGTCGTCGAGCCGAGTTCTCCCACTTCATCTTATTCTTCCTTCTCTTTGGAGCCGAGCTGAGAGGAGCCAGCCAGCCAGTCGCCAAGCTGCCATCCAACCCCTCTCTCTTCCCCCTTTTCCTCTCCTCAAGCCGGCGGCTTGAGGTGAGCCGCCGCCCCCTCTTTCCCTCTTCCTTGAGTCGAGCCGCCATCTTTTGAAGCTGGAATCGAGGGCCATCGTCTGGGATTTCTTCTTTAATCGTCCTTCCTAATTAGGTGAGTGGTTTTACCCCTCCTTCTCGGGTTTTCTTCGAGTTCTTGAAGCCGTTCTTGAAGGCTTGGATGATTTTGTTTTGTTTTCCGATGATCTCTCGATTTGTCATTGATCTTTTGAGTGCCGTATTTGAGGAGGCCCTAAAACTTCCCGTATGTGGCTCGGCAGCCCTAGGATGACCCTAGGGTTGCTCGTCCAAGGTGTAGAAAGGGGGCGCCCTCCAAGTGTTCGATGAATTGCCTAAGAGAAAGGTGTAGATTTTTCTTGCCTTTTATGCTTTCAATTTGTTCATCAATCATGATGCTTATAATTTAAAAGCACGCTTTTAAATAAATCTGTGATTATTGGGTAGAAATCATGTTTCTAAAAATTTGAATCTTGATGTTGATGCCATGAAGGTTCTTGCAAGATGAGTTCTTGATTTAAATGCTTGATCTTAAAGGTGGTTCTTGATTAAAGATGATGGTAGTGCTTGATAATCTTGTTTAACAATATGGTTTTTGGTGAGATTCATCTAAATGTTATAATTCTGATATGTTGGTGAATTAAGGATTTAATTTATGTGAATTTTTGGATTTATTTTCATGATGTGCTGAAAATTCAATATTGCTGAAATTTGATGCTGAGATGATTAATTTGTGCTATTTTTATAAAACTTGTTGTGGTGTTTGTATTTCTCTGAACATAGTCGTGTAACCTATCATTTCAACCAGAAAATATAGTTTGGAAACATATGTCACACTCTGGAAACCAGATTCGTATTAGATACATCAATTTTGGGCAGAACAGTAAGCTAAAACAAAACCCTAACATTGGTGAACTAAATTTTAATTGCATAATTAAAATTAGGCAAAAAGGGTCAGCATAATCTGTTATGAACCAACAAGTGAAGTTTATGCATGAAAAAAAACCACACGGGTTATGACATTACGGGTCTAGGTGTTGGGGTCGGGTATTAGAGTGTTGAGACACTTTCCAATAAGGACACCTCTAAGATACCGTATGAGAAACTTGACTAAGGTCATGTTGCGCAATATCTTCGTGAATGGCGGAGAGGCTCGTTGAGAAGCCGGATTGTGGGCTAGGCCCGTGAGATTGGATGGCTAATTCCCAATCTGTGGGACAAGTTTTGTTGAGCAAATCCTGATTGTTCTGGTTAGCCTTGTGGGATAAGCTCGGAGGGCCTACCGATTATCCCCGAGGTGGTTTTAAGGAATAAGTTCGGAGGGCCTACCCGATTATTCCTGTGATATCTTTAAGGAGTAAGTTCGGAGGGCCTACCCGATTACTCCTGTGATATCTTAAAGGGGCAAGTTCGGATGGACGAATCCCGATTGTCCTTACGCGTCTCGTAGAGCAAGTTCGGAGGGCCTTCTCGATTGCTCCCGAGTTTCTTTATACTAGGATAAGTTCGGAGGGCCTTCCCGATTATCCTAGTATGTGTTGTTGCCTTATGTCATGATAGGTTTTGGTCTGTTGTTCTTCACAATTTGGGTGTTGGCTGCCTTCGGACAGGTGATGGCCGGATGGCATGTTAGCTGGTCACTTTCTTGTGATATTTTTCTGCTTGTGTCATGAGTTTTGCTTTGCGCATCTTATCTCTGTGCTATTTTTTTTTTGTGAGGGTTGGTAGAATCGCTCACTGAGTTCTTTGAACTCATCAGTTGTCATTGTTTTGTTTTGCAGAGCCTGACCGATGAGGTGGGCTGGAGCACTTGGCGCAGTTGGAGAGCAGATGAGCCACATGATCTCATAGTAGTCCTAATTAGGGGTCGTAGTCGAGTCTGTAGTAGTTGTCATGCACTTGTGTTTTGATATTTTGGAGTTGTAGTCCCGTGGGGACATTCATGTTTTCATTTAGATTTATTTAAATATTAGTATTGTTGCTCTTTGATTCATTTTATTCCACACTCGAGCTTTTTGATAAAAACTAGGGATAACTATATTGTTTAATGAAATCTGTTTATGTTTCTTTTTATAAAAAAACTGTTATTTCTTTATGCTATCTTTTGTAAGTTGGCATGCTATCTTTATGCGTGGTATAGGCACGTATACCCTAAGTTTGGGGCGTGACAATATCATATCAGAGCATGTGGTTTGGTCTAACTACGACCTAGAGTTGTCACCGTATAGGGCATTGCTAGCATGTCAGTATACGGTAGGAGTATGTTATGAGATCAATGGGATAAGTCTGCACCTCAGCGCGACTCGTGGTTGAGTTTGCAAAATGTTAGGGTGAATTCAATTGCCTGATTATGATTTGTTTCTTTTCTGGTGATTCTAGATTGATGGAGGTCTTTGATGCCGCCAGGAGCGATAGTGACAACAACTCTACTAAGTGCCGAGGTCGAGGCCTGGGCCGGGATCTAGGGTGACCAGCGCATACCCGGTAGGAGGTGGGACAGGTCCCATGGTTGTGCAGTTGCAGGCCCGCGTGGCTGAGCTGATTGAGGCGCTCCGTAGGGAGTAGGAGCTGAGGCAGCAGCCACAACTAGTACTGGCAGCACCCGCAGTACCAGAGGTGGTCCAGCCAGTGGCACAAGTGGTCAGAGCCCTTAGAGCACCTTTATATGTAGATTTTGTTGCATTCAGGCCACCGGAGTATACAAGGACAGATCAGCGTGTGGAGGTCACCAGTTTCCTGGGAGATTGTTATGAGTTGTGCAGGGAGCTTGGTTGCTCTTCTGAGACGACCGCTCGACTGATCGGGCTACAGCTGAGAGGTCCAGCCAAGGATTGGTTTCGCACTTGGAGAGACTACAAAGCAGTAGATGCACCACCCCCCACCTGGGAGGAGTTTAGAGCTGCTATGGTGGAGAAGTACTTGTTGATGAGCGTCCAGGATAGGCGGGCGAAAGAGTTCGAGCTACTGCATTAGACAGGCAGTATGTCGGTAACAGATTATGAGATGGAGTTCACTCGGCTCTCGAAGTACCATCCCACCTTGATAGCCACAGAGACCGCTAGGGTTAAGAGGTTTGTTGAGGGGTTGAGGCCGCAGATCGCTAGACTAATCCGTTACACCGAGGACACTTCCTTTACTCGGGTTGTAGATGAGGCGCTCAGAAAGGAGGCGATGGTACCGACAAACAGGCATGATGGTCCCCATAAGAAAAAGTTTCGGCCCCAGCCTTTGGGGGGTCGGCTAGCTCACTCAGAGGGGACTTTCAGGTCAGCAGATCCATCACAAGGCTGAGGTCATAACAGTTCCAAAGATCACATGGGTTCAGGACTAGGGGCGTCATTTGGAGGTTCGCAGCGGAGATCTGGACCGCAGCAGCGCAATCAATGTCACAGGAGGCACTGGGGGCTTGCTGGGGACGATCAGAGGTATGTTTCAGTTGTGGGCAGGCTGGGCATTACAAAAATGATTATCCTAGCAAGGGCAATCAACAGCCTGATCAAACCAGAGGAAAAACACCAATGTCAGTGGGTTCCATGGACTCAGGGAGGAGGCCAGCGAGCTGGTGGTTCAGAGAGGTCTGTTGCACGGGTGTTTGCTATGAACCTAAAGGGCGCTGAGGCATCCAGGGCAATTGTGTCAGGCAACCTTATTGTTGGTTCCGCTATTGCATATGTCTTGTTTGATCCGGGTGCTACGCACTCTTCTGTATCTGCTTTGTTTGCTGCTAAGTTGTCAGGGATATCTTTTGTACTTGAATTGCCCCTTGTGGTGTCTACGCCTACGGGCGTTTCTGTAATGGCAGAGACGATCTTTCGGGGCTGTGAGGTTGTCATTTACGGGCATGTATTGATAGCCGACTTAACCTTCCTGCTGATGCTGGAGCTTGATGTAATTTTGGGCATGGACTGGTTGGCATATCATTTCGCCTCAGTGGATTGCAGGGCTAAGATTATGACCTTCAGTAAGCCCGGGTTGCCCCAGTTTACCTTCCAGGGTGAGGAAATAGGAGAGCCGTTGATGGTAATTTCAGCTCTCAGGGCTCGAAAGCTACTTCTATGCGGTTGTCAGTCCTTCTTGGCCTTTGTGTCTGTGGCAGAGGAAGGTGGAGGTGGAGGTGCAGCTAGGGACATCAGGGGGACGCCCGTGGTATGCGGGTTCTCTGATGTGTTTCCGGAGGAGTTGCCAAGGTTGCCTCCAGATAGAGAGATTGAGTTCTGCATTGACTTGCAGCCAAGGGTAAAGCCGATCTCCATTCCACCGTATCGGATGGCACTAGCTGAGTTGAGGGAGTTGAAGTCCTAGTTGCAGGAACTCCTTGAGTTGGATTTCATTCGCCTAAGTGTTTCTCCTTGGGGTGCTCTAGTGCTCTTTGTGAAAAAGAAAGATGGGTCTATGTGGATGTGCATTGATTATTGGTAGCTTAACAAGGTAACGGTGAAGAATCGATACCCGCTGCCCAGGATTGATGACTTATTTGATCAACTTCAAGGAGCTCAGTGGTTTTCTAAGATTGACATGTTATCAGGGTATCATTAGTTGAGAATCTGGGATAGTGACATCCCTAAGACTGCTTTCAGGTCGAGGTATGGGAACTTTGAGTTCCTAGTGATGTTCTTCGGGCTGACTAATGCACCTGCAGCATTTATGGACCAAATGAACCGAGTGTTCAGGAAATACCTGGATAAATTTGTGATAGTATTTATTGATGATATCTTTATTTATTCCAGGAGCAGGGAGGAGCATGCTGAGCACTTGAGGGTGGTCCTGAAGACTCTCAGGGAGCACCGCTTATATGCTAAATTCTCCAAGTGCGAGTTCTGGCTGGATAGTGTAAGTTTCCTTGGTCATGTGGTGTCCAGGGAAGGGGTAAAGGTGGACCCCACAAAGATAGAAGTAGTTCAGAATTGGAAGAGGCCGACGAATGTCACCGAGATTCGCAGTTTCCTGGGATTGGCATATTATTACAGAAAATTCGTGGAGAACTTCTCCAGGATTGCATCCCCTTTGACCCGCTTGACCCAAAAGAAGGTCAAGTTCGAATGGGACAGTAAGTGCGAGGAGAGATTTTTGAAGCTCAAGGACCGCTTGACGTCGGCACCAGTTCTAGCAGTACCTTCGGGCTTGGGAGGATTTGTTGTTTATTGTGATCCTTCCCGGGTAGGCTTGGGTTGTGTGTTGATGCAGAATGGCAGGGTGATAGCTTATGCCTCTCGGCAGTTGAAGGTTCACGAGAAGAATTACCCAACCCATGATCTTGAGCTAGCAGTAGTGGTGTTCACATTGAAGTTGTGGCGTCACTACCTTTATGACGAGGCTTGTGAGATATACACTGATCATAAGAGCCTCCAGTATTTGCTCACCCAGAAGGAGTTGAACCTGAGGCAGAGAAGATGGCTTGAGCTTTTGAAGGACTATGACTGCACGATCATGTACCATCCGAGAAAGGCTAATGTGGTGGTTGATGCTCTAATCAGGAAGTCTACGGGCAGTCTGGCACACATGGCGGTCAGGAGGAGGCCATTGGCTCAGGATTTGGCCCTATATTTTTTTGACGGGGCAGTCTTGTTAGTGTCATCTTCTGGTGCATAGGTGGCTCACTTGAGGGTACAGTCCACGTTGGTTGATATGTTACGGGCAGCACAGGAGGAGGATGCTTTTTGTGCTCTCACTAAGGATCTGGCCAGCAGAGGTGATGCCGATAATGGGTTCAGTGTGGACTTGGATGGCGTTCTGAGGTTTAAGAACCGAATAGTAGTGTCTAAAATGGCTGAGGTTCGTAGGCAGGTACTGGAGATGGCTTATTGATCTACATACACTATGCATCCGAGAGCCACGAAGATGTACCGTGACCTACGACAGAATTATTGGTGAAAAGGCATGAAAAGAGAAGTGGCCGAGTTCGTATCTAAGTGTCTAGTGTGTCAGTAGGTAAAGGTTGAACATTTGAAGCCGGTAGGGTTGCTCTAGAACCTCGAGGTACCAGAGTGGAAATAGGAGAAGATAACCTTGGATTTTGTGACGAGGTTGCCAAAGTCTAAGAAGGGCAATGATTCTATTTGGGTGGTGGTGGATCGCCTAACCAAGACGTCATATTTTATACCAGTCAAGATGACATTTTCAGACGAGCAATATGCGAGGTTATTTTTGGATCGGATCATCGTTTATCATGGTGTTCCGATAACGATCATCTCATATCGGGGTACTCAGTTCACAGCTCGATTCTGGCAGTCTTTTCAGGAGGCGTTGGGCACTCAGGTGCGGTTCATTACGACATTTCACCCTCAGACAGATGGTCAGTCGGAGCGGACTATTCAGACGCTGGAGGATATGCTGAGAGCATGTGTCCTAGATTTGGAGGGCAGTTGGGAGAGACACTTACCTTTGGTTGAGTTTGCTTATAATAATAGCTATCACAGCAGCATGAGGATGGCCCCATTTCAGGTATTGTATGGGCGGAGATGTAGGTCGCATGTAGGTTGGTTCGAGGCAGGAGATTCTCTTATGATAGGACCTAACCTGGTGGAGGAGGTAGTAGGAAAGGTGAAGCTAATCAGAGAGAGACTGTTAACAGCTCAGAGTCGCCAGAAGATGTATACTGATGAAAAGGCCAGGGAGGTAGAGTTTGCTGAGGGGGATATGGTACATGTTCCTCAAATTATCCCCTATGAAAGGGGTGGTAAGATTTGGTAAGAAAGGAATGCTAAGCCCTAGGTTCATTGGGTCGTTTCCTATTCTTAGGCGCAGGAGAGCTGTGGCCTATGAGTTGGCCTTACCTCATAGTATGGACCGAGCTGTGTCTATATTCAGGATGAGTCCCATGTGATTGAGCCTACTGCAGTGGAGGTGGATTCAGCAGTCTACTATAAGGAGCGACTGTTGGGTGAAATAGCACACTAGAGGGGGGGGGGGTAATAGTGTGTTAACTAATACTTGTCGTCTAATTCTGATTTTAATCGTTTCTTGATTTGTTAGGCTAAGCACGATATTTATAGCAAGCGGAAGCAATAAAGATAAGGCAATAAACACAAACAAGCTGCCAATGCTAACACACGAATTTATAGTGGTTCGGCCAACTGCCTACTCCACTACCTTGGCTCAACACCAAGGATTTCTAACCAACTACTTTATAGAACTTGTGTTTCCCTTTGAATACAACTGAGGACACAATTCTCACCTCTTTGAGAACTCCTCAAACCTATTCACCTAGGTGAAATACAAATCTACAAAGCCTAACCCTAAGTGTTTCTCTAGCACACCTAGCAAGCTATTACAGATAACACAGGTTTTAAATAATCTTCAAATATAAAGAAGAAGAGCTGAGAATTGAAAGAAGGACCAATGCTCTTTTTCCCAAGCCTTCAAGCCTTCAACTCGACCAGTAGATGAACTTGAGTCGCAGTTGAGGAATAGAACTGGGCGCTTGAGAAGGATGTTGACGAAAGAACTTGGCGCGCTGCAATTGATCTTTGGAAGGCTCAAAACTTTCTTTTTAATACTCAATAAATTGTGTAAGAGCGGTTAAAAGAGTTAGATGAAGAATATTTATAACCTCTCAAAGAAATGACAGCTCAACAGCTAGAAAAACTATTCGTTACAGCCGCTCTGTGCTTAACTCGCATCGTTCGGTCGAATGGATCGCAAGCCTTGCGATCCGCAGTTCGATCGACCGACGCAGTGAAGCTCAGGGCGCAATCTGCGATCTATAATCCAGTCGACTAATCGGTCAACCGATGCGCCCTCTAACTAATTTTACCTTCGGTCGGTCGACCGCCCGATTGACCGACGTAGCCTTTACACGATTTCTTCCCTATCTTCGATCGATCGATGGGTCGATCGAATGGCTAGTGCCATTTTTCGCAACATTCGGTCGACTGACCAGTCGACCGACAAGGCTACTACCAATACTCTAACTACATTCAGTCGACCGCCCAGTCAACCGAACCTAGGTTGAACTTGGTTTTTTTAGCCTTCTTCTTCCACGCTTCGTTTTCGGGTTCCGACTTTCAACGAGCATCAACTTTGAGAGCTTTCCATGTGATCTTTGGACTCATCCAATACGTCTTTGGTGCACACGTCGACTTTCGAGATATTCTATGATGAACCCGAGCGCGACGATTAATGTCCTTCTAATTTTCTACTTTCTCCCGATATTTTCGATCGAGGACATCGAACGCTAACCGAAATGGAACCTGAAAGATTTCTCAATGAGATATTAGTTCCATGTTTATTATCATCAAAACCGAGATTAAGACCAATGTTGAAAACCTTAAGCCAACATCGGCCAGTTGAGGTGCTAGACCGTCAGATCAAAAAGTTGAGGTCCAAGGAGATTCCCTTGGTTAAGGTCAGATGGGAGTACCATTCCGGGCATGAGGCCACTTGGGAGGTGGAGCAAGATATGAGGGAGCATTATTCTTCATTGTTTGATGATTTGGTGAGTCCTAAATTTACTTTTCTGAAATTCAAGAACGAATTTTCTTTAAGGAGGGAGTATTGTAATATCCTAGATATTTTAATTATATTCTTTTCCTTTATGGTTGTGTGCTAGCTTAGCGGACTAGTTCGAGGTCGAGCCGAGTTGACTCATAGTGCGGAGCGAGTTTGCGAACTCGGGTAAGTAAGAATATGAGTTATATAATTTTGCTTGTGTAGATTAATTTATTTAATTTTTATGTTATGATTGTTTAATTATGTCGCATGTGGGTGTGCGTGTATTGGATGGTTATGTGGAGATTAGGATTAATTAAGTTAATTTAAATTAGCATATTCGGGTTCGGCTTGAGGCGGATGCGGGTTTGATAAAGGGCTAGTGGAGTTAGGGTTGAGGAGGGAGTATAAAACCCCCTCCCCTTGGCTTGCAGCTCCCCATTGGAGCCGCACAAGTTGTGAAAGGAGAGAGGAACCAAGTCGAGCCATCCGCCCCTCCCCCCTTTCCTTGGAGCCACAATTCTCAAGATGCAACCGCCGAGCCAAGTTCTCCCCCTTCATCTTCTTCTTCCTTCTCTTTGGAGCCGAGCCGAGAGGAGCCAGTCAACCCCTCTCTCTTCTCCCTTTTCCTCTCCTCAAGCCGGCGGCTTGAGGTGAGCTGCCGCCCCCTCTTTCCCCCTTCCTTGAGTCGACCTGCCATCTTTTGAAGCCAGAATCGAGGGCCATCGTCCGGAATTTTCCTTTAATCATCCTTCCTAATTAGGTGAGTGGTTTTACCCCTCATTCTCGGGTTTTCTTCGAGTTCTTGAAGTCGTTCTTGAAGGCTTGGATGATTTTGTTTTGTTTTCCGATGATCTCTCGATTTATCATTGATCTTTTGGGTGCCATGTTTGAGGAGGCCCTAAACCTTCCCTTATGTGGCTCAACAACCCTAGGATGACCTTAGGGTTGCTCGGCCAAGGTGGAGAAAGGGGGCGCCCTCCAAGTGTTCGATGAATTGGCTAAGAGAAAGGTGTAGAATTTTCTTGCCTTCTATGCTTTCAATTTGTTCATCAATCTTGATGCTTATAATTTAAAAGCACGTTTTGTAATAAATCTGTGATTATTGGGTAGAAATTATGTTTCTAAAAATTTGGATCTTGATGTTGATGCCATGAAGGTTCTTGCAAGATGGGTTCTTGATTTAAATGTTTGATCTTAAAGGTGGTTCTTGATTAAAGATGATGGTAGTGCTTGATAATCTTATTGAACAATATAGTTTTTGGGTGAGATTCATCTAAATGTTATAATTCTAATATGTTGGTGAATTAAGAATTTAATTTCTGTGAATTTTCGGATTTATTTTTATGATGTGCTGAAAATTCAATGTTGCTGGAATTTCATGCTGAGATGATTAATCTGTGCTATTTTTGTAAAGCTTGTTGTGGTGTTTGTATTTCTCTGAACATAGTCGTGTAACCTATCGTTTCGACTAGAAAACATAGTTTGGAAACATATGTCACACTCTGGAAACCAGATTCGGGTTAGATACATTAGTTTCAGGCAGAACATTAAGCTAAAACAAAACCCTAATTTTGTTGAACTAAATTTTAATTGCATAATTAAAATTGGAAAAAAAAGGTCAGCATAATCTGTTATGAACCAACAAGTGAAGTTTATGCATGAAATAAAACCATACGGGTTATGACATTACGGATCTAGGAGTTGGGGTCGGGTATTAGAGTGTTGAGACGCTTTCCAATAAAGACACCTCTAAGATACCGTATGAGAGACTTGACTAAGGTCATGTTGCGCAATATCTTCGTGAATGGCGGAGAGGCTCGTTGAGAAGCCGGATTGTGGGCTAGGCCCGTGAGATTGGATGGCTAATTCCCAATCTGTGGGACAAGTTCTGTTGAGCAAATCCTGATTGTTCTGGTTAGCCTTGTGGGATAAGCTCGGAGGGCCTACCGATTATCCCCGAGGTGGTTTTAAGGAATAAGTTCGGAGGGCCTACCCGATTATTCCTGTGATATCTTTAAGGAGTAAGTTAGGAGGGCCTACCCGATTACTCTTGTGATATCTTAAAGGGGCAAGTTTGGATGTGTGAATCCCGATTGTCCTTACGTATCTCGTGGAGCAAGTTCGCAGGGCCTTCCCGATTGCTCTCGAGTTTTTTTATACTAGGATAAGTTCGGAGGGCCTTCCCGATTATCCTAATATGGATTGTTGCCTTAGGGCATGGTAGGCTTTGGCCTGTTGTTCTTCACCATTTGGGTGTTGGTTGCCTTCGGGCAGGTGGTGGCCGGATGGCCTATTAGCTGGTCACTTCCTTGTGACATTTTCATGCTTGAGTTAGGAGTTTTGCTTTGTGTATCTTATCTCTGTTCTATTTTTTTGTGGGGGTTGGTAGAATCGTTCACTGAGTTCTTTGAACTCATCCGTTGTCATTGTTTTATTTTGCAGAACCTGATCGGTGAGGTGGGCGGGAGTACTTGGCGCAGTTGGAGCGCAGAGGAGCCACATGATCTCATAGCAGTCCTAGTTAGGGGTCGTAGTCGAGTATGTAGTAGTTGTCATGCACTTGTGTTTTGGTATTTTAGAGTTGTAGTCTCGTGGGGACATTCATGTTTTCATTCAGATTTATTTAAATATTAGTATTGTTGCTCTTTGATTCATTTTATTCCGCACTCGAGCTTTTTGATAAAAACTATATTGTTTAATGAAATCTGTTTCTGTTTCTCTTTATAAATAAAATTGTTGTTTCTTTCCGCTATCTTTTGTAAGTTGGCATATGCATGAGTTAGACTGCGGGGCATAGGCACGTATATCCTAATCGATCACGTGACCCTGAGTCTGGGGCGTGACACTAACATTATGATTTAGAGTTACAGGCACAACATTACTTGAAATAATCTTAGATCCAAATTGACCCTCATGAGCCATAAACAAAAGGATCACCGAACTAGAAAAAAACCTAGGAAACCACAAAAAACCTAGGGAAACAAGAGAAGAACCATAGACCCGAAAAACAAAAAGGAAACACCGAGAAAAAAACCTTGAAATAACTCCAAAGATCAAAACCTCAAGTCGCAAGAAATAGTTCAGGCGATGAAAGAAAGATCTCAAACTCAGACAACCAAAGATATGAGAAAATAGAAGGAAAACAAAGACTAAACAAGAAGACGAAGATACCCAAAAAAACAACTCCAAAAATCAAAACCTCAAGCCGCAAGAAATAGTTCAGGCGATGAAACAAAAGATCTCGAAGCTAGACAGTCAAAAAATACGAGAAAACCAAAGGCAAACAAAGGCTAAACAAGAAGACGAAGATCCAAAAACCGCGAGATCAAAACCTCAAGCCACAAGAAATAGTTCAGGCGGCGAAAAGAAAGATCTAGAAGCCAAACAGTCAAAGGTATGAGAAAATCAAAGAAAAGCAAAGGCTGAACAAGAAGATGAAGCTACCCAAAACCACTCCAAAGATCAAACCTCAAGCCACAAGAAATAGTTCAGGCGACGAAAGAAAAGTTCTCGAAGCCAGGAAGTCAAAGATACAAGAAAACCTAAGGAAAAGAAGAGACTATCAAGAAGACAGAGATTCAAATCAAGAAAAATAAAAGAAGAAATGAGAAAACCTCCACAAGAGATGAAACACCGAGCGTTCCTTTGCTGTCGATAGCAAAAGGACAGGAGGAAACACAACGTAATAAAGAGAAACAAAATTAAAATTAGCTTCACATGCCTCCAGACTCATGCACCCCAGCACGCGCGTCCAGAAGATTCTGAGAAAGAAGCCCACTTAGCTTCTTGAGCCCAAGTGAAAGGAGTCACATGACAATCCTTTGAATGCCCATTATTTTATCAACATATATATATGTTATAGGGTTTTATCACATAAATACTATTGGATGAACTCAAATAAAACCAAAAATTTCTTAATGGAACAGATTCCAGAGTTCTTTAAAAGTCTATACCTAACAAAAAAAAAAGAACCACATTTTATTAAACATGAATGAACCATTAGATAAATGACATATAAAAGTCTATATAAGACTTATTAATTTAATAATGGTCTAATTTATGATCATTCTATACTTTTACAAAAGTACGAAAGTGCATTAAAATTATATTATTTCATAAATTTTCATCAACAGTTTATAAGCATCACCGTTTAACATAAATACACACGAAAAGTGCAGACATCATTAAATCAACAATTAATTAGGGCATTAGGGCACACATTTGGTAAGGAAAAATAAAACATATACACTTCGAAAATTAAGGCACACGCTGAAATAGTTAGAGAACATATATACTCACAATGAAAATTTTGGTAAGAAAAAGCAAATAAATCTTGAAGGAAAGAAATGAAATGTGGTGAGCATACGGGAGACGTGAGGACGAACAGAAAACAACAGAGGCGTGAGGACGACAAGCACAAATGAAGAAATGAAATGCAGTGATTGGGCGGCAACGACACGGGCGATTGGGGCGGCGACTACTGCTCTCTAGGTCAGGCGATCGGGGTATGCGAAGAGACGCGAAGAAAAGGTAAAAGGTAAGGTAAAAAGGTAAAAAAGTAAAAAGGTGAGCGGAAATTTTTTTACTCGGTTCACTTGGGCAAATCATTGTCTTTTTTGGTGAACGAGTTTACTTGGGTTAAGTGAGCTGCCCGTTTAATTCGAGGGCAAATTCGAAAGTATTGATATTTAGTTATGGATTTGGAAAAAATTAGATTCATATTATGGATCTTGGAAAATCTCATGTCCATATTATGTTTTTGGATAATTGCTTTAATTATCTCTTATTTTATTTTTAAAAATAAGTAGAGTTCTGCTTTAAAGAAATAGTTGACACTACAACAAACCTCGTATATTTTGACGTCAAAATACAAAGGTGTTTCGACGTCGGCCACCGTCAAAAATAATATATTGACGTCGGTTTGGACGTCGAAATCGAGTGGAATATAACAAGCGCTAAAATATTATTTTCGACGTCTATTTGAACGTCGAAATATTCTACATATTGACGCCGACTTATAGACGTCAGAAGGTGTCGAAACATTTAAAAGAATAAAAAATTTTGCATATTTACGTCCGTTGAGACGTCGATATGCAAATAAAATATATATATTTTTTTGCATATCGACGTCTGTAAGACGTCGATATGTAAATAAATTATTTAAAAAAAAATGGAGCCGCTCCAAAAGGAGCCGCTCAAAATGGAGCCGCTCCAAATGGAGCCGCTCCACCGTTCTCCAGTACACGCTCGCGGGCGTCTCGCAGTGCTACAGTTCTCCAGTACACGCTCGCGCTCAAAATGCTAGCAGAAGGCGGGCTTGGGCTCGACGATAGACGGCGTCCTTGCAGTTGAAGAGAGGGAGAAGCGGGTGCTACGTAGCCTCCAGTATACTATCGAGGCTGAAGGGGTTAGCCGGGCGGCGCGGAGGCACGGCGCCGTCGACGTCGGAGGAGCGGCAGCTCCACATGGACGGGTTAGTGACGACGAGGTGGGGGTCGGCGTAGTCGACGGTGGCGACGGGGTACGTGCCGGATGGCGTGCGGAGGAGGAGGCGGGAGTCGTTGGCGCAGAGGAGCATGGCGTCTTCTTTGGAGGACGACGAGGGGCCAACAACGGGAGACGAGGCGGCGGCTTCGGGGGCATGCAGATCGGAGGCGGGCGACTCCGGCGTGGGCTCGGGCGGCGGCTTCGGGGGCCTGCAGATCGGAGGCGGGCGACTCCGGCGTGGGCTCGGGCGACTCCGGCGTGGGCTCGGGCGGCGGCTTCGGGGGCCTGCAGATCGGAGGCGGGCGACTCCGGCGTGGGCTCGGGCGACTCCGGCGTGGGCTCGGGCGGCGGCTTCGGGGGCCTGCAGATCGGAGGCGGGCGACTCCGGCGTGGGCTCGGGCGGCGGCGGGGGAGGGGGCCAGGCGGGGGATCGCGATCGGAGGCGGGGGATCGCGATCGGAGGCGGGCTGTGAAGAAGAAGAAGTAGGAGTAGAAGTAGAAAAAAATATATAATTAAATATTAAAAAATATATATAATTAAATATTAAAAAATATATTTATTCTAAAAAAAAAAGCAGGAGGCGGGAAATCTCCCGCCTCCCGCTGGGCGAGCGCGCGTGCCACGCGCGCTCGCCCGCTTACCCACGCGTCTCTGCTGAGACGCCGACGTCTGCTGAGACGCCGACGTCTGCTGAGACGCCGACGTCGAAATTTCGACGTCTCTAGGCGTCGAAATTTCGACGTCAAAATTTGTTAAAAATATTATTTTATTAATTATTTTTTGACGGCTGAACCGACGTCGAAACGTTAAATATTTTGACGCCTGTCGGCTGTTTTCAGGCGTCGAAATATTTCGACCCCTGTTGTGAAGCGTCGAAATATTTCGACACCTATTGTCAGGCGTCGAAATGTTTGTATTAAATTTCGACGTCTATTAAAGACGTCGAAATTTATTATATTAAATTTTTTTAAGCTATTTTATATTTCGACGTCTTTATTAGACGTCAAAATTAGGAAGTCGATATATAACTAATTTTTTGTAGTGTGAAAAGAAAAAGGCAAAATTCGTTTGGAAGAAAATGGTATCTCTCACGAGTGCAACCCACGTACAGCGTAAAAAAAAGAAAGTTTCTTGGTTAGAATTGGCACGGTGCTCGTTGACAAAACATTATATTTACCTCTTTCTGTTGACTTTTTAATTTCCCCAGTCAAACTCCAATAACACTGTGTGTGTTTCACCAACTTTGCAATAAAAGGCATCATCGCATACAGGAACTGCTTTAATTTCCGTGCTGGATGCCCCCATTATAGCAAACCCGCACTCCCGTCACCGGGCAAGCCGATACTCCCAACCTCTCTGCCGTCCACCGGCTCCTTCGGTTGAACGGCTTGGGCCTCACTCATCAGACGGCTGTGATCGCTCCATGGCGCCGCTCCCCGCCCGCCAAACAGGGATGCTTTTTATTCCTCATCCTTGCTTCCTCGAAAGTGAGGAAAAACATAAATGACGTACTCGAACTCGAAGCCATAAATATTTTGAAATAGATAATAGGAAGCAGCAAGATGTTCGCATAAAAAGAGGACTTTGTACGCACCGATTATCTTGCTTGTGATTGGATCGCAGATGGCGAGAGAGGGGCTCAACTGTCGATGGACGAATCACAAGCACGGTAAAAATAACGAGGAGAAATAAAGCAACAAATATAAATAAAAACATCGAGAATAAGATAATAATGAGAACCGAGGATAGACGAACTCTATTAATTAACCTTCCTTCTGTGGACGTAGAACGGTAGGAAACTTGGGGCCCATCTATTGTATCTAATAATAAGGAAGGTACAGTCCGGGTAGATATTGACTACTCTTTCAAAATGAGGAGATCCTTCGCGGTGTTCCCCTTGTCTCTCGGTTGCTTTTTAATAGTTTAATTCCCGTTTTTTTTTCCTTCTGTTTTTTTTACTTGACAAGCTTCTATTTGCCTTCCGCGAAGGCGATCGATCAAGGGAGGAGAGGGGCGACGGAAGAGGGAATTCGTGCGAAGAGCGAAGCGCGATCCCTTTTCCCTCCTTCCCCCGCCATTTCGTGGTCTCGATCCTACCGCGGGTAGTCGATTCGTGAGTCCAAATTGGGGCCGGCGGCGGGTGATGAGGTGATTCTGGGATCTCTTCGCTAGAATCGAACAGCAGGATGTCCGTAGAGTTGGTGCCCTGCCGGCGGTGGAGTCTCCATCGGGTACCGAAGTTGTAGAACATCTTGTTCTTCCTCGTTTTGACACCGCAAGCTGCCGCGATGGAGGTAGATACCTCGATGTCAATTGATCCCAACCGCGATTCGTCCTCGGAGAACCACCACGATGGATTGGCAGAGCTATCGATGCCGGAGACTCCGGCGGCGGGGCAGGTGCAATCCGTCTTGGTGGGCCCGAGACCCGCGCCGACGTACAGGGTAGTGAACGCGAACATCGAGAAGAAGGATGACGGGCCTGGGTGCCGTTGTGGGCACACGCTATCGGCCGTTCCGGCCGTTGGAGAGGAGGGAACTCCTGGCTACATCGGCCTGCGGCTTATACTGTTTGGTGGTGCGACGGCGCTTGAGGGCAATTCGGCAGCACCGCCGTCCCCCACGGGAAGTGCTGGAATTCGTATGTGATCTTCTCAATTCTCAACTTCTATAGGGATACAAGTTTATAGCTGAACTGAATTCTTTTTATTTATTTATTTACTAGAGTGTTCATCAGTGACGATAGTAGTCCTCTCATTGGTAGATTTAGGGATTTGGATTTTTTTTGAACTCTGTGAAGTTCGCCTAGAGATTCATGTAACAATGGAAAGTGAGTCAATCGTTCTAGGCTACTATGTATATGAATTGATTTGCATTGTTTGTTTTACTTAATTGTCATGATTTTGTTCTTGACAGGTCTGGCAGGTGCAACTGCAGATGTTCATTGTTATGATGTTCTTTCAAATAAATGGACAAGGTAATATGGTTGTTAAACTGATATTTTGGTTATACTCTATGCTTATAATTTGAAATTTTTTCAGATGATGGTGTTTTATTAAAAACAAAGCAACAATTTTAGAGGGGAAACATTTTCTTACAGTTATTTCTCTAGTATGATGGTTTTGCTGTTATGTGTTATCAGGTTGACACCTCTAGGGGAACCACCGTCACCTCGGGCTGCACATGTTGCAACTGCTGTAGGGACTATGGTTGTAATTCAGGTAGCCTTAATATTTGATATTTTGATAGCCAAGTAGTTTATTTTTCCTCATGTAGGTAAGACATTATAGACTAAGATTTTATTTTCCAGTAAAATCTGAAGGCCATTTAAGGACAAGATCTTAAAGGCAATATGTCTTTTGGTGATTATATTCAGGGTGGAATAGGCCCTACGGGCTTGTCAACCGAGGATCTTCATGTTCTGGACTTGACACAACAGAGGCCACGATGGCATAGGTTATCATCAAATATAAGCAACTATCTTTGTTATGGTGTTTTACCTTGTTGTTGTCAAGCTGATGTAATGTATTCATAATTATAGAGTTGTTGTTCAAGGACCTGGGCCAGGACCACGTTACGGTCATGTTATGGCTTTGGTTGGACAAAGGTTTCTTTTAACAATTGGTGGAAATGATGGTAGGTTTGCGCAGATATATTCCAAAATAATATACATTTCTGCATTTTTTTCAATTATGTGGATATGATTGATGAAAAAAATAGAAATTTTTTAGGTAAGCGTCCTTTAGCTGATGTTTGGGCTCTAGATACTGCTGCCAAACCCTATGAATGGAGGAAATTGGAACCTGAGGGTGAAGGTCCACCTCCATGCATGTAAGTAATTGAAAGTTTAATTTATCAAATTAGGTTGCTTTTAAATTATTGTGTTCCATGGAGATAATATGGTTATGCCTTCTATCTGCACTCCTAGTTTACAGTGCTTTATTTATGTACTAATCCAGAACAATGTGGTAACATGGCAATATTACTTTTTCGGGTGATCAGTTCCTACTTAATACTCTCTTTGTATGCTTGTTTCTTGATCTCGACTGTCCTACAGGTTTTTCAATGCTTCATAAATATCATGAAATCAAAATGTAAGGCATGACCATGAGCATATGCTTATATTCTCATGAAAGAGTCACCATCTGTAGATATCTTGGTCTGTGGTGTTCTAGATGTATTCAACATGTAAGTTGTTCTTTTGTGTCTAGAAGAAAGTGATAAAGCACATCAGATGGACATGTACAAGTTTGATCTTATCATAGTTTTTTTATCCTGAATTAAACAATAGTTGAGGAAAACGTAGAATCTATCTCATTGAGGAAACTAGTACTTCTACCATTATTCATGAAACCATTCTAGGTTTTTCCTCCTTATGTTGTCCTGTTCAGAATCTTAATTGCGCGGTATGGATTTATAGGTTTCTGGTTAAGTCAGGATTTTACACGGGAGCATTTTGTTCAAGCAGAGCTACTAGGATTTCTGCTTTAAAAGGAGGAACTTGTAGAATTTTCTTGAAGAATTATTAAAAATATGGTGTAAGAAAAACTTATTATTAAATAAAACCTTTTTGATCAGTTACTTAACCTTTTTTCAAGGTGCAACTGAATGAGGTAGAATAATATTGGCTGCCTTACTATGGGGAAGAGATAATATTTTTCCACTGTTATCAATATTGTTGTAGAGGGTTGCGACAAAAATTATCACGGAAAATAGTCTGCCTTTGATACCAAATAATAGAATATGACCCTCCCTATTAAGGTACTTTCTTTTGAAGAGAATAGGCCACCTAAAGAAGAATCAAGGAAAGAGAGATAGTGTTTGCTGCCTTCAAAGAGACCTTGATCAGGGATGGCTCTGCTGTTGGGCTTCAGAAGGTTCGGACGTAGAACAGAGCTTTGTTCAGTGGACATGTTAAAAGAACTGGAGGTGAGGAGTGTTTCTTCTTCCTTATGATGGCTGGTTCTTGTTTCTAAATAATAATTATAGAGAGAGAGAGAGTCGGAGAGGGGGAGAGAAAGGAAGAGTGAAGAGAAAGGTTTAGATGTTGAGAGAGATACGATTTGTAGAAAAATGCTACAACTCCCCTTCCATATTTATGAATGGAAGTAGACAATCGAGGTAATGCACATGTTGTTTGATTGAGTTTGCCCACCTTGTAGACAATCGAGAAATCACCCAACAATTTTGAAATCCTGTGCTGTTGTGGTCTTGTGACAACATGCTCGTCAAGTAAGAACTAAGGGAATACTGATATGTTCTTACAATGAATTTGGCGCCCCGTAGGTATGGTTTCTAATGTTGAATAAGTTTGATAGGCCGATTAGTTCTATCTTGTAGGCTGGAAGATGACGGTGCTTCTGAGCAAGGGGGCAACTGTTATATGCTATAGGAGTATAGGTTGGCCTTCTTGTTGTAGGGCTACGACGATGCTGTTTTTCATTGTGTCGCATTCAATAATGAAAGGTTGGGAGAAATTGGGAAGTGCTAATACTGGGGCTGATGTCAAGACCTTCTTGAGTTGGTCGAAAGCAGGGTCCGCCACGTTGCTCCACAAGAAAGAATTCTTCTTTAAGAGGGCTGTGAAAAGAGTTGCAATAGTGTCGTAATCTCTTATGATTTTACAATAATAACTTGTCAAAGCCAAGAAGCTATGGAGCGCACTGGTCGTTTGTGGAATTGACCAGGCTGCGATAACTTGGAGTTTGGAGGGATCAGTAGCAACCCCTTCCTTGGAAATAACATGGTCCAAATTACTAAATGAATTAGATGCAAAAGTCAAAGATACACTATGATTGTTTGACAAAGAAGTGAAGAACTGCTGTTAGTGAAGGAGATTGTGAAGATAGATGGTATGATAGATGAGAATATCGTCGAAAAAACAAGGACAAAACGACACAGTTGTGGCCGAAAGATGTCATTCATAAAGGCCCGAAAGTGGAACGAAAGACCCAAAGGATTACCAAAAAATTTATCATGGCCATGATGTGTGTGGAGTGCCATCTTTAATGTCGTCGGAATGCATTTGGATTTGATGAGAAGCCGCTTACAAATCCAGTTTGGTGAAGAAGATGGAGCAATGAAGTTCATCTAAAAGTTCATTGATGACCGGAATATATTTATCCTTTACTGTTAACGCATTCAAAGCCTGGTAGTTGATGCAAAATTGCCAACTTCCATTGGTCTTTTTGACAAGAAGCACAGGAGCGGAGAAAGGGGATGAAATGCGGCAAATTAGGCCTTGTAAGATAGCTTCATACTGTTTTCGGGTCTCCTCTTTTTGTAAGAATGGATACCTGTATGGACACACTACCACAGGTGCAGTTGCTGGTTGTAATCAGATGTGGCGCTCATGGTGGAGAATAGGGGGCAGCCTGTGTGGTTTTGAAAAAACGTCAGCATACTTTTGAATGGCAGCAGCAATTTTGAAGAAATGGTGGAGGAAGGATGGATGGAATGCAGGCTGCTTATGGTGGAATGAAGCTCTTGTTCATGTAGATGTACTGTGCGTCCATTCATGGTGAATTTCAATAAGAGGGCATCAAAGTCCCAACTCCCATGCAATCTGGCCTAGTGTTTGCAGTCACTCTATACCAAGCACAATGTCAAATCCTCCAAGAGGAACCATGAAAATTTCCGCATTTATCTCCTATGCTTTGAGCCAAATCACCAAAGATTCTTCAACCTTGACACTAGTTAATTGTAAGCCATTTGCTATAACCACTGTGATATGATGATGACAAATTAAAGGAAGTTGTAATTTGCAGGAGAAGTGGCTGCTAATGAAATTGAGAGAGCTGCTCGATTGAATGAGAATACTTATGGGGCACTCTTCAATTCTTCTTATGATCTTCATGGTTTGTCATTGCCGAACACACTAAACCTTGATCTTCATGGTTTGTTTTCAGTTCTTGTGCATCAACTGCACCCTCTTCTTCATCTCCTTCATCTTCTACAATCTGAATTGAGAAGTGCTTTGTCGTCGCAATGAAAACAAAGGCCTGGAGCTCGGCAGGCTGCCATCTCTGAGTTTGAGAGCGTGTGGACAGGCAATGGCCGCACTGGAGATGATGTTGAAGGACCGTGGATTGGAGGAAAGGCTGACCGTAGTGGTAGCTGCAATGTTGTTTGATTTGGTGGAAGATATTGCTATTCAAATTGGCGCAATAAACTCGTAGTGCGAAGATGATCCATCGGCTGGAGTGCCTTCACATGTACCTTGTTTTAAACCACTGATAACCATGGCTGTTAAGTACTGGTCGGGTAGGTGTTTGTCTTGGGGTAGCAAGCATTTGAATTCTCACTATTAATCTGCAATGGTTTTGGTTTGAACCTAATTGGTCATATCTCCAAATTCACTTCCTTGGTAAGGAGTGGCCATGTCAAGCCCGGGTGGCGGCCTCTGAAATGACATAACTATGTTTGGGCTTCCCCATCCAAGATAAACGATACCATTTGGATCCGCTCTCGATGAGAAACTTGATGATTACAAAAATAGTATTGTCAACATGAGAGCCATGAGGGGGATCACCAGTGCCATCAACTTGAGGGAACTCGAAGGGTGCTATAAAACCTCGAGGAGGAAGGCCGAGGATGGAGTCTTTTGCTGTCCCCCATTAAATATGGGCTCGTGTTCATGTCCGGTGGCAGCCGTTGATGGGCAGCGTGCTCTTCAGTCATGAAGGTCGGTCGTGTGGCTGGACTGCTGGATTCTTCGTATGCACGTGTAATACCTGAACTCCCTCTAATTCTTTGGAGATAGCCTCAAGTTTTGCAGCAAGCAGTTCACATTCTTGAGCGCCATCAATCTGATCTTGTGCTCGACCCTCTTGCATGGTTTTTAAAAGCATGAGGAGCTGTTGTTGGAAATCCTCGCCATTGTACGAGGCTCTAGAGAGAGAGAGAGAGCAGTAGACTAAAGTGTCTTTAATAGGTAAAAGAGAATTTAGTATTCAAGTATGGTTCCTGTGGGGAATGTTGGTGAGTTGTTTTCAGTGAAAACAAAACTGTTCATGATTGCTGAATAAATATGTATATGGATTATCATGCTAA
Source organism: Canna indica (assembly GCA_034359265.1). Lineage (NCBI taxonomy): Eukaryota > Viridiplantae > Streptophyta > Magnoliopsida > Zingiberales > Cannaceae > Canna > Canna indica. The sequence goes on from CP136893.1 coordinate 45,339,065, forward strand.
ACCTATAACAGATCGCTAGTAGACTAAAGTGTCTTTAATAGGTAAAAGAGAAGTTAGTATTCAAGTACACTTCCCGTGGGAAATGTTGGTAAGTTGTTTTCAGTGAAACAAATTTGGGAAAAGTGGGAAAATTTTCTAATATTTCCACAAAACAAAAAACTTCCCCTTGCTTTCCAATTTCCTTTTCTAGTTTCTATGCTAAAAAGTGAAAAATGTCCTTGTTGTGTAACCTTGATTGTGATAATAATTCTTGTCAATTTATCATCAATTTATTCGACGGATGTGACTATTTTAGGTGCTTTTAAACATGTAGACATTGTTTTGCTAGGTCTTTTTGCAAGGATTAGTATGACAAATTTTGACATGGATTCCTCTCCTTATGTGTAAGGTTTTCAACTCTGGTCAATTGAAGCACTGATGTTCTAGAAAGTGATTTTTAGTTGTAAAAAGTAAATACATTCAATTGTTAAAAGTTAAACCTTATAACTTCTTTTTGTTTAGGTATGCTACTGCTAGTGCACGCTCTGATGGTCTTCTCCTGCTTTGTGGGGGAAGAGATGCAAGTAGTGTGGTAAGTGAAAGAAGTTGTTTTTTATTTAAGGCATAGAATGCTTTTATTTAAGTGAAAGTAGTGTGGTAAGTGTGGGGAAATCTGTCTTAATGTATTAGCCAGCACTTCATTTTGGAAAGTAGATTGCACTGAATATTGCAAAGGGTTATAGGTTTGAAGTCCTTCACAATCTAGGCATGTCATTTTTTGGTATAAAGATCAAGTTAGTTTCACCCCAACTCTTTGGAAGGTAAAAAGTACAATGGGATTAATTAAGTAAAAGCTTTATCATAGGACCAGGACTCTTGCCTCTAACCATTGAATTGAGAGCACTCAAATCTCATTCAAATTAAAAAGCTTAACAAGGTGATGATGACAAGAGTCAGGAATAAGTAAATCAGTTCAAAGTAGGTAAATCAGAAATAACTTCGTTATCCCTTGCCCAAATATATTTAATCCTATTTTCAAAAACATTGGGAAGAAGCTAACAACATAATTACGAATCCCAATCGCCTCCCCAATTTCTCTGATAGTGTTAATCCTTTTTTTTGACCAGTTTGCGAAAAAAAAGGAAGTATTTTTATTTTCATTCTCAACCCAACTTGATTTAGCTCACCATTTAAGATGAATCTGTTTGTCAACAACTAGGAGTTAGGAACTTAGGATAATATTTGAAAAGGACCTCAAAGCAAAGTTAGGAACTTAGGATAATATTTGAAAGGGACCTCAAGCTTTGCAGATTTTGCCACTGTTTTCTAAACCCTGAGAATCTTTTATTTTGAAGGATTGTTGATAAAGAGCAAGTTTTTCTCTAGCTCTCAAATTGCCAACAAAAATTCTGTCTGAGCAGAGTTGAGAATCTTGCAGAGAAATAAGATTAGCAGAAATATTATTGAGTGAACCATTATAAGGCATAGTGTTCTAAGATGTAGCAATCACATCCTTGTGGTCATTATCATGGTTTAAAATACCGATACCGGTCATCATCTCGGTGGATGACCGGTACCGGTACGTACCGATACGTACCGATACCGTACCGTACCGTACCGACCCGGTACGAAAATTGCATACCGAGGCTTTTTTTTTTTTTTTTTTTTTTTTGATTTTGCTGCTAAAAATAACTCCGCCCGGTATCATAGCTCTTACCGCCCGGTATTTGCTAAATACCGGAGCATACCGGGTGGTATTTATCGGTATACCGGTATTTTTAAAGTACCGGGCGGTATAGCTCGGTATGATAGCAAATACCGCCCGGTATTTGATAAATACCGGGGATACCGGGCGGTATTTACCGAGATACCCGGTATTTATCCATACCGGGTATCTCGTATATGGGTTTTTTCAAAAACCGGTAAATACCATCCGGGCGGTATTTTTTGAATGTATTTATTGTAGCATCATTGTAGAGGGACATCCACAATTTATATTAGCAAGTGCTCTGTCCACTCTAGCTGTATCCTAGCACAAATTCGCCTATATTATTAAAACAAGTATGTCTAGGGTCATATTAATCCAAATAAAAAGTTGAGCATTAAGTAATAAATCTCTGGAAAGAATCTGTAGAGAAGTTCACATAAACAATCTCTACCACCTTTTCTCTCATCAGAAGACACAATGCAATTAAAATCACCATGCAGATACTCAGGAAATTATCCATAGGTCGCTTACCAGGACTTCTCCGAAGATCATGTCTATCAGATAGATGATTGCTAGCATATATGCTAGAAAGAATCAAATGCTTGCTGTTAGCAACATTCCAAATTGTTAGAATAGTCTCACATGGGTTAGTCTCTCATGTCTGACCTAATAACTTAATTCCGTTTGATCCTTTCCACTTAACTAAAGCAATAATAACAACATGAATTTTTGAAAATGACTTTCTTTTAAAAACTGTTGTGGCCACATCAAAATAGTACCTTCAAACCTGTTATAGTTAGGACCAAAATCACCAGCCCAGACTCTACCAAAACTTTTGAAAAATCAATAGAAGCAGAATTCCCAAGTTAAGTTTCATGCAGAAGCATACAAGTACATCTATGAACAGACAAAATATGTTTGAGGTGAATTCAGGAATTCTTTTTTCCTGCACGTTTAATATTCCAGGCCAAAAAACAGTCATTGTACTGAGTTGGAGGGCCAAGACCTTTGACCTTGTGACAATGGTCCTCTTAAATGTGATTATCTTTATAAAGACAAGACAACAAACTTATGGGATTGACTATGCATTACTGATATAGTAGTATTCGTGTTATTTAGATATACTTTTGTAACTATGCGTGATTGATTAGTAGTATTTTTGTTAATTCTGTAGCCTATATCAAGTGCATATGGCCTTGCAAAACATAGGGATGGGCGTTGGGAGTGGGCTATAGCTCCTGGTGTCTCTCCATCTCCAAGATATCAGCATGCAGCTGTGAGATTTTTTTCTTCTTCCATTTTTTCTTCAGTTCATTAAATATTAATGCTTACATCATGCTTCGTCTTCTTATGCTAAGAATTACTATTTTGTTAGGTTTTTGTTAATGCAAGGCTCCATGTGTCGGGAGGGGCTCTTGGTGGTGGACGTATGGTAGATGACTCTTCAAGCATTGCTGGTACATTCTGCTTATACTGACTGTAAATAAATGGTGCAATTTCATATTTTGATTGTTTGATTATTAGTAGTTCAAAGTTAGAACAACCATTGATTGGATTTATGCAAATGAATAGTTTGAACATCCATTCTTTTCATTGTTTGCTTAGAAATAGATGAGAGCCAGCAAACTATAGGCAACCTTGTAATTTTAAAAATTCTGTAAGTTTGAAATAATTCTTTAGGAGTTAAAATAATAGGATAACAAGCAATCAACAATAATGAGTAGTTGAGACCCAAGCATAACTAATAGAGATACTAAGATCTAGATGCAATACATTATGAATTTAAATATATGGATAGAGTCATTATCAGTTAACTGTCATAAGATCAAATTATAGAGAATAAGCTTTCATTATATGGTTGCTTATCTAAAGGTTATTCTGTAACACATTAGAGATGGAGGTTCTCTATACTCATCTCCCTGTGTATGCTACTATGCTCTATGCCATGGTTTCAAATACCATACCGCACCGCCCGGTACGGCCGGTATTTACCGGTTTTTCAAAAAACTAGTATACGAGATACCCAGTATTGGGCGATACCGGGTATCTCAGTAAATACCGCCCGGTATGAGCGGTATTTATCAAATACGCCCATACCGGGTGGTATTTGATGTCATACCTGGCGGTATTGCCCGGTATGACGTAACGGCTCTTGAAAAGAGCTGTTGTTACAGTGGCATATAGCCGTTGGGGCCGGATTTAAAATATTGTATTCATGTATTTGATATTTGAATCTTAAATTTAAGTATTTCTCGATCAATTATGTGTTATTGGAGTTATTTTTAACAACAAAACCAAAAAAAAATAATTTATTTTTTGGCCGGTATGCTTTTTTCGTACCGGCCCGTACCGACACTATGGTACAGTACCGGTATATACCGGTACCGGTCACTGACCGAGATCGGTACCGGTACTGGTATTTTCCTTATTAATACCTTCATTTCTCTCTCCATCATCCATGTGGAACCTTCTAAGCTGCATAGTTTCTTAATCTATCTATTTGGCAGGTTAATATGCTAATTGCATATCTATTTCTCATTATAGCCTTTTTTTTAATTTAGCTTGATCCACTGTGCTTGCTCCCCTCTTCCTTTCAGCTCTGCTTCTGCTGTAACTCTGTCAATATTTACTTAGATTTGCCAATTCTGGTTTATCTATAGATTATAATGATGAAGTTTCTTCTGCTTAGTGCTTATTGAACATCAACAGGGAAGACCGATGGGGAGAAGTATGTAGAAAAACAGAATGGGAGGATAGGAAGTAGGGAGAATAAAAAGATTTATGCAAGGTTGTCGGATAGAATAAGGGTAATGAGATTGGGGGAGGTTCCTTGGTGGTAGCTGATTTTGTTGAGTACTTGAATGAAGTTGGCATTTTGAAATCTTATACTTCAGGGAGTTTTGAGTACTTTTGAAGGAAAGTTTGGAAATCTTGCCTTTAAATGCTAGACTTCCATTTGTTTTTCTTCTTTTTTCATCGTTGTACTCCTCTGGAAATATTTTTCACTAATAAATTTATGGTGGATTCCCTCTATCTTTACCCCCCTCAGAAAAAATTTTCTTTCACAGAGATGTGGATGCCATCCAGACACTTGAAAGGCTCCTATTACCTTTTTTAGATAAGATTATCTTAGGATACTTGCTTAAACTTTAATGAAAGCTACACAGAACATTGAATTAAAACTAAATTCTACTTGTTTTGACCAAGGTATGAAGTAGTGGTCTTACGACTAGACTTGTTCTTGCGCTAGATCAGTAGCTATTGTATCAGCCAAACCCACAATTAGTATGATGCAAAGCTAGGTGTTTTCGACATGCTAGGGAACAACTCCAAAACAATTTTTTAAATATCTCCTCAATCCTATTTCATGTAAAACACCAATAGATTGAGTATTTCTATGTCTAAATGCTTTTAGCATTGAATAAAACAAAGCCTTCCTTAAAAACCAATAGATTAAGTATAGTTCTAGCCAGCTAAAGTGTGTTATGTCCTATTTGTTTATACTAGCTGCAGTACCCGCTTTTTGCACGATTAACTTGTAATTTTAAAAATAAAAAAGAATGAAATTGAAGGTTATATTTTAATATATGTTTATATACAAATAGAATAGTCTACCAAAAAAAATTCTGATGTTTTTCATATTTTGTAATATAAATTTAATTTAAAATTATATAAATTTAATTTAAAATTATATAAATTTAATTTTAGAACTAAATTTTATAATTTTAGAAAATGGTTATTTAAAATTTCAATTGTAAATTAATTTACAATTTAAATTGTAAATTAAATTTTATCTATAATTTAGTAATCTTAATAATTTAAATAAAAAATTTAGAATTAAATAATTGTATGCCTAGATTTTTCAAGAATAAGTTACTATATATTTTTAATATATTATTATATATAAATAGAATAGTCTGCCGGTTTTTTTTGATATTTTCACATTTTGTAACATAATTTTAATTTGAAATTATATAAATTTAAATTTAAAACTATTTTTATATTTCTAGAAAAAATAATTATTTTAAACTTCAATTATAAATTAATTTTTATTTTTAATTTTAAGTTAAATTTGTAACAATAATTTAATATTCATAATAAATAAAATTAAAATTTTTAAAATTAAATATTTCTATACCTATATTTTCAGAAATAAGTTACAATATTATTATCATATTATAAAAAAATATATTTTTGATAATAAAAACCAATAGTAAGATATTTAAATTAAATTACAATTTTAAATAATAATGTATAAACATACCACAAAGTAATATAAAAAATAAAAAATCAATAAGATATAAATCTAAAAGTGGTAACAATCTTTTTATATAATGATATTAATTTGTTTCAAAATGTATACATCTTCAAAGTAAAAATTTTTGAATAAAAATTTAAACTTATAAGTATAGATAATTAATTAAAAATAAGAAATTTGAAATAATTTTTTTTTTTTCAAAAATAAAGGAAAAATGATATTTCATAAATACAAAAGTAATATAAAAAATAATTATATATATTAAAAAATTAATTTATATAGATTTCAATGATCAAAAATTAAAAAAATACAAAAATAATAATATTTTTATGGATAAAATCAAATATAATATAAATATAAGATAACATAATGAAAAAAATAGAAAATAAAATATTTAAATTGTTCTAACCTACATAAATTTCTTTGGTTTTGAAATACTATTTTTCATTAAGAAACCCAAAAAAATGATATTTCAAAACCCAAAAACTAATATAAAAAATGTCAATAAATAAAAAATATTTACAATTATTATTCAAAAGAAATAAATTAAAAATTAAAAATATTAAAATAGGTGCATATAGAGAAAATAAGTGGAGTAAAAGCTTTTATTCCAAATTTAAGTGGAATAAAAATTTGGGAGGAAAAGATTTAGGCAGAAAAAATTTAGGTGGGGAAAGTGGCAAAAATTTGAGGGGAGGGAGTTTAGGCGGGAATGATATGTTGCTTATATATATATAAGAAATTTGAAATTATTTAAGTTTTTTAAAAAATAAAAAAATGATATATCATAAACACAAAAGTAATATAAAAAATCATTATATACATTAAAAATTTAATTTATGTGAATTTCAATGATAAAAAAAATTAAAAATACAAAAATAATAAGATTTTTATGGATAAAAATCAAATATAATATATGTATAAGATAATAAGTTGAAAATAAATAAATAAAAAAGATATTTGAATTATTCTAAAGTACATAATTTTTTTTTATTTTGAAATACTATTTTTCAATAACAAACCCAAAAAGTAATATTTCAAAACTAAAAAACTAATATAAAAAACTTCAATAAATACAAAATATTTACAATTATTATTCAAAAAATAAAAAATAAAAAATATCAAAATAGGTGCATATAGAGAAAATAAGTGGGGTAAAAAATTTTATTACGAATTTAAGTGGGTAAAAAATTGGGAGGAAAAACTTAGGTGAGGAAAGTGGGAAAAATTTGAGGGGAGGGGTAAAAATAAAAATATAAGTGGGGTAAAAATAAAGATAAAAATTTGAGGAAGTGGGGGGAGTTTAGGCGGGAAAGAGTTGTTTCCTGTTTTTATATATATATAGATTCCTTGTTTTGCTTGTGCTTATTTGTGTTAGGTTGCAACAACCCAAAAGGCTGTCACCTGTTATAAGTGATGAAATTGAAAAGATTTAAACTTTTGGTATTTTTACTGTTTATATTCATGTTCTACAATGCTCGTTGATTTCTTGTCGAAGGAGTTGCAACACATATCTACTTCTTCATAAACTAAATTACTTTTCTTTAACTCTTTATTATGCAACTTCTACACGTTTTTACAGTACTTTTGTGTTCTTTGTTTGAATTAGTATTGGATACTGCTGCCGGAGTTTGGTGTGATACAAATTCTGTTGTCACAAATCCAAGGACAGGCAGATATAGTGTAGATGCTGGTGGTGGTGATGCATCTGTTGAACTAACAAGGCGTTGTAGGCATGCAGCTGCTGCAGTTGGTGATTTTATCTTTATTTATGGTGGGCTACGTGGAGGTAACAATCAAAATTGTTTTATCTGTATTACATTGCACACTCCTAGGCCTAATAACATTTTCCTCCTTTTTCTTTGCATTAAATTCTCCTTTTGAAGAAAGGACACGAAGGGGATTCAAACTCTTCCTTATTCTGCATTATAAATGCCATTGGAAATATTTTAAATTGTCATGAAAACGATGCCTTGTGGTTTGAATTTGGATGTCTTTTTGTTTTACTTAGCAAACATGGATTGTTCTTTGCTATTTTTTGTTAATGGGCATATGTTGATTGAGAAGAGCTCTGTAGGCAGTTCCATTACATCTAATTCATTTTTATGGTTGTTGACTTTTGGTTTAGAAAATGGATTATGCTCATTGCAAAAGTTGCATGCAAAAAAAATTCAATATTTAATATTTTGATACAAGTTTTGTGTCATGGTTTAAAATACCGGTATCGTATCGTACCGACACTCGTTACGGGCCTGTACAAACATGCCCGTACCAAGTGTCACGATATTTTATCATTTTATTGTTTTATTTTCATGGTGGAAAACATTGTTTTTGAACTTCAGAATAGAGTTTAAAGCTATAAAACACCATAATTTACCAAGAAATGATAAACTATGATGTTACCGAGCCATTTGGAGTCGTTGGGGAAAAGACCCTAGCCTTGGGGCCATACTGGGCAGTACTGCCCTGTAGTGGGTTGGTACCGCCTGGAATCTACGTACCAACCTGGTATCGGGCCAGTATGACCGGTACACCCTGGTATCGACTGTACCGGGGTGTACCGATACCCAATTTTCTGGAAAACCAGTAAAAACCGACCGTATCAAGCGGTACAGTTTGGTTTTTGAAACCATCCTTGGTATCACCATGTTGGTATAATTTAGGCCAAGTAACACCTCGAATCTTCATGAACAGAGTTGCTGATTACTTTCTGACGTGTTGCATTTTTCCAGGTATCATTTTGTATATTTCACATATGAAATGTTTTCTTTTAGTGGAAGGTGCCAGTATTGCTTATTTGCATAGTACATAAAATGTTAGTCTTATACTTCTGGTGTGTTTGTAGTATGGAATTAAGATTAGTTAACATTGAGTTTAAACGAGAGTCGATGAACGCATGTATCTCATTTGCGTTATCATTGCTTTTAATAGACAACTGAAAACGTGTAGGATAAGCACTAAATGTTTGATTTTGCTGGTACAATAAAATGTTTGTGGTGCAATCTTCTCTCACATGGCTTGAAATCAATTTCCTTTTTAGGGCGTATTACTATAGTTCATCACAAAAACTTTAATACCACAAGATTAGACTTTAGAAAAGACTAAAGAGTGTAGAATAAATGTTATGCTAGTATGATAGCTTGATCTGAAGATACAATGCTTAAGCTTTAATCACCAAGTTTCTTTGCAGTTCGTATGCTTAAATAAATTCCTATGCTGAAAATCGTTGTTGGTCTCTTGAAAAAAGAATCTTGGGAATAGGTAAAATCAATATCATATCATAAAATCAACAATGAAGAATGAGATATGATGATAATACAAAGATATCATTAAAGAATTATGATATATATGTATAATCCAAGGGAGATAAGATTGAAAACAATCAACAAGAAATAGTGAACTTATTGGCTTTGGTGAAATTGTATATGTGGATGGGGCATAGCTTACATTTCAATAGATCCTTTTTCTTAACTAGTAACTATCATCAAGATTTTGGAATTCCATGACAAGCAGCACATTTGTGTGATTTAAATGAACCATACTAGAAGGGTGCCAAATGCGTTAAAACATGGTCCAGCTAGTTATTAAAAGGCGCTCGGGCGCTGGCCTAGGCGCCCAAGCGAGGCGACGCGAGGCCCGAGCGCCTTAATAGTGGTTGAGGCGGGCAACTTCAATGAAGCGCCGCCTCAGGCGGCGCTTTTCTTTGGGCGCCGTGCTATTCGAGGCAGTGTATTTACTGTTGAGGCAATCCCTCGTGCTCTTAGCAGTATCAAGAAAAATAACTGTTGAGGCAATCTGCGGCTCCAAACTATTGATCATTCATGAGAGAACCGCATAATCGTTTGCCTCCCAATCAGAATATTTTTTAATATCGGCTAAGTCAGGAGGATCATCTTCAAGGTGTTTAGTCTTCTTCTGAGAACCACAGAAAACACGAAAAGCACGAGATCAGAGAATATAATTGGTACCATTAAGTTTGATAGAAGTACTTAGAGTTGCAGTTTTGGGATCCACCATAGAGTTTGACATTCTTTAAAATAAAGCAGTACCAAATGAAGCAATTGATAGGAAAAATTTCGTGTTGGAACCAAAAACCTGGAGTGCTGTAGAAACTCGGCTCAGAAATGGCTTGAAAACGGCTCGGAATTGGCTCGACTTGACTGGAGCCGGCTTGGAGCCGTTGGTCTAGAGGAGCCGGCTTGGAAAAACCGGCTTGGAGAAGTCGGCTTGGAGGAAAAAAAAGGTGACCGTCACAGAGGCGCCCGACAAAAGAGAGGGCGACGTGTCTGCCTCCTCGATCGAGCCTTTCTTTGGTTCGAGAGGCGATCAGCGCAGGAAAGCGAGAGAAGGAATCGGCGCGTCTGCAAGCGCCCTTTCTTGATTGGTGATGAGGGAGACGACGAGGACGAGAGGTGGCGTCGGAGAGGCGGTCCGGGTGCGAGAAGGCGGCGCAATCGGCGAGCTCGGTCCAGGGCCGGCGGTCCGAGAGGAAGCGGCGGACGATGGAGAGGCGATGCTGTTTGGCTTCGTGAGTGATGAAGAGAACACCCACGCGAGCATCTGCGCCGAGCCGAGAAGAATAAGATGCAGGGAGGAGCCGCGTGGAAGGCGCAGGAGAGACGCCGAACAGTAACGACGCAGGAAGAGTAAAAAAAAACGAAGAGGAAAAACTCTAGGGCTGCTCTGATACCATGTTGAGCCCCAAAGCGTATATTTCATTAATCATAGAAAAGGCCTATATATAAGCCAGAGACATAAGCTAAGCCTAGGAACAATATAAGCTAACCTACACCAACAATAAATACAATATAAAAACTATTATATTTAACATATAATATTATATATACTTTAGTATAAGCGCCTCGCTTCGCTCGGGCGACCGCCTAGCGCCTCGGGCAATATAGGACCTTAGCGCCTTGAGGTGCCTAACGCCTCGTGATAACACTGGTTTGATGTCTTATCTAGCACATCAATTGTTCACGGAACTGGCACTCGTACCCGCAAGAACATCCATGCTGTATAGCCAAAATCTGTACCTACCAATATATTTCAACTATAATGATCCACTAGGTCATATATCAACTCCATTTGTTAGTTTCAAAATTCTTGGCCCTTTTGAACTTTTTGTATGTAGTGAATTCAAGAATCTCACTCATACCTTGTCTTAGTGAATATCAGCCGAGTATTATCAACTACTATTGAAGAGACCACCTGCAACACCTCTTGTTTATTACCTCATCTCAATTAACCAGAAGCTGAGATGGTGACTGATGTGATAGGATTAGCAAAATGTTGGCAGATAAATGATATCATGATCAGGCATACTAAAACATGTTGCTTTTTGTTTGAAATGTTTGATTGCGTGCTGTTTTTATTCAAAATGTTCGTTATCATGCGTAACTGGACAGTGATAATATTTGAATGTCTTAGCTCATTGCTTTATGTTGCATATACGTTAATAAGAATGACTTTCTTACTTTGAATATGCATTCTTAAAAAATGCTAATTGTACAGTTCAGTGGTAATTACCATCAGCTGTGCATTTCAGTTGTAGCTAAACTGTTGTTTTATTGCAGGTGTGCTTCTTGACGATTTACTAGCTGCTGAAGATCTGGCTGCCGCTGAAACAACAACTGCTGCTTCCCATGCTGCTGCAGCTGCTGGAAATGTAGAAATAGGAAGAACATCAGGAAGATACACACATTCTGATGAAAGTTCAAGTGATAGTCATGAAACAGTTCCTGATGGTGCAATCGTAATGGGAAATCCTGTTGTCCCTCCTGTAAATGGTGATATTTATACTGACATAAGCACTGAAACTGCCATGCTGCAGGCACCGAGGTAGTCTATCAGTTATTAAATAGTGTTCTTACTTCTTCTAGTTTCAACCATTTTGATATAATCTCATCATGTTAGACATAAATTTCTAGTTTGCTTTTATTTAAGTCAGGTTAGATTATATGATTTGTTGCAATCTGTTACTTAGGTCTGATGTTGGTGCAGGAGATTGAGTAAAGGTGTCGATTATTTAGTTGAAGCCTCAGCAGCAGAGGCAGAGGCCATTAGTGCTACTTTAGCTGCTGCAAAAGCAAGACAAGATAATGGTGAAGTTGAGCAGTTGCCTGATAGAGATTGTAGTTCAGAGGCTACAACAAGCAGAAAACCAATGACCAGCATGGTTAGAGTACCAGATCCGTCTCAAGAAAATAATACCTCTGTTGGTGTTCGGCTTCACCATCGTGCGGTCAGTATATTAAAGTCAATATGGTAGTTTGATTTTTTGTAAAACAAAATATATTTCATGATCAAACAATGTCATCATGCGGGATCTCATGTGTCACTTTGGAATGTTTAATGACGGCCATCCTAGTTTGAGCTTGGATTTTATTATCATTGAACAAGTCATCAAGATTGGTTGACATTTTGTTGCTTTGGAATCATCAAATATACGATTTTGCTATTCTAATCCCAAGTTTGCCTCAGAAAAAAAAATGATGATTGATTATCACTCCTGTTTTCTTGAGCCTCAAAATTCAATCTGTACATCATGCAGGTGGTTATAGCTGCAGAAACAGGAGGTGCTTTGGGTGGAATGGTCAGGCAGTTTTCAATTGATCAATTTGAAAATGAAGGCAGAAGGGTCAGTTATGGCACTCCAGAGAATGCAAATGCAGCTAGGAAATTGTTAGATAGGCAAATGTCTATAAATACTGTTCCCAAAAAGGTAGAATTTATCATACAGAAAGCAAGCTATAGATTTTTCTACTTAAGTCTGGTATCTTGATAGATATTTGTTTATTTCCAAGAAACTAACATTAGCAACTTCAAACACTTATTTTTTATCTTCTAGCAATACAACCAAAATCACTTATAATAGAAGCTCAATTGAATATCTTAACCAACTCGTAAATTGTGCCTATACATGTATCTTCTATGAATTTTAAGAATTAATATCATCTTATCCATGATGTATCTTATGCTTCTCCAGGTTATAGCACATCTTTTGAAACCTCGTGGATGGAAACCCCCTGTGCAGAGGCAGTTCTTTTTAGATTGCAATGAAATTGCAGATCTATGTGATAGTGCTGAAAAAATATTTATTAGTGAGCCAAGTGTTCTGCAAATCAATGCTCCTGTCAAGATCTTTGGTGATTTACACGGTCAGTTTGGGGATCTGATGCGCTTGTTTGATGAGTATGGTGCTCCTTCAACAGCAGGGGACGTAGCGTGAGTATCCTAATTAGGTTACTTGATCTTAGGAATGATCTTTGTTAGAGAAGATTTCAGTTTGTCTGATTTAGTAAAGATCATAAGCTAATACACTTAAACAAGGTTCAATGCTTTCAGTACTGTGCATGCGTGCATATTGATATATAATTTTCTGAACATTCTCCTGCTTATTATTTTTAGGATGCACTTTGTTAATGCGCTTATTTTGTCAATTTTATTCTGCTTGCAATGCTGACTGCTTTTATGACTTCCAGCTATATTGATTACCTATTCTTGGGAGATTATGTTGATCGCGGTCAGCATAGTTTGGAGACTATTACTCTTCTTCTTGCATTGAAGGTATTATTAGGATGCTTGTATGCATCTATTGTATGCTTTAATATTTCTGTTGAAATATATGATTGTGAGATATCTTCTGTGATAAAATTAAATTGTTCATTCTTTTATTTGGTATTTGAAGGTTGAGCATCCTCATAATGTACATTTAATTCGTGGAAACCATGAGGCAGCAGATATTAATGCTCTATTTGGCTTCCGGATTGAGTGCATTGAGCGAATGGTACTTTTAGTTATCTATTGCTTTGGGTTTTTAAAAAATTCTCTCAATTAATCAGTTTCATTATCTGGAAATAGGGAGAGAGAGATGGGATCTGGGCTTGGCATCGCTTCAATCGACTTTTTAATTGGTTACCTTTATCTGCATTGATCGAGAAAAAAATTATCTGCATGCATGGTGGTATTGGCCGGTCCATTAATCATGTGGAGCAGATAGAGAACCTTCAACGTCCAATCACAATGGAGGCTGGCTCAATAGTTCTCATGGACCTTTTGTGGTCTGTATTTCAACCACAATAAGTAGCTTCTTTTCAGATATGCATTTGGGCTTCCCTGTAAATACTGAATTTCTCAATTTCCTAATTTAGGTCCGACCCCACAGAAAACGATAGTGTGGAAGGGCTAAGACCAAATGCTAGGGGTCCAGGTCTTGTTACTTTTGGGGTTAGTGTTTTTAGCTTTGAACTAATTCTTTTCTTGGTCTTTTGTTGATGTTCATGGTATCCAATCTCTATAGTTATTTTTCTACAGCCTGATCGTGTAATGGAGTTCTGCAATAACAATGACCTCCAGTTGATAATACGAGCACATGAGTGTGTGATGGATGGCTTTGAGCGCTTTGCTCAGGGACATTTAATTACTCTTTTCTCTGCAACCAATTATTGTGGTAAGAATATGTTTAATATGATTATCTTCAAATATTAATTACTCCTTCCCTGTTGAATCTCTAATTTTTCTTATGATATTGATAACATACAGGTACGGCAAATAATGCAGGTGCAATTTTAGTTTTAGGTAGAGACCTTGTGGTTGTCCCAAAACTTATTCATCCTTTACCACCTGCCATTAATTTACCTGAAACGTCACCTGAACATCATAATGAAGATACATGGATGCAGGTATTTCACTTCTACAAACCAGTTGATGTTTCTGCTGTATTAAGAACTTTCATGGAGTTCTCTATCTGATTTTTATATCGTTACCTCAATGCATCAGGAACTCAATGCTAACCGACCACCAACACCAACCAGGGGCCGGCCTCAAGCATCAAATGATCGAGGTTCTCTTGCCTGGATATAATAACAATGGGAAACTAATACTCGACCCTATTCTTTGTCTGTCTGCTGGGCTAATATGGGTGGACTTGTTTCACACACACAAAATCATATTTATTACCTTCAAGCCAAGCACAAGTTAACATTTGAACCATACCAATTTAAAAGGGGGTCAGCATGTGAACTATACTCTGAATCTGCAAATAAAAAGCTGACATCAGGATTATGAGAAAACATCATAGACATACCATATGGTTGGTTCCGTCTGTGGAGGAGAAAGCCAGTTGAATATTGCCTCATTCTATGTGAAATTATACCTGCGTATATGTAGCTGTTTGATAGATATATGAGTGCGTAAGTGGTCTTCTTTCCACAGTTTGTATTGGTAATAGGTTTCTTGTAACATGCATTCTTTTGTACCTTCAGTTCTCTTTATGAGAACACATTAGTTTTTGTAACATTGACACGATCTAGGATCCATGGGAGTCCTGTACGAGTATCAACACTTTAATCGTTGTATTGTATTTTTTTCGTTTGTGCTGCTAATACAAGTTCTGTATGTGGAACTGCACTTTTAAGGTTGACAAGAAATAATCAATTTTGTCGATTAGGAATTTGGCTGCTTGTTCTTCATATGATTCGTTAGTGGTTGATACAAATAAGTTGTCAGTGTGCATATAATTGTTTCCCTTTCAAGAATAGCAATGTGTACAAACATTTAGCTAGCGTGATTTCTTTTCGTACATGATATGCGGTTCATGAGGTAATAGATGGTTTTGATGCAACAATTGCTGAAGCTAAAAGCTAACTGGTCGGTCAATTTTATTTTTATCCTCTGAATTCATAGTACAGAGAATATGCTACCCGGTGATTACATAAAAAAAATAAAAATAAAAAATAAAATAAAATAAAATAAATAAAAATAAAAATAAAAATAAAAATAAAAATAAAAATAATACATTTATTATTATGGTCAGTTCCAGTTGCAGGCGATATTTCGATTTCTGTTTATCATGTTAAACTTACTGAAATAATTATACCATCCTCGCATTTAGGAATGTTAGAATTCACGGTGTTAAGAATAGAATAAATAGAACGAGTCTTCTTCGAAACAATTTAAACAAATGAGATTTAACACAACATGGAAGGCATGAGGTCATGAATTGAAATCTCACATGGAAGTTTTAAGAATAAATGCTCATTTTTCAGTTTTCCTGCTTTCTCGGTTTTAAATAAATAATAGTTGCCGACAATGGACAGGAAAATGGAAGAGGGCAGATGCTATGATTCTTTATCCTATATGACGATCCGTAGAAAGAAAACACTCAAAACAAATCCTTCAAACACAATCGCATGAACTCCAACAAATGATAAGCGATGGTAAATGAGATCAAATAGAAGAATGCAGTGCTCGACTCTTCTTGCTGTTTAGAGTTAGAACAATGGCGAGGACAACGACGAGGATGACGACAAGGAGGATGATGATGATGGCGATGCACGTCCACTTGCGAGTGCTTTTTTGCTGCTGCTGCTGCTGGGCGGCGTCGAGCTCTTCTGCGCCATGTCGGATGTAGGAGTGCGCGCGGCCGACGTTGCTCTCGATGTCATTCAACTGCTGTCCTTGCGCCTCCACCAGCACCGCCATGTCCACGAAAACCTGCTGGAGCTCCACCAGACTACGCTCCAGATCCGCCGTCGCATCGTGTCGCTCCCGGATCTCCGCCACCACGCCCATCACTTGCCCCCGCCCCTGCTCCTCGATTGCCCGCTGCAGAATCCGCTCCCCCTCCCCCGTCGCCACTAGCGTTTCCACCATCGCCTCGTTCGCAGCCTCCCCCATCACTGTGTAATAGCGCCGGGCCACCGTCTCTCGGTACTCTGCAGCGACCCGACGGCGGAGCTCTGCGAAGCTATCCATGGCGTCGCGGAGCTTCCCGCGGAGGGCGGCAACGATGGAGGTGCGGGCGCGGTCGGCGGAACTACCGGGCCCGCAGCCAGGGATGGCGCGGTGGGCGGCGTTGGCGCGGTCAAGGGACTCGAGGCGGAGCTTGATGAGCTTGGCCTTCTTGAGGGCAAGGGCGACGTCGGCGTCCATGTGCGCGCCGAGGGCGTGCACCGCCGACGCATCGTGCAGGGCCTTGCCCGCTTCGTTTGACTCGCGCAGACTCTGGTGAAGCCGTTCCACCTCGCGCAGCTCGTCCTTGAGCGCCTCCACGTCCTTGAAGAACCTGTCGAGGTCGGCTCCGCCGGCAGGCGACGTGCCCGCTGCCATCTTCCCCTGCAGCAGCCGGACACGACTTCCACTGGCCAAGATGAGATGCAGAAGAGAAGAGGCCGTGATGATCAGGTGATCTTGGATTCGACCATCATGCTTTCTTTGATCGCAAGGAATTAACGAATGAATTGCATCACTGGCTATTAGTCAAAACATATGAATTTAATACGAGTTGATAAAAAAAGAATAAATATAAATTCAATTTATTAAATTTATATATACATATTTTATTCATATTCATTTCCAGTCATTCATAAAAAAATTTATCAGCCAATTTCTCGTATCAATTTTTGAATTTCTCGTATAAATTTTTAAATTTTTTCCAAAATCTAATTTTGGAAGAGGAAAATTCCCGAATCTAAATTTTGGGGTTTAAAATTTCCAAAATCGAAACCTAATAAATTTGGTACTCACTTTAATCCTGGCCTCCTGGGCCAAAGTCTCTAATCAATTAGAAGCTTTGATTAAATTTTTTAATATATATATATATATATATATATAATTTTTATAATTTTTTTTTAAAAAAATATAATAAAATTGAGATGTTAGAATCTAAAAATATATTATTAAATTCTTTAATTCATTAGAGATTTTTGCACAAAGTCTATAAAATTAAATTTAAATTAAAAATTATAAAATCCGAATATAATTTTGAGAATTAAAAACTAAACTGAACCTATATAGACTTTAGCTTAATGGTAAAATGAGTATCGAATTCATTGAATTTTGATTTTAAGAATTTTGATTTCCAAAATTCGAATACGATAATTTTTCTCTTTCAAAATTCGATTTTAAAAAATTACTGTATATTTTTTTCCTTATTTCTAATAAATTGCTGTAATATACTATATCTCAAAGAAAAGTAACATTATTTCTAATAAATAGTCTTAAAGAGCATAAATGAGAGAGACCCTGGAGGACTCAATCTTGATCTCTCTCCAGCTGGGACTGGGTCCCCCCCTATTAATTTCTTTCCCTACCTTGATTTATGTATGACAACTATAACAGTGGAGCTGGCAAACAATACCAATAAATGGGCGATCACATAATATACTAGGGATGACAAAAAAAAATCGATTTTTCGGTTAATCGGAAAGTCGGTCCGGTTTCGGATCGGTTTTCCGGTTAATCGAATCGGTTTTTACGATTTCGATTTTTATTTTTTGAAAAACCAGTTTTCGGTTTTGGTTTTGGTCCAAGAGGTAAAAAGTCCACCAGTTTCGGTTAATCGACCGGTTAGATATAATTTATTAATTTTTAATTATATATATATATATATATATATATATATATATATATATATATATATATATATATATATATATATATAATAATGATTTATAAATTATAAAACATTTTAAGAAATTAAAATTTTTTATAAAAAATTACATAAAATTATAAAAAATTATAAAAAATTATAAAAAATTATAAAAAATTATAAAAAAAATAAAAAAAATAAAAAAAATAAAAAAAATAAAAAATAAAAATAAAAATAAAAATATTAGTTTTTTGTAGAACATCATCTTCGTTCAAGTGGTTTGATTTTTTTTTCTCAATGAGAATTCGGTATTTGTTTGAATTTTTCTCTATAATTTGCATAATATTATTATGTTTGTAGGTTAAAAAATTTTATTGGTTAACCGAAAATTATCGGTTAACCGAAAATTATCGGTTAACCGAACCGAAAAAACCGAAACCGAAATAGCGGTTAACCGAAGTTAATGGATTGATTTACGGTTAATGGTTTTGAAAAACCGAAGTTAATGGATCGGTTAACCGGTCCATGCTCACCCCTATAATATACTGTTTAAAAATTAAGAGAGAATAATTGATATGATGATATGAAATCAGCCCAGAAGAAGAATAACACAAATTATGATAAAATTATATATAGCATTTTTCCGAAACTAGGATAAGGATGCAAAAATTTTGAAAACCAAAATCAGAAAGTGAATATTCTGTAAGTTGAGATATTATTATGTTCAACAATTTCTATGCAAATTGCGATGTTATTATGTACAACAGTTTCGACGAAACTCTTGAACCATGTCCAAATCTCAATGAAAAAATATTTTAATTATTTTTAAATTTTTTATATTTTATAAAACTATTTTTAGGAAAAAATACGACGAGACTCTTAGATGATGAGATTTTTTTCTCTCAATATTTTAGCAAATCTTTTGAACAAATTCAAAACTCACTCAAAATGTGTTTTAAAATGCTAACAAAGTTCTATAATTTATAAAATTGTTCTTATAAATAAAAAATAATTTGGGGAGGCTTATCAAACTAGCTGATGATGAACTTTTTGTTTGTTCAAGAGTTTTGCTCGAAACCACTATATAATTTTTTATTAAAACCATTGCTATTCCTTATAAATCTTTTGTATATTTTAAGTCTCTAATCATATTTAGAACTCCATAAATACGCCGATTTTAGAGTAAAAATCTACGAAAAATAAATTTAAAAACTAATGAACAAAAAAGGCATCGATATTTGATTAATTGAGGAATAAATCGAGGAAATTAGTGCCCCTTAAGGGTAGTCGATTTCCAGTTAACTGGCACCCCTAAAGTGTAAGTCAAATGACCTACACTTGTCACACCCCAAACTCAGGGTCACGTGATCGGAAAGGGTATACGTGCCTATACACCGTAGACTAACTTATGCACATACCAACTCACAAAAGATAGCGGAAAGAAACAACAGTCTTATTTATAAAGAGAAACAGAAACATATTTTATTAAATAATATAGTTTTTGTCAAAAAAACTAGTGCAGAATAATATGAATCAAAGAGCATCAATAATGATGTTTAAATAAAATCTGAATAAAAATATGAATGTCCCCACAGGACTACAACTCCAAAATTCCAAAACAAATGTGCATGATAAACTATTACAGATTCGACTACGACCCATAACTAGGACTGCTATGAGATCATGTAGCTCCTCACCCTCCATCTGCGCCAAGTGCTCTAGCCCACCTCACCGGTTAGACTCTGCAAAATAAAATAACGACAACGGGTGAGTTCAAAGAACTCAGTGATCGGTTCTACCAACCTCCACGAAAAAACAACATAGAGATAAGATGCGCAAAGCAAAACTTCCGACTCAAGCAGGAAAAGATCACAAGGGAGTAACAAGCTAACAGCCATCTGGCCACCACCTGCCCGAAGGCATCCAACACCCAAACGGTGAAGATCAACAGACCTAAGCCTACCATGCCCTAAGGCAACAACACATACTAGGATAATCGGGAAGGCCCTCCGAACTTATCCTAGCATAAAGAAACTCGAGAGTAATCGGGAAGGCCATCCGAATTTGCTCCATGAGGCGCATAGGGACAATCGGGTTTCGCCCATCCGAACTTACCCCTTTTAGATATCAAAGGAGTAATTGGGTAGACCCTCTGAACTTACCCCTTTAAGATATCATAGGAATAATCGGGTAGGCCCTCCAAACTTATTCCTTACAACTACCTCGGGGATAATCGGGTAGGCCATCTGAACTTATCCCACGAGGTTAACCAGAACAGTCGGAATTTGCTCAATTGAACTTGTTCAATAGATTGGGAATTAGCCAACCAATCTCCCGGGTCTAACCCGCAATCTGGCTCCTCAACGAGCCTCTCCGCCATTCACAAAGATATGGCGCGACATGACTTAAGTTAAGTCTCTCCTACGGTGTCTTAGGTGTGTTCTTATTGGAAAGTGTCTCAACACTCCAATACCCGACCCTAACTCCTAGACCCGTAATGTTATAAGTCGTGTGGTTTTATTTCATGCATAAACTTCACTTGTTGGTTAATAATAGATTATGCTGACCCTTTTGCCCAATTTTAATTATACAATTAAAATTTATATCACCAAGATTAGAGTTTTGTTTTAGGGTTTTATTTTAGATTACTATTGAGCACCAAACTGGTGCACTTGAGTCGAATCTGACTCCCAAAGTGTGTCCTATGGATCCAGACTATATTTTTTGGTCAAAATGATAGGTTACATGACTATGCTCAGTAAACTATACACACCACAACATGGATTTCAAAATCAACCCTAAATCAACAGTTCAACATATAATTTTTAGCTAAAGAATTTCCAGCACATCAAGGGAATAAATCCAAAATTTACAGAAATTAAATCCTTAATCACTCTGAAAATAGATTTATAACATTGAGACAAAATTTATAAGAATTAAATCATGTTTGTTTAGCCAAGATTAGCAAGCATCAAGATAATCTTTAAACAAGATTCCAACTTCATGATCAAGAACCCATATTAAGCACACCCATGGCTTCAAGATCAAAATCCTATTTTTATAGACATGATTGAATTCCAAAAATCATAGATTTAATTTTAAAGCATGCATAAACATTACAAGTACCTAAATTGGTAAGCAATTCAAGGTATAGATTCTATGATAAACAAAAACCTTCGTTTAGGCATTTCATCGAACATGCACCTTGAGGGCACCCTCTTCTTCCACCTTGGCCGAGCACCCCTAGGGTATTCCTAGGGCTGCTGAGCCACAAAAGAGGAATCCTCAGGTTCCCTTCCACAAGTTGACACAATATTTAGCGATCAAAGCCCACGATTTGAGGAAAAACACAAGAATCAAGAACAACACCTAAATCAGATCAAGAACACGAGGAAACCCGAGAAAGGAGGGGTAAAACCACTCACCTAAATAGGAAGAAAATTTAGAGGAGAAATCCCGATCGACGGCCTTCGAATTCGGCCCCAAGAGGTGGCGGCTCGGCTCCACCAAGAGAGAGAGGGGGCGGCGGTTCCTCCTCAAGCTGCCGGCTCTAAGAAGAGGAAGAAGAGGTGCCGGCTTGGCTCCAAGGAGAGGGGAAGAGAGAGAAAGGAAGGGAGGGGAGGGAGAGAGGCTCGGCAGTTGGCTTGGGGGCGACGACTCCAAGGAAGAGGAAGAGGGGAGAGGGGTGGCTCGGCTTGGCTAGGCGGCTCCTCTCTCTACGCGGCTTGTGCGGCTCCAATAGGAAGCCGCAAGCCCTAGGGGGGAATTTTATAATCCCTTGCCCTCCTCTTCAATCCTAACCTTCATTTACCCGCATCCGTCTCAACCCGGATCCAAACCCACTAACCTCTCAACCCGCTAACCCAACTAAGCTTAATTAATCATATTCTAATCCCATGGCAAATTACAAGCAACAACCACATGCACATCCAGACATCACATAATTAAACAATCATGCATTGAACTTAAATAAATTCATCCAATCAAGGAAAGAAACTACAAAATCAAATTCCTACTCACCCGAGCTCACAAGCTCGCACCGGATGATGAGTCGACTCGGCTCAACCTCGAACTAGTCCGCTAGGCTGGCAAACACCCACAATAAATGGAATTTAGAATTAATATCTAGGATATTACAACACTAGAGGGGGGGGATGAATAGTGTGTTTACTAAAAACTTAAGCCTAATTTGATTCTAATCATTTCTAAAGTTACTTAAGCAAAACACAATATGAGTTAATTACGTGAGAAAGCAAATGATAAGCAATTTAAGCAAGCACAAATAATAAAGTAATGCACACACTATAATTTGTAGTGGTTCGACTCCAATGCCTACTCCATTACCTCAACACCCCGCTTAGGGAAACTCAACTTAGTTTTACTAGATTAATTTATTTCCTTATAATGAAGAATTTACACTGGAGAATCTTCGCTTTCAATTCGAAGATAATTCCACACCCGGGAGTGTCCGCCTTTCTACCGAAAGCACTCTCCCACCTCAAAACCTAAAGGATAACAATGTAAGTCGAATGACCTGCACTAGAGGAGGGGGGTGAATAGTGTGCTTGCTAAAAATTTAACCTAATTCAATTTTAATCGATTCTTGATTACTTAGGTTAATTCTCAATTCAACTAGATCAACAAGTGCAGAAGCGATAAATGAATCAATTAAATACAAGTAACCACACAAACACAATGACAATGCAAACAAATAGATTTATAGTGGTTCAGCCCCAATGCTTACTCCACTATCCAAGCACTCCGCTTAGGATTTCCAAACTTAGTTTTACTAGATTAAAGTGGTTTCTTACAATGAGGACATTTTCATCGAAAAGTCTCCGCTCTCACACCAAAGGCACTTCCTCACCTAGAAGTCTCCGCCTTCCTACCGAGAGCACTCTCACACCTCAAACCCTAAAGACAACACACTAAGCCTAGTAAACTAACAACACCGGTGGATTTAGGCCTCTACACCAAGGCAACCACCAAACTCAAGATCTACACACTAGATCTTTTCAAACTCGAGTAACGATGAAATAAATACCAAAAATACAATAACAAATGGAGCGATAAACAAAACAAATTATATTTAGCTCCAATACAAGTTCCCTAGTACTCTTGATGCATTTGGATGATGAATCAATGAAGAGTGAAAGCTCAATCAAGGTTTCTTTATGAAACTAGAGTTTCCTCAAGAATGGCTCAAGAAAAGCTTGCAAATGATCATAAGATGGCTCAATGGAATATTAGATGGGTAAGGAACGCTCTCTTGGGAGTTTATATAGAGATCCCAAGGGTAGGGGCTCAAAAAGAGCCATTCAAAGGATCTAAAAAGATCCGTTGGGACTTTAGGTCGACCCTCGGGCGACCCTCAGGTGGCCGAGATTTGGCTGAGGGTTAGACGAACAGGTTTTGGAAAATTTCTAGAACCCTTTTGGTCGACCCTCGGGCTACCATTGGTCGACCGAGATTCGACCGATATCCTGCAGTTTTGGCATCTTGCTGATTTTTTTGGTTTCCTGATTATTCACAAGTCTTATTTAACACTTTAAAACATAAATATTAAATAAGGATTACCCTCCATTTGGATTCAATAAAAACATGTAAAAAATCAAAATCCTTAAGAATCAAAATCTAACTTTTGGGGTCTAGTACAAATTTACGAAAATTAGAAATTTTATAATCTCTCATGTTAAATATGGATAGGTTAAATGTTTCCAAAAAATCCTTGAAAATAAGTCTTTAACTTGATTTTACCTAAGGAACAATTACAGGGACTTTTGGTACTAAGGAGATGTCTAAATTATATAGTCCTCCAAGAAGCTCCTTAGGCTTAGAGAATTTCTGGGCTGTTTTCCAATTTTCCTAGTTTTTATGTTTTGGGGTTCGGGTTTCGATTTTTGGATTTCTTCGCATCATATAAAGGATATATGTAAGACCCGAAGTTTCCTAACATAAAAATCTATTTTTGGTGCAGCAGATCAGGAGTTAGTCGAGTCGAGCCGTGGAATCACCTCGAGTAGAAGTATAACTCGGCTTATGAAGTTTAATTGGTTAAATGAACATTTCCTTCTTAAGCATTAGATGTCCTATTTGAGTCGAGTTCAAATCGGGTATGCGGATCGAATCGGGGTTTGAATCGGACTTGGATTGAGTCGAGTAGGGGCTAAGTCATTAAGGAGGGCATATAAGTCATTTGTAGATGAGGGAATAAAATCCCTCATCTGTAGCCGTGCGGCTCATCCCTGGAGCCGCACGCAGCCAGAGAAAGAGAGGGAGGAGGGGAAGTCTTGGGTCGGCACCGGAAAGATCGAGACCGTCATCGTTCATCCTTTCTTCTTCCTCAATCAAGGTGAGTGGTTAGATTTTGGATTTAATGGTGAGGCGGGTGGCCGAATCAACTAGGGTGCTAGATCGAGTTTTTCTCGTTGTTCATGTCGATTCATGGTATTTCTTCGATCTCTCCGCTGTTTTTAACCATTGATGTATTAGATTTGATTTAATGTACGGATTTTGATGTTCTAAGGACCGGCCGAGTAGAGGGAAAAGGGGAAAGGTCATACTGAAAATTTCCCCAATTCCCTCGCTTGGTTTAAACCCCTTAGATCGGTTAAATTTAAACTCATGTAGATTTGGGATTCAATCGATGTAGTGGACGATCAAGATTCCTTCTCCTTAGTGCCTTGAGGGCTTGGCCGAGCAAGGGGGAACCTTGTTCAAGGTTCGGCTGAGCAAGATGGGGCAAAAGATTGATCTAATTGTTAGGGTTCATGTTCAAAAACCCCTCTCCTCCTACCCTTGTAGGCTCGGCTGAGCATGGCATGCCCTGCTCAAGGTTCAGCCGAGTCAAGAAGGGGGAAAGGTGACCGGAGGGAACTAACCTTCATACTTGGAAATATTGGAGACGCTAAGAAACGAGGGTCACCTCGATTGACAAGTAGAACTAAGATGAGAATTAGGTAAGACATCAATTAAGGAAAACTACAACCCTAGTGCATATATGTATATATACACATAGCGACATTAAGAGGTAGCAATTATTTCCAAGTTTTTCTCTATCAATTAGTAATATTAGTAATGAATTGCCATGATAGATTTAATGTTACATTGCTGGAATTTTATGATTAAATGCAGAATTTAATTATTTTCTTGTTGCAATCATGCGGTTATTCATGGTAATAGTTGTAGGTTAGCTTTCTTATAACCTATGGGTTGTGGAATGTATATACTTGGACATCCTACACTTATGACATGTAGCTCACACTAGCAAATGTAGCATTTGACGTTAAATGACTAGTAGGAAACTCTAAGGAATGTTTTACTTATGGAAACTCAACTTTAGACAAGCTAGGTCTCACACCTAAGGAACAACCAGTGAGTAATAGTGTGTGGATGGTAAGGCTCGGATAGTCAAAATAAGGAAACTTTAGGACACTTTGCTCGTGTGATGTGATTGTGATGGTTAGCCGAGAAGCATGGATAGTCGAAATGACTAATGCTTGACTCGGCCAGTGATTTGGGTCTTGAGATCGCACTAGCGGGCTCGCAAGTTGTCAGACCCCAGTTGGGTGGGACTAGCTATCAGTAACCCAGTAGGTGTTCGGAGACTAGCAGACCATCCTAGTCGATGGCCTGGAGATTGCTCTGATTTGCTTATGTGTTATGTAGGTCATATGGCCAGAATATTACTATCATTGTGTGGTAGGGCTGGTTAGAGCCGAACCAATAGTTCATGAGCAGCCCCTAGTGGCCGGGTGCCATTTTGCTTGGTTGGGCTGCTATGACTGGTTACATGACTGTATGGTCTATACAGGATGACCCTTGGGGTCGATTGTCGTATTAGGACTAGATTAGATCCCTACTTTATATTTGCTGACTTATATACATATGATTATTGGGGATTTATGTGGAGGTTCGGAAGAACCGCTCATCGAGTCCTATGTGAACTCACGGTTTATTTCTCTTGTTTTACAGAGCCCGATCAGTGAGTTGAGGCTTGGAGTCATGGTGCCGCTAGAGGGTAGGCAGTGGTGTAGATCTCGTAGCAGCGTCCAGTAGTCATAGTCTAGATGTCTAGGACTATTGTATCTCATACATTGAGAGTTGTCACTGAGTTTCTAGGGGACTGCTACGAAGTATGCATGGAGCTGGGGTGCTCATCGGAGGCAGCTACCCGTATGGTCGGACTTCAGATGAGGGGACCGACAAAGGTATGGTTGCATACTTGGAGGGTTCGCAGGGCAGCAGGCACACCGCTCCCACATGGGAGGATTTTAGGACGGCTGTGGAAGAACAGTACTTGCTAATGAGTGTTCGCGACAAGCGGGCCTAGGACTTTGAGATGCTGCGTCAGGCTGGTGGCATGTCAGTGTCAGAGTATGAGATGAAGTTCAACCATCTTTCAAAATATCATCCGACCATAATGGCATCTGAGACCGCTAGGGTCAAGAGGTATGTTGGGGGCTTGAGGCCTCAGGTTGGCAAGCTCATCCACTATACCGAGGATTCCACTCTTGCCCGGGTAGTGGATGAAGCCCTTGAGAAGAAAGCTTTGGTCTCGTTCGAGAGGAATGATGGGCTGACCAAGAAGAAATTTCGGCCGCAAGGATCTGGGGGTCGACCGTGGCATTCAGAGGGGGCGGTGACCGCCGCAGACCACCACCAGAGCCGAGGCCAGAATGGTAGCCGGGGCCGTGGGGGCCCAGGGTCTGGATCAGTAAGGCCGACAGGATCAGGAGGTACTTCTCAGAAGGTTGAGGTGCTGCAATGTGGCAGCTGCAATCGGAGGCACTGGGGGGCCTGTCTTGGCTGTACGGATGCCTGCTATAAATGCGGTCGGGTCGGGCACTTCAAGAAGGATTGCCCAGAGAGAGTTGATCAGAAATTCGAGCAGTCAAAAGGAAAGACACCTATGTCAGTGGGGTCAATGGCTCAGAGAGGGCAGATGCAGAATAGGGGGCCGCAGGCTAGCCATACAGAGAGACCATCTTCCTGGGTGTTCGCTATGAACCGTGATGGGGCAGAGGCGTCTAAGGCAGTGGTAACAGGTACTATTTTAGTAAATTCATTTACTGCTTATGTTTTGTTTGATTCGGGTGTCACACACTCATTTGTATCTATCGAGTTTGCTGCTAGGTTTCCAATGGCACCTTCCTTGCTTGATGTGCCATTTGTGGTGTCAATGCCCACAGGCGATACCATAATAGCCGAATCAATCTTCTGGGACTGCGAGGTGATCATCTGCGGTCATGCATTGAGAGCAGAATTGACACTCTTGCCAATGCTTGAACTCGAGGTCATACTTGGCATGGACTGGCTGGCAGAGCACTTTGCGTATGTTGATTGCCAGGCTAAGATTATCACATTCAGTAAGTTCGGGTTGCCACAGTTCACCTTCCAGGGAGATGGAGGGGGTGAGCCCATGGGAATCATTTAAGCTCTTAAGGCTCGCAAATTGCTGTCGGGCGGCTGTTAGTCCTTCTTGGTCTTCGTATCGGTGGCCGAGGAAAGGGGGGACACGACCCAGGAGATTAGTGAAACTCTGGTGATCCGTGAGTTCCCCGATGTTTTCCCAGAAGAATTGCCCGGATTGCTGCCTAAGAGAGAAATCGAGTTCTGCATTGAATTGCAGCTCGGGGCAGCACCGATCTCCATCCCACCTTACAGGATGGCGCCGGCTGAACTTCGCGAGTTAAAGACGCAGTTGCAGAAATTGCTAGACTTGGGCTTCATTCGCCCAAGTGTGTCCCCATGGGGTGCTCCAGTCCTATTTGTGAAGAAAAAGGACGGGTCCATGCGCATGTCCATTGACTATAGGCAGCTCAACAAGGTGACAATCAAAAATCGTTACCCGCTGCCTAGAATTGATGACTTGTTCGACCAGTTGCAGGGGGCGCAGTGGTTCTCAAAGATTGATTTGAGGTCTGGATATCATCAGCTGAGAATCCGAGACCATGACGTACCCAAGACCCGCTACGGCCATTATAAGTTCCTGGTGGTGTCATTTGGATTGACTAACGCCCCTGCGGCCTTTATGGACGACATCCTAGTGTATTCCAAGAGCAAGGAGGAGCACTCTGAGCATTTGAAATTGGTCTTGGAGACCCTCAGAAAACATCAGTTGTACGCCAAATTCACCAAGTGTGAGTTTTGGTTAGAAAGCGTGGGATTCCTAGGTCATATAGTGTCCAAGGAAGGAATAAGTGTGGACCCCGCCAAGATAGAGGCAGTAAAGGACTGGAAGCGGCCGGCCAGTGTGACTGAAGTCCGCAGTTTCTTGGGGTTAGCCGAGTATTACAGAAAGTTTGTAGAGAATTTTTCAAAAATTGCAGCCCCTCTGACTCGGTTAACCCAGAAGAAGGTCAAATTTGAGTGGGACTAGAAGTGTGAGGAGAGCTTCCTGAAACTCAATGAATGCCTAACGTCAGCACCAATTTTGGCCGTACCTTCTGGCTCAGGAGAATTTGTGGTATACTATGACGCCTCTCGGGTTGGCCTAGGCTGTGTCCTGATGCAATATGACAGGGTTATTGCCTATGTGTCTCGTCAGTTGAAAGTGCATGAAAAGAATTATCCAGCACATGATTTGGAACTGGCGGTGGTAGTGTTCGCTTTGAAGCTATGACGTCACTACTTGTACGGTGAGGCTTGTGAGATTATACCGACCACAAAAGTCTCCAAACTTGCTCACCTAAAAGGAGCTCAATTTAAGGCAAAGAAGATGGCTTGAACTCCTGAAAGATTATGATTGTACCATCTTGTATCACCCCGGGAAGGTCAATGTGGTGGCAGACGCGCTGAGCAAAAAGTCCATTGGCAGCCTATCCCACTTGGCTATCGGGAGAAGGCCGCTAGTGCGAGACTTGACACTATGCTTGGATGGGGTAGCAATTTTAGCAGTGTCAGCGTCGGGTGCCCTAGTGATGCACCTGCGGGTACAATCCACACTGGTGGGTATGTTGCATGCCGCGCAGGGAGAGGACGTCTTTTGTGCACTGACGAAGGACTTAGTGTAGAGAGGCGATGCAGAGAATGGATTCAGGTTGGACTCAGAGGGTGTGCTGAGGTTCAGAGACCGAATCATGGTGCCTGATATGGCAGAGGTGCGCAGGCAAGTCCTGGAGCTGGGTCATCGTTCCACTGATACGATGCATCCGGGAGCCACCAAAATGTACTGAGATTTAAGGCAGCTTTACTGGTGGTAGGGCATGAAAAGGGAGGTTGTAGAGTTCGTATCCAAGTGTTTGGTCTGCCAGCAAGTAAAGGCCAAACACTTGAAGCCTGCGGGGCTGTTGCGAAACCTAGAGGTCCCCGAGTGGAAGTGAGAGAAGATCACCATGGATCTAGTGACAGGGTTGCCTAAGTCAAGAGGCGGTTTTGACTCTATCGAGGTGGTGGTTGACAGATTGACAAAGACCACCCATTTCATACTCGTCAAGACAACCTTTTCTACGGAGCAGTACGCCAAACTATTCTTGGATAGGATTGTGTCATACCATAGTACCCCAGTGATGATCATATCCGATCGCGGTACCCAGTTCACAGCCCGGTTTTGGCAGTCCTTCCAGGAAGGCTTGGGTACCCAGGTGCGCTTCAGCATAGCTTTCCATTCGCAGACGGACGGGTAGTCATAGAGGACCATCCAAACCTTGGATGATATGCTGAGGGCATGCGTCCTGGATATGGTCGGCGGTTGGGAGAAACACCTACCATTGATCGAGTTCGCCTACAACAATAGCTATCACAGTAGCATTGACATGGCTCCTTTCAAGGCCTTGTATGGGCGGCGGTGTAGGTCTCCTGTGGGCTGGTTTGAGGCCGGAGAATCGCTCATGGTGGGTGCTGATATGGTTGAGGAAGCGGTAGAGAAGGTGAAAATTATAAAGGAAAAATTATTGGCGGCTCAGAGTCATCAGAAAATGTATGCTGACAAGAAGGCCAGAGAACTGGAGTTTGCAGAAGGCGACCTGGTGTTTCTAAAGGTGTCCCCCATGAAGGGGGTAGTTCGGTTTGGAAAGAAAGGAAAGGTGAGCCCCAGGTCTATTGGGCCTTTCCCCGTCCTCCGGCGAAGGGGTGCCATAGCTTATGAGCTGGCCTTGCCTCCTGGAATGAGCAGGGTACACCCGATTTTTCATGTATCCATGCTCAGGCGATATGTAAGAGATGATTCACATGTGATCGAACCTTCTTCTATCGAAGTGGATTCAGCTGTCTCATTCGAGGAAAGGCCGGTGGAGATCCTCGACCGCCAAATTAGGAAGCTGAGGTCCAAAGAAATCCCCCTAGTGAAAGTTAGATGGGAGCACCACTCCGGACAAGAAGCCACTTGGGAGGTAGAGCGAGACATGAGAGAGCGCTACCCTTCCTTGTTTGGAGAACCGGTAAGTCTTTATAATTCATCAAATTTCGATGACAAATTTCCCTTAAGGGCGAAAAGTTGTAAGACCCGAAGTTTCCTAATATAAAAATCTATTTTTGGTGCAGCACACCGATTCAAGAGTTAGTCGGGTCGAGTCGTGGAATCGCCTCGAGTAGAAGGTATAACTCGGCTTATGAAGTTTAATTGGTTAAATGAACATTTCCTTCTTAAGCATTAGATGTCCTATTTGAGTCGAGTTCAAATCGGGTATGCGGATCGAATCGGGGCCCTATCGGACTCGGATTGAGTCGAGTAGGGGCTAAGTCATTAAGGAGAACATATAGGTCATTTGTAGACGAGGGAATAAAATCCCTCATATGCAGCCGTGCGGCTCATCCTTGGAGCCGCACGCAGCCCGAAAAAGAGAGGGAGGAGGGGAAGTCTTGGGTCAGCGCCGGAATCGTGTCGCCGTCGGAAAGATCGAGATCGCCATCGTTCATCCTTTCTTCTTCCTCAATCAAGGTGAGTGGTTAGATTTTGGATTTCATAGTGAGGCGGGTGGCCAAACCAACTAGGGTGCTAGATCGAAGGTTTTTCTCGTTGTTCACGTCGATTCGTGGTATTTCTTCGATCTCTCCGCTATTTTTAACCATTGATGTATTTGATTTGATTTAAATGTCCAGATTTTGATGTTCTAAGGACCGGCCGAGTAGAAGGAAAAGGGGAAAGGTCATGCCGAAAATTTCCCCAATTCCCTCGCTTGGTTTAAACCCCTTAGATCGGTTAAATTTAAACTCATGTAGATTTGGGATTCAATTGATGTAGTGGACGATCAAGATTCCTTCTCCCTAGTGCTTTGAGGGCTCGGCCGAGCAAGGGGGAACCTTGTTCAAGGTTCAGCCGAGCAAGATGGGGGAAAAGCTTGATCTAGAATTTAACAATGATAGGTCACAAGTTTAATTGCTAGGGTTCATGGTCAAAAACCCCTCTCCTGCTACCCTTGTAGGCTCGGCCGAGCAAGGCATGCCCTGCTCAAGGTTCGTCCGAGTCAAGAAGGGGGAAAGGTGACCAGAGGTAACTAACCTTCATACTTGGAAATATTGGAGACACTAGGAAACGAGGGTCACCTCGATTGACAAGTAGAACTAAGATGAGAATTTGGTAAGACATCAATTAAGGAAAACTACAACCCTAGTGCATATATGTATATATACACATAGCAACATTAAGAGGTAGCAATTATTTCCAAGTTTTTCTCTATCAATTACTAATATTAGTAATGAATTGCCATGATATATTTAATGTTACCTTGCTGGAATTTTATGATTAAATGCAGAATTTAATTATTTTCTTGTTGCAATCATGCGGTTATTCATGGTAATAGTTATAGGTTAACTTCCTTATAACCTATGGGTTGTGGAATGTATATTCTTGGACATGCTACACTTATGACATATAGCTCACACTAGCAAATGTAGCATTTGACGTTAAATGACTAGTAGGAAACTCCAAGGTACGTTTTACTTATGGAAACTCAACTGTAGACAAGCTAGGTCTCACACCTAAGGAACAACCAGTGAGTAATAGTGTGCGGATGGTAAGGCTCGGGATAAAGGGTTGAGCACGGGTGGACGCCCGGGATTTTAAATAAGAAAACTTTAGGACACTTTTCTTGTGTGATGTGATTGTGATGGTTAGCCGAGAAGCATGGATAGTCGAAATGACTAATGCTTGACTCGACCAGTGATTTGGGTCTTGAGATCGCACTAGCGGGCCCGCAAATTGTCAGACCCCAGTTGGGTGGGACTAGCTATCAGTCGACGGCCTGGAGATTTCTATGATTTGCTTATGTGTTATGTAGGTCGTACGGCCAGAATATTACTATCATTGTGTGGTAGGGCTGGTTAGAGCCGAACCAATAGTTCATGAGCAGGCCCTAGTGGTCGGGTGCCATTTTGCTTGGTTGGGCTGCTATGACTAGTTACATGACTGTATGGTCTATACAGGATGACCCTTGGGGTCAGTTGTCGTATAAGGATTAGATTAGATCCCTACTTTATATTTGCTGACTTATATACATATAATTATTGGGGATTTATATAGAGGTTTGGAAGAACCGCTCACTAAGTCCCATGTTGACTCACAATTTATTTCTCTTATTTTGCAGAGCCCGATCAATGAGTTGAGGCTTGGAGTCATGATGCAGCTGGAGGGCAGGCAGTGATGTAGATCTCGTAGCGCTGTCCAGTAGTCATAGTCTAGATGTCTAGGATTGTTGTTTTTCATACATTGAGAGTTGTCTATTTGAAACATGTATTCGACTTTAAATTCGAGTTGTTTCATATTGTGGTTGATGTTTCACAACTTTTCCTTTTTATAAAAATTGTGAACCTTCTCTAAAATTTAAATAAAACTGCATCGTTCTTTTTATTTACGTGCTTCTAGTTTCTCGTCAGTAAGTGTATGCAGTAGGCTTCAGGGTAGGACATAGACCATGGCCGGTCACACGACCTTAAGTTGGGGTGTGACAATATGTATATAATCTATACCAAGGTTGTTAAACTTGAGAGTTTAAGTAAACTCGTGGAGCCTCCATAAACTCGACTCGTAAACTCGTAAGAGTTTACCTTATATTAAAAAATATTTTAAAAAAATATTATGCTAAAAAGTATAATCTAATAGAACTTGAAATCCATAATTAAGTAGTTCAACTCCATAATAAAGCACACAAAGATAAAATATAAGAGTATAAGTTTAATCCATACATAATGAAGCATTCCAAGTCTATAATAAAGCACACATAATGACTCAACGATAAAATATAAAAGTACAAGTTCATTCCATAATAATTATCATCAAAATGAGTTCACCCGAGTTTACCCACGAATTTGACAGAGTTTATGCGAGTTTAGCGAGTTTTCCCCGAGTTCACTCGAGTTTACCCAGAAACGAGTTTGGGTGCGAGTCAGCTCGATTTTGATACATGGTATCATAATATCGTTCGAGTTTATGAGTTGACTCACGATTTTGATAACCATGATCTAGACACTCTAGACCTAGACTCAACCTTTTCGGTGAATTCCGAGTGTCGATGAGCGTCCTTGTCGATTTTTCTGATATATCCGATCAGGGACATCACGTGCAAACCGCTATGGAGTATAAAAATATTTTTCCACGAAAATCATTTCCATATTTGTTATCATCAAAACTGAGATTAAGACAAAGTTTGAAAACCTTAGGCCAACAATCTCCCCCCTTTTTAATGATGACAAACACCCTTAAAAAAATATTTTCACTTAATGATAAAGAATATCAAGCATGAGATATCTCCCCTATCAACATGCATATCTAGATAAAATTACCCCCCCTATATTTTCTTTCCTTTACCTATATTTTTCTAGAGAAGTAAACTAAGGTCAAAGTTGGGACTTGAAAACAAGTTTTCATGGAAACTTGCAAAGTCAACCAACCCAAGGGTAGAGGTGGCAATGGGCCGTGTCTGGGCCGACCCAGGCCCGGCCACCTTCGGGCCGTGCCAGGCACGACCCAAAAATCGAAGGGGAGGCCTAGCCCGGGCCTAAGCCCGCCCCTTCGGGCTTGAGCTTGGCTTGGGCCGACCTGAAATATTGAAAACTATAACATATGGTTGGTGGTGAGATTCAAATCGCCAACCTTTACCATTAATTGTGGTGAGCTTACCACTACACTATAACTCATTACCTATTTTTTTCATCTTTACCGAGTAAAGTAAATAATGCAAAGCCTGCCTGCCTACTAGGCTAGTGCAGACCAAGCTAGGCCTAGGTTGAACCAGGCCAAGCTTGGCCCACGTGCCCAAGGGGGTGAGCCTAGCCCACCACTTGGGAATAAATGAGTCGTGCTTGACCCGACCTGATATTCTTCGGGCCGGGTCAAGCACGACCCAGAATTAGGTCGAGCCCATGGGCAGGCCCGGCCCATTGCCACCTCTAGGTGAAGGTCCAAGGGATGAAAACAATATATCCATTGTGAAACAAATCAATACATGATATAAAAGAAATCTAAGTCTAGTAATTATGTATCCAATTCAAGTATTGACATATTCAAGTATAGGTCAAAATATCAAAATAATTTTAGAAATGATTTTTCACGAGTCAAAATGAGAATGATATCAAAAACATAATTCTAACATCATACTTGAAGTCTCACTCGAAGATTTCGAATAAAAAGCAGAGTATCGGAAAAATGAGTTCTTGATGGAAACGATACATATTTCTGAAATGAACTTCGAAAATCAATGATATTAAATCACAATCTTCATGAAAATTTCTAAAATTTTTAATCGAGAAACTAGATTTTTCAATGAAGATGCAGTTCAAGAATTAGACACAAATGATTTTTCTACATTTTTCTAAAAATAACCGAACATGAATATTAGTTATAACACTTCCAGATTACATTCAAACTTTCAAGATACCAAGATATGGTTATGAAAAGCATGTATATCAAGTTTGAGATGAAAATAATGCCATTTGGTCAATATTTCAACTTAGCATGTTTTCATTCAAAATAGGCAAGTTATTATGAAATTTGCTAAGTATCAAATTTTGTCAATTACTCATGGTTTTTCAAGTTTAAACATATGGACACCTAACTTGAGTAAATCTAAGCATGTTCCTCAATTATGGATTGAAAATGAGACCTCTAAGTCAATTTGTTGACTTGGGTCAACTTGGTTCAAAAGAGGTTATCATGTAATGGCCTCTATGTCATTTTACATATCCATATGAATTTTCATTCTATATGCATGGAAACATGTCATACCTATGTCTAAACATATTTATCAAGTTTGGACCTAAATTGAAGTCTCTAAGTGAATTTGTTGATTTAGGTCAACTCTACTCAACTTTAAATCTTCTAAAGTGAACTTGTTATCAATTTATCTATTTGCACATGATTTTTCAATTTTAACACATGGAAGCAAATCATGAGTTTATATAAACATGTTCATCAAGTTTTGTCTTTATAATGAAGTCTCTAATAATGAATTTTAACCTAGTCCAATTTCATTCAACACCATGATAGCATGAAATGGCATAAATATCAAAATTTTATCTACATATGAGATTTCAATCATTTATCATGCATAATCAATCATGAGCATAGAGAAACCATTTGATCAAGAATATTGAGGTGTTGAACAAGAATTTGCCAAAATGAAAACCATACCTCATTTTTTGAGAATTTCCATTTTTATTTTCATTTTCCTTTAGCCTTCCAAATTTACCATTTTATCAACTTGCAAGTAGGCTTCATTAGTATCATAATGAAATCATAGACTAATTAGCAAATTAACATACTAATTAGCAAAGAGAGATAATCAATTATCGATATCAAAGTTTACTTTGCTAAATAGTTTAAATTCGTTTGAAAATAAAATCTAGTGATACCAAAACGAATTTTAAGAGATCACAAGTGAAATATAAACAAAAACATGATCTCCAACCCTTCCCATTGGTTGAAAATCGAAAGGCCACAATAAGCCTACGATTTAGAACCGCAAGGTCACTTAGGCCCATTATAGGCCACATAGGTTTTCGAAGAGACCGGAAATCAAAATAAAAAATCATTTTCATAACACCATATTGAGAGCGATAAAACTAAACCGAATCATGTATAGTATCATAAACTTCAACTAAAGTAAATCAATGTTAGTTAGAAGATGATACCAAAGTATTTTGATGACAACTTTACCTAAGGCATCAAGGTAGCTTGAAGTTGTAACCATGGGAGGATTCTTCATTCAAGACCATGGTCAACTTCAACTCTTCACTTTCCTTTACCCTTGTGTGGTAGTTCCCCTTACAAGAGAGCATGAAACCTTGGTACCCAAATGGCTTTGGGTCCTTGAGGGTGAGTGGCCTAGGAATCAAAAGTGTCCTAGCTACACTTGGATTTCTTCTAAAAGCACAATCATATATCGCATGGCCAAAGATACCACAACAAAAATAATTTCCAATAATTTTTTTTCTTTTCATTCTTAGTATGGACATGAGGTTTAAAGCTAGAATGCCTAGCATGTGTATGAGCATAAGCATTCTTAGATGCAACATTCTTATTTCTAAAATTCTTAGGCGAGGAAACATTTGCAAGTTCATTTACTCTGCTACTCAAGAATGTGATTGAGATTTCAACAAACAATTTTCATTTTTTAAAATCTCATTTTCCATTTTGAAATCATTTGAAAAATCCTTACCTTTAATTTTTAAACTATTTTACAAGCTCTAATTTTCATTTCTAATTTTGGAATTCTTATTTAATAATTTATCAATTCAATCTCTAACTCTTTGTTTCTGTTTTTCAAGTCTTTAGTTTCAACATTTAAATCATGGCAAGAATCAAGTGTACTAGTATTCAATTTCTCATTTTCTAATTCATGCACAAGAGAACTAAGCCTAGAATTTTCCTTTTTCATTTTCTTGATTTCCTTATTCTTTTTCATAAGCAATTCATACATTTTTCTACATTCATCAACTAGCTCTTCATATGACATGTTAAATGAGCTTGAATTGCTAGAATCACTATTTCGACAAGAAGTTGATCAATTTTCCTCATCCTCAAGTCCCATGAGGCAAAGTTTGGAAGTGGCTTCATCATCATGGTACAAAGAAGCTCCACATGGATCCAAGGAGGTCCTTGAAGAAATCTTCTTCCTTTTCCCATTTTTTACAAGTGAATGGGATTTTTTCTTGATGTTCCCCTTCTCTTTGCAAAACTAGCATGCCACCTTCATTTTTCGGTCTTTTGAATTGCTTCTCTGACTAGAAGCACTAATGACATCAAAACCGAGGTTAGTACTAGGGGGATGACCATTGTCATGACCGCCCTCAACACATGTAGTGAGTTCTTCGATTTTGGCAAAATCATATAACTTATTCAAGCAAGCCTATAAATCATAAGCTGATCTACTATGCATGACTTTTTCGAAAATTTCATTTGGCAATGTACAATATATGACATTCATAGCTTGTGCATTCAATTTAAACAAATCAATCTCATTTTGAGTCCATGCATGCATATGTAAAATACATGTAAACGTTGAGTCTTTAGAAATGTGTACATTCTTCCCTTCTAAAGACCAAAGCTAAACTCGTCGAACCTAGGAGGTGTAGAAACTACCGACTCTAGTGTCATTCTAGGATCGAGACTAGATGTAGATGAGATGATGAAATCTCAATCCATGACCCGCTCTGATACCAAATGTAAATCGAATGACCTACACTAAAGGGAGGGGGGAGATAGTGTGTTCGCTAAAAACTTAACCTAATTCGATTTTAATCAATTCTTGATTACTTAAGTTAATTCTTAATTCAACTAGATCAATAAGTGCGGAAGCAATAAATGAATCAATTAAACACAAGTAACCACACAAGTACAATGACAATGCAAACAAAGAGATTTATAGTGGTTCGACCCTAATGCCTACTCCACTACCCAAGCACCCCGCTTAGGATTTCCAAACTTACCTTTACTAGATTAAAGTATTTCCTAACAACATCATCAAGTGGATGTGAGAGGAATTGGTCAACCCTCTTGCTCATACATACGAAGCCGCGCAACCATCTTTCATACGTCTGATTAGATATCGAAGTTGGTGTATGTTCATTAATTACAACTTGTGGCTTCGTATGCGGATGATACAAATCGAAGAGAGAGACGATGTGCGCAGATAGATCCTTTCAATGCTGAGTTCATCCAAAGCGAGTTGGCGCCTCTGATGGATTGGTGGAGCGCAATGGAGAACGATCAACCTCTTATTGATGAACCAAGCGATCCACCTCGACCTTCACTAGTCGTACTTGATGCAATCGAGTCGGAGAGCCAACAAGACACATATAGCCAACAATTTTGAGAGGGACATGAGGCTTGCTCCCTCTCAACGAATGCATTCTCAATCGAGGCGATGATCTGAGTCCAACTCCCCATCTTCCTAATCACAATTAGCTTCTCAAAGGGAAAGAAGAGGGCCACACCATCACCATTGAGAGGTGTAAAAAACAAAGGAAAACAACCAATGGTGAAGGATGATGATGATGATGGTGATGCCTCCATCCATAGTAGTAGCAGCACACTATGGAAAACAACCAATGGAGATGATGATGATGATGATGACGATGACGATGACGATGACGATAATAACGACGGTGATGGCAACGACGATGATGACAACGACGACGACGATGATGATGATGATTGTTCCTGCTTGAGGATCAGAGTAGTCTGGTTCGATGAGGTGTCTCTCCTGGTCAGGTGCAACTCCGGTGAGGGGAACCAACAAAAGATAGTTCGACACTAAGTCAGTAGGTATTCGAGGTGGAGGTAGTGAAATTGGAACTTAGGTTACCTGAGGAGTGACATGTCTGTATTTATTGCAGGTGGAGGTGATGACACCGCTCGATAATCTTGCAGGATATTGCTCAGAATGTGTCGAGACTGATCCTGGAGATAGTGGGCTTGTAATGGCGTATCCTTCATGATTAAGGAGGATGTGGATATCATTGTATGGTCGGGTGAAGCCCCCAGGCAGAGCCATTAGGTCTGGCTCGAATTAGGTTCAGGAGTGTGGGGCACTGCTGGGTCTGATCCAACCGAGCCCAAAAGTACTAGTCCAGTCCACAACCATCGAGCTCGGTCAGAGTCTACAGGACTACGTGCCAAGCTCTAAGTGATGCTGGCTTACGACCTCGACTGATTGGGAGGACATCGGCTAAGTCATTGTCACGTGCAGGGCATGGAACCTCTTAAGTGCTCTTCCAGATGCTCGCCACCTGTATGGTAAATATAGCTTGACAACATAGTAATTATGAATAAAGATTTAATAAGTGGTTTATGAGGCGTTGAGCGTCAATTGTGAACTGACGGGACATGATTTCGTTTGTGAAGAAGTGGAGTCGTCCATCAAAGTGACAGTTCTTGTTTTGGGCCTATAAGTAGCCCCTTGCATGTTGCATGTGTTGGAAATCATAGAGTGGGAGGTGTCAAAGGTTACTGTCCCTCCAGGGGTCATTTTTGACTTGGTGGCAAATGGTTCGTTGGTCATCGTGGATTCGAACCGTAGGGCTTAAAAAGGAAAGTGGGAGGCAGAGTTTCGATCGTGAGTCTGCTTCGTCGGGCTTACGACGAAGCGGTCTCCGTGGTACATGCGCCGAGGGAGGCATCGTGCTTCTTTGCTGGCTGGAATCTTGTCCATGATTCTATGTTAGTAGAGCTGGGGCTCTCACTTCCCTCCTCCTTGCCCGTCGGAAAGATCGAGATCGCCATCGATCATCCTTTCTTCTTCCTCAATCAAGGTGAGTGGTTAGATTTTGGATTTCATGGTGAGGCGGGTGGCCGAACCAACTAGGGTGTTAGATCGAAGGTTTTTCTCGTAATTCATGTCGATTCATGGTATTTCTTCGATCTCTCCGTTGTTTTTAACCATTGATGTATTAGATTTGATTAAATGCTGGATTTTGATGTTCTAAGGACCGGCCGAGTAGAGGGAAAAGGGGAAAGGTCATGCCGAAATTTTCCCCAATTCCCTCGCATGGTTTAAACCCCTTTAGATCGGTTAAATTTAAACTCACGTAGATTTGGGATTCAATCGATGTAGTGGATGATCAAGATTCCTTCTCCCTAGTGCCTTGAGGGCTCGGCCGAGCAAGGGGCCGAGCAAGATGGGGGAAAAGCTTGATCTAGAATTTAACAATGGTAGGTCACAAGTTTAATTTTTAGGGTTCATGGTCAAAAACCCCTCTCCTCCTAACCTTGTAGGCTCGGCCGAGCAAGGCATGCCCTGCTAAAGGTTCGACCGAGTCAAGAAGGGGGAAAGGTGACCGGAGGGAACTAACCTTCATACTTGGAAATATTGGGGAAACTAGGAAATGAGGGTCACCTCGATTGACAAGTAGAACTAAGATGAGAATTAGGTAAGACATCAATTAAGGAAAACTACAACCCTAGTGCATATATGTATATATACACATAGCGACATTAAGAGGTAGCAATTATTTCCATGTTTTTCTCTATCAATTACTAATATTAGTAATGAATTGCCATGATAGTGATTGAGTCGGATTCGGGCCCCGATTCGGTTTGCATACCCGATTTGAACTCAACTCAAATAGGACATCTAATGCTTAAGAAGGAAATGTTCATTTAACCAATTAAACTTCATAAGCCGAGTTATACCTTCTACTCGAGGCGATTCCATGGCTCGACCCGACTATCACCTGATCCGGTGCGCTACACCAAAAATAGATTTTTATATTAGGAAACTTCGGGTCTTACAACCTTCCCCCTTAAGGGAAATTCGTCCTCAAATTTTGATGAATTATAAAGACATACCGGTTCTCCAAACAAGGAAGGGTAGCGCTCTCTCATGTCTCGCTCTACCTACCTAGTGGCTTTTTGTTCGGAGTGGTGCTCCCATCTAACTTTCACCAGGGGGATTTCTTTGGACCTCAACTTCCTAATTTGGCGGTCGAGGATCTCCATCGGCCTTTCCTTGAATGAGACAGCCGAATCCACTTCGATAGAAGAAGGTTCGATCACATGGAAATCATCTCTTACATATCGCCTGAGCATGGATACATGAAAAATTGAGTGTACCCTGCTCATTCCAAGAGGCAAGGCCAGCTCATAAGATACGGCACCCCTTCGCCGGAGGATGGGGAAAGGCCCAATAAACCTGGGGACACCTTTCCCTTCTTTCCAAACCGAACTACCCCCTTCATGGCCGCCCATACAAGGCTTCGAAAGGAGCCATGTCAATGCTACTGTGATAGCTATTGTTGTAGGCGAACTCGATCAATGGTAGGTGTTTCTCCCAATCGCCGACCATATCCAGGACGCACGCCCTCAGCATATCTTCCAAGGTTTGGATGGTCCTCTCTGACTGCCCGTCCATCTACGGATGGAAAGCTGTGCTGAAGCGCACCTGGGTACCCAAGCCTTCCTGGAAGGACTGCCAAAACCGGGCTGTGAACTGGGTACCGCGATCGGATATGATCATCACTGGAGTACCATGGTATGCCATAATCTTGTCCAAGAATAGTCTGGCGTACTGCTCCGCAGAAAAGGTTGTCTAGACGGGTATGAAATGGGTGGTCTTTGTCAATCTGTCAACCACCACCTAGATAGAGTCAAAACCGCCTCTTGACTTAGGCAACCCTGTTACTAGATCCATGGTGATCTTCTCTCACTTCCACTCGGGGACCTCTAGGTTTCGCAACAGCCCCGCGGGCTTCAGGTGTTTGGCTTTTACTTGCTGGCAGACCAAACACTTGGATACGAACTCCGCAACCTCCTTTTTCATGCCCTACCACCAGTAATGCTGCCTTAAATATCAGTACATTTTGCTGGCTCCCGGATGAATCGTATTAGTGGAACAATGACCCAGCTCCAGGACTTGCCTGTGCACCTCTGCCATATCAGGCACCACGATTCGGTCTCTGAACCTCAGCACACCCTCTCAGTCCAACTTGAATAAATTCTCTGCATCGCCTCTCTGCACTAAGTCCTTCATCAGTGCACAAAAGGCGTCCTCTCCCTGCGCGGCATGCAACATATCCACCAGTGTGGATTGTACCCGCAGGTGCGCCACTAGGGCACCCGACGCTGACATTGCTAAAACTGCTCCCCCATCCAAGCATAGTGCCAAGTCTCGTGCTAGCAGCCTTCTCCCGATTGCCAAGTGGGATAGGCTGCCCATGGACTTTCTGCTCAGCGCGTTTGCCACCACATTGACCTTCCCAGTGTAATCCAAGATGGTACAATCATAATATTCCAGGAGTTCAAGCCATCTTCTTTGCCTTAAATTGAGCTCCTTTTGGTTGAGCATGTACTGGAGGCTTTTGTGGTCGGTATAAATCTCACAAGCCTCACTATACAAGTAGTGACGCCATAGCTTCAGTGCGAACACTACTGCCACTAGTTCCAAATCATGTGCTGGATAATTCTTTTCATGCAGTTTCAATTGACGAGACGCATAGGCAATAACCCTACCATACTGCATTAGGACACAACCCAGGCTAACCCGAGAGGCATCATAATATACCATAAATCCTCTCGAGCTAGAAGGTACGGCCAAAATTGGTGCTGACGTTAGGCATTCCTTGAGTTTCAGGAAGCTCTCCTCACACTTCTCGTCCCACTCAAATTTGACCTTCTTCTGGGTTAATCGAGTCAGAGGGGTTGTAATTTTTGAGAAATTCTCTACAAACTTTCTGTAATACCTGGCTAACCCCAAGAAACTGTGGACTTCGGTCACATTGGCCGGTCGCTTCTAGTCCTTTACTGCCTCTATCTTGGCGGGGTCCTCATTGATTCCTTCCTTGGACACTATATGACCTAGGAAACCCACACTTTCTAACCAAAACTCACACTTGGTGAATTTGGCATACAACTGATGTTTTGTGAGGGTCTCTAGGACCAACTTCAAATGCTCAGAGTGCTCCTCCTTGCTCTTGGAATACACTAGGATGTCATCAATAAAGACGATCACAAATCTATCCAGGTATTCTTTGAACACTCTGTTCATGAGGTCCATAAAGGCCGTAGGGGCGTTAGTCAATTCAAATGACATCACCAGGAACTCATAATGGCCATAGCAGGTCCTGAAGGCAGTCTTGGGTGCGTCACGGTCTCGGATTCTCAGCTGATGATATCCAGACCTCAAATCAATCTTTGAGAACCACTGCGCCCCCTGCAACTGGTCGAAAAAGTTGTCAATTCTAGGCAACAAGTAACGATTTTTGATTGTCACCATATTGAGCTGCCTATAGTTGATGCACATGCGTATGAACCCGTCCTTTTTCTTCACAAATAGGATCGGAGCACCCCATGGGGACACACTTGGGCGAATGAAGCCCAAGTCCAGCATTTCCTGCAACTACGTCTTTAACTCATTAAGTTCAGTCGGCGCCATCCTATAAGATGGGATGGAGATCAGTGGTGCCCCGGGCTGCAATTCAATGCAGAGCTCAATTTCTCTCTTAGACGATAATTCGGGCAATTCTTTCGGGAAAACATCGGGGAACTCGTGAATCATCAGAGTTTCACTAATCTCCTGAGTCATGTCCCCACTTTCCTCAGCCACCGATACAAAGGCCAGGAAGGACTGATAGCCACCCGACAGCAGTTTGCGAGCCTTAAGGGCTGAAATGATTCCCATGGGCTCACCTCCTCCATCTCCCTGGAAGGTGAACTGTGGCAACTCGGGCTTACTGAATGTGATACTCTTAGCCCGACAATCTACATACGCAAAATGCTCTTCCAGCCAGTCCATGCCGAGTATGACCTCGAGTTCAAGCATTGGCAAGAGTGTAAATTCTGCTCTCAATGCATGATCACAGATGATCACCTTG
This sequence comes from Canna indica, assembly GCA_034359265.1. NCBI lineage: Eukaryota > Viridiplantae > Streptophyta > Magnoliopsida > Zingiberales > Cannaceae > Canna > Canna indica. The sequence goes on from CP136893.1 coordinate 45,383,126, forward strand.
CAGCCCCGAAAGATTGATTCGACTATCATGGTACCGCCCATTGACGTTGACACCACAAATGGCATGTCAAGCAAGGAAGGTGCCATTGGAAACCTAGCAGCAAACTCGGCAGATACAAATGAGTGCGTGGCACCCGGATCAAATAGAACATAAGCAGTAGATGAATGTACTAAAATAGTACCTGTTACCACTGCCTTAGATGCCTTTGCCCCATCACGGTTCATAGCGAACACCCTGTTAGACGGTCTCTCTGTATGGCTCGCCTGCGGCCCCCTATTCTACATCTGCCCTCTTTGAGCCACTGACCCCAATGACATAGGTGCCTATTCTACATCTGCCCTCTTTGAGCCACTGACCCCATCATTCCTCTCGAACGACACCAAAGCTTCCTTCCGAAGGGCTTCCCATTTGGCTGGCAGATAAAAAATGATCCTGTCCACCCATTTGGCTGACTGTTTTAATCTGAGCCCTTCAACATAAGCTTTTAAGCCTGAAACTAGTCCTCCTCTCTCTATTTCAACCGGCCACTCACTCTCATTTCTTGGATCTTAAGGGTTCTTCTCCACTTCTAAGGTAAAAATTCAAGTCTTAGCCCTAAAACATGAGTTAGTTCATCATGTTGAATAGATCTCTCATCCTTCTTCATCTCTATGTCTAGGGTTACTCATAAACTCATGATTCATGCTTCTCTACTCTAAGCATGGTGGTCTTTCTTTGACATTTTTGGCTCAAAACAAGTTGTAGGGAAGAAAAATCAACTTTATTGTGTCTTTTGTGTGTCTAAAAGCCTTCTCTTCATGAAATCTCATATTTTTCATTTTCATTTTCATTTTTGTTTGTTGTTGTTAAAAGGGATCTTCATGATGATTCAAATTTCTCATTTCCATTTTGCCAATGTTTTTTTTTTAAAAAAAAGAAAAATGCCAAAACAAAAGAATGTTCTTGTTGGTTTTCTTTCTTTTGTGTTTTCTTTTTTTTATTCTTTTTTTAGATCAAATGATGTATATTGGTGTCTTAAAAATTCTATTTCTTAAAAAATTATTTTTTTTTAAAAAAGGGAAGAAAAATAAATTTTGGACTCATAGATTGATATTTAATATTAAAATTATAATGCTTTTCTTTCAAGAAGAAACATAGGAAAAAGATTCTTGTAAAAATTCATGTTGATCTTAAAAGTGTCGCTTCATTTTGGTTTAGGTGCATACATTACCCATCAAAGCTAATTATATACACATTATCCTAGTTGTCTTGCAGATGACACCCAAGACAAAGCTTCCAAGTTTGCCCGATAACCTCCTAACCTCCAAAGGCAAGACTCAAGCCCCTAGGTTCATAGACAGAACCATCTTACAAACTCGTCCTGTGAACCTAGGAGACTTAGAAAAGTATGACATTAGAAGTAGGCTTGTAGCCCTAGGATGGGTAGAATACATAGGGAGACAGGTACCAGTGTGTCCCATATTGGTAAAGGCATTCTTCTCTAACTTAGTTATAGATAAGGCTAGACTAGGTGACTCACTAGTCCTTAGATCAGCTAAAATCCTAGGTAAATCCATATTCATCACTAAAACAACCATTAGGGATGCCTTTGGGTTCCCTCTGCTAGGAAGATTAATATATAACATGTCCACACACCACTTTCATGAGGATTTTCCTAGTTCTGAGGTTGTGTCAGCCATTTGTCCTGATGGTTACCACGTGATACTTCCTACTCAAATCATCAAACTATCAACTACTGCTAGGATTATGCATCTTATCATTGCTTATAATATACTTCCTAGGGCAGGACATTATGATGAGGTAAGCACTAGAGTGCTCTTTTATGCTATGACCCGTAGACCTATAAACATTCATGATCTTATGCTTCGTTACATAGCAGATGTTCATGCCTCTAGAAAGCAAGCCCTACCCTATGCCACAATAATATCGCATTTCATCTATGCTGTTGGGGTAAATAAGTCCAAATTTGAGATAGAGTCTGTGCCCAAAGCAATAGACATATATACCCTAAATCAGATGAAAATACTTGAAAACCAGCGCGATAAGAGGGTACGAGGGGGCACATGAGGCGCACAATGATGATGATGAGGATAGGGATGAAGCAAATGTTGGTGGAAGCTCGTCAACTGCTACTCATATTGAGCATTTGGGAGAGCTGGAGCATCGATTTGCTCAATTTCATATTGACCAACTAGAATGGACCAGAGGTACGATAGGGTGTCTAGATGAGTACGGCTGACGCATCGATCAGTATGGTCAGATAATCATGAGTACGGTCGCCACATTGATGAGTATGGTCAACACATCGATCAGTACGGTCAAAGAGTTGATTAGTATGGTCATTGCATTGATGAGATGTATGGTCGGGTGGATGAGATGTGGCAATACTATTAGACACATGTGGACCCCACCTGAGGATGATTAGTCCCACTGTTGCATGATGTCATTCATTCTATGGACTTGTATTTTACTATACTTTGCTTAGACTATTTTGTATTTGTATTTGAGACTGCTTGCCTTTATATTTATGTGGTTACGTTGAACATATTATTGTTGCACTTAATCATATGACTTATCATTAACATAATGACTCATATTTTTCCTTATTTTTTAAGTACCCTTTTTGATCGATGACAAAAGGGGGAGAAGAGTGTTCATCATTACGAGTTAACATGGTTCAAATTAGGCATGATGATAGGGGGAGAGTTAAAGATATGCATATTGATAGGGGGAGCACTAAATATAATATGTATTGTATTCATCATCTTTTAATGCTCTCAAATATGCACTTATAAACTCATGCTTCACACTAATTGATTAATACATTACATATAGATTTTCTGTTCTTTATCATCAATGGTTTGTCATCATCAAAAAGGGAGAGATTGTTGGCCGAAGGTTTTTTCCTTCATGCTCTACTCTCTTTATGATTATTTTGATGATAACAAACCAAGTCTATCTAACCGAGTTCTTGAAGAATGAAGGTCGCCGGTTCGATAAAAGACAAAAGCCGGTTTCGCGGATTGTGAGATCGGTCTCTATACGACATACATTTACGATGACTCACATGAGTTCGACGTGTGCACCAAAGACATCTTGGACGAGTCTAGAGAACATTTGGAAAGCTCTCTAAGTTGACGCACACTGAAGGCCGGAACACAGAAACAAAGTGTGCAACAAGAAGATCCAAAGAAGAAGTTTCTAGCCCAGGTTCGATCGACTGGTCGGTTGACCGAATGCTGCCAAAAATTAGCAGTAGCCAATTCGGTTGACCGGTCGATCGACCGAAGTGTGCCCAAAAGTGACAGATTGTCACGATCGCTTGGGCAATCGATTAGTCAGTCGATCGACGATCGACTGGCAAGCGACCGGGCGTCACCAGCGGGCAGAAAAAATGCCTGTTGACAACACCTTGAGTTTGGGGGGTTATAAATACCCAGCAAAAACTCTCTCCCACATGGTTGTTGATGTCTCTAAGCCTCAAAGAGCGATCCTAAGCATCTTCTAAGCTCTCTCTTGATCAAATCTTCAAAACCTAGCCCTTGATCCCTCAATCTCAAGTGTTCATCATTGGAGGGTCCTTCAAGTTTGCTAGGCTCAACAAGAAGAGGTGATCCTATTGTTATAAGTCTTCATTTCTCTCTTCTTGTGATTAAAGTATTTTTAGTTTGTTTTTCATTGTATTAACTTGATTGCATAATAGACCCTTGTGATTAAAGAAGAGGTGGGAAAGCTCACTCGGTGTGGAAGTGCCTTCGAAGGGAGTGTAGGGTTTTTTCGGTGTAAAGTCCTCAATTGTAAACCACTCTTAATTTAGTGCATTTGTGTGTGAAATCCTAAGCATGTGTCTTAGGTAATGGAGTTGGCAGTTAGCCGAACCACTATAAATTCCTTTGTGTTAGCATTGTTCTTCTTGCGTTTGCTTAACTGCTTTATTTTATCGCTTTCATATATAATCATCTATTTGTGAATTGCCTAAGTTGTAAGAAAATGATTAAAATCGAAAAAACCGGAATTAGGCAAAAAGATTTAGATAACACACTATTCACCCCCCTCTTGTGTGGCCATTTCTCCAATAGTAGGCCCGTAGAGAGTCTGCATTCCACGATCATGCACTACTTGAAATGTTAGAATCACTGACGGCCATCACCCATGGCTACCCAGGGTGACATTATTGTTTTGCAAGCTCGCTATACATGGCCAGAGGACCAGAGCACCTTCATTTACACTTTGTGGGAGGCCATTTCTCGGCAGAGGTACAACGGCTAGCTGGGGCAGGCCCGGTCCCAAGCAATGGCCCGAGCTGGAACCACAAACATCACGGAGACTCAGGGATACAACCCTGATTGGATTACTTCATATATGTGGGACCAGCTCATGGCGATATGGTTGACGGAGCGGTGGCAGGAGGTATCCCACACCACGGCTAGAAACCGCATGTCTGGGGGAGCAGCGCGTCACACTGGCGGGTCTATATCATTTGTAGTGCACGCAAGTCGTATGGTAAGTATTATACCTTAATTTCAATTATATATTGTATTTGTTACTTTGTGTACTAATTAATGTATTTGTTCCATAAACGTAGACACAGGTGATGGTTGACAGGAGTGTCCAGCGACCCACCCCGATGAGGTGTTCGAGCGAACATATCATCGAGGACATGGGGCGGGAGAGTACATCGACACATGCGCTGCAGTAATCATGGTAAGTATATTTGTTTCAATTATGAAATATTTATTTATAATTAGGAAAATTATGAAACAAAAATACAAACTCGTGTAGGATACCTACACTCAAACAGTGACGCAGTGCGGGGGCACCCCCGAGGACTTTGACGCATGATCGTGGGTCGATGCCACTGGTGGATAGGACCACAACCACGTATATGGCTTTGCAGATAGTGGCCATGCGCGAGCCATGATCGGGCCACTTGGGGCACCGACCCATCCGGTCGCTAATGAGTGACCCTCCACCTCTCGAGCTCAGGATCAGAGCCGGACAACGACATTGGAGGAGACGGTCCCGCGTTAGAGTGAGATGATGGAGAGTCAAAGTCAAATGTTAGCAGAAGTGCATGCCATGTTGAGACAGTTGACAGGTCAGTCCGACGGTAGCATCCCACCGATAGATCTATCGTCCTTGACCCAGTCTACACTCAAGCACTACAGACCTCGCCGCATGATCCCGACCATCCTCCATCGCCGCAATGAAACTTTATCTTGTTTTATGACTTGACTTGACTTGACTTGTTATGACTTGGATATTTTGTTATGCATGACTTACGATAGTTTTGATCGTACCGTGTTGATACGATAGTTTTGATTTCGTATAGTTTTTATACGATTGTGGATAATTATAATTATAAATATATTTGTTTTGATGTATATCTGGGTGTTTCTATGATGTTGTGAATGTATGTGTATGTGGATGGATGGATGTGTGTTTGGGTGTGTGAGTTATGGATCTGGTTAAATAAATGTATCAATGGAAATTTCTAATTTTCAAATTTTACATTTACAGGTTAACAACATCAGCGATGGCTTTCCCACGTCGTCGGTTTCAAAGCCGTCGCTAAAAGCGTATCGTAATTCTTGGGCCGCAACCTCAAAGCCGTTGCTGATGACCTACAGCAACGACTTAGTAACAAGCTTTCAACAACGACATTACTTCGGATGATGGCCCGTTGCTGATATGAATACCCGCAACAGTAGAGTGGTCATTGCGCAGACATTGCTGATAATAATATCAGCAATAGACGTTGGCCGCTACTGAGTAATGGTTGATAATGATATCAGCAACAAAAGTGGGCCGTTGTTGGATCGTGGCTGATACCATATTAGCAACGACCGATGTGGCCGTTGCGGATACATTGCTAAGTTATCAGCGACACTCTTTTCTTCCACGGTGTCATTGTAACGGGCACGGCCATTGCTCACCACTGGTGATGGTCTTCAGCAACGGCTTACCAACGGAACTAGTTATCGGTCAAGATCGTTATTCCAATAGTGATAGTAGTTCTCATCCAAAAAGTTTAGTGATTCAGTAGGCGCCTTTTTCGAGGACTTTTGTGATTCAGTAGGGCCTTCCCAATTTGGAGCGAGCTTGCCTTCTCTGACTGGTTTTCTTTATAGTTCGATCTTTCAGTGGATGAGGTCCCCTTTTGCGAAACTCACGGGCCTGACACGTTTTCTATACTTCTGGGCATTCTTGAGTTTTATTGATTATTATTTGATTTTGGTGAGCTCTCGCTCTTCTTCGATGAGATCGAGCTCAGTGTGTCGGGTTTCTGAGTTGCTTTGTTCCTCAAAGGCGATCATGAAGAGGCTGAGCTATGCGATCTCGATAGGGATCATGGCCTTTGCTCCATAGACGAGCTGGTAAGGGGTCTCCGAAGTGGAGGATTGTGTAGTTGTGTTGTAACTCTAAAGTACCTCGGGTAGTTCTTCGACCTAGTGTCCCTTGACCCAATCGAGTTTCTTTTTCAGTCCTGTTAGAATGACCTTGTTGATTGCTTCAGCAAGGCCATTTGTCTGTGGGTGTTCTACGGATGAAAAGAGTTGTCGGATACCGAGGTCTGAGAAAAACTCTTGGAATAGCCAATCCATGAGCTATGTCCCATTGTTGCTGACGAGCTCGAGTGGTATTCCGTACCCATAAATGATGTTTTTCTAAACAAATTTCTAGAATTTGTGAGTCACAATTGAGGATAGAGGTTCAACCTCTATCCATTTGGTAAAGTAGTCGACCATACGAGTAGAAACTTGATTTTCCCTCATTCTGGGAACATGGGCTAAGGAGGTCGATGGCCCACTTGTGAAATAACCAACTAGTGTCTGAGTTGTGAAGCGGCTCGGGATTTAGTTGTGAGACCTTGGAGAATCTTTGGTATTTGTGCCACACCCCAAATCCGGTATGACCGGCTAGGGTACGCCACGTACCCCGAAGCGTAACCCAAACCAAACCACATGAACACATAAACCAGACTTGAACATTTAATAACATCTCAAGAATTTAAAAAGAAACATTTATTTTCAAGAAAACCCTAAATCACCAACTCAATAAATAGCAGCTCTTCAAATCGATTTCAAAAGATTAATTACTGATAAGACACCTCAAGTAATAAAAAGTGCAAAAATAAATAAATAAACCGAATCAACATGACTCAACAACTAAAAAATAATAATAATGACTCGGGTATTCCGCTCGACCACGACATGTCACAGACCTGCTGCCCTGCCACCACCAGCCGTGCTACTGTACCCCAGTGCCTCTCTGATCAAACTCAGGTACTAAAAAACAACAGATATGAGAGGTAAGTCCAACTAGGACTTAGTGAGTAGATCAGTCCTCAATTACCACGACATCATCATCATCATGCATAATCAAAAGCATATAAATAAGCATAAGAATATAAAGCATAAATTTTATTTGAGCATTTATTTTAGTAGTGCAATCATCCTCATCAACATACATCAACCTGCAAGAAAATGCCACAACATATAATATGCTAAATGCAACCATCCACATGCTCAACTGGACCCATCGGTCCTCATCGCCACATAGGGTAGGTAGTCAGTGCAGCCTCCGATCTACCATCCAGCCAGTGTCATCTCTTTGGGGTATGCTTTCCCCTCACTGACACGGCTCTTCCGATCCATCTCTTTGGGGCATACGTTCTCCTCACCGGTCGGGTCTCCAAACTTTGGGGGTATGAACTCCCCTCACCAGTCGGACTTTCGGAATAAGGCCAACATTGTCTATTTGGGGCATAACCTCCCCTCACCAGTGAGGCATCCGGGAAATGCAACAATCAAACCATAACATAACACACGCAGGTACATATATAAATGAGAATAAACAAGATGTGCACGATAGGTAAACAAAGGCATCTAAGGTATACCTTCACCTCCGCCTCCTCCCGTCATCCACCACAATCACACGCAATTATATAATAATGAAAATAACACTAAAACCATAACATCACAGCATGCACAATTAGTATGGAATTATAGAATAGTATATTCAAAAGCGTAGGATAAGAGCATGAAAAGCATGTATAATAAACCCTAGGAATAGGTCATCACCCCTTAACGATCCTATACAATTTTACCCGCCCTTAAGGACCCTAGCCGAATTCCCTAGGGCCGGCCTACCTCCCTCACTCGAGTGTCCTAAGGGCAAGGAAGGTTCGGCCTCCTTAGGTGTCCTTAGAGTTGGCCCTCCCGAAAGTTAAACTGGGGTCCTAGTGTCTCTAGGTGTCCCTAGGTTTCCAATTGTCTAAGTATAGGATCCTACATTGACTCTACCCTTAGGAACAAGTTCAACATACCCTATAGTATGTCTCGTAGGTGTGAGAAATAGATTGAAACCCTAAAAATCTCACCTTTGAGGTGGCCGGCCACCCTAGGGTTCCTAAAGTGCCCTACAAGGGGGCGGCACACCCTAAACACCCTCCTTCTTCCTCCCTTTCATCAAGATATCAAACAATCACCGAGAACCCTCAACAAACATCAAGAAACCTCAAAGAATTCATCAAGAACTGAGGAAGAAGGGGGCATCACAGCAAGGTAAGGGGCGGCCAATCGCCCAAAAATCAATCCGATAGAATTGTTATGATCACGGTAAAACTCTCAACGCGATTAACCAATTCGATTCACGAAAAACCCAACGGAAAACGACAAGAACCCTATGATATAGGGGCGACATGGATGATGAAGAAAAGAGGAAAAAGATGGCTAATCCACTCACCTCTTTTGGACAAACCGGGGAGGAAGAAGAAGATAGGGATCTTCCTACGTTGAATGCCGACGATCTTGCGAAATCCGGCACCAGAACTCCTCCTCCTCCTCCTCCTCCTCCTCCTCTCGGCGGTGCCTCTCTCTCCTCCTCTCTAAGCCTCGGGAGGCATGTGGAAAAAACCCCTGGCCACACAGCCCAGGTTCTAATTTATAGACCCCTGTTTGGTCCAAATGACCAGAATGCCCCTACTTAAGTTATCTGACTAAACTTACTCGTATCTAACTCGTTCTAACCCCGATTCGAGTTCCGATTAAACTGCTAAGTTTGTCTCGAGATCCTCTATCATCCTAGCATGCTAAATCACAGAAATAAAAAATATATTTTTCCTATTTTTTATATAATAAGCTTACTCGAATTAAATCCTACGACTCTATGCCAATTTGTGCTAACTCGGGCCCACGGTCCCCTGCTGAGGAATAAAATATTATTTTAGGATTTTTCGGCATAACAATTCCTCCCCCTTAAAGAAAATTCATCCTCAAATTTTGAGATAAAGAAGAGAAGCTCACCTCAGCATCAAAAAGGTACATGTACTTCTCTCTCATATTTTGCTCGACCTCCCAAGTGGCCTCCTGCCCTGAATGATGCTCCCAATGAACTTTCACTAAGGGGACCTCCTTGGATCTCAGCTTCCTCACCTGCTTGTCTAGGATCTTTATAGGCCACTCCTCATAAGAAATGGCCGGATCGACCTCCACCGCAGCAACATCTAGAATATGGGACTCATCCCGAACATATCGCTTAAGCACGGAGAAATGGAAAACATGATGCACTCGATCCTTGCTGGGCGGTAGAGCCAACTCATAAGCAACCGCTCCTCTGCGACGCAAGATAGGGAAAGGCCTGATGAAACTGGGGCTCAACTTTCCTCTCCTCCCAAAGCGCACAACTCCCTTCATAGGGGACACCTTCAGGAAGACCGAATCCCCTTCTTGAAACTCCACATCGCGGGCTTTACAGTTTGCATACATCTTCTGACGACTCTGAGCTGCTAGAAGTCGCTCCTTGATTAGCTTCACATTCTCAATGACGTCATGAACCAAGTCCGACCATAGCATCTGGGACTCGCCGACCTCAAACCAGCCTATCGATGACCTGTACTTGCGCCCATATAAAGCCTCAAACAGGGCCATACCGATGCTGCTATGGTGATTGTTATTATAGATGAACTCTACCAAAGGTAGATGCCTCTCCAAGCTACCCTCCACGTTCATCACGCACACCCTCAACATGTCCTCAAGCGTCTGAATGGTCCTCTCTGACTGTCCATCTGTCTGAGGATGAAAAGTGGTACTGAACCACACCTGCGTAGCCAAAGCCTCCTGAAATGACTGCTAGAACCGAGCAGTAAACTGAGTGCCTCGATCGGATATGATCATAACTGGGATCCCATGGTAAGCCATAATACGGTCAAGGAACAACCGCGCATATTGCTCAACAGAGAAAGTGGTCTTCACCGGAGTAAAGTGCGCCGATTCGGTCAAGCGATCCACCACTACCCAAATAGAGTCATTTCCTTTCTCTGATCTCGGTAACCCGGTAACAAAGTCCATGGTGATCTTTTTCCATTTCCATTCTGGTACCTTTAGATTCTGCAACAACCTGTAGGTCTCAAGTGTTCGTGCTAGATTTTGCTGATAGACCAAATACCTGGATATGAATTTTGCCACCTCCCGCTTCATCCCTTTCCACCAGTAGTGCTACCTCAGATCTCGACACATCTTGGTGGGCCCCGGATGCATAGTGTAAGTGGAACGGTGGGCCACCTCTAGTACCCGCCTACGGACCTCTGCCATGTCTAGTACCATGATCCTGTCCATGTATCTGAGAATCCCCTCAGAGTACACTCTGAAACCCTCTGCATCACCTCTCATAGTTAGATCATTTGTCACAGAACAGAAAGCAACCTTGCCCTGAGCCGTTCGTAGCATATCAACTAAAGTGGACTGTACATGCATGTGTGCCACCAATCCACCTTAATCAGCCACAGATAACAAATCCCCTAGACCCAGGCTCACTGCCCTCTGGCTAGGGATCTCCTACTCACGGCCAAGTGGGCTAAGCTCCCCATCGACTTCCTGCTAAAGTGTCAGCTAGTACATTTGCCTCAAGTTCAGATCTTTTTGAGAAAGCAGATATTGGAGGCTCTTGTGATCGGTGAAGATGTCACATGCCTCCCCATATAAGTAGTGACGCCACAACTTCAAGGCAAAGACTATGACAAACAACTCCAAATCATGAGTCGGATAATTCTTCTCGTGGGTTTTCAGCTGCCTCGATGCCTATGCGATCACTCTACCGTGCTGCATCAGAACACACCCCAATTCGACTCCAGATGCATCACAATAGACATCAAATCCTCCCAACCTCGATGGTAGTGCTAGTACATGGGCGGTAGTCAAGCGGTCCTTGAGCTTCTGAAAGCTCTCTTTGCATTTGTCATCCCATATAAACTTTAGTTTCTTCTGAGTCAGGTGCGTGAGCAAGGCAGCAATCTTAGAGAAATTTTCTACGAACTTTCTGTAGTAGCCAACCAATACCAACAAGCTGCAGACCTCGGTCGTGCTGGTCGGCCTCTCCTAGTTCTAAACTACCTCAATCTTCGTAGGATCAACTTTCACACCATCACGGGATACTATATGCCCCAAAAATCCCACGCTGGTAAACCAGAACTCACTTTGAGAAGTTTGCAAAGAGCTGGTGCTGTCTAAGGGTCTCCAGAACTATCCTCAAGTGCTCCCTGTGCTCGGCCTCATTCCTGGAATATACCAGAATGTCGTCAATGAAGACTATGATGAATCTATCCAGAAAGTCCTTCAACACCCTGTTCATCAGCTCCATGAAGGCTGCCGGGGCGTTAGTAATCCCAAAGGACATGACCAGGAACTCATAGTTGTTGGTGAAATGGTCACACTAGAGGGGGGGGGGTGAATAGTGTGTTTACTAATCTGTTTGCCTAAATTCGATTTTAATCGTTTCTTTGGTTACTTAGGCAAATTACAAGATGAGTAGCAAGCGAAAGCAAAGTGAATGCGATAATAAAATAAACATAAGTAGAATCAATGCAGACATAATTATTTATAGTGGTTCGGCCCCAATGCCTACTCCACTACCTAAGCATCCCGCTTAGGATTTCCAAACTAAACTTTACTAGATTAATATTGTTTCCCTTACAACGAGGACTTTGACCCGAAGAGTCTCGCTTTCAACCTAAGGCACTTCCACTCCCAGAAGTCTCCGCCTTCTTACCGAGAGCACAAGGAACAACTCAACTAATCCTAGTAAACCTCAAACACAAAGGCAACCACCCAATTTCAAGACCTAACAACCTAGGTCTTCACAAGCTCAAATCCAATGAAAACAAGTTCAAATAACAATTAAACTTACAATGAAAAGAGCTTAAAGAATAAACCAAGACCAAATGCTCTTTTCCATGCCTTCAAAGCCTCCAACTCACCAAGACGTTAAGCTCGAATCGAAGCCCGAGTTGAGGGAAGATGAGTGCTTGAGAAGTCATTGATCGGAGAAGCAAGTGCAAGTCAATCAAGCTCTAGAAAGCACAAATCTCTCTTTTGAATGCTTATATTAGTTGTTGAGAGGGTTTTAAAGAAGTTAGGTGAGGGGTATTTATAACCCCTCAACCGAACGGCTCCTCAATGGGCATTTTTTTTGCCCGTTGGATGCCTTTCGGTCACTTGCCGGTCAATCGTCGGTCGACCGACCGATCGACCACCCAGCGACCATTGGCTTTTTGCACTTCTACTGCTCTGTTCAATCGATCGGAGGGTTGACCGAATGAGTCGCGATTAGTTCCTCTGCTGTCCGATCGATCGATCGATCGACTGAAGTAGGCACTACCAATTTTTGGCCTCGGTCGGTCGACCGAAGTAGCCACTGCCGATTTTTAACCACCTTCGGTCAACCGATTGGTCGATCGAATTGGCTACTGTCAATTTTTAACATCATTCGGTCGACCGACCGATTGACCGAACCTAGGCTGAACTTGATTTTTTCAGCCTTCTTCTTGCACGCTTCTTTTCCAGGTTCCGGCTTTCAACGTGCGTCAACTTGGAGAGGTTTCCATGTGTTCTTTAGACTCGACCAAGACTACTTTGGTGCACACGTCGATCTTCGAGAGATTTCCACGACGAACCCGAACGCGACGATCAATGTCCTTTCGATTTTCTAATTTCTTCAATATTTCTGATCGAGGACATCAAGAGCTAATCGATATGGAACATGAAAATATTTCTCAATAAAAAACATTAGTTCTATGTTTGTTATCATCAAAACCGAGATTAGGACCAATGTAGAAAACCTTAGGCCAACAATAGTGTCCATACCGCATCCTGAAAGCAGTCTTCTAGATATACTGATCCTTGATCCTCAACTGATGGTACCCTGACCTCAAATTGATCTTTAACCACCACTGAGCCCCCGCAACTGATCAAATAAGTCATCAATCCTGGGAAGCAGGTATCGGTTCTTGATCGTCACTTTATTGAGCTGCTGGTAGTCGATGCACATCCGCAAGGACCCATCTTTCATGTTCACGAACAACAATCGATGCCCCCTAGGGTGAGACACTTGGGCGAATGAACCCAATGAAAGGAATAATGCCCTTGAGCCAATCACATGTCGATGTGTTTAGGGACTATTTAAGGCTAATCAACTTAATAAGGCATCTTTTTCATCATATGCTGCATTTTTATTCATAAAGATTGTGATGAACCCCATGAACCCGGGCAAATGATTCTGAGGCCATGATGAGATCATGCCAGTGAGACTTGGAATCCAAATGCCCATGTTCTAAATGTTCCTAGTCGTAGGATCACCAATTAGGGGATCAGTGATTTCGGATAGACTAGTACACTTAGTACATGCCCTATACAATAAGGGGTGTTGATCTCATAGTTACCAATGAGCCATCATTAATGTACAACTACAGGTGCTCATTAGGGAATGAGTTCACTGAACGAACCTGCACAAGAAACACAAAATGGAATCCTTACATGAGTGTCAATAGGATGTTCCTCGGGTGATAGTAGGTGCAAGCAGTCCTTGGACCTGAGCTTGTCATTGTTACCTTGTGAGTGACAACCCATTGCTTTGGTTCTATCCTATGTGGCCCTCAGCGTCATGTGTCGGGTATTACTGAGCATGGGGAAGCATTCATGGAGGTAGGCGAGCAATCAACATGTAATCAGTTACTCATAGTGAGAGGAGATAATGTCTTATGTGTCCGTGCAAGTCTCGACTCGAGAAAATTTGGCCAGACTGGACATGAAAATCAGGAAGATGTTTCTGACGTTTCATTACTGAGACGACATCTTGATAGGTGGAATACATATGAATCGGTATTAGGGTTTGACACTTCTTCCGTACCCTAGCCGACTTTGGGACATTGTAACCGAGGGATTTAGTTGCATGGTAACTAATCACCGAAGGACAGCGAGGTAATCCCTCATCTACCTTCTCATTCCATTATGTTCTCATCCCATTTTCCTCCCTTTTGGTGCTCGGTTCTTGGTGGAAGGGCCTACTTCACCTTGGTGCGCTTCGGGGTTGAGATTGCCTCTCTGTTGAGCCACAACGAGTCCCGATGTTCGCTGCCCCTTTCTTGTGAGGCACTTAGTGTGGACTTACGTTGGAGGACGTGCACATGTGCGTCTTGAAATGGGGATAAAAGCAGCCATACCATTCGCGCTATAAGGTATATCTTCTCCTTCTACTCGTATATTGAATTTCTTAAAGAGTGCTAAAGTAGATCGCTGTTTTTAGGATAGTTTGAATTTTTTAAATTGCTATTTCCACTGTGTTTTTGATTCATATCACAATAGTAGTATCAGAGCCACCTTTCAAAATTTTTTGGAATTTTATTACGCGGTATTGTTGCATTTACGAACAGTTCGCTAACTAAATGTCGTGCTGCCCAGTTTTTATTTTTGGGGTTCTTGAGTCGTTCTCTTGGCTCCACGGTTCAGGCGATTTATTGGGGTGGTAGCCTACTGTCCAAACTAGTCTTGGACAGATTTCGAACTCAAGAACCCCATGGGTTCACGGTAGAACAGCCCCGAAAACCGAAATTTTCAGCATGTGTTGTTTGGACCATTTTGGGTGGAAACGTAATCCAATTAGCGCATTTTTGGATTGTATTTTTTCCTTTCCTTTTATTAATTGTTAGGATGCATGAAAGGATGATTATGGGTGAGCCATATGTGCATGTGACTATGTGTAAAATGTGGTTGTGTTGATTGCTTGTAAATTTATGAAATTTCAACATTGTAACTTTTAAATAGGGCCTGCATACCCCTGCCTTCCTCTTGAGAATTCTGATTGTAATCTTCTTCTCCCTCTCCTTAAACCTTTCCCCAAGGATTGTTTGGGGTCTTCTTCTTTTAGTTTTGTTAAATTAGAAGTTTAGGGGCAGATTCACGACGAACACGCTTGCTGCCCCATTTTGGTGCGCGGTTGGAGAGGAGGTGTTCGATGCCATGATGATGACGGCTTGAACCCCGGGAAGGAACTGATGGAACCAGCAACCTACAAGATGATTTTGGACAGTGCCTTGGAGAGACGGAGCTCCCTCAAACCGTAGGATGATGGCCTTGGTTCGCCCGGTGGTCGGGTGGATCCCTTAGAACATCCATAATCATCCTTATTTACTTTATGCATTTATTTATTGCTTTTGCTTCAATTTTTGATAGCTTAGATAATTATAATTGCATTAAGAAACCCTCTAATAATATTGAGTCCGAATGACTAAGATATTAATAATATCGGTCATGCCTTCCATCATTGTGAGGTACAAGTGTGTCTATTGTCAGAACGAGTTTGTTGTACAAACACAAGGCCATTTGTGCTAATAGACACGTTGCATCTCATATGGCACATACCCTTGTGTCTCTACTACTAGCTTGAACGTGACTTACCTTGTCAAGCAAACTCAAGGGTGGTTGTTTTCTTGCTAGGGTAAACGAACAATGGGTCTAACTCAACTAGGGCTCCTTGGTTTGTTGTGCAAACACAAGGCCATGGTAACCCTAGAGGCAAAAACTTGATGGAAGTTGTATAATGATGTGATCGGTAAAGAGTTACCTACCCATGGACCTATTAGGGTTTGTCGTGTTGAATGCGAGACCCGTGTAGGAGAAGTGGGGTTCCATCTTCCCCTAAGGAAGTCTAAGAACGAGGGCTTCCTGCTTCCCAATAGGAGGGTCATTTGGGAACTGCAAAAATTAGTGGGAGCCATGATTAATCAAAAGACCTTAATAATCATGCATATAATATATCTGCTCATTAATGTCTTTTTTTTTATTGTTGCATATTTAACATGTCATCTTCACCGTCGTTGCGTTGCATTCTTGATGCTAATAAATTAACTGGACAAAATTACATCGATTGATTGCGAAATTTCAGGATTGCCCTCACCCAGGAGAGACTTTCCTATGTTCTTGATAACCGGCCACCTGATGGACCTTCTCAAAGGGCTACCGAGGAAGTAAGGGTCACTTACAGGAAGTGGCAAGATGAGAGCATTACTGTTCAGTGCATTATGCTCGCCTTTATGTCTGATATGATGCAACGACAACACGAAAAGATGGACACTAGGGTCATCCTCTCTCACCTCAAGCAGTTGTATGGTGAAGAGAGCCAGACTGCTAGGTTTGAGCTGTCAAAGCAACTCATCCAGGCCAAGATGACGACAGGAACCCCTGTTGAAACCCATGTCCTCAAACTAATCGATTTGATCGAGAGGTTAGAGAAATTGGGCGTAAGCATTGCTAAGGGCCTAAGTCAGGACTTAACACTTCCACATAAACAAGCAGGATGACTCGCTTCCTGAAGACTACTTAGTCCCACCTTATGAAGGATAAGGACACAGTCTCATTAGTGGGAGAGTCCTTTGAGTCAAAGTTACACTCTGTTAAGATCAAAGTGAACAACAAAGCTATGAAACCTTCGATTAATATCAAGAAGAAAGGGAAAGTTGTTCCCAATGGCACCTACTACCATTATGGTAAATATGGCCACTGGAAGCGCAACTGCAAGTAGTATTTTGCAGAGATGAAACTGAAGATGGTTTTTAAAACCGTCGCTTCAGGTGCGTACGTTAGAAGAATACTTTGTCATTAACACTACCGAGTATTTGATACCAATCTTCATCTACAAGATGTTGCAACATAAGAGAAAAAGTAGAAGACTAGACAAAAGGCAACTATGACCCTCGAGTAGGCAATGGCGCAAGAGTTGCAGCCTTAGCTGTAGGAACCTATTGTATATGTCTTCTATTCGACAAGACCATTGATATTGATTTATTCCAGTGTTAATACAAGCACATCCTTTTCCTTTGTTCTCTGAACAAGGTTGTGAAAAGTTCTGTAATAGGCAATAGTTGCCACATGTACCATTCTGATGAGTTACATGCGACTAGACCAATTTAAATTGGTTTAATGGTTTTTGAAGTTAATGATAAATATTTTTGAACGAATGCACAAAGAGATAAAATTAAGCTCACCTACTTCTGACTTTTATGACTTTGGACGATTATGAATCACAGTCAGAACTTGAGAAGTGTGTCTCAAGGAGATTTTGATCAAGTCTCTGTTCACCAGACCCAGCAAAAGGCTCACTGAGTTGATTAGAGTTGGCCTACATAGGTGTATGCAGGCCAATGACAACTCAAGCAAGAAAAGGATACTCCTACGATATGATTAGGCACGGGTACGTCCACCTATTTTGGCACAAACCTGATACCTTTGGATCGTTTAAGGAGTATGAAGGTGAAGTTAAAGAAACATATTGGAAAATGTATTATAGGCCTTCAATTGGATCGAGGCAGAGAATACTTATCCACTAAGTTTGTGAATTATCTCGAAGACAATAAGATTGTCTATGTATGGACCCCTCCTGACACAATGGTGTGTCTGAAAGGAGGAATCACACCTTATTGGATATTATGTGATCCATACTTAGTTTCCAATCTATTTTTAGAGGATAAGCTATTGTAGCGGCCATAATTTTGTTTGTCTCTGATACACTATATAAGATATGGAATGGTAAGAAACCGAGTCTGAGACATCTCGTGATTTGGGGTTACCTAGCGTATGACAAACTTGACCAGGTGCAAAATTTGAGGAATACCCTTAAAAGTGTTTTAGGTATCAAGTTCTCTCAACTGAACAAAAAGAGTTTTGTCACCACTTTCTTAGAAAAGAAGTTTGTTGAGGGAAGTGGGAGTGGAAGATGTGTTGAACTTGGTGAAGTTTAGCAACCATGAATAAATTCGCAACAACTAGTGAAAAGTTCACAGGTTAAACCAATGCATATAATTATTACTTCCCATCACTCTTTTAAGAGACTACGTAGACTGCCTGAGTGATGACCTAGATTCAAGCAATCCGCAATCTTTAAATAGGTTGTCTGCAATAATACATTCTCACCAGTTCCAATGCTCAAGTCCATCAGGATATTGCTAGCCATGTGTGCGTACTATGAATACGAGATTCGACTAGTGGGTGTCTAGACTGCGTTCTTCCATTATGAAGAAGTCTATATGACATAGCCAAAGGAGTTCGTATCCTCGGTTAGACCGAGTAAGGTATGCGAGTTGCAAAGGTCCATTTATGGACTACAACTAGCATCGAAGAGTTAAAACATCCGTTTTTGATGAGATAGTCAAAAGGGTTTTGATTTTATCAAAAATGTGGATGAACCTTGAGTAGACAAGGTGTTTAGTGGGAGTGTAGTCATATTATATGACATACTTGTGGGAAAAGCATTCACATGCTCCAGTTATTTTCCATACTAGTTCTCTATGGTACATTTGGGAAAGGCCTCCTACATGCTTGACATTAGGATCTATATGGATAGGTCTGAAAGGATACTTGGTTTATCCCAGCCCATGTATGTTAATATACTGCTAAAAGAGTTTTAGCATCAAAGGCAGTAAAAGAGGTTACTTGCCTAAGAGTCACTACATCAGTTTTTCTAAGATGATGTCTGCTAAGACACCTAAGGAGAGACAAAAGACGAGTGAAATCGATGATGCTTCGATAGTGGGATCCATCATGCGATGCTTTACACTTGGCTTGATATTACTTATGCCTAAGGGTTAGGATTGCATCATTGTTTAGATGAAGAACTGAGATTTCATCATTGTTAAATGAAGGGTTGAGAGTGCATCATTCGTAACAATGATTTATTAAATAAATTTAAGGTAATTCTTCTATTATTCTAAATAATTATTTGGAGGCCTTAATGTTAGCAAAAATATTCATGTTATATATGAAATTTCACCTAATTGACATTCTGGATTCATTGGCGAAGTCTGTTTTGCCATCAGACCTCCGAAATTTAAAGCAGTAGGCGGTTGGTGCCTCATTTTGCGTGCCAAGTTGAAAAATCATATTGTATATGTTTTTATGGTTCAATCTGGGTTGATTCATGGTTATAATAGTTGATGATGTGAATCTTACCCTAGATCAGTGATTCCTTTGTCAAGCTTTTTTTATCATGTTGTTCTATTCCATTAATTTTACAATTGTAGTTCCTTTTGCATTGTTTACATGATACACATGCTTCTCTTCTTACAATGATTGGACGTGTTATAATTCTATTTAATGATTGTTTATTTAAGAGCACTATTTCTACATATATATGTGTATGTGGTTGTGATGTATGACAGGAGGAGGTGAAGGTGGAGGATGAGGTAGAGGTGAAGGTGGAGGATGAGGTATGCCCTGGACATACCCTTTATTTCCAATTGATATCACATCTTGTTTATGCTTATATACATGCGTGTGTGGTGTTATGATGTGCTTGTTCCATTTCTTGAAAGCCTCGCTGGTGAGGGGAGGGTATGCCCCAAAGAGTAGGGGTGTGCATGGGTACAGGGTAGACCCAGAACCGATTGGAACCGACCCGATTGGGTAGGTTCTGGGTAGACCCGAATTAAATTCAGGTAGGGTCCAGGAAGAAAATTTAGGAATCGATTAAAATTGGTTCCGGTTCCGGGTCCAACGCATCGGGTACCCAGAACCGGTACCCAAAACCTATACTCTGGAACCTGTTCATTTACAAGTTCCAGGGTACAGGTTCCAACAGGGTACCCTGTTGGAACCTGTACATTATATATTCCAGAATAGGTTCCAACAGGGTACCCGAAACCGGAACCAGAACTTGTGGTTCCGGGTAGGGTCCGGTTCTAGGTTCCAACAGGGTAGGGTCCGGTCTCTTAAAAAATACACGGTATCCAGACCCGGGTCTCTTAAAGTAATTAATCTAGTTAAACTAGTTTGGAAATCCTAAGTGGGGTGCTTAGGTAGTGGAGTAGGCATTGGGGCCGAACCACTATAAATCAAAGTGTTAGCATTGTTTCCTTTGCATACCGAATTACTAATTGTTTATCTTGCTTGCGCTTGCTACATAATTTGTGAATTGCCTAAGTAGTTTAAGAAACGTTTAAAATCAGAATTAGTTGAAAAGATTGGTAAACACACTATTCACCCCCCTCTACTGTAGGCCATTTCATCAACAGTCTCCGGACTGTCTCTTTGGGGTATGATCTCCCCTCACTAGCCGGAATTCCAGAATAAAGCCAAAGTTGTCTCTTTGGTAGGGGTGAGCGGGTCCGGATACCCTGTATTTTTCAAGAGACCCGAACCCTACCCTATATAGGACCGTTTCCTAAGTTTTGGAATCGGACCCTACCCTGTTGGAACCTAGAACCGGACCCTACCCGGAACCATAGGTTCCGGTTCCGGTCCCAGGTACCCTGTTGGAACCTGTTCTGGAATATGTAATGTATAAGTTCCAATAGGGTACCCTGTTGGAACCTGTACCCTGGATCCTGTACCCTGGAACCTGTAAATGAACAGGTTCTAGAGTACAGGTTTCGGGTACCGGTTCCGAGTACCCGATGCGTTGGACCTGGAACCGGAACCAGTTTTAACCGGTTCCTAAATTTTCTTCCCGGACCCTACCCAAATTTAATTAGGGTCTACGATTGGGTCGGTTCCAATCGGTTTTGGGTCTACCCTGTACCCATGCACACCCCTACTCCAAGGAGCTCCCTAGACAAACATCCTTAAAAAATATATATATATTAAAGCACAAAGGATATCAACCAAGGGATTTCTCCCCCTACCAACATGCATATCTATGAAAATAAACTCCACCTATCTATATGCATGGTTTTCCTATATTTTCTTCCCTTTTACTTGTATATTTCTCCCCCTTTTGACATCAATCAAAAAGGGCTAGAAAAGTCAATTAAAATCAAGGTTGAGACTAGAAAATATTTTTCATGAAAGCCAAAGTCAACCAAGTCAAGGGATGAAAACATTATATCAATTTTGAGACTAATCAATACATGATATCAAGGAATGATAGATAGAATCCAAAACTAAGAATCATGTATGCACTCAAGTATGGATATTTGCGTGAATATCAGTTCTTTTTCATGACATTTTAGTAAGTATCAAATTTTGCTATCTACTCATGTTTTCTCAAACTTAGGCACATAGACATCTAACATGAGTGAATCTAAGTATATGAGTTAAGTTTGGGCTGAAAATGAGGTTTCTAAGTCATTTTGTTGACTTAGGTCAAAGTATACTTCAAGTTTACAAAAATCAAACTTTTAAATCCATATAAAATCATATTCTCGACGAAATGTTTTGAAACTTTAACTGGACAAATTAGATTTTTCAAGGAATCTACAGGTTCAAGAATCAGTCAAAAATCAATTTCCTATAAATTCATAAAATTCCTGAAAGTCCAAGGGCATTTTGGTAAATTTTAGGTATTTTTTTTTCCAAAGTTGTCAATTTTGCTTCAAACTTTCCAGACATCTCTGAATGATCATTTAAGATGTGTGTGTCATGTTTGAGCTCAAAATGAATTCTCTAAGTTTATTTTTCATCCTATCTTGATTTCAATGAAAAATTGATATTTCTAGCTGTCATTCAAGTTATCATAATCATTCATAGGAATGATTTTACTCAAGCAATGGTGTGAATGATATTAGAAATGGATTCAAAATGATATACATGAGTTTTCATTTGATGTTTATGACGTATTTCACGTAAGTGATACTTTGTGTTTTCAAAATCCAACTTTAAAATTCCATTATAAATCCACGTAAGTGATACTTTGTGTTTTTGAAATCCAACTGATTGTGTTTTCAAAATGAGTATTTCACGTAAGTGATACTTTGTGTTTTCGAAATCCAACTTCAAAATTCCATTATAAATCAGATTCTTGATGAAATTTTTTGAAATTTTTACACAATAAACTAGATTTTTCAATGAAAGTGCAGTTTCAAGAATCATCGCAAAATCAATTTTCTATATTTTTCTAAAATTGACTGAAAATGCTGAAATTTCAATGTCATTTCCGTAATTTTCAATCATTTTTCAAAACATGCTCAGTTTTCATTCAAACTTTTATGACACCACATAATGGTCATGTAAAGAGTGTATGTCAAGTTTGGAATGAAAATTATGTCCTTAAGTCAAGATATCAATCTAGAATGGTTTCATTCAAAACTAAACTAGTTATCATGAAACTTGCTAAGTGTCAATCTTATCATTTACTCATGGTTTTTCAAACTTAAACCTATGGATACCTAACATGAGTAAACCTAAACATGTTCCTCAAATATGGATTGAAAATGAGGCCTCTAAGTCAATTTGTTGACTTGGGTCAATCTTGTTCAAATGAGGTTATCATGAAATGACATCTATATCATTTTATCCATATCCATTTAAATTTTTCATTCTAAATGCATGGAAACATGTCATTCCTGTTCCTAATCATGTTTATGAAGTTTGGACTTAAAATGAAGTGTCCAAGTCGATTTGTTGACTTGGGTCAAACTTTTTCAAGTTTAAGTCCCCTAAAGTGATCTAGTTATCACCTTGTTCATCTGCACATGAATTTTCAAGTTTAAATGTCTGGAATCATGTGACATGTGTATCTAAACATGTTTACCAACTACTAACTCCAAATGAAGTCTCTAATATGAATTTCAACCTAGAGCAAGTTTCATTCAATCAAGATATCATGAAATTGCCTAAGTTATCAAAATTTTACCTACTCATGAAATTTCATATATTTATCATGCAAAATCAATCACGAGCATCAAGATGTCATTATAGCACAAGTATTCTTGTATTATACTAAGATTATTGCAAAATCAACCTCATACCTCATTCTTGAAAATTTTCCCAAACTTTTCATTTCTCTTTTCAATTTTCTTCATGATAGCATAGCCTTCTATTAATATTCTCAACTTGCAAGTAGACTTCATTACTAGATTTAATGAAACTAAAGCTACTAGCAAACAACCCAAACTAAATAGCAAAGAGAAGAATCAAGTATCATTTTCAAAATCCACTTTGCTAAATAGTTTGAAATATGTTTCAAAATATATTATCATGAATCCGAAAAGAATCAAGAGATCTCAAAGTATGAAATATTTGAAAAATAGATATCTAACCCTTCCTATTGGTTGAAAACCGAAAGGCCACAATGAGCCTACGATTTAGAATCGCAAGGTCGCATTAGTCCGTTATAGGCTACATAGGTCTCCGAAGAGACTGGGAAATCAAAAATAAAAAATAATTTGATAAAACCATATTAATAGTGGTAAGAATTAACCAAAATCATTCATGTATCATAAAATCCAATTTTCAAACTAGACAAAATAAGGAGATGATACCAAAATAACTAGATGCCGATTCTTCTTACCGAAGGCATCCAAAAGATGTGAAGTTGCAACTTGGATTTGGTGAAGCTCTAAGTCCTCATGCAACTCCCATCAACATCATCAACTCATCCTTGTGTGGTTGCTCCCCCTACAAGAGAACATGGAATCTTTGGTACCCAAATGGCTTAGGGTCCTTGGGGGTTAGAGGGCTTAGCTACCCAAGGCGCCTTAACACCACTTGGGTTTATCTTAACTATACAATTATATATAGCATGCCCGTAAATACCACAACAAAAACAATGTCATTAAATTTCTTTTTGTTTTTTCTATGGACATGAGATTTATTATTAGAATGCTTGTCATTTGAACTAAGATGAGCATGAGCATTCTTGATAGAAACATTCATCTTCTTATAATCATGAGGTCTAGAGGTAAAATACTTAACATGATAAGTGTGAGATGCATTAGTATTATCAAAAGTGTTATTTCTCCTTTTTAGATTATTAAAGGTAGAAACTTTTGTAAATTCATTTACCTTTTTACTTAATACTAAAACCTCATTTTTCAAGTTATCCTTGGATTTATATAAATCATGCATTTGAGATTTTAACATATGATTTTCCTTATTGATTTTTGAGTTTTCATTTTTCAAAATCTCAGTCTCAATTTTGAAACTATTTATCAAGTTTTCATTTTCAAGCTTTAAGTCCTTAAACTTAAGTTTCAACTTATCATGACAAGGATCAAATGAGCTAGATTTCAATTTCTCATTTTCTAATTCTAGAGCATGCATATGTGAACTTAGTCTAGAATTCTCCTTTTTAATCCTTTTGTTTTCCTAATCCTTTTTCAAAAGCAAGGCATACATGTTTTTATACTCATCCATTAATTCATCAGAAAGCAAATCATGAGAGCTAGATGAGTTAATGCTATCATTTTCATTAACATGACTAGAAGGAGAAGAGTGTACTTCATTGTTATCATTCATGAGGCAATCTTTTGAGATGGCTTCATAGTGATGGCAAGAGGATGCGTCACTTGAGTGGAATGAGGATGTGGAAGCATTCGACCTCTTCTTTGCCTTGTTCTTCACGGTAGGGCAATTCTTCTTCACATGCCCTTTATCTCTGCACACATGGCATATGTCTCGCCCCAAACTCAGGGTCACGTTGTAAGACCCGAAAAATTTTCTAATATAAAAATCTATTTTAGTGCAGCGTGCCGGACCCGGGGTTAGTCGAGTCGAGCCTCGGAATCGCCTCGAGTAGAAGGTATAACTCGACCTATGAAAGTATGAAGTTTAAATTGGTTAAATGGTTATTTCCTTTTATGCATTAGATGTCTTATTAGAGTTGGGTTCGACTCATGCATAAGGATAGAATCAGAGCCTGAATCGGACTCGAATCGAGTTGAGTATAGGCTAGGTCATTAGAGGGGCATATGGGTCCTTAGTGGATGAGGGGATAAAACTCCCTCATCATGAGCCGTGCAGCTCATCTTGGAGCCGCACGTAGCCCGAGCAAGAGGGAAAAGGGAGAGAGAGGGGAGATCTTGTCAGCGCCGAGTTCGTGTCGATGCTCGAGGAATCAGAAATCGTCTTCATCGAGGCGTCTTCGTAATCCGATCAAGGTGAGTGGTCGATCCTAGTTTAGTAGGGTAGGCATGTGGCCGACCCTTAGAATTGTTAATCGTGGGTTTTTCTCTCGTCGGATCTTGTGGATCTGTGGTTTCCTCGATGTCGTGGTTTTCTATTGCATGTTGTAATCATGCGATGAATGTTTCCGCGTTGTTTTCTTAAATCTAGGGGCCGTCTAGATGAGGGAAAAGGGGAAAGGTCATGCCGAAATTTTCCCCAATTCCCTCGCTTGGTCTAAATCCCCTCTAGTTCGTGTAGATTTAATTTTTTATAGATTCGTGATTCAATCGATATAATAGTTGATCGAGATCCCTTCTCCCTAGTGCTTTTAGTGTTCGGCCGATCAAGGGAAACCTTGTTCAAGGTCTGGCCGAACAGTAAGGGGGAGGGGATTTGATCTAGAATTCATTTATGGCAGTTCATAAGATTAATTGCTAGAGTTTGTGATCAAACAAAAAGGATCAACCATCTTCTCCTACCCTTGTAGGCTTGGCCGAGTAAGGCATGCCTTGCTCAAGGTTCGGTCGAGCCAAGTAGGGGGAAAGGTGATCGGAGAGGATTAGCTTTCACACTTAGAAACAATTGGAAACGTGGGTCACCTCGATCAACAAGTAGAATTGAGATGAGAAATAGGAAAGACACCAACTAAGGAAACCACCACCCTATTGCACATATGTATACCTACACCTAGCGACATTATGAAGTAGTAATTACTTTCAATGTTTTCTTTATCAATTGCTATTTCTAGTAGAGAATTGCCATGATAGCTCTAATGTTACCTTGCTGGAATTTTTCGTTAAATGCAGAATTTACTTACTTATTTGATGTATTCTTGTGGTTATTCATGGTAGTAGTGGTAGGTTAAATTTCCTATCACCTAAGGGTTATAACACATTCATACTTAGACATTCTACACTTATGACATGTAGCCCACGCTAGTATAATGTAGCAAATGACACTAGACAACTAGTAGGAAACTTTAAAGTGCGTGTTAATTATGAAAACTCGAATGTAGGTGAGTTAGAATGCTTTCTCATGGGATAATTAGAGTGTAGTAGTGTACGGATGATACTGGCCCGGAATCAAGGGCCGAGCATGGGTGGACACCCGGGATTTTATATAAGGAAACTCTAGACACTTGATTGTGTGATGTGATTGTGATGGTTTGCCGAGGTGCATGAATAGTCGAAATGACGAATGTCTGACTCGACCGGTGATTGGATCTTGAGATTTCACCAGCTGGCCCATTAGGTGTCAGACCCCAGTTGGGTGGGACTAGCTATCCCTACCCTAGATGGTGTCCGGAGACTAGCAGACCATCCTAGTCGATGGCTCGGAGACTTCTTGATTTCACTTTGGTGTTGTGTGGCCCGAGCGGCCAGTATATTACTATCTTGTATGGTAGGGCTGGTTATAGCCAAATTTTCTAGACCATGAGTAGGCCCTAAGGGCTGGATGCCAAGTGGCTTAGTTAGGCCGTTATGGCGGGTTTCTAGAATGTATGGTCTATACAGGACGACCCTTGGGGTCGGTTGTCATATCAAAAGTAACTTGTATCTCTGACTTTATATTATGCAGCCTTATATATTTATGCATGCTTATTAGGGATTATGTGGAGGTTCGGAAGAACCACTCACTGAGTCCCATGTGGACTCACGGTTTATTTTTTTTATTTTGCAGAGCCCGATCAGTGAGTTGAGGCTTGGAGTCATGGTGCAGTTGGAGGGCAGCCAGTGGCGTCGATCTCGTAGCGGCGTCCGATAGTCATAGTCTAGATGTCTAGAGTTGATCTTTTGTTTCTACACGAGAGTTGTTGGTTTTTTTAAAGCTTGTATACAACATGAACTCGAGTTGTTTCATTTGTGTTTGATGTTAGCTACTTCCTTTTCATAAAATAAATGTGAACCTTTTTTATGAAATTTCAAATAAAGTGGCATTGTGGTTTTCTATTTATGTGTTCCGGTTTCTCGTTAGTTAGTGTAGATAGTAGGCCTCAGGGTAGGTCCTAGATCCTGGCCAGTCACACGACCCTGAGTTGGGGTGTGACACACGTGCCCGGCTAGGGTATACGTGCCTGTACCCCGCAGCCTAACTCATGCACATGCCAACTCACAAAAGATAGCGGAAAGAAGCAACATTTTTATTTATAAAGAGTAACAAAAATAGATTTTATTAAACAATATAGTTTTTGTCAAAAATACGAGTGCGAAATAACATGAATCAAAGAGCATCAATACTGATATTTAAATAAAATCTGAATAAAAATATGAATGTCCCCACGGGACTACAACTCCAAAATACAAAAATAAAGATGCATGACAAACTACTACAGACTCGACTATGACCCCTAACTAGGACTGCTATGAGATCATGTGGCTCCTCTGCTCTCCAGCTGCGCCAAGTGCTCTAGCCCACCTCACCGGTCAGGCTCTGCAAAATAAAACAACGATAACGGGTGAGTTCAAAGAACTTAGTGAGAGGTTCTACCAACCCCCATGATAAAACATCACAGAGATAAGATCCGCAAAGCAAAACTCCTGACTCAAGCAGGAAACGTCACAAGGGAGTGACCAGCTAACAGGCCATCTGGCCACCACCTGCCCGAAAATAGCCAACACTCAAACGGTGAAGATCAACAGGCCTAAGCTTTCCATGCCCTAAGGCAACAACACATACTAGGATAATCGGGAAGGCCCTCCGAACTTATCCTAGCATAAAGAAACTCGGGAGCAATCGGGAAGGCCCTCCGAACTTGCTCCACGAGACGCTTAGGAACAATCGGGATTCACCCATCCGAACTTGCCCCTTTAAGATATCACAGGAGTAATCGGGTAGGCCCTCCGAACTTACCCTTTTAAGATATCACAAGAATAATCGGGTAGGCCCTCAGAACTTATTCCTTACAACCACCTCGGGGATAATCGGGTAAGCCCTCTGAACTTATCCCACGAGGTTAACCAGAACAGTCGAGATTTGCTCAACCGAACTTGTTCCATAGATTGGGAATTAGCCAACCAATCTCCCGGGCCTAGCCCGCAATCTGGCTCCTCAACGAGCCTCTCCGCCATTCATAAAGATATGACGCAATATGACCTAAGTCAAGTCTCTCCTACGGTGTCTTAAGGGTGTTCTTATTGGAAAGTGTCTCAACACTCCAATGCCCGACCCCAACTCCTAGGCCCGTAATGTTATAAGCCATGTGGTTTTATTTGATGCATAAACTTCACTTGTTGGTTCATAATAGATTATGCTGACCCGTTTGCCCAATTTTAATTATACAATTAAAATTTATATCACCAAGATTAGGGTTTTATTTTAGCTTACTGTTGAGCACCAAACTGGTGCACCCTAGTCGAATCTGACTCCAAAGTGTATCCTATGGATCCAAACTATGTTTTATGATCAAAATAATAGGTTACATGACTATGCTCAGTAAACTATACACACCACAACATGGATTTCAAGATCAGCCATAAATCAACAATTCAGCATATAGTTTTCAGAAAAAGAATTTCCAGCACATCAAGGGAATAAATCCGAAATTTACAGAAATTAAATCCTTAATCACTCTCAAAATAGATTTATAACATTGAGACGAAATTTACAAGAATTAAATCACGTTTGTTTAGCCAAGATTAGCAAGCATCAAGATAATCTTTAAACAAGATTCCAACTTCATGATCAAGAACCCATATCAAGCACACCCATGGCTTCAAGATCAAAATCCTATTTTTATAAACATGATTGAATTCCAAAAATCACAGATTTAATTTTAAAGCATGCATAAACATTACAAGAACCTAAATTGGTAAGCAATTCAAGGTATAGATCTAATGATAAACAAAAACCTTCACTTAGGCATTAGGCATTTCATCGAACATGCACCTTGAGGGCACCCTCTTCTTCCACCTTAGCCGAGCTCCCCTAGGGAATTCCTAGGGCTGTCGAGCCACAAAAGGGGAATCCTCGGGTTCCCTTCGACAAGTTGACACAAAATTTAGTGATCAAAACCCACGATTTGACGAAAAACACTAGAAACAAGAACAACGCCCAAATTGGCTCAAGAACTCGAGGAAACCCGAGAAAGGACGCGTAAAACCACTCACCTAAATAGGAAGGTTAGAGGAGAAATCCTGATTGACGACCTCAGAATCCAACCCCAAGAGGTGGCGGCTTGGCTCCACCAAGAGAGAGAGGGGACGACGGCTCCTCCTCAAGCCGTCGGCTCCAAGAAGAGGAAGAAGAGGCGCCAGCCACACCCAAGCCATCGGCTTGGCTCCAAGGAGAGGGGAAGAGAGAGAAAGGAAGAGAGAGAGGAGGGAGAGAGGCTCGGCGGCGGCTCCACGAAAGAGAAAGAGGGAAGAGGGGCGGCTCGGCTTGGCTGGGCGGCTCCTCTCTCTACGCGGCTTGTGCAGCTCCAATAGGAAGCCGCAAGCCCTAGGAGGGGTATTTTATAATCCCTCCCCCTCTTCTTCAACCCCAACCTTCATTTACTCGCATCCGCCTCTACACGGATCCAAACCCACTAACCTCTCAACCGGCTAACCCAACTAAGCTTAATTAATCCTATTCTAATCCCATGGCAAATTACAAGCCACAACCACATGCACATCCACACATCACATAATTAAACAATCGTGCATTAAACTTAAATAAATTCAACCAATCAAGGAAAGAAACTACAAACTCAAATTCTTACTCATCCAAGCTCGCAATCTCGCATCGAACCATGAGCCGACTCGGCTCGACCTCGAACTAGTCCGCTAGGCTGGCAAACACCCACAATAAATGGAAATTAGAATTAATATCTAGGATATTACAATCCACCCTCCTTAAAGAAAATTTGTCCTCGAAGTTCAGAAAAAGAAAATTAAGGACTTACCAAATCATCAAATAATGAAGGATAACGCTCCCTCATATCTTGCTCCACCTCCCAGATGGCCTCTTGCCCGGAATGGTGCTCCCACCTGACCTTAACCAAGGCGATCTCCTTGGACCTCAATTTTTTGATCTGACGGTCTAGCACCTCAATTGGTCTCTCCTCATAGGAGACTGCTGAATCCACCTCCATTGTGGTAGGCTCAATCATATGGGACTCATCCTGGATGTACTTCTTCAGCATATACATGGAAGACTGGATGTACTCGATCTATACTAGGAGGTAAGGCTAACTCATAAGCTATAGCTCCCCTACGCCTGATAATAGGAAACGACCCAATGAACCTAGGGCTTAGCTTTCCTTTCTTACCAAATCTCACCACCCCTTTCATAGGGGACACCTTGAGGAACACCATGTCCCCCTCAGCAAACTCTACCTCCCTGGCCCTTCCATCCGCATACATCTTCTGGCAACTCTGAGCTGCCAACAGTCTCTCTCTGATTAGCTTCACCTTTTATTCTGCCTCCTCCACCAGGTTAGGTCCCATCATAAGGGAATCCCCTGCCTCAAACCAACCCATAGGCGACCTGCATATCCGCCCATACAATGCCTCAAATGGGGTCATCCCGATGCTACTATGGTAGCTATTATTGTAGGCAAACTCAATCAGAGGTAAGTGCCTCTCCCAACTACCCTCCAAATCTAGGACACATGCACTCAGCATATCCTCCAACATCTCAATAGTTCGCTCTGACTGACCATCTGTCTGAGGGTGAAATGCAGTACTGAACCTAACATGAGCGCCCAACGCCTCCTGAAAAGACTACCAAAATCGAGCTGTGAACTGAGTACCCCGATCTGAGATGATCATAACCGGAACACCATGATAACCAACGATCCGATCCAAGAACAACCTCGCATACTGCTCAGCTGAAAAGGTCATCTTGACAGGTATAAAATGCAAAGTCTTGGTTAGGCGATCCACCACTACCCAAATAGAATCATTGCCCTTCCCAGACTTTGGCAACCCCGTTACAAAATCCATGGTCATCTTCTACCATTTCCACCCTGGTACTTCTTGGTTCTGGAGCAACCCTGTCGGCTTCAAATGCTCGGCCTTCACCTGTTGACACACCAAACACTTAGATATGAACTCGGCCACTTCTCTTTTCTTGCCTTTCCACCAATAATTCTGTCGTAGGTCACGGTACATCTTCGTGGCTCCCGAGTGCATAGTGTATGTATATCGATGAGCCATCTCCAGTACCTGCCTACGAACCTCATAACGCCCTTCGAGTCCACACTGAACCCATTATCGGCATCACCTCTCCTGGCCAGATCCTTAGTGAGAGCACAGAAAGCATCCTCCTCCTGCGCTGCCCGCAACATATCAACCAACATGGACTGCACCTTCAGGTGAGCCACCAATGCGCAAGAAGCTGATACTGACATGACTGCCCTGCCATCCAAACATAGGGCCAAATCCTGAGCCAACAGCCTTCTCCTGACCGCCAAATGTGCCAGACTGCAGATAGACTTCCTACTTAGGGCATTAGCCACCACATTAGCCTTTCCCGTATGGTACATGATCGTGGAGTCATAGTCCTTCAAAAGCTCAAGCCATCTTCTCTGCCTCAGCTTCAATGCGAACACCACTACTGCCAGCTCAAGATCATGGGTTGGGTAATTCTTCTCGTGAACCTTCAACTGCCAAGAGGCATAAGCTATCACCCTACATTTCTACATCAACACACAACCCAAGCCGACTCGGGAAGCATCAAAATAAATAACAAATTCTCCCGAGCCTGAGGGTACTGCTAGAACTGGTGCCGATATCAAGCGGTCCTTGAGCTTCAGAAAGCTCTCCTTACACTTACTGTCCCATTTGAACTTGACCTTTTTCTGGGTCAGGCGGGTCAATGGCGCTGCAATCCTGGAGAAGTTCTCCACAAATTTTCTGTAATAACCTGCCAATCCCAGGAAACTGCGAATCTCAGTGACATTCGTCGGCCTCTTCCAATTCTGAATTGCTTCTATCTTTGCGGGGTCCACCTTTACCCCTTCCCTGGACACCACATGGCCAAGGAAACCTACACTCTCCAACTAGAACTCACACTTGGAAAATTTAGCATATAAGCGGTGCTCCCTGAGAGTCTCGAGGACCACCCTCAAGTGCTCATCATGCTCCTCCCCACTCCTCGAATAAATCAAGATATCATCAATAAATACTATCATAAATTTATCCAGGTATTCTCTGAACACTCACTTCATCAAGTCCATAAATACTGCAGGTGCATTAGTCAGCCCGAATGACATCACCAAGAACTCAAAGTGCCCATACCTTGACCTGAAAGTAGTGTTAGGGATGTCACTTTCTCGGATCCTCAATTGATGATACCCTGAGGCGTAGACACCACAAGGGGCAATTCAAGCACAGAAGATATCCCTGACAACTTAACAGCAAATAAAGCATATACAAAATAGTACGTAGCACCCGGATCAAATAAGACATATGCAATAGCGGAACCAACAACAAGGTTACCTGACACTACTGCCCTGGACGCCTCAGCGCCCTCTTGGTTCATAGCAAACACCCGTGCAGCGGGCCTCTCTAAACCATTAGCTCGCTGGCCTCCTCCCAGAATCTGACCCCTCTCAGCCACGAAACCCACTGACATTGGTGCTTTTCCTCTGGTCTGATCAGGCCACTGACTGCTCTTGCTAGGATAATCCTTTTTGTAATGCCCAA
The DNA here is from genome assembly GCA_034359265.1 of Canna indica. Taxonomy (NCBI): domain Eukaryota; kingdom Viridiplantae; phylum Streptophyta; class Magnoliopsida; order Zingiberales; family Cannaceae; genus Canna; species Canna indica. Next base: position 45,415,902 of record CP136893.1, read on the forward strand.
CCTGCCCACAACTGAAACGTACCTCTTGTGACATCGATTACACTACTGTGGCCCAGATCTCCACTACGAACCTCCAGATGACGCCCCTAGTCCTGAACCCATGTAGCCTATGGAAATGTTATGACCTCTGCCCTGCGGTGGATTTGTTGTGCTGAAAGTCCCCTCTGAGTGAGCTGGTCGACCCTCCGAAGGCTGGGGCTGAAACTTTTTCTTCTGGGGACTATCATGCCTATCTTTCGGTACAAGTGCCTCCTTTCAGAGTGCCTCATCTACAACCTGAGCAAAGAAAGTGTCCTCCGTGTAATAGATCAATCTGGCGATCTGCGGCCTCAACCCCTCAACAAACCTCTTGACCCTGGCGGTCTTTGAGGCTATCAAGGTAGGATGGTACTTCAATAGTCGAGTGAACTCCATCTCATACTCTATCACCGACATACTGCCCGTCTGACGTAGTAGCTCAAACTCCTTTGCACTCCTGTCCCGGACTCTCATCCGCAGGTACTTCTTCGTACCACAGCAGCTCTAAACTCCTCCCAAGTAGGGGGTGGTGCATCTGTTGCTCTGCGGTCCCTCTAGGTGTGAAGCCAATCCTTACCTGAACCTCTCAGCTGTAGCCCGACCAGTTGAGCGATCGTCTCAGTAGAACAACCAAGTTCCCTGCACAACTCATAGCAATTTCCCAGGAAACTGGTGACCTCCACCCGCTGATCTGTCCCTGTATACTCCAGTGGCCTCAATGCAACAAAATCTGCATATGAAGATGCTCTAGGGGCTCTGACCATCGATGCTACTGCCTGGAGCACCTATGGTGCTACAGGTGCTGCCGTTACTGGTTGTGGCCGCAGCCTCGGCTCCTGCTCCCTACGGAGCGCCTCAGTCAGCTCAACCACGCTGGCCTGCAACTGAACAACCATGGGATCCTATCCCACACCCTCTCGCGCCTGTGGTTGTCTCCCTCGACCCCGGCCCCGGCCTCGGCACTCAGTAGAGTTGCTGTCACTACCGCTCCTGGCGGCATCAAAGGCCTCCATCAATTTGGAATCTCCAGAAAAGAAACAAATCATAATTAGGCAATTGAATTCACCCTAACATTTTGCAAACTTAACCACGAGTCGCGCTGAGGTGCAGACTTAGTCCATTGATCTCATAACATACCCCTATCGTATACTGACACGCCAGAAATACCCTATACGGTGATAACCCTAGGTCGTAGCCAGACCGAACCACATGCTCTGATACCACATTGTCACGCCCCAAACTCAGGGTCACTTGACCGGCCAGGGTATACGTGCCTATACCCCGCAGCCTAACTCATGCACATGCCAACTCACAAAAGATAGCGGAAAGTAACAACAGATTTATTTATAAAGAGAAACATAAACAGATTTTACTAAACAATATAGTTTTTGTCAAAAACACAAGTGCAGAATAACATGAATCAAAGAGCATCAATACTGATATTTAAATAAAATCTGAATAAAAACATGAACGTCCCCATGGGACTACGACTCCAAAATACTAAAATAAAGGTGCATGACAAACTACTACAGACTCGACTACGACCCCTAACTAGGACTGCTATGAGATCATGTGGCTCCTCTAACCTCCAGTTGCGCCAAGTGCTCTAGCCCACCTCACCGGCCAGGCTCTGCAAAATAAAACAATGACAACGGGTAAGTTCAAAGAACTCAGTGAACGGTTCTATTAACCCCCACAATAAAACAACACAGAGATAAGATGTGCAAAGCAAAATTCCTGACTCAAGCATGAAAAGGTCACAAGGGAGTGACCAGCTAACAGGCCATCTGGCCACCACCTGCCCGAAAGTGGCCAATACCCAAACGGTGAAGGTCAACAGGCCTAAGCCTACCATGCCGTAAGGCAACAACACATACTAGGATAATCGGGAAGGCCCTCCAAACTTATCCTAGCATAAAGAAACTCGGGAGCAATCGGGAAGACCCTCCAAACATGCTCCACGAGACGCGTAGGGACAATAGGGATTCGCCCATCCGAACTTGCCCCATTAAGATATCACAGGAGTAATCGAGTAGGCCCTCCGAACTTACCCCTTTAAGATATCACAGGAATAATCGGGTAGGCCCTCCGAACTTATTCCTTACAACCACCTCGGGGATAATCGGGTAGGCCCTCCGAACTTATCCCACGAGGCTAACTAGAACAGTCGGAATTTGCTCAACAGAACTTATTCTACAGATTGAGAATTAGCCATCCAATCTCCCAGGCCTAGCCCGCAATCCGGCTCCTCAACAAGCCTCTCCGCCATTCACAAAGATATGGCGTAACATGACCTAAGTCAAGTCTCTCCTACGGTGTCTTAGGGGTGTTCTTATTGGAAAGCGTCTCAACACTCCAATACCCGACCCCAACTCCTAGACCCGTAATGTCATAAGCCGTGTGGTTTTATTTCATGCAAAACTTTACTTGTTGGTTCATAACAGATTATACTGACCCTTTTTCCTAATTTTAATTATACAATTAAAATTTATATCACCAAGATTAGGGTTTTGTTTTAGTGTTTTGTTTTAGCTTACTGTTGAGCCCCAAACTGGTGCACCCAAGTCGAATCTGACTCCGAAAGTGTGTCCTATAGATCCGAACTATGTTTTCTAGTCAAAATGATAGGTTACAAGACTATGCTCAGTAAACTATACACACGACAACATGGATTTCAAAATCAGTCCTAAATCAACAATTCAGCATATAGTTTTGAGCAAAAGAATTTCCAGCACATCAGGGGAATAAATCCGAAATTTACAGAAATTAAATCCTTAATCACTCTCAAAATAGAATTATTACATTGAGACAATCCCGATCGACGGCCTCCGAATCCGACCCCAATAGGTGGCGGCTCGGCTCCACCAAGAGAGAGAGGGGGCGACGGCTCCTCCTCAAGCCGCCGGCTCCAAGAAGAGGAAGAAGAGGCGCCGGCTACACCCAAGTCGTTGGCTTGGCTCCAAGGAGAGGGGAAGAAAGAGAAAGGAAGAGAGGGAAGGGAGAGAGGCTTGGCGGCTCCAAGTAAGAGAAAGAGGGGAGAGGGGCAGCTCGACTTGGCTGGGCGGCTCCTCTCTATACGCGGCTTGTGCTTCTCCAATAGGGAGCCGCAAGCCCTTGGGGGGGGGGATTTTATAATCCCTTCCCCTCCTCTTCAATCCTAACCTTCATCTACCCGCATCTGCCTCAACGCGGATCCAAACCCACTAACCCAACTCTTAATTATTCTTATTCTACTCCCATGACAAATTACAAGCAACAACCACATGCATATCCACACATCACATAATTAAACAATCGTGCATTAAACTTAAATAAATTCATTCAATCAAGGAAAGAAACTACAAAATCAAATTCCTACTCACCTGAGCTCGGAAGCTCGCACTGGACCATGAGCCGACTCTACTTGACCTCGAACTAGTCATCTAGGTTGGCAAACACCCACAATAATTGGAAATTAGAATTAATATCTAGGATATAAATCATATGACCTCCTTTTCTGATTTTTAGTGCTCCTATGACTTGAGACACTTTGGGCTCCAAAAACCATGTTAGTATTGGGCTTATCCAAGGAACACTTTGAGCTAAGTATTTGTGTTGTTGTATTTTTACTCCATTACTTGTATATTTTCTTGTTTATTTCTTTGTATTTGAACTTGTGTAAACCTAGGTTGCTAGGTTTGATAGATTGGGTGGTTGCCTTTGTGTTTGAAGCTTAATTCCACTGGTGTAAACGTAGTTTACTAGGATTAGTTGAGTTGTCCCTTAGGGTTGAGGTGGAAGATTGATCTCGGTAAGAAGGCGAAGACTTCCGGGTGTGGAAGTGCCTTAGGTTGAGAGTGAGACTCTTCGGGTCAAAATCCTCGTTGTAAGGGAAACAAGATTAATCTAGTAAAACTTAGTTTGGAAATCCTAAGCGGGGTGCTTAGGTAGTGGTGTAGGCATTGGGGCCGAACCACTATAAACAATTGTGTTAGCATTGTTCTCTTTGTGTATCGCATTGTTTATCTTCATTACTCGCTTCTGCATTTAGTCGTTGAATTATAAATTGTCTAAGTAGTTTAAGAAAATGATTAAAATCAAATTAGGCAAAAAGATTAGTTAACACACTATTCACCCCCCCCCTCTAGTGTAGGCCATTTCACCATCAACCAACTCTAGTGCCATTTTTCGGATTGAGGCAAGATGGTGAAATCTCAATCTACGACCCACTCTGATACCAAATGTTGATGAAATGGCCTACACTAGAGGGGGGGTGAATAGTGTGTTTACTAATCTTTTCACCTAATTTCGGTTTTAAACATTTCTTAAACTACTTAGGCGATTCACAAATTATGTAGCAAAGGGAAGCAAGATAAACAATTAGTAATTCAATACGCAAAGGAAACAATGCTAACACTTTGATTTATAGTGGTTCGCCCCCAATGCATACACCACTACCTAAGCACACCACTTAGGATTTCCAAACTAGTTTAACTAGATTAATTAGTTTCCTTACAATGAGGACTTTACATCGGAAAGTCTCCGCTCTCAAACCGAAGGCACTTCCACACCCGGGAGTATCCCGCCCTCCTACTTAGAGCACTCTCCCACCTCAACCTAAGGACAACTCAACTAATCCTAGTAAACTAAGTTTACAACGGTGGATTTAAGCCTTAACACCAAGGCAACCACCAACTCAATCAACATAGCACTCTAGGTTTACACAAATGATATACAATGAAAATAAACCATAAAATATACAAACAATGGAGCAAATAAATAATACAACAAATACTTAGCTCCAAAGAAAACTCTATAGTCCTCTTGATGCCTTAAGATGATGAATCGGTGAAGTTTCAAGGCTAAATCAAGTAGTGGAGATCAAAACTAGGATTCTTGCAAGGATGGTTCAATGAAAGCTTATAGAAATGCAAGAAAATAACTCTCGTAGGCTTAGAAGCATCATAGAAAGGCTTGGAAGAGAGTTTGGGGTGGGTATTTATAACCTGCCAAACAAGAGGGCTCGTCAACGGGCATTTTTTTGCCCGTTGGCGATGCCCGATCGCTTGCAGGTCGATAGTTGGTCGATCGACCGAGCGACTGCCGAGCGACCGAAGGCATTCTGCCTATTCTGGGCATCGTTCGGTCAACTGGTCGGTCGACCAAAATGCCTTCACCTTCTGTCGGTCGACTGAATTGAACCTGGGCAGTGCAAATTTTTTATATAAAACATAAATGTTATATAAGGATTACCCCCCATTTGCTTCAATAAAAATATCTAAAAAATCAAAATCCTTAAGAATCAAAATCTAACTTTTGGGGTCTAGTACAAATTTCTGAAAAACAAAAATTTTCTAATCTTCCAGGTCAAATATGGGTAAGCTAAAGGCTTCCATAAAATCCTTAGAAATGTCTCGTTATCTTGTTTTTACCTAAGGAACAATTACCGGCATTTTTGGTGCCAAGAAAATATCTAGGTTATATAGCCCTCCAAGGAGCTCCCTAGGCTTAGTGAATTTCAGGGCCTTTACTCATTTTCCAGGTTTTCGTGATTTGGGGTTCGGGTTTGGTTTTTGGGCTCTTATGCATCATCATGAGGATTTACAACACAAGCTAGTCACCCTGACCTAAACTTTAACTTCTCGAAGAATCCCGAGCGTCGACGAGCGTCCTTGCCAATTTCTCCAATTTTGTCGACCACGGACATCGTGTGCTAACCGACTTGGAACCTAAAAGTAATTCTCCTTGAAATCATTACTTCCATGTTTATTATCATCCAAACTGAGATTAAGACCAAGGTTGAAAACCTTAGGCCAATAGAGACCCGACCGGTGAGGGGAACATATGCCCCAAAGAGACGGATCAGAAGAACGAATGCCGATGAGGGGAGGGCATGCCCCAAAGAGACGACACTGAGCTGGGTGGTAGTTTGGTGGCCACCCGTCTACCTTCCCTATGTGGCTATGTGGGACCGATGGGTCCGGGGAGCATGCATATGACTGAGGTGTTGCATTGCATGCATATGATTGTCGTGTTGCATTCATCCTATTTTATTGCTGTGGATATGCTTATACTTATTGATGGGTGCAGTTATCATGAGTAGAGTGGTGGATGTGTTACTGATGCTTATTTCATCATTTTAAAGGATATTTTATACTTGTTGACGGATGTTGATTTCATGCATAGAGTAGTGGGTATATTATTGTTGATTTCTCCTAACGTTGTTGTAACATTATATATCTCCTATTTGTGTGTTTTTTATGCATGATGATTGATTTGGTGGATTGAGGACTGATCTTCTCACTAAGTCCTAGTTGGACTTACCCCTCTTTTCTGTTGTTTTGCAGAACCTAAGTTAGATCAGAGAGGTACTACAATGTATTACGTTCACTGCAATATAATTGACCTATAGAGACACAAAATTAGAGACAAATTATATTTTTATTTCTGAATCTTCATATTTAGAGACTAATAGACACAAAATTTGTTCCTAATTAGGAGATTTAGAAATAAAAATCTTGTTTGTCTCTAATTATGTGTCTCTATAGGCTGGTTGTGTTGTAGTGGTTATAAAAGTTTTAGAGAGAAAAATATAAAAAGAATAGGGGTGGAAAAATTAAAATATTATATATATATATATATATATATATATATATATATATATATATAAACCGATTAACCGTGGACTAATGATTAACCGACACTCAAAAATAGAAACCGAAATTTTAAAAATAAGGGAAAATTAATGTATCTATCTCAAATTTTGGCTCTTGTAGGAAATCTATCACAACCTTTAATTTCTCTCTTATTTATCCCAAACTTTGGGATTGACAACAATTATATCCCTTCATCAGATGCCCGTCAATACAATCGTTAGGTGCTAACGTGGCATCCGAGCCAACAAATTAAAAATAATTTTTATTATCACATTTGCCATGTCAGCATGTAATAAAAAATATTATAATATTATATAAATAGGAAAAATTAATGTATTTATCTTAAACTTTAGCCCTTGTAATAAATTTATCCCAACCTTTAATTTTTTCCTAATCTATCCTAAACTTAGGGATTGACAATAATTATCTAATTTGAAATTTAACTTGAAATTTAAATTACATTACAATTTTTGTCAATCCCAAAGTTTGAATTACATTTATACCTAATTTTGTTTAATTAAATTCGACTATTGCATTAAAAAAATTAAAACTTTGAATAAAACACATATATTTTCCTTATATATATTATTATTATTTATTAAATACTTAAAATTTTGAAGAAAAAAAATTATAATTATCTATTGATTTTTTTTTAAAAAAAAAGATTCAAAATTTGAATTTTTTTTAATTAATTTTTTTATTTAATATATTATTGCATTTCAGATAAAATAGAAATGCCCAAATTAAGCCAATAAATTTCCATATAATATTTGGACTCGACTAGTACTATTCGGCCTCATTGGATTAGACCCAACAATGCCCTACACTCTCCAACTTGATGTCAAACCCCAACTGAGGGTAGTGTGACCGGCCAGGGCCTACATCCTACCCTGTAACCTACTGTCTACATTGACATAAAAGAAACCAGAACATGTCGATAAAAAGAAACCTCAACACAAACTTTATTAAAAGTTTTCAAAGTTCACAATCATATGTTTTCAAATCAAGGAAGAAAATCAACATTAGAACAACCGAACGTCTCAAGTATCAAAGTTTTACAAACTTTTTCCAAAATACAACTGTCAATGCAGAAAAGAAAACAACTACTAAAACACTGGACTATGACTCAAGGACACTGCTACGAGATATGGCACCATCACCCACCCTCCAACTGCACCATGCCGACAGGTCACAATCACTGCTCATGCTCTGTAAAAACAAAGAAACAAACTGTGAGTCCACTTGGGACTCAATGAGCGGTTCTTGCGAACCTCCACATAATCCTAATTTACTCATGCATAACATATATGTGAAAACTTGCCATCTCAGCCTACAGACCCGATGGATCATTCTGTATAAACCATATATGTGAAAACTTACCATCTCGGCCTATCCAGCCTCCGACATCCGACCTTGGAATTCCACCCATGAACATTTTAGGACAACATGTGTAATCTAAAGAAAAGTAAGCATACTTTACAACATCTACTATATATAGCCACAAGATTCATACATAAACAATTATACACTACCTTTAGAATTAAACTCAATAAGAAACAATTTATTTAGAATGACAAGGTAGCAATGAATTCAACAATGCATGAAATACTAAGCATGGTAAACTAATATATCATTTCAAAAATTAAAGATGAATGAGCTAAGGATGGTCATTAAGCTAGCATTCCTACAATTTCATAAATCAATAAATTTACTTACTATGGTTAGTGTTCTTCCTAAGTATCATCATGTCTCTATAATTTTAACATTCTAACCATGGAAGTTTCCATCTAAAGCTTACCCTCTCCCTCCCCCTAGGCTTGGCCGAGCCTTGAGCAAGGTAAACCTTGCTCGGCAATGCCTCTTAGGGTAGGAAAGGGGAAAGGAAAATTTATTCCCGACCCTAATTCTTTGTCTCCGCTATATCTAAATTTCATGTGAACTAGTTTGCCCCTTCCCCTACACATGGCCGAACCTTTCTCGTGAAGATTAGGGTTCATTCGGCCACAATCTAAGAGTCTTAGGGAATACATGCTTCATAACACATGAAATTGACGATTAAGAATGCTCTATTGACGAACTTAAGATCATGCAAGGGCCTTACTTCCGTCAAGGGAATTGGGGAAAATTTTGGCAAGACCTTTCCCCTTTTCCCATGATTCGGCGGCCCTTTTGAGAAATCGACGAGGAAACAAAACAATATGACAAGGATTGATACAAAACTATGTATACACCACTATGAAACCTCGATTCGTCGAAAATCATGAGAAAATACAATCCTATCACCACTAAGGGTTCGGTTACCCGCCTCCCCCATTTCTTCAAAACAAACCACTCACCTTGATTGAGGAGAATGAAAGATCGGATGACGACAACTTCAAATTTTCCAGCGACGGTGCGGAATCCCGGATCGATGAAAATCCCCTTTTCCCTTGCTTCTTCTCTCCCTCTCCTATGCGCTGCCTTGTGCGACTCCAAGATGAGTCGCACGGCAGCATGGATGACTGTAATTCATGACTCGACTAAACCCGAGCTCGACTTGGTTTCCGACTCTATCCGCAACACGAGTCAACTTAACTCGATTAAAGTATAAATGCATAAAAGGAAAGAGACATTTGCCCAATTAAATTGCATACATCATTTATCGAGTCATACCTTTTTAGTCGAGGTGATCCTGAGACTCGACTCGACTACCCCCGAGTCTGGTGCACAGCACCAAAACAAATTTTTATATTAGGAAATTTTTCTGAGTCCTTCACTTGACTTGAGCGATACTAGATGGCTCCGCTCGAGGACTCCACCTGGCCATACTCCTAAACTTGATGTCATACCCCAAACTCGATATGACCAGCCAGGATACGCTACGTACCCTGAAGCCTAACCCAACTCAAACACAACAACAATAACCTGAACAGTGGGAGATTATTATTTTTTTTTGAAAAGAATAGACATAACATCACGAACCAAATCAAACCAATCCAAAACTCAATATGAACACATTGAACAAGTTATTAAAAAGGAGTTCAAATAAATAAACAAGACTCCCCAAATAAAAATAAAATGCGGAAACCACGACCCGAGTCAACATGACTCCACAACTCAAAGAGACACTAAAATGACTCAGGTATCCTCCTCGATCACGACATGTCACGATACTCGCTGCCCTGCCGCCACCAGCCGCGCTACTGCACCTCGGTACCTCTTTGATCTAGCTCAGGTGCTGCAAAACAATAGTAACGAGGGGTAAGTCCAACTAGGACTTAGTGAGTAGATAAGTTCTCAATTCACCAAATCAATCATCATGCATAAAAACACAAATAGCCAATATAAATAACGTAACAGCAACGTCAAAAGAAATCAACAATAATATATCCATAGCTCTATGTATGAAATCAACATCCATCAACAAGTATAGACTATCTTGAAAAATGATGGAACAACATTAGTAACACATCCACCACTCCACTCATATCCACAACAATAAGTACAAGCATCCATCAATAAGTATAAACATATCCACAACAATAAAATAGGATGAATGCAACACCTCAATCATATGCATGCAATGCAACACCTCAATCATATTCATGCTCCTCGGACCCGTCGGTCCCACATAGCCATATAGGGTAGGTAGACGGGTGGCCGCCGAACTACCACCCAGCTCAGTGCCGTATCTTTGGGGCATGCCCTCCCCTCACCGACATTGGCTCTTTCGAGCTAGCCTGTTGGAGCATACGTTCCCCTCACCTGCTCGGGTCTCCAGACTGTCTCTTTGGGGTATGATCTCCCCTCACCAGCCTGACTTCCGGAATAAGGCCAACGCTGTCTCTTTGGGGCATACCCTCCCCTCACCAGCGAGGCTTCCGGGAAATGCAACAAACACATCACAACACCACACACGCAAGTATATAAGTATAAACAAGATGTGCTATCAACAAGTAATAAAGGGTATGTCAAGTGCATACCTCATCCTCCACCTCCTCCTGCCATACATCACAATTACATATAGATATATATATGTAGAAATAGTGCTCATAAATCATGAATACTCAACCCAAATAAACAACCATAAAATAGAATTATAGGACTATAAGAAGGGAAGCATGTGTATCATGAAAGCAGTGCAAAAAAAGGAACTCCAACTGTAAATCAATGGACTGGAACATGATAAAATAATTGTAAATCAATGGACTAGAAATCACTGATCTAGGATAAAATTCACCTCATTAACTACTATATCCATGAATCGTCTTAGATCGAATCATAAAAATATGCAAAGTATGATTTTTCAGCTTGGCACGCAAAACGAGGCGACACCCGGTACTGTTTTTAAAATTCAAAGGTCTGATGGTGAAAAAGACCTCACCAATGAATCCGGAACGTCGATTAGGTGAAAATTCATATATAACATGAATATTTTTGCTAACCAGATGCAATCACCACCCTCTATCTACATGATGAAATCATAACCTTATATCTAATCAGATGCAATCACGGCCTTCCATCTAACCAGATGCAATCATAGCTCTCCATCTACATGATGCAATCACAGTCTTACATCTAACTAGATGCAATTATAGCCCTCCATTTAGCCAGATACAATCACAGCTCTCCATCTAACCTGATGCAATCTCAACCTTCCATCTAACATAATACGATCACAGCCTTACATCTAACATGATGCATCCACAGCTTTATATCTATCCTAATGCAATCTCAGCCTTCCATCTACATGATGCAATCTAAGCCTTACATCTACAGAAGATCAAATCCCTACCCTTCATCTCAACCAATTCAATTCAGTCATTCATCTTACCCAAATCAATCTCAGCCCTCCATTTCATCTCATCTCCCTTAGGTCATCTTCCCCACCTCCTCCCCAAACCAGCTACCGTCGCCGCCCTTCCCCGGCCGCCACCGGGCTGCCAACAACGCTGGCGCCGACGTCGGCACCGACACCGGCGCTTGTCGACGCACCGCCGCCACCACGCGGCGACAGCGCCTCGTGCGGCTGCCCGCACGTGGCAGCGATGCCACGCCGGGCGCCGCTGCTCGCCGGGCGTCATCTCCCCCGTGGCGCCTCACCGGCGTAGTTGCCGCCGCGGTGCTTCGCCGGCGCAGCTGTCACCGCGGTGCCTCGCCGGGTGCGACGGCCAGCACCGACCGGCCGACTGCAAAAGGGAAAAAAAACAAGAAAAGAAAAAAAGAATATTTTATTCCAAAAGAGGGGTAAACCACATGATTCGATTAAGAAACGACCGATTCGACTTCCGATCCGATACGAGAAAGCGCGTCAAAAATCAACAAAAATCCCGAGACATGAGAACAGCGACATGAATCAAGAATGGGAGAAGAGAAGGTCTAAATCCACTCACCGGACAGAGAGAAAATGGAAGGAAAAGACGCGAAGGATCTTCCCCCGATCGACACCGACGAACTCACAAAAATTTGGCCCTAGCGGCTCCTCCTCCTGGACGGCGCCCTCTCTCTCCTCCCTCATTTGCCTCAGATGGCGTGCGGCTCAAAAATCCCTGTCTTCACACCCTAGGGTCTAATTTATAGACACCGGTTGGGTCTAAATGACTAAAATATCCCCACCTAAGCCATCTGACCTGAACAACCCATAACTCACCCATTCTAACTCCGATTCGAGATCCAATTGCACCGCTAAATTTGCCTCGAGACCCTCTACCATCCTAGCATGCTAAATCATGGAGATAAGGCAAATAAAATTCTCTTAATTTTTCCACATTAAATACTTACTCGGGTCTAATCCTAAAGCTTCCCGCCAATCCTCGCTAACTAGGGCCCATGATCCCCCGCTCAGGAATAAAATATTATTATTAAGATTTTTGGGTATTACACTTGACTTGAGCCAGATCGAATGGCTCTGCCTGGGGGCTCCATTCGGCCATACAAGGACATCCACGTCCTCCCTTTTCACGAGGGATACGCTATTACAGACATGTTATCTCCAGGATCAGGCTCTACCCATTCTGAGCAATATCCCTACGAGATTGCTGGGCGGCATCATCACCTCCACCTACAATAAATACAGACATGACGCGTTGCATGTAACTCCCACTAACTTGAGCATTGAGTGTATTTTGCAGGCCCCCCTCCCGTCAGAGTTGCACCGAACCAAGAGAGACACCGTGCCGGATCGGACTACTCCGATCCTCAGATAGGAATATTTAGCGCCCACCATGGGGCCGAGTAAAGCTTATCCCTCTCCCCTCACAATGGTTGGAATTCGGATCCAAGTGACTGCCGTCGCACGCCAACGGCATCGACCCAACGATGACGATCATCTGCAACCTATTGACGCTGAAACAACGAGGAGCGACGCTCCGGCATCAACCCAACTGCCCCAGAAGCATCTTAGCGTCAGATCAATGACCTGGAGGTGGAGAACCAGAGAGTTAGAAGACCAAGTCGAGATGCTGACATGCACGATCTCAAGAACAACTCCTAGTCGATCCAGAGCGTCGCTGCTTAGAACACGAAGAGAGCAACCACTCTGAGAGAAGGAGGCCAATTTTTGTCCCCCGAGATGAGATCTCCAGCACACTCCTTCAGGAAGGAGAGAAAGATTCCAAAGCCAAGGAGATTGCAACTTCCCTCCCTATCGATTCGAGACCCTTTGCCGAGCATATCATGACAACAAGCCTTCCACCCAAGTGCAAGTTGCCGACCACTCCGACGCTCTCCGATGGCATGGGCGACCCTACAAAACACCTAACAATGTTTAGGACCATGATGTTCTACAATGGAACAACCAACCATGCTCTCTACAAGGCTTTTTCGACTCTCTTGAGGAAAACCGCTTTATTGTTGTTTGCTTCCCTCCCACAGAAGTCCATACACTCTTTTGCGGATCTCTCCCCCTCCTTCCTCAACCGGCTTTCCTCATCTCGGGTTTACTACAAAACATAGGACACTCTCCACTACATCAGGCAAGTGCAACATGAGTCCTTAAGGGAATACATATGCAGGTTTCAGGCCATAGTGGTCGAAATCTCGAATCTCGACCCTCAAGTCTTGCTCTACTGCATTAAATACGGGCCAAAGCCCAAACACTTTCGCCGACCAAATCGCCCTGATAAAGCCTAGGGATATGGCCGAGTTCTAGGAGAAAGTCGCCAGCTTCATAGAGATGGAAGACCTTAGTAAGACTAAAAAGGTCGATAGACAGAACATCAAAGATACTACCGAAGATAGAAAATCTAGAAGGACAGACAGAAATAGCAAAGACCACAATCGTCGCGAATAGAGTAACGACAGAGGACCGAGGTCCCCACCTCACCCGAACGCCTGATATGAAAAGTACACTCCTTTTAATACTAGGAAGGAAACCATCCTTCGTGAAATCTACGACTTGAAACTCCTTAACCACCCCGCCAACGCTGGGAAGCAGAAGCTCCCACCCAACGCCGACATAAGCAAAACATTTGCCTTCCACGACAACTATGGTCACACCACTGAGGACTGTGTAGTGCTCGGTGATCAACTTGAGAACTTGATCCGTGCAGGACACCTCGACAGGTATGTCCATCGCCAAAGAGAATGAGGTCAGAGCAGGAGCTGAGACCATCGATGACGGAGCCGAAGTCGGATGCCTCCACTACTAGAAACTTCGTCTTCAGCAACGGCTATCAGCGACGGCCGCTCAAGCCGTTGCTATTTGCAACGGCATTCTTACGGCCGCCCGAGCCTTTGCAGAAAACTGTATCTGCAACGGCGTTCTAACGGACACCCGAGCCGTTGCTGATTATTTTAATTATCAGCAACGGCTTTCTGACGGAAAGGCGAGCCGTTGCTGATTTTTTAATCTTCAGCAACGGCTTGCTAACGGATAAGTGAGCCGTTGCTGATGATAACTTATCAGCAACGGCGTTCTAACGGGCGAGTGAGCCGTTGCTGATAAGTTTATATAGGGCACGCTCTCGCGCCCGACTCTTCTTCCTCCCGCTGCTCGCTGCTGCCGCCGCCGCTCCTGCCGACGCCACTCGCCGCCGCTGCCGACACCGACGACGCCGACGACGTCGACCGCTGCTGCCGACTTGTTCAGGTAAGTCTCCCCTACTGCCGTCTCTTCCCTACGGCCGGCGGAAATCACCTGACCGAAACCCTATTTCTAGGGTTTCGGCCGGCGGCGGTCGGCCGATGGCCGCCGCCGAACCTTCTGCAGTGGCCGGACATTGTGTCCGGCCACTGTACGCTGGCGCCGGAGGGTGGACTCCGGCGCCGGAATTTAGTATATATATATATAGTTTATATTATTTTATATTTGTTAATTAATTATTTAATAATTGTTAATTAATTGTTTAATTTGTTAGATTAATTATTAGGGTTTAGATTAATTTTGGACGCGCGCCGGAATCGTCCACTTCGGACGCGCGCCGGAATCGTCCACTTCGGACGCGCGCCGGTATCGTCCACTTCGGACGCGCGCCGGTATCGTCCAATTCGGACTCGCACCGGAATCGTCCACTTCGGACGCACGCCGGAATCATCCAATTCGGACTCGCACCGGAATCGTCCACTTCGGACTCGCGCCGGAATCGTCCACTTCGGACGCGCGCCGAAATCGTCCAATATGGACTCGAACTGTCTCGAAACATTTAGAAAATAATCATCCTCCGACGAGTTGATATGTTTCACGTACGCATCGACGATCGGATATGATTTAGCAAAACCTTAGATCCGTTCGGGAATTGTATGTTCGTGTAAAAGAAGTAGATGATCTTTTATACGACGTACAATTCTTGAATTGTCCCTGATTGGACAATTTGGGAATATAGTTATTTGTACTGCACTTACGTTTTTATTTTAACTGTTAACTAATTATTCTAAATTTCGGCAACATCTCTCTTGTTCTCCGATACGCGCCCAGATGATATGCGTATTCGGAGAACTGTAGGGAGATGCTGTCGAAATTTAGAATAATTAGTTAACAGTTAAAATAAAAACGTAAGTGCAGTACGAATAACATAAATCCCGAATGGAATAGGACAATCTCACCTAAAGACATTAACCAAAGAAATTGTCATTGATTGACAGAATCATGTCGGCTGATCGAAGTTGGATGTACCGACGTCTTAATCGTGGAGCTTTAACGAATGAGTTTCGATTAGGCGTAACGTACTTCCTAAATTTCGCCTATTCGAATCTGAATTTCGTTAGCATGGATGATCAAATCCGATGTCCGTGCCGCATTTGTTCAAATGGACGATTTTTGGATCGGGAGACTGTCACTCTGCATCTATATACCAAAGGATTTGCACCGAGATATTTTCTATGGACTTGTCACGGGGAGTCACGCGAAGTCGGGACGTCGAGCAATCCTGTCGTTCAGACATATGGTGAATCTTCCTCTGCTGGTGCTTCTTCATCCGGTCAATGTAATCCCTATAGAACTATGATACTTGATAGTCTTGGGGGTCAATTCCGCCTGAATGATAATGTTGATCGGCCAGTTCTTCAGACATCAGTCCCACCAGATACTACAGCGGTTGATATCACAGAAGTAGGGGCTGCGGTAGAGATTGAATTACCGAATAAAGAAGCTGCAGAATTTTACGAGATGTTGAAAGCTGCCGATGAACCTTTGTATGAGAATTGTCCTAAATACACTAGGTTTTCAGCAATGACACAGCTCTTAAGCATCAAGGCCGATTGTAATATCAGCAAAGTTACGTATGATCGGATTGCTGGATTGATTAATGGAATGCTGCCTACTGATAACAAGTTTGAGCCTACTTTTTATAAGACTAAAAAGCTAATGAGAAAATTGGGGCTTGGGTACGAAAAAATACACGCGTGCCAAAATAACTGCATTTTATATTATAAAGAAAATGTGCAGTTGGATAAATGCCCTGTATGTCAACACCCTCGTTACAAGGAGAAGAAATCGGTCCGACAGAAAAATATCCCGTTTAAGGTGCTTCGGTATTTTCCACTAACACCGAGGCTTCAAAGGTTATTCATGTCGGAAAAGACAGCCCCCTACATGAGTTGGCATGCAAGAAGTCGTGATGATACAGTAATGACTCATCCATCTGACAGTGAAGCATGGAAACATTTGGATACATGTTATCCTTCATTTGCTATGGATACTAGAAATATCAGATTGGGATTGTGCACAGATGGTTTTAATCCGTTTGGACATTCTGCAACTCCTTATTCAGTTTGGCCAGTGCTGCTGACAGTTTATAATTTGCCACCGTCAATGTGCATGAAAGATGAATTTATTTATCTTTCGATGATTATTCCGGGTCCTAAGGGTCCGCGAAAAGAAATTGACATATTTCTCAGACCCTTGATAGATGAATTGAAAACATTGTGGACTGAGGGAGCTGTCACTTATGATTGTCATCGGAAGCAAAACTTCAATTTAAAGGCCGCGGTCTTGTGGACAATCAATGATTTCCCCGCGTACGGCATGTTGTCGGGTTGGAGCACTCACGGCCGACTCTCTTGCCCGTATTGTATGGAACACTCTAAATCAATCAGTCTTCAGAACGGACGAAAAATCTCATTCTTTGATTGTCATCGTCGATTCCTACCGGTTCATCACCAGTATCGAAGGAATCGTAATAAATTTACTAAGGGCAGAGTCGAAAGAGATGGGCCACCACCGATGTTGTCTGGTGAACAAATGTTAGCACGTGTTTCAGCACTTCCAGATATTGTATTCGGTCGCAATGAAAGAGTGTCAGGTTTTGGCCAAACACACAACTGGGTGAAAAAAAGTATCTTTTGGGAATTGCCCTATTGGAGTTCATTATTGATTCGACATAATTTAGATGTCATGCACATTGAAAAAAATGTGTTTGATAATATTTTCAACACTGTGATGGATATTTCTGGAAAACTAAAGATAATGTCAAAGCCCGACATGATCTGAAAATACTTTGTAAAAGACCAGAGTTGGAGTTACAAGAGGTCAACGGACGATATCTGAAACCGAAGGCCCTATATGTGTTAAATAAACAACAGATCAAAGATGTTTGTCAATGGGTAAAAGAACTCAGATTACCCGATGGATATGCTTCAAACTTATCTCGATGTGTGAACGTCGATGATTGCAAAATATCAGGGATGAAGAGCCATGATTGTCTTGTATTCATGCAGAGATTACTTCCGATCGCATTTCGAGATCTTCTACCTGATAATATTTGGGGTCCGTTGATTGAATTAAGTATGTTTTTTAGAAGCATCTGTGCAAATGTCCTTCGAGTCGAAGATATGTCAACACTTGAAAATAATATTGTTGAAATCATATGCAAGCTGGAGCAGTTTTTCCCTCCTGCATTTTTTGACTCGATGGAGCATCTACCGATACACTTGGCATACGAGGCACGAGTTGGTGGCCCCGTTCAATATCGTTGGATGTACTTATTTGAAAGATACATGAATCGTCTGAAGAAAAAAGTAAAGAACACCGCAGCTGTTGAAGGATCAATATCTGAATCGTATATCATCCAAGAAATTTCAACATTCTGCTCATTTTACTTTGAATCGACAGTACAGACAAGATTTGATCATCTTCCACGTAACGACGACGGGGGTGTTCGACATTCAGATGGACGTTTAAATATATTTTGTCACTCTGGTCGTGCTTTTGGTTCTCGTCCATCTCGACACTTAAGCGATGAAGAGTATCATTTGGCACACTTGTATGTATTACTCAATTGCCCAGAGATTGAACAATTCATTGAAATATTTGACATTGAGATGGTGCAAAAATACTCTATTCACAACGATCAAGAATTGGAGACATTACGGAATCGTGATTTCCCTTCTTGGATTCAGACTTACAGCAAAGATCACAGAGCTGAAATAGATGAAAAAAATATTTGAGTTTGTTAGTGGACCGTCGCGACTTGTGTCGTGCTATAGCGGATATTTTGTTAACGGGTATAAATTTCACACGGTTGAATATTCATCTACAAAAAAGACGATGAATGCTGGGGTCTGCATGAAAGGGACAACCTATGTTGAATGTGATATGGATTTCTATGGACTAGTGGAAGAAGTGATAGAGTTGCACTACTTCGGCTTGAAATCAGTGTTCCTATTTAGATGTCATTGGTTCGATACAACAGAAAGGGGCATGAAAGTTCATCAAAAATACAAACTTGTTGAGGTTAATTACAAATCGAAATTGGCAGCAAATGAGCCATTTATATTGGCATCACAAGCCGAACAAGTATATTACGCGAAGTATCCGGCTCGAAATAAAGATAGAGCAGATTGGCGTGTAGTCTGTAAGACAAAAGGTAGAGGAAAAATTGATCCGATAGTAGGAGAAAATGATCCTCCTGGTTTCTATCAAGAAGATGATCTTCCTGCTGTGGATCGTATTATTCCAATACTCGAGGATGCAGACACAACGTCAATTCAATTAGAAGTTGAATATGCTGATGATGACGATCATGAAATTGAGGAAGCTGGAGATGAAGAAGATGACGAAGAGGAAGAAGAGGAAGAAGAAGAAGAATTCGAAGACTATTATTCAGATGATGAGGAATAATTGTAAAGTATATATATTTTATTAAATATATCTCTACTATTTATACAATAATCTGATTATATGTCTGTTCGACAGATATGTCTGGTCGTGGTTATCGACGCAGGAGAGTTTCGGAGTCTCCGATCGGTGAGACTCCAGCACTTACTCATGCTGCTGATCCTCCTGTTGCTGATCCTCATGAGGATGATACTGCCGAGGCTAGTACATCCAGACGCAGGCGGCCACGCGGGCCGAACAGGTGGCAGCCTCCACCAGCCACAGAGTCACGTAGATTGATCAGCGTGATTGGGGAGCGGTAATATATCATGAATTATGAATCATTAGAAATTCATTATATCATAATATAATATTAAAATTTATTTTTGTTGTGCAGGTTCGAGCAAGAAGAAGTGCCGAGGAGCATTTCTTCTACTATTCGACGATACATGCACGGGGTATGGCCTACGTGGTCTCACGTGCCTAGCGAGCACGTCGACATGTTATGGCGCGAGTTTGAGGCACGTATTATTTTTTTTTTTACATGCATGATGATATATTAAGAATTGGTACTGATATTATTATTTTGCAGGCTCGCTATACATGGGCCGAGGACCAGAGGTCCTTCATTTACGCTGCCTGGGAGTCTATTTCCCGGGCAAGGTACAACGGGCAGCTGGGGCAGGCTCGGTCCCGAGCGATGGCCCGAGCTGGGACCACTAACATCGCGGAGACTCGAGGATACGGCCCCAGTTGGATTACTCCGGATATATGGGACCAGCTCGTGGGGATATGGTCGACGGATCGATGGCAGGAAGTTTCTCAGAATGCGGCTAGAAATGGCATGTCGGGGGGAGCAGCGCGTCACACCGGCGGCTCTGTTGCATTTGCAGTGCACGCAAACCGTGTGGTAAGTATATCGTTTAATTATATATTTTATTTGTTATTATGTGTACTAATTAATGTATTTGTTTTATAAATGTAGACGACGGTGTCGGATGACGGGACTGTCCAGCGACCCTCCCCGATGGCGGTGTTTGAGCGGACTCACCGTCGAGCACATGGGACGGGGGAGTACATCGACAACCGCGCTGCATACATTGTGGTAATTATATATTTGTTTAAATTATTCATTATATATTTATAATTTAAGTTTTATGATAAATATTAAACAAAAAATCAAACTCGAGTAGGAGACGTACAGCCGGACGGTGGTGCAGCGTGGGGGTACCCCCGAGGACTTTGACGCAGTATCGTGGGTCGAGGCCGCAGGTGGCTGGGACCATGGCCGCGTATATGGCTTCGCAGATAGTGGTCATGCGCGAGCCGTACTAGGGCCACTTGGGGCACCGACCCCTCCGGTCGCTGGTGAGCGGCCGTCCACCTTTAGATCCAGTTATGATCATAGTAATAGGATAAGGACACTAGAGGAGACGGTCGCGCGTCAGACTGAGATGATGGAGCGTCAGAGTCAGACGATGGCGAATATAGAAGCTATGCTACGCAACTTGTCGGGTCATCCCGAAGCAGGCATCTCTTCGACATCATCTAATCCATCATCCTCGAGTCAGTCCACGCCGGTGTACACTCAAGCACTCCAGACCCCGCCATATGATCCAGGCCATCCTCCATCGTCATCGTGAGATTTTGTTTATATTGACTTTGTTACTCAGATATTGAACTTGTTTAATTTATATTGACTATGTTATTGAGATGTTGATACTTCAATTTTACATTTGAATTGTGTTTATACTATCGTGGATAATTATGAATATAAATATAATTATTTTGATGTATATCTTGGTGTGTTTGTGATGTGTGAATGAATGTGTATGAGATGTTTGTGATGTGTGAATGAATGTGTGTATGAGGGTATGGGTGTGTGAGTTATGTATCAGATAAATGTATCAATGTATCAATGGAAATTTAAAATTTTCAAATTTTTTGGTTGCAGGCATAGGTCATCAGCAACGGCTTTCCCACGGGCGTCCGTGGGAAAGCCGTTGCTAAAAGTGTATCGAGAGCCGTTGCTGATGACCTACAGCAACGGCTTAGCGACGGAGTTTTACTAACGGTGTTGCTACGGACTCAGCGGCCGTTGCTATTAATGGTATCAGCAACGGCTCCGGGTCTGTGGCAAAACCGTTGCTGATAATATTTTTAGCGACGGCCCAGCGGCCGTTGCTGATAATGTTTTGAGCGACGGCCCGAGCGGCCGTTGCTGATCCGTTGCTAAGTCATCAGCAACGCGACTTTCTGTCACAGCGCTATTGCAACGGCTCAGCCGTTGCTGATGCTCGTCAGCAACGGCTCAGCAACGGCATCAGCCGTTGCTGATGACCATTTTTCTAGTAGTGCTCCAAACCCCCACTCGGGCTAAAGGGAGAACAACCGAGCTGACCACTCAGGAAATGAACTCCGAGGAGTTATCAACTACATCGTCGGTGGATTCGCGGGAGATGGAAAATCTAGCTCGACCAAAAAGAGATCTCTTCGGGCAATCATGGCGATTGACAGTGCTACTCACCCACGATAGCCCATCTCTAAAATCTGATAATATCATTTTATGAATCCGATTTCCAAAGAATTGATCCAAATCTGCACAACCTGATTGTGATTTTTGTGATTGGAGGAAATTTCATTGTTAAAAAGGTCCTAGTAGACCAAGGCAGCTCTGCAGACATCTTCTTCTATTCCACTTTCGAGGAAATTGACTAAAGCCTAGCTCACACCTTGCAAGGGAGACTTGGTAGGCTTACCGGATGAAAGAGTTGACGTCCGAGGTGCCATATGGATAAGGACACATTCGGGGGGTTGCGGTTTGGATCTCTATCGCTGCGGCTTGAAACCTTCGTACATAGTCTCTCAATGACTCGTATGGCCCGTGCCTGACATAGTGGAGGGCATCCTCTATTTACGAAGGCACACGAGAGTTCTACAAAAGAGCGGTTTTTTCTAAGAAAGTTGGAAAGCTTTGCAGAGGATAGGGTTGGAATTGCTTCGTTAAATAGAATCATGGTCTTGAACATCTCAAGTCTATGGTAGGGTCGGCCATACCATCGTAGGGCATCACAGTATTCAGTAACCTACACCTGGGTGGATGGCACGTTACCATAATGTACTAGGCGAAGAGTTCCGAGTCGATAGAGAGAGTAGTCGTGACCTCCATGGCCTTGGAATCTTTCTCTCTTCCTTGATGGGGTGTGCTGGAAATCTCATCTCGAATGATGGAAACTAGTCTGCTCCTTTTCGAACGGTTGCTTTCTTCATGCTCTGAGTGGCGGCGCTCGTGATCGGTCGGGAGTTGTTCTCGGACCGCGTCAGCATCTCGACCTGAGTTGCTAACCGTTGGTTCTCTGCCTCTAGGTCATTTATCCGACGCTGGGATGCTTCTGGGGGAGGTTGGTTTGTGCCAGAGCGTACTCCTCACTATTTCATCGTCACTAGGTTGCGGATCATCATTGTCGTTAGAGCATTGCCATTAGCGTGTGGCGGCGATCACTTGGCTCCTAGTTCCAATCATTGTGGGGTAGGTAGGCTTTACTCGGCCACATGGTGGGCACCAAATATTCCTATCTAAGGATCAGAGTAGTCCGGTTCAGTTCGGTGTCTCCCCTAGTCAAGTGCAACTCCTGCGAGGAGGGGGACCTGCAAAAGACACTCCGACGCTCAAGTTAGTAGGTCTCCAAGGTCTAGGTAATGAAATTGGAACTTAGGTTACCTAAGGTGTGTCATGTCTGTATTTATTGTAGGTGGTGGTGGTGACGATGTCCGACAATCTCGCGCGCGATGATATTACTCAGAATAGGTCGAGGCTGATTCCGGAGATAACAGACTTGTAATGGCATATCCCTCGTGATGAGGAATGAAGTGGATGTCCTTGTATGGCCAGGTGGAGCCCTCGGGCCGAACCGTTTGGTCTGACTCGAGTTGGGTTCAGGAGTGTAGGGCACTAGCTGCTGGGCCTAATTCGGCCAGGACCAAAGGTACTAGTCCAGTCCAATTAGTAAACACACTATTCATCCCCTCCCCCTTGTGTAGGTCATTCGCCCAACACTCCCTACCCAGTCCCTTGCCTCACCCCATCGTATGATCTCGCGCCAAAAGTTAGTTTTATTTTTATTTGCATTTTGTATTATGTTTGACGTTTAGATACATATTTTGATATATTGATGTAAATACATATGATATCATGGTAAATGTGACAACGTTTTGATGCATATATGGCATTTGATGGTTCTTTGATATTTGATGTGTTTTTGATTGAGAAATTATAGTTCCTTTGTAATTTAAATAGCTTTAAACATGATATTTTTAATTTTTAAAATTTTATATAAAAAACAAAATTATGTTCTACGATGACTAAGCGTCACTGAAGATATCAAACTCTGGTATCAGTGATCACCCTATCACCTGTCACAAATTGTTCTGCAATGATTTCACGATGGCCACTAGCGGTTGCTAAGTCGTTACAAATTTTACACTCATTTTGCGATGATTGTCTTGTCTCCGCAAATGGTTCATGATCGACTATGCAATGCTTAGTCGCCATCACCAAGTCGATCGTAGATTCAGTGGCTTCTGCAACCGCCACATCTATGGTCACAAGGTATGCCATCTTACATCAACTTTTTAGTAGTGATGTTGAACTGAAATTGTTGCTAATGCATCAAATATAGTGTTTACTGTTGGACTTTGAGTGACAAATTGGGCAGTTGTCGGTGAGCTGCCCAAAATAGTTTTTACCGTTGGACTATGAACAAGTTAGGCGATTGTTGGAAAGCTGTCCAAAATAGCTCGTAGCTAGTCGGCCAACGCTAATACATGGGCCGAAGCAAATTCCATCCTTTCTAGTAGTGTGCCTTAGTTCCTTTCTCATTAATTTGTGAGTTTTTCTTCTTCCGTTTCATGACTATTATTGAAACAAATTCAAGTTTCCTTTTTCATAAAGAAATCTTATTCTATATTATTTTGCCTGCAACAATATGAATATGTACATATCGATCTCCAAGGATAAGCAAGACTATTTGATCGCCTCAAGAATATATAACAGCCACTACATATGCTGGAGAGTAAATTGCTGTATCAAGATGATGCACAATTGATAATTTATATATTAGAAATAGAAGATGAGAATTCTTCATCTTCTGATTCATCCAATTAATATATGCAATTATGCATAATTAATGATTTACTAGTTACAAGATTAGAATTCTCCATCTTCTGGTTCATCCAATTCATATATGCAGAATTTACTTACAAGATAATGCAAAGAATTACTGCTGTGTGCTCTTCTCGATCAATTCCTTGAACTCCTCATCAGTGCTCTTCAGCATTACTGCCAATGGCACACTCAACCCCCTCTCCCTGAGCTGCTCGTGCCTCGGCTTAATCCTCTTCTCCAGGCTGAAAGCAAAATACTGCGGGAACTTCTTGAGCTCCTCCAACCTACCCCTCATCTCCCCCACAAAATACTCGTACTTGGGCTTAAAGTTCCTATCAATACTGAAGGTGAACAGCCCCGGGAACCGCAGCACCAACCCCACCGCCTCCTCCTTCTCCATCCCCAACCCCACCAGGTACTGCAACTTCGGGATCAACGTCCTCTCCACGCTGGAGACAAGGAGCACTGGCTCCTGGTACGCCAGTGCCCGCACGTCCCCGAAGCCCAGCCTCTGGAGGTAGATGAGCGCGGGCTTGAGCTGGTCCCGGACGCTGGACGCCAGCAGCCGCGGGCACATGTTGACCACGCGCCGGAATTCGGAGTCCGGCACGCCGAGGTCACGGGAAAGGAAGGCGAAGACAGGGGCGAGGTCGGCGCGGACGCTGGCGGTGAGGATCATGGGACACATGCCGAGGATCCGCGGGAGGTCCTTGTGGTGGATGCCCTTAGAGAGGAGGTAGGAGATGATGGAGTGAATGGAAGCGAGGGAGGCGGCGCGGAGGGCTGGGTTGAGGGCGAGGGCGCGGCCGGCGTCCACGCCCATCACCTCAAGGCTCACGATCTTCTCCTTGACGTGGGCGGGGAGGTCCGGGAGAGGGAGGGGGAAGTGGTCGGTTGTGGGCGGAGATGCTGTGTTGAGAACTGGGGGCTTGGCGGATGTGCTTGGTAGCTGCCCGCCACCGCCGCCGACGGCGGCTGCTGCTCCTGCTGCGGCGGCAGTTGTGAGAGCGCAGAGAGAGTGGAGTGGCATGGTGAGGAGGGAGGGAAGTCATGGATGGATCAGTAGAGTTCCTTTATCCCTGTGGAAGTGGTGAGTGTACACACGTGGCAACTCAATGAAAGATCATTGGTGGGACTTAGATTTGGTGGATATTAGACGAAATATACCGTTACGGTTGGCTATGAATAACTAAAGCCTACCTGGATTGACTAACAAAACATATGCAAAGACATTGGGCTCTTATTCCTTGATAGGCTTTTATAAGCTAAGGGATGCCTACCAATTAACTACCAACCAAGTCATTTGCTTCTTCCCTTACCTAATTAATCCTCGTAGAATTTAAATTATTAATTTGACAAATTAATCAAAATAATAAATAAAAATAAATGATGGATTTTTTTCCAAAGCAAGTAAGTTCCACACAATGTGGAAAATTCATACAAGGGCACCCCACTGAGGTTCGAATTTCATATCTTTAGGCAACTGTGCTCTAAGTTGGCAAAAATATTTCAACTTATAAATGATGAATTTGATAGAATTAGAGTATAGAGAGTGTATGTTTGACTATAAGATAGTGTTTAGTTGGATGAAAATGGAATAGATGAAAAATATGATACTATTCTTTATGCCCAACTTATCCTCTTGTTTGGTTGTAATTTATTGACAAGAAATAGGTGGGTCATAAGGAATAGATAAAAAATACTATTTCTCGTGAATGAGAAATACTAAGTATTCCTTATATTTTAATATTATTTTATATTATTCTTCAATATTTATAATATTACAAAAGAATATAAAAATTTAATAATTACACATCATAAGTAGATAACTATTATTTTAATAATTATTTTTTTGAAGATTTAGTTTTTTATGAAAATAAAATAAATAATAGCTTTTATTATTTTAAATTAATTTACATTGATCCATATTTTTATTATGTTGTTATTAATTAAAATAAATAATTTATTATATTTTAGAAGAGCATTTTGGTCATTTTTATATATTGTCCTCCAATATTTATAATAAGAATATAAAAATTAAATTGTTAAATTAATTTTAATAATTTCATGTCTTAAATGGAATAACTATTATTTCATTATTAAATAATATATTAATAATTATTTTTTGACTATTCGAGTATTTTTTTATGAAAATAAAATAAATAATAGTTTTTATTATTTTAAATTAATAAATTATTTTATATTAATCCATATTTTTATTATGTTGTTATTAATTAGAATAAATTAGAATATAATTTATTATATTTTAAGAGGTCATTTTAATTATTTTTCTCTCAATTCATTGTCTATTCCTGATGTTAAGCAAACAAAGTAAATATTTTAGTTATTTAACTTTCTATTCCTTATACTAACCAAATAAAGTAGTCATATTCTTGACATATTTACAATATCAACCAAACAAGGTAAATACTATTTCTTGTCTATTCATATTCCTTGTCTATTATTATTCCTTATGAATTCACTTCACCCAATCAATTACATCCTTCTCTATTCTAAGTATCATAGAATATTAAGGGTTAAAAGCAAAAAATAATACAAACTTTGACTATTTTCCGATTTTTAGCACGAACTTTTTCTGTTAGCAAGACGTGGTAAGTACTTATCTTACGTGACCTGTATTACCATTTTACTCATCGTCAACCGCTCATGTATATTAATCGAGGACGAATAAATTAGTAATTTTGATCGTCTTCAACTTTGGACATATATATGTATGCTCCGACGGCTCCATCCTCTACCTCTTCTACCCCTGCCGTCCACCGCCGCCGCCGCCCTCGACCTTCACCCCCGACCTTATCCAAAGAATGGACTTTTGCCATCGAAGTTGACCACATGACCATAGTTGGAGCTATTGATCTCTGCGCTCGACGGGAAGCCGTCTCTCTGATCCTCTAGGTAAAACTTGTAAATTAATCAAAATAGTAAATAAAAATAAATGATGGATTTGATATAATTAGAGTATAGAGAGTGTATGTTTAACTGTATCATAGAATAATAAAGAACTATTTGAGAGAATATTAGTAAGAGATGTTACAACCTCTAGTTAATTTATAAAAGGAGTTTTTGGATTAAGAAAGCTCTAGTTTTTATTTATCGTATGGACTTGCTCCTTTTTTAAATTTTTGATACAGCAGCGCTTTAAGAAGACAATTCTTAATTTTAACTTGTCTTTTTTGTTTTCTGGAAAACAAAAATTCCAAGATCCATTTAAATAAAAATTGTTTCATCATCACATTAATATTTAAGTTAAAATAGCCCATATAAATCAATTATTTTACACTCCATCAATTCGGAATTAAGAGTATGAATCATATGTATTTTAAGATAATTCAAAAATTGTGAAATGTTATAGAACATATAAATGCATTTAAAGAGATAAAAAATAATTATTTGCAATAAAATTTATTTTAAAAATTCATAAATATTCATTAATTTCACACTAAAATTCATGAATGGGCACTAAAATCACACGTGTACTATGTTTATTTTTCAAAAAATAAAGGGTTGTTAGCTAAAAATAGCCAAAACGTTGGCAAAATTTTCATTTGTGGCTAATCCTTTTATTGCTCTCAATTGCCTATATGAACATACACATTGGTTCCAATTATAATATGTCATATGTGACCCGTAAGTGTTTGCTTGTGTTCCTGCCTAAGGATCGGAGTAGTACGGTCCGATTCAATGTGTCTCATGGTCTGTATATATTGCAAGATGAGGAAAGAAATGACGATAATGCCACTCTGTAATATCGCAGGGAGGTTGCTTGGAATGGGTCGAGGCAGACCCAGGAGATGTCCGACTCGTGACGACGAATCTTTCGTAATTAATGAGGACATGGGTGTTCTTGTATGGATGGGTAGAGCTCCTGGGTTGAGCCGTTGACACGCCCCAAAATCCTATGGTCATGTGACCAGCCACAATACACGTCTGTACCCCGAAGCCTTCCCAGACATGACCAAAGATGCAAAAATAAAATACACAACCATGCAAGTGCAAAGATAGATAATATCATAATGAAATGAACAAGTCCTGAAAACTCTAATAAAAATCCCAAATTCATCATGTCTGAATACATCAATAGAATAACTGTCCTAGACTCTACAACGATTTCATGTCACGAGATCCACGCCTTGAGCTCGCCACCACAGCTGCGCCTCATGTGCCACAGTAGCTCTACCGCTCTGGAGTTGTAATAAAAATAGTAAATAAAACGAGGATGAGTTCACAAGAACTTAGTGAGTGGCTCATCCTTGAGCCCACCCTAAACCATCATATAATTATAACTAGAAGATTATATATATCATAATCAAATAAAACTCGAAGTAATAAATATGTGCATGTACAATCACACATACACACACATCCATGCATTCATACATCCATGCAATTTGCACAATTCGACGCCCTACACCAATCTCAATCAGGCGCCCGCGCCAATCTCCCTCATGCTGATAATTAGGAAACCAAGAATGGTTGGGGTCATTTGGCTAGCCAAGACTAGCAGCCCTCGTAAGAGTCCCCTGGGGTAAACCCAGAAATATAAAACCAGTGGTGGGTGCGACCCTCCCACTATGCCACTCCGGGGCTGTCCGTTACCATGGCTCACTACCGCGCTACCCTATCAAGATCACCAGTTGACCAAGCTAGCACAATCTGGTCCCCTGGGGTAAACCTAGTCATACACAACACACACCCACATCACAGGCAGGTAATATATTCAACATCAATAGCAAAGTAAATAAGAAAATTCTAAATCTAGAGGAATTAACCACACTGCTTAATTTTCTGCATGCGCATGTACTTGCCCATCTCATCACCAACCCAAGCTCCAATCCTCTAGCAAAAGAACTCACATATCCTTGATTTATAACCCAAGGACCTCATATACAATATCCACAATCATGGAGAATGCATAATAATTTCCTCATCGGGTAAACACAAGCTCCGCTTGTCATTGCATTCCGTAGAAGCAAAATATAAAACCCGAATTGAGATTAATAAAGCATAAATTCTACCAAGAATCAGAAATATTCATACATTTAACAATCTGATTTTGTATGAATTTATCTGGAATTTTAAAGCTCTAAAACATATGATTAAACATGCAATGTCTTCAAGAAAAATCGGAATCCCGTACCTGTAGGAATTGACCTAAATATGCATGTGATGTCTCTACTCATTACCATATTTTTCTTCCAAAAATATACCAACTACCTACTGTTTAAATAAAGAATTTAACAGAAATAAATTTCATATCAAGTAGATAAACCAAATTTACATCGTTCTTCCAATAACTCATGTTTTACGGTATTGGCCCTAAAGTAAAGGGTAGAACCTAAGGGTTTGCATACATGTTGTTGGGTGAAATGGTCACACTAGAGGGGGGGGGTGAATAATGTGTTTACTAATTTTTTTGCCTAAATCCGATTTTAATCATTTCTTTGGTTACTTAGGCAAATTACAAGATGAGTAGCAAGCGGAAGCAAAGTAAATGCGATAACAAAGTAAACACAAGTAGAATCAATGCAGACACAATTATTTATAGTGGTTTGGCCCCAATGCCTACTCCACTACCTAAGCACCCCGCTTAGGATTTCCAAACTAAGCTTTACTAGATTAATCTTGTTTTCCTTACAACGAGGACTTTGACTCGAAGAGTCTCGCTCTCAACCTAAGACACTTCCACACCCGGAAGTCTCCGCCTTCTTACCGAGAGCACTCTTCCACCTCAACCTAAGAGACAACTCAACTAATCCTAGTAAACTAAGTTTACACCGGTGGAATTGAGCCTCAAACAAAAAGGCAACCACCCAATTTCAAGACCTAACAACCTAGGTCTTCAGAAGCTCAAATCCAATGAAATAAACAAGAAAATATATAAGTAATGGAGAAAAAATATAACAACACAAATACTTAGCTCTAACACAATGAATCCTAGCTCCTCTTGATGCCTTGATGATGAATCAAATCAAGCTTGAAGTCAAACTCAAGAAATAAGATATCAAACAAGGATTTCTCTAAGTAATGACTCAATAAAAGCTTGGAATTGATCAAGGATGACTCAATGAAGTGTAGGAGTGATCAAAAGTCTTAAAGGAAGGCTCTCATGGCTTCTTATTTATAAGCCAAGAAGAGAAGGCATGAAACAGGTGGCTCAACGGGCTAAAAAACTAGCCATTTCCGCCGTCCGATCGATGGTCGGTTGATCGACCGAAAGCAAACTGCCGCTTTCTGACACACTTCGGTCGATCGACCGATCGACTGAATTAGCTACTGCCAATTTTTGGCACCATTCGGTCGACCAAAACTGGGCAGACTGCACTTATTGGGGTTTTCTACTTGTTTGCTCGTTTTCTGGTTCCGTCTTCGCTAAGTCTACTTATATAACATTTCTTAATTTAAAGTTAATAACTTTAAAACATAAATGTTATATAAAGATTACCCCCCATTTGGATTCAATTAAAATATCTAAAAAATCAAAATCCTTAAGAATCAAAATCTAGTTTTTGGGGTCTAGTACAAATTTTCGAAAAACAAAAATTTTCTAATCTCTCGGTTCAAATATGGGTAGGCTAAAGGCTTTCAAAAAATCCTTTAAAATATCTCGTTATCTAGTTTCTACCCAAGAAATAATTATCGTCATTTTTTGTGTCAAGAAAATGTCTAGGTCATATAGCCCTCCAAGGAGCTCCCTAGGCTTAATGAATTTCAGGACGGTTTCTTGGTTTTCATGATTTGGGGTTCGGGTTTGGTTTTTTTGGGTTCTTATGCATCATCATGAGGATTTACATCATAAACTAGACATCGTAAACCTAAACTCTAACTTCTTAAAGAATCCCGAGCGCCGACGAGTGTCCTTGCCGATTTCTCTAATTTCTTTGATTTTTCCAATCGGGGACATCGTGCGGTAACCGACTTGGAACTTGAAAGATTTCTCAATGAAACATTAGTTCCATGTTTGTTATCATAAAAATCGAGATTAAGACCAAGGTTGAAAACCTTAAGCCAACACATGTGACCCTACAAATATTTTTCATAATCAACCTTGAGTTTATAACAACATGACAAGGTGTGCTAAGGACCTATGATGTTGTAGTTGTCTCTAAAATTATAAAAATACCCCTACTCGGCCTACCCTTAATCTCTAGGGTAGTCCTAGTGTAGCCGGCTCTATAAAATTCCAATTTCATGCAATTAAATACTAGTAAATTTATGAGCAACATAAGGAATATATGTGGAATTCTAGGAATTAATTTCATGATTTTTGATGGCTTAAACCATTAGGTTATACCCTTAACGTAGGCCAGCCCTACACAGCTGGCCCCCTTGTCTTCCCTCCTAGGGTATTTAATTTGCACGACATGTAGGGAATGAAAACAATCCAAATCCCAGTCAGGAAAACAAAGACAACCCCTCTAACATGGTTCGACCGGTCCATAAAGTTTAGGGCCACCAATAGGGGCTGCCGACCCTAACAAATCACACCGGAAAACAAGGACCGCAAAAACATGACAATCCAATAGCTAAATTTGATAAATCAAGATGATTCAAGAAAAATCTCGAAAAATTCATCATCAATAAGGGGCGGATGTCATAAAAAGAAAACTACTGTTGGGAACAAGGGAAACCACTCTCTTTGAATCACGTCCCTTTGAGGAGAGGATTCTATTGGTGAAATTGCCTACACTAGAGGGGGGGGGGTGAATAGTGTATTAAATAAATTTTCCGCCTAATTCCGATTTTAATCTTTTCTTGAAATAGTTAGGCAAGTTATCAAGTTAACGACTAAATGCGGAAGCAATTAATAATAAAGCGATTAACACTAACAAGAATAACAATGCTAACACAATGATTTATAGCGGTTCGGCCCCAATGCCTACTCCACTACCTTAGCACCCCGCTTAGGATTTCCAAACTAGTTTAAGTAGATTAATTAGTTTCCTTACAATGATGAATTTACACCGAA
This sequence comes from Canna indica, assembly GCA_034359265.1. Taxonomy (NCBI): domain Eukaryota; kingdom Viridiplantae; phylum Streptophyta; class Magnoliopsida; order Zingiberales; family Cannaceae; genus Canna; species Canna indica. The sequence continues at coordinate 45,448,217 of CP136893.1, forward strand.
AAGTCTCTGCTCTCAAACCAAAGACACTTCCACACCCAGAAGTATCTCACCTTCCTAACCGAGAGCACTCTCTCACCTCAACCCTAAGGACAACTCAACTAATCCTAGCAAACTACGTTTACACCGGTGGATTTAAGCCTCAAACACTAATGCTACCACCCAATTTCAAGACATACACTCTAGGTCTTACGCAAACTCAAATACAATGAAATAAACAAGAAAATACAACTCTAAATAGACCAGTAAATCAAACAATAAATACTTAGTTCCACAAAAAACTCTCTAGTCCTCTTGATGCCTCAAGGTGTTGAATCGATGAAGCTTTGAAGGCCATATCAAGGAATGGAGAGATCAAACTAGGATTTCAAGAATGGTGGCTCAATCAAACACAAAGATCTTCAAAATATGGCTCTATCAAAGATGGAAGAAGTGTGGAAGGCTTCTCATGGCTAGTATATATAAGCCATGAGGGTAGGGAGGCAAAACACCTCACTCAATGGGCAAAAATTTGCCCGTTACCATCCGCTAATCGTTGGACCGGTTGAAGGCCGGTCGATCGATCGAGCGACCGGCCCATCGACCGGAGCCCTCTATGCTTTTTTGGCTCATTTTGGTCGACCGGCCGTAGAGTACTGGTACTATACATATTGTACATGTACTCTAGATTGAGTTTCACCTGATTTCTTTCTTCGGTTCGGGTTTCAGATTACAGGTTTGGTTTTTTAAGGGTCTTTGCACCATAATGAGAATTTTATAATTTATCTAGACACCATAAACCTAGACTATATCTTCCCGATGAATTCAAGCGCGTTGACCAATGTCCTTTCAATTTTTTGATTTCTCCGATATTTCCGATCGTGGACGTCGTGCGCTAATCGATATGGAACCTGAAAATAATTCTCCTTGAAAACATTAGTTCCATGTTTGTTATCATCAAAACTAAGATCAAGACCAAGGTTGAAAACCTTAGGCCAACAGATTCCGACGATCTCCGACAAACAACGACCTCTCGCGCCAGATCTTGCTCTTCAAGGTGTCGCCTCTTCTTCCTCCTCGTGTATACCAAAATCTAACTGTCCAAATTAGATCTCCACCGTTCCTATTAAGAATCAAGAGATTTCAGACTTGCTCCCCAAATTTCAGTCTGATCAGACCCAGGATATAGTGTCCCGATCGCTCGATTAGGTGAAACTCGATGTAGTAGAAATCTGAAAAAGAAAACCAAGAACAATGCTTCGGTATTTTCATCACAGTGACAGATCCAGACATCAAAACACAATCTCCACCGATCCAAATCTAAATCATGAAGTGTAAAACTTATTGACCAAATTTCAATAAGATCCAACCACAGACGCTCCTTCGATCTTGAAGTTTGATGATGTCCGACGTTGTAGGAGCAGTCTGCCGAGGATTCTTTTCCTCCCTCTTCATGTGTGCACCTCTTCCTATGGACGCCCAAGGGGGTGTGCGGCTACTACTATAAGCCTTGTGCCCCTGAGAGATGAGGTATTAATACTGGAATCCCATTTGCCAAATGACCAAAATGCCCCCTAACTTAAGTTGAGTCTAAAACAAGCCGTAACTCAACCAATTCAAGTCCGATTTGAGTTCTGTTTGAACCTCCGGATTCGTCTTGAACCCAACTACCCATCTACTAACTAATCAAACTTAGATAAATTAATTATCTTGTGCACAAAGGCCAATTTTTGATTCATGCCCTTTGGCATTTCATTCGGCCCATCCTGACACGCGACCAAATTATCCCGCTGGAATAATTATATAAAAATTTATAAATATGCAGGTATTACAATCATTCCCCCCTTAAAGAAAATTTGTCCTTGAATTTTAGGGTAAATAAATACTACCAGATCATCAAATAAATATGGATATTTTTCCTGCATATCACGCTCTACCTCCCACGTGGCCTCCTCACCCGAGTGGTGCTCCAAGCAGACCTTGACCAAGGGTACCTCCTTGGACCTAAGTTTTCGAACCCGCCAGTCCATAATCTCAATGGGTCTCTCCTTGAACGAGACCGCGGTGTCCACCTCGACCATAATAAGCTCAAGAATGTGATGCTCATCTCTGACATACCGCTTAAGCATCGACACATGAAACAATGATATACTTTTTCCAAACTCGGTGGTAGGCCAACTCATAAGCTACGTCTCCTCAATGTTGTAGAATAGGGAAAGGTCCAATAAACTGAGGACTCATTTTCCCTTTCTTGCCAAATCTCAATGCACCCTTCATAGGGCATACCTTCAAGAAAACCATGTTCCCCTTAGAAAGCTTGACATGCCGGGCCTTCCCATCAGCATACACCTTGTGACGACTCTGAGTTACCAAGAGCTACTCCTTAATCATCTTTACCTTATTGACGACATCCTGCTCTAGATTTGGTCCAATCATCTAAGCCTCACCAGCCTCAAACTAGCCCACTGGGTATCTATATCTACGCCCATACAGGGCTTCAAATGGTGTCATCCCGATGCTACTCTGATAATTGTTATAATAAGCAAACTCTACCAATGGTAGGTGCTTCTCCCAAACATCCTCCGAGTCTAGGACACAGGCTCTCAACATATCCTCTAGAGTATGTATGGTCCTCTCCGACTGCCCGTCGGTCTGTGGGAGGAAGGCGGTACCAAACCTCACCTGGGTGCCCATGGCCTCCTAGAAGGACTGCCACAATCTAGCTATAAACTGGGTACCTCGATCGGATATGATCATCACCGAGACCCCATGGTAGGCAACAATATGATCCAAAAGTAGCCAATCATACTGATCAGCGGTGAAAGCCATCTTTACAGAAATAAAATGTGCTGACTTAGTGAGTCGGTCCACTACAACCCATATGGAATCATTACCATTTCGGGACCTAGGCAAACTGGTCACAAAATCCATGGAGATTTTTTCCCATTTCTACCTAGGTGCCTCCAAACTCTGTAGCAACCCTACAGGTCTCAGATGCTCGGCCTTAACCTCCTAGCAGACCAAGCACACAAATACAAAATTTGTTATATCTCTCTTCATCTCTTCTCACCAGTAGTGCTGCCCCAGGCCGCGGTACATTTTCATCGCTCCCAAATGCATCGTATAAGTGGAACTGTGAGCCATCTCAAGTACCTGCCTACGAACCTCTACCATATCCGGCACCAATTCACTATCTCTAAACCTCAAAACACCCTTAGAGTCAATCCTATATCCGTCACTAGCATCGCCTCTCTCGGCTAAAATCCCTGGTCCGAGCAAAGAAAGCATCTTCCCACTGGGCCGAACGGAGCATGTGAATCATGGTAGACTGATCGCGAGGATGCGCTACCAAGTCACCCAAGTAGAACACAAACAATATCGCCCCGTCGTCCAAACATCTGACGAACTCCCTTGCCAAAAACCTACGATCCACGGCCAAATGCGCCAAATCCACTACCAATTAAAAAAAATCTGCTATGTGTAGAAATGGACGGTTTGATTAGCCCATTAGCCAATCGCCCAACTTACTCATCTCAACTCAAAACTCGCTGAAATTTGGTATCGGATTTGTACATGCCCACCACGAACTAACCTTGATTGTTCGCACTAATCAGATGACACCTCGGTCTCTGAGCTCTGTCAAAAGTGCATAACAAATCATTTCTAGACAACTAGAATACTTATAAGACTTTCCCTCCACAACCATCAAGGTGTAGGATTTTCGACCCCTAACTCAACCAAACCAACCACACCTACTTTCCCCTGTGCATAACTCATGTGATGCCAGGATTTAGAAACCAGTTATTAGGAATAGGACATAAACCTATGAGTGTGGCATTTCACCAAACACTAAGTGAGCAAGTTTAGGCCATAGCTCGACGTATACCATGAGCTTCCACCTAAGGCAACTCGGCGCCCTTGGCCACACCTTGACCTTCTTCAATCACTACATATCAACTTATCCTCCAAAACAACAAACAAAGATTTTTTTCAAGGGTTACAGTCACACACCCCAAAGACGACAAAAGGAATCCATAAGGACATCACAAGAACCAATTATTCCGGATTCACCTCATCCTCGAACTTGGGACTGCCCTAAGGGTAGACAAATCCCTAAAGTTCGGGGCTATGCTATCCCGCCTCGTGGTGACCAACCACAGTCTCATAAAGATGGTTTAGATAATTAATTCTAGCATCTTAACTTTATTTTCTTGGCGGTGCTAAGCCCACTCTTAGTCCGACTTGTCGACCAACTACTCAACTGCTCAACTACCACATAGCTAAGGTCTATCATATCATAGACATTATAAAATCAAATTCATAAGTAGGGCTATTCGGATAGTTCAGGTATTAGGTCGAACTCCTCGGGTGCATTTGTTGATCAAATACCCACACTATAAGGGGGGATTGAATAGTGTTGGGTTAAAGCTATGTTCAATTTGATTTCGAATGCAACCAAATTGATGTGCTATTTACAATGCTTGACAAGTATGAATAGCAAGTAATAGAAATCAAACAAGGCAATACAAACACAAATAATTATAGTGGTTCGGCCAACCGTCTACTCTACTACCTTGACTCCACATCAAGGATTTCTAACCAACACCTTTATAGATAATGTGTTTCCCTTTGAATACAAATGCGGACTCACTTCCTAATCCTTTGAGAATGCCTCAAACTTATTCACCTAGGTAAAACACAAGACTACAAAGGTAACCCTAAGGTGTTTAACCTAGCACACCTCGCAAGCTAACAATGAAAACCTAGTTAAATAACAAGGAAAATAAAAACAAATGAGCGAAGAATTAAACCACACAACTGAGCTCACTTGCAAAGCCTCCAAAGCCTCCAACTCGCCAAGATGTAGAGCTCGAAATGAAGCCGGAGTTGAGGCGGAAAGAATACTTTGAGTAGATAAATGATTGTCGAAGCTTGCGTGATGAAATCCACTTAAGAAGGCTAAAAAACACTCTGGGAAATCTTCAATGAAAGGTTAAAATGCCTTTTAGAAGGATGGTGAGGGGTATTTATAACCCCTAACTCGGCAGTATCACCCAACAGGCGTTTTTCTACCCGTTAGGGATGATCGGTCGCTTCCCGATCGATCATCGGTCATCCAACTGATCAATTGCCCAAGTGACCGTGGCTCTTCTGCCACTTCTAGGTGCTATTCGGTCGACCGTTCGATCGATCGAATTCCCACTGCCAATTTTTGGCTACATTCGATCGATCGAACCTGGGCCGAGGCTAATTTTTCGGGTCTTCTTCTTGCGCGCTTCGCTTCTAGGTTCCGTTACCAAGTTTTGACTTGGATAGCTTTACAATTAGGCTTGGGATAAATTCCTAGAGACATATTACATGAAATCTATTTTTAAATCTAGATTTTCTACTCGATCAATGATGAAGTCATTTTTGTCGACTTTTGGTATTTCTCCGAATGAAGTTCGCGCGCATATCGTAGCGTCAACCTAAACTCAAACACTTGATAAACTCATTAGAATAAGTTTGTTATCATCAAAATCAAGATGGTGGCCAAGGTCGAAAACCTTAGGCCAACAGCATTCGTAAACGCCCCATCCCTGCCCTCTTTAGGACTCTAATCTCCCATCAGAACACTCTACCATAAGTACCAACCAAAACTAGTCCTGGATAAATCCAATGAGCATTATGAAATAGATTATTTCACAAGAAATGTATGTAAATTGTGATGCCTCATGCATAAATGATGCACCTACCATACATTTGAAACATAATTTTACCACCTCTACTTCAAGAAATTTCAACACACAATTCAAAGATAAAAGAACCGATTTTTAGTATAGACAACCGTGCAGGTGATAGCTACAATATGCCCATTTTGTACCATTATATGACAAGACAACTTAGCAGTACTTTGTAAGTTAAATCCTCTTGATCCAAACATGGATGCTGACACATACAATGTGAAAGTTTAAGCATCCAAATAGTATCTGAAAATTGACATTAAACACCATACCTCTTAATCACAACCGACAAAAACCATAGTTTCTCTACGTTTGGGGTTGGACAATAAAGCCGACCCTATCCTCTACCTTAACTCTAGGGAGTGGTCGAATAGGGTCTAAGAGTTGGTTATCCTGCTAGGTGAAACACCTTAGCTTTCATTCAACACCTCTAATATCAATTTCATTCCAATGGAAACATTTTCCTTACCAACCGTCAATATGACCCATGATCTTTTATCTCAATCTATGATCTCTTCCCTAGGAACTTATCAATTTCCCGGCCCTCTCTAGGACCCTAAACTCCCATTAGGGCACTCTACCATAATTACCAACCAAAACTAGTCCTAGATAAATCCACTGACCATTATGAAGTAGATTATTCCACAAGAAATGTATGTAAACTGTGGTGCCTCATCCATAAATCATGCACTTGCCATACATTTGAAACATAATTTTACCACCCCTCTACAAAAATAATACCCCACACTTACCGCAGCCAGTGCACAACTCAGTCGTCTGATCCTGTGACTAGGACATACTGTATGCTGATACGCTAGCAATGCCCATGCAGATCCCTATGCCCTATTGTCGTAGTAAGGACCTAATCACACAACAAGACATATGACTTTTCTCGGGGGCCAAGACCCCCACTAAAACCCTTCTTGGCCCCCAGTAAATCCTTTTAGTGAGGGCCACCCGGCCCCCAAATGTCCCCACAAAAAAATCCCGTTGGTAAATGAATATCCGAAGGTCAACCAGTGACCCAGGAAAAAAATAGTTATCCCGGGGGCCGAGACCCCCAGGTAATAGGAGTTTTCCCGGGGGTTGCGACCCACGGAAAATGTAGCTTTTCTTGAGGATCGTGACCCTAGGGAAACATAGTTTTTTCTGAGGGCTGCGACCCCCAAGAAATGTAGCCTTTCTTGGGTAATTTTTCCTAGGGGCAGATCAATAATCTCTCAAATGCGCGAGGATAAACAACATTACTGGCCATCTTCTGCTTACGTTGTCAGATTAGGTTATCTATAGTCATGCATGCATTTGTAGTGGTTTGTGCATGCTTCGTTTCCACTAAAGAATTAATATTCCACCTCAATTAATATTAAATCTAATTAACCCTTTTGCATATATACATACAAACCAAGTCTCTCCAGCTATATATAAGCATTTACACTGCGCAACGTTAATTCTATTCACATAGTATACACAAAGTAGATCAAATTGATCAGTACTAAAGCTGATTACTCCTTATTTAATGGAGTTGCTACTGTTGATTAAACTGATACTTCTAGGGGTTCAGCTTACAAACGTGGGTGCTTTGACACCAAATTATTATGCCATGAACTGCTGCCATTTTTCAGAGTTCATTGTGAGGAACACAGTGAGCCAAGCTCTACGTTATGATCCCAGTCTTGCCGGAGGCCTTCTCAGGCTGCACTTTCATGACTGCTTTGTCCAGGTAAAGGATCATCTTCTTTGGCTCCTCTCCTCAAACATGGATCTTTTGAACTCTGAATCCATCTGTAATTGAAAAACGAGTGACGAGTACTTATTAGTAGCTGTTGTAGGATACTAAGAAGTAGATATTATATTTGAGATCAACATGAGGAAAATTGAAGCCTCCAAAAATCATATCTTATTTCTTAAACTAGTATGCCTTAAGAGCATCCTCATATTGTTGGTTCACTTCCAAAATTTGAACATTCGATATAGCATAACAATCAGTATGTAAAGTGTAGTTTGGTTGGTTCATATAGCAAACATTTGATATGATACTTCTAGATGCACTTGCCTCCTTTCTGTTGACCATTGTGTTAATGCATGATTATACAACCTTGAAAGGCATCGAGCAGGAGTGTGGACCTTATGTGCTGAATTTCCATGGCATTCTTGAGCATGAAATAGATTAAGAACTGGGCCTATAAAAAGATAACAATTTGATTGATAGTTTGTCCAAACATGGGTTGTGATCATTCAATTATAACGAACAAAAAAAGAATGGACAATCAAAGAAAAATAGATCAACAAATGTTCCATGACAGGCTCTTTGAAAGAAATCCACAACCAAATCAAGTATGCTAACCAAGTAATTGCCATAACCCAACCAGGCAAAGTATCTTGGTTGATTGCTACCCCATATACTTTGAAATTAGTCCGAAGCAAGCCAGCAAGGCAATGTTTTCTACCTGTATGAATACTTTATACACTATAAGTTCACAACATGATTATTTGAGTCATTTAAACATCAAAAATAGATTGACTTCGGACTTTATTAAACAAATAAAGAGAGCATAACTCCCTCCCTCACCAATAGTTCGTGTAAGTTCATATTCCAAGCATATGGCCAATAATATATTTGAACAAATTCAATATCAGCAATGCAATTGAAGCAAGAGTGAAAAAAAAGAAACATAGATATAACAAATAACCAAATATAGCAGATATCAAAAAGGAGAGAGCACATGTTGCAACACTTGGTTTCTTAATTTTATAACCTTGCAGCCAGAGTTTCTTTATATCAAGTACAATAATTCCATATTAGGTATCCGTGCATCTTTTAAATGTATGGTTAGCATACCTCCAACTTGTGAATAGCCTTTGCAATATGCCAAAGAGAACTTGTATCACCATCAACAAAGCACTCCTATAATATTCATAAAATACATGAAAAGATATTCAATTCAATCCTTAAGATGATTGAATGTTCGACTATACTTAATTCTAGTATACCTTGTATGCAAGGTCAAGTTCAAAAGATAAAACATCCTCATCCACTGGCAATAAGTAGAAAGGTATTCTCCAATAGTTAGTAGATGATGAACCTTTTCCTCTTCAAAGATCTGCAAGAGCATATATATTTCTAAGCAATTAATTTCTCTTATTAAACTTGTTGTGTTAGTATTTGGCCTCACACCAATTACATTTAGTGCATACTTACATGTTCAATAGCCTTGGAAGGAGAGCCAATGTTGCCGAACAGATGAATGTTCTGCAATAAAATCACCACTTTGTGAAGGAATGTTCTGCAATAAAAACATTGATAAAGTTATGCAATAACTCAAAGTTCTACAATAACACGTGAGTTATTGCTGAACAGATAAATGTTCTGCAACAACTCATGTGTTCAACAAGAAATATTGAATGTATAACATTCTGTGTTAGTCTGATTTTGATTCTGACTTTGATTTGATTCTGATTTTGATCCTGATATTGATATCTCATGTGCTCTCTGCAATAACTCTCCTGCGACAACCAGTCACCTAATTTGAGAGTAGTGTAGATAAGAAATCTGCAATAAAGTTCTAATCTGTAATAAAGTTATGAGAGTAGTGTAAACAAGAAATGTCCTAATTTGCAATAAAGTTTTGAGAGTAGTGTAGACAAGAATCTTTTAATTCCATAGGCTAAGGGAATCTCTTTATTTTGTAGTCAAAATATTGTCCTCTTCTCATTTGATGAATAGTAGTACTGCCTTCCAAAGAGGATAATGTCACTTGAAGGAGGAAATGTAATCAGTTTAATATACCAAGTGCTTGAAAAGTTGGAGTTGTCTCTGGACCTAATGAGATCTTGTGAATTGAATTGAGAAACTTAGGTTTATCTATGAACAAAATTGTTGGTCTTTTCATCATTCAAGTCACGATTTCAGCAATGTGAGTGTTTAGTTGACTTGGAGTGCAGGCAATAAACATTAACACTGCTACCATAGAATCAGTAATACCGCTTTTACCTTTTTTCTTTTTTTAGAAGAACTAGTGCTGATTTTACTTTCAAGATCTACTGTACCTATTTATTGTCATAGAGGCGTTCATAAACAATCTTAAAGCGAGTAAATTTATGAAAGTATATTGACAACTAAGATTGATTACCAACGTAAATATATACATTAACCAACTTATACACGACATTCTCTAGTTATGAAAATGTTTAAAATTCAAATAAATGAAAACCATGAATACATAATTATATAGGCCTAAAAGAAAATATTTCAATTAGAAAGGATATTGAAGAAGTACAGAAAGCTTATACCTGTAGCAGAATAGTGTTCGATTCCACTCCACCCAAGCAACAGCTGAACGATGCAAGAATATCTTCAAACATCACCTCTAGCTTATACTTCTCTCCCTCATGATCAAAAAAGAGCTCCAACTTTTTCCTCTCCTGCATGATCTCTGCCCTCACCTATTCCCACTCGCCGAAGACCGCCATCCGGCCCTCACCGAGGAGAACCCCAGCGTAGAGAACCTCTCCCTCGATGCGATTCTGGATATTGTAGGCCTTGGGAATAATGTCTTCGTTGGCACGGATTACGGAGAGGCGAGCGCGTTAAAAATTGGGCAGCCTTCCTTGGTCGGCGAGGAGGTAGGCCAGCTATGCTCACCAATGGTGACTGGTCTATTCGGCCCATTTCACCTGCCAGTATTTGCTTAAGTACTTGATTTTATCGGTGGCGATCTGAGGCGCGCCGAGGAGCTTAGAGAGGCGGCTAGCGTAGGTCCCCTTGTCGACACCTGGGCAGCGGAGGAACACCCACTGCACGCTTCGGCACTCGAGATCCGTCGTCGGGGTAACCCCCTTTTGGCTCGCGGTCATTGGAAACCTGAAGGTGGAAACAGTGGAGACGGTAAAGACGGCGCGAGCGAAGATGGTGGAGAGGGCGGATTTGGTGTGAAATGAAGAAATATGAAGACCGAGTGAGGAAATGTGGAGACGCGTGAGGAAATAATATTTCCTAGGGGTCGGAGGAAGCCCCCAGGAAAACTATTATTTCCCTGGGGGTCGGGAAAAGCCCCCAGGAAAACAACATTTAATTTTTATTTATTTTTAGATTTAGAAGTGTGATGTAGGAATTGGTGAGGGTCACCATGTCGTTCCCAGAATACATACTTTTTAGTGAAGGTCATATTAGATCCTCACTAAATGCAAAATTTCATGAGAGTCATATTAGACCCTCACTAAATGTAGGATTAATTTTATGAGGGTCACGATGTCCTCACAATATACACTTTTCAATGAGGATCATATTCGACCCTCACAAAATGTATGATTTCGCGAGGGCCACAATGTTGTCCTCACAATATATACTTTTTTGTGAGGGTCATATCCGACCTTCACAAAATGTACAAGTTTTCGTGAGGGTCGACTAGCGACCCCCATAAATAGGTTGATTTAGTGAGGGTAGATGCGCGACCCCTGCCAAATCTTATCACTAAAAGCCAAATTTCTCGTAGTGTCATGCTCTGATACCAACTTTGTCACGCCCCAAAATCCTAGGACCACATGGCCGGCTAGAGTACACGTCCCAGAAATGAGCAAAGGTGAAGAAATAAAATATACAACCATACAAGTGCAAAGATAGATAATGTCATAATGAAATGAACAAGACTTGAACACTATAATGAAAATCCCAAATACATCATGTCTAATACATCAATAAAATAATTTTCCTAGACTCTACTACGACTCTCTGTCACGAGATCCACGCCTTGAGCTCGCTACCTCAGCTGCGCCTCATGTGTCACAGTACCTCTACTACTCTGAAGCTGTAATAAAAATAATAAATAAAACGAGGATGAGTTCACAAGAACTCAGTGATTGGCTCATCCTTGAGCCCACCCTAAACTATCATATAATTATAACCAACAAATTATATCATAATCAAATAAAACTGGAAGTAAATAAATAAGTGCATGTACAATCACACATACACACATATCCATGAATCCATACATCCAGTCATCAATACATCCATGCAATCTGCACAATTCGGCGCCCCACACCAATCTCCATAATGCTGATAATCAGGCAACCAAGAATGGTTGGGGTCATTCGACTAGCTAAGACTAATGACGCTCGCATGAGTCCCTTGGGGTAAACCAAAAAATATAAAACCATTCTTGCCGCGACCTCCCTACCGCGGATGTTGCCGCGACATCCCTGCCACGGATGTCGCCGCGACATCCTTGCCAAGCCACGACATCTAGGAGGCTGCGATAGCGTCATCGATGCTGCCGACGCTATCGCGGCCTCCCAGCCATGCCGCGTAGATGCTGTCGCAGCCTCCCTGCAGGTCGCGACACCCAAGACACCACGACAATGACATCTTGGAGAAGATGACACCTGCAGTGGCAGCGACATCTTGGAGAAGCACTACTAGAATTGTGGTCATCAGCGATGGCTGATACCGTGGCTGAACCGTTGGTGATGAATATCATGGACGGCGTCAACCGTGGCAAAAAACCGTCTATGATGTGCGCGTCTCAGATGTTTTGTGACGGCCGCGCACGACCGTCACACATAATCATCAGTGATAGCCTCGTGGACTGTCGCAGATTTAAAATCATCAGTGACGGCTCTAGGCGCTATCACTAATACCAACACATCAGCCTCGGCTCACAACTGTCGGTGATACTATTAGCAACCGTGATATTTGGTCTTGCCGAGGCCATCAGCCATTTATGATAGGCTTTCAGCCACGGCTTAGTGACGGTTAACCGTGGGTGAACCGTGGCTAAAGATGTTATCCTGTAACTAAAAAAACTAAAAATTTTATAAATTCCTGTATACAATGATATATCGACTACAACCTATTTTTAATCACATATTACAATCAGAAAATATCATACACATGCATTTGAAACCAAACATACAAGTTTTACAAAAATATCATCAATCTCAGCCTCAAACCGGAGGCAAACAATTATCGAAATATCATCTATATATCCAAGTTTCAAAATATATCTAAGTATCAAAATATCATCTATAACAAGTATCAAAATATAAACAAAATACAATTAATCAAAATCTCACGACGATGGTGGCGGCGGTGGAGGCGGTGGAGACAACAACAACTAGGTCGGGAGCGTCGATTGGGTCGAGGAGGACGACAGCTGCGACATCATAGGTAGAAGGTCGGGCTGAGATGCAATCTGAGTGAGGAGTGTTTGCATGTTCTGGATCGTCTGTCTCAACTCATCATTCGACCGTCTCTGCTCCTGCATCTGCTCCTCCATCGTCAGCCTCTGCTCTTGCATCCTCTCCTACATCGCGTGCCTCTGCTCCTCCATCACCTGTTTCTATTGGGTGAGCTCCAACTCCATGGCCACTATTCGGCTCTGGTCCTACGCTCGAGATGACAAGGGCCGCTCACCCGCAGTCGGAGGGGTCGGTGCCCCAAGTGGCCTGAGCACGGCGCGTGCATGGCCACTGTCTGCAAAACCATAAACACGGCCGTGCTCCCATCCACCTGCGGCCTCCACCCAAGCTCCTGCGTCGAACTCCTCCGGTGTCCCTCCACGCTCGATCACAGTCCTCGAATAAGTTTCCTACACATGTTTATATTTTAAATATATATAAACTATAAATAAAAATTGTGTAAATCAAATAGACATATATAAATACTTACCATTATGATCGAGGCTCCGCTATCAACGTAGTCCCGCGCTCCTCGTCGACGACGATGGGTGTGCTCAAACACCTCCATCATCGACGGGCGTTGGACGGTGTCGTCCTCTGTTACGCGCATCTTACATTAGAAAACAAATACATTAGTATCATTATACACAATATTCAAATTATACATACCATATGACACTCATACACCGCAAAAGATATGGAGCCACCAGTGTGGCGCGCCCCCGTGTTGTCCCCCCCGGACATGCGGTCTCTTGACGCACCCGGGAGACCTCCTGCCACTCAGGAGTATCCCACCGCTCAACGAGCTGGTCCCACATAGGGCCAGGAATCCACTCAGGGGCGTGTCCCCGAGTCTGCCCTATCTGTGTAGCCCCTACCCGTCTCATCACGGTCTAACGGGCCTGCTGAAGTCGTAAACGTGTACGGGCAACACGCTCCCATACAGCCTCCACAAAAGTGGTCTGGTCCTCCGGCCATGTATAATGACCCTGCAAATTTTTTTTATTATTACCGATCAATATTTAACATTAACATTAATTTAATAAATATACTTATCGTGAACTCTCGCCACAATAAATCTATATGCTCATGGGGCACGTGAGACCATGTAGGCCACGCCCCGTGCATAAACTTCCAGATCATCCCTGCTATCGTGCAGGGGACGTCCTCCTGCTCAAATCTGCACCATATATAAATTCATATTATGATATTTTGAATTATAAATAAATTATAAGAAATAATGAATGCATATACTTACCTTCTTCCGCGCACAGTAACTGCTCTGCGCAGTTGTCCCTCGGGTGGCGGAGGGAGAATTTTGTTAGGCCCTCGTGGCCTACGTCTCGATGTTGACGGGCCTGGATCGGCTGAAGGGATGGTGGCTGGAGGTGGGGGGATGGTGACCATATCAGCTGGGGGAATAGTGGATGGATCAGGTGGGGGAATGGTGACCGGACCAGGTGGGGGGATGGTGGCTGGAGGTGGGGGGATGGTGGTGGAAAACGAAGGGTTAGTGGGTACAGGTGGGGTGGGTGGTAATCGTCGGGGGGTCCTACGAGGAATGCCTCCTCGAGAACTGATATCTCGAACCATAGCTGTAAAAATTTAATATAATTAGATTATATATAATAGATATATTTAATAATTGAATATATACTTCACATTTACAATTATTCATCATCGTCATTATCATCATCCGTGTAATACTCTTCTTCTTGTTCTTCTGTATCTAAATCTTGAAATTCTTCTTCGTCTCCCTCATCTTCATTCTGTCCTTCCTCAACTTCATTATCGTCCTATCAACGTATTCTATTTCCAATTGAACTAACTCTGTGTCATCATCGTCGAGTATTGGACTAACCCGTTCCACTTCGGAAGGATCCTCTTCTTGATAGAAGTCATGTGCTGGCTCATTATCTCCAACTATTGGGTCAATTTTTCCTATGCCTTTAGTCTTACAGACTACACACCAATCTGCCCTGTCTTTCTTTCGAGATGAATACTGCATATAATATACTTGTTCAACTTGAGATGCCAAAATAAATGGCTCATTTAAAGCCAATTTTGATTTGTAATTTACCTCGACCAGCTGTTTATACTTTGGATGAACTCTCATGCCCCTATCGCTTGTATCGAACCAATAACATTTAAAAAGGGCAACTGATTTACATTTGAAAAATTGTAATTCAATGACTTCTTCCAATAGTCTGTAAAAGTCAACATCACATTCAGCATACGTTGTCCCTTTGACGCAGACCCCGACATTCATAGTCTTTTTTGTAGATGAATATTCAAGTGTGTGAAATTTATATCCATTGACAAAATAACCATTATAACACTGTACAAGTAGTGTCGGTCCGCTAGCAAACTCAAAGATTTGGTTATCTATTTCACCTCCGTGTTCTGTGTTGTAAGCTTGAAACCAATTAGGGAACTCACAATTCCGTAATTTTTCTAATTCCTTAGCGCTGTAAATTGTGTATCTTGTCACCATCTCAATGTCAAATATTTTAATGAACTTCTCAATCACTGGACAGTTTAGTAAAATGTACAAGTAGGCCAAATGGTACTCTTCATCATTTAAGAATCAAGACGAACGAGAACCCAAAGCACGACCGGGGTAACAAAAGATATTTAAACAACCATCTGATGGTCCAGCTCCCACGTCTGATGGTCGAGCTCCCCCGTCGTCGTTCCATGGAAGACGATTAAGTTTTGTCTTGATGGTTGATTCAAAATAAAATGAGCAGAAAGTTGAAATTTCTTGAATTATATATGCTTTTGATATGGAACCTTCAACTGCAGCGGTGTTCTTTATTTTTTTCTTCAGACGATTCATGTATCTTTCAAATAAGTACATCCATCGGTATTGAACGGGGCCACCAATTCGTGCCTTGTATGCCAAATGTATCGGTAGATGCTCCATCGAGTCAAAAAATGCAGGAGGGAAAAACTGCTCCAGCTTGCATATGATTTCAACAATATTATTTTCAAGTGCTGTCATATCTTTGACTCGAAGTACATTTACAAAAATATTTCTGAAAAACATACTTAACTCTGTCAACGGACCCCAAATCTTATCATGTAGATGATCTCGAAACGCAATCGGAAGCAATCTCTGCATGAATACATGACAATCGTGGCTCTTCATCCCCAATATTTTGCATTCATCGACGTTTACACATCGAGATAAGTTTGAGGCATATCCATCGGGTAATTTGAGTTATTTGATCCATTGATACACATCTTTCATCTGTTATTTATTTAACAAATACGACGCCCTTGGCTTGTGAAATCGTCCATTGACCTCTTGCAACTCTAACTCAGGTCTCTTACAGAGTATTTTTACATCATGTCGGGCCTTCACATTATCTTTAGTTTTGCCAGAAATATCTATCACTGTGTTAAAAATATTATCAAACATTTTTTTCAATGTGCATGACGTCCAAATTATGTCGAATCAGTAATGAACTCCAATACGGCAATTCCCAAAAAATACTTTTCTTCACCCAGTTATGTGTTTGACCAAATCCTGAGATTCTTACATTCCGACCAAAAGTAATATATGGAAGTAATTGAACACGTGCTAACATCTGTTCACCAGACAACATCGGTGGTGGCTCATCTCTTTCGACTCTACCTTTGATAAATTTGTCACGATTCCTTCGATACTAATGGTTAGACGGTAGGAATCGGCGATGACAATCAAAGAAGGAAATTTTCCGACTATTCTCAAGACTGAAGGATTTTGAGTGTTCCATACAATACGGGCAAGAGAATCGACCATGCGTGCTCCAACCAGACAACATGTCATAGGCCAGGAAATCATTGATTGTCCACAATATAGCAGCTCATAAAGTGAAGTTTTGCTTCCGGTAATAATCATAAGTGACAACTCCCTCAGCCCACAATGTGTTGAGTTCATCAATTATGGGACGGAGAAATATGTCAATTTCTTTGCGAGGACCCCTATGACCCGGAATAATCATTGAAAGATAGATAAATTCATCTTTCATACACATTGAGGGCGACAAATTATAAACTGTTAACAACACTGGCCATACTGAATACGGAGTTGCCAAATTACCAAACGGATTAAAACCATATGTGCACAATCCCAGCCTGATATTTCTAGTCTTCCCAACAAATGATGGATAACACCTATCCAAATGTTTCCATGCTTCACTGTCGGATGGATGAGTCATTGTTGTATCATCACGACTTCTTGCATGACAACTCATATAAGGGGCAGTCTTTTCCGACATGAATAAACTTTGAAGCCTCAGTGTCAATGGAAAATACCGAAGCACCTTAAAGGAAATATTTTTTTGTTGGACCAATTTCTTCTCCTTGTAACGAGGATGTTCACATATCGGGCATTGTTCTAACTTTGCATTTTCTTTATAATATAAAATGCAGTTATTTGGGCACGCGTGTATCTTTTCGTACCCAAGCCCTAATTTCCTCATCAACTTTTTTATCTTATAAAAGGTTGGCTCAAACTTGTTATTTGGAGGTAGCATACCACTGATACAGCCTACAATCCGATCAAACGCAACCCCGCTGATATTACAATCAAACTTGATGTTCATGAGTTGTGTCATTGCCGAAAATCTTGTATAATTAGGACAATTCTCATACAAAGGTTCATCGGCAACTTTCAACATCTTGTAAAATTGTGCAGCCTCCTTATTCGGCAATTCAATCTGTATCTCAGGTTGTTCTTCAGTGGCTTCAACTGTCATAGTATCTGGTGGCACTACCGTCTCAGTAACTGACTCGATATTATCATTTAAACGGAATTGTCCTCCAAGACTATCCAGAATCATTGTTCTATAAGGATTAGGTGGATTGGAAGAAGAAACATCAGCAGAAGAAGATTCACCATGAGTTTGGAGAGCAGGATTGCTCGACGTCCCGACTTGACGTGACTTCCCGTGACAATTCCATACAAAATATCTTGGTGTGAATCCTTTTATATACAGATGCAGTGTGATAGTTTCTCAGTCCAAAAATCTTATGTTTGAACATTTTCGGCATGAACATCGGATTTTATCACCACCAAGGAATTTTTCATTCAAGTAGGCAAAATTTAAGAAGTAAGTTACGCCTACTCGAAATTCATCCGTTATAGCTCCACGATGAATTCGTCGGTACATCCAACTTCGATCGCCCGACATGTTCTGTCAAAAAGTTTGCAATATCTTTAGGTAATGTCTTTAGGTGGGATGGTCCTATTCCATTCGGGATTCATGTTATTCATATTGAACTTTAGGTAATGTCTTTAGTTTGCAATATTTTTTTTAGTCATTAACTTCATTCTAAATTTCGGCAGCATCTCCATATAGTTCTCCGAATACGCATATCATCTGGGCGCGTGTCGGAGAATAAGGGAGATACAAGCCAAAATTTAAAAATGAAGTTAATGACTAAAAAAAATAAACTAAGTGCAATATAAATAACTATGCTCCCAAATTGTCCAATTAGGGACAATTCAAGGGTTGTACATCGTATAAAAGATTATTAACTTCGTTTACACGAACATACAACCCCCGAACGGATCTAAGGTTTTGCAAAATTAAAACTTGACTCGTTGATTGTACGTGAAACGTATCAACTCGTCTTGATTCCGACGCGAGTCCACCGTGGACGATTTGACCGCGAGTCTAAAGTGGACGATTTCGGCGCACGCGAGTCCATCCTTTATTAACGATTTCGGCGCGAGTTCAAAGTGGACGATTTCGAAGTGCGCGAGTGCAAAGTGGATGATTTCATAATTATAATTACACCCAACTAAAATTAATCCTAACATTTATTCTACCATAATTAAATCTAATTAACAATAATTAAATCTAATTGAAAACTAATTAATCTAATTTTTTTTGAAAATTAACACTTATTTACTAATTAAATCTAAAATTAACCCTAATTAATCTCTAATAACAGTAATTAATAGTTAATAAATCTAATTAATCACTAATAATAGTAATTAACACTAAATAATTATATATATATATATATATATATATATATATATATATATATATTGGTCGGCGCCGGCCGAAACCCTAGGGTTTCGACCGATGCCGGATCGGAGAGGGGAGGGGGATGAACTCACTTGTTGGTGGCGGAGAGGGGAGAGGGATCGGCGGCGAGGGCGAGGGAGCAGGTCAGCAACGGCGCGCGTGGGCGACGGAGATCGAGGGGGCCGGGAGAGGGGCGACAGTCTGGGCGAGAGAGAGGGGGAGAGGGCCGAGGAGGCAATGCGGTGAGGGCGAGGGAGCAGGCGGCACCGAGGGTGCGGCGTGGTAATGATCGGTGGTGACAAATCCTCGACAACGGCGGAGAGAGAAGAGAGCGAGGGAAAGAGGAAGGGTCGGGCGCGAACGCAAATAAAAACTATTTTCACCCACGGCTCGCTAGTCGTCGGAAAACCATGGATTTGTAATTTTAATATCTCCGATGGCTGACCCTCTCTAAGCCGTTGGTTCATAGTGTTTTTGTTTTCGTGTTGCGTTCGCGCCATTAATTAATAAGCGACGACCGCTTCTAGCTATGGCTAATGACTTATCCATATCACCAATGGCTCTCGTGCCCTCGCTAAGCCGTGGCTAATAACTTATTTTATTTCACGCCCCGTGCGCGCCATCAACTATGAGTGACGGCTGTAAGCGGCCATATGTGAGCCGTGGCTTATTTGGTTACATCAGCCACGGTCGCTACGGCCGTCGAAAAGTCATGATTGATTCTGACGGCCGAGGCGGCTGTCGGTGATTCCCGTGGCTGATGTGGTATATTCTAGTAGTGAAGATGACGTCCTCTCTGTCGCGGCCCTCCAATTGCTACTGCCACGATTGGTGAAGAAGGTAACGACGTCGTCGAAGGCCTCCCTGGCAGCGACATCATCGTTGATGTTGGAGAAGAAAGTTCCAATGGTGAGAGAGGAGAGGAGAGGAGATTGCGGCATCAACAGGTTAGGATGAAAAAATAGAATTTAAAATATAAAGGATATTATGGTCATTTTAAGCCTTGTACCAAAATAACAGGCTCTTGTTACTCCAAATTGGAGTAACAAGGAAATGGGCTTGGTGTACTGTACCGAGATATTATTTTTATCCTGTACTTGATATATTTTTGCAAACGAACATCGGACATCATAAGTTGTTTTGTGTTGTACCTTAAAATATTGCGAAACGAATAGACCCTTAGATAAATTCCCATAAAACAATTCTAGCTTCGTTAACATTTGGATTCTAGGATAACTATCTTTACAAGAGTAAGTTATTGGTTAAAGTTCGTGTACTTCACTATCAGGACAATATCATTAGCTTTACACGCAATGTTTTGGTTTGGTTTCCTTTTCTCTGTGAAGTACAATTTTAGTATGTTCCTTTGATAAAGAAAACTAAAATTAGCTATTTCGTTATTTTTTTGAATATAGAATTTTCTCTGTGCGTCGGTGACTGGCGTGCACCCATGAATCCTCATAAGTTTCATTCATACTAGTCAGTTGCTTTCATTTTTCTGATTTGCTTTAGGGTAGTGAGATATGATGTGCATATAGAATTAAACTTTGAATACACATCTTTTACCTAGATGCAAATGATTCCATTTCTTTTTTATGTTCATAAATATAGATGTCAGAAAGGGAAAATATCAATGTTGAAGTTTCTATCAACGATGATGATATGAATAACATAGAAGAAGATGTGGATGAAGCTGTGAATGTCAATGTTGAAGGAAATGTAGACGGTGCTACAAATTTGCAGGAGATGGTAACTACTAAAGGAAAAGGAAAGAAGAGGAAGGAGAGGTCAAAAGTATGGACTCAATTCGACAAACTTCCGATGGGCGAAGATGGCAAAGAGAAGTGTAGGTGCAAGAATTGTTTTGCAAAGTTTACTTGTCGTACTAAACGCGGGAGAGGTCACTTATTGCATCATATAGAATCTTGTACAAAGAGACACCCATGACATAGGTTAGATGTTTTTCTCTTCTAATCAAGGTGCCATGTCCTTATCTGATGGTTCTTTTGATCCTAAAAAATTTAGAGAATTGGTTGCTTCTGGGATAGCTATGCATAATTTACCATTTCGGTATGTGGAGTATGAGGGTGTTAGAGCTTGTTTTCAATACCTACATTCTGGTGTGCAATGTATTTCTAGGAATACTGCAAAGGCCGATGTTCTAAAACTCTATGAATTACAAAAGAAGAAGATTAGGTGCATGTTGGCAATGACTCCGGGTAGAATCAGTTTGACTTCAGACTTGTGGACAACAATAAACTCTGATGGTTATCTTGCAATGATTTTCCATTTTATTGATAAGGATTGGATTTTTAGGAAATATATTTTGTGTTTGAGTTATATGCCTACCCCTTATACCGGTGTGGCACTGGCTGACAAAATCCATAACATTTTGGTTGATTGGGGTATCATTGAAACATTGTCTTCTTTGACGTTAGATAATACCTCTGCATATGATGTTTCTGTTACATATTTAAAGGCAAAGCTGAATAGCAGGAAAGCACTTATGTTGAATGGTGATATCTTTCATGTACGTTGTTGTGCACATATTTTAAATTTGATTGTGTAAGAGGGGTTGAAGGATGTTGATAATGTTGTGGAAAAAAATCGAGATAGTGTCAAGTATGTTCGTGGCTCTCAATCAAGAAAGGAAAAGTTTCTTGAATGTGTTAAAAGTTTGTGTTTGAAGAGTAAGCATAGTTTGAGACAAGATGTTCCAACGAGATGGAATTCTACCTATATTGTGCTTAAGGGTGCTATTTATTATAAAACTGCATTGGAACATTTGGGGATGAATGATTATAATTATCGAAGTTGTCCTTCAATATTTGAATGGGATAGAACTGAAAAATTATGCAAGTTCTTGGGATCCTTTTACAATCTGACAGTTTTATTTTCTGGACCAAAATATTCCACTTCAAATTTGTTCTTTCCAAAAGTGTTTCTGATTTATATGAATTTGAAAGAGGCTTGTCAAAGTGATGATGACTCTATGAGAAGAAAAGACAATAGGATGAAGGTAAAGTTTGAAAAGTATTGGATCAACTTTAATGAAGCATTGCCAAAGCAATTATCTTGGATCTGCATTACATGCTTCAGTTTGTGGAGTTTGCTTATGGAAAACTCTACGGTACTGATGGAGATACTCACTTTTCGAGAATTCATAAAAGATTGTTCGATCTATTTAATGAATACTTGCACAAGTAATCTTGCGGATCGTCCTCTACTGCTTCAGCTTCTCAATAAAGCATAAATATCGAACCTCAAGAAAGAAACATCACATTAGAAGAAAGTAATATATTTTCGGTATGAATTTTTTTTAACATATCTTTCTTAATCCTTAATATTTAAAAATTAATTGTTATGTTGAATAACTAATATTTATTTGTAGGAATTTGATCAAGCTCTATCCACTAATGAACTTTCAAAGTCAGAGTTGGAGGAATATTTAGAAGAGTCAAGAAAGCCAACGACTGAAAAATTAGATATTTTACAATTTTGGTATAAGAATGAGCCTCGTTTTCCTATTGTTGGTCGTATGGCTCGCGATATGCTATGCATGCCTATAAGTACAGTTGCTTTAGAATCGGCATTTATTTGTAGTGGTCAGATTATTGATCGGTTTCGTAGTTCTATTAAGTCTGAAAATGCTAAAACATTGCTCTGTTTAAAAGATTGGATTTATGGAGAAAAATGTAAGTTTGTAGGTTTGCAATGTTTCTATAGTTTATTTTTGGTTAAACTTTTTTCTTATTTGATTTATTTCATTTTATTATAGATCCTGCAGAAGCCGTTGCGGAGTTTGAAGAGTCACCGGTGATATTCTAAATACAAAAGAAAATAAGGAAAATCTTACCTTGACTCAACGATCTCAAGCATCTAATGTTGTTTGAAGTTAAACTTTGTAACACTTTTGAAGTTTGAAATTTGAATCGTGTATTGCTTTCGATGTTTGAACCTTTTGATTTTGGATGTTTGCATAACAATATGTTGCGCTTTTAGATTTTGGATGTTTTCTTAATATTGTCATTATGCACTTATGTTTCCATGATTGAAATTTGAAACTTTGGAGCAGATGATTTCTATGACATTTACAGTTTACAGTAATCTTTGTATCTTTGAAGCAGGATGATTCATTTTCATACTTTCAATTTGATCCCAGTAAGTCATCATATATTCTATCATGGAAGTCAGCTTATCTTTTGAGCTAAAGCAGAGGAGTTCCATGAACAGGTGTGAAATCCTGTGAAATAAAATCTGATGATCCACTGATGATCCTGTGAAGTCATTTATATTTTGAGTTCCATATATCCTGTGAAATAAAATCAGAGGAGTTTAAATTTTGGCATGAGTTCCATATATTTATACTTTGCTAGTTTTGCCTAGCATGTTAACTTATGCTTTTCTTGACTGTCAAAATCAAGAGATATTTCAATGTAGTGTTGTAATAATTATGTCCACTCCTCAACCATCAGAGACATGACTCAAAACTGCATTTCTTATTCTCCCTTATGATTGCTTAGTGCTTAGTTGCTTACTTTCGAGCTTATATCTTTTTTATGCTTTCCTACTTTTATCTTTTTTTTTTCTAATTCCCTCATGTTGTTCTACTTTGTAACATTTGACCTCACTTGAAAGGAACGAAAACTTTTCTTAGTCAAATGAAAACATACCCTCTACTCCGTAGACCATAAACCGAGGGTGAGTAAAGCAAAGACTTCAAAAATGAGGGTTGACTACTACCTACATGAGAACAGCAAAAGCTAAAAGATATTTACTCACACCAAGCAGCTGCAATAGATAAGTTTAAACGAATAAACACATCATTCTCAATCATCGACAACGACAAAAAAGATGACGAAGATGGCATTGTAAAATTTCGGGCCACATTGGCCCGATTGGTTATCGGGCCACATTGGCCCAATTAGTTATCGGGTCGAAATTGACTATCGGGTTTAATCGGCCCCGATAAGCTGATTCGGCCCGTTATACCCTTAGGCCTCGTTTGTTTCGATGGATTAAGGAGGTGCATTGGATTTTAAAATCTAATCCATTATTTGCTACAACAATGGATATGAATCAGGCTGGATATTGGGTGGATTTATTTTGGCCCAAATCCACCGCTAGCCTGATTTAGAAATCCTAGGGAGGGGGTGGGTTTAAGGCCCAAATTCACAGGATATGAATTTTCATATCCTATACATGCTTCTTATCCTATGTCAAAACAAACATAGGATAGGATTTCAAGAAATCCTCTTGGATTTCTATCCTACTCTTATCCACCTTAAATCATATATCATCCAAATTATATCCTGCAAAGCAAACATGACCTTACACTTTTTGGGCTAACGGGCCGGCCCGGCCCGACACGATATTTTTTCGTGCTGGGCCGAGCAAGTGACTCTGAGCCTGAATTGTTATCGGGCCGGGCGAAAAAAATTTGGGCCGGGCGGGCCAGGCACGATTTTCTATCCCTAGTGCTAAGGAGCTACGATGTTGTAGTTGAACCTAAAATTACAAAAATAATTTTACCCGCCCTACCCTTAATCTCTAGGGTAATTCTGTAGCCGACTCTATAAAATCTCAATTTCATGCAATTAAATACAAGTAAATTTATGAGCAACATACAGAATATATCTAGAATTTTTAGGAATTATTTCCATGATTTTTCATGGCTTAAACCATTCAGCCATACCCTTAATGTAGGGTAGCCCTACACAACCGGCCTCCTTGTCTTCCCTCCTAGGGTATTTAATTTGCACGATATGGAGGGAATGAAAACAACCCAAATCCCAATCGAGAAAACAAAGGCAACCCCTCTAACATGGTTCGTCCAGTCCTTAAAGTTTAGGGCCACCTATATGGCCCGCTGACCCTAACAAATCACATCGGGAAACAAGGACTGCAAAAACACAACAATCCCAATAGTTAAATCCGATAAATCATGATGATTCAAGAAAAATCTCAAAAAATTCATCATCAATAAGGGGCGGTTGTCATAAAGAGAAAACTACTGTTGAAACAAGGGAAACCGCTCACTTCAAATCACATCCCTTTGCGGAGAGGATTCCGACGATCTCGAACAAACAACGATCTCTCGCACCGGATCTCGTTCTTCAAGGTGTCGCTCCTTTTTCCTCCTCGTGTATTCCAAAATGTAACCATCCATATCAGATCTTCACCGTTCCTATTAAGACGCAAGGGGTCTTGGACATTCTTCCCAAATTTTAGTCCGATCAGACCCAGGATAGTGTCCCGATCACTCGATTAGGTGAAACTCGACGTAGTAGAAATCTGAAGAAGAAAACCAAGAACAATGCTTCGGTATTTTCATCACAGTGACAAATCCGGCCGTCAAAAAGAAATCTCTACCGGATCCAAATCTAAAGCATGAAGTATAAAATTTACTCACCAAATTTCAATAAGATCTGACCACGGACGCTCATTCGATCATGAAGTTTGATGACGTTCGACGCTACAAGAGCAGTTTGTCGAGGTTTCTCTTCCTCCCTCTCCATTCGTGCGCCTCATCCTATAGACGCCCAAAGGGGTGTGCAGCTACTGCTATGAGCCCTGCGCCCCAGAGGGATGAGGTATTGATACTGGAACACCATTTGCCAAATGACCAAAATGCCCCCTAACTTAAGTTGAGTCTAAAACAAGCCATAACTCAACCAATTCAAGTCCGATTTGAGTTCCATTTGAACCTCCGGACTCGTCTCGAACCCAACTACCATCTAAGGAGTAATAAAACTTAGATAAATTAATTTACCTTGCCCACAAAGGCCAATCTTCAATTCACGTACTTCGACGTTTCATCCGACTCATCTTGACACGCGACCAAATTATCCCGCTGGAATAATTAAATAAAAATTTATAAATTTGCGGGTATTACAACCGTCTGGCTTGGTTTGAGTCTAGTTCATGAGTGTGTGCGCTGTTGGGCCTAGTTCAACCGAGCCTAGAAATACTAGTCCAGTCCAGAGCCCTCGAGCTCGTCCAAGTTTGGAGGACTTCGTGTCGAGCTCTAAATAGTGCTGATCTTTAATCTCGGTCTGGTTCACAGACGTCGAATGGGTTTTGGAAATGTATTACTTTTGTCGAGCTGTCCTAAGTGTCGAGCTGCTGCGGAGGTCGAGCTCTAATTTTGGATGAATCACGAGGTGACGTGTGCCCGCCATGGCCTTTATTAGGTTGAGGCAAATCAGATCGATGTATCTTTGCCGTATCATTTTGTGTTTCTTCGGTTTCGCTCCCGGTGTGGGAGCTACATAGTGGGGAATTTTCCCTTCGTAGTGGCTTCTGATTGGCACCTATCTCTTCGTCCGAAGGGTAATCATGACGGAGAGAGTGTCCACTCGTGTCTTGAGGGTTTTGAGGGTTGTTGCTTGTTGAGCTGGTCGGCTGAGATTTGATCATGGCATGATCGCCGACTCTCTGATGGAGGGGTTGTCATTCGTGGGCCTATAAATCAGCTCTCTTTTCCTTCATTTCGAACTTTTTCTCGCGCTCTTGGCATTCGGTGCCCATTCTTCAAAGGTCTTTGACGACGATACCTCTGTTAATCATCTTCTTCGACCATCATCGTCCTCTTTCTTCCCTGGAGAGTCTCTCAGCCTTCTACTGTAGTTCTTGCATTGTGGGGATAGGCCTTAGGTCGATAGGTTCGTACTGACTTGTCCCCATTTATTAGGGTTTCATGATCTTTGTTGGGCCGATGGTTGGGGGAGGCAGTGTTGTTAAGTTAGAGTGTGGGTTGTCGGGAGAGAACCCAAACTCTTATCCATGGGTCATCGAGGAGATAAAGCTGCAGAGTACGGTGTTGACCGACCTGAATAGTGTCTTGTCTTTCCGAGAGAGTGTGTCGATCATCCATGAGGGCATCGAGGAGGATTTTGACTGTCTTCCATGCTTACTGTAGGACAGGGTATATCACCGAGGGGAACCAGGATTTATTTTCATGTATTGATATCTTTTTAATGAGCTTAGGGTTTGCCTCCCGTTTATTGATTTTGAGCATGAAGTCCTGAATTTGGCCAACATCACCCCTACCAGTTGCACCCGAACAACTGGGCATTTATCTGCTATTTTGAGATCGTTATGGAATGTCTCAGGATTAAGCGGAGTGTTCTTGTGTTCTTTTCCCTCTTTTAGGTGAAAGGGACTTAGAAAGGACTATGGGTGTCCTTCAGCTGTATTCCTGGGAAGAAGCTCTTCAATCTGTATAAACATTCTTACAAGAACTTTAAGGCCTATTTCTTGAGAGTTCGATCACAAAAAGACCTCTCGCAATTCTTCTTAGAGAAGCGCTTCCTAACGGAGAAGTTTCCTTTGTCTTGGAGGTCGAATCCTCGCCCGATTTTGCATTTTGAGGACAGAGGTGTCTTGCATGAGGATAGGGACATAATCAAACTCCTGGAGCAGCATTGTTCTTTTACTCCTTTTGCTCCTAAGGAGGTGTTGCAGGTCCTTAGTTTTGAAGTATATAGGTGAGTTTAGAGCATAAGGTGTTGTTGCTTTGCTTGCTCAAGGTATGCTTAGCCAAATTTGTTTGTCATGCGGGTGAAATATCTTCATTGTTGGAGGCAGCAAGCGTCCATGCTCGGCCGGCGGAGATGCAGAGGAGTGCTTCAAGTAGTAGAGGGAAGAACCCATTGATGGACAGCTTGCTGAAGACGATGAGAACTTCGGGGTTTCGAGCTTCAAAGGCCTCGGGACCTCGGTTCCCGGAGGCGATTAGGCCATTCGCGCCTTTGGATTCCCCAACTCCTCCTAACTTACCTCTAAGGTAGCAGAACAAAACCAGAGGCACAGGTGAAAACTTGTGTCCTCAGGTGGCCATGCTTTTGGCGGGGAATGAGGCTAGGATGCTAGGGGTAGCCACGGTGTAAAGTGTTTCTTGACATCCTAGCGATCGGTCGTGCCTTCTTACAAAGGTAAGTGCATATGTCTTGACATCCATACAGAGTATCTCGAGGTAGTGAATCCATGGGAGTTTGCCGAGGCCCTATTTTCTGGCCAATAAGAGGTCCGACGAAGTCTTTGTTGGAGGAGTCAGGCTCGGTTTTGGGAGAGTGAGCTATTGAGGCTTGAGCTGGCTGAGGTGAAGAAAGCCCTAGAAGCAAAGGCTGGCGAGGTTGCACATTTGAATGCTTGATTGAAGGAGATGGAGGATCGATCCAGTGCAAAATTGGAAAATCTCTGTCATGACCTTGTCGCCACAATGTCAAAAAAGTTCCCGTTTAAGGGCCAAGGTTGAAGTCACTAAAGCCGAAATGGAGAAGTGTAAGTTAATGGCACAAGACCTTGAGGGCAAGGTGAATCACTTCTGGGATTCGGCCCTCGTCATGTACGCAGAAGGATTTAATAGGGCGATTGCACAAGCCAAGATTTTTGCTCCTGAGGTTGATTTTTTTGGAGCCAATCTCCTTAAGGAGGTAAGGGACGGTGTCCTGGTGAGTCCCGAGGCCGATGGGGAGTTTTTTGGGCCGCTTGGAGAAGGGCTTCTAACAACAGCTCTAGGGCAGTGCTCGCATTCTCCAATGGACGATGCTCCTGTTGCGGTGGAGGATGCTCCTGTTGCGTCCATTGAGGTCGACACATCTTTTCCACATTGTTGAAGTATTTTAGATTGCCCATGTGTGGGCTATCCTCACATTTGCATGCGATGAATTGTTTTCCCTTTGAAGGGTTGTCGATGTATCTGCCGATTGCCCCTTCATGGGCTTACATTTGTGCCTTTGGGCTCTTACTTTCCTGTATGTATCTTTGATTGCTATTTGTTTGTTGTTTGATAGTTGCACACCTTGATGATTTATATCCAAGCTTTCTCTCTAACCTGGAAGAGCATCCCAGTGCCATGAGTTTGTTGACTATAGTTGAATTCCATACTAGCGGGTATGAAGCGAAGTGCCTGTTGGGAGTGTGGGAGCTCGATATATCAGTGTGGAGTGTACATGAGATTTAAGTCCCATATTTTATATAGGATTGGATTTAAGATTAGTTGAGAGGCCAAGCAAGTGTTTTGAGGCCGAAAGTAGCGGCCTCGGAGCCGAGAAAAGACTCTAAGGCCGAATGTAGTGGCGCTGAGGTCGAGTAAGGTCTCTAAAGTTAGGTGTAGTAGTGTGGTGGTCGAGTAATGACTCTGAGGCTGGATGTAGCGATGTTGAGGCCGAGGACCGCGTTCGGGGGGTCAACTAGAGCTCACCGAGGAGCATAAGGCAGGTCCTCGCGAGGGGTCAATAAGGGCTCTAAGGCCGAATGTAGCAGCGCGATGGCCGAGTAAGGGCTCTAAGCTCGGATGTAGCGGCGTTGAGGCCGAGTAAGGGCTCTAAGGCTGGATGTAGCGACGTGAGGCCGAGTAAGGGCTCTAAGGCCAGATGTAAGGATGTGGTGACCAAGGACTGCACTCGGAGGGTCAAGCCGAGCTCGCCAAGGAGCATAAGGTTGGACCGCGCGAGGGGTCGGTAAGGGCTCTGAGGCTGGATGTAGTGGTGCTGAGGCCGAGTAAGAGCTCTAAGGCCGGATGTAGCAGCACGGTGGCCGAGTAAGGGCTCTAAGGCCGAATGTAGCGGCGCTGAGGCCAAGTAAGGGCTCTAGGGTCGAATGTGATGGTAATCATTGAAACAAAGGGGCAGCGAAAAATAAAAATTTTGTATGCCTTTGATCACCAAAACCAATATCTGAATGCATCGTCAAAACAATAGTAGAGAAAAACAAAGAGAAGGTTAGATCTGTTACCCAAACGGATGAACAAAGGACCTTCTAATCACCGTGTTGTTGTAAACCACAATGATCCAAATCGGATCACCTCCAAAGTATCCACACTAGGATGGATCCAAGAACGCTTCAAGCACAGCAACAATAGCCATAATTCCCTATATCCTAGCAAGGGAATTTGACTCAAGGAGAAAGGTGGAGTGGAGTGGAAGAGGCACAATGAGAGAAGAGAGACAAAATTGATTTTTGCTCCTCCTCCTCTTGCCATGTGCCGCTGCACCCTAGGAGTGAAATAAATACTATTAGGATTAGGGTTTCAAACCAATAAGTGGGATCAAGATGGATCAAATCCATCTCATTGAAAGGAATAATGTCCTTGAGTCAATCACATGTCAATGTATTTAGGGACTATTCAAGGGTAATCAACTTAATGAGGTAACATTTTCATCATATGCTGCATCTTTACTCATGAAGATTGTGATGAACCCCATGAACCCGGGCAAATGATTCCGAGGCCATGATAAGATCATGCTAGTGAGACTTGGAATCAAGATGCTCATGTTCTAAATGTTCCTAGTCCTAGGATCACCAATTAGGGGATTGGTGATTCCGGATAGACTAGTGCACTTGGTACATTCCCTATACGATAAGGTTGATCTCACAGTTACCTATGAACCGTTATTAACGTACAAGTGCAGGTGCTCATTAGTAAATGAGTTCACTGAACGGACCTGCACCACGAACACAAAATGGAATCCTTACATGAGTGTCAATAGAATGTTCCTCGGGTGATAGTAGCTGCAAGCAATCATTTGACCTGAAGTTGTTATGGTTACCTTATGAGTGACAAACCATTGCTTTGGTTCTATCCCTACGTGGCCCTCAGTGTCATGTGCCGAGTATTACTGGGCATGGAGAAACATTCATGGAGGTAGGTGAGAAACTAATATGAAATCGGTTACTCCTAGTGATAGGAGATAATGTCCTATATGTCCCTGCAAGTGTCGACTCAGGAATCCTTGGCCAGAGTAGACATGGAAGTCAGAAAGATGTTTCTGATATTTCATTATTGATACGACATCTTGGTGGGTGGAATACATATGAATCAGTATTAGGGTTTGACACTTCTTCTGTAACCTAGCTGACTTCGAGACATTGTAACTGATGGACTTAGTTGTACGGTAGTCATGACATGTAATTGATGGACACTGTAACCTAATCACTGAAGGGCATTCGATCCCTGTAGATTGAACCTCACACTATCCGGGTAGTCATGACATGTTGCTAGACGTCAATCTTGTCTTGCGAGTGGAGTTCCTCACGACCACACTAAAGCGGTTTAATGGAGGTTGACAATATATATAGGTCTGTTAGAAACTTCTGTAAAGGACAGTTGCTTAGGAAGTTGCAACTACTCTAATACTAGCCTATTTTAGCAAAGTAAGAATCAAAACAAAAAGGCAATGCTAACACAGGAGATTTGTTTACGCAACTCAGTGACAAATCAGTCGCCTAATTTGTGGGGCACTCACCGGATAGATGCCCAATTCACTCTCTATAAGTACAATATAAGTCCTCTGGATTTCTCACCTGAAATTTGACTAGCAGTAGTACAATGAATCGGAAATAACAAAAACCTATTTGCTATTACAAGTAAAACCAACTTGCCTCTCTATGACATCACAGCCACAAAGTTTCATCCTTCACACAGCCTCATGTTGTAGTGAATTATCCGCCCGATATCCAATCTTCTCCTCGAAGATAAAAAGTTGTTGCCTCTTCTGCACTCGGTAGTCTATACTCAGCAGTTTCAACTCCTCTATATGTGGCATAACGTTTCCACGCAATGGAGTTGTTGACAATAGATCTCTTCTCTTGTATTTATAGGTGTCATTGGAAGATTACTGGAAGATCTAAATAAATGTTGACTTCAATCATATTTAATCACTGCCGTCTTCAATAGAAACCGTTAGCATAACTTAGGCGTTTTAACAAAAGATCATTTACGTAAATAAGAAACGCCTAAGAAATAAGTGAAGAGAAAACTCTTCGAAACTAAACTGTTCAGAAAGAATAATGATGATTTAAATGTCTAGAATCAGTTAAACAAAACCATCATTAAACCAGAAGTCCATCAGTCATCAAGATCGTATCAGCCAGCCCAACTAGAATTCCTTTTTAAGACTATAAGCAGTTAAGACTGCGTATTCATAGTTGAAACCTGAGAATAACTCTGGAAAAAATGTTTTTTCCAAATGTATCCAACATTCATAGAATCAATACTAACAACCTCCCCCTTTGGCTTATTTGGAAAAAACTCAACCTGTCATAAATAATGCTATAAAGAGGGCATAATAACATAAGAGTTTTTTTTTCACAAATGTAACCATACATTCGGTCAAGATTAAGTAGTTTTTCAATGTTGAGCCAACATAGAGTTTAAGACTGTTCCAGAAAAAGAATCATTACCATGATAGAGTTCATATGTAAGCATCACAGAGCAGTTATAGAACAGTACCAAAAAATCACCACATACCACAACCAACACACTGACATCACAAACTGGTTCAGACTTTACCTCAGACCACTTTACCTTAACCAGACCAAAGCAAGACCAGAACCCATTTATTCAAAACACCACACCACATATCTCCCTCTTTTTGGTTGAATAAGCCAAAGGGCCGAGACCAGTCACTGTTACTCAGTGGATCAGAAGCTGCCTGGACCGGGCCAACCATAATCCTCTCCAGAAGACCAGCACAAAATCCCTTCATTACTGTCTATAAAATATTTGGTCATCTTTTTCTCAAGAGATATTACCTGTAGACGAAGTGTTGACAACAACACTTGTGTTTTGAATAGTTCATCCTGGATGGCCCTTTCTGCACTGGTTCTAGGAGCCGAATAGTACCCTAGAGCTATTGACGCAAGAGCTGAAGTTATTTCAACTGTTGTTGGCATAGAGACGTTCAACCTAGTGTTAGTCATGACTGCCTCAGCTGCAGTTTTGCCTTTCATTTACTCAGTTCTAGAACCTGTCTTTCCTGGAATTGAGTTATGATACTTGTCAGTTAAAAAAATTGTACGAGAATAAATATCGATTTCTTCTTTATCCTCCCCCTCAGAACATAATTCCTCCCCCTTAGAACATCACTCTTCTTGAGAACTAGGAAAAATAGGAAGTGACGTGAGAGTTATGGATACAATACCTCTACTTGAGCGTTTTGTAGCTTTTCTTTTCAATTTCTTTCTCTGCTTTTGACCAGGAGAGGTGGACGGAGATGATCTTTTATCAGCGGATGGTGCTGAAATTTTTGTGTCAACAATTTCAGCAGCACTTGAGAACAATATCTATATTGCTAAGGAAGATTTCATCTCTTTCTCTAAGCTCATTGTTTTACCCTTTTTGCTATTTTGTAATGGAACTTTGACTTAAATAGATTGTAGAATAAAAGAAGATTGAAACTATCGATTAAGTTCTCAAGAAATTGAACCGAGTTGCAACACATAAAGGACATAAATGATGACATATATGTTCACATTCACATTAAAGTACAGCCTCCACCGAAAAACTCAATGGAGAAGCTACGGTTACATGAGAAATGCCAGCGGAAAAAATTGATTATGTGAGAGAATAAATTTTTGAAAACCAATTTATCCATCATGAACACACTGTCCAAGGAAGATTTAGAGATTCTTCAAATATCCCATTTAAAAGAAGAATCTATGACATGACACTAGGTCCTCGGGCTAAGAGTAACTTGATTGCGCTGAATTAATGGTCTTTGAGAAGAAAGATGCATCCTTATCCAATCTTATCTTTCATAAAGAAAGCACACGTGCAAACTTAAAAGAAGAGTTTCTTACTTACTTTATCAATCATCATTTAGAATCCCCTTTTTTGAATTGACGATGTTACAATCTGCTTGATGGGATAGCTGACCCACCAACTTCATATGCCAACCTATTAGCCTCATTAAAATGCTTAAGCTGAAGTTGATGGTAGCACACCCATCAAACCTTATAAGCCAAAATCACATCCAACATACTCATGATGTGGGACTAAATCGGGGTATTATAATCTCCCCCACTTATGTCTTGACGTCCTCGTCAAGACTCAACTCGAGTCTAACACATAGCCCAGAATGACACCCAAGTCGGCGGCATGTGAGGCCTAGCCTAGTAGCGGCTCCACCCCATCACCCGGGCAACCCTTTCTCACATAGGCTCCCTTACCATGCCAAGGATTAGGTCCTGCTCTGATACCATTTGTTACAACCCGCTTGATGGGATAGCTGACCCACCAACTTCATAGGCCAACCTATTAGCCTCATTAAAATGCTTAAGCTGAAGTTGATGGTAGCACACCCATCAAACCTTATAAGCCAACATCACATCCAATATACTCACGATGTGGGACTAAATCAGGGTATTACAAATGACATTACACACTTATTCTCAGTTGCAGTAGATACGAGTTGCAACCGCTTCATTTCAATTGGAACCTTGATCTTACATCAAGGAGTTTAACACGTGAATGCACAATAGAATCCTTGAAGTTTTGATAGTACTCATTGTATCACAATAAAGTATCTTTTCTTCTTGATTGAGACCATATTTAGGAAACATACTCTTCATCCAGATTAATTGCATACTGCAACTCCCCTGTAGCCAAATATTCTGCCTCTGCTGAAGAGAGAGAAATAGAATTTTATTTCTTCCTTAAGTAGGCCACAAGATTTGTTCCATCATAAAAACAACCACATGATGTACTCTTTTTGTCATCAATATTTCCCGCCCAATCTGCATCTGAAAATCCAGCTAGACAAGGATTACAATTAACAGAATACCAAAGACCAAATTCCAAAGTTCCTTTAACATATTCGAGAATTCTTTTAACAGCTTGAAGGTGAGACTCCTTTGGATTTGCTTGATATTTGGCACACAATCCAACACTAAAGCATAAATCAGGTCTGCTAGCTATCAAATATAATAAGTTGCATGTCAATCATGCTTCTATAGAGTGTGGGATCAACACTCTTTCCTTCATCATCCTTGCATAGTTTCTCATGCGTAGAGATAGGAGTTCTAACTGTCTTAGAACTATCTAGTCCAAACTTGTGAACTAGATTCTTAGCATATTTACTCTATGAAATGAATTAATATTCCTTTTTCAGATTGCTTGATTTGTAGACTGAGAAAATAGCTCATCTCTCCAACCATGCTCATTTCAAATTCAGACTTCATGTCATCCACATATTATTTAGCAAGGAATTTAGAAGTTGAATAAAAAATAATATCATCAACATAAATCTAAACAATTACCAGTTGAGACTTCCTTTCCTTGATGAATAGAGTCTGTTTAGCTTTTCTTCTTTTATAACCTTTCATGAGTAGAAATTGGGTTAGTCTTTCGTACCAAGCTCTAGGTGCTTGCTTGAGACCATTTAAAGCTTTCTTCAACTAATACACATGGTCTGGATGAATAGAATCTTCAAACCCTTTTGATTGTACGGCAAAGAGTTCCTCATTTAAAATCCCATTCAGGAATGCCATCTTAACATCCATTTGATAAAGTTTGAATTTCAAATAGCAAGATAAGGCAAGAAGTAACATGATAGATTCCAATCGTGCAACAGGTGCAAATGTTACACCATAATTCAGACCTTCAACTTGATTGTAGCCTACTTGGTTCCAATTATATTGACACTTTTAGGTGTTGGAATCAATTCCCAAACATCATTTCTGATAAATTATTGCAGTTCTTCTTGCATAGCCATGATCCAGAATTCATCTTTTAGAGCTTCCTTGATGTTCTTGGTTTCAATAGTTGAGGTATAACAAGAGTATCTGATCATATCTTGATCATTCTTCTTGGACTGATTTCTAGTCTTGACTCCTTCATGAACATCACCAATAACAATCTTCAAAGGATGATTCTTGAGAGTTCTTGCCGACTACTCAGTAGCACTTTCCTTTTCTTGATCAGTGTTAGTCTTGTATTGGCCGTTTCATTCTGGGTAGTCTTGTCAATAGTTGCATCTGCCTCCTCATCAGTAGTTAGACTCTGGTAGGATTGTGAGTCATCAACTTTCACATTTGGTGACTCTATAACAGTTTGAGTGTGCATGTTGTAGACTTTGTAGGCTTTACTATTTGTCGAATATCCAAGGAATATTGTTTCATCACTTTTGCTTTGCATCTTTTCGAGGTATTCCCTATCATTTAGTACATAACACCTGCTACTAAAGACATGAAAGTATGTAAGGTTAGACTTTCTTCCCTTCCATAATTCCTAAGTAGTTTTTGTAGTCTTTTGTCTCAGATATGCTCTATTTATAATGTAGCAAGCAGTATTGATAGCTTCAGCCCAAAATCTTTCAGAGATCTTCTTGTAATTTAGCATGACCCGAGCCATCTCTTGGATAGTACGATTTTTTTTTTCAACAATAACGTTCTGTTGATAAGTCTTTGGAGCAGAGAATTCATGTAGAAAACCATTATCATCATAGAACTCAGAAAAAGATATGTTTTCAAACTCTCTTCCATGATCACTTCTTATTCTAATTACTTTAAGAATAGGAAGTTCTTGTTCATTCTGGAGTCTTAGACATAAGGATTTGAAGTTGCTGAAGGTATTGGACTTTTCCCTTAGAAAGTCTGTCCAGATGAATCATGAGTAATCATCTACACAAACAAGGACATATTTTTTACCTCCAATGCTTTCAACTTGCATGAGACCAACCAAATCCATGTGAAGGAGTTCTAGAAGTTTTGAAGTTGCCACCAGTTGCAACTGCTAATGAGATTGCCTTATCTGCTTTCCTTCTTGGCAAGAGCCACAAACCAATTTAGGTTCTACAGTGAGTTTAGGAATTCCTCTTACAGCTCCAGCATTTACAAGCTTCTTTAGGTCGTGGTAATTTACATGTCCAAACATTCTGTGCCACAAGTTAATGTCAGAGGAAACAATAGAAAGATAGATAGATGAGAAGGCAATCTTATAACAGTTATCTCTAGATTTACTTCCTTCAATAATACAATCACCATTTTTATCAAAGATCATGCAACTATTTTTGTTGAACTTGACATCTATATTCTGGTCACATAATTGATCGATACTCTCAAAATTTGCTTTTAGAACATCCACTGGCAGAACATCTTTTAACTTGGGAATTCCTGGAACATTTAGAATTCCAACTCCTAAGTCATTTCCATGTCTTCCATCTCCAAAGGTTACAATTGCACCTTCATGTTCTTGGATATTTTTCAGGTTTTCTGAATTTCCTGTCATATGCTGAGAACAACCACTGTCGAAATACCATGATCCAACAGAAGAATAGTCTTTGACATAAAAGCAACTTTACAGTTAAGTTCAGCTTTTCTTACCCAAACTTATTTGAACTTTTGTTTAGAAGAGTCTCCATGTTCCTTTCTCTTTAGCTTGTGGGCAAGCTTGAAACAATTTGCAATTATATGTCCTAAACACTTGTAGTAGAAACATAGAGGCACTTTTCTTCTCTTCCAAGTAGTGAACCTTTGATGTTTTGAGAAGCCCTTAAAAAAATTATTCACGGGCAATTGAGACTGGAGTTTTGACTATCCCGAACTTATGTATCCAGGCCCAGCATGGTTAGACTTGGATTTTCCTGTACTCTAAATTTCATTTAGAGTATTAGTGGAATTTATCATTCTAGCATCTTTCTTTACCTTTTCAAGTTCAGAAATCAACGTGGATTCTTTGTCAGATTTCTCAGCAATCTAACTTTTGTAGGTTTCGACTTCCTCCTTCGAGTTTCTTCTTTTGTTCAATCAAAAATTTATTTTGATTTCGAATGGTCTATTGGCCTAAGGTTTTCTACCTTGGTCTTAATCTTCGTTTTGATGATAAAAAACATGAAACTAATGTCTCATTGAGAAATACTTTCAGGTTCCATATCGGTTAGCGCACGACGTCCGCGATCGAAAATATCAAAAAAATCAGAAAATCAGAAGGACGTTTGTCGACGCACTTGGGATTCTTTGGAAAGTTAAAGTTTAGGTCTAGGGTGTCTAGCTTGTGTTGTAAATCCTTATGATGATGCAAAGAAACCCAAAAACAAAACCCGAATCCCAAAACATGAAAAACTGGCAAATTAGAAAATGACCCTAAAATTCAGTAACCCTAGGGAGCTCCTTGGAGGATTGTATGACCTAGACATTTTCTTGGCACCAAATGTGCCGGTAATTGTTCCTTAGGTAAAAGCTAGATAATGAGGTATTTTAAAGGATTTTTTGGAAGCCTTTAGCCTACCCATACTTGACCCAAAAGATTAGAAAATTTTCGTTTTTCAGAAATTTGTACTAGACCCCAAAAATTAGATTTTGATTCTTAAGGATTTTGATTTTTTAGATATTTTTATTGAATCCAAATGGGGGGTAATTTTTATATAACATTTATGTTTTAAAGTCAATTATTATCTTAAAGTTAAGAAATGTTATATAAGAGGACCTAGCAAATACCGAACCCAGAAATAAACAAACGAGCAAAAAAATTAGCCAAAACCAAGTAGTCTGCCTAGTTTCGGTCGACCGAATGGTGCCCGAAATGGGCAGAAGCCATTCGGACGCTCAGCGGTCGCTCGCTCGATCGATCGATAATCAACCGGACCTGTGATCGGCTAGCGACAACGGCTCTTTTTTGAGCCGTTGTGGTGTGTTTCATCCGAGCCTACCTCTTGGGCTCTCTATATAAACACATGTCAAGCCTTCCTATGATCTTCTAATGCTTCATGAGACATCCTTTGACACCTACAAGCTTTGATTGAGCCATCTTTGTTGAAACCCTAGCTTTCTACCTTGTTTTTCTTGAGTTTGCCTTCAAGCTTGATTTGATTCATCATCAAGGCATCAAGAAGAGCTAGGATTCATTGTGTTGGAGCTAAGTATTTGTGTTGTTGTATTTTTTGTTGGACAAATGGCAACACTAGAGGGGGGGTGAATAGTGTGTTAACTAAATCTTTCGCCTAATTCCGATTTTAATCGTTTCTTGATTTGTTAGGCTAAGCACGATATTTATAGCAAGCAGAAGCAATAAATATGAAGCAATAAACACGAACAAAAATAACAATGCTAACACAAAGATTTATAGTGGTTCGGTCCCAATGCCTACTCCACTACCTAAGCACCCCGCTTAGGATTTCCAAACTACGTTTACTAGATTAATTCTTGTTTCCCTTACAATGAGAACTTTCACTCGAAGAGTCGTACTCTCGACCTAAGGCACTTCCACACTCGGAAGTCACTGCCTTCTTACCGAGAGCACTCTTCCACCTCAACACTAAGGGATAACTCACTTAATCCTAGTAAACTACGTTTAATTATACCGGTGGATTTAAACCTCAAACACCAAAGCTACCACCCAATTTCAAGACCTAACAATCCTAGGTCTTCACACGCACAAATCCAAAGTAACGACGTTCAAATAATAATAAAGATACAATCAAAAGAGCTAAAAAATGAGAGAGGAACCACAGCTCTTTTCCAAGCCTTCAACGCCTTCAACTCGTCAAGAGGTAGAGCTCGTATTAAAACTCGAGTTGAGGAAGAAAGCCGGACGCTTGAGAAAATGTTCATAGAAGAACATAGCGTTGTTGATCGATCCTTTGACGGCTCAAATCTCCCTTTAGAATGCTCAATCAAATCTGTAAGAGTGGGAGAAGTAGATTAAAGGAGTTAGATGAATGATATTTATACCCTCTCAAAGAAATGACAGCTCAACGGATAGAAAACTATTTGTTACAACCGCTCGATCGATTGGCTGGTCGATCGACCGATCGACCGCTCGAACGACCGTTGCCTTACTCTCTCTGTGCAGTTGACCGATGGGTCGACCGCCAGATGCAAATCTTGCATTCCCTCAATCCGATCGACCGATCGATCGACCGACGCAAGTTGCATCTTTGGCGATACGCAGTCCGGTCGATCGATGCGTTCTCTGCCAATTTTTGGCTTTATTCGATCAACCCCCCGGTCGACCGAAGTAGCTACTGCCGCTTTGCAGCATCCCTCGGTTGACCGACCGATCGACCAAGATGGCTACTGCCATTTTTCTACCCCTATTCGTTCGACCGTCCGATCAATCGAACCTAGGCTAAAATTGTTTTTTCAGCCATTTTTCTTGCGCGCTTCATTTTCGGTTTTCGGCTTTCAACGTGCGTCATCTTGGAGATCTTTCAACGTGATCTTTGAGCTCACCAATACGTCTTTGGTGCATACATTGAACTTCGAGATGTTCCACAATGAACCCGAGTGCTACGATCAATGTCCTTCTGATTTATCGATTTCTCTTATTTATCCAATCGAGGACATCGAATGCTACTCGATATGGAACCTGAAAGATTTCTCAATGAAATATTAGTTCCATGTTTGTTATCATCATAACCGAGATTAAGACCAAGGTTGAAAACCTAAAGCCAACATTTTTGCTCCATTACTTGTATATTTTCTTGTTTATTTCATTGTATTTGAACTTGTGTAAACCTAGGTTGCTAGGTTTGATTGAGTTAGTGGTTGCCTTGGTGTTAAGGCTCAAATCCACCATTGTAAACTTAGTTTAGTAGGATTAGTTGAGTTGTCCTTAGGTTGAGGTGGGAGAGTGCTCTCGGTAGGAAGGCGGGATACTTTCGGGTGTGGAAGTGCCTTCGGTTTGAGATCGAAGACTTTCCGATGTAAAGTCCTCATTGTAAGGAAACTAATTAATCTAGTTAAACTAGTTTGGAAATCCTAAGCAGGGTGCTTAGGTAGTGTAGTAGGCATTGGGGCCGGACCACTATAAATCATTGTGTTTGCATTGCTTACTTTGCGTATCGATTACTTGACTTATTTTATTCGCTTCCGCATTCATTTAGTAGTTGAATAGTGCATTAGCATAAGTAATCAAGAAAATGATTGAAACCGAAATTAAGTCTAAGATTAGCAAACATACTATTCACCCCCTCTAGTGTGGCCATTTCACCAACAGGGTCTTGTTGAAAGTTGTCACTTTAACTCATTTATCAAACATCTCCTGATAGGCTTCTTCACGACTGTCAATACATTGAATTTTTTTATCATCATCCTTAGTGTCTGGGATACAAACAGTTAGAACAGTGTCGAATATGCAGGCAACAAAAGCTCTATAGTTACCTTGCTCAGATTCTCCAGCTTCATCTTCATTATCATCATCACTCTAGGTAGTTGTAAAAGACTTCTTGAGATTTCTCTGTACACTAGGACATTCAGATATGATATGTCCATATCCTTCACATTCAAAGCATTGACCACCTTTAAACTTCTGGTTCAGATCTTCTATTTTCCATAAAAGATGAACTAGTTTTGGATTCCATAGAACTGGACGGTTGAAACTGCTATCTGAACTAAACATTCTGGTTTTGCTTGAGCCATCTTTGTTGAAACCCTAGCTTTCTATCTTGTTTTTCTTGAGTTTGCCTTCAAAATTGATTTGATTCATCATCAAGGCATCAAGAAGAGCTAGGATTCAATGTGTTGGAGCTAAGTATTTGTGTTGTTGTATTTTTGCTCCATTACTTGTATATTTTCTTGTTTATTTCATTGTATTTGAACTTGTCTAAACCTAGGTTGCTAGGTTTGATTGAGTTGGTAGTTGCCTTGGTGTTAAGGCTTAAATCCACCATTGTAAACTTAGTTTAGTAGGATTAGTTGAGATGTCCTTAGGTTGAGGTGGGAGAGTGCTCTCGGTATGAAGGCGGGATACTTCTAGGTGTGGAAGTGCCTTCGGTTTGAGACCAGAGACTTTCCGATGTAAAGTCCTCATTTTAAGGAAACTAATTAATCTAGTTCAACTAGTTTGGAAATCCTAAGCGGGGTGCTTAGGTAGTGTAGTAGGCATTGGGGCCGGATCACTATAAATCATTGTGTTTGCATTGCCTACATTGCGTATCGATTACTTGACT
The DNA here is from genome assembly GCA_034359265.1 of Canna indica. NCBI lineage: Eukaryota > Viridiplantae > Streptophyta > Magnoliopsida > Zingiberales > Cannaceae > Canna > Canna indica. Next base: position 45,489,791 of record CP136893.1, read on the forward strand.
TGTTATATTCGCTTCTGCATTCGTTTAGTAGTCGAATAGTGCATTAACATAAGTAATCAAGAAAATGATTGAAATCGAAATTAAGTTTAAGATTAGCAAATACACTATTCACCCTCCCTCTAGTGTAGCCATTTCACAAACAAGGTCTTGTTGAAAGTTATCACTTTAACTCATTTATCAAACATCTCCTGATAGGCTTCTTTACGATTGTCAACACATTGAATTTTGTTATCCTCATCCTTAGTGTCTGGAATACAAATGGTTAGAACAGTGTCGACTATGCAGGTAGCAAAAGCTCTATAGTTGCCTTGCTCAGATTCTTCAGCTTCATCATCTTCTTCATCATCACTCCAAGTAATTGTAAAAGACTTCTTGAGATTTCTCTGTACATTAGGACATTCAGATATGATATGTCCATATCCTTCGCATTCAAAGCATTGAACACCTTTAAACTTATGGTTCAGATCTTCTATTTTTCCCAAAAGATGAACTTGTTTTGAATTCGATAGAACTGGATGGTTGAAACTGCTGTCTAAACTGAATATTCTTGTTTTGCTTGTTCTTGCCTCTTATAAATACTATGAAATTATTTGTCATAAGAGCATATGCTACATCCATCTCTTCTTCCGAACAGTCTTCAGACTTTCTTTTCTTTAGTAGCATTGAAAGCAAAATTTTTCCTTTTCTCTTTGTGAGAGTACTTCTCAGACAATTCCAATTCATAAGTTTCCAGTTTTCCCATCAGGGTGTCAAGAGTAATAGAAGAAGGATCATGTACTTCCCCAATAGCAGCAGCCTTCATATCAAATTTTGTAGGCATGGATCTTAAAACTTTTCTTACCACTTTTTCTTCAAAGAATGATTCTCCAAGGTTGGAAGCATTGTTCATCAAGTCTTAATTTGATACGCCCATGAAAGTCTTGGATGCTTTCATCTTCGCCCATTTTCAAGTCTTAATTTGATACGCCCATGAAAGTCTTGGATGCTTTCATCTTCGCCCATTTTCAGATTCTCAAATATGGTATTAAGAAATTCAACTTTTGATTTCAGAAGAGTCAAGGATCCTTCATGGTTTGTCTCCAGAATCTCTCATGCTTGTTTTGCAAGAGAGCAAGCAGAGTTAAGTTTGAACTGAGAGAGATCCACACCACTGCAAATGACATTATGGGCATTGTTATCATAGTTGACAGCAACAACTTCTGCTTCCGTACAAAGGTTCTGTAAGACACGGAAAAAATTTCCTAATGTAAAAATCTATTTTGGTGCAGCGCGCCGGACCCGGGGGTAGTCGTGTCGAGCCTCAGGATCGCCTCGAGTGAAAAGGTATGACTCGACTAATGATTCATGGAATCTATGTGGGTGATTAACTTTTCTTTTATGAATTCATTCCTTAAATCAAGTTAAATCGATTCATATTATGGGTTGAGTCAGAACCCAAGTTGAGTTCGGGTTTAGTCGAGTTTTGAGTATGAGTTGAGTGAGTCATGGAGCTATCTTTGGAAAGCTAGAGGAGGGATTAAAACCCTCATCTTGCAGCTGTGCGACTCATCCCTTGAGTCGCACAAGGCTGCCTAGGGGGAGAGAGGAAGAAGAGCACGGGAAAGCTTGGAGGACTTGGATCGATCCGGGATTTCGCGTCGTCACCGGAAAATTTCAAGTTGTCGTCGCCCGATCTTTTGTTCTCCACAATCTAGGTGAGTGGTTAGAGTTAGAAGCATGGGTGAGGTGGGTAGCCTAACCCCTAGTTGTGATAGAACGAGTTTCTCGTGATCTTTCCGTCGGATCGTGGTTTTATCGATGTGTAACCGTTGTTTTGTATGATTTCTTGTCGGAGTACCTTGTTTCTTCGTCGATTTTCAATTGTTAGGGCTGCCGAGTCATGGGAAAAGGGGAAAGGTCATGCCAAAATTTTCCCCAATTCCCTTGATGGCAAGAAGGCCCTTAGATGATCTCATGTTCATGATTGATATAGTTCAAATCGTAGGTTTCATGCATCATGAAGCATATCTTCCCTAGATCTCTCTTGATGTGGCCTAATGAACCCTACACCTCATGAAGAGGGTTCAACCAAGGGTAAGGGAAGGGGTAAAACAGTCCATTGATATTAAGTTATACTTGGAATCGAAGAATTAGAAGTATAGCTAGAGTCTCCTTTCCCTTTCCTACCTTAAGGGCCATGGCCGAGCAAGGTTCTTCTTGCTCATGGCTCGGCCAAGACTAGGGAGGGGAGAAGAGAGTAGCTTTAGATGGAAACTTACTTGATTATAAGGTTCACACATGTAGGTATGACAATATTTAGGAAGAACATCAATCATAGCAAGTAGATTGATTGATTTTGAATTGTAGGAATGCTAGCCTTATGACCATCCTTAGCATTAGATCATTAAATTTTAAAATGTTGCAATTGTTTACCATGCTTAGTATTTCCTACATTTTTGAATTCATTACTACCTTGCCATGTTAGATAATTGTTTCTTATTGAGCTTAATTCCTAAGGTAGTGTAAAGTTGTTATGCATGAATGTTGTGGTTATTTATAGTAGATGTTGTAACATTTGAATATTTTTCTTTAGATTATACATGCTGTCCAAAAATATTCATGGGCGGAATTCCAAAGTCGGTACAAGGAATTCCTCACCCAAGGTAGTGTAGAAGGGTAGACAACATGTAAGGCGTCGTGAGACGTCCTTCGTGTTTATATGGAAACTTAGCTAGGAGACGATATCACTTCTAGGACTTCTTGTAAACATTTGGAAACCTAGAACTCCTAGGTGTACACATTGTGAAAGGGCAGCATAAATTATTGACCCTGTAGCCCAGATTAGGGTCAGATACAGGCAATGGCCCGAAGTGTATATATGGAAACCCTAGGATATTGATTGTGTGATGTGCTTGAGATGGTCCACCAAGGAGCGTGGAGGTCGGGAACGACCAATGCTCAGCTCGGCCAGTGTTGTGTCTTGAGGTGCGCCAACGGGCCCGCTAGGTGCCAGACCCCAGTTTGGTGGGACTAGCTATCCTTACGCCGGACGGTGTCCAAAGACTAGTGGACCATCCTAGTCGACGGCCTAGGATTGTTTGCTTACATCTTGAGATGATGTGGCCGATGGCCAGTATGATACTACCTGATATGGTAGGGACGGATATAGCCGAGATATTTATTCCATAAGTACGCCCAAGGGCCGAATGTCAGAGGCTTGATAGGCCGAGATGGTAGGTTATCATATTCAGTTTTACAGATTGACCCAATGGGGGTCGATAGTCGCATTAGAAGTATTCTACCTCCTTGTACATTCATTTTGTTTCCTTATATGATATATGCATGACTGAGGATTATGTGGAGGTTCACTAGAGCCACTCACTGAGTCCCAAGTGGACTCACAGTTTATTCTTTATTTTTGTAGAGCATGAGCAGTGACTTAGCTTGTCGACATGGTGCAGTTGGTGGGCGGGAGGTGGTGCCATATCTCGCAGCGGCATCCATGAGTCTTAGACCAGTGTCTAGTAGTGTTTGTTTTGTTTTTGCACTAACAGTTGTATTTGAAAAAAAGTTGTAAAACTTGTTACTCAAACGTTCAGTTATTTTGATGTTAGTGTTCTTACTTGTTTTAAAAACATAAAAATTATGACTTTGAAAACTTTTAAGAAAGTGTGTTGATATATCTTTTATTCGATATGTCTTGGTTTTCCTTGTGTCAGTGTAGATAGTAGGCTACAGGGCAGGATGTAGGCCCTGGCCGGTCACACTACCCTTAGTTGGGGTGTGACAGGTTCTTTGGCTTCTTCTCAATCCTAAGTGAAGGAGGAGTATGGCCATCTTCTATAGTATCCCAACAATGATCATATATGGACTTGATGAATGCTCTCATCTGAGCCTTCTAGTAAGCATAGTTTGTTCCCATAAGAAGTGGAGGAACATTGACAGAATTATCCATTGGCATTCCCTCCATCTGGAGCCTAAAAGATAAGAGACACACCAAGGATATTGCGCAGGTAAAGGTTAGCACAACCGCTCTGATACCAAATGACAATATATAGGTCTCCTAGGAAACTTCTGTAAAGGACTGTTGCTTAGGATATTGCAACTTCTCTAATTCTAGACTATTTTAGTAAAGTAAGAATCAATAGAAAAAGGCAATGCTAATACAAGAGATTTGTTTACGTAGTTCAGTGACAAATTAGTCACCTAATTTGTGGGGCACTCACCGGACAGATGCCAAATTCACTCTCTGTAAGTACAATATAAGTCCTTTGGTTTTCTCACTTGAAATCCGACTACCAGTACTATAGTGAATCGAAAATAACAAAAACCTATTTGCTATTACATGTAAAACCAACTTGCCACTCCATGACATTACAACCATGGAGTTTCGTCCTCCACACAACCTCGTGTTATAGTGAGTTATCTGCACGATATCCAATCTTCTTATCGAAGATAAAATGTTGTTGCCTCTTCTGCACTCGGCAGTTTGCACTCAGCAATTTTAACTCCTCTATATATGGCAATAGTGTTTCAGCACAATCGAGTTGTCCATAATAGATCTCTTCTCCAGTATTTATAGGTGTCACTGGAAGATTAATGGAAGATCTAAATAAATGCTGACTTCAATCATATTTAATCATCCTCGTCTTCAATAGAAACCATTAGCATAACTTAGGTGTTTTTACAAAAGATCATTTACGTAAATAAGTGAAGAGAAAACTCTTCGAAACTAAACTGTTCAGGAAAAATAATGATGATTTAAATATCCAGAATCAGTTAAACAAAACCATCATTAAACCAAAAGTCCATCAGTCATCAAGATCGTATCAGTCAGCCCAACCAAAATTCCTTTTTAAGACTATAAGCAGTTAAGACTACTTGACCAGGAATTAAATATTTAATTAACTACTTGACCGAGAATGTATTTAGTTATGAATTAAATATAATTTGATTTTGAATCAAATATACATGGTGGGAAAATTAGTTTCTAACCATGAGCCTAACCAATTAATTGAGAATTAATTTATATTTGGATAAATCCTAATTAATAAGAATTTGATTTATGAAGATAAATCATAAAATTAATAGATATATAATTTATGAGGATAAATCATAATTCTATTAATTAATAGGAAATCTAATCATTTAGATAAACCTCTTTCCTATTGTTTAGGGGATTGGTTTATTTAGATAATTATCATTCTTGTTTATAGGCTCTTCATTTATGGAGATAAATAAAAATTTATATTTAATTGAATTTAATTAATTTCAAATTAATTATGAATCCATTAAAATTCTGAATTCCAGGGAGAGAGGTTGTAGGGGGGCGGGTCTACTCTTGTAGCCATCCCTTCTCTATATATAGTGGCCGAACACCCCATAGGGAGGGGTTGGATAATTAGTTCTTCATCTTCTTGGAGAAGATTAAGGAATTGATTCTTTAGAGGCTTATTGAAGAGAAAGGCTCTAAAGAGCTCCTCCTCTCCATTGGTGGCCGGCAATCTACATCCTCCTTCCCCAGTTTTTGCGAAGCCAAATTGAAGGTGTCTTTCTATTTGGTGTGCCGCAATCGTCATCTTCTTGGAGGAATCCAAGAAAACAACGAGGTATCTTCACCTCTTCTCTTTCGTTCCAAAGTTTTCTCATCCTCTCTCCTTCCCTCTTTGGTGCTCGGTTCTTGGTGGAAGGGCCGGCCTTGCCTTGGTGGATTTCGGGATTGAGAAAGCTTCTTCGTTGAGCCACAATGAGCACTGGTGTTTGCTGCCCCTTTTGTTGCGAGGTGCTTGGTGTGGACCTACGTTGGAGGACATGCGTGTGTGTGTATTAAAACTGGGATAGGAGCAGCCGTACTAACCGCGAGTTGAGGTATATCTCCTCCTTCTTCTCCTATGTTGAATTCCTTAATATTGCTAAAGTAGATCGTTGTTTTCAGGATGGTTTGAATTTTTTAAATTACTATTTCCGCTGCGTTTCTTATTCACATCCCAACCCTCCTGGTCCCACGGGTTTAAAACAAGATGGATATGTTAGTATTGGTCTTTTGTATGTTGGCTATATTTGACAAAAACATGTCCAATTTTGTTCTCAGTTGCAAAGACATTCACATCTGCTCTAGATGATAAGCAGCTTATGCGATACTATGTGTGATGTATATTATTTCAGTTACAACTAATCTTGTTTGATGAGTTGCTTAAATAATGTGACTGGAATATACAATCTCAATTGTGAAGAGGCAGTCTTAATTGCCTACAATCTATAGGTTTTCTAGATAGTTTTTTATGCGAATTTGGTGACTGTTGAGCTTCTTAATTAATGATTATTTATTTAAATGTTTCTAGACATTCAATCATCATTATTTATGTCGTATGGTCAGTTAAGTTTCGAAGAGTTTTTCTTCATTTATTTTCTAGGCATTTTTATTTAGACAAATGATCAAATAGTTAAAACGCCTATTATGTTGACGGTTTCAATCTAAAGACTATGAAGATTAAAAGTCATTGAAGTTAGCATTTATTTAGATCCTTCAGTGACATCTATAAATACTGGCAAAGAGATCTATTGTCTATAACTCCATTACACGGAAATGTTGTTGCCAGATACATAGGAGTTGAGACTATTGAGTGCAGAAAGGCAACAACCTTTTTATCTTCAGGAGAAGATTGGTTTCAGGCAGATAACTCGCTACAACACAAGGTTGTGTGGAGAACAGAACTCTTTTGCTGTGATGTCACAGAGAGGCAAGTTGGTATTTACTTGTAATAGCAAATAAGTTTTTGTTATTTCCAATTCACTGTAGTACTGGTAGTCAGATTTCGAGTGTGAAATCTAGAGGACTTATATTGTACTTATAGAGAGTGGATTGAGCATCTATCAGGTGAGTGCCCCGCAGATTAGGTGACTGTTGTTGGCCTAAGGTTTTCAACCTTCGTCGGCATGTTGATTTTGATGATAACAAACTTATTCTAATGAGTTTATCAAGTGTTTGATTTCAGGTTCAGGCTATGATACGAGCGTGAACTTCGTTCGGAGAAATACCTAAAATCGACAAAAATGGCTTCGTCGATCGAGTAGAAATTCTAGAGTTAAAAATAGAATTCATTTAATATGTCTTTAGGAATTTATTCCAAGCCTAAGTATAATGTTATCCAAGTCAAAACTTGGTAACGGAACCCGGAAGTGAAGTGCATAAGAATTAAACTCAAAGAAATAGTCTCAACCCAGGTTCGGTTGAACAGTCGATCGACCGAATGTAGCTAAAGATTGGTAGAAGGCTATTTGGTCGACTGATCGGTCAAGCAACAGATGCCCAAAACTGGCAGAATGCCTTCATTCGCTCGGCGATAGATTGGTCGATCGATCGACGACCGACCTGCAAGTGACCGGGCGTCCCCAACGAGCAGAAAAATGCCTGTTGGGTGGAGCTGCCGAGTGTGGGGTTATAAATACCCCTCACCATCCCTCTAAAAGTTTTTTAACCATTCATTGAAGATCTCCAAGTGTGTTTTTGAGTCTTCCTAAATGAATTTGATCACGCAAGCTTTGACGATCGTTCATCTACTCGAAGCATTCTTTCCGCCTCAACTCCGGCTTCATTTCGAGCTCTACATCTTGATGAGTTGGATGCTTTGGAGGCTTTTCAAGGGAGATCACTTGTGTGGTTTAATTCTTTGCTCCTTTGTTGTTATTTTCTTTGTTATTGAACTAGGTTTCCATTGTTAGCTTACTATATGTGCTTGGTTAAACACCTTAGGGTTTGCTTTGTAGAATTGTATTTTGCCTCGGTGAATAGGTTTGAGGCATTCTCAAAGGGTTGAGAAGCGAGTCCTCGGTTGTATTCAAATGAAAACACATTATCTATAAAGGTGTTGGTTAAAAATCCTTGGTTAGAAATCCTTGGTGAGGAGGCAAGGTAGTGGAGTAGGCGGTTGGCCGAACCACTATAATTATTTGTGTTTATATTGCTTTGTTTGATTGCTATTACTTGCTATTCATACTTGTCAAGCATTGTAAATTAGTTGAACATCAATTTGGTTGCATTCGGAATCGAATTAAAAAGAAATCGAATTTAACATAGTTTTAACCCAACACTATTTAACCCCCCCTTCTAGTGTGGGTATTTGATCAACATTTGGTATCAGAGCAAGGTTGTAGGCTTAAGTTTCACCATCTAACCTACACTTATAGATTCTAGTATCACACTAGGTCAAGGATTTTCAACTCATGCACCTCCTCTTTTTGACGGAAACAATTATCCCTGTTGGAAAACTAGGATGAGTATTTTCTTGCAATCCCTAGGATTAGATGCTTGGAGAACTATTCATGTTAATTATGAGCCACCCTCCAAGAGCATGGTTGATTGGTCTCAAGAAGAGATCAAATTGTTTAATTCAAATACCTAAGCAATGAATGCATTACATTGTGATTTATCCATAAATGAATTCAATAGAATAACATGTTGTAAATTTGCTTTTGATATTTGGTATGTTCTAGAAACTACTCTTGAGGGAACTTCCTAAGTTAAGGAGTCCAAAATAAATTTGCTTATGCATGACTATGAACTCTTTAAAATGCATACTCATGAGAAAATAGATCAAATGTACGCCCGTTTTCAAAATATTGTGAATGCTTCTTCGATCACTTCCCAAAGCATGGTAGCCAAAGGTGGTTGCTATGATGGAGGCCAAGAATCTTGGCACCATGAAGCTCACCGAACTCATTGGATCCCTCATGACCCATGAGATCCATATGAAGGCAAAAAAGGTGGAAGATGCCCTCATAGGCAAGAATATTGCCTTAAAAGCATCATTTGGTGATAGGATCTAATCATCATCATCATCATCATCATCATTGGAGAATGAAGAATCCGAGTTCCACAAAGATATGATTCACCTTGGACGGATGTTGATGGAACTAATGGGAAAGCCTCTTAAGAAGAAGAATGACAAAAATAAAATCATGTGCTTCCAATTCAACAAAACCCTAATCTTGGTGATGATAATTTTAATTGCATAATTAAAATTCAAGGAGCAGCATAATCTGTTATGAACCAATAAATAAAGTTTATGCATGAAATAAAATCTCATTGGTTTATGATGTTACGGGTCCAGTAGTTGGGATCGGGTATTGGGTGTTGTAGCATTTCCTAATAAAGACATCCCTAAGACACTATAGGAGACACTTGACTTAGGTCATACTCCGCCATATCTTTATGAATGGCGGAGAGGCTTGGCTAGGAGCCAGATTGCGGGCTTGGCCCGGAAGGTTGGATGGTTAATTCTCAACTTGTGTTTAAAGGAATAAGTTCGGATGGGCGAATCCCGATTATTCCTACGTTATCTCTTTAAGGAACAAGTTCGGATGGGCAAATCCCGATTGTTCCTGTGTTTTCTCGTGGAACAAGTTCGGACGGGCAAATCATGTCATAAAGATAGGAGCCAGATTGTGGGCTTGGCCCGAAAGGTTGGATGGTTAATTCCCAACCTGTGTTTAAAGGAATAAGTTCGGATGGGCGAATCCCGATTATTCATACGTTATCTCTTTAAGGAATAAGTTCGGATGGGCAAATCTCGATTGTTCCTGTGTTTTATCGTGGAACAAGTTCGGACGGGCAAATCTCGATTGTTCCCGGGTTTCTTTTAAGGAATAAGTTTGGATGGACAAATCCCGATTATTCTTGTGGTATCTTTAAGGGACAAGTTCGGATGGGCGAATCCCGATTATTCCTACGCGTCTCGTGGAGCAAGTTCGGATGGGCAAATCCCGATTGCTCCTGAGTTTCTTTGTTATAGGATAAGCTCGGATGGGCCAATCCAGATTATCCTAGTAACTCTTGAGTATGATTTGTTGCCTTAGGGCATGGTAGGCTGAGGCCTATTATACTTCACTGCTAGAGTGTTGGATGCCTTCGGGCATGGGGTGGCCAGATGGCCTGATAGCTAGTCACTCCCTTGTGACTTCATTCCTGTTTGAGACAGGTGTTTTATCTTATTCTATATCTCTCTGTTTGGTTTCTCTTGGGGGTTGGTAGAACTGCTCACTAAGTTCTTTTTAACTCACCCATTGTCGTTTTTGTTTCTTTTGCAGAGCCTGACTGGTGAGGTGGGCTGGAGCACTTGGCGCGGCTGGAGGGCAAAGGAGCCACATTGATCTCATAGCAGTCCTAGTTAGGGCTCGTAGTCGAGTTTTTGGTAGTTTGTCATGCACCTGTGTTTTGGTATTTTGGAGTTGTAGTCCGTTGAGGACATTCATGTCTTTTATTTCAGATTTTCATTTGTAAACGAACAATTGAACGTTGATTTACTATTTTTGCACTTTACTATTTTGCAAACTTATCTCTAATGAAATCTGATTTGGTTTTCCTTTCATTAAAAATAAAACTCATTACATTCGTTTCGCTATTTTTTTATCATGAGTTGGCATGTGCATGGGTTAGGCTACGGGGTATAGGCACGTATACCCTGGCCGGTCACGTGACCCTGAGTTGGAGCGTGACAATGTGGTATCAGAGCATGTGTTTAGGTCTGACTACGACATAGAGTTTGTTTACCGTATAGGGCATTGCTAGCGTGTCGGTATATGGTAGGATTGTGTTATGAGATCAATGGGCTAAGTCTGCACCTCAGCGTGACTTATGGTTAAGTTTGTAAAAGAAAATTTAGGGTGAATTAAATTATCTAATCATGATATTTTCTTTCTGGTGATTCCATATTAATGGAGGACTTTAATGCCGCATGGAGCGGTAGTGGCATCAACTCCACATAGCGCCGAGGGCGAGGCCGGGGCCGGGGTTGTGGGAGACCACCGCAGGCCCGAGAGGAGGTGGGACAAGATCCCATGATTATGTAGTTGCAGGCTCGAGTGGCTGAACTGACTGAGGTACTCCGCAGGGAGTAGGAACTGAGGCAGCAGCCACAATCGGCACCGATAGTACCCACAGTACCAGAGGTGGTCTAACCAGTGGCACCGTTGGTCAGAGTTCCCAGGGCACCTTCATATGCAGATTTTAATGCGTTCAGGCCACCAGAGTATACAGGGACAACTCAGCGGGTGAAGGTCACTAGTTTCCTAGGGGATTGCTATGAGTTGTGCAGGGAGCTCGATTGTTCTTTTGAGACGACTGCTCAATTGATCGGGTTACAATTGAGAGGACCAGCCAGGGATTGGCTCCACACATGGAAGGACCACAGAGCAGCAGATACACCGCCCCCTACTTGGGAGAAGTTCAAAGCTGCTATGTTGGAGAAGTACCTGCCACTGAGCATCCAGGACAAGAGGGTGAAAAAATTCGAGTTACTACGTCAGACCAGCAATATGTCAGTAGTGAACTATGAGATGGAGTTCACTTGACTCTTGAAGTACCATCCCACCTTGATAGCCACAGAGACCGCTAGGGTCAAGAGATTTGTCGAGGGGCTGAGGCCTAGGGGTGAGCATCGGTCGGTAATTAATCGAACCGAACTTCTATATCCTTTATTAACCGTTTTCCGAATCGAAATTTTCGGTTAACCGACCGAATTAAATGACAAATTCGGTTTGGTTTGGTTAACTGACTAAAATTACCGAATAAAATTCAAATAAATATAAATCACTAAGATTCAAACCATAGACCTCTCAATTACTTTTTTTACACCTTAACCACTACAGCAATAGATATTATTTGATAATAATTATTACTAAACTATCTATATTCTAAGTATAAATTAAAACAACAAATATAAACAACTTGCTGGGATTCAAACCCTGGCAACCTGTATAATTGCAATCAAACATAACCAGTTTAGGTAATAGCAATATATGATATATTTGTATTTTTGTTATACTTAATATATAATTCGGTTAATTCGGTAATTAACCAAACCAATCGGTTAATTTATCGAACCGAACTGAAAACCGAAAACTTATATTTTTTTAATCGTTAACCGAACCAAAAATTATTCGAAAAATTCAGTTCGGTTAATTCAGGTTCGGTTCGGTCGGTTAATTGGTTAATTCGGTTAATCGGTAAATTTTGCTCACCTCTACTGAGGCCGCATATCGCCAGACTTATCCATTACATTGAGGACACTTCTTTTGCTCGGGTTGTAGATGAGGTGCTCCGGAAGGAGGCATTGGTACCAACAGACAAGCATGACGGGCCCCAAAAGAAAAAGTTTTGGCCCCAGCATTCAAGGGGTCGGCCAGCTCACTTTGAGGGTATTTATAGGACAGCAGATCCACAGCAAGGCGGAGGTCATAACAGTTCCAGAGGCTACATGGGCTCAGGACCAGGGACGTTATCAAGAGGCTCGCAGCAGAGGCCTAGGCCGCAGCCATGTAACCGATGTCATAGAAAGCACTGGGAGCTTGCTGGGGCCGTTCTGAGGTATATTTTAGCTATGCGCAGACTGGGCACTATAGAAAGGATTGTCCTGGTAAGGGCACTCAGCAGCCTGATCAAACCAGAGGAAAGGCACCAATGTCAGTAGGTTTTGTGGTTTAGAGGATCAGACTCAGGGAAGAGGCCAGCGAGCTAGTGGTTCAGAGAGGCCCGCTGCAGGGGTGTTTGCTTTGAATCAAGAAGGCGCTGAGGCGTCTATAGCAGTAGTGTCAAATAACCTTATTGTTGGTTCTGCTATTGCATATGTGTTATTTGATCTAGGTGCTACTCATTCTTTTGTATCTGCATTGTTTGCTGTTAAGTTGTCAGGGAAACCCTCTATACTTGATTTGCCTCTTGTGGTGTCTACACCTATGGGCGATTCTGTGCTGGCAGAGACAGTCTTTCGGGGCTGCGAGGTAATCATTTGTGGGCACGTGCTGATTGCCGAATTGACACTCCTGCCGATGCTAGAGCTTGATGTGATTTTGGGCATAGACTGGTTGGCGGACCATTTCGCCTTAGTGGACTGCAGGGCTAAGATTGTGACCTTCAGTAAGCCTAGATTGCCCCAGTTTACCTTCCAGGGTGAGGGAAGGGGGGATTCGTTGGTGACAATTTCAGCTCTCAAGGTTCGGAAGCTACTTCTAGGTGGTTGTCAATCCTTCTTGGCATTTGTGTCTTATGGCAGAGGGGAACAGAGCCGTGGCCAGGGGCATTGAGGGAACGCTAGTGGTGTGCGGGTTCTCTGATGTGTTTCCGGAGGAGTTACCAAGTTTGCCCCCAGAGAGGGAGATTGAATTCTGTATTGATTTGCAACATGGGGTGAAGTCGATCTCCATTCCGTTGTATCGAATGGCACCAGCTGAGTTGAGGGAGTTAAAGTCCCAGTTGCAGGAGTTGCTTGAGTTGGGCTTCATTCGCCCAAGTGTTACACCTCGGGGTGCTCCAGTGCTCTTTGTGAAAAAGAAGGATGGGTCCATGCGGATGTGCATTGATTACCGGCAGCTTAACAAGGTAACAGCGAAAAATCGGTACCCACTGTCCAGGATTGATGATTTATTTGATCAACTTCAGGGGGCTCAGTGGTTTTCTAAGATTGACCTTCAGTCAGGGTACCATCAGTTGAGGATCTAGGATAGTGACATTCCTAAGACTGCTTTTAGGTCGAGGTATGGGCACTTTGAGTTAGTGGTAATGTCCTTCGGGCTGACTAATGTACCTATAGCATTTATGGACCTGATGAATCGAGTGTTCAGGGAATACCTGGATAAATTTATTATAGTATTTATTGATGACATCTTGATATATTCCAGAAGCAGGGAGGAGCATGCAGAGCATTTGAGGGTAGTTCTGAAGACTCTCAGGGAGCACGAGATATTTTTAGGAAAACCATGCCCCCCTCAGAAAACACGACATGTCGGGCCTTTCCATTAGCTTACATTTTTTGACGGCTTCTAGCTACCAAGAGTCGCTCCTTGATCAATTTACTTTATCCACGACATCCTGCACTATGTCTGGTCCAATCATCTGAGCCTTACCAGCCTCAAACTAGCCCATCGAGGGTCGACATCCACGCCCATACAAGGCTTCAAAGGGTGTCATCCTGATGCTACTCTGGTAGTTGTTACAATAAGCAAGCTCTACCAATGGCAGGGGTTTCTCCCAACCATCCACCAAGTCTAGGACACTGGCTCTCATCATGACCTATAGAGTCGGCAAGGTCCTCTCTGACTGCCCATCGATCTGCGGAAGGAAGGCGGTACTGAACCTCACCTGAGTGCCCGTGGTCTCCTGGAAGGGCTGCCACAATCTAGCTGTAAACTAGGTACCTCGATCAGATATGATCATCACTGGGACCCCATGGTAGGCAACAATACAATCCAAATATAGCCGAGCAGACTGATCATCGGTGAAAGTCGTCTTCACCGGAATGAAATGCGTCGACTTAGTGAGTCGGTCCACAACAACCCATATGGAGTCATTACCATTCCTCAACCTAGACAGATCGGTCACCAAAATCCATGGAGATCTTTTCTCATTTCTACACTGGTACCTCCAAACTCTGTAGCAACCCTACAGGTCTCAAAGGCTCAGCCTTAACCTATTGGCAGACCAAGTAGTTAGATACAAAATCTGCTATATCTCTCTTCACCCCTTTCCACCAGTAGTGTTGTCACGGGTCACGAGACATTTTCGTAACTCCTGGATGCATCGTATAAGTAGAGCTGTGAGCCATCTCAAGTACTTGCTTGCGAACCTCTGCCATAACCGGCACCACTACCTTGTCTTTAAAACTCATAACACCCTCGGAGTCAATCCTGAATCTGTCACCAACATCGCCTCTCTCTCGGCCAAACTCCTGGCTAGAGCACAGAAGGCATCCTCCCCCCATGGGCCGAACGGGGCATGTCAATCAGGGTAGATTGAACGCTAGGATGCACTACTAAGTCACCCGATTCGAACACAGATAATACCGCCCCATCGCCCAACCATCCAACGAGCTCCCTCGCCAACAACCTCCTATCCACAGCCAAAAGCGCCAAATCCACTACCAATTATATAATCTGCTATGTGCATAAATGGACAATTTTGATTAGCCCATTAGCCAACTGCCCAACTAACTCATCTCAATTCAAAACTCGTTGAGATTTGGTATCGGATCTGTACATGCCCACCACACACCAACCTTGACAGTTTGCACCAATCGAATGACACCTCGGTCTCCGAGCTGTATCAAAAGTGCATAACAAATCATTTCTAGATAGCTAGAATGCTTATACTTAAGCCCTTTCCCTCCATAACAATCAAGGTGAAGGATTTCCGGCCCCAAACTCGATCAAACCAACCACACCTAGTTTCCCCTATGCATAACTCATGTAGATGCCAGAATTTGAAAACCAGTTGCTAGGAATAGAACATAAACCTATGAGCGTGGTCTTTCACCTAACACAGTCCTGTACATGACAACATGACCAAAATACCCTTGCATATTTTTTCATGACCAAATTGAATGTTTTATATTTTAAATAATTTATACATTTTCTAATTATTAAAATTAACGAAGATGAGTAAAATAAATTAGAGCAAGAATCTTGAAAATGAAAACAACACTTATGGTAAAGACAATTAACCACCAACCATACTAAAATTTATAACAAATTATTTTCATTGGACTTATTCCAAAGAAACAATTATAAATACCATAAAACAAAAAAATATCATCAGCAAAGAAATATATCATAGCTAGCTGCAAATCTATAAATGGTTTAGATTCACAACACACTATAGTTTACAAAAAACTATAAATCAAACCATAACTAGCTAGGATTTAGATTCACAACCATTTTTTTTAAAGTGTTTCTATTACCATATAACTTGCATTATTACAAGGAGACTATAATATTACTATTGAATTTCATTCCTTATTATCGATCCTTACAAGGAGTCAATGTTTTCTATCTTGATATTTTTACATCCTCAATTGAAACAGAAATGACTCGACTATCGCTGCTCTTCCTTGTGTTCTTTTTCTTGAAAGAGTCATCCCACTAGAGGACTGCAGATCCCAAATCCTGCTCTCTCAATGGGGACTCCTTGCTCTGATACCACCCATATCCAACTTCTGCACATTATATCACGGATGAAATCTTTGAGGTTTTTTTTTCTTTCTTGATAGAATGTGAGACTCTCACAAGCCACACAAAATTTATATATCTGAAAGAAAAAAAAAACAATGAGCCAGTAAGGACATCTAAAACAAAACAGGACAAAACACTACTTGATCTCCTAAGCTATCGAGCCATTAAGGAGTTGGCCGGGACATAACTATTAATTAGCTAAAACATACATAAGAGGAAAGATGTCTCAATATCTAGAAAATTAAGAACAGCCCAATCTACCCCATAAATTCAAACAAAATCTCAATATCCGAAAATCTGTGAGGTATTGATCAACAGTTTTTTCCGTACCTATTAGTCAGAATGACGTACTGAGTAATCCATGTTATCAAAGTTCATTCCTCCAACTGCATAGCACAGGATAACATTTTCGATGTTAGAATGGGAAAGTTCCAACAATAATAGAAATCTGTACAAACAAAATACATGCTAAAATATACATAAACCAAGAGATATATAAGACGTTTACATTTATCTTCCGTCTCATCTTCTTCATCAATCCATTTGTCCCAATCAACTTTCAAATAAACGTACAGGAGGCTTTTCCATCCTAGTTGCTAGAGGGGTAGAATTGAGAATGAGTATATTTACCGATGTTCTCTGGATTCTTAAAACGCTCTAATTACCAAAAAAAACAAGAAGAGAGTGCATGATTTGGTTCAAACCAAGAGATTAATCATGACGCTCTAATTAAGTACCAAAAAAAACAAGAAGGGAGTGCATGATTTGGTTCAATCCAAGAGATCAAACATGCATAGAAGCAACACAAAATCAAAGATAAATCAGATACCATCTGCATACAAACCACCAACTCAGACAAACACTTTGATTCATACACAGCTAATGTTGCATAAATAAATGTGATTTACTCTCTCTACTCTCCATATGAGCAAAATCAATAATATTGGCCGAAGATTTTTTTTCCTTCGTGCTCTATTCTCTTCATGACTATTTTGATGATAACAAAACTAATATATCTAACCAAGTTCTTGAAGCATGAAGGTCGCAGGATCGATAAAAGACAAAAGTCGATTTCACGTCTTGCGACATCAGTCTCGATACGACGACTCATAAGAGTTCGATGCGTGTGCCAAAGATGGCTTAGAAGAATCGAAAGAACATATGAAGCACGCTGAAGGATGGAACACGAAAACAAAGCGCGCAATGAGAAGACCCAAAAAAGATATTTCCAGCCCATGTTCAGTTGACCGGTCGATCAACTGAATACTGCAAAAAATTGGCAGTGGCCAATTTGGTCGATCGGTCGATCGACCGAATGTGGTGAGAAATTAGCAGTAGCCAATTCGGTCGATCAGTCGATCGATCGAAGGGTGCCCAAAAGAGGCAGATTGTCGCGGTCGCTTGGGCGGTCGATCAGTCGGTCGATCGATGATCGACCGACAAGTCACCGGGTGTCACCAACGGGCAGAAAAACGCCCATTGATGACACCTTGGTTTTGGGGATTATAAATACCCACTCAAAACCCTCTCCCAACTGGTTGTTGATGCCTCAAAATCTAAAAGACTGATCCTAAGCATCTTCTAAGCCTTTTCTTGATCAAATCTTTCAAACCTAGCCCTTGATCCCTCAATCTCAAGTGTTCATCATTGGAGGGTCATTCAAGCTTGCTAGGCTCAACAAGAAGAGGTGATTCTAGTGTGCTAACTCGTCTTTTCTCTCTTCTTGTGATTGAAGTGTAATAGACCTTGTGTGTGGTCTAGCTAGTTTGTGGTAACCTTGGTGTTTAATGTGTAAAGCCACTTGTGTAAAACTAGATTAGGAGTTGTTCTTAGGAATTGAGGTGGGAAAGCTCACTCGGTGTGAAGGTGGATACTTCCAGGTGTGGAAGTACCTTCTAAGGGAGCGTAGGGCCTTTCCAGTGTAAAGTTCTCAATTGTAAGGTACTCTTAATATAGTGCATTTGTGTGTGAAATCATAAGCACGGGTCTTAGGTAGTGGAGTAGGCGGTTAGCCGAACCTCTATAAATTCCTTTGTGTTAGCATTGTTCTTCTTGCATTTGTTTAACTGCTTTATTTCATTGCTTCTTTATCTAGGTATCAAATTGTAAATTGTCTAAGTTGTAAGAAAATGATTAAATACGAAAAATCAGAATTAGGCAAAAGATTTAATTAACATACTATTCACCCCCCTCCAGTGTGACCATTTCACCAACATATAATACTAAAAATCAAAACTTTAATGCTACAAACACATTGAGGAAAGCCCAAAAAACAACAATACAAACATCAAATTTCATGGTTGGGAGACCAAAAACTAACTAAAAATCTCAAACAAAAGCAAAAACACAAGAAATCCACATTTGTTACCTCTTCTTCGATGGGAAGAGAAGAGGAATAGAACGAGGGGAAAGGGAGGGTTTGTCTTGACGAGCGTAGAGTCATCGCGCCGCTTCTCAGTTCTCACTTCGGAGATGCGTTTGGTTTGGTCGAGTCGCACCGCTCTCCTGTCACGCCCCAACTCAGGGTCACGTGACCGGCTAGGGTATACGTGCCTATACACCGCAGCCTAAACCATGCACATGCCAACTCATAACAATAAAACATAGCGGAAAGAATGAAATGAGTTTTATTTCAAAAGAAAAACCAAACCAGATTTCATATAAGCAGAAAAGTTTTTATCAAAAGTTCAACTGTGGAAAGAAAAATGAATCAAGGAGTAACAGTTCCCATAAGAAATAAAATCTGAATAAAAACATGAATGTCCCCGCGGGACTATAACTCCAAAACACCAAATCACAAGTGCATGACAAACTACTACAGACTCAACTACCACCCCTAACTAGGACTGCTATGAGATCAATGTAGCTCCTCTACCCTCCAACCGCGCCAAGTGCTCTAGCCCACCTCACCTGTCAGGCTCTGCAAAACAAAAACAACGACAACATGTGAGTTCAAATGAACTCAGTGAGTAGTTCTTCCAACACCCACGAAAAAACCATACACAAGGGAGTGACTAGCTAACAGACCATCTGACCACCACATGCCCAAAGGCAACCAACACTCTAACAATGAAGTATACAGGCCTAAGCCTACCATGCCCAAAGGCAACAAAACATACTAGGATAATCGGGATTCGCCCATCCGAACTTATCCTAATATAAAGAAACTCAGGAGCAATCGGGATTCGCCCGTCCAAACTTGCTTCACGAGACGCGAAGGAACAATCGAGATTCGCCCGTCCGAACTTGTCCCTTTAAGAAATCACAAAAAAAATCAAGATTTGCCCGTCCAAACTTATTCCTTGAAAGAGACTCGGGAACAATCAGGATTTGCCCATCCGAACTTGTTCCACAAGAAACACAAGAACAATCGGGATTTGCCCATCCGAACTTGTTCCAAAGAGATAACGTAGGAATAATCGGGATTCGTCCATCCGAACTTATTCCTTTAGATATAGAATATTGGGAACAATCGGGATTTGCTCCTCCGAACTTGTTCCACAAGATACGCAGGAACAATCAGGATTTTCCCATCCGAACTTGTTCCACGGGTTGGGAATTAGCCATCCAACCTTCCAGGCCTAGCCCGCAATCCGGCTCCTAACTAAGCCCCTCCGCCATCCAATAAGATATGGCACCACATGACCTAAGTCAACTATCTCCTACGGTGTCATAGGGATGTCTTTATTGAGAAAACTCCACAACACCCAATGCCCGATACCAACTCTTAGACCTGTAATGTCATAAACCCGTGAGATTTTATTTCATACATAATATTTATTTGTTAGTTCATAACAAATTATGCTTCCCCTTGAATTTTAATTATGCAATCAAAATTTATCATCACCAAAATTAGGATTTTGTTTTAGGGTTTTATTATCAGTTTACTATTCAGCCCCAAACTGGTGCAACCGAGTCGAATCTGACTTCCAAGGTGTGTCCTATGGATCCAGACTATATTTTTTGGTCGAAAAGATAGGTTACATGACTATGTTCAGTAAACTATGCACATTATAAACAAGATTTTAAAATCAATCCTGATTCATCAACTTAGCATGAAGTTTTCAGTATAATTGAGTTTCAGCATAACATGGAATTAAATCCGAAAATTCATAGAATATAAATCCCTAATTTAACATCACATCAGATTTATAATCATTAAGATAAATCTCACAAACCATATTTGTTAAACAAGATTAACAAGCATCACAACCATCTTTAATCAAGAACCAACTTTTATGATCAAGAAATTATATCAAGAACCCCCGTGCCATCAAGATCAAATCCCATCTTTGAAACACATAATAAATTTAGAAAAAATCACATAATTAATATCAAAGCATGCATTAATATTATAAGCATCCAAATTGATAAACAAATTGAATCATAGATAGCAAGTCAAATTATACCCTTCACTTAGGCATTTCATCGAAGACCTTGAGGGCACCCTCTTATTCCACCTTGGCCGAGCACCCCTAGGGTATTCCTAGGGCTGCCGAGACACAAAGGGGAATCCTCGGGTTCCCTCCCACAAGTCGACACAAGATTTCGGCGATCAAACACAAAAATCGACGGGAAACAATCAAGAACGTCACAACGCTCGAATCGGCTCAAGAACACAAGTGAAAACTCGAGAAAAGAAGAGAATGAGGGGCGACGGCTCCACCAAGACAATGGCTTGGCTTCCAAGGGAGAGGAAGGGAGAGAGAGAGGAAGGAAGGCCAACTCCTTGGTTTGGCTCTACCCGACGGCTTCAAGAGAGAGGAAGGGAGGGGCGGCTGCCTCGGCTTGGCTCCTCTCTCCTCTCACGGCTTGTGAGGCTCCAATAGGGAGCCGCAAGCCCTAGGGGGGGGATTTTATAATCCCTTCCCACCTCTTCAACCCTAACATCCTTTAACCTGTATTTGCTTCAACCCAGATCCAAACCCACTAACTTCTCAACCCAGATCCGTAACCTGCTAACCCAAAATAACCCCATACTAATACATGCATCAACCACACGCATACTCATACTCAACATAATTTAATAATCATGTACATGCGATAACATAATTAAATATATTTATTTAATCCATAAAAGAAATTGCAAAATTCATATTCCTACTTACCCGAGCTCACAAGCTCGCACCGGACCATGAGTCTACTCGGTTCGACCTCGAACTAGCCCGCTAGACTGACAATCACAAATAATAACAGAAAATAAATATTAATATCTCGGATATTACAATCCTCCATCGTTAAAGAAAATTCATCCTCGAATTTTGGAAAAAGAAGTTGAGGACTTACCGAATCATCAAACAATGAAGGATACCGGAATGGAGGTGGATTCAACAGTTTCCTATGAGGAGCGGCCAGTTGAGGTGCTAGACCGGCAAGTCAAAAGATTGACGTCCAAGGAAATTCCCTTAGTTAAGGTCAGGTGGGAGCACCATTCTGGGCAGGAGGCCACCTGGGAGGTGGAGCAGGATATGAGGGAGCGATATCCTTCATTGTTTAATGGTCCGGTAAGTCCTTTTTCTAAAAATTCGAGGACAAATTTTCTTTAAGGAGGAAGGATTGTAATATCCTAGATATTTTTATTTATCTCTACTTTGTTGTTTCTGGTTGTTAGCCTAGCGGGCTAGTTCGAGGTCGAGCCGAGTCGACTCATGGTCCGGTGCGAGCTTGCGAGCTAGGGTAAGTAGGAATATGAGTTATGCAAATTTTTCTTGTGTAGATAAATTTAATTAATTATATGTAGGGTATGCATGATTGTTTAATTATGTCGCATGTGGGTGTGCATGAGTTGGATGTTTATGTGGAGCATGGGATTAATTTGGGTTTAATTAAGTTTAGTGGGTTAGCGGGTCGAGAAGTTAGTGGCTATGGATCTGGGTTGAGGCGGATGCGGGTTAAAAGAGGTGGGAAGGGTTATAAATTCTCTCCCCCTAGGGCTTGCGGCTCCCTATTGGAGCCGCACAAGCCAATTGAGGGAAAGAGAGGAGCCGCCAGCCGTAGGAGCCGCAAACCGCCCCTCCCTTCCTCTCTCTTGCAGCCGCCGAGCCAAGCCTCTTTTCACTCTCTCTCCCTTCTTCTCCCTTGGAAGCCAAGCCGTTGGCTTGAGGAAGAGCTGTCGCCCCCTCTTCCCCCTTGGTGGAGCCAAACCACCACCTCTTGGAGCCGGATCTAGAGGCCGTCGATCAGGATTTCTCCTCTAATCATCCTTTCTATTTAGGTGGGTGGTTTTGCCCTCCTTCTCGGGTCTCTTCGAGTTCTTGAAGCCGTTCTTGAAGGCTATGATGATTTTGATTTGTTTTCCAACGATCTCTAGAATTATCACCGATCTTTAGGTGGGTGTTCGATGAAATGTCTAGTGAAGGGTGTAGATTATCTTGCTTTCTATGATTCAATTTGTTCATCAATTTTGATGCTTATAATTTAAGGAATAAATTTGGATAGGCAAATCCTGATTATTCCTGAGGTGCTTTTAAGGAATAAATTTGGACAGGCAAATCCTGATTAATCCTGTGATATCTTAAAGGGGCAAGTTCGAATGAGCGATTCCTGGTTGTTTCTACGCGTCTCATGGAGCAAGTTTGGATAGGCCAATCCTGATTGCTCCCAAGGTCCTTTATATTGGGATAAGTTTGGAGGGCCTACCCGATTATCCTAGTATGTTTTGCTGCCTTAGGGCATGGTAGGCTTAGGCTTGTTGATCTTCATCGTTTGGGTGTTGGCTACCTTCGGGCAGGTGGTGGCCTGATGACCTGTTAGCTGGTTGTTGGTGAAATGGCCACACTAGAGGGGGGTGAATAGTGTGTTAACTAATCTTATTGCCTAATTCCAGTTATAATCATTTCTTGATTAGTTAGGCTAAGCACGATATTAATAGCAAGCAGAAGCAATAAATATGAAGCAATTAACACAAAATAATATATAAATGCTAACACAATTATTTATAGTGGTTCGGCCCCAATGCCTACTTCACTACCTAAGCACCTACCTTAGGATTTCCAAACAAAATTTACTAGATTATATCGATTCCCGTACAAAGAGGACTTTACATCGGAAAGTCTCCACCCTCAACCCGAAGGCACTTCCACACCCGAAAGTATCCCACCTTCCTATGTCCATGAAATTCTTTATTTTATCATTTTTGTGAACATGAGGTCTAAAGTTAGAATGCTTGGTATGAGGAACATGATGAGCATGAGCATTCTAAGATGAAACATTTTTCTTTCTAGGATTTCTCAAGGATGAAGCATGTGATAAATTACTTGTTTTCCTACTCAAGAAAACAACCTCATTTTTCAAGTCATTATTTTCATTTTTCAAATCAATTTTTCAAGCATGTGATAAATTGATTTATGTAAGGCTTGCATTTGAGATTTCATCATACTATTTTCATTTTGATTTTCATATTTTCTACTTTCAAATTCTCAATCTCAACTTTTGAGATATTTTTCAATTCAATTTTCACATCATCATTTTCATTTTTCAAATCAATATTCTCACTTTTTAAGTCCTCAATTTCAATTGTCAATTGTGAATTACTAGTTTTCAAAACATCAATACTATCATGACAATCAACACTTGAGGAACTTAGATTTGCCTTTAAATTTTCATTTTCTAATTCTAGAGCATGCAAATCCTTAGTAAGCCTAGAGTTATCCTTTTTAATTTTCTTGATTTCTTTACTCTTTTCCAAAAGCATGACACGCATATTTTGACATTCTTCTACTAAATCTTCATATGACATTTTGAGTGAATGTGAAGAACTATCATCACTATCATATGCTATATCTTTATCATGACTAAAAGTAGAGTATTGTACCTCATCATGGATACCCATGAGACAAACCTTGGATGTGCCTTCATAGTCATGACAAGAGGATGCTTCTTGTGATTTGGAGGTGGATGTTGAAGCACTTATCATCTTCTTGGCATTCTTCTTTGATGAAGGGCAACTCCTCTTAATGTGCCCCTTTTCTTTGTACAAGTAGCATATAACCTTTCTTTTTTGGCTTTTAGATTTGCTTTTTTGACTAGAAGCACTAAGATCATCAAAACCGAGGTTAGTACTAGGGGGATGACCATTGTCATCACCACCCTCAACAAATGTATTAAGCTCTTCGATTTTATCATAATCATATAACATATTTAATGTGGATCAAAAATCAAATGCGGAAGAACAATGCATAACTTTTTCAAGTATTTCATTTGAAAATGAGCAATATAGAAGATGTGTTGTTTTAGCATTCAATTCAAATAATTTAACTTGTTTTTGAGTCCAATCATTTATGTCAATGGTGAGATCCACATATTCATTCATTAGCATGCACAATAGATCTAAACTTTGTGTTTTAAGAAAGGTATACATCTTACTCTTCTAAACACCAAAATTTACTTCATCAAACCTAGGTGGTGCAAATGCTATACTCTAGTGCCATTTTCCATATCGAGGCAAGATGTAGAGGAGATAGTGAAATCTCAAGCTACGGACACGCTCTGATACTAATTGTTGGTGAAATAGCCACACTAGAGGGGAGGGTGAATAGTGTGTTAACTAAATCTATTTGCCTAATTATGGTTTTAATCATTTCTTGATTAGTTAGGCTAAGCACGATATTAAGTATCCCGCCTTCCTACCGAGAGCACTCTCCCACCTCAACTAAGGGACAACTCAACTAATCCTAGTAAACTAAGTTTACAATGATGGATTTAAGCCTTAACACCAAGGCAACCACCAACTCAATCAAACCTAGAAACCTAGGTTTACACACTTGATATACAATCAAAATAAACAACAAAATACAATAACAATTGGAGCAATAAATCAAACAACAAGTACTAAGCTCCAAAAGAAACTCCCTAATCCTATTGATGCCTTGAGAAGATGAATCTATGAAGCTTGAAGGCTAAATCAACAAATGGAGATCAAAACTAGGGTTCTTTGCAAAGATGGCTCAAGAATTCTTGTGGAGATGCAAGGAGTGGCTCTTTGAGGCTTAGAAGCATCAAAATGAATACTTGGAAGAAAGTTTGGGGTGGGTATTTATAACCCCCCCTAACGAAATAGCTTGTCAACGGGCGTATTTTTGCCCGTTGCCGACGCCCGGTCGCTTGCCGGTCGATTGTCGGTCGACCGACTCAGCAACCACCTAGCGACCGAAGGCTATCTGTCGCTTTTGGGCAACGTTCGGTCGACTAAAATGCCTTCTCCTTTGGTCGGTCGACCAGTCGGTCAACCGAACCTGGGCAGGGCAGATTTCTTTGCTTGTTTGTTTGTTTTCTGGTTTCGTCTTCGCTAAGTCTACTTATATAACATTTCTTAACTTCAAGTTAATAACTTTAAAACATAAATGTTATAAAAGGATTATCCCCCATTTGGATTCAATAAAAATGTCTAAAAAATCAAAATCCTTAAGAATCAAATTCTAGTTTTTGGGGTCTAGTACAAATTTCTGAAAAATGAAAATTTTCTAATCTCCCGGGTCAAATATGAGTATGCTAAAGGCTTCCAAAAATTCCTTAAAAATATCTCGTTATCTAGTTTCTACCCAAGGAACAATTATCGCCATTTCTTGTGTCAAGAAAATGTCTAGATCATATAGCCCACCAAGGAGCTCCCTATGCTTAGTGAATTTCAGGGCGATTACATCACATGTTAGACACCCTTGTAGTCGAAATGGCAACACTAGAGGGGGGGTGAATAGTATGTTTACTAAATTGATTAGCCTAAATTCAATTTTGATCGTTTACTTTGATTACTTAAGCGAACTACAATTTTACGATTGGATGTGGAAGCAATAATAAAATAATTAAGCACAAACAAATATAACAATGCAAACACGAGAATTTATAGTGGTTCGGCACCAATGCCTACTCCACTACCTAAGCACCCCACTTAGGATTTCCAAACTAGGTTTACTAGATTAATTCGGTTTCCCTTACACAGAGGACTTTGACTCGAAGAGTCGCACTCTCTACCTAAGGCACTTCCACACCCGGAAGTCTCCGCCTTCTTACCGAGAGCACTCTTCCACCTCAACCCTAAGGGACAACTCACTTAATCCTAGTAAAACTAAGTTTACACAAGTGGCTTTACTCCTTCTACACCAAGGATACCACTTCCACACAACAAGACCTAACAAAAGGTCTTCTACAGACTCAAATCAAATAAACAAGTTCAAATAAACAGTTAAGATTACAATGAAAAGAGCTAAGAATGAAAAGATGAACCACAACTCTTTCCCAAGCCTTCGACGCCTTCAACTTGTCAAGGGGATGAGCTCGAATTAAATCCCGAGTTGAGGAAGAAAGCTGGGCGCTTGTGAGAATGTTCGCGGAAGAACAGAGCGTCGTTGATCGATCCTTTGAAGGCTCAAATCTCTCTTAATATTACTCAATAAAATCTGTAAAAAATCAGACAGCAAGGTTAAATGAGATAGGTGAGGTATATTTATACCCTCACGAAGAAACGATAGCTCAACGGGCTAAAATCTAGCCGTTACAGATGCCCGATCGATTGATCGGTCGACCGACCGATCGATCGCTCGAATGACCGCTACCTTCCTCTCTGTGTGCGGTCGACCGATGGGTTGACCGCCAAATGCAAAACACTTGATCTGCCATTCAGTTGACCAGTACGTCGACCGACATGAGTTGCGTCTTCGGCTATCCTCAGTTCGGTCGACCAATTGGTCGACCGACAAGCTTACTACCTATTTTTGGCCTCTGTCGGTCGACCGACTAGTCGACCGAAGTAGCCATTGCCAGTTTGTGGCAGTGTTCGGTCAACCGACCGGTCGAACGAATTGGCTACTACCAATTTTCTTACCCTATTCGGTTGACCACCCAGTCGACCGAACCTAGGCTGAATTTGGTTTCTTCAGCCTTTTTCTTCCGTGCTTGGTTTCCGGGTTCAGGCTTTCAACAAGCATCAAATTAGAGAGCTTTTCATTTGATCTTTGGACTCGTCCAATGTGACTTTGGTGCACTCGTCGAGCTTCAAGAAATTCCCACGATGAACCTGAGCGCGATGATCAATGTCCTTCCGATTTCCTGATTTCTTCTGATTTATCCGATCGAGGACATCGAACGCTAATTGATATGAAACCTGAAAGATTTCTTGATGAAATATTAGTTCCATGTTTGTTATCATCAAAATCGAGATTAAGAGATTAAGACCATGGTTGAAAACCTAAAGCCAACAACCCTAACCCTAAACTCTAACTTCCGAAAGAATCCCGAGCGTCGACGAGCGCCCTTGCCGATTTCTCCGATTTCTCCGATTTCTCTAATTTTTCCGATCACGAACGTCATGCGCTAACCAACTTGGAACCTGAAAAAATTTCTCAATGAAACATTAGTTCCATGTTTGTTATCATCAAAACCGAGATTAAGACCAAGGTAGAAAACCTTAGGCCAACAGTGGTCACTCCCTTGTGACCTCTCGTGCTTGAGTCAGGAGTTTTACTTTATGCATCATATCTGTGTTTGGTTTTTCATGGGGATTGGTAGAATCGCTCACTAAGTTCTTTGAACTCACCCGTTGTTGTTTTGCTTTTGTTTTGCAGAGCCTGACCGGTGAGGTGGGCTGGAGCACTTGGCGCGGCTGGAGGGCGGAGGAGCCACATGATCTCATAGCAATCCTAGTTATGGGTTGTAGTCGAGTCTGTAGTAGTTTTGTCATGCACTTGTGATTTGATGTTGGAGTTGTAGTCCCGTGGGGACATTCATGTCTTTTATTCAGTTTTTATTTATTAAAAGAACTGTTACTCTTTGGTTCATTTATTTCCGCACTTGAACAATTTATTAAAAACTTTGATGTTTTGAAATAAAAAACTGTTTTAGTTCTTTTTATTGATAAAAGTTGTTGTTCTTCTATTTTCTTTATGAGTTGGCATGTGCATGTGTTAGGCTGCGGGGTATAGGCACGTATACCTTGGCCGATCACGTGACCCTGAGTTGGGGCGTGACAATATTTTATAGAAAAATACTTATTTTTCATAATCATTTATAATTTTGATCAAACTTGTGTATGACTAAAATATGATCATTCTAATCATATATACAAAGTTTGAGTTACTAGAAACAGTCTCAAATATTACTCAAATGACTTGGCACAATTTCGATCAAGAATTAACATGGTATATCAAGAAATTGTCTACAAGTCATTTTCCTAAATGCTCATGAATTTTCATGTAGACACAATCAAGTACTTTATCATGAGCAAGGTGCAAGAGTTTCTACATGCTTTATGAGGTATCATACTACATAGTGCAAAGGTGAAACTACTACCTCATAGAATTTTCAAGCATTTAGCATGTGTTCTCTAAAAGCATTTGCATCCTAACCAATGCCCAACTTGCAAGTAATTGAAACATAAAAGGCACAATAAACATCTTATTACTTAGCAAGTACATAAACTAGATAGCAAAGGAAAATCAAGTTTATTTCTCAAATGATGCTTTTAAGGCAATATTCTTGCCTTTGGGGGCATCTTCCTCCTTTTTTGCCTTCATATGGATCTCATGGGTCTTGAGGGATCCAATGAGTTCGGTGAGCTTCATAGTGCCAAGATTCTTGGCCTCCATCATAGCAACCACCTTTGGCTCCCATTCTTCTAGAAGTGATCGAAGAAGCGTCCTCACTTTTTCTTCCTCTTGTATGTCCCTTCTAAGGTTAGTTAAAGCATTCACAATATTTTGAAAACGGGCATACATTTGATCTATTTTCTCATGAGTATGCATTTTTAAGAGTTCATAGTCATGCATAAGCAAATTTATTTTGGACTCCTTAACTTAGGAAGTTCCCACATGAGTAGTTTCTAGAACATTCCAAACATCAAAAGCAAATTTACAACATGATATTATATTGAATTCATTTATGGATAAACCACAATGTAATGCATTCATTGCTTTGGTATTTGAATTAAACAATTTAATCTCTTCTTGAGACCAATCATCCATGCTCTTGGAGGGTGGCTCATAACTAACATGAATAGTTCTCCAAGCATCTAATCCTAAGGATTGCAAGAAAATACTCATCCTAGTTTTCCAATAGGGATAATTGTTTCCATCAAAAAGAGGAGGTGCATGATTTGAAAACCCTTGACCTAGTGTGATACTAGAATCCATAAGTGTAGGTTAGATGGTTAAACCTAAGCCTACAACCTTGCTCTGATACCAAATGTTGATCAAAAACCCACACTACAAGGGGGGGTTGAATAGTGTTGGGTTAAACCTATTTTCAATTCGATTTCTTTTTAATTCGATTCCGAATGCAACCAAATTGATGTTCAACTAATTTACGATGCTTGACAAGTATGAATAGCAAGTAATAGCAATCAAACAAGACAATATAAACACAAATAATTATAGTGGTTCGGCCAACCGCCTACTCCACTATCTTGCCTCCTCACCAAGGATTTCTAACCAAAGATTTCTAACCAACATCTTTTTAGATAAAGTGTTTTCCTTTGAATACAACCGAGGACTCGCATCTCAACCCTTTGAGAATGCCTCAAACCTATTCACCTAGGCAAAACACAATTCTACAAAGGAAATCCTAAGGTGTTTAACCTAGCAAACCTAGCAAGCTAACAATGGAAATCTAGTTCAATAACAAACAAAATAACAACAAAGGAGCAAAGAATTAAACCTCACAAGTGAGCTCCCTTGCAAAGCCTCCAAAGCCTCCAACTTGTCAAGATGTAGAGCTCGAAATGAAGCCGGAGTTGAAGCGGAAAGATTGCTTCGAGTAGATGAACGATCGTCAAAGCTTGCGCAATGAAATCCATTTAGGAAGACTCAAAAACACACTTGGAGATCTTCAATGAATGGCTAAAAAACTTTTAGAGGGCTGGTGAGGGGTATTTATAACCCCTCACTCGGCAGCTCCGCCCAACAAGCATTTTTCTGACGGTTGGGGACACCCGATCACTTGCCGATCGGTCGTCGGTCGTCGGTCAATTGACCGATCGACCCTCGAGTGACCGAAGGCATTCTGCCTATTTTGGGCATCTGTTGCTTGATCGGTCGGTCGACAAAATAGCCTTTTGCCAATTTTTAGCTTCATTCGATCGATCGACCATTCGACCGAACCTGGGTTGAGACTGTTTCTTTGAGTTTTCTTCTTACGCACATCACTTCCAGGTTTTGTTACCAAGTTTTGACTTGTATAACATTACACTTAGGCTTGGGATAAATTCCTAGAGACATATTACATGAATTCTATTTCTAACTCTAGAATTTTTACTCGATCGACGACGAAGCCATTTTTGTCGATTTTTGGTATTTCTCCTAATGAAGTTCACTCTCGTATCATAACCTCAACCTGAGATCAAACACTTGATATCATCAAAATCAACATGGTGACCAAGGTTGAAAACCTTAGGCCAACAACAGTCACCTAATTTGTGGGGCACACACCGGACAAATGCTCAATCCACTCTCTATAAGTACAATATAAGTCCTCTAGATTTCACACCCGAAATCCGACTACCAGTACTATAGTGAATTGGAAATAACAAAAACTTATTTGTTATTACAAGTAAATACCAACTTGCCTCTCTATGACATCCCAGCCAAAGAGTTCTGTTCTCCACACAGCCTTCTGTTGTAGCGAGTTATCTGCCCGTAATCAATCTTCTCATGAAGATAAAAAAGTTGTTGCCTTTCTACTTTCAACGGTCTCAACTTCTATATATCTGGCAACAACATTTCTGCGTAATGGAGTTGTAGACAATAGATCTCTTCGCTAGTATTTATAGATGTCACTGAAGGATCTAAATAAATGCTAACTTCAATCACTTTTAATCTTTGCAGTCTTTAGATTGAAACCGTCAACATAATAGGTGTTTTAACTATTTGATCATTTATATAAATAAAAACGCCTAGAAAATAAATGAAGAAAAACACTTCGAAACTTAACTGACCATATGACATGAATAATGATGATTGAATGTCTAGAAACATTTTAAGAAATCGTCATTAATTCAAAATCTCAGTAGTCACCAAGTTCGCATCGAAAACTGTCTAGAAAACCTTTAGATTGTAGGCAATTAAGACTGTCTCTTCACAATTGAGACTGTATATTCCAGTCACTATATTTAAGCAACTCATCAAACAAGATGAATTGTAACTGAAATAATACATCACACATAGTTTTACATAAGCTGCTTATCATCTAGAGCAGATGTGAATGTCTTTACAACTGAGAACAAAATTGGAAATGTTTTTGCCAAATATAGCCAACATACAAAAGAGCAATACTAATAGATCCATCTTGTTTTAAACCCGTAGGACCATGAGGGTTGGGATGGGAATAAGAAACGTAGCGAAAATAGAAATTTAAAAAATTCAAACCATCCCAAAAACAACAATCTACTTTAGCAATATTAAGGAATTCAACATAGGAGAAGAAGGAGAAGATATACCTCAACTCGTGGTTGGTACAGCTGCTCCTATCCCCATTTTGATACACACACGCGCACGTCCTCCAACGTAAGTCCACACCAAGCACCTCGCAACAAAAGGGGCAGCGAACACCAGTGCTCGTTGTGGCTCAACGGAGAAGCTTTCTCAATCCCAAAATCCACCAAGGCAAGGCCGTCCCTTCCACCAAGAACTGAGCACCAAAGAGGGAAGGAGAGAGGATGAGAAAATATTGGAATGAAAGAGAAGAGGTGAAGATACCTCGTTGTTTTCTTGGACTCCTCCAAGAAGATGGCGATTGCGGCACACCAAACAAAAAGACACCTTCAATTTGGCTTCGCAAAAATTGGGGAAGGAGGATGTAGATTGCCGGCCACCAATGGAGAGGAGGAGCTCTTTGGAGCCTTTCTTTTCAAGAAGCCTCTAAAGAATCAAGTCCTTAATCTTCTCCAAGAAGATGAAGAACTAATTATCCAACCCCTCCCTATGGGGTGTTCGGCAACTATATAAAGAGAAGGGGACGACTACAAGAGTAGACCCCCCCCTAAAAACTCTCTCCCCGGAATTCAAAATTAATTAAATCCAATTAAATATAAACTTTTATTTATCTCCATAAATTAAGAGCCTATAAACAAGAATGATAATTATCTAAAGAAATCAATCCCCTAAACAATAGGAAAGATGTTTATCTAAATAATTCGATTTCCTATTAATTAATAGAATTATGATTTATCCTCATAAATTATATATCTATTAATTTTATGATTTATCTCCATAAATCAAATTCTTATTAATTAGGATTTATCCAAATATAAATTAATTCCCAATTAATTGGTTAGGCTCATGGTTAGAAACCAATTTTCCCATCATGTATATTTGATTCAAAATTAAATTATATTTAATTCATAACTAAATACATTCCCGGTCAAGTAGTTAATTAAATATTTAATTCCCGGTCAAGTAGTCTTAACTGCTTATAGTCTTAAAAAGGAATTTTGGTTGGGCTGGTTGATACGATCTTGATGACTGATGGACTTCTGGTTTAATGATGGTTTTGTTTAACGGATTTTGCACTTTAAATCATCATTATTTTTCCGGAACAATTTAGTTTCGAAGAGTATTCTCGTCACTTATTTCTTAGGCATTTCTATTTACGTAAATGATCTTTTATAAAAACGTCTAAGTTATGCTGATGGTTTCTATTGAAGACGAGGATGATTAAATATGATTGAAGTCAGCATTTATTTAGATCTTCCATTAATCTTCCAGTGACACCTATAAATACTGGAGAAGAGATCTATTGTGGACAACTCGATTGCACTGAAACGTTGTTGTCACATATAGAGGAGTTGAAATTGCTGAGTGTAGACTGTCGAGTGCAGAAGAGGCAACAAACTTTTATCTTCAATAAGAAGATTGGATATCGAGCGGATAATGCACTATGATACGAGGTTGTGTGGAGGACGGAACTTTGTGGTTGTGATGTCATGGTGAGGCAAGTTGGTTTTACTTGTAATAGTAAATATGTTTTTGTTATTTTCGATTCACTATAGTACTGGTAGTCGGATTTCGGGAGAGAAATCCAGATGACTTATATTGTACTTATAGATAGTGAATTGGGCATTTGTCCGGTGAGTGCCCCGCAAATTAGGAGACTAATTTGTCACTGAATTGCGTAAACAAATCTCTTGTGTTAGTATTGCCTTTTTGTATTGATTCTTACTTTGCTAAAATAGGCTAGAATTAGAACAGTTGCAACTTCCTAAGCAACAGTCCGTTACAGAAGTTTCCTAGGAGACCTATATATTGTCATTTGGTATCAGAGCGGGTGTGTCTCTTATCTTTTAGGCTCCATATGGAGGGAATGCTAATAGAAAATTCTGTCAATGTTCCTCCACTTCTTATTGGAACAAACTATGCTTACTAGAAGGCTCGGATGAGAGCATTCATCAAGTACATATATGATCATTGTTGGGATACTATAGAAGATGGCTATACTCCTCCTTCACTCAGGATTGAGAAGAAGCCAAAGAACCTATGTACGGAAGCAGAAGTTGTTGCTGCCAACTATGATAACAATGCCCTTAATGTCATTTTCAGTGGTGTGGATCCCTCTCTGTTCAAATTTATCTCTGCTTGCTCTCTTGCAAAACAAGCATGGGAGATTCTATAGACAAATCATGAAGGGTCCTTGACTCTTCGTAAATCAAAAGTTAAAATTCTTAATACCATATTTGAGAATCTGAAAATGGGCAAAGATGAAAGCATCCAAGACTTTCATGGGCGTATCAAATTAAGACTTGATGAATAATGCTTCCAACCTTGGAGAATCATTCTTTGAAGAAAAAGTGGTAAGAAAAGTTTTAAGATCCATGCCTATAAAATTTGATATGAAGGCTGCTGATATTGCAGAAGTACATGATCCCTCTTCTATTACTCTTGACACCCTAATGGGAAAACTGGAAACTTATGAATTGGAATTGTCTGAGAAGTACTCTCACAAAGAGAAAAGGAGAAATTTTGTTTTCAATGCTACCGAAGAAAAGAAAAAGTCTGAAGACTATTCGGAAGAAGAGATGGATGTAGCATATGCTCTTATGACAAATAATTTCAGAATATTTAGTTCAGACAGCAGTTT
Organism: Canna indica; assembly: GCA_034359265.1. NCBI lineage: Eukaryota > Viridiplantae > Streptophyta > Magnoliopsida > Zingiberales > Cannaceae > Canna > Canna indica. Next base: position 45,523,826 of record CP136893.1, read on the forward strand.
CAATCGTCCAGTTCTATTGAATCCAAAACAAGTTCATCTTTTGGGGAAAATAGAAGATCGGAACCAGAAGTTTAAAGGTATTTAATGCTTTGAATGTGAAGGATATGGACATATCATATCTGAATGTCCTAATGTACAGAGAAATCTCAAGAAGTCTTTTACAACTACCTGGAGTGATGATGATGATGATGATGATGATGAAGATGAAGCTGAAGAATCTGAGCAAGGCAACTATAGAGCTTTTGTTGCCTGCATAGTCGACACTATTCAAACCATTTGTATTCCAGACACTAAGGATGAGGATAACAAAATTCAATGTGTTGACAGTCGTGAAGAAGCCTATCAGGAGATGTTTGATGTGGACTGTATCATGTCTAACAACGTGCGATTCCTCCTTTCAGATACTCCATTATGGTGTGGTGTGCTTGGAGGGGTCCATTCGGAGATAATCTCATTATCTTTTAGATAATGTAGAAACTCAGTGGATAAGTACTCACCACCTCGACCTGATTGAAGGGTTTTAATACTTTTCCCTATTTGTTTCTCAACCTCAGCCTTATACTCTTTGATCTTTTCAAAAGTATCACACTTATGTCTCAACAGGTAGACATATCCATACCTTGATCTATCGTCTGTGAACATGATGAAGTAGGAATACCCACCTCTGGCTTGAGTTGTCATTGGTCCGCAAACATCTGTGTGGACTAGCTCTAACAACTCAGTAGCCCTTTCACTACGCCTAGTGAAGGGGGACTTTGTCATTTTTCCTTTGAGACATGATTCACAAGTTGGCATCGATTCAAAATCGAACAGGTCAAACAACCCGTCTTTGTACAACTTGTTAATCTGATTCTCATTAATATGACCCAGTCTCATGTGCCAAAGATAGGCGAGGTTCAGATCATCTCATTTCCTCTTATGCGTTTGTTCTATATGAAAAACATTATTAGTTACATCTAAGACCATCAAACCATTAGAAATGTGCCTAGTTCCACATAATTCATCAGAATGATATATATGGAAACAATTGCCTTTTAAAGTCATTTCATAACCTTGTTCTAGCAACAAAGTAACATAAATAATATTCTTTATTAGTAGGAACGTAATAGCAATGGCTCAATTCAATGGTTTTGCCTGATGGCAGATACAAACAATAGGTTCCTACGACTAAAGCTGCAACTTTTGCGTCATTGCCTATCCGAAGGTCGTAGTCGCCTTTGTTTAGCATTCTACTTATTCTCAACCCTTGCAACGAATTGCAAATGTGAGCACCACAACCAGTATCCAATACCCATGAAGTAGAATTTTGTAATGATAGATTTATTTCAATAACAAATGCACTTGCGGAGGGGGCTTCAGAAGCCCTCTTCTACTTTAATTTTGTAATATACTCCTTGCAGTTGTGCTTCTAGTGGCCATCTTTACCACAATGGAAATAGGTGCCCTTAGGAGCCTTCTTCCCTTTCTTCTTGATATCCTTTTTGGGTTTCACATCTTTGTTGTTCGCTTTGTTCTTAACAGAGCGCTTCTTTGCCTTTTTAGGGCTATTACCCACTAACAAGACTTTGTCCTTTTCCTTCGAAAGGTGGGACTCAGTAGTCTTCAGCATATTAAGGAGCTCGGGAAGTGAGGCGTCCATCTTGTTCATGTGGTAGTTAATGATAAACTATGAAAATAACCTTGGAAGGGATTGAAGTATTAAGTCCTGAGTTAGCCCCTTATCGATGTTTATGCCCAATTTCTCTAACCTCTTAATCGAATCGACTAGTTCGAGAACATGGGTTTCAACAGGGTCCTTGCCGCCATCTTGGCTTGGAAGAGTTGTTTTGATAGCTCAAACCTAGCAATCCGGCTCTCTTCACCGTACAACTCCTTGAGGTTAGAGAGGATGGCCCCTGCGTCCATCTTTTCATGTTGTCGCTGCAACACATCGGATATAGAGGAGAGCATTATGCACTGAACAGTAGTGATGTCATCTTGCCACTTCTTGTAAGTGGTTCTCACTTCCTCGGTAGCCCTTTGGGAAGGGGCATCTGGTGGCCTGTTATCAAGAATATAGGAAAGTCTCTCTTGGGTGAGGACAATCCTCAATTTCGCAACCAATCGACATAGTTCGTTCCAGTGAGTTTATTTGCATCAAGTATGCTTTGCAATGACAATGTAAATGACATGGCGACAATGAAATGCTACAAGGAAAAGTAAAAACAAACATGAGCTACCATTCTATATGCATGATTACTAAGGTCGTTTAATTTATCATGTCTCCCACTAATTTTTGCGGTTCTCAAATGACACTGCTTTTGGGAAGCGGGAAGCCCTCGGTGTAGACTTCCTTAGGGGAAGATGAAACACCACTTCTCCTACTCGGGTCTCGCATTTAACATGACAAACTCTAATAGGTACATGGGTAGGTAACTCTTTACCAATCACATCATTATGCGACTTCCATCAAGTTTTGCCTCTTGGGTTACCATGGCCTTGTGTTTGCACAACAAACCAAGGATGGTCTTGTGGTTGCACAACAAACCCGTTGTGACAATAGACACACTTGTACTTCACAATGATGGAAGGCGTGACCGATATTCTTAATATCATAGCCATTCGGACTCAATATTATTAGAGGGTATCTTCATGCAATCATAATTATCTAAGCTATCAACAATTGAAGCAAAAACAATAAATAAAAGCATAAAGTAAATAAGGAGGATTATGGATGTTCTAAGGGTTCCACCCGAGCCACCGGGCGAACCAAGGTCATCATCCTAGGTTTTAGGGATCTCCGTCTCGCCAAGGCGCTGCCCAAAATCATCTTGAAGGTTGCCGGTTCCAACAGTGCCTTCCCGGGGTTCAAGTCATCATCATCATGGCGCCGAACACCTCCTCTCCACGCGCGCACCAAAACGGGGCAGCAAGCGTGCTCGTCGCGGATCTGCCCCTAAACTTTTAATTTTACAAAACTAAAATAAGAAGACCCCAAACAACCCTTGGGGAAAGGTTTAAGGAGAGGAAGAATAAGATTACAATCTGAATACTCAAGAGGAAGGCAGGGGTACGCAGGCCCTATTTAAAAGTTACAATGCTGAAATTTCATAAATTTACAAGCAATCAACACAACCACATTTTACACAAAGTCACATCACATAAGGCTCATCCATAATCATCCTTTCATGCATCTTAACAATTAAGAGAAAAAAGGAAAAAAAATAGAATACGAAAACGCGCTAATCGGGTTACGTTTCCACCCAAAATAGTCCAAACAACACGTGCTGAAAATTTTAGTTTTCAGTGCTGTTCAACCATGAACCCATGGGGTTCTTGATTTCAAAATCTGTCCAAGACAAGTTTGAACAGTAGGCTACCACCATGATTCATCGCATGAACCATGGAGCCAAAAGAATGACTCAAGAACCCCCGAAAATAAAAATCGGGCAGCATGACGTTTAGGGAGCGAACGGTTCGTAAATGCAACAATAACGCGTAATAAAATTCCGTAAAAATTGCTAAAGGTGGCTCTAATACCACTGTTGGGATGGAAGAAGAAGCGCAACAGAAAAAATGACTTTAAAAAAATACAAACCATCCCAAAACCAGTTATCAACTTTCGCAATATTTAAGGAATTCAATCTACGAGTAGAAGGATAAGATATACCTTATACCGCAGATTGTAAGGCTGCTCCTATCATCGTTTCAAGACGTCCAAGCGCACGTCCTCCAAGGAAGGTCCACACCAAGCACCTCACAACCAAGGGACAGCGAACACCAAGACCCATTGTGGCTCAACGGAGAGGGAATCTCAACCCTGAAACGCACCAAGATGAAGCCGGCCCTTCCACCAAGAACCGAGCACCAAAAGGGAGGAAGAGGGGATGAGAAAACCACGGAACAAGGAGGAAGATGAATGAATACCTCGTTGTCCTCCTTGGACTCCTCCAAGAAGATGAAGGAGATGACACACCCAAAAGGAAGAGACCTCCAAATCGGCTTCACAAACCCGGGAAGGAGGAGCTTGATGGTCGTCCACCCGGCCATGGGGATCAAGAGGAGCTCTTTGAGTCTTGCTATTCAATAAGCTTCTCAAGAATACAAGCCTTTGCTCCTCTCCAAGATCTCCAACCAATTTGTTTAACCCCTCTCAAAGGAGGTTAGGCCATCTATTTATAAGGGGAGTAGGTGGCCCCAAGGTGGACATCCCCCCCCCCCTCCCTTTTAAATCCTTTCCCCGGAATTCAAAATTTCGGGGTTTGCCTCCAAAATAATATTTTATATTTAATGGATTTATAATTAATTCAAAATTAATTAAATACAACTAAATATAAATTTTAATTTATATCTATAAATTAAATTCTTATTGATTAGGATTTATCATGTGCCAATCCCTACAATTTAGGGATACTCTACAAATTAGGGTTATCTATGAACTCCTTCCTCGTGTATTCGTTCCTATAGGAAACATCTTTCCTATCATGTCCGTAAACGAGATCCGTGATCGTGTTGTATCATGTCCGTAAACGAGATCCGTGATCGTGTTGTAGTATGTCCATGCTAGTAGACATAACGTGCCACATTCAGACTTTATCTCATAAGGTATGTTACGATGTTAGTCTATTGTGTGTGACCCATTGGGCCCCACACTAAGTCAGAAGAGAGTTGTGCATAACGGAGAGATCAGATCCGATATAACGACTTCTATTCGAATCTTATGAGCCACCACTAAACCCATTCAATGTGGTCGTGAGAAACTCCACTCATAAGTCAAGAATGACGTCTAGCAACGTGTCATGACTACCCGGGTAGTGTGAGATGCTATCTACAAGGATCGAACGCCCTTCGGTGATTAGTTACCGTACAACTAAGTCCCTCGGTTATAACGTCCCGAAGTCGACTAGGGTATGGATGAAGTGTCAAACCCTAATGTCGATTCATATGTATTCCACCTGCCAAGATGTCGTCTCAATAATGAATCGTCAGAAATATCTTCGTGACTTTCATGTCTACTCTAGCCAGAGATTCCCGAGTCGACACTTGCAGGGACACATAGGACATTATCTCCTCTCACTAGGAGTAACCAATTCCATTTTGGTTGCTCACCTACCTCCATGAATGTTTCCCATGCCCAGTAATACCTAGCACATGACGCTGAGGGCCATGTAGGGATAAAACCAAAGCAATGGGTTGTCACTTACAAGGTAACCATGACAACGTCGGGTCCAAGGACTGCTTGCACCTACTATCACCCGAGGAACATCCTATTGACACTCATGTAAGGATTTCATTCTGTGTTCCTCGTGCAAGTTCGTTCAGTGAACGCATTCCCTAATGAGCACCTGCACTTGTACATTAATAACAGCTCATAGGTTACTATGAGATCATCTACCCTTATCGTATAAGGCATGTACCAAGTACACCAGTCTATCCGGAATCATCAATCCCCTAATTGATGATCCTACGATGGGTAACCTTTAGAACAGGGGCATCTAGATTCCAAGTCTCACTAGCATGATCTCATCTAGGGGTGGCAATTTTATCCACATCCGCTAACTAAAAACCACATCCACACAGTATCTGATCCATATCCGTAAGTAAAAATGGATATGGATACAAATACGGATTTAGAAAACTTATATCCGCGTGGATACGGTGCGGATATGGATATGACTATGGATCTGCACCATATTTGCACCGCCTATCCACGTATCTGAATTACTATTTTACCCATATAAGTTATTAATATATATAAGAGCTCTTTGGTAATTTCATGTCAAGATGAATTTTGAAGTATATTATATATTTATTTTGGATCAATGAATTGGTAATTTATTGATTTTTTTAATTAAATATATTATTTTAATATTTTTTTAATAAATACGGTGTAGATACGGATGTGGTGTGGATATTCGCATTTGAAATGGTGCGAATACGATTAATCTAGTATCCGCACCCTATCCGATCTGTTGCCAGCCCTAATCTCATCATGGCCTTGGAATCAATTGCCAAGGTTCATGGGTTCATCATAATCTAATATATATAAAATATAGATGCCTCAAATTATTCATTAACCAAAAATAGTTCCCTACACATCAACATGTGATTGGCTCAAGGGAACTGTTTCTTTCACTTAAATGATATATTTTCTTAAGGATGTTTGTCACCATCAAAAAGGGGGAGATTCTTGGCCTAAGGTTTTCAACCTTGGTCTTAATCTCAGTTTTGATGATAACAAACATGGAACTAATGTTTTCAAGGAGAAATATTTTTAGGTTCCAAGTCGGTTACCGCACGACGTCCCCGATCGGAGAAATATTGATGCTCGGGATTCTTCGGAAAGATAGAGTTTAGGTTTAGGGTGTCTAGAATGATTGTGTAATCCTCTCTCATGATGGAAAACCCAAAAACCAAAACCCGAACTCCAAAACATAAAAAGTCGTAAAATCGAAAATGACCCTGAAATCGAAAACCTCCAAGCCTAGGGAGCTCAGGTGAAAACTAGATAACGAGATATTTTAAAGGATTTTTTGGAAGCCTTTAGCCTACCCATATTGACCCGGAAGATTAAATTTTCATTTTTCAAAAATTTGTACTAGACCCCAAAAGTTAGATTTTGATTCTTAAGGATTTTGATTTTTTAGATATTTTTATTGAATCCAAATGGGGGGTAATCCTTATATAACATTTATGTTTTAAAGTTATTAAGAATGCATTCGGTTGCTCGGCGATCGCTTGATCGGTCGACCGACGATCGACCGGCAAATGACCGGACGACGAAACGACTATATTTCGAGCCGTTGGGTTGGCTATTTTATGCCAAATCTTCATGCCTTATAAATAGAAACCAAGGGCCTTCCTTAGATGTTGAGCCTATTGAGACATCTTCTACACTTTCTAAGCTTTGATTGAGTCACTTTTCATTCCAAGCCCTAGTTTCATCATCCATTCTTGATTGAGCCTTGTTCCTTCATCGATTCATCAATTTGAGGCATCAAGAGGACTAGGGAGTTTCCTTTGGAGCTAAGTATACTTTGGTTTGTTTATTGCTCCTATTGTTTGTGTATTTTGTTGTTATTTACATTGTATTTCAAAGTGTAAAGACCTAGGTTGTTAGGTCTTTAAATTTGGTGGTAACCTTTGTGTTTAAGGTTTAAATCTACTAGTGTAAACTTAGTTTACTAGGATTAGTATTGTTGTCCTTTAGGTTTGAGGTGGGAGAGTGCTCTCAGTAGGAAGACGGAGACTTCCCGATGTGGAAGTGCCTTCGGTGTGAGAGTGGAGACTCTCTGGTGAAAACATCCTCGTTGTAAAGGAAATAATTAATCTAGTAAAGTTTAGTTTGAAAATCCTAAGTGGGGTGCTTAGGTAGTGGAGTAGGCATTGGGGCTGAACCACTATAAATCTCTTTGTTTGCATTGCTTACATTGTGTATTGATTACTTGACTTATTTTATTCGCTTCCGCATTCATTTAGTAGATGAATAGTGCATCAACATAAGTAATCAAGAAAATGATTGAAACCAGAATTAAGTTTAAGATTAGCAAACACACTATTCACCCTCCCCCCCTCTAGTGTGGCCATTTCACCAACATCCTCTTCAACATTAGCCCGAATAAGAGCTATCTCAATCTCTTTATGGTACTCCTCCACGGTCTTGGAACCCTGTTTGAGACTTTGCAATTTCAAGTGTAAGTCTCGATAATAATGGGCAGGAACAGACCTTCTTCTCATGACGACTTTCATATCTACCCAATTGTTAATAGGAGGTTTGCGATTCCGGATTCAACTCAAAGTTAATTGATCCCGCCACACATTTGCCTAATCGGTGAAAGCCAAAACTGCGAGTTTTACTTTCTTTTCCTCCGAATAATTGTGACAATCAAATACAAGTTCAACATTTCTTTCCCATTCAATGTAAACATCAAGATCATTTTTACCTTGGAATGGAGGTATAGATAGCTTAATTGACCCCATGTTGCGATTAACTGCTTCTCTTTCTCGGTGCTCCCTGTGAACAATATGTCTTGGCCTTTCGGGCCTGGTTCCTCTAGCTCTCCCCCAAGTGGCATTAGAGGCCATTTCAGCTTTATCATCATATGCCTCTTCATCATAGGGATCAATTGGATCATTTGGAGGAAAGGGTTGCCGCTGGTGGGGTCTCCTAGTTCACGGCAATGGAGCATGTTGTAGCTGCTCAAAACGCTCATCATGCCTATCCAACCGATCTTGGATCTCATTGAACACATTCATGCATTCAAATTGTTGTTGCATAGCCCGAAATATCATGTTTTGACCAGCCCATCCATTGTGTTGTTCAGCCCCTCTGCTGTTTTCTTGCGACGTGGTGTAATATGCAAAACCAATGTTAGGAAAAGAAAAAGAAGACCTCACACACTCCCTCACGTGTTTATGATCAATTAGAAATCACACAAACACTCGTATTTCACTCATGAATTAGGCTTTTACCCTCTTTTGTTCTCACTCTAGCATTTTCCTCTCTTTTTTCTCCTCAAAGTTATTGAGAAACTAAGCAATTTAATTGCAAGGTAATCACTTGATCAATCCCGACACACTTTCAATACCGATTCAAGGTTGAGTAAGACTAAGGAAGCAATTCAGGTCAAGAAAAAAAAAAAAGATAATGAAGTGAACAAATTCAAGGCAAGAAGAGAAATGGACAAATGAAGTGACACAAGAACAACAATAGATACGAGAAATACTCACGGGATTCACAAAGTTTGTAAGACCAATGATTGATCTAATGATAACAATCTTTCTATCTTCCCTTTTTTGTATTTTTTTCATTTTTTTTTGTATTTTCCATTTTTGTATTCAACCATTTTTTTGGTACTTGCGTCCCTTTCTCTCACGCCCCAACTCAGGGTACGCGTGATCGGCCAGGGTACGTGCCAGTACCCCGAAACCTACCATATGCAATGACCAATGACTCATAAAGCACAACCATACCGACATGGAAATTGTAAACAAAATATAGTACCAAACTTTATTAGTTATTGAAAATAGTTCAACCAAACCAAGTTCGAAAACATTGCAAGGTTTTTTAAATAAACATCTAAAGGTTTGCAAAGAAACATCTCCATGTCTTACAAAACCAACTCAGTGCATACACAAGGCATTACTCAACCACGACTATGACTATAAAGCTGTCAGCTATGAGATTTGCACCCACGTCTGCCCTCATGTGCACCATGCCACCAAGTCGTACCCCATTGGTCGGGCTCTGCAAAACAACAATAAATAAACCGTGAGTTCACGAGGAACTTAGTGAGCGGTTCTTTCGAACCTCCACTTAAAACCTCTGCAAGATAACATATACAAGGTATGATACGAATAAGGAATTAAAATATGATCACACCACAGAAGTTAATCAGTTTGCCAAGACAGAAGAATGGATGAACCGGCCTCTCAGGCCCATATCCATTTCACTAGCTCGGCCGCTAATGGCCTAAAATGTATATGGAAGGTTCGGTTCTTCCTTCTACATAACCAGGCCGGTCGGCCTACCTAAAACCAGCCCATAAGGGCATCTCAATATGAACTTTCATGTCTCGGATCCATCGACTACGATGGCCACTAGCCTTAGGAATCCTCCGGGTTAGGGATAGCTAGTCCCATCGAACTCGGGTCTACTGTCAGCGTGGCCCACTGACGGAATCTCAAGACCCTCCGCCACTCGGGTCTAACACCTAGCAGGCCCGCTGGTGCAATCTCAAGACCCTATAAATCGCTGAGTCGTGTGGTAGCCGATCGACTAATGACACTCCTCAGTAGACCATCTTAACCACAACCTGAACCAGGCTGTGCAAGTTTTCCTGTGTTTTGCTTTTCGGGCGTTGCCCGTGTCCGACCCTCCCCTCGGATCGCACTACTAGGATATTTATATCCACTAACTATGCCTAGGTGTAGAACCTAGTAAGTGTACTTTGTCTCTAGGTTAAGTGTCACCGCTAGGTACCGAAACCATTCTTTTTAGAGTCGTTAGAATTTACCGACTATCGATAAATGCTAGATCTACTATTGTCAACGGCACTTGCCAAAAATAATCATGAACAACAATTACCATGTGAAAGCTGAATTAAAGAGAATAAATTCCATTAATAGAACCGATAAGGAACATGCAATATATATAGCAACGATTGAACATAATATCTGAAAACTAATGAACCGTTTCAATTAATTCATATGCCATAACAAACCTATCCATATATGCATTAGTAAGAACATATCCATAATCATGAGAATATAGATCTATAGTTACTAACCAGTCCTAAGATGAACAACACTCATATAATATAATTTCAATCTAATACTAAGCATGTAAGTGTGAATCAAGACAACATAACATGAAACCTAGCATATTAATTCGAACAATCCTGACTTTTCCACCCTTGCCCTTGCTCAACCGACTCAAGAAAGGTAATACCTTGCTCAACCGAGCCCTCTAGGAAAAGTGGGCATGTTAGCGATAACAACGTAAGCATCAATCCAAAGATCTAAAATATAACGAACACAAACGATCCATGAGTTGCAAGACGATCGAGATAATTGGGGAAAATTTCGGCATGACCTTTCCCCTTTTTCCTCTTCTCGGCCAGCCCATAAAACACAAAGAAACCACGATTTAAAACATGAGATCACAGTTACCTCAATCGTTTAAAGTTCCAACACGAGAAAACACGACAATCGACAAGAAACTCGCGAAAGAACCCGATTTCAAAACTCCTAGTGTCAGCCACCCACCTCCCTTCATGATCACACTAACCACTCACCTTGATCGGATCACAAGGTAACCTCGATGAAGACAAGCTCCGATTTACTCAAGCGTCGATGCGAACTCGTAGTGGCCTATCAAAAAATACTGGGTAAAAACCTTTTCTACCTTTAGACATGGGTAAAAATACTTACATTTTTCAACTATTTTCGTTTGTTCAAGGGTAAAAAACCTATCAAAAAAAAGTTTAAGAGTATTTTTACTCATTTCTAATAGTTCGAGGGCATTTTTCAACCGTTTTCGTTTGTTTAAGGGTAAAAATCAACCAAAGAAGAGTTTTGGGGTATTTTTACCATATTTTCAATAGTTTGAGAGCAAAAAAATCACCCTTAACGTATATAATGCTATTTACGATGACTAGATATCCACTAAGTCTAGTAATAATTAAGATAACAATTCCAAAGCATGGGAAAAAGAAATGTGCTTAATGAAAATAGCAAGTTCCCAAGGCATGGGAAAGAGAAATGCCTTAATTACGAAAGCAATTTCCTAGGCAAGAATCTTCAAGCCTTAACTCCCAATCTCCCATGAAGTCCACTTGACTTTATTCCACCATGCATCTCGAATAAAGAGCTTGTGATTGGACCATCTTGAAGTTGGACTTGTACGATGTTAACATCCCTAACATGCAACTCTATAGTTTCCTCTCCAGGAATGCGTAATGCCAAGCCACCATCTTGCTCTTGTCATCAAGCCACCAAGAATGCATAATACGATGTTAACATCCCTAGCTTGACATCGAATCTATTCGGCATGTTCTCTTGCGATTGGTCCAGTTGGTACAATCAAGTCACCATCATGCTTGACTTGATTTGGAGCATCCAGCTTGGTTCGGAACTCTTCATTGTCGATTTGGAGCGTACCAGATAGACTGCAAAACCTATTTGTGGGCATTTGTTTTTACATGCAAAAGCTTTTTGCAGCATTTGCACAAACGGGCAACCAAACGCCCCCTTAGTGTTTTTATCCAAATACATTGGAGTTGATTTAAACAATAACATTTGTGTTGTCAAGAATCTTTATTGGGATAACTTTCCTTCCTTATTGTGACAAACTTAAATTGCAGGAGAATAACTTGCCCACTTTGGGCTTAAGCTAACAATAAATTTAGGAGGACGCTTGGTTGCCCGCTGGTACAAATGTTGCAAAAAGTATTTCCATGCAAAAGCAAATCTCGTGAATAGAATTTGTTGCTTATCATTTGGTTGCCCATAAGTACACTTGAAACTTCTATTTGCAACCGTTTGATTTGGTTGTATATAGAAGTTGTTCCTCACATTGTAACTTGAAAAGTGATAAGCAAATTAATGATAAAAACACTTATGACCAACAAAAAAACTTCACATCACAATATTGTTTTTGAATAAATAGAAAAAACAAAGGTCAAGCACAATATGATGTCTTTATAAAAAGCGCAAGATAACAAGTTATTAATATAATTAGTATCCGAGTATATTTCAATTAAAAACATAATAAGTTCACATCATTATTTTTCAAAGATAATAAGTTCATATGAAAGTCTTTAAAAAAATACAAGGAAAAGATAACACGAAAGGAAAGGTAAGTATCAGCAATTAGCTAATCTTTTCCTTCATGTTAATTTTTTTCAACAAGTTAGACTCTTGCTTCTACCACATTCTTGCATTTTGTTATTGTCTCTTTGATTTCTTCGACGCCTTTAGCTTATTGGGATTAACACATTCCTCAGCATCATATCATCATCTCCTCCTTTTCTTTTCTTCTTGATGCTATTACTTTCTTTTATTTTTTATTTAACCAAAGGAGAATGATCAATTTAAATTCCCAAGATATAATTTAAGAGAATTAGCATTTGCACCCAAATTACTTTGGAAGTACGATAAGAGCAATCCTCTTAGCATCAAAAACATGTTCCAAATATAATAGTACTTCAGCTTCATTAGCTGGGTACTCAAGCAGCTTTTTTTCCTACGAAAAGAATGGTAAGATCAATACTTCCTCTACTCACATTACAACAAAATACTCAAATAAATACTCAAATACTAACCCATTTTAATTGAATAATTGACCCTTTTTTAGGCCTAAATATGAATTTAGGCACACCAAAAAATGTCAATTTTGGGGTCAGAAAGAAATGACAAAAAAATTACCAAAATGGTGCACAAACGATGTCAATTTTTGTAAACCGGTGCCTATGAATAGGTCCATAGGCGCCGGTTTTCAGCCACTATTTGAATACCATGGCACCAGTATTCAAATATATATATATATATATCTATAGTTACTAACCAGTCCTAAGATGAACAACACTCATATAATGTAATTTCAACCTAATACTAAGCATGTAAGTGTGAATCAAGACAACATAGCATATTAATCCGAACAGTCCTGACTTTTCCACCCTTGCCCTTGCTCGGTCGAGCCCTCTTGGAAAAGTGGGCATGTTTGCGACAACAACTCAAGCATCAATCCAAAGATCTAAAATATAACGAACATAAATGATCCATGAGTTGCAAGACGATCAAGGAAATTGGGGAAAATTTCGGCATGATATTTCCCCTTTTTCCTCTTTTCGGCTAGCCCATAAAACACAAAGAAACCACGATTTAAAACATGAGGTCACAGATACCTCAATCGTTTAATGTTCCAACACGAGAAAACACGATGATCATTAAGAAACTCGCGAAAGAACCCGATTTCAAAACTCCTAGGGTTGGCCACCCGCCTCCCTTCACGATCACACTAACCACTCACCTTGATCGGATCACAAGGTAACCTCGATGAAGACGAGTTCCGATTTCCTCAAGCGTCAACACGAACTCGGCGCCGACAAGATCCCTCTCGCTCCCCCTTGCTCTTGGGTTGCGTGCGGCTCTCTTCTTAAGCCGCACGGCTGGCTTGGGTGAGGGGTTTTATTCCCCAGATTGAGTTTTGACTCGATCCGCGAACCCAATCTCAACCCAACTTGAGTCAACCAATTCCTATCCACCCAACTACCAACAATTGGTTATGATTTAAATTAATTTTTACCTGCTATTCGAGGCGATCACGCGACTCGACCCAGCTAGCTCCCGACTCGATCGGCTGCACCATGAAAAAAAAAATTATATTAGGAAACCCCCGGGTATTACAACCTTCCCCCCTTAAGGGAATTCATCCTCGAATTTTGTAGATTCATACGGACTTACCAGTTCTTCGAACAGGGAAGGGTAACATTCCCTCATGTCCTGCTCTACTTCCCAGGTAGCTTCCTGCCCGGTGTGATGCTCCCACCTAACTTTTACCAAGGGAATTTCCTTAGATCTCATCTTCCTAATCTGTCGGTCAAGTACCTCCACTGGCCTCTCCTCATACGAGACCATCGTGTCCACCTCAACCGCAGTCGGCTCGATCACATGGGACTCATCCCTCACATATCTCCGGAGCATTGACACATGGAAAACTGGGTGAACTCTGCTAAGGCTAGGAGGCAAAGCCAGCTCATAAGCCACCGCGCCCCTCCGCTTGAGAATAGGGAAAGGCCCAATGAACCTAAGGCTCAACTTTCCCTTCTTCCCAAACCGGACTACCCCTTTCATGGGGGAAACATTTAGGAACACCAAGTCACCCTTAGCGAACTCCAACTCTCTGGCTTTCTGATCGGCATACATTTTTTGACGACTCTGAGCTACCAATAGCCTTTCCTTTATCAACTGTACCTTCTTGACTACCTCTTCAATCAAGTCAGGACCTACCATGAGAGTCTCTTCGGTCTCAAACCAGCCCACAGGAGACCTACACCGCCGCCCATATAATGCCTCGAAGGGAGCCATGCCAATGCTACTGTGATAGCTATTGTTGTAGGCGAACTCAGTCAACGGCAGGTGTTTCTCCCAACCGCCTGCTAGGTCCAAAACGAAGGCCCTCAGCATATCTTCCAAAGTTTGAATGGTTCTCTCAGACTGTCCGTCTGTCTGCGGATGGAAAGCTGTGCTAAAATGCACTTGAGTGCCCAAGGCTTCTTGAAAGGACTGCCAAAACCGAGCTATGAACTGGGTAGCTCGATTTGATATGATCATCACTGGGGTACCGTGATAAGCCATAATCCTGTCCAGAAATAGTCAGGCGTATTGCTCCGCTAGAAAAGGTCATTTTCACTGGAATGAAGTGTGCGGTCTTGGTTAACCAATCCACTACCACCCAAATAGAATCAAAACCTCCCCTTGACTTAGGCAACCCGGTCACTAGATCCATGGTGATTTTCTCCTACTTTCACTCGGGGACCTCGAGGTTCTGCAGTAGTCCCGTGGGCTTCAGGTGTTCGGCCTTCACCTGCTGGCAGACCAGACATTTGGATACAAACTCTTCTACCTATCTCTTCATGCCCTTGCACCAGTAGTTCTGCCTTAAGTCTCGCTACATTTTGGTGGCTCCCGGGTGCATCGTATACGTGGAACGGTGACCCATTTCCAAAATCTGTCGGCTAACCTTTGCCATATTAGGCACTATGATCCGGTCTTTGAACCTTAGAACACCCTTTGAGTCGGCCCTGAATCCATCATCAGCATCACCTCTGTGGGCCAGATCCCTTGTCAGAGAACAAAATGCATCCTCCTCCTGCGCGGCATGCAACATGTCCACCAACGTGGACTGTACCCGCAGGTGCGCCACCAGGGTCCCCGATGCTGACACAGTCAGGGTTGCTCCCCCATCTAGGCACAACTCTAACTCTCGAGCTAGGGGCCTTTCTTTTGATTTCCAAATGAGCCAAACTGCCCATGGATTTTCTACTCAAAGCATCCGCTACCACATTGGCTTTCCCCGTATGTTATATAATAGTGCAGTCATAGTCCTTCAGGAGCTCCATCCACCTTCTCTGCCTGAGGTTCAGCTTTTTTTGGGTAAGCAAGTACTGGAGGCTCTTGTGATCTGTATAAATCTCACAAGTCTCTCTATACAGGTAATGACGCTAGAGCTTTAGTGCAAAAACCACTATTGTCAGCTCTAGATCGTGCGTCGGGTAGTTCTTTTCATGCACTTTCAGCTGGCGGGATGCATAGGCTATGACTCTGCCAAACTGCATCAGAACGCAGCCCAGGCCAACCCGAGAGGTATCACAGTAGACCACAAACCCTCCTGAGTTGGAAGGTATGGCCAACACGGGTGCCGACGTCAAGCAATCCTTGAGCTTCTGAAAGCTCGCCTCACACTTCTGATATCTATATATTATAATTTGTTGTCTTTTGTCTGTATTTTAATTAAATATTAGAACATGAATTAATATATTTTTGATTTTTTAAAAAAAAATATATTTGTCTACGATGGTTTTGCGACCGTCATAGCTGTCGCAGATGCTCACCACATGGTCGCGTGAAGCGGTCGCAAAAATTGTACGATGGCCATTGCGATCGCCAGGTGCAGTCGTAATATCGGTGGCAAAACACTATGTGACGGCCTTTGCGACATTACTTTGTGGTCACAATATATGCATCTTTGGCGATGGTGACATGGTGGTCGTGTAGAATCTGCGACGAGATTATCCGTGATGGAATCTTTGCGATAGCTACTGTCGTCGCAATTGCTCTTCTACGACGACGTTGCGATCGCGTTAGCCATCGCAGATGTAGTGAAGACTCTGGTGAAGATAGGAGTGTGGAGGACTATTTAGGTAGGACTCCTAGGTGGAAACAAGCTAGGCCTTCACCTTAACAGCCTGTATAGTAAAAAATAGGCTCGAGCTTGACTTGTGGTTTGTTTATAAAGTCTACTAAAACCTGAAACATGTTTATAAAACCTACTTCTAAATTCCAATATAAAAATGATAACAATAAATTTAAACATAACAACAGTAATTATTATTTTATTAAATTAAAAAATATATTTCATTATATATAATGTAAATATATAATAAATTAATAATATTATATATACTATCTTAACAACCTCAGGCCGGCCTATTAAGTTCAATAGGTCTTATAATGAGGCTGGGCCTAGCCAGATAAGGAAAACAAGCCTAGAAATAAGCCTAGGCCTAGTTTTTTTTAAAGAGGCTAGGCCAGGCCACGGGCCCCTGACAGGCCGCCTGTCCTATTTCCACCCCTAGGTAGGAGTCTTCTATCTTCTCTTCGTTGTTTAATCGTGCTTTTACCGTATCTTCGTTCATTGACAATATATAGTAGTAGGTGGAGGGCAGGCGGTGGGACCTCTCGAAGTGTATTGTTGGCTTTGGCAACTAGAGTTGCTGTGTGTGCCGCCGGGCCTCATAGCTTGGGCGATCATTGAGCCGTGGCAGCTTCTACTGCTGCCTGCGAGAAGCAGCAACCTCAGCACGCCATAGGCGATGTCGCAACTGTCCTCGGCACTCGACATGAAATGGGGGAGGGTGGGTTTATTTGATTTAATAAATAGGTTAATTAAAAAGAGAGCTGTATCGCATGAAATGAGGTTGATTTGTAGATTATTGTGATGTTTTTGTAGTTGGTTGTAGGATCGTCGAATCGAGTCGAGGTGAATACCAAAGTTGTAGGTTTTCGTGTTCTGAACGCGATAGTGGTGTCGGATTTCTGATCAGAGGTCGCCTGGTAGGTCTTTTCTATTTTTTTTAGTATTATTTGGTAGTTTAATATGATTAATTCAGTTTGGTAAATAGTTAAATAATGTAGAATAGTTTTATTCTATATTAATCGGTGATTTAGAGTATGGATGGCTATGTTGGGTGTGAGTTGACTCCTTGTAGCCAATGAATGCTTAATAAGTAAAATGACGATTTTAGCCTTGCCTTTATTTGCTTAATTTGCTTCTGAAATCCATTGATATCGCATTATTTTGTTGGACATGCCATGTTGATAACTGCATGAGTTTAATTTAGTTGTTATTTATTGATGGTTATTTGAGCATGATGTTGTGCTAGGCATGGTGCACATTATAGTATTAGCGTCGTCATAAGTTGTATCTTCTAGCATGAATTATTTTGGTTGCATCTACATTGATAGTTTGTTTTATCACTTATTGTTGTTAGTATCGTAGATCAGTTGTGATTTGTCATGTGGTGAGATATTGTTGTCATGTTGCTTATTATTGTATCAGTCGATAGATCGTTGTATCATTTATTGTTGCTAGTATCGTAGGCCAGTTGTTGTTGACATGCTACATTATAACCGTTGTTGGACGCAAGCCCGGACACTATTGATTGATTGCCTGAGTTGTATGGGCAGTGTCACTGATGATCATGAAATTCTCACCTGTGTTGCGTGTACGTCGTCGCGCTGTTAGACGTTAGTGGGCTCGAGTGCGGCGTTGCGCTGTTAGACGTCGGCGGGCTATCATTGGATAGTCGCACCTCCTGCTTGAGCGGGCTCAAGGTGCCACTCTCGAGGTGCGGGAGTGAGGGGAAAACCCAACGTCCACCACGCTCTTGATTGGTATGAGTTGCATTAGTTGATAGGTGAAAATGTGTCTTGTTGTTGACATATTGCATTCTATTGTAGAGTTCTATATTGTTGCATTTGGCAATATCATCGCATCATGATTGTTGTCCTTATTGTTGACATATTGATACTCCTACTAAACTTTCCGCTGACGTTGTTTGTTGTTGCCTCAGATTTGCAGGTATGTTGGTAATTGAAGTTGGGTAGCTAGAGTCCTGGAGGAGGAGATGTCATCCGTTGTTTAGTTGTTTTCTTAGTTATCCTTAGATTGATGTTGAGCATTTGTTTAGAGAACTCCTTATTGAAAAGAAGATTTCAACTATTCTTGTTGAGATATTCTGATGTATCTTGTGGTTTAGTTGTAGGTTGCACTTCTCCTAGGTGAGGTCCCTTCTCTAGGGATAAACTTAGGCGGGGCGTAACAATTTGGTATCAGAGCATAGGACCGTCCTCCTCCATAGGATTTAAGGTTGGGTGTTAAGGTCTAAGGATGAGATCTAAGCTTACTTTAAGTTGATTGTTAATTTGTTTGGTTGTTTGATTGAAACTTGAGTTATTCCTTCCTTTTATGAAGCATGGAGGCTATTGGTAACTCGGGCGTCAGGACTACCTTTAGAGGTGGACGGCGGGGCCAAGGTCGAGGTGGCAGACACACTACGCAGGCTCAGTGGGTCAGTCTAGTTTGGAGCAGGGTTGACATAGAATTAGCGGATGATGTTTTGTTAGCTCAGTTCCAACGCAGGGCACAATCTAGTTGTAAGCCTAGCCAGAGTAACACTTGGGGTGGCCGAGTGGGAGGATAGACCGAGCGGATGGAGCCACAACCTGAGTCTCAGTCTGATTCTGATTCAACCCGCGGTGAGGAGGCATCTTTTGAGCTTTCTTCTGAGGAGCCTTCAGAGGATTCGCCGGTGCAACCATAGCCAGTAGCCTAGTATGATCCTGTACAGACTGAGTCCCATGAGAGGTGGAAGATGAATCAATTGAACCAGTTTTTGCGCCTAGGGAGAGACAAGTTCGATAGTTTTGCTGGGGCCATTGACCCCGCGGTGGCCCAGTCGTGGATCCGTGAGGTGGAGCGGGCTTTTGGTGATATGGGCTGTCCTGAGGAGGAGCGGGTCGGTCTGGCGACCTATTGTCTCACTAGAGAGGCTCTGATTTGGTGGGAGGTGCAACAGAGGATGTTGAGAGGGAAGCTCATCACTTGGGATAGATTCTTGAAGGTATTCCTCAAGAAGTATTATTCGGCCAGTTATGCAAGGCAGAAGTCATAGGAGTTCCTTCAATTGCGTCAAGGTACAATGTGAGTGATGAAGTATGCTAATGAGTTTGATGCGCTCACGAGGTTCGTCCCGGATATGGTTTCCACTTATAGCAGGCAGGCAAAGTTCTTCTTCAGTGGACTAAACAACTCCATTAAGGGGTTGATGGCTAGCGAGGAGCTGGGAAAGTATGAAAAAGTTATGAGGCGGGCACTACGAGCAGAGACGACTTATGCTGAGATGTTTTCGGACCGTTAGCAGGAGGAGGCCAGTCGACCAGCTCAGGCATGGGATCAGAGTGGTTGGGGGTCTACGCCGCAGCCCAAGAGGGCTAACATGACACCAGCACTGTCTCAAGGGTCTTCAAAACCCTTCTATTAGCCGGGAGGTCAGGCGCATAACACACCTATTGTTCAGGGATGTCAGACGTGCAGAGGATAGTTTCGCTATTTCAAGTGTGGAGATGCTTCCCACGGAGCTAGGGACTGCCCACTGCCTCAGCGTATCTGCTTTAGATGCAGACAGCTAGGTTATATCAGCAAAGAGTGTTCGATCTGATAGTTGGCAGGAGGTTAAAGCTCTCAACAACAGTAGAGGGGCCCACAACAGAGTACACAATAGTCTACCAGAGCGTTTACACTAACCCAGAAGCATGCCCAGGGTGATTTACTCAATTTTGAAACCATTTTTTAAGTTTTCATTTTCAATCTTTAAGTCCTTAAGCTCAAGTTTCAACATATCATGACAAGGATCAAATGAGCTAGATTTCAATTTCTTATTTTCTAATTCTAGAGCATACATATGTGACTAAGTCTAGAATTCTCCTTTTTAATCCTTTTGTTTTCCTTATCCTTTTTCAAAAGCAAGACATACATGTTTTTATACTCATCCATTAATTCATCTTAAAGCAAATCATGAGAGCTAGATGAGTTAATGCTATCATTTTCATTAACATGACTAGAGTAAGAAGAGTGTACCTCATTGTTATCATTATAAAGCAATCTTTTGAGATGGCTTCATAGTCATGGCAAGAGGATGCTTCATTTGAGTAGAATGAGGATGTGGAAGCATTCGACCTCTTCTTCACCTTGTTCTTCATAGTAGGGCAATTCTTCTTCACATGCTTTTTTTCTCTACACACATGACAAATTACCTTCCTTTTCTGATTTTTAGTGCTCCTATGACTAGAGACACTCTGGGCTTCAAAAATCATGTTAGTATTGGAAGGATGACCATTGTCATCACTACCTTCAATAAAAGTTTTTAACTCGGTTTTAGCATAATCATATAAGACATTTAAGCAAGCCCAAATGCCGAATGCGGAAGTACAATGTATGATCTTTCCAAAGATATTATTTTCCAAAGAACAAAATATGCAATTTATAGCTTTAGCATTTAATTCAAACATATCAATTTGTTCTTGGGTCCATGCATTCATGTTTTCCATGTTAAATATATTGGATTTTTACCATGTTAAAAACACCTAAACCTTGAGTCTTTAGGGAAGTGTACATTCAACTCTTCCAAAGACCAAAGTTAGACTCATCAAAACTAGGAGGTATAGATGCTACCAGCTCTAGTGCCATTTCCCGGATCGAGGCTAGATGTAGAGGAGATGGTAAATCTCAATCTACGACCGGCTCTGATACTAAATGTTGGTGCAATGACCACACTAGAGGGGGGGGGGGGGGCTGAATAGTGTGTAAACTAAATCTATTTGCCTAAATTCTATTTTAAACGTTTCTTAGATTACTTACGCAATTCACAATTCAACGACTAAATGCGGAAGCGAGTAATAAAGATAAGCAATGCGATACAAAAAAAATATGCTAACACAAGTATTTATAGTGGTTCGGCCCTAATGCCTACTCCACTACCTAAGCACCCCGCTTAGGATTTCCAAACTTAGCTTTACTAGATTATATCGTTTCCCTTACAAAGAGGACTTTACATCGGAAAGTCCCCGCTCTCAAATCGAAAGCACTTCCACACCCGGAAGTATCCTGCATTCCTACCGAGAGCACTCTCTCACCTCAACCTAAGGGACAACTTAACTAATCCTACTAAACTAAGTTTACAATAGTGGATTTAAGCCTTAACACCAAGGCAACCACCAACTCAATCAAACCTCAAATACAATGAAATAAATCACAAAAATACACAAATAATGGAGCAAATAAATAATAGAACAAATACTTAGCTTCAACCACGAGTCCTAGTTCCTCTTGATCCTCAATGATGAATCGTTCAAAGCTTGAAGGCAAGATCAAGGATGTATCATGGAAACTAGGGTTATCAAAGGGATGACTCAAGAAAAGCTTTGAGAATGATCAAGAATGGCTCAATGAAAGCTTGGATAAGTGGTGGAAGGCTTGCTAAGGCTTTTATTTATAAGCCATGGAGAGTTGGTATGAAACACCCAACTCAATGGCTAGGAAACTAGTCATTTTCGCCGTTCGATCGCAGGTCCGATCGATCGTCATTCGATCGACCGAGTGACCAAAGGCATACTACCGCTTTCTGGCACACTTCGCTCGACCAACTTGCCTATTGCCAAATTTTGGCAGCATTCGGTTGACCGACTGGTCGACCAAAACTGGGTAGATTGCACTGCTTGGTTTGGTTGAGTTTTTGCATGTTTGCTCGTTTCTGGATTTCGTTTTTACTAACTCAACTTATATAACATTTCTTAACTTAAAGTTTATAACTTTAAAACATAAATGTTATATAAGAATTACCCCCCATTTGGATTCAATAAAAATATCTAAGAAAATTAAAATCCTTAAGAATCAAAATCTAACTTTTGGGGTCTAGTACAAATTTCCGAAAAATGGAAATTTTCTAATCTTCCGAGTCAAGTATGGGTAGGATAAAGGCTTCCCAAAAATTCATAAAAATATCTCGTTATCTAGTTTTTACCCAAGGAACAATTACTGATAATTTTTGTGTCAAGAAAATGTCTAGGTCATATAGTCATCCAAGGAGCTCCCTAGGCTTAGTGAATTTCAGTGCAGTTTCCAAGTTTTCATGTTTTGGGGTTCGGGTTTGGTTTTTGGATTCTTTGCATCATAAAAGAGGATTACAACATATGCTAGACACCCTAAACCTAAACTCTAACTTCCCAAAGAATCCCGAGCGTTGACGAGCGTCCTAACCGTTTTCTTTGATTTTTTCGATCGTGGACGTCGTGTGCTAACCGACTTGGAACCTGAAAGATTTCTCAATGAAATATTTGATCCATGTTTGTTATCATCAAAACCGAGATTAAGTCCAAGGTAGAAAACCTTAGGCCAACAATCTCCCCCTTTTTGATGATGACAAATATTCTTAAGAAAATATCTACAATTAAGCATAGAAGATATCAAACATGGGATTTCTCACTCTATTAACATGCATATCTATATAATAGAACTCCCCCTATCTATATGCATTGTTTTCCTATATTTTCTTTCCCTTTACCTATATTTTTCTCCCCCTTTTGACATCAATCAAAAAGGGCTAGAAAAGTGAATTAAAATTAAGGTTGACACTAGAAAACATTTTTCATGAAAGCCAAAGTCAACCAAGTCAAGGGATGAAAACATTATATCATTTTTGAGACTAATCAATACATGATATCAAGGAATGATAGATAGAATGCAAAACTAAGAATCTGTGGCTCAACGGAGAAGCTTTTTCAATCCCGAAATCCATCTAGGCAAGGCCGACCCTTCCACCAAGAACCGAGCACCAAAAAAGGAGGAAGAGGGGATGAGAAAACAATGGAACGAGAGGGTAGACAAAAGATTACCTCACTGTCCTTCTTGGACTCCTCCAAGAAGATGAAGTAGGCGGCACACCCAGGTAGAAGACACCTTCAATTTGGTTTCACCAAAAGCCCAGGGAAGGAGGAAGAAGATGGTTGGCCACCAATGGAGAGGAGGAAGAACTAATTCACCAACCCCCTCCATGGGGTGCTCGGCCACTATTTACAGAGAGGTTAAAAGGTAGACCTGACCCTCTCTAAAAACTCTCTCCCCAAAATTTAAAAATTCGAGGTTTGCTTTCAAATATAATTTATATTTTAATGGCTTTATAATTAATTCAAAATTAATTAAGTCCAATAAAATATAAACGTTAATTTATCTCCATAAATTAAGAGCCTACAAATAAGAATGATAATTATCGAAATAAACCAATTCCCTCAAAGGTAAGATCTAAATAATTCAATTTATTATTTATTAATAAAATTATGATTTATCCTCGTAAATCATATATCTATTAATTTTATGATTTATCTCCATAAATCAAATTCTTATTAATTAGAATTTATCCAAATAAATTAATTTCTAATTAATCTATTAGGCTCATGATTGAAAACTAATTTTCCCACAATGTATATTTGATTCAAAATCAAATTATATTTAATTCATAATTAAATATATTCCCCGGTCAAGTAGTTAATTAAATATTTAATTCATAATTAAATTTAATCAACTACATAAAATATTATCATGTGCCAATTCTTGCAATTTAGGAATGCCCAATAAATTAGGGTTACCGAGGAACTCCTTCCTCACGCATACGTTCCTATAGGAAACAACTTTCCTATCATGTCCATAAATGAGATCTGTGATCGAGTAGCAGCATGTCTATGCGAGTAGACATATATGGCCGCATTCAGACTTTATCTCATAAGGTTCGTTACGAGGTTAGCATGTTGTGTGTGACCCATTGGGCCCCATACTAAGCCAGTAGTGAGTTGTGCATAACGAAGAGTCGGATCCAATAGAACGACTTCTATTCGAATCTTACGAGCCTCCACCAAACCCCTTTAGTGTGGTCACGAGGGACTCCACTCACAAGTCAAGATTGACGTCTAGCAAAGTGTCATGACTACTCGGATAGTGTGTGGTTCAATCTATAGGGATCGAACGCCCTTCGGTGATTAGTTACCGTGCAACTAAATCCCTTGGTTATAATGTCCCAAAATCGGCTATGGGTACGGAGGAAGTGGCAAACCCTAATACCGATTCATATGTGTTCAACATGCCAAGATGTCGTCTCAATAATGAAACGTCAGAAACATCTTCCTGACTTTCATTTCTACTCTGGCCAGAGATTCTCGAGTCGACACTTGCAGAGACACATAGGACATTATCTCCTCTTACTAGAAGTAACCAATTCCATGTTGGTTGCTCACCTACCTCTATGAATGCTTCCCCATGCCCAGTAATACCTGGCACATGACGTTAACGGCCACGTTGGGATAGAACCAAAGCAATGGGTCGTCACTCACAAGGTAACCATAACAACCTCAGGTCCAAGGACTGCTTGCACCTACTATCACCCGAATAGGGATTCCATTCTGTGTTCCTCGTGTAGGTCCGTTCAGTGAACTCATTCACTAATGAGCACCTGCACTTGTACATTAATGACAACTCGCAGGTAACTGTGAGATCAGCTACCCCCAATCGTATAGGGCATATACCGAGTGAACTAGTCTATCCAGAATCACCAATCCCCTAATCGGTGATCCTATGACTAGGAACATTTTGAACAGAGGCATCTGGATTCCAAGTCTCACTGGCATGATCTTATCTTGGCCTTAGAATCATTTGCCCGAATTCTTGGGGTTCATCATAATCTTTATAAATAAAGATGCAGCATATGATGAAAAGTTGCCTCATTAAGTTGATTACCCTTGAATAGTCCCCAAACACATCGACATGTGATTGGCTCAAGAGCACTATTCCTTTCACTCTTTCCCTCTCGTGTATCTCAAAATCTAGTTGTCCAAATCAGATCTCCACCGATCCTATCGAGAAGCAATGGGTCTCAGACATGCTCCCCAAATTTCAATCCAATTAGACCTAGGGTTGTATCTCGATCGCTCGATTGGGTTAAACTCGACATAGCAAAAATCTAGAGAAGAAAACCAAGAACAAGGCTTTGGTATTTTCATCACAGTGACTGATCTGACCGTCAAAAACTAATCTCCAACGATCCAAATGTAAATCATGAACTCTAAAACTTACTGCCTAAATTTCAATCCAACCACGGACACTCCTTCGATCATGAAGTTTGATGACGTCCGATGTTATAGGGGCAATATCTACCGAGGTTTTCCTTCCTCTCTCTTCATTCATGTGCCTCTTCCTATTGACGCCCAAGGGGGTGTGCAGCTGCTGCTATGAACCGTGCGCCCCTGTGGATGAGGTATTAATACTGGAACCCCAATCGCCAAAAGACCACAATGCCCCTTAACTTAAGTTGAGTCTAAAACAAGCTATAACTCAACCAATTGAAGTCCGATTCGAGTTCCGTTTGAACCTACAGACTCATCTCGAACCCTATTACCCATCTAAGGACTAATCCAACTTAGGTAAATTAATTACCTTGCGTGCAATGGACAATCCTGAATTCATGCTCTCCGGCGTTTCATCCGGCCCGCCCTGACATGCGACCAAATTACCCCGCTGAAATAATTAAATAAAAATTTGAAAAAATTTACGGGTATTACAATCTTCCCCCTTAAAGAAATTTCGTCCTCAAATTTTGGAGTAAATAAAGACTACCAGAACAACAAATAAATATGGACATTTCTCCTACAAATCACACTCCACCACTAGGTGACCTCTTGACCCGAGTGGTGCTCCCAGCAGATCTTGACCAAGGGTACCTCCTTGGACCTAAGCTTCCGAACCTACTTGTCCAGAATCTCAATGGGTCTCTCCTCAACGAGACTGTGGTGTCCACCTCGACCACTGTAGGCTCAAGAATGTGTTACTCATCTCTGACATACCACTTAAGCATCGACACATGAACACGGAATGTACTTTTTCCGAACTCGGTGGCAAGGCCAATTCATAAGTCACAGCTCCTCTGTGCCACAAAATAGGGAAAGCCCTAGTAAACCTGGGGCTCAACTTCCATTTCTTACCAAATCTCAATACACCCTTCCTAGGAGATATTTTCAGGAAAACCATGTCCCCCTCAAAAAACTCGACATGCCGGGCCTTTCCATCAACGTGTATTTTTTGACGGCTTCGAGCTACCAAGAGTCGATCCTTGATCAATTTACTTTATCCACGACATCCTGCAATAGATCTGGTCCAATCATCTAAGCCTTACCAGCTTCAAACCAGCCCATCGGGGATCTACATCCACGCCCATACAAGGCTTCAAAGGGTGTCATCCCGATGCTACTCTGGTAGTTGTTACAATAAGAAAGCTCTACCAATGGCAGTGGTTTCTCCCAACCATCCACCAAGTCTAGGACACAGGCTCTCATCATGACCTCTAGAGTCGGCAAGGTCCTCTCCGACTGCTTGTCGGTCTGCGGAAGGAAGGCGGTACTGAGCCTCACCTGAATGCCCATGGTCTCCTGGAATGGCTGCCACAATCTAGCTGTAAACTAGGTACCTCGATCAGATATGATCATCACCGGGACCCTATGGTAGGAAACAATACAATCCAAAAATAGCCGGGCAGATTGATCAGCGGTGAAAGTCGTCTTCAGTGGAATGAAATGTGTTGACTTAGTGAGTCGGTCCACAACAAACCTATATGGAGTCATTACCATTCCTCGACCTAGATAGACCGGTCACCAAAATTCATGGAGATCTTTTCCCATTTCTACACTGGTACCTCCAAACTCTGTAGCAACTCTGCAGGTCT
The DNA here is from genome assembly GCA_034359265.1 of Canna indica. Classification (NCBI taxonomy): domain Eukaryota; kingdom Viridiplantae; phylum Streptophyta; class Magnoliopsida; order Zingiberales; family Cannaceae; genus Canna; species Canna indica. The sequence goes on from CP136893.1 coordinate 45,550,909, forward strand.
CAATAGCTCAGCCTTAACCTACTGGCAGACCAAGCAGTTAGATACAAAATTTGCTATATCTCTCTTCATCCCTTTCCACTAGTAGTGCTGTCACGGGTCACGATACATTTTCGTAGCTCCTAGATGCATCGTATAAGTAGAGCTGTGAGCCATCTCAAGTACTTGCCTGCGGACCTCTGCCATAACCGACACCACTACCTTGTCTTTAAACCTCATAACACCCTCGAAGTCAATCCTGAATCCGCCACCAACATCGCCTCTCTGTCGGCCAAACTCCTGGCTAGAGCATATAAGGCATCGTCCCCCCAAGGGCCGAACGAGGCATGTCAATCAGGGTAGATTGAAAGCAAGGATGCGCTACCAAGTCACCCAAGTCGAACATAGATAATACCGCCCCATCGCCCAACCATCCAGCGAGCTCCCTCGCCAACAACCTCCTATCCACAGCCAAAAGTGCCAAATCCACTACCAATTATATGCTATGTGCAAAAATGGACAATTTTGATTAGCCCATTAGCCAACTGCCCAATTAACTCATCTCAATTCAAAACTCGTTGAAATTTGGTATTGGATCTGTACATGCCCACCACGCACCAACCCTGACAGTTCGCACCAATCGAATGACACCTCGGTCTCCGAGCTGTATCAAAAGTGCATAACAAATCATTTCTAGATAGCTAGAATGCTTATACTTAAGCCCTTTCCCTCCATAACCATCAAGGTGTAGGATTTTCGGCCCCAAACCCGACCAAACCAACCACACCTTGTTTCCCCTATGCATAACTCATGTAGATGCCAGGATTCGGAAACCAGTTGCTAGGAATAGGACATAAACCTATGAGCGTGACATTTCACCAAACACTAAGGACCCATTTGGTTCGCAAACTACTCGTCACAAGATACCAGACAGGGACAAGGACAGAACACCAGGTGTCCTGAGACAGCAGCTATACTATGTTTGTTTCGTCAAGAACATGACACGATATCTAGTCTCGTCCTACGTTTGTTTCACTATAACATAGTTCTGTACAGGACAAAATGAAAATTCCCTTGCATATTTTTTCATGACCAAATTGAATGTTTTATATTTTAAACAATTTATACATTTTCTAATTATTAAAATTAACGAAGATGAGTAAAATAATTTAGAGCAAGAATCATGAAAATGAAAACAACACTTATGGTAAAGATAATAAACCACCAACCATACTAAAATTTATAACAAATTCTTTTCATTGGACTTATTCCAAAGAAACAACTATAAATACCATAAATAAAAAAATATCATTAGTAAATAAATATATCATAACTACCTGCAAATCTATAAATGATTTAGTTCACAACAAACTATAGTTTACAACAAACTATAAATCAAACCATAACTAGCTAGGATTTAGATTCACAACAAAATAATTCACAACCATTTTTTTTAAAGTGTTCCTATTACCATATAACTTGCATTATTACAAGGAGACTATAATATTAATATTGGATTTCATGCCTCATTATCGATCGTTACAAGGAATCAATGTTTCCTATCTTGATATTTTTACATCCTCAATTGAGACAGAAATGACTCGACTATCGCTGCTCTTCCTTGTGTTCTTTTTCTTCAAAGAATTATCCCACTGGAGGACCGCAGATCCCAAATCCTGTTCTCTCAATGGGGACTCCTTGCTCTGATACCACCAATATCCAACTTCTGCACATTATAATATGGATGAAATCTGTGAGGTATTTTTTTTTGATAGAATGTGAGACTCTCACGAGCCACACAAAATTTTATATATCCAAAAGAAAGCCATACATGTCCTAGGAGTCAGACCAAATGTCAGACATCTAAAAAAATAGGACAAAACACTACTAAATCTCCTAAGCTATCGAGCCATTAAGGAGTTGGCTAGAACATAACTATTAAATAGCTAAAACATACATAAGAGGAAAGATGTCTCAATATCCAGAAAATTAAGAACAACCCAATCTACCCCATAAATCCAAGCAAAATCTCAATATCCGAAAATCTGCAAGGTATTTATCAACAATTTTTTCCATACCTATTAGTCAGAATGACGTACTGAGTAATCCATGTCATCAAAGTTCATTCCTCCAACTGCACAACACAGGATAACATTTTCGATGTTAGAATGGGAAAGTTCCAACAAGAATAGAAATCTGTACAAACAAAATACATGCTAAAATATACATAAACCAAGAGATATATAAGATGTTTACATTTATCTTCTTCTTCATCAATCCATTTGTCCCAATCAACCTTCAAATAGACAGGAGGCTTTTCAATCCTGTAGTTGTTCTTGTTAACCCAACGTTCCAGTGCTTGAATTATAAAACTGCAAAGTAGTTTTAGTATAGTAAAATAATTTCTTGAGATACTTACATCAACATTAACCTTATCAAACAACTCAAAATCAAGTTAGTAGGGGATGTTTTCTGCTCCACTAGTAGCAGAGAAGCAAAAACGACCTTCTGGCTGCAATGTGAGCTTCACATCTTTTGCATCTGGCAATTCAATTGTAATGTATCCGTCCTGCTTATACAGATTACCTAGTTGCTAGAGGTGTAGAATTGAGAATGAGTATATTTACCGATGTTCTCTGGATTCATAAAACACTCTACTTACCAACAAAACAAGAAGAGAGTGCATGATTTGGTTCAAACCAAGAGATTAATCATGACACTCTAATTAAGTACCAAAAAAAACAAGTAGACAGTGCATGATTTGGTTCAAACCAAGAGATTAATCATGACGCTCTAATTAAGTACCAAAAAAAACAAGAAGAGAGTGCATGATTTGGTTCAAACCAAGAGATCAAACATGCAGAGAAGCAACACAAAATAAAAGATAAATCAGATACCATCTGCATACAAACCACCAACTCAGACAAACATTTAGATTCATACACAGCTAATGTTGCATAAATAAATGTGATATACTCTCACCACTCTCCATCTGAGCACAATCGATAATATTCGCCGAAGATTTTTTTTCCTTCGTGCTCTATTATCTTCATTGCTATTTTGATAATAACAAGCCTAATCTATCTAACCAAGCTCTTGAAGCATGAAGGTCGCAGGATCGATAAAAGACAAAAGTTGGTTTCACGTCTTGCGACATCGGTCTCGATACAACGACTCATAAGAGTTCGATGGGTGTGCCAAAGACGTCTTGGAAGAATCGAAAGAACATATGAAGCACGCTGAAGGACGAAACATGAAAACAAAGCGCGCAACAAGAAGACCCAAAAAAGTGATTTCCAGCCCAGGTTCGATCGACCAAATACTGTAGAAAATTGGTAGTGGCCAATTCGGTCGATTGGTCGGTCGACCGAATATGGCAAGAAATTGGCAGAAAGCCAATTCGGTCGACTAGTCGGTCGACCAGTCGCTCGGGCGGTCAATCAGTCGGTCGATCGACGATCGACTGACAAGTCATCGGGCGTCACCAACGGGTAGAAAAATGCCCATTCACGACATCTTGGTTTTGGGGGTTATAAATACCCACTCAAAACCCTCTCCCAACTAGTTGTTGATGCCTCAAAATCTAAAAGATTGATGCTAAGCATCATTTAAGACTTTTCTTGATCAAATCTTTCAAACCTAGTCCTTGATCCTTCAATCTCAAGTGTTTATCATTGGAGATGCGTTTGGTTTGGTCGCGTCGCGCCGCTCTCCTGTCACGCCCCAACTCAGGATCACGTGACCGGCCAGGGTATACGTGCCTATACCTCGCAGCCTAAACCATGTGCATGACAACTCATAACAATAAAACATAGCGGAAAGAATGAAACGAGTTTTATTTCAAAAGAAAATCCAAACCAGATTTCATATAAGCAGTAAAGTTTTATCAAAAGTTCAAGTGCGGAAAGAAAAATGAATCAAGGAGCAACAGTTCCCTTAACAAACAAAATCTGAATAAAAACATGAATGTCCCCACAGGACTACAACTCCAAAACACCAAATCACAAGTGCATGACAAACTACTACAGACTCGACTACGACCCCTAACTAGGACTGCTATGAGATCAATGTAGCTCCTCTGCCCTCCAACCACGCCAAGTGCTCCAGCCCACCTCACCGGTCAGGCTCTGCAAAACAAAAACAACAACGGGTGAGTTCAAAATAACTCAGTGAGCCATTCTACCAACACACATGAAAAAACCAAACACATACACTAAGCATAAAGCAAAACTTCTGACTCAACCAGGAAATGTCACAAGGGAGTGACTAGCTAACAGACCATCTGACCACCACATGCCCAAAGGCAACCAACACTATAACAGTGAAGTATACATGCCTAAGCCTACCATGCCCAAAAGGCAACAAAACATACTAGGATAATTAGGATTGGCCCATCCAAACTTATCCTAATATAAAGAAAATCAGGAGCAATCAGGATTGGCCCGTCCGAACTTGCTTCACGAGACACGGAGGAACAATCAGGATTTGCCCATCCAAACTTGTTCCAAAGAGATAACGTAGGAATAATCGGGATTCGCCCATCCGAACTTATTCTTTTAAATATAGAATCTTGGGAACAATCGGGATTTGCCTGTCCGAACTTGTTCCACAAGATACGCAGGAACAATCAGGATTTGCCCATTCGAACTTGTTCCACAGGTTGGGAATTAGCCATCCAACCTTTCGGGCCTAGCGCGCAATCCGGCTCCTAACCGAGCCTCTCTGCCATTCAATAAGATATTGCACCAAATGACCTAAGTCAAGTATCTCCTACGCTGTCTTAGGGATGTCTTTATTGGGAAAACTCCACAACACCCAATGCCCGATACCAACTCCTAGACCTGTAATGTCATAAACTCGTGAGGTTTTATTTCATGCATAACATTTATTTATTGGTTCATAACAGTTTATGCTGCTCCTTGAATTTTAATTATGCAATTAAAATTTATCATCACTAAAATTAGGGTTTTGTTTTAGGGTTTTATTCTCAGTTTACTATTGAGCCCCAAACTAGTGCACCCGAGTCGAATCTGACTCCCAAGGTGTGTCCTATAGCTCCAGACTATATTTTCTGGTTGAAATGATAGGTTACACGACTATGTTCAGTAAACTATGCACATCATAAACAAGATTTCAAAATCAGCCCTGATTTATCAACTCAGCATGAAGTTTTCAGTATAATTGAGTTTCAGCAAAATAAGGAATTAAATCCGAAAATTCACAGAATATAAAATCCCTAATTTACCATCACATCAGATTTATAATCATTAAGATAAATCTCACAAACCATATTTGTTAAACAAGATTAACAAGCATCACAACCATCTTTAATCGAGAACCAACTTTTATGGTCAAGAAATTATATCAAGAACCCCCATGCCACCAAGATCAAATCCCATCTTTGAGACACATAATAAATTTCCATAAAATCACAGAATTAATATCAAAGGATGCATTAATATTATAAGCATCCAAATTGATAAACAAATTGAATCATAGATAGCAAGATAAATTATACACTTCACTTAGGCATTTCAACGAAGACCTTGAGGGTACCCTCTTCTTCCACCTTGGCCGAGCACCCCTAGGGTATTCCTAGGGCTGCCGAGCCACAAAGGGGAATCCTCGGGTTTCCTCCCACAAGTCGACACAAGATTTCAACGATCAAACACAAAAATCGACGGGAAACAATCAAGAATGTCACAACGCCCAAATCGGCTCAAGAACACAAGTGAAAACCCGAGAAAATGGGAGGTAAAACCACTCACCTTGATTTAGGGTGAAGAAATAGAGAAAGGGGGGGGGGGCTCCACCTCTAGCCGGCGGCTCCAAGAAGTAGAGAATGAGGGCCGGCGGCTTCTAAGGGAGAGGAAGGGAGAGGAAGAGGAAGGAAGACCAACTCCTTGGTTTGGCTCTACCTGATGGCTCCAAGAGAGAGGAAGAGAGGGGCGGCTGGCTCGGCTTGGCTCCTCTCTCCTCTCAGGGCTTGTGCGGCTCCAATAGGGAGCTGCAAGCCCTAGGGACGAGGGGATTTAATACTAACATATGCATCAACTACACACACACCCAGACCTCCTTTAACCTGTATCCGCTTCAACCCAGATCCAAACCCACTAACTTCTCAACCCGGATCCACAACCTACTAATTCCAAAATAACCCCATACTAACGCATGCATCAACCACACACACACCCATACGCAACATAATTTAATAATCATGTACATGCAACAACATAATTAAATATATTTATCTAATCCACAAAAGAAATTGCAAAATTCATATTCCTACCTACCCGAGCTCGCAAGCTTGCACCGGACCATGAGTCGACTTGGTTCGACCTCGAACTAGCCCGCTAGACTGACAATCACAAATAATAACAGAAAACAAATATTAATATCTCGAATATTACAATTCTCCCTTCTTAAAGAAAATTTGTCCTCGAATTTTGGAAAAAGTAGCTTGAGGACTTACCGAATCATCAAACAATGAAGGATATTGCTCCCTCATATCCCGCTCCACTTCCTAGGGGCCTCCTGCCCGGAATGGTACTCCCACCTGACCTTAACCAAGGGAATCACTTTGGACCTCAATTTTTTGATTTGCCGGTATAGCAACTCAACTGGTCGCTCCTCATATGAGACTACTGAATCCACCTCCACTGTGGTAGGCTCAATCACATGGGACTCATCCCGAACATACTTCTTCAGCATAGATACATGGAACACTGGATGCACTCGGTCCATACTGGGAGATAAGGCCAACTCATATGCCACAGCTCCCCTATGCTTGAGAATAGGAAACAGCCCAGTGAACCTAGGGCTTAGCTTTCCTTTCTTATCGAATCTCACCACCCCTTTCATAGGGGATACCTTGAGGAACACCATGTCCCCCTCAGCAAACTCTACCTCCCTGGCCTTTCCATCAGCATACATCTTTTGACAACTCTGAGCTGCCAACAGCCTCTCTGTGATTAGCTTCACCTTTTCTACTGCCTCCTCCACCAGGTCGGGTCCCATCATAAGGGAATCTCCTGCCTCAAACAAACCTACATGCGACCTGCATCTCCGCCTATACAATGCCTCAAATAGAGCCATCCCAATGCTGCTGTGATAGCTATTATTGTAGACAAACTCAATCAAAGGTAAGTGCCTCTCCCAACTGCCCTCCAAATCTAGGACACATGCTCTCAGCATATCCTCCAACGTCTGAATGGTCCACTCCGATTGACCATATATCAGAGGGTGAAATGCAGTGCTGAACCGAACTTGAGTGCTCAATGACTCCTGGAAAGACTACCAGAATCGAGCTGTGAACTGAGTACCCCGATTTGAGATGATCATAACAGGAACACCATGATATGCGATGATTCGATCAAAGAACAACCTCGTATACTGCTCGGCTGAAAAGGTCATCCTGACCGATATGAAATTTGACGTCTTGGTTAGGCGATCCACCACTACCCACAAAGAATCATTGCCCTTCCCAAACTTTGGCAACCTCGTCACAAAATCCATGGTTATCTTCTCCCATTTTCACTCTGGTACTTCTAGGTTCTGGAGCAACTCTGCCGGCTTTAAATGCTCAGCCTTAACCTGCTAACACACCAGCCACTTAGATACGAACTCGGCCACCTCTCTTTTCATGCCTTTCCACCAATAATTATGCCATAGATCTCGGTACATCTTTGTGGCTCCTTGATGCATAGTGTATGTGGATCGATGAGCCATCTCTAGCATCTGCATGCGAACCTTAGCCATATCTGGCACCACTATCCTATTCTTAAACCTCAGATGCCCTTTGAGTCAATACCAAAACCATTATCCGCATCGCCTCTCCTGGCCAAATCCTTAGTGAGTGCACATAAAACATCCTCCTCCTACGTTGACCGGTTGAGTTGGTGGTTGCCTTGGTGTTAAGGCTTAAATCCACCATTATAAACTAAGTTTACTAGGATTAGTTGAGTTGTCCTTAGGTTGAGGTGGGAGAGTGCTCTCGGTAGGAAGGCGGGATACTTCTGGGTGTGAAAGTGCCTTCGGTTTGAGAGCGGATACTTTCCGGTGTAAAGTCCTTATTGTAAGGAAACTAATTGATCTAGTTAAACTAGTTTGGAAATCCTAAGTAGGGTCCTTAGGTAGTGGAGTAGGCATTTAGTCATTGTGTTAGCATTGTTATCTTTGTTTGTGCTTAATTATTTTATTATTGCTTCTGCATTTAGTCGATAAATTGCAACTTGCCTAAGTAATCAAGTAAACCGGAATTAGACGAAAGATTTAGATAATACACTATTCACCCCCCCTCTAGTGTGGCCATTTCACCAACACGAGCGACCACCCAAGCGATCGCACCCTTCTGCCATTTTTGGGCACAGTTCGGTCGACCGACTTGTGCGACCAAACCTGGGCAAACTGCTTGGTTTGACTGGTTTTTCTACTCGTTTGTTCGTTTTCGGGTTCAGTTTCGCTAAGTCTACTTATATAACATATCTTAACTTTAATAACTTTAAAACATACATGTTATAGAAGGATACCCCCCATTTGAATTCAATAAAAATATCTAAAAAATCAAAATCCTTAAGAATCAAAATCTACCTTTTGGGGTCTAGTACAAATTTTCAAAATGCAAAAATTTTATAATCTTTCATCTCAAATATGGGTAGGCTAATGACTTTCAAAAAATCCTTAAAAATATCTCGTTATCTAATTTTTACCTAAGGAACAATTATCGGGACTTTTGGTGCCAAGAAAATGTCTAGGTCATATAGTGCTCCAAGTAGCTCCCTAGGTCATATAGTGAATTCCAGTGCTATTTCGGATTTTTCGGTTTTTCATGTTTTGGGGTTTGGATTTGTTTTTTGGGTTTCTTTGCATCATCATGAGGATTTACAACACATGCCAGACACCCTAAACCTGAACTCTAACTTCTCGAAGAATCCGAGCATCGACGAGCGTCCTTGCCGATTTCTCCGATTTATTCAATTTTTTCGATCGAGGACGTCGTGCGCTAACCGATATGGAACCTGAAAATATTTCTCAATGGAACCATTAGTTTCATGTTTGTTATCATCAAAACCAAGATTAACACCATGGTTGAAAACCTTAGGCCAACAACATACCCATTTTGTACCGTTGAATGACAAGGCACTTAGTAGTACTTTGCAAGTTAAATCCTCTTGATCCAAACATAGATGCTAACACATGAAAATTCCAAGCATTATTCTAAAAACTGACATTAAACACAATACCTCTTATTCACAACTGACATAGACCGTAGTTTCTCTACGTATGGGGTTGGACAATAAAGTCGTCTCTATCCTCTTCCTTAACTCTAGGGAGTGGCCGAATAGGGCCCTAAGTACGGGTTGTCCTGCTAGGTGAAATACCCTTAGCTTTCATTCAACACCCCTAATATCAATTACATTCAAATGAGAACATTTTCCTTACCAACCGTCAATATAACCCACAATATTTTATCCCAACTTATGATCTCTTCCCTAGGAACTTAAGTCATGAAAACCAAAGATTTATGAGAGGCTTTTAATAAGTACAATATTATGTTTGGAACCTGTCACACCCCAAATCCGGTATGACCAGCCAGGGTATGCCACGTACCCCGAAGCCTAGGTGTACCCTGAAGCCTAGCCCAAACCAAATCACATGAACATATAACCAGACCTGAACATTTAATAACATCTCAAGGATTTTTAGAAGATACATTTATTTTTAAGAAAACCCTAAATCACAAACTTAATAAATAGCAACTGCTCAAATTGGTTTCAAAAGTTTAATTACTAACAAGACACATCAAGTAATAAAAAGTGCGGAAATAAATAAATCGAGTCGACATTACTCGATGACCCAAAAGAAGGAAAAAAAAATGACTCGGGTATCCCCCTCGACCACGACATGTCATGAGACCCGCTGCCCTACCGCCACCAGCTGCACTACTGCACCCCAGTGCCTCTCTGATCGAGCTAAGGTACTACAGAATAACAGATATGAGAGGTAAGTCCAACTGGGTCTTAGTGTGTAGATCAATCCTTAATTTCCACCACATCATCATCATGCATAATCAAAAGCATATAAATAAGCATAAGAATAATAAGCATAAATTTTATTTGAGCATTTATTTTAGCAGCGCAATCATCCTCGTCAACATATAGCAACCTGCAAGAAAATGCCACAACATATAATATGCTCAATGCAATCATCCACATGCTCAACCGGACCCGTCGATCCTCATCGCCACATAGGGTAGGTAGTTGGAGCGGCCTCTGATCTACCACCCAGCCAGAGTCATCTCTTTGGGGTATGCTCTCCCCTCACTGACATGGCTCTTTCGATTCGTCTCTTTAGGGCATGCGCTCCCCTCACCAATCGGGTCTCTGGATTGTCTCTTTGTGGATATGAACTCCCCTCACCAACCAGACTTTTGGAATAAGGTCAACACTGTCTCTTTGGGGCATACCCTCCCCTCACTAGTGAGGCATCCGGGAAAATGCAACAATCACACACGCAAGTACATATATAATGAGCATAAACAAGATGTGCATGACACGTAAACAAAGGCATGTCTAGGGCATACCTTCACCTCAGCCTCCTCCCATCATCCACCACAATCACACGCAATTATATAATAATGAAAATAACACTAAAACCATAACATCACAGCGTGCATAGTAAGTATGGAATTATAGCATAGTACGATCAAAAGCGTAGGATAAAAGCATGGAAAGCATGTATAGGAAACCCTAGGAATAGGGCATCACCCCTTAACGATCTGACATAATTTAATCTGCCCTTAAGGACCCTAGCCGAATGCCCTAGGGCCGGCCTACCTCCCTCACCCGAGTGTCCTAAGGGCAAGGAAGGTTCGGTCCCCTTAGGTGTCCTTAGGGTCGGCCCTCCTGAAAGTTAAACCGGGGTCCTAGTGTCTCTAGGTGTCCCTAGGTGTCCCTAGGTTTCCAATTGTCTAAGTGTAGGGTCCTACATTGATTCTACCCTTAGGAACAAGTTCAACATACTCGATAGTGTGTCTCCTAGATGTGAGAAGTAGATTGAACCCCTAAAAATCTCACCTTTGGGGTGGCCGGCCACCCTAGGGTTCCTAAAGTGCCCTACAAGGAGGCGGCACACTCTTAACACCCTCCTCCTTCCCCCCTTTCACAAGATATCAAACAACCACCAAAACCCTCAACAAACACCAAGAAACCTCAAAGAATTAATCAAGAACTGAAGAAGAAAAGGGCGGCACAGCAAGGTAAGGGGCGGCCAATCTCCCAAAAATCAATCCGATAGAATCGTTACGATCACGATAAAACTCTCAACGAGATTAACCAATTCGATTCATGAAAAACCCAACGAAAAACGACAAGAACCCCATGACATAGGGGCGGCATGGCTGATGAAGAAAATAGGAAGTAGAAGGCTAATCCACTCACCTCTTTTGGAGAAACTGGGAAGGAAGAAGAAGCTAAGGATCTTCCTACGTTGAACGCCAACGATTTTGCAAAATCCGGCATCGGAACTCCTCCTCCTCCTCTTGGTGACGCCTCTCTCTCCTCCTCTTTGAGCCTCAGGTGGCATGTGGCAAAAACCCTTGACCACACGCCCTAGGTTCTAATTTATAGACCTCTATTTGGTCCAAATGACCAAAGTGCCCCCGCTTATATTTGACTAAACTAGCCCGTATCTAACCTGTTCTAACTACGATTCGGGTTTCAATTGAACCGCTAAATTCTTCTCGAGACCCTTTATCATCCTACCATGCTAAATCACAGAAATAAAATAAATATATTTTTCCTGAAAAAATTTCATATAAAAAGGTTACCCGAATTAAATTTCGTGACTCTACGCTAATCCGCGCTAACTCAGGCCCACGATCCACCTGCTAAGGAATAAAATATTATTTTAGGATTTTTGGGCATAACAGAACCACACAATAGGGACATAGGATCATTCACCCTTATAATAAATCCCGATCTCCACTGACCTTACTAACCACCTTCCGAAGTAAAACCTCGAGCTAAACCGCTCTGGGTCTTGCTCAACTATGGCCACACATAATCGTGGTTCTTAAGCCTGGGGTCGCTTCACATTCACAATTATATTCTTTGAAATCTAAGGTGTTGGCCCAAGTGTTCAACCTTGGCAACACTCTTAGTTTTGATGATAACAACTATGGTTCTAATAGTTTCATCAAGGTTTGGTCTCAGGTTGGACATACGATACGCATTTGAAGCTCGTTGGAAAAATAACGAAAAATCAAGAATCGGAGGCTTCAAAGTCGAGCATGTCAAAATTAATTTAGAACTAAGTTTCTTTTATTGTAAATGCTCCTAAGCTTTAGTTTTATGTCCTCATTGAGTTCATAACCAAAAAACTGAAACCCGAACCCCGAAAACATAAAAACTAGAAAAATAAAAGAACGGTCTAGAAAATTTCTATGTATAGGGGGCTCCTGGAGGTGTCACGCCCCAAACTCAGGGTCACGTGATCGGCCATGGTATATGTGCCTATACCCCGTAGCTTAACTCATGCACATGCCAACTCATAAATTATAGCGGAAGAAATAAACAACTTTTTATTATAAAAGGGAAACCAAAATAGATTTCATTAAAACAGTAAAGTTTTTATCAAAAAGTTCAAGTGCGGAAACAAAATGAATCAAAGACCAACCATTCTTTTTAACAAATAAAATCTGAAATGAAAGACATAAACGTCCCCGAGGGACTACAACTCCAAATCACCAACATGGGTGCATGACAACTACTAAAGACTCGACTACGACCCTTAACTAGGACTGCTATGAGATCAATGTGGCTCTTCTGCCCTCCAGCTGCACTAAGTGCTGCAGCCCACCTCACCGGTCAGGCTCTACAAAACAAAACAAAAATGACAACGGGTGAGTTCAAAGAACTAAGTGAGCGGTTCTACAAACCCCCACGAGAAACCAATCACAGAGATATAGCATAATGAAAAATACCTGTCTCAATAGGAAAAAGGTTACAAGGGAATGTCTAGCTATCAGGCCATCTGGCCACCACACGCCCGAAGGCAATCAACACACGAACAGTGAAGTATAACAGGCCTAAGCCTACCATGCCCAAAGGCAACATGACAAACACAAGGTTTACTAGGATAATCGGAATTGGCCCGTCCGAACTTGCTCCGCGGGACGCAAAGGAACAATTGTGATTTGCCCACCCGAACTTGCCCCTTTAAGATGTCATAGGAATAATCGGGATTTTCCTGTCCGAACTTATTCCTTAAAGAAACTCGGGAACAATTAGGATTTGCTCGTCCGAACTTGTTCCACGAGAAAACACAAGAACAATTGGGATTTGCCCATCCGAAATTGTTCCAAAATGATAACGCAGGAATAATCAGGATTCGCCCATCTGAACTTATTTCTTTAAATATAGAATCTTGGGAACAATCGGGATTTGCCCATCTTAATTTGTTCCACAAGATACGCAGGAACAATTAGGATTTGCTCATCCGAACTTGTTCCATAGGTTGGGAATTAGCCTATTCGGCTCCTAACCGAGCCTCTCCGCCATTCAATAAAATATGGCACAACATGACCTAACTCAAGTGTCTCCTACGGTGTCTTAGGGATGTCTCTATTAGGAAAACTCCACAACGCCCAATGCCCGATCCCAACTCATAGACCCGTAATGTCATAAACCTGTGAGGTTTTATTTCATGCATAACATTTATTTGTTTGTTCATAACAGATTATGCTGCCCCTTTCATTTTAATTATGCAATTAAAATTTATCATCACCAAAATTAGGGTTTTGTTGTAGGGTTTTATTCTCAGTTTACTGTTGAGCCCCAAACGCATGCACCCGAGTCGAGTATGACTCCCAAAGTGTGTCCTATGGTTCCAGACTATGTTTTCTGGTTAAAATGATAGGTTACACGACTATGTTTAGAAAACTATTCTCTTCTCAACAGAGAATTCAAAATCAGCCCAGAATCTAATAATCCAGCATGAATTTCCAGCAAGATTGATTTCTTAGCATGACATGGAAGTAAATCCGAAATTTACATAATATAAATCCTTAATTATTGTCATCACAGATTCATAACATCAAATCCATCATACAAAACAAGTTTCATAATTTACTAATCAAGAACTAACATGCATCCACATCATCATAGGAACAAGACTCATGCTTTAAATCAAGAATCCATCCATGGCATCAAGATTAACCTTTCTAGATGCAAACATAGATTCATGAACTGAGAATTTCATATTTAAACACACCTCATGCATTGACATCAAATGAATTTAACTAAGAAGGTTAATCCAAGCCTAGATTTTAATGAACGTACCAATATTTATCTTAGGCATTTTGTCGAACATGTGGAGGGCACCTTTTTTCTCCACCTTGGCCGAGCACCCCTAGAGCTGCCGAGCCCCATAGGGTTTTCGGGCCTCCTCCTTCAAGACAACACGTGAAAACAACGAGAAGCTTCAAGAAACGATGAAAGATTCAACAAGAATTGTCAACCTTCAAGAACGGCTCAAGAAAACGAAAGAAACTCGAGAAAGGAGGGCTAAAACCACACACCAGAATTGGAAGAAGGATTAGAGAAGAATTCATGATCGATGGCCTCTGAATCCGGCTCCAAAAGGTGGCGGCTCGGCTCAAACAAGGGGAAAAGGGGGCAGCGGCTCCACTCCAGGCCGCCGGCTTCAAGAAAAGGGAAGAGGGAGAGGGGAGGCTCGGCTTGGCTGGGCGGTTCCTCTATGCTCGGCTGCAAGAGAAAGGGAAGAGGGGGAAGGAGGGGCTCGGTGGCTCCAAGAGAAAGAGATGGGGAGGGGCGGCTTGGCTCCTGCTCGGTGGCTCCTCTCCTCTCTCAAAACGGTTGGTGCAGCTCCAACAGGGAGCCGCCTAGCCCTAGGGGGGTTTTATACTCCCCTCCTCAAACCCTAAATCCACTAATCCTCTTAACAAATCTGCATCCGTCTCGAGCCCGAATCCAACCCGCTAACCCACTAGCTCAACATAACCCCAAGCTAAAAACAATCATTAATCACATGCACACCCATATGCAACATAATTTATCATTCAAGTAAATGCAACAACATAATTAAATAAATTTGCCGAACCAAGGAAAGAAACCGCATAACTCAAATTCCTACTTACCCGAGCTCGCAAGCTTGCACCAGACCATGAGTCGACTCGGCTCGACCTCGAACTAGCCTGCTAGGCTGACAATCACAAATAATGACAGAAATAAATATTAATATCTAGGATATTACAGGAGGGCATAATGTAGATATTTTCTTGCCATCAAAAGTCTCAATAATTGTTCCTTAGGTAAAAACAAATTAAAGACATATTTTAAAGGAATTTTTGGATAGCGTTAACCTAAAAAATAAGGCTAGAAATCTCCAAACTATCCAAAATTCCCATAATGCCCCCAAATGGCTCTTTTTCAAGTTAGTTAGATTTGAACGGCTATTTGCTTCCATACTCCAATACCAAATCTATAAATACACCCATAACTCCCTTCCTAAGGCTCCCAACTATTCCATTGAGCTACCAAAATATTTTCTTGAGCCTTAAATAGTGATTCAAAGTGCAAACCTTAACTTCTCATTCTCAAAGTCCTCAAAACTCCATTTCAAGTATTCAACCCGAATTTCTACATCATCTTGAGGCCTTGGAGTACTAGGAGGCAACTTGGAGGAGCTCATTTGAGTTTGTTTTAATTTATAGCTCCTTTACTTGTATTTTCTTTCTTATTTGCTTCTCATTTCAAGTTGTAAAGTGTGGTGTAGTGTTACACCTTGGTTTCTTTATTTTTGATTGTTTTGCTTTGGAATAGTAGTTGAGGCATCCTCTAAGGTTGAGGGATAAGTCCTCTTTGTATTCTTTAGGAAACATTCAAGTTACAAAGATTTAAGATTAGAAATCCTTGGTGAGGAGCCAAGGTAGTGGAGTAGGCGGTGTGGCCGAACCACTCTAAATTTCACATGTTCGCATTGCTTGTCTATTTAATCTTGCTTGATATTAATCATTACTCATTTATATTTTCATCTTGAAAGCATATAACTCAAAATAGCAAAACTCCATACTTAGGCCAACTTGAGAAAAAATTCGGAATTGAACTTAGCGTATTTAGGCTACACACTATTCATCCCCCCTCTAGTGTGGTTATTTGGTTTACATAGGGGAGAAAGTTCTCCAATAATCTAAAATTTCATCCATAAGGGAAATTCATGTCACGCTCCAAAGAGAGGGTTATGTGACCTGCCAGTTTATGTGGAAATACCCTAAAGCCTAACTCATGCAATACAATCCTTGCACATGTATACAACGATAACTAAATGCAAATGTCGTGAATCCATTAAAATGAAATAAAGGATGTTCAAGGTGAATACAGACTCCAATGTTCACAAAACAACTCAACTCTGATGCATGAAATGAGAACGCTACACGACATCGACTCTATAACAAAACCTGCTACGAGATCAATGGGGTCGTTTGCCCCTCCAGCTGCGCCATGTCCAACTAGCCAATGTTGGCTTTAGGTTTTCAACCTTAGTCTTAATCTCGGTTTTGATGATAACAAACATGGGACAAATGAATTCATTGAGAATATCTTTCAGGTTCCATATCAATTAGCGTTTGATGTACTCGATCAGATAAATAGGAGGAAATCAAAAAATCAGAAGGACATTGATCGTCGCGCTCGGGTTCGTCGCGAAATTTCTCGAAGATCAACGTGTGCACCAAAGTTGTATTGGACTGGCTCAAAGATCACATGAAAGCTCTCCAAGTTGATGGTCGTTGAAAGTTGGAACCCGGAAACCAAGCGTGGAAGAAATAGGCTGAAAAAATAAAAATTAGCCTATGTTCGATCGATCGAAGAGGGTAAGAAAATTGCAGTAGCCATTTCGGTCGACCAGTTGATCGACAGAACACTATGAAAAATAGGCAGTGGCTACTTCGGTCGACCGGTCAGTCGACCGATAGAGGCCTAAAATGGGCAGTAGCCCTAGCGGTCGACCGATCGGTCGACCGGATTAAAATAGCTTCCCTGCATCGGTCGACCGATGGGTCGACCGGATTGAGGGAACGCGATTTCGCGTCTGGGAGGTTGACCCTTCGGTCGATCGCACAGAGAGAAAAAGAGGCGATCGATGTGAGCGGTCAATCGGTCGGTCGACCGACTAATCGACCGGCGATTGCAACGGATAGTTTTCTATCCGTTGAGCTACCGTTTCTTTGTGAAGGTATAAATACACCCTCACATATCTCATTTAACCTTCTTCCCTTAATCTTACAGATTTTATTGAGCATTTAAGAAGGGATTTAAGCCTTCCAAAGATCGATTGCAACGCGCTCTGTTCTTCTGTCGAGTTCGTCTTCAAGCGCCAACTACTCCTCAACTCGGCTTCGACTCAAAGCACATTCACTGGCGAGTTGGAGGCTACAAGGCTTGGAAAAGAGTAGATAATCTTGGTTTTATCTTAAGCTCTTTTCACTTGTATTTTTAACTATTAATTTATCATTTCTTTGAAGTTGAGTTTGTAAGACCTAGGCTATTAGGTCTTGTGGGTATAAGTGGTTACCTGTTGTTAGGTGTAAAGCCACTTTTGTAAAATTAGTTGTTACTGGGATTAGTCAAGTTGTCCCTTAGGGTTGATGTGGAAGAGTGCTCTCGATAAGAAGGCGGAGATTTTCGGGTGTGGAAGTACCTTAGGTCGAGAGTGAGACTCTTCGAGTCAAAGTCCTCTGTGTAAGGGAAACTAGAATTAATCTAGTAAAGCTAGTTTGGAAATCCTAAGCGGGGTGCTTAGGTAGTGGAGTAGGCATTGGGGCCGAACCACTATAAATTAACGTGTTTGCATTGCGTTATTGTTTGTTTTTAATTACTTAATTATTTATCGTTTCCGCACCCAATCATTAAATTGCAAATTGCCTAAACTAATCAAGAAACAATTAAAATCAAATTTAGGCAAATCGTTTAGTAAACACACTATTCACCCCCCCTTTAGTGTCGCCATTTTGCCTTCATTTGGTATCAAAGCGGGTCGTAGATTATGATTTCACCATCCCTTCTACAATTTGTCTCGATCTTGAAATGACTCTAGAGTTGGTAGCGTCTACACCTCCTAGGTTCGATGAGTCTAACTTTGGTCTTTGGAAGGGTAGAATGTACACTTTCCTAAAGACTCAAGGTTTAGGTGTTTTTAATATGGTAAAGATAAAATATGTTGAACCTAAGGAAAATATGGATTCATGGACCCAAGAACAAATTAATATGTTTGAATTAAATTCTAAAGCAACAAATTGCATATATTATTTTTTGGGAAATAATATATTTGAAAAAATCATGCACTGCACTTCCGCATTTGATATTTGGGCTTGCTTAAATATGTTATATGATTATGCGAAAACCGAAGAGCTTAACACTTTTGTTGAGGGTGGTGATGACAATGGTCATCCCCCTAGTACTAACCTCGATTTTGATGATTCTAGTGCTTCTAGTCGAAGAAGCAAATCAAATAGCCGAAAAAGAAAAGTGATATGCTACTTGTGCAAGGAAAAGGGGCACATTAAGAGGAATTGTCCTTTATCAAAGAAGAATGCCAAAAGGAGGACAAGTGCTTCAACATCCACCTCCAAATCTCAAGAAGCATCCTCTTGTCATGACTCATGACTATGAAGGCACGTCCAAGGTTTGCCTCATGGGTATCCATGATGAGGTACAATATTCCACTTTTAGTCATGATAAAGATATAGCATATGATAGTGATGCTAGTTCTTCACATTCAAACAAAATGTCATATGAAGAATTAGTACAAGAATGTCAAAGTATGTGTGCCATGCTTTTGAAAAAGAGAAGAAATGAAGAAAATTAAAAAGGATAACTCTAAGCTTACTAAGGACTTGCAAGCTCTAGAATTAGAAAATGAAAATTTAAAGGCAAATCTAAGTTCCTCAAGTGTTGATTGCCATGATAGTCTTGATGCTTTAAAAACTAGAAATTCACAATTGATACTTGAAATTAAGGACTTGAAACATAGAAATGAAGAATTAGAAATTGAAAATGATGAATTATTAAACAAGTCATTCAAAATTAGAAATGAAAATGAGAGCTAGAAAAATAGATTAAAACTTAAGGATAATGATTCTTCAAATGATTTCAAAATGGAAAATAAGATTTTGAAAAATGAAAATTGTTTGTCGAGATCTCAATCTCATGCTTTACACAAATCCATTAATGACTTGAAAAATGAGGTTATTTTCTTGAGTAAGAAAACTAGTATTTTATCACATGTTTCATCCTTTAGAAATTCTAGGAAGAAAAATGTTTCATCTAAGAATGCTTATGTTCATCATCCTCCTCATGTCAAGCATTCTAACTTTAAACCTCATGTTAAGAAAAATGAAAAAAAAATATTTCATGGTCATTATTTTTGTTGTGGTGTTTATGGGCATGTCATCTATGATTTTGCCTTTAAAATGAACCCTAGTGTTGTTAAGACACTTTGGGTACCTAAGCCCACTAACCCCCAAGGACCCAAAGCCATTTGGGTACCAAAAATATCATGCTCTATTGTTGGGGGAGCTACCACACAAGGATAAAGAGAAGTGAAGAGTTAAAGTTGACCTTGGATCTAAATGAGAAATCTCCAAGAGGTTGCAACTTCGAATTATCATGATGCCTAAAGTATGGAAATTGGCATCTAGGTATATTTTGTATCATCTCCTTACTTTGGATTGTTTTTATTTAAGTTGGAATTATGATACTTGTTTAAGTTGAGTTATTTTCCCCGCTCTTGTTAAGAGTCCTTTATGAAATAATTTTTGATTTTGATTTCCCGGTCTCCTCAGAGACCTAAGTGACTTGTAATGGGCCTAAGCGACCTTGCGGTTTTAAATCGTAGGCTAATTGTTGAATTTTGAAAATGATATTTGGTTTTTCTCTTCGCTATTTAGTTTGATAGCTTGCATGTAGATTTGGTATCATTTTCTACTTATAAAGTATACTTGCAAGTTATAAATATTTTAGGAAGGCTTATTAGAAGAAAAAATTAGTTTGGCTAAATCATCATGAATAGGGTATAACTTCGATAAATTTAAAATCTTAGTGTTATACCTCAATACTTAAGCTTAAATTATGTCTCTTTACTCATGATGGTAATTACATGTAAAATCCTTGATTTCTCATGAGTAGGTAGTACTTAGACAAATTTCATTGAATGAAACTTGCTCTAGGTAAATATCTATTATTAGAGACCTTCTTGTAAGTCCAAACTAGTTTAACATGATTAGAGATCTTATTCCTCAAATGTTTCACATCTTAAGATCTATTTGATTCATTTTGATAACATGTTAATTCTTTAAAATGAATCTTTACTATCTAGCATAGGTTAAGGTTTTAAATGAAACTTTGCATTGAACCTTGCTGTGTAGTAAGTTAGCTTGCTAGTTGACATATTATTTCATTATGATACTAATGAAGTCTACTTGCAAGTTAAGAATTGGAAAGCTATGCTATCTAAAAGAAAATGAAAAAGGAAATGAAAAGTTGGGCAAAATTTCTAAGAATAAGGTATGAATTTAATTTTGCAAAAATCTTTATATAATACTTGAATATTCATGCTTTAATGATGTCTCTATATACTCATGATTGATTTTGCATGATAAATGTTTGAATTTTCATGAGTAGGAAAAATTTGGATAACTTAGGCAATTTCATGATATCTTGATTGAATGAAACTTGCTCTAGGTTAAAATTTCTTATTAGAGACCTCATTTTGAGTAAACACCAAATGAACATGTTTAGATACACATATCTCATGAGTATAGATATTTAAAACTTGAAAATTCATGTCTAGATGATCAAATACAATTGGTATCTCACTTTAGGGGACTTAACTTGGAAAGGTTTGACCCAAGTCAACAAATCAACTTGGTGACTTCATTTTAAGTCCAAACTTCATAAACATGTTTAGGAATAGGTATGACACACTTCCATGCACTTAGAGTGAAAAATTCATATGAATATGAATAAAATGACATAGAGGTGGTTTCATGAAAACCTCTTTTGAACCAAGTTGACCCAAGTCAACAAGTTGACTTAAAGGTCTTATTTTCAATCCATGTTTGGGGAACATGTTTAGATTTACTCATGTTAGGTATCCATAGGTTTAAGTTGAAAAAATCATGAGTAAATGATAAGATTGAAACTTAACAAGTTTCATAAAAAAAACTAGTTTAGTTTTGAATGAAACCATGCTAGGTTGATATCTTGACTTAAAGACATAATTTTCATTTCAAACTTGACATATACTATTTACATGACCATCATGTGGTGTCATGAAAGTTTGTATGAAAATTGAACAAATTTTAAAAATAACTGAAAATTACAAAAATACCATTTCGACCTACAATTGGTATTAATTTCAGTTATTTCTAGAGAAATATAAAAAAATTATTTTTAGATGATTCTTGAAACTACACATTAACTGAAAAATCTAGTTTTATCAGTAAAAATTTCAAAAAGTTTCATCAAGAATCGGATTTAAAGAGAATTTTTGAAGTTAGATTTCGAAAACTCAAAGTATCACTTATTTAAAATATCAATCTTTCTGATACTTTGATTCTTCTTCAAAAACTTCAAATGAAAATTCATGTATACCATTTGAATTCCATTTCTAATATCATTCACACAATTTCTTAAGTAAAATCATTCCTAGAAATGATTTTGATATCTTGGATGATAGCTAGAAATATCCATTTGTTCATTAGAATCAATATAGGATGAAAAATGGACTTTGATTTTTAAATTCATTTTGAGTTCAAACTTGATACATGCATTTCAAATGACCATTCAATAATTGGTATCAAAATTTTCGTCCAAAAAATTGGTTTCAAAAATATTTGTCAAAAATATGATTTTGTCTAAACTTAAAAGTTTGATTTTTGAAAACTTGAAGTATAGTTTGACCTAAGTCAACAAAATGACTTAAAAATTTCATCTTAAGCCCGAACTTGATTCATAGACTTACATTCTCTCATGTTTGATGTCTAGATGCCTAAATATGAGAAAACGTGAGTAGATAGCAAAATTTGATACTTAGCATTTTCATAGTTTTTCATGCTTATTTCAAATGAAAATGTGCTAAGTTCATATTTTGATCAAATGATATTATTTTCATTTCAAACTTCTCATACATGCTTTAAATGATTAAATCTTGGTTTTTTGAAAGTTTGAATGAAATCAAAAATGTCATATGAGAACACACATGATTTAATTTTGAATTCAAATACTTAGTTTTCGAACATATCATGTATGAATTTTGTTTCATATCAAATATTGTTTTCCATCCCTTTTGTTGAGATTTTCATGTTTCATGCAAAATAATCTTTAGAGTCTCAACTTCATGAAAAAATATTTGTGTTTCATCCCTTTAACTAGATTGACCTTTCTTGCCCTTTTTGATTGATGTCAAAAGGGGGAGAGAAGAGTATAGGTATAAAGGGGGAGAAATGTATAAGAAAATTGGGGAAAAAATTATAAGTAAATGGGAGGAAAATATAGGAAATCCATGCATATAGATAAGGGGAGTTTAATTATATAGATATGCATGTTGATAGGGGGAGAAATCCCTTAGTTGATATCCTCCCTGCTTTAATGAATATATATTCTCTTAAGGATGTTTGTCATCATCAAAAAGGGGGAGATTGTTGGCTTTATGTTTTCAACCGTATTCTTAATCTCGGTTTTGATGATAACAAACATGAGACTAATGAATTCATTGAGAATATCTTTCAGATTCCATATCAATTAGCGTTCGATGTCCTCGATCAGATAAATCGGAAGAAATCGGAAAATCGGTAGGACATTGATCGTCGCGCTCGGGTTCATCACGAAATTTCTCGAAGATCAATGTGTGCACCAAAGTCGTATTGGACGGGCTCAAATATCACATGAAAGCTCTCCAAGTTGATGGTCGTTGAAAGATGGAACCCGAAAACAAAGCGCGGAAGAAATAGGCTGAAAAAATAAAAATCAGCCTATGTTCGATCGATTGGTCGGTCGACCGAAGAGGGTAAGAAAATGGCAGTAGCCATTTTGGTCGACCAGTCGGTCGATCCATAACTGCCAAAAGTAGGCAGTAGCTACTTCGGTCGACCGGTTGATCGACCGACAGAGGCCTAAAATGGGCAGTAGCCTTAGGGTTGATGTGGAAGAGTGATCTCGATAAGAAGGCGGAGACTTTCGGGTGTAGAAGTACCTTATGTCGAGAGTGAGACTCTTCGAGTCAAAGTCCTCTGTGTAAGGGAAATGAGAATTAATCTAGTAAAGCTAGTTTGGAAATCCTAAGCGGGGTGCTTAGGTAGTGGAGTAGGCATTGGGGCCGAACCACTATAAATTAACGTGTTTGCATTGCGTTATTGTTTGTTTTTAATTGCTTAATTATTTATCGTTTCCGCACCCAATCATTAAATTGCAAATTGCCTAAACTAATCAAAAAACGATTAAAATCGAATTTAGGCGAATCGTTTAGTAAACACACTATTCACCCCCCCCTCTAGTGTCGCCATTTCGCCTTCAGCCAGTACCTCACTGGTCAGGCTCTACAAAACAAAATCAAATAAACTGTGAGTCCAAAAGGAACTCAGTGAGTGGTTCTACCAAACCTCCACTTAAATCCCAATCATGAGTATATATATATAACAACATGAATTAAATCAACCAGTTATAATCTTTGGGATTGAAAATGCTACTTGGCCCAAGCCGGCCAACCATATTGCATAAGCCCATTGGGCCATAATCGACCGATCACCCATTATATTTCCACTCTCCCTAACTAGCCGATCACACAATATATGTCCACTCGGCCCTAACTGACCGATCACATAATATATGTCCACTCGGCCCTAACCGGCCCATGCAACACATCCATCCACACAAGGAATAATTAAATCAATTCCACATCTGCATATAGCGAATCAAAACCCGGGCCCTTCAACTAGGATGACCATCTAGTTTTCGATGCCCCAACCGGGTTGGGAATGTCTCATCCAACCCAAATCTACTCGGGTCTAACGTCAACTTGGCCCACTGACTCAATCTCAAGCCCCCACCGCCACTCGTGTCTAACACCAACGTGGCTCACTGGTGCAATCTCAAGACCCCTCATCCACTTGCTGAGTCAGGCAATAGCCGTACTGGCTAGAGACGCTCCCCAGCCCAACCATCACAAGCACAACACATAATGCACACATATGACCCACAATAATAAAATATTGTTTCGGGCTTGCGCCTATACCCCGCCCTATCCGGGCTCCATCAATTTTCTTAATTTTTCCTCGTCCTCATGGGGACTATAGTATGACAATCTCTACTACAATTATCCATTGTCATCATGAAAATAAAGTTTCCCCTTTTTCCATCTTTAGCGTCTCTAGTATTTCTAATTTCATAACTACTACAGTGGAAAATGTATGATGTCTAACTTATATCACATTTTCGTCATCCACAAGTATGGTGTCATACACTTAAATTATACTTGTATCGCTAAATATAGCCTCTAATGTTTATCTACGGCTCGTTCATGATAAATATAGCATCAATAATCTATTTTAGCATTCACGAAGATAAACACAACATTAAATAATTAATCACATCAATTAATAATTTAGGACATCCTATGAACAATAATTCCAACCCTTATCTAATTATTTCCTGCAATTAAATATTTAATTACAGCATGCATAAATAAATTTCAGCGAGTATAAAAGTATGTAGGAAACCATTTGGCATATCTCAAGGCAAGTAAATAATCAACACAACATAATTAAAATCATAATTGGCACAACAACAATATCTATGTTCTCTAATCTATGATCTCGACAATGTAATGAAATAAATGTCGCTACCAACCCAGGAGTACTTTGCTCGGCCGACCCTAACATCAATTACTCCTTGTAGGGCATTCGGTCATGCCCTCCTACTCAAGCACACCATGGTTCCTCTTCAAACAACACATAAAGCTCACTCTACACGTCGATTACCTAAGAAAGATATTTCCTAATTTAAATGTCCTCCTCCCCCACTCACCCGAGCCTAGCATTATGGAATTCACAATGCAGCCAGCCCTTAGGGGTTTAGGAAAATAATTTTTCCCCATCTTATAGGTTCTGCTTGATCCCTAGGGTGTTCATACACATGTTTTAATCAATTCTACATGTTCTAAGCACTCGAGGGTTTAGGGATAATTTTGGCATGACCTCACCTCTTTTTCCTCTATTTGGCCGGCCCCAATCATTCAAAAAAACATAGTGAAAACCTCAAGAAAACACATCAACAACATGAGGGAGGTTCAAGAACAAGAAACCACAAGATTCGTCAAAGAATCGACAAGAAAACCAAGCCAAGCACAAACACAAGGGTTCGGACAAGGGTCTACCCTACACCTATGGTTCAACCACTCACCTCTAATCGGAAGGGAAGAAGATGAGATGAAGACGATTCCGGTCACCAGTTACGACACCAAGCTCCGGCGCCGCCCTCTCTTTCACCCCCTCCTCTCTCCCACCTTGATGCGTGTGTGGCTCCTCTTGAGCCGTACGACGACGGGGATGGGGGTGGGGGGCTATATATTTTATTTTTATTTTTTTATGAAATTGCCCCTCTCACTTAATTGCCTCTAGCCGACTCAACCCGCATCCGAATCGAGCCCCGATTGAACCCGCGAACTCGGTTCTACCTTGACATGAACCCAACATCCAATTTAATTTATAATAGCACAAAAATTTGAGACTTGCAATTAATTGAATACCCGACCATACCTTCTAATTACGGTGATCTCACGACTCATCTCGGTGCATCCCCGAATCGGCTCGTTGAATCAAACAAAAATTCAAATTAGAAATTTTTGATTATTACAATTCATCCTCAACCAACCCTTACAGATCCCTCTTGAACTGGCCGTCTACTGCTACGACCCCAGCCCCACCGTCGACTTCTGCCCTGGCCTCAGCCTTGGTCCTATCTATCTGTGGTATTGCTCCCACTTCCACTCATTGCAGCATTAAAAGCCTACATCACACTAGCATCAAGAGAAAAAGAAAAAGAAACATCCAAGCAATTTAACATATAGTCAACAATTTAACCATAAAATACGTACAGCCGCTGGTGCATAGGTTTAGTCGTCAATCTTGTGACTAAGACATACCATATGTTGGCATGCTAGCAATGCCCCAAACAATACCTAATATCTTATTATCGTAGTCAAGACCTAACCCGCTCTCATACCACATTGTAACGCCCCAAACCCGGATGTCACCGACCAGAGTACTACGCGTACTCCGCAGCCTAACCCAACCCAAACAACTAGAACATACAACAAAACCAGTACAGTTTATAAAACTAACTCGGTTCATAGAAACACATAAATCAAGATAATTCCAAACCGAATAATCAAAACATTTGAAAGTAGCTGCAGTAGTTCAAATTATTTTCAAAATGAAACCAGTTTAATGAGTAAAAGTCCATCAACATCAATAGTGCGGAAATAAAGAAAACATAACCCAAGTCTACATGACTAAAAAAAATAATAGAAAACTCTCTACAGACTCGGGTAACCACCCAGACCACGACACGTCAAGAGATCCATTGTCCTTGCTGCATCCAGCCACACTACTCTAGCCCAGTACCTCTTTGATCCAGCTCTGAAGCTACAAAAATAAACACATAAAACAATAAGTCCAACTAGGACTTAGTAGGTGGTTCAATCCTCTATCCACCATGTCCAAGCAATATAAGTTCAATGAGTATAAATATAAACAGGTAAAATTACATAGCAATTCAAAGCATGCATATCAACCAATCTCAATCCATACGAGTCGGTCATTGAATAATATCTAGCGAGCTTCTCGCCTTGCCATTCCGGGTCGATCGTTAGTGTGGCTCGCTGACGAGCTTCCTGATCTTGGGACCATGCGGTCCAATAACCCTGGGACTATTCGGTCCTCTACAAGTCGGTCACTGAATCTTGCTCAATGAGCTTCGCGCCCATGCCACTCCGGGTCAGTTGTCAGTGTGGCTCACTGACTAGCTTCCCGGTCCAAAGAGAGTGTTGGTCTAAGGTTTTCTACCTTGGTCTCAATCTCGGTTTTGATGATAACAAACATGGAACTAATGTTTCATTGAGAATTATTTTCAGGTTCCATATTGGTTAGCGCTCAATATCCTCGATCAGAAATATCGGAGAAATCTAAAAATCGAAAGGACATTGCTTGACGCGTTCGGGTTCGTCGCGGAAATTTCTAGAAGTTCGATGTATGCACCAAAAATGTCTTGGACGAGTCTAGAGAACATATGGAAAGCTCTCCAAGTTGACGCACGCTGAAGGCCGGAACCCGAAAATGATGCGCGCAAGAAAAATACACAAGAATTCAGCCCTGCCCAGATTCGGTCGATTGACTGGTCGACCGGTAGAAGGCGAAAATAAGCAGAAGGCATTTTGGTTGACCGACTGATGCTTAGAATGGGCAGAATGACATTTTGGTCGACCGACGATCGACAGACAAGCGATCGGGCGTTGGCAACAATCAGAAATATGCCCGTTGACGAGCCTTGAGAGTTGGGGGGTTATAAATACCCATCCCAAACTCATTCCTAGCCCTATGTTGATGCTTATAAACCTCAAAGAGTGATCCTTAGCATATCCTAAGCTCCTTATTGATCAAATCCTTCAAACCTAGCTCTTTATCCCTCATCTTCAAGTGTTCTTCATTGGAGGGCTCTTCAAGGGTGCTAGGCTCAAGAAGAAGAGGTGTTCTCATTGTGATAAGTCCTCTTCACTCTCTTCTCTTGATAGATTTGTTTTTTATTTGTTTTACTTTGATTTACTTGTTTGTGTAAAAGACCTAGTGTGTGGTCTTGTGAGTAAGTGGTTACCTTGGTGTAGAAGGTGTAAACCCACTTGTGTAAACTAAGTTAGGAGTAGGTCTTAGGAATTGAGGAGGGAAAGCTCACTCGGTAGGAAGGTGGGATACTTCCGGGTGTGGAAGTGCCTTCGAGGTGAGTGTAGGGTCTTTCCGGTGTAAAGTTCTCGATTGTAAGCTACTCGTAATTTAGTGGATTTGGGTGTGAAATCCTAAGTGCGGTGCTTAGGTAGTGGAGTAGACATTGGGGCCAAACCACTATAAATCATTGTGTTAGCATTGATATATTATCTGTGTTAATTGTTTTATCATTAATCGCTTCCGCATTTAGTCGTACAATTGTGAATTTTCTAAGTAATCTAATAAACGATTAAAATTGAATTTAGGCAGAAAGATTTAGTTAACACACTATTCACCCCCCCTCTAGTGTGGCAATTTCAGTAACATTTGGTATCAGAGCGGGTCGTGGATTGAGATTTCACCATATCGTCTACATCTAGCCTTGATCCGAAGAATGGCACTAGTGTCGGTAGTATCTACACCCCCTAGGTTCGATGAATTGAACTTTGGTGTTTGGAAGTCTAGGATGTATACCTTCTTAAAGACTAGAGGTTTTGGTGTTTATAACATGTTGAAAATAGAATACATTGAACCTAAGGTTGACATGCATGATTATAGTGAACATGACAAGAAAATGTTTTAATGGAGATGCCATGAATTGCATATTTTGTGCTTTGCCAAATAATTAACATATTTGAAAAAGTCATGCATTGTTATACTGCTTTTGATTTATGGGCTTGTTTAAATATTTTATATGATTATGCCAAAACCGAAGAAATTGACACTTTTGATGAAGGTGGTGATGACAATGGTCACTCACCTACTACTAATCTTGGTTTTGATGCCCATAGTGCTTCTAGTCATAGAAGCAACTCTAAAAGCCGAAAGAGAAAGGTAATTTGCCACTTTTGCAAAGAAAAAGGGCATGTGAAGAAGTATTGCCCTACCATGAAAAACAAGGCAAAGAGGAGGTTAAATGCTTCCACATCATCCTACTCAAGTGAAGCATCCTCTTTTTCTTGACTATGAAGCTACTACAAAAGTTTGCCTCATGGATGCTAATGACGAGGTACACTCTTCTCCTTCTAGTCATGCTAATGATAATGATAATGCTAGCTCTACTAGTTCTCTTGACATATCATATAATGAGTTAGTAGATGAATACAAGAAAATGTATGCCTTGCTTGTTAAAAAGGATAATGAAAATAAAAGATTGAAGAAAGATAATATAAGGCTTAACACTACTAGAATTATCGTTGTCACCGATGACTTATGTCGTGGCTAAACCATCGGTGAAAACTATCACGGACAGGCTAGAGCCGTGGCAAAAAGCTGTCACTGATGTGCGTGTCTCAGATAAGTTGTGGCGGCCGACCTCTGCAGTCACAAGTAATCATCAGCGACAGCCGCGTGAGCTGTCGCTGATTTAAACATATTAGTGACGGACCTCGGCGGCTGTCGCTGATTTAAACAAATCAACTGCGGTTGTGAGCCATTGGTGATATTATTAGCAACTGTGATATTTGGTGCTGCCCAGGCCATCAACTATTTACGATACGCTTTCACCAATGGCGTACTGACGGGCAGCCATGGGTAAGCCGTTCTGAAGTTATATCCTGTAATTGAAAAAAATTAAAAATTTTAAAATTCTTATATATACAATGATATTATCAATCACAAATACAACTATACATTTTCAATCACAGATTGCAACCACAAAACCTCATACACATACATTTTCAACCAACCATACAAGTTTTACTTAAATATCATCAATCTAAGCCTCAAACCGGAGGCAAACAAGTATCAAAATATCATATATATACAACTATAAGTATATAAACAACTATATGCCTCAAATCGGAGGCAAACAAGTATCAAAATATGAAATATAAAGTATAAACATCTATATCAAGTATCTAAGTCTCAAACGAAAGCTAACAAGTATCAAAATATAATCAAAATACAATAAACCAATATCTCACGGCTGCGGTGGAGTCAACAGCGACTGGGTCGGGAGCATCGACTGGGTCGAGGAGGACGACGATTGCGACATCATCGGTAGAAGGCCCGAGTGAGATGCAATCTGAGTGAGGAGGGCCTGCATGTTCTACATCATCTGTCTCAACTTGTCATTCGTGCCCCCGTGCCGTCCCCCCCGAACATGCGGTTTCTCGACGTTATCCATAGACCTCCTTCCACTCAGGCGTGTCCCACCGCTCAACAGGCTGGTACCACACAGTTCCAAGAATCCACTCGAGGGCGTGTCCCCGAGTTTTCCCAATCTATATGGCCCCCAACTATCCCATCACGGTCTTACAGGCGTGATAAAGCAGCTCGTTGTAGCGAGCGTGGGCAATGCGCTCACACGCACTCTCCACAAAAGGTTTGTAGTCCTCCGGCTATGTATAATGAGCCTGCAAATAAATAAATTTATTATTACCGATCGATATTTAACATTAACATTAATTTAAAAAACATACTTAGCGAGAACTCTAGCCATAGTAAATCCATATGCTCAAGGGGAACGTGAGACAATGTAGGCCACGCCCCGTGCATAAACTTCCGAATCGTCCCCGCTATCGTGTGTGGGACGTCCTCCTGCTCATACATGCACCAAATATAGTATAATTTTATATTATGATATATTGAATTATAGATAAATTATAAGGAATAATTAATGCATCTACTTACCTTCTACCGCGCACACTAACCAATCTGCGCGACTCTCCCTCGGCTGGCGGAGGGAGAATTCTGTTAGGCCCTCGTGGTCTACATCTTGATGTCGACGGGTCTGGATCGATTGAAGGGATGGTGGCTAGATCAGTTGGGGGGATGGTGGACGGATCAGGTGGGGGAATGGTGGCTGGATCAGGTGGGGGAATGGTGGTCGAATCAGGTGGGGGAATGGTGGTCGAATCAGGTGGGGGAATGGTAGTCGAAGGTGGGGGGATGGTGAATATAGGGGTGGTAGGTGTGTAATACCCAAAAATCTTAACAATATTATTTTATTCTTGAGTGGGGGATTGTGGGCCCTAGTTAGCACGGATTGGCGGGAAGCTTCAGGATTAGACCCGGGAAGCATTTAATGTAGAAAAATTAAGGGAAACTTTATTTGTCTTATCTCTGTGATTTAGCATGCTAGGGTGATAGAGGTCTCGAGGTGAATTTGGCGGTGCAATCGGATCTCGAATCGGAGTTAGATCTGATGAGTTATGAGTTGTTTAAGTCGGATAGCTTAGGTAGGGGTATTTTGGTCATTTGGACCCAATCGGTATCTATAAATTAGACCCTGGGGTGTGCGGCCAGGGGTTTTTTGAGCTGCATGCCATCCGAGGCAAAGGAGAGAGGAGAGAGAGGGCACCGTTGAGGAGGAGCCACTGGAGCTGGATTTTCGCGAGTTCGTCAGTGTCAATCGGGGAAGATCCTGCGCATCTTTTTCTTCCGTTTTCACTCCGTCCAGTGAGTGAATTTAGACCTTCTTTTCTTCAATTCTTGATTCATGTCGCTGTTCTCATGTCTCGGGGTTTTTTGTTGATTTTTGACGCATTTTCTTGTATCAGATCGGAAGTAAAATCGTTGTTCTTCCTCTTATTGATTTAAATATATATATATATATATCTTTGTCTTGTGCAACCGCTGCCAGGAGACGGTGGGTCAGGCCGGCGATGGCGCCGCCGGCCGAGTTGTCGCCTGCCCAGGTGAGCGCCGTCGGGCGTGGCACGTGGCTGGACTAGGCAGACGCCCTAGCCACCTCCTTTGGGGCCGCCGCCGAGTGCCAGGCGGTGGCGAGCCGCTGTCGGGCGACAGGAGACCCGGCGGGGACCCCATCCGGTCGGACCCCGTCGGTGAGCGGCGGCAGCGGCGGTGGGTGAGGGAGGAGGAGATGAAGAGACCTAGGTGAGGAGATGAATGGAGGGTTGAGATTAATTTGGGTGAGAAGAAGGGCTGGATTGAATTGGGATTTGATCTTGTTTAGATGAAGAGTTGGGATTGCATCTGGTTAGATGTAAGGCTGTGATTGCATTACATAGATGAAAGGCCGTGATCGCATTTGGATAGATGTAAGGTTGTGATTACATCATGTTGATGGAGAGCTGTGATTGCATCTGGTTAAATGGAAGGCTGTGATTGCATCAGGATAGATGTAAGGTTGTGGATGCATCATGTTAGATGTAAGGCTGTGATTGCATCATATTAGATGGAAGGCTGTGATTACATCATATAGATGAAGGGCTGTGATTGCATTTGGTTAGATGTAAGGCTGTGATTGCATCATGTAGATAGAGAGATGTGATTGCATCTGATTAGATGTAAGGTTATGATTTCATTATGTAGATGGAGGGCTGTGATTGCATCTGATTAGATGTAAGGTTATGATTTCATCATGTAGATGGAGGGCTGTGATTGCATCTGATTAGATATAAGGTTATGATTTCATCATGTAGATGGATGGCTGTGATTGCATCTGATTAGATGTAAGGTTATGATTTCATCATGTAGATGGAGGGCGGTGATTGCATCTGGTTAGATGTAAGGCTGAGATTGCATCATGTTAAATAGAGGGCTGTGATTGCATTATATTAGATGATAGGCTGTGATGTGATTATGTTTAGATGAAGGGCTGAGATTTCATTACTGATTTATTGATTGTAACACAATTATATTCATTCATAACGATGATTTATTAAATAAATTAAGGCACTTCTTCTATTATTCTAAATAATTATTTGGAGGATTTTTAAAGTTAGCAAAAATATTCATGTTATATATGAATTTTCACCTAATCGGCGTTCCGGATTCATTGGTGAGGTCTGTTTCACCATCAAACCTTCGGATTTTGAAAACAGTAGCTGGGTGTCGCCTCATTTTGAGTGCCAAGCCGAAAAATCATATTTTATATATTTTCATGATTCGATCTGAGATGATTCATGGATATAGTATTTAATGAGGTGAATTTTATCCTAGATCAGTGGTTTCTATGACGAGTTATTTTATCATGTTCCAGTCCATTGATTTACAATTGGAGTTCCTTTTTGCACTGTTTTCGATCATGATACACATGCATCCTTTCTTACAGTGCTATAATTCTATTTTATGGTTGTTTATTTGTGTTGAGCATTCATGATTTATGAGCATTATTTCTACATATATATCTATATGTAGTTGTGATGTATGGCAGGAGGAGGTGGAGGATGAGGTATGCATTTGACATACCATTTATTACATGTTGATAGCACATCTTGTTTATACTTATATACTTGCGTGTGTGGTGTTGTGATGTGCTTGTTACATTTCCCGAAAGCCTCGCTGGTGAGGGGAGGGTATGCCCCAAAGAGACAACGTTGGCCTTATTTCAGAAGTCCGATTGGTAATGGGAGATCAAACCCCAAAGAGAGTCTGGAGACCCGAGCAGGTGAGGGGAACATATGCCCCAACAGGCTAGCTCGGAAGAGCCAGTGCTGGTGAGGGGAACATATGCCCCAACAGGCTAGCTCGGAAGAGCCAGTGCTTGTGAGGGGAGGGCATGCCCCAAATAGATGGCATTGAGCTGGGTGGTAGTTCGGCGGCCACCCATCTACCTACCCTATGTGGTTATGTGGGCCCGACGGGTCCGGGGAGCATGCATATGATTGAGGTGTTGCATTCATCCTATTTTATTGTTGTGGATATGTTTATACTTATTGATGGATGCTTATATTTATTGTTGTGGATATGAGTAGGATAGTGGATGTGTTACTGATGCTTGTTCTGTCATTTTTTAAAGATATTTAATACTTGTTGACGGATGTTGATTTCATGCATAGAGCTATGGGTATATTATTGCTGATTTCTTCTGACGTTGCTGTTACGTTATTTATATCAGCTATTTGTGTTTTTATGCATGATGATTGATTTGGTGAATTGAGGACTGATCTACTGACTAAGTCCTAGTTGGACTTACCCCCTCATTACTGTTGTTTTGCAGCACCTTAGATCAGAGAGGGCTGGGGTGCAGTAGCACGACTGGTGGCGGCAGGGCAGCGGGTCTCGTGACATGTCGTGATCGAGGAGGATACTTGAGTCATTTTAGTGTCTCCTTGAGTTGTTGAGTCATGTTGACTCAGGTTGTGGTTTTCGCATTTTATTTTTAATTAGGGAGTCTTGTTTATTTATTTGAACTCTTTTTTATAACTTGTTCAGTGTATTCATATTGAGTTTTGGTTTGGTCTGCTTCATGATGTCATGTCTATTCTTTTCAAAAAAATTCTCCCACTGTTGAGGTTATTGTTGTTGTGTTTGAGTTGGGTTAGACTTCGTGGCATATTCTGGTCGGTCATACCGGGTTTGGGGTGTGATAAGATGATAATCGTTGGGGGCTAGTCCTATGAGGAATGCCTCCTCAAGCACGCACTTCTCGAACCATAACTGTCAAATATGAATATAATTAGTATATATATAATAGATTAATAGATACATTTAATAATTGAAGATATATACTTCACATTTACAATTATTCGTCATCGTCGGTATCATCATCTGTGTAATACTCTTCTTGTTCTTCTATATCAGAATCTTCAAATTCTTCTTCTTCTTCTCCCTCATTATCATTTTGTCCATCTTACTCAAGACGGTTATCGTCGTCATCAACATATTCTACTTCCAATTAAACTAACTCTGTGTCATCATCCTCGAGTATTGGACTAACTCGCTCCACATCGGCATGATCCTCTTCTTGATAGAAGTTAACTGTTGGCTCATTCTCTCCAACCACCGGATCAATTTTTCCTCTGGCATTAGTCTTACAGACTACACGCCAATCTATCCTATCTTTCTTTTGAGACGGATACTACATATAATATACTTGTTCAGCTTGAGATGCCAATATAAATGGATCATTTGAAACCAATTTGATTTGTAATTAACCTCGACAAGTTTATACTTTGGATGAACTCTCATGCCCCTATCGCTTGTATCGAACCACTAACATTTAAAAAGGGCAACTGATTTCCATCCGAAAAATATCAATTCTATGACTTCTTCCAACAATCCATAAAAGTCAACATCACATTCAGCGTACGTTGTCTCTTTCATGCAGACACCGGCATTCATAGTCTTCTTTGTAGATGAATATTCAAGTGTGTGAACTTTATATCCATTAACAAAATAACCGTTATAACACTGTACAAGTCGTGTCGGTCCGCTAGCAAACTCAAAGATTTGGTTATCTATTTTGCCTTTGTGTTCTGTACAGTAAACTAGAAACCAATTAGGGAACTCATGATTGAGTAATCTCTCTAATTCCTCATCGCTATAAATTGAGTATTTTGTCACCATCTCGACGTCAAATATTTCAGTGAACTTTTTAATCTCTAGACAGTTTAGTAAAACATACATGTAGGTCAAATAGTACTCTTCGTCGTTTAAGAATTGAGACAAACGAGAACCCAAAGCACAACCAGGGTAACAAAAGATATTTAAACAACCATCCGTTGGTCGAGATCCCCCGTGTGATGGTCGAGCTCCCTCATCGTCATTACGTGGAAGACGATTAAGACTTGTCTTGATGGTTGGTTCAAAATAGAATGAGCAGAATGTTAAAATTTATTGAATACATATGCTTCTAATAAGGAACCTTCAATTGCAGCTGTGTTCTTTACTTTTTTTCTTCAGACGATTCATGATCTTTCAAATAAGTACATCCACCGGTTTTGAACGGGGCCACCAACTCGTGTCTCTGTCATGCCCCAACTCAGGGTCAAGTGACCGGCCATGGTATACATGCCTATACCCCGTAGCCTAACCCATGCACATGCGAACTCATAAAGAAAACAGAAGAACAACAACTTTTATCAATAAAAAGAACTAAAATATATTTTATTTCAAAACATCAAAGTTTTTAATAAATAGTTCAAGTGCGGAAATAAATGAACCAAAGAGTAACAGTTCTTTAACAAATAAAAACTGAATAAAAGACATGAATGTCCCCACGAGACTACAACTCCAACATCAAATCACAAGTGCATGACAAAAATACTACAGAATCGACTACGACCCCTAACTAGGACTGCTATGAGATCATGTGGCTCCTCTGCCCTCCAGCCTACCTCACCGGTCAGGCTTTGCAAAACAAAATCAAAACGACAACGAGTGAGTTCAAAGAACTCAATGAGCGATTCTACCAACCCCCACGAAATACCAAACACAAATATGATGCATACAGCAAAACTCTTGACTCAAGCAAGAGAGGTCACAAGGGAGTGACCAGCTAACAGGCCATCTAGCCACCACTGCCCGAAGGCAGCCAACACCCAAACAGTGAAGATCAACATGCCTAAGTCTACCATGCCCTAAGGCAACAAAACATACTAGGATAATCGGGTAGGCCTTCCGAACTTATCCTAATATAAAGAAACTCGGGAGCAATCAGGATTGGCCCATACGAACTTGCTCTACGAGACGCGTAGGAACAATCGAGAATCGCCCATCCAAACTTGCCCCTTTAAAATATCACAGGAATAATCAGAATTTTCCCGTCCAAACTTATTCCTTAAAAACATCTCGGGAATAATCGGAACAACATGGATTTGCCCGTCCGAACTTGTTCCAAAAATAACATAGGAATAATCGGGATTCACCCATCCAAACTTATTCTTTTAAATATAGAATATTGGGAACAATCGGGATTCGTCCATCCGAACTTGTTCCACAGGTTGGGAATTAGCCATCCAACCCTCCAGGCCTAGCCCGTGATCCGGCTCCTCAACGAGTCTCTTCTCCATTCATAAGGATATGGCGCAACATGACCTAAGTCAAGTCTCTCCTACGGTGTCTTAGGGGTGTCCTTATGGGGAAGCATCTCAACACTCCAATACCCGACCCCAACTCCTAGACCCGTAATGTCATAACCCGTGAGGCTTTATTTCATGCATAACTTATTTGTTGGTTTATAATAGATTATGCTGACCCCTTGCTCAATTGTAATTATGCAATTAAAATTTAGATCACCAAGATTAGGATTTTGTTTTAGGGTTTTATTTTAGCTTTCTGTTTAGCCCGAAACTGATGTATCTAACTCGAATCTAGTCTCCAGAGTGTATCCTATGTTTCCAAACTATGTGTTCAGGTCAAAACGATTGGTTACACGACTATATTCAGTAAACTATGCACATTATAAATAAGATTTCAAAATCAGCCCTGATTCATCAACACAGCATGAAGTTTTCAGCACAATTGAGTTTCAGCATAATAAGGAAATTAAATCCGAAAATTTACAGAATATACTCCCAAAGTTTCCATCACATCATATTCATAATCCTTGAAATAAATCTCACAAAACCATATTTATTAAGCAAGAACAACAAGCATCACCACCCTCTTTAACCAAGAACCAACCTTTATGTTCAAGAATTTAAATCAAGAACCCTCATGCCCTCAAGATCAAACTCATCTTTGAAACACATGATATATTTCCAAAAAAATCACAGATTTAATATCAAGCATGCATTTAAATTATAAGCTTCAAAATTGATGAACAAATTGAATCATAGAAAACAAGATAATCCACACCCTTCACTTAGGCATTTCATCGAACACTTGGAGGGCACCCCCTTTCTCCACCTTGGCCGGGCACCCCTAGGATCATCCTAGGGCTGCCGAGCCCCATAGGGGAAGGTTTAGGGCCTCCTCAAATATGACACACAAAAAGATCGGCGATAATTCGAGAGATCATCGGAAAACAAATCAAAATCATCATAGCCTTCAAGAACGGCTTCAAGAACTCGAAGAAACCCGAGAAGAAGGAGGGTAAAACCACTCACCTAAATAGGAATGATGATTAGAGGAAAAATCTCGATCGACGGCCTTCGGATCCCAGTACAACAAAAGTGATAATTAGAGATAACCAAATTTGTCTCTAAAAGTTAAATATTTGTCTCTATAACTTTTAGAGACAAATAAAATTGTTCGTCTCTAGAGCCCCCGTCCCTAAAAGTATTAGGGACCTATAATGTATTTGTCTCTACAAATATAATAGAGGCATATATATTTGCCTCTAATATATAAATACTATTAGAGGCACATAATATATTTGCCTCTAAAAATATTAATAGAGACATATATATATATTTGCCTCTAAAAATATTAATATAGGCATATACGTTTGCCTCTAAAAATATTAATAGAGGAATATATATTTGCCTCTAAAAATTTAATAGAGGCATATATATTTGCCTTTAGAAATATTAGTGGTGGCATTTATATTTGTCTCTAAGAATATTAATAGAGGCATTTATATTTACCTTTAATATACATACACGGTTAGAAGCATGTATCATATTTGCCTCTAAAATATTATTAGAGGCATATATATTTGTCCTTAATATATATAAATATCATTAAGGGCATATACAATTGCCTCTAGAAATATTAATAGAGGCATATATATTTGTCTCTAATAAAAGTAAATTTTATTGACTCTAAATTAAAAATTAGGCTAAATTGTTTCACATTATATTTAATTAATAGATAATTTAAATATTTAATTGCCTATAAAAATTATGTAGAGGCATTTAATTTTACTTAGAAAATAAATTAGGATAAGAGACAATATATTTTTAACTAAAAATATTATAATTAATAAAAAAAATATAATTACAACTTAAACAACCACATTTCACATATGTATAAGT
Organism: Canna indica; assembly: GCA_034359265.1. NCBI lineage: Eukaryota > Viridiplantae > Streptophyta > Magnoliopsida > Zingiberales > Cannaceae > Canna > Canna indica. The sequence goes on from CP136893.1 coordinate 45,589,546, forward strand.
TTTGTCACACCCCAACTGAGGGTAGTGTGACTGGCCAGGGCCTACATCCTATCCTGTAGCCTACTGTCTACACTAACATAAAGAAACCAGAACATGTCGACAAAAGAAATCTCAACACAGACTTTATTAAAAGTTTTCAAAGTTCACAATTTTATGTTTTCAAACCAAAGAATAAAACCTACATCAGAACAACTAAACGTCTCAAGAATCAAAGTTTTACAAACTTTATCCAAAATACAACTGTTAGTGCAGAAAAGTAAACAACTACTAGAAACACTAGACTATGACTCATGGACGCTGCTACGAGATATGACACCTCCTCCTGCCCACCAGCTACACCATGTCGACAGGTCACAATCACTGCTCATGCTCTGCAAAAACAAGAAAACAAACTGTGAGTCCACTTGGGACTCAGTGAGCGGTTCTAGCGAACCTCCACATAATCCTCAATTATTCATGCATGACATATAAGGCAACATAATGTATATTCAGGGAGGTAAGCTACTTTTAATGTGACTACTAACCCCATGGGTCATTCTATAAAAACCGAATATGTGAAAATTTGTCATCTCGGCCTATCAAGCCTCCGGCATCCGAACCTTGGGCCTACTTATGGTAATAAAAATCTTGGCTACAGCTGGCCCTACCATACAAGGTAGAATCATACTGGCCGTCGGCCACATCGTATCCAGATGTAAACAAGTAATCCCGGGCCACTAGTCTCCGGACACTATTTGGGGTAAGGATAGTTAGTCCCACCCAACTGGGGTCTGGCACCTAGCGGGTCCACTGGCGCACCTCAAGACCCAAACATTGGCCGAACTAAGCATTGGTCTTTTCCGACCTCCACGCTTCTCGGCGGACCATCTCAAGCACATCACACAATCAATGTCCTAGGGTTTCTTTATATACCTTTCGGGTCATTGCCCGTATCTGGCCCTAATCCGGGCTACAGGGTCAACAAATTAATGCTGCCCTTTCAAAATGTGTACGCCTAAGAGTTCTAGGTTTCCAAAATGTTTACTAGAAGTCCTAGAAGTTATATCATCTCCTAGCTAAGTTTTCATATGTGCTGAGCATCATGCAACGTCCTACATGTTATCTAACATTATACACTACCTTGGGTGAAGAATTCCATGTACCGACCTTGGAATTCCACCCATGAACATTTTAGGACAGCATGTGTAATCTAAAGAAAAGTAAGCATACTTTACAGCATCTACTATATATAGCCACAATATTCATACATAACAACTATACACTACCTTTAGAATTAAGCTCAATAAGAAATAATTTATCTAGCATGGCAAGGTAGCAATGAATTCAATAATGCATGAGATACTAAGCATGGTAAAATAATACATCATTTCAAAATTTAAAGATTTAATGAGCTAAGGATGGTCATTAAGCTAGCATTCCTACAATCTCATAAATCAATAAATTTACTTACTATGGTTGGTGTTCTTCCTAAGTATCATCATGCCTCTATAGTTTTAAAATTCTAACCATGGAAGTTTCCATCTAAAGCTCACCCTTTCCCTCCCCCTAGGCTTGACCGAGCCTTGAGCAAGGTGAACCTTGCTCAGCCATGCCTCTTAGGGTAGAAAAGGGAAAGAAGAATTTAGCTACGACCCTAACATGATGTGTACTCTTCAAAATATCTTTAGCTACTAGTATCTCATGAGGAGGCTTAGAATTCTTCAATACAACTTTACTTCCAATCTATTATTTAAATATAATTTAAAAACAAATTTAAAAACTGATATTAGTAACAATGTAGTTTAAGATAAGAAAAAACTATATTTAATGTCATATTTACCTCAATAGAAGGACGTACTCGTGTCTTTGCTCTCTTGGAATTAGAATTCTAAAGAAAATAAAGAATATATCATTTTACCAAAATATAATTACCTACTTAATAAATAAATTATTAAAAATAAAATTTGTTTAATAGCATAATCATGCAGCAAAAATATTTTAACTTATGTACCTTAATAAAATCATTTCCATCCTTTCTTCTTAAATATTGGCTCTGCAATATAGATTGAAAAATAATATCATTAAAGAACTTCCAATATATATATATATATACACTTTTATAACTTGAATGACAATAACCTTATGAGCTGGAATTGCGCGGATATGATGATGAGAAGTCGATGATAAAACATTCCTTCATGGTGATATTTCAGTAGCATTATGATCATGTATATCCTTATGTCATTAAAATGAAAAAATTAAATTAGATGAGAAGGAATAACTATGGAATATAAATAACATATACATTACCTCATTAAAATCCAATGGTACATTTGATTCTCCTATATGCTCAAGTGGTTGCTCCATGCTTGTTTGTCGCGCAGATTTAAGTAACTGTAGAAGTTCATTAACTTGAGTTTGTAACTCATTTTGCTTTGCTTCCATAGATTTTTATAATTCAATTTGTTTTTGCTCCATAGATTCTTTCAAATCCTTTTGTTTTTGCTCCATTTCTTGCATGCACTTTAAACTAAATGCACGCTCCTCTTCTAGTTCTTTCCTGGCTACTATAACTTCTCTCATGCATTGAGTTTTGCTAGGAAGTGGACCACATAAATTAGATAGCCTTGGGCCAAGGCCATATGTGCGCACCCATCCACATTTTTCTTGTCCCATAACTCGAGAGAAAATATCATCATCAAATGCACTCCTTGTAAAATTCTCTAGTTGTTCTTCCATAAGTTTTTCCATTTGTGCCTATTTAAAAAATTATCAACAATAACTTTTATAAAAAAATGAATTAATAAAAAATGAATATTAAATTAAAACTAACTGATGAATAATATCATGTTATAATGATTAATTTTCTAAGGCATAATTGTGTTTCTCGAGAAATCATCCACGGGCTTTTCATTTCTTTTATGTGTTGCAATAAACATTTTAGCTCGAGTTGGCTCTTTACTATTTTTTGCTTGCTGTCAAACCAAAATTATAAACATTACATGAAATTAAAAAAATTATATAAACAATACTAGAATGTGAATATCAATTACCATTTCTTCACGAATTCTTGCAAAATTTTTCGTACCAAAACAATGCACTGTTTTTAGCATAGCTCGAATTGCCTTATTTGTAGCACTACGTGCAATTATAAAATTTTATTAAATAAATTTAAAATTAATAAATCTATATTAAGTAAAAGATATTTTGAAGATTGCATCTATTCATATTAAATTTTTTGAAATATCTATACCCGTCCTTTTGATGATCTCCAATAGTCAATTAAAGCCTTCCAATCTTCACTACTAATCCTTTCATCATTTGTAGCCATAAGTTGATCATTTGTTAAGTTAGCATCAAAGTAATTATTCTTTAAATTATTCCTAAAAGCCTTCCATTTCTTTGCAAGCGATTCCATTGTCCAAGCATACAAAGTTTCATCTACATCAAATTTTTTCTGCATTAAAATATAAATACTTTAGTAAATATAATCATGTATAATTAAATAACTAATTCAAAATTTGAAACTTTATTAACTTTACAAGTGCAAAAGATCTAGCTTTTTTGATTTTGGCACATTTCTCCAATCAACGTACTTCAGTGGAATAAATCCACTTCTGGCTACCATTCCAAGAAAGCTTGTAAAGTATGATGGATTAGGACCAGGACCAATAGGTTGACCATATTCATTAAAATCGACATGAATGAGCTCCCCCGGTGGATTGTTCCATACATTATGCATTATTGTGTAACCTCGTCCCTTTTTCTTAGCCACATTTCCTTTTTCAAAATGAACAAAATAATTTTTAAAGAAGTAAAAAATGTAAGTATAACCATGATAAACTCTAAAAGCATATCTGACTCGTGTACATCTTGTAGCTCAACGTTGTCTGACTCGTTTGAGCTTGCACTATCTGACTCGTTTGAACTTGATTCAGAACCAATTTTTGTTGTAAATGTTGGTGGTTGTAATAGTTGTCTAAAGCCTGATCGAGATCGTCGTGCAACATTTGGCCAAATTCCTTCAATATTCAATCGATTTTCTTTTCCAAACATGTCAGTTCTAATATAATAAAATATATTTATTATACATATATAATCATACAATTCAAACGAGTAATTAGAACAAAGAGTCTGAAATATGGATAATTGCAAAAATTATAAATATACAAACAATAGTATAAATAATCAATGTCATAATGAGGAATTTGAATAATTAATTTCTATGAAAAAGATATGAACATTAAATAAAATGAACAATATAACAGATACTTCCTCACTAAGTTCCAACAAGTGTAAACTTTGCAAAGTTTAATAAAGTGAACAAAAAGAACATCATCCTTCAATCATCACTAGAATCAAAATCATCTTCATTTCTATTTGGCTTTGTTTGACTAAATTGTAAAGGTGACTCAATACTGGTTCCTTGAATATCCTCCCTTCTCCAATCTACAACATCTTCATCATTGCTTCCTACCATTTCGACTAAATTCCTCTCTATATATATTTCAGTATCATCTGTAGAAGTCTCTCCTTGCATATCAAAAAAATCTCTAAGTTTTGTTATTACAATTGAATGTCAATCTCTTTGTTGTGGATCTTGAATATAAAAAACTTGTTGCACTTGAGATGCTAGGACAAAAGGTTCGTTAGAAATTTGTTGTCCATAACCTTGAAGATATTTAAAGTTTACAAGGGTGAAACCGAATTCATCTTGTTTAATTCCTCTACCTTTAGCTCGGACATCTACCCAATCACATTTGAATAATATGAATGTCAATTGATCATAGTAGTTGACTTCAATGATATCTGTCAACTTTCCATAATATGTAATATCTTCATTAATAGGATTTTTATCTTTTGCACTTGAAAAACTTGATGTCCTCGCAGTCACAATAACACCACTATTTTGAGTTTTTTTTTTCGTTCATCACGAGATTTAGTATGAAATCTAAATCCATTTATAACAAAACCATCATTTCGTTTTGCCATTTTACTAGGGCCATTAGCTAGCTATCTAATTTCCTCTTCTACAATTTCCTGATTGATTTCATGTTGTTGCTATACCTGTGTTAAAATAAATTTTGTAATTAGTAGTCTAAAATTTTAATTTCAACAATAAAAATGACCATGCTACAGTAACTATCATTACTTACATAAGGCTGAAATCATTTGTCAAATGTTTGGCTGTGTATACGTTCTATTACCATTGGTCTTGCACGATGATTACTAGCCTTGATAACATTTTTATGTTTTTTGCATATATATATATATATATATATATAAATTAATAATTCATATTAAAAAAAATTATAAAAGATTATATTTCTTACTTAAGATATGGAATAGTTTGCTCATGGTTGAATAGAATATATCGATGTGCTTGTGTCTAAGTAATGTTATCTAGCATGAAACTTTCAACCTTGCCTATAGCACGACCTACTTTCAATGATGTGAGTGATTGATCTTGTGAATCATGATGAATAATATCATAAAAGAGATTAAAAATATTAGTTTTAACTAAATTATTTTGTAAATAAAGTCATAAAAATTCTAACAAATACCTTTCAATTGGATACATCCAACGATATTGCACTGGACCACTATTCTAGTCTCATTTGCCAAGTGAATAGGCAAATGCATCATAATATCAAAAAATGAAAGTGGAAATATCCTTTCCGATTTGCAAAGTATTAAAATAACTTGACGTTCTAATCGTTGAAGATCTTCTGGTTTAAGAGATTTGCAACATAGTTCTCTAAAAAATTTACCGAACTCAGTAAGTACTAAACTAACTTTCTTAGGCAAAACTTTCCTGACAGCCAAAGAAAGTAATTGTTGTAAAATGACATGACAATCATGTCTTTTTAGCCCTAAAATTTTATGCTCCTTCATTGAGACACATCGAGAAACATTTGAAGCATATGTCACGCCCCAACACAGGGTACGCGTGACCGGCCAGGGTACGTGCCAGTACCCCGAAGCCTACCATATGCACTGACCAATGACTCATAAAATACAACCATACCGACGTGAAAATCGTAAACAAAAACAACAGTACCAAACTTTATTAGTTATTGAAAATAGTTCAACCAAACCAAGTTCGAAAACATCACAAAGTTTTTAATAAATATCTAAAGCTTTGCAAAGAAACATCTCCATGATTTACAAAACCAACTCAGTGCATACACAAGACTCTACTCAACTACGACTACGACTATAAGCTGCTAGCTACGAGATCTGCACCCACGTCTGCTCTCCTGCGCGCCATGCCACTAAGTCGTACCTCACTGGTCGGGCTCTGCAAAACAACAATAAATAAACCGTGAGTTCACGAGGAACTCAGTGAGCGGTTCTATCGAACCTCCACTTAAAACCTCGACAAGATAACATATACAAGGTATGATATGAATAAGGAACTAAAATATGATCACACCACATAAGTTAATCAGTTTGCCAAGACAAAAGAATGGATGAACCGGCCTCTCGGGCCCTTATCCATTTCACAAGCTCGGCCGCTAATGGCCTAAAAATTATAGATGGAAGGTTCGGTTCTTCCTTCTACATAACCAGGCCAGTCGGCCTACCCAAAACCAGACCACTCGGGTCTAACACCTAGCGGGCTCGCTGGTGCAATCTCAAGACCCTATAAACCGCTGAGTCGTGTGGTAGCCGTTCGGCTAATGACACTCCTCAGTAGACCATCTCAACCACAACCAGAACCAAGTTATGCAAGTTTTGCTTTTCGGGCGTTGACCATGTCCGACCCTCCCCCTCGGGTCGCACTACTAGGATATTGATATCCGCTGACTATCCCTAGGTGTAGAACCTATTAAGTGTACTTTGTCTCTAGGTTAAATGTCACCGCTAGGTACCAAAACCATTCTTTCTAGAGTTGTTAGAATTTACTGACTATAGATAAATGCTCAATCTACTATTGTCAATGACACTTGCCAAAAATAATTAGGAACGACAGTTACCATGTGAAAGCTGAATTAAGGGGAATAAATTCCATTAATTAAACCGATAAGGAACATGCAATATACATAGCAATGATTGAACATAATATCTGAAAATTTATGAAACCTTTCCTTTAATTCATATGCCATAACAAACCTATCCATGTATGCATTAGTAAGAACATTTTCATAACCATGAGAATATAGATCTATAGTTACTAACCAGTCCTAAGATGAACAACAATCATATAATATAATTTCAACCTATTTCTAAGCATGTAGGTGTGAATCAAGACAACATAACATGAAACCTAGCATAGTAATCCAAACAGTCCTGTCTTTTCCTCCATTGCCCTTGCTCGGCCGACTCAAGCAAGGTAATACCTTGCTCGGCCGAGTCCTCTAGAAAAAGTGGGCATGTTTGCGACAACAACGCAAACATCAATCCGAAGATCTAAAATATAACAAACATAAACGATCCATGAGTTGCAAGACGATCGAGGAAATTGGGAAAAAATTTAGCATGACCTTTCCCCTTTTTCCTCTTCTTGTCCAACCCATAAAATACAAATAAACCACGATTTAAAACATTAGATCATAGGTACATCAATCGCTTAGAGTCCAGCACGAGAAAACACGACGATAGATAAGAAACTCGCGAAAGAACCCGATTTCAAAACTCCTAGGGTCGTCACCCGCCTCCCTTCACAATCACACTAACCACTCACCTTGATCGGATCACAAGGTAACCTCGATGAAGACGAGCTCTGATTTCCTCAAGCGTCGATGCGAACTCGGCGCCGACAAGATCCCTCTCGCTCCCCCCTTCCTCTTGGGCTGCATGCGTCTTTCTTCTTGAGCCGCACGGCTGGCTTGGGTGAGGGGTTTTATCCCCCTCATCACTTGACTAAAATGCCCCGTACAACTTACTTACCTCCTCATCCGACTCCACCTAATCCAGATCGAGTTCTGACTCGATCCGCGAACCTAATCTCAACCCAACTTGAGTCAACCAATATTTGGTTGTGATTTAAATTAATTTTACCTGCTATTCGAGGCGATCACGCGACTCGACCCGGCTAGCTCCTGACTCGATGGGCTACACCATGAAAAAATTTATATTAGGAAATCTCGGGTATTACAACCGTCCCCCCTTAAGGGAAATTCATCCTCGAATTTTGTAGATTCATACGGACTTACTAGTTCTTCGAACATGGAAGGGTAACATTCCCTCATGTCCTACTCTACTTCCCAGGTAGCTTCCTACCCGGTGTGTTGCTCCCGCCTAACTTTTACCAAGGGAATTTCCTTGGATCTCAGTTTTCTGATATGTCGGTCAAGTACCTCCACTGGCCTCTCCTCATATGAGACCGCCGTGTCCACCTCAACTGCAGTCGGCTCAATCACATGGGACTCATCCCTAACATCTCCGGAGCATTGACACATGGAAAACTAGGTGATCTCTGCTCAGGCTAGGAGGCAAAGCCAGCTCATAAGCCACTACGCCTCTTCGCATGAGAATAGGGAAAGGCCCAATGAACCTGGGGCTCAACTTTCCCTTCTTCCCAAACCGAACTACCCCTTTCATGGGGGAAACCTTTAGGAACACCAAGTTGCCCTCTGCAAACTCCAACTCTCTGGCTTTCTGATCGGCATATATTTTCTGGCGACTCTCAGCTGCCAACAACCTTTCCTTTATCAGCTGTACCTTCTTCACTGCCACTTCGATCAAGTCAAGACCTACCATGAGAGTCTCTCCAGTCTCAAACCAACCCACAGGAGACCTACACCGCCGCCCATATAATGCCTCGAAGGGAGCCATGCCAATGCTACTGTGATAGCTATTGTTGTAGGCGAACTCAATCAACAGCAGGTGTTTCTCCCAACCACCTGCTAGGTCCAAAACGCAGGCCCTCAGCATATCTTCCAAAGTTTGGATAGTTCTCTCAGACTGTCTGTCTGTCTGCAGATGGAAAGTCGTGCTGAAACGCACTTGAGTGCCCAAGGCTTCTTGAAAGGACTGCCAAAACTGGGTAGCTAGATCTGATATGATCATCACTGGGGTACCGTGATAAGCCACAATCCTGTCTAGAAATAGTCGGGCGCACTGCTCCGCAGAAAAGGTCATTTTCACTGGAATGAAGTATGCGGTCTTGGTTAACCAATGCACTACCACCCAAATAGAATCAAAACTTCCCCTTGACTTAGGCAACCCGGTCACTAGTTCCATGGTGATTTTCTCCCACTTCCACTCGGGGACCTCGAGGTTCTGTAGTAGTCCCGCGAGCTTCAGGTGTTCGGTCTTCACCTGCTGGTAGACCAGACATTTGGATACAAACTCTACTATCTCTCTCTTCATGCCCTTCCATTAGTAGTGCTGCCTTAAGTCTCGATACATTTTGGTGGCTCCCGGGTGCATCGTATACGTGGAACGATGACCCAATTCCAAAACCTTTTGGCGAACCTCTGCCATATCAAGCACTATGATCCGGTCTCTGAACCTTAGAACACCCTCTGAGTTGACCCTGAATCCATCATCAGCGTCACCTCTGCATACCAGATCCCTTGTTAGAGAACAAAATGTGTCCTCCTCCTGCGCGGCACGCAACATGTCCACCAAGGTGGACTATACCCGCAGGTGCGCCACCAGGGTCCCCAATGTTGACACAGTCAAGGTTGCTCCTCCTTCCAGGCACATCGCTAACTCTCGAGCTAGGGGCATTCTTCTGATTTCCAAATGAGCCAAACTGCCCATGGATTTTTTGCTCAAAGCATCTACTACCACATTGGCTTTCCCCGGATGATACATAATAGTGCAGTCATAGTCCTTCAGGAGCTCCAGCCACTTTCTTTGCCAAAGGTTCAGCTCTTTTTGAGTAAGCAAGTACTAGAGGCTCTTGTGATTTGTATAAATTTCATAAGTCTCTCTGTACAGGTAATGACACTAGAGGTTTAGTGCAAAAACTACTACTGCCAGCTCTAGATCGTGCGTCGGGTAGTTCTTTTCATGAACCTTCAGCTGGCGTCCGGACGCATAGGCTGTGACTCTACCAAACTACATCAGAACGCGGCCCAGGCCAACCCGAGAGGCATCACAGTAGACCACAAACCCTCCTGAGCTGGAAGGTACGACCAACACGGGTGCCGACGTCAAGCATTCCTTGAGCTTCTGAAAGCTCGCCTCACACTTGTCGTCCCAAACAAATCTGACCTTTTTCTGAGTTAATCGAGTCAAAGAGGCTGTAATCCTGGAGAAGTCCTCTACGAACTTCCGATAGTACCCGGCCAACCCAAGAAAGATGCGGATCTCAGTCAAGCTGGTTGGCCGCCTCCAATTCTTCACCGCCTCCACCTTTGCAGGGTCTACCCTTATCCCATCCTTGGACACTACATGGCCCAGGAACCCTATGCTTTCTAACTAGAATTTAGACTTGGAAAATTTAGTGAACAACCGGTGCTCTTTGAGGGCTTCCAGGACCCTCCTCAAGTGCTCGGAGTGCTCCTCCTCAGTCTTGGAGTATACCAAGATGTCGTCAATGAAGACGATCACAAAACTATCCAGGTACTACTTAAATACCCTATTCATCAGGTCCATGAAAGCAGCAGGTGCATTGGTTAGACGAAAAGACATCACTAGGAACTCGTAATGGCCATAGCGAGTCCTAAAGGCAGTCTTAGGCACATCGTAGTATCGGATTCTCAGTTGATGGTATTCGGACCTTAAGTCTATCTTCGAAAACCATCGTGCCCCCTGCAGTTGGTCAAACAAATCGTCTATCCTCGGCAGTGGGTAACGATTCTTAGTTGTCATTTTATTCAGCTGCCTATAGTCGATGCACATGCGCATCGACCCATCCTTCTTCTTTACGAAGAGCACCAGATCACCCCATGGTGACACGCTCGGCTGGATGAAACCCAGGTCCAGCATTTCTTGCAGCTGCACATTTAGCTCCCTGAGTTTGGCCGGCGCCATCCTATAGGGTGGGATGGAGATTGGCTTCACTCCGGGATGCAAATCACACTAACCACTCGCGAAACTCGCGACAAGAAACTCGCAAAAGAACCCGATTTCAAAACTCCTAGGGTCGTCACCCGCCTCCCTTCACAATCACACTAACCACTCACCTTGATCAGATCACAAGGTAACCTCGATGAAGACGAGCTCCGATTTCCTCAAGCGTCGAAGCGAACTCGGCGCCGACAAGGTCCCTCTCGCTCCCCCCTTCCTCTTGGGCTGCGTGCAGCTCTCTTCTTGGGCCGCATGACTAGCTTGGGTGAGGGGTTTTATCCCCCTCATCACTTGACTAAAATGCCCCCTACCACTTACTTACCTCCTCATCCGACTCCACCTAACCCACATCGAGTTCTGACTCGATCCGCGAACCCAATCTCAACCCAACTTGAGTCAACCAATAATTGGTTATGATTTAAATTAATTTTACCTGCTATTCGAGGTGATCACGCGACTCGACCCGGCTAGCTCCCGACTCGATGGGTTGTACCACAAAAAATTTTATATTAGGAAACCCCGAGTATTACAGCATACCCATTTGTAAACTTGACATATTTTAACACCTTACATAGAGTACTCTTCTCATCTGTAGTCACTGTAAAGCACGCAGGAGGCATGTACATTTTGTTACCTCCAACACTAATCGGATGATGTGCATTTCTTATATCCATATCTTGTAGATCATTACGTGACTTTATATTATCTTTAGATTTTCCATCAAGATCTAACAATGTACCAAGCAAGCTGTCGCAAATGTTTTTCTCTATGTGCATGGCATCCAAGTTATGTCGCAGTAAAAGACTTTTCCAATAAGGTAGCTGAAAGAAAATATTTCTTTTTGTCCAATTATTTGGCAAAGAGCTATCAACACGTTTTCTCTTACCACCTTTTTGGTTATGCTTTCCAAAAATGACATTTATATGCTCTATTTGATTGAATATTTCATAACCAGATAATGTCAAAGGCGGATTTCAAAATTCCAAAGTACCATCAAACGATGTTATATCAAAACGAAATTGATGACCCTGCTCCAAAAATCGTCGATGACCCATATAGCATATCTTTCTGTTTTTTGTCAAATAGTAAGAACAAGTGTCTTTGTTACTTGAAGGACAAGCCAAATGACCCTTAGTGCTCCAACCTAACAAATTTGCATAGTCGGGAAAATCACTTGTCGTCCAAAGTAATGTTGCACGCATGCAAAAAATCTCACAATGTGGAACATCATAAGTGTCGACGCCTATCCATATCTCTTTCAAAGGTAAGTGGCGTAAAACTTTTACTAGAATTTTTCCAACAGTTTTCGATGTAGTAATTGCATCACCATTAGATTCATTTTCAACCTCCTTCCATCTAGAACTACCACATATATCACATACTAATTTCTGCATTATGTTTCCAAAATAGCATACAGTCATTAGGACATGCATCTATTTTTTGATATCTAAGACCCAATTCACCAATTATCTTTTTAACATCATAGAAGGATTCTGGAAGTGACTCTCCTGGACGAAATGCTTTTTTTAATAACTTCAATAAGGAGCTAAATGATTTATCAGTCCATCCACCAATGCACTTTAAATGATAAAGCTGGACTATGAATGATAGCTTCGAAAAACTTTTGCATCCCGGATACAGTTCTCGATTTGCATCTTCAACTAACTTATAAAACTTTGTTGCTTCTTCATTTGTAGTAGTATCTTTACTTGAATGATCAATCAACCCATTATCTAGAGTATCTAGATTGGGTATTGGAAACATATCATGTAACATATCATGCTTATTATCATGCATATTATCTGGTACGTGTATGTCTTGCTAATCTCTTTAGCAGATGTTATTTCTCCATGCAATATCCAATCTCTATAACCTCTCAAAAATCCATCACATATTAAGTGTTCTTGAACAATTTCTCAATTCTTCCACATGCAATTGCAACAATTATTGCATGGGCATAAGATCAATCCTCTTCTAGTTGTATTAGAAAATGCAAAATCATGAAATCGATCAACACCGTGAATGTATTTATCACTTGCTCTATTCTATGAAGGTCAATCCAACTTTTATCCATGAAGTGGTATATATGATTTATTTTATGTCAATAAAATCAATATATAAATAGTTACTATCCATTAATACATAGATGAAGTAGGAGTATGCATTCAATTAATAAATGTGTTGAAGTTTGCATTCTCAATTAGATATATGAAAACCCTTAAGAATGAAGCAGGAGGTGTACATATAAATGTGTTTCCATTCACTAAATAAATGCAAAGAGCTTGCAAAAAATCATTATTGGTATCATACTATTCCATTCCGATCATACTAGAAGGTGGTCTTAAAAAGAAACAAGAAAAAAATACAATTTTGGACACAAGAAGCTTACAGGCTCATACAAGAATCTTACAGGCTCATACAAGCTTGGACAGAATAAAATCATAAAAATAACAACTATGAATTACTCAAATTTAAAAAGTACCTTGTGTTAGATTAATTTTAATAGTCTGATATAGACCAACACATATCAATAGACGTGCATATTAATAGTCTGATATGGACCAACACATATCACTATAAAATAAACGGCCAAGATCTTAAGTGATCTAATTATATTTATTTATGGGCCCACAACATCTCAATATTATATGGGATTTAATTGTACAGATATCATTTGGGGTAATTATTAATTTTATGATGGGCAAAATAGTAATTACCACTACCTCAGGTTTTTGTTATAAATAGAGGGGTTATGGTCCTTGGGTCATGCACTTGATTCCAGTTTCTGAAGCCCCATTATTCAAAGACGACTAGTGAATGGTGCATAGACTTGGAAGGCTGCCCCCATCTCCTAATCTAAGCAATGGATTCAGGTACGCTTCTGCATCTAGTTATTCTTAATGATTTAGAATGTTTGATCTTGGCGTTTAAGGTATAATTTTCTATTTGGAAAATTCTTTCAATTGGTATCAGAGCTGTACATGTTGAATCATTGAGAATTTTTGAATCTGCTTTGGAATTCATCTACTGTTTATGATTCCTGTACATGGTTCCGGAACTGTTAGTGTTTATTGTTATTTTCATTCGATTTGAAGAAATTTTTTACTGTTCTTAAACATGATTCAAGTTTTCTTTACTGTTTGAGTATAGTAGATAATGAGTCTTAAATAAATAAATATCGGGCTACCAATGGAGGCAGTCTTCTTCTCTCTCTAGTGCTTGTCGTCAAATAGCCTTTGGCGTCGCTCCACGATCAAAGAGGGGTTTGGGTCATTTTTTTTGTCTCGGCTTCCTCCTGGTTTGTGGTCACTGTTGCCGAAGGAGTCCTCGGTTGACCGAAATCGAAGCCGCATGCTGATCTCGATCGCGGAGGAGAAGGCGACTTTGGGTGACAACCGCTGGATGTGCGCCGCTGCAGCCTCCTCAATGTCGATCGACGCCAGCACATTCGTTGCCGATGCATCAGGATGGTCGGCGAAATCGTGGCTGATCTTGTCACCTGGGAGAAGGTTGCGGCGTGGGAGAGGTGGTGAGGAGGCGGCTGGATCGTGCAAGGAGAGGAATAGTTAAGGTTTAATTGGGATTAGGGTTTATTAAATTAGGGTTTGTAATCGGGTCAGATCCGGGTTTAATTGTTTAAACCCGATCCATTTACTCAAGCCAAATGGGTCGGATCCGAGTTAAAATAACAAATCCGGATCCATTATGATCAAAACCCAACCCAATAAATATTAAATTAAAAACCCAACCCAAATTATATCCTTCAAAGCAAGTACACAGATAAGTGCTAATAAGGTACTTGTGCTCGCCATGCTTAAAAAATTCAGAACAAATTAAAAGCAATTGGGAGTGGAAAGAAAAGGATACCTTGCCACAAAAATCCATTCATACACTCAAGGAATAGTAACAAAACAATTCTAAGAGAAGTATATGACAGTTTCCACTGGCAAAAGGTTGAAGACAGAATGAATCAGAGAGGAAAAGGAAAAGAGGGTGTCATGGCATCTAGAAATTTGAAAATCCAAGATAACAATGCTACATATTAAGTGGCATACATGGCAAGTTTCAATCTTTCAAACATAATTATTGAACAAAATATGGGCAGGAAAAATATCATAAAAAACTATTAGTAACATCTACAATAAATGGATCAAGATCGATTATACAAGACAACCACATCAGATGATGCGTAATAAATCAGGATGACTTTGATCATCCAATATACCAACAATATGGGACAACTAATTGTAGGAAACTATTATCAAGCTGCTTCTGTACATAAGGATAGAAATTGACAACTCACTCAAGTGTAAAAGTCCTCCTCTTTTCTAATACTAGACATGCACAGCAAGTGAGCATCCAATAAACTTACACCTATTGACATTTAACCAATTATTTATTTTTTTCTTCTCTATACATGCAAGTCAAACTAAGAAGAATGATTTGTGATTTACTTACAAGTTTGTAGTATAACCTAGCATTCCATGAGAATGTAAAGAATGCAACTGCCACTAAACTATCACGTCCAGCTCCAGGAGTCATGTGGCAATAAATTATGCTTGTGAACATCCTAAATTCAAAAAAGTAATAGAAGGTGAAAAACCTTCATCTTACCATTTAGTATGATTAAGTAGATTTACTTATACATACATGTCTACAGAACCACAAGCGAGTATTGTTAATAGTAATAAAATAGGAAACAAGATCATCAAAACTGCTATGCTATTTCTCCAGTTCTATGTGGTTTCTTGTCTTAGAAAAACAATATTACGTTCGTACTTTAGTATCTTCTGATGTTGATCACGATTAATTATGGAACAGGGCTAGCTTATTTCCAAAAGCTTGAAATGATGAAATCAATTAACTCTAGATAGATAGTCAAGGCATCAAATTGATATGGTAATATAAAGAACTCTCAAGGAAGATAGAGAGAAATCCATCAATATTTCTCAACATTGTTCTCATTTCTAAGCACATATAAGTTGTACATAGAGTTAAAACCAGAAAAGGTCACAACTAAAGTATCAAATTTCCGACAGGGTATAACAGAATATATGCATATTTGTCTCAAAGACTTAAATTACAAATAAGACAATGAAGGCAACCCTTACTAAACACCCGCAACATCGAGCATAAGAACATAGCAACAAGAATAATTAAGATTCATGTTTGTAGTATAAGAAATATTATTTCTCACCGGCAGACCATGTAATGTTTAAAGAGGCTTTCAGGGTAAGAATAAAGCAGAGGCCCTATGAATAATAATAATAATACTATGAACTTCTCTAAAGCACATCTTGTTGAAACCAATGAAGGAAAAACAGATAAATCATCATAGTTCCCCAAAGAAGTAGAGATTAAAACATACTCTAGGAGTTAGGACAACCTAAAAACATTTTCCAACATTGGTGATATATATAGCGCAAAACTAGTCAACAAAACTATGAACAAAGGTAATTTCTAGGAAGAACTTTAAAAATTATATCTCAAATAGCAACATGATGATATATTACAACCGGTAATTTTTAGGAATAACTTAATAGGAAGAACATAAATTATATCTATTAAAGTAACAGAGAAATAGCTAGGCTTCCTTTAAACCGGTGTTTAAAGGGACTCAAACATGTTTCAGTTTTTGCATCAAATAACAGGGAATGGGCAAATTCAACAAATAACAAATTATTATTCAAAACTGAACAAAAGATAAATAGTTCGATGAGAGAGACTTGAAGAAAATGGAATCTATCACCAATGAAAAACATTATCCCCCCATAGCATATGTAAATCTACTTAGGAAAATAGAAAATTTGCAAAAGAAAAAATGAAAATGAAAAACATTATCCCGCCACTATGAGTAGATTATTCATGGCATCATCAAGCTTAACTGCTTAAGACAAAAATAAAAATAAAATGGCAGACCATGCGCCTGATACCATGCCAACTTATGAATTCACAAAAGAATACAACTAATGTAACGATTCAAAGATCACATACTTGGATGCAACGAGCAGGATTGGTGAAATGGTAGTGAAAAATCATAGCTGCTTGCTAAAACTACAAAAAATTACGGTATTTGTTAATTTTTTTGGTTGGGCACGACGAGAGATGGTTAGAATTGTGGCGATTGCGACTGCGGCGATGGACAACGACTACAGGGATGCGACCAACTAGAGATAGGGCTTCGAAGATCCGTGATTCTCCACAAAGGCATTGAGCAATAAATTAGAGAAGGGAGAGTATATTATGAACCTGTTGCTTCTGGTTGCGACTGGATGAGGGATGGTTGGTACTGTGACTGCGGCGACGAACGACTGCTGGAGGTAGGGTGTAGTCGCAGGCCGAAGATAGGCGCAGAGATGAGGGATGATTGGTCCCGTGACTATGGCGACGAACGATGGGTGGACCGCGTAGACGCAGGCCGGAGATAGGGCGCGGAGAAGGTGCGTGAGAGGGGCTGCGGGTGTCGCGCGATATTAACTTGGTTTAGAGTAGAAAGGCGCGCATCTGAAATAAAACGAGGGAGAAGGGGAAAATTTCAGAGATAAAGCCGCCTGTAGAGAATTATCTAATTAATTTTTTTTTTAAAATTTTTATATGATTAAGTGATAATGATGATAGAATGACAGACTAATTATATCTATAAAATTAGAATTAAAGACAATTTTTTTTTATTGTATCTAAATCTTATATTTAGAGACAAATAGTTATATGTTTCTAAATAATGGCCACTAATAGAGGCTTTGGTTGTAGTGTCCGGCTCCAAGAGGTGGCGGCTCGGCTCCACCAAGGGGGAAGAGGGGGCGGTAGCTACTCCTCAAGCCGATGGTTCCAAGAAGAAAACAAGGAGGTGCGGCGGCTCTTCCTCAAGCCAACGGCTTGGCTTCCAAGGGAGAAGAAGGGAGAGAGAGAGAGAAGAGGCTTGGCTCGGCGGCTGCAAGAGAGAGGAAGGGAGGGGCGGCGGGCGGCTCCTCTCTTCCCTCAATTGGCTTGTGCGGCTCCAATAGGGAGCCGCAAGCCTTAGGGGGAGAATTTATAACCCTTCCCACCTATTTTAACGCGCATCCGCCTCAACCCAGATCGATACCCACTAAGTTCTCGACCCACTAACCCACTAAACTTAATTAAACCCTAATTAATCCCATGCTCCACATAAATATTCAACACATAGACACCCACATGCAACATAATTAAACAATCATGTGTACCCAACATAAAATTAATTAAATTTATCTACGCAAGCAAAATTTGCATAACTCATATTCTTACTTACCCGAGCTCGCAAGCTTGCACCGGACCATGAGTCGACTCGGCTCGACCTCAAACTAGCCCGCTAGGCTGACAAACACAAATATAAATTTGGCAAACTAATTAAATATCTAGGATATTACAATTCTCCCCCTTAAAGAAAATTCGTCCTCGAATTTCAGAAAAACTTAAGGACTCACCAGATCATCAAACAACGAAGGATAACACTCCCTCATATCCCGCTCCACCTCCCAGTTGGCATCCTGCCCGGAATGGTGCTCCCACCTGACCTTTACCAAGGGAATCTCTTTGGATCTCAATTTCCTGATCTGCCGATCTAACACATCAACTGGTTTAAACTCAAAAGCAAAGGTTGAAAAAAATGCTAAATTGGAAATCAACCTAACGTGCTCCCTTTACCCCATCAGACAAGCAAGCCCCTTTTCTCCAGGCTTTTGAAACGATCCCTTGCTAGTGTGCAACATCCGCATCAAGCGAAAGATATTTTATCAAATTGCAAAGTGAATATTGAATTGATTTATTTAAACACATCTTAAGGAGGAGCAACTTACCTTCAGCTTCCTAAGGGATCCAGAAATCAACATAAGGAAAAAGATCCTCCCTTCAGCTAGTTCAAATCTATAACATAGGGAAAAAGATTGTAGTAAAATGGTTGAGAAGACATATCGAGAATGATAGATAAAGAGATCTGCCAGTATCAAATCGACACAAAGCATTCAAATTGAGGAGAAATGAAAGAAGAAACAACCTTAGATCTCAAGTTTAGGACTTGATATTGGCGGAGATTCGTTGAAGCAAAAGAGGAAGAGGGTAGGCGAGCAAGGAGCCAAGAGAAACTAGGGCACGAGGATAAAAAAGGATTATTGGGAATCGAACCTTCTTGGTCCACCTAGTGGGCGACGGTAGCTCGACGGTGACGACCTCCCCCTCTCCCTTCGCCTTCTACGGTGTGGACTCTCGGCGAGCAGGAGAGACGCGGGTTGAGGGTTTTGTCGATGAGGGAAAAAAAAGAGAGCGGGCTTTTTTTGTCGACGGGAAGAAAGAGGGATTTATGCCGCACTTTAATTTTAGCCAAGCACTGTTTAATGATAGCGTTCAGGTAGAACGCTATCGTTAAACTCTATAGAAAGTCTAAAATATTGTACTGTGAGGAGGAGGAGGAGAAGTGTTCGACAATCTTGCCTACATTTGCTATCTAAACCATAAGATTTTCACAAATTCACTATGGGGGCATTTGGTTGCTCGCAAGTGCAAATGTAGCAAAAACTATTTGCATGCAAAAGGAAATGCCCGCAAATAAAATTTGCAACCTACTGTTTGGTTGCCCGTAAGTAGAGTTGCAAATTCTATTTGCAATCGTTTGGTTGGCCGCAAATGGAAGTTGCAATTACATTTGCAAGTTGCATCTTCATATCTAGGTCTAGTAATTTTGGCACGATCTGATATAGGGGTGGCTGTTTTTAGCCCGGCCCCAATAGTTCGACCCGACCCGACCCGACCAAACATGAAATAATCAAGTTCGGACCAGCTTTTATTGGGTTCAGGCCATTATCGGGCTGGCCCGATAAGGCCGATCCCTTATCGTGATGGGTCGGGCCAAGTGTTATCGGGCCGGCCCATCTTGATAGCCCGATAAACACTTCAGATCGGTATTAGTGCATTTAAAAATTGTTTATTATCGGGTTTAAACCCAATTTTAAATATTTTTTACTAGTATCGGCCTGATGGGCCGGGCTGTGCTGATCCATTATTATTGGTGTCGGACCGGGCTGGTGTTTTTGGGTCGGGCCGGGCACGAATTTTCTTGGGTCAGGTCGGGCAAGAATTTTCTTGGGCCGAGCCAGCCACAAATATTTTTTGGTTGGGCCGGGCACGAATTTTTTGGGCCGATCACAAATTTTTTCGGGTCGAGCCAAAAACTTGGACCCGACACGATTTGCCAGACCTAGTCTGATAGCCCGACACGATAAAATTATGATTAGGAAACCCATTACTGTGTCGGGCCAGGGGATGTAGGTCCGACCCGGTCTTAAGGCCCGACGTCGAAGCAGCGACCCTGTGTCGAGCTAGGGTAAAGTATGTTTTACATTATTTAATTATTTATCAAAATAAATTAATAATTTTTAATTTTTGTATAATACTGAAAATATATTAAAAAAAATCTATCAAATGACAACAAATTTAAAATTTGACACTATCGTCGCGTTCAGCGCGCGAAAACCTACAACTTTGATATTTTTCCCGTCTCTCTCCGACGACTCTAAGTCACCATAATTAATTATTTTTTTATACTTATATTATTGCATTTGTAGCCTGCAATCTTGTATTGCGGGCTTTCTGGACTGCAATTCTATTTGTGGACTATAAATGATTTTAAAAATACAAGTTGCAACTCGTAAATATTGCAAAATGCTTTTGCAGCCAACCAAATAAATTTGTTGTCTAAATGCTACAACTAGAGTTACAGCATTTGCACTTGCGGGCAACCAAACACCCCATAAATAAAGAGTATCTCCTTTAAGAGGATTTACCAACCAAAGTTATCACCTTATCTTCGAGGGAACATCCAATACCTTAAGCTTTGAGAAATCAAACTTAACCTAGCGAACCGAGTTGACTTATACATTTACACCAATGCATCCACTCCAACTAGACCGGGCACCTTAGGTCTACAACCAAGCTTTAAAAGCAACAAAAGAAACTAAAAATTACAATAAAAATGGAGCAATAAATACCACAAATAATATTTAGCTCCTTTTACAAGCTCTTGGCTCCTCTTGATACCTTTGATGATGTTCCTCTTGATACCTTTGATGATGTATCTTTTAATTTTAAAGGCTCAATCAAGAATGAAAATTTCAAGCTAGAGTTTCTCACAAATATAGCTCAATGACATGCTCAATAATCTCTTAGAATGGCTCGTTGTGTTCTTAAGAGGTAAATGTGGCTAGACAAATGTATTTATAAGGACACAAGGAGCAAGGCCTGGGTGTGGCATGGTTCAACGGTTGAAAAAAGAGTCATTACTATCGCCTATTGCAAGTGGATCAAAGTTCAATCGACCAAACTTTTGACCAAAAGGCTACTAAATTTTAGACCCTATTTCGGATGATGTTTGGTTGATCGACATTATGCCGGAGTTTGGCCGAAATTAATACTTTTAGTTGAATTTTATTGACAAAGTTGAGTTTGGAGTTTCAGTTTGGGTTTTAAGGCATTAGGTTTATCGAACAACATCATCATTTGCATTCCAACGATTACATGAATGAATCTAAATCCTAAAATTAATTTTCAATCCTTGTTGAACTTCTTAGCATCGAGCAATGTCTTCTTGAATTATTTATTTTGTTTTGATCTTTCAATTGGCGAACGTCGTGTGCCTACCAACATCAAACATAAAATTATTTCTCATCAAACCTTAGATTCTTGTTTGTTATCATCAAAGTCAAAATTGGAACTTCATGCAGTGCAAATGCAGATAATGTATTATCTGCATCATAATTGATAATTTTTGTAGATATAAGAGTCGTATAGAGATAGTTAATATTTCTAATTAGGAAAATGAAGTGATGAAAATACTTGTAAATTTATTAATATGAAATAAATAATAGAACAGCGAAAGACCGTCCTCCTTGACCGAAAATAGATTTTTGACCATTCTAATTTGCACTATATTCCAGAAGAAGCTAAATTTTCTTTATCGGCCATTTCACAACCCTAAACACACTGATGTAATACTATCACATAGAAGAGAGAGCACTTTTGACAAATGTAATTAGGATGATTTCCATGCTACTTGTTATAATGAATCAATGAATTCAAAATTACAAATATCTTGGTAAGTAATTATGATCGACCCAAATCATTTTCATATAATTATTTCTATTAAGAAACTATTTCTAAAGAGAATTGGTTGCATTAGTTTATAGGAAAAATTCCATTTATATAGGGGAAAAGTCAAAATTATCCCCTCTATACCCGATATATGCTCCTCTTATCTATCAAAACACATAAAAACTATATTTTTATGACTTATTGTACCTACCAAACCCAAATCCCATCCCCATTTCCATTGCCCTGACTATCCTAATGCATTAATTCATTCTCCTCTTTTGATAATACATAGCTCACCTTACAAAATTTTAATTTTGACCTGACTGGATCAAGTTATAAAAGTGTCGACACTCATAAACCAGACATAAGTCAAATCAACTATGACCTAACTCGGGGGCTCCACCTGGCCATACAAGGACACCCATATCCTTCGTTAATTACCACAGATTCAGCAGTAATGAGTTTGACATCTATGAAATAAACTTCGACCCATTTGGGACATATCCTCGCGAGATTCACAAAGACATCATCTCCCTAAGACATCCCTAACTTGCACTATAAAGAGGAACGACAGACATCAGGTATACTCTTGATTCCAATTTTATACCCACAATCTAGAATTCTTTCTTATTTGAGCGTGAGAGTATCTTTGCAGGTCCCCCCACCGGAGTAGCGTCAGAGCATGAAACACGCAGACCCGCATCACCCTGACTTCAGGCAAGAACATTTGGTGCCCACCGTGGGGCCGAGTAAATCTTACCCACCCCATCATGGTAGGCACTCGGAGTTAGGCGAATGCCACTGCAGAAAGGTAGTGGACTGAACTAGAACTATTGGGCCCGGTCGAATTTGTTGGCCCAAGGGTTCAACATTGACAGCACTCTTAGTTTTGATGATAACAAATATTGTTCTAATAGTTTCATCAAGGTTTGGTCTCAGGATGGACATACGATACATATCCGAAGTTCGTTGGAAAAATCACGAATAATCAAAATTCCAAGGGTTCAGAGTCGAGCATGTCAAAATTAGTTTAGGACTTAGTTTCTTTTATTGTAAATTCTCATAAGCGTTATTTTTATGTCCTCTTTTAATTCATAACTCAAAAATTGAAACTCGTACCCCAAAAACTTAAAAACTAGAGAAATTAGAAAATAGTCTTGAAAATTTTTAAGTATAGGGGGCTCCTTGGAGGACTACAAAATTTAGATATTTTCTTGACATCAAAACTCTCAATAATTGTTCCTTAAGTAAAAATAAATTAAAAACATATTTCTAAATAATTTTTGGAAACCGTTAACCTAAAAAAATAAAGCTTGAAAGGCTAGAAACCTCCAAACTAACCAAAATTCCCATAATGCCCCCAACTAGTTTCGGGCCCGGTCGAATTTGTTGGCCCAAAGGTTCAACCTTGACAACACTCTTAGTTTTGACGATAACAAACATGGTTCTAATAGTGTCATCAAGATTTGGTCTGGGGATGGAAATACGATACGCATCCGAAGTTTGACGAAAAAATCACGAAAAATGAAGAATCGAAGGCTCCGGAGTCGACCATGTCAAAATTAGTTTAGGACTTAGTTTACTTTAATGTAAATGCTCCTAAGCCTTAGTATGATGTCCTCATTTAGTTCATAATCAAAAAACTAAAACTCGAACCCCGAAAACTTAAAACAAAAAAAAATCAAAAAATGATCTTAGAAATTTCTAAGTATGTATGGAGGGCTATATTGTAATACTCGGGGTTTTCGAATATAAAATTTCATTGGTGTAGCCCATCGGATCGGGAACTAACTGGGCCGAGTCGCGAGATCACCACGAGTAGGAGGTATGAGTTAAATTTTAGACTCATGGTTAATGCTTTTGAAATGTATATGTTAGGTTGACTCAAGTCGAGTTGAAATCGGGTTCACGGATCGAGTCGGGGTCCAATTCGGGCTTAGGTGGATTCGAGTGAGGGGGTTAAGTGAAGAAGGGCATAATTGTCAAAAAAGGGGAGAAGAGAGAATTAATCCCTCACCCCAAGCCGTCGTGTGGCTCAAGACAAGTTGAGCCGCACGCACCCCGAGGTGGGGAGGAGAGAAGGAGAAGAGGAGATCTTGGGCGGCGCCGGATCTGCGTCATCGTCGGAATAATCGGGATCGTTTTCATCTCATCCATCTTCTTCTCTAGTCGAGGTGATTGGTCTAACCGAGATCCGTAGGGTAGGCGGGTAGCCGACCCAAGGTATTGGGGATTTTGTCGATTTCTTGTTATATTTCCATTGTCTCATCGAAATTTTTATCGAGATCTGATCCTCCTATGTATATGTTGTTTAACGACGAAGTTTCACAGAGTTTTCCTCAGATTTAGGGGTCGACCGCATGAAGGAAAAAGGGGAAAGGTCATGCCGAATTTTTCCCCAATTTCCTCGAGTGGTCGTAACCTCTTGCATCGAGTTATTTTCATGATTAGTGGCTCGATTATTCTTGATCACGGCCAAAAATCCTCTTCTTCCACCCTGATCAATCTCGGCCGAGCATGAGTAACCAAGGTTAGGTTCGGCTGAGTAGGTGTGAGGAGGGAAAGGGGCTCGACTTTGTTCATGCTTACTTGTAGAATTTTATTTCATCGTTTATGCTATAGATTTCTCACTTGATGTATGATCTGTTAGTAGTGGTAGATTGAATTTATCATGCTATAAGAAAATGTTCTTGAGCTCACATATATGGTTAGGATTTAGAATGGCATGTGAATAATGGAAATGTTTCATTTATTTTCTAATGTAATTGCCCAACCCTTGCCATGTTATATTCCTTGTTTCCTTATCGAAATTTAGAAATTTATTGCTGAATTTAATATCATTATTTTTGTAAATTATGTGATTATTGATTTGGATAATTGCAGAATTAATTTCCTATGTTATATATGCTATGATGAACCCGAAAATTGACATTTTCATGCTTATAAAATGTGGTTACACTTAAGGAACATAATGCATACACTAGGTTTCACACCTAGGGAAGGATAGCGGACATTAGTACTCGACTAGTGCGACCCGAGGAAGGGGTCGGGTCCGGGTTGAGTGCCGGGGATTTAGATTGAAGTTTTTCTTTGAGAAACTATAATTGTGTATTGTGATTGAGATGGTCTACTGAGGAGTATCGATAGCTGGAACGACTACTACTTGACTCAATGGTAATTAGTGTCTTGAGATTGCACCAGCGGGCCGCTAGGTGTTAGACCCGAGTGGCGGAGGGTCTTGAGATTTCGGCAGTGGGCCACGTTGACGGTAGTCCTGAGTCAGGTGGGACTAGCTATCCCTAACCTGCTGGGATCCACAAACTAGTTGACCATCCTAGTCGACGGGCCCAGTGATTGTTATTAACATTCCTTGTATGTTGTATATGCCGGTGCAGCCGAGTATTGTAGTGAGGTGAAGGCCGAATAGAGCCGAACTTGTCAGGCAGGATGAGGCCATAGTGGACGAATGATACTTAGTCTAAAGGAGCCGATATGGCAAGACCTACTTATTTGCATAGTATGGCCAATTGGCGGATTACCATGATATGACTAGCATAGACTTCTCATATATGTGCTTGTGTATATATTTTTATGTTATCATATCGGGGATTTAAGTGGAGGTTCGGAAGGACCGCTCACTGAGTTCCTGGTGAACTCATGGTTTTGTTTGTTGTTGTTTTGGAGAGCTCGACCAGTGGGGTATGGCTTGGTGGCATGGTGCGACTGGAGGGCAAGCGTTTGCGCAGGTCTCATAACAGGTAGTCATGTAGTCGTAGTCGTGTCGAGTAGGGTTGTTGGACGTGCACTGAGTAGTTTTGTTCTTGAAAACTTGTAGCTGTTTTAGACTTTAAAACTCGAGTTGTTTCCTCTGAATTTGAAACCCTTTAAAACTGTTTTGATTTTGAATAAAGATTTGCACCACTCTTCCTTATTCCGTGTTGTCTTGATGTACAGTGTTTTCATGTATATTATTGTGTAGTGCATGTGGTAGGCTTGGGGTACCGACACATACGCTGGCCGGTCACACGACCCTTAGTTGGTATCAGAGCCTTTGGTTAGGTCTTGACTACTACTAGGAATTGGGTACCGTATGAGGCATATGCTAGCATGTCGACATACGGTATAGTTATGCTATGAGATTAGGTGGCCAAGACTGCACCTCAGTGTACCATGCGGTTAGTACTTTAAATTTTAGTTATACGTTGTTAGTATTAATGGTAAAAAAAAATTAAAAAATATATGCTAGTGTGATGGAGACTCACAATACTGCGTTAAGCGGCAGCGGTAGTAATTCCACCGAATGCCAGGGCCGAGGCCGAGGCCGGGGATAAGGCCAAGGTTAGGGCGGGGAAGAGATCAGTCAAAGGAGGGGGTACAGGACCCCATAGTTGCTCAGCTGCAGACTCAGGTGGCTCAGTTGACATAGGTGCTCTGCTGGGAGCAAGAGTTAAGGCAGCAACAGTAGCAACCGCAGCCGGTACCAGTGGTACCCGTAGTGCTAGAAGTGACTGAGCCAGTAGTGCTGGTGGTCAGAGTCCCAGGGGTGCCCACCTATGCAGACTTCGTTAAACTTTGGCCACCTATGTTCACCGGGATAGATAGGCAGGTAGAAGTCATCGATTCTCTAGGTGACTGCTACGAGCTGTGTGTGGAGCCTATGTGCTCATCCAAGTCAGCGGCTCGCATGGTAAGCTTACATCTCAGGGGATCGGCAAAGAACTGGCTAGACATGTGGAGGGACCGTAGGACAGTAGATGCACAACCCCCTACTTGGGAGGAGTGGAGGGCAGCCATAGTGGAGCAGTACTTACCACTGAGTGTCCGCGATAAGCGGGCAAGAGAGTTTGAGATGTTATGTCAGATGGGTGGTATGACAGTGTCAGACTACAAGATGGAGTTCACCAGGCTCTCTAAGTACCACCCAACCCTAATGGCTACTGAGACCGCCAGGGTCAAGAGGTTCATCGGGGGGTCTCAACCCCAAATCAGCAGGCTAATCCATTATACCGAGGACACCACATTTGCTTGGGTAGTGGATGAGGTACTCAGGAAGGAAGCGTTGGTGCCGTTCGAGAAATTTTACGGACCCACAAAGAAGAAATTCCGACCTCAGGGGGTAGGGGGCAGGCCTTGGCACTCTGAGGGGATTGTTGCCGCTACAGACCACCAGGCGAGCCGGGGACACAACAGTAGCCGGGCCGTGGAGGCCCAGGGTCAGGGGCAGCGGGACAAGCAGAGTCCGAGGATGCCACTCAGAAGTCAGAAATGCCATAGTGTGGTCGCTGTAACAAAAAGCACTGGGGACTTGCTATGGCCGCACGGATGCATGTTTCAGATGTGGGCAGGTTGGACACTTTAGGAAAGATTGTCCAGACAGAGGTGGCTAGAGAACTGAGCAGTTGGGTTAGTAGCTCAGAAGGGTGCAATGCAGAGTAGGGGGCTGCAGGCCAGTCACTCTGAGAGACCGTCTGCCCGAGTTTACGCCATGAACCGTGATGGGCAGAGGCATCTAAGGCAGTGGTGACAGGTACTATTTTAGTTAGTTCATCCATAGCTTATGTATTATTTGATTCAGGTGCCACGCACTCATTTGTATCTGCTAAGTTTGCTGCTAAGTTACCTGTAGCACCTTCTTTGCTTATTGTGTCGCATGTGGTGTTGACGCCTACGAGCAATACAATAATAGTCGGAACAATTTTTCGTGACTGCGAGGTGCTCATATTCGGGCATGCAGTGAGGGCAGAGTTGACACTTCTACGAATGCTTAAACTAGATATCATACTCAGCATGGATTGGCTGGCAGATCACTTTGCGTCAGTGGATTATTGGGCTAAGACTATTATTTTCTATAAGCCCAGGTTGCCGTAGTTCATCTTCCAAGGAGACAGAAGAGGTGAGCCTATGGGAGTCATTTTAACCCTGAAGGCTCGTAAGTTACTAGTGGGCGGTTGTCAATCTTTCTTGGCCTTAGTATCAATGGCCGAGGAGGATAGAGACACGACGGGGAATGTCAAAGGAACACCAGTGGTTTGTGAGTTCTCGGACGTCTTTCTCGAGGAATTACCAAGTCTGTCGCCAGGAAGGGAGATAGAGTTTTGCATTGAATTGCATCCCGAGGTGAAGCCGATCTCCATTCCACCCTATAGGATGGCGTCGGCCGAACTCAGGGAGTTAAAAGCGCAGTTGCAAGAGTTGTTAGACTTGGGCTTCATTCGGCCAAGCGTATCACCGTGGGGTGCTTCGGTGCTCTTCGTGAAGAAGAAGGACGGGTCCATGCGCATGTGCATCGACTCTAGGCAGCTTAACAAGGTGACAATCAAGAATCGTTACCCACTACCAAGGATAGATGATCCGTTCGACCAACTGCAGGGGGCAGAATGGTTTTCAATGATTGATTTGAGGTCCAAATATCATCAGCTGAAAATCCGGGATTGCAATGTGCCTAAGACTGCCTTCAGGACTCGTTATGGCCACTTTGAGTTCCTAGTGATGTCCCTTGGTCTGACCAATGCACCTGCGGCTTTTATTGATCTATGAACTAGGTGTTCAAGGAGTACCTGGACAGTTTTGTGATCGTCTTCTTTGTCGACATCTTGGTATACTCCAAGAGTAAGGAGGAGCACTCCGAGTATTTGAGGATGGTCCTAGAAATCCTCTGAGAGCATCGGTTGTTCACCAAATTCTCCAAGTGTGAATTCTGGTTGGAGAGTGTAGGGTTCCTGGGTCATGTAGTGTCCAAGGAGGGGATAAGGGTGGATCCCGCAAAGGTGGAGGTTGTGCATAACTGGACGGCCGACCAGCGTGACTGAGATCCATAGTTTCCTTGGGTTGGTCGGGTATTACTGGAAGTTTGTGGCAAACTTGTCCAGGATTGGAGCTCCTTTGACTCGGTTGACTCCGAAAAAGGTCAAATTTGTTTGGGATGACAAGTGGAAGGTGAGCTTTCTAAAGCTCAAAGAGTGATTGACGTTAGTGCCTGTGTTGGTCGTACCTTCAAGCTCAGGAGGATTTGTGATTTACTGTGATGCCTCTCAGGTTGGCCTGGGCTGTGTTCTGATGTAGTTTGGCAGATTCATAGCCTATGTGTCCCGCCAGCTAAAGGTTTATGAGAAGAACTACCCGACACATAACCTAGAGCTGGCAGCAGCGGTTTTTGCACTGAAGCTATAACGCCACTACCTGTACAGGGATGTTTGTGAGATTTATACTAATCACAAGAGCCTCCAGTACTTGCTTACCCAAAAGGAGCTGAACCTCAGGCAGAGGAGGTGACTGGAGCTCCTAAAGGACTATGACTGCACTATTATGTACCACCCGGGGAAAACCAATGTAGTAGCGGATGTTCTGAGCAGAAAGTTCATGGGAAGCTTGGCCCATTTAGTAATCAGGAGAAGGCCACTAGCTCGAGAACTTGCACTGTGCTTGGATGGGGGAGCAATCCTGTCTATATCAGATTCGAGTACCCTGGTGGCACACCTATGGGTACAGTCCACCTTGGTGGACATGTTGTGTGCCGTGCAGGAGGAGGACGCATTTTTTCCCTGACAAGGGATCTGGTCCGGAGAGGTAACGCAGATGACGGTTTTAGGGTCGACTCAGAGGGTGTCCTAAGGTTTAGAGACCAGATTATGGTGCTTGATATGGCAGAGGTGCGCATGCAGGTTTTGAAAATGGGCCACTGTTCCACTTATACGATGCATCCGGGGGCCACCAAAATGTACCGAGACTTAAGGCAACACTACTAGTGGAAGGGCATGAAAAGAGATGTAGCAGATTTTATATCCAAATGTTTGGTCTGCCAGCAGGTGAAGGCCGAACACCTGAAACCCGCGGGGCTGCTTTAGAACCTCGAGGTGCCCGAGTGGAAGTGAGAGAAGATCACAATGGACCTAGTGATCGGGCTGCCTAAGTCAAGAGGAGGGCTTGATTCCATTTGGGTGGTAGTGGATCGGTTGACTAAGACCGCACACTTTATCCCAGTCAAAATGACCTTTTCTGCTGAGCATTATGTCACACTACTTTTAGACAGGATTGTGGCATACCATGGTACACCAGTAATGATCATATCAAATAATGGTACCCAGTTCACATGCCGATTTTGGCAGTCCTTCCAGAAGGCCTTGGGTACTCAGGTGCGGTTCAGCACAGCTTTTCATCCGTAGATGGACAGACAGTCAGAGAGAACCATCCAAACACTGGAAGATATGCTGAGGGCATGCGTCCTCGACATGGCTGGTGGATTGAAGAAACACCTGTCGTTGATTGAATTCGTCTATAACAATAGCTATCACAGTAGCATTGGTATGGCCATTTTCGAAGCCTTGTATGAGCGAAGATGCAGATCACCTGTGGGCTGATTTGAGGTAGGAGAGACTCTCATGGTAGGTCCAGATTTGGTTGAGGAAGCGGTAGAGAAGGTGAAATTGATAAAAGAAAGGTTATTGGCGGCTCAAAGTCGCCAGAAGATGTATGCTGATAAGAAGGCTAGAGAATTGGAGTTCGTAGAGGGCGGCCTGGTGTTCCTAAAGGTCTCCCCCATGAATGGGGTGGTTCGGTTTGGGAAAAAGGAAAAGTTGAGCCCTAGATTCATTGGGCCTTTTCCTATTCTTAAGCAAAGGGGCGCTGTGGTTTATGAGCTGGCCTTCCCCCCTAGCCTGAGCAGAGTTCACCCAGTTTTTCATGTGTCAATGCTCAAGTGGTATGTGAGAGATGAGTCACATGTAATTGAACCTTTTGTGGTTGAGGTGGATTCAGTAGTCTCGTATGAGGCAAGGCCGGTAGAAGTTCTTGACCGTCAAATCAGAAAGTTAAGATCCAAAGAAATCCCATTGGTCAAAGTCAGGTGGGAGCACCACTACGGGCAGGAAGCTACTTGGGAGGTGGATCAGGACATGAGAGAACGCTACCCTTCCTTGTTTGAAGAACTGGTAAGTCCTTATAATTCAACAAAATTCAAGGATGAATTTCCCTTAAGGGGGGAAGGTTGTAATAACCGGGGTTTCCTAATATAAAATTTCATTGGTGTAGCCCATCAGATCGGGAACAAACCAGGCCGAGTCGCGAGTACGAGGTATGAGTTAAATTTTAGACTCATGGTTAATGCTGTTGAAATGTATATGTTGGGTTGACTCAAGTCGGGTTGAAATTAGGTTCGCGGATCGAGTTGGGGTCCAATTTGGGCTTAGGTGGAGTCGAGTGAGGGGGTTAAGTGAAGAAGGGCATAATTGTCAAAAAAAAGGGGAGAAGAGAGAATTAATACCTAACCCCAAGCCGCCGTGCGGCTCAAGACAAGTTGAGCCACACACAGCCCGAGGTGAGTAGGAGAGGAGAAGAGGAGATCTTGGGCGGTGTCGGATCTGCGTTGTCGTCGGAGAAATCGGGATTGTTTTCATCTCGTCCATCTTCTTCTCTAGTCGAGGTGAGTGGTCTAATCGAGATCCATAGGGTAGGCGGGTAGCCGACCCAAGGTATTGGGGATTTTGTCAATTTCTCGTTATATTTCCGTTGTCTCGTTGAAATATTTATCGAGATCTGATCCTCTTGTGTATATGTTGTTTAACGATGAAGTTTCACAGAGTTTTCTTCAGATTTAGGGGTCGGCCACATGAAGGAAAAATGGGAAAGGTCATGCCGAATTTTTTCCCAATTTCCTAGAGTGGTCGTAACCTCTAGGATCGAGTTCTTTTCATGATTGGTGGCTCGATTATTCTTGATCACAGCCAAAAACCCTCTTCTTCCACCCTGATCAATCTTGGCCGAGCATGAGTAACCTAGGTTAGGTTCGGCCGAGTGGGTGTGAGGAGGGGAAAGGGGCTTGACTTGGTTCATGCTTACATGTAGAGTTTTATTTCATCGTTTATGCTATAGATCTCTCACTTGATGTATGATCTGTTAGTTGTGGTAGATTGAATTTATCATGCTATAAGGAAATGCTCTTGAGCGCACATATATGGTTAGGATTTAGAATGGCATGTGAATCATGGAAATATTTCATTTGTTTTCTAATGTAAATGCCCAACCCTTGCCATGTTATATTCCTTGTTCCCTTATCGAAATTTAGAATTTTATTGCTGAATTTAATCTCCTTATTTTTTTAAATCATGTGATTATTCATGTGGATAATTGTAGAACGAATTTCCAATGTTATATATGTTGTGATGAAAAGAACTCGATCCAAGAACGAAATTTATTCATGTGGATAAGTTGACATTTTCGTGCTTATGAAATGTGGTTACACTTAAGGAACATAAAGCATACACTAGGTTTCACACCTAGGGAAGGATAGCGGACATTAGTACTCGACTAGTGCGAACCGAGGAAGGGGTCGGGTCCGGGTTGTTGCCCGGGGATTTAGATGGAAGTTTTTCTTTGAGAAACTTTGATTGTGTATTGTGATTGAGATGGTCTACTGAGGAGTACTGATAGCCGGAACGGCTACTACTCGACTCAACGGTGATTAGGGTCTTGAGATTGCACCAGCGGGCCGCTAGTTGTTAGACTCGAGTGGCGGAGGGTCTTGAGATTTCGCTAGTGGGCCACGCTGACGGTAGACCCAAGTCGGGTGGGACTAGCTATCCTGAGACTAGTTGATCATCCTAGTCGACGGGCCTAGTGATTGTTATTGACATTCCTTGTATGTTGTATAGGCCGGTTCGGCCGAGTATTGTATTGTGGTGAAGGCCTGATAGATCCGGACTTGTCAGGCAGGATGAGGCCATAGTGGACGAATGATACCCAGTGTAAAGGAGCCGATATGACCAGACCTACTTATTTGCATAGTATGGCCAATTGGCGGATTACCATAATAAGACCATCATAGACTTCTCATATATGTGCTTGTGTATATATTTATATGTTATCATAACGGGGATTTAAGTGGAGGTTTGGAAACACCGCTCATTGAGTTCCTTGTGAACTCATGGTTTTGTTTGTTGTTGTTTTGTAGAGCCCGACCAGTGGGATACGACTTGGTGTCATGGTGCGACTGGAGGGCAAACATTGGCGCAGGTCTCGTAGCAGGCAGTCATGTAGTCGTAGTCGTGTCGAGTAGGGTTGTTGGACATGCATTGAGTAGTTTTGTTCTTGAAAACTTGTAACTGTTTTAGACTTTGAAACTCGAGTTGTTTCTTTCGAATATGAAACCCTTTAAAACTGTTTTGATTTTGAATAAAGATTTGCGCCTCTCTTCCTTATTTCGTGTTGTCTTGATGTACAGTGTTTTCATGTATATTATTGTGTAGTGCATATGGTAGGCTTCGGGGTACCGACAAATACCCTGGCCGGTCATGCGACCCTGAGTTGGGGCGTGACATACATAATTTAAATATTTTCTTGACAACAAAACTCCCAATAATTGTTTCTTAGGTAAAAACAAATTTAAGACATATTTTTAATGGAGTTTTAGAAACCGTTAACCTAAAAAAATAAAGCTTGAAAGGCTAGAAACCTCTAAACTACCCAGAATTTCTAGAATATCCCCAACCAGTTTTTTTAACAAAACTGCCCAAAATTCCCAGAATGCTCCCAAACGGCTCTTTTTCAAATTAGATAAGGCTTGAACGACTCTTTTCTTCTATACCCTAATACAAACTCTATAAATATACCTAAAACTCCATTCTTACGGCTCCCAACTATTCCATTGAGCTACCAAATATTTTCTTGAGCCTTAAAGAGTGATTCAGAGTGCAAACTTCAACATCTCATTCTCAAAGTCTTCAAAACTCCATTACAAGTATTCAATCTGAATTTCTACATCATCTTGAGGTCTTGGAGTACTAAGAAGCAACCTGGAGGAGCTCATTTGAGTTTTTTTTTAGTAGCTCATTTACTTGTATTTTCTTTCTTATTTGCTCCACATTTCATGTTGTTCAGTGTGATGTACTGTTACGCCTAGGTTTCTTTATTTTTGAGTGTTTTGATTTGTAATAGTAGTTGAGGCATCCTCTAAGGTTGACGGATAAGTCCTCTTTGTATTCTTTAGGAAACATTTAAGTTATGAAGATTTAAGGTTATGAGTAGGCGGTTTCGCCGAACCACTCTAAATTTACATGTTAGCATTGCTTATCTCTGTACTCTTGCATGGTATTGATCATTACTCATCTGTATTTGCATCTTGAAAGCATATAACTCAAAATATCGAAAATCCATACTTAGGCCAACTTATTCAAGAATCCGTTAAGACATCAAGAGGGAAGGGAATGGCAGCTCCTCAAAAACTTGCCATGGGGCATGCGGCTAAGACCCAAAATCCGGACCATAAATCCATGACAATCAACGTAAAATTCATCAATCTTTTACTCCAGTTCGACACGAGAAAATCCACTCAAAAATTAAAGAAAATCACCTCTCATTGGGGCGGCGACATAATGAAGAAGATGGGGGTAAAGATGGCTTTATCCACTCACCGGAGAAGGAAATTAAAAGGTAAACAGTCCTCCGCACTCCCACGAGTACGGGAGCACTGACCAGTTTCGAGTTCTTCCCATGCCTTCTCTTTTCTTCTCGGGCAACCCAAGATTTAGTCGTCCAAATCCAAATTCCACCGTTCACATCCAGGAGCAAGGGGTCTCGAACATGCTCCCCAATTGCCCGAATCGACAGAACTTGACCTAGCATAATCATGGAGAAGAAAACAAAAAATAGGGCTTCAAAAATTCCATGACAGCAACAAATCCGACCGTCAAAAACCAATCTCCACCGATCAAAATATAAATCAAGTAGTCTGCAACTTACTATCCTAATTTCATTAAAATCCGACCAGAAAAGCTCTATCGATCGCGAGGTTTGCTGCCATCCGATGCTGCGCGGAGCAGCTTGCCGAGATTTTCCCTCCTCCATCTCCATGCACGTACCTCCTCCTATGGGCGCCCAAGGGGTGTGCAGGTGCTGCTATGAGCCGCGTGCCCCTGAGGGATGAGGTATAAATACTAAAACCCCAATCGCCAAATGACTAAAGCACCCCTTAACTTAAGTCAAGTCTAAAACAAACCAGAACCCAACCAATACAAGTTTGATTTGTGTTTCGTTTGAAAATCTGAACTCGTCTCAAACCCAACTACTTGTTTAAGGACTAATCCACCTAGATAAATAAATTATCTTGCACGCAAAGGCCAAATTATCCCGCTGGAATACTTAAATGAATATTTTTTTTAAAAAAATCGGGTATTATAGGTGGTTGAGAGGAAGAATAGGAGCTTGCAATAAATGGCTAGGACCATGCTTTGTGAAAATAATTTACCAAAGTATTTTTGAGCCGAAGCCATAAATATATCATGCTATGTTTTAAATCATGTTTTTTTGCGACCTAAAATAAAGAAAACTCCTTTTGAAGTTTGGCATGATAGAATTCCAATTGTGGGATACTTTAGGGTTTTTGGTTGTAAGTACTCTATATTTTGAACACCAAGGATCATCTAGGAAAATTTGACTCAAAATCCGATGAAAATATTTTCCTAGGATACTCATCTAGTTCTAAAGCCTATAGAGTTTATAATCGTAGAACTATGATTATTGAAGAATCCATGCATGTAACTTTTGATGAAACTAATTATTCTTTTAGAAATATTAAGATTGTGAATGTAGGTGAAGAACTTGAGGAACTTTAAATGAAGAAGAAGTTGAAGATGAGCCTAATGAAGTACCTCATAATGAAGAACCTTCATCCTCAACCTCCCTACCTCAAGTTGAAGAATAAGCTTTACCACCACTTCCTAAAGCTAACCGAATCATAAGAGATCATCCCCATTGAACAAGTCACAACGGGAATGGTAACACATTCTAAACTTAAAAACATTTGTCAACATGTTGCTTTTATTTCTCAAGTAGGGCCTAAAAACATAAAGGAAGCCATAGAATATGAATTTTGGTTTATGGGCATTCAAGAGGCACTAAATCAATTTATTAGGAATAATGTTTGGGATTTAGTGCCTAGGCCTAGTGAACAAATGGTAATTGGAACTAAATGGGTCTTTAGGAATAAGTTAGATGAAAATGGCTTAGTTGTTAGAAACAAAGTTAGGTTCGTGGCCCAAGGTTTCAACCAAGAAGAGGGTATTGATTACAATGAAACTTATGCCCCCTAGGGCTTGGTATGAAAGGCTTTCAAAAATTTTAATTGAACAAGGTTTTAATGTTGGAAAAGATGATGTTTCACTCTTCATTAAACATGATGATAATGACACTTCATTAGTTCAAATATATGTTGATGACATAATTTTTGGTGCTACTAATGAAACCCTTTGTGAGTGGTTTGCTAAGTGTATGCAAGATGAATTTGAGATGAGCATAATGGGAGAGCTCTCTTTCATGCTTGGACTTCAAATCAAGCAAACCAAGAAGGGGATCTTCATCAATCAAGCAAAGTACACAAAGGAGCTAATCAAAATATTTGGGATGGATGGAGCAAAGATTGCATCAACCCCCATGAGTCCATCCACCAAGCTTGATAAGGATGAGGAATGTATCAAAGTTGATAAAAAAATGATACCGAGGTATGATTGGTAGCTTACTTCATTTAACCGCAAGTAAATTTGATATAGTGTTTAGTATATGTCAATGTGCTAGGTTTCAATCTTGTCCTAAGATGTCTCATTTGAGTGCGGTCAAACGCATATTGAGAAATCTAAAGGGCACTTTTGACTTAGGCCTTTGGTACCCTTGTAGTGCATCCCTTGAATTGATTGGTTTTTTCGATGTAGATTTTGCTGGTTGTAAGATTGATAGCAAAAGCACTAGTGGTGTTGTCAATTCATAGGGATGAGTTTGGCTTCTTGGTTTTCCAAGAAGCAAAACTCGGTTGCACTTTCAACTACCGAAGCAGAGTATATCGCGTGGCTAATTGTTGTGCATAAGTCCTTTGGTTTAAACAAGCCCTACTTGATTTTGGATTGAACTATTCATGTATACCCATTTAGAGTGATAACACTAGTGCCATAAATTTGACAAAAAAACTCTCATCTTGCACTCTAGGATAAAACATATAGACTTAAGGCACCATTTTCTTAGAGATAATGTAGCTAAGAAAAATATCTTTGTTGATTTTGTGTCTACCGATAAGCAACTTGTGGATATATTTACTAAACCTTTAAATGAAGAAATCTTTATAAAGTTAAGAATGCAATTAGAAAATTGTATTCTTCCAGATATTTGAATTTTGGAAAATTGCATGTAATATTGAGCTTTCTTGAAAATTTGGTTTTCATGGTGTCCTCACACTCGTGCATATGCTTTGTAATGGGGTTTTGCAACTTATCAGTGTTTGCCTAATATAGGCATCCAACAGTATGAAGGACTATAGTGTTTGATGATACCCGGTTTTATTGAGATTTTGGTTTTCATGATGACATCATTAATATAACCTTGCTTTCTTGCCTTTTTGATTGATGACAAAAGGGGGAGAGAAGCCTCAGTCACACTTGGCTTTAACGATGCATATAGATAGGGGGAGTATGGATTTCATATTTATATAGTATGCATGGTGATAGGGGGAGCATAAGCTAGCTTTTGATACCAAGTTCATTAAAATCAAAAATTGGATGCATAAAATGAACCTTTGGTGTAGTGTTCTCAATGAAATATTTGTCATCATCAAAAATGGGGAGAATGTTGGCCCAAGGGTTCAACCTTGGCAACACTCTTAGTTTTGATGATAACAAACATGGTTCTAATAGTTTCATCAAGGTTTAGTCTCAGGATGGACATACAATACGCATCCGAAGTTCGTTTGAAAAATCATAAAAAATCAAGAATCGAAGGGTTCGGAGACGAGAATGTCAAAATTAGTTTAGGACTTAGTTTCTTTTATTGTAAATGCTCATAAGCCTTAGTTTGATGTCCTCATTTAGTTCATAACCCAAAAATCGAAACCCCAACTTCGAAAACTTAAAAACTAGAAAAATCAGAAAATGATCTTGAAAATTTTTAAGTATAGGGGCTCCTTGGAGGGCTACATAATTTAAATATTTTCTTGACATCAAAACTCCCAATAATTGTTCCTTGGGTAAAAATAAATTTATAAGGAATTTTTGGAAACCATTAACCTAAAAAAATAAAGCTTGAAAGGCAAGAAACCTCCAAACTATCCAAAACTACCAGAATGCCCCCAACTAGTTTTTTTTTTTAAAAACTACTCAAAATTCCCAGAATGCCCCCAAATGGCTCTTTTTCAAATTAGACAAGGCTGAATGGCTCTTTTCTTTCATGCCCTAATACTAACTCTATAAATACACCCAAAACTCCCTTCTTAAGGCTCCCAACTATTCCATTGAGCTACCAAATATTTTCTTGAGCCTTAAAGAGTGATTCAAAGTGCAAACCTCAACTTCTCATTCTTAAAGTCTTCAAAACTTCATTTCAAGTCTTCAATCTGAATTTCTACGTCATCTTGAGGCCTTGGAGTAGTAAGAGACAACTTGGAGGAGCTCATTTGAGTGTGCTTTAATTTATAGCTTCTTTACTTGTATTTTCTTTCTTATTTGCTTCTCATTTCATGTTGTTATGTGTGGTGTAGTGTTACAACTAGGTTTCTTTATTTTTGAGTGTTTTGATTTGGAATAGTAGTTGAGGCATCCTCTAAGGTTGAGGGGTAAGTTCTCTTTGTAGTCTTTAGGAAACATTGAAGTTATAAAGATTTAAGGCTAGAAATTCTTGGTGAGAAGCCAAGGTAGTGGAGTAGGCGGTTTGGTCGAACCACTCTAAATTTCATATGTTAGCATTGCTTATCTCTTTACTCTTGCTTGGTATTGATCATTACTCATTTGTATTTGCATCTTGAAAGCATATATTTCAGAATATCAAAAATCCATAGTTAGGCCAACTCGAGAAAAAAATCAGAATTGAACTTAGCGTATTTAGGCTACACACTATTCACCCTATCTCTAGTATGGTTATTTGGTTTACATTTGATATCAGAGCTTGGAAGTAGGACTAGATTTCACCATCTACCCTACACTTAGAATAGCTACCGAAAAAACACTAGCTTAAGGGACCTCTAACTACACACCTCCTTTGTATGGTGGAAATAACTATGCTTATTGGAAAATTAGAATGATTTTTTTTTTTGACCACAAGGTCTAGAGGTTTGGAGGATGATTCAAAATAATTATAAGCAACCAACTAAGAACATGGATGATTGGACCCAAGAGGAAGTTAAATTCATTAATTCCAATGGTAAAGTCATAAATGCATTACATTGTGGATTTTCAATTAATGAGTTTAATAGAATTTCTACAAGTAAATTTGCATTTGAAATTTGGCATGTTCTTGAAACTACTCATGAAGGGACCTCTCAAATGAAGGAGTCAAAAATCAATCTTCTCATACATGATTATGAATTGTTTACAATGTTATCTCATGAGACTATTGATGAAATGTATGCTAGATTCCAAAACATTACTAATGGCTTATGCAATCTTGGAAGAGATATTAGGGAAGAAGAAAAAGTGAGAAAGCTACTTCGGTCACTTCCCAAAGCTTGGGAGCCAAAGGTAATAGCTATCATGGAAGCTAAGGATTTCGGTACCATGAAGCTCACCGAACTCATTGGATCCCTCATGACACATGAGATCCATATAAGGGCACACAAGGAAGAAGATGCCCCCAAAGGCAAGAGTATCACTTTAAAAGCATCATATAGGAATGATGACACTTCTTCATCCGGAGAGGAGCTTGATGACTATGAGGAGATGGCCTTGCTTGCAAAATGGTTCATGAGGTTCATAAAGGGTGGAAAAAAGTACATTTGTTTCGATTGCCCACAACTAAAGCTCACCCCACCTCATCCACAAAGTAGGACGAGCTCAAGAAGAAGAAGAAGAAGAAGAAGGCATTGATTGCTTCTTGGGATGAAAGTGAATCTTCATCAAATGAGGAAGACTCCAAGGATGAAAGAGCCAACCTTTGCCTCATGGCAAATGATGATGAGGTAACCTTTACATTTGGTGAATTTACATTTACTCAAGAGGAATTAGAGCTTGAGCTTGAACAAATGCATGCTGAGTTTATTCTATTAGAAAGAGGTTTAAAGAACTTAGAAAGGAAAATAAGTCTTTAAAAGTGGAAAATGTGGAACTACTTGTTTCATGCAATGCTTTGAAAAAGGAAGTAGAAACTCTTAAGGATGAAAAACTTGTCTTAGAGAACACAAGAAATAATTTACAAGATTCAAATGATGAGTTAGAAAAGGAAAATAAATTTTTGAGTTCACAAGTTGAGCACTTGAATGATAGCATGCTCTCATTGAACTTCAATGACTTATGTAGTTTGAATGAAAAATATATGACTTACAAAATACTAAAAATGATTGTGTATCACATGCTAGAAATACTAGAAAACCATCATATCCTCATTCCCATACTCATGTTCATACTCACTATTCCACTAAGTTTCATGGTTATTGCTTTTGTTTTGGAATTTATGGACACATTATTAGGGATTGTGCACTCAAGAGGAACCCTCATGCTATATCTACTTGGTTTCCTAAAATGACCAACACTCAAGGACCCAAAAAGATTTAGGTACCTAAGGTTGTTTTTTCTCCACTTATAGGGGTCATCGACTACATTGCCGGTGGATTCGTGGGAGGTGGAGAGTCAAGCACGACCAAGAAAAGGTCTCTTCGGACGATCATGGCAGTCGACAACGTTACTCTCCCACGCAGTCATATCACGAAAACCCTGGTAATATCGTTCTACGAATTCGACTTTCAAGGAACTAATCAAGACCTACATGACCCGATCGTAATTTATGTTATTGCAGGAAATTTCATTGTTAAAATGGTCCTTGTCGACCAAGGGTGCTTGACCGATATCCTTTTCTACTCTACCTTTGAGAAAATGCAGTTAATAGAAGCCTCGCTCACAACGTGCAAAGGAGACCTGGTGGGCTACTTCGAAGAGAGGGTTGATGTCTGTGGAGCCATATGGCTAAGGACGACATTCAACTCTCAGCCAAAAGCAAAGGCCATCGATGTACAGTATCTCATCATCAATATGATCTTAGGACGATCATCCTTAAATACTTTGGGGGTTATCGTGTCTACTCCTCATCTAGCGGTAAAATTTCCTATCTTGAAGATAGAAGTAGGAGTGTTGCATGGTGATTAGAAAGAAGCCCGATGGTGCTAAAACTAATGCCTCAAACCAAAGGAAGACGGACCAAGGAATGCACTTATTGACCCTCAAGCATTTCCTTAGGACAAGAACAAACAGTCGACCGAAACCTCCGAAGCAAACTCGGTACGAGACATGCGAAGCAACCCACCTCATCCCTTGAAAAGAAGTCCAAACACGATCAAATCATCAATAAATCTCAAAAAGAGCACTCCCCCTAAGGCACAATTTCTTTATTATTCAAATAAAATTATATTTCTCGCATTTCTCTCTATGAATGATAAAGAAATCATTAAGGCAATATCGTTGCTTTAATAAATACTCTACTCAAAATTTGCTCGACCCGAGCCCCTAAAACACGGATTTTCACCTACGGCCCCATGGTATTTGGCTCCAAGAAGCCTAACACCTCACGCAGCGACCAGGACTAGGTCTCCACCGCTCTGGCTCATTGTCCTCAGTGCCTATCATGAGCTCTACGCCCTCAACAACCCCAAGAGCCCTCCTCGCAAGCTCGGTTTTCATGGAGTCTGGTCCTTGGCTACCACGCTACTACTTTTAGTCTTAGCGCCCTTATATAATTCCTCATGCACGATTCTACCTTAAGATCCTCGACGAGCTTAGCCTGAACCCCTGAGTGCAGTTCTTGGCTATCACGTCTCTACTCCAAGCCTCAACACCCTTACATCACTCCTAGCACGTGGTTCCACCTTATGGTCCTCGGCGAGTTCGCACTGAACCCCCCGAGTGCAGTTTTTGGCTACCACGCCACTACTTCTGGCCTCAGTGCCCTTACAGGACACCTCACGCGTGGTTCTGCCTTATGCTCCTTGGCGAGCTCGGCCTAAACCCCTGAGTGCGGTCTTTGGCTACCACGCTACTACTTCCTGTTGGCGTTTGGCTTATGTTGTGTTGGCTATATTTGGCAAAAGGAATTGTAGTTAAGTTCCCAATTGTATGTCAGTTATAACTGCTTTGAATGTTGTGAAGCTTTTGCTAAAATTAATGATGCTGCAATTATTGATGCTTCGTGAGTAGTTATTATTGATTTAATATTCATCTTTAAATCTCTTGGTCATTTATAAGAAATGATGTGGTCTTCTTTATTAACTGGGCTAATTTTCTTGAGGTTTTTATGGCCAAAGCATTATGAGACATTGTAGTTGTCTTTTGAGTTTGAAGCTGATGAAGTTAAGATATTTAGTTAAGTGGCATTTATGGAAGTTGGTTGGTTTTCTCTATATATGAGGAAAGAGAAGATATGGACCTGCAAGTCTCCTATGTCAACACAGTTAGTTGCAATTGCTCTTGGTGCAATTGAGGTTATGCTGCTGTTAGTTTGCTATTAATAAGTTACAACTGCTCTTGTTGCTCGGGTAATTGTCAGTCATTAGTCAATTATAACTATTCTTGTTGATTTCAAAATTGTCAGTCGTTAGTCAGTTACAATTATTCTTGCTACTGTGAAGTTTATGCTGCTGCAATGTTGATATTATGTTACCGTGATTATATATATATGATATATTGTACGCATGTATTTATCTAGAAATTAACTTTGTGGGCTTGATCATTTATGGTGACTTTTGGTCTTGATCATTTATGGTGACTTTTGGACTTGGTCATTTAGGATGCTTAATGGAGATATGGTCATCATTAAGGTAATGGGTTGAACGTTTATATGGAATAATGGCTGACCTTTGAGATGATAGGCTATTAAATTATGATGGAGTTATGGTCATCATGGACTGCTTTATGGCCTTGATCATTCATTCGGTGGAGTTAATGATCGTTTATGGCTTGCTTTGTGGAGTAATAGCTGAGCTTTGCGATTGAGCTTTTGTGGAGTAATGGTTGTGTCTTATGGGTTGTCTACTTTGTTTATAAAAGAAGTGAGAGAATGATTGAGTTGTTGATCCACCCCTATAGATCCATTCCTATCCACTCCTATGCATTGAAACGGAGTTGTCAGTTATATGAGGTGTTCAGACTACTGAGTGTGTAGACGACAACAAACTACTTCAATTATCTTCAAGTCAAGTTGGAGTTTGTTGGCCTAAAGTTTTTAACCTTGATCTTAATCTTGGTTTTGATGATAACAAACATGGAACTAATGATTTCATGGAGAATTATTTTTAGGTTACAATCGGTTAGCGCACGACATCCACGATCGAAAATATCCGAGAAATCAAAAAATTGGAAGGATGTTGGTCGACGTGCTCAGATTCGTCGGGAACATAGAGTCTAGGTTTAGGGTGTCTAGATAAATTGTAAATCCTCATGATGATGCATAGAAACCCAAAAATCAAACCCGAACCCCAAAACATGAAAAAACGAAAAATCGAAAACGACCCTAAAATTCACTAAGCCTAGGGAGTTCCTTGGAGGGCTATATGACCTAGACAATTTCTTGGCACCAAAAGTGCCGGTAATTTTTCCTTTGGTAAAAACTAGATATCGAGATTTTTTAAAAGATTTTTTGGAAGTCTTTAGCCTACCCATATTTGACCCGGGAGATTATAAAATTTCCGTCTTGGGTAAATTTGTACTAGACCCCAAAAGTTAGATTTTGATTCTTAAGGATTTTGAGATTTTAGATATTTTTATTGAATCCAAA
This sequence comes from Canna indica, assembly GCA_034359265.1. Taxonomy (NCBI): domain Eukaryota; kingdom Viridiplantae; phylum Streptophyta; class Magnoliopsida; order Zingiberales; family Cannaceae; genus Canna; species Canna indica. The sequence continues at coordinate 45,633,313 of CP136893.1, forward strand.
TGGGGGGTAATCCTTATATAACATTTATGTTTTAAAGCTATTATCCGGCATATGGAGAAGGCAGAAATATGTCCATTGACGAGCTTTGAGTGTTGGGGGGTTATAAATACCCATCACAAGCTCATTCTAAGACCACCATTGATGCTTCCAAGCCTCAAAGTGTGATCCTAAGCATCTCTACAAGCTTTCATTGAACCATCCTAGCAAGAACCCTAGTTTTGAGCTCCACTCCATGATTTAGCCTTCAACCTTCACCGATTAATCATCTTAAGGCATCAAGTGGACTAGAGAGTTTTCTTTGGAGCTAAGTATTTGTCATATTATTTATTTGCGCCATTGTTTGTATATTTTATGGTTTATTTTCATTGTATATTGTTTGAGTAAACCTAAAGTTATGATTGAGTTGGTGGTTGCCTTGGTGTTAAGGCTTAAATCCACCATTATAAACTTAGTTTACTATGATTAGTTGAGTTGTCCTTAGGTTGAGGTGGGAGAGTTTTCTCGGAAGCAAGACAAGATACTTCCGGGTGTGGAAGTGCCTTCGGTTTGAGAGTAGAGACTTTCCGGTGTAAACTCCTCATTGTAAGGAAACTAATTAATCTAGTTAAACTAGTTTGGAAATCCTAAGCGAGGTGCTTAGGTAGTGGAGTAGGCACTGGGGCCGAACCACTATAAATCTATCACGCCCCAAACTCAGGGTCACGTGACCGGCCAGGGTATACGTGCCTATACCCCGCAGCCTAACTCATGCACATGCCAACTCACAAAAGATAGCGGAAAGAACAACATTTTTTATTATAAGAGAAACATAAACATATTTCATTAACCAATATATTTAAATGAATCAAAGAGCAACAATATTAGTAATTAAATAAAATCTGAATAAAAACATGAACGTCCCCATGGGACTACAACTCCAAAATACCAGAACACAAGTGCATGACAAACTACTATAAACTCGACTACGACCCTTAACTAGGACTGTTATGAGATCATGTGGCTCATCTGCCCTCTAGCCGCGCCTAGAGCTCCAGCCCACCTTATCGGTCAGGCTGTACGAAACAAAAACAACGACAACGGGTGAGTTCAAAAAGAACTCAGTGAGCGGTTCTACCAACCCCTATGAAAAAAAACACAGATAAGATGCATAAAGCAAAACTTCTGACTCAACGAGGAAAATGTCACAAGGGAGTGACCAGCTAACAGGCCATCAGGCCACTACCTGCCTGAAGGCAGCCAACACTCAAACGGGGACGATCAACAGGCCTAAGCCTACCATGCCTAAAGGCAACAAAACATACTAGGATAATTGGGAAGGCCCTCCAAACTTATCATAGTATAAAGAAATTCGGGAGCAATCGGGAAGGCCCTTCGAACTTGCTCCACAAGACGTGAAGGAACAATCGGGATTCGCCCATCCCAACTTGCCCCTTTAAGATATCACAGGGATAATCGGGTAGGCCCTCCGAACTTATCCCTTTTAAGATATCACAATAATAATTGGGTAGGCCCTCCGAACTTATTCATAAAAACCCCTCGGTAATAATTGGGTAGACCCTCCGAACTTATTCCATGAGGCCAAACCGGAACAATTGGGAAAGCCCTCCGAACTTATTCCACAGGTTGGGAATTAGCCATCCAACCTCCTGGGCCTAGCCCGCAATCCGACACCTCAACGAGCCTCTCCGCCATTCATGAAGATATGGCGCAACATGACCTAAGTCAAGTCTCTCATACAGTGTCTTAGGGGTGTCAACCTTATTGGGAAGCGTCTCAACACTCCAATACCCGACCCCAACTCGTAGACCCATAATGTCATAAACCCATGTGGTTTTATTTAATGCATAAACTTTACTTGTTGGTTCATAACAGATAACGCTGACCCTTTGCCCAATTTAAATTATGCAATTAAAATTTACATCATCAAGATTAGGGTTTTGTTATAGCCTACTGTTGTACCAAATACTAATGTATCTAACCTGAATCCGGTTCCCAGAGTATGTCCTATGTTTCCAAACTATGTTTTCTGGTCGAAATAATAGGTTACACGATTATGTTCAGCACATTACAAACACCACAACAAACATTTCAAAAACAACACAGATTCATCACATCTCAACATGAAATTCCAGCCATATTAAATTTTCAGCATAGCATGAAAATAAATTTGAAACTTGCAGAAATTAAACCCTTAATTATTATCAAAATAGAATACTTAATCTTGAGGTAAATCTCTCAAATTTCACATTTATTAAATAAGGCTAACAAGCACCAACAACACCATAAACAAGAACAAACATCATGATCTAGAACCCATCTTTCAAGAACCTTCATGGCATCAACATCAAGATCCAAATTTTGTAAAAACATGATTCTATCTAAAAATCACAGATTAAATACAACGCATGCTTGAACATATAGGAACCCAATTTAATAAGCAATTCAAGACACGGATCTCAAGAACACCAAAAACGTTCATTTAGGCATTTCACCGAACACCTTGAGGGCACCCACGTCTCCACCTTGGTCGAGCACCCCTAGGGTCATCCTAGGGCTGCCGAAACCCATAGAGGAGAGTTTAGGGCCTCCTCCAACACGGCAATCAAAAAGGAATGGTGAAAACTCGAGAGATCAATGGAAAATAAATCAAAACATCTTTGCCTTCAAGAATTCGAAGAAAACCCGAGAAGGAGGGGTAAAACCACTCGCCCGAATAGGAAGGATTATTAGAGGAGAAATCCCGGACAACGGCCCTCGAATCCGACTTCAAAATATGGCGGCTCGACTCAAGAAAGGGGGAAGAGGCGGTGGCTCACTTCAAGCCGTCGGCTTGATGAGAGGGAAAGGGGAGGAGAGACGGGCTGGCTCGGCTTGGCTGGGCGGCTCCTCTGTGCTCGGCTCCAAGGAAGGGAGGTGGCGACTTGGATGGCTGGGCTGCCCGACGGCTCCAAGAGGGGGAAGGGAGGGGCAGCGGCTCAGGCGGCTGGCTCCTCACTTCTCTTTCAATCGGCTAGGCTGCTCGGCGGCTCCAAGAGGGGGAAGGAGGGGCAACAGATCCAATGGGGAGCCGCCAGCCCTAGGGGGTGATTTTTATAATCCCCTCACACTTTCACCTAACCACACCCTAACCCGCACTCTCCTCAACCTGGATCCATGACCCGCTAACCCAAACTAACCCCATGAGAGAATACAAGCAACAAACACATACACATCCACATGCAACATAATCAAATCAATTAGCAAAATAATTAAAAATCATAATTCAACTCACTCGAGCTCGCACCGGACCATGAGTCGCACCGGACCAGGCTGGCAAACACAAACAACAAAAGGGAAAAAAAAGTCTAGGATATTATAAAAACATTGTTTTAGCATTGATATTTTGTTTGTGTTAATTCCTTTATCATTAATCGCTTCCACATTCAGTCGCTCGATTGTGAATTGCCTAAGTAGTTTAAGAAAACATTTAAAATTGAATTTAGACAAATAGTTTTAGTTAACATACTATTCACCCCCCCTCTAGTGTGGCCATTTCACAAACAGAGTTGGGTTGTTAACTAACTACAACACAAAGACTGTGTGGAGGACAAAACTCTACGATTGAGTTGTCATAGAGAGGCAAGTTATTTTGCGGGGTGAATAGTGTGTTTGCTAATCTTAAAATTAATTACAGTTTTAATTGTTTTCTTGATTACTTATGTTAATGCACTATTCAACTACTAAATGAATGCAGAAGCGAATAAAACAAGTCAAGTAATCGATACTCAAAGTAAGCAATGCAAACGCAATGATTTATAGTGGTTCGGTGTAATATCCTAGATATTAATGTTTCTTTTCTATGCTTGTTCATGATTGTCAGCCTAGCGGACTAGACCGAGGTCGAGCCGAGTTGACTCATGGTCCGGTGCGAGCTTGCGAGCTCGGGTAAGAAGAAAATTTGGATTGTGCAGATTCTTTTCTTAGTTGGATAAATTTATTTAAATTGTGTTGTTGCATGTCCTTTATTAATAAATTGTATGGCATTGGTGTGCATGTGTGAGATGTTTATGTGGGACATGGGGTTGGATTGAATTATTTAAGCTCAGTCGGGTTAGTGGGTTTGGATTCGGCTCGAGGCGGATGCGGGTTTGCTAAGAGGGTTAGTGGAATTAGGTTTGTGGAGGGGAGTATATAACCCCCGCCCCCAGTGGTATGCGGCTCCCTATTTGAGCCGCACATGCATCTTGAAGGGAGGAGCCAGCCGACAACCACCCCTCCCCTTCCCCTCTTGGAGCAGCCAAGCCCAACTGCCGCCTCAGCCAAGCCCCTTCCTCTCCTTCCTCTTCTTCCATCCCCTTTGGATCCGAGCAAGGAGTTGCCGCCTGAGCCTCTCTCTCTCTCTATCTCTTCCCCTTTCCCATTCTTCAAGCCGGCGGCTTGAAGTGGAGCCGTCGCCCCTTTCCTGCCTTCTTTGAGTCGAGCCGCCAACTCTTGAAGTCGGATTCAAGGGTCGTCGTTCGGGATTTCTCCTCTAATCCTCCTTCCTATTCAAGTGAGTGGTTTTACCTCTTATTTCTTGGGTTCTTTCATGGTTTTGAGCCGATTTGGGCGTTTTCTCTATACTTGTGATTTCTCGCCAAATCGTGGGTTTTGATTGTCGTGTTCTTGTGCCAATTCGTGGGAGGAGGGCCAAGACTCTCCATTTGTTGCTTGGCAGACCTAGGTTTACCCTAGGGGTGCTCGGCCAAGGGTGAAGCAAGGGTGCTGTCAAGGTGTTCGATGAAATGCCCGAGTAAGATATCTAATTTATCTTGAAGTTTATATCTTGAATTGTGGTTGCATGCCTTAGATTTAAATCTGTGATTTTTTTGATATGAAGCATGTTCTACAAAAATTAAGATTTGATCTTGAAGCTATGAGTGTTCTTGATATGAGATTCTTGATCATGTGAATTGATTATTGCTTGAAGATTGTGTTGATTCATGCAATCATGACTTGATTCTTGAGAAGTTTTGTCTCAATGATATAATTCTGTTGTGTTGATAATTAATGAATTTATTTCTGTAATTTTCGGATTTAATTACCTTTATTATGCTGAAACTCAATTAGGTTGAAAACTGAATGCTGAATTATTTGTTTTAGGGCTGATTTTGAAATCTTGTTTGTAATGTGCATATTTTGCTGAACATAGTTGTGTAACCTATTGTTTCGACCAGAAAATATAGTTTGGAAACATAGATCACACTCTGGAGACCAGATTCGGGTTAGATACATCAGTATCGGGCACAACAGTAATCTTTAACAAAACCCTAATCTTGGTGATCTAAATTTTAATTGCATAATTAAACTTGAGCAAGGGGTCAGCATAATCTATTATGAGCCAACAAATAAAGTTATGCATGAAATAAAAGCTCACGGGTTATGACATTACGGGTTTGGGAGTTGGGGTCGGGGATTGAAGTATTGAGACACTTCCCAATAAGGACACTATAGGAGAGACTTGACTTAGGTCATGTCACACCATATCTTTATGAATGGAGGAGAGGCTCGTTGAGGAACTGAATTGCTGGCTAGGCCCGGAAGGTTGGATGGCTTATTCCCAACCTGCGGAACAAGTTCGGATAGGCAAATCCTGATTATTCCTGCGTATCTTGTGGAACAAGTTCGTACAGGCAAATCCCGATTGTTCCCAAGATTCTATGTTTAAAGGGGTAAGTTCGGATGGGCGTATCCTGATTATTCCTACGTTATTTATTGGAACAAGTTCGGATGGGCAAATCTCGATTGTTCCATTTTGGCCTCATGGAATAAGTTCGGAGGACCTACCCGATTATCCTAGTATCTTTTCTCGAGTTTCTTTATATTAGGATAAGATCAGAGGGCCTACCCGATTATCCTAGTATGTTTTGTTGCCTTCGGGCATGGTAGGCTTAGGCCTATTGATCTTCAACGTTTGGGTGTTGGCTGCATTCGGGCAGGTGGTGGCCAGATGGCTTGTTAGCAGGTCACTCCATTGTGAGCTATCCTATTTGAGTCATGAGTTTTGCTTTATGCACCATATCTGCATTTGGTTTTTCGTTGGGGTTGGTAGAACCGCTCACTGAGTTCTTTTGAACTCACCCGTTCTCGTTTTGTTTTTGTTTTGCAAAGCCTGACCTGTGAGGTGGGCTGGAGCACGTGGCATGGCTGGAGAGCAGAGGACCCACATGATGTCATAGCAGTCCTAGTTAGGGGTCGTAGTCGAGTCTGTAGTAGTTTTGTCATGCACTTGTGGTTTGATGTTGGAGTTGTAGTCCCGTGGGGACATTCATGTCTTCTGTTCAATTTTTATTTGTTAAAAGAGTTGTTACTCTTTGGTTCATTTATTTTCGCACTTAAACTATTTATTAAAAACTTTGATGTTTTGAAATAAAAATCTATTTTAATTCTTTTTATTGATAAAAATTGTTGTTCTTCTGCTTTCTTTATTAGTTGGCATGTAACATGGCTTCGGGGTATAGGCACGTATACCCTGGCCGATCATGTGACCCTGAATTGGGGCGTGACAATATGGTATCATAGCTTGTGGTTCAGTCTGACTACGATCTAGAGTTGTCACTGTATAGGGCATTGCTAGTGTGTCAGTATATGGTAGGGGTATGCTATGAGATCAATGGGCTAAATCTGCACCTCAGTGCGACTTGTGGTTAAGTTACTTAAAGACTTAGGGTGAAAAAAATTGTCTAAATTTTGATATTTTTCTTTCTGGTGATTCCAGATTGATGGAAGCCTTTGATGCCGCGAGGAGCAGTAGTGACAGAAACTCTATTGAGCGGCGAAGTCGAGGCCGAGGCCGGGGCCGTGGTCTCGGGAGAACACCGCAGGCCCGAGAGGATGTAGGACAGGATCCTATGATTGTTCAGTTGCTTGCCCGAGTGGCTGAACTGATTGAGGCGCTCCGTAGGGAGCAGGAGCTGAAGCAGCAGCCACAACCAGTACCGGCAGAACCCGCAGCACCAGAGGTGGCGCATCCAGTGGCACCGGTGGTTAGAGTCCCCACAGCACCTTCATATGTAGATTTTGTTGCATTCAGGCCACCCGAGTATACAAGGATAGATCAGCGGGTGGAGGTCACCAGTTTCCTAGAAGATTGCTATGAGCTGTGTAGGGAGCTTGGTTGTTCTTCTGAGACGACCGCTCGACTGATCGGAATACAACTGAGAGGTCCAGCTAAGGATTGACTTCACACCTAGAGGGACCGTAGAGCAGCAGATGCACCACCCCCTACCTGGGAGGAGTTTAAAGCTGCTATGGTGAAGAAGTACCTGCCGATGAGCGTCCGGGATAGGCGGGCGAAAGAGTTCAAGCTGCTGCATCAGACAGGCAGTATATCGGTGATAGATTATGAGATGGAGTTCACTCGATTCTCGAAGTACCATCCCACCTTGATAGCCACCGAGACCGCCAGAGTCAAGAGGTTTGTTGAGGGGTTGAGACCGCAGATTGCCAGATTCATCCATTACATAGAGGATACTTCCTTTGCTCAGGTTGTAGATGAGGCACTCTGAAAGGAGGCACTGGTACCGACAAAGATGTATGATGGTCCCCAGAAGAAAAAGTTTCGGCCCTAGCCTTCGTAGGGTTGGCCAGCTCACTTAGAGGGGACTTTTAGGATAGCAGATCCATCGCAGGGCGGAGGTCATAACGCTTTCAGAGGCCACATGGGTTCAAGACCAGGGGCGTCATTTGGAGGTTCACAGCGGAGACCTGGGCCGCAGCAGTGTAATCGATGTCACAGGAAGCACTAGGGGGCTTGCTGGGGATTTTCAGAGGTATGTTTCAGCTATGAGCAGACTGGTATTACAAAAAGTATTGTCCTAGCAAGGGCAGCTAGTAGCCTAATAAGACCAGAGGAAAGGCACCGATGTTAGTGGGTTCCATAGCTCAGAAGGGTCAGACTCAGGGAGGAGGCCAGCGAGCTAGTGGTTCAGAGAGGCCCACTGCAAGGGTACTTGCTATGAACCAAGAGGGCGCTGAGGCGTCCAGGGCAGTAGTATCAAGTATCCTTGTTTTAGGTTCTTCTATTGCATATGTCTTGTTCGATCCCTTTTGGGGCTGCGAAGTTGTCATTTGTGGGCATATGTTGATAGCTGAGTTGACACTCAAGCCGATGTTAGAGCTTGATGAAATTTTGGGCATGGACTGGTTGGCGGACCCTTTCGCCTCAGTGGATTGCAGGGCTAAGACCTTGACCTTCAGTAAGCCCGGATTGCCCCAGTTTACCTTCTAGGGTGAGGGAATGGGAGATTCGTTGATGGCAATTTCAGCTCTCAAGGCTCGAAAACTACTTCTGGGTAGATGCCAGTCCTTCTTGGCCTTTGTGTCTGTGGCAGAGGGAGATGGAGGTGTGGCTAGGGACATCGGGGGGACGCCTATGGTATGCGGGTTCTCTGATGTCTTCCCAGAGGAGTTGCCAAGGTTGCCTCCAGAGAGGGAGATCGTATTCTATATTGATTTGCAGCCAAGGGTGAAGTCGATCTCCATTCCGCCGTATCGGATGGCACCAGCTGAGTTGAGGGAGTTGAAATCCCAATTGCAGGAGCTGCTCGAGTTGGGCTTCATTCTCTCGGTGTTTCACCTTGGGGTGCTCTAGTGCTCTTTGTGAGAAAGAAAGATGGGTCCATGCAGATGTGCATTGATTACTGGTAGCTTAACAAGGTAACGGTGAAGAATTGGTACTTGTTGCCTAGGATTGATGATTTATTTGATCAGCTTCAGGGGACTCAATGGTTTTCTAAGACTGACCTGCGATCAGGGTACCATCAATTGAGGATTCGGGGCAGTGACGCCCCCAAGACTGCTTTCAAGTCGAGGTACGAGCACTTTGAGTTCCTGCTGATGTCCTTTGGGCTGACTAATGCACCTACAACATTTATGGACCTGATGAACCGAGAGTTCAGGGAATACTTTGATAAATTTGTGATAGTGTTCCTTGATGATATCTTGATATATTCCAAGAGTAGGGAGGAGCATGCTGAGCATTTGCAGATGGTTCGAGAGACTCTCCGAGAGCACCGTTTGTATGCCAAATTCTCCATGTGCAAATTCTGGTTAGAGAGTGTGGGGTTCCTTGGCCATGTGGTGTCCAGGGAAGGGATAAAGGTGGACCCCGCAAAGATAGAAGCAGTTCATAATTGGAATAGGCCGACTAATGTCACAAAGATTCGTAGTTTCTTGAGATTGGCAGGCTATTATAGAAAATTTGTAGAGAACTTCTCCAGGATTGTAGCGCCGTTGACCCACCTGACTTAGAAGAAGGTCAAGTTCGAATGTAACAGTAAGTGCGAGGAGAGCTTTCTGAAGCTCAAGGACCACTTGACGTCGGCACCAGTTCTAGCAGTACCCTTTGGCTCATAACGGTTTGTTGTTTATTGTGATGCCTCCCGGGTCGGCTTGGGTTGTGTGTTGATGCAGAATAGCAGGGTGATAGCTTATGCTTCTAGGCAGTTGAAGGTTCACGAGAAGAATTACTCGACTCATGATCTTGAGCTAGCAGTAGTGGTGTTCGCATTGAAGCTGTGGCATCACTACCTTTATGGCTAGGCTTGTGAGATATTCATTGATCATAAAAGCCTCCAGTATTTGCTCACCCAGAAGGAGTTGAAGCTAAGCTAGAGAAGATGGCTTGAGCTCTTGAATGACTATGACTGCACTATCATGTACCATCCAGTGAAGGCTAACATGGTAGCTGATGCTTTGAGCAGGAAGTCTATGGGCAGTCTGACGCATTTAGCAGTTAGGAGGACGTCGTTGGCCTAGGATTTGGCCATATGTTTGGATGACTAGGCAGTCTTGTCAGTTTCAGCTTCTGTCGCGCTGGTGGCTCACCTGAGGGTACAGTCCACGTTGGTAGATATGTTGCGAGCAGCGCAGGAGGAGGATTCTTTTTGTGCTCTCACCAAGGATCTGGCCAGGAGAGACGATGTTGATAATGGTTTAGGTATTGACTCGGAGGGCGTTTTGAGGTTTAAGAATCGAATAGTGGTGCCAGATATGGCCAAGGTTCGCAGGCAGGTGCTAGAGATGGCTCATTGATCCATATACACTATGCATCCAGGAGCCACGAAGATGTACAATGATCGAAGGCAGAATTATTGGTGGAAAAGCATGAAAAGAGAGGTGACCGAGTTCGTATCTAAGTGTCTGGTGTGTCAGCAGGTTAAGGCTGAGCATTTGAAGCCGGCAGGGTTGCTCTAGAATCTAGAAGTACCATAGTGGAAGTGGGAGAAGATAACCATGGATTTGTGATGGGGTTGCCAAAGTCCGTGAAGGGCAATGATTCTATCTGGGTAGTGGTAGATCACCTATCCAAGACGTCGCATTTTATACCGGTCAGGATGACCTTTTCAGCCGAGCAGTATATGAGGTTGTTCTTGGATCGAATCGTTGCATATCATGGTGTTCCTGTTATGATCATCTCAGATCGGGGTACTCAGTTCACGGCTCGATTTTGACAGTCTTTCCAGGAGGCATTGGGGACTCAAGTTCGGTTCAGCATTGTATTTCACCCTCATACAGATGGTCAGTCAGAGCGGGCTATTCAGATCCTAGAGGATATGCTGAGAGCATGTATCCTAGATTTGGAGGGCAATTGGGAGAGGCACTTACCTCTGGTTGAGTTTGCCTACAATAACAGCCATCACAGTAGCATCGGGATGGCCCTATTTGAGACATTGTATGGGCGGAGATGCAGGTCGCCTCTAGGTTGGTTTGAGGCAGGAGATTCCCATATGATGGGACCTGACCTGGTGGAGGAGGCGGTAGAAAAGGTGAAACTAATCTGAGAGAGGCTATTGGCAGCTCAGAGTCCCTAGAAGATGTATGTTGATGGAAAGGCCAGGGAGGTAGAGTTTGCTGAGGGGGACATGGTGTTCCTCAAGGTGTCCCTTATGAAAGGGGTGCTGAGATTTGGTAAGAAAGGAAAACTAAGCCCTAGGTTCATTGGGCCATTTCCTATTCCCAGGCGCAGGGGAGCTGTGGCCTATGAGTTGGCCTTACCTCCTAGTATGGACTGAGTGCATCCAGTATTTCATGTATCTATGCTGAAGAAGTACATTCGGGATAGGTCCCATATGATTGAGCCTACCGCAGTGGAGGTGGATTCAGCAGTTTCTTATGAGGAGTGGCCAATTGAGGTGCTAGACCGACAGATAAAAAATTGAGGTCCATGGAGATCCCCTTGGTTAAGGTCAGGTGGGAGCACCATTCCGGGCAGGAGGCCACCTGGGAGGTGGAGCAGGATATGAGGGAGCGTTATCCTTCGTTGTTTGATGATCTGGTGAGTCCTTAAGTTTCTTTTTTTGAAATTCAAGGATGAATTTTCTATAAGGAGGGAGGATTGTAATATCCAAGATATTAATGTTTATTTTCTATGCTTGTTCGTGATTGTCAGCCTAGTGGACTAGTCCGAGGTCCAACTGAGTCGACTCATGGTCTGGTGCGAGCTTGCGAGCTCGGGTAAGTAGAAAATTTGGATTGTGCGGATTCTTTTCTTAGTTGGATAAATTTATTTAAATTGGGTTGTTGCATGTCCTTGATTAATAAATTGTATGGCATTGGTGTGCATGTGTATGATGTTTATGTGGGGCATGGGATTAGATTGAATTATTTAAGCGTAGTCGGGTTTGGATTCAGCTCTAGGCGGATGCGGGTTTGCTAAGAGGGTTAGTGGAATTAGGTTTGTAGAGGGGAGTATAAACCCCCCCTATGGTATGCGGCTCCCTATTGGAGCCGCACAAGCATCTTGAAGGGAGGAGCAAGCCGACAGCCGCCAGCCGCACCTCCACTTCCCTTCTTGTAACCACCAAGCCCAGCCGCCGCTTGACCCGAGCCCCTTCCTCTCCTTCCTCTTCTTCCCTTCCCGTTGGAGCCGAGCAGGGAGCCGCCACCTGAGCCAAGCCTCTCTCTCTCATTCCCTTTGCCTCTCTTCAAGCCGGCTGCTTGAAGTGGAGCTGTCGCCCCTTTCCCCCATTCATTGAGTCGAGCCGCCATCTCTTGAAGCTGGATTCGAGGGCCGTCGTCCGGGATTTCTCCTCTAATCCTCCTTCTTATTCAAGTGAGTGGTTTTACCTCTCCTTGGAGAACCCCAACCTCTCTAACTCCTTAATCAAATTTCTCATGGGTTTCATAGTTTTGTTTTTCACTTTATTCTTAACAGAGTATAACTTTGCCTCAGGGGTATCTTCCACCAACAAGACTGTGTCCTTACCCTTCATAAGTTGGGACTCAATAGTCTCCAGCATATTTTGAAGCTCGGGAAGTGAGACATCCTGCTTGTTTATGTGGAAGTTGTGAAAACGAATTCGGGAGGGATTGGAGTACTAAGTCCTGACTTAGTTCCCTGTCCATGGAGAACCCCAACCTCTCTAACTCCTTAATCAAATTGATTAGTTTGAGGACACGGGTCTCAACAAGAGTGTTATCCTCCATTTTGGCATAGAAGAGTTGTTTAGATAGCTTTTACCTAACTGTCCTCATATGCTCACCATACAACAACTTGAGGTGATCGAGGATAGCTTCGGCATCCAAATGTTCATGCTGCTTTTGCAACTCATCAGACATGGATGCCAACTTTACGCATTGAATAGTAGTGTTATCTTCACTCCAAATTTCTTGCAGCTTCTCATAAGCTGTCCTCTCTTCTTTTGTGTAATCACCTTCCCCAAGGGGTGGCATCGGTCTTGGAGCATCAAGAATGTGAGACAGATTCTCATAAATGAGGACGATCCTCAAATTTCACATCCAATCGACGTAATTTGGTCCAGTTAATTTATTTTCATTGATGAAGCAATCTAACGACAGTAAAGGTGACATGATATCCTACAAAGAATATAAAGACATGAATGAGCAGATATTTTACATGCATGTTTATTGAGGTCTTTTAATTAATCATGTCTCTCACTAATTTTCGCGGTTCCATAATACCCTCCGATTTGGAAGCAGAAAGCCCTCATTGGTAGACTTCCTTAGGGGAAAAATGGAACCCCACTTCTCCTACTCAGCTCTCGCATGTAACACGATAAACCCTAATAGGTCCATGGGTAGGTAACTCTTTACCGATCACATAACTATGTGACTTCCATATGTTTTTGCCTCTAGGGTAACCAATGCCTTGTGTGTGCACAACAAACCAAGGAGCCCTAGTTTAGTAAGCACCCATCGTTCGTATGCCCTAGCGAGAAAACAACCACCCTTGAGTGTAGCTCAACAAGGTATGTCATGTTCAAGCCGGTAGCAGAGACACAAAAGGAATATGTGCCATATGAGGTGCAACGTGTCTATTAGCACAAAAGGCCTTGTGTGTGCACAACAAACCCATTGTGATAATATACACACTTGTCCCTCAGAGCGATGGAAGCCGTGACCGATATTCTTAATATCTTAAAGATTCAGACTCAATATTATTGGATGGTTTCTTCATGCAATTATAATTATCTATGCTATCAACAATTGAAGCAAAATCAATAAAAAAAACCATAAAGTAAATAAGGATGATTATGGATGTTCTAAGGGTTCCACCCGAGCCACCGGGTGAAACAAGGCCATCATCCTAGGGTTTTTAGGGAGCTCCATCTCACCAAGGCGCTGCCCAAAACCTCCTTGTAGGTTGCCGGTTCCATTAGTACCTTCCTGGGTTTTAAGTCGTCATCAACATGGCTCTGAACACATCCTCTCCGTACACGCACCAAAACGGGGCAGCTAGCGTGCAAAGTTCTTATTTTACAAATCTAAAAGAAGAAGACCCCAAACAACCCTTGGGGAAAGGTTTAAGGAGAGGGAGAAGTGAATTACATGAAAAGTTCTCAAGAGGAAGGCAGAGGAACGCAGGCCCTATTTAAAAATTACAATGCTGAAATTTCATAAATTTTCAAGCAATCATCACAACCACATTTTACACACAGTCACAAGCACATAGGACTCATGCATAATCATTCTTTCATGCATCTTAACTATTAAGAAAAGGAAAGAAAAAAATAGAATCCGAAAATGCGCAAATCCGATCACGTTTCCATCCAAAACGGTTTAAACAACACATCCTGAATTTTTCGATTTTCAGGGCTGTTTAACCATGAACCCACAGGATTGTTTAGTTTAAATTATGTCCAAAATCAATATGGATAGTAGGTTTCAATCTCGATTCATTGCATGAATCATGGATCCAACCAAATGACGCAAAAACCCTCGAAAACTAAAACCGGGCAGCATGAATGACGTTTAGGGTGTGAACGATTCATAAACGTGAGTAAAATGCAAAATAAAAATTCCAAAAATTTGTTAAAGGTGGCTCTGAGACCACTGTTGGGATGTGAATAAGAAACACAATGAAAGTAGCAATTTAAAAATTTCAATCCATCCCGAAAACAACGATCTACTTTAGCAATGTTAAGAAATTCAACATCAGACAAGAAGGAGGAGATATACCTCAAACCGCGGTTGGTATAACTGATCCTATCCCCGTCGTGAGACACACACATGCACCTCCTCCAACGATAGTCCACATCAAGCACCTTGCAACAATAGGGGTAGTGAACACCAGGGCTCGTTGTGGCTCAACGGAGAAGCTTTTCTCAATCCCGAAATCGACCAAGGCAAGGTTGGCCCTCCACCAAGAACCAGGCACCAAAGAGGGAAGGAAAGAGGATAAGAAAACACTGAAATGAAAGATAAGAGGTGAAGATATCACGCTGTCGTCTTGGACTCCTCCAAGAAGATGAAGATTGTGGCACACCCAAGAAGAGAACACCTTCAATTTGGCTTCGTGAAAATCGGGGAAGGAGGATGTAGATGGTCGGCCACCGATTGAGAGGAGAAGGAGTTCTTTGGAGCATTTCTCCTTCAAGAAACCTCTAAAGAATCAAGTCCTTAATCTTCTCCAAGAAGATGAAGAACTAATTAACCAACCCCTCCCTATAGGGCGTTCGGCCACTCTATATGGAGAGGGGGGACGGCTACAAGAGTAGACCCGGCCCCCTAAAAGCTCTCTCCAGGGAATTTAAAATTTTGGGGTTTTTCTCCAAAAATAATTTATATTTTATTGGCTTCATAATTAATTAGAAATTAATTAAATCCAATTAAATATAAACTTTAATTTATATCCATGAATTAAGAGCCTATAAACAAAAATGATAATTATATAAATAAATCAATCCCCTAAACAATAGGAAAGAGATTTATCTAAATAATTCGATTTTCTATTAATTAATAGAATTATGATTTATCCTCATAAGTCATATCTATTAATTTTATGATTTATCTCCATAAATAAAATTCTTGTTAATTAGGATTTATCCAAATAAATTAATTCCCAATTAATTGGTTAGGCTCATGGTTAGAAAATAATTTTCTCACCATGTATATTTGATTCAAAATCAAACTATAATTAATTCATAATTAAATACATTCTCGGTCAAACAATTGATTAAATATTTAATTCATAATTAAATTTAATCAACTACATAAAATATTATCATGTGTCAATGCCTACAATTTAGGGTAACCTAGGAACTCCTTCCTCGCATATTTGTCCTATAGGAAACATCTTTCCTATCATGTTCGTAAATGAGATCCGTGATTGAGTAGCAGCATGTCCATGCTAGTAGACATATAGGGCCGCATTCGGACTTTATCTCATAAGGTCCATTACGAGGTTAGCCTGTTGTTTGTGACCCATTGGGCCCCACACTAAGCCAGTAGTGAGTTGTGCATAATGGAGAGTTGGATCCAATAGAACGACTTCTATTCGAATCTTATGAGATACCGCTAAACCCTTTTAGTGTGGTCGTGAGAGACTCCACTCACAAGTCAAGATTGACGTTTAGGACATGTCATGACTACCCGGATAGTGTGAGGTTCAATCTACAAGGATCGAACGCCCTTCGATGATTAGTTATCATGCAACAAAGTCCCTCAGTTATAATGTCCCGAATAAGACTAGGTTATGGAAGAAGTGTCAAACCCTAATACCCATTCTTATGTATTATGTCTGCCAAGTCGTCGTCTCAATAATGATATGTTAGAAACCCTTTTCCGACATTGATATCTACTCTGGCCAAAGATTCCTGAGTCAACACTTGTAGGGACACATAGGACATTATCACTTCTCTCTAGGAGTAACTGATTCCATATTGGTTCTGGGTAAGCAATCAACGGGGAACAATTTCGGGATTGATTCCGGGTAAGCAATCAACGTGGAAAATTTTTTGAAAAAAATTTATTTATAAGTTCTCTGTAATTTAGCACTAGCTAGGATGATAGAGGACCTCAAGTCGAGTCCAGCAGTTCAATCGGGACTCGAATCGAAGTTAGAACGAATTAGATACTCATTTTATAAGTCGAATCACTTAAGGAGGGGGGCATTTTGGTCACTTGGGGCCCAATTAGACCCCATAAAAACCCACCTGGGGTGTACGGCTGGGGATTTAGCCGCACACCACCCAAGGCAATAGGAGAGAGAGAGAGCGGGGTGACACCGAGTAGGAAGGGTGCAATTTGGAAGCCCGAATATGCGAGTTCGTCGGCGTTGATCGTAGGAAGGTCTCTAGGTTCTTCTTCCTATCCGTTTCATCCAAAAAGGTGAGTGGAAATAGCCCTCTTTCCCCCATCTCCTTCATCTTTCCGCCGCCCCTATGATAGGGGTTTTCTCATATTTTTATGTAGATTTTCTCGAATTGAATTCAAGCGATATGTTAATGGATTCTTCCTTTGTCGTCGTGAATCATTGGTTCGGATTTTGGGGCTTGGCCGCATGCTTCATGGTGAAATTAGAGGAGCTGCCGCCCCCTTCTTCCTTGATCTCGATGGTTTCTTGGTTTCTTGATGGTAGTTCTTTAATCTTGTTGGTTCTTGGTTCTTTATAGAAGGGAAAGCTTGGGGCTTTAGGGTGTGCCGCCCCCTCCTAGGAGGTTCCCTATGAGCTGTAAGGGTTTGCCGGCCCCATAAATTGTGTAGATGTTATTGAGACATGTTTAAACATAGGGACTACACATTAAGGATATTCTCATATGTCTTTAGGGTATGCACATGTGTAGAGACCTGTACTAAGGAAAAGTAAGGGACCTAGGTACACTTAGAGACATAGGGACCCCAAGATGAACATTGTGTTGAGATGACCCCATGGAGGACTTGTAGGTGACTAACGCCCCTAGCTTTTAAAGCACTTGGGTAAGGGGTAGGCCGATCCTATGAGGTGCAGTAAGGGGTCACAAGGGACTTAGTCTACTATCGTGTGTGCTAGCTATGTTTTAATACCTTGCATAATGATTCTTCAGGCCTAAAATTGTTATTGTTTACAAGTTCTATTATGTTGATACATGCCTATGTCATGCGCTTGTAATGGTTTGCGGGTTAAGATATACTTAATTCCTTAAGACATGTTTTATGTGTTGCACGGATATGATGATAAGTAAATTCATGGCCTGCGTGTATTATGTTTAATAATATTGTGGCATGAACATTATTGCTTATAGACATGTGAGATGTGATGTATGACCATAGCATTTTTGTTGGCCAAAGGTTTTCAACCTTGGTCTTAATCTCAGTTTTGATGATAACAAACATGGAATTAATGATTTCATAGAGAATTATTTCCAGGATCCATATCAGTTAGCGCACGACGTCCACGATTGGAGAAATCGAAGAAATTGGAAAATCAAAAAATCGGAAGGACATTGGTCGACGTGCCCGGATTTGTCGGGAAGATAGAGTCTAGGTTTAGGGTGTCTAGATAAATTGTAAATCCTCATGATGATGCAAAGAAATCTAAAAACCAATCCCGAACCCCCAAAACATGAAAAACCGAAAAAGCAAAAAATGGCCCTGAAATCCACCAAGCCTAGGGAGCTCCTTAGAGGGCTATATGACCTACACATTCTCTTGACACAAAAATTGCCAGTAATTGTTTCTTGGGTAAAAACTAGATAACGATATATTTTAAAGGAATTTTTAGAAGCCTTTAGCTTACCCATACTTGACCCAGAAGATTAGAAAATTTCCATTTTTCGAAAATTTGTACTAGACCCCAAAAGTTATATTTTGATTTTTTAAAGATTTTCGTTGAATCCAAATGGGGGTAACTCTTATATAACATTTATATTTTAAAGTTATAAATTTTAAGTTAAGAAATATTATATTAGTAGACTTAGTAAAGACGGAACCCAGAAAGGAGCAAACAATCAAAAACTCAACCAAACCAAGCAGTGCAGTCTGTCCAGTTTCGGTCGACCGACGATCGACCGAATGTTGCCAAAAACTGACAGTAGGCAAGTTGGTCGACCGAATAGTCGACCGAAGTGTGCCAGAAAGCAACAGTATGCCTTCAATCGCTCAGTCGGTCGACCGATGATCGACCAGATCTGTGATCGGACGGCTGAAATAGCTAGTTTCCTAGCTGTTGAGTTGGGTGTTTCATGCCAACTCTCCATGGCTTATAAATAGAAGCCTTTGCAAGCCTTCCACCCCTTCCAAGCTTCCATTGAGCCTTTCTTGATCATTCTCAAAACTTTTCTTGCGTCATCCCTTTGATAACCCTAGTTTCCATGATACATCCTTGATCTTGCCTTCAAGCTTTGAACGATTCATCATTGAGGCATCAAGAGGAACTAGGACTCGTGGTTGGAGCTAAGTATTTGTTATATTATTTATTTGCTCCATTATTTGTGTATTTTTGTGATTTATTTTATTTTATTTGTGGTTTGATTGAGTTGGTGGTTGCCTTGGTGTTAAGGCTTAAATCCACCATTGTAAACTTAGTTTACTAGGATTAGTTGAGTTGTCCCTTAGGTGGAGGTGGGAGAGTGCTCTCGGTAGGAAGACGGGATACTTCCGGGTGTGGAAGTGCCTTCCATTTGAGAGCGGAGAATTTCCGGTGTAAAGTCCTCTTTGTAAGGAAAATGATATAATCTAGTAAAGGTATGTTTGGAAATCCTAAGCGAGGTGCTTAGATAGTGGAGTAGGCATTGGGACCGAACCACTATAAATACTTATGTTAGCATTATTTTTTGTGTGTATCGCATTGCTTATCTTTATTACTTGTTTCCGCATTTAGTCGTTGAATTGTGAATTGCCTAAGTAATCTAAGAAACGTTTAAAATCGAATTTAGGCAAATAGATTTAGTTAACACACTATTCACCCCCCCTCTAGTGTGGCCATTTCACCAACATATTTCTAATATACATGTTATGTGGATGTTTTTATTCTCCTTAGTATGCTATGTATGTGTGTGTGTGCTGTGCTTGATTCATGATCCCAGAACCGTTGAGGGGAGGGTATACCCCAAAGAGATGGTGTTGGGTATTATTTCGTAAGTTCCGAGCGGTGAGGTGAGAGCATGCCCCAAAGAGATGGTCCGGAATCTCGACCGGTGAGGGGAATGTATGCCCCAAAGAGAAGGTTTGGAAGATCCCGTTCCGGTGAGGGGAGGGTATGCCCCAAAGAGACGGTCTTGGGCTGGGTGGTAGTTCAGAGGCCACTCTGACTACCTACCCTATGTGGCTATGTGGGACCGATGGGTCTGGGTAGGCTGAATGGATTTGTGTTAATGCATTGGACATGTATTTTATACTAGGTTAACATATCTATTGTTGGTTGTTATATGAAGTACAAGAGAGTGGATATGCATGTTGATAACTGTTCTTGTGAGTTATGCTTTTACCACTATATGCTTGTTTATACACTGGATTGATTATTGATGGATATGGTGGTTTGAGGACTGAGTCCGAGTTGGTCTTACCCTCTATTATGTTGTCTTTTTCAGCACCTGAGCATGATCAGAGAGATACTGGGATGTAGTAGCGCAGCTAGTGGTGGCTGGGACAATGGATCTAGTGACATGTCGTGGTCGGGGTGGATACCCGAGTCCTAGATTAATTATTTTTCTTTTATTTGTTTATTTGAGTCATGTGGACTTGGGGTAGATTTTATTTCCACATTTTTATGTTGAGGAGTTTATTCATGTTCTAAAAGAATATATTCTTTAAGGGTTTGAGCATTTGAATATTTAACTATTTGGTTGGTGAATTTATAGATATCTTGTTTAGGTTTTCAGCAGTGTAATGGTTTTATAAAATGTTCAGGTCTTATAATTGTGACTATGGTTTAGTTGGGTTAGGCTTCAGGGTACGTGTGGTTCTCTGGCTGGTCATGCCGGGTTTGAGGTGTGACAATACACCTCGACCCATTTCGAGCAATATCCCCGTGAGATTACCGGGCGGCATCATCACCCCCACCTGCTATAAATACAGACACGACATCCCTCAAGTAACCTAAGTTTCAATTTCATTACCTCCACCTCAAATACTTATTGACTTAATCATCATAGTGTATTTTGTAGGTCCCCCCTTGCAAGAGTTGCACCTGACTAGGTGATACACTGAACTGAACCGGACTACTCCGATCCTCCGGCAAGAACATCCTCCTTAAGTTGAACTCGACTAGACTAGCCCACAAGGTCACACAACACGCACCACAAATGATTCTCGAACCTGACTCGATCCCAAAGTCCTAAATCTTCCTAAATTAAGACAAATTCTTCGCGCACATGGGCCATACCTTCGACCACGCCTTGTAGCGATTCACTCATCCCGCTCTGACACACATCCCAATTTTCCCACTGAAATCAAAATTAAATAAAAATTAGCACGAGTATTACACATGCATTTATTTTAAGTGTTATTTGGTGAAAAACTTGTGCTTGAGCTTGTCCAATTCTTGTCATAAATATACTATCTTTCACTGGGTATGTGTGACTCACTTTGTTAGTATTCCTGCTTCAAATACTAGTCCTAATTTGTGTCCACGTCCTCCAGCCCAGTAGAGACTTAGATCATTTTAGTTAGCTCATCACATGTCCGTGTGGGCATTTTTGATGTGTACACATGCTTTTGAAGTATTTTTATACCTAGTTATGTAAACCTTTTTTATGCTCCATTAGCTACAGGCACTGTCTTGTTTCCATGCACAGTCTGTTGCTATGTTAACTATGTCACTGTCTTATTTATGCGTACTGAGAACGCTTTGGTTATTCACACTAGATTTGTTTTGTGTGTAGGAATGTCATAGTCACAATGTCACGAATTGGAAAAACTAGGCACTATTGGTTACCACTGAGGTCGATCGAGCCGATTTCGACCGAACTTCATCTAAACTAGTGTCAAAAGTTTTTGGCAGCTTTTTAGCTAAAATTTGATCGACGGTTAGATGACTGAACTTCATTGGAACCCCCAATGTCTCCATTTTCAACCATTAAGCTGCATGCCCCTCCTTCAATGTTTGACCAATGCTCTTATATATACAAATGTGACTACCTTCCAAAAGACCTCTAGAATCCTTTAAGACTAACCTAAGAAAATAGCAACCATGAGAAACTTCACTATTTATCGATAAGTAAACAAGAGAGCTAATAAGAAGATTAAATATATAAATTTAAAAACCTTTTTAAGTATAATTTGGAATGATATAACAAACTACCTAGCTGCAAGCCTATAACAAGGTGCCAACTCACATTTGTTCACAAGCCAAAACATTGATTGGTCAAGAAAATTTCTAGCTAGTGATAAAATTAGTATATATATGTGTCGGTAAAATTCACTAGGACAAATTAAATTAATCACCAACATGGCGTCCTCCATCTCATCAACTCCTTTGATCCCCTCAAAGCTTCAGTACTACATTGCTCTAATTGCTTTCAACTTCTTCTTACCATTAATCATATGTATAGAGGCTAAGAGAGACTATGGATACTCTACCATTGTCAGTTTTGGTGACTCTCTCACGGACACTGGAAACATATTTTCCATGTATGGTCGAGAGAGACTAATGCCTCTTCAATTGGGTTAAACCTATTTCCATCATCCCAGCGGTCGCGCCTTTGATGGAAGACTTATTATCGATTTCATTGGTCTCTCTCACATCACCTCACATATAATTTTCTCTTTATATGTTATAAATGTAATTAAGCCTATTGTATAAATTTGACATTTGGTTTGCATGCATGAACTAATGCATTTGTATCATACATAGCACAAGAGCTACGGTTGCCGCTTATGCCATCATACTATCCAAGCAAAAACAACTGCAAGGGCTTTGAACATGGTGTTAACTTTGCACTAGGGGGAGCTAGGGTACTCAACACTGACTTCTTCAGGCGTATGGGCTATAATGATTCGCTTGAGTTGGACTCCTTGAGCAAAGAGCTTCAATGGTTCAATGAATTCTCACGCTCGTGCTTGTTGACAAATAGTATGTTTTCAATGTCCCTATTAGTTAACTTCCATCTATTATCCCTATAAAACAATCAACGTTCAATAAAACCTATTTAACCATTTCATTATATATGTAAATTTGACAGATACTCATGTTAACATCTCAAGCAACACAACACTATTCCTAGTTGGCGAGTTGGGGGTGAACGACTATGGTTACCTACACCTTCTATTAGGTGGCCAAAAAGATATAGATCTTCTACGACCTTATGTCCCCTTAGTTGTGGATACAATTGGATCGGCAGTGAATGTATATACATTATTACTGTACCTATTTGTATACTTATATATGATGTTAAATAAATATATTAATAGTCCTTATATTTTATTCTTGCATAGGACTTAATCCAATATGGGGCAAAGACAATAATGGATACAGGAATTTTCCCATTGGGATGTACGCCTTTATACAACATAGACTTTTATCCCGAAGGTAGAGATGCAGTACGTAGTACTATAACTGACTTCAACGAGGTGAATGATTTTGTGAGCCAAAATGTGCTTAAAGAAGAAAATTCTTATAAGATCGACCCTATAACCGGTTGCAACAAGGTAAATGATTTTGTGAAACATCATAATTCCGTACTATTGCGAAAGCTTCATGAGCTTCGCATAGCTCATCCTCATGCCAAGATTTTGTTTGCTGATTACTATGAGCCTCTCATGGCTGTATATGCAAATCCCAAACAATTTGGTGAGTTGAATTCTTATATGTATTACAAGTTAATGCTAAATAATAATCCCTTGCACCTAGTTCTATACATAGTTTTTCAATAAAGTCCTTAGTTATTTTGGTTCTTTAATTAAATTATTTATGAGATGAATTGGTGTAGGTTTTAAGTCAACTTTGGTTCAATGTTGTCGAGATGGTGGGATATATCACTACAATTCCAAAGTCGATTGTGGTAAGCAAACAACTAAATTATGCAGTGATCCATCAAGCTATGTGAGTTGGGATGGGTTGCACTTTACTGAGGCAGCTCATAGTATAATCGCTAACCATGTTTTAAAACAATTAGTCTAGTTTTTATGTTATGTAAAGCTAGATGTAGGTATTAGATGTCTTTAAAATTTATTATCCTTTATAGATAATTTGTTAACTTTTTTGGTTGCGTAAATATGACATAGCTTGTAATTTGTTAATTTGTTTGTTTATCCCGGTAAATTAGACATTATATTCTACTCACAATTTATAAACGTGACACACCCAGATAACCTTAAGTTCTAATTGTCGTAACCTCCACCTTGGAGTCACCGTAACATGGGCATCAGAGTGTCTTTTACAGCCCCCCTGCCTGCGCTGAACTAGACATGGAGATGCACCAGACCGAAATGGAAGACCTAGAGACAAAACCTAACCGCGAAAAAGGAGGCCCGATCTGGCTCCCCGCTCTTAAATAGAGACCCCAAAATCTAGAAGGCCGAACTTGTTCCCGTTCTTGACGCGGGGCCCTTCGTCGACCATATCATGACAACCCGCCTTCCTTTGAGAAGCGAATTGCCCAACACTCTAACGCCATACACCGGCACAGGCAACCCCGCCCTACACCTCACAGCGTTCTAGACCGCAATGCTCTATTACAGAGCGACTGACTCCGCACACTACTGAGCTTTTCCGTCATTCTTAGGGAATACCGTCCTGCTATAGTTTGCCTCCCTCCCACATCTTCCTTAGCCGTTTCACCACGTCACGAGTATACCACAAAACGGTAGCCACCCTTCGCTATATTAGATAAGGGCAACATGAGCCCCTAAGGAAATACCTGAACTGGTTCCGGGCCATGACGACCGACATACCAAACCTTAACTTGAAGATCGAGCTCTTCGCCGACTAGATCGCCTTAACCGAGCCAGAGGACATGGCCAAACTCCAGTAAAAGGAGGTGGATTATATAAGAATAGAAGATCAGCTAGAGGCGAAGAGGGTCGACTGGCAAAACCTCACAGCCATCATCGAAGACAAAACATCCAGGAAGCGCGGTGAGAAAAAAGAGGATCACAATTACCACGAACAAAGTTACTACCTGATGCCAAGGTCCCCACCTCATCTGAGCAACCGATTTGAAAGGTACACATCCCTTAATACCTCATGGGAAGAAATACTACAAGAAGTACATTATCTCTAACTACTTAGGTCCTTGGGCCGCCCCTAAAGCTCAAAATCTTCGTACAGAGGCGACAAGAGGAAAATGTGTGAATTCCACCGGACGTTTGGACACACCACTGAAGAATGTGTGGTCCTCCATGACCAGATTGAGAGATTGATGAGAGAGAAGGTCGCCTCGACCACTACATTCGACCAAGTTAACAGCCACATCGGGGCCTCAGTGAGACCCCACAACTCGATGACACAATAGATGACCGTAACCCAGAAAGTGAGCATTCCTACTACAGCACCCGCGTAGTTATTGACTACATAATATATTGATAGTCTCAAACACTTTCAACAATGGAGCGATAGTTTTCATCTACCTACAGTATGGTATTCTAGAAAATTTTTCGTGTGAATATAATGGCTGATGAACTTCTGGTTTAATGATGATTCTCTTGATATTTTTTATCATTTAATCATCATTGTTTTGTGTCAGCGTTCAATTGAGTTTTGAAGAGTTTTTCTATTCTTTATTTCCAAGCATTACTGTTGCTTAAATGATCATATGTTTTATGATGCCTTTTATGTTGGTTGTTTCTAACTGAAGTCGGCGAAGAGGTGAGTGATTGAAGTCAGCATTTATTCAGATCCTTCGTTGTCACATATAAATACTGGAGAAGGGATATGTTGTCGATATCTCCATTGTGCAAATACTCTGTTGCCAGTTTTAAAGGAGTTGAGACTCCTTAGTGAAAGAAGGAAACATCCGACTCAATATATATTCATGCTGAGATGATTGTGGGCTACTAACTCATTACAACACAAGGATTGTGTGGAGGACAGAACTCTGTGATTGGGACGTCATAGAGACATAAGTCGGTATGTACTTGTAATAGCAATAGGTTTTGTTATTTCCAATTCATTGTAGTACGGATAGCTATATTTCGATGTGTGAAATCTTTGAGCTAAAAGTTGTACTTTCTGATAGTGGATTGGGCATCTATCCGATGAGTGCCCCACATATTAGGTGACATATTTTGTCATTGAACTGTGTAAAAAAATACTTGTGTTTACGTATATTTATTTTGGTCCTTAGTTTGATACTTAAGGCAGTTGTTATAGTATTGCAACTTCCTATGCAACTGTCATTTATAGAAGTTTCCTAAGAGACCTTGGAGTTGTGCTAACCTTTACGTGCACAAGATCCTTGGAGTGTCTCTTTTTTCAAGTTCAAGATGGAAGGAATGCCAATGGGTAATTTTGTCAACATTCCTCCACTTCTAGTTGGAACAAACTATGCTTATTGGAAGGCTCGGATGAGAGCTTTCATCAAGTCCATTGATGATCGTTGCTGGGACTCTATAGAAGAAGGCTATACTCTTCCATCTATTGATGGGACTGACAAGAAGCAAAAGAACACCGTTGACACCTTGATGGGTAAACTTGAAACATATGAGTTAGAATTGTCTGAGAAATACTCACATAAAGAGAAAAGGAGGAATTTTGCTTGCAAAACTAGTGAAAATGAGAACGAGTCTGAAGATTGTTTTGAAGAAGAGATGGATGCAACATATGCTCTTATGAAAAAAAAAATTCAGAATATTTCTATCAAGAGATTGATGATGAACAAAACAGGACTCAATGTGCCGATAGTCGTGAAGAAGTCTATTAAGAGATGTTTGATAAATGGGTTGAAGTGACAAAACTTAACAAGACCCTCAAAAATAAAAACAAACTCTTGGTTGATCAAAATAAGAAACATGAGGAGGAAGTTGAGACCTACCAAAGTCAGATTGCTGAAAAATCTGATAAAGAATTCAAGTTGATTTCTAAACTTGAAAAGGTAAAGAAAGAAACTAGAATAATCAATTCCACTGGTACTCTAAATAAAATTTTAAGTGCAGGAAAATCTCCTTAAAATTATGCTAGACTTGGATACACTATCTCTAGGCAGTCAAAACTCCAGTCTCAACTACCCATTCAAATGAAGAACATCTATAAAGGCTCCTCAAGTCACCAACAGTCCACTATAAAGAAGGGAAGTAGAGTACCCACATGTTACCACTGCAAGTGTAGAGGACACAAAATTGCAAATTGATTCAAGCTTGCCAACAAACTAAGGAGGAAGAAGCATGAAAATCCTCCAAAGCAGAAGGATAACCAAGTCTGGATAAGGACTATTTATCTTAATTGCAAAGTTGCTTTTATGTCAAAGACTGTTTCTTCTCTTCGATCATGGTATTTCGACAGTAGTTGTTCTCAGCATATGACAAGAAATTCAAAAGATTTGGAAAACATCGAGGAACATGAAGGTGCAATTGTAACCTTTGGAGATGGAAGACATGTAAATGTTATAGGAGTTGGAATACTCAATTTTCCAGGAATTCCCAATTTGAAAGATGTCCTGTTGGTGGATGGTCTCAAGGCCAATCTTGTGAGTATCAGTTAGTTGTGTGACCAAAATTTAAATGTTCAATTCAACAAAAACAACTGCAAGGTCTTTGATAAAGATGGTGATTGTATTGTTGAAGGGAGTAGATATAGAGATAACTGCTATAATATTGCCCATTCTTCAATCTGTGTTTTAGTAATTTCTTCTAATATAAATTTGTGGCACAAAAGGTTAGGTCATTCAATTACAGGGACCTAAAGAAACTTGTTAATGCTGGAGCTGTGAGAGGAATCCCTAAACTTGTTAATGCTTGAAGGAAAGATTTCAAGGCTGTCTCATAAGCAGTTGCAACTGGTGAGACCACATCAAAGCCTCTAGAACTTCTTCACTTGGACTTGGTTGGTCCTATGCAAGTTGAAAGCATTGGAGATAAAAAGTATACTCTAGTTTGTGTAGATGATTACTCTTGTTTCACTTGGAAAGAATTTCTAAGAGAGAAGTCCAATGCCTTCAACAACTTCAAATCTTTATGCCTAAGACTTCAAAATAAACAAGAACTTCCTATTCTAAAGGTGATCAAAATAAGAAGTGAAAATGGGAGAGAGTATGAGAACACTTCGTTCTCTGAATTTTGTGATGAAAATGATATACTTCATGAATTTTCTGCACTAAAGATTCCTCAACAGAATGGTGTTGTTGAAAGAAAGAATCGTGCTATTCAAGAAATGGCTCAAGTTATGCTAAATTCCTAAAAAAATTATGAAAGATTTTGGACTGAAGCAGTCAATATAGCCTGCTACAATATAAATAGAGCCTATCTCAGATCAAAAACTACAAAAACACTTTATGAATTATCAAAGGGAAGATGACCAAATCTTACATATTTTCATATTTTTGGCAGTTGGTGCTATGTGCTAAATGACAGAGAATATCTTGAAAAGATACAAAGTAAACATGATGAAGCAATATTTCTTGGCTATTCAACAAACAATAAAGCTTACAGAGTCTACAACAAGCGCACTAAAACTGTTATGGAGTCACCAAATGTGAAAGTTGATGACTTGCAGATCTACCAGACTCTGACTGCTGATGAGAAAATAGTTAAAACTTTTGATAAGACTGCCTTGGACTCTTCCAAGACAACAAAATAGATAGTTGAAACTGTTGATTGAACAAATTTTGAGACTGACACTGATCAAGAAAATGAAAATACAACTAAAAATTCTGCACGAGCTCTCAAAAATCATCATCTGAAGAATGTAATTGGAGATGTGCATGATGGATTCAAGACCAGGAATCAGTCTAAAAATAGTCATCACGACATGATCAGATAATCTTACCACACCTCAACTGTTGAACCCAAAAGCATCAAGGAAGCTTTAAAAGATGAATTATGGATCATAGCTATGCAAGAATAACTGCAGCAGTTTTGTTAGAAATAATGTTTGGGAATTGGTTCCAAGATCTGAAGGTGTCAATGTGATTGAAACCAAGTGGGTCTTCAAAAATAAGACTGATGAAGCAGGAAGCATCACAAGAAACAAGGCCAGACTTGTGTTGGATAAATGGTCACACTAGAGGCATGTGGTGTTTAATGAAAATTCTTTTCCCTTTGAAACTTTCTTTGACACCACTACTGCGCCAGTGGGTCTCCTCCCTCTACCTATTGGTCTCCCTCCGATTCTATCCCAACTGGCTCTTAATCCACCTCCTTCATCTCCACCTTAGCTGCCACAACAAACTTCACCGCTGGTAACTAATACTCCGTTTACTAAGGAATCGATTCCCATCTCTACTTAGCAGCAGTCCCCCCAAGCCCCTTTAGGGGGGATGTAGCAACCAACAACAATAGTTTAACCAACAAGAGGGGAGGGCTCCATTCCTCCACTACGTTCACTACCAGAAACCCCCTTCCAGCTCCCACTTCATTAACACTCTAACTAAATCTGGTTTATTAATTTTAATCATTTTCTTATAACTTAGGAAATTCATAATCTGATGATTAAATACCGAAGTGATAAATAAAACAGTTGAGCAAATGCAATCAAAACAAAGCTAATACAAATGAATTTATAGTGGTCCGGCCAACCGCCTACTCCACTACCTAAGACTCATGCTTAGGATTTCACATACAAATGCACTAGATTAAGAGTGGCTTACAATCGAGGATTTTACACCGGAAAGACCCTACACTCCCTTCGAATGCACTTCCACACCCGAAAATATCCACCTTCACACCGAGTGAACTTTCCCACCTCAATTCCTAAGAACAACTCCTAATCTAGTTTTACACAAGTGGCTTTACACCTTAAACACCAAGGTTACCACAAATTCTCTAGACCTACGCAAGGTCTATTACACAATCAAGTTGATACAATGAAAAACAAACTAAAAATACTTTAATCACAAGAAGAGAGAAAATATGACTTATCACAATAGGATCACCTCTTCTTGTTGAGTCTAGCAAACGTGAAGGACCCTCCAATGATGAACACTTGAGATTGAGGGATCAAGGCTAGGTTTTGAGGATTTGATTGAAAGAGAGCTTAGAAGATGCTTAGAATCACTCTTTGAGGCTTAGGGGCATCAACAACACCTAGGGAGAGAGTTTGGGTGAGTATTTATAACACCCCCAAACAAATGGCTCGTTAATGGGTATATATCTGCCCATTGCTGATGCTCGGTCATTTATTAGTCGATCGTCGATCGACGACCGAGTGACCGTCGAGCGATTGCGGACATACTGCCACTTTCTAGCAACATTCAGTCGATCAACTGGTCGATCGAATTGGCTACTGTCAATTTTTGACCATATTCGGTCGACTGACTAGTCGACCAAACTTGGGTTTGAGCTTTCGATGTGTTCTCCAGACTCGCTCATGACATCTTTGGTGCAAACGTCAAACTTCTATAGGTCGTCGTAAATGTACGTCGTATCGAGACAAATGTCGCAAACTACAAAACCGGCTTCCGCCTTTTATCAAACCAGCGACATTCATGATTCAAGAACTTTGTTAGGTAGACTTGGTTTGTTATCATCAAAATAATCACAAAGAGAGTAGAACACAAAGGAGAAACCCTCAGCCAACAACTTGTTGCTCAAGGCTATAATTAAATTGAATGTCTCGATTATGATGAAACCTTTGCTCCTGTTACAAGGTTGGAGTCCATCAGGTTACTTCTTGCCTTATCTTGTTGTATGAAGTTCAAACTATTTCAAATGGATGTTAAGACTACTTTATTGAATGGTATTCTCAATGCAGAAGTCTATGTTGAACAACCAAAAGGGTTTGAAAATTCTGCTCATTCTGATCATGTGTATAGACTGAAGAAAGCATTATATGGTCTCAAGCAGGCACCTAGAGCTTGGTATGAAAGACTAACTCAGTTTTTACTCTTGAAAGTTTGCAAAAGACTAAAGCATTATATATAAATTTTCTTTTCCGTTTGAAGGGGGGGTATTTTTAGGAATAGATGGAACATCTTCCGGTTGAGGTGTAGAAGCCTCATGAATCATAGGTTCATCGGCTGGAACTTGATTCATATCCATAGCAACCGGCTTACAAATGGGAGACTATGGAAAGTCAGCAACAACAGATGCAATTTCAGCAGTCTGAACTGCTTCAGTCATGGTTGTAACCATTTGTGATGGAGCTTCAAGGTTCTCAATAACATGTGTCTCAGCCGCAGTTTAAACTGAGACAGTCTTAGAGCAGTCTAGTGGATTGATAGTGCTTTCTTGCTCAAGATTATTTTTATCCTCTTGCGTATTCAAAATGGAATATGTAGAGATATCAGATGGTCCAGTTTTGACTGGAAAGGAGTCAAACAATATCAGTGATAGCAATATTTATATCAAAAATAGGACTAGAGTTTACTGGAGAAGAAACTGTCGCAGACTCATTGAAGACTTCTAGTCTAGAAACATCACTAGGAAATAAAATCAAAAAGTAAACTAATATCCCTTAAAAAATCCCCCTCGGGAAAAACAAACTCCCCCTCAATTTCAGAAACCCTAAAAGAGGATTGAGGAGATTTGGGAGTCATACCTTGACTGCTTCTCCTTACTGGTTGGTTAGCCGGTCTCCTTCAAGTTTTCTTTCTCAACTTGTGTCCTTGACTAGTTGAAGGAGAAGGAGGTGGTGGCACTTCCTCGGTTGAAGGTCCAACAGATGGTTGAGGCTCTCCGGGAGGGTTTTGAGAATGCATCTTCTTGTCTGAGGAAACATACACTTTTCTCACAAAGCTTTTCTTTCCCTTACCTCCGACCATCTTTAATAAGAGGAAATAGCAGTTGAAAGGACAAGTAAGTGGTGGAGAAGAATTTGTCGCCGGTTAGCAATCGATCGGAAGAGGTACACAAGTAATGCCCAAAACTTTTAACGTGAAATAAAAACTCCACTAACTTTTAGGGGGCACACTTGGGGGCTTTAGACAAGTAATCAACCTCCCGTCGACATTTGATGCAAAAAGCATAAATGTTAGGCTTCAAGAAAAAGCCTTGTTAGTTTTTTTTTTTTCAACGAATACTTATTCATTTATTTCATCCTAAGATGAAATGTGTCAAAGTACACATAATCCAAGAGCATACCTCAACTGCTCAAACCTTTAACCATTTAATGCCTTTGTAAAGATATTTGTCACTTGCTTCTCTGTTGCAATGTACTCCAGTTGCAACTCCATTCTTTCAACTAACTCCCCGATATAATGAAATCTTATATCAATGTGCTTGGTATGAGAATGCATAACAGGATTCTTTGAAATAGTTATTGCACTTGTGTTGTCACAATAAAGTATCATATCTTCTTGATTAAGACCATAATCATGTAATATGCTCCTCATCCAGATCAACTGTATACTGTAACTGTCTATTGCCAAGTGTTCTGCCTCTACTAAAGAAAGAGAAAGAGAATTTTGCTTCTTGCTTAACGAAGCCACAAGATTTGTTCCAATATAAAAGCAACCACCTAAAGTACTCTTTCTGTCATCAATATTACTAGCCCAATCAGCATTTGTAAATCCAACTAGACAAGAGTTGTAATCAATAAAATACCAAAGGCCAAAATCCAAAGTACCTTTCACATACTTGAGAATCCTCTTAACTGCCTTAAGATGAGACTCCTTAGGATTTGCTTGATACCTGGCACAAAATCCAATACTAAAACATAAGTCAGGTCCGCTAGTACTCAAATACAACAAGTAGCCAATCATACTTCTGTAAAGACTACGATCAACATTCTTCCCTTCATCATCTTTGCTTAGTTTCTCATGAGTTGAGATAGGAGTTCTAACTACCTTAGAACTGTCTCGTCCAAACTTGTGAACTAGATTCTTAGCATACTTACTCTGAGAAATGAATATTCCTTCTTTAGATTGATTAATCTGAAGAATGAGAAAATTGCTCATTTCCCCAATCATGCTCATCTAAAATTGAGATTTGATATCATCCACAAATTGTTTAACAAACATTTCAGAAGTTGAACAAAAAGTAATATCATCAACATAAATCTGAACAATTACCAAATGAGACTCCTTCTTATTAATGAATAAGATCAATTTTCCTTACCTATACTTGTTTATCCTTCTGCTTTGGAGGATTTTCATTCCTCTTTCTCCTTAGTTTGTTGGCAAGCTTGAAACAATTTGCTATATTATGTCCTCTACACTTGCAGTAGTAACATGTGGATACTCTACAATTTCAATGGGTAGTTGAGATTAGAGTTTTCACTGCCTAGAGCTAGTGTATCCAAGTCTAGCATAATTTGAAGGAGATTTTCCTGCACTTAAAATTTTATTTAGAGTACCAATGGAATTCATCATACTAGCTTCTTTCTTTAAATTATGCTGAAAGTATTTCATAATGAAACCATTAGTTTCATGTTTGTTATCATCAAAACTAAGATTAAGATCATGGTTGATTCTACCCTTAGGAACAAGTTCAACATACCCGATAGTGTGTCTCCTAGGTGTGAGAAATAGATTGAACCTCTAAAAATCTCACCTTTGGGGTGGCCGGCCACCCTAGGGTTCCTAAAGTGCCCTACAAGGGGGCGGCACACCCTAAACACCCTCCTTCTCTCCCCCCCCCCCCCCCCCTTTCATCAAGATATCAAACAACCACCAAGAACCCTCAACAAACACCAAGAACCCTCAAAGAATTAATCAAGAACTGAAGAAGAAAGGGGGCGGCCCAGCAAGGTAAGGAGCGGCTAGTCTCCCAAAAATCAATCCGATAGAATCTTTATGATCACGGTAAAACTCTCAATGCGATTAACCAATTCGATTCACGAAAAACCCAACAGAAAATGACAAGAACCCCATGACATAGGGGCGGCATGGCTGATGAAGAAAATAGGAAGAAGAACGCTAATCCACTCACCTCTTTTGGAGAAACCAGGAAGGAAGAAAAAGCTAAGAATCTTCCTACGTTGAACGCCGACGATCTTGCGAAATTTGGCACCGGAACTCCTCCTCCTCTTTGAGACTCGGCTGGCATGTGGCAAAAACCCCTGGCCACATGCCCCAGGTTCTAATTTATAGACCTTTGTTTGGTCCAAATGACCAAAGTGCCGCCGCTTAAGTTATCCGACTAAACTAGCCTGTATCTAACCCGTTCTAATTTTGATTCGAGTGCTAATTGAACCGCTAAATTCTTCTCGAGACCCTCTATCATTCTAGCATGCTAAATCACAAAAATAAAATAAATATATTTTTCCTAAATTATTTTCATATAAAAAGCTTACCCGAATTAAATTTCGCAACTCTACGCTAATCCGCGTTATGTCTGGCCCACGGTCCCCTTGCTAAGGTATAAAATATTATTTTAAGATTTTTGGGCATAATAGAACCACACGATAGGGACATAGGATCATTCACCCATACAATAAATCCCGATCTCCACCGACCATACTAACCACCTTTCGAAGTAAAGCCTCGAGCTAAACCACTCTGGGTCCTGCTCAACTTTGGCCGCACATAATCATGGTTCTTAAACCTAGGGTCGCTTCACATTCACAATTATATTCTTTGAAATCAAGGGTGTTGGCCCAAGTGTTCAACCTTGGTAACACTCTTAGTTTTGATGATAACAACTATGGTTCTAATAGTTTCATCAAGGTTTGGTCTTAGGTTGGACATACGATACGCATCTGAAGCTCGTTGGAAAAATCACGAAAAATCAAGAATCGAAGGCTGCAAAGTCGAGCATGTCAAAATTAGTTTAGGACTTAGTTTCTTTTATTGTAAATGCTCCTAAGCCTTAGTTTTATGTTCTCATTTAGTTCATAACCAAAAAATCGAAACCCGAACCCCGAAAACTTAAAAACTAGAAAAATCAAAAAATGGTCTTGAAAATTTCTAAGTATAATGGGCTCCATGGAGGGCTACATAATGTAGATATTTTCTTGCCATCAAAAGTCTCAATAATTGTTCCTTAGGTAAAAACAAATTAAATATATATTTTTAAGGAATTTTTGAAAACCGTTAACCTAAAAAATATGGCTTGAAAGGCTAGAAACCTCCAAACTATCAAAAATTCCAAGAATGCCCCCAGCCAATTTTTTAAAAAAGTTGCCACAAATTCTCAGAATACCCCCAAATGGCTCTTTTCAAGTTAGTTAGGTTTGAACGGCTGTTTGCTTTCATACTCCAATACCATCTCTATAACTACACCAATAACTTCTTTTCTAAGGCTCCCAACTATTCCAGTGAGCTACCAAAACATTTTCTTGAGCCTTAAAGAGTGATTCAAAGTGCAAACCTCAACTTCTCATTCTCAAAGTCCTCAAAACTTCATTTCAAGTCTTCAATCCGAATTTCTACATCATCTTGCGGCCTTGGAGTACTATGAGGCAACTTGGAGAAGCTCATTTGGGTTTGTTTTAATTTATAGCTCATTTACTTGTATTTTCTTTCTTATTTGCTTCTCATTTCAAGTTGTAAAGTGTGGTGTAGTGTTACACCTAGGTTTCTTTATTTTTAAGTGTTCTAATTTGGAATAGTAGTTGAGGCATCCTCTAAGGTTGAGGGATAAGTCCTCTTTTTATTCTTTAGGAAACATTCAAGTTATAAAGATTTAAGGTTAGAAATCCTTGGTGAGGAGCCAAGGTAGTGGAGTAGGCGGTGTGGCCGAACCACTCTAAATTTCACATGTTCGCATTGCTTGTCTATTTAATCTTGCTTGATATTAATCATTACTCATTTATATTTGCATCTTGAAAGCATATAATTCAAAATAGCAAAAACCCATACTTAGGCCAACTTGATTAAAAAATCATAATTGAACTTAGCGTATTTAGGCTACACACTATTCACCCCCCCCTCTAGTGTGGTTATTTGGTTTACATAGGGGAAAAGTTCTCCAATAATCTAAAATTTCATCCATAAGGGAAATTCATGTCACGCTCCAAAGTTAGGGTTACGTGACCGACCAAGATATGTGGAAGTACCCTGAAACCTAACTCATGCAATACAATCCAAGCGCATGTATACAATGATAACTAAATGCAAATGTTGTGAATCCATTAAAATGAAATAAAGGATGTTCAAGGTGAATACAAACTCCAATGTTCACAAAACAACTCCACTCTGATGCATGAAATAAGAACGCTACATGACTACGACTCTATAACTCAGCCAGCTACAAGATCAACGGTGTCGTTTGCCCCTCCAACTGCGCCATGTCCTACTAGCCAATACCTCACTGGTCATGCTCTAGAAAACAAAATTGAATAAACCGTGAGTCCAAAACGAACTTAGTGAGTGGTTCTATCGAACCTCCACTTAAATCCCAAGCATGAGTATATATATAACAACTTGAATTAAATCAACCTGTTATAATCTTTGGGATTGAAAATGCTACTTGGCCCAAGCCGGCCCACCATATAGCACAAGCCCACTTGGCCATAACCGACCGATCACCCAATATATGTCCACTCGTCCTAACTGGCCGATCACACAATATATGTCCACTCGGCCCTAACCGACCGATCACACAATATATGTCCACTTGGCCCTAACCGGCCCATGCAACACATCCATCCACACGAGGAATAATTAAATCAAGTCCACATCCGCATATAGCGAATCAAAACCCGGGCCCTTCAACTAGGATGACGATCTAGTTTCCAACGCCCCAACATGATTGGGAATGTCTCATCCAACCCAAATCTACTCGGGTCTAACATCAGCTAGGCCCACCAACTCAATCTCAAGCCCCCACCACCACTCGGGTCTAACACCAGCGTAGCTCACTGGTGCATTCTCAAGACCCCTCATCCACTTGCTGAGTCGGGTAATAGTCGTACTGGCTAGAGACACTCCCCAGCCCAGCCATCACAAGCACAACACATAATGCACACATATGACCCACAGTAATAAAATATTGTTCCGGGCTTGCGCCCGTACCCCACCCTATCCGGGCTTCATCAATTTATTTTCTTAATTTTTCCTCGTCCTCATGGGGGCTATAGTATGACAATCTCTACTACAATTACTCATCATGAGAATAAAGTTTCCCCTTTTTCCATCTTTAGTGTCTCTAGTATTTCTAATTTCATACTACAGTGGAAAAAGTATGATGTTTAACTTATATTACGTTTTCGTCATCCACAAGTATGGTGTCATACACTTAAATTATACTTGTATCGCTAAATATAGCCTCTAACATTTATCTATGGCTCGTTCATGATAAATATAGCATCAATAATCTATTTCAGCATTCGCGAAGATAAACACAACATTAAATAATTAATCATAGCAATTAATAGTTTAGGGACAGCCTATGAACAATAATTCCAACCCTTATCTAATTATTTCCTGCAATTAAATATTTAATTACAGCATGCATAAATTAATTTCAGCGAGTATAAAAGTATGTAGGAAACCATTTAGCATATCTCAAGACAAGTAAATAATCTACACAACATAATTAAAATCATAATTGGCACAACAACAATATCTATGTTCTCTAATCTATGATCTCGACAATGTAATGAAATAAATGTCGCTACCAACCCAGGAGTACTTTGCTCGGCCGACCCTAACATCAATTACTCCTTGTAGGGCATTCGGTCGATCCCTCCTACTCAAACACACCATTGTTCCTCTTCAAACAACACACAAAGCTCACTCTACACATCGATTACCTGTAATATTCTAGATATTTAATTATATTTTTTTCATTTATGGTTGTGTTTGCCAGCTTAGTGGACTCGTTCGAGGTCGAGCCGAGTTGACTCATGGTCCGGTGTGAGTTTGCGAACTCAAGTAAGTAAGAACATGAGTTATGTAATTTTGATGGTGTAGATTAATTTATTTATTTTTTATGTTGCGTATGCATAATTGTTTAATTATGTCGCATGTGGGTGTGCATGTATCGGATGGTTATGTGGAGAATAGGATTAATTAAGTTAATTTATGTTAGCGGGTTCAGGTTCGGCTTGAGGTGGATGCGGGTTGGATAAAGGATTTAGAG
Organism: Canna indica; assembly: GCA_034359265.1. Classification (NCBI taxonomy): domain Eukaryota; kingdom Viridiplantae; phylum Streptophyta; class Magnoliopsida; order Zingiberales; family Cannaceae; genus Canna; species Canna indica. The sequence continues at coordinate 45,670,546 of CP136893.1, forward strand.
GAGTTAGGGCTGAGGAAGGAGTATAAAACTCCCTCCCCTTGGCTTGCGGCTCCCATTGGAGCCGCACAAACTATTGAGAAGAGGATCTAGCTAGCTGCCGAGCTGCTAGCCGGCCCCTCTCCTCTCTCCCCTTGGAGCCGCTGCCATCAACAGCCGAGCTGCCGAGCTTCTTCCCTTCTCCTTCCTCTCCTTCTTCCTCCCCTTTGGAGCCGAGCTGAGAGGAGCCAAGCCAAACGAGCCCCTCTCTCTTCCTCTCTCCCTCTCTTCAAGCCGGCAGCTTGACGTGTGCCGCCGTAGCCTCCTTCTCCTCTCTTTGAATCGAGCTGTCGATTCGAGGGCGGTTGTCCGGGGTTTTTCCTCTCATCATCCTTCCTAATTAGGTGAGTGGTTTTACCCTCCTTTCCGGGTTTCTTCGGGTTCTTGAAGCCAATCTTGAAGGCTTGGATATTCTTGAATGTTTTCCGTTGATCTCTTAAGTTTTCGCCGTTCTTTTGATTGCCTTGTTTGAAAAGACCCTAAACCCTTCCCTTTGGGATTCGGCAGCGCTAGGATGACCCTAGGGGAGCTCGGCCAAGGGTGGAGCAAGGGCGCCCTCAAGGTGTTCGATGAAATGCCCAAGTGAGAGATCTTGGTTATCTTGTAGTTTATGTCTTGAATTGTTGATTAAAATAAGTTCTTATATGTTCAAGCATGCTTAGTATTTAATCAGTGATTTTTGGAATAATCATGTTTTTTCAAATTATGGATCTTGATGTTGATGCCATGAAGGTTCATGAAAGATGGGTTCGTGATCATGGTGTTTGTTCATGTTTGTGGTGTTGTTGATGCTTGTTAGTCTTATTTAAAAGTTGTGAAATTTGAGAGATTTACCTCAAGATTAATATTTTGTTTCGATGATCATTAAGGATATATTTTCTATAAATTTTGGATTTATTTTCATGCTATGATGAAAATTTAATGTTGCTGGAATCTCATGCTGAGAATGATGAATCTGTGATGTTCTTACAATGCTTGTTGTAGTGTATGTATTTATCTGAACATAGTCGTGTAACCTATCGTTTCGAGCAGAAAATATAGTTTGGAAACATAGGATACACTCTAAATATCATATTCGAGTTAGACACATCAATATTGGGCACAACAGTAAGCTTAAACAAAACCCTAATCTTGGTTAACTTAATTTTAATTGCATAACTAAAATTGTGCAAAAGGGTCAGCATAATCTGTTATGAAACAACAAGTAAACTTTATGCATGAAATAAAACCACACGGGTTTATGACATTACGGGTCTAGGAGTTGGGGTCAGATATTGGAGTGTTGAGACGCTTATCAATAAGGACACCCCTAAGACACCGTATGAGAGACTTGACTTAGGTCATGTTGCGTCATATCTTTATGAATGGCGAAGAGGCTCATTGAGGAGCCGGATTGCGGGCTAGGCCCGAGAGATTGGATGGCTAATTCCCAATCTATGGAACAAGTTCGGTTGAGCAAATCTCGATTGTTCTGGTTTGGCCTCGTGGGATAAGTTCGGAGGGCCTACCCGATTATCCCCGAGGTGGTTTTAAGGAATAAGTTTGGAGGGCCTACCCGATTATTCCTGTGATATCTTACAGGAGTAAGTTCGGAGGGCCTACCCGATTACTCCTGTGATATCTTAAAGGGGCAAGTTCGGATGGGCGAATCCTGATTGTCCCTTCGCGTCTCGTGGAGCAAGTTCGGAGGGCCTTCTCGATTGCTCTCGAGTTTCTTTATACTAGGATAAGTTCGGAGGGCCTTCCGATTATCCTAGTATGTGTTGTTGCCTTAGGGCATAGTAGGTTTAGGCATGTTGATCTTCACCGTTTGGGTGTTGGCTGCCTACGGGCAGGTGGTGGGCCGATTATCCTTGTGACCTTTTTCCTGCTTGAGTCAGTGGTTTTGCTTTATGCATCATATTTTTTTTATTTTTTTTTTATGGGGGTTGGTAGAATCGCTCACCGAGTTCTTTTGAACTCACCTGTTGTTGTTGTTTTGTTTTGCAGAGCCTGATCGGTGAGGTGGGTTGGAGCACTTGGCGCGGCTGGAGGGCGGAGGAGCTACATTGATCTCGTAGCAGTCCTAGTTAGGGGTCGTAGTCGAGTCTGTAGTAGTTTGAAAATGAACTAGTGATTTCATATTTTAGAGTTGTAGTCCCGTGGGGACATTCATGTTTTAGTCAGTCTTTTATTTGATAAAAGAACTATTGCTCTTTGATTTATTTATTTCCGCACTTAAACTATTTATTGAAACTTTGATGTTTTGAAATAAAAACCTATTTTGGTTCTTTTTATTAATAAAAACTATTGTTTATTCCACTATTTTGTGAGTTGCCATGTGCATGAGTTAGGCTGCGGGGTATAGGCACGTATACCCTGGCCGATCACGTGACCCTGAACTTGGGGCATGACATTACCTAAGATAGATATTTCCTAATTTAAATCTCCTCCTCCCCCACTCGGCTGAGCCTAGCATTAGGGAATTCACAATGCGGCTGGCCCTTAGGGGTTTAGGAAAATAATTTTTCCCCATCTTATATGTTCTTCTTGATCCCTAGGGTGTTCACACACATGTTTTAATCAATTCTACAAGTTCTAAGCACTCGAGGATTTAGGGATAATTTTGGCATGACCTCCCCTCTTATTCCTCTATTTGGCCAGCCCCAATCATTCAAAAAAACTAGCGAAAACCTCAAGAAAACACATCAACAGCATGAGGGAGGTTCAAGAACAAGATACCACAAGATTTGTCAAAGAATCGACAAGAAAACCAAGCCAATCACAAACACAAGGGTTCAGACAAGGGTCTACCCTACACCTATGGTTCAACCACTCACCTCTAGTCGGAAGGGAATAAAATGAGATGAAGATTGTTGGCATCATGATGCCTTATGTAATCATTTCAAAATTACAACTTCAAGTCATCATGATGCCTTATGTAATGAAATTGTTGGCATCAAACACTTCGGTATCATCTCCTATACTTACTTGTTTAAATTAAAGTTGGTGTTTTGATATATGCTTAATATTAGTAGATTTTCCACTCTTGATATGAGTTTCAAAAATATTTTTTGATTTTTGATTTTTGGTCTCTTCCGAGACCTATGTAGCCTATAACGGGCTCATGAGACCTTGCGGTTCTAAATCGTAGGCTAATTGTGGTCTTTTGGTTTTCAACAAATAGGAAGGGTTGGAGATCAAGTTTTCATCTTCATTACACTTGTGATCTCTTAAAATTCGTTTTTGATATGACTTGATTTCATTTAAAACGGACTTTGAACTATTGCAATGTTGGATTTTGAATAAAAACTTTGATGCTTACTTTGCTATCTAGAATGATTAACTTACTTGAAATAATTATGCCATTATGTTGCCAATGATTTTCTCATGCAAGTTAAATCTAAGGTCAAAAGATTAGTTTGGCTAAATTTTAAAGTATGAGGTATGTTGCCAATTTTCATAAAATTCTAGTATAATACCTCAATATTAATGTTTTACGGTGTCCCTTTACTCAAGATGGTAATTACATGTTAAATCCTTGAATTCTCATGAGTAGGTAGAATTTTAGTACTTAGGCAAATTTCATAGAATGAAACTTGCTCTAGGTTGATATTCATTATTAGATACCTTCTTTTTTTAGGTCCAAACTAGTTAAACATGTTTAGAGATCTAATTTTCCAAATATTTCATCTTTTAAGATCTCTTTGATTCATTTTGATATCATGTTAACTTTTTAAAAATGAACTTTAATATTTAGTATGTTAGCTTGCAAGTTGATATATGATTTCATTATGATGCTAATGAAGCCTACTTGGAAGTTGAGAAAATGATAAATTTGGAAGGCAAAAGGAAAATAGAAAGAAAGTGAAAATTATGGAATTTCTCAAGAAATGAGGTATGAGTTTCACTTTGGTAAAATTCTTGCATAACACCTCAATTTTCTTGATTAAATGATTTCTCTATGCTCATGAATGATCTTGCATGATAATTGATTGAAATCTCATGAGTAAATAAAATTTTGATACTTAAGCAATTTTATATAACCTTGTTTGAATGAAATTTGCTCTAGGTAGAATTTCATCTTAGAGACTTCATTTTAAGTTGAAACTTGATAAATATGTTTGAGCTTACTCATGGTTTACATCCATGTGGCTAAAATTGAAAAATCATGTGTAAATGGGAAAAATGATAACTAGCTCACCTTAGTGGATTCAAACTTGAAAAAGTTTGACCTAAGTCAACAATCATTTTGAGTCCAAACTTCACAAACATATTTAGATTTACTCATGTAAGGTGTCTAAGTGTCTATGTTTGAAAAACAATGAGTAAAGGATAAAATTTGAAACTTAACAATTTCATGTTATCATGTTTGTTTTTGAATGAAATCATGCTAAGGTAAAATTTTAACAAAATGAAATCATTTCCATTTAAAACTTGATAAATATGCTTTAAATGATTATATCTTGATATTTGAAAAGTTTGAATGAAAACTATTTTTTTTAAAAAATAGCTAATATTTACGAAAATGCCACTAAATTATCTCTCTTCTCAAAATTACTCATCTTTTTCGGATACTTTGGATTTTCGTTGAAACTTTCAAATGAGACTTCAAATATTATATCATAACTCTATTTTTTGGTATCGTTCTCACTATTACTCGAGAAAAATCATTTCTAAAATGGTTTTTGATATTTTGACCGATACATGAAAATATTGATACTTGAGTTTATACATGATTTCCGGATTTGAATTTTAGTTATCACTCTTTAATATAATGTACGATTTAGTCTCATATTAAATACTTGTTTTTCATCTCTTTGGTTGAGATTTTCATGTTTTATGAAAAATAGTTTTAGAGTATCAACTTTGACCATTAGTTGACTTTTCTCGTCCTTTTTGATTGATGTCAAAAAGGGGAGAAAAATGTAAGAAAACCATGCATATAGATAGAGGGAGTATACTTATTTAGATATGCATGTTGATAGGGGAAGAAATCCCATGGTTCATATTCTTTGCATTTTAATTGAATATATTTTCTAAAGGATGTTTGTCATCATCAAAAAGGGGGAGATTGTCGGCCTAAGGTTTTCTACCTTGTTCTCAATCTCAGTTTTGATGATAACAAACATGGAACTAATGTTTCATTGAGATATATATTCATGTTCCATATCGGTTAGCGCTCAATGTACACCAAGAAGAAGGGGCGGCACAACCCCAAAATCTCCATTAAACCATGCGGCCAAAATCCCTAAACCCGATTAAAATCCATGAACGTTAAACACGACAATAATCCATTCTCTAATCAATCCTGATACGAAGAAAACCATCATAAATCCACGACAAAATTCCTACACAAAGGGCGACGGCATGGGTGATGAACAAGGAAGAAATAGGTCCAAATCCATTCACCGGAGAAGGAAATTGAAAAGGGAGATGGTCCTCTACGCTCCCACATCAACAAGGTCCGGGTGCGCTGCCAAGTTCCAAGTCCTCCCATGCCTTCTCCTTCCCTCTCATGTATTCCAAAATCCAACCGTTCAAATCAGATCTCCACCGATTCTATCAAGAAGCAAGGGGTCTCGGACATGCTTCCCAAATTTCAGTCCGATCAGACCTAGGATGGTGTCCCGGTCAGTCGATTGGGTGAAACTCGACGTAGCAGAAATATGGAGAAGAAAACCAAGAACAAGGCTTCGGTATTTTCATCACAGTGACTGATCCGACCGTCAAAAACCAATCTCCACGGATGCAAATGTAAACCATGAAGACTAAAATTTATTGTCCAAATTTCAATACAATCCGACCACAGACGCTTCTTCGATCATGAAGTTTGATGACATCCATGTGTGCGCCTCTTCCTATGGACGCCCAAGGGGGTGTGTGGCTGCTGCTATGAGTCGTGTGCCCCTAAGGGGGTATTAATACTGAAACCTCAATCACCAAAAGACCACAATGCCCCTTAACTTAAGTTGAGTCTAATACAAGCCATAATTCAACCAATTCAAGTCTGATTAGAGTTCCGTTTCAACCTCCGGACTCGTCTCAAACCCAACTATCTATCTAAGGACTAATCCAATTTAGGTAAATTGATTAACTTGCGCACAAATGTCAATCTTCAATTCACGCCCTTTTCTGTTTCATTCGGCCCACCCTGACGCACGACCAAATTATTCCGCTGAAATAATTAAATAAAATTTTAAAAAATTTACGGGTATTACACTGGTGGCTTTTGCATGTAAACCTCCTAATTTAACTCACCATGTAGGTAAGCATTACTCACATCCATTTGCAACAGTGACTGTAGCAATGGCTATTAATGCCCTCATTGTTGTCATTTTGGATAAGGGGCATATGTTTCAACATAGTCTATCCCCACAATTTGGTTTAAGCCTTTTGCAACAAGCCTAGATTTCTGTTTTTCAATTTCACCATTTGGCTTAAACTTGGTCCTGAAAACCCATTTGCATCCCATTGCCTTTTTATCTAGTGGCAAATCACACAACTCCCATGTCACGCCCCAACTCAGGGTCGCGTGACCGGCTAGGGTAAGTGTCAATACCCCGAAGACTACAACATGCACTTATCCAATCATAAAAGAACAATACTAAACCATCGAAAAACCATGAAACAACAATTCAAACGGTTTATTAATTTCAAACAGTTTTAAGTCTTAAGAAACAACTCAGTTTTTCAAATAACAGTTCAAGTTTAAAATCGTAAATGTTTTTACAAACGACAACTTAGTGCATGACCATCAACCCTAACTAACTAACATGACTACGACTCTATCGATGCCTGCTACGAGATCTGTGCGTCCACCCGCACTCCAGGTGCGCCATGCCACCAGGCCGTACTTCACAGGTTGGGCTCTGCAAAACAACAATAAACAAACCGTGAGTCCACGAGGAACTCAGTGAGCGGTTCTCTAGAACCTCCACTTTAATCCCGATTAAGATAACATATACAACAGTATGGTACAGTCAAGGAATTTAAGCTAAACAACATGTCAAGTCACCAAAATGATTCAACCGGCCTCCTTGGCCCTTACCAACTCATACCGTTCGTCCACTATGGGCCTATTCATGTGTAGGGGGGTTCGGCCAAACCAGGCTTCTCAACCCCATCAAACCAGGCCGAACCGGCCTTCTCAACTAGCCTAACAAGGCGTATAATGTACAAAACAATCAATCCTGTGTGCGTCGACTAGGATGGCCACTAGTCTTTGGTACCCTCCGGTTAGGGATAGCTAGTCTCACCCGACTCGGGTCTACCATCAGTGTGGCCCACTGATGGAATCTCAAGACCCTCCGCCACCCGGGTCTAACACCTAGCAGTCCCGCCAGTGCAATCTTAAGACCCTATCACCGCTGAGACGTGTGGTAGCCGTTCGGCTGATGACACGTCTCAGTAGACCATCTCAATCACAGTACACAATCAATGTTTCAGTAATAATTCAATCAAGGTTTGCCCGGGCAGTGCCCTTATCCGAGACTTCCCTCGGATCGTACCAGCTGAACGCTAAGGTCCGTTGTCTATCCCTAGGTGTGACACCTAGTCTATGTATTTTGTCTCTCCGGGTAACTACCATTAGTTGAGTAAATGAAATATAGCGAAGAATGTGGCCTACTGTTATCAACAATAATTACTAGCAATAGTTACCAACAATAATCACCAAAATTAAATACCAACAATGGTAACTAAATGAATGCTAGAGCAAGAGATTAATTTCAGCGATTAAAGCTAAATTCGTAGTAAGGAAACAAGTAGTATAACATGGTATGATGGGGCACTAGCATTAGAATATAATCGTAACCTTTCCATGATTTGCATGCTATACTAAATCCTAACCATGTATGCAATAACAAGAACATTTCCTTAAACATGATAATCTAGATCTATCGCTACTAACAATTCATATGATGAGCGAGAAATCTCATAACATAAATACAATTGAACACCAAGCATGAAAGCATGAATCAAAACAATTCTCATGCATCAATTTAAATCTAGCATGAATAATTTAATCAATCTTTCAGTTCCACCCTTACCCTTGCTCGGCCAAAACTTGAGCAGGGTAACACCTTGCTCGGCCGAGCCTTCTAGGTAGGAAGGGCATGCTTTTGACAACAATTCTTATGCATCAATTTAAGGATCTGATATTTACCATAAAGAAGCCACTCGAGGAAATTGGGGAAAATTTCGGCATGACCTTCCCCATTTTTCGTCTATGTGGCCAATCCCTAAATCACATAAACATAATCAAAACAAAACATAATCACAGCTATGCGCATCATCCGAAGTCCAAACCCGAGAAACTACATCAATCAGCAAGAAACATCACGTAAAATTCGATTACAAGATCTCCAAGGTTCGACCACCCGCCTCCCCTTGCTAATAAACCAACCACTCACCTCAATCAAACGCAAAGGTGGACTCGATGAAGATGAATCCCGGCTTCTCTAACGACGACGTGAGATCGGCGCCGTCCACAATATCTACCTCCGCTTCCCAGGGGCTGCGTGCGACTCTCTCTCCTTGAGCCGCACGGCGGCTTGAGGTCAAGGGTTTTTTTTCCCCTCCTTTGGCTTTTGACCAAAGTGCCCTCGAGACTTAAGTCTCATTACTCAACGCAACCCGAGTCTGAATCAGACCCCGACTCAACCCGTAACACGATTCCATCCTTACTTAAATCAATCTAACACATAAGTCATACAACATGCTTCATGAGTCAACCAATTAAGTTATACCTGCCATTAGTGTCGATTCTCATGACTCAACCTGACTATTCGCCGATCCCGTGCGCTGCACCATATAAGACTTATATGTTAGTAGATCCCGGGTATTACAACCTTCCCCCCTTAAGGGAAATTCATCCTCGAATTTAGTAAAGCATAGGGACTCACCATATCCTGGAACAGGGAGGGGTAGTGCTCCCTCATGTCCCTCTCTACTTCCCAGGTAGCCTCTTGCCCGGTATGATGCTCCCACCTAACTTTCACCAAGGGAATTTCCTTACATCTTAGCTTACTGATCTGTTGGTCAAGTACCTCTACTGGCCTCTCCTCGTACGAGACCGCCGTGTCCACCTCAACCACAGTCGGCTCGATCACATGGGATTCATCCCTCACATATCTTCGGAGCATTGACACTTAAAAAATTGGGTGAACTCTGCTCAGGCTTGGAGGAAAAGCCAGCTCGTAAGCCATCGCGCCTCTCTGCTTGAGAATAGGGAAACGCCCAATGAACCTAGGGCTCAACTTCCCCTTCTTCCCAAACCGGACTACCCCTTTCTTGGGGGAAACCTTCAGGAACACCAAGTCGACTTCCACGAACTCCAACTCTCCGACCTTCTTACCAGCATACATTTTCTGGCGACTCTGAGCCACCAACAGCCTTTCTTTTATTAGTTGAACCTTCTTCACTGCCTCCTCGATCAAGTCAGGACCTACCATGAGAGTCTCTCCTATCTCAAACTAGCCCACAGGAGATCTACACCGTGGCTGATATATGGTCTCGAAAAGGGCCATGCCAATGGTACTGTGACAGCTATTGTTGTAGGCGAACTCAATCAACGGTAGATGTTTCTCCCAACCACCTACCAGGTCCAGAATGTAGGCCCTTAGCATATCTTCCAAAGTTTGGATGGTTCTCTCAGACTGTCAGTCTATCTGCGGATGGAAAGCTGTGCTGAACCGTCTATCTGGAAGGACTGTCAAAATCGGACTATAAATTGGGTACATCGATCTAATATGATCATCACTAGGGTACCATGATAAGCCACAATCCTGTACAGAAATAGTCTGGCGTACTGCTCCGCAGAAAAGGTCGTTTTCGTCGGAATAAAGTGTGCAGTCTTAGTCAACCGATCCACTACTACCCAAATGGAATCAAAACCTCCTCTTGACCTAGGCAGCCTGGTCACTAGGTCCATGGTGATCTTCTCCCACTTATACTCGGGGACCTCGTGGTTCTATAGTAGCCCTGCGGGCTTCAGGTGTTCGGCCTTCACCTATTGGTAGACCAGACACTTGGATACAAACTCTGCTACCTCTCTCTTCATGGCCTTCCACTAATAGTGTTGCCTTAAGTCTCGGTATATTTTGGTGGCTCCCGAGTGAATCGTGTAAGTGGAATAGTGACCCATTTCCAAAACTTGTCGGCGTACCTTTGCCATATCAGGCACCAAGGTTCGGTCATTGAACCTTAGAACACCCTTTGAGTCAACCTTGAACCCATCATCTGCGTCATTTCTTCGGACCAGATCCCTTGTTAGAGAATAAAATACGTCCTCCTCTTGTGCGACACGCAACATGTCCACCAAGGTGGTCTGTACACGCAGGTGTGCCACCAGGGTACCCGAAACTAACACAGTCAGGGTTGCTCCCTCATCCAGCACAGCACTAGCTCTCGAGCTAGGGGCCTTCTCCTGATTTCCAAATGAGCCAAATTGCCCATGGATTTTTGCTTAAAGCATCCGCTACCACATTCGCTTTCCCTGGATGATATATAATAGTGTAGTCATAGTCCTTTAGGAGCTCCAGCCACCTCCTCTGCCTGAGGTTCAGCTCTCTTTGGGTAAGCAAGTACTGGAGGCTCTTGTGATCCTATAAATCTCACAAGTATTCCTGTACAGGTAATGACACCAGAGCTTTAGTGCAAAAACCACTGCTGCCAGCTCTAGATCATGCGTCGGGTAGTTCTGTTCATGAACCTTCAGCTGGCGAGATGCATAGGCTATGACTCTGCCATACTGCATCAGAACATAGCCTAGGCCAACTCGAGAGGCATCACAGTAGACCACAAATCCTCCTGAACCGGAAGGTACAACCAACACGGGTGCCGACGTCAAGCATTCCTTGAGCATCTGAAAGCTCGCCTCGCACTTGCCGTCCCAAACAAATTTGACCATTTTCTGAGTCAACCGAGTCAAAGGGGCTGCAATCCTGGAGAAATTTTCTACAAACTTTCGGTAATACCCAGCCAACCCAAGAAAGTTGCGGATCTCAGTCACGCTGGTTGCCGTCTCAAGTTGTGCACAGCCTCCACCTTTGTAGGATCCACTCTTATCCCTTCCTTGGACACTACATGGCCCAGGAACCCTACACTTTCCAACCAGAATTCACACTTGGAGAATTTAGCGAACAACCGGTGCTCTCTAAGGGTTTCCAGAACCATCCGCAAGTGTTCGGAGTGCTCCTCCTCACTCTTGGAGTATACTAATATGTCGTCAATGAAGATGATCACAAAGCTGTCCAGGTACTCCTTAGACACCTGGTTCATCAAGTCCATGAAAGCCGCAGGTGAAGGCAAACTTAGGCACATCACGGTCCCGGATTCTCAGCTGACGGTATTCGGACCTCAAGTCAATCTTAGAAAACCATCGTGTCGTCTGTAGTTGGTCAAACAAATCGTCTATCCTCGGTAGTGGGTAACGATTCTTGATCGTCACTTTATTCTGCTGCATATAGTCAATGCACATGCTTATAGACCCATTCTTCTTCACAAAGAGTACCGGAGCACCCCATGGTTACACGCTCGCCTGGATGAAGCCCAGGTCTAGCATCTCTTGCAATTGCACTTTTAACACCCTGAGTTCGGCCAGCGCCATCCTATAGGGTGGGATGGAGATTTGCTTCATCCTAGGCTACAAATCAATGCAGAAATCAATCTCTCTCCTGGGCGGCAATCCCAGCAACTCCTCGGGAAACACATCGGGGAATTTGCAGACTATCTGAGTTCCACCGACATCCCCTGCCGCGCACCCCCTTTTTCCTCAGCCATAGATAAGAAGGCCAGGAAGGACTGGCAGCCTCCCTAAAGCAATTTACGAGCTTTAAGGGTTGAGATGACCCCAATAGGCTCGCTCCTTCATTCTCCTTGGACGGTGAACTGCGGCAACCCGGGCTTGATGAACATGACTACCTTAGCCCTACAATCAAGTACCGCAAAGTTCTCCATCAACCAATCCATGCCGAGAATGACATCGGCTTCAACATGGGCAGGAGTGTCAAATTTGCTCTCAATGCACAGCCGTAGATGAGCACTTCGCAGTCTCGAAAAATTGATTTAGCTACAATTGCATCGCCCGTAGGCGTTGATACCACAAATGGCCCATCAAGCAGGGAAGGTGCCATAGGTAACACAATAGCAAATTTGGCAGATACAAACGAGTGAGTGGCACCCAAATCAAACAGAACAGATTCTCAGAGTACTTGTTACCATTGCTCTAGATGCCTCTGCCCCATCACGATTCATGGCGTAAACTCGGGCTGATAGTTTCTCAGAGTGACTAGCCTGCGGCCCTCTGCTCTTCATCTAACCCTTTTGTGCCACTGACCCGACTAACATCGGTGATTTTCCTTTTGATAGCTCAGATCTCTGGCCACCTTTGTCCTGGCAATCCTTTCTAAAGTGCCCAACCTGCCCACATCAAAAGCATGCATCTGTGCGGCCATAGCAAGTCCCCCAGTGCTTTCGGTTACAACGACCACACTACGGCATGACTGTCTTCTGAGTAGCACCCCCTGTATCTGTCTGCCTCGCCGCCCCTGACTATGAGCCTTCGCGACCACGGCTACTGTTGTGCCCACGACTCTACTGGTGATATGCGGTGGTCATAGTCCCCTCTGAATGCCACGACCGACCTCCAGATCCTTGAGACTGAAATTTCTTCTTGGGAGGCCCATCATTTCTCTCGGACGGCACCAGTGCTTCCTTCCAAAGGGCCTCATCTACCACCTGAGCAAATGTGGAGTCCTCGGTGTAATGGATAAGCCTGCCTATCTGAGGTCTCAGACCCTCCATGAATCTTTTCACCCTGGCAGTTTTAGTAGCCACTAGAGTTGGGTGGTACTTAGAAAATTGGGTAAACTCCATTTCGTAGTCTGCTACTGACATGCCTTCCGACTGACGCAGCAACTCAAAATCTAGTGCTCGCTTATCGCGGACACTCATCGGCAGGTACTACTCCTCTACAGCTGCCCTAAATTCTTCCCAGGTGGGAGGTGGGGCGTGTGCTGCCCTTTGACCCCTCCAGGTATGCAACCAGTACTTGGCAGGTCCCCTTAGTTATAGGCCAACAATGCGAGCCGCTACCTCTGACGAACAACCCAGTTCTATACACAGCTCGTAACAATCCCTCAGGAACTCGGTGAGTTCCACTTGCTAGTTCGTACTGATGAATACTGGCGGCTTGAACTTGTCTAAGTCTGCATACGTAGGTGCCCCTGGGACTCTGACCTACGATTCTACCTGCTCAACCACCTCCGGTACCATAGGGGCCACGGGTACCGGCTGGGGTGGCTGCTGCTGCATCTGTTGTCTCAACTCCTGCTCCCTGCGGAGCGCTTCTGTTAACTGAGCTACCTGAGCTTGTAGTTGAACAATTGCATAATCTTGTCCCTCTTCCTCTAATTGTTCTCTTCCATGGCCCCGGCCTCGGCCTCAGCCTCGGCCCCGGCGATTGGTGGAATTGCTACCGCTTCCACTTAGAGCAGCATTATGGATCTCCATCACACTAACATAAAAATGATTTCACCATAAATATCAAACAACTCATTCAATTATAATTTAAGTTACTAACCGCATGGTGCGTTGAGTGCAGTCGTGGTTGCCTGATCTCGTAGCATAACTATACCGTATGTAGACATGCAAGCATATGTCTTATTCGGTATCCAATTCCTAGTCATAGTCAAGACCTAACCAAAAGCTCTGATACCAACTTTGTCATGCCCCAACTCGGGGTCGCTTGCCGGCTAGGGTATGTGTCAATACCCCGAAGCCTACCACATGCACTTATCCAATCATAAAAGAACAATACTGAACCATCGAAAAACTATGAAATAAACGGCGACCAAACTTTATTAATTTCAAACAGTTTTAAGTCTAAAGAAACAACTCAATTTTTTAAATAACAGTTCAAGTTTAAAACTGTAAATGTTTTTACAAACGACTACTCAGTGCATGACCATCAACCCTAACTAACACGACTACGACTCTATGGACGCCTGCTAAGAGATCTGTGCCTCCATCTGCACTCCAGCTGTGCCATGCCACCAGGCCGTACCTCACGGGTCGGGCTCTTCAAAACAACAATAAACAAATCGTGAGTCCACGAGGAACTCAGTGAGTAGTTCTCTCAAACCTCCACTTAAATCCCGGTTAAGATAACATATACAACAGTATGGTACAATCAAGGAATTTAAGCTAAACAACATGCCAAGTAACCAAAATAATTGAACCGGCTTCCTTGACTCTTACCAACTCATACCATTCGGCCACTACGGGCCTATTCATGTGTAGGGGGGTTCGGCCATACCAAGCTTCCCAACCCTATCAAACCAGGCCGAATCAGCCTTTTCAACCAGCCTAACGAGGTGTATAATGTACAAAACAATCAATCACGGGTCCGTCGACTAGGATGGCCATTAGTCTCTGGAATCCTCCGGGTTAGGGATAGCTAGTCCCCCCGGACTCGGGTCTATCGTCGGCGTGGTCTAACACCTAGCGGGTTCGCTGGTGCAATCTCAAGACCCTCCGCCACCCGGGTCTAACACCTAGCGGGCCCGCTATTGCAATCTCAAGACCCTCTCACCGCTGAGACATGTGGTAGCCGTTTGGCTAATGACACGCCTCAGTAGACCATCTCAACCACAGTACTCAATCAATGTTTCAGTAATAATTCCATCTATGTTTATCCTGGCAGTGCCCAAATCCGAGACTTCCCTCGGATCGTACCAACTGAATGCTAAGGTCCGCTGTCTATCCCTAGGTGTGACACCTAGTGTATGTATTTTGTTTCTCTGGGTAACTACTATTCATGGGTATAGAAATCCTTCCTACTCGATTTAGTTGAGCAAACGAAATATAGCGAAGAATGTGGCCTACTCTTATCAACAATAATTACTAGCAATAGTTACCAACAATAATCACCAAAATTAAATACCAACAATGGTAACTAAATGAATGCTAGAGCAAGAGATTAATTTCAGTGATTAAAGCTAAATTCGTAGTAAGGAAACAAGTAGTATAACATGGTATGATGGGGCACTAGCATTAGAATATAATCGTAACATTTCCATGATTCACATGCTATACTAAATCCTAACCATGTATGCAATAACAAGAACATTTCCTTAAACATGGTAATCTAGATCTATTGCTACTAACAATTCATATGATGAGCGAGAAATATCATAACATAAATACAATTTAACACCAAGCATGTAAGCATGAATCAAAACAACCCAACATGAAATCTAGCATGAATAATTTAATCAATCCTTCAATTCCACCGTTACCCTTGCTCGGCCGAAACTTGAGCATGGTTACACCTTGCTAGGCCGAGCCTTCTAGGTAGGAAGGGCATGCTTTCGACAACAATTCTCATGCATCAATCTAAGGATCTGATATTTACCAAAAAGAAGACGATCCATGGGTTATAAGCCACTCGAGTAAATTGGGGAAAATTTCAGCATGATCTTCCCGCTTTTTTCTCTATGCGGCCAACCCCTAAATCACATAAACACGATCAAAACAAAACATAATCACCTCCAAACCCGAGAAACCACATCAATCGGTAAGAAACATCACGTAAAAGTTGATTACAAGATCTCCAAGGTTCGGCCACCCGCCTCCCCTTGCTAATAAACCAACCACTCACCTCAATCAAACGCAAAGGTGGACTCGATGAAGATGAATCCCGGCTTTTCTAACGACGACGCGAGATCGGCGCCGTCCACAAAATCTCACTCCCCTTCCCTCGGGCTACGTGCGGCTCTCTCTCCTTGAGCCGCACGGCGGCTTGAGGTCAAGGGTTTTATTCCCCCTCTTTTGGCTTTTCACCAAAGTGCCCTCGAGACTTAAGTCTCATTACTCAACGCAATCCGAGTTCGAATCGGACCCCGACTCAACCCATAACCCGATTCCATCCTAACTTAAATCAATCTAACACATAAGTCATACAACATGCTTCACTAGTCAACCAATTAAGTTATACCTACCCATAGTGTCGATTCTCGCGACTCAACCCGGCTATTCCCCGATCCCGTGCGCTGCACCACATAAGACTTATATGTTAGGAGATCCCGGTTATTACATCCCAAGTATTATTTTCCTCCCAAGCATCTTTCTCAAATTGCATTGACTTTATCCAAATTGGATTTTGAATTACCATTTCATAATTATTAGGAACATGATTTGCAGCATTAAATGCTAAAAAGCTTTTTTGTGATTCAGGTAATCTATTTGAATTATAGTATTCTATTATAGGATGCAATGTTGTCGTCTTCCTAGCAACATGTAATGTTTAATTGCAGTGATAATTTTGCAACCTTACAGGTTATTTTTGAAATTCCTTAACTTTTCCTTTTTGAACATTCCTGATTAGTTTCTGTTATCTATGGATTTTGCATTTCATCTAAGATATCCTTTGTATTCATTTGTGTGACCATCTGCTAAAGGTTGTTTTGACCCATCTGTGTCTGAATTATTTGAGTATTGTTTGAAGTCAACAATTAACTCATTTGAACTTATTCTTTTCCTTGACTGTATCCTATCATTGTTCACTTGACATTCATCTATACTGATAGATGGATTCTTATAATTTTGTGCATCAATGCCCGTGACTGTGGAAATGGTTTTCTGTATTCCTTGATCATTAAAGGTAGGATGTGTTCTACAAATCTAACTTCTCTGGATACCCTGATTGTTTTTGTCTTTAGGTCACAGACTTTGTATTCCTTTTTTTTTCATAGGGATATCCAACGAATATATATTCATATGCTTTGGGATCAAATTTGTGTCTTCCTTGCTTTAATGTATTGATAGTCAAATACCCTCAAATGATGTAAGGAAGGCTTGCACTAGTGCATCATTTCATAAGGTGACTTGTTTTCAATGGCTTAACTAGGTATCCTATTTATTAGGTATGTAGCTGTAAGGATACACTCACCCCAGAATTCTAGAGGTAATTTTTGACTGAAATCTTAGGCTTCTTGCAACCTATAGTAAGTGTTTGTCTTTCCTCTCAACTACAGCATTAAGCAATGAATTCATAAGATGGTTAAAAAATTCTAAGCCATTGTCAGTTCTAACAATCTTAATAGTCTTTGCATAGTGTGTTTGTACCATTTTTATGAAATTTGTCATGATATCAGTAACTTGACTCTTTAATGTAAATAAGGAAGTCCAACAACTTCGAGTATAGTTATCTACAATTGTTAGGAAATATGAATTTCCATCTTGTGTTTTGACTCTGTGAGGACCCCACACATCAGAGTGTATTATCTCAAAAGCACTTGAAGTTTTATTCAGTCTATTTTAGCTAATGGACATACATTGCAGAAAAAAATTGACATGCTCTTCATTTCAGGTATATCTCTAGACAACAACTTCATGCGACTAGTAGATTTATGTCCCAGTCTTAAATGCCAAAATGAAGTAGAATCAAGAACTACTGACATTACTTTTGAACAATCTTGCCTCTTACTGTAAACCATGGGTGATATGACATCCATTAAGTATAGGCCTCCTTGCTCCTTACTAGCCACTAGTGTTTTCTTCGAGGTAAGATCCTGAATCACAAATTCATTTTGAATCAAATGTGACTGAACAATTTTCTCTGGTCAATTTACTGATTGATATCAGATTGACTTTAAAAGTTGGAACTGACAACACTTTATTAAGCTGAAGATTTCTGTTTATATAGGCATTACCTATATGTGTCACTTGTATTACACTATATCTTGATGCTATATGATTCGAAGCACCACGATCAACTACCCATGTTTTTGGTAAATTACAAGTAATTGAGACTGCCATATTCACTTGTGGTTGACTAGATAATTGCTTCTCAGCATGTTGATTATAATGTGCAACTGATCCTCACTCAATTCAGCTGGTCAATCTTTTGTTTTTGATTTGCTTCCACTTGCCGATGATTTCTGTAAAATGCTTTCTTCATTACTCTTAACAGCCATTGCTTTAGTGTTGTAGTTCTTATTTAATTGTGATTGTTCATGTCTTCTGTTTACCTTTATGCCACTTGTGTCTAGGTGAAAATCCATGCAACCAATAGCATGTTTCCTTAGTGTGTCCTGGTTTGGAGCAATGTTCATAATATTTTTTCTGATATATATGGTAGTAGATTTCGACCTTTTCTAAATTTGCTCTAGTCTTGCTTCTGATATGAGCTGTTCAGTGCAACGCTCTAAATGCCTTAACTCATATTCATGTTGTCTGTTCTTTGAGTTTCTTTCTTCTCTAAAAGTGAATAAACTTGAGCTATGTTGGGTACACAGGGATTTTATTAACAAAATCTGCCCTCTAATTCCCATGTATATTTCATTTATTCCCATTAGAAACTGTCTCATTTTCTCTTTTTTTATGCATTCACATTGACAACCAGGATTAACAGCTTCCAATTCATCCCACAAAGATTTTAATTTCGTGTAGTAAGCTAAAATTGAAAAATTACCTTTTTTAGTGGTTGTAATTTGGAGCCGCAGTTCAAAAATTTGAGGTACATTTGTTTCCTCAAATATATTCTCGAGGTTTGCCCACATTTTGATTGTTGTGTCTCCATACATGACGCTGGACTGAGATTTGGTGAGATTGATTGGAGAAACCATGATCTCACCACGTCGTTGCATCTCCTCCACAGTCCATACTTTGGCAATGCTTCTTCTGGTGGTCCGATCATGCCATTTACGAACCCTACTTTGTTCTTTGCGGAGAGGGCGATCAACATCGATGTCTTCCATGA
Organism: Canna indica; assembly: GCA_034359265.1. NCBI lineage: Eukaryota > Viridiplantae > Streptophyta > Magnoliopsida > Zingiberales > Cannaceae > Canna > Canna indica. The sequence continues at coordinate 45,689,327 of CP136893.1, forward strand.
AAGGTAATTTTCATGACCTGTTAATTGGATCGCAACCAAAGCTATAATGGGATTGTCATTACCTAGAAGCAGATAAAGATTGTCTTCCATCTCGACAAATTCCATCACCGTTCCGCTTTTTGGTAAGCTCCTTGATTCCCGAGCTTGAGATCTGGATGTTTGCAATCTTTTGTTCCTCGCAATCTTTTGTTGCTCTGATGCCATAATGAATATTGATCAAGCACCGACGAGGAAGAACGCTCGAGATCAAAAAGAGGAAATAGAGAGCTTAAGCTCTAAAAGTTCATTAACAGAAATAAAAGGGGAAAAGAATATTCGTGCTACTTACAGCTGTGACAACGAAGATACTAGAAAAGACTAAGTTGCCTATGCATATGCCAATTATTACATCTGACAACTAATTACTTATTAAAAGATACATCATGAGCTATTTTTTTACAGAAACTTATAAAGCTATTAACAGAAACATTAACATAAACATGTTAAGCAGTTTTGTAATATGAATGCCAAGAAAATAGAAACATATATAAAGTTTGGCTATACGCATGGATATTCTCCAAACCTATGAGGTGATACAAATGAAAGTAGCATACTTGTAGTTAAGTTATTTAAATAGTTGCATGGGCATTGGAATTTGTCGTACAAGAATATTATTTATATAATAAAGTTTACTAATGTAAATAATAAATGTTCAGTATTTTTGTGTACATTATATTTTTATTAACTCAAAATTTATATTTTTAATACTATTGCATTTTGTGCAACCATTCTGTTTGTGAACAACCAAATACCCTTTAAGTCAATTCAGCTCAAAACATAATATCTGCAAGGGTGCTGCAACAAGAGGGGCAACACCACATTGCCATAACAACATTTGGAGATTTGGTTGGAGAAAGATGGTAAAAAAGATCCTAAAGATAGATGAAGTTGATATACACACCATAATGAACATTTTCATCATGGGGATAATTTAATCTAGTGATATTCTAAAGAGATAATGCCACAGTGATTACCATTTTTTTCCTTCAACAAATATTTCAATTATCATGAGAGGAAGTATTTGAACAAAAAACAAGCCTTGTTAACACTCATAAAAACCAACCGACTACGAATCCTTCATATAGTCAACCATCTACGTACTAAAAGAAATATTATCCTTGATATAGATAACAAATACTGGAAAAGGAGGAACCTATCAGCCATACATGGTTCCCTCCTATTAGTGGCAGATCATGTTCCTCAATTGTTATCAAATTAAACTCTCCATTGTTAATATCTCCTTTACTAACAAATGCCCCTAAACAATGATAAGAAATTTAACGATTCGTGAACTTAGCATGACAAGTTGACAACTATACAAATGAATGATGAAGTCACTACAAGAAATTTTAATTTCACCGGATTATAAATCCGTTGGTAATTTTGCCGACTAATTTTAAAAACCCTTGTTTTAATTTACTTCCCACATTTTTTCAGTTGACCAACACTAATCCCTCCATTTTTCTTATTTCCCAAATCTCTCACCCTCTCTTTTTCAGCCGACAAACACTGATATCTCAAAACCGGCAATGTTCCTTATTTCCCCAATCTCCTGCACCCTCCCTCCTGTGCCCACTGCTCGACGAATCCCTCGCTGTTCAACAAACGCCTCGTTGCTTCAACTTGTCACTTGCTGCTGCTCCGTGCGCCCATTATATCTCACTATTGCCGCCTACTGCACAAGCTTTCCAATCTCCGGATCAACTTCTCGCCACCGCCGCCGATCTCGCAAGCCGCCCGATCTCATATCTACATCTCGCCGCTACTGCCTATCGTGCAAGCCACCCGATATGTGGTTTGTCCCTTCCACCCTCCTCTCATGAAACCCTAGCTATCATATTAAGGCCACCTTAGTGAATTCTTTGAAACGCAGCATACATCACCAATGTTGATTTAGGTTCTTGTTCTATTTCAAGCTTTTCACATCTTTCATCACTTCAACAATTTGCACTCTCGTGGTCCTGCCAAGTGGTCAAGTAGTCAACTTCTTTTCATGTAGATGAGATTATTGTTGTTGAAATGGCCACACTAGAGGGGGTGAATAGTATGTTTACTAATCTTTTTGCCTAAATTTTATTTTAATTATTTCTTTTGTTACTTATGCAAATTACAAGTTGAGTAGCAAACGGAAGCAAAGTAAATACGATTATGAAATAAACACAAGTAGAATCAATGCAAACATAATTATTTATAGTGATTCCGTCCCAATGCCTACTCCACTACCTAAGCACCCCGCTTAGGATTTCCAAACTAATCTTTTAATAGATTAATCTTGTTTCCCTTACAACAAGGACTTTGACCCGAAGAGTCTCGCTCTCAACCTAAGGCACTTCCACACCCAAAAGTCTTCGCCTTCTTACCGAGAGCACTCTTCCACTTCAACCTAAGGGACAACTCAACTAATCCTAGTAAACTAAGTTTACACCGGTGGAATTAAGCCTCAAATACAAAGGCACCCACCCAATTTCAAGACCTAACAACCTAGGTCTTCACAAGCTCAAATACAATGAAATAAACAAGAAAATACACAACTTAATGAAACAATAAATCAAATAACTTATACTTAGCTCTAAACAAAGTTTCCTAGCTTCCTCTTGATGCCTTTGATGGTGAATCAATGAAGTCAAGGCTTACTCAAGGAGTTGAGAGATCACAACTAGGGTTTTCAAGAATGGTGGTTCAATCAAGCTCAAGGATCATCAAAATATGGCTCAAGGTATGTTGGATAAGGGATGGAAGGCATGCTAAGGCTTCTATTTATAAGTCATGGAGAGTTGGCAAGAAACACCCAACTCAACGGCTAGGAAACTAGCTGTTTCCGCCATCTGGTCACAGGTCTGGTCGACCGAGCGACCGAAGGCATACTGCCACTTTTTGGCACACTTCGGTCAATCGTTCGATCGATCGACTTGCCTACTGCCAGTTTTTGGCAGCATTCGGTCTGGGCAGACTGCACTACTTGGTTTGGCTAAGTTTTTGCTTGTTGGCTCATTTTTGGGTTTCGTCTTCACTAAGTCTACTTATATAATATTTCTTCACTTTAAGTGTATAACTTCAAAACATAAATGTTATATAAAGATTACCCCCCATTTGGATTCAATAAAAATATCTAAAAAATCAAAATCCATAAGACTCAAAATCTAACTTTTGGGGTCTAGTACAAATTTTCGAAAAACAAAAATTTTCTAATCTTTCGGGTCAAGTATGGGTAGGCTAAAGGCTTCCAAAAAATCCTTAAAAATATATCGTTATCTAGTTTTTACCCAAGGAACAATTACCAATATTTTTTGTGTCAAGAAAATGTCTAGGTCATATAGCCCTCCAAAGCTTACCAGTATTTTCTAATTCGGGTTTGGTTTTTGGGTTCTTATGTATCATCATGAGGATTTACAACATAAACTAGACACCCTAGACCTAATCTTTAACTTCCCGAAGAATCCCAAGCGTCGACGAGCATCCTTGTCGATTTCTCTGATTTCTTCGATTTTCCCAATCGGGAACGTCGTGCACTAACTGATATGGAACCTGAAAATAACTTGTCATGCCCCAAACTCAGGGTCACGTAGCCTAAACCATGCACATGCCAACTCAACAATAAAACGATAGCGGAAAGAAATAACAAGTTTCATTTTAAAAGAAAACAAAACCAAACCAGAGTTTATCACAAGTAGTTTACCAGAAACATAGAGTGCAGAAATAACATATTAAGTTCAACATTTTAAAAGACCAGATACAATAAAGTAAGAATGAAATGACATAAATGCCCTCAAGGGCTACAACTCCAAATTAAATCAACAAAAGTGTATGACTAATACCAAAAGTGTGACTAGCTACCAGGCCAACAGCCCACCCATGCCCGTAGCATCTAACTCTCCAAAGAAGTGCATCAGGCCGAAGCCCACCATGCCCGAAGGCAACAGCACAAACTAAATAAGTGCATCGGGCCGAAGCCCATCATGCCCGAAGGCAACAACACATACTAGGATAATCGGGAAGGCCCTCCGAACTTATCCTAATAGATAGAAACACGGGAGCAATCGGGAAAGGCCCTCCGAACTTGCTCGATGAGACGTACATAGACAATCGAGATTCATCCATCCGAACTTGCCCTTTTAAGATATCATTGGAGTAATCGGGAAAGGCCCTGTGAACTTACTCCTAAAGGATATCACAGGAACAATCGGAAAAGGCCCTCCGAACTTATTCCTTAACACCACCTCGGGGATAATCGGGAAAGGCCCTTCAAACTTATCCCACGAAGCTGAACCAGAACAATCGGAAAAGGCCCTCCGAACCTATTCTGCAGGTTGGAAATTTAGCGTCCAACCACCCGGGCGTAGCCCGTAACCCGGCTCCAAATTGAGTCACTCTGCCATTCTCAAGGATATGGCGCATCAAGACCTAAGTCAAGATTCTCCTTCGGTGTCTTAGGGGTAATCCTATTGGAAAGTATCTCAACACTCCAAACCCGACCCCAACTTCTAGACCCGTAATGTCATGAACCCGTATAGTTTTATTTCATGCACACTTTACAAGTTGGTTCATAACAGATTATGCTCATTCTTTAACCCAATTTTAATTATAGAATTAAAATTTAGATAATCTCAATTAGGGTTTTCTTTTAGGGTTTTGTTTTAGGTACTGTTTTGCCCAGAAATGTTGTGTCTAACCAGAATCTAGTCTCAAAGTGTGTCCTATGTTTCCAAACTATATTTTTTGGTCGAAACGATAGGTTACACGACTATGTTCAGAGATCTAATCACATAATAACATAGTAAACAAGAATCAGCCCAGATTCAATAAACAACATATAAATTTTAGAAAAGCTGAAGTTTTCAGCACATCATGAAATAAAAATCCGAATTTTACAGAATTAAATCCCTAAATTTCCAACATCACAGATTCATGTTATCATGTCAATCATGCATACAATCTCATAATTTTTACTAAATAAAAGCTAGCATATATATCAAGAATTCATTAATCAAGAATCTAGGAAATTAATTAATCTATAACATCAAGAACATCTCCAAGATGAGGTTGCATCCAAGATTCACAAGATTAAATCATGAAAATAATAGATCTTCCATTAAACATATGCCTCATGATATAAGATCTAAATTTAAAATCTAAGCATGGCATGGAAATCAAGAAAAGTCTCAAGAATATAAAAAGAAAGATCATCAAGATCATGAAATCTTCAAGGCGGCTTCAAGAAAATTCAAAGAAAAACCCGAAGAGGAGGGACAAAACCACTCACTTGAAAAGGGAAAAGGATTCGAGAAGGATTTCCAATAGACGGCCTTCGATTCTGGCTCCAAACTTCGGCAGCTCGACCCAAAGGAAGAAGAAGAAGGGGCGGCAGCTCCTCCCAAGCCGCCGGCTGCAAGGGAAGGGAAAGAGAAGGGCAAGAGGGGGCAGCTCCCTCTGCTTGGCTCCATAGGGAAGGAAGGGAGAAGGGGAAGAGGAAACTTGACGGCTCGGTGGCTTGGCAGCTCGGTGGCTTGGCAGCTCAGCGCTGCAAGGGAAAGAGAGAGAGGGGCGGCTAGGCTTCTGGCTCGGCGGCTCCTCTCCTCTCTTCACATGGCTGGGCGGCTCCAATAGGGGGCCTCCAGCCCTAGGGGGGAGGGGGATTTTTATAATCCCCTCCCACAACCACCTAACCACACCCTAACCCGCATTTTTCTCAACCAGGATTCGCAACCCGCTAACCCAATAGACTAAATTAAATTAATTAGGCTTGATTTAATAAAAAATAATCATAAGCATTTAATTAAATGCACCCACATATGCATAATTCATAATTATACACACACCAGAATAATTAAAATAATTTCAACCACTCAAGCCTAATTTCATAAATTGAAAAATTTATATTCTACTTACCCGAGCTCGCAAGCTCACTCCGGACCATGAGTCGACTCGGCTCGACCACGAACTAGTCCGCTAGGCTAGCAAACACACGCAAAATGAAAAATAATGAAATAAATATCTAGGATATTACATAACTCTCCATGAAATCATTAGTTTCATGTTTGTTATAATCAAAACAGAGATTAAGACCAAGGTTGAAAACCTTAGGCCAACAATCTCCCTTTTTGACGATGACAAACATCCTTAAGAAAATGGTCAAACATGGGATTTCTTCCCCCTTATAGGTAAAAAGGAAAACCATGCATATAGATAGAGGGAGTTTATTTCCATAGATATGCATGTTGATAGGGGAAGAAATCTCATGTTTGATATCCTATGTGCTTAAATGATAGTCAAACATGGGATATCGTGGGGCAAAATGGTCAAGGGAAAATGAGGGAATAAATCCCTAATCCCCCTTGTAGTCGTGCGGCTCAACATTGGAGCAGCACATAGCCCGAGAAGAGAAGGAGAGAGGGAGAGCCTTGGGGTCGGTGCCGGATTCGTGCCGCCGTCGAAAAAAAAATCGAGATCGTCGTCGCTCATTTATTTTTTCCCTTAGATCAAGGTGAGTGTTTGGATGTTAGTTGTATGGTGAGACGGGTGGCCGAACCAAATAGAGATGCTAGATCGAGGATTTTTCTCGCGAAGTTCTTGTCGATTGGTGATGTTCTTTATCTTTACGTCGTTTTCTTCATTAATGTATCGGATTTGCTTTAGACGAACTTGCTTTGATGATCTAGGGGCCGGCCAAATAGAAGGGAAATGGGAAAGGTCATGCTGAAATTTTCCCCAATTCCCTCGACTGATCTAAACCCCTCTAGATCAATTTCTAATAAAAAAATTTGGTAGATCTATGATCAGTTTGTGATTCTTTTTGCGACGTTTTCTTGTGCAAGGGGCCGACCGCATGTAGGAACCCTTGTCATTTTAAGATGTCAATTCATGGCATCTCCATTATACTTAATCATTTTATTATCTACTTCACTCCAAGCATGCATATGAACCTTAGGTTCAATGAATTCTAATCTTAACTTGTTAAAGACACCAAAACCTTTATTCTTTAGATATGTGTACATCATATATTTCCAAAGACCAAAGTTCGAGGTATCGAACCTAGGAGGTGAAGACGCTATTGACTCTAGTGTCATTTTAAGATCAAGACAAATTGTAGAAGAGATGGTGAAATCTCAAACTACGACCCGCTCTGATACCAAATGTTGGTGAAATGGCCACAATAGAGGGGGAGGGTGAATAGTGTGTTTACTAATGTTTTTGCCTAAATCCGATTTTAATCGTTTCTTTAGTTACTTAGGCAAATTACAAGTTGACCAACACTAATCCCTCCCTTTTTCTTATTTCCCAAATCTCCCGCCCTCTCTTTTTCAGCCGACAAACACTGATATCTCAAAATCGGCCATGTTCCTTATTTCGCCAATCTCCTGCACCCTCCCTCCTGTGCCCACTGCTCGACGAATCCCTCGCTGCTCAACAAACCCCTCGCTGCTTGAACTTGTCACTTGTTGTTGCTCCGTGCGCCAATCATAGCTCACTATTGCCGCCTACCACACAAGCTTTCCAATCTCCGGATCAGCTTCTCGCCACCGCCGCCAATCTCGCAAGCCGCCCAATCTCATATCTACATCTCGCCACTGTCGCCTATCTTGCAAGCCACCCGATATGTGGTTTGTCCCTTCCTCCCTACTCTCATGAAACTCTAGCTCTCATATTAAGGTCACCTTAGTGCATTCTTTGAAACGCAACATACATCACCAATGTTGATTCAGGTTCTTCTTCTATTTTAAGCTGCTTCACATTTTTCATCACTTCAACTATTTGCACTCTCGTGGTCCTGCCAAGTGGTTAAGTAGTCAACTTTTAATATAATGAGATTGCGTCTTGCAACCCTTTTGGAAAGCTATTTGGCCTAAGTAGTTTTCTTTGTGGAGGATTCCTTTTGCTATTGTTCTATACGTGTGCGTACAGAAAACATACATTTCATTAGTCATTACCTTCCTTCTATAACTTTGAGCTTAATCACGTTCTTCCTTGTCCTTCCAAAGTCTAAATACCTATTTTGTGCATATGGTTAGTTAAAATAATGATAGGCTATGACTATGAGTTACTAGATCTTCTAATCTCTACTACTGAAATAACTTTTGGTTTCATTTAGTTATCTTCATCATCTTATTTTTATGATACAAATTCAAGCATGTAGTTAAATTGGTAATTGGATTTTCATGCATTCAACTAATTAAGTGTAACTTTTACTTTCTAATTTCTTTGGATGTTCAATTGGTATAGAAGAGCATCAAGCAGAGGAAATAGATTTGCTTGGTTTTATATCCAACATTATAGTTAGAAGAATGATTTGCTTGCTTTTAACATCGTATATATATATTTTTTCAACCCATCTCCTATAAACAGTTGTATATTTAAATAAGTTTTGGTTGTAAGTTAGCAAGTTGTATATTGTCGCTATTCATTGATTGATTTTAGTATTCGATTACCTTATGCATCAGACTTGTATGTCTCTAATTTCTTTAAATTATGATTAATAGCTATAGTTTTATAATTTAGTCTATATCTATGAATCACATTATTTGTTAATGATTTTATGCTTCCTACTGTTATTCTCAGGTGACACAATTGTATTGTGTCACGCCCCAAACTCAGGATCATATGATCGGCCAGAATATACATACCTATACCCTGCAGCCCAACTCATGCACATGCCAACTCACAAAAGATAGCGGAAAGAACAACAGTTTTATTTAGGAAGAGAAACAGAAATAGATTTCATTAAATAATATAGTTTTAATCAAAAAGCTCGAGTGCAGAATACAATGAATCAAAGAGCAACATTACTGATATTTAAATAAAATTTGAATGGAAACATGAATGTCCCCACGGGACTACAACTCCAAAATACCAAAACACAAGTGCATGACAACTACTACAGACTCGACTACAACCCCTAACTAGGATTGTTATGAGATCATGTGGCTCCTCTACCCTCCAGTTGCACCAAGTGCTCCAGCACACCTCACCGGTCGGGCTCTGCAAAACAAAAACAACGACAACGGGTGAGTTCAAAAGAACTCAGTGAGCGATTCTACCAATCCCCACCAAAAATACCATCACAAAATAAGATGCATCAAGCAAAACTCCTGACTCAAGCAGGAAAAAGTCACGAGAAAATGACAAGCTAACAGGCCATCTGGCCACCACCTGCCTGAAGGCAGCCAACACCAAAATGGTGAATATCAACAGGCCTAAGCCTACCATGCACTAACGCAACAACACATACTAGAATAATCGGGAAGGCCCTCCGAACTTATCCTAGTATAAAGAAACTCGGGAGCAATCGCGAAGGCCCTCCGAACTTGCTCCACGAGACGCGAAGGGACAATCGGGATTCGCTCATCCGAACTTGCCCCTTTAAGATATCATAGGGATAACCGGGTAGGCTCTCCGAACTTATCCCTTTAAGATATCACAAGAATAATCGGGTAGGCCCTCCGAACCTATTCTTAAAAGCACATCGGGAAAAATCGGGTAGGCCCTCCAAACTTATTCCACGAGGCCAAACCGAAACAATCGGAAAGGCCCTCCGAACTTGTTCCACATATTGGGAATTAACCATCCAACCTCCCGGGCCTAGCTCGCAATCCGGCTCCTCAACGAGCCTCTTCGCCATTCAAAAAGATATGACACAATATGACCTGAGTCAAGTCTATCCTATGGTGTCTTAGGGGTGTCCTTATTGGAATGCCTCTCAACACTCCAATACCCGACCTCAACTCCTAAACCCGTAATGTCATGAACCTGTGTGATTTTTTTTCATGCATAAACTTTATTTGTTGGTTCATAACAGATTATGCTGACCCCTTGCTCAATTTTAATTATGCAATTAAAATTTAGATCACCAAGATTAGGGTTTTGTTTTAGCTTACTATTGTGCCCGAAACTGATATGTCTATCCCGAATCTGGTCTCCAGAGTGTGTCCTATGTTTCCAAACTATGTTTTCAGATCGAGATGGTAGGTTACACAACTATGTTCAGCAAACTATGCATATCACAAATAGAATTTCAAAATTAGCCCTAAATCAACAATTCAGCGTACAGTTTTCAGCCTAATTGAGTTTTCAGCATAATAAGGAATTAAATCTGAAAATTTACATAATATAATTCCCTAATTACCATCACATCAAATTCATAATCATCGATATAAATCTCACATAAACCATGCTTAATAAACAAGAATAACAAGCATCACAACCCTCCTTAATCAAGAATTCGCCTTTTATATTCAAGAATTTAAACCAAGAACCCTCATGCCTCCAAAATCAAACCCATCTTAGAAACACATGATATATTTCCAAAAATCACATATTTAATAAATAGCATGCATTTAAATTTACAAACATCAAGATTGATGAACAAATTGATTTATAGAAGGCAAGAAAATCTACACCCTTTCACTTAAGCATTTCACCGAACACTTGGAATGCATCCCTTTTCTCCACCTTGGCCGAGCACCCCTAGGATCAACCTAGGGTTGCCGAGTCCCATAGGGGAGGGTTTAGGGCCTCCTCAAACACCGCACACAAAAAGAACGATGAGAATTTGAGAAATCATCGAAAAATAAATCAAGTTACCATAGCCTTCAAGAACGACTTCAATAACCCGAAGAAACCCTAGAAGGAGGGGTAAAACCTCTCACCATGATTAGGAAAACAATTTAGAGAAGAACTTCCAAGCGGCAATATCCAAATCTTGCCGCAAAGGGGGCGGCTCGGCTCAACAAGGGAGAAAGTGGGGCGGCGGCGATTGGGCTCGAGGGCGACGGCTCCAAGGAAGAGGAAGAAAGGAAGAGGAAGAAAGGAGGGGCGGCGGCTGGCTTGGCGGTTGCTCCTCTCTTCAATAGGCTTGTGCGGTTCCAATAGGGATCCGCAAGCCAAGGGGGGAGAAATTTGTAATCCCCTCCTCAAACCTAAATCCCTAATCCTCTTAGCAAACCCGCCTCCACCTCGAGCCGAATCCCAACCCGCTAACTCGACTAAGCTTAAATTAACTCAATCTAACCCCACATAAACATCAACCACGCATACTCATGCAATATAATTTAATAATTAAGAACATGCAACATAATTAAACAATCATCCATACCCAACATAAAATTAAATAAATTTATTTACGCAAACAAAATTTGCAAAACTCATATTCCTACTTACCCGAGCTCGCAAGCTTGCACTGGACATGAGTCGACTCGGCTCGACCTCGGACTACTCTGCTAGGTTGACAAATACAAACAATATAGGATAAATAAATAAAAATATCTAGGATATTACATATTGGCTGCTGTATATGGACCAAAAGCCAGGACAAAGAAGGGTGAGAACCCTGAGAAAGCCTCTTTTAAAGTAATGTGCACCAAGTTAGGACATTTTTTTGCACCAAGTTTAACATTGCCAAGCCCGACCAATTATTCATGCTGAATGAACTGAACCTTAGTTAGATCTTGGATACTTATTTTCCAAATGTTTTTTTTTAAAAGAAATGATCTGTTACATTGGGGTTTTCCTTGCTATTGGTCTCTATGTTTACCAAAGACAATGTCATAATATTGATCTGATACACTAGCAACAGAGTCATTTAATTTATTTGACTCTAAAGCTATTTTTATAAATTAATTAGGGATAAATTTTGTGTCTATTAGTTTCTAAATGTAAAGATTTAGAAATAAAAATTTGATTTATCTCTAATTATGTATCTCCATAGACGGTTTGTGTTGTAGTGATTCAAAGTTTAATTCTATATGCACATCATATCTCACTACCCTAAAGCAAATCAGAAAAATGAAAACAACTAACTAGTATGAATGCAACTTATGAGGGTTCCCTGGAGCACAGAGAAAATTCTATATTCAGAAAAATAACGAAATAGCTAACTTTAGTTTTTTTTATCAAAGGAACCAGATTAAAATTGTACTTCACAGAGAAAAGGAAATCAAACCAAAACATTGCGTGTAAAGCTAATGATACTGTCATGATAGTGAAGTACACGAACTTTAACCAAAAACTTACTCTTGTAAAGATAGTTTTCCTGGAATCCAAATGTTAATGAAGCTAGAATTATTTTATGGGAATTTAACTAAAGAACCTACATTATATACAACAAGAGAGCCTCTTTTATCAAAAAAGCCTTAAGCAGTGCATCATTACAATTTTCACAAGAAATTTCCACTAAACGAAAAGGAGCAGGAAACATATATTAGAAAACAGAACAAATTACAAAGATCAAGCAAAATAAGTTAATTATGGTTTGCTTAGATTTCCTCTTGTTCTCTACAAAAGTACAAAGGCAGTGTACACTCACGTGGTAGAGAATAGACTGTACACTCAGAACCTAATTGCTGCCTCTTGCAAATCTACTTGTTTCTTCTTCTTTGGTTGCCCAGACATTAGCAAAGAGCTAATCACTAGTGGCATTAATTAAATTTACTTTTTCTCGTTCTATTTCAGAGTATCCATTCATTCGATACTCATCCGCTTCCATTTCCACTTTAAGTGAGCGAGCCCCGGCTCTTTCGAGCTGCTCAATGGCCCCTTTACGTAATTCTTCCGAATTTCGAATAGTACTCAAAATCCTCTGTTTTCGATTATCTAATAAATCATTTAAAAAGTAGATTATCTTACCATTAATTTCACAACCATAAAATTACCAAAAATGCATGTACATCGATCAAAGTAACTAAGATGAAAGAAAATTAACGAGAGAATCGGTAGTAGTTGTATGTCCTCATGGGACACCTTCCTAACTTCCCCGCCCGAGGATTAGGGATTTGAATATTTGATTGATCGATTCCGTCCGCCGCTTAAGCCTGGAGAGTGGAGACGTGTCACGTGGTGGTCCGGCGCCGAGAGAGAAGAAGAGGGTCACTCACAGAGTCGCAGTCGCCACTCGCAAGTCGCAGGATTAGGGTAGGGATCGATTCCTTGATTCCTTCCACCGCTGGAGTCTAGAGTTGGGTAATTAGTGGTAACGGGTCGGGTAAGGGGGTAAAGGGTCGGGTATTAACGGGTTTAATACCCGACCAATATACTATCAGGCTATCGTGCCAGGCTGACCCGATAGCCTTTAGCTCGACCCGGCACGTTAGAATTTCGGGCCTTATCGGGCCGGCCCAATAAAGGCCTGAACCCGATTTTATTGGGCCAGGTTAGGCTGGGTTATCGGGCTGGGCTGAAAATTGCCAGGTCTAGGCTATGTCATATAGATTTCTTCATAACAGAAGAACACACTCTAGACACCCACTAGCCAAATCTCGTATTCATAGTACGCACTGATGGCTAGCAATATCCTGATGGACTTGAGCAATGTAACTAGTGGGAATGTCATATTGCAGACAACCTATTGGCTGGGTTAGATCTCATTCATAGCCAGTCTAGTCTTATAGGTCCACACCTTGATAGCTGCTTAAATCTTTCCTAAAGATCTACCTGCACCCTATAGGATTGTCCTTTTTGAGTCGGTCAACCAAGGTCCATACTTGGTTTGAGTCTAGTATGGAATTACATAATGCCACCACATGTTGTCAACACATTTGACCATTAAGAGATCGCACATTGCCTGAATCTAGGTCATTCCCTCTGGCTAGATATCATCACTCAGCAGTCTATGAAGTCTCCTAGAAGAGTGATGGGAAGTAATAATTACATGGATTGGTTTAACCTATGAACTTTCCACTAGTAGTTGTGATTTTATTCGTGGTTGCTGAACTTCACCAAGTTCAACATATCTTCCACTCCCACTTTCCTCGACAAACTCCTTTTCTCTGAAAGTGGTCACAAAACTCCTTTTATTCAGTTTAGAGAACTTGATACCCAAAACACTGTTAAGGGTATGCCTCAACATTTTCACCTGGTCAAGTTTGTCATACCTAGGCAACCCCAAATCATGAGAGGTCTCAGACTTGGTTTCTTGTCATTCCATATCTTATATGGTGTATCGGAGACAAACAAAATTATGGCCGCTATAATAGTTCATCCCCTGAAAAAGAGATTGGAAGCTAAGTATGGAATACATCATAACCAATAAGGTGTGCTTCCTCCTTTCGGACACACCATTGTGTCAGGAGGGGTCCATATAGAGACAATCTTGTTGTCTTCGAGCTAATTCATAAACCTAGTGGATAAGTATTCTCTGCCTCGATCCAATTGAAGGCCTATAATACATTCTCTAATATGTTTCTTTAACTTCAACTTCATACTCTTTAAACGATTCAAAGGTATCGGGTTTATGCCCAAATAGGTGGACGTACCCCTGCATATACCTATGTTGGCCTGTTGGTGAAATGGCCACACTAGAGAGGTGGTGAATAGTGTGTTTTCTAATCTTAAACTTAATTCTGATTTCAATCGTTTTCTTGATTACTTATGTAAATGCACTATTCAACTACTAAATGAATGTGGAAGCGAATAAAATAAGTCAAGTAATCGATACGCAAAGTAAGCAATGCAAACACAATGATTTATAGTGGTTCGGCCCCAATATCTACTCCACTACCTAAGCACCCCGCTTAGTATTTTCAAACTAGTTTAACTATATTAACTAGTTTCCACTACCTAGGACTTTACACCGAAAAGTCTCCGCTCTCAAACCGAAGGAACTTTCGCACCCGGAAGTATCCCGCCATCCTATCGAAAGCACTCTCCTACCTCAACCTAAGGACAACTCAACTAATCCTAGCAAACTAAGTTTACAATGGTGGATTTAAGCCTTAACACCAAGGCAACCACCAACTCAATCACACCTAGCAACCTAGGTTTACACACTTGATATACAATGAAAATAACCAAGAAAATACAATAACAAATGAAGCAATAAATAAATCAAACTATACTTAGCTCTAAAAGAAACTCTCTAGTCCTCTTAATGCCTTGAGAAGATGAATCTTGAAGGTTCAAAGGCTAGATCAAGGTTTTATCATGGAAACTAGGGTTTGCAAAAAGATGGCTCAAGAAAAGCTTTAGAGATGATCAAAGATGGCTCAAAAGATGCTTAGATGCATCGACAACCCATTAGAAATGAGTTTGGGATGGGTATTTATAACTCCCCAAATAAGATGGCTCGTCAACGGGCATTTTTCTGCTCGTTGCCGACGCCCGGTCGCTTTTCGATCGATTGTCGGTTGATCGACCGAGCGACCGAAGGCTCTCTGTCGAATTCTGGCAACATTCGGTCGACTGACTGGTCAAGCAAAACTAAAAAAATCAGCCCAGTTTGCTAATTTTTCTACTCGTTTGTTTGTTTCTAGGTTTGGTCTTCGCTAAGTCCTCTTATATAACATTTCTTAACTTTAAGTTAACTTTCAAACATAAATGTTATATAAGGATTACCCCCCATTTGGATTCAATAAAAATATCTAAAAAATCAAACTCCTTAAGAATCAAAATCTAACTTTTGGAGTCTAGTACAAATTTTTGAAAATCGGAAATTTTATAATCTCCCGGGTCAAATATGGGTAGGCTAAATGTTTCCAAAAAATCCATAAAAAAATATTGTTATCTAGTTTTTGAAGGCGAAATGGCAACACTAGAGGGGGGGTGAATAGTGTGTTTACTATATGATTCGCCTAATTTCACTTTTAATCGTTTCTTGGATTAACTTAGGCGATTTGCAATTCGATGAATGAATGCGGAAGCGATATAAAGATAAAGAAATTAACACAAAAAAATAAGGCAATGCAAACACACAATTTTATAGTGGTTCGGCCCCAATGCCTACTCTACTACCTAAGCACCCCGCTTAGAATTTTCAAACTAGGTTTGACTAGATTAATCGAGTTTCCCTTACACACGAGGACTTTTCACCGAAGAGACGCACTCTCGACCTAAGTCACTTCCACACCCGGAAGTCTTCGACTTCTTATCGAGAGTCCTCTTCCACCTCAACCCTAAGGGATAACTAAACTAATCCTAGTAAACACTAAGTTTACACAAGTGGCTTTACTCTTATACCAAGATACCACTTCTACACACAAGACCAAAACACCTGTTCTTCTACCCGCACAAATAAATTAAACGTTCAATAACAGATAAAATTACAATTGAAAAAGTGCTTAAAATAAAACTAAGAAGTCGTGCTCTTTTCCAAGCCTTGAAGCCTTCAACTCTTTAGGAGATAGAACTTGAATCATTCCCGAGTTGAGGCAGCAGACCTTGCGCTTGAAGAATTTGGCGGAAGAACAGAGCGCAATGCTAATCCTTTTTGGAAGGCTTAACTCTTCCTCTTAATGGCTCAATAATCTTTGTAAGAATTGGAAGAAGTATTAAAACAATCATATGAGGGTATATTTATACCCTCGTTAAGCAACAGCTGTTCAACGAATAAAAAACTATCTGTTACAGCCGCTGGTCGAAGCGCAGGTTGAAGCATCGATCGATCGGTCCTTCGACCGCTCGAATTACTCTCTGGTCGATCAACCGATGGATCAACCACCAAACACAAATCGCGCCATCCGCGATCTTCGGTTGACCCATCGGTCGACCGATGAATTTACGTCAAATGCCTATATGCAGGTCGGTCGACCGGTTGGTCGATCGCCAGCCTCGGCCAATTTTTAGATTTGGTCGATCGACCGCCCGGTCGATCGCCCGACACAATATACTTGTGTTTTCTTCTTCCGATCGACCGACGCTAGCTGCGTCTGTAGCTAGCCTCTGTCCGATCGACTGACCGGTCGACCGCCAGGGCTACTGCCCCTTTTTACCTACAGTCGGTCGATCGCCCGATCGACTGAACCTTGGGTGAGATTGTTTTCTTCAGCCTTTTTCTTCCGCGCTTGGTTTCCGGGTTCCGGCTTTTAACGAGCATCATCTTGGAGAGCTTTTGACTTGATCTTTGGACTCGTCCTAGCGACTTGGGTGCACTCGTTGATCTTCGAGAAACTTCCGCGACGAACCCGAGCGCGACGATCAATGTCCTTCCAATTTCGTGATTTCTCCAATTTATCTGATCGAGGACATCGAACGCTAGTCGATATGGAACTTGAAATATATTCTCAATGAAATTATTAGTTCCATGTTTGTTATCATCAAAACCGAGATTAAGGCTAAGGTTGAAACCCAAAGCCAACAATCTCCCCATTTTTGATGATGACAAACATCCATAAGAAAATACATCATTAAAGCATATAGGATATCAACTAAGGGATTTCTCCCCCTATCAATATGCATATCTATGAAATAAACTCCCCCTATATGCATGGATTTCCTATATTTTCCTCCCCTTTATACCTATACTTTTCTCCCTTTTGACTTATACATTTCTCCCCTATTTTCTTATACATTTCTCCCCTATTTTCTTATACATTTCTCCCCCTTTTGACATCAATCAAAAAGGGCAAGAAAGGTCTATCTAATCAAAGGGATGAAGAACACATTTTTATCATGAGGTTGAGACTTCTAAAATTATTTTTCATGAAGCATGAAAATCTCAACTAAGGGATGGAAAACACCTACTTAATAGGAAAATTAAATCATACATGATACGAAAGAAATGATATATACAATTCAAGTCTAAATCATGTATGCACTCAATTGATACCAATGTTGTAGTTTATCTTTTTCATGACATTTTTTTTTCATTCAAACTTTTCAATATATCAAGATATGGTCATTTAAATCATGTATATCAAGTTTGAAGTAAAACTAATGTCATTTGATCTAAATTGGAACTTAGCACGTTTTCATTTGAAATAAGCATGAAAACAATGAAAGTGCTAAGTCTCAAGATTTGCTATCTACTCATGTTTTCTCAAACATAGGCATCTAAACATTAAACATGAGATAGTGTAAGACTATGAATCAAGTTTGGGCTTAAAATGAAATTTTTAACCTACTTTGTTGACTTAGGTCAACTTATACCTTAAGTTTTCAAAAATCAAATTTTTAAATCCATTCAAAATCAGATTCCTATTTTAAAAAAATTTATACCAATTATTGGATGAAAATTTTGATACCTAATATAGAATGCTCATTTTGATACCAATTGTGGGATGAAAATTTTGATACCAATTATTGAATAGACATTTGAAATGCATGTATCAAATTTGAACTCAAAATGAATTTAAAAATCAAGGTCCATTTTTCATCCTATATTATTTTCAAATAAACAAATGGATCCTAGTTATCACCCAAAATATCAAAATCATTCCTAGAAATAATTTTACTCATGAAAATGTGTGAATGATATTAGAATTAGAATCCAAATGGTGTACATGTGTTTTTATTGAAGTTTTTGAAGAAAAATCAAAGTATAGAAGATTGATATTTCAATTAAGGATGATACTTTGAGTTTTGAGATCCAACTTCAAAAATTCATTATAAATTAGATTCTTGATGAAATATTTTGAAATTTTTACTTAAGAAACTAGGTTTTTCAATGAATGTGTAGTTTCAAGAATCACCTAAAAAAAAAAATTCTATATTTTTCTAAAAATAACTGAAATTTATACTAAATGTGGGTTGAAATGGTACTTTTGTAAATTTTAGTTTTTCTTAAAACTTTTTCAATTTTCATTCAAACTTTCATGACACCACATGATGCTCGTGTCAAGAGTATATGTCAAGTTTGAAATGAAAATTTTGTCCTTAAGTCAAGATATCAACCTGGCATGGTTTCATTTAAAACTAAACTAGTTTTCATGAAACTTGCCAAGTTTCAATCTTAACATTTACTCATGATTTTTCAAGTTTAAACCTATGAATACTTAACATGAGTAAATCTAAACATGTTTCTCAAATATGGATCATGAATGAGACCTTTAAGTCAACTTGTTGACTTGGGTCAACAAGGTTCAAAAGAGGTTTTCATGAATTAACCTCAATTGTCATTTTATCCATATCCATAAGAATTTTTCATTCTAAGAGCATGGAAACATGCCATACCTAATCCTAAACATGTTTATGAAGATTTGGACTTAAAATGAAATGACCAAGTCAATTGATACCAATTGTGGTTTGTTGACTTGGACTAAGCTTTTCAAGCTTAAGTCCCCTAAAGTGATATAGATATCACATTGTTCATCTAGACAAGAATTTTCAATTTTAACTTTATAGACTTATGTGATATATGTATCTAAACATGTTCATCAAATTTTATCTTAAAATGAGGTCTCTAACAAGAATTTTTACCTAGAGAAAGTTTCATTTAATCAAGATTACCATGAAATTTGCCTAAGTTATCAAATTATTTTTTACTCATGAAAGATCAAATATTCATCATGCATAATCAATCATGAGCATAGAGACATCATCAAGCATGAAAATTCAATTATTTTTTAATGATTTTTGCAAAATAAAATCATTCCTTATTTTTTTGAAAATTTGTCCAACTTTTTCATTTCCTTTTTCATTTACTTCTAGATAGCATAGTCTTCATTTAATTTCATAACTTGCAAGCAGACATCATTAGTATCATAATGAAATAATATGTCAACTAGCAAGCTAACGAACTAAATAGCAAGGTTTAATGCAAATTTTCATTAGAATAACTTAACCTATGCTAGATAGTGAAGATTCATTTTTAAGATGGATACCATGATTCCAAAATGAATCTAAGAGATCTTAAATTGTGAAACATTTAAAGAATAAGATCTCTACCTATGTTAAACTAGTTTGGACTTACAAGAAGGTGTCTAATAATGAATACCAACCTAGAGCAAGTTTCATTTGATGAATTTTACCTAAGTGCTAAAGTTCTACCAACTCATGAGAAATCAAGGATTTGCATGAATTTTGAAACGAACTCTTTTGCAAGAGCTGTATCATGACTCCATCTTAAATAAAACAAATCAAAGTAAGGAGATGATACTAGAGAGTTTGATGCCAAATTTACCATAGGCATCTAGTGTAGATGAAGACTTTGAAGTTGCAACCATGTAGGGATCATTCGTTCAACTCATTGGTCAACTTCAATTCTTCAATTCTCTTTACCCTTGTGTGGTGACTCCCCCTATAAGAGAAGAAATTTTTGGTACCCAAATGACTTTGGGTCCTTCGGGGTTAGTGGGCTTAGCTACCCAAAGTGTTTTCACAACACTTGGGTTCATTTTAAAGGCACACTCATGTATAGCATGCCCATAAGCACCACAACAAAAACAATGTCCATTAAATTTCTTTTTGTTTTTATTATGAACATGAGATTTATCTTTAGAATGTTTGTCATTTGAACTAGATTGAGCATGAGCATTCTTAAAAGATACATTCTTCTTTTGAATATGAGGTTTAAATGAGGAATGCTTGACATGAGAATGATGATGAATATTAGCATTCTTTACACAAGCATTTTTATTTCTAGAGTTCTTAAAGGAAGATGCATTTGATAAATAATTTATTTTCCTATTTAAGAATACAACCTCATTTTTCAAATCACTCATGGATTTGTGAATAACATGCAATTGAGATTTCATCATACTATTTTCATTCTTTAAATTTTCATTTTTAAGTTTCGAGTCATTAACTTCTAGAGTTAATGTATCATGGCAAGGATCAATCATGCTAGTTTTCAATTTTTAATTTTCACTCTTCAACTCATGCACATGATTTACAAGCTTCAAGTTTTCTTTCTTGATTTTTCTATTTTCTTTATTTTTTCTAACAAGCAAGGCATACATGCTTTTATATCCTTCCATTAATTCATCATAAAGAAAATCATGAGAATTAGATGAATTAGTACTACACTTTTTGTTATTATGACTAGAGGAAGAATAGTGTACCTCATCATTAGTATTCATGAGGCAATCTTTTGAATTTTCTTCATAGCCATGGGAAGAGGATGCTTCATTCGAATATGATGATGATGTGGAAGCGTTTGACCTCTTCTTTGCCTCGTTCTTCATGGTAGGGCAATTCTTCCTTACATGCCCTTTCTCTTGGCACACATGGCAAATCACCTTCCTTTTCCGATTTCTTGTGCTCTTATGACTAGAGATACTGTGGGCTTTAAAAACCATGTTAATAGTGGGTGGATGACAATTGTCATCACTCCCCTCATCAAATGTTTTGAGCTATTTGGTTTTTGCATAATTATAAAGCATATTTAAAGTAGCCCAAATATCGAAAGCGGAAGTGCAATGCATGATCTTTTCAAAAATCTTATCATCCAAAGAATAAAATTAACAATTTGTAGCTTTAGCATTTAACTCAAACATGCTAATTTGTTCTTGGGTCCATGCATCCATTTTTTCCTTAGGTTCTATGTATTTTGATTTTATCATATTAAAAACACCTAAACCTTGAGTCTGTAAGAATGTATACATTCTTCCTTTCCAAAGACCAAAGTTTAACTCATCGAACCTAGGAGGTACACTACCGACTCTAGGGCCATTTCAATATTGAGACTAGGTGTAGACGAGATGGTGAAATCTCGAGCTACAAACCCGCTCTGATACCAATTGAAGGCGAAATGGCAGCACTAGAGGGGGGGTAAATAGTGTGTTTACTATATGATTCGCCTAATTTCACTTTTAATCGTTTCTTGGATTAACTTAGGCGATTTGCAATTCGATGAATGAATGCGGAAGCGATATAAAGATAAAGCAATTAACACAAACCAATAAGGCAATGCAAACACGCAATTTTATAGTGGTTCGGCCCCAATGCCTACTCCACTACCTAAGCACCCCACTTAGGATATCCAAACTAGGTTTTACTAGATTAATTGAGTTTCCCTTACACACGAGGACTTTTCACCGAAGAGACGCACTCTCGACCTAAGTCACTTCCACACCCGGAAGTCTTCGACTTCTTATCGAGAGTCCTCTTCCACCTTAACCCTAAGGGACAACTAAACTAATCCTAGTAAACACTAAGTTTACACAAGAAGCTTTACTCTTATACCAAGATACCACTTCTACACACAAGACCAAAACACCTGGTCTTCTACCCGCATAAATAAATTAAACGTTCAATAACAGATAAAATTACAATTGAAAAGAGCTTAAAATGAAACCAAGAAGTCGTGCTCTTTTCCAAGCCTTGAAGCCTTCAACTCTTCAGGAGGTAGAACTCGAATCAATCCCTTGTTGAGATAGCAGAGCTTGCGCTTGAAGAATTTGGCGGAAGAACAGAGCGCAACGCTAATCCTTTTTGGAAGGCTTAACTCTTCCTCTTAATGGTTCAATAATCTATGTAAGAATTGGAAGAAGAAGTATTAAAACAATAATATGAGGGTATATTTATACC
Source organism: Canna indica (assembly GCA_034359265.1). Classification (NCBI taxonomy): domain Eukaryota; kingdom Viridiplantae; phylum Streptophyta; class Magnoliopsida; order Zingiberales; family Cannaceae; genus Canna; species Canna indica. Next base: position 45,711,533 of record CP136893.1, read on the forward strand.
CTCGTTAAACAATGGCTATTCAACAGATAAAAAACTATCTGTTACAGCCGCCGATCGAAGCGCCGATCGAAGCATCGGTCGACCGGTCCTTCGACCGCTCGAATTACTCTCTGGTCGGTCGACCAATGGGTCGACTGCCAGACGCAGATCATGCCATCCGCGATCTTCGATCGACCCGTCAGTCGACTGATGAATTTGCGTCAAATGCCTATAAGCAGGTCAGACGACTGATTGGTCGACCGCCAGCATCGGCCAATTTCTGGCTTTGGTCGGTCGACCGCCCGACACAATATACTTTTGTTTTCTTCTTCTGATCAACCGACGCAAGCTACGTCTGCAGCTAGCCTCTGTCCGATCGATCGATTGGTCGATCGCCAGGGCTACTGCCCCTTTTTACCGATAGTCGGTCGACTGCCCGGTCGACTGAACCTTGGCTGAGATTGTTTTCTTCAGCCTTTTTCTTTCGCGCTTGGTTTCCGGGTTTCGGCTTTTAACGAGCATCATCTTGGAGAGATTTTGACTTGATCTTTGGACTCGTCCAAGCGACTTGGGTGCACTCATTGATCTTCGAGAAACTTCCGTGACAAACCTGAGCGCGACGATCAATGTCCTTCCGATTTTGCGATTTCTCCGATTTATTCGATCGAGGACATCGAGCGCTAGTCGATATAGAACCTGAAACATATTCTCATTGAAATTATTAGTTCCATGTTTGTTATTATCAAAACCATCAAAACCGAGATTAAGGCTAAGGTTGAAACCCAAAGTCAACCGTTTTTACCTAAGGAACAATTAACGGGACTTTTGGTGCGAAGCAATTGTCTAGGTCATATAGCCCTCCAAGGAGCTCCATAGGCTTAGTGAATTTTAGGGTCTTTTCTAATTTTCCAATTTTTCATGTTTTGGTTTTTGGGTTTGGTTTTTGGGTTTATTTGCATCACCATGAGGATTTACAACACATGATAGACACCATATACCTAAACTCTAACTTCCCGAAGAATCCCGAGCGTCAACGAGCGTCCTTGCCAATTTCTTCGATTTCTTGGAACATGAAAGTATTTCTCAATAACATCATTAGTTCCATGTTTGTTATCATCAAAACTAAGATTAAGACCAAGGTAGAAAACCTTAGGCCAACAGGCCAACTCCAATCAACTCAGCGAGCCTTTCACCAGGTCTGGTAAATAGAGACTCGATCAGAATCTTCTTGAGACACACTTCTCAAGTTCTGAATGTGATTCATAATCGCCCAAAGTCATAAAGCCCAGAAGTAGGTGAGGTTAATTTTATCTCTTTGTGCATTCGTACAAAAAATATTTATCGTTAATTTCAAAAACCATTAAACCAATTGAAATTGGTCCAGTCGCATGTAACCAATTAGAATTGTTCATGCGGAAACTATTGCCTTTTAAAGAACTTTTAACAACCTTGTTTAGATAACAAAGGAAAATGATGTTCTTTTATTAACACTGGAGCAAATCAATTATACAATTCAACGGTCTTTACCAAATAGCAGACTAATACAATAGGTTCCTACGGCTATGGCTGCAACTCTAGTGCCTATAGCCTTCCCCGAAGGTCGTAGTTGTCTCTGGTCAAGTCTTCTACTTTTTTTCTTCTCTTGCAAACATCTTGCAGATGATGATTTATATCAAATACCCAATATCAAATACCATAAAGTACAGTTCTAATAATGAAGTATTTCTATAACGTACGCACCTAAAGCGACGGTTTCAAAAACTATCTTCAGTTTTAACTCTACAAAATACTCCTTGCCATTGCACTTCTAGTGGCGATCTTTACCACAATGGTAGCAGGTGCCACTAGGAACAACTTTCCCTTTCTTCTTGATATTTTTCATGGGTTTCACAGTTCTATTTTTTCGCTTTGTTCTTAACAGAGTATAACTTTGCCTGAGATGCATCTCCCACCAACAAGACTTTGTCATTACCCTTCATAAGGTGGTACTCAGCAGTCTTCAGCATATTATGGAGCTCGGGAAGTGAGACGTCCTGCTTGTTTATGTAGAAGTTTTCATCAAACTGTGAAAACGAATCCGGGAGGGATTGGAGTACTAAGTACTGACTTAGTTCCCTGTCCATGGAGAACTCCAACCTCTCTAACTCCTCAATCAAATTGTTAGTTTGAGGATATGGGTCTCAACAAGAGTGTTATCTTCCATTTTGGCACGGAAGAGTTGTTTAGATAGCTCTTACCTAGCTGTCCTCATATGCTCACCATACAACAACTTGAGGTGATGGAGGATAGCTTCGGCATCCAAAAGTTTATGCTGCTTTTGCAACTCACCGGACATGGATGCCAGCATTATTCATTGAACAATGGTTCTATCTTCACTCCAAATTTCTTGTATCTTCTCATAAGCTATCCTCTCTTCCTTGGTGTAATCCCCTTCCCCAAGTGGTGGCATTGGTCCCGGAGCATCAAGAATGTGAGACAGATTCTCATAAATGAGGACGATCCTCAAATTTCGCATCCAATCGACGTAATTTGGTCCAGTTAATTTATTTTCATTGATGAAGCAATCTAACGATAGTAAAGGTGACATGATATGCTACAAAGAAAATAAAGACTTGAATGAGCATATATTTTACATGCATGTTTATTGAGGTCTTTTAATTAATCATGTCTCTCATTAATTTTCGCGATTCCATAATACCCTTCGGTTTGGAAGCTGGAAGCCCTCGTTGGTAGACTTCCTTAGGGGAAAAATGGAGCCCCACTTCTCCTACTCGGGTCTCGCATGTAACACGATAAACCCTAATAGGTCCATGGGTAGGTAACTCTTTACCTATCACATCACTATGTGACTTCCATATGTTTTTGCCTCTAGGGTAACCAAGGCCTTGTGTGTGCACAACAAACCAAAGAGCCCTAGTTGAGTCAGACCCATCATTCGTATGCCCTAGCGAGAAAACAACCAACCTTAAGTGTAGCTCAACAAGGTAAGTCACGTTCAAGCCGGTAGCAGAGACACAAAAGGAATATGTGCCATATGAGGTGCAACATGTCTATTAGCACAAAAGGTCTTGTGTGTGCACAACAAACCCGTTGTGACTATAGACACACTTGTCCCTCATAACGATGGAAGCTGTGACCGATATTCTTAATATCTTAACCATTTGGACTCAATATTATTGGATGGTTTCTTCATGCAATTATAATTATCTAAGCTATCAACAATTGAAGCAAAAGCAATGAATAAAAGCTTAAAGTAAATAAGGATGATTATGGATGTTGTAAGGATTCCATCCGAGCCACCGGGCGAACCAAGGCCATCATCCTAGGGTTTTTAGGGAGCTCCGTCTCGCCAAGGCGCTGCCCAATGTTGGTGAAATGGCCACACTAGAGGGGGGGGTGAATAGTGTATTAACTAAATCTATATGCCTAAATTCGATTTTAAATTTTTCTTAAACTACTTAGGCAATTTACGATTGAACGACTAAATGCAGAAGCAAGATATAAATGATAAGCAATAAGATACGTAAAGTACACAATGGTAACACAATGATTTATAGTGGTTTGGCCCCAATGCCTACTACACTACCTAAGCACCCCGCTTAGAATTTCCAAACAAGCTTTACTAGATTATATCGTTTCCCTTACAAAGAGGACTTTACACCGGAAAGTCTCCGCTCTCAAACCGAAGGCAATTCCACACCCGGAAGTATCCCGCCTTCCTACCGAGAGCACTCTCCCAGCTCAACCTAAGGGACAACTCAACTAATCCTACTAAACTAAGTTTACAATGGTGGATTTAAGCCTTAACACCAAGGCAACCACCAACTCAATCAACCTAGCACTCTATGTTTACACATACTCAAATATAGTGAAATAAACAATAAAATACAACAATAAATGGAGCAATAAATCAAACAATAAATTACTTAGCTCCACAACAAGATTCCTAGCTTCCTCTTGATGCCTTTGTTGATGAAGCAATGAAGTAAAGGCTCAATCAAGGAGATGAAAGGTTCAAGCTAGGGTTTTCACAAGATTTGCTTAATGAGGGCTTAAGATGGATGAAAAGATGGCTCAAGGAGGTTAGGAGTGATCAACATCATGGAGGAAGGCTCTCATGGCTTCCTATTTATATGCCATGAAGAGAAGAGAGAGCTCCCCTCTTCTCAACGGGCAGATTTTTGCCCATTACCGACCTTGGGTCGCTTGTCGGTCGATCGAGCGACCAACCGCCGAGAGACCGAAGGCTTTTTGTCGCTTCCTGGCAACCTTCGGTCGACCAAATTGGCTACTGCCAATTTTTGACCCTATTCGGTCGACCGAACCTAGGCTGAGCTTGATTTTTTCAGCCTTCTTCTTGCGTGCTTCATTTCTGGGTTCCGGCCTTCAACGTGCATCAACTTGGAGAGCTTTGCATGTGTTCTTTAGACATCTTTGGTGCACGTGTAGAAGTTCAAGATATTTCCACGATGAACCCGAATGCGTCGATCAATGTACTTCCAAATTTCTGATTTCTTCGATATTTTCGATCGAGGACATCCAGTGCCAATCGATATGGAACCTGAAAATATTTCTCAACGAAACATTAGTTCCATATTTGTTATGATGAAAACCGAGATTAAGACCAAGGTATAAAACCTTAGGCCAACAATCTCCCCCTTTTTGATGATGACAAACATCATTAAGAACATATATATATTAAAGCCACTAAGGATATCAACTAAGGGATTTCTCCTCCTATCAACATGCATATATATGAAAATAAACTCCCCCTATCTATATGCATGGGTTTCCAATATTTTCTTCTCTTTTACTCTCCCCCTTTTGACATCAATCAAAAAGAGCAAGAAAAGTCAATCTAGTGAAAGTTGAGACTCTAAAATTAGTTTTTGTGAAGCATGAAGATCTCAACTCAAGGGATGAAAACATACATACAAGTGAGACTAATTAATACATGATATCATAGAATGATCAATATAATCTAAAATTGGAAATCATGTACTAATTCAAGTATTGATATAACACGTATCGGTCGAAGTTTCAAAAGTCATTTTAGAAATGATTTTTCGTAAATAATAATGAGAACGATACCAAAAATAGAATTGTTATATCATACTTGACGTCTCATTCAAAGATTTCAACGAAAATCTAAAGTATCGAGAAATGAGCACTTGGGAAGAATGTTACTTTAATTGCAGTTTCGCAAATAAGTGAATCTTTCATGACATTTCTAGATTTCATCAAACTTTCAAAATACCAAGATATGAGCATTTAAAGCATGTATATCAAGTTTGAAGTGAAACTAATGTCTTTTACCTGATGTTTCAACTTAGAATGATTTCGATCAAAAAATAAGCATGTTAACATGTAATTGCTAAGTATCAATTTTTATCCTTTACTCATGTTTTTCCAAACTTAGACACATATACACCTAAGATGAGTAAATCTAAACATGTTTGTGAAATTTAGGCTCAAAATGAGATTTCTAAGTCAAATTGTTGACTTAGGTCAAACTTTTTCAACTTTAAGTCCCCTAAGATGATCTACAGATGAATTTTCCACTCTAAACACCTAGAAACATGTCATGTGTATTTCTAAACATGTTTCATGAGTTTGGACTTAAATAGTAGTCTCTAATGACAAGTTCTAACCTAGGACAATTTCACTCAATGAAAAATTGCCTAAGTACTAAGAATTTTCCTACTCATGAGATTTCAAATATTTTTCATGTTATTTCAATCATGAGTAAAGAGACATCAATCGAACATGAAAATTGAGGTATTGAACTAGAAATATGCAATAACCAAAAGACATACCTCATCTTTGCGAATTTAGCCAAACTTTTCATTTTTCATTGACATAGCCTTCCATTCTTAATTACTCAAAACTTGCAAGTATACTTCATAAATAGAAAATGAAACCAAATCTACATGCAAGCTATCAAACTAAATAGCGAGGTAAAAAAAAAACTAAGCAACATTTTCTAAATCAACTTCACTAAATAGTATAGATTAATTTTCAAATAAATCATTCATGATAACAAAATGAATCAAGAGATCTCAAAATATGAAATATTTGAAAAATAAGATCTCCAACCCTTGCTATTGGTTGAAAACCGCAAGGTCGCATGAGCCTGTTATAGGCTACATAGGTCTCCGAAGAGACCGAAAATAAAAAATAAAAAATCATTTGATAAAACCATATCAAGAGCGGTAAGAATCAACTCGAATTAAACAAGTATCATAAACTCCAACTTGAATGAATTCAAATAAAGTAATAGAGACGATACAAAGTTTACTTAGATGCCAATTTTTATTCCTAAGGCATCATGATGACTTGAAGTTGCAACCTTGAGGTGGTGTATCCTTCAAGCCCTCAAGCAACTTCAATCAACCAACTTCATCTCACTCATGTGTGGTAGCTCCCCCTACAATAGAAGATGAGATCTTTGGTACCCAAATGGCTTTGGGTCCTTGGGGGTGAGTTGGCCTAGGAATCCAATGTGTCTTAACAACACTTGAATTTCTTTTAAATGCACAGTCATGAATAGCATGACCATATATACCACAACAAAAACAATTTCCATGAAACTTTTTCTTTTGGACATGAGGTTTAAAGGAAGAATGCTTGACATGAGCATTCTTAGAAACATCATTCTTCTTCTTATGATCATGAGGTTTAATGGTAGAATGCATAGCATGGGAATGATGATGAACATTGGCATTCTTTACATAAGCATTTCTAGTGTTCTTAAGAAATGAAACATTTTTCAATTCGATTAATTTCTTATTTAAAGACACAACCTCATTTTTCAATAAATCAAGAGATTGATATAAGGCATTAGATTGAGATTTTGAATTGTTGTTTTCACTTATAATTTTTGAATTCTCAAGTTTCAAATTTTCATTCTCAAGCTTTAAGTCCTTAAGCTCAAGTTTCAACCTATCATGGGAAGAATTAAAAGAACTAGATTTTATTTTCTCATTTTCTAATTTTAATTCATCCACATGAGAGTTAAGCCTTATATTATCTTTCTTCAATCTTTTATTTTCATTATCCTTTTTAACAAACAAGGCGTACATTTTCTTGTATTCATCTACTAACTCATTATATGATATGTCGAGAGAACTAGTAGATCTAGCATTATCATTATCATTAGCATGACTAGAAGGAGAAGAGTGTACCTCATTGTTATCATTATGAGGCAATCTTTTGATGTGGTTTCATAGTCATGGCAAGATGACGCCTCACTTGAGTGGAATGAGGATGTGGAAGCATTCGACCTCTTCTTTGCCTTGTTCTTTATGGTAGGGCAATTCTTCTTCACATGCCCTTTTTCTTTGCACACATGAAAAATCGCCTTCCTTTTCCGATTTTTAGTTCTTCTATGACTAGAGACTCTTTGGGCTTCAAAAACCATGTTCGTATTGGAAGGATGACCATTGTCATCACTACCTTCAATAAAAGTTTCTAACTCCTCGATTTTAGCATAATCATATAAGACATTTAAGAAGGCCCAAATATCGAATGTGGAAGTACAATGCATGATCTTTTCAAAAATGTTATTTTCCAAAGAACAATATATGCAATTTGTTGCCTTAGCATTTAATTCAAACCTATTAATTTGTTCTTGGGTCCATGCATCCATGTTTTCCTTAGGTTCAAAATATTGGATTTTTACCATGTTAAAAACACCTAAACCTTGAGCCTTTAGGAAAATATACATTCTACTCTTCCAAAGACCAAAGTTCAACTCATCGAACCTAGGCGGTATAGATGCTACACTCTCTAGTGCCATTTTTTGGATCGAGACAAGATGATGAAATCTCAATCCACGACCCGCTATGATACCAAATGTTAGTGAAATCGCCACACTAGAGGGGGGGTGAATAGTGTGTTAACTAAATCTATTTGCCTAAATTCGATTTTAAACTTTTCTTAAACTACTTAGGCAATTTACGATTGAGTGACTAAATGCGGAAGCAAGATATAAATGATAAGCAATAAGATACACAAAGTATACATTGCTAACACAATAATTTATAGTGGTTCAGCCCCAATGCCTACTTCACTACCTAAGCACCCCTCTTAGGCTTTCCAAATTAGGTTTAATAGATTATATTGTTTCCCTTACAAAGAGGACTGTACATCGGAAAATCTCTACTCTCAAACCGAAGGCACTTTCACACCCGAAAGTATCATGCCTTCCTACCGAGAGCACTCTCCCACCTCAACCTAAGGGACAACTCAACTAATCATAGTAAAATAAGTTTACAATGGTGGATTTAAGACTTAACACCAAGGCATCCACCAACTCAATCAACCTAGCACTCCAGGTTTACGCACACTCAAATACAATGAAATAAACAATAAAATACAACAATAAATGGAGCAATAAATCAAACAATAAATTACTTAGCTCCACAACAAGATCCTTTGATGATGAAGCAATGAAGTAAAGGTGACATGATATGCTACAAAGAAAATAAAGACATGAATGAGCAGATATTTTACATGCATATTTATTGAGGTCTTTTAATTAATCATGTCTCTCACTAATTTTTGCAGTTCCATAATACCCTCCGGTTTGGAAGCGGGAAGCCCTCGTTGGTAGACTTCCTTAAGGGAAAAATGGAAGCCCACTTCTCCTACTCGGGTCTCGTATGTAAAATGACAAACCCTAATAGGTCCATGGGTAGGTAACTTATACAGATCACATCACTGTGTGACTTCCATATGTTTTTGCCTCTAGGGTAACCAAGGCCTTGTGTGTGCACAACAAACCAAGGAGCCCTAGTTGAGTCAAATCCATCATTCGTATGCCCTAGCGAGAAAACAACCACCCTTGAATGTAGAAGTGGCAACGGGCCGGGCCCGCCAATGGGCGGCACGGGCCCGGCATGGCTGTGCCCAGGAGACGGGCCGGGCTCGCCTCCTGGGTAAGTGGGCCGTGCTAGGCACGGCACGCGAGCAGACTATGGTTCGCATGTCGTGCTCTGGGCGAGCACGGGGTAGGCCTGGCGCATGCTAGGCCTAGGTCGGCTCGAGACAGACTTGGCTTGGGCCGGCCGATAACTTTAATATATATATATATATATATTAAATTTTTCTATAAATACCCATCTTCTTCTTCATTTCTTTTATCTTCATCTTCAACTCTTTCTCTCAACTCTCAACTCTCAACTCTCTTACTCTCAACAATCTAAGTTCATTTACAATTATTCTCAACAATATTTTAAGTTCATCAAGGAGACAAACAATTCAAGATTGCTGTCAATTTTTTTTAATCTCTTTAATTTGTTTCATTGATTAGTATAATATTTATACTTTTTATATTTTTAATTTTTACTAATGGCGAATGGAGATTTTTCAAGTTATACTCCACAAACTGGATCAAATATGTTAGAAGAAATGCCTCTTGCTACTCCTACCAATCCTACCACTCAACAAAATCAAAACATAGAGATAAATCCATCTATTAATTTATGTCCATTAGGTAGAAAAAAAGTATGGTATGGGAATATTTTGAGAAAATTATTGATGCTGATGACACCATAACAACAGCCCGGTGCAAAAAATGTCAAAAAATTCTTTCGGCTTCAACAACAGGAGGAACTGGTCAATTATTACGTCATGCAAAGGATCATGACAATAAGGTTTCACAAGCTCAACAAATTCTTAATTTATCTTCTTCTAGTTTAACAGCTTTTTCGTATGATCATGATATTCAACATCGAGAACTTGCAAAATTAATTGTTTAAAGTGAATCTCCTTTTAGTTTTGTTGATCAACCAAGATTTTCTAGTTGGATTCAAAATACTTTACAACCAAAATATAAAAAAATTACTCGAAATATAATGAAAAGTGATGCTTTAAAATTATTTTTTATATAGAGAGAAAATATAATGATTAGTTTTCAAAATAATAAATCAAAAATTTCTTTAACATCTAATGTTTGGTCTAGACAACGTACTACTAATTCTTACATTTGTGTTACTGCGCATTGGATTGATGAAAATTTTATTTTGCAAAAAAGAATAATTAGTTTTAAAGTTTTTGAATATGCACACACTTCTGTTACCATTTTTTTTGCTATTAGATTTGTAACATCTTTCTATAATATAAATGATAAAAAAATTTCGATTAGTTTTGATAATGCTAGTAATAATGATGCTGCTATTCCTCGCCTTATACAGTTATTTAATCCAATATTAGATGGTGAATTATTTCATGTTCGTTGTGTTTGTCATGTTCTTAATTTATGTGTACAAGATGGTTTAAAACTAGTAAATATACATGTAGAAAAAATAAGAGATGTTATTAGATATATGCATTCTTCAAAAGTAAGAACACAAGAATTTAAAAAATTATGTCAATCTTTTAATAAATTATTTAAAAAATTTAATGGTGGTGTTATTACTAGATGGAATTCAACATATTATAGGCTTATGTCTATTACAAGATATTAAGAGATCCTTACAATGTTTTACAATGAAAATATGTCTGGTGATTCAATTAATGATAATGATTGATTAGTTGCTTGACATATTACTCAAATTTTAGAGCTTTTTAATAAAGCTACCGAATAACTTTCCGGTGTTTATTATCCTACATGTCATTTAACTCTTTCACATATAGTTCATATTAGTGAAGTATTTTCTTCATATAGACATCACCCTTTATTTGCACAAATTATTTCTCTAATAGAATCTAAATTTAAAGAGTATTGGTCAGATATACCTACTTTATTTTGTTTAGCAATATGTTTAGATCCTAGAATGAAAATTGATGGTTTAAATATGTTGTTAGATGATTATTATAAGAATATGGAATTAGATAATGTTGAAGAATTTTTTTAAAAAATTTCGAATTTATTGAATTCTATATTTGTATTTTATGCTTCAAAATTTGGTGATACAATTATAAATAAGACGACATCTTCTTCTTCTAGATTAAGAGATGATAGTGGAAATAGTATTAATTCTCAACTTGGTCGTTGGATAAAAAAAACTAAATCTACTAATTTTAATGAATTACTTTTTTTTCTAGATCATAATCATTCTGAAGAAATAGATGATAATGAGATTTTAGCATGGTGGAAAGAACAAGAAAATGTGTATCCTATTATTTCCATCAGGGCACGTGATATACTAATTGTTCATGTGTCTACAGTAGCTTCTGAGTCTTGTTTTAGTGCAGGAAATAGAATTCTCGATGAAAGAATAAGCCAAATGAGTGCAGAAACGGTTGAAATGTGCATTTGCTTAAAAGACTGGTTGGATGCTGAAGATAGATTACAAGATAAGGGAGGACACGACACTTCATCATCGGGAGAGGAGGAAGCTCAAACAAGCGAAGCTGGTGCTGTTGGTCCAAGTACAAGTTAAATCACCGGGACTACGGGTGATTAAAAATATAAAAAGAACTACGTAGACCTGATCCTTCTATAGTTAATCATTGGGGAGTACAAGTTTAGTTATAGAAGGTACGTAGACAACCTTTAAAGGTGCGATCTATTATAATATTTAAAAAAATTGTTTTATCATTGGATGAATATTTTTGTATTAAAGATAAATAAAAATTTAATTATAATTTGATTTTTTAAAAATCTTTTTATTAATTTGTACTGCGTTACAATGTTACATATAAAAAATGTGTTAAAAAATATATAATAAAGCTTACTACAATGGTTAAGCTATCTCAAATAAAATTAGAGGTCTAAGTTCAAAACTCACTTGTAATCATTAATTTTAAAAATTAAATTTTAAATATTTAAATTTAAATATTTAAATTAAATACTTAATTTTTGGGCCGGCCTGAGCTCGGGCCCGGGCTGGGCTTGCCCTCTACACCTTCGGGCCGTGCCCGACCCGACCCATTGCCACCTCTACTAGTGTAGCTCAACAAGGTAAGTCATGTTCAAGCCGGTAGTAGAGACAAAAATGAATATGTGTCATATGTGGTGCAACGTGTCTAGTAGCACAAAAGGCCTTGTGTGTGCACAACAAACCTGTTGTGACAATAGACACACTTGTCCCTCATAACGATGGAAGCTGTGACCGATATTTTTAATATCTTAACCATTCGGACTCAATATTATTGGATGGTTTGTTCATGCAATTATATTTATCTAAGCTATTAACAATTGAAGCAAAAGCAATAAATAAAAGGCTTAGCTCCACAACAAGATTCCTAGCTTCCTCTTGATGCATTTGATGATAAAGCAATAAAGTAAATGCTTAATCAAGGAGATGAAAGGTTCAAGCTAGGGTTTTCACAAGATTTGCTCAATGAGGGCTTAGGATTGATCAAAAGATGGCTCAAGGAGGTTAGGAGTGATCAACATCATGGAGGAAGGCTCTCATGGCTTCCTAATTATAAGCCATGAAGAGAAGAGAGAGCTCCCCTCTTCTCAACGAGCGGATTTTTGTCTGTTACCGATCATCGATCGCTTGTCGGTCGATCATTGATTGATCGACTGGTCGACCGAATTGGCTACTGCAAATTTTTTACTCTATTTGGTTGACTGACCGGTCGACCGAACCTAGGCTGAGCTTGATTTTTTCAGCCTTCTTCTTGCGTGCTTCATTTCTGGGTTCTGGCCTTCAACGTGCATCAACTTGGAGAGCTTTCCATGTGTTCGTTAGACTCGTCCAAGACGTCTTTGGTGCACATGTCGAACTTCGAGAGATTTCCATGACGAACCTGAACGCATCGATCAATGTCCTTCCAATTTTTTGATTTCTTCGATATTTTCGATCGAGGACATCAAGTGCTAATCGATATGGAACCTGAAAATATTTCTCAATGAAACATTAGTTCCATGTTTGTTACCATCAAAATCGAGATTAAGGCCAAGGTAGAAAATCTTAGGCACACCCAAAACCACCTTGTAGGTTTCCGGCTCCATCAGTCCCTTCTCGAGGTTCAAGTCGTCATCAATATGGCTCCGAACAACTCCTGTCCGAGCGCGCACCAAAACGGGGCAGCTAGGGTGCTCGTCGTGAATCTGCCTCTAAATTTCTAATTTTACAAATATAAAAGAAGAATACCCCAAAAAACCCTTGGGGCACGCAGACCCTATTTTAAAATTTCAATGCTGAAATTTCATAAATTTACAAGCAATCATCACAACCACGTTTTACACACAGTCACAAGCACATAGGGCTCATCCATAATCATCATTTCATGCATCTTAACTATTAAGAAATGGAAAGGAAAAAACAAAATCCAAAAACACGCAAATCTGATCACGTTTCCATCCAAAACGGTTCAAACAACACATGCTGAATTTTTCGGTTCTCGGGGCTGTTCAACCATGAACCCATGGGATTTTTGAGTTTAAATTCTGCCCAAAATCAATATGGACAATAGGATTCCATCTCGATTCATTGCATGAATTGTGGAGCCATGAAAATGACTCAAAAATCTCTAAAAACCAAAACCGGGTAGCGTGACATTTAGGGAGCGAACGATTAGTAAATGTGACCAAAACATGAAATAAAAATTCCAAAAATTTGCTAAAGGTGGCTCTGATCTACTTTAGCAATTTAAAAAATTCAATCCATCCTGAAAAAAATGATCTACTTTAGCAATGTTAAGGAATTCAACATTGGACAAGAAGGAGAAGATATACCCCAAACTGCGGTTGGTATGACTGATCCTATCCCCGTCTTGAGACGCACACGTGCACATCCTCCAACGATAGTCCACACCAAGCACCTCGCAAACAATAGGGGCAGCGAACACTGGGGCTCGTTGTAGCTCAACGAAGAAGCTTTCTCAATCCCGAAATCCACCAAGGCAAGGCCAACCCTCCCACCAAGAATCGGGCACCAAAGAGGGGAGGAGATAGAATAAGAAAACTCCAGAACAAAATATAAGAGGAGAAGATACGTCACTGTCCTCTTGGACTCCTCCAAGAAGATGAAGATTGCGGCACACCCAAGAAGAGAATACCTTCAATTTGGCTTCGTGAAAACAGGGGAAGGAGGATGTAGATGGCCAACCACCAGTGGAGAGGAGGAGGAGTTCTTTCAAGCCTTTCTCCTTCAAGAAGCCTCTAAAGAATCAAGTTCTTAATCTTCTCCAAGAAGATGAAGAACTAATTAACCAACCCTTCCCTATAGGGTGTTCGGCCACTATATATAGAGAGGGGCTGGCTACAAGAGTAGACCCGGCCCGTAAAAGCTCTCTCCCCGGAATTTAAAATTTCAGGGTTTGCCTCCAGAAATAATTTATATTTTATTGGCTTCATAATTAATTCAAAATTAATTAAATCCAATTAATTATAAACTTTAATTTGTATCAATGAATTAAGAGCCTATAAACAACAATGATAATTATCTAAATAAACCAATTCCCTAAATAATAGGAAAGAGATTTATCTAAATAATTCAATTTCCTATTAATTAATAGAATTATGATTTATCCTCATAAATCATATATCTATTAATTTTATGATTTATCTCCATAAATAAAATTCTTATTAATTATGATTTATCCAAATAAATTAATTCTCAATTAATTGGTTAGGCTCATTGTTAGAAACTAATTTTCCCACAATGTATATCTGATTCAAAATAAAATTATAATTAATTCATAATTAAATATACTCCTGCTCAAGTAGTTGATTAAATATTTAATTCATAATTAAATTTATTCAACTACATAAAATACTATCATGTGTCAATCCCTATAATTTTGGGATGCCCTACAATTTAGGGTAACCTAGGAACTCCTTCCTCGTGCATTCATTCCTATAGGAAACATCTTTCCTGTCATGTTCGTAAAAGAGATCCGTGATTGAGTTGCAGCATGTCCGTACTAGTAGACATATAGTGCCGCATTCAGACTTTATCTCATATGGTCCGTTACGAGGTTAGCCTGTTGTTTGTGACCCATTGGGCCCCACACTACGCCAGTAGTGAGTTGTGCATAACAGAAAGTTGGATCCGATAGAACAGCTTCTATTCAAATCTTACGAGCCACCACAAAACCCTTTTAGTGTGGTCATGAGAGACTCCACTCACAAGTCAAGATTGACGTCTAGAACGTGTCATGACTTCCCAGATAGTGTGAGGTACAATCTACAGGGATCGAATGCCCTTCGGTGATTAGTTACCATGCAACAAAGTCCCGATGTTAAAATGTCCCGAATACGACTGGGGTATGGAAGAAGTGTCAAACCCTAATACTGATTCTTATGTATTTTGTCTGCCAAGTCGTTGTCTCAATAATGATATGTTAGAGACCCTTTTCCGACATTCATATCTACTCTGACCAAAGATTCCTGAGTCGACACTTGCAGGAACACATAGGACATTATCTCTTCTCACTAGGAGTAACTAGTAAGAAATCGACGTGGAAAAATTTCAGGATTAATTCCGGGTAAGCAATCCACATGGAAAAATTTATGAAAAATTTTATTTATATGTTCTCTGTAATTTAGCACTGGCTGGGATGATAGAGGACCTCAAGTCAAGTCTAGCGGTTCAATTGGAACTCGAATAAGAGTTAGAGCGAGTTAGATACGCATTTTATAAGTCGAATCGCTTATGAGTGGAGGGCATTTTGGTCATTTGGGGCCCAATTAGACCCCATAAAAACCCACCTGGGGTGTATGGATGGGGGTTTAGCCGCACGCCACCTGAGGCAAGAAGAGAGAGAGTGAGGGGTGACGCCAAGTAGGAAGGGAGCCAATTGGAAGCCGGAATCCGCGAGTTCGTCGGCGTTGATCGTAGGAAGGTCTCTAGGTTCTTCATCCTCTCTGTTTCATCCAAAAGGTGAGTGGAAATAGCCCTCTTTCCCCCATCTCCTTAATCTTTCCGCCGCCCCTATGATAGGGGTTTTCTCAGATTTTTGTATAGATTTTCTCGTATTGAATTCGAGCAATAGGTTAATGGATTCTTGCTTTGTCGTCCTGAATCGTTGGTTTGGATTTTGGGGCTTGGCCGCAAGCTTCATGGTGAAATTAGGGGAGCTGCGGCCCCCTTCTTCCTTAATCTATATGGTTTCTTGGTTTCTTGATGGTAGTTCTTTGATCCTGTTGGTTCTTGGTTTTTGATAAAAGGAAAAGCTTAGGGCTTTAGGGTGTGCCGCTCCCTCCTAGGAGGTTGGTTCCCTAAGAACCCTAAGGGTTGGCCGGCCCCAATAAATTGTGTAGATGTTATTGAGACATGTTTAAACATAGGGACTACACAATAAGGAGATTCTCATATGTCTTTAGTGTATACACAAGTGTAGAGACCTATACTTAGGAAAAGTAAGGGACCTAGGTACACTTAGAGACATAGGGACCTCACGATGAACATTGTGTTGAGACGACCACATGGAGGACTTGTAGGTGACTAATGTTGTAGGAAATCCGACACTAGAAGGGGGGTTGAATAGTATCTGTCCCCTTTTTGATTTACTTAATTTTTCTTTTTACTCAATTTAACTTTAATCAAATGCAAATGTATCTTAACAATAGATGTGATCAAATATCAAGAACAATAATGAGCAAATATCGAAAGCAATGTAGACAAGATGAATTATAGTGGTTCGACCAACTGCCTACTCCACTACCTTGGCTCCTCACCAAGGATTTCTACCACTACTTTTTAGAGTTTGTGTTTCCCTTTGAATACAATGAGAACACTCTTCTCACCACTCTGAGAACACCTCAAACCTATTCACCTAGGCAAAACACAATTATACAAAATTTCCCCTAAGTATTTCCCTAGCACACCTAGCAGCTATTACAGATGGAAAACCAATCTGAAATAAAACTTCAAATACAATGTAAAAGAGCTTAAGAATAAAAAGAAAAACCAAATCTCTTTTCCCAATCCTTCACTCCTTTAACTTGTCAGATGATAGACTCGAGTCGTAGCATAGTTGAGGAAAGCAGGCGCTTGAAGCGGATTTTGACAGAAATTTAGGGCGCAACAAAATGATCACTTTGAAGGCTTTTAATCGCTTCTATGATTGCTCAATAATTTTTCTAAGAAGTTTTTAAGAAGGTAGGTGAGGGGTATTTATAACCCCTCAGCTGAACGGGCGGTTAAACGGCTAGAAAACTAGCCGATACACCCGTTCTGTGGATTTTTTGCACTGTTCGGTCGACTGATGGGTCGACCAAATGAGTTGCAGCTTCCTCTATCCCAGATTTGGTCGACCGAATTGGTCGATTGATGCAGGGAAGCAGAAGGTGCCACCAGCGATTCCTAATTCGGTCGACTGAATCGGTCGACCATTGCAGAGAAGCCTTGACGCGACTTTGTGATCTGCCATCTGATCTACCGATGAGCCTTTTGCCAGATTTTGTCTTCAGTCGATCGACCGACGTAGCCTTCTACGATTTCTTCACCAATTTTGGTCGACCAACAGGTCGACTGCATGGCTACTGCCACTTTTTCGCAACATTCGATCGACCAACCGGTCGACCGAATTGGCTGCTGCCAAAGATCTGCCATGTTCGGTCGACCGAACTCAGGCTGAGGCTGATTTTTACATTGAATTTGTTACATGCCTTTTTGGGGTTTAGTTACCAAGTTTCAACTTGGATAACTTTACAGTTTGGCTTGGAATAAAATCATCCTAGGGATATATTACATGATTTCTACTTAATTTATACCCGAGCCTTTCTTTGACATTCTTTTCTAACGTTTCTTGACGATCTTTCCTTTCATTTCTCCGAATGAAGTTAGCATGCTTATCACAACCTCAACCTGAACTCCAAACTTCACACATAGATTAAATACATGTTTGTTATCATCAAAATGAAGATGGAAACTTCAAACATAACAAGTAATTTAAGAAATCGTATGCATATTTTTTGTGAGTTTGAGTTAAGGCATTCATGAGTTAAGGTATACAAGATATAAAACTCAACATATGCATACAAATGCTTATAACTCACCCTATGCTCCCCTATCAATGTGCATATCATTTTTGTAACTCCCCCTAACTATATGCATCGTGAAAACCAAGTGTGACTTTACTTTTTCTCTCCCTTTTGACATCAATCAAAAAGGGTAAAAATTAAGGTACAATTAATGAGTTTCATCATAAACACCAACAAACCCATAAAATCAAGTATCATCTATCACTATAGTCCTTCCTATATCGCAAGCCCCACTACAAAGCATTACATAAGTGTGATGATACTTTTATAGAATGCAAGTTTTGAAACCCATATAAGTTTTGAAGAAGAACATTTTAACTACTAGGAAATGCACAAATTTCTAATTGCATCCTAAAATTTGTAAAGCTTTCTTCAACCAAGGATTTTGTAAATATATCGGCAAGTTGTTTATCGGTGGATACAAATTCTACCGATATATTCCCCTTAGTTACATTATCCCTAAGAAAATGGTGCCTTAAATCAATATGCTTAGTTCTAGAGTGTAAAATGGGATTCTTTGTTAAATTTATTGCACTAGTATTATCACAATGAATAGGTATGCAAGAATACTTAAGTCCATAGTCTAAAAGGGTTTGTTTCATCCAAAGGACTTGTGCACAACAACTAGCCACAGCGATGTATTCTGCTTCGGTAGTTGAAAGTGCAACTGAGTTTTGTTTCTTTGAGAACCAAGAAACAAGACTCGCTCCTAAGAATTGACAACACCCACTAGTGCTTTTTCTATCTACTTTACATCTGGGAAAATCAGCATCCGAAAAACTAATTAAATCAAAAGATGTATGACATGGATACCATAGTCCTAAGTCAACTGTGCCTTTTAAATATCTCAATATGCGTTTTACCGCACTTAAATGAGACATTTTAGGGCAAGATTGAAACCTAGCACATACACAAACACCAAACATGATATCGGGTCTACTTCCGGTTAAGTAAAGAAGACTACCAATCATACCTCGATATCATTTTTCGTCAACTTTAATGCCCTCTTCATCTTTGTCAAGCTTGATGGATGCGCTCATAGGTGTAGAAGCTATCTTGGCTTCACTCATCCCGAACCTTTCGATGAGCTCCTTTGTGTACTTGGCTTGATTAATGAAGATTCCTTTGTTGGTTTGCTTGATTTGGAGACCAAGCATGAAGGAGAGCTCTCGCACAATACTCATCTCAAACTCATCTTGCATACATTTAGCAAACCACTTACAAAGCATTTCATTAGTAGCACCAAAAATTATGTCATCAACATAAATTTAAACTAACAACATATCATTTTCATGATGCTTAATGAAAAGTGAAACATCGGCTTTTCCAACACTAAAACCTTGTTCGATTAAAAAAATTGAAAGTCTTTCATACCAAGCCCTAGGGGCTTATTTTAAACCATATAATGCCTTTTTAAGTTTGAAAACATGGTTTGGAAACTCAAAACTTTCAAATCCGGGGGGGGGATTTCAACATGGACTTCTTCATTAATGAAACCATTTAAAAATGCATTTTTTACATCCATTTGAAAAAGTTTAAAACCCTTAAAGCTAGCATATGCCAAAAGCATTCTAATTGCTTCTAGTCTAGCTACGGGAGCATACGTTTCATTATAATCTATCCCTTCTTGTTAATTGTACCCTTGTGCCACTAACCTAGCTTTGTTTCTAATAACTAATCATTCTTCATCTAGCTTATTTCTAAATACTCATTTAGTTCCAATTATAGTTTGTTCACTAGGTCTAGGCACTATGTTCCATACATCATTTCTAGCAAATTGGTTGAGTTCTTCTTGTATAGCTAGTACCCAAAACTCATCTTCTATTGCTTCCTTGATATTCTTAGGCTCTACTTGAGATACAAAAGCTACATATTGACAAACATTCTTAAGTTTAGAATGCGTCACCACTCCCGTTGAAGGTTCTCCAATGACTTGGTCCATTGGATGATCCTTTAGCAACCGATATCCTTTAGGGAGAGTTGGTAGAGCTTCTTCTTTTTCATCTTCAACTTGAGGTAGATTCGAGGATGGCGGTTCTTCATGTTGGATTTCCTCATTATCTTCATCCTCCACTTCTTCATCATGAAGGGTGAGATCCTCAAGTTCCTCACCTACATTCACAATCTTCACATTTATGGAAGAATCATTAGTTTCATTAAACGTGACATGCATGGATTATTCAACAACCATGGTTCTACGATTGTAAACTGTATATGCCTTAGAATTAACGGAGTAACCTAGGAAAATCCCTTCATCGGATTTAGAATCAAATTTTCCTAAATTCTCCTTAGTATTTAATATAAAACATTTGCATCCAAAAATATGAAAATATCCCACATTTGGGATTTTACCATTCCAAAGCTCAAAAGGTGTTTTCTTAATTTTAGGTCTTAATAAAACTCGATTAAGAACATAGAAAGAGGTATTTATGGCTTCGGCCCAAAAATACTTAGGCAAATTATTTTCGCATAGCATGGTCCTAGCCATCTTTTGTAAGGTTCTATTCTTCCTCTCAACTACCCCATTTTGTTGAGGGGTCCTAGGGGAAGAAAAGGTATGTTCAATACCCAAATCATCACAAAACTCGGAAAAATTTTAAAATTGCCGCTTCTAATTTTTAAAATTGAAACTCCTTTTTCATTTGTAACTTTCTTTGCAAACTTTTTGAAAAACTCAAAAGTTTCATTTTTCTAGGCCAAAAAGAAAACTCATGTAAATCTAGAAAAATTATCAACTAATACATAACAATATAGCTTTCCACCTAGACTAGCTACATCACATGGACCAAAGAGATCCATGTGTACAACTTGATTAATGCTATGAAATGAAGATTTGACTTGATTACCTAGTTGACATACATCACAAAGTTTGTCTTTTTCAAATTTGATCTTAAGCCTTTAACTAATTCTTTCCTAGATATCTCTTGGATGAGACTCATGCTAGCATGTCCTAGCCTTCTATGCCACAACCAAGAGTCATTCTCCATGGCAACTAAACATCTAACATGGGGATTTGGCAAGACATTTAGTTCTAAGGTGTAGTCATTTTCCTGCCTATTTCCAATAAACATGATATCATTTGAAGGTGCACTTCTAATGATACATTTAGATGCTTAAAAAATAATCATGTATCCATTGTCACATAATTGTGATATGCTAATCAAGTTATGTTTTAACCCATCAACTAATAAAACATTCTTAATGCATGGGTAAGGGAGTATACCTATGTCACCAATGCCAACAATCTTACCTTTGGCATTGTCTCCAAATGTGACATATCCATCATCTTTGCTTGATAGGGTTGCAAATAAGTTGATGTCACCGTCATGTGCTTTGAGCAACCGCTATCCAATATCCAAGTGCTTCTATTTGCTTGATGATGCGTCTCCATCTACAAAAGGAGAAGAAACTATCTTAGGTACCCAAATTTTCTTGGGGCCTTGAGTGTCAGTCATTTTGGGAACCCATGTAAATCTTGCATATGGGTTCCTCCTCAAAGCACACTCCTTGGCCATTATGGCCAAATATGCCACAAGAAAAACAATTTCCATTAAATTTTCTTCTAGTATGTGTGTGAGCATAGGAGTGTGATGATTTCTTTTTATGGACAACCCTAGGCATGACATTTTGTGTGGTTGTCATCTTTTCATTAAGCATGCAAAGTTCCTTTTTCAATGTTAGCATGCTATTATTCAAATGCTCTACTTGATCACTTAAATACTTATTTTCATTTTCTAATTTTTGGTTGTCAATTTCTAAGTCCTTCTTAGCTTTCTCTAGGGTGCATGTCTCTTCCTTAAGGGTGTCTACTTCTTTTCTTAAGGCATTGCATGAATGTAATAAACTATCATTCTGAAGCTCTAAAGATTTATTTTCCTTTTTGAGGTCTTTGAATTTTCTCCTAATGGCATTAAATTCATCATGCATTTGTTCAAATTCATCTTCTATCTCTTCTTGAGTAAAAGAAACTTCACCAAAATAAATCTTACCTCATCATCATTTGCCATCAAGCAAAGATTTGCCTCTTCGCTCTTTGCTTCTTCTTCACTCGATGAGGCCTCGCTTTCATCCCACGTGGACATCATTGCCTTCTTCTTCTTCTTGTATTTTTCCTTTTTGTGAGGGTTGGAGGTGGAAGCTATCTTGAAAAGTGGGCAATCCCTCCTTAAATGTCTGGTCTTGTTGCAATGGTAGCATGTGTAGCCTCCTCTTCCCTCCATCAAGCCTCCCCTCATGAAACTCATAAACCTTCTAGCTAGCATCGCCATTTCTTCAAAGTCATCTGTCTCTTCCTTGGATGAGGACGACTCTTCTGCTCGATGTGATGCTTTTAAGGCAATGGTCTTGCCTTTGGGGGCATCTTCCTCCTGATATTGCTTCATGTGGGTCTCATGTGTCATGAGAAACCCAATGAGCTCGGTGATGTTCAAGGTACTCAAGTTCTTAGCTTCCATGATTGTTGTGACCTTGGGCTCCCATGATTTTGGAAGGGAACGGAGGAGCTTCCTTACCTTCTCCTCTTCCCTTATTTCTCTGCCAAGGTTAGTTAAGCCATTTGTAATATTTTGAAATCTAACATGCATGGCATCAATGGATTTATGTGATAGCATTCTAAACATTTCATAGTCATGCATGAGTAGATTTATTTTGGATTCCTTTACTTGTGAAGTCCCTTCATGTGTGGTCTCTTGAACCTTCCATAATTCATATGCGGACTTACAGGTAGAAATCCTATTGAATTCATTAATTGATAGGCCGCAATATAATGCATTGACGGCCTTTGCATTTGCATTGAAGAGTATAATCTCTTATTGGTCTCATTTATCCATATCCTTATCGGATTGCTTATACTCTACTAAAATCATCCTCCATACATCCATGCCTAGAGATTGTAGGAAGCCATTCATGCGGATCTTCCAGTAGGCATAGTTGTTTCCGTCGAATAGTGGTGGAGTATGAGTAGAGGACCCTTGAGCTAATTGGATTTCACTAGATATCTTAATTTGTAGGGAAGATGGTTAAATCTTGACCTATGACCAAGCTCTAATACCAATTGTTGTAGGAAATTCGACACTAGAAGGGGGGGGGGTTGAATAGTATTTGTCCCCTTTTAGATTTACTTAATTTTTCTTTTTACTCAATTTAACTTTAATCAAATGCAAATGTATCTTAACAATAGATGTTATCAAATATCAAGAACAATAATGAGCAAATATCGAAAGCAATGCAGACAAGATGAATTATAGTGGTTCGGCCAACTGCCTACTCTACTACCTTGGCTCCTCACCAAGGATTTCTAACCACTACTTTATAGAGTTTGTGTTTCCCTTTGAATACAATAAGGACACTCTACTCACCACTCTGAGAACCCCTTAAACCTATTCACCAAGGCAAAACACAATTCTACAAAGTTTCCCCTAAGTGATTCCCTAGCACATACACCTAGCAGCTATTACAGATGGAAAACCAATCTGAAATAAAACTTCAAATACAATGTAAAAGAGCTTAAGAATAGAAAGAAAAAGCAAAGCTCTTTTCCCAAGCCTTCACTCCTTTAACTTGTCAGATGATAGACTCGAGTTGTAGCAGAGTTGAGGAAAGCAGGTGCTTGAAGCAGATTTTGACAAAAATTTAGGGCGCAGCAAAATGATCACTTTGAAGGCTTTTAATCGCTTGTATGATTGCTCAATAATTGTTCTAAGAAATATTTAAGAAGGTAGGTGAGGGGTATTTATAATCCCTCAGCTGAATGGGTGGTTAAACGGCTAGAAAACTAGCCGTTACATCCGTTATGTGGATTTTCTGCACTGTTCGGTCGACCGAATGAGTCATAGCTTCCTCTATCCCAGATCCGGTCGACCGAATCAGATGACCTATGCAGGGAAGCAAAAGGCGCGACCAACAATTCCTAATTCGGTCGACCGTTGCAGGGAAGCCTAGATGCGGCTTTGTGATATGCCATTCGGTCGACCGATGAGCCTTCTACCAGATTTTATCTTCGGTCAGTCGACCGACCGGTCGACTGACGCAGCCTTCTGTGATTTCTTCACCAATTTCGGTCGACCGAATGGCTACTGCCACTTTTTTGCAACATTCGATCGACCGACCGGTCGACTGCTGCCAAAGATGTGCCTTGTTCGGTCGACCGATCGGTTGACCAAACTCAGACTGAGGCTGATTTTTACATTGAATTTGTTACATACCTTTTTGGGGTTTAGTTACCAATTTTCAACTTGGATAACTTTACAATCTGGCTTGGGATAAAATCATCCTAGGGGTATATTACATGATTTCTACTTAATTTATACTCGAGCCTTTCTTTGACGTTCTTTTCTATCGTTTCTTGACGATCTTTCCTTTCGTTTCTCCGAATGAAGTTAGCATGCTTATCACAACCTCAACCTGAACTACAAACTTCACACATAGATTAAATACATGTTTGTTATCATCAAAATGAAGATGGAAGCTTAAGAGAGACCCTTAAGCCAACAACTAACCCCCTTACTTTTAAAGCACTCGGGTAAGGGGTTGGCGAGCGCTATGAGGTGCGGTTAGGGGTCACAAGGGGCTTAGTCTACAATAGTGTGTGCTCGCTATGTTTTAATACCTTGCATAATGATTCTTTAGGCCTAATATTGTTATTGTTTACATGTTCTATTATGTTGATACATGCCTATGTCATGCGCTTGTAATGGTATGCGGGTTGAGATATACTTAATTCCTTATGACATGTTTTATGTGTTGCACAGATATGATGATAAGTATATTCATGGCCTGTGTATATTATGTTTAATAATATTGTGGCATGAACATTATTGCTTATAGACATGTGAGATGTGATGTATGGCATGAGGACATGGAGGGGCCGAGGTATGACCATAGCATATTTCTGATATACTAGTTATGTGGATGTTATTATTTTCCTTAGTATGCTATGTATGTGTGTGTGATGTGCTTGATGCATGATCCCTGAAGCCCCACCGTTGAGGGGAGGGTATGCCCCAAAGAGACGGTGTTGGGTAAAATTTCGAAAGTTCTGAGCGGGGAGGGGAGAGCATGCCCCAAGGAGATGGTCCAGAATCCCGACCGGTGAGGGGAACGTATGCCCCAAAGAGAAGGTTTGGAAGAGCCCGTTCTGGTGAGGAGAGGGTATGCCCCAAAGAGACAGTCTTGGGCTTGGTGGTATTTCGGAGGCCACACAGACTACCTACTCCATGTGGCTATATGGGACTGACGGGTTCGGGTAAGCTTGCATGCATTTGTGTTAATGCATTGGACATGTATTTTACACTTGGATAACATATCTATTGTTGGTTGTTATATGATGTACAAGAGAGTGGATATGCATGTTGATAATTGTTCTTATGAGTTATGGTTTTACCATTATATGCTTGTTTATATACTGGATTCATTATTGATGGATATGGTGGTTTGAGGACTAAGTCCTAGTTGGACTTACCTTCTATTATGTTGTCTTTTTCAGCACCTGAGCATGGTCGAAGAGGTACTGGTGTAAGACTTGGAAAAAATTCCTAATATAAAAATTTGTTTTGGTGCAGCGCGCCAGAACCGGGGGTAGTCAAGTCGAGCCTCAGGATCGCCTCAAGTGAAAAGGTATGACTCAACTAATGATTCATGGAATCTATGTGGGTGATTAACTTTCCTTTTATGAATTCATTCCTTAAATCAAGTTAAATCGATTCATATTATGGGTTGAGTCAGAACCCAAGTTGAGTACGGGTTTAGTCGAGGTTCGAGTATGAGTTAAGTGAGTCATGGAACTATCTTTGGAAAGCTAGATGAGAGATAAAAACCATCATCTTGCAGCCGTGCGACTCATCCCTTGAGTCGCACAAGGCTGCCTAGGGGGAGAGAAGAAGAAGAGCAAGGGAAAGCTTGGAGGACTTGGATCGATCTGGGATTTCGCGTCGTCGTCGGAAAATTTCAAGTTGTCGTCGCTCGATCTTTCGTCCTCCACAATCTAGGTGCGTGGTTAGAGTTAGAAGCATGGGTGAGGCGGGTAGCCTAACCCCTAGTTGTGATAGGACGAGTTTCTCGCGATCTTTCCGTCGGATCTTGCTTTTATCGACGTGTAATCACTGTTTTGTATGATTTCTTGTCGGAGTACCTTGTTTCTTTGTCGATTTTCAGTTGTTAGGGCTGTCGAGTCATGGGAAAAGGGGAAAGGTCATGCCAAAATTTTCCCCAATTCCCTTGATGGCAAGAAGGCCCTTAGATGATCTTATGTTCATGATTGATGTAGTTCAAATCGTAGGTTTCATGCGTCATGAAGCATATCTTCCCTAGATCTCTCTTGATGTGGCCGAATGAACCCTACACCTCATGAAGAGGGTTCTGCCAAGGGTAAGGGAAGGGGTAGAACAGTCCATTGATATTAAGTTATACTCAGAATCGAAGAATTAGAGGTATAACTAGAGTCTCCTTTCCCTTTCCTACCTTAAGGGCCATGGCCGAGCAAGGTTCTTCTTGCTCATGGCTCGGCCAAGACTAGGGAGGGGAGAAGAGAGTAGCTTTAGATGGAAACTTACATGATTATGAGATTCACACATATAGGAATGACAATACTTAGGAAGAACACCAAACATAGCAAGTAGATTGATTGAATTGGAATTGTAGGAATGCTAGCCTTATGACCATCCTTAGCATTAGATATTTAACTTTGAAATGTTGAAACTGTTTACCATGCTTAGTAATTCCTTTTTTTTTTGAATTTATTATTACCGTGTCATGCTAGATAATTGCTTCTTATTGTGCTAAATTCCTAAGATAGTGTAAAGTTGTTACGCATATATATATTGTGACCTTATATAGTAGATGTTACAATACTTGAATATTTTCTTGAGATTATACATGCTGCCCAAAAATGTTCATGGGCGGAATTCCCAAGTCGGCGCAAGGAATTCCTCACCCAAGGTAATGTAGAAGGTTAGATAACGTGTAATGCGTCGCTAGACGTTCATCATACTTATATGGAAACTTAGCTAGGAGATGATAACACTTCTATGACTTATTGTATACTTTTGGAAACCTAGCACTCGTAGGTGTACACAATTTGAAAGGGCAGCATAAATTGTTGATCCTGTAGCCGGATTAAGGCCAGATACGGGCAATGGCCCGAAGGGTATATATGGAAACCCTAGGATATTGATTGTGTGGTGTGTTTGAGATGGTCCGCCGAGGAGCATGGAGGTCAGGAATGACCAATCCTCAGCTCGGCCAGTATTGGGTCTTGAGATGCACCAGTGGGCCCGCTAGGTGCCAGACCCCAGTTGGGTGGGACTAGCTATCCTTACCCCAGACGGTGTCCGAAGACTAGTGGACCATCCTAGTCGACGGCCCGGGATTGTTTGCTTACACCTTGAGGTGATGTGGCTGATGGCCAGTATGATACTACCTGATATGGTAGGGATAGTTGTAGCCGAGATATTATTCCATAAGTAGGCCTAAGGGCCGGATACCGGAGGTTTGATAGGCCGAGATGGCAGGTTATCATATTTAGTTGTACAGATTGACCCATTAGGGATCAGTAGCTGTATTTGAAGTATTTTTACCTCCTTGTTCATTCGTTTTTGTTGCCTTATATGATATATGTGCATGACTGAGGCTTATATGGAGGTTCACTAGAGCCACTCACTGAATCCCAAGTGGACTCACAGTTTATTCTTTTATTTTGCAGAGCATGATTAGTGACTTGGCTTGTCGACATAGTGCAGCTGGTGGGCGGGAGGTGGTGTCATATCTCGTAGCGACGTCCATGACTTTTAGATCAAAGTCTAGTAGTGTTTGTTTTGTTTCTGTACTGACAATTGTACTTGAAAATGAGTTGTAAGACTTGTTTCTTGAACGTTCAGTTATTTTGATGTTGATGTTCTTACTTGTTTTGACAAACATAAAAATTGTGACTTTGAAAGCTTTTAATAAAGTGTGTTGAGATTTCTGTTATTCGATATGTCTTGGTTTTCTTGTGTCAGTGTAGACAGTAGGCTAAAGGGCAGAATGTAGGCCTTGGCCGATCACACTACCCTCAGTTTGGGTGTGACAACTGGGATGCAATAGCACAGCTAGTGGTGGCAGGGACAGCGGATCTGGTGACATGTCGTGGTCGGGATGGATACCCGAGTCCTAGATTCATTATTTTTCTTTTATTTGTTTATTTGAGTCATGTAGACTTGGGGTAGATTTTATTTTCGCATTTTTTTGTTGAGGAGTTTATTCATGTTTTAAAATACTTTATTCTTTAAGGGTTTGAGCATTTGAAAATTTAACTATTTGGTTGGTGAATTTATAGATATCTTGTTTATGTTTTCAGCAGTCAAATGGTTTTATAAAATGTTCAGGTCTTATAATTGTGTCTGTGGTTTGGTTTGGTTAGGCTTCGAGGTACATTTGGTACTCTGGACGGTCATGCCAGGTTTGGGGTGTGACAATACACCATTACAAGCCCGACACCTTTGGGGATCAACCTTGACACATTTCGAGCAGTATCCCCGTGAGATTACCAGGCGGCGTCAGCACCCCCACCCGTAATAAATACATACATGACACGCCTCAAGTAACCTAAGTTCCAATTTCATTACCTTCACCTCGAATACTTACTGACTAGGAGAGACACCGAATCGAACCGGACTACTCCGATCCTCAGGCAGGAACATCCTCCTTAAGTTGTACTCGACTAAACTAGCTCACAAGCTTAAACAACTCGCACCATAAATGATTGTTGGACCCGACTTGATCCCAATGTCCAAAATCGTCCTAAATTAAGACAAATTCTTCGCACACATGGGCCATACCTTCGACTGCGCCTTCCAGCGATTCACTCGGCCCGCTCCGATGCACATCCCAATTTTTCCACTGAAATCAAAATTAAAAAAAAATTAGCACGAGTATTACAATATTATGTTTGTAGGGATTTACGAAATTTACTCATTTGCATCTTCACTTTCAAAACATTTATTTTAAGTGTTATTTGATGAAAAACTTGTGCTTGAGCTTGTCCCGTTCTTGTCATAAATATACTATCTCTCATTGGATCTGTGTGGCTCACTCTATTACTCTTCCTATTTCAAATACCAGTCCTAATCTGTGTCCACGTCCTCCAACCTAGTAAGGACTTAGATCATTTTAGTTAGCTCATCACACGTCCGTGTGGGCCTTTTTGATGTGTACCTATGCTTTTGATGTATTTTTATATCTAGTTATGTAAACCATTTTTATGCTCCATTAGCTACAGGCACGATCTTGCTTCCATGCACAGTTTGTTGCTATGTTACTTATGTCACTGTCTTATTTGTGCGTACTGAGAATGCTTTGGATATTCACACTAGATTTGTTTTGTATGTAGGAATGTCATAGTCACAATGTCATGAATTGGAAAAACTAGGCACTATTGGTTACGACCGAGCTCGACCGAGTCGATTTCGATTGAACTTCGTCTAAACTAGTGTCAAAAGTTTTCGGCAGCTTTTTAGCTAAAATCTGATTGATGATTAGTTGACTGAACTTTGTTAGAACCCCCAGTGTCTCTATTTTCATCCATTAAGCTGCATGTCCCTCCTTCAATGTTTGACCAATGCTCTTATATATACACACGTGACTACCTTCCAAAAGACCTCTAGAATCCTTTAAGACTAACCTAAGAAAATAGCAACCAAGAGAAACTTCATTATTTGTCGATAAGTAAACAAGAGAGCTAATAAAAAGATTAAATATATAAATGTAAAAACCTTTTTAAGTATAATTTGGAATGATATAACAAACTACCTAGCTGCAAGCCTATAACAAGGTGCCAACTCACATTTGTTCACAAGCCAAAATATTGATTGGTCAAAAAAATTTCTAGCTAGTGACAAAATTAGTATATATATGTGTCGGTAAAATTCACTAGGACAAATTAAATTAATCACCAACAAGACGTTCTCCTTCTCTTCAAGTCCTTTGATCCCCT
Source organism: Canna indica (assembly GCA_034359265.1). Taxonomy (NCBI): domain Eukaryota; kingdom Viridiplantae; phylum Streptophyta; class Magnoliopsida; order Zingiberales; family Cannaceae; genus Canna; species Canna indica. The sequence continues at coordinate 45,741,367 of CP136893.1, forward strand.
TAAAGCTTCACTACTACATTGCTCTAATTGCTTTCATCTTCTTCTTACCATTAATATGGATACTCTGCCATTGTCAGTTTTGGTGACTCTCTCACAAACACTGGAAACATATTCTCCATGTATGGTCGAGATAGACTAATGCCTCTTCCATTGGGTCAAACCTATTTCCATCATCCCAGTGGTCGCACCTCTGATGGAAGACTTGTTATTGATTTCATTAGTCTCTCTCACATCACCTCACATATAATTTTCTCTATATATGTTATAAATATAATTAAGGCTATTGTATAAATTTGACATTTGGTTTGCATGCATGAACTAATGCATTTGTATCATATATAGCACAAGAGCTAGGGTTGCCGCTTGTGCCACCATACTATCCAAACAAAAATAGCTACCAGGGCTTTGAACATGGTGTTAACTTTGCACTAGGGGGAGCTAGGGTACTCAACACTGACTTCTTGAGGCGTATGGGCAATAATGATTCGCTTGAGTTGGACTCCTTGAGCAAAGAGCTTCAATGGTTCAATGAATTCTCACGCTCATGCTTGTTGACAAATAGTATGTTTTCAATGTTCCTATTAGTTAACTTCCTTCTATTATCCCTATAAAAGAATCAATGGTCAATAAAACCTATTTAACCATTTCATTATATATGTAAATTTGACAGATACTCATGTTAACATCTCAAGCAACACAACACTATTCCTAGTTGGTGAGTTGGGGGTGAACGACTATGGTTACCTACACCTTCTATTAGATGGCCAAAAAGATATAGATCTTCTACGACCTTATATGGTTACCTACATCTCAAGCAAGGTATTATCCTACTCAAGTCGGCCGAGCAAGGGTAAGGGTGGAATTACAAGTTTGATCAAACAATCTATGCGAGGTTTCATGTTAGGTTGACTCATTTCATACTTACTTGCGTGGTGTGAGATTTTAATTATATTATGAACTGCCGCTCATCATAAAATTTGTTAGTAGCTATAGATCTAGATCCTCATTTTTAAGGAAATGTTCTTGCTACTACATACATGGATAGAATTGGTATGGCATATAGATCAAAGTAAATGTGTCATAAATTCTCAGATATTATGCTCAATCGTTACCATGTATGCTGCTTGTTACTTATTGTTTTGCTTTTGAATTTATCTTCTTAATTCGGCACTCATAGGATAATTATTCTTGGCATATGTTGTCGATAATGGCAGCCCATGTATTCGTCTAAGATCGGCATGTTCTAATAATTTCAGAAAGAAAGGTTTCAGCATTTAGTTGTGACAATCAACTGAGAGTCAAGGTACACTTGTTAGGTTCTACACCTAGGGATAGTTAGCGGGTATCAATACCCTAATAGTGCGATCCGAGGGGGAGGGTCGGATATGGGCAATGCCCGGAAAACAAAACACAGGGAAATTGCACGACCTGATTTTGGTTGTGGTCGAGATGGTCTTTTGAGGAGTGTCATTAGCTGAACGGCTACCACACGACTCAGCAGTTTATAGGGTCTTGAGATTGCACCAGCAGGCCCGCTAGGAGTTAGACCCGAGTGGCGTAGGGTCTTGAGATTCCGTCATTAGGCCACGCTGACGGTATACCCGAGTTGGGTGGGACTAGCTATCCCTAACCCGGAGGATTACTGAGGCTAGTGGCCATCCTAGTCGACGGATCCGAGACATGAGTGTCTAGTATGAGATGCCCGGATGGGCTGGTTTTGAGTGGCCGACCGGACTGATTTTGTAGAGAGGAGCACCGAACCATCCACACCTGTTAGGCCATTAGTGGCCGAGCTACAGTGAATTGTTAAGGGCCGAAGAGGCCAGTTTACTTGTTCTTATGACTTGGCAAAATGGCTAACTATTATGGTGTGATCAATTTATAATTCCTCATCTGTTTTTATATCTCTGCATATGTTATCTTGCTGAGTATTTAAGTGAAGGCCCGGAAGAACCGCTCATTGAGTTCCTCGTGAACTCATGGTTTATTTATTATTGTTTTGCAGAGCCCGACCAGTGAGGTACAGCTTGGTGGCATGGTGCGATTGGAGGGCAGGCGTGGGTGCAGATCTCATAGCTGGTAGCTCTATAGTCGTAGTCGTGGTTGAGTAGAGTCATGCGTATTCACTGAGTTGATTTGTAAAACATTGAGATGTCTTCTTTGAAAACTTTCTGATGTTTCTTTAAAACTTGTTATACTTTCAAACTTGGTTTGGTTAAACTATTTTTAAGCAACTAATAAAATTTGGTACTGACACGTACCCTGGCCGGTCACATGACCTTGAGTCGGGGCGTGACAAAGTTGGTATCAGAGCCTCAGGTTAGGTCTTGACTACGACTTGGAATTGTGTACCGAACGAGGCATATGCTAGCATGTCTACGTACGGTATGGTATGCTACGAGATCAGGCAACCACGACTGCACTCAGCTCACCATGAGGTTAGTAACTTAAATTATAATTGAATGAGTTGGTCAATATTAATGGTGAAATCATTATTTTTTTATGATAGTGTGATGGATGCCCGAAATGCTGCTCTGAGTTGTAATGATAGCAATTACACCGAACACCGAGGCCGAGGTTGAGGGTGAGGCCGAGGCCGAGAAAGAGATCAATTAGAGGTAGAGGGCCAGGATTCTGTAGTTGTGCAGCTACAGGCTCAGGTAGCTCAGTTAATAGAAGCGCTCCACAGGGAGCAGGAGTTGAGATAGTAGATGCAGCAGCAACAACAGCCACCCCAGTCGGTACCCGCGGCCCTTATGGTAATAGAGGTGGCTGAGCAGGTAGCGCTACAGGTCTGGGACCTAGGAGCACCTACTTACGTAGACTTCGTCAAGTTCAGGCCGCTAGTATTCACTGGTACGGACCGGCAGGCGAAAGTCACCGAGTTCGTGGGGGACTCTCACGAGCTGTATATAGAACTGGGGTGTTCATCAGAGGTAGCGGCTCGCATGTTTGGCCTGTAGCTAAGGAGACCTGCCAAAAATTGGTTGCATACCTGGAGGGGTCGTAGGGAAGCACACACACCACCTCCCACATGGGAGGAATTTAGGGCACCTGTAGAGGAACAGTACCTGCCGATGATTGTCCACGACAAGCGGGCATGAGATTTTGAATTGTTGCGCCAGTCTGGATGGATGACAGTAGCAAGCTATGAAATGGAGTTCACCCAGCTCTCTAGGTACCACCCAACTCTAGTGGCTACTGAGGCCGCCAGGGTGAAACAGTTCATGGAAGGGTTGAGATGTAATACCCGGGGTTTCCTAATATAAAATTTCTCGTGGTGCAGCTCATCGAGTCGGGAGCTAGCCGGGTTGAGTCGCGTGATCGCCTCGAATAGCAAGTAAAATTTATTTAAGTCATATCAAAGTGTTAGTGTTTGAGTGGATGAACATATTGTTTGACTCAAGTTTGGTTTGAGTTTAGTTCGCGGATTGAGTTGGGACACGAACCGGGCTAGGTGGAGTCGCATAGAGGGTTGAGTAAGTGAATGAGGGGTAAATGAGTCATTGGATGAGGGGAGATAAAAGCCCTCACCCAAGCCAGCCGTGCAGCTCAAGGAGAGAGCCGCACGTAGCCCGAGCAAAAGGGAGAGAGAGGAAGAGAGGGGAGATATTCTCGGCGCCGAAATCGCATCGACGCTCAAGGAGATCGAAACTCGTCTTCATCAAGGCTTCTTCATGATCTGATCAAGGTGAGTGGTTAGTGTAGTTTTTGATGAGAGGCGGGTGGCCGGCCCTACAAGTTTTGAAATCAGGTTTTTCTTCGCGAGTTCTTGCCGATCGATGAGTTCCTTCATGTTAGAACGTTATTCATTGTTTATACCATGATCTTGTGCTTTAAAACATGTTGATTTCTCATTTTAGAGGGCTGGCCGAGTAGAGGAAAAAGGGGAAAGGTCATGCCAAAACTTTCCCCAATTTTCTCGCTCGTCTTGCAACCCGCGTATTGTCTTGTGTTCGATATGTTTTAGACTTTTGGATTGATACTCGTGTTGACGCCGCAACCATGTTTACCACCCCTAGGGGGTTCGGCCGAGCCGTGGAAAGGGGAGGGAAATTGGGGCTGTTCGGATCGATTCGCTGGATCTCACGTTATATCGTCTAAATCCCCACTTTCATGCTTAATGTTAGGTTCAATTTAAATTATATGTTTACTGTTCATCTTGTTAATTGATAGCAATTTTAATCTACATTCTCATGAGTATGGAAATGTTCTTGCTAATACCCATATGGACATGATGGTTATGGTACATGCATCCAAGGAAATGTTTCATTAAATTCCTTATATCATGTTAAATTGTTGCTATGTTTATTGCATGTTCCTTATTGGTTTAATCAATGAATTATTTACCTTTTTAATTCAGCTTCCTCATGATGTTGTTACTCATAATTAAATTTGGTAAGTGTCGTTGATAATGGTAGGCCGAGTGCTATTCTGTAGTCAGCAAGTTCAATCAATCTAGAAAGAATAGTTTAGGTATCTAGTGGTGACATTTAACCTAGATACAAGATACACTTACTAGGTTCTACACCTAGGGAAACAATATGACCCTAGGAGGAGGGTCGGACATGGGCAATGCCCGGAAAACAAAACATAGGAAACTTGCACAACCGGGTTATGGTTGTGGTTGAGATGGTCTACTGAGAAGTGTCATTAGCCGAATGGCTATCACACGACTCAGCGGTTTATAGGGTCTTGAGATTACACCAGCGGGCCCGCTAGGTGTTAGACTCGAGTGGCGGAGGGTCTTGAGATTTCGTCAGTGGGCCACGCTGACGGTAGACCCGAGTGGGTGGGACTAGCTATCCCTAACCCGGAGGATCTCTGAAGCTAGTGGTCATCCTAGTTGACGGATCTGAATTATAATGGTTCCTAATTGAGAAGCCCATAGGGGCTGGTTTGAGTAGGCCGATCGGCCAGGTTACATTGAAGGAAGAATCGAACCTTCCATATATATTTTAGGCCATTATTGGCCGAGCTATTAACATGGATATGCGCCCGAGAGGCCGGTTCATCCATTCCTCTGTATTGGCAAACTGATTACTTCTGGGATGTGATTTTATATAAATCCCTTACATATGTTATTGCTAAGGTTTTAAGTGGAGGTTCGAAAGAACCGCTCACTGAGTTCCTCGTGAACTCATGATTTCCTTTATTGTTGTTTTGCAGAGCCCGACCAATGAGGTACGGCTTGGTGGCATGGCGCGTAGGAGAGCAGGTGTGGGTGCAGATCTCATAGCTGGCAGTTGTTAGTCGTAGTCGTGTCTAATAGTGTTGGTGTATGCACTGTGTTATTGCTGTAAAAACTTTTAGATATTTTATTTGGAAAACCTTTGGATGTTATTTTAAAACTTGTGATGATTTAGAACTTGGTTTGATTAAACTGATTTCGAACAGTTAATAAAGTTGGTATTATTGCTTTTATTTTCGACTTGATGCTATTCTTGTTATTGTTCTATGAATTGTTGGTCAGTGCATACGGTAGGCTTCGGGGTACGGACTCGTACCCTGGCCGGTCACGCGTACCCTAAGTCGGGACGTGACAAAGTTGGTATCAGAGCGTCAGGTTAGGTCTTGACTATGACTAGGAAGTGGGTACCACACGAGGCATATGCTAGCATGTCTACGTGTGGTATAGTTATGCTATGAGATCGGACAACCACGACTGCACTCAGCGCACTATGCGATTAGTAGCTTAAATTTTAATTTAATGAGTTGGTTAATATTAATGGTGATCTTATTATTTTATGCTAGTTTGATGGAGGCCCGAAATGCTGCTCTGAGTGGTAGTGGTAGCAACTCCACCAAACGCCAGGGACGAGGCCGAGGCCGGGGGCGAAGCCGATGTCGGGGCCGGGGCCGTGACAGAAAGCAGTCTGAGGTAGAGGGCTAGGACTCTGCAGTTGTGCAACTTCAGGCACAGGTAGCTCAACTAACAGAAGCGCTCTGCAAGGACAGGAGTTTAGACATCAAATGTAGCAGCAGCAGCAACCGCCCCAATCGGTACCCGCAGCCCCTGTGGTACCGGAGGTGGAAGAATAGGTGGCGCCGTAGGTCAGGGACCCAGGAGCACCTACATACGCCGACTTCATCAAGTTCAGGCTCCTAGTGTTCATCGGTACAGACCAGCAAGTGGAGGTCACCGAGTTTCTAGGGGACTGCTACGAGCTGTGTCTAGAGCTGGGATGTTCATCAGAGGAGGCGGCACGCATGGTCGGTTTGCAGCTCAGAGGACCTGCCAAATACTGGTTGCACACCTGGAGGGGCCGTAGGGCAGCACACGCACCACCTCCCACCTGGGAAGAATTTAGGGAAGCTGTAGAGGAGTAGTATTTGCCTATGAGTGTCCGCGATAAGCGGGCACGAGATTTTGAGCTGCTGCGCCAGTTTGGAGGTATGACAGTAGATGAGTATGAGATGGAGTTCACCCGGCTCTCTAGGTACCACCCAATTCTAGTGGCTACCGAGACCGCCAGGGTGAAGAGGTTCGTGGAGGGTCTGAGACCTCAGATAGGTAGGCTTATCCATTACACTGAGGACTCCACATTTGCACGAGTAGTGGATAAGGCCCTCTGGGAGGAAGCACTGGTGCCGTTCGAGAGGAAAGATGGGCCGCCCAAGAAAAAGTTTTGGTCTCAAGGGTCAGGAGGTTAACCGTGGCATTCGGAGGGAACTGTGACCACCGCAGATCTCCAGCAGAGCCGTGGGCACAACAGTAGCCGGGGCCGCGAAAGATCAGTGTCAGGGGTGGCGAGATAGGCAAAGTTAGGGGGGCGCTTTGCAGAAGTGTGGTCGTTGTAACCGAAGACACTGGGGAGCTTGTTATGGTCGTACAGATGCGTGTTTCAGATATGGGCAGGTGGGACACTTTAGGAGGGATTGCCCGGACGGAGGTGGCCAGAGAGCTGAGCTGTCAAAGGGAAAAGCGCCGATGTCAGTGGGGTTAGTGGCACAGAAAGGTCAGATGCATAGCAGAGGACCACAAGCTAGTCACTCTAAGAAACCGTCTGCCCGAGTTTATGCCATGAATAGCGATGGGGCAGAAGCATCTAGAGCAGTAGTGACAAGTACTATTTTAGTATGTTCATCTGCTGCATATGTTTTGTTTGATCCGGGTGCTATGCACTCGTTTGTGTCTGCCAAATTTGCGGCTGAGTTACCTATAGCACCTTCTTTACTCGACGGGCCATTTCTAGTATCAACGCCTACGGGCGTGACAATCTTAGCCAAATTGATTTTTCAAGGTTGCGAAGTGCTCATCTGTGGCCATGCATTGGGGGGAAGATTTGACACTCCTGCCCACACTTGAACTCGATGTCATTCTCGGCATGGATTGGCTGGCAGAGCACTTTGTGTTGCTGGATTGTAGGGCTAAGACAGTCATATTCAGCAAGCCCGGGTTGCTGCAGTTTACTTTCCAAGGAGAGGGAAGAAGCGAGCCGATTGGGGTCATCTCAACCCTTAAGGCTCGTAAACTGCTTCAGGGGAGCTGCTAGTCCTTTCTGGCCTTTGTATCTGTGGCAGAGGAAATGGGAGATGCGGCAGGGGATATCAGTGGTACTCAGGTAGTCTGCGAGTTCCTTGATGTATTTCCCGACGAGCTGCTGCGATTGACTCCTATGAGGGAAGTGGATTTCTGCATTGATCTACAGCCTGGGGTAAAGCCGATCTCCATCCCACCATATAGGATGACGCCGGCCAACCTCAGGGAGCTAAAAGTGCAACTACAGGAGATATTGGACCTGGGTTTCATCCGACTGAGTGTCTCACCGTGGGGTGCCCTGGTACTCTTCGTGAAGAAGAAGGATGGGTCGATGCGCATGTGCATCGACTATAGGCAGCTGAACAAGGTGACAGTAAAAAATCGTTACCCATAGCCGAGGATAGATGATTTGTTTGACCAACTGCAGGGTGCACGATGGTTTTCGAAGATAAACTTAAGGTTCGAATACCACTAGCTGAGAATTCGGGACTGCGATGTGCCTAAAACTGCATGCAGGACTCGCTATGGACACTACGAGTTCCTAGTGATATCTTTTGGCCTAACCAATTCACCTGCTGCCTTCATGGACCTAATGAACAGGGTATTCAAGGAGTACCTAGATAGTTTTGTGATCGTCTTCATTGATGACATCTTGGTATACTCCAAGAGTGAGGAGGAACACTCCGAGCACTTGAGGATGGTCCTGGAAACCCTCAGAGAGCACTGATTGTTTGCTAAATTCTCCAAGTGTGAATTCTAGTTGGAAAGTGTGGGATTCCTGGGCCATGTGGTGTCCAAGGAAGGGATAAAGGTAGACCCTGCAAAGGTGGAAGCGGTGCAGAACTGGAGGTGGCCAACTAGTGTGACTAAGGTCCGTAATTTTCTTGGGTTGGCTGGGTACTATCGGAAGTTCGTAGAGAAATTCTTTAGGATTGCATCCCCTTTGACTCGGTTGACCCAAAAAAAGGTCAAATTTGATTGAGATGACAAGTGTGAGGTGAGCTTTCAGAAGCTCAAGGAATGCTTGACGTCGGCACCCGTATTGGCTGTACCTTTCGGCTCAGGAGGGTTTGTGGTTTACTGTGATGCCTCTCGGGTTGGCCTAGGCTGCGTTCTGATGCAGTTTGGTAGAGTCATAGCCTATGCATCTTGTCAGCTGAAGGTTCGTGAAAAGAACTATCTGACGCACAACCTAGAGCTAGCGGCGGTGGTTTTTGCACATAAGCTCTGGCGGCACTATCTGTACAGGGAGACTTGCGAGATCTATACGGATCACAAGAGCCTTCACTACTTGCTTACCCAAAAGGAGTTGAACCTCAGGCAGAGGAGGTGGCTAGAGCTCCTAAAAGATTATGACTACACCATTATGTACCACCCGGGAAAAGCCAATGTGGTAGCAGACGCTCTAAGCAAAAAATCCATGGGCAGTTTGGCTCATTTGGAAATCAAGCGGAGGCCTTTAGCTCGAGAGCTGGCGCTGTACCTGGATGGGGATACAACCTTGACAGTGTCAGCTTCAGGTGCCCTGGTGGCACACCTGCGGGTACAATCCACACTGGTGGGTATGTTGTGTGTCGCGTAGGGAGAGGACGTCTTTTGTGCACTGACGAAGGACTTAGTACAGAGAGGCTATGCAGAGAATGGATTCAGATTGGACTCAGAGGGTGTGCTGAGGTTCAAAGATCGAATTGTGGTGCTAGATATGGTAGAGGTGCGCAGACAAGTCCTGGAGTGGTGTCATCGTTCCACTTATACAATGCATCCGGGGGCTACAAAAATGTACTGAGATTTAACGCAGCACTACTGGTGGAAGGGCATTAAAAGAGAGGTAGCAGAGTTTGTATCCAAATATCTGGTCTGCCAGCAGGTAAAGGCTGAACATCTGAATCCCGTGGGGCTGCTGGAAAACCTCGAAGTGCCCGAGTGGAAGTTGGAGAAAATCACCATGGACCTGGTGACTGGGTTGCCTAATTCAAAATGCGACTTTGACTCCATTTGGGTGGTAGTGAACCGGTTGACCAAGATCGAGCACTTCATTCCAGTGAAGACTACCTTTTCTGCGGAACAGTACGCGCCGACTATTTCTAGATAGGATTGTGGCTTACCACGGTACCCCAGTGATGATCATATCAGATCGAGGTATCCAGTTCACAGCTCGATTTTGGTAGTTCTTCAAGAAGCCTTGGGCACTCAACTGCGTTTCAGCACGGCTTTCCATTCGCAAATAGACGAACAGTCTGAGAGAACCATCCAAACCTTGGAAGATATGTTGATGGCCTATGTTCTGGACCTAGCATGCGGTTGGGAGAAACACCTGCCGTTGATTGAGTTCGCCTACAACAATAGCTATCATAGTAGCATTGGTATGGCTCCCTTCAAGGCATTATACGGGCGGCGGTGTAGGTTTCCTGTGGGCTGGTTTGAGACAGGAGAGACTCTCCTGGTTGGTCCGGACTTGGTTGAGGAGGCGAAGAAGGTGCAGCTGATAAAAGAAAGGCTATTGGTGGCTCAGAGGCGCCAGAAAATGTATGCCGATAAGAAAGCTAAAGAGTTGGAGTTCACTGAGGGTGACTTGGTATTCCTAAAGGTTTCTCCTATGAATGGGGTTCTCTGATTTGGGAAAAAATAAAAGTTGAGCCCTAGGTTCATTGGGCCTTTCCCTATTCTCAAGCGAATGGGCGCGGTGGCTTACGAACCGGCCTTGCCTCCTAGTCTGAGCAGAGTTCATCCAGTTTTCCATGTGTCAATGCTCCGGAGGTATGTGAAGGATGAATCCCATGTGATCGAGCCAACTGTGGTTGAGGTGGACACGGCGATCTCGTATGAGGAGAGGTCAGTGGAGATACTTGGCAGGCAGATCAAGAAGCTGAGGTCCAAGGAGATTCCCTTGGTAAAAGTTAGGTGGGAGCAACACTTCGGGCAAGAGGCCACTTGGGAGGTAGAGCGGGACATGAGAGAGTGCTACCCTTCCTTGTTTGAAGAGCTGGTAAGTCCTTCTAACCCAACAAAATTCGAGGACGAATTTCCCTTAAGGGGGGAAGGTTGTAATACCCGGGGTTTCCTAATATAAAATTTCTCATGGTGCAACCCATCAAGTCGGGAGCTAGCCGGGACGAGTCGTGTGATCGCCTCGAATAGCAGGTAAAATTTATTCAAGTCATATCAAAGTGTTTGTGTTTGAGTGGATGAACATATTGTTTGACTCAAGTTTGGTTTGAGTTTAGTCCACGGATTGAGTCGGGACTCGAACTGGGTTTGGTGGAGTCGCATAGAGGGGTGAGTAAGTGAATGAGGGGTAAATGAGTCATTGGATGAGGGGAGATAAAACCCCTCACCCAAGCCAGCCGTGCGGCTCAAGGAGAGAGCCGCACGCAGCCCGAGCAAAAGGGAGAGAGAGGAAGAGAGGGAAGATCTTGTCGGCGCCGAGTTCGCGTCGATGATCAAGGAGATTGGAACTCGTCTTCGTCAAGGCTTCTTCGTGATCCGATCAAGGTGAGTGGTTAGTGTAGTTTTTGATGGGAGGCGGGTGGCCAGCCCTACAAGTTTTGAAATCGGGTTTTTCTTCGCGAGTTTTTGCCGATCGACGAGTTTCTTCATGTTAGAACTTTAATCGATGTTTATATCATGATCTTGTGTTTTAAAACATGTTGATTTCTCATTTTTTAAGGCTGGCCGAGTAGAGGAAAAAAGGGAAAGGTCATGCCGAAATTTTTCCCAATTTACTCACTCGTCTTGCAACCTGCGTATCGTCTTGTGTTCGATATGTTTTAGACTTTTGGATTGATACTCATGTGGACACCGCAACCATGTTTACCACCCCTAGGGGGTTCAGCCGAGCAAGTTATTACCCAGCTTGAGTCGGTCGAGCCGTGGAAAGGGGAGGGAAATTGGGGTTGTTCGGATCGATTCGATGGATCTCACGTTATGTCGTCTAAATCCCCACTTTCATGCTTAATGTTAGATTCAATTTAAATTATATGTTTACTATTCATCTTGTTAATTGATAGCAATTTTAATCTACATTCTCATGAGTATGGAAATGTTCTTGCTAATACCCATATGGACATGATGGTTATGGTACATGCATCCAAGGAAAGGTTTCATTAAATTCCTTATATAATATTAAATTGTTGCTATGTTTATTGCATACTCCTTATTGGTTTAATCAATGAATTATTTACCTCTTTAATTCGGCTTCCTCATGATGTTGTTACTCATGATTAAATTTGGTAAGTGTCATTGACAATGGTAGGCCGAGTGCTCTTCTATAGTCGGCAAGTTCGATCAATCTATAAAGAATGGTTTAGGTATCTAGTGGTGACATTTAACCTAGATACAAGATACACTTACTAGGTTCTACACCTAGGAAGAGGGTCGGACATGGGCAATGCTTGGAAAACAACACATAGGAAACTTGCACAACCGGGTTATGGTTGTGGTTGAGATGGTTTACTGAGAAGTGTCATTAGCCGAATGGCTATCACACGACTCAACGGTTTATAGGGTCTTGAGATTACACCAGCGGGCCCGCTAGGTGTTAGACTCGAGTGGCGGAGGGTCTTGAGATTTCGTCAGTGGGCCACGCTGACGGTAGACCCGAGTGGGTGGGACTAGCTATCCCTAATTCGGAGGATCTCTGAAGCTAGTGGCCATCCTAGTTAACGGATCCGAATTATAAAGGTTCCTTATTGAGAAGCCCGTAGGGGCTGGTTTGAGTAGGTCGACCGGCCGAGTTAAGTAGAAGGAAGAACCAAACCTTCCATATATATTTTTGGCCATTATTGGCCGAGTTATTAACATGGATATGGGCCCGAGAGGCCAGTTCATCCATTCCTCTGTATTGGCAAACTGATTACTTCTGGGATGTGATTTTATATAAATTCCTTACATATGTTATTGCCAAGGTTTTACGTGGAGGTTCGAAAGAACTGCTCATTGAGTTCCTCGTGAACTCACGGTTTCCTTTATTGTTGTTTTGCAGAGCTCGACCAGTGAGGTACGGCTTGGTGGCATGGCGTGCAGGAGAGCAGGCGTGGGTGCAGATCTCATAGCTGGCAGTTGTTAGTCGTAGTCATGTCTAATAGTGTTGGTGTATGCACTGTGTTATTGCTATAAAAACTTTTGATGTTTTATTTGGAAAACCTTTGGATGTTATTTTAAAACTTTTGATGATTTCAAACTTGGTTTGATTAAACTGATTTCGAACAATTAATAAAGTTGGTATTCTTGCTTTTATTTTGGACTTGATGTTATTCTGGTTATTTTTCTATGAATTGATGGTCAGTGCATAGGGTAGGTTTCGGGGTACTGACTTGTACCCTGGCCGGTCACGCGTACCTTGAGTCGGGACGTGACATGAGACCTCAGAAAGGCAGGCTTATCCATTACACCGAGCACTCCACATTTGCTCGTGTGGTGGATGAGAACCTTCGGAAGGAAGCACTGGTGCCGTTCGAGAGAAATGATGGGCCGCCCAAGAAGAAGTTTCGGCCTCAAGGATCACTACAAGAAATATAGTTTTTAGTGACGAGATTTGTGTCACGTGCCATACACCTTAGGCACTCGAAGACGTAGAAGAAGCTGGCAAAGATGCGCGTCAAATCAATGACGTGGAACCTGGGGTGCCAGTTGGACATGCAAGATGTGAGCGGTGACGTCCGCTATGGTTCGATGATTATGAAATGTAAAGTGGACCACGTGTAATGAGTGTATTGGTTAATAATTCAAATGGAGAGGTATATAAAGGAGAATTGTAATCAGTCGAGGGTATGAATGAAATATCAAATTCCTCTCCACTCGTCTTCGTCTTCTCCAGATCTACTCTCTGTTTCTTCTTCTTCTTCTCTCCCTCTCGATCCCCCGATCCCGTAATAATTGGTGCTTTCATTGACTCGAGTCAGCTTTATCAAAAGCAATGGAGACTCGGGGACAAGCTGTAGCAGAGTCGCTAAAGACTCTCCATGATGCAAGCGCCCGCCATGATCAGATCTTGGGGACTCTACAGGCGAGCCTAGAGGCGCAACAACAGACACTAGAGCTACAGCGGCAATCAATGGAGACACAACAAAAGCTGCTACAAAATGTAACTTCTCAAATCGCCATTTTAAATAATCAGTTAGTTCAATTGAATAATCCTAAGACTGAGATTGCTGGATCGAGCGGAATGACACATGTTTACAAGGGTAAGAACATTCGGGGGGATGAAGAGGAATTTCCTTTTCCTCCGAATCCACCCCAGACCGAGCTACCGATCTTCGATGGCAGTAACGCGGAGGATTGGATCGCCACTGCCGATGACTTTTTCGACTTTTATGCCATAGAGGATCAACACCGTGTGATGATGGTGTCGTTTAGAATGGAAGGAACAGCGAAACGTTGGTTTCGTCGGATGCAGACACGCAAGCTGTTAGCAGGATGGCGCCATCTGGTAGAGGCCATTCGTCGAAGATTCGAACCCACGGATCTCGAGTCACCGAAGGGTCAGCTTACAAAATTGATTCAGCTGACGACGGTGGACGACTATGAGGGAAGGTTTGAGGAAATGGCCTTAAGAACCACACAGTTATCCGAAGCTTTCCTTATAAATTGCTTCATATCTGGACTACGACCCAAGATCAAGGCTGAACTGCTGACTCACCAACCTACGACAATGCATGAGGTTGTCACTATGGCAAAGCGATACGAGGCTAAATTGATAGCAACAAAAAAATTTCTGACTACTTATACATCAAACAAGAATTTGCCATTGTTACCAACCCTAGTTGCAGGAGCAATTCAGCCAAGTCTGACAAATAAAATGACAAGTGGAACATCTCCATTGACTCGTCCATTCAATAGTAGCCAAGCCAAAAGCCACAGACAGGGTCCTCGTCGGCTATCTTTTGCAGAAGCTCAAAAATGACGTGAACAGGGTTTGTGTTACTATTGCGATGATAAATTCCCCTGGGGGCATCGATGCAAGACACCTCAACTGTTCATGTTGGATGAAGGGCAACATCTTGATGACAGTGAAGAAATGGTACATAAGAATTCAGAGAATGCACTTGAGGAAGGAGAAGTCGACTCTACTGAACAGTCGCTTATTTCTTTCAATGCTTTATCAAGTTGCTCTCTACCTATGACTCTGAGATTTAGAGGCTCAATTGGAGGCCATAGTGTGCAAATTCTGCTGGATGGCGGAAGCACACACAACTTCATCCAAGGAAGGGTTGCCAAATACTTGGGTCTGCAGATTGAACCAGCACTGAATTTTGGAGTGATGGTCGGGAATGGAGCCCGAATTCAAAGCGAGGGAATGATCAAGCAACTCTCGATGACCATTCAAGGCACTACCATCACGATCGAATTTTATGTGTTGCCGATAAAAGGGTCGGATGTAGTCTTGGGAGTGGCATGGATGGCCACCCTCTAGGTCCTATAATGATGAACTATGGACAGCTAACATTTGAATTCCAATTGGGTGAGCACAAACATGTATGGAAAGGGGAATCAACCAGTCTGATAGAACCCATACAAGGCAATGCATTGAGAAGGTTGTATGGGACTCAAGCAATCGTTGAACTCTACCACTTGGAATTGAATATTGATCAGTAAGCAAGAGTTGAGCCAGAGCAGACAGAAATTAAACAGCCATATTCACTTACTTCCAAACCAAGTACCTATGAATGTGCGGCCGTATAGGTACCTTCATTTTCAGAAAGGAGAGATAGAACGTCAAGTGCAGAGCATCTTCAAGTTGGCATCATCCAGCATAGTACCAGCCCCTTCTCTTCGCCTGTTCTATTGGTGAAGAAGAAGGATGGCACGTGGTGTTTCTGTGTTGATTACCGCGCCCTCAATGCAGTAACAATTAAAGATCATTTTCCAATTCCAACCGCTGACGAGCTCTTCGATGAATTGGGAGGTGCAAAAGTTTACTCGAAGCTCGACTTGTTATCAGGTTATCATTAAATAAGGGTGCGGTCTGAAGACGTTCCAAAAATAGCATTTCAAACGCACGAAGGGTACTATGAATTCCTCATTATGCCCTTCGGCTTAACAAATGCACCCGCGACATTTCAATCCACAATGAATCAGGTATTCCAACTTTTTCTACGGAAGTTTGTGTTAATTTTTTTCGATGATATCCTCGTGTACATCCAAAGCTATGAAGATCACTTGCATCATTTGGAGACTATGCTGCAAGTATTGAGTTTCCATGGGCTAGTAGCAAAGAAGGCCAAGTGCTTCGTTGGGTGTTTGACTATTGAATACTTGGGGCATGTCCTCTCTGAAGCAGGATTACAAGTTGACCCAAACAAGGTCAAGGCAATTCAGTTGTGGCCACGTCCCGCAAATACTAAGGGAGTAAGAGGATTTCTTGGACCGGCTGGATATTATAGGCGTTTCATTAAAGGATTCGCCAATATCGCAGCTCCTCTCTCAGACTTACTGCGCAAAGATGGGTTTGAGTGGCATGAGCAGGCTCAAAAGGCTTTTAATCAGCTGAAGGCACTGCTGAGTCAAGCTCCGATACTGACACTACCAGACTTCAACAAAATGTTTGAAATTGAAACAGATGCTTCGGGAGTGGGGATAGGTGCAGTGTTGATGCAAGGGAGAAGGCCAGTGGCTTACTATAGCAAGAAATTATCCCCAAGAATGCAAGCTTCACTAGTGTATCATAGGGAGATGTACGCTATTACCCAAGCAATTGGCAAGTGGCGGCAGTACTTACTGGGTCGACGATTCACCATCATAATCGATCAAAGAGCCTTGAAGGAGATGACCAACCAGACAATACAAACTTCGGAGCAGCAGAGATGGGTTATGAAACTTCTCAGCTATGATTTTGAAGTCAAATATTGAGCTGGGAAGTTAAATGTGGTTGCGGATGCTTTATCCAGACAATTCACTAGTCAGTATATGTCCTTGGTGCAACCAATGTTTGGAATATTGGAAGAAATTAAGAGGGCAAATAGAGAAGATCCAGAGTTGCAGAGGTTACGACAGAAGGTAATGAATGGAGATGGTGACAGTAAGAAATTGACCATACGTGAAGGGCTAGTCCTATACAAGCAAAGGTTCATGATACCAAAAGATAAGACTCTCCGAACCATGATCCTGAAGGAGTACCACAGTTCGCTGTGGGGAGGGCATTCGGGAATCGGTAGAACTTATAGATGACTAGCGGCCAGCTTCTACTCAAAGGCAATGCGGCGAGATGTGGAAACCTTTGTTCGTGAATGCCAAGTATGCCAAAGGATGAAAGTTGAACAGTTGTCTCCTGTGGGATTACTGCAGCCTTTGCCTATTCCTGATGAAGTCTTTGAAGACATCGCAATGGACTTCATCACGAATCTACCGAACTCAGAGGGAAAGAGTGACATTCTTGTAGTTGTGGATCGACTTACCAAATATGGTCACTTTTTAGCTCTACCAAGGAATTATAACAGTGAAAGAGTGGCTAAGGCATTGGTGGAAGGAGTTATTAAACTCCATGGAATGCCTTGATCGATTGTAAGCAATCGAGATGGACATTTTGTGGGCAACATATGGAGAGAGCTGACACGATTGCAAGAAATTGAACTTAAGTTCAGCACAGCATACCATCCCCAGATGGATGGCCAAACCGAAGCCTTGAATCGCTGTTTAGAAATGTACTTACGAAGCTTTGTATAAGAAGAACCTACAGCTTGGGCGAGATACCTATCGTGGGTAAAGTTTTGGTACAATACTTCGTACCAGTCTTCAGCCGGCATGAGCCCATTTCGGGCAAAGTCGAGGGTACAATACAACAACGCATGAAATCTCAGGCTGATAAGCATCACCGAGAGGTTTCTTATGAGGTGGGTGAATGGGTTTACATTAAAATTCAGCCCTATCGCCAATTGTCGCTGAGACTGAGAAGCCATCAGAAACTGGGAGCAAAATTCTTTGGCCCTTTTCAAATACTGAAGAAAGTGGGACAAGTAGCTTATCAATTAGAGTTGCCTTCGAATGCCAAAATTCACCCTGTGTTTCATGTGTCGGTGTTGAAACCATGCCGAGGACAACTAGACGTCCAGGTGACACTGATTTCGCTACTCTGATCAGTCACGGAGGGAAAGGAAAACGAAGGGTTTTCTTCACCAGAGGACACTGAAGCAGAACCAGCAGCGATTGGAACTGGCAAATATAACCATGAGGACAAGGTTTCGTTTGAACAATGGGGCAATGTCACGTGCCATACACCTGAGGCACTCAAAGACGTAGAAGAAGCTGGCGAAGATGCGCGTCAAATCAATGACGTGGAACCTGGGGTGCCAGTTGGACATGCAAGACGCGAGCGGCGATGTTCGCAACGGTTCGATGATTATAAAATGTAAAGTGGACCACGTATAATGAGTGTATTGGTTAATAATTCAAATGAAGAGGTATATAAAGGAGAATTGTAATCAGTCGAGGGTATGAATGAAATATCAATTTCCTCTCCACTCATCTTCATCTTCTCCAGATCTACTCTCTGTTTCTTCTTCTTCTTCTTCTTCTTCTTCTTCTTCTTCTTCTTCTTCTTCTTCTTCTCTCCCTCTCGATCCCCCGATTCCGTAACAATTTGATGGGGGTCGCACATCGACCCTCATTAAATTAATATATTTATGGGGGTCGTTAGTTGATCCTCACGAAAACCTGTCATTAAAAGAACACTTTTGTGAGGGTCGGATACGACTCTCATGAAAACCTATCATTAGAAGCAAACATTTTGTGAGGGTCGAGTATGACCCTCATTGAAAAATATATACTGTGAGGACAATATCATGACCCTCACGAAATCCTTCATTTAGTGGGGGTCTAATATGACCCTCACTAAAAAATATATATTGTGAGGACAACATCGTGACCCTCACGAAATCCTACATTTTGTGAGGGTCTAATATGACTCTCACTAAAAAGAATATTTTGTGATGATATCATGACCCTCACGAAATCTTGAATTTAGTGAGGGTCTAATATGACTCTCACTAAAAAGTATGTATTTTGAGGACAACATGGTGACCCTTACTAATTCATACATTTTATGATGATAAGAAATGATCCTCACCAATTTTTACCTCTCACTTCTAAATATGAAAATAAATAAAAATTAATTTAAAATAAAAATAATTTTAAACAATTAAATAATTGATTACATATATAATAAAAATTTAAAATATTATTAAGTAAAATATAAAATAATTAAAATTCTCATCCCTCACCCCTCAAAATTATTAAAAGTTTGAAATAATAATAATTGATTAAATATATTTTAAATATTTGAAATAAAATTATTTTAAAAAATATTTTTTATGTCTGAAATAAAATTAGTTTAAAATATATTTTTTATGTCTGAAATAATATTAAGGAATTAGTAATATTTTTACCCAAAATAATATTATTATCTAAAATAATAGGTAATATCCGGAGATAATACCAAAAATAACAGATAATACCCAAAATGTTTTCTCCTTTCCTCTTATTTTTCAACGCATTTCACCAGTCGACAAAACCCACGCCCTTTTTTCCCAGCCGAGAAAAGCCCCGCGGTGTTGCCTCTCCTTTTCTTCCTCTCCTCATTTTTCCTCGCACTGCACGCCGTCCCCCCTCCTATTTCTCTCCGGCGATCATCCGCTTGGAGCCGCGGAAGGGCCCTTCCCCTGCCATTGTCGTCGATGCGGCAGCTGGCACGACTTGCACCGCCACCACCGAGTCGATGGCGGCCAAGTGGGCTCAGAAGACCGTCGTCATCCCTCCCCAGAAGAGTGGATGCCATCTCATCACCCCCAAGGTGCAACCCTCCTCTCTGATCCTTCTCTTAGTCACAAAACTATGCAATTTTCTTTAGGTTCTCCCAAAGTATTGCATCTCTGTCTCTTGCTTTTGCCTGCCCCATTGTTACCGTCATATGAATTCTGTTGCAACAAATCAATCAGTTTCACCCTCTAAATCGCTTGTAGTGGTGGACTTGCCATGACCTAGCTCATATAGTGATCCAATTTAATAGCAAAGAACAGATTTTCATAGAAATCACATTCAGGGACAGCAGAAGATAACTTTGGTAATTCAATTGCGTAACTAGCACGAGGAAGGTAAAGATCGTAGCCTGCTCACTTTTTCATAAACCATCTTAGATGGTCACTCAACCACTGATCAAATCTTCTCAGACTGACTGAATTGGTGATCAAATTCAACCAGCGATAGTATGGTTCAAATTGTATCTTTGACAACAAATTGACAGGCACATGTTTTTTTTTCCCTTTTATCTGGACATGATAAAACTAATAATTCCAGTGTTCTGCCAGATTCTCAGAGAGATAAAGCAAGATTTGTCAGGCTTCAAATGTGACCTTGCTCATCTTTTCTGTAAGTGAGCTTCAACAATATTGATTCCGTGATATTTCAACTATAGTTTGGTGGTGTTTTGCTTAAGCAGAAGGTGATCTACAGTGCAGCATACTAGTGCTTCTCTCACCATAAATGAAAACTACAACTTAGATGTTCAGGATGACACTGAAACATTTCTTAACCGGATTGTACCAGAGGTGATGTACTGTGACCTCTTAAGTGTTCTTTCCAAATATACAAATGCATTTTTGTGATGCACATTTGAGATTGATGCTTTTATAAATATTTCAGGGACGTTCTGCACCATGGAAGCACACATTGGAAGGTATGAATATGAATGGAAATCCCTCATATCTATTCTGTATACTGTTTGACTATTTGAAAGGAAGTTCAATTCAGCGAGAGGCACATATCACAATGCATGCTCAAGCTATGTAAAAATATTCATATATATGTTTACTAATTGATATGGTTACTAATTTTCTCAACAGTTTGTGCCATTGCCTTGACAATTGTTATGGGGAAAAGATATCTGGAGACCTCGATTAGTAGCTGCTCTTAGGTATGCTTGAGTTTCCTTGTGTCATTCACTAAATATGTACCCATGGTTCTCTTGAATACTAGAACTCTAGTACTTGGTTATCAATAGGAAGTTTTCTATCTTTGTTTATGCTTCTAAGTGGGCTTGCTTGCTTTATTGTGCACCCAGTATGCATCATGGGATCGATCCTGTATAAATATTCATATATATGTTTTATGCTTTCTAACTTAGCAGCCTGTAAGTATCGTACCTTACAAGCGGTTCTTAGACGAATCTCTAATTACCTGTTATCTGATCCCTTCGCAGTGCCTTGATGTCTCTTTTCTATCTATACAAGATTGCAATCGAAGGTAATCATATTCCACGCAAAGAGGAAGGTCAACAGAATATATACTAGACATGTAACCGAGGACATTTAACAGGTTAGCATGGATTCGTTCTCGAGATAGAAAGCAGGGAAGATTGCTCATGAATGTTTTGTTTATGTTGGCCCTGTTTGCTCTTAAAAATTCTTGTCTTTCTCTTGTTTATTTTATGGTGTAGATGAATAGATATTAGTTATAGACTTGTAATTTTTCCTATATGCATAGGCTTACGCTTATGAGTTGGAGAATAAGGTTTGTAGACTTGAAGAAGAGAAAGGTTGAGGCAACAAAGGGTAAATTCTATACTTCCACTAGTATTTCTTCTAATCAATACAAATGGTTATGGATAAAATGTGTATAGAAATCCCCATCTTTTATCTTAATCAGGGGGGTTTTAGCTGAAACATCTTCATCAATTTTCATTGTTTATGCTACAGAGATTGCCATTTACATCAGTTTTCATTGGTAGCATGGTCGGAACCATTTATGTTTCCATGGTGCTCCACAACTACATTCTTTCTGTCCTATTCTCTATGATTCAGGTGTGAAATTCATTTCCTTAATCAGTTGACTGTTTGACTGTTTCTTCTGGTTGTGTAGACTTGATGGTTGATAGGAATTATCCTTCATGACATATCCTATCTTGATATCTCATTTCTGTTTTGAAGTGTCTAGATTTATTAGCAGAGATTATATCCAGAAAGACACAACAACTTTGCTGGGAAGATTGTCCAGTCCGTTCTCCAGTTGTTAAATGAGAATGGATCAGATGCTGTATTGGTTAGTTTCATTTGCATGTAACCTCCTTGTGTCTCTAGATACTTGTTGGATAATGTGTTTATGATCTGTGATCTGTCCTTGTTATCCTTGCAGGAAGGAGTACTCGGGTTTGTAATACGTCATTCTATAATTCTTTCCTTCTTCAGTGCATCAACACTATGATGATGTGAGCAGTGTTATTAATGGCGGATGGCGGATCATGGCGTAAAGCCAAAAATCCGGCAATAGATATGGTGGATGGCGTTGCGGCCAATGGCGGAAGCATGACGGTCGTGTATATATATATATATATATACATACATACATATAACTAATTAACTACAACTAAGCAGTAAGCACTAATAAGAACATCAACATTTTTAGACATTTTTTTAAAAAAGTTGAATGAGAAGCTCTCATTCAAATGATCAAATAAAAACTGAAATGAAAGAAACAAAAAAAAAACATAAGTAGAAAAATGAAATTGAAATGATCAAATGATCAAATGAAAGAAAAAAAACAGGAGAAAAAATTATACCCACTGAAGTAAAAAAAGAATGAACAAAACAACAGAAGTAAAAAACCAGAAATGAAAAATTGAATAAAATGAAAGAAAGAAACAAAAACAGAAGTATAGAACTAAAAAACAGAAGAGAAACAGGAAAAAAACAAAAGTATGAAAGAAAGAAACATAAAGAAAAAAAAACAGACGTGAAAAAAAGAATTGAACAAAGAAAAAAAAACAGGAGCCGCAAATAAGAAAGAAAGAAAGAAAAAACATAAGTAGAAAAAACACAAGTAAAAAAGAAAGTAGAAAACAGAAGAGAAAGAGGAAAAAAAAGAAAACAAGAAAAAAAAAAAATAGAAACAAGAAAAAAGAAAAGAAAAAAGAAGTAAAATCGAAAGAAACCGGGAAAAAAAATCTGCACATATGTATGGGAGAGAAAAGAGAGAGGAAATAATCTAAAAAACAAAAAAAATAATGATATGAAGAAGAGAAGTGAATGGGAGAGAAATACCTTAAAAAACATTAAAAACTGCTATTTTGTCGCCGGAACTCCTTGTCGGATCTCATCGCCGGATTTTGTCGCCCGATTTCATCGCCGGAATGGAGCAGCTGCTGGTGGAAATTTTTTCAAGTGGGAGCAGTCGCCAGCCATATGAAGAAGTTTACGGTTTTAATTTTAACTCTTCTAAAAAAATTACACAAACACCATTACTTTAAAAAAAATTAAAAAAAAAGGGTGAAGTAGCGCCATTTCCGTCATTGGCGCCATTTCCGCCATGGCGGATGGCGGGCGCCACACAGAAACCGCAACATTGTGGTTTTTGTGTGGCGGATTTAGCAAAATCCGCCACGCCATGGCCACTATTTGACAACACTGGATGTGAGTTCTCTTCTTGCCTTTTTTTTTTTACTTTGATCAAGTTTTTCATTATGTGTGTGTTGTTGTAGACATGTAGGACAATAAATTTCTGTTTGCCTCCTTGTAATTTTTCATTCTATAATTTGGTCCACTAATAAGCCTTTGAACATCTATCCTGCTAGTCCCTACGTTATAAATTTTGTCTTGCCAACAACATTGTTGAAGGAACTTCTTTATGGAAGGAACTTGTTGAATTATATAGCTGTTTATTTATGTATAGTTGTTAATCTATACTAGCTGTTAAAGAATCAGAATTAAGAATTAAGCACGACTTGAATTTAAACTAGATGTTAATTTA
The DNA here is from genome assembly GCA_034359265.1 of Canna indica. NCBI lineage: Eukaryota > Viridiplantae > Streptophyta > Magnoliopsida > Zingiberales > Cannaceae > Canna > Canna indica. Next base: position 45,764,579 of record CP136893.1, read on the forward strand.
TATATAGTTGTTAAACTAGAATTTATATTGATATTAATCATGTTGTGTGCAATTCTTTATGGAAGGAACTTGTTGAATTATATTTTAATGAACATATATAGCTCATTGAATTTATATTCATTGGATATTGGTATATAATTACTATATCTATTCACGTCAAGATGTTGTTAAATTATCAAATTCTGGTCAATATTGCATACATTTTTTATGCTTATTATTTAGTAGTCTTCATTCATTTTTTTTTCTCATGGACAAATAATTGATGGCACATAGATGATAATCATGATAGATCTCTAGGAATATCTAGATTTCAGGTCAGCCCGACCAATTTAATTCTACTGAAACCAAGTTCAGTTTGGTTTAGGATGGATTGGTTTGGAGTGATGTTTATTTAAAAAGATCATGTTCCAACGAGTTTTTTAATGTTTTAGATGAAATCAAACAAATATGACTTTCTAATAACTTCATGTAACATTTTATTTAAAATTAATAATAATTTGTAAAAAATTAATTGTTATATAATTTTGGTTCAACCAGATGGAAGGGTTTGGTTTAAAGGGAATTTGATGATGAGGTTTTAGTGTCGTTGAAATTTGAAACAAACATGAATATGGTTAATCTTACAATTATGCACTAAGGTGTCTTATGGTTTCCGATGTCTCATGTTTTATCGTTCATGTTAAATTCTTTAGATCCGATAGGCCATAAACTAAATGAAGGTTAAGTGTTAATTTTGTCTACCAAGGTGGAACCATGTTTGTCATCCTTTTTAAGCTTTAAAGCCAATTTGGAAGACAACTTCCAAATTCTATACAACTATCAAAGAGAATATAACTCCATTCACATAAATACGATATTTGCTTGAATTTATTTCATACGTTAGAATTTTCACGATTTTAGATTGTTTTTAGCTTTAGCAATATTTGTTTCAACTTTGGCCATATTTGTTTCAGATTGTTTAAGCAATTTATTTATTGATGCATGGGTAAGAAGTGTGGTTCATGTATTTAACAGTTGAAGCAACATAAAGACCCTCCAAAATATTAAGTATTATAAGTCTTCAAGGTTTGAGACTTGCCTTTGGTTTAGTTCTAGTCTCAGTTAACAGCCTTTGTTTACCATGCCTTTGGTTTAGTTCTAGTTTCAATATCACGTTATCATGCTACTTTGGTTTAGGGTTTAGGGCTTTGGTTCCGAGGATGGTAGTCGTGAGAATTATGATCTTAAAAAGGAGCTTCTTAATTACAATGATATCACTTCTTAAAATTGGGAAATCAATTGGGAAAACAAAGTCACATAGTGCATGAATCGATTTGTTTATTACTATCTAGGTATTTGATTGTTGATGCCAAATAGTTGGGAGTTTACGTCTTTGTTATTGCCATTCTATGAAAGTGCTTGATTAAGTTTAATAGTTATTGACAAAACTGAACTGAACAGGAACTTAGAATAATGCATCAACAAGAGATGGTGAATAAATCCTCAAGGTTCATGCAACCTTCGTTTTAAAAGTTCATTGTCAATTGGAGTATTTTAAGCTGAACAATAACATGTGTTTTAAATGCTTTTATTTAACTGTCAAGTTTTTATCCAAAAAAACTAGCATGTATGCTTTTATCAATTAACTGTCGGTATGCTTTTATCTTATTTATTTAATAGCTTTTTTAATAGATTGATTTCTAAAATCTTTGAATATGTCAGTATGCTTGATGTCAAGATGTCAATATGTTTTTCTTAAAATGCTTGATGTCAATTTTATTACAACTTAATATAAAGAGAGATTAGGGGAAGCATTCATTTTCCACTAATTGTAATTATTGCTGATTGGTTTAGTACGAATGGGATGTTATATGAAGATTATGATAACATATCATGCTTTCTTTTGTGCTATGTCTTTTGCTTGCCTTTGTCTTCTTTGATTTTTTTTTAGTTGATATGTGTGAGGACATCTACCTCAGTTAAAACTCCATTCCAGCTTGATGTCTCTTCCATGCAGCTAAATGGAAATACTCCTTTCACAAATTATTCTTAGTTTATATATTTCATTTGAGCCGGGAGATTGTACTGAAGAAAAAAAGAAGATGGAAGAGGAGAGAAAGAAGATAGAAGAAAAATTCGAAGAGGATACAAGAAAGATGGATATGGTAATTGCTTTCGTAAACGAGATGAAAGGTAGGAAGAAAGGAAAGAGTTTGCGAAGACAATGCATCTTGATTTATGTATGAATTAGTAGAACATGTTTGAATTTTATTTTAAAGTGGAAACTTTTATGTAATGGATTATGTTGTGATACTTAGATGCTTTTTGTAATAGACTATCTAGTGATACTTTATGAATTTTATAATAAATATATTATATATTAAATGATGACATGTATTTTTTTTGTGTTTTATGCTTCTTAAGATTTATGTAAATATAGTTAAATTATAAAAATCAATAAGTTTTATATGCTTGTTATAATAACTTTTAGTGAGGGTTTGGAGATCCTCATGAAAGAAAATAAATCTATGAAAAAAAATTTTAGTGAGGTCAACGATCTTCACAAAATGTAAGAATTAGTGAGGGTCGTGACCCTCACTAAAACCTCATATGACCCTCACTAAAGTCTTTTAGTGAGGGTCACCCAACCCTCAAAGGTCGTCAGGAAAAGTTTTATCACTAAAAGTATAAGTGAGGGTCATGTCTCGATCCTTAATAAAAGTAGCTTTCATGAGGCATAATTGACCTTCACTAATTCTCATATTTAGTGAGGGTCGCAGTGAGGGTTACCCGTGACCCTCACTAAATATGAGAATTAGAGAGGGTTAGTTCAACCTCACAAAAACTATCTTTTAGTGAGGGTCATCAGCGACCCTCACTAAATATAAGAATTAGTGAGGGTCAGTTTTGCCTCATGAAAGATACCTTTTAGTGAGGGTCGGGACATGTTCATCACTTATACTTTTAGTGACGAGACTTTTCCTGGCGACATTTGAGGGTCGGGTGACCCTCACTAAAAGCCTTTAGTGAGGGTCATATGGGGTTTTAGTGACGGTCGCGACCCTCACTAAAGCCCAGATTTCCTGTAGTGGATCAGGAGGTCGGCCGTGGCATTTGGAAGGAACTGTGACCGCCGAAGATCACCAGCAGAGTCATGGGCACAACAGTAGCCGGGGTCGCGGAGGCTCAGTGTCAGGGGCGGTGAGACAAGCAGAGACAAGGGGCGCTGCTCAGAATACAGACATGCCGCAGTGTGATCGTTGTAATCGGAAACACTAGGGGCTTGCTATGGTTGCACACATGCATGCTTCAAATGTGGGCAGGTTTGACACTTTAGGAAGGATTGACCGGATAGAGGTGGCCAAAGATCTGAGCTATCAAGAGGAAAGGCGCCGATGTCAGTGGCATCGGTGGCACAGAAAGGTCAGATGCAGAGCAAAGGGTCGCAGGCTAGTCACTCTGAGAAACTGTCTGCCCGAGTTTACGCCATGAACCATGATGGGGAAGAGTCATCTAGAGCAGTGGTAACAGTTACTATTTTAGTATGTCCATTTGTTGCTTATATTATGTTTGATCCGGGTGCCACGTACTCGTTTGTATATGCCAAATTTGCTACTGAATTACCTATGACACCTTCCTTGCTCGATGGGCCATTTGTGGTATCAATGCCTACGGGCGATGCAATTATAGCTAAAGCAGTTTTTCAAGACTGTGAAGTGCTCATATGCGGCCATGCATTGAGGGTAGACACTCCTGCCCATGCTTAAACTCGATGTCATTCTCGGCATGGACTAGCTGGCGGAGCACTTTGCGTTGCTGGATTGTGGCTTATCACGGTACCCAATGATGATCATATCAGATCGAGGTATGCAATTCACAGACCGATTTTGGCAGTCCTTCCAAGAAGCCTTGGGTACTCAAGTACGTTTCAACACGGCTTTCCATCTGCAGACAGACGGATAGTCTGAGAGAACCATCCAACTTTGGAAGATATGCTGAGGGTCTGCGTTCTAGACCTGGCAAGCGGTTGGGAGAAACATCTACTGTTGATTGAGTTCGCCTACAACGATAGCTATCACAGTAGCATTGGCATGGCTCCCTTCGAGGCCTTATATGGGCTGCGGTGTAGGTCTCTTGTGGGCTGGTTTGAGATCGGAGAGACTCTCATGGTAGGCCCTGACTTGATCGAGGAGGCAGTGAAAAAGGTACAACTGATAAAGGAAAGGTTGTTGGCGGCTCAGAGTCGCCAGAAAATATACACTGATAAGAAAGCTAGAGAGCTGGAGTTCGCTGATGGTGACTTGGTGTTCCTGAAGGTTTCCCCCATGAAAGGGGTAGTCCGGTTTGGGAAGAAGGGGAACTTGCGCCCTAGGTTCATTGGATCTTTCTCTATCGTCAAGCGGAGAGGCACAATGGCTTACGAGCTGGCCTTGCCTCCTAGCCTGAGCAGAGTTCACCTAGTTTTTCATGTGTCAATGCTCCGGAGATATGTGAGGGATGAGTCCCACGTGATCGAGCCGACTGCGATTGAGGTGGACACAACGGTCTCGTATGAGGAGAGGCAAGTGGAGATACTTGACCGACAGATCAGGAAGCTGAGATCCAAGGAAATTCCCTTGGTGAAAGTTAGGTGGAACATCACACCGGGCAGGAAGCTATCTGGGAAGTAGAGTAGGACTTGAGGGAATGCTATCCTTCTCTGTTCGAAGATCTGGTAAGTCCCTATGATTCTACAAAATTCGAGGATGAATTTCCCTTAAGGGGGAAGGTTGTAATACTCGGGTTTCCTAATATAAAAATTTTGTGGTGCAGCCCATCGAGTCGGGAACTAGCCGGGCCGAGTCGCAAGATCGCCACAAGTAGCAGGTATAATAAATTTAAATTATAGCCTATTGTTGGCAATTGGGTGGATGAGTACATTGGTCGACTCAAGTTGGGTTGAGATTGCGTTCGCGGGTCGAGTCGGGACTCGATCCGAGTTAGGTGGGGTCGGATGAGGAGGTAAGTGAGTAGATGGGGGTAAATTAGTCAAGAGATGAGGGGAATATAACCCCTCACCCAAGCCATCGTGCGGCTCAAAGAGGAGAGTCGCACGCAGCCCAAGAGGAAGGGGATTGAGGGGGATTGTGATCGGCGCTGAATTCGCATCGACGCTCGAGGAAATCGGGATTCGTCTTCATCGACACTACCTCGTGATTCGATCGAGGTGAGTGGTTAGTTTGATTGTGAGGGGAGGCGGGTGGCCGAACCTAGCAATCTTTGAAATTGAGTTTCTTTTGCGAGTTTTCTTGTCGATCGATGTGGTTTTTCTCGTGGTTGAACTCTAAATGATTAGTGTAGCTGTGATCTCATGTTTTAGATCGTATTTTTCGTGTTTTATGGGTTGGCCGAGTAGAGGAAAAAGAGAAAGGTCATGCTAAAATTTTCCCCAATTTCCTCGATCGTCTTTAACTCATGGTTTGCCTTATTTTCATTAAAAGTTAGATCTCTATATTGATGCTTTGGTTTGGTTGTCGCAAGTATGCCCATCTTCCCTAAAGGGCTCGACCGAGCAAGGTATTATCCTGCTCAAGTCGGCCGAGCAAGGGTAAGGGTGGAATTACAAGTTTGATCAAACAATCTATGCGAGGTTTCATGTTAGGTTGACTCGTTTCATACTTACTTGCATGGTGTGAGATTTTAATTATATTATGAACTGCCGCTCATCATAAAATTTGTTAGTAGTTATAGATCTAGATCCTTATGTTTAAGGAAATGTTCTTGATAGTGCATACATGGATAGGATTGGTATGACATATAGATCAAAGTAAATGTGTCATAAGTTCTCAGATATTATGCTCAATCATTATCATGTATGCTGCTTGTTACTTATTGTTTTGCTTTTGAATTTATCCTCTTAATTCGGCACTCATAGGATAATTATTCTTGGCATATGTTGTCGATAATGGCAGCCCATGTATTCGTCTAAGATCGGCATGTTCTAATAATTTCAGAAAGAAAGGTTTCAGCATTTAGTTGTGACAATCAACTGAGAGTTAAGGTAAACTTGTTAGGTTCTACACCTAGGGATAGTTAGCGGGTATCAATACCCTAATAGTGCGACCTGAGGGGGAGGGTCGGAAAGCAAAACACAGGGAAATTGCACAACCTGATTTCGGTTGTGGTTGAGATAGTCTACTGAGTGTCATTAGCCGAACGGCTACCACACGACTCAGCGATTTATAGGGTCTTGAGATTGCACCAGCGGGCCCGCTAGGTGTTAGACCCGAGTGGCGAAGGGTCTTGAGATTTCGTCAGTGGGCCACGTTGACGGTAGACCCGAGTTGGGTGGGACTAGCTATCCCTAACCCGAAGGATTTCTGAGGCTAGTGGTCATCCTAGTCGACTGATCCGAGACATGAGTGTCTAGTATGAGATGCTCGGATGGGCTGGTTTTGAGTGGCGATCGGCCTGGTTTTGTAGAGAGGAGCACCGAACCATCCACACCTTTTAGGCCATTAGTGGTCGAGCTACAGTGAAATTGTTAAGGGCCGAAGATGCCGATTTACTTGTTCTTATGATTTGGCAAAATGGCTAACTATTATGGTGTGATCAATTTATAATTCCTCATCTATTTTTATATCTCTGCATATGTTATCTTGCCGATGATTTAAGTGAAGGCCCGGAAGAACCGCTCATTGAGTTCCTCGTGAACTCACGATTTATTTATTGTTGTTTTGCAGAGCCCGACCAGTGAGGTACAACTTGGTGGCATGGTGCGATTGGAGGGCATGCGTGGGTGCAGATTTCGTAGCTGGCAGCTCTATAGTCGTAGTCGTGGTTGAGTAGAGTTATGTGTATGCACTGAGTTGATTTATAAAACATTGAGATGTCTTCTTTGAAAATTTTCGAATGTTTCTTTAAAACTTATTATATTTTCAAAGTTGGTTTGGTTAAACTATTTTTAAGCAACTAATAAAGTTTGCTACTATTACTTTGTTCATGATTTCCATGTCAGTCTGGTTGTATTTTATAAGTTGTTGGTCAGTGCATAGGGTAGGCTTCGGGTTACTGACACGCACCCTAGCCGGTCACGCGACCTTGAGTCGGAGCGTGACATATATGATAAATAAATATATTAATACTCCTTATATTTTATTCTTGCATAGGATTTAATCCAATATGGGGCAAAGACAATAATGGTTATAGGCATTTTCCCATTAGGATGTACGCCTTTATACAACACAGACTTTTATCACGAGGGTAGAGATGCAGTACCTAGTCCTATAACTGACTTCAACAAGGTGAATGATTTTGTGAGTCATCAAAATGTGCTTAAAGAAGAAAATTCTTACGAGATCGACCCTATAATGGGCAACAAGATAAATAATTTTGTGAAACCTCATAATTCAGTAATAAAAGCTTCATGAGCTTCACATAACTCATCCTCAAGCCAAGATTTTGTTTGCTGAATTCTACGAGCGTCTCATGGTTGTATATGCAAATCCCAAACAATTTGGTGAGTTGAGTTCTTATATGTATTACAAGTTAGTGCTAAATAATAATCCCTTGCACCTAGTTCTATACATAGTTTTTCAATAAAGTCTTTAGTTAATTTGATTCTTTAATTAAATTATTTTTGAGATGAATTGGTGTAGGTTTTACGTCAACTTTGGTTCAATGTTGTGGAGACAGTGGGCTATATCACTACAATTCCAAAGTCGATTGTGGTCAACAAACAACTAAATTATGCAGTGATCCATCAAGGTATGTGAGTTGGGATGGGTTGTTACTGAGGCAGCTCATAGTATCATCGCTAACCACGTTTTAAAATAATTAATCTAGTTTTTATGTTATGTAAAGCTAGATGTAGATATTAGATGTCTTTAAAATTTATTATACTTTATAGATAATTTGTTAACTTTTGCGGTTGCGTAAATAAGACATGGCTTGTAATTTTTCAATTTGTTTGTTTATCCCTCTAAATTACACATTGTATTCTACTCACAATTTATTTATGATTGAAAATGTTGTAAGCTTCTCGATAGGTGAATATGATGTAAAATGCTCTAATCTGCAACTAAATTAGTACATTACCCATGAAATGCACAATTTTTAAATATTTTAATCATATCAAGATTGGTAAAATAATTAGAAGTATCATTACCCATAAACCTATTTATTAAATGGACAAGAACTAACACTGCTACCAAACTTTTATAAAATTCTAGATATCTCCAATAATAAATTTGAAGCTATCATATATTGTAATACCAAAAAATATCAGCTCAAGTCAAACTATAATAATATATTGGACTGGACTCGAGCTAATGGGATCGATCGGATTAGACCCAGCAGTGCCCCACCATTCACTCCAAACAAAACCATGTGGCCCCACCTAGGCGCCTTCGCCCAAGCAATGCATTTGAGCCAGACTGAAGCTATGTCAGGCGGATCCATATTGGGAACCCACCCGGCCAAACATGGACTCCTACGTCCTCCCTTAATCCGAAGGACACACCATCATAAACTCATCAACTCTGGGATTACCCTCGACCCTTTATGGACAACAATTATAGCGAGATTATCACGCAACACGATCACCTCCACCTGTAATATATATAGACGCGGCGCACCGAGTTAACCCTAAGTTCTATTTTTCGTAACCTCCACCTTGGAGTCACCCTAACATGGGCGTCAGAGTGTCTTTTGCAGCCACCCCTGTCAGCGTTGAACCAGACACGGAGATACACTAGACCAGACCAAACGACCCTGACTCTTTGGCAAGAACATCTGCTAGCAACCATGGGGCCGAGTAAAGCTTACCTCCCCCACAAAATGGTTGGAATCCAGAGTCAAGCGACTACCGCCGCAAATCAACGGCCACGACCCAATGGCGGCGATCAACCACAACCTAGTAACACTGAAACAGCGAGGAGCGACGCTCCGGTACCGCCCCTTCCCCCTCTTGAAGATCCTTATCAACGAATAAGTGACTTGGATGTTGAAATCTGACAACTGAAAGCCCAAGCCACGAAGCCAACACGACCTTGTGAATAGCCTTCGGCTAACCACGATTGTTGCCCACAACCTGGAGACAACACCCAGTCGTGAAAAATGAGGCCCGATCCGCCTCCCCCCCCCGCTCTTAAATGAAGACACCAGAATCTAGAAGGCCGAAGCTGTTCCCGCTCTTGACGCAGGGCCCTTCGTCGACCACATCATGACAACCTACCTTCCTTTGAGAAGTGAGTTGCCCAACACTCTGATGCCATACACCGGCACCGGCGACCCCGCCCTACACCTGACAGCGTTCCAGAACACAATGCTCTATAATAGAGCGACTGACTTCGCACTATGCCGAGCCTTTCTAGCGTTCTTAGGAAATACCGCCCTGCTATGGTTCGCCTCCCTCCCGCGTCTTTTGCAGTCGTTTCACCATGTCACGAGTATACCACAAGACGGCAGCCACCATCCACTATATCAAACAAGGGCAACATGAGCCCCAGAGGAATACCTGAACTGGTTCCGGTCACGGTGGCCGACATACCAAACCTTAACCCGAAGATCGAGCTCTTCTGCCTCCAACTCGATTTAAAACCCACTCCCTTCGCCGACTAGATCACCTTAACCGAGCCCCAAGGACATGGCCGAGTTCTGGTAAAAGGAGGCAAATTTTATAAGAATAGAAGATCAGCCCGAGGCGAAGAGGGTCGAGTGGCAAAACCTCAGAGCCATCATCGAAGACAAAAAATCCAGGAAGCGCGGTGAGAAAAAAGAGGATCACAATCACCACGAACAAAGTTACTACCTAATGCCGAGGTCGCCACCTCATCCGAGCAACCGTTTTGAAAGGTACATACCCCTTAATACCTCATGGGAAGCAATACTACAAGAAGTACATTATCTAAAACTGCTTAGGCCCTTGGGCCGCCTCGAAGGCTCAAAATCTTCATATGGAGGCGACAAGAGCAAAAGGTGTGAATTCCACCGGACCTTTGGACACACCATTGAAGAATGTGTGGTCCTCCATGACCAGATCGAGCGGTTGATCAGAGAAGGTCGCCTCGACCACCACATCCGACCAAGTTACCAGCCACATCGGGGCCTCAGTGAGACCCCATAACTCGATGACACAACAGATGACCGTAACCCAAAAAGTGAGCGGTCCTACTATAGTGCTTGTTTTTGTTAGTGTTTGTTTTTGTGTATTGCTTGTATTTGGTAAAAGAGGCTCTTAGCTCTACTTATGTATTGACAGTACACTTTCAACTATGGAGAGACAATTTTCACCTGCCTATAGTCTATGGTATTTTGGATAATTTTTGGTGCGAATATGATGGCTGATGAACTTATGGTTTAATGATGATTCTCTTGATATTTCTGATCATTTAATCATCATTTTTTATGTCAGTGTTCAGTTGAGTTTTGAAGAGTTTTTCTCTTCTTTATTTCTAGGCGTTACTGTTGCTTAAATGATCATATATTTTATAATGCCTTTTATGTTGGCTGTTTCAAACTGAAGTCTGCAAAGAGGTGAGTGATTGAAGTCAGCATTTATTCAAATCCTTCAGTTGTCACATATAAATATTGGAGAGGGGATTTGTTGATATCTCCATTGTTCAAATACTCTGTTGCCAGTTTTAAAGGGGTTGAGACTGCTTAGTGCAAAGAAAGCAAAATCCTACTCAATATATATTCATGCCGAGATGATTGTGGGCTGCTAACTCATTACAACACAAGGATTGTGTGGAGGACATAACTCTGTGGCTGGGACATCATAGAGACACAAGTCAGTATGTACTTGTAATAGCAATAGGTTTTGTTATTTCCAATTTACTGTAGTACGGATAGTTGGATTTCGGTGTGTGAAATCTTTGGGCATCTATCCGGCGAGTGCCCTGTTGATTAGGTGACATGTTTTGTCACTAAACTGCCTAAACAAATACTTGTGTTTGCGTATATTATTTTAGTCCTTAGTTTGCTACTTAAGTCAGTTGTTATAGTACTTGCAACCTCCTATTGTAAGACCCGAGGTTTCCTAATATAAAATTTATTTTTGGTGCAGCGCACCGGATCAGGAGTTAGTTAGGCCGAGCCACGGAGTCACCGCGAGTAGAAGGTATAATTCAGATTATGAAATTTAATTGGTTAAATGTTCCTTCCTTCTTAAGCATTAGATGTCTTAGTAGAGTCGAGTTCAAATCGTGTGTGCGGATTGAATCGGGGCTCGAATCAGACTCGGATTGAGTCAAGTAGGGGCTAAATGAATAGGAGGGGCATATTGGTCAAATGTAGATGAGGGAGTAGAATCCCTAATCCCCAGCCGCGCGGCTCACTTTTGGAGCCGCACGCAGCCCGAGAGAAGAGAGAGGGAGGAGGGGAAGCCTTGGAGTCGGTGCCGGATTCGTGCCGCCGTCGGAAAGATCGAGATCGCCATCGCTCGTCCTTTCTTCTTCCTTGATCAAGGTGAGTGGAATGAACCTTCTTGTGAAGGGTAGGCGGGTAGCTGACCCAAGCTTTAGGGGTTTTCTCCGATTTCTCATGAGATTTCATCGATCCACCAATGTTCTTCCAAGATTTGGTTTGGATGATATGTATTTTTTGTTCGTATGAATTTATCGTCGTTTTTCTTGATGTTTAGGGCCGACCACATGAAGGAGAAAGGGGGAAGGTCATGCCGAATTTTTTCCCAATTTCCTATAGTGGTCGAAAGCCCTCGGATTAAGTTTTCCTCGCGATTGACGACTCGATTCTTCACAATCAAGGCCGAGAACTTATCCTCCTATCCTGCTTGCTCTTGGCTGAGTATAATTAGCCTTGGGTAGGCTCGGCCGAGTGGTCATTGGGGGAAGAAAAGCTTTTGATGTGTCTTATGCTTACATGTAGGGTACCAAGTCATACTTTTATGTTGTAAATCATTCGCATGATATATGAAAATTGGTAGTGATGGATCGAGATTAGAGCATTATAAGGAAATGTTCTTGATGGTGCATACATGGTAGGATCTTAGTATGACATGTGAATCATGGTAATGGTTCATTTACTTGTAATATCCTCTTGAATGCGCATATATGGATAAGATTATGTATGGTATATGATTTGTAGAATTTCCTTCATCAAATTATTAATGTTAGTACTGAAACTACCGTGATAGATTAAATGTTACCTTGCTGGAATTTATTGATTAAATGCAGAATTTAATCATTTTATTGTTGCAATTATGTGGTTATTCATGGTAGTAGATGTAGGTTAATTTCCTTATAACTTATGGGTTCTGACATGTATGTATTTAGACATTTCGACACTTATGACATGTAGTTCACACTTGAAATGTGGCATATCACGCTAAAGGACTATTAGGAAACTCTAGGGTGCTTGTTAATTAGAGAAACTCGAATGTAGACAAGCTAGGTCTCACACCTAGGGAACAACCAATGAGCAATAGTGTGCAAATGGTAATGCCCGGAGAAAAGGGCTGAGCACGGGTGAATGCCTGGGATTTTAAATAAGGAAACTTTAGGACACTTTGCTTGTGTGATGTAATTGTGATGGTCAGCTGAGAAGCATGGATAGTCGGAATGACTAATGCTTGACTCAGCCAGTGATTTGAGTCTTGAATTGCACCAGCGGGCCCGCTAGGTGTTAGAACCCAGTTGGGTGGGACTAGCTATCCCTAACCCGGTAGGTGTCCGGAGACTAGCAGACCATCCTGGTTGATGGCCCGGTGTTTGCTCTGATTTACTCATGTGTTATGTAGGCCGAACCATCCTAACTCATATTACTGTCATTGTGTGGTAAGGCTGGTTAGAGCCGAACCATTAGTTCATGAGCAGACCCTAGTGGCCGGGTGCTATTATGCTTAGTTGGGCTGTTATGGCTGGTTATATGATTGTATGGTCTATACAGGATGGCTCTTGGGGTCGGTTATCAGTTCAGGACTAGATTAGATCCCTAACTTTATATTTTTCTAACATTATATACATGTGATTATTGGGGATCTATGTGGAGGTTCGGAAGAACCGCTCACTGAGTCCCATGTGGACTCACGATTTATTTCTCTTGTTTTGCAAAGCCCGACCAGTGAGGTGAGGCTTGGAGTCATGGTGCAGCTGGAGGGTAGGCAGTGGCGTTGATCTCGTAGCAACGTCCAGTAGTCGTAGTCGTGATGTCTAGGATTGTTATCTTTACATACATTAGGAGTTGTTTATTTAAAAACATGTATTTTACTTTAACTCGAGCTGTTTTATTTTGTAGTTGATGTTTCACAACTCTTTCTAAAATTGTGAACCTTCTTTAAAAATTAAATAAAAGCTGCATTGTTGTTTTTATTTACATGCTTCCAATTTCTTGTCAGTCAGTGTATGTGGTAGGCTTCAGGGTAGGACATAGACCCCAACCGGTCACACGACCCTAAGTTGGGGCGTGACACCTATGCAATTGTCATTTATAGAAGTTCCCCAAGAGACGTATATTGTCATTTGGTATCAGAGCGGTTGTGCTAACCTCTACCTGTACAAGATCATTGGTGTATCTTTTTTTTAGGTTCAAGATGGAAGGAATGCCAATGGGTAATTCTGTCAATATTCCTCCACTTCTAGTTGGAACAAACTATGCTTATTGGAAGGCTCGGATGAGGGCTTTCATCAAGTCCATTGATGATCATTGCTTGGACTCTATAGAAGAAGGCTATACTCTTCCATTTATTGAAGGGGCTTACAAGAAGCCAAAGAACCAGTATACAGAAGCAGAAGTTATTGCTGCAAACTATGATAAGAAGGCCCCGAATGCCATTTTCAGTATGGTTGATCCCTCTCAATTCAAACTTATCTTCGCCTGTACTCTTCCAAAGCAAGCATGGGAAACTTTAAAAATAAATCATGAAGGATCTGTGACTCTTTGTAAGTCAAAAGTCAAAATTCTCAATACTAGATTTGAGAACCTGAAAATGGGGGAAGACGAAAGCATTCAAGACTTTCATGGACGCATCAAAGATTTGATGAACAATGCTTCCAACCTTGGAGAATCATTCTCTAAAGAAAAGGTTGTAAGAAAAATTCTAAGATCCATGCCTACAAAATTTGACATGAAAGTTGCTGGTATAGGTGAAGTTCATGATCCCTCAACCATTACCTTTGACACCTTGATGGGTAAACTTGAAACATATGAGTTAGAACTGTCCGAGAAATACTCACATAAAGAGAAAAGGAGGAATTTTACTTTCAAAACTATTGAAAATGATAACAAGTCCGAAGATTGTTCTGAAGAAGAGATGGATGTAGCATATGCTCTTATGAAAAAAAAAACAATAGATTTCTAAGGGCTAAGGATAAGCAAAATCAGAATTTGCAGTTCAAACAACAGTATCAACCGCCTAGTTCAACCGGCTCCAAAACAAGTTCTCCCTTTGGTGAAAATAGAAGAAGTCAATCTTCTGCTGATATGTTTGATCTCAAATAGAATTCTAAAGGTGTTCAATGCTTTGAGTGTGAAGGATATGGACATATTAGATCTGAATGTCCAAATGTGCAAAAAAAAGTCAAGAAGTCCTTTATCGCTACCTGGAGTGATGAAGATGAAGTAGATGACACAAAAGAATATGACAAAGAAACTATAGAGCCTTTGTTGCCTGCTTAATTGACACAGTTCAAACTGCCTGTAATTCATACATCGATGATGAACAATACAAGACTCAATGTGCCAACAGTCGTGAAGAAGTCTATCAAGAGATGTTTGATAAATGGGTTTAAGTGACAAAACTCAAGAAGACCCTCAAAAATCAGTACAAACTCGTGGTTGATCAAAAGAAGATACTTGAGGAGGTAGTTGAGACCTACCAAAGTCAGATTGTTGAAAAATCTGATAAAGAATTCAAGTTGATTTATGAACTTGAAAAGGTAAAGAAAGATGCCAGAATGATGAATTCCACTAGTACTCTAAATAAAATTTTAAGTGCAGGAAGATCTCCTTCAAATTATGCTGGACTTGGATACACTCGCTCTAGGCAGTCAAAACTCTAGTCTCAACTGCCCATTCAAATGAAGAACATCCATAAAGGCTCCGCAAGTCACCAAGAGTCCACTATAAAGAAGGGAAGTAGAGTACCCACATGTTACTACTGCAAGTGTAGAGGACACAAAATTACAAATTGTTTCAAGCTTGCCAACAAACTAAGGAGGAAGAAGCATGAAAATCCTCCAAAGCAGAAGGATAAACAAGTCTGGGTAAGGAAAATTGATCTTAATTGCAAAGTTGCTTTTATGTCAAAGATTGTTTCTTCCTTGGATCATGGTATTTTGATAGTGGTTGTTCTCAACATATGACAGGAAATTCAAAAAATTTGAAAAACATCTAGGAACATGAAGGTGCAACTGTAACCTTTGGAGATAGAAGACATGGAAATGTTATATGAGTTGGAACACTCAATGTTCCAGGAATTCCTAGTTTGAAAGATGTCTTGCTGGTGGATGGTCTCAAGGCCAATCTTGTGAGTATTAGTCAATTGTGTGACCAAAATTTAAATGTTCAATTCAACAAAAACAATTGCATGGTCTTTGATAAAGATGGTGATTGTATTATTGAAGGGAGTAGATCTAGAGATAACTGATATAAGATTGCCTATTCCTCAATCTGTGTTTTTGTTTTTTCTTCTGATATAAATATGTGGCACATAAGGTTAAGTCATGTCAATTACAGGGACCTAAAGAAACTTGTTAATGCTGGAGCTGTGAGAGAAATCCCTAAACTTTCAAGAGAACCAAAATTAGTTTGTGATCCTTGTCAAGAAGGAATGCTTTCAAGGCAGTCTCATAAGCAGTTGCAACTGGTGACCACATCAAATCCCCTCTAGAACTTCTTCACTTGGACTTGGTTGGTCCTATGCAAGTTGAAAGCATTGGAGGTAAAAAGTATGTTCTAGTTTGTGTAGACGATTACTCTTGTTTCACTTGGAAAGAATTTCTAAGAGAGAAGTCCAATGTCTTCAACAACTTCAAATCTTTATGCCTAAGACTTCAGAATTAACAAGAACTTCCTATTCTGAAGGTGGTTAAAATAAGAAGTGATCATGGGAGAGAGTTTGAGAACATTTCCTTCTCCGAATTTTGTGATGAAAATGGTATACTTCATGAATTTTCTGCGCCAAAGACTCCTGAACAGAATGGTGTTGTGGAAAGGAAGAACTGTACTATTTAAGAAATGGCTCGAGTCATGCTAAATTCATAAAATATTTATGAAAGATTCTGGGCCGAAGCAGTCAATACAGCCTGCTACATTATAAATAGAGCCTATCTCAGACCAAAAACTACAAAAACACCTTATGAATTATGGAAGGGAAGAAGACCAAATCTTATATATTTTCATATTTTTGGCAGTAGGTGCTATGTGCTAAATGATAGGGAATATCCTGGAAAGATGCAAACCAAAAGTGATGAAGCAATATTCAACAAACAACAAAGCTTACAGAGTTTACAACAAGCGCACTAAAACTATTATGGAGTCACCAAATGTGAAAGTTGACGACTCATAGATCTACCAGACATTGACTGATGATGAGAAAACAGTTGAAACTTTTGATAAGACTGCCTAGGACTCTTCCAAGACAATAAAATAGATAGTTAAAACTATTGATTCAACAGATTCTAAGATTAACACTGATCAAGAAAATGAAAATACAATTGTAAAGTCTGCACGAGCTCTCAAAAATCTTCCTCTAAAGAATGTAATTTGAGATGTGCATGACAGAGTCAATACCAGGAATCAGTCCAAAAATAGTCATCAAGACATGACAATATATTCTTACTACACCTCTACCGTTGAACCCAAAAGCATCAAGGAAACTTTAAAAGATGAATTCTGGATCATAGCTATGCAAGAAGAACTACAGTAGTTTTGTTAGAAATTATGTTTGAGAATCAGTTCCAAGATCTAAAGGTGTCAATGTGATTGGAACCAAATGGGTCTTCAAAAACAAGACTGATGAGCAGGAAACATCACAAGAAACAAGGCCAGACTTGTGTTGGATAAATGGTCACGCTAGAGAGGTGGTGAATAGTGTGTTAACTAAATCTTGCCGCCTAAATCTGGTTTATCGATTTTAATCCTTTTCTTATACGTTAGGCAATTCACAATCTGATGATTAAATACCAAAGCGATAAATAAAGCAGTTAAGCAAATGCAAGCAGAACAAAGCTAACACAAAGGAATTTATAGTGGTTTGGCCAACCGCCTACTACACTACCTAAGACCCGTGCTTAGGATTTCACACACAAATGCACTAGATTAAGGGTGGCTTACAATCGAGGACTTTACACCGAAAAGACCCTACACTCCCTTCGAAGGGACTTCCACACCCGAAAGTATCCACCTTCACACTGAGTGAACTTTCCCACCTTAATTTCTAAGAACAACTTATAATCTACTTTTACACAAGTGGCTTTAGATCTTGAACACCAAGGTTACCACAAATTCACTAAACCTTACACAAGGTCTATTACACAATCAAGTTAATTCAATGAAAAACAAACTAAAAACACTTTAATCACAGGAAGAGAGAAAAGATGACTTATCACAATAGGATCACCTCTTCTTGTTGAGCCTAGCAAACTTGAAGGATCCTCCAATGATGAACACTTGAGATTGAGGGATCAAGGCTAGGTTTTGAGGATTTGATCAAAAGAGAGCTTAGAAGATGCTTAGAACCACTCTTTGAGGCTTAGAGGCATCAGCAACACCTAGGGAGAGAGTTTGGGGTGAGTATTTATAACCCCCCAAACAGATGGCTCATCAACGGGCATATTTCTGCCTGTTGCCGACGCCCGATCGCTTGTTGATCGATCGCCGGTTGACCGATCGAGCGACCGCCGAGCGACCACGGGCATTCTACAACTTTCTGGCAACATTCGGTCGACCTAATTGGCTACTGCCAATTTTTGACCACATTCGGTCAATCGACCGGTTGACCTAACTTGGGTTGAGCTTGTATTTTCTAGCTTTCTTCTTGTGCGCTTTGTTTTCGGGTTCCGGCCTCCAGCGTGCGTAAATTTGGTGAGCTTTCCATGTGTTCTCTAGACTCACTGATGACGTCTTTGGTGCACACATCAAACTTCTATAGGTCGTCGTAAATGTTCGTCATATTGAGACAAATGTTGCGAACTACGAAACTGGCTTCCGCCTTTTATCGAACCTACAACCTTCATGCTTCAACAACTTAGTTAGGTAGACTTGGTTTGCTATCATCAAAATAATCATAAAGAGAGTAGAACACAAAGGAAAAACCCTCGGCCAATAACCTGTTGCTCAAGGCTATAATCAAATTGAAGGTTTGGATTATGATGAAACCTTTGCTCCTGTTGCAAGGTTGGAGTCCATCAGGTTACTTCTTGCCTTATCTTGTTGTATGAAGTTCAAAATATTTCAAATGGATGTTGAACAACCAAAAGGGTTTGAAGATTCTGCTCATTCTGATCATGTGTATAGACTAAAGAAAGTATTATAAGGTCTAAAGCAGGCACCTAGAGCTTGGTATGAAAGACTAACTCAGTTTTTACTCTTGAAAGGTTGCAATAGAGGAAGAGCTGATCAGACCTTATTCACTAAGAAGAAGGAGTCTCATTTGGTACTTGTTTAGATTTTTGTTGATGATATTATTTTTGGTTTAACTTCTGAAATGTTTGTTAAACAATTTGTGGATGATATGAAATCTGAATTTGAGATGAGCATGGTTGGGGAAATGAGCTATTTTCTCCGTCTTCATGTTAAGCAATCTAAAGAAGGAATATTCATTTCTTAGAGTAAGTATGCTAAAAATGTAGTTCACAAGTTTGGACTAGACAGTTCTAAGGCAGTTATGATACTTTATTGTGACAACACAAGTGCAATAAATATTTCAAAGAATCCTGTTATGCATTCTCGTACCAAGAACATTGATATAAAATTTATTTATATCAGAGAGTTGGTTGAAAAAAATGAGTTGCAATAGGAGTACATTGCAACAGAGCAGCAAGTGGCAGATATCTTTACAAAGGCATTAAATGGTTAAAGGTTTGAGCAGTTGAGGTCTACTCTTTGATTATGTGTCATTTGACACATTTCATCTTATGATGAAATAAATGAATAAGTATTCATTGAAAAGAAAAACTGAAAGGGCTTTTTCTTGAAGTCTAACATTTATGCTTTTTGCATCAAATGTCGACGGGAGGTTGATTACACATCTAAAGCCCCCATGTGTGCCCCCTAAAAGTTAGTGGAGTTTTTATTTCACCCTAAAAGTTTTCGGCATTACTTGTCTACCTCTTCCGATCGATTGCTAACCGGCGAGAAATTCTTCTGCATCACTTCCTTGTCCTTTCAACTGCTATTTTCTCTTATTAAAGATGGCCGGAGGTAAGGGAAAGAATGGCTTTGTGAGAAAAGTGTATGTTTCCTCAGCCTAGAAGATGCAATCTCAAAACTCTCCGGGAGAGCCTCAACCATCTGCTGGACCTTCAACCGAGGAAATGCCACCGCCTCCTTCTCCTTCAACTAGTCAAGGACACAAGTTAAGAAAGAAAACTGACAGGAGACCGACTAACCAACCGCTAAGGAGAAGCAGTCGAGGTATGACTCTTAAATCTCCTCAATCCTCTTCTAGGGTTTCTCAAATTGAAGGGGAGTTTGTTTTGGCCGAGGGGGAGTCTTTAAGGGATATCAATTTACTTTTTTATTTTATCTCCTATTGATGTTTCTAGATAAGAAGTCTTGAATGAGTCTTTGGCAGTTTCTTCTCTAGTACACTCTAGTCTTATCTTTGATATAAATATTGTTGTCACTTTCCAGTCAAAATTGGACCATTTGATATATTTACTGATTCTATTTTGAATGGGCAAGAGGTAAAAATAATCTTGAGCAAGAAAGCACTATCAATCTACCATACTGCTCTAAGACTGTCTTAGTTGAAACTGTGGCAGAGACACCTGTTACTGAGAACCTTGAAGCTCCATCTGAAATGGTTACAACCATGACGGAAGCAGTTTAGACTGCTGAAATTGCACCTATTGTCGCTGACTTTCCACGGTCTCCCATTCGTAAGCTAGCTGCTATGGATCTGAATAAAGTCCCAACAAATGAACCTATGATTCATGAGGCTTCTACACCTCAACTGGAAGATGTTCCATCTATTCTTCAAAATACCTCCCCCTCTCCAAAAGGAAAAAGAAAGTCTCATATGAACCTGAGATGAAAAGAAGTTCAAAAAGGAAAATACCAATCAAATCCAACCTGATTTCTAGAGAAACAGTGAACCTAGAAACTAATTCTGATAATGAATTTTTGTCCCAAAGAGCTACTGAGCTGGAAAATCCAAGATAAGAAAGCACAACCTAGAAATGTCAAAAGAGAAGAAAGCCCCTGTAACTGAACAAACAAGGACTCAAACTCCCAAGAAGAAACTCTAAAATTCTGAGAAGAAAACTGAAAAGAAAACTCATGTCAACAAACTCTTTGGAAAGCTCTACAATCTAATTTTTGAGCAGATTATCTCAATTAGGAGCAGGTTTCTCTCTAAATCCACGATGTTTTTAATTTTTCCAAACTTGATATATGGAATTCTAGAGAAACAGGGATTTAAATGCTCCTCTAATGAAGTTCTCAAACCCTTGGTCACATCTCTAAAGATTCATAATAAAATTCTCAAGATGGTTAGTACTCCAAGAAGAAATCTGCTAAGTCCAAGGTCTGAAGTGAAGACTGCACCTGGAACTTCTTCAGCCACCACATCTACTACTGAGAAAAATATTTTTGATGAGTTGTTTTCTACAAGAGAGACTATGGCCAAAGTTCAACAGCAGGTAATCACAATTGAGAAGGAAGTTATAGAGTACTTTACTACAGCTTTTGCAGGACCTGCCTCCCCTTCTTCTGGAAGTTTCACTGATTCATTTGATAGATCAGATTGAACTTTACTCTGTCTTGATTTACTCCTTTGGCTTATTGTGCCAAAAAGGGGGAGAACAAGCATGTTCAACAAATACCCACACTAGAAGGGGGGGGGGTTTGAATAGTGTTGGTAGAGTTTTAATTTCTATTCGATTTCTAACCCGACCAAATTAATTGTGCAACTAAATTATGATGCTTGACAAGTATAAATAGCAAGGTATATCAAATGAGATGCAAACACAAGAAATTAGAGTGGTTTGGCCAACCGTCTACTCCACTACCTTGGCTCAACACCAAGGATTTCTAACCAACACTTTATAGACTGTGTTTCCCTTTTAATACAACCAAGGACTTGTTTCTCAACCCTTTGAGAATGCCTTGAACCTATTCACCTAGGCAAAACACAATTCTACGAAGCAAACCCTAAGTGTTTACACTAGCACACATAGCAAGCTATCAATGAGAGACAATTAAAATGATGAAAAACAACAAAGAATGAGCTAAAAATGAAACCAAAAGTGTGAGCTTCTTTCAAAGCCTTCTAAGTCTCCCACTCTTCAAGATGGTGAGCTCGAAGCGTTGTTGGAGTTGAGACGAGAAGATCGCTTGAGGAAGATGAAGGTATCGGCTAAGCAAGTGAGCTCAAATAGACCTTTGAAGACTTAATTCTCTCTTAGCATTGCACTAATGACCATTAGAAAGCTTTAATAGAGGTTGGTGAGGGGTATTTATAACCCCTCACTCAGTAGTTCACTCCAATGGGCATTTTTCTGCCCGTTGGACGTCGCCCGATCGCTTGTCGGTCGATCGTTGATCGACCGACTAATCGACCGCCCAACGACCGCAGGGCTACTACCTCTTTTCGGCCACATACGATCGACCGACTGGTTGACTCAATTGGCTACTACTAATTTTCTGCCTTGTCCGATCGATCGACAGGTCAGCCGAATTTGGCACTACCAATTTTTGGCCTCGTTCAGTCGACCGAACCTAGGCCGAGGCTATTTTTTTCAGCCATCTTCTTGCACGCTTCGTTTCCGGGTTCCGTTACCAAGTTTTGACTTGGATAACATTACAATTTGGCCTGGGATGAATTCCTAGAGATATATTACATAAAATCTAATCCTAACTCTAGATTTTCTATTTGCTCGTTTTCAAAGCTATTTTTGCCGATTCTTGTTTTTCTTTGAATGAACTTCGCGTGCGTATTGTAACCTCAACCTGAACTCAAAACTTCGCAAATATATTAAATACATATTTGTTATCATCAAAATAGAGATCAAGGCCTAGAGAGAACCCTTGGGCCAACAATCTCCCTCTTTTTGATGATGACAAACAAAACATGAAATTCTATAAAACTCTAACTATTCTAAGTATAACTTGTGAGTCTATTTTGCAACTTGCCATATGCTCCGCCTATCAATATGCATATCATGCTTATAACTCCCCCTATCTATATGCATCATAAAACACATGTGACCCTATTTTTTCTCCCCCTTTTGACATTAATTAAAAAGGACAAGAATTAAGGTACTATTAGTGAGTTTCATCAATAAAACCGAGAAAACCATAAAATCGAGTATCATCTATCACTATAGTCCTTCCTATCAATGTAAGCCTATAGAAGGCAAGCATCGATAAGTCGCAAAGCCCCATTACAAGGCATTATAGAAGTGTGATGATACTACATGAAATGCAATTTTTCAAAAGGCATGTAAATTTTGAAAGTTTAAACACTTGGCAAAGCACAAATCCCTAATTGCATTCTTAAATTTGTAAAACTTTCATCATTTAAGGATTTTGTAAATATATCCGCAAGTTGCTTATCGGTGGATACAAATTCCACAGATATATTTCCCATAGCTACATTATCCCTAAGAAAATGGTGCCTCAGATCAATGTGCTTGGTCCTAGAGTGTAAAATTGGATTTTTTTGTTAAATTAATTGCACTAGTATTATCACAATGTATCAGTATACATGAATATTTATGTCCATAATCTAAAAGAATTTGTTTCATCCAAAGGACTTGTGAACTTTCGGTAGTTGAAAGTGCAACCGAGTTTTGTTTCTTTGAAAACCAAGAAACAAGACTCATCCCTAGGAATTGACAACACCCACTGGTGCTTTTTCTATCTACTTTACACTCGGCAAAATCGGCATTCGAAAAATCAATTAAATCGAAAGATGCATTACATGGATACCATAATCCTAAGTCAATCGTGCCTTTCAAATATCTAAATATGCGTTTGACCGCACTTAAGTGAGATATTTTAGGGGCAAGATTGAAACCTAGCATATGCACAAACACTAAACATGATATCGGATCTACTTACGATTAAATAGATAGGGTACCGATCATACATTGATATCATTTTTCATCTACTTTAACACCATCTTCATCTTTATCAAGCTTAATAGATGTGCTCATTGGTGTAGAAGCTATCTTGGCTTCATTCATCCCAAACCGTTTGATGAGCTCCCTTGTGTATTTGGTTTGATTTATGAAGATCCCTTTGTTGGTTTGCTTGATTTGGAGACCAAGCATGAATGAGAGTTCTCCCATCATGCTCATCTCAAATTCTTCTTGCATGCACTTAGCAAACCACTCACAAAGCAATTCATTAGTAGCACAAAATATTATATCATCAACATAAATTTTCACAAGTAAAATATCATTTTCATTATTTTTTATAAAAATAAAAATATCGACTTTTCCAATGCTAAAGCCTTGATTAATCAAAAATATGGAAAGCCTTCCATACCATGCCGTAGGGGCTTGTTTTAAACCATACAGAGCCTTTTTAAGTTTTAAAACATGATTTGGAAACTCAAAACTTTCAAATCCGGGGGGTTGTTCAACATAAACTTCTTCATCGATAAAACCATTTAAAAAGACACTTTTAACATCCATTTGAAAAAGTTTAAAACCTTTAAAACTTGCATAAGCCAAAAGCATGCGAATTACCTCTAATCTAGCTACGGGAGCATAAGTTTCATTATAATCTATTCCTCCTTCTTGATTATACCCTTGGGCCACTAACCTAGCTTTGTTTCCAATGACTAAACCTCTTTCATCTAACTTGTTTCTAAATACCCATTTAGTCCCAATTATGGTTTGTCCGCTAGATCTAGGTACTAAGTCCCAAACTTCATTCCTAACAAATTGATTAAGTTTCTCTTGCATAGTAATTACCCAAGTTTCATCTTCTATTGTTTTCTTAATGTTTTTTGGCTCTACTTGAGATATGAATGCTACATATTGACATATATTCTTAAGTTTAGAGCGCGTTACCACTCCTGTTGATGGTTCTCTTTGGGGAGAGGTGGTAGAGCTTCCTCTTCTTCTTCTTCATCTTGAGGTAGAGTTGAGGATGAAGGTTCTTCATGGTGAGTTTCCTCATTGTTTTCATCTTCAACCTCCTTGTCATGAAATGTTAGTTC
Organism: Canna indica; assembly: GCA_034359265.1. NCBI lineage: Eukaryota > Viridiplantae > Streptophyta > Magnoliopsida > Zingiberales > Cannaceae > Canna > Canna indica. Next base: position 45,788,892 of record CP136893.1, read on the forward strand.
CTCAAGTTCATCACCTACATTCACAATCTTAACATTTCTAGAAGAATCATTAGTTTCATCAAAAGTAACATGCATAGATTCTTCAACAATCGTAGTTCTATGATTATAAACTCTATAGGCCTTAGAACTATTAGAGTAACCTAGGAAAATGCCTTCATCGGATTTAGAATCAAATTTTCCTAAATGCTCCTTAGTGTTTAAAATAAAACATTTACATCCAAAAACATGAAAAAATCCTACACTTGGGGATTCTATCATTCCAAAGCTCAAAAGATGTTTTCTTGATTTTAGGTCTTAATAAAACACGATTAAGTACATAACAAGAGGTATTTATGGCTTCAGCCCTTAAACCTTTTCCCAAGGGTTATTTGGGGTCTTCTTCTTTTAGTTTTGTAAAATTAGAAGTTTAGGGGCAGATTCGCGACGAGCACGCTTGGTTCCCCATTTTGGTGCGCGCGCGGAGAGGAGGTGTTCAACGCCATGACGATGATGACTTGAACCCCGGGAAGGTACTAATGGAACCGACAACCTTCAAGATATTTTTGGGCAGCGCCTTGGCGAGTCGGAGTTGCCTATAACCCTAGGATGATGGCCTTGGTTCCCCCAGTGGCTCGGGTGGAACCCTTAGAACATCCATAATCATCCTTATTTACTTTATTTATTGCTTTTGCTTCAATTGTTGATAGCTTAGACAATTTTAATTGTATGAAGAAACCCTCCAATAATATTGAGTCCGAATGGCTAATATATTAAGAATATTGGTCACACCTTCCATCGTTATGAGGTAGAAATGTGTCTATTGTCACAACGGGTTTGTTGTGCAAACACAAGGCATTTTGTGCTAATAAACACATTGCATCTGATATGGCACACACCCTTGTGTCTCTACTACTAGTTTGAATGTGACTTACTTTGATGAGCAAACTCAAGGGTGGTTGTTTTCTTGCTAGGGTAAACGAACGATGGGTCTAACTCAACTAGGGCTCCTTGGTTTGTTGTGCAAACACAAGGCCATGGTAACCCTAGAGGCAAAAGCTTGATGGAAATTGTATAATGATGTGATCGGTAAAGAGTTACCTACCCATGGACCTATTAGGGTTTGTCGTGTTGAATGCGAGACCAGAGTAGGAGAAGTGGGGTTCCATCTTCCCCTAAGGAAGTCTACGAACGAGGGCTTCCCGCTTCCCAATAGGAGGGTCATTTGGGGACCGTGAAAATTAGTGGGAGCCATGATTAATCAAAAGACCTTAATAATCATGCATATAACATATCTGCTCATTTATGTCTTTTCTTTTCATTGTAGCATATTCAACATGTCATCTACACTATCAGTGTGAAGCATACTTTATGCAAATAAACTCATTGGACCGAACTATGTCGATTGGTTGCGAAACCTGAGGATTCTCCTCACCCAGGAGAGACTTTCCTATATTCTTGATAACAGGCCACCGGATGCCCCTTCCCAAAGGGCTACTGAGGAAGTGAGAGTCACTTACAAGAAGTGGCAAGATGACAGGACTACTGTTCAGTGCATTATGCTCGCCTCTATGTCCTATGTGTTGCAGCGGCAACATGAAAAGATGGATTCAGGGGCCATCCTCTCTCACCTCAAGGAGTTGTACGGTGAAGAGAGTCGGACTGCTAGGTTTGAGCTATCAAAACCACTTTTTCAGGCCAAGATGACGGCAGGGACCCTTGTTGAAACTCATGTTCTCAAACTAATCGATTTGATCGAGAGGTTAGAGAAATTGGGCGTAAACATCGATATGGGGCTAAGTCATGACTTAATACTCCAATCCCTTCTAGGGTCATTTTCACAGTTTATCATTAACTACCACATGAACAAGCTAGATGCCTCACTTTTCGAGCACCTTAATATGCTGAAGACTGCTGAGTTCCACCTTCCGAAGGAAAAGGACAAAGTCTTGTTAGTGGGTAATGCCCCTAAAAGGGCAAGGACTATGTTAAGAACAAAGCGAAAAACAAAGATGTGAAACCCAAAAAGGATATCAAGAATAAAGGGAAGAAGTCTCCTAAGGGCTCCTGTTTCCATTGTGGAAAAGATGGCCACTAGAAGCGCAACTACAATGAGTATATTACGGAAGTAAAGCAAAAGAGGGCTTATGAAGCCCCCTCCGAAGGTGCGTTTGTTATTGAAATAAATCTTTCATTACAAAATTCTACTACATGGGTATTGGATACCTGTTGTGGTGCTCACATTTGCAATTCGTTGAAGGGGTTAAGAATAAGTAGAAATCTAAACAAAGGTGACTACAACCTTCGGGTAGGCAATGGCGCAAGAGTTGCAGCTTTAGCCATAGGAACCTATTGTTTGTATCTTCCATCAGGCAAAACCATTGAATTGAGCAATTGTTATTACATTCCAGTTCTAATAAAGAACATTATTTCTGTTACTTTGTTGCTAAAACAAGGCTGTGAAATATCTTCAAAAGGCAATTGTTGCCACATATATCATTTTGATGAATTATATGGAATTGAACACATTTCAAATGATTCGATGGTCTTAGATGAAACTGATAATATTTTTCATATCGAACAAACGCACAAGAGGAAATGAGATAATCTGAACTTCACCTATCTTTGGCACATGAGATTGGGTCATATATATTAATGAGAATTAGATCAATAAGTTGTACAAAGACGGGTTGTTTGACCTATTAGATTTTGAATCGATGCCAACTTGTGAATCCCGTCTCAAAGGAAAAATGACAAAGTCCCCCTTCACTCGGCGTAGTGAAAGGGATACTGAGTTCTTAGAGCTGGTCCACACAGATGTTTGCGGACCAATGACAACTCAAGCCAGAGATGGGTATTCATACTTCATCACGTTTACAGATGATAGATGAAGGTATGGATATGTCTACCTGTTGATACATAAGTCTGATACTTTTGAAAAGTTCAAAGAGTATAAGGCTGAGGTTGAGAAACAAGTAGGGAAAAGTATTAAAACCCATCGATCAGATCGGGGTGGTGAGTACTTATCCATTGAGTTTCTAAATTATCTAAAAGACAACGAGATTGTCTCCGAATGGACCCTCCAAGCACACCACAATATAATGGTGTATCTGAAAGGATGAATCGCACATTGTTAGACATGATGCGGTCCATGCTTTGCTTTACTGATCTCCCGAGTTCCTTTCGGGGATATGCACTTGAAATGACTATCTACCTTTTGAATAGGGCTCCCACAAAGTCTGTCTCTGGTACACTATATGAGATATGGAGTGGCAAGAAACCAAGTCTGAGGCATCTCAAGATTTGGGGTTGCCCCGCGTATGTCAAGAAATTAGAGTTAGATAAGCTTTATGCTAAATCAACCAGGTGCAGGTTTATGGGGTATCCTAAAGAGAGTTTAGGGTATTATTTATACTCGCCAGCTGAACAAAAGGTGTTTGTTAGTAGGCATGCTACTTTCTTAGGAAATGAGTTTATCAAGGAAAGTAGGAGCGGGAGAGATGTTGAGCTTGATGAAGTTCAACAACCACAAGCAAATTCGCAACCACCCGTGGAAAGTCCACAAGAAGAACCAATCGTAGAAACACTATCTCTCACCACTCTTCGAAGATTAGGGAGATTGCGTAGACAACCTGAAAGATTTTTCATGGCCATTGAGAATGAATAGGAATTTGTTGATCCGCAATCCTATGATCAAGCAATCAAGGATGTTTATTGCAAACAATGGTAGGAAGCAATGCAATCCGAAATGGACTCCATGTTCACAAACAAAGTCTGGACTTTGGTTGACTTACCCGTAGGAGTTACTCGTATAGGGTGTAAGTGGATCTTTAAAAGAAAGATTGGAGCTAACGGCCAGGTGGAGACCTATAAGGCCAGGCTGGTAGCAAAAGGTTTCACTCAAATGCAAGGTCTTGATTATGATGAAACTTTTTCTCTTGTAGCCATGCTCAAGTCCATTGGGATAATGCTAGCCATTGCTGCATATCATGACTACGAGATCTGGCAGATGGATGTCAAGACTGCATTACTCAATGGTGAACTTGAGGAAGAGGTCTATATGATCCAGTCGAAAGGATTCGTGTCTCCGATAGGACCGAAGATGGTATGTAAATTGCAAAGGTCCATTTATGGACTTAAGCAAGCCTCGAGGAGTTGGAACATCTGTTTTGATGAGATAGTCAAAGGGTTTGGCTTCATCAAAAATGTAGACGAACTTTGTGTCTATAAAAAGGTGAGTGGGAGTACCGTTGTGTTTATTATGTTGTATGTGGATGACATACTGCTCAAGGGGAATGATGTTCCTCTACTCCAGTCAGTGAAAGCATGGTTATCCAAAAACTTCTCCATGAAAGACTTGAGTGAAACATCCTACGTACTCGGCATTAAGATCTATAGGGATAGATCTAGAAGGATGCTTGGTTTGTCATAGTCTCGGTATATTGATACCGTGCTAAAAAGGTTTAGCATGGAAGGCAGTAAAAGAGGTTACTTGCCTAGGAGTCATGGCATCACTCTTTCCAAGAAGATGTCTCCTAAGACACCTGAGGAGAGAAGAAGGATGAGCGAGATCCCTTATGCTTCGGCAGCAGGATCCATCATGTATGCTATGCTCGGCCTGATGTCTCTTATGCCCTAGGAGTAACAGCAGATTTCAGGTGGATCCTGGAGAGGAACATTGGAAAGCCGTAAAGAACATTCTTAAGTAATTGAGAAGTACTAAAGATGTTCTCCTAATTTATGGTGGGTCAGATTTTAAACTGGAGGGCTACATAGATTCTAGCTTCCATTCAGACCTAGATGATAGTAAATCCATTTTTGGGTATGTATTTACTTTGAATGGTGGCGCAATATGCTGGAAAAGTTTCAAGCAATGAACTATGGCCGACTTGGTGACAAAAGCTGAGTACATCGCTGCAAGCGAAGCTGCAAAGGAAGGAGTGTGGATAAAGAAATTTATCTTTGAGTTGGGAGTTGTTCCTGAGGTTGCCGGTCCGATCCCCGTTTATTGTGATAACACTACGGCTGTTGCTCAAGCAAAGGAACCTAGATCCCAACACAAATCAAAACACATCCTAAGGTGGCATCACCTGATGAGAGAGATTGTTGAACATGGTGATATAAATGTCGAACGTGTCGACACGAAAGAAAATATTGTAGATCCATTCACAAAGTCATTACCACCATAGCAGTTCGATCGCCACTTACGTTGTATGGGTATTAAATACCACAATGATTGGCTACAAGTGCAAGTGGGAGATTGAAAGAAATAGTGCCCTTGAGCCAATCACATGTTGATGTGTAGACAACTATTTTTGGTTAATGAATAATATAAGGCAACTTTTCATCATATGCTGCATCTATATTTGTATATATTAGATTGTGATGAACACCATGAACCCGGGCAATTTTTACAAGGCCATGATGAGATCATGCCAGTGACACTTGGATTCCAGATGCTGCTGTTATAAATGTTCCCAGTCGTAGAATCACCAATTAGGGGATTGATGATTCCGGATATACTGGTGCACTTGGTACATGCCGTACACGTTAAGGGGTAGCTAATCTCACAGTTACCTATGTGAAGGCGAAATGGCGACACTAGAGGGGGGGTGAATAGTATGTTTACTAATTCGATTAGCCTAAATTCCAATTTAATCATTTTCTTGATTAATTAGGTGAATTTCAATTATGCGATTTAAATGCGGAAGTAATAATAAACAATTAAGCACAAATCAAGATCAATGCAAACACAAGTGATATATAGTGGTTCGGCCCCAATGCCTACTCCACTACCTAAGCACCCCGCTTAGGATTTCCAAACTAATTTTACTAGATTAATTTGAGTCTCTCTTACAACGAGGATTTCGACTCGAAGATTCGCACTCTCGACCTAAGGCACTTCCACACCCGGAAGTCTCCACCTTCTTATCGCGAGCACTCTTCCACCTCTACCATAAGGGACAACTTAACTAATCCAAATAAAACTTAGTTTACACAGGTGGCTTTACTCCTTCACAACAAGGAAACCACTTTCCACACAGAAGACCCACCTGGTCTTCTACAGACGCAAATACAAGAGTTGAAAGATAGAATAAACAAAAACTTATTACAAGAAGAGGAATTAAATTCTTATCACTATTGGATGCCTCTTCTTCACGCACCTAATCAGCTTGATCAACCCTTTGAAGTATAACACTTTTGGCAGCAAGGGATCAAGACTTAGCAGACGAACACTTGGCGCTTTGAAGATTTGGAAGATGCAATTTGATCACTCTTTTGAACCTTTTATCATCAAAGATCTGAGGTAGAAAAAAATTAGTAAAAAGATTAGAAGGGAGTATATATAGGTCTGGCTGAAACAGGGCATCAACGGGATTATTTTCGACCGTTACAGACGCCCGATCGATGGTCTGGTCGAAACATCGGTCGACCGGCCATTCGACCGCTGGCTCACTGTAATGTTTTTCCTCTGATCGGTCGACCGACGGGTTGATCACTCGATGAAAAAATGACTACTTCATACCCGGTCGACTAGTCGGTTGATCGAAGCCAACTTTTATAAGCATTCGGTCGATCGACGGGTCAACCGATTATCACGAGATTTGGCGCGATCGACCAATCGGTCGACCGACTCTGTGAAGCCGCTCGTGCTAAGTCATCCGTTCGACCGATGAACTTTATGCCAATTTTTGGCATCAGTCGGTCGACCGACGTAGCGATAGCCATATGATTTCACCAACTTCAGTTGACTGAATGTCTATTGTCATTTTTTGGCGACATTCAATCGACCGATCGATCGATCGAATTGGCTGCTGCCAATGCTTTTTGATGCACACATTGACCTATTTTGAGGATTGATCAAGATACGATAGACTTGACGAATCTTTCATCGATCCTACAATTTTCATGCTTAAACACTTGTTAAATGGGTTTGTTATCATCAAAATAATTATGAGGACATATAACATGAAGGAAGAGCCCTTCAGCTAACAATCTCCCCCTTTTTGATGATGACAAAGCAATGACGATTAATATTAAGATACAAGGAAGCATTAAGGAAATAAAGCAATGTTAATCAATTTAAGCTCCCCCTATCTATATGCATGTATCTTCTAAATTCTCTTTTATCATTTTGTGTGATACTTTGTCATGAATGTATTTAACTTTACTACTTCCCTTATCAATATATTTACTCCCCCTATCGATAAGCATATATCCATGTACTCTCCCCCTTTTGTCATCCATAAAAAAAAACAAATATAGCAAGCATAGCGAAGATGAACATTACTAATCAACACGAGGTTAACTAAACACATGTTCATAAAGATGAAAGTGTTAATACATCACATAGTTAATCAAAGACATGTTCATAGGATGAAAAATACCAATACATCCAATACATTAGTCATCACTAATGTCAATATATCAATACATCAAGGAGGATTATTCGTCTTCAGGTGGTGGATGAGGTGGTAGATGCGACTGATAATACTGCCACATCTCATCCACTCTCCCATACATTTCATCAACTCGACGACCGTACTCAACTATTTGCTGACCATACTGGTCAACACGTTGACCATACTCGTTGATGCGACGACCATGTTCACCGATCATGGTCCCAAACTCGTCCATCTGACAGTCGATCGCTTGCATGTGAGCTGATGATGTTCTATTCCATTCCATCTGATTAATCTGAAACTAAGCAAAAAGATGCTCCAGATCGCTTTGACTCACACGAGAGGGGCCGGATGATGATCCTCCAGCAGCTTCACCTTCCTCCATCTCTATCTCATCCTCAGCTTGTTCCACGGGATCTCCTCGGGTTCTTTTGCCGCGCTGATGTTCAAGAATCTTCATGCAGCTAAGGGAGGAAGAATCTATGGGTTTAGGAATAGGCTCTATCTCAAACCTAGATCTATTAACCCCAGCCTTATATATGAAATGAGAGATCATTGAGGTCAGGGACATCTATAGGGATACTAGACATGGCACAGAAAAGTACCCTAGAACTCATGGTGGTGACCTCATCGTAGTGTCCTGCTCTAGGAAGAATATTATGTGCAATGATGAGGTGCACAATCCTAGCAATGGGTGAAAGCTTGATGCTTTGGGTAGGGATCACTCCCTCATAATCTTCAGGGCATATAGCAGATACAATTTCATGAGGAGGATGCTCCTCATGAAAACGGTGGGTGGACATCTTATAAATTCGTGCTCCTAATAGAGGGAACCCAAAAGCATCTCTAATGAGGGATTTGGTTATGACTATGGATTTTCCTAAAATTTCAGATCGTAGAGCTAAGTCATCACCAAGTCTTGCCTTTTCTATTACTAGGTTAGAGAAGAAGGCTTTCACTGGGATGGGGCATGCCGGTACTTGTTTTCCTAAGAACTCTACCCATCCCAAGCTAGCAAGTTTCCCTCAGATATCAAATCGTTCTAAGTCATCTACAATAACATGCCGTGTTTGCAGGATGGCTCTTTCTACAAACTTAGAGGCTTGTTTCTTTCCTAATTGGGTCAGAAGATTATCAAGTAAGGATGGGAGTTTGGTTTTAGGTGCCATGCTGCAAGACAATTTTGAAAATGATATAGATAATTATTTTTAAATGAAAGATGCATGCTCTTAGCTCAAGTGAAAGAAAGCTAAAAATGTTTTGAAGATTGACATGAATCCATGAAAAAAAATTTCTCATTAAATCTCAAGATGAATGAAAACAAAATAAATAAAATAAAAAATGATTAGACAAGATGATCCACAAATAAAGAGATCAAAATAAAATGCTTTGACTAGAGAAAAATAGAAAGCATTTTTGTTTTTGACCAAAATAGAAGACATAAGTTTAAATTTGAGAAAACACTCATGAAAGAAAACAAGAAAATTCTTGGCTAATGATTTTTGATCAAAATAAAATTCTATCAAAGAGCAAATGACAAATCATTTGAAGAAGGCATGAAATATTTGTTTTTTGTTGAAAGAAGACTTGTTTTTGGAGAGAACATGCTAAACAAAAGTTATCATTCATGTAAGATAAGCATGAATCATATTTTTGTGTATGAGACAAGGTACATTGAGAGTAAAAGATGAGAAAAATGATGTTTTTGACTATAATTTCATGAGTGATGGAAAGGAAAGATTTTTACCTTGAAAAGGGAGTCTTGGAGAGGAGGTAGAACCCTAGAAGAAGAAAAGAGATTACTTAGGATGGGGTAGCCGGTCGAATGGGCAAGGAAGCCCTAGTTTTGGGCTTAAATAAATGGATTGAACGGCTAGGATTTGATCTGGGCGAGAAATCGGGTGATCTGGGCAATTATTCACCCGCCGGTCGATTGGGCGGTCGAATGCCTATCGACCGCTCGATCTGCCCTGGTTTTTACCCCTTAACAAAAATTATTTTTCGAGAGGGTGTGATCATCCAATTTTTGTGAAATTATTTTTACACAAATTATACCCTATGAGGGTTCGAAAAAATCAAGAATCACTCAAAAAGGATATTCCTACAATTTTCTAAAAATTCTACAAGATTAGTGGCATTTTTGTAAATATGAGTTGTTTATCCACCGATTACAGATTTTGCTCAAATTTCCTAGATATCAAGATATGATCATTTAACACTTGTTTATCAAGTTTGGAGTGAAATTAATATCGTTTAGTCAAGTTATGAGCTTAGCACGATTTTAATCAAAATATGCTTGAAACCATGAAAGTGCTAAGAATCAAACTTGACTATCTACTCATGTTTTCTCTAACTTAGACACTTGGACATCTAACATGAGTGAATTCAAACATGTTTGTGAAAATTTAAACCCAAAAGGAGATTTCTAAGTCAAATTGTTAACTTAGGTCAATTATTTCCAATTTGAGTCTCATGAACTAATCTAGTGATCACATTGTTCATTTAGTTATGAGTCTTCATGTGATACCAAGTGTAACAACCTAGACCCATGTGATATATCCATTCAAGACATGTTTGCCAACTATAGAAAATGAGTTCTCTAATGAAGATTCTAACCTAGAGCAAATTTCATCCAATCAATATATGAAATTGCCTAAGTTATCAAATATTAACTTACTCATGAATTTTCATATATTTATCAAGCAAAAGCAATCATGAGCATAGAGACTTCATTAATAATGAATAATCAATTATTATACAAATATTTTTGCAAAATTTGAACTCATACCTCACCCTTGAGAATTTTACAAATTTTTCATTTCTTTTTCAATTTGGCTTTACTAACTTTCCATCACATTTTTGATAACTTGCAAGCAATATTCATTAGTAACATAATGGAAATGTAACTACTAACAAGTTATCGTACTAGATAGCAAAGAGAAAATCAAATATCGACTTCGAAATTTACTTTGCTAAATAGTTTGAAATCCGTTTCAAAATATGTTGACATTAATCCAAAAACGAATATTTAAGAGATCATAAAAATAATATTAATGAAAATATGATCTCCAACCCTTCCTATTGGTTGAAAACCGAAAGGCCACAATGTGCCTACGATTTAAAACCGCAAGGTCGCATGAGCCCATTACAGGCTACATAGGTCTCCGAAGAGACTGGGAAATCAAAATAAAAAATCATTTTAATAAGACTTATCAGGAATGAAACATCTACTAACATTAAGCATGTATCAAAACTCAAACTATGATTTAAGCAAGTGATTATAGGAGATGATACCAAAGATACCTAGATGCCAATTTTCATACCTATGGCATCTTCATGACTTGAAGTTGCAACCAATGATGAATTCTTCATTGATGTCCACGGTCAACTTCAATTCTCCATCTTCCTTTACCCTTGTGCGGTTGCTCCCCCTACAAAAGAGTATGGGACTTTCGGTACCCAAATGGCTTTGGGTCCTTGAGTGTTAGAGGGCTTAGCTACCCAAAGTGTTTTAACTCCACTTGGGTTCATCTTGAATGCACAATCATATATAGCATGCCCATATACACCGCAACAAAATCAATGTTCATTAAATTTCTTCCTTTCATTATGGACATGAGGTTTAATGTTGGAAAGTTTGACATGAGAGAATTGATGGACATGAGCATTCTTAAGTGAAGCATTCTTCTTTTTAACTTGAGGTTTAAGTGTAGAATGCCTAACATGAGAATGATGATGAACATTGGCATTCTTTAAATAAGCATTTTTTGTTCTATTGTTCTTAGGAGATGAGGCATTCTTAAATTCATTTACTTTCTTACTCAAGGAAATGACTTCACTTTCCAAATCATTCATAGATTTTTGAATTGCATGCAATTGGGTTTTCAACATGCTATTTTCATTTTTCAAATTATCATTTTTATACTTCAAGGCATTAAGCTCGGATTCTAAGTTATCATGGCATGGATCAAGTGAGCTAGATTTTAATTTTTAATTTTCTAATTCTAGAGTGTGCACAACTGAACTGAGTCTAGAATTCTCATTCTTAATCCTTTTATTTTCTTTATCCTTTTTCACATGTGAGCAAGGCATACATGATTTTATACTCATCCATTAAATCATCAAAATCATGAGAACTAGATGAGTTAATACTATTATTATTATTAACATGACTAGAAGGGGAGGAGAGTACCTCATCATTATCATTCATGGGGCAAGTCTTTGAGGTAGCTTCATAGTCATTGCAAGAGGACGTTTCGTTTGAATTGGATGATGATATGGAAACATTCAACCTCTTCTTTGCCTTGTTCTTCATGCTAGGGCAATTCTTTTTCATGTGCCCTTTCTCATTGCATAGGTGGCATACCACCTTTTTCTTCTGGCTTTTTGTACTTCTTTGGCTAGAAACACTAAAAGCTTCAAGAACTTCATTAGATATAGGAGCATGACAATTGTCATTGTCTCCTTCATTTAGGGTAATTAGTTCTTCAGTTTTAGCATAATCATAAAGCATATTCAGGGTATTCCAAATATCATATGCAGAAGCACAATGCATGATTTTTTCAAGTACATCATTTCCCAAAGAACAAAATATGCAATTTGTAGCTTTTGCATTTAACTCAAACATATTAATTTGTTCTTGGGTCCATGAATCCATATTTTCTCTAGGTTCAATGTATTTTATCTTTACCATGTTAAACACACCTATACCTTGAGTCTTCAGAAAAATATACATTCTACTATTCCAAAGATCAAAGTTAGACTCATCAAACCTAGGAGGTGAAGACGCTCTACTATCTAGTGCCATTTTAGGATCGAGATACGGTGTAGAAGAGATGGTGAAATCTCAAGCTACGAACTAGCTCTGATACCAATTGAAGGTGAAATGACGACACTAGAGGGGGGTGAATAGTGTATTTACTAATTCGATTAGCCTAAATTACAATTTAATTGTTTTCTTGATTAATTAGGCGAATTTCAATTATGCGATTTAAATGCGGAAGCAATAATAAACAATTAAGCACAAATCAAGATCAATGCAAACACAAGTGATATATAGTGGTTCGGCCCCAATGCCTACTCCGCTACCTAAGCACCCCGCTTAGGATTTCCAAACTAATTTTACTAGATTAATTTGAGTCTCCCTTACAACGAGGATTTCGACTCGAAGATTCGCACTCTCGACCTAAGGCACTTCCACACCCGGAAGTCTCCGCCTTCTTATCGTGAGCACTCTTCCACCTCTACCATAAGGGACAACTTAACTAATCCAAATAAAACTTAGTTTACACAGGTGGCTTTACTCCTTCACAACAAGAAAACCACTTTCCACACAGAAGACCCACCTGGTCTTCTACAGACGCAAATACAAGAGTTGAAAGATAGAATAAACAAAAACTTATTACAAGAAGAGGAATTAAATTCTTATCACTATTGGATGCCTCTTCTTCACGCACCTAATCAGCTTGATCAACCCTTTGAAGTATAACACTTTTGGCAGCAAGGGATCAAGACTTAGCAGACGAACACTTGGCGATTTGAAGATTTGGAATATGCAATTTGATCACTCTTTTGAACCTTTTATCATCAAAGATCCGAGGGAGAAAAAATTTAGTAAAAAGATTAGAAGGGAGTATATATAGGTCTGGCTGAAACAGGGCGTCAACGGGATTATTTTTGACCGTTACAGAGGCTCGATCGATGGTCCGGTCGAAGCATCGGTCGACAGGTCATTCGATCGCTGGCTCACTGTAATGTTTTTCCTCTGATCGGTCGACCGCTCGACGGAAAAATGACTACTTCATACCCGATCGACCAGTTGGTCGACCGAAGCCAGCTTCTATAAGCATTCAGTCGACCGACGGGTCGACCGATTGTCGTGAGATTTGGCGCGGTCGACCGACTTTGTGAAGCCGCTGGTGCTAAGTCATCCGGTCAACTAGTCGGTCGACTGATGAACTTTCTGCCAATTTTTGGCATCAGTCGGTCAACCGACCAGTCGACCGACGCAGCGATAGCCATATGATTTCACCAACTTTGGTCGATCGACTGGTCGACCGAATGGCTACTGCCATTTTTTGGCGACATTCGGTTGACCAATCAGTCGACCGAATTGGCTGCTGCCAATGCTTTTACTCCATTCGGTCGACCGGTCGATCGACCAAAACAGAGCTGGAAATCTTTCTAGCTTGGATTTTTCATTTTGCGCTCGATTTTCGGCTTCATTCTTCAACGTGCTTTAGGATTGAAGGATTGTCCATGCTACCTAACATATTTTTGATGCACACGTTGACCTATTTTGAGGATTGATCAAGATACGATAGACTTGACGAATCTTTCATCGATCCTACAATTTTCATAATTAAGCACTTGTTAAATGGGTTTGTTATCATCAAAATAATTATGAGGAAATATAGCATGAAGGAAGAGCCCTTCAGCTAACACTATGAGCCATCATTAATGCACAAGTGCAAGTGCTCATTAGGGAATGGGTTCACTGAACGGACCTACACGAGGAACACAAAATGGAATCCTTACATGAGTGTCAATAGGATGTTCCTCGGGTGAAGGTAGCTGCAAGCAGTCTTTGGACCTAAGGCTGTCATGATTACGTTGTGAATGACAATGCATTGCTTTGGTTCTATCCCTACGTGGCCCGAGCATCATGTGTCGGGTATTACTGGACTTGGGAAGCATTCATTAAGGTAGGTGAGCAACCAACATGGAATCAGTTACTACTAGTGAGAGGAGATAATGTCATATATGTCCCTGCAAGTATCGACTCGAGAATCTTTGGCCAGAGAAGACATGAAAGTCAGGAAGATGTTTCTGACGTTTCATTATTGAGTCGATATCTTGGCGGGTGGAATACATATGAATTAGTATTAGGGTTTGACACTTCTTCCGTACCCTAGCCGACTTCGGGACATTGTAATTGAGGGACTTAGTTGCACGGTAACTAATTGCCGAAGGGCATTCGATCCCTTGTAGATTGAACCTCACACTATCCGGGTAGTCATGACACGTTGATAGACATCAATCTTGACTTGTCAGTGGAATCTCTCACGACCACACTAATGGGGTTTTATTGGTGGCTTGTACGATTCGAATAGAAGTTGTTGTATCAGATCCGACTCTCCGTTATGCACAACTCATTGCTGGCTTATTATGGGGCCCAATGCATCACAAACAACAAGCTAACCTCGTAATTGACCTTATGAGATAAAGTTTGTATGTGGCCTTATATGTCTACTAGCATGAACATGCTGCAACTCGATCACGGATCTTATTTACGGACATGATAGGAAAGATGTTTCCTATAGGAATGAATACGTGAGGAAGGAGTTCCTCGGTAATCCTAATTTGTAGGGCATCCCTAAATTGTATGGATTGGCACATGATAAATCCTTATCAATAAGAATTTAATTTATAGAGATAAGGTAAAGTTTATATTTAGTTGGATCTAATTAATTTCGATTTAATTATGAATCCATTAAATATAAATAATTATTTTGGTGGCAACCTATGCCCCTTATAAATAGATGGCCTAACCTCCTTCAAGGGGGTTAAGCAAATTAGTTAATGATCTTGGAGAAGAGCAAGGGCTTGGTTCTTGATAGTCTTCTTGAAGAGAGAAGCCCCAAGAACTCCTCCTCATCCCCTTGAAGGGCCGGCCATCAAAAGCTTCCTTCTCCGGTTTTGTGAAGTCGATTGAAGGTCTCTTCCGCTTGAGTGTGTCATCTACTTCATCTTCTTGGAGGAGTCCAAGAAGGACAGCGAGGTATTCCTTCATCTTCCTCCTCATTCTGTGGTTTTATCATCCCCTCTTCCTCCCTTTTGGTGCTCGGTTCTTGGTGGAAGGGCCGACTTCACCTTGGTGTGTTTCGGGGTTGAGATGGCCTCTCCGTTGAGCCACAACGAGTCTCTGTGTTCACTGCCCCCTTGTTGTGAGGCACTTGGTGTAGACTTTCCTTGGAGGACGTACAAGTGTGCATATTGAAATAGGGATAGGAGCAGCCATACAAACCGTAGTATAAGGTAAATCTTCTCCTTCTACTCGTAGATTGAATTCCTTAATGATTGCTAAAGTTTATCGCTGGTTTAAGGATGTTTTGAATATTTAAATCGCTTTTTTTGCTATGCTTCTTCTTCCCATCCCAACATAGGGCTCATCCATAATCATCCTTTCATGCATCTTAACAACTAAGAAAAAGAAAGGAAAAAACATAATCCAAAAACACGCTAATTGGGTTACGTTTCCACCCAAAACGGTCCAAACAACACATGCTGAAAATTTCAGTTTTCGGGGCTGTTCAACCATGAACCCATGGGCTTCTTGAGTTCGAAATCTGTTGAAGACAAGTTTGGACAGTAGGATACCACCCCAATTCATCGCATGAACCATGGAGTCAAAAGAATGACTCAAGAACCCCCGAAAACAAAAACCGGGCAGCATGACGTTTAGGGAGCGAACGGTTCGTAAAAGCAACAATAACATGTAATAAAAATTTTGAAAAATTGCTAAAGGTGGCTCTGATACCACTATTGGGATAGGACATTATCTCCTCTCACTAGGAGTAACCAATTCCATGTTGGTCGCTAAACCAAGGCAATGGGTCATCACTCACAAGGTAACCATGACAATCTCTGGTCTAAGGACTCCTTGCACCTACTATCACCCGAGGAACATCCTATTGACACTTATGTAAGGATTCCATTAAGTGAACTCATTCCCTAATGAGCACATGCACTCGTACATTAATGACAACTCATAGGTAAATGTGAGATCAGCTACCCCTTATCGTATAGGGTATGTACCAAGTGCTCTATGTTATCCGAAATCACTGATCCCCTAATTGGTGATCCTACGACTAGGAACATTTAAAACATGAGCATCTGGATTCCAAGTCTCATTGGCATGAACATATCATGGCCTCGAAATTAGTTGCCCAGGTTTATGTGGTTCATCACAATCTTTATGATTAAAGATGCAACATATTGATGTAAAGGTTGCCTTGTTAAGTTGATTACCCTTGAATAGTCCTTAAACACATCGACATATGATTGGCTCAAGGGTACTATTCCTTTCAAGCCGTAGGAACCTATTGTTTATGTCTGCCTTTTGGCAATACCATTGAATTAAATAATTGTTATTGCGTTCCAGTTTTAATAAAGAATATTATATGTCATTCTGATGAGTTATATGGAACTGGACGCATTTCGAATGGTTTAGTGGTCTTAGATGTAACTAATAATATTTTTCATGTTGAAACGCATAAAAGAAAAAGAGATAATTTGAACCTCACCTATCTTTGGCATTTGAGACTCAGTAAAATTAATGATAATCGGATCAACAAGTTATATAAAGACGGGTTATTTGACCCATTCGATTTTGAATCGATGCCAACTTGTGAATCTTGTCTCAAGGGAAAAATGACCAAGTCCCTCTTCACTAGACATAGTGAGAGGGCCACTGAGTTGTTAGAGTTTGTTCACACAGATGTGTGCGGACCGATGATAACTCAAGCCAGAGGTGGGTATTCCTACTTCATCATGTTTACAGACGATGCATCGAGGCATGGATATGTCTACTTCTTGAGACATAAGTCCGATGCTTTTGAAAGGTTCAAAGAGTATAGGGTTGAGGTTGAGAAACAAGTAGGGAGAAGTATTAAAACCCTTTGATTAGATCGAGGTGGTGAATACTTATCCACTAAGTTCCTAAGTTATCTCAAGGATAATGAGATTGTCTCCGAATGGACCCCTCCTAGCACACCACAGCATAATGGAGTGTCTGAAAGGAGGAATCACACATTGCTAGATATGATGCGGTCCATATTTTGCTTTACTGATCTCCTGATTTCTTTTTGGGGATATGCGCTAGAAACCACTATCTACCTTCTTAATATGTTTCCCGATTTCTTTTTGGGGACATGCGCTTGAGAAATGGAATGACAAGAAACCAAGTCTGAGGTATCTCAAGATTTGGGGTTGTCCTGCGTAGGTAATGAAGTTGGAGTCAGATAAACTTTATGCTAAATCAACCAGGTGCAGGTTTGTGGGATGCCCTAAAAAGAGTTTAGGGTATTACTTATACTCACGAACTGAACAAAAGGTGTTTGTGAGTAAGCATGCCACATTCTTAAAAAAAGAGTTTATCGAGGAAAGTGGGAGTGGAAGAAATGTTGAATTGATGAAGATCAACAACCACAGACCGAATCGCAACAATCGGTGGATAGTCCACAGGTTGAACCAGTCACAAAAACACTACCTCCCAACACTCCTCGTAGATTAGGGAGATTGCGTCGACAACCTGAGAGATTCTTCCTAACTAACAATAAAGTCTCTTAGGGAACTTCTATAAATGACACTTGCAGAGGAAGTTGCAACTGCTATAACAAGTGCCTTAAGTAGCAAAGTAAGAACCAAAATAAAACATATGCAAACACAAAACATGTCAACTAATCTGCGGGGCACTCACCGGACAGATGACCAATCCACTATCAAAAAGTACAACTTCTAGCTCTAGGATTTCACACTCTGAAATCCAACTACTAGTACTACAGTGAATTAGAAATAACAAAACCTATTGCTACTGCATGTACATACCGACTTGCCTCTCTATGACATCCCAGCCACAAAGTTCAGTCCTCCACACAATCCTTGTATTGTAATAAGTTAGCAGCCCACAATCATCTCAGCTTGAAGATATGATGAGTAGGTTGTTGCCTTCTTTGCACTTAGCAATCTCAACTCCTATAAATTGGGAATAGAGTATTGGCACAATGGAGTTATCGACAACAGATCCATTCACAAGTATTTATATGTGAGAACTAAAGGATTTGAATAAATGCTGACTTCAATCACTTTCATCTTCGCAGTAGTTAGTTTGAAATAGTCAACATAAATAGACATCACAAACATATGATCGTTTAACTAAACATTAACGCCCAGAAATAAAAAATAGAAACCACTTCAAAACTCAACTGAATACAAGTCATACACCAGAAATATCAAAAGACTCATCGTTAAACTAGAAGTTCATCAGCCATCATATTCGCACCGAAAACTATCCAGAATACCATAAACTGTAGGTAGTTGAAAATTGTCTCTCCATAGTTGAAACTGCCATCATCTCCAGAAAGCCATATGTATAATGAGTAGTTGAAACTGTCCTAACACAGTTGAGACTGTTAATAAATAAGTAGAGCTTCTCACTTGTTGAGACTGTGCAAAAACTGAGAAATCACAAAAAAACCTCTTTTGCCAAATACAACCAACATACAAAAACAACTCATCCAAAATCTCTTTCACAGTAGTAGATAAGGTGGCTGCATTAGCTCCAGGTGCAGTCTTCACTTCAGACCTTGGACTTAGCAGATTTCTTCTTAGAATACTAACCCTCTTGAGAATTTTATTATGAATCTTTAGAGATGTGCCCAAGGGTTCCAGAACTTCATCAGAGGAGCATTTAGAGAGAATTCCATATATCAAGTTTGGAAAAAATTAAAAACATCTTGGATTTAGAGAGAAGCATGCTCGTAACTAAGATAATCTACTAAAAAATAAGACGGTCAAGATTGAATGGAATTCCATTTGTGATCTTCTATAGAAGCATTACCATTTCCTTACTCACAAAAGTAATGTGTGCAATAGGAATCCAGTAGTTTCTATCAATGAGGAATAAGACTGCATAAAATGTGTTGAAGGAGGAAGATTTGATGTCATGACTGCCAGTCCAATTAAGAAAACCAAGCTCGCAATAGGCGTGCTTAGGGTCGTTGAGCGCGTAGGAGCCCTAGATAGGCACTGAGGCCGATGAGCCATACTTGAATGAGGTGTTGAGTTGAGCATAAGGTGTTTCCGAGGTGGAAGACTGAGTTGTGGTGTTGTAACTCCAAAGTACTTAGGGTAATTCGTCGACCAAGTAGGCCTTGACTTTGTCGAGCTTTTTCTTTAACCCGGTTAGGATTACTTTGTTGGTGCCTTGACTCGACCGAGCCTTTTCCTTAACCCAGTTAGGATTACTTTGTTGGCTGCTTCGGCTAAGCCATTAGTTTGCAGGTGGTCAATAGATGAGAAGAGTTGATTGTTGCCGAGGTCCGAGCAAAACTCTCAGAATTGTCGATCTATGAATTGAGTCCCGTTGTCGCTCACGAGTTCTCGTGGTATTATGAATTTGTAGATGATATTCTTCCAAATGAACTTTTGAACTTTATGTGTTGCATTCATTGTTAGGAGTTCAACCTCTATCCACTTGGTGAAGTAGTCGATTGCTACGACCTAGAACTTGAATTGCGCAGGTGCTAGGGGAAAATGACGTCTATACCCCATTTGTTGAACGACCAACTGATGTTCGAACTGTGTAAGGGTTCAGGGTGTAGTTGAGAAACTTTCGAGAACCTTTGGCACTTGTCGCATTTTTTGACATAAAGGCCGGAATCTATTTTCATAGTCGGCCAAAAATAGCCAGCTAGGAGAATCGTGGCTGCCAGCGACCTTCCTCCTATGTGGTTACTGTAGATGTTGTAATGGACCTCTGCCATTATAGTGGCTATGCGAGGTTGGGCAACACACTTGAGGAATGGTCGGGAGAGCCCTCTTTTGTAGAGCAGGTTATCAAGGAGCGCGTAATAGCTTACCATTCTTCTGACTCTGCCATCTTGGTAATTGTTTAAACCACAATAACAACACTGTCAGCCATATTCACATGATCACAAAGAGTAAAAAAAGATTACATCCAGCAGATCATCCAGAGTATCAAATATACACAACCATAGTCTTAACTATCATAACCAACAACTAGAACAGCAAAAAGTATCGTCACCACAGACAAGTATCACAACAACAGTCAAAGAGCAGTTAAAACAGCTTGCTCTTCCCCTTTTTGGCACAATAAGCCAAAGGAGTAGAAGAAGATAGTGTAAAGTCTAGTCAGAACCTTCAAGTACAACTGGCAGTGTAGAAACAAAACAAACACTACTAGACTCTGATCTAAGACTCATGGACGTCGCTACGAGATATGACACCACCTCCCGCCCACCAATTGTACCATGTCGACAAGCCAAGTGACTGATCATGCTCTGCAATATTAAAGAATAAACTATGAGTCCACTTGGGACTCAGTGAGTGACTCTAGTGAACCTCCACATAAGCCTCGATCATGCATATATATCATATAAGGCAACAAAATGAATGAACATGGAGGTAAAAAACTTCTAATACAGCTATCGACCCCCAATGGGTCAATCTGTACAACTGAATATGATAACCTGCCATCTCTGCCTATCAAGCCTCCGGCATCCGGCCCTTACGCCTACTTATGGAATAATATCTCGGCTAAAGCCGTCCCTACCATATCAGGTGGTATCATACTGGCCATCGGCCACCTCACCTTAAGGTGTAAGCAAACAATCCCGGGTCGTCGACTAGGATGGTCCACTAGTCTTCGAACACCGTCTGGGGTAAGAATAGCTAGTCCCATCCAACTGGGGTCTGGCACCTAGCGGGTCAGCTGGTGCACCTCAAGATCCAATACTGGCTGAGCTGAGCATTGGTCATTCCCGACCTCCACGCTCCTCGGCGGACCATCTCAAACACACCACACAATCAATATCCTAGGGTTTCCATATATACCCTTTGGGCCATTGCCCGTATCTGGCCTTAATCCGGCTATATGATCAACAATTTACCCTTTCAAATTGTGTAAACCTACGAGTTCTAGGTTTCCAAAAGTATACAATAAGTCATAGAAGTGTTATCATCTCCTAGCTAAGTTTCCATATAAGTATGATGAACGTCTAGCGACGCATTACACATTATCTAACCTTCTACACTACCCTGGGTGAGGAATTCCTTGTGTCGACTTGGGAATTCTGCCCATGAACATTTTTGGGCAGCATGTATAATCTCAAGAAAATATTCAAGTATTGTAACATCTACTATATATGGTCACAATATATATATGCATAACAACTTTACACTACCATAGGAATTTAGTACAATAAGAAGTAATTATCTAGCATGGCACGGTAATAATAAATTCAAAAAAAGGTAGGAATTACTAAGCATGGTAAACAATTTCAACATTTCAAAGTTAAATATCTAATGCTAAGGATGGTCATAAGGCTAGCATTCCTACAATTCCAATTCAATCAATCTACTTGCTATATTTGGTGTTCTTCCTACGTATTGTCATTCCTATATGTGTGAATCTCATAATCATGTAAGTTTCCATCTAAAGCTACTCTCTTCTCCCCTCCCTAGTCTTGGCCGAGCCATGAGCAAGAAGAACCTTGCTCGGCCATGGCCCTTAAGGTAGGAAAGGGAAAGGAGACTCTAGCTATACCTTTAATTCTTCGATTTCGAGTATAACTTAGTATCAATGGACTATTTTACCCCTTCCCTTACCCTTGGCCGAACCCTCTTCATGAGGTGTAGGGTTCATTCGGCCACATCAAGAGAGATATAGGGAAGATATGCTTCATGACGCGTGAAACCTACGATTTGAACTACATCAATCATGAAAATGAGATAATCTAAGGGCCTTCTTGCCGTCAAAGGAATTGGGGAAAATTTTGGCATGACCTTTCCCCTTTTCCCATGACTCGGCAGCCCTAACAATTGAAAATCGACGAAGAAACAAGGTACTCCGATAAGAAATCATACAAAACAACGATTACGCGTCGATAAAACAAAGATCCAACGGAAAGATCGTGAGAAACTTGTCCTATCACAACTAGGGGTTAGGCTACCTGCCTCACCCATGCTTCTAACTCTAACCACTCACCTAGATTGCGGAGAATGAAAGATCGGGCGACGATGACTTGAAATTTTCCGGCGACGACGAGAAATCCCGGATCGATCCAAGTCCTCCAAGCTTTCCCTTGCTCTTCTTCCTCTCTCCCCCTAGGCAGCCTTGTGCGACTCAAGGGATGAGTCGCACGGCTGCAAGATGAGGGTTTTAATCCCTCATCTAGCTTTCCAAAGATAGCTCCATGATTTACTTAACTCATACTCGAACCTCGACTAAACCCGAACTCAACTTGCGTTCCGAGTCAACCCATAATATGAATCGATTTAACTTGATTTAAGGAATGAATTCATAAAAGGAAAGTTAATCACCCACATAGATTCCATGAATCATTAGTCGAGTCATACCTTTTCACTCGAGGCAATCCTGAGGTATGAAGTGTGCGGTCTTGGTTAACCTGTCCACTACCACCCAAATGGAATCAAAACCGCCTTTTGACTTACGCAATCCGCCTTTTGATTTTCTCCCACTTCCACTTGGGCACCTCGAGGTTTTGCAGAAGCCCCGCAGGCTTAAGGTGTTCAGCCTTCACCTGCTGGCAGATCAGACATTTGGAGACAAACTTTGCTACCTCTCTTTTCATACCTTTCCACCAGTAATGCTGCCTTAAATCCCGGTACATCTTGGTAGCCCTCGGATTCATCGTGTAAGTGGAACGATGACCCAGTACTAGGACTTGCTTGCGCACCTCAGCTATATCTGGTACTACTATCTGGTCTCTGAACCTCAGTACACCCTTGAGTCCAATCTGAAACCGTTCTCTTCATCGCCTCTTTGCACCAGATCCTTGGTCAACGCACAAAAGGCACGCAGCATATCGACCAGCGTGGACTATACCTGCAGGTGTGCCATCAGGGCACCTAAAGCTGACACTGATAAGGTTGCACCCCCATCTAGACACAAAGCCAACTCTCGAGCTAGAAGCCTCCGCTTAACTTCCAAATAAGCTAAATTGCCCATGGACTTTCTGCTCAGAGCATCTGCTACCACATTCACATTCCTCGGATGATACGTAATGGTGCAATCATAATCCTTTAGGAGCTCCAACCACCTCATCTGCCTGAGGTTCAACTCCTTTTGGGTAAGAAAGTACTGAAGGCTCTTGTGATCTGTGTAGATCTCGCAAGTCTCCCCGTACAGTTGTGTCGCCAAAGCTTCAATGCAAAGATCACTGCCGCTAGCTCTAGGTCGTGCGTCGGATAGTTCTTCTCATGAACTTTCAACTGGCGGGATGCATAAGCGGTGACTCTGCCATACTGCATCAGGACGCAGCCCAGGCCAACCCGAGAGGCATCACAGAAGACTACAAACCCTCCTGAACTGGAAGGTACAGCCAACACGGGTGTAGATGTCAAACATGTCTTGAGCTTCTGAAAGCTCGCCTCGCATTTGTCATCCCAAACGAACCTGAACTTCTTCTGGGTCAACCGAGTCAAAGGGGCTGCAATTCTGGAAAATTTCTCCACAAACTTCCGGTAATACCCAGCCAAACCAAGAAAACTACGGATCTCAGTCACACTAGTCGGCCGTTTCCAGCTCTGCACCACTTCAATCTTGGCAAGGATCTACCCTTATCCCTTCCTTGGACACTACATGGCCCAAGAACCCTATATTTCTCCAACCAAATTCACACTTGGAAAATTTTGCAAACAATTGGTGCTCTGTGAGGGTTTCCAAGACCATTCTCAGGTGCTTAGAGTGCTCTTCATCACTCTTGGAGAAAACCAGAATGTCGTCAATGAAGATGATCACAAAGCTATCCAAGTACTCCTTAAATACCCTATTAATTAGGTCCACGAAGGCAGCAGGTGCATTGGTTAGGCCAAAGGACATCACTAGGAACTCATAGCGACCGTAGTGAGTCCTAAAGGCCCCGGATTCTCAACTGATGGTATCCGGACCTCAGATCTATCTTTGAAAGCCATTGTGCCCCCTACAGCTGGTCAAACAAATCGTCTATCCTCGGCAGTGGGTAGCGATTCTTAACAGTCGCCTTGTTCAGCTGCCTATAGTCTTTGCACATGCGCATCGACCCATCCTTCTTCTTCACGAAGAGAATCGGGGCACCCCAGGGTGACACACTTGGCCGAATGAACCCTAGGTCTAGCATTTCCTGCAATTGCACCTTTAACTCCCTAAGTTCGGTCGGTGCCATCCTATAAGGTGGAATGGAAATTGGTTTCTCCCCGGGCTGCAAGTCAATACAAAAATCAACTTCCCTTCTGGGCTGCAATCTCGGCAATTGCTTGGGAAACACATCAGGGAATTCACAGACCACTGGGGTTCCGCTGACATTCCTTGCCTCACCCCTTCCTCCTTGACCATAGATACGAAGGCCAAGAAAGATTGGCAGCCACCCCGAAGCAACTTATGAGCCTTTACGGCAGAGATGACCCCTATCAGCTTGCTACCTCCCTCCCCTTGGAAGGTGAACTGGCCAGCCCAGGCTTATTAAACATCACTGCTTTGGCTCTGTAGTCCAATATTGCAAAGTGCTTTGCTAGTCAGTCCATGCCAAGGATGACATCAAGCTCAAGAGTGGGTAGGAGTGTCAAATCTGCACTCAACACATGGCCGCAGATGAGCACTTCACAGCCTTGATATATTGAATTTGCTAAGCTTGCATCACCCGTAGGCGTTGATACCATCAATGGCCCATCGAGCATAGAGGGTGCCATTGGCAACTTTGTAGCAAATATGACAGACACAAATGAGTGCGTGGCACCCAAATCAAATAAAACATATGCAGCAGACGAACATACTAAAATAGTACCTGTCACCACTGCTTTGGATGCCTCTGCCCCATCACAATTCATGGCATATACCCACTTAGGTGGCCTCTCTGAATGACTCGTCTGCGGCCCCTTATGTTGCGCCTGTCCCCTCTGAGCTACTGACCCTACTGACATAGGTTCCTTCCCCCTAGACTGCTCAGGCTTCTGACCAGCTCCCTCAGGACAGTCCTTTCTGAAGTGTCCGACTCGGCCGCACTTGAAGCAAGCGTTAGTGCAGCTAAGGTAGGACCCCAGTGTCTCCGACTGCAGTTGCCACACTACGACACCTCAGATCTCTAAGAACCACCTCCTGACACTATCGACCTCACTAACCTGGTCCCTGGGCCCCCATGACCCCGGTTGCCATTCTGCCCCCGGCTTTGCTACTAATCTGCTGTAGTCATTGCCCCCTCAGAGTGCCAAGGCTGACTACCAGAACCCTGCGACCAAAAATTCTTCTTAGCTTGCCCGTCATTTCTCTCAAATAGCACCAAGGCTTCTTTCCACAGGGCTTCATCCACTACCTGAGCCAGAGTAGAATCCTTAGTGTAGTGGATAAGCCTGCCAATCTGTGGTCTCAATCCTACCATGAACCTCTTGACCCTGGCGGTCTCAGACGCCACTAGGGTTGGATGGTACTTGGAGAGATGGGTGAACTCCATCTCATACTCTGATACTGTCATGCCTCTAGCCTGGCGCAGCATCTCAAAATCACGGGCGCGCTTGTCGCGAACACTCATGGGTAGGTACTACTCTTCCATAGCCGCTCAAAATTCCTCCCACGTGGGAGGTGGTGCGCCAGCTGCACTGCGGGCCTTCCAGGTGTGCAGCCAGACCTTTGCCGGTCCCCTCATCTGAAGACCGACCATACACGCAACTGCCTCTGATGAACACCCCAGCTCCATGCATTGCTTGTAGCAATCCCCGAAGAATTCTATTACTTCCACCTGACGATCTGTTCCGATGAACTCCTGTGGCTTCAATGTGACAAAATTTGCGTATGTTGGGGCCCCTGGGGTTCTGACCACCGGTGCTATCATCTTTGCCGCTTCTGGTACCACTGAAACTACGGGCACAGGTTGTGGTGAACGCTGCTGAGACTGATGCTGCTGCTGCTGCATCTGCTGCTGCATTTGCTATCTTAGTTCCTGCTCCTTAAGGAGCGCCTCAGTCAACTGATTCACCTGAGTCTGTATAACTTGGTATCAATGGACTATTTTACCCTCTTCATGAGGTGTAGGGTTCATTCGGCCACATCAAGAGAGATCTAGGGAAGATATGCTTCATGACGCGTGAAACCTATGATTTGAACTACATCAATCATGAACATGAGATCATCTAAGGGCCTTCTTGCCATCAAGGGAATTGAGGAAAATTTTGGCATGACCTTTCCCCTTTTCCCATGACTCGGCAGCCCTAACAATTGAAAATCGACAAAGAAACAAGGTACTCCGACAAGAAATCATACAAGACAGCGATTACACG
Organism: Canna indica; assembly: GCA_034359265.1. Lineage (NCBI taxonomy): Eukaryota > Viridiplantae > Streptophyta > Magnoliopsida > Zingiberales > Cannaceae > Canna > Canna indica. Next base: position 45,815,342 of record CP136893.1, read on the forward strand.
TCGATAAAACCAAGATCCGACGGAAAGATCGCGAGAAACTCGTCCTATCACAACTAGGGGTTAGGCTACCCGCCTCACCCATGCTTCTAACTCTAACCACTCACCTAAATTGCGGAGAACGAAAGATCGGGCTACGACGACTTGAAATTTTCCGGCGACGACGCGAAATTCCGGATCGATCCAAGTCCTCCAAGTTTTCCCTTGCTCTTCTTCCTCAATCCCCCTAGGCAGCCTTGTGTGACTCGAGGGATGAGTCACACGGCTGCAAGATGAGGGTTTTAATCCCTCATCTAGCTTTCCGAAGATAGCTCCATGACTCACTTAACTCATACTCGAACCTTGACTAAACCAGAACTCAACTTGGGTTCTGACTCAACCCATAATATGAATCGATTTAACTTGATTTAAGGAATGAATTCATAAAAGGAAAGTTAATCACCCACATAGATTCCTTGAATCATTAGTCGAGTCATACCTTTTCACTCGAGGCGATCCTAAGGCTCGACTCGACTACCCTCGGGTCTGGTGCGCTACACCAAAATAGATTTTTATATTAGGAAAAAAAATTTCGGGTCTTACAACACCATACCCACTGAGAGCTAGGCTGGGCTTACACTAGGCAGGGAGTCATTAAAAACTTTCCATGGAAAAAAAGTAGTGGGAAAAAACTGCCAAGTAAGGAAACGAGCACCCTAGCCTTGTCGTAATTTACAGGGGAATTCTTAGTTGTAATAGGCCCGCAGGGAGGCCGCGTTCCAAGATCATGGGAGTTCTCGCCCAAAAAGTTCCTTGGCCTAACATGTTGAGTGAATACCGACACTAGAAGGGGGGGTTGAATAGTGTGTATCTACTTTTATGATTAATTTAATTCTTTTCGATTTTAATCAACTCAACTACCCGATTCAAGTTACTTGATTCTTGGTGCGACTAGATGCAATCACAATTATATTAAGCACAAGTGAAAATCAAATTTAGGAACCAAGATAGCAATGCAAACATGAAATATATAGTGGTTCGGCCAACACCGCCTACTCCACTACCTTGGCTCCTCACCAAGGATTTCTAACCTTAACACTTTATAGATTGATAGTTTTTCTATGAATACAATGAGGACTTATCCCTCAATCCTAGAGGCGAGCCTCAACACCTATTCTCTAGCAAAAACAACATTCTACAAGACACCAAGGTGCTTACACACACACCTTGCAAGCTACCCTAAAAATTGATACAAAGAAAGATGAAAACAATATAAATGGAGCTTAAATGTAAAACAATACTTGTTGTAGCTCCAAAGCGTCTCATCCGAGCACTTCAAGGCTTCGAGTATGGATTTCTCGGTGAAGACCAAGCTTGATGAAGTGACGAGGGATTGAGAGTGTGGAAACGAAGATAAGGACTATAAATAAACTCCTTTAGGCTTGTAATCTCTAAGGATATGCTCAATGAAGTTCTCGATAGCTGGGGAGGAGGTTTATGAGTGGTATTTATAACCTCTCACTCAGCTAGGGCACCCAACGGGCATTTTTTTGCCCATTGGCGACGCCCGATCGCTTGCCGGTCAATCGTTGGTCGATCGATCGATCGACCACTGAGCTACCGAAGGCGTTCTACTGCTTTCGGGCCACATTCGGTCGATCGGCTGGTCAACCGAATTGGCTACTGCCAATTCTCTACTTTGTTCGGTCGACCTACCGATTGATCGAAGTGGCTACTGCCAATTTTTGGCTTTATTCGGTCGACCGACCGGTCGACCGAACGTGGGCTGAGGCTTATTTTTCGAGTCTTCTGCTTGCGCGCTTCATTTCTGGGTTTCGTTACCAAGTATGCACTTGGATAACATTACAATTTGGCTTGGGACATAATCCTATAGTCATATTACATGAAATCTATTCCTAACTCTAGATTTTCTACTCGATCAAGGACGGAGCAATTTTTGCCAATTTTTGGACTTTCTCCGAACGAATTTCATGTGTGTACCGTAACCTCAACCTGAGATCAAACACTTGATAAATTCATTAGAATAAGTTTGTGATCATCAAAATCAAGATGGTGACCATGGTTGAAAATCTTAGGCCAACATGACACGTTTGTCATATCCTTGGGCGATCTTGAGCTTCATCGCCTCTTCTCTGATTTGGCGAGTTCTCGCTCTTCTTCAATGAGGTCGAGTTCGGCGATTCGAGCTTCTATGTTACCCTGTTCCTCAAAAGCAATTATGCGGAGGCTGGGTTCTAAGATTTTGATGGGGATCATGTCCTCTGTCCAAAAATCGAGGCGATAAGGTGTTTCTGAGGTGGAAGACTGATTTGTTGTGTTGTAACTCCAAAGTACTTAGGGTAATTCATCGACCAAGTAGGCCTTGACTTTGTCGAGCTTTTTCTTTATCCCGATTAGGATTACTTTGTTTGTCCCTTGACTTGGTCGAGCTTTTTCCTTAACCCAGTTAGGATTACTTTGTTGGTTGCTTCAGCTAAGCCATTAGTTTGTGGGTGCTCAACATATGAGAAGAGTTGTTTGATGCTGAAGTCTGAGTAGAAATCTCAGAATCGTCGATCCATGAATTGAGTCCCGTTGTGGCTAACGAGTTCTTGTGGTATTCTGAATCTATAGATGATATTCTTCCAAATGAACTTTTGGACTTTATCTGTTGCAATCGTTGTTAGGAGTTCACCCTCTATCCACTTGATGAAGTAGTCGATTGCTACGACCTAGAACTTGAATTGCCCAGGTGCTAGGGGAAAATGAGGTATATACCTTATTTGTGGAACGACCAAGTAACGTTTGTACTGTGTAAGGGTTTAGGGTGTAGTTGAGAAACTTTCAAGTACCTTTGGCACTTGTCGCATTTTTTGACGTAAAGGCCGCAATCTATTTTCATAGTCGGCCAGAAATAGCCAGCTAGGAGAATCTTGGCTGCCAGCGAGCTTCCTCCTATGTGGTTACTGTAGATGCCATCATGGACCTTTGCCATTATAGTGGCTATTCGAGGTTGGGTGACACACTTGAGGAGTGGTCGGGAGAGACCTCTTTTGTAGAGCAAGTTATCAAGGAGCGCATAATTGCTTACCATTCTTCTGACTCTGCCATCTTGGTAATTGTTTAAACCAAAAAAACAACACAGTCAGCCATATTCACATGTTCACAGGGAGTAAAAAAAGATTACATCCAGTAGATCATCTAGAGTATCAAATATACACAACCATAGTCTTAAGTATCATAACGGACAACTAGAACAGTAAAAAGTATCGTCACCACAGACAAGTATCACAACCACAGTCAAAGAGCAGTTAAAACTGCAAAGTTGAAACTGCTTGTTCTCCCCCTTTTTAGCACAATAAGCCAAAGGAGTAGAATAAGAGAGTGTAAAGTTCAGTCAGAACCTTCAGATGAAATAGAGATCCTTCTAGAAGAAGAGGAGGCTGGTCCTGCAGAAGTTGTAGTAAAGAACTTTACAACTTTCTTCTCAATTGTAACTACTTGTTGTTTAAGCTTGGCCAGCTCATCCAAAATCACTTTCTCAATAGTGAGTGTGGTGGTTGAACCTGATCCAAGTGCAATATTCTCTTCAAATCATGGACTTACCAAGTTTCTTCCTGAAAAACTAACCCTCTTGAGAATTTTATTATGAATCTTTAGAGATGTGCCCAAGGATTCCAAAGCTTCATCAAATGATCATTTAAATCCCTATTTCTCTAGAATTCCAAATATCAAGTGTGGAAAATTTTAGAGAGAAGCCTACTCCTAACTAAGATAATTTCCTCAAAAATAAGACTGCCAAGGTTGAATGGAATTCCATTTGTGAACTTATATAGTAACATTACCATTTCTTTACTCAGAAAAGTAATGTGTGAAGTCAGAATCCAATAGTTTCTAGCAATGAGGAACATGACTACATAAAATGTGTTGAAGGAGGAAGATCTAATGTCATGGTTGTCAGTCCAACTAAGAAAACCGAGCTCGCAATAGGCACGCTTAGGGTCGTTGAGGGCGTAGGAGCCCGAGATAGGCACTGAGGCCAATGAGCCAGACTAGTGAAAACTGAGTTCTAGTCACTGCATGAGGTGTTGATTTGAGCATAAGCTGGTGAAAACCAAGTCTTAATTGCTTAGAAGTTTGGCAATGCCGAGAGTAGGGAGGATCGACCGAGGAGGAACGACGTGTCACGTGGGTCAAGGGCCGCTTTTGAGACCGTGTAAATTCCTCCTACAAAGTATGCAATAACTAAGATGAAGGTTAGACTCAAAAGATGTGTGTGTAATAGAGAAAGCAACTTTGTTATAAAATAAAGATACATCATACCCACTGAGAGCTAGGCTGGGCTTACACTAGGCAGGGCGTCATTAAAAACTTTCCATGGAGAAGCCTACTCCAAACTGAGATAATTTGCTCAAAAATAGGACTGCCAATGTTGAATGGAATTCCATTTGTGATCTTATAAAGTAACATAACCATTTCCTTACTCAGAAAAGTAATGTGAGAAGTAGGAATCTAGTAATTTCTAGCAATGAGGAACAAGACTGCATAAAAAATGTTCAAGGAAGAGGACCTGATGTCATGGCTTCCGGTCCAACAAAGAACATCTCCATTTGAAACCACTTTTCTATCAATATTCAAAAAATTTATCAATTTCATCAGATTCAATAGTAGGAGTAAACTCAGAGAAGCCAATAGAATCATTAATCACATCTGGACTAAAACTGTACCAACAGCCTCTAAGAAACACTTCATGATAATGGTTGCTATCAGGATTTGAAATATCATTAGACAAATTGTAATAGAACTCTAGTATAGGCTGCTTGCAAAAAGGTCTAACTTTCTTATAAGAACTAGACAAGTGTCGATTTTCAAGAACATCAAGGACTAGTTTGCACTTTAAAGAGATTTGTTTTAAATCAAGAATTCTTTAAGAAATAATATCTCTAGACTGTACAGCTTTCCAAATAGGATAGAGGTCATCTGAAAGCAGTCCCTTGTGCAGTTTGTTGACATGAGTTTTCTTTTCAGTTTTTTCTCATAATTTGAGAGTTTCTTGGGAATTTGAGTCCTTTGTTCAAGAACAGGGGCTTTCTTCTCTTTTGACATTTATGAGTTGTGCTTACTTATCTTGGATTTTCTCAACTCAGTAGCTCTTTGGGACAAAAATTCATTATCAGAATCAATTTCTAGGTGCATCGTTTCTCCAGAAATCAGGTTGGATTTGATTGGCATTTTCCTTTTTGAACTTCTTTTCATCTTAGGTTCATATGAGACTTTCTTTTTCCTTTTCGATTGGGGGGGGGGGGGGGGGTATTCCGATTGAGGTGTAGAACCCTCATGAATCATAGGTTCATCGGCTGGAACTTGATTCAGATCCATAGCAGCCGGCTTACGAATGGGAGACTGTGGAAAGTTAGAACCAACAGCTGTAATTCAGCAGTCTGAATTTCTTCAGTTATGGTTGTAACAATTTCAGATGGAGCTTCAATGTTCACAATAACAGGTGTCTTAGCCACAATTTCAACTGAGACAGTCTCAGAGCAGTCTGGTGGATTGATAGTGCTTTCTTGCTCAAGATTATTTTTATCCTCTTGCGCATTCAAAATGGAATATGTAGAGAAATCAGATGGTCCAAAATTGACTGGAAAGGAGTCAAACAATATCATTGACAACAATATTTATATCAAAGGTAGGACCAGAGTTTACTGGAGAAGAAACTATCGCAGGCTCATTCAAGACTTCTTGTCTAGAAACATCACTAGGAGATAAAATCACAAAGTAAACTGATATCCCTTAAAGAGGTGATCTCCTTAGCGGTTGGTTAGCCGGTCTCCTGCCAATTTTCTTTCTCAACTTGTGTCCTTGAGTAGTTGAAGGAGAAGGAGGCGGTGGCATTTCCTCGGTTGAAGGTCCAGCAGATGGTTGAGGCTTTTCAGGAGGGTTTTGAGATTGCATCTTCTTGGTTGAGGAAACATACACTTTTCTAACAATGTCTTTCTTTTTTTTTACCTCCAGCCATCTTTAATTAGAGGAAATAGCAGTTGAAGGAAGTGGTTGAGAAGAATTTGTCGCCGGTTAGCAATCGATCGGAAGAGGTAGACAAGTAATGCCCAAAACTTTTAGGGCGAAATAAAAACTCCACTAACTTTTAGGGGGCACACGTGGGGGCTTTAAACGAGTCATCAAACTCTTGTCGACATTTGATGCAAAAAACAGAGATGTTAGCCTTCAAGAAAAAGTCATTTCAATTTTTTTTTTCAATAAATACTTATTCATTTATTTCATCCTATGGTGAAATGTGTCAAATGACACATAATCCAAGAGCAGACCTCAACTGCTCAAACCTTCCACCATTTAATGCCTTTGTAAAGATATCTCCCACTTGCTTCTCTGTTGCAATGTACTCCAATTGCAACTCCCTTCTTTCAACTAACTCCTTGATATAATGAAATCTTATATCAATGTGCATGGTGCAAGAATGCATAATAGGATTCTTTGAAATAATTATTGCACTTGTGTTGTCACAATAAAGTATCATATCTTCTTGATTAAGACCATAATCATGTAACATGCTCCTCATCTAGATCAACCGTGTGCTGCAACTGCCTGCCGCCAAGTATTCTGCCTCTGCCGAAGAAAGAGAGAGAATTTTCCTTCTTGCTTAACCAAGCCACAAGATTTGTTCCAATATAAAAATAACCAACTAAAGTACTCTTTCTGTCATCAATATTACTAGCCCAATCTGCATTTGTAAAATCCAACCAGACAAGGGTTGCAATCAACTGAATACTAAAGGCCAAAATCCAAAGTACCTTTCACATACTTGAGAACCCTCTTAACTGCCTTTAGATGACACTCCTTAGTATTAGCTTGATACTTGGCACAAACTCCTTAGTAGTCAAATACAACAAGCTGCCAATCATACTTCTGTAGAGACTAGGATCAACATTCTTCCCTTCATCAACTTTGCTTAGTTTCTCATGAGTTGAGGTAGGAGTTCTAACTACCTTAGAACTGTCTAATCCAAACTTGTGAACTAGATTCTTAGCATACTTACTCTAAGAAATGAATATTCCTTGTTTAGGTTGCTTAACCTGAAGACTGAGAAAATAGCTCATTTCCCCCACCATGCTCATCTCAAATTGAGATTTCATATCATCCACAAATTGTTTAACAAACATTTTAGAAGTTGAACCAAAATTAATATCATCAACATAAATCTAAACAATTACCAAATGAGACTCCTTCTTCTTAATGAATAAGGTCTGATAAGCTTTTCTTGTTTTGTAACCTTTCAAGAGTAAAAAGGGAGTTAGTCCTTCATATAAAGCTCTAGGTGCCAGCTTGAGACCATATAATACTTTCTTTAGTCTGTACACATGATCAGAATGAGCAGAATCTTCAAACCCTTTTGGTTGTTCAACATAGACTTCTTCATTGAGAATATCATTCAAGAAAGCAGTCTTAACATCCATTTGAAACAATTTGGACTTCATACAACAAGATAAGACAAGAAGTAACTGGATGGACTCCAACCTTACAACAGGAGCAAAGGTTTCATCATAATCCAGACCTTCAATTTGATTATAGCCTTGAGCAACAAGCCTGGCTTTGTTTCTTGTGATGTTTCTTGCTTCATTAGTCTTGATTTTGAAGACCCACTTGGTTCCAATTACATTGACACCTTTAGGTCTTGGAACCAATTCCCAAACATCATTCCTAATAAAATTGCTGCAATTCTTCTTGCATAGCTATGATTTAGAATTCATCTTTTAAAGCTACCTTGATGCATTTGTGTTCAATAGTTGAGGTGTAGCAAGAATATCTCATCAAGTCTTGATGACTATTTTTGGACTGAAACCTGGTCTTGACTCCATCATGCACATCTCCAATTACAGTCTTCGAATGATGATTTTTGAGAGCTTGTGCACACTTTTCAGTTGTATTTTCATTTTCTTGATCAGTGTCAGTCTCAGAATCTATTGAATCAACAATTTCAACTGTCTGTTTTGTTATCCTGGAAGAGTCATGGGCAGTCTTATCAACAGTTTCAACAATTTTCTCATCAGCTGTCAGATTCTGGTAGATGTGTGAGTCATCAACTTTCATATTTGGTGACTCCATAATAGTTTTAGTGCACTTGTTGTAGACTTAGTAAGCTTTGTTGTTTGTTAAATAGCCAAGAAATATTGCTTCATCACTTTTGCTTTGTATCTTTCCAAGATATTCCCTATCATTTAGCACATAGCACCTGCTGTCAAAAACATAAAAATATGTAAGATTTGGTGTTCTTCCCTTCCATAATTCATAAGGTATTTTTGTAGTTTTTGGTCTGAGATAGGCTCTATTTATAATGTAGCAGGCTATATTGACTACTTCAGCCCAAAATCTTTCATAAATCTTTTAGGAATTTAGCATAACTCGAGCCATTTCTTGAATAGTACGATTCTTCCTTTCAACAACACCATTCTGTTGAGGAGTCTTTGGCGCAAAAAATTCATGAAGTATATCATTTTCATGAGAAGGAAGTGTTCTCATAGTCTCTCCCATGATCACTTCTTATTCTGATCACCTTTAGAATAGGAAGTTCTTGTTCATTTTGAAGTCTTAGGCATAAAGATTTGAAGTTGTTGAAGCCATTGGACTTCTCTCTTAGAAATTCTTTCCAAGTGAAACAAAAGTAATCATCTACACAAACTAGAATATACTTTTTACCTCCAATGCTTTCAACTTGCATAGGACCAACCAAGTCCAAGTGAAGAAGTTCTAGAGGCTTTGATGTGGTGACCAGTTGCAACTGCTTATGCGACTGATTTGAAAGCTTTCCTTCTTGACAAGGACCACAAACTAATTTTGGTTCTCTTGAATGTTTAGGGATTCCTCTCACAGCTCTAGCATTAACAAGTTTCTTTAGGTCCCTGTAATTGACATGACCTAACCTGTTGTGTCACAAATTTATATAAGAAGAAATAACTGAAAGGCATTTTGAAGAATAGGCAATTTTATAGCAGTTAAATCTAGATCTACTCCCTTCAAAAATACAATCACCATCTTTATCAAAGACCTTGCAATTGTTTTTGTTGAATTGAACATTTAAATTTTTGTGACACAATTGACTGATACTCACAAGATTGGCCTTGAGACCATCCACCAGCCGGACATCGTTCAAATTGGGAATTCCTGGAACATTGAGTGTTCCAACTCCTATAATATTTCCATGTCTTCCATCTCCAAAGGTTAGAGTTGCACCTTCATATTCCTTGATGTTTTTCAAATATTCTGAATTTCCTGTCTTATGCTGAGAACAACCACTGTCCAAATACTTTCAAATTTTCTTCATATGCTTGAAACAATTTGCAATTTTGTGTTCTACTTCCCTTCTTTGTAGTGGACTGTTGGTGACTTGAGGAGCCTTTATGGAAGTTCTTCATTTAAATGGGCAGTTGAGACTAGAGTTTTGACTACCTAGAGCTAGTGTATCTAAGTTCAGCATAATTTGAAGGAGATTTTCCTGCATTTAAAATTTTATTTAGAGTACTAGTGGAATTCAGCATTATGTCTTCTTTCTTTACCTTTTCAAGTTCGGAAATTAACTTGAATTCTTTATCAGATTTTCCAGCAATCTGACTTTGGTAGGTCTCAACTTTCTTCATTTGATCAACCAAGAGTTTGTTTTGATTTCTGAGGGTCTTGTTAAGTTTTGTCACTTCAACCCATTTATCAAACATCTCTTAATATGTTTATGAAAGAAATAGTTCCCTTGAGCCAATCACATGTTGATGTGTAGGGAACTATTTTTGGTTAATGAATAATATGAGGCAACTTTTCATCATATGATGCATCTATATTTTGTATATATATTAGATTGTGATGAACCCCGTGGACCCGGGCAATTGATTCCAAGGCCAAGATGAGATCATGTCAGTGATACTTGGAATCCAGATGCCCCTATTCTAAATGTTCCCAGTCGTAGGATCACCAATTAGGGGATTGGTGATTCCGGATAGACTGGTGCACTTGGTATATGCCTTATACGATAATGGGTAGCTGATCTCACAGTTACCTATGAACCATCATTTAATGTAAAAGTGCAGGTGCTCATTAGGGAATGAGTTCACTGAATGGACCTAGATGAGGAACACAGAATGGAATCCTTACATGAGTGTCGATAGGATGTTCCTCGGGTGATAGTAGGTGCAAGCAGTCCTTGAACCTAAGGTTGTCATGGTTACCTTGTGAGTGTCGACCCATTGCTTTAGACTTATCCTTACGTGGCCTTCAGTCTCATGTGTCGGATACCTCTGGGCATGTGAAAGAACCCATGGAGGTATGTGTGCAACCGATATGGAATCAATTACTCCTAGTAAGAAGAGATAATATCCTGTGTGTCCATGCAAGTGTCGGCTCAAGAATATCGGGAAAAGTTTTTCTAACATGTCGGGAATAGTAGATATGAATGTCGGGAAAAGTAGATATGAATGTCGGGAAAAGTTTTTCTAACATGTCATTATTAAGACAATGACTTGACAGACAGAATACAAATGAATTGGTTTTAGGGTTAAACACTTTTTCCGTACCCTAGTTGTATTCGGTACATTATATCTGAGGGATTTAGTTGCACAATAACTAATCATCGAAGGGCGTTCGATCCCTGTAGATTGAACCTCACACTATCTGGGTAGTCATGACACGTTGCTAGACGTCAATCTTGACTTGTGAGTGGAGTCTCTCACGACCACACTAAAGGGGTCTATTGGTGGCTTGTAAGATTCGAATAAGATGTCATTCTATCGGATATAACTCTCTGTTATGCACAACTCACTATTGTCTTAGTGTGGGGCCCAATGGGTCACACACAATAGGCTAACCTCGTAACGGACATTATGAGATAAAGTTCGAATGCAGCCCTATATGTCTACTAGCATGAACATGCTGCAACTCGATCACGGATCTCGTTTACGGACACGATAGGAAAGTTGTTTCCTATAAGAACGAATACACGAGGAACGAGTTCCTTGGTAATCCTAATTTGTTGGGCATTCCTAAATTATCGAGATTGGCACATGATGATATTTCATTTGTTGATTAAATTTAATTATGAAGTAAACATTTAATTAACTACTTGACCGGGAATATATTTAACTATGAATTAAATATAATTTGATTTTGAATCAAATATACATGGAGGGAAAACTAGTTTTCAACCATAAGCCTAATCGATTAATTAGAAATTAATTTATTTGGATAAATTCTAATTAATAAGAATTTTGATTTATGGAGATAAATCATAAAATTAATAGATATATGATTTATGAGGATAAATCATAATTCTATTAATAAATAAGAAATTGAATTATTAAGATAAATCACTTTCCTACCTTTTAGGGAATTGGTTTGTTTAGATAATTATCATTCTTAATTTATGGAGATAAATTAAAGTTTATATTTTATTGGATGTAATTAATTTTGAATTAATTATGATGCCATTAAAATATAAATTATTTTTGGAGGCAAACCCCGGAGTTTTGAATTCCGGGGAGAGAGTTTATAGGGGGGGGCGGGTCTACAATGTAACCTCCCCCCTCTCTATAAATGGTGGCCGAGCACCTCATGGAGAGGGTGGTGAATTAGCTCTTCCTCCTTTCCATTGGTGGCCGGCCATCTATTTCCTCCTTCCCGGTCTTTACGAAGGTAAATTTCGGGGTTTGAGAAAGTGTCAACGTTGAGCCACGATGAGTCCGATTGTTCACTGCCCCTTTTGTTGCGAGGCACCTGGTGTGGACTATCACTGGAGGACGTGCATGTGGGCGTCTTGATACGGGAGTAGGAGAACCTTATCCAACCGCGGTATAAGGTATACCTTTCCTCTTCTCTCGTAGATTGAATTCCTTAATTCTTGCTAAAGTAGATCACTATTTTGGGTTGTTTTGAATTTTTTAAATTGCTATTTCCACTGCGTTTCTTATTTACATCCCATCGGTGGTATCAGAGCCACATTTAGCAAAAATTTGGAATTTTTATTTCGCATTTTGATCACGTTTACGAACCGTTCGCTCCCTAAACGTCATGTTGCTCGGTTTTAGTTTTCGGAGGTTATTGAGTCATTCTCTTGGCTCCACTGTTCATATGATGAATCGAGGTGGAAGCCTACTGTCCATATTGATTTGCACAGGTTTCAAACTCAAAAATCCCATGGGTTCATGGTTGAACAGCCCTGAGAACCGAAAAAATTCAACATGTGTTTTTTGAACCGTTTTGGGTGGAAACGTGATCGGATTTGCGCGATTTCATTTTTTCCTTTCCTTTCATATATGATGTGATGCATGAAAGAATGATTATGGATGAGCCTTATGTGCATGTGATTGTGTGTAATGTAAATTTATGAAATTTTAGCTTTACAATTTTTAAATAGGGCCTGCGTACCCCTACCTTCCTCTTGAGAATTCTGATTGTAATTCACTTCTCCCACTCCTAAACATTTCCCCATAGGTTGTTTGGGATCTTCTTCTTTTAGTTATGTAAAATTAGAAGTTTAGGGGCAGATTCGCGAAGAAGAGGTGTTTGAGAATTTTTAAATAGCACGCTTGCTGCCCCATTTTGGTGCGCACACGGAGAGGAGGTGTTCGGCGGCATGTTGATGATGGCTTGAACCCCGGGAAGGCACTGATGGAACCGACAACCTACAAGGTGGTTTTGGGCAGCACCTTGGCGAGACGGAGCTCCCAAAAAACCCTAGGTTGATGGCCTTGGTTCGCCCGGTGTCTCGGGTGGAACCCTTAGAACATCTATAATCATCCTTATTTACTTTATGCTTTTATTTATTGATCTTTCTTCAATTGTTGATTGCTTAGATAAATTATAATTGCATGAAGAAACCCTCAGATAATATTGTGTCCAAATGGCTAAGATATTAAGAATATCAGTCACGCCTTCCATCGTTATGAGGGACAAGTGTGTCTATTGTCACAATGGGTTTGTTGTGCACACACAAGGCCTTTTGTGCTGATAGACATGTTGCACCTCATATGACACATACCCCTTTTGTGCCTCTGCTACCGACTTGAACATGACTTACCTTGTTGAGCTACACTCAAGGGTGGCTATTTTCTCACTAGGGCATACGAACGATGGGTCCGACTCAACTAGGGCTCCTTGGTTTGTTGTTCACACACAAGACATGGTTGTCCTGGAGGCAAAAACATATGGAATTCATATAGTAATGTGATCAGTAAAGAGTTACCTACCCATGGACTTATTAGGATTTGTCGTGTTACATGTGAGACCCGAGTAAGGGAAGTGGGGTTCCATTTTTCCCCTAAAGAAGTCTACCTACGAGGGCTTCCAGCTTCAATACCAGAGAGTATTATAGAACCGTGAAAATTAGTGGGACTCATGATTAATTAAAAGACCTCATTGATCATGCATGAAAAATAAAAGCTTATACTTGACGTCTTTCTTTTTGCTTGTAGCATTTGATCGTCACCATGTCATCTACACTGTCATTACGTAGCAATCTTGATGCTAATAAACTCACTGGAACAAACTACATCAATTGGTTGCAAAATTTGAGGATTGTCCTCACCTAGGAGAGACTTTCCTATGTTCTTGGTAATCGGCCTCCGGGTACCCCTAAGCCAATCACATGTTGATGTGTAGGGAACTATTTTTTGTTAATGAATAATATTAGGCAACTTTTCATCATATGCTGCATCTATATTTTGTATATATATTAGATTATGATGAACCCCATGGACTCGGACAATTGATTCCAAGGCCATGATGAGGTCATGCGAATGAGACTTGGAATCTAGATGCCCCTGTTCTAAATGTTCCCAGTCGTAGGATCACCAATTAGGGGATTGGTGATTCCGGGTAGACTAGTGCACTTGGTATATGCCTTATACGATAAGGGGTAGCTGATATCACAGTTACCTATGAATCGTCATTTAATGTACAAGTGCAGGTGATCATTAGGGAATGAGTTCATTGAATGGACCTACATGAGGAACACATAATGGAATTCTTACATGAGTGTCGATAGGATGTTCCTCGGGTGATAGTAGGTGCAAGTAGTCCATGGACCTAAGGTTGTCATGGTTACCTTGTGAGTGTCGACCCATTGCTTTGGACATACCCTTACGTGGCTTTCAATGTCATGTGTCGAATACCTCTGGGCATGGGAAAGCACCCATGGAGGTATCTGAGCAACCAATATGGAATCAGTTACTCCAAGTAAGAGGAGATAATATCCTAAGTGTCCCTACAAGTGTCGGCTCAAGAATCTCTGGCCAGAGTAGATATGAATGTCGGGAAAAGGTTTTTTGATATGTCATTATTGAGACGATGACTTGGCAGACAGAATACATATGAATTGGTATTATGGTTTGACACTTTTTTCGTACCCTAGCTATATTCGGGACATTGTAACTGAGAGACTTAGTTGCACAATAACTGATCACCGAAGGGTGTTCGATCCCTGTAGATTGAACCTCACACTATTCGGGTAGTCATGACACGTTGCTAGATGTCAATCTTGACTTATGAGTGGAGTCTCTGACGACCACACTAAAGGGGTTTAGTGGTGGCTTGTAAGATTTGAATAAGAAGTCATTCTATCGGATATGACTCTCTGTTATGCACAACTCACTATTGGATTAGTGTGGGGCCCAATGGGTCACACACAATAGGCTAATCTCGTAACAGACCATATTAGATAAAGTCTGAATGTAGCCCTATATGTCTACTAGTATGGACTTGCTGCAACTCGATCACGGATCTCGTTTACGGACACGATAGGAAAGTTGTTTACTATATGAACGAATGCACAAGGAAGGAGTTTCTCGGTAACCCTATTTTGTAGGGCAATTCTAAAATATAGAGATTGGCACATGATAATATTTCATTTGTTGATTAAATTTAATTATGAATTAAATATTTAATTAACTACTTGATCGGGAATATATTTAATTATGAATTAAATGTAATTTGATTTTGAATCAAATATACATGGTGGGAAAAGTAGTTTTCAACCATTAGCCTAATCGATTAATTAGAAATTAATTAATTTGGATAAATTCTAATTAAGAAAAATTTTGATTTATGAAGATAAATCATAAAATTAATATATATATGATTTATGAGGATAAATCATAATTCTATTAATAAATAAGAAATTGAATTATTTAAATAAACCACTTTCCTACCTTTTAGGGAATTTGGTTGTTTAGATAATTATCATTCTTATTTGTAGGCACTTAATTTATGGAGATAAATTAAAGTTTATATTTTATTGGACTTAATTAATTTTAAATTAATTATGATGCCATTAAAATATAAATTATTTTTGGAGGCAAACTCCGGAATTTTAAATTTCGGGCAGAGAGTTTTAGGGGGGCCGACGGGTCTACCTTGTAACTGCCCCCCCCTCTCTATAAATGGTGGCCGAGCACCCCATGGAGAGGGTGGTGAATTAGCTCTTCCTCCTCTCCATTGGTGGCCGGCCATCTATTTCGTCCTTCCCGGTCTTTACGAAGCCAAATTTCGGGGTTTGAGAAAGTGTCATCGTTGAGCCATGACGAGTCTGATTGTTCGCTGCCCCTTTTTTGCGAGGCGCCTGGTGTGCATTATCATTGGAGGACGTGCATGTGGGCATCTTGGTACGGGAGTAGGAGCACCATATCCAACCGTGGTATAAGGTATACCTTTCCCCTTGTATTGTAGATTGAATTCCTTAATTCTTGCTAAAGTAGATCTCTGTTTTGGGATGTTTCAAATTTTTTAACTTGCTATTTCCGCTGCATTTCTTATTTACACCCCATCAACTTCTTCAGGACTGTTGGCACATTGAGTCTTGTTTTGTTCATTATCAAACTTATCAGCAGAAGATTGACTTCTTCTGTTTTCACCGAAGGGAGAACTTGTTTTGGAGCCAGTTGAACTAGGCAGTTCAAACTGATGTTTAAATTGTGAATTCTAATTTTGCTTATCCTTGTCCCTTAGAAATCTTTCGATTTTTTATTTCATAAGAGCATATGCTGCATCCATCTCTTCTTCAGAACAATCTTGAAAGCAAAATTCCTCCTTTTCTCTTTATGTGAGTATTTCTCGGATAGTTCTAACTCATATGTTTCAAGTTTACTCATCAAGGTGTCAAGGGTAATGGTTGAGGGATCATGAACTTCACCTATAGCAGCAGCTTTCATGTCAAATTTTGTAGGCATGGATCTTAGAACTTTTCTTACCACCTTTATATCAGAGAATGGTTCTCTAAGGTTGGAAGCATTGTTCATCAAATCTTTGATGCATCCATGAAAGTCTTGAATGCTTTCATCTTCCCCCATTTTAAGGTTCTCAAATCTGGTGTTGAGAATTTCGACTTTTGACTTACGAAGAGTCGAGAATCCTTCATGATTTGTTTTTAAAATTTCTCATGCTTGCTTTGCAAGAGTACAGGCGGAGATAAGTTTGAATTGAGAGGGATCAAGCCCACTGAAAATGGCATTCAAGGCCTTGTTATCATAGTTTGCAGCAATAACTTCTGCTTCAGTATACTAGTTCTTTGGCTTCTTGTCAGTCCCATCAATAGATAGATGAGTATAGCCTTCTTCTATAGAGTCCCAGCAACGATCATCAATGGACTTGATGAAAGCCCTCATCCGAGCCTTCTAATAAGCATAGTTTGTTCCAACTACAAGTGGAGGAATGTTGATAGAATTACCCATTGACATTCCTTCCATCTTGAACCTAAAAAAAGAGACACCAAGGATACCAAATGACAATATAGGTCTCTTAGGGAACTTCTGTAAATGATAGTTGCATAGGAAGTTGCAACTACCATAACAACTGCCTTAAGTAGCAAACTAAGAACCAAAATAAACATACGTAAAACAAGTATTGTTTACGCGGTTCAATGACAAAACATATCACCTAATCTGCGAGGCACTCAACGGACAGATGACCAATCCACTATCAAAAAGTACAACTTCTAGCTCTATGATTTGGAAAGTACAATGGACAGATGCCCAACTATCCGTACTACAGTCAATTGGAAATAACAAAACATATTGCTATTACAAGTACATACCGACTTGTCTCTCTATGACGTCCCAGCCACAGAGTTCTGTCCTCCACACAATCCTCTTGTGTTGTAATGAGTTAGCAGCCCACAATCATCTCAGCATGAACATATATTGAGTAGGGTGTTGTCTTCTTTGCACTAAACAGTCTCAACTCCTTTAAAACTGGCAATAGAGTATTTGCACAATGGAGACATCGACAACAGATTCCTTCTTCAGTATTTATATGTGACAACTGAATGATCTGAATAAATGCTGACTTCAATCACTCACCTCTTCGCATACACTACAACAAAAGCTTCAATTAGAGGCAATTATTTAGAAACATATAATTATTTATCTCTAAATATAAGATTTAGAGACAATAAAAAAAAATTTCCTTTAACTCTAATTTTATAAGTAACATTAGTCTCTAAATCTATCACGATTAAAATTTAATCATATTAAAATTAAATTAAATAAACTTAATTAATTAATTTGCCTTCTACTCCCACTCCACCAACCGAACCCTAACCCATGATTGCCCTCTCCTTTTGCCTTTCCCAACTCTCTCGTCTTCCTTTCTCTTTCCCATCTCCAAGGCTCCGACGCGAATGGTCGTCACAACTTGCAAAAGTGCAGATATGAGCCGCCTCATCTCTCTCGGCATCTCCTTCACCTGACGTCGGACTTCCTCTTGGCCTCATCTCCCTCTTATCGCTCCTGCACTCACTCGAAGACGCCTATGACTGCCTCATCTCTGACTGCCTAATCTTCGAATCTCCTTTTCGCTTTACTGCCGATAGCCAGACGCCCACGACTTATTCTCTCCCGATCTCCTCTTCATTGATGCTTGAAACTTCTCTTCAGGTGAGTACTTTTGGTTTGTTTCATGCTACATCAATAAAGATTATTTATTTCATGCTCATTAATTTGGTTTTTAAGTTGTTCTTTGTTGTTGCCTTTGTTGTTGTTTCATGCTCTGCTTCATGAACTCTAAAATAGATTCTATAGGTTGTTAATTAATCATAGTATTCATCATTGTTCTAATAAATTATTGTTGTTTCATGAAAAAAAAACAATAAAAAATGAATTTGTTCAAGCAATTAGACTCGTACTTAGAACTCTTGTATTCTTTGGCAAAAGATAGTTCAAAAACTAGTAGCTCCTTTTGTACTATGGCATCAGTCTCACTTTCTACTATCATCTCTTGAAATTTCTCCTCTTTATATGCTGCATCCACTATTATCTCAGTCAGCATTGCTGTTATCTCCTCTTCACACTGCAGAACCTCACTTGCTTCTTCATAAAGTTCAGAAATTGGTTGTTCCTCCCTACCTGCAAGAACTTCAACTCCTTTATGCATTTCATTGATGTCCTTTTGCATCATCTTAGTTTCTTCAGTACGACATCTAATCTCCTCCATCTCTTTGTTAATCAGCTTAACCTCAGCATTATCTAGCTCAAAAGCCTCAAGCAGTTCTTTAAATACCATGTTCTCTTCTAGGGTAGATTTAATCTTCTGATTTGCTTCTGTTATCTATATTTTCTTTTCTATCAATTTTATTAGTTGTAGCATCTGTATGAATATTTAGTTCTTCATATAAGTTTGTGATAGTGCTCAAATCAAACTCAAAACTCGGTATAGGAGTTTGCAGCTCTTCTTCCAAATAGGAAAAAGAGTCAGAGAAGTGGATCTTTTCCATCTCAAGCAAACTCATCTTCTTATTTATTCAGTTAATTTCATTGGTAAGATTACATGCAATCACATGAAGAGATTCCGGATCATAACTTAGTAACTTCAACTCCATGGTTCTCATCCAGTTCAATGGCTTGTTAAAAAACTTCAACATGCTCCACTTCCAAAATATTATTCAGCTTCCCTAAGTTGCATAATTCTAGTGGCAAACTCTTCTTCTCACCAATTAGATTGGAAATCTCAGATTGTGTTGCCTGCATGGACTCTTGCAGATCATTTAATTATGTTCCAACCAAGGGTTTTGGCTTATTTTTGTGTTTGTTGTGGATGCCAGACACATGCATATTGTGCAAAGTTTTTGGAAAGAGAAAGAGAGAAATTTACTTGGGATACAAGAGACTATTGTACTTATATGAGAATGATTTAATCACTTATGTACATAAATAAATTTTCTTGTAAATTAAATTGTGGATTCATCGCTTATGTAAGAATCATTAAAGAGACTATTGTACCATGTTTGGGTCCAAACAATCAATAGTATATAGTCCATATGTGTCTTCAGGAACTTTGATTCTTATTTCTTTATCAAGCATCACTGTCTTACCTGCACAGAAGAAATCAATGATAATTTGGTTAGTTCACTAGTGAAAAGGCTGCACTTACAAACATTAGAGATATTCATATTCAAAGTTGGCCATTTAAGTCATTCTATCATCTAAGATGCAAAAGTTAAGCTTCATAATGGATAAAGGAAAAAATGAAGCTAGCCTAAGCATCTAGGATAGTTGGTTAGCCTAATAATTCTTAGCATCTACTAATTTAATTGCTACCTTCCAAATTATAGCACAAAGTAGATTGCTGCTTACTGCTTAAAGAAGCAACAATCAATAGCAGTTTCTTTCAAGTTTCAAGCGCATGCATGCATTCATCCATAAGGAAGAGCAAGTAATGAAGAAGAAAGATTGCATGCATTCTAAGTTCTTGATATTTATTGTTCAGCTCTGTAAGTCAAGTCCGTGGTTATTAGTTGTCTTGATTTATTTATTGTTCAACTTGATATTTATTGTTTTCTTTATTTCTTGATATATATTGTTGTTTGATGTTTTCTTTACTGTTTTATTTACATGTCAGAGTGAATGCCTTGGGCTGCTTAGGAGATTTGATTTCAGCACTTGATAAACATGCAATTCTGAAGATCTTGCAAACCTTTCAATAAATACACAAGCTTTCATACTAAGGACTTACTACTAGAAATATGTTCTTCAGCAACGGCCGCTCAAGCCATTGCTATTTGCAACGGCGTTCATACGGTCGCTTAAGCCGTTGCAGATGTGCTGTATCTGCAACGGCTTTGTTACGGCTGCTCGAGCCGTTGCAGATATATAATCACATCAGCAACGGCTTAGTTACGACTACGGGATCCGTCACTCTTGAGCCGATCGTGCGCTCGTGGCGCGAAAATAAAATACTTATAAGCAACGGCGTGCTAACGGACGAGTGAGCCATTACTGATGATGTTACTTATCAGCAACGGCTTTCTAACAGCTGGGTGAGCCATTGCTGATAAGTTTATATAGGTCGAGCGATCGCGCCCGCCCCCTTACTTCTTCTTCCTCTTTCTGCTGCTGCCATCGATCTTCGCCGTCGTCGCCCACCGTCCTCGACCGCCGAAGTCCCTCACCGCCGCCGCCCATCGTCGTCGCTTGCTCCAGGTAAGTCGTGCAAAAATCCCCTCTCCATTTAGTGTAGAACCAGCCGAAACCCTAAATATAGGGTTTCGGCCGACGGTGCTCCGGCCGGTGGCCGATGGCCGGAGCATTGTTGTCCAGTGTCCGACAAATGTCGGACACTGGACGCCGGTATCGGAGTCCACCTCCGGCGCCGAAAATGCACGAATGATGATTTTTTAATTTTTTAATTAATTATTTAGATTAATTATTTAATTAGTTGTTTAATTTTTTAGATTAATTTTTAGGGTTTAGATTAATTGTTATGATTTAGATTAATTTAGTTAGATTAATATTATGTTTTAAATTAATAATGGTAGGTTAATTATTTAAATTAGTTAAAATATTGTAGATTAATATTAATTAGTCCGGAGTAGTCCTCAATGGACTCGTGTCGGAATCGTCGACTTCGGACTCGCACCGAAATCGTTCATTTCGGACTCCCGCCGGAATCATCCAATTTGGACTTGTGTCGGAATTGTCCACTATGGACTCAAACTGACTCAAAACATTTAGAAAATAATTATCCATCCGACGAGTTGATACATTTCACGTACGCATCGACGAATCTGATATGATTTAGCAAAATCTTAGATCCGTTCGAGGGTTGTATGTTCGTGTAAAAGAAGCAGATGATCTTTTATACGTCGTACAACCCTTGAATTGTCTCAGATTGGACAATTTGGGAATATAGTTATTTGTATTGCACTTACGTTTTTCTTTTAACCGTTAACTTATTCTAAATTTCGGCAGCATCTCTCTTGTTCTCCGATACGCACCCAGATTATATGCGTATTCGAAGAACTGTAGGGAAATGATGCCGAAATTTAGAATGAAGTTAGCGGTTAAAAGAAATACTTAGTGCTATATGAATAACATAAATCCCAAATGAAATAGGACCATCTCACCTAAAAGCATTAATCGAAGAAATTGTCATTGATTGACAGAATCATGTCGGCTGATCGAAGTTGGATGTACCGACGTCTTGATCGTGGAGCTTTAACGAATAAGTTTTGATTAGGCGTAACTTACTTTCTAAATTTCGCTTATTCGAATCGAAAATTCGTTAGCGTCGATGATAAAATCTGATGTCTGTGCCGCATTTGTTTGAATGGACGATTTTTGGATCGAGAAACTGTCACTCTACATCTATATAGCAAAGGATTTGCACCAAGATATTTTCTATGGACTTGTCACGGGGAGTCACGTGAAGTCGGGACATCGAGCAATCCCGTCGTTTAGACACATGGTGAATCTTTTTCTGCTAGTGTTTCTTCATCCAGTTAATCTAATCCCTATAGAACTATGATACTTGATAGTATTGGGGGTCAATTCCACCTCAATTCCAGCTAGGGCAAGCCCGGTGCCAGGCGATGGCCTGAGCTGGGACCACTAACATCGCAGAGACTCGGGGATACAGCCCCGATTGGATTACTCCGGATATATGAAACCAGCTCATGGCATTATGGTAACGGATCGATGGCAGGAGGTTTCTAGGACTGCGGCTAGAAATTGCATGTCGGGGGAGGAGCACGTCATACTGTTGACTCTATTGCATTTTTGGTGCACGTGAACCGTATGGTAAGTATATCTTACTTTTAATTATATATTTTATTTATTACTCTATGTACTAATTAATGTATTTGTTTTGTAAATGTAGACAACAGTGTTGGACGACGGGACTGTTCAGCGACCCTCTTGGATGGATGTGTTTGATCGGACTCACCGTCGAGGACATGGGACTAGAGAGTACGTTGACAATCGCGCTGCAATCATTATGGTAAGTATATTTGTTTAAATTATTCATTATTTCTTTATAATTTAAGTTTTAGGAAAAATATAAAACAAAAAATCAAATTTGAGTAGGAGACCTACACTTAGACGGGGGTGCAGCGCGGGGGCACCCCCGAGTACTTTGACGCAGAAGCGTGGGTAGAGGCTGCAGGTGGCTGGGACCACAGCCGCGTATATGGTTTTGCAGATAGTAGTCATGCGCGAGCCGTGCTAGGGCCACTTGGGGCACCAACCCCTCCGGTCGCTGGTGAGCGGCCGTCCACGTCCAGTTATGATCATAGTAGCAGGATAATGACATTGGAGGAGACGGTCGCATGTCTGACTGAGATGATGGAGCGTCAGAGTCAGATGATAGGCGGAGATGCATGCTATGCTACGCAACATGTCAAGTTATCCTTCGACATCATCTGATCCATCGTCATCGAGTCAGTCCACGCTGGTCTACACCCAAGCACTCCAGACCCCGCCATGTAATTTCTACAGCCCCGATTGGATTACTCTGGATATATGAAATCAGCTCATGGCATTATGGTCAACGGATCGATGGCAGGAGGTTTCTAGGACTGCGGCTAGAAATTGCATGTCGGGGGAGGAGCACGTCATACTGTTGACTCTATTGCATTTTTGGTGCACGTGAACCGTATGGTAAGTATATCTTACTTTTAATTATATATTTTATTTATTACTCTGTGTACTAATTAATGTATTTGTTTTGTAAATGTAGACGACAGTGTTGGACGACGGGACTGTTCAGCGACCCTCTCGGATGGATGTGTTTGATCGGACTCACCGTCGAGGACATGGGACTAGAGAGTACGTTGACAATCGCGCTGCAATCATTATGGTAAGTATATTTGTTTAAATTATTCATTATTTTTTTATAATTTAAGTTTTAGGAAAAATATAAAACAAAAAATCAAATTTGAGTAGGAGACCTACACTTAGACGGGGGTGCAGCGCGGGGGCACCCCCGAGTACTTTGACGCAGGAGCGTGGGTAGAGGCTGCAGGTGGCTGGGACCACAGCCGCGTATATGATTTTGCAGATAGTAGTCATGCGCGAGCCGTGCTAGGGCCACTTGGGGCACCAACCCCTCCGGTCGCTGGTGAGCGGCCGTCCACGTCCAGTTATGATCATAGTAGCAGGATAATGACATTGGAGGAGATGGTCGCACGTCTGACTGAGATGATGGAGCGTCAGAGTCAGATGATAGGCGGAGATGCATGCTATGCTACGCAACATGTCAAGTTATCCTTCGGCATCATCTGATCCATCGTCATCGAGTCAGTCCACGCTGGTCTACACCCAAGCACTCCAGACCCCGCCATATGATCCATATCATCCTCCATCGTCATCGTGAGATTTATTGTTTTTTTTATATTGACTTTGTTACTTAGGTTTAATTTGTTTTGTTTGTATATTGATACTTTAATTTTGCATTTGAATAGTTTTTATACGATTGTGGATACAAATAAATATCTATATAATTATTTGATGTATATTTGGATGTATTTGTGATGTGTGAATAGATGTATGTATGGGTATATGTGTGTGTGAATTATGTATTAGATAATGTATCAATGTATTAATGGTAATTTTAAATTTTAAATTTTTTTATGTTGTAGATTTTGGTCATCAGCAACGGCTTTCCCATGGTCGTCCGTGGGAAAGTCGTTACTAAAAGTGTATCATAAGCTGTTGCTGATGTTATACAGCAACGGTTTAGTAACGGTTTTTCACTAACGGCCTTGCTACGGCCTCACGGGCCGTTGCTAATAATGTTATCAGCAATGACCCCGTGTCCGTGGCAAAGCCAATGCTGATAATATTATTAGCAACGATCCGAGCGACCGTTGCTAAATTATCAGCAACACATTTTTTTGCCACGGTTCCATTGCAACGGGTCGGGCTGTTGCAAGCCGTTGCCGATGGTTTTTAACAACGGCTATGAAGCCGTTGCTGATGCCCATTTTTTTAGTATATATAGCAGGCTGAATTGGAATCAAGAAATAGATCTCAATTAACAGACTTTCAAATACAAAAAGCAAGTGCCAGCAAAATAAGACTAGCAATGAGCTGCCTGTAGAAGACAAACACACAAGTGCTCATGCCGCCATTCTCCTTTCTCCTTTAGTATAAATAGTTATGATAGTTTGAAATGGATACATATAAGTATTTGGATATTGTAATTAGTGAAGAGAAATTTGGTTCCCTCTTACTCAACTACAAGGTGCAGATGTAGCAGGTAGGATTGAAATCTACTGTGGAAGTCATTTAATTTTCCTGCAGCTCTCTGGCTTCTTTTAACTATATGTTACAATATTAGTGGTAATTGATTTTGATGGAATCATTAAATTGTAGGTAATTACATCCCTTTAGCTGTGTAGTAGAATCTCCAAATGCTTTAATCTGTTCTAGAGTTTCAATATATATCTCCTTGGTAGCAATTATCAATATTTCATTTCCTCTATTGTTGTAAATTAGCATTTGTTTTCATATTTTAGTTGCATATTGTCTTTTTACCTTCTTTTCATTTCGGAGTTACATTGATTTTTTCTCTGGATGTGATGCAAGCACGAAAGTAAGCTATGGAGCTAGCAAGGAGAAGAGTTCAAGGCCTAGAGATGAGTTAGAAGTTCCACAAAGTCCAATAACTAGATCCAAGTTCAAGAAAATTAGAGAAGCTTATCAAACTTATGTGCAACGTTTGGTGAGCAAGGAAAGATCCAATTCAAAGGAGCTGCTGGGAGATGAAGAACAAGTCCATTATGTCACTCTTATTGGGCTTGTAATGAACGACCAAGATGATTAGTTGTTGCTCAAGTTGTCTATTTAGTTTTCATTGTTAAAGACCTTAAGTTTGTCATTTCATGTTTTGGATAGGTTATTTTGTTCTAAGGCCGAATACTTATTTATTTTTGGGCCTTATGATGCTAAGTCCACTAGTCTTTATGTTTTAATTAGGTCTGAATTGTTTAGCAAGCAAACTTGTTTAAGGCTTGTTTTACAATTATGGAAAGTCTTTTATTTAGGTCTAGGTTTTGAGGTCTATAAATACCTCATTATTATGTATTTTTGAGAACTTTTGAATACATTACTTTGCTTATGCAAATTGTGAGGAATTGATCTTCTCATTTTATTCCAAGAGCTTGTTAACTTATCAAGTCTTATGCTTGTGGCGTTTCTTGGTTCTTGTTCCTTTGATCTAGGTTGCTAATTGCATGTCAATTAGAGGTTTAGTAGGAAAACTCAATCCCATTATCTAGATTGTCTTCTACGTTGTTAGATGGAGGTCTAGTAGGATACCTATCTTTAATTTCTTGTTTTTACTTGTTTTCTCATCGTTTTCTCATCAAACCCCCATCCGGTCATACCCATCTTCACATACCCTCTTCCAAAAATCGACCTAAACCTCAAACTCTCACCTTCTCCTTGCTTTCCCCATCAAGATCCGTATCAAGATGATAAGAAAATTATGCATAGAAGTAACTCATGCCTCAAAAACTACTTCCATTTTAGAGTTGTGCATTGGATGCAGTATCTATGTCAAAGTTTCTAAATCTGCTTGTTTGTTTACGTGTTTTTCCTTTGTTTTTAAGCATCTTTTGCTATATCTTAACTTTGCAAACTCCTATGTTCTTAGAGTTAGAACTATCACAGGTTGATAATACCTCCTCTTGCTCTTTTGCCAATTGAATCAAAGTTAACATCATAACTACAATTAACTCATGTGGTGATAAATGTATAGTGGGTGTATCCTTTTTTATTATTATCTATCAATGTTTATTGGTCATCCATTCTACTTGGTAGTGCCAACTCATTGCATTTCTGCATTAGATAAATTTAATTTGCATAAGCAGATGCTCGCCTTGCACTAGTGGAGAATGATAAGCTTTAAAGCTCTTTTTTGTCTTGATCGAATATGTTTATGGTATCTCAAAAATCTTAGTATAATCAATATGAGAATCAACTATTTTCTTATCCATTAATGATGTTCATTCTTCGCAAGTACATTGAAGTTTTTTTGTTCTTGTTTATTATGATGCAATGTTGAATAAGATCAGTATGGTGGATACATCATCTCAATTGAAGCATAGGGATGAGGTGAACACAATCTATTGGAGCTTCAAAAATAAGAAGAGGAGGGTCTCCAAAGCTCCGTGCAAGTATATATCCCAATGTCATCTTCCCTCTTCTCCAAGATTATTGATGTTAAGCTTCATTCTATTGTTGTAGAGAATGTGAATATTGTAATAAGATTTTGTTCGACTGCAGTCTACAAAGATTATTATGAAACTTGTAATTTAGTCTTTTAATATGCATTTCTTTGGAAGTGACAGACTTTGCAATCAATTTTCTTATTAATTGTAATAGTTTTAGTTAAAAATATATTATTTTGTAATCCTAATCAATTTTTTAAGCAAAATTCATTAGTTCTACTTAATTTTTATAGGCAATTAAATTATTCATTAATTAAATATAATGCGAAAATATTTAGCCAAATTTATAATTTAGAGGCAATAAAATTTACTTTTGTTAAAGACAAATATATACCTCTATTAATATTTTTAGAGATAATTATTTATATGTTCCTAATAGTATTTATATATTAAAGATAAATATATATGCCTCTATTAATATTTTTAGAGGTAAATAAATATGCCTCTATTAATATTTTTAGAGGAAAATATATATGTCTCTATTAGTATTTTTTGAGGCAAATAAATTATTTGCCTCTAGTAGTATTTTTGTAGTAGAGGCAAATATATATGCCTCTATTAATATTTGTAGACACAAATACATTATAGGTCCCTAATACTTTTAGGGACGGGAGCTCTAGAGACGAACAATTTTATTTGTCTCTAAAAGTTATAGAGGCAAATATTTAACTTTTAGAGACAAATTTGGTTGTCTCTAATTGTCACTTTTGTTGTAGTGATATTTTAGTTTGAAATAGTCAACATAAAAGGCATCATAAAATATATGATCACTTAAGCAATAGTAATGCTTGAAACTAGAGAACAAAAAAACTCTTCAAAACTCAATTGAACGCAGACATAAATAATGATGATTAAATGATCAGAAATATCAAGAGAATCATCATTAAACTAGAAGATCATCAGCCATCATATTCACACCAAAAACTATCTAGAATACCATAGACTATAACCAGATGAAAATTGTCTCCCCATAGTTGAAACTGCTGGCGCTGTAGATCTAAGAGCTTCTTTTAGATGAATCATCATTATGTATAACCAGACTGTCAATACATAAGTAGATCTAAGAGCTTCTTTTACCAAATACAACCAACATACAAAAACAAACACTAACAATAATTGTGTGGGGCGATTGTGTTCTGGAACTATCTTCTCTAGCAAATCCTCCTGTTATGTAGTCAATAACTTTGCGGGCGCTGTAGTAGGACCACTCACTTTTTGGATTACGGTAATTTGTTGTGTCATCGAGTTGTGGGGTCTCACTGAGGCCCTAATGTGGCTGGTAACTTGGTCAGATTTAGTGGTCGAGGCGACCTTCTCTAATCAATCGCTCGATCTGGTCACGGAGGACCACACATTCTTGAGTGGTGTGTCCAAAGGTCCCGTGGAATTTGCACCTTTTGCTCTTGTCGCCTCTATTCAAAGATTTTGAACTTTCGGGGCGTTCCAAGGGCCTAAGCAGTCTGACCGGGGTGGTGTTCCCTAAGAATGCTAGAAATGCTTGGTAGAGTGCGGAGTCGATCGCTCCATTATAGAGCATTGGGATCTTGAATACTGTCAGGTGTAGGGCGGGGTCGCCCATGCCACTGTATGGCGTCAGAGTGTTGGTCAACTCGCTTCTCAGTGGAAGGCGGGTTGTCATGATATGGTCGACGAAGGGCCCCGCATCAAGAGCAGGAACATCTTTGGGCTTCTAGATTTCGGGGTCTCTATTTTTCTCTAGGCCAGGAGAGTTGGTGTCTTCGCCATGGGGGGTCGGATCGGGCCTCCTTTTTCCCGACTGGGTGTTGTCTTTAAGTTGTGGGTAGCAATCATGGTTAGCCAGAGGCTATTCACGAGATCGCGTTGGTATCCTGGCTTGGGCTCTCAGTTGCCGGATTTCAACTTCCAAGTCACCTATTCGTTGATAAGGATCTTCAAGAGGGGGATGGGACGGTACTGCAGCATCGCTCCTCGCTGTTTCAGCGTTACCAAGTTGCGGTCAATCGCTGCCATCGGGTCATGGTCGTTGATTTGCGGCGGTAGTTGCTTGGCTCTGGATTTCATCCATTTTTAGGGGAGGTAAGCTTTACTCGGACCCACGATTGCTGCTAGATGTTCCTACCTAAGAGTCGGGGTCTTATGGTCTGGTCTAGTGTATCTTCGTGTTTGGTTCAACACCGGTAGGGAGGGGGAGGGGGACCTGCAAAAGACACCCCGACGCCTAAGTTATGGTGACTACAAGGTGGAGGTTACGGAAATTGGAACTTAGCGTTAACTAGGTGCGCCACATCTATATATATTGCAGGTGGAGGTTATTATGCTGCCCAGTAATCTCGCTAAGATTGTTGCCCATAATGGGTTGAGGCCAATCCCGGAGTTGACGAGTTTATGATGGTGTGTCCCTCATGTTAAGGGAGGACATAGGAGTCCATGTTTGGCCGTGTGGGTTCCATGTATGGAGCTGCCTGACTTAGCTTCAGTTTGGCTCAAAGGCGTTGCTTGGGCGGAGGCCCTGGGTGGGGCCGTGTGGTTTGGTTCGGAGAGAATGGTGGGTCACTGCTGGGTCTAGTCTGACCGGGCCCATTAGTTCGAGTCCAGTCTAATATATTATTATAGATTGACTTGAGTTGATATTTTTATGTATTACAATATATGGTAGCTTCAAATTTATTATTGGAGATATCTAGAATTTTATAAAAGTTTGTAAGTAGTGTTAAGTTCTTGGGCATTTAATAAATAGGTTTATTCGTAATGATACTTCTAATTATTTTACCAATCTTGATATGATTAAAATATATAAAAACTGTGTATTTCATGAGTAATGTACTAATTTATTTGCAAATTATAGCATTTTACATCATATTCACCTATCGAGAAGCTTACAACGTTTGCAATCACAAATATATTGTGAGTGGAATACAATGTGTAATTTACACGGATAAACAAACAAATTAAAAAATTATCAGTCATGTCATATTTACGCAACCAGAGAAGTTAACAAATTATCTATAAAGGATAATAAATTTTAAAGACATCTAATATCTACATCTAGATTTACATAACATAAAAACTAGATTAATGGTTTTAAAACATGGTTAGCGAAGATACTATAAGCTGCCTCAGTAAAGTGCAACCCATCCCAACTCACGTAGCTTGATAGATCACTACACAATTTAGCTATTTGCTAACCACAATTGACTTTGGAATTGTAGTGATATAGCCCACCGCCTCCACAACATTTATTTGTTTACGAAGTTCAGTGACAAACCAGTCACCTAATCTGTAGGGCACTCACCGGACAGATGACCAATTCAATCTCTATAAGTACAATATAAGTCCTATGGATTTCACACCCGTAATCCGACTACCACTACTACAGTGAATTGAAAATAACAAAAACTTAATTGCTATTATAAGTAAATACCAACTTGTCTCTCTATGACATCCCAGCCACAGAGTTCCGTCCTCCAAATAATCTTGTGTAGAAGCGAGTTATCCGCCCGAAACCAATCATCTCCTAAAGATAAAAAAAGGTTGTTACCTTTTTGCACTAAGCAGTCTCAACTCCTATATATCTGGCAACGACATTTTCGCTCAATGGAGTTGTCGACAAAAGATCTCTTCGCCAATATTTAAAGATGTCACTGAAAGATCTAAATAAATGCTGACTTCAATCACTTTTAATCTTGACAGTCTTTAGATTGAAACCGTCAACATATTAGGCGTTTTATCTATTTGATCATTTATGTAAATTGAAACGCCAAGAAAATAAATGAAGAAAAATACTTCGAAACTTAACTGACCATATGACATAAACGAGTGCGTGTCACCCAGATCAAATAAAACATATGCAGCAGACGAACATACTAAAATAGTACCTGCCACCACTACTTTGGACGCCTCTGCCCCATCACGGTTCATAGCATATACCCGCGCAGGCGGCCTCTCTGAATGATTGGTCTGCGGCCCCTTATTCTGTGCATGTCCCCTCTGAGCTACTGACCCCAATGACATAGCTGCCTTTCCCCTAGATTGCTCAGGATTCTGACCAGTTCCCTCAGGACAGTCCTTCTTGAAGTGTCCGGCTCGGCCGCACTTGAAGCAAGCATTTGTGCGGCTAAGGCAGGACCCCCAGTGTCTACGACTGCAGCTGCCACACTGCGGTGCCTCAGATATCTGAGAACCACCTCTTGACACTGCCGGCCTCACTGACCCGGTCCCTGGGCTTCCACGGCCCCGATTGCCATTCTGCCCCCGTCTTTGCTGATGATCTACCGCGGTCATTGCCCCCTGAGAGTGCCAAGTCCTACTGCCACAACCCTACGACCGAAACTTCTTCTTAGCTGGCCCATCATTCCTCTCAAACAACACCAAGGCTTCTTTAAGTAAGGCTTCATCCACTACCCGAGCCAGAGTAGAATACTCAGTGTAGTGGATAAGCCTGCCAATCTGTGGCCTCAGACCTACCACGAACCTTTTCACCTTGGCAGTCTTAGACGCCACTAGGGTTGGATGGTACTTGGAGAGACAGTTGAACTCCATCTCATATTCTAACAATGTCATGCCTCCAGACTGGCGCAGCATCTCGAAATTACGGGCGCGCTTGTCGCGAACACTCATGGGTAGGTACTGCTCCTCTATAGCCGCCTTGAATTCCTCCCACGTGGGAGGTGGTGCGCCAACTGCCATGCGGGCCCTCCAAGTGTGTAGCCAGACCTTTGCCAGTCCCCTCATTTGAAGACCGACCATACGAGCAGCTGCCTCTGACGAACACCCCAACTCCATCCAAAACTCATAGCAATTCGCCAAGAATTCAGTCACTTCCACCCGACGATCTGTTCTAGTGAACTTAGGTGGCTTCAGTGCGACGAAATTTGCATAAGTTGGGGCCCCTAGAGTTCTGACCATGGGTGCTATCACCTCTACCACTTCTGGTACCACTAAAATTACGGGCACTGGCTGTGGCGGTGGCTGCTGAGGCTGGTTCACCTGAGTTTGCAGTTGAGCAACCGCTGACACTTGCCCCTGACCCTCAGACGGCTCCCTATCCCTGCCCCGGGCCCGGCCTCAAAGTTCTGTCGAGTTACTGCCACTATCGATCAAAGCAGCATTTCGAGCCTCCATTGCACTATCACAGAAAAGAAAAAAATAGGTTGCATGTCACATAATAAATTCTTAACAGAACTCTTTAAACTTACTAACCGCATGATGCGCTGAGTGCAGGAGTGGTCGCCTAATCTCATAGCATAACTATATCGTATGTCGACACACTAGCATATGTCTCATACGATAACCAACACTGAGTCATAGACAAAACCTAACCTAGTGCTCTGATAGAAACTTTGTCACACCCCAACTGAGGGTAGTGTGACTGGCCAGGGCCTACATCCTGCCCTGTAGCCTACTATCTACACTAATATAAAGAAAACCAGAACGTATCGATAAAAGAAATTTCAACACAAACTTTATTAAAAAGTTTTCAAATTTCATAATTTTATGTTTTCAAAACAAATAAGAAAACCAACATCAGAACAACTGAACGTCTCAAGTATCAAGTTTTTACAAACTCTTTCAAAATACAACTATCAATGCAGAAAATAAAACAACAACTAAACACAGGTCTATGACTCATGGACGCCGCAACGAGATATGACACCACCTCCCGCCCACCAGCTGCATCATGTCGACAGGTTTCAATCACTGCTCATGCACTGCAAAAAACAAGAACAAACTGTGAGTCCACTTAGGACTCAGTGAGTGGTTCTACCGAACCTCCACATAATCCTCAGTTATTCATGCATATCATATACGACAACATAATGAATATACAAGGAGGTAAGCTACTTCTAATGTGACTACTGACCCCATGGGTCATTCTGTATGAACCGAATATGTGAAAACCTGTCATCCCGACCTATCAAGCCTCCGGCATCCGGCCCTTGGTCCTACTTGTCTAATAAAAATCTCGGCTACAACCGACCCTACCATACAAGGTAGAATCAAACTGGTCATCAGCCACATCATATCAAGATGTAAACAAACAATCCCGGGCTTTCGACTAGGATAGTCCAGTAGTCTCCGAACACCATCTGGGGTAAGGATAGCTAGTCCCACCCAACTAGGGTCTGGCACCTAGCGGGCCCGCTGGCGCACCTCAAGACCCAACCACTGGCCGAGCTAAGCATTGGTCATTTCCTACCTCCACGCTTCTCGGCGGACCATCTCAAGCACATCACACAATCAATGTCCTAGGGTTCCCTTATATACCTTTCAGGCCATTGCCCTTATCTAGCCCAAATCTGGGCTACGGGGTCAACAAATTAATGCTGCCCTTTCGAAATGTGTACACCTAAGAGTTCTAGGTTTCCAAAATATTTAGTAGAAGTCCTAGAAGTTATATCATCTCCTAGTTAAGTTTCCATATATGCTGAGCGTCTCACAACGTCCTACATGTTATCTAACATTATACACTACCTTGGGTGAGGAATTCTATGTACCGACCTTGGAATTCCGCCCCTGAACATTTTAGGACAGCAAGTGTAAATTAAGGAAAAGTAAGCAAACTTTACTGTATCTACTATATATAGCCACAATATTCATGCAGAAAAATTATACACTACCTTGAGAATTAAGCTCAATAAGAAACAATTTATCTAGCATGGTAAGGTAGCAATGAATTCAAAAATGCATGAAATACTAAGCATAGTAAACTATTACATCATTTCAAATTAAAAGATTTAATGAGCTAAGGATGGTCATTAAGCTAGCATTCCTACAATCTCATAAATCAATCCATTTACTTACTATGGTTAGTGTTCTTTCTAAGTATCATCATGCCTCTATAGTTTGAACATTTTCTATGGAAGTTTCCATCTAAAGCTCAACCTTTTCCCCCTCCCTAGTCTTGGTCGACCCTTTAGCAAGGGAAACCTCGCGCGGCTATGGCCCTTAGGGTAGGAAAGGAAAGAGGATTTTAGCTCCGACCTTAACTCTTCATCTCCGATATATCTTATTTTCATAAGGACTTATTTACCCCTTCCCCTACCCTTGGCTGAACCCTTCTCATGAGGCTTAGGGTTCATTCGGCCATACCTAGGAGTCCTTTGGAAGACATATCTTTTAACACGGGAAATCGACGACGTAGAATGCTCTATCAATATATTTATGATCATCTATAGGCTCTACTTCCATCAAGGGGATTGGAAAATTTTTTGGCATGACCTTTCCCCTTTCCCCATGATTCGGCAGCCCTAGATCTGAGAAAACAAAGAGAAAACAAAATGATCCGGCATCGATTGATACAAGAATCATGCACGTACAACTACGGAAACCCGATTCGTCGAAAAATCGCGAGAAAACACGATCCTTTCACCACTAAGTGTTCGGCTATCCACCTCCTCCATTTTTCAAATCCAACCACTCACCTCGTTTGCGGAGAATGAAAGATCGGATGACGATGACTTTGTTTCCGATTCTAACTCATGACTTGACTAAACCCAGGCTCGACTTGGTTTCCGACTCTATTCGCAACATGAGTCGACTTAACTCGATTAAGAATATAAATGCATAAAAGGAAAGAGTCAATTGCCCAATTTCATTGCATACAACATTAGTCGAGTCATACCTTTTCACTCGAGGCAATCCAGAGGCTCGACTCGACTACTCCTGGGTCCGGCGCGTTGCACCAAAATAGATTTTTATATTAGGAAATTTTTCCCGGGTCTTACAACCTTCCCCCCTTAAGGGAAATTCGTTCTCAAATTTACTTGAATAACAAGGACTTACCGGCTCTTCAAACAAGGAAGGGTAGAGTTCTCTCATGCCCTGCTCTACCTCCCATGTGGCCTCTTGCCTGCAATGGTGCTCCCATCTGACCTTTACCAGGGGAATTTCCTTGGATCTTAGCTTCCTGATTTGGTGGTCAAGGATCTCTACCGGCCTTTCCTCGAATGAGATGGCCGAATCTACCTCAATAGAAGAGGGCTCGATCACATGCGAATCATCTTTTACATATTTCCGCAACATGGATACATGGAAGACCGGGTGTACTCTGCTCAGGCTAGGAGGTAATGCCAGCTCATAGGCCACCTCGCCCATCCGCTTGAGAATGGAAAAAGGCCCAATGTACCTAGGGCTCAGCTTTCCCTTTTTCGCGAACCGGACCACCCCTTATATAGGAGAGACCTTCAGAAAGACTAAATCACCCTCGGTGAATTCCAATTCTCCAGCCTTCTTGTCTGCATACATTTTCTGTCGACTCTGGGCCGCCAACAATCTTTCCTTTATGGCCTTCACTTTCTCTACCGCTTCCTCAACCAGATCAGGGCCCACCATGAGTGATTCCCCGGCCTCAAACCAGCCCACCGCAGACCTACATCGCCGCCCATACAAGGCCTCAAGAGGAGCCATGCCAATGCTACTATGATAGCTATTGTTGTAGGCAAACTCTATAAGCGATAGGTGCCTTTCCCCAGTCGTCAGCCATATCTAGGATGCATGCTCTCAGCATGTCCTCCAAACTTTGGATGGTCCTTTCTGACTGCCCGTCAGTCTGTGAATGGAAAGCCATGCTGAAACGCACCTGGGTACCCAAGGTTTCCTGGAAGCACTGCCAAAACCGGACTGTGAATTGGATACCGCGATCGGACATAATCATCACCGAGGTACCATGGTATGCCACAATTCTATCCAAGAATAATCGAGCGTACTGTTCCATAGAGAAGTAGTCTTCACTGGTATGAAGTGTGCGGTCTTGGTTAACCGGTCCACTACCACCCAAATGGAATCAAAACCACCTTTTGACTTAGGCAACCCAGTCACTAGATCCATGGTGATTTTCTCCCACTTCCACTCGGGCACCTCGAGATTTTGTAGTAGCCCCGCAGGCTTAAGGTGTTCGGCCGTCACCTGCTGGCAGACCAGACATTTAGAGATAAACTCTGCTACATCTCTTTTCACACCCTTCCACCAGTAATGCTGCCTTAGATCCTGGTACATCTTGGAGGCCCCCGGATACATCGTGTAAGTGGAACAATGAGCCAGTTCTAGGACTTGCCTACGCACCTCAACCATATCTGGTACTACGATCCGGTTTTTGAACCTTGGTACACCCTTTGAGTCCGACCTGAAACCGTTCTCTGCATCGCCTCTTTGCACCAGATCCTTGGTCAGCGCACAAAAGGCATCCTCCCACTGTGCATCATGCAGGTTGTCCACTAATGTGGACTATACCCGCAGGTGTGCCACTAGGGCACCTGAAGCTGACACTGATAAAGTTGTACCCCCATCTAGGCACAGTGCCAACTCTCGAGCTAGAGGCCTACGCTTTACTTTCAAATGAGCCAAACTACCCATGGACTTTCTACTTAGAGCATCTGTTACCACATTTGCTTTCCCCAGATGATACAGAATGGTGCAATCATAATCCTTTAGGAGCTCTAGCCACCTCCTCTGCCTGAGGTTCAACTCCTTTTTGGTAAGCAAGTACTGGAGGCTCTTGTGATCCGTGTAGATCTCGCAAGTCTCCCCATACAGGTAGTGCCGCCAAAGCTTCAGTGCAAAGACCACTGCTGCTAGTTCTAGGTCATGCGTCGGATAGTTCTTCTCATGAACTTTCAGTTGGCGGGACACATAAGCTATGACTCTGCCAAACTACATCAGGATGCAGCCTAGGCCAACCCAAGAGGCATCATAGTATACTACAAACCCTCTTGAGCCAAAAGGTACAACCAACATGGGCGGAGATGTCAAACATTCTTTGAGTTTCTGAAAGCTCGCCTCGTATTTGTCATCCCAAATGAACCTAACCTTCTTCTGGGTCAACCGAGTCAAAGGGCTGCAATTCTGGAGAAGTTTTCTACAAACTTCCTATAGTACCTGGCCAAACCAAGAAAACTGTGGATCTCAGTCACGCTAGTCAGTCGTTTCCAGTTCTGCACCACTTCTATCTTGGCAGGATCTACCCTTATCCCTTCCTTAGACACTACATGACCCAAGAACCCTACACTTTCCAACCAAAATTCACACTTGGAAAATTTTGCAAGCAAGCGGTGCTCTCTCAGGGTTTCCAGGACCATTCTCAAGTGCTTAGAGTGCTCTTCCTCACTCTTGGAGTAAACTAGAATGTCGTCAATGAAGACGATCACAAAGCTGTCCAAGTACTCCTTAAATGCCCTGTTCATTAGGTTCATGAAGGCGGCAGGTGCATTGGTTAGGTCAAAGGACATCACTAGGAACTCATAGTGACCGTAGCGAGTCCTAAAGGCCATCTTAGGCACATCGTAGTCACGGATTCTCAGCTGATGGTACCAGGACCTTGGATCTATCTTTGAAAACAAGTTTGCCCCCTGCAGCTGGTCAAACAGATCGTCTATCCTCGGCAGTGGGTAGTGATTCTTGACGGTCACCTTGTACAACTGTCTATAGGCGATGCACATGTGCATCGACCCATCCTTCTTCTTCACGAAGAGAATCGGGGCACCCCAGGGTGACACGCTCGGTCGGATGCAGCCCAGGTCTAGCATTTCCTGTAGTTGCACCTTTAACTCCCTGAGTTCGGCCGGTGCCATCCTATAAGGTGGAATAGAAATTGGTTTCACCCCGGGCTGCAGGTCAATGCAAAAATAAACTTCCCTTCTGGGCGGCAATCCCGATAATTCCTCAGAAATGCATCAGAGAATTTACAGACCACTGGGGTTCCGCTGACAATCCTTGCCTCACCCCTTTCCTCGACCACAGATATGAAGGCCAGGAAGGATTGGCAGCCACCCCGAAGCAACTTACGAGCCTTTAGGGCTGAGATGACCCCTATCGGCTAGCTACCACCCTCCCCTTGGAAGGTGAACTGCGGCAACCCAGGCTTATTAAACATCACTATTTTAGCTCTGCAATCCGACATTGCAAAGTGCTCTGCCAACCAGTCCATGCCGAGGATGACATCAAGCTCAAGAGTGGGTAGGAGTGTCAAATCCGCACTCAACACATGGTCGCAGATGAGCACCTCACAGTCTTGGTATATTGAATTTGCTAAGATTTCATCGCCTGTAGACGTTGATTCTATCAATGGCCCATCGAGCATGGAGGGTGCCATTGGAAATTTCACAGCAAATATGGCAAACACAAATGAGTGCGTGGCACCCGGATCAAATAAAACGTATGCAGCAGACGAACATACTAAAATAGTATCTACCACCACTACTTTGGATGCATATGCCCCATCACAGTTCATAGCATACACCCGCGCAGGCGGCCTCTCTGAATGACTGGTCTGCGGCCCCTTATTTTGTGCCTGTCCCCTCTGAGCTACTGAACCCACTGACATAGGTGCCTTTCCCCTAGGCTTCTCAAGCTTCTGACCAGTTCTCTCAGGACAGTCCTTCTTGAAGTGTCTGGCTCGGCCGCACTTGAAACAAGCGTTCGTGCGGCTAAGGCAGGACCCCTAGTGTCTCCGACTGCAGCTGCCACACTGTGGTGGCTCAGAACTCTGAGAACCACCTCCTCACTCTACCGGCCTCACTAACCCGATCCCTGGGCTCCCACGGCCCCGATTGCCATTCTACCCCCGATTTTTCTGATGATCTGCCACAGTCATTGCCCCCTTAGAGTGCCAAGGCCGACTGCCAGAACCCTGCGACCGAAACTTCTTCTTAGCTGGCCCATCATTCCTCTCAAACGGCACAAGGATTCTTTCCACAGGGCTTCATCCACTACCCGAGCCAGAGTAGAATCCTCAGTGTAGTGGATAAGCCTACCAATCTGTGGCCTCAGACCTGCCACGAACCTCTTCACCCTGGCGGTCTCAGACACCACTACGCTTGGATGGTACTTAGAGAGACGATTGAAATCCATCTCATATTTTGATACTGTCATGCCTCCAGACTGGCGCAACATCTCGAAATCACGGGCGCGCTTGTCGCGAACACTCATAGGAAGATACTGCTCCTCCACAGCCGCCCTGAATTCCTCCCACGTGGGAGGTGGTACGCCGGTTGCCTTGCGGGCCCTCCAAGTGTGTAGCCAGACCTTTGCCGATCCCCTAATCTGAAGACCAACCATATGAGCAGCTGCCTCTGACGAAGACCCCAGCTCCATGCATAACTCCTAGCAATCCCCCAAGAATTCAGTCACTTCCACCTGACGATCTGTTCTGGTGAACTCCGGTGGCTTCAGTGTGACGAAATTTGCATAAGTTGGGGCCCCTGGAGTTCTGACCATGGGTGCTGTCGCCTCTACCACTTCAAGTACCACTGAAATTATGGGCACTAGCTGTGGCGGTGGCTGCTGAGGCTAGTTCACAATTGAGCAACTGCTGACTTTTGCCCCTGACCCTTAGACAGCCTCTACCTCGGCCTCGCCCCCGGCCTCGATGTTCTGTCGAGTTACTGCCACTGTCTCTCAAAGCAGCATTTGGAGCCTCCATTGCACTATCACATAAAAGATAAAAAGAGGTTGCCAGTCACATAATAAATTCTTAACAAAACTCTTTAAACTTACTAACTGCATGGTACGCTGAGTGCAGGAGTGGTCGCCCAATCTTGTAGCATAACTATACGTATGTCGACACGCTAGCATATGTCTCATACGGTACCCAACACTTAGTCATAGACAAGACCTAACCTTGTGCTCTGATACCAACTTTGTCACACCCCAACTGAGGGTAGTGTGACCAGTCGGGGCCTACATCCTGCCCTGTAGCCTACTGTCTACACTGATATAAAGAAAACCAGAACGTATCGATAAAAGAAATGTTAACACAAACTTTATTAAAAAGTTTTCAAATTTCACAATTTTATGTTTTCAAACCAAATAAGAAAACCAACATCAGAACAACTGAACGTCTCTAGTATCAAGTTTTTACAAACTCTTTCAAAATACAATTATCAGTGCAAAAAATAAAACAACAACTAAACATTGGTCTATGACTCATGGACGCCACTACGAGATATGGCACCACCTCCCGCCCACCAGCTGCACCATGTCGACAGGTCACAATCACTGCTCATGCTCTACGAAAACAAGAACAACTGTGAGTCCACTTAGGACTTAGTGAGTGGTTCTAGCGAACCTCCACATAATTCTCAATTATTCTTGCATATCATATATGGCAACATAATGAATATACATGGAGGTAACCTACTTCTAATGTGACTACTAACCCCATGGGTCATTCTGTATGAACTAAATATGTGAAAATCTACCATCTCGGCCTATCAAGCCTCCGGCATCCGGCCCTTGGGCCTACTTGTGGAATAAAAATCCCGTCTTCAGCCGACCCTAATCTGGTCATTTCCTACCTCCACGCTTCTCGGCGGACCATCTAAAGCACATCACACAATCAATGTCCTAGGGTTTCCTTATATACCTTTCGGGCCATTGCCCGTATCTGGCCCTAATCTGGGCTATGGGGTCAAATTAATGCTGCCCTTTCAAAATGTGTACACCTAAGAGTTCTAGGTTTCCAAAATATTTAGTAGAAGTCCTAGAAGTTATATCATCTCCTAGTTAAGTTTCCATATATGCTGAGCGTCTCACAACGTCCTACATGTTATCTAACATTATACACTACCTTGGGTGAGGAATTCTATGTACCGACCTTGGAATTCCGCCCCTGAACATTTTAGGACAGCAAGTGTAAATTAAGGAAAAGTAAGCAAACTTTACTGTATCTACTATATATAGCCACAATATTCATGCAGAAAAATTATACACTACCTTGAGAATTAAGCTCAATAAGAAACAATTTATCTAGCATGGTAAGGTAGCAATGAATTCAAAAATGCATGAAATACTAAGCATAGTAAACTATTACATCATTTCAAATTAAAAGATTTAATGAGCTAAGGATGGTCATTAAGCTAGCATTCCTACAATCTCATAAATCAATCCATTTACTTACTATGGTTAGTGTTCTTTCTAAGTATCATCATGCCTCTATAGTTTGAACATTTTCTATGGAAGTTTCCATCTAAAGCTCAACCTTTTCCCCCTCCCTAGTCTTGGTCGACCCTTTAGCAAGGGAAACCTCGCGCGGCTATGGCCCTTAGGGTAGGAAAGGAAAGAGGATTTTAGCTCCGACCTTAACTCTTCATCTCCGATATATCTTATTTTCATAAGGACTTATTTACCCCTTCCCCTACCCTTGGCTGAACCCTTCTCATGAGGCTTAGGGTTCATTCGGCCATACCTAGGAGTCCTTTGGAAGACATATCTTTTAACACGGGAAATCGACGACGTAGAATGCTCTATCAATATATTTATGATCATCTATAGGCTCTACTTCCATCAAGGGGATTGGAAAATTTTTTGGCATGACCTTTCCCCTTTCCCCATGATTCGGCAGCCCTAGATCTGAGAAAACAAAGAGAAAACAAAATGA
Organism: Canna indica; assembly: GCA_034359265.1. Lineage (NCBI taxonomy): Eukaryota > Viridiplantae > Streptophyta > Magnoliopsida > Zingiberales > Cannaceae > Canna > Canna indica. Next base: position 45,856,165 of record CP136893.1, read on the forward strand.
TCCGGCATCGATTGATACAAGAATCATGCACGTACAACTACGGAAACCCGATTCGTCGAAAAATTGCGAGAAAACACGATCCTATCACCACTAAGGGTTCGGCTACCCGCCTCCCCCATTTTTCAAATACAACCACTCACTTCGATTGCGGAGAATGAAAGATCGGATGACGATGACTTCGAATCTTCTGGCGATGGCGCGAAATCCCGGATCGACTAAATCCCCCCTTTTCCTTGCTCCTTCTCCTCTCCTAGGCGCTGCCTTGTGCGACTCATTGATGAGTCGCACGGCACATGGATGATGGATTTTAATCCCTCATCAAACCTTCCTTAAAGGTCCAAGACTCTAAGTCATGACTTGACTAAACCTGGGCTCGACTTGGTTTCCGAATCTATTCGCAACACGAGTCGACTTAACTCGATTAAGAATATAAATGCATAAAAGGAAAGAGTCAATTGCCCAATTTCATTGCATACAACATTAGTCGAGTCATACATTTTCACTCGAGGCGATCCAGAGGCTCGACTCGACTAACCCCGGGTCTGGCGCGCTGCACCAAAATAAATTTTTATATTAGGAAATTTTTCCCGTGTCTTACAATTGGATGATCTCTTATCAACCAGTTTTCTTTTGGGAGAGGTGGTAGAGCTTCATCATCATCATCTTCTTCTTCTTCTTCTTCTTCAACATCCTTGTCATGAAATGTCAGTTTCTCACCTACATTCACACCTACATTCACAATCATAACATTTATAGAAGAATCATTAGTTTCATCAAAAGTTACAAGCATAGATTCTTCAACTATCATAGTTCTACGATTATAAACTCTACAAGCTTTAGAACAAGTAGAATAACCTAGGAAAATACCCTCATCGAATTTAGAGTCAAATTTTCCTAGATGTTCCTTAGTGTTTAAGATGAAACATTTGCTTCCAAAAATTTGAAAATATCCCACACTTGGGATTCTATCATTCCAAAGCTCAGAAGGTGTTTTCTTGATTTTTGGTCTTAACAAAACGCGATTAAGCACATAGCAAGTATTTATGGCTGCGGCCCAAAAGTACTTAGTCAAATTATTTTCATAAAGCATGATCCTAGCAATTTCTTCTAAGGTTCTATTATTCCTCTCAACCACCCTATTTTGTTGAGGGGTTCTAGGAGAAGAAAAGGTATGCTCAATACCTAATTCATCAAAAAATTCTAAAAACTTTTTATTTTTAACTTCTCCTCCATTGTCACTTCTAATTTTCAAAATCAAAATTCCTTTTTCATTTATAACTCTCCTAGCAAACTTTTTAAAGAAATCAAAAGTTTGATTTTTCTTAGCTACGAAGATAACCCTTGTAAATCTTGAGAAATCATCAACCAAAACATAGCAATATAATTTTCCACCTAGACTTGCAACATCACAAGGACCAAAGAGATCCATGTGTACAAGTTCTAGTATTCTAGATGTACTAACTTGATTAATGCTATGAAATGAGGACATGCATCACAAAGTTTATCTTTTTCAACGGCGATCGTAGATTGGAGGACATGCGCGTGTGCGTCTTGAGATGGGAATAGGAGCACCCAATCCAACCGTGGTATAAGGTATACCTTCTCTTTCTACTCGTAGATTGAATTCCTTAAATATTGTTAAAGTAGATCATTGTTTCAGGATGATTTAAATATTTAAATTGCTATTTCCATTGCGTTTTTCGAATCCCATCCCAACGCGACACTAATGTAAGGAATCCCATCCCCTAATTGGTGATCCTATGACTAGGAACATTTAGAACATGAGCATCTAAATTCCAAGTCTCACTGGCATAATCTCATCATGGCCTCAGAATCATTTGCCCAGGTTCATGGGGTTCATCACAATCTTTATGAATAAAGATGCAACATATGATGAAAAAGTTGCCTCATTAAGTTGATTACCCTTGAATAGTCCCTAAACTCATCGACATATGATTGGCTCAAGGGCATTATTCATTTCAATCTCCCACTTGCACTTTAACCAATCATCCTATTATCTATATACCAAATTCCAGTGGCGATCGAATCTGCTGCTGTGGTAATCAGTTTAATCTACATGAATGGCTTTCTGTCATCACCTCTTTCCAAAGACGAGGTGATACCGCCTTTTTAAAAAAACAATGATCGTCATGGGATCTTAGTTTCTTAACTTTGAGCAACAGTCCTAGTATTATCATACAATACCGGTGCTGAACTGGAAACCTCAAGAACAACTCCCACGGAATGATAAACTCCTTTATTTGATGCTATCCTAAGCGGCAGAGTAAGTAGCAAAGAACAAAGCCTTAGTCATCTTATCAGTTATAGTACCCAGCTTCGCACACTTTCCTACTTACTGCACCACCATTTAAAGGTATCCTCATACCATCATATGGTTTCATTATCGTATAGAGCGCCTCTCATCCTTCTCAAGTGCATAAGAGAGTTCTCTATTTGCTTCTCAATGTTATTCTCTAGGGTTTTGCTCGAAATCTGCTAGATACCTCTAAGGTATAAGTAATATCAAGCCAAGTGCAAATCATCGCATGATGGATTCCACTAGCGAAGCCTAATAAATCTCAATCATCTTTTGTCTCTCCTCAGGTGTCTTAGTAGACATCATCTTAGAAAGACTGATGCAATGACTCTTAGGCAAGTAACCTCTTTTACTGTCTTCGATGCTACAACCATATTAGCACTGTATCAACATATATGGGCTGGGGTAAACCAGACATCCTTTCATATCTATCCACATAGATCCTAATGTCAAGCATATCGGAGGCCTTTCCCAGATGTACCATAGAGAATTAGTATGGGAAATAACTGGAGCATGAGAACGCTTTTCCCACAAGTATGTAATACAATATGACTACACTCCTACTAAACACCTTGTCTACACAAGGTTCATCCACATTTTTGATAAAATCAAAACCCTTTCGACTATCTCATCATAACGGATGTTTCAACTCTTCGATGCTAGATGTAGTCCATAAATGAACCTCTACAGCTCGCATACCTTACTCGGTCCTACCGAGGAAACAAACTCCTTTGGCTATGTCATATAGACTTATTCATAACAAAAGAACACAGACTAGACACCCACTAGCCAGATCTCGTATTCATAGTACACACTGATGGCTAGCAATATCCTGATGGACTTGAGCACTGGAACTAGTGAGAATGTCTTATTGCAAATAACTTATTATCTGGGTTAGATCTCATTCACAGCCAGTCTGGTCTTATAGGTCCACACCTTGCCAGGTGCTCAAATCTTTCCTAAAGATCCACCTGCACCCTATAGGATCATCCTTTTTGAGTCGGTCAACCAATGTTCGTACTTGATTTGAGTCCAGTTTGGATTTAAAAAATATCACCGCATGTTGTCAACACATTTTACCATTAAGAGATCACATAATGCCTGAATTTAGGTCAAACCCTCTAGCTAGATATCATCACTCAAGCAGTCTATGCAGTCTCCTAGAAGAGTGATGGGAAGTAATAATTACATGGATTGGTTTAACCTATGAACTTTCCACTAGTTGTTGTGATTTTATTCGTGGTTGCTGAACTTCACCGAGTTCAACATATCTTCCACTCCCACTTTCCTCAACAAACTACTTTTCTCATAAAGTGGTGGCAAAACTCTTTTTGTTCAGATTGGAGAACTTGATACCTAAAACACTGTTAAGGGTATGCCTCAACATTTGCACCGGGTCAAGTTTGTCACACCTTCGCAACCCCAAATCATGAGAGGTCTTGGACTCGGTTTCTTGCCATTCCATATCTTATATGGTGTATTGGAGACAAACAAAATTTTGGCTGCTACAATAGTTTATCCCCTGAAAAAGACATTGGAAGCCAAGTGTGGATTACATCATATCCAATAAGGTGTGATTCCTCCTTTTAGACACACCATTGTGTCAGGAAGGGTCCATACAAAGAAAATCTTGTTGTCTTCGAGATAATTCACAAACCTAGTGGATAAGTATTCTCTACGTCGATCCAATTGAAGGCATATAATACCTTTTTGAATACGTTTCTTTAACTTCACCTTTATACTCCTTAAAAGATTCAAAGGTATCGGGTTTGTGCCCAAACAGGTGGACGTACCCATGCCTAATCATATAGTAGGTGTATCCTTTTTTGGGTTGAGTTGTTATCGACCGGCATATACCTATGTTGGCCTGTTGGTGAAAAGGCCACACTAGAGGGTGGGGGGGGGTGAATAATGTGTTTGCTAATCTTAAACTTAATTCCGGTTTCAATTATTTTCTTGATTACTTATGTTAATGCACTATTCAACTTCTAAATGAATGCAGAAGTGAATTAAACAAGTCAAGTAATCGATACGCAAAGCAAGCAATACAAACACAATGATTTATAGTGGTTCAGCCCCAATGCCTACTCCACTACCTAAGCACTCTACTTAGGATTTCCAAACTAGTTTAACTAGATTAATTAGTTTTCTTACAATGAGAACTTTACACCGGAAGTCTCCGTTCTCAAACCGAAGGAATTTCCGCACCCGAAAGTATCCCGCCTTCCTACTTAGAGCACTCTCCCACCTCAACCTAAGAACAACTCAACTAATCCTAGTAAACTAAGTTTACAATGGTGGATTTAAGCCTTACAACCAAGGCAACCACCAACTCAATCAAACCTAGCAACCTAGGTTTACACACTTGATATACAATGAAAATGGCCAACAAAATACAATAACAATTGGAGCAATAAACAAATCAAACTATACTTAGCTCCAAAAGAAACTCCCTAGTCCTCTTGATGTCTTGAGAAGATGAATCTTGAAGGTTGAAAGGCTAGATCAAGGTTTTATCATTGAAACTAGGGTTTGCAAAAAGATGGCTTAAGAAAAGCTTTAGAGATGATCAAAGATGGTCAATGGAAGCTTAGATGCATCGACAACCCATTAGAAATGAGTTAGGGATGGGTATTCATAACCCCCAAACAAGAGGGCTCGTGAACGGGCATTTTTTTGCCCGTTGCCGACGCTTGGTCACTCGTTGGTCGATCATCGGGCATTAGAAATGAGTTTGGTTTTTGAGTTTCTTTGCATCATCATGAGGATTTACAACACATGCTAGACACCCTACACCTAAACTGTAACTTCCCAAAGAATCTCGAGCGTCAGCGAGCGTCCTTGCCGATTTCTCCAATTTTTCTGATCGTGGAGGTTGAGTGCTAACCGATTTGGAACCTGAAAGTATTTCTCAATAACACCATTAGTTCCATGTTTGTTATCATCAAAACTGAGGTTAAGACCAAGGTAGAAAATCTTAGGCCAACAATCTCTCCCTTTTTGATTATGACAAATATTCTTAAGAAAATATATCATTTAAGCACAAAGGATATCAAACATGGGATTTCTCCCCCTATCAACATGTATATCTATGGAAATAAACTCTCCCTATCTATATGCATGGTTTTCCTATATTTTTTCCCTTTTTACCTATATTTTTCTCCCCCTTTTGACATCAATCAAAAAGGGCAAGAAAAGTCAATCAAAAGTCAAAGTTGAGACTCTAAAAGATTTTTCAAAACCGTGAAAGTCTCAACTCAAGGAATGAAAACCAAACATTGAATAAGAGACTAAGTTATACATAATATCGTGAAATGATAAATGAAATCCAAAACCAAGAATCATGTAGTAACTTAAATATCGATATTTTCAAGTATTGGTCTAAGAGTCAAAAATGATTTTAGAAATGATTTTTCTCATCAAATGAGTAAAACGATACCACACTGAGTTCAAAATACTATACTTCAAGTATCATTAGAAAACCGGTTGAAAGTTTCAAAGTGTCGAAAAAAAATGAGCATTTAAGGAGAGTGATACTTTAGTGGCATTTTTGTAAATAAGTGAGATTTTTTTCAACATTTCAAGATTTCATTCAAACTTTCAAAATACAAAGACATGGTCATGTAAAACATGTATATCAAGTTTGAAGTGAAACTAATATCGTTTGATCAAAATTTCAACTTAGCAGTTCAAGTTTACAAAAATCAAACTTTTTAATCCTTATCATATTCTTGACGAAAACTTTTGAAACTTTAACCGAACAAACTATATTTTTCAAGGAATCTATAGGTTCAAGAATCAGTTTTCTATAAATTCATAAAATTCTTGAAAGTACAGGGATATTTTCATAAATTTTAGGTATTTTTTCAAAGTTATCATTTTTTATTCAAACTTTTCAGATATCGTTGGATGATCATTTGAGATGCATGTGTCAAGTTTGAACTCAAAAGGACTTCTCTAAGTCCATTTTTCAACCGATCTCGAGTTTAATCAAAAACTCATTTTTAAGATTTCGTACCAGATATCAAAATCATTTTTAGAAATGATTTCACTCAAATAGTAGTGAGAACAATATTAGAATGGAATTAAAATGGTATACATGAATTTTCATTTGATGTTTTTGACGAAAAACCAAAGTATCAAAAAAATGAGTATTTCAAGTAAGTGATACTTTTTGATTTCGAAATTCAACTTCAAAATTCCATTAAAAATCAGATTTTTGATGAAATTTTTTGAAATTTTACAGAACAAACTAGATTTTTCAATGAAAGTGCAGCTTCAAGAATCATCTCAAAATCAGTTTTCTACATTTTTCTAAAATTCATTGAGTAAACTATTTTAAAACTGAAATTTCAATGATATTTTCGTAATTTTCAGTCATTTTCCAAAAACATGCTCAGTTTTCATTCAAACTTTTATGACACCACCTAATGGTCATGTAAAGAGTGTATGTCAAGTTTGGAATGAAATTTATGTCCTTAAATCAAGATATCAACCTAGCATGGTTTCATTCAAAACTAAGCTAGTTATCATGAAACTTGCTAAGTGTCAATCTTATCATTTACTTATGATTTTTCAAACATAAATCTATGGACACCTAACATGAGTAAATCTAAACATATTCCTCAAATATGGATTGAACATGAGACCTCTAAGTAAATTTGTTGACTTGGGTCAACTTGGTTCAAAATAAAATGGCCTCTATGTCATAACTATCCATATTCATATAAATTTTTTATTCTAAATGCATGGAAACATGTCATACCTATTCCTAAACATGTTTATGAAGCTTAGACTTAAAATGAAGTATCCAAGTCGATTTGTTGACTTGGGTCAAACTTTTCCAAGTTTAAGTCCCCTAAAGTGATCTATTTATCACTTTGTTCATCTAGACATGAATTTTCATGTTTAAATACCTAGAATCATGTCATGTGTGTATCTAAACATGTTTATTGGGTGTAGACTTAAAAACAAGGTCGCTAGGGACAAATTTTAACCTAGAGAAAGTTTCATTCAATAAAATTTCCCTAAGTTCTAAAATTCATCCTACTCATGAGATTTCAACAAGTTATAATGCAAATTCAATCATGAGTTTAGAGACATTATTAACGCATGAATTACTGAAGTGTTACACTAAGATTTTTGCAAAATCAAACTCATACCTCATTCTTGGAAATTTTGCCAAACTTGTCTTTTTCTTTCAATTTCTATAGCCTTCCATTTTATCATAACTTGCAAGCAATATTCATTAATAGGATAATGAAAATGTAATTACTAACAAGTTATCAAACTAAATAGCAAGGAGAGGGATCAATTATCGATATCAAAGTCTACTTTGCTAAAGAGTTTCAAATTCGTTTAGAATGAAATCAAGTGATACCAAAATAAATTTTAAGAGATCACAAGAGTAACAAATATTAAAACTTAATCTCCAACCCTTCATATTGGTTGAAAATTGAAAGGCCACAATTAGCCTACGATTTAGAACTGCAAGGTCGCTTAGGCCCATTATAGGCCACATAGATCTCCGAAGAGACCAAAAATCAAAAATCAAAAACATTATTGAAATTCTATCAAGAGCGGAAAATCTACTAATGTTGAGCATATATCAAAACTCCAACTTAAATGAAACTAACCAAAGTAAGGAGATGATATGACGTATACCTAGATGCCAATTTCCATACCTTTGGCATCATGATGGTTTGAAGTTGCAACCAAGGAATGATACTTCATTTAAGTCCGCGGTCAACTTCAACTCTTCTCTTCTCTTTACCCTTGTGTGGTAGCTCCCTCTACAAGAGAACAAGAAACCTTTGATACCCAAATGGCTTTGGGTCCTTGGGGGTTAGTTGACCTAGGTATCCAAAGTGAATTAGCAACATTTGGATTCTTCTTAAATGCACAATCATAGATTGCATGGCCATATGTACCACAACAAAAACAATGTCCATGAAACTTTTTATTTTCACTATGGACATGTGATTTATCACTAGAATGCTTGACATGTGATCTATGATGAACATAAGCATTCTTAAAGAAAACATTCTTCTTTTGAACATGAGGTTTAATGGTAGAATGCTTAAAATGGGAATGATGATGAACATTGGCATTCTTACATAAGCATTTTTGAGTTCATTTACTTTTTTATTCAATAAAATAACATCACTTTTCAAATCATTCATGGATTTTTGAATAGCATGCAATTGAGTTTTTAACATACCATTTTCAATTTTTCATTCTCAATTTTGAAATCATTTTTTAATTCAATATTTCTAAGTTTCATTTTTTATTTCAAATTCTCATTTTCAAGTTTCAAGGCTCTAAGTTCTATATCTAAGTTATCATGGCATGAATCAAAATAGCAAGATTTAAATTTCTCATTTTCACTTTTCAATTCATGCAAATGACTAACAAGCTTTAGGTTTTCTTTCTTAATTTTTCTATTTTCCTTATTTGATTTCATAAGCATGGCATAATTCTTCTTACATTCTTCTAATAGCTCATCGTAAGTCATACCTAAAGAATTAGAGTTAATATCAAGATTTTTATCATGACTAGATGAATGAGAGTGTACCTCATTATTTGCATCCATGAGGCTAACTTTGGAAGTGGCTTCATAGTCATGGCTAGAGGATGCTTCTAGTGAATGACAGGTGGAGGTGGAAGCACTTGACCTCTTCCTTGCTTTGCTCATCATGGTAGGGCAATTTTTCTTCACATGCCCCTTTTCCTTGCAAGCATGTCAAATTACCTTCCGTTTTTGGCTCTTAGAGTTGCTCCTTTGACTATAAGCAATATGGGCATCAAAACCAAGATTAGCAGTAGGTGAGTGACCATTGTCATCACCACCTTCATCAAAACTGCCAATCTCTTCGGTTTTGGCATGATCATATAAAACATTTAATGTGTCCTATAAATCATAAGCCGAAGAGCAATGCATGACTTTATATAGAATGTCATTTGGTAATGTGCAAAGAATACAGTTCATGACATCTCCATTATACTTAAACACTTTCTTATCTAATTCACTCCAAGCATGCATGTCAACCTTAGGTTCAATGAATTATTGTCTTAACATGTTAAGGATACCAAAATCTTTAGTCTTTAAGTATGTGTACATCCTATATTTCCAAATACCAAAGTTCGAGGCATCGAACCTAGGAGGTGAAGAGGCTAAACTTTCTAGTGCCATTTTCCGGATCGAGAGACAATGTAGAGGAGATGGTGAAATCTCAATCTACGACCCGCTTTGATACCAAATGTTGGTGAAATGGTCACACTAGAGGGGGGTGAATAGTATATTTGCTAATCTTAAACTTAATTCTAGTTTCAATCGTTTTCTTGATTACTTATGTTAATGCACTATTCATCAACTAAATGAATCGGAAGCAAATAAAATAAGTCAAATAATCGATACACAAAGTAAGCAATAAAAACACAATGATTTATAGTGGTTCGGCCCCAATGCCTACTCCACTACCTAAGCACCCCGCTTAGGATTTCCAAACTAGTTTAACTAGATTAATTAGTTAACTTACAATGAGAACTTTACACCGAAAAGTCTCCGCTCTCAAACTGAAGGCACTTCCGAACCCAGAAGTATTATGCCTTCCTACCGAGAGCACTCTCCCACCTCAACCTAAGGACAACTCAACTAATCCTAGTAAACTAAGTTTACAATGGTGGATTTAAACCTTAACACTAAGGCAACCACCAACTCAATCAAACCTAGCAACATAGGTTTACACACTTGATATACAATGAAAATAACCAAGAAAATACAATAATAATTGGAGCAATAAACAAATCAAACTATACTTAGCTCCAAAAGAAACTCCCTAGTCCTCCTGATGCTTTGAGAAGATGAATCTTGAAGGTTCAAATGCTAGATCAAGGTTTTATCATAGAAACTATGGTTTGCAAAAAGATGGCTTAAGAAAAGCTTTAGAGATGATCAAAGATGGCTCAATGGAAGCTTAGATGCATCGACAACCAATTAGAAATGAGTTTGGGATGGATATTTATAACCGCCCAAACAAGAGGGTTCGTCAACAGGCATTTGTAATAGCTGGGATCTCCTAACATATAAGTTTTATGTGGTGCAGTGCACGGGATCGGGGAATAGCCGGGTTGAGTCACGAGATCCAACACTAATTGCATGTATAACTTAATTGGTTGACTCGTGAAGCATGTTGTATGACTTATGTGTTAGATTAATTTAAGTTGGGATGGAATCGGGTTATGGGTTGAGTCGGGGTCCGATTCGGACTCGGGTTGCGTTGAGTAATGAGACTTAAGTCTCGAGGGCACTTTGGTAAAAAGCCAAAAGAGGGGGAATAAAACCCTTGACCTCAAGCCGCCGTGCGGCTCAAGGAGAGAGAGCCACGGTGTAGATCTCCTGTGGGCTAGTTTGAGATAGGAGAGACTCTCATGGTAGGTCCTGACTTGATCGATGAGGCAGTGAAGAAGGTGCAGCTAATAAAAGAAAGGTTGTCGGCTGCTCAGAGCCGCCAAAAAATGTATGTTGATAAGAAGGCCAGAGAGTCGGAGTTCATGGAAGGTGACTTGGTGTTCCTGAAGGTTTCCCCCATGAAAGAGGTAGTCCGGTTTGGGAAGAAGGGGAAGTTGAGCCCTAGGTTCATTGGACCTTTCCCTATTCTCAAGCGGAGAGGCGCGGTGGCTTACGAGCTGGCTTTGCCTCCTAGCGTGAGCAGAGTTCACCCAGTTTTTCATGTGTCAATGCTCCGGAGATATGTGAGGGATCAATCCCATGTGATCGAACGGACTGCAGTTGAGGTGGACACGGCGGTCTCGTATGAGGAGAGGCCAGTAGAGGTACTTGACCGACAGATCAGGAAGCTGAGATCAAAGGAAATTCCCTTGGTGAAAGTTAGGTGGGAGCATCACACCGAGCAAGAGGCTACCTGGGAAGTAGAGAGGGACATGAGGGAGCACTACCCCTCCCTGTTCTAGGATATGGTGAGTCCCTGTGCTTTACTAAATTTGAGAATGATTTTCCCTTAAGGGGGAAAGGTTGTAATACCCGGGAACTCCTAACATATAAGTTTTATGTGGTGCAGCGCACGGGGTAGGGGAATAGCCGGGTTGAGTCACGAGAATCGACACTAATGGCAGGTATAACTTAATTGGTTAACTCGTGAAACATGTTGTATGACTTATGTATTAGATTGATTTAAGTTGGGATGCAATCGGGTTACGGGTTGAGTCGGGGTCCAATTCAGACTCGAGTTGCGTTGAGTAATGAGACTTAAGTCTCAAGGGCACTTTGGTCAGCCAAAAGAGGGGGGAATAAAACCCTTGACCTCAAGTCGTCGTGCCTCTCAATGAGAGAGAGCCGCACGTAGCCTGAGGGAAGGGGAGGGAGATCTTGTGGACGGCGCCGATCTCGCGTCATCATTAGAGAAGCCAGGACTCATCTTCATCGAGTCCACCTTTGCGTCTGATTGAGGTGAATGGTTGGTTTATTAGCAAGGGGAGGCGGGTGGCCGAACCTTGGAGGTCTTGTAATAGTGTTTTACGCAATGTTTCTTGCCGATTGATGTGGTTTGTCGGGTTTGGACTTCGGATGATGCGCATAGCTGTGATTATGTTTTGTTTTGATCATGTTTATGTGATTTAGGGGTTGGCCGCATAGAGAAAAAAGGGGGAAGGTCATGCCGAAATTTTCCCCAATTTCCTCGAGTGGCTTATAACCCATGGATCATCTTCTTTTTGGTAAATATCAGATCTTTAGATTGATGCATTTGAATTTTTGTCAAAAGCATGCCCTTCCTACCTAGAAGGCTCGGTCGAGCAAGGTGTTACCCTGCTCAAGTTTCGGCCGAGCAAAGGTAAGGGTGGAACTAAAAGATTGATTAAATTATTCATGCTAGATTTCATGTTGGGTTCTTTTGATTCATGCTTACATGCTTGGTGTTAAATTGTATTTATGTTATGAGATTTCTCGCTAATCATATGAATTGTTAGTAACGATAGATCGATTTTCATGTTTAAGGAAATGTTCTTGTTATTGCATTCATGGTTAGCATTTAGTATAGCATGCGAATGATGGAAAGGTTACGATTATATTCTAATACTAGTGCCCCATCATACCATGTTATACTACTTGTTTCCTTCCTACGAATTTAGCTTTAATCGCTGAAATTTATTTCTAGCTCTAGCATTCATTTAGTTACCATTCTTGGTATTTAATTTTGGTGATTACTGTTGGTAACTATTGCTAGTAATTATTGTTGGTAAAAGTAGGCCACATTCTTCGCTATATTTCGTTTACTCAACTAAATCAAGTAGGAAGGATTTCTATACCCATGAATGGTAGTTACCCGGATAAACAAAATACATACACTAGGTGTCACACCTAGGGATAGATAGTGGACCTTAGCGTTCACATGGTACGATCCGAGGGAAGTCTCAGATAAGGGCACTGCCCGGATAAACCTAGATGGAATTATTACTGAAACATTCATTGTGTACTGTGATTGAGATGGTCTACTGAGGTGTGTCATCAGCCGAACGGTTACCACACGTCTTAGCGGTGATAGGGTTTTGAGATTGCACCAGCGGGCCCGCTAGGTGTTAGACCCGGGTGGCGGAGGGTCTTGAGATTTCGTCAGTGGGCCACGCTAACGGTAGACCCGAGTCGGGTGGGACTAGCTTTCCCTAACCCGAAGGGTTCCAGAGACTAGTGGCCATCCTAGTCGACGGACCCGGGATTGATTGTTTTGTACATTATACGCCTCGTTAGGCTGGTTGAGAAGGCTGGTTCGGCCTGGTTTGATAGGGTTGGGAAGCCTGGTATGGTCGAATCCACAGTGGCCGAATGGTATGAGTTGGTAAGGGCCAAGGAGGACAGTTCAATCATTTTGGTGACTTGACATGTTGTTTAGCTTAAATTCCTTGTTTAGCTTCAATCATATGTTATCTTAATCGGGATTTAAGTGGAGGTTCGAGAGAACCGCTCACCGAGTTCCTCGTGGACTCACGATTTGTTTATTTTTGTTTTTGAAGAGCCCGAACCGTGAGGTACAGCCTGGTGGCATGGAGTAACTGGAGTGCAGGTGGAGGCACAGATCTCGTAGCAAGCGTCCATAGAGTCGTAGTCGAAGGTTGGAGGCAGTGACTCACATGGTTGGCCTACAACTAAGGGGACCTGCCAAGTACTGGTTGCATACCTAGAGGGGTCGAAGGGCAGCACATGCACCACCTCCCACCTGGGAAGAATTTAAGGCAGCTGTAGAGGAGCAGTACCTGCCGATGAGTGTCCGCAATAAGCGGGCATGAGATCTTGAGTTGCTACGTCAGTCGGGAGGCATGTCAGTAGCAGACTATGAAATGGAGTTTACCTGGCTTTCTAAGTACCACCCAACTTTAGTGGCTACTGAGATTGCCAGGGTGAAAAGATTCATGGAGGGTCTAAGACCTCAGATAGGAAGGCTTATCCATTACACCAAGGACTCCACATTTGCTCGGGTGGTGGATGAGGCCCTTCGGAAGGAAGCACTAGTGTTGTCCGAGAGAAAAGATGGGCCGCCCAAGAAGAAATTTCGGCCTCAAGGATTTGGAGGTCGAGCGTGGCATTTAGGGGGGATTGTGACCACCACAGATAACTAGCAGAGTCGTGGGCACAAGAGTAGCTGGGGCCGCGGAGGCTCAGGGTCAGGGATGGCGAGGCAGATAGGGACAGGGGGCGCTACTCAGAAGACAGACATGCCGTAGTGTGGTCGTTGTAATCGGAATCACTGCAGGACTTGCTATGGCCTCATAGATGCATGCTTTAGATGTGGGCAGGTTGGACACTTTAGGAAGGATTGCCCGGACAGAGGTGGATAGAGATTTGAGCTGTCAAAAGGAAAAGTGCCGATGTCAGTAGGGTAAGTGGCACAGAAGGGTCAGATGTAGAGCAGAGGGCCGCAGGCTAGTCACTCTGAGAAACCGTCTGCCCGAGTTTATGCCATGGATCGTGATGGGGCAGAGGCATCCAGAGCAGTGGTAACAGGTACTATTTTAGTCTGTTCATCTGCTGCTTATGTTCTGTTTGATCCGGGTGCCACGCACTCATTTGTATCTACCAAATTTGCTGTTGAGTTACCTATGGCACCTTCCCTACTTGACGGGCCATTTGTGGTATCAGCGCCTACGGGCGATGCAATTGTAGCTAAATCAATTTCCCAAGACTACGAAGTGCTCATCTGCGGTCATGCATTGAGGGCAAATTTCACACTCCTACCCATGCTTGAACTCGATGTCATTATCAGCATGGATTGGTTGATGGAGCACTTTGCTATACTTTATTGTAGGGCTAAGGCAGTCATGTTCAGCAAGCCCGGGTTGCCACAGTTCACCTTCTAAGGAGAAGGAAGGAGTGAGCCGATTGGGGTCATCTCAACCCTTAAAGCTCGTAAACTGCTTCAGGGAGGCTGCTAATCCTTCCTGGCTTTCGTATCTGTGGCTGAGGAAAAAGGGGGTACGACAGGGGATGTCAGTGGAACTCAGGTAGTCTGCGGATTCACCAATGTGTTTCCCAAGGAGTTGCCAGTTTTGCCACCCAGGAGAGAGGTTGATTTCTGCATTGATTTGCAGCCCGGGGTGAAGCCGATCTCCATCCCACCCTATAGGATGACACTGGTCGAACTCAGGGAGTTAAAAGTGCAATTGCAAGAGATGCTGGAGTTTACTGAGATCCGCCGCTTTCTTGGGTTGGCCGGGTATTACTGAAAGTTTGTAGAAAATTTCTCTAGGATTGCAGTTCCTTTGACTCGGTTGACTCAGAAAAGGGTCAAATTTGTTTGGGACGACAAGTGCGAGGTGAGCTTTCAGAAGCTCAAGGAATGCTTGATGTTGGCACCTGTGTTGTCCATACCTTTCGGTTCAGGAGGATTTGTGGTCTACTGTGCTACCTCTCAGGTTGGCCTAGGCTGTGTTCTGATGTAGTTTGGCAGAGTCATAACCTATGCGTCTCGCCAGCTAAAGGTTCATGAACAGAACTACCCGACGCACGATCTAGAGCTGGCTGTAGTGGTTTTTGCACTAAAGCTCTGGCATCACTACCTGTACGGGGAGACTTGTGAGATTTATACGGATCACAAGAGCCTCCAGTATTTGCTTACCCAAAGAGAGCTGAACCTCAGGCAGAGGAGGTGGCTGGGGCTCCTAAATGACTATGACTGCACTATTATGTATCATCCGGGGAAAACGAATGTGGTAGCGGATGCTTTAAGCAGAAAATCCATGGGCAGTTTGGCTCATTTGGAAATTAGGAGAAGGCCCCGAGCTCGATAGCTAGCACTGTGGCTAGATGGGGGAGCAACCCCGACTGTGTCAGCTTCGGGTACCCTGGTGGCACACCTGCAGGTACAGTCCACCTTGGTGGACATGTTGCGTGTCGTTCAGGAGGAGGACGGATTTTGTTCTCTGACAAGGGATCTGGTTCGAAGAGGTGACGCAGATGACGGGTTCAGGGTTGACTCATAGGGTGTTCTAAGGTTCAGAGACCGGATCATGGTGCCTGATATGGTAGAGGTACGCCGACAGGTTTTGGAAATGGGTCACCATTCCACTTACATGATGCACCCGGGAGACACCAAAATGTACCGAGACATAAGGCAACACTACTGGTGGAAGGGCATGAAGAGAGAGGTAGCAGAGTTTGTATCCAAGTGTCTGGTTTGCCAACAGGTGAAGGCCGAACACCTGAAGCCCGCGGGGTTGCTACAGAACCTCGAGGTCCCCGAGTGGAAGTGGGAGAAGATCACCATGGACCTAGTGACCGGGCTGCCTAGGTCAAAAGGAGGTTTTGATTCCATTTGGGTGGTAGTGGATCGGTTAACTAAGACCGCACACTTCATTCCGATGAAAATGACCTTTTCTGTGGAGCAGTACGCCAGACTATTTTTAGACATGATTGTGGCTTATCATGGTACCCCAGTGATGACCAAATTAGATCAAGGTACCCAGTTCATAGCCCGGTTTTGGCAGTCCTTCCAAGAAGCCATGGGTACTCGAGTACGGTTCAACACGGTTTTCCATCCGCAGACAGATGGACAGTCTGAGAGAACCATCCAAACTTTGGAAGATATGTTGAGGGCCTGCGTTCTGGACCTAGAAGGCGGTTGGGAGAAACACCTACCATTGATTGAGTTTGCCTACAATAATAGTTAACACAGTAGCATTGGCATGGCCCCTTTCAAGGCCTTATATGGGCGATGGTGTAGATCTCCTATGGGCTGCTTTGAGACAAGAGACACTCTCATGGTAGGTCCTGACTTGATCGATGAGGCAGTGAAGAAGGTGCAGCTAATAAAAGAAAGGTTGTTGGCGGCTCAGAGCCGCCAAAAAATGTATGCTGATAAGAAGGCTAGAGAGTCGGAATTCGTGGAAGGTGACTTGGTGTTCCTGAAGGTTTCCCCCATGAAAGAGGTAGTCCGATTTGGGAAGAAGGGGAAGTTGAGCCCTAGGTTCATTGGACATTTCCCTATTCTCAAGCGGAGAGGCGTGGTGGCTTACGAGCTGGCTTTGCCTCCTAGCATGAGCAGAGTTCACCCAGTTTTTCATGTGTCAATGCTCCGAAGATATGTGAGGGATGAATCCCATGTGATCAAACGGACTGCGGTTGAGGTGGACACGGCGGTCTCGTATGAGGAGAGGCCAGTAGAGGTACTTGACCGACAGATCAGGAAGCTGAGATCAAAGGAAATTCCCTTGGTGAAAGTTAGGTGGGAGCATCACACTGGGCAAGAGGCTACCTGGGAAGTAGAGAGGGACATGAGGGAGCACTACCCCTCCCTGTTCTAGGATATGGTGAGTCCCTATGCTTTACTATATTTGAGGATGAATTTCCCTTAAGGGGGTAAGGTTGTAAAACCCAGGATCTCCTAACATATAAGTTTTATGTGGTGCAGCGCAGAGGGTAGGGGAATAGCTGGGTTGAGTCGCGAGAATCGACACTAATGGCAGGTATAACTTAATTGGTTAACTCGTGAAACATGTTGTATGACTTATTTGTTAGATTGATTTAAGTTGGGATGGAATCGGGTTACGGGTTGAGTCGGGGTCCGATTCGGACTCGGGTTGCGTTGAGTAATGAGACTTAAGTCTCGCGGGCACTTTGGTCAAAAGCCAAAGGAGGGGGAATAAAACCCTTGACCTCAAGCCGCCGTGCGACTCAAGGAGAGAGAGTCGCACGCAACCCGAGGGAAGGGGAGGGAGATCTTGTGGACGGCGCCGATCTCGCATCATCGTCAGAGAAGCCAAGATTCATCTTCATCGAGTCCACCTTTACGTCTGATTGAGGTGAGTGGTTGGTTTATTAGCAAGGGGAGGCGGTCATGCCGAAAATTTCTCCAATTTCCTCGAGTGGCTTATAACCCATGGATCATCTTCTTTTTGGTAAATATCAGATCCTTAGATTGATGCATGATAACTATTGTCAAAATCATGCCCTTCCTACCTAGAAGGCTCGGCCGAGCAAGGTGTTACCCTGCTCAAGTTTCGGCCGAGCAAGGGTAAGGGTGGAACTGAAAGATTGATTAAATTATTCATGCTAGATTTCTTGTTGGGTTGTTTTTATGTTATAGATTGTATTTATGTTATGAGGTTTCTCGCTCATCCTATGAATTGTTAGTAGTGATAGATCTAGATTTTCATGTTTAAGGAAATGTTCTTGTTATTGCATACATGGTTAGGATTTAGTATAGCATGTGAATGATGGAAAGGTTACAATTATATTCTAATGCTAGTGCCCCATCATACCATGTTAGACTACTTGTTTCCTTACTACAAATTTAGTTTTAATCGCTGAAATTAATCTCTAGCTCTAGCATTCATTTAGTTACCATTCTTGGTATTTAATTTTGGTGATTATTGTTGGTAACTATTTCTAGTAATTATTGTTGATAAGTGTAGGCCACATTCTTCGCTATATTTCGTTTACTCAACTAAATCAAGTAGGAAGGATTTCTATACCCATGAATGGTAGTTACCCTGATAAACAAAATACATACACTAGGTGTCACACCTAGGGATAGACAGCGGACCTTAGCGTTCAGCTAGTACGATCCGAAGGAAGTCTCGGATAAGGTCACTGCCCGGATAAACCTAGATGGAATTATTACTGAAACATTCGTTGTGTACTGTGATTGAGATGGTACTGAGGCATGTCATCAGCCGAACGGTTACCACACGTCTTAGTGGTGATAGGGTTTTGAGATTGCACCAGCGGGCCCGCTAGGTGTTAGACCTAGGTGGCGGAGGGAAGGTCTTGAGATTCCGTCAGTGGGTGACACTAACGGTAGACCCGAGTCGGGTGGGACTAGCTATCCCTTACCCGTAGGGTTACAGAGACTAGTGGCCATCCTAGTCGACGGACCCGGGATTGATTGTTTTGTACATTATACACCTCGTTAGGCTGGTTGAAAAGGCCAGTTCGGCGGCCTGGTTTGATAGGGTGGGGAAGCCTGGTATGGCCGAACCCCCCTACACATGAATAGGCCTATAGTGGCCTAATGGTATGAGTTGGTAAGGGCCAAGAAGGCCAGTTCAATCATTTTGGTGACTTGACATGTTGTTTAGCTTAAATTCCTTGACTGTACTATACTGTTGCATATGTTATCTTAACCGAGATTTTAGTGGAGGTTCGAGAGAACCGCTCACTGAGTTCCTCGTGGACTTACGATTTGTTTATTTTTGTTTTGCAGAGCCCAACCTGTGAGGTACAGCCTGGTGGCATGACGCAACTGGAGTGTAGGTGGAGGCACAAAACTCGTAGCAGGCGTCCATAGAGTCGTAGTCGTGTTAGTTAGTGTTGATTGTCATGCACTGAGTAGTCGTTTGTAAAGCATTTACGGTTTTAATCTTGAACTGTTATTTGAAAAACTGAGTTGTCTCTTTTGACTTAAAACATTTTGAAATTAATAAAGTTTGGTCGCCGTTTATTTCATAGTTTTCCGATGGTTCTGTATTGTTCTTTTATGATTGGATAAGTGCATGTGGTGGGCTTCGGGGTATTGACACTTACTCTGGCCGATCACGCAACCCTGAGTTGGGGCGTGACAGCATTTTTCTGCCCCGTTGCCAACACTCGGTCGCTTGTCGGTCGACCGATCGAGCGACCGCCAAGCGACCGAAGGCTCTCTACCATATTCTGGAAATATTCGATCTATCAAACGGTCGACGAAATCTGGAAAAATTTGCCCAGTTTGCTCATTTTTCTGCTCGTTTGTTCATTTTTGGATTCGGTCTTCGCTAGGTCCTCTTATATAATATTTCTTAACTTTAAGTTAACTTTAAAACATAAATGTTATATAAGTATTACCCCCCATTTGGATTCAATAAAAATATCTAAAAAATCAAAATCCATAAGAATCAAAATCTAACTTTTGGAGTCTAGTACAAGTTTCCGAAAACTAGAAATATTATGATCTCCTAGATCAAATATGGGTAGGCTAAAGGCTTCGAAATTTTTAAAAAAAATATCTCGTTATCTAGTTTTTACCTAAGGAACAATTACCGGGACTTTTGGTGCCAAGAAAATATCTAGGTCATATAGCCCTCCAAGGAGCTCCCTAGGCTTAGTGAATTTCAGGGCCTTTTCTAATTTTTCGAGTTTTCATATTTTTGGGTTCAGGATTGGTTTTTGGGTTTTGTTGCATCATCATGAGGATTTACAACACATGCTGGACACCCTATACCTAAACTCTAACTTCCCAAAAAATCTCGAGCGTCAACGAGCTTCCTTGCCGATTTCTCTGATTTCTTTGATTTTTTCGATCGGGAACGTCGAGCGCTATCCGACCTGGAACCTGAAAGTATTTCTCAATAACACCATTAGTTCCATGTTTGTTATCATCAAAGTCGAGATTAAGACCAAGGTAGAAAACCGTAGGCCAACATGGCCAACTCCAATCAACTCAGCGAGCCTTTCGCTAGGTCTAGTGAACAGAGACTTGATCAGAATCTTCTTGAGACACACTTCTCAAGTTCTGACTGTGATTCATAATAACCCAAAGTCACAAAGCCCATAAGTAGGTGAGGTTAACTTTATCTCTTTGCGTTCATACAAAAAATATTTATCGTTAACTTCAAAAACCATTAAACCAATTGAAATTAGTCCTTTCACATGTAACTCATCAGAATGGTTCATGCGAAAACTATTGCCTTTTAAAGAACTTTTCACAACCTTATTTAAATAACAAAGGAAAAATATGTTCTTTTATTAACACTGGAGCAAATCAATTATACAATTCAACGGTCTTTGCCGAATAGCAGACTTATACAATAGGTTTCTAAGGCTAATGCTGCAACTCTTGTGCCTATCGCCTTCCCCGAAGGTCGTAGTTGCCTTTTGTCAAGTCTTCTACTTTTCTTCTTCTCTTGCAACATCTTGCAGATGATGATTGATATCAAATACCCGGTATCAAATACCATAAAGTACAATTCTAATGACGAAGTATTTCTATAACGTACGCACCTAAAGCGACGGTTTCAAAAACTATCTTTAGTTTTAACTCTGCAAAATACTCCTTGCAGTTGCGGTTCCAGTGGCCATCTTTACCACAATGGTAGCAGGTGCCACTGGGAACAACTTTCCCTTTCTTCTTGATATTTCTCATGGCTTTCACCGTTTTATTTTTCACTTTGTTCTTAACAGAGTATAACTTTGCCTCGGAGGCATCTCCCACCAACAAGACTGTGTCCTTACCCTTCATTAGGTGGGACTCAGCAGTCTTCAGCAAATTATGGAGCTCGGGAAGCAAGACGTCCTGCTTGTTTATTTGGAAGTTATCAACAAACTCTGAAAATGAATCCGGGAGGGATTGGAGTACTAAGTCCTGACTTAGTTCCCAGTCCATGGAGAACCCCAACCTCTCTAACTCCTCAATCAAATTGATTAGTTTGAGGGCATGGGTCTCAACAAGAGTGTTATCCTCCATTTTGGCACGGAAGAGTTGTTTAGATAGCTTTTACCTAGCTATCCTCATATGCTCACCATACAAAGACTTGAGGTGATCTAGGATAGCTTCAGCATCCAAATGTTCTTGTTGCTTTTGCAACTCGTCGGACATGGATGCCAGCATAATGGATTGAACAGTGGTGCTATCTTCACTCCAAATTTTTTGCAACTTATCATAAGTCGTCCTCTCTTCCTCGGTGTAATCCCCTTCCCCCAAGGGGTGGCATTGGTCCCGGAGCATCAAGAATGTGAGACAGATTCTCATAAATGATGACGATCCTCAAATTTCACATCCAACAGACGTAAACTGGTCCGGTTAATTTATTTTCATTGAGGAAGCAATCTAACGATAGTAAATGTGACATGATATGCTACAAATAAAATAAAGACTTGAATGTGCAGATATTTTACATGCATGTTTGAAGATTCTACAAAGAAAATAAAGTCTATGTTGAACAACCAAAAGGGTTTGAAGATTCTACTCACCCTGATCATGCGTATAGGCCGAAGAAAGCTCTATTTGGTCTCAAGTAGGCTATAAAAGAGGAATAGCTTATCATACTCTATTCATCAAGAAAAGGGAGTCTCAACTGGTTATTGTTTAGATTTATGTTGATGATATTGTTTTTTGTTCAACTTCTAAATTCCTTGCTAAACAATTTGTGGATGACATGAAATCTGAATTTGAAATGAGCGTGGTTGGAGAAATGAGCTATTTTCTCAGTCTACAGGTCAAGCAATCTGAAAAAGGAATATTCATTTCATAGAGTAAATATGCTAAGAATCTAGTTCACAAGTTTGGACTAGACAATTCTAAGGTTGTCTAAACTCCTATCTCTACTCATGAGAAACTACGAAAGGATGATGAAGGGAAGAATGTTGATCCCACCCTCTACAGAAACATGATTGGCAGCTTATTAATTTTATTTGATAGCTAGTACACTTGATTTATGCATTAGTGTTGGATTGTGTGCCAGATATCAAGCAAATCCAAAGGAGTCTCACCTTCAAGCTGTTAAGAAAATTCTCAAATATGTGAAAGGTACTTTGGATTTTGGTCTTTTGTATTCTGTTGATTGTAATCCTTGTCTAATTGGACTTTCAGATGCAGATTGGCTGATATTGTTGATGACAAAAAGAGTACATCAGGCGGATGTTTATTATGTTGGATCAAATCTTATAGCTTGGTTAAACAAGAAACAAAATTCTATTTCTCTTTCTTCAGTAGAGGCAAAAATTTGGCAATAGGCAGTAGGCAGTTTTAGTTCGTAGTTAATTTCGATGAAGATTATGTTACTTGATTACGGTCTTAATCAAGAAGAAAATGTACTTTATTGTGATAATGTGAGTGCTATCAAAACTTCAAAGATTCTATTATGCATTCACGTGCTAAACTCCATGATTTAAGATCAAGGTTCCAGTTGAAAGGAGGCAGTTGCAACTAGTATTCACTACAACTGAGAATAGTGAGTAACTTCTTCAATTCTTCGAAAAGTGTTTCTAAATGATGATTGATAATATGTGAAACATTTCTTTTAAGTTCGCATGTTTGCTCTCATTTATGAAAGATAAGACTAGATAAAGATGCAGCATTCCCCTTAAAGGTCATTAGTACAGCACAGTCTAATATTTTTCTGCCCAAAGATAGTGTGTCATATCTTAGTTTTTTTTGGGATATTTGAATAATCTCTAAATCTTCCTTGGACAGTGCGTTACATGTTGATTAATTTGGTTTTCAAAAGATTATTCTCTCATATAATCAATTTTCAGCTGGCATTTCTCTTGTAACCGTAACTTCACCATTGAGTTTTCAGTGGGAGGCTGTACTTTAATGGGAATGTGAACAGATATGCCATCATTTAAAGTTCTTTTTGCATTGCAATTCACTTCAATTTCTTGAGATCTCAATCGTTAGCCTCAATCTTCTTCCATTCTATAATCTATTTAAGCCGAAGTTCCATTACATAGCAAAAAAAAAGGGTAAAACAATGAGCTCAGAAAAAGAGATGGAAGCTTCGTTGGCAAAAGAGATGGTGTTCTCAAATCGTGTTGAAACTATCGACACACCAAATCCAGCACCATCCCCTGAAAAGAGATCATCTCCATCTACCTCCCATGGTCAAAAGTAGAGAAAGAAATTCAAAGGAAAAGTTACAAAATGTTCTGATAGAGGTACTGTATCCATAACCCTCACATCACTTTCTATTTTTCCTAGTTCTGAAGAAGAATTATCTTTTGAGGGGGAGGAATTATGTTATGAGGGGGAGGATAAAGAAGAAATTGATATTTCTTCTGCGTTCGTTTTTATAACTGACAAGAAACATGACTCAATACCAGGACAGATAGGTTCTAAAACTGAGTTAGTGAAAGGTAAAGTTACAGCTGAGACAGTCAAGACTTACACTAGGTTGAACGTCTCTGTGCCAACTGCTGCTGAAATAAATTCATCGCTTGCATGTAAAGCACTAGAATACTATTCGGCTCCTAGAACCAGGACAGAAAGAGTCATTTGTGATGAATTGTTCAAAACACAAGTGTTGTTGGCAACTCTTCATATGCAGGTAATATCTCTTGAGAAAAAGATGACCAAATATTTTATAGCCAGTAATGAAGGGGTTCCTTGCTGGTCTTCTAGAGAAGATTATGGTTAGCCTAGTCCAGGCAGCTACTAATCTTTTGAGAAAAAATGATTGGTCTCGGCCCTTTGGTTTATTCGGCCAAAAAGGGGGAGATGTGTGTGATTTTTGAATAGATGGAGTTTGGTCTTGTTAAGGTCTAGTCTGAGGTAAAGTCAGAACCAGTTTGTATTGTCTATCAGTTGGTTATGTGGTGGTTTTTGAAATTGTTCTATAATTGCTTTGTGATGCCTGGATATGAACTTCATGATGGAGTTGATAATGGTTCTTTTTCTGGTCTTGAGAAGTTTTAAACTCTATGATGGCTCAAGTTTTAAAACTAGTTAATTTTGACAAAATGTATGGTTATATTTGTGAAAAATCTCTCATGTTATTATGCTCTCTTTATAACATTATTTATAACAGGTTGGGTTTTTGCCAAATAAACCAAAGGGGGAGATTATTAGTATTAATTCTGTGAATGTTGGTTATATTTGGCAAAAACATTTTTCCAAATTTATTCTCAGTTAGGATTCATCCCAGTTGATGAAGTTGTTGTTACCGGAATATACTCTGTGAATGATGAATGTTTCAACTGTGAAGACGTAGTCTTAACTGCTTTTAGCCTTAAAAGGATTTTTGGATGAGCTGTTTGATACGATCTTGATGACTGATGGACTTCTGGTTTAATGATAATTTTGTTAACTGATTCTAGACATTTAAATCATCATTATTTTCGTCCTGGTCAGTTTAGTTTCGAAGAGTTCTCTTCACTTATTTCTTAGGTATTTTTTATTTACATAAATGATCTTTTGTAAAAACGCCTAAGTTGTGCTGACGGTTTCTACTGAAGACAGCTGTGATTAAATATGATTGAGGTGAGAATTTATTTAGATCTTCTAGTAATCTTCCAATGACACCTATAAATACTGGAGAAGAGATCTATTGTCGACAACTCCATTACGCGAAAACGATGTTGCCATATATTGAGGAGTTGAAACTATTGAGTGCAAAAGAGGCAACAACTGTACTTTTTATCTTCGAGGAGAAGATTGGTTATCGAGAGGATAACTCACTACAACACGAGGCTGTGTGGAGGATGGAACTCTGTGGTTGTGATATCATATATAGGCAAGTTGGTATTTACTTGTAATAGCAAATATATTTTTGTTATTTCTGATTCACTGTAGTACTGGTAGTCGGATTTCGGGAATGAAATCCAGAGGACTTATATTGTACTTGTAGACGGTGAATTGGGCATCTGTCCGGTAAGTTGCCTGCAAATTAGGTGACTGTTTTGTCATTGGACTGTGTAAATAAATCTCCTGTGTTTGCGTTGCCTTTTTGTTTTAGTTCTTACTTTGCCACAATAGGCTAGTGTTAGAGCAATCACAACTTCTTAAGCAACTGTCATTTACAGAAGTTCCCTTAGCGACCTATATATATTTTCATGATTGTAATTCACCTCTCCTTCTCCTAGAACCTTTGCCCAAAGGTTGTATGGGGTCTTCTCATTTTAGGTTTGTAAAACAAGATGTTTGGGGGTTGTTTAGCGATGAGCATGCTTGCTGCCCCATTTGGTGTGCACGCGGAGAGAAGGTGTTCGGCGCCATGTTGATGACGGCTTGAACCCCATGAAGGCATTGATGGAACCAACAACCTAAAGGGAGGTTTTGGGCAACGCCTTGGTGAGAAGGATCTCCATAAAAACCTAGGATGATGGCCTTGGTTCGCCCGGTGGCTCGGGTTAAACTTTTAGAACGTCCATAATCTTCCTTATTTTTTTAATGCTTTTATTTATAGCTCTTGCTTCAATTGTTGATTACTTAGATAAATTATAATTGCATGAAGAAACCCTCCAATAATATTGAGTCTGAATGGCTAAGGTATTAAGAATATTGGTCATGTCTTCCATCGTTATGAGAGACAAGTGTGTCTATCTTCACATCGGTCATGCCTCATTGATCATGCATGTAAAATGGTAGCTTACACTTGTCTTTCTTTTTGCTTGTGGCATTTCATCATCATCATGTTAAACACAATGTCATTATGTAGCATTCTTAATGCTAATAAACTCACTGAAACAAACTACATCGATTGGTTGCGAAATTTTAGGATTGTCCTCACCTAGGAGCGTCTCTCCTATGTCCTTGATAATCGGCCACCGGATGTGCCTACCCAAAGGGCTTCCGAGGAAGTAAGGGTTGTGTAGAAGAAGTGGCAAGATGACGACACTACTGTACAATGCATTATCCTCATCTCAATGTTCGACGTGTTGCAGAGACAACGTGGAAAGATGGACGCATGAGCCATCCTCTCTCACCTCAAGGAGTTGTATGGTGAAGAGAGTTGGACTGCAAGGTTTGAGCTGTCAAAGAAACTCTTCTAGGCCAAGATGATGGTAGGGACCCATGCTGAAACCCATGTCCTCAAACTAATCGATTTGATTGAGAGGTTAGAGAAATTGGGTGAAAGCATTGATAAGGGGCTAAGCCAGGATTTAATACTCCAATCCTTCCTAGGGTCATTTTCATAGTTTATTATCAACTACCATATGAACTAGCTGGATGCCTCGCTTCCCGAGCTCCTTAATATGCTGAAGACTGCTGAGTCTCACCTTCTGAAAGAAAAGGACAAAGTCTTGTTAGTGGGTAGTGCCCCGAAAAAGGCGAAGAAGCGCTATGTTAAGAACAAAGTGAGAAAAAAGCTATGAAACCTAAGAAGAAAATCAAGAAAAAGGAAAAAATTGCTTCTAACGACACCTATTTCCATTGTGGGATGGCCACTGGAACCACAACTACAAAGAGTACATTGCAGAAGTAAGGCAAAAGAGGGCTTCTGAAGCCCCTTCGCAGGTGTGTTTTTTGTTGAAATAAATTTATCGTTACATAATTCTACTATATGGGTATTAGATACCGATTGTGGTTCTCACATTTGCAGCTCGTTGCAGGGGTTGAGAAAAAGTAGAATGCTGAACAAGGGCAACTACGACCTCCGGGTAGGCAAGGGCGCAAGAGTTGTAGCTTTATCCGTAGGAACCTATTGTTTATGTTTGCCTTCTGGCAAGACCATTGAATTAAATAATTGTTATTACGTTCTAGTTTTAGTAAAGGATATTATTTCTTTTCACTTGTTACTTGAACAAAGTTGTGAAATGTCTTTAAAGGGCAATTGTTGCCACATATATCATTCTGATGAGTTATATGGAATTGGACGTATTTCGAATGGTTTAATGGTCTTAGATGTAACTGATAATATTTTTCATGTTGAAACACACAAAAGAAAAAGAGATAATTTGAACCTCACCTGTCTTTGGCATTTGAGACTCGATCATATTAATGAGAATCGAATCAACGGGTTGTATAAAGATGGGTTATTTGACCCATTCGATTTTGAATCGATGCCAACTTGTGAATCCTATCTCAAGGGAAAAATGACTAGATTCCCCTTCACTAGACGTAGTGAGAGGGCTGCTGAGTTGTTAGAGTTGGTTCACATAGATCACTACTAGAATAACAAGCATCAGCAATGGCTCCAACCGCTGATGAAAGCCATCAGCAACGGCTCGGCCCGTTGCAAAGTAGTCGTGGCAGAAAAGCGTGTTGTTGATAACTTTGCAATGGATCAGCAACGGTCGCAGCGGCCGTTGCTAATAACATTATCTGCCACGGCTACAGGGCCGTTGTAGATATGTACATCAGCAACGGCCCGATTGTTGTGGCAAGGCCGTTAGTGAAAGCTCAATGCTAAGTCGTTGTTGTAGGTCATCGGCAACGGCTTTAAGGTTGCGGCCCAGAAAATACGATACACTTTCAGTAACGGCTTTCCCACGGGCAACCGTGGGAAAGCTGTTGTTGATTATGTTAACCTGTAACTAAAAAGTTTTAAAATTTCTAATTTTCATTAATATATTGATACATTTAACCTGATACATAACTCACACACCCATTAATACATTAATACACCCATACATAACATACACATCAATGATACACCCAGATATACATCAAAACAACTATACTTATGTTTATAATTATCCACAATCATATAAAAACTATTCAAATTCAAAACTATCGTATCAATATCCAAACAAAACAAGTCAATCAAGTAGTATCCAAATAACAAAGTCAATATCCAAACAAAACAATAAACCTCACGACGACGGTGGAGGAAGGTCTGGATCATAATATAGCGGGCTCTGGAGTGCTTGGGTGTACACCGGCGTGGACTGGCTCGAGGACGATGGATCTAATGATGCCGAAGGGATGCCTACTCCGGTATGAGCTGAGATGTTTGCTTAGTATCTTGAATGATTCATTGGGTCTCATTATATAGTTAAATATTTATGGTGCAGTTTGGTTAGGATGACCCTAGGAATCCTAGAGGGGGCGGTTGATAGAGATCTACATAAGGGATCTGTAGGGGTTGGCTAAGGGTAAATTTCCACTATAACTAAAATTTTGGATTGATTGGAGGATCTTTCCCTTAGATTTCAGTAAATATAAATTGTGGGTGTAGAACGACCTTATGCTTAAGGGCCATGATTGTGTGCAACCAGAGTAGAGCAGGACCATAGCGGTTTCGCTCTGAGGCATGTTTTGGGTGCGGATAGGTTGGGCACTTCAGAAAGGATTGTCCTGGCAAGGGCAGTCAGTAGCCTGGTCAGACCAAAGGAAAGACACCGATGTTAGTGGATTATGTGGCTCAGAGGAGTCAGACTGAGGGAGGAGGCCAGCGAGTTGGTGGTTCAGAGAGCCTGCAGCACGAGTGTTTGCTTTGAACCAAGAGGGCGCTGAGGCGTCCAGGGCAGTAGAGTCAGGTAACCTTGTTATAGGTCTTGCTATTGCGTATGTCTTTATATCTGCATTGTTTGCTGCTAAGTTGTCAGGGAAACCCTTTGTGCTTGAATTGCCTCTTGTGGTGTCTACTCCTACGGGAGTTTCTGTGATGACATAGACAATCTTTCGGGGCTGCGAGATTATCATTTGTGGGCATGTGTTGATGGCCGAATTGACACTCCTACCGATGCTGGAGCTTGATGTAATTTTGGGCATGGACTGGTTGGCGGATCATTTCGCCTCAATGGATTATAGGGCTAAGACTGTGACCTTCAGTAAGCCCGGGTTGCCCCAGTTTACCCTCCAGGGTGAGGGAAGGGGAGAGCCGTTGATGGCGATTTTAGCTCTTAAGGCTCAGAAGCTACTTCTGGGTGGTTGTCAGTCCTTCTTGGCCTTTGTATTTGTGGCGGAGGAAGGCGGAGGTGCGGCTAAGGACATCAGGGGGAACGCCCGTGGTGTGCGAGTTCTCTGATGTGTTTTAGGAGGAGTTGCCAGGGTTGCCTCCAGTTAGAGAGATCGAGTTCTACATTGATTTGCAACTAGGGTGAAGTCGATCTCCATTCCGCCGTATCAGATGACACTAGATGAGTTGAGGGAGTTGAAGTCCCAGTTGCAAGAGCTGCTTGAGTTGGGTTTCATTCGCCAAATTATTTCTCGTTGGGGTGCTCCAGTGCTCTTTGTGAAAAAGAAAGATGGGTCAATGCAGATGTGCATTGATTACCGGTAGCTTAATAAGGTAGGTGAAGAATCGGTACCTGCTACTCAGGATTGATAATTTGTTTGATCAGCTTCAGGGAGCTTAATGGTTTTCTAAGATTGACCTGCGGTCAGGGTATCATCAATTCAGGATTTGAGATAGTGATGTCCCTAAGACTGCTTTTAGATCGAGGTATGGGAACTTTGAGTTCCTGGTGATGTCCTTCTGGCTGACTAATGCACCGGGTGTTCGGGGAATTCTTGGATAAATTCATAATTATGTTCATTGATGATATTTTGATTTATTCCAGGAGCAGGGAGGAGCATGCTGAGCACTTGCAGATGGTTCTAGAGACTCTCCGAGAGCATCGCTTGTATGCTAAGTTCTCCAACTACGAGTTCTGGATGGAGAGTGTGGGGTTCCTTGGCCATGTGGTGTCCAGGAAAGGGGTAAAGGTGGACCCCACAAAGATAGAAGCAGTTTAGAACTGGAAGAGGTCGACTAATATTACAAAGATCCGTAGTTTCCTGGGGTTGGAAAGTTATTACAGAAAGTTTGTGGAGAACTTCTCCAGGATTGCAGGGCCATTGACCCACCTGACTCAGAAGAAGGTCAAGTTCGAACAGGATAGTAAGTGCAAGGAGAGCTTTCTAAAGCTCAAGGACCGCTTGACGTCGGCGCCAGTTCTAGCAGTACCTTATGGCTCGGGAGGGTTTATTATTTACTGTGATGCCTCCGGGGTCGGCTTGGGTTGTGTGTTGATGCAGAATGGCAGGGTGATAGCTTATACATTCAGGCAGTTGAAAATTCACGAGAAGAATTATCGCACCCATGATCTTGAGCTGGTAGCGGTGGTATTCGCATTGAAGCTGTGGCGTCACTACCTTTATGGCGAGGCTTGTGAGATATACACTGATCATAAGAGCCTCTAGTATTTGCTCATCCAGAAGGAGTTGAACCTGAGGCAGAGAAGATGGCTTGAGATGTTGAAGGATTATGACTGCACAATCATGTACCATCTAGGGAAGGCTAACGTGGTAGCCGATGCTTTGAGCAGGAAGTCTATGGGAAGTCTGGCGCATTTTCCGGTCAGGAGGAGGCCGTTGGCTCAAGATCTGGCCCTATGTTTGGATGGTGGGGCAGTCTTATCAGTATTAGATTCTGGTGCGCTGGTGGCTCACTTGAGGGTGCAGTCCACGTTGGTTGATATGTTGCGAGCAGCGCAATAGAAGGATGCTTTTTGTGCTCTCACTAAGGATCTGGCCAGGAGATGTGATATCGTTAATGGGTTCAGTGTGGACTCGGAGGGCATTATGAGGTTTAAGAATAGTATAGTGGTGCCAGATATGGCAGAGGTTCGTAGGCAGGTGCTAGAGATGGCTCATCGGTCCATATACACTATGCATCCGGGAGCCAAGAAGATGTACCAAGACCTAAGGCAGAATTATTGGTGGAAAGACATGAAAAGAGAAGTGGCCGAGTTTGTGTCTAAGTTCCTGGTGTCTCAGCAGGTGAAGGTTGAGCAGTTGAAGCCGGTAGGGTTGCTCTAGAACTTAGGGGTACTAGAGTGGAAATGGGAGAAGATAACCATGGATTTCGTGACTGGGTTGCCAAAGTCCGGGAAAGGCAATGATTCTATCTGGGTAGTGGTGGATCGCTTAACCAAGACTTCGCATTTTATACCAGTCAAGATGACCTTTTCAGCTAAGCAGTATGCGGGATTGTTCTTGGATCGAATCATCGCATATCATGGTGTTCCTGTGATGATCATCTCAGATCGGGGTACTCAGTTCATAGTTCATTTTTGGCAGTCATTCTAGGAGGCTTTGGGCACTCAGGTTCGGTTCAGTACTGCGTTTCACCCTCAGACAGATGGTCAGTCAGAGAGGGCTATTCAGGCGCTGGAGGATATGCTAAGAGCATGTGTCCTGGATTTGGAGGGCAGTTGGGAGATGCACTTACCTTTGATTGAGTATGCCTATAATGACAACTATCACAGCAGCATCAGGATGGCTCTGTTTGAGACATTGTATGGGCGGAGATGCAGGTCGCCCGTAGGCTAGTTTGAGGTAGAGGATTCCCTCATGATGGGACCTGACCAGGTAGAGGAGGCAGTAGAAAAGGTTAAGCTAATCAAGGAGAGACTGTTGGCATCTCAGAGTCCCCAAAAGATGTATGCGGATGGAAATGCCAGGGAGGTAGAGTTTGCAGAGGGGGACATGGTGTTCCTCGAGGTGTCCCCTATGAAAGGGGTAGTGAGATTTGGTAAGAAAGGAAAGCTAAGCCCTAGGTTCATTGGGTCGTTTCCTATTCTCAAGTGCAGGGGAGCTGTGGCCTATGAGTTGGCCTTACCTCCTAATATGGATAGAATACATCCAATGTTCCATGTGTCTATGCTGAATAAGTATATTCAGGATGAGTCCCATGTTATTGAGCCTACCGTAGTGGAGGTGGATTCAGCAGTCTCCTATGAGGAGCGGCCAGTTAAGGTGCTAGACCGTCAGATCAAAAATTTGAGGTCCAAGGAGATCCCCTTGGTTAAGGTCAGATGGGAGCACCATTCCGGCCAGGAGGCCACCTGGGAGGAGGAGCAGGATATGAGGGTGTGTTATCCTTCATTGTTCGATGATTTGGTGAGTTCTAAATTTTCTTTTTTGAAATTCGAGGACGAATTCTCTTTAAGGAGGGAGGATTGTAATATCCTAGATATTTAATTATATTCTTTTCCTTATGGTTGTGTTGCCATCCTAGCGGACTAGTTCGAGGTCAAGCTGAATCGACTCATGGTCCGGTGCATGCTTGCGAGCTCGGGTAAGTAGGATATGAGTTATATGAATTTTGCTTGCATAAATAGATTTATTTAATTTTATGTTGTGTGCATGATGGTTTAATTATGTGCATGTATTGGATGGATATGTGAAGAATGAAATTAATTAAATTAGCAGATTCGGGTTCGGCTTGAGGCAGATGCGGGTTGGGTAAAGGGTATAAAAGGGTTAGGGTTGAGAAGAGAGTATAAAACCCCCTCCCCTTGGCTTGTGGCTCCCTATTTAGAGCCACCCAACATAAATGAGAAGGAGCCAGCTGAGAGCCAAGGCGCCAGCCGCCCCTCTCCTCTCTCCCCTTGAAGCCGCCGCCAGCAAGAGCCAAGCCGCCCAAGCCTTCCCCCTTCTCCTTCCTTTCCTTCTTCCTCCCTTTGGAGCCGCCGCCGCTTTCTCCTCCCCTTCTTGGGTTGAGCCGTCATCTTTTGAAGCCAGATTCGAGGTCCATCATCCGGGATTGCTTCTAATCATCTTTCCAAAATTAGGTGAGTGGTTTTAGCCTCCTTCTTTCGGGTTTCTTTGAATTCTTGAAGCCAATCTTGAAGGCTATTGAATCTTGATTTGTTTTCTGACGATTTCTCGAGTTCTCGACGTTCTTGTTGTATGCCGTGTTTGAGGAGGCCCTAAACCCTTCACTATAGGGTTCAGCAGCCCTAGGACGACCCTAGGGGTGCTCGGCCATGGGTGGAGCAAGGGTGCCCTCAAGGTGTTCGATGAAATGCCTAAGTGAGGGATCTTGATTATCTTGTAGTTTATATCTCAAATTGATTACTAAAATGAGTTCTTTTATGTTCAAGCATGCTTAGCATTTAATATGTGATTTTTGAAGAAAATCATGTTTTATGAAAATTAGGATCTTGATGTTGATGCCATGAAGGTTTTTGCAAGATGGTTTCTTGATTTAAATGTTTGATCTTAAAGATCGTTCTTGATTAAAGATGATGGTAGTGCTTGATAATCTTGTTTAAAAATATGGTTTTTGTGAGAATTATCTAAATGTTATAATTCTGATATGTTGGTGAATTAAGGATTTAATTTATGTGAATTTTTGGGTTTATTTTCATGACACGTTGAAAATTCAATATTGCTGGAATTTTATGCTGAGATGATGAATCTGTGCTATTTTTCTAATGCTTGCTGTGGTATTTGTATTTCTCTGAACATAGTCATTTCGCCCAGAAAATATAGGACACACTTTGGAGACCAGATTGAGATTAGATACATCAGTTTGAGGCAGAACAATAAGCTAAAAAAAAACCCTAAAATAAAACCCTAATTGTGGTGAACTAAATTTTAATTGCATAACTAAAATTGTGTAAAAGGGTCAGTATAGTCTGTTATGAACCACCATGAGAAGTTTATGCATGAAATAAAACCATATAGATTTATGACATTACGGGTCTAGGAGTTGTGATCGGGCATTGGAGTGTTGAGACACATTCCAATAGGAGCACCCATGAGACACCGGAGGAAAGAGATGACTTAGGTCATGATGAGCCATATCTGAATGGCGAAAAGGCTCATCTAGGAGCCGAATTGCGGGCTAGGCCCGGGAGGTTGGATGGCAAATTACCAACCTGTAGAACAAGTTCGGATGGCCTTTCCTGATTGTTCTGGTTGGCCTCGTGGGATAAGTTCGGAGGGCCTACCCGATTATCCCCGAGGTGGTTTTAAGGAATAAGTTCGGAGCTTTTCCCGATTATTCCTATGATATCTTCTAAGAGTAAGCTCAGAGGGCCTACCCAATTACTCTTATGATATCTTAAAGGGGCAAGTTCGGATGGGCGAATCTCGATTGTCCCTACGCGTCTCATGGAGCAAGTTCAGATGGCCTTTTTCGATTACTCCTGAGTTCATTTATACTAGGATAAGTTCGGAGGGCCTTCCCGATTATCCTGGAAGGCTTAGGCCTGTTGTTCTTCACCGTATAGGTGTTGGCTGCCTTCGGGCAGGTGATGGCCAGATGGCTTGTTAGCAGATCACTCCCTTGTGACATTTTTCTACATAAGTCAGGAGTTTTACTTTGTGCATCTTATCTGTGATGTCTATTTTTGTGAGGTTGGTAAAACCGCTCAATGAGTTCTTTGAACTCACCCGTTTATCATTGTTTTGTTTTGCAGAGCCTGACCGGTGAGGTGGGTTGGAGCACTTGGCGCAGTTGGAGGGCAGATGAGCCACATGATCTCATAGCAGTCCTAGTTAGGGGTCGTAGTCGAGTTTGTAGTAGGTTGTCATGCACTGTTGTTTTGGTATTTGGAGTTGTAGTCCCGTTGGGACATTCATGTTTTTATTTAGTCTTTTATTTGTTAAAAAACTGTTGCTCTTCGATTTGTTTATTTCCGCACTTGAGCTATTTATTTAAAACATTGCTGTTTTGAAATGAAAATCTATTTTGGTTCTTTTCATTAATAAAAGCTATTGTTTATTCCTCTATTTTAAGAGTTGGCATGTGCATGGGTTAGGCTGCGGGGTATCGGCACGTATACCCTGGCCGGTCACGTGACCCTGAACTTGGGACATGACATCACTTTGACTGACCATCTGTCTGAGGGTGAAATGCAGTGCTAAACCGAACCTGAGTGCCCAATGCCTCCTGGAAAGACTGCCAAAATTGAGCCGTGAACTGAGTACCCCGATCTGAGATGATCATAACCGGAACACCATGATAAGCGACGATCCGATCCAAGCACAACCTTGCATACTACTCGGCTGAAAAGGTCATCTTGACGGGTGTAAAATGTGACGTCTTGATTAGGCGATCCACCACTACCCAGATAGAATCATTGCCCTTCCCAAACTTTGGCAACCCTGTCACAATATCCATGGTTATCTTCTCCCATTTCCACTTCGGTACTTTTAGGTTGTAAAGCAACCCTACCGGCTTCAAATGCTCAGCCTTAACCTGTTGACACACTAGGCTCTTAGACACGAACTCGGCCATCTCTCTTTTCATGCCTTTCCACCAATAATTCTGCCTTAGATCTTGGTACATCTTTGTGTCTCCCGAATGCATAGTGTATATGGATCAATGAGCCATCTCTAGCACCTGCCTGTGAACCTCGGCCATATCTGGTACCACTATCCGGTTCTTAAACCTCAGGACACCCCCCGAGTCAACACCGAACCCATTATCGGCATCGCCCCTCCTGGCTAGATCCTTAGTGAGATCACAGAAAGCATCCTCCTCCTACGATGCTCGCAATATGTCAACCAACGTAGACTGCACCCTCAGGTGAGCCACTAGCGCACTAGAAGCTGATACTGATAAGACTGTTCTGCCATCCAAACATATGGCCAAATCCTGAGCTAACGGCCTCCTCCTGACTGTCAAATGCGCCAGACTACCCATAGACTTCCTGCTCAAAGCATCAGCTACCACGTTAGCCTTCCCCAGATGGTACATGATCGTACAGTCATAGTCCTTCAGAAGCTCAAGCCATCTTCTCTGCCTCAGGTTCAACTCCTTCTAGGTGAGCAAATACTGGAGGCTCTTATAATCAGTGTATATCTCACAAGCCTCGCCACAAAGGTAATGACACCACAGCTTCAATGCGAACACCACTGCTGCTAGCTCAAGATTATGAGTTGGGTAATTCTTCTCGTGGACCTTCAACTGCCGGGAGGCATAAGCTATTACCCTACCATTCTGCATCAACACACAGATTGGTATGTGAAAGATTGGCATATTATTCTACTTGTAGGGTATGTTATGTGGAATTCCATTGGGTAGGGTATTCTTCCTATGTTAACTTAATTGTGGGATAGTTTTCTTGGAAAAGTCATCTACTTGGAGACTTCCTACATCGAATTGATAATGCTGGAATTTAATTTAGATGTGCTGTAATTTCATATTTAAATGCAGGAAATTCATATTTAATTGCTGACATTGTGTAGATAAACATGGTGACTTAAGTATGGAATTTTTGTATAATTTGCATGCTGTGATTTAATAACTTTCGCAATTATTATGAGGAATACCTTGTATGTGTATTGTGGTTGAGATGGCTAGGCTGAGGGGCGTTATTAGCCAGCACGGCTTCTACCTGACTCAGCGAGTGGATATAGGATCTTGAGATTACACCAGCGGACCACGCTAGGTGTTAGACCCAGGTGGTAGGGTCTTAAAATTACACCAGTGGGCCACACTGACGTTAGACCCAAGTGTTTTTGGTGGGACGGGTTATCCCTAATCTAGTGGGGGCTCCAAAAACTAGTTGGGCATCCTAGTTGACGAATTCGGTGATAAATTCGCTTAAATGCGGAATTTATAGGAATAATCTACCTTGGTTTGTATATAAATAATGATTGAATTTGTGGGCTAGCAAGGGCAAGTAATTTTTATGATAATGGTCGGGTATGGCCGAGACTATTTTTCTTGCAAGATAAGGCCATAGTGGCCGAATGGTACTCATAGTACAAGCCATGATTGATTGATATATTTGCTTACAGGGGGCGGCCGACTGGCCTATTATTGTTTTAGAACCAATATGATTTTCTTTATCCGCATGTTATACTGCTAATGACATGATTTTTATACTGAGGATCTATGTGGAGGTTCGATAGAACCACTCATTGAGTTCCTCATGGGCTCACAAATTTTTTATTGATTTTGTTTTGTAGAGCCTGACCAGTGAGATACGGCTTGATGGCGTGGAGTCACTGGAGGGCAAACAACGTTGATGGTCTCGTAGCAGGCCGGGTTATAGAGTTGTAGTCGTGTAGTGTTTGATTCATGCATTCAGTGTTGAGTCGTTTTGTGAACAATTGGAGTATGTAGTCATTTGAACATCTTTTATTGCATATATGGATTCATGGCATTTTAAATTTGGTTGTTATTGTTTATATATATACCTACATGGATTGTTTGGTAAGAGTTAGGCTTCAGGGTACCTCCACGTATCCCGGTCGGTCACGTGTCCCTGAGTTGGGGCGTGACACTAAGCAAGGAGCACTCTTGTTTGGTTTATTATCTTGCTCCTTTAGAACTTGTTTTCTTTGTTGTTGAACAAGGTTTTCATTGATAGCTTGTAAAGTGTGCTAGGTAAATATCTTAGGGTTCTATTTATAGATTTGTGTTTTGCCTAGATGAATAGGGTTGAGGCTTTCTCAAAGGGTTGAGAAGTGAGTAATCATTTGTATTCAAAGGGAAACACTTGTGGAGCCAAGGTAGTGGAGTAGGAAGTTAGAAATCCTTGGTGTGGAGCCAAGATAGTGGAGTAGGCAGTTGGTCGAACCACTATAGCTACTTGTGTTTGTATTGCCTTGATTGCTTGCTCTTACTTGATATTCATACTTGTCAAAGCATCGTAATTAGTGGCACATAGATTTGGTTGCATTCAGGATTGAATTAAAAAGGGAATCGAATTGAACGTATATTTAACCCAACACTATTCAAATCCCCCCCTTCTAGTGTGGATATTTGAACACATTGGCTCGAAGTCGTGGCCGAAAGGGCCCCTCTGAGCGACCAAGAAAATTCTCTCTCGACCTCGGGATTCACCAGGGTGCCATCCTTAACTTCCTTAAGAAAGTCCATCCCTGAAAGATCAGCACTAGGATCCAAAAGCTTAGCCAGCTGAGAAGCCCTATGAAAACCCTCCAAGTACATGGTAAGGGAATTGTCTCGGAGGCACTTCACCTCCTCCTCGAGGGACTCCTTATCTAGGTTGCACCTTGCAGCCTCAGTTCTCGCCTCCTCCGCCTCGGCCTTCAAACGGAACTTCGCCCTCACCACCACAGAAAGGTCCAGGTAGACCATCTCCAACTCCGCCATGGCCTTGTTCTCCAATTCTGCTATTCGGGTGGTAAACTCAGAAACGACTGCGCTCAAACAAATGACTTCTTCGGCCTTTTTCTCCAAGGCCCTCTCCATCTCTATCATCTTTAGCCTGCAGGCCACAAGTTCTTTATGCTCTCTCCGCAAGACCATATGCAGCTTGCCCAATGAAAGCTGGACGTGCTCCCATATGTCAAACCCATCTAAGAAGACCAATTGGCCCCCGGAATAAAAATGCGGCACCGAACCAGGCTGACGAGCCCCCACCGATGTGCTGACCGCCACCTCCGCCTTAAGGAGTAGGTACTCGTTCCCTTGGGGACAAACATTCGAATTTATAAGAATGTCCTCTCCGAAATACCGAGCCCTCTTTCGGTGCTTCGCCAACAAACCAAGGATGGCTGGAGAATCAAAAGAGGCTGATGAGCCGACAGCTTTCACCCTAGCTCCCAAAGTTTTTGGCTTCCAAGACTTTGAGACCCTCACAAGCCTCAACAATTCATCCACCAGCGGGTTCTTTCCCTTATCCTTAGCGGGCCTTTCCCGCATCTGCGCCAAACGGGAACGCATACGTGGAATGTTCAAAATAGGCTATGCATACCTGAGTGGCAAAAAAGGGCTGAATAGCCCATGCAAAAGACAATAAACCCAAAGTCAACGGCAAACACCAGAGATTGAGGCCGAGAAAGCTTACTGGTGAAAGTCAATGAGCGCAGGAAGGAACTAGTTAAGGGAGACACCGTTGAAGCTTGCCAGAGGTGAAGGCCAGGAAAACTCACGAGCGGGGAAAGAGAAATCCCATTTATAGATCCCACTCACCCATCAAATGGTCCACAACAAAGAGAAAGATTGGATCTGCACCGACCAGCTCAGCGATCGGCGACCCCCTAGAAACTTCCTCCATTGCACAAACGAACACCTTTTTTCCACCATATTGACTCCCAAAACAACGAGGGGGGGGGGGGGGGGCGCAAAGACTAATCAACAGCCGCCACGCGAGGTAAAAATCTCCATTAAGCGAAACCGCCATACTAAGCGCGATAGCCAAGAAGGCACATGCTAACCACGGAAAAAATACCGATTTGACATACTCCGAAGTAACACGAAGAGTCGCCACGTGCCTACAGGAAGTGGTGCACAAACCACTTGTAGTAGCTCGGCTTTTCTCCAACCTTTCATGACATCATGACCTGATTATTCTTTTCAGCTCAGCTCCAGCGATCAAACAAACCGGCACCTTCTCCTTGGTCACCTAGTGCGACCTGGCCTCACTACTAGAAATTGAGTCTTCAGCAACGGCTATTAGCAACGGCCGCTCAAGCCGTTTCTATTTGCAACGACATTCTTATGGCCGCTCAAGCCGTTGCAGATATGTTGTATCTGCAATGGCTTTCTAACGGACACGCGAGCCGTTGCTGATGATTTTAATTATCAGCAACAACTTTCTAACGGACAAGTGAGCCGTTGCTGATGATAACTTATTAGCAATGGCTTTCTAACGGGCAAGTGAGCCGTTGCTGATAAGTTTATATAGGTCGCAGATCGCGCCCGCCCCTTCTTCCTCCCGCTGTTGCCGCCGCCTCCTCCTCCCGCCTCTCGCCGGCGCCGACGCTGCCGTCCGTCCTCGACCGCCGATTTCAGGTATTCATCGCCGCCCGGCCATCTCTTCCCATTGCGATCGGTGGGAAATCCGATCGAAACCCTATTTTTAGGGTTTTGGCCGGTGGTGGACGGCCGATGGCCGCCGCCGGATCTTGTACAGTGTCCGGACACTGTACGCCGGCGCCGGAGTCCACCGGACTCCGGCGCCGGAAATTGTAGATTATTTTTTATTTATTTGTTTGTTAATTAATTATTTAATTAATTATTTAGAATAATTGTTTAATTTGTTAGATTAATTGTTTAATTTGTTAGATTAATTTTTAGGGTTTAGATTAATTTTTAGAGTTTATATTAATTTTTAGTTTAATTTAGTTAGATTAATATTTAATAATGGTAGGTTAATTATTTAAATTAATGAAAATGATGTAGATTAATATTAATTAATTAGTTAAAATATTGTTAATTAGTCCAAAGTTGTCCTCAGTGGACTCGCGTCGGAATTGTCCACTTCAGCATTGTGCCGGAATCGTCTACTTCGGACACGCGCCGGGATAGTTCATTTTGGACTCCTGCCGGAATCGTCTAATTTGGACTCGTGTCGGAATTGTCCAATATGGACTCGAACTGACTCGAAACATTTAGAAAATAATCATCCATCCGACGAGTTGATATGTTTCACGTACGCATCAACGAGTCGGATATGATTTAGCGAAACCTTAGATCCGTTCAGGGATTGTATGTTCGTGTAAAAGAAGTAGATGATCTTTTATACGACGTACAATTCTTGAATTGTCCCTGATTGGACAATTTGGGAATATAGTTATTTGTACTGCACTTACGTTTTTCTTTTAACTGTTAACTAATTATTCTAAATTTTGGCAGCATCTCTCTTGTTCTCCGATACGCACCCAGATGATATGCGTATTCGGAGAACTGTAGGGAGATGCTGCCGAAATTTAGAATGAAGTTAGCGGTTAAAATAAGTACTTAGTGCAATATAAATAACATAAATCTTAAATGGAATAGGACAATCTCACCTAAAGACATTAACCAAAGAAATTGTCATTGATTGACAAAATCATGTCGTCTGATCGAAGTTGGATGTACCGACGTCTTGATCGTGGAGCTTTAACGAATGAGTTTCGATTAGGCGTAACGTACTTTCTAAATTTTGCCTATTCGAATCAGAATTTCGTTAGCATCGGTGATCAAATCTGATGTCTGTGCCGCATTTGTTTGAATGGACGATTTTTGGATCGGGAGACTGTCACTCTGCATCTATATAGCAAAGGATTTGCACCAAGATATTTTCTATGGACTTGTCACGGGGAGTCACGTGAAGTCGGGACGTCGAGTAATCCTATCGTTCAGACATATGGTGAATCTTCCTCTGCTGGTGCTTCTTCATCTAGTCAATCTGATCCCTATAGAACTATGATACTTGATAGTCTTGGGGGTCAATTCCACCTGAATGATAATATTGATCGGCCAGTTCTTCAGACATCAGTCCCACCAGATACTGCAGCGGTTGATATCACAGAAGTACAAACTGCGGTAGAGATTGAATTACCGAATAAAGAAGCTGCAGAATTTTACGAGATGTTGAAAGCTGTCGATGAACCTTTGTATGAGAATTGTCCTAAATACACTAGGTTTTCAGCAATGACACAGCTCCTAAACATCAAGGCCGATTGTAATATCAATGGGGTTGCGTATGATCGGATTTGTAGGATTGATTAATGGAATGCTGCCTACTGATAACAAGTTTGAGCCAACTTTTTATAAGACTAAAAAGCTAATGAGAAAATTGGGGCTTGGGTACGAAAAAATACACGCGTGCCAAAATAACTGCATTTTATATTATAAAGAAAATGTGCAGTTGGATAAATGCCCTGTATGTCAACATCCTCGTTACAAGGAGAATAAATTGGTCAGACAGAAAAATATCCCGTTTAAGGTGCTTCGGTATTTTCCACTAACACCGATGCTTCAAAGATTATTCATGTCGGAAAAGACAGCCCCCTACATGAGTTGGCATGCAAGAAGTTGTGATGATACAGTAATGACTCATCCATCCGACAATGAAGCATGGAAACATTTGGATACATATTATCCTTCATTTGCTAGGGATACTAGAAATATAAGATTGGGATTGTGCACAGATGGTTTTAATCCGTTTGGACATTCTGCAACTCCTTATTCAGTTTGGCCAGTGCTGCTGACCGTTTATAATTTGCCACCGTCAATGTGTATGAAATATGAATTTATTTATCTTTCGATGATTATTCCGGGTCCTAAGGGTCCGCGAAAAGAAATTGACATATTTCTCAGACCCTTGATAGATGAATTGAAAACATTGTGGACTGAGGGAGCTGTCACTTATGATTGTCATCGGAAGCAAAACTTCAATTTAAAGGTCGCGGTCTTGTGGACAATCAATGATTTCCCAGCGTACGGCATGTTGTCTAGTTGGAGCACTCACGGCCGACTCTCTTGTCTGTATTGTATGGAACACTCTAAATCAATCAGTCTTCAGAACGGACGAAAAATCTCATTCTTTGATTGTCATCGTCGAATCCTACCGGCTAATCATCAGTATCGAAGGAATCGTAATAAATTTACTAAGGGCAGAGTCGAAAGAGATGGGCCACCACCGATGTTGTCTGGTGAACAAATGTTAGCACGTGATTCAGCACTTCCAGATATAGTATTTGGTAACAATGAAAGAGTGTCAGGTTTTGGCCAAACACATAACTGGGTGAAAAAACGTATCTTTTAGGAATTGCCCTATTGGAATTCATTATTGATTCGACATAATTTAGATGTCTTACACATTGAAAAAAATGTGTTTGATAATATTTTCAACACTTTGATGGATATTTCCGGAAAAACTAAAGATAATGTCAAAGCCCGACATGATATGAAAATACTTTGTAAAAGACCAGAGTTGGAGTTACAAGAGGTCAACGGACGATATCTGAAACCGAAGGCCCTATATGTGTTAAATAAACAACAGATCAAAGATGTTTGTCAATGGGTAAAAGAACTCAGATTACCCGATAGATATGCTTCAAACTTATCTCGATGTGTGAACGTCGATGATTGCAAAATATCAGGGATGAAGAGCCATGATTGTCATGTATTCATGCAGAGATTACTTCCGATCGCATTTCGAGATCTTCTACCTGATAATATTTGGGGTCCGTTGACTGAATTATGTATGTTTTTTAGAAACATCTGTGCAAATGTCCTTCGAGTCGAAGATATGTCAACACTTGAAAATAATATTGTTGAAATCATATGCAAGCTGGAGCAATTTTTCCCTCCTGTATTTTTTGACTCGATAGAGCATCTACCAATACACTTGGCATACGAGGCACGAGTTGGTGGCCCCGTTCAATATCGGTGGATGTACATATTTGAAAGATACATGAATCGTCTGAAGAAAAAAGTAAAGAACACCGCAGCTGTTGAAGGATCAATA
Organism: Canna indica; assembly: GCA_034359265.1. Taxonomy (NCBI): domain Eukaryota; kingdom Viridiplantae; phylum Streptophyta; class Magnoliopsida; order Zingiberales; family Cannaceae; genus Canna; species Canna indica. Next base: position 45,899,283 of record CP136893.1, read on the forward strand.
TTTGAATCGTATATCATCCAAGAAATTTCAACATTCTGCTCATTTTACTTTGAATCGACAATACAGATAAGATTTGATCGTCTTCCACGTAACGACGACGGGGGTGTTCGACATTCAGATGGACGTTTAAATATATTTTGTCACTCTGGTCGTGCTTTTGGTTCTCGTCCATCTCGACATTTAAGCGAGGAAGAGTATCATTTGGCACACTTGTATGTATTACTCAATTGTCCAGAGATTGAACAATTCATTGAAATATTTTACATTGAGATGGTGCAAAAATATTCTATTCACAACGATGAAGAATTGGAGAGATTACGAAATCGTGATTTCCCTACTTGGATTCAGACTTATAGCAAAGATCACAGAGTTGAAATAGATGAAAGAATATTTGAGTTTGTTAGTGGACCGTCGCGACTTGTGTCGTGCTATAGCGGATATTTTGTTAATGGGTATAAATTTCACACGGTTGAATATGCATTTACAAAGAAGACGATGAATGCTGGGGTCCGTGTGAAAGGGACAATCTATGTTGAATGTGATATGGATTTTTATGGACTGGTGGAAGAAGTGATAGAGTTGCACTACTTCGGCTTGAAATCAGTTATTCTATTTAGATGTCATTGGTTCGATACAACAGAAAGGGGCATGAAAGTTCATCTAAAATACAAACTTGTTGAGGTTAATTACAAATCTAAATTGGCAGCAAATGAGCCTTTTATATTAGCATCACAAGCCGAACAAGTATATTACGCGAAGTATTCGGCTCGAAATAAATATAGAGCAGATTGGCGTGTAGTCTGTAAGACAAAAGGTAGAGGAAAAATTGATCCGATAGTAAGAGAAAATGAGCTGATACCTGATATGATAGATGGTTTCTATCAAGAAGATGATCCTCCTACTATAGATCGTATTATTCCAATACTCGAGGATGTAGACACAACGTCAATTCAATTAGAAGTTGAATATGCTTATGATGACGATCATGAAATTGAGGAAGCTAGAGATGAAGATGATGAAGAAGAGGAGGAAGAGGAAGAAGAGGAAGAATTCGAAGACAAATATTCAGATGATGAGGAATAATTGTAAAGTATATATTTTATTAAATATATCTCTACTATTTATACAATAATCTGATTATATGTCTATTCGACAAATATGTCTGGTCGTGGTTATCGTCGTAGGAGAGCTTCGGAGTCTCCAATCGGTGAGACTCCTACACTTACTCATGCTGCTGATCCTCCTTTTGCTGATACTCATGCCGATGATACTGCTGAGGCTAGTACATCCAGACGCAGGCGGCCACGCGGGCCGAACAGGTGGCAGCCTCCACCAACCACAGAGTCACGTAGATTTATTAGTGTGATTGGGGAGCGGTAATATATCATGAATTATGAATCATTACAAATTCATTATATCATAATATAATATTAAAATTTATTTTTGTTGTGCAGGTTTGAGCAAGAAGAAGTGTCGAGGAGCATTTCTTCTACTATTCGACGATACATGCACGGGGAATGACCTACGTGGTCTCACGTGCTCAGCGAGCACGTTGACATGTTATGGCGCGAGTTTGAGGCACATTTTTTTTTTTACATGCATGATGATTAATATTGGTACTGATATTATTATTCTGCATGCTCGCTATACATGGGCTGAGGACCAAAGACCCTTCATTTACGTTGTCTGGGAGGCTATTTCCCGGGCAAGGTACAATGGGCAGCTGGGGCAGTCCCGGTCCCAAGCGATGGCACGAGCTGGGACTACTAACATCGCGGAGACTCGGGGATACGGCCCCGATTGGATTACTCCGGATATATGGGACCAGCTCATGGGAATATGGTCGCCAGATCGATGGTAGGAGGTTTCTAGGAATGCGGCTAGAAATCGCATGTCGGGGGGAGCAGCGCGTCACACCGGCGGCTCTATTGCATTTGCAGTGCACACGAACCGTATGGTAAGTATACCTTTTAATTATATATTTTATTTGTTACTATGTGTACTAATTAATGTATTTGTTTTGTAAATATAGACGACGGTGTCGGATGATGGGACTGTCCAGCGACCCTCCCCGATGGCGGTGTTTGAGCGGACTCACCGTCGAGCACATGGGACGGGGGAGTACATCGACAACCGCGTTGCATACATTATGGTAACTATATATTTGTTTAAATTATTCATTATATATTTATAATTTAAGTTTTATGATAAATATTAAACAAAAAATCAAACTCGAGTAGGAGACCTACAACCAGACGGTGGTGCAGCGCGGGGGCACCCCCGAGGACTTTGACGCAGCAACGTGGGTCGAGGCCGCAGGTGGCTGGGACCATGGCCGCGTATATGGCTTTGCATATAGTGGTCATGCGCGAGCCGTACTATGGCCACTTGGGGCACCGACCCCTTCGGTCGCTGGTGAGCGGCCGTCCATCTCCAGATCCAGTTATGATCATAGTAGCAGAATAAGGACTCTAGAGGAGATGGTCGCATGTCAGACTGAGATGATAGAGCGTCAGAGTCAGATGATGGCAGAGATGCATGCTATGCTACGCAACATGTCAGGTCATCCCGAAGCAGGCATCTCTTCGGCATCATCTCATCCATCGTCCTCGAGTCAATCCACGCCGGTGTACACTCAAGCACTCCAGACCCCGCCAAATGATCCAGGCCATCCTCCACCGTCATCGTGAGTTTTTTTTTATATTGACTTTGTTACTGAGATATTATACTTGTTTAATTTATTTTGTTTGGATATTGATACTTCAATTTTGCATTTGAATAGTTTTTATACTATTGTGGATAATTATAAATATAAATATAATTATTTTGATGTATATCTTGGTGTATTTGTGATGTGTGAATGAATGTGTGTATGAGTGTATGGGTGTGTGAGTTATGTATCAGATAATGTATCAATGTATCAATGTATCAATGGAAATTTGAAATTTTAATTTTTTTCGTTACCTGATTCACATAATCAGCAACGGCTTTCCCACGGTCGTCCGTGGGAAAGCCGTTGTTTAATGCTTGTTGCATTCTCAATGAAGTCATGCAAAACTTCTACCGGTGCTAATTTTGTCATTTAATGCTTCAAAGCCCGTTGTTTAATGCTTATAAAGCCCCATGTATGCGCATCAATAAATTCCTTCTCTTTGTCTTTTTCTGTGCATATCCATTGAAGAAGTCATTTGATGAGCTTCGCTCCAATTAATTTTGTCAACTTGGCTTAAAGTCGTCGAATAATTTAAGGGTACTCAACTGCTTGCAGATTAATTTAATCAAATTTGGTTTTGATGAATGATGATGTTGGAATCTAATTTAGCAAAACAACAGAATCTTTTGCCTTTTGGTGGGCATGTCGAAGAAAAAAATGTCAAAGGTGGCTGTTGGTGGAGTCACCACTCTCACCACCTTGCGACTCTCACAACCTCTCTCTGCACCGGGCGACTTTTCCTGTTGTGGAATGACAGGGTGCAGTTACTTCTCTACTACACATTCTAGATGACATCATTTCGACGTCAGTTGTGATGCGCACTGTTGAGTAGAAGGCTGTTTGCTGAATCAGGAGTGACAGGCGTCGGGGAAAGCTGTCAACGCCATGTGATCTCTATCTTGTCTTTCTTTTTCTTTTTCTTTTTCCCCTTTTGTTTTCTCATATTTATTTCCTTTTTCTCTTCTTCTTCTTATCCCCGTCTTATTTCTTCTTCTTCTCCTTTCATCAGCAGCCGTGTTCATACGATTTGAGTCACTTCTTTTTTTGTCCTTTCATCAACAGCTGTGTTCATATGATTTGAGTTTATTGCCACGAAAGCTAGCTGCTACATTTAGTGGGGAGGTGGTCCCTTGCGCTCTGCGTCGGGAGCGCGCATGGAGCTCTCGTGTCGAGCTGTGAGCATTTATGCTGCAGAGCAGAGCAGCAGCTATTACAGTATCAAGTGTGAACGCTTCCTTCTTTCCGCCATTAAGTACAGTGAAAGTGAGCTAAGTTTCACAACATCTTGCTTTGCCTTCAAATATTCTCTTGTTTCTCTGCAGTAAATCCACCATAACCACAGAACCACCTTCCTTAGTTGTTTGAGCTCGCTGGCTTGGTTGCCATGATGATGATGATACAAAATGTTTCCATGGTTCGAAGGGAAGAATGACCTTGCCATTTTCTAGCTGATCTTAGATTGTGCCAGCGGTGTAATTATTTTCGATTTCAGAGCCCCAGAGGGTAAAGTAAGTTCCTGCTTAGTTTTTGGCTTGCACGTTGCTCATTTCTTCAATCCTGCAGTGTTTTTTTTTTCATGTGTTTTGTTCATAAGCTTTAATTCTTGTTATAACTATCTTTTTCAGTTTTAGCTTGTTATGATTATTGCTAATTTGTTCATATTCTCCAAAATTTAGGGATTTTAGGTGATGGCTTTTCATCTTTGGCATCTATTACTGTTCTTCTTAGGTTGCTTTCCATTATGCAATGCCTTGAACTTTGAAGGAGAGATCTTGTTGGCCCTTTCTAGTAGCCTGATATTACCCTCACAAGTGAGATCCACTTGGAATTCTTCAGATGACAACCCCTGTAAATGGAACGGAATCCATTGTGGCACAAATGAGTTTGTAGTCTCAGTTGAACTCCCTGAGAAAGAAGTTTCTGGCTCATTGGGAAAAGAAATTGGGTTGTTAAGTCACCTCAGAACACTTGATCTTGGTTCAAATAATTTCACAGGAAGTATCCCGCCGGAATTGGGCAATTGCAGCCTTCTTGAGAACTTAGATCTCTCATACAACTTCCTTTCCGATGACATACCGGTGACCCTCCAAAACCTCAAAAAGTTAAAATATTTGTCACTTTTTAGTAATTTCTTGAGTGGTAATATACCACTTCGATTATTTTCTAGTAGTTCGAATCTTGAGACTGTCTACCTTAATGATAACAACATCAGAGGATCACTACCTAATTTCAGCAAAAATATGTGCAAGATTAAAATCCTATGGGTTGCACAAAACAGTCTCTCTGGTAGTTTGCCTGAATCCATTGGGAATTGCACTGAGTTGGAGGAGCTCTATCTTTATAAAAACCAGTTCAGCGGACCTCTTCCAAACACCATTAGTGGCATGAGGGAACTTAGAATTTTGAGTGTTGAATCAAATAATCTAAGTGGTGGGATCTCTTTTGTCCCCAACACTTGCAAGCTGGAGAAGTTAACTTTATCGGATAACCAGTTCAAAGATGAAATCCCAATGTCAATTGGTAACTGTAGCAATTTGGCATCCTTTCTTGTTGTTAACAATAGCTTGTACGGCAAGGTACCATCTGCAATTGGGTTGCTGTCAAAGCTTCAATATCTTTACCTATCTATGAACTATTTGTCAGGGCCGGTTCCTTCAAAGATTGGACAATGCCGATCCATGATTGAATTAGAGTTGTATGACAACCTATTAGAAGGATTTATTCCGCCCGAGTTGGGTAATCTCCACAGTTTGCAAAAGCTTTACCTTTTTGATAATAAACTTACTGGCGAGGTACCCAGAGAGATTTGGAAACTTCCGAATCTAACATATATTCATATTTCCAATAATAATCTCTTAGGAGAACTACCTTTGGACATGTGTGAGTTAAAAAGATTGAAGAACATTACTCTCTACAATAACCAGTTCAGAGGGGTCATACCTCAATGTTTGGGAATTAATAGTAGTCTAGTGGAGATTGACTTTACAAGCAATGGCTTTATTGGAGGCATCCCACCAAATATTTGTTCAGGAAATCAGTTAATAGTGTTAAATTTGGGCTCGAATAAACTTAATGAGTCAATACCTCCAGGAGTTGGTAATTGTTCAACTCTTCGAAGAGTGATTCTTAGCAATAACACATTTACCGGTCCAATCCCAGAATTTTCTGCAACATCAAGTTTGTTACATATGGACTTGAGTTCAAATAGACTGAATGGACAAATACCTCCAAGTTTAGCAAACTGTGTGAACCTCACAATGATAAACTGGTCAAGGAACAAGTTAGCTGGTCACATACCTCGAGAAATTGGAAACCTAGCAAATCTACAAGCTTTATATCTCTCTAATAACAATTTGTTTGGTCCGCTACCACCAGAAATATCGAAATGTAGTAGATTGTACTTGCTTGACTTGGGGTTCAACTCTTTAAATGGCACGATTCTGACAAGTCTGACAAGCTTGACACTTCTATCTCACTTGATACTGTCAGGAAATCAATTTAGTGGGGGCATCCCAGATTCTCTATCAAATTTCAGTAGGCTGATTGAGCTGCAGGTCAAACAAAATAAGTTGGGAGGAAGTATCCCTCCATCGACAGGTTCATTGCAAAATTTAGCTATAGCTTTAGATCTCAGTGACAATGGACTTACCGGACAACTTCCTCAACCGTTGGAAAATTTGAAAATGCTACAGAGACTGGATATCTCTCGCAACAACTTAACAGGAAGCTTGATGCCCTTAAGTGATCTCAGTTCTTTACTTTATATCAACGTTTCATATAACAATTTCAATGGTCCATTACCAAAGAATTGGCTTAAGTTTTTGCAGTCATCGCCAAGTTCATTTATTGGCAATCCAGAACTATGTCTCTCTTGTCAACCAGGTGATTCAATTTGCAGAAATGTCACTATGTTGAAACAATGTACAACACCAAGTAACAAATCAAAAGGCTTAAGCAAGACTCAGATTGTATTAATATCTATTGGCTCACTTTTGTTCTGTGCAATAAATGTACTTGTTGTGGGATTTGCCCTAGTTTGTTGTAAAAGCAAATTAGAAGATGAGGATCTACTCTTTCATGAAGGTTCTTCTATCTTACTAAAACAAGTGATTGAAGCCACCGAGAACTTAAATGAGAAATATGAAATAGGTAGAGGAGCTCATGGGGTGGTTTACAAGGCAGTCCCTGAGACTGGAAAACAGTACGCCGTAAAGAAACTTGTTTTTACAGGCCAAAAAGGTTCAGATAAGAGCATGGTAAGAGAAATTCAAACAATGGGAAAGATAAGACACAGAAATTTACTCAAATTGGAGAAATTTTGGATGAAAAGAGAGTATGGGTTGATATTGTATGAGTACATGGAAAATGGAAGCCTCCACGATGTTCTGCATGAGCTGAAGCCAACACCAGCATTGGAGTGGAAGGCAAGATACAAGATAGCTCTTGGATGTGCTCAAGGGCTAGTTTATCTTCACAATGATTGCAGCCCCGCAATTATTCATCGTGACATTAAACCTAAAAATATATTGCTGGATGCTGATATGGAGCCACATATATCAGATTTTGGAATTGCGAAGCTGCTCAACCCGCATTCAGCTTCATCTCAATCAACTGCTATTGTGGGTACCCATGGTTATATTTCTCCAGGTATATAACATTCTTCTGTCAGTAATATTTGTTTTTACTTTCTCATTGTTAGGAAAAGTCACCTGTATACACCAAATTCACAAACCACAAGTGCCAAACTTTTCCCTCTTTGTGCAATTAAGAAAGCAGAGATTAACAAATATTCATGAAAATATTTAAACAAGCAACCACAAGGTCAACACAATATTTTTTACGTGGAAAACTCCGGTGAGGAGAAAAAACCACGAGACCGAAGTCCACTTCAAACTTCCACTATAATCAGAATAATGGGAACACAATATTCTTCTCTAGATCAACTAGAGGTACACATTAAATCATCAAGATCATCATCTCAAAAGATGGAATCATCATCAACAACAACAAAGAAAGAGGTCTAGATCTCACCAAAAGTGGAAGCTTCTCAATGATCCGCAACGTTCAGATTGTAGAGCTCGATTTTGGGAACAACACATCAAAATTTCATCTTGATCGGACAACAAATCACCATCGATCAAGGCAAGCAAAGATGGAGAAGAAATTTTTTTCTCTCTCTATTTTTGTCAGCTGCCCTCTCTCTCTCTTCTATTTTTTTCAAAAAGGAACCACCCTATTCCAAGTCACGTGCACGTGACTTGCTTTAGGGTTTTGTTTTATTTTCTTTTAGTTTCTTTTTTTTTTAAGTATGGGCTTTGGTCCAAATGGGTTGGGACCAAACCCAACAATTCTCCCTCTCCCAACTCATTTGGGGCTATCCACCAAGCCTGCTTGTCTACAACAGAACTCAAACTTTTCTCATCGGTATGAATTTTTTCCACAACAAATGACTTCATCTCTATACCATCTCGAATCCATTGGTATCTAACCTCAATGTGCTTCGATCGAGAATGAAAGGTAGGATGCTTACTGAGATGGATAGTGCTTTGACCGTCATAACGCAATACAAAGTTCTCTTGCGCTTGGCCAAATTCATTTAAGAACTTTTTCATCCATAGAAACTCTTTCCCCCCTTCAGTAAGAGCAATGTATTATGCCTCTGTGGAGGATAAAACAACACACTTTTGCAATCTAGACTGCCATGAAACAGCTCCCCTTGCAAAAGTCATCAAGTACCCTGAAGTAGACTTTTTGTAATCAACATCACCAACCATATCTGCATCTGTGTAGCCATCTAATATGGGTTTACCATTACCAAAACACAAGCTGAAATCAGAAGTGCCTCTGAGATACCTGAATATCCATTTCACTGCTGACCAGTGTTCTTTACCAAGATTAGAGAGAAACCGACTAACCACACCAACTGAATGAGCTATATCCGACCTTGTGCAAACCATGACATACATCAAGGAACCAACCGCGGATGCATAAGGAACCTTTTTCATCTCATTTCTTTCTTCATCACTTGAAGGACATTGTTTAGAACTTAGCTTAATGTGATTTGCAAGTGTAGTACAAACAGGTTTGGACTTGCTCATGTTAAATCTCTCAAGTACCTTTTGGACATATCTATCCTGAGATAGCCAAAGTTTCCCATTCTTCTTGTCACGAATAATCTTCATGCTAGGAATTTGTTTTGCGGGTCCTAAGTCTTTCATTGCAAAAGACTTATTTAACTCTCCCTTTAAATTCTGGATTTCCTTGGCGTCATGATCAACAATTAGCATATCATCCACATAAAGTAAAAGAATAATGAAGTTACCATCAGAAAACTTCTACATAAAAACACAATGATCAGAAGTGGTTCTATCATAATCGTGCTCCATCATGAAGGAATCAAACTTTTTGTACCATTGTCTTGGAGCTTGCTTCAACCCATACAAACTCTTTTTTAGCTTACAAACTAGTTGCTCTTTGCCTTTTACTTCAAACCCTTCAGGTTGCTCCATGTAGATCTCCTCATCTAAGTCACCATGGAGGAAGGCAGTTTTGACATCAAGTTGTTCAACTTCAAGATTTAAACTAACAGCTAAACCCGGCACAACTCGGATTGAAGACATCTTGACCACGGGTGAAAAAATTTCTTCAAAGTCAATACCCTTCTTCTGACCAAATCCCTTCACAACCAATCTTGCCTTATACCTTGGTTGTGAGCAATTTTCTTCCGTTTTCAACCTGAACACCCATTTATTTTTGAGTTCTCTCCTACCCTTAGGAAGCTTCACTAAATCAAAAGTATGGTTCTATGCAAGGATTTCATCTCATCTTGCATGGCATTCAACCATTCATTTTTTTCTTGTGTGACAAAGCTTCATCAAAGCATTTTGTCTCTCCCCCATCAGTAACAAGCACAAACTCATGAGGCGGATATTTGGTGGAAGGTTGGCGAGGTCTAGAGGACCTCTTCAACTGTGGCTCATCTGGTGCTTCTTGAACTGCTTGTTCAGGAACAACTTCATTATTATCATTAGCTGGCTCTGGATCATCGGGTAATGACACAGAAGGTTGACCACCATTGTCATCATGCGCAAATCTTCCTCATGATTAAGATGCATCAAAGGTAACTGTGGAGTAGGTGCTGGATTTGAACTAAAAGAAGTAGAACTTGAGGATTCTGATTTTTCTTTCTGTTCAAAATCTCAAAGAAGACAACATTTCTACTTCTAACAACCTTCTTGTCTTTCAGATCCCATAACTATAACCAAACTCATCATCTCCATAACCCAGAAAAATGCACTGCCTTTGTTTTGCTATCAAGCTTAGACCTTTCATCTCTAGGAACATGTACAAATGCCTTGCAGCCAAACACTCTCAAGTGTACATAAGAAACATCTTTACATTTCCAAACTCTCTCTGGCACATCAAAGTCAAGAGGAACTGATGGAGAAAGGTTGATCATTATCACTGCACTCTTCATTGCCTCACCCCAAAAGGACTTAGGCAGCTTTGCATGAGAGAGCATACACTTGATTCTTTCAACAATGGTTCTATTCATTCTCTCAGCCACTCCATTATGTTGTGGAGTCTTTGGAACTATCTTTTCCAGCTTAATACCATGTTCCCTGCAGTACTTCTCAAATGAACCCCCTGTAATTCACCACCATTGTCAGCTCGAACACATTTGAGTTTTTTGCCGATTTCTCTTTCAACTCTGGCATGGAAATCCTTGAAGACATCAAGCACCTGAGCTTTGGATTTCAAACAAGTGGCCCATATTTTCCTAGAACAATCATCAATAAAAGTAACAAAGTACAAAGCTCCTCCTAGAGACTTATCAGTCATAGAACAAACGTCAGTATGAATTAAGTCAATAAGATCAGATCTTCTATGTGGAGATGAACTATGAAAAGCAACTCTATGTTGTTTACCAGCTAAACAATGAGTGCAAGTGTTCAAGTTTATACCTTTCAAAGGAAGGAAGTTCTTCTTGGCAAGGATGCCTAGGCCTCTCTCACTGAGGTGTCCAAGTCGCATATGCCATAAATCAATGGAGGCAAACCTCCCCCTTAATCACCTTAACTTGTGGCATGTAGAGACCGATCTTCTTGCCTTTAGCAACAACTAGAGAACCTTTGGAGAGCTTCCGTATATCATTTCCAAAAAAGCTGTGATAGCCTTCTTCATCAAGTGTAGGCGCATATCAAGTACATGTCTAACATCATGAAGTAGCAATTTGCACCCTGTATTTCTTTCTACCCAAAAACATCTCCAATGCCCACAACACTAGCCTTCCCTTGATTTCCCATCCTCACTTGACCAAAGTCACCAGTAACATAGGATGTGAAGAAATCCCGTCGGGGTGTAATATGATAAGAAGCAGCTGAATCGGCAACCCAGGTGGTATCCTGACAAGCAAGATTTACACAATCATCATCACAAGCAACGGCAACATCACCGTCACAAATTGCAGCTGTACCATTCTCATCATTTTTTTCTTCAGCTTTACTCGTTTGATCTCTTCTATATTTTCTGCAATCTCTTTAAAAATGTCCAGGCTTCTCACAATAATAGCATTTCATTCCCTTCCTTGACCGACCTCCCTCTAGGCTTCCATTTTCCTTTTCTATCACCAAATTCTTTATCGTGTTTACCTTGAGAAAATCTACTTTGGCTTCTCTCCCGGCTTTCTGCAACCAGTGCTTGAGACTCTGAAGTGCCTGACCCTTTCCTCCGCCTCTCTTCATTCAGAATACTATCTTTCACTGATTTCAAAGTGAGCTTCCCATTTGGAGCAGAGTTACTAAGTGACACTACTAAAGTCTCCCAACTATCTGGTAATGAGCTCAATAGGATTAGTGCTTGTATCTTATCATCTAGCACAATGTTCATCAGTTACGCTGGTTCAGAAACCCTTGGAAGTCATTCAAGTGCACCGAAGCATCTTCACCATCTTGATACTTCAAGTTTACAAGGTATCTTATCGTAAAAGCCTTGTTTTGTGCACTCTCCTTGGCAAAAGTTTCTTCCAACATCTTCCAAACTTTATAGTAATCATGTTCTTGAGAAATGTGGTTGATGGATTTAGGAGATACTCATCTCCTAATAGCAGCTATAGCTTTCCTGTTTAATGAATTCCATTTAGCCTGCTCTACATCGGCATGTTTCTTTCCTTCACTCTCAACCGGCAAGGCTAAATCATGATAATAAAGGTGATCTTCAATCAATATCTTCCATAGGAAATAATTGGAGGAGGTAAGCTTTATCATGCCTTAATCTTCCTTCTCCATTTTAATTGCACAAGAACCAATCGATAGAACCGGGCTCTGATACCACTCTGTTAGGAAAAGTCACTTGTATACACCAAATTCACAAACCACAAATGTCAAACTTTTCCCTCTTTGTGTAATTAAGAAAGCTGAGATTAACAAATATTCATGAAAATATTTAAACAAGCAACCACAAGATCAACACAAGAATTTTTACGTGCAAAACTCCAGTGAGGGGAAAAAACCACGGGACCGAAGTCCACTTCAAACTTCCACTATAATCAGAATAATGGGAACACAATATTCTTCTCTAGATCAACTAGAGGTACACATTAAATCATCAAGATCATCATCTCAAAAGATGGAATCATCATTAACAACAACAAAGAAAGAAGTCTAGATCTCACCAAAAGTGGAAGCTTTTCAACGTTCCGCCCCGTTCAGATTGTAGAGCTCGATTTTGGGAACAACATATCAAAATTTCATCTTGATCGAACAACAAATCACCATCGATCAAGGCAAGCAAAGATGGAGAAGAAGTTTTTTTCTCTCTCGCCTTTCTCGGCTGCCCTCTCTCTCTTCTATTTTTTTCAAAAACGAACCACCCTATTCCGAGTCACGTACACGTGACTTGCTTTAGGGTTTTGTTTTTTTTTTTTTTTTTTTTTTTTTTTTAAAGTATGGGCTTTTGTCCAAATGGGTTGGGACCAAACCCAACACTCATTATGTTTATCATCAGCTTAAAATTATAAAATTGTCTACACATTCATATGTCTTGTGCCCTGTAACAGAGACTGCATACACAATGACAACGTGTAAGGAGTCAGATGTGTATAGCTATGGAGTTGTTTTGCTAGAATTAATAACCAGAAAGAAGGCAGTAGATTCTTCATTTCCTGGGAACATGGACATAGTGGGATGGGTGACATCAAACTTGGAAGGAGGCAATGGTGAAATAGAAACAGTGGTAGATCAAGAGCTATTGGATGAAGTTATGCAGTCCTCGGAGCTGGAAGAAGTAAGGAAGGTTCTCTCTTTGGCTATCAGATGCACTGTGAAGGAGCCAAGCAGGAGGCCTTCAATGCAAGATATTGTCAGAGAGTTGATAGATATCAGGTCTGGATTTGTTGGTTCTCAAAAACAAGGGAAATTTAAACAGCTTCCTCTGTAAGATAATCTGTTTGGAGTCAATTTCTTGGGGTAAAGAATTATTGTTTTTGTAAATTTTTAATTCTCAATTCTAGTTAAATATGCTTATTTTTAATATTTGTAATTGGGACATTCTAATGCAAATTGGCTAGGTGTCACATCTACTCATACGTCAAGGGAACAAAATATTCAGTCCTAGACTATGGAAATTGTTAGAAGTATAATTCAAGCCCTTTGTTTATCTGATATTCTGGTACAATAATTCTAGAAAAGAATTCAATTCAGAGGTTATTAAATTATTTTCTCAAAGAAACACCCTCGCAGAAAATATTTGCCAAGTATTACACATATCGTAGAAAATTATGAAATTAATTTTAATTGAATGATAGCTCAAGTTACTAATAAGATAAATTTATTCCAAAGATCACGAAGTACTAACAAGTTTCACCATTTTAGAGGGGAAAAAATCAAAAAAATTAATGAGCATAGTTTCTACCAATAAAAAAAATGAAATTTTCATAAGGACTCCTTAAGTAAAATAATTCTAACAAGATTGAAGCTCAAAATATGCCTAAAATCTATCTACTAAGTAGGAATATTTCATCGATCCAAAATAATAATCAAATACGTACTTAGAACATGTTTGATTAAGCTATTAGATAATTGGTATCTGATAGGAGTGATAGCTATTGAAATTACCTAGTGATTATTCCTCAGCTTTTAGCCAACAAATATCTTGTGATTCATCACACGTACACCTTTAAAAGTTGTTTGGGGACAATCAATAGCCAACTACACTCACACCCACCTAATAACTCAACCAAATGCACTCTTAGTCTCAACATAAGTAGGGGACCCACACAATGCATACTAAATTTCAATGCTGAACGAATAATAATTAGCAAATAAGCATAATCAAATAAGCAATGCAAAGATGAGTAATTATAGTGGTTCGGCCAACCGCTTACTTCACTACCTTGGCTCCACACCAAGGATTTATAACCAAATTCTTTATAGACTTTGTGTTTTCCTTCAAATATAACCGAGGACTCGCTTCTCAATCATTTGATAACGCTTCAAACCTATTCACCTAGGCAAAACAAAATTCTACAAAGAAAACCCTAAGGTGTGTAACTCTGCACACCTACCAAGCTTACAATGAAAAATAAAGTTCAAATAACAAGTAAAATTACAATGAAAAGAGCTAAAGAGTAAACCACAACTAAGAGCTCTTTTCCAAGCCTTCAACGTCTCCAACTTCACAAGATGTTGAGGTTGAATCGGAGCCGGAGTCGAGGGAAGATGAATGCTTGAGAGAAATTATCGATCGGAGAAGCAAGTGCGAGCAAATCGACTTTAGAAGGCTCAAATCACACTTAGGAAGCTTTTAAGACTTGTTAAGAAGTCTTAATGAAGGTTGGTGATGGGTATTTATAACCCCTCATACGGCAATTCACTCCAACGTGCATTTTACTGCCCGTTGGACGCCGTCCGATCGCTTGCCGCTCGTTCGTTGGTCAACCGACTGATCGACCGCCCAGCGATCGCAGGGCTACTGCCGCTTTCTGGCCACATTCGGTCGACCTTGGCTACTGCCAATTTCTTGCTTTATCTAGTCGACCGAATTGGCCACTGCCAATTTTTGGCCTTGTTCGGTCGATCGAACCTGGGCCGAGGCTATTTTTTTCATCTTTTTGCACGCTTCGTCTCCGGGTTCCGTTACCAAGTTTTGACTTGGATAAAATTACAAATTAGCTTGGGATAAAATTCTTAGAAACATATTACATAAAATCTAATCATAACTCTATATTTTTCCACTCGCTCGCTTTCGAAGCCATTTTTGTCGATTTTTGTATTTCTCCGAACGAACTTCGCTCGCGTATCGTAACCTCAACCTGAACTCAAAACTTCACAAATATATTAAATACATGTTTGTTATCATCAAAATAGAGATCAAGGCCCAGAGAGAACCTTTGGGCTAACAATCTCCCCCTTTCTGATGATGACAAATAAAATATGAAATTCTTTAAAACTCTAAGTACTCTAAGTATCATTTGTGAGTTTGAGTTAAGCCATACATAACCTATTTTGCAACTTGACATATGCTCCCCTATCAATATGCATATTATGCTTATAACTCCCCCTATCTATATGCATCATAAAACACATATGACCTTGCTTTTTCTCCCCCTTTTGACATCAATCTATCACTATAGTCCTTCATATCAATGTAAAATCGAGAAAACCATAAAATCGAGTATCATCTATCACTATAGTCCTTCCTATCAATGTAAGCCTATAATAGGCAAACATCGATAAGTCGCAAAGCCCCATTACAAGGCAATACATAAGTGTGATGATACCGTGTAAAATGCAATTTTTTCAAAAGACATGCAAGTTTTGAAAACTTAAGCATCCGACAAAGTACAAATTTTTAATTGCATCCTTAGGTTTGTGAAACTCTCTTCATTCAAGGGTTTTGAAAATATATCCGCAAGTTGTTTATCAGTAGATGCGAATTCTACGAATATATTACCCTTAGCTACATTATCTATAAGAAAATGGTGCCTTAGATCAATGTGTTTGGTCCTAGAGTGTAAAATAAGATTTTTTGTCAAATTAATTGCACATTATCAAATTAATAGTATTATCACAATGTATGGGTATACATGAATATTTAAGTCTATAATCTAAAAGAGTTTGTTTCATCCAAAGGACTTGTGCAAAACAACTAGCCGCAGCGATGTATTCCGCTTCGGTAGTTGATAGTGCAATCAAGTTTTGTTTCTTTGAAAACCAAGAAACAAGACTCATCCGTAGGAATTGACAACACTCACTAGTATTTTTTCTATCTACTTCACACCCGGCAAAATCGGCATCCGAAAAATCAATTAAATCGAAAGATACATTACATGGATACCATAATCCTAAGTCAACCGTGTCTTTCAGATATTTTAGGACAAGATTGAAACCTAGCACATGCACAAACACTAAACGTGATATCGAGGTCTACTTGCGATTAAATAGAGAAGGCTATCGATCATACATCGATATCATTTTTCATCTACCTTTACACCATATTCATCTTTATCAAGCTTAATAGATGTACTCATTGGTGTAGAAGCTATATTGACTTCATTCATCCCAAACCTTTTGATGAGCTCCCTTGTGTATTTGGCTTTATTTATGAAGATTTCTTTGTTGGTTTGTTTGATTTGGAGACCAAGCATGAATGAGAGTTCTCCCATCATACTCATCTCAAACTCCTCTTGCATACACTTCGCAAACTACTCACAAAGTAATTCATTAGTAGCACCAAACATAATATCATCCACATAAATTTGCAAAAGCAAAATATCATTTTTATCATTTTTAATGAAGAGAGAAACATCGGCTTTTCCAATGCTAAAACCTTCACCAATCAAAAATGTGAAAAGCCGTTCATACCAAGCCCTAGGGGCTTGTTTTAAACCATACAAAGCCTTTTTAAGTTTAAAAACATGATTTGGAAACTCAAAATTTTCAAAACCAAGGGGTTGCTCAACATAAACTTCTTCATCAATAAGGTCATTCAAAAATGCACTTTTGACATCCATTTGAAAAAACTTAAAACCTTTAAAATTTGCATAAGCTAAAAGCATGCATGTGAATTGCTTCTGATCTAGCTACGGGAGCATAAGTTTCATTGTAATCTATTCCTTCCTTTTGATTATACCCTTGGGCCACTAACCTAGCTTTGTTTCTAATGACTAAACTTCCTTCATCTAACTTATTTCTAAACACCCATTTAGTCCTAATTACAGTTTGTCCACTAGGTCTAGGTACTAAATCTCAAACATCATTCCTAACAAAATGATTTAGTTCATCTTGCATGGAAATTATGCAAAATTCATCTTTTATGGCTTCCTTAATATTTTTAGGCTCCACTTGAGATATGAAAACTACATATTGACAAATGTTTTTGAGTTTAGAGCGCGTTACCACTCCCGTTGATGGCTCTCTGATGACTTGGTCAATTGGATGGTGTCTTATCAACTGGTATCCTTTTGGGAGAGGTGGTAGAGCTTCTTCTTCTTCTTCTTCTTCTTCACCTTGAGGTAAAGTTGAGGATGAAGGCTCTTCATGATGAGTTTCCTCATTGTTTTCATCTTCAACCTCTTTGTCATGAAATGTTAATTCCTCAAGTTGCTCACCTACATTCATAATCTTAACATTTCTAGAAGAATCATTAGTTTCATCAAAGGTGACATGCATAGATTATTCAACTATCATAGTTCTATAATTATAAACTCTATAAGCTTTAGAACTAGTAGAATAACCTAGGAAAATACCCTCATTGGATTTAGAGTCAAATTTTCTTAGATGTTCCATAGTGTTTAAGATAAAATATTTGCATCCAAAAACTCAAAAATATCCCACACTTGAGATTCTATCATTCCAAAGCTCAAAAGGTATTTTCTTGATTTTTGGTCTTAACAAAACACGATTAAGCACATAACAAGAAGTATTTATGGTCCAAAAGTACTTAGGCAAATTATTTTCACAAAGCATGGTCCTAGCCATTTCTTGCAAGGTTCTATTGTTCCTCTCAACCATCCTATTTTGTTGAGGGGTTCTAGGAGAAGAAAAGGTATGCTCAATACCTAATTGATCACAAAATTCATTAAACTTTTCATTTGTAAATTCTCCTCCATTGTCACTTCTAATTTTTAAAATCGAAATTCCTTTTTCATTTATAACTCTCTTAGCAAACTTTTTAAAGAAACCAAAAGTTTCATTTTTCTTAGCTAGGAAGAAAACCCATGTAAATCTCGAGAAATCTTCAACCAAAACATAGCAATATAATTTTCCACCTAGACTTGCCACATCACAAGGACCAAAGAGATCCATGGGCACAAGTTCTAATATTTTAGATGTACTAACTTGATTAATGCTATAAAATGAGGACTTAACTTGTTTTCCATATTGACATGCATCACAAAGTTTGTCCTTTACAAATTTTATCTTAGGTATACCTTTAACTAAGTCTTTTTTTGTTATTTTATGGATGAGGCTCATGCTAGCATGTCCTAACCTTCTATGCCACAATCAAGAATCATTTTCTATGACAACTAAACATCTAACATGAGGATTAGGCAATACATTTTAAAACTAGTGTGTATACATTTTCTTGCCTATTTCCAATAAATATATTATCATTAGATGATGCACTTCTAATGATACATTTAGATGCTTCAAAAATAACTACATAACCATTATCACATAACTGAGATATACTAATCAAGTTATGTTTTAACCCATCAACTAGCAAGACATTTTTAATGCATGAGTAGGGAAGTGTACCTATATCACCAATGCCAACAATCTTACCTTTGGCATTGTCTCCAAAAGTCACATGTCCGCCATCCTTGCTTGATTGGGTTGCGAAGAGATTGATATCACCCGTCATGTGTTTTGAGCAACCACTATCCAAGATCCATGTGCTTCTACTTGCTTGAGGATGCTTCTCCATCTACTAGAGGAAAAGAAACAATTGTAGGTACCCAAATCTTCTTGGGTCTTTGAGTGTGTAAGACCCGAAAAAAAAAAAAAGGTTTCCTATTATAAAAATCTATTTTGGTGCAGCACGTCGGACCCGGGGGTAGTCGAGTCGAGCCTCAGGATCACCTCGAGTGAAAAGGTATGACTCCACTAATGAATCATGAAGTCTATTTGGATAATTAACTTTCCTTTTATAAAATCATACCTTAAATTAAGTTAACTCGAGTCATATTATGGGTTGAGTCGGAACCCAAGTTGAGTTCAGGTTTAGTCGAGGTTTGAGTGCGAGTTAAGTGAGTCAAGAGGCCTCATTTGGAAAGCTAGATGAGGGATTAAAACCCTCATCTTGCAGCTGTGTGGCTCATTCATTGAGCCGCACAAGGCAGCAAGGGAGAAAGAGGAGGAGCAAGGGAAAAAAAGGGGAGGCACTACTCGGATTCTTGGTCGGAGATCTTGCCATTGCCGGAGCTGATCACTTCGAGGACGTGGGGATCTTCTTCCTCACGTACTATTTTCTCTTCTTAAAAAAGTGAGTGGTTAAGGCTTTAACAGTTTGGGGGAGGCGGGTGGCCGAACCCTAGATGCTAGGTTGAGTTCTTGCATTTTTCCAACGATCTATGATTTCAACGATAGGTACTCACTATTTTATGATGTTCTTGTCGGATCTCGCTGTTTTAACCATCGATTTGAGTATTTTAGAGGCTGCCGAGTCATGGGAAAAGGGGAAAGGTCATGCCGAAATTTTCTCCGATTCCCTTGACGGCAAGAAGGCCCTTAGATGCCCTATACCACTATTTTGATTCAATCCTTTGAACTCCTTGCGTAACATGAAGTATGTCCCCCTCTAAAGCCCCTTGAAGTGGCCGAATGAACCCTAAGATTCATGAAGAGGGTCGGCCAAAGGGTGAGGGGAAGGGTAAGTTGATCTTTGGTATTTAAGAAGTACGTGGAATTGAAGAGACAAAGTATAGTTAAAGTCTCTTCCATCTTTTCCTACCCCAAGGACCTTGGCCGAGCAAGGTTTCCCTTGCTCATGGTTCGGCCAAGGTTGGGGAGAGGAGGAGAGATTTTCCTTAGATGGAAAGTTCATGATCTTAGGGATCACATAAGGTTATGACAATACTTAGAAAGAACACCAAACTTAACAAGTAGCTTAATTGATTTGAATTGTAGAAATGCTAGATTGTATCCATACTTAGCATTTGATCCTTAAACTTGGATGTTGACAATGTTACCATGTTTTATACTTGTTATTTAAATTATTACTACCTTGCCATGCTAGATAGTTGCTCCTTATTGTGCTACTATTCCTAAGGTAGTATAAGAATGGTTAGGTATGTGCATTATGATTAAATATGGTGAATGATGTAATATTTGAGCATTTTTCTTTCCATTATACTTGCTGCCCTAAATGTCCTTGGATGGTATTCCAAGGATGACTCATGGAAATTCTCACCTAAGACAGTGTAAGAAAAGCTAGGTAACATGTAAGGTGTCACTAGATGTTCATAGCACATTTATGAAAACCTAGATATGAGATTATCACACTTCTATGACTGCTTGTACATCTTGGAAACTTAGAGATTGTAGGTGCACATATACTAACAGGGGCGGCATGAATTGTTGACCCGGTAGCCGGACATGGCTAGATACGAGCAAAGGCCCGAAGTGTATATATATATATGGAAACCCTAGGATTTTGATTGTGTAATGTGCTTGTGATGGTCCGCCGAGGAGCAAGGAGGTTGGAAATAACCAATGCTCAGCTTGGCCAGTTGGGTCTAGAGGTGCACCAGCGGACCCGCTAGGTGCCAGACCCCAGTTGGGTGGGGACTAGCTATCCTTACCCCAGACGGTGTCCGGAGACTAGTGGCCATCCTAGTCGACGGTCTGGGATTGTTTGCCTGCATCTTGAGATGATACTACCTGATATGGTAGGGACGATTGTAGCCGGGATATACTGCTATGAGTAGACCCAAGGGCCGGATGCCAGAGGCTTGATAAGCGAAGGTGGCAGGTTATCATGTACAGTTGGTATTGATGGATCCGTTGAGGGTCTGTAATTGTATTAGAAACACACTCTACCTCCTTGTACATTCCTTTATTGTCTTGTATGATATATATGCAGGTCTGAGAATTATGTGGATGTTCATTTGAGCCACTCACTGAGTCCCAAGTGGACTCACAGTTTATATTTTATTTTTTGCAGAGCATGAGCAGTAGCTTGGTGTCGACATGGTGCAACTGGAGGGCAGAGGCAGTGCTATATCTTGTAGCGGCGTCCATGAGTCTTAGACTAGTGCTAGTTATGTTGGTTTTATTTCTGCACTGACGGTTATCTTTGAAAAGAATTGTAAAACTTGATATTTAACCATTTGGATTTGATGTTGATGTTTCTTCTTATTTTGAAAAACTTATATATATTGTGACTTGCAAACTTTTTATAAAGTATGTTAAGTTTCTTTCAGTCGATATGTTTTGGTTTCTTGATGTCAGTGTAGACAGTAGGCTACAGGGCAGGACGTGGGCCCTGGCCAGTCACACTACCCTCAGTCGGAGTGTGACAAAGTTGGTATCAGAGCCCTAGGTTAGGTCTTTTCTATGACTCATTGTTGGGTACCGTATGAGGCATATGCTAGCGTGCCAACTTTCGGTATAGTTATGCTACGAGATTGGGCGACCACTCCTGCACTCAGCACACCATGCAGTTAGTAGTTTAAGGAACTTGTGTTAATAATTTCTTATATGTCATACACTTTCCTTTCTTCCTTGTGATAGTGAAATGGATGCTCGAAATGCTGCTTTGAGTGGCAGTGGCAGTAACTCGACGGAACTTCGAGGCCGGGGGCGAGGCCGAGGTCGAGGCCGTGGCCGGACCTGGGGCAGAGATAGAGAACTGTCTGAGGGGCAGGGACAAGAGTCAGCGGTTGATCTACTGCAGGCTCAGGTGAACCAATTGACTGAGGTGTTCCATAAGGAGCAGGAACTGAGACATCAGTTGCAGCAGCAGTCCCAGCAGCCACCGCCACAGCCAGTGCCCGTGGTTTCAGTGGTACCAGAAGTGGCGGAGGTGGTAGCACCAATGCTCAGAACCCCAACTTATACAAAATTTGTCACCCTGAAGCCACCAGAGTTCACTGGGACAGATCGTCAGGTAGAAGTGACGAAATTTCTAAGGGATTGCTATGAGCTATGCATGGAACTGTGGTGTTCATCAGAGGCGGCTGCTCGTATGGTCGGTCTTCAGATGAGGGGACCGAGAAAGGTTTGGCTGCAAACGTGGAAGGCCTGCAGGGCAGCTGGAGCACCACCTCCCACATGGGAGGAATTTCGGGCGGCTGTGGAAGAGTAGTACTTACCCATGAGTGTCCGTGACAAGCGCGCTTGTGATTTTGAGATGCTGCGCCAAGCTGGAGGCATGACAGTGTCGGAGTATGAGATGGAGTTTAATCGTCTCTCCAAGTACCATCCCACCCTAGTGGCGTTTGAGACCGCTAGGGTCAAGAGGTTCGTGGTAGGATTGAGGCCACAAATTGGCAGGCTTATTCATTTCATCGAGGAATCTACACTGGCTTGGGTAGTGGACGAAGCCCTACGGAAAGAAGCTTTGGTGCCATTCGAGAGAAATGATGGGCCAGCTAAGAAGAAATTCCGATCACAGGGTTCTGGTAGTCGACCTTGGCACTCTGAGGGGGCAATGCCCACAGCAGATCAGCGGCAAAGCTAGGGGCATAATGGCCATCGATGTCGTGGGGGCCAAGGGACCGGGTCAGTGAGGCTGACAGTGTTAGGAGGTGGTTCTCAGAGATCTAAGGCGCCGCAGTATGGCAGCTGCAGTCGGAGGCACTGGGGGTCCTGCCTTAACTACACTAATACTTGCTTCAAGTGCGGCCGGGTCGGTCATTTCAAGAAGGACTGCCCTGAGGGAATTGGTCAGAAGCCTGAGCAGTCAAGGGGTAAAGCACCTATGTCAGTAGGGTCAGTAGCACCGAGAGGGCAGACTCAGAATAGGGGGCCGCAGACCAGTCATTCAGAGAGGCCGCTTGCGCGGGTCTATGCTATGAACCATGATGGGGCAGAGACTTCCAAAGCAGTGGTGACATGTACTATTTTAGTATGTTCGTCTGCTGCATATGTATTATTTGATCCGGGTGCCACGCACTCATTTGTGCCTGCCATGTTTGCTGCAAAGCTGCAAATGGCACCCTCTATGCTTGATGGGCCATTGATGGTATCAACGCCTACGGGCGATGCAATCTTAACAACCTCAATTTATCATGGGTGTGAAGTGCTCATATGCGGTCATGCGCAGAGTGCGGACTTGACACTCCTACCTACTCTTGAGCTTGATGTCATCCTTGGCATGGACTGGCTGGCGGAGCATTTCACAATGCTGGACTGTAGAGCCAAAGCAGTAATGTTTAATAAGCCTGGGCTACCGCAGTTCATCTTCCAAGGGGAGGGAGGTAGCAAGCCGATAGGGGTCATCTCAGCCCTAAAGGCTTGCAAATTTCTTAGAGGCGGCTGCCAATCTTTCCTGGCCTTTGTACCTGTGGTCGAGGAGGAAAGGGGTGAAGCAAAGCATGTCAGCGGAACCCCCATGGTTTGTGAATTCCCTGATGTGTTTCCTGAGGAATTGCCAGGGTTGCCGCCCAGAAGGGAGGTCGATTTTTGCATTGATCTGTAGCCTGGGGTGAAACCAATTTCTATTCCCCTTTACAGGATGGCACCGGCCGAACTCAGAGAGCTAAAGCTGCAATTGCAGGAAATGCTAGACCTGGGGTTCATCCGGCCGAGTGTGTCACCCTGGGGTGCCCCGGTTCTCTTCGTGAAGAAGAAGGATGGGTCGATGCGCATGTGCATTGATTATAGGCAGCTGAACAAGGTAACTGTTAAGAACCGCTACCCACTGCCGAGGATAGACGATTTGTTTGACCAGCTGCAGGGGGCTCAATGGTTCTCAAAGATAGATATGAGGTCTGGGTACCATCAGTTGAGAATCCGGGACTGCGATGTGCCAAAGACGGCCTTTAGGACTCGCTATGGTCACTATGAATTCCTAGTGATGTCCTTTGGCCTAACCAATGCACCTGCTGCCTTCATGGACCTAATGAACAGGGTATTTAAGGAGTACCTGGATAGCTTTGTGATCGTCTTCATTGATGACATTTTGGTTTACTCCAAGAGTGAGGAAGAGTACTCTAAGTACCTGAGAATGGTCCTAGAAATCCTCAGAGAGCACCGCTTGTTTGCCAAATTTTCCAAGTGTGAATTTTGGTTGGAAAGTGTAGGCTTCTTGGGCCATGTAGTGTCCAAGGAAGGAATAAGGGTAGATCCCGCCAAGATTGAAGTTGTTTAGAACTAGAAGCGGCCGACTAGTGTGACCGAGGTCCGTAGTTTTCTTGGGTTGGCCGGCTATTACCGAAAGTTTGTGGAGAATTTCTCTAGAATTGCATCCCCTCTATCTCGGTTGACCTAGAAGAAGGTCAGATTCATTTGGGATGACAAATAGGACGCGAGCTTCCAAAAGCTCAAGGCATGTTTGACATCTGCACCCGTGTTGGCTGTACCTTCCGGCTCAGGAGGGTTTATGGTTTTCTGTGATGCCTCTCGGGTTGGTCTGGGCTGCGTCTTGATGCAAGATGGCAGAGTGATTGCTTATGCATCTCGCCAGTTGAAAGTTCATGAGAAGAACTATCTGACGCATGACCTAGAACTAGCGGCAGTGGTCTTTGCACTGAAGCTTTGGAGGCACTACTTATACGGGGAGACTTGCGAAATCTACATAGATCACAAGAGTCTCCAGTACTTGCTTACCCAAAAGGAGCTGAACCTCAGGTAGAGGAGGTGGCTGGAGCTCCTAAAGGACTATGATTGCACCATTATGTATCATCCGGGGAAAGCAAATGTTGTAGCAGATGCGCTGAGCAGAAAATCCATGGGCAGTTTGGCCCATTTGGAAGCTAAGCGGAGGCCTCTAGCTCAAGAGTTGGCTTTATGCTTAGATGGGGGTGCAACCTTATCAGTGTCAGCTTCAGGTGCCCTGATGGCCCATCTGCGGGTACAGTCCACGCTGGAGGACATGCTGTGTGCCGCGCTGGGGGAAGATGCCTTTTGTGCATTGACCAAGGACCTGGTACAAAGAGGTGATGCAGAGAATGATTTCAGATTGGACTCAGAAGGTGTGCTGAGGTTCAGAGATCGGATAGTAGTACCAGACATAGCTGAGGTGTGCAGGCAAGTACTGGAACTGGGTCATCGTTCCACTTACACGATGCATCCGGCAGCCACCAAGATGTACCGAGACTTAAGGCAGCATTACTGGTGGAAGGGCATGAAAAGAGAGGTGGCAGAATTTGTTTCTAAATGTCTAGTCTGTCAGCAGGTGAAAGCCGAACACCTTAAGCCTGTGGGGCTCATACAAAATCTCGAAGTGCTCGAGTGGAAGTGGGAGAAAATGACCATGTATCTAGTGACTGGATTGCCTAAGTCAAAAGGCGGTTTTGATTACATTTGGGTGGTGGTGGACCGGTTAACCAAGACCGCGCACTTTATACCAGTGAAAACTATTTTCTCTGCGGAGCAGTATGCTTGACTATTTTTGGATAGGATTGTGGCATATCATGGTACCCCGGTGATGATTATATCAGACCGCGGTACCCAGTTTAGAGCCTGATTTTGGCAGTCCTTCCAGGAAGCGTTGGATACTCAGGTGCGTTTTAGTACAGCCTTCCATCCGCAGACTGACGGGCAGTCAGAGAGGACCATCCAAACTTTGGAGGACATGCTGAGGGCGTGCGTCCTAGATATGGCAGACGGTTGGGAGAGGCACCTACCGTTGATCGAATTCGCCTATAACAACAGCTATCATAGTAGCATTGGCATGGCTCCTTTTGAGGCCTTGTATGGGCTGGTTTGAGGCAGGGGAATCACTCATGGTGGGCCCCGACCTGGTTGAGGAGGCGGTAGAAAAAGTAAAGGTCATTAAGGAAAGACTGCTGGCGGCTCAGAGTCGACAGAAAATGTATGCCGACATAAAGGCCAAGGAATTGGAATTTGCAGAGGGTGACTTAGTATTCCTGAAGGTCTCTCCTATGAAAGGGGTGGTCCGGTTTGGGAAGAAGGAGAAATTGAGCCCTAGATACATTGGACCTTTTCCCGTTCTCAAGCGGAGGGGCGAAGTGGCCTATGAGTTGGCATTGCCTCCTAGCCTGAGCAGAGTGCACCCAGTCTTTCATGTATCCATGTTGCGGAAGTATGTAAAGGATGATTCGCATGTGATCGAGCCCTCTTCTATCGAGGTAGATTCAGCCATCGCATTTGAGGAAAGGTCGGTGGAGATTCATGACCACCAGATCAGGAAGCTAAGGTCCAAAGAAATTTCCCTTGTAAAGGTCAAATGGGAGAACCATTCCGGGCAAGAGGCCACATGGGAGGTAGAGCAAGACGTGAGAGAGCGCTACCCTTCATTGTTCAAGGAGTCAGTAAGTCCTTATTATTTAAGTAAATTCGAGGATGAATTTCCCGTAAGGGGGGAAGGTTGTAAGACCCGAAAAAACAAAGAAAAAAAGGTTTCCTATTATAAAAATCTATTTTGGTGCAGCGCGTCGGACCCGGGGGTAGTCCAGTCGAGCCTCAGGATCGCCTCGAGTGAAAAGGTATGACTCAGCTAATGAATCATGAAGTCTATTTGGATAATTAACTTTCCTTTTATAAAATCATACCTTAAATTAAGTTAACTTGAGTCATATTATGGGTTGAGTCGGAACCCAAGTTGAGTTCGGGTTTAGTCGAGGTTTGAGTGCGAGTTAAGTGAGTCAAGAGGCCTCATTTGGAAAGCTAGATGAGGGATTAAAACCCTCATCTTGCAGCCGTGTGGCTCATTCATTGAGCCGCACAAGGCAGCAAGGGAGAAAGAGGAGGAGCAAGAGAGAAAAAGGGGAGGCACTACTCGGATTCTTGGTCGGAGATCTTGCCATTGCCGGAGCCGATCACTTCGAGGATGTGGGGATCTTCTTCCTCACTATTTTCTCTTCTTAAAAAGGTGAGTGGTTAAGGCTTTAACAGTTTGGGGGAGGCGGGTGGCCGAACCCTAGATGCTAGGTTGAGTTCTCGCATTTTTCCAACGATCTATGATTTCAACGATAGGTACTCACTGTTTTACGATGTTTTTGTTGGATCTCGCTGTTTTAACCATCGATTTGAGTATTTTAGGGGCTACTGAGTCATAGGAAAAGGGGAAAGGTCATGCTGAAATTTTTCCCGATTCCCTTGACGGCAAGAAGGCCCTTAGATGCCCTATACCACTGTTTTGATTCAATCCTTTGAATTCCTTGCGTAACATGAAGCATGCCCCCCTCTAAAACCACTTGAAGTGGCCGAATGAAGCCTAAGATTCATGAAGAGGGTCGGCCAAAGGGTGAGGGGAAGGGTAAGTTGATCTTTGGTATTTAAGAAGTACGTGGAATTGAAGAGACAAAGTATAGTTAATGTCTCTTCCATCTTTTCCTACCCCAAGGACCTTGGCCAAGCAAGGTTTCCCTTGCTCATGGTTTCGCCCAAGGTTGGGGAGAGGAGGAGAGATTTGCCTTAGATGGAAAGTTCATGATCTTAGGGATCACATAAGGATATGACAATACTTAGGAAGAACACCAAACTTAGCAAGTAGCTTAACCGATTTGAATTGTAGAAATGCTAGATTGTATCCATACTTAGCATTTGATCCTTAAACTTGGATGTTGACAATGTTACCATGTTTTATAATTCATACTTGTTATTTAAATTATTACTACCTTGCAATGCTAGATAGTTGCTCCTTATTGTGCTACTATTCCTAAGGTAGTATAAGAATGGTTAGGTATGTGCATTATGATTAAATATGGTGAATGATGTAATATTTGAGCATTTTTCTTTCCATTATACATGCTGCCCTAAATGTCCTTGGATGGTATTCCAAGGATGACTCATGGAAATTCTCACCTAAGACAGTGTAAAAAAAGCTAGGTAACATGTAAGGTGTCACTAGATGTTCATAGCACATTTATGAAAACCTAGATATGAGATCATCACACTTCTATGACTGCTTGTACATCCTGGAAACTTAGAGATTGTAGGTGCATATATACTAACAGGGGTGGCATGAATTGTTGACCTGGTAGCCGGACATGGCTAGATACGGGCAAAGGCCCGAAGTGTATATATATATATGGAAACCCTAGGATTTTGATTGTGTAATGTGCTTGTGATGGTCCGCCGAGGAGCGAGGAGGTTGGAAATAACCAATGCTCAGCTCGGCCAGTTGGGTCTAGAGGTGCGCCAGCGGGCCCGCTAGGTGCCAGACCCCAATTGGGTGAGACTAGCTATCCTTACCCTAGACGGTGTCCGGAGACTAGTGGCCATCCTAGTCGACGGCCCAAGATTGTTTGCCTGCATCTTGAGATGATACTACCTGATATGGTAGGGCCGGCTGTAGCCGGGATATATTGCTATGAGTAAGCCCAAGGGCCAGATGCCAGAGGCTTGATAATCGAAGGTGACAGGTTATCATGTACAGTTGGTACTGATGGATCCGTTGAGGGTCTGTAATTGTATTAGAAACACACTCTACCTCCTTGTACATTCCTTTATTGCCTTGTATGATATATATGCAGGTCTGAGGATTATGTGGAGGTTCATTTGAGCCACTCACTGAGTCCCAAGTAGACTCACAGTTTATATTTTATTTTGCAGAGCATGAGCAGTAGCTTGGTGTCGACATGGTGCAGCTGGAGGGCGGAGGCGGTGCCATATCACGTAGCGGCGTCCATGAGTCTTAGACTAGTCCTAGTTATGTTGGTTTTATTTCTGCACTGACGATTATCTTTGAAAAGAATTGTAAAACTTGATATTTAACCATTTGGATTTGATGTTGATGTTTCTTCTTATTTTGAAAAACTTATATATATTGTGACTTGCAAACTTTTTATAAAGTATGTTAAGTTTCTTTCAGTCGATATGTTTTGGTTTCTTGATGTCAGTGTAGACAGTAGGCTACAGGGCAGGACGTGGGCCCTGGCCGGTCACACTACCCTCAGTCGGGGTGTGACAGAGTGTTAGTCATCTTAGGAACCCAAGTGATTCTAGCATGAGGGTTCCTCCTTAGTGCACAATCTCTAGCCATATGACCAAAAATTTTACATGAGAAACAACTTCCATTAAATTTTCTTGTGCTATGTGTGTGAGCATGGAAGTGTGCGAGCATGATTGTTTGATGACTTCCTTGCATGTACAACCTTGGGCATGACATTTTGTAAGGTTGTTATTTTTTCATTTAGCATGCAAAGTTTCTTCTTTAAGTTTAGCATGCTATCATTCAAGTGCTCTACTTGATCACTTAAGAACTTATTTTCATTCTCTAATTTTTTGTTTTCATTTTCTAAGTTTTTCTTAGCATCATGTAAGGCATGCTTTTCTTCCTTAAGGTTATCTACTTCTTTTCTTAATGCATTGCATGAAAGTAGGAAGTTATCATTTTCAAGCTCTAAAGATTTGTTGTCCTTTTTAAGCTCTTTAAACTTTTTCCTAATAACATTAAATTCATCATGCATTTGATCAAATTCACTTTCTAGTTCTTCTAGCGTAAATGAAAGCTCGCCAAAAATAAATCTTACCTCGTTATCATTTGCCATGAGGCAAAGATTTGCCTTTTCAATTTTGGAGTCTTCTTCACTTGACGAAGACTCGTTTCATCCCAAGAAGCCATCATCGTCTTCTTCTTCTTCTTGTATTTGTCTTTCTTGTGAGGGTTGGAGGTAGAAGCCATCTTGAGGAATGGGCAATCCTTCCTTAGGTGCCCGATTTGTTGGGTGAAATGGTCATACTAGAGGGGGGTGAATAGTGTGTTAACTAAATAATTAGTCTAAATTCAATTTTAATCATTTCTTAGATTACGTAGGAAATTTATAATTCAACGATTAAATGCGGAAGCAAGTAATGAAGATAAATAATGCGATACATAAAGAGAAACAATGCTAATACAATTGTTTATAGTGGTTCGGCCCCAATGCCTACTCCACTACCTAAGCACCCCGCTTAGGATTTCCAAAATA
Organism: Canna indica; assembly: GCA_034359265.1. Lineage (NCBI taxonomy): Eukaryota > Viridiplantae > Streptophyta > Magnoliopsida > Zingiberales > Cannaceae > Canna > Canna indica. The sequence goes on from CP136893.1 coordinate 45,929,039, forward strand.
GGTTTTACTAGATTAATTGGAGTTTCCCTTACAACGAGGACTTTGCACCGGAAAGTCTCCGCTCTCCAACTGGAGGCACTTCTACACCCGGAAGTATCCCACCTTCCTACCAAGAGCACTTTCCCACCTCAGCTTAAGGGACAACTAGAACTAATCCTTGTAATCACTAAGTATACACAAGTGGCTTTACTCCTTCTACACCAAGGATACCACTCAATCACAAGACCTAACACTTGGTCTTCTTACAAGCTCAAATATAAAGAAATAAACAACAAAATACAATAATAAATGGAGCAATAAATCAAACAATAAATTACTTAGTTCCACAACAAGATTCCTAGCTTCCTCTTGATACCTTTGATGATGAAACAATGAAAGTAAGACTCAATCAAAGGGATGAGATATCAAAGCTAGGGTTTTTCCAAGAATTGACTCGAAAGCTTGGATTTGATCAAGGAAGGCTCTATGAAGTGTAAGAGCGATCAAAAGTATCTAAGGAAGGCTTAGGCTTGGGTATTTATATAGCCAAGAAGAAATAGAATGAAATGGGCGGCTCAACGGGTGGAAAATTAGTCGTTTCCGTAGTTTGGTTGCTTGTCGGTCGATCGTCGGTCGACCGACCGATCGACCGCCCAGCGATCGCTGGCTCTCTATGAGTTAATCACACTGTTCGGTCGACCAAATGAGTCGCGACTTCAACGATCCGCAATCCGGTCGACCAATCGGTCGATCAAAAATTAGACAGACTGGGCAGACAACTAGTTTGCTTGGTTTTCTTTGCTTGTTTGGGTTCCGTCTTCGCTAAGTCTACTTATATAACATTTATTAACTTTAAGTCTACTTATCTAACATTTACTAACTTTAAGTCTACTTATCTAACATTTACTAACTTAAGTTAATAACTTTAAAACATAATTGTTATATAAGGATTACTCCCATTTGGATTCAATAAAAATATCTAAAAAATCAAAATCCTTAAGAATCAAAATCTAGTTTTTGGGGTCTAGTACAAATTTTCCGAAAACGGAAATTTCCTAATCTCCCGGGTCAAATATGGGTATGCTAAAGGCTTCCAAAAAATCCTTAAAAATACCTCGTTATCTAGTTTTCACTCAAAGAATATGGGTATGCTAAAGGCTTCCAAAAAATCCTTAAAAATACCTCGTTATCTAGTTTTCACTCAAAGAACCTTGAGCAGGCATGCCTTGCTCGGCCGAGCCTACAAGGGTAGGAGAAAAGGAGTTTTTGACCGTGAACCCTATCAACTAAGCTTGTGACCTACCATAGATAAATTTTAGATCAAGTTCTTTCCCCCATCTTGAACAAGGTTCCCCTTGGTCGGCCGAGCCCTCAAAGCACTAGGGAGAAGGAATCTTGATCATCTACTACATCAATTGAATCCCGAATCTACATGAATTTAAATTTAACTGATCTAAAGGAGTTTAAACCAAGCGAGGGAATTGGAGAAAATTTCGGCATGACCTTTCCTCTTTTCCCTCTACTCGGCCGGTCCCTAGAACATCAAAATCTGAACATTTAAATCAAATCTAATACATCAAAGGTTTAAAAATAGCGGAGAGATCGAAGAAATACCATGAATCGATACGAACAACGACAAAAACCTTCGATCTAGCACCCTAGTTGGTTTCACCACTTGCCTCACCATGCGATCCAAAACTTAACCACTCACCTCGATTATGGAAGAGAAAGGGATGGACATTGGCGATCTCAATCCTTTCGACGACGAAATAATTTCCGGCGCCGACCCAAGATCTCCCCTCTTCCCTCTCATGCTCGGGCTGCGTGCGGCTATAGATGAGGGGTTTTATTCCCTCATCTACCATTTACCTAAATGCCCTTCATCATAACTTAGCCCCTACTCGACTCAATCCGAGTCTGATTCGGGCTCCGCTTCGATCCGCATACACGATTCGAACTCGACTCTAATAAGACATCTAATGCTTAAAAGAAAATGATCATTTAACCAATTAAACTTCATAGGTCGAGTTATACCTTCTACTCGAGGCGATTCCATGGCTCGACCCGACTAACCCCTGGCCTGGTGCGCTGCACCAAAATAGATTATTTTTTTATATTAGGAAACCTCGCGTCTTACAACCTTCCCCCCTTAAGGGAAATTTGTCCTCGAATTTTGTTGAATTATAAAGACTTACCGGCTCTTCAAACTAGGAAAGGTAACGCTCTCTCATGTCTCGCTCTACCTCCCAAGTGGCTTCTCGCCCGGAGTGGTGCTCCCATCTAACTTTTACCAAGGAAATTTCCTTGGACCTCAGCTTCCTGATCTGTCAGTCAAGTATCCCCACTGTCCTCTCCTCATACGATACCGCCGTGCCCACCTCAACCACAGTCAGCTCGATCACGTGAGACTCATCCCTCACATATCTCGGGAGCATTGACACATGAAAAACTAGGTGAACTCTGCTCAGGCTAGGAGGCAAAGCCAGTTCGTAAGCCACTGCACCTCTCTGCTTGAGAATAGGGAAAGGCCCAATAAACCTAGGGCTCAACTTCCCCTTCTTTCCAAACCAGACTACCCCTTTCATGGGGGAAACCTTCAGGAGCACCAAGTCGCCCTAAGCAAACTCCAACTCTCTGGCCTACTTATCGATATACATTTTCTGACGACTCTGGGCCTCCAGCAATCTTTCCTTTATAATTTTCAACTTCTCTACCACTTCCTCAACCAGATCAGGACCCACCATGAGTGATTCTCCGGCCTCAAACCAGCCCACAAGAGACCTACACCGCCACCCATACAAGGTCTCGAAAGGAGCCATGCCAATGCTAATGTGATAGCTATTGTTGTAGTCGAACTCGATCAATGGTAGGTGTTTCTCCCACCCGCCGGCCATATCCAGGACACACACCCTCAGCATATCTTCCAAGGTTTGGATGGTCCTCTCTAACTATCTGTCCGTCTACGGATAGAAAGCTGTGCTGAAGCGCACCTGGGTACCCAAGGCTTCTTGGAAGGACTGCCAAAATTGAGCTGTGAACTGGGTACCGTGATCAGATATGATCATCATTGGGGTATCATGGTATGCCACAATCGTGTCCAAGAATAGTCTGGCGTACTGCTTCGCAGAAAAGGTTGTCTTGATGGATATGAAATGGTCGGTCTTTGTCAATCTGTCAACCACCACCCAAGTAGAATCAAAATTGTCTCTTGACTTAGGCATCCCTATCACTAGATCCATGGTGATCTTCTCCCACTTTCACCTGGGAACCTCTAGGTTTTGCAATAGCCCCGCGGGCTTCAGGTATTCAACCTTTACCTATTGGCAGACCAAACACTTGGATACGAATTACGCAACCACACTTTTCATGCCCTTCCACCAGTAATGCTGCCTTAAATCTCGGTACATTTTGGTGGCTCCCGGATGCATCGTATAAGTTGAGCGATGACCCAGTTCTAGGACTTGCCTGCGCACCTCTGCCATATCAGGCACCACGATTTGGTCTCTGAACCTCAGGACACGACCTTTCCATTCTGATCGCAGGAAGGCCTATTCAAAATGAATGGGTCCGGTAAAGTTTCTCCCTCCAATAGTCCCTTCAAAAGGAAGGAAGTAGGCAAGCAGGTAAAAAGAGATCTCTTTGGTTTCGGGTTCTAGAAGAAGGTTTATAGGATGTAGAGTGCCTAAAGTATGGATACCTGGCATGTGATGAAAACCAAACTTGCGCTCCAAGCATGGGATAAGAAATGTTTCAGAAAAGCTGGAGACATAGTTTAGATATGCAGAAATGAACGAAATTCAAGACTTGCTCCAAATGGATCCCCTCAATTCTCAGCTTGTTGATGAAGAAAAAGAGAGCTAAAATAGAGATTATCTGAGGTCCTCGCCCAGGAGGCAAGAATCTCGAGTCCAATGGCTCCATCTTGGTGACAGCAACAAATGGTTTTTCTACGCCTCCATTCATGCTTGGAGAGCCCAGAAGGCGTCGAAGGGTGTACGGAGAGGGAATCATTATCGTCTTTCTAAAGGACGGGGATTTTTGTGTATTGCTTTTCAGACGCTAACTTGACTTCACTCACTTCAGAGACGGAAAAAGAAAAAGGGGCGAAGCGCATTCATACCCGTCATAGTAATTTAGTTCTAGTTTCTTGATCGTCAAGATGATTCACAACATGTAAGACCTTACATCTTCAGCAGTTTTAGGAGTTCATTCCTCGAGCAGGAACTAGTTGTATGAAATCCATGTAATTGGTTGTCCCTATCTGATGGCTTGAAAGCGTGTCACACAAGAAAATCCTCCCTCTTATTTGATTCGAATTCGAATTCTAAATCACTTAGGACGACATGGCTTTCTAATATTAATTGAATGTCACCATTTAAGTGCACTAACTCTATTATTTCATAGGCTTTATCATACTGGATAGCTTACATGTCTTAGAAAGCACTTAGGATCGCCATGGAAAGACTTATTTCTTCACACTGGCTTAGAATCTGACTTCTGAGATTCCAAAAAAGTAGGAGGCTGGGAATCTGTAGGACTAGAATTGCATGGGCTTAAGACTGCTCCTGCTCCTACAATGGAAATAGGTTTTCTTAGCACTTAGACTAGAGGGCTACATATAACTAGATCACTGGGCACTGAAACTCTTATCATATGGGATGAGCCTATTGATACTTGGCCTTTCGCTACGATGCGCTGGTACAAGGAAGCACTTCTCAAAATAGAAATAAGGGTAACTGGCCAAAAAGGATAATCAAGGGTCGTAGCGGTAGTCTGCGGAGATGTTTGGGATTGGATCTTTTCTTTAAGTATGGCTATGAAGAGTTCTATTTTCTGGTCCAAATCCAAACAAAATAAGTATAAGTAGAGGAGTAGCTCGCATACATAGCATAATGGGTAGAGGCGACTTCCTTCTTTAGAATGTATTACCACACTCCACTGGAGGGCTTGGTTATTATAAAGCATACTACTCAGCACTTCTTCTGCGATGATGAACAACGTAGGAGTACCGGTTTCACTTTATTATGCGAGTAGCGGGTTCCTTTCTTTTCTTGTTCCTATGGCTTGTGTTCCTGTTACCGGTTCATACAACCTATTTTTGTTGTATGTCGGTTGCGGGTTCCCTCTCCCCTATAGCTTTTGTTTGAGATGAGCTTCCGGCTTTGAGCAGAGCCGAGAGCAGATACAGGATCAGAGAAAGACCTCCTTGCTTTTCGAATAGCCGGCTTTGGCGATTGCACTTTCCCGTTCTTACAACATAGGGCTTGCATAAAGAGTAGTTGAAGAAGATGAGATGAGAGAGAGAAAGAAGTCCCACTTCGCTTTAAAGGATAGGGAGGCTAGTAGTTTTGATATATAATTGATGAAGACTCGACGTGCGTGTCCGACTCACCACGTCTAGGATTTGCTGCTTCCAGGTATGAAATGTCTGGTTTGCTAGAACCAGGATGGACTCAAGTTCAAGTTCATCTCTAACGATAGTCCGCGAGTGAAATACTTGGAACGAGAGGAATGTAGTAACTTGACTTGAAAGGACGAGCGGAAGCGGAATACAATACCTGCTGCGAGAGAAAGAAGGAGTGAAGAGGAAGGGTCAGGAATGAGACTGAGAAGGCTAGAGTGTAATACCTATTTCGAGTAGGAGAGAGGGGTGACAAGGTAAAGATGGAGTAAGGGCTTGTTGGAGCTGCAGAGCATAACGAATTGAAGCCAAAGGCGAATCAAGGTAGCTTGCCTGCCAAGCCTATAGGCGAAGGGACGAAGGATGGAGCAGTCGATCGTGCACCTGTCGTGTGACCCGTTGGTCCTAAGCAATGTCTTTCGCGAAGCGACCCGCTTAGAAACTCCTTTTAGGGACAATGGAACTTCGATCTGATGCAGGTATCCAATCCCGCCGTTGAGATGCCCAATGGATTCCAGGGCCTTGACAAATGGCCAGCCACCATTGATGTTAGAAGAGCAAAAGGCCCGGGGCATAGCAGGATGAACCAATGTGAATGAGTGTAGGCTTCGTTGCCCGAACACGATTGGTGCTGACCACACTAGGTGCTACCTTGGTAGCAAGAGAGGCCAGGCGGTGACAATTGAGAGGTTGTCACTGAGCATTCCGTCTCACATGAGAAGAGAGGTCAAATGGCAAGGCAAAAAAAAGGCCATACACCCGTGTTCCTCTGAGTCCAACTTGAATCCATTCTCTACATCGCCTCTCTGCACTAAGTCCTTCGTCAGTGCACAAAAGGCGTCCTCTCCCTGCGCGGCATGCAACATATCCACCAGTGTGGATTGTACCCGCAGGTGCGCCACTAGGGCACCCGACGCTAACACCGCTAACATTGCTCCCCCATCCAAGCATAGTGCCAAGTCTCATGCTAACGACCTTCTCCCGACTGCCAAATGGGATAGGCTGCCCATAGACTTTCTGCTCAGTACGTCTGCCACCACATTGGCCTTCCCAGGGTGACACAAGATGGTACAATCATAATTTTTCAGGAGTTCGAGCCATCTACTTTGCCTTAAATTGAGCTCCTTTTGGGTGAGCAAGTACTGGAGGCTTTTGTGGTCGGTATAAATCTCACAAGCCTCACCGTACAAATAGTGACGCCATAACTTTAGAGCAAACACTACTGCCGCCAGTTCCAAATCATGGGCTGGATAATTCTTTTCATGCACTTTCAACTGACGAGACGCATAGGCAATAACCCTGCCATACTGCACCAGGACACAGCCCAGGCCAACCCGAGAGACATCACAGTATACCACAAATCCTCCTGAGCCAGAAGGTACGACCAAAATTGGTGCTGACATTAGGCATTCTTTGAGCTTGAAGAAACTCTCCTCACACTTCCCGTCCCACTCAAATTTGACTTTCTTCTGGGTTAACCGAGTCAGAGGAACTGCAATTTTTGAGAAATTTTCTACAAACTTTCTGTAATACCCGGCTAAGCCCAAGAAACTACGGACTTCGGTCACACTGGTTAGCCGCTTCCAATCCTTTACTGCCTCTATCTTGGCAGGGTCCACACTGATTCCTTCCTTGGACACTATATGACCTAGGAATCCCACACTTTCTAGCCAAAACTCACACTTGGTGAATTTGGCGTACAACTGATGTTTTCTGAGGGTTCCCAAGACCATTTCCAAATGCTTGGAGTGCTCCTCCTTGCTCTTGGAATACACTAGGATATCGTCAATAAAGATGATCACAAATCTATGCAGATATTCTTTGAACACTCTGTTCATGAGGTCCATAAAGGCCGCAGGGGCGTTCGTCAACCCAAATGACATTACCAGGAACTCATAATGGTCGTAGTCAGTCCTGAAGGCAGTCTTGGGTACGTCATGGTCTCGGATTCTCAGCTGATGCTATCCAGACCTCAAATCAATCTTTGAAAACCACTGCGCCCCCTGCATCTGGTCGAACAACTCATCGATTCTAGGCAGCGAGTAACAATTCTTGATTGTCATCTTGTTGAGCTGCTTATAGTCGATGCACATGCGCATGGACCCGTCCTTTTTCTTCACAAATAGGATCGGAGCACCCCACGGGGACACACTTGGGCGAATGAAACCCAAATCCAGCAATTCCTGCAACTGTGCCTTTACATCACGAAGTTCAACCGGCGCCATCCTATAAGGTGGGATGGAGATCGATGCTGCCTCGGGCTGCAATTCAATGCAGAATTCAATTTCTCTCTCAAACGTCAATCCGGGCAATTCTTCTGGGAAGACATCAGGGAATCACAGATCATCGGAGTTCTACTAACCTCCTAAGCCGTCCCCCTTTTTCCTCGGCCACGGATACGAATGCCATCGGGGTGTTTCCCCTTGACTGCTTGGTCCTCTGGCTTCCTCTATTCAGACAATCTTTTCTAAAATGCCCAACCTACCCACATCTGAAGCATGCCTCTGTGCAGCCATAGTAAGTCCCCCAGTGCCTCCTGTTCCAGTGACCACACTACGGCATATCTGACCTCTGAGTGGCACCCCTGACTATGTCGATCGTGCTGCCCTTGTCCTTGAACCTCCACAGCCTCGGCTACTATTATGTCCCCGACTCTACTGGTGATCCGTCAGTGCAACTGTCCCCTCAGAGTGCCAAGGCCGATCCCCTGAGCTGTAGGCTTACCATACGAGATGCTGCCTCAGATGAGCATCCCAGCTAAACACAAAACTCGTAGAAATCAGCCAGAAATTCGATGACCTCAACCTGCTTATCAGTCTCGGTGAACACCGAAGGTCTCAGTTTAACAATGTCCGCGTAGGTGGGGGGACTCTGGAATCCTATCTGCTGGCACTACTGGCTCTGTCACCACTGGTACCACAGGTATCATTGGTACCGACTGCAGAGGCTGTTACGATTGCTATTGCTACCTCAATTCTTGCTCTCTGCGGGGCACCTCTGTCAACAAGGCCACCTGGGTCTATAGCTGAGCAACAATAGGGTCTTGTACCCCTTCCTCTAACTGCTCTCTCCCCTGGGTCGGCCCTGACCTCAGCCTCGGCGTCGGCCCTGGCGTTCAGTGGAATTACTACCACTGCCGCTCAATGCAGCATTGTGAGTCTCCATCACACTCGATTACAAGAAATTTTTTACCATTAATACCAACAAATTGTAACTGAAATTTAAATTACTAACCGCATGGTGCGCTGAGTGCAGTCGTGGTTGCCAGATCTCGTAGCATTACTATACCGTAAGTCGACACGCTAGCATATGTCTCATATGGTACCCAACTCCTAGTCATAGTCAAGACCTAACCAAAAGCATTGATACCAACTTTGTCACACCCCAACTTAGGGTCGTGTGACCGGCCAGGGTCTATGTCTTACCCCGAAGCCTACTACATACACTGACTAACAAGAAATCGGAAACACGTGAATAAAAACAACGATGCAGCTTTATTCAAATTTTAAAGAAGGTTCACAATTTTTAATAAGAAGGGAAAAGTTACGAAACATCAACCATAATATGAAACAACTCAAATTTAAAGTCGAATACATATTTCAAATAGACACTCTCAGTGTATGAAAAACATCAGTCCTAGACCTCTAGACTATGACTACCATACGCTGCTACGAGATCTACGCCACTGCCTGCCCTCCAGCTGCACCATGACTCCAAGCCTCAACTCACTGATCGGGCTCTGAAAACAAGGAAAATAAACCATGAGTCCACATGGGACTCAGTGAGCGGTTCTTCCGAACCTCCACATAAATCCCCAATAATCACATATATATAAAACAACAAAATATAAAGTTAGGGATCTAGTTTATTTTTGATATGACAACTGACCCCAAGGATCGTCCTGTATAGACCATATATTCATGTAACCAACCATAATAGCCTAACTAAACAACATGACATCCGACCATCAGGTCCTTCTCATGAACTAGTGGTTCGGCTCTAACCAGCCCTACCTCCTAGTGACAATAATATACTGGTTGTACGGCCTACAAAGCATACAAGTGAAACAATGCAATCTCCGGGCCGTCGACTAGGATGGTCTGCTAGTCTCCGGACACCTACTGGGTTAGGGATAGCTAGTCCCACCCAACTGGGGTCTCACACCTAGCGGGTCCGCTTGTGCAATCTCAAGACCCAAATCATTGGCCGAGTCAAGCATTAGTCATTCCGACTATCCATGCTTCTCGGCAGACCATCACAATCACATCACACAAGCAAAGTGTCCTAGAGTTTCCTTATTTACAATCCCAGGCGTCCACCGCACACTACTACTCACTGGTTGTTCATTGGGTGTGTGTGACCTAGCTCGTCTACATTCGAGTTTCCATAAGTAGAACACACTTTAGAGTTTCCTACTAGTCATCTAGTGTCAAATGCTACATTTGCTAGTGTGAGCTACATATCATAAGTGTAGAATGTCCAAGTATATATGTGTCACAACCCCCAGGTTATAAGTTAGTTAACCTACTACTATTACCATGAATAACCACATGATTATTGTTGGTGAAATGGCGACACTAGAGGGGGAGTGAATAGTGTGTTTACTATACGATTCACCTAAATTACAATTTTAATCGTTTACTTAATCATTTAGGCAATTTCCAATTCGAATGATTAGATGCGGAAGCTATAAATGATAAAGCAATAAGAGCAATCAAGAAATCAATGCAAACATGCAATTTGTAGTGGTTCGGCCCCAATGCCTACTCCACTACCTAAGCACCCCGCTTAGGATTTCCAAAATAGGTTTTACTAGATTAATTGGAGTTTCCCTTACAAAGAGGACTTTGCACCGAAAAGTCTCCGCTCTCTAACCAGAGGCACTAGCACACCCAGAAGTATCCCGCCTTCCTATCGAGAGCACTTTCCCACATCAACTTAAGGGACAACTAGAACTAATCCTAGTAATCACTAAGTATACACAAGTGGCTTTACTCCTTCTACACCTAGGATACCACTTTACACAACAAGACCTAACAGCCCTAGGTCTTTACACAGACACAAATCCAAAAACAGTTTAAATAACAAGTAAAATTTACAGTTGAAAAGAGCTTAAAATGAAACCAAGATTCTGTGCTCTTTTGCAATTCTTCAATCCTTCAACTCGTCAAGTAGTGGAGCTTGAATCAATACCCGAGTTTAGGAGCAAAGCTTGTACGCTTGAAAAAAATGTCACGGACAGAGAAGCAGTGCAAGCTTTTTGGAAGGCTTCAAATCTTCCTCTTAGAATGCTCAATGAATGATGTAGAAGTCAAGGAAGAGGATTAAAAGAATCATATGAGGGTATATTTATACCCTGTGAAGAAACGACACTCAACGGATAGAAAACTATCCGTTGTAGACCGCCGATCGATTGGTCGGTCGATCGACCGATCGACCGCTCTCTTTTCTCTCTAGTCGATCGACCGATGGGTCGACCGCCCAGACGCAAATCGTGATCCGTGATCTTCGATCGACCCGTCGGTCGACTGACGTGATTGCATCTCTGGCTTATACGCGGGTCGATCGACCGACGGGTTGACCTCCCGAGCTGCTGCCCATTTTGGGCTTCCATCGATCGACTGCTCGGTTGACCGAAGTAGCTCTGCGCTTTTTACTTACACTATTCGATCGACCGCCTGGTCGATCGAACTTAGGCTGAATTGATTTTTTTAGCTTCTTTTCTTCCGTGCTTCATTTTTGGGTTCCGGCTTTCAATGAGCATCATCTTGGAGAGCATTTGGCGTGCTCTTTGGACTCGTCCAAGCCACTTTTGTGCACTCGTCGATCTTCAAGAATCTTCCGCGATGAACCCGAGCGCGACGGTCAATGTCCTTCTAATTTCCGTTTTCTCTAATTTTTCCGATCGAGGACATCGAACGCTAATTGATATGGAACCTGAAATATATACTCAATGAAATCATTAGTCCCATGTTTGTTATCATCAAAACCGAGATTAAGGCTAAGGTTGAAAACCTAAAGCCAAAAATCTCTCCCTTTTTGATGATGACAAACATCCTTAAGAAAATATATCATTAAAGCAATAAGGATATTAACTAAGGGATTTCTCCCCCTATCAACATGCATATCTATGGGATAAACTCCCCCTAACTATATGCATGGATTTCCTATATTTTCCTCCCTATTTACCTATACTTTTCTCCCCCTTTTTCTTTATACACTTCTCCCCCTTTTTCTTATACTTCTCTCCCCCTTTTGACATCAATCAAAAAGGTCAAGAAAAGTCTATCTATTCAAAGGGATGAAACACAATTACATACATGGGGTTGAGACTCTAAAGAGTATTTTTCATGAAACATGAAAATCTCAACCAAGGGATGGAAAACAAATATCTAATGAGAAACAAAATCATACATGAAAAAATAGATACAATTCAAAGCTAAATCATGTATGCACTCAAGTATTATGAACTTAGCATGATTTCGTTCAAAGTATGCTTGAAACCATGGAAATGCTAAGTAGCAAGTTTTGCTATCTACTCATGTTTTCTCATAACTTAGTCATTAAGACATCAAACATGAGATAATGTAAGTGTATGAATCAAGTTTGGGCTTTAGATGAGATTTTTAAGTTTATTTGTTGACTTAGGTCAACCTACACCTTAAAATTAAAAAAAAAATCAAGCTTTTAAATCTAAACAAAATCATATTTTTGAAACTAATTTGTTTGGATTAAAATTTTTGATACCAATTATTGAATGGTCATTTGAAATGCATGTATCAAGTTTGAACTCAAAAATGAATTTAAAAAGGAATCAAAGTTCATTTTTCATCCTATATTGATTTTAATCAAAAGCTTATTTCTAGGTATCATTCAAAATATCAAAATCATGTCTAGGCACGATTTTACTCAAGAAATTGTGTGAATGATATTAGAAATGGAATTCAAATGGTGTTCATGAGTTTTCATTTGAAGTTTTTGAGGAAAAATCAAAGTATAGAAAAGATTGATATCTCAAATAAGTGATACTTTGATTTTTTTCTTAAAAAATCCAACTTCAAAATTCCATTATAAATTAGATTCTTGATGAAACTTCTTGAAATTTTTACACACCAGACTAGATTTTTCAATGACGGTGCAGCTTCAAGAATCATCTAAAAATGATTTTTCTATATTTTTCTAGAAATAACTAAAATTAACACCAAAAGTAGGTTGAAATGGTATTTTTGCAATTTTCAGTTATTCTTAAAAGCTTGTTCAATTTTCATTCAAACTTTCATGACACCACATGATGGTCATGTAAAGAGTATATGTCAAGTTTGAAATGAAAATTATGTCCTTAAGTCAAGATATCAACCTAGCATGGTTTCATTCAAAACTAAACTAGTTTTTATGAAACTTGCTAAGTTTCAATCTTAACATTTACTCATGATATTTCAAACTTAAACCTATGGATACCTAACATGAGTAAATCTAAACTAGCTTGTTCCACAAATATGGATTGAAAATGAGACCTTTAAGTCAATTTATTGACTTGGGTCAACTTAGTTCAAAAGAGGTTTTCATGAAACCACATCTATTTCATTTTATCCATATCCATATGAATTTTTCATTCTAAGAGCACGGAAACATGTCATACTAATTCCTAAACATGTTTATGAAGTTTTGGACTTAAAATGAATTTTTCAAGTCGATTTGTTGACTTGGGTCAAACCATTTTAGCTTAAGTCCCCTAAAATGAGATACCAATTGTATTTGATCATCTAGACATGAATTTTCAAGTTTTAAATATCTAGACTTATGAGATATGTGTATCTAAATATGTTCATTTCATTTTTAACTTAACATGAAGTCTCTAAAGAAGAATTTAACCTAGTTCAATTTCATAAATATCATGATATCATGAAATGAGCTAAGTTATCAAGATTTTTCTTACTCATGAAAATTCAAACATCATGCAACATCAATCATGAGTATAGAGACATCACTAAAGCATTAATATTCAATTATTTTTCAAATATTTTTCTGCAAAAATAAAATTCATACCTTTTTTCTTGAAAATTTGCCCAACTTTTTCATTTCCTTTTTCATTTTCTTTTAGATAGCATAGTTTTCCAATTCTTAACTTGCAAGTAGACTTTATTAGTATCATAATGAAATAATATGACTACTAGCAAGCTAACATACTAAATAGCACAAGTTTAATGTAAAGTTTCAAATAAAAATCTTAACCTATGCTAGATAGTAGAGATTCATTTAAAGAAAGATTTTACCATGATATCAAAAAGAATCTAAGGAGATCTTAAGATGTGAGACATTTAAGGGATAAGATCTCTAATCATGTTAAACTAGTTTGGACTTAATAGGAATGTCTCTAATAGCAAGTATCAACCTAGAGCAAGTTTCATTCAATGAAATTTGCCTAAGGTGCTAAGATTTCACCTACTCATGAGAAATCAAAGGTTTAACATGCAATTACAATCATGAGTATTGAGACATTATTTGAGCTTAAGCATTGAGGTATAACACTAAGATTTTGAATTTATCAAAGTTATACCCTATTCATGATAATTTGCCAAACTAATCTTTTTCTTCCTAATTAGCCTTCCTAAAATATTTATAACTTGCAAGTATACTTTATACGTAGAAGATGAAACTAAATCTACATGCAAGCTATCAAACTAAATAGTGAAGAGAAAAACCAAGTATCATTTATCAAATTCCACTTCACTAAATAGCATGGATTCATTTTCATATAAATCAATCATGATAGCAAAATGAATCCACTACAAGAAAACAGGGCTTCACCGACGGATTTATTACCAACGAACAGTTTCTGTTGGTATTACCAACAAAATCACCAACAAATATATATTTTGTTGGTAAAATTTACAAAATCCTATATTTTTTTCCATTCCCTCTCTTTTTTCCAGCCACACGCTTCCCCCCATCCGACAAAACCTATGCCCTTTTTTTTTCTCCAACTGCGAGTCCGCGACACTTCCCCTCCGACCAAATCTCTCGAGCCGCGACACTTCTCCTCCGACCAAATCTAGCGCTCCTTCCTTTTCTCCAGCCGTGAGTCCACGACACTTCACCTCTGACCAAACCTCTTGAGCCGCGACACTTCTCCTTCAACCAAATCTAGCGCTCCGTCCTTTTCTCCAGCCGTGACACTTGCCCTCCGACCAAATTTTGCGCCCCTTTCACTTCCCCAACTTGGGATGTGGCCGGTGTCTGCTCGATTTTGATCCTTTTAGCTCTCACCATTGAGCGTGCCCTACATGGATTAACCCTGGTTTGCAACATCTCTTCCCCTCTCTCTCTTCTACCTTCCATGGCTAAATGCTCATGTTGTGATGGTGTTTTCACTAGTTGCTCAAGAGGAGAAAGAGGAAAACCCTCAACCAAGCTCTCAATAAGCAAGTAATTATATTCTCTTCTACCTTAATCCATGGCTAAATGCTCATCTCCTTCCTTTTTTTTTTCATACTCAATAAGCAAGTAATTATATTCTCATGACCTAAAATCTGGCCACTTGTTGAACAAGATTCAAAAGTACTAGCACACTTGTTTCTTACAAGATTTGGTTGAACTTTAACTGATTTGATCCAAGTTCACAAATTCATCACCAGATTTTGTGCATATGGTTAGTTAGAAGAGTGATAGGCTATGACATATATGAGTCACCAGATCTTCTAATCTCTACCACTGAAATATTTTTTGGTTTCATTCAGTTATCTTCGCCATCTTATTTTTATGATACAAATTAGATTTTCATGCATTCACCGAAATGTAGCTTTTACCTTCTAGTTTATTTGGATGTTCAATTGGTATAGAAGAGCATCTTGCAGAGGAAGACTTGATTTAGTATTTATCCAAATAGATTGTGTTTGTGCCTTACCTTAGGCAGCTCATATAACATTGCCCCATTCTTAATTTTTACTACTTGATTTCATGTTTAGTAACTGTTATATTTCACATGTTATCTTAACATATCGTAAAGCAACACGAAACAGATCTGTGAAGAAAGATATGAGTCATGCTCTGGTGCTGATAACACTCCACTAGCAAAGCATGTGGTTTCATCGGAAGATGATGTGGATAAAGCTTGTTTGAGTGATTCTAGATTAGTCCAGTGTCTGCAGATACAACGATAGAGCAGTAGTAGAGGATGGAGTTGAAATTCATTCAATTGGTGATGTTTAAATACTAAGCCACTCATTACTTAGTAGTTGATACTAATTTACTATGTTTACTCTTCACTAGTTTCTAGAATTGTAGACATTCTCTTGGTAACTTTGAGAAGTGCTACCAGTCTAGAAGACCATTGATTGAAATCACTTGCAGCAAACACCATAACAACAACAACCTGGTAAAATACCTTCCTTTTTTACATGATACTACAAGCATTGGTGTTTAGATATTCAATGTATATGACTCATATGATGTGGTCGCACGAACTAACATATAAGATGATATGAAGTATCTTTCAGTAATTCAACCTTTTTAAATTTGTTTTGGTTAGATTGATTTTGCTAAGATACTTGTACATCAAGCAAAGTTGCTTCTATATTTTATGAAGTTTTAGTTGAGACACTCTAATCTGAAATAAAAAAGATGATATGAAGTTTACGTTAAATTTGCTTCCATATTTTATTATAATTTCACCTTCCTATGAGGTATTTGTTTTAGACAAATATGTGAAAAACAATTTTCATCTCCTGTTGTACTTGATTCACACCCTTCTCAGCCTTTTCAATGCACACTAACCTTTTTTGCTAAGCTTCACCTCACTTTTAGTTCCATTTTGGATAAAAAATATTCTTTGCATAAAGTTTCTAGCATGTATTGCTTCTAGAGAATGCACTTGAATTGTCTAACTAGTGTATGAACAATATTGTTGTTGTTGCTTCTACCTCGATTGCAACTTTGCAAGTCACCTCCATTTCTGTTGTTGCTTCTTCCAATATGTATACTTGTTTTGCTGATGGTGTTGGCTTTCAAGCCCTCCGATGTTCGAGTAATCGCCGCCTCCTACTTGTAACTAAAAACTTGAAGAAATTTCCATTTAGCATGAAACTAGTCAACTGTGCTCCATTTTTGTTCCTTGCTTCAAACTATACACTATGTGAACATGTATTTAGCTTCAAAAGAACTAAAAGGTAGGAGAACATCTAAACTACTAAAGTCAAACAGTCTTGTTTATCCAATGGAAGCAGAAGAAGCTTGAATCACTACAAGCTAAATTTAAAGTTGGTGGTAGTGATGCAGAAGAAGAGAAAAAGTAGGCTACTCTATATAGTTGAACTATACCTGAATGAAAGAGTGGAAGAAGAATAAAAAAAGGAGAAGAATATCAATAAATTAAGAAGAGGGAGCAAAAAATGTGAGAATTGGGAGGTTGGTGTTGCTATTTTGGAGCTCAAAAGTGAGTGATGGGGAAGAAGGTGGAATATATACGAGGATGTGCTAAAGTAGTGTGTGAAGATCCACTAACTTCCTTTTTTTTCTTTGCAATAATGCACTTGGAGAAGATGGCTTAGAACATTGGGGATTGGGATCTTTTGGAGCTTTTGCTCTTTTGAGATTAATTAAGATGATTTCCTTCAATCCTCCCTCTTTCAAACTTTAATCAAATTAATTCATGAAGCATGCTTTCAATTGATCAAGATCATGAATTCATATTAAACTAGTCTCCACTGGGAACCTCAAAAGGTTGCTTGCTTTTTCGATCAGAGGTTCATTCCTAATCTATGAAATATGTGAGAACTATATCTGATGTGACTAAGTTTTTAAAAACCGTTATATTATTATAATTCATATAGCTGAACTATTTTTAATTTTTTTTTTACCATTGCATTACAATTTATTCCCATAAGGGCATTACTAGATCTGCATGCCTTAATTAACCATCTGGGTTAGTAGAGGTTGACCTTTTTCTACTAAGCTAGTTGATCCAATATAGATTTATTATGATCATTAGGATAAGAAAGGGTAGCCATACTAGAATCTCACTCAATCAGCATAGATGATTTCTTTCTAAATTATAAAAGCATCAACACATATATGTTACACAATTTTGCATGATCACTTATAGTACTCCAAAAACTTCATGAACTATGCATGATGATGATTATTGACTAATCTTGCTGGTCTTTTAGATGGGTCTTATACCCAAATACTTCTCTGTAAACTACAGCAGAATTGCATTGGGAATTAGAGGGTTGTTTACAATATGACAACTTCTAAATTAGCATTGAAAAATGTTCTGGAGTTCTCCACTGTACAATTTGAAATAGTCAAACCAATGGGACAGAGAAGATTATCAAGAGACACTGTAATTTTTTGAGAAGAATAGAGGAATGGTTTCTATATAAGGAGAAATATTTTTTAAAAATTATGGTTTTCAAAACATCTGTAGCTTTGTAAGATGTAAATTTAAAGAGAAGTACTTGTAGGTGGAAATCAGTGAAAAGGAAAGCAACTTCCTTTTTCTTGTTTACTATGGATCTTTGACCACCTTTTTTCTTTCATTCATTATTTTTCTTTTTCTTGTTTACTGTAAATTATTTTCCTCCATGCTTGTAAGCATAGCTTGCTGAAGTAGCCGCTACATATTCAGCTTCGACTGATGATAATGTAGTTGAATTCTGCTTTTTAGAACACCAGCACACTGTACTTGCTTCAACTTTCAATAACAATACAACCTATTATGCCTACAACTGAGTTGGATTTGTTAAATGTTAATGTTGACAACGATGGTATAGTTGATGTAGTAGATCAACATGAAGAATTTTTTTTAAGAACTCAAAGACAAGCCATTGAGGAGGATGAAGAAGCGGACACTATAGACACGGAAGATAGTGAAGATGATGAAGTTGACGAGTATTTGTCAAATGAGGAGAATGATGATTGAAACTTTTTTTGTGTAAGTTTACTTTTGATGATCACTTATAAAATCATTGTGAACATGATGACATACTCTCATTTGTTTGTAATTTATTTTTTTCTAAAATTCATGTGTCTTGAATTATTAACTATTCTTAATGCACTTTTAGTAAGTAATGGTGTCACGAGGGCGAGGACGAGGTCGAGGACAAGGTCGAGGGCATCCTCCTTTGATTGAAAAACCTTTTGTGACCTCTACACAATCATCATCATCTGAAGCTGTAGTTGGAGCCATGACCTGTACACCTTGTGCTCCTGTTGTACCCGTTATTGTTCCACTTGAACCCATTACTGTTCCACTAGAAACACCTTCTACTTCTACACCTTCGACGTCGTCGGCACCAGCACCAACACCCTCACCACCTTCAGTCCATTTGCATTTGATGCCATCAGCTCCTCTTTTGCCATCTACATCTACTCCTAGACACAGTGATAATACTTCACATCGAAGAGGACCAAATTAGCCTTCACAATCGTCAGAGACACCAGATGATAGACGCCTATTAATTATTGATAAGAAAAGGTAGATCATTATATTTTTAGCTTCCTCGTTTGGATTATGCATTTATGGAAACCTCGTGCTCTTTTACTTCACTATATATTTCATTTGCTATTGGCATTGAACTCTTTTACTACTAATCCAATTAATTCTCATTAGTACATTTCTTCTTGTAGGTTGGTATATATAATATTCCTTTGACCTCGTCATGTGGAGCTTTTATGTCATAAGCTATTAATTCTCATTACTATTAATTATACATGTGATGAAATTGATAGGCTGATAGCTTCTGTGTCATAAGCTATGTAGCATGAGAAGCAGTCTTTAAAAATGTTAAAAATCACATAGACTGCTTCAATTTCCACTAGAATGTCTCATATAGTACTGAGTGTACAAAACCCTATGCTGTAAAAGCTTCAGCATATGTGGATAATCAATTATGGCATATAGGTTTCTAGAGATAAGTATCTAAGGAACAGATAATGTCGAAAAACAACCTATATATCTGACCACTTCTTTAGGTTTATGCTAGTAGTATATATCATAAATAGATTTTGTGTACACAACGATACCACATAGTGAGGCTGCATTGCATAACCTTAAGAGAACACGCAGGTCTCAAATTCCACTACCAATATCTAGAGTAAAATCTTATATTCTAAAAGCCATTTGAAAGATGTTTCATATGTTCTATACCAACGGCTAAGTTTATGTAGCATGTGAAACAATGCACATCTGCAAAATGCAGTTGCATACAGGAGAATATTGATTGTAGGTTGATAAATTGAAACAAATACAATAAAGACCAAAGATGAGATATCAATGATAATAAAATATTCTTCTAATCCTAGATGCTGAGGGATTGTATATGATAACTTAGTCCTAGGATGAAAGATGGATATAGCATACTTCAAGTACAAACCCCTAAAATACTCTTGACTCATTTGCTGTAGAACTAATCAGATTTCTGCTAGAATTACATAATTGAAGGATCAAGTGTTTCCTGTTCTAGATCAGCAGCTTCTAGATAGCATCCTGCAATTTATAAATTAATAGAATGATGAACACAGTGCATAAGATTATTATTCCTGTTATTAAAATAATTTATTAGTTTGGTTCTAATATGACTAGTGACAATTTCTGGCCCTGCTCAAACTACTATGGATGGGACCATATGTACATAATATATTTACTTCTTGCAATTCTTCATAGGTTGATAGTTTGACATTTAGTATTTTATGTTTACGTCTATTTACCATCTAATAATACATATGCTGTAGAAATTAGAAGCCATCTGCTAACACATTAAAGTTTTATATTTTTTGACTACTCAAGAGTCAAGACTTCCCAATGCCTTTCATCATGTTATGAACTCTGATAGAACCATGTTTAGCTATATTGATTCTTGATGATTTTCTCAAGTCTCAACTAGCAAATGCTGGAGCTTAATACTATTTCTTAAAAATAGATAAATAAATTCATTAGTAGTGGTGAGGGTGGATCTATTTCATTTGTTGCTCATCGAAAAAAATTAGTATGATATTGATAATATTATTGTCATACAAAATTTATGTTAAGATTGTTAATTAAATATTATTTATCTTTTTGTAGGAAGAAAAGTTGAAATCGACCACCTACACATCTTGAATTGTTTAAACACACCCATAAGCGAAATAGTGGTGAGGGTGACTATGTCGATTACAAATCACAAAAAGTTGTGGTATGTACTTGATTTAACTAATAATTAACTAATTTTTTTAATATAATAATTAACTATTTTTTAAAAATTTGTAGAGGATACTTATGAGGCATCGATCATAGAGAAGTATGGCACAGATGCATCATTACACCCGAATTTTGATCCTGAAGAATGGATTAATGCCTCTGGACCCCCATCTCATAATCGGGTTTATGATTTTGGATGTCGAGAGGGTGTTAAATCTATTATTGGGAGTTCAAGCTCTGAAGGATCCAGTACATCCTCAAGTTATGGGCATCGTCGGACACATGATGAGTGGAACAATATGCAGATGGAGGTGGCATCCATGCGAGAGCACATTACCCATTTGGAGACATCGATGCAATCACAAGTGGAGGCTCAAGTCCGTTTGCTATTGACACAACTTGGTATTCCTGTCATTTCTTCAGAATCAACAAATTATCCTTCAAGTTCCACCGCACCACCTCCACCTCCACCTCCATCAGCTGGGTTATGATTATTGGTCAGTAAATTAAATTGCATTCTTAATTAATCATTCTTAATTTTTACCAAGTATAATTAGGAGGGAAACCGGAAGGAAAGAGGGGCATATATTATGGTGATATATATAAGACTTGATAGATCATGCTTTATTTATCTTGGGAAGGAAGATATTATTATAATGTGTAGTAGTGATGGGTAGAGGATGCATTCTTTTCCATATTCTCTGTTCAAACTTAGGAATGCATGCAAGTGAGCATGATAACCTAAAATCTATTGTTTAGGAGAGTGTGAAGTCTGATGCAATATTCATCTTCTACTTAAGTTGATTGTTAGGGTTTAAAATTTATTGCCTATCGCAATGTCCCCAAGTTATTTAATTAGATTTATGGGTTATAATTTATCATCATGTAGCAATTCAAATGCTTCGTATAGTTGAGGATTTTATCTTATGATTTTATTCATATTTCTTTTGTTTTTACATGCAGGTATAAAAAGAATGAAGTGCAAGGATCTACTTTTTAGAAAAAACTATCACTGATATGTATTTTTTGTAACAATCTTAATGTATTGAAACTCCGAATTGTATTTGCTTCACTAGCACAATCTTAATGTATATAATGATTTCCTTATGTTATTTATGGTTGTGTGTGAATTTCTGTGTGTGTGAATTTAGAATGGTTCATATGTGGTTTAAAATTTTGTTTTATGGTTTTGTGTAAATGTGATATGTTCATATGTGGTGTTCAGGAATGATTCAGGTATAGCTAGTATTACCGACGGACATATTTTGTTGGAATTACCAACGAAAATAATTTCGTTGGTAATACCAACGAAGTAATACCAACAGAAACATTTTCGTTGGTATTACCAACCAACATAATTCCGTTGGTATACCAACGAAAATAATTCCAACAGATATGTAACTGTTGGTATTACCAACAGATATTTGTCCGTTGGTATTACCAATAGATTTATCCGTTGGTATTACCAACAGATATATTTCCGTCGATAATACCGACAGATATTTATCCTTTGGTAATACCAACGGATATATATCCATCGGCAATACCAACGAATATATGACTCCGTCGGTATTACCAACAAAATAAAATATCTGTTGGTAATACCGATAGATTAGTTAAAATTCGTTGGTATTACTGAGGAGCCTTTTACCGACGGATTTTACCAATAGATAATCCGTCAGTAACAATATTACCGACGGATTTTTCGGTATTATCGACGGATTTGGTTCATTGGTGATACCCTGTTTTCTTGTAGTGATCAAGAGATCTCAAAATGTGAAATTTTAAAAAATAAGATCTCCAACTCTTCCTATTGGTTGAAAACCGAAAGTCACAATGTGCCTACGATTTAGAACCGCAAGGTCACTTCGGCCCATTACAAGCCACTTAGGTCTCTGAGGAGACTGAAGATCAAAAACTCAAAAATCATTTTCAAAAGAACTCTTTTACAAGAGCGGAGAAAACAACTCAAATTAGACATATATCATAATCTCCAACTAAAATAAAACAAGCTAAAGAAAGGAGATTATACCATAATTCTTTTGAAGCCAACTTTACCATAGGCATCTAGATGACTCGAAGTTGCAACTTTGAAATGGTTCACTCTTTGAATCCTCAAGCAACTTCAATCAACCACCTTCATCTCACCCTTGTGTGGTTGCTCCCCCTATAATAGAAGATGAGACATTTGGTACCCAAATAGCTTTGGGTCCTTGGGGGGTAATGGGCTTAGGTACCCAAAGTGTCCTAACAACACTAGGGTTTACTTTGAAAGCACAATCATATATGACATGCCCATAAATACCACAACAAAAACAATGTCTATTAAATTTGAAATCACTTATACAATCCTTACTATTGAGATTCACATTATTTTTTGTGTTTTCATTCTCATTTCTAATTTTTGAAATCTTAGTTAACAACTCATCATTGTCAATGTCTAATTCTTCATTTCTATGCTTCAAATCCTTAATCTCAAGTTTCATATCATCATGGCAAGAATTAAAAGAACTAGGTTTCATTATCTCATTTTCTAATTTGCATTCATGCAATTGAGAGCTAAGATTTAAGTTTTCTTTCTTCAATTTCTTATTTTCTTTGTTCTTTTTTACAAGGATGGCATACATTTTCTTGCTTTCTTCTAGTAGTTCATAAGACATGTCAAGAGATTTAGAGCTACTAGAATCACTATCATTAACATTTTGAGCATGACTAGAAGATGGAGAATATACCTCATCTCGAAGATCCATGAGGCAAACGTTTGAAGTAGCTTCATTGTCATGTCTAGAAGAGGCTTCACTTGTTTGAGATGTAGATGAGGAAGCACACTTCTTTTTGGATTTCTTCTTCAAGAGTAGACAATTCTTCTTCTTGTGTCCCTTCTCTTGGCAAAGGAAGCACCTAAGTTTTCTTTTCTGATTCTTGCTTGTGCTTCTTTGGCTAGAAGTGCTTTGGGCATCAAAAACTATATTAGGACTAGAGGTATGACAATTGTCATCACCTCCTTCATTGAAAGTAATAAGCTCCTCAGTTTTTGCATAATCGTAAAGGATGTTTAAACAAGCCCAAATATCGAATGCGGATGAACAATGCATGACATTTTCAAGTATTTCATTTGAAACTGAGCAATATAGGAGATGCGTTGTTTTAACATTCAATTCAAATAATCTAATTTGTTATTGAGTCCAATCATTTAAGTCAATGGTGGGCTCAACATACTCATTCTTTAGCATGCACAATAAATCTTAACTAGTAATCACTAAGTATACACAAGTGGCTTTACTCCTTCTACACCAAAGATACCACTTCACACAACAAGACCTAACAGCCCTAGGTCTTTACACATACACAAATCCAAAATTAGTTTAAATAACAGATAA
This sequence comes from Canna indica, assembly GCA_034359265.1. NCBI lineage: Eukaryota > Viridiplantae > Streptophyta > Magnoliopsida > Zingiberales > Cannaceae > Canna > Canna indica. Next base: position 45,952,974 of record CP136893.1, read on the forward strand.
AATTTACAGTTGAAAAGAGCTTAAAATGAAACCAAGATTTTATGCTCTTTTGAAATCCTTCAATCCTTCAACTCGTCAAGTAGTGGAGCTTGAATCAACACCCGAGTTGAGGAGCAGAGCTTGTACGCTTGAAGAAAATGTCGCGGACAAAGAAGCAGCACAAGCTTTTTGGAAGGCTTCAAATCTTCCTCTTAGAATGCTCACTAAATGCTGTAGAAGTCAAGGAAGAGGATAAAAAGAATCATGTGAGGGTATATTTATACCCGGGTGAGGAAATGACACTCAACGGATAGAAAACTATCTGTTGCAGACCGCTGGTCAGTTGGTCGGTCGACCGACCGATCGACCGCTCTCTTTTCTCTCTGGTCGATCGATGATGGGTCGACCGCCCAGACGCAAATCGTGATCCGCGATCTTTGGTCGACTCATCGGTCGACCGACGCGATTGCGTCTCTGGCTTATACGCAGGTCGGTCGATCGACGGGTCAACCGCCTGAGCTACTGCCCATTTTGGGCTTCCATCGGTCGATCGCCCGGTCGACTGAAGTAGCTCTATGCTTTTTACTTAGGCTGAATTGATTTTTTCAGCTTCTTTTGTTCCGCGCTTCGTTTTTGGGTTTCGGCTTTCAACGAGCATCATCTTGCAGAGCATTTGGCGTGATCTTTGGACTAATCCAAGCGACTTTGGTGCACTCGTTGATCTTCAAGAAACTTCCGCCACGAACCCGAGTGCGACGACAATGTCCTTCCGATTTCTATTTTCTCCAATTTTTCCGATCGAGGACATGGAACGCTAATTGATATGGAACCTGAAATATATACTCAATGAAATCACTAGTCCCATGTTTGTTATCATCAAAACCATCAAAACCGAGATTAAGGCTAAGGCTGAAAACCTAAAGCCAACAATTACAACAAGAAAATAATTAAATTCTGCATTTAATCGTAAAATTCTAGCAAGGTAACATTAAATCTATCATGGCAATTCATTACTAATATTAGTAATTGGTAAGGAAAAATCTTAGAAATAATTGTTACCTCTTAATGACACTAAGTGTATATATACATATATGCACTAGGGTGGTAGTTTTCCTTAATTGATGTCTTTCCTAATTCTCGTCTTCGTTCTACTTGTCGATCGAGGTGACCCTCGTTTCCTAATGTTTCCAATGTTTTCAAGTATGAGGGTTAGTCCCCTCTGGTCAGCTTTCCCCCTTCTTGGCTCGGTCGAACTTTGAGCAGGGCATGCCTTGCTCGGCCGAGCCTACAAAGGTAGGAGAAAAGGGGTTTTTGACCATGAACCCTATCAACTAAGCATGTGACCTACCATAGATAAATTTTAGATCAAGTTCTTTCCCCCATCTTGCTCGGCCGGACCTTGAACAAGGTTCCCCTTGTTCGGCCAAACCTTGAACAAGGTTCCCCTTGTTCGGCCGAGCCCTCAAAGCACTAGGGAGAAGGAATCTTGATCATCTACTACATTAATTGAATCCCGAATCTACATGAATTTAAATTTAACCGATCTAAAGGAGTTTAAACTAAGCGAGGGAATTGGGGAAAATTTTGGCATGACCTTTCCTCTTTTCCCTCTACTCGGCTGGTCCTTAGAACATCAAAATCCGAACATTTAAATCAAATCTAATACATCAAAGGTTTAAAAACAGCGGAGAGATCGAAGAAATACCACTAATCGATACGAACAACGACAATAACCTTCGATCTAGCACCCTAGTTGGTTCCGCCACTTGCCTCACCATGTGATCGAAGACTTAACCACTCACCTCGATTAAGGAAGAAGAAGGGATGGACATTGGCGATCTCGATCCTTCCGACGACAACATGATTTCCGGCGCCGACCCAAGATCTCCCCTCTTCCCTCTCTTGCTCGGTTGCGTGCGGCTCAAGGATGAGCCACACGACTATAGATGAGGGGTTTTATTCCTTCATCTACCATTTACCTAAATGCCCTTCATCATAACTTAGCCCCTACTTGACTCAATCCGAGTTCAATTCGGACTCCGCTTCAATCCGCATACACGATTCGAACTCGACTCAAATAAGACATCTAATGCTTAAAAGGAAATCATTTAAACTTCATAGGTCGAGTTATACCTTCTACTCAAGACGATTCCGCGGCTCGACCCAACTAACCCCTGGTCTGGTGCACTGCACCAAAATAGATTTATTTTTATATTAGGAAACCTCGGGTCTTACACTCCAACTCAGGGTCACATGACCGGCCAGGGTATGTGTCAACACCCCGAAGCCTACCACATGCACTGACCAATCATAATAAGAATCAACACTGAACCAATGAGAAAGTCATAATATAAAATGGCGACCAAACTTTATTAAATTCAAAACAGTTTTAAGTTTAAAGAAACAATTCAACTCTTCAAGTAACCAGTTCAAGTTTTGAAAGCAGTAAATGTTTTACAAAAGACCACTCAGTGCATGACCATCAACTCTAAACAACACGACTACGACTCTATGGACGCCTGCTACGAGATCTGTGCCTCCACCTGCACTCCAGCTGCACTATGCCACCAGGACGTACCTCATTGGTCGGGCTCTGCTAAAGAAACAAAAACATAAACTGTGAGTTCACGAGAAACTCAGTGAGCGGTTCTTTCAAACCTCCACTAAAATCCCCGGTAAGGTAATATATATGATAGTATGATACAGTGAGGAATTTAAGCTAACCAACTTGCCAAGTCATTTGAGTAATTAAACCAGCTCCCTTGGCCCTTACCAAACTCTATGTCATTTGGCCACTATAGGCCTAAGCACATGTAAGGGGGGGGGTCGGCCATACCTGGCTTCCCCTCTCTACAAACCAGGCCAGGCCAACCTCCTTGAACCAGCCGAATGAGGCATATAATATGTAAAACAATCAAATCACGGGTCCGTCGGCTAGGATGGCCACTAGTCTCAGGAATCATCCGGGTTAGGGATAGCTAGTCCCACCCAACTCGGGTCTACTGTCAGCATGGCCCATTGATAAAATCTGAAGACCCTCGTGTTCAGCTATAGCGGAAACCCCCGAATCTAGAGCCGTTTGGCGTTCCAGTCCAGTTCCAACAATGCACCTCTCAGACTGAGAAAGCGGAACTGCTTGGCGCTGCATATTAGAACTCATTAAAGCCCGATTCGCGTCATTATGCCACTCTAGTCTAACACCTAGCGGGCTCGCTGGTGCAATCTCAAGACCCATATCACCGCTGAGTCGAGTAGTAGCCATTCGGCTAGTAACACTCATCAGTAGACCATCTCAATCACAATACACAATCAGGTTTCTTCAATTTTTACATTCTTAGTCCCCGGGCATCAACCCGTATCCAACCTCTTCCTCGGGTCGCACTAGTCGAATACTAACATTCGCTATCTTTCCCTAGGTGTGAAACCTTGTCTATGCATTATATTTCTCAAGTGTAACCACATTTCATAAGCATAAAAATGTCTAATTTCGGGTTCATCACAACATATATAACATAGAAAATTCATTCTACTACTATCCACATGAGCGATCACATGATTTCCAAAATAAGAAAATTAAAATTAAATTTTTAATTACTAAAATTTCAGCAAGGAAACAATTGGTCTAGCATGAAAAAGATTTAACAATAGCATGGTAAACAATGATGAATTTCCATTATTCACATTCCATACTAGATTCCAACCATATAAGTGCATTCAAGAATATTTCATTATCAAATGTTAATTGCAGTCTACCGTTATCAACAATCCATTCATCGAATAAAATACTTAATAGTATAATAGCATACTAGGTCGAGATATCCCCTCTTACCCGCTCGGCCGATCCCCACACAAGGCTTGTCATGGTCAGCCGAGCCTATCAAGGTGAGATTAGGGCCCTTTCGACCATGAACAAGAACAATTGAGTCACAAGTCTTGCAAGGAATTCGATCCAAGAGGATTGGGAAAAAATTCGACATGACCTTTCCCCTTTTTCACTCATTCGGCCGACCCCTAACTCTGAGGAAAACTTTGTGAAACTTCGTCATTCAAAAACATATACACAAGAAAATCAAATCTCGATGAGACGACGGAAATATCACGAGAAATTGAGCGAATCCCCAACATCTTGGGTCGGCTACCCACCTACCCTATGGATCTCGGTTAAACCATTCACCTCGACTAGAGAAGAAGATGGATGAGATGAAGACGATCCTGATCTCTCCGACGATGATGCAGATCCGGCGCCTCCCAAAGTTCCCCTTCTCCTCTCCTCCTCCCCTAGGGCTGCGTGCGGCTCAACTTGTCTTGAGCCACATGATGGCTTGGGGTGAGGGATTTATTCTCAATGCCCCCCTTCTCTTAAACCCCCTCAATCGACTCCACCTAAACCCGTATTGAGCCCCGACTCGATCCGTGAACTCGATCTCAATCCAACTTGAGTCAACCAACACATACATTCCACAAATGTCAACAATGAGTCTAAAATTTAAATTATACCTGCTACTCGCGGCGATCTCACAATCCGACACGGCTAGTTCTCGATCCGATGGGCTGCACCAATGAAATTTTAAATTAGGAAACCCCGGGTATTACAATCTTCCCCCCGTAAGAGAAATTCGTCTTCGAATTTTGTTGAATCATAAGGACTTACTGGCTCTTCAAACAAGGAAGGGTAGCGTTCTCTCATGTCCTACTCCACCTCCCAAATAGCTTCTTGCCCAGAGTGGTGCTCCCACCCGACTTTCACCAAGGGGATTTCTTTCGACCTTAACTTTCTGATCTGACGATCAAGAACTTCCACCGGTCTCTCCTCATATGAGACTGTTGAATCCACCTCAACCACGAAAGGTTCAATTACATGCGACTCATCTCTCACATATCGCCTGAGCATCGACACATGGAAAATCGGATGAACTCTTCTCATGCTAGGGGGCAAGGCCAGCTCATAAGCCACAACACCCCTCCACCTGAGAATGGGAAAAGGCCCAATGAATCTAGGGCTCAACTTCCCTTTCTTCCCAAACCGAACCACCCCTTTCATGGGGGAGACCTTTAGGAACACTAGGTCGCCCTCCATGAACTCCAATTCTCTAGCCATTTTATCAGCATACATCTTCTGGCGACTCTTAGCCGCCAATAACCTTTCTTTTATTATTTTCACCTTCTCTACCATCTCCTCAACCAGATCAGGGCCTACCATGAGAGCCTCTCCCTCCTTAAACCAGCCCACTGGTGATCTGCATCTCTCCCCATATATTGCCTCAAAAGGGGCCATACCAGTGCTATTGTGATAGCTATTGTTGTAGGCAAATTCAATCAACTGTAGGTTTTTCTCCCAACCGCCAGCCAGGTCGAGGACTAATGCCCTCAGCATATTCTCCAGGGTTTGGATGGTTCTCTCTGACTGTCAGTCCGTCTGTGGATGGAAAGTTGTGCTGAACCGCACTTGAGTACCCAAGGCCTCCTGAAAGGACTGCCAAAACTGGGCTGTGAACCGTGTACCTTGATCTGATATGATCATCACTGGGGTACCATGGTATGCCACAATCCTATCCAAAAATAGTCTGACATACTACTCAACATAAAAGGTAGTTTTGACTGGGATGAAGTGCGCGGTCTTAGTCAACCGATCCACTACTGCCCAAATGGAATCAAACCCTCCTCTTGTCTTAGGCAGCTCGGTCACTAGGTCCATGGTGATCTTCTCCCACTTCCACTCGGGCACCTCGAGGTTCTGAAGCAACCCCGCGGCTTTCAGGTGTTTGGCCTTCACTTGATGGCAGACCAAACACTTGGATACAAACTATACTACCTCTCTTTTCATGCCCTTCCACCAATAGTGTTGCCTTAAGTCTCGGTACATTTTGATGGCCCTTGGATGCATCGTATAAGTGGAACGGTGGCCCATTTTCAAAACCTGTATGTGCGCCTCTGCCATATCAAACACCATGATCTAGGCTCTAAACATTAGGACACCTTTTGAGTCGAGCCTAAAACCATCATCAGCGTCACCTCTCCGGACCAAATCCCTTGACAGTGAACAAAATGCGCCCTCCTCCTGCGCAGCACATAACATGTCCACCAAGATGGACTATACCCGCAGGTGTGCTACCAAGATACCCGAATCTGACACAGATAAGACTGCTCCCCCATCCATGCACAGTGCTAGTTCCCGAGCTAGTAGCCTTCTCCTGATTGCCAAATGGGCCAAGCTTTCCATGAACTTTCTGCTCAGAGCATCTGCCACTACATTGGCTTTCCCCAGGTAATACATAATAGTACAGTCATAGTCCGTTAGGAGCTCCAGCTACAACAAAAGTCTCAATTAGAGATAATTATTTAGAAATATATAATTATTTATCTCTGAAATAATATTCAAAGACAAACAAAAAAAATTATCTTTAATTCCAATTTTATAACTAACATTAGCCTCTAAAACTATTACCATTAAAATTTAATCATATTAAAATTAAATTAAAATTAAAATTACCAGGTGATAGGGCTGCAGCCGACTCTTATCTCCTAAAATATTTATTCTCCCTCGTTTTTTTCTTCTCCAATCTCACCCCTGCAGCCCTATCACCAAATCTCTCCTGCGCCAATCTCAACCCAATATGCAGCCCTATTTCTCCCCTCACGCGCCTTCACACTCGCACTGCCTTTGGATCTCCATTGCCTTCTCTGTGCCCTATCTCCGACCTGGCGTACTACGCCCTACCTCCAGCCGTCGTCCATCGACGCATAAAAAGAAACCTACAAAGAAGAAACAGTTCGCAAGTGCCGTCAGCGACGAAGTATAGCATGGCTTGGCGAGTGCGACCTCCTATGGCCAAATAGTGCCTCCCGACCTCCGCGCCTAAGGCTTCCTCCTATAGCGTTGCGTTGACAAGGGCTACCTCCGAGAGGGGCAGAAGCTTCACGCGTTCCTCGTCGCCTGAGTATTATTAAATGTGGTAATTTTGAGGAAGCGTCTTCTATCTTCAGCAATATCTCTAAATCAGATGATGTTGCTCGGACAGCAATGATTTCAGGATGTGTTGACAATGGAGATGAGGAATACACCACTAAATCTATACCATCAGATGAGGCAATCATGGCCATGCTTGATGAATTTACTTTAGCCTCATTAATCAAGGCTTGTTCCTGCTTGGCTGCATTAGGGCAAGGAAATTAGATACATGGAAATGCCATCAAGTTTGGTTGTGCATCAGATCCTTTTGTAGGATTTTTTGCAGGATATTAATTAATAGTAATTAATTACTATGTTGGATCAGATTCATAGTTCTATTTTCAGATTATGCTTGAAACCATGATCTGCTTGAAACTTTACTGATACACTTGCTGATTAGATTGAAACCATAATCTACTTAACATTCATTATTGATGCTATTTAGTTACTGATACTATATACCTGCTGATTAGCTTGCGGTTTGATCTTTTAATTATTGATGCTATATTTAATACCTTTAGGAAAAATCATATAGTTTGGTCTTAAGCAGATTGATCTTCAGCAGTTTGATCTTAAGCAGAACAAGTGGTCCATTGTCTATAGAAGTATCTAGTCTCCATCAATAGAAAGTCCCATTTCACCATTTGTTTCATGTGCTTCTTTGAGTTCCTTGCATTTTCTATTGTCTTAGACAACATGCTTGTACTTTTATTTTTATTTTTATTTATAGTTCAAGACACATTTTTCTGCATTACTTGTATGACACATTTAAATTACTTCAATTAACCTAACACTTGTATCATTGGAAATGCTAACATTTTGCCAATAAGCTTGCATGTGATTTTTGTGATGTCTTCATGGAAAAACTGAATGTAAATCATTCATGTATTAATTTTTAAGCTTCCTGATTGCATTTCAGCCCCAACGATATCTCATACATATTTTCTGGATACGCACCTCTTGGCATTCGCCTTGTACAACATGCAAATCGATCTGGATGGTAAGTTTGTTCTTTGTCATGTTTATTTCTGAACATATTTAGTAGATACTACTAAATAATACTCATTAGTCCTGCTTCCTCATAGCTTTTCATTTATCTGAAATTACTAAATAATTTATCTTTGACATATTCTTATCCTTTGGAGATACTTTAAACTTCTCAAAGACCTATAAATACTTGGTTAGAAAATGTAAAAGAGGACATGATGAAGTTGTCTTTACAGATTGAAGTAGCAAGGAGAAGTGATATAGTTATCCTACCTCCCGTCACACCCTACCCTCAACAAATTTGTTTCATTATAAATAAATTCTAAAGAGAGCATATTTGTTACTGTATGTGAACATTGGGCATGAAATTGGAGATCAATTGAAGTAATTTAACTTCTACTCAATCGGCGCTTGGTATTTTTGGTCTACACACCAGTTGAAACTGACATTTATACCAACCAGGGATAACAAGCGGCTGCTGTTTAACTTGATTACGGGAGTCATCATCTCCTTCAGCTTCTATTAGAATTTTGATTTATTTTCATATCTATTAGATATTTTATATCTATTGAAATTTTGATTGATACTTCAACTTCTAGATTAGGATGCTTTCAAATAGAGAATCATCAAGACATTCAAGAAAGAGAAAGCAAGCACATCTGAATGAACTTGAGGCACAAGTATGATCTAATTACCAATTTTATCGTTGGCATGATGGAGTTCTAAAAGGGTTAAGATTTTCACAACATGCTCTAATTCCAATTTTTTACGAGGATCCAACATCAGAGGGTAGAAAGACACTAAACTGATTTAGTTTCATGATAACATACTGGTATGTGCTAAAATAATTATGATGATAACAAAGGCGAAAAATTATTGTTGTTCTGATGCATCTTTTCCATTTCAGTGCTCCTGCATTATCTTCAAGAGGTTCTCTTAAATTAGGTCCGCAGACAACTGATGATAGCACACTGAGGAGCCCTTGGAAAGCATATCCAAATGAATCTTCAAAGCTCGAGTATGATGCTAGTTCAAATTTTGGAGTTGCGGCACCCTTGCTGATATCTATCATGGCACAGGTACTAGTTGGAACTTATACATGAATGATTGGATAATTTTGATGAGTACCTAGTTATTCCATAATTTCTCAAATCCATGATTAATCACGTACTCAAGCATTTATAATAGGCAAGTTTAACACTGAAATGACATCATGAATGAAGTACGTGATATCAATACTAGATGTATATATTTATTCTTTCTTTCTTTCATTTTATGCCATGATTTATGGTTTGGACAACTATTTATCATATAACTATTGAATTTATTTACTATGTTGCGTAAATTTTCTTATTTACTAATTGCTATCAACCTAGGCCAATTTAGAAATTTTTAAACAATTTTACGGGACTAATTATAATAATTGTGTATAAATATTTTATTGCATTAATTATGGAGCACTCAATTTTTTATTATATCTTTTATGTTGTAAAGTTGTATGATATTTTCCTTCTTCTAGGAACTAGGTGATGCCCCAGCTTGGTCTGTATGATCAATGTCCTATGAATTTGCATGGAAAGTCAAGATCTAATCAAAAGATAGATATAAAGGATTCAAATATTATACCAAACTTAGCGGTGCCTTATCCATTGGTTAATGTTCATGTAGGCATACCTTGTAAGTTTGTAGGTTTGCCAAGTTAGAGACTATCTTTGCCTGAAATGAATTACTTGTGTAAATAACCTGTAACTTAGATATTCGCCCCCTTCTTTGTAGATGCTTGTAGTTTTTATTTTTCTAGTATGTCCTTCTGGTCGATATATAACCAATTCAAAGTTAAACTTTCTTATTAGCTTCACATCCTCTATATAAAATTGACATAACTTGGAACTTTTCTTTTTTAGGAGCAATGAGAATTGAGAATGACATATGTTAAATGTGTCTTTTATGCATTTCAAGTTTTTTTATTTTTGTTTATTAGGATGCAATGTTGAATAAGACAAATATGGTGGATACGTCATTTCATTTGAAGTATACAAATGAGGTGAAGCTCACACAATCTATTGGACCTTCAAAAACAAGAAGAGAATGGTTTCCTCCAAAGCTCTCTGCAAGTATACCTACGTCATTTTTTGTCTTCCAAGGTGGTTGATGTTAAGCTTTATTCTATTGATTCTGCTGCTGAGAATGAGAAGATTGTATCCAGCTGCAATCTACATTGATTATTATGAAATGTGTAATTTAGTCTTTTAAGATGTATTTCCTTGAAAGTGACATTGTGTAATCAATTTTCTCATTAATTATAATATTATTTGTAATCCTAATGATTTTTCTTAGCAAAATATATATTAAAGGCAAATATATATGCCTATAATAATATTTTTAAAGACAAATATGATATATTCTACTAATAGTGTTTGTTTATCAAAGACAAATATAAATGCCTCTATTAAGATTTTCAGAGATAAATATAAATGCCTCCATCAATATTTTTAGAGACAAATATATATGTCTCTATTAATATTTTTAGAGGCAAATAAATTATTTGCCTCTAATAGTATTTTTATATTAGAGGCAAATATATATGCCTCTATTAATATTTGTAGAGACAAATGCATTATAGGTTCCTAATACTTTTAGGAACGGGAGCTCTAGAGACGAACAATTTAATTTGTCTCTAAAAGTTATAGAGGCAAATATTGAACTTTTAGAGACAAATTTGATTGTCTCTAATTGTCACTTTTGTTGTAGTATGCAGCCACCTCCTCTACCGGAGGTTCAACTCCTTTTAGGTAAGCAAGTACTGGAGGCTCTTGTGATCAGTATAAATCTCACAGGCCTCCCCGTATAGGTAGTGGCGCCAGAGCTTCAGTGGAAAAACTACTGCTGCCAGCTCTAGGTCATGCTTCGGGTAGTTCTTCTCATGAACCTTTAGCTGGCGGGACGCATAGGCTATGACTCTGCTAAAATGCATCAGAATACAACCCAGGTCAACTTGAAAGGCATCACAGTAGACTACGAATCCTCCTGAGCCTGAAGGTACGACCAATACGGGCACTGACGTCAAACACTCTTTGAGCTTCTGAAAGCTCGCCACATACTTGTCATCCCATACAAATTTGACATTTTTCTGAGTCAACCGAGTCAAAGGGGTTGCAATCCTAGAGAAGTTTTCTACGAATTTCCGGTAATATTCTACCTTAGTCTTAATCTCGGTTTTGATGATAACAAACATGGAACTAATGGTTCATTAAGAATATCTTTCAGGTTCCATAACAGTTAGCGCTCGATGTCCTCGATCCGAAATATTGGAGAAATCGCAAAGTTGGAAGGACATTGGTCAACGCGTTTGGGTTCGTCGCGGAAATTTCTCGAAGTTCGACATGTGCACCAAAGTCGTATTGGACGAGTGTGAAGACCACATGGAAAGCTCTCCAAGTGCACCACATTGAAGGCTGGAACCTGGAAACGAAGCGCACATGAAGAAGGTTGAAAAAAATCAAGTTCAGCCTAGGTTCGATCGACCGGTCGATCGACCAAATGGGGTTAAAAAATGGCAGTAGCCATTTCGGTCGACTGGTCGGTCGATCGAACAATGCCAAAAATTGGCAGTGGCTACTTCGGTCTATCGGGCGGTCGACCGACTGAAGCCAAAATTTGGCAAAGGGTGCATCGGTCGACCGAACTGCGGATCACAGGAATCACGTCTGGCGGTCGACCCGTCGATCGACTGTAGAGAAAGGTTGAGCCAGCAGTCGCTCGAGCAGTCGATCGGTTGGTCGACTGACGATCGACCGACATGCGACCGAACGGTGATAACGGCTAGTTTTCCGCCCGTTGAGCTGTCGTTTCTTTGAGAGGTTATAAAATATCCCTCATCTAACTCCTTTAACCTCTCTTACAGATTTAATTGAGCATTTTAAGAAGTGATTTAAGCCTTCAAAGAGATCGATTGTAGTGCACTCTGCTCTTTCGTCAACGTTCTTCTTCAAGCGCCAACTGCTCCTCAACTCTGCTACGACTTGAGCTCATTTACTAGCAAGTTGAAGGCTTGAAGGCTTGGAAAAGAGCATTTAATCTTGGTTTACTCTTTAAGCTATTTTCATTGTAATTTTAATTGTTATTTGAACATTGTTTTCTTTGGATTTGTGCTTTTGAAGCCCTAGGATTGTTAGGTCTTGAAATTAGGTGGTAGCGTTGGTGTTTGAGGTTTAAATCGACCGGTATAAACGTAGTTTGCTAGAATTAGTGCCTTAGGGTTGAGGTGGAGGAGACTTCCGGGTGTGGAAGTGCCTTAGGTTAAGAGTGAGACTCTTCGAGTCAAAGTCCTCTGTGTAAGGGAAACTATTTAATCTAGTAAACTAAGTTTGGAAATTCTAAGCGGGGTGCTTAGGTAGTGGAGTAGGCATTGGGGCCGAACCACTATAAATCTCTATGTTAGCATTGTTATTTTTGTTCGTGTTTATTGCTTCATATTTGTTGCTTCTGCATGCTATAAATATCGTGCTTATCCTAACTAATCAAGAAACGATTAAAATTGGAATTAGACAAAAGATTTAGTTAACACACTATTCACCCCCCCTCTAGTGTGCCATTTCACCTAACAATTGGTATCAGAGCGGGTCGTAGATTGTGATTTTACCATCCCTTCTACAATTTGTCTCAATCCTAAAATGGCACTAGAGTCGGTAGCTTCTTCACCTCCTAGGTTCGATGAATCGAACTTTGGTCTTTGGAAGTCTAGGATGTACACTTACTTAAAGACTAGAGGTCTTGATGTTTATAACATGATTAAACTAGAATACATTGAACCTAAGGTTGACATGCATGATTGGAGTGAACATGATAAAAAAATATTTCAATTTAATGGAGATGCTATGTATAGCATTTTTTGTCCCTACCTAATATCATCCTTGAAAAAGTCATGCATTGCACTTCGGCTTTTGATATTTGGGCAACATTAAATATGTAATATGATTATGCTAAAATCGAAGAGCTTAATACTTTTGTTGAGGGTGGTGATGACAATGGTCATCCCCCTAGTACTAATCTCGGTTTTGATGCCCAAAACACTTTTAGCCAAAGAAGCACAAGCAAGAATCAGAAACGAGAACTTAGGTGCTTCCTTTGCCAAGAGACGGGACACAAGAAGATGAATTGTCCTCTCTTGAAGAAGAAGTGTGCTTCTCCATCCACATCTCAATCAAGTGAAGCCTCTTCTAGACATGACGATGAAACTACATCGAACTTTTGCCTCATGAGTCTTCGGAATGAGGTATATTTACCGTCTTCTAGTCATGATCAAAATAGTGATTCTAGTAGCTCTAAATCCCTTGACATGTCTTATGAAGAACTATTAGAAGAATCTAAAAAGATGTATGCATTGCTTATGAATAAGATCAAAGAAAATAGAAAATTAAAAAAGGAAAATTTAAGGCTTGATTCACAAGTGCATGAATTAGAGAAAGATAAATTGAATACTAGTGTTGTTAATTCTTGCCATGACAATTCTCAGCTTGAAATTGAAGAACTAAAAAATGAGAATATTGATTTAAAAAGGGAAATTGAGGATTTGAAATAATAAATGAAGCTTAGAAGTAATGATTTAAAAAGTAATTTCAAACTTGAGAATGAGAATTTGAAAAATGAGAATTGCATATTGAAATCTCAAGTGTGTGTTTTGCATAAATCCATTGATACCTTAAAAAATGAGATTGTAGTTTTAAATAAGAAAGTAAATGAATTAAAAAATGCTTCATCTCCTAAGAACACTAGAATGAAAAATGCTTATGTAAAGAATGCCAATATTTGTCATCATTCTTATGTTAGACATTCCACATTTAAATCTCATGTTGAAAAGAAGAATGTTTCACTTAAGAATGCTCATGCTCATCTTAGTTCAAATGACAAACATTCTAAAAATAAATCTCATGTCCATAGCAAAAACAAAAAGAAATTTAATGGACATTGTTTTTGTTGTGGTGTTTATGGGCATGCCATCTATGATTGTGCCTTTAAAATGAACCCAAGTGTTGTGAAGACACTTTGGGAACCTAAGCCCACTAACCCCCTAAGACCCAAAGACATTTGGGTACCAAAGGTTTCTTGTTCTCTTGTAGGGGGATCTACCACACAAGAGTAAAGAAAAATAGAAGATTGAAATTGCTTGAGGGCTTGAAGGATACACCACCTCAAGGTTGCAACTTCAAGTCATCATGATGCCTTAGGAATGAAAATTGGCATCTAAGTAAACTTGGTATCATCTCCTTTACTTTATTTGAATTCATTCAAGTTGGAGTTTATGATACTTGTTTAATTCGAGTTGATTCTTACCGCTCTTGATATTGTTTTATCAAATGATTTTTTATTTTTGATTTCTGGTCTCTTCGGAGACCTATGTAGCCTGTAATGGGCCTAAGCGACCTTGCGATTTTAAATCGTAGGCTCATTGTGGCCTTTCGGTTTTCAACCAATAGAAAAGGTTGGAGATCTATTTTTCAAACAATTTATATTTTGAGATCTCTTAATTCATTTCGGATTCACGATAATTTATTTTGAAACAAATTTCAAACTATTTAGCAAAGTGGACTTTGAAAATGATATTTGAATCTCTCTTTGATATTTGGTTTTGTTAGCTTGCTAAGTAGCCTTTAGTTTCATTAAATCTACTAATGGAGTCTACTTGCAAGTTGAGAATGTTAATGGAAGGCTATGCTATCATGAAGAAAATTGAAAAATAAAAAGACAAGTTTGGCAAAATTTGTAAGAATAAGGTATGAGTTTGATTTTGCAAAAATCTTAGTATAATATTTGAATACTTATGCTTAAATAATTTCTCTGTGCTCATGATTGATTATGCATGACAAATATTTGAATTTTCATGAGTAAGAAAAATCTTGATAACTTAGTTCATTTCATGATATCATGATATTTATGAAATCGGACTGGGTTAAAAAATTTCTGTAGAGACTTCATTTTAAGTTGAGAATTGGATGAACATGTTTAGGTGTGTTAATGATTAGTTGTCATGTGCTTAAAATTGAAAATTCATGAGAGATTGAGCAAAATGATAACTAGTTCACTTTAGAGGACTAAAATTTGGAAAAGTTTGACCCAAGTCAACTAATTGACTTGGAAACTTCATTTTAAGTCCAAACTTCATAAACATGTTTAGGAATAGGTATGACATGTTTCCAAGCACTTAGAGTGAAAAATTCATATGGATATGGATAAAATGACATAGAGGTCAATTCATGCTTACCTTTTTTGAACCAAGTTGACCCATGTCAACAAATTGACTTAGAGGTCTCATTTTCAATCCATATTTGAGGAACATGTTTAGATTTACTCATGTTAGGTATCCATAGGTTTAAGTTTGAAAAATCATGAGTAAATGATAAGATCAAAACTTAGCAAGTTTCACTATAACTAGCTTAGTTTTGAATGAAACCATGCTAGGTTGATATCTTGACTTAAGGACATAATTTTCTTCTCAAACTTGACATACACTCTTTACATGATCATTTTATGGTGTCCTAAAAGTTTGAATGAAAAATTGAACATGTTTTGAAAAATTACTAGAAATTGCGAAAATGCGATTGAAATTTCAATTTTAAAACAGTTCACTCAATGAATTTTAGAAAAATGTAGAAAACTGATTTTGAGATGATTCTTGAAGCTGCACTTTCATTGAAAAACAAAGTATGTTGTGTAAAAATTTCAAAAAATTTAATCAAGAATCTGATTTATAATGGAATTTTGAAGTTGAATTTCGAAAACTCAAAAGTATCACTTACTTGAAATACTCACTTTTCCGATACTTTGTTTTCTCATCAAAAACTTCAAATGAAAACTCATGTATATTATTTTGATTCAATGTCTAATATCATTCACACCATTGCTTGAGTAAAATCATTCATAGGAATGATTTTGATGATTTTAATGATGGCTAGAAATACTCACTTTTTCATTGAAAACAATATAGGATGAAATTTGAACTTAGAAATTTTATTTTAAGCCCAAACTTGACTCATATACTTAGATTCACTCATGTTTGATGTCTAGATGCCTGAGTTTGAGAAAACATGAGTAGATAGCAAAATTTAGTACTTAGCATTTTCATGTTTTCATGTCTATTTAAATGAAACCGTGCTAAGTTCATATTTCGATCAAATGACATTAGTTTCACTTCAAACTTGATATACATGCTTTAAATGACCATATCTTGGTACTTTGAAAGTTTGAATGAAATCTAAAAATGTCATGAAAATGAATCAATATTCTTGAAAATATTCATACTTGAGTGCATACATGATTTAGTTTTGAATTCTATCTATCACTCTTTTATATCATGTATGATTTAGTTTCATATCAAATATTTTTTTCCCTTCAGTTTAGATTTTCATGTTTCATGGAAAACAATTTTAGTCTCAACTTTGACTATAGGTTAGTTTTTTTTGCCCTTTTTGATTGATGTCAAAAGGGGGAGAAAAATATAAGTAAAGGGGAATAAAATATAGGAAATCCATGCATATAGATAGGGGGAGAAATCTCTTAGTTGATATCCTTTGTGCTTTAATATGTATATTTTCTTAAGGATGTTTGTCATCATCAAAAAGGGGAAGATTGTTGGCCTAAGATTTTCCACCTTAGTCTTAATCTCGGTTTTGATGATAACAAACATGGAACTAATGGTTCATTAAGAATATCTTTCAGGTTCCATATCAGTTAGCGCTCGATGTCCTCGATCCGAAATATCGGATAAATCACAAAGTCGGAAGGACATTGGTCAACGCGTTCGGGTTCGTCGCGTAAATTTCTCGAAGTTCGACATGTGCACCAAAGTCGTATTGGACGAGTCTAAAGACCACATGTAAAACTCTCCAAGTTATCACTCGTTGAAGGCCGGAATCCGGAAACGAAGCATGCAAGAAGAAGGCTGAAAAAAATCAAAATCAGCCTAGGTTCGGTTGACCGAATGGGGTTAAAAAATGGCAGTAGTCATTTTGGTCGACCGGTCGGCCGACGAAACAGTGCCGAAATTTGGTAGTGGCTACTTCGGTTGATCGGGTGGTCGATCGATTGAAGCAAAAATTTGGTAGAGGGCGCATCGGTCGACCGATCGGTCGATCGGTCAACCAGCGGGTCGACCGCACAGAGAGGTTGAGCCAGCGGTCGATTGGTCGGTCGACCGATGATAGACCGGCATGCGATCGAACGGCGGTAACGGCTAGTTTTCCGCCCGTTGAGCTGTCGTTTCTTTGAGAGGTTATAAATATCCCTCATTTAACTCCTTTAACCTCTATTACAGATTTAATTGAGCATTTTAAGAAGTGATTTAAGCCTTCAAAGAGATTGATTGCAGCGCGTTCTGCTCTTCCGTCAACGTTCTTCTTCAAGCGCCAATTGCTCCACAACTCTGCTACGACTCGAGCTCATTTACTGGCAAGTTAAAGGCTTGAAGGCTTGGAAAAGAGCATTTAATCTTGGATTACTCTTTAAGTTCTTTTCATTGTAATTTTAATTATTATTTGAACATTGTTTTCTTTTGATTTGTGCTTGTGAAGACCTAAGATTGTTAGGTCTTGAAATTGGATGGTAGCCATGGTGTTTGAGGTTTAAATCCATCGGTGTAAACGTAGTTTGCTAGGATTAGTTGAGTTGTCCCTTAGGGTTGAGGTGGAAGAGTGCTCTCGATAAGAAAGCAGAGACTAACGGGTGTGGAAGTGCCTTAGGTTGAGAGTGAGACTCTTCGAGTCAAAGTCCTATGTGTAAGGGAAACTATTTAAACTAGTAAACTAAGTTTAGAAATGCTAAGCGGGGTGCTTAGGTAGTGGAGTAGGCACTGGGACCGAACCACTATAAATCTATGTGTTAGCATTGTTATTTTTGTTCGTGTTTATTGTTTCATATTTGTTGCTTCCGCTTGCTATAAATATCGTGCTTAGCCTAACTAATCAAGAAACGATTAAAATCAGAATTAGGCAAAAGATTTAGTTAACATACTATTCACCCCCCTTCTAGTGTGCCATTTCACCCAACAAGCCGCATCCAATTCTGCACAGCCTCCACCTTTGCGGGATCCACCCTTATCCCATTCTTGGACACTACATGGCCCAGGAACCCTACACTTTCCAACTAGAATTCACACTTGGAGAATTTAGTGAACAACCGGTGCTCTCGGAGGATTTCCAGGACCATCCTCAATTGCTCGGAGTGCGCCTCCTTACTCTTGGAGTATACCAAGATGTCGTCAATGAAGACGATCATAAAATTGTCCAGGTTCTCCTTGAACACCCGGTTCATCAAACCCATGAAAGCCGCAGGTGCACTGGTTAGACCAAAGGACATCATTAGGAACTCAAAGTGGCCATAGCGAGTCCTAAAGGCAGTCTTAGGCACATCGCAGTCCCGGATTCTCAACTGATGGTATCCGGACCTCAAATCAATCTTTGAAAAGCATTGTGCCCCCTGCAGTTGGTCGAACAGGTCATCTAACCTTGGCAGTGGGTAACGATTCTTGATCGTCTCCTTGTTAAGCTGCCTATAGTCGATACACATGCGCATGGACCCGTCCTTCTTCTTCACGAAGAGCACCGCAGCACCCCGCGGTGATACGCTCGGTCGGATGAAGCCTAAGTCCAGCAACTCTTGCAACTGCATTTTTAACTCCCTGAGTTCGGCCAGCGCCATCCTATAGGGTGGGATGGAGATCGGCTTCACCCCGAGTTGCAAATCAATGCAGAATTCTATTTCCCTTCTTGGCGACAGACCGGGTAGCTCTTTGGAAAAGACGTCAGGGAACTCGCAAACCACGTGTGTTTCGTCGACATTCCCTGCCGAGTTTCTATTCTCCCCGGCCACTAATACGATTGCCAAGAAGGACTGACAGTCACCCATGAGTAACTTACGAGCCTTCAGGGCTGAAATGACTCCCATAGGCTCTCCCCTTCCATCTCCTTGGAATATGAACTACGGCAATCCGGGCTTACTAAAAATAACAGTCTTAGCCCTACAATCCACTAACGCAAAGTGATCTGCCAGCCAATCCATGCCGAGTATGACATCTAATTCAAGCATTGCTAGAAGTGTCAACTCTGCCCTTAATGCATGATCGCATATGAGCACCTCGCACTCGCGGAAAATTATTCTGGCTATTATTGTATCGCCCGTAGGCATAGACACGACATACGACACATCAAGCATAGAAGGTGCTACAAGTAGCTTAGCAGCAAACTTAGTAGATACAAACGAGTGCGTGGCACCTGGATCAAATAATACATAAGCTGCGGATGAATCGACTAAAATAGTACTTGTCACCACTGCCTTAGATGCCTTTGCTCCATTGCGGTTCATGGCGTAAACTCGGGCAGACGGTCTCCCAAAGTGACTAGCCTCCGACCCCTTTGCTACTGCTGTGTCCCTGGCTCGGCTGGTGGTCTGCAGTGGCAACAATCCCCTCAGAGTGCCAAGGCCGACCCCCTACCCCCTGAGGTCGAAATTCTTTCTTTGTGGGTCCGTCAAATTTCTCGAACTGCACCAATGCTTCATTCTTTAGTGCCTCATCCACTACCCGAGCAAATGTGGTGTCCTCGGTATAATGGATGAGTCTGCTGATCTGGTGTCTGAACCCCCCGACGAACCTCTTGACCCTGGCAGTCTCAGTAGCCACTAGGGTGGGGTGGTACTTAGAGAGACTGGTGAACTCCATCTCGTAGTTTGACACGGTCATACCACCGATCTGACGTAGCATCTCAAACTCCCTTGCCCGCTTATCGCAGACACTCGTAGTTTGACACGGTCATACCACCCATTTGACGTAGCATCTGAACTCCTCCCACGTAGGAGGTGGTGCATTTGTTGTCTTGCGGTCCCTCCACGTGTGTAGCCAGTTCTTTGCCGGTCCCTTGAGCTGTAAGCTTACCATGCGAGCCGTTGACTCGGATGAGCACCCAAGCTCCGCACATAGTTCGTAGCAGTCACCTAGAAAATCGGTGACCTCTACCAGCCTATCAGTCTCGGTGAACACCGACGGCCATAGCTTGACGAAGTCTATGTAGGTGGGTGCCCCTGGAACTCTGACCACCGACGCTACTGGCTCAGTCACTTCTGGCACTACGGGTACCATGGGCACCGATTGCGGATGTTGTTGTTGTTGCTGCCTCAACTCTTGCTCCTTGCGGAGCGCCTCTGTTAACTGAGCCACCTGAGTCTGTAGCTGAGCGACTATGGGGTCCTGCACCCCCTCCTCTGACTACTCCCTTCCCCGCCCCCGGCCCCGACCTCAGCCTCGGTCCTGGCGTTCGTTGGAACTACTACCGCTACCGCTTAACACAACATTGTGAGTCTCCATCACACTAGCATAAAGAATTTTTTTTCCATTAATACCAACAACTTATAATTGAACTTTCAAAGTACTAACTGCATGCTACTCTAAGGTGCAGTC
This sequence comes from Canna indica, assembly GCA_034359265.1. NCBI lineage: Eukaryota > Viridiplantae > Streptophyta > Magnoliopsida > Zingiberales > Cannaceae > Canna > Canna indica. The sequence goes on from CP136893.1 coordinate 45,973,334, forward strand.
GTGGCCACATGATCTCGTAGCATAACTATACCGTATGTCGACATGCTAGCATATGCCTCATACGAAACCCAATTCCTAGTCGTTGTCAAGACCTAACTAGAAGTTCTGATACCAACTTTGTCACGCCCCAACTCAGGGTCACATGACCAGCTAGGGTATGTGTCAACACCCCGAAGCCTACCACTTGCACCGACCATTCATAATAAGAATCAACACTGAACCAATTAGAAAGTCATAACATAAAACGGTGACCAAACTTTATTAAATTCAAAACAGTAAAGAAACAACTCAATTCTTCAAGTAACCAGTTCAAGTTTTGAAAGCAGTAAATGTTTTACAAAAGACCACTCAGTGCATGACCATCAACTCTAAACAACACGACTACGACTCTATGGACGCCTGCTACGAGATCAGTGCCTCCACCTGCACTCCGGCCAGCTGCACCATGCCACCAAGCCGTACCTCACTGGTCGGGCTCTACAAAATAAACAAAAACATAAACCGCAAGTTCACGAGGATCTCAGTGAGCAGTTCTTTCGAACCTCCACTAAAATCCCCGGTAAGGTAATATATATGACAGTATGATATAGTGAGGAATTTAAGCTAACCAATTTGCCAAGTCATTTGAGTAATTAAACCGGCTTTCGTGGCCCTTACCAAACTCTATGTCATTCGGCCACTATAGACCTAAGCACATGTAAGGGGGGGTTCGGCCATACCTGGCTTCCCCTCCCTACAAACCAGGCCAGGCTGGCCTCCTTGAACCAACCCAATGAGGAATATAATATGTAAAACAATCAAATCATAGGTCCGTCGACTAGGATGACCACTAGTCTCAGGAATCTTTCGGGTTAGGGAAAGCTAGTCCCACCCAACTTTGGTCTACCGTCAGCGTGGCCCACTGACGAAATCTCAAGACCCTCTGCCACTCGGGGCTAACACCTAGTGGGCCCACTGGTGCAATCTCAAGACCCATATCACCGCTGAGTCGAGTTGTAGCCGTTCGGCTAGTAACACTCCTCAGTAGAGCATCTTAATCACAATACACAATACACAATCAGGTTTCTTCAATTTTTCCAATCTTAATCCCCGTGCATCAACCCGTATCCGACCCCTTCCTCGGGTCGCACTAGTCGAATACTAATGTTCGCTATCTTTCCCTAGGTGTGAAACCTAGTCTATGCATTATATTTCTCAAGTGTAATCACATTTCATAAGCATGAAAATGTCTAGTTTCGGGTTCATCACAGCATATATAACATAGGAAATTCATTCTACTACTATCCACATGAGCGATCACATGATTTCCAAAATAAGAAAATTAAAATTAAATTTTTAATTACTAAAATTTCAGCAAGGAAACAATTGGTCTAACATGGTAAATATTTAACAATAGCATGGTAAACAATGAAAAATTTCCATGATTCACATTCCATACTAGATTCCAACCATATAAGTGCATTCAAGAACATTCATCGAATAAAATACTTAATAGTATAATCGCATACTAGGTCGAGATATCTCCTCTTACCCGCTCGGCCGATCCCCACACAAGGGTTGTCATTATCGGTCGAGCCTATCAAGGTGAGATTAGGGCCCTTTCGACCAGTAACAAGAACAATTGAGTCATAAGTCTTGCAACGAATTTGATCTAAGAGGTTTCAACCGCTTTAGGAAATTGGGGAAAAATTCAACATAACCTTTCCCCTTTTTCCCTCATTCGGCCGACCCCCAAATCCGAGGAAAACTTCGTGAAACTTCGTCATTCAACAACATATACACAAGAAAATCAAATCTCGATAAAATTTTGATGAGACGACGAAAATATCACGAGAAATCGAGCAAATCCCCAACATCTTGGGTCGGCTACCCACCTACCCTATGGATCTCGGTTAAACCACTCACCTCGACTAGAGAAGATGGATGAGATGAAGACGTTCCCGATCTCTCTGACGATGATGTAGATCCGGCGCCTCCCAAAGTTCCCCTTCTCCTCTCCTCCTCCCCTCGGGCTGTGTGCGGCTCAACTTGTCTTGAGCTGCACGATGGCTTGGGTGGGGGATTTATTCTCAATGCCCCCTTTCACTTAAACCCCCTCATTCGACTCCACCTAAACCTGAATTGAGCCCCGACTTGATCTGTGAACCCGATCTCAGTCCAACTTGAGTCAACCAACACATACATTCCACAAATGTCAACAATGGGTCTAAAATTTAAATTATACCTACTACTCACGGCGATCTCGCGATCCGGCACGACTAGTTCCCGATCCGATGGGTTGCACCAATGAAATTTTAAATTAGGAAACCTCGGGTATTACTTAGACTTTGTGTTTTCCTTTGAATACAACCGAGGATTCGCTTCTCAATCCTTTGAGAATGCCTCAAACCTATTCACCTAGGCAAAACACAATTATACAAAGAAAACCCGAAGGTGTTTAACCTAGCACACCTACCAAGCTTACAATGAAAAATAAAGTTGAAATAACAAGTAAAATTACAATGAAAAGAGCTAAAGAGTAAACCATAACTAAGAGCTCTTTTCAAAGCCTTCAACGCCTCCAACTTCACAAGATGTTGAGGTCGAATTGAAGCCGAAGTCGAGGGAAGATGAGCGCTTGAGGGAAATCATCTATCGGAGAAGCAAGCGCGAGTAAATCAACTTTGGAATGTTCAAATCACACATAGGAAGCATTGAAGACTTGTTCAGAAGTCTTAATGAAGGTTGGTGAGGGGTATTTATAACCCCTCACACAGTAGTTCACTCCAACGGGCATTTTTCTGCCCGTTGGACGCTGCCCGATCGCTTGTCGGTCGATCTTCTGTCGACCGACTAATCGACCGCCTAGCAACTGCAGGGCTACTGCCATTTTCTGGCCACATTCGGTCGACCGAATTGGCTACTGGCAATTTCTTGCTTTATCCGGTCGATCAAATTGGCCACTGCCAATTTTTGGCCTTGTTTGGTCGACCGGCCGGTCGATCAAACCTAGGTTGAGGTTGTTTTTTTTAGCCATCTTCTTGCACGCTTCGTCTCCGGGTTTCGTTACTAAGTTTTGATTTGAATAACATTACAAATTAGCTTAGGATAAAATTCCTTGAGACATATTACATAAAATCTAATCCTAACTCTAGATTTTTCTACTCACTCGTTTTGGAAGCCATTTTTGCAGATTTTTATATTTCTCTGAACGATCTTCGCGCACGTATCGTAACCTCAACCTGAACTCAAAATTTCACAAATATATTAAATACATATTTGTTATCATCAAAATAGAGATCAAGGCCTAGGGAGGACCCTTGGGCCAACACATACAAGATAAATATTATTACGGTAATTGCCTGAATATATCGTGAACTTTGGACTTTGTCTCAAATATATCATGAACTTTCACTTCACCAAATTGTATCCTGAACTATTAAATTTGTATCAATTGTATCCCTCTGTTAAAATTCCGTCACCTACTCTATTAACAATGTGACGTGACCTGCACACGTGGATTAAAATATAATTTTTTATATTTTAACACTTTCTCCGACACCACCTCGCTGGAGAAACTACCGGACCTCATCGGAGAAACTGTCAGACCGCACTGTAGAAACCACCGGATCGTACCAGAGAAATTGTCGGACCTCATTCGTAAACAATTCCAGTAGAAAAAGGATTCTCCAGCGAGGTCCGACGATTTCTCCGACAAGGTCCGACGATTTCTCCGTCAAGGTTAGGTGGTTTCTCCGGCAAGGTTCGACAATTTCTCCGGCACGGTCCGACGATTTCTCCGATGAGGTAGTGACAGAGAAAGTGTTAAAATATATTAAAAAAAAATTAATCTATGTGTGCAAGTCATATCACCTTGTTAACGGAGTAGGTGACGAAATTTTAAGCGAGGGATACAATTGATACAAATTTAATAGTTCATGATACAATTTGGTGAAGTGAAAGTTCAGAATATATTTGAGACAAAGTCCAAAGTTCAGCATATATTCAGGTAATTACCTATATTATTATAACAAACTCTAATCATAACATATAGCAAGTAATAACATAAAGGGTTATTAGACGAAAATAGCCCCAACTTTTGCGATTTTCTCAATTTTGGTCAATCCTTTGATTGATCTCAATTGTATATAAGAAATTTAATATTGGTTCCAATAATGGCCTCCCGTCAGTTAGTTGTGATGTTTCTTGTTAATTTTCTGACGTGGCGATCTGAAAATAATTTTTAAATATCGTCATGTCAAAAAAATACACGTATATTCAATTTTAATATTGATATACGTCAAACCCAAACCCAAAGCACTCATCTCACTCCCAACAACAAGCAGACCTACACCCACTCTCTTGTACCTTCTCCGACAAGTACACCAGAGATCAACTTACCTGCTCTGCTATTAGTTTTCATATGGGAAATGGCTTCTTTTGGTCCTCCTCCACCACCACCTCCTTATCCTCCAGTTCCTCCACCATCTTTCCTGCTTCCTTCATCGTGAACACTTCGTGGATCGGCTTGTCCACTGCCGCCAAGATCTATCGCGTCTTCTCCACTGGGATCGTGTAGCTCCCTCTTTCGATTTTCCACTCTGACATCATCTCGTGTCTCAGCCTCAACGAGGACCAGGGATTTCTCTACTCTGGCTCTTGGGACAATACCTTCAAGGTATGGCGGATCGCCGATTCTAGGTGCCTCAAGTCCGTCGTTGCTCACGACGACGCCATCAACGCGATTGTCTCTGTTGAGTGAAATCCCACACTAGAAGGGGGGTTTGAATAGTGTTGGATTACTTTACTAATATATTTCAATTCTCTTTTTACCAATTTAAATTTCAACCAAATGCAAGTGCAACTAAGTAATGTTCGTTAGTGAGAATGAAGCACAATTAAAAACAAACACACAAGGCAATGCTAACACTTGAAAATATAGTGGTTCGGCCAACCGCCTACTCCACTACCTTGGCTCCACACCAAGGATTTCTAACCAACTAATTTATAGACTTTGTGTTTCCCTTTGAATACAACTGAGGACTCCATTCTCAACCCTTTGAGAACTCCTCAAACCTATTCACCTAGGCAAAACACAATTCTACAAAGTAAACCCTAAGTGTTTACACTAGCACCCCTAGCAAGCTATCCAATGAAAACAAGTTTAAACAACACTTAAAATTACAACGAAAAGAGTTAAGAAGTAAAACCAAGAACCAATGCTCTTTTCCAAGCCTTCAAGCCTTCAACTCGCCAAGTCGTTGAGCTCGAATCGAAGCCCGAGTTGAGGGAAGATGAGCGCTTTGAGAAGATGTTGATCGGGGAAGCGAGTGCAAGCAATTGATCTCTAGAAGGCACAAATCTCTCTCTTGAATGCTTAATTCAGTTGTCAAGAGGTATTAAAGGAGTTAGGTGAGGGGTATTTATAACCCCTCAATTGAACGGCTCTTCAACGTGCATTTTTTTGCCCGTTGGACATCGTTTGGTCGCTTGGCGATCGATCGTTGGTCGACCGGCCGATCGATCGCCAAGCGACCGTTGGCAATTCTTGCTTCTGCCACTCTATTTGGTCGACTGGAGGGTCGACCGACTAATTCACGATTCTGCTCCTCTGCTATCCGATCGATCGATCGGTCGATCGAAGCAGGCACTGCCAATTTTTGGCCTCGATCGGTCGACCGAAGTAGCCACTACTGATTTTTGCATCTGTTCGGTCGACTGAAGTGGCTACTGCCACTTTTCTGCCTTGTTCGGTTGACCGAACTTAGGCTGAGGCTGATTTTAAACTTATCTACGAAGCATGTTTTTTTAAGGGTTTAGTTACCGAGTTTTAACTTGGATAATTTTACAATTTGGCTTGGGATGAGATCCTAGGGGTATATTACAAGATAACTACTCAACGTACATCCGAGCCTTTCTTGACGTTCTTTTCTTTCATTTCTTCAAGCGAAGTTCGTCGAAGTTCGCATGCTTATCGCAACCTCAATCTGAACTCAAAACTTCACACATAGATTAAATACTTGTTTGTTATCATCAAAATGAGGATCAAAGCTTAAGGGGAACCCTTAAGCCAACAGTCTCTGCCACTCTCCGGTTTTGGCAGGCTCATCTTCATTGGCTCCGCCAACGGCACCGTCAAGCTATGGCGGGGGAGTTGTAACCAAAAGGCACGAATCACTCACCAGTGTAGATGCTACTGAAGCACTCACAACGACTTCATCGGCTGTTAGCTCGACAGTGCCCATTGTTTACTGTAGCTCCTCCGGCGGGCTCGTCAACTTTTGGGAGGGACTCTGCCGCGGGGCCACAAGATGGTGGTGCTCTGCCTCACGACTGCTGGAAAGCAAAAACTATTTTCTTTTACCTCGGTACGAGGCTGGGCGATGTGTGCATGAGGATGTCAAATTCCCATCACATAGTTTTGTTTAGATATATGTTAAATATGCCTTTATCAACTACATACATAAAGGGAAGTTGTATTGAACATGCAAAAATTCATATTACAAGAGAATTGAAGATCAAAGTAAATGAAAAAAATGTGCTTATATTTTAATATTCAACTGTGTTCTACTTCGTCTTCTTCCTTCTTCTTGTTGTTGCAGGAGGTATATAGAGAGAGTGGGCAAGTTTTCTCGTGAAGCAACAGTAGGTGGTAATAAGATGGGGATGACATTGTAGAGAAGGAGAGCATTGAATAGGTTGGAGAAGAGAGACAATTAATAAGAAAAAGACAAAAAAATGTTCTATCTTCTCCTCTGCTCCTCCTCATACAACACCCCCTTCGTCTACTATTGACTTCGTCTGCTGAAGGTGCAACCTTTGGAGCTTTCGGAAGAGAAATTTGTAGCTACAATGTCTGTAGTTTCTCATCCACCTCCATCCCCCAGCTCTGGCAGTAGCTCTGCAACCTCTCCTTTGACCAATGTGCTCCGGACATGGAACATATATGTCCGCTCGAAAAGATAGCCAAGACGGGCATGATGACCCAAAGCACAACAAGGACAGATGTAAATTAGTGTTGGGTTCTAGAACAGGGAATTACAGCTATGGGAGCATAGTGAGGGGCGTAAATTATTGTTAGTAGACGAAAGACACCGGAAGTTGGAGTGCCCAATGGATTGGATTCGTATTCGACAGCGAAGGGTGATGGTGTGCATGGATCCGAAGGAGGTGAAGAGGGTGGGAAACGAACAATATAGAATGGCGATGTGTGCTCATACATAGCCTTGTCCTTGAACAATATAGAAACCCAACGAGCTCCTCGTCCGCGCCGAACTCTCGTCGTCAGTCGGTGCACCAAAGCAACATGGCATGTGCCTGGCCGAGGAGGAGGTAGGAGTTCTTGTCGAAAGAAAAGGAGCAGTGCAGGGCGGTAGTGGCGGTGGTGGCAACGACAACGACGTCCATGGGAAGGCTCCATGAGAGGTCAGGCCAAGTTTTGCGTTTGACTAAGCTATATAATATAGTATATAAAACTTACATGTATGAATATGTTGTGGCATAATTTTTAAATTATTTTTGGTTCACTAAATCATCAAGTTAACGGGCAATATCACGGTTCGCAGACAGAGGGCCGTTATTGAAATCAATTCGAAAGTTTATATATACAATTGAGACTAATCGAAGGATTGACCAAAATTGAGAAATTCGCTAAAGTTGAGGCCATTTTTGTCTAATAACCCTAACATAAAACACACTATGTTCAACTAAATTTACACACCCGCATGACATCTAAACGATGACAACAATGGCATCACAATGTGTAAAAGAAATATGTATATATAAATAAGATTTAATTACATAAATTAGATCAAAATTTATGATTTTAGCAAATTTTAAATTATATATGTTCAATTTGTTGGCCTAAGGTTTTCAACCTTGGTCTTAATCTCGGCTTTGATGATAACAAACAAGGAACTAATGATTTCGTGGAGAAATATTTTCAGATTTCATATCGGTTTGCGCTCGACATCCCCGATCGGAAAAATCAGCAAAGACACTCATCGACACTCGAATTTCATCGGGAAGATAGAGTTTAGGTTTAGAGTGTCTAGTATACTTGTATAATTCTCTATTTGATGCATAAGAACTCAAAAAGCCGAAACCAAAACCCTGAAAACTTGAAAACCAACAAATGCACAAAACTTCATTCTACAACTGATCTGCGACCATTCTGCGATGGATCTTCTACGACCATTTTGCGATGGTTCTTCTGCAACTGGTCTACGATCGTTCTACGATGGGGCGGAAGGCAGCCAACGACTATTTTTCGAACCATTGAGTGCCTTTACCCAAATTTGGTCACTTGGCTTCCTATAAAATGATGTTCCTTGCTTTCCTTTGCCCTCATTGATCACTCTTAACCTTATTGAGCCATCTATTCATCATTCCTAAGCTTCATTGAGCCAATCTTTATTGGAAACCCTAGCTCTGAACTTCTACCTTCTTGATTGAGCCTTCAACCTCGAGTTTCATCATCAAAGACGTCAAGAGGAAGCTAGGATCTTGTGTTGGTGCCAGTGGCGGATCTAGAAAATTTTATTAGTCGGGGCAAATTAATTTTGATAGTCGACCTCGACGAGTCTTCATGTTTTGAAAATGTTGCAAATTTTTTTCGTTATCAATGTTGTCAAATACTTCTTTCTCAATGTATGTAACCAAAAAATCATTTAACCATTCATCTCCCATCCGATTACATAGTTTATTTTTTATAAAATTCATAGTAGAAAAAGTTCTTCCAACACTTGCGATTGCCACAGGAAGAATCAATACTAACTTCAAAAGTAAATAAATCAATGGGTAGACTATATATTTTCTTGTCCCGACTAATTTTATAGAAAGGTCAACGATCGTGTTTAAGTTTAAAAAATTATCATTTGAGCGGACATCTAAAATATAATTCTCAAGTTGATCATCTAAAATCATAAGATCTAGAGTGGAAAATTCAGTCGGATAAAATTTTGCAAGTTGAATCAATTTTTGTTTATCAAATGAAATAAAAAAATCTTTTGGACTTAAGCATGCCACTGAAAGAAGTAATTTAGTATTTGTTTATGTGAACCTATTGTTGAGTTCCTGAAGTTGTCTATCAATCACTTGGTAAAATAACTCAACCTGATAATGATGTAAGTTTGAGGTTTTTTCTAATTTTCGTCTTGGTCGTCCAGGAAGTACAAAAACATCATTCATATTTGAGATTATTTTCTCATGTTTGTTACCAAAGATAGAAACTACATCCAATAAAGTGTTTCATCCTTCATCTCTCATTAATTGCAATCTTCGTTTAGGTATCTTTACTAATGACATTGCGTTCTCAATGTCTTAATCTTTTCTTTGTAGCGCTTGACATAAATCATTAGTAATTCCTAAAATATTTTTCATCAAGTGCAAAGTGAAAATAAATTCAAAAGATTGCATTGCACTTAACAAATTACGTGCTTGACCTCTTTGATCTAAATTGGTACCATCAGTTTCAATGATCTCAAGAACATCCATAGCAGAAGAAAATATATTAATCAAACTTAACAATGTTAAATAGTGTGATCCCCAACGAGTATTTCCTGCTCTTTTAAGTGTTGTTTCTTGATTTAATCCACGCACAGTAGATATTTCACCATTTTCTAATCCTTCTATGAGTTTTTTTGTTTGACTATCCCGAAGAATTTCTTGTCGCTTAGGTGAAACTCCAACCATATTTGTTAAATTTCCAACCAAAGTGAAAAGACAAGAAACCTCAATTTGTTTTTTTGCAATGGCTACAAGTGCCAATTATAATTGATGAGCAAAACAATGAATATAAAAGGCACACTCATTTTCTTTCAATATTAGACTTTTAAGACCATGAAATTCACCTTGCATATTACTAGCACCATCGTAGCCTTGTCCACGTATTTTTGATATACTTAATTGATATTTTGCAAATAAAGATTCTAATGCATTTTTCATTGATATTGCGGTGGTACTAGATATGTGAACAAGACTTAGAAAACACTCAACTACATCTCCTTTCTTGTCAACATATCGTAAAACAATCGACATTTGCTCCTTAATTGAAATGTCACGTGATTCATAAATTAAAATAACAAAAAAATCACCACCAAGATCATCAACTATCGCTTTAGTTGTCTCACTAGCAGCACAATTTACAATATCTTTTTGTATATAGGGTGCTATCAATTTTAGATTCCCACGAGCATTTTTTAACACTTAATCAAATTCTTCATTATGATTTGCAAGAAATTGAACAAGTTCAAGAAAATTTCCTTGATTATTTGAATCTTTTGACTCATCATGTCCTCGAAATGCCAATCCCTGACATAGGAGAAATCGAATACAATCAACCATTGCTATCAAATGAATTCGATAGTCCTTATCCATCTGATCAGATTGCTTACAAACGACAACTTCTATATGTTGTTTTTGGTTCATTAATGCCTCACAATTTTTCCATGCTTGATTATGAGCACTATTAGGACCAATTCCAACATGAACTCCTAATCTATCTTTCTTTTTCCAATTTGTAAAACCTTCTACGGTAAATGCATCACCACTAACCTGCTCTCCAGCTTGAGGTCCCATAAGATAACAACATAAACAAAAGGCTGCATTCTTAGATATACTATACTCTAACCAATTACCAAACTCATTAAACCATACAGGATTAAAACGCCTAAATGAATTTCTAAATTTTCTTTTTGGAAAGTCATGCTCTCTTGGCTAACACGGACCCTTTTGAAGATAAGCTCATCAAATTTCATCCCTTTGATTAAGATGAAACTCAAATATTTTCATTCGTTTAGCCGAATCAACGGGAAGATTTTCTAAGTTAATTTATAAGTATTCTTTTTTATATTGAGGTTGTGTTTTATTTTCAGAACTAGAATCGTTATCTATTGATTTTCTTTTTAAAAACCTTTCCATCAATTTTTGCATAATTTTGTCAATCAATTTAATTAGCAAGTAAACAAAAACTAAATATTGAAATAATTAATAATGCTGAAATACAAATTAATGATGAATAAATTAATAATATTGTAATAAAAATATCGGTCTTACCATCCGAAGAAAGTAAAAAATTAATAAACTAAAAATACCGTACGATGTCAGTAGCCCGACAGAGATTAAAGGCGATCCGACGAGCAATAATTGCAGTGAGTGGCAGGGGCAGGGGCAGTAAGTGGCAGCGGCAGGGGCAGTAAGTGTTGAGCGGCAACGAGTGTTGAGTGGCAGCGGCAGCGAGCGGCAATGGGGCAGCGAGCGTCAATGGGGCAGCGACAGCAGCAGCGGGGCAGTGGCAACAAGAGCGAGCAGTCCAGCGGAAGCACTGTGAAGGTGGCGGGCGGCAGGCTGTAGTCACACGATGGAGGTAGCCAGTAGGCGGCAGCACGGCTGCAGGTGGCAGCTCGAGTGCTCGACGACAGGCGGCAGGCGCTGCAGCCTGCAGTCACACGATGACAAGTGGTAACTCGGCGGCGGGCAGTAAGAGGTAGGTAGCAACCCAGCGGTAGGCGATAGCTCGGCGACAAGTAGTAGGTGACAGATTTAGAAGGCGTGCGATTGAGATTTGAGAGAGAGAGAGATTGAGAGTGACGAGCGAGAGAGAAGGCAGGAGGAGTGAAAATTTAGCTAGGTTAATAGGTATTAAGTAATAATTAATTGTGTCATTTGTTTATGAAAGGTAAACACGCAACATTAAATGCAAAGATTTGGTTAGATTTCGTTGCCATGTACACTGTGAGGTGTGCGCCTGTGTCGCTGTGCGTCAAATAAGAGCCATGTCATCTTCTTAGTTGTGCTTGTGACTTTGTGAGTGGGGGCCAGTTAATTTTTTTTTTTTAAAAAAAACTATCTCAGTGGGGGCCACGACCCCCATTGAGCCTACAGTGGATCCGCCACTGGTTGGTGCTAAGTAGTTAATTGTTTTGATTATGGTCCATTATTATTGTATTTTCTTGTTATTTCTTGTTAACTTAATTACTTGTGTTAGTAATAAGGTGTAGGTGACACACCTTGGGTTCACTTGTTTGTAACTTTAGTGTTCCGTAGGTTTGAGGTAGAAGCACTCCCCAGTATGAAAGGTAAAGCCTTGGTAGACCCTCATAAGGAGGTAAGGAAAGTTAATACAGGTTAATACAAGTATGATATCATAACTCTATTTTTGGTATCGTTCTCACTATTACTTGAGAAAAATCATTTCTAAAATGGTTTTTGATATTTTGATCAATACTTGAGTTTAAACATGATTTCCAAATTTGGATTTTAGTTATCACTCCTTGCTATCATGTATGATTGATTTAGTCTCATATTAAATATTTGTTTTCCGTCCCTTTGGTTGAGATTTCCATGTTTCATGAAAAATAGTTTTAGAATTTCAACTTTGACTATAGGTTGACTTTTCTTGTCCTTTTTGAGTGATGACAAAAGGGGGAGAAAAATATAAGTAAAAGGGAAAAAAATATACGAAAACCATGCATATAGATAAAGGGAGTTCTATTATATAGATATGCATGTTGATAGGGAGAGAAATCTCATGTTTGATATTTTCTTATGGATGTTTGTCATCATCAAAAAGGGGGAGATTGTTGGCCTAAGATTTTTTACCATGGTCTTAATCTCGATTTTAATGATAACAAACATGGAACTAATATTTGATGGAGAATTATTTTCAGGTTCCATATCGGTTAGCGCTCGATGTCCCCGATCAGAAAAATCGGAGAAATTGGCAAGGACGCTTATCGTCGCTCGGATTTCGTCAGGAAGATAGAGTTTAGGTTTAGGGTGTCTAGAATATGTTGTAAATCCTCATAATGATGCAAAAAAATCCAAAAACCAAACCTGAACCCCAAAGCACGGAAACCCGAAAAATTAGAAAAGGCCCTGAAGTTCACTAAGCTCATAGAGCTCCTTGGAGGGCTATATAATCTAGACATTTTCTTGGCATTAAAAATGCCGGTAATTATTTCTTAGGTAAAAACTAGAAAACGAGATATTTGTAAGGATTTTTTTGGAAGCTGTTAGCCTACTCATATTTGACTCGGAAGATTATAAAATTTTCGTTTTTCAAAAATTTGTACTAGACACCAAAAGTTATGACATGCCCCAACTCAGGGTCACGTGACCGGCCAGGGTATACATGCCTATACCCCGCAGCCTAAACCATGCATATGCCAACTGAACAATAAAACATAGCGGAAAAGAAATAACGAGTTTTACTTCAAACGAAAAACCAAACCAGAAATCATTATAAGTAATTTTGGCAAAACAATGAAGTTCGAAAATAACAAAATAAGTTCAACTGTTCAATTACAATGAAATCTAAAATAAAGATATAAATGTCCCCAAATGGACAACTCCAAAACACTAAAACATAGGTGCATGACTAACTACCAAAACTCGTCTACGACCCCTAACTGAGACTGCTAAGAGATCAATGCCCGCCATCCAAACATATGGCCAAATCCTGAAACAACGGCCTCCTCGAACCGGCAAATGTGTCAGGCTGCCCATAGACTTCCTGCTCAAAGCATCAGCCACAACATTGGCCTTCCCCAGATGGTACATGATAGTGCAGTCATAGTCCTTCAACAGCACAAGCCATCTTCTCTGCCTTAGCTTCAACTCCTTCTGGGTGAGAAAATACTGGAGGCTCTTATGATCAGTGTATATCTCGCAAGCCTCGCCATAAAGGTAGTGACGCCACAGCTTTACTGCAAACACCACCGCTGCCAGTCCAAGATCATGGGTGGGGTAATTCTTCTCGTGAACCTTCAACTGCCCGGAGGCATAAGCTATCACCCTGCCATTCTTCATCAACACACAACCCAAACCGACCCGGGAGACATCAGTTAGCCCGAAGGACATCACTAGGAACTCAAAGTGTCTATACCTCGACCTGAAATCAGTCTTAGGACGTCACTATCCCGGATCCTCAACTGATGATACCCTGACCATAGGTCAATCTTGGAAAACAATCGAGTTCCCTGAAGCTGATCAAACAAGTCATCAATCTTGGGCAGCGAGTACCGATTCTGCACCATTACCTTATTAAGCTGTCAGTAATTAATGCACATCCTACCTGGACCCATCTTTCTTTTTCACAAAGAGCACTGGAGCACCCCAAGGAGAAACACTTAGGCGGATGAAACCCAACTCAAGCAGCTCCTACAACTGGAACTTCAACTCCCTCAACTCAGCTAGTGTCATCCGATACGGAGGAATGGAGATCGGCTTCACCCCAGGCTGCAAATCAATGTAGAACTCAATCTCCCTCTCTGGAGGCAATCCTGGCAACTCATCCGGAAACACATCAGAGAACCCTCACACCACGGGCGTCCCCCCGATGTCCCTAGCCGCACCTCCGCCTTCCTCTGCCACAAACACAAAGGCCAAGAAGCACTGGCAACCGCCCAGAAGTAGCTTCCGAGCCCTGAGACCTGAAATCGCCATCAACGGCTCTCTCCTTCCTTCCCCCTGGAAGGTAAACTAGGGCAATCCAAGCTTACTGAAGGTCACAGTCTTAGCCCTGTAATCCACTATGGCGAAATGGTCCGCCAACCAATCCATGCCCAAAATTACGTCAAGCTCCGACATTGATAGGAGTGTCAAGTCGGCTATCAACACATGCCCACAAATGACAACCTCGCAGCCCTGAAAGACTATCTCTGCCATCATAGAAATGCCCGAAGGCGTAGACACCACAAGAGGTAATTCAAGCACAGAGAGTTTCCCTGATAACTTAGCAACAAACAATGCAGATACAAAGACATACACAATAGCAGGACCTATAACAAGGTTACTTGACTCTACTGCCCTAGACACCTCAGCACCCTCTTGGTTCAAAGAAAACACCCGTGCAGCAGGCCTCCCTGAACCACCAGCTCGCTGGCCTCCACCCTGAGTCTGACTCCTCTGAGCCACGGAATCCATTGACATCGGTGCCTTTCCTCTGGTCTAACCAGGCTGCTGACTGCCCTTACCAGGATAATCCTTTCTGAAGTGCCCAACCTGTCTGCACCCAAAACATGCCTCAAAGCGAAACCGCTCTCGGTTCTGCTCAACTCTGGTCGCACATAATCATGGCCCTTAAGTATAAGGTCGCTCTACACCCATAATTTATATTTCCTAAAATCTAAGTGAAAGATCCTCCAATCAATCCAAAATTTTAGCTATAGGGGAAATTTACCCTCAGCCAACCCCTACAAATCCTTTCTGCAGATCTCTATCAATCAGCCCCCCTAGGATTCCTAGGACCACCATAACCAAACTACACCATAAATATTTAACTATATGATGAGACCCAATGAATCATTCAAGATACTAAGCAAATATTGCAATGATCTCTAATCCAGGCACCCATACAAGGGTATCCCCCAAAAATGGTGCACTCTCTAGCACAGGACCATTCACGGCCTCAAGTTGTGCTACCCTAGGACTATACCAGTTCCTCTCGGGCCTGCGGCAGTCTCCCACGACCCCGGCCCCGGCCTGGCCCTCGGCCTCGGCGCTCTGTGGAGTTGCTGCCACTGCCACTCCTATGCGGCACTAAAAGGCCTCCATCAATCTGGAATCACCAGAAAGAAAACAAATCATAATCAGACAATTAAATTCACCCTAACATTTTGCAAGCTTAACCACGAGTCGCGCTGAGGTGCAGACTTAGCCCATTGATCTCATAGCATACTCCTACCGTATATTGATACGCTAGCAGCCCATTGATCTCATACTATACTCCTACCGTATATTGACACGCTAGCATTGCCCTATACGGTGACAACTCTAGGTCGTAGTCAGATAGAACCACATGCTCTGATACCACATTATCACGCCCCAAACTCAGGGTCACGTGATCGATCAGGGTATACGTGCTTATACCCCGCAACCTAACACATGGACATGCCAACATCATAAGAATAAACAATAGTGGAAATAAATCAACAAGTTTTATTAATAAAAATAGAGTTCATCTTAAACTAGATTTAATAATGAATAAAATGCGAAAATAATACATCAAGTCCATCAGACCAAATACAATAAAATTTGAGTAAAATGACATAAATGACCTCAAGGGCTAGAACTCAAAAAGAACAAGAAAAGAGCATGACACACTACCAAAGGACTCGACTACGACCCCATCTAGGAATGCTATGAGATCATGCGGCTCCACTGCCCTCCAATTGCGCCAAGTGCTCAAGCCTACCTCAACGGTCAGGCTCTGCAAAACAAAACAACGACAACGGGTGAGTTCAAAGAACTCAGTGAACGGTCCTTCTGAGCCCCACAAAAAAAACATCACAGAGACAAGCAATGGCATAACATCCAACTCTACAAGAATAAGGTCACGAAAGTGTGACTAGCTATCAGGCCATCTGGCCACTACCTACCCGAAGGCAGCCAACACCCAAATGGTGAAGAACAACAGGCCTAAGCCTACCATGCCCTAAGGCAACAACACATACTAGGTAATCGAGAAGGCCCTCCGAACTTATCCTAGTATATAGAAACTCGAGAGCAATCGGGAAAGGCCCTCTGAACTTGCTCGATGAGACACGTAGGGACAATCGGGATTCACCCATCTGAACTTGCCCCTTTAAGATATCATAAGAGTAATCGCGTAGGCCCTCCAAACTTACTCCCATAAGATATCGCAGGAATAATCGGGTAGGCCCTCCGAACTTATTCCTTAACAAACCACCTCGGGGATAATCGAGTAGGCCCTCCGAACTTATCCCACGAGGCCAAACCAGAATAATTAGGAAAAGCCCTCAAAACTTATTCTGCAGGTTGGCAATTAGTCATCCAACCTTCCGGGCTTAGCTCGCAACCCAACTCCTCTACGCGCCTCTTCGCCATTCATAAAGATATGGCGCACCATGACCTAAGTCATGGCTCTCCTACAGTGTCTTAGGGGTAATCCTATTGGAAAGTGTCTCAACACTCCAAAATCCGATCCCAATTCCTAGACCCGTAATGTCATGAACCCGTGTGATTTTATTTCATGCATAAACTTTTCATGTTGGTTCATATCATATTATGCTGACCCTTTTTCCCAATTTTAATTATACAATTAAAATTTAGTTCACCACAATTAGGGTTTTGTTTTAGGATTTTGTTTTAGCTTACTGTTATGCCCTATACTGATGAAGATAACTCGAATCTAGTCTCCAAATTGTGTCATATGTTTCCAAACTATATTTTCTGGTCGAAACGATAGCTTACATGATTATATTCGCATAAACACACACACCACAGCAAACAAACTAAAATCAGCACAGATTCATCATCTCAGCATAAAATTCCAGCAACATATAATTTTCAGCATACTATGAAATAAATTTCTGAAAATTAACAAAAATTAACCCCTAAATTATCATTAGGACAGAATACTAATCTCAAGATTTAATTCACAGAAATTATGCTTTTAATCAGGATTGACAAGAACCCACAATACTTAAATCAAGAAGCAATCATTAAGATCAAGAACCCCCTTCTCAAGAATCCCTAAGGCATCAATACCAAGATCTTAATCCTACCACATGATTTCTATCCAAAAATCCCAGATTTAATTCTAAGCATGCTATCCACAAATCAAGAACCCAAATTAGGAGAATAGATCAAGATTTGCATATCAAAGAAACAAGAAAAACTCATTCGGGCTTTTCATTGAACACCTTAAGGGCGACCCCGGTTTCCCCGTTTGCCGAGCACCCCTAGGTTTGCCCTAGGGCTGCCGAGCACCCTAGGGGAGAGATTCGGGTCTTCCTAAGCACAAATTCCGAGAATCACAACAAGAACTCGAAGAATAAATCAACAACAAAGCATAAATACCAAGCTGTCAAGAACGGCTTCAAGAATCCGATTAAAATCTTGAAGAGATAGGGTAAACCACTCACCTTAATTGGAAGAAAGATTAAAGAAGAAATTCCGGATGACGGCTCTCGAATCCGGTTTCAAAAGGGTGGTGGCTCGACTCAAGAAAAAGGGACAAGGGGGCAGTGACTCACTCCAAGCCGCCGGCTTGGAGAGAGGGAGAGAGGAGAAGGAGAGGGGCTGGCTTCGGCTGGCTCCTCTCGGCTTGGCTCCAAAGGAAAGGAAGGATGAGAGGAAGAGGAAGAGGAAGCAGGCGGCTCGGCTCGGCTCTAGGTGGCGGCGGCTCCAAGGAGAAAAGGGAAAGGGGGCTGGGGGCTTGGCTTGGCTTGGCGGCTGGCTCCCTTTCTCAATTCTTTGGGTGGCTCCAAAATAGGAGCCACAAGCCATGAGAAGGGGGTTTTATACTCCCTCCTCAACCCTAACCCGTTAAAGACCTTAATCCAAACCCGCATCCACCTTAAGCCAAGACCAAACCCGCTAACCCGATAGACTTAATTAATTTAATTAAACTTATTCTAATAAATCACAAACAATTAATTAAATACACCAACGTGAACATAATTAACAATTATTCACACACAACATCAGATTAAATAATTTCAACTACCCAAGCCTAAAATTCACAAATTCATATCCTACTTACCCGAGCTCACAAGCTCGCTCCGGACCATAAGTCGATTCAGCTCGAGCACGAACTAGTTTGCTAGGCTAGCAAACACACATAAGAGGAAAAATAATAAATTTAAATATCTAGGATATTACAATCTTGCTTCCGCTTACTACTCGATTTGTGAATTGCCAAAGTAATCAAGTAAATGATTGAAACTGGCCATTTCACCAACAACTCCGACCAAGCTCGAGGGTTGTGGACTAGACTGACTCTCTGTGCCCGGTCGGCCCGTCCCGGAAGCACCCCAACTCATGATCTCGACCCAAATCGAGCCAGCTACAATTCAGCTTGGAGGCTCCACTCGGTCAAACAAGTATATTAACATTACACATTTATCACCGAGGATTCAACAACAATGAATCCATAACCGAGGGGATAGGAATTGACTTGTTCAAGGCATATTCTCGCATAGGGGTGTTCATTGGGTTGACCTGACCCAATGAACCCGAGAATTTGACCTGCGGGTCAAGTTCATTTTATTCAAACCCGACCATAATCGGGTCGGGTCTCGTGTTTCAATATTTGGAACCTAATGACCCGAGTCCCGACCCGACTGTTTATATTTTTTAAGTTTCTTAAAAATATGTATTATAAAATAATAAAAACTCGCTCGGAAAGAAGCGACCCGCTTCTTCCCAGACATGTGCATGCGTGTTTCTCGTTGATGTTTTCTAAAGAAATATTTTTATATTTTAGTTTTTTAAACGGGTACCCGACTACCAGACCCGACCCAATCTGGGATGGCTCAGGTCGGATTGGGTTCAAATTTTTTTTACCTTCAAACTCAACTCGACCCGTTACTTGTTGGTCGAGTTAGGAAATTTTTTTCTCCAAACTCCACCCAACCCGTGAACAGCCCTATTCCTGCGAGTTTCCAAGAGATATCCTCACCGAACACCCATACCTGCCTCATAAAATAGACACGACACACAAACAATGTACTCTATGTTCCAATTCCATACCAACCATATGGAATTCCCTCTCACATGAGTGCCAGAGTATCTTTGCAGATAACCACTAGAGCTACGCTGAACTAGGAGATACGGAGGCTTGCATCACCTCGGGCCTCAAGCGAGAACAATATGATAGTTTTCAAGTTTTAGATTACATATATAATATTATATGATAGCTATCATATGTTAAACCTCATATTTTATTCATACATGAACATTACATCATTTAACAAAGTCATGCTCCACTTTCAAAATCTAGTTTTTAGATACTCCAAACTTTAACTTTTATGAAATATCCACACATTTTGTCATCTTTATTAACAAAAGCCTAAGGATTTTATCATGCCACCACCCCAAAGCATTTACATTTCATTCAATCAGTTTGTCCAAATTAGATACTATGAGTAAATTTAATAACAATTAGGTTATGTTATGCATAAGTCAACTTCAATTTTACATGAAACAATTTAGATCAAATCAAATCAAGTTCTTAGGTCGAATCTACATGACACAATTTGGATCAAATCAAATCAAGTTCCTAGGTCGAGTCTAAATTGGACTCAGGCAATTAGAATTTGGACCTTAATTAATCAGGCTCAAGTTTTTTTTTTTTTTTAAAAAAAACTTACTATAAGGGTCAGATTACATCCCCAGAACAAGTATGAAGAGGCATTGGATCAATGGTCGTGCACTCTTCAACTGTTCTAGACATATTCTCGTATTCCCCTAAGCAAACATTATTATTACTAAATTCAATATCAAAAACATTACATCTAGTATATTGTTCAATCTCACAACTCCTCTCTTCCCACTCATTTACAAAATTCTCACTAGCAAAAGAACTGAAAACAAGTCTTGCTAATGTATGTGCCTCTACATTTTCGTCTCTTCTAATATACTTCCATTCCACAACATTCAATATTTCCTCCAGATTTTAATCTTTGCTACAATTCCTTTTGCTTCCCATGGTACTTCTGTTTTCCCTCCAATTATCCGAATATCTTCCTCATTGTCAGATGCTACTACACAATTCTTCTTCCTTTTTTTTCTCACATTGTCCATGCCAAAATGAATTGCTTTCATCTCAGCTATGAAAGGTATCCCTGCATATACCATTTCCTTTCCTTCACATGTTTTCCTCCCATATTCATAAAAAACAAAACCACAGCCAGCTTTTGAAACCCCCTTCCATGCCGCATCACTTTTCAGGATAGAAGTATACCTGCATATATTCACAATATCTTCCACTCCAACATTTGCAGTTGCCACACCCCTGCTTTGTTCTTCTTTCTTCTTTTCAAAAGCCATTGTTTCAACATAAGTCTTATTAAAAATCCAGTCTTGCCTGTAGGCGAAATGGCAACACTAGAGGGAGGGTGAATAGTGTGTTATATAATTAATTAGCCTAAATCCAATTTTATTCATTTCTCAAATTGTTTAGGCAAGTTGCAATTATGCGATTAAATGCAGAAGCAAGATAAAGCAATTAAGCACAAATAAAGTATCAATGCAAACACACAAATTTATAGTGGTTCGGCCCCAATGCCTACTCTACTACCTAAGCACCCTGCTTAGGATTTCCAAACTAGGTTTACTAGATTAATTATTGTTTCCCTTAGCGAGAGCACTCTTCCACCTCAACCCTAAGGGATAACTTAACTAATCCTAGCAAAACTAAGTTTAGACAAATGGCTTTACACCTTCACAACAAGGTAACCACTTCCACACAAGACCTAAATAGCCTAGGTCTTCACACGCACAAATTCAAAATAGTTTCAAATAACAGTTAAAAATACAAGTGAAAATAGCTAATCGATATAGAACTTGAAAGATTTCTCAACAAAATATTAGTTCCATATTTGTTATCATCAAAATCGAGATTAAGAGATTAAGACCAAGGTTGAAAACCTAAAGCCAACAATCTCCCCCTTTTTGATGATGACAAACATCCTAAGAAAATATATTCATTAAAGCATATAGGATATCAACTAAGGGATTTCTCCCCCTATCAACATGCATATCTATGAAAATAAACTTCCCCTATCTAGATGCATGGATCTCCTATATTTTCCTCCCCTTTGCCTATAATTTTCTCCTCATTTATCCTATACTTTTCTCCCCCTTTATCCTATACTTTTCTCCACCTTTTGACATCAATCAAAAAGGGCAAGAAAGGTCAATCTAGTCAAATGGATGAAAAACAAATATATATATATATATATATATATAGTTGAGACTCTAAAGAATAGTTTTCATGACACATGAAAATCTCAACCAAAGGGATGGAAAACAATATTTGATATGAAACAAAATCATACTTGATAGAAAGGAGTGATAGATACAATTCAAAACTAAATCATGTATGCACTCAAGTATGAATGTACTCGTATCTTTTTCATGATATTTTTAGATTTCATTTAAACTTTCAAAATATTAAGATATGGTCATTTAAATCATGTATATCAAGTTTGAAGTGAAACTAATGTCATTCAATCCAAATATGAACTTAGCACGTTTTTATTTGAAATAAGCATGAAAACATGAAAATGACTAAGTATCAAATTTTACTATCTACTCATGTTTTCTCAAACTTAGGCATCTAGACATTAAACATGAGAGAATGTAAGTCTATGAATCAAGTTTGGGCTTAAGATGAAATTTCTAACTCACTTTGTTGACCTAGGTCAAGGTATATACTTCCAGTTTTCAAAAATCAAATTTTTAAATTCATACAAAATCATATTTTTGACGAAAAATATTTGACATCAATTGTTGGATGAAAATTTTGAGACCAATTGTTTAATGGTCATTAGAAATGCTTGTATCAAGTTTGAACTCAAAATGAATTTTCTAAGTTCATTTTTCATCCTATATTATTTTCAATGAAAAAATAAATATTTCTAGTTATCATTCAAATTATCAAAATCATTCCTATGAATGATTTTACTCAAGCAATGGTGTGAATGATATTAGAAATGAAATAAAATAGTATGCATGAGTTTTGATTTGAAGATTTTGAAGAAAAATCAAAGTATCGAAAAGATTGATATTTCAAAACGGATGATACCTTTGTATTTTTGAAATCCAATTTCAAAATTTAATTATAAATCAGATTCTTGATGAAACTTTTCAAATTTTTACTGAAGAACCTAGATTTTTCAGTGAGTGTGCATTTTCAAGAATCAATTAAAAATAATTTTTCTATATTTCTCTAGAAATAATTGAAAATGCATACTAATTGTTGGTCGAAATGACATTTTTGTAATTTCCAGTTATTTTCCAAAGCATGTTCAATTTTCATTCAAACTTTTATGACATCACATAATGATCATGTAAAGAGTGTATGCCAAGTTTGAAATGAAAATTATATCCTTAAGTAAAGATATCAACCTAGCATAGTTTCATTCAAAACTAAGCTAGTTATCATGAAACTTGCTAAGTGTCAATCTTATCATTTACTCATGATTTTTAAAACTTAACCCTATGGGCACCTAACATGAGTAAATCTAAACATGTTCCACAAATATGGATTGAAAATGAAATCTTTAATTCAACTTGTTGACTTGGGTCAACTTGGTTTAGAAGAGGTAAACATGAATTGACCTCTATGTCATTTTATCCATATGAAGTTTTAATTCTAAGTGCATGGAAACATGTCATACCTATTCCTAAACATGTTTATGAGTTTTGGACTTAAAATGAAGTGACCAAGTCGATTTATTGATTTGGGTCAAACTTTTCAAGCTTAAGTCCGCTTAATATGATATAGTTATCACATTTGTTCATCTATACATGAATTTTCAATTTTAAATACCTAGGCTTATGTGATATGTGTTTCTAAACATGTTCATTAAGTTTCATTCAATCAAGATATCATGAAATTGCCTAAGTTATTAAAATTTTGCCTGCTCATGAAACTTCAAATATTTATCATGCAAAAACAATCATGAGTATATAGAAACATCATTAAAGCATGAATATTCAAGAATTATATTAAGATTTTGCAAAAAAAAATTAATACTTCTTTTAATAGATTTTGCCAAACTTGTCATTTACTTTTCATTTTCTTTTAGATATCATAGCCTTCAATGTTTGCCACTTTCTTAACTTGCAAGTAGGCTTAGTTAGTTTCAAAATGAAATAGTATGCCAATTAGCAAGCTATTTTACTAAATAGCACAAGTTTAAAAAAAATCAGCCTATGCTAGATAGTAAAGATTCATTTTAAGGAGATTATCATGATATCATTATGAATCTAAGGGATCTTAAGATGTGAAACATTTGAGGGATAAGGTACTTAACATGTTTAACTAGTTTGGACTTAAAGGAATGTCTCTAATAGTAAGTATCAACCTAGAGCAAGTTTCATTTCATGAAATTTGCCTAAATGCTAAGATTCTAGCTACTCATGAAAATTCAAGGGTTTACCATGCAATTCTAATCATGAGTATTGAGACATTATTTAAGCTTAAGCATTGAGGTATAACATTAAGATTTGAATTTATCAAAGTTATACCTTATTCATGATGATTTAGCCAAACTAATATTTTTTATTCTAATTAGCCTTCTATTTTCCCTTAGATTTAACTTGCATGAGGAAATCATTAGTAACATAATGGCATAATTATTTCAAGCAAGTTAATCATTCTAGATAGCAAACTAAGCATCAAATATTTCAATCAAAATCCAACTTTGCTAAATAGTTCGAAATCCGTTTTAAAGATGAAATCGAGTCATACCAAAACGAATTTTTAGAGATCACAAATGAAGTATAAATAAAAATATGATCTCCAACCCTTCCTATTGGTTGAAAACCGAAAGGCCATAATGAGCCTACGATTTAAAACTGCAAGGTCGCATGAGCCCATTACAAGCTACATAGGTCTCCGAGGAGACCGAGAAATCAAAATCAAAACTCAAAAGTATTTTCAAAAGAACTCTTTAGCAAGAGCGGGGAAAACAACTCAAATTAAACATAGTATCATAATCTTCAACTAAGGTAAAACAATGCAAGTTAGAAGATGATACCAAAGTCTTTGATGCCAACTTTACCATAGGAATCATGATGACTTGAAGTTGCAACTTTGAAATGGTAGAATCTATGAATTCTCAAGCAACTTCAATCAACCAACTCCATCTCACCCTTGTGTGGTAGCTCCCCCTACAATAGAGCATGAAATTTTTGGTACCCAAATGGCTTTTGGTCCTTGGGGGTTAGTGGGCTTAGGTACCCAAAGTGTCTTCACAACACTTGAGTTCATTTTAAAGGCACAATCATAGATGGCATGCCTATAAACACCACAACAAAAACAATGTCCATTGAATTTCTTTTTATTTATGCTATGGACATTAGATCTATTTTTAGAATGCTTATCATGTGAAGCATGATGAGTATGAGCATTCTTAAGTGAAACATTTTTCTTTTGAACATGGGGTTTAATATTAGAATGCTTGACATGAGAAACATGATGTGCATAAGCATTCTTGAAAGAAACATTTGTATTTCTAAAATTCTTAGAGGATGAATTACTAGATAGATTATTAACTTTCTTATTTAGAAAAACAACCTCATTTTTCAAGTCGTTCATGGTTTTATGAATAGCATGCAATTGAGTTTTCAACATGCTATTTTCATTCTTTTAGATGTCATTTTTTGTTATTAAATCCTTAGTGTTAATACTTAAAGCATCATGGCATGAATTTGAAATACTAACTTTTAGCTTCTCGTTTTCTAGTTTAGCATCATGTAAATGAGAGCTAAGAGTTAAGTTTTCCTTCTTTAATTTTTTGTTTTCTTTATCCTTTTTAACCATCAAGGCATACATGATTTTATACTCATCCATCAATTCATCAAAATCATGAGAACTAGATGAGTTAATACTATCATTATTATTAACATGACTAGAAGGAGAGGAGTGTACCTCATTGCTATCATTCATGAGGCATTCTTTTGAGATGGCTTCATCGTCATGGTAAGAGGATGCTTCATTTGAATGGGATGATGATGTAGAAACTTTTGACCTCTTCTTTGCCTTGTTTTTCATGCTAGGGCAATTCTTCTTCACGTGCCCTTTTTCTTTGAATGCATAGCACACTACCTTCCTTTTTCGGCTCTTGGAGCTACTCCTTTGACTAGAAGAGCTATGGGCATCAAAACCAAGATTAGTGGTAGTAGGCGAGTGACCATTGTCATCACCACCTTCATCAAAAGTGCCAATCTCTTCGGTTTTGGCATAATCATATAAAACATTTAAAGTGGCCCATAAGTCATAAGCCGAATTAAGAACAATGCATGACTTTATCTAGGATGTCATTTGGTAATGTGCAAAGAATACAATTCATGACATCTCCATTATACTTAAACATTTTCTTCTCTAATTCACTCCAATCATGCATGTCAACTTTAGGTTCAATGAATTCCCAATGTAACATGTTAAAGACACCAAAACATTTAGTCTTTAAATAAGTGAACATCCTATATTCCCAAAGACCAAAGTTTGAGTCATCGAACCTAGGAGGTGAAGACGCTACCAACTCTAGAGCCATTTCAAGATCGAGACAAATTGTAGAAGGGATGGTGAAATCACAATCTACGACCTGCTCTAATACCAATTATAGATGAAATGACAACACTACAGGGGGGGTGAATAGTGTGTTATCTAATTAATTAGCCTAAATTCAATTTTATTCGTTTCTCAAATCATTTAGGCAAGTTGCAATTATGCGATTAAATGCGGAAGCAAGATAAAGCAATTAAGCACAAATAAAGTATCAATGCAAATACACAAATTTATAGTGGTTCGGCCCCAATGCCTACTCCACTACCTAAGCACCCCACTTAGGATTTACAAACTAGGTTTACTAGATTATTCTTGTTTCCCTTACAATGAGGACTTTGACTCGAAGAGTCGCACTCTCGACCTAAGACACTTCCACACACGGAAGTCACCGCCTTCTTACCGAGAGCACTCTTCCACCTCAACCCTAAGGGACAACTTAACTAATCCTAGCAAAACTAAGTTTACACAAGTGGCTTTACACTTCCACACAAGACCTAAACAACCTAGGTCTTCACACGCACAAATTCAAAATAGTTTCAAATAACAGTTAAAAATACAAGTGAAAAGAGCTTAAAATAAAACTAAGAATTCGTGTTGTTTTCCAAGCCTTAAAACCTCCAACTCGCCAGAAGATGAATCTTGAGTCGAAGCAGAGTTGAGGAGCAGACGACGCTTGAAAAAGAACTCGACAGAAGAGCAGAGCGCGCTGCAATTGATCTTTGGAAGGCTCAAAACTCCCTTTTAATTGCTCAATGAAATCTATAAGATTGGGAGAGAGGGAGGATTAAATGAGTTATGTGAGGTATATTTATACCCTCTCAAAGTAACGATAGCTCAACGGATAGAAAACTATCCGTTGCAGACGCTTGGTCGATTGGTTGGTCGATCGACCGATCGACCACTCGGAGCGATCGCTACCTGTTCTCTCTGTGCGATCGACCAATGGGTCGACCGCTAGATGCAAACTTGCGTTCCCTCAATTCGGTCGACCCATCAGTCGACTGACGCAAGGGAAGCAGAGATGGGCGATTTCGTGATCCTCAATCTAGTCGACCGATCGGTCGACCGCTCGAGGTTCTGCCTCTTTTTGGCCTCTGTCAGTCGATCGATCGGTCGACCGAAGTAGCCACTGCCAATTTTTTGGCAGTGTTCAGTTGACCGACCGATCGACCGAATTGGCTACTGCCAATTTCTTACACTCTTCGGTTGACCGATCGATCAACCGAATATAGGCTGATATTGATTTTTTGCCCTTTTTCTTGCGCGCTTCATTTCTGGGTTCCGGCTTTCAACGAGAATCAACTTGGAGAGCTTTCCATGTGATTTTTGAGCTCATCCATTATGTCTTTGGTGCATACGTCGATCTTTGAGATGTTTTGCGATGAACCCGAGCGCGACGATTAATGTCCTTCCGATTTTCTGACTTCTTCCGATTTTTCCGATCGAGGACATCGAATGCTAATCGATATGGAACCTGAAAGATTTCTCAACGAAATATTAGTTCCATATTTGTTATCATCAAAATCGAGATTAAGAGATTAAGACCAAGGTTGAAAACCTAAAGCCAACATTGCCCCCATTTCTTCTTCTCAAATTTCATCCTATTCCTATTCTTTCAAATCATCCATAATGAGTTTGCTATGAGTGCCAACAGTTTCTTTCCAGATTCCTTATCATATCCATTTGCCTCCCTAAACCATCGACCATCCATCCACTCCCCTTTATATCTGAGTTTTATATCCATTTTGCTTTCAACTAGCTCCCAATAGTTCCTTGCATAAACACATTCAAGGAAGATATGCTTGCTGCACTCTTTTTCTATACCACACACATAGCATTCCTCAGTTTCACATCCTGTAAAATTCGAAAACCAATCTGAAATAGGTAGTCTATTCCATACTAGCTTCCATATGAACATCTTTACTTTTTCTAAAACCTTTAGGGACCAAATTTTCCCCCAGTCAAAAGCACTTTCCTCCCCTACTTCCTCTTCCTCTTTAACAAAGTAGTAAGCATCCTTTACTAATAGTTTTCCTTTTTTGTTGTTCTTCCACATCCATCTGTCCTCCCTGCCTTCTTTATCATTCTGTATTGCTAAAATCTTCTCTTTTAGGTTCTTCTCAAAACATTCTTCCAACAAGCATTCATTCCATTCACCATCTTCTAACAGGTCTGTCACCCATTCATCGTCATTCAGCCTTTCAATGTTCAGATAAGTCAGCCACTTACTTAAAGGAATTTCACCTATCCAGGGATTAGCCCAGATTCTTGTTTCCTTACCATTTGCTATTTACTTGATCAGCCCTCCATTCAATGTTTCCAAGCAATTTACAATTGCCTTCATCTGGTCAGATTTCTTCCTCCCTTTATATTCTTCCCGAGGATGAAAATCTCCATATTTGGTTCTATATAGATTGCACCAGACATTCTTTTCATAATTCAATAAAGGGAGAATCCTCTTTGCCATCATTGTTCTCTTCATTGTTATCATGTCCCTTATCCCTATCCCTCCCAAATTTGTGTTTCTTGTTATTTTTTCCCAGCTTATCAGGTTAGCACTCTTCCTACTACTGCTTGACCAGAAGAACCTCCTTCCTGCTCCTGTTATTTTGTTCAAAGTCTTATCATTCATCCATGAAGTCATTAGATTATATTCTGGGATTGAATTTACCACTGAATTGATAAGGACAATTTCCCAGCTTGGGAAATGAAATTTCCACTCCACTCATTCATCCTTTTCATAATTTTCTCAAAGACCTTATTTTGATATCCTTTGTCCAGCTTCTTAGGTGACAAAAAAGCCCCTAAATACTGCATTGGGAAGCTTCCCTCCTTCATATTTAGAAACTGGCAGATTCTATGCTTAGTTTCAGCTTTGCACCTCCTTGGGAAGAATACTTGTGACTTGTCTTTGTTTATCTTCTGGTCTGTAATTCTGCAATACAATTCCAGGCCTTCTCTTAAACCCTTCAAGGATTTTTTGTCCCCCCTTATAGCAAAAATCAAATCATCTGCAAAGCTCATGTGGCTCAATTCAAAGTCCTTGATTTTAGAAGGCTTTATCTATCCTTTGCATACTGAATCCTTAATGATTACAATCAGGATTTCCTCCATCAAAATGAATAAGTAGGGTGATAATGGATCACCCTGTCTTATTCCTTTATATCCCTCAAAAGATTTTGATACCTCTCCATTCATTTTGCAAAAATAGTTTGCTTTCTCTATGCATCCTTTAATCCATCCAATTATCTCCTTAGGAAATTCATACACTCCATGACTGTATAAATGGCACTCCATCTTACCCTGTCATAAGCATTCTGCAAGTCCAATTTCAAAATAATATAAGGACTTTTTCCTCCAGTGTTATAGAAAGAGTTAATCACCTCAGCTACAACCAAGACATTGTCTTGTATCTGCCTTCTTGGAACAAAGGCAACTTGTTCTGGACTAACTATTTTTCCCAGCAGTGGCCTTATTCTATTAGCAATTGTCCTTGTATGAATCTTGTACAATATATTACACAAAGCTATAGGCCTAGATTCATTAATTTCGCTTGCTTTCTCCTTCTTAGGAACCATAACCAACACTGTGTCATTCCAACCCACTGGTAGAATTGCTTTCTTCTGAAACTCATTCATCTCCATCTTCATTTTCCTCCTCACTACCTCCCAATTCTCCAAGTAGAACTCAAGTATATACCCATATCTTCCTGGGCTTTTTCCCCTCTCCAGACCATTAGCTGCCTTACAAATTTCTTCATCTGTAAACCATTTCACTAACCCACTTTTCTCTTCCTCAGATGTTTTGTTCCACTTGAATTCTGACAAAGTTGATAAAGTTCTGAAGTCCTCCTCATCCTCATTCTTCCTCTTCCACAGCTTTCCATACCACTTGGCAACCTCATTTACCATCTCATCATTATCTGTAATGACTTTACCATCCACCTCAAGGAATTCAACCATGTTTTGCTTTCTTCTCATCTTTACATAATTGTGAAAGAACTTAGTATTCTTATTTCTCCCTTCTAACCATTTGTTTTTTGACTTTGACCACCATTTAAGCATAATTTACCTATTTAGAGCTGCAAGTCTATTTGATAATGATCTCATCTGCCTCTGATCATCTTCTGATAAATTACCCATGTCATCCTTTTTTTCAAGTTCTCTTAATCTTTCATTTGTCTCCTACTAATTTTTCTCCAGAATTCCAATTCCCTCCCTGTTCCATTTTACCAATCTTCCCTTTAGTCCCTCTAAGTTCTCCATCATGCTCCTCTTGTCACTATCATTATTTGTCCAGAACTCTTTTACAATTTCCTTCATTTCGGGATACTCTAGCCAGAAGTGTTCGAAAATGAAACTCCTCTTATAATTTCTTTTTTCCCCAACCTTACTTCTCTCACAGTTGACCAAGATTGGTCTATGATCTGAGTTAATCATATTAAGGTGCTCAACACTGACATCATAGTCCCAGTCAAGCCACCCAACATTAAAATATGCTCTATCAAGTCTTGCCCATATTTTTTCCTCTCCTTCCCTTTTGTTTGTCCATGTGAAAGCAGGCCCTTTAAATCTAGCATCAACCAAACCAGTAGAGCTTATAAAGTCCCTAAAGTCCATAACTGACTGACTGCATATGAATGCCCTTCCTCCTCTTTTATTATTTGCTTCAGTAATGCAATTTAGATCCCCAACCATTAGCCAGGGTATCCCAGCTACATCTAGTTCCTCATATCTCCTCCATAGCATACTTCTCCTGTTCACATTTGTGTCAGCATATACACCTGATAGTAAAAAACATTTGCCAGTTTCCATTTCAAACGAAACATTGATTGATTGGGAATCCTTAAAGATAACATTTCCTTTTAGTCTACTATTTCTCCATAGCAGTATTAGACCACCAGATTTACCTATACTCCCAACAGCTGCCCCTTCCCAACATCTGCTCCTCAATTTCAGATATTGTTCAGCATCTTCTTCCTCTAGATGAGACTCCAAAATCAGAACTATATCAACATTCCTCAGTCTTACCAAGGACCACAAGTAGTCACTTGCTACTTTTTTCCTCGCCCCCCTTATATTCCAGCTTAGGATATTCATTTAAACATTTTCTTCATAGTTACCCTTTTCTCCTTCCATCCTAGGGTCCCCCTCATCTCCCATTGCATTCGTTTCTTTCGAAAATATTCTTTTCTTCATTCTTACACTTTTGAAATTAATTGGCACATTAACCAGATTCTTGTTCTTCATGCTCTCAGAAGATCTACTACTTCTCTGAACTTTCCTCATAACATTCCTAGAACTTTCTGGGTCAATTCCTACCTCCAAAAAATCCTCATGTGCAAATTCATTATTTAGAATTATTGAAAAAGAATTTCTTAGCTTATTTGATAATTCAGCCAATCCTTTTCCTTTCTCTGTATTTTCAGTCTCAACATTCTGATTTCCTGTCCTCATTCCTTCAGCTTTAAAAGTAATGTTTGGGTCCTCTCCACAATTCTGAGACACCTCCACTTTCATTAAACCTTCCTCCTTTTCCTTTACATTGTTCACCATTCTTTCCATCGCTCTTGTTGAGCTCAAGGAACTGTTGTCATTTACTTTTACTGGTTTATCTATGGTTTTCACACCTACCAAATTCCCCTCTCTTTTTTTTCTTCTAGTTTTTCCTTTCCTCTACTCTCTGTCTTTTCTACATCCTCAAATGTAGGATTGTTTAACACCACAAAAGAATTTTTTAGGATTTTTCCTCCTTTTTCACCTCCTTTGTTTACATTCCTCCTTCTATTCTGAACCTGTATCCAAGGTCCAAACAGACCTTCCTCCTTTCTTATTTCTTCCTTTCCAAGTGTCTCATTACGCACCTTCTTCCCTCTATTTTCAGGATTCTCCCAGCATTCATTCTCCAAATGCCCTACTCTTCCACACTTGAAGCACAATTTTGGAAGATTCTCATATGCTATACTTTGGAAAAAGCTCCCATTTTTTGTATCTATCCATACTCCCTGTTCCACTAGTTTCTTCACATCTAAAGTACACAAACCCTCGTATATTTTCCCCTCTCTCCAAATAAAGTATGGCCATCAATTTTGATAGGTTTGCCCACTGCAGCTGCAATATGTAGAAGTATTGATTTGTGCATAAATTCGTAAGACCCGACATTTGTATCCAGACCGGAACCACTGAAATAATCTCTTTCATTGGTTGAAAGCATTCCTTCCATTGAATCAAAGAAAGAGTTTGCCCTCTCATAAACCATGGACCTTCCAAAAAGGCATTCCGATATTCTTCTTCATTTGCAAAATTGAATGCAAAAAATCCCCCTGACAAGCCTATAATTCGACAACCAAATTTCAAGTTCCAGATTTTAGGCATTAAATTCCTTACTACTTCAAGTGGAGGAATTCTACCGAAATACTTGCCGTACAAAATCAGTTTGCATTCATACCTAGCTGCTTCCAAGTCTTCTTCAGCAATGAAAACTCTGTCGCTTGCTCTTTCTTGAATTTTTTCGATCTTTATATTTAGCTCCTTTTATTTTTGCCATTCTTCTTCCTTCCTTGCCATCCTGAACAGTCCCGCCCAAGACACAGGTTGGTTCTTCGTTCCCCCTTCAGGATTGCTTCTCCCCTTCTGTTCCTATTCTTTTCCACTCTGATCGCTATTCCCTTCTCCATTGGGAAGCTTTGGAGAAGAAATCCAGTTTACTTCATTCAAACTGATCTTCCCTCTTCTTGGATCGGGCGGATCAAGTGGTTTTTTCGGCCTAGGGATTTTGCATCATCCTAGTCGCCCTTTTTGTCGCCTGGTCAACACTCATCTCAATTCCACCTATTAATACCTACTAATTAATCAGGCTCAAGTTAGTTCCTTGGAATCAAATCTTATCAACTTAAATTATTTTTTATTTAACAATTATTTGAGTAAAGTGCTATGGCAATTATTCCCCTGATTTGACATGTGTTCTATTGTTGAGCTTCTAACAAAGCAAGAGTAACTTGCACGGTTGGCATAAGGTTTTCAGCGAGTTATGACCTTAATTTTGATTATCACAAAAAAGTACTAATATTTGAATGATAAATAATTTCATGTTTAAAGTTGATAAGCATGCATGCAACATATATAGTCGATCAAAAAACACAACAAAAATCAAGAACATATTTCTCAATGCAAAGTTAAAAACCTTTAAAGATTAGAGTTTATGGTCTAGATTTATGTTGCGATCCTTGTGATGCATGTTGATGATATATACCAAACCTAATACATAGAAATTCGATCGAACCAAACTGAAGCAAAAGTTGAATCTACTCGTAGGACAATTTAGGTGTGTGTTTTAAGGGTTGATCGACTGACCTTCTACCGAAGGATCAATCAGCGAACCCAACAGCTACCGAAGGTTCGAACTTCCACTTTATTGATCTTTATATATGTCTTATTTGTCATCTTTGAGCTTCAATACACCTATTGAAACATCATACAAGCTCTTGCAAGTCTTCATTGAGGGGACGTTTGGTTGCCCGCAAATGCAAATGGCTGCAACTGTACTTGCGACAAATAGAAAATCAATTTGTTTGATTGACTGTAAAATTTTTGCTAATATCATTTGTAGGGTGCAAAAGCAATTGCAGCCCAAAAAGCTCGCAATACAAGATTGCAGATGCAAATGCAATAATTTAAGTATTATAAAATAATTAATTTGGGCGACTTAGAGTCGCCAGATGGAGATGAGATAAATACCAAAGTTGTAGATTTTCGTGTGTTGAACGCGATTGTAGTGTCAGATTTTATATCTGATATCGTTCGGTAAATTTTTTATATTTTTGGGTATTATACGATAATTAAAATTATTGTTTTTTATAAATAACTAAATAATATAAAATAATATTTTACTATATTAAATGGTGTTTAGAGTATAAAATAATATTATTTTGGGTAGGATCGATTTCGTTGTAATCGATGAATTATTGTCGGGTAAAATGATAGACTTATCATTTTGCCTCTATTTCCTTGTTATTGCTTCTAAATTCAGTTGAACTCCTATTGGACCCGACAATTCATGCCGGGTCGAAGATATTGGGCCGAGCTAGGCTGGCCCGAACAAAAATCATGCCCGACCCGATAAAAGTTCGGGTTCGGGATCCTCGGACTGGCACAACACGAACAATAAATGGACTAGCCCAGTCTATCAAAAAAATCAAAATCAGGCTATCAAGCCCAAATTGGACCATATATTGGAACGAGGGCTATCGGGCTAATTCGGGCCCGATAGCCCCATATTTTCAATAATGAATAAAATTATTATCGGATCTAGCCGGGCCTACACTGTGTTGGCCCTGTCCGACTCGATATTTGTTCGGGCCTTATTGGATTAGCCCAGTATTTGTTCAAGCCTTATCGAGCTAGCCCGATAACGGGCTGGGCATGATACGGGATGGCTGAGTCAAAATTGTCAGACCTTGATATGCAGATGCTAATTGCAAATGTAATTGCGACTTTCATTTGCGGCTAATCAAATGCTTACAAATAGAAGTTGCAACTCTAGTTGCCGGCAACCAAATAATTATAGGCTGCAGATTTTTTTCGCGGGCATTTACTTTGCAAGCAAAATCTCTTTGCAATATTTATACTTGCAGACAACCAAACGGCCCTTGATGAATCGTCGTGAAAACTCTTGCTTTGAAATGATTTAGGATATGCTCTCCTCTTAAGAGCTCTCTTTGTTACCATCCATGCATATATGTTCCTTGTACTTCCAAAATTGAAGGAATGACCTTCTACTATGGAATATACTGACCTATTATATAATTTCTGCGTATTGTGTAAACTTTGTCATCTCAATAATTTTATTTCCGTATAAGACACTTTCTTACATAAAAAAAGTCCTATTCAATTCCTTTGACGAAAATTTGACTGTCAGCAGTTCAGTTCTATGTGACATTAATATTTAGTAACCGACGCAGAATCTTAACAAAAATATATTTAATTTAAAAATAATGAAATATCTTATAAATTAGTTTTGAATTTTTTAATTGAAATTTTATTCTTTTTTTCTTTAAAAATTTATAATTAAAATTATAATATTCAACTATTATAAATTTTATATTTTAAAAATATTGTATATGTTCTTGCTTGAAGCTGGGGTGATGCGGTCCTACATTTCTCGTGGTTCGGTGCGATTTCGACAGGGGACCTGCAAATTAAGATACTCCGACGCTCAAGTAAGAAGGAATTTCAAGTAATAGGTATAGAATTAGAATCGAGAGTATACCTAATGTGCGTTGTGTCTGTATATAGTGCAGGATAAGGGATGTCTCTGGTAATGATGTCGTCCTGAATTTCACGGGGATATGCTAAGAATGAGTTGAGGCTGATCTCGGAGATGTCAGGTTCATTACTAACAAATTTTTGGTAATTAATGAGGACGTGGGTGTCCTTGTATGATCGGATGAAGCCCCCGAGCCGACTAGTGTTTGGCTTGATTTGAGTCTGATTCATGCGTGTCGGACCTTCTGTGCAAGACCCAAAAAAAATTTCTAATATAAAAATCTATTTTGGTGCAGCGCGCCAGACCGAGGGTTAGTCGAGTCGAGTCTCGGAATCGTCTCGAGTAGAAGGTATGACTCGACTAATGATGTATGAAGTTAAATTGGTTTAATGACTCTCTCCTTTTATGTATTTGTACCTTAATTGAATTAAGATCGACTCGTGTTACGGATAGAGTCGGAACCGAAGTCGAACTCGGACTGAGTCGAGTCAGTGTTAAATTGTAAGGGCAACTAAGGCATGTTAGATGAGGGAATAAAATCCCTCATCATAGCTTTCGTGCGGCTCATCTTGGAGCCGCACAAAGCAACGCATAGGGAGAGGGGGAGAAGGAGCAAGGAGGAGAGATCTTGGTCGATCCGGAGATCGCGTCATCGCTGCAAGATTCGAGATTGCCAACGTCTGATCCTTCATCTTCCTCAAGCAAAGGTGAGTGGTTATCATGTTTTTGAAGGGAGGTGGGTGGCCGACCCTATGGATCTTGAAATCGGGTTTATCTGTGAGTTATTTTGCCGATCGACGTGTTCTTTCGTATTGGAACTTAATCAATTTTCATGTTTGTGTACCTGTGAATTCGTACTTTCAAATCGTGATTTTCTTGCTTCTATATGGGCTGGTTGAGTCGGGGAAAAAGGGGAAAGGTCATGCCGAAATTTCTCCCAATTTCCTCGCTCGTCTTGCAACTTGTAGATCGCTTTATGTTCGTTATATGTTGGATCTTTGTATTGATACTTGTGTTGTTGTCGCAACATGTTCACCTATCTTAGAGGGCTCGACTGAGTAGGATGTTACCTTGCTTGAGTCGGCCGAGCAATGGAGAGGGGTGGAAAACTCGGGGTTGTCGGATCTATATGATAGATTTCATGTTACGTCGTTTTGAATTCCTACTTACATGCTTAGTGTTAGGTTCAAATTAGGTTATATGATTGTTGTCCATCTTGAGAATTGATAGCAACTGTAGATCTATATTCTAACGATTATGGAAATGTTCTTGCTAATGCAAATATGTACATGATGGTTATGGTACATGTATCAAAGGAAAGGTTTCATTAAATATCAGATGTCATGTTTAATTATTGCTATGTTTATTACATGTTCCTTATTGGTTTAATCCATGAAATGTTTCATTAATTGTTTAAATTCTTTATTTTTGAATCATGTGGCTATACATAGTATGTGACATTTTCATCTATAGCTTATATGTTATCCCGTTTTGTTATTGGGTACATTTTCAAGTTTATGACATGTATTTCACATTAGCACGGATAATATATGACGCTAGATGATTGACACTAAAAATCTGAGGTGTGTGCTATTTATGGAAACTCAAAGGTAGACTAGTTAGGTTTTACACCTAATAAATAATTAGCGAGCAATAGTGCACGCATGTTTTGACTCAGAAATAAAGGGCTGAACACAGGCGAACGCCCTGGATTTTAAACAAGGAAGCTCTAGGACACTTGTATATGTGATGTCTTTGTGATGGTCTGCCGATATGCCTGAGTAGTCGGAATGACGAATGCATGACTCGGCCAGTGATTGGGTCTTTAGATATCACCAGCGGACCCGCTAGGTGTCAGACCCCAATTGGGTGGGACTAGCTATCCCTACCCCAGACGGTGTCCGGAGACTAGTAGACCATCCTAGTCGATGGCTCGAAATTTCTTGACTTCATCTTGATATGGTGTGGCCCGAGCGGCCAGTGTGATTCTACCTTATATGGTAGGGCCAGGTATAGCCGGAATTCCTAGACCATAAGTAGGCCCTAAGGGCCGAATGCCAAGTGGCTTAATTAGTCCATTATGGCGGGTTTTGCTAATATATGGTCTGTACAGAACGACCCATGGGGTCGGTAGTCCTATCAAAAGTAACTTACCTCCCTGACTATATGCTATGATGTCTTATATGTTTATGCATGCCTATTTGAGGATTATGTGGAGGTTCGGAAGAACCGCTCATTGAGTCCCAATTGGACTCACGGTTTGTTTCTTTTTGTTTTACAGAGCATGATCAGTGAGTTGAGGCTTGTCGTCATGGTGCAGCTGGAGAGCAGGCAGTGGTGCCAATCTCGTAGCGGCGTCCTTTAGTCATAGTCTAGTTGTTGTGTTGTCGTTTTCCTACACTCACAGTTGTGGTTTTTAAAGCTTGTAATAAACTTTGAACTTGAGATGTTCTAGTTTGTGGCGATGTTAGCTTTTCTTCTTTGGTTTTGAAAAATATATTTGTGAACTTTGAGAATTTAAATAAAATTTGCATGATGGTTTCATTTATTCGATGTGTTCTGGTTTTTTCGATGGTCAGTGTAGGTAGCAGGCTATAGGGTAGTGTGTAGACCCTGGCCTATCACACGACCCTCAGTTGGAGTGTGACAAAGTTGGTATCAGAGCACTAGGTTAGGTCTTGACTATGACTAAGAGTTGGGTATCGTATGAGACATATGCTAGCGTGTCGACATACGGTATAGTTATGCTACGAGATCGGGCAACCACGACTGCACTTAGCGCACCATGCGGTTAGTAAATTTTAAAAGCTTCAGTTAAAAATTTATTATGTGAAAGGAAAATTTTCCTTTTCTGTGAAATTGCAATGGAGGCTCCTAATGCTGCACTGAGCGGCAGCAGTAGTAACTCGACAGAACGTCGAGGCCAGGCCCGGGTCAGATATAGGGAGCAGTCTGAGGGTCAGTGGCAAGAGTCAGCAGTTGCTCAATTGCAGGGTCAGGTAACTCAGCCAACTGAGGTGCTCCTTAGGGAGCAAGAACTGAGACAACAGATGCAGCAGCGGATGCAGCAACAGTAACAGCAGTAGTAGCAGCAGCCACAACAGCCACCGCCGTAACCAGTGCCCGTAGTTCCGGCAGTACCGGAGGTGGTCGAGACTGTAGCACCCATGGTCAGGACTCCAGGAGCCCCAACCTATGAGAACTTCGTCACGCTGAAGCCACCAGAGTTCATCGGAACAAATCGGCAGGTGGAAGTGACTGAGTGTTTTTGGGGGATGCTATGAATTATGTATGGAGCTGGGGTTCTCATCGGAGGCAGTGGTTCGTATGGTCGGACTTTAGATGAGGGAATCGGCAAAGGTCTGACTGCACACTTGGAGGGCTCGCAGGGCAGCCTGAGCACCGCCTCC
This sequence comes from Canna indica, assembly GCA_034359265.1. Classification (NCBI taxonomy): domain Eukaryota; kingdom Viridiplantae; phylum Streptophyta; class Magnoliopsida; order Zingiberales; family Cannaceae; genus Canna; species Canna indica. The sequence continues at coordinate 46,012,034 of CP136893.1, forward strand.
CACGTGGGAGGAATTCAGGGTGGCTGTGGTGGAGCAGTACTTGCCAATGAGTGTTCGCGACAAGCGAACTCAGGACTTCAAGATGTTGTGTCAGTCTGGAGGCATGTCAGTATCTGAATATGACATGGAGTTCAACCGTCTTTCCAAGTATCATCCGACCCTAGTGGCATCTGAGACCGCTAGGGTCAAGAGGTTCGTGGCAGGCCTAAGACCACAGATCGGCAGGCTCATCCACTACACTAAGGATTCCACTCTGGCTAGGGTAGTGGATGAAGCCCTTTGGAAAGAAGCCTTGGTGCCATTTGAAAGGAATGATGGGCCAGCCAAGAAGAAATTTTGGCTGCAACGATCTGGCAGTCGGCCTTGGCATTCTGAGGGGGCAGTGACCACTGCAGACCATCAGCAGAGCCGAGGACAGAATGACAATCGGAGCTGTGGGGGCCCAGGGTCTGGATCAGTGAAGCCGACAGTGTTAGAAGGTGGTTCTCAAAGATCAGAGGCACCACAGTGTGGTAGTTGCAGTCGGAGGCACTGGGGGTCCTGCCTTGGCCGCACGAATGCTTGCTATAGGTGCGGCCGAGTCGGGCACTTCAAGTAGGACTATCCCAAGGGAATTGGTCAGAAGCCTGAGCAGTCTAAGGGAAAGGCACCTATGTTAGTGGGGTCAATGGCTCAGAGAGGACAGACGCAGAACAAGGGGCCATAGACTAGTCATTCAGAGAGACCGCCTGCTAGGGTATATGCTATGAATCATGACGGGGCAGAGGCATCCAAGGCAGTGGTAGCAGGTACTATTTTAGTATGTTCGTCTGCTGCATATGTTTTGTTTGATCTGGATGTCACACACTCGTTTGTATCTGCCAAATTGCTGCTGAGTTGCCAATGGCACCTTCCTTGATTGACGGACCATTGATAGTATCAATGCCTGCGGGAAATGCAATCCTAGCCAATTCAATTTACCAAGGTTGCGAAGTGCTCATCTGCGGCTATGTATTGAGTGCAGATTTGACACTCCTACCCACACTTGAACTTGATGTCATTCTTGGCATGGATTGGTTGGCATAACACTTTGCGTTGCTGGATTGTAGGGCTAAGACAGTTATGTTCAGCAAGCTTGGGCTACCACAGTTCACCTTCCAAGGAGAGGGAGGAAGCAAGCTGATTGGGGTCATCTCAGCCCTAAAGGCTCGTAAGCTGCTTCTGGGCAGCTACCAATCCTTCCTGGCCTTCGTATCCGTGGCGAGGAGGAAAGGGTTGAGACAAGAAATGTCAGTGGAACCCTGGTGGTCTGGAATTCCCCGATGTGTTTTCCGAGGAATTGTCGGGATTGCCACCCAGAAGGGAAGTTGGTTTTTGCATTGATCTGCAGCCCGGGGAGAAGCCAATTTCCATCCCACCTTATAGTATGGCACCGGTCGAACTCAAGGAGTTAAAGATGCAATTGCAAGAAATGCTAGACATGGGTTTCATCCGGTCAGGCGTGTCACCTTGGGGTGCCCCGCTACTCTTCGTGAAGAAGAAGGATGGGTCGACGTGAATGTGCTTGAACTATAGGCAGCTAAAAAAAGTGACAGTCAAAAATCATTACCCACTGCCGAAGATAGACGATTTGTTTGACCAGCTACAGGGGGCACAATGGTTTTCGAAGGTAGGCTTAAGGTTCGGATACCATCAGCTGAGAATCCGGGACTGCGATGAGCCTAAGACGGCCTTTAGGACTCGCTATGGTCACTATTAGTTCCTAGTGATGTCCTTTATTCTAACCAATGCACCTGCTGCCTTCATGGACCTAATGAAAAGGGTATTTAAAAAGTATCTAGACAGCTTTGTGATCGTCTTTATTGATGACATCTTGGTATACTCCAAGAGTGAAGAGGAGCACTCCAAGCACCTGAGGATGGTCCTGGAAACCCTCAAAGAGCACCGATTGTTTGCTAAATTTTCCAAGTGTGATTTCTGGATGGAAAGTGTAGGGTTCCTGGGCCATGTAGTGTCCAAGGAAGGGATACGAGTAGATCCTGCAAAGGTGGAGGTGGTGCAGAACTGGAGGCAGCCAACCAACGTGACTGAGATCCGCAGTTTTCTTGGTTTGGCCAGGTACTATCGGAAGTTCATGGAGAACTTCTCCAGAATTGCAGTCCCTTTGACTCGGTTGACTAAGAAAAAGGTCAAATTCATTTGGGATGACAAGTGTGAGGCGAGCTTTCAGAAGGTCAAGGAATGTTTGACATCTACACCCGTGCTGATTGTGGCTTCCGGTTCAGGAGGGTTTGTAGTCTACTGTGATGCCTCTCAGGTTGGCCTAGGATGCATTATGATGCAGTTTGGCAGAGTCATAGCCTATGCGTCCCGCCGGCTGAAAGTTCATGAAAAGAACTATCTGATGCACGACCTAGAACTAGCAGTAGTGGTTTTTGCACTGAAACTATGGTGGCACTATCTGTATGGGGAGACTTGCGAAATCTATACAGATCACTAGAGCCTCCAGTACTTGCTTACCCAAAAGGAGCTGAACCTCAAGCAGAGGAGGTGGCTGGAGCTCGTAAAGGTTTATGACTACACCATTATGTATCATCCGGGGAAAGCAAATGTACGTGGTGGCAGATGTGCTAAGCAGAAAATCCATGGGTAGTTTGGCTCATTTGGAAATCAAGCGGAGGCCACTAGATTGAGAGTTGGCGCTGTGCCTAGATGGGGGTACAACGTTATCAGTGTCAGCTTTAGGTGCCTTGGTGGAACACCTGTGGGTACAATCCACACTGGTGGACATGTTGCGTGTCGTGCAATGGGAGGATGCCTTTTGTGCGTTGACCAAGGATCTAGTGCAAAGAGGCGATGCAGAGAACGAATTCCAGTTGGACTCAGAGGGTGTACTGAGGTTCAAAGACCGAATCGTGGTGCCAGATATGGCAGAGGTGCTCAGGCAAGTCCTGGAGCTAGGTCATCGTTCCACTTATACGATGCATCCGGGGGCCACCAAGATGTACCAAGATTTAAGGCAGCATTACTGGTAGAAGGGTATGAAAAGAGAGGTAGTAGAGTTTGTGTCCAAATGTCTAGTTTGCCAACAGGTGAAGGCCGAACACCGAAAGCCCGCGGGACTACTACAGAACCTCGAGGTATCCGAGTGGAAGTGGGAGAAAATCACCATGGACCTAGTGACGGTGTTGCCTAAGTCAAAAGGTGGCTTTGACTCCATGTGGGTGGGTGGTAGTGGCCCGGTTAACCAAGATCGCGTACTTCATTCCAATGAAGACTACCTTTTCTGCCGAACAGTATGCCAGACTATTCCTGGTCAGGATTGTGGCATACCATGGTGCCCCTGTGATGATCATATCCGATCGCGGTACCCAGTTCACAGCCCGATTTTGGCAGTCCTTCCAGAATGCCTTAGGTACCCAGGTGCGCTTCAGCACAGCTTTCCATCGGCAGACTAACGAACAGTCAGAGAGGACCATCCAAACCTTGGAGGACATGCTGAGGGCATGCATCCTGGATATGGCCGACGGCTGGAAGAAACACCTACCACTGATAGAGTTCGCCTACAACAATAGCTATCACATTAGCATTGGCATGGCTCCCTTCGAGGCCTTGTATGAGCGGCGGTGTAGGTCTCCGATGGGCTGGTTTGAGGCTAGAGAATCACTCATGGTGGGTCCTGATCTGGTTGAGGAAGTGGTACAGAAGGTGAAAACCATAAAGGAAAGATTGCTAGCGGCCCAGAGTCGACAGAAAATATATGCTGACAAGAAGGCCAGAGAATTGGAATTCGCCGAGTGCGATTTAGTGTTCCTGAAGGTCTCCCCTATGAAAGGGATGGTCCGGTTTGGGAAGAAGAGAAAGTTGAGCCCTAGGTGCATTGGGCCTTTCTCTATTCTCAAGCGGAGGGGCAGGGGTGGCTTATGAGCTGGCTTTCCCTCCTAGCCTGAGCAGAGTGCACCCGGTTTTCCATGTATCCATGCTTCATAGATATGTAAAAGAGTATTCGCATGTGATCAAACCTTCTCCAATTGAGGTGGATTCGGCTGTCTCATTTGAGGAAAGACCGGTAGAGATCCTTGACCGCTAAGTTAGGAAGCTAAGATCCAAAGAAATCCCCCTGGTGAAAGTTAGATGGGAGCACCACTCCGGGCAAGAGGAGGCCACTTGGGAGGTAGAGCAAGACATGAGAGAGCGCTACCCTTCCTTATTTGAATAGCTAGTAAGTCCTTGTCATCCAATTAAATTTGAGGACAAATTTCCCTTAAGGGGGGAAGGTTGTAAGACTCGGAAAAATTTCCTAATATAAAAATTTAATTTGGTGCAGCGCATCAGACCCAGGGTTAGTCGAGTCGAGCCTCGTTATCGTCTCGAGTAGAAGGTATGACTCGACTAATGATGTATGAAGTTAAATTGGTTTAATGACTCTCTCCTTTTATGTATTTGTACCTTAATTGAATTAAGATCGACTCGTGTTACGGATAGAGTCGGAACCCAAGTCGAACTCGGACTGAGTCGAGTCAGTGTTAAATTGTAAGAGAAATTAAGGCATGTTAGATGAGGGAATAAAATCCCTCATCATAGCTGTTGTGCGGCTCATCTAGGAGCCGCACAAAGCAGCGCATAGGGAGAGGGGAAGAAGGAGCAAGGAGGAGAGATCTTGGTCGATCCAGAGATTGCGTCAACGCCAGAAGATTCGAGATCGCCAACGTTCGATCCTTCATCTTCCTCAATCAAACGTGAGTGGTTATCTTGTCTTTGAAGGGAGGCGGGTGGCCGACCCTATGGATCTTGAAATCGGGTTTCTCCTTGAGTTGTTTTGCCGATCGACATGTTCTTTCGTATTGGAACTTAATTAATTTGTGTACCTGTGAATTTATACTTTCAAATCATGATTTTCTTGCTTCTATATGGGCTGGTCGAGTTAGGGAAAAAGGGGAAAGGTCATGCCGAAATTTTTCCCAATTTCCTCGCTCGTCTTGCAACTTGTAGATCGCTTTATGTTCGTTATATGTTGGATCTTTGTATTGATACTTGTGTTGTTGTCGCAACATGTTCACCTACCTTAGAGGGCTCGGCCGAGCAATGGAGAGGGGTGGAAAACTTGGGGCTGTTGGATCTATATGCTAGATTTCATGTTACGTCATTTTGAATTCCAACTTACATGCTTAGTGTTAGGTTCAAATTATATTATATGATTGTTGTCCATCTTGAGAATTGATAGCCACTGTAGATCTATATTCTAACGATTATGGAAATGTTCTTGCTAATGCATATATGGACATGATGGTTATGGTACATGTATCAAAGTAAATGTTTCATTGAATATCAGATATCATATTTAATTGTTGCTATGTTTATTACATGTTCCTTATTGGTTTAATCCATGAAATGTTTCATTAATTATTTAAATTCTTTATTTTCAAGTTTATGACATGTATTTCACATTAGCACGAATAGTATATGATGCTAGATGATTAACGTGAAAAATCTGAGATGTGTGCTATTTATGGAAACTCAAAGGTAGACTAGTTAGGTTTTACACCTAAGAAATATCAGCGAGCAATAGTGCACGCATGTTTTGACTTGGAAATAAAGGGTTGTACACGGGCGGATGCCCGGGATTTTAAACAAGGAAGCTCTAGTACACTTGCTTGTGTGATGTGTTTGTGATGGTCTGTCGAGATGCCTGAGTAGTCGGAATGACGAATGCATGACTCGGCCAATAATTGGGTCTTGAGATATCACCAGCGGGCCCGCTAGGTGTCAGACCCCAATTGGGTGGGACTAGCTATCCCTACCCCAGGCGGTGTCCGAAGACTAGTAGACCATCCTAGTCTATGGCCCGGGATTTCTTGACTTTATCTTGATATGGTGTGGCCCGAGCGGCCAGTGTGATTCTACCTTGTATGGTAGGGCCAGGTATAGCCGAAATTCCTAGACCATAAGTAGGCCCTAAGGGCCGCATGCCAAGTGGCTTAATTAGTCCATTATGGTGGGTTTTGCTAATATATGGTCTGTACAGAATGACCCATGAGGTCTGTAGTCCTATCAAAACTAACTTACCTACCTGACTATATGCTATGCTGTCTTAGATGTTTATGCATGCCTATTTGAGGATTATGTGGAGGTTCGGAAGAACCACTCACTGAGTCCCAAGTGGACTCACGGTTTGTTTCTTTTTGTTTTGCAGAGCATGATCAGTGAATTGAGGCTTGTCGTCATGGTGCAGCTGGAGGGCAGGCGGTGGTGCCAATCTCGTAGCGGCGTCCTTTAGTCATAGTCTAGTTGTAGTGTTGTCATTTTCCTACACTGACAGTTGTGGTTTTTAAAGCTTGTAATAAACTTTGAACTTGAGAAGTTCCAGTTTGTGGCGATGTTAGCTTTTCTTCTTTGGCTTTAAAAAATATATTTGTGAACTTTGAGAATTTAAGTAAAATTTACATTATGGTTTCGTTTATTCGATGTGTTCTGGTTTTTTCGATGGTCAGTGTAGGTAGCAGGCTACAGGGTAGTATGTAGACCCTGACCGTTCACACGACCCTCAGTTGGGGTGTGACATTCTGGGCCCGATCCAGCAGCGTCCAAAGTGCTAGTCCAGTCCAATATAATATATAGCTTTGTTATCAATCCTAATAACTTTGTTGATGATTAAATATTTAGAGATCATTACATTTATAAATTCTAATTTATATTACTTATAAATAATTTACTACATTTATATCATCATTTAATTTCCATAATAGAATAAACATTGCAAAAACGAAGACCATATTGTCACGGACAAATTGATTTGAGCATCAACCACTACAAAAAAATTAGAATTAGTAACAAGCTATTTTTGCCACAATAGTGATATACAGCGGCAAAATGATGATTCAATGGTAAAAAAGTGTTCGTTAGCCATTTGTCACGTTAGGTCCGTCGGTAAAAGTCATTTTTGGCTTTCGTGACGAGCTTTAGCGGATTTCCACGAATTGCAATTTCTTTAGTTGCAAACGAAAAAGTCAAACTACCTCCACTCTATTGTGGCAAACGGAGCTTGCTGACGTCGGGTATCTTTTATGGCAAAAATTCTGTCACTTATTAATAATTTGTCATTATTTTGCCCTTTTTAGAATCTTTTTGTGAAAAAAATATATGAAATTTGCCGCTAATAACGTGTTACATTTTGTCATTACATATCCAATTTGCTACAAATTTTTTTGACACTACATGTTTGATCCTTTGTCATTAAACGTTAAATTAAATTTGCCACTAACACAATTTCAAATTTGGATTATTGCTACAATTTCAATGATGATTTTGCTACAATATGTGATGATTTTGCCATAACTTTGAGAATTTGTGATGAATAAATTTGTCACAAACACACAAAATTTAATAATTAACCATTCATTAATATAATAATCCACCTGCTAGTTACAAAATCTACAACTTAGCAAGTATACAACCACCTACAAATCCAACCTTTAACAATCCAAAATAAGTTCATCATTAATTTAAATACATCAAAAACAATCCACCAACACAACATACTCCATGGTATCTAATATCCATTAAAAAAAGTTATAGTAGGTACACAAGATAGTCCGTACGCAAAAAAAACAAACAACACTGCCCCAATAAAAAGAAGTTATAGTATGTCCATTAGGTATGTCTCATTTCTTCTTTTTCTCCTGCAAAAAAGAAAGTAAGAATACAAGTCAAAACCATTACATCAAAGAATCGAACTAATTTAGAAATGATGCTCGCAGTTCAATCAAACTAAGAATCAAACTAAGTCCATAAGACACTTAACCTGTTAAAATTACTTCTAGTGTAAGCAGATTGTTCAATAAGAATATAATTGGGATATGAGTTATGAATACTATCTTATTAGTAAGACTTGCTTTTCATAGTATATATCAACTGGCCTGAGATGAATCACCTTATTGTCAACTTATCCAAATCTAAACGTATCCCTGCATGTTACGAATATAAAATATTTCATAGATTGGTAACGAAGTTTAGCTCATTGTTTCATATCCAAATCTAAATGCATCCCTTCTGTTGCTACTTTTGTTTCATATAAAAAGTATCTCATTGTTTTGTATCCAAATCTAAGTGTATTTTGCAATTTCGATAACATCATGGCCGAGTGTTTCTCAGCAACCTCATGAGCCTCATGAGCCAACTGAGTGACGATATGCTCTAATTTGGTGCCAACATCAAGAAGAAGCTGCAACATTAATTTCATCTGAATGGAAGTGAGAAATGTAAAGGATATGTGTAATTCACATTGTTAAAGCTTGTTCTAGCTAGCAAAACTATTTGAATTTGGAAGAGCATAGTCAATAAGATCACATACTTTTTCTTTAATCACATCAGCCATATACACTACTAGAATTATTGTCATCACCGACGGCTGAATCCATGGATGAACTGTTGGTGATAACTATCACGGACGGCAAAGGGCATGGCAAAACGCTGTCACTGATGCGCGTGTCTCAGATAAGTTGTGACGGCTGAGCTATGTCATCACACGTAATCATCAGCGACAGCCGTGTGCGCTGTCGCTGATTTAAAAACATCAGTGACGGCTCTAGGCGCCTGTCATTGATACTATTAGCAATCGTGATATTTGGTGCTGCCCAGGCCATCAGCCATTTACGATAAGCTTTTAGCCACGACTTAGTGACGGTGAACCGTGGGTAAGCCGTGGCTAAATGTGTATCCTATAACTGAAAAAATTGAAAATTTTGTAAATTCTTGTATACAATGATAAATAGACTATAATCTATTTTCAATCATATATTACAATCAGAAAACATCATACACATGCATTTAAAACCAAACATACAAATTTTACATAAATATCATCAATCTAAGCCTCAAACCGGAGGCAAACAATTATCAAAATATCATATATATACAACCAAGTATCGAAATATAAACAAAATATAATAAATCAAAATCTCACGACTGCGGTGGAGGCAGTGGAGTCGACAGCGACTGGGTCGGGAGCGTCGACTGGGTCGAGGAGGACGACGGCTACGACATCATTAGTAGAAGGCCAGAGTGAGATGCAATTTGAGTGAGGAGTATCTGCATGTTCTGGATCGTCTGTCTCAACTCGTCATTCGCCAGCCTCTGGTCCTCCATCGCCAGCCTCTGCTCCTCCATCACCAGCCTCTACTCCTCCATCGCCTGCCTCTGCTCCTCCATTGCATGTCTCTGTTGGTGAGCTCCGACTCCATGGTTGCTATTTGGCTCTGGTCCTGCGCTCGGGATGTCGAGGGCCGCTCACCCGCAGCCGGAGGAGTCGGCCCAAGTGGCCCAAGCACGACGCGTGCATGGCCACTGTCTACAAAGCCATAAACATGGTCGTGCTCCCAGCCACCTGCGGCGTCCACCCAAGCTCTTGCGTCAAACTCCTCCGGTGTGCCTCCACGCTCGATCACAATCCTCGTGTAAGTTTCCTACACATGTTTATATTTTTTATATATATAAACTATAAATAAAAATTTTGTAAATCAAATGGACATATATAAATACTTACCATAATATATGAGGCTCTACTATCAACGTAATCCCCCACTCCTGGGAGGCGAGGGAGATCGAGGGGGAGAGGGGGCGGCGGTCTGGACAGGGGAGAGGGGGAGAGGGGGGCGATGACGCGGTGAGGGTGAGGGAGCAGGCAGCACGGCAAGGGTGAGGTACCAGGCGGCGCGGTGACGATCGGCGATGATGAATCGGTCGGTAGCGGCGGAGAGAGAAGAGAGCGGGGGAAAGAGGAAGGGTCGGGCGCGAACGCAAATAAAAAGTATTTTCACCCACGGCTCGCCAGCCTTCGGGAAACCGTGGATTCGTAATTTATCACCGACGGCTGGCCCTCTCTAAGCCGTCGGTTTAGAGTGTTTTAGTTTGCGTGATGCGTTTGCACCATTAATTAATAAGCGACGATCGCTTCTAGCCGTGGCTAATGACTTATTCATATCACCAACGCCTCTCGCGCCCCTGCTAAGCCGTGGCTAATAACTTATTTTATTTTGCACCCCATGCGCGCCATCAACTATGAGCGACAGCTCTAGGCGGCCGTATGCGAATCGCGGCTAATTCGGTTACATCAGCCATGGCCGCTACAGCCGTCGAAAAGTATTGATATGTGGTATATTCTAGTAGTGATATATGTGGCAACAAGTATTGGAGCATTAGATTAAGCTAAAGAAATGAGAAAACAACACAATGACAAGAACAGATAAAGCTAAAGAAATGAGTACAACTAAGATAAAGTTATAAAATAGAGAAATAATCATTATTGATTTTACCTTGCAGTAGCTTAATAATTGTGAATAGAATAATATTCCCCATATAGCAACTATGAGACCAAGAATTTGTTCAACATGGGTTTTTGCTGCCATAACAACATAATTGGCTAAACTTTAGTCTATTAAAAACAAGTAAAATGAAATATAAATACTGATAACATGTGGACCAAACATAGAACATCTGGACCAAGCAGTGATGGGCGCACGGAGAAGCAACAAGCGCCATCTTCCCTTCGGCTTCCACCACCAACCATCTCTCCACTCGCAACCTCGATGTCTCCCCTGAATCCAGCCTATGGCTTCACAAGGGGGAGGATAAATCGACGACTTGGCCTACAAGACTGCAGGAGGACAATTTGTCGCACAAGGCGGGTTTTTTTTTGTCGCACAGGCGGGCTTTTCGTCGGCTGAGAAAAAAAAGGGGGAGAGTTGTTTTGATCGGCTGAAAAAGGGGAGGGAAGGGGGGAAAAAAGGGAGAGTTATTTTGATTAGCTGAAAAGGAGAGGGAAGGGGAAAAAAGTGGTTTATAAATTGGTCGGCTCCAGCTATGTATATAATTAATTAATTAATTAAGTTTATTTTTATTTAATTTTAATATGATTAAATTTTAATGGTGACAAATTTATAAACCATCACAATACACTATGCCCGTTCCCGACGTCACAATACACTATTCCCGTTCCCGATGCTCTAGACCCGTAACATCATTTACCCATGAGGTCTTATTTCATAAACTTATATTTTTGTTGCCTCTTAACAGTTTTATTTTGCCCCTTAAATTTTAATTCTGCAAATTAAAATTTCAATTTCCTGTAATTAGGTTTTGTTTTAGGGGTTTTTAATTCAGCCTACTGTTTGAGCCCGATTCTGGTGCGTCCATACCGAATTTGATTTTCAGAGGGTGTCCTATGATTCCAGACTATATTTTCTGATTAAAATGATAGGTTACATGACTATCTTCAGTAATCATCACGCACCACAAAGAAAATTTCAAATCTCAGCATCATTAGTGACAATCCACCATGAAATTTCAGCATATTTAGATTTCCAGCATGTTTAATTAATTAGCACGAAAATCACAGCAATAATTATTCCAAAATATTGTCAAACCAGATTACAATCATCACAAACAATAATTAAAAGTCTATCTTATAAACATAATTTAGCATGCATCAAATTTTTACATCAACATCAAGAACATAAATCATGCCATTATGAATCAAATCTTTTCACATAAAATCATAAATTTAGCCTGTTGAGATTCATGATTTTAACATTAAACAAGACTTAACATCATATGAACATAGCAAGATTCATCACCAAGAATCTAAATCTCATTAAACACAATATGCTCTCTTAGGCAATTTCACAAACACTTTGAGGCATCCCATTACCCACCTTGGCCGAGCACCCCTAGGACAATCCTAGGGCTGCCGCACCACAAAGGGGGTCCTCAGGCCTCCTCTTTCATGGCAACACGAGAAAAACAACGAGAAATCACAATTTCAAATGAAAAATCGATAAGATTTCTCAACATCCAAGAAAATGGTTCAAGAACAAAAGAACAAGAAGAGAGAAAGGAAGGAAGAACCCCTCACATGATTAGGAAGAAGAAAAGAGAAGAAATTTCCAACGACGGCCTTCGAAATCTCGCCACACACGATGCGGCGGCGGCGGCCTGGCTCCTAAAGAGGGCGGCGGCTCCAAAAGGGAGAAGAAAGGCTCGGGTCCAAGAGGGAAGAAGGCTCGGCTCCCCTCTACTCAACGGCTTGTGCGGCTCCAAAAGGGAGCCGCCTAGACTTAGGGGGGTTTTTTAATCCCCTCCCAATCTCTCTTTACAATCCTACCCCTTTTGCTAACCCGCATCCGCCTCAAGCCCCAATCCAAACATGCTAACCCCTCAACCCAAACTAACCCCATGCACAACACAAGCATCAATATTACATATGCAACACAAATTTAATTAACAAGTAAAGAAAACACACAATCTATGTTACTACTTACTCAAGCTCTCAAGCTCGCACCAGACCATGAGTCGACTCAGCTCAACCTCGAATCAGCCTGCTAAACTGGCAACACAAAATGAATAACAGGAATTATCCATAATATCTCGGATATTACGGTCTCTAAATCTTATATTTAGAGACCGTAATTGTCTCTAATTGAGAATTTTGTTGTATTGGAGGGAGGGTGTAGGAGATTGGGAAAATAAGGAAAAATGCTAGTTTTGAAATATCAGTGTTTGTCAACTGAAAAAAGAGGCGCGGGAAATTGGGGAAATAAGAAAAGGAGATGGATTAGTGTTGGTAGGCCGAAATAAATGAGGGAATTAAATTAAAATAAGGGTTTTTAAAAGTAGTCGACAAAATTACAGACGGATTTGAATCCATTAGTAAATTTGTCGGTAATACTAACAAAATAAGTCTGTCGATGAAAGTAAAATTTCTTATAGTGTAGTTAATATTTTTTATATTATATTTGTTATTATAAGAAAAATAAAAATTGTTGGGAAAAATATTTATCTTATTATATTTGTTTCTTATATTATTCTTATATATATATATAATAGATACTTGTTTGAAATTTTGAGTATATTTTATTTTTAAAATTATTTTATCATCTATGACACAGTAATTTGCCACAATAAATAGTTCTATATCTATAACAAATATATTGTCGCAAATAATTACCACAGAATATCGTGACAAAGTTATGGCAAAAATGTTATCGCAAACATTTGCCACGGAATATCGTGACAAACTTGTGGTAAAAAATTTGTCGCAAACGCTTGCTAAGGTAGAATATTTTGAAACATAACAAAATTTGTTGTCATAAATTTAAAAAACTATAAATTTTGAATGTTGACTCAATTATTAGTGGCAAACATAATGATAAAATTAGAAAAATTATCGCAAATTATTCAAACTTATACTTTTAACCACAAAAATAATTTTGTCATAAATTTTGTCGCAGATTACACCTTTTGTGGCCAATTATTGCTGGCCACACCAAAATTTTGCCATAAATTCCTATTTTTTTTATAGTGAACAAATCGTTCGTGTGGCTCCCTTTCTTCCCATGCAAGGGATAAGCCTTTTGTCCAGGATCGCTCTGCCGACCGTAGATAGCAGGACATGCATTCACCGTCATAGCAACCTTACGCTCGAGCAATCAAAAAATCATGTTGGTAGAATGGTCTTTGATTGCATTAAGTAAAATAACATTTACAGAACTATGGATGCAACAAAATGGATACCGGATTTGGGATGCAACAAAATAACATGTCACCGACTAAGGCAGTCCACTATCCAGCCAACACTCTCCCACACCGTACTTGAAACCCCTAAACCCCTTGTGCCACTCATGGGGCTCCCAAAAGCACGAGCATCGTGACAAAATCTCGGCCAACCTAGTCATGGTCTGCGCATGGTCGCGGCCCAACAGAATGCATGAATTCTACCATGCCAGTCGCAACGCTGCGTCAATGCTTACGCCCAATGTCCACTGCTCTGCTCTCACTCAGCAGCAGCCGCGACCAGACGTGGCTAGCAAAACTGAGTAATTTTACTCAATTTGCCCAGTCATAGGTTGAAATGGTGTAGGATGCGCACAATGACCCTTGTATAGTCTATTTACTTATAGAAATATCAGTTCATCCAACCAAGCACCGAATGACCTTGAAATGCCACCAAAATAGCACCAAGAGACCCTGAGCGCACAAGGGTTTTTACAAGACCATCCTTACTAACTACAAAAGAAAGTCAAAATAATATGAACATAATATTACATATTTACAAATGCTTAGGGAGCATTCCAACATGATTCATCGTTGCTCGAGTAATTCGAAGAGTCCCTAAGAGGATAAGACAACATTGTCACATTGCAAGTAGTATTGTCAAAAAAAAAGAAAAGGAAAAGCTATGACAATAAGTGATGTTGGTGAAAGAAATAGTGCCCTTGAGCGATGAATAATATGAGGCATCTTTTCATCATATGCTGCATCTATATTTTGTATATATTAGATTGTGATGAACCCTATGAACTCGGGCAATTGATTCTATGCCCATGATGAGATCATGCCAGTGAGACTTGGAATCCAGATGCCCCTGTTCTAAATGTTCCCAATCGTAGGAACACCAATTAGGGGATTGATGATTTTGGATAGACTAGTGCACATGGTACATGCCTTATACGATAAGGGGTAGCTAATCTCATAGTTACCTAAGAGCCGTCATAAATGTACAACTATAGGTGTTCATTAGAGAATGAGTTCACTGAACGGACCTGCACGAGGAACACATAATGGAATCCTTACATGAGTTTCAATAGGATGTTCCTCGGGTGATATTAGGTGCAAGCAGTCCTTGGACATGAGGTTGTCATGGTTACCTTGTGAGTAACAACCCATTGCCTTGGTTTTATTCCTACATGGCCCTTAGTGTCATGTGCCGGATATTACTGGGCATGGGAAAACATTCATGGAGGTAGGTGAGCAACCAACATGGAATCGGTTACTCCTAGTGAGAGGAGATAACGTCCTATGTGTCCCTAAGTGTCGACTCGGGAATCTCTGGCCAGAGTAGACATGAAAATCAAGAAGATGTTTTTAACATTTCATTATTGAGACGACATCTTGGCAGTTGGAATACATATGAATCGGTATTAGGGTTTGACACTTCTTCCATACCCTAGCCGACTTAGGGTCATTGTAACAGAGGGACTTTATTGCATGGTAACTAGTCACCGACGGGCGTTCGATCCCTGTAGATTGAATCTCATACTATTCGGGTAGTCATGACACATTGTTAGACGTCAATCTTGACTTGTGAGTGGAGTTTCTCACGAGCACACTAAAGGGATTTTAGTGATGGCTCGTAAGATTCAAATAGAAGTAGTTCTATTGGATCGGACTCTTCATTATACACAACTCACTGTTGGCTTAGTGTGGGGCCCAATGGGTCACACACAATAGGCTAACCTCGAAACAGATCTTATGAGATAAAGTCCGAATGTAGCACTATATGTCTACTATCATGGACATGCTACAACACGATCACGGATCTCGTTTACGGACATTGTAGGAAAGATCTTTCCTATTGGAACAAATACGTAAGGAAGGAGTTCCTCGATAACCCTAATTTGTAGGACATCCCTAAATTGTAGGGATTGACACATGATAAATCCTAATCAATAATAATTTAATTTATAGAGATAAATTAAAGTTTATAGTTAGTTGGATTTAATTAATTATAAATCCATTAAATATTAATTATTATTTTGGAGGCAAACCCCATAATTTTGAATTCAGGAGAGAGAATTTAAAAGGGGGGTAGGGTCCACCATGGGGGCCACCTACTCACCTTATAAATAGATGGCCTAACCTCCTTTGGGAGGAGTTAAGCAAATTGGTTAGAGATCTTGAAGAGGAGCAAAGGCTTGGATTCTTGAGAAGCTTCTTGAAGACCAAGACTCCAAAGAGCTCCTCTTGATCTCCATGGGTGGCCGGCCATCAAGCTCCTCCTTCCCGGATTTGTGAAGCCGATTTGGAGGTCTCTTCCTTTTGGGTGTGTCATCTCCTTAATCTTTTAGGAGGAGTCCAAGGAGGACAACGAGGTATTCCTTCATCTTCCTCCTCATTTCGTGGTTTTCTCATCCCCTCTTCCTCCCTTTTGGTGCTCGGTTCTTGGTGGAAGGGTCGGCTTCCCCTAGGTGCATTTTGGGGTTGAGTTTCCCTCTCCGTTGAGCCACAATGGATCTTGGTGTTCGCTGTCCCATGGTTGTGAGGCATTTGGTGTGGACCTTCCATGGAGGACGTGCGCCTGGACGCCATAAAACGGGGATAGGGGCAGCCTTACCATCCGCGGTATAAGGTATATCATCTCCTTCTACTCGTGGATTGAATTCCTTAAAGATTGCTATAGTTGATCGCTGCATATGGGATGGTTTGTATTTTTTAAAAATTGCTTTTTCCACTGTGCTTCTTCTTCCATCCCAACAGTGGTATCAGAGCCACCTTTAGCAATTTTTCCGGAATTTTATTACACGTTATTGTTGCGTTTACGAACCGTTCGTGCGCTCCCTAAACGTCAATCTGCTCGGTTTTTGTTTTTGGGGGGTCTTGAGTTGTTCTTTTCGCTCCACGGTTCATGCGATGAATTGGGGTGGTAGCCTACTATCCAAATTTGTCTTGGACAGATTTCGAGCTCAAGAACCCCATGGGTTCAAGGTTGAACAGCCCTGAAAACTAAAATTTTCAGCATGTGTTGTTTGCACCGTTTTGGGTGGAAACGTAACCCGATTAGCGCGTTTTCAGATTCTATTTTTTTTCCTTTCTTTTTCTTAATTGTTAAGATGCATGAAATGATGATTATGGATGAGCCCTATGTGCTGTGACTGTATGTAAAATGTGGTTGTGTTGATTGCTTGTAAATTTGTGAAATTTCAACATTGTAACTTTTAAATAGGGCCTGCGTATCCCTGCCTTTCTCTTGAGTATTCTGATTCTAATCTTCTTCTCACTCTCCTTAAACCTTTCACCAAGGGTTGTTTGGGGTCTTCTTCTTTTAGTTTTGTAAAATTAGAAGTATAGGGATAGATTTGCGACGAGCACGCTTGCTACCCCGTTTTGGTGCGCGCGTGGAGAGGAGGTGTTCGGCACTATGATGATGATGTCTTGAACCCCGGGAAGGCTCTGATGGTACCGGCAACCTTCAAGATGATTTTGGGCAGCGCCTTGGCGAGACGGAGCTCCCTAAAATCCTAGGATGATGGCCTTGGTTCGCCCGGTGGCTCGGGTGGAACCCTTAGAACATCCATAATCATCCTTATTTACTTTATGTTTTTATTTATTGTTTTTGCTTCAATTGTTGATAGCTTCGATAGCATGAAGATACCCTCCAATAATATTGATTCCAAATGGCTATGATATTGAGAATATCGGTCACGCCTTCCATCGTTGTGAGGTACAAGTGTGTCTATTGTCACAACGGGTTTGTTGTGCAAACACAAGACCTTTTTGTGATGATAGACACGTTGTATCTCATATGGCACATATCCTTGTGTCTCTACTACTAGCTTGAATGTGACTTACCTTGTTGAGCAAACTCAAGGGTGGTTGTTTTCTCACTAGGGTAAACGAACAATGGATCCGACTCAACTAGGGCTCCTTGGTTTGTTGTGCAAACACAAGACTAGGGTAACCCTAGAGGTAAAACATGATGGAAGTCGCATAACGATGTGATCGGTAAAGAGTTACCTACCCGTGGACCTATTAGGGTTTGTCGTGTTAACTACGAGACACGAGTAGGAGAAGTGGGGTTCCATCTTCCCCTAAGGAAGTCTACCAACAAGGGCTTCCCGCTTCCCAATAGGAGGGTCATTTGGGAACCGCGAAAATTAGTGGGAGACATGATAAATTAAAAGACCATAATAATCATGCATATAGAATGGTAGCTCATGTTTGTTTTTACTTTTCCCTGTAGCATTTCATTGTCGTCATGTCATTTACACTATCATTACGAAGCATACTTGATGCAAATAAACTCATTGGACCGAACTATGTCGATTTGTTGCGAAATTTGAGCATTGTCCTCACCCAGGAGAGACTTTCCTATATTCTTGATAACAGGCTAGCAGATTCCCCTTACCAAAGGGCTACAGAGGAAGTGAGAACCACTTACATGAAGTGGAAAGATGATAACACTACTGTTATGTGCATAATGCTTGCCTCTATGTCCGATGTGTTGTAGCGACAATATGAAAGATGAATGCAGGGGCTATCCTTTCTCACCTCAAGGAGTTGTATGGTGAAGAGAGCCGGACTGCTAGGTTTGAGCTGTCAAAACAACTCTTCTAGGCCAAGATGGTGGCAAGGACCCTTGTTGAAACCCATGTTCTCAAACTAATTTATTTGATTGAGAGGTTAGAGAAATTGGGTGTAAACAATGAGAAGGGGCTATGTCATGACTTAATACTCGAATGCCTTCGAGGGTCATTTTCACAGTTTATCATTAACTACCACATGAACAAGTTGGACGCCTCTCTTCTATTGGCTTAAGATTTTCAACTTTGGTCTTAACCTTGGTTTTGATGATAACAAACATGGAACTAATATTTCATTGAGAAATACTTTTAGGTTCCATAACGGTTACCGCACGACGTCCTCGACCAAAAATATCGAAGAAATTAGAAAATCGGAAGGACGTTGGTCGACGCACTTGGATTCATCGGGAAGATAGAGTCTAGGTTTAGGGTGTCTAGTTTAAGTTGTAAATCCTCATGATGATGCATAAGAACCCAAAAACCAAACCCAAAACCTAAAATATGTAAACTCGGAAATCGCCCTGAAATTCACTAAGCCTAGGGAGCTCCTTAGAGGGCTATATGACCTAGACATTTTCTTGACACAAAAATGGCGGTAATTGTTCCTTGTGTAAAAACTAGATAATGAGGTATATTTAAGGAATTTGTGGAAGCCTTTAGCCTACCCAAACTTGACCCAGGAGATTAGAGAATTTTGGTTTTTCGAAAATTTGTACTAGACCCCAAAAACTAGATTTTGATTCTTAAGGATTTTGATTTTTTAGATATTTTTATTGAATCCAAATGGGGGATAATCCTTATATAACATTTATGTTTTAAAATTATTAAGTTAATAAATATTATATATGTAGACTTAGCGAACACGAAACCAGAAATGAGCAAACAAGCAAAAAAACGGGCATTCTAGAACGGTCGACCAATTGGTCGATCGAACATTGCCTAGAACGGGCAGAATGCTCAGGTCACTCGGGCGGTCGCTTGCCCAGAATGGACAGAATGACCGAACAAGCGACCGGTGGGCTGTAACGGGCAAAAAATCGCCCGTTGAGAAAAGAGAGCTCTCTCTTATAAATAGGAAGTCATGAGAGCCTTCCTTCATAATCTTGATCACTTCTACTACCTTTGAGACATTCTTTTGATCAATCCTAAGCCCTCATTGAGCCAATCTTGTGAAAACCCTAGCTTGAACATTTCATCTCTTTGATTGAGCCTTACCTTTATTGTTTCATCATCAAAAACATCAAGAGGAAGCTAGGAATCTTGTTGTGGGGCTAAGTACTTTATTGTTTGATTTATTGCTCCATTATGTGTTGTATTTTCTTGTTATTTCATTGTATGTGAGTTTGTGTAAACCTAGAGTGCTAGGTTGATTGAGTTGGTGGTTGCCTTGCTGTTAAGGCTTAAATCCACCATTGTATACTTAGTTTACTAGGATTAGTTGAGTTGTCCCTTAGGTTGAGGTGGGAGAGTGCTCTCGGTAGGAAGGCAGGATACTTCCGGGTGTGGAAGTGCCTTCAGTTTGAGAGCGGAGACTTTTCGGTGTAAAGTCCTCTTTGTAAGGGAAACAATATAATCTAGTAAAACTAAGTTTGGAAATCCTAAGCACCCGGGTGCTTAGGTAGTGGAGTAGGCGTTGGGGCCGAACCAATATAAATACTTATGTTGGCATTATTTTCTTTGTTTATCACATTGCTTATCTTTATTACTCGCTTCCGCATTTAGTCATCAATTATGAATTGCCTAAGTAACTTAAGAAACTATTAAAATTAAATTTAGGCTAATTGATTAGTTAACACACTATTCACCCTCCCCCCTCTAGTGTGGCCATTTCACCAACAGCTTCCTGAGCTCCTCAATACTCCTGAGTCCCACCTTCCGAAGGAAAAGGACAAAGTCCTGTTAGTGGGTAGTGCCCCTAAAGAGGCAAAGAAACGCTCTGTTAAGAACAAAGCGAAAAACAAAGATGTGAAACCCAAAAAGGTTATCAAGAAGAAATAGAAGAAGGCTCCTAAGGGCACCTGTTTCCATTGTAGTAAAGATGGCCACTGGAAGCGCAATTGCAAGGAGTATATTGTGGAAGTAAAGTAGAAGAGGGCTTTTGAAGCCCCCTCCGCAGGTGCATTTGTTATTGAAATAAATCTATCATTACAAAATTCTACTTCATGGGTATTGGATATTGATTGTGGTGCTCACATTTGCAATTCATTGCAGGGGTTGAGAATCAGTAGAATGCTAAACAAAGGCAACTACGACCTTCGGGTAGGCAATTGTGCAAAAGTTGTAGCTTTAGCCGTAGGAACCTATTGTTTGTATCTGTCATCAGGCAAAACCATTGAATTGATCAATTGCTATTATGTTCCAGTTCTAATAAAGAATACTATTTCTGTTACTTTGTTGCTAGAACAAGATTATGAAATGACTTTAAAAGGCAATTGTTGCCACATATATCATTCTGATGAATTATATGGAACTGGGCACATTTCAAATGGTTTGATGGTCTTAGATATAACTGATAATGTTTTTGCATATTAGACAAACGCACAAGAGGAAACGAGATAATCTGAACCTCACCTATCTTTGGCACTTGAGATTGGGTCATATTAATGAGAATCGGATTAACAAGTTGTACAAAGGTAGGTTGTTTGGCCCGTTCGATTTTGAATCGATGCCAACTTATGAATCCTGTCTCAAAGGAAAAATGATAAAGTCCCCCTTCAATGGGCGTAGTGAAAGGGCTACTGAGTTGTTAGAGCTAGTCCACGCAGATGTTTGCGGACCAATGGCAACTCAAGCCAAAAGTGGGTATTCCTTCTTCATCACGTTCACAAATGATAGATTAAGGTATGGATATGTCTACCTGTTGAGACATAAGTCTGATACTTTTGAAAAGTTCAAAGAGTATAAGGCTGAGGTTGAGAAACAAATAGGGAAAAATATTAAAACCCTTCGATCAGATCGAGGTGGTGAGTACTTATCCACTGAGTTTCTATATTATCTAAAAGACAATGGGATTGTCTCCGAATAGACCCCTCCAGGCACACCACAACATAATGGAGTATCTGAAAGGAGGAATCGCACGTTGTTAGACATGATACAGTCAATGCTTTGCTTTACTGATCTCCCGATTTCATTTTGGGGATATGCGCTTGAAACGACTATCTACCAATTAAATAGGGCTCCCACAAAGTCTGTCTCTGGTACACCATATGAGATATGGAGTGGCGAGAAACCAAGTCTGAGGCATCTCAAGATTTGGGGTTGCATGCGTACGTCAAGAAATTAGAGTCAAATAAGCTTTATGCTAAATCAACCAGATGTAGGTTTATGGGGTATCCTAAAGAGAGTTTAGGGTATTATTTCTACTCGTCAACTGATCAAAAGGTGTTTGTCAGTAGGCATGCCACTTTCTTTGAAAAAGAGTTTATCGAGGCAAGTGGGAGCGGGAGAGATGTTGAGCTTGATGAAGTTCAACAACCACAAGCAAAATCACAACCACCCGTGGAAAGTCCACAGGAAGAACCAAACGCAGAAACACTACCTCCCACCACTCTTCGAAGATCGAGGGAGATTGTGTAGACAACCCGAAAGATTATTCCTAACCATTGAGAATGACCAAGAATTCGTTGATCTGCAATCCTATGATCAGGCAATCAAGGATGTTGATTGCAAACAATGGCAGGAAGCAATGAAATCCGAAATGGACTCGATGTTCACTAACTGCAAGTTTGGACTTTGGTTGACTTACCCGGAGGAGTTTCTCATATAGGGTGTAAGTGGAGACCTATAAGGCCAGGCTGGTAGCAAAAGGTTTCACTCAAAGGCAAGGTCTTGACTACGATGAAACTTTTTCTCCTATAGCCATGCTCAAGTCCATTAGGATAATGCTAGCCATTGTTGCATATCATGACTACGAGATCTGGCAGATGAATGTCAAGACTGCATTTCTCAATGGTGAACTTGAGGAAGAGGTCTATATGACCCAGCCGGAAAATTTCGTGTCTTTGGTATGACCAAAGAAGGTATGTAAACTGCAAAGTTCCATTTGTGGACTCAAGCAAGCCTCAAGGAGTTGGAACATCTGTTTTGATGAGATAGTCAAAGAGTTTGGCTTCATCAAAAATATGGACGAACCTTGTGTCTATAAAAAGGTTAGTGGGAGCGTCGTTGTGTTTATTGTGTTGTATGTGGATGGCATAGTGCTCATGGGGAATGATGTTCCTCTGTTCCAGTCAGTGAAAGCATGGTTATCCAAAAACTTCTCCATGAAAGACTTGGGTGAAGCATCCTATGTACTCAGCATTAAGATCTAGAAGGATGCTTGGTTTGTGCCAGTCTCGGTATATTGATACCGTGCTAAAAAGGTTTAGCATGGAAGGCAGTAAAAGAGGTTATTTGCCTATGAGTCGTGGCATCACTCTTTCCAAGAAGATGTCTCCTAAGACACCCGAGGAGAGAAAAAGGATGAGCGAGATCCCTTATGCTTCGGCAGTAGGATCCATCATGTATGCTATGCTCTGTACGCGACCTCATGTCGCTTATGCCATAGGGGTAAGTAGCAGATTTCAGGCAGATCCTGGAGAGGAACATCTTCCAAGAATATTCTTAAGTACTTGAGAAGGACTAAAGATGTTCTCTTGATTTGTGGTGGGTCAAATTTTAAAATGGAGGGCTACATAGATTCTAGCTTCCAATCAGACCCGGATGACAATAAATCCATTTCTGGGTATGTATTTACTCTGAATGGTGGTGCAGTATGCTGGAAAAATTCCAAGCAAGGAACTGTGGCCGACTTGGTAACAGAAGCTGAGTACATCGCTGCAAGCGAAGCCGCAAAGGAAGGAGTGTGGATAAAGAAATTTATCTCTGAGGTGGGTGTTGTTCTTGATGTTGCCAGTCTGGTCCCCGTTTATTGTGATAATGCTGGGGCTGTTGCTCAAGCAAAGGAACCTAGATCCCACCACAAATCAAAACACATCCTAAGGTGGTATCACCTGATTAGAGAGATCATTGAACGTGGTGATATAAATGTCGAACGTGTCGATATGAAAGACAATATAGCATATCCATTCACAAAGCCATTACCAAAGTAGCAGTTCGATCGCCACTTAAGTTGTATGAGTATTAAATACCACAATGATTGGCTACAAGTGCAAGTGGGATATTGAAAGAAATAGTGCCCATGAATCAATCACATGTTGATGTGTAGGGAACTATTTATGATTAATGAATAATATGAGACATCTTTTCATCATATGTTGGATCTATACTTTGTATATATTAGATTGTGATGAACCCCATGAACTCGGGCAACTAATTCTTAGGTCATGATGAGATCATGCCAATGAGACTTGGAATCCATATGCCTATGTTCTAAATTTTCCCAATCGTAGGATCACCAATTAGGGGATTGATGATTCCAGATAGACTAGTGCACTTGGTACATGCCTTATACGATAGGGGTAGCTGATCTCACAGTTACATATGAGCCATCATTAATGTACAACTACAGGTGCTCATTAGGGAATGAGTTCACCGAATGGATATGCACGAGGAACACAGAATGGAATTCTTACATGAGTGTCAATAGGATGTTCCTCGGGTGATATTAGGTGCAAGCAGTGTTGTGTAAAACCCGACACTAGAAGAGGGGGTTAAATAGTGTCCGTCCCCTTTTTTAATTTTCTTCTTACTGAATTTTATCTTTACTTAATGCAATTGTTACTTACTGATTAATGTGATCAAAATTCAATAACAACGATAAAAGCAAGTAAGAAAGCAATGCAAACAAGAATGCTTATAGTGGTTCAGCCAACTGCCTACTCCACTACCTTGGCTCCTCACCAAGGATTTCTAACCACTACTTTATAGAATTTATGTTTCCCTTTGAATACAATGAGGACACCCTTCTCACCACTCGGAGAACACCTCAATCCTATTCACCTAGGCGAAACACAATTCTATAAAGCTATCCCTAAGTGTTTCCTAGCACACCTAGCAGCTATCTCAACTTTGAAAACAAGTTACAATAAAATTCAAAATACATGGAAAGAGCTTCAAGAATAAAAGATTAACCAATGCTTCTTTCCACCACCTTCACGTCTCCAACTTGTAATAAGATTGCTCTTTGATTTGCAACACAGTTGAAGATGCAGAGGATCAACAGCGCCTGGAATTCGTTGTCGAAGGAAGCAGAAACGCGTGCACATAACTCTTTCTTTGAAGGCTTAGAAAACTTCTTTGATTGCTCAATAATGGTTATTAAGAGTTGTAAAGAAGTTAGGTGAGGGGTATTTATAACCCCTCAGCCGAACGGCACGTTCAACGGGTAAAAAAATGACTTTTGAAGCCGTTCGGTCGCTGGCTGGTCGATCGGTCGATCGACCGACGGATCGATTGCCAATGCGATCGTTGGCAGTCTGTGAGAGCTCGGTCGACCGACTGACGAAAAACAATTTCATCCGACATTCGGTCGACCCGTCGGTCGATCGAATGACTGGAGACAAGGTCGCGCTATAGGCTATCTCTAGTTCGGTCGATCGATTGGTCGACCGTTACCATTCTGCCTATTTTTGCCTTCTGTCGGTCGACCGACCGATCGACCAACACAGCCTTATATTTTTTTCTTCGCCAACTTCGATCGAATAACTGGTCGATCGAATGACTACTGCACATTTTTTTCTTCACTCGGTCGACTGACCGGTCGATTGAATAGGCTGCTTCGGCAGAGATTGCCTTGTTCGGTCGATCGAACTCAGGCTGAGGCTGACTTCTCCTTGTATTTTTTTACATGCCTTTTTTTTATGGGTTTAGTTACCAAGTTTCAACTTGGATAACTTTACAACTTTGGCTTGGGATAAACTTAACCTAGGGGTATATTACATGAATTCTACTTGATCTAATCCCGAGCCTTTCTTTAACGATTTCTTCTTCCGTTTCTTTGACAATCTTTTCCTTCGTCTCATTTGAACGGATTTGGCATGCATATTGCAACCTTAACCTGAACTCAAAACTTCACACTTGGATTAAATACATGTTTGTTATCATCAAAATAAAGATCGAGGCTTAAGAGAGACCCTTAAGCCAACAAGCAGTCCTTGGACCTGAGGTTGTCATGGTTACCTTGTGAGTGACAACCCATTGCCTTGATTTTATTCCTACGTGGTCCTTAGCATCATGTGCCGGATATTACTAGGCACAGGGAAACATTCATGGAGGTAGGTGAGCAACCAACATGGAATCGGTTACTCCTAGTGGGAAGAGATAACGTCCTATGTGTCCCTACAAGTGTCGACTCGGGAATCTCTGGCCATAGTAGACATGAAAGTCAAGAAGATATTTTGGGCGTTTCATTATTGAGATGGTATCTTGACGGGTGGATTAGTATATATGAATCGGTATTAGGGTTTGACACTTCTTCCATACCCTAGCCGACTTGGGGACGTTGTAACCGAGGGACTTAGTTGCACTGTAACTAGTCACCGAAGGGCGTTCAATCCTTGTAAATTGAACCTCTCACTATCCGAGTAGTCATGACATGTTGCTAGACGTCAATCTTGACTTGTGAGTGGAGTCTCTCACGACCACACTAAAGGGGTTTTAGTAGTGGCTCGTAAGATTTGAATAGAAATCGTTCTATCAGATGCGACTCTCCGTTATGCACAACTCACTGCTGGCTTAGTGTGGGCCGGGCCCAATGGGTCACATACAACAAACTAACCTCATAACATACCTTATGAGATAAAGTCCGAATGCGACACTATATGTCTACTAGCATGGACATGCTGCAACATAATCACGGATCTCATTTACGGACATGATAGAAAAGATATTTTCTATAGGAACGAATATGTGATGAAGGAGTTCTTCGGAAATCCTAATTTGTAGGGCATCCCTAAATTATAGGGATTGACACATGATAAATCCTAATCAATAAGAATTTGATTTATAGAGATAAATTAAAGTTTATATTTAGTTGAATTTAATTAATTTTGAATTAATTGTAAATCCATTAAATATAAATTATTATTTTGGAGGCAAACCTCGAAATTTTAAATTCCGGGGAGAGAATTTAAAAAGGGGGCCATGTCCACCATGGGAGCCACCTACTCACCTTATAAATAGATGGTCTAACCTCCTTTGATAGGAGTTAAGCAAATTGGTTAGAGATCTTGGAGAGGAACAAAGGTTTGGATTCTTAAGAAGCTTCTTGAAGAAAAAGACTCCAAATAGCTCCTCTTGATCTCCATGGATGGTCGGCCATCAAGCTCCTCCTTCTCGGATTTGTGAAGCCGATTTGGAGGTCTCTTCCTTTTGGGTATGTCATCTCCTTCATCTTCTTGGAGGAGTCCAAGGAGGACAGCGAGATATTCATTTATCTTCCTCCTCGTTCCATGGTTTTCTCGTTTCCTGTTCCTCTCTTTTGGTGCTCGGTTCTTGGTGGAAGGACTGGCTTCCCCTAAGTGCATTTTGGGATTGACTTTCCCTCTCTGTTGAACCACAACGGGTCTTGGTGTTCGTTGTCTCTTGGTTTCGAGGCGTTTGCATGGTGTGGACTTTTCTTGGAGGACGTGCGCTTGGACGTCTTGAAACAAAGATAGGAGCAATCTTACCATCCGCAATACAAGGTATATCATTTTCTTTTACTCGTAGATTGAATTTCTTAAAAATTACTAAAGTTGATCGCTGATTTTGGAATGATTTATATTTTTTTAAAAATTATTTTTTCACTGTACTTCTTCTTCCACATATCACAACAGTTGGGCAATAGCTACGAATTGGTCTACAACATTGCATAATTTTTCAGATTTTGTCATACTATTTCCCCAAGATCACAGATTCGATTTTGCATTACGTTGAGGTTGCAGCAAAGAATCAAGGATTATGTTGGGCGCAATGCTGAAGCGATAGATTGAAGCATGTAGATTGGTTAGAATCATTAAAACGTCAGTAGGACGAGTTGAAAAAGAATGGGATATATTAAAATATATATATATGATATTTTGTGCTAAAAAAAAGGAAGGTTCATTATCCCTTTGGTCCTACCTAGGTCAGCCTACGCGTAACATCATGAGTTAATAAAGCATTAGTTATCATTTTCTTAAATTACTAATAGTCATTAAATAAAAAATTTAATTTGAATTATACAGTTAGATTGAAATATTGAAATATCATATATATATATATATATATATAATATTTTGTGCTAAAAAAAGAGGAAGGTTCGTTATAATTTTCTTAAATTACTAATAGTCATTAAATAAAAAATTTAATTTGAATTATACAGTTACGTCCGCGTAACTCTAATTTGGGTGTTTCGCCGGAACAAGTTACCGCTTGTTCTCCAGAGAGCGCGAGGGAGAGCGCAAAGCTTCCTCGTGCAAGCATAAATCTTTATGGCATCAAAAGGGCGAGTGACCGAGAGAAGTAGAACCGAAGAATCCCCATGGCGACGCCATTAGCGAGGTCGTGCCTCCGATCCAATCTCGCCCGTCGCAGCAGCGGAGCCAGGCCCGGCACCTGGAGGAGCTTCTCTACCGCCAGCGCTGCCCGTTACGACGAATCTCGTACGCCACTTAATGTCCCGATCCTCTCCATCTTCTCCTTTTCTCGGGCTCTAAATTTCCATTGATTCAAAACTTGTTCTTGTTTATTTTCCCAGATGAAGCAGAGAAATGGGAGAAGATCACTATCGCTGGAATCATCACATGCGTCCTGCTCTCCATCTATAATCTCAGGAAGGGCCATCACGAGTATCCCGAACCTCCGGTAATTGATTTTGTCTTCTTTTCCTTATTCAAACTGGGAACTCGTTTATTTGTTTTGGTGGTGATTATTGATGAAAAGGAAATTTGATCTTTTTGCAGCCATGCCCATATCTCCATATTAAGAATAAGGAATTCCCCTGGGGTGAGTTCCACTTTTCCTACAGAATTGTTTCTTTATTTTTATTACTTTAGGTAATCGTTTGTGCTCTTTATTATTACTGTTTCCAGGTCCAGAGCCCCTTTTTGAGCACATAAAGAAGAAGAAACAGCTCTCCAAGCATTAGCACCCTTAGTTTCGATGTTTCTGTCTTCAAGAACTTAACTACCATGACACTGTTAGCAGCTCCTTTGTTAAATAAAATTTACTGTATCTACTATTACCTCTCTTTTGGATCAACTGGGTGTACACCAACTTTAATTTGTTCCAGTGAACACAGAAACTGATGATAAATAAATTTCTAGTGGAAATTGTATTGTTCGACTAAGAAAGAGCAGCATATTTTTCTCCTATATTCATGTAGATGTTCAGAGAGAAATGTGGCTGACTAATAAAGATATATATATATATATATACACTAGCTGTCAAATAACAACTCTAAAGACAGTAGCAAGAGGAGTCCAATTAATCCTATAAAAATAGATGAATATATTATATTGAAGTCTTTTTATTCTAAATATTGGTTATATAAACCAAAATTAAACTGAATTTCATTTCCATCCAAACGGTTCAATTTGGGGCTTACTTGTTACTCTCATATTGTCACATAACAAAGTGAATATCGTTTCCTTTAAAGTAACTTCTTTTCTCAACATGAGTTAATTATTAAATATATTTTAACTTTTAGAAAAAAAAAATTCAAATTTATTCAAATATTTTATTTGTATTAATAAGGTACTTCAATTTTAAATTTGTTTCAATTATATTTCATCGCAAGGAGATTTCAATTTTATTGTTTTGATGTTGATGTGACATTACTGACGTCGATCAGAAGTGTCATGCCAGTATCCCTAAATGAATATTACTCCTGCATGAGGATCGGAGTAATGTGGTCCAGTTCGGTGTCTCTCCCGATCAGGTTCAACGCTGGGGGACATGCAAAGACACTCCGACGCTTAAGTTAGTGAGACTCCAAGGTGGAGATAACAAAATATGGAACTTAAGTTGCCTTAGGTGTGCTGTGTTTGTATTTATTGCAGGTGAAGGTGATGAGGTCGCCCTGTAATCTCGTGGGGATATTACTCAAAATGGTTCGAGACTGATCGTAGAGATGGCAAGCGCGTGTAATGGCGTATCCCTGGTGATAAGGAGGGACGTGGATGTCCATGTATGGCCATGTGGGGCCTCCTGGGTGGAATCGTTTGGTCCGGCTTGAATCCAGTTCAGAAGTATAGTTGGGTGGAGCCCTCGGATGAAACTGTTTGGTTTGGCTTAAGGTTGGTCATGGGGCACTACTGGGTTTAATCCGACTGGTCCTAATAGTTCTAGTCTAGTACATAACCCTCGAGCTCAGTCGGAGTGCGGAGGACCGCGTGTCGAGCTCTGAAGTAGAGTCAGCTTTCCTATCTCTGGTGCCTTTGTGGCTCGGGGAACCTCCAGAAATACTTACCATGTTGTGTTCAGCCATTGTAAAGGCTAAGTTGTATCGAGTGTCCAATGAGGTCAAGCTGCGAGGGTCGAATTGGAGAGGTTGGGCGTGGAGGTTGGATTGGAGCGAGTGGCTATGGAAGTCGAGCTGGAGAAGGTGGCTGAGGAAACCGAATTGAAGTGAGCGGCTGTAAGAGCTGAGCTAGA
The DNA here is from genome assembly GCA_034359265.1 of Canna indica. Taxonomy (NCBI): domain Eukaryota; kingdom Viridiplantae; phylum Streptophyta; class Magnoliopsida; order Zingiberales; family Cannaceae; genus Canna; species Canna indica. Next base: position 46,041,700 of record CP136893.1, read on the forward strand.
AAAGGTGGCCGTGGGGACCGAATTGAAGCGAGCGGCCATAAGAGCCAAGTTGGAAATGGTGGTCGTACGGATCGAACTGAAGTGAGCAGCTGTAAGTACCGAGCTAGAAAATGTGGCCGTAGGGGCTGAACTGAAGCGAGTGGCCGTAAGAGCCGAGCTGGAAAAGGTGGTCGTACAGGCCGAACTAAAGCGAGCAACTGTAAGAGCCAATCTAGAAAAGGTGACCATGGGGGCCGAACTAAAGCGAGCGATTGTAAGCGTTGAGTTGGAAAAGGTCGCTGTGGAGGCCAAGTTGAAGTGGGTGATTGTGGATATCGTGTCAGAGTGGGCGGTTGCAGAGACCGAGCTGAAGCAAGTGACCCTGAAGGTCGTTCAAAGGCAAGTGACCATGGAGGCTGAACTAGGGCCAGCAGCCGTGAAGGTCGAGTGGTTGTGCGTTGTCTTTGATTGGCATGTAGCAACTTTTGCTTTGCCTCGAAGTAAGTAAAATCAGTATATTTTTGTCGTGTTGTTCTTGTTGTTGGCCTAAGAGTTTCAACCTTGGTCTTAATCTCGGTTTTGATGATAACAAATATGGAACTAATATTTCATTAAGAAATTTTTTCAGGTTCCATATTGGTTAGTGCTCGATGTGCTCGATCGGAAATATCGAAGAAATTAGATAATCAGAAGGACATTGATCGGCGCATTTGGGTTCGTCGTGGAAATCTCTCGAAGTTCGACATGTGCACCAAAGACGTCTTGGACGAGTCTAAAGAACACATGAAAAGCTCTCCAAGTTGACGCACGTTGAAGGCCGAAACCCGAAAACGAAGCGCGCAAGAAGAAGGCTGAAAAAATCAAGTTCAGCCTAGGTTCGGTCGATCGGTCGGTCGAACCGAATGTAGAGAAGATTTGGCAGTAGCCAATTCGATCGACCGGGTGGTCGATCGGACGAAGCAGAGAATTGGCAGTAGTCAATTTGGTCGACCATCCGATCCACCGAATGGTGCCAAAAATTGGCAGTACCCAATTTGGTCGATCGGTTGGTCGACCGAAGTGTGCCAGAAAGTAGCAGTTTGCTTTTGGTTGATCAACCGGTCCACCACCGATCGATCGGCCATCGATCGGACGGTGAAAACGGCTAGTTTTCCGCCCGTTGAGCCGCCTATTTCATGCCTTCTCTTCATGGCTTATAAATAGGAAGTCATGAGAGTCTTCCTTCACACTTTTGATCACTCCTAACCTCCTTGAGCCATCTCTTGATCAATTCTAAGCCTTCATTGAGCAAATCTGATGAAAACCCTAGCTTGAACCTTTCATCTCCTTGATTAAGTCTTTACTTCATTGCTTCATCATCAAAGGCATCAAGAGGGAGCTAGGAATCTTGTTGTGGAGCTAAGTAACTTATTGTTTGATTTATTGCTCCATTTTGTGTTGTATTTTCTTATTATTTCATTGTATTTGAGCTTGTGAAGACCTAGATTATTAGGTCTTAAAATTGGGTGGTTACCTTTATGTCCGAGGCTTAATTCCACCGGTGTAAATTTAGTTTACTAGGATTAGTTGAGTTGTCCCTTAGGTTGAGGTGGAAGAGTGCTCTTGGTAAGAAGGCGAAGACTTCCAGGTGTGGAAGTGCCTTAGGTTGAGAGCGAGACTCTTCGGATCAAAGTCCTCTTTGTATGGGAAACGATATAATCTAGTAAAGCTAAGTTTGGAAATCCTAAGCGGGTGCTTAGGTAGTGGAGTAGGCATTGGGGCCGAACCACTATAAACACTTGTGTTAGCATTATTTTCTTTGTATATCGCATTGCTTATCTTTATTACTCGCTTCCGCATTTAGTCGTCAATTGTGAATTATCTAAATAACAAAAGAAATGATTAAAACCGAATTTAGGCATATCGATTAGTTAACACGCTATTCACCCCCCCTCTAGTGTGGCTATTTCAACCAACAATTTGTATCAAAGCATGTGGTAGTTTGAGATTTCACCATCTCTTCTACAATTTGTCTCGATCTTAAAATGACACTAGAGTCGGTAGTGTCTTCACCTCCTAGGTTCGATGAATCGAACTTTGGTCTTTGGAAGTCTAGGATGTACACCTACTTAAAGACTAGAGTTTTTTATGTTTATAACATGATAAAATTAGAATACATTGAACCTACAGTTGACATGCATGACTGGATTGAACTTGACAAGAAAATGTTTCAATCTAATGGAGATGCTATGTATTCCATATTTTGTACCTTACCTAATAGCATCCTTGAAAAAGTCATGCAGTGTACTTCCACTTTTGATATTTGGGCAACTTTAAATGTGCTATATGATTATGCCAAGACCGAAGAGATTGACACTTCTAATGAAGGTGGTGATGACAATGGTCATCCCCCTAGTACTAATCTTGGTTTCGATGTCCAAAGTACTTCTAGCCAAAGAAGCACAAGCAAGAATCGGAAACGAAAACTTAGGTGCTTCATTTGCCAAGAGACGAGACACAAGAAGATGAATTGTCCTCTCTTGAAGAAGAAATCCATAAAGAAGTGTGCTTCTCCATCCATATCTCAATCAAGTGAAGCCTCTTCTAGACATGACGATGAAGCTACATCGAACTTTTGCCTCATGGGTTTTCGGAATGATGTATATTTACCATCTTCTAGTCATGATCAAAATAGTGATTCTAGTAGCTCAAAGTCCCTTGACATGTCTTATGAATAACTACCAGAAGAATGCAAAAAGATGTATGCCTTGCTTATTAAAAAGAACAAGGAAAATAGAAAACTAAAGAAAGAAAATTTAAGGCTTAGTTCTCATGTGCATGAACTAGAAAATGAAAAATTGAATACAAGTACACTTGTTTCTTGCCATGATGATTTTAAGCTTGAAATTGAGAATTTAAAAAGTGAGGTAAAAGACCTGAAACATAAAAATGAGGATTTGAAAGCTAGATTGAAGTTTAGGAATGATGACTTGAAAAATGATTTCAAAATTGAGAATGAAAAATTAAAAATTAAAAATAACATGTTGAAACTCAATTGCATGTTATTCACAAATCCATGAGTGATTGGAAAAATGAGGTTGTATTCTTAATAGGAAAATCAATGATTTATCAAATGTGTCTTCCTTTAAGAACTCTAAAAATAAAAATGCTTATGTAAAGAATGTTAATGTTCATCATCATTCTCATGTCAAGCATTCTTCCTCTAAACCTCATGTCCAAAAGAAAAAGTTTCATGGAAATTATTTTTGATGTAGTATATATGGCCATGCTATTCATGATTGTGCATTTAAAAGAAATCCAAGTGTTGCTAAGACACTTTGGATTCCTAGGCCAACTCACCCCCAAGGACCCAAAGCCATTTGGGTACTGAAGGTTTCTTGTTCTCTTGTAGGGGGAGCTACCACACATGGTTGAAGGAAAGAGATGTGTTGAAATTGACCATGGACTTGAATGATGAATCCTCCCATGGTTGCAACTTCAAGCTACCTTGATGCCTTAGGTAAAGTTGGCATCAAAACTATTCCGGTATCATCTTCTAACTTGCATTGTTTTACCTTAGTTGAAGATTATGATACTATGCTTAATTCTAGTTGATCTTCGTGCTCTTGATTTATTTTATTTAATGATTTTTTATTTTTGATTTCCGATCTCTTAGGAGACCTATGTGGCCTATAACGGGCCTAAGCGACCTTGTGGTTCTAAATCGTAGGCTAATTATGGTCTTTCGGTTTTCAACCAATAGGAAGGGTTGAAGATCAAGTTTTCATATTTATTACTCTTGTGGTCTCCTAAAATTCGTTTTGATATCACTTGATTTCATTTAAAACGGATTTCAAACTATCTAGCAAAGATGTATTTTGAAAATGATATTTGAATCTCTCTTTGCTATTTGGTTTGGTTAGCTTGCTAATAGCCTTAATTTCATTATCTACTAATGGAGTCTACTTGCAAGTTAAAAATGTGATGGAAGGCTAGTAAATTGAATTTGGAAAGAAAATGAAAAGTTTGGGAAAATTTCCAAGAATGAGGTATGAGTTCGTTTTTGCAAAAATCTTAATATAATACTTGAATATTCATGTTTTAATGATGTCTCTATATACTCATGATTGATTTTGCATAATAAATGTTTGAATTTTCACGAGTAGGAAAAATCATGATAACTAGGCAATTTCATGATATTGATATTGAATGAAATTGGACTAGGTTGAAATTTCTTATTAGAGACCTCATTTTGAGTAAACACCCAGTAAGTATGTTTAGATACACACATGATATGGTTCTAGGTGTTTAAACTAAAAAATTCATGTGTAGATGAACAATGTGATAATTAGATCACTTTAGGGGACTTAAACTTGGAAAAGTTTGACCCAAGTCAACAAATCGACTTGGACACTTCATTTTAAGTCTAAACTTTATAAACATGTTTATGAATAGGTATGACATGTTTCCATGTACATAAAATGAAAAATTCATATGGATATGGATAAAATGACATAGAGGCCATTTCATGATAATCTCTTTTGAACCAAGTTGACCCAAGTCAACAAATTGACTTAGAGGTCTCATTTTCTATCCATATTTGAGGAATATGTTTAGGTGTCCATAAGTTTAAATTTGAAAAACCATGAGTAAATGACAAGATTAACACTTAGCAAATTTCATGATAACTAGTTTAGTTTTGAATGAAACCATGCTAGGTTGATATCTTAACTTAAGGACATAATTTTCATTCCAAACTAGACATACACTTTTTACATGACCATTATGTGGTGTTATAAAAGTTTGAATGAAAACTGAGCAGTTTTTGAAAATAACTAAAAATTACGGAAATGTCATTAAAAATTGAGCATTTTCAGTTATTTCTAGAAAAATGTAGAAAAATTATTTTTAACTGATTCTTGAAACTACATCTTTATTGAAAAATTTAGTTTCTTCAGTAAAAATTTCAGAAATTTTCATCAAGAATCGAATTTATTATGGAATTTTGAAGTTGGATTTCAAAAATGCAAAGTATCACCTTCTTCAAATATCAATTTTTTCGATATTTTGATTTCTCGCCAAAAACTTTCAATGAAACCTTGTGTATACTATTTTGATTTCATTTCTAATATCGTTATCACTATTCTTTGAGTAAAATCATTCCTAAAAATGATTTTGATAACTTGAGCGATATCTTGAAAAAATGAGCTTTTGGTTGAAATCGAGATCGAATGAAAAATGAACTTAGACAATTCATTTTGAGCTCAAAATTGACACACGCATCTTAGATGATCATTCAGCGATGTCTAAAAAGTTTGAAGCAAAATTGGCAAACTTTGAAAAAGTACTTGAAATTTATGAAAATGCCCCTGGACTTTCAGGAATTTTATGAATTTATAGAAAACTGATTTTTTACTGATTCTTGAACCTGTAGATTTATTGAAAAATCTAGTTTGTCCAGTTAAAGTTAGAAAAATGTCCGTCAAGAATATAATTTTATATGAATTTAAAAGTTTGATTTTTGAAAACTTAAAGTATACTTTGACCTAAATCAACATAGTGACTTAGAAACCTCATTTTCAGCCCAAACTTGATTCATATACTTAGATTCACTCATGTTAAATATCTAGATGCCTAAGTTAGAGAAAATATGAGTAGATAGCAAATTTGATACTTAGCCATTTTCATATTTTCATGCCTATTTCGGATGAAACCATGCTAGGTTCATATTTTGATTAAATGACATTAGTTTCACTTCAAACTTGATATATATGCTTTGAATGCTCATATCTTGGTATTTTGAAAGTTTGAATGAAATCTAGAAATGTCATAAAATATTCACTTATTTACAAAAATTAATGCCATTAAAGTACCATTGTTCCCAAGTGCTCCTTTCTCGATACTTTAGATTTTCGTCAAATTTTTTGAAAGAGACGTCAAGTATGATATTGTAATTCTATCATTGGTATAGTTCTCATTATTATTTAAGAAAAACTCATTTCTAAAATGATTGTTGAAACTTTGACCGATACGTGTAATATCAATACTTGAATTAGTACAAGATTTTCAGTTTTAGATTATATTGATCATTTTATGATATCATGTATTGATTAGTCTCACTTGTATGTATGTTTTCATCCCTTGAGTTGAGATTTTCATGCTTCATGAAAACTAATTTTAGAGTCTCATCTTTGACTATACGTTGACTTTTCTTGCCCTTTTTGAGTGATGTCAAAAGAGGGAGAAAAATATAGGTAAAGGAAAGAAAATATAGAAAAACCATGCATATAGATAGGGGGAGTTCTATTACATAGATATGCATGTTGATAGGGGGAGGAGAAATCACATATTTGATATCCTCTATGCTTAATTGTAGATATTTTCTTAAGGATGTTTATCATCATCAAAAAGGCGGCGATTGTTGGCCTAAGGTTTTCTACCTTGGTCTTAATTTCGGTTTTGATGATAACAAACATGGAACAAATGTTTCATTGAGAAATATTTTCAGGTTCCATATTGGTTAGTGCTCGATGTCCTCAATCGAAAATATCGAAGAAATCAAAAAATCGGAAGGACATTGATCGGCACATTCGGGTTCGTCGTGGAAATCTCTCGAAGTTCGATGTGTGCACCAAAGATGTCTTGGACGAGTCTAAAGAACACATGAAAAGCTCTCCAAGTTGACGCATGTTGAAGGCCGAAACTCGAAAATGAAGCACGCAAGAAGAAGGCTAAAAAAATCAAGTTCAGCCTAGGTTCGGTCAACCGAAGCAGAGAATTGGCAGTAGCCAATTCGGTCGACTGGTCAGTCGACCGAAGTGTGCCAGAAATGGCAATTTGCTTTTGGTCGATCGGCCATCGACCGGATGGCGAAAACGGCTAGTTTTTCGCCCATTGATCTGCCTATTTCATGTCTTCTCTTCATTGCTTATAAATAGGAAGCCATGAGAGCCTTCCTTTACACTTTTGATCACTCCTAACCTCCTTGAGCCATCTCTTGATCAATTGTAAGCCTTCATTGAGCAAATCTTATGAAAACCCTAGCTTGAACCTTTCATCTCCTTGATTAAGCCTTTACTTCATTGCTTCATCATCAAAGGCATCAAGAGAAGCTAGGAATCTTGTTGTGGAGATAAGTAATTTATTATTTGATTTATTGCTTCATTTTGTGTTGTATTTTCTTGTTATTTCATTGTATTTGAGCTTGTGAAGACCTAGGTTGTTAGGTCTTGAAATTGGGTGGTTGCCTTTGTGTTCGAGGCTTAATTCCACCTGTGTAAACTTAGTTTACTAGGATTAGTTGAGTTGTCCCTTAGGTTGAGGTGGAAGAGTGCTCTCGGTGAGAAGGCGAGGACTTTCGGGTGTGGAAGTGCCTTAGGTTGAGAGCGAGACTCTTCAAGTCAAAGTCCTCTTTGTAAGGGAAACGATATAATCTTGTAAAGCTAAGTTTGAAAATCCTAAGCGGGGTGCTTAGGTAGTGGAGTAGGCATTGGGGCCGAACCACTATAAATACTTGTGTTAGCATTATTTTCTTTGTATATCGCATTGCTTATCTTTATTACTTGCTTCCGCATTTAGTCGTCAATTGTGAATTGTCTAAATAACCAAAGAAACGATTAAAACTGAATTTAGGCATATCAATTAGTTAACACACTATTCATCCCCTTCTAGTGTGGCCATTTCAACCAACACTTGTGTCCTCTCGGCTCCTGTGCTTGACATGTAGATTTAATAATGAAGATCTTCTCATCTTGCGTGGCAGTTGCTGACTGGCGTTTGCCTCCTCGTTTTTGGGGAGGCATCATTGCAAAAAAAGCGATCGCTCGTGGCTTGGGGATTTCTAGAGAACCATCGATCGGTGAGCTGGTCAATTGGGATATAATCACATTTTCGTTGCTATCCATCGGATAGAGGGGTTGTCATTCTTCAGCCTATAGGGTGACTTTTTCCCTCCTTGTTTCAAGTATTTCTCGGATTCTTTCGCATTCATCCTTAGCAGGTTTTTGTCGATGCTCTCTTGGTTAGTTTCTTATATCCTCCATCGTTGACCCCCTTTGGTAAGTCTTCTTGGTGTTTTGCTTTTATTTTTGTATCGTTGATTTTGGCTTTAGGTTTGGCTTCTTTACAATCTATTTAGTAGTACTGTGACTATCAGGTACTCTTCCATAGTTTTTCGAGATGAATTATTCAAAATCTTTCTATCGTGCAGGTGAGATGTCTTTATTGTTGAAGGTGTCAGGCATGCGCGCTCGTGTGGGGAAATGCGGGAGAACGCTTCAAGCGGGAAGGAGAAAAATCTGTTAGTGAATAGCTTACTAAAGCTTATGAGGGTTTGACAGTCTCGGAATCCAAGAGTCTCTAGGGCTACGACGGAGGTGACTGGATCATCGACCTCTTCGGATCCTACGATCTTTTTGGGCTCACCAACGAGGTGCCAAAAGAGAGCTAGGTGTTCCGAGGAAAACCCGCATCCTCAGGCGGCTACTCACTCGTGGGGGGATGAGTCTTGGACTGGACTAAGATTATTGGGCCCGGTCAAATTAGACTTAGTAGCGCCCTACCACTCGTTTCGGGCCGAACCAAGTGACTCCATCCAGCCCCCCCCCCCCAACCACACCCCTGAATCAGACCAAGCGGCTCTACCATGGGACCCCACCTAGTTATACAAGGATAAACACATCCTACCTTATCAAGAGAGATACGTCATTACGAGCCCGCCATCTCCGGGATCAACCTCGATCCATTCTGGGCAATGCCACCATGAGATTTACGGGCAGTGTCATCACCACCACTTGCAATAAATATAGACACAGCACGCCTCAGGTAACCTAAATCAAATTTCCATTACCTCCACCTTGGAGTCCGATTAACTTGAGCCTTGAGTGTCAGAGTGTATTTTGCATGTCCCCTCCTATGGGCGTCGAAGCAGACAAGGAGATACACCGAACCAGACCAGAAGGTCCCAACTCTCAGGTAGGAATATTTGGCGCCCATCGTGGGGCTGAGTAAAGCTTACCTCCCCCACAATGGTTGGAACCCGAAGCCAAGCGACCGCCGCCACACGCCAACGGCAACGACCCGACGACGACGATTGACCGCAACTCGATAATGCTGAAACAATAAGGAACAGCGCTTTGGTACTGGCCAATCCTCCCCCTGAAGACCCCCAATGACGAATAGATGATTTGGAGTCTAAAAATCAGTGGTTAACAGCCTAGATCGAGATGCTAATGCTATCTCAAGGACAACCCCCTAGCTCAACACAAGCGTCGCCACTCAGAACATGGAGAAATCAACCACTCCAATAAGAAGCAACCGATTCTTGTCCTCCATGGAGAAATCTCCAACACTTGCCACCCGGGAAGAGATGATGATCCCAAAGCCAGAAAGGCCGAGACAACCCCGCCTTTCGACGCAGGACCATTCGTTGAGCACATCATGACAACCTGCCTCTCGCCGAGGAGCGAGTTACCTACCACCCTCACACCCTATAACGGTACAAGCGACCCCGCGCTACACCTGACGGTGTTTTGGACCACGATACTCTATCATGGAGCAACTGATCCGACACTCTGCAGAGCTTTCCCAACCTTCCTGGGAAACTGCCTTGCTATGGTTTGCTCTTCTTCCACCAAAATCCATCCATTCCTTCGAAGACCTCTCTTGCGTCTTCCTCAACCGTTTCACCACGTCACGGGTATATCACAAGATGACGGCTGCCCTCCGCTATGTCAAAGAAGGGCAGCATAAGCCCTTGAGAGAATATTTGAATAGGTTTTAGGCCGTAGCGACCGAAATTCCCAATTTCGACCCATAAATCGAGATCTTCTACACCCAACACGAGTTAAAACCCGAGCTATTCGCCGACCAGATCACCCTTACCAAGCCCAGAGACATGACCGAGTTTCAAGAGAAGGCCGTCAACTTCATAAAGATGGAAGAACTCCGACAAGCCAAAAAGACTGACTGGCAAAATATCACTATCGAAGACACGAAATCCAGAAAAGAAGGCAGAAGAGGCAAAGGCCTCTACCTCCCCGAGCAGAACAACAACCTAGCACCGAGTTCCTCACCTCGTCTGAGTACCCAATTTGAAAGATACACACCCCTTAACACCTCAAGGGAAATTATCCTACAAAAAGTATATTATCTTCAACTGCTCAGGCTCCCTGGCCATCCCGAAAATATAAGATCTTCATTCAAAGACGACAAGAGAAAATTGTGTGAGTTCCATCAAACCAATGAACACCAATAAAGAATGTGTAGTCCTCCGTGATCAGATTGAGCGATTAATCAAAGAAGGTTGCCTCGACCACTACATTCGACGTGGTCGGAGTCATAGCCAAAGCCGGCAAAGTCTCTAGCAACACTAGTGTTCCAGTAATACACCACCGCTTGGTGACACAAACAACCACCACCACTCCGAAAGTGAGCAATCCTACCCCGATGTCGAGGGAGTCATTGACTACATAACCAGAGAATTTGTCAGAGAGCGCAACTCTGAAACACATCCGTCCCGGACCGTCAAGATCATCAATGAAGTAGCTCGGCCACAAAGGCCACGCATACTCACCCTGGTAATATTCTTCTATGACTATGATTTTATAGGGGTTGATAGGAATTTACATGATCATGTCGTCATTTCTGTGTTTGCTGCTAGCATCCTTGTTAGGAAAGTTTTGGTGGACCAAGAAAGTTCTACCGATGTCCTCTTCTACCCTACACTCGAGAAAATGGGCATCAACGAATCATTGCTACATCCATACCATGGAGAGCTTGTTAGTTTCTCAAGAGACCACGTAAACGTCAAGGGCTACTTACGAATATCCACAACATTCAGCTCTACACCGAGAAGAAAAATGATAGATGTACAATTTATTGTCGTCTAGTGTGTAAGTCCTATCGCATGATCTTGGGCCGACTCTTCACGATCCTTGAACAACTTAGGAGCCGTCGTATCGACCCCCCACCTCGCCAACAAATTTCCCATCTTGGAGACAGAAGTGGGAGTGATCCATGCAGACCAGACGCAAACTCGCGCGTGCTATAATGAAATCCTAAAGCTCAAGGCAGCCGAGCTCTAGACAAGGATATCAGACTTGGATGCCAGGGGAGACGTCCAAGAGTGGCCCCAGCCCGCTGATGACTTGGAGTCTATGCAGAACGGGACAACTCCCGAATAGGTAACCTACATGGGAGCACACCTCCCCAATGAGCTCAAATCCCGACTTAACGCCTTGCTCAAAAGCAACGTTGACCTCTTCGCATGGATGCCTGCCGACATGCCACGAATAGGCCCCTAGGTCATCTGTTATCGGCTGGCCATCGGCCCTCGTGTCAAGCCTGTGGCCAAGAAGAAGAGAAAGCTCGGAATCGAGCGATAGCGGATATCCCTTAAAGAGACCATGAAGCTGCTAAAAGCAAAATTCATCAAGGAGATGGTTTCACGACATGGCTCGCGAATGCTGTGATGGTAAAAAAGCACTAAGGAAAATGACGAATGTCTGTCGACTTCACTGACCTCAACAAAGCTTGCCCAAAAGATTCCTGCCCATTGCTCAACATTGACAAATTTGTCGGCAGCTCCGCAGGATATCAGTACTTCGGACTACAATCAGATCCAGATGCACCCTGACGATGAAGAAAAAATGGCCTTCATCACCTAGCATGCAAACTTTTGCTATAGGGTAATTCCCTTCTTACTTAAAAATGCAGGAGCAACATATCAGTGATTGATGAACAAGGTCTTCGAAAAGCAAATCGGATGCAACATGGAGGTGTACGTCGATGACATGGTAGCTAAAATGTCTTTCATTGGCGATCATTGTACCAATCTAATCGAGATCTTCAGCCAGCTCAGACATTACAACATGAGATTAAATCTAGAAAAGTGCACCTTCGAAGTGAAGGGTGGCAAATTCCACGGCTTCATGCTGACTCACCAGGGATAGAAGCCAATCCAGAGAAATGTTGGGCTATCCAAGAGATGCAGAGTCCACGTAACATAAAGGAGGTGCAACAACTCACAAGAAGGATGGCGGCTCTCTCCAGATTCCTCTCTAGGTCAGCCGACCAAGTTGCTCCCTTGTTCAAAATATTGCGGAAAAAGAAGAACTTCCATTGGGATGAAAAATATGGATAAGCCTTCGAAGATTTAAAAATATGGATAAGCCCACTGGTTTTGGATAAACCATGACAAGGAGAAACTTTGTTTCTTTACCTCACAGCCACAAAGAACGCCCTCAGCTCAGTCGTGATCCGAGAGAAGGAGAAAGATCAAAAACTAATATACTTCGTCAACAAAGTCCTCCAAGGACCAGAGGTTAGTACTAGAGGCTTGAAAAGCTCGCATTCGCCCTAGTCGTCTCGGCCCGGAGACTAAGGTCATATTTCTAGAGCCACCACATTCAGGTTGGCACCGAACAACCAATCAGACATGTACTGGCTAAACCTGAACTCCTATTTAATAGGGAGTTTAATTAATCATATTAGTTCATCTCCCTATTAAGTGGGAGTCAAAAACTAACCTCCCTATTAAATAGGGAGGCTAGGCGCATGGGAGACCAAGCATGGTCCCCTCCCCCCCCTTTGAATCCGTAATTTTATTCAAAATAAAATTTGAGTTTCCCTCTTCTTTTTAGCCAACCCACCTTGACCCATGGGTCTGGTCTAGTCAACACTTTGACCTTCACTAGGGGTCGGGTTGAATTCATCACGTGCTGAACCCTACAAGTTAGGGTTACAAGAAACCCCTTCATCAAGTTCCTATAGTTTGTTCGAATAGGAAACACCTTTCCTATTTTGTCTGTAAACGAGATCTGTGATCGTGTTCCAACATGTCCATGCTAGTAGACATCTAGTGCCACATTCGAGCTCTATCACATAAAGTCCATTACGAGGGTAGCCTATTCTGTGTGACCCATTGGGCCCCACACTAAGCCAGTAGTGAGTTGTGCATAACGGAGAGTCAGATTCGATAGAACACCTTCTATTTGAATTCCACGAGCCTACACTATACCCCTTTAGTGTGGTCGCGTGAGACTCCACTGAGAAGTCATGATTGACGTCTAGCAACATGTCATGACTACTCGGATATTGTGAGGTTCAATTTGCTAGGATCGAATGCCCTTCGGTGATTAGTTACCGTGCAACTAAATCTTTCGGTTACAATGCCCCGAACTCGGCTAGGGTACAAAAGATGTGTCAAACCCTAATATTGATTCATATGCATTCCACCCATCAAGTTGTCATCTCAACCATGAAAGTCAAAAACCCTTTTCCAACTTTCATATCTACTCTGGCCAGAGATTCCTGAGTCGACACTTGCAAAGATACATAGGACACTATCTCCTCTTCCTGAGTCGACACTTGCAAAGATACATAGGACGCTTGCATCTTTGAATGACGATTTCTCTCAAGCGCTCATCTTCCCTTAACTCTGGCTTCGATTTGACCTCAACATCTTGTGGAGTTGGAGGCGTTGAAGGCTTGGAAAGGAGCTCTTTGTTATGGTCTATTCTTTAGCTCCTTTTATTGTAATTTTACTTGATTGTTTGAACTTGATTTTCCATTGTAAGCTTGTTAGGTGTGCTAGGTTAAACACCTTAGGTCGGGTTTCCTTCGTAGAATTGTGTTTTGCCTAGGTGAATAGGTTTGAGGTGTTCTCAAAGAGTCGAGAAGCGAGTTCTCGGTGGTATTCAAAGGGAAACACAAAGTCTATAATGGATTTGGTTAGAAATTCATAGTGTGGAGCTAAGGTAGTGGAGTAGGAGGTTAGCTGAACCACTATAATTACTCATCTTTGCATTGCTTGTTTGATTGTGTTTAATTGCTAATAATTACTCGTCAAGCATCGTAATCTTGTGAGACGTTGGTTTGGTTACATTCGGGATCGATTCTAAACGAAAACGAATTTAATGTAATTTTAACCCAACACTATTTAACCCCCCATTCTAGAGTGGGTATTTGATCAACACCCATTTTCCAATGAGCACCTGCACTTGTACATTAATGATGACTCATAGGTAATTACGAGATCAGTTACCCCCTATCATATAGGGCATGTACCTGGTGCAATGGTCTTGCCGAAATCACTGATCCCCTACTCGGTGATCCTACGACCAGGAACATTTAGAACGGGCGATTGCCTAGTCGTTTTCCAAAATGATGCATGACGTGCTTCCCTTTTCGTTTGAGCACCATCTACGAATAGCGTCCAAGATTCGACTTGTTTCGAAATGTCTCCTTGGTTGGTAAATTCGACGACAAAGTCAGCCAGAGCTTGGGCTTTGATGGGCCTACAAGGCTGGTATTCAATGCTGAATTCTGAGAGTTCTACTGACCAGGATATCATCCATCCTACTAGTTTGAGTTTAGCTAGTACCTGTCTAATCGGTTGGTCGGTGCTTTGGAAATATGGCCTCAATCTTCAGGGCGAAGGCGAGCATCTCTAGCCTCTCGTATCTAGTTTTCGGTCCTTGGAGGACCTTGCTGGAAAAGTAGATCAAATTTTGATCTTTTACCTATTCTCATATCAGGACCGAGCTAAAAACGCTTTTTGTGACTATGAGGTAGAGGAGAAGAGTTTCTCCCTGTTGTGATTTATCCCAGACAAGTGGACTGGTAAGAAAGTGTTTAAGCTCCTCGAAAGCCTATTCAAATTTTCCATCCCAATGGAAATTCTATTTCTTCCTTAAGATTTTAAAGAAGGGGGCGGTCTGGTCAGCCGACTTGGAGAGAAATATTGATAATGCGGCCACCGTCCCACCGAGTTGCTGCACTTCCTTGATATTGCGCGGGCTCCACATCTCTAGAATGCCTTAGCATTTCTCTAGGTTTGTTTCTCTCCCTCAGTGCATCAACATGAAACCGAGAAATTTGCCGCCGTGAACTCCGAAGGCGCATTTTTCCGAGTTTAATATCATGTTGTAGTGCCTGAGCTGGTTAAAGATCTTGATGAGATCTTCGCAATGATTTTTGGTGGCCGATGTGTTGGCAACCATGTCATCGACATACACTTCCATGCTGCGACCAATTTGTTTCTTGAAGACTTTGTTCACCAGTCATTGATACGTGGCTCCTGCATTTTTAAGCCCAAAGTACCTTGTAATAGAAGTTTGAATGTTCGATGATGAAAGCCATTTTTTATTCATCTTCCGGGTGCATTCGGATTTGATTGTAGCCCGAATAGGCATTCATAAAGCTTAGATATTGGTATACCGAGGAGCCATCGATGAGTTTGTCAATGCTCGGCAATGGGTAAGAATCCATTGGGCAAGCTTTATTGAGGTCGGTGAAGTCGACACACATCCCCCACTTTCCTGAGTGTTTTTTGACCATTACAACATTTGCGAGCCACCTTGTAAATTGAATCTCTCTGATGAACTTTGTCTTTAGCAACTTTTTGATTTCTTCGAGGGATGCATGTTGTCGCTCGATTTCGAGCTTTCTCTTTTTGTGGGCTACAAGTTTGACCTAGGGGTCGATTGTCAATCTGTGGCATATGACTTGGGGATCTATCCTTGGCATGTCGGTTGACGTCCATGTGAAGAGGTCGGTGTTGCTTTTGAGTAGATTGTTGAGTTGAGCTTTGAGCTCATTGGGGAGGTGTGCTCCCACATAAGTTACATGTTCAGGGGATGTCCCGACTTACACAGGTTCCAAATCGTCTGCGGGCTGTGGCCAGTCTTGGATGTCTCCCCTGGGATCCAGGTCTGAGATTCGTGGTTGGGGTTCAACCAGCCTGAGCTTCAAGCATTCGTTGTAGCACGCACGGGCTTCCCTCTGGTCTGCATGAATTAGTCCTACCACTGTCTCCGAGATAGGGAACTTGATGGCGAGGTGGGGGGTCGATACGATGGCTCTCAAGTTATTAAAAGAAGGTCAGCCCAAGATCATGTGGTAGTGACTTATGCACTGAACGACGAGGAACTATATGTCTATCGGTGCTTGTTCTTGGTGGGGAGCCGAACGTTGTGGCCATCCATAAATAGCCTTTGACATCCATGCGGTCTCTTGAGAACTGTGGTACGGGTGTAGAGAATCTTCATTGATGCTCATCTTTTCAAGTGTTGGGTAGAAGAGGACATCGATTGAACTTCCCTGGTCTACAAAGACTTTCCTGACAAGGAAACTAGTAGTGATTACAGAAATAATGATGGGATCATGTAAATTCCTGTCAATTCCTAGAAAGTAGGTATCATAGAAAGATATAGCCTGGGTGGGCGTTCGTAGTCTCTGCGATCGAGTTGCCTTATTGACAGTCATGATGGCCTAGGATGGTTGTGTTTCGGTATTGCCTTCTCCGGCAAATCCTCCTGTTATGTAGTCAATGACTCCCCAGATGTTGAGATGAGGTTGCTCAGTCCTAGAGTCATTGTGGTTACCTGTGTCATCAGGTGGTGGTGTCTTATTGAGACTTCGATGTTATCAGTGATTCCATCGGCTTCGACAGCGACTCCGGACATGCCGAATGTAATGGTCAAGACAACCTTCTATTATTAGGCATTCAATCTGGTCACGAAGGACTACGCATTCTTGGTGGTATGTTCGTAGGTTCGATGAAATTCACACCTCTTGCATTATTGCCTTTGAATGAAGGTTTTAACCTTCCGGGGCTATTAGGGGGTCTAAACAGTTGTAGGTGGTAGACCTCTTGTAGAATGGTCTCTCTCTCTCTCTCTCTCTCTCTCTCTCTCTGTGTGTGTCTGTCCGTGTGTGTGTGTGTGTTGAGAGGTGTATACCTTTCATATCAGGCAAGACAGCGCACAGTGATGTCCCCGACCCTCTGCCATTCTCTTGTTCGCGGTGATTGCAGTCTTCGCTTTCTTTGTCCGCCCTTTTAGATTTTCTATCTTTGACAACAGCCTTGAGGTTCTGCCTGTCGACGTTTTTGGCTTCTTGAAGTTCTTCTATCTCTATGAAGCTGACGGCTTTCTCCTAGAACTCGGGCATGTCCTTGGGTTCGACAGGGCGATCTGGTCGGCAAAGTGTGCGAGCTTCAACCCGAATTTCGGCCGCTATGGCCTGAAATCTGCATATGTACTCCATTTAGGGCTCATGTTACCCCCGCCTGAAATAGTGGAGGGGTCCTCCATTTTGTGGTAGACCCATGATGTTGTGAACCGATTGAGAAAGACGCGGTAGAGATCCTTGAAGGAATGAATAGACCTCGGCGGGAGGGAAGCAAACCATAATAAAGCGGTTTTTCCTAAGAAAATTGTAAAAGCATTGCAGAGAACGGGGCCGGTCGCCCCGTGGTAGAGCATCATGGTCCTAAACATCGTCAAGTGTATTGTAGGATTGCCCGTACCATCATAGGGCGATAGAGTGGTAGGAAACTTGCTCTTCGATGGGAGGCGGGTTGCCATGATGTGCTCAATGAAAGGTCTCGCATCGATAGGAAGGGCAGTCGCGACTTCCCTGGTTTTGGGATCCTTCTCTTTTTCCTGGCGGGGGTGCTGGAGACCTCATCACAAAGGACGGAAATTGGTCTCTTCCTTTTTGAGTGGTTGCTTTCTTCCTACTCTAAACGGTGGCTTTCATGGTTAGTCGGGAGTTGTCCTTAGTGAAAGGAATAGTGCCCTTGAGCCAATCACATGTCAATGTGTTTAGGAACTATTCAAGGGTAATCAACTTAATGAGGTAACTTTTTCAGCATCTTGACATGGGCTAGTAACCTTTGGTTCTTCGCACCCAAGTCTGGCTCGGTGTCTCTCCTGGTCAGGTGCAACTGGTAACAGAATATGAACTTAGGGTACCTGAGGCGTGTCGTGTGTGTATTAATCTCATGGGAATGTTGCTCAGAATGGGTCAAGGCTGATCCCGAAGATGACAGGCTTTGTAATGGCGTATCTCTTATGATAAGGAAGAATGTGAATGTCTATATATGGCCCGGTAGAGCCCCCGGGCGGAGACGTCTAGTCTACGTCGAGTCAGGTTTAGGAATATGGCCATGCCCCCGGGCAGAGTTGTCTAGTTTGGCTCGAGTTGGGTCGTGGGGCGTTGCTGGGTCTAATTCGACCGGGCCCAACAGTTCTAGTCTAGTCCAGGCGCCTGCAAGAAATAATTAAATTCTTAATTGAATTTTACCACCAAATTATAAAATAAGTTAGATGACATGAAATAAGTAGCATTTAAGTAAGATAAATCATGAAATTATGCTACTAAACATGGTAATTTGACACATCATCAATATACATTCACCAGCCCACAAAGGGCGGACATACACAATTTGTTATGCAACATTTCTCTAGCATTACTACTTCTGATGCCACTGAAGGCGAGGGGTTGAAGCTCAACCAAGTAACTAGTAGGGTTACTTTCTCCCCATTACATTGCTTTACCTGGCCGCATTGACCATGAACTGTGGTTGACAAAATTGGGAGGATCGAATTGTTGAGCCACAAGAGGATGTCGGCGTAACAACCAAAGCGGGTAAGCCCCAAAGTCTCGTATTCCAGAAGCAAGGCAAGGACCCGACATCCTCCTCACCACTTGGCTGGGGGAAAATCCACAACAATCCATTAGCTGTAGATCTTTACAGAGCTATCTTGGTCGCCTATTGCTGACCTCGCCCACTTCATCTTCTTCAAAAGCCGCATGGCGTGAAAACACAACAGTCCCCGATCTACGTACTACCACTTCAAGGTTGACATCCTTCCCCATCAAACGGACAATGCGAGAAACCTAGACAAACGAAGGATGAGTCTACTCCCGTTCAGGGCCGACTTCAGCAAAAGATAAGGTCAGAAAAACTCACCAAAGATGGTCGTGGACTGACAGGATGATGAACTAAATGGAGAGATCACCGACGAGGATCCTTGGAGTAAGAACCGGTGGAATGAAAATTCGCAGCACTCACCATTCCATGCCAGAACTTGAGACACATGGAAAAAGGAAAGGGAGGGGTTTTTTAAAGACCCTAGGGAATCTCCCATGTAACGACCATTGGTTACACTCCGTTAACGGGGAGAAGCCCATCTGCCAGCAGCAGGCACTTAAGTGCCTCGAAAATGAACAAATCTCTATACCATAATTACTCCATGTCATAATTAAATGCTTAGCATGCGTTGATAAGCAGCGAACACGTGAGAAAGGCATCCTTTCCCCCCTCAACCACCTTATTGAGCATATAAATCAAAGAGTCATGAAGCGACAAAACTGAACACACTAAGTTCTATTACTTCAGTAATTTGGCTAAGGATAAAACACAGCCCGTACTCATATACCCGCCTGAGGTCAGATACTTGGAACATAGATAGGGCTCGGCAGACAAATAGAACCTGGTTGACTATTAGGGCTTGACATGAAGTCCTTAGACTCTGACCAAGCTCAGGGGTGTGGACTGGACGAACTATTTAGGCTCGGCCTGACTAGGCCCAGAAGCACCCCAACTCATGAACCAAACTTTGGTCGAACCGATTACACTTAGCCCAAGGGCTCCATCAGACCAAACAAGGATATCGTCATCATTCATTTATTACTAGGGACAGTAATGAGCTCGCCATCTTCGGGGAAAACATTGACCCATTCCGGGCATGTTCCCACGGGATTCTGGGAGACATCATCGCCAAACACCCTAATCTGCCTCAAAAAATAGACATGGCGCACTTTAGGAATACTCTCGATTCTAGTGGCCCAAGGGATCCCCTTAGGCTTCGATCTCTATTTTGATAATAACAAACATGTTCCAAATGCGACTGAGAAAGGGCAGAAGTGACCAATCCTAATAAACCAATCAGTCGATCGACGATCGATCGACAAGCTACCGGTCGGTGTCCAACGGGTAGAAAAATGCTCATTGGAGTGATGTGCCGAGTGAGGGGGTACCCCTCACCAACCTCTCTTAGACCTTCTTAATGATCATTAGTGCACTCCAAATAGAGATTTCAGCCCTCAAAGATTGATTTGTGCTCGCTTGCTTCACCGATAGCTTCATCCTCCTCAAGCGATCTTCTGGTCTCAACTCCGGCAACAATTCGAGCTCACCATCTTGAAGAGTTGGAGACTTGGAAAGCTTTGGAAGGAGCTCACACTTGTGGTTTCATTTTTAGCTCCTTCTTGTCATTCTTCATTGTTTTTTAAATTGTAATCATCATTATTAGCTTGCTAGGTGTGCTAGTGTAAACACTTAGGGTTTCCTTCATAGAATTGTGTTTTGCCTAGGTGAATAGGTTTGAGGAGTTCTCAAAGGGTTGAGAAGCGAGTCATCGGTTGTATTCAAAGGCAAACACAAAGTCTACAAAGGATTTGATTAGAAATCCTTGGTGTGGAGCCAAGATAGTAGAGTAGGGGGTTGGCCGAACCGCTATAACTACTTATCTTTTCATTGCTTGTTTGATTGTGCTTATTGTTTAATTATTACTTGTCGAGCAGCGTAACTCAATTGCGTCATCAATTTGGTTACATTAGAAATCGAACTCGAAAAAAATTGAATATAAGTTAAGATTCATCCAACACTATTCAACCCCCTCTTCTAGTGTGGGTATTCAACCAACAATTGGTATCAGAGCAAGGTCGTAGGATTAGATTTAACCATCTACCCTACAATTTAGAATGTCTAGTGAAATCCAAATAGCTCAAGGGTCCTCTACTCATACTCCACCATTGTTCGATGGAAACAACTATGTCTATTGGAAGATACGCATGAATGGCTTCCTTTAATCACTAGGCATGGATGTATGGAGAATGATTCAAGTAGAGTATAGGCAACCAACTAAGGATATGGATGAGTGGGATCAAGAAGAAATTAGACTCTTTAATGCAAATGCAAAGGCCGTCAATGCACTATATTGTGGCATATCAATTAATGAGTTTAATAGGATTTCCACTTGTAAGTCTGCATATGAACTTTGGAAAGTCTTAAAAACTACACATGAAGGTACTTCACAAGTTAAGGAATCTAAGATAAACCTACTCATGCATGACTATGAAATGTTCAAAATGTTATCGCATGAATCTATTGATGCCATGTGTGCTCGCTTTCAAAATATTACAAATAGATTGGCTAACCTTGGTAGAGACATAAGGGAAGAGGAGAAGGTAAGGAAGCTCATTCGTTCTCTTCCAAAAGCTTGGGAGCCCAAGGTCATCACAATCATGGAAGCAAAGGACATGAGCACCTTAAAGATCACTGAGCTCATTGGGTCTCTCATGACACATGAGACCCATATGAAGCAATACAAGGAGGAAGATGCCCCCAAAGGCAAGACCATTGCCTTAAAAGCATCACACCGGAGTGAAGAACCCTCATCATCCAAGAAAGAGACAGATGATTTTGAAGAAATGGCAATGTTGGCATGGAGATTCATGACTTTCATGAGAGGAGGAATGAGAAAGGGAAGAGGAGGATACACATGCTTCAATTGCAACAAAATCGTGCATCTAAGGAAGGATTGCCCACTTCTCAAGATGGCTTCTACCTCCAACCCTCACAAGAAAGACAAATACAAGAAGAAGAAGAAGAAGAAGAAGAAGAAGGCGATGATGGCTTCTTGGGATGAAAGTGAGTCTTCGTCAAGTCAAGAAGACTCCAAAAGTGAAAAGGCAAATATTTGCCTCATGGCAAATGACAACAAGGTAAGATTTACATTTGGCGAGCTTTCATTTATGCTAGAAGAGCTAGAAAATGAATTTAATCAAATGCATGATGAATTTACTGCTATTAGAAAAAAGTTTAAAGAGCTTAAAAAGGACAACAAATCTTTAGAGCTTGAAAATGATAACTTGCTACTCTCATGCAATGCATTAAGGAAAGAAGTAGATACCCTTAAGGAAGAAAAGCATGTCTTAAATGATGCTAAGAAAAACTTTAGAAAATGAAAACAAAAAATTGGAGAATGAAAACAAGTTCTTAAGTGATCAAGTGATAGCATGCTAAACTTAAAAAAGAAACTTTGCATGCTAAATGAAAAAATGACAACCTTACAAAATGCCATGCCCAAGGTTGTGCATGGTAGAAAGTCATCAAACAATCATGCTTATGCACACTTCCATGCTCACACACATAGCCCAAGAAAGTTTAATGGAAGTTATTTTTCATGTGGTATTTTTGGCCATATGGCTAGAGATTGTGCACTAAGGAGGAACCCTCATGCTAGATTCGCTTAGGTTCCTAAGATGACTAACACTCAAGGACCTTGGAAGATTTGGGTACCTAAAATTATCTCTTCTCCTTTTGTAGATGGAGAAGCATCCTCAAGCAAGTAGAAGCACATGAATCTTGCATAGCGGTTGCTCAAAACAAATGACGGGTGATATCAATATTTTTGCAACCCTATCAAGCAAGGATAGTGGACATGTGACATTTGGAGACAATGGTAAAGGTAAGATTGTTGGCATTGGTGATATAGGTATACTCTCATACTCATGCATTAAAAATATTTTACTAGTTGATGGGTTAAAGCATAACTTGATTAGCATATCTCAATTATGTGATAATGGAAATAGGTAAGAAACTGTTTACACACTAGATTTAAATGTTTTGTCTAATCCTCATGTTCGATGCTTAGTTGTCATGAAAAATGATTCTTGGTTGTGGCATAGAAGGTTAGGACATGCTAGTATGAGCCCCATCTAAGAAACATCTAAAAAGGACTTAGTTCAAGAAATACCTAAGATAAAATTTGAAAAAGGCAAACTTTGTGATGCATGTCCCCATGGAAAACAAGTTAAGTTTTAATTTCATAGCATTAATCAAGTGAGTACATATAGAACACTTGAGCTTGTGCACATGGATCTATTTGGTCCTTGTGATGTGGCTAGTCTAGGTGGAAAGTCATATTGCTATGTTTTGGTTGATGATTTCTCTAGATTTACATGGGTTTTCTTCTTAGCTAAGAAAAATGAAACTTTTTATTTCCTTAAAAAATTTGCTAGGAGTATTACAAATGAGAAAGAAATTTTAATTTTGAAAATTAGAAATGATAATGGAGGAGAATTTAAAAATGAAAAGTTTTTTGAATTTTGTGATGAATTTGGTATTGAGCATACTTTTTCTTCCCCTAGAACCCCTCAACAAAATGGGATGGTTGAAAGGAAGAATAGAACCTTACAAGAGATGGCTAGAACCCTGCTTTGAATCTAGGAGAATCCTTCTCAGAAGAAAAGATTGTAAGAGAAGTTCTGAGATTGCTACCTTCTAAGTTTGACATCAAAGTTGCAGCTATCAGTGAAGTACATGATCCGTTAGTTATGATTCTTGATACTTTGATGGGAAAGCTTGAAACTGATAGAAAAATATTCACACAAAGAGAAGAAGAAAAATATTGCCTTCAGTGCAACTGAAGATGAAGGAAGGTCTGAAGAATGCTCAAGAAATTAGATGGACACCATGCTTGCTCTATTGACAAAGAACTTCAAAAGATTTCCGAAAAATAAAAACAAGTAGTTTCAACCTCAGTTCCAATCATAGTTCTAACCGACTGGGTTTAATAGTTCAAAATCCAGAAACACAGTGGAGGAAACCAAAAGAGGGCAGTCGTCAGCACACAAGAATGATTTAAAATATAAATACAAAGGTGTGAAATACTTTGAATGTGAAGGATACAATCAAGTCAAGTCAGAGTGTCCGAACTTACAAAAGAAGCTAAAGAAATCTTTCACGATTACATGGAGTGATGATGATGAGGAAGATGACTCAGGTGAATCTGAAAATCAGTCCAACAACTTTGTGGCTTTTGTAGCAAGCATTTGTGGTTCAGGCAGAACCTCAGACAGTTTAGATGCAGAAGATGATGAAAGAGTAGATCAATGTGCCGAAAGCCTTGAAGATGCCTACCAGCTGATGTTTGACAAATAGGTTGAGGTTGCCAAGCTGAACAAATCTCTTAATGATCAAAGCAAGTTACTAACACAAGATATTGAACAAAAAATTCAATATCTTTAAGCTCAAATTGATGAAATGAAAAATAGTGAGTCTATATTGATTAATGAACTTGAAAATATAAAGAAAGAGGCGAGGATGATGAATTCTAGTAGTAGACATAATGAAATTTAGAGTGCATGAAAATATCCTCCTAATCACAGTGGACTTGGATACACTAGATCATCCCAATCAAAGACTCAATTGCAACTTCGTATGCAACTGAAGTTTGTCCACAGTGGTTCTACAAGCCAACAACACTCCACTGCTAGACGAAATATGAGAGAGCTAGTATGCTATTATTGTAAACTCAAGGGGCATACTAGGGCACACAGCTTCAAACTGTCAAATAATCTGATAAAAAGGGGAGGTGTGAAACAAACAAAGCATAAAGTGAAGCAGATTTGGGTAAGAAAAACTGATCTTAAGTGTCAAGTTGATTTTATGTCAAAATAGCTTCTTCTCTAGGTTCATGGTACTGTCTGTTAGCCAAGACAATTTGTTCATGGTAAGAAAAACAAAGCATAAGGGGATGCTCCAAGCGCATGACTGTTAACCAAGACAATTTGAAAGATATTCAAGTATGGCAATGCAACAATAATATTTGGAGATGGTGGACATGGTAATATTGTTGGAATTGGTACTCTTGATGTACCAAGAATACCAAGTTTGAAGAATGTCTCGCTGGTTGAAGGTCTCAAAGCAAACTTAGTAAGTATAAGCCAATTGTGTGATCAAAATTTGAGTGTAAAGTTTACCAGAAGCAGCTACAAGGTCTATAGTGAGGATGGAGATTGTATCCTTGAAGGAAACAGATCAAATGATAACTGCTACATAATAGCATCTTCATCAGTTTGTCTCACATTTACCACCTCCAACATAAATCTTTGTCATCGTAGGTTTGGTCATGTAAACAACAGAGACCTCAAGAGAATTGTAAATGGTGAAACAGTCAGAGGAATCCCAAAACTATCAAGTGAACCAGAAGCTATTTGTGGCCCATGTCAAAAGGTAAACAAACAAGACAGTCAAACAACCAGTCACAACTCATTGCAACTTCAAGGCCTCTGGAGCTACTTCATCTAGATCTGGTTGGACCAATGCAAGTTTAAAGTCTTGGAGGTAAAAAGAATGTATTGTTTGTGTTGATGACTACTCACGATTTACCTAGATAGATTTATTGCGAGAAAAGTCAAGTGCCTTCAATATTTTTAAGACACTGTGTATGAGGCTGCAGAATGAAAAGGGGCTTCCAATTATGAAAGTGACCAGAATTCGGAGTGATCACAGCAAAGAGTTCGAAAATTGTTCTTTCTCTTAGTTCTGTGATGAGAGTGAGATTCTGCAAGAGTTCTCAGCTCCAAAGACCCCACAACAAAATGGGGTGGTCGAAAGGAAGAACATAACAACTCAAGAGATGGCCCGGGTGATGCTTAATGCAAAGTGGGATTTTGAATGAGTTCTCGGCTCCAAAGACTCCACAACAAAATGGAGTGGTCAAAAGGAAGGACATAACAATTCAGGAGATGGGCCGGGTGGTGCTCAATGCAAAACATATTCCTAAGAGATTCTGGAGTGAAGCAATCAATACTACATGCTACATTATAAACCGAGTTTATCTTAGACCAAGAACTGTGCAAACTCCATATGAACTGTGGAAGGGAAGAAAACCTAATCTCACCTATTTTCCTATTTTTAGCCGCAGGTGTTATGTTCTCAATGATCGGGACTATCTTGACAAGATGCAAAGTAAGAGTGATGAATTAAGCTATATTTATGGGATACTCCACAAACAGCAAAGCCTATCGTGTATACAACAAGAGAACACAAACAGTAATGGAGTCTGTAAATGTGAATGTTGATGGCACTCAAAACATTCAGGTCATGACAGTTGATGAGAAGGGAGTTGTAACTGAGGACAAAACTAGTCAGAACACAACCAAGTCTACTAAACAGGTAGTTGGAACTGGAATTGAAATTGACATTGAGACTGATGCTGAACAGAATGAAGAAAGAAGTGATACTAGAATAGAGAAGTCTACAAAAATATTTAGGAATCATCCCTTACAAAATGTAATTGAAAATTTGAATGATAGGGGTTAAAACCAGAAATCAACCAATTAAGGAAGAATTATCAAGATATGATCAGATATTCCTGCTATACTTTCAAAGTTGAGCCCAAGAATATCAAAGAAGCATTAAAAGATGAATTTTGGATTACTATGCAAGAGGAGTTGCAACAGTTTGAGTGGAATGATGTATGGGAGCTTGTTCCAAGACCTGAAGGTGTAAATATTGTTGGAACCAAGTGGATCTTTAAAAACAAAATAGATGAAGCAAGAAATATAACCAGAAATAAAGCCAGACTTATTGCTTAGGGTTTTAATTAGATTGAAGGGTTGGATTATGATGAAACTTTTGCACCAGTTGCTCGTCTGGAATCAATCAGATTACTACTAGCTATAGCCTATTGTATGAAGTTTAAGTAATTTTAGATGGATGTCAAAATAGCTTTCTTGAATAGGTTTCTAAACGAAGAAGTGTATGCTGAACAACCAAAGAGGTTTGAAGATCCTACTCATCCAGATCATGTATACAGACTGAAGAAAGCTCTCTATTGGCTTAAACAAGCACCGGGAGCATGGTATGAAAGGCTCACTCAATACCTTCTTCTAAAAGGATACAAAAGAGGAAGTGTTGATCAAGTCTTGTTTATTAAGAGGAAGGAGTCAAAACTGGTAATTGCTCAGATATACGCAGATGACATTATTTTTGGGTCTACTTCAGAAACATATATGGAACAATTCATGGATGACATGAAGTCTGAGTTTGAGATGAGCATGGTTGGAGAAATGAGTTATTTTGTTAGTCTCCAAGTGAAGCAAACAAAAGAGCGACATTCATTTCTCACAGTGAGTACGCTAAGAACTTGATTCACAAGTTTGGAATGGACAGTTCTAATTCAGTTAGAACTCTCATCTCAACTCATGAAAAATTGAGCAGGAATGAAGAAGGTAAGAGTGTTGATCCTTGTCTCTACAGAAGTATGATAGGCAGCCTGTTGTATCTGACAACCGGCAGACCAGATTTGAGTTTCGGTGTAGGTTTATGTGTTAGATATCAGGCAAATCCAAAGGAATCTTATATTCTGGCCGTTAAAAGAATCCTGAAATACGTTAAAGGTACTATAAATTTCGGACTGTGGTATTCAATGAATTCTAATCCATGTCTTGTAGGCTTGACGGATGCATATTGGGCTAGAAACATAGATGACAGAAAGAGCACAACTGGTGGATATTTCTATATCGAGAAAAATCTCATGACATGGTTGAGCAAGAAGCAAAGTTCTATTTTCCATTCTTCTGCAGAGGCTGAATACTTAGCTGTGGGTTGTTGTTAGTACACAACTAATTTGGATGAAAAATATGCTATTGAATTACAAGTTCAAACAGGAAGAGATGGTATTGTATTGTGATAATACAAGTGCAATCAATATTTCAAAGAATCCAATTATGCATTCACGCAGAAAACATATCGATATTCGGTTTCATTTCATCAGAGAACTTGTTGAAAGCAAAGAAATACAACTTGAGTCTATTTCTACAGATCGTCAAGTGGCAGATATTTTCACAAAGGCTCTAGATGTATTTGTGATTTTTTTTAAAAATGGGGTTTTATTTAAAGAGGAAGTTGTAACCACCTTGAAGTTGTAATTGCTCTCTCTCTCTCTCCACTACTTATTCCTCATTCAAGAGGCGAAGTAGTAACCCCCTTTTTAAGTTGCAACTGCTCTCTCCACTTCTTCGCCCTCTTCTTCCTCTTCAATGGAGCCAGCCAAGACTCCCTCTGGTCTGCGTCGCAAAGGTGCAGTGCGCAAGGTTTACAAGAAATCCACTTCTTCTTCTGGTAAGGGTGAATTGTCTTCTATCTAGGAGGAAAGAGTAGCACCTCCCAACCAGATGTCTACTGAGAGAGTTGCTCCATCTGAAGGTCATCCTATACGTGTGAAGCATGGAAGGTGCCCTGCTGATCGCTGCCCTAGACGCAGTAGAGGTATGCAGTACGTCTACCTTCCCTAATACTCTACCTAGGGTTTCAATTCCTGAGGGGGAGAGTTCTTGTGTTGAGGGGGAGACTTGTATGGAACTCACAATCTACACCGGTGATCCAATTCATAGTGACCTAGTTGAAACAGATTTTATGACTGATTATGTTCTTGATTCATCTCCAGTGCACACTAGTCCTCCTTCTACAGGTTTTCCTATGGAATCTGAACAAGTTAGAGAACAATCAGATCATGTGGCTACTCCTATTACAACTGAGACCCAAACTAGGGTACCAATAGATGATCCCACTATACCTCTAGTTGAAACTGCAAACAAGACTGAGATACCCACATATGATATTCCCTCAGTTGCAACTATCGACACAACTAAGCTGAAGAAGAAGACAATTAAATCTCCCTTGCACAAAAGGTCAGATAAAGGAAAGTTGCCTGAGAGTTCCAGAAAGAGACATACAAGAAGTTTAACCATTGACAGTGATTCAGATGACGAAACTCTCTTAGAGAGAGTCCTTGAATTAAGATGTTCAAAGAAAATGAAGTCATATGCTGCAGCACCTGAGGAGCAAAAAATGCCTCCAAGTCCTCTTCTCAGAAAAAAGCCCTCCAAGTCATTGAAGAAAACTACTAAGAAGACTAAAACAAATAAGCTACATTCAGGTTTGCTATCTGGTGATCTTTTCTCTTTATGAGAAGCACTTCAGTTGAAAGGATTTATTGCTCAGAGACCCAGGATATTAAGAACTTCAAACTTAGATGCAGTAAAGTTATTGATTTTCTTGAGGAGAAACAACTATCTAGTACTTTCATGAACATCTCTGCTTTTCAAAGCCGCCCGTTATTGAATTTTTTTGCAACCTTTCCACTAATATTTTTGATCCACTTTCTGAACATTTCCATCAAGTGTTTGTTCGTGAACATTGGTATGATTTTAGTCTTGCTATTATCAATGATTATTTTGGATATGACTCTACAAGTACTGAATTTGATGAGTTTGATGAATCAAGTATTGAGCTTTTGAATAGAGTAGGAAATGATGTTTCAAATGGTAAGATAACCAACTGGAATGGTGAGAATAACATTAAATCATCACTGAACACCTTTTATTTTGTGCTATACCTGATTGCAAGATATCACCTGGTTCCAACATCTCACATTATATTTTTAAGCAAGGAAATGGTGATGCACCAAATAATAGCCCTTCATACCAAATTGTCCACCAAGTCATGACTTTCCTTAATATTTCCAAATCTGGTATATGGTATTTTGGAAAAGTTGGGATTTAAAAAAACTGATGAGGATGTGCTTGAGCCTTTGAGGTCTTCATTGAAAGTTCATCAAAAGATGTTAAGAGCTGATACTCCTGTTGCTCCTATTATTCATTCTCAACCAGGTACCTCTGCTATTCTTGATGTTCAGAATATTCTAGAGGAAGTCTCCAAAATCAAAGAAGTTGTATCCACATTGTTGGATCGGGTAATTTAGCTAGAGTACAAGGTCTTGGATCATTTTACCTCATCAACTGTTGTTCCACCTGGTAATTTCTCAAATACATCATCTGATTCATCAGGTTAAGTCTTTTGTTCTCTCCTTTGGCTTACTTGCCAATAAGGGGAAGAATATTCATATGGATTCTATTTTGATGGATACTTTTTGTCAATTGTGATAATATATATTTGTCTCTTAGGGAACTTCTATAAAGGACAATTGCGTAAGAAGTTGCAACTACTCTAACACTAGCCTATTGTAGCAAAGTAAGAACTAAAACAAAAGGCAACGCAAACACATGAAATTTGTTTACGCAGTTCAGTGACAAACTTGTCACCTAATCTGCGGTACACTCACCGGACAGGTGCCCAATTCACTCTCTATAAGTACAATATAAGTCTTCTGGATTTCACACCCGAAATTCGACTACCAGTACTACAATGAATCAGAAATAACAAAAACGTATTTGTTATTTCAAGTAAATACCAACTTGCCTCTCTATGACATCACATCCACAGAGTTTCGTCCTCCACACAGCCTCGTGTTGTAGTGAGTTATCCGCCTGATAACCAATCTTCTCCTCGAAGATAAAAAGGTTGTTGGGCCTCTTCTGCACAATCAGCACTCAGTAGTCTCAATTCATCTATATATAGCAATAGCGTTTCCATGCAATGGAGTTATCGACAATAGATCTCTTCTCCAATATTTATAGGTGTCACTGGAAGACTACTGGAAGATCTAAATAAATATTGACTTCAATCATATTTAATCACCGCCGTCTTTAGTGAAAACCATCAACATAACTTAGGTGTTTTTACAAAAGATCATTTATGTAAATAAAAAATGCCTAAGGAATAAGTGAAGAGAAACTCTTCGAAACTAAACTGATTAGGACGAAAATAATGATGATTAAATGTCCAGAATCAGTTAACAAAATCATCATTAAACCAGAAGTCCTTCAGTCACCAAGATCGTATCAGACAGCCAATCCAGAAATCCTTTAAGATTATAAGTAGTTAAGACTGCTTCTACACGGTTGAAACCTTCATCATTCTCAGAGTATATTCTGGTCACAGCAACTCATCAACCGGGATGAATTCTAACTGAACAAACAACATAAGTTCCAGCATAAGCTGCTCATCAACAAGAGCAGTTTGTGAAAAATCTTTTTACCTGAGAATAAATTTGGAAAAAATGTTTTGCCAAATATAGTCAACATTCACAGAATCAATACTAACAATCTCCCCCTTTGGCTTATTTGACAAAAACCCAATCTGTCATAAATAATGCTATAAAGGGAGCATAATAACAAAAAAGATTTTCCACGGATATAACCCTACATTCTATCAAGATTAAAACTTGAGTCATCACTGAGTTTAAAAATATTTATCACAGAAAAAGAACCATTATCAACACCATCATAGAGTTCATATCCAGGCATCATAGAGCAGTTATAGAATAGTACCAAAAACCACCAAAAGACCAACAGACAGACAACATAGACGGTTCAGACTTTACCTTAGACCAGACCTCAACAAGACCAGACTCCATTTATTCAAAAGCCACACATATCTCCCCCTTTTTGGCTAAATAAGCCAAAGGGCTAGGACCAGTCACTTCTTCTCAGATCGAAGATCAGTAGCTGCCTGGACTGAGCCAACCATAATCTTCTCCAGAAGACCAACAGGGAACCCCTTCATTAGTGGCTATAAAATATTTGGTCATCTTTTTCTCAAGAGATATTACTTGTAGATGAAGAGTTGCCAACAACATTTGTGTTTTGAACAGTTCATCACGAATTACTCTTTTTGTCCTGGTTCCATGAGTCGGATAGTACTCTAGTGCTTTATATGCAAGCGCTGAAGTTATTTCAGAAGTAGTTGGCATAGAGACGTTCAACCTAGTGTCAGTCTTGATTGCCTCAACTGCAGTTTTATCTTTCACTAAATCAATTTTAGAATATGTCTTTCCTGGAATTGAGTCATGTTTCTTGTCAGTTATAAAAACGGACCCAGAAGAAATATTGATTTTTTCTTTATCCTCCCCCTCAAAACATAATTTCTTCCCCTAAGAAGATAACTCTTATTTTGAACTAGGAAAAATAGAAAGTGATATGAGGGTTACAAATACAATACCTCTACCAGAGTGTTTTGTAGCTTTTCCTTTGGATCTCTTTCTCTGCTTTTGACCATGAGAGGTAGATGGAGATGATCTCTTATCAGGGGATGGTGCTGGATTTTGTGTGTCGACAGTTTCAGTAGGACTTGAGAGCACCATCTCTTTTGCCAACGAAGCTTTCATCTCTTTCTGTGAGCTCATTGTTTTACCCTTTTACTGCTCTGTAATAGAACTTTGGCTTAAATAGATTATAGAATGAAAGAAGATTGAGGCTGGCGATTAGGATCTCAAGAAATTTAACCGAGTTGCAACGCAAAAAGGACTTTAAATGTTCACATTCTCAATAAAGTAGGAACCGAGTTTCAGTAGGACATATATGTTCACATTCTCATTAAAGTACAGCCTCTCGCTGAAAACTCAGTGGTGAAGTTATAGTTACAAGAGAAACGCCAGCTGAAAATTTATTATTTGAGAGAATAATCTTTTGAAAACCAATTTATCCAACATGTAACGCGTTGTCCAAGGAAGATTTAAAGATTCTTCAAATATCCCAAAAAAAATTGTACACACAGTCCTTCGAAAAAAAAAGATTAGACTGCACTGTACTAATAACCTTTGAAATGAAGATGCATCCTTATCCAATCTTATCTTTCATAAAAGAGTGCACACATGCGAACTTAAAAGAAATGTCACGTTATTAATCATCATTTAGAAACCCTTTTTGAAGAATTGAAGATGTTACCCACTATTCTTAGTTGCAGTGAATACCAGTTGCAACTACCTCCTTTCAACTGGAACCTTGATCTTAAATCAAAGAGTTTAGCACGTGAATGCACAATAGAATATTTGAAGTTTTGATAGCACTCGTGTTATTTCAATAAAGTACATTTTCTCCTTGATTAACACCTTAATCAAGTAACATACTCTTCATCGAAATTAACTGCGTACTATAACTGTCTGCTGCCAAATATTTTTCCTCTGCAGAAGAAAGAGAAATAGAACTTTGTTTCTTGCTTAACCAGACCACAAGAATTATTCCAACATAAAAACAACCACCTAATGTACTCTTTTTGTCATCAATATTTCCAGCCCAATCTGCATTTGAAAATCCAGCTAGACAAGGATTACAATCAACTGAATACCAAAGACCAAAATCTAAAGTACCTTTAACATATTTAAGAATTCTCTTAACAACTTGAAGGTGGGACTCCTTTGGATTTGCTTGATATCTGATACATAATCCAACACTAAAGCATAAATCAGGTCTACTAGCAGTTAAATATAATAAGCTGCCGATCGTGCTTCTGTCAAGGGTGGGATCAACACTCTTCCATTTATCATCCTTGCATAGTTTCTCATAAGTAAATATATGAGTTCTAACTGCCTTAGAACTGTCTAGTCCAAACTTGTGAACTAGATTCTTAGCATGTTTACTATGTGAAATGAATAATCTTTTTTTAGATTGCTTGACCTGTAGACTGTGAAGATAGCTCATTTCTCTAACCATGCTCGTCTCAAATTTAGATTTCATGTCATCCACAAATTGTTTAGCAAGGAATTTAGAAGTTGAACAAAAAACAATATCATCAACATAAATATAAACAATTACCAGTTGAGACTTCATTTTCTTAATGAATAGAGTCTGATCAGCTCTTCCTCTTTTATAACCTTTCATGAGCAGAAATTAAGTTAGTCTTTCATTCCAAGCTCTAGGTGCCTGCTTGAGATCATATAAAGCTTTCTTCAGCCTATGCACATAATCAGGATGAGTAGAATCTTCAAACCCTTTTGATTGTTCAACATAGACTTCCTCATTTAGAATCTCATTCAGGAAAGCTATCTTAGCATCCATTTGATAAAGTTTGAATTTCAAACAGCAAGATAAGGCAAGAAGTAACCAGATAGATTCCAATCCTGCAATAGGTGCAAATATTTCTCCATAATCCAGACATTCAATTTGATTTTAGTCTTGAGCAACAAGTTTGGCTTTGTTTCTTGTGATGTTTCCTGCTTCATCAGTCTTATTTTTGAAAACCCACTTAGTTCCAATTATATTGACACTTTCAGGTCTTGGAACCAATTCCCAGCCATCATTTCTGACAAATTATTGCATCTCTTCTTGCATATCCATGATCCAAAATTCATCTTTTAGAGCTTCCTTAATGTTCTTGGGTTCAATAGTTGAAGTATAGCAAGAGTATCTGATCATGGCTTGATCACTCTTCTTGGACTGATTTCTAGTCTTGACTTCTTCATGAACATCGGCAATAACATTCTTCAAAGGATGATTCTTGAGAGTTTTTGCAGACTTCTCAGTAGCACTTTTCTTTTCTTGATTAGTGTCAGTCTCGGAGTCTGTTGTATTAGTAGTTTCAGCAATCTATTCTGCTGTCTTAGAAGAACTCTGGGCAGTCTTATCAATAGTTGCATCCACCTCTTCATCAGCAGTTAGAGTCTAGTAGAATTGTGAGTCATCAACTTTCACATTTTGTGGCTCTCTAACAGTTTGAGTGCGCTTGTTGTAGACTATGTAGGCTTTTCTATTTGTTGAATATCCTAGGAATATTGCTTCATCACTTTTGCTTTGCATCTTTCCAAGGTATTCCCCATCATTCAGCACAAAGCACTATACCAAAGACATGAAAATATGTAAGGTTAGACTTTCTTCCCTTCCATAATTCATAAGGACTTTTTGTAGTCTTTGGTCTGATATGCTCTATTTATAATGTAGAAAACAATATTGATAGCTTCAGCCCAAAATCTTTCAGAGATCTTGGAATTTAGCATGACCCGAGCCATCTCTTGGATAGTACGAGTTTTCCTTTCAACAACACCATTCTGTTGAGGAGTCTTTAGAGCAGAGGATTCATGAAGGATACCATTATCATCACAGAATTCAGAAAAATATACGTTCTCAAACTCTCTTCTATGATCACTTCTTATTCTAATCACTTTAAGAATAGGAAGTTCTTGTTCATTCTGGAGTCTTAAGCATAAGAATTTGAAGTTGCTGAGGGCATTGGACTTTTCCCTTAGAAACTCTTTCCAAGTGAATCGTGAGTAATCATCTACATAAACAAGGACATGATTTTTACCTCCAATGCTTTCAACTTGCATGGGACCAACCAAATCCATGTGAAGGAGTTCTAGAGGTTATGAAGTTCCCACAAGTAGCAACTGCTTATAAGACTGCCTTGTTTGCTTTCCTTCTTGGCAAGAGCCACAAACCAACTCAGGTTTTCCAGTGAGTTTAGGAATTCCTCTCACAACTCCAGCATTTACAAGCTTTTTTATGTCCTGGTAATTTACATGACTTAACTTTCTATGCCACACGTTTATATCAAAGGAAACAACAAAAAGATAGATAGATGAGAGAGCAATCTTATAGTAGTTATCTCTAGATCTACTTCCTTCAAGAATACAATCACCATTTTTATCAAGGGCAAATTACACTATATATCCTGAACTTTAGGGGTATTCCCAATTTTGATCCAAACTTTCAGTTATATCAATTTTATACTCTGATTTTTAATTTGTTTCAATAATATCCCATCGTCAAATCATCGTGAATTTTACCATTTGTTTGATGATGTGGCATTGCACACGTATACCAGAAACCATATAATATGTTTAAAAATCCATCCAATGCCACGTCAGCATGCCACATAAGCAACAAAATTTAAAAAATTAAACTTGAATAAAGAATACACGTAAGCTGAACTTTAGGGTTTACGGTTTAAAAATCTTGAGTTCGTCGGGTGATGTCGGGTGAAAAGGGCGAAAGCAAAACTAAACGCCAAAAGAGCTCACGCACGGCGACCCCACGAACGGCGACCTCACTGCCAGAATCGTGTTCGGCGTTGTTCCACCAGCATCAATCGATCGCTCTTCTCTGATCTCCAAACATACATATCACTCACGACTTCATCAAACAAACACTGCCGTCTCTAGAGCCCGTGTAGTGACATTGCATATTTCTTTCATCGGCGACAGGTTAGTAATATATTTATATATGTTGATTTGTTTTTGAACCTTAGATAGTCACGATCAAAAGTATGTTTAGGGTTTTCTCATTGATTTAGGTTTTCTTTTTCTTATGGTTGTTTTCCGCCATTGTTGATGTCAATAGGTTTTCTTTTATTTATTCATTTGAATTTCCATTGTTCTGTTAGTAGAATGAGTTCAGCCATTGTCGCCAGTGAAATAGGTTCTACCATTGTCGCGAGTGAAAAAGGTTATATTGTTGATCTCAATAGGTTTTATTCATTGACTTGGATTACTGTTTTTTCATTAACTTAGGTTTTATTCAAGTGAAATTAGTTCCTTGTTGTCTTGTTAATATATTATCCAGTTGGTACATATGAAGAATATTTAAAATGGTTCGATGATCAAATAGACGTCGAACTACCATATTACCTCCTCGACAAGTTTCGTCAGCGGCAAATCCAGTAATTACATATATGTTTAATTACTAATTATATTTATGCTAATGATGTTTGAAGCTCACATTATCATCTTTTTGTACAACTTAATATCAGTAGTAGCAAAGATGAAAATGATTTGCATCCTAGACATTTTCCATGCAATATAACTCTCATGCAATTACCAACAACAGGAGCTGAGAATAATGAAAATTCTTCATCTGAAAGCCTAAAACCATCCCAATTAGAGGAACCGGAAAATTATCATGAGTTACCAACAACAAGAGCTGAAAATAGTGAGAATTCTTCATCCGAAGATGAAGACTATTGTACAGTTAGTGAAAGTGACGATGATGTTTTGTCTAGTGAATACGAAGAATTAAGTGATGAAGAATATGTGACCATTAGAGAGTTGAAGAAGGAGAAATGCAGACTTGATGACAGTGCACCTAATCTTGAGAACTTGGACGATGTTATACCGATCACAGTTGAATATAGACATGATGACAACTTAACTAATGAGGTGCCCATTAGACTCTCATGAAGATGAAGACGCAAATGCAATTCCACTTGACAGTAATCAAGGTGTTGTACAAGAAGATGAAGATGCACTTGAAAGCTTACATGCAGCCGAGATAGCAATTAGTGATTATGAGGAAAGTGAAGATGAAATCATTACACCGAAGACTAGTCAAGAAGGTGTAGAGGAGGTGCCAAGGAAGAATGTGCACATGAGGAAAAAAATTCGTAGGAAAATATATAATCCAAAATGTGATGTGAAGGATGTAAAATTATCACTTGGGATGGAATTTGGGTCCAATGCCCAGTTTAAAGAAGTCATTCAAAGTTATTGTATTGCAAATGGCTATAACATTAGATGGACCAAAAGTTGTCCGCAAAAAATGAAGCCAAGTGTGCTATGGGTTGCCCATGGAGATTATATGGTAGCTGGATGAAGAGAGATTTGACATTCATTGTTAAAAGCTATAACGATGAGCACAAATGTTCAAGAAACATGACCAATAGACAAGCCACAACAAGATGGATCTCAAACTATTACGTGGAGAAATTTCGAAGCAATCCTAATTGGAGTGTGAAAGAAATGGAGAAAGATTTGCTAACCAAGTTTTACCTCAGTATCTCAAGAATGAAAGCTTATAGATCAAAGTGAGAGGCATTATGAAAGCTGCGAGGATCGGTTGAGGAGCACTATGGAATGCTTGGTCCGTATTTAGAACAACTTCGAATTGTGAACCCGGCGAGCATGTTCAGTATTGTTTGTAAATGAGCATTTACAAGTGCACCTCCCGTCATCCAACGTTTGTACATTGGGTTTGATGGACTGAAAAAGGGATTCATGAACGGATGTACACCAATTATCGGATTTGATGGATGTTTTTTGAAAACTTTTCTTGGTGGACAACTGCTCTCGGTTATAGGTAGAGACGGCAACAATCAAATGTTCTCAATAGCATGGGCTGTAGTTGAAGGAGAAAATTATCATGCATGGACTTGTTTTTGGGTATTTTGTTTGATGACCTGGCCATTGACCAAGGATATGGTTTGGCACTTATAAGTGATCAACAAAAAGTAAGTATATGTTTAGTATGCTATCATATTTCTTATTTAAAAAATAAGTATATGATATACTAATTGGACATTTATTTCTTTTAGGGTTTGGAGTATGCTATAAAACAAAGGGTGTCTGGTGCCGAGCATAGAAATTGTGCACGTCATATATATGCAAATTGGAAGAAGAAGCACAATGGGCAGCTCTTAAAATCACTCTTTTGGAAAGCTGTTAGATGTAGTGTTGAGTCAGATTTCAAGAGGACATTGAATGAACTTCAAGCTACTTCACAAAGTGCATATCAAGATTTTATCGGAATTGGAGTGACCAAATTTTGCCAAATGTATATCAATACGGGTTGCAAAAGTGATGCAGTAAGCAACAACATCACCGAGACATTCAATGGTTATATTTTGAATGCAAGATCAAAACCAATTATTGATATGCTCGGAGAAATACATCGTATGTTGATGGCTAGGATGTATTCTAAAAGAGAGATGATGTTGAAAAGCAGTGATATTATATGCCTAGACATATGGGAAAAGCTTAAAAAAAATAAGAAGGAAACAACACATTGCCATGTCACGCCTGCAGGGAACATGTTATTTGAGGTTCAACAGTTTGACAGATCTAATGTTGTTAACTTAATGCACCGTACATGTTCTTGTAGACGTTGGGATATATCTGGAATTCCATGTAATCATGCAATATCATGCATGTTTTGGTTAAAAGAAGAACCAGAAAATTACATTGACAATTACTTCAAGAAAGACACCTACTTGAAAGCATACGAGTCTTTATTGCAATCTTTCTCTGGGAAGGATACCTGGCCTGAAGTTGAAGGACCTCATGTGTTGCCACCTCCCGTGAAAAAGATGTCGGGTAGACCGAAAAAAGAACGAAGAAGAGATTTGCATGAAGATGAATCCACATCAAGACTATTTAGAGAATGCGCAATTATGACTTGTCAGATATGCCATGTAGATGGTCATAATAGAAGAAGATGCCCACTAAGGGGACAATCATCATCATCTCATACTCATACAGAGGTTATTGGTTTATAATCAGTACTTTTTTTTTCTAATATATTTGGATCATTTCTAATATTTGATATATGATACTAATTATAGGGCCAAGTAAACCAACCAATGTCATCAGGTTCAAGTGGTAGAGGAGGTAGATCTGCTAGAGGGCATAGAAACTCAACTATAAGCACTTATTAATAGTAATTTCATTTTATTATTATCATCGATACTATTATCATTAATTAATTAGTTTATGTACTAGGCATTCTATATGGAAAGATCAATAGCCTCACAGGATTTTGGAGTTTTCGTTGGCGAAGAAACTGGGAATACATCTTTCAGAGTAAGTTATTGTGGTTTTCCTTTACTGTAATTTTCTTAACAGTAATTTTCCTTTACTGTTATCATTGATACATACTTATATTGTGGTTTTGCTTAGATATCTAGATCTAGTTTATCCATATGCTCCTCTCGAGGGGAATGGAGTGGGCCTTTAATTCGAGAACGTGATAGGAGAGCCCAAGTACAAGGATCCCAAACCGAGCCCATGATTCAAGGATCTCAAACTTCACGCATGATTCAAGGGAGCCATAATATGGACCATGATACAAGGATGTGATTAGCTTAAAATATTTTTGTGATGGAACAAGGATGTAAAATACTTTAAATACTGATAACTCGGTTTTTGATGTATACTGTGTCATACCAAGTTTGATGTACATTTTGATGATAACTCAGTTTGATGTATATTTTGAATACTGATAACTCAGTTTCAGTTAATATTGTTGAAACAGTATATAAGAGTTTGATATGTAGCAGTTTTAGTTTGATGTATATAGTTTGATGTGCAGTTTCAGTTTGATATATATAGTTTGATGTGCAGTTTCAGTTTGATGTATAGTAAACTGCAGTTTCAGATTGATGTGCAGTTTTAGTTTGATGTATAGTTTGATAACATTAGTGAATATAAATTTCAGT
Source organism: Canna indica (assembly GCA_034359265.1). Taxonomy (NCBI): domain Eukaryota; kingdom Viridiplantae; phylum Streptophyta; class Magnoliopsida; order Zingiberales; family Cannaceae; genus Canna; species Canna indica. The sequence continues at coordinate 46,081,184 of CP136893.1, forward strand.
TTGATGTATGGTATACTGCAGTTTCAGTTTGATGTATGGTATACTACAGTTTCAGTTTGATGTATGGTAACTGTTGAAACTGTAGTATAGTTTGATGTATAACATCAATGAATACTGTTGAAACTTCAATATGAAACTGCAGTATATAACATTAGTGAATACTACAGTTTATGAGTTTATAGAGGATCTCAAACTTACTTATTGATACTGTAGTGTATCAATATAGTGCAGTAAACTAAAACTGCAATTATACTATGAATTGATACAGCGCTCAGTGAATAATGTTGAAACTGCTGGTTGACACCCGAAGTTAACTTCAATTATATCAGTATAACATCAGTGAATACTGTTGAAACTGCAGTATAGTTTGATGTATAACATCAGTGAATACTGTTGAAACTTCAATATGAAACTGCAGTATATAACATTAATTAGTTAATATTGCAGTTTATGAGTTTATAGAGGATCTCAAACTTACTTATTGATACTGCAGTGTATCAGTATAGTGCAGTAAACTGAAACTTCAATTACTTATTGATACTGCAGTATATAGAGGATCTCAAACAACTTGAGTTCATCAACTACTTCATTTTCATCGGTTTATGAGTTTGATCATTTAATCTACAAACTGATAATTTGAACATTTATCTAAAATTTACAATATATGAGTATATCAATCAGTAAACTCATTTGATCAATAACTAAAATTTACAATATATGAGTATATCAACTGCCATTGACCGGAACAAGTTGCAAAATAGATATATTACAACCAAACTCTCTCATAAACCATGAAAAAAATTGGACCAAGTACCCAAGCATACAACAACACAAGCACCAAGTAAGTACATATTGTAGGTCTTCATTCTTTCATACATCAATTTCATTCCTCTATTTTTTTCCTGCAGCTTCTTTTTCTCCTTTTCGAGTCTACCTATCTTTTCATCATACATCAATAGTTTCTGAATAAGAATATCATTCTTTTGCTCTAGCAGTTTGACTTGATGTTGGAGATTGTCTTTTTCACTTGTTAATTTTTGAAGTGTTTCCTTCACTGGACCAGAATATTCGAGATCATACCAAATGAAAAAACCACAATCATTGTCCTACATAGGAGGGAGAGTTAGTTAATATTTCAAGTAGTTATAATATTGACAGTATAGTTACCTTCCAATGCATGCATCTCCAAAAACGTCTTTAGGATTTTTCTTGGTATGTGAAGTGAATAGGGATGCTGCGACGTTATGGTGACAACAAGGTGAAAAAATTAATGAGGTTATAGTTACTTCATCAATATTGGTTGATGATGAGTTTGATGTCATTATTATTCAAAAATAATTAATCTGTAGGAACACAAACATTGATGAAAAATTATTAAAGAATATTATGAAAAATTAATCTGTAACACGTTGATGAAAAATTATGTACAAACATTTGTGAAGTACAAAACCTAAATAGCAGTGAATGAAGTATATCAACTGTATACCTAAAACCCAAATGAAGTACAAAACCCTAAACCCTAGTTTTAAACAAATGTGTTATCTGATATGAAAAAATAGCAGTGAATGAAGTTTGTTACCGACAATATGCGAGGGATGATGATTCGAGTAGGGAATAGTTGCCGACAGCACCGATAGTCCTCCAATGAAGCCGCAAGGAAGAAGATAAAGCTCGATGAGGAAGAAGATAAAACCTAGCGAGGAAGAAGATAAAACCATGCGGAAGAAGATAAAGCCTCGACGATTTGCGAGATGAAGCTGCGAGAGAAGATGATTCGGCCTGTGGGGAAGGAAAGAAAGGAGGGAAGTGCGGAAAGGGAAGCTCTTATGTCGCAGCTGCAACGAAAAGGGGAAGGAGATTTTTTAACCCGACGATGAGAGGATTTGATAATGTATTTTCTTCAATTCTTTATTCTGGTGTAATTTTTTTAATTTTGTTGCTGACATGGCATTGGATGGATTTTTAAACATATTATATGGTTTCTGGTCCACGTGTGCAATGCCACATCATCAAATAAATGGTAAAATTCACGGTGATTTGACGACGGGATATTATTGAAATAAATTAAAAATCAGAGTATAAATTGATACAACTGAAAGTTTGGGTCAAAATTAGGAATACCCCTAAAGTTTAGGATATATAGTGTAATTTGCCCTTTAATCAAAGACTTTGCAGCTCCTTTTGTTGAACTTGACATCTAGATTAATTATGGTCACATAATTGACTGATACTCACAAGATTTGCCTTGAGATCATCCACTAGTAGAACATCTTTTAACCCGGAAATTGCTAAAACATTGAGAATTCCAACTCCTAAGATATTTTCATGTCTTTCATCTCCAATGGTTACAGTTGCACCTTCATGTTCCTGAATATTTTTTAGATTTTCTGAATTCCCTATCATATGCTGAGATCAACCACTGTCGAAATACCATGATCCAAGAGAAGAAATAGTCGTTGACATAAAAGTAACTTTATAGCTAAGTCAACTTTTCTTACCCAAACTTGTTAGAACTTCTGTTTAGAAGAGCCTTCATGCTTCTTTCTCTTTAGCTTATGGGCAAGCTTGAAACAATTTGCAATTATGTGTCCTCTACACTTGCAGTAGAAACATATGGGCACTTTTCTTCTCTTCCAAGTAGTGAACCGTTGATTTTTTAGAAGCCTTTAAAAAAGTTCTTCACGGGCAGATGATACTGGAGTTTTGACTGTCCCGACTTTATGTATCCAAGTGCAGCATGGTTAGACTGAGATTTTCCTACACTCAAAATTTCATTTAGAGTACTAGTGGAATTCATCATTTTGGCTTCTTTCTTTACCTTTTCAAGTTCTGAAATCAACTTGGATTCTTTGTCAGAATTCTCACCAATCTGACTTTTGTAGGTTTCGACTTCCTCCTCAAGTTTCTTCTTTTCTTAAATCAAAAATTTATTTTGATTTATGAGGGTCTTGTTGAAAGTTGTCACTTCAACCTATTTATCAAACATCTCTTGATAGGCTTCTTCACGACTATCAACACATTGAATCTTGTTATCATCATCCTCAGTGTTTAGAATACAAACGGCTTGAACGGTGTCAACTATGCAGGCAGCAAAAGCTCTATAATTTTTTTGCTCAAATTCTTTTTCATCATCTTCTTCATCATCATCACTCCAAGTAGTTGTAAAAGACTTCTTGAGATTTCTCTGTAAATTAGGACATTCAGACCTGACATGTCCATATCCTTCGCATTCAAAATAATGAACATATATATTTAAACTTATGCTTAAGATCAAATCTATCAATAGAAGATTGACTTCTTCTATTTTCCTTAAAAGATGAACCTGTTTTGGATCTGGTAGAACTGGATGGTTGAAACTACTGTCTGAACTATACATTCTGATTCTGCTTGTTCTTGGCTCTTAGAAATCTTCTGAAATTCTTTGTCATCTCTTCTTCTGAACAATCTTCAGATTTGTTCTTATATTCAGTAGCATTGAAATCAAAGTTTCTCCTTTTCTCTTTGTAAGAGTACTTCTTAGACAATTCCAACTTAGAAGTTTCCAATTTTCCAATCAATGTGTCAAGAGTAAAAAAAGAGGGATCATGAACTTCTCCTATAGCAGTAGCTTTCATGTCAAATTTTGTATTGATATTGATATATCAATATAGGGATAATGATGTGGTATATATATATTCCTGTGGATATATATTGTATATATATGTGTATTTATTTATACCTATTTTGTGGAGTTGATCATTCATTTGGTGGAGTCATAGTCATCATGGACTAGGCGTTTTGTGGAGTAACGATTGGGCTAGGCGTTTGTGGAGTAATGGCGCACTATGTCTGTTATGTCTTATGGGTTGTGCGTTCTATTTATATAAAATGATAGAGAATGTGTGGATTCTTTATCCACTCCTATGCATTAAAATAGGGTTGTCGAAATTCTAAGGATAATTACTTAAATATATAATTATGCACTTTATCTCATTTGTGATCAATTCTAAAATATTACCAGATTATATTCCGAACTTTGACATTTGTCTCAATTACATCCTTCCATAAACTCTCTGTTAGCAGCACCATTAAGGCGATGATGTGGCGCTTTGACGTAGATTAAAATAATATTTTTTAATTTAAAAAAATATAAAAAAATCAATTTAATTTATATTAAATAATATAAATTAATATTTTATATTTTATATTAAATAATCACTCCGAGCCATGTCGATGGTGAACATTGAGTGATATTTTAATATAAAATATAAAATAATATTTTATATTATTTAATATAAATTTATATAATTTTTTATATTTTTTAAATAAAAATATTATTTTAATTCACGTCGGAGTGCCACATCATCGCCTTAACGGTACTGCTGATGGAGAGTTGACGGAAAGATAGAATTGAGACAAATGTCAGAGTTCGGAATACAATTTGATAATATTTTAAAATTGGCCACAAATGAGACAAAGTGCATAGTTCATGATACATTTAGGTAATTATCCAAATTCTAATGAGATTGTTCTATTGATAGTGTGTGGATTGCAGGCAACAAATTAAACTTCTACAAAAAATTTCAAATCAAGGTTGGATTTGGGCTGTTGAACTCGCTACAACAGGAAGAACGTGTGGAGTGCATAATTCTATGATTGAGTTGTCGTAAAGAGGCAAGTGGTTAGTACTTGTACTTGTACTTGTAAAGATGTGTTTTGTTATTTTTCGATTCACTTTAGTACAGAAAGAAGAATTTATACTGTTTGAAATCTCTTGTAGTATATTTTATTGATAGTGGATTGGACATTTGTCTGGTGAGGACCCCGCAGATTAGGTGATCATTGTTACTGAACTGTGTAAATAAATTTCTTATGTATTTGTATGTTTCTATGTTAATTTTTATATCGGTTATTCACTTTGTCTTAAACCAATTCTAGTATTAGGTGCAACTTAATACCCAATTGACTAATAATAAAAAGCTTCCATCGAGACAACATGACAAATGATATTTGTATTTGCTTTATAGGGATTTCTATAGAGTCAAATTCGATTGTAATTATACAGTAATTGTACTCAATATACAGCATATGCTCTTTGAGCTTAATCACCTATAACAAACCTAAACCACACCTATGCCATCCTCCACTATGCCATCCTCCACCTCCTTGTCTTTACCTCCAGTACGTGTCATTCCCCGCAAAAGCTCTATCTGCCGGCTTCCTCTAGCATCTGGACCATCGTTCTCATCGACGGCCGGATTGTCGGCAGCCTCTCAGTGCACAACACTGCGACTCTCAGCACCTTGACGGCCTCTTCCATGGCCCATGTGGGTATTCGCTTGTCCACCAGACCCATCACGCTCTCCCTACTCTCCATCCTCCTCGATGCCCAATAGATGATATCTTTGTTCTCACCATACTCTGCCTCTATTGGTAGTCTCCCCGTCACTAGCTCCATCAGCACCACTCCAAAACTGTACACGTCACTCTTCTCGTTCACCTTCCATGTGTACGCATATTCTATCCTTCCAAAAACAGAGGAATAAGCTTCAACTTTGAATTTTATTACATTATTCTGGAAAATTAATAGAATAATTTAATTTCCGAATGATTCTAAGAACTTTCTACATCAAAAATTCCTTCTTTTTCAAATGTTATTGAAGATGCAACAAAGTGAAGAAAGAGAGATAAATTTGTATAGTTGGTTGGAATATTCTGCTAAAAGACGAGTAGATGGATAAATTGGCATTTCTTATTAAATAGAGAGACAATTCACCTGGTGCGATGTAGCCGTGGGTGCCGGCGATGACATGGGTAGAAGAGATGTCCTTTGCTCCACCGGCGGCTGAGTGTAGCACCTTGGCGAGGCCGAAGTCCGCGATGCGGGGCTTGAGCCACTCGTCGAGTAGGATATTGCTGGACTTCACGTCTCGGTGCAGAATGGGGCGGTCCCAGCCGTGGTGGAGGTATTCCAGCCCCCTCGCCGCCCCCATTGCAATCTCGTACCTCTCTTCCCACCCCAATTGCCTGGCCTTACCTGGCAGCGCAGGCCCGTGTAGCCGATCCCAAAGGCTCCCGTTCGGCAGGTGCTCGTACACCAGTAGGCTGGACTCCTCACTGGTTATGCTGCAGTACAGCTTCACCAAGTTGACATGTCGAACCGCACTGAGTGTCGCGACCTCCGCCTCGAACTCCCTCGCTGCTGGCCTCCTTCGCCTTCGTGACCCTAGCATCGCCGCGGTCGTCCGCTCCTTCATGCCGTCCACCGGCGTGTTCCATATGTGCTTCACCGCCATCACCTCCCCGCTTTCCAACTCCACGCGGTATACCTCCCCGGAGCCGCCCTTTCCAATGAGGTTCTCCGGCTTGATCGCGTTGACAATCTCCTGCTCATCGAACGTTACGATTCGGAACGATTTCATGTCCCACGAGGGGTCCTTGACGATAGCCGGGTGGTCGCCGCAGCCATCGGCTTGGCGCTTCCTGATGACGATATAGAGGCCGATGCAGGCCAGGATGACTACGGCGGCGGCGAGGAAGGACGTCATCATGATGCTGAGCTCCTCCGAAGAGCTCCTCTTGACGGCAGAGCATTGCCTTAGCGATCGGAGACTGTTGGTGCCGCCGCCGAGGATGCAGAGTCCGGGATTCCCGACAAAACTACCATTGTAGGCAGAAATGCCGAGCGCCGCCGGGATGGCACCAGTAAGATGGTTGTTGGAGAGATCGAGGGCGGAGAGCTTCAGCGTAGATAGGCTCGCAGGGATAGTGCCATAGAGCTCGTTGTTCGAGAGATCAAGCGAATTGAGCCTCGTCAGTTCGCCAAGGCTCGCCGGGATTGGCCTGGAGAGATTGTTCGCACTGAAATCGATGGAGTTCAATGAGACACATGAGCCGATTGCATCTGGGATCGCACCAGAGAAGGAGTTGCTCTCCAAATTCAGACTTTGGAGGTTCTTCAGCTCCCTAATGCTCGCCGGGATCTCGCCCGAGAAATGATTATACGATAAATCCATGTTCACGATCGACGCTGCCCCTCCAATCTCTGGCGGTAACATGCTGGAGAACCTGTTCTTGTTGAGGTACAGCTGGAACAGAGACTTAGCCCTGCCGATCCCAGGCGCTATCGGGCCTTCAAACTGGTTGCTGGCGAGGTCGATTATGTTCAAATTGGGCAAGCTCCAGAGCCCGGCGGGAACCACACCGGAGAGCGAATTCTTGCTCACCCTGAACCGAATCAAGGAAGAGCATTTGGCGTAGCTCACCGGAATCTCACCAGTGAAGTTGTTCTCTAGCATCAGAAGCCTCTTCATTGTCCCTCTCCGGCACATGTCCGGCGGGATCTCGCCAGTTAAAAAGTTAGTTGACACGTCGATGAAATCGAACTCTGCCCAGCTCCCAAGCTTCGGCGGGAGCTTCCCGTTGAGTCTGTTCATGTAGAGAGATAAGTTTGTGAGATGCTCGAACTCCCCGAACTCGGGGGGCAGCTCGCTGCTGAGATCATTCATGAAAAGCTGAAGCGAGACGAGGTTCTTCAAGCTCCGGAGCTCAAAGAGGTCGCCCTCCAGTTTGTTCATAGACGCATCGAAGTAGGCCAACCGGGAGAGGTTCCCAAACCGGGCTGGGATCCTTCCAGTGAGCGAATTGTTGTAAAGCTCGAGCATCCAGAGGTTGGAGAGCCTCGTGATCTCCAGCGGGATCACGCCAGTGAGGAAATTGTCGGCGAGCTCGAGGTCGACGAGTTCCGTTAAGTTCCCAATGGACGGTGGGATCTCGCCATGGATGTTGCAGACAGAGAGGAAGAGCGAATTGAGCTTGGTCAAGGTGGTCACGACCTCCGGGAAGTTACTGGGATCGAAGGAGTTATCCCCGAGGGTGAGAACCTCCAGCGCCGTCAAATTGGCAAGCGAGCCCCACGGGAAGACGCCGGTAAAGGCGTTGCCAGAGAGGTTCAAGACCTCGAGTTGGCTCAGCAGGGACAAGTCAGGAACTTCTCCGGAGAAATGATTTGCTGCGAGGTCAAGGCGGCGGAGGTGGATGCAATTGCGGAGGTCGGCGGACATGCCTCCGGAGAGGGAGTTGGAGCCGAGGGAGAGAGCGGAGAGGGAGGCGAGGTTGCAGAGTGAACCAAAGGGTACATCGCTTGAGATACCGGTACCGGCGAGATCGATCTCGGTAACGAAGCCAGCGGAATCGCATTTGACGCCATTGAACGTACACGCGGAGCTATCCGCGTGCCAAGATCTGAAGGTGGCGTTGTTGGTGGTCGTCAGACGTGCTCTCAACTCCAGGAGAATCCGGAGTTCTTCCTTGGGAGTTGATGCTCCTCCGGCGAGGAGGAGGCAGAGGAAGAGGAAGAGGAAGAGGAAGAAGGGAAGGTGCATTGCAATGCGAGGGAACGAGAGCTTCGGTGTTAATTGCTATCTTTGGGATGGTAGTTGATCAACTCGAGGATATCGAGTGGCTGCTGCGGGATTTTGTCATGGAGTGAGTGATAGGATGAGATGTGATTTGTCCTTTTGGTGCAATGCAAAGTGTGTGATCTCATTGTGGCCGCCGCGTTTGACCATGACTCCTTTTCGGAAAGCACCTTTCTTTTACCCGTGCACTCGTACTTACAGATCGGAGAGCATTGATTTCCTGGTCCTGTCCATGACTCCAATCAAATGCTTGGATCCGACTTGGTACAGCAGGTGCTTCTTCATCTTAAAACTTAGCTTATTTAATAATTGTATATTGATATAAGTTGATCCGATGATGATTCTATAACCCACAAGTTTGGCATTAGTGACCGACCGTTTGTTTGTCAAAAATAAATGCTTGCTAATAAAATTTTTATTTTATTATTTGATTACTCATAGGTAAACTTATAATATCTATTTGCATATTTTTTTTTGACCGCAAATGAAAATTGCAAGTACAATTGAGTTCTTGCCTGAAGTTAGAGTTAAAAATGTCAACGGGGTGGGGCAGTATGGGGCATCCGCTACTTGCCCCGAGAAACATATATAATACCCATACCTATTTTATTCCCCGCGGGGGGGGATCGCCACGGGTATTGACGGGTATCTATGACACTTTCAAAAATATAAATTATAATATTTTATTAAAATTCAAACTCATAATAATGAAAAAATATTAACAACAACACAAGTTTTAGGATAAAAAAAAGTAGATAACCACATTATCAACAACATAAAGTCTTCAAGCATTTATACAACAACATAAGATCTTTTTGTAATTATACTTATATTTGTGGGTAAGGGTACCCCCGGATACAGGTACTGTTCCTGCCTGAGAATCAGAGTACTCTGATCCGGTTCGATGTCTCTCCTTATCTGGTTCAACACCGGTGGGTGGACCTGCAAAAGACACTCTAGCACTCAAGTTAGAGGGTTTCCCAAGTGGAGGTAATGAAAATGAAAATTAATTAGGGTTACTTGAGGCATGTTGTATCTGTATTTATTATAGGCGGAGGTGATTACGCTGCCCGAAAATCTCGTGGGTAGGGCTGTTCACGGGTCGGGTCAGGTTTAGAGGAAAAGTCGACCCAACCCAACCAAGTGTAATCACCCAACCAAGTTCGGGTCGGGTTGGGTAGTCGGGTTTACCTATTTAGGTAAAAATAATTTTTAAAAAATATTGTAAAAATAATTTAAAATAAATATTTTTACTATAAATATTTTTACTATAAATATTTTAAAAAATAATTAGAAAATATAAATAATTGGGTCATTGGGTCGAGTCTCGGGTCATCGAGTTTCAAAATTTGAAACCCGATACCTTACTCGATTATGGTCGGGTTTGGTTGGGTTGTACCCAACCCGACCCGACCCGACCCAAATAGTTCGGGTCGGGTCAGGTTCTCGGGTTTATTGGGTCGGGTCGACCCAATGAATAGCCCTACTCGCGGGTTATTGCCCAAGATGGCAAGCTTATAATGGTGTATCTCTTCTAATAAGGAAGGATGTAGATATCCTTATAAAACTGGATGGGATCCCCGGATAGAGCCGCTTGGTTTGGCTCGGATCTGATTCAGGGGCGTAGCTAGGTGAAGCCCCCTGGGTGGAGCAGCTTAGTTGAGCCCGGGACGAGTGGTGGGCGATTGTTGGGTCTAATTCGACCGGGCTTAATAATCCTAGTTCAGTCCACAGCTCCCGAGCTTGGTCGGAGTCTATAAGATTGTGTGTCAGGCTCTAAGTGAGGTCAGCCTTCATGACCTCGGTTGACCACAGTATGAGTATGCAGCTTTTTTATGTATTGCTTCGATATTCAGACTAGATTTGACACTTGTGTTGAGCTCTTCTGGATGTTTATCACCTGTGCGGTAGATATATTTCGACAAAATAGTAATCATGAGTAAAGATTTGGTAATCATTTTCCAAAGCATTGAATGTCAGTTGTAGTTTGACGGAAAATAGTCCTCATGGATCCATCAGTTACGGTGACAGTTCTTTTTCCGGAACTATAAATAGCCCCCTGCTTGTTGTGTGTTTTGGGAATCATGGACTCGGAAGTGAAGATTACCGTCCCGCTCGGGGTTGCGCTTATTTGCTTGGTGAAGGGTTTGTCATTTGCCGTGGGTTTGTACCATTGGGCTTAAGGATGGAGGCGAGATAAGGAGTTCAAAGTGTGGGTCTGTACCATCGAGCATATGGCGAACTCGTTTCCATGGTTTCAGGCATTTGAGGAGGTGTCATGTTGGCTAGAACCTTGTCAACGGTTCTCAATTTGCTGTGCCGATGCTTTGAATTCCTTTTTAGCCTCGCCTTCCAACTCCTGTGTTGCAGGAATCCTGGTAACGGAGCTAGCAACCGGAGTGTTTACCAGGTTCCTTAAGGGGAATGTCTCTGATGCGGTGTGCCTCCCGAGAGTTATACCTTTGCGTTTTTATTTTGCTTTGTAAGTTATCCTCTAGGGATTTGTATGTGTAAGATATCCCTTTTGGGGGCTAAATAAAAAGGATGTCTTCTATATTCATCCTTGTTGTGTTTCTTTGCTAGATTTGATCGTGTAATAGCCCGGTTTAGTATCACATCGAGAGTATGTTGGATGTGATGTTGGCTATAAGGCTTGATAGGTGTGCTACCATCAACTTCAGCTTAAGCATTTTAATTAGACCAATATATAGGTTGGTCTATGAAGTTAATTGATGGGTCAGCTATCTCATCAAATGGTTTGTGACAATGTGGTATCAAAGCATGTGGTTCGGTCTGACTATGATCTAGAGTTGTCACCGTATAGGGCATTGCTACCGTGTTAGTATACAGTAGGATTATGTTATGAGATCAATGGGCTAAGTTTGCACCTCAGCGCGACTCGTGGTTAAGTTTGCAAAATGTTAGGGTGAATTCAATTGCTTGATTATGATATGTTCTCTTTCTGGTGATTCCAGATTTATGGAGGACTTTGATGCCGCAAGGAGCGATAGTGACAGCAACTCTACTAAGCGCCGAGGCCGAGGCCGGGGCCGGGGTCGTGGGAGACCACCGCGGGCCCGAGAGAATGTGGGACAGGATCCCATGGTTGTTCAGTTGTAGGCCCGAGTGGCTGAGCTGACTGAGGCACTCCGCAGGGAGGAGGAGCTGCGACAATCCCAGGGTAGCACAGCTTGAGTCCGTGAATGGCCCTGTGCTAGAGAGTGCACCATTTTTGGGGCTACCTTTGTATGGGAGCCTGGGTTAGAGATCCTTGCAGTGTTTGCTTAGTATCTTGAATGATGCATTGGATCTCGTCATATAGTTTAAAATATTTATGGTGCGGTTTGGATAGGGCGGCCCTAGGGATCCTAGGGGGGCGGTTGATAGAGTTCTGCATAAGGGATCTGTAGGGGTTGGCTAATGATAAATTTTCCCTATAGCTGAAATTTTGGATTGATTGGAGGATCTTTCCCTTAGATTTCAGGAAATATAAATTATGAGTGTAAAGCGACCTTATGCTTAAGGGTCATGATTATGTGCGACCAGAGTTGAGTAGGACCCAGAGCGATTTCGTTCTGAGGCATAGTTGGGTGCAGACAAGTTGGGCACAATAAAAAGGATTGTCCTAGCAAGGGCAATCAACAGCCTAATCAGACCAGAGGAAAGGCACAGATGTCAGTGGGTTCCGTAGCTCAGAGGAGTCAGACTCACGGAGGAGGCCAGCGAGCTGGTGGTTCAGAGAGGCCCGTTGCACAGGTGTTTGCTATGAACCAAGAGGGCACTGAGGCGTTCAGGGCAGTAGTGTCAGGTAACTTTATTATTGGTTCTGCAGTTGCATATGTCTTGTTTGATTCGGGTGCTACGCACTCTTTTGTGTTTGCTTTATTTGCTGCTAAGCTGGCAGGGGAACCTTCTATGTTTGATTTGCCTCTTGTGGTGTCTACGCCTACGAGCGTTTCTGTGATGGCAGAGACAGTCTTTCGGGGCTGCGAGGTTATCATTTGTGGGCATGTGTTGATAGCCTAATTGGCACTCCTGCCGATGCTGGAGCTTGATGTAATTTTGGGCATGGACTGGTTGGCAGACTATTTCGCCTTAGTGGATTGCAGGGCTAAGACTGTGATCTTCAATAAGCCCGGATTGCTCCTGTTTACCTTCAAGGGTGAGGTAAGGGGAAATTCGTTAATGACAATTTTAGCTCTTAGGGCCCCGAAGCTACTTCTGGGTGGTTGCCAGTCTTTCTTGGCCTTTGTGTATGTGGCAGAGGGAGATGGAGGTGTGGCTTGGACATCAGGGGGGACGCCTTTGGTATGCGGGTTCTCTGATGTGTTTTCGAAGGAGTTGTCAGGGTTCCTTCTAGATAGAGAGATTGAGTTCTGCATTGACTTGCAGCCAGGGGTGAAGCCCATCTCCATTCCACCGTACCGGATGACACCAACTAAGTTGAGGGAGTTGAAATCCCAGTTGCAGGAGCTGCTTGAGTTGGGCTTCATTCGCCCAAGTGTTTCACCTTGGGGTGCTCCAGTGCTCTTTGTTAAAAAGAAGGATGGGTCCATGCGGATGTGCATTGATTACCGGCAGCTTAACAAGGTAATGGTGAAGAATTGGTACCCACTGCCCAGGATTGATGATTTATTTGATCAGCTTCGGGGGGCTCAGTGGTTTTCCAAGATTGACCCACGGTCAGGGTATTATTAGTTGAGGATCCGGGACAATGACGTCCCTAAGACTGCTTTTAGATCAAGGTATGGGCACTTTGAGTTCCTGGTGATGTCCTTCGGACTGACTAATGCACCTGCAACATTTATGGACCTGATGAATCGAGTATTCAGGGAATACTTGGATAAATTCGTAATTATGTTCATTGATGATATATTGATTTATTCCTAAAGCAGGGAGGAGCATGCTGAGCACTTGAAGGTACTTCTAGAAACTCTCAGGGAGCACAGATTGTATGCTAAAATCTCTAAGGGCAAGTTCTGGCTAGAGAGTGTGGGGTTCCTTGGCCATGTGGTGTTTAGGGAAGGAATAAAACTGGACCCTACAAAGATAGAAGCAGTTCAGAATTGGAAGAAGCCGACTAATATCTTTGAGATTCGCAGTTTTCTGGGTTTGGCAGGTTATTACAAAAAATTTATGGAGAATTTCTCCAGGATTGCAGCGCCGTTGAGCCGTTTGACTCAGAAGAATGTCAAGTTCGAATGGGACAGTAAGTGCGAGGAGAGCTTTTTGAAGCTCAAGGACTGCTTGATGTCGGCACCAGTTCTAGCAGTACCCTCGGGCTCATGAGGATTTGTTATTTACTGTGATGCCTCTCGGGTCGGCTTGGGTTGTGTGTTGATGCAGAATGGCAGAGTGATAGCTTATGCCTCTAGGCATTTGAAGGTTCACAGGAAGAATTACTCGACTCATGACCTTGAGCTAGCAGCAGTGCTGTTCGCATTGAAGCTATGGCGTCACTAGCTTTATGGTGAGGCTTGTGAGATATACACTGATCATAAGAGGCTCCAGTATTTGCTCACCCAGAAGGAGTTGAACCTAAGGCAGAGAAGATGGCTTGAGCTTTTGAAGGACTATGACTGCACGATCATGTACCATCCGGGGAAGGCTAATGTGGTGGCTGATGCTTTGAGTAGGAAGTCTATGGGCAGTATGGCGCATTTGGCAGTTAGGAGGAGGTCGTTGGCTCAGGATTTGGCCATGTGTTTGGATGGCGGGGCAGTCTTGGCAGTGTCAGCTTCTGGTGCGCTGGTGGCTCACCTGAGGGTGCAGTCCACGTTGGTTGATATGTTGCGAGCAGCACAGGAGGAGGATGCTTTCTGTGCTCTCATTAAGGATCTGACCAGGAGAGGCAATGTCGAGAATGGGTTTGGTGTTGACTCGGAGGGCATTCTGAAGTTTAAGAACTAGATAGTGGTGCCAGATATGGCCAAGGTTCGCAGGCAGGTGTTAGAGATGGCTCATCGGTCCACATACACTATGCATCCGGGAGCCATAAAGATGTATAGTGATCTAAGCAGAATTATTGGTAGAAAGGCAAGAAAATAGAGGTGGATTCGTATCTAAGTGTCTGGTGTGTCAACAGGTTAAGGCTGAGCCATTGAAGCTGGCAGGGTTGCTCCAGAACCTAGAAGTACCAGAGTGGAAGTGGGAGAAGATAATCATGGATTTTGTGACAGGGTTGCCAAAGTCTGGAAAGGGCAACGATTCTATATGGGGAAAACTAATGAAAATGTCCCAAACTATTGAGTTTTTAACAAATATGACCCGTACTTTTATTTGTAACTAATTTATACTCGAACTTTTATTTTGATATCAATTGTATACTCCCGTCAACTGGGTGTTAAAGTAGCCGTTATTTGCTGACGTGGACTGCACAGTCAGCATAAATAAATCATTTTTTTAAGGTATGGCTGACGTGGCATTGAAGAGTTTTTTAATATATTTTTTTAACTGATCTTGCAGACGTGGATCATTTGATGACGAAATAACTTTGAATAAAAAAATAATTTTTTTATGCTGACTATGCAGTCCACGTTAGCATATAACAACTACTTTAACACTCAACTGACGTGAGTATACAATTGATATCAAAATAAAAGTTTTGAGTATAAATTAGTTACAAATAAAAGTATGGGTCAGATTTGTTAAAAACTCAATAGTTCGGGATATTTCATTAATTTTTCATTTTTAAAATTGGTCAAGCTGACGTGGTCATGCTGACAGGGCAACTTTGAATAAAAAAATGATTTATTTATACTGACTGTGCAGTCCACGTTAGCAAATAACGACTACTTTAACACCCAGCTGACGGAAGTATACAATTGATATCAAAATAAAATTCGAGTATAAACTAGTTACAAATAAAAGTATGAGTCAGATTTGTTAAAAACTCAATAGTTCGGAACATTTTCATTAATTTTCCCTTCTATTTGGGTAGTGGTGGATCGCGTAACCAAGACGTCGCATTTTATACCAGTTAGGATGACCTTTTCAGCCGAATAGTATACAAGGTTATTTTTGGATCGGATCATTGCTTATCATGGTGTTCCGATTATGATCATCTTAGATCGGGGTACCAGTTCACAGCTCGATTCTGGCAGTCTTTTCAGGAGACGTTAGGCACTCAGGTTCGGTTCAGTACCGCATTTCACCCTTAGACAGATGGTCCGTCAGAGCGGACTATTCAGACGCTGGAGGATATGCTGACAGCATGTGTCCTAGACTTGGAAAGCAGTTGGGAGAGACACTTACCTCTGATTGAGTTTGCCTACAATAACAGCTAACACGGCAGCATCGGGATGGCCCCATTTGAGGCATTGTTTGGGCGGAGATGCAGGTCGCCTGTAGGCTGGTTTGAGGCAGCGGATTCCCTTATGATGGGAGGTGACCTAGTGGAGGAGGCAGTAGAAAATATGAAGCTAATCAGAGAGAGGTTGTTGGAAGCTTAGAGTCGCCAAAAGATGTATGCTGATGGAAAGGCCAGGGAGGTAGAGTTTACTGAGGGGGACATGGTGTTCCTCAAGGTGTCCCCTATGAAAGGGGTGGTGAGATTTGGTAAGAAAGGAAAGCTAAGCCCTAGGTTCATTGGGTCGTTTCCTATTCTTGGGCGTAGGGGAGCGGTGGCCTATGAGTTGGCCTTACCTCCTAGTATGGACCGAGTGCATCCTGTGTTATATGTATCCATGCTGAAGAAGTACGTCGGGGATGAATCCCATGTGATTGAGCCTACCGCAGTGGAAGTGAATTCAGCTGTCTCTTATGAGGAGCGGCCAGTTGAGGTGCTAGACTGTCAGATCAGAAAATTGAGGTCCAAGGAGATCCCCTTGGTTAAGGTCAGGTGGGAGCACCATTCCGGGTAGGAGACCACCTGGGAGATGGAGCAGGATATGAGGGAGTGTTATCCTTTATTATTTGATGATTTGGTGAGTCCTTAATTTCTTTTTTTTTTCTAAAATTCAAGGATGAATTTTCTTTAAGGGCTAGTGAGGGAGTCTATGTGATAAAGAGCTACCTAGGTGATGGGGTGGAGCCACTACCAGGCTAGGCCTCACATGCCTCCAACTTGGGTGTGATTTTGGGCTATGTGTTAGACTCGAGTTGGATCTTGACGAGAACGTCAAGACATAAGTTGGATCTTGACCCCAACTCAGGGTCACGTGACTGGCCAGGGTATACGTGTCTATACCCCGCAGCCTAAACTATGCTCATGACAACTCAATAATAAAACATAGCGGAAAGAAATAAACAAGTTTTATTTCAAATGAAAAACCAAACCAGAATCCATTATAAGTAAGTTTAGCAAAAATATAAAGTGCGGAAATAACGAATCCAGTTCAATTGATCAATTACAATGAAATCTGAAATAACGATATAAATGTCCCCAAGGGACTACAACTCCAAAATGCTAAAACACAGTGCATGACAAACTACTACAGACTTGACTACGAGCCCTAACCAGGACTGCTATGAGATCAATGTAGCTCCTCTGCCCTCCAGCTGCGCCAACTGCTCCAGCCCATCTCACCGATCAGGCTCTGCAAAACAAAACAAAATGACAACGGGTGAGTTCAAAAGAACTCAGTGAGCGGTTCTACCAACCCCCACATAAAAAAACAATCATAAAAAGGATGCATAAAGCAAAACTTCTGACTCAAGCAAGAAAAATGTCACAAGGAAATGACCAGCTAACAGGCCATCTAGCCACCACTTGCCCGAAGGTAGCCAACACCCAAACGATGAAGATCGACAGGCCTAAGCCTACCATGCCCTAAGGCAACAACACAAACTAGGATAATCGGGAAGGCCCTCCGAACTTATCCTAGTATAAAGAAACTCGGGAGCAATCGGGAAGGCCCTCCAAACTTGCTCCACGAGACGCGAAGGAACAATCGTGAATCACCCATCCGAACTTGCCCCTTTAAGATATCACAGGGGTAATCAGGTAGGCCCTCCGAACTTACCCCTTTAGGATATGACAGGAATAATTGGGTAGGCCCTCCAAACTTATTCATTAAAACCACCTCATGGATAATTGGGTAGGCCCTCCAAACTTATCCCATGAGGCCAAATCCAAACAATTGGGATTTGCTCAGCCGAACTTGTTCCACAGATTGGGAATTAGCCATCCAATCTCCCGGGCCTAGCCCATAATTCGGCTCCTCAACGAGCCTCTCCGCCATTCATAAAGATATGACGCAACATGACCTATGTCAAGTCTCTCCTACGATGTCTTAGGGTATCCTTATTGGAAAGCGTCTCAACACTCCAATACCCGACCCCAACTCCTAGACCCATAATGTCATGAACTCGTGTGGTTTTATTTCATGCATAAACTTTATTTGTTGGTTCATAACAGATTATGCTGACCATTTTCCCAATTTTAATTATGCAATTAAAATTTAAATCACCAAGATTAAGGTTTTATTTTAGAGTTTTGTTTTAGCTTACTATTATGCTCGATACTGATGTATCTAACCTGAATCTGATTTCCAGAGTGTATCATATATTTCGAAACTATATTTTTTGGTCGAAACGATAGGTTACACGACTATATTCAGAAAAATACATACATCATAACAAGTATTTTAAAAACAGCACAGATTCAACATCTCAGCATGAAATTCCAGCAACATTAAGTTTTTCAACATAGCATGAAAATAAATCCGAAATTAACATAAATTAGATCCTTAATTATCATTAAAATAGAATACTAATCTTGAGATATATTTCTCAAATTTTCATGCTTATTGAACAAGACTAACAAGTACGAACAACACCATAAACAAGATTAAGCATCATGAACAAGAACCCTTCTTCAAGAACCTTCATGGCATCAACATCAAGATCTAAATTTTATAAAATGATTTTTATCCCAAAAATCACAGATTAATTACAAGGCATGCTTGAACATGTAGGAACTCAATTTAATAAGCAATATAAGGCATGGATCTCAAGAACATCAAAAACTATCACTTAGGCATTTCACCGAACACCTTGAGGGCACCCTCGTCTCCACCTTGGCCGAGCACCCCTAGGGTCCTCCTAGGGCTGCCGAACCCCATAGGGGAGTGTTTAGGGCATCCTCAAACACGAAAATCAAAAAGAACGGTGAAAACTCAAGAGATCGACGAAAAACAAATCAAAACATCATAGCCTTCAAGAACATCTTCAATAATTCGAAGAAACCCGAAAAGAAGGACGATAAAACCTCTCGTCCGAATAGGAAGGATGATGAGAGGAGAAATCCTGGACAACGGCCCTCGAATTCGGCTTCAAGAATCGGCGGCTCGACTCAAGAAGGGGAAAAAAAAAGGGGGCGGCGGCTCACTCCAAGCCGCCGGCTTGAAGAGAAGGAAAGAGGAAGATAGAGGCTCGGCTTCAAGTCGGCTCCTCTCGGCTCGGCTCCAAAGGGAAGGAAGAAGAGGAAGAAGAGGGGAAAGGGCTCAGCGGTTCAGCTCTTGAGGGCGGCAACTCCTTAGATGAGGAAGAGGGGTGGTTGGCTAGCTTGGCGGCTCCTCTTTCCAATTAGCTTGTGCGGCTCCAATAGGGAGCCGCAAGCCAAGGGGAGGGGGTTTTATACTCCCTCCTCAACCATAACTCCACTAAACCCTTTATCAAACCCGCATCTGCCTCAAGCCAAACCCGAACCCGCTAACTTAATTAATCCTATTCTAATCCCATGATAAATTATAATCAATAAACATATGCACCTTCACATTCAACATAATTAAACAATCATGCATACACAACATGAAATTAAATAAATTTATCTATGCAAGCAAAATTTACATAACTCATATTCATACTTACCTGAGCTCGCAAGCTCGCACCGGACCATAAGTCGACTCGGCTCGACCTCGAACTAGTCCGCTAGGCTGGCAAACACAAATCATAAAGGAAAATAAAAATATAATTAAAATATCTAGGATATTACAAATCAGCTCTTTGATTTGTGGAAGCTTGTTATATGCATGTATTGGTTAGAAGAATATCTAAACTTTGTGTTACCTGCCTGGCCTTTTCTGAGTAAGGTGCTAGAGCCAAACATAACGACGTGATGGCAAACAAGCTGGATCGGTGAAAACCGAATCTTATTTGTATAAGGGCGCCGAGGCCGGAAGTGGCGGCTCTGGAGGCCATGCATACGTAAATAGTTCGTGTAGGGGCTCCACGACTAAAAAAAGCAACTCTAGGGGCCAATGACCAGACTCTGTGAAAACGGAGCTCACGAGAAGAGCTCTTGGGGTCGTGTTTGCTCATTTAAAGCATCCCAGACTAGGCCGGAGGCCATGTTTAGAGCCGAGGACCAGACGCAGTGAAAACCGAGTTCGCGATAAGTGCACTTGGGGTTGTATAGCTCGTTTAGAGCATGTCGGGCTGAGCCAAAGGCCGTGTTTAGGGCTGACGACCAGACTCGACGAAAAACCGAGCTTGCAAGAAGCGCACTTGGGGTCACTAAAGGCATACGAGCCCGAGATATGCACTGAGGCCGGCGAGCCAAACTAGTGAAGACCGAGTTCTGGTCGCTAAATGAGGTGTTGAGTCGAGCTTTAGACTAGGGGGGAGCCAAGTCTTAATTGCTTAGGCGTTTGGTGACACTGAGAGTAGGCGGATTGGGCGAGGAGAAACGACATGTCACGTGGGTCGAGGGCCGCTTGTGAGATTGTGTAAATTCCTCTTGCAAAGTATGTAAATGGCTGCAAGGGCTGTTAGACACGAAGGAAATGTGTAGAATAAATAGAATAATTTCATTGCAAAATATCATAAAGATACATCTTATCCCACCAAGAGTTGAGCTTGACTTACACTTGGTGGAGCCTCATTAAAACCTTCCATGGGGAAAACCCAATGGGAAAAAACCGCCAAGTAGGGGAAAGAGTACTCCAACCTTGCTGTAATTTAATGGTGGAACCTTAGCTGTAGTAAGCCCATAGGGAGGCCACGTTCCAGGATCGTGGGAGTTCTTATCCGGAGAGCTCGTCAATTTTGTAAGCACCCTTTCCAAGGACCTCTGTAATCCGATAGGGGCCTTCCTAGTTTGGAGCAAGCTTTTCTTCTCCAGCTAGTTTCCTCTGTGGTTCAATCTTTTGGAGAACAAGGTCTCCTTTTGCATAGTTTCTGAGCTTGACACATTTGTCGTACTTCAGGGCAATCTTAAGTTTCATTTCCTATTCTTTGATTTTGGTGAGCTCTCATTCTTCTTCGATAAGATCGAGCTCGGTGACTCGGGCTTCTGCGTTGCCTTGCTCTTTGGAGGTATTCTGCGGAGGCTAGGCTCTGCAATCTCAACATGGATCATGGCCACTGCTCCATAGACAAGCCAGTAAGGGGTCTCCGAGGTGGAAGACTGGGTGGTTATGTTGTAACTCCAGAGTAGCCCGGGTAGCTCTTTGACCTAGTTTTTCTTGAGCCAGTTGAGCTTCTTCTTTAACCATGTTAGAATGACTTTGTTGGCTGCTTCAGCCAGGTCGTTTACTTGTGGGTGCTCAACAAATGAAAAGAGCTGTGTAATGCCGAGGTCTGAGTAGAACTCTCGAAATCGACGATCCATGAATTGTGTTTTGTTGTCGCTACCGAGCTCACGTAGAATTCCAAATCTGCAAATGATATTTTTCCAAACAAACTTTTGAACTTTATGAGTTACAATTGTAGATAGGGGTAGCCTTTATTCACATGGTGAAATAGTCGATTGCTATGATCAAATATTTGAATTGCCCCAGTGCTTGCAAAAATGGGCCGAGGAGGTCTATGCCCCATTAATGGAACGATTGATTGTCGTCCGAGATGTGCAACGATTCATTGTACAATGATGGCTTAAGGGTTTCTCTTAAGCCTAGATCTTCATTTTGATGATAACAAATAAGTATTTAATCTATGTGTGAAGTTTTGAGTTCAGGTTGAGGTTGCGATAAGCATGCGAACTTTATTCGGAAAAACGAAGGAAAAAGATCATCGAAATGAAAGGAAAGATCGTCAAAGAAAAGGCTTGGGTATCGATTAGGTAGATATCTTGTAATATACCCCTAGGATCTTATCTCAAGCCTAATTATAAAGTTATCCAAGTTAGAACTTGGTAACTAAACCTATGAAAAAGCATGTAACGAATATAAGAAAAAATATCAGCCTCAGCCTAAGTTTGGTCGACCGAACAAGGCAAAAACACTGGCTGTAGCCTTGTCGGTCGATCAAATGATGCCACAAAAGGCAGTAGCCAATCGATCGACCTGTCGGTCGACCAAAGATGGTGAAGAAATCGACTCAAAGCTACGTCGGTCGACCGACCAATGCCTAAAATTGGCAGAAGGTGCATCGGTCGACCGGATTGCGGATCGATAAAGTCGCGATCCATTCGGTCGACCCATCGGTCGACTGGACAATGCGAGTAAAGCACAGAAAGGATCGACGATCGATCGGCAAGCGACCGAATGACTGTAACGGCTAGTTTTTCGCCCGTTGAACAGCCCGTTCAGTTGAGGGTTATAAATAACCCTCACCTAACTCCTTTAAGACCTCTTAGATACTTTATTGAGCATAAAAAGAAGTGATTTGAGCCTTTAAAAAGATTAATTGTTGCGCCCTGTTCTTCCGTCAACATCCTTCTCAAGCGCCCAGTTATGTTCCTCAACTCTGCTGCGATTCAAGTTCATCTACTAAACGAGTTGAAGGCTTGAAGGCTTGGGAAAAGAGCATTGGTCCTTCTTTCGATTCTTAGCTCTTTTTCATTGTATTTGAAAAGTTATTTCAAACTTGTTTTCTTCTGTAATAGCTTGCTAGGTGTGCTAGAGAAACACTTATGGTAGACTTTGTAGTTTTGTATTTTGCCTAGGTGAGTAGGTTTGAGAAGTTCTCAAAGAGGTGAGAATTGTGTCCTCAGTTGTATTAAAAGGGAAACACAAGTTCTATAAAGTAGTTGGTTAGAAATCCTTGGTGAGGAGCCAAGGTAGTGGAGTAGGCAGTTGGTCGAACCACTATATTTCATTGTGTTTGCATTGCCTTGAATGTTTGCTCATTATTGTTCTTGATATTTGATAACTTACATTGTTAAGTTACATTTGCATTCAATTAAAGTTGAAACTAAGCAAAAAAAAAATGATAAAATAGAAAGAAGGGACATACACTATTCAACCCTCCCTTCTAGTGTCAAATTTCATACAATAATTGGTATTAGAGCTAGGTCGTAGGATAAGATTTAACCATCTTCCCTACAAATTAAGATGTCGAGTGAAATCCAACTAGCTCAAGGGTCCTCTACTCATACTCCACCACTATTTGATGGAAACAACTATGCCTACTGGAAGATTCGTATGAATGGCTTATTACAATCTCTAGGCATGGATGTATGGAGGATGATTCAAGTAGAGTATAAGCAACCCACTAAGGACATGGATCAGTGGGGCCAAGAAGAGATTAAACTATTTAATGCTAATGCAAAGGCCGTCATGCATTATATTGCGGCCTATCAATTAATGAATTCAATAGGATTTCTACCTGTAAGTCCACATATGATCTATAGAAGGTCCTAGAGACCACACATGAAGGGACTTCACAATTAAAGGAATCCAAAATAAACCTACTCATGCATGATTATGAAATGTTTAAAATGTTATCGCATGAATCCATTGATGCCATGTATGCTAGATTTCAAAATATTACAAATGGTCTAGCTAACCTTGGCAGAGAAATAAGGGAAGAGGAGAAGGTAAGGAAGCTCCTTCGTTCCCTTCCAAAATCTTGGGAGCCCAAGGTCATAGCAATCATGAAAGCAAAGGACATGAGTACCTTGAAGATAACCGAGCTCATTGGATCTCTCATGACACATGAGACCCACATGAAGCAATACCAGGAGGAAGATGCCCCCAAAGGCAAGGCCATTGCCTTAAAAGTATCACACGAGTAGAAGAATCCCCATCATCTGAGGAAGAGACGGATGACCTTGATGAAATGGCAATGTTAGCAAGGAGGTTTATGAGATTCATGAGAGGAGGTATGAGAAAGGGTGGAGGAAGCTACACATGCTACCATTGCAACAAAGCCGGGCATCTAAGGAAGGACTGCCCACTTCTCAGAATGGCTTCCACCTCTAACCCTCACAAAAAGGACAAATACAAGAAGAAGAAGAAGAAGAAGAAGAAGAAGGCAATGATGGCTTCGTGGGATGAAAGCGAGGCTTCATCGAGTGAAGAAGACACAAAGAGTGAAAAGGCAAATCTTTGCTTAATGGCAAATGATGATGAGATAAGATTTACTTTTGGTGAACTTTCTTTTACTCAAGAAGAGCTTGAAAATGAATTTGAACAAATGAATGATGAATTTAATGCTATTAGGAGAAAATTTAAAGAGCTTAAAAAGGACAATAAATCTTTAGAGCTAGAAAATGATAGCTTATTACTTTCATGCAATGATTTAAGGAAAGAAGTAGATACCCTTAAGGAAGAGAAACACACCCTAGAGAAAGCAAGGAAGGACTTAGAAAATGACAACAAAAAATTAGAAGATGAAAATAAGTATTTAAGTGATCAAGTAGAGCACTTGAATGATAGCATGCTAACTTTGAAAAAGGAACTTTGCATGCTTAATGAAAAGATGACAACCCTACAAAATGTCATGCCTAAGGTTGTCCATAAAAAGAAATCATCACACTTCAATGCTCACACACACAATAGAAGGAAGTTTATTGGAAATTGTTTTTCTTGTGGCATATATGGCCATATGGCCAAGGATTGTGCTTTGAGGTGGAACCCAAATGCAAGATTTACATGGGTTCCTAAAATGACTAACACTCAAGCACGTAAGAAAATTTGGGTACCTAAAATAGTTTCCTCTCCTTTTGTAGATGGAGAAGCATCCTCAAGTAAGTAGAAGCACTTGGATATTGGATAGTGGTTGCTCAAAGCACATGACAGGTAAAATCAACTTATTTGCAACCCTATCAAGCAAAGATGGTGGACATATCAAATTTGAAGACAATGCCAAAGGTAAGATTGTTGGCATTGGTGATATAGGTATACTTCCTTACCCATGCATTAAGAATGTTTTACTAGTTGATGGGTTAAAACATAACTTGATTAGTATATCACAATTGTGTGACAATGGATACATAATTATCTTTGAAGCATCTAAATGTATCATTAGGAGTGCACCATCTAATTATCATGTTTATTGGAAATAGGCAAGAAAATATCTACACATTAGATTTAAATGTCTTGCCTAATCCCCATGTTAGATGCTTAGTTGCCATGGAGAGTAACTCTTGGTTGTGGCATAGAAGGCTAGGACATGCTAGCATGAGCCTGATCCAAGAAATATCTTAGGAAGAATTAGTTAAAGGATTACCCAAGATAAAATTCGAAAAAGACAAACTTTGTGATGCATGTCAACTAGGTAAGCAAGTTAAATCTTTATTTCATAGCATTAATCAAGTTAGTACATCTATAATTCTTGAGCTTGTGCACATGGATCTTTTTTGTCCATGTGATGTAGCTAGTTTAGGTGGAAAGCTATATTGCTATGTGTTAGTTGATGACTTTTCTAGATTTACATGAGTTTTCTTTTTAGCTAAGAAAAATAAAACTTTTGAGTTTTTCAAAAAGTTTACTAAGAAAGCTACAAATGAGAAAGGAGTTTCAATTTTAAAAATTAGAAGTGATAATGGAGGAGAGTTTTAAAATGAAATTTTTTCCGAATTTTGTGATGATATAGGTATTGAACATACATTTTCTTCCCCTAGGATCCCTCAACAAAATGGGATGGTTGAGAGGAAGAATAGAACCTTACAAGAGATGGCTAGGACCATGCTATATGAAAATAATTTGCCAATGAATTTTTTGGCTGAAGCCATAAATACCTCTTGTTATGTGCTTAATCACGTTTTACAAAGACCTAAAATTAAGAAAACACTGTTTGAGCTTTGGAATGGTAAAATCCCAAATGTGGAATATTTTAATGTTTTTGGATGCAAATGTTTCATCTTAAACACTAAGGAGCATTTAGGAAAATTTGATTCTAAATACAATGAAGGGATCTTCCTAGGTTACTCCATTAATTCTAAGGCATATAGACAATCATAGAACTATGATTGTTGAAGAATCTATGCATGTCACTTTTAATGAAACTAATGATTCTTCTAGAAATGTGAAGATTGTAAATGTAGGTGAGGAATTTGATGATCTCACACTTCATGACAAAGAGGTGGAGGGTGAAGATAATGAGAAAACTCAACATGAAGATCCACCATCCTCGAATCTACCTCAAGTTGAAGATGAGGAAGAAGAAGCTATACCACCTCTCCCTAAAGGATATCGGTTGATAAGGAATCATCCAATGGATCAAGTTATTGGAGAACCATCAACGGGAGTGGTAACGCACTCTAAACTCAAGGATATTTGTCAATATGTAGCCTTTATATCTCAAGTAGAGCCTAAGAATATTAAGGAAGCAAATAGAAGATGAGTTTTGGGTACTAGCAATGCAAGAAGAGCTCAACCAATTTGCTAGAAATGATGTATGGGACTTGATACCTAGACCTAGCGAACAAACCATAATTGAGACTAAATGGGTATTTAGAAATAAGTTAGATGAAGGAGGATTAGTCATTAGAAACAAAGCTAGGTTAGTGGCACAATGGTACAATCAACAAGAAGGATAGATTATAATGAAACTTATGCCCCCGTAGCTAGATTAGAAGCAATTAGAATGCTTTTGGCATATGATAGCTTTAAAGGGTTTAAACTTTTCCAAATGGATGTAAAAAGTGCATTCTTAAATGGTTTCATTAATGAAGAAGTATATGTTGAACAACCCCCGGATTTGAAAGTTTTGAGTTTCCAAATCATGTTTTCAAACTTAAAAGGGCATTATATGGTTTAACACAAGCCCCTAGGGCTTGGTATGAAAGGCTTTCAAAATTTTTAATTGAACAAGGTTTTAACATTGGAAACGCCGATGTTTCACTTTTTATTAAACATCATGAAAATGACATGTTATTAGTTCAAATTTATGTTGATGACATAATTTTTGGAGCTACTAATGAAACTCTTTGTAAGTGGTTTGCTAAGTGTATGCAAGATGAGTTTGTGATGAGCATGATGGGAGAGCTATCCTTCATGCTTGGTCTCCAAATCAAGCAAACCAACAAAGGAATATTCATCAATCAAGCCAAGTACACAAAGGAGCTCATTAAAAGATTTGGGATGAATGAAGCCAAGATAGCTTCTACACCAATGAGCACATCCATCAAGCTTGACAAAGATGAAAAGGGTGTCAAAGTCGACGAAAAACGATATCGAGGTATGATTGGTAGTCTTCTTTACTTAACTGCAAGTAGACCCGATATCATGTTTAACGTTTGTGCATGTGCTAGATTTCAATCTTGTCCTAGAATGTCTCATTTAAATGCGGTCAAATGTATATTGAGATATTTAAAAGGCACGGTTGACTTAGGACTATGGTATCCATGTTATACATCTTTTGATTTAATCGGTTTTTCGGACGCGGATTTTGCCGGGTGTAAAGTAGAAAGAAAAAACACTATTGGGTGTTGTCTTGTTTCTTGGTTCTCAAAGAAACAAAACTCAGTTGCACTTTCAACTACCGAAGCGGAATACATCACTGCGGCTAGTTGTTGTGCACAAATCCTTTGGATGAAACAAACCCTTTTAGATTATGGACTTAAGTATTCTTGCATACCTATTCATTGTGATAATACTAGTGCAATAAATTTAACAAAGAATCCTATTTTACACTCTAGGACTAAGCATATTGATCTAAGGCACCATTTTCTTAGAGGTAATGTGACTAAGGGAAATATATCGGTAGAATTTGTATCCACCAACAAACAACTTGCCGATATATTTACAAAACCATTGGTTGAAGAAAGCTTTACAAACTTAAGGATGCAATTAGGGATTTGTGCTTTTCCTAGTCGTTAAGATGTTCTTTTTCAAAACATATATGACTTCAAAAATTTGCATCCTATAAAGTGTCATCACACTTATGTACTGCTCTGTAATGGGGCTTTGTGACTTATTGATGTTTGCCTTCTATAGGCTTACATTGGTAGGAAGGACTATAGTGGAAGATGATACTTGGTTTTATGGCTTTCTTGGTTTTCATGATGAAACTCATTAATTGTACCTTAATTCTTACCCTTTTTTATTGATGTCAAAAGGGGGAGAAAAAGTAAGGTCACACTTGGTTTTTATGATGCATATAGTTAGGGGGAGTTACAAAAATGATATGCACATTGATAGGGGGAGCATAGGTTGAGTTGTAAGCATTTGTATGCATATGTTGAGTTATATATCTTGTATGCCTTAACTCAAACTCACAAAGAATATGCATATGTGTTCTTAAAATTCCATGTTATGTTTGTCATCATCAAAAAGGAGAGATTGTTGGCTTAAGGGTTTCTCTTAAGCCTAGATCTTCATTTTGATGATAACAAACAAGTATTTAATCTATGTGTGAAGTTTTGAGTTCAGGTTGAGGTTGCGATAAGCATGCGAACTTCGTTCAGAAAAATGAAGGAAAAAGATCGTCGAAATGAAAGGAAAGATCGTCAAAGAAAAGGCTTGGGTATCAATTAGGTAGATATCTTGTAATATACCCCTAGGATCTTAAGGGTATCAATTAAGGGTAGCGGTCGCAGGCGGTCAATCGGTCGATCAACCGACGATCGACTAGCAAGCAACCGAACTGCTGTAACGGCTAGTTTTCCACCCGTTGAATAGCCCGTTCAGTTGAGGGTTATAAATAACCCTCACCTAACTCCTTTAAGACTTCTTAGAGACTTTATTGAGCCTAAAAAGAAGTGATTTGAGCCTTCAAAAAGATTAATTGTTGCGCCCTGTTCTTCCGTCAACATCCTTCTCAAGCGCCCAGTTCTGTTCCTCAACTCTGCTACGATTCAAGTTCATCTACTGAACGAGTTGAAGGCTTGAAGGCTTGGGAAAAGAGCATTGGTCCTTCTTTAAATTCTTAGCTCTTTTTCATTGTATTTGAAAAGTTATTTCAAACTTGTTTTCTTCTGTAATAGCTTGCAGGTGTGCTAGAGAAACACTTATGGTAGACTTTGTAGATTTGTATTTTGCCTAGGTGAATAGGTTTGAGGAGTTCTCAAAGAGATGAGAATTGTGTCCTCAGTTGTATTAAAAGGGAAACACAAGTTCTATAAAGTAGTTGGTTAGAAATCCTTGGTGAGGAGTCAAGGTTGTGGGGTAGGCGGTTGGCCGAACCATCATACTTCATCGTGTTTGCATTGCCTTGAATGTTTGCTTATTGAAGTTGATAACATACATTGTTAGGTTACATTTGCATTCAAATGAAGTTGAAACTAAGCAAAAAGAAAATTGATAAAATAGAAAGAAGGGACAGACACTATTCAACCCCCCCTTCTAGTGTTAGATTTCATACAATATACAGTTCAAAAACTTCCAAGAACCTTTGGCATTTGTCACATTTTTTGACGTAGAGGCTACAATCTACCTTCATGTTTGGCCAAAAGTAGCTGGCCCGAAGGATTTTGGCTGCTAGGGACTTTTCTCCGATGTGGTTGCCACAGATGTCGTCATGAACTTCCGCCATTGTGGTGGCTATTCGGGGTTGAGCGACACACTTGAGGAGCGGTCAAGAATATCCCCTCTTGTAAAGTTGGTTATCAAAAAGTGTGTAGTAACTTGCCATTCTTCTAAATCTACCTGGATTGGAGTTGTGCTCCGAAATCTCGCCTCATTTGAGATAATTGATGTAGGGAGTTCTCCAATCTGTGCCTTGTTCGACTGTTTGGACCTCGGCCGGGTGTCGGCCAGTTGGATGCTCGGATGTCCGAGGACTTGCTGAATGACCGAGTTGTTGTTTTGAGACTTTTTAGTGCTAGCAAGTTTAGATAGTAGGACGGCCCGAGTGTTTTCTTCCCGAGGTATATGCTCAATCACACAACTATCGAAGCTAGTTATCAAAGAAAGTACTAGTGCGAGATACATTTCGAGGGAGGGGTCTGTGGCTTGGCAGGTTTTGTTGACTTGTCCTACGACAAGTTGTGAGCTACTTTTTACGATGATGTTCTGAGCTTTCACTTCTTGAGCGAGTTTTAGCCCAGCGATTAGAGCTTCGTATTCTGCCTAGTTGTTGCTGGCTTTGAACTGGAATTGAAGGGACTGTTCCAAGGCGATTCCTTGGCCATTTTCTATAATGATGCCTGCCCCACTCCCTTTTTCATTGGAGGCGTCATCTACAAATAGTGTCTAGGTTTCTTCCAGTTTAGGAGTATCTTCTTGGTTGGTGAATTTGAAAATGAAATCGGCTAGAGCCTAGGCCTTTTTGGGACTCCTGGGTTGGTTTTCGATATCAAATTCTAAAAGTTCCACTGACCAAGATATCATTTGTCCTGCGAGTTCGAGTTTAGCCAGTACCTGCATGATTGCTTGTTCGGTGCGCACCTGAATGTGGTGGTTTTGGAAATACGACCTTAGTCTTCGAGTTGAGATGACCAGGGCGAAAGCGATCTTTTCAAGCCTCTAGCACCTGATTTATGGTCCATGAAGGACTTTACTGACGAAGTAGATTGGTTTTTGTTCTTTTTCTTGCTCTCAGATCAGGAGCGAGCTGAGGGCGTTCTCTGTGATCGTGAGGTAAAGAAACAAGGTTTCACCTTGCTGTAGTTTATCCAAAACTGGTGGGCAAGTGAGAAATTGCTTTAATTCTTTGAAGGCCTAGTCGCATTTTTCATCCTAGTGGAAATTTTGCTTCTTTCGTAAGATCTTGGAGAAGGGAGCGGCTCGATCGGTCGACCTGGAGAGGAATCTGGAGAGCACCGCCATCCTCCTGGTGAGCTATTGTACCTCCTTGATGTTACGCGGGCTCCGCATCTCTTGAATGGGCTGACATTTCTTTGGATTGGCTTCTATTCCTCGATGTGTTAGCATGAAGTCGAGTAACTTGCCACTCTACACTCCGAAGACGTACTTTTCCAGATTTAATCTCATGTTATAGTGTCTGAGATGATTGAAGATCTCGATGAGATCACTACAATGATCGTCAGTGGCTGGTGTTTTAGTTACAATGTCATCGACGTACACTTCCATGTTACGACTGATTTGCTTTTCGAAGATTTTATTCATCAATCGCTGGTACGTGGTTCCTGCATTTTTAAGTCTGAAGGGCATTACCCTGTAGCAGATGTTTGCATGCTCAGTGATGAAGGCCATTTTTTCCTCATCGTTAGGGTGCATCCGGATCTGATTATAACCTGAATATGCGTCCATGAAGCTCAGATATTGGTATATTGAGGAGTCGTCGACATGTTTGTCAATGCTTTGCAATGTGTAGGAATCTTTTGGGTAGGCTTTGTTGAGGTCGGTGAAGTCAACGGGCATTTGCCACTTTCATGAGTGCTTTTTAACCATCATAACATTCGCGAGCCACATTGTGAATCAAATTTCTCTGATGATTTTTTCTCGTAGCAGCTTCCTGGTTTCTTTCGGGATGCTTGTTGTCGCTCAATTTTGAGCTTTCTCTTCTTCTGGGCCATGGCCTTACCACGAGGGTTGATGGCCAACCTATGGAAGATGACATGGGGGTCTATTTTTGGCATGTTGGCAGGCGCCCATGTGAAGAGATTGACATTGCGTTTGAGCAAGATGCTAAGTTGTGCTTTGAGCTTGCTGGGGAGGTGTGCTCCTATGTAGGTTACCTGTTAGGGGGATGCCCCGATCTGCATGGACTCCAAGTCGCCAGCGGGCTGGGGCTGCTCTTGGATGTCTCCTCTGGGATCTAAGTCTGATACTCTTGGTTGGAGTTCAGCCGGCTTGAGCTTCAAGAATACATTGTAGCACGCGCGAGCCTCCCTCTGGTATGCATGGATTACTCCCACTTATGTCTCCGAGATGAGGAATTTGATGGCGAGGTGGGGGGTCGACACGACAGCTCCTAAGTTGTTTAAGGAGGGTCGGCCCAAGATCATGCGGTAGGGGCTCACTTAATGACAAGGAACTGTACGTCTATCTTCTTTGTTCCTGGTGTGGAGTCAAATGTTCACTACTGGAAACATGGGCATCAGTAACGGCTGAAGCCGTTGCTGCGCCGTTGCTGAAAACCATCAGCAACGGCTTGCAACGGCCCCACCCGTTGCAACGGAGCCGTGGCAGAAAAGCACGTTGTTGATAACTTAGCAACGGCTCCGCCACGGCCGCTCGGGCCGTTGCTAAAAATATTATCAGCAACTGTTTTGCCACGGACATGGAGCCGTTGTTGATAACTTTATTAGCAACGGCTAGTGAGCCCGTAGCAACGCCGTTAGTAAAAGACCGTTGCTAAGCCGTTGCTGTAGGTCTTCAGCAACGGCTTTCGATACACTTTTAGCAACGGTTTTCCCACGGACGGCCGTGGGAAAGCCGTTGCTGATGATGTGAACCTGCAAACGAAAAAAATTTAAAATTTAAAATTTCCATTTATACATTATCTGATACATAACTCACACACCCATACACCCATACACACATTCATTCACACATCACAAATACACCAAGATATACATCAAAACAATTATACTTATATTTATAATTATCCACAATAGTATAAAAACTATTCAAATGCAAAATTGAAATATCAATATCCAAACAAAATAAATTAAACAAGTATAGTATCTCAGTAACAAAGTCAATATAAAAAAAATCTCACGATCACGATAAGGATGGTCTGGATCATATGGCGGAGTCTAGAGTGCTTGAGTGTACACCGGCGTGGACTGACTCGAGGATGATGGATGAGATTATGCCGAAGAGATGCCTGCTTCGGGATGACCTGACATCTTGCGTAGCATAGCTTGTATATCCGCCATCATCTGACTCTGGCGCTTTATCATCTCAGTCTGACGCGCGACCGTCTCCTCTAGTGTCCTTATCCTAGTACTATGATCATAATTGGATCTGGAGGTGGACGGCCGCTCACCAGCAACCGGAGGGGTCGGTGCCCCAAGTGGCCCTAGCACGGCTCGCGCATGATCACTATCTGCAAAGCCATATACGCGGCCATGCTCCCAGCCACCTGCGGCCTCGACCCACGCTGCTGCGTCAAAGTCCTCGAGGGTGCCCCCACGCTGCACCACCGTCTGGCTGTAGGTCTCCTACTCGAGTTTGATTTTTTAATTAATATTTGTCATAAAACTTAAATTATAAATATATAATGAATAATTTAAACAAATATATAGTTACCATAACGTATGCAGCGCGGTTGTCGATGTACTCCCCCGTCCCATGTACTCGACGGTGAGTTCGCTCAAACACCGCCATCGGGGATGGTCGCTGGACAGTCCCGTCATCCGGCACTGTCGTCTACATTTACAAAACAAATACATTAATTAGTACACATAGTAACAAATAATATATATAATTAAAATGTATACTTACCATACGGTTCGCATGCACTGCAAATGAAATAGAATCGCCGGTGTGACGCGTTGCTCCCCCCGCCTTGCGATTTCTAGCCGCATTCCTGAAACCTCTTGCCATCGATCCGTCGACCATATTCCCACGAGCTGGTCCCATATATCTAGAGTAATCCAATCGGGGTCGTATCCCCGAGTCTCCACGATGTTAGTAGTCCCAGCTCGTGCCATCGCCTAGGACCGGGCCTGCCCCAGCTGCCCATTGTACCTTGCCTGGGAAATAGCCTCCCAGGCAGCGTAAATGAAGGACCTCTGGTTCTCAGCCCATGTATAGCGAGCCTGCAGAATAATAATATCAATACCAATATTAATCATCATGCATGTATTAAAAAAAAAAATACGTACCTCAAACTCGCACCATAACATGTCGACGTGCTCACTAGGCACGTGAGACCACATAGGCCATGCCTCGTGCATGTATCGTCGAATGGTAGAAGAAATGCTCCTCGGCACTTCTTCTTGCTCAAACCTGCACAACAAAAATAAAATTTAATATTATATTATGATATAATGAATTTGTATAATTGTTGTAATTCATGATATATTATCGCTCCCCAATCACGCTAATAAATCTACACATTGACGGTGGCAAATTCATCTTTCATACACATTGACGGACCCTTAGGACCCGAAATAATCATCGAAAGATAAATAAATTCATCTTTCCTACACATTGACGGTGGTAAATTATAAACTGTCAGCAGCACTGGCCAAACTGAATAAGGAGTTGCAGAATGTCCAAACAGATTAAAACCATCTGTGCACAATCCCAATCTTATATTTCTAGTATCCCTAGCAAATGAAGGGTAACATGTATCCAAATGTTTCCATGCTTCACTGTCGGATGGATGAGTCATTACTGTATCATCACGACTTCTTGCATGCCAACTCATGTAAGGGGCCGTCTTTTTCGACATGAATAATCTTTGAAGCCTCGGTGTTAGTGGAAAATACCGAAGCACCTTAAATTGGATATTTTTCTGTCAGATCGATTTCTTCGCCTTGTAACGAGGATATTGACATACAGGGCATTTATCCAACTGCACATTTTCTTTATAATATAAAATGCAATTATTTTGGCATGCGTGTATTTTTTCGTACCCAAGCCCCAATTTTCTCATCAGCTTTTTAGTTTTATAAAAAGTTGGCTCAAACTTGTTATCAGTAGGCAACATTCCATTAAACAATCCTGCAATCCGATCATATGCAACCCCGCTGATATGACAATCGGCCTTGATGTTTAGGAGCTATGTCATTGCTGAAAACCTAGTGTATTTAAGACAATTCTCATACAAAGGTTCATCGGCAGCTTTCAACATCTCGTAAAATTTTGCAACTTCTTTATTCGGCAATTCAATCTCTACCCCAGTTTGTACTTCTGTGATATCAACCGCTGTAGTATCTGGTGGGACTGATGTCTGAGTAACTGGCCGATCAACATTATCATTCAGGTGGAATTGACCCCCAAGACTATCAAGTATCATAGTTCTATAGGGATTAGATTGACTGGATGAAGAAGCACCAGCAGAGGAAGATTCACCATATGTCTGAACGACAGGATTGCTCGACGTCCCGACTTCACGTGACTCCCCGTGACAAGTCCATAGAAAATATTTTGGTGCAAATCCTTTGCTATATAGATGTAAAGTGATAGTCTCCTGATCCAAATATCGTCCATTCATACAAATGCGGCACGGACATCGGATTTTATCACCGACGCTAACGAATTTTCAATTCGAATAGGCGAAATTTAGGAAGTACGTTATGCCTAATCGAAACTCATTCGTTAAAGCTCCACGATCAAGACGTCGGTACATCCAACTTCGATCAGCCGACATGATTCTGTCAATCAATGACAATTTCTTTGGTTAATGCCTTTAGGTGAGATTGTCCAATTCCATTCGGAATTTATGTTATTCATATTGCACTAAGTACTTCATTTAACCACTAACTTCATTCTAAATTTTGGCAGCATCTCCCTACAGTTCTCCGAATACGCATATCATCTGGGCGCGTATCAGAGAACAAGCGAGATGCTGCCGAAATTTAGAATAAGTTAACGGTTAAAAGAAAAATGTAAGTGCAGTTCAAATAACTATATTCACAAATTGTCCAATCAGGGACAATTCAAGAATTGTACGTTGTATAAAAGATTATCTACTTCTTTTACACGAATATACAACCCCCGAACGGATCTAAGGTTTTGCTAAATCATATCCGACTCGTCGATGCGTACGTGAAACATATCAACTAGTCGGATGGATGATTATTTTCTAAATGTTTCGAGTCAGTTCGGGTCCATATTGGACAATTCTGACACGAGTCCAAATTAGATGATTCCGGTGGGAGTCCGAAATAAACTATTCCGGCGCGCATCCAAAGTGGACGATTTCGGTGCATTGCCGAAGTGGAAAATTCTGACGCAAGTCCACTGAGGACAACTCCGGACTAATTAACAATATTTTAACTAATTAATTAATATTAATCTACACCATTTTCATTAATTTAAATAATTAATCTACCATTATTAAATATTAATCTAACTAAATTAAACTAAAAATTAATATAAACTCTACAAATTAATCTAAACCTAAAAATTAATCTAACAAATTAAACAATTAATCTAAACAATTAATTAAATAATTAATCTAAATAATTAATTAATAATTAAATAATAATTAAAAAATCTAAAACTAATATTTTCCGGCGCCGACATAATGGACAAGCTCCGACGGCGACCATCGGCCGTCCGCCGCCGATGGCTGCCCGTCGTCGGCCAAAACCTTATAAATAGGGTTTCGGTCGGATTTCATTAGGGATCAACGGCAAGAGATGGCCGGGCAGCGAGGAATACCTAAAATCGGCGGTCGAGGACGGACGGCAGCGGCAGCTCGACAGCGTCAGCGTCGACAACGGCGGCGAGATGCGGGAGGAGCAGGCGGCGGCAGGAGCGGGAGGAAGAAGGGGGGCGGGCGCGATCTGCGATCTATATAAACTTATCAGCAACGGCTCACTCGCCCGTTAGAAAGCCGTTGTTGATAAGTTATCATCAGCAATGGCTCACTTGTCTGTTAGAAAACTGTTGCCGATAATTAACATCATCAGCAATAGCTCGAATGTCTGTTAGAAAGCCGTTGCAGATACAACATATCTGCAACAGCATGAGCGGCCGTAAGAATGCTGTTGCGAATAGCAACGACTTGAATAGCCGTTGCTGATAGCCGTTGCTGAAGACCCAATTTCTAGTAGTGGTTGTAGCTATCCATAAATAGCCCCTGATGTTTACGTGCTCTCCTGAGAAGCTGACATTTTCTCCATGGTATGGGTGTAGCGAAGATTCGTTGATGCCCATTTTTTCGAGTGTATGGTAGTAAAGGATGTCGGTAGAACTCCCCTGGTCCACCAAAACTTTCATGACAAGGAAACTAGCAGCAATCACAAAAATAATGCCAGGATCATCTAAATTTCTGTCAACT